>OX382373.1:3556700-8556700 GCA_947508005.1 Amphipoea lucens | reverse complement strand
GGTGGCAAATTCTATTAATTCATGTCAATTTACTGGTAATTTTAACGTATTTTGCACAAGTATAAACTTATCATATTGTACTACTGTATGTTGTAAGTAAATTCTAAACCAAAACCGATGAATTAATGAATGCTTTATTATGCTCTCTACTCAACTACAACAACGTGCCACAAGTTAACGGACACACACACACACAGACACAATATCGCCGACACATATAACGTTCGTAGATGTAGACTCACTTTTTCCGCTACCAGTGATGAATGCATCAATTCAAACTCATCTTTGGGATGCATTTCCTCAAAGTGGTTGGCGACAGTGGTGGTGGTCGTGGAGTCTGGCACCGCGCTGGGATCGCTAAAGCAACTTGGATCCTCTTTGTTTATCAGTATCGGCTTTACTTTAGGGTCCTTGCCGCGTTTGCGGATCTGCACAGATAGTGTCGCACTGTAGAGGACCCCGACTCATCCAATCTACCATTGGTGTAATCTACTTGGTTACCAGCATTCACCCGTCCTACTGCATTCCAGTTTTAATCCATCCACAAAGAAGATGCAGCATACTACAGTTTCTACTTCATCCCAAGTAAGGTTTTACAAAATAGCTTTATTTTTAAAATAATTAAAGAAATTCAATTAATTGTATTAGGAATCTTTTTTTCCCTTTGTTTGTTAGAATTATTTCCCAACATGCAAGTCTTTTACAAATAAAAATAAACCCTCTCAATAAAGCCCAACAAATTAAAAGCATACCTACATTTTATTAGTGGGGAATTTCTTCAAAATGTAACATTGTGAAGGTCTTTCATCTAACATAGTATAAAAGTAATTCAAAATCAATGTATTCTTCATAATTATGGGTTTGATAACTTGGAACATTATCTTTTAAAAACATATTTTTTTAATCTGTCAAGCTCCGCTAATGAGACACGATTGATTTTCTATTGTTTCGTCGCCGATCGGCGAACCGCGCTGCTTGACCGGTTAAGATAACATATTATATTTAAATAAGATGATAAAAACTTTTATGCTAATGTTAGGCATCCTATAATGCAATGTTGCCAATTCACCAAGTGATTGGTACTACTGATTTTAATAGGAATTGTTTCACAATGAATTTCAATGAATCAGTTTAAAAGATGTTTATCTCTATGGGTAATAAAAAAAGAAAAGTGCAATAAGAAATATTTGCAAGATAGATTGAGATAATATGGTATGGTATGTGTTTGTTAAATTCAGTCAGTACATTCCTGAAGCCATATTAGTAAAGAAGAACTGGACCACCACTGCTCTCTGAATTACCAATAGGAGTCCACATATTATTATAAGACCAGCTACTATCCACAGGCCTACTGTTTAACTAAAATGGTGCCTGAGATAGCTGCGTGTGGCAGGAGGGCTGTGGTGACACATCCTTCACCCACTTCTGTACCATACAGCTACCTCAGGCACCATCTCAGGCCTATAATGGTAATCATATTTTTGTGTCCCCAATTTATATGTCAAACAAAAGAGCTTACCTTAACATTTGGTGTATCCCTGGGTGCATCAACAACTACTGCTGGATTAAACTCAACATGTCCCTTAGGAGCTGGCATCACATCGTCTTCCACTCCGCTCTCAGCTGGTGCCTCACTCTCCTGCTCACTGCCTGTCACCACTGCACTCTCCTTGTTCTTTTCCTTCTTTGCTAACTAAAATACCATGTTCATTATTTTAACTGTTAGAATAATACCTGTGTATGATTAACAGGTTTTTTTTGTCATTAAAAGAATAATTTATTGGGATTTAGAGATTATCTTTGATTGTAGGTATGCTCACTGATTAATTAGAATTCATCTGTGTACGGATGTAAATTACAAAAAAAAATTTAAATGGAAAATTTCTCATAAAAGGTGTGGTTGGACATTGGATAGACAACCAAGGTTTACTATAAGTTAGTAAGTAGTTCTTGTTATGACACAAGACACAAAGGACACAATGATCCTAAAATACCTTACTTTAAAAAAAAAACCGAAGAAGCATGTTTGAAAATGTGACTCAAAATTAAAAACATAATTATATGCACCAAAGGCTGAATTCTTAAATCATCTTGCTGTTATGTATAGAAGGTAACTCACTTGTTATAATTTGTAATGAAATATGATTACCATTAAGTAGACATATTTCAGGTTGGGCCCATCTAACTTTATGAACCGAGTTTTAAAAATTACTCTGTTACTGTTTAAAATTATAATTATGTAAATCATTTTCTAAGAAACAGTTTACTGCTTGAATGTACTCTCCCACTTTCAATTTCATTCAGTCCTTTTACATTCATGTAGCCATTATTATAATATTAGCCTGAATGTCCCGTTGCTGGACAAAGACTAGGAGGCCTTTCATTTATCCCAATCATGGGAGTCTCATTGATAAAAACAATAGTAAATATGTATCACCTTTTTGTTAGCTTTCTTCTCCTTCTTTTTAGGTTTGTTTTTGCTTTCAGCAAGAGCAAGTAGTTCAGTGGTGGCTCGGCGTTGTTGAGCAATAGCCTCCTCATAGCTGGTGCCCGAGGTTGAGAACAGCCCCATGAGGAGCAGCATAGCGAGTCCGGCTACCCCCACCCCACACAGCACGAGCAATGCCTGCAGCTCCATTGGATCTGCCGCACTCGCCTACCCTTGATTAAAACAATGAATAATCTAAAAATGAATGAGAGTAAAAATTTTATTAGATTTAGTCGCTATATGAGGATTAACACAACAGTAATCTGCTAGCGTAATAATTCATCTTTCAGTATGTATAATGATGTGTTTCATTCATCATCTACGATTCTAGCGGCACTTTTATAACGGCGAATAGTACAGTGTTTATGAAACATTTGCAAATGTATACGAACCGCTGTCCAGAGAAAGTATTTGTAAAGTAGTGATAGCAATAGCAAACTGCTAAAGGTAGTTTTTCACTAATTTACTCGGAAATATTCTCACTAACAAAATGAAGGTATGAGCTGACACGTAAGCAATGACACATGTCAAAGGTTATTGACAGTCCTTTCGCTCAAAAGTATTGAAGCTGATGATACTGTAAAAGTAGCATCCAAATTGGGACATCCAGTACCTACAGGGACGCTTATCTAATATTTACATCGTATCTATTTACAACCAGTAATTGAAATACAAAAACCAATAGCCACCATTTATCACGCTCATTTAGGGTTCAACTATATGATAAAGTGTATTTACCAGGTAATAAATAAAGTCCGCTTTTTAAGCAAGCAAATACTCAAATATTTTAATTATTTTGTCACCAATTTACACCTAGTCACTAAACGAAAGAAATTGATAAAACGTAAAATCTTATTTGCTTTCAACTTTTCTTTTTCCGACGACGAGACCGGAGACACGACACGAACAAACCGGCAGTGTTGCCAACTCAATGTTTTAAAGAGAGCTAGATCACCTTCGGAAAAGAGCTAAAATAGAGCTAAATTTTGGAAAAAAAAAGGGCTAAAATAAAAGAAAGTTTAAGGTGAATGCGCAGTGGTAGCCCGCGAAATTCAAATTTTCTTACGTTTTTTGCAATTTTTAGGTCAGTGTCAGGTTTTATCTTGATCAAAATTTGATTCGCGACTATAACAGGTACGTATTTACAAAATTATAATCATCAGAATCATTAATACATCTTTCTGAGTTAGATTTCTACCGTTAAGAACAAATCTCGTATGGAAAAGTGTTTATGGTAGAAATCTAACTTAAAGAGATATATTAATGATTCTAATGACTATAATTCTGTAAATACATGTCTATTATAGTCGCGAATCAAATTTTTATCAAGATACAACCTGACACTGACCTGCAAATTGCAAAAAAAGTAAGAAAACTTGAATTTCGCGGGCTACCACTACGCATTCACCTTAAAAATCAAAATTTTAATTATTGATAAAGAAAAACGTAATATGAAATTATATCTTGTTAGATTAATAATAGAAATATTTAAAAATACGATTATTCGTCGCCAGAACTATCGAAATTGTGTGTCACATTCACTAATTCTAATCCACTTGTTCTTGGTCCTAAGTTTTCCACAACATAAGTTGCCATGATAACAGTTTTTTTTAATTCGCACTGTAAATAAACAAATAACCAACAGAATCACAATCACAAACACAAACACGATCACACATCAATTACCAAAATCAAGTAATGAATGATCGAATGAAACAAAGTAATAAAACATTACTGGGATTCCCCGTAGTTCAAGTTGTAGACTAAATATGGCTCTATGTATTAATTTACTCGTTGGTCTGCATGAAATTCGGATACACACCTAAAATTTTTAAAGAAAAAAAAACCAAAAGTTTCATTTTCATGTATTGGAATGGAGCTAAAATTTTAAAATTAAAGAGCTAAAACAGTTTTTTTGGAGCTAATTAATTGAAAATAGAGCTAAACTAGCTCTAATAGAGCTAAATTGGCAACACTGCAAACCAGGCACTGACCACAGACTACAGCAGCCTCACTATCACTACCATAGATATAGAATTACCGTAGATTGGGCATGAGAGTGAATGAGAGCTCCCGCTTTAACGGAACTTTGCTGTGTTAGAAAGAGAGAGAAAGTGATGCTGTTAACAGGGCCAAACACGTATTTGCTACCGGCCCATACCGGCCCCGGTGACTGTTTACGTGAGCGTTTCGGCAATTATTTAAGCGAACTAGAGTGATAACCTGTGATTAAATAACCATAATACGATGGTTTCTTGTGCAGTACCAGGATGTGAATCTTCCAAAAAGAAAAACCCCCAGGATTACTCGTTTCACCAGTAAGTTTACAATGTGTTTTGATCGTTATTTCTGCATTAACAATGCACTAATAAGCCGGCTATAAGCAAAATATGATGAGAACATTATTATACTTACGATTTAGATGAATTAGCATGCCTAAAACCACCGTATTTAAGAAATAACAAATAGAGAAATACGAAGGAGTTATAACCTCACTTTTTAGTGATACGATAGCCTAATTTTTGTTGATATCGACAGCTAAGATAGGTAGCTTCATACAAATGCATAATCTTAGAAAAATAGATTATATTTAAGTACTTATTGTAACAAACAAAATAAAATATAGATATATGTATTACGCACACACTTACATTTTACGCACACTTAGATCAATGGTTTTTGGTCTCGTTTGATTGTTGACATTACCAATCTACGGAATTCTATATCTATGATCACTACACAGTACTACGGTACTACTGTTAGTCACATACTTATTCTGTGCACTACACACCATCAGAAAAGTGGTCTATGCTTAGGTCTATGGGTGTGGTCTTTGTATTATAAGTCCATGTCCATGGGTCTAATGGCCTGGCCACGGCCAGCGGCAGCTTAGGGCGGGGCGACGAGCGGTGAAAACAAATATACCAAAATTTATGAACCATGCCACGACGCACCGCTCGCAGCGTCAACGCTAGACAAAACAAACCGCTCCGCTTGCCGCTAAGCCAAAAGTCGTGACCGGGTGGTAAATTGGTAATAGTGTCATCTTTGGGTCCATATTGGCTCAACTAAAGTCCTTTACCCGAAATTGTTCTTCCTAACGATTTGTAATCCGAATGATCACTCTTCCTAAAATTTTTCATCCTAAAGTTTTCATTCATACTATTTGTAGTGCTACCGGCGATGTTCATAACACTCATGTTTCCGAAAATTGTAATCAATAATATCATTAATGTAAATATTTTAAATTCCTACTGTTTTTTATCATAACGCTTTTATCCCTAAACATAACTACCATAATATTTTCATGACCTGGGAGTTTATACGGGTAAGTAATATATGATATAATTACAAAACCTCTAATATTTACAAGATATAACAACTGAACCTATAACAGACAATATAAAATCGTTTGATATACCATTCAATAGACATAAAACCTATTTAGTCTAATATGATAAACACTTTTTTTTTCATCCTATGTCATCCTATGTCGACGGAGCCCCGCTTCGCAGGGCCCCTATTTCTGTCTAAAGGGTTTAAAGTAACCTAACCAAACCGAACCTCTGGGTGCCCTTCGCTCGCCCTTGCATCCTATGTCGACGGAGCCCCGCTTCGCGGGGCCCCTATTTCTGTGTAAAGGGTTTAAAGTAACCTAACCAAACCGAATCTCGGGGTGCCCTTCGCTCGTTTTTGCATCCTATGTCGACGATCTAAACAAAAAGATATGACTGAATAATAGTGTAAAAGATGGTTATGTTGAGAAAATATAGGAAAACAAATAAACGTATAATAGATGTTTATTGCTACTGACATTATGAAGTTGAATGATACGGAATTATGAACATTAGAGACAGAGTAGTTAGGAATTGTGATTGTTAGGATGAAAAATGTTAGGAAGAACATTTTCGGATTTCCAATTATCGGAGTTGAAAATTTAGGTGAACTTTGGCGCACCCGGGTCATCTTTATATGGATGCAGTACAGACCATCAAACTGAACAACTTTTTCCATGGGACCAACTAAATACAGGGTGTCCCTGGAAGTATGGATCAAATCGAATAGGGACGTGGGCAAGGCCATTTCCAAACGTCTTAGCAAAAAAAAAAAAAATAGGAAAAATTACTAAAAAAAAAACTAAAAAAAAGAGAAGAAAGATCGAATTCGTGAAAACTATCACAGCTGTCAATTTTTTTTTTTAGATAGCCCTGATAGTACTTTTTTATGATTAATTTCTTTGAACACTAAGCGAAGTGATTGAAAACAAAAAATTAAAAACGGTCATAACTTTTGAACCGTAAAAAAATTCGCCGACATTCTCAGGGTTAAAAAGTTTGGAAATGACCTTGCCCACGCACAGTGGTCTGAAAATCGAGCTCCATACTCATAGAAACTTAAAGTACGGAAATAAAAAAACAAAATTTGTAATGGGTCTAGTATACCTCCCTTTACGTAATATTAACGTATGGATGGTATCAGTCGCTCCACGCGTGAGAAAAAAAAGTTTTTTTTTTTTTTGTATGGGAGAAAACAATGTACATTTTTTTTAAACTGAATGGAACTGATAGGCTGGAGCTCACACGAGCTATTGTACCATACACGGCCATCAAGATGACATACAATTCATGCACCGTTGGGCGCCGCTTTGCACGTAGCAAATTTTCGAAATTTTGTGTTTTCGATATGTGATTTTTCAAATCTTTGACGTGAATAAATGAACTTGCCGATCGATTTACATATACTATCATTACTTTTAGCCTGCTTATGACCTTTATGATGACAACAATTAAAAATTATGTTGATTATAAGTACCTATACGTTTTTTTTTTAATTTCATTCCAAGAACTACTTAACTCATTTAATCACCGTTGTAGTGTATCTATTAAATAGATATGTAAACACTGTCTCATTCACACAAGCGGGGTAGCTGCTGTCAGTTATGTTATGTCATCTGTCAGTTACGAGGAATGGCGGGAAACAGACAAAGTGAAGCAGGCTATATACGATGGCGCTTGGTGTGGTAGTGAGCCAGTGAAGTGATATGTTCAACATAAGTACGGAATCAACCGGATTCTACAACCGTGATTATGGTTGAGTTATAATTAGATACTGCTTCAATCTGAGCCTCAATCAGAGCCTGTTCTTCCACGATGTTCAACTTGTTTTCGTTTGAAAACTTAAAATAAATTGGTCAGCAGAACATTGTGGAAGATGGCTTTGGATTCTCCCATACCTTTTCTTCGCCACAAACTAAGCGCAGAGGCACAAAAGAACACATAAACATACTGGAATCGTCTTCGTCTGCCATAGTTTGCTTATACAAACTTTGCCCTGAAGCACCATCAAAGCCATACTTGATACTTGCATATAATTGTTAACTCTTTGCCATCCAGCGAAGGTTCCACACGTAGGAATTTTCCAAGCTTTGCACAGTTTTATCCAAAATTTAGCTTTCCTTTTACCTCTCCTTCCGTGATGTACAATGGTAACTTTTGGAGGGCAGCAGTCCTTCTTCGCCTCAAGGATGGCAGTATAAGAAGGACACAGTGGTACTCCTTCTTCTTTTGCACAAGATCTTAATGTTATATACTGCCACTTCGAAAGCTTCAATGAGGTCAAAATAAATAAAGCTTTATCAGCGGAATATATAGGCACAGTTTCCTTGGGCTTTAACAATTTATTTATCCTTGTAGCCTCTTTGCTCCGAGACTAGTTTAACGATATCTGCTATATTCTTGTCATGTGCTTTCAAACCGGTTGCATGAGCAAGGCTTTCAGTGCTATACGTTAGGAGGTCTTCCGCTCTCCTTCTCTTCTGTAGCGGGCTTAGCTCTTTAAATGGTTTTCTCGGCCTCACAACTGATGTTGATGTTCCAACACTGCACGTCTCCGGTGTGTAGGATGTTGATGCACCCTCATTTAAAACAAAGTCAGAACTGGAACGGGTTGGCTGCTCTACTGACACTAAATAAGGGGTCATCTTTCCTTTCATGATCTCAGGCCATTTTATGTTCTCTTGCAGCCATGTCTCATACTTTGTTATGTATGTACGTCTCGTGCGATTACACGAGATCCATTTGTTCCTCAACGAACAAACATAAGTCTGACAGAATTGTTTCAATACCCTCTTTTCATTTTCTGACAAATCAATAGTATTCTCAAAAACTTCAAATAAAACATTGGGCTGTGAAAAACAATTGTTGTTTGTCACAAACATGACAATGTCCAAATTGGTATCACAACCTTCCATCACAGCACAATAAAAAAAAATAACGTAATAAGTTAGCGCGCACAAGTACTGAGAGCTACTGATAAAAGTAAGCTCAAACGTCCTATTTTTATACAACTACCCTCATTATCGTTCGCTATTCTTTAATTAGGTTTTACAGACTTTAATATTACAGACAATAGAATTTTATTGTGACTAGGGCCCATTTGGCCCTGCTAGAGCTGGTTGATGCTCATGTCATTAGTATATAATTATAACTCAACCATAATCACGGTGATTAAATGAGTTACTTCTTGGAATGAAAAAAAAAAACGTATATAATCAATATAATTTTTAATTGTTGTCATCACAAAGGTCATAAGCAGGCTAAAACTAACGATAGTATAAGTAAATCGATCGGCAAGTTAATTTAACCTCGTCAAAGATTTGAAAAATCACGTATCGAAAATTGAAAATTTCAAAAATTTGCTACGTGCAAAGCGGCGCCGAACGGTGCATGAATTGTATGTCATCTTGATGGCCGTGTATCGTACAATAGCTCGTGTGAGCTCCAGCCTATCAGTTCCATTCAGTTTCAAAAAAATGTACATTAAGTGTTTTCTCCCATACAAAAAAAATAAAAAACTTTTTTTTCTCACGCGTGGAGCGACTGATACCATCCATACGTTAATATTACGTAAAGGGAGGTATACTAGACCCATTACAATTTTTGTTTTTTTATTTCCGAACTTTAAGTTTCTATGAGTATGGAGCTCGATTTTCA
Source organism: Amphipoea lucens (assembly GCA_947508005.1). NCBI lineage: Eukaryota > Metazoa > Arthropoda > Insecta > Lepidoptera > Noctuidae > Amphipoea > Amphipoea lucens. Next base: position 8,547,220 of record OX382373.1, on the reverse strand, counting down.
GACCACTGTGCCACGTCCCTATTCGATTTGATCCATACTTCCAGGGACACCCTGTATAATCAGCCAGGTCGAAGACGTATTGAAGTTTTGTATGGGACAGCTGCTAATTTTTTAGGGGCTTGTGGTTAAGTAATATCAGCCGCACGGGTCGGTCGATCAGGTTAAGCTATGCTTGCCGCGGTTGGTCCGTGGATGAGTGACCATCTTTACATACCTACCAAGACCCGTCCGTGCCTCGGAAAGCACGTCAAGCCTTTGGTTCCGGCTGTCATTCGTGGATCTTTGGCAGTCGTTACGGGTCGTCAGTCAGAAGCCCGAAAATCTGACAACCAGTCTTACCAAGGGGTATTACCTAGTAACTGGGTTGGTTGTGGAGGTCAAATAGGCAGTTGCTCTATGTAAAATACTGTTATTCAGCTGCATCCGGTTAGAATGGAAGCCGACCCCAACATAGTTGGGAAAAGGCTAGGCAGACGATGTTGGTCCCATGGAGAATGTTGTTCAGTTTGATGAATTGTAAAACACCTTTCTGATACATGCTGTATATCATATCTTCAATGCTACAAGGTTCTATAGATGCGTGACCAAATTGGGAACACTGTCGCTAACAACAATTCAATTGAAAAATGTTCTAAAATACTGTAAAGCAACAAGCTTGATTGTAACAAGACAACAAAGAAGACGATCAATCAGGCATCAGATAATCTACACTCCACCAGTTTCAATCCATCAATCTGCTTGACCAATCTGAATGATTTAATACTCGTTATTTGTCTATCTAAACAACGACAAGACATGTTTTATTTATATTGCAAATAAAGATATTATTTACTATACACATATATACTTATAACGAGAATATCGTCGGGTTACAAAAAACTCCCAGTCGCGCTCTGCATTTATGAACGAAAGTTAAAATGGTTGTTCCATGACAGACAGATGTCAGCTTTCTTTAATCAGTTGCATTTCATCGTAGCAAATTTTTGTCAATTACTAAACAGCTGTCCTAATTCCATATTCATAGTACAACAGTCTTCGATATTATGTAAAAAGTATATAAAGCAGTGCGCCAGTTTTATCAAGTTTATTCTAATGTAATTAAAAGTGTCACAATAAATCCTTGACTAATCTTTTTGTCCAAGAATGTCGATTCCTCCACTCGTTTGCAGCACTCCTCCACCACCCGACCAATGTGAAGACGATAAGGATCCTGGGGATTTCGATTTATCATACAGTTGTTAGTATTTCTCTTGTATTTAAAACTTTGATATACTTAAAACATAAAATCAAGTTGTTGAAGTTGCCTGTACAATAGCTTACTTCTTGTGTGAGTAATGGGGTTCAATCATACAATAACAATGGCCTGTAATAAGCTGGTGGTAATACTATAAATATTTGATCTATCCTACATTATTGGGAACACATTTAATGTGAAATTAATATTAAAAAATAGAGGAAGTTCTTGAAAGTTTTATTTGGTCCTCATTGTTGTGTGCTTTTTTATTATTGTTGTCCAAGATTAGTCTTTATAGTTTATTACAATATCTTACTTGTGATTATTGAATTGTTTCAGTATCACAAGAAGATGATGATGACAACAATGATTACAACTACGGCAACTTTTCTTCATATAACCATTATCAATCAGATAACAAACCACTTGAAATTAAAGATCCAGAGATAACAAAAATTATGGACACTGGGGTACATAAAGATTTATTCAAGGAGTATGAACACAGTAAAGAAACAGAACAAAGTAGTATTAGCCATGATGAACTTGAAACCAATGATATTAATGAAAACAAATTAAAATGTGAAGAAGATACAAATATTGAAGATTTAAATTTAAAACTAGATGAAGAAATTGTTACTAATATTGTTGAAAACAGTGATGAAAATGAAAGTAGTGACCAGAACACTGATAGTTTAAAAGGCTTAAACATTCCATGTAATTCTAATAATAGCAGTCGAGAGGATTGTAATAATGCATCACCTTATGAAAATGTGATTGACCCAGCTGTTGCTATAAAGGAATTGCATATAGATTCAGATGAGGTAGTTGTTGACCAATCTATTGATATTAATGCTAAACATGAGACTATTGAAGAAGATCTTGACCTCAATCATTTGAAAGAGAAAAATGCTGAATCATCTATTGATATAAATGAGCCCACAGGAAGAGAATGCTCTTCACAAAATTCAAATGACTTTCCAGAAAATGTTCAACAATCCTTGAAGCAATTTGACATTCAAACAAATGAAAATGTGGTAGAAGATGATTTTGGAGATTTTGATGATTTTAAATTTGCCAACACTAAAACTAATGTTACCAGTGTTGTTGACAGTTCCAATCCATGGGAAAACAATGACACCAATGAAACAGATTTCGGTAACTTTAGAGCCAACTTCGAAGAGAACAAATTGCACTCACAAGATTCACCACATTTAGAAACAAGATCTATGTCTGATAATTATCAACTTGAGAATCAAGTAAAAGAAGATAATAATTTAGAAGATGATGATTTTGGGGACTTTGATGATTTCCAATCATCAGCTGTAAAAACAGAATCAAGTGAAGTCCAGGAAGAAGATGAATGTCAGGAATTATCAGTTCTTAATTTACAATCAACTGATAATGAACATCATATCATGGAAAGCATTACTAAAGTATTAACTGCAGTATTTATTGAAGAAATAACAGAACCTGATGTAGTGTTTGAGGGGAAGCTAGAATCATTACTAAGTGAAACATGGGGTCATTTGATGGAAACTGATGAAAGACAACCATATATTGTGAACTGGAATAATTCATTAGGACAAAAAACACTACTTAAAGCTTTATGTATAGACTCCAGAAACATTGTAAGTTATTTTCAATCATTATTATTAACACACTAGTACTGCGCCCGTGACTACCTCCCTGTGGATTATGATCTTAATATGAAAAATCTTTGTCCTTTGGGAATAAGATTTTTTATATAAACTATGACAAAATCGTTTGGGACGTCTTTATACCAATTTAAGATAGTAGTTGGCTTACAGCCCGTGACTATCTAAGCGACTTCCTGGCCTAAACAAAAACAACTTCAAAAAAATAATGATAAGGGACAATTTTGGGTAAATGTAAGCGTCAGAGACAGCCCACTCTGATTGACTCTGTAGAGGCTGCTTTACCGCCAACTAATCAGCCGTCATCACAATATCCTGGAGTGTGAGGCTGTGGCTTCCCAATGAGAACAAATCCTTGGAGTGTCTCACAGTGAGGTTGCTCCACAAAGTCTGTGGGCCCCCAGAAGCTTTTATGCTGCTGGGCGGAGCTAGGCTGGCTATGTCAGCTAGGACCTGGCGGCATGTACAACAAATCAAATGAGTCTCAAGTGTGGACTACTGGACTCCACTTACATAAAAGGATATCCTTAGAATGTACACTAGATAGAGAGGTGGTGAAGTGTTCATATAAAAGTTTCTGAAATATCTTCAAAACTCTCACCTCAAATTCAGTCCATAAGTTTTGGGCTGTGTAAATGAAATATGAAATATATATTATCTTCGTCGTGTGTAATGGTCCATTGAATTGTATGGCAAACGATATTGTATCTTAAGATAAAATATTATAGTATCTTAGCTGTGTGTAGCACCCTTTAAAGTGGGAGTGGTGGGTATCTCATGAAAAGAGAAAAATTGATCAATTTAAGTTTTTTAAAGTATTAAATATAGTTTTTAATATGTATTGTGGTATATATCTTTCAGCTTTTTGGACCCAAATGGAGTAGCCACATGCCTAAGTATGCAGCAAATTTAAGTGTTGCGCCGCTTCAACCACAGAAACAAGCTTCTACTCCATCTAATGTCAGTCAAAGTGAACCAGTTGTTGACAAAGTAGCAAGCAAGCCCACCACATGGTCCGATCCTTTCACTTCAGACGGACAAGAATGTAAGTTACTGTAATCTGTGATTTAATTAATTACTAACAAAATGACAGTGAATCAACCTCAATTAACATTATCTAATTGGCACATTATGCAATTCAGTAAAACAACACGCAAGTTATGCACAGTCCAGTTGAAATGCCAGAAAAATACTTATAATATGTTTGTATATTGTTATTGAACCAAAATATTGCGAATACTTGAAAAAATTAAGAGAGCTTGTCATAATATACTCACCATGGTAATTCTTTTGCATGTCTTGCACTTGGATCAATAACATCCACCTGTAAATTATCTGCTTCATCCTATTCCAATAGTCACCTATGCCGAAGCCCTTCTCCTTGACCTAGAACACCTTATGGCCACCCTAGACCAAATGGCTCATAACCATTCTACCCTCAAGATATCTGAGTTACTATCTCATGGTAAGTTGACTGATCTTTAACACAGGACTCTAGAACTGTTGGTAAGACTTAGTATTTAATTATTTACCCAATCAGACCTTCGCTGGTTCATAGTCTAGTACAGTCTGCAGAAACACTTCAGTTAAATTAACCTTGGAGTGGCACATGACAAAAACCGCAAAGATGAACAGAATCGATGACGATGCAACGGCGCATATGTGCGATTAAACATGGGAAAGAATTCATCGTGTGCAAAGCATTGCCTCATATTTTTAGCTCGACTTATTGCGACAAGTCAACGCATGCAACACGTGATGGGATTGCGTGCTTTGACTCTTAGGTATGGGCAAGGGACAAGTTGTAATTTGGGCTGGAAACAATAGATACCATTAGTGAGAAGTGATTTCCATTGGTCACAGATCAGTGATAAGACCATTAATTTTGGTTAACAGTCTTTTATTTAACATGAAAATCTAGAAGTACCTACTGCAGTAGTGCGCATTAATACGTTGAAACTAATACTTTTTTATCCTCTTGTGTAGCTACATTACACTGAAAGTTCATTTCATTCTTTCATTACCTGTTTCAGCTTGTAACACAGAACACGAAAGTACCACCATACCGCCAAGACCAACAGATTTAGATGTCTTTGAAGCTGCAATGTCCACTAAGTCTGAGAAGATATACTCAAGTACACTAAGTGTACAGCCAATACGACAAATAAACTTACCCGACACCCATATTTTTACGCCGACTGACTCTGAAATACCTAGGTCTAAAACAATCCATTATGAACCCGGTCCTACGGTTCTCTTGCCACAGCCTGTCGTACCGGATTGTAAGAATCCAATAGACGACCCTCTTAGGCTGAATACAAATAGTGTAGTTGAAGCTAATATAGATGATAATGAATACTGGGAATTCCAAGATTTCAAGAGCACATCCGACACGAGTTCCTTGCCAGGATTAGTAAGCCAAAATAAATTATCAGAGGAAAATAATCTTGAGACGGCAACGACTGTTAATGCGTTACCTCAACCTAGCATTGCGTACCAAACGCAGCTATTGCAACCCATTAAAGTAGAGCCATCAATGCCTACACTAAATTGGCCTGATCCTGGTGAAATTAAAGCCGCATATGATGACTTCACAGACTTCGTATCATCATCACAGTCAACTGAGAAACAAGACAATGCTATAGCACAGCACCAAGAATCAGAAGCACAGACAAACAACGTCGTCAAGTCCGAATATTTAAATGATCTCCAAGAGAAAACTACAGCTTTTAAAGAATTGGCACAGCCTGAACATGAGGGTTTTGATGACGATTTTGATACATTCCAATCAGCAATGCCGCCAAAAGGTGCACAGAACGACTTTAAGACGAACACTTTTGGAAATACAATTACTCAAATGCCATTGGGCCAACCGACAAACTTTGATTATGCCTCTCCGAAAAGTAACAATATAAAGTCTGATTCCATATCATTTACGACTATGACAAAACCAAACGAAGCTTTAACACAGAATGTAAGTTACAATTCGAATACGAGCAGTTCGTTATCTTCAAGCACACAGATACAACCCAGTCTTCTGCAGCCTACACCCGCAAGTTTCAGCGTATTGAACACGCAAAATCAACGAACAACGGATCAAATATTGCAACCTTTGTCTTTAGAAAGCTATTCACAAATAAACTGGCCAAGTCCTGGTATGGACTTGCAGGATCTCTCGAGATTCAATCCTGTTGAAACTCTACAGTCATTGAAAAGTGATTTAAGTGTCAGTGGTCTCAGTAAGGGTGTATCACCAGTTCACACACAAAAAAACTCAGTAGCTAACCAATCGGCAGATGATGATGTTTGGGGCGAGTTTGTATCGAGCAAGCCTAAACAGCAGCCTTCTCAGCTGAAGAAACCACCAGTCTTTGCCGAAGACGACGAATGGACAGACTTTATATCGAGCCCAAGTGTGAAGCCCCAAAATGGTTTAAATACAATAAGTTTAAATGTTCACACTAACTCAAATATCCATAAAACTGTGCAGAACAAATTATTGATGAAAAACAACCAGACGCCTGTTGATATTCCGACATTAAATTACATAACTCCCAAGTCCCACCCTCACAAGACATATAATGATAAACATTTCCAAAACTTATAACAACACAAAAAAAATAATTGTTCTCATAATTTATTAGAACTGTACTTAATGTAATAAGTATTACATAAACTTATAATTATGTAAATAGGGTGGTGGTGTATGTATAATAGTTTGTAATATTTTTTAAAGTATTTATTAAAAGTCAGAATTTATTATAATTGATTTTGCACTAGATTTGTAGTATAGTAGGTATTCGTACCCATTATTAGCTGTTACATTAGCACTTGCACAATATGACTAGAGAAAGGATAATTTCAAATAAATGATATGATGTCAATGTACACACGGCTTCACATCAAGCTATACATTTCCAGTTTTAGCTGAGCTCGCATTGTATAGGTTTTTCGTACAATCAGAAGTCAGCTTATACTGGTTATTTATGTGTAGCTTGGTGTGTGTATAGGACGTAGGTTTAATTTAAATTGTCATAATGTGCAAGATTGTTTCAAGTCCCGTCCTTAATCGTTTGGAATTAGTTTAACATTAAGTTTTCATTTGCGCGATTGAAATAAGTAATGTGTTAATACAAAAATGTAAGCCAGTAAAAGCAATATGTTATTGTAAAAGTGCTAATTGATTTATAGTATTTGTATATAATGTGAATTACTTATGTATAAATTGTAAATTTATTTAAGTGTATATATGATTATATGAGGAAGTTATTATTTTGTTTGTTATAGCACTGATATATCAATTATATCATAAATACCAAAATTGGTAAATATTTAGGTTGTATTTCGAGTGAGGCACTAAATAAGATTTTATGTAAAATAGACGATTACCTTACCTACTGGATATCAGAAAGTATGTTTAAATTAAGCATTTTAAATACAGCAAGTGAACTATCAGTTCTTGGTAGTATAATTATTTTTGTCAGTATTTGAATGTCAAGAAAAACGTAAGTAGATATTTTATTTAGAATACTTAATTTTTCAGACAATATTTCTATGAATTCATTAATTACTTTTAAAGACCAATGTCAACTTATCAATGTTTCTAGTTTATACTGTAAGTAAACGATTGGTTGTAGCAGTCATAGAGCTGATTGTTTAATAAAGTGTAAATAATGAGACTTATATCCTTCTAAACTGTGGTTTTATTGTTATTAAAATATGTCATATTTAATTTTCAGCATCTGAGTGCTCTATATCTTCTATATGAGTACCTATACCCTCTTTGTCGTCATCATCGATATGTGTGAAGAATTTCGGTAAATTATTTTCCATTGTAACTCTAAACTGACATTGCTCGAACTCTGGCCAAGATACGAACCTGAAACAAATAAACAATTCAATTTTGAATGAAGGGTTATTCTGTTTATTATAGTTTACAACTTAATATTTTTATGACATTTTCAATACTCGTCTCGTTATGAAATCAACGTAATTCCTAGTTGCATAGAGTTCATATTAAGTGAATTGTGTCAATTGGAAACAAGGCTGCTTTGGGGTGACAAATCGGGACGACTTTGTTTTAATTTCATTTTTATAATGCTACATTCAGAAGGCGACGGCAGATCGCAGCCGACAGTGCCGCTGCCGCAGTCGAAATTATCGAAATGAAGGTGAAAACCGCAGCATTAAAATCCGTTGCGTAGTTTAGATGAACAACGCAGTCACTCGGATAGACACGATAAGATACTAGTATCAAAACGCGTCAGGCATCTGTATAGTAACGCCTTTTAAATGATTAGCTTTCAAGTCTCAACTAAAGACTGAAACCTAATAAATAAACTAGCCAGCTCAGCTAGCACCTGATGCCTCTATTACTCACTTCTTGAACACAGTTATTTTTTGTTGTAGATTTAAATCTCCGAATTCGGTGAATATGGTCATATGAGGTAATTGGGCGTCGTCTTTGTTGGGTGCTAACTCTTTGTTTGTATCAGGAGGATCTTGACCTGTTATTAACCACACACCGCAACCAGGTATCCATTGTCTGAAATAAATTGCCACAAATAAAACACAAATTGCCTACAATCCTTATTTTGCCTCATTACCCGACTACGGCGAAGCAAATCTCAAATCGTTTATTGCAATCCATAATGTACAATTACAGGTGGTAAATAAAAATAATAGAAACAATTATGATTTATGGACCCTGTCGGGCACAGCAATTTTTTAAATAAGTAAGAGAGAGAAAGAGCGCTTTATTAATTTTCCTTGTTATAAAGTTAGAAATATTTTCTATTCTATTAACTATGTATTTATATTTCTATCAATTCACTTATTCCATTAATATTTTATATACAGGTCTATCTATTTATTTATTATTTATTTAATTAAGTATATTTAATATTGCTCATTTCTTTACTCGCTTAAGATTTGTTCGTTGTCATTATTGTAATATAATTATTAGGTATTATAGTATAATTTATTTTTATTTTACTTATTAAAATATGTCTGTTATTCTTAGTTATTATTGAATTTATCCATTAGATATTCTTGTTTTGTGTAATAGCTTTTTTTAATTAAGAATTGCTTTAGTTTATTTAAAAATTTTATTTTGTTGTTTTATGTCTTCTGGTAATTTATTATATATCTTTATTGACATTGAATATGGACTAGATGAATGTAGTTTAAGGAGGGAGGGGGGCAAGTTTAGTCTATTTTTATGGCGCAACGAATAATTTGTTTGTGTCTCCCCGTGTGCTGTAAGAATCTGGATATTTACGGACTAGTTTACATAATTCTAAGATATAAATACCAACTAAGGTGAGGATTTTGTGTTTCTGAAAGTAAGGCTTGCAACTATCTGTCGATTCCATATTGGTAATTATTCGTATTAGTTTTTGTTGAAGGATAAATAGGGAGGGAGCGTCTGTGCCAGGCGCGGTCGCAGCCCAAGATTTGGGGGGGGGGGGGGGGGTCATCATAGGTGCCGAGGAATATTTTAAGAGAGGTACATCTCCTCGTTGGTCTAGTGGTCGCAAGCGTTATTTCCGACCATGAGGTCCTAGCTGGGTTCGATTCCTAAGTCGGGTAAAGTGTTAAAGGGTTTTTCCATCAGAAATTTCTCAGAAGCAGCCTGGAGTCTGGATTTGTGTCCGGTTGGCGGCGGTAGGCTCGCCCTCTATGACATTTCACTTAATAACTGGCGAAATGTGGGTGTAAGTACTATATGAAGGTACACAGGGGTGTACCTTCATACCCAACCCTTTGGGGATTAAAGGCGTGATGATATGTTAAGGTTCATGTACATCTCCAGCTCCACATTACTTATGCTATTCAGGGACGCAGCTTTTACATAGGGGGTGTGTTACTTAAATGCTGCCAAATTGTTCGTATATATTAGAACGGTAATTGTGCAGGGTGGGGAGAGCGAGCGAAGCGAGCTCGAAAATTTTAAGAACCTGCCTCTGTTTGATTAGGTTTTGTTTTATATTTTCAAGTAGAAATAGGAATTACATTGTCGACTTATGCTGGCAAGCTCAAGCAGCTAATAGAATCTAAAATGCAAGAGCGAGCGAAGCGAGCTCGAAAATTTTGCACACTTTCGGATAGGTTCGATTTTCTTTCGATCATTCCAAAAGGACTAGGAATTACTTGATTTGTCGACTTTTGAAGAAAAGCTCAAGAACCAATGTAAATTGCAAGAACGAGCGTAACGAGCCTGAAAAGGGTGGATATTTTTCGTTAAACTAAGTAGTTTGACTATCCGGAACAGAATTTCCCGTGGTCAAATCAGTTCGACCATTAAGTTTGACCACGAGGAAGGAAGGGAAAATTTTAGCACCCCACCTTGAGTAGTGTCCGTTTTCTTTTGCCCATCACACAAAAAGAGAACATACTTTATCAAATTATGACGAAAGCTTAAACTCGTTTTACAGCAGTTTAGGTTTCGCCTTACCTAAGCTTTTCAACCTTACGTACGAGCGGGGTGCCCAATATCCCGAGTTTGCTTCGCTCGCTCTGGAATCCTAGATTCTATATTTTTATAACGGACTTTTTAAAGGAAAATATTTTTAGGCGCGTTAAAAACCCACTGTCATTTCATAGTTTTAAGTTTTTACTTCAGTCGGCAGTCCCCATGTTTTTGAATATGCCAATCGGGATTTTCGTGGCTCAGTTTGTAAGGCAAGAAATCATTCAAACTCTCGACATAGGATTCTCTGAATGATTTTGGTGGTGGGGGGTCATGACCCCCACGCCCCCCCCCCTCCCCTCGGACCGCGCATGGTCTGTGCTATTTCCCCATAAGATGATGCCATAGTTAAACCAAGCGTGGGTATACGCGTAGTATGTGACAGAATTTAGTTATTGTCTTGAAGACAATCTACAATATCTTTTTATGACATGGCAGAGCTACTTCCCAGCAAACATTTTTGTCATATAATCAAATATTTATATGACCTTGAGTCTTATTAAAGTTATTTTGCAGTATTTTTTTAAACTCTTCGTCATATACTGGTGCATTATGTGTCCGAATAGTCATATACATTTTTTGTCGTATAATAATGTCATGTAGACGTTATTTCGACATTTTTTTACAATCGTCATATAATAGCGTCTACGACGACATCTATAAAACTTACTTATACAACTTTTCGTCGTGTAAACGTTTTCGTAGTATGAACGTCATAATACTGTCAATTTTGTCATATAATTACCTTTTATACATCTGCTACGCGGATGATAATTGTTTACACATAGTATTTGTAACCATTATATATAAGTCGAATAAGTATTACGAGTGTAACCTGTATATATCCTAAAGTATCACAAACATGATAATACGACCGCTATATAATTAATACTCATATTAAAGCGCTTCAAGCACGTAATTTAATACAAAGTAATAGAGCTCAAGCTGAGAGTAAGAAAAATGAGAAGGGTTCCGTATCACTTTTAAACCAATTTAACCAAAATGCTACGAGTATACCCTGCAGTTCATTTGCCCAAGTTCAGGACGAGTTCATCGTCCGAAAATGAAGATAATGTTGATAAAGAAAACACTTCAACCAAAACTGATGACTTCAGAGACCATTATAAAAAGTGGGCTATTGATTTTAATATTCCTCGTCTCGCAGTATTCTTTGATAAAATCTTATCAACATCTGCATAACGGAGAAGGCATGTGTGTCTCGTTATTATCAGCCATGTTTCAACTACTGTGGGCAAACTATGGGTAAAGTGTTGGTTATTGCGCAATAGAAAAACGGTTTGCAGTTCAAATCAGATCATAATTTCACAAACAAATTAATCACATTAGCAAATCACACACTATAGGTACACTATACAATCAGATACGGAACGCGGGACAGTTTCTGAGCGCATGTTGTTCGTTTGATGTCCGATGTCCAAGAGAGCCGCTTCACCACGCTGCACGCTCTCTTGTAGTCCCCACGAACTCAGGCTAGACTCAGCGCAGGCGTTCCGAATAGTCATACAAATGACTCCATGGAAGCGTTGTCGTCACAGCGCTTCCGCTTCGTGGTCAAGTCAGCTCCCGTTCTAATGATGTCTCCGACATGCATAATTATAAACCATTGTGGGGTTTACCTAAAACAAAAGTATTATTTAGACTTAAATAAGTTATATGTCACGCAAATCCTTCTCTTCTAAAATGTAAATTCTTTGAACTAAGTTAGCCTGGCGTTTATAATTTTATTATTGATCCCTAAATTAACTTTCATGGCGTATAATAGGTACACACATTTACAATGAACACGCAGTTTATAGGTCGGGAAGTTATATAGTTGTCATATAACGCAGTCACTTAATAAATTATTAATAAAAATATGTGAAAACATTCAAATTTTAAAAGCGCATAAAAAATTTGTTACAAACTTACCTCACATTAATCAGTAAACTCAATTGCGCAATGGTTTACAACTGATGAAATGGTTTTATCACCGCTAATAACAGAAAAATGCAATATTAACACAGCTGTCAAAAACACTGCCAAATTAAATTAATATTTTATAATATAATTCGTTCTTAATCTTTAAATGACAATAACACAACGATTACATTATATAAAAGTCATATTGTGTGCCATTACTCGACACAAAGTCGAATACACGACGCGACAGCTATCATTACATGACTTGTATTCAAATCAGTGACGTGTATATGACTACTATGCGACTAATTAGGTATTTATATGACTGTTACACGAAACTCTTAGCGCCTTAAGTTGAATAAAATGGGCCCTAATGCCGTCGGGTAAACGTCCTTATGACATTTATACAATTATACTAAATAACATTAAGTTGCCACCAAAACGTCTACTCAACGTCGTAAATGTTTATTGGGTTGGGTGTGCAACTGCCGTACCTACTCAATAAATCAACTGCCCGTCTGACGGAGTGTGCTGAAGCATTATCCTCGTACATTAAGGTTAAAACTTGAAAGTAGTCATGATTTAAACCTTATCTAAGTAAAAATGCTTCTCTGTGAACGATGTTAGAAAGGTTGCTTCCCCTCGAAAGAGCTTCTACATAAGGTTGCCCGTGTGAAAAGCAACCCATTTACTTTGGTTATATTCGACAACGGCCGCCCTCGAAAACCATGACGAAAAATTTGAAAATTTTTGCAACTGCCATCTTGGATTTTCATTTTGACCTCACTATCGGCTTCATTACCCTCGTAAACCATGAAAACGACACCCAAGACGATTTTTTTTTAATTTGCAGCCGCCAGCTTGGATTTTCAGGTTAACCTCACTATTGGCTTCAGCACCCTTGAATAACATGAAAACGACACGCATGACGAAAAATTTGAAAATTTTTGCAACCGCCATATCTTGGCTTTTCATTTTGACCTCACTATCGGCTTCAGCATCCTTCGAAACCATGAAAACTATATCTCTCTCTCTGTGTCTCTTTTTATTACTATGAAAAGTATAACGCTTTTTCGTTATGTGACGATTTCTCCCGTTTTATTGCTACCGCAAGCTCCGTAAAAGAACTTTGTTCCAAAACTTCACCGCGATTCATAATATGATATTTGCTCAACGCAATCTATCGAACAAAGTATGTACGTTTGCCCAGCTAGGCCCCCCAGAATTTGCGATTTAGGTATACACCAATGCAATGTACTCGCCTCTAGGAGTATATGTACCGCTTTCTTTTTCAATGTACCTCTGTACTTTTGAAGAAATATGCAAAAAAAGGGGGCCGTGCCAGCCAAACGTTTTCAGCACGGCCCTCGTGTAACTTGAAAAATATATAGCGTATTAAAAAGTTTCATAAACTCAAGGAATGTACTTTATTAACACGTTCTATGTACCGTAACAGATATTGTGAATTCGTAATAACAAATAATATATAGACGTGGATAGGGGGCCGTGCTGAAAAAAAAAGAAATGAGAAAATATCTAAAAAAGACAAAACAACCTTAGCCAAAAACTATATAAAAGTAATTCATGTTTGGCAAGTAACATATGTACCGCATTGGTTTCTCATACAACTTGCTAAATTCAAAAAATAAACCAATTTTAGTTTATTCAGCACGGCCCTCTATAGTTGCCTATATCTTTTTAAATATGACATGTTTGTTTACAAAATTCGACTTCCTGAATTATGTATAGGAGTAGGTACATTCGTTCCAAATAAATTGCGATTATGGTGTATTAGTATTTTTAAAGTTAAATTGGATCAAAAATATCCTAACATACAACTGATGGGGTGACCATGATTCCACGTGAGAATGGATAAAAAAACTTCTGCATAAATTGAGTAAATCTTTAATAAAATAAACAAATAAAAAATATCGTAATCTGTATTAACTATTAACGATAACTATAATAGTAGTAAGTAGTAGGTCGCAAATCAAACAAAACAACAAGTGTCGCTAAGACTAAATAGCTCAAAAGGCTTAAAAAAATAACATATATATTTCCAATAAATCACACGGATTGATGTACGGTACATTACAATAAAATTACAGTTTCGGTACATTTCACAGATTAGTTACGTTTACCTATGGAATAATCGCAGAAAAACTATGTGTCACAAACACTACAATTCTTTTACCTATTGTGGTATAGTAATTTTATTTTAGGTGCATCGTCCTCACATATTATTATATAATTAATGTACCCATGCAAAATATTGTACTTACCTAAAACATTTTAAAAGAGTAACGGTGGAGTTTCTTGCCCATTCTTCTCCACACGAAAACTACCTTTTGGAAGGGGCGACTAGAATCAATTCTATTTTAAGGTAATTTTTGACGTTCAAGTGTCTTTTATGTGCCTATTTGAAATAAATGCTTTCACTTTGACTACAGAGCTTAAAAGGCTTAAAAAATTACAGATACGTTTCCAACAAATCACATTGATTGAACCTTACCTAGTGAATTAATAGCGACCGCACACAATAAGTTTTAACTGATTTAATTCCCTTAAAAAATGTCATCGCTAATATTAATTTTGAAGAAAAAAAAAAACAAATTGTAAAAAAAGAATGTTTATTTCAATGTAGTCACATAATTTCATTAATATAGGTATAGAATATATGTACCTAATTTAAGGAACCATGGTCACCCCATCAGTTGCATGTTAGGATATTTTTGATCCAATTTAACTTTTAAAATACTAATACACCATAATCGCAATTTATTTGGAACGAATGTACTCCTATACATAATTCAGGAAGTCGAATTTTGTAAACAAACATGTCATATTTAAAAAGATATAGGCAACTATAGAGGGCCGTGCTGAATAAACTAAAATTGGTTTATTTTTTGAATTTAGCAAGTTGTATGAGAAACCAATGCGGTACATATGTTACTTGCCAAACATGAATTACTTTTATATAGTTTTTGGCTAAGGTTATTTTGTCTTTTTTAGATATTTTCTCATTTCTTTTTTTTTCAGCACGGCCCCCTATCCACGTCTATATATTATTTGTTATTACGAATTCACAGTATCTGTTACGGTACATAGAACGTGTTAATAAAGTACATTCCTTGAGTTTATGAAACTTTTTAATACGCTATACAACATTATTTTTAGTATATGCGAAACCTGAATATAGTTTGTTCAGAATAAGTAACTGAATCGATTCCAATAATTTTTACCCCATGTTATATTTTGGCCCAAAAATATTTAAAAAAGGTTAAAAGTTGGATACCCCAAGGAGCGACTAAGTAGGTAGTTATCTACCATACGCGCACAATGGCGCGGCGCCGGCGCACAGCGAGCGGGGCGACCGGGGCGGGGGTGCAGCAACCTCAGTCACCCGGGTACACAGAGTACTTTTTGATATAGGTACTTTTTGATATAGGCCCGGGTACCACAGGTGGGCGCGCACGTGTCGCGTGGGTCCAACTGCATAACCGCGAGCGCGCGGCCGCCGCGGGCCTCAGTTGTGTTTCGGTTGATCGTGTACTTACCTATCGTATGTAAAAAGTGTCGTGTAACCATGACTTTCTCATACACAAACGTCCAGTACACAGAAACAACGATAACAGTGATAACGTATCCGTGGCAGTGCGGCGGTACGAGGAGCAATCAGAGTATCGTGGAACACAATGCTTTGCCGTGATGATTAACATTTTTAAACACGCCAAGATGGTTAATTGTAGAAAGTTATTATTTGTACCTACAGCCTGCTGTGGTTAAGTAATGCGATGTTTAACACTTTTCATCCACTTTGAACTTTAAGTGGTTGAAATAAGGTGCAAAAATCGCATTGACTACATTGTATCACTTACGGCTTACGAATAAGTAATTACTTATTCGTAGCTTACGGCTGCATTTATTTACGAATAAAGTACATTATAATAACTACCTACACTTGACCATTACGACAGTCCAAAGCCTGCAAGTGTGATGGAAAATGTTATCACCAGTTAATTACAATACAATCGCCGCGCGGTACGTTTAGGCACGCGGTGAGCGGGTGAGTATGATTTTGGACGGACAAACAGGTAACATAACAAGCTTATAACTTGGTGATTATTCATGATACAGTTTTGAAATTTTGTACATAGATTCTTTACATAAAAATACTAGACACGTGTTTCGGGTTTCGCATATACTAAAAATAATGTTGTATATTTTTCAAGTTACACGAGGGCCGTGCTGAAAACGTTTGGCTGGCACGGCCCCCTTTTTTTGCATATTTCTTCAAAAGTACAGAGGTACATTGAAAAAGAAAGCGGTACATATACTCCTAGAGGCGAGTACATTGCATTGGTGTATACCTAAATCGCAAATTCTGGGGGGCCTAGCTGCGCAAACGTACATAACAAAGTGGTTGTTACCTCGAAACTCGCTCTGCATTAATCAACTTTCATAAATAAATAATTATCTAACATTGCATTCTTTATCACTCAGAACACCACATCAATCAAATCAAATACATTATCCTCACCTTTTATTTGAAATTCTTTTAGCGCCATAGGAAATCAATGGAAAGCGATTTTTCTAATATTATAATCAATATCATTACTTTTTAAATTGATTATATCTCTTGATAGAGTGAAGCGATTGCTATGAAACAAAAACTGCTCCGAGTTCTACATCATATTTGAGTATAAAAATTAACCATATTGGTTTGGTACTTTTTACGTTGAACCTGTTCAAATTCTGTCACATCCAAACTGACAAACAGACAAATAGAAAAAATTCCAAAAATTGATGAAATGGCATCTGTTGCAACTATTTTTTTTGGAAATATTTTCAATGTATAGAAACGCCTCATCTACAGATTTATTATATGTATAGAATAGATATAGATAGATATAGAATAGATATATATAGATTAAGGTTTGGCATTGATTACTTACTCTAACATTGGTATAACCCTTGTTGTTTTGGAAAACATGTGTGGTTTGAAGAAATACCATAGCAGCGGTAAATATTCCGATGGGCAAGGCAACTTGTCCTTTTGTGTGATGTTGACTAGAAGAAGCCTGTGTTCATCCATCTGAAACATAAAATTTATGAACAACTGAACAAAGCACATATCCCAATTATATGTCATGTACGGTTCACATACAGGCAAATTTCTAACGCCGCGACCAACTTTTCGCTACTCGTTTTATTTACTTTTATAATTATAATTAGTTAGTTGACCAATAGCTGCCGTAGCGCTACAACCGCGGATTAGCATCCAATGAAACTTTCTTGTAACTTTTTTATCGTGAAGTCTGTGGTTTTCGTCAACTCAACTGTAACTAACTGGCTACCTCTGAGCCATACATAAAAGTGGTCCTTCGAGCTGGATAAATAGGTGCGGAGGCTCTGTTAACGTTAGCGAATCGGTCTAGCTGGTGTCCCAGAAGAGCGGATCGCGTTACTGGGGTGCTGACGCACTTAATATCCAAAACTTGCGGAAACTTCGCAACTTTGGCGAACTAGTACCTTCGGTGATACAACTCTACTCCACCAACGGTCAAACCAATAACTAATAACCATGGTTCAGAGTGTAACGGAACTGATAAGCCGTCAAGAAACTATCTTCAGAGACTTGAAGCTTATTTGCATCAACTACAAGAAGGACAGTCCCACCAGGAAGAACTTGGCGTACCTGGAGGAACGTCTTTCTCGGCTGAACAATAACTGGGAGAAGTTTGTTCACAACCATCAACTACTGGAAGACTCTGGAACAACAGACCTGCAATACTTCAACGACGGCATTTTCAACAAGAAAAGTAGACCAGCAGTTGGAATTCCAGAAAAACAGAGAAACATTACCGAAGACGTCTGACATGTCAGGTCACGACATCTATCTCTACTCGGTTACTTCTTTGTGGTTGGGAGGAATCGCTGTGCTTGCCCTCTATATAATCATTAAACGATGGTGCAAAACTAAGAAAGGCGTCAAAACACTCTCTACCAAAACAGGAATGACACCTAGAGGAAGGGATAACTTTGGAGGGGACATCAAGCTACAAGAAATACATTCGACAGCAGCGGAGCCCGTTTACAGCGAAGCAAGACAGCCAAAGAAAGCATTTCACTTTGACGAATTAAATAGAGTGTTATGCCTATACTTTTACATTTATACTATTCTTATAATTTATTATTTGCTTTGTAATGGATGCTCATCCCACTTTTCCCTCGGGAGCATGTACGGTTCACATACAGGCAAATTGCTAACGCCGCGACCTACTTTTCGCTACTCGTTTTATTTACTTTTATAATTATAATTAGTTAGTTGACCAATAGCTGCCTTAGCGCTACAACCGCGGATTAGCACCCAATGAAACTTTCTTGTAACTTTTGCGAATAAACTAAATTAGGTATCGTGAAGTCTGTGGTTTTCGTCAACTCAACTGTAACTAACTCCTACCTCTGAGGCAGACATAAAAGTGCATACATGTAATTATCATTATCTTTACCTAGCTCGTACAAATAATATAAATGAAGAAGTGTCATGAATACAGAATTTTAATTTTTTTTCATTTGCCACTTTATTGAGCAAACAATTTTAATAAAATGGTCCTAAATTGGCTACAACGGAATTTGAACTTCGTTGTGTATGAATATTCAATTTGCATTTCCAAAACTAGATGATTTAAGTTTGGCATCATGTAACTGCGAGGCAATTCTCTTATTTTTAACAATGTTTGCATTCAAATCTGTCACAATCTGTCAAAAATATCTCTGATTTTCCTACATTTTTGACATTGATTGTAGCTGAGATGAGTTTGCAACTAGATTTTGCATGTTTTTAAATACGGGAATTGCCTTCTGTGTGTTGATAATTTCAGTATAAATAGGCAACTATACCAACCATAATAGTTTTTTTGCTGTCTGGTGTATGTGTCCATGGCAAGAAGTGAACCTTTGGTACAGTAGTCAGTACTTTATGATCAAAAAGCATTTGAAATAATGCTGGTATTGATCTGTGTTTTTTCAACTGCACCTCGTTATCTGTAAGAAACTAAAGGATTGAATATAATAATATTCTTAAAAAAATAAATGAATTTAAAAGTTATATCACATCAAGGTGGCTCTAGAAAAGGATGTCTCTGGAGACTGGAAGGATTTGGGGAGACTTGGTCTGCAGTGGGACAGGGTAGGCTAACATAAAAAAATACCTACTTCATAGTGGTGCCCTGGCATAGTGATGAATAGATCTGGTTTCCCAAGTTGGTTTGTTGAATTGTGAAATATGATGTTGTTGATTAAATGTTTAACAAAAGACAATCCGGGCATTGATCCAATTATTTTAACAATTCTATCTGTAAAAGGGAAGTTTCATCTTATTTAAACACTGTGAATACAGTCATTTTATTTCCAGCAGACTCAAATTCAAACAATATTTTTTTATTACCTTCCTACTTTATTGTTGTAGTCTTAGGCATTTTTGAGTGCTTATAATGTATGTTTCCAGATTTGAGGAATATGTTTTTTTCTCAATTTCAATTAACACTAATAATATATTCAAACCTTTATCATCTGTGCAAAGATCTCCTAGTAGTTCTTCAATTCTGTTTCCTTGGTCT
Source organism: Amphipoea lucens (assembly GCA_947508005.1). NCBI lineage: Eukaryota > Metazoa > Arthropoda > Insecta > Lepidoptera > Noctuidae > Amphipoea > Amphipoea lucens. The sequence goes on along the minus strand of OX382373.1, from coordinate 8,527,318 downwards.
ATTTTGTCTTTAAAAGCCAATTTCCACATGCCAAAGAAATCTGCTAATTTGAATGTTACTCTACCTGGATATTCATCTTGCAATTTCTGGGAATAGATATTTTAATATTAATAAAATCTTTGTGTTATTAAGTGAATGTGAGTGTGCTAGAATAATAACTTATAGAACATATGTAAACTTACACTCAAATGAGCTGAGAACTGGCTTGACATTTCATACATATAAATAGGATTATTTTGACATAGTAATAATTCCTTACTCAGGAAGCCAAATCCTGGATTAACTTCTATTAAGGGAGAATTGTTGTTTATTCGATCCTTGATTGTGTTTACTATTGCTTTAGCAGTTTTCTTGTTTATCAGATACATACTCTCTGGGGTTTTATACTTTTTAAGAAGTGCGTTGGGTACTTTGTCTTTAATATCACTGTAGTCAGGTGTACTGTTTATGTAATTGACGACATCTGCAGACAGTTTTGGAGGCGGTTTCTCCTTTAGTTGTCTGCTAGTTTTATGAGATAACCTCAAATATAGTTTCAGGCTACTTTTCTCGGTAATCAAGCTTACACCACTTAATGATTGTTTAAACATTTTGGAAACAATTTTTATTAGTCTTGTATGCAGTGATACGATTGGTTATTTTATTGTTTCACAGGACCGCAACGCGTCGTTAGCGTTACTCGTTAGTAGTTGACAAATAAACAAAAACAAACGCCATAGCCCAAGCCCATGGTACAATGCCCAAGCCCATATGATCGGGCCAGGCCTAGGGTTACCAGATGAAAAATTTAAAAGTCCTGAGAAAAAGCCTGATTTCCTCAAAAAAATCCTGAGAATTTGTCGCAATGTCAGATTTTTTTCTCAAACAGTACAGTTTAAAAAGTCATATTATTAATAATTTTGTGCACTGAGAATCTCGACTCTCGAGGCTCGTGCTCACACGTTGGCGAGGGTAGCAGCGGGTTGCGAATGCACTCCACACCTCCCGTAAGATATCATTGCAAAGCAAATGTGAAAAAAGACTGATTAAGTAGTTGAAAGTTTTATAGATGAAAAATAAGTATTGATTTTGTTTGTGCAATTTAACATGATCAAAGTTGATTTTTTTATTAGTCACTATACAGGCTGTTACAGAAAGGGTATATCAATACAAACGGGTTGAAGAGTGTATCTGGTCTAGAATCTCTGTACAAAATTTCAGCTCAAAAGCATTAACTTTGAAAATGCTTAATATTTTTTTATTTCGACATCACGGCGCTGCACTGGCGCGCGGCGGCGTGATGTGCGTGTACTAGGCGCACAGACACACTACAGATAATGGATAATGACCCTCGTAGTGCGGTGACACGTTTTTTATGATTTCAATTTAATAAACTATCGAAATAAAAAAATATTAGGCATTTTCAAAGTTACTGCTTTTGAGCTGAAATTTTGTACAGAGATTCTAGACCAGATACACTCTTCAACCTGTTTGTATTGATATACCCTTTCTGTAACACCCTGTATAATTATTTATAAAGAAAATTATTTTCTGTTTTGTACCTTTTTAATAATAAAAGCAGTGGTGGCCCAGTGGTGAGCAGTGGTGGCCCAGTAGGTCGTAGGTTCGAACCCAGACAGGCGCTTTACTTTGTGTAAATTATTTCATCACCACTGCTCTCATAACGGTGAAGGAAAAACATCGTGAGGAAACCGGCATGTCCCAGAACCAAAAATTCGAAGACATGTGACATCTACCAACCCGCACTGGGCCCGCGTGGTGGATTACGGCCCACTCCCTCTCACAGAGAGGAGGCCTGTGTCCCAGCAGTGGGAACATTATAGGCTGATTATGTAATAATAAAAAGATCTAAAAATTCTACACTATTTTATTGAAAATTCTGAAAATCCTGAGATTTACAAAATCCGGCCGTAATACTGAAAAGAGTGATGATCCCTAGACCCGATTACTGTACCAACCGCAAACAATAAGTTTGTCGTAGGTTACGTGGAGGGTGTGTTCTTTGTGAAGAGTAGGTATCCACTAAGAAAGTGTTTTTCGAAATTCCAACCCTAAGAGGGTGAATGGAGGGAGGGTGAAATTTCACGCGGACGAAGTCGCGGGCAGAAGCTAGTGTTATAATAAATGGAGTATAGACGAAAACAAACATTAGGTAGGTAGTTATGCATGCTGTATCGACCCCTAATATTATAAGTTCGTGTTAGTTGTTACGCGCCTTGGGCGGCCGGAGCTGACACAGCATTCGCGGTAGCGCCGGGATGTTATGGCTAGACGCCCGGCGACACACATCCGTAGAGATAAGAACCTAGGCTAAGAACAATGTATTAGATTTAGTAAGCGCGCCATTTTAGTCTTGAATAAAACATCATCGCGACAAGACTCCTGTCGTTTCTTTTTAAAAACCTTCGGCAGTGCCTCCGGGAGTTAACTGGCGCAGCCGGTAGGATATCCGCTGTCTAAACGCTGTGTTCGAGTACACAAAAATCGGTCTCGCGCGCGGCTTCGGGTATCCTCGAACCAAATAAATAAGTTACCACGTCTGGCGCCGAAGGTTCCTGTCCACGGCACGAGCAGCTCTACGGGAAGGCATGGGATCGAGCAGACTGTAAGTAGACCTTTTTACTATCCTGTCTCGTCCTTGTTATTTCCTGTGTTGCTCCTGTAGGACTTATTACGTAACTTCCAAACTAAAATCGTTGAAAGTTATTTGACTTCTGCACAAAATTGGCAGGCCTATTTTTAAGTATAATTTTATAAAATAAAGTGTTTAAGTAAACTAATCTGATTAAATTGTTGATTAAAATGCCGGATCAAATTGGGGGAGCTGTCCAAATGATCCCTAAAGATATTTTAAGTTTAATTCCTAAGTTTGATGGTGACACAAATATATTAAATTTGTTTATAAAGAAAAGTGAATATATTTTAAGAAATTTTAACGGCCCTAATAATGCTGTTCAGACAACTTATAATTTCCATGCTATAACTAGTAGATTGTGTGGCAGAGCAGCGGCTCTATTAAGTGAAAGAGAGGATATAAGCACATGGGACCAACTAAAATTTATTTTTATTCAACATTTTGGTGACCCCAGATCAGAGGACTGCGTGGCTATTGAGCTAGAAAATTTAAAAATTAAATCTAATGAAGCTTATCTGGAATTCTGTAACAGAATTCAGCAAATACGCAGCACTCTGATCTCCAAGGTCAATTTACTCGCTAGTGAGGAAATGAAAGCAGCAAAAATGGTGATTTACAATAACTTGTCTCTTAACGTGTTTTTATATAATCTGCCAGAGGATTTAATTAGAATCGTAAGACTCAAAAATTGTACAAGCTTAGAAAGTGCACTTAGCGTCGTCATGGAAGAGGTCAATTTTCAATTTCAGTATAACGCAAAAAATAAAAGTAATACAAAAACAGCCCAGCCTCTTCCGAATACTAACCTCCAGGGTTTTAAATTCCAGCCTCCAATTAAACCTAATGTTCCAGCTGTAAATAATTTCGGTTATCCGGTTAACCAAAATTTTAAGTTTGGAGTTCCGCATCCGCCCCAAAATAATTTTAGGTCGGGTTTTAATAACAACTCTAGATTTGGTATACCAAACCAAACGTATCCCAAACCGGGTATGCAACAGCCTCGAGGCTATACACCAGTGTACATCTCAGGCGGCCCGCCGAACCAGAACAATTTTAAATTCGGTAACGGACCTCAACAAGGATTTAGACCTCAACTTAATAACGCACAGAATAGACCCAATTTTAATCCACCAAACCCGCAATTCAAATTCGGTATACCGCCGCAATATCAACCACAACGTAATTTACCCCAGCCACAAGACGCTGATGTATCTATGCGCACTGTCCGTCCCCTTAGAAATAATATGATTACAAATAACCCCGATGATGAGAATACGCTTTACTTTTATAATAATAATAATGAAACGCCTGTAGTCCAAGACCTGGATTTCCAACCTGACTACGTAAACTGTGAAAATAATATACACCTTACTGATAGTTACGAACACACCGCCTATGACAATAATTTCTACTTCGAAAATGTGGAGCCTGTTTCCAACGAGACTACAAACCAAGAAGAATACGTAAATTTTCCTATGATAGCCTCGGGAAACGACCGACCGAGGTAATCAATTTAAATTGCAATAGTATAAATCGATTACCACACATCTATATTCCGGAAATTAATGCCCGCCTAATGATTGATACTGGAAGTACAAGAAGCTTTATTAGCCCAGGAAAAGCCGATCAATACTTTTCTGCCTATAAATATTACGAACCATTCGAAGTTATTAGTACACATGCACGTAGCTCACACGACCAAGTTATATACATACCCTTATTGAAAACCTTCAAAAGCTTCCTCAAACACAAGTTCTATGTTTATGATGTCGATAGCCGATACGACGGATTAATAGGTTCGGATCTATTAAAAATGTTAGATGCAACAATAGACATGAAGACGCAAATTTTAAAAACACGAGATACAGAAATACCTATAGTATACAGCCTCACATGTGAAATCACTTTAGACCCTCGAACTGAAACAATAGTAAAAGTACCAACTGATCTAAATAACGGTGATGCAATCATTGACTTTAAAAATTTCGGTAATGACGTACGTATGCCTAGCGCTATAGTCACATGCATAGATTATTCTGCGACAACCGTTATTCAAAATGCTTCACAAAATAGCGTGACTATTACGTTTACTAAGCCTCTGACTACAACTAAACTTAATGACACTAATACCTGTGAAATAAACGTAACATCGGATGAGTTACTGAATAACTATGAAGTTGATGAATTACTGAAACAAAACTTAGCTAAATTACGATTAGATCACACTAACTTAGAAGAACGCGAGGCTATAGAAAAACTTTGTTTTGAATATAGAGATATATTTTATTGCGAACATCTTCCCTTAACATTCACAAACCAAGTAAAGCACCAAATCCGGACTACAAACGAAGAGCCTATTTTTATTAGACCTTACCGACATCCACCGTCACAAAACGCTGAAATACAAAAACAAGTTGATAAATTATTACATGATAATGTAATTCAAGAATCATTTTCGCCATGGAGTGCCCCCGTGCACCTAGTCCCAAAAAAGGTGGATGCTTCGGGTGAGCGTAAATTCAGAATGGTTGTAGACTATCGACGTTTAAATGACAAAACGACCGACGACAAGTACCCCTTACCGAATATTAATGACTTGTTTGACAAACTAGGAAAGTCATCTTACTTTAGTACACTAGACCTCGCTAGTGGTTATCACCAGATAGAGATAGAGAAACAAGACAGACACAAAACCGCGTTTACAACCCCGTCAGGACACTTTGAGTTTACCCGCATGCCATTTGGGCTTAAAACCGCACCTGCAACTTTTCAACGCGCAATGGATAACGTGCTAAGAGGTTTGCAAGGTATCCATTGCCTCGTTTATTTGGACGATATAATAATATATTCGAATAGTTTACAAGAACACATTGAAAAGTTAAGAAAGATATTCGACCGCCTTAGACAAAACAACCTCAAAGTGACACTAGACAAATGTGAGTTCCTGAGAAAGGAGGTACTTTACTTGGGACACAAGATTACTGAACATGGCCTAGAACCTAACGATGACAAAATCAGAGCAGTACTTAACTTCCCCCTTCCCCGCACACCCACCGAAATCAAAAGTTTCCTTGGCCTGGTTGGCTATTATCGAAAATTTATAAAGGATTTTTCTAAAATCACACAACCTCTTACTTCATGCCTGAAAAAGAAAAATAAAATAGAAATTACTCAACCATATATCGATGCTTTCCAAAGGTGCAAAGAACTACTAGTCAACGCTCCTATACTACAATTCCCTGATTTTTCAAAGCCTTTTATCCTAACTACAGACGCGTCAAATTACGCCGTAGGTGCTGTCCTTTCACAAGGAATTATTGGGAATGAAAAACCCATTGCATACGCCAGCAGGACATTAAATGAGGCGGAAACACGGTATAGTACTGTAGAAAAGGAATTGCTAGCCATAGTGTGGGCAGCAAAACACTTCCGTCCATACTTGTACGGACGCAAATTCACAATATACACCGATCACCGACCGTTAGCGTGGCTTAATTCAATCAAAGAGCCGAATAGTAAGCTAACTAGGTGGAAACTAAGGTTAGCCGAATTTGATTTCGATATAAAATACAAGCAAGGTAGTCAGAATAGCAACGCAGACGCCCTGTCTCGGATAAAATTAAATGTACTTACCAATCAAGATAATAACACATCCTTACAGGGTAACGTAGGTGATACTGAAAGACCTGATAGTCCAATATCAATATCGGACTCTTCAGAAACATTGACTGCCCCGTCACCTTCAGACATTATGTCATCTTACCCAGTCCGAGCATCTTCCTCCAGCACCCTCACAGCAGACTCATTACCTGAAACAATACACTCAGCACAAGATATCGATACAAACGGCATCCCTATCCTATATGAAGCTGTAGACACGAAGCCCCATCAAGTTCTTGTCTTTACCTGGAACAGAAATCAATTATCAGTAAAAGATTTATCACGTGATAAACAAAAAATTTTCGAGATACACTTACCTGTAGATAATCCACACTTAGTAAAACAATTCCTTCTAGAATACATACAACCTAAAATAAAATATTTCTTTTATTTTGAGGATCAAATACACCGTAACCAGTTTACAGACGCTGTTATTAAACTGTTTAAAAAAGATACTGTTAAAATTTACGAATGCACAAAAAGAATTATATATGTAGAGGACGAAGACGAACAACGTTCAGTCGTACTTACCTACCATCAAGGTAAAACCAGCCATCGCGGTATCAAGGAAACTCTCATGAAAATAAAGCGAAACTACTTTTGGAAAAATATGGACGTAACTGTCGCCACGGTAATAAATTCATGTGAAACCTGTAAAAAACTAAAATACGATCGTAAACCCTTGAAACCAGTATTACAGTTAACACAAACACAAACAAAACCCTTTGCTGAAATATTCATAGATCTTTTCTCAGTAGAAGGGAAATACTTTTTGACGATAATAGACGCTTTTAGTAAATTAGGACAGGCTTTCATACTCTCAAACCGATCCACTCCCGAAGTAGTCCGTGCATTAATTAAATTTTTCTCGTTCTATGGTGTACCAAACCGGATAAGTGCCGATCCTGGAACCGAATTCAACAATACCTTGCTTAAAGAAACACTTCAATTTTATAAAATCGATCTACACATAGGTACAGCACATAACCCTAATTCTATGGGTTTAATAGAACGCTTCCACTCAACCATCTTAGAAATATATCGTATCGCAAAATATGAGCGCCTAATTACTGATGCTGCCGACGTAATGACGTACGCGATTATGTCCTACAATCAAACTATACATTCGACAACAGGTCTTACGCCCTTTGAAGTTGTTTTTGGACACACCGATTCGAATAGCACCTTCGCAGTAAACTTTAATAAACAATATACGCAACAATTAGTTAACGATCACATGAAGCGAACTAAGTATCTCTACCAATACTTAACGGATAAAATAATAGCAAACAAAGAAAAGGTCAAAGAAAAGCGTGGTGGTGAAACATCGTTCGATATACAAGAAGGAGACACTGTATTCATAAAAGGAGTGAACATTAGACGAAGTAAAGACAAACCTCGTTTTCAAAAAGCACAAGTATCAGGCGAAATCGTTAGGAACATTTGCCCTGTTAAAATAAATAATCGTGACACAAAAGTGACACTTAAGGACATTAAACGACCTCCACAGGTTCCTCCTCGTGCTCCTGGCCCTGACCTCCAGGATACACACCCTTCAACTTCAAAGGATAGATAAGAACCCTGGCGTATTGATTCTGAAACAAGGTCAAGCTAGCGTAAGTTACAATAAGTGGACTATTATTAAGATTTTAGATTTAAGTTCGATTCACGAGGATTTAGAATTTAATATTAAAAGGTATGTAAACTTTAATGAATATATACAGAAACATTTGGGAAATGAAACCTCGAATTATCAGCTGTTTGATGCAAAACTCCAAACGGATTACGTTATGAACAGTAGCATAGAAAAATTTAAGCAGTTAGCCCCATCGATGAGGATTAAACGTGGAATTCTAAACCCTCTAGGATCTATTATTAAGATTATTACCGGTAACCTAGACAATGACGACGCTAGCAGATATGATAATATGATTGATAATATAAAAACACGTCAGGATGCATTAGCAAACAAGGTAACGCTAATAACTGAAATTTCCAAAGCTTTAGTTAAAATAACGAACTCTACTAAAAATAATTTCATTCAAATTGAAGAAGAAATTTGGGAAGTGACAAAATTAATTAATCAGACTAGCATTAACATTGCCATACATAACTTTGTAAATATCTATAATCTATTTTTACACAATTTCCAACTATTGTACAGCCGACTGAATGAGATTGAAATTTCTGTCACATTCAGTAAATTAAAAATATTACACCAGTCTCTGATAAAGTCTGATGAATTGTTCAAATCATTAAAATTCATAGAAAAATCTAATAAACTTATGTACCGAGTAAGCTATGATAACTTAGTTAAACTGGAACAGTGTATTGAAATAAAAGCTTATTCGAAGAGAAGTCAAATAACGTTCATATTAGAAATACCTTTAATTAAAGATGAAATATATACTTACTACAGAGCAATCCCCATACCTATTACCAATCATTTTAACCAGACCACAATCATTATTCCCAAATACCCCTACCTCTTAGTAAAAGGGTCCGAAATAGTCTCGCTCTCCCAGCCTTGCAACGAACTCTACGAGGCGAAGTTCCTGTGCTACGAGGACGAGTCCCAGCTGCCAATGGAAGACACCTGCATAACCGCATTAATGGGATTCTCCCATAACACAAGCTCCTGTTATCCTGTACCAGTTGAAATTCACACTCTTAAAATACAACCTGTGGGGAAAAGGCGTTGGATTATCTATAGTAGAGCCAAAAGTATACTATCAGAAATCTGCAATAACGAGATAACAAAAGAAGAAATAAAAGGTACTTACTCTCTTACCTTGGATGGACACTGCGATGTCAAGATTGGTAGAGTTACCCTAAAATCTAATCATACTACAAGTAATATCGGCTCTTCGAAACTACCAATTGTCAATCTCCCTGATGTAACACCCATCGAGCCACATCTGCAAAGCAAGCCTATCAATTTGGAGACTAGTGATTTAACAAATCTGCAACACCTAAATAACTTATTGGAAGTTAGTAAAAGTGAAGTGAAAATCGACAGTGAAAAGCCAATTAACGTGAAAAGTGTTAGCGTCGGCACTCTAGTGTTATATTTTATTATAGTTTTAAGCATTTCTGTATTCATAGCTTGTAAGTAAAAAAAAACCTTAAAAGAACGTTTATCCCGAAATGATCGGAGTGACAATAATCATCCCAATGATAATCATCCCTCCGATAATTTCGAACTTATGGGGGGAGGAGTTATGCATGCTGTATCGACCCCTAATATTATAAGTTCGTGTTAGTTGTTACGCGCCTTGGGCGGCCGGAGCTGACACAGCATTCGCGGTAGCGCCGGGATGTTATGGCTAGACGCCCGGCGACACACATCCGTAGAGATAAGAACCTAGGCTAAGAACAATGTATTAGATTTAGTAAGCGCGCCATTTTAGTCTTGAATAAAACATCATCGCGACAAGACTCCTGTCGTTTCTTTTTAAAAACCTTCGGCAGTGCCTCCGGGAGTTAACTAGGTACTTAAAATAAATGTTCTTGTATTTATCGTTTGTTAGGGTTCCGTAGTCAACTAGGAACCCTTATAGTTTCGCCATGTCTGTCTGTCCGTCCGTCCGTCCGTCTGTCCGAAAAACGCTATTATTAAACAAAGCATATTACTCTGTTACTGAATATTTACAGGATAAACTTATATAATTCAAACTCAAACTCAAACTCAAAGCATTTATTTCAATTAAACCAATTACAGGCACTTTTGAATTGTCAAGGGGTCGGTCAGTCAGAAAGATGAAGCTAGTTGCCCATTCCAAAGCGTAGGTACCTATGGAGAAGAACGGGCAAGAAACTCCATGGACACTCTTTTAAATCAAAATAATATGGTTACAAAGTCTTGGTTACATCATTCACGTTAAAAATTATACATGTGAGAACGATGCAGAACGTTAAAAGCGTCCATAACGAAAAGATGAGAAAAAACAACAATTCAAATATTAAATTAAAATAAAATAAGCCATGGCAGCAAAGAGATGACCAGTCCCTACTGACGGCGCCCGTTCACGAACATGACGCATGTATTAGCACCATTCAGCTCAACCATTTTGAAGGGAGCTAAATGATCCAACACATGCGCCGCCATCAGCGAGACATTTGAGTGAGCATGACATACTCTCAGCCGCCAGGGCACATTCAGTCAATGAAAGACGTACCCAGTAAATGGTAGCTTTATAGTATGTACATAGTACTCAACATGTGCTATGCAATTATACAATACTAGGAGATTGAATTTATACAATGCAAAGATAGACTTACAATCTTCAGCAGCTCCAACAGCATTTTTAAGTGTTAATCAAATAGTTGTGGTTGTGGAGCAGGACCAGCATTGAGCCAGGCATTTTTATCAGCGATGTAATCCCCTAACTTATAATATGCCTGTCTGCATAGTGTGCGTTTAATACAAGACTTGAATTTTGTCTCATTCAGTTGAAGAATGTGGGGAGGTATTTTATTATAACATTTTAAACAGTACCCCATAAAAGATGAGTCTACTTTAGCTAGTCTAAATCCTGGTTGAACTAATAGGTCCCTATTTCTAGTACTATAATTATGTCTTTCACCTCTTTTACTAAAAAGATGTAAATTTTTCCTTACATACATGATATTTTCGTAGATATATTGACAAGGTACCGTCATGATGTTAATTTCTTTAAACCGTTCCCTTAGAGAATCGCGCCTGCGGAGATTATAAATGGCTCTGATAGCTCTTTTCTGCAGAATAAAAATAGAATCGATGTCTGCAGCCCGTCCCCAAAGCAAAATACCGTAAGACATGATACTATGGAAGTAACTAAAATAGACCAGCAGCCTAATTGCGAAACTTATTTTGATTCTGAATGCAACTCCGAACTGAAGCCAACTCTAGTTGTAATCGGCTTCAATATTCGGAATTGTGAGACTTTATCTGATTCAAACTAATCAGAATTGGTTAGTGACGTACTCTTTTTTGGGCAGAATTTGTTTCGTGAACGCGTTTCGTTTCATCATAGATGAACTATTCGCTTCTGAATATTTTTGCTATAATTAAATTTTGTTTTGATTACAACTGATGGTCTACTACTGCTTATAAATAAAAATGTACAATGATAGCCGAAAAATGAAAAACCAATTTATAATACACTTTCTACCAAAAACTACCATAATTGAAATACGCAAGGAAACGTTTTATTTTTCACGTTTTAGTTATCTGTGGCCAACGATAAAATCGTAAAAACGCAGTGTTGTCAACTTAGTGGGATTTCCACTAAACCTGGGGGTTTGGACACAGGGGTGGGGTGCTGGCGGACAATATTTTGCTTTTAGTGACTGGTGGGTTAGAGTGCTAGACTAATTCAATTTGTAGAAAACAATACAATAAACTACTTAAGCGCAGAAAATGTTATAATAACACGATAATGGCATGTTTTATGTTTTATTTCATCATTATCATTTCAGCCGAAAGACGTCCACTGCTGGACATAGGCCTTTTTTATTTAAACCCTGTGAAAGTGAGAAATAAATCATAAAACTACTGACGTTTTACCTACGATTTATTTCTTTCAAATGCGGAAACCACTATGGATTTGAACGCTGATTTGCATGGAGATCGAAAAACAAAGTAATTTCGAAAAAAATCACACGGCAACATACTTCCGGGATAAAAAAACCAACATCTAACAAACATAACAATCATCTTCACTAACATCTTGAGTAAACTATTTTATGATATTATTGTAGTAGGATGATGCTAAAAAAATACTGTGAATAACTTATGTGTTCATTCTCAAATCTTAAAATGGACGATCGAACATCGGTAATAAGAATAAAAATAATTTAAAAAAATTGCGACTTCTAGTGGACTCGGGAGAAAAGTTGGCAACACTGACAATGAGTAAAAGTTATTATGAAAATAGGAAACTTTTAAACCATAATATTCTTTGTTTGGTTTTATTTTGAATGTTGTTTAAATTAATAGTTGTTTTTTAACATACAAAATTATATTTAGGTACTATTCTCATACAGAAACATGGGCCTATGTTAAATAGTTTCGGAAAGGATACTCACTGACCAAAATTTTTCTCGCGGTTTATTGTAGAAGGAATACGTTTGTCAAGTTCTCTGAAAGAGGACAATCGGAGGTTTTCGCTGGCTGCACCAAATCTTAGGCTGTTTTGCTCGATAGCGAAAAGTACCTAAGTCAATATAATCCTACAAGTAAGTACTTAACCCAATATATTTACGAAAAAGTTGTTCGTATCTCATTAGATTATTGTGGCTCGTGTACTTACCTACTTTTGATACCGATGATCATCAAACATCGACCTATATTAGCTTTTGAATACTCAATAGTAAATGATAACTTCTCCACGTACCTACACATAATAGTTATAACAACTTAATACACGATCTAAGACGACCCACTGACCGATCTTTAAGAATTAAAAATAAAGCTTAAACCATAAGATTTCAATATGTTTTTAATTTTCAGTTATGACTTCCAACAAATGGGACTGACTGCGGGTGAGGATGATTTTGTAAATAAAAGAGCACTTCAACTGGGACAAAGTGTCCTTACTTTCTCACTCTATGGGAGCAATCACTGGCTGCACTAAGAATTAGGCTGTTTTGCTCAATAGCGAAAAGCCAATATCTTCATCACAAGTAAGTAACCATCCTAAGACGACCCACTGACCACCCAATATATTTAGGAAAATGTTGTCAAAGTCAAAAGGCACTTGAATGTCAAACGTTGTTTGTATCATACACATACTGACAATCATTCCTTTTTTGTATATATAAGCAACTTATTTAGCTTAGCTTGGATAGCTATTTGTTGTGGATAAAATAATTATCATAGTATGTCTGTTAACCTCCATTCTAACAACTGAAATTATTAATCAATATGTTTGTACATAAGTAGTTATTGAAACAAATTATAATAACCATTAATCAAATAACAACTAAGTACAAAACATTAATCATAATATTTTTGCAGATGGTGCTAAGAGCTGAAAATACAAGAATGAAACACTGCCCTACTAACATCAATCTAGTTGACATATAATGGATTTTCTTACAAAGAATGGAAAACCTATCTGCCGTATTAATAATTAAAGGTAAGCTTTTTGACACAGTTAAGAATCAAGCAGCAACTCACATAGGTAATAATTATTGATGATAAATATATCATAATTACTATGTTATATTTTATGTATACCTAACTAATGTTTACCATTCAAAAGTGTTATGTTAAATAAAAATGTTTGGAGACTGAAATACTGGCCCTAAACAAAGAAGAAATTAAACACTGCACAGCATGATAAGGCCTATGGCTTTTGTTCAGCCATGGGCTGATGATGATGTTGAAATAAAACGCGCACAGTTGTTACACATGTTCAAAAGACTTGTAAAGGAACACTGCTTGTCGTTGTGATTTTGTCCTAACTGCAATCATCTACTGTCTTCTTTTATTTTCGGTGCTTATAATTAATTAGTATGTATTTATTTAAGTATCTATAATTTTGGATATGTATTTATCTGTGTATCTATTTTAGTGTATTGTATATATAATATTTGCACCAATGACAGCCCCATTTTATGTTCAGCGAAATCACTGTCCATTCCAAGGTTGCCTGGAAGAGATCGCAGAAAGCAATAAGGCCGCCCATTGTATATTTTGTAGTGTTTGATGTGTTTATTTCATGTTATGTATTTTTGTGGTGTACAATAAAGTATATATAAATAAATAAATAAAATATGCCTAGTTTTCTACATAACATAGTTTAAGTACCTACCTACTTTATTTGAGTAGAGAATAATATGATTCATTTTAACATTGCAGGAGAATTCTCGGGGTGTTTCACCTACGAAGACATGAAGGCAGCATGATTGACGCCCATTACTGGTCGCCACTGCTACTGCTGCTCAGCAACTACTTCAGTTTTTAAGCTTCTCAAGTACAAACTCAAGATTGTTAATAAAAGCTAATCATTGTATTTTAGAAAACTTGAATCTTCAGTCTTGCATGACAAAGATATAAACATATTATCTATCTAGTGTTTTAATTGTGAACTGTAAAGGTACAAATAAAAATAACTTGTTATGAAAAATGTAAGAATAGGACACTAAACCTTTTTTTTAATAAAGACAGGTGATTATTATAGTGATACTAATTAGAAAATAGTGGTGTTTAGCTAAATTAACTGTCATTCATTGGGTATAGGTAAATAAAAAGACATAAAATATAGTAAACAAAAAAACTGGTTTTATTTAAATGTTATTACAACCTCAAATTCGGATCAAAGTTACTGAATTATTTTATTTAAGTAAAATCTTAGTAAGATTTCAATTTCAATATTAATTTTAGGTTATATCGAATACTGACAATAGTATTTATTCACATTTAACATGAAATATTTGGACATGCGGTAAGAATAAATTGGAACAAATATGTTGTATGGGATTGGTGGAATTTGGCATCTGAAGACGTCTTCTCGTAAAAGTCATCATGGATAATTTATATACTGCTTTCTAATGCTTGCTGTCAGAGAAAGTAATTTTTTCTTGAATAATGTGGTTGAGCCTGACAACTGAAAGATAAAAAAAAAGAATTTATGTAAATCCTCACTATAAAATTACAACCATCCACAAAGTAAAAGGCCTCTCCCCTTAAACACTTCAATGCAAAAATTCCTTAATCTGTAAAGAGCATGAGAGCTCTTTGAAAACTTGCTCTTTAAGTGACTTCCAATTTACTTTGCTATCAATACCTATACAGATAGATTGTTGCTGTGCATAGCACACAACATATAAGATACAATATTTAGGTGGTTATATCCGCCCCTAAGACGACCCGCTGACTGACCCTATGATGGGCACATTCAATGTTCAACACGTACCTAACAAGAAAATAATACTGACATTACCTTGAACAGACAATGATGTGGATATGAGTAGGTCTATGTATATGATGGTGTGTGTGTTCATCGTAGTCCTTAGGTACATAACCCATTGATTTACGTATATTGCTTCAAAGTGTGCTTTTTGTTCTTCCTCTTTACTTATTGCCTTTCCAATGAAGTAAAAGCCAGACTGTGTTGCTAAGCTTCTGGCATAAGTTAACGTTTGTTATGATACCTACGAGGTACGAATTTGTCTATCGTTAAAATGCCACCAATATACATCGTTTCTGAAATATCATAATATGTATCTTTAATTTAGATTGTAAGCACTTGTAACAGAATAAAACTTTTACAAATATTTTAATAAATTCACATCACCGCCTCGATTTTTAAAATACCACTGATATTGATGCATTGAGGTTTTACACATTCACAATTTATCAGGAAGACTACCACTTACATTTTTTCGAAATAATTATGGAGATCACGCGTTTATATCCTAAAATATGTAGAACGGAAAATGATTCCGACGAGAAGGTCGCCTTCGGTTTCAAACCAACTGCAGTTGGTTTCGATTTGACGTTTTAAGCCAATTGTCCCTTGTCATTTTAATTTCACAATTCCAAAAATTGACGTTTGCCCACTTTTTCTTGACATTTCGTTCATTCTTTAACGTTCATAATTGGACGTAGTTATGCAAAAACGTTTCATTCCACAGTAAACTGAATTTGAGATAAAAGCATTTACGCGTTTCAATGGTATTCTTTTTTATTCTAACTAGTAAAGGTCAATACTAAAGGTTTTATTGTTGAATTATATTGTGTTTAGATAATCATATGTTTAATTTTAGACTATTCACTTTACAATAAGAAAAAAAAATATTATTGGTATTGGAACATTTTAACATAATTAATATTTACATGAACATAGCTTCAAATTAATTTTGCACAAACGTTCCAGGTACTTTTTATCCATCTGTACCTTTTATGATCTAAATTTTACATCATCATTTTACATCTAAATTTTATTTTTTAATAAATATGTAAAACCTGAACAGCAAATAAAAGAACAATAATTGCTTATGATTTTTTTATTACTAGGTCACAATTTAAAAAACAGTATAAAATCTTGTGCTATTGGGGAGGCCTACGTCAAGCAGTGGACTGCTATGCTGCTGATGATGATAAAATCTTCATACGTCATACTCATCATCCTCTTGCATTTCGATATCTGGTTCCCCACCAAACCCATCGACATCATCTATGATTCCCTCCGTACTCTTTAGGTTTTTATGTCAACAACCTCGTGTGCTAAGTCAAGACATTTAATTTGTTTCTCAGCTTTCACGAGGTTCCCGTCATGTGGAATGGTAACATCGACAATCATTGTGCGGCGCGCTAATCGATCTATCACCACTATATCAGGCTTATTGGCGACAATAGTCCTGTCAGTAATGATAGACCGATCCCAGTACAACGTGACATGGTCATTTTCAAGAACTGGGTCGGGCACATACTTGTAATACGGTACCTCAGAATCCACAAGTTTATATTTCAAAGCAAGTTGCTGGTGAATAATCCTGGCTACTTGGTTATGCCTGTGCAAGTACTCGCCGTTAGCCAGACGTGAACAACCAGAGATAATATGTCTGATAGACTCACCCGGACGATGGCATGCCCGACACACGTCAACTGACCCGTCCTTCATAATATGTCTCCGGTAGTTATTCGTCAAGATAACTTCGTCCATAATTGCACAGACGAAACCTTCGGTTTTCGAAAGAAGACTGATTAATACCTTCCTCAGGCGACAAAAGAAGCATTCCTTCAACGATTGCTTCATGTCAGCATCGTTGATGCCTAACGCTTCCGACATACCCAAATACTTATAGCTTTCGGATGAGGAGAGGGATCTAAGGTTTATGGAATCCGAGAGTTGAATTCCCTCGGAATCCATAATCTCCCCTCGCTTTACATGCATGACTGCACATTTGTCCATACCAAATGCCATCCTGATGGCGCTACTGAAAGTTTCAGTTACCTTCAGTAGCTCCATCAGACGCGATTTGTTGGGGGCAAAAAGTTTCAAATCGTCCATGTAGAGGAGGTGAGATATGACCTGACCACCTCTCCTCAACCGATAGCCTAGACCTGAATCCTCCAGTAGTCTGCTTAGAGGATTCAGGGCTAAGCAGAACCAAAGTAGACTCAAGCTGTCGCCCTGAAATATTCCCCGTTTAATCCATACAGGTTCATCATTCCCCTGGATCTGCCGATATCCTGGATAGCGAAGGACCGTCTTCCATTGCTCCATACACGACTCAAGGAAGGTGCGTAGAGTTGCATCTATCTTGTACAACTCCAGCACCCTCATAAGCCATGTATGTGGCACCGAGTCGTAGGCTTTCTTATAATCTATCCAACATGTCGACATATCCTTGCGGGATCGACGAACCTTTTGGCTAATGGCCATGTCTATGAGGAGTAGCTCCTTAGTGTCGCGGGAACCATTCCTACATCCATTTTGAGAGGCAGACATAATCGAGTTACTCTCAATGTGCGTATTAATTTGCGTTCTCAAAATGGATGTAAGAAGTTTATAAACCGTCGACAAACACGTGATCGGTCTATAATTCTTGGGTTCCGCGGGACTACCTAATTTATGGAGCAGGTGGGTAACGCCTGTTGTTAGAAACTGCGGTAGCTACCCAGACTCTAAAGATGACTGGAACTGAGATGCCAGGCAAGTGTGTGAACTAATTAGCCATTTCAACCAAAAGTTGTGCAGTCCGTCCGGTCCTGGCGATTTCCAATTCGGTAACGGACGGACCGCTCTGGCAACGTCTAATGGCGTAATTAGTACCGTTTTCATCTCTGGTACAGTCTCACACACTCGCTCGACATCCCGTATCCAGCCAGCCTCAGTGTGACAGACGGGCACCGACCAGATGTTGCGCCAAAATGCACTCGTGGCGGCATCATCCGGGCGGCATACATCTGTCACAATTTTTTCAGGTCGCTCCCAAGCTCTATACACCCACCTTTCATCGCTCTGGAACATGCGATTCTGCGTGTATCGATCAATATGCCGCTTATACCGCCGAATTCGGCTCGCCCATGCACAAATTTTCTGCTTCAGGAAGTCGATGCGCTCTGTGACACGGGATATGTATTCTCGAGGGCTGATTCCAGTCCCCGAGAATGCCCGTCTCACAAAGTGCATCGCTCGTGGTCGTGTATTGCCCTCCCTGAAGCAGTAAAGTTTGCCGATGAATACCCTGGTCCCATCGATACGACGCTCGATCCTGTGCTGCCAGGCTGGTACGGCTGGTTTTGGTCGAGTAGCTCCGTCACAACTTGGAAACTTGACGTTAGCTAAACGACATGTCGCCACAGCCGCACAATACAGGATCGAGTGAGTATCAACGAGATCCTCGCTGCTCTCGAAGAAATTCTTGAGCTGCGAATCCAAGGCACACACCAGCGCCCTATTTTTTTTGTGCATGGGTAATCGTGGTAATCGGGGTCTAAGCTCGGTCGGAGTGAATCTATACTCGAGAAACGCATCCTCCAGTGCGCTCCTCAGTCGGTCGTTGCACTGGCTACTTACTGTGTCAACCCTATCATCTTCTTCTCCAGCATGATTGAATCGCGGCGGGATGGCATCAACAGTTGACGCTTCTGCCGCGGTTTGTGCCGGAGTCGAGACGATATAATTAATATATTATTATTGTCATTAGTATTCTTTTCTTTTGTCTATGATATTAAAAGTTTCAAGTAATATTGTTTTTGTAAATAACTTCAAAGAAAATAAACTTTTTCTTTACGTGTTATAAATATTTATTTTTAGTGGTCGTGTATGCAAACAGTTAAGGATGAAGCTAATTAAAGCGTGTTAAAAATGAACCCTTTAAAGTTGAAACATTTTGTTTTCGAAACAGGTTTTTTATTTAGGTATATAATAGTACAAAATTCATGAAACCTTTTAAGTTTTCAAATTATGTTATTTAGGTCTGAAACATAACGTACCACAAGTTTTGGATCGTTTATGCCTCGCTTTTGTAATTTTGCAAAAACGTTCCAAATATATATATGGAACATTTTTTACAAAATAAAATGGTTTAACATG
Organism: Amphipoea lucens; assembly: GCA_947508005.1. Taxonomy (NCBI): domain Eukaryota; kingdom Metazoa; phylum Arthropoda; class Insecta; order Lepidoptera; family Noctuidae; genus Amphipoea; species Amphipoea lucens. The sequence continues at coordinate 8,507,989 of OX382373.1, read as the reverse complement.
GTTTTGCTAAAACGCTACAAGGTTGTTGTGGCGTTTTAACAAAATAAATATACTGTTTCGTAAAACATTAAATGTTCCTGTCCTCATAGTACGTTTTAGTTAATTTACACAAGTTATTATTTGATAAAGGTTGTGGGTTGGAACGTAAGTGAAAAAAATATTTTCTGATATAAGACTTAAAACTTGAAACCTTTTTGCTAATCTGACGCTAAGTGTCATAAAAGGTAGTTTGATCACATTATCTCGATTTCGAGTGACTTGTGGGTTGGAACGTTTCTGCATAACTACGTCCAATTGGTTTCATAATAAACTAGAGTTTCGCAATTCGAAAATCGTAAAATGAAGCCAATTGTGATAGAAATGAAGCCAACTGATCAGAATCATTTGACGATTTGGCGTTCCGCAATTAGGCTGCAGTCTCGCGGTATCTACATCAGTAAATTGACGGATTTTTCTCACAGCATAAGCTGCTGAACTTAGCCGTCCTGCAAGAGATGTTAAATGCGGACCCCATTGTAGCCTTGAGTCGAGCGTGATCCCTAGGAAAACAGTTCTATCGACGAATTCAAGTTTCTCTTGATTCAATATTATCTCACAATCACTACCTTTGACATTCGGTAAAGAAAATCTTATGCACTTAGTTTTTTTCCCATTTAATACTAAATTATTAGCAGTGAACCAATTTTGGACCTGCAGTAGGGCGTTATTTACGTCGTCAAAATTTGTAGCACGTCTATTTACCTTAAAAATTAAGGAAGTGTCATCAGCAAATAACACTATTTGTGGTTGATTTTTTAATAAATGGAGTAGATCATTTATATACACTAAAAAGAGGAAAGGACCCAAAATCGAGCCCTGTGGCACACCCATTTTTACAGTTAAACCGTGTGAATTGACACCATTTATTTGAACTTGCTGTTGTCTATCATTTAAGTAAGAACTAACTAAACTGAGCGCAAGTTTTCCAAGTCCGTAATGCTCAAGTTTCAAAAGCAAGGTTTCGTGATCGACGCAATCAAATGCCTTGGAGAGGTCACAAAAGATTCCTATGGCGTCTTGGGCCTCTTCCCACGCGTTAAAAATGTGTTTTAATAAGGTTACACCGGCGTCGGTCGTACAACGTCCTTTGGTAAAACCATACTGTTGATCGTGAAGGATTTTGTTCGTGTTAAAATGATTGAGCATTTGATTAAGCATTATCTTTTCAAACACCTTGCTGAAAACCGGCAACACGGATACGGGTCTATAATTATTAGTGTCTTTACTGTCCCCGGATTTGTAAAGTGGTATTACCTTACTGTATTTCATTAAATCGGGGAAGACTCCTTGATCAACACACGAATTAAATACTAAGGCTAAGTAAGGCGCAATAGTCTCAATTATGGAGGTACATACTTTAAGACATTCCCCAAAGATCTTCGGTCAATTTGATCTTAATTTGCTTAAAAGCTTTTATTACTACTGCAGGGTTAATATGTTTAAATTGAAATTCAACCGGGCAGGCTTGAACGTTCGCTCTTAATAAATCAATTGATACGCCGGGTGAGGAATTTAAGGCTTCCGTCGTTTTTGATGGTATATTAGTAAAGAAATTTACAAATTCTTGAGCTACTTCTAAGTTAGAGCTTATGGCACCACGTGAAGTCTCCAACGTGTAATCTGTGTTTCGTTTTTTATTCCTACTAGTTTCGTTATTTATAATTTTCCAAACCGTTTTTATTCTATTTTCTGCCGATTTGATTTTGTTGCTAATGTACCGGGCTTTGGCTATTTTGCAAGTATTTCTAAAAATTTTGGAATATGTAGCAACATACTTGCTGAAAGTATCAGTATTAATGTAGGGCTTAAGGCCATACAGCTCGAACAGTCTCTCCCTACTTATCCTAATACCTCTAGTTGCCCAGTCACTAAATATAAAATTAGGGCAAATGTTTTTTGTTTTCTTTTCAAAAGTTTTATTGAATTGAGTCTGCACTACTGAAAAGAAATCCTCGTACAATTTATTTGCGTCATCCATATCATGGCCCAGATCATTTAACTTATTATTTAGAGTACTATTGAATCTTTTTAGTTTACCAGTCGTTATTGGTCTAAATTGTATTTGCACTTTTTGCAAAGGTGTTTTAAACTTAAAAGTTACCGTTTGTCCACTATGATCAGACGGCAGATAATTTACGATGGCTTTATCTAAATAATCACAATCGCAAAAAACATTATCGATACAAGTAGCAGAAGTTGGAGTTACTCTAGTTGGTTCTGTAAAAACATTGGATAAATTGAACGATTTGAAAAGGCTTAATAATCTACTGCTGTTTGAATTATTTTCCGAAATATTAATATTAAAATCACCACAAATAATTGCGGCTTTGTTATTGGATGCAAGTTTCACTAGAACATCCTCCATTATTGACTCAAATACAGAAAAGTTCTGATAATTAGGGGGTCTGTAAACGCACACTACAACATGCTTATCTAGCTCAACACAAGACAGTTCGATGCAATGTTCAATTGATAAATCCACTATGTCATTTCGTTGCTTGAATTTTAAACAATTTTTTATTAAGATTAAAGAACCTCCACGCAGCATAGATTTACGGTTAAAACAACTGCCTACACTATAGTTCTCATAATTAATTAACATTTGGTAATCCTTTAACCAATGTTCAGTAAAACAAACAATGTCAAACTTTGTTTTTTCTAAAAACATTTCAATTTCTAATAATTTGGAGGAAATGCCTTGAATATTTTGATGAAATAACTTCAAGGTATTCTGCTGATCTCCTTTTTGATATTTAATTATTTTAGAGCAAGAAGATACCTTGTTGCTGTTAGGTATTAGAATATTATTACTGGTACCTTCTGTTGTCTTACAAACTAGTTTAAATGATTATCCGGAGTTAATCCCAAGACTTCAATGTCATCACCAGGCAGTGAGCTCATAGTGCGTGAGGGAAATGGAACCTCCTTCGTACAATTTGTATACATATTTATAGCATTTGAGCTACATTCATTTAGGCAAACCACCTTATTATTAGTATTATTACTAATTGTTGTGGTGTTAATAATACAAGACTTCGACATAATACTTATGTCTGTGTTTATATAAAAAGCTAATAGCCTTGCTATTGTGTGTCTAAAACTAACAGGCAGATACACAGTACCCCTAGTCGACTTTAAAGTTTCTACAAAACTGTTAGTGTCAAAATAGACAAGCTTGTCACTGTAATGACTAACTAAAAAGTGCATTTGCTTATTAAGCATATGAATATAATTGTTTTGTCTATTTGTCAATTTTTTAAAATATGGGAAAGCACACAATATTATTTTATTACAATTTAACTTTAACAACTCAGTTACACAGTCAGTTATATCATATTTTTTGACTTTAGCACTGTTACCTACAAATACAGTAATGTTGATTTTAGGATTATATACATTTCCTGTTATTGATGCCATTATTTCTTTGTAGGTTGACCCTGGCATACAATTGTTTTGAGTAGAATAACTCAGGTTGTTACTAATTAATTTACCTAATCCTCTTCCTATACTATCTGAGAACATAACTGAATTATAACAATCATGACTACTGAACGATGGACAACTACTAACCTCAAGCTGTACCACTGGGGATAGATCCTGTACTATATCAGATACATCTGGGTTAAGGATACACTCTTGAGACAAACACTCAGTCTGGGACGGGTCCTCCGTTGCCTCAGGCTGGACAGCAACAGGGTTTGAAACCTTCTGACAAGTACACTGACACATAACTAACTCATTAGCAGCAAGAATATGTTCTTTAATTTGGTTCTGAGAACCCACATATTTAATGTAAAGGGAACTAAGTCTGCCCTCAAGTACCTGTATGTCAGACTGTAAGCGCTGTGTATCAAATTCATATATTTTTGTGCTGTCTTCTAATTTGATTTGATAATTATTTAATTTATTAACTAGATCAATACGTTCTTTCCTTAGTGGAATATTTTTAGAAAAATGTTTTTGTTGTTTCCTAAATTGATTACATTTTTTAATTATTCTATTCATTCTTGCATATTTTTTCATTTTGTTATGACTCAATTTATAACTATAATTCTGTTTTAGCAAGGAATCTTCAGTAAGGTCAATAGTTATTATGGGATGAGGGTTACAATTAATGTTTAATAATTCATTATATAAATGGTTTGTTTCTTTAACCTGATTACATTCTTTTTCTTTTTCCAACTGGAAGATGCGACTATTAGCATGAATTAATTCATCTTCTAGGTCCCTAACTTTACTTAAAGCCTCCTCATACAAATTACTACAGTTGTTGAAACCATCCGTGACTACCTTCAGTTGATCGCGTTCATCAACAACAATCAGATATTGTTGATGTAGGTCTACTAGCTCCCGTTTAAGGCTTGAGTTTTTGTCAACTATTTTCTTTATTTCCTCCTCACTTTCATCATTCTCCAGTAGCAATTGGTCACACTGGAGTTGTGTTGCTTCAAGTTTTTGGAGGGCCGTTCTCAATTTAAGGTCCATCTCCTGAGCAGTAGCCTTACGGGTCATCACAGGCATGGTTTTAGGATATGTTACTGAAATTAGAATAAAGAAACGGTGAGAAAAATTGGACAGACAAGTAAAATAAAGTTGGAAATGAAAGGGAAAATGGGAGAAGTGATTGTAGTTGAGTGGAGAAACTAGGATGGCTACTAAATTGGTTTAAAGGGCTATTTTCAAGGCATATATTTTATAGTATGTATAATTTGGATGATTTTTATAGCCTTAGGATTTTACTTTTATCTATGTGGGTAGGTTGCCTAGATTTTAAAATATTTTTTTTATGATATTACAGTAGGTATAACGGCAATGCAAAAATAGCGAACATGAACGTTTTTATTGTTGTAAGTATATTATATTAAAGATCAGAATAAAAATAACAGAATCTTCGCTAAGTTTCGTTTTCTACGATGTAAACAACGCGATTCAGACCCAATGCAGGGTGCTAACTCAGCGAACTATTTATTCTAAGACTTCACGAGGATGTGTAACAGAATTACAATGACGATTGTGTGCTATTATAAAGTAAAAGTGAGCAAATACTTCCCGTTTTATAATCCGAAGTTTGAACGTCAGCTGTTGGTTTTAGGTTACCGGTGTGTAACAAACACTGTGTATTACTTTATCCATTTACAGGAAAACAATAATCCTGAGTATTTATGCAATTATACCACGTTTACACATAAAATTACACCTTAATTACTAATTAAAATTAATTTTAAAATACGGAACAGAAATTTGACATGTCACTCGGACAGTCAGTAATGTTACTGCATACGTTATTTTAAAATAATGTCTTTTATTGTTAAATTCTAGTTTGTGTATTTATAAAATTGCATGCCTTAGGGTAGGATATGGCTAATGGACACTATTGTTTGTATGAGACCTTTTCTTTTGTACCCATATTCGCAAATTAATAAATGATTATTATGATTATTATTATTTCGTTTAATTTACATTTTTAAATATTTCTTAAAATATAAAAAATACGTATAAAAAACATTTAAAAATATAAAAAATAGTATTCCGCCGGTGTCGGGAGCAGGGTCCAAGCTACCGGTGGTTAGGGCTCCAGAGACAGGAACCTCCTCACAATACGAGCCGTATCAAGGAGTACTGCCTTCTGAATCAGGCCCTTGATCCAACCGCCTAACGAGAGGCTCGACAGATGTTGGTCGAGGCTTTGGGCCATAAGCCCATTGGCCGATACGACAATCGGCACAATGATAGCCGAGCTCACATTCCACATGTCAACAACCTCGTGTGCTAAGTCAAGATATTTAATTTGTTTCTCTTTCTCAGCTTTCACGAGGTTCCCGTCATGTGGAATGGTAACATCGACAATCATTGTGCGGCGCGCTAATCGATCTATCACCACTATATCAGGCTTATTGGCAACAATAGTCCTGTCAGTAATGATAGATCGATCCCAGTACAGCGTGGCATGGTCATTTTCAAGAACTGGGTCGGGCACATACTTGTAATACGGTACCTCAGAATCCACAAGTTTATATTTCAAAGCAAGTTGCTGGTGAATAATCCTGGCTACTTGGTTATGCCTGTGCAAGTACTCGCCGTTAGCCAGACGAGAACAACCAGAGATAATATGTCTGATAGACTCACCCGGACAGTGGCATGCCCGACACACGTCAACCGTCCCGTCCTTCATAACATGTCTCCGGTAGTTATTCGTCAAGATAACTTCGTCCATAATTGCACAGACGAAACCTTCGGTTTCTCCGAAAAGATCACCAAAACGTAACCAGGATACGGACGCTAAGAAATCTACACCGGGCTCATGAAGAGCCCGATAGAAGCGCCCGTGAAGCTCCTTGCTTTGCCATACCTTCTTGCGGTCATCGGTAGTAAGTACTACAGGTTTGCGCCAGTTCTCTTTAGCCATGGACAGCGGGGTGAGCCCTTTGTCCACTGCGACCACATCACGGTGCATACCCACTTCAGCTTTTAAAAAATATTCCCTGAGACTGCACACCTCGCGGTTGTGGAGGGTCTTTGCATTTAAAAAGCCTCGACCCCCACACTTCCGCGGGATATACAGTCTCATCACCGATGATCGTGGGTGATGCATCCGATTTGCAGTCAGCAGTGTGCGGACCCTTCTATCCAGGGCGTCGAGTTCGGTTTGAGTCCATTTGAGAATGCCGAAAGAGTACATCAAAACCAGCATGACCCAACCGTTGAAGGCTCGTACCTTATTTCCGCCCGAAAGAAGACTAATTAATACCTTCCTCAGGCGACAAAAGAAGCGTTCCTTCAACGATTGCTTCATGTCAGCATTGTTGATGCCTAACGCTTCCGACATACCCAAATACTTATAGCTTTCAGATGAGGAGAGGGATCTAAGGTTTATGGAATCCGAGAGTTGAATTCCCTCAGAATCCATAATCTCCCCTCGCTTTACATGCATGACTGCACATTTGTCCACACCAAATTCCATCCTGATGGCGCTACTGAAAGTTTCAGTTACCTTCAGTAGCTCCATCAGACGCAATTTGTTGGGGGCAAAGAGTTTCAAATCGTCCATGTAGAGGAGGTGAGATATGACCTGAACACCTCTCCTCAACCGATAGCCTAGACCTGAATCCTCCAGTAGTGTACTTAGAGGATTCAGGGCTAAGCAGAACCAAAGTGGACTCAAACTGTCGCCCTGAAATATTCCCCGCTTAATCCATACAGGTTCATTATTCCCCTGGATCTGCCGACATCCTGGATAGCGAAGGACCGTCTTCCATTGCCCCATACACGACTCAAGGAAGGTGCGTAGAGTTGCATCTATCTTGTACAACTCCAGCACCCTCATGAGCCATGTATGTGGCACCGAGTCGTAGGCCTTATAGTCTATCCAACATGTCGACATATCCTTGCGGGATCGACGAACCTGTTGGCTAATGGCCATGTCTATGAGGAGTAGCTCCTTAGTACCGCGGGACCCATTCCTACATCCATTTTGAGAGGCAGACATAATCGAGTTATTATTATTATTATTATAGTTTTTTTTTTTATCAAATAGAACAATTTGTATTTACAATAAAATCTTAATTAAAATAATCAATACGCTTCAACAATAATTCACTTATTTAATCAAAAAAAGTCATTGATCTGGTTCGTCTTCAGCTTCACTAGAAGACTGAGTATGACCAGAGTTAAAATAAATCACCATTATTTTTTCTAAATTATCTAATTTTAATCTATTTCCTTTTACATCTAACACCCATTTATATATGGAAAACGAGCGTTCAACATCTGTTGATGTTAGTGAAGCGAATTTATATGACAAAAATCCCGTAGTATCAGTCGGAATCCCGTGGAATATCCATATTAACATCAATGTATGCGGTCAATGAACCTAAATAGCTCTACCTATTCCTATCACTGGTGGGAACACTTATTGTGACGGACGGGAACGTAGACAGATACTCTGTCTACGGACGGGAAACTACGGAACCCTACACTGAGCGTGGCCCGACACGCTCTTGGCCGGTTTTTTTTTTTTTGTTTACATCTCTGGCTCATGCGCGGTCCGAGGGGGGGGGGGGGGGTCGTGGGGGTCATGACCCCCCCCAAAATCATTCAAGCTGTCGAGAGTCTGAATGATTTACTTGCCTTACTAACTTAAAACTGTACTTGAGCCACAAAAACCCCGATTAGCATATTCAAAAACATTAAGAACATCGGCAGACATGGGTCTGCCGACTGAAGTAACAACTTAAAACTATGAAATGACAGTGGGTTTTTAACGCGCCTAAAAAATATTTTCCATTAAAAAGCCTGTTATAAAAATATAGAATTTAGGATTCAAAAGCAAGCGAAGCAAACTCGGGATATTGGGCACCCTGGTCGAAAGGTAAGGTTGAAAGGCTTAGGTAAGGCCAGATTTCAAAACCTAAACTGCTGTAAAACGAGTTTAATTAAGCTTTTCGTCATAATTCGATAAAGTAAGTTCTCTTTTTGTATGATGGGTAAAAGAAAACAGAGACTATACAAGGTGGGGTGCTAAAATTTTCAGGCTCGCTACGCTCATTCTTGCAATTTATACATTGGTTCTTAAGCTTTCTCCAAAAGTCGACAAAGCAATTAATTCCTAGTCCTTTTGGAATGATCGAAATTCGAAAGAGAATCGAACCTATACGAGAGTGTGCAAAATTTTCTAGCTCGCTTCGCTCGCTCTTGCATTTTAGTTTCAGCTAGCTGCTTGAGCTTGCCTGCACAAGTCAACAATGTAACTCCTATTTCTACTTGAAAATATAAAACAAAACTTACTTAACTTGAGGCAGGTTATAAAAAATTTCGAACTCGCTTCGCTCGCTCTCCCCACCCTGCGCAATCTACCGTTCTAATACATACAACGAATTTGGCAACATTAAAGTAACACCTATGTAAAAGCTGCGTCACTGAATAGCATAAATAATGTGGAGCTGGAGATGTACATGAACCTTAACATATCATCACGCCTTTAATCCCCAAAGGGTTGAGCAGGGGTGTACCTTCATATAGTACATACACCCACATTTCGCCAGTCATGGAGGGCGAGCCTACTGCCGCCAACCGGGCACAAATCCAGACTCCAGGCTGCTTCTGAGAAATTTCTGATGGAAAAACCCTTTAACCCGTTACCCGACCTAGGATTCGAACCCAGCTAGGACATTATGCTCAGCAGTAACGCTTGCGACCACTAGACCAACGAGATGTACCCTTAAAATATTCCTCGGCACCCATGATGACCCCCCCCAAAATCTTGGGCTGCGACCGCGCCTGCTCTGGCTTTATCTCAAAATCTAGATTGTGTTTGCATGAGGGATGCATCAAGTCAAGTCGCCTACGAATACGGACAACTAAACATACTTATTTATGATGAGAGAGTTAGCTGTTGAATGAAACCTAAGGAGATAAGTTCAGACAATTACCTACCAGGAATTGCCTGTTTAAAATCATTGTTATCCTATGATACGAAAACAAAAAGTCGCATTACTTTAAGCGGCTGCGTTGCACTAAAGTTTTTTTACCAACTGCAGCAGTGCATCGAACTCAGTCAGGAATTTTGCTATGTTATCATAGTGACGTGAATGGTAGGTAGCTACACAAGTACATAACATTTAATTAATTAAGGGTAATCGTAATCACCTTTGTCCAATGCAGCTGAACTCCTATTCGGGCCCGTTACAATGTTATCAGAGCCGATAATCACTGGGCCTGTCCGTTGTTTATATATCATTTAGCACAGTAGCCAAACTTTCATTCTACTTGTTTGAATTTGAATATCATAGTGATTTGGAAATTCAAGAATTAAATATGTTTGAAGTGTATATTTTGCTGCAGCTGGTTTTTGTGAGCGTGCTCGGAACTGTCACATTTCACGATTGTGGTAAGCGAATCATATCCCCTTTAAATCGTTTAATCTTCCGCCTGTGCTCATTTAAGATAAGCTATTCTTGTTCTAAGGTATATTTTAAGAGCAAGCTGATAGGCATGTTTTCGTAGCAAACAGTTTGATGATGTACACACGGCTACACATCAAGCTATACAATAACAACAACAGCTATGCAAGAACTATTGTATAACAGAAAAGTAATGAGAGCGAAAGCGGCTCGCGAACCAGCCGTCTTTATGTGCTCTTTGAAAGTGAGGTTGTGGTCGAGAATGACACCTAAGGACTTGATTTGCTTACCCTAAGGTTACCCCTAGATCTCAGAATCCCCACAGTTCAGCAATTCATGAAACGCCTTTCCAGGCGCTTCTTTGATAATACTATAAAGCATCCCAATCCCCTGATTGCGGCGGCCGGGCCTCCCGATACACTCCTTCCCGCATAAGTAGGATTCGCCGACCAAGGCATGCTCTCACTATCCCCGACGACGCAACTACTCTCCTCCAGCAGAGTAGTAAAGCCACTAGTACTATTAAGAAATATAGAAACAAGACCCGTCAGCCGTCCTTCCGTCCTCGCCATCGAGGACGCCCGTCGCGACGCCCCGTAACTTGTCCACCCCGACCCTTGCTCGAGCCAGCCCGCGCCGCTGAGCCTGTAGTATTAAATTCGCCCCTAAATAATTCCGATCCAACCTGTCCCTTGCTGCCCTCCCCCAGCGACGCCCTAAGCCAAGGTCCGTACCCCACAGGGGGTGCCCTTAGCGTGTAGTCGCTTAGTTTAAGTATAAAGTTTTAAGTCCTGCCTGGAGGCCTTAATTTTGAGGCATCCACAGGCAAGCCCGGTTAACAGACGACAACCTCATAGGTTGAACTGCGAGATGCCATTACAAAAAAAAAAAACGTGGCAACACGACTGTGTTGCCACGTTTTTTTTGATCGACTGATCATAAACAGTCGAGCAAGCAAGAAAGAAAGAAATAAAAGCGAAGAAACCCGAAGCCTCTTTCATTCCTAGATCCTAAAAATTACAACTACTCGTACAAACATACAGTCCACTACATGTGGGTTCTTTCAACAAAATTATTTTTCTAAAAACACCTATATACCTACCTATCTATTTGTTTACATGTTTGGAACCTAAATTGCGAACACTATAAGTGTGTTAAGGCGGATACAGACATTGCGAGGCATGCGCCCGCGCCGCGGCGCACGCCTTGGATGGAACACACGCCTCGATATTAATTTTCCTCGAGTGACGAGTAGCCTCACCACGAATATGAATGTCTACACATTGCGAAGCATGCGATGAGCGCCGTGCGCTGCGCATGCCTCGCAATGTCTATTATATCCATCACTGCTTGGGGCCGAGAGTTGAAAGTTCAACAATGTATTTTTTGAACCGCTCGGATGCGCTCTGCGCGATAAAAACCCGCCGCGATATTTTTACGTAGGTACATACGTGCAAACTTGAGCTAAGTCCAACTTAATTTTTATCAACATTTTTATCATTAATTAAATCACAGCGAATGTTGGTGGGGTGGGAGATTCCTACTTACTAATCAGTTCTTAAACATTCTTCAAATCATTGAGTAAAAATTAAAAAAAAAAACCTACGTCATTATCTATTATTAGATTATTGACCGTATAGTGGCAATTAGCTGTAAGAAGGTAAGTACCTACTTAATATCTTCGTACTCAGGTACTTATAATGATAAAAAGTGATTAAATATCACTGATTTATTAAATATCACAATCTTATTTTTATGACGTTCTGTGATTTCAAACGCTATCGGCTTTGTTAAGCTTCGTCATCTAAATTATATGATTTTGACTTTTCTAGAACAATTATACACAGTATGCGTTCGCAATTTACTTTCCAAACATGTAAACATTTTTTTTTTAAAAGAAACAACTTTATTACCCACACACATGAAGTTTAGTTTGCGCTGCAACTACAAACATTTTTTCAACACACTTGCTCGTAAAATGGCTCTTAATGCACCGCTTTTAGGACCATAATGCAGTGTATTACAAACGCGTGCTTTTTCTTTACGTTACGGTACTTGTGCTTTATTTCCACAGATAACTATTTAATTTACTAGTCGGAGGTCGGAGAAGTGCGTTTTTTTTTTAATCTCTTCAAAGAGACTTCAAGCCAAAAGGAATCCGCGAGCCATATTTCACTTTTTTTTTTTAATAGTCTGAATTGTCTTTGGTCCCAAAATGAACTAAAATGTATTTACCTTAAGATTAATGCGCAGTTGTAGTCAGCGAAATTCAATTTTTCTAACGTTTTTTGCAATTTTTAGGTCAGTGTCAGGTTGTATCTTGATCAAAATATGATTCGCGACTATAACAGGTATGTATTTACAGAATTATAATCATTAATACATCTTTCTAAGTTAGATTTGTTCCATAAGAACAAATCTCTTATGGATAAGTTCTTAGGGAACAAATCTAACTTAAATAGGTATATTATATTAATGATTCTAATGACTTTAATTCTGTAAATACATGTCTATTATATATATACATTTTGATCAAGATACCACCTGATACTGACCTGCGAATTGCAAAAAACTTAAGAAAATTCAAATTTCGAGGTCTACCACTGCGCATTCACCTTAGGGTGCATCCACACAGAGCGAGGCATGCGCCGCAAATGATTTTTTTTATATGTATGGTAGCCTCAGGCTGAGGCATCTAACATACAAATAAAGCACTTGCGGCGCATGCCTCGCTCTGTGTGGATGCACCTTATAATAATTGTCCGTGGTCCCTCGCGGAACCAAACGGAAAAGACCATTGGCGTTCTATTATTGCGGATTCTCACTGAATTAATGTATATTTCTGTATGCCAATAGTACTTTCTAATTCCATACTAACTAAACTACAATTTGACATACGACAACACTACGATCAGTCTAAACATTATTTTGTGTTTAATATATTTTTTCTATAGGCTGTTTATCGGTTTGTCTGTGCCTTTAAATAAATAAACGCGCGCCATTACTCACTCTATGGGTAAACCTGCGCGCGCACGCTGGCGCGGCGCGCGGAAAAACAAACCCAGCCCGCCATTATCCATACAAGTTAATATTTAACAATACAAGTCTGTTTTATCCTCACAAGTGTGTTGAAAAACGTCGTATGATACGCGTGTGCATTGATAATTAAACTCTCGGCTACCTTATCGCGCTCGCCTGCGGCTCGCGCGAATAATACCGCCTCGAGTTTAATGATCAACATAGCACACATGTATCATAATATACTATTACGACATTTTCAATAATAGGCAAGTACTTAACTAGTAATTCTAAATTCAAATTATTCCGGTTTACATGAGAAAATAAAACCATCATTACTATTTGTTTATATATTTACTAAAAAATATCTAAGGTAGGTACCTACAGGTACCTACCTAGTACCTAAATCTTAACAAAAATAGAAATTGTTCATTATTTTTATCTTATCTAAGTAGCTATATAACGTCTAATATACTAAAACTGATTTTTAGACTTAGGTACCCCCTTATTCATAAAACTTATCAAACCTATTTTAGTTAAAATGGGGTTTGTCTCTTTCTTACACACAGAAATGTCAACGTGACAGATAAAGACAAACATTCTATAAACCTATTTTAGCTAAAATAGAGATAAAATAGGATTATGAATAAGGGGGTTAGACTAATTCCAATTACCGGGTCTTCGGAAATGAGTGTGCCAATAAGTCGCGATTGTGAAAGGAAATCTTTTGATTAGAATGTCTTAACATTATCGCGGCTGTAGGTACATAGTACATATTGTGCAGATAACACTATGCTGCTAATAGTTTTTGGTGAATTAATTTGGTGCTCAATTAATTTTAGCTAGTATAATTTAATAACGGTGACGATTCGAGAATAAGAATCTTAACAATGAATCTGTTCAGTGGTGTACTTATATGTCACCGGAAAATAACAAGAACCGCAAATTTATAAATTTTCTAGGAAAATAAACTTTCGTAGGATTCTAAACGAGAGGTAAATTGTATTATTGTACGCCCACCAGATAACGTAGCACAGATAACGTAGCACAGATTGCGTAGCACAGATGGCGTAGTACAGCATGCGTAGCAAAAAAAACATCAATTTTTTTTTTTGTTGTATCATGTTTATACATCGAAACCCATCACGTCTGCGGAGTTTCTCTAGCTAAATTAATTTGAAAATTTGTATATACCTACTTAATTATGTAAATTTCAACAGGATCGGCTTACGAGTTGTCGGCTGTGAACATTCAAGGGTGTGACGATGACATCCCGTGTTTTGTCACGATTGGCGAAGACATTCTAGTCAGCTTGGACTTTTATGCAAGTGAGTTTACCTAAGTTTGTAGTGCAAAAGCATGACACGCACTTTTCACGATTGACAGTTGCGCAGTCATTCATGGGCCTAAGATACTGAAATTGCCTATTCTGCTTATTATCTTTCGTTCATAACCGAATCGCAACGAATTTTCCAACAAAACCTGCCAAACTTGCCATGGATAGACCCGAACTACCTAAGTACTGCCTACTAGTTGGAACCGATTAAGACATTTTATTTAGTGTAGGAACAGTAGTACAGTAATTCTATCCTATTTCGGCCACATAATGCGAAGGAGAGATAGCAGCCTTGAAAAGCTGATTATTGTTGGCAATACCGAAGGAAAGAGAGCGAGAGGCCGGTCGCCAACACGATGGTCCGACCAAGTAAAAGAAGCTACGTCCTCAAGCAATTTTCAGCAGGTGGTGATGGCAACTTTGGACCGGAGTAGATGGAGGCAGATTGTCCGTTTGAAAGGATCCAGTGACCACGATCCTCAGTAATGAGGGACCGATTGAAGAAGAAGAAGTAACAGTAGCCTGCACGTCAGTGGTAACAAAACCAGAGTAAGCTGGCCTCGCATTCTATTGAAACTCCGTACTATGATAGGCCAACTCAAGATCAAAGTGTTACGTGTCCTGTCATTTGACAAAAATGGAATCACAAATTTTCATTTTAAAACTAACGTATAGGTTCACTTTACAAACTATTCTTTCTGTAAATAAATCATTTGACAAATAATTGAAAGACACCGTTTCATTACATCAAAACATCATTTGACAAACTAATACTTTTTTAGGGTTCCGTACCCAAAGGGTAAAAACAGAATCCTATTATTTAGACTCCACTGTCCGTATGTCTGTACGTCTGTCTATCACCAGGCTGTATCTCATGAACCGTGATAGCTAGACAATTGAAATTTTCACAGATGATGTATTTCTGTTGCCGCTATAACAACAAAAACTAAAAACAGAATAAAATAAATAATTAAGGGGGGCTCCCATACAACAAACATAATTTTTTTGTCGTTATTTGCTCGATATTAATAACGGCAACAGGTAGACGCTTGAAATATTCACAGAATATTTAGTTGTATATTCACTTTAAAAATAAATAATTAAATTAAAATAAAATAAATTAAGGGGGGCTCCCATACAAAAAACGTGATTTTTGAATATATGTAGTGTTAAATATTGTACGGTGCGCGGTGGTTCGGAACCCTTTGTGTGCGAGTCCGTGTCGCACTTGGCCGGTTTTTTTATAATCATGTTAATTGGTAAAACAACGCAAAGCATAAATAGATACCTACCGTTAGACAAAATGTATTGCTTGATAAAATTACTTACTTAATTTATTTGAGAAAATTTTCTAAGCGTCGGACTTGACTTACTTAAACTGACTTTATACATCTGTACTTTATATACTTACGTCAATACAATTTATCTACCGTTGTTTTGTCGCAAATCGCGACAAACGAAGTGCTGGTTAAATGAATATTTTGACATATTTTGCAAAGTAAAACATTTGCGAAATCTTGTGTTAAATGATTACTTACAAAGTATACAGGGTGAAATTGAAAACATGCGACAAATTTAAATGGGAGATTTTACTCATCATTATGAACAACTTTTTACTATGGGGCCAAACCTGAAATCGCGAAAAAAAAATCAGCTGTTCCCTACATTTATGTTCGCATAACTCGTCAAAATTTAGGGAACAGCTGATTTTTTTTTTGCGATTTCAGGTTTGGTCCCATAGTAAAAGTCGTTCATAATGATGAGTACAATCTCCCATTTCGATTTGTCGCATGTTTTCAATTTCAACCTGTAATTAGTTTTTATAATGTTATTTAAAAAAAAAATAACTTGTCATTCGTTTTTTGTCAAACATTAAGTGAACCGACCGGTCGGTCTACTGTACCAGGGTACAGTCACCAAAAGAGATAAGTAACCAGGGTCGTCGGATATAATAGTTGAAGTTTATTAAGAAACCGATGGATGTTTTCGAATGAATTTGATAAATGAACTGTTTGTTTTCTATTAACTAAATTAAATTTTATTCGAAAATACCCATCGGTTTCTTACTAAACTTTAACTAAGTATATCCGACGGCCGCGGCCCCGGTTATCGCCATGGGTTACCGAAGACATATCAAGCTATACATTTTCAGTTTTAGCTGACCTCGCATTGTACAATGAGAAGTCAGCTTATACAAAGGTTGATATGTTATCGTGCATACCTGCCTCCCTTTGTGCTACCTTTCATTTACATAAAGAGACAATATTTAACACTGATATAGGTACCTAATCTATAATTTTATTGCAGATTTCGTGCCTCGAAACCTTGACCAAAATGTTGTGATCCATATTAATCATCTTAACTTGAGAACGGAAGTTAGTCCCGGTAAGTTTACTTTGATTATCCAGCACTGTTCCTCATGATCGCTCTGAGCGTAAGGTGCATACACACGAGCGACACGTCACACGCGTCGACGACAAAGGCAACTGCAACTGCCGGCGCGTCGGCGGCTGTCGCCGACACGCGCCGACTGTATACTGCGCTTGGTCAGCACCCTAATAAAATTGTGTAACACACTATTAATCACAATCTGAATCATTTTGAAGGATATTGCTAATCCATCACACAGCACACTAATCACACTTATTATAAAGGCGAAAGTTTGTGAGTGTGGGTTTGTGTTTATATATTTTTGTTACTTCTTCACGCTCAAACGGCTGGACCAATTTTTATAATATTTTGTATGGAGGTAGCCGACACCCTGGATTAACATATAGGCTACTTTTTATCCCGATATTCCCACGAGATCGACATTTACGCGGGTGAAACCGCGGGGCGCAGCTAGTTGTTTCATATGTTCGAAAAAAATCTGCTCAACAACGTAAATAACGCAATGAATGTTGTTGAACTGTCAAAATAAAAGCAATTCCTACTGTTAAGGGCCATTTAGATGGAGAGAGTTTCTCGACTCGAAGATACGATTATCGAAAGAACATTAAAAAAGTCTCTTCGTGTAAACATTCACGATTGTCGCCCTGCCCCTTGGCCGACAATTGCCTCGCAATAGAATATATCTGTCTCCGTGTAAACAGAACTACAAAGCGAGAATTGTATTTCGAGTTTTTGTGCTAGTCGCTACCATGAGTGCAGTGCCCGAGAGTGCTTTAATTATATCTGCTCTTCTGAGACAATAATTAATAAAACGAAAACGGAAAAAAAGATATTGGGTTAAAAAATGGATAGCGAGAAGAAACACTTTTGCAGCATACATTTAAATGAACTTAACACTATCGGCAGTACTGAATGTTTTTTGTGTCATTTTGAGAACAATACCGTGGTACCTAATCACTGAATTCGAATGGCAAATCTCGCACTCAAATCGGTTCAAACCGATTTGTAAGATACTCGTACGAATTTGAAAAAATGTCATACGAGATCGTGTATAGACAAGTCGAGAACTCGTAAGCAAGAATCTTCTTACTATATATTTCGCTGTGTAAACAGTCGCAGTAATTTATCGCCTAGCGATAAATTGCTTACGAATCTCGTATGACATAATCGTAGGCGAGAATTTCGTTCTTGCCGGTATGTAAACATTATGATACGATAGTCTTATGGCGATTTTTGCTTGTGATAGTAGCGTACGATTTCTCGCCAAGAAACGTTCGAGAAACTCTCTCCATCTAAATGGGCCTTTAGTGTGTTACACAATTATCCTGCGGGTCAAGGTCAAACTCGTATATTAGCACTCATTGACGTGCGGCCTATTGTACCGAGAGGTAACTTCATTCAATCTTTTTATAAATAGTGTCGATATATAAATCACACGTGAATGTTAAGGCCATTTCAACAAGATAGCATTTTAGTAAGGACATTCTAAAAAGGTGATATTCCACGTGTAATATTTTGTGTTGCTCGCGATTGGCGAATATCTGCCGATCCTACCCATCACGGTGTCTATTTCATTCGCAGTCTAGGTACTTTAATGGGTTATACAGGATGAAATTTAATAGGTGCGCCAACTTAAAATATCTAATTTCTACGTGTTCTAAACAAAATTCAGAGCATGTCATTTAGGAAAAGGATTATACATAATACCTACATACGTGCGCGTAGGCAAGCGATTTGGCAAAGTCGTCGCGCACCCTAGGGTTTCGTACCAAAATGGTAAAAGGAACCCTTATGGTGCGACTGAGTCTGTCTGTCTGTCACAGCTGGATATCTCAAGAACTACTAATGCTATCAACTTGAAATTTGGAATAGCTTTAGATCACGTTTGACCAACTATTGTGCAACTAAGAAAGTTCGTTTTTTTGCAACTGGGACTGAAAGGGGTCTTAAAATTTCTCAAACATTTTTCTTTTTTTTTAAGCCGCATAGTTTTCAACTTTTGATGAAAAATATAAAAAAATACCGTCCCCCTCCCCTCATCTCCGAAGTTTGCATCGCGAAAAATTTGAAATTATTCTATGTGATAGAAGTTTATGCAAAGATTAACAGGAAAAATAAAACGATGTCTCGAATAGCACACTTTTTCAGAAATCATAAACAAAAGTTAGGTACTCGTACATTGATTCCGGGTACACTACATTAATACGAAAAACTTTATTCCGAAAGTCACAAATACGAATATCAAAATACCGATTTTCAAAATTCCTAATATAACAACTCCGATTTATCATTCATCCTATTTTAATAATTCCGAAATTTCAATATTCCTAACGTTTATAATTACTATTCTCAAAATACCGAGTTCCAATAGACCGAATAACAAAAAGTCCGAGTTAATGATAATTCGAAACATCAAAAATACGAATTCCGATTATTAAAATACCGATTAATTAGAATTAGAAAATATTTTCTTTCGCTGGTCACAGTTCTAATCTCACTTAACCCAAATGATTGACCAACAATAGAGGCGATCTGGCGCTCAAAAAATTATATTAATACACAAATATTAATAACAAAGTAGACTTTTGTAAATTGCGTTAAACGTTACATAAAGATTTTTGCGTAACTGAATATGATACTAATTGAACCAGAATCCTAATTTTAGCGGGAACACTCCGAAATATTTTATTCCGAATTTCGATTTTCCGATTTTCAAAAATCCGAATTTCATAATACCTAAGAATCATAATGTCTATTATTAAAAACCACGAAATTTATTTTACCGAAAGTCATAAATGCGACTTGTTTGTTTTCCGATTTTCATATGTTCGAAAAATCAAATGCTCGATGGGTTCTCGGTCCGAAAAACGACATTCCGATTTTCAATACTCCGAATTATTTGCGTTACCGCACCCGAACTCTACGAACGCGATAGACGACGTAGGATGCAAGAGCGAGCGAAGGGCACCCCGAGGTTCGGTTTGGTTAGGTTACTTTAAACCCTTTACACAGAAATAGGGGCTCTATTGTTGGTTTGTCCAGAGATGGCACTAACCTAAAACTGCAATATTCTACATCGCAGTGTTATAATTAATTGTCTGACGAATATAGATCTCGCCGATGAAAATTTAAAAACATATATTATGATGGTACGGAACCCTCGGTGCGCGAGTCCGACTCGCTAAGGCGCTAACGGTCAAAATAAGGCAAATGACCGCTAGTTCAACGAGTTGCCAACTTGATTCATGTTGTGAACTTTGCGATGAATGGATTGCTTATCGGGCGCGCGCTAAAATTGATACTTTTATTTAGGTACTTGTTTTAATGGTAGGTATAATATTTTTCTTTTCACTGGAACGCCGATAATTTATGTTTACGTGAAGGCAATAACTTAGTTTGCAATATAGACTTTAATTACACGATTTTTTTCAAGAATTTATATTTGTGAAAAGACAATATAAAATGATTACGTAACAGTTACTGCACCTCCTATTTCGAGTTGGCGCAAGTTTTAAACTTCATCCTGTATAGGCTCTGTGCTAGACTTGGTTCCAACTAGAAAATAATGTTTTTGTTTTAATATGTTAGAACGCTGCGGGATCTACGACTGTCCAGTGATGACCACGGACGCTATGACTTCCCTCACCAGCGTGATGTCGGTGCCGACCAGTATCGCATTAGTAAATATTTATTTATCATACTTTAATCGAGTTTTGTCTGACTTGTAGGCGAGGGTCAGGCCAAGTGTTACTTATTGAGTTTTTTAACTGATTTCGTAAGGTTAACAAGTTAAGTACCTGTGTTTAATGTGCATATACACGAGCGACACGCGTCAGCGACAGAGGCAACTGCAACATGTAGCCGACACGCGTCAACGACAGAGGCAACTGCAACATGTAGCCGACACGCGTCAACGACAGAGGCAACTGCAACATGTAGCCGACATGCGTCAACGACAGAGGCAACTGCAACATGTAGCCGACACGCGTCAACGACAGAGGCAACTGCAACATGTAGCCGACATGCGTCAACGACAGAGGCAACTGCAACATGTAGCCGACATGCGTCAACGACAGAGGCAACTGCAACATGTAGCCGACACGCGTCAACGACAGAGGCAACTGCAACATGTAGCCGACATGCGTCAACGACTGAGGCAACTGCAACATGTAGCCGACATGCGTCAACGACAGAGGCAACTGCAACATGTAGCCGACATGCGTCAACGACAGATGCAACTGTAACATGTAGCCGACACGCGTCAACGACAGAGGCAACTGCAACATGTAGCCGATACGCGTCAACGACGGAGGCAACTCAACATGTAGCCGACACGCGTCAACGACAGAGGCAACTCAACATGTAGCCGACACGCGTCAACGACAGAGGCAACTCAACATGTAGCCGACACGCATCAATGGTTGCAGTAGCCTCTGTCGTCGACACGTGTCGCTCGTGTGTATGCACATTTAAAGCAAAATTGAGGTTTTGTAGTGGATTGGTGGGCAAAATGTAATAAACTACAAATTAACAATTACAATTACAAATTGCAATTGGCGACTTCAATTACAAATTACTTGAAATTATTGAAAAGTAATTCAATTAACAATTACAATTAGTAATTGTAATTGTTACTTGCAATTACTCAATTACTTATGTATATGTATAATTTCTTTTAAAGTACCGCAAAATTACCAGTATTAGCTTACCTCTCCTGTCCTCTGTCCACAGCACCGAAAAGTTGACCGGGATGATTTTAGCCCCCTCCCTGGTTGACTCTGAAGTGCCGTGCTTGGCCGACGCGGAGAACGTGTGGAACGGCTTGCCCGGATACAGATCGGCCCGCGAACCTATCTTCCCAGAGGCAGTGGGATGAGCCGCTCTGCGGGTTGGTACGGAATAATCTTATTAATACGTCCACCAATACTGCTGAGCGTGCCCGCCTACTGGCTGTGGGTGAGTGGGAGTCGGGCCTCTGGCTTCAGGCACTACCGTCACCCAACACAGGCACATTGCTGGGTGACACCACCTTCCGGCTCGCTACTTGTTTGCGTCTGGGCGCCCCTTGCGTGGCTCCGCATCGCTGCCAATGCGGTGAAGGTGTCGACTGCCTCGGACACCATGGCTTATCCTGCAGTAAAAGCGCAGGCCGGATAGCACGGCATGCCAGCATCAATGACATCATCCGTCGTGCTCTTTTTACCGCTGGGGTGCCAGCTGTTTTAGAACCCAATGGTTTGGCACGCGACGATGGTAAGAGACCAGACGGGATGACCGTAATGCCTTGGAAGGTAGGTAGGCCTTTGGTGTAGGATGCAACGTGTGTCGACACCCTTGCGCCATCCCATCTTCCAAGCACGGTAAGCTGTGCTGGGGCGGCTGCTGCAGGTGCGGAAAACCTCAAACGGCGCAAATACTCCAATCTCTTTGGAACTTACATATTTGAGCCGTTTGGGGTAGAAACACTAGGGCCATGGGGCCCGAGTGCCCACTTAGTATTCCGAGACATCGCCAAGCGGTTGGTCAACTCATCACGTGACCAGAGGGCTGGCCTATTTTTTGGCCAAAGAATCAGCATTGCCATACAACGTGGCAATGCTGCCAGCCTTTTGGGCACGTTTCCCGTTGACAGTGATGCGGACGAATTTTTTGATGCCCTTTGATTATTTTCCCTCCCTTTTTATATACTTGTACATATTATTATTTTAAGATTGTTAGCTTTTTAAATTATGTAAATATACAAAGAATAATTAATAATGCACATAATAAAAAGTCTACGGGTAATGAAACTTGAACTTTTAAAGTTGAGGTAGTAAGTTAAATAAAACGATGAATGATTCATCAAATGTGTTTATTTATTTAAAAAAGAGATTTACTTTAAATTATACTTTAACACTAGTACCTACACTTTTTTCAAACATTTGATCAGAAATTTTGTGAGATTTTGGTAAATTAATCATCGTTGCATATGAGAATAATCTCTCAACAGGGCCTGATGACGGCATGACCGGCAAAACCGGCAAAACCGTGATAGTGCGACGAGATTTTTTTTATCATTGATAAGCTTTGTTACGAACAAAAAAATAAAAACGAAAATCTGGAAAACAATTATTACTCGGTATGCGGAGGTGATTTTCCAAAAAAAAAACTGGAATATAAGTATGCGCCCAAAGATGCTGTATCAAAATATATTTATATAAAATAAATATCTTATACAGTTACTTTTCAGAATCAATTTTAATTTTTTTAATGACTAGCTTCTGCCCGCAACTTCGTCCGCGTGAAATTCGTACTTTCCTCTAAAAGTTTCGAAAATGTATGTTGGTATGATCTTTATAATTAATTTAGATAAATAAGTATTCGGGCCAATTTTTAAGTTTATAGAACAAAGGAATCAGATTTTTCAAATAAACTGTATCCCCGCTTTTCACCCCCACAGGGGTGGAATTTTATAACTTGACTCAGTTTATTTATACCAATTTTCGAGCTAATTAAGCCACGCGGTAAAATCCTCCCCTTTAAAATTAACTACCTCTTTTCACACAGTTAGGGGTAGATTTTCGAAAAACCCTGATACATGTTATTAATTATTTTTAGTCCTTAGTACAAATACTGAGTTTCAAGTTAATCGGACAGGGCGTTAAAATTCTTCCACACAAATTTTGACACCCCCCAATACCTCTTTAGGGGGTATTTTAGAAAAACGAAAAATTCCAAACTTCATAATTTACTTAGATAAGTATTCGTGCCAAGTTTCAAGGTTATTAACTCTAGAAATAAGATTTTTCATACCAACAAAATCCCCCCTTTTCACCCCCTTAAAGGTTGAATTTCCAAAAACCCCTTCTTATTCGATACCTACTCTTCACAAAGAACACACCGTCCAAAATTCATGTCCCTAGGAAGGACCAGCGATTTAGACTGTGCGTTGATATTTCAGTCAGGTCGTTCATCCCCCTTTGGGGGAGAAATTATCAAAAACGCTGAGACACGTATAAATTAATTTTCAATCGTTAGCCTAAATACAAAATTTAAAGATCCTAACTTTTAAACTGACGGACTTTCATACACAACTTCATCCCCCCTTTTAACCCTTTGGAGGTAGAATTATCAAAAACGCTGAGTCACGTATAAATTAATTTTTAGTCTTCAGCCTAAACACAAAATTTGAAGATCCTAACTTTAAAACTGACGGACTTTCATACAAACTTTCATCCCCTATTTAACTACCTTAGGGGTTGAATTTCAAAAAATCCTTGCTTATTCCTTGTCTACACAAAAAAAAAAGAAATGAAAATAAAGCTGAAACGCCTGTGCAATACTATCTACCTATACCTACTTCACTTGAAAATAAATACTTATAACTACTTTAATTAATAAAAGTACCTACGCTTAATAATTTTTAATTTGAACGAATATTTAAACACTACCAAAACAACTCATACCTATTTTACAAAATAACAACAAAAGAAATTCAAATAAACTATTTAAATAAGGGGGTAAATGTCGCGCTGATAAGCACGGTTTCTCAATATCAATTATTGTCTGTCAATAAGGTCGAACGCTCTGAACGCATCAACAGCCAAATATTGAATGCGGACCTCCCGCCTTTTTATACCCCACCGCCGCCGCCCGTGTCGAGCGCGGCAACCGTTACACAAAAATAATCCTTATAGCATGATTCAGTTTTCACGTGGGACGGCGCGATGGCTTATTTCATGTATAAGTTTGGTGTTTCTATACCGATTTCTATGATTCTTTTTTTATTGAATAGGTAATAATGTTCATCATCATCATCATTTCAGCCGAAAGACGTCCACTGCTGGACATAGGCCTCCCCCAAGCACCTCCACTTCGACCGGTTTTGTGCTTCTCGCATCCAACGAGTTCCTGCGGCCTTCACAAGGTCGTCGGTCCACCTTGTGGGAGGCCTTCCAACGCTACGCCTTCCGGTACGCGGTCGCCACTCCAGAACCTTTCGGCCCCATCGGCCATCTGTTCTGCGAGCAATGTGCCCTGCCCACTGCCACTTAAGTTTGGCAATTCTTCGGGCTATGTCGGTTACCTTGGTTCTCCTGCGGATCTCTTCATTTCTGATTCGATCCCGCAGGGAAACTCCAAGCATAGCCCTCTCCATTGCCCTTTGGGTGACTTTCAGCCTTCTAATAAGGCCCATTGTGAGCGACCACGTTTCAGTGCCATATGTCATCACTGGCAACACGCACTGGTCAAAGACTTTCGTCTTGAGACACTGCGGTATGTGGGACGAGAAGATATTGCGAAGCTTCCCGAACGCTGCCCAGCCGAGTCGGATTCGACGGTTGACCTCTTTCTCGAAGTTGGACCTACCTAACTGGACAGTTTGTCCTAGGTAAATATACTCGTCCACGACTTCGAGTGTAGCGTCTCCGATCTTCATGAGAGTGGGTGTTACATGGGCATTTGACATGACCTTCGTTTTGTCCATGTTCATTTTCAGACCCACTCTTTCAGAGGCTCTACTGAGGTCATCGAGCATTGTACTGAGGTCCTCCATAGTCTCAGCCATGACTACTATATCGTCGGCAAACCGAAGGTGAGTTATGTACTCGCCATTGATATTAATGCCAGTTCCTTTCCAGTCCAGAACCTTGAAGACATCCTCCAGAGCAGCGGTGAACAGTTTTGGAGAGATAACGTCTCCCTGTCTCACACCTCGCTGCAGAAGGATAGGTTTCGAGGTCTGGTCCTGGAGTCGGACTGACATAGTGGCGTTTTCGTACAGACACTTCAGCACCTCGATGTACCGATAGTCGATCTGGCACCGTTGAAGAGACTGCAGTACAGCCCATGTCTCGATCGAATCAAAGGCTTTCTCGTAGTCCACAAACGCTAAGCAGAGAGGCAGGTTATACTCTTCGGTCTTCTGTATAACCTGTCGCAGCGTATGTATGTGGTCTACGGTACGGTAATAATGTTAACTTTTTTTAAATTAGGGATGAGTGAGAGTATTATAAACGTAAGAGTAAACAAATATAATCAGAATGCTCCGAACTGCTAAGCTATCAGGAGTTACACGTGTTATTGTGAGTCAACCATAAAAGATAGACATATGCTGTTGCGGGATATTTTTTAGATAATTTTATGTAGAATATTTCCGTCATACATGATTTCTATGTAAATTTAACCATTAAGGCTGCACACGCGACGCAAGCTTAAAAAATGGAGTAACTTCTCCCGTTTTCCCAACATTTTCCTTCACTACTCTGCTCCTATTGATTGTAGCGTGATGAAAAGTATACTATAACCTGCCCAGGAGTATGAAGAATAATTGTACCAAGTTTCGTTAAAATCCGTCGAGTAGTTTTTGTTTCTATAAGGAACATACAGACAGACAGACAAAAATTTTACTGATTGCATTTTTGGCATCAGTATCGATCACTAATCACCCCCTGATAGTTATTTTGAAAATATATTTCATGTACAGAATTGACCTCTCTACAGATTTATTATAAGTATAGATAAGGTCACCTAAACTTAATCGTTAAAAAAAAAGTATTTGAAATGGACACGTGGGTGTTATACCTACTCGTGCATTATAAATGCATCCCTTGATCGATAAATACCATAAATAGCAGAGGGTTTAGTCTAATGGAACACTGTGCAATGTTATTTGTGCGCGTGTTGTGCTGCTGCGCGCAGCAACTGCAGCAAGCGAACAACCGCACAGTTTAGGTTGGTTTGTACGTTACCCGTGAACAGTAATTGAGTAATTTGAATTACAAACTAATGTAATTAGAATTACTTGTGACTTATGAAATTGAATAACAGTAATTTCAATTACATGTAATTTTAATTAAAGTAATTCAATTACTTTTCATTAATTTAGTAATTAAATTACAAAAGTTGCTACACTGTAAAGTGGAACACTTCGCGAGCTCGAACTCAAAGGTGAGCGTGGCCAAAAAGCACGCTGTCTCATCTGGCATCGTGTCTGACAGAGATAGTATCAGTGATGAGCAGTTAGACGATAGCACACCCCGGACACTCCATACAACGCTCGCAAAATAATTACCTACTACTACTACATAAAAAAATGACGTTTGTATACGTATGAATGTGTGCGTGAGGTACTTGTGTTTGCGAGCGCTCTTGTTAAAGAACTGCGACGAATAGGCCGAAGTGCGGGGTGAGGTGCGGTAACTGATGTTAGTGCGGGGAAGGGAGTGTCCTTTCTGTACGTAGTACTTTAAGTATTCTGTGACGATAGTCTACAAGATAGTTCACACTCACAAACACCGTTCCGAACTGAAACGACACGTTAGACGATGCACACATGCACAATAACGCTAGTTTCACAATATTAGTGTTTCATAATTGTAATTATTATCATTATAGTTGACTACCTATATATTGTTTTCAAAATTATTTACCTGTCTTATTTTTTTTATCAATACCCAAAACATTAGGTAAACAATCTTCACACATAATTATTTTTATCTAAATAAACAGTTTAAAAATCTAGTGATTTTTACAAACGAATTAATAATAATTTGAGTAAGTTCTAGAGTTTTATGAATTTCAAGACAAGTAACGCCAACGTGCGGAACCGGGAAATATGGCAGAAAAAAGAAGAGGCCTATACCCACCAGTCGATGATTCCAGGCTGAAATGATTGATGATGATTTCAAATAGGTAATCAACTAAATATCCCCACTCTCCCTAAAACGATGACAGCGAAATAAGCCCCATGCACGATGTGATGATGTGCAAAAGTCGCGATTTACCGAGTAATCTCCATCACTTTCTTTCTAAATATTCTAAATAATTTTAAAGTCAAAGCATTTATTTCAAATAGGCACATAAAAGGCACTTTTGCACGTCAAAAATTACCTTAAAATAGAATTGATTCTAATCGCTCCTTCCAAAAGGTAGTTTTCGTATGGAGAAGAATGGGCAAGAAACTCTACCGTTACTCTTTCAAAATGTTTTACAATATTTTGTATGGGTACATTAATTATATTATAATATGTGAGGACGATGCACCTAAAATAAAATTACTATACCACAATAGTGTGACTATCTGTCACTTAAACCTATAACAAAATATTATATTTTGTTTTAAAACCGGCACATGGCTCTTGGAATACATTAAAATTTTATGGGCTAACAGCTTGACAAGTTACCCTGATCAATAACAAAATATCCTATTTCTTTAAAATTGTAAAACAATAGTGAACCTTTTGGAGACTCATTCCATTTATATTTTATGAGCAATTTACGTCACTTAAGATGCAGTATTTTGTACGAATTCTAAGGACGACCCAAACCCATCACCAACATCTGGTTATCGTAAATATGGCCCTGAGCCGATGTTCCAAGAAACGAGGGAAAGGGGCTCTGGGAATGGTGAGATGGGATGTGAAAAATTATAACGAGGACGGAGACGGAGAGGCAGTCGGGGTTGACCCACTCTAGAGTACGGACTTGCGAGTCCAGGCTAGTTAAATTAGGAGATTGAGTGAACACTAAGAGACCACGAGAGTGAGTGGTTGACGTAGGCAATAGCAATGAAACTGTGTGCCTGATTGAGAGAACGTGAGGGCGAGAGTATTATTTAATACGTTAAATAATAAGTGTTGTTTTAGACTAGGTTATATTAGTCTACTATAATGTGAGTAGCGTGTAAGGCGTGAATCTCAGTGTGTGTGTGAGAACGACTGGATTGGGTGAGTGTTGAATATTTATCCCTCCTTGTTCCTAAATGACTAAATTGAGATATCCTACACATGCGTTTGGTTCTAGGGACTCGGAGAAAGCCCTCTATGGTGTGTTACACCTGACACCAGACTGTACACAAATACTCTACCAACAGACTATAGATAACCATAGCCAGGACATGACACTTGGGCAAGCACACCGTTTATGGAGGGCTGAACCGAACTCGCACTTGGTTAGGGCCAATATGAATTATAGTGCTACCTTGTAGTCTGCTGTTCTTATTTATGAACACAAACCAACCAAACGTTAGTGATGGCTATCTTTCTCCTATGGACTGACTAACTGCAGGATACTTTGCATTGCACTTGATCTGCGCACACTTCCCGGGAGCGGGGGTAGGCTTCACCAAGTTCCCTAAACTGGTTGATAGTTCGTTCTAAGGAACGCTAGTAACCATGTCTCGCTAAACCACATCCGGCTTTCGGGCCTCTCACAAATTATATTAGCGAGACATGCAATTTGGATGCCCAGATAGAAACGCCCCGTTGCTGACAAGGACGGTCCCACGGCTGCCGATTACATTGAAAGCATCCTCTCCATGGGGAAGATTAAGGAAGTGAGAAGTGACGATTCAAGATAACCACTTCGGCGTATAGCAGGAGCAATCGTAAAGAATTCTGCAAACGACTGATGATGCGGTACGCTTGTGCTAGTTTTGTATTGTCTTAGTAAAGGGAGAATAGGCCGCTGTAAGGGGTTCATTACAATTGTCCGCGTCCAGTAATACTGGGACGTGTTTCGCTCAATGGCAGTTGAACTTCGCAGTACTCTGTCTTAGGATTGAGTAAGACATGCTTGTAAGAGTTTAGGGACGTGTAATTGTTAGAATCGTAGCAGTGTCCTTAGTGGTCCTATGCGTTCAGGTCTAGCAATACACGTACGACGCTGTCAGCTGCTGTAAGCAGCCCCACGTCGCTTGGGGTGGGTTTGTAGTTTATTGTAAGAAAATGAATTAACGTAACTTTAAATAATGTATTTCCCAACACAAGCGTTACGTGTCATTTACCCTTTTGTATTCCTCTCACATCTTATAACTTTCGTAACCAAAAGAAAAGTAGAGTTCCATTCCTTAATCACCTTATCATTGAATTCCCAACCTCATTTTATATTGAAATTGATCTGTTGTATCCCCCCCTTGTTCTCAGCTTTCCAACTCGGAACAAGGCAAAACACTTCTTGGGAATTCATTACAATCGGTGGGAGAGTGTCCAGTCTGGAGACGAGCTCTACAGAGTCGTACGGTGGCGGGGTGCGACTCTTCCCCATTAGGGGGAACCGACCCAAACACTAATATTTAACATATTTAGGAAAAACGAAAATTTTATCAGCCTAGGGTCAGTTTAGGAACAGTCACAATAGGTAAAAGAATTAAAACGAAAACATGACATATAAATTAATTATCTGATA
The DNA here is from genome assembly GCA_947508005.1 of Amphipoea lucens. NCBI lineage: Eukaryota > Metazoa > Arthropoda > Insecta > Lepidoptera > Noctuidae > Amphipoea > Amphipoea lucens. Next base: position 8,478,139 of record OX382373.1, on the reverse strand, counting down.
GATACATGGTGCTCATATATTTACAAACATGGTATAAGTAAACAATTTTAATTTAAAAAAAATTACAAGTAATAAGTCAGGGTGTGAGTGATGAATGTAAATCAATTTAAAAAAGAATAAAATTTTACAATTAAATTAGCAACCAGTTTGATTTTGTCTAGACTCTAGATTGTCCTATGGAGCAGGACCAGCATGTTTCCAAGCGTTCTTATCTTGGATATAATATTCTAATTTATAGTATGCTTGTTTGAAGTTTTTGAATTGCAAATTAATACATCACACAAAACTGATGATATTAGGTAAGACCCATAGGACCTATACAGGGTGTAAGGGACAGATCTCCACAAACGAATGGAATGAATTCAGTATATCATACTAAGATGTCCGGTACACGAAATTATTTCAGGATCGTTATGGGAATCCAATAAACCTGATTTGTTTTATTTCCTAATACGCAATGTATCGCTACCGTGGCAAAACGCGCGCAGCGAGTCATTGGCCGTACCCTTACGCACGTGTTCGTTCGAAACACTGGGGTTGCTTCACAAATGACCTTTCCTTGAAAAAATCTTTTGTTTCATAAAATGAAGAGCAAAAAATAAAAACCTTCGGCCGACCGCTTCGACTTAACAAGCCATAGAACAATAAATAGCGGCCGGTACCCGAAAAAAACAATGTTGTAAAACATGTGCGGCGCTTTCAATTCAAAGTAACAGTTTCGTTTCATGTATTCAATTCGTTGTCGTCGTTTTTTGTTCAATCTAGAAATGTAAAGTACTCGTTACAAAAATCGCAAGTTTATCGTATAACACGAAACTAGTTATCGTTCGCTACATGCCTCGTAGATAGTTATTGTAATGTAACTATTGACGTGAAATAACGCCCATACCTAAAGCGCGCTCGCGCCCCGTGACATCACATTGAAGAGAGCGAGAGCGAACATTTTTGCAGATAGCCGGCGCGTAACGAACACTCGTAACACATCACAACACGTCCACAGTAAAAAAAAAATAAAGAAAATGAATCCTACCTCAGAATCGCTCCGGTCGTATGAGATAGGGCTCGAAGTGGCCTCCACCGAGGCGTTCGCACACATTAGCACGGCGCAGGGTCTCCGCATGTAAGCGGGTCATCAACGTGGGATCTTCGTTGCAGCTGTGGCGCAGCTGCTGGAACGTGTTCGTGATGCGGTCTCGCATTTCTTCCTCACTCGCACATGCACTGACAAACACTTTTTCCTTCACGTAGCCCCATAAAAAAAAATCTAATGGCGTCAGGTCTGTGGATCGTGCTGGCCACGGTTTCGGTCCAAATCTGCCAAGCCAGCGATGCGGAAAGGTGGCGTCTAAATGGGAACGCACTGGGAGCGTTATGTGCGGAGGAGCGCCGTCGTGCTGAAACCAGATCATCGGCAAGTGCGCAAGCGGCGCATCATCCAGGGCTTCCCATTCCACGTACAGCTCGTCACGGAGGTTTTCTAGCTCTCTTTCCAGGTCATCACGGAGGAAATCGAGATAGCGCGCTCCGTTCATGCGCGCGGGAAGAAACACAGGCCCTAGGATTTTATCACCATAAATTCCTGCCCAGACGTTTACCGACCAACGCGTTTGATGTCCGGACTCTTGGATCTCGAAGGGATTAGTATGCGACCAGTAATGAGCATTTCGACGATTCCACATATCATTCCGCGTAAAAGTTGACTCGTCGGTCCATATCACGTGGGAGATAAAGTTTGGGTTTAGACGCTGTTCAGTTCGCAACCACTGGCAGTACGCTACTCGATGACCACGATCACGAGGTAATAGGGCTTGGACCTTGTGAATAACGTATGGACGTTGCCGATCCCTTCGCAGAGTTTTGTGCACGGCCCAGTGTGAGACGCGGACTCCATGATTCCGCCGTAATAATCGAGCTGAAGTGCGTGTGCCTAGGCGTGGATTTTGACGGAGCAAGTTTAAAATTCTGTCTTCAATTTCGCCGCGAAGTGGTCTTCCAGCGCCTTCCTGATGGGGAACTATGGGCTGGTTTTCCAGCACGCGTTGATAGGCATTGGTAATTATCCGGCAGTCTGACGGATGCCGTCGGTCAGGATATCAGCGTAAATTCTCAGCGCTTCCCTAGCATTTCCCCGAGCTTCCCCGTAACACATCATCATTTCTCCATATTCACGAGCACTAAATGTAGCCATTTCTCACAAATTATAACACCACAACAAAAATAAGTCCAAAAGCGTACGTAACAACGAAGACGTGTGAACATGCAATGACACAAACAGAAACTGTCCTGTGCAAACAAAACAGCCAGCCCGGCGCCGGCGGTTTTGTTCTTGGGTTTAACCCGTAAACTACAGCATAATAAGACTTTTTTTCGCCAACGGCCGGGCTAACGTCTTCCCATTTTGTGCAATCGCAGATGACGAGTTTGATGAACTCTGTAGCTAGACAGAAAGTGAACAGCTGATTTTACGTGTTGTTCGTTAGATTATTTCAACATCCATTGCTGGTTTTTTGGTTTTAGCCGTATTGTTTACATAAATGGAGTGCTGCTTTCAGAGTATGTAATTTTACATTGAAATAAAACTGAATAAACTGAAAAAACGACCAAAAAAAAATTTTTTTTCCTGAGAAAATTTTCAGTGGAATATGGTTCAAAATAAGGAGCTAAATATACCCTGTTAATTTGTGGAGGTCTGTCCCTTACACCCGATATGTATACTATTACTACGTGAAAACACAGGCTGGTGGGGGCGCAAACTGTAACCATGAATCCAGCACATGATTCTAGACTCCCCTGGCGTAGACATTTTTTGTCGGTTATCAAAACAAAAAAAATCTGCTGTTTCATCAAACCAATATTTCCTGGTAGGTACCTATTATCTACCAGATAAGTAGGCTGAAAATGTTAGTTTCTTTTAGGTGCTTTCGTAACTAAAAGAAATCCACATAGGTACTAAGGTACCTAACTTGAAATAGCTGTTATGCTATAAAATAAACCCCATTTTATTTACAGAACCAGCGTGGCTATCTGTATTGGCGGATAAAAAATGAAGAGGGAAAGCAGGTGCTGTGTTACCGCGTGACAGTGCAAACGCAGACTCGTGTCCAGAGGCTTATGCGAGAGTATATGAAGACGGCTTCCACATCACGAGACGATCAGCTTTGACTTCACCCTACCCTTCCGATAGCGAGCCAACGTCAATTAAGATAGATAAAAATCTGATTTTAATTAAATGTCAATGACATTACGTTATAATTTTATTTTATTATAGCACTTAGGTTTTACTTCATTATAGGTAAATATGTAGCGGTATCTACAACGCCACATGCGAACAACGCGTCATACTGACGTCACGCAAAATCCTGCATCTCGCAAGCAGAGTTTACCGCGCAACTAGCATAGATACAACGGCCCGACATAAATCATCGATCAGTTGCCTACCAGACACAACACCTGTCTGGTCGGAGTGTGACGTTGCAAAACTAAATAGTAGCGACATCTGTCGTGGAATAGCAGCGGGGGAACGTCATGGCGGTTTACGTGACACAAGATGGCGTTGGTGTCTTGTATTTAGTAAATAAATTACAGGTTTATTAGTTAACTAGCTTCTGCCCGCGACTTCGTCCGCGTGAAATTCGTACTTTCCTCTAAAAGTTTCGAAAATGTATGTTGGTATGATCTTTATAATTAATTTAGATAAATAAGTATTCGGGCCAATTTTTAAGTTTATACAACAAAGGAATCAGATTTTTCAAATAAACTGGGGTGGGTAACACAGGGGTGGAATTTTGAAAAATCGTTTAAGATGGGTTCATAACTTGACTCAAAGTTTATTTATACCAATTTTCGAGCTAATCAAGCCACGCAGTAAAACCCTCCCCTTTAAAATTAACTACCTCTTTTCACACAGTTAGGGATAGATTTTCGAAAAACCCTGATACACGTTATTAATTATTTTTAGTCCTTAGTATAAATACTGAGTTTCAAGTTAATCGGGCAGGGCGTTAAAATTCTTCCATACAAATTTTGACACCCCCCAATACCTCTTTAGAAAAACGAAAAATTCCAAACTTCATAATTTACTTAGATAAGTATTCGTGCCAAGTTTCAAGGTTATTAACTCAAGAAATAAGATTTTTCATACAAACAAAATCCCCCCTTTTCACCCCCTTAAAAGTTGAATTTAAAAAAACCCGTTCTTATTCGATACCTACTCTTCACAAAGAACACACCCTCCAAAATACATGTCCCTAGGACCAGCGGTTTAGACTGTGCGTTGATATTTCAGTCAGGTCGTTCATCCCCTTTGGGGGAGAAGTTATCACAAACGCTGAGACACGTATAAATTAATTTTCAATCGTTAGCCTAAATACAAAATTTGGAGATCGTAACTTTGAAACTGACGGACTTTCATACACAACTTCATCCCCCTTTTTAACCCTTTGGGGGTGGAATTATCAAAAACGCTGAGAGACGTATAAATTAATTTTTAATCGTCAGCCTAAACACAAAATTTGAAGATCCTAACTTTAAAACTGACGGACTTTCATACAAACGTTCATCCCCTATTTAACTCCCTTAGGGGTTGAATTAAAAAAAAACCCTTCCTTATTCCTTGTCTACATTATAAAGGCAACCATTGTGTAAAATTTCAGCTTTCTAGGTCCAAGGGTTTGGGCTGGGCGTTGATGAGTCAGTCAGTCAGTCAGGCCTTTTGTTTTTATTTATACAGGGTGTCCCTGGAAGTAAGGATCAAATCGAATAGAGGCGTGGGCAAGGTCATTTCCAAACTTTTTAACCCTGAGAATGTCAGTGAATTTTTTGAAGTGAAAACTTCTTTAGCGGCGTTGAACACTTTTTGTAATGGGTAAAATGTTAAACTCGCGTCAGGGCATCGCGTCAGGACACGTGATCGTCAGGAGAGATTCCCCCCCCCATCTCTTTCTACGGCGGCGCCAACCGAAGTAAACCAAGTGAGACACGATAATGGATGGATGGATGGTGATGGTGATGGCGATGGTGATGGCGATGGCGATGGTGATGGCGATGGTGATGGCGATGGCGATGGTGATGTGATGTGATGGTTATGGTGGACGCGGACGCGGACGCGGACGCGGACGTGGATGGACAGCTGATGGCTCGACCGTCTGTGTAGTAGCCACAATGCTGTGTATTCGTAAAATTCGTGTATATAAAGTGTTTCAAAAAATGGAAATTGAACAAAGTGCATCGATCAATGAAAAAAGTGACGCAGAAATAGTGAAAAAAACTTATATTAATTCAATTAATAATTGATTTATTTCAAAGTTAATATTCAAGTTTTCACTTCTGCCGGCACTCCCGGAGTGCAACCCGTCTTTTTTTTACGCTTCAAAAGTTATGACCGATTTTAATTTTTTTTTCAATCACTTCGCTTAGAGTTCAAAGAAATTAATCATAAAATAGTACATTGTTATGCAAAGGTCGAAAGGAATCAATTCCTATAGGAGGCTATAGCCCGAGTAGGAATTGATGACTTTCACCCGTGTTAAACACTCTACTTTTCATTTCGAATGTAAGGAAAGTAAAAAGTAGTAGCTTTTCTAAAATATTTATTGATAACAATCACATGCAAAGTTTTTGAATTTCGGTACAGCTTACAGGGTTAATATCCCGCCAAATAATACTATTGTCTTTTTTTATTTTAAATATGGAACACACCGCGTCATCGCCGCGGGCTGTCCCGCTTTATAGTTTTTTTTTTTAATTCATACTGGCGGTTTATACACTCACCAAGACTGCAGCATTTTTCTTAATTTATGTAAAAAATTTCGTAGCTGACTACAGTTCTATTTTTAAAATTCATTCCCACCCTAAAGAGGGAAGTAATTACTATGAATCTTTCCCGCCCTGTGGTGGGAAGCAGCGTCTTCCACTCGCTATTTGGATCAAACAAACACTACTTTCCGAGTATGAGAAATGAAAAAATACTATCAGGGCTATCTAAAAAAAAAAAATTAATAGCCCTGATAGTTTTCACGAATTCGATCTTTCTTCTTGTATGATCCCTTGCTAGACCACACATTACTTTTAGATGAAGGACGAATGGAATAAAAGAAGGTAAGTACTGAAACACTACTGTATTGTCCCAAAGGTACTTATAAGTAAAATGAGCTTAATGGACTGATGGTGTGGAAATGAAGTGAGTGACGCAGCCCTTGTTGGCTGTAACGAGAACGCCTGGCTGGCTTGATAGCCCAACGCGAACTGCAGCCTAATTGCGGAACGCCAAATCGTCAAATGATTCTGATCAGTTGGCTTCATTTCTATCACAATTGGCTTCATTTTACGATTTTCGAATTGCGAAACTCTAGTTTCTGCGCAGGGCCTTAACGTTCATAATTGGTTTCATAATAAACTAGAGTTTCGCAATTCGTTAATCGTAAAATGAAGCCAATTGTGATAGAAATGAAGCCAACTGATCAGAATCATTTGACGATTTGGCGTTCCGCAATTAGGTTGCTGAACTAATTATTATGAGTTGAAATGAATGTGTGGCGTGAACTGCTGAATTGCAGAATGTGCGGTTGCACCGTACACTTCTCTTTTTTTTTTAGTTTTTTTTTTTTTTTTGCTAAAACGTTTGGCAATGACCTTGCCCACGTCCCTATTCGATTTGATCCATACTTCCAGGGACACCCTGTATAGATAGACACTTTTCCGGGATAAAAAGTACCCAGTGTGGTGCCCAAGATATTAAAGAATAATTATACCAAGTTTCATCGTAATCGAACCGGTAGTTTTTGCGTGATGCCTGAACAAACAGACAGACCGACAGACAAACAAAATTTTTTTTAATCACATTTTTGGGTTCGGTGTCGGTCTAGTAACACCCCCTGCCATTTACTTTTTTGATATTTTCAATGTACAGAATTTTCACTTCTACAGATTTATTATAAGTATAGATTAAAACAAATAAACAAACATTCATAATTCAATATATTTAATTCAAAAACAATGTCTAATAAATTAAAGATAAAAATCAATAAGAAATCTATATAGGATGTCCCTGGAAGTATGGATCAAATCAAATAGGGACGTGGGCAAGGTCATTTCCAAACGTTTTAGCAAAAAAAAAAAATTAAAAAAAAATACTAAAAAAAAAAGTACTAAAAAAAGAGAAGAAAGATCAAATTCGTGAAAACTATCAGGGCTATCAATTTATTTTTATTTAGATAGCCCTGATAGTATTTTGTTATGATTATTTTCTTTGAGCACTAAGCGAAGTGATTGAAAAAAAAATTAAAATCGGTCATAACTTTTGAACCTTAAAAAAATTCACCGACATTCTCAGGGTTAAAAAATTTGGAAATGACCTTGCCCACGCCCCTATTCGATTTGATCCATACTTCTAGGGACACCCTGTATAGACTGTGGAAGATTATTCGAGAAACTGTCAGATTGGTTTGGAAAAAAACCGGCCAAGAGCGTGTCGGGCCACGCTCAGTGTAGGGTTCCGTAGTTTCCCGTCCGTCACAATAAGTGTTCCCACGTACAATTCGATAATACCCGACCCAATGTAATAAGTACCTACAGCGCCATCTCTCGGGGAATTGGGTTACTAATTAATACATAGACGTGCCAGAAGTTTTCGGTGGTAATTTTGGATTGCGAGAACCGATTTTAATAATTCTTTTTTTGTTTGAAATGATACGTTCAGGATAATAAAATATGTAAACGAAGTTAAAAAAAAAAAATGCTTGCATATACGATTATACTACGAACTTAGTCCAGAAATGATTTTGTACAACTTTTTGTCTTTTTTGTATAAAAACTGTTGTTTCTATCAAGTTCAAAATAATTTTCCTAGAAAGTCCTTATAAAGTTCTACTTTTCAGATTTTTTTCATATTTTCTAAACTTATGGTTCAAAAGTTAGAGGGGGGGACACATTGTTTTTTACTTTTGGAGCGATTATTTCCGAAATTATTGGCAATATCAAAAAATGATTTGAGTAAACCCCTATTCATTTTTAAATACCTTTCCAACAATATATCACACGTTAGGGTTGAAATAAAAAAAAAATCACTTCCCACTTTACATATAGGGGGGCTACCCTAATAAAACATTTTTTTCCAATTTTTATTTTACCACTTTGTTAGCGTGATTGATATACATATTGGTTTGGTACCAAATTTTGCTTTCTAGTGCTAATGGTCACAGAGATTAAGCGGGGACGGACAGACGGACGGACGGACAGACAGACATGGCGAAACTATAAGGGTTCCTAGTTGACTACGGAACCCTAAAAACGGGTCCGGTGTCCGGTCTTTTATGATCAAGACGAGCCTGAGGGCGGATTGAGAGGGACTTTATCCTGAGAGGATCGGGATATGCCCAAATAACCCGATGGGGTTTTTAATATAAATCCAGTAAAAGCAAAATCCTGTCTGGCTTGTTATGCTAGCCTTCTTTTGATTGGTGCTATGCGCGGCTAAATTAATGCCTTGGTGTTGCGCAGTTGTGTGGTGATTTGGAATTCATCAGAGCGCAGGCGGCTTTAAGATTATCTCTTGCGGTGTGGTCATCCGACGTTCAGGAAGGCCTTACTTAGCCGAACCCCGGTGAGGAGGGAAGTTCGCCACTCCAGATAACGAAAGCGTCACCATCTAGTCCGTAGGCCGCGTTCGCGTGCGCTCACAGGATTCTCCTGTGAGCGAAGCCAAGGACCGAGCTGACGTCAACTGACGTCAACTGACTGAGTCCAGAATCGAAGACTTCAACAGAGAGTTAACTGACTGAGTTCAAAACTAAGAGGTTACCAGTCTAAGATTATAATTTAACCTATGAGAGAGTTAGGCCTTCGAATCCCATGAATTTTCGCCTAGGCTTTATGGGGTGCTTATTTGTTGCAAATAGGTCACACCACTGATATTGAAGCAAAAACAAACCTCAAGGTTTTACACAAAATCACATTCACAATTTATCAGGAAGACTGCCACTTACATTTTTTTGAAATAATTATGGATATTAGGTACACGTTTATATCCTAAAATATGTAGAGAAAATGAATCCGACGAGAAGGTCGCCTTCTGTTTCAAACCAACTGGAGTTTGTTTCGATTTGACGTTTCAAGCAAATAGTCGCTTGTCATTTTCGTTACACAATACGAAAAATTGACGTTTGCCCAGTTTTTCTTGGCATGTCGTTCACTCTTTATCATTTAAAATTGGTATCATATTGTGACGTTGCAAAACTAATACTAGCGACACCTGTCGTGGAATAGCGATTGACATGGTGGTTTACGTTACGCAAAGACGGTTTTTTGTGTTTAGTAAATTAATTACAGTTTATCAGTAAATTAAAACAAATAAACAAACATACATAATTCTCCATATTTTTATAATTAAAAAACAATGTCGAATGTATTAAAGATAAAAATCGATAATAATCTTATATAGTCTGTGGAAGATTATTCGAGAAACTGTCAGATTGGTTTGGAAAAAAACGGTGTTCCGTGTCCGGTCTTTTACGACCAAGAACACGAGCCTGGGGGCTGTTTGAGAGGGACTTTATATCCTGAGAGGAACGGGATGTGCCCAAATAACCCAATGGGGTTTTAATATAAATCCAGAAAGAGCAGAATCCTGTGAGTATTCAACCATTTGCTTTATTCTTGCTGGTTAGCCTATAGCCCAGGTCTCTTGCATGTGTGTTCTGACACGAGGACGTTGTTACAGGTCTGGCTTGTTATGCTAGCCTTCTCTTTGATTGGTGCTATGCGCAGCTAAATTGATGCCTGGATGTTGCGCCGTTGTGTGATGATTTGGAATTCATCAGAGCGCAGGCGGCTTTAAGGTTATCCCTTGCGGTGTGGTCATCCGACGTTCAGGAAGGCCTTACTTAGCCGATTCCCGGTTATGAGGGAAGTTCCGCCACTCCAGGTAACGAAAGCGTCACCATCTCGTCCGTAGGCCGCGTTCGCGTGTGCTCACAGGAACCTCCTGTGAGCGAAGCCAAGGACCGACGATCCGTCAACTGACTGAGGTTAGAACTAACTGATTGGTATGAACTGAATTCAAAACTGAGAGGTTATCCGTGTAAGATAATAATTTAACCTATGAGAGAGTTAGGCCTTTTGTAAAAAGGCTAGGTGTTAAGACCAGTTGTTCGTAAAGATATTGTGTCTCGGGTTTGCTTAGCATATTAGTTATTTTCCCCATATGAGCACAGTCCAAATAGGTCGACACATGTACGTGAGCTAGTAAGGTTATTGATCTATTCCCTCACGGACTCGCCATAGCGACTCTGAGAAACTGCTATTGTCTCATGCAGGTTTTCACCCATACCACTAGGTACGGAGACTAGTTGTGTGGGTGAATGCCATAGTAGCAGGGAAAGAGGCATTATTTTAGTGGCTCGCCACTTTGTTTGTATGTGTGCCTTAATTTTGTATTAATTCCAATAAACTTGTGTAAGAAGGTACTTGTTTAATTGAATCTTTCCCTAGCAGAATATACCCTATAAATTTACTTTAGCACGGTGGTGAGTAGTATAGTTCAAATAGAAACCATCATCAGCTTGTTTCCAATTAATTTCTGTAAACTACGCACGGGCCAGTGTTACAATATTAAAGTGGAGAACTTACGCAATACGAAAATCGTAAAATGAAGCCAATCGTGATAGAATCGAAGCCAACTAATCAGAATATTTGTGGAATAGGTATGTGTTACGCAATTAGGCTGCCGGAAGGAATACATCAAATTACAAGTGACCCTGTGTGTTATCAGCTAAGTATATTTATTTTATTTAATAAGCGTATCGTAAGAGACCAGACGGGATGACCATAATGCCTTGGAAGGTAGGTAGGCCTTTGGTGTGGGATGCAACGTGTGTCGACACCCTTGCGCCATCCCATCTTCCAAGCACGGTAAGCTGTGCTGGGGCGGCTGCTGCAGGTGCGGAAAACCTCAAACGGCGCAAATACTCCAATCTCTTTGGAACTTACATATTTGAGCCGTTTGGGGTAGAAACACTAGGGCCATGGGGCCCGAGTGCCCACTTAGTATTCCGAGACATCGCCAAGCGGTTGGTCAACTCATCACGTGACCAGAGGGCTGGCCTATTTTTTGGCCAAAGAATCAGCATTGCCATACAACGTGGCAATGCTGCCAGCCTTTTGGGCACGTTTCCCGTTGACAGTGATGCGGACGAATTTTTTGATGCCCTTTGATTATTTTCCCTCCCTTTTTATATACTTGTACATATTATTATTTTAAGATTGTTAGCATATTATTAACTGAATATTTTAATAAAGACTTAAAAATAAGCGTATCTTTATATTTAAAAATATTTATTCCTCAATTTTCACGATTGCACCTACCACTGTTTGTCTCTGCATCACCCAAAGATGTGCCCAAAGGTAGACTGGTAGAAAATATTATGGCATTAGGTAAGTCGGTTCCACTTTGCCCCACCGGCCGCCCCACTGGTGGGGCAAAGTGGAATGTCAAAAATTTTGCAGTGGAATCTGCCCCACTAAATCGAAATAGTGGGGCAGATTCCACTGCTTTAAAATCCTGTTGGATTCTGCCCCACTAGGGTTGGCGCCTTAGAATAAACGTACAAACATTTTATTTTCGCAAATTTTGTATTTCCTAGTTGTTTCTGGAAGGATAAGGGGATGTAAATCGCAGATTAATTACACGATTTGTTACATGCAGCATTGGAGTAAGAATGACCAAACCGTCATTTACCTACACAATAGACGTGCATTTGGCCATTTGCATTTCTTATCAGTATAGTTCATTTTGAGACCCACTCTTTCGGAGGCTCTACTGAGGTCATCGAGCATTGTACTGAGGTGCCATTTGTGGCCATTTTTAGTCTGATCGTAGTGTTGTCGTATGTCAAATTGTAGTTTAGTTAGTATGGAATTAGAAAGTACTATTGGCATAGAGAAATATACATCAATTCAGTGAGAATCCGCAATAATAGAACGCCAGTGGTCGTTTCCGTTTGGTTCCGGGAGGGACGACGAACAATTTAAGGTGAATGCGCAGTGGTAGACCGCGATATTCAAATTTTCTTTCGATTTTGCAATTGGCTGGTCAGTATCAGATTGTAACTTGATCAAAATGTGATTCACGACTAATAGATATGTATTTACAGAATTACAGTCATTAGAATCATTAATATATAATATAATTATTTAAGTTAGATTTGTTCCCTAAGAACTTTTCCATAAGAGATTTGTTCTCATGGAACAAATCTAACTTAGAAAGATGTATTAATGTGTAGTAAAACTCAGGTCACTATGTTTTACAATTATTTATTTTAAACAATCAATGTTACACCGCCAAATTAATCCCGTTCCGCCGTACGGCCGTACAGATTAAAAATTCCCGCGCTCGCCAAGTGTTGTCAACTCATCATATTATCGATTCCTCAAATCGATTATACAAAATCATAAACCTTACAAATGTTTCTAATGATTATAATTCTGTAAATACGTACCTGTTATAGTCGCGAATCATATTTTGATCAAGATACAACCTGACACTGACCTGAAAATTGCAAAAAACTTTAGAAAAATTCAATTTCGCGGGCTACAACTGCGCATTCATCTTATAAATAAATAAATTTTAGTTAATTTTGGGACCAAGGACAATACAGACTATTTAAAAAAAGTGAAAAATGGCTCGCGGATTCCTTTTGGCATGAAGAGATTTAAAAAGAAAACGCACATCTCCGACCTCCGACTAGTAAATTAAATAGTTATCTCTGGCATTATAGCACTAGTACCGTAACGTAAAGAAAAAGCACGCGTTTGTAATACACTGCATTATGGACCTAAAAGCGGAACTTCATTAAGAGCCATTTTACGAGCAATTGTGTTGAAAAAATAATTATTGTTATTGCTATAACAAGTTAGATATATGACAAGAATACCTACTTAATAAAATATGTACTTAGATAGGTAAGTAGGTAGGTACCTATATTAATTATGGTATAAGGCTAGCGAATAGCTACCTACTCGTATTACTCATTAGGTAGGTATTAATACTAACATAAACAAAAAGAAGAAAGCTATCCTAAAAGTAGGATACCGAAGCCCCCCCCCCAGTGGGTTCCCGCATTGTCGAGGCGGGGGGGCTCAGTAGCCGTGGTTTGGACACCCACGGTGAAGCGAAGAGGAACCCGGGAAGGGGCCGCTCGTCAGGGCTTTTGCCAGTAAGCCGACGACGTAGCGGCCAACAAGTAGGTTGCGGTGCCGCTTGGGCGACATCGCAGCTGAGGCGGGCCGCGATGTCGTATCGGAGGCATCGCGGCTGAGGGTTGGAGGCCGCGGCGGGAGAGGAGTGCCGGTATTGCGGTGCGCCGCTCTCCCTACCTTCCGCGGCCTTGACAGGGACGCCACTGTCCGATGGCGAACGCGGTGGGGCCGCAGAGGAAGAGGAGTGTTGGTATGACGTTGGCCGCTCTCCCTATCCTCTGCGGCCGAAAATTGGCAGGCGGCGGGGCCAATGACCTGACCCGTCGCAGGGGGACCAAGGGTGCCCAGACACGGGGTCGTCTGGCGACCATGTGCTGGTTTGGTCCCTGGGATGGTCACGGTGTGCTATGTGTTCTGGTGCGCTGGTGACGGGGAATGCTCCCCAGAGGGGGGTCCGGTGACGGGCAGCCGCGGCGGGTTCACGGATGAGTGCTAACGCGTGCCCGTGTTCCCGCCGTAAGCAGCAAAGGAGGACACCGTGGAGTTTTAGTGGGTTAGAGTCCCACATAATTGCACTATTTCCCCGTGGTACACGATAAAAAAAAAAGATACCGAAGCCAAAGGTTAATCTTGCGAATTGGTAGGTACATTTTTCCTATTTACCTAATAAAAACAAGAAAAATCGAAGGTAAATCAGAAGGTATATCAACTGCTGCTGCCAGTGCCGGTGATATCTCTGAGGCGCCCCTCTCAACTCTCCAAGAGTAGAGGAGGGGCGCCTCAAAAAAGTTTAGCACGGCCCGCCACGGAAAGGTTAGGTTTTTCATTATTAACCGTTGTTGTCGATTAAGACAGGGTTAGGTTAGGTACCTACGGAACACAATACACAATTACGCATATCTACCTCGTTTCGCACCTTTTGTTGGTATTTTAGTTATTTTGACATGACTGTGTATACGGGTGCTAGGATTTGCAGCTAAAAATAAATTAACACTAAAATACGAACCTGCTTATCAGTAGGTAGGCACGTCAATAAGTATTGACGTGCCTATCTAAAAAAGGTGGTTATAAGCACCTACTCTTTTTCGAAATAGGGTGGAGCGATCATTTAATCCATTTTTAACCGACTTTAAAAAAGGAGGATATTCTCATTTCGGATGTTTATGCAGGGTGTCCCGTAAGTCGACGTTAAGCCGGAATCGGGTAATAGGCCAAGTCATAATAGTTATCAGAAATAGTAGACTGTACAACTAGTGCATAAAAGAAAAGAAGCCATGTTACCCCGAGACGTTTATATCCACCCGAGCCGCAGGTGAGTATGGATAATTAAGTCGAGGAGTCTTGACTTGGCTCGAGTTAAACACTGCTTTTAACTTCGATTGCGAGAAAATGACACAGGCATAAAGTATAACAGTATTTTCACTGTTCAAAAATGTTGCAAAATTGAAGAAGAGTAGCTAGTTCCCGCCACAAATTTTTTAAAAGTTTTTTTTTTAATTTTCAACATGATCGTGTCATTCGACTTGGGTACCTACTTCATACTGCCAAGTCATAAAAATGATTCGTTGCGTTTTTAAATAAAAATGACAACTATTTTATCTGGTTTATTAAATCAACGATAGAAACACGGAAGTGATATAAATTAAAGCAAATTAAATAAAATAACGACCCGACCCGAAAATAACGGCCTGATTATCTCAGTCTTAGAAAAACATTATGCACTAGAACATAAAAAGCGACTTTATGTCGCCTACGCACAACATAAAGACGAAGTTTTAGAGCATGAGAAGTGAAAAATATTATTACCTACCTAACACCCCCTACTACCTATTATTTAGGTACCTAATCTTTTGATTTATATTGTATGTAATGTAATAAAATGATGGTACTTACTTAGTTCAATATTTTTGTACTTATTGTAATTAGTGATTGATAATTTGCTTTTCGTGTGACTAAATTATAATGGATTTAAGAACAACTTTTCCTTGTTCTCAAGTAGCAAATCTGAAAATTCTTGAGCATTTTCGTTGCCTCCAATTTGCGCCCGCATATTTAATGTCAAATGCAAAGGGATAATGTAATGCCACAGTCAAAAACTCTTTAGGCAGGCTCTAACTTCATCAGCCCTTGTTCCACGTGGTATTACAGGGAGAGTCTGACGAAAATCGCCACAAAAAGCATAGTAATGCCACCCATGGGTTGATCAGTTTGCTTGATATCACGCAACGTTCTGTCTACTGCTTCTACTGCTTGCCGATTGGCCATTGTGGACTCATCCCATATAATAAGGCTACAATCACGAAAAACCTTAGCTTTATCGCTGTTTCTTGAAATATTACAAACAGGGCTTTCTGTGCGGTCTAAATCGATCGGAATTCGAAACAATGTGGCTGCTATGCCTGATGAAGCGACAGCAAGCGCGATTTTACCTTGGCTTCGTACCTTCGCCAAAATAACTTTCGTAAGAAATGTTTTAGGGTGCGTCCACATCTGGCGAATGTGCCGCGAATGTGCAGCTCGCGAGCCGTTTGCGAGCTGCCCGCAAGCTGCGCGCGTGCTGTGACGGCAATGGTTTGGTGCGCCTCTTTAGCGCAACTCATGCAAGGCTCGTATAAAGGCGTGCGCGCGGCGCGCGATCTGCGCGCACCAAAGACTACAATATGTATAGGGCGCGCACTCAATTCTCGCACGGCTTGAGGCGCGGGCGGAAGGAAGACGCGAGCCGCTAGCGCGCCGCCCGCGCTCTGATCGCGTACGGCGCTTAGCTCGCGCGCGAACTGCGCGCGGGCGGCGCAGGAGCGACACACGAACAAAAATGCACGCGCGCAGCTCGCGGGCAGCTCGCAAACGGCTCCCGAGCTGCACATTCGCCAGATGTGGACGCACCCTTATGGCAGCGGCGCGGCGGCGCGGCGGCGGCGCGGCTCTCAGCGCGCTTTATAAAGCCACGGACGCGCAGGCGCGAGGCGAACAATAGAATACCTTAACAAATGTTCGCCGTGATTCTTTAAATTGACATACTTAACTTTTTTATTTAAGAACCGATTGACATGAAATAAACACTACATGTTAAGTGAAGCTTACTACGATATATTAGTGAAAACCGCATCTAAATGGAATAAGCCGTTTCTGATATTAGCGTGCACAAACACATAGACAAACAGACAAAAAAAAAAATATTATATTAAGTAAATTGGTTTTAAGCGGTGTACTGGACGTGTTTGTGGCTGCAACCGCGTTGGAATCATCAGCAGTAGGCGGCACACTGGGGGTTTTTTGAGTTCTAAGCGGTGGTGTAGACATTGTTGATAAATCTGGTGAATAATGTCGTTTGGGTGCCATATTATCCGTGGTAATAAGAAAGTAGCGTTAAAGAGTGGAAGTTACTTTATAAATCACCAGTCATGAACACCCAATCTTGGACAGGGCTGTCCATCATTGGGTATGAATGTGATAATTACAAATTATTAAGATAAAAAGACTAGTCTCCCTTTACACAACCAGATAAAACCGGCCAAGAGCGTGTCGGGCCACGCTCAGTGTAGGGTTCCGTAGTTTCCCGTCCGTTACAATAAGTGTTCCCACGTACAATTCGATAATACCCGACCCAATGTAATAAGTACCTACAGCGCCATCTCTCGGGGAATTGGGTTACTAATTAATATATAGACGTGCCAGAAGTTTTCGGTGGTAATTTTGGATTACGAGAACCGATTTTAATAATTATTTTTTTGTGTGAAAAAAGAGGCTTATTCCACAAATCCCCCCTAAAATCCCCCCTGAGGGGGATAAGTGGAATCTATAAAGAAAAGTCTATAATTCCCCCCTGAGAATCCCCCTTAGGGGGGAAAAGTGGAATCGAAAAAAATACTTATTCCACAAATCCCCCCTAAAAATGCCCCTCGAGGGGGAAAACTGGAATGTAAAAAAACAAAGTCCAGAATTCCCCCCTGATAATCCCCCTTAGGGGGGAAAACTGGACTAAAAAAAAACAACGTCCAGAAATCCCCCCTGAGGTCTTAAAATTGGCGCCGATTTGTTTGCCGGTGCTGGTTGCCAAAATATTTACCGCGGGCCCCGCCAGATATTTTACCTAGATAACCTAGAATGCAGGAGCGGGCGTAAAATACTCACTTTCGCATTTATAATATTCAGCGACCCGCGGTTTCACCCGCCCAAGTAGCGATCCCGTGGGAATATCGGGATAAAAAGTATGCTATGTCCTTTCCCGGGACTCAAACTATAGGTATACCAAATTTCATCTAAATCGGTTCAGCGTTTTAAGCGTGAAGAGGTAACAGACCGACAGACATACTTTCGGATTTATAATACCTATATAATTATTGTAGTACGAGTATGAATAGCTGACCCCGCAAACGTTTTTTTGCAAAAATATTTAATAAAATAGCCTGCGACCTATTCTCAGACCTACCAAATATACACAAAAAATTTCATAAAAATCGGTCAAGCCGTTTCGGAGGAGTTTCTTCATTGAATTTATTATTGGTGATTAGTGTGTAGTATTTACTATTTAGTATTAGAATTGGGTGTGTAATGTTTGGTATAATAACAAATGCACTAATTTTACTTGAAATAACGTTCATATAATATAATTTTCATGTGCTATAATATCAAATAACCTAAACTCATATGACCTAATGTTTAATATCATATAATTTTCCTTTAATATTATTATATTTAGTATAACGTCCATTTTATATAATTTTCAATATATATAATATTCTTTTTATATAACGTTCATTTGACCTAATGTTCTTTTGGCCTAATTTTCATGTTTAATGGTCACAGTTCTAGCCTAACTCAAATGGCACCAAAACCGAACCTTAAAATATTATATGCATGGTCGAGGGTGGGCTTAGTCGACGGAGCCCCGCTTCGCGGGGCTCCTACTTCTGGGTGGTTTATAAAAAAATAACCACGAAGGGGATGGCGGGGCCTATTCGCTCGCTTCGCTCGCTCACACGACCCCGCCATCCCCTTCTAACCTAACCTGTCCGAGTCGGGGTGCCCTAAAGTCCAGATTGCATCCAGTTTCTCCTGGTAACAATCTACTTCATTTTTACTTTCTGCAAATTGCCGAAAAACTTGAAAATTGTTTTATATCCAGTGAAGTGATGCTTGCTATTAAAGGAAACTTTCAGGGAGATTATTATGCTAAATAATTTAGTATTTCTAGGTAGGTACTTTGTTTAAACTGTTTTAATTATTATTTTGGCTAAAATCAACCGATATCCCTCATCGCTGTTTGTTTGTGTTTGTTTTTACTCTTCATCACATTTTATTAACAAGGTTCTTTGAAAAAAAAAGTTTACTTTAAGAGCCGAGCGTAGAAACTAAAACTAAAAAATAAGGGGGAAAAGTGGAATAATCAAAAATGAAAAGGGGGATTTGTGGATCTGTTTTACATTAGAGTCCAGTTTTCCCCCCTGAGGCAGATTCTCTCAGGGGGGAAAAGTGGAATAACTCAAAATGTTAAGGGGACTTTCTGGACATTTTTTACATTAGAGTCCACATTTCCCCCCTGAGGGGGATTCTCTCAGGGGGGAAAAGTGGAATAAGCCGAAAAAAGATACGTTCAGGATAATAAAATATGTAAACGAAGTTAAAAAAATTGCTTGCATATACGATCATATTACGAACTTAGTCCAGAAATGATTTTGTACAACTTTTTGTCTTTTTTGTACAAAAACTGTTGTTTCTATCAAGTTTAAAATAATTTTCCTAGAAAGTCCTTATAAAGTTTTACTTTTCAGATTTTTTTCATATTTTCTAAACTTATGGTTCAAGTTAGAGGGGGGGGGGACACACATTGTTTTTTACTTTTGGAGCGATTATTTCCGAAATTATTGACATTATCAAAACATGATTTTAGTGAACCCCTATTCATTTTTAAATACCTTTCCAACAATATATCACACGTTAGGGTTGAAATTAAAAAAAAAAAATCACTTCCCACTTTACATATAGGGGGGCTACCCTAATAAAACATTTTTTTCCAATTTTTATTTTACCACTTTGTCGGCGTGATTGATATACATATTGGTACCAAATTTCAGCTTTCTAGTGCTAACGGTCACAGAGATTAAGCGAGGACGGACAGACGGACGGACGGACGGACAGACAGACATGGCGAAACTATAAGGGTTCCTAGTTGACTACGGAACCCTAAAAAACTAAACATATGAGAAACACAAAAATCCAATGTTGGACAGTGCTGTCCATGATTATTATTTTTCACTTTGCAGTGTCTTTTTTTTTCGAAGTCGGTTGTTTGTTTTTTCTAAAAAGTTTTTTTAGATTTTCCGGATGTCAGGTGGTATCGAAGAGTTCTTCGAAGTATTTTGTATCGATCCTCTGCTTGACGTTGTGAAAGTTCAACGTTTATTACAGCAGCCATTACCATACATACCCAGACTATTCTCTGACTATAATACAGGCTTTGCAAAGTAAGATAATCATCAACATAATTATCTGACATAGACAATTGACCGTATCTCTTGATTTCGTTGACTTAGAACTTAGACTTATAGAAGCTTGTGATTTCACCCATCCAAGGAACCGCAGACTTTATGTCAAAACTTGGACTAGTTCAACTTGTTAACAATTTGACATTTATTACAACTCGATACCCTAACTATAACCGTTCCTGAGCAAAAGGGACTTGACACACGGATAAACAAGTAATCCTATAAGAGTTCCTTTTAAGAGGAATGGAACCCTAAAAAACATCGTTAGCCCTAGGTATTGTACTTATACAAAACAATGATGAAATAAATAAGCTCAGTTGTTATTTATATTTACCTACCTACATTCCTGAATCTAACGCAAGGTTCTTATCGGTAGAAAATTCGAAGTTATTCACATATTAGGAATATTTTCTGCGAATCGACACTAAACAAAGCCTCATAACTCACATGTTTTGTTTATTTTTAACAATAAACATTATGTTATCCCTACATCAGCTGCATAACTCATAAATTCTCTAACATAGCACACCTATACAGCAGCACGCGACCACCACTATATATTGGCAAGCGCGATCATAGCGAACTTGTTTCACATCACACTGTGAGTGTGTCATACACGAGGAGTCGGTCGGCGGCGGCGCAAGCGTTGAATTGTCGTGTAGTGTGCAGTGTGCACCGTCAAGTATTATACCTATCTGCTCTCCGAGCGTGACCGGTGCTCCGTCAGACATCTCACTAGACGCAAGACTAGGTCACTCGCCAGACGAGACAATGGTCGCTCTCCGTGTTGTCGTGTGCTTCGCCGTGCTCGCGGCCGTCGCTGTCGCCACCAACGTGGATCAATGTCCAGGTAATACTTACTCCCTTTTACATAAGCCCGTTATGGTAGAACACGACCCGCTTTCGTTTCGTTCGTAGAAAACATTGTATTTGCTAATAATTATGTACCTATTGCCGTAGCGTATTGCAAAGCAATGCCGATGTTTAGAGAGTTGAGGTCAGTAAAACTCAATAAAAATGAAGTGTTAAAAAACCTGTTATTCACAATCATAAATGTTTGTTAGTAAAAACATTTAGCGATGACTTGCTGATAAATCAATTAGTTTATAGGTAGGTACATATTTAATTCATTCATAATCTCATATTAATTGCTTGGGTAGGTACTTTACTGAACCAAAGAACGACTTACTTACTTAATGAAAACAGTATAATTTTATCAACACGCAATGATATTTAATATCATTGTCAGCACGTATTTTTGTCAAAACATGCAATATGTGAGAATGTGTTTTATTGTTAATCACGACAGTCGGTAAGATTTAGGGCAGCATGAGCAGTGCAAAATGTCGCGTTTGTGCGGCCATGGCCCTGCGAAACATTGTATTGTATCTACCTACCTACCCACTCTTTAACATCTAGTAGTCAGTGCATTGTCTTCAACACAGAATATACTTTACAGTACTTCTTCCAGCTATGTCATTATCTCATGATACAATAAATTAATACAAAGAATTATAAACAATGATTAGCTAGCTTCGTGTGCAAGTGTGAAGACTAACAACTTGTTTGAGTTGATATTTTAATGTCAATGTGACCTATGCCCTTGCTTTGTATTATTCCACGAATCGGGATCCGTTTACTAGGTATTGTGTTTTTATTTACTTTTTATTAATCTTGTGTAGGTCGTACAGGATCAATGATTTATTTAGAGTCTAAAGTCAGTAAGAGTGAGACTTAGACTATTGTTTTTCGATAACTAACACAAACAATTACCAAAACGAAGATACCTACATAAAAGTGGCCAAGTGCGAGGTGGACTCGCACACTACAGGGTTCCATACTGTCTTAAGTTCGAGAAGAAAACACGTTTCTTGTATTTAATTTTCAACTTTATTTTATTTTTATTATTTGTTGTTGTAACGGCCGGCCATAGTAGTGTTCACACTCCGTGAATTTTCAAGTGTCTATTTTACCTATTATGGTTAAAAACATACAACCTGTGACAGACGGACGGAAAGCGGAGCCTTAGTAGGTAATAGGGTCCCATTGGCACCCTTTGGGTACGGAAACCTAAAAAATGTCCCATTATACAGGGTGTTACAAAAAGGGTATATCAATACAAACGGGTTGAAGAGTGTATCTGGTCTAGAATCTCTGTACAAAATTTCAGCTCAAAAGCAGTAACTTTGAAAATGCTTAATATTTTTTTATTTCGATAGTTTATTAAATTGAAATCATAACAAACGTGTCACCGCACTACCAGGGTCATTATCCATTATCTGTAGTGTGTCTGTGCGCCTAGTACACGCACATCACGCCGCCGCGCGCCAGTGCAGCGCCGTGATGTCGAAATAAAAAAAATATTAAGCATTTTCAAAGTTAATGCTTTTGAGCTGAAATTTTGTACAGAGATTCTAGACCAGATACACTCTTCAACCCGTTTGTATTGATATACCCTTTCCGTAACACCCTGTATAGTTCATTAGATAGGTATTCCTATAGTTAGAGTAACCAATTCAGAGGAAATGCGGGTGGTCTTTTCTCTAGTGTACAAGTTTGACAACTATTAACGAAATAAGAAAAACAGGGACACAGTAGATATATTATCCTTCTTAGTCAGTTTATGAAATATCTTTTAAATTGGTCCAATATTGGAGGACAAAATAGGCGAGAGCCCAACCTCGAATTATGACATATTTACTTAGGCTTTTTCAAAAATCTCGAGACCGCATTTCCTCTTAAGTTTCCAAAATAAATATCGCAGATACCAAAAACATCGCTAAAAGCCACATAACCCGCCAATAATTAAATAGTTTTATTATGTAGGTCCCGCAAGCGTGTGTTAAGTGTATATTACATACGTAAGCACCAACGATTTATTACAGTGTAAGTACCTAAATATGTAAATTGATGTCACATTAACGTGTCCATTGGCTATAATTTGTTTTACTTAATTATAGCTCTCCTTACCGCGTTAATAATTTACAGGAAATATGACAATCTTACATACAGTCAGTTATACCTAGGTGTTAGTCGCGGGCAATTAACATAAACAATCAGTGGAATGAAGTTTATCGTGGTCGGATTTTCATGGAACTTCTTTTGGTGAATTCCTAGAGGATAGGAGAAAAAATTCGCCGCCGACGACCGTTATTATTTAGCCACGAAAAAGAACAAAAATTATTTCGTAAACATCAGGAAATCGTCTACTTATTTATGTAAATGATAAAGAAGGCCATTCTTTCCAAAATGTTTCTATGAAACTCAACTCAATTATAATCGTCTTGAAAACATCCTCATTTTATTTATTTATTTAATACTTTAAGCACACATGTAATAATTACGTTTAATTTTGTAATTTTAGCAGCCATAATTAATATTAAACAAATGTCTCTGAATATTTTTCTGGTTTTAAGCTCTTTGGATACCTGATAAAATGAGGATGTTTTTAGGATAATCTTTGTGTTGAGTTTCATGGTTCAGAAACATATTGGCCTCCTTTAACATTTAGGTACATAGACGATTTGCTGATGTTTACGAATTAATTTAAGTTCATTCTCGTGGCTAAAGAATAGGTACAGTAAAACGGGGCTACTTTGACCACGCCGATCACAACGCTATGACGCGTTCTCCACACCCCGCGCCTCGCGCAATATTACTCGAGGTCACGCACACTTGCTGAGCACACGTGAAAACCGATTTTGGCGCTCTGTTAAAGTAGCTCCAAAATCTGTCAAAGTAACCCTGGAAGTCAAAGTAGCCCCGTTTTGCGGTACCTATCGTCGGCGCGGCGTCAAACTATTTTAAGTAGTCCCCTTTCGTCTAGGATCTCAAAAAAAAGTCCCATAAGAATCCGATCACTGTAAACTGGTCCCACACCAAGTTTACAATGTATCTACCATATTTTGTCTAATTGCACTCGACTGCATAATTACCAAAACAAACAAACTTAAACAAAGATAAAATTGGCGATCGGACTTTATTGTACCCAGCATTCTTGTAGCCTTGTAGCGTTGAGCAAAAACGAACATGTAGCTTTTTTGTTGCCGTCAGAACCTTGTCAAGCAGCATTTTATTTCCATAACACTCGTTGGTAAACATACTTACCCAACAACTCCGTCCATAAATACCAATCCGGATTGTATGGCCATCGTGTGGGTGGTTTACACTTCAACTTTACGAGTAAGCAATTAAG
Source organism: Amphipoea lucens (assembly GCA_947508005.1). Taxonomy (NCBI): domain Eukaryota; kingdom Metazoa; phylum Arthropoda; class Insecta; order Lepidoptera; family Noctuidae; genus Amphipoea; species Amphipoea lucens. The sequence goes on along the minus strand of OX382373.1, from coordinate 8,454,265 downwards.
TAATCTGCGTTCGCAATTTAGTTTCCAAACATGTATACACGTATAAGTTATTGAAAAAATTTCTTTTCAACACACTTGCTCGTAAAATGGCTCTTAATGCACAGCTTTTAGATCCATAATGCAGTGTATTACAAACGCGTGCTTTTTCTTTACGTTACGGTACTTGTGCTTTATTTCCACAGATAACTATTTAATTTACTAGTCGGAGGTCGGAGAAGTGCGTTTTTTTTTAATCTCTTCAAAGAGACTTCATGCCAAAAAGAATCCGCGAGCCATATTTTACTTTTTTTTTTTAAATAGTCTGAATTGTCATTGGTCCCAAGATGAACTAAAATGTATTTACCTTAAGATGAATGCGCAGTTGTAGCCCACGAAATTAAATTTTTCTAACGTTTTTTGCAATTTTCAGGTCAGTGTCAGGTTGAATCTTGATCAAAATATGATTCGCGACTATAACAGATACGTATTTACAGAACTATAATCATTAGAATCATTAAATACATCTTTCTAAGTTAGATTTGTTCCATAAGAACAAATCTCTTATGGAAAAGTTCTTAGGGAACAAATCTAACTTAAATAGATATACTTATTAATGATTCTAATGACTATAATTCTTTAAATACATATCTATTATATAAATATACATTTTGATCAAGATACAACCTGATACTGACCTGCGAATTGTAAAAAACTTAAAAAAAAATTAAATTTAGCGGTCTACCACTGCGCATTCACCTAAGGGTGCATCCACACATAGCGAGGCATGTGCCGCAAATGATTTTTTTATATGTATGGTTGCCTCAGGCTGAGGCATCTAATATACAAAAAAAAGCACTTGCGGCGCATGGCTCGCTCTATCTGGATGCACCTTATAATTTTCCGTCATCCCTCCCGTAACCAAACGGAAAAGACCACTGGCGTTCTATTATTGCGGATTCTCACTGAATTAATGTAATTTCTCTATGCAAATAGTACTTTCTAATTCCATACTAACTAAACTACAATTTGACATACGACAACACTACGATCAGTCATAACATTATTTTGTGTTTATTATCTTTTTTCTATAGGCTGTATATCGGTTCTGTCTTTGCCTTTAAGTAAATAAAAGCGCGCCGCGCTAGCAATGCGCGCGCAGGTGTAGGAATGACCATTACTTACTCTATGGGTAAACCTGCGCGCGCACGTCAGCGCGGCGCGCGGAATGACAAACCAAGCCCGCCATTATCCATACAAGTTAATATTTAACAATACAAGTCTGTTTTTTTCCTCACAAGTGTGTTGAAAAACGTCGTATGATACGCGTGTGCATTGATAATTAAACTCTCGGCTACCTTATCGCGCTCGCCTACGGCTCGCGCGAATAATACCGCCTCGAGTTTAATGATCAACATAGCACACATGTATCATAATGTACTATTAACACCTAGACAATAAAGTTCAGTTTACGCTACAACTTCAAACATTTTTATTATTATACCATTTTCAATAGTACTAGTTATTCTGAAATCAACTTAATTTTCACTATTATAATGTTGATTTTTGTTTAACTTGTAATAACAACAATTGGAAACAGGAATTTGAATAGACCTTATAGTTACTTACTTGATGAAAAAAACATTGGCGATTCCCATGCCCTCTGCCTAGGCCCAGATCGAAAATCTTTACGATCCACCTTAGTAGGCATACTGTACGCTGTAAAACAGCTGGAAGAAATTGATTATAGATTTCGTTCTTCTCATTCCTCGAAATAAGTCATTGAGGGGGTGATCCGTTGAGATATGAAACTAGATAGTAAGGTATCTCCAATTACCCGTGTCATGCATGGATTTCTTCACTGTAAAATTCGACGCCTACCCCAACTTATACCTATACCTACATCTAACAGTTTCACCTTTATCCTCATTTCCCCACTGGCCCTTTTCAACGGACCACCCTAAATAAACTGCTGCGTCCCCACTTGTGTTTGTTATATGTATAATGATAAAATAATAAAAATTATAATGTTTAGGTATTTTGTTAGTTTTAAATGCTCCTTTTTAGAGGTCCGTACCCAAAGGGTGCCAAAGAGACCCTATTAATAACCCTCCGCTGTCCTTCCTTCCGTCCGTCCATTCGTCCGTCCGTCTGACTGTCAGCGGGCTATACTTATCTCATGAACCGAAAGGTAGAGAGCTGAGAAATTTTCACAGTGTGTATTTCTATTGCCGCAATAACAACAAATAATAAAAATAAAATAAAGCAAAAATTAAAGGACCCCCTTTATTTTATTTTTAACTTATTTTCGCTTTCTGGTACGGAACCCATCGTGTGCGAGTCCGACTCGCACTTGGCCGGTTTTTTTACTGTTTGTATCTCCTGTGCGAATCCCAAATAAAATATTTTTCTTTCTTCTTCTAACAAACACTCCAGTAAATAATTCTCACGACAAAGTGATCAACATGATCGGTACGATCGCGTTTCCAGGGTTGGTCCCACAGAACAAGCTGTTCCTAATGATGAGTACAATGACCCCTTAATAGGTTTTCAGTTATTTCAATTACGGGTAGTTCTTCAGGGACAAAATTTTCGATGTCTATGGGTATATTTCTGTAACCAAGTAACAAAACGGCATGTAATTTTTTTTTTGTACAGTTTAGCTTTATGCCTTACTAGGACAAATTATATTTTTTAAATACTTGCTGTCTAGGTACAAAATAAAAATATTTGAAGTGTGTTCTTCTGATTCATATAACGCGTCCGTTTGCCATTTTCCGGTACAAAATGGTCGATGTCGCATTTTCCCTTTGATCCATCAATATAAATTATAATTATATCGAAAGGAAATGAGTTGTCCTCTTACAAAAAAAATGTGTATTGGTTATAACTACGTTATTTTGTTTATAAATAAGTAAATAAGGAGTATCCGGCGTATAATACTGATTAATGTGGCGTAAGCTTCACTTGACCGTACTTGGTCAGGTAATAATAATGAGAGTCTGGCTTCCCGCGCGGGGGGAAGCCAGTCGTGCAACGGACGAGCTAGAAGGTGGACCTGCGGCTGGTTGGCTTAGATCCCGGTGTTACGAAGGAAAATATCTGATTCACCTGTGTTTGGTTCAGGTGGCATTATGATTACAATGCCTACTTTATAAAATTTATTTTATTGTTTTAAAACTTCAATCTGTGTTTCGTGTGATGCTTTTAGGTTATGGAATCGTGTAGAAAAATAACAATAATGAAGTCTGTATGTATGATGAGTTATGCATGATTGTAGGCAAAAATCTGATTCAACAGTGCCTGATTCGTATGGTCAAAACCCCCATATGACTAATGAAATAAATTCGATTTCCCCTTTCCAGCACGAAAGGAGTGCTTTTGTTGCATTATAATGTCCAATGTTTGACCGTGTACAAGTCAGTAGTTCTAGTCTTATTTATTATCATTTATTTAGCTATAACCTTTTGAATAATTAAAAAGTGACAGGAGTATAAAACTGTTCTAAATATGACACTTTTGATATGTCTTAGTCTTAGTTAAGAATAAATAATTATTGTTTAGAATTATCAATCAAAATTAACGGTGTAAGTATTACTTTTTATTTCTGTTTCTGATTCATCTGATCACAAAATATTCGAACGTCGATATCTTGAAAACTACTTTATAAAAACGAGCCCCTCATACAAACATATGTTCTTTGGTATGTCTATTTTCATATGAGCATGTGTTACAGAGCTGAAAGTGAAATTAAATTTTGGCCATATGGATCAGTCGAAGAATCAAATTTCGAAGAACTACCCTTACCTTCATCTTTAAATGACAAACCGTGATGTCAAGTTTAAACTGATGCAGAAATAAATAGCCAACTAAGAATCTAGTAACATACGCAGCATTATTAAATATTGGAGTAAAAGTAGCCAATCGTACCTACCCAATGACTATACAACCTTCTCTTTGTACCTATCTGAAACTGGATTGAATTAAAGGCTCTCGCAGACAGATGCGGCGACGCAACCCTTGTAGAACAATTTCTATGAAAACTTTATAGAAACTCCCAGAGTCGTTTCGCGCCATCGCGTCGCGCCTGTCTGCGGGAGCCCTAAATTACAGAGCTGTGAATCGTCCATCGAAGGCTACCCAGGGCAGCCACATGATTAGATACCTGTTTCATTAACTAACCGGTTCGGAAATAATCGTAGGGTAACCTTAGGCATATAGTTGCCTACTCAGAAAAGCAAGAAAAATATAATACAACAAATGATTTTATTTCTGTAAGAAGGTTTGTACAAACACTTTTACACGTCAATCAAATTTATTTTAAAAAACTAGATGAGGTCGGCGCTTCCTATCTGACTTTATGAAGAAAGGCCGAAACAAACTCAGAGGTCACAGTCTCTTTTTAACCGACGAAAAAACGGAGGAGGTTATCAATTCGACGCGTATATTTTTTTTTTTTTTTTTTTTTATGTAAGTATGATCACGCATAACTTTTTACAGAGCAGTCCGATTTTGATAATTCTTTTTCTATTGTAAAGGATATACCCCGAAGTTGGTCCCATATAAATTTGGAAAAAAAAATCCAACCCTAAGGGTAGGAAAACAGGGGATGATTGATTGTTCACTCACTGATTGTAATGTATGAGCACGCATAACTTTTTACAGAGTAGTCCGATTTTGATAATTCTTTTTTTATTGGATAGGACATACCTCGGAGTTGGTCCCATGTAAATTTGGAAAAAAAAATCTTACCCGAAGGGTGGGAAAATAGGGGTGATTTAGTGTTCATTCACAGATTTTAATGCTGAGCTTTATAAAGCCTGTTTTTTTAAGTATTTTATTATACAAAAAATAATAATTAAACTAGGATTATATAACAGTTAATATCTAAAGTAAGGTAGGTAGCTATTTTAAAAGTAATAAAAAATTAAGCATGTAGTAATTAGTAAATTATAGCCTCAAAAAATTATAAAATAAAAACTTTTTAACAAAAAAATTAAACCTCCGAAAAAACTGAAAGCAAAAAATAAAAACCATTTTTTATTTTACCTTAATAAATATGTTCTTAAACTAATGCAAGTATACCTAAGAAATTTTGAGTCGGCGCCAAACAATCAATGAACAAAGATCACTAAATTACCTTAAAGAAATAACCAAATCAAATTAATAATGCAACGTGAAATCTCCAGCGATAAATATAACATTCCAAACAAAAAATGCGCTCTCCGCACGACCACTCGCAACGACATTAAGTTGCTTCTTTGGCGCCGACTCAGAATTTCTTAGGTATACTTGCATTAGCTTAAGAACATATTTATTAAGGTAAAATAAAAAAGGTTTTTATTTTTTGCTTTTCAGTTTTTTTTAAATTTAGACACAATCTTGGTCAGATCCACGGCAAAGGTCCCTCACACACACACAAGCTATTTTTATTTTGATACCTATATTTTTAGAAAACGTGTTATACCTACCTGCATTAAAAATACCTGCATTGAAAATCTATGTGTACACCCACCCTTAATAGACGTCACGTAAGGCCGCAACACTGTTATAAGAGTGTGACGAAAACATAAAAAAATATATATGAGAAGTTAAAGGAACCTACTAAAACCTGCAAGCCTAATAGCCCCTACGACCCTAAGCCCTACAAGTAGCGTTGCCAACTCTCGGAAGGACCAACCCGGGAGAATTTAAAAAAATCGAGTAGGGAGCGAAGTTGAAAGAAAATATCAATCATTTATTATTTTTTAATTTATATTTAGGTACTTTGCTTTCGAGCAGCATCTAATTGACGGTTTTTTACCACAAAATCATAAACGTTATTACTTACATGAAAAAATCGAGTGGGTGTTGAAAGAACATCTCAATTATTTATTAATTATTAAATTTAGGTATATTTAGGTTCTTTGCTTTCGAGCAGCATCTAATATTTGACTGTTTTTTACCACAAAATCATAAAAGTAGTATTTGTAACTCTGCTTTTACTAAAGAAATATTCATTTGGTTTCTTTCCTTGCTCCATCCTACTTGTTCCATCATGCTGAATACGCGTTCGTAAGAAGCATGAGACAGGAGTGGAAAGAACAACGTCACGAGTTGCGACGGATGCATATAATTTTAGAAAAACCGGAGAAATTATTGCACCCCGGGAGGTCGGGAGGTTAGCCATTATTAACGGAGTCTCCCGGGCAATTCGGGAGGGTTGGGAACCCTACCTACAAGCCTTACAGCCCTAACCTATCATATACCTAGTATGTGATTTGAATAAATATATAAATAAGTTCAGGATGTCTGCACCATGTGACCTAAGGTTACAGACGAACAGTAGACAGGATTTCCAGGTTCGGGAAGGGTACACTCCTGTTTTTTACATTTCTCTGGTACACTCACTGCCAGGCCGGCAGACTTACGAAACTGATCAGAGATGGTTAAAGGTGTCTTGGCCACAGTGTGAGTGAGGGGTAATGAGACAAGAATGTAATTCAAATCTGATTCATTTACAATATGTAACAGCTTATATACTACATTTTCTTAACACACACTATTACTTATACAAAATCTTTGTGTCCTATGCGTGTAAAATGCAACCAAATCATTATTTTAACTGGGCCGCGCGTGAGCCGGGCCGAGTGCTGAGTCAATGTCCAAATTAATGTAACATTGAACACAATGAAACCTATAATTTTTTTTATTCTAAAAATCATTCCGTACTTACAAACATTTTTGTTGCATCGAGTTTTGTGCAGGAAGTTGTATTTTAAGCAGCCCGAAAAGGTAGCAGGAAAATTAAAATTTCCTTTTTTTAGCCTTTTACAGCTCACGCTCAGTATAAGGTTTATGATAATAAAAAGGACACGCCCTTAACAAATAAGTATAAATTATCGAAGTATAAATCTTTAAAATCATCAATAGGTACAACTCTCTAAGTTAGAATAGACAAACGGACAGTAATGACCCAGTCAGGAACAAAATCTAAAATGTTCGGAAAAATCTTCATAAAATAAAACAATAATTCACTTTCATATTTTTGCGAAATGACATTGATTTATATTTTTATTAAATCAAAAATCAAATCGCCAGATAATTTATATCCATTGCCAAACATAAATTAACAGATCATCTATACAAATAAATAAAATTGGAGTGTCTGTTTGTAATATTAAAATAACCGCTTTTTACTACATGCATATGGATGTATAACACGGTACACAGATCAAAACATTTATTTTTTATTTTTGTCTGTCTGTCTGTTTGTTCCGGCTAATCTCTGAAACGGCTGGACCGATTTTGACGGGACTTTCACTGGCAGATAGTTGATGTAATAAGGAGTAACTTAGTCTACTTTTATTTTAGAAAAATAATTAGGGTTCCGCGCAAAATCGCGGGCACAGCTAGTATCAAATAAAATCAAATTAAGTCGAATCAAAATGAAGCAAATGAAAAGAAATACTTCAACAATAGGTACCCTTCTCTTCGACCACTGGTAGATACATCAACATATTGTCTGATATTTCTATGGCTGGAACAATGCCGGATGAAGGGGCTGTGCAGCCATCCCGCAATCAACGCCAGTACGTGATTGCTGTAGGTAGCTGGATAGTTGTATCTGTGCTGCTTTGTGATAATAATTATATGTGACCTTTGGATTTAAGTTAGATGCATTTTAAAAATGATAATTACTTCATGTTTATTAATAGACGTGATGATATAACCAAGGCCGGCACAGTATTTAGTTTTACATCTCATTTTGTATTTAATTCAACTTAAATTGCTAACGACACGATACTCAGGTACCTACCTACTATCTTGTCTATAACTATATAAAGTGATTAGATTATCGAAAAAAAAATTACTCAGAGAGGTACCTACATAATATTTTGTGGGAGAATCCATCTGAAACTGTCTGTTCTTCTCCTTCTTCCTTCGCGCCTCAATGGCTGAACGAATTTCGATGTTTGGCACCATACATTCCCATCGATTAATTTCCGACCTCCACGCGGGCAAATCCGCGGGCAAAAGCGATATCACACAATTAGTGACATCTATTAAACAATCGATCAGGCCAATAATGACGCATTATTGTACCGATTACGCAAACGCTGATATAATTACCTACCCACTGAGTACATGCGCGGCCACGGTCATGGCTATCAACTATCAAGTCCATTGCGTTATGCAATTAACTGCGATTCTAATTGCAGTGAAGGGCTTATTGCGCTAGTATAAACTAACTGCGGATAATAAAAAATATAATATTTATACGCAGTTGAATAAGAAGAGAGAGGGGCAATGTTTTTTTTTGCAGAAGCATGTTCTGTCACTGATTATATAATTTGCATACCTACTTAATAGGTGCCTGGGAACGATATCACGAGCTCTCCACGTTAACGAGTTTTATCAGTGTTGTTCTAATTACTGTTTCAGGGGTCTACTCCCTTAGCACGAATTGCGTAATTTCGGCCGAAGTTACGGCACAGAATAATTGTACTTGTTACGGGCCTTTGATTCTCCGCATCACTTAGGTAATACGGACTGGTGTCCGCAACTCCACGTCAATGCGCGTATTTTGCGTACGGTTTTTTTTTTTTTCATTCTATTAGGTAGATACCGGCTTATAAGATTAGTTCGGTTTCCGTACTAAGAATGAACTTGTTTTGACGGATCAACTACATTCGGATGGGCCCGTATCTTCTTTGATGGACTTATATAGACCCCAGGCTTTAGAAGAATTGATAATAAGATACTTACTGCTGTTTATTTTAACCTGTGGCAATTTACTCACTTAGGTACCTAAGTGGTTTTGGTTTGTAACCCACATAATTATATCGTTAGGTATATCATTACGTATACCACCATTTGGCATCACATGAAATCCTCGGTGGAAACGGCTAAAAACATGGTTGTAGCTAAAATTTTGTGGTCCTACAGCTACACAATTCGACAATGATTCCGGCCTAAGGATAGCCCCTCTTTCAGTCAACCGTAAGGATAACTGCCCTATTACTATTACTAAGCCTAGGCCGCCGCAGTGTCTGCAGTCTATATGTCACGGGACTCACGGGGCTATATCTTTTTTAAACGGCAAAGGTTAGTTTGGTGGTACGAACGGTGGCGGGGTAACTGCGTTGGGTTTCATATTGACAGTTTAACAACATTCATTGCGTAATTTTAGGTACGTTGTGGAGCAGACAAAATTTTCGAACATATTATGAAGCAGTGGATTAGCAAAATCCTTCAAAACGATTCAGATTGTAATTTAAAGTGCGGAACCCCTTAGTGCGCAACTCGCACTTGGCCGGATGTCTTCTTACTTTAATGACTAAACAATAAAGTTTTTCTCCTTACTATAGTAGTACCTTTGTACCTACCTATTAACGTACCAAGTATTGTCAACAAGACGCGCGCGATTGAAATAAAAAGATGAACCTAGTAGAAAATCTTATTTGTCACAGTAGCTATACTATCAAGTGCTTTAATGAGTGAGTGCCTGTCTATCTAACTAACATAGTACCTACCTATGCCATCACGTCATCACGTGTGTGCATCTTATGGGCAATTAACTAGGCACCTTGCCTACCTGAACTTGACGAACATTAGTGGACTGCAGAATATGCAGACGGCATGGCACTGCGGCAGATGTACCTACCTACCTATGCAGCGTGCGCTGTGTTGTGAACCTGTGAGACCCGCACCCTAATTAATAACACTCTTTCAAGCACAATCTGCGGGGTAATGACGTAACACACTAACAGTAGCAATAGATTTCATCTTGACAGTTCAACAACATTCATTGCTTTTCATTTCACCCTTTTTTTTGTTGAGCAGACAAATTTTACGAATATATTATGAGGCAATGGATTATCAATATCCTTCGTGTTACTCATTACCTTGCTGATGTTATAAAGTGGGTAGATACGTATTAGTTAGTAGGTAGTTATTGACCCTAAAGGGAAAATGGTTCACTGATTGAATCAAGTAATCTATTGAAATGGAGGCACGTGTAGGTACGTGATATTATATGTATTTTTAAAATTCCTTATCGATTTCGACTGCAGTATTATTGACTAAGTTAACAAAGGCGCTTCAGATAACGATTTTCTGGCCGATCCGTTGAACATTTGGTTATTTAAATGCATTATTGTAATTTACACCGACTAACAGCCTGATCACGACGTCCGCGACTCGCTGCGCATACACACGTCTTATTTGCCGGCGATTTGGCGCTTTGTTATAGAAAAACGTTTTTTATGGGCTTCATCTGTGAAATAAAATTAACCAGATGGGAAAATCCTTTTTGATTCAAACAGCAATTTGTTTTAAATACAATGCATACTTATTCATCGATTGAATTTTAAACAACTTGCTGTTTTTAAAATGCCATTGCTTGTGGTGATAATCGCAGTAAGTCGCGATTTTGGTACCTACCTAACTAACCACATAGTTATAGTGATAGGTACTTAGGTCCTCGTGGATAGGTCTGACTTCTGATTTTATGAACAAAGATGGAAAAACAAACGCATTTCTACCGATTTCAAAAAATCTAACCCGGAAAAAGCTCGTATCTATCTCTGAAAAAACCGCTCGTTTTAGGAAAATTTAATTCATACAAATAAGTAGAATATCTAAATGCGAATGTACCTGACTCAGCAGTTTTCACGCCAACCACTGAACCGATCATTGTTTGACAGATACATAGTCGATTAAGTAGGTACAGACGCCAGCACATCAAACTACCCGAAACTGTCACATTTTCCCAATCAACTTTGAACCTTATCCTTTAGTGATAAGAGTTGAAAATCTATTAAAGAAATTTGACAGATTGTAGTAGGTTGATGTGCTGGCGTCTGTACATGCCTGAATTCTAAGTAATCGATAGTGTTTGAATCGGTAAAATCTCAGAATATGTAGGTATGAAAATCGAGTGACAAATGCTTATCAATCGTTTCGCGGAATCGATTCATAGCGAATCGAGTTCTTTTAATTTTTCTTCTGTTAGCAACACTGTGGTCATTAATCCATTATTTAGATATATATTGAATACTGTAGAAAAAATTTAATAGTTTCGGAGTTAATTGAATTGTTTTTTTTTTTTTTGTTACTTATTTATTTTTATGTTTACTTTCTTAATTCTTACTTAACTTTAGATAATTTCATTATCACTCAGATGTACTTAGCTCGTAATTTCAGAGCGGTAAAAACGAATGATTAACTTGTTATTGTTTTATGTACTTATTTAGATAAGAGTAGTATGTTTAGTGACTACGACTGAAGGACATGTATCCATGGTCACGAATAAAGTTTAAAAAAAAAAATCAGTATAGTCTCGACTGACAGATGACAGATAGAAAAAAACCGACACCTATCAAAAAATACTCTGTCTGTGACCGGCACTCGTTCGTTTTCTTTCGTTGTGAGTGCGCACGTATTTTCCATGTTCTATTGAATAGCCCCAATAGACCTTGGCTTTATTTATTCAGGGTTCCAACGATAATCCACACGTTTTGGTGCATTTTGGCATTTTGGTGCAACTCTAGGTACGCACGGCTACACGTCAAGCTATACATAGGTAACCAGTATAAGCTGACTTCTGATTGTATGAAAAACCTATACAATGCGAGGTCAGCTAAAACTGGAAATATATAGCTCGATGTATAGGTAGCCGTGTGACCGTGTCTTCACAAATGAAGGGGTCAGGGGACGAATTTTTACTTTTTTGTTGTGGGGTAGGTACAACTAAAAAGTGAAAAATTAAAACTTTTTTACAAAAAAAAACCGACTTCAAAAAAAAACACTACAAACTGATAAATAACTTTAATTTCGGAAGTCGGTGTCAAAAAACGAAAATGCGGAACCAACGACACCGACTTCCGAAATTAAAGTTCTTTATCACTTTGTAGTGTTTTTTTTTTAAGTCGGTTGTTTTTTTTTTTTTGTAAAAAAGTTTTTGAAGTCGGTTAAAAATTGCTCTAGCATTTTGCCGCTCAGTGTGCGGTGACCGTAAAATACGTCCGATGTCGCATTGTAATAGAGAGGTTAGACTTTGATTGAACAATAATGAGATGGGCTAGTTCGCCAGAATGATAATGTGTGTGTAACGTCAACATTAAACGCGTTGACTATATTGATCCTTTAACTATGACTACACTGAAGTAAACACGTTTATCTGCGAAGCCACAGCAATCTTTTATAATCTCTATAAGATAGAAATCGTCACGGCATCACGATAACACAGGGAAGTAAATAGTATCTATATTACGATACGTGTAAATTAAATAGTCCCTTATTGCACGGCGCGCGGCGTGAAATTAGCGCCCGACGTAGCGAAGGTGCTAAACGCCGCCGTCGATACATTTTTAACCAGTGCGCAAACTGTAACCATGAAATCAGTAGGTAGGTACTTACATGATTTAGAACCCCTATGCGTTGAAATTCGTTGTCTGTTATTAAAAAAAAAGGGGTTTGAAGGTTTTGGCCCTAAAATCAGCCGCCATTTTGATTTTTTTTCAGAATCGCGGTGCACAACAAAAGTTATATATTTAGATAGAGGACACTTATACAAACAAAAAATGTAATATAACATAATATCCTAAGCGTCAGGTTTCGGAATTATTCACCGAAACATAAGTCGAAAACAACAAGGATTTTTTGTTTTTTTTTTTTCCTCCAGGTAAGCATATTGAACTATTGAGGTAATAGAAACGTTATGAAACCTTTATGGAGAAGACACAAATGAAGAATAGACATTTTTGAAATAAATAATTAAACACGGCAAATTTATAGTTCGTTTTTTAATCCCAGAGACTAATCTGACAGGTGTACCTAATGTCAAACTTCTATACTAAAAAAAAACGAAAACACAAAAGACTTAAATGTCAGATTGGTCTCTGGGATTAAAAAACTTACCTGGAGGCAAAAAAAAACAAAAAAATCCTTGTTATTTTCGACTCATATTTCGGTGAATAACTCCGAAACCTGACGCTTTAGGATATTATGTTATATTACATTTTTTGTTTGTATAAGTGTCCTCTATCTAAATACATATATAACTTTTGTTGTGCACCGCGATTCTGAAAAAAAATCAAAATGGCGGCCGACCTTAGGGCCACGGGCCACCCTCCATACAAAAATCTTCAAACCTCTTTGCTGGAGTTATCAAAAAAAAAATTGCGTCTTAAATCGTGTGCTGAATTATTCATGGTTACATTTTGCATTTTGCGCACTGGTTAAAAACATATCCCGTATACAGGTTACTTGTAATTAGACGTATATCCGTCAGTTGCTGATAGGGGGGCCAAACAAAATGCAACAAATTGTACACCACAAATGTATAGCCGAAATTCAATAGTTTTCGAGATGTTTGAATTTTAAGGGTTTTCGATATAGTTCCAAAAAAAAAAACTGCACGTTGAATGGGTAGGTACCATTAAAAAATGATATTGTAGCTGGCACTTCAATTACTTAAGGTATGAACGTATTTAAAAGTAGGTACCTACGCAAATAATTAAAATGATGAATAATATCTTTCCAATATTTTTAACCGATGAAAAAAACGGAGGAGGTTCTCAAGTCGAAGCGTATATTTTTTTTTTTTGTTTTTACGCTTCAAAAATGTTTCAAATATCTCGAAAACTATTGAATTTCAGCCATTTTTTATATGGGGGGTTCAATTTGTTGCGATTTTATTGCTGAGATAGGAGCCGTTTGGCCTCGTATAGGAGTTTCTGTCTCATTTTTATTTTTGTTACTTTTTTTTATATACCTAACTTGGTTTTTATTTTTTACTGTGTTTAGTTTAGTTTGTGATCGTCCTGTACATACGAGTCGCAATAAATACTTTTTCTTTCTTTCTTTCAAACATTTTTGAAACTTAAAATTAAAATATTGGTAAGATATTATTCTTAAATCGCTCATAATTTTAATATACTTAATAATTTTAACCGTGTCGGTCGTGTGTAGGTTTATGCACACGCAGTTGGACAAATAGTGAGATTAAAGGTATGATTCCGATCTCGGCAGCACGCAGCAGTGCTGCCGCGGCATGCGGCAGTGCGGTCGCAGCACTACTGGTCAGTACTGGTCCTCATACATTTTCTACGGGGTTATACGTGATTACATTCCGAGCACGGCAGCAATGTGACGCAGCAATGTCGCGCAATGTTTTTTGTTAAAAAGTTTTTATTTTATAATTTTTTGCCGCCGACTCAAAATTAGTTAGGTATACTTGCATTACTTAGTTTAAGAACTTATTTATTAAGGTAAAATAAAAAAGGTTTTTATTTTTTGCTTTTTAGTTTTTTCGGAGGTTTAATTTTTAAGGTAGCCATTATTCTTTATTTATAGTCAATGCGATTTTATCATTTATAAATAGGTAGGTTATTAGATAGTGGGTTATAATAGGTAGACGTGCCTACGTCATTCATCGTCATTATAACCAACACAATAGCAAACTTAACGACAATGTTATAGTGTTTTCTATTATTATTGACAAACTTAGGGCTAATTTGACCAATGAAACTGAACACGTTCAGCACATCTTAGTAACTGCGTTCAAGGCAGTCAAAATTGTTGTGGAATATTCACACTGACAGCTCTTGATCGCGGTTTAAGAGGCGCGGTGAAATCCGCAAACACTTTGCGGGACACCAAACGCCCCCAGACATAATAACAATAAAGCTTCTTTTGTCTCTCGTCCTTCAATTAATGGCAATGTTAAAATGTATTCTGTTGTATTTACAGGCAAATCCTACGAAAACCTGAGTGCAAGAGTGCATCTGACACCATGCAAAAAAAGTCCCTGCCGTCTCAAGAAAGGCACCAATCCAGGAGTTTCAATTACCTTCACAGCAGGTACCTTACCTTACTTTATAATTACCGATGAGTATTTGAAATCTATAGTATGGCCCGCCTCAGATAAATCTCGATTTACTACCTACATTAAAATTGTCATCATTATGCATCGCTTAGTTGTCAACAATGGCGCCGATTAACTTGTTCACAAACTAAACTAAATTTAAGTTCAGTGCATCTTTTTCTTTCTATTTCATTAAGAAAAGGACAGAACATAAATATTAGTTTAGTCCTGTCAAATCAAGATACTCCATAGAAAAGTTTAGACGTGATTAAAAAATTGGCTACTAAAAAATTACGTCAAATTTATGTCAGGCGCTAACTAATTTGACAGGACTAAACTAATATTTATGTTCTGTCCTTTTCTTAATGCAATAGAAAGAATAAGATACACTGAACTTAAATTTAGTTTAGATTGTGAACAAGGGAATCGGCGCCAATGTATGACTTTTCAGTCGCTCACACGTACGACGACATATCAAGCTATACATTTCCAGTATAAGCCGACTTCTCATTGTACGGAAAGCCTATGCAATGAGAGCTCAGCTAAAACTGGAAATGTATAACTTAGCTTGATATGTCGTCGTGTGTACACAATTTTTTGTGCGTCAACTTAAAACAACTGATGGAGTGGCGAAAAAAGAGATTAATGACTGAAATGAAATAATTATACTAACTTACCTATTTATTCCAACAATTATCTCGTCACTCACTTCCTATCGCCTTTTTCGTTCTCTGTCGGTAGTATGATCTCGGAAAACAAGTAGGTAGGTACCGTGATTATTAATAGAGGAAATAAGAAAGGGCCTTGGTTATTACCTACAATATTACGTAGACCAAACAGGATATTATATAATTATTCAAACACAATGACTACCAATAGTACGTAGGTACCGACCGCAATAAAAGTATGAAGCATCAAAAGATTGTTCAAGACAGAGGAAAATATGCATTTAATATTATGCGGTAGGAAATAAATGTAATTGAGATTGCCGTGTGGTCGCGACTACGATAGCTACGCTACGACCACTTCCGACATGACAGAAGATCAAGTTATAGGTACCTACCTACTATCAAGAGTACGCGGCCGTTGCACAGTGTTTCGTCTAGTACAAGCTAGCGAGACAAAATTATTTTTTTACTTATTTTAATTGTTTATGTATATTTAAGGTGTCTTACGCTGTTTTACAAAAAAATGGAAGGGATTTCTGTGTTTTGTATGCGTAGGTATACGTCAAAAGGTGTGGATGCAAGTTAGAAGTTTTTACATTTTTGTTTACTGTTATTCCTAGTTGCTCTAATTAGCTGTGTCTACCTACTTATTATGCCTGTAAGGCACTATGTGTATATATATAATATTTACAAAAATGTCTCGGGAGAGTTAAAATCATAAATATGTGTAAAATTGGTTAAAACAGAAGACGAACTAGCAGGGGATCGAGGAAGGGGCACCCCCCTTCCTCGATCCCCTGCTAGTTCGTTTTCAAAGGGGTTTCAAAACCGGAATAAATCGTATTTATTTGTTCACTCTATCAAATAACATAAGTAGGTACAATAATAGTCCAAGAACAGCAACAATTATCTATAGGAACATATAAAATAACTCTTAAAACAAAATCATAAAAAAACCAAAAAAGATTTTACTACAATCATGTTATATGTATCTAATATAAAAAAATTAAAACTAAAACATTAGGTATGATAAATGACTACATAATGAAATAGGTAAACATATTTACAATAAAATATAATTCTATCAAGTTGAATCTAATAGTCATCATCAGAAGATTCCTCATCACCACTCTCCAATTTGCTAGAATCTTCTGATAACGAATAATCCCCCTCACTAAATTCGCGAACTGATGTTTATTGGGGGATCAATCCGCGGAAATCCACTAACGGCGAATATATGCTAATAATAAATTAAATATCATAGCTGCATTCTTTTTTTACTTTATATGACATTTCTTACATGTTTTTACGTATGGCGCCGCTATCTAAAAAAGTATAACACCTTTATTTAATTTATTATTGCAATCAACACGCACCAAATGTCCTTACCATTTGCAAATAAAAGTCGGCCTAATTCAGCGGAATGGCCCTGGGATGGTAATGAAGGTGGGACAATCAACTGCAACATTTCTAGTGGTAACGCAGTTAATTTCTTCCCTGAATGTATTTGATGTATTTTCTGTTGATGACTCATCAAAGGATTTCTGGCTGGGGTAGAACGAACCCCGGATGATGTTGAAGAGCATGGCTGGTTCACACACACAAACATTTCGATTCCGGATCCTTCTAACCAATCTTTATGTTTGATGAGAAATGTATCCTTAGTACTCTTAGAAGATGTCCACTTTTCGTTCAATTTTGATGAAAGGCTCGAAATTTTCTGTTTGAGTTTCCTCAGGGAATCTTCAGAAGTATCCGATATATTATGTTGTACACATAAATAATGAAAGATGCGACTTGTTCTTTCAGTTTTAACCATTCTTCGAAAAACTCAAATTTTTTCAGTTACGACTCGTTCTGAAAAAAGTAAATAATTTTACTTGCGGGCATTTTCGGGCGCCACAATATGTATGAAACTATGCCTGAATATTTTATTTATAACATACAGAAAAATCAAGATGGATACATTTGGATACAAAAAGTTGCAACCCTTTAAAGTTTAACATTAAGGAAAAATATGTAGGATTATTTTAACGTACATATAAACTCAAATTACAACAAAAAGATACGTGTATTTTTTTAAAAACAAGTCAAAAGAGTAAGTACATACCTTCAACAGTAGAATCCATTACAAAAAAACCGTTTCACTTGCTATCAATTTTTAACCGACGAAAAAACGGAGGAGGTTATCAATTCGACGCGTATATATTTTTTTTTTATGTATGACTAGCTTCTGCCCGCGACTTCGTCCGCGTGAAATTCGTACTTTCCTCTAAAAGTTTCGAAAATGTATGTTGGTATGATCTTTATAATTAATTTAGATAAATAAGTATTCAGGCCAATTTTTAAGTTTATAGAACAAAGGAATCAGATTTTTCAAATAAACTGTATCCCCGCTTTTCACCCGTCCACAGGGGTGGAATTTTATAACTTGACTCAGTTTATTTATACCAATTTTCGAGCTAATCAAGCCACGCGGTAAAATCCTCCCCTTTAAAATTAACTACCTCTTTTCACACAGTTAGGGGTAGATTTTCGAAAAACCCTGATACATGTTATTAATTATTTTTAGTCCTTAGTATAAATACTGAGTTTCAGGTTAATCGGACAGGGCGTTAAAATTCTTCCATACAAATTTTGACACCCCCCAATACCTCTTTAGGGGGTATTTTAGAAAAACGAAAAATTCCAAACTTCATAATTTACTTAGATAAGTATTCGTGCCAAGTTTCAAGGTTATTAACTCAAGAAATAAGATTTTTCATACCAACAAAATCCCCCCTTTTTACCCCCTTAAAGGTTTAATTTCCAAAAACCCCTTCTTATTCAACACCTACTCTTCACAAAGAACACACCCTCCAAAATTCATGTCCCTAGGAAGGACCAGCGATTTAGACTGTGCGTTGATATTTCAGTCAGGTCGTTCATCCCCCTTTTGGGGGAGAAATTATCAAAAACGCTGAGACACGTATAAATTAATTTTTAGTCGTCAGCCTAAACACAAAATTTGATGATCCTAACTTTAAAACTGACGGACTTTCATACAAACTTTCATCCCCTATTTAACTCCCTTAGGGGTTGAATTTCAAAAAATCCTTCCTTATTCCTTGTCTACACAACAAAAAAGAAATGAAAATAAAGCTGAAACGCCTGTGCAATACTATCTACCTATACCTACTTCACTTAAAAATAAATACTTATAACTACTTTAATTAATAAAAGTACCTAATTTGAACGAATATTTAAACACTACCAAAACAACTCATACAACCTATTTTACAAAATAACAACAAAAGAAATTCAAATAAACTATTTAAAGACTAAAAGTCGCGCTGATAAGCACGGTTTCTCAATATCAATTATTGTCTGTCAATAAGGTCGAACGCTCTGAACGCATCAACAGTCAAAATATTGAATGAAGCTCGCTCTTTTTTTTTTTAATCTCGCAGTTCAACCTATGAGGTTGTCGTCTGCTTAACCGGGCTTGCCTGTGGATGCCTCAAAATTAAGGCCTCCAGCCAGGGCTTGAAGCTCGCTCTCGGACCTCCCGCCTTTTTAACCGACGAAAAAAAACGGAGGAGGTTCTCAATTCGACGCGTATATTTTTTTTTTTTTTTTTTATGTATGATCACGCATAACTTTTTACAGAGCAGTCCGATTTTGATAATTCTTTGTTTATTAGAAAGGGTATACCCTGAAGTTGGTCCCATATAAATTTGGAAAAAAAATTCCAACCCTAAGGGTTAGAAAACAGGGGATGATTGATTGTTCACTCACTGATTGTAATGTATGACCACGCTTAACTTTTTACAGAGTAGTCCGATTTTGATCATTCTTCTTTTGTTGGATAGGACATACTTCGAAGTTGGTCCCATGTAAATTTGGAAAAAAAAAACCTACCCTAAGGGTGGGAAAATAGGGGTGACTTATTGTTCATTCACAGATTTTAATGCTGAGCTGTGTATTACAATTAAAATAAAAGGCCTATCTATGTTGGTATATAAAGCCTGTTTTTTTTAAGTATTACATTATATTATTTAGTATTATATTACACAAAAAATAATAGTTAAAGTAGGAGTATATAACAGTTAATGTCTAAAGTAAGGTAGGTATTTTAAAAGTAATCAAACATTAAGCATGTAGTAATTAGTAAATTATGGCCTCAAAAAATTATAAAATAAAAACTTTTTAACAAAAAATTAAACCTCCGAAAAAACTGAAAAGCAAAAAATAATAAACTTTTTTTATTTAACCTTAATAAATAAGTTCTTAAGCTAATGCAAGTATACCTAAGTAATTTTGAGTCGGCGCCAAACAATCAATGAACAAAGATTACTAAATTACCTTAAATTTAAAGAAATAAGCAACGTGAAATCTATAGCGATAAACATTAACATTTCAAACAAAAAATGCGCTCTCCGCACGACCACTCGCAACGAATTAATTTGCTTGTTTGGCGCCGACTCAAAATTTCTTAGGTATACTTGCATTAGTTTAAGAACTTACTTATTAAGGTTAAATAAAAAAAGTTTATTATTTTTTGCTTTTCAGTTTTTTCGGAGGTTTAATTTTTTGTTAAAAAGTTTTTATACCCCCTATCGACCCGACCCGTGTCGAGCGCGGCAACCGTTACACAAAAATAATCCTTATAGCATGATTCAGACGTGCGACGGCGCGATGGCTTATTTCATGTATAAGTTTGGTGTTTCTATACCGATTTCTATGATTCTTTTTTTATTGAATAGGTAATAATGTTAACTTTTTCAAATTAGGGATGAGTGAGAGTATTATAAACGTAAGAGTAAACAAATATAATCAGAATGCTCCGAACTGCTAAGCTATCAGGAGTTACACGTGTTATTGTGAGTCAACCATAAAAGATAGACATATGCTGTTGCGGGATATTTTTTAGACAATTTTATGTAGAATATTTCCGTCATATATGATTTCTATGTAACTTTAACCATTAAGGCTGCACACGCGACGGAAGCTTAAAAAATGGAGTAACTTCTCCCGTTTTCCCAACATTTCCCTTCACTACTCTGCTCCTATTGATTGTAGCGTGATGAAAAGTATACTATAACCTGCCCAGGAGTATGAAGAATAATTGTACCAAGTTTCGTTAAAATCCGTCGAGTAGTTTTTGTTTCTATAAGGAACAGACAGACAGACAGACAGACAAAAATTTTACTGATTGCATTTTTGGCATCAGTATCGATCACTAATCACCCCCTGATAGTTATTTTGAAAATATATTTCATGTACAGAATTGACCTCTCTACAGATTTATTATAAGTATAGATCACGCATAACTTTTTACAGAGCAGTCCGATCTTGATAATTCTTTTTTTATTGGAAAGGGTATATTCTGAAGTTGGTCCCATATAAATTTCGAAAAAAAAATCCAACTCTAAGGGTAGGAAAACAGGGGATGATTGATTGTTCACTCACTGATTGTAATGTATGACCACGCATAACTTTTTACAGCGTAGTCCGATTTTGATAATTCTTTTTTTATTGGATAAAGCATACCTCGAAGTTGGTTCCATGTAAATTTGGAAATAAAAATCCTACCCTAAGAGTGGAAAAACAGGGGTGATTTATTGTTCATTAACAGATTTTAATGCTGAGCTGTGCATTACAATTAAAATAAAAGGCCTATCCATTTTGGTATATAAAGCCTGTTTTATTATT
Source organism: Amphipoea lucens (assembly GCA_947508005.1). NCBI lineage: Eukaryota > Metazoa > Arthropoda > Insecta > Lepidoptera > Noctuidae > Amphipoea > Amphipoea lucens. Next base: position 8,433,076 of record OX382373.1, on the reverse strand, counting down.
AAGTATTTTACTATACAAAAAATATTAGTTAAAGTAGGATTATATAACAGTTAATATCAAAAGTAAGGTAGGTTAGCTATTTTAAAAGTAATCAAAAATTAAGCATGTAGTAATTAGTAAATTATAGCCTCAAAAAATGATAAAATAAAAACTTTTTAACAAAAAAATTAAACCTCCGAAAAAACTGAAAAGCAAAAAATAAAAAACCTTTTTTATTTTACCTTAATAAATAAGTTCTTAAACTAATGCAAGTATACCTAAGTAATTTTGAGTCGGCGCCAAACAATCAATGAACAATGATCACTAAATTACCTTAAATTTAAAGAAATAACCAAATCAAATTAATAATGCAACGTGAAATCTCCAGCGATAAATACTAACATTCCAAACAAAAAATGCGCTCTCCGCACGACCACTCGCAACAATATTAATTTGCTTGTTTGGCGCCGACTCAAAATTACTTAGGTATACTTGCATTAGTTTAAGAACTTATTTATTAAGGTATAATAAAAAAGGTTTTTTTTATTTTTTGCTTTTCAGTTTTTTCGGAGGTTTAATTTTTTTGTTAAAAAGTTTTTATAAGAGATGCCATCGCAAGTGTGCTAAAAATTCAACTAATTTGCAAATGAAAATTGCACTTCCTTTTTAATTAACATTGACCCCTCTACAAAATTACTTAATGAGGTGACAAACAAATTATTTATTAGAATTCCTTACCTGGGAAGGGTTGTTTACAAGTTGTTATAACGAATTCCTGAAAATGGCGTCATGAATTTTGTCCCGCTGGCTTGTACTAGACGAAATACAGTGCGTTGGTTAGAATGGCACATGGCGTTTTAGACACATACACATAGTATGAGTAACAGACAGTCCTTGATTTCTGCCTAGGCCCGCAAGGCCCCTGCCTATGAGACCCAGCCAGCCTAAAGGCCCCACCCACAGATCATAGACAGAAGTGTGTTTTTATGATCTGTGGCCCCACCCATCCAGCTACCCCCGACCAGTGCCCTGTTTATCAAAACTTACAAGTCTACAAGTTCACAAGTTACACTTTACAAGGAAGTTGTTACAAGTTCTTGTAAACTACGTTTATCAAAAAAAAAATTACAGGGATTGTAAAATTGAGCGCTTGTAGATTCTACTATAGTCCATTTACTATAGCATTAGACAGAAGTTAAAAAAGGCTCTTTTAGGGGCACACTTTGTAATAAAAGTACAACAAACATTATTACAGTCAAGATTGATGTGGAGTTAAATATAATCAATTTAAATAACAGCAGTCATACTTAATTGTACTTATTTAACCTATCTACCTTCTGAAATTACAAGGCTTTCATTTAATAATATTTAGTTTTTACATAAAATATTGTCGTGTCAATGTTTAAAATCTAAAAGAAGCAGGGGCGGACAGTACCGGGAGCGTTTTTCATGTCACTATAACTCTACCAAATCTAAAATGTTACCTATTCCCTTCATAAGTTGTGGCAGCACGTGTTTTTTTATTTTGTCGGTTTATATAAAGTTGTTTTTAATAAACTGATTTTTACTGAAAATTGTTTCATTTCACGTACCTATCTAAGCATCGTGACGAGTAGATAGATAAAATATGCTTTATTGTATGCCATACAATTGTTACTTACAAAAAAAGCACATAAATTATTTATTAAAATTTTTTGAACTTAACTTGAAAATAAAAGATTTCGTACTCCTGCTTCTGCGAGCCTCTTTTTTCTAATGTTATAATAAATGGACTATAGTAAGTTCTAAAATCAAAAAGGTATGCTGCCATATTCTCTTCCCGCCGTTTTTTGTATGTTTGAATATTCTCTACTTATATTAGCCTCCCGACCAATATCGATCACTGTGGCCAATCTCAACGGTGATTAGCCAGGTACGCAGGAGATATTATAGTGCACAAGTGTGTCAGCAAATACTGGTGCACTCTCGGTTCCTTTATTCTAATACTCCGGTGGGACAGCATTTCGACACGACCGGAGAGTTTACTTATGTGCTTGACGAGGCACGGGGTATTAACCCTCCAAAATCCAAATTCCGGCCTGTTACTAAGAAATTCCTACTGGAAAACCAAATATCACTTTGTCCAACCCGGGAATCGAACCCAGGACCCCACGCTCAGCAGATGCGCTTGCAACCACGAGACCAACGGGGCGGCAGTCATGCTCTACCATGGTCCATGAACTTATTATATTACCTACAATTATAAGTCCATGTGCTCTATTTGAACGCATGCATGGCTGGATGGTTCCTATATTGTCTGTGCCTACTGCCTAATATGGACGGGACGATAAAAAACTTTACAAACAAATATTCCAGTTTTTACTTAAAACTAAAAATTGCGGTAATAAAAAAGTAATTAAAAAAACTTTTTAACAAAAAAATTAAACCTCCGAAAAAACTGAAAAGCAAAAAATAAAAACCTTTTTTATTTTACCTTAATAAATAAGTTCTTAAACTAATGCAAGTACATATACCTAAGTAATTTTGAGTCGGCGCCAAACAAGCAACTTAATTATATCGTTGCGAGTAGTCGTGCGGAGAGCGCATTTTTGTTTGGAATGTATATTAAATATTAATTATCGCTGGAGATTTCACGTTGCATTATTAAGGCGAATGGGTAGTTGTAGCCCGCGAAATTCAATTTTTCTTACGTTTTTTGCAATTTTCAGGTCAGTGTCAGGTTGTATCTTGATCAAAATATGATTCGCGACAATAACAGGTACGTATTTACAGAATTATAATAATTAGAATCATTAATACATCTTTCTAAGTTAGATTTCTACCGTTAAGAACAAATCTCGTATGGAAAAGTGTTGGTGGTAGAAATCTAACTTAAACAGATGTATTAATGATTCTGATGATTATAATTCTGTGAATACGTACCTGTTATAGTCGCGAATCAAATTTTCATCAAGATACAACCTGACACTGACCTGAAAACTGCAAAAAACGTAAGAAAAATTGAATTTCGCGGGCTACAACTACGCATTCACCTTAAGGTGAATGCGCAGTGGTAGACCGCGAAATTTAAATTTTCTTACGTTTTTTGCAATTTGTAGGTCAGTGTCAGGTTGTATCTTGATCAAAATATGATTTGCGACTATAATAGACATGTATTTACAGAATTATAGTCATTAGAATCATTAATATATCTCTTTAAGTTAGATTTCTACCACAAACACTTTTCTAGACGAGATTTGTTTTTAGCGGTAGAAATCTAACTTAGAAAGATGTATTAATGATTCTAATTATTATAATTCTGTAAATACGTACCTGTTATAGTCGCGAATCATATTTCGATCAAGATAAAACGTGACCCTCGCCTGAAAATTGCAAAAAACTTAAGAAAAATTGAATTTCGCGGCATACAACTACGCATTCACCTTAATTTGATTTGGTTATTTCTTTAAATTTAAGGAAATTTAGTTTCATTGATTGTTTGGCGCCGACTCAAAATTTCTTAGGTATACTTGCATTAGTTTAAGAACTTATTTATTAAGGTAAAATAAAAAAGGTTTTTATTTTTTACTTTTCAGTTTTTTCCGAGGTTTAATTTTTTTGTTAAAAAGTTTTTATTTTATAATTTTATGAGGCTATAATTTACTAATTACTACATGCTTAATTTTTGACTACTTTTAAAATAGCTACCTACCTTACTTTAGATATTAACTGTTATATAATCCTACTTTAATTATTCTTTTTTGTATAATAAAATACTTAAAAAAACAGGCTTTATATACCAACATAGATAGGCCTTTTATTTTAATTGTAATACACAGCTCAGCATTAAAATCTGTGAATGAACAATAAATCACCCCTGATTTCCCACCCTTAGGGTAGGATTTTTTTGTTCAAATTTACATGGGACCAACTTCGAGGTATGTCCTATCCAATAAAAAAAGAATTATTAAAATCGGACTACGCTGTAAAAACTTATGCGTGGTCATACATTACAATCAGTGAATGAACAATCAATCATCCCCTGTTTTCCTACCCTTAGGGTTGGATTTTTTTTTCCAAATTTATATGGGACCAACTTCGGGGTATATCCTTTCCAATAGAAAAAGAATGTTCAAAATCGGACTGTTCTGTAAAAAGTTATGCGTGATCATACATAAAAAAAAAAAAAAAAAAAAAATATACGCGACGAATTGATAACCTCCTCCGTTTTTTTCGTCGGTTAAAAATTAAATCGACTTCAAAAATAACTCAAAATTATGAAATAAGTAACTTTAATTTTGGAAGTCGGTGGCAAAAAACTAAAGACACCGACTTCCGAAATTAGTTATTTCATAATTTTGAGTAAGTACTTAATAGGTACTTACATTTTTTTTTAAGTCGATTTAATTTTTTTAAATTAAGTACTTTTTTTTATTTTCAAATTCAAATGGGTTGCGCCTGCTTCCAACTTTTATTTAATTTAAAATGGGCTTGTTTTTAGCTTTTCAGTTTTTTTTTACTTAAGTTTTTTACCGCAGTCGGGTTTTCTAGATTTTTTAATTAAGTAGGTACCTACTTTTTTATATATATGTTCTCGGTTCCGTAATTCTAATATTCTCTTCACTTGACCACATTTTATAAAAAAAAAAACGAATTTATAAACTGATTGCGGTACTAAGCGACTCGTAAACTTGTAAGACGGAATGAAGAGTCGCCGGACACTCAGGATTTGCCTTGATCACAAATACAAGTGTAAAAACATACTTAAGTACTTCTTAAATATGTAAATAACGACACTTGTAACCCGTAATTTATATTACACATATGTAGTTTTGATAAACACATATTGTAATATTGAAATTTTTTACAAGAAAAATGCTTGTAATACAAGGCTTGTAAGTTTTGATAAACAGGGCACAGGTAGCTTGCCTAGCTGACTGGGGTTACCTATACATTTTTAGGGTTCCGTACCTACCTAAAAAGGAATTGTTGCTATCCAATTATAATAGAGCTGTAACCATTTTCAATAAGTTCTAAAAGTGCCAGATGTTGTTGGGCTATTGTCATTCTTATATTCAGACTATCCATAACATACCTAATTTATGCTATTAAGATGGACAAATGCAGAGTCCATCTTTTAACTAACTAGTCCGTTTCTGAAATGCCTAACGATGTGCTTGTTTTGCTTTTTTACAGATCACGATATTGACGATATCACGAACCATGTGACTGCGGAGGTGTTGTCGGTCCCTTTCCCGTTCTTGGGAGTGGATGGTGTATCTATCTGTGGGAAGATCTACTCGGAGAACGGCGACAAAGCCCCATGCCCGCTCAAAGCAGGCACTACATATACCTATAACGATACTTTTCCTGTGCTTTCTTTTTACCCTTCTATCGCTGCGAAGGTACATTGGGGGTTGAAAGAAAAAAATAGTGATGCACTAGAGCTAATCTGCTTTGAAATACCCGTGCGAATTGTATAATTTTACATAACCTTTTATATCAAACAACCACCAGAATACCAATGCAGTGCTCACTTTTTTAGACAGATTATTATAATTTCGTTATAATAATATTCAGTGCCTAACATTTTAATAAAATTGATCTTCCGTTGTGTTTCGTTCCAGTTCGTTATCGAACTAGGCAGGTAGAGTGCTAAGAGGATCTTTTGGCGCCTGAATAACAGGTGGCGTTGTTGGTAAACACTTTGAGAAATTGAAACAGAAATTGTATGGCAAAAGTAGTGGTAAAAACAATAACAAGAACATTAGTTCCAATTTTGGCCACGCGCCAAAAGTTCCTTATACCGTTGTCATGTCCTATGTTGTAAGCTATTAAAGTAGGTGTAATTTTCTATGTAAGGAGGAATGACGAAGGAGAAGGTTTTTACTTTGTTTTAATTGCCATTACATATAATAAATTAAACGTAATAGTATTTTTAAAATGTGTTTAATTCTTTCATTTTAAATTCAATCATCATCTTACATGCTCTGTGCCATAAACCTCGAAGCTACGAGTATGTACACACATCAAAAAAGTCTAAGCGACACGCAGCATTGGTATACAATCTTTTTGTTCTTGGAAACGTACTGGCTGATTTTAAAAATAGAAACTGTTCGACTGTGTTTTAAAATAGGTATTTATCTCTTTTTTATCATTTTGAAATAGGTATAGTTTTTGATAAAATTGAGTGGCGACTCATTTTTAAGGTTCCGTAGTCAACTAGGAACCCTTATAGTTTCGCCATGTCTGTCTTTCCATCCGTCTGTCCGTCCTCGCTTAATCTCTGTGACCGTTAGCACTAGAAAGCTGAAATTTGGTACCAATATGTATATTAATCACGCCGACAAAGTGGTAAAATAAAAATTGGAAAAAAATGTTTTATTAGGGTAGCCCCCCTATGTAAAGTGGGAAGTGATTTTTGTTTTTAATTTCAACCCTAACGTGTGATATATTGTTGGAAAGGTATTAAATGAATAGGGGTTTACTAAAATCATTTTTTGATAATGTCAATAATTTTGAAAATAATCGCTCCAAAAATAAAAAACAATGAACTCTAACTTTTGAACCATAAGTTTAGAAAATATGAAAAAAAAATCTGAAAAGTAGAACTTTATAAGGACTTTCTAGGAAAATTATTTTGAACTTGATGGAAACAACAGTTTTTGTACAAAAAAGACAAAAATTTGTACAAAATAATTTCTGTATAATCTCTCTGAGTATAATCGTATATGCAAGCATTTTTTTTAACTTCGTTTACATATTTTATTATCCTGAACGTATCTTTTTTCAAACAAAAAAGAATTATTAAAATCGGTTCTCGCAATCCAAAATTACCACCGAAAAATTCTGGCACGTCTATGTATTAATTAGTAACCCAATTCCCCGAGAGATGGCGCTATAGGTACTTATTACATTGGGTCGGGTATTATCGAATTGTTCGGTTGGTCCCTCCTTGGCATTGGCGGTATCTTATAACTACATAAAACTTCTATCAGGAATATGCTAAGGCAATTTAGAACAAAACTTAAATTCAAATAATATAAAATGTGTTCGCGCTAAAAACCGTCACGAGTCGGAGCGCCTGCCGCGGAGCGTGCAATGTTGCACGCTCCGTGTTCGCGCACGTACCCACTACCGGGAGCAGTTGCAGGAGCGCGGAGCGCTGCTGGAGCGCGAACATCATGGATAGGTATCAAGTAATACCGTATAGTACCGTGGTAGTTTAAAGGTACCTTTAAACTCATAAGTGGGAACACTTATTGTGACGGACGGGAAACTACGGAACCCTACACTGAGCGTGTCGGGCCACGCTCTTGGCCGGTTTTTTTATGTCATGGAGCGACGCCATTTGACTGCTGATGAAATGCAGAGAGCTGAGAGAATGCTACAAGCGGGAAGAAATCAGTCCCAGTCCGAGGTATCTCGGCATTTTGGGTGTCAATAGGAGCGCACGAGCGTGATTTGTCGTCTTTGGCAGCGTTACTTAAATACAGGAGATCCTTTTTTTTTAACGTATAGAAATGCTCATGCATTCTGCACTACCACTGGGAGATAGTGCAGTTATGTGGGACTCTAACCCACTAAAACTCCACGGTGTCCTCCTCTGCCACTTACGGCGGGAACGCCCCTCCTGATCAGAAGGTCTAAGTAGCAAAATGTCCAACAGCGCGAAATGTCTAATGAGCAGTAAGTCTAATTAGCAAAATGTCCATGTAGCAAAACGTCCAACTATCAAATGGTCTGTATAGCAGAACGTCTATTTAGCAAAAAGTCATTTTTAAAATGTGTACACTCCATGAATCATGAGTGTACACATTTCATGAGTCATGATAGAAAGTAAAAGTCATTTGTAAATTACAGTAAAGGAGACTGTTAAAATTTGTGTGGGAAGTGGTCTATGATCCAATAGCGATACTGTAGAGGTATTTCTGTGGGAATACCTCAACTATACCCTTGTGCAAAGGGGCATCAAAATCTAACCCGGCAGTTTTGAGAAAAATAATGCCACTTTGCACAAGGGTATAGTTGAGGCATCCCCACAGAAATATCGTAACAGTATCGCTATTGGTTCATAGACCACTTTTTAATGTTATCAGTATCACACTTATCACGAAATTATGTATTCTAAAATATTATATTTCTTAAAACTGCCGGGTCAGATATTGATGCCACTTTGCACAAGGGTATAGTTGAGGCATCCCCACAGAAATATTGTAACAGTATCGCTATTGGTTCATAGACCACTTTTTAACAGTCTCCTTTATTTGTTAAAAAAATATCAGGGTTAAAAACCTTATAGCCTCATAAATATTATTAGGATTTTAGGCGCACAAATTCCGCTGCATTTATTCACCTAATATCCTTTTAATATGGCCAAGAAGTATCAAAAATTCAAAGGGGCTAACTTTTTGGCCCTCAAGCTTTCGCACCTCACTTTTGTATTTGGCATTAAACATTATATCAATCTTTCTTCTCTTATTTCCTTCAAATAACATATTATTGTATTTGCGATCTTGCCAAAGCGCTTCTTTTCTAAGAGCTTTGAGGAATAGTAGCAGGGTTGGCTTTGATTTTATATTCGTGTTTAGCCGCCTGTGCCACCCTTCGAGTGCGTTGTTTGTGCGAAAATTATAATTATTAGGACAGTTTATTATATCTGCCAGAGACTGAAGCCATTGTCTTTTAAAGTAATTTAAAAAAGCCACCATTTCTTCGCTTTTCGTGGCGTTTTCAACAATGCTAGTCCAACATTCCGTAATGTATGGAGAAGGTAGCAGAGGTAAATTGGAACATATTCTGACAATGTTTCTGCACTCTCAGTTTTCAGGAAGACCCAATGTTGACGCTTTTTTCCAAACGGCCTTATTAAGATGATAATAGTAGCCCGTTATTTGAGAGTTTGGAAAAGCTTCTTTAATTTCATTGATAAGCGCTATCTCATAATCGCATTTAATGGCCGTCATGTCTATTTCAAAATGTTGCTTGATGAGGCCAAATAAGCGTCCGTAGGTTTCTTGAGTCTTGTCAGGTAGTAACGCGTATTTAACTCCCATAACACAAGTTAAATCATCACAGCTATTCAAATCAACATGAACTGATAACAGCTGGTAGAATGGCTTGGGTGTAGCTTTGAATATTCCATCAATGAAATACATCTTATTTTTCAATGTCTTAATGCATTGTCTAGGTACTCACAGGTGTTGAAAATATTAAGATTTTATTATTGTCACATTCATCTTCACAAACAAGGAAACTGTCGGCCATTATTTCTGGAATTGTAACATCATTCAAGTTTCTGAATTCAGTTTTACAAACATTTAAATATTTGCGACGAGCCCTGAACAGTGTGTCTTTTTTTGAGTTAAAATCTGGTGTTGAATCTCATCCATATTAGCGAATTCTTTTTCAAAAATTTTCTGGACAGGTTTTGCTTTTTGACGAACTAATTTCTTGCATTTGTCCATCACTATGTCAGTCCTGTTTTATCAAAATTAGCTTTGCAAGTATGCTCATTTAACTGAAGAATTATTTTATTTTCGTGTTTATTTATTGTAACAGATGCACTACACTCATTGCGCTGGGAGCATCTCCATAGAGTTGACCCTCCCTTATTTGTGATATTTAAATTGTACCTGTAACCATTCAGCAGCAGCACACGCTTCTTTTTTTGACTTTCAATGAAAGTAAATGTTTGTTCTTCATCCATTTTTATAATTTAGAAGCTAGAACTATTGTATTTGTAATGAATAGCAACCAATACAGGAAGAAAAAACAAATGAGTAATGCTAATCAAACAGCATTCATGACAATAAGTGTCAGTCACCATTAAAAAGATATGATATACAGACATTTTGAGAATCTGCTTTTTGCTAAAAAGACGTTCTGCTATAGGACAGACCATTTGATAGTTGGACGTTTTGCTACATGGACATTTTGCTAATTAGACTTACTGCTCATTAGACATTTCACGCTGTTGGGCATTTTGCTACTTAGACCTTCTGATCAGGAGGGGGGAACACGAGCACGCGTTAGCACTCATCCGTGAACCCGACGCGGCTGTCCGTCACCGGACCCTCTGTGGGGAGTACTCCCCATCACCGCCGCACCAGAACACATAGCACGCCGTGACCACCCCAGGAACCAAACCAACACATGCCGTTGGTCCCGGCTGTCATTCCTGGATCTTTGACAGTCGTTACGACAGTCAAAGTTCGTTTGACAGTCGTAAAAATATTTTAATTCAATTTAGGTCTTTTTTCATGCCGATACCGAGAATACATTGAACGCCGCTCGTAAGTTCTAAGGCTTATAATCAGAAACTACAGAACTGCGACGAATACGCCGAAGTGCGGGGTGAGGTGCGGTAACTGATGTTAGTGCGGGGAAGGGAGTGGCCTTTCTGTACGTAGTACTTTAAGTATTCTGTGGTGTGGGTATGGCACACATTGAGAGCAGGTAGGTACACTACTTGTTTTTTACAGTAAATCAACGTGATCTCTGCTTTATTGCTCTATATTTTAGGGATAATTAATCAAACAAATCAAAGATTATAAAAATCGGTCCATCCGTTCTTGAGTTATAAATGGTGTAACTAACCCGACTTTGTTTTATTTCTAAAGATATCGTAAAAGAAACGTCTCATAGCATTTCTCGAAAAACTATGAAAACAAGTTACCTACGTATGTCTGCGATTGTAACTGAAAATGTCCCATATCTCAAAAACTATTGACTTATAGAAACAACATAAATTGTTTAATTATGCGGGAAATTACATGAAATTAAATTGTTTTCCTATTCTGTTTTTAAATAATTTTATTTCATTTCGGGATCCGACAATACCACAGAGACACTGAGACAATACCTATGTGCATTGTTTTTTTTTTTTTGTCAATACACAGTAATTACTAATTAGTGGGTAATAGTGTGTATCAAAAAACTAAAACACCAGGCGGAATTAACTAGCGATAACCACTAGCGATTAGTAAGAAGAGTGGGGCGCGTCTTCGTGGATGGCACTATCTATAGGTACGTGTATGGGGAGTGCCGCCCCTAATTGTTTTTATCACACCATTATTTAGCGGGGCACAGAATACTTTCCAGTTTAGATTGATACGGCTGTTTAATTTCGTCATGACTGGAAGTCCGAACGGAATACCCTGCTGTAGGTACATCTGGTAGTACGGTAGCGAAAGGAAAAAGGTGGAATCAGGTCATGGAGCTCCTGCACACACTACGACCGGGAGGCAAGCAATCTTTCGCCGATGAGCCAGGCTGTGTAGCTTGGCCACCAGCGTGCTCCGCTTCGTCGCCAATGCTATGAGCATTTTTGCTCTGCGGTTCACCTATCCAAGTGCAGCAAGAGGTTATTTTGCAATGGCTCAGCCAAATAAAAGCTTAGGGAAACGATCAGATTTAAGGTCAAATTCATTCGCTCCACCATAGTTTCTCTAAGAGAAGCTATTTCCTCCCTGCTGGTTCTTGCACTGGCCTGTTATCTTTACGAGACTGTGGTGTTATCTGCATACCCAACAGCCCCAAACTGTAGCAGACTATTTTTAACCGACTTTAAAAAAGGAGGTTCTGTATTCGACCCGTATGTATGTATGTATGTATGTATGTATGTATGTATGTATGTATGTATGTATGTATGTATGTATGTATGTATGTATGTATGTATGTATGTATGTATGTATGTATGTATGTATGTATGTATGTATGTATGTATGTATGTATGTATGTATGTATGTATGTATGTATGTATGTATGTATGTATGTATGTATGTATGTATGTATGTATGTATGTATGTATGTATGTATGTATGTATGTATGTATGTATGTATGTATGTATGTATGTATGTATGTATGTATGTATGTATGTATGTATGTATGTATGTATGTATGTATGTATGTATGTATGTATGTATGTATGTATGTATGTATGTATGTATGTATGTATGTATGTATGTATGTATGTATGTATGTATGTATGTATGTATGTATGTATGTATGTATGTATGTATGTATGTATGTATGTATGTATGTATGTATGTATGTATGTATGTATGTATGTATGTATGTATGTATGTATGTATGTATGTATGTATGTATGTATGTATGTATGTATGTATGTATGTATGTATGTATGTATGTATGTATGTATGTATGTATGTATGTATGTATGTATGTATGTATGTATGTATGTATGTATGTATGTATGTATGTATGTATGTATGTATGTATGTATGTATGTATGTATGTATGTATGTATGTATGTATGTATGTATGTATGTATGTATGTATGTATGTATGTATGTATGTATGTATGTATGTATGTATGTATGTATGTATGTATGTATGTATGTATGTATGTATGTATGTATGTATGTATGTATGTATGTATGTATGTATGTATGTATGTATGTATGTATGTATGTATGTATGTATGTATGTATGTATGTATGTATGTATGTATGTATGTATGTATGTATGTATGTATGTATGTATGTATGTATGTATGTATGTATGTATGTATGTATGTATGTATGTATGTATGTATGTATGTATGTATGTATGTATGTATGTATGTATGTATGTATGTATGTATGTATGTATGTATGTATGTATGTATGTATGTATGTATGTATGTATGTATGTATGTATGTATGTATGTATGTATGTATGTATGTATGTATGTATGTATGTATGTATGTATGTATGTATGTATGTATGTATGTATGTATGTATGTATGTATGTATGTATGTATGTATGTATGTATGTATGTATGTATGTATGTATGTATGTATGTATGTATGTATGTATGTATGTATGTATGTATGTATGTATGTATGTATGTATGTATGTATGTATGTATGTATGTATGTATGTATGTATGTATGTATGTATGTATGTATGTATGTATGTATGTATGTATGTATGTATGTATGTATGTATGTATGTATGTATGTATGTATGTATGTATGTATGTATGTATGTATGTATGTATGTATGTATGTATGTATGTATGTATGTATGTATGTATGTATGTATGTATGTATGTATGTATGTATGTATGTATGTATGTATGTATGTATGTATGTATGTATGTATGTATGTATGTATGTATGTATGTATGTATGTATGTATGTATGTATGTATGTATGTATGTATGTATGTATGTATGTATGTATGTATGTATGTATGTATGTATGTATGTATGTATGTATGTATGTATGTATGTATGTATGTATGTATGTATGTATGTATGTATGTATGTATGTATGTATGTATGTATGTATGTATGTATGTATGTATGTATGTATGTATGTATGTATGTATGTATGTATGTATGTATGTATGTATGTATGTATGTATGTATGTATGTATGTATGTATGTATGTATGTATGTATGTATGTATGTATGTATGTATGTATGTATGTATGTATGTATGTATGTATGTATGTATGTATGTATGTATGTATGTATGTATGTATGTATGTATGTATGTATGTATGTATGTATGTATGTATGTATGTATGTATGTATGTATGTATGTATGTATGTATGTATGTATGTATGTATGTATGTATGTATGTATGTATGTATGTATGTATGTATGTATGTATGTATGTATGTATGTATGTATGTATGTATGTATGTATGTATGTATGTATGTATGTATGTATGTATGTATGTATGTATGTATGTATGTATGTATGTATGTATGTATGTATGTATGTATGTATGTATGTATGTATGTATGTATGTATGTATGTATGTATGTATGTATGTATGTATGTATGTATGTATGTATGTATGTATGTATGTATGTATGTATGTATGTATGTATGTATGTATGTATGTATGTATGTATGTATGTATGTATGTATGTATGTATGTATGTATGTATGTATGTATGTATGTATGTATGTATGTATGTATGTATGTATGTATGTATGTATGTATGTATGTATGTATGTATGTATGTATGTATGTATGTATGTATGTATGTATGTATGTATGTATGTATGTATGTATGTATGTATGTATGTATGTATGTATGTATGTATGTATGTATGTATGTATGTATGTATGTATGTATGTATGTATGTATGTATGTATGTATGTATGTATGTATGTATGTATGTATGTATGTATGTATGTATGTATGTATGTATGTATGTATGTATGTATGTATGTATGTATGTATGTATGTATGTATGTATGTATGTATGTATGTATGTATGTATGTATGTATGTATGTATGTATGTATGTATGTATGTATGTATGTATGTATGTATGTATGTATGTATGTATGTATGTATGTATGTATGTATGTATGTATGTATGTATGTATGTATGTATGTATGTATGTATGTATGTATGTATGTATGTATGTATGTATGTATGTATGTATGTATGTATGTATGTATGTATGTATGTATGTATGTATGTATGTATGTATGTATGTATGTATGTATGTATGTATGTATGTATGTATGTATGTATGTATGTATGTATGTATGTATGTATGTATGTATGTATGTATGTATGTATGTATGTATGTATGTATGTATGTATGTATGTATGTATGTATGTATGTATGTATGTATGTATGTATGTATGTATGTATGTTTGTATGTCCGCGATTATCTCAAAAACTACTGAACCGATTTTGATAATTCATTAGTGTGATCTACATACTTTCAGGAAGGTTTTAGTATATAATACATTAGGTAATTATTCTTATGTACGAAGTTATATGCATAAATGTACTGCATCTCCGGCATTTCTATGCGAATTTTGATGATTCTTCGAGCTGTGTCTTCAATTCTTCAATGCACTAGTGTTAATTGAATTTATGTGGGGTAGGTACAACTAAAAAGTGAAAAATAAAAACTTTTTTACAAAAAAAACAACCGACTTCAAAAAAAAACACTACAAAGTGAAAAATAACTTTAATTTCGGAAGTCGGTGTCAAAAAACGAAAATGCGGAACCAAAGACACCGACTTCCGAAATTAAAGTTATTTTTCACTTTGTAGTGTTTTTTTTTGAAGTCGGTTGTTTTTTTTTATTCATGCGTTTGGTGGGAGATAATTACTGAACCGAATTTTCTAAATTAATGAATACACTGGCTTCATTAACATTTTCCAAATTTCCCACGGTCGGTACTAACAAAGTTGTCCCTTTGTCCATGAGCAGTAAGCTCGTGTTTTACCTTATTAATTAAATAATCACATAATATTCTAAAATTACGGAAATAAAGAAAACAAAATTTTTTTTATAAATATTACAAAAATTATAATTGGATATCGACGAGCAGTGGTGGCCCAGTGGTATCGGCCGCGACTTACGAGTTGTAGGTCGTAGGTTCGAACCCAGACAGGCGCTTTACTTTGTGTGCTTACTTTGTTCATCACCACTGCTCTCAAAACGGTGAAGGAAAACATCGTGAGGAAACCGGCATGTCCTAGAACCAAAAATTCAAAGACATGTGACATCTACCAACCCGCACTGGGCCCGCGTGGTGGATTACGGCCCACTCCCTCTCACAGAGAGGAGGCCTGTGTCCCAACAGTGGGAACATTATAGGCTGATGATGATGATGATGATGAATTGGATATAATAAAATTATAATAGTATTATTTATTGCAAACACTACTTAATGTTATGAGGCAGATTTAATACTTTTGTCTTTTTTTTTACTATACAGGATGTTACGGAAAGGGTATATCAATACAAACGGGTTGAAGAGTGTATCTGGTCTAGAATCTCTGTACATAATTTCAGCTCAAAAGCATTAACTTTGAAAATGCTTAATATTTTTTATTTCGACATCACAGCGCTGCACTGGCGCGTGGCGGCGTGATGTGCGTGTACTAGGCGCACAGACACACTACAGATAATGGATAATGACCCTCGTAGTGCGGCGACACGTTTGTTATGATTTCAATTTAATAAACTATCGAAATAAAAAAATATTAAGCATTTTCAAAGTTACTGCTTTTGAGCTGAAATTTTGTACAGAGATTCTAGACCAGATACACTTTTCAACCCGTTTGTATTGATATACCCTTTCCGTAACACCCTGTATACAAAGTTATAAATGGATACTTACGACTAAATTAAAATATATCAATAAGCTGTATAAAAATAGGTAGATACTTATGACACCACATCCAGCCAGTCAAGCTCGAACATCTTAACATAGGAATTAAGCATGTGATTCAAATATATTTTTTTAATAAACTGTATTACTTTAGAATTATGCCTCCATCAATATTCTTGATTATAATTTCTTTTTGAGCAAGAAATTAATTTTTAAAAAGTGCTATAAAACTGTGGGAAATTCAATTATTTTAAAATCGACGCCATTAGTCAGAGCGAATGTGAAGTATATGACAACAATCAAAATAATGTCAATGTGCAAACGCAAAATCAACAGATACACGACACAAAACCCATTCAAAGGCAACGCTTCATGGTAAAATAGGAGTGTTTGCGATTCAGTCCGTTGTCAATGTTATGAACTATGACGTCACACCAAGCGCGCCAAAATGGAGGGCATATAAGGTGCTCGTGTCGGTTGGCTAATTTTAACTTTTTTTTTATGTACTTTTAATTGCTTTTGTGGCGTTGTATTATTTTTTACTGTTATATGGCGATGTAAGCTATCGAATAAAAAATATAAAAAAAATACATGTATATTTCCTATTATATTTGAAATGGCTTTGTGAATTATTGGTTGAACCCTAACAAACTAGTGGCACGAGTAATGGATGACCCTTAAAATAACTAGTTTACCTTGAATCAGCCAGTCTTCAAGTGTATACTTTGGCTAACCTGTTATTTTTAAACCGGCTTTAAAATTAGATTCTTTTATTTTTGCTTCCTACTATTTCAAGTCTACAAAAAAAAGGAAGTACATAAACTGATTTCTGTTAATTAGGCATTCCGAATTAATTAAATTCAATGCTTAGTCATATTCATTTGTTTTTTTGCTATAAATCAGTGGAATTTTAATTAAAATAATTGGCAGTTGGGTGGCAAAAAATAGTCATAAGTTGTCGGTTAAAAAACTGGTTGTGTGAGAAACAAGCGCGAGAACATCACGCGTTGAATGTCTGGCTATCAATAAACATGTAAAGGTACGCACGGCTACACATCAAGCTACACATAACCAGTATAAGCCGACTTTTGATTGTGCGAAAAACCTATACAATGCGAGGTCAGCTAAAACTGGAAATTTATAGCTTGATGTGAAGCCGTGTGCACTACATTCGACATTCTCATGGTAAACAAATTGTTTTACAATAGTCATAAGCGACGAACCGAGCTGAATTGAGTATCATATTAAGAACGAAGCGAAAATGTGTATTTATAATTTAATCTTTAGATCTGTACATTGAAGTTGTCAGAATTGGATAGGAAAAAGCAAAATCATAACAATTCAGTAACAATTTGAATTTATATCGGACTGTCTGTCCCTCCGGCCTCAGTCCGTTTGTATAGCTGCTGATATAAAGAATTGTATAGCTGCTAGCCTAACTTAAAAACTGAAGCATGTTTATATAAATCAGTTGAGTAGTTGCAAAGCATTTTGTCAATGTTCAGTTCAGTTCTCAAAAAAACATAATGTGAAAGAGAAAATGACTCAAAATGGCTTGGACTTACGTTAGGTACACGTAACAATGAAAGCTATAGTATGGTGGTTTTGCCGTTTTCCGACATCCATGCTAAAGTTCTTACAAAATAAAACCCTGATTCTCAGATATATCTCACCACACTCATCCTACAGGATGTGATGCTATCTGTCTGGCGCTGGATATAAATGACTAAACGTTCTAGTCGGCACTTTAAGGAAAGCGTCCTTCAAACTGCCGCAGTTAGACGTGGGAGCCTGGGAGAAATATTGATCCATATTTGTAAGCACATACTTCGACGGGTCAGTCCCGACCACGTATTCATCTATAGCGCGATAGATTGCCTGAAACAATACATTTTTACAACGTAAATTAATGTCCATTTCAATCCCGGGCGGCGGAGAACAGACTACCAAGTTCTACTATCAGTTTCTACTTGAGATCACCAATCCGTCAGTCAAGTGTGGATTTTTAAGCATAAGAATAATCCTATAATGTTCCCACTGCTGGGACACAGGACTCCTCTCTGTGAGAGGGAGGGGGCCATAATCTATAGATACCACGCGCGCCCACTGCGGGTTGGCGGATGTCACATGTCTCCGAATTTTTCATTCCAGGATTTTTCACTCCTACGGATTATTATGGCAGCAGTTATATTACTAAAGTGTTGTGTCAGTCAAATGTAATTTATCCAGAGTAGTGATGGCCCAGTGGTATCGGCCACGACTTACGAGCCGTAGGTCGTGGGTTCGAACCCAAGCAGGCAATTTACTTTGTGTTAATTATTTCATCACCACTGCTCTCAAAACAGTTAAGGAAAACAACATGAGGAAACCAGCATGACCTAGAACTAAAAATCCGGAGTCATGTGACATGCACCAACCTGCACTGGACCCGCATAGCAGATTCGCCCTCTCCCTCTCAGAGAGGAGGCCTGTGTCCCAGCAGAGGGAACAGTATAGGCTGAATATGTGCAACATGTAATTTATATGTTGGCAGTAATTTGTATGAGTCGCCATTATCACAAATGAACAACCGAGAACTGTCTAATTATTGACGAAGATAATAAAGAAGAGTTTTTACCTGAAAGGCTGGCTGCTTATCACTGTGGAAGGCTTTGCGGCTGCCATGCAGCAGGTAGATGCCGCGCGCCGTGGCGTCTGCGCACGCGTCACCATACATGCACTGGTCCGAGCGGTAGTTATAGCGGCACGACAGCACGTGCACCGCCCGCTCGTGATAGTGAAATATTATGTTTATAATGTCCTGCGAACAATTTTTTTTTATTATTTTCTTTTAATTATATATGAAGGAAGATACTTACGCGAGGTCTCAGGGGTCAAGGGTATCGTGATAAGACTTAAAAAACATAGCTGGACGACTTAAACGCTGTCAGTTTACCACTGTTGTGTCTGCTTAGCTAGACAGCATACCTGATCACCCCATGGTATGTAGTGCTTCCATTTCAGCATGATAGGAGTGACGTAGTCTACCCACCCGAATGACCGCATCCTTGTCAAGTTCATTAACATCACACCTGAGTTGAGACCTGCAATAGACACAGAACTAGTCTAAGTTGATTCTCATTCCAACCCAAAAATTATCTTTTATATAAAAGAAATAGGAATGTTTGTAAGAAACTGGCCAGGTGCGTGTCAGACCACGCACAGTGAAGGATTCCGTAGTCGGGACCAATATTCATATTATTCAATATTCATTGATATGTACGGGACTGCCTACCGTTATATTCTTTTTCGTAATTTTACTACACCAATGTTTAGCAGTGCACAGAAAATTGCTGTGTGACATCTGGATGGACAAACATACATGACGAAATTATAAGTGTTCTGCAAAAAAATTAAAGATGTGCTGCGCCAACCCCAAATACCTAAATTGGGGTAGGGGCAGGAACATAATGATATAAAATTTAGTAAACACCAGAACATTTTCCCTTCTTTTCGTTTTCATTGTAGGCTCGCCTCCTATTACATGGGACTGAGCATAACTGGCAAAATGTGGATGTTACTATACACCTCTACCCAACAATTCAGGGGAAACAGGTGTTTCATTAAGAGCTTTTATGGTTCATTAAATGTCATGCATGAATAGATAGAATAGATGTACTCTTACCATATTTGCCATAAAAGGGATGTTTTGCAAATCTTGGATACCAAGAAACATTTGGGTTATCATCTTCTAGGGACATAGCAGACATTTGCGATATATTGAACTGTGTGAAAATATCCCACAGCTCTTCCACGGGCCCCAAGAACAAAGTGTCTGCGTCCACATATATCATAGCATCAATGTGAGGTATTAGTTTCTGAAATAAAGTAATTTTGTATTCGTATAATTTCTTACAAGTGCTATTCTTTTGAGTGTAAAGTTCCATTTCTTCCGTTCCGTTCCTACAACTTTCCACCCTGTATATTAAGTTGTTTACTATCCAACGTTTTCACAAAAACTTTCAGAATTAAAGCTACATCATTATGCAACATATCAAGAAGTTTCTTACAGGAATAAACAATCGCTGAGCTGCACATTTACTAAATAGGTTCATCCAGTCCTGTTCATGTTCTTCAGGAAAGCTAACTTCATGAAGTTCAAATTCCAATTGGTTCTTTGTTAACTGCCTCCATCTTGTTAAAGTTTTATTAAATCTTGGTCTCAGGCTATCGTCGGCGAATATTACGAAGTGTACACGAACTCTTGTAAACAACAACACAGACTTAATCACATTCAAAGACTCATTGAATCTTGAATCGCAAACTACAAAAGATAACACTACCCTTTCTATCTCTTTAATCTCCTTGTTGTTAAATATCCTGTAAATTAATTCATCAATATTTGTTAAGTTAAAAAGTACAAAAACCACAGTATTACAATAAATACACGATAGAATCATCATAAAGTTTATACTTACGCGGTGGACAGACGCCTGTTGATGGTAGAATATCTTATTTTATTACTACTTACTCTAGAATACAAGTATATAACAGTAAAGCAACTCAATATTAGCAAAATCATTACTTTAAGTGATAACTTTTTCATATTTTTGCTGTTAAATTTACTCACAAAAAAACAGTGGGATTCATTTTACGTACGCTACTGACCACAGAACACATATACTCCTGCTACTGACCGTATTTTACACAGAGTACTTTTTGATAGAACACACTCTAGTGTAGTGTTCTGTGGTCTGGGTCTATCAAAAAGTACCATGGACTTATTAAATACTAGCTTCTGCCCGCGACTTCGTCCGCGTGAAATTCGTATGTGCTTTCCTCTAAAAATTTCGAAAATGTGTGTAGGTATGATCTTTATCATTTATTTAGATAAATAAGTATTCGGGCCAATTTTTAAGTTTATAGATCAAAGGAATCAGATTTTTAAAATAAACTGTATCCCCGCTTTTCACCCCCACAGGGGTGGAATTTTGAAAAATCGTTCGTGATTTGTTCATAACTTGATTCAAAGACCCATACCCATTTTCGAGTTAATGAATGCAAGCAGTAATATCCACCCCTAAACTTTATTACTTACCCTTTTCCACCTTGAAGTCGATTTTTGAAAAACCCTAAAACACAAACTTGTTTTAATTTTGTTTTAGTAGTACCGAGTTTCGAGTTAATCCGACAGCGAGTTACATATTTTTCTAACCTGTCAACTTTGTCACCCCCTAATCCTCTGTGAGGGTTTTTTTTTTTAATAAAAGCACAGACGTAAAAAGAATAAAAGTGACAATCTTTATTATTTACTGACCCAAATATTGCCAAGTTTCATGTTTATTAAACAAATAAATAAGATTTTTCATATAAACTGTATCACCGCTTTTCACAGGGGTGGAATTTCGTAAAATCGTTTAGGATGTGTTCATTATTTGACTCAAAGATTATTTATACCAATTTTCGAGTTAATCAAACCACGCAGTAAAATCGCTGTAAAATTAACTACCCCTTTTCACCCCATTAAGGGTAGATTTTCAAAAACCCTGATACACGTTATTCTTTATTGATACACGTTATTCTTTATTTATGGTCTTAAAAGTATAAATACTGAGTGTCGAGTAAATAGGACTACGCGTTAAAATTCTTCCATACAAATTTTGACGCCCCCAATCCCCCTTTAGGAGGTAGTTTAGAAAAACAAAAAATGCCAAACTTCATAATTTACTTATATAAGTATTCGTGCCAAGTTTCATGTTTAATAACCAAATGAATATGTAAGAAAAGTTGCTTTCAAATAGCTATCGGTGAAGGATTATTTAGTTCAAGCATGTTCCGGCGAACCAAGACATCGGCAAATCTTGGTATCGGCCAACCATTCATTCTATGTAGCGTTATTCGGCGAAACGTGCTGTCGCTAAATAATGGTATCGACTAATAGTTTTTTCGTATTACCGTTCGTCGGTGAACCATGCTTTCTGTAGACAGTTATATCGTTAAAGGGTAATTCGATATACCGTACGGGACTCTTTTCACCCCGTTAGCAGAGATTTTTAGGAAACCCCGATACACATTATTCTTTGTTTGTGGTCTTTAAGTATATCTAAATACTGCGTTTCGAGGTCATCGAACTACGCGTTAAAATTTTTCCATACAAATTTTGACGCCCCCAACCCCCCTTTAGGGGTTAGTTTATAAAAATAAAAAATGCCAAACTTCGTTTTTTACTTAGATAAGTATTCGTGCAAAGTTTCAAGGTTATTAACTCGAGGAATAAGATTTTTCATACAAACAAAATCCCCCTTTTCACCCCTTTAAAGGTTGAATTTCCAAAAACCCCTTCTTATTCGATACCTACTCTTCACAAAGAACACACCCTCCAAATAATTCATGTCCCTAGGACCAGCGGTTTAGGCTGTGCGTTGATATCTCAGTCAGGTCGTTCATCCCCCTTTGGGGGTGAAATTATCAAAAACGCTGAGACACATATAAATTAATTTTCAATCGTCAGCCTAAACACAAAATTTGAAGATCCTGACTTTTAAACTGACGGACTTTCATACACAACTTCCTACCCTTTTTTAGCCCTTCGGGGGTGGAATTATCAAAAACGCTGAGACACATATAAATTAATTTTCAATCGTCAGCCTAAACACAAAATTTGAAGATCCTAACTTCCCTTCCCTAAAACTGAGGGACTTTCATACAAACTTTCATCCCCTATTTGACTCCCTTAGGGGTTGAATTTCTAAATATCCTTTCTTATTCCTTGTCTAAATTATAAAGGGAACCACTGTGTAAAATTTCAGCTATCTAGGTCTAAGAGCAAGGTTACACGCTCAGTTTGGCGTCATTCTGGTCCATCAGTCTGGTCAGAATGATCGGAGAATGATCGTGTAACCCACGGATTGACAGACTAATGGTCCAGAATGATGAAAATAAACCCCCTTATTCATAAAACTTATCAAACCTATTTTAGTTAAAATGGGGTTTGTCTCTTTCTTACACACAGAAATGTCAACGTGACAGATAAAGACAAACGTTCTATAAACCTATTTTAGCTAAAATAGAGATAAAATAGGATTATGAATAAGGGGGTAAATATTTTAAATAATTTCGTCAGTCTAGTTTTGAATGATGAAAGACTGATGGGAGCAAGGAACTTTACCTATAAGTTCCTTGGATGGGAGAATGATCGTGTAACCCGCTCGTATCATTCTGGCGTCAGTCATCGTCAGCGACGCAATGCAGAAGGACGAGTGAAGCGACATAACCAGTGTTGCCTACTCAATTTTTAAAGAGAGCTAGTCAGCTAGATCCCCTTCGAAATAGAGCTAAATTTTTGGAAAAAAAAGAGCTAAAATAAAATAATGTAAAATCAAAATTTTAATTATTTATAAAGAAAAACGTAGCATGATATTATATCATGTTAGATTAATAAGAGAAATATTTAATAAAAATACGATTATTCGTCGTCAGAACTATCGAAATTGTGTGTCAAATTCACTAATTCTAATCCACTTGTGCTTGGTCCTCCTGAGTTTTCCACATCCTAAGTTGCCATGGTAACAATTTTTTTTAATTCGCACTATAAATAAACAAATAATCAACACAGTACCCCACCACGATCGTATGTACAGACGCCAGCACATCAACCTACACCTAACTGTCACATTTTCCCAATCAACTTTGAACCTTATGTTTTAGTGATAAAGTTGAAAATCTATGAAAGAAATTTGACAGATTGTAGTAGGTTGATGTGCTGGCGTCTGTACATCAAACCAAAATCAAGGAATGAATGATCGAACGAAACAAAGTACAGACGCCAGCACATCAACCTACTACAATCTGTCAGATTTCTTTAATAGATTTTCAACTTTATTACTAAAGAATAAGGTTCAAAGTTGATTGGGAAAATTTGACAGATTCGGGTAGGTTGACGTGCTGGCGTCTGTACTAAATGAAACGAATGAAATCATAGACTACACTATTTTAAACTAGAGAAACGAAATAAAACAATACGGGGATTCCCCGTAGTTCAAGTCTTAGACTAAAATGGCTCTATGTATTAATTTACTCGCTGGTCTGCATTCGATTCGGATACACACCTAAAATTTTGAAAGAAAAATACCAAAAGTATGACGCCAAACTGAGCGTGTAACCTTGCTCTAAGAGTTTGGGCTGGGCGTTGATGAGTCAGTCAGTCAGTCAGGCCTTTTGTTTTTATTTATATAGATATAGGAGGTGACTTTGATTGACTGCGATTCGATTCGACTCGGCTCAGCGAGCCTAGTAGCGCGTTTCTGCTGTACTCGACGCCAGGGCTTTATTATATGATTTTCTCGTCTTTTGTCTGATGTCTGGTTCTGCGACCTGCGACGATGACAGCCACTGAGTTGGCTTGGCTCAGTGGCTGTCATCGTCGCATGTCGCTGTCAATGTCAAGTCCACAGAGTACTTTTTGACAGACTGAAAGTCAAGCAAGTCCCACTGTCATAATAGTTCTCACAGCAGGAGCAGGACCAAAGACATTAAAATTATTATATGTAGCAGTACATATCAAAAAGTACTCTGTGGAGCAGGAGCACCTGGAGCACTCACCCACTTCATTCTTATATAAATTTACATACTTCTCATAAAATGAGTGCGAAATCGGAAGACGCCTTAAAAGAGAAAATATTAAACGTAGCAAAGAAAAATCCAAAGGGTATTTCACATAATGATATAACAGCCGCAATTCCTGAAGTATCTTCTGCTGAACTTGTACCTGCAATCAATGAATTATTACAGCAAGAATATTTTGATTTATTTAATCAAAATGGTGTTTTGGTCTATAGGTAAGGCTACTGTTACTAGATCTCAAAATACTGTTTTTGTCTGAGAAAAATTACTTATTTACTCAATGTGCAGATATTATAATTCAGGTTAAAAACTCAAACAAGTAAGCAAGCAGTAAAAGGAGCTGACAATGAAGAAAAAGTTGTTTTTAATTTAATAGAAGAAGCTGGAAATAAGGGTATATGGATAAGAGATATCAGAGTCCGGTCTAACCTGGCCAACACACAACTAACTAAAGTATTGAAAAATCTGGAAAGCAAGAAACTTATCAAGGCTGTAAAATGTGTTAATGTGAGTTAACCCTTCGTAAGCCGGAAATGTGGACACAATGGCTTTTTTTCAACCAGTTAATACAACTATATAATGTGGACACGACAATAAATGAAAGCACGGGCAATACTGGTACACAGGAGTATTTTAAATAATAATAAATCCTAACATGGAAATTAAAAAAGTGATTATTTCAAACTAAATTGTAGTGATGGGCCGACTATGACTTTTGACAATCTTTAACTAGATATAGTGACTAAACTATTGGATATATTATTTGGTTGAATTTTTGTATGGGACTGGGAATGTCATTAGATACACAAAGTTTAATTTATTCCCCTATGCAAAATACATGCATTGACGTGGAGTTGCGGGCACCAGCCTATATTACCTATTGTCATATCCACATTGTATATTTGTTAAATATGGGATCCCTTCTTTTCGCATAA
The DNA here is from genome assembly GCA_947508005.1 of Amphipoea lucens. Lineage (NCBI taxonomy): Eukaryota > Metazoa > Arthropoda > Insecta > Lepidoptera > Noctuidae > Amphipoea > Amphipoea lucens. The sequence goes on along the minus strand of OX382373.1, from coordinate 8,407,468 downwards.
TATTCTTTTTCCTAATATACTTTGGCATAATTTGTTTTGGCATAATAATACTTAGCATTATTTTTTTTTTGGCATACAGTTTATGTGTGCATAATTATCTTTAAGGCTAATTTGTTTTGGCATAAATTTAATTCACATAATACTAAACGACATCAGGGGCACCCTGAGGTTCGGTTTGGTTAGGTTCCTTTAAACTCTGCAGACAGAAATAGAAGCCCCGCTGTGGGGCTCTGTCGACCTGACATAGAAATAAAACGAGCATGCTAAATTTATTCTTTAGAATGTATGCTTAATTATTATTATGATTAGAGAAAGTATGCTTAAAAAATGTATGCGTAAGGTGTTATGCGAAAATATAATTACGAGAAACAAAAGTATGCAGTTATATTAGGTCTTAAAATTTTACGCAAATGGATAGGGAACCGTTACATATACATGTTCATTACACATATAAATGCTAAGAATGATTATTTTTAGGCTTCTAAGAAAAAAGTGTATATGCTTTACAACTTGGAACCAGACAGATCTATATCAGGAGGAGCATGGTATCAAGATCAAGATTTTGAATCAGAATTTGTGGACATCCTCAATGTCCAATGTCACAGGTTCCTGAGTCAAAGATCTGATAAAATTAAAAACAATCCACGTGGCCCCATTGTAGGCAGGACTCAGTCTTATGCCACAGCTGCTGAAGTACAAAAGTATATCACTGATCTAGGAATAAGTAAAGTAAGTCACTCAATAAATATCAACTTATTTTTATTAATAATCTAAACACTATAAATACATTATTTATAGATAAGGAGTAATTATCACTAAACTAATATTAGATTTAAAGCAACAAAATACTCTTGCACATTCCAAACAGGATATTTTGTATCAGACAAAAAAATGCATATTAGATAATGCTTATGGTCTGTTCCAAAAGTATTGCTGAAAATGTAAACAAACCCTGTTCAAGTTAAATTCTTATGCAATCACTCATCAAAGGAAATTATTTACACATTCATGTATCATTCATTATTACTTTTTTCATATATGAGGGTTTCAACTTCATTTCTGACCACTTTTCTCAATAATTGTTGTTTCAACAACATTATTAAATTGTAATTGGTAAATCATTGAAGGACAAACATTTTAAAGGTGATTAAAATTTAGAATTTTTAGTTAAAGTACCTATTTAAATAACCAAATCAAAGCCCTCAATTTGTGTGTGGCACCACAAATTGGCATCCACAGGTATGTTTTCAATTCCATTTGTTTACATTATCATCAGATACTTTTACAATGTATTATATTATGTAAAATATATTAGTTACATTTCAAGCATTGCGAGATTGTAAGCTCTGCAGTCAGTGACATATGTGTGTTTCTTCTTTTATGTTCTATAACATGCATGTGCATACAAAGAATTATAAGGTCGAGCACTTTAAGTTGTGAATGTATATAACAAGGTTGTGAGAATTTGTTTGTGTTTCAGGTTGAACTCGATGTAGAAGATGTAATCACAATACTGAATACTTTGGTCTATGATGGTAAGGCAGAGAGCAGTGTGTACCCTGATGGGAGCAAAGTGTACCGTGCTATAGACCCTCTTATACCTGCACCAGGGCTAGTACAAGTGCCATGTGGAGTCTGTCCACTCATACATAAATGTGCCTCTACTGGACTAATTACACCACAAGATTGTACTTATATGAAAGAGTGGTTAGAATAATAAAATATATAGCATTAAGCTGTGCTTATTTATTCCCTGATGCCTAGTTTACAAGTATTCAACTGTTACAATAAATTGAAGTACCTACTTAATCCTAAACATATTTATAAAAGATAAACATTGAATTAATACATTTTCGGGACCACCTATGTAAAGCATATTCTACATAAATATACAGACTAGGTTGTAAAAAAACTATACAGATTCGAGTTGTATTAATTAGCTCATATAATAAGCAGTACCATCACAGTATTTTTGTGGCACAACCTATTACATATCTTAAGTACAAGCTGAATTATTTTCCAACACAATACTAGGAGTATCATTCAAAATAAGTCATCTTTTGCTAATTCCTTTACTGTATGATTCAGCAAATACAAATAAAAACTCATCAAAAACTGGTAACAACATTACTAATTAAATCCACTTTTTTATGCTGCAAAGCAGCAACATTAAATTATACACTTATCACAGGCTTCAAAACAAACTTCTAAAATTATTTTCTATATTATACAAAGCTGATGAGAGGATTGCTGGCTCCCTTTTAGGATTAAATGCTTTTTCTTCTGTAGATGGACTTGTTTCCTCAAGTATATCATTATTATGGTTGTTGTTGTTAGGAAACAGGGAACTGAAGGCATCCATCTGGATATAGTTAAGAGACTGCAAAATCAATCCTTTGTTAGGGTACGGGGTAGCAGTCACAATGACACTATCATAATGAGTGTCCTGATGACTGACGTTTTGAGGCTTTGGTGCTTCTGGAGTTGGAGGTTGTGGTGTTGGAGGAGTAATCAGCACAGGGGGCTCCTTCAACACAGGCGGTGGAGTTTTTGGTTTCTCTCCACCTGAAAGTAATTAATTTATGTAAATTATAGCTTTTATATCAGTAGAATATTAATGTTGATGTTAGACTGCATCATCCCACAGCAGGAAAATAATATTATAAGTAGAATATTATAAGGTTTAAATATACCAACAATTGCAAACAAAATACATACTTATAGAATAAATAATCCTCTCCATTTCTCTCAGCTGAGTTTGTTGTGTCTGAACAGTGAAGTACAGATCAGTTATGGTATCAGAAATGTGCTTCATTTCTTCTTCCTTCTTGGCTTCTTTGGCAGTTTCCTTTTTACTTTGTCTGAAAAAAAAGAAAACATTGTTAAGGTTATAGTAGACCAAGAACTTGAGAGAAATGGTGCAAGCGTGAATGAATATTAATTGGCATCTTGCAGTTCAACCTAGGAGGTTTCCGTCCGCTTAGCCGGACTTGTATAAATAATATTAATTTTGACCTCTTTATATTGGCAAATATTGCCACACCATACATGTACATTAATTAATTAATTAATAAAAAGATATATACCAAAATCCTCAACAGCTTAAGTTATGCTTAAGTGATTTTCTTTGATTTACATAGTACATACATAAAGCAAATAAACATTTTTAATATCCAAATAAAAAAAAAAAACAAAAAATAATTGTAATAGCCAAATATTATGAATTCAGGAGACTATTTGCTTAAAATTTCACCTTGTTGATCAACTCAGACAATCAGTTTCCTGTTCAAATTATACCTTTACAACAGCATATTTAAATTTATGCTAGTGTTTTAAAAATAGCTGTGCTTACCTGTTATATTCAAACAATAATATGGCCGCTCCTATGGTAAAAATCAATGACTCGCCAAGTAGATTTGCTCCCAGCTCTATCGCCATTTCTTGACTGAGAACGGGTATGTTTACTGGTCTACCCAAGTTTAAAATCCACATTTTAGCTTTTACTTCACACCAATTATAGACTGAAAAAAATACACCTTTATTTAAAATTTTCGTCTTATTTTTGAGTAAACAACTACGATGTTATCAGTGTAATGATAATGATCTTGCAAAGTGCAGCTACTTTCCATTTGCAAAAGTTTTCTTAACTGTTACGACATCGCCAGGAAGAGAGAGAATCCTGTTTTAGTCAGGGATAGCAGCTTTCCAGTCATTACATGATTCAATTATTTTGGCGTACAATAGGTAAACAATATCAACACTTACATTGGGCAGGAGGCATACAGACATAAGTCCTGAAAAAAGGATGATGTTTAGCTCGTTCTTTACAAGCATTTGCGATGGGTTTACTTATCTGCTTTATCAACAAAGCGCCTAGTTTTGCAATTGGAAATGCTCCTACAACCATTGTAAGTTGGCCAAATTTCGTCTATTTGATTATGCAGTCAGATCAGACAGATATTGCAAATTTTATAAATCTAGGTATGAACAAGGCCATGAAATAAATGTTCCTTCTGCTCATCTGCTGCGATAAAATTGACAAGTGTCAAAATGACAATTATTGTCCACGGTGTTGCCAATAAGAATTTTGAGATTCCGATAGCATTGTTGCGATTTTTCAATTTTCCGTAAAGCAACGGTTTACTATAAGCCTACAAAACCAGTTTGCTGACATTGTACAGACGCCAGCACATCAAGCTACCCCAATCTGTCAGATTTCTTTGATAGATTTTCAACTTTACTTCAAAGCAATAAGGTGCATATTCAATTGGGAAAATTTGACAGATTGGGGTAGCTTGATGTGCTGGCCTCTGTACTAAAAACTTATGCGAGGTCAGCTAAAACTGGGAATGTATAGTTTGATCTTTGTGTGTATGCACGGGCGGGCGTGTATTTCCCGCGGCGATTTTTATTTCGTGCACTGGATTTTCAGCGCACTGCTTAGCACCGAGAGTTGAAAATCCAAGTGTGAAAATCCAGTGCGCGATATAATACCGCCGCGATACTTTTACGTCCGTGCGTACGTGCTACAGTGGTTTGGCGGCTATGTCGTCACATTGGCCATTTCGTCGCTATCCCTAATAGGTCACTTTCACTAATACGTCACCTTGTGCATCTGGTCAGTTTCTTAACTCGTCTCATGCTGTATTTCGACTCATTCCCAACTCGTCCGATGGATATGTACAACGTACAGTCAGCCTTAAAAATGTCGGGACGAACAGACTGTTCACAATGATCTCAACACCTAATAATTTTTTTTAATTAATCGTCTACCTTTAGGCGATTTTGTGTAAATTAAAATGCTAGTTAAGTACCTACCTATTTATGTTACGAGAGAGTCCATTTTTATTTAAGTTGAGTTTATTTTTATTTTTTTTCTTTATCGTCTTTCTAGTAAAAATTCTAACAAGATTGTGCGAGTACTACCTACCTCATTTATAATAAAATTTTGTTGTACTGAAAATGTTTGTTTTTGTGCTTAATTGTACATATCCTTCGGACGAGTTGGGAATGAGTCGAAATACAGCATGAGACAAGTTAAGAAACTGACCAGATGCACAAGGTGACGTATTAGTGAAAGTGACCTATTAGGGATAGCGACGAAATGGCCAATGTGACGACATAGCCGCCAAACCGCTACAGTTGCGTATATATAAAGGTGTTACAAATAAAACAAAATGTTAAAATCTACAGCCCGACAAGGACATCTGTGAACGTGGCGAAATATGAAACTAACATGAAATCTTCCTTTTTTAAAAAATGCGTTCATCTGACTAATAGTTATTGCAAAAAAGGGGCCCTTCGAGCTTGCGTCGAAAAGCTGCTAAAGATTATAATAATAATACGGGAGGTTGCTTCTAAATGAGTTGAGCATTGGCGTATATATCGTGCCCACCCTAGGATGTTTGGGGACCTATTCGAAATTTTAAGCTGGGTACTTACATAATATAACTTCACACAAAAGCAATCAAATAAATAATCTACCACCAAGACCTACACAAACTTATTATTACCTACATAATACATTCCATTTAGTTACTTTTGAAATCACAAAAATAATTGAATCTACTAATAAGCTAGAGTATTATTATGATTAGACGGCCCGGGAACAAATGCATCGGCAATCGGCCATACAGGCCACGGCAGGGGTTGCGCAGGTCGTTGGAAGGATCCGTCTGGGTCTCGAGGTGGCTTTGCACAAATTTTGAGGCCCACTGTTTCCATGGGCCTCAGAACAAGCCACCACGCGATTTACAAATAGTGGTAAGAACACATAGTGGAGGAGGCGTCCGCATCGATTTCGAGTCGACGATGAAGTACCTAGGACTTGTCCTCGACAGCTGGTGGGACTTCGGGCCGCACATTCAGCGGCTACTCCCAGGATGATGAGCGCTGCAGCTGCTCTTGCGCGACTGCTACTCAATTTGGGGGGGGGGGGGGCAACGCCTTCTGCCGGAGACTGTTCGTGGAGATTGTGCGGTCCATGGCCCTGTATGGGGCGCCCGTGTGGGCGGACACTGACGGCTCGCAACGATGCAATATTGCGAAGGCCGCAAAGAGCGATGGCTGTTAGGGTGATAAGAGGATACCGTACGATCTCCTACGAGGCAGCAACTCTCCTGCCCCCTTATTCACAAACACTCGATATGCTTCCGTATCGTATCGAACTTAATCATTGTTATCGTAGGAGTCTTCTAAACGCTGTTCAGAAGTCCAAAACCCGAAAATTTTGTCAGTTTAAATGAAATAGACGCCCGCTATTCTTCCAACAGCTATTTGCTGTTGAGGGTAAGTCAAATCAGGTTATCGAAATGTCAGGTTTTCGATACGATAGCCTGTCGTATGGTTGTGAATCAGGGCTCTGGTCGGACAACGCCCCGCCCTGGGATCTGTACGTGAAAATCCGTGCGTCCCTAATCCCTATATCGCTGGCGGAAGTCCACCTTCCACCAGCGATATAGGGACGCAAGGACTTGCGAAGCTTGCGCGTGGTCAGCCTCCGGTTTCTTGGGAATTCGATCCACGAAGGACTGAGCTCCGTCAGATCCTAGTGGCTGAATGGAGGGAGCGACTTGCGCAACCCAGGTCCCGCTCGCCACAATAGTGGCGGTAAGGCCTGTTATGGAAGAATGGCTGGAGAGGCAGCTTGGCGCCCTAAGTTTCCGGCTGACGCAGGTGCTTATTGGACACGGATATTTTGGGAAATACCCGTGTCGCATAGGTCGGGAGCGGACGCCTGCTTGTCATCAACTCATCACTGTGTGGACTGCCACGAGGACACACCACAAAATACGTTGGAGGAGTACAGCTTGGGCCTAACAGCGCTGTGCCCTCGTCGCGACACCTGGTGCGGGTGATCTGTCATTTTCGGCAGTGGTTTAGTCCATGGTCGGAAGCGAAAACGCGTGGGATGCTGTAGCCTCTTTTTGCGAGGAGTTGATGCATGCAAAGGAGGCGGCGGAGACGGAGAGAGAGCATACCTCTTATTCCACCCGCACCAGAAGAGCAGCCGGGCGTCGAAGGGTGCTTAACGATTTCCGGCCACCATAAGAAGGGGCCTGCGGGCGGCGAAATTGGGGCCGTGTCGTCGCTCGAGCAGTCGGGCTCAAAGAAGTGGCACGCAATAGTGGGGTTTTAGTCAGTAGGAGTCCGACGTCATAACCCTCCGTTCTTCACGGACGGAGGAAATAAAAAAAAGTTTAGGGGCCAGGTCCCCCCCTAGGAAGAAACCCTAGATACGCCAATGGAGTTGAGGTTGTGTTATTGGAGTTTATAAAATGGCGGATTGAGATTTGGTAACACCAAATCCCACATGAGAGGCAGTGCAGTGCGCACTGCCTCTCATGTGATTGTATGCTAGCGGACTCCAGTGCATGCCTTCGCATCTCGCTTTATAAGGGTTCCGTTTTTCCTTATGAATTACGGAACCCTAAAAACCATGTTGCTAGACTTGATAGATGTTGCTAGTCTCGTACGTTTCATGTATGAAGTCTCGCAGACGCGGCGCCACATGCATGCGACGGAATCATAAATCTTGATTTATATAGGTGGACGTACCAATCCCAAACCAGTTAAGAAGATATTTTGACTTTAATTAACTGCCATTTTAACAGATTTTGACGGAAGACCTTAGTTCTATGTTATTTTTAAAGTTTGCTTAAAGACAAAATGAGGATTAAAAATCATTGCAGCATAAGTATTTCGGAATTGCTCTAATTTTGAGTTAAATCCTAAAAGTTGGACTGTTCCTTAGTTGGACCAACATATACCCGGTTATTGACCAAGATTGAGCCAGTAATTGACCAACGTATTGACTTATACATGAATAAAATAAAAGGCCATTTATTAAATTTTAAAATGAACGTTTATTGAGATCTAACTTTTGTACAGACGCCAGCACATCAAGCTACCCGAAACTGTCAAATTTTCCCAATCAACTTTGAACCTTATGCTTTAGCAATAAAGTTGAAAATCTATTAAAGAAATTTGGTCAATTAGAATCCAACAGGTTTTCATAATTTTACCAGTCGCTTGAATTTCTTCCATTGCTTTTTTATATCTTCTTGGTCATACTTGAATTTTTTTCACCCTGGTTCACTCTTTACACCCTGAATAAGTATATTGAAAAAAAAAATCAAGTCAATTTTAGCAGGACGCCTAAAACATACAATGTCTGGTCAACTCCACGAACACTATTAATGTACCTAACCCAAACCACTGGTCAACTACTGGAATATGTTAATTAAAATCGTCAATTTTGTATTGTTCATCAATATAATCAAAGGGAATTGTTGAAACATCAATAATAATGACAGAAAACGCAAGTTTAAGAAATAACCAGTAGTAAACCATATGGTCAACTATAGGCAACCTATACAACATGCGTTCCTGTAGTTAACCAGTCTCAGAAACCTATTAAAAACAAAAAATTTGTTCAAATTTATATCTGCAATCAATACACCGATAAATATATTAACTATATTTCACAAAACATTTACAATTTACTTAAAAAATACTAAGTTTTAAATGGATTGAACTTTACCTTTCATTGAGCGTTCCTTATAGCAATGGCGGCCGAACGGCGAGAGAACAAGACCCGTAGCGACAAAAATTAAAAAGAAAGCTATATTTTTTTATTAATTCACCTGAAATTCACACTAGTAGATTCTCAAAGATGTAATAAAGTAACCCAGATTTAAAAAACCTATAGATATTGGCGCGAATTCTTAAAATGTTGGCTTTTTGACGCAAATGGTCAACTACAGGCGACTGGTTTGGGACTGGTACGTCCACCCTATTAACTTAAACATTATATTACAATTATTACAGGCATAGTTAATAAAATGCACAATCCTAAAATAGAGAAAGGTGTCTGAGGCAGGAGGGTTGTTCTAGGAGAATTTTGTTAACTATATAATAATAATTAGTTCCACTTCCGCTTATTGCCGCGGGACTTCACTCGTGAGACGGACTCTATACCTAACGGCCTGGCCACGAGCTCGCCGCTGTCAGCGGCAGCTTAGCGCGGGGCGGCGAGCGGTAAAAACAAATATACCAAAATGTATGAACCATGCCACGACGCACCACTCGCAGCGTCAACGGCTAGGCAAAAGAAACCGCGCCACTTGCCGCTAAGCCAAAACTCGTGGCCGGGCGGTAAGTCTCGTTTCCTACTAAATGTATGAGAAAAATACCAACCCTAACTGTCTTATAAATCTACCGTTTTTTTTTTTAATTCTACTGATTTAGTTGTGCACTCATCAAAATGAACACAATTTTACTCTGAAATTAAATACTTCTGAATTTTCAAGTTATTTATTATAATAATATTAAATATCCATTTTATACTGGGTAATGCTTGTTTTCTCTGGAAAACTAGTACGTAATATAAACATGCTATTTACTTCAGGAGTGGAATCCAAGGTTTCTAAGTATCCAAACCAGTATATGACTAGCCCAGGTCCAAATCTGTTCCAATAGCATAGAAGTTGTTCTTTAAGATATCCTGAGTGATTTTCTTCATCTCCAAAGAGTGCTTTACTTTCAACCCAGTTGACAATGAATCCATCAACAGCAATAGGTACATCTAACTTAAAATCTGGTGTTTTGTCATAACCCCGTGACCGCAGAACACTTTCATCAGAAAATGTGATGTTCATTAGTCTTAATTCTCTTTCTAATCTTAACTCATATTCTAACCCTATAGATCTGAAATTAAAACAAATATTACTGCATGTATCAAAACACAGCGCTTTCAATGGGTGATAAAACATACTTCAGTTACCATAAAATATTTTCAATAATAATAAATGATTCAAAAGCTTACTGTTTTATTATATCTGCATAGGGACCATACTGGTTATCATTCATAATACCCTGAAACATAGAAAGAAAATTAGGACCACATTTGCTCATGTTTTTTATAAGTCTCTTGATTCAATTACTTAAAAACCAGCCAAGTGCGTGTCGGACCACGCACAATGAAGGGTTCCGTAGTTGGAATGAATTTATCCCAAGAACAAACTTATCATTGTAATTGAAAAACATGTTCTCCCACACATTCCAACTGAAAATGTAAGCTTGTACGTACAATATTGAGAGATTTACCATGTTTTTTTAAGATCACAGACAGGCGCGGTCGCAGCCCAAGATTTTGGGGGGGGTCATCATGGGTGCCGAGGAATATTGTAAGGGAGGTAATCTCCACGTTGGTCTAGTGGTCGCAAGCGTTACTGCTAAGCATGAGGTCCTAGCTGGGTTCGATTCTTAGGTCAAGTAAAGTGTTGAAAGGGTTTTTCAATCAGAAATTTCTCAGAAGCAGCCTGGAGTCTGGGTTTGTGCTCGGTTGGCGGCAGTTGGCTCGCCCTCTATGACATTTCACTTAATAACTGGCGAAATGTGGGTGTAAGTACTATATGAAGGTACACCCCTGCCCAACCCTTTGGTTCATGTACATCTCCAGCTCCACATTACTTATGCTATTCAGGGACGCAGTTTTTACTTAGGGGGGGTGTTACTTCAATGCTGCCAAATCGGTCGTATGTATTAGAACGATAGATTGTGCAGGGTGGGGAGAGCGAGCGAAGCGAGCTCGAAAATTTTAACAACCCGCCTCTGTTTGATTAGGCTTTGTTTTATATTTTCAAGTAGAAATAGGAGTTACATTGTCGACTTATGCAGGCAAGCTCAAGCAGCTAACAGAATCTAAAATTGAAGAGCGAGCGAAGCGAGCTCGAAAATTTTGCACACTCTCGGATAGGTTCGATTTTCTTTCGATCATTCCAAAAGGACCAGGAATTACTTGCTTTGTCGACTTTAAAGAAAAGCTCAAGAACTAATGTAAATTACAAGAACGAGCGTAGCGAGCCTGTAAATTTTAGCACCCCACCTTGAATAGTCTCTGTTTTCTTTTACCCATCATACAAAAAGAGAACTTACTTTATCGAGTTATGACGAAAAGCTTAAACTCGTTTTACAGCAGTTAAGGTTTTGGAATCTGGCCTTACCTTAGCCTTTCAACCTTACGTACGAGGGGGGTGCCCAATATCCCGAGTTTGCTTCGCTCGCTCTTGAATCCTAGATTCTATATTTTTATAACAAGCTTTTTAAAGGAAAATATTTTTTAGGCACGTTAAAAAACCCACTATCATTTCATAGTTTTAAGTTTTTACTTCAGTCGGCAGTCCCCATGTCTGCCGATGTTCTTAATGTTTTTGAATATGCCAATCGGGGTTTTCGTGGCTCAAGTACAGTTTTAAGTTTACTAACTTAAAACTGCCTTACTAGGCAAGTAAATCATTCAGACTCTCGACAGCTTGAATGATTTTGGGGGGGTCATGACCCCCACGACCCCCCCCCCCTCGGACCGCGCATGACCACAGACTTCTTATAAGTTTTCCTGTAATCTATAGGTACTTATAGAACTATTTTTCGTATTTTTTTCAAAATCTTCGGCTCAGTAGTTTTGGAGGTAAGGCAGGGGGAATGGTAAATTGATGTCTATTTTCTTAAATAACTTTAATACAATTTACTTTAAAATTACGAAAAAAAAAAAAATTTGAGATCCTCACAGTATGCCCTTTCATTTGATATGCACCACGGTACAAATTTCGAAACATTTTATTTTTTATTTGGCCTCCAAAAGTCATTTTGGCCATTTTTGGAGGCCAAATAGAAAAATAAAATTCATTTATTCACATTACACATCTGTGTTTGGGTCACAGAGATTCATATGTGTACCAAATGTCAACTTAATCGGTCCATTAGATTCGGAGCAAATTGGCTGTGACAGACAGACAGACACATAAGTTATCCTATAAGGGTTCCATTTTTTCCTTTTGAGGTACGGAATCCTAAAAACTATATAGGTAGTATACTAATTAAGTTTTTAAGTAGGGTGGACGTACCAGTCCCAAACCAGTCGCCTGTAGTTGACCATTTGCGTAAAAAAGTTAACATTTTAAGAATACGCGCCAATATCTATAGGTTTTTAAAATCTGGGTTACCTTATTACATCTTTGAGAATCTACTACTGTGAATTTCAGGTGAATTAATAAAAAAATATAGCTTTCTTTTTAATTTTTGTCGCAACGTGTCTTGTTCACTCGCCGTTCGGCCGCCATTGCTATAAGGAGCGCTCAATGAAAGGTAAAGTTCAATCCATTTAAAATGTGGTATTTTTTAAGTAAATTGTAAATGTTTTGTGAAATATAGTTAATATATTTATCAGTGTAAAGATTGCAGATATAAATTTGAACAAATTTTTTGTTTTTAATAGGTTTCTGAGACTGGTTAACTACTGGAACGCATGTTGTATAGGTTGCCTATAGTTGACCATATGGTTTACTACTGGTTATTTCTTAAACTTGCGTTTTTTGTCATTATTATTGATCTTTCAACAATTCCCTTTGATTATATTGATGAACAATACAAAATTGACGATTTTAATTAACATATTCCAGTAGTTGACCAGTGGTTTGGGATAGGTACATTCATAGTGTTCGTGGAGTTGACCAGACATTGTATGTTTTAGGCGTCCTGCTAAAATTGACTTGATTTTTTTTTTCAATATAGTACTTGTTCAGGGTGTAAAGAGTGAACCTTTCATGTTTACCTTTTCTATGGAAGATTTTGTTTTAGAATACTTACTTCAAATAATGATTACTTTGTTTTAGCCACGAAATGCCACCCAAGAAAAAAATATTCAAGTATAACAAAGAAGATATTAAAAAGCAATGGAAGAAATTCAAGTGACTGGAAAAATTAGGAAAACCTGTTGGATTCTAATTGACCAAATTTCTTTAATAGATTTTCAACTTTATTGCTAAAGCATAAGGTTCAAAGTTGATTGGGAAAATTTGACACTTTCGGGTAGCTTGATGTGCTGGCGTCTGTACAAAAGTTAGATCTCAATAAACTTTGATTTTAAAATTTAATAAATGGCCTTTTATTTTATTCATGTATAAGTTAATACGTTGGTCAATTACTGGCTCAATCTTGGTCAATAACCGGGTATATGTTGGTCCAACTAAGGAACAGTCCAACTTTTAGGATTTAACTCAAAATTACAGCAATTCCTAAATACTTATGCTGCAATGATTTTTAATCCTCATTTTGTCTTTAAGCAAACTTTAAAAATAACATAGAACTAAGGTCTTCCGTCAAAATCTGTTAAAATGACAGTTAATTAAAGTCAAAATATCTTCTTAACTGGTTTGGGATTGGTACGTTCACCCTAAAATAATGTTATCATACCATGAACACTTGGTAAGCTAAGTCCTTCTCATCAATCAAAGTTGTATCCTTGATGCATTTTTTAGCTAATGATGAATCAGAGTACACACCTTGTAAAAGTGATCTTGCAAACAATGCAGGACTGATTCCTTGACAATCTGAAAGCCTGTTTGTAGAAAAGTTATAATGTTTAAGTTCTTATTTTCATTTTAAAAGTAAGAAGGTAAATCATCATATTATTACACTTACTGTAAAATGACATTTTCCTTACTCTTGTCTCGCATTAAGCCTTCATAAAATTCATGATATTTACTGGAAATTTGTGGAGACTTCCTGTAACTGTGTTTCATGGATCTCTGCACTAATAAAGATATTATGCTGCCCAAAGTAGATGGTGGTAAGCTGTAATTTTATTGTAATTTAAATCTTGGGTCAGTGGGTCGTCTTAGTAATTTTATACATAAAATTAGCAGGTACACACAAGGTTACTCACTGTTTATACTTCTTCTTCAGTTCATTTTCGGATTTGCGGCTGTATGATGTAAGTTTATTGAAGTCTTCGACAATAGCGTTATATTCTTCTATCTTCATTATATTTTGTGATTTTGTTTCCGTCATTATTTCGAGACGTCTCATAATATTCTATGTATCAATCAAGCGATCAATCATATATATAAAGGTACTCTGTGGATCAATGAATCAAAAATAAACATTGCAAGAAATAAACATCATATAAAATAGCACATGCACCACAGAACACTATACTCCTAAGCAGAGAACAGTCTATCAAAAAGTACTCTGTGGCGGACATATACTATTGTAGTCTTTGGTGGCGGAGAAGAATGACCACAGAACACTATACTCCTAAGCGGAGACATGCACAGAAGAACCCATAGAGGAAAAAAATTAATAGGAAGAACCATGGACATATTATTATTATACATACAAAATAGTGTAGTCTACGTATTATACAGGTGGGCAAAAAATCGTGGATCAAACGAAACAGGGCGATAGTTGGGGTTATTTGAATATTTATGCTCTGCCCATACTAAAAATCTTCGTTCAACCAACAATCGCCTTCTACGATGTCCTCACCGTTCTGGTTTCATTCATTCTTCTTTCTTTGTCCAGGCGGTCTTTCTATGGAATGCGCTCCCTCTGAACATCAGGACGGCAACCAGTCGGTTATCTTTTAAAGTGAAGGCACGTGAATATATTCGGCAGAAGTTGGCCGTAAGGCGTAACATCCCAGCGCTGATTTGCTGGATTCGTTTTCTCCTCTACCGATCATTTTTCCCCTGAGAGTTCATTTGGTTTATATATATGCATGTATGTATGTATCTGTGTATATATTGTATTTTTAATTTTATATTCATTTCCTAGCTAGTTCTCCTGTATGTTGCACCTGCCATGTTTTGTCTCTGCCACAGAGTACTTTTATATATAGGTCTCTGCTGCATCACCCTAAGGTTGACTGGTAGAAAATGCCTCAGGCATTAAGTCCGCCTTTGTACAGTATTATTTTTTTTTACTTGTGCATAGTTTTAATAAGTAAATAAAAAAAATTTGCAGTAAAAAAAAAAAAAAATATTGAAAATAACCCTAACTTTTTTTTTTTTTTTTTAAGTATCATCACAACAGCACTGCTTTTATGGCAGTAGATACCATGATTTATCAGTATTGGCACTTTTTTCAATATCATAGTCTCACGAAAAATTATTTCTAACCTTAGAACCATAATGTAAACACTCAAAACTGCCATAACTTTTAAGAATATCAAGTTAGGGCTCTGCCATACAGATGTTTTTTACTGCAAATAACCCCGACTATCGTCCTGTTTCGATTGTTCCACGATTTTTTTCCCATCCTGTAGCTGTATGTATTATAATAAGTCCATGGGAACTGGGAAGAACCACATGCCACAGATAGAGACTATACCACAGAGTACTTTTTGGACTGTTTTGGACACTGACGGTTTTGGACTATACTCTTTGACAGAGACTAACATTCACAGAGACTTCTTTTTATTAGTAACACTGACGTATATAAATTTTTAATCACAGAACATTATGGTGAATGTGAAGTGGTAGACCGCGAAATTTAAATTTTCTTACGTTTTTTGCAATTTGCAGGTCAGTGTCAGGTTGTATCTTGATCAAAATATGATTCGCGACTATAATCCATACTAATATTATAAACGTGAAAGTGTACGTGTCTGTCTGTTTGTTTGTCCGTCTTTCACGCATAAACCGCTGAACCGATTTCGATGAAATTTGGTATAGAGATATTTTGAGTCCCAGGAAAGGACATAGGATAGTTTTTATCCCGATATTCCCACGGGATCGACACTTACGCGGGTGAAACCGCGGGGCGCAGCTAGTAGATATGTATTTACAGCATTATAGTCATTAGAATCATTAATTTATCTCTTTAAGTTAGATTTCTACCATAAACACTTTTCCATACGAGATTTGTTCTTAACGGTTGAAATCTAACTTAGAAAGATGTATTCATAATTCTAATTATTATAATTCTGTAAATACGTACCTTTTATAGTCGCGAATCATATTTTGATCAAGATACAACCTGACACTGACCTGAAAATTGCAAAAAACGTAAGAAAAATTGAATTTCGCGGGCTACAACTACGCATTTACCTTAGAGACTGAGAAGAACTGAACAGTGAATGAATGACAAGAATGTACTACTTACTTAGTCTGTGGCAGTGGCACAGAATCACTGACGTCAGTGCACAGATTATACCTTACATTTCAGCCATGGAATTAGTATATAAGTACAGACGCCAGCACATCACCTACTACAATCTGTCAATTTCTTTTAGATTTTCAACTTTATTATTAAAGCATAAGTTCAAAGTTGATTGGGATAATGTGACAGTTTGGTGTAGGTTGATGTGCTGGCGTCTGTACAATCCTTAATTGTATTTCCTTCAAGCTTATAACTATGGTTTATGGTATTCTATGGTTGGTTGCATGGACTTATTATATGAGTAGGTCATATAATTGAAAATACATTTGAACACATATTGACTATTGTCGCAGCCTGCCAGACATACTTTGCAAACATTTTTCTCCACGGTATGCTGGTAGACGACAAACAAGATGGACGAAAATGGCATATTATGGCTCCCCTTGCAGCAACTTCACAAATTCAAGGACGCACTCGTTGCTCCAATCCATCTTGAAAATTACGATCTTGCAGTCATAAACAAAACATCCTACCGCGCACGACCATTCGCCACAGCAACGGTCGCGCAACTGAACTTTGCGCAAGTGTGGCAGGCTACGCAATCATTTGAACACATTCCAACTTTGAACGCTTTGATATGCGCTAAAAAATAGAAACGGCCCGTCCCCATCACCACGGCGCGCGGCGCCGCCACCGTACAACGGCACGGCGCCGTCACCGTGCAACGGCACGGTGCCGCGAACGGTGCGCTGCGTGCGTATTCTCAGTCGATATTTCGCAGTTGGCGTGCGTGCATGACGTGTTTAAAACAAAATGGTGGAAAATATCGATATAGACTTCTTTGTTTCGTTAGTGGAGGCACGCCCAGTGCTCTGGGATAAGACAAATGACAATTCCTCTGTTTCTGTTTTTTTATCATTCGTCGTCTTAGTAACAACAGGAGAATAACTCTTTCGCGATCCATATCCAGACAAGCACGTTCGAGCAGACTAATTTATCGAATGAGAATTGACGCGCGCGGCGCACCTTTCGCGGTACCGTGCAATGGCACGGCGACGCGACGACGTGCCGTTGCGGCGCGTGCCGTTGTATGGTGGCGGCGCCGCGCCGTGGTGATGGGGACGGGCTAGTGTTGCAAAGGACTCGAGTCCTCGAGTCGTAATTTTAGAGACTCGACTCAATTATGCAAGACTCAGTGTGCTAAAAAGGCTCGGAGTCTAGAGTCAAGCCGAGCCCGAGTCATTTAACAACCATTTGAGTCTAACAAAGGACTCGAGTCTTAAAATGAACCCGAGTCTTCAAGAAAAACTCGGAGCATGAAGATGAGACTTGAAGCTCATCATTCGAAAAGACTCGGAATTGGTGATAAGTTTAAATTAGTGGTTATGATGTAACTCATAACCATTTTAAAAAAATTATTATGTTTATAAATGACTAGCTTCTGCCCGCAACTTCGTCCACGTGAAATTTCACCCTCCTCCCATTCACCCCCTTAGGGGTAGAATTTCGAAAAACCCTTTCGTAGTGGATACCTACTCTTCACAAAGAACACATTCTCCAAATTTCATGTCCCTAGGACCAGCGGTTTAGGATGTGCGTTGATATACAGATATATCAGTCAGTTACTCAGGACTTTGAATTTTATATTTATAAATGATTAAAAATATCCTTATTCAATACTGTTATTTTTTTATCTGAGCCTTTCTCCCGGTCCTGTAAATGTAACAATTTTATTGCTAGACTCATATATGAAGAGGACTTGAGTGCAACTCGCCGCATAAAAAGGATTCGAGCCCACAAAGAGACTCGAGCTCTCATGTAACATTCAAGAACTCGTAGAGAATTTAGTTCTCTAGTCTTGGAGTCCTATTGTAATGAGTCGAGTCTTGTAATTCTTCATCCGAGTCCGTTTATATAGGACTCGAAGACTCGAGTTCTTTGCAACACTAGGACGGGCCCTATCGCCTGGCAAATTGCAAATCTATCTTCAAACTTTGAAACATTCAGTCTCGTGCCACACATAATAATCAAAGAAGTATTCAAATGTAGAAGCTGTATCCACAGACGTTTTTACGTCTGTGGCTGTATCTGGCGCCGGCTTGGTCCATGGTTGGTTGACAGCTGTCCCTTCTTTGTAGAACATCTGTGATGAATTGATGATCTGTGGGTCAATTTTATATATATTATAAATAAAAGTAGAAAAGTCTCTGTGGTCAATTTGTCATTGTGTGTGTCGTCGTGCGTAAGATGTTTTGTCAGTTGTCGTGCGTGTGTACTTCTTTCATACTCGGTAATGTTTTTATTCATAATTTACGAGAATAACATTAATTTTATTTATAAACTTAAACATATGTGCTCTTAGTACCTTAAACAGTTCAGTGCAAATACAGTAATCTTAAGACTGCAAGAATTTATTGAAGATGGGGACTGAACCTTATTCTGATAATGATAAAACGTACTGCTGACTAGTCAGTAAATATTGGATAATTCTAACAGTAGGTAAAATGCAAATGTAATATAATGAACGGCTCTAGTAGCATTGTGGCACATAACTCGGAACTGCAACCATCTGAGAACGGTATCACGCAAAATGCACCAGGGATAAATATTGATAGAAGTAAAGCTGCAGGTTCAAATGCGCGCGATGGTTCGGAGGACCTACTCGATCTTAAAGGCAAAGTTGAATCCCGCCTCCTATCCATGTGGAATAACGTGAAGTTTGGATGGACAGTCAAATTGAAAACCAGCTTTTCAAAGGAATCACCGGTATGGCTACTAGGACGATGCTACCATCGTAAACTGAGTCCAACTGGATCATTAGAATCTTCTACAGAAATAGGTACAGAAGCAACTGCACACCAGCCAATTGAGCAGATATATGGTGAAGGTATTGAAGGTTTTAAATCTGATTTCATCAGCAAAATTTGGATGACCTACAGAAGAGAATTTCCTACCATGTCAGGTTCGTCATTTACCACTGACTGCGGTTGGGGTTGCATGCTCCGAAGTGGACAAATGTTGCTAGCCCAAGCATTAGTGACTCACTTTCTTGGGAGGTCTTGGAGGTGGTCTCCTGAGAAAGCTATACAAAATGCCAGGGAATTCCAAGAGGATTGTCTACACCGCATGATAATCAAATGGTTTGGTGACAAGTCGTCAGTTAACAGTCCTCTGTCTATACACCAGATGGTGTGTCTGGGAGAAGCATTGGGTAAGAAACCAGGAGACTGGTATGGCCCTGCGTCTGTTGCTCACTGTTTAAAAGCAGTAATGGCAGCTGCTTCGAAAGAAAATTACGAATTTGATAATTTGGAAGTTTATGTTGCTCAAGATTCAACTATTTATATTCAAGATGTATTCTCACTTTGTCGTTTACCAAATGGTTCTTGGAAATCACTCATTCTTTTAGTTCCTGTAAAATTGGGTTCTGATAAATTTAATCCTATTTATGGCCCTTGCCTTACATCGCTACTTACATTAGACTTCTGCATAGGAATTATTGGGGGACGTCCCAAACATTCACTGTACTTTGTGGGCTACCAAGATGATAGACTAATTCATTTAGATCCTCATTACTGTCAAGAAATGGTTGATGTATGGCAACCTAACTTTTCCTTACAGTCATTTCATTGCAGATCTCCAAGAAAAATGCCTCTTAGTAAAATGGATCCTTCATGTTGTATAGGCTTTTACCTGGCAACACAGCATGATTTGGAAACTTATATTAATATAATACAATCATTCCTAGTCCCCCAGGGAGTTACAAATAATTTAGAGTATCCTATATTCACTCTAAACAGTGGCTCTTGTAGTAATGTTATGAACTTTCCTAATGTTAGATACTCTATCTATGAAACAGAGCAAAACTGGGTGACTCCAAATATCCAGGACAGTGATACAGACATTGAATCTGAGGAATTTGTGTTGGTGTGAATTGAAACAACGGTACATCAACTATTACCAAATATATATTGCTTTTATGTAGCTCTTGTAAAGTTTATCTCCATCACACAAATTGTTAAAGTTGCATATTTGTTTTCTATAAAAATATGTACAGTAGGTTTCTTATGTATTACAGATACGATTAAGTTTAAAGATAAATGTCCTGTTATAGTTACATTTTTATTATATCAAAGACGACGAAATAAATTATAGCATAATATAATGCAGTGTTTTTATATTAAATTCTACGCATTTAATAAAATGGAGAATGATGGCCCACATACATCTATATACTTAAAGTTTCCCCCTGTTCCATATAATTATCCCTACTGATGTATCCCCACTTGGAGATTTTTTCCAATTATCGCTACCGGTAGGGATATATCGAACCTTGTGCTCCATATATCCCTACTGATCCGCACTGGTTGAAATAGTTGGATTTTTTTTCCGTTTATCGCTACCAGCAGGGATAAAAAGATTTCAAGGGTTTCTTTATGATTAATAAGGTGTTCCTGAATTACTTGTGATTACAAATTTAAAAGAAAACAATAATGAAAACAATTTTAATTCACATAAACCCGTACTAAACCTACTAATAAAAACATAATTTCGTTTGAGACAACGTAAAATATAAAATTATAATAATTAAGTAAGGTAATAACGTAAAAACATTGTACAGTACATACAATATACGAAAATAAATTGTATTTATTACACAAAGAAAATTGACAAGGTCAAGAAAACATTTTTTTTGAGTCAATGACACATTCAAATTGCGTCTCATTTATAAAAATTTTATAATTAATCATAAAGAAACCCTTGAAAACTTTTTATCCCTACTGGTAGCGATAAACGGAAAAAAATCTCCAAGTATCCCTACCAGTGGGGATACGTCAGTACTCAATAGGGATATATGGAACAGGGGAAAGTTTCGACTTGAACTCAGCCACGCCGAAAATATGGATCCACTATTGCACTGATGGTAAAGATCAAAATATACTAAACCCTGTTCAGCCCCCTTATTCACAAACACTCGATATGCTTCCGTATCGTATCGAACATTAATCATTGTTATCGGACGAGTCTTCCCAACGCTGTTCACAAGCCCAAAACCCGAAAATTTTGTCAGTTTAAATCAAATAGACGCCCGCTATTCTTCCAACAGCTATTTGCTGTTGAGGGGAAGTCAAATCAGGTTATCGAAATGTCAGGTTTTCGATACGATAGCGTGTCGTATGGTTGTGAATCAGGGCTCAGGTTTAATTCTTACGCAATCACACACTTAAGGGAAATTCCGTTTAGAGAATCGCGATGAGGACCAACAGCAATAACATATGGTAGGGGAGCCCAGAGGGTTTTTGAGCAAGCATATTCAGGGCGAGAAGTTGATAGCTGAGTAGGTCTGGCATGAGGAGAGAACACCGAAAATATATTTAAAAAGTTTCTGATAGGAGACCCCTGGTCAGGAGACCACTTTCAGATTTCAAAAAAGGGCCGAAATTAAAGTGATCTTCAGAGGCGTTGGTTTTGGCATGATCGGGTCTGGCCTAACCCATAATGACTTAAATAAGCAAATCTGACGGAGAAATTGTGGGCTTTCCCCAAATCTGACGACTTTGAAAACACAGATTTGGGCCATTTCTAAAAGGATATTCAGGGCGAATGAAAGTTATTCTATGCAATAGTGTTACGTGTCCTGATAGTGAATATATAAATATCTGACGGGATGATGGAGCCTTTTGGCAAATATGAGGAAATTTCATAAATTCAGAAAATTACCCAAAAGTGGCCATAATTTTGCATTTATCCCTAATTCAAGAAACCTAGTAGCTTCGATTGCTCTTTGCATTGGAAGGTGACACGTTTGTGAAGATTTCTCCATATTCAGAAGTTTGAAAAAACTAAACACTTGAACGTAATGATTAAAAGTTAAGTAGCAAAATTAAAACATCGATGGAGTACACCATAAACAAAGTTGATTATTTCAATATTTTACTATGACAGTAAGAAAACCAATTATTTCAAAAACATCCTCATCTTATGGGCTATCTAACGAACTAGCAACGTTCTAAAAAATATTGAGAGATGCCCGTCAATTGTTTGTTAAAGCTGGCAAAGGTGGAAAGCCATAATTACAAAAATTAACGAAAATATTAAAGTAACGACTTGTTTACGTCGTAATACTTTTCTATTCGAGGTTTTATTGTAACTACGAACCTCTGCGCTCGATATCGTTACTGATATCGCCTCCAATTCTCAGTGGTAGTTCGTTATGAGAGTTTTGTTAAATAAGTCCTAACAATTCTGCTTAGGCTGCCAGCTGCTAGTTAACTAGATTAAATGACAGATCATGAGATACAAATTTATTTCTAACCGATTTCTAAAAGAGAGGTTATTAGTTCGTCTGTATATACAGGATGAATGTTCCAAGTCATCATGTGGATGACCAAATTCGAAACTATAGGTAATATCGAAAAATTCTTAAAGGAGTCACGGGGTAGATTTTGACGAATACTAAAACTGCATCATTATATTTTTGAAAAATCAATTGCTCTAGCCAGGAATCGAACTCGTAGATTTTGAAAAAAAAAACACTGCCTGTTTTATTGCACCCTCCGACGGTGTCGTTAGTAAGGATGAAATTCTGGAAAGAAATGATACTCGCCAAAGTAAAGGAAAGTGGACATTTTTAAGATTAACTAAAATCAGATAAACAAATTGATTAATTATGGTTTAACAATGAATTCAAAATATAATTTATTATATTAAAAACATAAGTTAACGGCCAAATAACTACTGCTACAGTGCAAACGAACAAATCACTTACATTCTAGATACTTAAAAACTGTTACTATCTTAAAATAATTGCTTTTTGTTAAGAGGCTTACTAGACCTAAGTGTCCTTGAAAAACGCATGCACACATATGCAGAATCGACGCAAACGCCATCTAACGACGACGCCCATCACAATTATGACATAAAGCATACATGAGATTTAGAAGTAACGGTTTTGTGAGATTACGCCCTAGTATTCTAATAGATGGCGTGGAAACGATGTGCAAATAAGTTAAAGATCTAACAAACAAAATTATGTAGTTATGTGTGACAACATAATAAATTTTATTCGTTTTGAGTGTGACTTGAAAAACTTAAGGATGTGGGTGATTTTGAAATAAAACTGATTCAATGAAATTTAAAACATTTTTAACCGACTTCAAAAAAGGAGGTTGTGTATTCGACCCGTATGTATGTACCTATGTAATGTATGTATGTGTGTATGTTTGTACATATATTTGTAGATTTTCTAAAAAACTGATGAACCAATTTTGATCATTCTTTCACTAATGTGATCTACCTACATACTTCCAGGAAGGTTTTAGTATATAATATATTAGGTAATTATTCTTATGTAGTATGTCCGAAGTTAATATGCATAAATGTACTGCATCTCCGGCATTTCTATGCGAATTTTGATGATTCTTCAATGCACTAGTGTTAATTGAATTTTTGTGAAGTAAGTAGGTACAATTAGAAAGAAAAAAAAACAACCGACTTCAAAAAAAGCACTACAGCGTGATAAATAACTATAATTTCGGAAGTCGGTGTCAAAAAACGAAAATGCGGAACCAGCGACACCGACTTCCGAAATAAAAGTTATCACTTTGCAGTGTTTTTTTCTAAAACTATGAATTTTGGAAACATCGAAGAAAGTGCAGTCATTTCGAATAAGCTAAGTATTTTCGACTTCACGTACAACTGTCACAGTGGCGTATGTGGACGACGTGTAGATTTGTATTCGAGAGTCCCCGGGTTCGATTCCCAAGGTTACGAAATCGAATTTTCTATTTAAATGTCATTTTGAATTTTTAAATATATCTATTAAATATTTTTATAAATAACTAAAAAAAGTCTGCAGGAGAAAGAAAGTCGAAAATATCAACACGGAAGTTAGGTATTTCTAATGCGCAAGTACCTACACGTTATCTAAGCTATTACAAAAATAAAAAAAATTCTGACCTAATGTTTTTATTAACCGACCGCGACTTATTGATAATGGGCATAATGAAATAGGTAACAGATTCATCTGAAAATTGCGATGAAAATGATCAAAAGCAAGAAATTAGATTTAAAATTGATTTTGTTTATAATAAAAAGGAATCATAGTTATATATGAATGTTAGGTACCTAATCTTTGAGGCCGTTTACACATTATGCCGCAGCTGCAGCGGCACCGCCGTCGCTGCATCAGTCACCCTTGGATTTGTATGAACACACGGCGCCGCGGCGGCGCGCCGCAAGGGCTCATACAAATCCAAGAGAAACCAATACAGCGGCATCGCCACAGAATATAATAGTATGGCACCGCGGGCGGCGCACAGTGGTCTGAAAATCGAGCTCCATACTCATAGAAACTTAAAGTTCGGAAATAAAAAAAAAACCGAGTGTGCTTATGACCACACGACTGAAGTGAAACTTCAAACGTATTTGGCTATGAGAGGAAGAGAAAAAGAAAATGTGCGCGCGCACTGCTTTCTCTTGCTTATATCCCCCACTCAACTCCCGTTCGCCTCGCCCGTAGCCCTTAGACATGGGTCGTACTTGCAAAATCGAGTACCAGGGCTTCCAAGTACGTCCACCTTAAGAAACCAGGGCCTAAAACCAGGGCTCGAGATACTTTCAAGTATTTTCTATCTGCATCGAAAACTGATCCATAACTTCATACAAATAAGAAGTACAATCGCGTAATCAAACAAAAGCCCTGTTGGAAGTAAAAAGTACTTGCATAGGAAATTGATCCGTGAATTCCTATAAATAAGGAGCACAATCGCGTTTACAAATAAATACTTTTACAAACCATTAAAGTAAAAATACTTGCATACGAAATTGTTCCGTAGACTCTTACCACACCTCGGACACTCCATACAACGCTCGCAAAATAATTACCTATTACTACTACATAAACAAATGACGTTTGTATACGTGCAAATGTGTGCGTGAAATCTAGTAGCGTAAAAAAAATGGCGCGGAAAGCAATTTGTGTCGGGGAACCGAACGACGTCGGCGGCGGCGCTGCCCGAACGTGTGCATTATTATGAAGTGACCAAGTAGTTCAATTGTTTATTTATATAGACGGGTTCGTAATGAAATAAAAACACTAAAATAGTTTAGTTTAAATGAATTTTCTGTAAATAATGGGTTATTAAATCGCATGTTATTAAAAATGCGAAATCATACAAACAGTATATGTAAATATGAATTCGGAAAAGCATCACAATATCCAACCATCGTGATTAAAACTCAAATAAAACTTTTAAATCGCATAATTGTGTGTCAGCAATACAGCGCTGCGGTTCGCGAGCGCCTTGCTAAAGAGTCGGCGACGAATACCTCGAAGTGCGGGGTGAGGTGCGGTATCTGATATGAGGGCGAGGAAGGGAGTGTCCTTTCTGTACGTAGTACTATTAAGTATTCTGTGCTCTTACTGATAAGGAGTATGATCGCATTTGCGAAAACAAACGCGGTTGTTGAACTATTTGAGTACCTACGTACTCGAGCGTCGAGGCACGACGGAGCGAGATACTTTCAAGTATTTTCTATCTGCATAGAAAACTGATCCATAACTTCATACAGATAAGAAATACAATCGCGTATTCAAAAGCCCCGTTGGAAGTAAAACTACTTGCATAGGAAATTGATCAATGACTTCGAATAAATAAGGAGCAAAATCGCGTTTACAAATAAATACTTGCAAACCATTAAAGTAAAAAAAACTTTTAAGAAAAAAAAAACCGACTTCCAAAAAAAACTTTACAAAGTGAAAAATAACTTTAATTTCGGAAGTCGGTGTCTTTGGATCTTTATTTTAGTTTTTTGCCACCGACTTCCGAAATTAAAGATATTTTTCACTTTGTAGTGTTTTTTTGAGTCGGTTTTTTTTTTCTTAAAACGTTTTTATTTCACGCTTTTTAGTGGGTCTGCTTATAATTTATCTAAGTTACAATAGCCTAGTGATCATCGCCTTTTACAAACAAAATATTGCTTTTCCCGATACAGGGAAGTTAATTGTTGAGGAGTTCTCCAGATCCACCATCAGCTCCGTATCACCATTTACATTGTGACGAGCATAAATTGCTTAGCAACCATATTAAAGTAATCGAATCGCAACCCGTGAAATACTTAGATATTATTGAGTAGTTCCGGTGGCCATCTGTGGTCTTCATCATCAGTTCCACATCACCAAATAATGCTTTCCGAGAGCTAATGCACGAGTTACTATAAAAAATACCCAAATCGCTATAGGTGTGCCTATAATATTTGAAGAGTTCCTTCGATTTCTCCAGGATGCCATCATCAAATCCTGCCCTGATGTTTTTAGACTAGATGCTGATAATCCTGGCTGCAGCATCAGGCCAGACTTGTCAACATTGCATTGAACTTAAAATTTAGTCCTGTTTAAAATGAGCCCAAACACGACTACGGTGCTGTAATTTCAAGGTTGGTACTTTTTCTAATGCTCCTGGCTTCAGCATCAGGTCTTTATGTACTTCGGTGTTCCTCATTAACAGTACGTTTATCCACACATCGAGCCCTTTTCAATGAGCCTTAACAGGATATATCTGCTGTTAGTTGTCGAGGAGTTAGGTACTCTGCAGACTATCCTGACTGCAGCATCAGGTCATGACTTGATGATCATGAGACCAAATGTGGCAAATGCCCTATCAAACATCAAAACAATTGACTAAAACAGTCCTTGCCTGTTCGAGTAACTTCTTACTGTTAAGGAGTTGTAACTTCCATCATCAGCCCAGCTACCTGAGATGGTGACAACCATACGCAAATGCACAAGATACTTCGTAAAATATGCGAAAAACAATAAGTGAGCCTATAAAATTTAAAGGTTGCCCTCGATTACTCTAAGATCCCATCATCAGATCCTAACTTGGTGACAGTGGGACCACCTCAAAACTATCTACTTTGGAACAAAAAAAGAATTTTGAAAATCCGTCGACAATTGGCGGAGTATTCGATGAACAAACATACAAAAAAAAGACGAGTTGCACTCCGGGAGTGCCGGCAGAAGTGAAAACTTGAATATTAACGTTGAAATAAATCAATTATTAATTGAATTAATATAACTAAGTTTTTTTCACTATTTCTGCGTCACTTTTTTCATTAATTGATGCACTTTGTTCAATTTTCAATTTTTGAAACACTTTATATACACGAATTTTACGAATACACAGCAGTGTGGCTACTACACAGACGGTCGAGCCATCAGCTGTCCATCCACGTCCACGTCCGCGTCCGCGTCCGCCATCACCATCACATCACATCACATCACCATCGCCATCGCCATCACCATCGCCATCACCATCGCCATCACCATCGCCATCGCCATCACCATCGCCATCGCCATCACCATCGCCATCACCATCGCCATCACCATCGCCATCGCCATCACCATCTCCATCGCCATCACTATCACCATCGCCATCACCATCGCCATCACCATCGCCATCGCCATCACCATCTCCATCCATCCATTATCGTGTCTCACTTGGTTCACTTCGGTTGGCGCCGCTGTAGGAAGAGATGGGGGGGGGGAATCTCTCCTGACGGTCACGTGTCCTGACGCGATGCCCTGACGCGAGTTTAACATTTTTTACCCATTACAAAAAGTGTTCAACGCCGCTAAAGAAGTTTTCACTTCAAAAAGAAAACATACAAACAGCCGAACATAGTACCTCCTCCTTTTTGTGAAGTCGGTAAAAAATACTTGCATACGAAATTGTTCCAAAAGGAGCATGATCGCATTTGCGAAAACTGACGCGCTTGAGTACCTACGTATTTGAGCGAGTAGCCGTATAAGATACTTAATAGTCTTGCAAGTATTTTGAGTCGGTACCCGGTGTGCGTACTTGGAAGCAAATACCTAGTGTAAAAACCCGGTCGCATATTCATGCGACCGGGACCGGGTTTTTACACCAGGTATTTCCAGCTATTTTTTACGTACCTTCCCTACTCGCGATCACACGTTTTCGTAACGCATTCGCCAGTTTACTCCCCAAGTCAAGCGCGCCTAAAGAAGTTTCACTTCAAAACAAAAATTGTAATGGGTCTAGTATACCTCCCTTTACGTAATATTAACGTATGGATGGTATCAGTCGCTCCACGCGTGAGAAAAAAAAGTTTTTTATTTTTTTTGTATGGGAGAAAACACTTAATGTACATTTTTTTGAAACTGAATGGAACTGATAGGCTGGAGCTCGCACGAGCTATTGTACGATACACGGCCATCAAGATGACATACAATTCATGCACCGTTCGGCGCCGCTTTGCACGTAGCAAATTTTTGAAATTTTGAATTTTCGATACGTGATTTTTCAAATCTTTGACGAGGTTAAATTAACTTGCCGATCGATTTACTTATACTATCGTTAGTTGTAGCCTGCTTATGACCTTTGTGATGACAACAATTAAAAATTATATTGATTATATACGTTTTTTTTTATTTCATTCCAAGAACTAACTCATTTAATCACCGTGATTATGGTTGAGTTATAATTATATACTAATGACATGAGCATCAACCAGCTCTAGCAGGGCCAAATGGGCCCTAGTCACAATAAAATTCTATTGTCTGTAATATTAAAGTCTGTAAAACCTAATTAAAGAATAGCGAACGATAATGAGGGTAGTTGTATAAAAATAAGACGTTTGAGCTTGCTTTTATCAGTAGCTCTCAGTACTTGTGCGCGCTAACTTATTACGTTATTTTTTTTATTGTGCTGTGATGGAAGGTTGTGATACCAATTTGGACATTGTCATGTTTGTGTCAAACAACAATTGTTTTTCACAGCCCAATGTTTTATTTGAAGTTTTTGAGAATACTATTGATTTGTCAGAAAATGAAAAGAGGGTATTGAAACAATTCTGTCAGACTTATGTTTGTTCGTTGAGGAACAAATGGATCTCGTGTAATCTCACGAGACGTACATACATAACAAAGTATGAGACATGGCTGCAAGAGAACATAAAATGACCTGAGATCATGAAAGGAAAGATGACCCCTTATTTAGTGTCAGTAGAGCAGCAAACCCGTTCCAGTTCTGACTTTGTTTTAAATGAGGGTGCATCAACATCCTACACACCGGAGACGTGCAGTGTTGGAACATCAACATCAGTTGTGAGGCCGAGAAAACCATTTAAAGAGCTAAGCCCGCTACAGAAGAGAAGGAGAGCGGAAGACCTCCTAACGTATAGCACTGAAAGCCTTGCTCATGCAACCGGTTTGAAAGCACATGACAAGAATATAGCAGATATCGTTAAACTAGTCTCGGAGCAAAGAGGCTACAAGGATAAATAAATTGTTAAAGCCCAAGGAAACTGTGCCTATATATTCCGCTGATAAAGCTTTATTTATTTTGACCTCATTGAAGCTTTCGAAGTGGCAGTATATAACATTAAGATCTTGTGCAAAAGAAGAAGGAGTACCACTGTGTCCTTCTTATACTGCCATCCTTGAGGCGAAGAAGGACTGCTGCCCTCCAAAAGTTACCATTGTACATCACGGAAGGAGAGGTAAAAGTAAAGCTAAATTTTGGATAAAACTGTGCAAAGCTTGGAAAATTCCTACGTGTGGAACCTTCGCTGGATGGCAAAGAGTTAACAATTATATGCAAGTATGGCTTTGATGGTGCTTCAGGGCAAAGTTTGTATAAGCAAACTATGGCAGACGAAGACGATTCCAGTATGTTTATGTGTTCTTTTGTGCCTCTGCGCTTAGTTTGTGGCGAAGAAAAGGTATGGGAGAATCCAAAGCCATCTTCCACAATGTTCTGCTGACCAATTTATTTTAAGTTTTCAAACGAAAACAAGTTGAACATCGTGGAAGAACAGGCTCTGATTGAGGCTCAGATTGAAGCAGTATCTAATTATAACTCAACCATAATCACGGTTGTAGAATCCTGTTGATTCCGTACTTATGTTAAACATATCACTTCACTGGCTCACTACCACACCAAGCGCCATCGTATATAGCCTGCTTCACTTTGTCTGTTTCCCGCCATTCCTCGTAACTGACAGATGACATAACATAACTGACAGCAGCTACCCCGCTTGTGTGAATGAGACAGTGTTTACATATCTATTTAATAGATACACTACAACGGTGATTAAATGAGTTAAGTAGTTCTTGGAATGAAATTAAAAAAAAACGTATAGGTACTTATAATCAACATAATTTTTAATTGTTGTCATCATAAAGGTCATAAGCAGGCTAAAAGTAACGATAGTATAAGTAAATCGATCGGCAAGTTCATTTATTCACGTCAAAGATTTGAAAAATCACATATCGAAAACACAAAATTTCAAAAATTTGCTACGTGCAAAGCGGCGCCCAACGGTCCATGAATTGTATGTCATCTTGATGGCCGTGTATGGTACAATAGCTCGTGTGAGCTCCAGCCTATCAGTTCCATTCATTTCAAAAAAATGTACATTAACCCCCTTATTCATAAAACTTATCAAACCTATTTTAGTTAAAATGGGGTTTGTCTCTTTCTTACACACAGAAATGACAACGTGACAGATAAAGACAAACGTTCTATAAACCTATTTTAGCTAAAATAGAGATAAAATAGGATTATGAATAAGGGGGTTAGTGTTTTCTCCCATACAAAAAAAAACAAAAAACTTTTTTTCTCACGCGTGGAGCGACTGATACCATCCATACGTTAATATTACGTAAAGGGAGGTATACTAGACCCATTACTATTTTTGTTTTTTTATTTCCGTACTTTAAGTTTCTATGAGTATGGAGCTCGATTTTCAGACCACTGTGCGGCGGCGAGTTTTGATAGATCTTATCAAAACTCGTCGCCGCGCCGCACCGCCGGCGGCGCGGCGGCGCGGCGGCGCCGTGTGTTCATACAAATCCAAGGGTGACTGATGCAGCGGCGCCGCGGCGGCGGCGATGCCGCTGCAGCGTCGGCATGATGTGTAAACGGCCGCAAGGATTAGGTACTCGTACCTAACATTCATAATTATTAATATAATACATAATTATTATGATTTCTATTTATTATAAACACAATCAATAAAAATTAAACTCTTGCTTGTGATAATTTTCATCGCAATTTTCGGATGAATCTGTGATTTCTTTATGCATATTATCAATAAGTCGCGGTCTGTTAATAAATTTAGGTTTTTTTTATTGTTACAATGGCATAGAAAACGTGTAGGTACTTACGCATTAGAAGTAACTTCCGTGTTGATATTTTCGACTTTCTTTCTCCTGTGAAAGATAATTACATTGTAGACGTTTTTTTAGTTATTTATAAAAATATATTTAAAAATTCAAAATACATTTAAATAAAATTAAATCGATTTCGTATCACTGGGAATCGAACCCGGGGACCCTTGAACACGAACCTGCGCGTCGTCTACATAAGCCAATGTAACGATTGCGTATCTCGTCGAAAAAACTGAGCTTATGCGTAATAAGTGCATTTTCTTAAACTACCAAAATTCATAGCGAAAAAAAATATTCAGTAATAATAAAATGCTCTTACTTTTTAATTTCGTTCATATGTTCGGCGTTTGTTTTATATGAACGTTTTGTAGTCCTCCTAAGGGAATGTTTCACTTTATTTCCCATATTTACAAATGATATAATTGATAGCAAATTATTACGCTATTTTAACTTAAAAGTATTTTATATTTACATGAAATAAAAATATTTACAGAAAGAAGATATGCAAATAGTAATAATAAACAATGAATGTATGTAGGTACAAATAAATAATGCGGCGAAAAGAGCGACGCGTCCGTATAGTATCAGGCCTCGGCCGGCATTATTGCTACACGCACGGGGGTTTACCGTTTACGTACACATGCGCACTTATTATGTTCGGAACTATGAATATTATGCTATTTACAATAAAACTATTGTTTGAACTAAAAAAATAAAACACTATTATTTTAGTATGTTGCTTGTAGAATGATCTGACAAAAAATCAGAATGATTGTATGTATATTAGTATGGTTTCTATTGTAAAAAGAGTTTTTAGAGGTATCTTCATGATTTTTTTCTATCGTACCAAATTAGTTGTATTATGTTTTCAAAACACTATCTATCTAAAAATTCAAAATACATTTAAATAAAATTTAAAAAGAAAGTACGATTTCGTAATCTTGGGAATCGAACCCGGGGACTCTCGAATACAAATCTACACGTCGTCCACATACGTCACTGTGACAGTTGTACGTGAAGTCGAAAATACCGACTGCACTTTCTTAGATGTTTCCAAAATTCATAGTTTTATTGCAAAAATAAAAATATTCAGTTAAAAATAAAATGCTCATACTTTTTACTTTCGTTCATATTATGTTCGGCTTTTGTTTTATATGAACGTTTTGTAGTCCTCCTAACGGAATGTTTCACTATATTTCCCATTTATTTACAAATTATTACCCTATTTTAACTTTGTTAGGTTACGCGGACCACTGCCGGTAGACACAAGTGAAACGCCCGGGAGTTGGGACTCGCCGTACAATAGATGGCGCGCGCCTTGCACCCATACATAACAAACTTAAAAGTATTTTATATTTACACGAAATAAAAATATTTACGGAAAGAAGATAATGCAAATAATAATAAACAATGAATTTACAAATAAAACTTAACAAAAACATAACAATTTTGACGGAAATAGTGCGGCGAAAAGAGCGACACGTCCGTATAGCATCAGGCCTCGGCCGGCAGTGTCGCTACACGGGCGTTCACGCACACATGCGCACTTTTTATGTTCGGAACTATGAATATTCGATTTACAAAAAAACTATTGTTTTAAATAAAAAAATAAAACACTATCATTTTAGTATGTTACTTGTAGAATAATCTGACAAAAAATCAGAATGATTGTATGTATATTAGTATGGTTTTTATTGTAAAAAGAAAGTTTTTTAGAGGTATGTTCATGATTTTTTTCTATCGTACCAAATTAGTTGTATTGTGTTTTCAAAACACTATCTATCTAGCATATATCCTGAAGAATATCATATATTTTTCTGATTTTGTTTACTGTAGGCGATCATATACTTTTATTGTTTCGAAAACTACCGTTTTTTTGCGTTTAGGTCCTGTAAGCGCCTTAAAATGCGCCCTTTACTGTACTTTGTCGTATATCATTTCTTTCCAGAATTTGATCCTTATTAGCGACACCATCGGGGGGTATACGACAAAGTAAAGTAAAGGGCGCATTTTTAACAGAAAACAATTATTTTAAGATAGTAACAGTTTTTAAGTATCTAGAATGTAAGTGATTTGCTCGTTTGCACTGTAGCAGTAGTTATTTGGCCGTTAACTTATGTTTTTAATATAATAAATTATATTTTGAATTCGTTGTTAAACCATAATTAATCAATTTGTTTATCTGATTTTAGTTAATCTTAAAAATGTCCACTTTCCTTTACTTTGGCGTGTATCATTTCTTTCCAGAATTTGATCCTTACTAATGACACCGTCGAAGGGTGCAATAAAACAGGCAGTTTTTTTTTTCAAAATCTACGAGTTCGATTCCTGGCTAGAGCAATTGACTTTTCAAAAATTTAATGATGCAGTTTTAGTATTCGTTAAAATCCACCCCGTGACTCCTTTAAGAATTTTTCGGTATTACCTATAGTTTCCGATTTGGTCATCCACATGATGACTTGGAACAATTATCCTGTATATACAGACGAACTAATAACCTCACTCTTTTAGAAATCGGTTAGAAATAAATTTGTATCTCATGATCTAACATTTAATCTAGTTAACTAGCAGCTGGCAGCCTAAGCAGAAGTGTTGAGACTTATTTAACAAAGCTCTCATAACGAACTATCACTGAGAATTGGAGGCGATATCAGTAACGATATCGAGCGCAGAGGTTCGTAGTTACAATAAAACCTCGAATAGAAAAGTATTACGACGTAAACAAGTCGTTACTTTAATGTTTTCGTTAATTTGAGTAAGTATGGCTTTCCACCTTTGCCAGTTTTATCAAACAATTGACGGGCATCTCTCAATATTTTTTAAAACGTTACTAGTTCGTTAGATAGCCCATAAGATGAGGATGTTTTTGAAATAATTGGTTTAATTGGTGTCATAGTAAAATATTGAAATAATCAACTTTGTTTATGGTGTACTCTGACGATGTTTTAATTTTGCTACTTAACTTTTAATCATTACTTTCAAGTGTTTAGTATTTTCAAACTTTTGAATATGGAGAAATCTTCACAAACGTGTCACCTTCCAATGCAAACAGCAATCGAAGCTACTAGGTTCCTTGATTTAGGGATAAATGCAAAATTATGGCCACTTTTGGGTAATTTTCTGAATTTATGAAATTTCCTCATATTTGCCAAAAGGCTCCATCATCCCGTCAGATATTTATATATTCACTATCAGGACACGTAACACTATTGCATAGAATAACTTTCATTCGCCCTGAATATCCTTTTAGAAATGGCCCAAATCTGTGTTTTCAAAGTCGTCAGAT
This sequence comes from Amphipoea lucens, assembly GCA_947508005.1. Taxonomy (NCBI): domain Eukaryota; kingdom Metazoa; phylum Arthropoda; class Insecta; order Lepidoptera; family Noctuidae; genus Amphipoea; species Amphipoea lucens. The sequence continues at coordinate 8,373,044 of OX382373.1, read as the reverse complement.
TTGGGGAAAGCCCACAATTTCTCCGTCAGATTTGCTTATTTAAGTCATTATGGGTTAGGCCAGACCCGATCATGCCAAAACCAACGCCTCTGAAGATCACTTTAATTTCGGCCCTTTTTTGAAATCTGAAAGTGGTCTCCTGACCAGGGGTCTCCTATCAGAAACTTTTTAAATATATTTTCGGTGTTCTCTCCTCATGCCAGATCTACTCAGCTATCAACTTCTCGCCCTGAATATGCTTGCTCAAAAACCCTCTGGGCTCCCCTACCAATACCCTCGTGGACCTACTGGTAGGAAAAATTATAGGACCACGAGAAAATATACGTTTGTTTACTATAAGTTTTGATACTTTGGAACAGACCATAAATGAGTGCCTACTAACTATGAATTTCTACAAAAGTGGGGAAAACTCTTAAGTACCTACATTAATTTCATAAACAACACCGTTTTAATTTTTATTAGAAAGAGATGATATTAGTCTCAGTGAAAGCCTTCGATCAATAATAGCACTAGATGCCCGATAAGCGCTTGGTTGGTTAGGTTACTTTAAAGTTAAACCCTTTACACAGAAATAGGAGCCCCGCGAAGCGGGGTTCCGTCGACATAGGATGCAAGAGCGAGCGAATGAGAATACAAATACCTTTACCTAGGTATATATTATAACGTAATTTAAGCTGGTAGAAAAGTATTATAGCAATAAAAACAGTCATGTTTATTTTTCGAAGATTTCAGTATCTCATTCGGTCGTCTCGTCATTTTTATTCGGACAAAAGTAGTCGGAAAGTTAGTATTATAGGCAGTAGATTTAATATTTTAAGTAAGGGCAATTCTTATTTTTTTGTCGGAGCTTTTATTACTATCCGTTTTCTATCATGTTTCTTATGATTGCGCAGTTTGCAACCTTTATTTTTGTTATTTACCATTTAATTATAAAAATAATCAAATTTCTGTTTTATTATTTTCTTTACATTTATTTTTATTGAATTACTAAGATAAACGCATGGAAATAGCAGTACTAAAGATAATTATTTTGGATCGGCGGTGTAAGAAAAGGTGCTTTCAAATAGCTATCGGTAAAGGAATATTTCGTTCAAGCGTGTTCCGGCGAACCAAGACATTGGCAAATCTTGGTATCGGCCAACCATTCATTCTTTGTAGCGTTATTCGGCGAAACGTGCTGTCGCTAAATAATGGTATCGACTAATGGTTTTTTCGTCTTACCGTTCGTCGGTGAACCATGCTTTCTGTAGACAGTTAAGTATATCGTTCAAGAGTAATTCGATCTACCGTACGAGACTCGACGTAAATTGACGTATTTTTAATAGCCAGTTTTTTAATCACGTCTAAATTGTCTATGGAGTATCTTAATTTGACAGGACTAAACTAATATTTATCTCCTGTCCTTTTCTTAATGAAATAGAAAGAAAAAAATGCACTGAATTTAAAATTAGTTTGTGAACAAGAGAATCGGCGCCATTGTCAACAAAATGTTTTTAACCTTATTGCTTAGAAGTTAAGTTTCATTTTAGAATAAATAATTTTGTAGTTATTATAAAAACTTTTTTACAAAAAAAAAAACAATCGACTTGAAATCACTACAAAGTCAAAAATAACTTTAATTTCGGAAGTCGGTGTCGTTGGTTCCGCATTTTCGTTTTTTGACACCGACTTCCGAAATTAGTTATTCTTATTTATGACTGCAGTGTTTTTTTTAGTCAGTTGTTTTTTTTTTTTGTAAAAAAGTTTTTATTTTTAACTTTTTAGTTGTACCTAAGTACCCCACACAAATTGAATTAACACTAGTGCATTGAAGAATTGAAGACAGCGACTAGAAGAATCATGAAAATTCGCATAGAAATGCCGGAGATGTAGTACACTTATGCATATAACTTCGTACATAAGAATAATTACCTAATGTATTATACAGGGTGAATTTTCCAAGTGGGCGTGGATGGCCAAATTCTAAACTATAAGAAATAGCGAAAAGTACTCAAAGGAGTCGCGGGCTCGATTTTGATGAAAACTAAAACTGCATCATTGGATTTTTGAAAAATCAATATTTCTAGCCAGGAATCGAACTTTTTTGAAAAAAAAAACACTAAAAAATAACACATTTTTTAAAATGTATTTAAGTGTTGTATCGAAATTCCGGGACAGATGTATCGGAAAAAAATTAGTCCTGAGGAAGTCTCCGTTTCTTGTCTCTGTTCTTCGAAGTTTAGGCAAATAGGCACTACCTATTCCTATCACTGCTAATAAGGATCAAATTCTGGGAAGTAATGACATACGGCAAAATTAAGGAAAATGTTGAATTTTAATAAACTTCTTCTTATTTTAAAGTATTCATACCTACATTACGTACATTGTTCGAAATGATGCTCAATATTTTTATTAACACACCCGCAGCGCAGTCACCTTCACAACATTATGTTCTAAATTCAAATTTCTATTACGATCTTTGGAAAATATTCTAATGGAATCAATAATATTGTAATGCTGAATGCAGTACAATCCGTGAGACGTCGAATCCAGCTATGTATTGAAAACAATGGTCATCATTTTGAACAATTAATCGGTTAAGGTTTAGTAGGTAGGTAACATAACCCTGGCCCGGCTAAATAATAACAGCCGCACAGGTCAATCCATCAGGTTAAGCTACGCTTGCCGTGGTTGGTCTGTGTATGGGTGACCATCTTTACATACCGAGACCCCTCCATGCCTCGGAAAGCACGTTAAGCCGTTGGTCTCGGCTGTCATTCCTGGATCTTTGACAGTCGTTACGGGTAGTCAGAAGCTCGAAGGTCTGACAACCAGTCTTACCAAGGGGAAGGGGTATCGTATTACCCAGTAACTGGGTTGTGGAGGTCAGATAGGCAGTCGCTCCATGTAAAATACTGGTATTCAGCTGCATCAGACTGGAAACCAACCCCAACATAGTTGGGAAAAGGCTAGGCAGATGATGATGAGGTAGGTAACACGGAAAAAAAAGGATTTTGTTAAAAATGAGCTCTTTCCTTTATATTGCCGTATATCATTACTTCCCAGAATTCGATCCTTATTAGCGACACTATCGAATGGTGTAATAATATAGCGTGTGTTTTTTTTTTTCAAAATCAACAGGTTCGATTCCTGGCTAGAAATATTGATTTTTCAAAAATCCAATGATGCAGTTTTAGTTTTTATCAAAATCGAGCCCGCGACTCCTTTGAGTACTTTTCGCTAGTCCTCATAGTTTCGGATTTGGCCATCCACGCCCACTTGAAAAATTCACCCTGTATAGTAAAACCTTCCTGGAAGTATGTAGATCACATTAAAGAAAGAATTATGATCAATTATTATCGCTTCATTAGTTATTGAGAAAATCGCGGACATACAAACAAACATACATACATACAGGTCGAATACAGAACCTCCTTTTTTAAAGTCGGTTAAAAATGACTTTATTTTCAAGTGACATTTTAAAGGGGTTTGAAGGTTTTGGCCCTAAAATCAGCCGCCATTTTGATTTTTTTTCAGAATTGCGGTGCACAACAAAAGTTATATATTTAGATAGAGGACACTTATACAAACAAAAAATGTAATATAACATAATATCCTAAAGCGTCAGGTTTCGGAGTTATTCACCGAAATATAAGTCGAAAACAACTAGGATTTTTTTTGTTTTTTTTTTTCCTTCCAGGTAAGCATAGTGAACTATTGAGGTAATAGAAACGTTCTGAAACCTTTATGGAGAAGATTCAAATGATGAATAGACATTTTTTAAATAAATAATCAAACACGGCAATTTATAGTTCGTTTTTTTTAATCCCAGAGACTAATCTGACAAGTATAATGTCGAAAACACAAAGACTTAAATGTCAGATTAATTTATCTATAATATGTATGTATTTAGAAATATATAAGTATGTTTATCAGTTGTCTAGTACCCATAACACAAGCTCTGCTTAGCTTGGGACTAGATGGCGTTGTGTGATAGTTGTGGAATATTATTATTATTAAAATTGAGTTTATACAATGCAAAGATAGTGTTACAATCTTCAGCAGCTCCAACAGTATTATCAAGTGATAATCAATTAGTTGTGGTTGTGGGGCAGAACCAGCATTAAGCCAGGCATTTTTATCAGCGATGTAATCCCCTAACTTATAATATGCCTGCCTGCATAGTGTGACTGTGTGAGTTTTATACAAGACTTGAATTTTGTCTCCTTCAGTTGAAGAATGTGGGGAGATATTTTATTATAACATTTTAAACAATACTCCATAAAAGATGAGTACTTTAGCCAGTCTGAAACCTGCTTGAACTAATAGGTCCCTATTTCTAGTACTATAATTATGTCTCTCACCTCTTTTACTAAAAAGATGTAAGTTTTTCCTTACCTATATGATGTTTCCGTAGATATATTTACAAGGCACCGTCATGATGTTAATATCCTTAAACAGTTCCCAAGAATCACGCCTGCGGAGATTATACAGGGTGAATTTTCCAAGTGGGCGTGGATGGCCAAATTCTAAACTATGAGGAATAGCGAAACGTACTCAAAGGAATCGCGGGCTCGATTTTGATGATGACTAAAACTGCATCATTGGATTTTTGAAAAATCAATTTTTCTAGCCAGGAATCGAACCTGTTGATTTTGAAAAAAACACTGTATTATTACACCATTCGATAGTGTCCCTAATAAGGATCAAATTCTGGGAAGTACCTAATGACATACGGCAAACTTAGGAAAAATATTGAATTTTAATAAACTGCTTCTTATTTTAAAGTATTCATACCTACATTACATACCGAGACCCCTCGGTGCCCCGGAAAGCACGTTGAGCCGTTGGTCCCGGTTGTCATTCCTTCCTGGATCTTTGACAGTCGTTACGGGTAGTCAGAAGCTCGAAAGTCTGACAACCCGTCTTACCAAGGGGTATCGTATTACCCAGTAACTGGGTTGTGGAGGTCAGATACATAGTCGCTCCATGTAAAATACTGGTATTCAGCTGCATCCGGTTAGACTGGAAGCCGACCCCAACATAGCTGGGAAAAGGCTAGGCAGATGATGATGAGGTAGGTAACATAAGAAAACTATGGGATTAGGAATTTAGCTCTTGATTTTCTAAAGTCGTATCTAAAAGATAGAAAGCTTAAAGTTCAAGTAAACGGCGTACACAATTGGGGTCTGAAATGGCAATGGGCGTTCCTCAAGGTTCGATATTGGGTCCATTCCTCTTTTTAGTTTACATTAATGATTTACTCCAATTACTTCAAAATCAACCGATGATGGTGTTATTTGCAGATGACACCTCATTGATCTTTAAGATAGACAGACGGGCACAAAATCTTGACGACGAGAATAACTCTATTCTTCAGGTCCAAGATTGGTTTACGGTAAATAACACTGGTCTGCAAAAAAAAAAACAAAATTCTTTCCTTCAAATGTTATGCAGTTATCATGACCGATACAATAATACTGAATATAATTATAGCATTTAAAATCATCTATCACGTATACAGGGTGTTACGGAAAGGGTATATCAATACAAACGGGTTGAAGAGTGTATCTGGTCTAGAATCTCTGTACAAAATTTCAGCTCAAAAGCATTAACTTTGAAAATGTTTAATATTTTTTTATTTCGACATCACGGCACTGCACTGGCGCGCGACGGCGTGATGTGCGTGTACTAGGCGCACAGACACACTACAGATAATGGATAATGAACCTCGTAGTGCGGTGACACGTTTGTTATGATTTCAATTTAATAAACTATCGAAATAAAAAAATATTAAGCATTTTCAAAGTTACTGCTTTTGAGCTGAAATTTTGTACAGAGATTCTAGACCAGATACACTCTTCAACCCGTTTGTATTGATATACCCTTTCTGTAACACCCTGTATATTTTTTGGGATGGAATTTTTTAATAGAACATTTTTTTAACATGAAATTTTAATCATTTATTTAATAACTTAAATAATGTTCGATGTACGATAGGCTGCAAAAGTGCATGGGTAGTACAGAAACAAAATCGTATGAAGCGAGAAATGACGCCATCTAGCGTAAAACCAGTTAACGACTAACAAACTTTAATTATGCTGTTATTAGATGGCGTTGCTTTGCTTTATATGATAAAATATTTTTGTAGTTTCTTTTTGTCTCTTCAAACATTCAAACAATTTATAATTAATAGTTTCTTTTACAGAAAATTGTTCCTAATTATTAACCTACTATGTTAAAAATTAATATCAATTTATAAGTAGGTGCTAAGTAACTACTAATTCGAATATTAAATTAATTATTAAAATGTAATTTTTGACGTTCAAAAGTGCCTTTACTTATAATAAATCTGTAGAGAGGTCAATTCTGTACATGAAATATATTTTCAAAATAACTATCAGGGGGTGATTAGTGATCGATACTGATGCCAAAAATGCAATCAGTAAAATTTTTGTCTGTCTGTCTGTATGTTCCTTATAGAAACAAAAACTACTGGACGGATTTTAACGAAACTTGGTACAATTATTCTTCATGCTCCTGGGCAGGTTATAGTATACTTTTCATCACGCTACAATCAATAGGTGCAGAGTAGTGAAGGGAAATGTTGGGAAAACGGGAGAAGTTACTCCATTTTTTAAGCTTCCGTCGCGTGTGCACCCTTAATGGTTAAAGTTACATACACGGAAATATTCTACATAAAATTGTCTAAAAAATATCCGAAATATTCTACATAAAATTGTCTAAAAAATATCCCGCAACAGCATATGTCTATCTTTTATGGTTGACTCACAATAACACGTGTAACTCCTGATAGCTTAGCAGTTCGGAGCATTCTGATTATATTTGTTTACTCTTACGTTTATAATACTCGCACTCATCCCTAATTTAAAAAAGTGAACATTATTACCTATTCAATAAAAAAAGAATCATAGAAATCGGTATAGAAACACCAAACTTATACATGAAATAAGCCATCGCGCCGTCGCACGTGAAGACTGAATCATGCTATAAGGATTATTTTTGTGTAACGGTTGCCGCGCTCGACACGGGTCGCGGCGGCGGCGGTAGGGTATAAAAATCCGGGAGGACCGAGAGCGAGCTTCATTCAATATTTGGCTGTTGATGCGTTCAGAGCGTTCGACCTTATTGACAGACAATAATTGATATTGAGAAACCGTGCTTATCAGCGCGACTTTTAGTCTTTAACCCTATTCTTTGCACTGTATACAATTTGATACGTTGTTCTTTTAAAAAATCTAGGCACAAACTTAGAAATATTTTTAAAACTTTTATCATTTGTGGGGAAGCAAAATATTATCAAATTTCTACCAAACATGTTGTTTCACTATTAGCAACACTGAGAAAGCAGTAGAACCCAAGATGGCGAACAGAGCGAACGCGTCTGCACATCGCAAGGTAAGAAAAAATCATTTTAAATTGTATTTTGCAATAATATTAACCGTAAGTGACATAATTTGAGTAGCTTAGAATATTTTACTAGTCGGTATTCTATTTTGACTGATCAAAATCGATTGTAAATATATTTTATTCACTGGTTTTTTCGAGTGTATCAGATGTGATACATTGCCAGATAACCAATATTATATATATTTTTAACTATGTATCTAATATATGACATCGCCAGAGGTGTGAATTAGTATTTATATTTTATCATTGCAGGTAGTTGGTCAACTAACTAAGCAGCAACAAAACAGAGCTCGACAACTTGTGGCTCTTGTACCGAAGCCGGGAGCAAAATCTGATTTGGATGAAAGTGAATCATCGGGAGATGAACTCCAGTATTACGCAGACCCAGCGAACTCCGACAGTAGTTCATCACCGCTCTCATTACCATCTTCGATAGAAAACCTCCATCTATTATCAGATGATGATACTGAGATAAATGATATTGCCGCGTCAACGTCTTTGGTGCCATACCAACAATCGTTGCCGATAACCAATCCTTGTTCGCCATCAATTTTATCGCCATACGTGTCTGCAAGTAGACAGCTGCATTCTTTTGAGACCACATCATTGTCTCCAGTGCCATCGACATCATGTCAAGTAAATTACAACAAAGACCAAGGAAGAAAAATTCCTGTGACTTGCCCAAACCTAATCAAACAATACAACACTAATATGGGTGGAGTAGACCTAGCAGATATGCTGGTTGCTCTGTATCGTACGCCGTTCCGAGGCCATCGCTGGTATTTGCCAATCTTCTCACAAATGCTAGATATCTGCGTAAATAATGCCTGGCTTTTATATCGGCGTGATACTCGTATGAAAGCTAGACATGATACCAAAAAACAGAAGTCACTAAAAACATTTACCATAGAAATATTAGAAAGCCTACGCAAATTTGAGCGAACCAAGACGAGCGATATCGGTAGACTCTCTTCCAGCTCAATAGCTACGATACAGAAACCAGTAGTGGAAAGACCCCCAGATGCTGTGCGATATGACCAGATTGGTCACTATCCCAAAATAATAATTACCAGGGGAAGGTGTATGTACTGCACAAAAGGACAGACGAAATTCTTTTGTCAAAAATGTGAAATACGGTTGTGTTTATTGCCCGATCGTAATTGTTTTTTAGAGTACCACACTAAGAAGTAAAAATTAGTAATTACTATTAAAAAGAATCTCTTGAGACTGATATGTATACGTACGTAATAAGTAATAATTTATAAAATTGATCTCATTTTATTGATAAATAAGACTCACTAATTAGGTAAGACTTAAAGGCTGATTGTTGAGACCGATAATTATGTTGATTTTTAGAAGTTTTCTATTATGCTTGTTGATTAAGAAAAAGAGTTTGTATTATTTTTATTTTTCCTTTTCTTGACAATGTGTCAAATATGATACATCGTATTTTTTCTATTGTTTGTTATGAACATGGTAATGTGCCTAATGTGATACATACAATAAAACGTAAACTAAACAATTATATATTTTTTTATTATTTTTTGCCCTTCCAGTGATCACCTAGGAACACAATAATGTCATTTTTTTTCAAAAAAATTGAAAAAAAAATCTCTGCCAAGTATAGGGTTAAATAGTTTATTTGAATTTCTTTTGTTGTTATTTTGTAAAATAGGTATGAGTTGTTTTGGTAGTGTTTAAATATTCGTTCAAATGAAAAATTATTAAGCGTAGGTACTTTTATTAATTAAAGTAGTTATAAGTATTTATTTTTAAGTGAAGTAGGTATAGGTAGATAGTATTGCACAGGCGTTTCAGCTTTATTTTCATTTCTTTTTTGTTGTGAGTTGTATATATTTCTGGTTATAATTCTATAAGAATATTTTAGTTTAAATAGTCACTTACCCCCTTATTCATAATCCTATTTTATCTCTATTTTAGCTAAAATAGGTTTATATTTATTTATTTATTTATTAGGGACAAAAAAATTATAGAACGTTCGTCTTTATCTGTCACGTTGTCATTTCTGTGTGTAAGAAAGAGAAACCCCATTTTAACTAAAATAGGTTTGATAAGTTTTATGAATAAGAGGGTAAGATTTTAAGTGTAAGGTAGCTAAAGTTAGGACCACGTATTAGTTGTTTTGGTAGTGTTTAAATATTCGTTCAAATTACAAATTATTAAGCGTAGGTACTTTTATTAATTAAAGTACATAGTTATAGGTATTTATTTTGAAATATTACACAATGGTTCCCTTTATAATGTAGACAAGGAATTACGAAGGATTTTTTTTAATTCAACCCCTAAGGGAGTTAAATAGGGGATGAAAGTTTGTATGAAAGTCCGTCAGTTTTAAAGTTAGGATCTTCAAATTTTGTGTTTAGGCTGACGACTAAAAATTAATTTATACGTGTCTCAGCGTTTTTGATAATTCGAACCCCAAAGGGTTAAAAAGGGGGATGAAGTTGTGTATGAAAGTCCGTCAGTTTAAAAGTTAGGGTCTTCAAAATTTGTATTTAGGCTAACGATTGAAAATTAATTTATACGTGTCTCAGCGTTTTTGATAATTTCTCCCCCAAAGGGGGATGAACGAACTGACTGAAATATCAACGCACAATCTAAACCGCTGGTCCTAGGGACATGAGTTTTGGAGGTTGTGTTCTTTGTGCAGAGTAGGTATCGAATAAGAAGGGGTTTTTGGAAATTCAACCTTTAAGGGGGTGAAAAGGGGGGATTTTGTTTGTATGAAAAATCTTATTTATTGAGTTAATAACCTTAAAACTTGGCACGAATACTTATCTAAGTAAATTATGAAGTTTGGAATTTTTCGTTTTTCTAAAATACCCCCTAAAGAGGTAATGGCGGGGTGTTAAAATTTGTATGGAAGAATTTTAACGCCCTGTCCGATTAACTTGAAACTCAGTATTTATACTAAGGACTAAAAATAATTAATAACGTGTATCAGGGTTTTTCGAAAATCTACCCCTAACTGTATGAAAAGAGGTAGTTAATTTTAAAGGGGAGGATTTTACTGCGTGGCTTGATTAGCTCGAAAATTGGTATAAATAAACTTTGAGTCAAGTTATGAACACATCTTACGATTTTTCAAAATTCTACCCCTGTGGGGGTGAAAAGCGGGGATAGTTTCTTTGAAAAATCTGATTCCTTTGTTTTATAAACTTAAAAATTGGCCCGAATACTTATTTATTTAAGTTAATTATAAAGATCATACCAACATACATTTTCGAAACTTTTAGAGGAAAGTACGAATTTCACGCGGACGAAGTCGCGGGCAGAAGCTAGTTTGAAATAAATGCTTTGACTTTGAAAAATTAAAAAGTATTTTGTTAAAAATGAGCTCTTTCCTTTAGTTTGCCGTATGTCATTACTTCCCAGAATTTGATCCTCATTAGGGACACTATCGAATGGTGTAATGATAGTGTTTTTTTTTTTTCAAAATTGACAGGTTCGATTCCTGGCTAGAAATATTGATTTTTCAAAAATCCAATGATGCAGTTTTCGTTTTCATCAAAATCGAGCCCGCGACTCCTTTGAGTACTTTTCGCTATTCCTCATAGTTTAGAAGTTGGCCATCCACGCCCACTTGAAAATTCATCCTGTATAATATGGCTCTGATGGCTCTTTTCTGCAGAATTAAAATAGAATCGATGTCTGCAGCCCGTTCCCAAAGTAAAATACCGTAAAACATGAAACTATGAAAGTAACTAAAATAGACTAGTTTCGCGGTATCTACATTAGTAAATTGACGGATTTTTCTGATAGCTACAGCTGCTGAACTTAGCCGTCCTGAAAGAGATGTTAAAAGAGGACCACATTGTAGCCTTGAGTCGAGGGTGATCCCTAGGAAAACAGTTTTATCGACGAATTCTAGTTTCTCTTGATTCAATATTATCTCATAATCACTTTTGACATTTGGTAAAAAAAAAAATCTTATGCACTTAGTTTTATTTCGATTTAATACTAAATTGTTAACTGTGAACTAATTTTGGACTTGCAGTAGAGCGTTATTTACGTCGTCAAAATTTGTAGCACGTCTATTTGCCTTAAAAATTAAGGAAGTATCATCAGCAAATAACACCATTTTTGGTTGATTTTTTTAAATAAATGTAGTAGATCATTAATTTACACTAAAAAGTGGAAAGGACCCAATATCGAGCCTTGTGGCACACCCATTTTTACTTTTAAACCAAATGAATTGACACCATTAATTTAAAGTTGCTGTTGTCTATCATTTAAATAAGAACTAACTAAACAGCGCAAGTTTTCCAAGTCCGTAATGCTCAAGTTTCAACAGCAAGGTTTCGTGATCGACGCCATCAAATGCTTTGGAGAGCGGATTGGAAAGGATTGCCTCTTCCCACGCGTTAAAATGTGTTTTAATAAAGTTATATCGGCGTCGCGTCGCTCGTACAACGTCCTTTGGTGAAACCATAGATACTGCTGATCGTGAAGGATTTTATTCGTGTTATAATGATTGAGCATTTGATTAAGCATTTTCTTTTCAAACAGCTTGCTAAAAACGGCAACACGGATACGGGTCTATAATTTTTGGTGTCTTTACTGTCCCCGTATTTGTAAAGTGGTATTACCTTACTGTATTTCATTAAATCAGGAAAGACTTCTTAATCCTTGGCGCAATAACAGAATACTTAATAGTACTACGTACAGAAGGGACACTCCCTTCCCCGCGCTCATATCAGATACCGCACCTCACCTCGCACTTCGAGGTATTCGTCGCCGACTCTTTAGCAAGGGCGCTCGCGTCTCGCGTAATCGTATGAACCGCAGCACTGTACTGCTGACACGAACACACAATTTTGCGATTTAAAAGTTTTATCTGAGTTTTAATCACGATGGTTGGATATTGTGGATGCTTTTCCGAATTTGTATTTACATAAACTGCTTGTAAGATTTCGCATTTTTAATACCATGCGATTTAATAACCGATTATATAGAGATAAGTCATTTAAACGAAAATATTTTAGTGTTTTTATTTCATTACGAACCCGACTATATAAATAAACAATTGAACTACATGGTCACTTCATATTTCATAATAATGCACACGTTCGGGCAGCTCCGTCGTCGTTCGGCTCGCCCGACACAATTCGCTTTCCGCGCCATTTTTTACGCTACGCACGACAGCCAACCCTACTAGAGTTCACGCACACATTTGCACGTGTACAAACGTTATTTGGCTATGTAGTAGTAATAGGTAATTATTTTGCGAGCGTTGTATGGAGTGGAGTTGTGGCAATAGTCTCAATTACGGAGGTAGGTACAGACTTTAATGGACATTCCTCAAGATCTTCGGTCAAATTAGTCTTAATTTGCTTAAAAAGCTTATTACTATTATGGGGTTAATATGCCTAAAGTTAAATTCAATCACACCCCGGACACTCCATACAACGCTCGTAAAATAATTACCTATTACTACCACATAAACAAATGACGTTTGTGTACGTGCAAATGTGTGCGTGAAATCTAGTAGGGTTGACTGTCGTGCGTAGCGTAAAAAAAGTGGCGCGGAAAGCGATTTGTGTCGGGGAACCGAACGACGACGGCGCTGCCCGGACGTGTGCATTATTATGAAGTGACCTTGTAGTTCAATTGTTTATTTATATACTCGGGTTCGTAATGAAATAAAAAAACAAATAATTTAGTTTAAATGACTTATCTGTTAATAAGCGGTTATTAAATCGCATAGTATTAAAAATGCGAAATCTTACAAACAGTTTATGTAAATACGAATTCGGAAAAGCATCACAATATCCAACCATCGTGATTAAAACTCAAATAAAACTTTAAAATCGCAAAATTGTGTGTTCGTGTCAGCAGTACAGCGCTGCATTTCGCGAGCGCCCTTGCTAAAGAGTCGGCGACGAATACCTCGAATTGCGGGGTGAGGTGCGGTATCTGATATGAGCGCGGGGAAGGGAGGGTCCTTTCTGTATGTAGTGCTATTAAGTATTCTGTGATTCAATCGGGCAGGCTGAAACGTTCGCCCTTACTAAAACAAAAGCGAGGCAGGGCGAGGAATTTAAAGTTTCAGTTGTATTAAGTGGGATACTAGTAAAGAAATTTACAAATTCTTGAGCCACTTCTTTGTTAACGCAAATGAGACCACTTGACGTCTGCAGTTTTATTACGAATAACACACTTCCCCTAACACTACAATGCTTTTTATGTTATGCGAGTTTCACCTACTATTTTAATTTCACATGGATAAAGCGGTAAAGCCTGTCATTACGATACTATTTTTTATTTCATAATAAAAACTTTCTGATACGAGGGTAGATGAACATTATTATAGATTCATATAATAATGAAGGATGATTAATTGATTATACAACTATCCACAACATATTTCTTTATAAACACTTTAAGAAAAATATTTACCAAGGTAAAGCAAAACTATGGTGCAATATTCATCTAAGCTTTAGAGGAATCAGACAATTAATTTTTGTCCTTCACTGGTGGCGGATGCCGGATGAAGTAATGTACAGCGTTGTAGGCGAGATGTGGTGCTACATTGTACAGGGGGTGTATTCTGTTGAGTTCATTGCTGGGTCTGCCGACTACGTACGGGTCTCCAGCCCCAGTGCCATGTTGCGCCACTGACAGTCCGCTCAGGGCATAACAAGTGTGATATATATCTCTATGCCTGAAACAATAGGTTATGCTATTATAATTAAGAACTACTTGGAGTCCCATCCGAAGTTTGTTTTGAAGGTCAACAACAATATTGCAGCATTTTAAAATACAATTGCTTTACACATCCTAGGAAACCTAGGGCTCCTAGATAAACCAAGAAACACATAACATCAGGTTTTACCCCAGCTTCTAACACGCGCGTTTTATTGCGTTATCACGTAATTCGCTCCATTCTTATTTTCTTCTATTGTGAAGTGTTTTAAACAGGAATAATTTACACTGTTTAGTTTGTGACAATGATGCTATTTGTTGCCAAAATAGGGAAATTGATTATGTTTTGCTGCGTGCGCCAAAGTTCACCTAAATTTTCAAATCCGATAATTGGAAATCCGAAAATGTTCTTCCTAACATTTTTCATCCTAACAATCACAATTCCTAACTACCTGTCTCTAATGTTCATGATTCCGAAGCATTCAACTTCATAATGTCAGTAGCAATAAACATCTATTATACTTTTATTTGTTTTCCTATATTTTCTCAACATAACCATCTTTTACACTATTATTCAGTCATATCTTTTTTGTTTAGATTTCCCGCTCCAGTCATTCAGGACATTTCGGACAGCTTAGGTTAGAAAGCCTTCGTGGCTTCCGAATTATTTCCGTTGCCGTTACCGCACCCGAACTCAACGAACGCAATAGACGACGTAGGATGCAAGAGCGAGCGAAGGGCACCCCGAGGTTCGGTTTGGTTAGGTTACTTTAAACCCTATTACTTACCTGTATAAACTCCCAGGCCATGAAAATATTATGGTAGTTATGTTTAGGGATAAAAGCGTTATGATAAAAACAGTAGGAGTTTAAATATATTTACATTAATGATATTATTAATTACAATTTTCGGAAACATGAGTGTTATGAACATCGCCGGTAGCACTACAAATAGTATGAATGAAAACTTTAGGATGAAAAATTTTAGGAAGAGTGATCATTCGGATTACAAATCATTAGGAAGAACAATTTCGGGTAAAGAACTTTAGGTGAGCCAATATGGACCCTGTTTTGCTGCATTGTTAGGTCTGCCTACCTAGTTTGATAGCAATGCAAGCCCCTGGTATAGCCGGAGCCACACGTCATTACTAACTCATATCATCATCATTTCACCCGAAAGACGTCCACTGCTGGACATAGGCCTCCACCAAGCACCTCCACATTGACCGGTTTTGTGCTTCTCGCATCCAACGAGTTCCTGCGGCCTTCACAAGGTCGTCGGTCCACCTTGTGGGAGACCTTCCAATGCTACGTCTTCCGGTACGCGGTCGCCACTCCAGAATCTTTCGGCCCCATTGGCCATCTGTTCTGCGAGCAATGTGCCCTGCCCACTGCCACTTAAGTTTGGCAATTCTTCGGGCTATGTCGGTTACCTTGGTTCTCCTGCGGATCTCTTCATTTCTGATTCGGTCACGCAGGGAAACACCAAGCACAGTCCTCTCCATTGCCCTTTGGGTGACTTTCAGCCTTCTAATAAGGCCCATTGTAAGCGACCACATGTCAGTGCCATGGGTGACTTTCAGCCTTCTAATAAGGCCCATTGTAAGCGACCACATTTCAGTGCCATATGTCATCAATGGCAACACCCACTGTTCAAAGACTTTCGTCTTTAGACACTGCGGTAAGTGGGACGAGAAGATATTGCGTAGCTTCCCGAACGCTGCCCAGCCGAGTCGGATTCGACGATTGACCTCTTTCTCGAAGTTGGACCTACCTAACTGGACAGTTTGTCCTAGGTAAATATACTCGTCCACAACTTCGAGTTTCCGATCTTCATGAGAGTGGGTGTTACATGGGCATTTGACATGACCTTCGTTTTGTCCATGTTAATTTTCAAACCCACTCTTTCGGAGGCTCTACTCTATTATACTGAGGTCCTCCATAATCTCAGCCATGACTACGATATCGTCGGCAAACCAAAGATGAGTTATGTACTAACTCATATAATTATGACATAATACAGATTACGTGTGACTTCGGCTATATGAAAATAAAAAAAATTGAGATGCCTATCCTTTGTTACGTAAGGGCGGAGGGGTTGCACTCCCGCAGCGCCGGAGATGATGCAGAAGCAACTTCAGTGTTTTAAGGTTAGTTTACAATAATTTTGTCCCCCAGTGGTGGACAAAGAGAATCTTTTTTTAATTGTTTCGGTGTCCCCCAGTGGTAGCCAAACATGTGGTGGACATAGGGAATAATTGTTACATAATATAATATAATAATATAATATTCCACAACTATCACACAACGCCATCTAGTCCCAAGCTAAGCAGAGCTTGTGTTAAGGGTACTAGACAACTGATAAACATACTTATATATTTCTAAATACATACATATTATAGATAAATTACACCCAGACACAGAACAAATGATCGTGCTCATCACACAAATATTTGTCCTGGGTGGGAATCGAACCCACGACCTCCGGCATAGCAGTCAGGGTCACTAACCACTAGACCATCAGGCCTGTCATCATCCTACGTTGCGCTTTCTGTAAACCAAGGTATCTGGAAACAGGTGGTTTCTATGAACAAAATTAACGGCAAGAAGTGCTATCTATGAACAGAGATCTCTGCCAACAGTGCTTTCTATGAATCGGGATATCTACAAAATTTTCGGCGAAACGTGCTGTCTAGGAATAGAGATTTCTATTAGCCATTCTTTCTGCATGTAATCGTATCGTACAAGCGTGTTTCTATCTTAGTTTCCTCACTCCATCCGCGAGACATATACTGTCATTTGGCAAGTTATAGAAAAAAATTGGGAAAAGTTTTTAAAGTAAACCGCATATTTTGTACTTAAAACCATAAAAAGAAGAAAGTACTTACCTAATAGATGAACTAAAGTCTAAACTGGCGTTGAATAATTAGCTAACATTATATTGTATTTATATATAATATTTTTGAATTCAGTTTGATGTGAACCAAAAAATAAAAACAAAAGCTTCTTTGAACCGAAAGTATAGAAAACTGGTGTGAACTCAGGGTTATAATGTTATAATGGAACATAGTTTTGGTTTACGTCCATTGTTCTCCTTAGTCCAGTTGGTATTTGGACGATGGAAACATGTAATTTTCCCCATAGACCAATTGGTCAAATTTCAATTGGTTCATGGAGCACCGACGACCGCGATATAGAATATATCCGAAAAGGCCTTTAGAGATAAGGGCAGACGACGTTTGTTGCTTGATGGCAGCCGATTGTCTCACTTGGCGTGTAAATGTTTACACAAAGATGTAGCTATAGTAGGTACACCCACATTTTGTCAGTTAGGTATGTTTAAGTCCCATGTAATAGAGGGCGAACCTAATGCCATCAACCGGGCTGAAATCCAGGTTCCGGACTGCTACTGAGAATTTTCTAACCCAATAACACTTTGCCCGACCGCAACCTGGGAATCAAATCCAGACCTCATGCTCAGCAGTAGCGCTTGCGACCACTAGACTAACGAGACTATTTATTTCATGTTTAATTCAGGCACATTACCCATTGAACTCCATGCTACACTAGCTAGGGCAACTCAAGATCAACCACCAACATGCGGCCTACGGTACAAGCGAGCTGTCTCACTATGTGTGAAAGCTAAAAAAAAATTTGAATAAGGCTACTTACTTCCCAGGTTTATCAATAAAACCACCACCAGGTAAGGCTTGACAACATACAATTATGTACTCTTGTAAGGCACCTTGATTAAAAAGTACTGTTTCAATTAGTTCTTTATTTTCTGAAAATAAAATTTTTTTAGTTAAGTAATATAGTATAAAAAGTGCTGAGTTGTAACATCGCAACATTTTCTTTAATATACCGAATATTTTTAACCCGACAAATGTCTTACAGAGTACGCGGTCTACAACCAGCACGCGTAGCATGACGACGTTTTTTCGACGGAAGAATAGACAAAATGACACATTGCCATGCTTAGACGCGTAGAATGCGTACAAATATTTCTACAATCCATCGTTTTGGCTATTCTTCCGTCGTCAAAACCCGTTTCTACGGCGGTCATGCTACGCGTGCTGCTTACACGCGAGTGTCCGTAAGCAGCACTCGAAACAACAAAAATCGGTCAATGGCGTGTTGGTGGTATAAGACTACGCACAGGTTTCAATACTGATTTTATCAACAGCAACCAAAGTGGTTCCTGCTCGGTTGTAAACGAAAATATGCCATATCAGAAAAAATACACGATGTAGGTATCTTCAAAACTTGTGTTTGGTGGTTTAATTTAAGTTCTATCAACAATAAATTCCGAATTCTCCACCGTAGTTGTAAAGCTAGATGGCAGAAGGGTATACTGAAATTTAAAAAAAATACTTTCATATGCATATGTACACTGAATTATATTTACTGAATTTATTATATTTGCATACCTCAGTTACATGAATACTGGCCGATGCCTCCCCAAATTTTTATCCGTTATCACTACGCTATTATATAGCCGGTAATGAAATAGTATTTACTAAACAAAGGGGTATGAAGATTTTTGTATGGAGGGTGGCCCTAAGGTCGGCCGCCATTTTGATTTTTTTTCGGAATCGCGGTGCACAACAAAAGTTATATATTTAGATAGAGGACACTTATACAAACAAAAAATGGTACATAACATAATATCCTAAAGCGTCAGGTTTCGGAGTTATTCACCGAAATATAAGTCGAAAACAACTAGGATTTTTTTGTTTTTTTTCCCTACAGCTAAGCATATTGAACTATTGAGGTAATAGAAACGTTATAAAACCTTTATGGAGAAGAAACAAATGAAGAATAGATATTTTTTAAATAAATAATTAAACACGGCAATTTATTGTCCCTTTTTTTAATCCCAGAGATTAATCTGACATTTAAGTCTTTTGTGTTTTCGTTTTTTTTAGTATAGAAGTTTGACATTACACTTGCCAGATTAGTCTCTGCATGGGATTAAAAAAACAAACTTATATTGCCGTATTTAATTATTTATTTAAAAATATCTATTCTTTATTTGTTTCTTCTCCATAAAGGTTTCATAACGTTTCTATTACCTCAATAGTTCAATATGCTTAGATACCTGGAAGGAAAAAAACAAAAAAAATCCTAGTTGTTTTCGACTTATATTTCGGTGAATAACTCCGAAACCTGACGCTTTAGGATATTATGTTATATTACATTTTTTGTTTGTATAAGTGTCTTTTATCTAAATATACCTATAACTTTTGTTGTGCACCGCGATTCTGAAAAAAAATCAAAATGGCGGCTGATTTTAGGGCCAAAACCTTCAAACCCCTTTAATTGATATAGTGCCAATGATCTTGCATTGTCACTCTATTCTAGAAAAATGGCTGTGAAACATATGGACAGATTGAACAACAGAACGAAATCATAAAGGTATGATTCCGATCTCGGCAGCACGCAGCAGTGCTGCCGCAGCACTACTGGTCCCCATACATTCTCTATAGGTTTATATGAGATTACATTCCGAGCACGGCAGCAATGCTGCGCGACATTGCTGCGTCACATTGCTGCTGTGCTCGGAATGTAATCTCATATAAACCTATAGAGAATATATGGGGACCAGTAGTGCTGCGACCACACTGCCGCGGCAGCACTGCTGCGTGCTGCCGAGATCGGAATCACACCTTAACGATTCTGATTTTATCATTTGGCTATGGAACCCTAAGAATCTTAAATTCAGCGCTTACGGAGAGAAGGCTTCTAGGGATAATAATGACATAACATATATACTATATAAATATAATTACCTTGGGAAAGAATAGCACTGATTATTGGAAATGCAGCTCCTTGCCAAAACGAATAACAGCCATCCACCAACTTATTAGTTCTTCCTTGGAAGCCACCTTCCACTCGCATCTGACGATTAACACACCACCTCAATAGTGCATCAATATCACATAACTGTGTTTTATTCAGTAATGCCAGAGATGCAATCCCACAGAATGCATATCCTCCATGGGCCTCCATACCAGGGCATCCAGCAAATCCACCTTCATATGTCTGACAGGCGACTATCCATTCTGCTGTTTTGTCAAATAAGGCATCTGTGTATGTATTTGTTATTTTGGCTATACTGACAGCACAGTAAGCACCTCGTATATCTCGCTCCCCACCCTTGTGGAGGGCAAATGATCCATCAACATCTTTCACAGTCCATAAAAACTTTTGTAAACTGCTTCTGTCTAGGGAGTTGTACGCTTCCTCAGTGGCTATAATGCTAAGAGCATTTACTGCAGCATAAGTAGTTCCAAGATGAGGGTATTGTCCTGGGCCACCACCATACCCACCTTCCTCATGCTGGCATAGTGTTAAAAACTTGACTACATCAGATAACATTTCTGCATCAGGCATATCATTAAGAAGCCACAACGAGTGCAAGACCCAGTAGACTATCCATGTTCTACTTGCGTCCAAGCATTCATAACTCTGTGGTAAAGAACCCAGACAATCTTTTAACAATTGACTATGAACTCTTTTTCTCACTACAGGGATTTCTGGTTCAATTTCAGCATTTTTCTCAAACTGTTTGTAAATTTTTAATATCATTGTCTCGACATCAACCTGTAAATTATAAATTTTTGTTAAGCATTGTAACCAATTTACCGTGATTGTACTGTATTTTTGCAAAATAATACAGTTACCAATGGAAACAGCCAAAAGACTTGGGATTGAGCTGCTCCAATTAAAATTTTGCAACAAACATTTGTTTCTGAAAAATTTTTATATACCCTTATTGACATTGAAGTCAAAGTATTTATTTCAAATAGGCACATAAAAGGCACTTTTGAACGTCAAAAATTACAATAAAATAAAATTGATTCTAGTTGTCCCTTCCAAAAGGTAGTTTTCGTATGGAGGAGAATGGGCAAGAAACTCCACCATTACTCTTTTAAAATGTTTTACAATATTTTGCATACATTAATTATACAGGATGAATTTTTCAAGTGGGCGTGGATGGCCAAATTCTAAACTATGAGGAATAGCGAAAAGTACTCAAAGGAGTCGCGGGCTCGATTTTGATGAAAACTAAAACTGCATCATTAGATTTTTGGAAAATCAATATTTCTAGCCAGGAATCGAACCTGTTGATTTTGAAAAAAAAAAAACACACGCTGTATTATTACACCATTCGATAGTGTCCCTAATACGGAACAAATTCTGGAAAGTAATGACATACGGCAAACTAAAGGAAAGAGCTCATTTTTAACAAAATACTTTTTTATTTCTCTATGTTACCTACCTCAATGATGAGGTAGGTAACATGGATGATGACATCTGCCTAGCCTTTTCCCAACTATGTTGGGGTCGGCTTCCAGCCTAACCGGATGCAGGTGAATACCAGTATTTTACATGGAACGACTGCCTATCTGACCTCCACAACCCAGTTACTGGGTAATACGATACCCCTTGGTAAGACTGGTTGTCAGACTTTCGAGCTTCTGATTACCCGTAACGACTGTCAAAGATCCTGGAATGACAGCCGGGACCAACGGCTTAACGTGCTTTCCGAGGCACGGAGGGGTCTCGGTATGTAAGGATGGTCACCCATCCACAGACCAACTGCGACAAGCGTAGCTTAACCTGATGGATTGACCTGTGCGGCTGTTATTATTTAGCCGGGCCCGGGTTATATTACCTATACCTACCTATTAAACCTTAACTGATTAATTGTTCATAATGATGACCATTGTTTTCAATACATAGCTGGATTCGACGTCTCAAGGATTGTGTACTGCATTCAGCATTACAATATTATTGATTCCATTAGAATATTTTCCAAAGATCGTAATAGATATTTGAATTTAGAACATAATGTTGTGAAGGTAACTGCGCTGCGGGCGGGTTAGTAAAAATATTGAGCATCATTTCGAACAAGGTACATACGTAATGTAGGTATGAATACTTTAAAATAAAATGCAGTTTATTAAGATTCAACATTTTCCTTAAGTTTGCCGTATGTCATTACTTCCCAGAATTTGATCCTTATTATGGACACTATCGAATGGTGTAATAATACAGTGTGTGTTTTTTTTTTTCAAAATCAACAGGTTCGATTCCTGGCTAGAAAAATATTGATTTTTCAAAAATCCAATGATGCAGTTTTAGTTTTCATCAAAATCGAGCCCGCGACTCCTTTGAGTACTTTTCGCTATTCCTCATAGTTTAGAATTTGGCCATCCACGCCCACTTGGAAAATTCACCCTGTATATAATAATATGTGAAGACAATGCACCTAAAATAAAATTACTATACCACAATGGGTAAAATTATTTAAAATGAAACCATGACATGACATATAAATCAATTATCAGATCGATACATGGTGCTCACATATTTACAAACAGGGCAAAAATAAACAATTTAATTATTTTTTTAATTAACAAGTAAAAACTCTTTAAAAAAGAAAACTAAAACTATTTGCACAAATTTTTTGTTCAGTGACTGGGCAACTAAGGGTATTAGAAAAAGTAGGGAAAAATTGTTGGAGCTGTATGGCCTTAAGCCTTATATTAACTCTGAAAATTTTAATAAATATGTTGCTACCTGGGCCATTCCGCTCAATTAGGCCGACTTTTTAGGTATGACTTTAGTAAATCAAGAGCTAAATTCCTAATCCCATAGTGCTCAAGTTTCAGCCGAAGTGTCTCATGATTTACGCAATCAAACGCCTTAGAGAGATTGCAAAACGTGATGAACATTATATACAAGATTACATGAATATTGACTTTGTAAAGTATTAGTTACTATAACCCCTTGTCTGTAAGGCAAGCTTATTACGTTCAGTAAAAATAGAAAACGTAATTGTGTCTCATTAGTGACAGGTGGTAGTTGAACTGATAATTATCGTGAATGTGGGTATTTTTGTTTTTCTCATTTAGTTTTAGTACTTTTAGTCCTCTTAACACTCTTTGATTCCCCATTAATTAAAACATTTAAAAAATTTATATTATTAAATAAAATCAAGCTATAACATAGCAATTCATAATGGTGGTTCATTGTGTTTGTCCCATAATAAAATTAATTTGTGTTGTCTAGTCATTGACAATTTATACTAACAAATATAATTATTGTGTTGCCCTTACAGGCTACTCAAACAGATCCAGTTTTAATTAAACCGTATTAAAGGCAGTATAACCGGCCAACCTCATTGAATACACTTTGTTTCCTTCAACCTTGACATTAGCAGAATCATCGATAAAACGATGAAGCCATTACTGTAAAATTGGAATTGGAGGGTCTGGCAGTTTGAATACTTTATGCAGCCTACCACAAATGACCTTTCTTTGGTGTTTCTCATTGAGTCATTGAGTTCCTTATGTTTTGAATTGAGCTACATGATTACTGACAAATACATGTACTGACTGGACAGGTCTACTCAAATCGCTTTCATTCTTACCTAAAAGACCATTTCAGACACATCTACATGGTCCTCTCATGATCTGAACAAGTTTATGTTTGGATTTTAAAAGAATGTTACCCGAGTTTGTTTTGGTCTTTCTTCTCAGAGTAGTCGGTTTGGAAACACCTAACTCATCTAGTTTTTAAAACATAATTTATTTTAGTAAACTACATAGAGAAATAATATCAGTTATCATAAGCAAACAAAGGTCCCATTTTATTGGGATTTTAGAGAGCAAAGATGAATCTTTAATAGAAAAATATAAAGACAGCTAAGTATACATATAATTCCTGATTACATGATGATATTTATGATATATTACATGAAAATACTCAAGACATTTACCTGATCAGAAGACGAATCGGTCACTACATTCTCTGTATCAAAAATTTCAGCAGCTATTTCTTCAAAACATCTGATTCGGTTCTCCATTTTTAGAGCTTCGCTGTTTCTTTCTTAATATTTTATTACGTCATGTGTATACTTTACTGAGCTAAATCTGTTCTGAGCTCTACCTCGTAAATTCCTGATAACCTGTGGTTAATTTAAGACGTTATAGCACTTGAAACAATTAAAGCAAGGTGTGCCAAGAACGATTGACATGTTTTATGTATACAATTATATAGTTCATTTGTGGCTAACGTACATGAAGCACAAATTATTTTATTAGATTGATTACAGATGATATTTTGATAAATGTCAATATAAAAATTCTTTGCTAATTGATTTCTTTTGCCACTAAAAAGTAATCACTGATCTAACCTCAATTTACAAACAAACAAAATTCTTCTGTCAGAGACCCATAAACCGAATGAGTTTTTGAGAGACCAACGATGAGAATGTTCACTTAATTATTTAATTTGATTAGACTATCCGGAATATGATAGTAAAATCGAATAATTCAAATACACGAAAGCTATAGCTAAACAAAATGCCTTTATTTTTCAAATTTGCACTAAAGTGTTCAGATCAAAATCTTTTGGCGTCGAAATGACATTGACAGGAGGAAGGACAGGACCACACAGGACCACAGAGCATGTAACCTTGACAGGACTACATGCTCTGTGGACAATATATTGCACAGTATCACACTGCTAACCCAAGACTGTATCAACATGGTATCAACTCAAAATGAAGCTTTTTTCAATAATGATGGAAAACTGATTACTCGTTTCCTGTTAACGATTGTAAAAAGTGAACACTGTTTTAAAATTAGTGATAAAATTAAGGGGTTTCTTTATGAGTAATTTCAGAGATTGCAGGTTATCAAGTTATTTCATTTTACATATATGAAGAACTAGCTGCGCCCCGCGGTTTCACCCGCATATGTGTCGATCCCGTGGGAATATCGGGATAAAAACTATCCTATGTCCTTCCCCGGGACTCAAACTATCCATCTAAATCGGTTCAGTAGTTTAGGCGTGAAGAAAAGACAGACAGACAGACAGAGTTACTTTCGCATTTATAATATTAGTTTGGATGGACTAGTAAACATGCTATACGATCGACAAGTGACTCGCCAAAATCTGCGCAGCTGTACGTATTTTTTTACCACAGTGAAGCTAGTTAGGTACTCGTGGTCGTTAGCGTTCATTCCATAGTTTGAGATACATGATCATAGGATAAATATTTTCCTTGCACATGAGGCAGATCTTACTCCGAGCTTTGGTATCCTTTATTTTAGCCTCCGCAGTCTGCCACAAAATCATCACTCACACATTCCCATAGATCGAGGTCAATCAGGAACATCTCCATGGCAAAAGCCCACGTATGTACCATAATTAGCTTGCCCTACCAATCTCTCAACACTTTTTACAACAGCTTGTTCCATATTCTAAATTGAGACACTCCTTTTATTTTGCTCAGATATTACACCAGATCACGTCTGGGCCCATAACCAAAAATGCAGAACTACATCAGATGGTACAGCTATATGCATTTGTGAAATTGTCAAATAATATATAGGGTCAGGGTGTTTGGTAGCTGGATGATTTGGTATTGGTTGACAAAAGTATGCAGTAAAAAAAACCATACTTCGTCTAAGACATGTATGACTCAAAATGCTTTATATGGTGTCAACTATCACCCCCTTAAGGCTTTGCATAGTAACACAAACATAGTATAGTATAGTGCATAGTAAACACTCTGTTTAGTAAAAAACTTAGACCATTATGTCTAAGAATGAAACAATGAAAAAAAAGTGTTTGTTCCAAAAAAATAATCCTTGGAACTATAGAACTTGGATGAATATGAACCCTTTTCTCAACAACATTGTGGCATTGCGGACGTCCCGGCCCGGCCTCGAACTATTTGCCACCTTCATGACCTTCACTACCTCATAAAAATTATCGCAACACTATAGTCTTAGTATGGTAACATTATTTTGCTTCGAACTGTCAGTGTCAAGCTTCGATCGAACTATCGAAGGTGTCAAGCGTAGACAGAGAAGAGAACTGTCTACCGTGTCTACTAGTGTTGCCTAACTATCGATAGTCGATGTATCGATAGTTGACCTCGAAAAATAGTCACAATATCGATAGCCCTATCGATACTATTGAAATTTTACAATACTATCGATAGTATCTATCCAAGAAATTGAGCAATACTATTGATAAAGTGCAATACTATCGATAGTATCGATACTATTGGGTATAGATACTATCGATAGTATCGATACTATCACTATTATGGCGTATTTAACTGCAATCACTGTCGATACTATCGATAGTTTTACTACATCGATATTTTACCAAAACACAATTGTATCGTGTTGGATTCAAAACTTTACTAGCGGCTTATGCAGAAAAAGTGAAGTTAACCATCGAATATCACATATCTTGCAACTAATTTTGGAGTCATTATCTTTTAAAAAAATGACCACATTGCCGATTTTTTATTTTCATCTGCCATCACGATTCAAACACTCACGCAAATCACTTTTAAAATCTACAAATGGTTGGCAACCTAATCGCGGTGAGTAGGTACTTATTATTAAATCTATAGTATACAATAACGGGAAGTTACTAGATAATACAACAATTTTCAATATGACTAATAATGTTGACTAAAATTCCGGTGCAATACTATTGAACTTTGGGTAAATATCGATGTAGTAAAAATGTTGATAGTATCGACAGTGATTGCAGTTAAATACGCCATAATAGTGATAGTATCGATACTATCGATAGTATCTATACCCAATAGTATCGATACTATCGATAGTATTGCACTTTATCAATAGTATTGCTCAATTTCTTGGATAGATACTATCGATAGTATCGATAGCATTGTAAAGTTTCAATAGTATCGATAGGGCTATCGATATTGTGACTATTTTTCGAGGTCACGATAGTATTGACAACCTATCGATAGGCAATCGATAGTAAGGCAACACTAGTGTCTACGGTGTCAACTTGACACCGTAGACACTAGTGTTGCCTTACTATACACTTGACACTGTCAAGCAAGACCATTGAGTGAGATATGTCAATGAGCAAGACTGAGTCGGAGGGAGAGTACGCATCATAGAGTTGTGTTGGCAGAGTAGAGTACTAGAGTATAATAATAATACGGGAGTAGTGTATTCCTTGTTCCTTGCCTTGCCCATGTGAATGTGATTAGCATTCACAACTTAGGAAGTTAGGAGTAATGTAATAGTGTTCTTTGTTGTGTGAATTCTGTGTGTGAATCTGTCTGAATACAGTGTAATTTGAGTTTATTTATTTGTCATAATTCGTATGATTCGGAAACCAGTCATCCATAATTTAAAAAAGAGTTTTAGAAGTTATAGAATAAATTTATTAAGACAGCGGCTTATATACAAAAAAATCAAACAAAATGATGCCTGGAAGGATCGGCAATTTACCAATAGCAAATGAAAACCCATTGGGTCTTTCGTGGCACGATTCTGCATGGATACCTCTGCTTAGCCCCTCTAATATTATGGACTATTTTTCTGAAAGATCAAATCCCTTTTTCGATCGTACATGTAATAACGAAATTGTGAAGATGCAGCGTCTCAGTATGGATCAACTTCAGTAAGTATATTTTTATGTTGACATTATTAATACTAACAGTTCAACCAGGTTCTACTCAGTTTAAGTTCCCTTTTATTTTATCTCATTATGGAAAACAAACAGTAACAAAAATGTACTTCCTACTATTTCAAAAAATAAATTTAATACTTTACATGTATAAAATCCCTATATTCAATTTCATTGTGTTACAGAAATATGACAGGACTAGAATACATTTTGCTGCATGTGCAGGATCCGATCCTGTATGTGATTCGGAAGCAGCACAGACATAGTCCTACACAGGCTATACCTCTAGCTGACTACTACATCATTGCTGGGATTGTGTATCAGGCTCCTGACCTAGCTAGTGTTCTTAACTCTAGATTGGTATGCTGCTTGAATCATATAGTAACATCTTTTTACACATTTTATAACTTTGGTTTTCTAGAATTCCACTCTGAAATCTCAGCAACTGGCCACATCCTCTAAACTTTAGAACTGTAGGTTCAGGTATAAAGTGATTATTTGACTAAGCTTCAGGTTTCCTGTTTTAGAAGGTTTAGGTCATCTTTGATGAGGCATTTTCTAAGCAGCTGGGCAGTTTAATGGAGGACCTGATATGATAATGTTTTATAGCTGTCTGCTGTCCATCACCTACAATGCTCGTTTGAAGAAACAATGTCATACTCAAGATATCATCCCAGCAAAGGATACTGGTGGGATTTCAAGGCATCTAAATCAGGTATGTATTTGTTCCTGCTGTTGCCTATGACTAACTGTGCGTTTACTCTGGTGAGAAATTCCCATAAAAACATGCTGAAAACTCTGAATGTGTGTGATTGCGTTGTTCTGTCGCACACTTTGATTGAACCGAAACTTTTTTGATGTTTCATATCTTTCAACTTGGTTTTAGTAAGTTGTGAGATTTGTTTCATATGCCAAGTTTCGAAACTTTACATGTTCAACGTTTCTGGTGCAAACACATAGCAAGTGTCGCTTCAAGAGTACATGGCCCAGTCTCTTGTCTGTTAGACTAATCTCAGTAGAACTGTCTGCATAATTGCTTATATTTCCACTCTAGGGCTAAGTCCATTCAGTACTGGTCAGACATCATCAAAGGATGTAAGCAGCACTCCTAAAGAAGAACCATCCACATTATTCCAGCGACAGAGGGTGGACATGTTGCTGGCTGAGCTTGTGAGACAGTTCCCACTGCCCGTCACACAGGCACCCAGCCAAGTGAGTGATTTTCCACATCAATACAAATAAATTAAATTAAAGTGACTGTTTGTAATCAAAATCACAGCTTTTTATTAAATGCACATAACAGTATATACGGTACTTATATTTAAAAAACTCTAAAAAAAAAAACCGGCTTTAAAAAAACACTGAAAAATAACTTTAATTTCGGAAGTTGGTGTCTTTGGATCTGTATTTTAATTTTTTGCCACTGACTTCCGAATACTACCGGCAAAAAAGTAAAATACAGATTCAAAGACACCAACTTCCGAAATTAAAGTTATTTTTCACTTGGTAGTTTTTTTGGAAGTCTGTTTGAAAAAAGTTTTTGTGATTATGCCTTCACATGCTAACTGCTAAATTTATCATTCTTTCCATATTAACATGATTTAAGGTAGTCTAATAAGCACATAAATTACAATATTTTATTATAACATTCAAAATTTCCAGACAAACGGTGTCACAGTTAAAACAGAGAATTCAAATGACAAAAGTGATAAAGCTGCAGATGGGAATGTGAATAACATAACAATAAAGCAAGAACCCGTAGACTCAAATAGCTCAGACATGACTAATGGAGGCTTACAAGGACATGCTGACATCAAAACTGAAATCAAACAGGAAAATATGAAGCCACCACCAGAAAAGAAACCAAGATTATAATTTTAAACCATGTATGTTTATTTTAAATACAATAATTTTATATTATCATAGTCTAGATTTGATATCTATACAAATAAAATTGATATATAAGAATACATAAGCTGTATGAGTATCTTCCTTGTTATTTATTTCCATCTTATTACTAAATTTGCATGACACCATAATTGCTTTCACTTCATTGACATAAAAACAATAACCACAGGTAGACTTTACAAGGTCTATTTATAATTATTAATGTCATAATTACATTTTTTCACTGCAGTTCTATATAGAATAGGTATGTAAGAGAAGTTTCAAGAAGCAGATCATTACAGAAGTTTCAAATAACAAGCATGTGTAAACTTAGTTGTATCAAGACCCATCTTTGTTACATCTTAATAAATATTCAGTGTTCTTCTCCTGTTGGGTGTTGTATAAATTGCCAATATTTTCTTGAGCCTTTACAGAATTTATACAAATCTGACAGTTAATTCTACGTTGGTCTTCTAACTCTGGTAAGCCACTCCCCTTTAGGTGTACACTGAAATCGCATAATAAATTGCTTTACAGGATTCTTACTCATCAGATATTTAAGGTGAATGCGCAGTGGTAGACCGCGAAATTCAAATTTTCTTACGTTTTTTGCAATTTGCAGGTCAGTGTCAGGTTGTATCTTGATCAAAATTTGATTCGCGACTATAATAGATATGCATTTACAGAATTATAGTCATTAGAATCATTAATATATCTCTTTAAGTTAGATTTCTACCGTTAAGAACAAATCTCGTATGGAAAAGTGTTTATGGTAGAAATCTAACTTAGAAAGATGTCTTAATGATTCTGATGATTATAATTCTGTGAATACGTACCTGTTATAGTCGCGAATCAAATTTTGATCAAGATAAAACCTGACACTGACCTGAAAATTGCAAAAAACGTAAGAAAATTTGAATTTCGCGGGCTACCACTGCGCATTCACCTTAAAATTAATTTATATTTAGTTTATACCTTGAGATAGCTTCACTGAAGCCTAATTCTAAACCAAAAGTAAAGCCTTGTTTGTAGCCTACATTGAAACTTTCTTGGAACACAGCAGTTTGGCCGTCAGATGCGCCATCCATGTAACCAATCTGAAATATAATTGGAATAATAAATAAGATTCATTAATCAACAAAAATACCCAAAAATCGTTGTAGGTTTAGTTGACCTTCGTGACTGGTTCTATCGTGCGGGACCATGTCTTTCTTGAGACATTTTCATTATATTCCGACATTTGTGTCAAATGTTTGTATAGTTTTAAACCAGTGAGTTACCGGTCAGCGACGGGAGCACAAGAAAGTAGTAGGTAAATTATAGAATTATTGTATAAATATAAACAACTAAACTAATAACATCTAATGTACTCTGTGTATAGAGGCATAGATAGAGGAAAAATTTTAACTGTGGTTCGGCTACAGACAAAGAGATTTTAATGTCTTTGGCTACAGAGTAGGTTCGGCCTTTGGCCTGTTCACAAACACTCGATATGCTTCCGTATCGTATCGAACACTAATCATTGTTATCGTAGGAGTCTTCTCAATGCTTTTCACAAGTCAAAAACCCGAAAATTTTGTTAGTTTAAATCAAATAGACGCCAGCTATTCTTCCAACAGCTATTTGCTGTTGAGGGGAAGTCAAATCAGGTTATCGAAATGTCAGGTTTTCGATACGATAGCCTGTCGTATGTTTGTGAATCAGGGCTCTGCTGTCCGGCTGTCTCTATCAAAATGACACGACACTTCTACCACATTACGAATATGCGAACAACTCACATCATCTCATTATCTCACATGCGTTCCGATTTTGGTTCCGATATAAATATTACGATTATGACAGCTGAGGGCTGTCAACAATTTGGAACGCGACAAGCGGCAGCTTAGCGCGGGCCGGCGAGCGGCAAAAACAAATATACAAAAATGTGTTGAGTAATTCACATTTTATGATGAATATATTAAAACTCGTCTTTATTGCTATAGATGACAAAACAGAAAATAAAAGTTGCTAGGCAACAACAACAAAAGACTACTAGAATAGTGCATTACAAGTATTACAACCTTCATGGTAAACGCCAGTGGGATAACGGCCTTAGAAATATAAGTATTAACAAGAGCTGGCGTCAGAAGTCCAAACTCAAGGTCTGCCAACGAGCAATGGAGCGCAGTATACTAGGCGTTAAATTAACGGATCGTGTTCGAAACACAATTTTCCGTTCCAAAACGAAGATAGTTGACGTGGCTCAAAAGGCTGCTCAACTTAAATGGGACTGAGCAGGACATGTCTGCCGCAAACTGTGGGCCCAAATAGCGCAGAATCGGTGCCCTGAGACAGTGAGGCGGGGTCGCGGCAGACCACGTAGGAGATGGCGGAACGAGCTGGATAGGTTCCGTCAAAATTGGAGGGAGGACGACGCGCGGGCTCGCGAAAAATGGAAGGAGTGGAGGGAGGCCTTTGCCCAGGAGTGGGACAGCGCAGGCTAGATAAAAAAAAAACAAGAACTGTGATTTTAAAACGATTATAAAAAGTACTAAGTTGTTACTCTAAACGGTGATTTACTGATTATGTAAGGATTACTGAAACAAGTGCATTGAAATATTACAATAATATTATTTTTGTGGATTATTTGTAGTTTTCATAGAGATTTGTAAAGATTTACACTTTGTTATTTCCAATTATATACTTATACTCGTTGTTTTCGTTATGTGATTTTGCGTGAAAAACAAGTAGGTACAACAGTAAAAGAAAATATTCGAATTTATGCCTTTTATTCAATACACAACGATCATCAATTCTTATCTTAATATTTGTGTTATTTCTTATATTCACTATCGTGTGCGGCAACATGGGCAATATTGCCGGTAAAATACCGGGAATATTGCCAAAAATGCTGGCAGTATTGGCAATTTTACCCAAAACAGTATTTTATTGTATATAATGTAGATCATGGCCTTTAAATGCTAATTTTAAGTGTTGTACATAGTTTCCGTACTTAATTTGACTTATAATTAAGCAATATTCCGAAATATTTCCACTCTCGGCAATATTGCTGGCAATATTGCCACCAATATTCCCACTTCGGGCAATATTGCCGGCAACGGCACATCTCTAGCTCACGACGCACTGCTCGCAGCGTCAACGCTAGACAAAAGAAACCGCGCCGCTTGCCTAGTAAGCCAAAAGTCGTGGCCGAGCGGTGATTCGGTACGGGTTTAAGCACGCCCAAATCGATTACATCCCAACTCAGAACGCTCCCTTCATTTCAACACATAGTGCTACTGTGCTAGGTATAGTGTCTACGTAGTATCTACAGTCACCTGCGGCTGCCAGCGAGTCTAAAATAAAAAACCGATTATTTAAAGAATTTAAAAAACATGAATATACAAGGTTTTTTTTTCTAAATAAAAAATTTAAGAATAATAATAGTTTATTTCGTGTAAAAAAAATCTCATGATTCCTCACGTTTTGAAGGTGCCAAGTCACATGTTTTTGTAAATCTTACAATAACCAAATAAAGACTTGGCTAAAAAGTCCCAGCAACCAGGCCATTAAAATAATTAAAAAAAAAAAAAATTACAATCTCACGTCTACTACAAATCTCACTTTTGCAACACTGACTGACTGGCATAGCCATAGCATGGCCATAGCATGCTACATATTATTAATCTGTGAGCCATAGAGTGTAAGATAAGATCATAGACAGAATTTCCTATCTCAATCAAATCTCAATGGATAAGATAGCCATAGAGGTTATGTTTTGGTTCTCAAAATGTCAAGTGAAACGTGTGAGTAAAACCGTGTGTAGGTACTGTAATAATTAAACCACTAAATAAACACAACTTCAACTTGCATTACTACCGTTGAAGAAGCAATATGAAAAAAAGCAAAAAGTTCTTTGGTAAAAAGAAAGGTACATTCAAGCCTACGACAAAAAAGAAGAAAAAAGCTGCAGAAGAAAGAATTGTAAACAAAAAAGCAATTTTTAATAGATACAAAAATGCGCAAAAAATCGGGGAAGAATTGGAGAAGAAAAGAAGAATGGAGGAGAAACTACACCAGCGAGTAACATATTCTGAAAGTGAGGAGGAAGAGGAAGACGCCTACGATCAGTTGTTGTCCTGTTTTAGTAACAAAAATAGAAGAGCGGTAGCAGAAAGTGATGAAGAAAGTAGTAGTAGTAGTGACTTAGATGAGGCGCTGGGCACGAATGAAGCAGAGCACGCACATAGTCACATTCCTGATGACCAAGAAAGTACAAGTGGGGAAGAAGGTGACGAGGATGTTGAGGTAATGAGATACTCAATATACATAATTATATGCATATATTATTGGATTCCACATTGGGAACCACTGTACTTCCTCACCCGGCGCATTTTGATAGTAGGTATTTTTTTTGGATAGAATAGACCCTTTTTAGTGTAATTTGAAAACCACAAAGTTCGCAAAACCATAGTGGCCGAGAAAAATATTCCCAATGTTTTTTGTAACCTAACCTCAAAACACTTAAAAGTTGCTTAAAAGGCGTAGTAGATCTAAAAAAAAATAACCACGAAGGGGATGGCGGGGTCTGTTCGCTCACTGCGCTCGCTCACTAGACCCCGCCATCCCCTTATAACCTAACCTGTCCGAGTCGGGGTGCCCCAAGTCCCGAGCTCGCTTCGCTCGCTCTTGCATGCTAAGTTGTCATTACGAATGTGTTATTTTTGTATATTATGTTGGTTTAGTGTGTAGTGTAATCGGGAACACAAAAAAAAACGACTGTGGGTACATACAACAAGTTACAACTGCTTCAAATAAATGGGTGAGGAAGTACAGTGGAGCCCTTTTGTATAATATCATGTGTAACCTTAACTAAATCAATAAATTAGACATTTTTTGGTATGGAGTCCGTACCATAAAATGTCTAAATTATTGATTTACTTAGTTAATTTCTGAATGCTGAAATATATTTTCAAAATGTTTGGAGCACTGACAGAATAAATAATTGACTTTCCAGCTATTAACTCTACACATATTGCACAAATCCTTTATTGTGTTACAAACTAAAAATGTGTCTATTTTACAGGTACCCATAGATCATGAAATGGAAACTGAAGAAGATAATATGACTGATGATCCATTCACAAAACATCTGCAGCATGACCTAGGAGATGAATTACTAGTCTCCCTTACTAACACACCACTGACTGTGGAAATCACAAATAAAACTTGGCCAGTTTTAGGAAACCTTTCTGTTATTATACCAAAGCCTATAGAGACACTTTCAAAAAAAGTTAAACCAAAAGTTTCAATATTAGAAGAAAATACTTATGTGTCTATGGGAACAGTGCCTACCTTGATAAATAAAATTGATTACCAGCAGTTACATATAAAATCTCAAATACAGGGCAATATAGTATCAGCCAATAAAACCAATTTAATAAAAAGGGATTCGGAACTTACTGAAGTGTTCACACCATTGCAAAAGGAACTGTTTTCAATTTTTAATAACTATCAAGATCTATATTATCCTGAGAGATCATTCAGCAATGCAGATGAAATTCGATATGCATACTGTCTTCATGTAGTAAATCATATGTTGAAAACTAGAACCAAGATTCTGCATCACAATGCTAAACTATCCAAGAAGCATGACTTCTCTGATGAATATCGCGATCAGGGATTGGTGAGGCCTAAGGTATGTAAAGCATAACAATGTGTACATAGTGTGTTAGGCTGGGTTAGACTTCACTCTATTACTGTGGTTGCTTTAACACTATTTTTAAGGTATAGTGAACCTCTCTTAAAAACTCCAGTACAAATAGACTTGCCTATTCAAAAGCATGGTTTTTTTTTAGTTAAATTAAATGTAAGTAATGAACTTATTAGTAATACCTTACCTACATACTATTGTAAGCCAATGTTATATGCATAAGCTAGGTAGCTTTATTAAAAGTATAAATATTAGGAATTACACTAATTTAATTATTTTTGCAGGTTCTCATTATGGTACCATTTAAAGATAGTGCGTATAGGATTGTCAAAACCTTGATTGATATTCTAGTACCTAAAGAAGCAGGGGAGGTAGTAAATAAAAAGAGGTTTGAAGAAGACTTCACAGGTGGCGAACTGATAATGCCCCGGAAGAATCCCAAGCCTGAAGACTACGAGCTCATGTTTAGTGGAAACACTGAAGACACATTCAGACTTGGCATGACAGTTACAAAGAAAACTCTCAAGGTATGTTGCCCTCACATGCCTAAAAGCCTATTCAAGGTAATACATGGTATCACTGGTAAATTTTCCTTATTTATAACATAATAAAACACTTTATCACAGCTCTATACAGACTTCTACTCTTCAGACATCATAGTGACGTCACCACTGGGTCTGCGCATGATAGTAGGCGCGGAAGGCGAGGAAGACCGCGACTTTGACTTCCTGGCCTCCATAGAAGTGCTGGTGATGGATCAGACTGATGTCTTCCTCATGCAGAACTGGGATCATTTGTTGCATGTTCTTGACCATTTCCATTTACAGCCAAAGAAAACTCATGGCACTGACTTCTCTAGGGTCAGGTCTTGGGCTGTTAATGGATGGTCTAAATATTACAGGTTGGTTTATTTTATTTATACTTGTATAGTATATGTGTTTTTAAGTCAAAGTTACTAATTTATTTGCACCTACTTAGTATTAGCAGTATTTAACATGTGAACAAACTATTCTAAAGTTACCGTTTTTTTATTTTGCAGACAAACACTGATATTCTCGTCTGTAGCATTGCCTGAAATAAAGTCCGTAATAAATAAGAAATGTCACAACTATGCAGGAAAAATCTTAATTGAGAATCCTGCCGAAGTCGGCAGTATACAACAGGTTTTGGTACAAGTGCCTCAGATCTTCCACAGGTGAACACTTTTTTTCACATTCAAATTTATAATTCTCAGTACAGTCGTATTTTAGACAAACATGATCTTATTAGTTTCTTAGCTAAATCAATCTCTCACATTTTCATCTTTAAGTAAAAGTAATATGTTTAACGTTGTGCAATAATGGACTACTAAAGCAGACGTATTGTAATGTATTATTACCTTATTATAGGTTTGCAGCTGCTAACCCTCTAGAGGCAGTAGACGCCAGGTTCCAGTACTTTATCAAGGAGATACTGCCGAAGCAACGCGACACTCTCATGAGCCACACGCTCATATATGTCCCTAGCTACTTTGATTATGTGCAGTTAAGGAACTACTTCAAAAAAGAAGACATTGGATTTGTTCAGATTTGTGAATATTCTAAGGTGAGACTATGACCTTATAGCAATATTAACTTTTATAATATAGAGAGTATAACTATACAGGGTGGCAGGGACATCGACGCGCAAACGGTAACCATGAATTCAGCACATGATTCTAGATTCCCTAGCAAAGAAATTTTTCGTTGGTTATCAAAAACAACCAACACCACACTGCGCTCCAAAACACAGATTGCTGACGTTGCTCAAAAAGCCGCTATGCTGAAGTGGAACTGGGCTGGCCAAATCTGCTGCATGCTCAATGAGCTGTGGGCCAAAATAACTACTAAGTGGAGCCCTGATACAGCTGGATGGCGTCGCAGTAGACCCCGTAGAAGATGGCGAGATGAGCTGGACAAAACAAATGACCAGTAGTCCACTTTAGCCCTGGATCGAAAGAGCTGGAAGTCATGAGGAGAGGCCTTTGCCCATCAGTGGGATGATGCAGGCTAACAGTGTAAAAAAAAACTGCTGTTTCATAGAAAAGTGCAATACCCACGCGGTCAAAGAGTATGGAACAGCTAATAGTTTTTTTAATATCCAATGAAACAGCTAATTGATTTTTAAATAACCAATTAAACAGCTAATTGTTTTTTTTGCTAACAAACAATTTCATTCAGAATCATGTACTGAATCCGTGGGAACTGGTTGCGCGTCGGGGTATTTCGCGAAACGCGCCAATATTGAAAAGCACCAAAAGTATTCCTCGAAACGCACCATTCAGGTGCGTTAAGGTAATAAAATATTATAATTTTATTCCTCAAAACGCACCAACGATGAAACATAGAGAAGAGCTTGAAGGATTCGTAATAAATGATATTGGTAGACGTTTTAAAATTCAACTGTCCTAATTGTTTATTTATTAAAATTAACAAGAAAGCAGAAATGAACTGAAACTAGGTGCTACAGTGACTACTTAGCTCAATAATGGTAAAAATATAGGTTTCGAAATTTAATCATTTGTTGTTTTTAAAAGTACCAGTGTGACAGAAATGAACAGAAAATAGGCGCCTAAACGATCTCACCCAGTTGTGCACCAACGATTAACCTTTTTAGCGCTTGGCTAAATATCAATTGCCGTGCCCCTAGCGCGCGGCTACAAATCAATAAAATCAAGATAAAGTAATACCTACAATAAATAAGGAGGAGAAATAGTTGTATCGATTAAAAAACAGTCAAAAAGTTTTATTCTCTTTTTAATAATGGTTTTAGTTGTACCATGCAGTTAATAAGACGAAAATAGAACGAAAAAATCATGCATGTTCTCTGTCGCAGAAATACGACACGAGCGGTAGGGGCACGGAAATATGTAAGCGGTTAAACGGTTAAACACAAAGAGGAATATAAAGTATTCGTTATTATTCACTAAATCGATAGAAGTCTTAAAACTGCCCTATATCTTACCTATCTGTCATGTCCTATACCTATAACTCTCAGGAAAACAGAAATGAACTGGAAGTAGTTGCTTATGCGATACTACTTAGTTACCACGACATGAAAAGCATTAGTGTAATAAGAAAAATATACCTATTGATTTTATTAAAAAGCTGTCTATTCTTTTTTATTATTTTACTCCATATTTTTATTTATTAGAAATTTGAACATTCACATGTTTCACATCCGCTGGGCGTCCTGTGAAGGCCACCTTTTTTTTAAAACCCAGCTAAGCTCATGGAATATATAATTTTACGGACTCTTAAAAAAAACGTGGGTTATTTGTTATCGTTATTTTCCGTTAGTACCCATGTCTATCCACACCTTGACCATTTGGTGCGTTTCGAGGAATAAAATTATAATATCTTTATTTCCTTAACGCACCTGAATGGTGCGTTTCAAAGAATACTTTTGGCGCGTTTCATTAGGTGCGTTTCAATGTTGGTGCGTCTCGAGGAATACCCCTGCGCGTCGATGTCCCTGCCTGCATTGTTAAAATGGCTAAATAAATCTCTTATTGTCAGTGATCAGATTTGGGGTGCAATTACTGGGATTTAATGGCTTTTCCAAAATATGGATAAGCTATACAGGGTGAATTTTTTAAGTTGGCGTGGATGGCCAAAATCGAAACTATGAGGAATAGCGAAAAGTACTCAAAGGACTCCTGGGCTCGATTTTGATGAAAACTAAAACTGCATCATTGGATTTTTTAAAAATCAATACATATTTCTAGCCAGGAATCGAACCTGTTGATTTTGAAAAAAAAAAAAAAAAAAAAACACACTGTATTATTACACCATTCGAGTGTCCCTAATAAGGATCAAATTTTGGGAAGTAATGACATACGGCAAACTTAAGGAAAATGTTAAATTTTAATAAACTTCTTCTTATTTTAAAGTAAGTTCATGCCTACATTACGCACCTTGTTCGAAATCGTTTAGAATTTGGCCATCCACGCCCACTTGAAAAATTCACCCTGTATATAGCACCAATTGATCTATTTAAAAGTTATAGGACCAGCAGGATAATTGCGTTGTTGTTGATGCAGTTTTAGTTTTCATCAAAATCGAGCCGGGGCTCCTTTGAGTATTTTTCGCTATTCCTCATAGTTTCAGATTTGGCCATCCACGCCCACTTGGAAAATAAACCCTGTTTAATCACCGTTTCCCGGGAATAGTGAATTTGTAATGTACTGGTTATACTAAGTTGTAATATCGATAAAATAGTAAAAAAGTAACTGACATAATTATTTGAATTCAAATTTGCTTTTTTTCAAAAACGCGTAACGAGGCAAAGCTTGCCGCCCTATTGTTGTTCATAAACTTGGCTATAACCACAGAATACATAATAGCTATAACACTTGAAAACTGCATTGTTTTCTCAGCAGCAGATAACAGCGTTAGAGTAGTAACTGTGAGAAAGAGATGGGAAGTGTC
This sequence comes from Amphipoea lucens, assembly GCA_947508005.1. Lineage (NCBI taxonomy): Eukaryota > Metazoa > Arthropoda > Insecta > Lepidoptera > Noctuidae > Amphipoea > Amphipoea lucens. Next base: position 8,333,454 of record OX382373.1, on the reverse strand, counting down.
AGACTTTTGAACTTTTGTAGAGTGGCAGACACAAAACAAGCAAGCGAAACCATACAAGGCATCAATTAAGACCTTGTAAATCACATTATACACATACCATAACATCACGCTCGTTTCCCAGAGGGGTTGGGCAGAGATGTACAGACGCCAGCACATCAAACTACCCGAAACTGTCAAAATTTCTTATGCTTTAGCGATAAAGTTGAAAATCTATTAAAGAAATTTGATAGATGGTAGTAGCTTGATGTGCTGGCGTCTGTAGTCTGTACCTATAGTACATCCACATTTTGCCAATTATGTTTAAGTCCCGTGCTATTGCACCGTGATATTGTGTTTTTTGTTTTGGTTCCCTATTGGGAACCAAAACAAAAAACACTTTATTTAAACATTACGAAATATTTTTATTCGAGGGTTCAAAATGTCTGGATTCTGGGATTTCCGTGAGTTTATCCACAATAATCATAGAGGCAATTCTCGTAATTTTAAGAACGTTCACAGTCTGATCTCAGTCTCAGTCTGTCAAAAATACCTCTAGTTTCCTTACATTTTGACAAGTTTTTGACGTTTGTTTGTCGCTGAGATGAGACTGCAACTAGATTATGAACGTTTTAAATTACGAGAATTGGCGTTCTGATAGTTTGCGGTTGTTGACCCTAAATTGTACTACCTAATCCGATCACTGCTAATTTTTTATTTTCTGTTTCTTATTAACCGACTTCATTCGCTCTGTAATTAACAGGTTTTAAATAATTACAGGATGGAAAAATCGCGCGTGCAAGAGACATGTTTTTCCACACAGAAGCCCACTTTATGTTGTATTCGGAGCGAGTCCACTTCTTCAGAAGGTTCAGGATAAAAGGCATACGTCATATCATATTTTATCAGCCCCCTACGTATCCGCACTTCTTCTCGGAAATGTGTAATTTAATGCAGGTGAGATCATACGTAGTTTTTGTTTTTCACTATCTGTGCCCTGCCGTTTCACCCGCTATTTGCGATTCCCCAGGAGCCGTGCATTTTTCCGGTAAAATGTCACTCTCCGCGTCATAATCATAAGAAATAACCTTGATCTGACTTTCTGATGCTGCGTGAAAGACAAGTACAAACGAACATACACAATACGAATTAATAAAATAAAAAAAACAACTTTCAAATACTATCTCTGCCAAAGTGCTAGCAGCAGCAGCAAGGTGCGTTTTCTTAAACGCCCCCAAACGCCCCTGCAGACTGCGTTCTGAAGCCCCAGGCCGCGTAATAGAAAGCGATCGTCGCGCGAATACACGATAATCGCGTTCATTTGTCACTTTTTGTTCGAAAAACTGTAAGGCGCCCTCTCTCGGCGCGATTACACGTCCAGAACGTGTATTTCACCGGACAAAAAGTGCCATATGAACGCGTCGATCACTTTACAATAGGACGCGGAGTTCTTCGATTATTCAATTTTTCGTGTAACGGACTGATTGCCTATGTCCACAGGAGGTGAACCAAAACAAGTTCGGTGGCAGCGAGTGCAACATGACGGTGACGGTGCTGTTCTGTCAGTACGACCTCGGCCGCGTGGCCGCGCTGCTGGGCTGTGGCCGCGTCGCGCGCATGATGCGCTCCGATAACCACGTCCACATGTACGTCACGGGAGAAAAATGATAGCACACATTCTCATCCATAAATTGTAAATACTATAATAATTCTGTATTTTATTTTTATACCTTATCGGTCAGTTTTATGGCACTGTTTGTAACACGTCGTCCACTTTCCACATAACGTCTAGCGAGCAGTTTTTCCGGCGTTTAACCCTAAAATTGATGGATTAGGGAAACCTGGCGCACGCGTTACAAAGAGAGGGGGGAGGGTAAAAACTATGGGATAATTTAAATTCCCATGAATCTGCTGCATCCGGTTAGACTGGAAGCCGACTCCAACATAGTTGGGAAAAGGCTAGGCAGATGATGTCAATTCCCATGATTATGATGTGTAAGAAAAAAAAACAATTTGGTTGGGGTGCCCTGTCTTAGCTACCGGCTCGTGCGTGGTTGGTCACAGTTTCAACCTAACCTATGAACTGCTTAACTATCTATCTAACTTCCTTTTTTTTTTTGTGTCCGGGGTGGAATATCCTCATGGATGTCCGCCGTTCTGGGGCGGGCGGCGGGGTCTGTCAGACTCTTACTGACTAAAAACCACCCCGGTGTTCCATCTCACACCTACGCCAGGGGTCGCGGGAACGTACGATCCTTCCGCAACCCCCGGCTGGTGCCGGCCCGCCACTGCGAGCCTCTTTAGGTCAGGGGGGGGAGTGAAGTGTTGGACTCCCCCCGCGACGTCTAAAAGGCGCGCGCGTGGAACACTACGCGCCGCCACCTCAGGTCCTAGTGTATGGGGGGCGACAGACGTCCCCGAGCCCGTCGCCCCTGGACCCATTTAGGGGGGCTGAAAGAGCGCGTTGTCCGCCCTCCGCCGACGCCCGGTGCGCCTGCTGCGGGCCGGGTGAGTGGACGAGATCTCCCTCTCCCTTTCCGCAGCCTCCTTCTGCGAGACGACGGTTTCGCAGAAGGAAACCACCGCGTCCCAGGACTCTTCGCTGTCGACCATCGACTTGATCGACCACGGCCGGCAGCGACAGGTCACTGCCTACTTCTGAGATGAGGGCACGGCGCGGCTCCTCCGAAGCGGCACACTGCCAGCGTATGCCATGCCGTGTCCTCCATCTATCTAACTTCCTATTCCAACATTTTTACTGCCCCTTCATTTATTACACTACTTCAGTATTTTTTGTACTAACATTGTAGGATGAAATAACCGTACCGTTTCCCCCCGTGCTAATTAACGTTGTATATATAGCGTTTATATTGTTACATAACGCTTTGTCTTCTTCTATCGAAAGTCAGATTACTGACGACTGAAAGAGAAATCAATGTGTAACTACTCATCTGATATAATACGTTTATTAGTAAGGGGGTAAATGTTTTTCTGTCACACTAATTTAGCAACCGCCGAAAAACTTAAATTACTGCCCATGATTTGTTTCAACTGATCATAATAACCTCCCCTATCTTTAAATAGCAGTTGTAAATATGATTAAGTACCCAATAATATCATAATATAACGATGCTACAAATAGTTCACGTATTGTGGAAAGGCACACTTACCTACCTCTGCTATCAGGCTGTTGACCCATCAATAGTGTCAATGACTTCTGCTGAAACTTGAGCACTATGGGATTAGGAATTTAGCTCTTGATTTACTAAAGTCGTATCTAAAAGATAGAAAGCTTAAAGTTCAAGTAAACGGCGTAAACTCATTGGGGTCTGAAATGGCAATGGGCGTTCCTCAAGGTTCGATATTGGGTCCATTCCTCTTTTTAGTTTACATTAATGATTTACCACAATTACTTCAAAATCAACCGAAGATGGTGTTATTTGCAGATGACACATCATTGATATTTAAGATAGACAGACGGGCACAAAATCTTGACGACGTGAATAACTCTATTCTTCAGGTCCAAGACTGGTTTACGGTAAATAATTTGGTACTAAATGAAAAGAAAACCAAATGCATTAGATTTAAATTACCTAATGTTAGAAGTAGCAAATGTGACATCATACTGAATGGAGAAAAACTAGAATTTGTTGATCAAACGGTTTTTCTGGGAATCACGCTAGACGAGAAATTACAATGGGGACCTCACATAACATCTCTTGCGGGGCGGCTTAGCTCGGCCGCTTATGCTGTAAGGAAGATAAGACAGTTAACAGATGTAGAAACCGCGCGTTTAGTCTATTTTAGTTACTTTCACAGCATTATGTCGTACGGCATTTTACTATGGGGTCGAGCTGCTGACATTGAATCCATCTTTATTTTGCAAAAGAGAGCTGTCAGAGCCATTTATAATCTACGTCGCCGCGAATCTCTCAGGGAACTATTTAAAAGGATTAATATTATGACGGTACCTTGCCAATTCATTTATGAAAACATTATGTATGTAAGAAAAAATCTACATCTTTTTAATAAAATAAGCGATAGACATAACTTTAACACAAGAAATAAAGATAAAATACATCAACCATTTTTCAGATTAGCCAAAGTACATACATCTTTTATGGGGTACTGTGTCAAATGTTACAATAAAATACCTTGTGATATATTGCAATTAAATGAAAGAAAATTTAAAACTCACATTAAACGTACACTTTGTAAACAAGCATACTATAAATTAGAAGATTATATCCAAGATAAGAATGCTTGGAAACATGCTGGTCCTGCTCCATAGGACAATCTAGAGTCTAGACAAAATCAAACTGGTTGCTAATTTAATTGTAATTTTTTTTTATTAGTTTTTACATTCATTACTCACACCCTGACTTATTACTTGTATTTTTTTTTTTTTAATAAAAATAGTTTTGCTTGTACCATGTTTGTAAATATGTTAGCACCATGTATCTATCAGATAATTAATTTATATGTCATGGTTTCGTTTTTAATTCTTTTACCTATTGTGGTATAGTAATTTTATTTTAGGTGCATCGTCCTCACATGTTATTATATAATTAACTAGCTTCTGCCCGCGACTTCGTCCGCGTGAAATTCGTACTTTCCTCTAAAAGTTTCGAAAATGTATGTTGGTATGATCTTTATAATTAATTTAGATAAATAAGTATTCGGGCCAATTTTTAAGTTTATAGAACAAAGGAATCAGATTTTTCAAATAAACTGTATCCCCGCTTTTCACCCCCACAGGGGTGGAATTTTATAACTTGACTCAGTTTATTTATACCAATTTTCGAGCTAATCAAGCCACGCGGTAAAATCCTTCCCTTTAAAATTAACTACCTCTTTTCACACAGTTAGGGGTAGATTTTCGAAAAACCCTGATACATGTTATTAATTATTTTTAGTCCTTAGTATAAATACTGAGTTTCAAGTTAATCGGACAGGGCGTTAAAATTCTTCCATACAAATTTTGACACCCCCCAATACCTCTTTAGGGGGTATTTTAGAAAAACGAAAAATTCCAAACTTCATAATTTACTTAGATAAGTATTCGTGCCAAGTTTCAAGGTTATTAACTCAAGAAATAAGATTTTTCATACTAACAAAATCCCCCCTTTTTACCCCCTTAAAGGTTTAATTTCCAAAAACCCCTTCTTATTCAACACCTACTCTTCACAAAGAACACACCCTCCAAAATTCATGTCCCTAGGAAGGACCAGCGATTTAGACTGTGCGTTGATATTTCAGTCAGGTCGTTCATCCCCCTTTTGGGGGAGAAATTATCAAAAACGCTGAGACACGTATAAATTAATTTTCAATCGTTAGCCTAAATACAAAATTTAAAGATCCTAACTATTAAACTGACGGACTTTCATACACAACTTCATCCCCCCTTTTAACCCTTTGGGGGTAGAATTATCAAAAACGCTGAGACACGTATAAATTAATTTTTAGTCGTCAGCCTAAACACAAAATTTGATGATCCTAACTTTAAAACTGACGGACTTTCATACAAACTTTCATCCCCTATTTAACTCCCTTAGGGGTTGAATTTCAAAAAATCCTTCCTTATTCCTTGTCTACACAACAAAAAAGAAATGAAAATAAAGCTGAAACGCCTCTGCAATAGCTACCTATACCTACTTCACTTAAAAATAAATACTTATAACTACTTTAATTAATAAAAGTACCTACGCTTAATAATGTTTAATTTGAACGAATATTTAAACACTACCAAAACAACTCATACAACCTATTTTACAAAATAACAACAAAACAAATTCAAATAAACTATTTAAAGACTAAAAGTCGCGCTGATAAGCACGGTTTCTCAATATCAATTATTGTCTGTCAATAAGGTCGAACGCTCTGAACGCATCAACAGTCAAATACTGAATGAAGCTCGCTCTTTTTTTTTTTTTTTTTTTAACAATGGCTTCTCGCAGTTCAACCTATGAGGTTGTCGTCTGCTTAACCGGGCTTGCCTGTGGATGCCTCAAAATTAAGGCCTCCAGCCAGGGCTTGAAGCTCGCTCTCGGACCTCCCGCCTTTTTATACCCTACCGACCCGACCCGTGTCGAGCGCGGCAACCGTTACACAAAAATAATCCTTATAGCATGATTCAGACGTGCGACGGCGCGATGGCTTATTTCATGTATAAGTTTGGTGTTTCTATACCGATTTCTATGATTCTTTTTTATTGAATAGGTAATAATGTTAACTTTTTCAAATTAGAGATGAGTGAGAGTATTATAAACGTAAGAGTAAACAAATATAATCAGAATGCTCCGAACTGCTAAGCTATCAGGAGTTACACGTGTTATTGTGAGTCAACCATAAAAGATAGACATATGCTGTTGCGGGATATTTTTTAGACAATTTTATGTAGAATATTTCCGTCATACATGATTTCTATGTAACTTTAACCATTAAGGCGCTTACATGAGCTAAACGCAAAAAAACGGTAGTTTTCGAAACAATAAAAGTATATGATCGCCTACAGTAAACAAAATCAGAAAAATATATGATATTCTTCAGGATATATGCTAGATAGATAGTGTTTTGAAAACACAATACAACTAATTTGGTACGATAGAAAAAAATCATGAACATACCTCTAAAAAACTTTCTTTTTACAATAAAAACCATACTAATATACATACAATCATTCTGATTTTTTGTCAGAATATTCTACAAGTAACATACTAAAATGATAGTGTTTTATTTTTTTATTTAAAACAATAGTTTTTTTGTAAATCGAATATTCATAGTTCCGAACATAAAAAGTGCGCATGTGTGCGTGAACGCCCGTGTAGCGACAGTGCCGGCCGAGGCCTGATGCTATACGGACGTGTCGCTCTTTTCGCCGCACTATTTCCGTCAAAATTGTTATGTTTTTGTTAAGTTTTATTTGTAAATTCATTGTTTATTATTATTTGCATTATCTTCTTTCCGTAAATATTTTTATTTCGTGTAAATATAAAATACTTTTAAGTTTGTTATGTATGGGTGCAAGGCGCGCGCCATCTATTGTACGGCGAGTCCCAACTCCCGGGCGTTTCACTTGTGTCTACCGGCAGTGGTCCGCGTAACCTAACAAAGTTAAAATAGGGTAATAATTTGTAAATAAATGGGAAATATAGTGAAACATTCCGTTAGGAGGACTACAAAACGTTCATATAAAACAAAAGCCGAACATAATATGAACGAAAGTAAAAAGTATGAGCATTTTATTTTTAACTGAATATTTTTATTTTTGCAATAAAACTATGAATTTTGGAAACATCTAAGAAAGTGCAGTCGGTATTTTTGACTTCACGTACAACTGTCACAGTGACGTATGTGGACGACGTGTAGATTTGTATTCGAGAGTCCCCGGGTTCGATTCCCAAGGTTACGAAATCGTACTTTCTTTTTAAATTTTATTTAAATGTATTTTGAATTTTTAGATAGATAGTGTTTTGAAAACATAATACAACTAATTTGGTACGATAGAAAAAAATCATGAAGATACCTCTAAAAACTCTTTTTACAATAGAAACCATACTAATATACGTATACAATCATTCTGATTTTTTGTCAGATCATTCTACAAGCAACATCCTAAAATAATAGTGTTTTATTTTTTTAGTTCAAACAATAGTTTTATTGTAAATAGCATAATATTCATAGTTCCGAACATAATAAGTGCGCATGTGTACGTAAACGGTAAACCCCCGTGCGTGTAGCAATAATGCCCGGCCGAGGCCTGATACTATACGGACGCGTCGCTCTTTTCGCCGCATTATTTATTTGTACCTACATACATTCATTGTTTATTATTACTATTTGCATATCTTCTTTCTGTAAATATTTTTATTTCATGTAAATATAAAATACTTACTTTTAAGTTAAAATAGCTTAATAATTTGCTATTAATTATATCATTTGTAAATATGGGAAATAAAGTGAAACATTCCCTTAGGAGGACTACAAAACGTTCATATAAAACAAACGCCGAACATATGAACGAAATTAAAAAGTAAGAGCATTTTATTATTACTGAATATTTTTTTTCGCTATGAATTTTGGTAGTTTAAGAAAATGCACTTATTACGCATAAGCTCAGTTTTTTCGACGAGGTACGCAATCGTTACATTGGCTTATGTAGACGACGCGCAGGTTCGTGTTCAAGGGTCCCCGGGTTCGATTCCCAGTGATACGAAATCGATTTAATTTTATTTAAATGTATTTTGAATTTTTAAATATATTTTTATAAATAACTAAAAAAACGTCTACAATGTAATTATCTTTCACAGGAGAAAGAAAGTCGAAAATATCAACACGGAAATTACTTCTAATGCGTAAGTACCTACACGTTTTCTATGCCATTGTAACAATAAAAAAAAACCTAAATTTATTAACAGACCGCGACTTATTGATAATATGCATAAAGAAATCACAGATTCATCCGAAAATTGCGATGAAAATTATCACAAGCAAGAGTTTAATTTTTATTGATTGTGTTTATAATAAATAGAAATCATAATAATTATGTATGAATGTTAGTTACGAGTACCTAATCCTTGAGGCCGTTTACACATCATGCCGAAGCTGCAGCGGCATCGCCGCCGCCGCGGCGCCGCTGCATCAGTCACCCTTGGATTTGTATGAACACACGGCGCCGCCGCGCCGCCGCGCCGCCAGCGGTGCGGCGCGGCGACGAGTTTTGATAAGATCTATCAAAACTCGCCGCCGCACAGTGGTCTGAAAATCGAGCTCCATACTCATAGAAACTTAAAGTACGGAAATAAAAAAACAAAAATTGTAATGGGTCTAGTATACCTCCCTTTACGTAATATTAACGTATGGATGGTATCAGTCGCTCCACGCGTGAGAAAAAAAAGTTTTTTGTTTTTTTTTGTATGGGAGAAAACACTAACCCCCTTATTCATAATCCTATTTTATCTCTATTTTAGCTAAAATATGTTTATAGAACGTTTGTCTTTATCTGTCACGTTGTCATTTCTGTGTGTAAGAAAGAGACAAACCCCATTTTAACTAAAATAGGTTTGATAAGTTTTATGAATAAGGGGGTTAATGTACATTTTTTTGAAACTGAATGGAACTGATGGGCTGGAGCTCACACGAGCTATTGTACCATACACGGCCATCAAGATGACATACAATTCATGGACCGTTGGGCGCCGCTTTGCACGTAGCAAATTTTTGAAATTTTGTGTTTTCGATATGTGATTTTTCAAATCTTTGACGTGAATAAATGAACTTGCTGATCGATTTACTTATACTATCGTTACTTTTAGCCTGCTTATGACCTTTATGATGACAACAATTAAAAATTATGTTGATTATGAGTACCTATACGTTTTTTTTTAATTTCATTCCAAGAACTACTTAACTCATTTAATCACCGTTGTAGTGTATCTATTAAATAGATATGTAAACACTGTCTCATTCACACAAGCGGGGTAGCTGCTGTCAGTTATGTTATGTCATCTGTCAGTTACGAGGAATGGCGGGAAACAGACAAAGTGAAGCAGGCTATATACGATGGCGCTTGGTGTGGTAGTGAGCCAGTGAAGTGATATGTTTAACATAAGTACGGAATCAACAGGATTCTACAACCGTGATTATGGTTGAGTTATAATTAGATACTGCTTCAATCTGAGCCTCAATCAGAGCCTGTTCTTCCACGATGTTCAACTTGTTTTCGTTTGAAAACTTAAAATAAATTGGTCAGCGGAACATTGTGGAAGATGGCTTTGGATTCTCCCATACCTTTTCTTCGCCACAAACTAAGCGCAGAGGCACAAAAGAACACATAAACATACTGGAATCGTCTTCGTCTGCCATAGTTTGCTTATACAAACTTTGCCCTGAAGCACCATCAAAGCCATACTTGCATATAATTGTTAACTCTTTGCCACCCAGCGAAGGTTCCACACGTAGGAATTTTCCAAGCTTTGCACAGTTTTATCCAAAATTTAGCTTTACTTTTACCTCTTCTTCCGTGATGTACAATGGTAACTTTTGGAGGGCAGCAGTCCTTCTTCGCCTCAAGGATGGCAGTATAAGAAGGACACAGTGGTACTCCTTCTTCTTTTGCACAAGATCTTAATGTTATATACTGCCACTTCGAAAGCTTCAATGAGGTCAAAATAAATAAAGCTTTATCAGCGGAATATATAGGCACAGTTTCCTTGGGCTTTAACAATTTATTTATCCTTGTAGCCTCTTTGCTCCGAGACTAGTTTAACGATATCTGCTATATTCTTGTCATGTGCTTTCAAACCGGTTGCATGAGCAAGGCTTTCAGTGCTATACGTTAGGAGGTCTTCCGCTCTCCTTCTCTTCTGTAGCGGGCTTAGCTCTTTAAATGGTTTTCTCGGCCTCACAACTGATGTTGATGTTCCAACACTGCACGTCTCCGGTGTGTAGGATGTTGATGCACCCTCATTTAAAACAAAGTCAGAACTGGAACGGGTTTGCTGCTCTACTGACACTAAATAAGGGGTCATCTTTCCTTTCATGATCTCAGGCCATTTTATGTTCTCTTGCAGCCATGTCTCATACTTTGTTATGTATGTACGTCTCGTGAGATTACACGAGATTAGGGAATGCAATCCGGACTATCCGTAATCCGAAAAATCCGGATATCCGCATATTTTTACTTGACTTCTAAATCCGGATTTGAAAATCGAATCCGGATTTTTTGAATAATAAGAAATTGTAACAAAAAAATCTAAACGAGCGAGTTCGCTGTTCGCGCGTCGCGTCTCGCGAGTGTCAAGTTTATCGGCTCTGGGGAGAGCGAGCGGGACGCGGGACGTGGGTCGAGCAAGTGTGTGAGGCGTCCTTGATCGTTCCGTTAATCCGTTCATTCCGCTTACAAGCATCTTCAGTGCATTCCGCCTACAAGCGTCGAATCAGAGCATGTAGCAGGAATTATGTGCTACTGAATTCTCAGCAGGTTAAACGACAGCACTTTAGATCATCATCATTTTAGCCGAAAGACGTCCACTGCTGGACATAGGCCTCCCCCAAGTACCTCCACTTCGAAAGGTTCTGTGTTTCTTTCATTCAACGGGTTCCTGTGGCTTTCACAAGGTCGTCGGTCCACCTTGTGGGAGGCCTTCCAACGCTACATCTTCCGGTACACGGTCGCCACTCCAGAATGTTTCGGCCCCATCGGCCACCTGTTCTGCGAGCAATGTGCCCGCCCTACCCACTGCCACCTAAGTTGGGCAATTCTTCAGGCTATGTCGGTTACCTTGGTTCTCCTGCAAATCTCCTCATTTCTAATTCGATCACGCAGTGAAACTCCAAGCATAGCCCTCTCCATTGCCCTTTGGGTGACTTTTAGCCTTCTAATAAGGTGCATTGTGAGCGACCACGTTTCAGTGCCATATGTCATCACTGGCAACACGCACTGGTCAAAAACTCTCGGCTTGAGACACTGCGGTATGCGGGACGAGGAGATATTGCGTAGCTTCCCGAACGCTGCCCAGCCGAGTCGGATTCGACGATTGACCACTTTCTCGAAGGTGGACCTACCTAACTGGAGAAGACAGTTTGTCCTAGGTAAACATACTCGTCCACGACTTCGAGTGTAGCGTCTCCGATCTTCATGAGAGTGGGTGTTCCATGGGCATTTGACATGACCTTCGTTTTTTCCGTGTTCATTTTAAGACCCACTCTTTCGGGGGCTCTACTGAGGTCCTCCAAAGTCTCAACCATGACTACAAACCAAAGGTGAGTTATGTAATCGCCATTAATATTTATGCTAGCCCCTTTCCAGTCCAGAACCTTGGAAGACATCCTCCAGTGCAGCGGTGAACAGTGTCGGAGGGATAACGTCTCCCTGTGTCACATCTCGCTGCAGAAGGACTGCACTTTAGATGCCTTATTATTTACATAGCTTTTTTACGTTATTAAATTTATGTTGATTTAAGTGAAGTTAAATTGTTTTGTTACTTTTGTTTATGTTATGTTTAATAATTTGACAAGGAGTCTATTTGACTTTATTTTTGTTCTTCAGAGTTTATCTACTAATAATTTTACTAATGTTACTCGGCACACGAGTTGCGGACTGATTATTTTAATAAGAATAAGTACATATTATAGCAATAACACCATAATTATGGTATTTAATGATGATAGTTTGAATAATACCAAGTAAAAAAAATATTAAAATATCATTTGCTTTGATTTTTATGTGCTTTTATTTTAATCCATTTATACAAATATAAGAAACATCGTATTAAAAAACTAATATGGGTAGATTTGTTTCTTTTCATGAAAAATCCGTAAAATCCGGATAATCCGGATTGGGACAAAAAATCCGTTATTAAAATCCGGATTTTAAAACAGAACGGATTTGCATTCCCTACACGAGATCCATTTGTTCCTCAACGAACAAACATAAGTCTGACAGAATTGTTTCAATACCCTCTTTTCATTTTCTGACAAATCAATAGTATTCTCAAAAACTTCAAATAAAACATTGGGCTGTGAAAAACAATTGTTGTTTGTCACAAACATGACAATGTCCAAATTGGTATCACAACCTTCCATCACAGCACAATTAAAAAAATAACGTAATAAGTTAGCGCGCACAAGTACTGAGAGCTACTGATAAAAGTAAGCTCAAACGTCCTGTTTTTATACAACTACCCTCATTATCGTTCGCTATTCTTTAATTAGGTTTTACAGACAATAGAATTTTATTGTGACTAGGGCCCATTTGGCCCTGCTAGAGCTGGTTGATGCTCATGTCATTAGTATATAATTATAACTCAACCATAATCACGGTGATTAAATGAGTTAGTTCTTGGAATGAAATAAAAAAAAAACGTATATAATCAATATAATTTTTAATTGTTGTCATCACAAAGGTCATAAGCAGGCTACAACTAACGATAGTATAAGTAAATCGATCGGCAAGTTAATTTAACCTCGTCAAAGATTTGAAAAATCACGTATCGAAAATTCAAAATTTCAAAAATTTGCTACGTGCAAAGCGACGCCGAACGGTGCATGAATTGTATGTCATCTTGATGGCCGTGTATCGTACAATAGCTCGTGCGAGCTCCAGCCTATCAGTTCCATCCAGTTTCAAAAAAATGTACATTAAGTGTTTTCTCCCATACAAAAAAAAATAAAAAACTTTTTTTTCTCACGCGTGGAGCGACTGATACCATCCATACGTTAATATTACGTAAAGGGAGATATACTAGACCCATTACAATTTTTGTTTTTTTATTTCCGAACTTTAAGTTTCTATGAGTATGGAGCTCGATTTTCAGACCACTGTGCGCCGCCCGCGGTGCCATACTATTATATTCTGTGGCGATGCCGCTGTATTGGTTTCTCTTGGATTTGTATGAGCCCTTGCGGCGCGCCGCCGCGGCGCCGTGTGTTCATACAAATCCAAGGGTGACTGATGCAGCGACGGCGGTGCCGCTGCAGCTGCGGCATAATGTGTAAACGGCCTCAAAGATTAGGTACCTAACATTCATATACATATAACTATGATTCCTTTTTATTATAAACAAAATCAATTTTAAATCTAATTTCTTGCTTTTGATCATTTTCATCGCAATTTTCAGATGAATCTGTTACCTATTTCATTATGCCCATTATCAATAAGTCGCGGTCGGTTAATAAAAACATTAGGTCAGAATTTTTTTTATTTTTGTAATAGCTTAGATAACGTGTAGGTACTTGCGCATTAGAAATACCTAACTTCCGTGTTGATATTTTCGACTTTCTTTCTCCTGCAGACTTTTTTTAGTTATTTATAAAAATATTTAATAGATATATTTAAAAATTCAAAATGACATTTAAATAGAAAATTCGATTTCGTAACCTTGGGAATCGAACCCGGGGACTCTCGAATACAAATCTACACGTCGTCCACATACGTCACTGTGACAGTTGTACGTGAAGTCGAAAATACCGACTGCACTTTCTTAGATGTTTCCAAAATTCATTGTTTTAGAAAAAAACACTGCAAAGTGATAATTTTTATTTCGGAAGTCGGTGTCGCTGGTTCCGCATTTTCGTTTTTTGACACCGACTTCCGAAATTATAGTTATTTATCACGCTGTAGTGCTTTTTTTGAAGTCGGTTGTTTTTTTTTCTTTCTAATTGTACCTACCCCACAAAAATTCAATTAACACTAGTGCATTGAAGAATCATCAAAATTCGCATAGAAATGCCGGAGATGCAGTACATTTATGCATATTAACTTCGGACATACTACATAAGAATAATTACCTAATGTATTATATACTAAAACCTTCCTGGAAGTATGTAGATCACATTAGTGAAAGAATGATCAAAATTGGTTCATCAGTTTTTTAGAAAATCTACAAATATATATACAAACATACACACATACATACATTACATACATACATACGGGTCGAATAGGTACACAACCTCCTTTTTTGAAGTCGGTTAAAAATGTTTTAAATTTCATTGAATCAGTTTTATTTCAAAATCACCCACATCCTTAAGTTTTTCAAGTCACACTCAAAACGAATAAAATTTATTATGTTGTCACACATAACTACATAATTTGTTTCTTATTTGCACATCGTTTCCGCGCCATCTATTAGAATACTAGGGCGTAATCTCACAAAACCGTTACTTCTAAATCTCATGTATGCTTTATGTCATAATTGTGATGGGCGTCGTCGTTAGATGGCGTTTGCGTCGATTCTGCATATGTGTGCATGCGTTTTTCAAGGACACTTAGGTCTAGTAAGCCTCTTAATAGGAAATAGCTTGCAAGCCAAGTTTAAATATAGCTTCAAGTGGACCTACCTATGTGTTATTTTTATGGGACTATATCGACCGTTTTCGTAACTTTCAGAATATTTTCGTACGAATATCCTAACCTACATTACTAGGTACCTAGGCATCTTGTATGCAAACTATAGCGCAGCTTAATAACGTAGGTACCTACCTAGGTACGACGTGATTACCTAAGTACATAATTTATATAAATTACAAGTAATATTGTAGGTATGTTTATATAAACATACCTACAATACAATATTAGTTGAGTATGACGCTGCTTAAGGAACTTACCCACTGAACGAAGATGACTCGACTTTATCAAAGTTACCTACATTGGACGACTGAATGCCTAAGGCATTAAGTCCGCCTTTTTCGCTTTGTACTTTTGTAGTGTCAAAAGTTGAATAAATAAATAAACATTGTATGGCGAAAAGTCTCGCGAGAAGACAAATTATCAATGACAACGATTCGGCGACAAACATAAACTATTCACGTTTTTCGGGTGTTCTAGGGGCTTCTTAGCGAGATTAGAAGCATTTTACCCCACCTTTAGGCTTTGGCTTTGTCTTAGTAATAATTTTAAATTGATACCCATCAATTTACTGAAAATACATGATGCTAGGTGAACAGAAAGTGCCGTAGTGGTGACTAGAAGCTCGAATTTTTGACCCGTCACACAGTGGCGTGCCTAGGGGTCAAACTTAGGGCAAGCCAATACACTTAAATAATAAACCTAGGTACCGTATCGCTTGTCAACGTTGTGACTGACCGAGTCGTTTTAGTTCTTACTAATATTCGTATTTCATAATTGTAGGTTTTTGCTAATAGCTATTAAAATGAATGTTTTTTAATAGCACCATTTGTTTCTTATATAAATTAAATACTAAGAGTAAGTATTGGTAATCCTTTACAAAATCGTAACTTTTTTATTTTCGAAGTATCAGTTTCGCGTATAATATGATAAGACGTATAAGAGTCATCTATTATTGTAGGTACATTATTGGCACAACCTCTTTGAGTTAGTTCATATTTCACTCTCCCGCAACAGTCGCTTTGCAAAATATTACAATCTGGCCGTGTGGCCACTAGATGGCGCACAAATAATTGATTGATTTCTAACTACACATTATTGTTTACGATGTTGATTGTTGATAATATTTATAATTTGATTTACTTACTCACAATGTGAACAGCCATAACTCTTCATTCTTCGCTTCTTTACCACAGACAGATGACAAACATCAAAGCACACGGAAGACATGAAGCAAAGATACAAGCGCTGAGCAATTGCCTCTATATAATGAGGTTTTAGACTCGTCGTGACCTCGGAAAGGAAGTTATTGTTGTGCTAAATGAAATGACACACAACATCAACTAACCTTTAAAATCCGCCCCTAAGACCCTCTGGCCGAAAAACAGCGCGATTGTGATCGACACGCGTATTGTATTTAGAAATGTCGTCAAGCACATAATTGACGAGATAAAGAAGTTTCGATTCGTGTTTTACCAAAAATACAGAATGAAACAACAGCATTCATGTGCTTTTGAGAATTCTGATGTCTTTTACTGGCACCAGCGAAGTTATTTAAATCATCGTAACCTGATATTCCAAGCGGTATTTTCTTTTGAGAAAAATATGCAACACTAACAGAATAATTTGTTGATATGAGAGCAGCCTATAATCCAATGAGTATTGTATGCTGATCGACTTAAATGCCTATTACGTGATTTAGATTTCTGAGAAATACTCAAATCAATTTGTCTGTAAAACAAAATATTTACCTTTCCGAGTAACGATTGCTCACGTTTTAATCCATCACAAGGAACAATTGCATGTTTCCGAATTCATTTTAATGACAAGAAACTTTTTAATCACTTTAAAACAAAGGTAATTACCGCAAAAACTAAACACAACACTTAACTTCACAGAAAATGAAAAAAAAACAAAACAAAAAAATGCTCCAGTAACCGATCAAAACTTTGAACTAATAGACTCGCGCAATGTCTCGCGATCTTACTATTTACACACACACGCGCGTCGTTATACGTTTCATTCATAAAAAATCAAAAGCCAGGCTTAAAAATCAGTACAATTTGGGGAATAAGTACATACTAATGTTATCAACAACGTGAACAATTTCTATACAAATAGTCAGAGGTCTAGAAGCCAGATTTGAAGCCAACTAGTGCGAGCGAGACGGGTCGATTTTTGTCGTTGCGCTTTCGCTAAGCGGCATTGGAGATGTTTGGCAACGATGCGCGTGATGAAAAGTGCACGGAATTTGAAATTATTCTTTGAGTATGTAAACCTGGCAACCTTGCATCGTACTTACTATCGCGGGCGGCCCGGCCGGGACGCGCGGAGTTTATTTTTTATTATTCTTATCAATTCTTGCGACATGATTTTATAAGTTTACTTGTGTATTTTTTTTTATTATTAGGCTCGCGTTTGATTGAAAGCCAGGCTTTTCGGCTTTAGTAAAAGGCACGCCCCTGCCGTCACACAGGATAACATTACTTTATTCTAGGTACTTACCTATAAAAGTTTGGTGAAATTCGCTCTTAGTGTAGTCATTTGAAATTGCCTATGGTTTTAGGAAATCTTTTTTTTTTCGATACTTAGGTACGAAGCCATCACGTCTGCGAAAAATCACCAGTTTATTTAATTTGACCTTGTGTGGGTAAAATTACTTACTAGGTACTTCAAAATAAACCGTTTCTGTAATTCTAATTATGCACCGGGTAAATGCGCAGTTGTAGTCCGCGAAATTCAAATTTTCTTACGTTTTTTGCAATTTGCAGGTCAGTGTCAGGTCGTATCTTGATTAAAATATGATTCGCCACTATAATAGATATGTATTTAAGTAGAGAATTAAGTATTTATTTATTTATCACAGGGAAAACCAACAGCTTTACATAAATAGGTACAATAAATACACTGGAATAAGAAACATGAAGCCAATTATAGTCATTAGAATCATTAACACCTACCTATATCCTTTAAGTTAGATTTCTACCATAATCACTTTTCCATACTTACGAGATTTGTTCTATGGTAGAAATCTAACTTAGAAAGTTAGAAAGATGTATTGATGATTCTAATGATTATAATTCTGTAAGTAAATACGTACGGTACCTGTTATAGTCGCGACTCGCGAATCATATTTTGATCAAGATACAACCTGACACTGATCTGAAAATTGCTAAAAACGTAAGAAAAATTGAATTTCGCGGGCTACCTGCGCATTCACTATGTAACACTAGCGTTATATATGGTATTCTAGTAGGTACTCCTTGCTAGAACCACATATAATATACCAGAACTGACCAGAACTAAAGAAGGTATTTATGCTGGGATAGGAGCCTTTTGGCGCAAAGGTCTTTTTTTTCGGTTTATATACTTTATTTTTGGTTGTTTTTAATGTAACTTTGTTAGTTTTAAATGCTCCTTTTTTACTATTTGTATTTGCTGTGTGTGTCCCAAATAAAATATTTTTCATTATTACCCGACTGCGCCAGAAGGAGGGTTATGTTTTTCGAGAGTATGTATGTACAGTACCCGGCGATAAATATTGCACATCGATCTTTGGAAAGAGACAATCGGCTAATTTCGGCTTCGTAGAGCGTTATCTCTGTCGCACGAAATACAAACAGTCCGGTATCTATTAGGACCTGTTAAAACAATTATGATTTGATTCTTTTGATAATTCTTTTTATTCTTTGTATAAAATACACCAATTTTTCTATAAATGATTGCTTTAGGTTGGGGTAAAATAAAAAGGTTCCCCTATTTTTCCTAAAGATGCCATAGTACAACTTTAAATTATTTAAATTTGGGAGTGTTAACAACTCTAGATATATATTTTGAACTGGACGCGACCGCACTCTATCGCACTTGAACAACGACTGACAAAACGTCAGTTAACATCACATAGGTAGTGTGCGACAGAGATAACGCACTACAAAGCCGAAATTAGCCGATTGTTTCTTTCCAAAGGTCGATGTGCAATATTTATCGCCGGGTACTGTATGTACCTATGTATAATTGTTTGACACGCTCTGCAGCCTGAACGGCTTGATGGATTTTAGCTTGTGAGGTGTCATTAGATTCGTATTTACTGTGAGAGTGATACTGGGTATATCAAAATAAGAAAAAAAACAAAATGGCGGATTTTCGGCGCCATATTACGCCTTCAAAAATATTTTTTTTCTCAAAACCTATCGATTGGGGTATCAAAATAAAGGGTTTTAAAAGGTGATTACAAAAATATATACAACTTATACGGTTAAAATTAATTCAAAGTAACAAATCATAAAAAACACGTGCCAAGAACTAAATCGTCTGCGAAATCTATTACATTTGTAAACTAAAAAGCTGGAAATAAAAAAAAGTAATTTAAAAAATTAAAAAACCCGACTGCAACCTTATACTAAAACTAACTGACAAGCTAAAAACAAGCCCATTTTAAATTAAATAAAAGTTGGAAGCAGGCGGGGCCCATACCATTATTATAGTTTCAAACTTAAATGGGTCCCGCCTGCTTCCAACTTTTATTTAATTTAAAATGGGCTTGTTTTTAGCTTTTCAGTTAGTTTTAGTATAAGGTTGCAGTCAGTTTTTTAATTTTTTAAATTACTTTTTTTCTTCAAATATTTTTTGCTTCCAGGCAGACCAAGTTCAGAGCCAAGCTCAAGAGTCTGGTGATTTGGGGGGCGGCAAAGAAACCACTACAGTACTACCTAACAACCAATTACCAATCAGCGCTGAACACAATCAAATTGTAAGTCGAAGTATTTTGCTGCTCAGCCATTTCTGCAGATTAAGCATCGTTGAACACAATATTCAAGTTTCTCGAATAGGCAATTATTTAAAGGAAAGATTAATGATTACTTACACTAGTTTCCACAATTCTCACTTACCTCCCTTTAATTAATACTAGCTTCTGCCCGCAACTTCGTCTGCGTGAAATTTGTTGTTCCCCCATCCACCCCGTCGCTTCGCATCGCCTGCCCGGGCTAGTACTTCGTTTTAGCTTAGCGTTCTTTATGGCTTTTTTTTTCTTTTTGCTCGGTCCCTTAGGGTCCTAGCGTTGTGATAGGTATGTAAAGCCTTCCTCAAGAATAGGGTTAAGTATCAAATGCAATAAGATTTTTTCAAATCTGACTGGTAGTTCCGGAGATTACCCCCTACATACAAACAAACCAATTTTTACCACTATAAAATACTAGCTGTGCCCTGCGGTTTCACCCGCGGTAAAAGTATTATAGGTAGTCCTTTTTTATTGATTCACTTTACAAATCTCCACCCCCCTTGTTACATCCTTAAGGGATAATTTCGGGGATAAAAACTATTTCATATCCTTCCCCACAACTCAAACTATCTCCATACCAAATTTCATCTAAATCAGTTCAGCGGTTATTGATTCCCCATACAAACTTCCACCTCCTCTTTTCACCCCCTTAAAGGATGATTTCTGGGATGAAAACTATCCTATGTCCTTCCCCGGGATGCAATCTATCTCTCTGCAAAATTTCATCTAAATCCGTTCAGTGGTTTAGGCGTGAAAGGTAACATACAGACAGACAGAGTTACTTTCAAATTTATAACATTAGTATGGATTAGTAGAGACAAATCTGATGTAAATAAAATTGTTTTATAGATTGAGCCGTCGAGCGCACAGCCCGATATGAAACTTGAAGAAGCAAAGAAGGTACAAGAAGAAGTAAAAGAAAGTAAGCCTGCTGAGCACAATGTCGACACTACGACTGCCATTCACGAAGCGATTAAGAACAATGTCCAAGACAAAGTAAGTAGGGGAAAATCATTGATATATGTATTAGGTCCTTACATATGAAATTGGCGTTTTGTATGGAAGGAACAAAAAGTCGAATATTTTTTAATATAATATATTTAATTAATCAAAGTATGAACCATTGTTTTCAATGCACTTTTGCCATCTTATAGGTAGTTCATTGATCCCTTTACTAAAAAAACCAGTCGGACGGGAATCAATAAAATCTTTGAAGGCGATTTGGACTGCCCCATCGGAGTTGAATTTTTTCCCTTGCAAAAAGTTATCCAAATTGCGAAAAAAATGGTAATCTGTTGGAGCAAGGTCCGGGGAGTACGGAGGATGTCTAAGACATTCCAATTCAAGTAATGTAACGCAGCAGTCGACGCGCGTTTGCCGGTTTGCTTCAGTCAATTCGTGAGGTACCCACCTTTCAAGCTTTTTAATCTTCCCAATTTGCTTCAAGTGAATTAAAACAGTTTTATCACTAACATCGAAGCCTGCAGCTAACTCGGACGTGGTTTGCGATGGGTCCGCTTCCACAATAGCCTTCAATTCTCCATTATCAACTTGGGTCTCAGGCCGTCCACGGGGCTTGTTCTGCAGGTCGAAATTTCCAGAACGAAAACGTTGGAACCAAAAACGAACTGTGTTTTCTTTTGCAACATGACCGCCATACACATCATTCACCCTTCGAGTCGTTTCCGCAGCACTAGTGCCACGGCGGAACTCGTACTCGTAAATAATGCGATATTTTAAATTTTCCATTTTGTAAAATGAGTGACGCAAACAGAAAAAACAGAAGAAAAAAAACAAATGAATGACGGTCATCGAAGCACAAATACATGAGTAAATAGCTGTACAAATTTGAATTTGGAATTCCTTACCAAAGAGGAGAAATTCGTGATTAAAGTGGCCAGTACGAAAAACGCCAATTTCATATGTAAGGACCTAATATACATATATCAATGAGGAAAGTACAATGTCCAAGACAACGTGTTTATTAGGGAAGTTGTTTCCTTCAAAGTTGGTCATGCATGCATTCTGTGGCTTAATTTCTTTTATTTTACGCCAGCGTAAAGCAGAACAGCAAAGCTATTCACAAACATTCGATACGCTTCCGTACCGGATCGAACATCAATCAATGTTATCGATGGAGTCCTCTAAACGCTGTTCACAAATCGGCACATCAGAATACCTAAAATGTCTCGATTCGGAAGCCTGTCGAATAGTTGTGAATACTAAGTGTGTGCGCGGTGTGGTGATTATTGACTATTGCGGGAGCCATCAACTCAGTCTATCGCAGTCCACTGCTGGACATAGGCCTCTCCCAGGCTGCGCCACAACACACCCTATCCTCAGCTATTAAAGTTCAAGTAAACGGCGTAAACTCATTGGGGTCTGAAATGGCAATGGGCGTTCCTCAAGGTTCGATATTGGGTCCATTCCTCTTTTTAGTTTACATTAATGATTTACCCCAATTACTTCAAAACCAACCGAAGATAGTGTTAGTACCGATGACACCTCATCGATCATTAAGATAGACAGACGGGCACAAAATCTTGACGACGTGAATAACTCTATTCTTCAGGTCCAAGATTGGTTTACGGTAAATAATTTGGTACTAAATAAAAAGAAAACCAAATGCATTAGATTTAAATTACCTAAAGTAGCGAATGTGACATCATACTGAATGGAGAAAAACTAGAATTTGTTGATCAAACGGTTTTTCTGGGAATCACGCTAGACGAGAAATTACAATGGGGACCTCATATAGCATCTCTTGCGGGGCGGCTTAGCTCAGCCGCTTATGCTGTTAGGAAGATAAGATAGTTAACAGATGTAGAAACTGTGCGTTTAGTCTATTTTAGCTACTTTCACAGCAATGACTATATGCTGGTCCTGCTCCATAGGACAATCTAGAGTCTAGACAAAATCAAACTGGTTGCTAATTTAATTGTAAAATTTTATTCTTTTTACATTGATTTACATTCATAACTCACACCCTGACCCTGACTTATTACTCGCAATTTTTTTTAAATTAAAATCGTTTACTTGTACCATGTTTGTAAATATGTGAGCACCATGTATCTATCAGATAATTAATTTATATGTCATGGTTTCGTTTTTAATTCTTTTACCTATTGTGGTATATTGGTGCATCGTCCTCACATATTATTATAATAATATAATTAATGTACCCATGCAAAATATTGTAAAACATTTTAAAAGAGTAACGGTGGAGTTTCTTGCCCATTCTTCTCCATACGAAAACTACCTTTTGGAAGGGGCGACTAGAATCAATTCTATTTTAAGGTAGTTTTTGACGTTCTTAAGTGCCTTTTATGTGCCTATTTGAAATAAATGCTTTGACTTTGACAGCCTTTCGCATCCAGTTTTTTTCAGCCACCATCTTTAGGTCGTTCGTCCATCTAGATGGGGGACGTCACACACTAACCTGGCTGATACGCGGTCTCAGCGGGGAGAGTGCGGGAGCGGGCGCGATTAATTTAGGTGGCCACGTTGCCATGCGTTTTGTTGTAGCGGGCACTAGAGATAGAGGTAGTAGAAACGTTTCCAGTTTTCCACGGGACAAAACAATAGGCGGTCGTTTAAGACTGGCAGTATGGTCGCAACGAGGAGATGGAAACGTTTGCAAACTACGCGACCTCGTTCAGACTTGTCGCGCTAGGCACCAGCCATAGTCACTATGATTCACGACACTATGGACACAAACGGCGGTTTCATTTGTGTTGAAAACTTCGCGCTCGCCTTACACCCGCGTAAGCCGTTGGTATGTTAATGTTATCTGCTATTGTTCAGACTATACAGATCGGCTGACATCAATGTTGTATCAAAGCACATTAGGTATCATACAGTACTTAAGGGCTACGGCATAATGTAACACGTGTTCAGTTTCATTCAGATATCTCCTACAATTTATTACAATGTCAGGGCATCAGGTCGAATCGTCATTTTTGTCGTTCTCATTCTAGTCTCAATTCGTATTTTTTTATAGAGACTGCCATAAGCCTTAGGGTCAGCGTAGACAGAGCAGCAACTGCGCGAGCATCCTCGAGCAAAATTCGACGCGTCAACTCAGCGGATGCAGCGGATGTTCGGGAAAGCCGCGCGCGCGTGGTCGATCATTCCCGCGGATGCACACGTGCGCTATCGTCGCCATATAATAATAACATTGTAGCGGTATTTACACCGCCACATGCGAACTACGCATCTATAAACTGACGTCACGCAAAATCCTGCATCGCGCAAGCAGAGTTTACCGCGGGACTAGCATATACCTATGTATACAACCACCGAACAGTTAGATATCTGCTCTGTGTATACAACAGCCCGACATGAATCATCGGGCAGTTCCCTACGAGACACGACACTCGTCTGGTCGGAGGATCCTCCCTTTTCTATGGAGGTTGAGTGAACTATACACCCTGTTCCTAATGCCACTATAACATACAGTCTATTCAGTTATGAATAATTTGAAAACCCTTCTTAGAAGCTTTGTCTCTGGGGTCTGTAGGTGGTCTAGTGCTGCGGCGGCGGTAGTTCGCAAGCATCAACGAGTGCACGCTCGAGCTTGCTCGAACGCCGTCGCGTTATAAGCATATGAGGCATATAGAATCAAAGGCAGCTAAGCGCCAAACTTTAAAAAAAATTAACTATAATGGAGAATAAACTCGGAGAGTATGAAAACCCCTGACTCTTAAATTAGAAAAATGTTTTTTCGGTTCCTGAAAATTTTACATGGAGGCACTTAGCTACCTTTGATTCCTCATATATAATTCCTCATAATGCCTCATATGTCATTAGATAGGCATTTTAATATAGAGCAATAACTACTATGGTGGTACATTTAATTTGAAATTGCTGTGTGAAAAAAGACATGGAGATGTCTCGTAGGACGTACCTCGACAGCAGATTACGAAATACTTTAATAGTTAATCACTTCTAGTGGTCTTAGTTTCAGTATTCGCAAATGTATGCATTCCGATGATAACAAAATCGTATGTGTACCATCGAGGTGGCCAGATGATAGACCTGACCTTAAACCTATCGAGTGTGGGCTCATTAGATGTGTCTCAACAAGTACTGTTAATTCTACCTGATCACTGACCAAGGCACTAGATAACGGATCTCAGTCTCAATCTGTCAAAAAATACCTCTAATTTCCCTACATTTTGCCAAGTTTTTGACATTTGTTTGTCGCTGAGATGAGACTGCGATTAGATTTTGAACGTTTTAAATTAGATACGAGAAATTGGCCTTCAGGTCCTCGTCACCAAGTAAAATGAACAGAACTCTTTGAGACACATCTAATTAGTTCACACTCGATGGATTTACTATTAGCTAAGAAAGAAAATACGTTTATTTCCGGTAAACATGACGCATAATAAAAAGAACACAAACACAAAAAAAATAACAAGTGGGGGGAAAATAAAAATATGCGTTACATCCACGCAAAACGGCCATCGCTCAGCATAATGCTAAGTAACCCTATACGATAGTTAGATAGCTATTAGTAGAGCTATTCAAGGGTTCCGTCATGTAGCGTCCAGCACCCTAATTGCGTAACACACTATCAATCGGAATCAGAATCATTTCGAAGCCAATTGCTAATCCATTGCTTCATAAGTTCGAAAAATTTGTCTGCTCAACACGTAAATAACGCAATGAATGTTGTTGAACTGTCAAAATGAAACCGATTCCGATTGATAAAGTGTTACGCAATTGCCCCGCAGTTCGTTGGTACCATGTTATTGTATTATCATCGGAATGCAAACAAATATTTATACTAAGACCACTAGAAGTGATTAATTATGCAAGGGTTAACTATGTGTTATTTAGCATCCAGGTCAATGAAAAAAGTTATAGTCCTACGAAACATCGCCTTAACTTTTTTCACACAGCGATTTGAAAAGAGCCGCCACAGTAAAGTTTTCATTCACTTTTGCCGATTCTCCTTTAAGGGATAAAAAAAACATTGAAGCAAAATATACATAGTTCCCTCCTTCACTGTGAATTATTTTTTACAGGGTGATTGGCAACAAAGAGAACAAGAACTCTTGAAGAAGATTGAACAATTGGAGAAAGTAAAGAACGAGAGGACTGAAGACGGAGTTAAACTAGAATTGAAGGTAATATACAAAATCTAATACCACACCTCAAAGGGGCAATTCTCGTAATTTTAAGAACGTCTCACAGTCTGATCTCAGTCTCAATCTGTCAAAATACCTTTAATTTCCCTACATTTTTGACATTGATTGTCGCTGAAATGAGGTTGCGACTAGATTTTGAACGTTTTTAATTACCTACGGAAATTGGCCTTCAGTTGTAAATTGTTGAAGCTTTGTTAATTACTAACCTCGCAGGGTACACCGTTATCTTAAGATACGTTTCACACACAGGTCCGTGAAGAAGAGATCGACCTTCTCAAAGCAAGGGTACGGAATTTGGAGACGGAACTGCAGGCGGCTTTGTCCAAACCGAGCGGAAAGAACCACGAGATGATTGAAAATATCAAACAGCAGCACGACGAGGTTTGCTTCAAATGATTAGACTTTTCACACAACCAGTCACGTAATCATGTTGAATATTTCGATGTTGTTTTGTTTCAGTTGCTAAGCAAAGCCCGTGGCATGATCTTCGACAAAACCAAGATGGTAAAAAATCAAGAACTCCAGATTGAAGCTTTAACGACACAAGTACAGTCACTCAAGGATATCAACGTAATTACAAAAGACCTGTTGGAAATTAGGAACTCTGAAGTTAAAGCTATGGAGGTGGGTTCCGTTCGACGAAGGGGCTTGAACTAAGTCCGATTGTGATGAAATTTGCAACTTTACCCGCGAAGGGTGTGCGATTATTGCGAGTACCTACCTATCTATGTTAACCTTTCCTACTAAAGTTTTCTCGGGAACCACTGTACTTCCTCACCCGGCGCATTTTGATAGTAGGTATTTTTTTTTGGATAGAATAGACTTTTTAGTGTAATTTGAAAACCGCAAATTGTGAAAAACCATAGGGGCCAAGAAAAAAAATTCCCAGTTTTTTTTTTCAGGAAACCTGCGATTTCTATAGTAGCTACTTTTTTTTAGATAGAATAGACCCTCTTTAGTGTAAATTTGAAAACTGAAAAGTTCGCAAAACCATAGTGGCCGAGAAAAAAATTCCCAATGTTTTTTGTAACCTAACCTCAAAACACTTAAAAGTTGCTTAAAAGGCGTAGTAGGAGCCCCGCTTCGCGGGGCTCTATGATCTAAAAAAAAATAACCACCAAGGGGATGGCGGGGTCTGTTCGCTCGCTGCGCTCGCTCACTAGACCCCGCCTTCCAGTGGCGTGCCTAGGGGTCAAACTTAGGGCAAGCCAATACACTTAAATAATAAACCTAGGTACCGTATCGCTTGTCAACGTTGTGACTGACCGAGTCGTTTTAGTTCTTACTAATATTCGTATTTCATAATTGTAGGTTTTTGCTAATAGCTATTAAAATGAATGTTTTTTAATAGCACCATTTGTTTCTTATATAAATTAAATACTA
The DNA here is from genome assembly GCA_947508005.1 of Amphipoea lucens. Lineage (NCBI taxonomy): Eukaryota > Metazoa > Arthropoda > Insecta > Lepidoptera > Noctuidae > Amphipoea > Amphipoea lucens. Next base: position 8,306,312 of record OX382373.1, on the reverse strand, counting down.
AGAGTAAGTATTGGTAATCCTTTACAAAATCGTAACTTTTTTATTTTCGAAGTATCAGTTTCGCGTATAATATGATAAGACGTATAAGAGTCATCTATTATTGTAGGTACATTATTGGCACAACCTCTTTGAGTTAGTTCATATTTCACTCTCCCGCAACAGTCGCTTTGCAAAATATTACAATCTGGCCGTGTGGCCACTAGATGGCGCACAAATAATTGATTGATTTCTAACTACACATTATTGTTTACGATGTTGATTGTTGATAATATTTATAATTTGATTTACTTACTCACAATGTGAACAGCCATAACTCTTCATTCTTCGCTTCTTTACCACAGACAGATGACAAACATCAAAGCACACGGAAGACATGAAGCAAAGATACAAGCGCTGAGCAATTGCCTCTATATAATGAGGTTTTAGACTCGTCGTGACCTCGGAAAGGAAGTTATTGTTGTGCTAAATGAAATGACACACAACATCAACTAACCTTTAAAATCCGCCCCTAAGACCCTCTGGCCGAAAAACAGCGCGATTGTGATCGACACGCGTATTGTATTTAGAAATGTCGTCAAGCACATAATTGACGAGATAAAGAAGTTTCGATTCGTGTTTTACCAAAAATACAGAATGAAACAACAGCATTCATGTGCTTTTGAGAATTCTGATGTCTTTTACTGGCACCAGCGAAGTTATTTAAATCATCGTAACCTGATATTCCAAGCGGTATTTTCTTTTGAGAAAAATATGCAACACTAACAGAATAATTTGTTGATATGAGAGCAGCCTATAATCCAATGAGTATTGTATGCTGATCGACTTAAATGCCTATTACGTGATTTAGATTTCTGAGAAATACTCAAATCAATTTGTCTGTAAAACAAAATATTTACCTTTCCGAGTAACGATTGCTCACGTTTTAATCCATCACAAGGAACAATTGCATGTTTCCGAATTCATTTTAATGACAAGAAACTTTTTAATCACTTTAAAACAAAGGTAATTACCGCAAAAACTAAACACAACACTTAACTTCACAGAAAATGAAAAAAAAACAAAACAAAAAAATGCTCCAGTAACCGATCAAAACTTTGAACTAATAGACTCGCGCAATGTCTCGCGATCTTACTATTTACACACACACGCGCGTCGTTATACGTTTCATTCATAAAAAATCAAAAGCCAGGCTTAAAAATCAGTACAATTTGGGGAATAAGTACATACTAATGTTATCAACAACGTGAACAATTTCTATACAAATAGTCAGAGGTCTAGAAGCCAGATTTGAAGCCAACTAGTGCGAGCGAGACGGGTCGATTTTTGTCGTTGCGCTTTCGCTAAGCGGCATTGGAGATGTTTGGCAACGATGCGCGTGATGAAAAGTGCACGGAATTTGAAATTATTCTTTGAGTATGTAAACCTGGCAACCTTGCATCGTACTTACTATCGCGGGCGGCCCGGCCGGGACGCGCGGAGTTTATTTTTTATTATTCTTATCAATTCTTGCGACATGATTTTATAAGTTTACTTGTGTATTTTTTTTTATTATTAGGCTCGCGTTTGATTGAAAGCCAGGCTTTTCGGCTTTAGTAAAAGGCACGCCCCTGCCGCCTTCTAACCTAACCTGTCCGAGTCGGGGTGCCCCAAGTCCCGAGCTCGCTTCGCTCGCTCTTGCATCCTAAGTTGTCATTACAAATGTGTTATTTTTGTATATTATGTTGGTTTAGTGTGTAGTGTAATCGGAAAACGACTGTGGGTACATACGACAAGTTACAACTGCTTCAAATAAACGGGTGAGGAAGTACAGTGGAGCCTTTTCTCGTGCTAGGAGTGAATTCGCATCAATAAATATTCAACGGAAGTAGATAAAAACCATTTAAACCGTTGAGCTGATTGGGAGCTTATCCACTGGCCCGGCTCTGGGGGAAGACTCCCACAAACCTCGAAATTTGTACTTTCGGCCGAAGTATCAGGTGTTTGCTACTCCGTATCACTTATGGACATAATATTAGTTCGGAGCCCGAACTAAGAATGATAACAACACAATTTAACAGTTGTCCGTAATCGCACGCGTATCCACCCGTTCGAAAAAGTTAATTTGTCACTTGTTTTGATGGATCAACTACATTCGGACGGGTCCGTATCTTCGTTGACGGACTTACAGAGTAGACCCCGTGCGAATTGGGGGCAGAAGCAAAAATGTATAACAAGTTCAGTCTACACAACTGAGTGCCAACGTGCACGCCCTGCAACGTTGCATGTCGAACGCGTTAGTTTGGCTGTAGGTGCCTTATTAGTAGTGCCGGCTAAGGCTCCATGCCGCTTGGTTATTTAACGCCATCTGGGACCGAGGTATGCTGTCGTCAACAATTACACGCACAACAATTTTACCTACCATAAACAAACCGTAGGTACTAACATTCGGATATTGGGTTTTTCATGGAATCCAGGTGTAGCTGCTTTTAGTGGGAAAACTGTTCTTGTCGTCACGCTGACCTCGTAGGGTTAATCGTCTATGTATGTTCCAGGACCGTCTGCTGGCAATGGAAGCCAGGTTTAAGGCTGAGAAGGACAGATACGGACTTGTGTTGCAGCGTGCTCAAACGAGCACTACCCTTAACGATGATTTGAAGAAGGAGTATGAAACCCAGCTCGGTATATTTAAGGTACTGACTATTAGCAATCTAAGACAGACATTACTAATTCTATAAATGTACCTATATTTATTTAAACGAATGTTATTACTTTCTTCAACAGGAACTGAGAGAGAAATATGAACAAAGGGTACAGGCGCTGGTGTCTGAAAACACGAAGCTTAAAGAGATAGCTGCTTTAAAAGCCGGTATGTCTGGCTAGAGGCGCCGGCCTGAGCCTGCGCAAGCTCGTCCGCTTAGTTTAGTTCAGTCTCAGAACCAGCCCTTCGGTATATCATGTTGCTCATGTCTGACCAATATTATTAAAATCATCAATCTCTACGTTTAACACTGTTCAAGGTTCACTTTCCGCTCACGCGCGTGCTTCCCTATTACCTATTTGGCTATATATAGCGTCATTATGGGCCTCCAGAACGCAACGATTCGTCACCATATTTACAAAAGCTCCATTGTAACGATGCAAGTTTCTTACTTGTCGCGTACAATAAAATTGAAGCAACTTTTACTATTACTTCAACTTAGCATGCAACACGCAATTAAATCATGCCATGTAAATGAGGCTTAAGTCAACCAACTAGCAGGGGTGCCATTACCAGTACCATTTACATGGTGTAAGTTTCTGGAACGTTCAATAGCAATAATCGCAAGGCATAAAGCACGTTAAATTATTGCCATTCAAAAATTGCATACGAGTTCCATAAATGGCTCACAATAAAAGTTTTGCCATTCGACTTCTATTTACACCAAGGCCAGGCGATTATTGTATGCGAGTATTTCCTCGTCTAAACACAGAGTTGCACGTACTACGTTCGTGTACATTTCTTTTAGGTTTTCTTGCCTCAAAAGAGTAGCAACGATTAACACACCCTCTCTCAACGCACTCATGTTTGAATGCCGAAAAAATTGGGACGTCAACAAACTTGTCCGTATCGTTTGTACGTGTTGTTTAGACGGTGCCAGTCAATTGTTGCTTCAATTTTATGGTAAGCCCTGTCAGGCAATAAACTTGCACCATGTCAATGGAGGTTTAGACTTGCCCCGTATTTATAGCCTCCCTGCAAATGGTTATGGCCCCTTCATCCGTGTCTAGTTTATAACTCGTGATTTTAATGTTTTTTTAAATTGAGTAGGTACTTGCTAGAAATAAATATATCAATTATGTTTACAAAGACTGTTTTCATTAACATCAGATTTATGTGTTTGTTTATACATTGTTTTTGTAAGTTTAATAGCTCTTATATTTGTTTTTTTTTTTAAATACATGTCTAAATTACAGTATTTGGACTTTAATTCATTGATACATGAGCAACGGAGTAATTGCGTAATACACCATCAATAGCAATAGCTTCCATTTTGACAGTTCAACAACATTCATTGCGTCGTTGTTGAGCAGAAAAATTGTTCGAACATAAGAATCAAATGGATTAGCAATATCCTTCAAAATGATTCAGATTGAGAATGATAGCAGGCGCGGTCGCAGCCCAAGGGTCACCAAGGGTGCCGAGGAATATTTTAAGGCAGGTAAGTACTTGTTGGTCTAGTGGTCGCACGCGTTACTGCTGAGCATGAGGTCCTAGCTGGGCTCCCTAGGTCGGGTAGTATTATTGGGTTTTCCGTCAGAAATTTCTCAGAAGTAGCCTGGAGGCTGGATTAGTGCCGGTTGGCGGCAGTAGGCTCGCCCCCTATGAAACGAAATGTAAGTACCTAACTACCTACTATATGAAGGATGTGCGTGTGGTGTGAGGGCCACTTTGTTAAAACTCCTTAAAAATGTGCTTAGGATTTAGTGAACATTCCCAAAGAATTGTGAAAGTTGGAATCAGATTTTGTGAAAGTCAAATAACCGAGTAGTGGACTGTAAAGTTGGGCCCTCAGTTCTCACATAGAGGATTGAGGGCCCACCTGAACCTGATTAACTATGGACACTACAGAAAAAGTCTTTATGCCAAAATCTAAGCTAATGCCAAACAAAATTTGTGAAAACAAGTTATTATCGCAAAACACTGTCCTACTTTGTATATCTTCGTACAAAATGGGCCCTCAATTCTCATACACGTAAAAGTTTATTACGCAAATAAAGTTAAATCATTAACTTACAGCTACTGTTTCAAATCCTATATGCAACTAAATAAATTGTGAAAATTTGTGAAAGCAAGAACAGGTCACCACTTTTTGTTGTTTGAAAGTTTATGACCTTGATAAAATTCGGGCCCTCAGTCCTCCATTTCTTTTGCTTTCGTTTTATTACGCTTATCGTATGAATGATAAGACAAATACAAAATAGTCTCTTTTTGTGAAAAAAATTGTGCAACAAATTCAATACCAGAAAGAAATTAAAAGACCCTTTATTGTATAAAATCATTCAGACTCTCGACAGTTTGAATGATTTTGGGGGAGTCATGACCCCCACGAACCCCAACCCCCTCAGACCGCGCCTGATTGATAATGTTTTACAAAATTAGGGTGTGGGGCTTAAGTTTGGTATAAATAATGGTTCTGATGAGTTGGTTTTTGAATAAAAGGTAAATTATGATTAATAGTATTTATTATATAAAAAAAAATAATATATGATACGAGTATTTATGTCAGCAATCAGAAGTATTTCTTACGTGAAAAATTAAGTGTACGATATTAGCTCTGGCCCCTGCGTCAATAATAATCCATCAGAAAGGCAGTTTACACTAACTTTATGCCGGCACCGCATATGGCGGGCTTGCGGCGCCGCTGCGGCTACGGCATAAATGATTGGATTAGGTATATTGACCCAGGAATAAACGGTATTCCTGGTTATGTAGATAAACTGGATGATCCGTTGAGATGGACCTTCCTTCCTCATGTTCAAATTTAATGGTCAAACTGATTTGATTACGAGATACGGAAAAGTCTGAAACTGAGGTAGGTATGTATAATTTGTTTGAGCTCGCCAAACAAGTGATCGCGACGGTCGCTTTCTATTAGGACATCCGCACCCCAATTGCGTAACACATTATCAATCGGAATCTGAATCATTTTGAAGCAAATTGCTAATACATTGCTTTATAAGTTCGAAAAATGTTTTTGCTCAACACGTAAATAACGCAATGAACTTTGTTGAACTGTCAAAATGAAACCGATTCCGATTGATAATGTATTACGCAATTGCCCCGCCGGTAAGAAGTGCATAATGGATTGTGTTGTGTTGTGAAGATAAAGGTGTTGTCCTTCCGAAGAGGGAAATGCAATCTGGGTGCACGTTCCACTCTTCAGTCATGTGTATAAGTTCAAAATTAATTAATACAGCCTGACTCATCTTAATGGTCACCCAGTATACACAACTTGTACCTACCTACTTACTAAGAACCTAAAAAATAATATTTATCAATAAATTGGTTAATTTAAAGAATACTGACCTATCCGACATGAATTACAGTGTTTTACAAGAATCAAGCATAGGTCTACGTTTCTAAGATGACATTCAATATCATTCAATAATCAGTACTAATTCACCTTACCTACGATATAAGTTATGCGCCTCAGCAATCGTCATCTCTCTTCCGAAATATGAACGAGCGATGACATTTATAAAATCAATATCTATTTAGTAATACTGGATAAATGTTGTAAGTATTCGATAATTTTTATTTAAGTAAGTACCTAGTTACAGTTACAGCTCTACTAATGTATGTACGGTAATGTCTAGGGACTTTGAAAACTTATTAGTGACAGACAACAAGACGCAACGGCAAAAAAATAGTAGGTAGTTTCTTATAATTCGGAAACAGGATGATTGGCGAGGTGCATAACTTTAAGCAAAGTACGGTAGGTACTGTACAAATATGCGTAACTACAGAGAGTACGCATTTACTTAACTTGTGATCTATCAGAAAAATAACAATTTACTTATACAAATTAATTTATCCAAATAATATTCGAAACACTTGCCCCCCCTTACTAATAAACGTATTATATCAGATGAATATTTACACACCGATTTCTCTCTTTTAGTCGTCAGTAATTTGACTTTCGAAAGAAGAAGACAAAGCGTTGTGTAACTTACAGACGCTATAATTAGTAAGGGGGATAGTGGACAAAGTTAATTCTAATCATAATCATAAATATTAGAGAAATCTTCATCTTCACTTTGGGCTTCTTTGTCTTTTTTATAAGACTTCTCCTTATCTTGGGACGAAGTAGTCAAAATCCAAGACGAACGTCCAGCCTGATCGCTGTCAGCGCTTTTGTGCCCTACTACAGCCTTCACCTCCGAGGTATCGACATCGACAGGCAACTCCAATTGTTTACCCTCGTCATTGAAAATATGAAAAGCGACTTGTCCGTTCATTATAATTAACGGCTCAAAGTAGAACTTGTCGCTTAGTTCAGTTGCTTGTTCGACTCCGTCCGCCCCAGCTGTAGGAGACAGTTGTAAATACTTGTCACTGTCTATGTTGTAAAGTTTGAAAAAAACTTTATCCTCATCCCATGTAGGAATTATTTTCCACCTCCAGCCTGATTTGTTACTGGACTTGTAGTGGCCGTCTCCCCGCGCTTTCGTTGTTTTGGGCTCTAAAACCAGCGCCCGACCGTTTTGATAGTTAATGATGTCCATACAGTCGCCGTCGAAGATGTTGTTACGTTGTTTTTTTGCACCTACAACGGGTTGGTTTAGTAAAGTAGCATTTACCTGAAAACATAAGTAGTACATTACGAGGTTTCCGAGTAACACATTTCATTGTAGTTTTACAATCGGCTTCCTCACAATAAATTACGGAAGCTTAAAAAATGGAGTAACTTCTCCCGTTTTCCCAACATTTCCCTTCACTACTCTGCTCCTATTGATTGTAGCGTGATGAAAAGTATACTATAACCTGCCCAGGAGTATGAAGAATAATTGTACCAAGTTTCGTTAAAATCCGTCGAGTAGTTTTTGTTTCTATAAGGAACATACAGACAGACAGACAGACAGACAGACAGACAGACAGACAGACAAAAATTTTACTGATTGCATTTTTGGCATCAGTATCGATCACTAATCACCCCCTGATAGTTATTTTGAAAATATATTTCATGTACAGAATTGACCTCTCTACAGATTTATTATAAGTATAGATAAGATGTACCCATGCAAAATATTGTACCTAAAACATTTTAAAAGAGTAACGGTGGAGTTTCTTGCCCATTCTTCTCCATACGAAAACTACCTTTTGGAATGGGCGACTAGAATCAATTCTATTTTAAGATAATTTTTGACGTTCAAAAGTGCCTTTTATGTGCCTATTTGAAATAAATGCTTTGACTTTGACGGCCGCGGCATAACTACCGGCATTTGTTTTGATTTTTCCAATACCACAAGCCTGTAACCTCAGGATTATTCGGGAGTAGGGTTGATTATGAGGTATATTACTAAAAGGACCTGAAGGTTTTTTCGGAGACATTTAAGCTCGTGACATTTGGTTGATGTGGTTGAGTAGGTGTAGTAAATCAGCGATTTACCTACCTTTACGCACAAACATTTTCCTTCGTCTGAATGAGCAAGCAACAAAATTCTAGAAGAGCACCGAAGCTTTCTTAGCTGTCCATTGATCTGTTACAGTTCCGTTAAACACACGGTGGATCTGAGATCTATTTCGATTCTCTTCATCTACCGCGATCAAGGAAACTGTAACGAATCAGTTAGCACAGTTTAATCGCTTGGATTTATCGAAATTGTGTGTTGCGATTCCAGAGTGTTACTTTTATGTACTTTGTTCAGATGTATTGTTCTGTAGAAACAGGCGCGGTCTCAGCCCAACTTTGGGGTGATATTGTAAGGTTCAAATTGATGTAGACTCCCAATGCGTTGAAATTTTCCGTCGGATATTTTTAAAAATTTGGATGTTCCATACATTTTGACCACGTAGGTCACTTTTCTATGAAACAGCTGAATTTTTTTTGATAACCGGCGTAAAGTTTCTACTCTAGGGGGTCTAAAATCATGTGCCGAATTCATAGTTTCAGTTCGTGTCGATGTCCCTGTCACCCTGTACCTATACTTTTGTCAAGATAAAAAAGGAAATAAAGATAAAAAGTCATTTTATTATTATCAAAAACATTTTAATATAAGACAACACACATACATTGCCCAACGAAAACGACTACACACTTAAAATGAACATTTTAAATTAAACAAAAATAAGTTCATTTGATACCACGTTGATACCTATCGATCCAAGTCTAATTAAGAAAATAATATTAGGCATTTCTCTAATATCTCTAATACACAGCTAAGCTACACCATAGGTACATGATATAAGTCTCACTAAGCCACTGAACACTACTTAAACAATTATATGTTTTATTAAATTGCTACCTAACTAAATAACTCTATCTAACAACTGTAATGGCTAGCTTACTATGCCGTTTTTGAACCAAGGTAGATACATTCTAAGAAGGTTAGGTGTGATATTAAAAGTAATAACAGAATACTTACCAAATTTCAGACCTGTGAAAGATGCTCACATCCCTTCTTAAAAAGAAAAGAGCTGATAATCTTCAAACGGCTGAACAGATTTTCTTGAAATATAGCCAAGTACACTCGATCAAGTCACCTTTCAAAGAAAACAAAAAAAAATATCAAAATCGGTTGAGCCGTTTGCGAGCTACGATGCCGCAGACCCACAGATACTCTCTGTTTCCGTCGGGGGTTAAACAGAGGTAGATAGGTTATACACGTTCCGCATGTGGCACGTCAAAACTTGTCTAATTAGCCAAGTTTCCGCCATGTGTCTTTTACGCTCCCGATAATTACGACATGTCGTCCTACTTCCATGTGTCATCTACACAGTCCACTAGGTTAACCGTTTTTTGACAGATTGAACTAGTGATTGCTGCAACGTAAGTAACTATAACCTAACGCCTCGGTGACTTACGAAAAACTGTATTTCACCCAATATTATATTATAAGTAAAAAGACGTAGATAGAGCTACCCAAAACCCAACATTCGATATTCAAAAACGGCACAATGTCACACTTACATTCTGTACATTATGTTAACCGTTTTTTACGCGACTGCGCGACGCAAAGGAGTGGTAATGTGTTTTTGACAGCTGCCTTAGAACGTAGGTACCTAATTATTCCAGATTACGTAAAAGTTAACTTTGAAATGCGTAATAAAATAAATATATAAACTGTCTTATCTTATTGAATTACCTTATTTATGACTTCTTACAGACATTATAATACCGTACATGTATCAGTTTTGACAAAAATATATAATTTTTATGCAAGTGATGGGGATCGAATGTACCTAATCCCCTTCAAATGAATAAATCGAAAATAATCATTTTATATTACCTATAGGTAAATCGGTAAGTATAGAAAAACCTTGCATCCACTCAAATATCAATAAAATATTTATATATGTATTTTACCTATAATAGGTATAAAATGATTATTTTATTGACCTTTGAATGCCCATGACGGCATGAATGGCTCAATGAGTCGTGTCATCGTGTGAATTTAGTAATTAGGCAAAACTAAGAACAACAATAGCATAGGACTGAGTTCAAATCCCTGTTGCACAAATGCCACTTTTGTAGACTGATGCAATCGTTTTCATAGTTATGATAAGTTTTTTCTAACTCAGTACGAGTACCTACCTATAACCTAACGCCTCAGTTACTCTTGCTCTGTGGAGTAGGTTCCTATTTTGTACCTATGTATTTTGTGTGTACCTAGGCACGGTCGGCAACAAAAGTCGATTAACGTTGCTAATTTTACACGTAATCTAAATTGACACAATTATTCGATAGGTACATGCCTAGATCCTACATTGTATTTTTTATTTTAAGAACATTTTCACAGGATAGCTAAGAGTTAAAATTTTATGTTTTTAATTTTATTTCTGTTACGATTTATTTAAATAAGTTGCTCAATAATTAAAAGCTGCAGTGTACTAAATGGACTGGTTGTTACTGACTGTACCTACCTACCCCTTAGCGGCAGCTGTTTGGAGCACGGTTGGACATTTCCAGAATGAAATGATATTACTATAATACAGGGTGAAATTTTAATCACCGTTTTCCTCTTAAGGGGTCATTGTACTCATCATTATGAACAACTTTTACTATGGGACCAAACATGAAATCGCGGAAAAAAAATCAGCTGTTCCCTACATTTTGACGAGTTATGTGAACATAAATGTAGGGAATAACTCATTTTTTTTCACGATTTCAGGTTTGGTCCTATAGTAAAAGTTGTTCATAATGATGAGTACAATGACCCCGTAAAAGGAAAACGGTGAATAAAATGTCACCCTGTATAGACGCACAAGAAAATAAATGTAGCCATTACATTATAATATTTTCTATTAATATTTAAATCAAGGAAGATTCCTCACTCACCAATCTTACAGATTAGTATTTCAGTTCAGCCTTCCGATGTCACTGGCGCCATAATAACATTTGTAGGTAATTAAATACTAAATTAGACTAATGCCCGGATCCTAAATACAATAACGGATCGTTTCTTGGCCTTGGTAGCGTGACATTTTGAGGAGTCCCACTGGTATTTTGGAATGATTTTATTGGTAATCGTTTAGCATTAATTGCCAAGTTATGAAACCTATGCTATGCTTCGATAACAGTTTTGACGTTAACATCTGAAGCTCATTTCAGACTACGCTATAATAGCATATAGGTACCTAGTTCATAGCACAACAATATCGCTCGCCATACATTTATTTAGAGTACGTTCACACTGCTATACTATATATTATTGGCTTGCTATACACTATGAAATTGAGCGATACACTATGCTATGATCGCGCGGCGCTCTTCAACCAAGTGAATTGAAGTGAATTTGCTTGATGAACTTTGAAGACTGTCCAGTATCAAATCCATTGTTGTGTGCACACCCTCACAGATTGCGGTCAACTGAGCTTGCCATAAAGCATATTTGCTTGCGATTATGTCGCATAATGTGAACGCAATGTGTATATAGTATAGCTATATAACTTTTAATGTTGTACTATAGGGCAGCATAATAGTATAGCGTAGTCTGAAATGAGCTTGATTGTCAAGGGCAGTTTAGGCTACGCTATACTATTTTGCTATACCTACAGGCTCATTTCAGACTACGCTATATTATTCTGCTCTATAGTAGGTACAACATTTTGTTTGTTTACTTGCATTTTTAATTTTAATAATTTTTTTTTTTTTTGCTTGAGTAGGTACGTATAGTGTTTATTGTATTTGTTGGTATATTGGCGTGGCTAGCTAACCTATGGTAAATAATTTAATTTAATGCTCTGTGTCCTGTAATGTTAATTACTTTGCATACTTAGTATTGTATAAAACCAATTATTTTCTAACTGAACAGACAGCTGTGCTGCTGGGGAGTTTGTTCCGCCACTTCTTATCCCCAGCGAAAGCACTAGGAAGTGGTGAAGGGCGGGCGTTTTGGGGGACTGTCTTTTGTAATTTTGACGTTCGAATAGTGCTGATTCTCAGCCTAGTTTGAATTAATGACTTTTGATTTTGAACGTGTTATAAATAAATGTATGGCGAGCGATATTGTTATGCTATGAACAAAGTATATGCTATTATATTATAGCATCGTCTAAAATGAGCTTATATTGCTTCACAAGCTATAGCTATATAGCTGAAGTTCACACTACACTATATCGCAAGCCCGGTCTACTATGTATAGCAAGCTATTTGACGGCGATCCGTCATAAAGTGCACACATAATGGCTTTAGTACTCACTAGCGTGGAAAGCTCATCAAGCGATGAGGATGTTATGGAATTTGACTCCAGCTCATTATATCTAATTTTAAATAGAAAAAAAAATAACAGAACGGGGCTCCTAATATCGTGCGATATAGCTCTGAGAAACGCTCAATTTTAACGCGTACACCAAGCCAATACTATAGCGTTATGTGAACATGTCCATATAAAATGTATGCTGAGCGATATTGTTGTGCCATGTCATACAATATTTGCTATGTGCTTTACAGGGTGGCAGGGTCATCGACGCGCAAACTTAAACCACGAATTCAGCACCTGTTGCTGTTTCATAGAAAAGTGCAATACCTAGGTACGCGTTCAAAATGTATGGTATACAGCACATTTTTTTTAATAACCGATGAAAAGTTTCAGCGGAGAGCGGTTCAGAATCATGTTGTACTGAATCCATGGTAACAGGTTGCGCTGTTGCGCATCGTTGTCCCTGCCACTCTGTATATATTTATTATAGCGTAGACGCGTAGTCTGAGCTACCCTGTAGTGTTAACGATCAACGGCCCGTAATGTTTTAGGAATCGGGCAGTAGTTACTTACATTGCTACCGGCCGGCTATGTTGTTACAACTATTGATGTAACTTAGTATAGGGTTAAATGCTGTGGCCATAGGTAATATAAAACTATCATAACTACTTATAAAATAGCTTTTTACCAGCGCGACACTGATGGTCACTGCACCATATCGTGAAGGGTTACCAATCGATGTAAGAAAACTACCATTACATGGGGTTGGCTCAATAGAACCTAATAACTGACTAGTAAGGCTAATCGCGCACCACGAAATTTAATCGTTGCGGAAAATAATCGCCAATCTGTGAACTACACCAATATACTAGAGCCCGCGCATTGCGGTAAATAATCGCTTGAAAAATGATAATATTTATGAAGTACGTTTATACGTTTGCGATTTTATTTCACATGCGTTTAAAAATATCGCATTGCAGTGCGCGTTAAGCCTTAGTTAAGCTGCCGCAGTATTGACAACTGTAGGTATCGAGGAAGCAGTATAACTATAAACTTCACGTTTTCTTAGTCACGTTCTTTAGTTTACGAGTGAGCAAGCGTCATGTGACGCTGTCTGTGTCGTTGTTACTGAACGCTGAAGACCCGTTGAGTCCTGGCGTGTTGTCAGGCGGGGCGGTCGCGCTGGGAGCAGCCTCTGAGCTGGACTCTGTCACGCTGTCTTCATTAAAGCCACCGGTGATCTTCTCCGGCGTTGAGTGAATGATGTCGCCATTCACTGTGGTATCGCCTCCTCCTAGGAAAATACATTTTTACATTAATACCTACGCTCATTTTGACTAAGAGAGCTCATCACGAGACTACATTGGCTGTTTTATCATGTACCTAGGTATCAAAAGATTTCGACAATTTTAATTAATTTACTTCCTAGGTACTTAGGTACAAAAATAAAAGTATTTTTGTGTTTTCCTAAACCAACTAAAAGTTAGTTTTTTTCAATCATTACACTGTTAATACCTAAAAAGAAAATGGCTACCTACCTCGTAAGAGTACCTAGTGGTCGCAAGCGCTACTGCTGAGCATGAGGTTTGGATTCGATTCCCAGGTCGGGTCAAGTATTATTGGGTTTTTTTATTGGGAATTTGTCAGTAGCAGACCGGAGTCTGGATTTGTGCCCGGTTGATGACGAACGATTTGGCTCGCACCCTATTACATGGGACAATTAAATAAACATAAATGGAGAAACGTGGGCCTCTGCCTAACCTAATAATTATGTTATCTTAAAGAAAATAAGAGCACCTAGTACATAATAGTAATAATTAAATGTAGGTAGATATGATAAAAAAAAAACAGTCGACATACCTATATCACATCATTGATCCGATAATTAAAAAAAAGGGCAAGTGCTTGGGCTAGGCAAGGGATGAAATATTTACGCATGCAACACTATTGATTTTATCGACCTCAAAAATTTGAATTTCTTGAAAAAAAAATTTTACGAAAAAAAAAAAACAAACCCACTTCTATAAAAAACACAACGGTGTGAAAATTCTTCTTCTTTAAAATCGGAAGCCGGGGGTAGAAAACGAAAATAGGTACAAAACAAAAGACCGACTTCCGAAATTATACATATTATAATAATATTTAATTTTAGTGTAGGTATCATATACACGAACGACTCGCGCCATCGGCATCGGCAGAGGCAACTGCAGCCGTCGACGCGTCAGCGGCTGGCTGCAGTTGCCGCTCGTGTAGCGTGGACGTGTCGACGGCTGTAGTTGCCTTTGCCGTTTGCGCGTACCACTCTTGTATGAGCACTTAGGGTCTAAACAGACGGACTGCATTTCAGCTGCAACATCGCAGTTTAGATGCAGTTTAACTAGTGAGTAGGCTCAGTGGAAGCCGTGGCAGATATTTTTATAGCACCTTATATGTCCATTGGCGTGAAAGTTGTTACAAGCCTCCTCGGTCTCGCCTACACTAACACTGAAAAAAATATGTAGGTACAAACAAACAACGTCTTCTAAATATTTAGGAAATGCTCAGTGTGTGTGCCTTTCGTATGGTTCGTACCTATTATTAGAACATGATGTTTATCTTATCTGAACTCAGAGTCATAGAATATTGCAGATGGAACGTGCCTGATGTTTGATTGATGTTTTGTAGCCCGTTGTGGGTTGTGTGACTAATCTTGTAAACTTTTGGTTTACAAGATGTATTTTTTAAACATCCGGATATGTGCCAGTTGCGTGTTCCGCGGTATCTACATCTCTACACTACATGCAAACTACGTATCACACTGACGTCACGAATCCAAAATCCTGCATCGCACAAGGAGAGTACCGCGCAACTAGCATACAACGTCCCGAAGTCAATCGTCGGGCAGTTGCCCACTAGACACTACACCCGTCCGAAGGGACCGGAGGTTTTCTCATCCTCTAAAGAGAATGAGTAAGTTTACTCTTATTACGTAGATATATAGGAACATTTGGAAACTCGTTTTTCGCAGCTCGAGAGTGGCCGTATTCGCTCGAATACCTACGTTCCTCCACTTACTCGATGCTCGTTACGCAGTGCGCTATTCTGGGCAATTCGGCTGAAACCGTTTTGTGATTTATATGTTATAAACATGATCAGTGAATAACCGAGTGCGAGTTATTGTGACTACAAACGTCTATATTTAGAGCGACTGCTGGAGGCGCTTCCACGAACACTTAAACATACGTCCGCGTCGAACGTTCCTACATAAAATACTTATTGGGTACATCACTTACACCACTCACCTCACTTACTTACATCACTTTGTGGTAAGTACATCATAAATTTGATTGGTCTTTGTTGTACTCGTAGGAATTGAGATTTATTGTCAATTCCGTCTTGTATCCTCTTTTGCGTAGCGACATCAATACCTTAAACCTGGGATGTGGCGGGATATAATTACCACAATAATATCGACAGGGTATGATATTATTGTGGTAATTATATCCCGCCTTATCCCCGCTTATCCCCGCGTTTATAAAAAAATAAACGATAGAGGGGCTTGTGGCTAAATAATGACAGCCCCCAGATCGATCTGCAAACCGATCCACCCATAACATATCGAGACCCCTCCGTGCCTTGAAAACCACGTTAAGCAGTTGGTCCTGCCCGGCTGACATTCGTAGATCTTTAACTATCTTTACGGGTAGTCGGAAGCAGTAAAGTCTGACAACCAGTCTTGCCAAGGGGTATTCGTGTTACCCAAAAACTGGGTTGTGGAGGTAAGAATAGCAATCGCTCCATGTTGAGTACTCAACTGCATTCGGTTAGACTGGAAATCAACCTCAACAACCGTCTATAGCGGAGATTGTTGCAAAGATGCTCTTTTTAAAATATAGACCGTGCCGTAGGCCGCACATCTGTGGTGGTAATAAGGGCATGCATTCCAGAATTCCGTAACTTTTCCGGAGTTATTCCGGAGAAACTCTTTCGGAGTTATATATACTCTCTGGAGCCCTGGCCGGTAGCTTGAACCCTTTTCCTGATACGGGTGGTATACTATTTTTTGTGTTTTTATATTTAAAAATATGATTTGTATGTACATTAATAAAATAAAATAAATTTATAATAATAACCTACCTTACTGTCGTATCTCTACGCTTTGACGTCGTGGTGAGGTTTGCGTGATCCTATGAACTCTAGGTCTCTGTGCCGATAGAGTTTACTTTGCCGAAACATACCTATATAGGATACTGAGAACATGTTGCCCCCTGTCGCTACATCACTAGTGCGAGCGACAGTTTCCGGAGGCCCAATATTGAGTGTGCAAGTCACCTCCTGCCACTTTATCCGTGAATATTATATTATTCTTGGTCCGGCAGAGAACAAAAAGTCCTTCCATAGTTCTAGGTAACCAATCCACTATAGCCACCCAAATCCATAGCCCCATATGTTTTGTTTGCAGGTTCTGCAGTAGTCCTGCACAAACCGGGTGTAGTGCTTGGGTGCACTTGCCATAGTGTATATGTACCTGGGGATAATCGTTGGTTGGTGTGGTGCCTCGTTCCCATAGAAATGTTCTTTCATATATCTATGCTCGTTCCATTTAAAATTACTTCGGCCCCTATAACGCATTGCTCACCTCATGGTCCCGTTAGAGGTAAACATTAAAAAACATTTGTAAGTATACCTATAGTGTTAAGGTTCCTAAGAATAGTAGGTACTTTGATACGAATGAGTTGGCTTGGACCATGCTTTGTTTATTTATTTAATACTCTAAGCACATAAATGTACAGAGGCGGACTTAATGCCATAGGCATTTTCTACCAGTCAACCTTTGGGTGATGCAGACAAACAGTGGTAGGTGCAACGCATGAAAATAAAAAGCTCAAAAGCCTACTAGATAAAGCTTTAAAGTCTATTAATGCGTTATCAACGACGTAATTAAACTGTCGTTAATTCTGCGAGTAGGTATTAAGTTTAGACAGACAAAACATAAAAATTGTGGTGTACGTTACCCCAGCAAGAAAGTGTCTCCTAGAGTTATAGGAGTAGAACGTATAATGTGTGCCCTATCTGCTGTAAATGTGCCCCAACATAAAAAATGTGTGCCCCCTGTCGTTTTGGAAAAAAACGGAAAAAACGATTCTTGCTGGGGTAACGTTTTTCTAGCAGGAAAATTCTAAACGAATGATCGGAGAGAGAAAAATTGTGTATGGCCAGAGAGCTTATATGTGTGCCAAAATGTGCCCCCAAAAATAAAATCTGTGCCCCTTCAGGTTTTCGAGATATTGCATTTCCTGCTGGAGTAACGTTTTGATGAATCGTATATCTCTACAACCATTGCATGTGCCCCTGTAGAATAAACATACACGAGTAGCTCTTAATGTGTGCCCCTTTGTGCCCCAATTAGATTTAAGAAAATATTTATAGTTTTCAAGTTATCGCGGTTTTATGAAAACCCGAAAAAACATCGCAGCGCCTAAATTAGACAAGGCACAAGTTCGCTGAAAACTGTATTCGGTCCTTCTTGACGCTAATAATAACCATACAAAGTTTCAAAACTGTTCATGCATGCGTTTTTGAATAATCTCGCTAAAAGTCAAAACGATGGTGTCATAACTTTGACGGCAAAATACAAGAAACCGGCTCAATCCCAGATGTGTAGGTGTAAACCAAAATCATGTGCCTTTAGTCAGAAATATATGGTGAAAATATTCAGCTTGGAATGTTTCGCATTAAGTAAATATAAACAAAAAACCAAAATATGTAAGCGACGGCTGGTTATCCGACCAAATTTGAATGACTACTAAAAAGCGACGGATTCATACATATCGATGACCTTCTTTATTGGACGTATTATACCTAAGCTGTTGTCCGTACAGTCGCGTTCAAAAGTTTTGGGGGCTAATTAAAAAATATATTAAATGCTCCTTGTGATTATAATAAATGAAACAGCTTGTTGATGTGGAAATTATTATTTTTATTCCCTTAATTTTGATTCTTTAAGTAATTATTGCATCAAATCACAGATCAAAGTTCCTACCTATAAATATTAGAAATTATTTGCACATTGTGTAGTCATTGTTATTTTAATCACAGATCAGTTTTTCATCTAAGTCTAACATATAATTAGTAAATTCGCATCACAAAAAATCACAGATCGGAATTAAGTATAAGTATAATATTGTGTAAAAAAAAAAATATTTAATTGGCCCAAAACTCGAAATTGAAATTTTGATATTATCTTTACGTTTTAAAGTTTCCTGAATCTATTAAATTTACACTATTTTTATAGGATGTAAGTTTGTATATATCCGTGGATATAAAATTTTGTGCTCAATTTTTTCCAGAAGTACTCTAGCAATTAAGTTGAAAATACAGTTGTGATAAAATTTAGCCCTGAATAAATAGATATATTCCGCCTGATCGGTCCGCCAGAACTTTTTTAGATACATATATTCTATAGATCAACAAAACTATTACTTACATCATCTAGTTAGAAGTTTATGCAACTTGCCAATAGGCAAAATGCCACTCCTCCCTGCTTGGTGTTTATATTATTGTTGTTATAGCTGCCATAGAACATTCTGTAAAAATCTAATCAAGTATTTAGCTATTTCGGCTAAAAAGATACAGCCCTGTGACTGTGACATGTTGAGTGTTGACGGATTGTGGTCGAGTCTTAGTTTTGGGGACATGAATTCTTGTCATGAATGATTTTTTTACATTGTAACTAGAAGTTATATTTCATCAACCTAGCACAAGAAGAGAATTAAATACGTATTAAACAAAAAAGAAAACAAATTACTGAATCGATTTTGATGAAATTTCTATTGGACCAATCGGAAAGTATGTATATCCTTTCATATGAATACAAAACAAACATGATTTAGAACATTTTTTGTTAAAAAATAAATAAGTATATAAAGTAATGAAAAAAATCCAAGTACTTGATAAGTGTACAAGTATTTTTAAATAAGTCAAAACAATGCCATTAAATACTTACCAACGCAGATCGTGCCATAAAATTCAACACCCCTACAACCACATAATTTTTATAAAATGCTTAATACGCCACTTTCAACCAACTTAAAAAAAAAAGTAAACAAACAGTATCAGTGCAACTGCGTGACTCAACGTAACAGTTGGTAACAGTGTCCTTGGCGTCATAACATAACTGCAACTGTTTACCAATACCAAGAAAAAATCCAAACGCACTTCCCAGTCAATAAACACTTCGTACCTATTATTCATAATAGAGCGACGTTACACGTAACTGTCTCTGTCACACTAACACCGTACGCGTACTAGCTGTCTCACTTTCTCCAAGCTAGACAAAGCGACTCCTTGCGACACGACGTCAGCGGATGCCGCGGGGCCAGAGATATATGCAGCGGTGTGGGGAGGCGAAAGAAGGGAATCTTCTATTAAGTAAGGTGAATGCTCCAACCAGCCCGCAAAATTCAAATTTTTTCTGTTTTTTTTGTTCCTACGCCTTTATGAACTTGTAGGGTTGTATTGGTGATTTTGATGATTATAATTCTGTAACTACATACTTCTTACAGCCGCGAATAATATTTTAATCAACATACAACCTAGCACTGGCCTGCAAATTGCAAAAACGCAAGAAATTTTGAATATTGCGGGCTGGTTGGAGCATCCCCTTTAATGATGAAAAACTTACTGTTAATTTATCTAACCTACGGCTTATCAATAAATATATATATATATATATTTATAAAGACAAGTACGGGCTTTTTATTTATATACAAAAAAGAGCTACCTCTTTTTAGTAGTAGGTCATCACACATTTCATTTTTTTTTTTAAACATTGGGACCAATCAAATTTTGGGTCAAAGACCTGGCAAATATCTGGATGTATTTCTTTCGTTCACACATAAATTACTGGATGTATTTAATGAAATTTTGAATCGAAAGATAGCTTACCTTGGAATGGCACTTAGGCTACTATTTATAATTTACTTAATCATGTGTAAGGTCATAGAAACAGCTAGTTAAATATAATCCAATAACAACTTTATTTTATTACTTATTACTTTTCTACGTCAGTGTACTCAGGCACAACACGTGTGAACCGGTTAGTGAGTAAAGTAAAGAAGGTCATCGATATGTATGAATCCGTCGCTTTTTAGTAGTCATTCAAATTTGGTCGGATAACCAGCCGTTGCTTACATATTTTGGTTTTTTGTTTATATTTACTTAATGCGAAACATTCCAAGCTGAATATTTTCACCATATATTTCTGACTAAAGGCACATAATTTTGGTTTACACCTACACATCTGGGATTGAGCCGGTTCCTTGTATTTTGCCGTCAAAGTTATGACACCATCGTTTTGACTTTTAGCGAGATTATTCAAAAACGCATGCATGAACAGTTTTGAAACTTTGTATGGTTATTATTAGCGTCAAGAAGGACCGAATACAGTTTTCAGCGAACTTGTGCCTTGTCTAATTTAGGCGCTGCGATGTTTTTTCGGGTTTTCATAAAACCGCGATAACTTGAAAACTATAAATATTTTCTTAAATCTAATTGGGGCACAAAGGGGCACACATTAAGAGCTACTTGTGTATGTTTATTCTACAGGGGCACATGCAATGGTTGTAGAGATATACGATTCATCAAAACGTTACTCCAGCAGGAAATGCAATATCTCGAAAACCTGAAGGGGCACAGATTTTATTTTTGGGGGCACATTTTGGCACACATATAAGCTCTCTGGCCATGCACAATTTTTCTCTCTCCGATCATTCGTTTAGAATTTTCCTGCTAGAAAAACGTTACCCCAGCAAGAATCGTTTTTTCCGTTTTTTTCCAAAACGACAGGGGGCACACATTTTTTACGTTGGGGCACATTTACAGCAGATAGGGCACACATTATACGTTCTACTCCTATAACTCTAGGAGACACTTTCTTGCTGGGGTAACGTACACAAAATTGTGTAGGCTCCTACATTCTGTCGAGATGTAATTATATCTTTATTATTACTATAACGATAACGTCGTGAATAAAGGACATTATGTGATTTCATCGCGTTGGAATCAGGAAGCGATGACCATGATGTTAATGCTTTAAAAAAGAAAATTATCTTAGATTAATTAATAAATGAAGTGAACAAGTCGATTGTTGCTATTGCCAACACATAGTAACGGCTAAAGCTATTAACAATTTTTATGAAGCAATTACCACAGCTATAACCGAGTGTAAAGAATCGATAAAAATGTTTATTAAAATAATTTTCTTTAATGTTTTATTTTTAACTACAATTATGTATGTTCTTCAATGCTTGCACGACCGCTTAATTTTTTTATTATTAAAACCTTTTTACAAGGTCTAATTAGCTAGTGAAACTCGGCAGACATGATGGGTGACATGGGTGTCGATAGTTTAAAATGAAGAAACAAAAACTCAATTGATTTATAGAGATTTTTTGGGGGTCAATGACCGCAGATAGTGCAATTACTTGCACTTATATCAGTTCAGAAAATCAGTTGATTTTTTTTTGGTACCTATAAACTTCATATACGATAATGTTATCGATATAAAAACACGATAAACAACAGTTTTACTTGAAAACGAAGGGTGTAGGTACCTACACCCTTCGTTTTCAAGTAAAACTGACCACCAAGAAAGGATTTTGCGAAAATCGACTGGATGGCGCCCGCCCGTTTTTACTCGACTTCGCATCAGCAAAGACAGGGTTATGTTTTTCACGCATATATCTATGTAGGTAGGATAATGTATCTTTGTATGTGGGATTTTTTATACCCTCAAAGCATCCTAATGACTGTATGGATTGGTGTCGTCCATCGAGTCGTCTAGGTCGTGCGATGGTATACTTAGGCTAAGTTTTCAAAATCTATAGCGGATTTAAAATTGATTATGTCAGCTGGTCTTGATTCTTGATTTAATAGTAGATTATTCACTAAGGGGATAAAGTAGTGTCTTATTGTCGCGAGCGCTATTGTGAATCCTGAGTGCAAGCTCGCCCAAGACGAAGACATATTTATCCCCGAGGAGAATACTCTACTTTTCGCACCTACTGCGAGGTAATAAAAACCAATTCGACTATCGAATTAATAGTTTATGAAACTGTTAAATAACCAGGGAATACCTAGTTATGTGCAGTGTCATACACTATTTACCCGACTAGGTACGTGACAGGACAGGGTTAGGGGTACCTAACCCTGTCCTGTCACGCAAAAAAACATTATAGGTAGGTATATAATGTTTTTTTGCGTATTTAATTATGTATCTTTGTATGTGGAATTCCTTACATCCTCGAAGCATCCTAACGATCGGATGGATTTTAATACATGAGGATTTATATCGACTCGTTTGTGTCGCGCGAAGATTGTTGGCTAAGTTTTGTTTTTATAAAATCAAAATGGCGGATTTTAGACGAGGACAAAGGAAGGTCTTGAAAATAAATTAATAGCATCATTATTATGTGGAGTATCAAAGTAAAGGGCTTGAGGAAACGATTACAAAAATATAACACACTAAAAGAATTCAAATAAAAATAGAATGACAAAATCAAAACCCGACTGCAAATAAGATTCAAAACTAGCTCACTTTTTACCCGACTGCGCGACGCAAAGGAGTGGTAATGTGTTTATCAGTCTATGTATGTATGTAAGTATGTATGTATGTTTGTATGTTCCTTTGAAGCACTATACAGACCAAACGCCTGGGCCGATTTTTATGATTCACACGTCAATCGATTCCTCTTAGTTCGGCGAGTGTCACTAAAGACATGACGTTAATGAAAATTCAATATGGCGACTACTAGACGCCATATTGTGAAAATGAAAAAAATGAAAGTCAAGAAACTATGTCAAGTGGGGTATCGTTGGATAGGTCTTTCAAAAATATTAGTGGTTTGGGAAGACCGTTTTTTGATTAAGTAAAACGTTCGTGACTTATCAAGCTTTAAAGTACCAATTTTCGTTAGAATCAAGTGTCCCCCCCCTCTACCAACTAAACGCGGCAGTAGTACCTATATATTACGAAGTTTAAAGGGAAACTATCACACTTAAGTGGGATTTACAACTCATAACTAAAAAGAATAAAATAAAAAAATTAAATTTAAAAAATCAAAAAACCCGACTGCGGTAAAAAACTTAAGTTAAAAAAAACTGAAAAGCTAAAAACAAGCCCATTTTAAATTAAATAAAAGTTGGAAGCAGGCGGGACCCATACCATTTTTCTATTTTCAAACTCAAATGGGTCCCGCCTGCTTCCAACTTTTATTTAATTTAAAATGGGCTTGTTTTTAGCTTTTCAGTTTTTTTTAACTTAAGTTTTTTACCGCAGTCGGGTTTTTTGATTTTTTAAATTTAATTTTTTTATTAAACAGTCCGATGTAGTCGGTGGCATCAAATCTGAGATTGCACTAAAATAAAATACCTACTGCCTCTCGGGTTTTTTTTTTTTCAATCTAATCTGCATTTTCATCAAAAACACAATAAATAAAATCGTCAATGGAGCGTCAGCTCAACTTATTAATTTGCCAAGAGGCACGCAACCATAGAAAATATCTATGCACGCAACGAACCAGTTGTACCTATACGGAGGAAACCTCTGAGCGATGGAAGATATGCAAAGGCATTCTACGATTTTGGAGTTTATTTATAAACAAATAAACTCCAAAATCGCTAAAAGCTCGCTTAAAGTAATGATTAGCGATTGTTTAACCATACATTTTTGACGTTTAAACGTCACACTTTTTGCAACGTTTATTTAAACCCCTTTATTTTACCAAAACATCTAGTAAGTACTTTTAAACCTACCCAATTTATCGTTTTTCGCGATTGTCATAGATAGATATCATGCGACTGCATTTAATCTGTCAAGCTCCGCTAGGGAGACACAATTGATTTTCTATAGTTTCGTCACTGATCGGCGACGCGCGCCGCTTGACCGGTTAAGTAATTACCTACACATAAACGTACCTAATTCGTCATTCTAATTTATTAATAAAATCATGTTCATTGGAAGTTGTGTTCGTGATTAACATAGCTAGCCTATTAACCTCTACTTTTCTTTTCTACGAGTTAATTTCTATT
Organism: Amphipoea lucens; assembly: GCA_947508005.1. Taxonomy (NCBI): domain Eukaryota; kingdom Metazoa; phylum Arthropoda; class Insecta; order Lepidoptera; family Noctuidae; genus Amphipoea; species Amphipoea lucens. The sequence continues at coordinate 8,281,862 of OX382373.1, read as the reverse complement.
AGATTCAATTCAAAATGAGCAGTAAACAAAGCATCAGTTTAGCTACATAGCATCACGACGATTTAACATTTTCATTTTCAGAACATCCTAAAACAGCTTTTGATTAGATTCCGCAACTATGGGTTAGATTCTGTCATCAATTCATCATACCGTGAAGAATTCTACCCTTGTCCACTTAAACCACGCGGTATCATCACTAATTACTACCTCACGTTGCGAAATTGCTGAAAAAAATCAGATACGCTTCATTATAAAAAATCAGTCTCAATTACAAGTTTTGTCCAGATCAGTTCGATATTTGTTGGTTCATGTAAGCTTGTAATTATTTTGTTTTCCAAAAATATCCAAATCTAATAAATAATAGTGCACCTACTTAGAGCTTTATATTTGCAGCTACTTAGCATAAGTAAGTAGACATAGTATTTCGTAAGTACCTATAAACAGATTAAATCGTATGTCAACATCAGTGCATTTACTGGGATCCTGCTGCTGTTACCAGTTAGACAGAACGTTATGAAACAGCTTCCAGTATTGCTATTCTCAGCCGTTCTATACGCTTCGGTACCAAATCGAACATCAATCAATGTTCATTATCAAAAGAGTCCTATACCTATAGAGGCTGTTCACAAATCAAAAACCGTAAAATTTTGTCAGTTAAAATCACTGACCTCTAATAAACAAGTGTATTATAAATACGTGGTTAAAATCAAATAGAAGACCACTATTCCTACGACAGCTATTTCCTGGTCGGGTCAAGACAAGTGATTGAAAATGTGTCATTTTCGATTCGACAACCTGTCGTATGGTTGCGAATAGCTATGCAGATATGTATAATGCTGGTTGGTGCAACGTAACATGAAATGTAACACAAATAAGAGATAGTGATAGTGTGTGTCGACCTACTAGGTCGCCACATACACAGAGACAGCATCAGACTGTAGGTCGGACCTACAGTCTGATGCTTAGAAGCCGTGCCGTGGTTAGAAATTAGAACCAGTATGTCTACTTGTTATTAGTTATCATTACTACTAGATAAAAGTTAGTCGTTTCATGACGCGTTGTTGTTATTATAGGCAGTTTAGTATACAAAGCTCAGGAATGCACGCTCACACGTTTTAGGTATAAGTACAACAACGATTAATTGGAATATCTCGTATAGTATCTGTACGAGTCCATGTTTACTTGAAACACGAGTGTGGGGAGTAAGAAGGAAGCGTGTCGGTGTGAGACGTACCGGTGAGGGGCATAAAGCATGTAGGCATTGGTGTGGTGCTGGTTTGCTTCTCTACTGTGTGAAACACCTTGCGTTGCGCGTACTGCGCGTCCTTGGGTTCCCAGAAGAACACGTAGTACAGCGAGAGCATGATGGCAGCCAGCGACACGCAGAACACGTACACGATGACGGTGAGCACGCGCACGCTCTTTTTGTCGCGCTTGCGCTGCTCGTAGAGCGCGTCCAGCACCACCTCGTGCCCGCTGGCCGTGCCCAGCCGTACGGAGCCGCCCACCGAGCGCACGCTGCCCGAAGCACACGACTTGCCCGACATCTTGCGCCGCCACTCAGCACTGCCGCACCGCACGCGACAAATCCAGGTAACTGGGACACGCTTATTGATATGGCCCAGTTCTCCTGATGCGCCGCGGCCGAGTTACCGTGCCGGGTCACGCCGACCGTGTCTGCCGCTTGACACCTCCTGATGCCGACTGCTGTTTCATTATTATGGCGCCCGCTTCGGAATTCATTTGTTTATCCTTTAATTTCACGCTCGGTATACGTAAATCTATTCCAGTTCCTCTGACGTAGCCATAAGATCGCGAATCCTCTGTCATAGAATCGTCTCTGAACTTTCATTGTTTTCAGCTAACAGGCATTGTTTTTTTTTCACAGTTTTATTTTATTATGGAATATAATAATACAACTTGTTGAAAAACTATCTGTCACTGTGTTAGTTCAAATACATCGTTAAAACGAAGTCACACACGACCGTGCCGGTTGAAGAGGGTCACACCTCGTTATTTGTTTCGAATGAGAGCGAGAATAATGACGAGGTAACGAAGTTAATTTACGAGAATGGTGGCACGTTATTGTGACAGCGTGAAGTGTGGCGAAGGGCGCGTGGCGCGGGGCGTGCGGCGCGGCGGCGGCGTGCCGGCGTGTGCCGCGCGCCGCGCCGCCCCGTCCGCCTGCCGCCAGCTGCCAGCCGCCGCCGCGCCGGCGAGATCAATAATATGCAAGACTTCTCTTATTTTTTGCAATAGCTCAATTGTGCTGAAAAATGCGTCATCCGGGCGCAATTTTCTTGTGAGTGGATGCAAACAGACGTCAAAATCTGTTTTATGTTATTTGTTGTTTCAACCACAATAATAATGTGATGAGCGATGGATGTAAAATGAAACAACCCATAAAATACTATATAAATAGAAAACGTACTGTAAAATTCGTAAGAAGCCAAAATATAAACATTGTTTATTGTCTTAAGGAGGTCCAAGTTCCGATATCTTTCCGCTACATTCTTAGCTCTCTGTAGCAGTGCTATCACCGTTCGCGCAGCTTCCGGCTGGTTCGTGCTAAACATTTATAAATAGCATTGCCTTCTCGATGTCGTATTTTTTTTACTTAATTAAGTTAACAGCTCGCTCCAATCCACGCAGAATGAAGCAACGATACTTTTAGACGAACTTACATTAACACTGCCCGACCTGGGAATCATAGTCAGTAGCGCTGCATGCTTTATTAACCTCAGTTTAGTATAAAGTGGTCATAAGCATCAATTATCCGTTTTATTTGGTTTCGCTCCATTACAAAGTACGGTAGGCGGTGCTCAGGGCGGGCATTCGCATCGATAATTTGTTTTCAAACATTTACTACGCGAGCTTTTGTACGTGAAGGCGCTCCCTCACCGGAGCACTGTGCCGGAGCATTTGTAATGTAATGAACAATTCTATCACCACACGTATGATAGTCTCACACACACAGTCCCATAACAAAATGGCAAAATCGAAACCATTATAATTTCGTTCCGTCCGTCCTTCCGTCCGTTGTAATCGGAGGCAATGAGAGCACTACGGCACTAAGTACATCGATGTTATTTAGAAGGAAGCAGTATTTTATAAACCGCAAAACAATGGTTTAGTGAATAAATACAAATAAACAAATTATGGATGGGCTTCCCCATACATGTTACCGCCAAGCCATGCCGCCCCATGCCGCCTGGCGAGATCGGGGTATGGTTGGGTCCCATAATTAAAAAGATTATCATGTTTCTAAGTCACTTATAGTAGGTGCGATAAGCGCTTTTAAAGTCACAAAATATGTGGCCCCCTCTAACTTTTCCTACATAAAGGACTTTAAAATACTTTTTTGATATGAGATATTTTCGGTTACAACAGCAGAAATAACATTGCTTTTCAAAGTTTCTTTGAAATACAAACTTAATTTGCTGTCAATAAAATCAATATTGTGCATGTTCATCATCATCATTTCAGCCGAAAGACGTCCACGACCGGCTCTGTGCTTCCCGCATCCTGCGGGTTCTTGCAATGTGCAAGTTCGTTGTGTAAATATTTATCCCGACTGGGGAACTCTTCATTGTGTATGGTCCGTCACGCACTTGACCCGTTTTCATGTCCGTATTTTTGTATTTATTTATTTATTTATTTATTTATTTATTAACCCAACATCACTATCATGACAGGAATTTCCTAATTCAATAGTGTGGCCATAGTTACAGTTTCATCATTTACTACTCGTATAACATATTTTATACATCGTGGTTTTTGTGAACTCACTCAGAGAACAAGTAAAAATATCTATGCTGTCTGCTACGTCATTGAGTATACGCAAGGTACGCGTTATAGGGGCTTTACTCAGTAGATTGGTCCTACTACTGGGCACCGCCAATAGCCGCGGCTGTCGCCTTCGCCATACATAATTGTCGGGCACACACAGGTTTATTTCTTTTAATATACCTGGGTTTGAAGTCTTGCCACGTAATAATTTAAAAATATAGGTAGCAAGAGCCATGTCCCTCCTTGTTTCCAATTTATTGTATCCCACCATGCCTATAACAAACAAAGTGGGATACATCAATGGATAAAATGGATATACACCATACCACCTTAGGTACAGAAACCTAGTAAATTTATTTTGTATACGCTCCAGCATGAGACTATATTTAGCTTCATGCGGAGCCCATATGATTGCGTTACATTCGAGCTGACTTCTTACCAATGCATTGTACAAAGAAGTTAGCGCAGCGATGCTTGTAAAACCCTCTGCTCTTCTTAGGACGAAACCTAGGCTCCTATAGGCTTTTTTACAAACATTTACGATGTGATTACGAAATGTCAGATCCGAGTCAAGGCGCACTCCTAAATCCCTCACCGTTTCCGTTCTTTTTATTTTAATACCGTGTTGTCCACTCTATAGTCATACTTCTTGGGCACTTTCATCCTACTAAAAGTTATTACCGAACACTTTGACGTATTAAACACCAACTTATTCTTCTTTCCCCATTCAACAACCCTGTCTATGTCTTTCTGTAAGCGCTCCAAGTCCTTCTGCTCTTTCACAGCTAGTAGCAATTTTAGATCGTCAGCAAACAACAGGCACTTTGCATTCCTGACGACCTCGGGCAAGTCATTCACCATTATGATAAATTGAAGTGGTCCTAAATTACTGCCCTGACTTACGCCTGATCTCGTAAAATAGGGCTCAGATTTGTACCCAGCATATTCTACATACTGCTTTCTGTTACTCATATGATCAGCAAAGAATTTCAGCAATTTAGGAGTGCATCCGACTGCCGCAAGCTTTGTCAATAAAATGTCATTATCGACCAGATCGAAAGCTTTTTTAAAATCAAAGTATGCAGCGTCGACCTGCACTCCCAAATCCACGCTAGGAACCACATATGCCATAAAATTCAGCAGATTTGTAGTCGTGCTCCGAGCCGGCCTAAACCCATGCTGCGAGTCGGACAACGTGACTAAAACCTGATTTAAGACACAATGATGGATTACTGACTCAAATACCTTCGCTGGTACCGACAGTACCGCCACAGGCCTATACCCACTAACTTCACTCCCTGCTTCGCCCTTGGGTACTGGTATTACTCGTGTAATTTTCCAGCGTTCCGGAAAGTATGACTGTTCAAAACATACATTATATAAGTATACTAGCGGTTGTGTTAAATAATCCCTGCAGTCTCTAATAATAAATGGTGGGATGCCATCTGGCCCCGCCGAACGCTTAGGTTTAAGTTTAGTTAGCGCCTCCCTCACCTGGCTCCTATCAATACTCCCTATATGCACTCGGGAACTACTTGTGTTACTCTCTGCCACGGCGGCTTGCACGTCTAGTTTAGCTTTCAGGGGACTGTATACGGACTTGAAAAAATTAGCAAATTCGCGAGCACATTCGATGTCCGATAAAATTTGACCATTTTTTGTGATTTTTTTGCGGTTCACTATACCCTTTTTGCTTCTCACATAATCCCAGAAGGATTTAGGATCTTTTGCGAGATTGTATTGCACATTCTCTAGGTGTCTGTCGTGTGCCAATTCTATCATTATTTTAACCCTAGCTCTACACTGAGAAAACATTTCGTAATCACTCGTTAATCCACTAATTTTGTACTTCTTATGAAGCAGTGCTTTTAATTTTATGTCGCGAATAATATCTGCCGTGTACCACTCAGGGTAATGGTACCTAGAATTCACACGGCTGCGTCGCATTTTCCTGGGAACACAATCATCAATAATACCATTCATTATATCATAGAAATAATTCAAACACTCCTCCGGCTCGCTTATGTTATACATAGGCGACCAGTCATGATTCATTATCATATAATACAACTTACTGTAATCCGCCTTATAAAAATTCCACTGTGGCCAGGAATCGCTCTCTTGCATATTTACAGGTATATCTTTAAAAGTGCAACCACTAACAGCTGAGCGTTTGCTTATCTGCGGTACAGTAATATCTAGCGGCGGGTGGTACGTGTCTATTGGCACTATCGCTTCATCTGCCTCCCTGACACACACACTCTCACCTATACTCAACGAACATAGCACTAAATCCAACTGCCTATTATTACAATTTGGTACCTTATTTTTCTGTGTAAGTTCGTAAAAAGATATAAAATATTCGTAATAATTATTTATGTTTACATCACAAGAGTATAAATTGAAATCACCTAATATAACAACCTCCTTATATTTAACACACAATTGTTCTAACAGCCCAAACAATAACATATATTCATTCTCGTTACTATTTGGAGGTATGTAAATAACGCAACACAAAAACAAATACTTGTTACCTTTATGTACGGTTGCACAAACCAGTTCGAAGGTACACCGATCTATTACGACGTCATTCTCGGGTAGCGTAACTTGGCGCAGCTCGAGCCAGTGTGCGGCCACAAGAAGCGCGCCGCCTTGCTTACGCCCATCCGCCCGGTCACATCGCAAAATACTATAGTTTTGGGGTACCAACTCCGCGTTATGTATGGAATCATTGCAACCCGTTTCGGTAATTGCAATTAAATCTGCCCCTGTTGTTTCTATATTTTTACAGAAAATGTTTACTTTTGTACGCAGTCCTCTTGCATTTTGATAGTAAATATTCATTGTTTTATTTTCCGTTGCCTCTTTTATTTGTGTATCTCCGAAACCAAATCCATTCAGCAAACTCCGCGTTCACCGGCCATACTTCCGGTTTATACAATTTTTCATACACTCCCTCCGCTACTCCGATAATAAAAGATGCATAATCCCTTTCCGTTTTATGCTTGATTTTTTCGACTTTCACATTTTCATCGTTGCCGCAGATGTTCTTTATATGCGCTGTTAACTTTTCGATGGTAGTCTCTGGATGCATCCTCCATACATGAAGGTGTCTCTTTCGCTCCATGGCTTGCAGATCAAGGATACTTGCATTTTGACCTCTATTCACATTTTTGGATAACAGCTTAGATCTTTTTCTTTGCACTGTGGTCCATTCTGAAGCTCCCGGCATAATTTCACCCTTACTTTCTATATTGGTTTCTAAATCCGTAGATGTCACAGGTATTGTTTGCTTATTTGCCTGCAATGCTTCGCTATATTTTACCGGTCTTGGCGTTATCACCTTTTTCGTGGCCACAACGGGATTTGTTATTGTGCGAGTAGGTAGACACTGCCCATTCTCGGTATCACATAGTGTTTCAATAGATATTTGTTGCAGTGTTGATGTTTGATTAGATTGATACTTGTCAACCTGTTTTTCTAACTGTTGACTGCGAGCTTTTATCATACCTAATTCTCTATGTAATGTGTCCATTGTACCAACTTTATCTTCAAATACCTTCATGTTTGCATCACGAAGTTCCTGCAGTTCTTTTTTTATGCTATGACAGACTTCTTCGATTCTTTTAATGTTGTTTCCTTGGATTTCTAAGTGTGATAAAACTTCTAAGCGGAATGCTCTCAGTTCTTCCAACATATTAGGCTCCTGAGCAGTCTTCGTCACGGTCCCTCCAGATATTTTCGGACGACTGCCGCGCTGTGTATTGACATTGTTGTTTGCAGTAAAGGTGTCCCCCAGCCCTGACACCCTTCGAGCAGGTGTATTCTCGTTGTGCAGAGCTTTGTGCGTAGAAGAGCGGCACTCGGGACATATCCACTGACTTTTTTCTTCTTCATTGACTTGATCTATAGTTATTCCAAGACAATCTAGGCCGTAGCTTTTTTTGCAATTTTTATTGCAACACTCCATGAATAGCACATTCATTATTTCCGCATTACAACCACTACATATTCGAGACATCTCGATTAAAAACAACTTAATTCTCTGTTGCACGTACACAGACGTCCGCTCGGTTCGAGCGCGCGGGTCTTGTAATACATTAGGTCACGAATAAACGTATTTGATTTGATACTCTTATTATATTGAAGTACATAACTCCATCAAACATAATATTTTTACCCATTGTTGAGGAATTTTTTCAAATTACTTGCTAAGGCTAACTATTATCTTCCGCCCAAAAGCCACCGTAGGCCAGGTACATCTACGTTAGCGTTGGCCCGGTGCCTCTACGCTGTCGTAGGCCAAGCGCTGCTACGCTGTCGTAGCAGCGTAGGCCCGGTGCCTCTACGCTGCGGTAGTCCAGGCGCTGCTACGCCGCCGTAGCCGCGTAGGCCCGGTGCTTCTACGCTGCCGTAGGCCAGGCGCTGCTACGCCGCTGTAGAATTGTAGGCCCGGTGCCTCTACGCCACCGTAAGGTCGAGCATCTACGCTGCCATAGGTCCCGCGAAGCCGTGCCGTAGCACAGTCTACAGTAATTACTCTTTTTAGGGTTTCGTACCCAAAGAGTGCCAACTAGTTATTATTAAGCCTCTGCTGTCCGTCCGTCCGTCTGTCTGTCAGCGGAGTGTATGTCATGAACGTTAATAGATAGACAGTTAAAATATTGACAGTATTTATTTCTATTGCCGCTATAATAACACATAATACACATAAGATGTAAAACCGTAATTAGCCTATAAGTAATTGTTGCAATTATAAATGTATCATTCTCTTATTTTAGAAGTTACAGAGGGGACACACACATTTTACCACTTTGGAAGTGTCTTTCGCGCAAACTATTCAGTTTAGAAAAAAATTATATCAGAAACCTCAATATCATTTTTGAAGACCTATCCATAGATACCCTATTTGATGAAAAAAAGTTTTTGAGTTTCAGTTCTAACTATGGGGAACCCCCAATTTTTTTCTATTTATTTATTTATTTAATACTTCAAGCACATAAATGTACAGAGGCGGACTTAATACCATAGGCATTTTCTACCAGTCAACCTTTGGGTGATGCAGAGACAAACTGTGGTAGGTGCATCATGAAAAATTGAGGAATAAATATTTTAAATATAAAGATACGCATAAACCTATTAAAACTATGAATATAATATATAACTAATTACCAGTAATCGGAATAGGTAGAGCTATTTAGGTTCATTGACCGCAAACATTGATGTTAATATGGATTTTCCACGGGATTCCGACTGATACTACGGGATTTTATTGAATTTTATTCTTTTTGTCAATATGTATAAAAATGGTTTATGTAAGCCAATAAGCGCATGAGCGACGTTGTAAATTTTACGTCAACAGCACGCTATAAAACTTTTTGCCAAGCGCGTGACGTTGCCGCTTTGTTGAGACGCGTAATGTCGCCGCATTATGGAAACAAAAGAAAACAATAGCGGGGTGTTTCTGTCGCTAGAGTACGTACTACTTAAAAACCAAATCCCGGGACTCGGGGAATATCCATATTATTCTAACCTATGGCAAACTTACTAACTAAAAAGAAATAAGACAAACAATGAGAAAATATTACCATTGTGATGATACTGCCAGCTTCCTGCGAATGTGCTCGCGAGCCTTAACTTTAAAAGATAATCGGTTAGTTGCCATCCTGATCTCTATTTTTGTGTGAAAATCTTAATGCGGTTCACAGAATACATCTACTTACCAAGTTTCAACAGTATAGTTCTTATAGTTTCGGAAGAAAGTGGCTGTGACATACGGACGGATAGACAGACAGACAGACATGACGAATCCATAAGGGTTAAATTTTTTGCCATTTGGCTACGGAACCTTAAAAAGGCCTGGTCAAATTGTTTCAATGATTAGGCAGTCATGCGACTATTCGCGCCAGGTTGAACACCGCCATACAAGTAATACCGAAGTAGTTAGGTTTCTTTTTAACCGACTTCAAAAAGGAGGAGGTTCTCAATTCGACCGCCGGTTTTTTTTTTGTATGTTTGTTACGCGATATCTCCGGCAATTACAAATTGATTTCAAATATTCTTTTTTTTAATGGATAGGGTATGCCTCAGGCCTGGTTCCATATATATTTTATTAACTTTGTTTGGGTAGTTTTTCATTTAGTTTATATTGATGATGTTATAATGTCTTCCTGTCACTGATATTTACATAGCAAGTAGTGTTATAGGAATTTGTGTGGGGTAAGAACTTCCGACACCGACTTCCGAAATTAAAGTTATTTTTCACTTTGTAGTGTCTTTTTTGAAAGCCGGTTTTTATTTTGTACAAATGTTTTTCTTTTTCTGATATCAAAACCATTAGACCTAATAACATGCACAAATTAATGATGTTGCTAATAATATTTCGCGCGAAATTAGAAGGGCCAACTCAACGTTTTATTGTTTCCTTCTATCACGTAACTTTATTAAGTAACGCGTATCTCTTCGGAATGATCTTGTAATCCAACCGACGACGAGGATTAAAAGGATCACAGTATTTGTGGGGATTCGGGGAAGGGACGTATCAGTTAAGCGCGACCAATGAAGTGGCATTTGTAAATCGTATGTAAATAGTTTTCAACCATAAGGCCTAAGTGCCACAGTGTTATTGTAAGATCTAGATGGTAGTCTTTCGTTAAAAATATTTTAAGCCCATAATCATCTGCCTATCCTTTTCCCAACTATGTTGGAGTCGGCTTCCAGTCTACTTGGATGCAGCTGAGTACCAGTATTTTACATAGAGCGGCTGCCTATCTGACCTCCACAACCCAGTTACTGGGTAATACGAGGTTTCGTATTACCCAGTAACTGGGTTGTGGAGGTCTGGCCTTGGGAAGACTGGTTGTCAGACTTTCGGGCTTCTGACGACCCGTAACGACTGTCAAAGATCCACGGTATAATATATGTTTTTCACCGACTTCAAAAAAAGGACAAGGTTCTCAATTCGTATGTATTTTTTTTATGTTTGTTACCTCAGAACTCCGTCGTTTATGAACCGATTTGGAAAATTATTTATTTTTGTTTGAAAGGATGGTCCCAAATAAATTTGGTCAAGTTCTAATGAGTAGTTTTTCAGTTAGCTTCAATAATACGTATTTGTTCTATTTGTCCCGCATTACAGAACGTCACTCAATGCTTAAGCATTACTTTAAACTAGGTTCAACCAATCAAATGGCTTGAATCTAGTTCTATAATACGAGCATATCACAGAATACATATTAGTACTACTTAGTTTATGTTGATGAAGGAACAAGTGAAGGTATACGAATTTGTGTGGGGTATGTAAGAACTACAACTAAAAGAGGTTTTATTTTTCACTTTTTAGTTGTGATATTTACCTACTTCACACAAACTCGTATAAGCACCTTTGTTTGTTTTTGTTTCGTGACTGAATGGTTAAAAAACTTTTTTACAAAAAAAAAACAACCGACTTCAAAAAAAACACTACAAAGTGATAAATAACTTTAATTTCGGAAGTCGGTGTCGTTGATTCCGCATTTTTAACCGACTTCAAAAAAAGGAGGAGGTTATCAATTCGACTGTATTTTTTTTTTTTTTTTTTTTATGTTTGTTACCTCATAACTTGCGACTGGGTGAACCGATTTTCATGATTCTTTTTTTATTTGAAAGCTGGTGCTTCCCGTGTGGTCCCATTGTCACCATTTCAATATCTGATGATGGGTTCTTAGAGAAATCGAGGGCAACCCTCAAATTTTATAGGCTCACTTATTGTTTTTCGCACGTTTTATGAAGTATCTTGTGTATTTGCGTATGGTTGTCACCATCTCAGGTAGCTGAGCTGATGATGGAAGGTACAACTCCTTAACAGTAAAAAGTTACTCGAACAGGAAAGGACTGTTTTAGTAAATTGTTTTGATGTTTGATAGGGCATTTGCCACATTTTGTCTGATGATCATCAAGTCATGATCTGATGCTGCAGTCAGGATAGTCTGCAGAGTACCTAACTCCTCGACAACTAACAGCAGATATATCGTGTTTAGGCTCATTGAAAAGGGCTCGATGTGTGGATAAACGTACTGTTAATGAGGAACACCGAAGTACATAAAGACCTGATGCTGAAGCCAGGAGCATCAGAAAAAGTACCAACCTTGAAATTACAGCACCGTAGTCGTGTTTGGGCTCATTTTAAACAGGACTAAATTTTAAGTTCAATGTAATGTTGACATAAGTCTGGCCTGATGCTGCAGCCAGGATTATCAGCATCTAGTCTAAAAGCATCAGGTCAAGATTTGATGATGGGATCCTAGAGAAATCGAAGGAACTCTTCAAATATTATAGGCACACCTATAGCGATTTGGGTATTTTTTATAGTAACTCGTGCATTTGCTCTCGGAAAGCACTATTTGGTGAAGTGGAACTGATGATGAAGACCACAGATGGCCATCGGAAGTACTCAATAATATCCAAGTATTTCAAGGGTTGCGATTCGATTACTTTAATATGGTTGCTAAGCAATTTATGCTCGTCACAATGTGAATGGTGATATGGAGCTGATGGTGGACCTGGAGAACTCCTCAACAATTAACTTCCCTGCATCGGGAAAAGCAATATTTTGTTTGTAAAAGGCGATAATCACTAGGCTATTGTAACTTAGATAAATTATAAGCAGACCCACTAAAAAGCGTGAAATAAAAACTTTTTAAGAAAAAAAAAACCGACTTCCAAAAAAACACTACAAAGTGAAAAATAACTTTATTTCGGAAGTCGGTGGCAAAAAACTAAAATACAGATCCAAAGACACCGACTTCCGAAATAAAGTTATTTTTCACTTTGTAGTGTTTTTTTGGAAGTCGGTTTTTTTTTTCTTAAAAAGTTTTTTCGTTTTTTGACACCGACTTCCGAAATTAAAGTTATTTATCACTTTGTAGTGTTTTTTTTGAAGTCGGTTGTTTTTTTTTTGTAAAAAAGTTTTTATTTTTCACTTTTTAGTTGTACCTACCCCACAAAAAAGTATACAAAAAGATCGTTAATGTAGACAATGTAGATAAATTTTTAGATTTTTGTTGATTTTTCAAAAACCGCTTGTCCGATTTCGATAAAATTTTCATGGGACCATTTGGGAAGTATACCCTTTCCAACAAAAAAAGAATTTTTCAAATCGGTTGGCAAACGACGGAGTTATGCGCGAACAAACATAAAAAAAAAAAAAAAAAAATACAAACATTCGAATTGAGAACCTCCTCCTTTTTTAGAAGTCGGTTAAAAATGAAACAAATTACGATCTATTGGCATTTTATGTGTTACGCAATTACTCTGCCAATCTAGTTCTTTATTTGCAGCGATTTGAAAAGATGCAAAAGGCATTAGCCTCCTAAAGATTAATGACTAACGGATTTTATTCTATTCTATTCAGGAAACTTACAGCAAACTTATACAGTGTTCTTAAACAATATGAAATTGAAGAACAACACTGACAAACACTAACCCCCTTATTCATAATCCTATTTTATCTCTATTTTAGCTAAAATAGGTTTATAGAACGTTTGTCTTTATCTGTCACGTTGTCATTTCTGTGTGTAAGAAAGAGACAAACCCCATTTTAACTAAAATAGGTTTGATAAGTTTTATGAATAAGGGGGTAAAACTAAAACGGAAAAAAGTCGGTAAGTACAAAATAACTGTACGCCACGCTTGCGAATAGTTTTGCTTGATTTTTTATATGTATTTACCCATTTTTTTGTTTGTGCCTTTATACCGTGTTTTACAATTAAATACTTTTACTGTTTCAATAATTTAAAGAGACCCAACACACACCCTGAGGTAACTATCCTACTAGTCTACCTGAGATAACTATCCTACAAGTCTATTATTTTGTATTTTCGTTTTTATTTTTTGTGTTTATCAGAGGAAACATAAGTCAGGACATAAATAATGACATACTCGTAGTTCTACGTTAGTAAATAGCAAACAGTTAAAAATGGCAAACCGAAGTTGTATTGGGTACTTAAATAAACACGTAAATATTCCCAAAGCCAACATAAAGTCAACAGAATGAGGTAATTGATGTTCAGTTTTGGACACAATTGGGTTAAGCTAATTGGATTACAGGAAACCCTTCGTGTAAAACCTAATACCTAATATACGGATGTGGTACGATGGTTCCAGTGCTCTAGTTTAAATAAGCACGTGAAGATATCTTATCGTAATCATTTCATCAATTAAAACAGACCTAAATCAAAGTGAACCTGGACAGTGCTCGTAAAATTGGGAAATAATTTATACAACTAAGTCTTCCTCGAGATTTACCGACGCCAACGTAAATTGTTTATTTAGAAGATTTATTGTAAAATCCACTTTTTGTAGGTACTTTTACCGAACAGATATTTATGTTTGAGCACACATAATTACGTAGGTCTGTAACATGCGTTGCGTGCAATGCACGAATATGCTCAATACGCAATTTCCAAAAAGTTCTAGCGACTTTATTCAGCTATTCGTGTAGCTCGACTTAAACGCATAGTTTGATTTCCCCATTTCATGTGTGAAAATATTATTTTTAAAGTATTCTTCTTAAATTTCCTACCGTTGAAGATTTAAATTGTAGGCGTGGGAGGTCCCTAGACTTTAAATTAAGCGATTAAGCATTCGCAACTAGTTTTGTATCATTAATTTTTGTGTAAACCTGATGGCCCAAATGGTGTGTTTGATGCACCGTACTTAGGACTCAATTTTTCCATGTAGGTTAAAACTGATATTTTATTTAGAGACGTTACACGCAAATGAAGACCAAATAATTTACAGGGTGCGTAAAAAATCTCTGTTTAGACCCGTACCTAAACAGCGATTTTTCACAACAAAAATAATAATCGTTTCAAAGCAATAGGTATTATGTTACTTGTTTGACGTAAAAAATTTGTAGATGATGACATTGTGAAGGGCCTTTTTAAATACACCCTGCAAAAATATTTAGCAGCGCGCAATGTAACGCACGCATAATTTTGTGCTTATGGGTGCATGCAACGGTAGAAGGATCGAGGGGATATTTTAAGTTGAGTTAAATAACATTTAAAAACTTGTAACAAAATTGAAAGTTTACCTTCAATATTTCAGTAACCAGAGGGTTCCCAGTATGGCCAAGTACAAAAAACTGATCACAATGACGGGAAGAACAATCTCGCCTTCGGCACGTCACTGTATCGCCAGTTATAGATATAAATTAATTAAGTACCTATTACGATATGTTATTTAATCTTTGGTCACGGAATAGAAGATTAGAGAAGACACTATGCTCGTTGCTGAATTCAAATATACCCAGTATTATGTGTTGCCTCTCTCTGCTCTCTTTCTCTGAGCTCTGTGGGCTGGCAACTCTATATTTTCGATTCATTAGAGTTTGACCGGTTCGCGAAATAAAGCTAAAATTAATAGTCCGCGGTGGTTACAAGATATTAAGAGTATCCGTGAGTGTAGCAAAACATTGCTTGCATCTACAGGATTTACAAACTGTACTGAATAACAAACGCACCTGATATTATTTAACCAACTGGCTGCCACGGGTTATGATAGGGTTTATTTTTAGTTTAGGAGCACATGGCCTGATCAAATATTCGAGAAGCATACAAGTATACTTGCTGATTTAGTTACTGTTCTATTTGAACCACCGCCACATGTAACTCTTAATAGCATAATTTTTATTGGTCCTATGAACGGTAGCTCAACATATGGACGGTGCAACACTCGGGCGGCGATCCCTTACACTTAAGTAATTATAGTGAATTCAGCCAATTAAGTAATTAATTGAAACCGCGCGATGTTACGCTATATCCCTAGAGAGGATTCCACCGAGCCACGCCGCAATATTATTATACAAACTTTTGTTCTAATTTAACTAATTATAGGCAGGCCCCAGCAATGTTTGTCAAGTACCTATCTCTTGATGTTGCTCAAGCATGGATTAGTTTTACTGGATCATCTTATTTCCAGAATAAGAAAAAAAAATAGTTTATTATCCTACCGAGAAATGCGAGCAGATTAAAATATTTACTTACCTATTTAAATTATATTTTCCTTTATAATAACTTTTTGTCTGATGATCAGAATTATTAGGGAAGCCAACTGAACTTGGAAAAAAGCGTAGTAACTTACCATAGTAGTTTGCGGTGGGAAAAGCCGCGTGCTCGACGTGGACCTTGTGGTGGTGGTGGCGCTGGTAGTGCGTGCGGTTGCCGAGGCGCGCGCTCGCCTGGCCCTCGCCCACCTCCGGCGCCAGCTCGGGCGAGCGCCACACGCAGATGTAGTACACGGACAGCAGGATAGCTGCCAGAGACACCGACAGCAGGTACGCCAGCACAGTCAGAACGCGCACCACCTTGCTGGCCGGCTTCTGCTTGTAGATGTCGCGCGTCGCTGAGGCCGCGGCGGGAGTTACCTCTTCCGTCGCGCTGTCGTCCTCCGCCGGACCACTTTGACCACACGCCGACATTCTACTGTCGCTTACTACCTACATGTTCGACAGATAATCGGCGAAAAAATAAGACAGCCGTGTCCGCGAGTGGCGCGTGTAGTGTCCGCGGTCGGGTGAGTGCGCTGTGCGGCTGTGCGGCGCTCGAGCGCTGTCCGGCCGCCACTCGCCACTCTCGCCAGGCCGCGGTACACCGCTGTCCGTTGACTCCCGCGCTATTCGCCGCACAGTGGAACGAATGTATGGGAGCGGTTGGACGTAGACATGTCCGAAAAAAAAGAGTAAAATTATGCCAAACTAATGATGCTATCTTATTCGATTACTTAATGCCTTCATAACTTGTGGTGATGAATTTCTTCATAACTCCCATATTTCGGGAGTAATTTGAGAAAATGTGAAATTTTACTATGAAAATGAGTGTATCGAGCTCTCTCCCTCCTGATTCCGGGCTTGTTTCAAGTAGCGGTCTCTAATAT
The DNA here is from genome assembly GCA_947508005.1 of Amphipoea lucens. NCBI lineage: Eukaryota > Metazoa > Arthropoda > Insecta > Lepidoptera > Noctuidae > Amphipoea > Amphipoea lucens. The sequence continues at coordinate 8,265,155 of OX382373.1, read as the reverse complement.
CGTAATGCTATTACTAAGAGCTATATTTAATACTAAGACACATAGTGCGCCAAATGTGCACTTTCTGGGATAAAAGGAAATGAAAATTTGAAAAAAAAAATCGTTTTTTCCCCATTTGTATTTACTTTAAACCGCAGACAGACTTATTAAGAGGTCTATAAATATATTATATATATACAGAAATATATATTAACAAAAATATTCACAAGAACTGATGAGAGTATGACTTTTAAGTAAGTTGATAATAAATTACCTAGTTTCATTAAAAGTACAATAAATAATTAAGATGTAAGCTCTAATTTACTAAGTTACACATTTTAAAACAATAACATCATTTAATTATCTTCGTCATCATCATCATCATCAATTAATTCAAATTCAGAATCGATGTCCGCTAAATCATTTATGTTAACAAATTCGATATCACTTTTCTCAGAATCCGTAAGCTCATAAAATTCCTTAAAAGAAGATTTTTTTACAAACTTATTTCCTTTTGGACGGATACTTGTAACAAGTGGATCAGAAGACAGTAAAAGATTGTGCATAATATCTTCATTGCATGAGATACTGCTATGCTTTCGAGAATGCCCCTCTCTATATTTTCTAAAATCTTTATTTCTAGCCTCAGATGCCTCTTCGGATAGAAAACCAATGGGCACAATTGACATGTTCTGAACTATGTCTGGCCCATGCATTAAAATTTTATGAAGTGAAGAAGGCATATAATACCATGGGTATAACTCCACGTAAAGCTTAGCAGTATCAAAGCAGAACTCTCGGAATTTAGTTACGTTGATCTTCTCTCCTGATGAAATACACTGCAAGATCACACAGATTTTTCTTAAAAGCATAGCATCTATTCCGGTCAGTTCAGCAGATTTAGTGTAGTTTTCAAAAAATCTCCTTGCCGAGTTGCCATTGTTGGTGGATCCACTGCCTTGTTTCACAACATCGAGAAGTAAGCCCGTTTCTCTTCTTACAGCCTCTTGAACTCTTTTCTTCCTGTCATCAACTTGCCTTTTTGCTATATCACCCCTTACTTGCCATGATTTTATGTCTAATTTGTAGGAAATGTGTAATAAGCATTCCATTGAGCGAATCCAAGCGTGAAGGGTGCTTAAGCCATATTTATACATGTCCTCGTTTGCGTGTTTATCTTTGATTAACTCTAAATTATTCATTTCTTTAGGACAAGCCTTGCATATGTCACACACTGAAGCTGCTGTATTGGATATAATGGAATGAATTTTACCATCAATCATTGTCAACAGCAGTTGGTGTTTGACACTAATTCCATCAGTGATGGTGGATGGAGTTAAGGCTTCAATCTCTGCTTCGATTTCAGCCATCTCTCTCTGCACATTTTCTTTGGTTTCCTTTATAAACTTAAACAATATTGGCCGGCAAAATGAAGTGGAAGATGGTCGCTCGTTTTCCCAAATTGTTACACCTTTTGAGACGAGCCGCAGTGGTACAAGACTAATCATAAAATTACTAGCAAGATCGATTTGCTCATCTTCACTCGTCCTTTGATGATAAATGCTTTGGCTAGATGATCCGTCAAAACCCCATTTGCTGGTCAATACGAGCTGTTGATTGGGATCAACAGGGGTTTCTAACGACCTAATAAGTCTTCTTGAGGTTAAATCCATCAAGGCTTGTAATTTGATTTTTGCAGAGCTCTCTGTAACTGTGAGATCTTCTTTGGCCGGATAGCACTTAATTTTTTCTTTAACCAACATGTAGTAACTCGGGTATTGAAGAGCTCCTTCTTGAGTGTTGAAATCCCGAAGAGTGTTATAGCGCCATTTCGATAAGTTCATCGATACATAAAGAGCCAATGCCTTCAAAGGGGATATTTCCCGTACCTGAATTGATTTACCTTCAATGAAGGCTTTGATTTTTGAGGCCTCTTCTGGATTCTCCGTCAAGTATTTCATAACATAAGCTGTATCGCTTTGTCCTGCCTTTTGAAGCGCCCTTTCGGCCGAAAACATAATTTCAGCGCTGCTACTGCTGCATGAAAGACTATCTTCAGTGCGTCTTCTTTTTTGCCGGTTACTAAGGTCCTCAAAAGATTTACGAGGACTAGGATGTGTACAAGTTGAAGCATCAGATTTAGCAGGAGAAATTATGGGCTCGATGACGTCACTTATATTTTCTGTAGAAGGTTCCATATTTTCATTCTGTAATTCCGGCCATTGAATTGCAGCCTGTAGCCAAATCTCATGTTTCTTCCGAAACTTATCTGTGCTTCTTCCAGACTGTGTCCATTTTGCATAAATGCGGTAGCAAAATCGACGACACCAGTCTTTTAAACTTGTTTCAGCACTTTCACATAACTGAACACAACTGTTATCTTTTAAAACACTGAACAAATAGTTAAAGTCGCGTAAATCTTTATGTGCGCGTGCGCATAAAGCAACGTGAATATCAAGATTTGTATTAAAATTTGGAAAATACATTGCGAGATTAGCTTGGATACAACGAGGTGTAAATCAACACTGATTTTAAAGTTACTAATAGTGACCTATTTATATAAAATCCAGGTATCCCAGGTATCCTTTGTTAAATATTGCAAGGTAATTAGTTATTGTGATAATTAGTAAATGATGCATGCTAAATTAGTGTATTAAGAGCCATTTAGTAATTAAATAATAGCAATGTTCTTATCAGTAATCATTAGTGCATCAGTTTTATATGTAAACCTTAAGTCCCTAATTATATATCCTAATTAGCTTATATCTTCTCTAATTGGCTGCTCAGAAATGTTATTGTAATAAGGTAAACCTTTAGAAAAACGGTTTTAATCAACAAAATAAACAAAAAATAAAAAAATTGTGTTATAAAATAAACATCACTCTTTATCCCAGAAAGTGCACATTTGGCGCACTATGTGTCTTAGTATTAAATATAGCTCTTAGTATAAGCATTATGATATTAGAGACCGCTACTTGAAACAAGCCCGGAATCAGGAGGGAGAGAGCTCGATACACTCATTTTCATAGTAAAATTTCACATTTTCTCAAATTACTCCCGAAATATGGGAGTTATGAAGAAATTCATCACCACAAGTTATGAAGGCATTAAGTAATCGAATAAGATGGCATCATTAGTTTGGCATAATTTTACTCTTTTTTTTCGGACATGTCTACGTCCAACCGCTCCCATACATTCGTTCCACTCGCGCCGAGCCGATCAACTACACGCGTCACAGATTTACGAATGGTACCAACCACCGACACAACTTACGATTTTATACCTGGATATGAAGTTAAATACGTTCCTATCCGTCTGTACTATCTTGTTTTATTCTCACAATACGACTGCACTATCTATTTTTACTATGTAGAAATGAAATGATAAACTGTCACGTTGAGAAGTAGTTTTCTACGAACACTGAATAACTAATAGTACTCGTACAGGAGATGCACTCCTTTGGATCTTGAAGAAAGCCGCTAAAAATCACCTTCCCGCCAACGCGCAAGCTAATGAGAGTTGTTATTACTTTGTGTCCTTTCTCGTCCGAAACATACCTAGGTTACGCCAGGTTACATGCTCTGTACCTATCCGCTTGCTTGACCGTGTACTAGGGCTACCCGGAAAGGAAAATAAAATACGCTACATACCTTTTTATAGGTACTTTTATTGTATTTATGAGTAGGTAGTCTATCTACAGTTTTTTCACTTTCATGTAATGTCATAATACAAGTACCTACACCTAATTACTAATTAGGTACAGACACCAGCACATCAAGCTACCCGAAACTGTCAAATATTCACAATCAACTTTGAACCTTATGCTATAGTGATAAAGTTGAAAATCTATTAAAAAAAATTGACAGATTGTATAGTAGCTTGATGTGCTGGCGTCTGTACATGTAGACGTGCAGTTCTTTACCTTTTGATGTCCTTTGGAAGTGAGAAAAACTTGAGGTTGGGATCCTTGTTATTATTTGAGCAGGCGAATACGATTCAATAAGCTTTTGCCTTCATTTTTAACCGACTTCTAAAAAGGAGGAGGTTCTCAATTCGGATGTTTGTATTTTTTTTATGTTTGTTCGCGCATAACTCCGTCACTTGCCAACCGATTTGAAAAATTATTTCTTTGTTGGAAAGGGTATACTTCCCAAATGGTCCCATGAAAATTTTATGGAAATCGGACAAGCGGTTTTTGAAAAATCAACAAAAATCTAAAAATTTATCTACATTGTCTACATTAACGGTCTTTTTAACCGACTTCAAAAAAAGGAGGAGGTTATCAATTCGACTGTATTTTTTTTTTAACCGACTTCAAAAAAAGGAGGAGGTTATCAATTCGACTGTATTTTTTTTTTAACCGACTTCAAAAAAAGGAGGAGGTTATCAATTCGACTGTATTTTTTTTTTTTTTTTTTTTTATGTTTGTTACCTCATAACTTGCGACTGGGTGAACCGATTTTCATGATTCTTTTTTTATTTGAAAGCTGGTGCTTCCCGTGTGGTCCCATTGTCACCATTTCAATATCTGATGATGGGATCTTAGAGAAATCGAGGGCAACCCTCAAATTTTATAGGCTCACTTATTGTTTTTCGCATATTTTATGAAGTATCTTGTGTATTTGCGTATGGTTGTCACCATCGCAGGTAGCTGGGCTGATGATGGAAGGTACAACTCCTTAACAGTAAGAAGATACTCGAACAGGCAAGGGCTGTTTTTAGTAAATTGTTTTGATGTTTGATAGGGCATTTGTCACATTTGGTCTCATGATCATCAAGTCATGACCTGATGCTGCAGTCAGGATAGTCTGCAGAGTACCTAACTCCTCGACAACTAACAGCAGATATATCGTGTTTAGGCTCATTGAAAAGGGCTCGATGTGTGGATAAACGTACTGTTAATGAGGAACACCGAAGTACATAGAGACCTGATGCTGAAGCCAGGAGCATCAGAAAAAGTACAAACCTTGAAATTACAGCACCGTAGTCGTGTTTGGGCTCATTTTAAAAAGGACTAACTTTTAAGTTCAATGCAATGTTGACATAAGTCTGGTCTGATGCTGCAGCCAGGATTATCAGCATCTAGTCTAAAAACATCAGGTCAGGATTTGATGATGGTATCCTGGAGAAATCGAAGGAACTCTTCAAATATTATAGGCACACCTCTAGCGATTTGGGTATTTTTTATAGTAACTCGTGCACTTGCTCTCGGAAAGCACCATTTGGTGAAGTGGAACTGATGATGAAGACCACAGATGGCCTCCGGAACTACTCAATAATATATAAGTATTTCACGGGTTGCTATTCGCTTACTTTAATATGGTTGCTAAGCAATTTATGCTCGTCACAATGTGAATGGTGATATGGAGCTGATGGTGGACCTGGAGAACTCCTCAACAATTAACTTCCCTGCATCGGGAAAAGCAATAATTTGTTCGTAAAAGGCGATGAGCACTAAGCTATTGTAACTTAGATAAATTATAAGCAGACCCACTAAAAAGCGTGAAATAAAAACTTTTTAAGAAAAAAAAAAAACCGACTTCCAAAAAAACACTACAAAGTGAAAAATAACTTTAATTTCGGAAGTCGGTGGCAAAAAACTAAAATACAGATCCAAAGACACCGACTTCCGAAATTAAAGTTATTTTTCACTTTGTAGTGTTTTTTTGGAAGTCGGTTTTTTTTTTCTTAAAAAGTTTTTACCGACTTCACAAAAAGGAGGAGGTACTATGTTCGGCTGTTTGTATGTTTTTTTTATCATCATTATTATTTTTATTTTGTATGTTTGTTCATCGAATACTCCGCCAATTGTCGATGGATTTTCAAAATTCTTTTTTTGTTCGAAAGTAGATAGTTCTGAGGTGGTCCCATTGTCACCAAGTTAGGATCTGATGATGGGATCTTAGAGAAATCGAGGGCAACCCTCAAATTTTATAGGCTCACTTATTGTTTTTCGCATATTTTATGAAGTATCTTGTTTATTTGCGTATGGTTGTCACGATCTCAGGTAGCTGGGCTGATGATGGAAGGTACAACTCCTTAACAGTAAGAAGTTACTCAAACAGGCAAGGACTGTTTTAGTAAATTGTTTTGATGTTTGATAGGGCATTTGTCACATTTGGTCTCATGATCATCAAGTCATGACCTGATGCTGCAGTCAGGATAGTCTGCAGAGTACCTAACTCCTCGACAACTAACAGCAGATATATCGTGTTTAGGCTCATTGAAAAGGGCTCGATGTGTGGATAAACGTACTGTTAATGAGGAACACCGAAGTACATAGAGACCTGATGCTGAAGCCAGGAGCATCAGAAAAAGTACAAACCTTGAAATAACAGCACCGTAGTCGTGTTTGGGCTCATATTAAACAGGACTAAATTTTAAGTTCAATGCAATGTTGACATAAGTCTGGCCTGATGCTGCAGCCAGGATTATCAGCTTCTAGTCTAAAAACATCAGGTCAGGATTTGATGATGAGGTCCTGGAGAAATCGAAGGAACTCTTCAAATATTATAGGCACACCTATAGCGATTGGGTATTTTTTATAGTAACTCGTGCACTTGCTCTCGGAAAGCACCATTTGGTGAAGTGGAGCTGATGATGAAGACCACAGATGGCCACCGGAACTACTCAATAATATCTAAGTATTTCACGGGTTGCGATTCGATTACTTTAATATGGTTGCTAAGCAATTCATGCTCGTCACAATGTGAATATAGAGCTGATGGTGGACCTGGAGAACTCCTCAACAATTAACTTCCCTGCATCGGGAAAAGCAATATTTTGTTTGTAAAAGGCGATGATCACTAGGCTATTGTAACTTAGATAAATTATAAGCAGACCCACTAAAAAGCGTGAAATAAAAACTTTTTAAGAAAAAAAAAAAACCGACTTCCAAAAAAACACTACAAAGTGAAAAATAACTTTAATTTCGGAAGTCGGTGGCAAAAAACTAAAATACAGATCCAAAGACACCGACTTCCGAAATTAAAGTTATTTTTCACTTTGTAGTGTTTTTTTGGAAGTCGGTTTTTTTTTTTTCTTAAAAAGTTTTTTCGTTTATATTGTGGGGTAGGTTATTTATTTTTTTTCGACTTAAAAAAAAAACACTACAAAGTGATAAATAACTTTAATTTCGTAAGTCGGTGTCAAAAAACGAAAATGCGGAATCAACGACACCGACTTCCGAAATTAAAGTTATTTATCACTTTGTAGTGTTTTTTTTTTTGAAGTCGGTTGTTTTTTTTTTTGTAAAAAAGTTTTATCCTAAGCGACGAACGGACGACGCGACGCGGTCCGTAAGTGATTATCAAACTAACGTGCGCGGCAGTCCCACTGAATTATACCGGCAAGTCGAGTCCGCCGCGTACTTGTAGCTTCATACGTACGAGTGCGCCTGGCCGTACGAATAGAAAAACATCAATCGCCGAGTCAGCCGATGATACACATTTTTTACGTCTTGATGGAGAGCCAATATCAATATTCCCGTGAATCCGGCAGATTCCAAGATTTGTATAATTCTTGATAAGTGACGAACTAAACACACGTCATAAATCTAACTTACGATTTTCTTTATACAACGAACGGTACAAGCATCTTTTGACGCGTGGCTAAAATGGGAAATCGGAACTAACGCCGCCATCTTGATTTTTCAATACAATTTCTGTACCAATGTTACAACACAACGTCATCCCGTCAATATTTTTTCAAAACTACGCACCAAAATCAATTGATTTGAAACTTGTTGATGATCTATACACACATCGCTCATTTAGAGAAACATCGATGTAACAGCTATTTTATTTTTTAAGTCTGCTTTCCTAACGTGAATACGCTTTCCAAGTGCTTTGGCATGTTTAACTCTTTTTTGGGAAAAAATACATTTACCTACCTACGTCGATGTTTCTCCAAATGAATTACGTACTTTTAGAATTCTCTAAAATCAATTTAACCTTATATCATAATCAGCTTGTAATGTTCCCACTGCTGGGACACAGGCCCAGGACACAGATTCGAGAGGGGCTATCTATCACGCGGGGCCAGTGCGGGTTGCTAGATGTCACATAATAATCTTCGAATTTTAATTCTAGGACATGCCGCTTTCCTGACGATGTTTTTCTTCACCGTTTTGAGAGCAGTGGTGATGAAATTATTTATACAAAATAAAGCCTGGCTGGGTCCGAACCTACGACCTACAGACGGGGCCATTGCCACTGGGCCACCACTGCTCTCCCTTTATAGTCCACTTAACAATGGAGTTGTAGAGTGCGTGAGCTGGGCCCTAAGCGATTTCTTCAGAAAATTGTTCAGGGTGCTTAGGGAGTAAACATACTAAAACTCCCCGCGTCTAAGAGGTGAGCCGGAGTGGGGAGGGGGATAAAAGTTCCCACTTTTGAGTTTTTCGCTAATATCTTTAAAACGGTGCGTCGTAGAGAAAAATATTTCCTACGTAGTGAAAGCTAATAAACTTTTCTACAACTTTCATCTCGACACTTTTTTCGAATTCCTACCCATTTTCGAACTACACGTTCCGGTAAAGTGAAAATGATCGATAAAACGACTTTTATCAAACACTAGCTGTTGCCTGCTACTTCGTTCGCATTATTTCGGGGTAAAAAGTAGTCTATATGTTAATTCAGATCGTACTCTATCTACCTACCAAATTTCATCCAAATCCGTTCTGCCGTTGAGTTACCGAAACTTTTATCTATGTATCTACTAGCAGCACCCCGCGGTTTCACCCGCATAAGTTTCCCGTGGGAATATCGGGATAAAAACTATCCTATGTCCTTTCCCGGGACTCAAACTATGTATCTTCACACCAAATTTCATCTAAATCAGTTTAGCGGTTTAAGCGTGAAGAGGTAACAAACAGACAGACACCAGCGGTGCTTTTCAGAGCGTGATGCTCGAAAACTGATTAGAATTTAGAAAAAGTGTGAAGGACAATGCTGTTTAGCTGCGTTCTCAGTTGGTGGGAGGGAGCTGAAAGCTAATAAAATTTTCTACAACTTTTGTCACACTTTTTCTAAATTCTAATCAGTTTTCGAGCATCACTCTCTGAAAAGCTCCGCTGGTGTCTGTCTGTTACCTCTTCACGCTTAAACCGCTGAACCGATTTAGAGGTATAGAAATAGTTTTGAGTCTCGGGAAAGGACATAGGATAGTTTTTATCCCGATATTCCCACGGGAAACTTATGAGTAAACGTAAACGTACGGTGAGACCGCGGGGTGCTGCTAGTACATAGATAAAAATTTCGATAACTCAACGGCTGAACGAATTTGGATGAAATTTTGTAGGTAGATAGAGTAGGACCTGGATTAACATATTATAGGCTACTTTTTATCCTGCAATAACGCGAACGATGTAGCAAGCAATAGCTAGTGTTTGATAACAGTTGTTCTTTTTTAAATTTTCACTTTTCGGAACGTGTAGTTCGAAAATGGGTAGGAATTCGAAAAAAGTGTTGACATGAAAGTTGTAGAAAATTTTATTAGCTTTCATTAAGTACACTTGGGAGCAAATAAATCGAGCCACTTGCTTTTTTTTGCACGTATACCTAATAACCATTATACGTGAAAAAAGGAAGTGGCTCGATTTATTTGCTCCCAAGTGTACGTAGAAGATATTTTTTTCTCTACGACGCACCGTTTTAAAGATATTAGCGAAAAACTTAAAACTGGGAACTTTTATCCCCCCCACCACTCCGGCTCACCTCATAGACGCGGGGATTTTAGTACATTATTTTACTCCCTAGCACCTTGAACAACTTGGTCGCGAGCTCGAACTCACTGGTGGTCATGGCCAAAATCACGCTGTCTAACTTGGCTTCGTGTCTGACAGAGCTAGTATCAGTGATGAGCAGTTAGACGCTAATCTACACGCACAACATCTAGGTAGTTCTCACGCACAGAAACACCGTTCCGAACTGATAGGCGCATAAAAATATTTGAAAAGTGCTTTGGAAAATCGAGTTCTATGAAAAATCCACTACATAAATCAATCACAAATAAAGTTTTTTGAATTCTTTGATAACTGAGCTTTGTCGGTACGGATTTAATTTTTAATATTTTTCAGTTCTTTTATTACTTATTTACACCCAAAGTTACATTAAAAATAGCAAGAAAAACGAATCTTTGTTGGCTCATAACTTTTTAATGGCTTGTTATTTTACAATTCTGCTTCCGTACAGACACAATTAATAATTAGACAAAACGATACAATGTTTAACTTTGGATGTACCTACAATGTCAAACAGTGGAGTAATACTCTCCCGAAATTTGTATGGAAAAAATATTGAATAGTGGCACCTTAAGGCCCAGCTCACGCACTCTGCACCTCCTTTTGGGTTATTCGTTGAGTGGACTAGCTATTACCTAAACCTTTAGATAACTGGATGAAAAAGGTTAATCAAATTTTTATCGGAAAATTTGATTGCTCGCTTCGATTAACTCGAAAACTGGTAAAAATAAATCTAAGGGCCAAATAATGGCAAAATGGCCAAAAGCTATAAAAATCAACTCCTGTGGGGTCAAAAGAGGGAATACAATTTGTATGAAAAATCTTATTCCTTCAGTTTATAAACTTGAAATTTAACTACTTATTTAGAAAAATAATAATGATCGTAATGATTAATTTGTAAACTAACCATTGACAGAGGGTGGAGCGGATGTTGAAGCTTGAAGAAATCGAAATCCACAAGAACGAAGTCGCGAGCAAAGAACTAGTAAATTATAAATATTTGGAAAATCCAAAAGTGCACGACTCAAGATGCTCATTGTTATTTGATCGTATGAAAAACCATAGATATAGATATTATATTAGTTAGTTTTTTATTAATTATTATTGACTTTGAATAAAAGAGTCATTTTCAATAGGGTTCTTATGGGTGAAAATAATCTATAAAAAAAAAATTGACTCAATTAAGTAATTGATTTTTTCGCAAGCTACCTACAAGGTTTTCAGGTTTCACATTTGATTGACGGGTTGATGTTTTTTTCGTTTCTACTGCATTAAATAAATTTTTGAAAAGTACAGAATTAATCTCCATTAAATTGTCTATAACCTGTATTATTCAAGTGTTTATTAGAGGTCAGTGAATGGTATATAAATTAAGTAGGTTCTGTGTAAGTACCTACTAGCAGGAGTATACCTAGTATAACAATAGAAATAGTTGCAGAAAGGAGGTAAAAAAATTTTTCGATCCTAAAGCATTCTCTAATGCTTTGCATCGCGTCGTGCAATATACAAAAACTTTTTAAGAAAAAAAAACCGACTTCCAAAAAAACACTACAAAGTGAAAAATAACTTTATTTCGGAAGTCGGTGTCTTTGGATCTGTATTTTAGTTTTTTGCCACCGACTTCCGAAATAAAGTTATTTTTCACTTTGTAGTGTTTTTTTGGAAGTCGGTTTTTTTTTTCTTAAAAAGTTTTTATTTCACGCTTTTTAGTGGGTCTGCTTATAATTTATCTAAGTTACAATAGCCTAGTGATTATCGCCTTTTACAAACAAAATATTGCTTTTCCCGATGCAGGGAAGTTAATTGTTGAGGAGTTCTCCAGGTCCACCATCAGCTCCATATCACCATTCACATTGTGACGAGCATAAATTGCTTAGCAACCATATTAAAGTAATCGAATCGCAACCCGTGAAATACTTAGATATTATTGAGTACTTCCGATGGCCATCTGTGGTCTTCATCATCAGTTCCACTTCACCAAATAGTGCTTTCCGAGAGCAAATGCACGAGTTACTATAAAAAATACCCAAATCGCTATAGGTGTGCCTATAATATTTGAAGAGTTCCTTCGATTTCTCCAGGATCCCATCATCAAATCTTGACCTGATGCTTTTAGACTAGATGCTGATAATCCTGGCTGCAGCATCAGGCCAGACTTATGTCAACATTACATTGAACTTAAAATTTAGTCCTGCTTAAAATGAGCCCAAACACGACTACGGTGCTGTAATTTTAAGGTTGATACTTTTTCTGATGCTCCTGGCTTCAGCATCAGGTCTTTATGTACTTCGGTGTTCCTCATTAACAGTACGTTTACCCACATATCGAGCCCTTTTCAATGAGCCTAAACACGATATATCTGCTGTTAGTTGTCGAGGAGTTAGGTACTCTGCAGACTATCCTGACTGCAGCATCAGATCATGACTTGATGATCATGAGACCAAATGTGGCAAATGCCCTATCAAACATCAAAACAATTTACTAAAACAGTCCTTTTCTGTTCGAGTAACTTCTTACTGTTAAGGAGTTGTACCTTCCATCATCAGCCCAGCTACCTGAGATGGTGACAACCATACGCAAATACACAAGATACTTCATAAAACATGCGAAAAACAATAAGTGAGCCTATAAAATTTGAGGGTTGCCCTCGATTTCTCTAAGATCCCATCATCAGATATTGAAATGGTGACAATGGGACCACACGGGAAGCACCAGCTTTCAAATAAAAAAAGAATCATGAAAATCGGTTCACCCAGTCGCAAGTTATGAGGTAACAAACATAAAAAAAAAAAAAAAAAAAAATACAGTCGAATTGATAACCTCCTCCTTTTTTTGAAGTCGGTTAAAAAGGATAACAGTCACATTCTAGGATAGTCATAAAATAACCGGAAAGGCAAGTCTCGGGCCTATTTCCGATTCCGAATGTCCCGACAACACTAACAAAACGCGCCGAACTTCTTGTGTCGAAACTGGTGTAAACTTCTTAGTATTGCTTACTTCGCCAGAAAGTATAGCCGACTACTTACTTAGTTCTTACTGTGCATGAATGGTCCCTTCGCTGCCCACGACTCCCACGAGAGCGCTGGGAGTTAATCCATTACACGTAATTGGATCGTTGTGTTGCCCGGTAGGTAGGTACCTTGGGAACTGTATAATATTGTGTGCTGGCCTCTATTGTTCCATGCTCAGCAATCAATCATCCCCGTAATGGACAAGCTAGTGTCGTCGGGGGATGGTGAATTTATTTTTTCACAATATTTCATAATTTACATTGACATAATTGATTACTATATTAGGCTATCTGGATAATATAAGTAGACCCCGATTCATTCACCGCAGTGCAGCGCCGTGATGTCGAAATAAAAAAATATTAAGCATTTTCAAAGTTAATGCTTTTGAGCTGAAATTTTGTACAGAGGTTCTAGACCAGATACACTCTTCAACCCGTTTGTATTGATATACCCTTTCCGTAACACCCTGTATAGATTGGAAGACCTTAGTAAAAAGTGATTTCCAATCCATACGCGGTTAGTTTCACACCCTTGCATTCTTATTCTTGTACAGACGCCAGCACATCAACCTACACCTAACTGTCACATTTTCCCAATCAACTTTGAACCTTATGCTTCAGTGATAAAGTTGAAAATCTATTAAAGAAATTTGACAGATTTTAGTAGGTTGATGTGCTGGCGTCTGTACCAGCTTCTGCCCGCGACTTCGCCCGCGTGGAATGTTTGGTTTCCCCGACACATCGCATTGCATCGCCTGCCCGCGCTATTACTTCGTTTTCGCTTGGCGTTCTTTCTGACTTTTTTTTTTCTGCTCGGCTCCGAAGAGTCGCAGCGTGATGTTAAATAGCCTATATATCCTTGCTTATATCCTACATACATACAAACAAACAAATTTCACCTCTTTATAAAATATTATAGATTATTATCTTCGTCGTACACACGACAAAGATAATAATCTATCAATGGATCACACGATCCATTGAATTGTATGAGCGAAAATATTATAGTATCTTAGCCGTGTGCAGCGCCCCTTAGTGAACTTCACTGCAGGTGACGTAACCTACGACAAACTTATTATTTGCGGTTGGTACAGTAATCGGGTCTAGGGATCGAACCGCAAAATAAAGTTTGTTTTTTATTGTATATACTTTTCCGGGATAAATAGTACCCAGTGTGGTGCCCAGGATGTTAAAGAATAATTATACCAAGTTTCATCGTAATCGAACCGGTAGTTTTTGCGTGATGCCTGAACAAACAGACAGACAGACAAACATTTTTTTAATCACATTTTTGGGTTCGGTGTCGGTCTAGTAACACGTGCCATTTATTTTTTTGATATTTTCTATGTACAGAATTTTCACTTCCGCAGATTTATTATATTAAGTATAGATAGATAAAATGTAAATACGCTGCACCAGTGCAAAATCAATCTCATGATCGTTGTATGAGGGATTAGAAAATTCTTACAAGAAGCGGGAACTTTAATTTTTTAAACAACGATCAGTCGACGACTGCACGATAGGTAGGGCGGGGCTTAAAGGTCCGCGGGTATAAAGGTCCACCATAGGTATTTAAAAAACTAGCGGTATATCGTGCGTTCTATGTACGCGGAATGAAGGGAGCGCGGGAGGCGTAACGAGGCATCGCCGGCAGTCGAGCAGCGTCGCTAGCCGGAGATATAAGACTACATCTAAAAATTTTAACGTAAGTAAATTTTTTCATCATTTTACTTTTTAGTTTCGAGCAGTGGTTTTTCGTTTATCACACCTAAACATAATTTATTAGTATAAGTGATTTATTTGTTTTTCACGATTTATTATTAGTTTTAGGCTCGGTTTAACGGTTATTTCGTTATAACCTCTAAAAATATTTACACGTGGTTGGGGTAAAAAGGTCCAATGTGGACCTTTTAGCCCCTCATGAATATGTGGGTTAATAAAGACTTTTTCACTTCTCATGCTCTAAAAGTTCACGAGAAGACATAATATCGCTTTTTATGTTCTAGTGCATAAAGTAATTTTTTTTTCTGATACTAAGGTAATCAGGCCCAACAGCCACACGCACAATAAAACTTCGCAGATTGAAGTCGTCATTTTCTTTAATTTATACCACTTCCGTGTTTTCTATCGTTAATTTAATAAAATCAGGTAAAATAGTTGTCATTTATTATTTAAAAACGCAAAGAAACGTTTTTATGACTTGGCAGTATGAAGTACCCAAGTTGAATAAACGATAAACGTTGAAATAAAAAAAAAAACTTTTAATAAGTTTCGTGGCGGTATTATCTGTGGTGGCGGGAATTAGCTATGCTTTGCAACGTTTTTGATTAATAATATGTACTGTATACTTTATGCCCTGTTTCATTTTCTCCAGTGGCGTAGCGTGCCTTGGCGGGGCCCCGTATAAAAAGTTGTTTGGGGGCCCTTGAGAAGGGATTTCTCACAAAAGAAAAAAAAAATGTTTGCTCTCCTTGTCTTATTTTTGGCAAACTGTAAATCATTTATAGCTGATTTGCTTTTTTTGACTTTTGTCATTTGCTGATTTATTAAATCATTTATAGCTGATTTGCTTTTTTTGACTTTTGTCATTTGTGAAATTATGAAAAATTTGGGAAGTTTTTATTAATTTTTGCGTACGCACGTTGGGGGCCCCCGTGGCCCGGGGGCCCCGTATAATTGATACGGCAGATACGGCGGTAGCTACGCCCCTGATTTTCTCGCAATCGAAGTTAAAAGCAGAGTGTATAACTCAGGCATAAACGGGCCATTTTACCCCTCGATTTAACTATCCACCCTCGCCTGCGGCTCGCGTGGATATAAACGTCTTGGGGTAAAATAGATTCTTTTATGCCTTAGTTGTACAATCTACTATTTTGTTTCAGTATGCGCAACTATAAAAGAAAATCGGATCGTGGTACTAAATCTGTTGAGTTGATGCAACGGGCAGCAGATTTAGTTATCAATGAAAATAAATCATTAAGGCACTGATTCAGAAAGCGATGAGTCTGATTAAGATAATATAGAGATACCAAGACATGTTGATTACGTTAATTTGTTGAAGTTAATAATTAAAGAGTTTAATTTTTGTGTTACGGTTAAAGAAGTATATTTTGTTTTTTAAAATATTGTTTGTTAAAAGTTTTTAAAAGATTATGTAAGAGTAGTTATAAGATTTAAAATTCAGGCTATGTCAACATTCATAATGAATAGTACTGTCTTGTTTAATTGTGTTCTTCAATAGAGACTGATTAGTGATTAAACTATTATAAGCTCAACAAAGTTAGAAATTATTAGTTCGACTGTTACTGTTGTACATTTAGAAAAAACATAATTTTGTTTGTTAAAAAAATATTTTCTTTTAGAATAGAGACTTTTTAAATAATATGTATCTTGGAATTATAATAAAGTTTTTGGTTTGTTTAAAAATTTAAATATTTTTTAACTTTTTGTTTTTGGAATAAAAATAAACGACTGAATTTTATTGAACCAAATATTGTTTTAGTTCCATAAAATCTATTTTAAATAAAAATTAAATACTGGACCTTTTTGCCTCCTGCCTGTCCCTTTTTACCCCTACTATGGGGCAAAAAGGGACAGACGACAAGTTCTAGAAAAGTTGTAGAAACACATATTTCTATTATAATAATTCAACAGAAAATTGAGTCAAACATAGTCAGATAACTGTTTGTTTGATTAGTGTTATTTATTTTGATATAGTAGAGTCAGTTTTCACAGTATTATTCGAAATAGTCAAATTGGACCTTTAAGCCCCGCCCTACCTACATAATTTACGAAGCAACGTCACCAGAAAAAAAAAATTGAAATTATAGGTCCGTAGGAGTCGCAGATTTCCCCCACCCCCAACATAGTTGGGAAAAGGCTATTAGGCAGATGGTGATGAGGAGGCGCAGTTTTGAATTTGCTTGCAACCGCTAGTTTGGACGTCGCATGGCACTGCCTTTTATCAATACCGCAAAAGGCAGTGCCACGTGACCGAGATCTGATACACCAAAATGATACTAAGTGTGGACAAGGCCTACCCTATACGAGGTAGTGTAGGTACTTAAATTACTGAGCTCGCTTCGCCCAGTCTAGAATCAACGGTTCTATTAGTAAGATTACCTACTGCCGATCCCGTAGTCGCAAATGGCAACGGCAACCAGCGCTGGCAACGAAAAAGGGGGCTCACATATATGGCAGCGGCAGTGCTACATATATGTTATCTATACTAATATTATAAAGAGGTAAAATTTGTAAGTTTGTAAGTTTGTATGTAGTGGGTAATCTCTGGAACTCATAATCCAATTCTAACAATTTTTTAACTGGCAGAAAGCTACATTATTCCTGAGTGCTATAGGCTATAAATTGTTTCTATAGCATGTATATTAACCGAGCTATCACAACTTTTGTCTAGCAAGTCGGAAAAAAATACCACATAAAACAGAATTATTTGCGTGCGCTGCCTAAACAGTTGCTTAAAATTAAAAACAATGTATGGCTACCTGGTTCGTCTTCATTATTTCTACAAAAAAGTCCGCGATACCATATCTCTATCTTTTATATTTTATCTTTTATACTTCTTTTATTGCATTAAAAAATTTTTTTTTCGGTATACTTACGTTTGGTTGATTATTTGAGCAACAAAATATTAATTCTTATGACAATAAATTATTTCAGTATCACAAGAACATCATACAGATAAGATTTGCCATTTACAGTATATCAATTGGTCATACAGTTTCGGAGATAATATAAAATTACTAAAACGCAAAATGCCCCTAGCATAACTTTCATTGTGCAGACGTTTTACCTATTTGCCCATAGATGGCGTTCTGCAATTACGTCATTTTTCTGAATCGCGGTGTTAAGACTTTCCGTGGATTGATGAAATGATGACCCTCTGGAATTTTTATGTCCACGTTGTCGTTAGTTGGATTGGAGTTCCATACGAACGACGATTCGATTAAAATCGATTATGAGCACGGAGATTATGAGGTATCCAATAGTATCTATTAGATACCTCTCATATTCGAAAATATCGTAATTTCGTTGTACGTTTGATTTCATTGTTTTGTATGTTCGTAGTTTCGTACTTCGTTCTATCGTAATAATCGATACGAGTTATTCGATATTACGATTGTTTTGTTTTGTAAAGGCGGACGGTGTTCGAGTCGCTCTCCCTTTGTTCGTAATTGTTTTCAAGTCTGTGCGTAGTTTGTCGAGAGCATGCCTAAAAGGAAATCTCAACTGTCCCGGCAGACATCACAGACAAGAGCCGCTCGAGTACGCCGTACGGAAGAATCTGCCCCTGAAAATGAGCAGCGCCTCTCGAGAAATAGAGAAAATATTTCGCAAGCACGCGCTAGAGAATCTAGCTCCGAGCGCTCACAGGGCCTCGCTAGCCAAAATGTGAGGACGTCGCGGGCCCGTGCTCGAGAAACTAGCGCTGAACGTGCGCAGCGTCTATCTGAGTTAAGGCAGCATGTCTCTGAGACAAGGGATAGGGAGACTGGCGCTGAGCGCTCGCAGCGGCTCGCTAGGCAAAATGCCATAACATCACAGGCCCGCGCTCGAGAATCCAGCGATGAACGTGCACAGCGTCTATCTGTTTTAAGGCAGCATGTCTCTGAAACAAGGGATAGGGAGACTAGCGCTGAGCGCTCGCAGCGGCTCGCTAGGCAAAATGCCATAACATCGCAGGCCCGCGCTCGAGAATCCAGCGATGAACGTGCACAGCGTCTATCTGAGTTTCCAATAAAAACATCATTTGCCCTGACTATTAACAAGTCCCAGGGACAAACATTCTCTTTGGTTGGCATTATTCTGTTACCGGAAAATAAAACAACCTCAAACATTGTATATAGAGAAGCTTTAAATTAAATAGATACCTAACTTAAATAAATAAAATAAGTAAAAGGCGACCAAGGGTTAAGTTACCTTGAGCAGAAAAGAGAACTTAGGTAATCTTTGAAGTTACTGATCTGATTCCAAACAATATTTTACTAATAAAATTAAATACAGTAATATCAATCGAGTGTTATCTTATGTTAAAACAAGAAATTTTCCGCGGACGAAGTCGCGGGCAGAAGCTAGTTCGATATATAAATTCACGGTTCCACTCAGAAGTGCCTTTTAAATATTGTCCAAAGGCAATTTTGGTTTAAGTAGGTAGGTGAGGTGGGTTACGAGGACCCAATTTCTTCTTCGCACAAGGGCTTTTGACAACACAGTTACGCCACCGCACTTATTAACAAATACTAGGTACGATGAATGGCAAGGGATAAGGGACACACTTTTTACCCGACTGCGCGACGCAAAGGAGTGGTAATGTGTTTATCAGCCTATGTATGTTTGTATGTTCCTTTGAAGCACTATACAGACCAAACGCCTGGGCCGATTTTTATGATTCACCCGTCAATCGATGCCTCATAATCCGGCGAGTGTCACTAAAGAGTTAAAGACATGACGTTAGTGAAAATTCAATATGGCGACTACTGGACGCCATATTGTGAAAATGAAAAAATGAAAGTCAACAAACTATGTCAAGTGGGGTATCGTTGTTGAATAGATATTTAGTAAAAATCATTTTTACCCGACTGCGGCGAAGCCCAAAAGGCGGGTTATGTGTTTGACCTGTATGTACAGTACCCGGCGATAAATATTGCACATCGACCTTTGGAAAGAAACAATCGGCTAATTTCGGCTTCGTAGTGCGTTATCTCTGTCGCACACTACCTATGTGACGACGTTAACTGACGTTTTGTCAGTCGTTATTCAAGTGCGATACAGTGCGGTCGCGTCCAGTTCAAAATATATATCTAGAGTTGTTAACACCCCCAAATTTAAATAATTTAAAGTTGTACTATGGCATCTTTAGGAAAAATAGGGGAACCTTTTTATTTTACCCCAACCTAAAGCAATCATTTATAGAAAAATTGGTGTATTTTATACAAAGAATAAAAAGAATTCTCAAAAGAAGCAAATCATAATTGTTTTAACAGCTCCTAATAGATACCGGACTGTTTGTATTTCGTGCGACAGAGATAACGCTCTACGAAGCCGAAATTAGCCGATTGTCTCTTTCCAAAGATCGATGTGCAATATTTATCGCCGGGTACTGTATGTCCGTTTCTTTGTTCCCTCGTAACTCTTAAACGAATGAACGGATTTGGATAAATTATACGTCTTTAAATTTGCCTTGGTGGCGCAAATGTCACTGCTACATGAAAATCAAAAACAAAGTAAAATGGCGGATTTGGGGTGCTATATTGCGGAGTTCGCATTTTTTTTTCTTCTATACCATCGAGTGGGATATCAAAATAAAGGGTTTTAAAAGGTGATTTCAAAAATATATACAACTTATATGGTTAAAAGTAATTCGAAGTGACAAAACGAAAAATCGAAATAAAAAAATAAATTTCTTTCATATTTGTAAACTAAAAAGCTGGAAATAAAAAAAAGTTATTTAAAAAACTAAAAAACCCGACTGCGGTACAAAACTTAAGTTAAAAAAATTGAAAAGCTAAAAACAAGCCCATTTTAAATTAAATAAAAGTTGGAAGCAGGCGGGACCCATACCATTTTTATATTTTCAAACTCAAATGGGTCCCACCTGCTGCTTCCAACTTTTATTTAATTTAAAATGGGCTTGTTTTTAGCTTTTGTTTTTTTTTTAACTTAGTTTTTTATTAGTAGGTATGTTGAAGATATTATTATTCACTTGGAGAGGAAATAAAAAGCAGTTTACTTTGTCAAGTCTTGTAAGATTACAACAATACAAAAATAAAAATTCTCAATATTTGGTAATAGGGAAATATAGCGTACTTTCCGCTGTAATTTCAACTTATTGCTTCTACCCGTTCCTGAGAAAAAGAGCCTGACAAACCGACAGACCTCCAACAAACAAAGTAATCATATAAGGGTTCCTTTTTTTTTCTTTTAAAGTTACACGTAAGCCACGAATGTTTTAACCACAAAATATAAAACAATATTATTTATATTATTATAATTTGCTTTTCTGCCTCTCCAGTAGTTTCTGTTTGAGTGCTCTGCGCAGGATCTTCCCGGATGGGTTCTTTGGTATTTCGTCGACGAATATTACTCCGCCATGCAGCCGCGACACAGAAGACAGCTGAGGAACATGATTAGGTATTAATAATATCGAACATTTTTACATTATAAACATACATACATATATATAACATAGTCTGTAGGTACTTATAGTAAACTCATATTTTGCCTGTTATGATTAAGACCCACATAGTATAGTGGCCCTGTTGCAATTGACCGGGCTACCGAGAAAGGACCCCGCACAAAATGTTAAGAAAAACCCGTTTGCTTCGGTCAATTTGGCTAAAATTTTGGTACGACATAGCCTGTAACACGCTGATTGAAAGTCAATATGGGCGCAAAAAGAAAAAAAGTTAAATTAAAAATTTAAAAAACCCCCGACTCAAACAAAAACCTCTAAAAACTAAAATAATAATATATATTGGCCCTTTAAGTTTAATATAAGTTGCAGGAAATATTTTGATCCAAGCGTCCTCACGTCGGGGGACGGCTAATGAAAACGCCAAACAGATGAAGATTAAACCCAGCAATAATGAATGTAGCTATTGTAGAAAACATAACTGCTGTTAACTTCCAATTTTCAGTAACGTAAGTAAGGGTTTTTTATATATCAATGGTCCTAACCTAATTTTTAGCAAATGTTTTAGGACTAGGTAACAATTTTATTATAAATGAACATTCGGAATAATACACATTATATTATATAATACAATACATGGACATATGATTTTATTTCATGTAAAATTAGGAGATTCAATCATATAGTACCCGATATTATGACAGAATATTTTTATTAGAAGTAAAGATAATTATGTAAACCAAAATTTCGAATTTTTGAACATTATGGTTACTGAAGTTTATAGCAAACGTGTTATGGATAATGATTTTCAGACAAACAATTTTAGGAGAAATAAGGGAATACCATATTTAAGGGTGTTAATGCACAGGGCGTTTGTCTAGCTTAGGCTATCGATGTGATCGTTGTTTGGATTCCTATGAACAACGATCGTGACGATCACCACTAAATCGATTGGGCATTCAATCAATTGTACACAATGATATTACCTACTGCACTTCTAAATTAAACGTATCCGTAGCTATTTAGCTAGCTAAGCATGTTGTAAAGTGTGCAAGATGCTAGTGCCAATAGTCGGCGTGCTGAGCTATTGCTGCCGCTGCTGCAGCGGAAAACCTCAAGTGACGCAAATATAACAACCACGTCGAGGGCTCATCTCCTTTTTAAAGAACTCACGAAACGGTTGCTTGACACTTCCCATGACCCAAGAGCTGATTTTTATCTTGGTCTGAGGCTAAGCATTGCCATTCAAGTCATTTGGATGCGCTACCAGACTACCAGTCGACAGCAATATGGAGGATTAGACTAGCGGCACACGGGTGCAATACAGGTTTAAATTAAATTCATAGGCATCCTTTTAAGGGGTCATTGTACTCATCATTATGAACAACTTTAGTATGGGACTAAATCTAAAATCGCGAAAAAAAATCAGCTGTTCCTTGCATTTATGTTCACATAACTCGTCAAAATGTAGGGAAGAGCTGATTTTTTTTCGCGATATCAGGTTTCGCCCCATAGTAAAAGTTGTTCATAATGATGATTACAATGACCCCTTAAAAGGATGCCCATGAATTCAATTTGAAATTTGAAAACATATTGATGGTGGCGATATTACAAAACATCGAGATAACATAACGATTGCAAAAAGCGGAGAGTAACTTGTACTCACCGCCATAGTGATCATTGTTTTGTTATGTCCTGGGAGCAATAGCGTGCATTGGTTTTCAGAATAGTAAGCACTAGGCCGGGTCTAATCTAGACAAATGCGGTCACTAATCAGGAAAAAAAGTGAGGTCAAAAGTGCGGTTATTGGAGTAGGCATGCCTACTTGCGAAGGTTGAACGTCATGGTATTACGCGTGAGACGTACGTATTTTTAATTTTTTCGTTTTAACTTGAACGAGTAGACCAATAACAATGTGCGAATAGTAGGTACGGGAGCCGAGTAGGCCGTCCGGCGACTGCCTACTGCCGGGCGTGTTTGTATGAGGATTTTGTTTTCTGTTAGGTATGATGATTTAGTGAGTTTCTTATTTGTGGGGCACACACACTAAAATGTAATTGACAGGCTTATGTTGATATATCGAGGTAGGCACTGCTTATATGCCTATATGCCATGCTATATGGGAACCTAAGTTACGGAGACATTGAAGGTTAAACATTTTTCCATTTTTTCGGAACGAAAACAAGTTTTTATTATTATAAACATTGTGCTTTTGGGTGCATGCCGGGGTCCCGTAAACAGCGATGTTTCACACCAAAAGTTATTTCCCAGCAATAATTGTTGTTTAATGTCACTTAATTTTATGTACAGAATGCGTAGGTAATTCTATTCGATGGGTCATTTTACATGCCGTATCTAAGTTAAATATGAATGTACCTATTATGATTATGACATTAGGTACCTGAATAAATAAATTGCACCGATACCGATCCCAGCGTGGTTTTAAACCAGACTCGATCAATCGAATGAACCCCAAGATTCGCACTAACTCCTGTAGCCCCATGTTCATGGTACCTACATCGAAATATATCTAAATACATTGTAGGTAAGTATAAAATGATGGTGAAATCCATTGTGGCCACAGGTCACACAGACGCCCAGAGGTCACGGTGAAGCATACGGTGGAGTTCTGCCCCGCTTGGGCGGAGCACCCCGCCGTGCCCTCGTAGAGGCGATCGGCAGCGGCGACGACCTCTCGCGTCCGGCCCTGGTTCAAGCCATGGTCCGGGGCGAGAGGGAGTGGGAGGCAGTCACCTTCTGCGAAGCAGTCATGCTAGCGAAGGAGGTGACGGGATGGCTGAGGGAGAGAGCCTTACGTCCCAGCCGCCGCGGGAGACGCTTTGGGCGTCGGGAGCCGCGTGACGACTCCCGGCCACCATAGGCGCGGGCCTGCGGACGGAGAGTAATGGGTAGCTCACCGTCCGATCAGGACCAGGCCCTTGCCGGACAGCGCGTACGTGTTTCACGCGCGCCTCAAAGAGATTTCAGCAAAAAGGAAGGGGCCTGCCAGGGCCGAAGCCTGCCGGGGGTGCGGGATTGTCCGAAAGGGTTACCGCTACCCCGGAACATAAAGGGCTAAGGAAGGAACACGGATGGGTTTTAGTCAGTAAGAGTCTGACACTCCCTTCCACTCCACCCAGAGCGTGAGGGGTCATTTGATGATTTCCCGTCCATAAAAAAAGGTCACACAGACAGATACGAAAAGCGACTTTGTTTTTAAATATTGTATTGGTTTTCTTTTTTTATATATTTTGTAAATATTATGTATTATTGTAAATAATCTTTAAATAAAAATACCCCTTGAAATAAAGACTCAATACAAGATCCCAAAGTCTCAGCAAAATCGGCCGGACGACTTGTCTACTATGCGAATTGTTTGTAAATGTTTTTAAACTCCAAGCATAGCCCTCTCCCTTGCCCTTTGAGTGACTTTCAGCCTTCTAATAAGGCTCATTGTGAGCGACCACGTTTCAGTGCCATATGTCATCACCGAAGAATTGCCAAACTTAAGTGGCAGTGGGCAGGGCACATTGCTCGCAGAACAGATGGCCGCCGATGGGGCCGAAAGGTTCTGGAGTGGCGACCGCGTACCGGAAGGCGTAGCGTTGGAAGGCCTCCCACAAGGTGGACCGACGACCTTGTGAAGGCCGCAGGAACTCGTTGGATGCGAGAAGCACAAAACCAGTCGAAGTGGAGTTGCTTGGGGGAGGCCTATGTCCAGCAGTGGACGTCTTTCGGCTGAAATGATGATGATGTTTTTAAACCATAAAAAAATTAAGTGAAACTTGTTGTCATCGATGTGAATGCTTTTTGTTAATATAAAAGACCATAGAAGACCATATTTCTGACTTCAACACAAAAATGCCTATAATTATCCATTATTTTATTTGCGCCCATATTGACTTTCAATCAGCATGTTTCTTACCAGCAATACCAAAGTTTCAGCCATATTATCACCGAACGGCTTTTTCCTAACATTTAGTGCGACTCTTGACTGAATAACTTGTTAGCACTTTTACCCGAATCGAAAATCGAACTTGGAACCACATGCTCAGCAGTTGCATTTGCGACTGCAGAGGCAGTCATTTTTAACCGACTTTAAAAAAGGAGGTTCTGTATTCGACCCGTATGTATGTAGGTTTGTATGTCCGCGATTATCTCAAAAACTACTGAACCGATTTTGATAATTCTTTCATGAGTGTGATCTACATACTTTCAGGAAGGTTTTAGTATATAATACATTAGGTAATTATTCTTATGTACGAAGTTACATGCATAAATGTACTGCATCTCCGGCATTTTTATTTGAATTTTGATGATTCTTCGAGTCGTGTCTTCAATGCACTAGTGTTAATTGAATTTGTGTGGGGTAGGTACAACTTAAAAGTGAAAAATAAAAACTTTTTTACAAAAAAAACAACCGACTTCAAAAAAAACACTATAAAGTGAAAAATAACTTTAATTTCGGAAGTCGGTGTCAAAAAACGAAAATGCTGAAGCAACGACACCGACTTTCGAAATTAAAGTTATTTTTCACTTTGTAGTTTTTTTTTGAAGTCGGTTGTTTTTTTTGTAAGTAAAAAAGTTTTTATGTTCAGAAATATTTCTATAAGTAGGTATTCATTCGGATGATATTTTGCTCAAATCATTCGAATGCTTTTTACGTCGCTATATGTATAATATGTCGCTGGAACAAATATAAGCTTACCCGAGCAGCAGTGAATTCCAGCAGCTCCTTCTCGGTGAGGGTAGCGCCTGGCTTCCTAACGACGAAGGCGGTGGCCAGCTCGCCCGCGGTCTCGTCGGGCGCGCCCACTACGCCGCACTCCGCCACGGCCGCGTGCCCCAGCACCACGCTCTCCACCGCCGCCGGCGCAACCTGAAAGAAAGAATAAAAATTTGGCAACAGCTCGTGAAACACAGATTACAAATAAAAATGAAGTGAAAATAATGTTTAATTACAACAAAAGTGTGTGCCTCACGGCTGCGCCAAAATGGTCAATTTCAGTATTAATGCCAGGCAGGTGCTGTCTGACGCTGGTTTTCTAATGAATTTATAGGAGAAATGACGTACCACATAACCAGGATGGTGAATAAGTGGAAAAAGGTTAAAGTGGGACAGCACGATCGACGTAACACCGTTAGTAAGTCATTAATCAAACTCACGGCAATCATTCTAATTTATAACAATGAGATAAGAGTTACCTCCTACATTGCTAAATAAAGAAAGACGAACGGTAAATTCCGACGACCTAAACAATAAGTTAATCTTGTGCATATTGACATAGCGAATCATGGTGTACAACAGTACAATATACCTAGCACTTAAATTGTACACAAAGATTCACACTTTCTGTTTTCCACTTTTTATTTTAAATTACCTACAAAAGTTTTCACTACGGAAAATGGCAAAAGTTGTCCTACGTAATATTATGATTACCTAAAAATTAAATTATCAGCAAATCGTAGAAATTATAAGAATATTTGCGCCGTTGAACTGCCATATCTGTTAGCAGTCAGCGCGAATTTAGATAAGAGTAATGAAATATTGCAGTGGATTTCGATGATCGATAGACGAATTTAATCTATTATCATTTGGCAGTATAAAGATGAAACCTACAAGTTTACTTATTTACCTGATGTCCCTTATATTTAATGAGTTCTTTAAGCCGGTCCACAATGAAGAAGCAACCATCTTTGTCGTAGTAGCCGACGTCTCCAGTCTTCAGGTAGCCCTCGTCATCAAATATAGAGCGGGTAGCGGCCTCGTCCCCAGCGTACCCCTTCATAATTATAGGTCCTTTTAGGCAGATCTCTCCATTTTCGTTAGGACCTAGCCTTTTACGACTATCTATATCGACAACCTGTAAATGAGAATAAAAACCAATTTTACAATCATCAGAATAGTACAGCCCGCTTCAAAGAAAGGGAACCCCTTTTGGTAATGACATTAAACCCATTTAAGTTTTTTGTAACGTATTGTATATGGCGTGTCGGTCTAGTGGTTAAAACAGCGGCTTAACAATTCGATGGTCTCGAGTTCAAATCCTCGGACGAGAAGTTCTTTTTTTGTTTTTTTTTGTTTCTTTTATAGGTTATTATGTGATTTTTGTTA
Source organism: Amphipoea lucens (assembly GCA_947508005.1). Taxonomy (NCBI): domain Eukaryota; kingdom Metazoa; phylum Arthropoda; class Insecta; order Lepidoptera; family Noctuidae; genus Amphipoea; species Amphipoea lucens. The sequence continues at coordinate 8,238,160 of OX382373.1, read as the reverse complement.
ATTATTATTTAAGAAATCAAATGTTGAAGTAGGTATGAGGTTTGTAAGAAAATCTAGGTATGTTGCATAAACAATATTCATTTATTTCTCTAATTACATTTCTAGGACTTCATGGAATCCACTTCACGGTTGAATATACAGTTTTCTATGTGTGTTAAATTGGGGTTATTTACTTAGAATATTAACTAAACACAAAATAGATACCCTGGGTGAGGTTTAGAATGTTTAACATTAGATAACGGTTCATTTATAGATTTTTCTAGAAACAACTACAATAATATTTATTCATTTAAAGTTGTGAAAACATTAATTTTTTATACTTTGTATGATCTTATCGGAAAAAAAGATTAAAAAATTAAATGTTGTCATTTATGCCTGTGAATTACAGAGGAAGAACCAACATGCTAAACTATAAAAGTATAGCAATATACATCTTTCTCTTTTATCACATTTTCTGATAACCCTTATTTAACACAACATTAGAAATTATAAAAATATGTGAGGTCAGATGGTGCATCACACATTACAAGACTACTTGTAAACAAAAGCATCTGGATTGATAATAATAAAGGTTGTTTATTTTTGATTAACTACGAATTAATGATTCCACAAATATTGGGAATTATTAACACTTGCTCATACGTTCCAATGTAATTTTATCAGATCAGTTACACAATAAATCTGCCGAGTAAATTGCTTATTAATAACGGAGAGGATGGCCGTCACTGTCTATCACTTCTTGAAGTCACACTTGAACGCGTAGTTTTGAAGGGTGTCACTGAGTGAACTTCCACAATATTACGGTGTCGCCCCGATTCATTAGTGTAAACAATTATTGAGCGAGGGCCTTGGCGATCACATTTCACATCACCAGTTGCATGATACCTTTGTATCCATCTACGAACTGTTTTTCTCTGGAACGAAAATAATAATATTAGGAATACATAAAAAAATCCAACTTGTCAGTAATAATGCAACATGATTGCAACAATAAATACATATATGTGTATAACGTAAATCTTACCGTTATGGCCATATCTCGTTCTTTATGCTTTGTTCCTGTTCCCAGAGAACAACAATTTTAGAGTCCGCGTATCACTGGTCAGTTTCCCTCAGTCGTCAGTTTATTTAATTCTAGCCTTCAAAAAGTTATTAATCGAACAATACTATCGGTTAATATAATCAACTGTTCAAAAACTTAATAAATTGGAGAATATTTCGACGAAGATAATTACGCACAAGCGGATCGACACGAAAACGAAACGATTTGAAAAGTAATTATACCCTCAATCACAGTTTAGTAAATAAGGCGAAGAAGTATTCTAAATTCAACCTTAACTCGCAGTTCATACAGCTAGTTAAGTTTCTGAAGTAAAATTACGGTAGGTAGTGCAACAATCGGAATCAGGCACATTCTATTCAACCAAACAAGAAATCTATGCAAATTTCAACCTTATCTTTTAGTAAATTGAGGAGTTACGAATTGCATTTTGTAAAACAAGACGGTAAGGTGTTAGTATTTATAATACGTGGTGGAAGTTGAAATTTAAACCTTAATATCTAGAAGATTAGACCGTTATCAACCTTGTTCGATAAAAGGAGTAAAGCTATTAAAATTTTCGTTAAGATGGCTAACTGATTCAATAGTCTAGTGGTATAAGGCGCGGTCTATGTGATCGGCTGGCGCCTGGTGATGCAGGTTCGTATCCTCAATCGCACGGAAAGTGTCTTTTTGTAAGTTAAGTTATTCTTGGGATACGGTTCGGGCAACAAGCCGAAAAAATACCATATTATAATTATTTAAAAACTTGCAAATAATATTTGAGTGGGATCGGTGGATGCTCGGGCAGAGATGGATGCGCCGCGCCGCGCGGCAGCGGGGGAGGGAGCTGCTTGAGGCCAGAGCCACGTGACGCGCCCAAGCGCGCGCGCTCGAGCCCGCCATCGCTCGAGCGACGAGCGACGGCGGGCTCGAGCGCGCTCGGGCGATAATCTTTAAAGTCTTGGGGGGTTCCTTTTCTCTGAACCTGTCTGTACCATACAGAAAATGTGGGTTACAAATTCTGTAATGTGTATTTTACAATAGTACAATAGGTCTTAGGAATCTTATGAAACTCACTTTTGCCTTCACGCCATAAAGAGGATAGCCACCGCTTCCCGGTTTTCTCAAAACCTTCTCATCGTCGATGTCCTTGGTAGCCGCCAGTGAAGTCTCAGTCATTCCGTACCCTTGGAATATGCCTCTGCAATTTTTCATCCTGCAAGTGAAAACATTATTTATTTATTTATTTTACCATTTATGTATGTACACACATATATAAACAGACAAGAAAAAAAAAACAGAACAGAAAAATAGGTACAAAGGTGATGCTTATTTCATAAGAAATCTCTTCCAGCATACCTGCGATAGGACAATAAATAGAGATACGTAGACAGCGTGTGAAAGAGTAAAGGAGACAAAAAATAAATACACAAAATCTCAAAAACAATTCAATTCAATTATTATTTAATTCGATTATAATTATATCGATCGGGTAAGTAGTTAAAAGCAAGATTGCTTGTTCTGGGATCATAGAAGATTTTTACACCTGTAGTACTCCGTACGAAGTGTAGCTCTAGTAGTAAGACCTCTTTATCCTGAAGACTCCAATGCCGTCAAATCAGACCCTCTACTTCTGGCACTATAACTACAGTTACGTGAAATATTCGAGTATGGGTGCTTACCGTTTCAAAGCCAATGTGATAGTTTCCGATGACAGCGGAGCAGCCCCACACCAGACAGCGATGACCGAAGACAAGTCAAATTTCTCTACTATAGGAGCCTTCGCCAAGAACACCACGATAGGGGGGACCGCTGCCAGATTGGTCACCTAAAAGTTTAATGTTTCAACAGTGGCGGATTTACCAATAGGCTGAGTAGGCTTGAGCCTAGGGCGGCAGATTTTAGGGGTGGGAAATTGGGGGCTAACATTTTTTTTAAATGTCTTACTGACATTAAAAAGATTAATATTTATACACCTACCATGTTTTTTTGGAAAGAATAAACAAAGTCAATGCTCAAATTGAGGCTTCTACCGTAGATTTTATCACAGTTGCTGCTCTTTACAAATCTCTTTCAAGTTTTTCGTAGCTGAAGAACGAGAACATTTCAAGTATATTGAAGGGGAAGCAGTATACAAAAGACATGGGACATTATTGTAGAGGTCCGTAGGGGCGGCAAAATTTGAATAGCCTCCTGGCGGCAAATGTGTAAATCCGCCACTGTGTTTCAATAAAGCATTATAGAACATAGTACACACATCTAGTCTGTGAGTTTCATTCGGAGTTATACAGGATGTCCCCAGGAACACCCTGTATAACTCCGAATTCGATTTGATCCATACTTCCAGAAGTATGGATCAAATCGAATAGGGGCGTAGGCAAGGTCATTTCTAAACTTTTTGACCCTGAGAATGTCGGTGAATTTTTTTACGGTTCAGAAGTTATGACCAATTTTTTTTTTCAATCACTTCGCATAGTGCTCAAAGACAAATAATCATAAAAAATACTACCAGGGCTATCTAAAAAAAAAAATTATAGCCCTGATAGTTTCTTTTGAAGATTTTTTTAAAACGATCCGATTTCTCTTCCTTTTTTTAGTTTTTTTTTTTTTTTTGTTAAAAAGTTTGGAAATGAACTTGCCCACGCCCCTATTCGATTTGATCCATACTTTCAGGGACATCCTGTAAATTGATTAAAAGTGGCAATCTCATGCCGTGTTCATAAAGTAGTAGCAGTTACTTTGTAATTCTGTATAGCGCCTAGATATTTCAGAGGATTGAATCCATTCAAGAACACCAGCTTCTCCTTTACTAAGATATAGTTGATGGTCGACATTAGGCCGTAGGCGTGGTACCATGGCACTATCGTCAGTAACGTAGAATCCTGCGGGCGGGTCTCGGACCTAAAAAATATATATATATATTAGAACGGACACAGGCAACAAGATGTGACATTTTAAAATATGTGAAATCAATGTTTGTTTACAGACACTGAAGGAATCGTGGGCTTAACAGCTGTTGTTCAGCTTCAGACTGATGACATTAAGTGTTATTTATATTCTCAACTAGCTTCTGCCCGTGACTTAGTCCGCGTGAAATGTCTTGTTTCCCTGAACCACCCCGTCGCAACGCATCGCATCGCCTGCCAGCGCTATTACTTCGTTTTCGCTTAGCGTTCTTTCCAACTGTTTTTATTTTTGCTTGGCTCCTAAGGGCTCTAGAGTGACTGTTATATTAAATAGCCTATAGCCTTCCTCAAGAGTTGGGCTATTTTTTACCGACTTCAAAAAAGGAGGTTCTGTATTCGACCCGTATGTATATACATGTATGTTTGTATGTCCGCGATTTTCTTAAAAACTAGTGAACCAATTTTGATAATTCTTTTACTAATGAGATTTACATACTTTCAGGAAGGTTTTACTATATAATACATTAGGTAATTATTCTTATGTACGAAGTTATATGCAGAAATGTAATGCATCTCTGGCATTTCCATGCGAATTTTGATGATTCTTCTAGTCGGTGTCTTCAATTCTTCAATGTACTAGTGTTAATTGAATTTGTGTGGGGTAGGTACAACTAAAAAGTGAAAACTAAAAACTTTTTTACAAAAAAAACAACAGACTTCAAAAAAGATACTGCAAAGTGATAAATAACTTTAATTTCGGAAGTCGGTGTCAAAAATCGAAAATGCGGAACCAACGACACCGACTTCCGAAATTAAAGTTATTTAGTTATTTATCACTGCAGCGTTTTTTTTAAGTCGGTTTTTTTTTTTTTGTAAAAAAGTTTTTTTCAAATCCGACTGGTAGTCCCAGAGATTAGCGCGTCCAAACAAACAAACTCTTCAGTTTTATTATTAGTACCTAGTAATAGGTACCTATAGATTCAATAAACCTATTTTACGCCCTTTGAACAGAGAGAAGTGGAAAGAGAGTAGGGAGGCCTTTGCCCTGCTGTGGGACATCACAGGCTAATAAAATAAAAAAATTACACCCACCACGTAATCTGTGACGTGTCTAGTAGGTACCTATAGTACCTAATGATTATATTTCTAAGCTACCTTTTGGTTTTATGTGAAATAGTGAGCAAGATAATAACGATCAATTTCATCATCATCATCATCATTTCAGCCGAAAGACGTCCACTGCTGGACATAGGCCTCCCCCAAGCACCTCCACTTCGACCGGCTTTGTGCTTCTCGCATCTAACGAGTTCCTGCGGCCTTCACAAGGTCACAGTGGGCAGGGCACATTGCTCGCAGAACAGATGGCCGATGGGGCCGAAAGGTTCTGGAGTGGCGACCGCGTACCGGAAGGCGTAGCGTTGGAAGGCCTCCCACAAGGTGGTCGATCAATTTATTGGTACCTAATTAATAAGTAGTTATTAAAAAAAATAGCTACCTAATTACTCAGAATCATGTAGGTACTATAATTATGTATATTAACCAAACCTTTAAATGGGCTGGCCTATTTCTTGGCCAAAGAATTAGCATTGCCATATAACGTGGTAATGCTGCCAGCCTTTTGGGCACTGTTCCTGTTGACAGCGATGCGGACAAATTCTTTGATGCCCTATGATTATTTAGTTTATTGTTTCATATAATTGTACATACTATTATAGTTTATATGTTAGCTTATATTATGTAAATATCTATACAAATAAATAAAAAGTAACTTTTACTAAAAAAAAAAAACCTTTAATTTAGTATTTAATAAGTCATGCTAAGTCGTCATGTCATGACACAATCTGTGATCTACAACCTACAACGTTAATTACATGTACCGACTGAACTTTGGCTGCATATTTTTATCTATAGGTAAATATTTGTCGATACAACGTATCTATTATGATAATATATTATATTATAAAGAGGTACAGTGAACAAAAGAGATACGTTTGCAGGATCGTCAGATATAGTTGAAGTTTAGTAAGAAACCGATGGATTTTCTCGAATAAAATTTAATTTTATAAATAGAAAACAAACAGCTCATTTATCAAATTAAATTTCACTAGACCACATCCATCGGTCTCAAGCTTACTAAACTTCAACTATCCTCCTGCATACTTATCTCTTTTGTTGACTGTACGTGAATAATTTGAATGTAGGGGGTTAAATCAGCGGCGGCCGTAGAAAATTTTTTAGGTGGTGCAAAATCTTAAAGTTGCGCCCCTCTATGTGCCATGTTCCTATGATATATGCATGTGCAGTTGCTTACAAGTTTTAATTTACTGAAACTTCGGTCCCCTTTAGCAACAGTTACAGGAATAGTCAGCAAGATACGAAGTGCTGTCCATACATTTGGAAAAATGTCCTGTCAATCATTATGTAGTCGTAGTACCTACTTTAAGCACAAGCTTTTTCCAATATGGACCTTTCCGCGCCGCCCGCCCGCTCCGTTTGCGCGCCCAAATGATCGTCGCGGTTACTATCATCACTAGTAATATTATCATGACTGGTGCCCGGTGGTCGCATTTCGGTTGCTTTCAGCGCCCGTCCCATGACGGCGCCCAGTGCGGTCGCACCGCTCGCACTGCCCTGGGGCCGCTACTGGGTTAAATCTTCGGAACTACAGATCCGATTCCGAAAATTCTTTCACTAATGGGAAGCTACAGTACATTGCCGAGTGTCATATGACATGTTTATGTATCTTCAATCACTTCAACCACTCCAATATAATTACAGATAGGGTGGTGAAGTAATAATTCATGTCACCAAAATAAAGGACCGGAAGGTCAATTCTCGTAATTTAAAACGTTCATAATATAGTCGCAGTCTCATCTCGGCGACAAACTAATGTCAAAAACTTGTCAAAATGTAGGGAAATTAGAGGTATTTTTGACAGATTGAGACTGAGATCAGACTGTGAACGTTCTTAAAATTACGAGAATTGCCCCGCTGGGCGTGACTTTTGACACTGGTCTGACATTTAGAGATCACGTCTCCTCTCTTGCCAAAAAATCTTTTACGCGCTTGGGTTTTGTTTTGCGAAATGCCCGTGATTTTCGCAACCCAAATGTAATTAAACTTCTGTTCACCACTTTGGTTCGTAGTTCGTAGTAAACTTGAGGCTGGTGCCTGTATCTGGCATCGCTATACACAGCGACTCAAACATTAACGCTAGAAAAGGTACAAAAAACTTTCCTGAGATCTCTCTATAAAAAGACGATTCACTTCAACTCGTTGGAGGTTAGACGTGGCTTTCAACAGCTCACAGTAGCCTGCAAAACTCTTGGAGAACGCATCGACAGTCCCGAACTCCACGATCTTTTCGGTCGTCTATTTGTTCCCGACAAATACATCGGACATCGCCAAAGCCTTCGACACAATGTTTGCGCCGCCGTCATCTAAAACTGTCGCCAGAGCTGAGTCCACAGCATGTCGTACTTTAAGAATGCTTAACGCCCTCCTGACCACCAATCCTGAATGTGATCTGTTTGCCGATGAATGGAGTAGAATCGTAGATATATGAAAAAAATTCTATGAGTAGAATTATGCGTGTATGTCTGATGTTTTGTGAGAAGAAGTAGGTATGCTAGGGTGTCCTCTATTATTGTATGTTAGTATTTGAAATATGTTTGTATACCATACTTACCTGTTTAAATCTCTATGTTAATTAATTTAGTTACCGTTTTAATTAACAATAAACATATAAACTATGTGAAATTTCAAGCGGACGAAGTCGCCGGCAGAAGCTAGTAGGTACAAGTTTCGAGTTCAGCTGTACGTGCACAAAAGAAGAGATTCCCTGAAAAATAAATAAACTATTTGATAATTACTCAAAACTGGAAGCGGAGTATAATACGTTGAGGTGTGTGAGCATGACTCCCTTGGGCAAGCCTGTTGTTCCTGAAGAGTACAGGATGTAGGCAACGTCGGACCAGCCCTGGACTTCTTCTGGCTCGTACTCGTTCGGGTTCACATGTTCTCCCACACTTTTGTATCCAATGACTCCGGCCACAATCGGTTTTCCATTTAATTGTATAATTTTCTCGATACTCGGCACTGTTTTTATGGTCTCCAAATTTCGTTTGAGTCCCACTTCAGAGGCGAATAGAATTTTTGGTCGTGATATATTTAGCACGTGCGTCATTTCATCTAAAACAAACGGACATTAGGTAAGTATTTAGAATGAGTGAATGACCATGCTTTAGTTGTGCACCATATACTTATTTAGACAGATAGGTAGTTAAAATAAAAATTTGGTAAATCCAAAATTGCACGACTCATAATGCTCATTTGATCGTACAAAAACCGGTCAAGTGTGTGTCGGAGCACGCCCAATGAAAAGTTCCGTAGTTGGAGTGAATTTATCCCAAGAACAAACTTAACATTTTCGTTGAAAAGCATGTTCTCCCATACGTTCCAACTAAAAATGTAAGTTTGTACGCACAATATTGAGAGATTTACCATGTTTTAAGACCACAGACTTCTTATAGGTTTTCCTGTAATCTATAGTTATAAGTAGAACTATTTTCTGTATTTTTTCCAAAATTTTAGGCTCAGTAGTTTTGGAGGGGGAAAGGCCAATTTTCTTAAATAACTTTAATACAATTTACTTAAAATTATGAAAAAAATATGTTTGAGATCCTCACCTTCATCCTCCTCTCCTATCATTTGATATGTCACACGGTACAGATTGCGAAACTTTTTTTTTTTTAATTTTCTATATGCCCCCCAAAAATTGACCCCTATATTCAAAATTCATTTATTTACGTTACACGTCTGTGTTCGGGTCACAGAGATTCATATGTGTCAACTTAATCAGTCCACTAGATTCGGAGCAAATTGGCTGTGACGGACGGACATACAGACACACGAGTGATCCTATAAGGGTTCCGTTTTTTCGTTTTGAGATACGGAACCCTAAAAACCATAGATATAGATAGGTAATATAAATTAGTTAGTTTTTATTCATTATACTTAATTAAATAAAATTCCTATGGGTGAAAAGAATCTATTTAAAAAAAAATTTCAATTAATTTATTTTCTCGCAGGCTACAATGTTTTCAGATTTCACCATAGATATTACATTTCTATGGGTTTCACACTTGATTGACGGGAATTTTTTTAGAAATATTTTGATGTATTTTTTCGTTTCTACTGCATTAAATTAATTTTTGAAAAGTACAGAATTAAACTCCATTAATATTATTTACACAATTGTCTATTAAGTAGGTTCTGTGTATTAGCAGGACTGCAGGAGTATAACAATAGAAACAGTTGCAGAAAGGAGGCAAATTTTTTTTCGATCGTAAAGCGCTCTCTTGTGCTACGCATTATGAGTCGTGCAATAGAACATCTCGGTGCACTTTACCTACGTACACTTGAGCACTATAATACCTAATTATCTCCCGCGCCAACGATTATGTATGTGTCCGCTAAAATTGGCCGCCATGGCCTTTTGGTCTGGAGGACTAGGTATTATTACCTAACTAGGTACTATCGCGGACACTCCCGCCTGACCACCACTAGATAAGTTCATTTTTGCTTGCACTCAAGAAATAGAAGCGTTCTCTAGAAAGCGCACCAAGGTCAAATAGTTCGTCCGTAAAATTCACAAAAGAAGTACACGTGATGCGTCACTGAGCTGTGCAGTGCCTGGTTGCAACTAATTTAGGCGAAAACTTTAATAGCCTGCGCAGACGACGGATTTTTGTCCGCGGACTTTTTTGTCCGCGGCGATAGAACGTATGGAAATCTATGCAATTAACGCACACGAAGGACAAGTAGACTGCTGGGATTTCCATACATTCTATATTTGCGGACAATTTCTCCGCGGACAAAAGTCCCTCGTCTGCGCAGGCCTTAAGGGAGTGTGTCTTGGCGCCGCCGCAGGATTTAGGCAAAAAAATTTTTAAGTGATCAGGCGGAAAAGTCCGCGATGGTACCTACAGCAGCTCAACTTGCTACAACATATTACGACTATAACTAAGTAATATGCTTGGCCTTGGAAATAGATTTATCGGGAAACATGCTGGTCCTGTACATATGACAATATAGAATATTCGACAGTCAAGACAAAATCAAGCTGTTTGCTAAATTACTTAGGTATAAGTACCTAACATATTTACCATAGAGCAGCTATCGCTATCGGTCGTTGAGTGCACAAATAAAGATACCTAGTAGTTACTAGTGCCTAACTGCCTAGTATCTATTATCTACCCGATCTCGGTACAGACCTACCTTTGTTTGTTTGTCTCGGTCGGTAATCTAATTTGCCATAATTCTGTACTTAGTGGTAGTAAAAATATCAAGAGATATAAAATAATTTATTAAAAAGAACTGTGTAAATAATTTCATCACCACTGCTCTTAAAATGGTGAAGGAAAACATCGTGAGGAAACCGGCATGTCCTAGAACCAAAAATTCGAATACATGGGACATCTACCAACACGCACTGAGCCCGCGTGGTAGATTATAGCACACTGCACAGCCCAGCACTCCATTTCGAAAAGAGGATCAGGAGGCCTGTTTACCAACAGTGAGAACATCATAGGCCGATGTTATATTTTTTTCATCCCACCATCTCGGAAAGAGTATTTTTAATCTTCAATATCTGAGTGGAAAAGCCGTTTTTATTCTCTAGAGGATAAAGTAAATTGAATTTAGAACATCGTGTGCACTAAGTTTGTGAATTAAAAAAAACATTAAACCTATTTACTGCTACCTCTATGGTGCCGAATATATCATACAACTTTTTTTTAATTTGTTAAAAACTCAGACTCGGAACCTTCTTGGTGTTCTTTTTTCAATTTGCTTTGTACGCGGTTCTTTACGCGGCATTTTTTCACGTCATTGTTAAACCTTATATTAAAAACAAGAAACTTGAAAACAAGTGAAAAAACTAAAATGAGTGATTCTAGCGACGAGGAAGTTTGCTTGACGCCAACAGAATTGACTGAAACTGTTAATAATGCGCAAATGAGCTTTCTCCCTCAACAATCACGCGAGAAGTATTTAAAACAGTACGATATGTTCAACACGTGGCGACTAGCAAAAGGAGCCAAAACTTTCTCAGAAAACGTTTTGCTGGCATATTTTATAGAATTATCCGAGAACAAGAAAGCAAGCACTCTATGGAGTACGTATTCGATGCTAAAAGCAACAATAAAGATGAAAAAAGACAAACATATCGATACCTATCCTAAATTAGTGGCATTTTTAAAAAGAGCCTCATCTGGTCATCAACCAAAAAAATCGAAGGTTTTCACAGTATCTGATATTGAAAAGTTTCTTAACGAAGCACCCGATTCCGTATATTTGGCGGCAAAAGTAAGTCAGTTGCACATTCAGTATCTACTTAAGTATATTAATCTCAATTAAATAGTATACTTAGTAGATGTTGATAGGCATAATTATGCGTTCATATCAATTTTATTCATTTATCTACTACAATACTCTTTACGTTACAGGTTGTTCTTATTATTGGAATAAACGGAGCATGTCGAACTAATGAACTAACACAACTTAATGTCAAAAACATTGAGAAACATTCAGATGACTTACTATTAATTAATTTACCTAATACAAAGACAAAAAGAGACCGCAACTTCGTCATTCGCAAGGAATACGTAACGATTGTTGAGAAATATCAAGCCTTACGCCCGCCTAACACTCCAATCAATCGATTTTTTCTACAGTATCGCAATGGAAAGTGTGTTAGACAGCCTATGGGTACTAATAAAATTGGCAGTATCCCACGAGAAATAGCAACATTTCTTGAACTTCCAGAACCCCTGTTGTACACGGGTCATTGTTTCCGACGAACTTCAGCCACACTTTTGGCTGATTCCGGAGCTGATCTCCTGTCCCTTAAGCGCCACGGAGGCTGGAAGTCCAATGCAGTTGTAGAGGGATACATAGAGGATTCCATCCAAAATAAGTCTAAAATATGTGAAGGCATCGTAGGAGCCATTACACTGAAAGAGCCTCAATCGGATCTTTGGACTGGCCCTTCTACATCAAAAATAAGCCGTTATGAAACACCTAACCATCTCCCTCTCTCTCCAACATTCACGCCAAGGGAATCCGATGAATCGGTACAACTATTAAGTATGACAGATCTAGTTTACCGAAAAACAGTACACAAGTGACTAACACCAATATTACAGTACCAAACAAAAATATTACACTCAATTTAAATAACTGTAGCAACGTTACTTTAAAATTTTCTTAATTATACCTTAGTATTATTTTGTTATAATTTAAAGATTATTCTGTAATACTTACCTGTCATAATTACTTAATAAATTATTAAGTAATTACTTAATACCTAAACTGAAATAAAAGTGTACCTATCTTGTGATTGTAAACGTTTTTTTTTTTGCATTTAGTAATTTCCTCGCTGAGGTGGAATGAAAAGTTACGTGTTGCACTCGAGTGCAAAGATTTTTCACCTCGTGCTCTTTTGATTCCCTCGCTAACGCTCAGGATTCTAATTTTGAATCACTCGCTACGCTCGTGATTCAATTTTAGAATCCTTCGCTTGCTCGGTCATCAAAATTGAACACGCGGTTAAAAAGCAACTTTGCACTCTTGTATAACAAATAACTATTGTGCTCGTCTTATAGAAGACGCAAAAGCTGCCACAACACATCATTGGCAAACTCTGTTTCATTCACGGATTTGGAGCAGTATATCAAGCAAGTATAAAGTTAAAAGACTATGGCTTTACCTGCAGTGTATAGAGCGTTGAGTGTGGTAACGGTGGCGCCGCAGCACACCACGGCGAGCGCAGTGGGGATGAACTCATCCCTGTTCTCACTGCACAGAGCCACCACATCGCCACGCCTCAGCCCTAGCCTCTTAAGCCCCGTCGCCACATTTACAGTCTCTTGTAATATCTGCCTGTACGATATCTTTTGATCGGTGTCGCCATTGATCTGTGGATATTACTCAATCAATTAGCAGACATTTGGTATTAATTTCCTAAGTTCGATCATACATTAAAATAGTATCTACACCTCTTGTAAGTTTTTAATCGTGCCGTATTGGGTATCAAATGAAAGGGCTATAAATTAGCACATTTCAAAAATATATACCTATATATTGTCAGCTTTTGCTCACGGCTTTACTTGCATACTGATGTTACTGATGTTAGGAATAATTTCTATAACCACTCCCGTCTTTATTGTATATATACTTTGTACATAAAACATAGCTTTATTTCAAGTGAATAATGATGTTGTAATAAGAAAAAGAATTAAACTATTTTGTAATAATGTTTACTGTATGGCAATTAGTACATATAGACCGAAGACTAACATGGGCCAACCATATCAAGGCAAAGAAAAAAGAGACAACAATATTGTACAAGACCTTCTCTTGGCTATTGGGACGCAAATCACAGCTATCTCCGAACAACAAACTACTGGTCTATAAAGCCATCATAAAACGTGACTTATGGTATAGAACTATGGGGTTCTGCCAGTAACTTAGACATAGAAATTCTACAGAGATTTCAGAATATAGCTTTGCGATCAATATCGGGCGCAGGATGGTTCGTGAGAAACTCCGAAATCCATGAATACCTAAAGATGCCTACGGTAAAGGAAGAAACAAGAACTGTACTCGATACAAGAAGAGTTTATTAGAGCATACCAATGAATTGGCTAAGAACCTCCTAACTAACCAAACCACAACACGCCTTAAAAGATGGCATATACTAAACCTGGATCAGAGAGACTGAGAATAGCTCTTATCATGTTTTGTGTTGATGTCGGCTCATTGGAGCCACATTATCAAAAATATAATACCTACTGAAACCACATCTGAAAACTGTTTAGAGCGTGATTTTTGAGTAATCGGGTTTTTTTTTCTCGAAGACGGGTGGACGGGTGGAACGGCCGGTGGAGCCTCTAAGCGGCCAATGCCAACATTAACACAGATTATGGCATTGGCAAAATTTGCAAAAAAGGATAGCGCTCTACAAAAGAATGAGATAGTCAGATTCATACCATGGAATCCTACCCCACATGAAGAATTTTCGTTTGATGTTTTTGCACAATATTATTTTATTTTATATAAATGTGCAGAAACAGAGGGGCGAAAATTCTATGTCTTAATCAATACCGGACTTTCAATAGGCGTAAGTGACAATTAATTAATAATACCATTTAATTTTGACTGTCCCTTACGTCAATTGAAATTCCGGTATCGAAAATATAAAAAAGAAGATTGAAAACACTATTCAAATCTCCCGCGTTATCAAAAGTTACTGATGGCAGACACTGCAGCGCTAGTGTGCTTCTATGTAAGCATTTTTAACCGACTTCAAAAAAGGAGGTATGTCCGCGATTTTCTCAAAAACTAGTGAACCAATTTTGATCATTCTTTCATTAACGTGATCTACATACTTTCAGGAAGGTTTTAGTATTATATACTACATTAGGTAATTACTTAGATATTATTCTTATGTAAGTACGAAGTTATATTATGCATAGGTAAATGTGCTGCATTTCCGGCATTTCTATGCGTATTTTGATGATTCTTCTAGTCGGTGTCTTCAATTCTTCAATGCACTAGTCTTAAATAGAATTTGTGTGGGGTAGGTAGGCGTACAACTAAAAAGTGAAAATAAAAACTAAAAAAAAAAACAACCGACTTCAAAAACAAAAACACTACAAAGTGAAAATAACTTTAATTTCGGAAGTCGGTGTCAAAAAACGAAAATGCGGAACCAACGACACCGACTTCCGAAATTAAAGTTATTTTTCAGTTTGTAGTGTTTTTGTTTTTGAAGTCGGTTCCCTACATTTTGACGAGTTATAGGTACCTACGAACATAAATGTAGAGAACAGCTGATTATTTTTTCGCGATTTTAGGATTGGTCCTGTAGTAAAAGTTGTTTATAATGATGAGTACAATGACCTCTAAGAGGTTGTTGGTTTTTTTCCAATAACCCTGTATAAAGATAACTGGCGTAAATACCAACATGGTATAAATAAGCCATAATTACTTAAGAAAATATTGTGTGTTTTGTAGTTTGATAGTTTCGTATCTCGTTGTCATTATCGTAAATGCCATATTTAGGTAGGTACCTATCTGTGTTCGTTAATTTATTTATAGGAGGTCAAGGACAACAATACAGCAGAGGCAGTCTACACGCTAGTATTTAAAAACAAAAGGAAAAAAATATATAAATTCAACTTACGACAGCAACAGCATCTTCTCCTTCGCAATTTTGTCTCAATTTGTCTATCGCATACTGACCGAAAGACAAGTGGCTGGGCACACTTAACGCCGGACCGGTTGAAACCACCTTGTTTATTATCATTATACTCTATTAATACACACACTTCTGCAAATGTGTTATTCAAGTAGGTATTTACACAACAACACCGACTGAACCGACTCACTAGACGACGAAGCGTATACTGCTGTTTATCATTAAGGTGCTAAAGTCTAAAGTCATCACCCGTCACGTAATAAAATGATTAAGTCCGGTTATTAACAGCTAACGAAGTTGAGCTGAGGTGTCTACAGATGTTGCGCAGGGCTGGTACTACAAAAACCTTTTTTTTTATTGACTCTTTCATGATTTTCAGGTAGCTGGTAAGTGTAGGTACTGTAGGCTGAACGTCAGTAACACTTTGAGCTGGTCTAGCGTATTAGATACGGAGTTTCAATATAATAAAACGCCAGCATAGATTGGTTTAGTTACACTTCATGGCACTCCATGAAGTGTAACTAAACCAATCTATGCTGGCGTTTTCTTGACTTTTTAACCGACTTCTAAAAAAGGAGGAGGTTCTCAATTCGAATGTTTGTATGTTTTTTTTTTTTTTTTTTTTTGTGTTTGTTCGCGCATAACTCCGTCGCTTGCCAACCGATTTAAAAAATTCTTTTTCAGCCCACCATCTCGGAAAGAGTATTTTTAATCTTCAATATCTGAGTGGAAAAGCCGTTTTTATTCTCTAGAGGATAAAGTAAATTGAATTTAGAACATCGTGTGCACTAAGTTTGTGAATTAAAAAAAACATTAAACCTATTTACTGCTACCTCTATGGTGCCGAATATATCATACAACTTTTTTTTAATTTGTTAAAAACTCAGACTCGGAACCTTCTTGGTGTTCTTTTTTCAATTTGCTTTGTACGCGGTTCTTTACGCGGCATTTTTTCACGTCATTGTTAAACCTTATATTAAAAACAAGAAACTTGAAAACAAGTGAAAAAACTAAAATGAGTGATTCTAGCGACGAGGAAGTTTGCTTGACGCCAACAGAATTGACTGAAACTGTTAATAATGCGCAAATGAGCTTTCTCCCTCAACAATCACGCGAGAAGTATTTAAAACAGTACGATATGTTCAAAATAACTGTAGCAACGTTACTTTAAAATTTTCTTAATTATACCTTAGTATTATTTTGTTATAATTTAAAGATTATTCTGTAATACTTACCTGTCATAATGTAGTAATTAATACCTAAACTGAAATAAAAGTGTACCTATCTTGTGATTGTAAACGTTTTTTTTTTTGCATTTAGTCATTTCCTCGCTGAGGTGGAATGAAAAGTTACGTGTTGCACTCGAGTGCAAAGATTTTTCACCTCGTGCTCTTTTGATTCCCTCGCTAACGCTCAGGATTCTAATTTTGAATCACGAGCGCAGCGAGTGATTCAATTTTAGAATCCTTCGCTTGCTCGGTCATCAAAATTGAACACGCGGTTAAAAAGCAACTTTGCACTCTTGTATAACAAATAACTATTTTTGTTGGAAAGGGTATAGTTCCCAAATGGTCCCATGAAAATTTTATCGAAATCGGACAAGCGGTTTTTGAAAAATCAACAAAAATCTAAAAATTTATCTGCATTGTCCACATAAAGATTTTTTGTTTACTTTTTTGTGGGGTAGGTACAACTAAAAAGTGAAAAATAAAAACTTTTTTACAAAAAAAAAAACAACCGACTTCAAAAAAAACACTACAAAGTGATAAATAACTTTAATTTCGGAAGTCGGTGTCAAAAAACGAAAATGCGGAACCAACGACACCGACTTCCGAAATTAAAGTTATTTATCACTTTGTAGTGTTTTTTTTGAAGTCGGTTGTTTTTTTTTTTGTAAAAAAGTTTTTTCTTGGAAACTTCAAAGAATAAGTCCAACCAAGTCAACCTGCGAGCCGAAAAACCGAGAAAAGAATCTATGGACTTTTCTAGTTGGCGTCCCAGCTCATAATTTTGGGAACATTATAGGCTGATTGTGTAGCGGGCGGGGGCGCCTGCTACTGCTGGGCTCTCACACAAGCCTCCTACAGAGAGGAGGCTTGTGTGAGAGACTAATCTGACAAGTTTAATGTCAAACTTCTGTACCTACTAAAAAAAACTTCTACACAAAGACTTAAATGTCAGATTAATCTCTGGGATTAAAAACCGAACTATAAATTGCCGTGTTTAATTATTTACTTAAAAAATGTCTATCCTTCATTTGTTTCTTCTCCATAAAGGTTTCATAACGTTTCTATTAGGTACTTCAATAGTTCAATATGCTTACCAGCCCCCTTATTCACAAACACTCGATATGCTTCCGTATCGTATCGAACATTAATCATTGTTATCGTAGGAGTCTTCTCCGTGCGTCGACGCGCGACACCGGTACACCAGGCACCGCAGGCTCCGCATCCGTCCTCCGGATGCGGAAGCCACGGAGGCAGAGCTGTACGAGGGGTACAGAGCGGCGAAGACCGCCCTCCAAGGGGCTGTCCAGCGGGCCAAGGATACGGCCCGCGAAGAGATGGTGGAGACTCTGAACAGAGATCCATGGGGGCGCCCTTACAAAATGGTGCGGAATAAACTCCGCACCTGGGCCCCCCCGCTGACGCAGAGTCTCCGCCCACAGCTGGTGGAGGAGGTGGTGAGCACTCTGTTCCCTTCACGGGGGGAGCATACTCCCCCGCCCATGGCTTCGCCACTTGCGGTGCCCGAAGCGGACCATGAAGACGACGACGACGACATCCCTGAAGTGACCGGGGTAGATCTGAAAGCGGCGGTAGGCAGGCTGAAGGCCAAAAATACCGCCCCAGGACCCGACGGCTTGCCGGGTAAAGTCTGGGTCCTGGCCTCGAGGGCTCTCGGGCCTCGACTAGAGGCGCTCTTAAGCGCATGCATGGAGAGGGGCCAGTTTCCACTCCGTTGGAAGACGGGGAAGCTGGTCCTCATTCAGAAGCCAGGGCGCCCTGCGGACTCTCCGTCCGCATACCGGCCCATAGTGTTGCTCGACGAGGTCGGCAAGCTCTTTGAGAGAGTGATTGCAGGCCGCCTCGTCGGGCACCTAGTGAGGACGGGGCCGGATCTTGCGGATAGCCAGTTTGGCTTCCGCAAGGGGCGCTCGACAGTGGACGCCATCATGCGCGTGAGAGCCCTCACGACGGGGGACGCGGTGACCCGGGGTGGGGTCGTCGTGGCGGTGTCACTCGACATCGCCAACGCGTTTAACACCCTGCCCTGGAGCTGTATTGGGGAGGCACTCCGGTATCACCGGGTGCCGACCTACCTCCGTCGAGTAGTTGGGGCGTATTTGACGGACAGAGCCGTCATCTACCCTGGTCGCAACGGGGAGTGGAACCGGCGAGAGATGTCGTGCGGTGTCCCGCAGGGATCGGTTCTGGGGCCGCTTCTGTGGGACATCGGTTACGACTGGGTGCTGCGGGCCGACCTCCCTGATGGCGTCAGCGTGGTTTGCTACGCTGACGACACGCTGGTCCTGGCGCAAGGGAGGTCGCATCAGGCGGCGGCCGACGCGATGACACGCGGGGTTGCGATAGTCGTGGAAAGAATCCGGTGGTTGGGTCTCGAGGTGGCATTGCACAAGTCCGAGGCCATGTCTTTCCATGGGCCTCGGAACGGGCCACCATCGGGATCCCAACTAACAGTGGGAGGGGTTCACATCGGCGTCGAGGCAACGATGAGATACCTGGGTCTCGTCCTCGACAGCCAGTGGAACTTCGTCGAACACTTCCGACGTTTGGCCCCCAAACTGGAAAGGACCGGGGCCGCCTTCAAGCGGCTCCTGCCCAACCTGGGGGGGCCAAACACCTCCTGCCGGAGGCTTTACGCGGGGGTCGTGCGGTCCATGGCCCTATACGGGGCCCCGGTGTGGGCGCGTTCTCTGCGGCGGCGAGCCGCCCACTATCTGAACGCGCCCCAAAAGGTGGTAGCCGTAAGGCTGATCCGGGGGTACCGCACGATCTCGGGCGAGGCGGCAAGCCTCCTTGCCGGACTGCCGCCATGGGATCTGGAGGCGATAGTCCTAGCGCGCCTGTATGAGTGGCGCGCGGAGGCACTGAGCCGGGGGGAAACTCCGCTTCCGCGGCAAATCGCGGCGGAGCGGACAGACCTCCGGCGCGATCTCATGGTGGCATGGAAGGAGCGACTTTCGCAACCCAGCGCAGGGCACGCCACGATAGTGGCGATAAGACCCCTCTTTGAGGAGTGGCTAGAGAGGCGTCACGGCGTCCTCACCTATCGCCTGACGCAGGTCCTCACCGGACACGGATGTTTTGGGAGGTTCCTGCACATCATCAGGCGGGAGGAGACGCCCGGGTGTCACCACTGCGAGGATCGCCCAGAGGACACGGTGGAGCATACGGTGGAGGTCTACCCCGCATGGGCGGAGCACCGCCGTGCCCTCGTAGAGGCGATCGACAGCGGCGGCGACCTCTCGCGTCCGGCCCTGGTTCAAGCCATGGTCCGGGGCGAGAGGGAGTGGGAGGCGGTCACCTCCTTCTGCGAAGCAGTCATGCTAGCGAAGGAGGTGGCTGAACGGCTGAGGGAGAGAGCCTCACACCCCAGCCGCCGCGGGAGACGCTCCGGGCGTCGGGAGCCGCGTGAAGACTCCCGGCCACCGTAGGCGCGGGCCTGCGGGCGGAGAGTAATGGGTAGCTCACCGTCCGATCAGGACCAGGCCCGTGCCGGACGGCGCGTACGTGTTCCACGCGCGCCTCAAAGAGATGTCAGCATAAAGGAAGGGGCCTGCCAGGGCCGAAGCCTGCCGGGGGTGCGGGATTGTCCGAAAGGGTTACCGCTACCCCGGAACATAAAGGGCTAAGGAAGGAACACGGATGGGTTTTAGTCAGTAAGAGTCTGCACTCCCTTCGCTCCACCCAGAGCGGGAGGGGTCATTTGATGATTTCCCATCCATAAAAAAAAAAAAGGAGTCTTCTCAACGCTGTTCACAAGTCCAAAACCCAAAAGTTTTGTCAGTTTAAATCAAATAGACGCCCGCTATTCTTCCAACAGCTATTTGCTGTTGAGGGGAAGTCAAATCAGGTTATCGAAATGTCAGGTTTTCGATACGATAGCCTGTCGTATGGTTGTGAATCAGGGCTCTGGAGAGGAAAAAAACAAAAAAATCCTTGTTGTTTTCGACTTATATTTCAGTGAATAACTCCGAAACCTGACGCTTTAGGATATTATGTTATATTACATTTTTTGTTGTATAAGTGTCCTCTAACTAAATATATAACTTTTGTTTTGCACCGCGATTCTGAAAAAAAATCAAAATGGCGGCTGATTTTAGGGCCAAAACCTTCAAACCCCTTTAGTATTACCAGGTACCTATTACTTTGCGTATTAGATTCAAAATAATTGATTTTAAAATTAATCACGCAAAATATTAAACACAAAATGACTTACAGATGGAAGGAAACGTTTACTTTATTTTTTCTCACCAGATTTGAACTGTTTTTACAATTTATAACAGCGGAATTAACCATTTTAAGGTATTTAACTGACGTCCGACTAGCGCGGCCACACCGATGCGACTGATCGCGTCTCGCGAAAATGGCGGCTTATGAGTTATGAATTTATGATTCTGCAGCATAAGCTGGGCACCCGAAGTAGTTGCTCTTGCGTTATCTATGTCTATCTATATCTGTGTTTGGAATGGACAGTGATTATCTGCCATGCTTGAATTTGCCACCCCCTGAAGTTGGCGCCCGTGGCACGAGTCCCGGTTTGCCCCCCCCCCCCCCCTCCCCCCCAGAACCGGGCCTGCCTTCTACCAATGATCACATTATTAGATTAGATCATTGAGACTTGCAAAGGTTATTGAAGTAGCGAGCTGGCAACATGTTGTGTTTATACAGCTGATGCAGATTACTGCAGATGTCTTTAACCTGTCGGTGCGTAGAAAATGTTAAAAATGAAAAGTAGGTAATTGTCCAGTGACAGTGACTAAACTATTAGATATATTTGATTGAATTTTTGTATGCAGACTGGGAACGTCATTAGGTATACCGTATACCTACCGTACCTACCTACGAAGTTTAATTTATTGTTGTAAGTATTATCATCTCCACTTTGTATACCTACCTATTTATCTATATAAATAGGTATAAATAGTAATAAACTGATACCGTTTTCTGGTGGATTGAAAGACATTTCGTCTTCGTGCAAATTCATTCAGGACGTAGGTACACGAAGGAGCTTATTACTGGCCAAGCGCCAAAAGGTACTTGTTCAACTGTGGACTGCTAGCTGCTACAAGGATCTTTTGGCGCACGAATGATGTTGACTGAGGGCGCAGTTGATAAACATTTGTGTAATTCTTTTCTGAAAATATGTCTTAAAAAAATAAGATGGCGGCGATAGTTCTGATATTGGCCACCCGCCAAAAGAAACTTCTAGCCCTACAGTTAGAGAGTGATATAGAAGGTACTGTATAGTGTGATAATAATTACATACCTACTAATTCCATGAGAATGCTATAGATTAAAATAGCTGTAATCGTAACTCTTGGCATACGCTGACAGCAATCTAGATCTCCATCTTCTTAGTATGTCTGTATAGATCTCACAGAACACTATTACCCTAACGGCTAGATCTACTGTGCATGCTAGGTAGGTACTATCTATAGTTGTTCCTTCACCCATGGATTTATAATTAGGTAATACTAGCCGCGCCCCGCGGTTTTACCCGCATAAGTCTTGATCCCGTGAGAATATCGGGATAAAAAGTATCCAATGTCCTTTCCTGGGACTCAAACTATCTCTATACCAAATTTCATCTAAATCGGTTCAGCGGTTTAGGCGTGAAAAGGTAACTTACAGACAGACAGAGTTACTTTCGAATTTATAATAAGTATTAGTATGGAAGTATGGATAATAAGTCCAGGCCTACACCTACATACTATTATTCCATGATGCAAGCACGTCACCATCACCATGGTCACCTGCATAGATTATATGCTATGGTCACCATAGTCCATAGAGAATACACTCATCACATGTGACAATATTGCACTGACGCAATATTGTGCTCCGCTAGGAGTGATTGAACATAAATTACTCTATGTATATCACAGAGTACTTTTTGATAGACTGAGAATGTATATGTGTTCTGTGCTGTGATATTGACATATTCACTGTTTTGGTGAAATAACCTAAAACTCCTATTATTTTATTTTTAATAACTTCATCCAAAGTCTAATTCTAATCCATTGCTAATCAAATTGAAGAGATACTAGGTTTATACATACCTACCTGCTCGATAAGATTATAATTATTTTTGATAACGTACCTCAAGTTCGTTCTTTCCAAGTCAACATTTTCTGAAGTAGGTAGCGTTATTGTGAATAATTTAAAAGGTGTCATAAAAATGCCGGTAACTATCCATAACAATGTGGTGTCGGGGCCTGAAGAAAGAAGCATTCCAGCACATTTGTCCTATGGACAATTCCTGTTTGACCAATTGAAAAACGGTGGTGATAATGTAGCCTTAGTAAGTGCATACCTTTCATTATTTATTTATTAGAATGTTAGTAAACAACTAGAAAAAGGCGATGAGAGAGATAAGTCTCCAAACCTCTCACATAATTGTTACAAAAATAAGTAAGTACTTAATAAATTTCATATACATTTTATTGTTAGTCTTATCAATGAACCGTCTTTAGTAACGAAATATAATCTAATCATCTATTTCAAACACAAATGAAATGGTCTGTTACTTATGGTCAGGATTTCGTGTACTTTGACTTACAATAAAACAACAGCCAGGATCTTATATATTTTTAGTTTCTTTTTCTCCCCTATTCCCCTTTGGGTCAGTGGGTCGCCTTAGGGGTTTGTGCTAAGTTTTAGTCTCTTTGTGTGATGATTAGATAGATAGTATTTTTATTGATCATAGAACATATTCAAGGAATTATATATAAATATTTTAAATGGTGTTTTATAAATGTGACACAGAAATGAGAATAGAGCAATAATTTAATAAATGAAAAAACAGTCTAGCTCCTAAACTATAATTAATCACTGAACATTTGTATGGGGGTGTTTCACTAATTTCTTGCAGAGTAAAATTTTTTGGAATTCTATTTGTGGGCCACCATGTATGTAAATCAAAATCAAATTGTCGGATTCGATTGTATGTGAATCATGTTGAATGGTGTGCAATAGGCCTATGTCCAGCAGTGGACTGATGGTGATGATGAATGTAAGTCTGTTAGAGATTAAAGGACTTCGACACTCTTTGACTGATCACTATGACAGTTGGCACATGTACACCTTAGTTTATTTATCAGAAATGCGTAATTTATATTTTTCATTTGGTAATGTTTCATTGATAATTTTTCATTTTAGGTAAGCGCAGCGACTGGAGAATCTGTAACATATAGGTATATTCTTCAAAAT
This sequence comes from Amphipoea lucens, assembly GCA_947508005.1. NCBI lineage: Eukaryota > Metazoa > Arthropoda > Insecta > Lepidoptera > Noctuidae > Amphipoea > Amphipoea lucens. Next base: position 8,214,493 of record OX382373.1, on the reverse strand, counting down.
AGTGTGAACCTAGCAGTGAGTCTACGTAAGCTAGGATTAAAGAAGGGTGATCTTGTGGGACTGAGCAGTGAGAACAGATTTGAGTTTGTGGTGGCAGCACTGGCTGTTATGTACTGCGGAGGAGTGTTGTCCACACTCAACATCACATATACACCAGGTAAGTACGAATGTCCAGTAATTTTTTGCGAATTTTGAGGATTTTTTAAGGCTGGTAACCGAATATTTAATTATCTTAAGATCGTATTATACTATAGTACATAATAATATAGTGACTCCCAAATATCTCTTTTTTTTGTCTTTAACTGGCGATTTGGGCGCGCGTCATCGTTATTGACATAACATCATACCAAAATAAAAAAAATTATGTTGCCGCGTTGCGCGAAGAAAAACCTCTTTGACAGATGGACAAAAAAGTGTTCTAATAAAGGTACAGTTTTTCCTAAAAAAAAATAAAAGACCTCAACATTTTTTGAAACCCCCTTATTTCCTATTATTCTTTATTTATGCAAATGTTTTATATGTAAAAAAGTATAAAATTAAAAGCATTATGTTATTTCGGTATTTGACTTTTTAAATATAATTTTTTCCAGGTGAAATATCCCATTTACTAAAAATAACAAAACCAAAATTCATCTTTATTTCACCAATCACATCACAGAACATTTATGATTGCTGCCAAGAACTATCTTCTCCTTGCAAACTTATAATGTTCGGAGAGTTTGATGTTGTTCCTGATTGTATAATGTATGATAGCCTGATAAAGGATCATGTGAATGTGGATGACTTTATTCTGACTGATGTGAATGGAGTGGAAGACACAGTTGCCGTGATGTGCTCCTCCGGAACAACTGGCTTACCGAAGGGTGTTGAACTAAACCATATCAATTTCCTCACATTGTCAGCACACATGAAGTAAGTCACTCAATTGCTCACAAAATATTTCTTTATAATATTTTGAATGCTTTGTTTGGTAATTATGCATATACGGGTGTTTTGAATGGGTCAAGTCTTTGAGCCAAATGATTTATCAATTCAATTCAAAATGGTTATGACTTCATCAATGAATGTTCGATGATTTTGCTTAGAAATGATAATGTTAAAAAATTGTTGGAAGAGTAAAGGAATACCTACCTACACGTCGTTTTAGATACATTACAAGTATTACTGTATTGTTAATTAACTACAGTAAACCCTAAAGATTTCTATTATTCTAAAGGCCTATGTCATACTAAATATGAAAACATATGGTGAACTTCTTTTTCTATTATACATTGGTTTTATTGTCCTAGGTACTACTTTGATTATGTACAGACCCAAAAAAACAATGGCATAGTAACTGGTTTGTCACTAATACCATGGTTCCATGCTTATGGCTTCATAACAACATTGGCTGTAATGGCAATGAACATAAAAATTGTATTTTTAATTCGTTTTGATGAACAACAATACTTGGAAACAATTCAAAATTACAAAGTAAGTATTTTTATTTATTTGTTTTGATACAAATTTATGAGCCACATTTACAAACTTATAATTATTATGATCTCAATCTACTTATTGCTTTTAATGTTTTAACATTTTTCTTCTAAAATTATAGGTAGTTGTATTTCTTTCATATCATCATCACACCATTCTCCCAAGAAGGCAGACTCGACAGAAAGCCATTTATGCTGCAATCCTTACCTACTTAGGAACTTCAAGCCTCTCCCGTATTCATTCATTTTTTCATAATTATTGTGCCAGTTGCAAGCACTGCCCAACTGACACACCAACATAACCAGAAAGGTCAGTGTAACACCTTGACTTAGCTGGACGGCGCGGCGCTGCGCTATGAGCTAGGTACATACCTATAACTCGGTCACAATCTCTGCACCTCGCTCGATGACGCAGATGTTTGCTGCTGATGATGATGATGATAGATAAGCATCTCTAGAAATATGATTTTTTTTACCCAACGGCCGGATGTATATGTATGAGGTTTAGGTTGAAGGATTTTGTGATTAATATATATTTATTCATTAATTAATAAATGAATAAGCGCGGTGCAGAGATATTGTGACCGCACTATACAAATCAATCAAGTCCTTTAAGTGCGCCGGCGCGGCCCAATTGCCTAAATTCTCGTATTCACTTTTTTATACAAAGTGTAAAAAAATTAACCTCAAAAACTTTAAGAGGTGCTTTAGACCATCGAACTGAACAACTTTCACTATGGGACCAACTCCGAAATCACGAAAAAAAATCAGCTGTTTCATACAAAAGTTCAATACCTACTCGGCCAAAATGTATGAAACAGCTCATTTTTTTTTCGTGATTTCAGAGTTGGTCCCATAGTGAAAGTTGTTCAGTTCGATGGTCTAAAGCACCTCTTAAAGTTTTTAAGGTTAATTTTTTTACACCTTATATAATACTAGCTGACTGGACAGACATTGTCCTGTTTCCCAGAACTCGATCGTAGCGCTACCTACCGGATTCATTGTGAATCTAAACCATCTAGGGGTCTACTCAAACACACACAAAAACTCTCATCAAAATCGGTTCAGCCGTTTAGGAGTTCAGTGATATACACACATACAGAAGAATTATAAATATAAAGACTTATTCACAACTTCAAATGGTTATACGTAACGTATTTAAAAATATTATAATATTTTTCAGATAAATATGACAACAATAGTACCACCCTTGGCTGTGTTCCTCGCGAAACATCCTCTGGTTCTAAAATATGATTTGTCGTCATTAGTCGAGGTTTGGTGTGGGGCTGCACCATTATCAAAGGATATTCAGAAAGCAGTTTCTAAAAGGTATAATGCGTGCCACGAAAGATGAGACATGACACACCACACGGTTTGACTTGCGCAGTACACGATTTTAGGTCTTTAGCGGTATGAGGTCTGAGCGCGGGATGGGACCGGACGTCATAGGGGCGGCGGAAAGAGCGTGGGAGGTGGGGTCTAGTCTCATCTTTCGTGGCGCTAACTATAATAACTGAAGGGATCAGGGGAAGAACAACTTTTGTCACATTTTAATTTTTTTTCAACTGGCAATGCAGTCTGAATGGTTATACCTGTCGCTATGTTCTGTCAAAAACAACAGGGCAATAACATCCACAGTCTCCGAGCTTTCGTTCTTTTAAAATATCGATACAGGGAAAAAACATACAATATCCGGACCGTTCAGGAAAAAAACAACCGTTGTCCTTGGTAGACTGTGACAGCTATACCTACCCCCACCTCCTATATCATTATACCTATTACAGTTAACTTGGATATAAATGACACTATTTTAATAAGATCTTATCTTTTAATTAGTAATATCTCAGTTTGTTCATTAGGTGACAAAAGTGGTTCTTCCCCTGATCCCTTCGACTGTTAATTTATCTTTAAGTTTTGTTTTACGAAGATTCTTTCTAACTACCTACATTTAAGATTTTTTTCTGACGACTGTCCGGTTGCCTAGCGGGCGCAATATGCTTTGTTCCAATTCCCCTTGTTATCAGTTACATAGTTTGCTTACATTTTCTAAAAAGGAAATAGAAGCGTAACGGTTACTCGTTTGTATACTTAATTGTTACTAATTTACAGGACAGGCATCGACTTTATTAAACAAGGATATGGCTTGACAGAAGTAACAATGGCTTGCCTTGTGGACCTGACAAGTGGCGAGAAGGTGGGCTCCTGTGGAACGCCTGCACCCGGCATGAGTGTTAAGGTACCTACATTTCCTTCACTAGCTAACTAAACACCATAAAACTTTTAAGACTACTGGACTAGAGGCAGAGTGAGAATTTTTTCGAATTATTACTCGTAATACAAGGTGTACCTATTACGAGTGAAATAACAAAAACAATAAGGCTTATGTTTAACTTATCACCAGATAAAGTAAAATATAACATCAAAAAAACACTTTTTACTGCCAAAAATAGTAAATGATCACCAAAATTAAAACTCCATTTTTATTTATTGTAAAATATCTAGGTAAAGGTATTTGTATTCTTATTTTTGCTCGCTCTTGCATCCTATGGCGACGGAGCCCCGCTTCGCGGGGCTCCTATTTGGTTTATTCCCGGTCGTCCCCACTGGGCACGAGTGGGAAAAATCCGTGAAATCTCTTATTGAAGTCCCCATTGTTGCATTTTGACTTTCGGTCTATAGCGGAAGGAGTGGGAAATAAAAAGTTCCAATCATCACCACTGGGGAGGAACGAAACTTTTGTTCCTACTCGTGCTCAGTGGGGACGACGGGGCGGGGACGACCGGAAATAAACCTCCTATTTCTGTGTAAAGGGTTTAAAGTAATCTAACCTTGGGATGCCCAGCTAGGATAGACTTAATTTTTTGGTGTTTAGTAGTATATTTTTTTGGTGGGCGAACACACAGGGTGAAATTTTAATCACCGTTTTCCTCTTAAGAGGTCATTGTACTCATCGTTATGAACAACTTTTACTATGGGACCAAACCCGAAATCGTGAAAAAAAATCAGCTGTTCCCTACATTTATGTTAGCATAACTCGTCAAAATGTAGGGAAAAGCTGATTGTTTTTTTCGCGATTTCATGTTTGGTCCCATAGTAAAAGTTGTTCATAATGATGAGTAAAACAGTGATTAAAAGGAGAACGAGTAAGACCGTACCCAGAGACAAAGTTAATTGTAGCATTATGGACTATGTCGGTATTTGTTGACCTCATGGAGTAGTTTAATTAATCCTAAGACAGCATGTCTGAATTCACTTGGAGAAAAAATATATTTAAGGAAGTTAAATTGGTTTTGAGAAGACGGTACCCAGAGACAAGGTTAATTGTAGCATTATGGACTATGTCGGTATTTGTTGACCTCATGGAGTAGTTTAATTAATCCTAAGACAGCATGTCTGAATTCACTTGGAGAAAAAAGATATTTAAGGAAGTTAAATTGGTTTTGAGAAGACGGTACCCAGAGACAAGGTTAATTGTAGCATTATGAACTATGTTGGAATTTGTTGACTTCATGGAGTAGTTTAATTAATCCTAAGACAGCATGTCTGAATTCACTTGGAGAAAAAATATATTTAAGGAAGTTAAATTGGTTTTGAGAAGACGGTACCCAGAGACAAGGTTAATTGTAGCATTATGAACTATGTCGGTATTTGTTGACCTCATGGAGTAGTTTAGTTAATCCTAAGACAGCATGTCTGAATTTACTTGGAGAAAATATTATTATATTTAAGAAAGTTAAATTGTTTTTGAGAAGACCTTATCCAGAGACAAAGTTAATTGTAGCAATATGAACTATGTCGGTATTTGTTAACCTCATGGAGTAGTTTAATTAACCATCAGACAGCATGTTTGAATTCACTTGGGGAAAAAAGATATTTAAGGAAGTTAAATTGTTTTTGGGAAGACCGTACCCAGAGACAAAGTTAAATGTAGCATTATGAAATATGTCGGTATTTGTTGACCTCATAGAGTAGTTTAATTAATCCTAAGACAGCAAGTCTGAATTCACTTGGAGAAAAAAGATATTTAAGGAAGTTAAATTGTTTTATTAAATAGAATAAAATAAAAGAATAGAACGTTATTTATCTGTCGCGTGTGAGCGAGCGAAGCGAGCGAATAGACCCCGCCATCCCCTTCGTGATTCTTTTTTTATAAACCACCCAAAAGTAGGAGCCCCGCTTCGCGGGGCTCCGTCGATTAAGCCCACCCTCCACCATGCAAAGAATATTTTAAGGTTTGGTTTTGGTGCCATTTGAGTTAGGTTAGAACTGTGACCATTAAACATGCAAATTAGGTCAAAAGAACATTAGGTCAAATGTTCTTTTGACCTAACGTTATATAAAAAGAATATTATATATATTGAAAATTATATAAAATGAACGTTATAAGTACTAAATGTTATTATATTAAAGGAAAATTATATGATGTAAAACATTAGGTCATATGAGTTTAGGTTATTTGATATTATAGCATATGAAAATTATATTATATGAACGTTATTTCAAGTGAAATTAGTGCATTTGTTATTATACCAAACATTACACACCCAACTAAACTACTCCCAAGGCCAACGAATACCGACATAGCTCATAATCTCTGCCCCGAATAGCAGGATAGCTATTAAAACATGGGAAAAAATTAACAAAAAAAAAATTAAAGGCGGTACGAAGTTCGCCGGGTCAGCTAGTATTGAATAAGAACCAATATAAGTATGGTAATTACAATAATGAATAAAGATAATGAACTTTCCTATTATTTTATTAAAACAATTAAACTTCCTTAAATATCTTTTTTCTCCAAGTGAATTCAGACATGCTGTCTTAGGGTTAATTAAACTACTCCATGAGGTCAACAAATTCCGACATAGTTCATAATGCTACATTAACCTTGTCTCTGGGTAGGTACCGTCTTCTCAAAACCAATTTAACTTCCTTAAATATCTTTTTTCTCCAAGTGAATTCAGACATGCTGTCTTAGGATTAATTAAACTACTCCATGAGGTCAACAAATACCGACATAGTTCATAATGCTACAATTAACCTTGTCTCTGGGTACCGTCTTCTCAAAACCAATTTAACTTCCTTAAATATCTTTTTTCTCCAAGTGAATTCAGACATGCTGTCTTAGGATTAATTAAACTACTCCATGAGGGCAACGAATACCGATATAGCTCATAATGCTACAGTCATCTTTTTTTTTTGGGTACGGGGCCCATACAACTTTACCCATTGTTCTTTCACCCTGTATATAACCCCAAACAATAATTTCAATCTACATTGATATAGACCCCAAGTAAAATGGCTGTGACAAAATTATAAGGGTTCGATTTTTGCCATTCACCGCTCTACCAAAAATGATTTTTTTCTTTGAATTATTTTGGAATAGAGTATAGGTACCTACATACAAAGCAGAACTTTTTCTAAATGACAATAGCCACATTTGATACCGAATTTATTATTACCCGACTGCGCGACGCAAAGGAGTGGTAATGTGTTTATCAGCCTATGTATGTATATATGTATGTAAGTATGTATGTATGTATGTAAGTATGTATGTATGTTCCTTTGAAGCACTATACAGACCAAACGCCTGGGCCGATTTTTATGATTCACACGTCAATCGATTCCTCTTAGTCCGGCGAGTGTCACTAAAGACATAACGTTAATGAAAATTCAATATGGCGACTACTAGACGCCATATTGTGAAAATGAAAAAAATGAAAGTCAAGAAACTATGTCAAGTGGGGTATCGTTGGATAGGTCTTTCAAAAATATTAGTGGTTTGGGAAGACCGTTTTTTGATTAAGTAAACCGTTCGTGACTTATCAAGCTTTAAAGTACCAATTTTCGTTAGAATCAAGTGTGGCCCCCCTCTACCAACTAAACGCGGCAGTAGTACCTATATAAGTAAGTAAGTAGTGTGTAAGTTTAAAGGGAAACTATCACACTTAAGTGGGATTTACAACTCATAACTAAAAAGAATAAAATAAAAAAATTAAATTTAAAAAATCAAAAAACCCGACTGCGGTAAAAAACTTAAGTTAAAAAAAACTGAAAAGCTAAAAACAAGCCCATTTTAAATTAAATAAAAGTTGGAAGCAGGCGGGACCCATACCATTTTTCTATTTTCAAACTCAAATGGGTCCCGCCTGCTTCCAACTTTTATTTAATTTAAAATGGGCTTGTTTTTAGCTTTTCAGTTTTTTTTTAACAGTTTTTTACCGCAGTCGGGTTTTTTGATTTTTTAAATTTAATTTTTTTTTTTATCATTACATTAAAAAAAAAAACTAAAACAAAAACTATTGATTGTTTGATTCATTATTTTTTTTTAGGTTATTGATATTGAAAATGGCCAAAAGTTAGGAGCGGGCCAAGAAGGTGAACTTTGGATCAAATCCCCATTGCGTATGAAGGGCTACATGGGCGACCGCGCCGCCAGCGACGAGCTACTTGACACCGAAGGCTACCTTAGAACTGGAGACATCGGCTACTATGACACCGAGGGTTATTTCTATATTGTGGACAGGCTAAAAGAACTCATCAAATATAAAGGCTTCCAGGTAAAGTTATAATAGTACGGAGAATAACCTCTTAAAGAGTTTGATAATTATCAGGAGCCATATTTTATTGCGAAATGTTTAGATGATTATTGTTATTGTTATTAGTATATAGTATTCATATTCAGTTGGTCGTCCAGGACTCTGTATCTTATTTGTACCTGAATTAAGTACAAACTTAATGAAAAACTTGTGCTTTTCTATTTTACCAAAACTTGTTAGTTTTACATCGAATAATTTATTCTTGGACCAAATTGAGTCTATAAAATTGTGAATGTTTATCTAGGTAGCGCCTGCGGAACTAGAAGCGCTTCTCCTGCAGCACAGCGGGGTGGCCGATGCGGGCGTGGTGGGCTTGCCGGACGAGGCCGCCGGAGAGCTGCCGCTAGCGTTTGTGGTAGCGCAGCCAAACTCAAACGTCACAGAAAAAGACCTCGTCGAATTCGTTGCGTCCAAGGTATTAATGTTGTTTTAATAATAATAATACTTCATCCATTTTACATAAGCTTTCAGGGGTAACGTCCGTTTTTTTTTATCTATGCGATATCATATCTCCGGCATGAATTTGGATAACCGTGTTATCCCGAGCACGGATACGTCTCAGCGGCCACTGCCGGCGCGGCTATTGATTGAATATATAGATGAAATTACCAACTTCAGTAGCTGATCTGTGCATTATTACTTGATTAATCGTCAGAGAGCTCACAAAAGGAAAGTAATTCGTCTGGGTCGCTATCATCAGATGCGGTGAAGAGGACTCATCATCTTCCTGCCCTTAGCCTTTGTTACTTAAAGTCGGGAAAACGTTTCTTTTTCCAGTCTGTGTCATGCGGTGAAGATTACTATATTATTACTGACATAAAAAAATGCAATATGTATGATGGTATATTTTGGCCACCTATTTATTATATGGGACTTAAACATAACTGCGTGGGTGTACTATATCTCTTGTACGAGATATGAGCATTATTCTTGATTGGATATTGATAAAAAATACTACTGCAAAGTATTAAGATAATTTCTTTATCAGGTGTCACCAGCGAAACATCTACGAGGCGGAGTGATATTTCTCAAAGATATACCCAAGAACGCCTCTGGAAAAATCCTTAGGAGGGAATTAAGAAAAATGTTGCAAAAATATAAAAGCAAGCTTTAATAAATCATACAATTAATAAACCAAAGTATTGATTCACAATACCTCTAATAATATACAATTTTCAAGTAACAAAACATAGTCAATTTATGTTAAGAATTTAATTTAATGTAATATTGCGGTTGTTGTTGATTTTTATAAATATATTATATAAAAATGTGAATCAAAATGGTTTTATTTACAATTGATCTCATCAGCTTTTACTGTCACTTAATATGATTTTGCAGAATATAGCTATTTATTAGCAAGTGTATCTTTCAATTCTTGCGGTATTCTGTTCAATGCGTAACTGTGTAGGTCTTTAGAAACGGCTGCCAACACTCCGGTTTTATTTGGGTGCAACTCTGCCCTGCCGTATTTGTAGAAGTCGCCAAGAATGTCTGTCAGTTTGCCTCCGGCGGCAGACAGCACTGCTTCTGGTGCACATGTGTCCCATTTCTTGCAGCCAGGACTAGCAAACACATATACTGACGCCTTGCCTTCTAGTAGTTGCAGAACCTATAAAAGTAATTATCGTTAACAATGGCTCGGTCTTTAAGTGTACTTATTTACATAAATGCGCAAAATTGAACATAAGTAATTTTTATTTTGAACGCACTTGTATTGCACCGCTTTTAGGTTTTCAATGCAGTGTATTTAACTCGCGTCTTTTTTACTTTGTATTCCCGTACTAGTTCGGAAAAGTGCGCCACCGATAACTATTACAAGTCAGACATGTGCGCTTATTTTAAATCACAGCAAAGGGCCTTCATGCCTTTTTATTTTAGTCACGTCCTTGGCCGTGTTTTATATTTTTTTAACTGACTTCAAAAAAAGGAAGGGGTTATCGATTCAGTTGATTTTTTAAAAAATGTTTTTTACCTCAAAACTCCGTTACTTACAAGCCGATTTGCAAAATTATTATTCAGTTTTTTATTTGAAAGGTTGTACTTTTCAGATTGATCCCATAAAAATTTCATCAAAATCGGTTCAGTAGTTTGGTTTTAAACCAAAATTACTGGTAAAAATTCAAGTAACAGAAATTGCGTTGTTTGCTTTCCTATGACTTTTCACTGGTGGCTTAGTGGAATTGTCATTGGATGCATTGTGGCTATAAGTGCCGTATCTTTACATAATTAACCGGGTTCAAAAAGGAGGAGGTTCCAATTGGACTGTATTTTTGTATGTATGTTACGCGATATCTCCGGGCAATTGTAAATCGATTTCAAAAATATTTTTTTTAATGGATAGGGTGCCTCGGGGGTGGTCCCATATAAATTTAATTAACTTTGCTTGGGTAGTTTTTGAGTTAGCTTCAATAATACGTATTTATGCCACTTAGTTTATATTGATGATGTTTTAACAACTTCCTGTCACTGATATTTACATAGCAAGTAGTGTTATACGAATTTGTGTGGGGTAAGTACAACTTAAAAGGGAGCGTTCAAGTATTACGTAACGCAATTTGGGGGGGCGGGGGGGTCTCGTAAAACGTTACGATGCGTTACACGGGCGGGAGGGGGTCCTTCTTACAACACGTTACGTAACATTATTTCTTTTTTTATATAAAAAAATAGGGAAATAAAACTCCCAAATTGGCAACCCTTTTCGTTTACGTTTTACGGGGAATCTCTCGATTGTATTAGTCTGGTCGCCATTTTTAATTTGTTCTCGCATGTTGGTAAACCTTTTCGTTTATATTTCACGGGGAATCCCTAGATTGTATTGTACGTCATTTAATGTTGTTTTTGTTGTCAGTATTCGTTAGTGTTTATGCAGAAGCAAATTGCTGTAGTCGCTGTTATTAAAGGCGAATGGGTAGTTGTAGCCCGCGAAATTCAATTTTTCTTACGTTTTTTGCAATTTTCAGGTCAGTGTCAGGTTGTATCTTGATCAAAATATGATTCGCGACAATAACAGGTACGTATTTACAGAATTATAATAATTAGAATCATTAATACATCTTTCTAAGTTAGATTTCTACCGTTAAGAACAAATCTCGTATGGAAAAGTGTTGGTGGTAGAAATCTAACTTAAACAGATGTATTAATGATTCTGATGATTATAATTCTGTGAATACGTACCTGTTATAGTCGCGAATCAAATTTTCATCAAGATACAACCTGACACTGACCTGAAAATTGCAAAAAACGTAAGAAAAATTGAATTTCGCGGGCTACAACTACCCATTCACCTTAAAGTGAGTTCATAGTGTTCATACTGTAATGTCCTCAAAAGAAGGAGATTTGTATCATCAGCTGTTCTTGACCTATAAAGGCTCTCATGCTGACTTGCCAGCGCAAGTATGTCAAAAAAATGCCAATGAAATTTGGAAAACGGCTAAAGAAAAACTAAAAAACAAAGAAAAGTTTATAGAACATATTAATGATGTTATACGAGAGTTGAAGGTGAAGGCCACGAAGAAGAAAGCAACAATGCTTAGTTATTTTACACAAGTAAGTTTACTACTAAAATGTAATAATGACATAAGTATTATATTTAGTCCAAACCTTGATTTTTCATAAAAGAACTGGTCATAAGTATTTTATATTTCTAGCTACCTATGCAAACATCAAGCACGCCAGCAACACTATGGCCCAATGCTCCCTCGACTTCGCGTGCTCCTCAACAAAAACAGGTGCATCTGCTTATATGTGTTGTATATTATGTTCTTTTTTATCGCATGTATCAATAATACCTATTCTTAATTAATTTTCTCTTGGTCTATAGGATTCGAATGTTGTAGCTTCATCCACGTGTTCATCTCTCATGGAATCGATTGTCGCAGTCGCTGGACATGAAAGCACTGCCGTCAAACGAAAGATGAGCGATATCCACGAGGAGCAAAGTCAGAATACTGATGGGGAAACTGTGGAGACATCGTCTACGGAACCAGACAAGACTTTGGTTGATTCGGTCATCACTAAAAATGTTCCAAGCAAACCGGCTCAAGAAACTCTTATGAAGAAAATTGGTCTACTGCAACAAAAAATAAATGTTCTCACTGAAGCAAGGGACACTGGTATAGCCAAAGATGATGTTCATGACGAAATAAAAAAGCTACGCAAAGAGTTGAAAGAAGAAGAGAAATGTTTGAAGAAAAAAAGAGACTCTGCTAAGCGTGCAAAAAAATTTCGAGTCAAAGAAAAACTGGAGAAAACTGAACGTCAGAGAAACAATCCTGCTGCAGCACAACCTCGAACTGGCCCTGGACAGCCCTCTTTAGTTGACTCGCAACCTGCTCTCCTAGAGACCATAATTAATATTGCCATTCATGGCAGCGCTGCTGATGAACGCCGCCGAACAGAGATGATTAGGAGTTGTCTCACTCTGTCCGACCTGCATGAAAGGCTGTTGTTAATGGGATTCCAAATTTCTCGAAGCGGCACATATCTTCATTTACTCCCACGCGTTTCTAACACACAAGAGGGAAGAAGACACGTACGTACTGTACCCGTAAAGTTAGCAAGACCACAGACCGAGATGCACAAAAAACACGAGGACGGGGAATTTTGCACTGCTACAATCAGGTCATTGGAATCTCTCGCTTCGCTTCTGGGACCGCAGCAAGTATTCGTTCTCTCACAAGACGATAAGGCACGTGTACCGATAGGTTTACCGGCAGTAAAAAGTCAGAGCCCTCTTTTAATGCATATGGAATACAGAATACTTTTACCTGATCATGACTGGGTCGTGGCAGAGCGGCACAAACTTATTCCTTCTGTATACGCCGGCGTCAACGTAGAACCTAACAATTTCGGTAGGGAAGAAGCTGTTGGGTACAGCGGGCCGACACACATATCCATAAGGAGCGGGAAACACTCATCCTCCACAGCGAACACCCACGCTTATGATTTCGAATCACTTTTATCAATACCTTCATTCAAATCCTTAATGATGACAGAATCGAACACCGTGAAGCCAGTAATCATCATCTTTGTAGATGGTGGGCCGGACGAAAACCCGCGTTATCGCAAAGTCAAGAACTTTGCGATTGAACACTTTAAAAAATACAACCTGGACGCCCTGTTTATAGCGACTAATGCTCCTGGGCGGAGCGCATATAACCGAGTTGAGCGTCGCATGGCTCCCCTCAGCAAACGACTGGCAGGCGTCATTTTGCCTCATGAACATTTTGGTTCTCATCTCGACGACAAAGGAATGACTACGGATGATGATTTGGAAAAACGCAATTTTCAGCACGCTGGGGAAACACTTGCAGAAGTGTGGAGAGAAATGAAAATTGATAATTATGACGTTTCGGCGGAGTATAGACAGCCCGAAGATAGCATGCAGGATCCAGCAGAACCAAATCTGGCGTGGTATAGCGTTCACGTCCGTGAATCGCAATATTTCTTACAGGTTATAAAATGCGCAGATGAATCCTGCTGTTCACCACCGAGAAGTGCATTGAAATCTGTGTTTACGGATACTTTCATGCCGCCACCTTGCCCAATACTTCAAACCCCAAGCAAGCTCGTAGTACCCAGTTTGTTAGACAAAGGAAAATCCAAGTTTTCGCCACTTCTTGTAAGGTTGTCCGTTAATCTGTCACCTCCTCTAGAAGGGTTTAAGCAGATGCCTTACGATTTCTTTTGTCCATCTGTACAATCCGACCTAAAGAAAAAAGTATGTCCAACCTGTGGGATCTATTTCACATCTCACAGGAGTGTTCAAATGCACTGTCGTTACGTGCATGGCAAGACTGTCCAAGACCATTGTGAAACTAGAGTACGGCCACAGCGCCTTGCTGCCAGAAGGGCAAATGAGCTTCTCTGCATTGTGCGTCGTTATGAAACATCGTCTGAGGATGCTGACTGGCTCGACGAAGACGAAGTTGATGCAAGTGGCTTAACAATTCCAGAACCGTCTTCGTCTGCACTCCAGGTGCCAGTGATGAAAGAATCTGAGTGGCTAGCAAACCCGTGGACAGAGGAGCAGTAATTTCAATCGAATTGTTTTTATAGACCTACTTAGATACTTGGTTAATAGTTGATTATTTTTTAATTTTGTTAAGAATACGATTTTATTTCGAGTAAAATGTTTAATTTCAGTTGGGTTTCTGTTTATAATTGCATTGCCAAAGGTTAAAATAAATATGTTATTTTATTTGAAGAATTTATTAGTAAAAAAGCTAAAATACTTAGGAGAATGAAGGAGAAAAACAATTGTGTTTTGTAAAGCCAAAAATTTATAAAAAAATAAACAAAATACGCAGGTGTTGCGAATTAAAAATCTCTTGTTTTATTATAAGGCAATTAAAACTATACGAAGGATAAAAACTATAACAACTTTTTGCGACTTCAGGGTAAAAATGATGACTTGAGTGTTACGTAACCTTTAGAGAGGGGGGTGGGGGGGTACAGAAAAACGTTACGGAGCGTTACAGTAGGGGGAGGGGGGGTCAAAAATCTTCAAAAATTGCGTTACGTAATACTTGAACGCTCCCAAAGTGAAAAATAAAAACTTTTTACAAATAAAAAAAAAACAACCGACTAACAAAAAAGACACTACAAAATGAAAATTACCTTTAATTTCGGAAGTCGGTGGCAAACAACGAAAATGCGAACCCAACGACACCGACTTCCGAAATTAAAGTTATTTTTACCCGACTACGGCGAAGCAAAAAGGAGGGTTATGATTTTGACCAGTATGTAATTATGTATGTTCATCTGTTCCCCATAACTTCTAAACTGCATGTCATAATTGGATGAATAAATAAATGATGTATCGTTGGAAGCGTCTTAATCGTCCGCTAGACGTCACATTAAATTGAATATGGCGCCCTCTAGCGTACGTAGTCATGATCTAAATTTTTTTTTTTTTTCGTCATACCTTGTTGGGTATCAAATGAAAGGGCTTAGCACATTCCAAAAATATAAATATTACTGAGATAAGCCCCAAAATAATTAAATAAAAAATAAGTTTAAAAACTAAAACCCGACTACTGAAAAGAATGAAACAAGAAAGTACCTTCCCGTGGTCGCATGCTACCATAGCTTATAATATCGTCGGGTCAGAAGTCAACTCGCCAATCTGTCAATGTCAAATTGTTGACGAGGTGATTATTAATAAAAACAATGTTGCCGTAAATCAGGGATTTCTTAAAATCATTTCAAGTTAATGAATTTAAATAATATTTATGACCTTCTTTGAATACAGTAAAACAAAATAATGTAATTATTACCGGATAAATAATGTTCATATGTATTTGTCAAAACTGTCAAAATTTCACTTTGGTTAGTTGACTATTGTACCGACGATATGTTAGTACAGCGGCATGCGACCACGGGAAGGTACTTTCTTGTTTCATCCTTTTCAGTAGTCGGGTTTTTCACTTTGTAGCGTCTTTTTGGAAGTTGGTTGTTTTTTTTTTTTTGTGAAAAAAGTTTTTAATATTAGGCTGTTGCGCAACTTCGAGTCTGTGCCTCGCCCTCAAAATGCGAAAACATGGCGCACGAAAAATTATAAATTCATACCTTATAACCTGCACCACCGACTCTAAGTATCTGTGCAGCATTCATGACTTGCAATGCCTTCTCAACCAGTGGATTGGAATGACTCCTGGTGGTAGTAATGATGAGGGAGTCAGGTGGAGGCGCAGGGTTGAACCCTCCCACGCCGACTTCCTGTAGCCCCCATATAGTTCTGCCTATTATCTTCTCCCCTCCCAACATGGTTTTGTAATATGGCTGATGAATTACACCAGCCACTGGTTTCTCATTGACTGATATGCCAATCAAAACAGTCACATGTTCAAGAAATCCTGTAACAATTTACAAATTATTTTTTATAATAAAATCATTCCAACACCCATGCAACATGCAATTTTTTCGGTTCCAATAATTATTTAAACTTAGGTATCTATAGGAAGTAATTAGAACATGAAATCAGGTTTTCTGTACAGCCTGAAATAATAACATAAAATATCAAGTTAGTTTAATTAATTATATTGGTTAGGGTAATTTTATGTGATTAATATGTACAATACATACATTAAAACGAAATTCTTGACCATGTTCCACTGTGTCCATACTAAGTACTACAGTGCATTTAAACAACAAGCTCAAAAACCTATGCAAATCTTCAATTTACCATAATGTGATTGGAGCAAACTTAAATACCACTTCATACTTATAAAAGGATGAGTTAAGTACATTTTCCATCTTTCCCATGGATCTCTCTTCAACATTAGTGCACCTAGAATTATTTTAGATCAATAATTATTATTTAATAAATAATTTCAAACATTAAAGTAGGTATAGATTTGATTATGAAAATGCATGTTACAACACAAGGGTATTGGTATGACTTATGAAGGTGTAAAATTGGAAATGTAAGTATAGTTTTCAAGATGACAGCAGACAAGACAGCATAAACACTACATCTTAGTGTTGTGGAGCTTAGTAGCCTAAACGCCGACTGCCGTAATCGCATCTCTTGCATGAACTAGAATACTTTTACGGTGCGGAGTTTACAGTCAGTGGTCAGGTTCTAACCTCTGAAATGAAACTGAGAGATGAAACTATGTCAAAATAAAAACAGTGTTTACCTTGAGTATACTCAGAGGTGCCATCAAGAGGATCAACCCAGACAACTATGTCCTCCTCTTTGACACTCTGAAGTTCAACAGGACAGTCCAAAGATAACACATCTTTGTCTGCATCAGATATTAACCAGTCACTGGCAACATCACCCTAAAGTGACAAATACATATTTTACTTTAAAATACAATAAATAAAATACAACTTCCAGCTGACTGAGCAGTGTGGATTCAAATGCCATTCACAACGCAATTAAGAGAACCTATTATTTTTAGCCTTGATTGTGAGGAAATACACAACTCTCAATTTAATATTAACTGTCTAAAATTGAAAGCTGTTTATAGCACAATAAACTAAAGGAGGTAGTACAGCTTGTTAGTGGCTCAAGGCCTACCGCCCGGGAGTATAACACTGAAAGATACTTAGCCAAACCTGGTTATTTTAAAGTATTGAATATTATGACGGACATCTATCCTTTTGAAATTGGTTCAAAATACAACTGGGTCTATAACTATTGAATTTTAAATATTAACAATAATCTCCAGGTATTCTATATCAGTGCCATCTAGCCACTTTCAAAATAACTACATTAGGACTATGTAGAGTTGTGCAGTTGCACTACAAATCTAAACATTAAATTTTTGTAATGAATTTTATACCAAATAAAAAAAAAACTGAACTGATAGGAACAGATTGCTCGTCTATGTGCCTTAGAACTGTATATTTTTATTTGATAAGCTTGGCCCATTCTGTACATTCTCCTTTATATTTATTCAGTAAAACAATAATTATTCATAAATTAAACCAGTTTACCTACATTACATAAAGTCCCAAGATACCTAGGTGGTGAGACATACAGGTAACACAAGTTTAACACAGTCAAAAAAAGTTAAATATGTATGTATTATATCACTCGCACCACAACTCATTAAATGCATTTAACACTACACATATTTGTGGTAGAAGTAAAGTAAGCTAAAGAAATTTGATTTCAGTGATACATTTTCTTTTCTATCATATTATAGCTAAGCCCTATATCAAAGATGAAAATATATCACTGAAATCAAAGTTCTTTAACTTGGGACCTTGATACAATAATGCAACTTCCTATAAACAATTTTTGGGAAACTAACACTGTTTAGACAGGTACTTAGTTTTTACTAATTAATGTGCAGGTGTCCACTGTGGTATCATTAGATAGATCATTATTTTATAATATATTCGGTCTCATTAGTCACAAGCTATAAGGCAGGGAAAGATAGTGACCTAAGTGTGCCTGAAATTTGTCAAAACTGATGTGGTGTGTTATTAATGCTGAAATCATTTACCTCATTATCAGTTCCATCCTCTTCACCAATTATATTCACATTGGGATATTGTGCTGCAAGTGATGCAACAATACAACGCTGAGCAGATCGGTCAGCTTCTGTTTGATAGTCATCTTTACCCTGAAATATTAGTTTTTGCTAGTTTTTATGTTCCTTAGTTATTCAACAAGTAAAAAATACACTTTATGTAATGTAAACTTTAATTTGTGAACTTTGGCCCCAATAAACTTATTGCTGTCTTTAATTCCTTTTTTAATGTAGAGACGTGATTTTTATTGCCCTTAGTATCCACCTATCAACCAAACAACAAACCTTTTCAACTATTCCCAGTTCTCCTTTACTCATAACATCACGAACAATTTTTCCAGCCCTGTTGGCCACTGATACTGAAGAAGCTAATAGTCTCACAACAAGAGGAACATTTGTCGTCATTTTCTCACAATATTCTACTGTCCTCCGTACCGTATGTAACAAGTAATTCACATACGCAATACAATACAGTTAATACAGAAATACAGATACACACACTCACGAAGAGAATTAGTCACCTTCACACACTGTACTTCCCTAAACTTCCATTCCGCTTTCCACTCACTTCTTTCAATGTCAGTGAAGTGAATGTCAGTCATTGAGATATGTCAATGTCATTCCGTGTTCCTTGATTGCCATGGAATTAGTAAGTATATGCCGCGATCCGAGTTAGGAATGTAATCGATATAATCGATTTGAGCGTGCTTAAACCTAATTCGGTTAATAAACCTAAGTCGATAATATCGATTACAGAGTCCTACCTCGGAATGCACCCATAGTTAGCGCCACGAAAGATGAGACTTGACCGGGGGCCCTTTCCGCCGCCCCTATGACATTTGGTCCCGTCCCGCGCTCAGACCTCATACCGCTAGAGACCTAAAATCAAGTACTACGCAAGTCAAACCACGTGGTGTGTCAAATTAAGGGCCTGTTCACACCACGTTTTTTAAACGCGCCGTTGACGCGCGTTTGTAGCGATACAAACGCGAGTCAGACGCAGCCTGTAGACCTTCTGTAGGATAAAAGCGCGCCGTCGACAAGTTTCTAAAACGCGCGCCAGCGGCGCGTTTAAAAAACGTGGTGTGCACAGGCCCTTAATTTAATTCTTAATGGATTTGACTTTTCGTTCTAAAACTGGGTTTAGGGTTGAGGCGGAAATAAAACTCACATCGATTATATTTACTTAAACTTACTATTTATTTTATCATACCAACCTTATCCACGAAGTAAAATATTAATGTTTATCAAAATAAAACTGCGCTATTAGGTACCCATACCTACATATTAACATATCTAAGCTTATAAAAACACAGTATGATTCATACTATGTTATTATAGGCAGTAAAAAAACAGGCGCAAAGAACCTACCTAACTACACACCTTTGCTTGATAGGTATGTTTGTGTTTGCAAAATAAATAGTCATATTACAAAATAATTATGTACTAGGCCAGCAAAATTTTACAATTAGTTAGCACTAGGGAATGCAATCCGGACTATCCGTAATCCGAAAAATCCGGATATCCGCACATTTTTAATAGACTTCCAAATCCAGATTTGAAATTCTTTTGCCTCTTTTTTGTGGTGTAGGTCTTCCCAATCCCGCGTTTGCCTTTTCAATTGTCCTATTTGTTATAGCTTGCTCCTTTACTAAAAATTATATAGTAGCATAAAGACCCCGTTTGTGCTTATCAAGCAACCTGTTCCATCTTCTGTGCCATTCAGGTTGTTTTGAAACACAGACCGCAGTGAAGGTGGAAACATAGAGTAAGTAATGTTCATTATATTTTATGTAAGAAGAGACGGGAGTCCCATAGAAAAAGATGAAAAACATCGCTTGTATGAAACTTGTACTAAAACTGAATGTGAATACCAACATAGCAAGAATGACACAGACTGCAGATGTTAAAGCGAGACAGCGATAGCCGCCTTTATGTTTAGTACACGTTTCATAGTTTCTTTTTTTATTAGACAGTTGCGTCAGACTAGGTGGAAACAAAGGTGATGAGCGTGTGTACGAGCGTAATTGTTTGCTATACACAAGTTCCCATTAAAAAATGGACAAACTTTTAGAAATCATTCAGACCACCAAAATAAGGACGATGGTAAAAAAAATATATAAGAATAACGCATTAGATACTTACAAGAAAAATAATCAGCTAACAAAAATGTGCCAGCAATTTATTATTTTAGGTCAAAATAATATCACTTTAATCAGTGTTTTTTTTTTGCTTGGATATCTTTGGTTAGACGTACTGAGCGCTGTGTTATTTGTCCATCTATTTTAATGGGACTCGTCTAGTTTTTTTTATAGATAAGTAATTTATTATTTCCCGTCTCACGAGAATGAATATTTCCCCAAACATAATATTTTCCAAACAAAAAAAGTATTCAGTATATTGATATTTCAAACAAACATTCGATATTTTGAACACTCGATGTATTTAGTGTACGATATATGGTATTTTCGATTTATTAACAATTCGATATTAAGAACGTTCGATTTATAGTGGTCGATCAATTTATATTCGATTACTTGGCATTCGATTTGGCACAGTGGCCATTTGATTTGATTTTCATGTGCTTTTACTTTAATCCATTTAAACAAATATAAGAAACATCATATTAATAAACTAATATGGTTAGATAAATGTTTTTTTCATGAAAAATCCGGATAATCCGGATTGGACAAATCCGAAAAAATCCGGATTTTTAAACAGAACGGATTTGCATTCCTTAGTTAGCATCCAGTGATTAGGGCACCTCGGCCAAATTGGTCAGAAATGTGCTACATCGAAATAGGTCGCAGTATAGATAAACTAAGTTTATCTAAGGGTCGCAATCTATACTAATATTATAAAGAGGTAAAATTTGTTTGTAAGTTTGTATGTAGGGGGTAATCTCTGGAACTACCAGTCGGATTTGAAAAATTCTTCTTGCATTTGATAGCCCAATTCTTGAGGCTATAGGCTATTTAACTTCACGCTATGACCCTTAGGAGCCGAGCAAAAGTGCTATGGGGAAACGAAGTGATAGAGCAGGAGACGCGGGCAGGTGATGCAATACGACGAGATGGGTTGAGGGAATAAGAAATTTCACGCGAACGAAGTCGCGGGCAGAAGCTAGTAACATAATATAGAGGTATCCAATATGAAATTGATTACTGAGCATTCTTTTTATACTTGCTGGCCACAAGTAGCGCCTCAATTGATTATATTTACTGCCAGAAAACATTTTGAAGCTGTCCAAATTTTGTTTTCGGCCGAATAAGAAATTTATATTTGGTCCATCTCTAATGATCATGCATGTTACTCCATTAAGTATATTACAAAAGCGTAATAAGTAAGTAGGAAATCTAATTTGTAGCAGGATATATAAAGCACCAATAATTGATCTATTTAAAAGTTATAGGACTAGCAGGATAATTGCGTAACACACTATCGGGCGCAATGGCTTTAATTTTGACAGTTCAACAAAATTCATTGCGTTATTTACGTTGCTGAGTAGAAAAAAATTTCGAACATATCAAGTACTTAATGGATTAAGCCGTGATACGTATATTGAAAAAAATGTGGTTTTTCTATTTCGTGTAACTTGTTAAGTATGTGGAATAGGGATTTAACATTTTAGTATCCGTTTTTTGACTCTTTGGTCTAGTATCACATAAAAGGAATACACGATTCAATGAATTTTTCTCGATACAAAAAAAATTGCAAAGTTCTATCTATTTTTTTTACTTTTTTCGACACCACGGCGTAACGCTTAAGAGTTATTAAATGGAATTTACTTTAAAATACAGAGAATGATCATATCAAAGTTTACTCAAAGAGAACGAGTAAGACCGTACCCAGAGACAAAGTTAATTGTAGCATTATGGACTATGTCGGTATTTGTTGACCCCATGGAGTAGTTTAATTAATTCTAAGACAGCATGTCTGAATTCACTTGGAGAAAAAAGATATTTAAGGAAGTTAAATTGGTTTTGAGAAGACCGTACCCAGAAACAAGGTTAATTGTAGCTTTATGAACTATGTCGGTATTTGTTGACCTCATGGAGTAGTTTAATTAATCCTAAGACAGCATGTCTGAATTCACTTGGAAAAAAAAAGATATTTAAGGAAGTTAAATTGTTTTATTAAATAGAATAAAATAAAAGAATAGAACGTTATTTATTCTCGTTAATTATTATTTTAACTCCTTTATTTCACTATACATGTTTATACAAATTATGTTTTTAAATATTAGAATATAAAAACATTTAAAAATATAAAAAAGTTGTAGCCCACCGGTATCGGGAACAGGTCCAAGCTATCGGCAATCAGGGCTCCAGAGAGAAGAACCTCCTAATAATGTGGGTCGTGTCGAGAAGTTCCGCTTTCTGAATCAAGTCCTCGATCCAGCTGCCCAACGAGAGCCTCCTCAGGTGCTAGTCGACGTTTTTGGCTATTAAGCCATAGGCTGTCACGACTATCGGCACAATGATCGCTGAGTCCACATTCCACGTTTAACAACCTCGTTGTTAATATGTTTATCATTCCCGGCACACACGAGGGTCGCAATCATGCAGTGGCGTGCACAGAGATTTCAGACAGGGTATGCTCAAAAAAAAAACTACATCAATCAACCGTTTGAAAATGTCTCTATTTAAACATACTTCACCAGCAGGTCCCACAGGTATAATTTTCCATTTTTACAATAATCTTACTAAATAATAATTACTCGACAATCAATCACTTGCACCATATCTCATATTAGGACTTGGTTCTACGCATACCTCTATAGGGTACCTACGTGCCTCTTCGCAAATGCTCTGACACGTATGATTTTGCGAGTTTTAATTGGTATGTGCCTAAACTAAACAAGATAAGTTCCTCCTCGTTGAGGCTAGGAAATGGTACATCGCTTTCTTCCATCGCTGTGAAACGTACCCTTTGGCGGTTGATATTACAGTCCACAACATATTAGTCACCAAACCTGTTGGAAACGTTAATTCTGTCTTTTATTATTTCGACAATGTTGTTAGCGTGTGGATTATTCTACAATGGATCACGGAACGTGTTCAATAAGGCTCCAGCGATTTAGAAAATTAATAGAACTTGATTAAAAATGAATTAAAATTGATTTAGAACTTGTATTGTGTTTTGTTTTTATTTCTTTTTTGTATCTCATTTTATGCTGCATTGTCGGTTGGCAGCAGACATGCTGACTAAAGATTAATTAAACTACTCCATGAGGGTAACGAATACCGACATAGCTCATAATCTCTGCCGCGAATAGCAGAATAGCTATTAAAACATGGGAAAAAATTAACAAAAAAATTAAAAAAATTAAAGGGGGTACAAAGTTCGCCGGGTCAGCTAGTATTGAATAAGAACCAATATAAGTATGGTAATTACAATAATGAATAAAGATAATGAACTTTCCTATAATTTTGTTAAAACAATTTAACTTCCTTAAATATCTTTTTTCTCCAAGTGAATTCAGACATGCTGTCTTAGGATTAATTAAACTACTCCATGAGGTCAACAAATTCCGACATAGTTCATAATGCTACAATTAACCTTGTCTCTGGGTAGGTACCGTCTTCTCAAAACCAATTTAACTTCCTTAAATATCTTTTTTCTCCAAGTGAATTCAGACATGTTGTCTTAGGATTAATTAAACTACTCCATGAGGTCAACAAATACCGATATAGTTCATAATGCTACAATTAACCTTGTCTCTGGGTACCGTCTTCTCAAAACCAATTTAACTTCCTTAAATATCTTTTTTCTCCAAGTGAATTCAGACATGCTGTCTTAGGATTAATTAAACTACTCCATGAGGGCAACGAATACCGATATAGCTCATAATGCTACAGTCATCTTTTTTTTTGGGTACGGGGCCCATACAACTTTACCCATTGTTCTTTAATTAATTTATTTTGTTAAAAAGAGTAAATTCGTTTTGGCACATGCGTCGTTTTATTCCAAGAGCACGCACATTATAGCCATCACTCTTCTTTTGCGTTTCAAAAGTAATTGCATCACTTTCGCTCGCTTAGTAGGTTTTCGAGGATTTTAGATTTTCGAGGTAGCGCCTTAACAATATCCTTCAAAATGATTCAAATTGAGATTGATAGTGTGTTACGCAATTAGGGTGCAAGAAGTAAGTTCAACTAAAATTAAAAATAAACTTATTTCATATTTCATCAACTTTACAGCGAGAATTTCACAAATGTCAATGTCATCGTACTTATAATCATATTAATAAAAGGAAACATAACAAAACGTTTAAAGGATAGAATAGTTGTTGTTTCACATTATCAACACTAAAAACCTCAGTAACAATGAAATACCAAGAATATGATATAATACCTAATTGTTATATATTACAACAAATAATATAAGTGGTATAATGATACCAATAATAGTATACATTTTGTTGAATATTATGTGTGTAAGTACAAATTAATATGATGTGCAAATATTTGCATCACAATTTATTGAAAGGCATCTTTTATTTTGATAAGAAAGAATTTTATTATATAAATATGTAGAGCTTAATTAACAAAACATCATCTAAATATTTAATAATTGTCAACAATAAGTTTTGATCAGGGGAAATATTTTATTTCTAGTAATTCTAATTAAATGAAGGTAGTTAAGAGGCCTTGCACGAAATCGACTCATTTTGGAAAATTTTAGAAACAGCGGAAAATAAAAGTAATATTGAAATAACGTAATTTTTGAGAAAATTGCAGTCGCGAATGTATTTATTACTATTATCTATTATTTAGTAAAACTTTTATTAAATTTAAAAAACACTCCTTTAATCTTCATCATAAAACGAACATTTTATTTTATGGAAATATAATGTCTTCGTTCGATCGTTGTATAGGTAGTTCGTTGTCTTGTCTATGTGTGTACGTCCCAAGGCGTAATCAAGACTACTAAAGTGATGACACTATTAACATGAGCTTGGACTGGAATGTTTTTGAGCCTCAAAAACGTTATTTCTACAATAAATCACACAGACCTGAGGCGCGAATCATACAGAAACGGCGCAAGGTGAAGGCGCGGCGCAGGCATCTTGCCGCTTCAAAACGTTTCAGTACAAAATGTAGGTAGGCGAAACGATGTGAATTATACTCAAGCGGCGCACAGTGGGCTGAAACGGGCCGGTAGAGGACTTAGCGTTTAAAAAAAAAAAGTTTCTTTTTCTGAAATTTTAAATAGTGCGTTGGATTTATCTATTGATTATAAGTAATTATTTATATGAGGGTCGTTTAGATAACTTGAGTATTTTCGGAGTTATTAATAACCAAAGTAATTTTTGTATGAAGCAAAACAAAAAAACTTGAAAATCTAGAAATTCTCAAATTTTCTCAAAGAATTGACTTTACGTATGTATAGTACGTATTTTTGTCCTATTTTAGCACCTATTGTCGGGTTGCGATTTTCTGCGATTTGGTCGCAATTTCAAATTTTGTTCTCTATTCCACACCACCATAGAGTTTAAGAACCAGGCGCGTTTTTTTTTATGTAGTGGTCTCCCCGTTAGGCCTAATCCACTAAGGACTAATACAATAAGTAAAAATCACAATCAGGTACTGGTCACTGCACTTTTTTAATTTAATCACTATCAAGAGTATCCATATTAACAAATGCAAAATTTTCGTATTCGTCATCATCAAATGTTTCCGTTTGTTCAATTATTAATAAACTTTGTGCTTCTTCTGACAAAGTTTTATATTTTCTGCGAAGTTTGTGGCGTTTCGCTGAGATGAATGGATCAGAGCTGGTCAACAAATTATTTAGAATGTCTTCATTTGTAGTTTTTCTACTGCATTTCCTGGAATGGTGTTGGCGGTACCTACGAAAGTCTTTATTTCTAGCTTCAGCGGCTTCTTCAAATAGCTGTCCAATTGGTATTAGACCAAAACTTTCAATAATAGCTGCACCATGCATAAGAACTTTATGAACACTTCAAGGCATATAATACCAGCCATATAATTCCAAATACAGTCGCATGGTCACTTAAGCATATTCGTGAAATTTGACTCGGTCAATGTGGTAACCTGATGAAATTGCCTCTAAAATGGTTGCAAACCGCCTATTTAAGTCTTCACTAACACCAGTTATCTCAGCAGTCACGTTTGGGTTTGCAAAAAATCTTCTAGCAGTATTTCCGTCATTCGTGGAGCCGTGCCCTTGTTTGACAACATCTATCAGAAGTCCCATTCTATTTTTAAAAGCATCTTGTATATTTTTCTTCCTGCTTTCCATGATGCAGTTGTTGTCTCCCTTTACTGTCCATGTCTTTATCGTTAATCTGTAAGCTATATGCAGAATGCATTCCATCATTCGTATCCAGATATGTAATGATGACAATCCGTATTTACAGAGATCTGGATCAGTCGGTTTTGATGCAATTAAGGGCAAATTATTCATCTCAGTTGGAGTGGTTTTACAAATGTCGCATCTCTGAGATGAAGTATCACATAAAATTGATGTTGCTTTTCCGTCTATCATTGTCATTAATAAAGAGTGTGAAATCTTTATTTCTCCAACTTCTGTTTTTACTAAATTAACAATCTCTTCCTCAATAGCACTTTTTTCACGCAAAATTGTTATTTTATTTTCTTTCACAAATTCGAAAAAGATTGGACGACACCAGTATGATGAATTTGGTGAATCCTTTTTCCAGATAACTTGTTCGCCGCACATTAATTTTATTGGCACTAAACTTCCCATAAATATGCTTGAATCGTCCAGTTCACTTTCTTGTTCATCGTTTGTTTGCACTTTTTGTTTGTAATTGGCTTGATTTGAAGCACCGTCAAATCCCCACTTACTGATTAGTGTAAATTCTTTACAACCACTATCTATGACGAGTGACGTCATTATTCTTCTTGTCGTTATATCCAATAGAGCTTGTAACTTTATTTTGGCTGAGGTGTCCCTCACTGTAATAGCATCTTTTGGTGGATAGCATTCCTGTTTCGCATGTTGCACTTGAAAATAAGATGGAAATATATTACCGTCATTCTCGTTAAAACTTTTTCTTAAAGTATTGTATTGCCACTTGGTCAGCTTAAGTGATAAAAATAATCCTAAAGCCTCATCCGGAGAAAATACAGATTTTGTTTCTTTAACAGATATGCACTTCTTAACTTTTTTTACATCTTGGGGATTCTTAAGTAAATGTTCTAGTATTTTAGCAATCTCATCATTCCCATCCGCTTTCAACTGCTCAAAATATGCATATTTTATTTCGTCCGAAGATAAATGAAAGTTTTCTGCTCGTCTTTTTTCTGTTTAAGCGCTAATTCACAAAACGGTTTTCTAGGGCTTTGCTCGGTGGAGACACCGTCAGAAACTTTTGCTGGTGATACATACTGAGTTGATGTACTCGGTGCTGGTTGATCTTTATTACTGGTTATTAAACACTTAATAAAGTCTGGCCACATTATGGTTTCTTGTATCCATTCGCTATTTTTAGTTCTGAATATAGTTTCTTTACGATGAGCGTTTTCCCATCTTCTATTTAAATTATAACAAAATTTTGCACAAAATAACTTTCAGGTCTTTTCATGTTGATCACTTAATTCGACTAAAAATTTAGACCTTATCTCACTACACAAACTTTCATTATTTTTAATACTGCCACTGTTTTTTAAAATAATAAAAAGGTCAAGGTTGGTCACCAAATCTTCAAACATTTTCACAAACACAAAATAACTCACACTCACTTCACTTATTTGTATAAGTAATAAATATGTGAGGGTAGTGCGTCTATTATGGTGGGTAATAGAACACTGAAGTACGTTTGAATGCAATAGTACATTTTGTGCCCTATTATCGTTGCACCAATCAGGTAACGACACGTGCCATAACTTGATGTTGCGGTCGCGCATTCCTATGTCTTGATTCCCGGAAATAAGTGTCAAAACAAAATACGTCATACCTACCTATATTACCTATGGTGGTGGAAAATGTCGAACAATTTTTTTTTATTTAAAGTACTAAGTAAGTATTGAAGTACTTCAGGCCGTTTAGTGTACATTATTTTCAATTTCAAATTAATTGGAATAAATTGCGAAACTAAAATTTCATAACTCTTCATACAAATTTGATATGGCTATATCTCCGAAAGTACGAGTCCAATTAAAAAAAGTCAAAGAGTAAAAACTTTTTATATTTATGTCTAGATACTAAAAAAATACATTTTAGTTCTTAAGACCCAACCTTGTAATCCCAGCCCACTGTGCGGCGTGGCGCAGGCACGTCGTTTCGTCGCCTGTTTCGCGTCGCTAGCAGTCGCGACTGGAGAGGCGCGCAAGCAGCACGACTTTTGTTTATACAGTAGGTGCAGAAAAATGCGTGCCAATAGTGAGTTTAATGTAGAGTTCTGCGAGATAATTGAACAATATCTAGCTCACACACAGCTCATACACTGTAGGAAAACGATCAGGATATTCGTATAATTGCTCTTGTGACATTATTATTTTAAAATATCTATGCTCTTGTGACATATTCCACACAGGGTGCACCCAATATTTTCGGTGTCTAATACACATTAATGAGTTGCAGCAAAGCAAGCGCATCTTCGTCGTCTGAAGAGGAAGACACGCTATCACGATAAAGTCAGCCTGTATAATGACTAGTTGCGGCGTCTATAAAATTTAAATCGCGTCCGTGCCTTATCTGTTCCACGCCTGCTCTGCGCCTGCGCCGCGTCTTCACCGTACGCCGTTTCTGTATAATTCGCGCCTGACACGGATACATATTTAAATTACTTTTAGCTTTCTCACAATTGGGTAACAAAATTAACCAATATGGGTTTATTTTGTGCACAGCCCGGGCTGTGCATTCTGAAAGCTGACAATGTGGCGTCACAAATAGCTGTTAAATACTTTGCTAAACAACAACAACTTTAAGACTAATTAATTCATATTTCAGTGGACTATAGAGCGATAATTTATATTTCCAGACAATAATATTAATAAAAACAGGTAAATATTTGACAGCAGGGTATTTGCAACGTTGCCAACTTTTAGAATGCACGCTATTAAAGGAAATAAGCTTATGTACTACCTTACAGTAATTCTGATCTGATTGTATAATATTTTATTGACGTCTCTTGCATATTATAATTATGTATAACAAATAGAATTATATTAAAAAAAAACATATAAATGTCTTTAGTTTTTTTTTACTTATAAATCTAAAATAAAATTTTACGTATCCATAATAACATTTTAGTTTCATTTACAACTAAGCTTTAATTGCAACAAACGATGCCCATATTAAGATAACATCTTTGCGTATCCATATAAGGAGACCATCATCGGCTTTAGGAAGCCTATTTCATATCAATAAATTCTGACATAAAATATAATTGAAATTTTGGTAAGACATTTGAAAAAGCTTTCAGAAGAAACATTGTAAAGTACGATTCACACATGTCCGCACATCGCACGGGACGAAAGGCCATTCTGACCAGAATGAAAGAAAGGCAACTCACTGTTTTGCACAAAATTATAATAATTTTTAACTCGATACTGCTTGCATCGTGAGAAGGTCCACCACCGGTAGGTAGCTTGGACCATGTTCCCGATACTGGTGAACCACGATTTTTTAATGTTTTTATAAAAATATTAATAATAATATAATTATTCATAATAGAGAACAGTGGTAGCCCAGTGGTAACGACCGCGACTTACGAGATATAGGTCGAAGGTTCGAACCCGGACAGGCGCTTTACTTTGTGTAAATTATTTCATCACCGCTGCTCTCAAAACGGTGAAGGAAAACATCGTGAGGAAACCGGCATGTCCTAGAACTAAAAAAAATCGAAGACATGTGACATCTACCAACCCGCACTGGGCCCGCGTGGTGGACCACGGCCACTCCCTCTCACAGAGAGGAGGCCTGTGTTCTAGCAGTGGGAACATTATATGCTGATTATGTTATATATTCATAATATTAATTTAATATTTTAGGGACGAGCATAGCGCGGGATGTTTGCATCCGATGAGTTCGAATCGAGTTTGAGCCTGCGCATTTGTTACACTGCGCTTGCGCTTGTTCCGGTGCGCTTTTCAGGTGTGAACCATACCTACTACTTTAGGTTATCAGTAGTACCAACTTAAACTAGATACTTTCCTTGGTGTCATCTGCGCTGACTTGTTTCAGAATGTGTTTGACGATCTGATCTATAGTGTGCGTATCGAGCATGCGCGCGATATTCTTGTCTTCGATCACGTATAAGAACAAGTGCTTGGAGTTTTCGCGCAGGCGCTGTACTCGCGTCCATTTCTCGCGGTCCGCGGGTTTCGCACCACACTGCTCGATGACTTTTTCTAATATCTGTGTAAAACGGTCCAGTAAGAAGATTATAATGTAGAATCCTCAGTATCGCATATACAGGGTGAAATTGAACACATGCGACAAATCGAAATGGGAGATTGTACTCATTATTATGAACAACTTTTACTATGGGGCCAAACCTGAAATCGCGAAAAAAAAATCAGCTCTTCCCTACATTTTGATGAGTTATGCGAACATAAATGTAGGGAACAGCTGATTTTTTTTCGCGATTTCAGGGTTGGTCCCATAGTAAAAGTTGTTCATAATAATGAGTACAATCTCCCATTTCGATTTGTCGCATGTGTTCAATTTCACCCTGTATAATAAGTACAAAGTGTAAAAGAACATACCACGTCTACGCTCTCGTCGGGCCAACCAAACAAATCGAGTGTCTCCTCATCAATAAGATGTGCAAGTAACATTTTCAAATTCTCTGTGAGTTCTTCTTCTGACATAAGGGCCAAATTTCCTTTCTGGAATATAAAATTGTATATCAATCAATGAATTACAATTACAACCAGAGGCACCAAGAAGTATCATATAAGTAACCCGGTAACTAGGTTGTGGAGGTCAGATAGGCAGTCTCGCTCCATGTAAAGCTTCAGCTGCATTCGGTTTGACTGGAAGCCGACCCCAACATAGTTGGGACTAGGCTAGGCAGGTGATGATTATGAAAGTATTGTATTATTAGTATACCTTATTCTGGATTTCACTACTGGAACTGCTCTGGTCGTCTTGCATGCCGCCGTAGAGCACGCCTGCCCCGCTATAGCCTTGCAGAATACGATCCGACTCTACATCTAACAGGTTCAGTATTGATTCTATTTCAGACTTCTTCACTCTTTCCATTGAATTATTAGAGCCCTGGAAAGAGAATTAAATGAAAACAATAGCATTAGAGCATAAGCAGCTTATAATAATAATAAATAATGTTCGTGGAAGCCACATGCATTCGGTTTTTTGGTTCTTGGGATACTGTGCTCCAAGACTGATTGCATAACATAGCACGTGAGACTCACGAGCACGGAGCGCACGTGCTGCAGGTGTCCCTTGAACACGGTCGGGTGGTGCTTGCGCACGTGCCGAATAAGCTGCTCGCCGCGCACGTAGGCGCGCGCCGACACGCAGTACATGCAGCGCCGCGGCCGGTCCAGCGTGTGCGTCTCCAGATGACGCCGCAGGTTTACCTCCGAGTGGAACGTCTTGGCGCACACCTCGCAACTGTACGCTGCAAACATTACATCAACTAAACTTAGGCTCATTTTCTCATTGGCTTCAAAACAGTGTGTCAAATATTGGCCATGTCTTGCGTTATAAATATTGGCTATGTCTTGCGTTATAAATATTGGCCCACTCAGTTCTGTTCAGAAGAATGTGATGGAAATCGTGTGATTTGAAATTGCACGCCCCTCCATTAAACGCTAACACACTACTTGCTTTGTTGTAATTAAAAATATGTGACTTCATTTTAGCAGCATAAAAATCTGATCGTTTAATGTTTCGTTTTCTTCTATATCGCAATCAGTGCCGCGCATACCTATTGCAAAAATATGTCCGGTAGCATAAATATCAGACAGCAATGTTTGAAAAGAGAAATAAATGATTATCTTAATTTGCCTTTTGGCAATTGAGTCGATGTCCACTATTCTGCCAGTTTTACCCAACTTAAAGTTGGTGAGTATTAAATTCATAGTTACTTATCTAAAAGAAGCAGGGGCGGACAGTACGGGGAACGTTTTTCATGTCACTATAACTCTACCAAATCTAAAATGTTACCTATTCCCTTCATAAGTTGTGGCAGCACGTGTTTTTTCATTTTGTCGGTTTTTATAAAGTCGTTTTTAATAAACTGATTGTTACTAAAAATTGTTTCATTTCATGTACCTATCCAAGCATCGTGACGACTAGATAGATAGAATATTCTTTATTGTATGCCATACATTGTTACTTAGAAAAAAGCACATACATTGTTTATTAAAATTGTTTGAACTTAACTTGAAAATAAAAGGTTTCGTACTCCTGCTTCTGCAAGCCTCTTTTTTCTAATGTTATAATAAATGGAGTATAGGTAGGCAAATAGAGAAAAGAATCTCAACCTGTTTTTGTGTAGTGGTCTACAGAAAAACTAACAAAAACACAAAGAGAAATTCACTAGACTTGCTTTAGAGAAATTAATTAAATGCCCCCCGTACGCCTATCGAAGGTCCGGGACCCCAAAGTAGAAATGTCGACCGTGTGAAACAGTGACCGCTCATTTACTCATGTGCGGGTTCACTTCGCCAAATAAGCACAACCACTATTAGAAATCATCATCGCGGCTTCGAATTTCCAAGGTGCATAACTTATATCGTAGTACCTACTGAAGAATATATACACTTACGCTTATCTTCTAGATGCACTTTCAAATGATTATTCAAACTGGCTTCACTGATGAATTCTTTTGTTGAGTATGTACATGTTGTCAGGGGACAAAATAACTTCTCTAATCCCATATGTTCTCTCATGTGAATCAGCAACCTGAAAGTGTTGAACAAGTAGATGGGTTTTTTTTTACATCTTGACTCTGTATACTGAACAATAGCTGATATATAGCTACTTGGAGCATAATCAATATACAACATTGCTATGTCACCTGGCTCTTCCGGAGAAGGTCTCGCCACACTTGCTGCACATGTTGCCGGTGTGCTTCTCGAGGTGGTGCTGCAGCTGCACGCGCTGGATGTACGACTTGCTGCACAGCGAGCACTTGTACGGCTTGTCCTCCACGTGCGTGAGCGCGTGGCGACGCATCACCTCGATCGTGAACGTGGTGTAGCCGCACTACAAAAACACGCGCGCATTACAACCAACATTATTATCGCCAAATTATTTTTATTTTTAATGGCCGTCAATAACCGTGATAAGTAAACAGGCAGCTAAATAAAAACCCCTGTTTTAATTGAAACCATTTTATGTATGGTGCTCAGTAGCCAATTACTGTTTTTTTCTGATGAAGTGATGATAGTAATTAACTAAAAATATTGGCTCCTCTGTTGATTTTACATTAAGATTTTAGTGTTATTTATCCTAATCACAGCTATTTAATTTACCGATATTTCACTTACCTTTTAACTCCTAATGCCGTGACAGCAGTAAACAAATAATAAAAAACTAGTATTAAAACATAATTTTTAAAATTTTGTAATGAAGTTAAACATAATTATAATTCTGATAACTTTGAAATACCTGAACACAAAGAAAGTGTTATGCTAGATTCAGTCTCATTCACTAGAGTTATGCACTAGGAAGTCCTTATAAAAGATAAAGTTAAGTACATTGTGAACATTACCACATCACATGCAAACTTCTTCTCGCCGTGTATTTCAAGATGTTTGGTCATGGCAGCTCGAGAGCTGGTCCACTTGCTACAGTGGTGGCACTGATATTGATCTGGGGTGTCTGTTGCAAAATGTTTGTCTTGTTAAAACCTGTTTTCCACATATTTAGCAACCAGTGTTTATATTAAATGTAGGCAAAATGGACATAAGTTTTAAACAATTCCTTATTATGACACAATGCACTGAATTAATTTACAAGCTGCAATGCTGCTCATAAATTAAAATGTCTTCAATTAAATACAAACTTAATTATAATATTCATTAACTAATTCAATTAATGAACTGATCAGCTTTATGCTTTTAAAGTATAATTCATTCCAAAAGACTGAATAAAAAAGAATATAAAGATAACATTACCTGCATGTTCTTTGTGCCAATGGTTAACCAATTTAGAAAAGTTCTTTGTAGAGTATAGACAGTGCTTGCAACAGAAAGCATTCTTTAAAATATGTTGCAACCTTATGTGGACCATTAAATTGTCTTTTCTGGAAAATTTTGCATTGCAAATCTGTGAAGAATAATTATAATTCATTTATTTTTTCAAACATAGTCCATTTCATTACATAAAATTATACTCAACATTCATGTGGTTTATAAATTAAAATTCATACATACACAATAATAATTATACTTATTACAACATTAAATTATGTGAGGGAGGCACTAATATGAAGTTATATTCTCCTCTGCAACGGGGTAAGAACCTGATTGGACCGGGAAGTTTAAGCTCAGCCTTAATACAAAGTGCTCCACTTTCATAATTTTCATCAAGAAAATATTTTTGGCTTAGTTTAGATAAATACTAGCTGCTCGGCTAACTTCGTACTGCCATCTATCGAAATCAGACAATCTGTTCTCAAGATATCATCAAAAAAGCCGTTCCATACAAAATGTATTACAAATTTCAAATCCAAGATGGCTGCCACCACAAATGGCAAATTCACAGAGGAATACGTTAGTATGGAATGAACGCCAACAACCACGAGTACCTAACTAGCTTCGCTTCACTGTGGTAAAAAAATACGTACAGCTGCGCAGATTTCGGCGAGTCACGTGTCGATCGTATAGCATGTTTACTAGTAATATAATATTATAAAGTTTAAAAAGCAAGAAATAAAAGTTAAATCGAAATTTAAAACGGCTAATGAAAATTGGAAATTAACAGCAGTTATGTTTGCTACAATGCTGGGTTTAAGCCTCATCTGTTTGGCGTTTTCATTAGCCGTCCCCCGACGTGAGGACGCTTGGATCAAAATATTTCCTGCAACTTATATTAAACTTAAAGGGCCAATATATATTATTATTTTAGTTTTTAGAGGTTTTTGATTGAGTCGGGGGTTTTTTAAATTTTCAATTTAACTTTTATAAGTATCTTTATTTTATCGATTTGTAGCCGCACGCTAGGCGCATGGCAATAGATATTTAGCCACCACCGCCAAAGGTTAAGCACCACTCACAAGAATCTTCTAACAGGTCATCCAGTATTATTATTATTATTATTTGATTAGACACACTAGCATCTAATTAGCTGATGCAATGCGTGTATATTGTATAGCTTGGACATATTTAGTCTGTCCAGATGATTCTTGAAGCAGTTCAGTGTGGGAGCCGTCACAACATTTTCCAGGAGCCTATTCCATGCTTTTACAACTCTTTTAGACAAAAATTGCTTCAAGGGCTTTTTTTTTTACGAATTGTCCCATAGCTTTAAGGAATGCCCACGCAAATGTGTGTTCACAATTCACATTCAGTGTGTAAAGATCTTGAAGACTGGGCACTTCATAGTGTATGTAAAAGAAGAATAAAAGTCGCCTCTTTAAACACAAATTGTGGATAATGTAAAGTGTTTAATAGATAATAGAACAGAAAACTTACTTCGCAACTATATGAGGCAACTCCTTGTCCATCACATCCACTCTGCGCCATATGCCGAAGCACATGTGAGCGCCGAACGAATGTTCGCTTGCAATGTGGACATGAAAAAATGTCTCTCTCATGAACATTCTTGATGTGAACAATCAAAGTTTTCTTATCTGGGCAACAGACACTGCACATAGCACAAGAAACACTGTCAGGTAGCTTCGAGTGTTCCGTCCGAAGATGCTCCGTGAAGCTTTTCTTAAACCTGAACTTTTTGGGACATTCTTGACAACTGTACACTGCCTGCAATGAAAATTCAACAGATTATGAGATAAGACATTGATTCAGTTTTACTAAGATATCAATTCCATCATTTTTTTTAAATGTCCGCTACACTAGCTAGTTCTGACATGAATGTCCAACTTCAACTCTTCATTAATGGCTTTTGTGGTGTTGAGCATTTGCATAAAGTTTGTTTATCTGTGCATCATAAATAAAGCAGCCAACTTTTGCAATAAAACTAATTAACTGTGTCTGTTTACAAAATAAAAATTGAATTGCTTCATACATTCTCATTTGGCTATTCAAAAGTGCTACATTATGAGAATTTATTATTGTAAATTCTTTTATTCGAACGCCTTCTAATCAATTTCATGCGATCACTGAATGTAGAACCTCCTTTTTTGAAGTCGGTTAAAAAGTAAGTTTAGTCAAATAATATACTTTGTTTACCTTATTGAAAACCGTATTTTCATTGTATTCTACAGCGCGACAACGTCTATGATGAATTAATAACTCTTTTCCTGTTTTGAAATTCTTATTGCAAACATTACAGATGTATTCAACATCTATATGAGAAGATGTTTCTTTTTCCTTCTTCGGTAACACAACAGAACAAGAATCGTTTTTCACTAGATTTTTGTTAGACGTTTTCCTTTTCTTATTTTTGGGCCCAGGCGGTCGCCCTAACTTCTTTCGTTTGGGTGGCATTTGAAGAAAAAAATTGATGTTATAGTTAGTATTGTTTACATCTATTCCTTAGAAATAGATTGTTGTTTATCAAAAGAAGTGCAATGAGTTCACATTTATAAAATTTGATATTCTTTTCACTCAGGCGCTCGAAACTCCTTGGCCCAAGCGCCACGTACATAGATTTCAGTGACGTTATGAAATGGGTTGCCATTTGCCAACTCAAGCAGGGACCACAGGTTACTTATAGAACTAGGAGATTACTCTTTCATGACGAGCTAAACTAAATACAATAATGAAAAGCTTAGAAACACACAATTACTGTATTGTATTACGTTCAAAAAATCGATTTCTAGTTGATTTCATAGTTATCAATAGAACTTAGAATACCCACACCCGTACGCTAAACTGTTGCTTATGGTAACAATCATAGTAGTCTCTGGTTTGTTAATTTTGACAAAAACAAAAACTGTGGCCGCATTCCGAATTAGCTGTAATCGTTCACAGCCAGGCTCGAACTTAGAGACCCAGAGCCCCTAGCCCTAGGCACTTCGACATTTGGGGCCCCCATTCCGTCATTTTGGACATTTTGCAAATTCATAAAAAATGCACTAGTAGAGAAAATTTTGAATTATTTTTTTAAACTAAATTTTATCTGACTTTAAATAAACATCAGAAATAATGCTGTCTATGCTAAGTATGTCACTATAGTTAGTATAGTTACGTTACGTCAACAGTCGTCACGTCATACGCAGCGTATATCCGAATGATTCTAAAAAAAACCTATTAGCTTTATAGAATCTTCAGCAGCGCCCCGCGGTTTCACCCGCATAAGTCTCGATCCCGTGGGAATATCGAGATAAAAAGTATCCTATGTCCTTTCCCGGGACTCAAACAATCTCTATATCTTTCATCTAAATCGGTTCAGCAATTTAAATTTAAGCGTGAAAAGGTAACAGACAGACAGACACGCTTTCATATTTACAATATGAGTATGGATATGGCGAACTTTCTTCTGAACAAACCAAAGGATGACGTCTTCATAAAGAGTGCATTTAGCCTGTTCTCTTCTATGGTAGATCTGTAATTCTTTACCAAAGACATTCATATCTTAAATCTCTTTGTTCTTTACCCTTTTGAGTACTGAAAACGACTGTTCTGCCGAAGCAGTTTGGGGCGCAATTTCTACGTTTAGATAAATGTCCAAAAAACCTCTTTCTGATAAGAATTTATATAGTTTCAGCACAAAATACAGAGAGTACAGAAGTCAATCTACATACAAAGTGCGCTCGAGCAACGCACACATAGACACCGCTCACACACATAGACATCGCTCACGGACACGACATCTCAGAACGGTTGATAACAGTGCGAGTGCGAGTGCCATCCGCTTGAGACACGCGTCTGTGAAGTGCAAAAATGGAGCAACAAAAAAAAACCGAGTGTGCTTATGATCACACGACTGAAGTGAAACTTCAATCGTATTTGGCTATGAAAGGAAGAGAGAAAGAAAATGTGCGCGCGCACTGCTTTCTCTTGCTTATATACCCCACTCAACTCCCGTTCGCCTCGCCCGATTACACTTTTCGTAACGCGTTCGCCAGCTTACTCCCCAAGTCAAGCGTGCGTAAAGAAGTTTCACTTCAAAAAGTTATTATAACTGTTCGGTGGACGGTTGTTTATATTCAACAAACGGTGAATTGTCGTTTTTTAACCTACCAGTTGTTTCAGAGAGGTAAGTAGGTATTTGCTTGTATTTCGATGGTTCATTTTAACGTAACACAGAATAGTTAGGTAAGTAGGTAAGCGCCCCGGCCCGACCAGCTTTGCGCCGTAAAAGCAGTAACTCTGATTCTGGTCTTGCTTGTGCCGCGTTCCGATGCGCACGTGTTTGCATATTCTGTGTATTGACTAGCGCGGCGCAAGCTGTCGCATGTATTTTTGTTTTCGCCATGAGTAATGAACTTGTGGCGAATGAGCTGCTGGCGTTCCTGCAGCAGAAGCTGGATGTGATGGACGAGGTATCCGCTGTCCAAATCTGTGCAACAAACTTCAGCGAGGATGACATAGCTGCTGCCAAGCTATTGTTGTTCAGTGTGCTAAACAAGCGCGACCAGATGGTGTCCCGCCGGCGTGACGGGACTAAGAGAAGCCTGCAAGATATTATCACGCTGTTCAAGGAGACCGACCCGGATGACGTGCCGACGTTTGTGGCGAAGGAGCTGCACAAGCTACCACCCGTCACCTTCGACCACGTCGATGTAACAAGCCTTCTGAAGGACATAGTGTTTCTGAAGGCCCACCTCGCGGTTGTTCTAGCGAAGTTAGATGCATCCCAAAATACCGTCGCCGATTTGCGCAAAGAAGTTAGCGAGTTGCGCAACAGTGTAGCGGTAACTAGGTCATCAGTCGATTCATCTAACGTAAACATTTGTCGCGGAACCGGCCTCGATGTATCGTCGTCAATTTCCGCGTCAGCAGTTTCGTCGCCAGCGCACCCGTCGTTTGCTGAGGTTGCAGAGCGCCCCGCCCGCGCGCCCCTCAGCCCGGTGCCCGTCATCGCGGCTCCTCCACGCAGCGCCGCCCGAGCCCCTCGCCCCGTCCCGCTGCCAGTTTCTGCAGCCCTGGCGAAGCCCTTACAAAAAGAATTCGCTAGCGTCACCGCGAGTGCCCCAGGTACTCTAAGTACGAAGCCTATGCCAAAAAAGGCACCGAATAAGGCTGATGATGAGGGTTTCGTGACGGTGCAAAGGAGGAAGCGCCGATCGCGACCGAACAAGAACCGCTGCGGCAAAGCTCCTACGGATCCCGAAGTCAGCTTGCGCGCCGCAAAGCCGAACACACCGGTGTACATCTCCCGTCTACACTACACCACTAAGGCGGAGGACATCGTGGAGTACGTGCGCCAGAAGACGAGGTACACGCCGAGGGTGCAGTTACTGGAGTCGCACCGCAACGTCAACTTCAAGGCGTTCGTGGTGCGCGTACCAAATTGTTATCTGCCCGTCGTCATGGAAGAAGACTACTGGCCACAGGACGTGGTTTTCCGTCGCTTCCGCGGACAAGTACCACAGAGCAGTACAAGAACTAGCTAGTGAAGTGATGTACTAGTTTTATAATAAAAATATGTATGTTTAGGTTAAGGTATTTATCTATGGGCCTGCGTCGCCTGAAATAAATGAATAAATAAATAAATAAAATAAAAATAAAAGCGAACATGACTTTGTGCCTTTTTATACTAGGTAAGAGATGAGCGCGTTTCAAGAAATAGTTCCTATGTTATAATGAAATTGAAGACGATTCTGCGGTTTTTTTAAGATTTATAAGGTGTCCGTGTTAGAATCATGCCCAAAACATTAAGGAGTGGTGAAAACGGCATAGGAACTATTTGTTGAAACCGTAGAGGGAGTATAGTATACCTCTATTCTCTGTCTACGGTTGAAACGCACTCTAGTTTATCTGTGTCGGAACTCGGACGGACTGTATGTCATGTCAGTTTTTCATCTGTCACGTTCACCCACAGAGTACACTATTGCGTTGCGTTCACCACAGAGGGTGCGTTCCGAGTTAGGAATGTAATCGATTTGAGCGAATTAGCGTGACCGCGATAACGATGATGTCCAGTGAATCGTCATAGATGACGTCATGACATGCGCCATCTTGCGATAACACCCACAATGCCTTCTAATAATATCACCGTGAGCGCTGTCAAAAGTGCGAGTGTGTGTGTCAGTGTGTGTTTTGTTTTGAGATGCATCATTTATCTTAAACTAACGTGGCATTTTCGAAATTGTGCTTCTGGCTGACAGTCACCACCTAAATAAAGAAAAAGAAGATGTGGTGTTTATACAAAGAAATACTGCTGTAATATCGTTTTGACATTGAGTAAGCACTGTGATCGCGTTCACGAGCGTTCCGAAAAAATAGTGTAGTCTATGGTTCCGAATTGCTGACAGCTCAGAGCCCTGATTCACAACCATACGACAGGCTATCGTATCGAAAACATGACATTTCGATAACCTGCGGGGCAATTGCGTAACACTTTATCAATCGGAATCGGTTTCATTTTGACAGTTCAACAACATTCATTGCGTTGTAAATATGTGAGCACCATGTATCTATCAGATAAATAATTTATATGACATGGTTTCGTTTTTAACTCTTTTACCTATTGTTGTATAGTAATTTTATTGTAGGTGCATCGTCCTCACATGTTATTATATAATGTACCCATGTACCCATGCATGCATGCATGTACACATGCAAAATATTGTATCTAAAACATTTTAAAAGAGTCACGGTGGAGTTTCTTGTCCATTCTTCTCCATACGAAAACTACCTTTTGGAATGGGCGACTAGAATCAATTCTGTTTTAAGATAATTTTTGACGTTCAAAAGTGCCTTTTATGTGCCTATTTGAAATAAATGCTTTGACTTTGACTTTGTTATTTACGTGTTGAGCAGACAAATTTTTCGAACTTATGAAGCAATGGATTAGCAATTGGCTTCGAAATGATTCTGATTCCGATTGATAGTGTGTTACGCAATTAGGGTGCTGATTTGACTTGCCCTCAACAGCAAATAGCTGTTGGAAGAATAGCGGGCGTCTATTTGATTTAAACTTACAAAATTTTCGGGTTTCGGACTTGTGAACAGAATGATTTTAATGTTCGATACGATACGGAAGCGTATCGAGTGTTTGTGAATAGCTATGCTGAGCTGCCATAATCGTGATATCTAAATCTGAACGGAAATTATCGATATGAGCGCTATTGTCTTAATTCGGAAAGCGGCCAGAGTGCTTTACTTTTTTGACGTTGTCACTTGTCATGTCACTGACTGAAGTGTTTACGAAACTGTGATTGATCATCAAAAAAATATCATTAATTTACTGAATCATTAAAGGTGGAAAGTTGAAAATTACTAAAACTACCTACTTTAATCTCTTAAGGGATTTTACTCTATCATCATGGGAAGTTTAGATAGAGCTGTTTTGACGGGTTTTATATGTAGACTATGTTCAGAAATGCATCGAGTTGTTCTTCATATTTATGGCGAAGAAGGCACACGCTTGCTCATATCCGAGAAAATTAGCAAATATCTTTCAATAAATGTAAGTTGATTGAGTTAAATTTCTTTTTATATTTTGAGCCAGTTTTCATCATTCTGTGTGGTGTTATGTTGCTGATTTTATGTGTAGGTAGTTACTACGCATTCATAACAAAAAACAAAGCAATATTTTGGCACGAGCGCTCCAAATACAATAATCATTTTCAATAACAATCGGAAACTTATGACAAATTATAGATCTCATGACCATATTCAAGATTAATCCAGCAATTGGTAGAAGAAGGAGACTGGTGACTTGTTACCATACCTACACGCTATAGTTTTGATGGTGTTGGAAAATAGTTGGTCTAAGATTGATTCATGATATATTCTAATTAAAATACATAATAATCTGTTTATTCCTTGTATCCTACCTACAGTTTTCTGACTAGTTTACCTATTAAATTGGAAGTTTAAATTCCAGGTGTCAAAGTCAGATCCATTGCCAAAAACAATTTGTAAAGGTTGTTTAGAACGATTGGAGGGTCAACACAGACTAGTCTTGGTGATGGAGCATGCTTCTGTTATACTAAAACGATCAAGAAACGAACAAGAAATAGACCGTGGGAAGGAAAATAGTGATAACAATAATAAAAATGATCCAGCACCATAATGTTATGTTAAGTATCAATTTATATGTAATTTGTTAGGAAAGGAGACATTCCTCAATTTTTTTTTTTTTTTTGTATTATCATCATCATCATTTCAGCCAATAGACGTCCACTGCTGGACACAGGCCTCCCACAAGCACCGCCACATTAACCGGTTCTGTGTTTTTTTGTATACTCTCAAGAAACTAAAATTTGAAAAATTACTGAGTTTATATTTCATTTGTGTTACTTAGGAGATGGATAAGAACAGTTCTTGATTTAGGTGTAAGACTGATTTTTTTTTTTGAATAAACTTTAAATAACTGCTGCAGAAAAATAGCAGATCTAAAGCAGTTCTTTCTACAATATTAAAATATACACTACCTAATCATTACAAAAAAGAAAGAAAGCTTTACTGTGTATTTTCGCATAGAGTTCGAGTTATCCTAAAATCTTGGCTTCAAGAAAAAACAACCTTACCAATTCTAATCAGCTATTTGCAGTGTCACAATATTTGCGGAAACTGTTAAAATGGCATGAGAACCATTTAAAAACTAGTACTGTTGTATCCACTTTCCTGTTACACAAAGGTATTGTATTGCATCACCTGATGGGCAAAAATCTGTGGTAATAAAAAATATGTGGTAATGCTACCAGCATTTTAGCAATATTTTTTTTTGTTGATAGGTAAGGAAGGGCTCAAGCGATTTTTTCTTTTGTATCTAAGAGCCCTTAGGCCTCTTTCGCACTTGCCCCGCCGCAAGTAGGTGATTTGCTCAGTGAAGAACAACTGCAGACTGCATGAACGCGCGACGCTCTGCATGCTCGAAAATCGGTGTAATACATGAAAAAAAAAAACTCGCCGAATGCGTCACACAGTGGGTTGAAACTGCTATATGAGAGAAATAGGGATTTTTTTTTACAAATTCCATTTAAAAAAAATACCTATCGAAAGATCTGACATTCTGATAAATAATTGTTATGAAACGTTTTTCTCTAAAACTGATAGTTTGCCCATAAAAAATATATAAAATTTTTGTTCTATGGAATGAAACAGAAACTGCTAAAATTTAGCCAAGTCTTGACAGATCTTGGTTTAAAAGTACTTTATTCTTATTCTTTGGCTTGTTGGCTATAATTCTACGCTATCAGCGCGCACCCATAGCTGCCCGTTCAAGAGTTATGAGGTTCAGTAAAATGAAAAAAAAAAGTAAGTAAAAGGTACTTTTTATTAATAATATCATAGATAAAATTTTTGTGTAACATTAATATACTTATAATTAAGAAATATTAATCATTTCAAACCATTTAATATCATATAATTGTACATATTATTATAGTTTATATGTTAGCTTATATTACCTATGTAAATATTATGCAAATAAATATCTTTGAGTTTGATAAAAAAAAAATTCAAAACATACATATTTATCGAAAAAAGTACAAAAAAAAATATTTTCAAAATAATAAATTTAAACAAAATTGTCTTTGTTGTTGCAAAGTAGGTAATTAGTAATTACAAACAGTGAAAAATGTTTGTTTCTTGAACGGGCAACTATGGGTGCGCGCTGATAGCGTAGAATTATAGCCAACAAGCCAAAGAATAAGAATACAGTAGTTTTAAAACAAGATCTGTCAAGACTTGGCCAAGTTTTAGCAGTTTCTGTTTCATTCCATACAACAAAAATTGAAAATATTTTTTTTCCAGGCAAACTATCAGTTTTAGAGAATAACGTTTCATAACAATTATTCATCAGAATGTCAGATCTTTCGATAGGTATTTTTTCTAAATGGAATTTGTAAAAAAAAATCCCTATGTCCCTCATATAGCAGTTTCGAACCACTGTGCGGCACCTCCATTTTTTGATGTCGGTTAAAAAGTAAGTAAAATAAGGTGTTGCTGATGACAACTGCGTGTTTTTGAAGACACGGCGGCCAAGTGGTAACCTTTGCCGCTACGAAAGTGCGAAAGTGGCCTTTGTATAATTATTATTATAGACTTCGAATAATATCCTACAATATTGATTATTTATAATGTGTTTTGGTCATCTTTAATTGTAGCACGTACAAACTAGAGTAGAGCATTCCCATGTAAATTCGCGCAAATGGCGCGTATCGGCTCGTTCTGAATTGTCGATGTCGGGTGTAGTGTAGGATAGAACCCGACCAAATGTCAAGTGTCTAGTGTCAGAACGTTTGTATGCCGTTGTTCACATTTTTCGGATGGCGGGCCCGATAACCTCCAAGGCTCCAACTGACTTTCATTTCGGTAGGTGATACCTCTACTTAGTACACCCTACCACAGAATAACTAATAGTACTAACGTACAGATGACGCACTCCTTTGATCTTGAAGAAAGCCGCTTTTATAATAGGTAGCCTACAAAATCACTTCCCCGCCAACGCGCAAGCTAAATTGCACTTAATCGCCGCGCTTGAGAGTTGTTATTACT
This sequence comes from Amphipoea lucens, assembly GCA_947508005.1. Classification (NCBI taxonomy): domain Eukaryota; kingdom Metazoa; phylum Arthropoda; class Insecta; order Lepidoptera; family Noctuidae; genus Amphipoea; species Amphipoea lucens. Next base: position 8,169,722 of record OX382373.1, on the reverse strand, counting down.
TTGTGTCCTTTCTCGTCCGCAACATACCTACGCCGCTCGCTTGACCGAGTACTAGGGCTGTCCGGAAAAAATACGGTACATACCTTTTTATATTTATAAATACGGGTTACATAAATAAGAATAACAAATGTAAATATTTGGTAGGTAGGCACCTACCTAATTCCTAATTAGGTATGTACATGTAGACGTGCATTTCTTTACCTTTCGATGTCCTTTGGAAGTAAGAAAAACGTGAGGTTCGGATCCTTGTTATTACTTATGCAGCCGAATACGATGCAATAAGCTTTTTGCCTTCATTTTATCCTAATCGACGAACGGACGCGGACGACGCGACGTGGAGCGTGTGTAAGTATCGAACTAACATGCGACCCAAAGAGTATAATAATAGTGCGACCCGGCCGCCGCCCGCGCGGCAGCCCCACTGAATTGGTCCGGCAAGTCGAGCCCGCTCGCCGCGTACTTTAGCTTCCCACCTAAAACACATAAAATGCGGAGTGCGCCTGGCCTGGCACTATCTACTATCTGATTGCAAAATAGGATCCGACACCCGACAAATTGCAAAGGGCTTTTAGCATATATTTCATGTAACCCTTCTATGAATGTGGTGCCCCAGTCTTTCTGAATCATCTTTATCAAAATGTGCAGCCCCTCAATCTTTTTTAAAATATAACATGAATTAGCTTTTTAAGCGTTTATTACACTATCCGATTTTAAGGAAGGCTAACTAGGAACACTAACTAGGAAGTAGGAAGCTAGTGATCACACTACACTAAGAATCCAATTTAGTGTAGTGTGATCACTAGCTTCCTATCCTACTTCCTAGTTAGCCTTCCTTAAAATCGGATAGTGTAATAAGTGCTTTAGTTTACGGCGTAAGGTAGGGTAGTCCGAAACGAATGAAACGAAGACTGGGCGAATTTGTGTGAGAACTGTGAGAAGTGGTCTGTAGACGAATAGCGATACGGTTTTCATATTTGTGTAGGGATACTTCATCTAACGTCGTCATCTCGTATACCCTTGTACTAAGGGGCATCAAAATCGGACTCAGCAATTTTGAGAAAAATATACATCAGAACCCCATACATGAAAAAAGAACATTAAAAAAGACAATTTTTTTTAAATCCACTTTAGTTCTTCCGAAAACTAAAGTGGATTTAAAAAAAATTGTCTTTTTTAATGTTCTTTTTTCATTGTTGTATTTCCTGTGCGTGTCCTAAATAAAATAATGATATGATAATACATTTTTATTGAAATAAATTAGAGTTACAAAAACCTATAAAGCCCTTGAAACCCAAACTAGGTAAACACGTGTATGTCAGATTTCAGCTCCTCCCAATTCATTACATTATGTTTATTGAAATTGAAAATATTTATTTCAGACCAAGCACACAGTAATTGATACAAGTCCATATTATGTTTGTATAAGTATTTATACACAGACTTATATTGGCTTATAGCTATGTTAGTAAAATCACACTAATATTATAAAGGCGAAAGTTTGTGAGTGTGTGTGTTTATATGTTTGTTACTTCTTCACGCCTAAACCACTGAACCGATTTAGATGAAATTTGGTATAGAGATAGTTTGATTCCCGGAAAAGGACATAGGATAGTTTTTATCCCGATATTCCCACGGGATCGACATTTACGCGGGTAAAACCGCGGGGCGCAGCTAGTTTAAAATAATTATTATTTTGGACATGCATGAGCGACCAATGCCTCAGGATTTGGCTGTCCACTCTGTCCGACACCACGCTCAGAAGCGTGGTTATATGTATACCAACTACGATTTTTAAAGAACATGATAATTTTGAGCATGCAGAAATTACAATAGAGATAGTACTTTAAGGTATTGAAAATATAGTGTGATAGTTGTGTGTGGATGTGGAGTGTGGAGAGGGTGTATTCACTTTACCTAGCTACCCAATAAAATATTTTTCCGTTTCTTCGTATTTAAGAGTAAGAAGCCAGTTCTTAACCTTAGACTGGCATTTGTGAAAAGAGAGCGGGTAAATGTTTAAAATTTTATTGTAAATATACACAAAATGAAAACGCCTTTGGCGTCTGGCTAATGCTGTACATGTTCTTACGGAGTCAAATACATTAGTAATAGTACGTTTGTTGCTTAATTTATCTGGATCATAATGGGTAGACACATGCAGTTTGATAATAACCTGATAAAAAAGCTGCCTCACTGTGAGAACCTGACACAGCTCATATAGCGTTCTAGCGGGGAATCTGTAGGGTTTAAATGTCATAGTTTTTACCAAGGATCGCTGAGCTCCAATACAGTACACACAGTACACACGCAACACATACACAACCACAGTACACACAGACAGTACATACTCCAATGCAGTATCCGATGACAGATTGAACAAGGGCATAGTGAACAGTCCGAAGAAGTTCCAGGTTAGCTACATGCCTAAGTTTTTTGAAAACCCATATTAATTTTCGAAATCATGTCCGTGTTCGGCTTCCAAGTTATGTTCTCGTCAAGAAGTACTCCAAGATACTTAACTGTCGGAGTTTTATTTAATGGATGGACAAGAACATTACTGATTTAAAGTCTCGCATGTGTGAATTTGAATCACCATGGTTTGCTGTTTCACCGTGAGAATTTGTGAACTGAACCAAGAGTTTTTGAAACTTAAGTCAAAAGATTTTGCTTCAGCCACAAGTGCACCCTGCGCAATTCCTTTTCCGCAGTTTGTCGTACCTCGTCCCAAGTTTCTTCCTTAAATACTAGAGCGCGCGAGCGGTGTCATCGACATATATGTAAAAAAAAATCCGTTGTCGAGTGACATTTGACACAGGTCGTTTATGGATATAATAAATAAACTGGGACCAAGAATACTGCCCTGTGGGACGCCGAAGGTGATAGATGCCTCTGAGTTAGTATATTTATTTATTTATTTTAACCATTTGCTGACGACCTGAAAGAAAATCTTCGAAAATTCTAAGCACGTTCCCTTGTATACCGTATCTTTCTAACTTGTCCACAAGAATAGGGATCGAGACAGTTTCAAATGCCTTCGCAAGGTCAATAAATAGTCCTAGACACTTTTTTCTTATCATCGAGATTTTGTGTAACATATTCTACCAAAATAAGTACCTACCTATTTTTCTTTCTAACTCAAATTCGACAAAAACGCCAACTAAAAAGATAAAGACGTGTCGGAGTTACATTTTGTCGAAATAAAATCTTGTCATATTATGGTTTGTCGAAATTCAGTTGGTAAGTCTAATATGTCATATAATATAACTAAGGCAAAAATGTCATATAACTAAGGCAAAAATGGCACAGATTAGGTGCGATTTCGGCGACGTTTAGGAGTTATGAGGAGTTGAACATATACTAGGAGTTATGAGGAGTTGAACATATACAAGCCTGTTAATCTGTGGTTTTACCGTAGTCGGGTAAAAATGTCACCCGGACCGTAATAGCGAATCGATTGACACCTCATTCATAAAAATCGAATGAGTAGTTTAGAATAGACACTTTTCATAATTTAAAGAAGTAGGGTCAGTTCACACCGCGACGCGAGCGACGCGGCGCGCAGTTTTCAAGATAGCAATACAATTATAGACCTTACCTTCTACACAAAAAGGTACACAATTCTGTGTGCCTACTATACGTCGCGCGGCCCTTCTCACTGATGTGTACCTTTTTATGTAGTAGATAAGGTCTATAATTGTATTGCTATCTTGAAAACTGCGCGCCGCGTCGCGTCGCGGTCGGAACTGACCCGTACTGACCGCTATGTAGCCCGCGAAATTCAAATTTTCTTACGTTTTTTGCAATTTGCTGGTCAGTATTAAGTTGTACGTTGATTAAAATATGATTCGCGACCGTAACACATATGTATTTACAAAATTATAATCATTAGAATCAGTAATACAACTTGTTAAGTTCAAGTAGCAAACAAGAATAGTGATTAAATCTTACATGTCTATACTTTATCTAAAGTTGGATTTAGCTAATTCAAAAAGGATTTCGTTAAGCCTTTTCTTTCTTTAATACTAAATCGTTTTAAACAACCGCTACTTAAGTAAATTAGGAATACCAAAAACCAAGTTAAGTATTCTCAAAACTAGTTTGTATTAAGTATGCCTACAGTTAATACTAAAAATATTTTTTTACTATACTCAGAATATTTGAAAGCTCACTTAAAACGCAATTGAATAACTGAAGTACCTTTTTAGACAAACAAAGAAGAAATTGATTTTGTAGATAAAATTAAGATAATTGTAATTCCAATTTCTAGAAACTGATTTTCCTGAGTATATTTTTATTCCTTTTTGACTAAAAAAAAACTTTTTAACAAAAAAATTAAACCTCCGAAAAAACTGAAAAGCAAAAAATAATAACCTTTTTTATTTTACCTTAAAAAATTAGTTCTTTAACTAATGCAAGTATACCTAAGTAATTTTGAGTCGGCGCCAAACAAGCAACTTAATGTCGTTGCGAGTGGTCGTGCGGAGAGCGCATTTTTTGTTTGGAATGTTATATTTATCGCTGGAGATTTCACGTTGCATTATTAATTTGATTTGGTTATTTCTTTAAATTTAAGGTAATTTAGTGATCTTTGTTCATTGATTGTTTGGCGCCGACTCAAAATTTCTTAGGTATACCTACTTGCACTAGTTAAAGAACTTATTTTTTAAGGTAAAATAAAAAAGGTTATTATTTTTTGCTTTTCAGTTTTTTCGGAGGTTTAATTTTTTTGTTAAAAAGTTTTTATTTTATAATTTTTTGAGGCTATAATTTACTAATTACTACATGCTTAATTTTTTATTACTTTTAAAATAGCTACCTACCTTACTTTAGATATTAACTGTTATATAATCCTAATTTAATTTTTTTTTTTTGTATGATAAATACTTAAAAAAAACAGGCTTTATAAAGCTCAGCATTAAAATCTGTGAATGAACAATAAATCACCCCTATTTTCCCACCCTTAGGGTAGGAATTTTTTTTCCAAATTTACATGGGACCAACTTTGAGGTATGTCCCATCCAATAAAAAAAGAAATATCAAAATCGGACTATTCTGTAAAAAGTTATGCGTGCTCATACATTACAATCAGTGAGTGAACAATCAATCATCCCCTGTTTTCCTACCTTTAGGGTTGGATTTTTTTTTTCCAAATTTATATGGGACCAACTTCGGGGTATATCCTTTCCAATAGAAAAAGAATTATCAAAATCGGACTGCTCTGTAAAAAGTTATGCGTGATCATACATAAAAAAAAAAAAAAAAAAAAAAAAAAAAACAAAAAATATACGCGTCGAATTGATAACCTCCTCCGTTTTTTCGTCGGTTAATTAGTAAGTTTAGAGTAAAAATACATTTAACGGGACGTTCTCTTCAAACAGAACCAAGTATAAATATGGATAAAGTGGAAAAATTAAAAAGATTTGTTAGCTTTCATCGGCGTGTTATCTATACTAATATTATAAAGAGGTAAAATTTGTTTGTAAGTTTGTATGTAGGGGGTAATCTCTGGAACTACCTACCAGTCGGATTTGAAAAATTATTCTTGCATTTGATAGCCCAATTCTTGAGGAAGGCACGCTATGACCCTTAGGAGCCGGGCAAAAAGAAACAAAGCCAAAAATAACGTTAAGTGATAGCGCGGGCGGGTGATGCGATACGACGGGGTGGCTTTGGGGGGAAACAAGAAGTTTCACGCAAACGAAGTCGCGGGCTGAAGCTAGTAAAATATAAAAAATTAAACTTAACCAATGTGCCGAGTCGAGATTATCAAATAAGCAGAACATAAGTTATTAATTAATTATTTTTCCTGAGTTTGGGTGGTTTCTAAGAAAATTGGGATTGGATAGTTTAAGTTATTTAAACAATATATCTGTCGCAGGGAAATGAGGATATCACGAAATCCCGGTAGATGTCGAATATTCTTGTTTATTACGTCTTCTTACTAAAAGTATCTAGTGATATACTGACTGACTGACTGTGTAGACTGGTAGAAAATGCCTAAGGCATTAAGTCCGCTTTGTACAGTTTTTACTTGTGCATAAAGTTTTAATAAATAAATAAAAAATAATGTGACAAAATACCAATTTATCGTCAGTGATATGTCGTTTCACTAAACTAAATCTAGTAAAATGTTAGAAAAGCGGATACTGCCGAATAAAAATCGAGCCATGCATTAGCTGGAAGAATTTCTACATTTGTACTTCTACAACCTAATTGTGAAATATCAAAGTTCCAGTGCAAAACCAAAAGATGTATTTGCAAGCAGCTAAATGTTTTGTGTAATTCAAGGTGCCACAAATCACTGCTTTGTTTAAATAAATAACAAGATTTTCCATTTTCCATCAGGAGTGAGTCGTTGTCTTAATTGTTGAGCCTCGCAAGTCATTTTTTTTTTATTATTTACATTTATATTTTTGTACCTAATGAACGAATCCACATAGGTAATAGAAAAAGGTATAATACCTGATATCATTGTCAGATTATTGTTTAGTTGATTAAAACTTTATTTTCTAATAAAAATGCACCAGTTAATTTGTAATTTTGTTTTATTACTTGATTCATCAACAGTATTCTTCATTTCACTACATTTAGTTTAGTGAAATGACATATCTCTGATTTTATATTAGTATTTTGTCATATCACTACATACTTTAAGTAAAAAGACGTAATAAACAAGAATATTCGACATCTACCGGGATTTCGTGATATCCCTGATATCCTCATTTCCCTGCGACATATCAATTAGTAAGCTACTTATAGCACTGAATTTGAATCCTTGTGTTCTGTTATGCTTCGTCGAATTCAAACATTAGGAGGTACCTACCTATATAAATTTAATCATATTCTTTCGACTATCTTACATAAACCTGTTTCCACCACAAAATAAACAAGAACCACACAATAACAATAAATGACAAGTTAAGAAAACATTAAGACGTAATCTGGTTTTAACTAAATCAATCACTTAATACCAAACAAATTAAATAGTACTTCACCAATACTGTTTTTAGTAAAGGTTAAGTATAATATCTCTTAACTAGCACTACTTCAAGTGTAACTTGTCTTAACTTTGTCTGAACTAGCCTTACAAAATCATTATTGTCTAAAATCTTACTTCGTTAAGAAAAATAAGATTTAACGCCATTTTGCACTACAAGTGAAAAAAATATTAAACATTTTCCAACAATACTTCATCAAAAACCAGAGTAAATTGAACTTACATTTTTGTCATAGTCATTCTAACTACATTAATAACTTACACATTTATAAAAAATGTAGTACTCTGCACTAAATGGCACAAAATTTTTAATTTGCAATATTATTATACCACATATTTTTGTTTGTTTTCTAGTATTTTAAAAGCCCGTCTGTTCTATAGCACTATCTATAGATTTTACACGAGAAATCATCATGCGTTTTAAATTTCCAATGCATTCAACGACATAAGAAAGCCTTTTCTAGACATAAAAAATGTTGTTAAACCGCCATTTTCGTAAGTCTTAAAATACTTTAAAAGTTCACCATGTTTTCTAAAATAATATTACTTAAAGCACTTTAAAGCAAAATAAGTTTTTATTTATACTTCACTAAGACAAGATGGAATATCTGCACTTCAAAATTGATAGTTTTAATTAGGTATTGTAGATATCTTTAAGTCTATTTCTTTATCTTAAGTCAACCTACAAGATATCTTGAAGACAGTGTTTAAGAGTTCTGCAAAACCATACTCTCTTAAGTAGGGTTAAAGTTTGTCTAAACAGTAGTATTAACTCTTTCTTAACAAGTTCTTAAATACTGTGCCCACTTTTACTTAACTGATTCTTGGAGTGTATCTAGAAGATATCTTGAGGGACATAATAGTTTTAGCCAAGACAACAGCTGGAATTAGTCTACTTGTCTTCAAGATATCTACAATACCTTTTTAAGACAATTGTTTGCTACTTGGGCGTATAATCCTAAAATGTCACGATTTCATGAAATAATCATTCAGTAGGATTACTTGATCTTAGAGAGTTGTGTTGATGACTTTAATGATTATAATTCTGTAAATACTTATTTGTTACGATCTCGAATAATATTTTAATCAACTTACAACTTAATAAACTGACCAGCATATTGCAAAAAACGTTAAAAAAAAATGAATTTTGCGGGCTACCCTGGCGCTTTCGCCTTAAGGCGTTCCCTCACCGGGAGCATTCGCCTGTAATAGAACAGTTCAGATACGAGCATTACATCAGTGAGTGAGGAGAACCAAGCATTACAGTGCGCAACCTGTGTGGTGAGTGATCCAATTTATGACATACTTGACAAATTGAATTTTTACATTACAGGTGAATGCTCCCAGCGAGGGAGAGTCTAATTGTAACGTAATGCTCAAAATGGAATCTTGGATTATTAATTACAGGCGAATGATCCTGGTGAGGGAAGCATCTGAAAACCTCTTGAGTTTTGTTATATTAATGAACCCTTGATGTATTTGTAGATGTACCTAAGCGTATTTGTGTATGTTATAGTTTAGCTTACTGTACGTGTTAGGCAACTGTAAGTACAGTAAGCAAGTACTTCATAAGTAAATAAATAACACACAACATCACAAGTGTTTTCTCTGAAGAGTTCAGTAGATTTTTTATTTTTATATTCACAATACTTTGTAAATAAGATGAAATAAATGTTTTCCTGAAGCGACAATGGTTAAGGCACCTGCCCTTAGGTACTACCTGTTTGAATATTGAGCCTGTATGTTATAAAAGCATACTAAACTGCCGGGTTAGATTATGATGCCCCTTTTGCACAAGAGTAAAGATGAGGTATCCCTCCACCAATAATCAAAACCGTATCCCTATATTGGTCCAGAGACCACCTTTGCCCAGTCTCCTTTCATCCTTTGAGTTTCACGGGCTACCTTCAAAACACCCAAGAGTCGTGCAGTGTTTAATGTTCGGTCGACGAACTTCGAGCAGCTCGATATTCACTCATGTCATCATGTGAAGTTACAACACAAAGTGAATGCTCTAGTTTGTATGCAACTTAAGATAGTATTATTCAAAAATGTATTTATTCTTAGAAAATGTGGTAAACTCTTAGACAAATACCTTTTTCCGTCTTTTGATTTATACCCAAGTTAGAGCGAGGCCACACGATGCGTTAACGGTGCGGTGCGGCACCGCACCGTACCAATTAATTCGAGCTGTAGGTTGCCACACGGGCGGTGCGGCACTGCAGTAGAACGCTGTTTATCGCGGTGCGGCGCTGCGCTGCAACGTCAATGACTCAGTGTGTAGGGTAACTTCAGTCTGTCAACAACTATGGATAAATATTAATTTTAATAAATTGTAGCACAGAACATGAATAAACACGTTCGATACAATACTATAAGGTTACATGCTCTGTGACAATACTGCGGCGGCAGCACGATGCACTCCGGCGCCGCAGCGCATCACCCCTCCCCCGCCTTGTTTCGCAGTTCACAAGCGCGGCGCGCCTACGGACCTACGGTGCGACGCCGCACGGCGCGCGGCGCCTGCGGCCCAACGCATCGTGCGACATGGCATAGTGATTTGTACGTAGGATGACGTTGCGGCACCGCCATTATGTGGCCTCACTCTTAACCTTCCTTTTCCCTAAGAAAATGTATCTAACCTATTAGATTTTATCTAAAACCTACTTCTCTGTTACGGCTAAGGCGCTCCACACAGTGCACCGCGCTCCATCGCGGTGAGCAGATTTTATATAAAATCACGCACGGGGGCGCGTTATCTGCTCACCGCGACGGAGCGCGGTGCAGTGTGTGGAGCGCCTATAACCACAAGTTTGTGCAGCTACAACCTACTCTTAGCCTGCCTAAACTTGGTTCAGCCTTTAGCTTTGCCTTTGTCTTTACGAATGGACCTACACGATGTATGTACATGTCGTGGCCAGATCATAGAATTGATCATTTCATGAAGTGTTCGGTCATTTCATGAAAAGGTTGTGTATCATGAAATGGCCAGCTAAGATTGACCATATCGCTTAAAAGTCAACGTTTAATGATTTATCATTCGACGTTTGGCCATATCATGAATTTACGGTTCGCATAATACGACGAGGCACCACGAGGTTCGGTTTGGTTAGGTTCCTTTAAGGTGAATGTGCCATGGTAGACCGCGAAATTTAAATTTTCTTACGTTTTTTGCAATTTGCAGATCAGTGTCAGGTTTTATCTTGATCCAAATATGATTCAGATCAGTGTCAGGTTGTATCTTGATGAAAATTTGATTCGCGACTATAACAGGTACGTATTCACAGAATTATAATCATCAGAATCATTAATACATCTGTTTAAGTTAGATTTCTACCACCAACACTTTTCCATACGAGATTTGTTCTTAACGGTAGAAATCTAACTTAGAAAGATGTATTAATGATTCTAATTATTATAATTCTGTAAATACGTACCTGTTATTGTCGCGAATCATATTTTGATCAAGATACAACCTGACACTGACCTGAAAATTGCAAAAAACGTAAGAAAAATTGAATTTCGCGGGCTACAACTACCCATTCGCCTTAAACCCTGTAGACAGAAATAGGTCGGAGCCCCGCGCAGTCGTTAGAAATGAAACGAGCATGCTTTTATGCTTTAGAATATTATGCTTAATCATTATTATGATTAGAGAAATTATGCGTAAGCTGTTATGCGAAAATATAATTAGGAGAAACAAAAGTATGCCAAGTTAAAGTCTTCAAATTTTATGCAAATGGATAGGGAACCCACAGAGGAAACCGACATCAACGCCTCTACCGGCGGATATTCTAATTTTTTTTTAACCGACGAAAAAACGGAGGAGGTTATCAATTCGACGCGTATATATATATTTTTTTTTTTTTATGTATGATCACGCATAACTTTTTACAGCGCAGTTCGATTTTGATAATTCTTTTTTTATTGGAAAGGGTATATCCCGAAATTGGTCCCATATAAATTTGAAAACCAAATTCCAACCCTCAGGGTAGAAAAAAAAGGGATGATTGATTGTTGACTCACTGGTTGTAATGTATGACCACGCATAACTTTTTACAAATTAGTCCGATTTTGATAAAATTCTTTTTTTACTGAATAGGACATACCTTGAAGTTGGTCTCATATAAATTTGGGAAAAAGAATCCTACCCTAAGGGTGGGAAAATAGGGGTGATTTATTGTTCATTCACAGATTACAGCAAATAATAGTTAAAGTAGGATTATATAACAATTAATAGCTAAAGTAAGGTAGGTAGCTATTTTAAAAGTAATCAAAAATTAAGCTATAGTAATTACTAAATTATAGCCTCAAAAAATTTTAAAATAAAAACTTTTTAACAAAAAAATTAAACCTCCGAAAAAACTGAAAAGCAAAAAATAATACTTAAACCTTTTTTATTTAAGCTTAATAAATAAGTTCTTAAATTAATGTAAGTATACCTAAGTAATTTTGGGTCGGCGCCAAACAATCAATGAACAAAGATCACTAAATTACCTTAACTTTAAAGAAAATAACCAAATTAAATTAACAATGCAACGTGAAATCTCCAGCGATAAACATAACATTCCAAACAAAAAATGCTTTCTCCGCACGGCTACGATATTAATTTGGTTGTTTGGCGCCGACTCAAAGTTACTTAGGTATACTTACATTAATTTAAGAACTTATTTATTAAGGTTAAATAAAAAAGGTTTATTATTTTTTGCTTTTCAATTTTTTCGGAGGTTTAATTTTTTTGTTAAAAAGTTTTTTACGATATGATCACTGATGTTTGGCCACATCATGAAGTACCTAGTCGTGCGTTTAACTGTTCATATCGTCAAACGTTGAGTAGGTAATCATTGATGTGGCCAGACCACATCATGATGTGGCCAATAGACAGTGAAACATTTCATGAAATGCGACCATTTCATGAAATTCTCGAGCATTTCATGAAGTGAGCAAATCCACGATATGGCCACGACATAGGTACACAGCTCTGGCATATCTAGCCAGTCATTGGTGAATTATAAAACTGGGTGTAAAATCCCATGTCAGTCAATTTTCAAAACAAAACTTAATAAATCGGAAACGGCTTTAGAGGGGGGCGACCGAGGCGACTGCCCGGGGCGCCAAGTAGGTACCTACTACAGGGCGCCGCGCGCGCCAGCTTCAGATAGCCCGCGAAATTCAAGTAGGTATTCTTACGTTTTTTGCAATTTGCAAGTCAGTATTAGGATGTAGGTATGTTGATTAAAATTTTATTCGCGGCCGTAACAAGTATGTGTTTACAGAATTATTTATAATAATTAAAGTCATCAATATATTACATTGAATTACCTACACATAAGTACTTTTCTATCTTTGTTTTTTAAATAGGTAAGTAAGTAGGTACTCGTAAGTTCACAAGCTAATCAAAAAACCTTTTTGGAAACCTGTACGTTATCAATAACTTAGCTACCTGCGAATTATTTATTTATGTACAAATTCAAAATATGTTTTTTTAATTGTAATGCTAATGAAATTAGTATACACAATAGGGCGCCAAAGGCATACATAACTCGCCCGGGGCGCCTAGATGGCTAAGGCCGGCCCGGATTATAGCACAGTAAAGTATCCAATATTGGTACGCGCCAATACTACTCGTCTTACTTAATTGTGCTTTCTTTCTTTCTCGCACAAGTATGAGTTCCGAGTACCCATATACAGACGCCAGCACATCAAGCTACCCAAAACTGTCAAATTTTCCCAATCAACGTAGCACTTGCTTGTATTAAACAATAGTTTGTTCACAATGCTCCACTGATAGATGGTATCGATATCCCTTTGAAGGAGTTTGCAATCGTCAGCCGTTCGGATTTGTGCTACTAGCTTAAGGTCGTCGGCATATAGCAGGCATTTGGCAAACTTAACATTATTTATGAGGTCATTGATCATGATCAGGAACAGAGGCGGCCCTAACAGGGATCCCTTACACCCGAGCGTGTATTAATATAAGGCTTGGCTAATGAGTGAAATTGCTCATTAGTTTCGTATTACACACGCTTATGTTACTTTGAATTGATGGAATTAGGGATTATTTGTTGTTGATTGTATTGTCGCTACGTAACATACTTAGTAGTTCTTTATTTTCAGAAGTAAGTTCTTCATTTTTCGTCTCGTGATGGGGGCTTTAGATTAGTCTAGCTAGTAAGACAGTTATGAACCGCTTTCATATACTTAACTATATTACGGTATATAGCTATATCCCTATGCTATATACCTGACTATATAACGGCTTTAACCATCTTACTGCGATATATATATTATGCAGGAATAGGAATTATTATGACTTAATGAAAGTGATTATTGATTTATTGAAATAAATTGAAGTAAAATTCAAGTAGATACCTAATTGGATTAAGTTTATTGCAAACGTCAAATCTACATAATATTTTTATTGTACACTCCCACTCGTAAGCAACTTTTCAATTCTAAAAGCATTTTTGTGTATCAATATCTTGAGATCGTTAATTTTATCATGCTTCTCTTCAATGTCCCTTTCGATTTGTTTTAATTTAGTATGGAAAGGCGTCAGCGAGTCTTCGTTCAGGCTGAAAGATAAAATGATGGTGGTTAGGTTAGGTATAGTTAGCGCCACGAAAGATGAGACTTGACCCCGCCTTAAGCGCTCTTTCCGCCGCCCCTACGACTACGACGTCCGGTTCCGTCCCGCGCTCAGACCTCATACCGCTAAAGAGACCTAAAATCGTGTACTGCGCAAGTCAAACCACGTGGTGTGGCAAGTCTCATCTTTTGTGGCACGCATTGTACCCCTAGGCCACAACCTACACACTCAAGCGACGCGTCCCTTGAGTATGTAGTTTGTGTACGCGTCTTGCGACAGCGACTGCGGTGAAAACAAGCGAAAGAACTTGTTTAAGGCATGCCACGGTCGACTCTCCGCACGTATTACTCGCGCGACGGAAAAACGTGACAAGCGATTTGGCGTGCGAGTGAATCAAGTGTAAATACGCCAGCACATCAAGCTACTACAATCTGTCAAACTTTAATAGATTTTCAACTTTATCGCTAAAGTATAAGGTTTGAAGCAATGAAAATCTCATATCATTGGTTTAAAGTGATTGGGAAAATTTGAGTTTCAGGTAGCTTTATGTGCTGGCGTCTGTACCTACTAACTAACAGTGCGGCAGCCACGATTTCAGCGTACGGCCACTGACGGATTGTGGCATGGCATGAAGTCATGCGCCCGTGCTGTTTGACGCAAATCGCGTCGCATCGCCCGCGTGATTGTGAACGGAGCCTTAGATTTATGAACGTTTAAATAGATGGCAATTTAATTTAGTACTCTGCATCCGCCGCGGGGTGATCCTGCCCATCATACTAAACAACTTTTCATACGAGCATCGAAATAGTCTATCTACTGTATAAATTATACTTAGATGTAGGTTTTTTTTTTTACAAATTACATACCTACGAGTACAACGGGTAGAATTCTGATTCCAACAAGACATTGACATCCGACAAGGGTCTGCCCTTGTCGGATGTAGGCAAAGACTTTACAACCTCAGGTGGTTTTAATTCTCTTTGGATTTAGGTGACTGAATCGCCACTCTGTACATATAGGATGCATCTTAAAAAACAAGGGGAGGTACACCTTGAAGTTGCTAGGTAGGTAAGCGAATTCAGCGGGGTAGGTAATTGCGTAACACACTATCAGTAGCAATGCGGTTCACTTTGACAGTTTAACAAGATTCATTGCGTTATTTACGTTGTTGAGCAGACATATTTGTACAAGTCACTAATTAGGTCACAACTCGAATGAATACGCTGTAATAATCTGAACTGTTAAACTTAAAAGTCTAGACGCCTTTTCCTAGAAACTATGTTTCTCTATGACTTGTGTAATAAGTTAACAGACATGATTGCATAGATCTTACTAATAAGTAAAGCTGGTAGGTACGTTGTTCCGAGAACTGTCATTGGACGACAGGTGCACGCAAATCCGCTTTTTGCCGTTTCCTACTATCGCACTAAAGCCCGGTTTCCACCGCGAAATAGTAATGAGCCGGAAATGGCTAAGGAGCGGACTTCGTTTTCATGAAATAGGTTTGCTTTTCCACCAAGAAAGCAGGCGCGGTCGCAGCTCAAGATTTTGGGGGGGATCATGGGTGCCGAGGAATATTTTAAGGGAGGTACAGACGCCAGCACATCAACCTACTACAATCTGTCAAATTTCTTTAATAGATTTTCAACTTTATCACTAATGCATAAGGTTCAAAGTTGATTGAGAAAATTTGACATTTTCGGGTATGTTTATGTGCTGGCGTCTGTACATCTCCTCGTTAGCCTAGTGGTCGCAAACGTTACTGCTGAGCATGAGGTCCTAGCTGGGTTCGATTCCTAGGTCGGGTAAAGTGTTAAAGGGTTTTTCCATCAGAAATTTCTCAGAAGCAGCCTGGATTTGTGCCCGGTTGGCGGCAGTAGGCTCGCCCTCTATAACATTTCACTTAATAACTGGCGAAATGTGGGAAGTACTATATGAAGGTAGGTACACCCCTGCCCAACCCTTGGGGATTAAAGGCGTGATGATATGTTAAGGTTCATGTACATCTCCAGCTCCACATTACTTATGCTATTCAGGGACGCAGCTTTTACATACTAAAACTGTTACTTAAATGCTGCCAAATTCGTCGTATGTATTAGAACAGAAGATCGTGTAGGGTGGGGAGAGCGAGCGAAGCGAGCTCGAAAATTTTAACAACCTGCCTCTGTTTGATTAGGTTTTGTTTTATATTTACAGTTAGAAATAGGAGTTACATTGTCGACTTGTGCAGGCAAGCTCAAGCAGCTAGCAGAACCTAAAATGTAAGAGCGAGCGAAGCGAGCTCGAAAATTTTGCACACTTTCGGATAGGTTCGATTTTCTTTCGAGTTTCGATCATTCCAAAAAGACTAGGAATTACTTGCTTTGTCGACCTATGAAGAAAAGCTCAAGAACCAATGTAAATTGCAAGAATGAGCGTAGCGAGCCTGAAAAATTTTAGCACCCCACCTTGAATAGTCTGTTTTCTTTTACCCATCATACAAAAAGAGAACTTACTTTATCGGATTATGACGAAATGCTTAAACTCGTTTTACAGCAGTTTAGGTTTTGGAATCTGGCCTTACCTAAGCCTTTCAACCTTACGTACGAGCGGGGTGCCCATCAATATCCCGAGTTTGCTTCGCTCGCTCTTGAATCCTGGATTCTATATTTTTATAACAGGCTTTTTAAAGAAAAATATTTTTTAGGCGCGTTAAAAAACCCATTGTCATTTCATAGTTTTAAGTTTTTACTTCAGTCGGCAGTCCCCATGTCTGAGAATGTTTTCGAATATGCCAATCGGGGTTTTCGTGGCTCAAGTACAGTTTTAAGTTAGTAAGGCAAGTAAAACATTCAGACTCTCGACAGCTTGAATGATTTGGGAGGGGATGACCCCACGACCCCCCCCCCCCCTCGGACCGCGCATGCAAGAACGAGTTTAGCCGTCTGATTCTCTCTAGAAATGAGCGAGCTCATTTTTACTCGTTTTGCTCGCTGGGTCATTTCCGCTCGGCTCTTTGTTGGTGGAAACACATGTAAGCAGTTTTCTCTTGAGAGGTAAAAGAAGTCATTAATGGGTCCGCTCCGCTCGCGGTGGGTTCGCGCAACTCTTCGTTTTGTTTTTGGGATTTGTTTACATTGTCTGCTAATAAAGAAGCTCATTGATAAAATTAACTAGCGACTCAGATTTTTAGTTGTTTTGATGTGTTCTTTCTCTATTATTGTAAAATAGTGTTTATCTTTGCTTTTCTTAAGTTTCACTCGTGTGCAAATAGTTCCATAATAATTTTGTAGTATTTAAGATGTGGATAACGTCGTGAGCTACACATAATAATAATATAGGTATGTAATGTCTTTTTTTTTTCTTACAACATGTTTATTACGATGTTTGTGTAACTGTTTGTTTTCCAATTAAATAAATAAATATTTTTTCGAACATGTGAAGCAATGGATAGCAATATCTTTCAAAATGATTGAGATTGATAGTGTGTTACTCCCCCACGTTTTCTGATATCACATCCGACATTGGCAGAGTTTTCGACATCGGCACCATTTCCATATTGCCATAGAGAAAAATAGAATACTTAGATAGTGCCACGAACCGTGGCCGCCACGAACTCCCCAACTAGCAAAAAGTGGTTTTTATACTATCCTAGAACCATCATTTATCGAGGACTATATGAGACTTATATCCACATATAAATCGCGAAAAGGGCCCACTTTATAAGTCTACTTTTACTTATAACGTATTTATATTAGACCGCTGAAATGCCATATACTCCTATATTGCTCCTGTAATTGAATTACGTCAATGCAAATACTCCTGTTAATCTCAATATAAGTAAGTTATAGTAAAAAAATAGATTAATACGCGCCTAGAAATGCTCCCATAAGCTCATATATTGTGAACAGTCGAAGTGTGTATCGGACAGTGTTGTGCTCTGTAAAAAAATTTTTTGAACATCTTGAGAGTCGAGATTTATATGAATCAGAATTTATTAATGTCAACCATAGTAGATAAACAAAATGTTATTGTTGTCAAATTGTTAGTCTTATAGCTTATTCGTATGCCTGGGAACATGAATTTTCTGTGAAATCTATCATGGTTTTGATAACAGTTTTAAAGCGCCTCTTGAAATTTGCTTATTTACATTTTAGTATTAATTAATATTAAATTAATATTATGAAGGCAGCTGACATTTTCTTAGTAAGCATTTCCAAGTGTGACATAGTGTTAAAATAAGTAAGCATTTCCAAGTGTGACATAGTACCAATATAAGTATATTGGTTCTATATTGGGTTATCTCAAAACCTAGGAAGATTCGCCATTGTTACCGATTAGGGTTCCGCAATGCCCAGATGAAAATCGATTGATATTTATAGATAAGTTAAAAAAACATTTTAAGGTTTGTTCTACGTGTTAGGTTAAACATTGACATTTATTTGACTTAATTTTATAACAGGTTGCCGACGATTTAAACAAGACTATGCCGATGTTCCTGGATATCGATCGATTTTTAACCAAATAAGATTTCCGATCTTTAAAGAACTTAAAATGGCCTTGGAATGTTATACATTTCTTGTTATCAGAGATCCCGGTTGTCACAGCGTGGTGTCTATTAACACTAGAGATTTACATTTCACGAAGAATCAAGAACACATTAGATCATTGCTATACCAAGATTGATTTTGGTGTGAGAATTGTTCTACTTACGCAATTTATGATCAATTGATCACTTCCCAAGAGACGAATGTGAAATGTGTAAGTAGTACCTAACTGAATATGTACCTATCTACGGAACACAATATTTATTATTAGCTACTTCTATGTGAGTAAAAGTGAAAATCCCTATAGTTACCTATATTTAAACTAACTTACTTAGATATCAGTTGGAAAAGATTTAAGTATCTGATGTCTGGGCAATACTACACAAATGTTTATGGATCTCCTACAATAACACAATAGGTACGGGCACAGCCTTCTCTATTTTTCTTTCAAGCCATGCTGTTAAATCAGGCAACGTTGTCGGTGAACAGATTGGGCAGTCCTGTCAGTAATGTGCTGTCGATTTGAGATGGTCCAAAAAGTACCATAAACTCCTAGTAAACGACTTTTTAATTTGTCGTAGTTGTTACCATAGACATATAGCTAACATAGACATATAGCCATCTAAAGTAGTACTACAATTATCTTGTCCGGAACCCTCGCTAGAATTCGCGATACGGTCTTCACCAGTTAAATAAAAAAATCGGTGCTCACTGCGGTTAACAATTCTTTATATGTTTTTTTAACTTTTCTTTTATAAGATCCACTTTTTTTAAACCGCTTCCACTTATTTAAATCTATTTTTCAATATTTGTAGACAAAAACTATTGTAAGCAAAATGGCTGATGTCAAATCCTACAATAGAATTTGCAAAACTATATAAAGCGTGTTTTCGCCTGTACTGGTCGTTACAAGCAAAAGTGGCTTCTTAAGAGTTTTAACCAGGATTGTTTGAGATTACTTAGACAATAACACTACTGTGGAATGCCTATATAAATATATCTAGGTTTAAAACAGCATACAATAAATCTAAAAAAATATTTATTAGAAAACATTTTATCCTACCGAGTGCTGTTATAATCTTGGTGATTTATTATTTTTAAAACGTGGATATGAAATTCATTTAACCAGTTACTTCTAAGCTTATGTTAAACCAAACCAGATACATAAATCACTAACAGTAATTTAACTTTAATTTACACAAAATATTAGCTTATATGAGGCTATAAGTAAAAATAACAAGAGTAATTGCTCCTCAGTGCATATCTTCCTGGTACATGCTCCTACAGGAGTATTAAGATTTAAATGGCCCGCAGATGTTATCTTATAGGCGCATTTAAGTCTGACTTAACGGAGTAATTACTCTTGAGTGTAATTACTCTTATTTCATGCTTTTATAGGAGTCTTGATCTTATATTTGTCAGGAAATATGATCCTATAAACGGATATAAGTAAAAATTATAGGATACAACGTACTTGAGTAAAAACAGCATGTATTTATGCTGTTAAAAGCGTAGTAGCAACCACCAAAACCTTCATCGGAGCTTTATAAGTCCACGTAGCATTATAAAATCGCATTCCAGGACTATTTTGCTAGTTGGGTCGTCCCTATCAGCCGCAGCTTAGCGCGGGGCGGCGAGCGGTAATAACAAATATACTAAAATGTATGAACCATGCCACGACGCACCGCTCCTCGCAGCGTCAACGCTAGACAAAAGAAACCGCGTCGCTTGCCGCTAAGCCAAAAGTCGTGGCCGGGCGTTTACGCAATTAGGGTGCTGGACTTCAATTGATTAATGTTTTAAGAACATTTTGAACTGTTAACGTATCTTTCCGTGAAGCATGATTCAATAGTTAAACAACGGATGAATTATTGTGATTACGTGATAGGGAATGGGTTAATTTTCCATGGACTCAAGAAGAAAACTGTGCGAAAGCGAAAACACTAACGTCTTTTGTTTTAGCATCTCTTTTGTAACGTCTTCGTAAATGTTTGACCATTGATGGAGTTCCTGACGCATCACTTCTACATCTTCTTGGATGTGATCTAATAGTTTTCCCAAGGGATTCGCTACGCGTGACAAAGCTTGTATATTAAACCGAAGATGTTCGATTTCTTGGTTCATCGCCTCTCTAGCTTTCTGAGCTCCGAATTGCCACTCCTGCAAATAAAATTATCAAATGGTTAACTGAATGGTTACCTTCTGTCTGCACGTACCTACAGTCAACCGCAGGGTCCGCAGGCAGGACGTACGAATCGCGAATCCAACACCACGTTAAGTGTTAGGCAAGTTAAAAGTCTATATGTGCCAATATGCACCCATACAAACTAACGTCGTCATGTTAAAACCCGACTAAAAGGCGCGACGCGGCCTCCTAATAATAACACTTGATGTGAGAGTTCACATCGACCTGGAAGAGGCTTAAGAAAATTAAACGATCTTAGCATCAGATTCTTTTTTCCATCTAACATATGCTCGTACTCCAGAGAAAAATCTCAAATACCTACTACGTTCTCTAAAAAATTCTAACATTATTAATTATCAGTCAATACTGATGAAACTGTGGGTCCTCAAACATAAGCTGAACCAAATGTGTCAACCAAACACACTTTGCAAAGGCTATGGCTACCTACTTACATTGTTACGGGTTAGGGTCAGCGCAGATAGACAACAAGATACTCGAGCAGTTTACATTCATTAATAATTGATAATGGACTCAAATGCACGCTCGTTGTAAGACAGTAGGTCAATACAATAAATGAATGAATACGTACAATCTCTGTTTTTCCTGTTATTTGAGACATCTCTTTCTGGGAGTCTAAAATCTGTTGAACTAGATGTCCGTGTTCGTTTGATGACAGTTGCAGTTCTTGCTGGTCTTGCTGAACATGTTGTTCTATTAATAAGAGACTTGTTTCTTCTTCCTGCAATTAAAATTTACGTATTTAAAACATAAACCCAACAACTTTATAACCATACAATTTATGTACCTACGTGAGTTACATATTCTACGAACCTCTTCATTCTGGGTATTTTCTATTATTATGTTGACTTTACCTAAGAGCATATTATCTGAATCTTTTATAACGTTGTCCAGTTTTTCCCGCATTCGCGGAGCTCCCGGTCTAGAAGATGAAGGTCTCACACTTGGTGGTCGAGGAATTTTTGATTCACTTGTACTGGTCACTGGAACCTTTGCTAAGGCCACAGGGTCTTTTATATTTTCGGGTTCGATAAAAGCTTGGGTATATGGATTTTCTTGAATATTTACATCTAAATCCAAGCTTTTTAACTTTATATCATCATTAAGTTCGCTATTTGTTTGATTTTGGTGTTCAACATCAATAAATGCTGTTTCCTTATTTATATTTATTTCTTGCGAGTTTATTTCATCTTGTTTATTATTATTTGTGATTTCATTTACATCATTTGAAGATGACGACGAGTTCAACACATTATCGGCTATTGTATAGGAGCTGTTAAGTTTTCCTTCGTCATTTTGGTCCATTCTAGGAGTTTCAACTTGATCAACATTTATGTTTTTGCCTACTTGATCTTCGTCTCCTACGGTTGTTTTAGACTCATGGCTGTGAGCTTCGTTTAACTTTAAAGTATTGTGCCCTTTTTCTCTTTCAATAGAATTGGATGATATATTTTTACTCCGAGTTTGTATGTTATCGACTTTAAGCAGATCTTTTTTTTCCTTATTATTTTCCTTTCCGTTTTTCGCGTTGATTGTTTTCGATTGCTGTATTTTCTTAGGGTTCTGCGGTTCAGATTTGACCGATCCATTTTCTCTTCTTTTTGATTTAAGATCATTTGCCTTTTCTTTATCTTGCTTAGTTGTGGATCGTGTAGCATCATTTCTTTGACTACCTAACTTTTCGCTGCTTCGAGATGTTAACTTTTTAGGGTCTGTTGCTTTCTTCGTTGTTTTGATTGGTTCCTTGCTCTCAGATTTTGGAGCTGACTTTAAACGTTCTTTATATTTTTTCACAGCGTCTTCCGACGATAATTTTTCATCAAGTGCTTTAGCCAAACACTGGAGTAATTCATTAGTTTTTTCAGGTTCTTGACCTGCAACTATTTTAGATGGTTTTGCAGCCAATGATTTTCCTGTAGTTAAACCTGTTAACGTGTTAAAAGTATAAGCATAAGTATTAATGCACTTGTAGCAATTTATAAAGGTAATAGAAGTTACTTGTTAAATTAACTTACTCAAAACAACTATCACTTTGTTAAGAAATGATATTTTACTATCTCTGTCTTTAACATTTTCTGATATCAATTCATCTTCCTCAAACAAATTTCCAAAAAAACCGGTTGTCTTCAAAACCTGAAATTTTTGAATACCTAGTTAATAAAACTTCATATTATATAGGTACTTACGATCAGCATCGAAAACGGGGAGTCGGAGATCAGAGTTGAACCCTATTCTACTTTAATCCGTTGAAGGACACTGAACAAGACGCAATAGAAGTTTCATTGTTATTTTTTTTTTATAGAATTCTAGACTAACCGTACTGGCGTGAGGCACTGCTCCACAGGTACCAAGTGTAACTACTACAACTCGGAGGATCATCTTCGTTCATGATATTCCCAAAATATATTTTTTTTAACTTTCCCCAGAATATGAATTTTAGTATCTACTGAATGTAGGAAATATCATATTTTCTACATTTAGTAATAAAATTTAATGTATTTGCCGTAACATAGAGTAGGTAGGTAAACTATTGGCTTAACCTATGTTCAATGAAACCCATTTTCGTGTAAAATACGTAGGTACCACGTACCTATGTACTTGACATTACCTACAATTACTTATAAATAATTATCTTCTGTTTCTATCTATATCTAAACACTTCATCATCATCAGCCTGCAGCAGTCCACTGCTGGACATAAGCCTCTCCTATTGCACGCCATTCAACTTGATTTTCGGCATCTCTCATCCAGCTGCTACCAGCCATCCTGCGAAGATCGTCGCTCCACCTTGCTTGATTGTACCTTACGTTTGATCATTCGTTGTCTCCACTCAAGAACACGTCTACCCCAACGGTCATCGGTTCTACAGCCAATATGGCCGGCCCATTGCCACTTCAGCTTGCTTATTCTGTGAGCTATGTCAACAAGTTTGGTTCTCTGCCGGATCACCTCGTTGCGGATTCGATCCTTACAAAGACTCCAAACATAGCCCGTTCCATAATTCGCTGAGCGACCTTGAATTTATCGACCAGCCGTACCGTGAGTGTGTCCACTCACGGTACGGCTGGTCCGACTTACGGAGCCGAAACGTAGACACGTTTCGGCTCCGTAAGTCATAACTGGCAGGACGCACTGATTGGAGACCTTAGTATTTAGGCTCTGTGGAATAGGTACGCAACGAGCTGCTGCTGCTGCAAATCCTGCAGTGATTCAGTCAGTATAATGATGTCATCTGTAAATCTCAAGTGTGAGATATACTCTTCGTTGATGTTAATGCCGAGTTCTACCCAGTTCAGCATCTTAAACACATAGTCCAATGCGTGAACAATTTCGGGGAAATTACGTCTCTTGTCTCACCCCTTGACGCAGGGGGATATGTTCAGTTCGCTGGTCCTGACTTTGGATTTGGACAGTCATTGTCGCGTTTTCATAAAGACATCTCAGCACTTAGATGTATCGCCAGTCGACTTGGCATCGCTGTTCGCTGCAGAGACTTCAAAACAGATCTTTAAACACATTATAAATTAAAGTCGCTTTTCGTGTCCGTCTGCTTGACTTGAGTGTCCGCGTTATTTTCCTAAACTACGCAACGGACTTTGATGCGGTTTTCACCATCACATAGATTCTAGAGAATTTAGGTAAGTACCCCAGAAGGGTCATGTGTAAAATACATTAATATTAAACTTAGGTACATGAAATCTCGATGTTTTAACAAACGTAACATCGTGCAAAACCCAGAGCATGTAAGTTGTAACCGTGCAAAGCAGGGGCGCGGGCGTGTCGCTAGTGGAGCTAATAATTTTTTAATCATAGTAGATCACAAAGATCGACACTCACTAGATGGCGTTAGATTGGACTTCGCAATTTGTATAAGGCTGGGAGCCTGGGAAGCATCATAAACATAATACACCAACTTACCGTAGTAAAAATGTCGTGCAAAAATCGAAAAGGTGGTTTCTTTAGTAATTTTTCACTTAACGGCGGGCGCTTTACGTATTTTCCTAAGGATGTTTGTGTTGATTTGATAACATCTGAATCTAATTCTTTTTCCATAGCTCATAATGCTTATGTACCAATGTAAAAAATAATTAAACAGTTATCAATACTTCCAGAAGTATTTAAAATTGTAGGCACTAAAATCAAGAATAACTATATGTCGAACACGTTGTCATGATGATTTTGATTATTTCGTTTTTAACATAGTTACTATGGTAACTAATGCTAGGTACACACGCAGCGACTTTAATCAGTGGCGAATGGGGTCGCCAACCACACAGGGAAATAGCGTGAGATTTTAGAATACAAAGGTCATACATCGATTTCAAAAATTTATTTTTTAATAGATAAGGTATGCCTCAGGGGTGGTCCCATATAAATTTTAACTATAATTGGGTAGTTTTTGAGTTAGCTTCAATAATACGAATTTTTTTCACTCAGTTTATATTGATGATGTTATAGCTTTTCCTGTCTGTCATATTTACATAGCAAGTAGTGTTGTAAGTATGGTTTAGAAAATCTATGTTCGTAGCACCATCAAATTTCTATCAATACTAGAGAAACAAATAGCGTTTGAATCTTGAGTTTTAAAAAGGTAGTAGTATTTTTTTTTATATGCTGGTGACTGGCGTAGTGAATTTAGTCGCTGGTGATTTCAAAACTTCACGGCCATGGACTTATTATTAATATAATAAGTCCTTGTTCACGGCACACAGCAGCCGATTTACAAGCGATGCAGCGATGTCAAAATCTGTGTGGACGTTTGATTTTGAAATCGCTGGCGAATAGCCGGCGATCAAAGTCGCTGCGTGTGTACCTAGCATTAAAAGACCCATCGTTTTTATCAGGCATGTGTTAGGCATCATAAAGGACAATGAGAAATGGTGGGCTCACCTCTCAATAGTAAATAAGATACTCATGAATGAATAGGTATTTTTATGCAGAATAAAACTTAGTATTACCACAGGTATTACGACTAAGGTTAAAAGTTAGTACTTTCGGAGTTATACTACTACTATACCTACTGCAATAAAAGTGATACTAATCTGAGCAATTAATGATCGTTTACTTCAATATAAGATGAACATTACCCAGAATCGGACGGCATGGTTGGCGCAGTGGTTAAGCGATTAATGCTGCGCTGCGTGTCGCGCGCGGGTTCGATTACCGCACGGAACAAATATTTGTATGACCTATAAGTAGTTGTTCCGGGTCTGGCTGTTTGTCTATGTAATTGTGAGTTTAAATGTTTGTAAACGCACCCACAATACAGGAGAAATTCCTAGTGTAGGGAAAAGTAAAAAAAACAGCTTTGTCTGTTGGCTGATTTTTCAATCGACAGATAGTTTTTATTCGTGGAATAAAATTGACATTCACAGTTTCTGTATGGAAAAATTGTCAAAAAATCAAAATTATTCCTCCAATAAAATTATCTGGCGTTGGAAAAATCAGCTCTTAATGAACTACTGAACTGCATCTCGGCTGGTTTTGTAGGAAATGGAACAATATCGTAAATGTGTTCTGTGCAAAGAAGTCGTATCTCCGAAAGTACTAACATTTGACCATAGCTTTATTAGTAACAACATGAGCCCTATCCAACGGTATATCACATCGTACTATTGAAGGGTGACCCAGAACCCCATCCATACATTTGTTTCCCACTCTCCTTTATACAGGTTGTTTTTCCTAGATTCTGCGCTATTCGATACTCACCAGCTCCTTAACCTTTTAACCGCTTGGCTAAATATCAATTGCCGTGCCCCTAGCGCGCGGCTACAAATCGATAAAATCAGGATAAAATAATACCTACAATAAATAAGGAGGAGAAATCGTTGTATCTATTAAAAAAGAGTCAAAAAGTTTTTATCTCTATTTAATAATGGTTTTAATTCATAGAAATGTCATATCTATGTTTTAATTGTACCACGCAGTTAATAGGACGAAAATAGAACGAAAAAATCATGCATGTTCTCTGTCGCAAAAATACGACACGGGCGGTAGGGGCACGGAAACGTCGACACAAGCGGTCAAAAGGTTAGACGTGCAAAGCTGGTAGTGATGGAGCCAAAAACTTATGTCGTTCTGATGCATCGATCACTAATTAGTGATCGATGTTCTGATGGTGAAGTATTTTGCTCGATAACGATATCGATGTAGGAGTCTCACTATTTTATTTTAAAAGATTTTTCCCTATCCGTAGCAGACGCATCGGGCACCGGAAGGCGCGCAAAGATCTCCAGCCGCCATAGGGCAAGGCCTGCGGTCTGCGGGCCTGCGGGTGACAGATTTGGGAAGTCTGTCGCCTGAACAGAGGGCGCAGCGGCGGCGACATGTTCCACGCGCGCCACTCAAGAGGAACGTAATAACGGCCGCAGAAGGTGACGGTTTCAGCATAATAGTCTTAAAGGCCAATGCCTGACCGGCGGAGCGTGATAAACTGCGCAAGTGCTCCACCACCCCGGCCAAAGGTAGTTGAAGAACACTGAGTTGTTTCAGCCACTGAGATTGTGACATCCCTATCGCCAGCTGCTTCAGGGTGGAAGACACGCAAAAAAAGGGGAATATAAGAATTAATTAAATTTATTCAATTCATCCAAAAATGATTTACATTTGTCCCGTAATATTTTAACAGCTTCTACAAATATCACATTAGGCTGCATGGCTCCAACAGACTCCACGTTAACTGAAACAAAAAATATTTTAATATCCCAGGTAATATTCAACACAATATTAGAAGTTTATTCCAGCCAGAAAACATCCACTGCTGAACATTGGCCTAACCCAAACGTTGTTACTTCGACTGGTCCTATGCAAAATAAAATAAAAAGTAATTTAAAAAATTTAAAAAACCCGACTGCGGTAAAAAACTTAAGTTAAAAAAACTGAAAAGCTAAAAACAAGCCCATTTTAAATTAAATAAATGTTTGAAGTTTAAAAAATATAAGTCGAAAACAACAAGGATTTTTTTTTGGTTTTTTTCCCTCTAGGTAAGCATATTGAACTATTGAGGTATAGAAACGTTATGAAACCTTTATGGAGAAGAAACAAAAGAAGAATAGACATTTTTTAAATAAATAATTAAACACCGCAATTTATAGTTCGTTTTTTAATCCCAGAGACTAATCTGACAAGTGTAATGTTAAACTTCTATACTAAAAAAAAACGAAAATACAAAAGACTTAAATGTCAGATTAGTCTTTGGGATTAAAAAACGAACTATTAATTGCCGTGTTTAATTATTTATTTTAAAAATACCTATTCTTTGTTTGTTTCTTCTCCATAAAGGTTTCATAACGTTTCTATTACCTCAATAGTTCAATATGCTTACCTGGAGGGGAAAAAAAAACAAAAAAATCCTTGTTGTTTTAGACTTATATTTTGGTGCATTGATATACATATATGTTACACTAGTAATTACCGCGCCAAGGAGTGCGTTTCAACAAATAGTTCCTATGTTATAATGTTGGCTCCCCTGTCCTCCGCTAGGGGTATATGTGTTTTGTGCCCATATCTGTCAAGATAGTAGACATGGGAAGACTATTCTGCGGTTTTTTTTAAAGATTTATAAGGTGTCCGTGTTAGTATGATGCCCAAAACATTACGGAGTGGTGAAGAATAAGAAGTGGTATACATTGTTGCCAACATAACGGCATAGGAACTATTTGTTGAAACGCACTCCAAGGCGTTGCCACTTGACATAAGGCCACAGCCTTATGCGTAGCTAACGTCACTTCAGTGCTCTGTGTGGCGCCAACCGAAGTGAACCAAGTAACACACGACAAAAAATATCGCCAAAATGGGTAAATTCGTCGTGAAAGAGTGCGATTCAAGATCACAAAAACATAATAAATTAACCAGAATTACTTTCCACACGTAAGTTTATTGTTTCTGTGTTTATATCAACGTAAAATAAATAAAATGCAGAATTTTGTAAATTAGGTTCAGTGTTACCACTAAAAACTTAGTTTTAGTTTCCCACATTTATGGGTGTTTTAATTTATGGAAAAAGTGATTTTAAATATTTTTTTAAATAATAACAACGTTGCAGGATGCGGATGTGGAAATAATCAGATTGCTGAGAAAAGAGACTAACTGAATAAATAAAAAATATTCAAAAAGAAAATGTCTTAATTATTTTCATTAGTTATAAACTTCTAATACACATCGAATAAGAAATACATAATTCAAATATTTTATAAATAATTTGGCCTAACGGTTTATTTTTAACGTCATTTATGGCTTAAAAAGTTGGGTAAAATTTTGCATGGGTAGGCAACCCCATCCCACCATTGCATGTTTATATTGCGGTCTTTGTCTAATCTAAGTGACGGTATTATTCTTGCGACTTGTGTAAGTGAGACAGATATATGTTTACTTTTAAATGTTTAGTGGTTTCAAAGCTACGTCGTCGCGTTTAAATAGTGGTTACACTTTTTTGACACATTTTATTGAGGTTTGCTTCTCTAGTTATTAACTAGTTATTATTATGTTAAAAATAGGGAAAAGACAAAATCGCCAAAAACGAAGTTATTTAGTTTTCCAACTACGGGGACGATGTATCTATGACTTAAACAATCTAATTAAAATAAAAGACTTAAGAATACATACATATAAAATGGTCTCGCACTCTGCTCAATATGACGGCATCTTTTATTTCATCATATCTGTAAACATTTCTGCTGCAAGTGTCATATCTGGCGTCTCGTACATAAGCCCGCCCCTCCGAGTCCAAGCTGATCACTCCTGGCGCAAAGCAACTTTGTAGCAACGACGCTTCACTGCCGCGCACTTCACGCGTCAGGGTCACTTCAGGTAATAGGCGGTAAGATGCGGTCGCTAAGGAAATAACAATAATTTTATGTAAAGATATGAAACGGTTCCGCATGATGGGAACCTCATGAAAGCTGAGAAAGATAAACAAATCAAGTAACTTGGCTTGGCTCGCGAGGTTGTCGACATGTGGGATGTGGACTCAGCTATCATTGTGCCGTGCTTAATAGCCAAAAGACTCAACCAAATCCTGAAGTGGGTATCATTGGGCAGCTGCATCA
The DNA here is from genome assembly GCA_947508005.1 of Amphipoea lucens. Lineage (NCBI taxonomy): Eukaryota > Metazoa > Arthropoda > Insecta > Lepidoptera > Noctuidae > Amphipoea > Amphipoea lucens. The sequence continues at coordinate 8,140,360 of OX382373.1, read as the reverse complement.
AGGGCTTGATTCAGAAAGTGGTACTTCTGAACACGGTTCGCATTCTTAGGAGGTTCCTCTCTCTAGAGCCCTGACCTCTGGTAGCTTGAACCCCGTTTCCGATACTTACTGGTGGCCCACTATTTTTAATTTTTTTTATATTCTAATATTAAATACAATTAATCTATACAATAAAAGGCAACCGTTACTGACTGATCCATCAATGCACAGTTTAAACCACTGAACGGATTGCGCTGAAATTTGGCACAAATATAGCTATTATGATGTAGGCGTGCGCTAAAAAAGGAATTTTCAAAACTCGGGGTTTAAGAGGGTGTAACGGGGGTCCAAAGTTTGTATGAAAAATCTTATTCCTTGAGTTTATAAACTTGAAACTCGGCACGAATACTTATCTACGTAAATTATTAAGTTTGGCATTTTTTGTTTTTCTATACTACCCCCAAAAGGGGTACTGGGGGGTGTCAAAATTTGTATGGAATAATTTTAACGCGCGGTCCGATTAACCCGAAACTCCGTATTTGTACTTAAGACCAAAAATAAAGAATAATCTATAAGAATAATATATTATAATAAAAGAATATCAGGGTTTTTCGAAAACCTACCCCTAACAGGGTGAAAAGGGGTAGTTATACAGGAGAGGATTTTACTGCGTGGCTTGATTAACTCAAAAATTGGTATATAAATAAATCTTCGAGTCAAGTAATGTACACATCCCAAACGATTTTTAAAATTCCACCCCTGCTGTGGGGGTGAAAAGCAGGGAAACAGTTTATTTGAAAAATCTGATTCCTTTGATCTATAAACCCGAATACTAATAAATGATAAAGATCATAAACATACATTTTCGACATTTTTAGAGGAAAGTACGAAATACACGCGGACGAAGTCGCGGGCAAAGTGCTATTAATATAAAAAATACGAAGTTCTGACTGACTGATATATCAACGCACAGCCTAAACCGCTGGTTCTAGAGACATGAAATTTTGAAGGGTGTGTTCTTTATGAAGAGTAGGTATCCACTAAGAAAGGGTTCTTAGAAATTCCACTCCTAAGAGGGTGAATGGGGGAGAGTGAAATTTCACGCGGACGACGTCGCGGGCAGAAGCTAGTATGTATATAATGAAATAAAGGAATACATAAAGATATGAAAACCAGATCACAGTTTAATGTCAATAACCTAAACACAGCTTTTATATTAATTTTCTTTTTATGTCCAGTGTAGTACGCGCCACAAAAGATGAGACAACTTTTATCTTAAACTTTATTATTTCGTATTAAATATTGTTAAGAATTTTTATCTAAATGTCATCTATAAATCCTTGAATAGATATACACATTATGTATATATATGTGTAACTATTTCGTACACAACTTACCTGTGCAAACTCCCTACTACTGAGCTTGTCAAGTCTTATCTTTCGTGGCGCGTATTATAACATGTTTACAGTTTTGGTTTGTTTTATTTAGTCAACTTTGTTTTAGAACTTTACAGGTGATTGATTAACTTACCAACAGGGGAAAACTTAGCATGGTCTCTACCGATGCCTTTGACAGCAACAAGGCTTAGATCCAGTTCATGTCCTGGCCTCATCTTCGATACAAGTATATCTCCATGTACGGGGCCAATGTCTGCTTCTTTATGGACTGAAGCTTGATTTCCAATAGGTTGCCATTTTATTTGTGATGAATAAACTGAAAATTAAATAAACATGATTTAGTTATGTACACCTCTCCCTTACCCTTTGAGCAAACAAGTGTTATGTTACTTAGTTAAGTTTTACATTTATTTATGATTATTTTTAAACAAAAATTGGTATTATTCTATTAAAAGTTGCCAATTATGTCCACTCGCTGTTTCCCATTACCATGAACAGTGAATGAGATAAACACTTACCACTATGGTTTTCATATAAATCCTCAGCCCTGTACGAGTCCTTTGGTTGTGATTTATTTAAAGTGCACTTAACTTTCACTGCAAACTCTAAAGTGTTAAACTCGGTCCCCTGTCTTGCATCTGTAAATCAAAAAACAAATATTAAGGCGAATGGGTAGTTGTAGCCCGCGAAATTCAATTTTTCTTACGTTTTTTGCAATTTTCAGGTCAGTGTCAGGTTGTATCTTGATCAAAATATGATTCGCGACAATAACAGGTACGTATTTACAGAATTATAATAATTAGAATCATTAATACATCTTTCTAAGTTAGATTTCTACCGTTAAGAACAAATCTCGTATGGAAAAGTGTTGGTGGTAGAAATCTAACTTAAACAGATGTATTAATGATTCTGATGATTATAATTCTGTGAATACGTACCTGTTATAGTCGCGAATCAAATTTTCATCAAGATACAACCTGACACTGACCTGAAAACTGCAAAAAACGTAAGAAAAATTGAATTTCGCGGGCTACAACTACGCATTCACCTTAAACTAGGAAAAAGAACCAAGTATAATAGACAAAAACTGCCAGTATATTGAAACTTCACTGAGGTTGAAAGTAGCTAACTGTCACAAAGGTCCAAAAATAGACCTCTTATGATGTGCAAGGGACATTGAAGCTTAGGATGGTGAAGCAATTATGAGGTAACAAGGCTAACCAAACAAGACACAATAGAAGTTTTATTGTTATTACATCTGAGGGTGTTTAGTGTCCCGCAAAGCAAAATAAACTGTGCTTACCTTCAGGGCGATATTCAAACGATCTTGGGTCTGCTTTGAGCGGAATCAGTCCTAATCTGTGTGCCAACACTTCATCCTGAATAATTGAAGTATTGTTTCTTATCATCACTTTCTCAATGGCCATGCTTGGGACTTCACTCAACATCAACCTGCGAAATGCATTGGCAAATGCAGGCTGTATGCCAATTAAGTCAAATTCCATTTCGAAATTGTCCATTCGCACGATAACTATCCGAAACTTCTTTGTGAACTTTTTAAAGCTCCACTTTTCGTCAGCCATACCATAATCGTTAGGTGCATTCTGCAATAAATGAGAGGTTACTAACAACAACGATGAGGCCCTATTATCGACATTCTTGTTAAGATAGGTAAAGGATTTTTTTATGAATCATTGCGACTCTTTTACAATCAGACCTAAAGTCTAATACATTACATTTTATTCTACTATTTGCTCAATAAAGTAATGTAGTAGCCACTAAATTGAAAACCCCATCACATTACGGTCACATATTTTTTATTGCAACATATTTCTTGTAATTTACCTTTACACGGAACTCCTCTAAAAGGACACGCGGTTTCTCATCTAATTGGGGCATTTTACGTTTTATTTATAATGTAATTAATTTTATATAGGTAAACACGTGCAATTTGCGTGGTATGATATGTACTTGACGCATATAAAAAGTACTCTGTGCTTGACGCGTACAAGGTACAACAACAAACTACAGTGCTAAAGTTGTCAAAGTCATCATTGACACTGACATGACATAACACAACAGATGACTATTGATAGTCATACTAATTCCAATTAGTATGTACTCTATAGTACAACTCGAAAAGTCGATCAGTCGATCTTGAAAGAGAAAATATACCGCCCGCCTGGCCACCTTACATATACAGGGTGTCCCTGGAAGTATGGATCAAATCGAATAAGGGCGTGGGCAAGGTCATTTCCAAACATTTTAACCCTGAGAATGTCAGTGAATTTTTTTACGGTTCAAAAGTTATGACCGATTTGATTTTTTTTTTCAATCACTTCGCTTAGTGTTCAAAGAAAATAATCATAAAAAAATACTATCAGGGCTATCTAAAAAAAATAAATTGATAGCCCTGATAGTTTTCACGAATTCAATCTTTCTTCTCTACTTTTTTTTAGTATTTTTTTTTTTTTAGTTTTTTTTTAGTATTTTTTTTTTGCGAAAACGTTTGGAAATGACCTTGCCCACGTCCCTATTCGATTTGATCCATACTTCCAGGGACACCCTGTATAGGGTATTAGTGTTCTGTGTAATGAACATTGCCCTCGTAGAACCTCCGTGCCCTCGTAGAGGCGATCGGTAGCGGCGGCGACCTCTCGCGTCCGGCCCTAGTTCAAGCCATGGTCCGGGGCGAGAGGGAGTGGGAGGCAGGCACCTCCTTCTGCGAAGCAGTCATGCTAGCGAAGTAGGTGGCGGGATGGCTGAGGGAGAATCTCACGTCCCAGCCGCCGCGGAAGACGCTCCGGGCGTCGGGAGCCGGTGACGACTCCCGGCTACCGTAGGCGCGGGCCTGCGAACGGAGAGTAATGGGTAGCTCACCGTCCGATCATCACCAGGCCCGTGCCGGACGGCGCGTACGTGTTCCACGCGCGCCTCAAAGAGATGTCAGCAAAAAGGAAGGGGCCTGCCAGAGTCGAAGCCTGCCGCGGGTGCGGGATTGTCCGAAAGGGTTACCGCTACCCCAGAACATAAAGGGCTAAGGAAGGAACACGGATGGATTCTATGTTCTATGTTATGGGTTTGGTTTCCGCACTTAGTCCTTCAAATAGACCATTGTGCGTGAGCCATGGCGACCGTCGGTGGTTATTCTAACCAGCCCACCTCCCTTCAGAAGCTGACTAGGTCTCCTGGTCTGTTGAGAATATCTGTGTATAATTTAGGTGTCCCGAGGGTCTCTGATCTAATCTGGGTGACGCCTGTGCACTCAAAGAGCACATGCGCAACGGTTTCATCAGCCTCCATGCAAGCCCTGCACAGGGAACTGTCCGTTATGCCTATAGTGTGAAAGTGTTTGTTCAGCGAGCAGTGTCCCGTGATGGTCCCCGTCACCAGGCGCAGGCCTTTCCTGTCCAGTCGTAGTAAGCGCCTGGTTAGCTTGCCATCCAATGATGGCATAGCTTCCTTGGATTGCCTGCAGCCTTGTGACGACGACCACCAGCTTTCTGCTTGTGTGTAGGTGTGCTCCTGTAGCCACCTGCGTATTTGGTTGAAGGGGATGGGCTCAATAGGTTCCGGTCCACAAACTGACATACTGGATGCCCTTCTGGCCAGTTCGTCAGCTGCGTCGTTTCCTAGTGATTCACTGTGTCCTTTTATCCATTGTAATGTCACTATTTTGCGGTTCTGTACGGTTACCCGTTCAAGCGCATTGTGACATTCTAGTACCTTGGAATGGGGTTAGTTTGATTCACGGGGTAACTTTGATAAAAACTTTATATTTTTTAAAAACAGGAATTGTTTTATTTCTGAACGCAACCGAAAGATTTCGCCTTTTGCGTTGGCAGCACTTATCGTTATCTTATTTAAATGTCACTCTTTGACATTGCCCAAGCGCTGCACGTACAAACAGATCGCTAGCGGAGGTTTTCATAAAAAACTGTGAGTATTGTGTTTAAACTATTTTAAGGGTTAAAATAACTTCAATCTTATCCCTTGAAGTTGCCCAAGCGCTGGGCAATGTCAAAGAGTGACATTCAATGCTGCCAACGCAAAAGACGAAATCTTTCGGTTGCGTTCAGAAATTAAACAATTCCTGTTTTAAAAAAATATAAAGTTTTTATCAAAGTTACCCCGTGAATCAAACTAACCCCATTCCACGGTATTAAATTCGATGTGATGCATTTTTTACCTAGGGATTGGAGGACGGAGGCGCTGTCAGAGAGTGTACGAATATGGGTGTCCGTAACTCTCCGGGCTGCTATGGCATTAGCCGCTCGTATTATGCCCACACACTCCGCTTGGTAGACCGTGTTGACCATTCCCACGGATTGGTTTTATTCAGTAAGAGTCTGACACTCCCTTTCGCTCCACCCAGAGCGGGGCCGTTTGATGATTTCCCATCCTTAAAAAAAGGCCGTTATTACGAACTTGTCGCTTTCAGCGGCAACTTAGCGCGGGGCGGCGAGCGGCAAAAACAAATATACGAAAATGTGAACCATACCACGACTACTTGTACTATTATTCTGTGCCACGACTATAGATGTAAAACAACCGATTTAAAACGTTTTAAACCCCAAATAAATCGTTTTAAACGGTTGAAAACTCGCCTACAAAAATAAAAGAGCTGTGTTTTATACACTTCATTGTGGGCAATTCTTGGTCACCTTTTTTTTTTTTTTTTTTTTTTATGGATGGGAAATCATCAAATGATCAATCCTCCCGCTCTGGGTGGAGCGAAGGGAGTGTCAGACTCTTACTGACTAAAACCCATCCGTGTTCCTTCCTTAGCCCTTTATGTTCCGGGGTAGCGGTAACCCTTTCGGACAATCCCGCACCCCCGGCAGGCTTCGGCCCTGGCAGGCCCCTTCCTTTATGCTGACATCTCTTTGAGGCGCGCGTGGAACACGTACGCGCCGTCCGGCACGGGCCTGGTCCTGATCGGACGGTGAGCTACCCATTACTCTCCGTCCGCAGGCCCGCGCCTACGGGGTGGCCGGGAGTCGTCACGCGGCTCCCGACGCCCGGAGCGTCTCCCGCGGCGGCTGGGGTGTGAGGCTCTTTCCCTCAGCCGTTCCGCCACCTCCTTCGCTAGCATGACTGCTTCGCAGAAGGAGGTGACCGCCTCCCACTCCCTCTCGCCCCGGACCATGGCTTGAACCAGGGCCGGACGCGAGAGGTCGCCGCCGCTGTCGATCGCCTCTACGAGGGCACGGCGGTGCTCCGCCCATGCGGGGCAGACCTCCACCGTATGCTCCACCGTGTCCTCTGGGCGATCCTCGCAGTGGTGACACCCGGGCGTCTCCTCCCGCCTGATGATGTGCAGGAACCTCCCAAAACATCCGTGTCCGGTGAGGACCTGCGTCAGGCGATAGGTGAGGACGCCGTGACGCCTCTCTAGCCACTCCTCAAAGAGGGGTCTTACCGCCACTATCGTGGCGTGCCCATTCTTGGTCACCTGACGTCATGTTTCGTTTTAATTAGTTTATAGAAAATCAATAGAAAGTACCGACCTACATTACCTACTAGGCACACGAAAACTTAAGTATATAGGTATACCTACCTGTATGTATTTATTATATTATATTACACACACTAGATTAGAAGACATCATTAACACAATGCCGTCCGTTTTACTTGTGCATGAAAGAGACAACGGCTTTTATGAAATAAAACAAAAACAGAAAATTATAGGTACCTCTTTGGTAAGTTATTCATCAAAAATCTCTGCTTGTCTCGTCCACAGAACATATATATTATATCCTAAAGGGGTCTCGTCGGAAAGGGTGGGATGACCGGCGCATAGTGGGCTGAAAATAGACTCTGTACGTCGCTAAAATTAAATCAAAAACCTAATTTTGAAAAAAGAAACATGCCAACGTATTCCTTTACTAACCACAATCCGAGAGTTTTGAAGGATATTGCGAATCCATTGCTTCATAGGTTTGAAAAATTCGTCTGCTCAACAACATAGTAGGTACTTAAATAACGCAAAGAACGTGGGTGAACTGTCAAAATCAAACCCATTGCGATCAATTTTCATTTTATCATATGTGTGATAAGCGATTACCCCGCAGGATAATGCAATCTTATTTAAACTAGAAACAGAGGGGTAATTGCGTAACACACTGTCAGTAGCAATGGGTTTCATTTTGACAGTTCAACAACATTCATTAGTAATCATTGCGTTCTTTACGTTGTTGAGAAGACACATTTTTACCGACTTCACAAAAAGGAGGAGGTACTATGTTCGGCTGTTTGTATGTTTTTTTTGTATGTTTGTTCATCGAATACTCCGCCAATTGTCGACGGATTTTCAAAATTCTTTTTTTGTTCGAAAGTAGATAGTTCTGAGGTGGTCCTATTGTCACCAAGTTAGGATCTGATGATGGGATCTTAGAGAAATCGAGGGCAACCCTCAAATTTTATAGGCTCACTTATTGTTTTTCGCATATTTTATGAAGTATCTTGTTTATTTGCGTATGGTTGTCATCATCTTAGGTAGCTGGGCTGATGATGGAAGGTACAACTCCTTAACAGTAGAAGTTACTCAAACAGGCAAGGACTGTTTTAGTAAATTGTTTTAATGTTTGATAGGGCATTTGCCACATTTGGTCTCATGATCATCAAGTCATGACCTGATGCTGCAGTCAGGATAGTCTGCAGAGTACCTAACTCCTCGACAACTAACAGCAGATATATCGTGTTTAGGCTCATTGAAAAGGGCTCGATGTGTGGATAAACGTACTGTTAATGAGGAACACCGAAGTACATAGAGACCTGATGCTGAAGCCAGGAGCATCAGAAAAAGTACAAACCTTGAAATAACAGCACCGTAGTCGTGTTTGGGCTCATTTTAAACAGGACTAAATTTTAAGTTCAATGCAATGTTGACATAAGTCTGGCCTGATGCTGCAGCCAGGATTATCAGCATCTAGTCTAAAAACATCAGGTCAGGATTTGATGATGGGATCCTGGAGAAATCGAAGGAACTCTTCAAATATTATAGGCACACCTATAGCGATTTGGGTATTTTTTATAGTAACTCGTGCACTTGCTCTCGGAAAGCACCATTTGGTGAAGTGGAACTGATGATGAAGACCACAGATGGCCACCGGAACTACTCAATAATATCTAAGTATTTCATGGGTTGCGATTCGATTACTTTAATATGGTTGCTAAGCAATTTATGCTCGTCACAATGTGAATGGTGATATGGAGCTGATGGTGGACCTGGAGAACTCCTCAACAATTAACTTCCCTGCATCGAGAAAAGCAATAATTTGTTTGTAAAAGGCGATGAGCACTAAGCTATTGAAACTTGGATAAATTATAAGCAGACCCACTAAAAAGCGTGAAATAAAAACTATTTAAGAAAAAAAAAACCGACTTCCAAAAAAACACTACAAAGTGAAAAATAACTTTAATTTCGGAAGTCGGTGGCAAAAAACTAAAATACAGATCCAAAGACACCGACTGAAGGTTGACTGGTAGAAAATGCCTATGGCATTAAGTCCGCCTCTGTACATTTATGTGCTTGAAGTATTAAATAAATAAATAATAGTTATTGGGGTACCTACAACTTTTAGGTAGGTACCATTCGATCTATAATGATCGAAGTGGGTACCTATCTATTCTGTGCTATATATTCACAATATTTCCGACAACCACGGCTTTCATATTTTTCAATGCTCAAATGCTTACCTTACCACCTATACTCCATTTTAAATAAGATTAGACATTTAAATAAACCTTTTTTACAGTCCGTTCAACCCATTGGCGTATCTAGGGCTTCTTTCTAGGGGGGGCCTGGCCCCTACCTTTTTTTTTTTACCCTCCGTCCGGGAAGAACGGAGGGTTATGATGTCGGACTCCTACCGACTAAAACCTCACTATTGCGTGCCACTTCTTTGAGCCCGACTGCTCGAGCGACTACATGTCCTCAATTTCGCCGCCCGCAGGCTCTTTCTTATATGGTGGCCGGTAATCGTTAAGCACCCTTCGACGCCTGGCTGCTCTTCTGGTGCGGGTAGAATGAGAGGTATGCTCTCTCTCCGTCTCCGCCGCCTCCTTTGCATGCATCAACTCCTCGCAAAAAGAGGCCACAGCATCCCACGCGTTTTCGCTTCCGACCATTGACTGAACCACCGCCGACAATGAAAGATCACCCGTACCAAGTGTCGCGACGAGGGCACAGCGATGTTGGGCCCAAGCTGTACTCCTCCAACGTATTTTGTGGCGTGTCCTCGTGGCAGTCCACACAGTGATGACAAGCAGGCGTCCGCTCCCGACCTATGCGACGCAGGTATTTCCCGAAACATCCGTGTCCAGTAAGCACCTGCGTCAGCCGGAAACTCAGGGCGCCATGCTGCCTCTCCAGCCATTCTTCCATAACAGGCCTTACCGCCACTATTGTGGCGAGCCCCCACCTGGGCTGCGCCAGTCGCTCCCTCTATTCAGCCACTAGGATCTGACGGAGTTTAGTCCTTCGTGGATCAAATTCCCGAGAAACCGGAGGCTGACCACGCGCAAGCTTCGTAAACGGATTTTCGCGTCCAGATCCCAGGGCGTTGATCCGACCAGGGGAGTTGCTACCTCGTAGGAGATCGTACGGTATCCTCTTATTACCCTAACAGCCATCGCTCTTTGCGACCTTCGCAATCGTCAGAGTGTCCGCCCACACGGGCGCCCCATACAGGGCCATGGACCGCACAATCTCCACGAACAGTCTCCGGCTGGAGGCGTTGGGCCCCCCCAAATTGGGTAGCAGTCGCGCAAGAGCAGCTGCAACACTCATCAACTTGGGGACCAGCCGCTGAATGTGCGGCCCGAAGTCCCACCAGCTGTCGAGGACAAGTTCTAGGTACTTCATCGTCGACTCGAAATCGATGCGGACGCCTCCTACCACTATGTGTAAATCGCGTGGTGGCTTGTTCCGAGGCCCATGGAAACACAGGGCCTCAAATTTGTGCAAAGCCACCTCGTGACCCAGACGCCGCCGGATCCTTCCAACGACCTTCGCAACCCCTGCTGTGGCCTGTATGGCCGATTGCCGATGCGTTTGTCCCCGGGCCGTCTAATCATAATAACTCTAGCTTATTTCGTTGCTTATTAGTAGATTCAATTGGTAGGTATTTTTGTGATTTCAAAAGTAACTAAGTGGAATGTATTATGTAGGTAATAATAAGTTTTTGTAGGTCTTGGTGGTAGATTATTTATTTGATTGCTTTTGTGTGAAGTTATATTATGTAAGTATCTTAAAATTTCGAATAGGTCCCCAAACATCCTAGGGTGGGCCTGAGACCATTCTAGGGTGGGCACGGAACCCCCTATATATGCCAATGTTTCAACCGATTTTGAATTCTATTGCGTTGTTGGCATTAAAAATGGCAGCTGCAGTAAACAGTTGGTATTGTAACAGTTTTTTGCTTTTAATGCCATTCTTATGCCTACGGTATAGAAGTCAAAATCGGTTGAACCGACTGTAAAAAGGTTTATTTAAATGTCTAATCTTATTTCAAATGGAGTAAGTATAGGTAATAATAACTGGCACACTGTGGCGTGCACTTGCCTGACGTTACCTACGCAGTAAATATACCTACCTACCGATTTATGAAAATTAAAAGGTATGCAGAGTAGGTATTCTGTAGCAAGCAGAAATGTCTCAACAAAAATTGGATAGGGGAATAATGACTTCTGCAACTATGTCGAATTTCAAGTCGATAGCTGTAGGTAGGTAGGTACCTATCTAAAGTCATTGACTGAATGACCGTGACATGCAGACAGACACAAAGTAAGCGGTCATAGTTCACTACACTACACCACCACGCAAACTGGTGCCAGAGGTCGTAAGGTCGACTCGCAGTTCGTTTCAATCTTGAAGTAGTCGACAGTGTTGTGAACCCACTATCACATGCATATTTTTAGGCTTATTTGAAGGTGTAAACAGAAATATTAGGAATTGGCAGTTTGCACATCAATTGCAAGTATACGTACCTAATATGTAAATAAACTTAATCCTCTTGTATATACAAACTGAGCCCGCGAAAGACGAACATTCAATTAGGGTGTATAGTGAAGGAAAATAAAAAGGACAAAAAAAATTACATACGTATATACCTATTATCCAGGTTTGGCCCCCGATGGCAACTAATCGTCTACTCAACACGCGCGCGAGTATTTTACGGCCCAAACCGCCGCAAGTCGCGTCGCGGCGATTCGTGGGCTCGTGACACGCTGTAAACCACTTTTTTCATTTGTTTCCTAGCTCCGCAGTCGGTGGCGCAAGCTGTGCGCAAGACGCGTGTCGCTTGACCCCGTGGCCACAAGCTACGAGCACCGTTCACGGCCTCAAGCAATGCGACTTGCGTCAAGCGACATACGCGCGGGTCACCTGTTTTGTCGCGCTCCGCAAGTCGCGTCTCGGCGTCGTCGCGGTGGCTCGTGGCCTTTCATTTCATTTTCTCCGCAGTCGCGTCAGCGTGTAGCTTGTGGCCACGGGGTCAAGCGAAATAATTATGATCCTTACATAAAAATATTAGTTTTTGCGATTACAAACTTACGTTTGCAGTCGGAGCATCAAGCGTGACCTGTGACTGTGACGTAGAACAAACCAATATTTTGTAACCATTTTTTAAGTATTTAAAAGAGTCCGTGGAGTTTCTTGCCCGTTCTTCTCCATAGGCTACCTAGTATAGTACGCCTTGGAATAGGCAATTAGCTTCATCTTTCTGACTGACCGACCCATTGACAATTCAAAAGTGCCTACCTAGTACCTACTTGATTCGTTTATTATGAAACACATGCTTTGAGTTTGACTTCTCTAAAAATCTTTTTTCAATTGTAAAGTTAAGTTTGTCCTTTGATCCGGGCACAGCTTTGGGACGGAACTTGTCCGGGTTTTTTTATTACACGGAATGCTAGCAGGCATTATTACAACAGCTGACTCCTCTTCGTACTAGTTCCAAATAACGGACTGACCTGTGCAAGTTCTTGCGTTACTTTATAAGGATATTGAAACGGACATGACTGTCTCCGACTCCACGTGCATACGTCACACACGGGCGCTACCTATTGAAGGTGTTGACCTAGATTGAATTCGGCTTACATCACTTTCATTATAAGTACCTTTTTATGCCGATTTATAGTGAGGAGGGCAAAATATTATGGTCATATTGCTAGAGACTTTCTAGGTCAACTGTGCATAATTATTTAGGCATAGGTATACGAGGCTTAATGGTTCACGTAATATAATTATATTATACAGTCGATGTCTCCATAGAGTAACATGTGGATGTGTACGTGACACATTCCCTTTAAAAAATAGGTCGCCAAATTTTGCAATGGTTTACCTACGGGATAGGAACTACATGTATACATACTCCATACACAGGCAGTATGTAGGTACATGTTTTGTAATCAGAGCATAGGTAGGTAGACACTTATACAGGGTGTTACGGAAAGGGTATATCAATACAAACGGGTTGAAGAGTGTATCTGGTCTAGAATCTCTGTACAAAATTTCAGCTCAAAAGCATCAACTTTGAAAATGTTCAATATTTTTTTATTTCGACATCACGGCGCTGCACTGGCGCGCGGCGGCGTGATGTGCGTGTACTAGGCGCACAGACACACTACAGATAATGGATAATGACCCTCGTAGTGCGGTGACACGTTTGTTATGATTTCAATTTAATAAACTATCGAAATAAAAAAATATTAAGCATTTTCAAAGTTACTGCTTTGAGCTGAAATTTTGTACAGAGATTCTGGACCAGATACACTCTTCAACCCGTTTGTATTGATATACCCTTTCCGTAACACCCTGTATAGGAGGTTGTTATCAACTTAGGCTCTATCTCGTAGTGTCAACGTATTCCCTTCCCTAAGCCTGGACATGTTACACAACTTACGCATGTTATGCGTTCACAAATTAATATTTCATGAGCAAACTTTATCGTTTTTTATAATATTTGCTGACAAGGCGAACGACTCTTTCAAATATTATCTACTGAAATAAAATAAATGTAGGTAAGTAGCGAAAGTAGGTAGGTACTGGTGTCCCCCAAATGATAATCTGTATCAACTGTGGCCGGTACTTATGCAACATGACGAGAGCCAAGCGCCGTTCGCCAGCATCAGTGGCCACCTTACCGCCAGCTGCGACGGGCAGTACTCTACCTCGACTAACAAATACCCGCTCTCTACAGTGCCATCATAATATTCATTGTGATTAGTATATGGATAACTTTTGCAAAATTAATTTATACTTATGTGCATCTAAATATAATTAAATTGCATCAAAATGCACTCGCTTAATGTTCTGACGTTGTTGGCTGTGCTCACTATCGGATATATAAATTCAGGTAAATATTTGATTCTTTTGCTCTATTTAGTAGAATCGATCGCTGTTTCGTTTCTTACTTTTTCTTGGTCTCATGAAATAAAATATTTACATTTAACAAGAAAGTGGTAGGTATAGAAGTAGGTACAGTTCTAAGAATAGATAAGCACTCTACCTCTATACTTACCATTTTCGTGCCAGTAAACATTTTATGATTTTATGTCATAATATGTATTAGCAATTATATGTACCTACCTACTGCAACAACTTCTTTTGATGTCCAGAAATAGCTTTCGTTAAGGTAACACAAACTACCTACCTACCCAGATACTTACTTCAACATTAATGCTTCCGACATTACTTAAAATATCTACCATTCAATTCATACATAACGAATAGGCACTTTATGAACTTTAGCTATCTCGAATCGTCACTTCCTTTCGCTCTAACGGCTCTTTTCTACTAGTTGTAGGTATACAATTACCTTACATAGATAAAATACCCCTACTCCGTAGTGTTTGTAATACCTACCTAAGTAGGTAGGCTTCGGATAGTTGTATGTTGGATATATAATTAAAAACAAACGAGCAAAAATAATAAAATCTCTTGCTGACCGTACTTTTTAAACATTTTATTGATAAAAGGAGAGTGGGCGAATGTATGCTTCGTAATGCTTCATTTATTAGGTAATGTAGGTACTTACTTCATTTTTAATATTTAAACTTAAGCTATCTATCTATTCATACATCCACACTAAATATATAAAAAACAAACAATAAAATATTCCAACATAATAATATAGCAAACTACGTTGAAAAATCCTCCGCATCGCCGTCGACTGTTACCTATGTAATGTGCCCAAAAGACTGGCGGCATTGCCATATAGCCTCTGGTTAAGGTAAAAGCCAACCCTTGGGTCAGGGGAAGTGTCAACCAAAATGCGGGTGGTCTTTTTCCATAGAAACGCTCTCGCCTCTTTTCTTTGTGGTAAATTACCATAAAGCAATGATTTTTTTACAAAATAATAAATATTAACTAAGTACTTGTATGTCCCTATGTTTTCCTTTTTTATGATACATTATTTTTATAAATACTAGAATCGTCAAAAATGCTCAAAATTGCCGATTTAAACCGCTGTCAACAGAGGCCTAGTGTACAAACTTAATTTACTATTGAAAAAAGAGAAACATAGGGACACACCGACACAGTATATATCCTTCTTATTCAGTTTATGAAATTGGTTCAATATTGGAGGAGGAAGTGGGCGAGAGCCAAACCTCGAATTATGACTTTTTACTTAGGCTTTTTCAAAAGTCTCTCCGGCCGCGTTTCCTCTTATGAGCACTTACGAATATGAACATGTGCCCGTGGGCTTCTACCATGGAGCACAACAACCAACAAGGTTGTTGTGCTCCATGGCTTCAACCCAAACGGCTCTAAAATATTTTTTATTTTTACAGTTTCTAGAAAAGTGCATTGCACCGTATTTAATTACAATACAGAATATAATATCTAATATTGTAATTCGCGTGATTTTTATAATACTTTGCATTCCCGCACTAGTGTGGATTTGCGGAAAATTGGTCACTGATAGGATAGTAGATAACAATTACATGGCCTTTTTAGCCCTGAATGTGTGAGTATAATAGTCAGACTTGTGCGCTTTTTTTTTTAATGCCCAGAAACGAGCCTTCATTGCTTTTATGCCTAAAAAAATTGTGAATTACTGATATAGGTATTAATTCATTGATTAAGTTTATTAGACTGTTTGGCGGCTTCAAGTCAGTGACACAGTGCCTCGGCCTAGTCTCCTTCAAAATGCGAAAGCAAGGCACACAAAAAAAAAAGAAATCTCCGAGAGATTCTTAACAAATGTTTATTACAAAATATTATCTTTAAGTTTATTTATTAATTCCATACAAGTGTGTTAATACCTAACGTCGTTTGATACGCATTAAAATGTCTTACCTACAATTATACTTAGGTACCTATGTTTTCTTATTTTCTTGTTAATCGATGTCAAGCAGGCGAAGCTATTGAAACAAGTGACATTAACAAAATTGACAATCGATTTTAATAAGTAGGGTACTATTTGCACATTATAATGTTTATTGAAATAATAAGTAGGTACCTAAGTTAATAATGTCTAATACCTAAATAATTAAAAAAAAACAAAATTAAATTCTAAATTAAATAAAACTATATACAAACTGAAATACAGCGTTGAATGAAAAATTCACCCGCATCGCTGTCGACTGGTAATGTACCCAAGAGACTGGCGGCATTACCACGTTGTATGGCAATGCTTAGCCTTTGGCCAAGGTAAAAGCCAGCCCTTGGGTCACGGAAAGTGTCAACCAGCCGTTTTGAAATTTCCTTAAAAAGACGAGCACTCGGACTCCACGTTCGTTTCAACCTCAAACGGCTCGAAAATATAATTTCCGATAAGGTTATTGTATTTTTGCCGCTTGAGGTTTTCCGCAGCCGCAGCAGCAGCGCCAGCACAGCATGCCGATTCAGGAAGATGGGATGGCGCAAGAGTATAGACACACATTGCGTCCCACACTGTCCCACACAAGGCCTACCCACCTTCCATAGAAGTAAAGACATACCGTCCGGTCTCTTACCATCGTTGCGTGCCAAGCCATTGGGTTCTATTCTAATCATCAGCAAGGAGTGCCTAGTCGTAGGTACTTAATTAATTTGGGATGAACTTACTACTCACTGTAGTAGTACCGCGCACTTACTAGTAAGTAAGTAGGTTTGTGGTATTTATAATAACCTTATTGGGAGCTATATGTTTGAACCATTCGGGTTTGAAACACCGAGTGAGTGCTTATCAAATATTTCGGGACATCGCCAAGCGGTTGGTTGACTCTTCACTTGACCAGTGGGCTGGCCTATTTTTAGCCCAAATAATCAGCATTGCCATCTAACGTGGTAATGCTGCCAGCCCTTTGGGCACTTATTCCATTGACAGCGATGCGGACGAATTTTTTGATGCTTAATGAGCCTTTGTAATTTCTTACTTAGAAAAATCAAAACTTGCTTAATGATTTATCATCTGCACCAGCACCTCACAAACCTTTCAATCGTCTTGGCCACAAAGTACAGTTAGCGCTCTCTCTTCTCTCTTAAAATCTGATATCTAGTCAAGTCTGGTGTCTAGACCAGCGCAACAAAATACATGCATGGTGAACCTATAATGTTCCCACTGGGGACCTCCTCTCTGTGAGAGGGAGTGGGCCATAACTAATCCACCACGCGGGCCCACAGTGCGGGTTAGTAGATGTCACATGTCTGCGAATCGTTTTGCGAGCAGTGGTGATGGAATAAATTACACAAAGTAAAGCGCCTGCTTGGCTTCAAACCCACGACCTACAACTAATGTAAGTCAGGGCCGATACCACTGGGCCATCACTGCTCAAAAATTCATATTAATAACTAACTCTGTCTGTTCCCTTTTCACACCTAAACCACTGAACCGGTCGTTATGGACACTAAGAAAGTATGGTCTTTGTTATGTGGGTAACTTTAACAGACGATTAATTGATGAGTTGATTACGGTGACGTAACAATACAGCTAATTTTTCAATCTCCGATTATAGGGAGCGAACCCAGGTTACCCAGGGGTAGGTAGCACACATATACTGCACTACATAAGGTCGACTTTTGCAGACAACCTTTACAGTACCTACCTACTTAAAAGGTTGGAGATGGTAATGATTGCGCAGAGAAATTGACAAATTGAAACCTCCTCGTTTTGTCAGGTTTAGGTAAATAAATGTTTGCATAATGTTGACGAACACAAAGTTGTGCATAATCTCGGATACCTACTAATTTGGCAGGTATACTTTGTAACAATAATTAATTTTTATCTAAATCTAATCTTGAATAACTTACATGCATTAAGTATGTAGGTACAGACTACAGCAGTCGCAGCCAAAAATATGTTCGTGTTCATGCAATGAGCAGACAAAAGGACAATTTTTGTCTGCTCATTGCATGATAGAATCCACTTTACCGATTCATCATTATTTAATAACGGTGTAGTAAAGATGCTTAACGAAGCCGAGAGTAACTTGTACTGTACTTAGGTAAATTCCCGTCACTGTTATCACTTTTTTATACTGGACCATACCTTGGATCCTTTTGGTTAGGTTCGGAGATATTGAAGGTCAAAATTCCACCTTTTATTTTTTTTTTTCACGAAAACAAGTTTTATGTGTTAGGTTTAGGTATACATTAACCACATCTTAACCGCACCTGTATCGTTGCATGCACCCAAAAGCACAATGTTTTGCGTTCATGCCGATTCACACCAAAAATAAAAGTCGTTCTCAGCAATAATAATTTTTGCTCAATGTGTACAAAATGCGTAGATAACATCTGGTATATGATGGGTCTTTTTACACCCTGTATATTGCGTCGCCGTCGAGCAGAATGACTTTCATCCGTATTTTTTACCTATATGAAAGATCCCACTGTCGGACCGAATTAAAAATGAATCTGACAACTAAATTAATGATAATATACAACGTGTCTCAAAATTCAACGATAAGAGGGCACCAGAGGTTGACCCTCGTGCCTACTCGAGACAAAATTAAGAAAGAATATGTAATTTTTTTTGGAAATTAAGTACGAAATATGTACTTCTAAGATATTTTTAACTACCATGTAAAATATTTCTGTTTTTTTTTTTGTATCGGCAACCTTCTGCTATCCACATTATCCACAACCCTTCAAAATCCCAGAATGCCTGTAGTTTTTACACAAACATCAATCAAAATTATTTTTTTCCTTAAAATTTTCAGTTTTTTACTTTCAGTCCACTTACTAATTACAAAAAAAAAAATAAGAAGTAGATATTTTTTTTTCATTTTTTTTTTCTCGAGTAGTCATGATCAGCATAGCTATTCACAAACACTCGATACGCTTCCGTATCGTATCTAACATTAATCATTGCTAAATCGTAGGAGTGTTCTAAACGCTGTTCACAAGTCCAAAACCCGAAAATTTTGTCAGTTTAAATCAAATAGACGCCCGCTATTCTTCCAACAGCTATTTGCTGTTGAGGGCAAGTCAAATCAGGTTAACGAAATGTCAGGTTTTCGATACGATAACCTGTCGTATGGTTGTGAATCCAGGTCGGTCTCTGGTGCCCTCTTATTCTTGGTTCTTTTCTTCTTAATATCTCTCAATATCTTAATATCTTGATCTTTGTTATCTAGTAAATAAATATAACTACTTAGTTTACTAAGGATCGAATCTGCTCAGTGCCGTAGTTACAAAAGGTATTACGTGTACCTAACTTGATAAAGAAATGAATTTGAAAAGTGACGAAGATACAAAAGACTTGACGTACGTATCTTCAGTATTCGGTTGGCATAGCTGCCACCAAAACTTCATAGTCTTCGTATCACTAGCACGACTGTAATTTAGTTCCTTGGCCCAAAACTTCGTCACTTCCACGGCGTCCTCGGGGGCAGCGCAGAGGTCAGTTTGACTCCATGTTTTGGGACACAAAGGGCAGGATAGGAGGTGGAGCATAGTTTGCGACATACATAGCTCCACATCCGCACCCTGCTGCTGTTCCGTCTAGATAGCCCCTTTATCAGGTTGCCGGTTGGAGTTACATCTTCCCACTTGAACTTGAACTTCGTTTTCTATCTTCATAATGATAGTGATTGATCACAGAAACGGTTTTTTAAATAAATCTCGGTTAGGTATTAAAAAAATGTGGAGGTGAAATAACAAAAGGTTACGCAGTCGGGTATTTTAAATCAATTTAAAAGAATTAACAGAACCTAGTTAGTAGGCCAGTTACCTACTTAATAAATTATATTCCAAGGCTGTTAGTGAAAACTTGTTGTGGTTATTTTTTCAAGAAGCTCGACTAATTTGTGGGTTATAGGTCACTGTATACAATATTTTGCAATTACTTAAATTAAATGTTAGAACAGAAAACATTGACTCTTATATCTACTTAGTAAATAATGGTTTATGATTTCAAATCCAACATAACTAAATAAACAGTTACCTAGAATTAATAAACTGCAAGGCTTTTTATATTTATTTGAGAGTTGATTGAAAAAGACTGATGTAACCAACACTTAGGTATGGAGTGAAAGTATGTTGTAGTTATGTCTATGACTTAGGTTACAGCAGTATCCGGACTGCATAAACAGATAGCATATAGTAATGCAATTTGCTCTTAACACTTTCGCGGACACTCTCAATTTAAATCGTGTTCTAGAATGACACAACAAATTGCCATACAAATATATTTGACGTTTAAATACGTTGTGTTGTATGATAATAGATATTTAAAAGACAATATGACAGAAACGTCTTATCACGTCATCGTTTGAATGTACTTTAGCAGAGGTTTTTGACGATTTCTGGCAGTAACAAATACGAGAAAACTACCAGAGATATCCTTGAGGGTTAAAATCAGTCATGTCCAAAGTAGCCATCACGATAAAAAAAACATCAAAATCATAAGTCATTTATTCAAATTAGGCTGAGAATCAGCACTTTTTGAATGTCAAAATTACATAAGACAGTCCCCCAAAACGTCGCCCTTCACCACTGTCTAGTGCTTTCGCTGGGAAGAAAAAGTGGCGCAACAAACTCCTCAGCAGATCCTGGAATGGGTCCACCTCGGTTGAGTCATCGGAATCTTCAAAAATTCTCATCAGATTTCTCTTGCGCTTATCCATCTAAAAGAAACAAAATAACTCATGACATACAATTTTCATACAATAAAGTTATAATTGAATTAGTTTACAACCTAGTGATAATAAGATAATAGCATAATCTAAATACTTACGATGTTTATTTGTCTGAAAATATTACGATTCGCCAATCCCGCGCTGATGGAACGCGCGAACCTCGCTACCGTGACACTGCCACACTGAGTGTAGGGACGCGAGAGGCGCGAGCGCGAGGGACGTAGGTATAATCACGTTGTGCCTATCTGTGTAGTGTCGCTGCACATTTTTAAAACGGTTAAAAATAAAGTTCACGTGACGGTAAAGTTTTGAGTTTTCGATATGTTGTGACACAAGGTACAATATACCGAATTCTTGCTTTAAAATTCAACGGGCATCAACGTCCTGCCGTAAATAATATTTTGTTTTTGAACGTCATCATACGTTGTGCCGTATCAAAATCTCAAATCATGACGTACAGTTGCGTTCTGTCCGCGAAAGTGTTAATATGTGGAGTGCTCGTAGGGTCAACCGCATTAGCGGTAACAATTAGACATTATCAGCGCCTTTATAACGGTACCGTAGATGTGTGCTTGTATCTCTGGAGTCACAAATTGGGATATAAATTTAAAGAAGGCTTATAAAGGAAATTCAGAGAAGTAAGACAGAAATATCCACGTGCATTAATGTTTCTCTGACAATACTTATGTGTGAATAAATTTTGTATGAAGTAAGCTACTCTAAGCAGAGGGACCGCACTGAGTCCGCGTGTTAAATCACGGGTACCTTCCACGACAAAGAGAGGAGGCCTTGTCTCACCTGTCTGTGTCCCAGCGCGGTAAGAACAATATGGACTGATTAATTGATTATGCTTAGGTAGAATGAGGCATAACGACTTCTACATAGGTACCTACAGATCTATTTTTCACGACTCATGAACTAGTTTCTGTTTTGAGCGAGCTCTATCAACACGAGGGTTAATTCAACATGCACCAATTGTCACTGTCTTGCTCCAGCCAGCTAGACCATAGCTAGACAGTGATGATCTAGTATTTACGAGCTACCTTTTGTAAATCAGATAGACTGGTAAGTGAACAGCTCTACCAAGTTACGTCTCTCGGATGTCAGATGTGGCGCTACTTACTGCAAACTTACTATAAATGCTCATCAGCGGAGTAATTGCGTAGTAGTAACGGCATTTTGACAGTTCAACAACATTCATTGCGTTATTTACATTGTTGAGCATATAAATTTTTCGAACACATGAAGCATTGAATTAGCATTGCTAATACACAATCCTCGAGATTCATTTTGACGGATATTGCAAATTTAATATCCTTCAACATTATCCAGATAAGTTAAAGTATTATTGAAAGTGTGTTACAAAATTAGGATGCTGGGTGCTGTTCGTGAATGTTGACCACAGGTCGTATGCTAACACTTAGCTTCGATTCTGTATCACCTATTTTACCCTAAGTACTTAGGTATTAAGTCCGGGCTACGTATACATTTCTATGGTAGTACCGCTAAAATGTTTTTCCACACCGTCCCTAAGGTCTAGCAAGCTGTCCAGTGACAGAAACCGCTACAATATTCACGAATCCTCTCATTCCGTTGATACTGGCTACAGTGGCTACATTACGCTTTGCAGGGGAAACAAGAGTCTCTAAAAAACTTTAAGACAGAATGTACAATTCATTATTCCCATCTCAATTTGTACCTATGCACAGAATTGTGTGCAATTAGTGGCTACCATTTCTGAAGAATTATAGACATGCACATGATGTAGCTATAGGTACATTATATTACTTATCTGTCCAATTAGGTAGAGGTGTTTGACCCACTTAACGCTGCATTTTCGTCGACCTTCGCCGGTGCAGCAGCTGCGCCGAGCCGAACCTTACCCGCCGCAGCCCGCGCCACTCTCCGACACGCCTGCTTACTTTGCCACTATTATTGTATAATTATTGTGCCCAAGTTGGTACTCGTTATCTGAGTAATTGCAAACGATTCCAATATAAGTACTTAGATGTCAAAAGATCAGCACTCATTCAGCGAAATAAACGACCGGTAAAGGTCAACGAAAAAGGTACCTACCTAACCTACTAGCACTTTACCAGGGACTTAGTCTGCTTGGATTTCGTACTTTCAACACCCCTCCGATTACGATAGTTTTAGAAAATTAACGCAATCTTTATTATTTAAACACTAGCTTCTGCCCGCGTGAAATTCGTACCTACTTTATATATGTATGACCTTTATCATTTATGTAGATAAATAAGTATTCGGGCCAATTTTTAAGTTTATAGATCAAAGGAATCAGATTTTTCAAATAAACTGTATCCCGCTTTTCACCCCCACAGGGGTGGAATTTTGAAAAATCGTTCGGGATGTGTTCATAACTTGACTCAAAGACCCGTACCCATTTTCGAGTTAATGGAAGCAAGCAGTAATATCCACCCCTTAAACTTTATTACTTACCCTTTTCTACCGTGTAGGAGTTGATTTTTGAAAAACCCTAAGACACATAAGTACTTTTTTATATTTTTTGTTTTATTCATAGATATCCGAGTTTTATTAGTACCAAGTTTCGAGTTAATCCGACAGCGGGTTACATATTTTACTAACCTATCAACTTTGTCTCCCCCTAAATCCTCTGTAAAGGGTTTTTTTAAAACTAAAAGTGACAATTTTTATTATTTACTGAGCCAAATATTGCCAAGTTTCAAGTACTGCAAAAATAGGTAGGTACCTTAAAACCACTACCTAAAGAAACCTATTAAAGATTTAACAACGATCGATAAAAATGGTTCTCACTGCTGATGTGACCCTTCCCGAGTGTGAGGACCTGGAAACAGATGAAGTTAACATGTCGACTGCAACTCTTATTTCTGCCGCTCCTTACATCGGCAAGCTATGCGAGCCCGAGGGC
Organism: Amphipoea lucens; assembly: GCA_947508005.1. Lineage (NCBI taxonomy): Eukaryota > Metazoa > Arthropoda > Insecta > Lepidoptera > Noctuidae > Amphipoea > Amphipoea lucens. Next base: position 8,116,999 of record OX382373.1, on the reverse strand, counting down.
GTAAACAACGAGTTCGTACCAGAGTCGAGTCGAGAGAAAACGACCCTCGACCATGCCTCAACCTCGGCAAGCAGGTAACTGCGTGTGCGATGGCAGTTCTCAGTAGGATTAAGCATGAATGCCTCCATGAATTCAAACAATATGCTAATTGTGTGGACAAAAGCTCAGGGAATTACACATTCAGGCACTGCCGTAGAACACAGCAAGTGTTCGATGAGTGCATGGAGCATAAGCTGTGTACTACGACCTGAGTTCGGATATTTCTGCCGCGGCCGAGTGCATGCCACCACCTCGGAGCCGCCCCCGGGGCCTCCCTGTCCGTGGTGCCACACGAAAGTGGATGACCCCACGCCCGTCTTGCTGGACTGCAAGCCTCGATTGCCGCCACAGTTCGGCGGCCGATAATATTGGACCACTGAATAATAATTTTGAGAGACGGTTATTTTATCTATACTTCTATCTACGCTAATATTATAAAGAGGTAAAATTTGTTTGTAAGTTTGTATGTAGGGGGTAATCTCTGGAACTTCCAGTCGGATTTGAAAAAATCTTCTTGCATTTGATAGCCCAATTCTTGAGGAAGGCTATAGGCTATTTAACGTCACGCTATGACCCTTAGGAGCCGAGCAAAAGCGCTATGGGGAAACGAAGTGATAGAGCAGGAGACGCGGGCAAGTGATGCAATACGACGAGATGGGTCAAGGGAATAAGAAATTTCCTCGCGAACGAAGGCGCGGGCAGCAGCTAGTTGATTATAAGTATAAAATGTATTCGTCAGAGAATTTTAACTGTGCGCGCTGCGGTGTAGAATATTGCAGTTTTAGATCAGCGCCATCTCTTGACCGATAGTGGAACTAATGTAACTTTTGTTGATGTTTTCTGAAAAAGTATGCTATTTAGAGACATCATTTTATTTTTCCTGTAATCTTTACATGAACTTCTATCACATAAAATAATTTCAGATTTTTCTCTATGAAAACTTCGGAGATAAGGGGGGAACGGTTTTTTTTTTTCGTCGGTGCTCCATGGACCAATTGGAATTTGACCATTTCATCAAAAGTCGAAAACTAACTGCGCTCTTTCATATGATACCCCACATGCCCTAGCGCCCCTAGCAGCCCCACTTCGAATTTATCAGTCCAATTGAGGCAAAAAAAAAAAAAATTTCTTTCTTATTTGCAAAATAGTTGGGCAAAAGTCATCTAAAAGCATTCCAAATTTCAAGTTGATAGCATATACTTAGTAGTTCTTGAGATATCCAGCTGTGATAAGACAGACAGACAGACAGACTGAGTCGCACCATAACGTGGCAGGCTGATGCGACTACCAAACCTCATTTTTTATGTAAATTGTTAATTTAATTGTGATTATTTTTATTGATTTATTTATGAACTAGCTTCTGCCCGCGACTTCGTCCGCGTAAAATTTCACCCTCCCCCCATTCACCCTCTTAGGCGTGGAATTTCGAAAAACCCTTTCTTAGTGGATACCTTATACTCTTCGCAAAGAAAAATTTCATGTCTCTTGGACCAGCGGTTGAAACTGTGCGTTGATAATTATATCAGTCAGTCAGTCAGGACTTTGAATTTTATATGTATACATAGATATAGTATCTTAGCCGTGTGCAGCGCCCCTTAGTGAACTCCACTGCGGGTGACGTAACCTACGACAAACTTATTATTTGCGGTTGGTACAGTAATCGGGTCTAGGGATCGAACCGCAAAATTAAGTTTGTTTTTTATTGTATATACTTTTCCGGGATAAAAATACCCAGTGTGGTGCCCAGGATATTAAGGAATAATTTAAATACCAAGTTTGATCGTAATCGAACCGGTAGTTTTTGCGTGATGCCTGAACAAACAGACAGACAGACCGACAGACAGACAGACAAAAAAATTTTTAATCACATTTTTGGGTTCGGTGTCGGTCTAGTAACACCCCCTGCCATTTATTATTTTTTTGAAATTTTCAATGTACAGAATTTTCACTTCTACAGATTTATTATAAGTAAGTATAGATAGATTGAATCGAATTTTAGTGTTGTGTGTGTAATGTGACTGTATGAGTGTATTTTTGTATTTTTTCTATTATGAGTCAGTCTTGAATTAAAATTATTTTATTATTATTATAAGGGTTCCTTTTTACCATTTTGGTACGGAACCCTAAAAAGGTGTTATAGCTAACTTAAACTAAACTAATATACCTACCTACGTGTAAGAATTAGACACTCCTAATTGCTCCAAAAGCCGCGCCTAATATACGAAGAATTTGAAAGTTCATTGAATGCAAATCCAGGAGAACTCTCAATATAGGTAGGTACATCCCTCGGTGATAAAAAATCACCACACGTTACATCGCATATTACATGGAATAGACTAGCCGAAGAGCTAAGTAACACTGCATTTTTTCCAAAATAATAATGCCGTATTAGAGTGAATGCACAACACCTTTAATAACAACATTTAAATAAATAAGTTCACGATTAATATGACAAGAAAAAAATGTACTATCACATGAATATGCTAAATGCTACCGTATTTCCTTTAAATCGAAGTAGATTAAATTCACAATGAATACATTTTATACTAATAATCAATAAAATAACCGTCTCTCAAAATTATTATTCATTGGTCCAATATAATCGACCGCCGAACCGTGGCGGCAATCGAGGCTTGCAGTCCGGCAAGCCAGGCGTGGGGTCATCCACTTTCGTGTGGCACGGACAGGGAGGCCCCGGGGGCGGCTCCGAGGTGGTGGCATGCACTCGGCCGCGGCAGAAATATCCGAACTCAGGTCGTAACACACACAGCTTATGCTCCATGCACTCATCGAACACTTGCTGTGTTCTACGGCAGTGCCTGAATGTGTAATTCCCTGAGCTTTTGTCCACACAATTAGCATATTGTTTGAATTCATGGAGGCATTCATGCTTAATCCTACTGAGAACTGCCATCGCACACGCAGTTACCTGCTTGCCGACGTTGAGGCATGGTCGAGGGTCGTTTTGCTCCTGGCGACAGAGTACGAACTCGTTGTTTACGCCCTCGCATAGCTTGCCGATGTAAGGAGCGGCAGAAATAAGAGTTGCAGTCGACATGTTAACTTCATCTGTTTCCAGCTCCTCACTCTCGGGAAGGGTCACATCAGCAGTGAGAACCATTTTTATCGATCGTTGTTAAATGTTTAATAGGTTTCTTTAGGTAGCTATGGTTTTAAGGTATTTTTGCAGTATGACCAAGTTTAAATAAGTCATACATTTGAAATTGGATAAATAATGATTTGACGTTCAGTCAGTGTCAATAAAAAGGTTGAGGTCGGGTTGAGGACTTTTTTCTATTTGCTGCCTGGCTTTTTGATAAACTCTTACCTACCCGTTTCCATATACGGAAAAAGGCGCAAATCAATCTAAATCTAAAAGAAAAGAAGGGCAAGGAAGAAATCTGAAAGTATTGTAAGCTCTTGGTGGTTACTTACTAGGTACTTTGTTCAAATCGCAGATTACATTTTAAAACAAAATTTAAAATGTGATTTTTTGATATCCTATCAGTATCACTCATCTAATTTCACGCTTGAAAATAAGAGCACGCAAAACAGATGGTGTAGGTACGAGTACGAGGTGGAGTTTTGAGACGGGGCAGTAAGGGCAGGTACCTTAACCGTTGTAGCCACGTGAAAACGTTCCTATACACTTAGCTAGAAAAACGTCACCCACGTCGTCCACGTTTATTTTTTTTTTCTCTCAAAATCTGTGAATGCTGTTAGAAATTACTCATAAAGTGGACAGTCTCCTAAGAACGTTTTCTCGTAGCTACAACGGATAGGATACCTGCCCTTTCTGCCCGTCTCGAAAATCCACCCTGTAACAATAGGTAATTAGGACTTTCGTTACGGAGTGATCCCCAAAGGGGTGTTTCAGTTTCACCCTAATAAAAAACCGGTCAATAGCGAGTCGGACTCGCGCACCGAGAAAAAAAAAATATACAGCACCCTAATTGCGTAACACACTATCAATCGGAATCAGAATCATTTCGAAGCCAATGGCTAATCCATTGCTTCATAAGTTCGAAAATTTTGTCTACTCAACACGTAAATGACGCAATGAATGTTGTTGAACTGTCAAAATGAAACCAATTCCGATTGATAAAGTGTTACGCAATTGCCCCGCAGGTTGAAATTGAAAACATGCGACAAATCGAAATGGGAGATTGTAGGGTAGGGCGGGGCTTAAAGGTCCGCGGGTAAAAAGGTCCACCATAAGTATCTAAAAAACTAGCGGTATATCGTGCGTTCTAACTATGTACGCGGAATGAAGGGACCGCGGGAGGCGTAACGGGGCATCGCCGGCAGTCGAGCAGCGTCGCTAGCCGGAGATATACGACTACATCTAAAAATTTTAACGTAAGTAAATTTTTTCATCATTTTACTTTTTAGTTTCGAGCAGTGGTTTTTCGTTTATCACACCTAAACATAATTTATTAGTATAAGTGATTTATTTGTTTTTTACGATTTATTATTAGTTTTAGGCTCGGTTTAACGGTTATTTCGTTATAACCTCTAAAAATATTTACACGTGGTTGGGGTAAAAAGGTCCAATGTGGACCTTTTAGCCCCTCATTAATATGTGGGTTAATAAAGACTTTCTTGTTTCAGTATGCGCAACTATAAAAGAAAATCGGATCGTGGTACTAAATCTGTTGAGTTGATGCAACGGGCAGCAGATTTAGTTATTAATGAAAATAAATCATTAAGGCACTGTGATTCAGAAAACGATGAGTCTGATTAAGATAATATAGAGATACCAAGACATGTTGATTACGTTAATTTGTTGAAGTTAATAATTAAAGAAGAGTTTAATATTTGTGTTACGGTTAAAGAAGTATATTTTGTTTTTTAAAATATTGTTTGTTAAAAGTTTTTAAAAGATTATGTAAGATTAGTTATAAGATTTTAAATTCAGGCTATGTCAACATTCATAATGAATAGTGCTGTCTTGTTTAATTGTGTTCTTCAATAGACACTGATTATTAGTGATTAAACTATTATAAGCTCAACAAAGTTAGAAATTATTAGTTCGACTGTTACTGTTGTAATACTTACATTTAGAAAAAAATAAATTTTGTTTGTTAAAAAAATATTTTCTTTTAGAATAGAGACTTTTTAAATAATATGTATCTTGGAATTATACTAAAGTTTTTGGTTTGTTTAAAAATTAAAATATTTTTTAACTTTTTGTTTTTGGAATAAAAATAAACGACTGAATTTTATTGAACCAAATATTGTTTTAGTTCAATAAAATCGATTTTAAATAAAAATTAAATACTGGACCTTTTTGCCTCCTGCCTGTTCCTTTTTACCCCTACTATGGGGCAAAAAGGGACAGACGACAAGGTCTAGAAAAGTTGTAGAAACACATATTTATATTATAATAATTCAACTGAAAATTGAGTCAAACATACTCAGATAACTGTTTGTTTGATTAGTGTTATTTATTTTGATATAGTAGAGTCAGTTTTCACAGTATTATTCGAAATAGTCAAATTGGACCTTTAAGCCCCGCCCTACCCTACTCATCATTATGAACGACTTTTAATATGACCAAACCTGAAATCGCGAAAAAAAAAATCAGCTGTTCCCTACATTTTGACGAGTTTTGCGAACATAAATGTAGGGAACAGGGGAACAGCTGACTTTTTTTTTGCGATTTCAGGTTTGGTCCCATAGTAAAAGTTGTTCATAATGATGAGTACAATCTCCCATTTCGATTTGTCGCATGTTTTCAATTTCACCCTGTACCTATACACATCGACTTGAGAACCTCCTCCTTTTTTTCGTCGGTTAAAAATGCGAAAAAGTGGATAGGACATAGGATAGTTTTTATCCCGATATTCCCGCGGGATCGACACTTATGCGGGTGAATCCACGGGGCGCTACTAGTCATCTATAGAAGCAAACCTAGAGCTAATTAATACTGTCAAATAATATTGTCCAACTAGATCGGCCTTTTGAACCTATAGTGCGTGCGACCGAAAAACTAACCGGTCATCTTCATATAACGACGAAATGAAATAAATACTTAAATGAAAGAATTGAATGAATTCTTGTCATATAATCTTCTTGAGGCTGACTGTACCTACCTAAGTATTTATTGTATGATGATGTCTTCTTCCTCAGTGGACAGCCAATCAGTGGTATGCCCTGCAGTGCGCACGAGTAGTGGCTGGCTGGATCTGTTCCCACTGCCATGCCGGAAGAATTCTGAATGTCGGGTTATGAGCAACCAGCACCTCTGCTGCAACGGCTTCTGCACGAAAGGTGTCAAGCCATCACGTGCAATCCAACAACAACGGTTAGTACTGTTTCTTATTTGTTTATAAAAACTCTTTTATCATCAAGCCAGCGGGGCAATTGTGTAACACATTATTAATCGGAATCGGTTTCATTTTGACAGTTCAACAACATTCATTGCGTTATTTACGTGTTGAGCAGAATTTTTTTTCGAACTTATGCAGCAATGGATTAGCAATTTGCTTCAAAATGATTCAGATTCCGATTGATAGTGTGTTACGCAATTAGGGTGCCGGTTATTTTGGTAATTTATTTAAGCAGTATTGCGGTTTTTAAAAACAACTAATTAACAAAAAGGTACTATACACGTGTACTGCTTCAATAGTTACAGATAGTTCCGTGCCATACAGACTAAACCACACGTTATATTATTATTATTACAGTCATCTCAAAAAAACTGTCTACCAAATAGGTATCAAAAGGTAGCTTCAGTTACGTTCAACTTTACAAAATTCATTAAGTATCTGTCACGTTTACACATCATCAAAATTGCCAAAAATGTTTCAATAAATTGCAGTTTTTCAGCATTTTATATTACCTACCTAATCCATACTTAATAAGTATACCTATTATATTATAATGCGAAAGTGTGTGTCTGTTACCTCTTCACGCTTAAACCGCTGAACCGATTTAGATGAAAGGTATAGAGATAGTTTCTCCTCTAGTATTGCGGGAAACATGGCTTGTTACTTATTTCATAGGTTACCTATTATAAATTATTGTATGGCACGGAACATTTACCACACAAGAAGGACTCACGCTTGGCTAGCTATTTTGCACTGCTTTGTTTAATTTTGAAGGCTAATCTCGATGTTCATACTTAGTTTACACACTCCAGTAACTTTCTAGGACATTAGGTTTAAAATACTTATTTTATACAAATAATATGCATTCTTAAGCACGATAGCATTAACTATTGGAAGGAAGCAGCCGGTGGTGCGAACTGCGAAGGAAAATATGGTTACTATATAGGTACGGTATAAGGGACATACACGCAAACTGTTATTTCAGCAAGATTCCTGCACAACCACGAATCATTTCATTCAGCTGGTTTCAAATTATGTTGTGAAAATTCATGGTCAGTCTTTCATTCATCCGTACCTACACCCTGTATATCGGTATTACCTACCCGTATTACCTACTTCGATCAATAATAGTATTGATCGAAGATTACCTACGATGTTTTAGCCTAAGTAATGCCCGTTTTCACTAACACAAGACGACATCTAAATGCTGTTGGATTTTCAACACTTGGCTGAGCACAGTTTTATTTAGGTATTCATTTAGGTGTACTCCTAGTAGATATGATTGAAAACGGAAACAAGTTTGCAGACAGACTTTGTCTGTTTAAAATTATAAACATAACTAGGTACCCAAAAACACATAGTAGGTAAGTATAGGAGATATTCCTTCTAGTTTCTCGACATAAAATGAAAGGCAAAGACAAGGCACAGACTGAAACTTTCAATGATGCTGATGTCATGTAAGTCAGTAAATGAATAGGTAGGTATATCTATTATTCTGTTGAGCATTTATATAAGAAGTGCACAACACGACTGTAAATGGTTGACAGCTAGGTACCTAGCACTCACTCATCTGTGAATAAATCACAGTCGCTTTCCCGTTTTCAAATAAATCCAAGTAAGTAACTTAAATTTCCATCAGGCGTGATCGGGGTCAAGAGCCCATTTAGCAATAATTAAAAAAAAAGTGTGATCACTGCAAAATCAAAAGTCATTTATTCAAAGTATCTGCTGAGGATCGGAGTTTTTTGAACATCAAAAAAAACATAAGACAGTCCCCCAAAACGCCCGCCCTACACCACTTCTGCACCTATCAATGCGACAGTTCTAGTAGCTAATAAAGAACAAATTCGCAAAACACGTACGTACGTAATCGTTTGTATTAAAACTGACAGGTGTCAAGAAGGCATTCTCTCAACGGCCGAACTGTAGTGATGCAAGTTATTATGACTTACCACATCATGGCATGTGAGCATGTGTGTGATTCTGACTAGTGGTGTGGGTATGTGTATTAATTACCTACGCTTTATTATGATTATGCCTCTGTGCACATATCTGAATATTGCATAAATACCTATATATTGTAATTTTATGGCCAAACTTATGAGTAGCTCGAGTCTCAGCCATTTCGTAAAATATTTTGAAACAATTCACAAGATGTCTAGTATTTTAAACATTTCATTGTTGGTTGTTGCGAAGATAAATAAGTAAAGTACAACATTTTATGTAGATACTAGCTGACCCAGCGAACTTTATACCGCCTCAGATTTTTTTTTGCTATTTGTTCCCATATTTTAATAATTATTCTACTATTCGGGGCGAAGACAAATCCAAAATATAAAAGATCATAGAAATCGGTCCAGCCGTTCTTGAGTTATAAATACTGTAACTAACCCGACTTTGTTTTATACCTATAAGTATAGATAGATTATAGGTACGGTCTGCAATTCAGTTTAACTTCTCCTATTCAGTTTGAAAATAAATCATTCAAAATTACCAAAAAAATTACAAAACCTACCAAAATATATGCCCGTTGATCGAGTCATTATAACTAGAGAAGTAGGGACCAAAGGCACTTATATTGCGAGCACTATCTATAGACTACACTTCCACAGGGTGCAGTTTTGAGAGGGCATAAGGGCAGGTAGGTACCTACTTTAACCGTTGTAGCCACAGGAAAAAATCTTAGGAAACGATCCTTAACTTTTTGAATAATTTCTAACCTGTTGGGTAAATTAAATAAAACTGTGCAGTCTGAAATCTTACAGCTAATATACCTACCTAATAAAGTTACTCCTAGGTCAATTTTCCGAGTGGGCGTAGATGGCCAAATTCTAAACTATGAGGAATAGCGAAAAATACTTAAAGGAGTCGTGTGGGCTCGATTTTGATGAAAACTAAAACTGCATCATTGGATTTTTGAAAAATCTATGTTTCTAGTCAGGAATCGAAACTGTTGATTCTGAAAAAAAAAACACTATATTATTACACCATTCGATATAGTGTCCCTAATAAGGATCAAATTCTGGGAAGTAATGAATGACATACGGCAACCTTAGGGAAAATGTGGAATTTTAATAAACTTCTTCTTATTTTTTCAATGTATTCATACCTACATTACGTACAGACGCCAGCACATCAACCTACCCGAAACTGTTACATTTTCCCAATCAACTTTGAACCTCATGCTTTAGTAATAAAGTTAAAAATCTTTGACAGATTGTAGTAGGTTGATGTGCTGGCGTCTGTACCTACCTTGTTCGAAATGATGCTCAATATTTTTATTAACACATCCGCAGCCATAATATATATTAGGTCCTTACATATGAAATTGGCGTTTTGTATGGAAGGAACAAAAAGTCGAATATTTTTTAATAAGTATAATATATTTAATTAATCAAAGTATGAACCATTGTTTTCAATGCACTTTTGCCATCTTATAGGTAGTTCATTGATCCCTTTACTAAAAAAACCAGTCGGACGGGAATCAATAAAATCTTTGAAGGCGATTTGGACTGCCCCATCGGAGTTGAATTTTTTTCCTTGCAAAAAGTTATCCAAATTGCGAAAAAAATGGTAATCTGTTGGAGCAAGGTCCGGGGAGTACGGAGGATGTCTAAGACATTCCAATTCAAGCTCTTCTAATTTGGTAGCCGTCTGTTGCGCAGTGTGTGGTCTGGCGTTGTCGTGAAGCAGCAGTGGCGTGGAGCGATTGACCAGCCTTGGTTGTTTAGCCGCTAGCTTTTCCATCATGGTTTGTAATTGCTGACAATAGACATCAGCTGTAATAGTCTGGCCAGATTTGAGAAAACTGTAATGAACAATACCGGCACTAGTCCACCAAACGCTTACAAGTAACTTTTTTGGGGTTAATTTTCGCTTGGGGCAGGATTTGGCTGGCTGGCCAGGATCCAACCATTGCGCTGAGCGCTTCCGATTATCGTAAAGAATCCATTTTTCATCACAGGTAATGATTCGGTTTAAAATACCTTCATTGTTGTGCCGGTTCAGTAATGTAACGCAGCAGTCGACGCGCGTTTGCCGGTTTGCTTCAGTCAATTCGTGAGATACCCACCTTTCAAGCTTTTTAATCTTCCCAATTTGCTTCAAGTGAATTAAAACAGTTTTATCACTAACATCGAAGCCTGCAGCTAACTCGGACGTGGTTTGCGATGGGTCCGCTTCCACAATAGCCTTCAATTCTCCATTATCAACTTGGGTCTCAGGCCGTCCACGGGGCTTGTTCTGCAGGTCGAAATTTCCAGAACGAAAACGTTGGAACCAAAAACGAACTGTGTTTTCTTTTGCAACATGACCGCCATACACATCATTCACCCTTCGAGTCGTTTCCGCAGCACTAGTGCCACGGCGGAACTCGTAGGTACTCGTAAATAATGCGATATTTTAAATTTTCCATTTTGTAAAATGAGTGACGCAAACAGAAAAAACAGAAGAAAAAAAACAAATGAATGACGGTCATCGAAGCACAAATACATGAGTAAATAGCTGTACAAATTTGAATTTGGAATTCCTTACCAAAGAGGAGAAATTCGTGATTAAAGTGGCCAGTACGAAAAACGCCAATTTCATATGTAAGGACCTAATATCAATGCCCGCAGCGCAGTCACCTTCACAACATTATGTTCTAAATTCAATTTTCTATTACGATCTTTAGAAAATATAATGGAATCAATAATATTGTAATGCTGAATGCAGTACAATCTTTGAGACGTCGAATCCAGCTATGTATTGACAACAATGGTCATCATTTTGAACAATTAATCAGTTAAGGTTTAGTAGGTAGGTAACATAACCCGCGCCCGGCTAAATAATAACAACCGCATAGGTCTTTCCATCAGGTTAAGCTACGCTTGCCGCAGTTGGTCTGTGGATGGGTGACCATCTTTACATACCGAGACCCCTCCATGTCTCGGAAAGCACGTTAAGCCGTTGGTCCCGACTGTCATTCCTGGATCTTTGACAGTCGTTACGGGTAGTTAGAAGCTCGAAGGTCTGACAACCAGTCTTACCAAGGGGAAGGGGTATCGTATTACCCGCAGTAACTAGGTTGTGGAGGTCAGATAGGCAGTCGCTCCATGTAAAATACTGGTATTCAGCTGCATCCGGTTAGACTGGAAGCCGACCCCAACATAGTTGGGAAAAGGCTAGGCAGGATGATGTAGGATGATGATGAGGTAGGTAATATAAGAAAAATAAAAAATGTATTTTGTTAAAAATGAGCTCGTTCTTTTAGTTTGCCGTATGTCATTACTTCCCAGAATTCGATCCTTATTAGCGACTCTATCGAATGGTGTAATAATACAGTGTGTTTTTTTGTATATACCTAGGTTATAGTTATTGTCTGTAGTGGTGTACATCCTTAGTTGAAGTAGTTTCTGACATTGAGGTAGGTATCTACCTAATTATTACTTAACAATGTTTGAATTTACGTTAGGTTTACGTCAGGCGTTCGTGCTAAAGGCTCTAGGTATCTTGAATCAAAAATGCTTGTAGGTGGTACCGGGGAGCTATAACGCAAGAGACGCAATTTACATAAAAACTACCAACGGACTTGATACTCGGCATTCACTTTACATTTTTAATATAAAAAATTGGCACATCATCATCGCTTTTACGCAATCGTTAGGATTACAAATAACTTAATCGATTACATTAGGACATCATGCATAGTCATCATCATCATGTCATCATAGACTATATCGCTGAATCACTTCATTAGAACTTTAAAACAGTGGCGTAATCTGGTGGGTACTAAGTACGAATAAGTAATAAGTACTTATTCGTAGGGTTGGGTACTAAAAAAAACCAGCCGACATTATTAAGTTTGAAAAAGTTTTAAACAGGAACAGTTTGTTTGCATTTTGAGTCTAAGCCTAACTAGGTGTGTACCCAATATATCCTGCTAGCTACGCCATTGTCTACTCAACATCATCATAAATATCATCTAGTATCCATGGTGGTTTCCATTGTAGACTGACCCAGATAACGGCTAGCGTAGTGGCGCCGAGTAGCACAAGCCTCAGCACGACCAGCAGTACAAGCACAAGCACCTCTAGTAGCACAACGAGTACCACAACCACCACTACTACCACCACGACTACTACATCTGCTCCGAGTACCACCAGCTCGACCACGACCACGACGACCACCACGACGCCGCGCCCGACCACCACGACCACGACCGAAGCCCCGCGCCCCTTCTTGCAGCTATTGCCCCTACAGATACCGCAAGCCACCACGCAAGTTAGCGCACCAGTAAAGACCAGTGAGTACCTATTGCCTGATTACTACAGTCCTTTCAAAGTTATTTTACCTCTGACAGCAGCAGTTGTAGGTAATATAATAAGTCCTTGGCAGCAACATATATTATTGCTATAAAGATCGCTATGATTTTGACACACTTGTTAATGGCAGCAACCATAGAAATGTAAAAAATATATCTATGGCAGCAACCCAACAGCAACATTACTGCCACGTCTGTGATTTTAAGGCGCTCCACCCACTGCACCGCGCCCCGTCGCGGCGAGCAGATAACGCGCCCTCGCGCGTGATTTTTTTTACATACAAATTCAATACCTAATAAAAACGTGCTCCCGCGCGTGGAATTTGGCTCCGAGCTCCGTTTCCCGCACCCCGCCGCGAAATGCGGTGCACTGGGTGAAGCGCCTTACAGTGATATTTACAAAATTAGTGCTCAGATAAACTGTGAAAGGGCTGTTTAAAGCTAAATTTTATATAAATGTTAGTAGGTATACAGTTCTAAATAACTGGAAAAATGTAGGTGTGCCACATTATCAGTAGCAATGGCTTCCATTTTGACAGTTCAACAACATTCATTGCGTTATTTACGTTGTTGAGCTGACAAATAATTGTTCGAACATATTTATGAAGCAATGGATTAGCAATATCCTTCAAGATGATTCAGATTGTGATTGATAGTGTGTTACGCAATTACCGCCCGGCCACGACTTTTAGCTTGGCGGCACGCGGCGCGGTGTCTTTGTCAAATGCACTGCAAGCGTTGACGCTGCAAGCGTTGCGTCGCGCCGCCGCCGCCGTGGCATGCTTTATACATTTTTGTATATTTCGCACCTTTAGAACAGTAGTGACGTATCTAAAAAAAATTTTTTTGGGGCAACGAAAACAAGGTTTTGAAACTGCAAACTTTCAACTATCAATCAATACCTAACCTATCAATTATTTAATAAAAATAATAAATTAACACTTTCGCGGACAGTCTCAATTTAAATCGTGTTCTAGAATGACACAACAAATTGCCATACAAATATATTTGACGTTTAAATACGTTGTGTTGTATGATATTAGATGTTTAAAAGACAATATGACAGAAACGTCTTATCACGTCATCGTTTGAATGTACTTTAGCAGAGGTTTTTGACGATTTCTGGCAGTAACAAATAAGAGAAAACTACCAGATGGATACATCTGGTCGAGAAGGAGATATCCTTGAATGTTAAAATCTTAGTCATGTCCAAAGTAGCCATCACGATAAAAAAACATCAAAATCATAAGTCATTTATTCAAATTAGGCTGAGAATCAGCACTTTTTGAATGTCAAAATTACATAAGACAGTCCCCCAAAACGCCGCCCTTCACCACTGTCTAGTGCTTTCGCTGGGAAGAAAAAGTGGCGCAACAAACTCCTCAGCAGATCCTGGAATGGGTCCACCTCGGTTGAGTCATCGGAATCTTCAAAAATTCTCATCAGATTTCTCTTGCGCTTATCCATCTGAAACAAACAAAATAACTCATGACATACAATTTTCATACAATAGAGTTATAATTGAATTAGTTTACAACCTAGTGATAATAAGATAATAGCATAATCTAAATACTTACGATGTTTATTTGTCTGAAAATATTACGATTCACCAATCCCGCGCTGATGGAACGCGCGAACCTCGCTACCGTGACACTGCCGCACTGAGTGTAGGGACGCGAGCAGGGTTGCCAGATGTGATTTTTTATTTCTCTCCAGATTAGAAATTATTTTTCTCCAAAATGATACAATTTTTCAAAGTTTTACCCAAAAGCAAAAAATTTGTATTATTAAGCAATTTTAACTATTACGGAACAGTTTTTGGTGAAATTTTTTAAATAAAGTAGACTAACCAAACTGAACTCAACATCGACATAATTATAAAAGGGCATTGCATGCTCTTTGATTGAAACTAAGTGGACATTTAAGTTAGGACTTTAGTAAGCAGATTTTATTAATTAGCTATCAAGCTAATTATTTCCAATAACCTATAAAAATTAGTTTGGGTTTAAGCTTCTACTTACTAAAGTAGCGTATCATGATGCACATCGTTTTTTTGGTGTCTATAGAGGTATACACGACGGCATATTATTATCAAGCTAGTCGATTCAATTAATAAGCCCAAACTATACATTTTCAGTTTTAGCTAACCTCGCGTTGTATAGGTTTTTCGTACAATGAGAAGTCAGATTATACTGGAAAAATATAGCTTGATATGTCGTCGTGTGTACTCTCATAGGCTAATTACTACCACAATGTCTTTCTGACTAACTATTAAAAATACCCAAAATTCTCCATGGCTTTTTTCCTCTCTCCAAACATTTCTCCAAATATTTCAATTCTCCAAAATTTCTCCAAAAGCCAAATTTTTACCCAAAATTGCGAAAAAAATACCCAATCTGGTAACCCTGGACGCGAGAGGCGCGAGGGACGTATAATCACGTTGTGCCTATCTGTGTAGTGTCGCTGCACATTATCAACAGCACATTTTTAAATCGGTTAAAAATAAAGTTCACGTGACGGTAAAGTTTTGAGTTTTCGATATGTTGTGACACAAGGTACAATATACCGAATTTTTGCTTTAAAATTCAACGGGCATCAACGTCCTGCCGTAAATAATATTTTGTTTTTGAACGTCATCATACGTTGTGCCGTATCAAAATCTCAAATCATGACGTACAGTTGCCTTCTGTCCGCGAAAGTGTTAAATCAGTTCAAAGTTGAAAGTTTGCAGTTTCAAAACTTTGTTTTCGTTTTCCCAAAAGAAATATTTTTTGTGATACGTCACTACATAAAGGGCAGAATAGAAGGTGGAGCATAGTTTGTGACATAGGTGCGATTTGTTTTTTACCGCTCGGAGCCCCGCGCTAAGCAAGGTCGTGGCCCGGCCGTTAGCTTAGGACCGCAGGTACACCTCTGCCTAATCCTTCAGGAATTACTGGCATGATAGTGTTATTTTATATAGGTACGTGTAGGTACCTAATGTCCATATTATTATTTTACAATAATCTGTTTGAGCCATAAAAATACCAATCGTGAAATTAAATTCAAGGATGGTATTATGAATATGAAGGTATTCAGTATACACCTAATAGGGTTTAACTGTTTGTACCACTACTCATAATTAGGTACTTATGTTCTTAGTTAAATGTTTAAGACACGCACAGCCGGCACAACCGACTGCGGGTTGTTATTTTGTTTAATTGCATTGCAAGTAACAATTATTGTTTCCTTAATTAGGTACCTATCAAAATAATTTTAAAGACGATAGAATTGAATCTAATAGAATTGGATTAAATTGTCTTTGTCGTGAAAACCGATCAAGGCTGTCACTGCGTTCTTGAAAATATAGTACGTGGCTAACTGGACTTCTTGCGCAACAAAACCTTAGTAACTTTTAGGTAAAACTATAAACTACTTACACTATTATCCGTTTTCACTAACACTAGGAAACGCCTATTTTTTGCACTGTTGAATTTTCAACTAGGCACTGAACCAAGCGTTGAAAATTAAAAAAAACAGTAGGTACCTACCTACGCTTTTATTTATGTGTCACCTAGTGTGTAGTGTTAGTGAAACGGGAATAGTGCAAGTGCTTAGTTTTACCTCAAAGTTAACTGAGGCTTTGGTTACCTACACCCCCTTCAAATGCATTTTATTAGAACTTTATAAATACTTAACAGTGGCGTTAAGGCCGTCGCACAATTGTAAAACCCGACGACGCCATCCCACGCTTGCTTATTGGCCAAATGACGAAAATAAATCAATTTAAAACCCTTTGATTCTATTAGATAACTACCTAGACAGAAATAACAATTCAACTGATGTCGAGATATGTGGTGTTGTCGTGCCTATTTATTTTAACCGGTCAAGCACCGCGCGTCTCCAATTGGAGACGAAACAATAGAAAATCAATTGTGTCTCATTAGCGGAGCTCGACAGATTAAACAAATTGCAATAGTTTGTCTTAATAATATGTAGGTACAGTCAACAAAAGAGATAAGTATGCAGAATAGTCGGATATAGTTGAAGTTTAGTAAGAAACTGATGGATGTTGTCGACTGAAATTTAATTTTATAAATGAGCTGTTTTTGTTTTCTATTAAGCGATTAAATTTAATTTTATTCGAGAACATCCATCGGTTTCTTACTAAACTTCAAATATATCCGACGATCCTGCATACTTATCTCTTTTGTGGACTGTACATCATAGGTACAGTCGAGTTCTTTAATATCTGAGCATGTTCATGAATCAAAAATATATAGGCAATGGTAAGTTTCATAAAACTCTAAACAGCTTCGCCGTACAATAAATTGTAAACAATCTGTGACATCATAAATATGTGACTACATTAAATCAATAATATTACTACAGATAAAGACTCTAAAAATTGTGCGCAATCCCTTGTTCATATTATTTAGCGCAAAGTTAGGTTCACAAATATCTATGCAATTATTTTTCTATGAAAAAGATCTTGAAACAAAATCAACTTGAAGTTGTCAGTTATGACATCTTTCAACGGCAATATTGCATTATTACTCGAACTTCTGCTCCGGCAAGCAAAAATAAATTTTATGGTAAAGGCCATTTAGTTGAATATTCAAAGCTGTATAGATATTTATGAATCCTAGGTTGCAACAAACATATTGAACACTAGAGTATTTAGATATTTATGTTCCGAAGAGTAGTCAGATATTTTTGACTGCACTACCGTAACATACTTATGAACAGTTTATATGAAAACATTTTATTGATGTCTAAGTTTGTATAGAACTATATGATCATTTTAATGCTTACAATATTTTGAAACATTGTCACTGCCAATATATTAATGAACTCGACTGTACCTACCTGCCTAGACCTACCTCACCTCACCATAGCTACTTAATTGACATTTCGGCTTGACCAAATAATACTTGAACTTAGATGAACGACACTAGGTAGGTACTAGGCATAACAAAGGCATTTGATAATGAACTAGGCTCATAATCTTGTTCTTAGGCAATGCCATAACTGCTGACGTAACTTATTCACGTTCACGCAACTCTGTATCCGTTTACGAGTCTAAAGTGGATTACTCGAGTGCAGGCAAGACGCAGAAACTGGTGTGTCCAAAATCTGGACAAGCGCCGGTAGTGCTGTTCCCAATCCCGTGCGAGAAAAACTCGCAATGCAGAGTGACCAGTGGGCCCGACCAAGTGTGCTGTGAGGGACGGTGCGTGAAAGGTGTTCCGGCGCCGCGGCCAACCTCGGCACCCAAATCACACCAACGTATGTTTTTATTTTTTGTACCTCTTATAACTACCTACTTTAAGTAATAACCATGTAGCGTTACGTAAGTTCATACCGGTTTACAAGTTGACCTGAGAAAAATATGTTCAGCGCGCTGCACGTATTGGGTGTTATTGACTAAGATTTTTGCGACGAAAAGGTACTAGGCCTTACTCAGGTACCTTCGTCGCAAAAATCTTAGTATTGCTCTATAGGTATAGAGCAATGTTAAGCATCGTTTAGTTACGTATTATAAACACGTCGGTTACATCTGTAATGCAGGCAGGTTAAAACAGTCGGGTACGTAGGTGGTCACAGAACCAGTATTAAGTGCCGGACATGCAGTACATTTATGCATATAACTTCGTACATAAGAATAATTACCTAATGTATTATATACTAAAACCTTCCTGAAAGTATGTGATCACATTCATTAGTGAAAGAATTATCAAAATTGGTTCTTTAGTTTTTGATAAAATCGCGGACATACAAACATACATACATACGGGTCGAATACAGAAACCTCCTTTTTTGAAGTCGGTTTAAAATGACTAGACTGTAGCGTTCGTCTATTTAACTTCCGAAAGCTACGTAAATTGTTTTTTCTTATGATAAACGTTTCAATTGAGGGACCACCTAATCGATTGTAACTTGAATGGCTTCTTTTACAAACTAGAGATTGAATTTACAATCGTTCAAGTACTTTTAACTAACGCAGAACGCTAGACCCGTATGTAAATTTCAAATTCCATTGCGGTCTCCACTCAAGATGAACTTATGATGACCGGTTGAGGGACCACCTTCCGCATGCTAGTTCTTTTTAGGCTGGTTTCACAGCTGTCCGGGAGACCCGTACGGGCTGACCGTACACGGGAGACCCGTACGGGTAGTACCCGCAGTGCTCTGAAACGATGATTCAGTACGATACGGTTGCTAGCAGGAGACACGATGCGCTGTACGGGCTCAACCCAGAGCGGGTCGGGTACGGATCAAGCTGCGTCGCTGTGAAACGATGTTCTAGCGCCTAACATGTGCTCCAGCTCCGGGCGCCCGTACTGACAGCCCGTACGGGTCTCCCGAATAGCTGTGAAGCCAGCCTTTATAGCAGTTGTAAATTTTAACTAGGTTTTGAGATATGGATGCCTGTCAGTCACGACTGAGGGACCACCTTTAAACGATTGTAACTTTTGAGTGGCTACTTTTACAAACTAGAGGCTGGAACTTTTACTAAAGGCTGACGCATTCAAAAGCTCAAAATTCAAATGTGGTCCCTCAATAGGAACGCTAATCTGAGTAGGTATCCCTTTAAAAAAAAAGAGGCGTGATGTAACTACTGAACTCATCAACTGCTATCTCCATATTGCAGCTTTGTTGGGTGTGATTCCTCGTGAATGTCCATCGGCGCCGCTCGGCGAACTACTGTTTGAAGTCCAAACTTGCAAGGCCGATTCGGACTGCTGGCCGCGGATCTGCTGTCCTGATGGCACACGCTCATACTGCCGTACTGCCCGGGCTCGACTTGATCTGGTTCCCGTCGCCAACCAAATTGACGGACGTAAGTAAACATTTGTGGGCGACTGATCATTTCACTTATAGGACAAGCCGTGAGATTGCGACTCCAATAACAACACCTAAAATATTACTTATTTTTGAGAAGCCAGATTGGCACTGAACATCTTTGCAAAACCCGGTGGTGAAAAGAAAAGCCACTACTAAGTACTAACTTCATGACTATTTATCGTAAATTTGTTTCAGCCGTGCGGATGTTTGAGCAATACTTGCAGTGCACGCCTCCTCCTCAGTACGACCTGTTCCCGCAGAAGTGTAGCTCCAGCGTAGACTGTTTCCCCAACTTGTGTTGCGCAGAAGGTGGCAAGAGGCACTGCAGACCACCACAGCGCAGCCTTCTAGCATTGCTTGCTGGAGTCGGACAGGTAGACACAGCTACTTACATACATGTGCTTAGAGAAACATCTAATAACTAATCATAGCAGATTCCTATGCATGTTGAAATTAAATAATTTTCATGCCTAGTAGGTACTAGGCATGATAATTATTTAATTTCGACATGCAACTTTTGGTGTTTATTTTTCAGACAGTTGGATCCACATTAGTCAACCTGCGTCAGATGCAAGCAGCAAACGCAAATAAATCGTAGAGTAATATTATTGTGATTTTAATGTTTAGTTCTTTTATACTTTTGTACAGTTTTGTAAAAATAAAATAATGTTTTTATAGTTTCGTTTTGTTTTATTTATGGCAAAATGGTTGTCTGTTAATAATGTGGTTAATAAATGATAAATGAATGATCAAAATTAAGTAAGAGATTCAATGCTATTTTCTCATTATGGGAATTTGTTTTGTTTTACATGACTGATTAATTTAAATTAGTGTAGTGACAAAATTATTATCATTCAGGGGAATTTTAGTGTATTGAACATTAAAACAAGTTTATTTACTTAATTTAAAGTTTATTCACTAAACATTTTAATCCAGCTGAAACAAAAGAAACAAATATGTTAATTGAGAATTCTACAGGATAAAACTAATATATTAGATAATTATGATAACATTGAAGAATGTTAATAATCATGTCTGTTTTATCATAAACTGTGGTTAAGTTTCCTAACATCCTGTGTGACCACAACAGCAAACACCAGGAGATATTGCATGCTCTATTTTATGAAATGATAAGAAACAAACCAAAAAATAAGCATTATTTTGGTTTGTTTCTTTCCAATATTGCAGCAGTGAGGTCTATTATCCATTGCAGAAGTAACATAAATGCAGTGGTGGACAGCTAATTAGGGACACTATTACTAAAAATTGACAAAACTGCATAATTTTACATAGGTGGTGGATCCCATGTTGTTACTTTTTTTACTTCATTCTATTGGACAATGTTTGTTTCTGATTGGCTGAACAACATCAAAATGTCAAAACCACAAAAAAATTACTTATGTGGTGTTAGAACTTAACTGGCCAGGCGGCGCGGTTCGCCGATCGGCGACGAAACAATAGAAAATCAATTGTGTCTCATTAGCGGAGCTTGACAGATTAAACAACAATATCTGAGGTGGTTGTTTTAGGTTTCATATTGAACATGAAAACTAAATCCTTATGATTATGAAGATAATCATAAGGATTTAGTTTTCATGTTAATGTTTTATATTTGAAGTCTTATAACATCTTAAATAAAAGTATGAATAATTATTTTGACAAATTGCTGTTTGTTTTATTGCTGTATATTTATTGTAAGGTGCTTCTAAACGGACTATACTTTCATGGCAACTGTACTATTGGCAACTATTGCTCAGCCACCACAAAAACATATTATTAAGTACAGCTTATAGCTGGGCCATGTGATGCAATATAAATATATGGCCCATGATTCACACTCTTAAACGGGCTACACCATCAGGCAACAATGGCTGATGAAATCACTATTTCTGCAGCAGTGAATATATATTTTTTTAAAGAAGTGTAATTAGTAATTAATAGTCCAAAAATTTGTATTTTTACCTACAAAACAACAAAGTGACAACCAGCACAGAATAAATAAAGCAACTAATCACGGCGTCACTCACGCCAAACTTCATTTCGCGGTAGAAATAGATAGATAGAACAACAATAGAGAATGGCTGAAACAACAGTAGAACTAGCCCGGCAATATTGCAGTATTTTCGATCATTCATCAATCGTCCGGCAACCTACCGAAAATGCATTGGCCATACCCAGCAATATCAAATGTGTGTGGCTATATGGCCAGGAAATTACTGCAATATTGCAGCCACTGTATTGCAGTAAAATATTGCCTGTCCAGAAGCACCTTTATGCCGGGGCCACACTAAACGGGGAAACGCCGATAATTATCTCGATAAGTTGATGCTCATTGGCTGGACCTACGATGTCAGTCAATAAGCCACAACTTACCGCCATAATTATCGGCGTTTCCCGTTTGGTGTGGCCACAGCATTAAGGTAACTTTGAACATAATCTCCCATCCTCACTATTTGACTTCTTTGCAGTTGTCCAGTAGTGAAATAGTATACACAAGTCAAATAGTCATATTAATAAAGTTTTGTTTGAATTTCGTTTTGGGTTTCAATGGTATGTTTTCACAAGTTTCCCTAAACAGTTGACTAGTATGCGCCGGTCATGACTAGAGTTTCTTTATAATTATATGAAAAGCAACCATTCGCTAAATTTACCACACCCTACAAAGTAGTCAAAATAAAGAACTCTTCCTTTCTCCTACTTTGCCGTCCCCAACATGGTTCACAATGATCAGGTCTTCGGAAACTTACCACCAAAGTTCACATTGTGGAATGCAATAAATTTACAGTCCTTGTATTTAAGATATCAGACTACTAATATATTTATTTATTTGAACTTCATGTATGGTAGTCGTACATTTACATAGGCAAACTTAATTCCACAACACATTCTCCACCAGTCAACCTTTGGGTTAAAAGGACAACATTGTCATGGGTCTACAACAATTAAGTCTGCTATGCTATTTATGCAAAAACAGATGATTAGTTGACTGAATTACGAACGTTACGTAGCTATTAAAATCTCTTTCCACAACCAAAACAACCATGAATAAGTAAGTTTTAGTTGACATGGGTACATACCTTCTTGAAACCAATGTCGTGAGCGTACTCTCTGAAGCACTGTCGGCAGATGTTCAGACCGTACTTACGGATGAGACCGTGTCTGTTGGAGCAGGCGCGGCTGAAACATGCAGAGCAACACTTCAAACACGTGTTCTAACCAAGAAAATTTCCTTGTGAAATAGACTTTCTAAGAATTCATACCATGAGCGGGAGCCCTGACCGTATCTGCGAGGATGAGAATACCAAATGTTAGCGTGACCCATTGTGAAAACTTTTTAGTTTTTGCGCTACACCGCAGTAAGAAACACGTCCAAAATGGCGGATTCTACACATGAAAAGAGCGAATTTTTTCGTCTATGGTACATATCTTTCCAAGTTGACGTTTATTACTTAGTTCGACACCCAGCCTTTTCGACAATAATATCAAATCGAAAAAACCATATCACTATCCATAGACCACTTTTTGGTCAGTCTCCTTTGGTAAAGTTTTATGGTCGCTCGTGTTTTTTGTTTTACACACGCCAGCACATCAAGATAATTTTAATGTCTTTGACATCAAGCTACCCGAAACTGTCAAATTTTCCCAATTATCCTTGAAGCCATCTTGAAGCTAACGCTTTAGCGATAGGTGAAGCACGGGTCCGTCCCCAGTTGAAAATCTACGGACCATGAGATTTTGAAATCGCCAGCGAGGCACCAAACACTATCCGCCCGGCCACGACTTTTGGCTTAGCGGCAAGCGGCGCGGTTTCTTTTGTTTTGTCTAGTGTTGACGCTGCGAGCGGTGCGTCGTGGCATGGTTCGTTTTGGTATATAGAGTCTGGCAAACGAAAGTAGACACTCGAATTATTTGTAGACTTTTTATATGGCAATGTTAGACAAAATGTCAAATTCAATTTTTCAAAACAAGGTACATGCTCTGTGAAGATGGCGTGTTGTTGGTGATTTGTTGTGATCTTGTTGAGCATTTTTCTAACTCGAAAGTCTCTAAGTCAAGCAGTAGTGTACAACTAATACCGTTTTTCATCAAAAACATATTATAAAGTATCTAATTAGGTTATTCCAGGTATGTCATACTAATTTTGGGGTTGCTATACTGATATTTTTTAAATTTGCCGCGCTTTTTCAGTCTCTACTTTCGTTTGCCAGACTCTATTTGTTTTTACCGCTCGCCGCCCCGCGCTAAGCTGCCGCTGATAGCTGAGAGGTCGTGGCCAGGCCGTAATAATATTGGTGCGTGCAGCGTGTGTATCATTTATCTATATTATTTTTGTATTGTATGATTTTTCTATTACTTATTAGTACGAGAGCCCGCGACAAAAAACAATGTCGCATCATTTTACGGCCAAAACGGTATAAAATCGTTAGTTTCGATGATTCTGACCCCGACTGAGTGAGCAGTAGGTACTGGTCAGAAACATCTAAGTTATATTGGGGGACCATTTCTGATATTATGTCAAAACAAAAAATAGGCAGACGAACGCTGTATCACAATATGTCTGTTATGAACAGTGATCGGAATAGGCTGAGTATATTTACCTAAACTTCGGAGAACAGAGTTTTTTTTTCCCGGAATTCGGGAAAAATCTTAAATAAGTTGAAAATAAGCTTTATTTAAGATGCGCAAAGGCTATTTTTAGCTAAACTTGCAATTACCAAATTTTCGGGATTTTCATGTAAAATCCCGAAATAAATAGTCTAACTTTAATTCATGTACTTATTCGAATTATATTTTTTACGATTCTTAAACTAACCGTTTCATCATTGGATTAAAGTTAGTAGAAGAGTAGGATTTTTGGATTCAGAATAATCAAATTAACGTTTTTATATGGTTTTGGTCGTAAAACGATAAGGCCAAAATAGTCATTGTTGCTTGAGTATAATTAAAACGAATATGATATAAAAATCGATTCCAAACAGTTTATTGTGTTCCTCCAATGAAGGCTAGTCTATATAATTGTACCATGGGCTAGTCAAAGGACCAATACTCAGTGAGATCAATGAACTCACGAAATATTGTCAACGACCGCGTACCTAAGCTATGACGCCGATGACGTCCATGACATTGACGTGTTCAAGAATTTAGTGAAATAGTGATGATCGCATTCGATTATTATTAATCGAATAAGTCAAATCTATAGTCTTTTTTTATTGCAAATTGTTGGAATACAATACACCCGATGAATTATGGCCGGTCCGAGGGTCCATATTGGCTCAACTAAAGTTCTTTACCCGAAATTGTTCTTCCTAACGATTTGTAATCCGAACACTACAAATAGTATGAATGAAAACTTTAGGATGAAAAATGTTAGGAAGAATATTTTCGGATTTCCAATTATCGGAGTTGGAAATTTAGGTGAACTTTGGCGCACCCCCGGTCCGAACTTTGCACAGAAAGCTGCACAATACCATTTTTTAGTAACCAAATGACATGAAGCGAGTGTGAGTGAGAGACCATGCGCGAAAGTTCGAAGAGTCTATGTTCAAACCGGCTGACTGGTCATGATTCATCGGACGTATTATTCTTGGAATGTACCAAAGGGTGTGCATGTACATGGAGATTGGAACAATTGAGAATCCACATCTAACTTTTGGATACAAAGGTACTACTTATTTCTTTTCAAAATTTCTTCTAGGAGTAATGTAAAGGAAATGTAGTAGGATGGATAAGACAGGTTGTGTAAGATGTTGATGACGAGACAGAATCCGAGAGATCCTGCGAAGGTGTAGTTGAGCTATCTGAGCCCCTTATGAAGGTGAGAAACATGATCATACTTTTTCATAGACCAAAATCAAAGCAAATGCATATGTTTTGCAAGCACTACAAATAACTCCTCAGGTAGCATACTGGTAGCACGCATCGTCATAATCATAAGCTATACTCGGCTGAATGTTTGTGCCAAAGAAATTGTAGTCAGTCTTCAATAACTAACCGAGACGACTAAATATAATTATTATTATTATGTACTTATGGGCAAAGTGCAATAAGTATTACGGGTGTGCTTTAGTACCTAACGTGCAAGTAGGTTGGTATACAGTTGTAAATGAAGTTCTGTATGCATTACTTACTAAAACTACAATTTTAACTGTCTAAATAGTTGGAAACTTGGAAGAGAGTAACTTAAATTAATCTATCAAGCTCCGCTAATGAGACGATAGGCGACGCGCGGAGCTTGACGGGTGCCCTGGATAAAGTAAGAAGAACAATGGTAAACTCTTTAAAATAATTTTTCATTCACTTTATTAGACGTAAATCATAATAATTCTGTAAACGAGAAATTCAGTTGGCGGCGTTTGGTGTTGACACTTCGAATCAGTCGAGTAATCGAGTAACTTTTTGAATTATTAGGTACAATTTCGTTCGTACGGCACTTCTCACTTCACTTCACTTTGCTAGTGGTTGACAGTTAAGCCAATATACGATTTATTTATGAATGGGGAATTAATTCGTGGCTTTTACAGGTGATTTGATAACTAAGGTAAATATTTCATTATTGTTTTTTATGTCTTTTTAGGTTTAAAAAAATTATCAACGCGTTCGCGGCTAGCTACTATAACAGCAGCAGCAGCTAATCTTTGTCGAACACATAGTCGGTAGATCGATAGATACTTGTCATTGCTCGTCCTTACTACCTATATAATACAAATTAGTTCAACAGATCGGGGTTATTTTGATATATAGTAGGCTTGAAAATAATGATTTGCTTACCTTAGTACTTCATACTTACTTTTACGACAATACAGCCACGTTGACGTTTGCATGTTGGCGTTTTTTTTAGGCTTTTGTACCAAACATAAAATATCTAAATATCTATGATAATTTCGTCGTATTTGAGGCAATCCTTACTTTAGTTCCCTTGACTTGTTATATACGTGCCTACGCTGTTGACCTAGGTCCTTTTTTTATTGTTTCAGTTATTGAATCATTCCTAACAGTCTACTTCTTTTATTTTTTTCTGTATCTCTTCCATTTTTTATGTGTCACAGCTTTGCTGTAAGTGGGCGATAAATCTGTAGAGTTTAGTAATCTGGTACTTTACATTATTATACATAACAATGTAAAGTACCAGATTACTATTCTTACAAGTATTTTTTACCTTTTGACCAAAACTTTCTGATCACTGATGCAACCTTTTGAAAAGGTTCAATGTTCCTTCCAAAAATTATGAAAATCTTGGAAATATCACACAATAACAGGTTATTGAATTATCTTATTTTCAGGTATCTACTTTCACAATGGGCTTCATATTTAATGCTGTAAAGAGGTTAATAAAGACAATCTTAAAGCTGTCTTTGTATTTGGCACTGATTGTGACCATAATTACTGTTATTCCTAATTTGCCACCATACACAAAGTTTACCAGCATTGAGTGAGTAAACATTATAATATTCTTATTAGTATTTTTTCCCAAATATTTTATTACTTTTTTATTTTTTTGACATAGTTTTTTTCCAATGAGAATCTTATATCAAATTGTTGCCATTTTTAGGGTATCACCAGTACAACCAAGAGTTGGCCCACTAGCCCTAAATAGTGCCTTAAACAATGCCGGGAGATCATACAGTGGAAAACTGTTAGGACCTGAAGCTTTCCAAGTACATAAAGGTGAACTGTACACCAGTCTTGCAACTGGAGAAATTGTCAAACTGTCACCTGAAGGTCATGTCACATTTGTGACTACTGTTGGACAACCATGCAGTGAGTAATTTTGTGTAAATATTTCTTTATTAAGGCAACTGCAGCAGTCAACACCCGTTGATAGATGCCGTTGATACATGCTGCTCGTGTGTATAAGCACTTAATGTCTGTCCACTTAGAAGTTGGAAAACAACAGTAGGTCTCAATGTATAAAGAAGCATGCATAATTCCTTACTATAATGATAGGGATTTCATTTCCTGGCTGTCATTTGTAGATCTTTGACAGTCAATGCAGGTAATCAGAAGCCCATAAGTCTGGCAGCCAGACTTACCAAGGGGTATCATGTTACCCAGTAACATGGTTGGGAAGGTCAGATAGGCAGTTGCTCCATGTAAAACACTGGTAATCAGCTGCATCCGGTTGGACTGGAAGCTGACCCCAACATAGTTGGAAAAAGGTCAGGCAAATTGATTTGAATGCTACAGACTTCAGTGTAGTTGAGGGTTGATTTGGTTTATTTTGTGGCAAATACTTATAGGTCAAAGAATGATGCATAAAAGGGACACTAACTAGACAATATTTTTGTTATGTGGAAGAAATGTACCTTTGAAGAGACTGATTTATTTTTAGTTCAATAGAATATTGGTACCTGACTGAAGAAAAATTACTTTTGGAGGACTAAGAAGGTTCATACTTTATTTTGAAGGTTTGGATGTCTGATAATGCTTGAATGAAGTGCATTATTGAGATGTTGAGCTTAATTTTTTGTTCATAAAAGCGAATTTTTCTTTTGTGTTATTTTGCATTCTTATGTGACAACTAGTATAATACCAACATACAACATACATATATTAACATTAACATCATGCTTATTATTTTCCGAGGGTTAGGCAGAGGAGTAGGTAAGTACTTAAAGTACATACCCACTTTACACCAGTTAAGCTGGCAATAATTTGTGCACAGCATTTAACTGAGTGTCATGCATGAGTAATAACAGCTTCGTAGTGTTTCGCATTGTTCATTTTTTGTAAAGTAAATCACATTAGTAATTTTCTCAAAAAAAAAACTACACAGGATTAGAGTGGGTAACATAACAACTGATATTGTTTTCGCTTGTCCAGGACTTAATTATAAAAAAAACTTCTGTGTACCAATAACCCATGTTTGCAAAGTAATAAATGATTTTATGTATGTCCGCAATTTTTGGTTTCTGATTTTTGTGCATTTTTACCATTGTATTCAATTTCTTAACCCAGGGTTCAATACCAGTTGATTGCATAATTAAATATAGTATTCATTTCCACAGAAAGTTATTCAAAATAACAACCTAAAGTTAATTACAATACTTATTGTATAAAAAAATTTGTACTTATGTATAAAGTATATTTATTTTAGGTGGACTTATCCATGAGCACATTTGTGGTAGACCCCTTGGGATCCAAATAGATGAAAAAGACGAATCCCTGTATGTAGTTGATGCATACCATGGCATCTGGAAGGTAAATCTGAAGACGAACAAGAAGCAGCTGCTAATCTCGCCCAGAGTGGAGATTGAGAAGCGCCAACCTAAACTGTTCAACAGTATTGCTTTGGCCAAGAATGGAGACTTTTACTGGACAGACTCTTCCAGTGACTTTCACTTGAAGGATGGTGCAATATCCCTTATGACTGACCCTACAGGAAGGTAATATGAGTTACAAGTTATTCCTTTTACTAATACAATAATATTTTGTTCTTTCATGGTGCTTAGACTCACAAATGTTTACACTTTTATTTTTAGATTGTTCCATTATGATGCCGCCAAAAACCAAAGTAAAGTTCTTCTCGATAACTTATGGTTCCCGAATGGTGTGGTTCTGTCTCCCAACAATGACTTTGTAGTGGTCTCTGAGAGTTTCCGTGCGAGAATTATGAAATATTATATCAGTGGACCTAAAAAAGGACAATCAGAAGTTTTCGTTGATGGTTTACCAGGTAATTCATATTTAAATAACCCTCCTTCTGGCGCAGTCGGGTAAAAATTATTAAATATTTCACAAATTTACGGAAAATCTGCTGAATTACGAAAAGCAACTTCTGACTTAATGCTATAAATTGCATAGTGACCCTGCAGATATTTAATATCATCATAATTCTAAGATCAGAGTGTTCGAAATGTTATAAGTAATTAAAATACAAAAAATAATATGCAATGATATTTATCAAAGTACTTTATTGGTTGTTTTTTTTTTTAAATACTTAATAAACGCTTTTGTATCCATGACGAGAGCTATTAAATAATTTCTTAATCATATAAACTTGCAACATACCAACAACAAACATTAAGCTTATCTGAAAGCTCGACCACACATCGACGATAAATGTGTCTTCAAACGCCATGTAACTGTCGCGCGACTTGCTCGCAGCATAAATGTTAAGCAGACGTCGCGACTTCACCACGTGCCCTAACGTCAAAGATAATGAATCTGCCATTGGAGCCACTTCCACGTAATACTCCTTGCCGTTTTCATCGATCCCCTGCCACTCCAGCACTTCTTTTTGCTCAGCACCCTCGGCATCCTCTACCGCCACTGGTGCTTCAACTTCACCTGTTGAATCTTTGTCTTCTACAAGGACATACAAAAATATGAGTTTGGAGTTCATCAAACTAAACGTGTTGTCCATACAGAAGGCGTAATCTCCATCCACTTCCAAATTCATGATGATTGAATTTTCTGAACTTTTAAAATCCGTCACAAGTTTAACTTCATTAGGGTCGGTTACTTCAAAGGTAATATCCAGATCCCCGTGTTGTCCGTCCAACACCTGGTAGTACACTTCCAGCATCTGTCCAGCTTTCCCTGATTCAAAGACGCACATCCGCGCTCCGGGTTCTATTCTAAAGTTGATATCACTCACGTATATATTTTGACCGTAACATTTTGTGCTAAATATTATCGTAGCAAAAAGGAAAATAGTGGTAGAATACATGTCTACAACGACTTTCTTTAAGTTACTATTAAAACTAGCGATTGCTGAAAATAATGTAGGTAATTCATTACATCATCATTGACACAGGTGTTTTCTATAGTGGTTGCACGAGCTGTCATCGTGCTCCAAGCGTTTGATAGTGTTGAATTGACGCGTTCTGTCCATCTGTACAAACAGGCGTCCCCGACAACTCGCGCGCGTTGCCCGACGGCTCCGGCCTGCTGGTGGCGTTGTACACCGTGTTCGAAGAAGACCGACCTCCCCTCTCACAGCTGCTGGCCGCCACGCCGGTCGTCAGGAAGGCGGTTGCGCGTCTCCACAGGCTGGTTGAAATACCCTTCGAATATCTCAACACCATTTACCCACATATTGTGTTTGAAGAAATCGTATACTTTGTAAGTATAGTTTTATGTAAGTTTAAGTAAAAGAAGGCTTTCAGTTGCAAATCTGAGTAGATTTACTATTCATTATTATACTACTTACTTTAACTTTTGATATCATTTATAAAAATATGTTCCATTTAGCAAACAAGAAAGTCACGGGGTTATTTATGCCTGGTCTGTAACTTTATATTATGGATGCAAATAGCCTATCTACTTGCATTGATTGCAAAATCTTCAACTTAATTCAATTATGTTCTGCTCCATTACAGATTGGGCACTTCAAAAGTCTATCCGGCGTAACTCCAGCCTTGTCTGGACTACTGCAAATTGATTGGGATGGAAACATTGTAGCCGGATATTATAACACAGATAGAACCTTAGGCCACATCAGTGATGCTATTGTGTTCAACGACAAACTGTATACAGGCAGTCCACATCTACAAGATTTCGTCGGAACAGTACCTGTCCCTCCTGTTTTGAAAAAAGCATTTGCATCGACAAAAAATTCGGAAGCTCCTAAGGTTGAGAAGAATGCACAAAAAGCTAAACCAGTCCAACAAGCATCTATCAAGAAGACTGAAGAAAAACCTAAAGCTAAGGTAGAGGAAAAGCAGAAGGTGGAAACCAAACCTAAAGTTGAGGAAAAACCTAAAACGCCAACTAAACCAGTAGAGAAAGAAGTACCAAAAGTAGCGAAACCAGTAGAGAAAGAAGCGCCAAAAGTAGCGAAACCAGCACCACCGGCAGCACCCAAGCCACCGCAGCAAGCTAAGCCTGCCGCCACAAAGCCGGAGGCGAAGGCGCCCCAGCAAGCACCGCCGGCGCCATCGCCACAAAAACCTGCACCTGCTGCAGCAAAATCAGAGCCTCCAAAAGCACCAACAAAAATTGAACCCAAAGCTACTGCTCCTAAACCTGAAGTAAAAACAACGCCTCCGCCAAAGCCGGCTGAGAAAACTACTCCTCCCCCTCCGAAGAAGACACCAACAGAAAACAAAAATGAAGCACCCAAGAAAGCTCAACCAGCAGTCAAACAAGATGCTCCTCAAACTGCTGAAATTAAACCCAAACCAATTAAGGAGGAAATTCCGTCGGACACCGCCAAGCCGGCCAAAGAAACATTAAAAGTGATAAAAAGAGATGGTCCTGCTGAGATCCATGTGGCTAATTAGTAAGTAAACGTGGTTGTATTCAATGTTATTGTTTAAAGATCTCTCTCTAAAGAACAAATGGTGAAGGGAAACTTGAACATTGGTTGTAGGTATTTTAAATTGTGTTTAATAATTTGATGACCTTCAAGCTGCATTTACTTGCTCGTGATTAGTGGTATGTTTGTTCTAAATCGTTTTAAAGTCATTCCAATTTAATTGCTTTTGTAATTTATAAATTATAATACACCTGATAGAAAATAGAATCTTCGCAATGTAGTAAACTAGTTCATAGAAAATGTTTTGTTTTGTCTTTGAAACTTAACATCATTTTTTTAATTGGTTGTATAAGGGAGGGTCAGAGGAGCTTAACCTAGATTGATTTGCATTGCTCAAAATAAAATGAAGAATTTTCGAAACAATATGCCGCACTCGACACAAATAATTAGTTTACACTTTTATTATTATGGTTACCCTTGTCTGACCCCACCCTATAGTACAATTGCGAAAATCACACAACACTGTAGGTGAACAGTATTTGCACTGTTATTTCCAATTCTTAAAATATTTAGTATTAGTGGTATAAAGTTAAGGCTCTTTTTGGCGTTTTATTTATTTTGATTGTGATATAAGTGCGAGTTTAGTTTAAATTTATCAAATTGGACCAATTTATAAAATTATGTATTACAAAAATATAATATTATGTTAAGAACATCACAAAAGTTACATTCACTTCAGATAAGTTCAAATCAAAAAGATAAGATACCGTTTAATTATGCGTAAACTGTTATGAGGCTGGTTTTATAGTCACGCCGCTAGACGCGCCGTTGGGCAGCGCGCTGTTGAACAGCGCGCGTTTGCGTTCACCGAACGGCGCTGCTCAAGCGCGCGAATTTGAAACGCTACTACTACCCCAATACATATCCGAGCGCGCGCGCTCCGACGGCGCTGCTGAAACGCGTGACTATAAAATCAGCCTGAATAATCTTATTTTGTTTATTAATAATTAATGTTTGAGTGCAAATTATTGTACCTATTATAATCACCTCACTTGTTACATGTTGTGCCGTTTATCGTTACTCCGATAGGTAGTTACCAGTCACCAATTAGTGCAATAATTTGGATAACATTATGAATGTTTATTCATTTCTATGAAGAATGTGTAGTCGAAGGATTTCCAAATATCGAGAGAACAAATTAAAAAAGAACTTATGTTTCTAAATGTCCAAACACACTATGCCGAAGGTACGCAATCGAAGTTCCGCGGCTGATTTTCCTGTACGCTATAACGCAACGTAATTTCGGCATAATGTGTCGTCAGTAATTCAAATAGCAATAGTGTTAAAGCAATAAATAAAGTAATATTTTATACATAGTAAGTAACAAGTACACTTATAATGTTTCATCCAAAATAAATACAAGGTGTAATTGAAATAACTAAAAGGACCCTGAACGAGACACGATAGAAGTTTTATTGTTATTACGTCTGGGAGCGTTTGTTGTCCCGCAAAGTGTTAAGGGCTCCATTGTATGAGTACAATGGAGCTAAAAAACTAATACTAAGGAAACTAAAAGTTGTTTATATTGTTTAGACATTATGAACAACGTTTAGTTTAGAAACAAATCAGAAATTGTGATAAAAATCAGCTATTTCCTACATTTTGTAGAGTTTTGCAAATACAAACGTATGGAAAGCAGCTTATTTTTTTCACAATTTCGGGATTGATCACATATTAAAAGTTGTTCATAATTTTATTATGGGTACCATGATCCTGAAATGAAAGTTTTCAATTACAACTTTTATAACTGAGCAATATTTGAGGTGTAAGCAATTTAAAAAGTATATTTTTATTACATAATGTACATTTATATATTAAACCGTTATAATTTTTATATAATCTTTTTTTCCGACCCAAAATACAACATTATGATGATAAATATAAAACTTAAACATCTATCATTATTACAGTTATGATGTGGATGACCGCACTGGTATGTTTATTTCATTCGTAATACTAAATCTGCGGGCACGAAATTAACGGCGCCCGAGCTATGGCGGCAGACTGGAACACATTGAGAGACTAGCGATCATACGAAGCGTGCGACTATACGCAAACTTGGGCGGCCGCTGCACGCTGGCGTCATTCTGCGAGTTTTCTTGTTGAATGTAGAATGTAAACGCCAGACCATAGCTGCACGTCTTCTGTTGGCGACATTACTTGAAGAGGTCGACGATGCCGGCCGCTGCCCTCACAGAGTGAATTGAGCCCAGGACGCGGCGGCTTGGTGAGGTCCGCGCATAGAGAATATAACCCTAAGAGTAATGGTGTTCTGTGATATAACCACTACAGAGCGTATAGGCCGATTTCTTCGAAGCACACGACACTACCGCGGGCCGGAAGACGAGGAAGAACGCGCAATTGGTCAGTTCTCGTAGGTAAGCCTATCGTTAGGGCTGCTCTACTTCATTAAAGGAAAATTGTCGATATCGATAAAATGGATTTTAACATTATGAAAAAATCATAGAAATAATATTTAGTCAAAATTAATCAATTACAAAAAAAAACGCATGTATCCTGTTACTATTGATTTTTTTAAATGAATTAATTTGATATATGTTTTTCGAATTAAAATTTTAAGGTCCTGGTTGTTCCTTGTAAAAAATGATAAACGAGCGTCTACATATTTTTTAATCCGAACCGATCGATCCCAGCGGTGCCTGACGACTTAAAAATTATTCTGGACCGATCGGTCCCGGTCGGGAGACAAAGAGAACAAAAAAATCCCGGAACATACATAAAAAAAAAATCTCGACGAACTGAAAACCTCCTTTTTTGTAGTCGGTTAAAAGTAGATAGCTATTTTATTACTTATTACAGTATGTGAATTGAATAAAAATTGTATTGATTTTAAATTTATTATTTTCAATATCAACTTTCACCTATTAAAGGTAACAGTACTAATTTTTACGATAAACATACAAAGGGAAAGAAAGGGACAGATGCATTAGAATTGTCTAATACAAGAACGAGACTTTTCCAAAAGATATCAACGCGCGACACAAAGAGTGTGCTCGTTTAAAGTTATAAAAAAATGTATTAATTTAGCGTGCACACAGCACTTGTTTTAAAATGGTTACTAGTACCGTAGCCCATACATAGGCGACAAAATACTAATAGTTTTCGAGCGTCGGGGCACTGTATGCGCAGTCAAGTGGTTATACAGGGTGATTGGAAGATGGATGCAAAACTTTAAGGCGAAGATAGTACAGACTATTTATAACCATTTAAGCCATGGTTCTCTTAGACGACGTCTTACCAATTTTTTTTACCAAATTTTTGTTTTTTTTTATGTCTAAGGACAAAGAGGCCTAAAACATGTTTTGCTAGATTGCTTACACATTACTTTAATAAAATAAAATAAAAATAAATTCATTTATCATTCAATCTGGCCATAAACAAGCAGTTTACTTAAAATTTTGAGAATTTTCGAAAAAAACAAAAATTACGTAAAAAAATATTTGTAAGACTTCGTCTAAGACAACCTTGGCTTAAATAGTTCTAAATTGTCTGTACTATCTTTGCCTTAAAGCTTTGCACCCATCTTCCAATCACCCTGTATATAGTCTTTGGCTCCGCGCGTGGGTTCCCTCTATCTGGCAGAATCGACTTGATGCTCCGAAATGTATTTCGCATAACACACTTGGCATAATTAATCTTCTTTAAACGAATATTTTTAAGGCATAAAAATGATTTAATATAACTATTGTTTGGCCGAATATTATATTCGAATTTACAATGGCATACTTTTAAGATGGCAGAATTTTATTTGGCACAATTACCTTTGCCAAAGTTAACATTCCGCATAATTTCGTTAAGTATAACGTTTATTTAGAGCGACGATTATTTGGTATAGTTTCACTTGGCATACTAGATATGGATACGGCATAGATGGCAGAATTTTATTTGGAACTAGCCGCTGCCCGCGACGTCGTCTACGTAAAGGCTCTACAGCACCAAAAATATCTAAGTTGCCAGTGTCGCTATAGCATTATAAGTAAACAACTTTTTAACCGTTCAAGCCCAGACGTCATTATGACGTAACATCAAAAAAACTCCTGTCAAATTCCAGATGTCACCCGCTCAGCGCGTGATTTATTACCCTGCTCACAAAAAATGGTCTACTGATGCTTATATGGGCTCAAGCCACTTAATGTAAACTGTTTTGGGTTCTTGAATAAACAGACCATAATATAAAATGCAAACAATACTCGTATTACGAGTATTGTATTTATAAACAAATGACGTCATCAGAAAATAGGTTGAAAGTGTGTTTGTTCCCGTGTTATGTCGATTTCTGATAAAACTACTATATGAATTTACACGAAACTTTGCAAGTTACATTATGAATAGACAAGTAATCTAACAACAGCGTTTTTTTGAAAGTCCTACCTTACATTTTAATAATATTGAAACTCAAATTTCAGTGCGCCGAGCCGTTCAATTCTTATTACAACGCAATGACTGTAATCGCCCAATCCTAGTCATATTGAGTTGTTTCTAATTAAAAAAGTGTTACTAGGATACTACACAAACCTTTATTAACTGATAACTACCTATATCTTGTAAAAATATACCACTACTAGCTTCTGCCCGCGACTTCGTCCGCGGAAAATTTCTTGTTTTAACATAAGATAACACTCGATTGATATTACTGTATTTAATTTTATTAGTAAAATATTGTTTGGAATCAGATCAGTAACTTCAAAGATTACCTAAGTTCTCTTTTCTGCTCAAGGTAACTTAACCCTTGGTCGCCTTTTACTTATTTTATTTATTTAAGTTAGGTATCTATTTAATTTAAAGCTTCTCTATATACAATGTTTGAGGTTGTTTTATTTTCCGGTAACAGAATAATCTGCTTTTCGGATGATCCCACTCTTGATAGACCAACATATAATTGCCCATGGGAAAAACATTCTTTTCGTAGCCAACCAAAGAGAATGTTTGTCCCTGGGACTTGTTAATAGTCAGGGCAAATGATGTTTTTATTGGAAACTCAGATAGACGCTGTGCACGTTCATCGCTGGATTCTCGAGCGCGGGCCTGCGATGTTATGGCATTTTGCCTAGCGAGCCGCTGCGAGCGCTCAGCGCTAGTCTCCCTATCCCTTGTTTCAGAGACATGCTGCCTTAAAACAGATAGACGCTGTGCACGTTCATCGCTGGATTCTCGAGCGCGGGCCTGCGATGTTATGGCATTTTGCCTAGCGAGCCGCTGCGAGCGCTCAGCGCTAGTCTCCCTATCCCTTGTTTCAGAGACATGCTGCCTTAAAACAGATAGACGCTGTGCACGTTCATCGCTGGATTCTCGAGCGCGGGCCTGTGATGTTATGGCATTTTGCCTAGCGAGCCGCTGCGAGCGCTCAGCGCTAGTCTCCCTATCCCTTGTCTCAGAGACATGCTGCCTTAACTCAGATAGACGCTGCGCACGTTCAGCGCTAGATTCTCGAGCACGGGCCCGCGACGTCCTCACATTTTGGCTAGCGAGGCCCTGTGAGCGCTCGGAGCTAGATTCTCTAGCGCGTGCTTGCGAAATATTTTCTCTATTTCTCGAGAGGCGCTGCTCATTTTCAGGGGCAGATTCTTCCGTACGGCGTACTCGAGCGGCTCCTGTCTGTGATGTCTGCCGGGACAGTTGATATTTCCTTTTAGGCATGCTCTCGACAAACTACGCACAGACTTGAAAACAATTACGAACAAAGGGAGAGCGACTCGAACACCGTCCGCCTTTACAAAACAAAACAATCGTAATATCGAATAACTCGTATCGATTATTACGATAGAACGAAGTACGAAACTACGAACATTCAAAACAATGACAACAATCGTACAACGAAATTACGATATTTTCGAATATGAGGTATCTAATAGATACCTCATAATCTCCGTGCTCATAATCGAATCGTTATTCGTATGGAACTCCAATCCAACTAACGACAACGTGGGCATAAAAAAAATTCGAGAGGGTCATCAATCCACGGAAAGTCTTAACACCGCGATTCAGAAAAATGACGTAATTGCAGAACGCCATCTATGGGCAAATAGGTAAAACGTCTGCACAATGAAAGTTATGCTAGGGGCATTTTGCGTTTTAGTAATTTTATATTATCTCCGAAACTGTATGACCAATTGATATACTGTAAATGGCAAATCTTATCTGTATGATGTTCTTGTGATACTGAAATAATTTATTGTCATAAGAATTAATATTTTGTTGCTCAAATAATCAACCAAACGTAAGTATACCGAAAAAAAATTTTTTTAATGCAATAAAAGAAGTATAAAAGATAAAATATAAAAGATAGAGATATGGTATCGCGGACTTTTTTGTAGAAATAATGAAGACGAACCAGGTAGCCATACATTGTTTTTAATTTTAAGCAACTGTTTAGGCAGCGCACGCAAATAATTCTGTTTTATGTGGTATTTTTTTCCGACTTGCTAGACAAAAGTTGTGATAGCTCGGTTAATATACATGCTATAGAAACAATTTATAGCCTATAGCACTCAGGAATAATGTAGCTTTCTGCCAGTTAAAAAATTGTTAGAATTGGATTATGAGTTCCAGAGATTACCCATTACATACAAACTTACAAACTTACAAACATACAAACTTACAAACTTACAAATTTTACCTCTTTATAATATTAGTATAGATAATTATAAAATCATAAGATTTTCTTGAAGTACTTACGTAAAATTTTGTTTGACCAAAAAAAAAGATTATTGATTGATTGTGATGTTATTTCGTGCAAATATTATCTACAATATTATCTACAAGGACGAATAATATGTTATAAACGAATATTCATCCACTTAACGTCGATTTTACACAAAAACTATTAAAATAAACAACATAGCATCATAACAAAACAGCACGCACTGCAGCTGCCATTAAGAATCGTAAAGTCTATTTTTAACTTTTTTTTTCAAATATTGCCAACCCATATTTTTCGTTTTGAATCATTTAGTCGATTAGTTTATCTACCGGACCATAGACTCAAACTGTTGCACAGGATATTAGACCGTATTTAACAGTAATAATAGAGGTTGAAGCCGCGTGAATCGGGTGGTGACAAATGGAGACGGTGGTGCCTGACGGGTGCGCGCCGGTATGCATGCTATGGCAACTTAGAACATTGGACACAAGCTTGTTTTTTTTTTTATAAAAGCGCCATCTGTCATCGAGCTAGGCAAACTAAAATGACATTATATCTTCAGTGTTGAGAAGCTAAAAATGCTGGGTAGTCAAATTAATGTATTAATTAAATATTGTATAAAATAAAACTTTTAAACGTACAACTTGCGTTTAAAACAAGTGAAATTATATTTAAACAATGTTTCATACAATAATAACAACAATACATAGTATTTTTTGGAAATATAAAAATATTAAACGGGAAGATAAAAATCTTGTTATGGCAACACTTAAATTACAAATGGCTGCGCATGAGTGATTACTGCATGTCGGTTTTATTTGTAATATTTTCCAGTTTGTTTCGTATGACTACATTCTATCCACGTTGAGTCGAACTGTGTTCCTCCGTGTAATTGTGTCGCGTTACAATCACTGTTTCTTACGTCCGCGTTGAGTTTGAGTTTCCTCCTCCGTGTCGCCGTATTTGCAAGAATTTTGTGAAGTTACTGTGAATCTAGAGCATAGGCCCTCTTTTTTAAGAGTTAGGACCCATAATTGCGTAAAGTGATCAGTGAACTTCAACTTCAGTCATGTCCCAGAACAAATGTTGTGTCCCTGGTTGCCAAGTGACTACGAAGGATGGTATGTATTTCCTTCATACTTTTATCTACAGTCCATAATCTCGACTATCAATACACAGTGGTTTGATTAATATATATAGTTAGGATACCTGTTACCGTACTGATCAAAACTCCGCCCCTAAGACGACCCACTGACCCAAAATTGAAACCCAGGGCATATATCGGGTCAGAATGACGAAATGCTATTATCTCTAAACAATACTCTGTGTAATCTACTGTGTAGTAATCCATTCCTATTCTGACTAGGCTGCTTACTCTGTATACCCATTATATGTATATGGTTAAAATCTTATACATTATTTAATTGACAAGAGAGATGAGACAAAATAAGACACACTCTTGGACTGCATTAGCTGCTTTTCATTAGGTGGAGTGCAGTCACCATGGCTGACCACAGTAACAAAACAAAAAAATATATAAAACCTAGAAAAGTGCTTCATTTTTTATACTTTCTACCTTGCCTCAGACTTTCAACGAATAATATATTTGTAAGCAATGATATTATAAGTAAAAAGTGTAGATAGGTTATATGCAGTCAAAAAGTGGCTCTTTAAAAGTTTCACTCGCACTGCTTCAATCATACCATCCTACTTTGATGTGTAATGTATGTGTGCGTTAGCGTGCCTTTTTTGAAGATAGAATTTCCTGTAGGTAACGTATCTACACCTTTTTACTTATAATATCAATGCCTGTAAGCTATAAATTTTATTATCTTGGTAAATATGAGTATTTTTTGTTTACTCAACAGGTGTTACTCTTCATCACTTCCCAAATCCTGAAACAAGTACTGAGAAATTCAAAAATTGGATTTCAAATATTGGTGGAGACATTACTGAATTAGATGCTGATGTTATCTTTCGAAACAGACGGGTCTGCAGTAGACATTTTGAAGATATCTATAAGTATCCAACAAATAGATTAAGCAGGATAGCAGTTCCTTCACTTCATTTGACATCAGGTAACTATATTATCTATCTATCTACTGCTGTTGAACATGACTATTAAACAGCTCTACAGGGGGTCAGTAATTAATGGTTTTTCCTATAATGTGTTATATATAGAGGAGCCTGTTCAGCAAATATACATAAAAAAGAATATCAATATCTAATTATGCAATTTTTTTGAACAAAAGTGTAGTAGCAGTTACCGTAATATATTTTAAGAAAATAAATCAGTACAGTTCATAAGTTATTTGTTGTAGTGGTCAAGAAATGAATATAGAGTAAAAATAATCCTAATTTGATCAGTGCTTCTGTTCTTTTTTTTTAAATAGTCCAATTATTACAGGACTCCCTTTGTATAAATGTTAACATGGAATACTTAGACCAGAGAAATGAGTTAAAATTTGCACAACATAAACTCAGACCATTAGAGAATGGCTTATGGCATTAAATGATCACCTTTGTACTTTTTTGTAGGTACATAAACTGTTAATGTAAATAAGTAACCCAGATTATTAAAATATAATATTTTTTTTTCAGTTCATCAACCACTCCAATATGAAACGGAAGCTATTAATGTGGCAGTTGCAATAGCTACCCCTGTTGTACACGCTGACAATCCTTCTAATGTATTTCCAACCAGTTCCAGTCTCCTTAATTCAGGTTAGTTTTTAAATGATAAAATATTTTGTTAAAATGCACTGGGCCGGAACACCTGAAAGTCAAGCCTTTGCCCAGCATTGGGATGAGGAGTAACAGTATTTTTTTTCTGTAGCTTACACATTGTAGGTATTCTAATAATATTGCAGTGACATAGCAGTAGTATGTCATGTTACACTTTAACTAGACTTAAATGCCTGGTATATGAAAAGTAACTAATTTTGTTACAACATTCTCAACAGCAGCATAGAACCTAGAAACTTACTGGATTCATGGTAAAAAAGAAATATTTTGTAGATAAGAATTTTATTTTAGATATATAATTTCATTATAGAGGACTATTATGTGAGAATAAAATTCTTATCTATATAATAATACTTCTTATATATAAAATTAAATAGATTTGTTAAAACTTGAGATCTATTGGACTGCTAAAGCAGGGAAGGTTGAAAAGGTTTAAAATCTGCAATCCGGTAGGACAATGTCTGTCGGGCCCACTGTATACAGGGCGGAAATTATTGATGGCACTTGGAGGAAAATTACTCTGAACGATGGAGACAGCAAATTTTACTCTAAGGAAACAAACTTTTTTTTTAAATGACATTTGTATTTATAGATTTTTTAAAATAGGTTTACCACATCCAGGCATCGAACTGACTGAAACCGATAAAACCATCACACTCATCTTAGTAGTTGTCAATCAATTATTTTTGGCCTAATCAATCTAAATGCATAACATAAGAATAAGTTCCTTGAAACCAATAAATTATGTATCCAAGAACATGGATCCCATTTTTAGGGTTCTGTACCTAAAAGCTAAAAACATCTGTCTGTCACAACATGTGAACCGTGATAGCTATATAGATGTAGAGTTGAAATTTTCACTGATGATGTATTTCTGTTACCCCTATAACAACAAATGAAATAAAATTAATATTTAAGGGGATTACCACACAACAAATGTGTTTTTTTGGATTTTTTTGTAAATATGCGTACGGAACCCGTCGTGCGCGAGTCCGACTCGCACTTAGCGGGTTTTTCAGGTTGATCAGCGCGATTCCTGGTTTTGTTTCTTTTTAAAAATACAGAAATGTTTCCCTCCAGGTGGCATAAAAAAAATCCACAGTGTAAATTACATTGACTGTATGTTTCAAAACTAACATAAATTTAACTTGCAGGTTATTCCCAAGATAATGCTGTTGGTCATGATAGTAAAAAGGAAAAAAATTATTCAAGAAAGCGAAAAGGTATAATTTTTTATAATTATAATAAGTATGTCCCTGATTAATAACAAAGTGCCCAGTAACGACGAAATCGCTAACATGAATTAATAATGATAGTGCTTGTATCATTGATTTGAAAAATTAGTACTATTAATATAACCTTTTTTTCTGTTTGAGAGAAAATCAAAATTATCTTTAAAAGTGGCTTCATTTGAATTATATTATGATTTTACCATTTTGCCTATATTCCTACATATTTTGCCTATTTAAATGCCCCTTCTAATGTTTCTTATTCATAATTTCACATGACCTATATGTATAGACTACAGCGATTGCAATAATTGCTTCTATACTATCTAGTTACCTACATTATATGACGACATACGACGACACGCATAGCGTAGCGGCTAAGCCGTTGGCATGTTGAGCTTGGTGTCGCGGGTTCGATCCTCGCACGAGACAAATATTTGTGTGATCCTCAAGTATTTGTTCTGGGTCTGGGTGTTATGTTAATTGTGTATTGTGAATTATATGTTTGTAAACTGCCCCACGACACAGGAGAAATTTCTAGTGTGGGGTATAGTTTTTATTAAAAATATATATATGAGTTCTTTACAGATGTATATTCTTTATCTCATTAAATCCTTTTATTTTCTAGCGCCTCACCTATCATTGAAGCAACATAAGGAGTACAAATTGCTATTGAAACAATTAGAGAAAAGTAAGACAGAGAAGGATAATTTTAGAAAAAAATATTTACTGGCAAGGAAAATGAAGAAGACCCAGGCATTTCAAATAATTACCAAACACATGTCAAAATCGGCTAAAATATTTTGTCACATGCAAGCATCCCAAAGTGGAAAAAGAAAACGAGGTAGACGATTCTCCTTGGACGAGAAAATATTGGCACTGTCGCTATACAAGCCTTCGCCAAAAGCATACCGATTGTTAAGCAATATATGTATTTTACCAAGTAGACGGTCTCTACAAAATTTACTACATAAAGTTAACATGAAACCTGGCATCAACACATTCATATTCGACCATATTAAAGAAAGGGTAAACAAAATGCCCGAAAATTATAAATATTGCAACCTGATATTTGACGAGATGGCTATTGGCCCGGGCGTTACGTACGACAAGAAAAATGATAAAATAATAGGACTAGTAGACAATGGCGATCACAG
The DNA here is from genome assembly GCA_947508005.1 of Amphipoea lucens. Classification (NCBI taxonomy): domain Eukaryota; kingdom Metazoa; phylum Arthropoda; class Insecta; order Lepidoptera; family Noctuidae; genus Amphipoea; species Amphipoea lucens. The sequence continues at coordinate 8,073,448 of OX382373.1, read as the reverse complement.
TGAAAACCAATACTGTGATCATGTTTTAGTTTTTATGATTAGAGGAATACTTAAAAAGTATAAACAACCTCTGGCCTATTATTTTTGCAGTGGAAGTACGAAAGCTACGGAGTTAAAGGCACATATAAAAGATGTTATAAATAACATACAGCAAACAGGCTTAACAGTAGTTGCGACGATTTGCGACCAAGGTGCCTCCAATTTGTCAGCCATAAATTCGTTACTAAACGACACAAAAGAGCATTATTTAAAAAATAATTGCGAGTATAGAGAAGGCTTCTTCGAAATTGGAGACAGTAAAATTTTCCCTATTTTTGATCCGCCACACTTAATAAAGGGGGTGAGAAATAACTTGCTCACAAAGAATTTAACATTTAATTTAAAAGGCAAAGCATGCACAGCCAAATGGGACCATATAATAGCCTTATTTAAAAGATGCCCAGGTTACAGTGGTGTAAAATTAGTACCCAAATTATCAGCACACCATGTGCTACCAGAGCTAATACCCAAAATGAGGGTAAAACACTGCACTCAAGTGTTTAGTAAATCTGTTGGAGTCGCACTTGGATGTATGGCAGGTATGCATCTTATAACAAACTTTGTACTGTGATAAGATTTAGAGTTACATAAGTGTTCTTCTATTAAGTATTTGAGACTAGCAGGCCAACCGTTACTAGACATACAGACACTAGACTCAAACTATGTATCTAGAATGGTCTATCAACCTCCACATTTTCAGTCCAGTCAGATTGTTTTTCATATAAAAAGAAAAAGAAACTGAATATTTATGTAAGTAATATGTGTTTCTCTACTTTACAGAATTAGGAGCACTTGAGAAGGAAAGCACTGAAACAGCTGACCTGCTAATATTTTTCGACGACCTGTTCGATAGCGTGAATGGAAGTTTCAGCACTGTTAGAAACGGAAAGGTGTACAGAAGCGCCGTCACCGCGACATCGCCGCATCACAAATTATGGAACTATAGCATTCCAATACTAAAATCAATGAAATTTGTCAATGCCAACAATAAAGGAGTAGTGCCGTCTTTATCCAGCTGGATAAAGACTATAGAAAATTTTAAAAGAATTGTTAAATATTTACATTCCAAAGGTGTGAACTCCCTATTACTGCGCCATTTTAATCAAGATCCTATAGAAAATTTCTTTGGAGCAATTAGAGCACACGGGTACAGCAATATTATGCCCACAGCTACAGCATTTGAGGGAGCTTACAAAACTTTAATGGTTAATAATATAACATCTTCACATTCAGTAGGCTCTAATTGCGAAAAGGATGACAATGTTTGTCTCCAATCTTTAAAATATTTTATTATAAACCATGAAGACAATAATTCTCCTACTGAATGTGAACATCAAATAGAAAATATTCACTTAAATATGGAAATATTAGATACAGAAGTACTTTTAAAAAGTAAGTCTCCCATGGATCTTGAAAAATGTGCAGCAATAGGTTATTGCAGTGGATGGATAGCACAGCTAGCTAAAAAAAATATATACAAAAGCTGTGCGGTATGTAAAAGTGACTTAGAGTCGGAAGAACAGCACAGCTTTCATCAATATATTAAGGCCAAAGAATATGGCAGCAAAAAATGGTTGTGCTATCCTACCAGGCCTCTCTTTGACTTCTTTGCCCAAGTTGAAAATATTTGTATGGAAATACTTAAAACAGAAGCAAAAAGAAAAAACATATCAAACTATATAAAATTAATTTTAGCTATAAATTTGAATGTTGCGTTTTTGTCTTGTGACACCCATAAAGAAATTTTAGGACAGTATTTATACAACAAAAGTACAATATTTTTCATAAATAATTGGTGCAAGGAAGTCAATAATGTCCTCACTGGCAAATCACCTTTTTGGGATGTCACCGACGAAATGAAAAATAAAGCTCATAGGCACTACTCGAAAAACAAAGGAAGGCCAAGAAGGGGGCAATGATAACATAATCAATTTATCTTAGTGTAGTTGAATGTTATGCTATAGTTCGAGTACTATATTCGTACCTAATATTTCAAAGAAATATAGATAATTTATTATAAGCAATGTTGTTTTATTATTGTTTTGTGATGTCCCCTTATTAGATAAATCTACAAAACCTACATTTAAAAACGTAGGTAATAGTAATTTACACAATACAGCTATAACCTATAGCTATACAGAGCTATACCTACTTAATTTGAATACATACCTACGTATAGATATGTATAATCAAATACGTCAAAAAGTTTGGTTAGCTAGTTACCAGATGGCGCCACTTCCCATTTAAATATAAGTCGAAGAGTTGCCTGTCTATACCCTATATTATATTGTAGTCTTTGCCGGTATGTGACAAATGGAGACGCTGGGGACTTAACGGTATAGGCTTAAAATATAAGTTTTTTTTGCAAGCGAAGCAAGTGAAGAGAGTTATATGGGAATCCTGCTGAGTTCAGTCATAAGATGTGACCGAAGGAAATAGAGAAAATAATGCAGGAATACATTCCAGGACACAAAAAAGTAAAAATACGTACAAAGGTATCATACCTTACAACACTTCCCAATAAACTACGTTGGTAAAATGTAAAGACAGTCAGGACTGGTGACGCGGGAGCAAGCGACGTACAGTTGCCCGTGTGAGAAGCAACTCGTCCTGAGTTCGACACCCGTTGCCCTCAGTGTCTGCCCCTGCGACTTATTGATAGTCATCGCGAAGCAAACACTCACGGGGAACTGTACGCGCTTGAACTGGAACGGGAAGCTATGAGGTATGAGGGGAATGCGTGGTATAAATACTGCCTCGCCGACGCCACAAACCTTAAGAATTTCCGCCTCAATGGTGTGTCTGTGGAGCGAAATGACTTTAAGGCGGGTTCCGTTACACAACTTCGGAGGAGATAGGTTCCGAAGAAGCATAATCGGGACACCGACCTTCAGCTTGATGGTATGCGCTGGAAGTCCATTTGCTGACAGGAAGTTCAGGAATTCCACGGGATAATGTGTGGCGTCATCTTGCTCGACAACAATGTTTGTCGAGGTGTAGACCACTTCATTCCCCTCAATTTCCGAGAGAATGCATTCATTAATTGCTACAGCCTGATCATTTTTGGGCGTCAAAATGGCCCGCTCACACACTCATGAATTCTGCTGGTGCGGTATACGACTGATGTCCCCGCACACACAGCGAATGAGTTCTTCTAAGCTGGATACCACTCTACCGAGAGACTCTGGAAGCACCACCTGTCCACCTCTCTCTTCTTGTGAGCCTTCCTTCCTTCTTTCGCCAAGACTTAGAAGGACATCGGAGAATTTTTGAGCACGTGCATTGCCGCCGAGCCGAGCTCTCATATTAATAGTCAAGCGCAGCGTACGAACTCGTGACGCATTCACCTCGTCAGCCCTCGATCCCCGCGTCACCACGGGAAGCGTTTGCCGGAAATCGCCACTGAACAGAACTGTGACACCACCCATCAAATGTTCGTTCCTGCGGATGTCCTGCAGGGTTCTGTCCGCGGCCTCAACTGCCTTCCTATTGGCCATCGTGCACTCATCCCATACGATCAGAGAGCAATCCTTGAGCACGTGTCCCTTATCGCTGTTACGTGACACACCACAAACAGGCTTTTCGGCGCTCTCTAAATCGATGGGAATTTTAAACATGGCATGTGCTGTCTTGCCACCCGGAAGCAGTGCGGCAGCGATTCCCGACGACACTACAGCAATAGCAATTTTGCCTTGCCTCCTGACCTCTGCAAGTATGCCAGTGGTAACAAATGTGTTTCCTGTTCCACCAGGAGCATCCAAGAAAAACATTTTACCCTGGTTATGCCCAACGCTTTCAAGGACGGTGTCATAAATTTGTTTTTACTCTGAAGAGAACAAAGCGGCATGGTCATTTCGCCCGGATCGTAATTTGTCTCAGCGTTATACTCCCGATTTCTACGGTCTTGATGCGGTGATGATTGTGATGATTGGGGAGCTGGTAACCCATATTCGATCAGTGGATTGCCGCCGATAGAAATGACCACATCTTGAAGTGAACTGAGACAGGTGTTCAGCACGCGTTCATCAGTTACTTCGACTTCGTCTCCAGTAGGAACATAACTTTTTTGTAATACTTAACACCGCATTTTTTTTTAATAAATTGTCTTCCTCAATCTGCTCAAGATTTTGAGGGTTTTGTTGGAACTTGAATTTGTCAAAACGAACTTTTATGAAGAAAATGCACATTGCCATCTATGAATTTTAAGAATAACTAACTACTAACCTCGCCAACATGATAAAATTTAAATTATTAATTTCCAAAAAGTGTCAACATGTAACTTAATTTGATTTTTATGAAATCTCATAGATGGCGCTGCTTCAATATTTTCTTTATACTACTAACATTCATTAAACTATGTTTCTCTGCCCAAGTTCTTAAATGGCGTACTTTTTATAGTGTAAAGCTAGATAATAGCATGGCTTACTGAAAAACAACATTTAAATATGCGTCGTTAGATTACACGCTGTCACAGAATGCGTAAGAAAAATAAAGATTCACAGCTCCTCCCCCGTAGGTGATAGCGTGATATGTAGCCTATATGTTGACCCGACCTATTAGTAATATTCATGCAAAATTTGAAGTAAATCCATGCAGTACTTTTTGAGTTTAGCCCGGACATACATACAGATAAACAGACAAAAATTCTAAAAACTATATTTTTGGCTTCGATATCGATTGTAGATCACGCCCCAAGTATTCTTTTTAAAAAATATTCAATGTACAGTTTTGACTTTCCTACGATTTTATTATATGTATAAGTATAGATAATTGTATTAGGCCTTAATTTAAAATTATTTGTCTGCCTTGTCTTAAAAAGTCAATATGTTGTACAACAAAAGTTAGTGGGAGGAACGAATCGCTGCAAAACCAACTCCACGCAGTCTTGTATGCCCTAACCCTAGAGTGTAATTTAAACCCGCGTAGGCGCGGAGGGGCGAAGCGGCCCGCGAGCTGAGGAGCAGGTGGTCTTAACCGCAGCTTCGGCGAGCGTTAAAACCATCTGCGACGATAAGCTCGCGTGGGACCGCCGAAGCCCCGCAGCACCGGAGCCGTGACAGAAACCATGCCTGCTGCATGTTGCATGCTCGTGTGCATGTTGCATGCTTGTTTGCATGCTGCAAGCTTGTTTGCATGCTGAATGCTAATTGCTTGCATGCTGCATGTTTGTTTGTATGCTGCATGCTTCATGCGCAAGCATGACAGCAGGCTGGTTATGTAAGCAATTACATAACCAGCCTATAATATGTTCCCACTGCTGGGATTGGCCTCCTCTCAGTGAGAGGGAGTGGGCCTTAATCCACCACGCGGGCCCAGTGCGAGTTGGCAGATGTCACATGCCTTCGAATTTTTGGTTCTAGGACATGCCGGTTTCCTCACGATGTTTTCCTTCACCGTTTTGAGAGCAGTGGTGATGAAATAATTTGCACAAAGTAAAGCGCCTGTCTGGATTCGAACCTACGACCTACAACTCGTAAGTCGCGGCCGTTACCACTTGGCCACCACTCTGCTCTCATGCTTGCTTGCATGTAATGTCATAGATGAGTCTTTCAATTATTATGGATATGAAATGTATGCCAAAAGATGATTCTAACTGTAAATTTTCTGAGATATGATAGTTCTGCCTTTTAATGGTTATCGATATGAAATGTATGCCAAAAGACGATTCTGACTGATAACTTTCTGCGATATAATGGTTCTACTTTTTAATTATTAGGGATATGAAATTTATGCCTAAAGATGATTCTGACTAACAAAATTATGAGTTTTGAATGTATGATAAATGAGTGTTTGCCAAACGATTTTCTGCGAAATGAAGTTTATGCTATCCGCTGTTATGCAAAATAATATTATGACATAAAAAGTTCTGCTATAAAGGGTAGACCCCTCCGCGCGTCGGTCGGTTCCTTTCAACAAATAAACCTCTCTTTGACACCCTAAAGAAAAACGCCGTGTGCATACGCGGAGGCCCTTATCGATGACTCCGGCGATATTTGATTTTAAATTGGGCTGCGGTGTAAAACGAAAAATGTGGCCAGTGTTCTAAGATAACATGGATTGTGATAAATATAATTAAAATATATTTATTTTATTACGACGATAATATCTTGCCAATAATAATCCAAAAATAATAAAACAATCGTAAATGTTTAATTTCATTTTATTTTTGTTAGGGAAAATATTATGAATAATATGTTTACATTATAGTGATAAAATAGGGTACAGACTAAGGGACTAATCACACTTATTCAGCTCCGTTCAGCTTTTGTCCATAGAAAACAACGATTTTGTATGAGATGCGTACGCATCCGTTCAGCCGCGGAGAGCTGAACGGACTCCATACAAAATCGTTGTTTTCTATGGACAAAAGCTGAACGGAGCTGAATAAGTGTGATTAGTCCCTAAGTGGGTACGGAGTGACAATAAGCGCGTTTCTACAATGGATCACATTCACAAAATTAGTGAAGTATGTGGGCAGTGGGTGTCTTCAATGAATTGATACGTGATTTATCGCGTCGCGGCGAGGGTGAAAGTACACCTATAATCAATGGCGACATTCGTTATAAGGCCGGTTTCAGTGCTTCACCGACAGTCGGTGCTTACGTCTGTCGACCGCCGTGCTATGACAATAATGAGCGCGTTCAGTGCTGGCCCGACCGTACGTATACGTCCATTGTGTAAACGGCTGTACCAGCGGGGTAATAGCTTAACACACTAACAGTGGGAATGGCTTTCATTTTGACTGTTCAACAACATTCATTGCGTTATTTACATTGTTGAGCAGACAAATTTTTCCAACATATGAAGCAATGGATTAGCAATATCCTTCAATATTCTTCAGATTGTAATTGAAACCAGCCTAGACTCTAGGGCGGTTTCAATCTCAATTTGAATCATTTTCACATTAAACACTAGGCCCTAGTGTTTAATGTGAAAAATCCCTTTTTAATGTGCAGAAATCACTTTCTATGCTTGTATCGAGACTGTTAAGCGAATAGGTTCGAAATCGTGGACGACGCTTTAACTACAATTTGAGTAGTGCGAATTTCGTTCCGATATACGAACTGCTCGAACCAATGTCCGCTCGTTGAATGCCCCAAGCACATTGTCACCCCATACTTCACAAATTGTTACAACACAAAGAGTTTACAGATACAAGAGAGCATACTTATACAAAATTACGCACAACGCGAACTTAATGGAATGTTAAATGTCAACTATATCTAAAATGTTCGCAATAAATGCTTACATGCTTCTAAGAAAGTTTTAAAACGCGTTCCTAAGCTTGAATAAGCTTTTCTTCTAAAAAAGTAATGGCATTTCATGGTTCTGCCAATTAGAAGAGAGATCAAAAGGGAGAAATATAAGAACTGTTACATATCTTATTCATAATACTTTTATTTTCAATAAATATTACTATGTACATTGAAAATATTAACACTATTGATATCTAATTCAATTTATTGCATTAAATATTCAATTCACTTTTCCGCGCTATCTCCTAATATCTACATTTATTATTTCAACTTGAACGCAACAATTTTTATACCTGTATTAGTCGATCCTCCGTACATTTCGGAACGTTGTAATAAAAACCGGCATCTGAGCCCTACAATCTGTTAAAACATAATTTTGTTGTATGTAAGGCATACCGTAACAGTGTGTTTTATTTCCACCGTGCATCTAGTCATGAACAAGTCTTCTCAATGTTACTTAGTGAGCAAAGAAGGCGGTGGCTATATAAACACTTGCTCTGCCGCGAGCACGTCCGCAAACGGTTTGACGACGCATCTCGTTGCGAAGTAGAATATTAAGCCGAATGTTATTGAGATGGGGAGCGCCGGCAGCGCTTTCTTGAGTATCGCCAGTAGAAGAAGAGTCAAGCACAAGCCCTGTTGACAAAACAGAAAACAAAACAAAATCAGTCAACTTCATGGTTGAGGCGAGTTGAGTGGGCTACATCGTCGGCTACAAGTGAACACTATAATAATATAGTCGTATTGACTTATAATTTGCAAAAGTACTCACAATTAATATAGCTACGAAACACGCGAGAGTTGTATTCCAGTCTCCGTACGAGCTGGCCTTGCCGACTAACACGCTGTAGAATATGAAGTCACCCAGCCCGAGCTTCACGCCCTCTGAGAATTAACCACCAATCGTACAAATTAGTTCCATGAAAAAAGTTTGCCTTTTAGGGTTCCGCAGCCAAATAGCAAAAACCGAATCCAAATAATTAATAAAGGAAACAAGGCCTTCAACGGTTGGGTCATGCCGGTTTTGATGTACTCTTTCGGCATACTCAAATGGACTCAGACCGAAATCGACGCCCTAGATAGGAAGGTCCGTACGCTGCTGACTGCAAATCGAATGCATCACCCACGAAAGAAAGAAAGTGTGGAGATCGAGGCTTTTTAAACGCTAAGACTTTTCAAACTCGCGAGATTTGCAGTCTCAGGGAATATTTCCTTGAAACCGACGTGGGGATGCATCGGGATGTAGTCGTGGTGGACAAGGGCCTCACCCCGCTCTCCTTAGGTAAAGAGAACTGGCGCAAGCCAGTATTGCTTGACACTAATGATCGCATGGAGGTATGGCAGCTTCACGGACGCTTTTTCCGGGCCCTACATGGACCCGATGTAGATTTACTAGCGTCCATAGCCTGGCTGCGTTTCGGTGACCTCTTTGAAAAAACCGAATGTTTTTTCTGTGCAATTATGGACGAAGTTATGATGACGAACAATTACCGGAGAGTTACTGTGAAAGACGGCACGATTGACATCTGTCGGGCATGCCACCGGCCGGGAGAATCAATCAGGCATAATTATCTCCGGGTGTTCTGGTTCTCGTCTAGCTAACGGAGAATACTTGCAAAGATACAACCTTGTAGCCAGGATAATCCATCAGCAACTTGCTCTGAAATACAGCCTTGTGGAATCGGAGGTGCCGTACTACAGGTATGTGCCCGACCCAGTTCTCGAAAATGGAAATATCACATTGTACTGGGACCGATCCATCATCACTGACAGGACTATTGTTGCCAATAAGCCTGATATAGTGGTGATGGATCGATTAGAGCGGCGCGCAATGATTATTGACATAACCATCCCACATGATGGGAACCTCGTGAACGCCGAGAAAGATAAACAAATCAAGTATCTTGACTTGGTTTGCGAGGTTGTCGACATGTGGGATGTGGACTCGGCAATCATTGTGCCGATAGTCGTGACAGCCAATGGATTAATAGCCAAGAGCCTCGACCAACACCTGAGGAGGCTCTCGTTGGGCAGCTGGATCAAGGGCTTGATTCAAAAAGCAGTACTTCTGGACACGGCTCGCATTGTCAGGAGGTTTCTCTCTCTGGAGCCCTGACCGCCGGTAGCTTGGACCCTGTTCCCGATACCGGTGGGCTACTATTTTTAATATTTTTAAGTGTTTTTGTATTTTTTATATTCTAATATTTAAAAATATAATTTATTTGTATTTACCTACTGAAATAAAGGAAATAATAATAATAATATGACGACGGGAACCTCGTGAAAGCTGAGAAAGAGAAACAAATTAAATATCTCACACGAGGTTGTTGATATGTGGATCGTGAGCTCGGCTATCATTGTGCCGATTGTCGTATCGACCAATGGCCTTATGGCCGAAAGCCTCGATCAACATCTATCGAGGCTCTCGTTAGGTTAAGGGCCTGATTCAGAAGGCAATATTCCTCGATAAAGCTCGCATTGTGAGGAGGTTCCTGTCTCTGGAGCCCTAACCACCGGTAGCTTGGACCCTGCTCCCGACACCGGCAGACTACTATTTTCTTATATTTTTAAAGGTTTTTTATATTTTAAGAAATATTTAAAAATGTAATTAAATATGTAAATAGATAAATAAACGAAATAATAATATATTTATTCAAAAATTATAAGGTATGAAAATTAGTACAGTTTTGCTTAAATAAAAATGATATTGCTAAGACTTACGTGCCTGAACTAGGTAATCCTGTTTCAGGCGAGAAGAGCTAAAATAGTCTTTTTCACTTATCATGCTCTAAAAGTTCGTCTTTATGTTGTGCTTAGGCGACATAAAATCGCTTTTTATGTTTAGTGCATAAAGTATTTTTTTTTTCTGAGACTAAGGTAATCAGGCCCAACAGCCACACGCGCAATAAAACTTCGCAGATTAAAGTCGTGATTTATTTCATTTTCTTTAATTTATACCACTTCCGTGTTTTCTATCGTTAATTTAATAAAATCAGGTACATTTATAATATTAGTATGGATAATTGATTTATTTAATTAATAATAACATAATAAATTGATTAAAATAATCAATGTTACCTCCCCCACTCCTTAAATACGGGCCAATTAAAAACTGCCGATATAATAACCAAAAATGACACTTTAATTAAACAACTCTAATAACAACTCAAACACACTAATATTATAAAACACAATTGCACTACTGATCACTCTTAATCGTACTTGAAGATCGGTTCGATGTATTCGCTTGTATCGTTTATCCAATACTGACTCGGGTCGCGGTCCATACCGGCCTTATATAGTTCCAGAACCTTCTAGTGTAGAAACATCTAGAATGGTTGAGTACATACCGGCCCCGGCTGACCAGATGTCGATAGTTCTAGAAAGTTCTAGCATCGAAATTTCTAGAAGGATCTTGACTCTACGAGTTCTGCTACTCGATACTAGATGGCGCTAGTGGTAACTAATGTCACCATGTACCAAGCATTAATTGTGGCGCGCAACAGTACTAACATAACGCCCACATTGTACATTTAGTTCGCAATAAACGTTTGGACTTTCATTTTCGTGAAAGTATTTTTTTAGTACCTTAGTCACTTAGAAACATCATATCTTTGCATTTTGGGATCCAGCAATATCCCACAATCCCACACGCTTAGTATATTTTTTTCATCGTTTACGAGTGCTACCTCTAATATTTTTTTTTCGAATTTTCTCTACCCAATTGTTGAGCAGTTCATAGAATACAATTTCCATCTAATCGATATAGTGCCAATAGTCTCCAAATAAAATGGCTGGGTCATTTAGGACGCACAGACGACTAAATGATAAGAGTTCCGTTTTTGTCACTTGGCTGCGGAACCCTTAAAACGATCAGAATGAGCCTTCGTACCCACAGGCGATTTTTTTTGCGCGCAGAGTTGAAACTCCAATAGTGTTTTTTTTTTGACGCACTAGGATGTACTCTGTTGGATTCTCAATGCTGGGCCTCAACACCGAGTGTTCAAAATCTAGTGCGCCATAAAAAATTGTTGCGTTATAAAATCGGCCGTGCTCTCTGGGCTAACGTATAACGTGAACTCACTTTCTTCATCGTCCACCCCGGGCGGCGCCTGCGGGTGCGGCGCGGGCCGCTCCACGCGCGTGGTGTAGCGCGCCGGCTCCGCGCCCTGCGTGCTGTCCACGCGCAGGCGCCGCTGCTGTTGGGCGCGCGCGCGCCACGCCGAGTCGAAGCCGGCCGCGTCGCCGCCCGCAGCACCCGCCGAGTCCTCCCGGCCACCTGAACACGACACTCGTTTTCATAAGGCATGTATTCAATCGAACCTCAAATAATTTCCATTTTGCTTGCTTAAAAATATTATTGAAATGCGCCTCTGTTAGTTAACCTCAAACAACTCCTTTTTTCGGGTCCTAAAACTACTAAACTACCTTGGATATAGCGCTCGCTCGCTCGGCTCGCGCACAGTAGGTCAAAGTTCTAATCTAACCTAACTCATTTGATCGGGCTGCCCTAGCTTAGTTACGGCGACCAATTCGGCTCGCGAGTTTGGTCACAGTTCTAACCTAACCCGTTAGGTCGGGGTACCTAAGCTTAGTTACTGTAACGATCTGTGAGAAAAAGCCAGAAAGTTATTGAGAGGCTTATTTATTTTAACCGTATAGTTCGGTAGCGCCCCCTTTAGGACCCGAACACACAAACCTCCGCCGGCTCGGTAATGACCCCTTTAGGACCCAAGAATTACGACATACGACACCCTACATTGATTATGTAAATATTTATTAGGCTACCCATCAAATCTTATGAATGTGCGTTAATTAAGAGAGTTGGATAAAAAACTCATATGTTAACGCCATTAAATATTTCATATTTAGCGCGCAAGCTTATTACTTTACCTTTATAAAATTCAAGTCTGTAAATGCAATAATCGCCATTTTGTTGACAGTGGTGGTCGAGGCTAAAAAACATAAAAATTGGGGATTTCGAACATCCAAACTCCACCACAGGGGCAGTGAATAATACATAATTTAATTATTTGACGAATTCATCCGTTGTTCAAGTTAAAATAAGTAGTGGTAATGAAGTTTTTTGATATCTAAAGTCGAAGTTTCGCGCCAATGGTGCGTGTTTACATTTTTACTTTTCACAAATATCACACACACACAAGTAGATAAGATTTAAAATGTGACAAATATTATTGTAAATGCTATTAACAACACGAAAATGCCCAAATCTTAACGTAATATTGAAACACAGATCGAATAACACGTATTATTCATTACCACTACTCAATTTGTGTTCAAAATCGCCGTCCATGATTGTTTTTTTTTATCGTAATGATGTGCGAAAGCGATTATGCAAAACGATTTTTTTTTTAATTTCGATTGACTCGGGTAATTAATATGTCGAATATCGGAAATCGATACTCAGAAATTTAAATAAAATTATTTTAAGCATTAATTACAATAAGCATTGTTTATAATAATGATTTATGCTTTACTAATGTAATTTTAATAGTTTTTTGGACATTCAATTGAACTGAGTCAATAACACTGAGGACCTTAGACCATAGTCATTTATTGAATTTCGCGCCGAATTTGTTTCTATATTTGAATTTATCTTCGAATGCGCTCGCCGTATAAAATTATTTTTATGTATTTTACAATTAAGTTTTTATTTTTGACACTTTTCTAATAGTTTGCTACAGAATGCCCAGTATACATTTTTTAGGTAGGCTGAGCAGAAGTTTGGGAATGATGATAAATTAATTGTATAAATTGCGTATTCCGCAATCACTTTACATTTTAATATGTGTTGTTAGTTTTATGAGCTTGGTAGTTTTTGTTTCTATTAGTTTACTTGAGTAAAGGTAATTGTTTGTTTTTGTGGTAGTTTCCCAACGAAATTAAAAAAAAATCTTTCCATGTTTATGTCGGACCACGCACAGTGAGAGGTTCCGTTAGGGTTGAATATTCACGCATGCACAATGTACATCATCATTAATTTGATCGACTGCAAAAATAAGTTTGTTTTTCATAAACCCATCATTCATAAGGTACCTACTCAAAAATTAAAGTGCCAGCCAGAAAAGAAAAGTCCTACTGTTTTCTTATGGGGAATAACATCTTGAGCATTTCTTACTATTGAGATTGAAAATGCCAAAAATCTTATTTTTAACCGACTTCTTAGCATAACATTTAAAAATACCAACTTTAAATTAAATATAACGTCCCGAACATATTTTTACTGTGACCAAATGTAAGTATGTACGCAGTATACCTAGAATGAGAGATTTGCTATATTATTTGAAGACCAGACGTCTGATAGGATCTCTTGGAATCTAGAATAATCACAGAACTATATTTTGTAGTTTTTATTTTTTATTTTAGGCTGTGGTTTCAGATATATTGTTTCTAAATAACTTTTTTTAGTTATTAAAAAATATGTTTGTGACCCTCACGACAAACCCTTTCATTTGATATATCACACGGTACTTACAGTAAGCAAAGCTTTTTCATTTCTCATACTCGGAAAGTAGTATTTGTTTGATCCGAATAGCGGGTGGAAGACGTTGCTTCCCACCTTTTTTTTTGTTTTTTTTTTTAAGGATGGGAAATCATCAAATGACCCCTACCGCTCTGGGTGAAGCGAAGGGAGTGTCAGACTCTTACTGACTAAAACCCATCCGTGTTCCTTCCTTAGCCCTTTATGTTCCGGGGTAGCGGTAACCCTTTCGGACAATCCCGCACCCCCGGCAGGCTTCGGCCCTGGCAGGCCCCTTCCTTTATGCTGACATCTCTTTGAGGCGCGCGTGGAACACGTACGCGCCGTCCGGCACGGGCCTGGTCCTGATCGGACGGTGAGCTACCCATTACTCTCCGTCCGCAGGCCCGCGCCTACGGTGGCCGGGAGTCGTCACGCGGCTCCCGACGCCCGGAGCGTCTCCCGCGGCGGCTGGGGTGTGAGGCTCTCTCCCTCAGCCGTTCCGCTACCTCCTTCGCTAGCATGACTGCTTCGCAGAAGGAGGTGACCGCCTCCCACTCCCTCTCGCCCCGGACCATGGCTTGAACCAGGGCCGGACGCGAGAGGTCACCGCCGCTGTCGATCGCCTCAACGAGGGCACGGCGGTGCTCCGCCCATGCGGGGCAGACCTCCACCGTATGCTCCACCGTGTCCTCTGGGCGATCCTCGCAGTGGTGACACCCGGGCGTCTCCTCCCGCCTGATGATGTGCAGGAACCTCCCAAAACATCCGTGTCCGGTGAGGACCTGCGTCAGGCGATAGGTGAGGACGCCGTGACGCCTCTCTAGCCACTCCTCAAAGAGGGGTCTTATCGCCACTATCGTGGCGTGCCCTGCGCTGGGTTGCGAAAGTCGCTCCTTCCATGCCACCATGAGATCGCGCCGGAGGTCTGTCCGCTCCGCCGCGATTTGCCGCGGAAGCGGAGTTTCCCCCTGGCTCAGTGCCTCCGCGCGCCACTCATACAGGCGCGCTAGGACTATCGCCTCCAGATCCCATGGGTTGCTTCCCACCTTAAGGCGGGAAAGACTCATAGTAATTGCTTCCCTCTCTAGGTCGGGAATGAATTAAAAAATAGAACTAAATTGGTTGGAAGTAGTCAGCTACGAAATTTTTACATAATTAAGAAAAATGTTGCGGTCTTGTGAGTGTATAAACAGCCAGTGTGAAAAAAATACCTATCAAGCGGGACGGCCCGCGGCAGTGACGCGGTGTGTTCCATATTTAAAATAGTACACAAATTGTTCTAATATTTCAATTAATTTTAAATAGGTACCTATTATTCATGTTATTCTTATCAATAAATATTTTAGAAAAAACACTATTTTTTACTTTCCTTGTATTCGAAATGAAAAGTAGAGTGTTTAACACGGGTGAAAGTCATCAATTCCTACTCGGACTATAGTCTAAATACCTCGTATGGGAATAGATTCCTTTCGACCCTTGTATAACAATCTACTATTTACCCGACTGCACCAGAAGGAGGGTTATGTTTTTCAAGAGTATGTAAGTATGTATAATTATTGTTTGGCACGCTCTGCGGCCTGAACGGCTCGATGGAATTTAGCTTGAGAGGTGTCGTTAGATTCGTATTTACTGTGAGAGTGACACTGGGCATATCAAAATAGAAAAAAAACAAAATGGTATTTTTTAAATCTAATGTGACCCCAAAAAGTGACCCCATATTCATAATTAATTTATTCATGTTACACGTCCGTATTTGAGTCACAGAAATTTATATGTGTACCAAATTTCAACTTAATCGGTCCAGTAGATTCGAAACAAATCGATTGTAACAAACCTATAGACAGACACACGAGTGAGGGTGTAAGGGTTCCGTTTTTTCATTCGGACGTAGGGAACCATAAAAAGTTACACCCCTATCCACACTGTACGTGTTTGTACTTATTAAAATGATTATATTTCAAAAAATTATTAATTCATGATAAAATATACCAAAGAGTTTTTATTCAGTCTCTACAATTTTTTATTTTTTTTTTAAATACCGATTATCGATTAGGCTTTATGACATTTTTGAATCGGAATAAGAAAATTGGGTGGATTGTCAGCACTAAGAGGTGTCACGTCGCAACACAATTTTTAGTAATTTTTATCAAGATTTGATGATGTTTTTTATGTAGTTTATGTATGAAAAATGGTAAAAGTAAGAATGCAGAGAGAATGACAATATCTTTATTTTTTCCTTTTGCATATTTTCATCAAGAGATTAGATGGTTTATGTACATATTTTCAGCGATTTTGAGGTGTCTACCTTTTGGATAGGTGTAGTAATATCAATTTTATAAAACTTTCACAGTAGAATGACGCGGTTTTACCGACCTCAGCATATAGTTAGAGATATTTGCCACAAACTTATTTTACAAAATAGGCGCGGTAACACAGTTTTCTTAATAAATTCGAATGCTGAAAGTTAAAGTAAATTTCTGATTATCATGACGTAATTCGCAACACCCCGTCGAGTCAGCTGGTGTGTCAAATGTCAAAATTTTGTCGAGCAGAGAGGTTAATAGAGTGTGCATTATTAGAAGCCCAATAAGTTTTTAGAGACTTTTTAGACGTTTTTTTTAAACTGACCTTAATGATGTACGCTTTTTTAAATGTTCATTCATTTAAAAAAGCGTACATCATTAGGTCAGTCAATTTTTGAGGATTAGTTAAATATTGCTCATTAGATGTTTTATGACGATGAATTAAAAAAAACCCTTTAGTCACTCTTTGGCTAAAAATAAAACCGTAAGAAACTAAGCATTGGAAAGAATAATTGAAAAAGAGTTAAGAAGCAGTGTGAAGTTTTGATACTAAAAAAACCAGGCAGGTGCGCCACGCACAGTGAAGGGTTCCGTAGTTGGGATGAATACTTTGGCATGCACCTAGTATTGACTTTGACGACCACAAAAATAAGTTTGTTTTTCAAGTACATTGTATTTTTGTTTCTATAATTTGGTCAACTTTTACTAGTTAACTTGTAGAGCCTACTTAGCTGTGATAGTTTATATTATGATAAGATTTTTCAAACGGATTCCTGAGGGCCTTTGCACACCTCCGACGCGAAAATAATAATGCGAAGCCGCTAAACGAATTCCGCTATGAAACATTACTACAATTTGTCGCGTTTCGAGCGGAATATCATCGAACAACAGTTTAATTGTAGGAAACGGAGCAAAATTTCGTCGCTTTGGACTTAGTAATCTACATATAGTATAGGTCTACTCCGGACCTTTTGGATTAGTTTTCCGTAAATCAACATACATTTTACAAAAAGAAAAAAAAAAGAATAGTTTCGCTTTATAAACTTGTCGACTACAACAGATACGTGCGAAATAAACGCGGCATCGCAACAAAATGGCGGTCTGAGTATGGAGATAACCACAACCAGCTTCCGAGCAGCGGGGCAATTGCGTAACACTTTATCAATCGGAATCGGTTTCATTTTGACAGTTCAACAACGTTCATTGCGTTATTTACGTGTTGAGCAGACAAATTTTTCGAACTTATGAAGCAATGGATTAGCAATTGGCTTCGAAATGATTCTGATTCCGATTGATAGTGTGTTACGCAATTAGGGTGCTGATTAGCGAAATCATGAGGGAAAGAGATAGAATCATAGTTAAATCTGTACGTTAGAACACGCAGTTTTGCTTGTTGTACAACGGACAACTCATGGCAAACTACTGCGGTTTCGCGGCGGAGGTGTGATATCTGCCTGTATCGAGAAAATGATCATCCATTCACGTACACATATTTTCACAACTTTGTAGGAGTGATTAATATGTTGTATAACTATGCCATATTACAGCTTTGTAGTAAGTCTCGGTGTTAAACCGCGAAAAAATACACAGACGGACTTGCCGAAACCATTGGGGTTCCTTTTTGACGTGAAACATCTATAGGCGTGCCTTGGTAGTACGACTCCGCATGTACCGCGACGACAAACGGCATCACGTTTTCTTATGCTGTCCAAACTGTATTTTGTTTATCCGTCCCGTGACGGCCAATTTTTTTTACTACGGAACCCCCTAAAAACGGAGCAGTTGCCATTAAATTTTTGGAGAGAACTTTAAGTCGTTCTTTAATCAAAGAGTACGATAATATTGCAGCGCTCCATTGATGATCACGTGGATGAAAGCGTATGGGATAAGTGGGATGCGGGACAACGGACCGTGCGGGTTGAGAGGACGCAGCTCGCGCGCGCGCGGCTCACCTTCCCGCGCCGCCTCGGGCGCCGCCTCCGCCGCGCTGGCCGGCGTCGTCGCCGCCAGGCAGTACATCACTGTCGCTAAAAACATAGATAGACAGAATACTCTTTATTATGTACACCATAAAAATTACAGATACGAATGTAAAAATGTTACATAGGATGACACAACGGGCGGTCTGATCTTTAAACGACAACCTTCGGATGTATTAAGGGAGAAGGAGAGAATACTGCAGGTAGTCTTTGTCATTATTAGTTCATTATGATTTCAGGGATATATCATTTAGAATACTACTCGTAAACAAATACGAAAACATAAAACAGCTAGATTCAAAACAACAACTTCATAAAATATGAATGTTTGGTTAAAATCATTATTTGGATCCATTGAATTATAGATTTTCACTTGAAACACTAATAGTGTCAGAAATAAATTGAATGACCCAGATTTTAGCTAGACACACTTCCAGTTCAGAAATCTGCTGGTAAATATTTAAACAGAACTGTGATCAATACTCACATGAATAAATTAAAGCTGGGAATATCGGTTCGTTTCGTTCTTGGGCTGTTTCTACAAGTATTCTTAATGGACCCTTTGGTGTTAACACTGCTATTAAGTCTGAAACAAAAGATTAGTTTTGAAATAGAACTTTTGAGCGAAAATTGATTAATTGAGAAAAGTGAAAGAAGTCAACTCAATTTTGGAGAAAACGAAAATTGCATTAAAATTTAGTATCATGATGTAAAAAATACATATATATTATCCCAGCAAGAGTTTATGGTCTGGATCAAATTCTGAAAAGATTTTTTTTTTACATTTCATTTGGAATATATTTATATTACTTACCCCAAATAGATATAACAGCAAGAACAGCCCACGTGGTCCATTCGGGGAGGTACTTGATGAAGACAAGCGCCATCAGCGCCGCAATGAAGATCAGATAGGCTTGCTGCAGCCGCAGCGGACCCTTCCAGTGGATCACGATCATGCCGACCACGCCGAAGTTCCACATTCCGAACAACAGTGTTATGTAGTCCATCGGTATGTTGTATGCTCTCAGTGCTTCCCTGAACATGTGTACATGTATGTTATTGATTATGAGATTAGCCTAAGGTTGTGTGTCCAATGAGCAAGTGATCGCGTCTATCGTGTGACGACAGCTTTCTATTATCATACAGGGTAAAGCTTATTTTAAAGTGTAATAATTTCTTGTTAATGGCAAAATATTTCAACTAAATGTATGTAATATTACCCTGACCATATTTCAGTCACAGCGGCGAAACTCAGGAGATAATACAGTGCAAAAACAGGTGCACTCTCTCTATTAAGAGTCAGATGGTAATTCTAAATATCCTCCCAAATGTCCAAAATTTGGACAAATACATCCAAGTCAAATTGTAATAGTATTTAAAAGATTTTTTGCCTTAATGTGATCAATGATTTGTTATTGATTTTCTTTGCTCAGTAGTCTAAGCCCTTGACTTGGTTTGTGTTGTTATATGGATGTTGGTTAATTGAATTTTGTAAATCTAGAGCAAATATCCCAATAAAGGTGGGTACTTCCATCTACAGGATTATCAAAGATGGTTGAATAATCTATATGCAACGTGTATTTTTGATATCCCATAACTCAAGGGTTATATTCTATAAGTAAAAATACAACAAGTCCTAGAATATGTGGTCCAAAAATGCATACGAGTAATTTATTTTCATTCAAACCAATCATTCATATTTAAAGCTATGAAAGTGCGACGTTATCATGTTTCACGTGAGCGTGTTTTACATTAATAATCGTGATCGTTTGTCGAATAATTTTGTATGAAAATTGAAAATAAAAACAACAAAAAAAATTATAATTGAATGAAAAAATAATTCATAATTATTGCAGTTGATTCTTTGATAATATATATTGTCTCAGATATGGTTGATATGGTAGGGTTTGGTGGTCATATCAAAGAATCCCATAGGATATAAAAAAAAAACACCTTGTATATAAGGTGTAAAAAAATTAACTGCAAGAACTTTAAGAGGTGCTTTAGACCATCGAACTGAACAACTTTCACTATGGGACCAACTCCGAAATCACGAAAAAAAAATCAGCTGTTTCATACAAAAGCTCAATACCTACTCGGCCAAAATGTATGAAACAGCTCATTTTTTTCGAGTCAGTTTCTTTTTTATATATAAAAAAGAAACTGACTCGCTGACTGACATATCAACGCACAGCCGAAACTACTGGGACTAGGAATGTGAAATTTTGCACACGGCTTTCTTTTATAATGTAGGGGAGCACTAAGAAGGGGCTTTTGGAAATTCAACCTTTAAGAGGGTGAAAAGGGGGGGATTTCGTTTGTATGAAAAATCTTATTCCTTGAGTTAATAAACTTGAAACTTGGCACAAATACTTATCTAAGTAAATTATGAAGTTTGTCATTTCTTGTTTTTTTAAACTAAAGCGAGATTGGGAGTGTCAGTTTGTATGGAAGAATTTTAACGCGCGGTGCTCAAAGATTGGTATAAATGATCTTTCAAGTCAAATTATGGAAACATGCTAATCGATTTTTTAGAATTCTACCCTGTCACTGTGTATAGAAAGAGCTGTGTCTATTCTTCCTAGAAATAGAAAGCGTCATGCTAAGCCTGCTGTGGAAAAGGCAGGCAGGACACGGATAATATGAAATATGTTATTCCTTTGGTTAGGAAACTTGGCAAAATTTGGCTCAGTAAATAGTAAAGATTGTCACTTTTTTTAGCTTTCGTAAAACCCCTTACAGAGGATTTAGGGGGGTGACAAAGTTAATAGGTAAGAAAAAACATTAACACATTCTCGGATTGACTCGAAACTCGATACTAATACTTAAAATAAAAAAGTATGTATAATTATGTTTTAGGGTAATTCAAAAATCAACTCCTATTGGGGTGGAAAAGGGTAATAAAGTTTAAGGGGTAGATTTTACTGCTTGCTTCCATTAACTCGAAAATGGATATAAATAATCTTTAAGTCATACAATGGAAATGTACCAAACACTTTTTAAAAACAAGCCCTGTTGTGGTGAAAAGGGAGGACAGTTTACTTGAAAAATGTTAGTTTAATTTAAAAATTGGCCTGAATACTTAATTCTCTAAATGAATGATAAAGATCGTAAACATTCATTTTCGAAAACTACCTTTCAAGGAGAGGTGGAGAGGGTGTTATATTTTTCAAGGAAAATACGAAACCCACACGGACGAATTCGCGGGCAAAGTGCTAGTGGTTGCATATGTATAAACACTTTATGCTACCAGGAAACAATGAAAACAAACATTTTCAACAGACATTGTTTGCAAAAATATTCTACATGGAAAATGACTAATTTTAGTTTCTAAAATGGAGTTTATTATTATTAGCATGTTTTAACAACCTTCAGGGAAATTCTAAGAGGTTTATCCCTTTGTATGCCGGAACGTGAATCCACACGAGACACAATGTAATTACGACATTCAACAATGACTAATTAATTAAACAAAGACTCATACTTACTCAATATATAAATATGAAAACAAGAACAGCAGCATGAGTGATGACAGTATGAGCCACCCGTGGATGATTTTGTAACATCTCTTCTTGTACAGTACTATGAGCAACACTGTCATTAAGGCAATCACGCTTAGCAGGATCAATGAGTTGGCTAGAGCATTCCATACTTTTGTCACTGCAGATGGACTTTCCTCATGAAATGGTGTGTAGGCTCTGAAATTTTTTTATACACAATGTTAGGTATCATAAAGCTGAATGGCACATTGGAAAAAGATCACTGTTTCAATTCATCTTCTCTAGCTGACATTTATTGCCCAATCAGAGATCAGCTTACAATTTGCCCTTGAATGTCACGGAGGAAAATGTGTATTAACTGTTCATTAAATGTACATATTTTTTTTATAAGAATTTACAAGAATGAATACTTACAAATATACATCTTTAACTGAATAAAAGTTAATTGAGGATATAGTTGCGACAACAACGAGCATGCACAGCGTGACAGGCACAAACAGTTTAATGACATGGCGGGCCCCATATTTAAGTTCAAGCTCTTCTAATTGTGGCTCTGCAGGCGGTGGCTGGGGAGGCATGTTGGGTGCCGAACTGCTGCCTGCCCCTGACCCACTGCTTGGAACCCCCTCAACACTCTGAACAAGAAAACACAGGAATTAAACACTGAGAAAAACGACTTGTTATGATACCATGTAACTGGGTTTTGTATTAATGTTACATGAGGTCAGATGCCCTTTTCATTTGTTAAGTGTATTTTGGTTACTCTTGCTATACCTTGTATGAGTTAGCAGAGGTTCATTTATCTGGACACCTGATTGCCTGTAGCTTGCTAGCTTGGTCCTTATTCCTGATGGCTATTATATTCTAGTAGTTTGAAATAATTATTTCTGTTGAACTATTAAAATAATTAATAGATAATTATTATGTAATGTAGTATGTAAGGCCTGTTATATCTGGAGTTGTAGCTTCCACTCTAATTGATTGATCAACAATGAAGTACTTTTTAAAATATATATGGCAACAACCAAAATACTCTTTAACCGGTCAAGGACCGCACATCGCCCATTGGCGACGAAACAATAGAAAATCAATTGTGTCTCATTAGCGGAGCTTGACAGATTAAAAGTACAATACAATTTTTGTTTCTTTTAGATAGAAGCAACTTGGTTTGCAAAACTTAAGCAGATATACTTCTTATATCACACTATTCTCCTGTTCTCTGATTCATCTGCATTTTTTAGTTTATAAACAATACCACTATTGAAAGTCTTTTCAACAAAAAGTTAAAATGTGTAATTTTAGGAAAGCAGTAAAATCCAAACTTTGTGATTAATATTAATATGTAAGTGTAACACAAAACAGTCAATTAAAATGAATCATTGGAACCACAAGACTACAGAGTACAACATATTTTTCAAACAGATTAGATAGATAGAGGATGTTGAGTGATGGTTTAGTCATAGCTTAAGTTTATACCTACAGAAGCAATCGCCTGAATACAATGTGTAGTTTCATTTACTTACGCCATAAGAGCGCTGATTATCGGATTTAGTCTTTCGTTTTTTCGCTATACGCTCCGCAATCACCCGATCGGGGCGGGCTTCAGCGATGTGGCCGTCCATGAGTGCTGTGTGCTCAGTCGCCTCCTCTGTTTCGCTGCTGTTGTCACTCATTCATGTATTCTTTGGGTCTCAGACATTATTGGTTGAACACTGTTTAGTAAAGCTACCTATAACGCAAGTTGGATACGAGTATTCAGTAAAACAAATCTTTTTGCTTACGTCCTACGCGTTTCAAATACCTAGTTCCGAAAGCGAATGAAGTTCTCAAAAGTCAAATCTCATCTCAAAGCAAAGCAAGCATGAAGCAATGAAGCAAGCCTTGTTTAGAATAGTGATGCGCTTTTGCCACAGATTAGTAAAATCGGTAAAATTCGATTTCAGTTGAAAAATCTATCGAACCCGGTAATTACAACTCTGAGAGCTCTATGCCAAGGGCTAGCTAGCTGTAAAGCTGCAGCCTGCAAGCTGTAAACAAAGCGAACGCCCGCAGCCAGAAGAAAGAATTTTTCAAAGTAATGTTTATAGCGCGTCTTTCCACATGTCGTTGGCGCGAGCTTTTATTTATTAACCGACTTCAAACAAAAAAGGAGGTTCTGTATTCGACCCATATGTATGTATGTTTGTATGTCCGCGATTTTCTCAAAAAATAATGAACAGATTTTGATAATTCTTTCATTAATGTGATTTACATACTTTCAGGAAGGTTGTAGTATATAATACATTAGGTAATTATTCTTATGTACGAAATTATATGCATAAATGTACTGCATCTCCGGCATTTCTAATATTTCTATGCGAATTTTGATGATTCTTCTAGTCAGTATCTTCAGTTCTTCAATGCACTAGTGGTAGTTGAATTTGTGTGGGATAGGTACAACTGAAAAGTGAAAAATAAAAATAAGAAGCGCGTTTTTATTGAACTTGTAGGTAAAAAGTCACGCGCGGGGGCACGTTATCTGCGTCCCGCTGCGTAATGCGCTGCAGTGTGCGAATCGCCTAATTACTTTGTGGTTTCTAATTCCATGGATTCGGATCGAAATGACAAAAGCAGATTATTATTTTTTAACATTTTCTACCATAGAAGTTACAATTTTGCAGCGTTTCCCCAAAACAAATCGCAACAATCGTTTTTGATAGTGTATCGAACGGTTATGTGACTAGCTGCGCTGGTTTCAGTTTCTGAATCACCTGATTATTTAACAGTAAATCAATGATTGTACCCCTGTAAATTAAGCCTGAAAAATACGTTGTTTCGTTTAGATAAGGGTATGCCGCTTCAGGCGCGTGACCAAGAAAAGACAAAATGGCGGTGTAAGTTCCGATTTTGGTCACGCGCCAAAAGATCCTTGTACAACTATATCCTCTCCGCAGACATGATTGGTATCACTATGTAAACATGCAAAATAAAAAAGTGGCACTCCGGGAGTGCCGACGGAATTGAAAACTTGTGTATTTTTTTTTTTTTTAATTGGAAAATATCGCAGATATGCATGATGGCCAAACCAGGGAAACCTCCAACTGATCCCAGTTCGTATAGACCCATAAGTTTTCTCCCAACTCTATCCAAATTATTTGAGAAGATATTCCTACGAAGACTAAAACCAATATTAGAGGAAGAAAAAATAATTCCCGACCACCAATTCGGATTTAGAGAGAATCATGCCACAGTGGAACAAATACATAGAGTGGCGCACAAAATCAGGCAGTCCTTAGAGAAGAAAGAATATTGCTCAGCGGTGTTCCTAGATATTCAGCAGGCGTTTGACAGAGTGTGGCACAAGGGATTGCTCTTTAAACTCAAAAAACTTTTACCTAACTCGTTCTTTATGATCATGAAATCGTACCTGCACCAAAGAAAGTTTCAAGTGAAATATGAAGACGAGTATATGACATCGCTGCGTCAGTTCCGCAAGGATCAGTGCTTGGCCCAGTACTGTATGCCATATATACATCAGATCTGCCAGACACTGAAGATGTAACGACAGCAACCTACGCGGATGACACTGCATGCCTTGCGAGTGACAAAGACCCGGACGTTGCTACACAAAAGCTGCAAACACAAATTAATAAAATTGAACTTTGGCTCCAAAAATGGAGAATAAAGCCTAGTGTAAACAAATCTGTGCAGGCAACCTTTACCCTAAGAAAAGGTGAATGTACACCAGTCCATATGGAAGGAAAACAATTACCAACGAGTAACTGTGTAAAATATTTGGGTCTACATATAGACCGAAGACTAACATGGGCCAACCATATCAAGGCAAAGAAAAAAAAAAGCAACAATATTGTACAAGACCTTCTCTTGGCTATTGGGACGCAAATCACAGCTATCTCCGAACAACAAACTACTGGTCTATAAAGCCATCATAAAACCGGTGTGGACTTATGGTATAGAACTATGGGGTTCTGCCAGTAACTCCAACATAGAAATTCTGCAGAGATTTCAGAACATAGCTTTGCGATCAATATCGGGCGCAGGATGGTTCGTGAGAAACTCCGAAATCCATGAATACCTAAAGATGCCTACGGTAAAGGAAGAAGTAAACAAGAACTGTACTCGATACAAGAAGAGATTATTAGAGCATACCAATGAATTGGCTAAGAACCTCCTAACTAACCAAACCACAACACGCCTTAAAAGATGGCATATACTAAACCTGGATCAGAGAGACTGAGAATAGCTCTTATCATGCTTTGTGTTGATGTCGGCTCATTGGAGCCACGTTATCAAAAATATACTACCTACTCAAACCACATCTGATTATGGCTAGATAAGCCGATTGCAGATCATATTATAAAAAAAAAAAAATTTAATTGTCATATAAACAAAACCCAAACAGAATACTTTGCAATCACTCACTGATGCCCGGGCCACACCAACGGAAAACGCCGATAATTATCGCGTTGACGGGCTTGCGGGGGAGCGTTAATCGTAGGTGCAGTGCAGCCGGGCGCGTTCTCTGCGGCGGCGAGCCGCCCACTATCTGAGCGCGCCCCAAAAGGTGGTGGCTGATCCGGGGGTACCGCGCGATCTAGGGCGAGGCGGCAAGCCTCCTTGCCGGACTGCCGCCATGGGATCTGGAGGCGATAGTCCTCGCGCGCCTGTATGAGTGGCGCGCGGAGGCACTACGCCGGGGGGAAACTCCGCTTCCGCGGCAAGTCGCGGCGGAGCGGACAGACCTCCGGCGCGATCTCATGGTGGCATGGAAGGAGCGACTCGCAACTCAGCGCAGAGCACGCCACGATAGTGGCGATAAGACCCCTCTTTGAGGAGTGGCTAGAGATGCGGAACGGCTGAGGGAGAGAGCCTTACGTCCCAGCCGCCGCGGGAGAATCTCCGGGCGTCGGGAGCCGCGTGACGACTCCCGGCCACCGTCAGGCCCGTGCCGGACGGCGCGTACGTGTTCCACGCGCGCCTCAAAGAGATGTCAGCAAAAAGGAAGGGGCCTGCTATGGCCGAAGCCTGCCGGGGGTGCGGGATTGTCCGAAAGGGTTACCGCTACCCCGGAACATAAAGGGCTAAGGAAGGAACACGGATGGGTTTTAGTCAGTAAGAGTCTGACACTCCCTTCCGCTCCACCCAGAGCGGGAGGGGTCATTTGATGACTTCCCATCCATAAAAAAAAAGGTGCAGTGCAGCCACAACTTATCGCGATAGTTATCGGCGTTTTCCGTTAGTGTGGCCGCGGCATCATGACATCACTGAGGGGCTGTCTCCACGAGCGAGAGAATCGCGGCGATAATATCGTCGTGCCACGTATTTCTATACACTCTCTATGAACGCGTCTCCACACGGCGATGTTATCGCGGCGATACGACGAGTGGCAATGTGCGGGCGTAACGTCGTCGTATCGCCGCGGTATCGTCGCTACTGGTGGCGCGCACGCCGCGCGCTCGCCGCAGAACGTGGCGCTCTCGCAGCGAGCGCGCGGCGGGCGCGCTGTCAAAGTTTCTTGAAAGTAAACTTAACAGTTCATCGAAAACAGGAATTGACATTAAATATTCATCTTCAAGCCAATCTGCATGATTTCGATATTCTTCATAATTCACATAGAAATGTCCATGACTTTCTCGACGTAGTAACATAGGATGTGTCCACCAACGGCGCTTTTTTTCCTTTCTTTCTTAATAAAAATAACTGCATATTCACTAGCGTACTGGCACAAGCACCCCAGAACACTACATCCATAATAAATAATTAATTTATTGACTGAGACACTACTTATTTCGCTCTCGTCTGGCACCTAACTGAATTCTTTCAACAAAACTTGCACAACGCCTCGTCGCGGAAACACGGCGATTCCGTTACGAGTCGTCGCGGGCACGCGGCGATTCCGTTACCAGTCGCGACGATACGCTGGCGGAATAATCGCTCGTTCGTGGAGACGACCCGACGATAGAAGCGCGGATCCGTTGCGATTCTCTCGCTCGTGGAGATGGCCCCTGACCTCTATTATACATTTAATAGAGGTCAGTGGAATTTATACATTAAAACCAAGTACATCCCGAGGACAGCCGAACACATCCGAACTCCCTAGAGTAAATCCAATCTTGCATCCAATGTAGCGCGGTGTCGGTAACAGTGTCGCGAGTTCAATAGTTTTTTCCCCATCTCAAAAAATGCCAACGCGCCTAGTTTTCACTTCAAAAAAAATGTTTTTTTTTGGGGTCAACGGCCGTTGTTATTGTACAGACGCCAGCACATCAACCTACTACAATCTGTCAAATTTCTTTAATATATTTTCAACTTTATCACTAAAGCATAAGGTTCAAAGTTGATTGGGAAAATGTGACAGTTTGGTGTAGGTTGATGTGCTGGCGTCTGTACCTAGTTACTTGCTAGTTTCGTTTGCTAATTTAATTTGATCCTGTAGGTATAGCAAGGTAGTCACGCGTATAGATGTAAAACAACCGATTTAAAACGTTTTAAACCAAATGTTGCCGTTTTAAACCCCAAATAAACCGTTTTAAACGGTTGAAAACTCGTCTACAAAAATAAAAGAACTGTTTTACACTTCATTGTGGGCAATTTTTGGTCACCTGACGTCATGTTTAGTTTTAATTAGTTTATAGAAAATCAATAGAAAGTACCTACCTATATACCTACTACACGAAATCTTAAGTAAGTTTGTGGGTATACCTACCTATACTTATTTATTATATTACACACACTAGATTAGAAGACATCATTAACCGATTCCGTGCGGATGGCGCCGTAGAGGCGCTATGGGTATTTTCTGTGAATGGCGTGTGTCGCCCGAGAGGAGCCAAAATCTCGGATAAAACACCATTTTTCAGTGGTTATCCGTAAATGAAAGTGTCCTTATTTGTCACGCAGATTACGATTCCAGTGTTAGCTTCGGGATATTGCATGAAAACGCATACTTCTGGAGTTGTAAAAATTTGTTCGCCACGAAAAATTTGTTCGCCGCCAGGCGCTATAGTTTGAAAAAAACTACCATCGCACAATGCCGTCCGTTTAACTTGCGCATGAAAGAGACAACATTATGTCTTGACAGTTTTATGTGCATCTGTGTGTAAGGTAGGCGAACTGACGATATACTTAGCGGGTTTAGTTCTAGTTGGTCCGTCCGACCTCCGACCAAGCGTAGGTATTACCTAAGTTATAAAAACTCAATTGATAAGTTAAAAACTGTGTTGGTAAATAAACATTTTTTTCAATGTTTTCAAACGATATAAATAATCAATTTGATTCGGTTTAAAACCAAACTCATACTCTCGCACTCGTTGGCGTCGTCACTCGTGACTCGACGCAACGTTGCCAGCTCGCCTACTCAACACACATAAATATGCAACATAAACTGACGCGCGCAGCCACCGGCGGCGGCGCGGCGGCGGCGCAGCACCGGTGCGATGGCCCTTGAACACATAACGTTGTCTCTTTCATGCGCAAGTAAAACGGACGTCATGATGTCTTCTAATCTAGTGTGTGTAATATAATATTATAATAAATAAGTATAGGTAGGTATACCTACATACTTAAGTTTTCGTGTAGTAGGTAATGTAGGTAGGTACTTTCTATTGATTTTTTTATAAACTAATTAAAACGAAACATGCTATCAGGTGACCAAAAATTGCCCACAATGAAGTGTAAAACACGGTTTTTTTATTTTTTGTAGGCGTTTTTTCAACCGTTTAAAACGATTTATTTGGGGTTCAAAACGGCATCGGTTGTTTCACATCTGTAGTTACTCAGTCATGTCCCAACCTCGATAAAATCAACAATATGTAGGTAGTTATAATTAAGAAAAACAGTCATCAACACCAACCGTTTTAAATCGAAAAAAATGGTTTATTTCGGTTTGAAACGGCCTTCTTCGTTTTAAACGGGTTAGTTTAATTGGTTTTAAACCGGCCTTACATCTATAGTCACGCGACGTCGCATCGCTTCGTTGTGGGTTGGCCTTTTGAGTAGATCAGACAAATGCAATTCTTGAAATGAGAATGGATAAAGATAAATTCAATTCTTTTAATTATACGACGCATTTTATTTATGCAGAAAATATATGAAGACAAATAATAATTAAACAACTATGTAAACTGTTTATAGGTAAAGTCCTTCAGGTGTGCCTTCCTTCTTGCGGTATAAAACACTTTCCTTTGATTTCTTAAAGTCTTCATTTGTTACCTTCATGCGGCGTTCTCGCAGCGCCATTAAACCCGCTTCGGTACAAATAGCCTAAAAAAATTATAACCATTGTGTTCATACTTTTAAAATTCTCCGGTATCTTTGAACTAGATAGGAATGTGCATTGAATTTATGAAAATATCATTATATCGCTCATTTGGAAAAACATCGACGTAAATGTATTTTTTCCCAAGAATGAGTTAAATATGCCAAAGCACTTAGAAAGCGTATTTACATAAGGAAAAAATAGACGTAAACAAAAAAAGTACCAGTTAAGTCTATGTTTATCCAAATGAGCGATATAGTAAGATTTAAAACTTCAGTTGTGTCAATTATTGTTCTATTACTTTACCACTAAAACATACTGTCATCTCAATCAGTTACAGAGACAAAATCCGGAATAATTTCTACCTTAATATCAGCTCCAGAGAGATCATCTTTCGACATGATAAGTTCAGACAAGTTGACATCATCAGCCAGAGTCATTCTTGATGTGTGAATGGTGAAGATCCTTCTCTTGGTCTTCTCATCAGGCAATGGAAATTCGATTTTTCTGTCTATACGACCAGGGCGAATCAGAGCTGGATCTAAAGTTTCTATGCGATTTGTGGCCATGATAACCTGCAAATTAAACAATATACACTTAAACTCGAGACTCACTTGTTGTTAGACTATATGTATTCAGAAAACGAAACCTTGGCATTATAATAGAACTAGCGACCCCCGCCCCGGCTTCGCACGGGTGGAATGTAGATAGGCACACCCCGCGCCCGCCGACCACTGCCAACCGGGACGGACGTACGGTCCACCAGCTGCTCTGTCCCCGCTTTTTAAATCTGATATCTTCTAAGATATTCATTTTAATGATATGCTGTATAGGGCCATATTGATCTATATTAAATGCACAATGTATTCAAGTTACTTAATTGGATAAGGATTAATGCTATATTGCTAAAAATCGCTTTGTAAATAAGCCATAGGATAAAAAATGGTTATTGTAGGTTATCCCTAAGAGATAGATATATACCATCGCGGACGTTTTTGTAGACCCTTTTAAGGTATACAATACTGTAGTACATTATTTTGATCTATTTCGTAGGGTTCAGCCAGCGTTTGCAATGTAAGCGCAAAAAAATGTGTTTATTTACAACATCATATTAGAAACCTCTAAAATTATCAGTGTTTCTCTACTATATTATGCATGTATTATAAATATAAACCTTCCTCTTGAATCCTATCTGTTAAAAAAAAACCGCATCAAAATCTATTGCGTAGTTGTAATGATCTAAGCATACATAGCATAACACAGCGGGAAGCGACTTTGTTTTATACTATGTAGTGATTATACACCTATTGTATAAAACAATTTGCCTTCTTAGTTATATCCTACTTACTTTTACATCACCTCGTGAATCAAATCCATCAAGTTGATTCAGCAACTCCAACATAGTTCTTTGGATTTCTCTCTCACCACCAGAGTTGGAATCATAACTGTAAAAGTATAACTTATTAGAACAGTTCTTTTTACATGAATTAATCAGTAATTAAGAATATTTAACGCGTTACCGTTTTGTGCCTACAGCATCAATTTCGTCAATGAAAACAATTGATGGTGCATGTTCTTCAGCCACCCTAAATAGCTCGCGAACCAGTTTGGGGCCATCTCCCTGCACAAATGAAAAAAAAAATAATTAGAGGACTTATGAAAATAAGTTAGTAACAAATTATTTATTATTTTAGCAAGTCACTGGTTATGAAAAATAATCAGGAAATACATACCAAGTATTTTTGGATAAGCTCTGAGCCAACAACTCGCAGAAAAGTAGCAGAGGTCTGGTTGGCAACAGCTTTAGCTAACAAGGTCTTGCCAGTTCCAGGTGGACCATAGAGGATCACACCCTTAGGAGGCTTGATACCCATCTCCTCATAGTACTCAGGATGGGTAAGTGGCAACTCCACAGATTCCTAAAATAATATAATTAGGTAAGTTGTATATTATACTGTAGTGTTCACTGTTTTTTTGTAACAATGACCTGCAGTTTTATAATAGATTTCACACAAGTTGTTTTTGATCAACTATACCTATGACAAGTACAGAAATAAGTGGCACAGTTTGCAGCAACATTTTTTTCTCACCTTAATTTCCTGTATTTGAGTGTCAAGTCCTCCAATATCAGCATATGTCTCTTGTGGAGCCTTCTCCAGCTTCATTACAGACACCATGGGGTCTGTATCGTCACCTAGCACCCCTACCACAGCATGGACCTAAACAAAACATATTTAAACCAGTGGAGCCATAATGGAGCCTGTGACAGCTTACAAATTATGAAAATACAGATTATCCATTTGATAAAATACAGTTCCAGCAGTATGTTGATATTGCGGCCTATACAAAAATGTAGTATGCCATCTGTTTTCTCATATTAGGGGTCATGACAAGTCTGTGTTACATTCGCAGGATGATTTGATTGTCATGATCATGATATATATTGCATAAATCTGATAATCGGAGTAGTTAGTGATTGACCTGTGACTGTGTTAAGTAAGCATGATTTATTTCTTTCTTTATTGATTTACCTTATGATTCAATAGCACTGAGCAGCCAGGCTCCAGCTGGTCCTTATCAACAAAGGAGAGGATGCTGACATAATGCTCACTGCCAACTGATGTGGACACTATAGCATGGTTGTCATCTATGATCTCTTCTAAGTTACCCACGGACATTGGCGTCCCTCTAAGGTCATCCACCTGAGATTATTGAGAAATTTTCACATTAAAAATATGAATTTAATAATACAAACATGTTCTTCAAAATAATTCTCCGGTTTTGAGGCACCACTTTACTGCAAAGGAGAAATAGAAAAGCAGCAATACTATAATAACAATAAGCCTTCTTTGCAGTTGGGTAAAAAGTAAGTATTTTGTTTGTTTTGGCTTCTGATTGCCTGAATGAATCCCCAACATAGAATTTCTTTGTGTGGAATAGCAACTTGTTATTGTTTTATTTTCTCACAGATTAATAACGTGACTGTATCATAATTTTACTGAAAGAAAGAAAGAAAGAAAGATAAAGAAATAGAGAGAAAATTGTGTAACCTCAAAGAAAATAAATATATCACCTTCGACCTTTCTTCTTCAATCTTCTCCTCCTGTGGCTTCAGTCTTTCCTGGTTGCGAATGAATTCCTCCTCCATGAGAAGATAATCCTTGATTCTTTCTAATTTTAACAGTTTCAGCCTACACCTTGTGTGTGGTGTCACTTGAGGCAGTTTCAAGGCGGCATCGGGTCCCTTTGCCTTGCGCTTCTTCTTACCTACCCTAGTCGGGATTGGAGGTTCGTATTTCTTCTTCTTATCCTTGTCATCTTTCTTGTCTCCGCCGCTTCCACCGCCAGATTGGTTCTGACCCTAATAAAAAAAAATGGTTTAATGAACCCGGTGAGGGCAAAAGCTAACATTGCTGGTGATTGTTTAATCAAAGCTACGGAAAGTTATTCGTTACCATTTTATATCCCTATTGCAATTCCAATACACTGCTCAACTTTATTCTCTCACAAAATCAATGACTTCACAAACCTATGATTACAAAGCGGAATTTGAGCCACAGATTACTAATATGTAGCAAGCTAATTCGAGCCACAGATAAAAATATATGACTGAATGACAGATGTTTCATTGGCAAGAGTAGAAAAAGTTGGGCGGATGGCACGGTTGGTCCGTCTGGGACGTCTATTATGATTATGATATGATAGCTAGTTCCGGCTAACCGCGAAGCAAGAACATTATTATTGGGGAGTTCCAGTAGTTTGTGTTTGTATAATTCTCGGAAAAATCCGGGTGTTTCTATAAAATTTATATATTCTAAATATTTATACATATTTAATATGTATAAATATTTAGAATAGCTGATCAAGTTGATATTGTACAGACGCTAGCACATCAATCTACTACAATATGTCAAATTTCTTTAATAGATTTTCAACTTTATCACTAAGACATAAGGTTCAAAGTTGATTGGGAAGATTTGACAGCTTCAGGTAGGTTGATGTGCTGGCGTCTGTACATACGTGGTCTACTGGATTGAGTAAGAGTGGCATTATTCTTGGTATTAGCACACCCCGGACACTCGATACAACGTTCGCAAAATAATTACCTACTACTACTACATTAAAAAATGACGTTTGTATACGTATGAATGTGTGCGTGAAATCTAGTAGGGCTGGGGC
The DNA here is from genome assembly GCA_947508005.1 of Amphipoea lucens. Lineage (NCBI taxonomy): Eukaryota > Metazoa > Arthropoda > Insecta > Lepidoptera > Noctuidae > Amphipoea > Amphipoea lucens. The sequence goes on along the minus strand of OX382373.1, from coordinate 8,039,451 downwards.
TGGCAGTGGCAGTAGTGCATAGCAGTAGTGCGTAGACGGCGGCGCCAGAACGTGTGCAACAATAGGGCGCCGCGCGCCGTGACAAAGTTAGTGCGCACTACTCACAGAAATCTAATTAATTACATTTCTATTGTACTACTTTTCAAGTCGAAGAATGAATAGAACGTGAAAGAAAGAGACATAACTAAGACAATAAAGAGAGAGAGCAATAATTTAATAGTTGGTATGTTAATATTAAGGAAGTTTTAATTGTTCTAAAACGAAGAAAACTTGGAAAATAAATGAATAATAGAGAAAATTATGAAAATTTATCACAACACTGGCACTTGTTTGTCTGAAATATATACTAGCTTTTATTTTTTATAGGCTTAAAGGATATTTGAGTTGTTGTTCCTTACCTTCTTTCATGCTTCGGGAACCGAAAGAAACTCCTGTCTTTATCGTTCCTCGATGAAGAATAAGCATCCAAATAATGCACTATATACAACCATCGTGATTAACACAAAATATAAAACCTTAAAAAAATAATGTGTTCGTGTCAGCAGTAGGTAGGTACAGCGCTGCGGTTCTTGTGTTTGCGAGCGCCCTTGTTAAAGAGTCGGCGACGAATACCTCGAAGTGCGGGGTGAGGTGCGGTAACTGATGTAAGTGCGGGGAAGGGAGTGTCCTTTCTGTACGTAGTACAGTACTGTATTCTGTGGTATTAGTACCCAAGCTACGTTTTATTTCTTTTTAAGCAAATTGAAGTAATGTGTAATTATTTGTTATTTACATTGAAAACATTAAACAAAAATTATTAATATAGAACCTACGACGCTTTTGTCATAATCTTATTCGCTACTTTAGAGTATATCAGTTATTAGTTAAACCTCAGTCTACAGGGATCTAAACGTATTTATCTGACAATCTGTGCTGACAATTTAACTTTTGACGTGTTTGCTCGTCGTGTACGCCTCATGTCATTTTATCGTTTTTGTGGAAAAGACTGCTGAATACTTACAAAGTGGTGTTGTGAATGTAAAACAAATTATTTGAAACGTGAATTTGACTATTATAATTATAACTAATGATTTCTTAAAATGAATCTGAAGTATTTAATTTACAGTGTCCATTTTCGTTAAAAAAAAAAACACTTTCTCCCAACAGCTGATGCCAAACGAATTTGGCAAAATTATTTAAATTGCAGCCGCCTTTAACCAGATTTCAAGATGGTTTTAGCAGATTTAGGTCGTAAAATAACTACTGCTTTGCAGTCCTTAAGCAGGGCAACAATCATCAATGAAGATGTATGTTTTTCATATAAATATGTTAATTAATTTTTATGTCTGTTGGGTACTCAGATTATAGTAATTACTCGTACACTTACAGGTATTAAATTCTATGCTGAAACAAATATGCGCTGCTCTTTTGGAAGCGGATGTCAACATTCGTTTAGTAAAGAATCTTCGAGAGAATGTCAGGGCAGTCATTGATTTTGATGAGATGGCTGGTGGTCTCAACAAGCGAAGGATGATACAGTCAGCTGTGTTCAAGGAACTTGTCAAGGTAGGACCAATATTAACTTTTCTGCCTAAAATACAACCACAGAATTTAGGGACCTGCACCATAGTGTACCGTTCAAATTATTAATATGTAAATAACTAGACAACAGTCATTTTGTAAGTCATGAAGCTGTGGATTATACACTATTCCAATAGGAATCTGTTTTAATAGCAACTTAACGAACTAATAATGTTGTAAGTATTTTATTTAAAAATGTGCGTAGTGCTTAAAATTGTATAATTATGGCTGAGAATCTAGTATCAGTAATGGACAGGCATCAAAGTTTAAAGAACCATGTCCTATTTTATAATGTAACAGTATGTACATATAGGTTCGGCTGCACTCAATTTGTCAAAGATTTGAACAACAATGACCACTCAAAATTGAATAAAATCGATATACAAGAACATTTATTTGGTGTAATGGTTGTTTTCGTCTAAATCTCCGAGCTAAATAGACATCTTTGGATAATTTAGCGTGGCCAGACCTTACATGCATTTTGTTATAAACACAGTAGCTTTTGTCCACTGCTTCAGCCAAGCAGAGGTTAGAAATTATCCCATGGAAATGTACTGCCCGGATAAAAAGTGCCCTAAGTACCCAGGTCATGGTCTATCTGTGTGTTAATTTCATCCCAATCTGTTTAGCCATTAAGATCTCAAAAGGTAACAGATAGACAGAGTTACTTTTGCATTTATAAAATTAGTATGGATTATTGAAGAAAATACTATTATTTTTCCTGTTATGGACCTTATAAACTACAGGTTAAAGTAACATTACTGTGTGACAGAACCCATATTTTTATTATTATTCAAATCAAGTGTCGCATAGTAATATTTTACACAGTTAAGTATTTCTGCACAAAGTATTCAATGTGTAAAAAAATTTGTAAACATTTCAGCTAGTAGACCCAGGTGTGAAACCATACCAACCAATCAAAGGAAAACCCAATGTCATCATGTTTGTAGGCCTCCAAGGTTCTGGCAAGACCACAACATGCACAAAACTCGCATATCACTACTTGAGGAAAAACTGGAAGTCATCTCTAGTGTGTGCTGACACCTTCAGAGCTGGTGCCTACGATCAGGTCAAACAGAACTGTACTAAAGCCAGGATACCTTTTTATGGAAGGTTGGTACTTACTTTAGTTTTTATCAAATTATTGGTTTAAATTCCACAAAGACAAAGGCTATAATAAGTCTAGAAATGACTAATTGTTACTGCATACAGTGGTAAGAGGAAACACATATTTGCATCTTATACTTACACTAAGGGCAAACTATTATTGTTATGATTTTCAGCCGGTATTTATTTATTTAATTAAAACGGTTTAAAACCAATTACAGAAATTAAATACACACAAAAAAGACACACAAAAGAAACACATAAAAGATTAAATAAAAAATCATCAAGTTAAAACAAATACTTAACTTGTTCCCATACTATTATTTATGTTATGGAAATCTGTACAATGGTGTATGTTTCTATTCACAGTTACACGGAAGTAGATCCAGTCGTTATAGCAACCACTGGTGTGGAAATGTTTAAGAAAGAAGGATTTGAGATGATTATAGTGGACACGAGTGGTCGTCACAAACAGGAAGAGTCATTGTTTGAGGAGATGTTGGCTGTTGCTAATGCTATTGTGAGTTCTTGAAGTACATTTTTAACATAAGTGACAGATTTATTCTTATCAACGAATGAGGTTGATGACATTTATCTCATTTAGAAATTCAGTATTAATAATAATTATGATTTATTTCAAAGATTTCTTACTTCTTCGATGTAATGTAACTCTATACTTTCTAGAGCTAGACATTAATAGCTATTCAACTAATTGTGACTTTATACAGAAACCAGACAACATAATATTCGTGATGGATGCGACAATTGGTCAGGCTTGCGAGGCCCAAGCCAGAGCTTTCAAAGACAAAGTAGACATTGGTTCAGTCATCATCACCAAGTTGGATGGCCATGCTAAGGGTGGTGGTGCATTATCAGCGTGAGTATTTTATCACCTTGTATGATTGGAACAATCTGTAAATCGAAAGACTGTTTCTTTTTTTTTAAAGAAACTAAAGTTGTTCACCAACACAAAGGACATTGTTCAAAAATTTATGGGACTTAGTTCAAATGTCAATCACTTACGAGACCTATGTCACTGAATAGTTTATTAAATTGTACAAAGACGCATAATAAAACGATAAAAAAAAAATCTGTCAGTGAAAAGTTGTTTTATCGAAAATTTTAGCCTAAACGGTTTGACTGATTTTAACAAATTAGTTCTAGTGTATATTTGCCTTGATTTAGCTAGCAAAACTCACAGACGTTATGGGTGTCGATATCTAAACACAATTAAATGAAAAATCTGAAGATTTTAGTCTTCATTAAGTATACAGGGTGAATTTTCCAAGTGGGTGTGGATGGCCAAATTCTAAACTATGAGGAATTCCCAGAATTTGATCGTTATTAGGGACACTATCGAATGGTGTAATAACACAGTGTTTTTTTTTTCAAAATCAACAGGTTCGATTCCTGGCTAGAAATATTGATTATTCAAAAATCCAATGATGCAGTTTTAGTTTTCATCAAAATCGAGCCCGCGACTCCTTTGAGTACTTTTCGCTATTCCTCATAGTTTAGAATTTGGCCATCCACGCCCACTTGGAAAATTCACCCTGTATACAAGGTCAAATTAAATAATCTAGCGAAACTTCGTAAGTACAAGTGAAAGGTATCGATATTTAAACACAATGAAACAAAAAAGAAATTAATTTTTTTAATTTAATTTTTGGGATCAACGACCGCGACGGCTCGTGGTGTAGTTACTTAAAATATCAGTTTATTATATGTATACATATTTCTATGTAAACTTCACAGACGTAAAGGGTAACATTTATACGTACGATATAGTTATATAACAACGATTTATATTAATATTATTAATCATGATGTATGTAATGTATCAAACACAATATAAATTGTTCCTGATATATAAATAAAAAATAAATAAACACGATAAAACAAAAAAAAAAAACTCATTTTCTCAACTCATACTTCAAGTAGATATCATTAACTATCACTACCAGCTTCTGCTCTGATCCCAAAAATTTAATTCATCAAATTAATTTCTTTTTTGTTTTATCATGTTCAGATATCGATACTCATCACTTCTGCGAAGTTTTGCTAGCTTATTTAATCTGACCCTGTATACACTTGATGATGGCTAAAATCCTACAGTTTTTTTATTTCAAAATTATCACCGCGCGTAAGTAGTGTCTAAACAAAACTAACGATACTTCATGTTTTTAAAATTAATCAAGATATTTATGCTAAAACAATTGAATAAATAATAATATAATATATAATATTCCACAACTATCACACAACGCCATCTAGTCCCAAGCTAAGCAGAGCTTGTGTTATGGGTACTAGACAACTGATAAACATACTTATATATTTCTAAATACATACATATTATAGATAAATTACACCCAGACACAGAACAAATGATCGTGCTCATCACACAAACATTTGTCCTGGGTGGGAATCGAACCCACGACCTCCGGCATACCAGTCAGGGTCACTAACCACTAGACCATCAGGCCTGTGTGTGTGTGTGTGTGTGAATCATTTTGATATAGCTATAACATTTCACTAACAGACTTTTTAAATGGATTTCTGAATTAAAATATCTCCATATTTAATAGACCATTCAGTTAAGTCTCGTTAGTAATGGACATTTGAACGACTTTTGCCCATTGTCATTTCAACTCGGAACTTTTCCAGGTTGCTTTTGTTTTGCTAATTATTACATTGTTTTGTTCTCTATTTCAGTGTGGCTGCTACAGAAAGTCCTATCATCTTCATAGGTACTGGCGAACACATTGATGACTTGGAACCATTCAAAACCAAACCTTTTATCAACAAACTGTTGGGCATGGGAGATATTGAGGGTCTTTTGGATAAAGTTAATGAGCTCAAACTTGACGATAATGATGAATTATTAGAGAAACTTAAACATGGACAGTTCACATTGCGTGCCATGTATGAACAATTTCAAAACATCATGAAAATGGGACCTTTTTCACAAATTATGGTAAGCTAGTTTATAATTTGGATTCATCAATGTGAGACATACTTATTGGTGCAGAGGTAACATAACATATTTTTACAGGGCATGATTCCAGGGTTTTCCCAGGATCTAATGTCAAAAGGTAGCGAACAAGAATCAATGGCTAAACTGAAGCGTCTTATGACTATAATGGACTCCATGAATGAAGGAGAACTAGACCATCGTGATGGCGCCAAACTTTTTTCAAAACAACCCACCAGGATCACGCGAGTGGCACAGGGTTCGGGCGTTACAGAAAGGGATGTAAAGGATTTAATTGCTCAGTACACTAAGTTTGCAGCAGTTGTGAAAAAAATGGGAGGTATCAAAGGATTATTCAAAGGAGGTGACATGGCAAAGAATGTAAACCAAACTCAAATGGTGAAGCTTAACCAACAAATGGCAAAGATGATGGACCCACGCATCTTACAGCAGATGGGTGGCATGACTGGTCTGCACAACATGATGAGACAGCTGCAGCAAGGCTCCAGTGGGATGAATAGTTTAATGGGTGGCAAATAACACTAGTTTTAGCTATGCCATAAGTTAAATTTAATTACTGAACTGTATTTTAACCAATAAAGGTGGACACCAATTTCTGTTTTTATTTATTTTTAGTACAGCGATGATTTAAGTAGTTCTCTTATAAATGAAACTATAAGGCTCAAGATAATTTGTTACAAAAAAGATTAACACATTCGAAAACTTAGTAAAGCCACTGCGATTTCGGCCGAGAGTTTGAATAATTCAGAATTATACTGCAAGAAGACCAACAATGCCATTTCCTTTAGCCAAATGGCGGAAACGGTACTGTTATAATTTCGTCTTGTCCATCTGTCTGTCAGTCCTGGAACTTAGACTAATAGGTTTATTTTTGTCTGTGATTTTTGATGTTTCGTTTTTCGGTTTCCTTTTCAAATAAGAACCTTCCCTCGAGAACCTTCCGTCTCTTCATCAGGCACTCTATGACAGCCGTACCCCAGCTATGTCTAAAGTTCTCATCAAGATGAATAAAATAAAACACGATGTATACAGGTGCTGTAAACTGTAGACGTGCTCTCTCGCACAGAGTACTATTTTATCTCTCTCATCTGTCTTCCGTCTCCATCATCAAATCAACTCCAGAGCCCTGATTCACAACCATACGACAGGCTATCGTATCGAAAACCTGACATTTCGATAACCTGATTTGACTTCCCCTCAACAGCAAATAGCTGTTGGAAGAATAGCGGGCGTCTATTAGGTCCTTACATATGAAATTGGCGTTTTTCGTACTGGCCACTTTAATCACGAATTTCTCCTCTTTGGTAAGGAATTCCAAATTCAAATTTGTACAGCTATTTACTCATGTATTTGTGCTTCGATGACCGTCATTCATTTGTTTTTTTTCTTCTGTTTTTTCTGTTTGCGTCACTCATTTTACAAAATGGAAAATTTAAAATATCGCATTATTTACGAGTACGAGTTCCGCCGTGGCACTAGTGCTGCGGAAACGACTCGAAGGGTGAATGATGTGTATGGCGGTCATGTTGCAAAAGAAAACACAGTTCGTTTTTGGTTCCAACGTTTTCGTTCTGGAAATTTCGACCTGCAGAACAAGCCCCGTGGACGGCCTGAGACCCAAGTTGATAATGGAGAATTGAAGGCTATTGTGGAAGCGGACCCATCGCAAACCACGTCCGAGTTAGCTGCAGGCTTCGATGTTAGTGATAAAACTGTTTTAATTCACTTGAAGCAAATTGGGAAGATTAAAAAGCTTGAAAGGTGGGTACCTCACGAATTGACTGAAGCAAACCGGCAAACGCGCGTCGACTGCTGCGTTACATTACTGAACCGGCACAACAATGAAGGTATTTTAAACCGAATCATTACCTGTGATGAAAAATGGATTCTTTACGATAATCGGAAGCGCTCAGCGCAATGGTTGGATCCTGGCCAGCCAGCCAAATCCTGCCCCAAGCGAAAATTAACCCCAAAAAAGTTACTTGTAAGCGTTTGGTGGACTAGTGCCGGTATTGTTCATTACAGTTTTCTCAAATCTGGCCAGACTATTACAGCTGATGTCTATTGTCAGCAATTACAAACCATGATGGAAAAGCTAGCGGCTAAACAACCAAGGCTGGTCAATCGCTCCACGCCACTGCTGCTTCACGACAACGCCAGACCACACACTGCGCAACAGACGGCTACCAAATTAGAAGAGCTTGAATTGGAATGTCTTAGACATCCTCCGTACTCCCCGGACCTTGCTCCAACAGATTACCATTTTTTTCGCAATTTGGATAACTTTTTGCAAGGGAAAAAATTCAACTCCGATGGGGCAGTCCAAATCGCCTTCAAAGATTTTATTGATTCCCGTCCGACTGGTTTTTTTAGTAAAGGGATCAATGAACTACCTATAAGATGGCAAAAGTGCATTGAAAACAATGGTTCATACTTTGATTAATTAAATATATTATATTAAAAAATATTCGACTTTTTGTTCCTTCCATACAAAACGCCAATTTCATATGTAAGGACCTAATATTTGATTTAAACTGACAAAATTTCGGGTTTTGGAATTGTGAACAGCATTGAGAAGACTCTTACGATAACAATGATTAATGTTCGATACGATACGGAAGCATATCGAGTGTTTGTGAATAAGAGGGCAGGTCTCGTTGTAGTGTGTCATCATCAGAACAAACTAGGATATGATGACCATTGTTCACATTGGCCATTTCGTCGCCACATTCACTAATACGTCACCTTGTGCATCTGGTCAGTTTCAACCTGATTTGACTTCCCCTCAACAGCAAATAGCTGTTGAAAGAATAGCGGGCGTCTTAACTCGTTTCATGCTGTATTTCGACTCATTCCCAACTCGTCCAACAACGTACAGTCAGCGTTAAAAATGTCGGGATGAACAAACTGTTCACAATGATCTCAACACCTAAAAAGTTAAACTTTATTTTGTTTGGATACTGTGTGGGTTAGTTTAGTGTTCATAACCGAAACTAACTCTGTCTGATTAACTCGAAACTAAACTCGACTCGATTTTGTGTAAATTAAAATGCTAGTTAGGTACCTACCTATTTATGTTACGAGAGAGTCAATTTTTAACTTGAGTTTTTTTTTCTTTATTGTGTTTCTAGTAAAAATTCAAACAAGATTGTGCGAGTACTACCTAATTTATAATAAAATTTTGTTGTACTGAAAATGTTTGTTTTTGTGCTTAATTGTGTACATATCCATCGGACGAGTTGGGAATGAGTCGAAATACAGCATGAAACTTCCATTTTAGTTACTATACTCTATGCATGAAACTGACCAGATGCACAAGGTGACGTATTAGTGAATGTGACCTATTAAGGATAGCGACGAAATGGCCAATGTGACGAATGGTCATCATATCCTCTAATATGATCCCATTTAAAATTGAAAATAAAATCCATTTATTTTTAACATTTTTGTCAAAAATAAATGGATTTTATTAAAATGGAATGAATAAAATCTATCCTAATAGGTCACATTCACTAATACGTCACCTTGTGCATCTGGTCAGTTTCTTAACTCGTTTCATGCTGTATTTCGACTCATTCCCAACTCGTCCGATGGATATGTACATTTTCAGTACAACAAAATTTTATTATAAATTAGGTAGTACTCGCACAATCTTGTTTGAATTTTTACTAGAAACACAATAAAGAAAAAAAAAACTTAACTTAAAAATTGACTCTCTCGTAACATAAATAGGTAGGTACCTAACTAGCATTTTAATTTACACAAAATCGAGTCGAGTTTACTTTCGAGTTAATCAGACAGAGTTAGTTTCGGTTATGAACACTAAACTAACCCAATGACACAAGGAATGTTTTAAAATGAACACAGTATCCAAACAAAATAAAGTTTAACTTTTTAGGTGTTGAGATCATTGTGAACAGTTTGTTCATCCCGACATTTTTAACGCTGACTGTACGTTGTCGGACGAGTTGGGAATGAGTCGAAATACAGCATGAAACGAGTTAAGAAACTGACCAGATGCACAAGGTGACGTATTAGTGAATGTGACCTAGTGAATGTACCTGTGGATAGCGACGAAATGGCCAATGTGACGAATGGTCATCATGTAGGTACTTACATACTTTCCAATGAAAAAAGAATCTTCAAAAACCGGCAACTCTGTAAAAAGTGTTTTTGGTTACTCTCGGCTTTGTGTTGTGCGTTACCTATTGTCTCAAGTTCGTGTCTTCCTACCAAAAGTATGGCAATAGTTTTTTTTTGCAATTTCTGACCGGTGGGTTCCCGCATTGTCAAGGCGGAGGGGCTCAGTAGCCGTGGTTCGGGTAACCACGGTGAATCGAAGAGGAACCCGAGGAGGGGCAGCTCGTCAGGGCTTTTGCCGCTAAGCAGACGACGACGTAGCGGCCAACAAGTAGGTTGTGGTGCCGCTTGGGCGACATCGCAACTGAGGCGGACCGCAATGTCGTATGGGAGGCATCACGGCTTAGGATTGGAGACCGCGGCGGGAGAGGAGTGCCGGTATTGCGGTACGCCGCTCTCCCTACCCTCCACGACCTTGACGGGGTCGCCACCGTCTGATGGCAGACGCGGTGGGGCCGCAGGGGAGGAGGAGTGTTGGTATGACGTTGGCCGCTCTCCCTATCCTCTGCGGCCGAAAATTGGCAGGCGGCGGGGCCAATGACCTGACCCGTCGGAAGGGGATCAAGGGTGCCCAGCCCAGCCCAGACACAGTGGCGTAACTATGGGGTGGCATTGGGGCAAAATGTGATGTTTTAAATGTATATAATATATATTCTTCTTTTTAGCTACTATTTTTTGTAACTAGTAAGCCACGGAGTGCAAAGTTCGACGGCTCACCTCGCTGTACTGCCGTCACCACATGACGTTGGCAGCATGTTGGCAGAATAGTCGACATCGGCTCAGTTGCCAAACAAAAAAAAAAAAAAAAAGGATTATGTTATGTCAATAAAATGTCAAATTAATTATTTGATTAAAAGTTTGTAATAATATTGATCACGGAATATTAGTAAAATAGTAATTAAAAACTGTTTTTGATAGCGTTATGCACACCATTTATTTAGGAATATTCAAATTTGGTAGAAACATCCAGAAAAGGGTAAATCAATATTCACTTGAAACCTATTTTTATAGGTTATGTTATCCTGAATATAGATTTCAACTGTTTTGTTTGCTTTTTGTTGGATGTAGTTCTAGATCGCTAACTCTTAATACAGTCCCGGGAAGAGTGCACTCGTATTTGCACACGCACTTCACTAAATAATATCTCCATACTTTTTGTGTGGCAGGCAGCTATGACTGAAATTCGGTCAGAAGACTCCGGAGGATACTCTATTAATTTGTTATACAACTTTTAGGCATACTCAACACACAATACCAATACAATTTTGAGGCGCAGAATACGCTCGAAAATGGACCAAGAATTAAAATGTCGAGAAAATCCAGTTGTGCTGAAGTTGGAATCAGCAGAATTCAAAAGCATATTCACTCCTGAAGTAACAGATCTCAAGAATTTATTCGACAAATACAAATATGAAATAAGAGTAGCTGGTGGTGCAGTCAGGTAGTTAATCTAGGTATTCAAACTTAGTACTTATCATTCTAAAATAATTATTCAAGCTATACAATAATTAGCAAGGACAATATGTTTCACATCTTGCTACAATCACTACTGTCCTAAAGTCCAGCGGCGCCAAATTTGCCAAAGATATGAACAACAATGGCTGCTCGAAATTGAATAAAATCATTACAAACAACATTAAATTTGATTTGATTTAAAGAAAATTTATTTTAAGTAATGTTTGTTTTTGTCTAGTTAGCTCAGAGATTTAGATGAAAACAAACATTAATAATAATAAATGTTCTTGTATATCGATTTTATTCAATTTTTAGTGGCCATTATTGTTTACATCTTTGGCAAATTTGGTGTGGCTGGACCTTACATTTGTTTATTTGCTTTGTACCTGGCAGTTATACATATTGTTTATTGCAGTGATTATTGTGGTATTGCTATCTGTTATAATAAATTATTTTTAAATAATAGGCACATTTACAGGGATCTACTAATGGGTCAGAGTCCAAAAGACCTGGATTTTGCTACTACGGCAACACCAAAACAAATGAAAGATATGTTCACTGCTGAAAACATAAGAATGATCAATGCTAATGGTGAAAAGCATGGCACTATTACAGCCCGAATCAATGATAAAGAGAGCTTTGAAGTAACTACACTTAGGATAGACATAGTCACCGATGGACGGCACGCTGAAGTTGAGTTCACTACAGACTGGAAATTAGATGCCAACAGGAGGGATCTCACAATCAATTCGATGTATTTAGGTGGAGTTACACTTATTTATATTATTTCTAATAACACAAACACTTCATGTTGTTTTATGTTTATTAATATTTTTTTATAGGTTTTGATGGCTCTGTGTATGACTATTTCTTTGGATATGAAGATTTACAAAAGCGCAGGATAGTCTTTGTTGGTGATGCTGATAGAAGGGTCAAAGAGGATTACCTCAGGATAATGAGATACTTTCGTTTCTATGGAAAGATAGCAGATAAACCTAATAATCATGATGAAAACACACTTAAGGTTTTAAAAGAAAATGTTAATGGGCTTCAAAATATATCCGGGGAAAGAATTTGGGTGGAACTTAAGAAAATGCTTCAAGGAAATTTTGCAGGAAGCCTTTTGAAGACAATGATTGATGTAGGAGTTGGAGAATACATAGGTAAATGCTTTATATTGTATTGTAAATTAATATTTATAATAATATTGTTAATGCTCTTGCCTAAGCGTATTGGTAATATTCTATTCCACAAATAATTATTTAATGCAGGTTTACCAGCATCTCCTAATGTTGAAGAACTAGACAGAGTGTTAAAAAGAGCTGAACATCTAAAGTTGCATCCAATAAGTTACCTAGCAGCTCTTCTAACAGACCTGGATGAGGTGACAGTGTTGTACAGCAGGCTCAAGTTCTCAGGCTATGATAGAGACCTTGCCTACTTCCTGGTAGAACACAGAGGAGACAAAATAGCCACCAGGCCATTATTGTGAGTTGATATATTCATACTATACACCTATATATTACTAATTACTCGTACATATTGTAATTGCAATAGTAACCGTCTGTCTTAACTGTTACCTTTCATGATAGATAGATTAGGACATCTGTCTGGTTGGAGGATCCTCTCTTTTCAATGGAGGATAAGGAATATGCCACCCTACACCCTAATCCTCATGACTTTAAAATACGTTTTATTATCATAGAATTTATTTTTAAAGATGGTTTTTATATTTCAGGCCATATGAAAAACTAGTTTTAAACACAAAGATAAAACAAAAGGATGCAATTGAGTATGTTAAAGAAGTATTGAAATACAGAGGAGATATGCTATTAAAGCAATTTAATGAATGGGCCGTGCCAAGGTTCCCCATTAGTGGTAAAATGTTAAAAGATGCTGGAGTCCCACCGGGCAAAATGTATGGTCCCATTATAAATAAGCTCAAAGACATTTGGATTGAAAATGAATACAAACAACCAGAAGAGGAGCTTATTAAACACATCCCCAACATTATAGAGGAATTTGAGAATAATAAAATAAAACGCACCTAAAAATGATTCCAAATTTTAATTCATAAATTAAATATTCTTACATAGCTGGTCTTAGATTATATTAAACAATGTAGGTTCTGCCTGTGAATTCGTGCGCATAAAACATTACGCATTCGGCAATAGCGTAGCTTTTTAAAAGTGGAAGAATATTTTAAATTGGATAGTATAAGAAAGTGTAATAGTGTCAAAATATAATCCAAGCATTTGATTGCTCAATTATCATTATTTCATAAATTATTGAACCTTTGGAACTTCATAGGGTTCATACCTATTACAGCCATCGTCATCATCTCTGTGTTCTAAAAAGCATCTCTTACAAAACAGATACTTGCAGCCTAAGCACCTCATCCTCGCATCTTCATTGCATATTTCACAAAAAGGCAGTTCATCAGATGATGTAATTATGTCATCCTCCAAAGATGCCTCTGCCTTTATCTAAAAAAGTAAATCTTTAGTTTAACTACGAAATTTAATTATTTTTGTCCCAACTAGCTATATATTTGGACAGCATAATAAAACTGTAAAATTAAATATACCTTTTCAATAATTTTTTTGACAGTGGCCTCCTCATCATCTGAGTCATCATTTCTTTGAATTGTTGGAGTACCTTGTGAGCCAGGGTTAGATCCTTTAAGTTTTTGCATACGAGTCTCTATATCACTGATAAGACCATCAAATTCATCTGTGTATTTTGTATCAATGTTAGTTTGCTCCATGTATTGCTTTATCAGGTCATTTGCTTGCTCTTGTTCTGTCCTTGTGTCTGGTGGGGCTAATACTGGCTGGAACAAAATGGTGAAAAGAAAAATAACCAAAATAGAGTTAGTAAAGAAGACCACAGACCTAATGGACTTAATAAATATTTTGATAGGTTGGAAGCCAAGTGAACTAACTATCATTTTTCCCAAAATTTTGATGTGCATTTTGGTACTTATATTGGGTTCCTAAAAACTTTCTTTAGTTGGTCCACTTGTCTCCCAAGCTATCTATTTTGAGGTTTGAAAAAAAACCCCAGTAACCTACCTTAGCGGTAACAACTTCAATGGGCATTCCTTTTAATTTTGCCAGTCTTGAATATATCTCAGAATCTGAAGTAGAAGGAATTTCACCTTTGATATTCTGAAGACGACTTTTAATATCTTCATCTGTTGTTGATGGAGGAGTTACATTTCTGCCTTCTTTTAACTTTTTTAGCCTATCTAATATTAGCTGATCTTTTGTTCCTGCATTACTGTCAGAATTAACTGGTTGTTTTTGGTCAATGGCACCTATTCTCCTAAAATAGACCAAATATTTTACAAAATTATTTCAGTCAACAGTAATATGAATATGTTTAGTTGACTTTCGCATAGACATAAAACTATCCCAGGAGAATATTTTTGCGCACAGGATCTACAACTTCAATGCACTGCTTAGCTCCGAGAGTTGAAAATCCAGCAATGAGTTTTTTGGCCACGCTGGGATGCACTATCTTGGATTCTCAATGCTCGGTTCAACACAGAGGGATGAAAATCCAGTGTGCAATAAAATCCCACTGTAATATTTTTATGTCCGTCATATGAAGTAGGAAGGTTTGTGATTAAATTGTTTTTTACCTAAATTCAAATTTTATTTACCTGTAGTATGCATCAGGTGCCTCAACATGCTTAGGCTCATTAGGTTTTGAATGATTGTTTTTACATTTTGCACATACCTAAAACAATGAAGTATAAACCAGTAGTTGAAGTCATTGACTTGCGCATTATAAAAATAGTGAAACCTTGATTATAAACTGGAATCCTGACATTTATTCTTGGGTCAGATATAATTATTATTTAATTACCTAGGATGGATTTATTGTTACTGTTAACATACAACATTAGTCTTTGTCGATAAAGCAGTTCCAGCCTTCTTTAAAAATTGAAGATTGAATTAGATTACATGAAGGAGAAATGTTCTCTTAAGAGGGAAGCGCTAAGGTAGCCTGCAAAATTCAAATTTTCTTACGTTTTTGCAACTTGCTGGTCAATATTAAGTTGTATGTTGATTAAAATACGATTCGCGACCGTAACAAATATGTACTTATTTACAGAATTATAATCATTAAAATCAGTAATCAACTTATGTTAGTATAATCCTTAAATGTCAAGATTTCATGAAATAGTCATGCAGTAGGATTACTTGGTCTTAGAGAGTTGTGTTGATGACTTTAACAATTATAATTCTGCAAATACATATTTCTTACGGTCGCGAATATTTTAATCAACTCACAACTTAATACTGACCAGCAAATTGCAAAAAAATAAAAAAAAATTGAATTTCACTGGCTACCCTGGAGCTTTCGCCTTAAGTAACAATTGTATGAATTCCAATCATATTGTTGACTTAGGACAACTATATACGTATTCATTTAGGCTGACCTTAGTTTCAGCGTTGAGTTTTGATAAAAACATTTTGTTGTCCAAACATTTGGAGCAATAGCTGAAGCCGCAACTTGGACATCCTCTCTGAAAACATCTTATAACTTGATTCACCTGGGTATGGATAGATGACTTGAAAAAAAGGTACATAGAATGTAGACAATTATTTAGTTAAGGAATTAATAACTTATATGTGAATAAATATACCTCTTTACGAAGCAATGAAAACGGTTTTGTACAGGAATTACAAGACATTTTAGAACACAAAGATTAGAAATTATACGAGCACAGACGTACTAGTCTCATCAGATAACAAGGAATCTGCTTATAAGTTACATGAAGTAGAGTAATTATCAACAGCGTTACACAGACCAACCACAAGTTTAATATTATGAAAATGATTACAGTCTATCAAAAAGTACTCTATTCTATTCTATTTTCGAGGTTCTGGCTCCATCGATAACAAAAAGTACTCTGTCTGTGTCCTGTGATGATTACCGTCAATTATGGTCTTGTCAAAGTTGTCAATGTCAAGCAATTTGACAGATTGACACTAGTACTGTGCACATAACGGGGGATTCTTTTATCGCGGCGGAAAATCGCATAACGCATAATCGCCTACCAACCTTGGAATGGAAACTTATTTCATTTACTAATTTTTAACAATTAGCGGCGAGCGTTGAAAATAAGTAAATGAAATACTAAGTTATTTGTAAAATAGCTACAACTTCTAATTTTGCAGAATCCATCGTATAGACGCTAGCACATCAAGCTACTACAATCTGTCAAACTTCTTTAATAGATTTTCAACTTTATCACTTAAACATAAGGTTCAAAGTTGATTGGGAAAATTTGACAGTTTCGGGTAGCTTGATTTGCTGTCGTCTGTACATTCTCAATGCACGAAGAATTACCGCCCGGCCACGACTTTTAGTTTAGCGGCAAGCGGCGCGGCGTGTCTTTGTCAAAAGCACTGCTAGCGTTGACGTTGCGAGCGGTGCGTCGCTCGTCGTGGCATGGTCAGTGGTACCAGTCAAAGACCAAAGAGCTTAAATATCTATGAAATAAATACTCTTTGGTCAAGTCAGCTGTCACTGTCTCATGAGAACGTATTTTGACGTATCTGTTGTTGATGTGATAAACTGAAAACTTGTTTGAAAACTTATCACTTAGGTAGTTTAATATTTTATCATGCTGACATTAAAACATTTATTACCTCCTAACATATATGAAGTAATAGACAGAGCTGGAATGTCCACTGTTAAACAAATAATTATTCTTTCTATTTGGGACATCAAGAAGTCTACCAACTTATGTGTTGATGATATCTTGCTACTAAAAAATATTGTGACTGATAATATATGTCCAATTAGTACTACGGCTATAGATTTGAAGAAAATTAACACTAATGAACTCCGAATATCAACAGGATGTATTGGCATAGATAATCTATTGAATGGTGGTCTTCAAAAAGGTACAATAACAGAAGTTTTTGGCGAAAGTGCAAGTGGAAAGACCCAATTAGCCTTGCAAATATCCTTAAAAAATTGGGCCCATGGGTGTGTTTATATTTGTACTGAAGATATATTTCCAACTAAAAGATTTGAGGAAATGAAAATGAATCTTCCACAGTTCAACTCCAAAATAGACTATGGAAAAAATGTTTTTGTGGAACATATAACTGAGGCAAAAGATTTGTTGTCTTGTGTAAGTGTACGGTTACCTAAGCTGTTACAACAGCATGACTTATCTCTAATAGTAATTGATTCTATTGCAGCGCCTTTTAGATGTGAAAGTACTAATTATGTGAAGAGAGCAGAAGACTTAAGAGAAATTGCAACTGTATTGACAACATTGGCACAAGAATTCAGCTTAGCTATTCTCTGTATAAACCAAGTTACAGCTTCCTTTGAAGATTCATCTAATGTATTGCCATCCCTGGGTCTGGCATGGTCTAACATGGTCACCACTAGGCTTATGTTAAGGAAGACTTTAAAATCATATGATGCAAAACAGCTGCTAAAAACCAGAAGTCAGCCACTTACTTGTAAACATGAAATATATATTAGAGAACTACTTGTAGTATTCGCTCCACATTTACCTCAATCCGCTGTAGAATTTGTTATTACTTCAAATGGTATTCAGAGCATTCTAAAATAAAACAACTATGATAATAAAATATTATGTTCTTTTTGTTAAAAGGATAACCGTGTGCCCAAAGGGATTTCCCTTCGTCGATAAAAATTACGAATTACTATTATTGTCTCCCACACAGACCCACATCTAGTATTGCACTGTGATGTTTTTGGGATTAATTATTTTTCAATGACATAACAATAATAACTACAAAGAAAAAAACGTGTGCGGTCGGCGCAACGCCTACGCGATACTCGCACGCTCAAACACTCGTATAAAGAAGTCGGTTAAAAAGTAATAAAAAAAAAAATCGACTTCAAAAAGAAATTTTTTCAAAATATTATGAAATAACTTTAATTTTGGAAGTCGGTGTCTTGGACTCTGTATTTTAGTTTCAGTGTTTTGCTACCGACATTAAAGTTATTTCATAATTTTGAGCTAATTTCTTTTTGCAGTCGGTTTAATTTTTTTTTACATTACTTTTCTATTTCGTAATTTTTAGTGAATATTTGTTTGTAATAAGTAGGTAATAGTTTTGTTGAAAATATTGCACTAGAATTTGACCAAGGTTTTGAGATGTTTTCCCTTTGACACTCCACCCGTAGCTCGTATCAGTAAGCCAGGCCGTCACACATACACGTATTAGTCCATATCTTGAAAATTACAGAATCGATTTTAATGAAACTTGCACTGTTCCCTAAGTTTAAGTACCTAAATGTAAGATAATTAAAAAAAATGGTCACGATCCGATTAATAATTGCGGAGAAATGTGTGTACAAACATACATACATCTATAAAATTTTGTATATTTGTTTGGAAGCCGTAATAGATTGTCATACGTGAATATATTGCAGTTCCAATAATATTACATAGGTACCTACCTACGCGTCGAATTGATAACCTCCTTTTTTTTGAAGTCGGTAAAAATAGAAAGAGACACAGAGAGAGAAAGTGTGAATTAGAATAAATAATGCTCCTTGATATATTACACAGAGTACTTTTATATAATATATTATAATACGTGTTTTTAAGTTTATAGAGCATCGATCACTAATAGTGATCGATGTTCAACAATCGATGAAAGAAGCAAAAATATAGTACATACTAATTCCATGCAATTTAGGAAAATTGTATTCTTTTTATAATACCTCTATATATTCCGACAGATGCATAGAGGAAAAATTTTGATGGATGTCATGCATGGTCCTTGTCAATAAATTGTCAGTGTCAGATGTGCAAGCGGGGACTGGGCATTGTTGATGAAAATAATAAAGAAAATAAAAACCATTTGTTAACTAAAACTTTATTGAATCTATCAATCCAGATTCATTCGACTTACCAAATACTAGGATTAGCAAATACTGATCACAACGCATATAGTTGTTGGTTGCAGCTATCTATTGACACCAATGTTCACAGATCGAATTTTGAACAGTATTCGCTCTATAGCGATACACTTTCACCCCGCAGGGACGAAGCCTGCGCTCAATACCAGTCGGTCCGCCGCGCGATACGCTAGTGTTTCGTCGACCTCGCCCAGTAGAAGGAAAATGGTGTGTCAAATACTATAATTAATATAGGAACTAAGTCGATGCTTATTTCTTTTATCTCATGCGGTTATTGTTTTGTAGGCAGACAAGTTGACTCAAGAAGATCGCGACGCACAGCTGCAGCCACTGTTACAGTCTGGCTGGAAAGTGCAAAGCAACAGGGATGCTATTGAGAAAGAGTTCCAATTCAAGGACTTCAACCAGGCTTTTGGATTTATGAGTAGAGTGGCACTGCTGGCTGAGAAAATGGATCACCATCCTGAGTGGTTTAATGTTTATAATAAACTTCAAGTAAGCAGTAATTTCATTAAATCAATTAAATATTCATATATATAAAAATGAAACCCGTTTTCCGTTGTCACGACATAACATGAAAACGGCTGGACCGATTTCGATGAAATTTGGTATAGAGATAGTTTGAGTCCCGGGAAAGGACATAGGATAGTTTTTATCCCGATATTCCCACGGTATCGACATTTACGCGGGTGAAACCGCGGGGCGCAGCTAGTTTACAATAAAATTATAATGTTCAACCAAGATTGAGTTCAATGTCATTTTTTTTTGCGATTTACTGACTGTTAATGTAACAATGAGCATTTTAGGTATGTAATTGTGAAGCAACTATATTGTTAAGTAGAATACAGATTGATTATACATATTCACGATAGCATTTAAAAAATATACATAGGAATGATGAGTGTCAATAAATAAATCTTTTATAAAAATAAAAGATTTATTTATTGACACTCAAACCTAACAAAAATTGTAAAAAAAACAAATAAATTAATTACAAGCACATTTCAATAATTGTAAAGTGTGTGTGTTTTGTTAAGAAATTAAACTGAATCTTCTTATTACAGGTTACATTGTCTTCTCATGATGTCAATGGACTGAGCAAGAGGGATATCAGAATGGCTACATTTATGGATAAAAATTTTAGCTAAGTTGCTGTCTTTGTAAGTGTATTAACAAGTTATCTCAGACAATATCAATAAAAATATTTACACCTATACCTATATTTTAAAAGTATTCAGTGTTGTATGATTGCAAGAGTATGCATTAAAAAAATTGTTAAGAACAAAACAATGTTTTTTTTTTACATTTCTCCTAAAATATGAAGTCTTCTGCAACTGGTGTACTATTGATAGTATGTCATATACAGGGTTATTGGAAAAACACCAACAATCTTTTATGAGGTCATTGTACTCATCATCATGAACAACTTTTACTAGGTCCATGAGGATTTCCACCGCGAGAAAAAAAAAAAAAAAGGGTATGGGACCAAACCTGAAATCGCGAAAAAAAAATCAGCTGTTCCCTACGTTCGTATAACTCTTTAAAATGTAGGGAACAGCTGATTTTACTTTCGCGATTTCAGGTTTGGTCCCATCATTGGCGTATCTAGGGTTTTTTTCTAGGGGGGGCCTGGCCCAACCTTTTTTTTTCGTGGGGAAATCCTCATGGAAACCCTCCGTCCGGGAAGAACGGAATGTTATGTCTGACTTCTACCGACTAAAACCCCACTGTTTCTTCTACTACCATAAGTCGGGGGCCCGGGAGATACTTGTACATTCGCCGCACCCTCGACTGGTATCAGCCCACCATGCCTAGCGGGCCGTATCCCCAAGAGCGGGCGATCCCACGACCGCAAGTCCTTCCATTATATAGATATGCGTGCCTTGCATATTGCGTGCCCCCCAAATTGGGTAGCAGTCGCGCAAGAGCAGCTGCAATGCTCATCAACCTGGGGACCAGCCGCTGAATGTGCGGCCCGAAGACTCACCGGCTGTCGAGGACAAGTCCTAGATACTTCATCGTCGACTCGACACCGATGAAGACGTCTCCTACCACTATGTGTAAATCGCGTGGTGGCTTGTTCCGAGGCCATTGGCTTATCTAGGGCTTATTTCTATGGGGGGCCTGGCCCCTAACCTTTTTTTTTTACGCTCCGTCCGGGAAGAACGGAGGGTTAAGATGTCGGACTCCTACCGACTAAAATCCCACTATTGCGTGCCACTTCTTTGAGCCCGACTGCTCGAGCGACGACATGGCCCCAGTTTCGCCGCCCGCAGGCCCCTTCTTATGGTGACCGGAAATCGTTAAGTACCCTTCGACGCCCAGCTGCTCTTCTGGTGCGGGTGGAATGAGAGGTATGCTCTCTCTCCGTCTCCGCCGCCTCCTTTGCATGCATCAACTCCTCGCAAAAAGAGGCCAGAGCATCCCACGCGTTTTCGCTTCCGATCATGCGACGCAGGTATTTCCCGAAACATCCATGTCCAGCGTGTTCCTGCGTCAGACGTAAACTCAGGGCGCCATGCTGCCTCTCCAGCCATTCTTCCATAACAGGCCACAATAGTGGCGAGCCCCCACCTGGGTTGCGCAAGTCGCTCCCTCCATTCAGCCACTAGGATCTGACGGAGCTCAGTCCTTCGTGGATCGATTTCCCGAGAAACCGGAGGCTGACCACGCGCAAGCTACGCAAATCCTTGCGTCCCTATATCGCTGGTGGAAGGTGGACTTCCGCCAGTGATATAGGGACGCACGGATTTTAGCGTCCAGATCCCAGGGTGTTGATCCGACCAGGAGAGTTGCTGCCTCGTAGGAGATCGTACGGTATCCTCTTATCACCCTAACAGCCATCGCTCTTTGCGGCTTTCGCAATATTGCAATGTTGCGGGGTAGGGTGGGCCTGACACCATTTTAGGGTGGGCACGGACCCCCCCCCCCTATATACGCTAATGATAATAATGTTTGTTGTACTTTTATTACAAAGTGTGCCCCTAAAAGAGCCTTTTTTAATTTCTGTCTAATGCTATAGTAAATGGACTATAGGTGGAATGTATTATGTAGATAATAATAAGTTTGTGTAGGTCTTGGTGGTAGCACAGAATATACAATAATAGTACTACGTACCTACTGGTAGATTATTTATCTATGTAAGTATCCAGCTTAAAATTTCAAATAGGACCCCAAACATCCTAGGGTGGGCCTGCCAGAGACCATTCTAGGGTGGGCACGGAACCCCCTATATACGCCAATGGGTCCCATAGTAAAAGTTGTTCATAATGATGAGTACAATGACCTCTTAAGAGGTTGTTTGTGTTTTTAAAATAAGCCTGTTAGTCTTAATTTACAAATTGCAATAATTGAATGCAATTGCGCAATTGGTACCTACTTAGCTATTTACTTATTAAAAAAAAAAATGGAGCAAGCTAACTTGTCAATGGTTAATAGGTACCATGTGCATAACTCCAGCTTCCTCATATGTGATAGAATAATTCTACCTATGCCAATATTTAAGGCATATTAGCTGGCCTGCAATCCAAGTTCCTAGTTTTAATTTAGCTGCCACAAAAACTTCGTCAATATGAGTCGTTTAGTGTGTGTTAGCTGGAGTGACGTCACCCCGGCTTCCTCATTCAATACAAGGCAAACCAGTGAGGTTAGGGTTTTGGAATATCGTCAGAAAAATAAAGCATATAATAGCTGCACAAGGAAGGAAAAAACTGAACGATAATACTTAAAAAGTGTTGAAACTACGATAAAAAAACGTGTGTGTAAGCTGGAGTGACGTCAACCCAGCTGCTCATGTCATATCTTCCAAACGAAAGAAGATATGATTATGTATTATAGATTTAAAAAATAAGGCATAATAGTTGCCATTGGCAGCAAAATTTTCAAATCTCTGGTCAAAATACTCTATGAGTTATTAAACCGATAAATATGTGTAAGCTGGAGTGATGGCACCCCAGCTGCTCATGTCATATCTTCCGAACGAAAGAAGATATGATTATGTATTATAGCTCAAAAAATAAGGCATAATAGCTGCCATAGGCAGCAAAATTTTCGAATCTCTAGGCCTTGTAGTTTCCACGTAATAAGCAAAAAAAAACAGTACCGCGCCAAAAACATCAATTATTGCTTCGGAGGAGGTAAGGTGCGGCGTTGCCGTACCGTGCGGCTACAATACTGCAGCCAACTTTGCACTTAGCAGGCATTCTATTAGAATTCCTACAATTTAATCTATCGCGACCCGCCGCCCACTCCCATTAGATAGGTAAGTCAAATCTTTTATTTCAATTTACTTGCCATTTTATATTTTGGCCCAATTTTCCACATTTTTAGCAAAAAAAAAAAAGGAATTAGCAATTCCTTTTTTTATTTTACTACCCACGATATGTTTATTACATGCCGTTTACTAGCTGATTCCGAGGCGAGCCGATGCCGTTACGTTTTATAGTGTAGTACTTGTGTAGCTTCATAGAAAGAATGCTGAACGGCAGTTTCGATTCTAATCTTCAGAAAATTGGAACTCTTGAACGGAGTGGAGATTGAGATTGGAATCGACTGCATGTTCGAAATTTCGAATACATTGATTATCACCACTAGCCTTTAGGTACCGACGCCGACGGCCCGGGGTCATTCCTCGCGCTCCCGGCTCCGTTGTGGCAGGCAAAATAACATTCCAAAGGTGTAAAGTTTCCTTTGATTTAATGAAATTAAAAACAGCAGCGGGACCACCGTGTAATAGCATTATCTCATAACGCGTTCTGTGTCAAGGCTGTGTGAAGAGGAAAACTGCTTTCTATTTAATAATTTGGTAGGTACAGACTGACAGTTCATGTTCTATCTAGTTCATGCAGTCACTTAAAAAAAAGTCAAGGCTGTTAGTAATGGTAGGTACCGAGTACCTACCTAATAGACAAGATACCAAAATGTAATAAAACGCCCAAATGTAGGTACAGTATATTTTTAAAACTTAATTTAATAATAGGAGTTGATGTTGACTCTTCATTTTGTAAGTACCTAATCACGAAGAAAAGTAAGGGTCCTATAGGTTTTAAATTAGTTAGGAAGGTATGTACTAGATAATGTTTTAAGTGACTTTTTTTATATAACAGGGACATGTCCGCTTGTCGTTAAATGGTTCATTTTCGAATACGGAAGTGCATGGATAGGCTCTTTCTATAATCCTCTTCAATTCCAGAGCATGCGCCAATCCCTTCGTCTCGCATACAACTTTCATCTGAAAAAGGAGGGTTATTAAATTAATTTTCCCTTTCAGTCAGGTCGATATATCCAGTGCCCGACTAAAACTAGTTTTAGGATGAAGCGAGATCTGAATGTGACAGCCCTTGGCGCCTAAAATACATACACACTAAGTTGCAAAAAATGTGGGAGCGACAGTGGTTTAACGGTAATTACGAGTATAATAAAATAACCTAAGATACGAAACGAGTCGTTCCGTCGTTGACGTAAAATACATTATCGATTTTTTTTTACCCGACTACGGCGAAGCAAAAAGGAGGGTTATGATTTTGAGGGCAGTTATTTTTAAAAGAGTAACCGTGGAGTTTCTTGCTGGTTCTTCTCCATAGGAAACGACTAGTTGGAACCGTGCACGTAGCTTCTGACGTTTCATAAGAGGCCATGTAGGTTTATGTGAAATAAAATATTTTGATTTTTGACCGGTATGTATGTATGTAAGTAAGTATGTATGTTCCCTCGTAACTTCTAAACTATTTGTCATAATTAGACAAATGAGGTATCCGCTGGTTATAGGCTATGTGGCGTCACAATAAATTTAATATGGCGCCCTCAAGCGGACATAGTCATGACCTAAAATTTTTTTTTTATAATCATGCCGTGTTGGGTATCAAATGAAAGGGCTTAATTAGCACATTTCAAAAATATAAATATTACTGAAATAAACCCCAAAATAATTAAATAAAAATAAGTTAAAAAACTAAAACCCGACTACTGAAAAGGATGAAACAAGAAAGTACCTTCCCGTGGTCGCATGCTACCATAGCTTTGTATGTTAGTAGTTAGTACAGCGGCATGTTAGTAGTTATTTTTTTCTTTAATCGTGTTTAATATCCATATCCATCACGTCTGATCATCATTTCGCTATAGTCCGCGCGGAACTAGTTGGCCGCTGAGGTGTGGACAGGGGTGAGGCGGCGGTTCGCAACGCACGTACTGAGTATATGCGCCCCCGCCCCTGTGTCCCACCGCTCACATACCTAAGGCGCGGCCAACTAGTTCCGCGCGGACTACAGCTAATATTCCCCACCACGTGATGAAAGGTAATCCGAGTAAGAGGCACGTACAAACATTAGGTATATTTGGCACATGCCCACATGTTGTAGTATTTTAGCTATAGCTGTACCTACCACAGAATACATAATAGTAGCTGTACACTGTGAGTAAGTAGGTGGGTATTATACAGGGTGTTACTTAAAGGGTATATCAATACAAACGGGTTGAAGAGTGTATCTGGTCTAGAATCGCTGTACAAAATTTCAGCTCAAAAGCAGTAACTTTGAAAATGCTTAATATATTTTTATTTCGATAGTTTATTAAATTGAAATCATAACAAACGTGTCACCGCACTACGAGGGTCATTATCCATTATCTGTAGTGTGCCTGTGCGCCTAGTACATGCACATCACGCCGCCGTGCGCCAGTGCAGCGCCGTGATGTCGAAATAAAAAATATTAAGCATTTTCAAAGTTAATGCTTCTGAGCTGAAATTTTGTACAGAGATTCTAGACCAGATACACTCTTCAACCCGTTTGTATTGATATACCCTTTCCGTAACATCCTGTATAACTCGTCGTCGTCTTTGCAGAGATGTAGCAACTGGAAATAAGTTCTTGGGATTACCTCTACCCACCGAATAATTAGTCATCCAATCTACTTAATAGTTTTAAGATCTAGGTAATCTAAACGCACCTCAACAAAGTATTCCACTCCATCTGTCCACGAGTTGTCTTGAAAGTGACGATGAATATTGTAACCTCCGGCTGCGATCAGTGACATTAGGTTTGATTTAGAAATCGCGTCGTTCCTTATACCAACCTGTTAATAAGATCATCAGGTATGAGTTTACAAAAGGCGTATTTAAATAAAACTCCGTTACTTTATGATTCTATGTAACAATATTGTAGGTTCTTACCCTAAACTTCACTAAACGCCCTTCGGCTGCTAATCCTCTTTCTAGACAACGAACCAGCGTGATATTATCAACATTTCCTCCGGTTAATAAGCAGACCACACTACAAAAGAATTATTATACATAAATAACTAGTATTGAAATGAGAAGCAGAAACGAAGACAATAGTCGCTCAAGTTTGCCGTCTGCCACACGTAATGGTATCAACGTCACAATATTTTGTAAAACACAAGGCAAAAAACTGGAAATTAAAAGGACTACATGACCTAAAGCGCGGTCACTGTCGGACTGCATAGAAAAGAAAGAGAAGCGCGATGACACAACCCTGGTAATTTATTGCAAAATATTTTATCTATTTACGAAAACTCTATTGTTTGGACTAAATAATTAAAACAATAGAGTTTTAGTATGTTGCTTGTAGAAGAATCTGACAAAAAATCATAATGATTGTATGTATATTAGTATGGTTTTTATTGTAAAAAGAAAGTTTTTAGAGGTATCTTCATGATTTTTTTCTATCGTACCAAATAAGTTGTTTTATGTTTTAAACACACTATCTACCTAGCATGTATCCTGAAGAATATCATATATTTTTTTGATTTTGTTTACTGTAGTTGATCATATACTTTTATTATTTCTAAAACTTGCGTTTTTTGCGTTAAGGTCCTGTAAGCCCCTTAATGTTTCCATTATAGGCCTACAGTCTAACCTGTGGTTTAACTGAAGCGGTTCCTGAGGGAGGTGTGCGGTGCGGGAGGGGTGGTGAAGTGCGTCACGCCTGTGGTCACGCCGCACGCGAGCTATAAAGGAGACGTTGCAGAAGCAGTCTCCGGCGCTGCAAGTGCAGCCCCTTCGCCCTTACGTAACAAAGGATAGGCACCCATGCTCACCTCCGCAGCTTCGGCTTGCTGGTCACCTCTGGCGACCAGCCTCAGCCGCTACGGCAAGCACGGGTGCCTATGCTTTGTTACAACGGGCGGGGGCTGCTCTCCCTCCGCGCCCCCGGATTTTATACAGGTTTATTTTTTTATCACCATCCAAATTTTTACAGGATGGACCCAGGAGGACCCATGAATATGAACAACTTTCACTATGGGACCAACTCTAAAATCACGAAAAAAAATCAGCTGTTTCATACATTATGGTCAAGTAGGTATTGAACTTTTGTATGAAACAGCAGATTTTTTTTTCGTGATTTCAGAGTTGGTCCCATAGTGAAAGTTGTTCATATTCATGGGTAGAACACCCTGTAAAAACTTGGATGGTGATAGAAAAATAACCCTGTATACACTCTAGGGCTAGCAGCTAAAAGACTACGCGGAGTCGGGGGTGGTCGGGGTGCTCCGATTCGGTTTTGGGACAGATTCGATCTTATTGTAACCATAGTTGTTATAAAAACAAAACATTCAAATTCATCGATTTTGCATGACATTTTACACCACAGACAATATACCTACTGGACATATCTACTGGTACAGATTTAGTTATCAATCGCCCATAAATCAATCGTCTTCATTTTATCATTGATAGTATGAAGTCCAGCGTACTTACTTGTATAATACAGGTCAATGATGAGTTGGCAGAGGTACCTATTGTTATTGGATACTAACAGCACCCCGCGGTTTCACCCGCATAAGTTTCGATCCCGTGGGAATATCAGGATAAAACCTATCCTATGTCCTTTTCCGGGACTCAAACTATCTCTATACCAAATTTCATCTAAATCGGTTCAGCGGTTTAAATTGCTGAACCGATTTAGATGAAATTTGTTGTTGATTTAGATGAAGTGTGTCTGTGTCTATCTGTTACCTCTTCACGCTTAAGAGTGGAGGTAGGTAACAGACAGACAGACACACTTTATAATATTAAGTATGGATGGAATACGACTAAATAACCTTGAGCATTGCGACAGAGACAGAGATACAGTGCACCTGCTGCACCTGCACCCTGCGCACGCCCCTTTATTATAGAACTCGCACAATTTTTGGAATTATTTGAATAAAAAAAGAATAGCGATCTTTTTAAATAAATTATAATATGGATTATTTAGATTTTTAAATCCATTGGTAAAATCCTCAAATTAATAGAACGTCAAATTTAGCAAAAGATGTATGCAATCAATAATTTTAGTAACTATTTTAAAAGGAGATTTTAAATGTATTAGTAACATATAAAAACAAATAATAACGTGCAATGTGATGATAGGATATCGAAAATTAATAATGTGCTTTCAGATGTAGTTTATTTCTCATAATTATTGAGTTAATAGCCTCTGAATAACGAAAAAAAACGCGGTTTTGGTCGGGGTACAGCCTTAAGCGGTAGGTAGTCCTGTAGTTATGAAATGAATAACCTAGCATGCTTCCAGCAGTTCCAATTCCATCGCACAAAAAGTAAAAAGAAATAAGTACTATGCATGTAGGTAGTAATATTTCAGAGATTAGTTATAGACCAAAGTTGCTACCTACTCAAGATGTTACACATACATCTTTGATTTCAGTTCTGGAACAAGGTTTCCAAGGATAGCCGCCAGTGTACAAGCCCCAGCTCCTTCCACTATGAACTTTTCTCTCTCTGATAAATGTAGCATTGCGCGGGTGATCCAGTCCTCTTTCACTAGGAGCTTTAAAAGATAAAATGTTAAATAGGTCACATTCTTGACTTCTTTCTTCATTTTATTCAATACCGACAGAGTTGAGTCACTTGAGCTGTCCAAATTTCAATTCATATAGAAAACAGCACTTTCCGTTTTCCCAACAGTTCCAGATATTATAATTACTTAATGTTATACAAAAAAAATAGTACATTATGATACACGTGTGCTATGTTGATCATTAAACGGCGAGCGCGATAAGGAAGCCGAGAGTATAATGATCAATGCACACGCGTTTCATACGACGTTTTTCAACACACTTGCGAGGACAAAAACAGGCTTGTATTGTTAAATATTAACTTGTATGAATAATAGCGGGCTGGGTTTGTTTTTCCGCGCGCCGCGCTAGCGTGCGCGCGCAGGTTTACCCATAGAGTAAGTAATGGCGCGCGTTTATTTATTTAAAGGCACAGACAAAACCGATAAACAGCCTATAGAAAAAATATAATAAACACAAAATAATGTTTAGACTGATCGTAGTGTTGTCGTATGTCAAATTGTAGTTTAGTTAGTATGGAATTAGAAAGTACTATTGGCATACAGAAATATACATTAATTCAGTGAGAATCCGCAATAATAGAACGCCAGTGGTCTTTTCCGTTTGGTTCCGGGAGGGACGACGGACAATTATAAGGTGCATCCAGACAGAGCGAGGCATGCGCCGCAAGTGCTTTTTTTTGTATGTTAGATGCCTCAGCCTGAGGCAACCGTACATATAAAAAAAATCATTTGCGGCGCATGCCTCGCTCTGTCTGGATGCACCCTAAGATGAATGCGCAGTGGTAGACCGCGTAATTTAAATTTTCTTAAGTTTTTGGCAATTCGCAGGTCAGTACCAGGTTGTATCTTGATCAAAATGTATATATCAATGTATATAATAGATATGTGTTTATAGAATTATAGTCATTAGAATCATTCATATAATATACCTATTTAAGTTAGATTTGTTCCCTAAGAACTTATCCATAAGAGATTTGTTCTTATGGAACAATTCTAAGTTAGAAAGATGTATTAATGATTCTAATGATTATAATTCTGTAAACACATACCTGTTATAGTCGCGAATCATATTTTGATCAAGATACAACCTGACACTGACCTGAAAATTGCAAAAAAACGTTAGAAAAATTGAATTTCGCGGGCTACAACTGCGCATTCATCTTAAGGTAAATATATTTTAGTTCATTTTGGGACCAAAGACAATTCAGACTATTAAAAAAAAAAGTGAAATATGGCTCGCGGATTCCTTTTGGCATGAAGTCTCTTTGAAGAGATTAAAAAAAAACGCAATTCTCCGACCTCCGACTAGTAAATTAAATAGTTATCTGTGGAATTAAAGCACAAGTACCGTAACGTAAAGAAAAACCGGCCAAATGCGAGTCGGACTCGCCCATGAAGGGTTCCGTAGCAGCAAATAACATAATATAAAAGTTCTTGTAGTTCGTTGTAACTTTGTGAAAGGTAAATTGCGGTTTTCGATTTATGATGTATTAAAAAAAAACTACTTACTAGATCTCGTTCAAACCAATTTTCGGTGGAAGTTTACATGGTAATGTACATTATATATATTTTTTTAATTTTATCATTCTCTTATTTTAGAAGTTAGAGGGGGGGGGGGGGGGACACACATTTTACCACTTTGGAAGTGTCTCTCGCGCAAACTTTTCAGTTCAGAAAAAAATGATATTAGAAACCTCAATATCATTTTTGAAGACCTATCCACAGATACCCCACACGTACAGGTTTGATGAAAAAAAAATTTTGAAGTTTCAGTTGTAAGTATGGGGAACCCCAAAAGGGGTTTGAAGGTTTTGGCCCTAAAATCAGCCGCCATTTTGATTTTTTTTCAGAATCACGGTGCACAACAAAAGTTATATATTTAGATAGAGGACACTTATACAAACAAAAAATGTAATATAACATAATATCCTAAAGCGTCAGGTTTCGGAGTTATTCACCAAAATATAAGTCGAAAACAACAAGGAATTTTAATGTTTTTTTTCCCTCTAGGTAAGCATATTGAACTATTGAGGTAATAGAAACGTTATGAAACCTTTATGGAGAAGAAACAAAAGAAGAATAGACATTTTTTAAATAAATAATTAAATACCGCAATTTATAGTTCGTTTTTTAATCCCAGATACTAATCTGACAAGTGTAATGTCAAACTTCTATACTAAAAAAAACGAAAACACTAAAGACTTAAATGTCAGATTAGTCTCTGGGATTAAAAAACAAATTATAAATTGCCGTGTTTAATTATTTATTTAAAAATTGTCTATTCTTCATTTGTTTCTTCTCCATAAAGGTTTCGTAACGTTTCTATTACCTCAATAGTTCAATATGCTTACCTAGAGGGAAAAAAAACAAAAAAATCCTTGTTGTTTTCGACTTATATTTTGGTGAATAACTCCGAAACCTGACGCTTTAGGATATTATGTTATGTTACATTTTTTGTTTGTATAAGTGTCCTCTATCTAAATATATAACTTTTGTTGTGCACCGCGATTCTGAAAAAAAATCAAAATGGCGGCCGACCTTAGGGCCACCCTCCATACAAAAATCTTCTAACCCCTTTGTTATTTAGTCAAAGGGGTTTGAAGGTTTTGGCCCTAAAATCAGCCGCCATTTTGATTTTTTTTTCAGAATCGCGGTGCACAACAAAAGTTATATATTCAGATAGAGGACACTTATACAAACAAAAATGTAATATAACATAATATCCTAAAGCGTCAGGTTTCGGAGTTATTCACCAAAATATAAGTCGAAAACAACAAGGATTTTTTTGTTTTTTTTCCCTCTAGGTGAGCATATTGAACTATTTAGGTAATAGAAACGTTATGAAACCTTTATGGAGAAGAAACAAAAGAAGAATAGACATTTTTTAAATAAATAATTAAACACCGCAATTTACAGTTCGTTTTTTAATCCTAGAGACTAATCTGACAAGTGTAATGTCAAACTTCTATACTAAAAAAAACGAAAATAGAAAAGACTTAAATGTCAGATTAGTCTCTGGGATTAAAAAACAAACTATAAATTGCCGTGTTTAATTATTTATTTAAAAAATGTCTATTCTTCATTTGTTTCTTCTCCATAAAGGTTTCATAACGTTTCTATTACCTAAATAGTTCAATATGCTTACCTAGAGGGAAAAAAAACAAAAAAATCCTTGTTGTTTTCGACTTATATTTTGGTGAATAACTCCGAAACCTGACGCTTTAGGATATTGTGTTATATTACATTTTTGTTTGTATAAGTGTCCTCTATCTAAATATATAACTTTTGTTGTGCGCCGCGGTTCTGAAAAAAAATCAAAATGGCGGCCGACCTTAGGGCCACCCTCCATACAAAAATCTTCTAACCCCTTTATTGTTTTTTTTCTATTTTTGTGTAAAAATCTTACTGCGGTTCACAGAATACATCTACTTACCAAGTTTCAACAGTATAGTTCTTATAGTTTCGGAAAAAAGTGGCTGTGACATACGGACGGACGGACAGACAGACAGACAGACAGACATGACGAATCCATAAGGGTTCCGTTTTTTGCCATTTGGCTACGGAACCCTAAAAAAGCACGCGTTTGTAATACACTGCATTATGGACCTAAAAGCGGTTCATTAAGAGCCATTTTACGAGCAAGTGTGTTGAAAACTTATTAAAAGAGTAAATAAAGGAGTTTCTTGCCCATTCTTTTACAAACAAAACTACCTTTTGGATTGGAAGGGAATCTAGAATTAATTTTATTTCCTTGTAAATTCTAACGTTTAAAATGCCATCCATGCCTACTTAAAATAAGACTTTGAATTACCATTTTGTCTAGAAGTGGCTTTGCGGTGGCAAATGCATTACAGCCGACGGCACTGACAGTAATAGCGTCAGCGACGTTATTTTGTATTGTTAGTGTGACTGGTTCATTGTTTTGCAAAGAGCTAAAAAACGTCGGCGTCAGCTCAGGTTGGACACCCTGCGAGATAAACAATTAACGTTTAGTAGACACTCACACAAGTTAACTTATTGTAGGAATTGGTAAGGGGAAAGTTTATTGGTAGATATAGTACATTACTGCAGCGGCCATCAAAAGAGGCATTGATGGACGAACGTGTAAATGTGGGCCATGTAAAGTCGGAGCCGAGGCACACATACGTAAGTCCATCAATGCCTAGTTGTGGCCAAGGCTTGTATAGTACTTTTCTCAAATAATGCGCGGAAATTAAAACTAAGTAAGTAGTACCTAGGTAGAACTTTTTTGTCAATTACAATTACTTTTCAAAATCAATGACGAACAACGAACAACATTATTTTTTCCCGCGTTAGGCTGGCCGCATACTTCCGGTTTCCTGATTCGCAATTTAGATTCGGAGACCCTGAATGCACGCATTTCATACAAAAACTTTTCTTTGGGTCATTCTTTTGGACAGCTTTTTCAAGCGGCTTTGCTGAAAAATAATAGAAATCGAAAAGTCAGCAAGCTATTTTTTTTTTCGCGCATACCTTAAATGCTCTCTTAACCTGGGTTACTGATTATTATTAAATTATCTTTATAATTAAATATCATTAAAAAATAAAATACCCCATTCTTTGATTGTCGTGGAGTGTCCCAAGCCCCGATCCGGTCACTTAGTAAATTGTATATTTTAAACTAAACGCTACAAACTTACCAAAAAAAAAAAAAAATTAAGTCCTAAGAAGTTTACAATGCTATGAAAAATTAGACAATAGTTCTAAAAGAACTACATTTCCTAAAAAAAAAATAAATGTAACTGTCCCGAGGTAATTGCTGATTTGCGTGGATTATTATTTATTTCACTAGCACATCTCTAAATTCGCGGCCCGATGATGCGTCATCCTAATTCAAGTTACTTACAATTACAACTAGTCGCGCTCCGACGGCCGGGCAGAGTACTTATGTGATAATGCGTCGAGTTTTCAAAAAATAGATGGTAAGAACTTCGTTGCGTGGGTTGGTAAAACTTTGATTTGCGTGGTACAATTATCTCCGGTGTCTGTGAATTTATTTATGTATTGTAGGTAATAAAATATTGTAGCGAACAAATATAAGGTAACGTAACTTATAGTCAAAACACAGTTTATTTGCTTAAAAGGTTTATGTATATTTTTAGCATAAAGGATTTATTTTGATTTCCGTGGTCGTGATTTGTGTGGTTTACGTGGTAATTTTGCCCACGCAGATCAATTTTTGACTATGCAAATGAAATAACTTTGAGTTTTGTACTAGTTAAGAATAAAAATATTTTTTATTACTTTAGTTAAATGTAAATTCGTTTAAATCAATCTTAAAATGTCACCTTCGATGGGTTTCTGACTTTATAAGTACCTAATAATATTACGAATAGAACAATAGAAATAGATAACTGTCAGAGAATGCCTTAAGCCATTAAGTTCGCGTTTGTACAGACGCCAGCACATCAACCTACCCGAAACCGTCACATTTTCCCAATCAACTTTGAACCTTATGCTTTAGTGATAAAGTTGAAAATCTATTAAAAAAATTTGACAGATTGTAGTAGGTTGATGTGCTGGCGTCTGTACATTAATCGTGCATAAATAAATAAATAAAACAAATAAAACTAGCGTAAGATTAGCTACCTATATTCATGTTTAGAAAAACTATAACGGAGTATTAACATTTTAGATTAAAAATGCCATTAAATAGAGAAGAAAAATTAGAAAGAAAGAAGTTATCCGAAAGAAGAAGAAGAGAGAGGCTTAAACATAATGAAGAGTTCAAGGCCAAATACCGGGCGAGATATTATAAAAGGAAAGCCGAAGGAAAAATACGAGAGTGTTATTTTTATGAAATGTCTAAATTAGTGTTATACACACATCAAAAGTGTCTAGGGATCAACATATATTTTTGCAATAACTTTTCTCCTGATTGATATTAATTAAAACTTTCTTTAAGGATTCATCAAATAAAGTGTTTTCGTTTGTCACAGTAACGATAAACCAAGTCACCTTTGCATTAATAAAGAAATTTGCCATTTTCCTAATAAAGGGATTTTTGACATTTGAACCACTAACACAAAAGTTCGAAAAAAAGACTGAAATAACAGTTTTCTTTAAAATTTTATTGGGTAACTTAAACAATTAATAATCCGTGTTTCTACCGCGAACACTAACAACACAAGAACATCGGTTTGGCATACTCAAAATGAGTTCATCCAAATCACGCTGTGGAATGGCCGCCCATGTTCGTTGCAACAACAAAAAAAGGTCTTCTTGCGACTGGATACCCTCCATATTCGGCAGAGCTCTTCTCTGTAGCATATCCCATGCATGCTCAATCGGGTTCAAGTCTGGCGACTGAGCAGGCCAGGGCAGGACATTGATGTTAGCTGCGGCGAGAGTCTGTCTTACAACTCTTGCGGTGTGCGGTCGTGCATTATCATGCATTAACTGAAATAAGGGACCGATTTGCACTTGTAGAGGAACGATGACGTCTGATACAATCGTCTCAGCATAAATTTGAGCGTTGAGGTTGCCTCTGATCCAAATCAACTCAGTTCTTCCGCCGATCCAAATACCCGCCCATACCATGATGGTTCCACCACTATAAGGATGGACTTCCTGGCAGGATTTTAATCGCTGTTGGCGTCCAGGGGTTCTCCAGTGTCGTATACGTCTTGTATCCGGTCTCATACCAAAACGAGACTCATCAGAAAAGCACACGAAACGCCATTGTTCTTCTGCCCAATTTCTGTGTTCAAGAGCCCATTGATATCGAATCCTACGATTGTGCATTGCTATAGGTGGTACCCGTAGCGGTCTTCGGGAATGAAGGTTCACTTCATGCAAGCGGTTTCTGACTGTTTGGTCGCTAATTAAGTTCCCTGAAGAGTGATGAAGCCTCACGGCTAACATCATGGCGGTTATTGTTGGAGCTCTTCGAGTTAAGATTTGAATGTATCGGTCTTGTCTCCGTGTGGTGCAGCGATACCGTCCTCCATGGCGCTCAGCCACGGTACCAGTGCTTCGGTAACGTGTCCAAAGTCGACTGATAACACTCTGACTTGTATTCAGAGCTAAAGCCACAGTACGTTGCCGGGAACCAGCTTCTATCATTCCCACGGCTCTGAGCATTTCTTCCCTGCTTAAATGACGTCGCCGCTCCATAATAACGTTGGTTTTAATCAGTAGTAGGGAAACAGTAGCACTAATAATGTCTTCAATGCGTTGTATGTTTTTATAGGGAAAATATTGACAGCTGATTTTCATCTTTTACTCGAATTTGATTCACAGTTCCTGATTCAAATTATGAAATGCACCAAAAAGGATCCATATAAATTTATAAAATCATAAATTTATTACAAAGCCACATCTCAATCTCAAGAAATCCGCATAAAAATGCTTGATCCCTAGACACTTTTGATGTGTGTATTTTTGTAATTTCTTTAACAAATAATTAATAATGTTGGACTGATTTTACTAAAAAACGTTTTCTGCCTTAGTAACCTACCTATTTTTTTTACCTTATAAGTAATAAAATAATTTCTTTTCAATATGAAGTAACAATAAGTACCTAACTCATTTGAGAAAGTTAAATTAAAATTTTCATTTTCGTGGGGTGTTTTGTGATTAGCGTGGCCTACATTTTTTTAACCTCAATTATCTCTGTAAGTATATCGCTCTCTGAGGTGCCTTTTTTATAAAAAAAATATTACTTTTACGTATATTTTAAGATTCTGAAATAAATTTAAAAAAAAATTGAATTCGAAAATTGCCACGAAAATCACCAAAGCATGCCTTACTCGAAGAAGCACCCCCTTAGCGCACACGTTCTTATATTTTCCGTCAGGGTTTCCGAGCGGAAAATATAAGAACGTGTGCTCTAAAGAGAAGATTTTGTATGAAGTGCGTGCATTCAGTTCAGGGTCTCCGAATCTGAATTTCTGATTCGGAAACCGAATCAAGAAACCGGACATATGCGGCCGGCCTTAAAGTGTTAATTTTTTTTTTTTTCAATAAATAGCTTTGTATTTGCCAGCCAGTTCGAAATTTAAATAAAACCTTTGATAAGTTACCTCTTTGGTTGCCATGTCTCGGAGTAAAAGAACGTTCCATTTTTAAATTACACGACAGATATGAGTTTATTATGTAATTTAGCCGCAAAATACGACAGAAATGGATTTTCATACAATTTTTGCTGGCTGCTACTCACATACAGGGTGACTGGTAATTAGTGGCGGAGCCGTTAAGGGGAGGTAGTCTAGGGTTTTTCCGACAGATATCACTATGAGACCTACCGTCCTTACTTAACCCTTTCCAAGATATTCCTACTTTTTGTTTAGCAGTTTTTGCATAAAATAATGACAGTAGCGGAAATTTTACAATTAATATTACTTATTTAGAATATCTTTGTTGCAAAACAAAAAAAAGTAGGCCAAAATCACTTTTTTTTAGGATTTATTACTATCTCTTTAAGTAGGAATATCTTGGAAAGGGTTAAGTAAGGACGGTAGGTCTCATAGTGATATCTGTCGGAAAAACCCTAGACTACCTCCCCTTAACGGCTCCGCCACTAATTACCAGTCACCCTGTATATTTGGCCAGTACAGCAATTTCGATTTATCTCGAAGAAGGTTGTCAAAATAATGCTTAAATTTCCAAGCATGTCTGAGAAAAAGTACTTAAACTAGCTACATAACTTACATAAACAAGAACTGAAGGTTTCACGTGCTTAATAACGGTAGCCACTGCAGCGGCTAATCCTCCAGTGCCCACTGGCACAATTAAAGCGTCCAGAAACGGTGTGGTTTCCATAATTTCTAGTGCCAAGGTCCCATAGCCGGCAAGTACTTGTGGATGGTCCCGCCTTAGAAAGTAAAAATAAACCGATTTTAAAATGGACAACAGTTAGGTACAGAGTTTATTTTTTAGGTGTTTTTTACCGCATCGTACTTATATTCCGGGGAAACCGAACACAACAGTAATCTTAGGCGCGTTGCCCACACGAGCTAGAGTCGAGGCGGCGACGAGGCGCGGGCGCACGTTTTCTATAGGAATAAATGGCAATGCGTTCACATACCTATTTATTCCTATAGAAAACGTGCGCCCGCGCCTCGACGCCGCGCCGCCTCGACTCTAGCTCGTGTGGGCGACGCGCCTAACATAGGTTAGGTAGGTAACTAGGGAAAATTTAGGAACAGTCACATGTGTCTTTCATACCTAAGAGGCGAGTAAGCCATCATGTTGTTCCTAAGTGAAGATGACCCAAAATCATGACCTAACATCATGTAATCTTCAGTTAGGATATAGGTATGGGTTAGGTATAGAAAGAAAATATGTTTCAAAGTGATTTCATTCCTCCGCATTACATGCCCATGTTATGCTGGCGTGATCATCGATTTCGCAACTTTTCAGTCACTGCTAACCACATTCAAACTCCTCATAAACACTCATTTTTAGGGTTCCGTACCAAAAGGTAAAAAGAAACCCTTATGGTGCGACTCAGTCTGTCTGTCTGTCTGTCACAGCTGGATATCTCAAGAACTATTAATCTTATCAACTTGAAATGTCAAATAGTTTTAGATGACGTTTATACAACTATATTGCAAATAAGAAAGAAATAAAAAAACATTTTTTTTTTGTTCAGTGGGGACTGAAATTCGAAGTGGGGCTAAGAAATCATATGGAATCATATGAAAGAGCGCAGTTTGCATATTCTCAAACATTTTTTCTTTTTTTTTGTAGGCCGCGTAGTTTTCGACTTTTGATGAAAAATGTAAAAAAAAATACCGCCCCCCCTTATCTCCAACTTTGCATAGAGAAAAATCAGAAATTATTCTATGTGATAAAAGTTTATGTAACGATTATAAAAAAAATAAAACCTCTAAATAGCACACTTTTCAGAAGTCATAAACAAAAGTTACATTAGTTCCTCTATCGGTCAAGAGATGG
Source organism: Amphipoea lucens (assembly GCA_947508005.1). NCBI lineage: Eukaryota > Metazoa > Arthropoda > Insecta > Lepidoptera > Noctuidae > Amphipoea > Amphipoea lucens. Next base: position 8,000,529 of record OX382373.1, on the reverse strand, counting down.
CGCTGACCTAAAACTGCAATATTCTACACCGCAGCGCGCAGTGTTAGAATTCTCTGACGAATCTATCCTCGCCGATGAAAATTTAAAAACATATGATGGTACGGAACCCTCGCAGCGCGAGTCCGACTCGCTCTTGACCGGTTTTTACCCGACTGCGCCAGAAGGAGGGTTATGTTTTTCGAGAGTATGTATGTATGTATAATTGTTTGGCACGCTCTGCGGCCTGAGCGGCTCGATGGATTTTAGCTTGAGAGGTGTCGTTAGATTCGTATTTGCTGTGAGAGTGCCACTGGGTATATCAAAATAAAAAAATAACCAAAATAGCGGATTTTTGGTGCCACATTATGCTTTCAAAAAAATTTTTTTTCTCAAAACCTATCGAGTGGGGTATTAAAATAAAGGGTTTTAAAAGGTGATTACAAAAATATAAACAACTTATATGGTTGAAAGTAATTCAAAGTGAAAAATCGTAAAAAAATACGTACCAAGAACTAAATCGTCTGCGAAATCTTTGGCATTTGTAAACTAAAAAGCTGGAAATATAAAAAAGTAATTAAAAAAATTTAAAAACCCGACTGCAATCTTATACTAAAATTAACTGAAAAGCTAAAAACAAGCCCATTTTAAATTTAATAAAAGTTGGAAGCAGGCGGGGCCCATAACATTATTATAGTTTCAAACTCAAATAGGTCCCGCCTGCTTCCGACTTTTATTTAATTTAAAATGGGCTTGTTTTTAGCTTTTTGAAAAGCTAAAAACAAGCCCATTTTAAATTTAATAAAAGTTGGAAGCAGGCGGGGCCCATAACATTATTATAGTTTCAAACTCAAATAGGTCCCGCCTGCTTCCGACTTTTATTTAATTTAAAATGGGCTTGTTTTTAGCTTTTCAGTTAGTTTTAGTATATGGTTGCAGTCGGGTTTTTTTTTTAATTTTTTTGATTACTTTTTTTTATTCTATCCATTCGCGTAATACCACACATCCCTCTTCGCATTCTCATCTCAGCCGCATGCATGTTGTATGTACCGCATATTGTACACGTACATGGTCATGTTAGAGAATCAATCATCATCATCATAATCAATCTGTAGTTTTAAGGCTCCGTAACATGGGTGATCTAGTACCTAAATGAGCGGTACCAGCTGATACTCGTTCGGCTTCCCTTAGTTTCTTCCCAGTTTTCAGTGACCTACGCGATCATCGCGTCCGCTGCATGCTGGTGGTTAAGATACCCATTGAAGGCGTGAATACTGGCTGGCTGATACTCGCTGCTCGAGAGCTTGAGGAAGTGAAGGTGACTTCAGAATGAAGTAGCTGCACGAAGGCTTCGCTGACGTTCAAGTTCGCGTAACCAGTTTAAAGGTATGAGGAAGAGGGTGGAAAGTTCCTCATTCTCCTCCAAGCTTTGTGGCTGGAGGGCTACTACCCAGCTGTTGTTGTGAGGTTTCTGTATATGTGTTAATCACGGAAGGAGGATTTTGGGTTTGAGCCTATGTGGCGGTTCAAATGCCACCACACAGCCATACTCTCTTGAAAAATGTTTCAGGCACTTTTGATTGATTTTGGGTGCCAGTCCGACTGGGGAGGCACAACACAACTTTTTTGGTACCCATAGAATTGTATAGGTAAACTATAGCTTCGGAAAATATCTCACGGGAACGCACTAAGTACCAATGTTTTCATATAACTGCTCACAGTCAGCATGGTTTTATCCGACATCTTGAACAATCATCGCCATATTTCAGTAAATTTACACATAACTTCAATTAATAATATACCCAAACCTTCCTCATGGATCACTTCGTCCATTGGTGAAAACCGTATGAAAACCCGTTCAGGAATTTTTAAGTTTATCACGTTCAGACGGACAGACAGACAGACGCGACGTGGGGGACTGTGTTTTATAATAAATAATGATGGAGATGAAACTATCGTGAATGTAAAAACAATGTATATGCATACCCGTTGATGTAAGTAAGTCCCTTGTCTCTTGCCAGAGCTCGAGCATATTTTTGAGCTTCCGCCAAGTTTGTTCCTTGCACAACAACCTTCGCTCCATACCCATGACATCTTTGCATCTTGTCAATGGGCAACGTAACGGGCATAACCACAATGACCGGGATGCCCATCTTTGCTGCGTGATAGCTCAGAGCTATGGCCTCATTACCTGTTGAAGCCATGACTACACCGAGCTTTTTCTTGTCACCCGGCAAAAGTTGAAGAGCATTAAGACAGCCCCTTTCCTTGAAACTGTAATGAATGTGTATTTTAAGAGGTATTAAAAGTAGGCCTGTATCCTTTGTCCTAATGCAGGTCATGGTCTACTCAGTGTAATTTTAAATCCGTTTGGCCGTTAAGGCGAAAGCGTCAGGGTATCCCACGAACATCAAATCTTGCGATTTTTGCGTCAGTAACGACCGTAGCAAGTTACGGGCGTTTCTTACTCTGTATCGCCTATGGACGTAAGATTAGTTTGGAGCCCGACATAAGAATGAATGACACCACGATTTCACAGTTGTCCCTACTCCCGATGTGTTTTTACTAGGGCATGCAAAACCGGTTTTCCGGTTTTGCGCAAAACCGGAAATCGGCCAAAATTTAACGATTTTTGAAAACCGGTTTTGAGAGCCAAAACCGGAGCCAGCTCCGGTTTTGTCAACATTTTTTTCGAAGTAATGTTATTTTGTAGTTCGTCTTCAAAGTTACAAAAATGTTGATTTTTTTGGTTATTGTGGGTGACTGTGTTTAATATTTGAAGATGCTGATTGTGTTTTCTATGTTTAAAATATATTATTTTGATAGCAGACGTAATAGGTACCAAAGATACCAAAAACTTACTTGTTGTTGATTTGATCTCAGTTAATTAATCTTTGTACTATTATAAGTTCATTGTTATCTGTACAATTATTATGGTTTGGATTTTAAAAAAAAAGTAAAAAAACTAATACCCGACTACGACAAAAAAAAAACGACGCTGAAAAAGTATGAAACAAGATTTTCATACTTCGAACAGAACAAAAAGAAAAACCGTAGTCACACGTTATTAGTGTTTCGGTTAGTACCTATAACGTGTGATTACGGTTTTTCTTTTGTTCTGTTCGAAGTATGAAAATCTTGTTTCATACTTTTTCAGCGTCGTTTTTTTTTTGTCGTAGTCGGGTTTTAGTTTTTTTACTTTTTTTTATTTAAACAATTTTGGTGTTAATTTTAACACATGACTTTTGTCCGCTAGAGGGCGTCGCTTTAAATTTGAGCAATATTTTGGAAATGTACAAGTGAAGCCCTTTCAAATGATACCAAACATGGCGTATTTATCTCAATTTTTATTTTTAACACATTACTTTTTGTCCACTAGAGGGCGCCGTATCGAGTTTTGTGCAACGTCACGTAGCCTATGTTCAGCGGACAATTAAGACGGTTCTAACGATACCTCATATCTCGAGTTCCGATAAGTAGATTAGGAGCTATGAGGGAACAGATGAACATACTCACATACATACATAGCCTGTTAAAACTTTTAAGAAAAAAAAAACCGACTTCCAAAAAACACTACAAAGTGAAAAATAACTTTAATTTCGGAAGTCGGTGTCTTTGGATCTGTATTTTAGTTTTTTGCCACCGACTTCCGAAATTAAAGTTATTTTTCACTTTGTAGTGTTTTTTGGAAGTCGGTTTTTTTTTTTCTTAAAAGTTTTTATTTCACGCTTTTTAGTGGGTCTGCTTATAATTTATCTAAGTTACAATAGCTTAGTGCTCATCGCCTTTTACAAACAAATTATTGCTTTTCCCGATGCGGGGAAGTTAATTGTTGAGGAGTTCTCCAGGTCCACCATCAGCTCCATATCACCATTCACATTGTGACGAGTATAAATTGCTTAGCAACCAAATTAAAGTAATCGAATAGCAACCCGTGAAATACTTATATATTATTGAGTAGTTCCGGAGGCCATCTGTGGTCTTCATTATCAGTTCCACTTCACCAAATGGTGCTTTCCGAGAGCAAGTGCACGAGTTACTATAAAAAATACCCAAATCGCTATAGGTGTGCCTATAATATTTGAAAAGTTCCTTCGATTTCTCCAGGATCCCATCATCAAATCCTGACCTGATGTTTTTAGACTAGATGCTGATAATCCTGGCTGCAGCATCAGGTCAGGCTTATGTCAACATTGCATTGAACTTAAAATTTAGTCCTGTTTAAAATGAGCCCAAACACGACTACTGTGCTGTAATTTCAAGGTTTGTACTTTTTCTGATGCTCCTGGCTTCAGCATCAGGTCTCTATGTACTTCGGTGTTCCTCATTAACAGTACGTTTATCCACACATCGAGCCCTTTTCAATGAGCCTAAACACGATATATCTGCTGTTAGTTGTCGAGGAGTTAGGTACTCTGCAGACTATCCTGACTGCAGCATCAGGTCATGACTTGATGATCATGAGACCAAATGTGACAAATGCCCTATCAAACATCAAAACAATTTACTAATTTATAAAACAGCCCTTGCCTGTTCGAGTAACTTCTTACTGTTAAGGAGGTGTACCTTCCATCATCAGCCCAGCTACCTGAGATGGTAACAATCATACGCAAATACACAAGATACTTCATAAAATATGCGAAAAACAATAAGTGAGCCTATAAAATTTGAGGGTTGCCCTCGATTTCTCTAAGATCCCATCATCAGATATTGAAATGGTGACAATGGGACCACACTGGAAGCACCAGCTTTCAAATAAAAAAAGAATCATGAAAATCGGTTCACCCAGTCGCAAGTTATGAGGTAACAAACATAAAAAAAAAAAAAAAAAAAAAAAAAAAAAAAAAAAAAAAAAAATACAGTCGAATTGATAACCTCCTCCTTTTTTTGAAGTCGGTTAAAAATCATAACCCTCCTTTGGCTTTGCCGTAGTCGGGTAAAAAGAAATGTATCATACAATTTGTTTTATTTATAGACTTAGTGGGTATTTAAAAAAAATGGTGTTTCTTTTTAAATTATACTACATTCGATTTTTTTTGCTAAAACCGGAGCTAGCTCCGGTTTTCGGTTTTGGTCCCAAAAAAACGATGTTCAAAACCGGTTTTGATGACTTTCCGGTTTTGCATGCCCTAGTTTTTACCCGTCCGAAAAAGTTTAATCGGGTCTAGGGTTCACTCCGAAGCTTCGAAAGTTCGAACTACTTTCGAACGGGCCTGTATGATGGCCCCTTTCTCAAACCCCCTTACGCCCCTTTCCCATGTCGGGGTCGATGCCTTTGGGCTTACACTGCTCCATCACGGGGTGAAGGAGTGTAGGCCCAAAGGCATCGACCCCGACTTACGGTTACGAGTTGTAGGTCGTGAGTTCGAACCCAGGCAGGCACTTTTCTTTGTGTATTTAATTTCATCACCACTGCTCTCAAAACGGTGAAGAAAATAAGCAAACCAGTGACCCGATGTCCAGAACCAAAAATATGACATCAACCAACACGCACTGGGTCCGCGCGGTGGATTATGGCCCACTCATCGCATTGAAACTTATGCTATGACAAATGATTATAGATACGTACCTGCCAGATTTTTGCATGAATTCCAATTTATAGTGGATGTTTATACCGAAATCTTTCTGGGTGTGTGCTGCCTGAAATTTAACTCTGCAATTAGGTATGGTAGTAGGCATTAGGTACCTCGTAATACAACCGGACAAGTGCGAGTAAGATTTTCGTACTGAGGGTTCCGTCTCAAAGTTGCCCGGTTGCCGCGGCTTCACTTACGTTAGGTACAGCCTATGGATTTCCAATTCCGGAGTTAAGGACAAAATTAACTATACACTTTAAAAAATAATTATGAGAGTGGAGAATATACCGATTTGAATTAAAGACTAAATGTTACTTCAAGATAGGTATGGCCCTTGAATTTCAGATTCCGAATTGAAGGACACACATACTTAAGTCATAAGTAGGTACACAACTTTGCGGTTGAAAAAATATATAATAAAGACTCAATGATACTTCAAGATAGGTACTTATGACCCTTGAATTTCAAATTCCGGATTGAAGGACACACATACGTCATAAGTATAGAACGTGCCACGAAAGATGAGACTTGACTTTTATCTTAAACTTTATTATTTCGTAATAAATACCTATTATAATATTGTTAAGAATTTTTATCTAAATGTCATCGATAAATCCCTGAATAGATATACACATTATGTGTAACTATTTCGTACACGACTTACCTGCGCAAACTCCCTACTACTGAGCTTGTCAAGTCTCATCTTCCGTGGCGCGTAGGTATTATACACAACTTTGCGCTTGAAAAAAATGTTCCCATACATCGTTTTACATCACGTTCCAACTCCAACTGCAAATGAACTGAACCCGTTCATGAGAAAGGGGTCTTAAGACGGACATACGGACAATATGATCCGATAACTGTTCCGTTTTTTAACTTCATAAAAAAAAAGAAGGAGGAGGAGAAGGATTCGACGAGTTTCTCGCCGACTCCTTATTTTACAAACCGATTAACGTAATTATTGTGGGTTTAAATATTCCTTTTGAGGTACGTAATCCTAGAAAAAGTTTTGGTATTTTAGAAAATCTTTCCTTTCGGCGAATCCTTGCATTTCTTGCATACTTACTATGATAGGCGTGTTGATAATGTAAGGCCGTATTCTCTGTGCTGTTTCCACAACATCTTCAAACTTGATTATTTTGGGACATTCCGGGTCACAATATTCGTCGTAGTCTTCCTAAAAGTTAAGTTACATAAACCACACCCCGCCTAACCCTTCGGGTAAAACAGGCGTGAGGTCCCTAATTCAAAAACAAATTAAGCACAATTTCAGCAGAGCCAGAGCTCATCCAAGAACTTAGTACAGCATGAGGGTCCAGCAATTAAATCGTTTGAGCAAAAATATTCAAATAACGTCTTACGTTGCACTTACATTTTTTCGACTCATGTTGAATTGTGTATGGAAAGGAAGAATGGTTTGTATATATTTTTACCCGACTACGGCGAAGCAAAAAGGAGGGTTATTCGTTTTAGTTTTATTGTGAATTTTGGAATTTAGAGTAACATATTGCAGCTTATTGCATGGTTGTGATCAGTTGTGATGTCGGTCTCGATCTGTTCTAGATGTTGTTTTTGACAAAATGAAATTGTAAGTATTTCAACAAGGTATGCAAATTGACAAGACGTAAAACGTCAGACTTTTTCTATAGTGAAACAAAGTTATTTTGGCACGTGGCCAAGGTCGGAACTAACGGCGCTACCTTATTTTGATAATACAATGGGTATAAAAATTGCCACTTGCTCCTTTCAGATGTCACTACTATAAATAGTCCAAGAATTTGACAGCTAGCTCTCACTATTCTTATTTTTAGTGTTCCGTACTGTTAGGTTTTGTTATGTTATAAATTATTTGACGCAATTTGTTGTAATTTACTATTTTTAAATTCATTTATTTTTGTATTCGAATTTTGTAATCGACTTATCTGACAACACCGAAACGTTCCATTGGTGTGATTCTCTTTGGAAAGGTTGTCAAAAAGAAAGAAGAAGAATGGCGGGAGATTTGTTTTTGGTAGATTGGGTGGTTATGTCGATGTTGGACGCACAATAATTGATCTTGTACATTGCTGGTCTTCATCTCCATATAAGTTATTATAGTTGTCATATTGTAAAAGCAAAACAATAAATACTTAAACTGAAGTGAGGCAGTTTTATTACAGTACATTAAAAGGAAAAAAACGGAATCGATCGAAAAACGATCACTTTGTTTTCCGTCTGTCTGCCTGTTAAAACCCTTTATCTCGGGAACGCGTGGAGGTATCGAGTTGAAATTAAAACCATATACTCCAGGTCTGCGGTCCCTTGAAGCTGTGAAAAAATCAAACTTCTAAGTTAACGTTAAAAAAGATACGGCCGTTTATGCCCCAAAAACCGAATATTTCGATACTCTCAAGGGAATCAAAATGTATAGGGTACTTCCCGTTGACCTAGAATCATGAAATTTGGCAAGAAGCAAGGTCATGTAGCACAAGTAAAGGAAAAATCCGAAAACCGTAAAGGAGAAGAGAAAGACTACATAGTTTCCTGGGCCCAGGTGTTAACTCAATCAAACTAGCCTTATTTGTAAGTGGATATAATAACAAGGCCTCACTGAAAATTTGGTGAAATTTGGCTATCCAGGAATCAAGTTTATTTTTATTGTATTTTTTTATAAAGACTGGGGGCGTACGACAGGAATAACCTGATAGGAGTAGTAGTCCAACTCGAGGATGATCTTCCTGACATGCTTGCTCTGGAAAACTTAAGAGATGTTATTTCTAGCACTAATAGAATGTATTTACATACATAATACACTACAAGTACCCGCTGTAATGAAAACGAACTTAGTTCTCTTGGGAGCATCACCTTTATAATATGATATTTCTCCCATAAAAGTCTTCAGTTGTATGACTAGCATTGCCCGCGACTTCGTCCGCATGTATTTCGTACTTTCCTCTAAAAATTTCGAAAACGTATGTTTATGATCGTTATCATTTATAAAGATTTTTATACCAATTTTCGAGTTAATCAAGCCACGCAGTAAAATCCTTCCCTATAAAATTAACTACCCATTTTCATCGCGTTAGGGGTAGATCAGAGGACACGGTGGAGCATACGGTGGAGGTCTGCCCCGCATGGGCGGAGCACCGCCGTGCCCTCGTAGAGGCGATCGACAGCGGCGGTGACCTCTCGCGTCCGGCCCTGGTTCAAGCCATGGTCCGGGGCGAGAGGGAGTGGGAGGCGGTCACCTCCTTCTGCGAAGCAGTCATGCTAGCGAAGGAGGTGGCGGAACGGCTGAGGGAGAGAGCCTCACACCCCAGCCGCCACGGGAGACGCTCCGGGCGTCGGGAGCCGCGTGACGACTCCCGGCCACCGTAGGCGCGGGCCTGCGCCCGGAGAGTAATGGGTAGCTCACCGTCCGATCAGGACCAGGCCCGTGCCGGACGGCGCGTACGTGTTCCACGCGCGCCTCAAAGAGATGTCAGCATAAAGGAAGGGGCCTGCCAGGGCCGAAGCCTGCCGGGGGTGCGGGATTGTCCGAAAGGGTTACCGCTACCCCGGAACATAAAGGGCTAACAGTAAGAGTCTGACACTCCCTTCGCTCCACCCAGAGCGGGAGGGGTCATTTGATGATTTCAAAAAAAAAAAAAAAGAAAAAAAAAAAGGGGGTGTTACTAGACCGACACCGAACCCAAAAATGTGATTAAAAAATGTTTTGTCTGTCTGTCTGTTTGTTCAGGCATCACGCAAAAACTACCGGTTCGATTACGATGAAACTTGGTATAGGTAATTATTCTTTAATATCCTGGGCACCACACTGGGTACTTTTTATCCCGGAAAAGTACTTACAATAAAAACAAACTTAATTTTGCGGTTCGATCCCTAGACCCGATTACTGTACCAACCGCAAATAATAAGTTTGTCATAGGTTACGTGGAGGGTGTGTTCTTTGTGAAGAGTAGGTATTCACTAAGAAAGTGTTTTTCGAAATTCCAACCCTAAGAGGGTGAATGGAGGGAGGGTGAAATTTCACGCGGACGAAGTCGCGGGCAGAAGCTAGTAGGTACAAAATATTTAAGTACGTCCATGGGTGTATGTAACAGATCTCAACATCGCGCGTTCGTATTTTAGAAGATAGACGATGATCTTCGAAGTGCATACTTAGGTACTTTACTTGTGAAATTAGGTACTGGTACAGGTTGGTGAATTTCGTGTGAAGTTCATTTGGTTACCAATTCGCCTTCGCCGGAATGCTCATATTCTTTCCCTATTGTATAAAGTGCTCTTTTCCCCTTCCACCCCTCTCTATCTTAAAAAAACGTTTTCAGTATCTTTGTGACTCCCACACGAAGTTTTTGAGATCATCGGATAATTTAAAGCTTAAAATGCCAATGCGTTCCACATCATTTTAAGACAAATCATTTTCTGTTCAGGGCGCTCGTATATTATTTTGTATACTATAGTATATTATTATATAATAATATAATATAATAATTTTATATTTTATTATATTATATTATATTATTTTGCAGCACTGACAACCCCATGTTTTTATATCCACGTAATCACTGTCCATTCCAACTATTCCAAGGTTGCCTGGAAGAGATCGCAGAAAGCGATAAGGCCGCCCATTGTATGTTTTATATTAATAATCGTTTTTTTTGTTATGTTTTTTCTGGTGTACAATAAAGTACCTATATATAAATAAATAAATACTATGTAGGTATTCGGACTTCAGACCTTACTTTTCACATACCTAATAAGTACAGACACTACGGCTCGATCTGTCGGTCGTGATTATTCTTGGTGAAGGTGTTAACTATAGATACCTTTCTCTAAAAACTAATAAAAAAACAAGTTGGTAGTAAAGCTATGTTTTAATTTCTATAAGTAAATACATAATTGTCTGATCTAAAAACATGTTTCACTAAACACCACTCGCTAATGCAACATTCATGTAAGCATCATCAATCTATATGTAGCAATTTAATTGCAATTTTACTAAACGTCAACTATGTAATTATATCGTTACATAGGGGAGGCCGGGGCTTCAGAATAATAAAAGACTAATATATAGGGTAAAACTAAATTAGCTACCGAAATTCTGCAGACGTGATTGATCGTAAATTTGATCCTGATATTTAGGCAATTTCGAAGTTACAACTAAAAATATATTTTTTGTTAGTTGTTGCTCCAGTCTCCCCAAGACCTAAAATAAATAGAGTTATTGTTTTTTATCAGTATAAAAGGTTTGGGAAGCATACGCATCTGGTTTTTGGCTTGAAGGTGTCGTCCATAAACTCGCAGATATTGGGAAAGAACTTCTCTATAAAATTTTTTAATGTATTCGCTTGTTTGAAATTTTTAGTTTCGCAAATAATGGTTATCTGTACAAAAAAAAAACATATAAGTACGTAACGTAACACGAAGATATATTACAAACAGGGATCCGTTGATATGAGCCAATTTTCTAGATAAGGAACGTCATCGATTTAAGAGTTTTGTAAAACTATCATCGTCTCGTAATCTCTTTCAATACCTATGCTTAATGAAATTCAAGATTAGTTGCTGAGGACTTGATGCTGAATTTCACTGTTTTCTGCAACACTGAACATAGCTTAGTCGCTTAGCTTAAATTCACCCCCATCATCCTTCAGAGCTCCAGGGCTACAGAATTGTATGCCTATAACAGCACCCTCATTGTGTAATACATTATCAATCTCAATCTGAATCATTTTAAAGGATATTGCTAATCCATTGCTTCATATGTTTGTAAAACTGTGTCTGCTCACAACGTAAATAACGCAATGAATGTTGATGACCTGTCAAAATGAAACCCCTTGCTACTGATAGTGTATTACGCAATTACCCCGCTGTAGTTGTCAAAAATAGAAAAAGTTATTATTGTTATTAATGTGGCCCCACGCTCACGCGACTTACGAATGTCGGCAGGTGCTTTACTTTGGGTTAATAATTTCATCACCTCTGCTCTCAAAACGGTTAAGGAAAATATCGTAAGGAAACCGGCATGTCCTAGAACCAAACATTCTAAGACATGTGACATCTACCAACCCGCACTGGGCCTGCGTGGTAAATACAGCCCACTCCCTCTCGAAGAAAGACAGAGACCTGTGTCCTAGAAGTGGGAACATTATAGGCTGATTATGCTAAACGCCCACTGCGGTACAGTAGGTATGTCTTGAAAAAGTGTAACACAATAGCATTAAAATTAAGTAGCTTGTAACGTAATAGCATTATAATTAAGTAGCATGTAACGTTCTATCATTAGAATTATGTATCTTAATGGTAGGTATCTTACGTAGGTATCAAGTAATTTATCTTCTTCTAGCCAATCTTGTTCCACTCCAGAGTAAATTATATTACATTGCATGTATTTAATCAATTTTAAAATTTTGTTGCGTACTATATCCTTTCCTGGCGCCACACGAATCTATAACCAGATGTTTATGTTAAAAAAAAACAATAGATTAAACATTTTTATTCTATTAGTTTGATGAATCGGTTCTTACGGCCATTGTAAAAATGCGACCTTCAGCTGCCTTCCCGTGTAAAATAGTCCGTTTTAAATGCCATAAATCTGTATTGCCTCCAGACACGATACAGACCACCCTGTAGACAATGTTCGCCCAGTTATATCTTCTACTGCTACTGCTACATGTATAAAATTGCGTAACATCCCCACAGTCGCCATAATTATGATTCATGCATTTGTGTTTTTTTTTGCAATTTGTGACTTTTCTAGTACCTACTCTTACCTATGTTGTGCCAGAAGTCTTTTAATCATCATCATCTGCCTGGCCTTTTACCAACTATGTGTCTAAGCGGATGCAGCTGAAAACTAGTATACGGAGCGACTGCCTATCTGACCTCTACAACCCAGTTACTGGGTAATACGATAGTACCCCTTTGCAAGACTGGTTGTCAGGCATTCGGGCTTCTGACTACCCGTAACGACTGTCAAAGATCCACGAATGACAGCCGGGACCAACGGCTTAACGTGCTTTCCGAGGCACGGAGGGGTCTCGGTATGTAAAGATGGTAACCCATCCACATACCAACCGCGGCAAGCGTAGCTTAATAATAATAAATTATTTATTTCGAACAACGTAAGATCCACTGTGTTAGTACTTAATTCCTTTCCCTGATCGATCGACCTGTGCGGCTGTTATTATTTAGCCACGTTGTAACAAAGAAGAAGGGTCACGTCCCATAGAAAATTTACCCAGGCCCGACACAAAAGGAACGCATCTCAGTTATTTTGTTATATGAAATATAACAGAAATAAATTAACACTATTCTGAATATCAGTGGCTATCACCCATATATTGCCATTTGATTATGGTAAGGCAAAATATTTTAAAATATTTTTTTTTTAATGAATAGCAATTATATCCATTTAAGATGACGCCAATTTAGATAAAAATACAAAAATAGACAGCTGGAGGCTTAATTTATTGAGGCATCCACAGGCAAGCCCGGTTAAGCAGACGATATCCTCAAAGTTAAACTGCGAGATGTAATTAAAAAAATATAAAATAAAATTGGCTTGTTGAGATCTGTGCGTTTTTTAACCGACTTCAAAAAAGGAGGTTCTGTATTCGACCCGTATGTATGTATGTTTGTATGTCTGCGATTTTCTCAAAAACTAATGAATCAATTTTGATAATTCTTTCGCTAATGTAATCTACATACTTTCAGGAAGGTTTAAGTATATAATTCATTAGGTAATTATTCTTATGTACGGGGTTATATGCATAAATGTACTGCATCTCCGGCATTTCTATGCGAATTTGGACGATTCTTCTAGTGAGTGTCTTCAATTCTTCAATGCACTAGTGTTAATTGGATTTGTGTGAGGTAGGTACAGTCAGCATCAAAAGTCGATTAACACTATCATTTTTACATGTTATTAAATTGACAACAACTTTTTCAATAAACTGATTTTTAGCTTTTCACATAATAGACAAGAGTATATATTCTAAAAAAAATTCTTCTGATGCAATTTTGAACGAATATTTTGCTCAATAACTAAGATTCAAAAAACTGAAGTGTTAATCAACTTTTAATGCTGACCGTACAACTAAAAAGTAAAAAATAAAAACTTTTTTACAAAAAAACAACCTACTTAAAAAAAAACACTACAAAGTGATACTTAACTTTAATTTCGGAAGTCGGTGTCTAAAAACGAAAATGCGGAACCAACGACACCGACTTCCGAAATTAAAGTTATTTATCACTTTGTAGTGTTTTTTTTTGAAGTCGGTTGTTTTTTTCTAAATTGTTGTATCGTCATTGAATTACCTACATACAATTACGAATTTTGTAGGTAAATAGGTATTAAAAGAAAATTGTATATCGCCTGAACAAAAACACAAGGCAATATTTTGGTGTTAGCCATTGATTTGGAATATAAAAAATATATATTTTAGCTATATTTAAAATAACAAAAAACCGAGATATGTCTCTTCCGTGTCGGGTCTGAGTCACAAATGACCGTTCTTCTTTGCAACGATTAGCATCATACAAATGAAACGCGAGAATTGCCTTTATGTAATATGATCTGCTAACTGCTAACTGTGCCATTTTTTCAAAATATGTGAATGCAGGCAGCAATTACTCGGGGTGCCTGGGCAGAAAACCTCCACGTTTGCCCGGGGACTGGAGTTCCCTTCTGGATACGTCCGGGGGGAAGACCAGTGTTCGGGCCGGTGCACCCTGGGGTGCGGGCAGCGATTTCCCATTGGGATTATTTCCCAGTGGGATGCCGCTGTCCGCATGCTAATGTTCTGCCAAGAGGATCGCTCCAAACACTTGTTGTTCTGAGTAGCAGAGCGGCAGTTGTGGTGGAGTGAGAGCAGGCCCGGTGTGCACTTACCCTGCCGCCGGGCAGGCAGAAGGGGTAACCCCCCCCTGCCACTGCTAATCTCGTAGCCCCGGAGACAGTTAGCGGCGTCGCCCGCACGGGCTGGGGTCGGGGCGGGCGGCGCCGAGGCGCGGGCGCGCGTTTTCTATGGGAATAAATGGCAGTGCGCTCACATACCTGTTTGTTCTTGTGGAGGGCGTGAGCCCGCGCCTCGGCTCTAACTCGTGTGGGCGACGCCCCGTAAGGTCATGTCTCTGGCTGTTGAAGGGGGTCGAGGGTCTTGGCTTAACCGCCCGGACCGCGAGGAAGATTAACCTCTATAAAAAATTCCCCAAACCTCCAAGCGGCGGCGCACCGTGAGGGAGATTGCAAGCTTGGCTAGTGGGTAGCTTGATCTAGTCGCTAGTGCGAACCGATTATTTTTTTGAGTAAATACAACATGATTCATACTCGTGGGAACAACTATGGTTAAAAACTTAAATAAAAACAAAGCGCAAGCGCAAACAGAAGAGGTGAGGAGTGATGCGGGGTCGGAGTCCGACGCTGCATCAGGAGACGCAAGCACGGGAGGCTCAGAGAGCCGCCGTGCCAAGGAGACGGCCGCTGCGACGACGAAGGTCCACAGCAAGCGGCCAAGGTCAGAGGACGGCCAGGGGTCGTCCTCTGACGGGGAGCTGGCCTCGGCTAGAAAAATCCCCACCAGTGGGCGGGGAGGAGTCAGAGAGCGAGGCAAGGGGAGGGGACTCACTGCCCGGGAGGCGGCAGAGCGAGCGGAGAAGCCCGCAAAGGAGGGGGGACCGGTCGCGCGGTCGCTTCGGGGCCCTCAAGTGACGAGGCGAGTGAGGCTGGCGGCCCCGATACGGACCGCAAGCTCAGGTTTGCGGCGGTCGTGGAGGTCGCGATCCGGGATGTGTCCCTGAAGAAGCTACAAGCGTCTAAGAACAGGGCCATACACTCGGCACAGGCCTCCATCATGGCGGCAGCGGAGGCGGCCAACTATGCTGGTCCTTCAGCCAGCGAAGTGGCCGAATTGCGGGCGGAGGTCGCCCGCCTTACGGCCGCCATGGAGCTTCTCCAAGAGGAGAATGGGAGGCTCCGAGCAGACCTGGCCGGCCTGAGGGTCGCCGGCGGCGCGGAGGCAAAACCGGTAAGCCAGCCCGTCCCGGTAGAGAACCAGGTCCTGAACCTGGTTCGGCAGGAGCTGGCAACCTTCCAGGCGCGGTTCTCCGCTCTGGAGGGTATAGTCCTGCGCCCCCCCCTGGCGGGCAGGACGGCCCCGGGGCCGAAGGCGGCCTCGTACGCGGCTGCTGCGGCAGCTGCCGCCCCTGAACCCGGGCCGTCTGGCCGGGCCCAGGCGCTGGCCAAATCGGCGTCGGGTCGCGGTGCCCCGGCGCCGGCGAAACCGGCGTCCGCTGGCGGAGCCCCGGCGCCGGCCTGCCGGCAAAACCCCGGCGCCGACCCAGAAGGGCAGGACGACTCGGGAGGGAAAGGCCCCAGAGCCTACGCCCCGCCCCCAAAAATCTCCCACGACCGACGCTGAGTGGTCGGGGAGAAGAAGAAGGCGGCCAAGGCGGCCAGAAAAAAGGCGCAAAACAGGCGTCGCAAGGAGCGAGCCGTCGCGGCTAGGCTTCGTCCCCAATGACCGCGGCTGTTGTTATAACGCTACAGCCGGAAGCGGCTAAGAGGGGAGTGACGTACTGCGACGTGCTCACCAAGGCACGAGAGACGGTGGACCTCCAGGAGCTGGGGATCACCGGGGGCCTTCGGCATAGGGTGACCACTACTGGCGCCCGCATGCTGGAGATCTCTGGTGCGACGAGTGGCCCGACAGCTGACGCCCTGGCTGAGAAGCTAAGGGCGTCCCTCAACGCGGACGAGGCTCGAGTCTCCAGGCCCGTCAAGTGCGCAGACATGCGTATCCTGGGCCTGGATGACTCCGTAACGGAGGAAGAGGTGGTGGCCGCCGTCGCCAGGACGGGCGGGTGTCTGGCCGACCAGGTGAAGGCGGGCACCATTCGTCCTGGTTTCGCGGGCATGCGAACCGTGACGGCGGCCAGAACAATCGTCGAGGGCCGAAGACTCCTGGTGGGCTGGGTGTCAGCGCAGGTTAAACTGCTGGAACCCAGGCCTCTGAGGTGCTTCCGATGCCATGTGGGGCACCACGTTGGCGTCCAGTGCACTTCGGAGGACCGCAGCACTCTGTGCTTCCGCTGTGGTCAGCCCGGACATACGGCTGGCTTGTGCAGCGCCGCGCCGCACTGCGTCACATGTGCGGCTGCTGGCAAGCCGGCCGATCACCGGGCGGGGAGCAAGTCCTGCGCTCCACCCACCGGGACCAGGAGAAAAGGCAGGCCCTCCGCCGCCGTCACCACCCCCACCGTCGCCGCCGCTGCTGCTGTCGCCGCCGCCGCCGCCACCGCCGGGGGGCCCTCAAAAAGGGCCCGGGAGGGGGCTGAAATGGAGGAGTAATGGCTCCATTGCGCCTCCTCCAGGCGAACATCAACCACTGCGCCTGCGCTCAGGACCTGCTGCTCCAGAGCATGGCGCAGTGGTCGATTAACATCGCCGTGGTCGCTGAGCCGTACTTTGTCCCGCCCAGGGAAAACTGGGTGGAGGACCTGAGCGGCTTAGTGACCATAATTTCGTCGGATGCCGCCGGTACCCCGTCCCTCGAAGGTGTCACGAAGGGACAGGGGTGCGTAGCGGCACGGTTCGGAGAGATCGTAGTAGTGGGAGTGTACTTCTCTCCGAACCGAACTCTCGCTGAGTTCCAGAACTCTTTAACAGAGTTGAGTGTCGTCGTCGCCGGAAACCATTCCTTCTCCGTGCTAGTGGTCGGGGACTTCAACGCCAAGAATTTGGCCTGGGGTTCCCGTTACACGGATGTGCGGGGCAGGATGGTGGAGGACTGGGCCCTGGAAACAGGCCTGGTCGTCCTAAATCGGGGTTCTGTTCCTACGTGTGTGCGGATGCGGGGTGAGTCCGTAGTGGACATCTCGTTCACCAGCCCCGCTCTGTCACAGCGTGTCAGTGACTGGTGCGTCATGGAGGAGGTGGAGACCTACTCCGACCACCGTTATATCCGGTTCAACGTCTCCACCCAGACCTCTAGCGCGCTGGTCCAGCAGGCCCCGAGTGGTCCGCGGTGGGCGCTGAAGCAGCTGGACCGGGAGCTCCTCCTGGAAGCCTCGATCGTGCAGGCCTGGGTGTCATCACCGGACAGGCCTGCCGATATTGACAATGAGGCGGAATGGCTCCAGGAGGCCATGTCCGATATATGTGACGTGGCAATGCCCCGAGTCCGGCCAGGATGCGCCCGACGTCAGGTGTACTGGTGGTCGCAGGAGGTGGAGTCGCTACGCAAGGCGTGCGTCGACGTGCGACACCTGTACACCAGGCACCGCAGCGGCCCAGGTGCGGGGCGAGCGCGGGCGGTCGGCGCTGGGACCGGGGTTCTCAAACTACTTCGAGTTTTTTTCTAGTAAAAATAAGTCTTCTTCATCCATATATATTTTGACAAACACTGACATACTTAAACAAAACACGACAAAACGCAGAACGCAGCCGCGCTCCAGTGCGACAGGCAGCCTGCGCGCGTTCCCACACACGCACCCGCGCCCGCCCCGCGCCCCTGTCTGGACGTACACTAAGAAAGCAACTACGGTAATTATAATATAAATTTAAAAAAAATTGTATGTCTGTCTGTTTGTTCCAGCTAATCTCCAAAACGGCTGGACCGATTTTGAAGGGACTTTCAACTTTCACTATAGCTGATGTTATAAGGAGTAACAGATGCTGATACTTACTTTTATTTTAGAAAAATCCAAAAAAATTAAAAAGCGAATAAAGACTCTTGCTTTTTATTAATGGAGCGAACGAAGTCGCGGGCAGAACTAGTTTTATATAAATTAATATTAAACTTACTTTTTGCCTTGTAACTCTGGAAGTATGTTAGGTATGCACAAGAGGGCGCCTAAACTGATTGCGCCCGCGCCTTCTGCTACTATGTTTTCCTCTTCTATCAAATGCAAGATCGCTCGTGCAGTCCAATCGTCGTGGATCAATATCTTAAGACATTACGTTGTATTAAGTGTCCCGCAGACAGCAATTTCTATGAAAACTTCATGAAAATTGTTCTACCAGAATCGCGTCGCACCGTCGCGTCGCGCCTGTCTGTGGGATGCTTTGGAGTCTAATCTACAACGCTTGAAGCTATTAACAGGATTTTATGTGAATAGTATCCGGTTAACATCGAATGCTAGAAAAAGTTCGGCTTTGTACTACAAAGCCGAACTTTTTCTAAGATAAGGGATAAGAGATGAGATGACACCTACAAAGTTTGTAGGTGTCATCTCATCTCTTATCCCTCAAACTGTCTGTTTCTACAACTCAAAGTCGGCCGGGTAAAACTTAAGAGCATGCGTACCTAAAACTTATTTATGCCCGTTGTCACTTTATAGCACTACGCGACGGTAGTAATATATTTGCGTAAAAACTGTTACTTAGGAATTATAATGTTTTTTAAGCAAGTCAGAGCCAATCAGTTCGGTTTTCTAGAAAACCAATCGTAAC
The DNA here is from genome assembly GCA_947508005.1 of Amphipoea lucens. Taxonomy (NCBI): domain Eukaryota; kingdom Metazoa; phylum Arthropoda; class Insecta; order Lepidoptera; family Noctuidae; genus Amphipoea; species Amphipoea lucens. The sequence continues at coordinate 7,981,542 of OX382373.1, read as the reverse complement.
TGTTGAAGAAAGTTGGGCTAGTTTTATACATATTTAGGTTAGGTAGCCATTTTCGAATTTTTGCGACACTAACGCACGGCAATTGTCTATATCTTCTATATCAAAAATCTATATCAAAAATTGTCTATATCTTCTACTAGCTGCCCGGCGCGACTTCGTTCGCGTGGTGTCCTACCTTACTCCTACCCCTACCCTTCTCCTACCTTACTTGTACACTACCCCTTCCCGACTCCTACCCTACTCCTACCGTACCCCTACCCTACTCTTACCCTACCCCTACTCCTACCCTACCCCAACCCTACTCCTACCGTACCTCTTCCCTACTCCTTCCCTACCCCAACCTTACTCCTACCCTACTCCTACCCTACCCCTACCCTACACGAACAATAGTAGTAGTTAAAATAAAATAAAAAATAGTTTACGTCCTATTCTTGGACCTACTGAATATACACACAAAATTTCATAAGAATCGGTCAAGCCGTTTCAGAGGAGTTTTGTTACAAACACTGTGAACACGAGAATTTTATCGTTACGCTACGTCGTATTCTGTGGCTGCGTGGAGCAACACGCACCGGCGCGGCGCGTCGTCGGCGTGTATTTTTTTTTCTACTGATATTTTTAATTTCGTAATATCTTTTGAATGGAATGTCCGATTTCAATAATTCAAAAAGTAATCAACAAGTATTGAAACAGTCTTGAATACAAAATAATTTATTTGGGTGAGAATTAATACAAAGGTATGGATAACATGGTCTGATTTTGATCGGCATTTCTATCAACTTTTAAAATGTAAAAAAGTAGTTGTAGTGACATAACTACAATAGTTGGACATGAAGTTTTTTGTAGATATTGATATGTTCTATAATATTGTAGAACATTTTTTTTGTTCTATCATCAATACTTTCCGCAGCGCATGCGATGAAAGACATTTTATGGCTATTTTTTTACACCTTGGGTTGGTTTTAGTAGGAATTTCTAAGGACCCCTAATTTTTTCTAGTAATAAATATCGCCTATGTTACTCAGTGATAATGTAGCTTTCTAACTGCAAAAGAATTTTTGAAATCGGTCCAGTAGTTTTTACGTTTATTCGTAACATACAAAAATACAAATCTTTCCTCTTTATAATATAAATAAAAATAAAAAAGTGTAGAGTGTAGATGTAGAAGTGTAGATGTAGATGTAGATTAGTGTAGATAGTGTAGATATAGAAGATATAGACAATTTTTATTAGGTGATGCGACAGGTAATAAATAAACGCTTGATAAGTCAGAGGTACAGAAACAAAACTGGTTATGTCCTTAGAAAAAAAATCACAGTAGGTATATAAAAAAAAAAACGTACGGTCTATCATTTGTATTCCCAACGCTTTATACCCACATACTAAATTTAAAACGTTATTTTTACGTTTTATAAAATTAGTGGACACAACCAGTTTTGATTCTATACCCCTGAAGTGTCAGTGAAAACGGGCATCAGTAGATATAATAGGTAGGTACTTAAAGTGAGACACACTAGTTTGTCGACAAGTGACCGTGCTGTGTGGAATGCGTTGTCTCCGGCTTTTGGCACAGTAAGTGAGGCCGCTAAACTGCTCTCAGCTGCAGTCCTGTAGGGTCTCTCGTTATCTAGGGCCTTAGCAAAACTGCAGCATTTGCTTGATTCTATTCCCTAGCAACAAAACAAGTTTAATTATAAGACGTAAATAATGAATACCAGTCATGCACGAAATGATAAAACTAACAGAAATCAAGAGGTTATCGGTGTTCGGTGTGATACAACAACACAAATGAGGAGCTTCGGAACAAAAGCCGATAAATCGTTTTTATACCTACCCGACTAAAAAAACGGTCAGTAAATCTACTACATAAAGGGTGGGACATTAGTTATCCAAAAATTTTGATTCATCTAAACGCAACATAATACGTTCCGCGAAAAACAAACAAAAAAAAATTGGACTATTATAAATGGGCCAACCTGTATTTCTTTTCTATTCAATTTTCTATTCACGTTTTAATGATTTTCATGACGTTTTTTTCATTAGGTATTAAAAAGAAAAAATAACTTTACGTATATCAGAACGGCTGGTTTAATGTGTTTGACAACTGTGGATATGCCTGCTAATAGGCCCCCACCGCCAATAGGGACAAGGATGGCGTCCGTCCCGGGCAACTGCTCTAATATTTCAACTCCGATACACCCTGCTCCAGCTATCACGTTAGGATGGTCATATCTGAAAAGCCAACTCTTTAATTAATAAGCTCAAGAAACTTTTCTACTTTGTATCTAGGTATACCTGTCGGTCTATTCAATAAAAATCTCAGTGAAAATTTTGGTGAAATGAGCTTGAAATGAGCTGTCAATGGTGTCAGACAGCTAAGACAGCTCACTTCACTTAAGTTTTCCCCGTGAGATTTTTTCAGAATACTTTAATTTAAATACAAAAATTGTTTTTTTTTTTTTCATACCAGTATGGGTAGACTCTGGTCCTAGAGAAAAAAAAAAAAACGCTAAAAGGAAGCATGGGCTACCATAGGTAGGTAAAATGAAAAAAATATTACTGAAAATAAAATACACCTGTACCTTGAATACGGTCATAGTCAAGGTAAATGTAAGTTATTATTTTAGATAACGTTAGAGCTACGATTATTACATGATTTAGTTTGTAATGTGGTGTAGACGAAAGATATTTTTAGAAATAAGTTAATATCTTCGAAAATGTAACATCTTTTTATGATTGTTTTTTGAAGTGAAACTTCTTTACGCACGCTTGACTTGGGGTGGGGAGTAATCTGGCGAACGCGTTACGAAAAGTGATCGGGCGAGGCGAGGCGAACGGGAGTTGAGTGGGGGATATAAGCAAGAGAAAGCAGTGCGCGCGCACATTTTCTTTCTCTCTTTCTCTCATAGCCAAATACGTTTGAAGTTTCACTTCAGTCGTGTGGTCATAAGCACACTCGGTTTTTTTTTAGTGTCACATTTTTTTCGCGTAAAGATAAATATAAAAGTTGTTTATAAATAACTTTGTTTTTATTTTTTTATTCGGCGTTTTTCTCTTTGACCGTAATGAAGTTACCGATACTGGCTAGAAAAAGAAATCATCCTGTATTATCAATCAGAACATAAGAAGGTCAAGCGATTCGCCGAGTATACATTCATTACTAATTCTGATAATACCGAGCAATACTCGGTACTCGGTAACTCGGTAAAACTTGTACTCGCCGCATCTCATAAATAATTAATAATGCTAATGCGTCATCATTACCCATTCAGGTAGGTACCAACGCGACCTTGGTCAGCAATTAGTTTAAAGGCGTATGTCTTAGCCTCGGCGATGTTCTCCCCATAGAGCACAACCGTGGCCCCATAATCTTGACACTGGTTCACAACGAATGAACGGGTGCTCGTGGGGAGTACCACAGTCACTGGGGTTTTCAGTAGATACCCTTGATGTGCTAATGCCTGTACACAGAAAAACACAACTTCAATAACCCTCCTTCTGGCGCAGTCGGGTAATTAAAAGAGTGGCGAATTTTTCAACTGGCTTCCGAAGTACTACACTATCTTTAATACAATCTTAGGGTAAAATCACATCTGTCAGCATCGATTCTCATTCTTCTGTCTGTTGAAAATGGCTTTTTTGTACGAAGGTCAAAACTCAAAACATTATATTATTTCAATTAAACCAATTTAGGGTAGACCGAGGCGAATCGGATCACTTTTTCTTTGAGGTTGAGCAAATCATACTAAAGTGTTATATAATATTATTTTTATTGATAAAAACGTAAGAAATAACAATCAGCTATGAAATATACATTTGAAAACTTAAATCTTACATATATTCTCTTAATTAGCTAAACTAAAAAAAGAAAAATATCCGAATCGCCCCAATTTTCGGGGTGAATCGGATCGTACACAATATGTAACAAAATTTTAAGTTTCTTAACACTATAGCTTTGGAATCTGTGAAAAAATAATAATAATATCAATTTTAATTATCGACACATATTTTCTCCCCCATATCAGTGAACGGTACTGCAAAAATTTCAGCAGCATTAGGTACGTAAGGTCAACTCTTTGGTCTGGACTTTCTTTACAGCCTCTTTCATTTTTTCTTGAGATCATTCTCCGGCATTAGTCTTTTTTTTGTATGTGCGAACCATCTACAATGAAATAAATATGAATCAATAACCTCAAACATGTATTAAATCAGTTTAAAAGTGTGATCCAATTCGCCCCTGACGATATGATCCGATTAGCCCCATAATCAAGACTTTTGAAATAGATATTTTAGACGTTAACCTCTAAGAAGAAGCGAATTGGTTCTCTAATATAGACACCTTGCTTAACAATATAAACCAATGTAGTTGAGTTTTAACACAAATCCGTAATATGACACAAAGAAATCGTAAGTCCGTACCTTAGATGAGCGCCAAAATTGCGACACACACAAACGACCGAGTCGCTGATGAGCGGCGTCGCCACTGATTCACAAGCGCGATCGAAATACTGCCTATGTCGGGAGGTGCCGGGTGAGAGGAGAGATGCAAAACGCCAGTTGAGTGCGTTCTATGTGAATGCGATATTTGAATTATCAACAGATTTCTTATTTTGATCCGATTCGCCCCGTGATCCGATTCGCCTCGGTCTACCCTACAGGCACTTTTAAATTTCTAAGGAATCGGTCAGCCAAAATGATGAAACTGCCCATTCCAAAGCGAAGTATTTTTTTATAGAGAGGAACTGGTAAGAAACTCCATGGAAATTACACTCCGACTATGGATCATCAGAGAGGAGAATAATTGATGTTAACCCACGAATCTTCTGTCTTCATACAAAATAACCATTTCCAGTAGAAATAAAGCGAATCGTTTCTGAAATGTACTTACTCATATCGGTATATTTACTTACCATAGCCCAATTTCCAACTGACGCCGTGAAAACACCAGCTTTGCGCTGTTCTGAACTTAATTTACGTAACACATATATTGCCGATCGTTCGTGGAAACTGTTCAAGTAAAATATGACAATGAGAATAATGAAGAAAGTTAAAAGATATAAAAACAATTAAAGTAATTATATGAATATTAATACAGTGTTTTTATATAGGGTGTTACGGAAAGGGTATATGAATACAAACGGGTTGAAGAGTGTATCTGGTCTAGAATCTCTGTACAAAATTTCAGCTCAAAAGCATTAACTTTGAAAATGCTTAATATTTTTTTATTTCGACCTCACGGCGCTGCACTGGCGCGCGGCGGCGTGATGTGCGTGTACTAGGCGCACAGACACACTACAGATAATGGATAATAACCCTCGTAGTGCGGTGAGACGTTTGTTATGATTTCAATTTAATAAACTATAGAAATAAAAAAATATTAAGCATTTTCAAAGTTACTGCTTTTGAGCTGAAATTTTGTACAGAGATTCTAGACCAGATACACTCTTCAACCCGTTTGTATTGATATACCCTTTCCGTAACACCCTGTATACACAGAAATAAATACCTTCCAGTTGTATGCCTAGTCTCTACTTTAAAATATAGATCCATGTTAAATTTTTCACAAATTTTTGATTTCTGAAAATAAATTGAAATAAGTACATTTAAGTATGTGGTGTGTTACCATTTTTTTTTTGGTGCGTGGTGTAAATCCTCATGGACTTCCTCCATCGTGGGGTGACAGAGGGGCATGCCAGACTCTTACCGGCTGAAACCACCGCAGTGTTCCACCTCTACCTATGGGCGCGGCGAGATTCGCATAAGCATTCACCGCTCCTCCGACAGGCCTCGACCCGCTGTTCCTCAGCGAGTCCTACCTCCCCGTGCGCCTATTCCTATAATGGCCGCACCCACTCTCGAGTGGCACGCGTGGAACACTGCAGCGCCAACTCGGGCCTGTCTGGTCGGACGACGGACGCCCCTAGTCCGCCGACCGCAGGCCACCTCGCATGGAGGTCGCAGATCGTTTTGCGCCCTTCTCGGCCGCCCGGTGCGTCTCCTACGGGAGGGGAGAGAGGATGCGGCTTCTCTCTCCTGCTCGGCCGCCTCCTTTGCAGACATGACATCCTCGCAAATGGAGGCAACTCCGTCCCATGCGCTCCCGTTCTCGAGCATCGATTGAACGACGGCCGGGAGCGAGAGATCGCTCCCGTCTATTGCCGCGATGAGGTCACGGCGCTGCCCAAGCTGGGCACTCCTCCAACGTGTGTTGCGCGGTATCCTCAGGGCAAGCCGCACAGTGGTGAAACACCGGCGTCTAATCCCGACCTATATGACACAGGTACTTCCCAAAGCAGCCGTGGCCAGAGAGTACCTGCGTCAGCCGGAAGCTGAGGGCGCCGTGCCGCCTCTCGATCCACGCCTCCATGACGGGTCTTACCGCCACTATAACGGCGTGCCCCATGTGGTGTGTTACCTAGAGCTATTATATGATTTAGGTATTATGTTATCTGTAGGCAGAAAGGAGTAAAATGGTGAATATTGGAATAACGCATAAGCAAAGATAAGATCTCACAATTCCGGAATACCATTTGCAAAAAGCCTGTCGTAAACCCTTTATAGGACGGCTCACTGAAATGGTCGGAAATCCGGATGACCGAGTGATCTTAATGACCCAATATGGAATTTTGGTACATATATTGGTAGACAAACCCCCAAACGCCTACTATGGAAGAGGTAAATACAAGTAATTACCAAGAGTGGAGTAACGGGAACAATGCTTTTCAATGTTTCATTTGCTTTCATGACATGTTTATAGTGTATAGTTTTGGGGTTTTTTGGATTGCTATATCGGTCATATTCAGGGTGCGGTGGTTTCTGGAAAAGTAAATGTATTGGTATATTCTCCAAATCTAAGTAATATTTGTTTTATTATACTATGTAAGTAATAAGCTGCAATGATGTTATCAACGAATTATATATAAGAAATAAGTAATCTGAGAAATTTTGAGCTAGCAAATGGGAAATTCAGTAACTACTTACCTAGGTACTTAGAAAATAATTAAGAAAACTTTATTAATTTAAAGTCGGTTTTGGCTAGTTCCATAAAGTTTACTCTCATAACAAAATACCTACACGGTCAACGCATCATGGATGACTCAGTGCGCATACATTATGTAGTAATAACTACCTATGCTAGTTGCCATTCAAGCGACCCGGGAATACTGAGGTCAAGTACTTGTAGAACTTTCCAGGTACTGCTTTTTAGTTCTGCAGGACATAAGCCCCTCCCTTTCCCTTTATACAACTTATTCAGGTCTTTCTGACACACTATATCATTGACATAGCGTGTCCTTATATCTATAAAAAACAATCGGTGGCTGAAAACTGTCTCGATAACAAGGGATAGTGGGTGAATTCCTGTCTCGTGCAGTGTGCTAGAATATGAATGCGAAGAGTAGAACGATGCTCTTCTACTAGGCTAAAGCCAAACAACTGGAAGTGAGCGGGCTATATAATTGACTGATTGCTGGCACTTATCTATAACAAGAATATTTAAACGGTAACTTACTGGACACCAAGTGACACCACCATTCAACTCACGGTTAGCGAGTGCCGCTGGTGATAAACCCAGAGTGTCCCTACAATCTGGGGGTGTCGGAGGTGGGAGTGGTTTTCTGGGCATATTGGTATCTGAATCTTTTCTATTAGTTATATGCAAACAAGGTCATTTTGGCAAATCCAGTTCAACTATTACGGTTTGAATTCAAATTATATTACACATTGCACTGGGTACAGGCTATATACATTATAGAGCAGCCACCAGAGCAGCTGTTGGCGCAATACCAACTGCCCTTATTGCCGCATGTTCCCATTCATAATGATCATAGTTATTTATATTCTTTGATACACTTTGATAATGATCCGCTATTGCCACATTGTCAAGTCCGTGAAGGGTGACGGGTTTCAGTCTATCAAGAAGTACTCTGTGGTGACCATATATCAAAAAGTACTCTGTGGTGGTGACGGTCACAGAGTCCGCTACATAGAGGAAAAATTTAAATAGTCCGCTAGGAATAGGGTTACCATCCGTCCGGATTTGTCCGGACATGTCCGGACTTCTAGACTTTTGTCCTGACTTTGTCCGGCTCTTTAATTTGTCCGGATTTTTGGCTTAGATGGAATACGAGTAATAAAACTTATACATATAAGTACCTATAGGTACCAAATAAGTCTTTAATATTTATTAACTTCTCATTCATCTAAAAACAAAATAATTATACTTCTTTATCAATCGACTTACCGAGATCAAACCATAAATCTATCAACTAAGTAGTTCAAACATAATTTATTTTCTTTAAAATAAAAATAGTTTTACGTAAAATAATCCAACCTATCGCTAGTTTCTGGTACTTATAGGTAAGTATTAATTTTTATATTTTTCAGCGCACTTTTTTTTGATCCCCGCACCCTGCAACCTGGGATCCCTTCGCGAGCGTCTGCTTCCATGCCTACCATACCACTGTAACTAAGTGGGTAATGTTTGGATTTTGTGACTAAAATGTCCGGAGCATAGAAATGTTTCATATTTCTATGGTCCGGAGTTTTATTGAAATGTCAGACTTATTGTCAGGACTTATCAAATTTCTAAATGGTAACCCTAATTAGGAGTGATAGTGTTCTGTGCACAGCCACAGAGTACAATAATATTTAAAGGGGAGTGACGGTGGTCGTCACACATCATTTTAAATACAGAAAATCTAAGTTGTAAACCTGTGTTGTAAACATGGAATAAGTATGTACTATATTTAAGCGCCTTGCATGCTTAAATAAATCTCCAACATAAAACCATACAAAAATAAAGCAGTTGTTTTACTCAAATCTCTGTGATATCACAAAATACTTAATAGTACTACGTGATATAGAAAGTAAAAATTTTTGTCCTTGGCTTCACCCGCGTGGTTGTCGGAAATTATCCCACAGAAACTTATTAAAAGAAAAAAGAAAAAAAACCTTTGTTGTATCCTATAAAAAGTATCCTATGTTCTAACCCTGGTCATTATCTATCGCTATGCTTGCTTGCTTGCGTTATCCAAATTCGTTTAACCCAAAAGGTAACAGACAGACAGAGTTACATTCGCATTCGCATTGATCATATTAGGAAGTATGGATGATAGTAAGAAGGCAGTATGGGTACGTTTAGTATGGATATCTACACTAATATTATAAATAGGAAAGATTTGTATTTTTGTCATCATCATCATCATCATCAGCCTATAATGTTCCCACTGCTGGGACACAGGCCTCCTCTCTGTGAGAGGGAGTGGGCCGTAATCCACCACGCGGGCCCAGTGCGGGTTGGTAGATGTCACATGTCTTTGAATTTTTGGTTCTAGGACATGCCGGTTTCCTCACGATGTTTTCCTTCACCGTTTTGAGAGCATTTGTATTTGTATTTTTGTATGTAACATAAACTTAAAAACTAGGTACTGGACCAATTTCAAAAATTCTTTTGCCTTTAGAAAGCCACATTATCACTGAGTAACATATGCTTTATTTATTACTAGAAAAAAATAGAGATCCTTAGAAATCCCTACTGAAACCAACCCAAGGTGTAAAAAAATTAGCCATAAAATGTCTTTCAGCGCATGCGCTGCGGAAAGTATTGATGATAGAACAAAAAAATGTTCTACAATATTAGGTCCTTACATATGAAATTGGCGTTTTTCGTACTGGCCACTTTAATCACGAATTTCTCCTCTTTGGTAAGGAATTCCAAATTCAAATTTGTACAGCTATTTACTCATGTATTTGTGCTTCGATGACCGTCATTCATTTGTTTTTTTTCTTCTGTTTTTTCTGTTTGCGTCACTCATTTTACAAAATGGAAAATTTAAAATATCGCATTATTTACGAGTACGAGTTCCGCCGTGGCACTAGTGCTGCGGAAACGACTCGAAGGGTGAATGATGTGTATGGCGGTCATGTTGCAAAAGAAAACACAGTTCGTTTTTGGTTCCAACGTTTTCGTTCTGGAAATTTCGACCTGCAGAACAAGCCCCGTGGACGGCCTGAGACCCAAGTTGATAATGGAGAATTGAAGGCTATTGTGTGTTAGCATACACAATAATCGACTATTTAACTAATATTATTTGTGGGTTGCAACATTATCATTTTTTTAAACATTTTATGCTTTTTGGTTTGTGGCAACCCATAAATAAGTCACTGATGAAAAACGGCGGGAAAAGTGAAAAATTGCATTTTTCCTCTCCCAGCAAAAACGATGATGAAAGTGGTCTCGCTTGAGTTATAACTACTATTTTACTGTGTTGAGTCTTGAGTACCAATAAAGTGATGTGTACAAGTGTTCGAGTTTATTAATTCTAACAAGTCAGAAGTGGGATAAAGTTTATCTACGTGCCTGACGCTGTGGTTTCCTGGACCAAGGGCAGTTTGAGTTAATATCTTAAGCGACGAACGGACGATGCGACACGACGCGTGAGTCATTATTATCAATTATTGAACTAACGTGCGATCCGGAGAGCGCGCTCGGCGCACAGCGCCCTGAATTGGCCCGACTACTCGAACCCGCCGTGTACCGACCGCGTACCTGCGCACGCCTAAAATGTAGAGTGTACTCGTATAACTTCGTTTCCCCGTGATTTTGTGACAAACTTATTGTTGTTATAACATGTGCATAAGCATGCACGAGCGTGCTTGAAATAAGAAACAAGGTTCAAACATTTAGAGCAATAACATTAATAGTGATCGTTGAGAAGTACCTAGTGAAAGTGATACCAGTTTTAGTTTATTTACATTTGTAATAAAAGACAATTTGAGATTTGAATAGTCCACAATTGCGATGGAATTATTATTTTAAGTATTATATTACCGATCGTTTAAAATTTCTAGTTGCTAGTTAAAGCGGTTATATTGTTATTTGATTAACTTGTGTTGCAAACGAATTTCAGCTGACTTTATTATTTTCTTTTGTTAGTTATCTATATCATTATAAATATTAGTTATTAATATCTACTTATCTAATTTTGTTGTTGCTGCATTTAAATAATTTTGATTTTATTTTGAATCACTCAAAATCGTTTAACGTGATAATGGGCAATTCTAAGCGAAGGCGACGTGAGACAAGTAGTGATAGTTGCTCTGTAAATAGTAGCGATAGTGATGATAACAACCGTAGGTCGCGGCATAGTAAAATGCGACGTCGTGTTAAAAAGCATAGCAGTAGCCATAGACAATATAGTAAGAGAAATAGGAAGCAAAGGCGCTCTAAACATACTAATCGTGAGTTAACTAAAACTCCTCCGTTGACTTCTACTACTACTACTAACCACACTATCCCTGATTCATCGGATAATAATAAGTTATTGAATAATATTCCTTTAAATATGAATAACCCCATCGGTAACTCTGCGTCACTACCCACATCCAATTTCTGGGCTCAAAACAACTTTCCTGTTGCTTTTAGTGTTGTACCCGAATTTGACCCTAGTGATAATAGCCAAACAATAGAAAATTGGATTAACAAGGTCAATGAATGTGCGCAGATTTACTCTTGGAATGATCGTCAAATATGTCACTATGCTCTTCCCAAATTAAGTGGTTTAGCCAAGAATCAGGGCTTACCCTCGGTACTATTTGATTGGAATGAGTGGGTTCAAAAATTAAAGCAGGCTTTTCCTTCCAACGAAAATTATGGAGATGTGTTGACATCAATGCTAAGGCTTAGGTGTAAATTTGGTCAGTCTTTAGAACATTATTATTATGACAAAATGGCACTTATAAATAAATGTGAGATAACTGGTAATAAAGCAGTTGGCTGTCTTATACACGGTATTGACGACAAATTTGTAAGAATGGCAGCAGGAGCCTGCATGTTTAATGAACCGGAACAAATCCTTAATTACTTGCGTACCGTGTCCCAACACGACAATAATACACCTACTTCCAACTTCCGTAACCGGAATAATGCACCACCTAAGAATTCCAATAAGGTTTCAAATGAGCAAACAAGAACCAGTACAAATGATAACATTCGATGTTATAATTGCAATGAGCTAGGGCACATAAGTTTAAAGTGTAACAAACCCATTAAACGATGTAACTTTTGTTTTAAATTGGGACATGAAACTAAAGACTGTCGTAGAAGAAACGCAAATAACAATGACTCTTTAAATAAAACGAATACCGCTACAGAACTAAATAAAACTATATTGTGCATTACTAATAGTGAATTCGCAAATTCAAAATATTACAAAGATGTCAGAATAAACAACGTTATCTTACAAGGATACGTTGACCTGGGTAGCAAATGTACTCTTGTAAGAGAATCAAATGCAAAGTTAGTACATGATTGGGATATCGAAAAATTACCCATTTTACAGGGATTCGGAAATTCCGCTGTAAAGCCACTAGGAAAGTTTATAGCAATTTTAGAAATTGGCTCAGTTAAAGCTGAAACGGAAGTTCTAGTTGTAGATGATAATTATTTACAGACACCAATTTTAGTAGGGCAGTCTTTTACAGAAAAACCTAATGTTATTATCTTAAAAACAACGGATGAACTAGTATTTATGCATACGCCAGATTTTGATGATAATGTGTTTAAGACTAAAGTATACGCAGATGCTGATAAAGTGATAAAACCTAAATCTATGATGCCAATAGATGCTATTACCAATGACGCGTATAGTGGTGGCTTGTGGATACAATACAGTCTTCGAATTTTACCGCAGAATGAATATGCTGTTTTGTCTGGGGTTTTTGAGTTTGAAGCAGGTAAAGGATATTTAATGATAGCAAATTTATCATCTAACGATTTAAATATTTATAAAGGAACTTTATTAGTTCGGGGTCAACACTATCAAGAAGTAAATAAGGAATATATAGGTTTAACAACGGAAACTAAAAATTATGTAGAGTTACCTTTATCGGATATAAAAATTAGTACGGAAGTATCAGAACAACAAAAAGTACAGTTATTTGATTTGTTAAAGAAATATAGGGATTGTTTTGCAATGAACTTAGGAGAGTTAGGTAAAACTAATCTAGCAAAAATGGATATTACGCTGACAGACAATAGACCAGTAGTATATAATCCTTATAGAATATCACACAGTGAGCGTGACCACCTAAATGAAATGATTGAAGAATTATTATTGAACGGTATAATACGCGAAAGCACTTCGGATTATTCGAGTCCTGTTATCTTAGTGAGTAAGAAAAATGGTGATAAACGGCTGTGTATAGATTATAGGGCCCTAAATAGAAAAACGTTAAAAGATAAATATCCATTGCCTCGCATCGAAGACCAACTAGACAGATTAGGGGGCAACAAGTTCTTCATAAGCCTTGATCTTTTTTCAGGATACTACCAAGTGCCAATGAGTGAAGCCAGTAAGCGATATACTGCGTTTGTAACACCGGATGGTTTGTATGAGTTTGAAAGAATGCCGTTTGGACTTGCCAATGCACCTAGTGTTTTCCAAAGGACTATTAACTGTATGCTTAGGGGTAAGCAAAATTTGGCGTTGGCTTATATGGACGATTTATTGTTGACATCACGTTCAATTGAAGAGGGTTTAGATAAGCTGGAGAAGGTTTTTCAATTATTAAGGTCTGCTCATCTAACATTAAATCTTAAAAAGTGCGATTTCTTTCAGACTCGTATAAATTATTTGGGCTACGAGATTAATTCCGATGGTATCCGACCCGGGGCAGTCAAAATTCAAGCTGTAGTAGATTTCCCTTTACCTAAAAATGTTCACGAGGTTCGACAGTTTGTTGGCCTTACAAGTTATTTCCGACGGTTTATTCAAAATTATTCTCTGATAGCAAAACCTCTAACGATTCTTACAAAGAAAAATGTTTCTTGGTGTTTTAACGAACCTCAAATAAAAGCATTTAATGAATTAAAAAGTAAATTAACCACTCGACCTGTTTTGGCACTATATGACCCAGAGGCTGAATTAGAAATTCACACTGACGCTAGTAAAATCGGTATAGGAGCAATCTTGTTACAACGGGCGAATTCAGATAAAGTATTCCATTCTATAGCTTATTATAGCCGTCAAACGACACCAGATGAAAGCAAACTACACTCGTATGAGTTGGAAACTTTGGCGGTAGTTTGTGCTTTGAATAGGTTTAGAGTTTATGTTTTGGGTAAATCATTTAAAGTTGTCACTGATTGTGCCGCTATACGCAGCACAATGACAAAGAAAGATTTGATACCGAGAGTAGCGCGTTGGTACATATTAATGCAGGAGTACGATTTTACTGTAGAACATCGCGATGGTAATAAGATGAGTCATGTCGATGCACTGTCACGCAACCCAAGTGACTCTGAATCCAATGACGTAGTACAGGTGGTTGATGTTTTCACAATAGATGACGATGCGTGGTTGCGCACAGTGCAGGAACAGGATTCAGAAATACAAAGGATAATTAACATTTTGAATGATTCAGAAACAAAAAATATTGTCGAGATTCATAAGAACTGGGGTACTGGAACTGTGGGTAGTTCCAAAATCAGTGAGATGGCAAATAGTTCGTATGAATCACGACGATGTCGGTCATTTCGGTTTTGAAAAGACTTACAGTAGGATTAATCAGATATACTGGTTTAAAAAAATGAGACGTTTTATTAAAAAATATTGCAGTTCGTGCTTAAATTGTGCCCACAATAAGTTGCCAGCTGGAGCTAAAGAAGGGGAGCTTCATCCAATCCAAAAAATTAATAAACCGTTTGATACACTTCATACTGATCACTGCGGTCCCTTTCCTATCAGCAAGAAGAAGAATTGTCATATTTTAGTGATCATTGATGCCTTCACTAAATTTATTTATATAAAGCCAGTAAAAAATGTTAAAAGTAGTACTACGGTGCAGGTCGGAATATTTCTCGCTATTCGGAGTGCCACGTCGTCTGATATCTGATCGCGGCACTAGTTTTACAAGCAAAGAGTTCTCCAATTTTATTAATAAAAGGGGCGTTAAACATATCTTAAATGCGGTTGCCTCTCCCAGGGCCAACGGTCAAGTTGAGAGGTATAATCGGACTATTGTTGATGCCATAACGGCTGCTAATCACAATAAACCAGAAAATGAGTGGGACTTGTGTTTACCCCAGATACAGTGGTCTTTGAACAACACAATAAACAAATCCACTGGTCGTACTTCTGCAGAAATGTTGTTTGGAGTTCAAACTACCGGCGTTTCGGATGGTTTTATGAATCCACTTGTCGCGGAATCTCATAAACCGTTAGATCGCGATGAAATTAGATCGGATGCAGACTCGCGAATTCAAATAAGCCAACGACTACAAAAAGAGCGTTTTGATAAGTCTCATAAAAAACCAACTGAGTATAAAGTAGGAGATTT
Organism: Amphipoea lucens; assembly: GCA_947508005.1. NCBI lineage: Eukaryota > Metazoa > Arthropoda > Insecta > Lepidoptera > Noctuidae > Amphipoea > Amphipoea lucens. Next base: position 7,966,203 of record OX382373.1, on the reverse strand, counting down.
AGTTCGTGTAGAAAAAGATATCCGTACAGACCCTGGACAGGGCCGTAAACTAATACCAAAATGTGTAGGACCGTACAGAGTATCTATAAAATAATAGGCAACGATCGTTATGAAATAGAGGACACTCCTATTACTAGAAAAGAAGGTTGCAAACCATATAGGTCGGTTTATGCCGTCGATAGGATACACCCTTGGCTTGTTTTTAATCATGATACGATGTCGAGTGATTCAGAGTAAGAGTCAGCAATAACTATTGTTGTAGTAATATAATTGAGATTTTCAGATTAACAGTGAACGTCAATATTGTGATTTGACAATATTGCTTAAAACATGGTCATGAAATAAAATTAATTTGATAATGAAGTCCCACTTGGACAACATTTCACTTCAACTTAGAGAACTGTACATAATAAATATATTTATCTGTATTCATTAAAGCGATGTCTATTGACCTGTATTTACAGAGAATATTACTGATTATTAAATGCACAAGAGTTTAGAAGAATGTATGTTATTTCTTACTAAATAATGTTAATTTTAGAATGAAATAAAGTGAACGGACTTGTTGCAATATACATAAATAAAATATAAGTGAGATGTAGCGATAGTGAAAATAGTGATGATTAGTGAGTCTTTACGGGTGTATGTGCCCATAAACGATAAATAGAGATAAAAGTGAGTCACTACAAGTGAGAGTACTTGTAGTCGATGTTTAGTTATAAAAGTGAGTCACTACTACTGAGAGTGTTGTAGTTGATGATTAGTTATAAGTGAGTCACTACAGCTAAGAGTGTTTGTAGTCGATGTTTAGTTACAAAAGTGAGTCACTACAGCTAAGAGTGTTTGTAGTCGATATTTAGTTATAAAAGTGAGTCACTACAAGTGAGAGTGCTTGTAGTCGACGTTTAGTTATAAGAGTGAGTCACTACAAGTGAGAGTGATTGTAGTCCATGTTTAGTTATAAGAGTGAGTCACTACAAGTGAGAGTGCTTGTAGTCGATGTTTATTTATTTATTTATTTATTACTTAGGGACAACAAACAGTAGTGTAATAAAATGTAAACATATGTTAAAACTTAATAATAGATGTAACAAATACACTACTCACAACGTTATCCACATATTACTAAACAGATCTACTAGTTGTTAGAAAGAACTATATAAAAACAGACAAAATAAAGTAAACATTACTTAATTAATAGGGTTCTGATCACTTAAAATGGTAACAATTTCTTTTCTAAATACAGCCTTGCTGTGAAACATAATATCAGTTGAGCCAAACTGCCTATTGTAGGTGTCAACTAAACGATGCAATGGTGAGCGTACGCCTGAGTTGAGTTGAGTTGTTTAATTATAAGAGTGAGTCACTACAAGTGAGAGTGCTTGTAGTCGATGTTTAGTTATAAGAGTGAGTCACTACGAGTGAGAGTGCTTGTAGTCGATGTTTAGTTATAAGAGTAAGTCACTACAAGTGAGAGTGCTTGTAGTCGATGTTTAGTTATAAGAGTGAGTCACTACAAGTGAGAGTGCTTGTAGTCGATGTTTAGTTATAAGAGTGAGTCACTACAAGTGAGAGTGCTTGTAGTCGATGTTTAGTTATAAGAGTGAGTCACTACAAGTGAGAGTGCTTGTAGTCGATGTTTAGTTATAAGAGTGAGTCACTATAAGTGACAGTACTTATAATCGATTAGACGAAGTTACGAATTTAAGAGTGAATGAGTTCTTAATTAATAGTAAGATTTCGATGTACCTTTTTTTTATTTTTATCTCTTCGTTTATTTTTAAATGAGTTCTTAATGAATAGTATGATTTCGATGTACATTTTTTTTTTATCTTTCTCTCTTTGTTTATTTTAATTTTCTTTTTAAACGCGAGGCCGCGTTTGTCGTCAGGATTAGCCGAATGTTAGCATACACAATAATCGACTATTTAACTAATATTATTTGTGGGTTGCAACATTATCATTTTTTTAAACATTTTATGCTTTTTGGTTTGTGGCAACCCATAAATAAGTCACTGATGAAAAACGGCGGGAAAAGTGAAAAATTGCATTTTTCCTCTCCCTGCAAAAACGATGATGAAAGTGGTCTCGCTTGAGTTATAACTACTATTTTACTGTGTTGAGTCTTGAGTACCAATAAAGTGATGTGTACAAGTGTTCGAGTTTATTAATTCTAACATGTGGAAGCGGACCCATCGCAAACCACGTCCGAGTTAGCTGCAGGCTTCGATGTTAGTGATAAAACTGTTTTAATTCACTTGAAGCAAATTGGGAAGATTAAAAAGCTTGAAAGGTGGGTACCTCACGAATTGACTGAAGCAAACCGGCAAACGCGCGTCGACTGCTGCGTTACATTACTTGAATTGGAATGTCTTAGACATCCTCCGTACTCCCCGGACCTTGCTCCAACAGATTACCATTTTTTTCGCAATTTGGATAACTTTTTGCAAGGGAAAAAATTCAACTCCGATGGGGCAGTCCAAATCGCCTTCAAAGATTTTATTGATTCCCGTCCGACTGGTTTTTTTAGTAAAGGGATCAATGAACTACCTATAAGATGGCAAAAGTGCATTGAAAACAATGGTTCATACTTTGATTAATTAAATATATTATATTAAAAAATATTCGACTTTTTGTTCCTTCCATACAAAACGCCAATTTCATATGTAAGGACCTAATATTTTAGAACATATCAATATCTACAAGAAACTTTCAGAGACCATGTGTCCAACTATTGTAGTTATGTCACTAAACTACTTTTTACATTTTAAAAGTTGATAGAAATGCCGATCAAAATCAGACCATGTTATCCATACCTTTGTATTAATTCTTATCATCAAAATAAATTATTTCGTGTTCAAGACTGTATCAATACCTGTTGATTACTTTTTGAATGATTGAAATCGGACATTCCATTCAAAAGATATTACGAAATTAAGTAGTACCTATTATATTATCTGCTGAAGGAGCTTGTGGCTAAGTAATAATAATAATAATTTATCATTTTAAATTCTCTCTTCACAAAGCCGACTTAAAGTTGATGAGACAAAGAATGTCTCAGCTATATTCCACCTTTGTGAGAGACTGGTGCCTGATATAGGTTTTTGGGAAAAACCTGTGTTACAGGTCACTAGGCCCCTTCCACGGCTAGTAGAATTAGCTTTTACAGAGATACCGTGCAAGAGTCGAAGTTAAACAATATGCATAACAAAAAATAAAACTATGTAAGAGTTAAACAATGTGCATAACACAAATAAAAGAAAAATAATAAAAATAAAAAACCTACCTATAATTATTATGCAGAAGTTGTTGAGTCATGTTGTGGAACGATGTGTGAGTGAGTGTTTATCTTGTGTGAAGTGTTAGACAAGTAGGAGATGTATGTAAGTAATTCAGATGAGCAGTGTATGAGTGAAGGTGACTTTTGTGGAGTGAGTGCAGCGAGAGTTGTTTTTCAAGGTGGTGAGGAACAGCTATGTATGTGTGGGATTGGTCAAAATTAGTTTTATTTTAGAACGGTCAAAAGATTCTCAGTTTTATAATAGTCTAGGGTTTTTAAGTATTTTTTTATTTCTTTAATACAGCTAGATCGAGTTTTTGGATATAGGTTTAGGAATTTATTCAATTTGTTATAAAGATAATGCCCAGGGAAGCAATAGAATCTTTTAGGGAGTGTGGTTTTGAATTGAGCCGTGGTAAGTAATAACAGCCGCACGGGTCGATCAATCAGGTTCAGCTATGCTTGCCGCGGTTGGTCTGTGGATGGGGTGACCATCTTCACATACCAACACCCCTCCGTGTCTCGGAAAGCACGTTAAGCCGTTGATCCCTGCTGTCATTCGTAGATCTTTGACAGTCGTTACGGGTCAACCAGTCTTACTAAGGGGTATCGAATTACCCAGTAACTGGGTTGTGGAGGTCAGATAGGCAATCGCTCCATGTAAAATACTGGTATTCAGCTGCATCCGGTTAGACTGGAAGCCGACCGCAACATAGTTGGGAAAGGCTAGGCAAATGATGAGTAGTATCCTTATAAGTACATAGTATAAAACAAAGTCGCCAAAATGTCTGTACACGCATAACTTCCGAATGACTGCACCAAAATAGATAATTCTTTTTTTGTTGTGTTCGGCATTGCCAGGACAAGCCTAGGTGTGTACCTATGAAAGAAAATTTCCAAAATTAAAAAAAAAAAATTGCACCCGTGCAAAGCTGGGGCGGGCCGCTAGTAATACCACAGAATTCTTGATAGTAGGTATACTCGTATCGGCGGTGAAGTGTCCATATTTAAATAACTAACATTTTAGCGATTTTCTTTATTGCATATTCGTAGGTAAAATATGAAATAGCTCATATTTACAAAGACATAAGGTCCTGAATCGACGACGACGTTTCCTACTATTTGTTTAATATAAGTAACTTTTTAATATATATAATAAGTAACATTAAAATCTAAAAAACAAAAAAAAAAAAATTAAAATATTAGAAATGAATTTTTTTTTCGCTTCCTGTAAAATCATGTTTTGTAGTTATTAGATATTGATACTATACCGTCGATATATGTATAAGTAGTCTATCTATCTTCTATATAACGGAGAAGGCATGTGTGTCTCGTTATTATCAGCCATATTTCAACTACTGTGGGCGAACTATATGGGTATAGTGTTGGTTATTGCGCAATAGAAAAACGGTTTGCAGTTCAAATCAGATTATAATTTCACGAACAATTTAATCACACTAGCAAATCACACACTATAGGTAGGTACACGATACAATCAGATACGGAACGCGGGACAATTTCTGAGCGCATGTTGTTCGTCCGATGTCCGATGTCCAAGAGCGCCCCTCCACCACGTTGCACGCTCTCTTGTACTCCCCACGAACTCAGGCTAGACTCTGTCAAGCGCCGCCAGATGGCGCTAGCGTTCCGAATAGCCAAACGAATGACCGGATGCGACATATATAAATAAAAACAAAAGGCCTGACTGACTCATCAACGCTCAGCCCAAACTTTTGGACCTAGAAAGCAGAAATTTTACACAATGGTTTACTTTATAATGTAGACAAGGAATAAGGAAGGATTTTTTGAAATTCAACCCCTAAGGAAGTTAAATAGGGGATGAAAGTTTGTATGAAAGTCTGTCAGTTTTAAAGTTAGGATCTTCAAATTTTGTGTTTAGGCTCACGATTGAAAATTAATTTCGTGTCTCAGCGTTTTTGATAATTTCTCCCCCAAAGGGAGATGAACAACCTGACTGAGATATCAACGCACAGCCTAAACCGCTGGTCCTAGGGACATGAATTTTGGAGGGTGTGTTCTTTGTGAAGAGTAAGTATCCAGTAAGAAGGGGTTTTTTGGAAATTAAATCTTTAAAGGGGTGAAAAGGGGGGATTATATTTGTATGAAAAATCTTATTTCTTGAGTTAATAACTTTGAAACTTGGCATGAATACTTATCTAAGTAAATCATGAAGTTTGGCATTTTTCGTTTTTTTAAACTACTCAATATTCAATACTTTATTGCTTTACCATAATGTGTACTTAGGTGGTAACTAATATGTAATTAAGATCATTATGGACCCTGTAGGGCACAGCAAAAAGGCTAGGAGAGAGGAAGCCCTGTTTTTGGAGATACATAATTGTTTTGTAGGAACTAGTTTTAACTTACTTACTAAATTATAATCCCCCTAAAGAGGTATTGGGGGGTGTCAAAATTTGTATGGAAGAATTTTAACCCCCTGTCCGATTAACCCAAAACTCAGTATTTATACTAAGGACTAAAAATAAAGAATAACGTGTATCAGGGTTTTTCGAAAATCTACCCCTAATTGTGTGAAAAGGGGTAGTTAATTATACAGGGGAGGCTTATAATGTGTGGCTTGATTAACTCAACAATTCGTATAAATAATCTTTGAGTCAAGTAATGGACACATCCCAAACAATTTTTCGAAATTCCACCTCTATGGGGGTGAAAAGCGGGAATACAGTGTATATGAAAAATCTTATTCATTTGGTTAATAAACATGAAGCATGGCAATATTTGGGTCAGTAAATAATAAAGATTGTCACTGTAGTTAAAAAAAAACCCTTACAGAGTATTTAGGGGGTGTCAAAGTTGATAGGTTTGTAAAATATGTAGGTAACCCGCCGTCGGATTAACTCGAAACTCGGTACTACTAAAACTTTTTCGATTTTCAAAAATCGACTCCTACAGTCGATTTTTGAGAAACCCTAAATGTGGAAAAGGGTAAGTAATAAAGTTTAAGGTGTGGATATTACTGCTTGCTTCCATTAAGTCGAAAATGGGTATGGGTCTTTGAGTCAAGTTATGAACACATCACGAACGATTTTTCAAAATTCCATTCCTGTGGGGGTGAAAAGCGGGGATACAGTTTACTTGAAAAATCTGATTCCTTTGATGTATAAACTTAAAAATTGGCCCGAATACTTATTTATCTAAATAAATTATAAAGATCATACCTACATTTTTCGAAATTTTTAGAGGAAAGTACGAATTTCACGCGTACGAAGTCGCGGGCAGAAGCTAGTATAGCATAAAAAAGACGGGTTGCACTCCGGGAGTGCCGGCAGAAGTGAAAACTTGAATATAATTGAATTAATATAACTAAGTTTTTTTCACTATTTCTGCGTCACTTTTTTCATTAATCGATGCACTTTGTTCAATTTCCATTTTTTGAAACAATTTATAAGTATACAAGAATTTTACGAATACACAGCAGTGTGGCTACTACACAGACGGTCGAGCCATCAGCTGTCCATCCATCCATCCATCCACGTCCACGTCCGCGTCCACCATCACCGTCACCGTCACCGTCACCGTCACCGTCACCTTCACCGTCACCTTCACCGTCACCGTCACCGTCACCGTCACCGTCACCTTCACCTTCACCGTCACCTTCACCATCACCGTCACCGTCACCGTCACCGTCACCGTCACCGTCACCGTCACCGTTACCGTCACCGTCACCGTCGCCGTCACCGTCACCGTCACCGTCACCGTCACCGTCACTGTCACTGTCACTGTCACTGTCACTGTCACTGTCACTGTCACCGTCACCGTCACCGCCACCGTCCGTCCGTCCGTCCGTCCGTCCGTCCGTCCGTCCGTCCATCCATCCATCCATCCATCCATCCATCCATCCATCCATCCATCCATCCATCCATCCATCCATTATCGTGTCTCACTTGGTTCACTTCGGTTGGCGCCGCCGTAGAAAGAGAGGGGGGGGGGGGGAATCCCTCCTGACGGTCACGTGTCCTGACGCGATGCCCTGACGCGAGTTTAACATTTTTTAGCCATTACAAAAAGTGTGCAACGTCGCTAAAGAAGTTTTCACTTCAAAAAATAAAATGCCTCATTTGCCTCATTGAATTATTTATTGACAAAATCTGACATACAGGGTTAAAAATAAGCGTAATACCTATTGTGAAAATCTTAATATTATTATTATTGAAATCGCGTATTATGAGTTCACTACTGCATGCACACAAGGTGTGGTGCGAGGCATGGTCCGGCACGCCTCTTGGGTGTATTCTTGGCAGCCATGCCGTTCATATCTTGGAAGAGATAGTCGTTATAGTTTTTCTTGATTAGGTCCACCAACTGCTTAGTATGGTCCCATCCTCTGGTTTCACAAATTATTTTGAACTGAAATATTCAAAGTTTCTGTTACTGTTGCTGCTGTGATTATTTAAATAATTATTTTATATTGTTATCGCACGCCAATCGCGTATAGTGCCGTATAGTCCTTACAGTACTTAGGTACATTAATTTCGTTCAAATTAATTCTGGTGCGTCAATTTGGTACCTACTCGCAGTACTCGCGCAATTCACTTACCTCAGTTGCCTGCCTACATACCTATGTCATACGTGTGACTGAGGGACTGACCGGCGCAGTGCCGTGCAGGCTATTTTGCAACGCCGGAGCAGGCTTGGATACGGTATACGATACAAAAAACTTTTGGAAACTTTTTAAAAATCCCGCCCGAAGGAAAGTCTACCCTATTATCCCTATGACCTATCCACACACAACGCTACACCGGCTGGGCAATAAATTATTATTAGAGGAAGTTCTTGCCTGAATTAATAAAACGCTTAGGCCAAGGCAGGCTCGCTCCGGCACACAGTCCCGCATCGTGACGCCGATGCCGGCGAGTTTGCCGACCAGCTCGGCCAGTCCGTTGGGCCGGTCCGGCACCGATACTTTGAACTTTACGAGCCGACCTTCCGCCGCCATGCCTCTATCAAGGGCGCGCCCTAACGTCGTCGAGTCGATATTGCCTCCACTAATGACGACTACAACTCTGAAAAGACATAATTATCTAAAATTCGACCGACTCAATTATTTAGTTAGCTTTGCCAATAGTGAAACTTTTTCGAGGGTTGGTAAACTTAAGAATATATTCAGGGCCCTGTTTATAGGTTGGGTAAAATTGACGAACCATACTATCGTTCGTATTAGCGTTCGAGAAGCTACGCAATATCTTCTCGTCCCACATACCGCAGTGTCTCAAAACGAAAGTCTTTGACCAGTGCATGTTGCCAGTGATGTCATATGGCACTGAAACGTGGTCGCTCACAATGGGCCTTATTAGAAGGCTGAAAGTCACCCAAAGTGCAATGGAGAGGGCTATGCTTGGAGTTTCCCTGCGGGATCGAATCAGAAATGAAGAGATCCGCAGGAGAACCAAGGTAACCAACATAGCCCGAAGAATTGCCAAACTTAAGTGGCAGTGGGCAGGGCACATTGCTCGCAGAACACATGGCCGATGGGGCCGAAAGGTTCTGGACTGGCGACCGCGTACCGGAAGACGTAGCATTGGAAGGCCTCCCACAAGGTGGACCGACTACCTTTTGCAGCAAAGGCCGCAGGAACCCGTTGGATGCGAGAAGCAAAGCACATAACCGGTCGAAGTATAGGTGCTCGGGGGAGGCCTATGTCCAGCAGTCGACGTTTTTCGGCTGAAATGATGAAAGTAAAGCTCACCTTTTGCCTTTTAAGTTAGGTAACAGGCCGCACATAAGAGCAGCTATACCAACTGCCCCGGCGCCTTCTATATTGAACTTTTCCTCTTCAACGACATGCATGATCGCACGCGCCACCCAGTCTTCTGGAACCACCACCTAAAAAAAACTTGTTATAACAATCTAAAGCACCGACGAGTAAGCCAAAACCGCGGTAATCTTTATAGCGGATATAGGACCGCTGATCATCTTTCCTGATACACGAGTAAGCTAAATAATAATATCTGATAGTAGCCGGTGGCGACTATCCGGAAACACTTGCCAGGCAAACTACGACGGTACGGGTGAAAGCTTACGTACATGGCTATACACTTCGCCGGTGGTACCCGGCACCAGCTACCCGGTTGCCGGCATGTCTACAAAGCGCCTTAGGGTGCTGGTCAATGTTGAAAAAGATATACCTGGCACTTACACACTGTGCAAACGAACGAAATGGCCATTATCAAAATAATTTCTGCGAGAAATGGAGGGTATCCGACAGAAGCTAGACAATAATTAATTTAATGAACTTACCATTTTGTTGACAAGCCCTTTGAGGCTAAAGAAAGTGTTGACTCCTACTTTATTGACATGTAATCCATCAGCAATTGTTGAATCTGATGTATAAAAGACGCGCTCGTTTTTCTTCAATGCCTCCGTCATACTGCAAGTCTTGTCTGTTTCGATTCCCTGTATTCAGAACAACGTTTTTGCGGTGAAATCTTAACTAAACAAAAAAGAATAAGGTTTTTTGCATATCTGAATTCGAGTTCCCTGTGAAAGGTTTCGACTGCGAGGGCCAGGCAAGTACATACTGCGCTGTGGCCAGTTACGTGGGTACGTAATAATTAATTACGTATTGAAATTACAGATAGGTACATAGTATGAGCACTGGTGGGTGACCCAGTGGTAACGGCCGCGACTTACGAGTTGTAGGTTGTAGGTTCGAACCCAGACACCTGTCTGTCTAGGTTCGAACCTACAACTCGCGGGGGCGCGGAAATAATTTCTTCTAATTAGATCGCACCTGCTCTAATTAGAAGAAATTATTTCATCACCCCAGCAGGCTTCGCATGACGCTTTCTATTTCTACGAAGAATAGACACAGCTCTTTCTATACAAAGTGACATTTCGTTTCTCCATTTTTGACATCGCACCGTAGAAATCCTTCTACAATCTGTCATTTTGTCTTTCGTTTCTAACGATCTTTGTCTAGGTCCTTTTTTATGTAGACTATTTCAGAAGAAAGTTTTCTATCCCAAACTGTCAAAATTACATTGACAACTGACATTGTGTAATCGCCATCGCCATGCTAAAGACAGTAGAAAACTTTCTACTCGACGGCCACAAAGTATATACGGTTATCTACAAAATCATGATTTTACAGGAGAGCGTTTTGAACGCAAAACTGTGACAATTAATAGAAGAACAATGCTATCTTCTCCTATATATCAGTGAAAAATGAGAATCAAACAGAAAAAAAAAAACTATGACAAAACAAAGAATTCGAATTATGTAAAAGTGAATTTTGTAAAAAGTGCAGTTGACTCTTTCTACTTCGATGCCGTCGTACTGTCTAGACGGAACGTCATCTTTGTCTATTCTTCCATCGACAAAGCCCGTTGCTATGGTGGTCATGCCACGCGTGCTGCAGGCTTAGCATGACGCTTTCTATTTCTACGAAGAATAGACACAGCTCTTTCTATACAAAGTTACATTTCGTTTCTCCATTTTTGACATCGCACCGTAGAAATCCTTCTACAATCTGTGTCTTTCGTTTCTAACGATCTTTGTCTAGTCCTTTTTTATGTACCTAGACTATTTCAGAAGAAAGTTTTCTATCCCAAACTGTCAAAATTACATTGACAACTGACATTTTGTAATCGCCATCGCCATGCTAAAGACAGTAGAAAACTTTCTACTCGACGGCCACAAAGTATATACGGTTATCTACAAAATCATGATTTTACAGGAGAGCGTTTTGAACGAAAAACTGTGATAATTAAAAGAAGAACAAAGATATCTTCTCCTCTATATCAGTAAAAAATGAGAATCAAACAGAAAAAAAAAAAACTATGACAAAACAAAGAATTCGAATTATGTAAAAGTGAATTTTGTAAAAAGTGCAGTTGACTCTTTCTACTTCGATGCCGTCGTACTGTCTAGACGGAACGTCATCTTTGTCTATTCTTCCATCGACAAAGCCCGTTGCTATGGTGGTCATGCCACGCGTGCTGCAGGCTTAGCATGACGCTTTCTATTTCTACGAAGAATAGACACAGCTCTTTCTATACAAAGTTACATTTCGTTTCTCCATTTTTGACATCGCACCGTAGAAATCCTTCTACAATCTGTGTCTTTCGTTTCTAACGATCTTTGTCTAGTCCTTTTTTATGTACCTAGACTATTTCAGAAGAAAGTTTTCTATCCCAAACTGTCAAAATTACATTGACAACTGACATTTTGTAATCGCCATCGCCATGCTAAAGACAGTAGAAAACTTTCTACTCGACGGCCACAAAGTATATACGGTTATCTACAAAATCATGATTTTACAGGAGAGCGTTTTGAACGAAAAACTGTGATAATTAAAAGAAGAACAAAGATATCTTCTCCTCTATATCAGTAAAAAATGAGAATCAAACAAAAAAAAAAAACTATGACAAAACAAAGAATTCGAATTATGTAAAAGTGAATTTTGTAAAAAGTGCAGTTGACTCTTTCTACTTCGCTGCCGTCGTACTGTCTACACGGAACGTCATCTTTGTCTATTCTTCCGTCGACAAAACCCGTTTCTATGGTGGTCATGCTACGCGTGCTGCTCTCAGTGAAGGAAAACATCGTGTGTCCTAGAACCAAAAATTCAAAGACATGTGATATCCACCAACCCGCACTGGGCCCGCGTGGTGGATTTCGGCTCACTCCCTCTCACAGAGAGGAGGCCTGTGTCCCAGCAATGGGAACATTATAGGCTGATTAGATTATGCTATGCATAGTATTTTCAGATATTTCAAATTCTCTAAGGTTGACACCGCATCGGCAAACTTCAAGCGCGTTTACTTACATGGTTATTCTAAATGCATTAGCTGACCGTTATTAATAAATATGTATAAAGAAACTCACATAAATTTCAGTGTCAGGTTTGAGATGTTTCACAGCTATGGCTACTCCAGCCAGGAGACTGCCGCCCCCGCACGGTACCAACACCGCATCCACATTGGGCACTTGGTCTATGATCTCAATGCCAACGGTGCCCTGACCTTCTATTACGTTTGGGTGATCGAAGCTGAAAACAAATTTTTACTTCAGTCTCTCTTGTTGTCTAAGAATGTATTTGAATACAAAGCGCAATTTTCTGTGACAACCTTACCCGTTAATATACATCATTCTCTTTTCTTTAGCTAAGGTCATTGCATGTCGTTTTGCCTCCGCCATGTTATTACCATGCAATATGATCTGTCCACCATATCTCTCTGCATTGATTATCTTGGTAATAGAAGCCCTCGCCGGCATGACGACTATGCTCGGTATACCTAGTTGGGAAGCATTGTAGCTGACAGCAGTGCCGTGGTTGCCAGAGCTGGCTGTTGCCACGCCAAATCTTTTTTGATCCTCGCTTAGCATCATCATAGTGTTGCGAACTCCGCGTTCCTTGAAACTTAAGATTTTATAATTTTATTATGATGTAGGCATAACAATAGGATATCAAAAGATTTTTTTTACAGGCTTTTTCTAAGTACTATATTATCTCGATAAGCTAATAAATTATTCAATTGATTTTTTTCGTTTTGCATCTCATTGGAGTTTTTATCATATGGGATTCATTAGATGCTGAGTGAAAGAAATGGTCGCGGTCCCTACAGAATGCCGGACGACCGGTGCTCTTGTAGCTGCGTAGCACAGCGCGCTACGGCGTAGCTATCTATGCTACGTTCAAGACGCGTTCAGTTTATTTTCAATGAAATGTTGTTTTTCGATACATGTATCTAAGTGTGTCTACATGTACTAACTGAGTTAAATAAGTTTGCTTATTACCATCCTGTGAACTGCAGGAACTCCTGTTTCATATATAATTCTACTCCCAGTTTCTCCGACATGTGAGCCCGCTGCAGTTAAGTAAATGAATGAAATTAAACAATTCCAATTATAAATTATATCAAAATGTACTTACGTAGGTAAGTAATAGTACATTACTGCAGCGGCCAGCAAAAGAGGCATTGATGGACGAACTTGTAAATGTGGTGGGTGAACGTGTAAATACGTAAGGCCATCAATGCCTAGTTGTGGCCAAGGCTTGTATAGTACTTTTCTCAAATAATGCGCGGAAATTAAAACTAAGTAGTACCTAGGCAGAACTTTTTTGTCAAATACAATTACTTTTCAAAATCAATGGCGAACAACGAATAACAATAATTATTCCCGCGTTAAAGTGTTTTTCGGAGTATTCCCGTTTGAGCACCTATTTTTAGAGCACCTAGGAGAGACCCTATCAATGGAGGAAAAAATATATATGATTTGAAATAGGTGCTCTAAAAATAGGTGCTCAAACGGGAATACTCCGTTTTTTTCAATAAACAGCTTATTATTTGCAAGCCAGTTCGAAATTTAAATAAAACCTTTGATACGTTACCTCCTTGGTTGCCATGTTACGGAGTAAAAGATCGATCCATTTTTAAATTACACGACAGATATGAGTTTGCTATGTAATTTATTTGGCCGCTAAACACGACAGATATGGATTTTCATACAACTTTTGCCGGCCGCTGCTTGCATGTATTTGGCCAAATTTCGATTTATCTCGAAGAAGGTTGTCAAAATAATGCTCAAATTTCCAAGCATGTTTGAGACAAAAATTATGAAATGTGCATTTACTCATGTCCTGTCAGTCGCCACGACTAGAAATGTCTGCTACTTTCCGTTTTTACTAGGAAAGTTCTTTAGCACTAAGCTCGCTTTTGTCACCAGTCGGTACTGGGCAATGAATTGTTGTAGTTTTTTATACAAGTTCGTTATCATAACTAGCTAATTACTTTTCAAAACACTTTTTCAGAGCTCGGGTCGGCCTAAGGGCTCGTTCATACGTACCACAACCATACCACGTGGTCGGGCGCGTATTTGTATGAAAATGAGTAGTTTAGGTATTCACACGGACCACATTTCACCGTCATAATCAACCATGTCGCCGATACTGACCACGTCGCAGCCACAGCGCATCCATCAGCGAGACCGCGCACGAGCGGCCAGCCACATTGATTTTATTTTGTAGTTACCACAACGCAAATGCAAGAAGCTGCAGCGACACTATTTACACGTTCCCCACGTTTTGTCGCTGCGATGTGGTATGGTTATGGTAAGTGTTTCGAGCCCTAAGGGTTCACTCAGTTCAAGTCACAGTCCTCCAGATTCTGGGTCGTTTGGACTCAGTAGTTCACCAGGGAAGTATAACTAGCAGGCAATATTTTTGGGCTCGAGCACTCAGGACAGAGCCAGCTTTGAGGACCACGAAGCTTTGGTGTAGTCGTCCGTGTTATTCTGAATGAATAGGTACTTTCCTTACAAAAACTATTAGGGTATCACGTACCTACCGGGCATTGTGTCCGATTAATGAAGCCTACCATACGTCGTGATGCTTCTAATATTCCTTCGTATGTGACCTTAATTGGATTATTTGGATCACAGTACTCATCGTATTCTGGATCCTTGAAAAATATTTTACATTTAAAAAAAATAATACTTAGCATAAGCAGCCTATAGTGCTCCCACTGCTGGGACACAGGCCTCCTTTCTGTGAGAGGGAGTAGGCCATAATCCACCACATGGGCCTAGTGCGGGTTGGTGGATTAGAAATACTTAATAATAGTCAAATTGTTTTAGGTACTACTAAATAATATATACACCCCGGATTTACTGCTCGTGTTATCTTTAGGCCCTTTTATACAAGACTCGGTTTCTTTTTGGTACGGCGTATAAACCGTGCCGTAGAAAAAACGTGTCCGTCAACAAGCTTCCATAGTCATTCATATCGTCACCGTATCAGCTCGAGCCGTTCAGTATTATTTGTATGAAACTCCCTACTGCAACGCACACTAATCGGAATCGTAACGTAATCGCCTCGCCTCGGGACAAGCTCACGAACCGCGGTGCCGTGCGTCGGCTCGTCGTCCCCGCGCTTACGTCTCTCCGTACCCCCTTGCCCCTCTCACCCCTCCCGCGGCCTGCAGCAATATCAACCAGCGTTTGGCGAGCCGTAAGCGCGGCGTCGCCTAGCCGTAGCCGAGTCGACGTATCGGAGCTTCTGATCCGCTTTGGTTACGTGCTTAGGCTTACATTAGGTTGACGCCTGTTTGATGGCGACGCGAAAGGCGATACGGTGCTGATCCCTTTCCGATTTGATACGTGTGCTATGACCTTAAACCGTAGGTTTTCACGGCAAGAAGAACGTGTGTATAAAGTGCCTTAGTCTTTAGTCCAACCAAAGCTAGTCTGTAAAAGGTTGAGGCTATAATGGCTTCCACCTACTCATTTTCACGGTCTGCTCGCTCGGCACTTAGTCAAACCCCCTCGAATGGGCTGGGTGCCACGGGGCAGATACACAATTATGATTGACTACATCTTTTAGAAAAAGTTTTCGGAATATATGTACTTACATCTTTAGGGTTGGCCATATTCTTAAATATATTTTTTTTTGTTTATTGTTTACGATTGCACTACCAGTAATTTTACATTTTGATTGTAGGGGATTGGGGAAACGTATTTTCAAAACATATTGAATGACAACATTGTACTCACAGAGTACCAGAGTACAATATTACAATTTTTCTTCTATGATTTAAATAATTGTACTTGACATTTATCGTCTTTTGTCTATCAATGGTCTCTTTTTTCCTTAGTCTGAGATCAAAAAGTACTCTGTGCTTTTGTCGTTTGACATTGTACCACAGAGCACGGAATGGTCGCGAGTTCGCGACTCACGCCTGTGCCATAGTATAAATATGAACAGTATGGAAACTAGGCCTATTTGTTGAAATAATTACCTACGCCTCATTGGAGCGTTAGGGTTGTCACTTTAATGTCTGTAAAATTGATAAGTGTTTTATTGTAACGAAGTTTTTAACGTGGTGTGCGGTTAGAAGTTGACTGATTATCTTTCCCTCCTTCTGGTCAAAACGTAAATCCAAGATGGCGGCTGCGAAAAAATTCAAATTTTTCGTCGTGAATATCATTTTCATAGTTTTCGAGGGTGCTAAAGCCGATAGTGAAGTATCTTTTTTACTGTGCCTGTGCTGCTGCGACCGGCACACAGTGCTCTAAGTCACTGACCTCTATTAGACAAGTATAGAGGTCAGTGTCTCAAGTGCTTTGTTTTTATTTTCACCTGTTTTTTAGTGGAGCTTTGTTTGTACAGCCGTCTTTTATATCTGTTTTGTTTAAGTCCCATGTAATTGGGGCAGACCACTGACCTGTATTATACAAGGTACTTGTTTAATAGAGGTCAGTGCTGAGTCGGTAAAGCAGATTCTTTCGTGCAATGAGTAGAGGAAAATAGCCCTTAAGGCGCGTCGAAGGAATAAATATAGGTATGTCGCCTATACATACATACCTATATTTATTCCTATAGAAAACGTGCGCCCGTGCCTCGTCGCCGCCTCGACTCTAGCTCGTGTGGGCGACGCGCCTTAGGTGACGAACAAAGATTATGAAAGGAGGTTCTGTTGCAACCATACAACGTTAAAAACCATTAAAAAGTTTTCTCTCGATTCACCCCTGCATTTCAACTGACTCCATTTTACCCGGTATCAGTATTATAACGGTATTTTCACGAACTTGAGTTTGCGCGCGCGTCCTCAACTCTCTCGAAAGGTGGAGCATCATTACCTAAGTATTGTTTTATTAACTAGCTTGAAGACTTAATTATTTAGGTGATTATTAGGAAACCTCCGCAGGACACACACATTTAATCTAAAACTATTTTGACCGAGCTCTATTCACTAAAAGCCTAGATATAATGCTTAGTAGGTTGGTGTATAATAAAAATTGTAGAGAAATGTTGCCAAGATCAGCCGCACGACGAGCACGAGTACCACCTCTGACCGTTCAGCTCCGCCTCCCAGGATTTTAGTTTTTTGAATGTGAGTACCATACAGGCTAGATAGAATACGTGACTTTATCAACTGTCGGGCGGTTTTGAGTATTTTTTTAAGGTCTACGCAAATGCCCTGCAAGTCCGCGCAGAACTAGTTGACCGCTGAGATGGGGATAGGGGTGAGGTGGTGGTTCGCAACGCACGTAATGAGTAATGCGCTCCCGCCCCTCCGTCCCACCGCTCACATACCAAAGGCGCGGCAAACTAGTTCCGCGCGGACTATAGCGTCGTGACTCGTGACTGATGCATGCATGCATTAGCATGCCGTCTGTTGAGACAGGTGAACTCAAAGCTGCAATGGCTCTGCACTTTTAGACTCATATATAAATCGTAATACTTAATACAATGTTTGAACTTTAAAAGAGACCATGACCTCCGAGTTTGTTTCGGCATTTCATCACAGGGATCAGTCAGCTAGGATATCACCAACAAGTTTTAAAATTTTTACTAAAAAAATTACGTGTAAAAGCGTCTTAAACGATTTATTTACAGAAATGAACACAATTTATTTGAATTTCACAGAAAACGGATTTGATTGTCCTTTTTAACCGAATTCGACTTTTAAACCGATGCATTCGACAAGTTTATTTATTGTAAGTTGAAATTGCGTCGTGCGCATGTATTGTCCGTTCCGTACCCACTGAACTCTATTAAACTGTCAAGCTCCGCTAATGAGACACAATTGATTTTCTATTGTTTCGTCGCCGATCGGCGAACCGCGCCGCTTGACCGGTTATAAATATCAGTGTCCGTACTCGACACTGACCTCTATTATTAGAGGTCAGTGGTACTCGATATATTACATTAGGTACTCTATTTTTACTATGTCTATGGTCCGCACCACAAAATACATTTTTTTTTCAAAATCAACAGGTTCGATTCCTGGCTAGAAATATTGATTTTTCAAAAATCCAATGATGCAGTTTTAGTTTTCATCAAAATCGAGCCCGTGACTCTAGTACTTTTCGCTATTCCTCATAGTTTCGGATTTGGCCATCCACGCCCACTTGAAAAATTCCCCCTGTTTAATAGTTTCCTATTTTTAACCGACTTCAAAAAAAGGAGGAGGTTATCAATTCGACTGTATTTTTTTTTTTTTATGTTTGTTACCTCATAACTTGCGACTGGGTGAACCGATTTTCATGATTCTTTTTTTATTTGAAAGCTGGTGCTTTCCGTGTGGTCCCATTGTCACCATTTCAATATCTGATGATGGGATCTTAGAGAAATCGAGGGCAACCCTTAAATTTTATAGGCTCACTTATTGTTTTTCGCATGTTTTATGAAGTATCTTGTGTATTTGCGTATGGTTGTCACCATCTCAGGTAGCTGGGCTGATGATGGAAGGTACAACTCCTTAACAGTAAGAAGTTACTCGAACAGGAAAGGACTGTTTTAGTAAATTGTTTTGATGTTTGATAGGGCATTTGCCACATTTGGTCTCATGATCATCAAGTTATGATCTGATGCTGCAGTCAGGATAGTCTGCAGAGTACCTAACTCCTCGACAACTAACAGCAGATATATCGTGTTTAGGCTCATTGAAAAGGGCTCGATGTGTGGATAAACGTACTGTTAATGAGGAACACCGAAGTACATAAAGACCTGATGCTGAAGCCAGGAGCATCAGAAAAAGTACCAACCTTGAAATTACAGCACCGTAGTCGTGTTTGGGCTCATTTTAAACAGGACTAAATTTTAAGTTCAATGTAATGTTGACATAAGTCTGGCCTGATGCTGCAGCCAGGATTATCAGCATCTAGTCTAAAAGCATCAGGTCAAGATTTGATGATGGGATCCTGGAGAAATCGAAGGAACTCTTCAAATATTATAAGCACACTTATAGCGATTTGGGTATTTTTTATAGTAACTCGTGCATTTGCTCTCGGAAAGCACTATTTGGTGAAGTGGAACTGATGATGAAGACCACAGATGGCCATCGGAAGTACTCAATAATATCTTAGTATTTCACGGGTTGCGATTCGATTACTTTAATATGGTTGCTAAGCAATTTATGCTCGTCACAATGTGAATGGTGATATGGAGCTGATGGTGGACCTGGAGAACTCCTCAACAATTAACTTCCCTGCATCGGGAAAAGCAATATTTTGTTTGTAAAAGGCGATAATTACTAGGCTATTGTAACTTAGATAAATTATAAGCAGACCCACTAAAAAGCGTGAAATAAAAACTTTTTAAGAAAAAAAAAAACCGACTTCCAAAAAAACACTACAAAGTGAAAAATAACTTTATTTCGGAAGTCGGTGGCAAAAAACTAAAATACAGATCCAAAGACACCGACTTCCGAAATAAAGTTTATTTTTCACTTTGTAGTGTTTTTTTGGAAGTCGGTTTTTTGGAATCAGTATAAATGAAGTAACTTTTTTGTAAGGTAAATTCCATTAAACGTTTTGCATGCCCCTTTCCAACTTATAATAGCGAAATAAAACAAAACCAAATTAAGTAACAATATTTATTTTGATTATACGATAATGAGACGAGGTAGAAATGGTACAATTGTTGCTATGTATAATATCTACTTCTGCATGCACATAGGATTCGGCGCAAGGCACGGGCCGCGTTTAGTTCCCGCGGATTTATCGGTCTTCTCGCCCATTTCTTGGAAGAAATATTCTTTATAGTGTTTCTTGATTAACTCTACCATGTCTTTAGTATGTTCCCATCCTCTGGTTTCAACAATCACTTTTAACTGCAACAAAGGTGTTTCTTTAACTAAGCATAATTATAGGCCTCCAGACCGTATTTCGGCCATGGCGGCCAACATCAACAGAGACTAGCCTTCGGCGCGGCAGATAGGACACAGTAGACACAGGTGCACTCTCTATTCGCTCACTCTCATAGTCCGACGGGACGGCAATCCGACACGACTGTAACTAAGTACCTAAGTACTAGACGTAGAGTATTATATTATCTGTGGTACTAGGCAGGTCAGGAAAAATCATAAGAAGTAGATAAAAGTAGGTAGTGAACGATGATTAATTTAAACACTTACTTGAACGCTGAAGACATCTCCTTTGACCCAGGCTCGCTCAGGCACACAGTCCCGCATGGTGACGCCGATGTTGGCCAGCAAGCTGCACAGGTCGGCCAGCCCGCCGGGCCGGTCCGACACCGTCACCTTGAACTTCACGAGCCGACCTTCTGCTGCCATGCCTCGTTCCAGGGCACGCGATAAGGTAGTCGAGTCGATATTACCCCCAGAGCAAACTGCAACCACTCTGAAACATATTTTATTAGAGCTAATGTAGTATTCTCAAACTCTTAATTTTTAGTTGGCATAGCTAACAGAGAGATATAGAAGTGAGAATCGGAATAATGGGTAGAAATTTACACGATGAATGTTTCTTGGCTGTTGCATACAATAAAATTAAACACTGTTTAGAGACGGTGCAACTTTTGTTGTCTGTTGATTCAACTTATTGCATTCAACAGGCTATTAAATTGCAGTTAAGTCGTGAGATATTCGAGGAAGTCGAGATATGTAAGGGGCATGCGCAGCGCGCACAGAAGACAGCGGTACCATTGAAACAAAGCTAGTTAGAGGTCACAATTTCACAATCCTGCTGAACTTACGTGGCTTGACATGTACGACCTCTACTGTGATGACAGATGTTACCCCTAGAAGCAGGTGGGGCTCTAGTCCAGAGAGAGCTAGCGAGTGTGTTCACCCCTAGAAGCAGGTGGGGCTCTAGTCCAGAGAGAGCTAGCGAGTGTGTTCAATTTAGCTATCACCACTTACTTTTTGCCTTTAAGGTTAGGGAACAAGCCAGCTAAAATAGCTGCGATGCCAACTGCCCCAGCTCCTTCTACAACGACTTTTTCCTCTTCAATAATGCGCATAATCGCACGAGCCACCCAGTCTTCTCTTACTACAACCTATAAACAAAACATTTAGAACTTCGCACAAATTTACAGAAAAAATGTTAAGCTCGCTCTTCGATTATTTAATGTGCTTACCATTTTATCGACTACTCCTTTCAGGTTAAAGAACGTGTTCACTCCAACTTTATTAACAGATAATCCATCAGCAAGCGACGGGTCCAAATTAAGAAAGACTCGTTCGTTCTTCCTAAGTGCCTCTACCATACTGTTTGTATGGTCTGTGACAATGCCCTGAAAAATTGAAGTTACGATTCAAGTTATCTTCAAAGTCAAAAGGACTCAACTATACTATATTATAAAGAGGTAAAAGGACGATGGGACTTAGCGTCCCCAAAATTGAAACTTACAATTCAATTATTAATTAGTAATCAAATCTGAGCCGGACGGACAGTTGGGTACCTTTCCTTATTAGTAATTCTGTACTATGGCGACGATCGTCAAATGTATGGGGTTTTAGCGGAAAAGATGGTAATGTAAGTGTACTACTGTATTCCGTAAGCCGCTTGTATAATGCCCACGCACTGGGTAGACGATGTTGAACATTCAGCGGGCTGGATATGATCGTGTAAGAAAACTATGTCTCCGGTTCCGGAGTCAACTCTTACGGGCCTGAGTAGCCACACTTTTCTTCTGTGTAGCAACCTATTATAGAGGTGTCCCTCTGCCTAACCCTGCCTACGAGGAATTGTAGTGTGTGTTATGCAAGTAAAATTAATAGAATAGATTATATCGCGAAATATAACAAACTGTGAAATGTGAATGGTCCGCACACTTCTACCTACTCCTTCGTGAAATATAGGCGCGATGTTTTGTTGTTTTATGTTAACTATCATCGGCAATTATTATGTTTTATCTCTTTTATTGTGACGAAAAATAAAAAACAAGCAACCATATTTTCATTAGATAAATGAAACTGAAAGATGATTTTTTTCAGGAAGCCCCATATATTTAAGACTACTGAACAAGAAGAAGGCTACTTAACATCACGCTAGCTAGGATCCTAAGGCGCGTCGCCCACACGAGCTAGAGTCGAGGCGGCGACGAGGCGCGGGCGCACGTTTTCTATAGGAATAAATATAGGTATGTATGTATAGGCGACATACCTATACTTATTCCTATACAAAACGCGCCTAAGGCGCGTCGCTCACTGGTAAGTCGAGGCGAGGTCGCGGGGGCGAAGCGGCACGTTTATTCCTAGAAAAAGTTTGTAGTGCTCGCGCTTTGACACCGCCGCGCGCTGCCGCGCCGCCTCAACTCTAGTTCGGTGTGAGCCATAGATATTACATTTCTATGGTGTGAGCGATCGCCCTAAGGGAATCACAGAACATCGCCCTAAAGTGGGTGATCGACGGGCGAGCCGTATACCGCGGTTTTGGAGACGACGGTTTTTACTTGCGGAGTCGTGGCTCGTATGTGCTGATCGACTAGCGAGCAAAACAGTCGAGTGTGAACCGCAAATGAGGCAATATGTCTTGTTCGAAGATTGAAGTTTTGTGTTACCTCGGTATAGCATACCACCAAATGAATTGAATAAAAAAAAGGGAAGACTGTTAAAGTTTGGGTTAAAAGTTGGATTCAAAGAAGACAACAGTTGTCGTATACCCATTTGTCGCGGAAAACTGTCGGCTCGGCTCGTGAGTGGTGATCGACACGCGGTCTTGCGCAGCGTGCCGAGCAAAAAATTTAACATAACTAACGAGCCGCGAGCCGGGCTCGTTGGTTTTTAATACCGCGGTATTGCAATGATCCACGGGCGAGCTTTACCGACGAGCCATAAAACTGCGGTTTTACTCGCCCGTCGTTCATGGCCTTAAGGGAACCACAGAACATATTATTATTATATAAACTGGAAAGAACACTAAACGAAAACGACGTAATAGCCTGATGAGATGCGACAGGGTGGGTCGGGGGAGCAAGAAAATTCACACGGACGAAGTCACGGGCACGGACGAAGAAGCTAGTAAATAAATAAGTATCAATAATGATCAGATAATAACTCACATAAACCTCAGTGTCAGGTTTGAGATGTTTCACAGCTATTGCAATGCCAGTTAGGAGACTGCCGCCCCCGCACGGAACCAACACCGCATCCACAGAAGGCAGTTGTTCTACAATTTCAATACCAATGGTGCCCTGGCCTTCTATAATATTCGGGTGATCGAAACTGCAAATATATAAGTTTAATAAGGATGAAGTATTATTAAATTGAATCTTGTTAAGTACCTACCTACATAATTCAATTCCCTAACATTCCCTGTATCTGGATAAAGAACTTTGCATCCACAGAGTCCATTAGAATAGAATGAATAGAATCATTTTATTGGTCCATTGTTACAAAATAAATTTAAAAAATAATAATATTGTATGCTAACGGTAATTGAACCATTATCCTCAACCTAGGCAGCATCTGTATCTTGGGGCCTATGGCTCAGAATATAAATATCTAATAATACTGGACCTATGGTACCTAGTGTACCTACCTTGTTTTAATTCGAGACATACTTGCGCTAACTTACATTTAATTAGGTACAGGATGTTTGAAAATTGACAGAATACTTACCCCTAATTGAATAACAGTAGTGAACTATCAAGATAAAATAAAAATAAATTGAGCAAAATAAAATAATTCTAAATGATCTTATAATGTATGTGTCTGCGTGAGCGTGTGTGTGAGTGAGGGTGTGCACATAGGTGAGTGTGAGTGGTGGTAAGTTGTAAGTGTGGGTTTTTGTGTAACGGAAATGAATGACTTGAAAGGAATTGATTTAGCCTTACCCATTAATGTACATCATTTTTTTTTCTTTTGATTTGGTCATAGCAAAAAGTTTTGTTTCGGCTAACGTTGAACCATGTAATACTATCTTGCCGCCTAGTCTTTCTGCTTTGTTGACTTTGTTAATAGGTGCATGCAAAGGCATGTAGACCACGCTCGGTATTCCCATCCGAGTGGAGTGGTAGGCCAGAGCGCAGGCGTGGTTTCCCGTACTAGCTGCTGCTACCCCAAATTTCTTTTGTTCGTCGCTTAGCAATGCTAAAGTGTTGCACACCCCGCGTTCCTTGAAACTATAAAAACTCTGTTAAACATATCAACTTAATTTAAATAGTGTTTTTAATAACCGACCGAAATACATAAATATCTAAGATTGTACAGGTGAGTATAGATATATACAGGGTGGGCAAAAAATCGTGGATCAAACGAAACAGGGCGATAGTCGGGGTTATTTGCAGTAAAAAATATCTTTGTGGCAGAGCCCTAACTTGATCTCCTTAAAAGTTATAGCAGTTTGAGTGTTTACATTATGGTTCTAAGGTTACAAATAATTCTTCGTGAGACTTAAAAGATATTGAAAAAAGTGCCAATACTGATAAATCATGGGACCTACTGTAATAAAAGCAGTGTTGTAGCGATGATATTTGTTTAATTTTGTTTTTTTTTTTACTGTATATAACCCCAACTATCGCCCTGTTTCGTTTGATCCACGATTTTTTGCCCACTCTGTATATACGAGTATATAGTAGATGCTTCGATACTGTCCTGTACAGCCTGTCACATTGCTGGTACCATATAGGTACTATGTATCTACTGAGTTAGATGTATTTCAAAGCCCCACGGTTTCACCCGCGTAAATGTCGATCCTGTGGGAATATCGAGATAAAAAGTAGCCTATATGTTAATCCAGGGTGTCAGCTACCTCCATATTTTTTTAATCAAAATTGGTTCAGCCGTTTGAGCGTGAAGAAGTAACAAACATATAAACACACACACTCACAAACTTTCGCCTTTATTAGTGTGATGTACTTAAAGACAGCTGCAGTGGAGCAGTGGTGGTCCAGTGGTAACGGCCCCAACTTACGAATCTGTCGGGGGTTCGAAGTTCGAACCCAGGCAGGCGTTTTATTTCATCACTACTGCTCTCAAAACGGTGAAGGATAACATCGTGAGGAAACCGGCATGTCTTAGAACCACGAAATTCGAAGACATGTGACTTCCACCAACCGGTACTAGGCATCCGCGTGGTGGATTATGGTCCACTCCCTCTCCCAGGGAGGAGGCCTGTGTCCCAGCAGTGGGAACTTTATAGGCTGATTATGTAAAGGCGGCCACTCGTGTGTGCCGCTGGACGTCCGCAGGGGCTTATCTAAGGTGAAAGATTTCGTCGCATAACTCTTAATGGCCTCTTAAATGTAACTAAATGGCCTAATGCTTTGTAGCCCAGTCACTGACACAGATCACGTGTGTAGCAGAATTAGATTAATTTCTTGGCTTAGTACCGTGTGGCTGCATATTTTTAACTAGTGTCACAATTTTCTTCGCCCTAACACGAGTAAATAGGAAAAATAAATGCTTTTACGCTAGGTTACGATCCTTTAGTGATTCGAGTTAATGGTGTTGGCGCCATCTTTACGGATACCGGCGTGTCAGTGTGTGATACGTTCAAAAGCCTCCTAGACGAGTAGCCGCCTTTAAGTACAGATGCCAGCACATCAAGCTAAGTACCTACTACAATCTGTCAAATTTCTTTCGCGTAGATTTTCAACTTTATCACTAAAGCATAAGATTCAAAGTTCATTGGGAAATTTGACAGTTTCTGGTAGCTTGATTTGCTGGCGTCTGTACTAAATAATAAAGACGGATTTAAATACCTATTAATGTAGTGTTGAGTTACTTTATTTCGCGTGTATTATTAATAAAATATTAATGTTATTAAATAACTGTAAGTTTTACCATCCTGTGACCTGAAAGAATTCCTCTTTCAGGTATAACTCCATTTCCAGTTTCTGCGACATATGAGCTCTCTACGAAAATAAAAATGCAATACATTATTTATAGCACTGTGTGAGCCTAAACCCGAACTGAAGTCACGCTATTCTGTGAATTAAGTACTTAGGTACCTATTAGTCCATTAAGTGCGGGCTTAGGTGACACGATCTATAAATTTAATAGTATACGATACGAGTGACTTACGTAGTCCATTATATTGCACGGCGTGAAATTAGTGCATTAATACACGTATCGTAATGTACTATTGTTTTGCACCAACAATTCAACTTCAAGTTATTTTGTGCTTTTCTATTCAGCCTTAAGGTTTTACGTGTGTAAGTAAATAAGTAGGTACCTGCAATGGTGTCCGAACAATCTGGCCTAATATTCGTTTTGAAGCAGCTAGTACACCTTCATATTTTACCTTACGTGGATTGTCTGGATCGCACCATTCATCATATTCGGGATCCTAAACATATTAAGATGCTTTACTTATTAAAAAAAAAACTTTATTGTAATTGTATGAAATACTAAAACAAATCATCTATGTCTTGATTGGGTACCTATTACATCTTTAATCTTTATTATAGTACCAGTTTTGTTTTTCTATGACGATACCGGTATATTTCAGACTTGGTCCAAAAGCAGAAGTACTTAGTTTATATTCAAGAGTCCTTCCTAGCCTTTGTTTTTTTTTTCTATTTTTGCAATCCCGATGCGGCAGCCTACGCACTATAAAATGTCGTGTGCCCTCTATTTTGCCCTCTGCCATCCTTCTTCAAACAAGGTGTCAAATGTGTGAAGCTAAGTCTGGGTGGCCGGCTTTGGCATTATAAAACATAGGGGAAGGGACGGCAGAACGGATCAGGACTAATGTAGCAATACAACTGTGCGTTTTATTCAACTTGTTCGAGAGTTACAACGAATCAGTAACATTTTATTCTACGCTTTTTTATTAATTAGACTTAAACATGTTTGTGATTTCTAAAAGCTTCATTTGGTCCGTTTTACCTTCAAAATCGAGGCACAACGAAGTAGACACGCAGATAAAATGGGCTCGCATGAATAAGCATTGAGTATTTGTATATATTATTACCTGTATAATATATCTATACATATAATAAAATCGTAGGAAAGTCAAAACGGTACATTGAATATTTTTTTAAAATAATACTTGGGGCGTGATCTACAATCGATATCGAAGCCAAAAATATAGTTTTTAGAATTTTTGTCTGTTTGTCTGTTTGTCTGTATGTAAGTATGTCCGGGATAAACTCAAAAAGTACTGCATGGATTTACTTCAAATTTTGCATGAATATTACTAAGAGGTCGGGTCAACATATAGGCTACATATTATCACGCTATCACCTATGGGGGAGGAGCTGTGAATCTTTATTTTTCTTACGCATTCTGTGACAGCGTGTAATCTAACGACGCATATTTAAATGTTGTTTTTCAGTAAGCCATGCTATTATCTAGCTTTATACTATAAAAACTACGCCATTTAAGTAACTTGGGCAGAAAAAACATAGTTTAATGAATTTTAGTAGTATAAAGAAAATTTTGAAGCAGCGCCATCTATGAGATTTCATAAAAATCAAATCAAGTTACATGTTGACACTTTTTGGAAATTAATAATTTAAGTTTGATCATGTTAGCGAGGTTAGTAGTTAGTTTTTCTTAAAATTCATAGATGGCAATGTGCATTTTCTTCATAAAAGTTGTATCGTATAGTTCGTTTTGACAAATTCAAGTTCCAACAAAACCCTTAAAATCTTGAGCAGAGTTGAGAACGACAATTAAAAAAAAATGCGGTGTTAAGTATTACAAAAAAGTTATGTTTCTACTGGAGACGAAGTCGGAGTAACTGATGAACGCGTGCTGAACACCTGTCTCAGTTCACTTCAAGATGTGGTCATTTCTATCGGCGGCAATCCACTGATCGAATATGGGTTACCAGCTCCCCAATCATCACCGCATCAAGACCGTGTAAATCGGGAGTATAACGCTGAGACAAATTACGATCCGGGCGAAATGACCATGTCGCTTTGTTCTCTTCAGAGCAAAAACAAATTTATGACACCGTCCTTGAAAGCGTTGGGAAAAAACCAGGGTCAAATGTTTTTCTTGGAATGCGTCTGGTGGAACAGGAAAAACATTTGTTACCACTTGCATACTTGCAGAGGTCAGCAGGCAAGGCAAAATTGCTATTGCTGTAGCGTCGTCGGGAATCGCTGCCACACTGCTTCCGTGTTCTGTTCAGTGGCGATTTCCGGCAAACGCTTCCCGTGGTGACACGGGGATCGAGGGCTGACGAGGTGAATGCTTCGTTGAAACTATCTTCGTTGTGGTCACGAGTTCGTACGCTGCGCTTGACCATTAATATGAGAGCTCGGCTCGGCGGCAATGCACGTGCTCAAGAATTCTCCAATGTCCTTCTAAATCTTGGCGAAGGCACTCTACCAGAAGAGAGAGGTGGACAGGTGGTGCTTCCAGAGTCTCTCGGTAGAGTGGTATCCAGCTTAGAAGAACTCATTTGCTGTGTGTACGGGGACATCAGTCGTATACTGCACCTGCAGAATTCTTGGGTGTATGAGCGGGCCATTTTGACGTCCAAAAATGATCAGGCTGCAGCAATTAACGAATGCATTCTCTCGGAAATTGAGGGGAATGAAGTGGTCTACACCTCGATAAACACTGTTGTCGAGCAAGATGACGCCACACATTATCCCTTGGAATTTCTGAACTCCCTGTCAGCAAGTGGACTTCCAGCGCATACCATCAAGCTGAAGGTCGGTGTCCCGATTATGCTTCTTCGGAACCTATCTCCTCTGAAGTTGTGTAACGGGACCCACCCTAAAGTCATTTCGCTCTACAGACACACCATTGAGGCGAAAATTCTTACGGGTTGTGGCGTTGGCGAGGCAGTATTTATACCACGCATTCCCCTCATACCTCATATCTTCCCGTTCCAGTTCAAGCGCGTACAGTTCCCCGTGAGTGCTTGCTTCGCGATAACCATCAATAGAGGCAGACACTGAGGGCAGCGGGTGTCGATCTCAGGACGAGTTGCTTCTCACACGGTCAACTGTACGTCGCTTGCTCCCGCGTCACCAGTCCTGACTCTCTTTACATTTTGGCTCCTGGCAGCATAACTACCAACGTTGTTTATAGTGAAGTGTTTAAGGTATTTTTCTCTATTTCCTTCAGTCACATCCCCCACACCACACTGAACTCAGCAGGACTCCCATATAACTCTCTTCACTTGCTTCGCTTGCAAAAAAAACTTATATTTTATTGCTATTTTAAAAGTTGTTTACTTATAATGCTATAGCGACACTGGCATCTTAGGTATTTTTGGTGCTGTAGAGCCTTCAGGCAGACGACGTCGCGGGCAGCAGCTAGTTATATATAAGTATCTAATATTTCCTTGCTCAAACAATGCTTATGTGGACGGCGGCGCAGTGGTCAATTTTTTAAATTTAGGGGGACGTTAATATATTGATGAAAATATCAAGTCTAAATAATCGATATTAGTGTTTATAATTAAAAATTTGTTACTTTATATAAATATGTGAAAATACAATACAATTTTTAATAAATTTATCATTCCTCATCATTATTGATTATGTTAGGTTCTTGTAATAAATAGAGAACTTCCTGTGGTATTTTACTCCTTTTTTATGTTATTGGCCGTAAATTCGACATTACGATGATAAAAGCAAAATTTTAAATAGGTCCTCGTATTTATTTTTCACGATTTGTTAAATTAGTGCCGTTCCCTAAAAAAAAAATGTTCAGGGAGCGGTAGTATGCGGCGAAAAATAAAATCAAATCTAATAGAAAAATGTTGACTCCAGCTGTTATCACAAATTTTTTTTATGTTCTAACATGTTTCTTGAAATGTCTACGCTTTCAAAGCCAAAAATGTAGTTAAAATTTCAATGTAATTATTAAATACAAAAAACTTTAAAATATTTATCAAAAAATTATACGATGTGATTAATATGCACAATGTAAATAACTTTACGCAGAAATCACAATAAAAACAAAGATAACTAATTCGCTCAACTGATAACTTGGACATACAAATAACACATAAAATATTGACTTAGTGACTTTTTTGTCAATATGTATTGTGTAGTAGATAGCACTAAACAGATTAATTTTTTTAATCTACCCTCAATTTGAGAATCATGATTTTCGTACCGCAAATTACTTAAAATTGACCTCCGTGCGGCGTTAAGATTGCTGAGATCACGAGCATGAAGTGCTTTCTCATGTCATGATACAACTAATTCAGACAGCGTTATTCCTTATAAAATTACTAGCTTCTGCCCGCGACTTCGTCCGCGTAAAATTCGTACTTTCCTCTAAAAATTTCAAAAATGTATGTAGGTATGATTTAATCATTTATTTAGATAATTAGTAATAATAATTAGTATGATCTTAATAATTAGTATTCGGGCCAATTTTTAAGTTTATAGATCAAAAGAATCAGATTTTTCAAATAAACTGTATCCCCGCTTTTCACCCCCACAGGGGTGGAATTTTGAAAAATCGTTCGTGATGTGTTCATAACTTGACTTAAAGAACCATGCCCATTTTCGAGTTAATGGAAGCAAGCAGTAATATCCACCCCTTAAACTATATTACTTACCCTTTTCCACCTTGGTAAGAGTCGATTTTTGAAAAACCCTAAAACACATACTTGTTTTATTTATTGTTTTAGTAGTACCGAGTTTCGAGTAATCCGACAGCGAGTTACATATTTTTCTAACCTATCAACTTTGTCACCCCCTAAATCCTCTGTAAGGGGTTTTTTTTTAATCTAAAAGTGACTATCTTTATTATTTAATGACCCAAATATTGCCAAGTTTCACCAAATAAGTAAGATTTTTCATATAAACTGTATCCCCGCTTTTCACCTCCACAGTGGTGGAATTTCGTAAAATCGTTTCGGATGTGTTCAAAAAATGCCAATTTACTTATATAAGTATTCGTGCCAAGTTTCATGTTTATTAACCAAATGAATAAGATTTTTCATATTATACACTGTATACCCGCTTTTCACCCCCATAGGGGTGGAATTTAGAAAAATTGTTTGGGATGTGTTCATTACTTGACTCAACGATTATTTATACGAATTGTTGAGTTAATCAAGCCACACGTTAAAATCCTCCCCTGTATAATTAACTACCCCTTTTCATCCCGTTAGGGGTAGATTTTCGGAAAACCTTGATACACGTTATTCTTTATTTTTGATCTTAAGTATAATAACCGAGTTTCGGGGTAATCGGACCACGCGTTAAAACTCTTCCATAGAAATTTTGACACCCCCCATCCCAATCCTCCTTTAGAGGGTAGTTTATGAAAACAAAAAATGCTAAACTTCGTAATTTACCTAGATAAATTTTCGTGCCAAGTTTCAAGTTTATTAACCAAATAAATAAGATTTTCATATAAACTGCATTCCCGCTTTTCACCCCTACATGGGTGGAATTATGAAAAATCGTTTAAGATGTGTTCATAACTTGACTCAAAGATTATTCATGCCAATTTTCCAGCTAATCAAGCCACGCAGTAAAATATGACCTTGCAAAATTAACTACCCCTTTTCACACAGTTAGGGGTAGATTTTCGAAAAACCCTGATACACGCTATTCTTTATTTTTAGTCCTTAGTATAAATACTGAGTTTCGAGTTAATCGGACAGCGCGTTAAAATTCTTCCATAGAAATTTTGAAACCCCCCAATACCTCTTTAGGGGGTACAAAAGAAAAACAAAAATGCCAAACTTCATAATTTACTTAGATAAATATTCGTGCCAAGTTTCAAGGTTATTAACTCAAGGAATAAGATTTTTCATACAAACAAAATCCCCCCTTTTCACCCCCTTTTAGGTTGAATTTCCAAAAACCCCTTCTTATTGGATACCTACTCTTTACAAAGAACAAACCCTCCAAAATTCAAGTCCCTAGGACCAGCGGTGTAGGCTGTGCGTTGATATCTCAGTCAGGTCGTTCATCCCCCGTTAGGGGTGAAATTATCAAAAACGCTGAAACACGTATAAATTAATTTTCAATCGTCAGCCTAAACACAAAATTTGAAGATCCTAACTTTTAAACTGACGGACTTTCATACACAACTTCATCCCCCTTTTTAACCCTTTGGGGGTGGAATTATCAAAAACGCTGAGACACGTATAAATTAATTTTCAATTGTCAGCCTAAACACAAAATTTGAAGATCCTAACTTTAAAACTGACGGACTTTCATACAAACTTTCATCCCCTATTTAACTCCCTTAGGGGTGGAACTTCAAAAAATCCTTTCTTATTCCTGGTATACATCATAAAAGGAACCATCGTGTAAAATTTCAGCTTTCTAGATCCAAGGGTTTGGGCTGGGCGTTGATGAGTCAGTCAGTCAGGCCTTTTGTTTTTATTTATATAGATTTAGGTGGACTTCGTATCTGAAGGGTACGTGTTACCTAAGTGTAGGTATACCAGAATCTCATGGCAAAAAAAAAAATAATTGGAGATTTTCATATGGCAATGTCAATCCATATGAAAATCACAATATATTTTTTTTTTGCCATGAGATTCTGGTATACCTATACCATCCTCTTTTAAGGCAAGTAAGACGAAATCCGCAGTTTGACTAAAATAAAACTTCTTTGAGAATAGGTACTTACGTCTTTAGGATCCATGTTCGAGGTTTTACTGTTTTTTTAGAGTTATTGTATTTTCTTTTTCTGCTAATATGTTTACATTTTTATACTATAAATTTTTCATTGTGTCTGAGATATGAACGTGAAATACTGAAAGTGCCGACATTGTGCCTGTTATGCTTGACAATTTAATTTTCACTTTATTTTTATTTCTGTCTGGTTGCTCGAGTGTTTTAGACATGAAAGGAGGTTTGCATGTAGGAGGTTGGTAGTTTGAATTTGCATGTGGCAGGTCTAGACCTAGCAGAAGCCTAGGAGGAGCAGTATGTAGTAGCACAGAATACTTAAAGTACTACGTACAGAAAGGACACTCCCTTCCCCGCACTAACATCAGTTACCGCACCTCACCCCGCACTTCGAGGTTACCGTCGCAGTTCTTTAACAAGAGCGCTCGCAAACACAAGTACCTCACGCACACATTCATACGTATACAAACGTCATTTTTTAATGTAGTAGTAGTAGGTAATTATTTTGCGAGCGTTGTATGGAGTGTCCGGGGTATGGTAGTAGGTACCTGCTGGTACTGCTCCTCCGCGTACAAGCGGCTGTTCATTTTTTTCAACTGCTACCATAGCTTATAAGTATGTTAGTACAGCAGCATGCGACCACGGGAAGGTACTTTTTCGTTTCATCCTTTTCATTAGTCGGGTATTAGTTTTTTTTTTCATACTTTGTAGAGCGTGACCCACCCACTCCAGCCATTGCGTTCCATGTAAAATACTGGAATTCAGCTGCATCCGGTTAGACTGGAAGCCGACCCCAACATAGTTGGGAAGACTGGGCAGATGGATGTGGACTTTGTAGAGCGTGATTTTTCAGTAGTCGGGTTTTAGTTTTTGAACTTATTTTTTATCAGCCATATCATATCTTTATACAATCCATCGGCTGAATCGAATGCGTTTACACACTTGCATCAACATTTTCCTATTTTCAAGTTTTTGTTCTTTCCTTTCTTTGATTGTAAGTAATTAATATTGTACAATATTATTGGCACTACAACATCACACCTTTGGTGCAACAAAGTCACAAAAAGCCAAAATTGCAAAATTCAGGTAAGTACCTATGCCAAATTGTAAAATATAAGATTTTTGACGTAAAACCACAAAATACTTAATAGTACTACGTAGTAAAACTATAGCAAACAAAATAATTTAAAAATTAGCTGTTGTGACTTTTTTGCACCGAAGGTGCGACATGAGCAAAACTGTCTCTTATCATTACCACATACCATTAACAAAGTAGCTATAAGGTAGGTAAGTACTGAAATGTATAGGACACCAAAAATATCCAAAACAGATATCTTGCGTTTTTTGCAATAAGGTACTGAGTTGTTTTATGTCACGTGATAACGGATACGCGCTTGCACGTGGAGTACCACTGACCACTAGCAGGACAGGACACCAGCCCGTTATACAGAGCAATGCAAAGATAGGGTAGGTAGGTACAATCATCTGTGACCTGCATATTCCGACCCCACGTCCCCTCTTCTACTTTGTAAGAGGGGTTAGGTAATGTAGAGCACTGACGTACCTGGGTGAATATTTCATTTCGTGCAAATTACGCGGCAGGCGATAAAGAATACATTAAATGTTGAAAAAATCTTTACCTGAATTTTTTTTTTTCTATTAAACTTATAACAGTACCAGGCGCAACGCTTCAAAAATCTAGTTTTTTATTATAAGTGCACCAAATTTAAAAAAACAAGTGAAAAATCTAATTACCATCCATGTCCCTTCTTCCAGATTTTAATAAATTGGTGCATTTTAGTAAAAAATCTGTGTGAAGAACGATTTATGTAATACGTTTTCGGTTAATATATTAATTAATCCATATTATATAATATATATATTCTTTACGAAAGACCATATTTAAGTGGTTTCATATAACTTTGAAAAATGTCCCTACCCTCATTCATAATTACCATTCGACGATATTCTCAATCCGATATTTTCGTACTTACGCGCCACTACGATGTAGACTAAACATGAAATATTCGGCGTCAGTGTCTGCTCTACTACCAAGCTGGACGGACGCATGAGAGAGCGATTATAGCGACGTAATTTTGAATTCTCCTGTGCAAAAAGTGAAGTGGTTCAAAATATTTCTACATACCATTCGCGTTTTGAAAGGTAATTAATATAGTGTTTTTTATATAATTATTGGCTAAGTATATCCAATACAAGTCTTTCTTTGTTGTGTATGCCTTACAAGCCTTTACCTATTCAAAATAACAAATATTTATTAGAAATACTTGTGAATCTAATTACCATTCTACTAATTACCATTAAATACCATTTTCTACAATTCGAATGGTAATTAGAAGAAATGAATGGTAATGATTTTTAATGTTAATATTTTATTATAATATTTTATTTCATTTTTAAAAGGTTTACACGTGTAAAATACTACGTTTTTTTAAAATGTTTTATTGGTCACTAGCTGTTGCCCACGGCTCCGCTTGCGTGTATATCGGTTATCTTGAAATCTATACCAATATTATAAAGCTGAAAGTTTGTTTGTTTGAACAGGCTAGTCTCAGGAACTCTCGGTCCGATTTGAAAAAATCTTTCTGTGTAGGAAAGCCCATTTATCGAGGAAGGCCTTAGGCTATATAACTTCACGCTACAACTCACGGGAGTGGAGCAGTAACCAAAGACGTGGGTGAAACCGCGGAGATCAACTAGTAATATATAAATATTATTGTGTCCGGCTCCAGGTTCCAGGCTACTCTTATGTCAATTTTATTTTCAATACAACTAGTAGGTACATACATGTATGTTATACTTAGAAATAATTCTCTTAAATATTAATGTAATATGTTACGATAATAAAAATCACTTAGAAACTAGTTCAGAGGTTTAAGTGATAATGTAATAAAATTAACAAAAAGACAGCCCGATAGACACAGTTACGTACTTTCACATTTTTATTGTTAATAATTGCTTACTGTCATATTTTTCCCAAATCTTCTAGAATCTTTAGTAAGGCATCTTAGAAGTCGTGGAAACATTATATATACATTACATAATTTATTAATTATTTTAGATTACAATGCCACGAAAAAGAAAGACAAGGGAAGAAATTCTACAAAAAGCAAAAATAGCCCGCAGAAGAAGATACGAAAGCATTAAATCAGATCCCGTCCTTTATGCTTTACAAAAGCAAAAAGAACATCAAAGATACATAAAAAGAAAAGAACAAAAACAAATTTTGTCTATAAATGATATTTATAATTGATGATGTTTATAATTATTTGTTACGTTATTTTCATTTAATATTTTAAATTTTTACTCGAATACTATTCGAGTAAACATTTTGTTTTGTTTTTTTTTTCTATTACCTACATTTTATTTAATTATATTGATTCAGGCAAGCCAGCCAAAAAAGGAATATAATAGAAGCTATACCTATAAATATGTTATACTTATTGATTGTTATTTTTACTGTCGTAGGTGATTTTGTTCTTGCTTAAGTGTTATGTTATTTAATAATTAAATATAGTTCCTATGAAAGACTGAAGACTAAATACTAATTGCTCAATAAAACAAGACTGATTTGACAAATATTTGTTTTATTCCTAATTACCATTTAAGTTTACCTCACTACCGTATCTTGAGATCTAATTACCGTATTTGTGAAATCTCATTACCGTTCTTTAAAAAAAAAACAAACGTCAAAATCTCCTAAAACTAAAGAGTAATTACTGTCCCTTTGATATGTCCCAGTTGGTATCATTATATACTTTTAAAAAACTATATAAAGAACATGATTAGGTGTATTTTTTTTATTTTTCTCCAAAACTTCATATATGCACGAAATGAAATATTCACCCACCTCATCTACGCGAAATTTTTGCTAAAAGCTACACAAGGTATTGCCATTTAAACAAAACAAATCATAATCGTACTAGTAGTATAGTATACTTAGTAGTTAAATGTTTTCAGATACTGCTGTGCATATACCTACTTACTGTAATACTAATAATAGATAAATATACACCACCATCTAGATCTTTATCTTGCGAGCCAGAGGTGGCCCTAGAAACATTTTTAGGTGGTGCAAAATCTTAAAGTGGCTCCCTCTATGTACCATGTTCCTATGATATTATGTAATATGCACTTGCTTACACGGATAAATCGGATATTACATAGACTAGCTGTGCCGGCGACTTCGTCCGCATGGACTTCGGCTACATTTCTAGCTTTTGTACTAGCAAATTTCTAAATTAATTCAGAATAATTTAGTTTTTGGGCAATTGTATTTTCTATGGACAAGATTCCAAGGTCCGACAGTCTTTCCTGACACATGGAACGTAAATAAGTTAGTTCTCTATCCATTTGCATAAAATTTTAAGACCTAATATATAACTAATATAACTTAGCATAATTTTGTTTGGCATAATTATATTTTCAATAAGCTTACGCATATTTTTTTTTAAGCATAATTTTTCTAATCATAATAATGATTAAGCATAACATTCTAAAGCATAAATTTAGCATGCTCGTTTTATGTCTAACGACAGGTCGACGGAGCCCCGCTACGCGGGGCTCCTATTTCTGTCTGCAGGGTTAGAAGGAACCTAACCAAACCGAACCTCGGGGTGCCCCTAACGTCGTTTAGTATTATGCGAATTAAATTTATGCCAAAACAAATTAGTCTTTAAGATAATTATGTCAACATAAAATGTATGCCTAAAAAAATTATGCCGCAGTATTATTATACCAAAACAAATTGTGCCAAAATCGTTATGCCGAAGTATATTAGGACAAAGAACATTATGCGAAAAGAACGGATCCCAAATAAGTTTTCTCCAATATGGACCTTTCTGCGCAGCTCGCTCCGTTTGCGCGCCCAAATGATCGTCGCGTCTCGGTCGATATTTTTTTATAAATGGCATCTCGCCGTTCAAACTATGAGGTTGTCGTCTGCTTAACCGGGCTTGCCTGTGGATGCCTCAATAAATTAAGGCCTCCAGTCAGGGCTTAAAACACTTGAAAACTAAGCGACTACACGCTAAGGGCACCCCCTGTGGGGTACGGACCTCGGCTTAGGGCGTCGCTGGTAAAGGGCAGCAAGGGACAGGCTGGATCGGAATTATTTAGGGACGAATTTAAAACTATAGGCTCAGCGGCGCGGGCTGGCTCGAGCAAGGGTCGGGGCGAACATGGTTGGGCGACAATAATAGGCTGGTATTATTATTATAGGTTTATTAACCTGAAATCGGTCTGTTTTTACAACACGTTAAGTAAAACATTGCTTAATAATTTAATAATGTCATCAGAATGTTAATCTTTTTACCTATCACAGATATGTGAAATACCCTTAGAAATATCTTACAAACTAAACATTTTTAAAATAAACAAAGGAAACGAATGAGAAAATCGATCTAAGTACCTAATTATTTTGGTATTCATTATAGGTACAATCACACTAATAATATAAAGGCGAAAGTTTGTGAGTGTGTGTGTGTATTTATGTTTGTTACTTCTTCACGCTCAAATGGCTGGACCAATTTTGATAAAAATTTGTATGGAGGTAGCTGACACCCTGGATTAACATACCTATAGGGTACTTTTTATCCCGATATTCCTACTGGATCGACACTTATGCGAGTTAAGCCGAGGGGCACAGCTAGTATGTAATATAATTAACGCAAGACGAGACCTACAATATATACAATGACCAAAAAATTTTTTTAAATTATTATCATTAATAATGTTGTGTATTAATTTATGCATTTAAAATTAAGTTTGAATGCCTTGAAATAAGATTTAATTTTTCTTAGGCTCAATCGACGATCAGTAAGTATGGCAAAATATATAACTTTTGAAAAAAAAAAACCTATACTTACCTACCTAAGTTTTAAAATTATGAACGAACTAGTACTTTCAGGTCTTGAGTTTATTATATAACACTTTGTTAAATTTTCCAAGTGGGCGTGGATGGCCAAATTCTAAACTATGAGGAATAGCGAAAAGTACTCAAAGGAGTCGCGGGCTCGATTTTGATGAAAACTAAAACTGCATCATTGGATTTTTGAAAAATCAATATTTCTAGCCAGGAATCGAACCTGTTGATTTTGAAAAAAAAAAACACACGCTGTATGTACGCCATTCGATAGTGTCCATAATAAGGATCAAATTCTGGGAAGTAATGACATACGGCAAACTTAAGGAAAATGTTGAATCTTAATAAACTGCTTCTTATTTTAAAGTATTCATACCTACATTACGTATGTATACCTTGTTCGAAATGATGCTCAATATTTTTATTAACATGCCCGCAGCGCAGTTACCTTCACAACATTATGTTCTAAATTCAAATTTCTATTACGATCTTTGGAAAATATTCTAATGGAATCAATAATATTGTAATGCTGAATGCAGTACAATCCTTGAGACGTCGAATCCAGCTATGTATTGAAAACAATGGTCATCATTATGAATAATTAATCAGTTAAGGTTTAATAGGTAGGTATAGGTAATATAACCCGGGCCCAGCTAAATAATAACAAGCCGCACAGGTCAATCCATCAGGTTAAGCTACGCTTGCCGCAGTTGGTCTGTGGATGGGTGACCACCTTTACATACCGAGACCCCTTCGTGCCTCGGAAAGCACGTTAAGCCGTTGGTACCGGCTTTCATTCCAGGATCTTTGACAGTCGTTACGGTAATCAGAAGCTCGAAAGTCTGACAACCAGTCTTACCAAGGGGTATCGTATTACCCAGTAACTGGGTTGTGGATATCAGATAGGCAGTCGTTCCACGTAAAATACTGGTATTCAGCTGCATCCGGTTAGACTGGAAGCCGACCCCAACATAGTTGGGAAAAGGATAGGCAGATGTCATCATCCATGTTAACATAAGAGAAATAAAAAAGTATTTTGTTAAAAATGAGCTCTTTCCTTTAGTTTGCCGTATATTATTACTTTCCAGAATTTGATCCTTATTAGGGACACTATCGAATGGTGTAATAATACAGCGTGTGTTTTTTTTTCAAAATCAACAGGTTCGATTCCTGGCTAGAAATATTGATTTTTCAAAAATCTAATGATGCAGTTTTAGTTTTCATCAAAATCGAGCCCGCGACTCCTTTGAGCACTTTACGCTATTCCTCATAGTTTAGAATTTGGCCATCCACGCCCACTTGAAAAATTCACCCTGTATACAGGGTGTTACGGAAAGGGTATATCAATACAAACGGGTTGAAGAGTGTATCTGGTCTAGAATCTCTGTACAAAATTTCAGCTCAAAAGCATTAACTTTGAAAATGCTTAATATTTTTTTATTTCGACATCATGGCGCTGCACTGGCGCGCGGCGGCGTGATGTGCGTGTACTAGGCGCACAGAAATCGATAATATATCGAAATAAAAAAATATTAAGCATTTTCAAAGTTACTGTTTTTGAGCTGAAATTTTGTACAGAGATTCTAGACCAGCATAGCTATTCACAAACACTCGATACGCTTCCGTATCGTATCGAACATTAATCAATGTTATCGTAGGAGTCTTCTAAACGCTGTTCACAAGTTCAAAACCCGAAATTTTTTTCAGTTTAAATCAAATAGACGCCCGCTATTCTTCCAACAGCTATTTGCTGTTGAGGGCAAGTCAAATCAGGTTATCGAAATATCATGTTTTCGATTCGATAGCCTGTCGTATGGTTGTGAATCAGGGCTCAGATACACTCTTCAACCCGTTTGTATTGATATACCCTTTCCGTAACACCTTGTAGAATAGGTAAAATAACAGCCGGTCTATTCTGTAAAAATCTGACCGTGAAAACTTAGGCGAGGTGAGCTTAAAGTGAACTGTCTTTCCTTGCTAGAGATTGACACTATTGACAATTCACTTTAAGCTCACTTCACCTATAATTATTTTCACGTTGAGATTTTTACAGAATAGCACTCAGTTCACTTCAGACACCTACACTATGACGCAGGAAACAAATAAGACGTCACACCTGGCTTCATCATTTTCAGATAGGTACCTATTCTAGAATTGTTATTTGTCATTCAAGCCACCCTT
The DNA here is from genome assembly GCA_947508005.1 of Amphipoea lucens. NCBI lineage: Eukaryota > Metazoa > Arthropoda > Insecta > Lepidoptera > Noctuidae > Amphipoea > Amphipoea lucens. The sequence goes on along the minus strand of OX382373.1, from coordinate 7,925,610 downwards.
TTCGTCTGTCGAGTACCTGCTCGCAGCCACTACCTACTTGTTTGAAAGGCACAGTTTGGAGTTAAGGCGACTACACGACCTAAAGCGCGGTCACTGTCGGACTGCATAGAAAAGAAAGAGAAGCGCGATGACACAACCGTGGTAATTTATTGCAAATATGAAGCAATTATCTATTTACAAAAACTCTCAAACACCAAACAAATAAAAACCGTATACTAAAATTCGGGGAATTAAATTGTCTTTTAGACGGTGAAAGTTTTATGAAAATACACCCGATAGTGTTTGCGTGATTATCGTTTTTATGTCCGCGGTAGACATTACTTTACAAATTAATTACACTATGTTAAAAAAATATAATTGCAAATATTCACATATCAAATTACGAAGCAAATGGTCTAGTATAACATTTATTTTTTTCAAAGAAATCAGTCCGGTCGATTAGACGTGATGTTGAATTTAAAATCATTAGAAGTCGTATATCTGCGCCTTAAACTGTGCCGATTAGTTAAGGATAATATTTTCTGACTATCGAACTCTACGTCTATTTATAACCTAGATACACCCCTAAACCGGTCCGTGGCACTGCCACCAGACATTAGTATTAGTAAATAATTGCAGTACATTAGCTGTACTACGTGAGTGAATCAGTTAGTGTGACACTTCTTCCAAGGACTCGGTGCTGTTCCGGCGCGGGTAGGCGTCGTACTCGCCCGCGAAGTCCCACTCCCGGTATGTGCTCGCGATCACTCCGCGCAGCTCTTCTAAGTGCTCAGGACCACGAGTTTCGCACACCACTTTCACCTATAAAAAAATTAAATCATGAAATTCAGCTTTTCGGAATCTGCTAAAAGTCGGTGTGTGTGCATATACGCACGAGCGACACGTGTCGGTGACGGTGTCGAGGACAGTTGCATGCAACTGTAACCGCCGACAACATGCCGCTCGCGTATTTGAGAACCGTAGGTAAGTACTCAAAGAGAGACACGTTGTCGACGGGTGTCGGCGGATACAGTTGTCTCTGTCGTCGACGCGTGTCGTTCGTGGTATATGAGCACTTAGTCGACCAAATAAAGTTATGAGAAATCAAACTAAGAACTAGAGTTTTACCCGAACACTGAAAATATCGCCATGAACCCAAGCGCGCTCTTGCATGATGTCTTTGATGGAGACGCCGGTCGAAGAGATGAGCTTGCAGAGCTCCGCGATGCCGCCGGGCCGGTCGCTCACCGTCACCTTGAACTTCACGAGGCGCTGCTCCGCGGCCAGGCCTCGCTCCAGACACCGGCCCAGGATCGTCGTGTCGATATTACCGCCCGACAGAATACACACTACCCTGAAACATAACATAAGCTTACTCTGCAAATGGTTTTATTTATTAAATAGGTAGGTAGGCGGACTGGTTTTCTTGTTTGATAAGAGGCGCTCATAATAATTAAAAGTACTAACTTCTTGCCGGCCAGCTCAGGCACGAGTCCGGCCATAATGGCGGCGACACAAACAGCTCCCCCTCCCTCCACCACATACTTCTCCTGCTCGATCAGGCGTAAGATAGCGCGAGCGATCCAGTCCTCGTTCACAGTGATCTGTCAAGCAATCAAACACAATCGGTTTAACATTACCTACATTAAAATAAATGTCCAGCTTAAGTTAACCTAACCATCTAACCATATACCTACCACACCAAAAAAAAAAAAAAACAATGAAAACAGACTCACTCAGGACGATAAGAATAATATTCTAAATGGTTTTGTTCTCTTAAAAATGTTTTATAAGTACTTAAGTACATACATAAATTATAAACACAATACTGGATTTTATCAACAATGGTATGCGATTAAAAATGATTCGATTTCTCGATACAAAAGTACAATACTTACGTAGCGATTGACGTGGATAAATTAACGCATAATAAATAAATTACGCAACGTCCTAATGCGTAATCGTGAGGTTTTCATTAACTGATAAATAAAATGATTTCTTATGTTCTGGGGGAAGACAAGAAAACTTTTATCTAAGCACATTGGCGCCGACTCCATAGGGCCTGGGGGTGCCCGATTAAAATATCAGCAGGGCGAAGCCCCCCTCAATATTATATGTGCAGTTGTAGGTACAACTTCCTTCAACTCATGAAAAATATTTGGCTAAGGTCATTTTGACCATTCATATCTAAGTATACTTACTATACAGGGTGTTACGGAAAGGGTATATCAATACAAACAGGTTGAAGAGTGAATCTGGTCTAGAATCTCTGTACAAAATTTCAGCTCAAAAGCAGTAACTTTGAAAATGCTTAATATTTTTTTATTTCGATAGTTTATTAAATTGAAATCATAACAAACGTGTCACCGCACTACGAGGGTCATTATCCATTATCTGTAGTGTGTCTGTGCGCCTAGTACACGCACATCACGCCGCCGCGCGCCAGTGCAGCGCCGTGATGTCAAAATAAAAAAATATTAAGCATTTTCAAAGTTACTGCTTTTGAGCTGAAATTTTGTACAGAGATTCTAGACCAGATACACTCTTCAACCCGTTTGTATTGATATACCCTTTCCGTAACATTCTGTATAAATAGTCAAAACAAAATAATCTACCTACCATATCTAAGGCGGGGTGCTAAAATGTTACTGCTGAAGAAGGTTATTTTTGGGGTTAGGTACTTATACAATAAATGCGACATGAACTCTAGAAGTAGCGACTGCTATAACACGGGGGAAACTTTACCAATCTGTCGACATGGCATTTGACGGTGGCGAAGGCGTTGTAACCGACGGTGGGCACAGCCAGGCCGTCCGCTAGCGTGGACCTGATCTCCACGCACTTCGGCTCGTCGTGCTTCATCGCGCACTGCATGCTGGGACACTTCTCCGTCTCCACGCCCTGAATCACAGTCACAGTATTATAAGCATTAAAAACTTTTTTACAAAAAAACAACGGTCTTCAAAAAAAATACTACAAATTGATAAATAACTTTAATTTCGGAAGCCGGTGTCGTTGGTTCCGCACTTAATTTTTTTGATATCGATCTCCGGAATTAAAGTTATTTATCACTTTATAGTATTTTTTTTTTTTTTGAAGCCGGTTGTTTTTTTGTAAAAAAGTAGTTTATTTTTCACGTTTTAGTTGTACCTACTCCACACAAATTCAATTAACACTAGTGCACTGAAGAATTGAAGACACTGACTAGAAGAATCATTAAAATTCGCATAGAAATTGCGGAGATGCATTACATTTATGCATATAACTTCGTAAGAATGTAATAGGTAATGTAAAAACTTATGAACCAATTTTGAGAAAATCGCGGACATACAAACATACATAGGTACATAGATAGATAACGGTCGAACACAGAACCTCCTTTTTTTTGAAGTCGGTTAAAAAATACGGACACAGTTTCGGGAGGATTAGATGGGCTCGTGGGTTTGTGGCTCAATAACAGCTGCGCAGTTCGATAGATAAGTATCTACTTTCCGCGGTCTATAACCATTAGTTGAATTTGAGACCCAATGGCAAACTTTCGACAGCCAGTTTGCCAATGGGTCTCAAATTAAAGACATCACCTCAACACGTCCGCATGTTTCAATAAACCCTTGCGGCAATTAGATACTTATACAAATAATAATAATACATGCTGAAATAGGTCTGTTTTTTTTAGTTCTTTTTTTAGTAGCGTATATTTTAAATGCCTAAAGACAAAACATTGCCGCGGCGGCGTATCGGGCACTATCACCATCACTCGGCAATACCTACTCTCTATGGACGGTGTGATGTCAATTCATGTCGGTATCATATCTTAGGTTATAGGCGAACTGGCGAAAACTGCTTATGAGGGGTGTGAACAGGAATGGAGACAAATAATAGCCCTGTATTTGCAGACTAACGGCATCAGCTCTATCTTTCAATTATGTAGGTACAAATTTTAACCTAATAAATACGTTATCTGCCTACTATACTATTAGGTACATAGTTATAGCCTAGGTATAGGTTATCTCTGTTATCAGTCAGGAAAATCCAGAATCTCATCGGATCAATAGTCAGCTATTGATCTGTTGATCCGGGATTCCGGGTTTTCCTAATGAAATCAATATAGGTAATTAGGTAGGTACCTAAACACGACGTAAGAACTACTTAATTACAAAATAAACCGACTATACGCGATAAGAAAAAGTGTGAGCCAATGTTTGTTTGTCTATGTGACCTTTGACTTCGTTTACGTAGATACACAACGAAACGAGGGGGTTGAGATAATTACGGGTTACCCACAGCGCTACAGCAGTGATTTGTGTTTATTCTTAGACATAACCATCTGTGTCCGCGACTTTGGATTTCATGGGCTTAATTTTTTGGGGGGGTCCTAATTCGTTTTCAAAAATAAAAGTAGCCTAAATTATTCCTTGCTATCTGCCAGTGAAAGTCCTGTCAAAATCGGTCCAGCAGTTTCGGAGATTAGCCGAAACAAACAGACTGACAGACAAAAGTTTAAACATTGTTTCATACTTTCATATGCATTTAGTAAAAGCTGTTATTTTGTCATTACAAAAGGAAACTTCAATTTTATTTATTTGTATAGATGCATATAAATAAGTGGAAAGAAATAAGTAGATAGACTCGGACTAAGCAATGATCTTGTTACACGCAACCAGTCCTAATCAACTCACAGTTTTTAATTGTTTATCTCCTTTAATTCATTATAATACATATAAATTATATTTTTAAATATTAGAATATAAAAAAAAATATATAAAAACATTTAAAAATATAAAAAATAGTAGCCCACCGGTATCGGGCACAGGGTCCAAGCTACCGGCGGTCAGGGCTCCAGAGAGAGGAACCTCCTAACAATACGGGCCGTGTCCAGAAGTACAGCTTTCTGAATCAAGCCCTTGATCCAGCTGCCCAACGAGAGCCTCCTTAGGTGTTGGTCGAGGCTCTTGGCTATTAATCCATTGACTGTAACGACTATCGGTACAATGATCGCTGAGTCCACATCCCACATGTCGACAACCTCGTGAGCCAAGTCAAGATACTTATTTATTTATTTATTATTATTTATTTTTTTTAAATTACCTATTTATATACCTACTTTTAAACTTTTACGTTTAACTAGCAGCCCCCAACCCATCGCGTCGCATCCCATCCCTCCCTCGCGCTACTGCTTCGTTATAGCTACTTTCTGACTTTTTTCATTTTGCTCGGTTCCTGGGTCATAGCGTGATATTAGATAACCTTTCCCAAGAATTGGGCTATCAAATGCAATAACATTTTTTAAATCTGACTGGTAGTTCCGGAGATTACCCCTACCGACGTACATACACACAAACAAACAAATACCTCTTCTCTTTATAATATTACTATAGATTAACAACTGAATAGGTAATTTTTAGATATAGCGAAATAGCGAAATATAATACCTACAGGGTGAAATGAAATCACTTCTGTCATTTTATTAAAGAATGAAATGAAATTAGGGAAAATCCGCAGACGTGATGGGTGTCGATAACTAAAGATAACAAAACAAAATATTAATTGATACTTATGATGATTTTTTTGAAGGGTTAACGACCTGTTTGTCGTAAACTGACCTGTATAATAAAATAAACATCAATAATAGCTTATCACTTTAATGATAAAACTATCTAAAAAGTGGGTTCCCAACCATAATAAAAATATTATGTTTAATGTATTAAAAAAAGTATCTTGATGCTAACCGCCCTGAGGGAGCAGTGACCCGTATGTCCATATCTAACTACTAATACCTAATTATCTAATAAAAATAACAAAATTATATCCTAACTAACTTAACTAAAACTATTCGCAACGCGGATGAATTTTTCGACTCTATATTTTAATATAGAGTCGAAAAATTCATCCGCGTCGCTATCAAGCGACGCGGATGAATCGCACTCTCGGCTACGTTACCAGTTGATACTGGTAACGTACCCGAGAGACGGCGGCTTTACCACGTTGTATGGCAGTGCTTAGCCTCTGGCCAAGGTAAAAGCCACGGTCACGGTAAGTATGTACAGACGCCAGCACATCACGCTACCCGAAACTGTCAAATTTTTCCAATCAACTTTAAACCTTATACGATAAAGTTGAAAACTATTAAAGAAAATTTTACAGATTGCAGTAGCTTGATGTGCTGGCGTCTGTACAGACAGGAGACCGAGATATGATAGTTGGGGGAGGCGCGTGTATTCTGAACTGTACGATGACGAAGTGATAAATCAATTCCGAGGGTTACAAAAACAAACCTGTTAATGTTCACTAGCTGGGGTTGTTTTGGCAGATTTCTCCGAACAGCTATTACCTAACTCTAGCATGTCGAATTCTGTCCACGGCCATAATGATAATATTAGATCATAATGAGATGATCAATTTCCAGGCGTTTTGATAGATCCCCTTTGTACCAAAAACATTGGATCATTAATATGTAATCTAGAAATAGATAGGAATTAGCCTCAGACCTCAGATAACATTTGTATTAAACGAACTACATCTAGATCTGTAGATAATTACGTACTTATGTGTTTAACTTTGAAACTCAGTTAGGTACCTTTACTTGTTAAGGTTCCGTACCCAAATGGAAAAAACGGAACTCTTCTTATTTACTTATGTTCGTCTGTCAGTCTCATAGATAGATAAACATAAAAAATAACGCTAGGTACTGGTTTTATATTTTGTTTTTGTATTTTCGATTATTATGTATGATCAATAAAACCTATCAGATCAACAGCTGAACGGATTTGGATGAAAGGCAAGGCACTCGGTTCAACTCGGGTGCCAATCATTTGGATTAGGACACAGCACGCGCTCCTAATTTTTATCCCCGTAGTACACCTACGTTCGTGTGGGATAATTCGGACATTCACGCAGGCAAAGCCTCTGCCTAAAGCTAGTAATTTTTAAAATGAAAGGGCTCATTATTAATTCGCAACGAAAATACAAATAAAAATTATTATGAGTTTCAGTTGTGCTGGTAACTGGGTTGTGGAGGTCTGATAGGCAGTCGCTCCATGTAAAATACTGGTATTCAGCCGCATCCGGTTAGACTGGAAGCCGACCCAACATAGTTGGGAAAAGGCTAGGCAGATGATGAGTGATATGACCTAAACTTTATTTGTTAGTTCAAATTCCGGACCACCTACATTCTGACGAAAACAAATATCGAAGATCAGTCGCAATAAGTATTTAAGAATGTCCTATTGGCAACGCGGAACTAGGTGGAGTCCGAGATTGAAAAGTCAAAATTCGACCTCTGCAGTTATTTATGAAGACAGAACTCAACACGGTGGCGGATGCCATTGACATATTTACACTGGGTGAGTTCACAAGAGCCACTTACTGTGTAGCATGTAAGGTATAGTTAAGTACCTATATTTTAAGTTACTTTGTCGCATTAGATTTATCTTATCTGTAATGGCAAAGGAAACATGTGATCTGATAAATAAATAAATAAGAAAGGAAAAAGCACTTACGTAGATAAGGACGTGTGGCTTGAGGTGTTTGATGGCGGTGGCGACGCCGGCCAGCAGCCCGCCGCCGCCCACTGGCACCAGCACGGCATCCACCCCCGGCACCTGCTCGATGATCTCCAGCCCCACAGTGCCTTGCCCCGCCATGATGTGGGGGTGGTCGTAGCTGCCTCAACAAGTGTTCCGGGTTAGAGTGAAAATACTCAATATATTTATTGCATTCCACAATATGACCTTAGATGGTGGGTTTTACAAAGACATGACCATTGTGGACCCTAAAGCAAAGTTTGTTTCGCACGTACTTTACTTACCTGACTTTAAAAAAAAGACAATAAATATTTTGTTTACACTTATTGCGTGGCGGGAAACTTGATCGACGCATCCGCGTCGGAACCGAAAGTCATGCATCGAATAAAAAGCACACTACCTTTTCATAAATAAGATAGAGCAAAGACTATATTATAACCACATTCTCTACTATAGCTGCTGCCCGCGACTTCCTCCGCGTGAAATCCTATCCTAACTAATATTATAAATGCGAAAGTATGTTTGTTTTTTTGTTACCTTTTCACGCCTAAACCACTGAACCGATCGTCCTGAAATTTTGCATATACGTTGTCAGGTGTACCTACAGAAACGGAGATACGGTACCTTTCATCTTGAAAAAAAGTGCTGTTCCCGAGGAAAACAACAATACACGTCGCTACGTGTACAGCACTTTTTTTTCGGGATGAATGCAAGGTAGGTACCCTATATCCGTTTCTACACCTGAAAACGTTTATGCAAAATTTGAGGATGATCGGTTCAGTGGTTTAGGCGTGAAAAGGTCACAAACAAACAAACTTACTATAATATTAGTTAGGAAGTTAGGATGAGATAGAGTGATGCAAGGATTTTTTGGTGCCTGAATGATATCGACCGGGGGGCGTTGTTGGTAAACAAAGGTTACATGCGCTGTGTTGGTAAACATTTGTAAAATTGTCACGCGCCAAGAGATCCTTTTACCGTTGTACGCAATAATTTAAAAGATCATGATCCACCCTGCCTTTTAAATTAATAAAAAAAATACTGAACTCACCCATTGATGTAAGTAAGCGAGTTATCTTGGGCCATACTCATGGCGTGGTATTTAGCTTCCTTCATGTCGTGTCCATGTACGATGACGTTGGCTCCAAAAGAGCGGCACTTTTCTATCTTCATGATCGGAGCTACGTTCGGCATCACGACGGTGGCAGGGATGTTGAGTTTGTTCGCATGATAACTCAAGGCCTGGGAGTGGTTACCGAGGGATGCGGAAATGACGCCACGTGTTTTATTATCCTTTGATAGTAACAACAAAGCGTTTCTCGCACCGCGTTCTTTGAAACTGTGGGTAGATAAATGAAAGCACCTACTGATAAAATTTATGCAACGAGGCAACGTCGGTCCGCATTGTTTCCGAGTGCGTAAGTTCGGGAACGCTCAGGAACTAGGTACAGCTGACAGGTGAATATGTAACTACGCAGCAGCTCGCCTCATGTTCCAAGCCGCCATAAAATTTGAATTGGACTGTACTGGCCGAGCAGACTCCTTGTACCTGCCGAAGTACCGACACAGCGGATTACCGCTGTGTCGGTACTTTGGTTGGTGGCGCGTACATTGGTGCGCGGACATAATAATTCTGGACGTAACGCCTAGCGGACGCAATGCGACTCCCTCATAATTCTACTCATAATACAATAAATTAAAATCAACGATGCTTCGTGACATAAACGTAGGTAAAATAATACACACCATGTATCAGAATGGTATGGTCTTATTTAAGGTTGCGGTACCTACAGAGCATCAAACTGAACATCGTTCTGCATGGGACCAAAATCGTAATCGCGAAAAAATAATCAGACGGGTAGGTGTTGATGTTTTGTATGGGACAGCCTTAAGTCTGACCTCATATTTGTGATACACGCTGTATAATCTGTTATTAAAATGGACTTACCTCCCAGTGTGTTGAAGGAAATCATTTTTTAAATAAATGTCCATCCCATAAGTTGATGACATGTGAGATTTCTGAAATATACGTATGATGTGATATAGGTATGATTAAAAATGTCACAAGTAGAAGTCAGTCATAAAATTAAATTAAGATAAAAATTGAGATTTGTTTTAGTGCGTAAGGAAATGTGAAATATTTATAAATACCTATAGGTAGATACTTTCATGACCTTTCGCGCGAAAATTACTTTTGAATTTTGTTGAAAATGAAACAAGCAAGTAGGTAGGTGGGTAGATATGTAAGTTATCAACATGAATCACTCACCACACATGGCGTTTTCACGATCTCACTCTGAATTCTGTAAGCCGCCGCCGACACATCTTCAAATGAAATTTTTTGTGGCTTCTCCTTATCGCACATTGGATCATACTCAACCGTCTGGAACAACATGTTCTAATACATCACTATAACATTATTAAATCTAATCCCCAGCTAGGCATCGATTCCCCTTGGCTTCTTACAGAGAAATGAGTGTTTCGAGACGTTATCGCTCATAAAAGCACTAATTATTATAAGATAAGGGTTAAAGGTGAAACTATGCTCGTGATGGAATATGCCTTGTCTATCGACGTATTAGGCCAGTAGGTGGGCACGTATCAGTTTTATGTAAGTAGGCACTTACTTCGGGTTCAAACTTATATTGCTCCATTTATCCGTGTACCTAAATTAATTGTTTTAATCAAACTATTCACAATTAATTGGTCCAATTTCGACCGACTACGGAGACGCGCACATCGAAAATGAGTTGTTTATCTTTTGTTTAATTTTCGTTAGTTATATTGATAAGACTTTTGCTGTTGTTATTCGCTAAATGCCTAATTACTTGATTTTGTCCTCAATAACGTAACCCTGTCGTCAAATCAAAACATTGAAAAAAAAATCTTGATTTATCTAGAAGGTATAAAACAAATTGCCCTTCTGGGCTAGATAAACAAAAGAATATGTTACCTAGATGAGACTATTACCAAAATGAGTTTATTGTTCATCGATAATATTTTAATCATCGGACTTGTCTAACTATTGCTTATTAGAACGCAGGTTATTATATCTTATTTCTGAACGCATTCGTAATTTTTACGTTACTAGGGATGTCAATACTTTTCTTAATCGATTTGATTATATTTTTAGTTGAAAATAAAGCGCAGGCAATTTCATAATAATTATTAACAAAAATGTAGGAGTAGATTGCATGTAGATTGATGATCATAATGATTATAGTTCTATAAAAACACTTTTTTTCGTTACGCTCACAAATCATATTTTGGTCAACATTTCAATAATACTGGCCAAAGCGATTACCGGGATACCCTGGCGCTTTCCTTAGTAAAAGCCTTTACACACGTTTCTTTTATCCAATAGAAGAATAAATATTATTTTTCTCTATGGCAATGTTAGTGCCGATGCCGTATTAAAAATCCTCTATGGTTAACCGAGTCGAGTCGACTCCTTTGTGAATCGCCTGTCAAAGTCAATGTCAGATTATTAAACGGCGTTGCGAGGTTATCTTTTTGTTTTTATTAATTAAACTGAAAACAATAATAAAACGTTCACATCGTATTACATTCTCAGGCTAAACGAAGATGCCTTATGCCAATCAGCCTTCTGTACACATTACAGAACTAACAGACGACAATGTTAAGTTTGTAGTTGAAGACACCGAGCTTAGCGTCGCTAATAGTATGAGACGTGTGTTTATAGCAGAAACACCAACGATGGCTATTGATTGGGTACAGCTAGAGGCTAATTCCACCGTCCTTAGTGACGAATTTCTGGCTCATCGCATCGGTCTCATTCCACTTATATCAGATGATGTGGTTGACAAAATTCGGTACTCGCGAGATTGTATGTGTGCTGATTTCTGTTCAGAATGCAGCGTGGAGTTTACACTGGACGTAAAATGTACAGGAGATCAAACAAGACACGTCACTACGGCAGATCTAAAATCAAGCGATCCTAGAGTGGTGCCAGTGACGTCAAGACACAGGGACGAGGACCAGGCCGACTATGGTGAGACAGATGAGATTTTAATCATAAAACTGCGTAAAGGTCAGGAGCTGAAGTTGAGAGCATATGCAAAGAAAGGATTTGGCAAGGAACATGCAAAATGGAACCCAACAGCCGGTGTTTCTTTTGAGTATGACCCTGACAATATTATGCGACATACATTGTTTCCTAAACCCGATGAGTGGCCAAAAAGTGAACATACAGAGCTTGACGAAGATCAGTATGAAGCAGACTTTAATTGGGAGGCCAAGCCAAACAAATTCTTTTATAATGTGGAGTCATCAGGTGCACTCAAACCAGAAAACATTGTCCTTATGGGTATAGTGGTGCTGAAGAATAAACTGCTCAATTTACAAGTACAGTTGGCACAGGAAGCTCAGAATGATGCACTAGCTATCAATTAGTTTATAAATTAATACTATTAAAAGTTTAATCATAAATGTGTTGTTATTTTACAGTGATTACTTAGTGAAGCATAAAGTCTGTGTATAATTAATAAATACCGATGGATTTCGTAGATACTTCTCCATTTTTTAATTAAGTTTAAAGTACTAGTGTTGCAACAGCCACTGTTAGTGTTGCCTCAGCCACTGTTATGAACCAACTGCATGTAACTAGATCAATCACCGGACACTAGCATTGTGAAGTGTAATTATGTTGAAGGTTTAAGAGAATGTAAAACATAATTGCAATCAAAACTCGTTTATTGAGGAAATTCCTTTAGTCCAGTTATGTTCTTTGGAACATAAATCTTTAATAGAAAGTTAAATTGCATTAATGCAGTGACACATTAGCATAATCAGCCTATAATCTTCCCATTGCTGGGATATTGGATATTATTATTATTTGTTATACAGCAAGATTTTTTTATCACCATCCAAATTTTTACAGGGTGTTCTACCCATAAATATGAACAACTTTCACTATGGGACCAACTCTGAAATCACTAAATAAAAATCAGCTGTTTCATACATTTTGGTCAAGTAGGTATTAAACAGCAGATTTTTTTTTCGGGATTTCAAAGTTGTTCCCATAGTGAGAATTGTTCATATTCATTGGTAGAATACCCTGTAAAAACTTGGATGGTGATAAAAATCTTTTTGTATATTGCCCATATTGGATAGTGTTACAGTTAGTAGAAGTCAAGTACAAGTTAATTACGTAGTAACCTAGCCTCTCACACATTTATCCTTAGTTAGGCGTTGATAACTAAATCGTGTCCGAAACACAATACTGCACTCCACAACAAAGATAGTTGACGTGGCTCAAAAGGCAGCTCAACTTAAATGGGACTGGGCAGGACATATTGTCTGCCGCATGCCGGACAAACTGTGGGCCCAAATAGCGCAGAATTGGTGCCCTGACACAGTGAGGCGAGGTCGCGGCAGACCACGCCGGAGATGGCGGGACAAGCTGGATAAAAAAAAACGTGCATCTTGTTTTTTGAACACAACTTTATAATAATAATAATAACCGTGTATATGTACTTATATAAAACATTGATTAGGCAGGGGTCATAGTTCTTGGTAACCAGTCCACTTTAGCCACCCAAACCCATACTTAGCTCAACTTTTTATTTTTCCATATCCTGCAATAGTCCTACACCAACCGGGGGTTGTCCTTGGGTGCACTTGCATAGTGCATACAGGAATAATCGTCGGTTGGTGCCACATTTCATTAAAATTTCCTAAGGGGCCTCTGCGGGTTGGCTTCGGCCCCTCGTACGCCTTCCAAAGGACCAGGACCCCATGGTCCCGAGATATGTAAAGTCATAAAATAATAATAATAATTCATTTATTTTTCAGACAGTCCATTCCATTATTACATTAGATTAGAAACATAAAAATAGATATAATAATCACACATATGTACACAATAAAATAAGACTCGGACATTTAAATCAAACAAAATTAAAAAAAATAATAATAATTAAAATAAACTAAAATAAAAAAAAATACACATGTCATTCAACATCAAATAAAATTTAAAATACATAAAAATGTCAATCAAAACAATAAAATTAAATTAAAATATATACACATGTCATTCAAATAATAATAATAAAAATTAACACATAACACATAATATTACATATATACCAATAACACATAATATTACATAATACGAGGGGATGTGCAGCTACTATGAAGTTGCATCCACCTCTGCAACAGGGGTAGATCCCACCGCTCGGACAATACTTTCAGGCTGCTGTTCGCGCTGTAAAATGTTTATAAGTTTAATGTCATTCAAGTGCCAAAAGATCCTTGAAGCTTTTTAGCATGGTACAATTATATATATACTTTTTAGTTTCGTTTCATTATGGTTGGTGTTAGCTTTTAAAATTGCCACTGACAAGCACAGAAAAGTCTGAAAATCGGGTGTGTAAAAATCACAGTGATCTCTATCGCCGTCGTCACAATAAAGGTATGATTCCGATCTCGGCAGCATGCAGCAGTGGGGACCAGTGGTCCCCATATATTCTCTATAGGAATGTCGCGCAGCATTGCTGCCGTGCTCGGAATGTAATCTCATATAAACCTATAGAAAATGTATGAGGACCAGTAGTGCTGCGACCGCACTGCCGCGGCAGCACTGCCGCGTGCTGCCGAGATCGGAATCATACCTTTAGGTTGCAGTCGGGTTGCTGCTGTGGTGCCGTGGTGGTACTGTGCTGCCAGACACTGACCTCTATTACAAGTACTTGTACAGGGTGTTACAGAAAGGGTATATCAATACAAACGGGTTGAAGAGTGTATCTGGTCTAGAATCTCTGTACAAAATTTCAGCTCAAAAGCATTAACTTTGAAACTGCTTAATATTTTTTTATTTCGACATCACGGCGCTGCACTGGCGCGCGGCGGCGTGATGTGCGTGTACTAGGTGCACAGATACACTACAGATAATGGATAATGACCCTCGTAGTGCGGTGACATGTTTGTTATGATTATCGAAATAAAAAAAATATTAAGCATTTCAAAGTTATTGTTTTTGAGCTGAAATTTTGTACAGAGATTCTAGACCAGATACACTCTTCAACCCGTTACCCTGTAACACCCTGTATAATAAAAGTCAGTGCTGCCAGAGCTAAAATAACTGAAAGGGTACGTTTTCTCTGTCTATGGGGTACGTTTGCTGGTAAAGCTATTTGTCAGATAAGACATTAGAATGTAAAAAAAAATCCTCTATGGTCATCATCATGGTATAATAATATAGTCATCATGATATGACAATAAATTATTGCATTGTTCAAAAACATAGATTTATATCTTTTGAATTATGATAAAATAGGAAAATAATATGCAAATTAACAAAGAAACTGTAAACTAAATGAAGCTAGATATCATAAAACAACATATCATTTTTATATTATTTTTTACAATAGTACTGGAGAGAATCCTTAATGAAAATGTCTCAAGTAGCTGAATCTGAACTAAATGTATCTTGTCCAACGTGTAATATCCCCGGCGACAGTTTTCCAAAAGAATATGAACCCCATAATGAAGAGCCTGAGGTAAGTACTAGTAAGTCCAAGTAGCTTCGAGGATAATATAATATTTTGATCTAGGGAAGTTGTTTTGTAAGAGTTTTAGCCTGAAGAGTCTCGTGTATTGTGAATAGGTCTCTGAAAGTACGATCCTGACCCATTGTTAAGACCAGACGGACCTATAAACCTACAGGCACATTAGACTGCCTCGTTGGTCCAGTAGTCGCACTCGCAAATGCTACTACTGAGCATGAGGTCCTGGGTTCGATTTCCAGGTCGGGCAAAGTGTTATTGGGTTTTTCCATCAGGAATATCTCAGTGGCAGCCCGGAGTCTGATTTGTGCCCGGTTAATGGCAATAGGCTCGCCCTCTCTTACATGGGACTTAAACGTACATACCTAACTGGCAAAATGTGGGTGGGTGTACACCTCTACCTAGCCCTTCAGTGATTACAGGCGTGACGTTATGTATGTGTATTTTTATATATACCAGGTAGTCTAGGTAGGTACCTATCTGAGCGTCCAAGATGATGTTCTTGTCACTATACGTACCTACAACAAAAGAAGTCCGAGCAATACCCATCGGTCACGTCCCCCATCCCCCAAGAAGTGTGTTACCTATACTTATTTTATGAATTCTCTCGCCTTCAAACTTTTAAGTTAGGCGGTATTTGCTTCTAAACCCTGGGCACTAAACAAATGTGATAGTAAGTGGGCCATCAAAGCTTTTAGCGATTAGCCACGAAATCACCAAAAGTGGTGTTCGCGGTCACCTAGACCAGCACCTCGGCCACCTAGACGGGTAATAGAACAAACAATTTTGGTTCTACTGCATGATCCAACAATACATAAACATAGGTAATTATAACGATTTTCTTGGCGGTAAGTTATTAGATCTGCGTTAGCGTTATTGCAGAACTGCTAGATACCTACTACTGCTAGTTATATAGGTAGATATATTTTGCCGGAATCCACACGCCTGCTCGTACGTAAATGAATCCACACGCCTGTTCGTACGTACCTAAATGAATCCCACGCCTGTTCGTATTCGTACGTAAATGCTTTAACTGTTCTCCAGGAACTTGATAAAAAACGAATAACGGATACGCCGAGCAAAATTAAATTGAAATTGCAAGACATACAAGATGCACAAAATCGGATCGAGAAGTACGTCGTCTTCACACCAGTCATTGTGAGTTTTTATTATCGGCCTTTTAGTCCATTGTGGCACATAAAAATATCCATTACAGCCCGGCCACGACTTGGCTTAGCGGCAAGCGGTGCGGTTTCTTTTGTCTAGCGTTGACGCTGCGAGCGGTGCGTCGTGCCTGGTTCATACATTTTGGTATAATTTGTTTTTACCGTTCGCCGCCCCGCGCTAAGCTGCCGCTGATAGCGGCAAGGCCGTGGCCAGGCGGTTATGGAGGTAATTCCATAGTGTCTTGTTGGTAAACCCTTATTGTATCTTCCGGTATCATGTAACCGCCGTAGGCTACACGGCTAAGTTGAATCATTTAATGATAACATCATAACCCTGTCATCTACCTACCGTGTAGTCGTCAGTCACGTGATCACGTCAGCAATCGGGCCGAGAGACCAGATGGGAATTTCGATGATTCCACTGAAATATGCTGAATACTTATATCTAGGTAACTTATAATGTGCCTTAAAAATAATATAAAAACATATTTTTAGGAAGCCAAACATATAGGAAGATCATTTTGCAATGTTATCTTGAAATGCGAAAATTTACAAAATACAGGAAGGTACGTATGAAAATAGTTAAGTAATAATTACATAGGTAACTGAAAGGGACTAACGCCATAATTATATGCCTTACTAGCTTCTGCCCGCGACTTCGTCCGCGTGAAATTTCACCCTCCCCCCATTCTCCCTCTTAGGGGTGGAATTTCGAAAAGCCCTTTCTTAGTGGATATCTACTCTTCACAAAGAACACACCCTCCTGTTTCTAGGACCAGCGGCTTAGGCTGTGCGTTGATAATGATATATCAGTCAGTCAGGACTTCGAATTTTATAATTATATTAAACTATCACTTTGCCCGTGACTTCGTCCGCGTGTATTTCGTACTTTCCTCTAAAAATTTCGAAAATGTGTTTTTGATATTTATCATTTATTTAGATAAATAAATATTCGGGCCAATTTTTAAGTTTAAGTATAGGTTAAAAAAAATCAGATTTTTCATATAAACTGTTTCTGTGCTTTTCACCCCCACAGGGGTGGAATTTTGAAAAATCGTTTGGTATGTGTTTATTAATTGACTCGAAGATTTATTTATTGATAGCTGATTATTAATAGTTTTTTTTTTAATCAGCTGTTCCCTACGTTTATGTTCGTATAGCTCGTCAAAATGTAGGGAACAGCTGATTTGTTTTTCACGATTTCATGTTTGGTCCCATAGTAAAAGTTGATCATAATGATGAGTACAATGACCCCTTAAAGGGAAAACGCAGATTAAAATTTCACCCTGTATATTGAAAAAGACTAGCTGCGCCCCGCCGCGGTTTCACCCGCATAAGTTTTGATCCCGTGGGAATATCGGGATAAAAAGTATCCTATGTGTTAATCCTGGTTATAAACTATCTGTGTGCCAAATCGAATAAGTTATTATCAAAATTGGTCCAGCTGGTTGTGCGTGAAGAAGTAGATACTTAACACAAACACGCTCACGAACTCTCGCCTTTATAATAATAGTGTGATTAATAAAACTTGTCTTTTGTAGTTTTAAAGCGCGAGGAGCTTGTAACGTTCTCTCCAGCATGTCGCCTTCAGATAAGACCAAAGGGTGCACTGTGTCGGGGGGCCGAAACTTCGTAAGCGCTATGACATACTATGGATTTCGACAATCAGTGCCCATCAACGTAATTGTACCTAAGGATTGTCCTCTTGTTGACAAACAACGATTCAAGGAGAACTTTGCGATCGTGAAGGTTCACGGCAATGATCGCAATGATGCCAGCCTGCATGCCCTCACTTATTGTGATGAAATCGGCTCTACTTACGTGCACGGGTAAACAATATTCTTATATTTTATAATTAATTACGTAGGTCTCCGTGAAATGTCTTTTCCCCCCCTCTATATAGAACTGTGACATCTTTGCATACCGAAGTAGGTAGACAAGACTTGGTAGGCCGAAGTCACGCGATACATTAACTTACGACTACTTACTTCTGTAATTCTTTACCGTGTTCATCTGAGAGTAGAAATAGGGATTTTGGGTAATATTCTATGGGTTTACTATTAGGTATGTACCTATTGAGTTACCTAAGCTAGGTTAAGCCGGAAATAGTGAATGTTACGCCGACGTCGATCGCGTATGCCAGCTAATAATTATATGCTCTCGATTCTTATGGACTCGCGCTCGCTGACCGTCCTGCAGCCTTTAGGTGGCTGGTATAACATAAGTTTCTATTTCGATTCGTTAATACGTAGGTCAGACCGATTGGACTTAATTGCGGGTTACGGAACGTTGGGACTGGAATTGCTGACACAACTGGAGAACATGGACGCCATCTTGTGTCCTGTCGGCGGCGGCGGGCTCGTGGCGGGTCTCCTGCTCGCTGTCAAGAGCTTTAAGCCCAACTGCTTGATATACGTATGAGACATTGATAATAAAATATATACTACCTAAATACACTTGCAAATCTAGCTAGAGTTCTACTAAAAGAGAATATGCAGCTCAATTTTATGCAATCCAGTTAGTAGGTAAAGCAAATGCGTTGATATATGGCTTATCATAATTATGCTAAGCTAGATAGTGATCAATTATCATCATCTTCGTACCTACTTTTTTTTATAACACTAGCGTCCCTACTATTTACCTAGGTACGCACCTAAGTTTCCTCGCACCTGTCGTTTGATGATGTAGGTGATGGTGCACAAGCCATCAAAACAGAAGCAGGTGAAGTGTTTGTGGCGTGTAGGTGCTTATGAGCCTGATTACGTATTCCTACGCTCTGTCCATCCTCGTATCCGTTCCATACATACTTCCTAATTCTGTTCCCTAGTAGATTACCTAGGTATTTAGTGTAATCAATAAGGTAGTTTTAAAATTTGATGATACAGTTATTTACGCACCTTTTTTGGTAGGGTGTGGAATGTTCCGCTGTTCCCACAATGACTAGAGCGCTCCAAGAAAAGAAGCCAGTCATGGTTCAGCAGAAACCGACCATCGCTGACAGCCTCTGCAGTGGCATCGCCAGTCAAAACGCTTTCAACGTTATCAGGGGATACCTGGATAGAATGGTTTGTCAGAATATTCACACTATCCTATTCCAAATTTCGAATCACTTGTAGGGGTAGATATAAATTATGGCATGAATGCACAATCTTTGTGTTATAGCTACGTAAAGTCGAACCATATGGATCGTTAAAAAATCCTACCAATTGGTATAACAGCAATTTGGAGGATGCCTATTTCCAACAGTAGGTACCTAGCTGTTGAGCGACTAATGTTGTGTAGGTACCCATGTAGCCAAAGACTTTTCTCTTACTAATAAAAGTATTATATCAGATGAATGTTATTGACTTTCGAAAGAAAAAGACAAAGCGTTGTGTAACTGTACAGACGCTATACAACGTTTATTAGTAAGAAGGTATGTATGTAGCGGATATATAGCAAACAAACATCTCAAATATTCGTAGATAACAGTTGATGAAGCGTGGATTTCGCGTGCGATGATCAACATTCTGGAGCGAGAGAAGATGGTGGTGGAAGGAGCGGCGGCGTGCCCTGTCGCCGCGGTCATGGCGGGAAAAGTTCCAGAGCTACGCGGCAAGAAGTAAGCAGTGCCCCGTCAACCATAAATCCCCTCAACTGGTTAAACTTCAGATATACAGGATGAAATTGAATAGTTGCGATAAATTAAAATATCTAAGTCAGCGTGCTATAAAGTAAATTTAGAGGTTCACTAATGTTTCACCAAAACTCCATTGACAAATTTTTAGTTTACAACCAACGTTTCGTATACTATTTATTTCACAAACAACTCATTCCGCAAATGTTTTATTTTATAAACACTCGCTTTGCAAACATTTATTTGGCAAATGCTTCTCTTTACAAATGTTACGGATGATATTTAATCATTTACACATTTTTCATTTCATATTTAGATTCTTTTGGAAAAATAACGTTTCTTCAAAATATCATTTTATAATACACTAGGAACTGCATTAAAATCCGTAAGATCTAAGCTTACAGACAGGGGAATGACTTTGTTTTATGCTATGTAAAGATTTTCTAAACCAGTCGCAAAGTGATCATGACGGTATTCTCCATTTGGGTCAAAATATATTCAGGCTAGTATTTTTTTCTATATAATCTAGTCGTTTCTGGCACTCGCCGGCCGCTGCCGCGGCACCGCTCGCTTCGCTCGCTCAGCTTGTGCGTAGGGGGTCACAGTTTTAACCTAACCTAACCGAACCATTGTTTTTTTAATAATTAACCAAATTAACTAGTTCGGTTCCGGGTAGCCTACTAAAAATAATCTCTTTTTTATCTTCTATTAGCGCAAGTCGTTTCTGGCACCCATATTTTGTGTAAAAGTATTTTTTTTTACAAAATCTAGTCGTTTCTGGCACTCGCCGGCCGCTGCCGCGGCACCGCTCGCTTCGCTCGCTCGGCTCGTGCGTAGGGGGTCACAGTTTTAACCTAACCTAACCGAACCATTTTTTTTTTAATAATTAACCTAATCTAACTAGTTCGGTTCCGGGTAGCCCACTAAAAATAATCTCATTTTTTCTATTAGCGCAAGTCGATGAAAGAATGAGTTCCAATTTTAGGAAATTGCGTAATGATAAGTCAATATGTAAAACGTTTTTATTCCAAACGTTGTTTTATGAAATAAAATGATTAAAAAATGAATTGCTTGTTAAATAACACGTTATTAAACAAAAGTTTATCTAGTGATTATTTTGTAAAGTGAATTATTTGGCAAACTTGTTGTTGTATAATGATGAAATGACAAATCATGTTTTTGCCAATCGTTGTTTGTCAAGTAAAAATTTGTAAATTAATTTTTGGTGAACTGACAGGGCACCAAATTTAGAGCATGTTATTAAGAAAAGGGATGCCGATGCACATACGTGCGCGTAGGGGAGTGATTTGCAACGTCGTGGTCGTCGTGCGCTCTTTATTCGTAGATGCCGAGGTCACACTAACGGGAAATGCCGATATTTATCGCGATAATTTGTGGCTGCACGTACGATTAACGCCCATCATCGCGATAATTACCGGCGTTTGCCGTTAGTGTGGCCCGGGCACTATAGGAACGGTCAAAATTAGGTATGTCGCATCCGGTCATTCGTTTGACTATTCAAAACGCCAGCGCTATCTGGCGGCGCTTGACAGAATCTAGCCTAAGTTCGTGGGTGGTCGACGACAGCGCGACAGAACGATGTGGAGCTCTCTTGGAGATTGGACATCATACGAACAACATGTGCTCAGAAACTGTCCCGCGTTCCGTATCTGGTTGTATCGTGTACCAATAGTGTATGATTTGCTAGTGTGATTAAATTGTTCGTGAAATTATAATCTGATTTGACTGCAAACGATTTTTCTATTGCGCAATAACCAACACTATACCCATAGTACGCCAACAGTAGTTAAAATATGGCCGATGATAACGAGACACATACCTTCTCCGTTAGGTAAATATCGCTAGTCCAACAGCAACACGTTGCTAACTTGCTTCATGGTTTAAACTCCGCGATGAATGGATTGCTTATCAGGGGCGCCCTAAAGTTGATACTTACTTTAATTTTCATAAGTATTTGTTCTGATAATAAAAAAAAAAACAAAATTGTAACGACGATAATTCGTGTCTACTTGAAGGCAATAACTGTGCACTATCTAATACGATAAATAGGTACACGATTTTTTTCAGGAAATTAGATTTGGGAAATGACAATTTATTAGGATTATGTAACAGTTACTGCACCTCATAATTCGATTTGTCGCAAGTTTTCAATTTCATCCTAAATCCTGAAAAACAATGGATGACTAGCTGAATGGTCTTTTATTATGTTACTGCATGTTGTTAATACCTACTTTATGTATTAAATATTTGCATGCCATCATTACATGACGGAATGTGTCTGCACTACAATCTTACATTATCATCTTTTGTACCTCATTTTATGCAAATAAACGATTTTAATTTAAAAAAAAAACCTTAGTAAAATTGCGGAAAAATCGAAGGTAACGAAAGTAAGTAGTCCGAACAGTGGCGAAAAAGCCGTAGGTTTTATTACAGAATATATAATAATAGGTTTTATACTTTATAGTTTTTTGACGTTTTGGCAGTAGGTAGAGAAAACCATTCTAAAAATGCACGCCCCTCCACTAAACTATACAAACTTTTGAAATGTGTATGCAACAAGCAGTGGAGGGGCGTTCATTTTTAAAATGGTTTATCCCAGCATAGCTATTCACAACCACTCGATATGCTTCCGTACCGTATCGAACATCAATCAATGTTATCGTAGGAGTCCTCTAAACGCTGTTTACAAGTCCAAAACCCGAAAATTGTGTCAGTTTAAATCAAGTAGACGACCGCTATTCTTCCGACAGTTGTTTGCTGTCGGTGGCAAGACAAATCAGATTATCGAAATGTGTCATTTTCGATACGATAGCTTTTCAGATGGTTGTGAATAACTATGCTGGTGGCTTCTATGGAGAAGATGACGTGTGCGATTTCTCTTTATTACTTTCGGGATCACTATCGAGAAAGTAATAAATAGTGGGACGACTATTCAAATAATTATTTTTGGAAAAGTCTGAGATATAAAGATGAAACCTTCTAAATACAGACATGTGTTACTAATACCTAATTAATAGAATAATAATTCATAGAATATAACCTGAACAGGATTTTTTACACTTCAGTCTTTTGCAACAGACCATTTTTGTAACGTGTTTTTTGATAGAGAGATGTCATGAAAAAAAAATGCTATCTTTCCCCGTGCATTCGATCGTTGTGGTGATGTTTAGGGGCTTATGTCCAGCAGTGGACGTCTTTCAGCTAATGTGATGATTATTCCTTTGAAACTGTCAAGTACAATAGTTGATATTAGGTATTGCCACTTTACCAGCATTGCCAAACTACGAAATATATGCACAGCCCGACCTAGAAATCCAATTGGGTCATCGATTTGCCGAATTAGCAAAATCTATTAGATACTCAGATACTTTTCCTCTTTGTTTCCGTAGCTTTCCTAATCCTAGATTCTGTTAATCATGCAATCTCTTAGGTGTCCTGAATGAATACAGAACCTTCTCACGTTTTACTAGATGCCCAATTTTGTATGCCAAAATGGCAGACTTTCTTAGCCAGACACTATAATTTTATCACTTCGTATGATAAATTCACACCTAATACAAATAAATATAATAAATAAATGAGAAAGTAACTATGGCTGGTATAATACCTTACCACGCCTCAACGGTTGGACGGATTTCTATGAAGGGATTGAAGATTTTTATAATAGAGCCTTGGCATACTTACTGTCCGCCATTTTGTATTTCTTTTATCAAAATGGCGGTCACTCTTGAAACCTATATAAATCAAGACATGACTAAGGCTTAGGACTATAATATCCCGGTTATACGTTCCCGTGGGATAATTTCCGACCTCGAAAATTAGTCAGTAATATTTTACTTATTTGATCACAAAAATGAGACATAAATTTCTTAGTTATTTCTAAGGCACACAGTCGACGTATAAGGTTTTATATCAAGATCACTGGCAGCCAATTTAGCATAGAGTTAGCAAGATTGTCAACCTTTGTGACTTGTGGTGGAAACTTTTTCCGCGAGGGTGAACAAGTAGGTACTTACTTTTATGTCTATCTACTGATGCTTTTGATTGTTTGATATTGTCGCAGCATTGTGTGTGTGTTGTCGGGCGGCAACATCAACAGCAGCCGCATGTCGCGGGTGATCGACCGCGGCATGGCGGCCGAGGGGCGGCTGGTCAAGTTCAGCGCGACGCTGCCGGACGTGCCCGGCGCCATGGCCAAGCTCCTGGCCAAGGTCATGGACATCGGCGCTGATGTTAAGAGCTTCGTGCCCGAACGCGCGTGGATGAGACGAGATATTTTTACTGTTTCTGTATGAACTGTCACTTATTTTGCTAATTTGTTGAAAGAGTGATACGTAGATTGTATTCTAGAGATTTTTGTCATCGCTTTCGATTTCCACAGCAGCGAGAGATATACTTAGAGGTATATAGGTATTGATTCACAATACGGACCAGTCAGGGAAATTAATAGCTTGGCAAATTGACATCCCACATTAATTTTCCGTGTAATGCAACTGTCAAAGAATTACAGTTTAGACGTATGCATATAATATACGGACAAGTTAAGTTGGTTAGTAGGTAGTCAATTTGCGTAGGTGATCAAAGCAAGACTATAACTAATGTAAGTTGTATTATACTTCCAGGTGAACATGCTGATTGAAACAAGTGACTTGAACCACGCGAAAGACTTGGAGAAGAAGTTGATGAAGGACTATCCACATTCCCACTTTATTATGTTATAGTTTGGTCTGTTTCGGTTCAGTTTCGAACCTGTGCCTGTAATCATGCTCACTGTTACCTACTACATTCTGATGCAAATTGAGAATAAAATATTTAGTTTCTATCAAATATACTTACCTAATTCTTTTTTTTCCGTCCTGTTTTTTTTACAAAAATCTATAAAAATGGACTGCAAGACTACGACTTCTTTCTCATAAAAAGGTAGGTGCATGGCATGAGTACCTACCTACATTATTTAAAGTCCGTATTACAGAAGGAAACTCAATCAATCATACCTACTTATTTCTAATCCCGAGAATATAACAAAAGAGATGGCTAAAAAAAAACCAGAATCTCCAGAAAGGGGTTTGAAGGTTTTGGCCCTAAAATCAGCCGCCATTTTGATTTTTTTTCAGAATCGCGGTGCACAACAAAAGTTATATATTTAGATAGAGGACACTTATACAAACAAAAATGTAATATAACATAATATCCTAAAGCGTCAGGTTTCGGAGTTATTCACCAAAATATAAGTCGAAAACAACAAGGATTTTTTTGTTTTTTTTCCTTCTACTAGGTCAGCATATTGAACTATTTAGGTAATAGAAACGTTATGAAACCTTTATGGAGAAGAAACAAAAGAAGAATAGACATTTTTTAAATAAATAATGAAACACCGCAATTTACAGTTCGTTTTTTAATCCCAGAGACTAATCTGACAAGTGTAATGTCAAACTTCTATACTAAAAAAAAACGAAAATAGAAAAGACTTAAATGTCAGATTAGTCTCTGGGATTAAAAAACGAACTATAAATTGCCGTGTTAAATTATTTATTAAAAAAATGTCTATTCTTCATTTGTTTCTTCTCCATAAAGGTTTCATAACGTTTCTATTACCTAAATAGTTCAATATGCTTACCTAGAGGGAAAAGAAACAAAAAAATCCTTGTTGTTTTCGACTTATATTTTGGTTGGTGAATAACTCTGAAACCTGACGCTTTAGGATATTATGTTATACTTAGTACATTTTTGTTTGTATAAGTGTCCTCCATCTAAATATATAACATTTGTTGTGCGCCGCGGTTCTGAAAAGAAATCAAAATGGCGGCCGACCTTAGGGCCACCCTCCATACAAAAATCTTCTAACCCCTTTATAAGTATGTGCCATTTTTAGGGTTCCGTAGTCAACTAGGAACCCTTATAGTTTCTCCATGTCTGTCTGTCCGTCCGTCCGTCCGTCCTCGCTTAATCTCTGTGACCGTTAGCACTAGAAAGCTGAAATTTGGTACCAATATGTATATCAATCACGCCGACAAAGTGGTAAAATAAAAATTGGAAAAAAACAGCTGTTCCCTACATTTATGTTCGCATATCGATAACATAAGGCTCAAAGAGCGTAACCACCATTTTGGCAAAAATTATATAATAATTAATGCTGTCATACTTAATTTTTCGTCCTGATCGGTATACTTATTTAAAATCTCGAAATTCGCAAAAATGTGGTGTATACGACCTACAACTTTTGGTCGCGATCACGATTTTATAAAGGGCCGTAAGTGAGACACATTTCAATTCTCGTTACAGCAAACGTCGTAATAGGTAAATTAAATTAAAGACTTGGTAGTAGGTATATCCCAAAGTTTTATAAATACTGGTGGTTACGCCTCCAAGTGCTTTTACTATAAGATAACAATAATATTTTTCACGAAAGCTTCTTAAACTTTGAACTCAAAGTTTTATGCTATTATGCGACTAAAATCATCTACCTACTTACATAATAAGGTAGAATATCGTTGCGACGCGTTTGTTCAAAGATAGAGAGATCTATATCGGGAGACGTGCGGGTGTAGGGGAATTGGAACAATTTTTGGTTACAATCTTTGTATTATTTTAGTTTTAACAACACAATTAATTAAAAATAGCGTAATTATAATATAACTGCTCGAGAAAATTTAATAATAGTTAGTGTCTTACCGTCGCGGGCGCTATTTTTAATCCTGAACGCAACAAAAGTTACTTCAGGCGTCAAAGAATGTCAATCTGGACTTGAGGAGGAATGTTCTGTAAGGGTCTCCCCACATTTATCGACGCGGAATCGGCTTAAGCCGAGTGCGTATCACCACACTACTCGACTTTCCCTCGTTTCGCCGTCGGCCGGCGTCGCGACGCGTCGTCCGAGCCGAGCCGATGCGAATGGTATTAGTAACACCCTTATTACGTAGACATAAAGGCTTTTTTGATCGATTCCGCGTCGATAAATCTGGGGAGACCCTAATACGGACCTTACAATCCTTCTTCGTATACAACTACTTACATCTTATCCACAGTTGTATCTTCTGTGATCTTCTGCCAAAGCGGTGTACGTTACGTCACAGCATCAAAAAATGTCATTAGCACAAAAAAAAATCCTCTGTCGTTAGGTTTGATTAGGTTATTATCAAAGACATTAAATTATTTTTGTACCTATCTTAAATCGCTTTGGTTATTATTCTGTGTGGCAACGTGAATTATTGAAAGCATGAGCAAATAGTTCAGTACATAAATTCTAAATTCAAGTTACATATCGAAGACAATAAAGAAAATGGTGATTATTAAACAGTTCGTCAACCAAAACTAAAACATATATTATGTCAAAAGGTATTTAGATGAGAGTTCGATTTCAGAATAGTTCGTCCGATAAGAATGACCCGCACGTTTTAACATTCAATGAAATCAAACAAGCAGCGGAAAAGATCGAAGGAGGCATCATACATACACCACTTTGTGTTAGTAGACTACTATCGAGAACTGGCAATTTTTTTAATAAAACCCTATTTGTAACCCAATTTACATTTACAATAAAATCCTAGTTATAAAACCCATAAATAACTCATTAGAATGAGGGTTAAGTTTAATATGTTTAATTACCAAGCTTATATATGTTTTCAGGAGGCAAAAATCAGTAAATATAAGGACTACAATATATATTTAAAATGTGAGAATTTACAGTATACAGGCAGGTAAGCATGGACTTATTTTGGGCAAATAATATCCTCACAAACGATGTTCGTTTAAAATTAGTCAATTTTTAACCGACTTCATTTTCGTCGGCTCGTCCTACTAACAGGCAGCGCAATGCCAGAACTGCAAATGATTTCATGCGGAAAGCAGGGGAAATTTTCCTAGGAGTGGGTGGTTTTCTACTAAAACGTAGCAGATGGCGTAGCCTTCGAGAAATGGCGCCTGGTGGACGTACGCCGTTTTCTTGCTACAGCGTAGCTGGCCACGCCCACACACCAGATGACCAGAAGCAGCACGTGTTGGCGGACGTAGCTGGAGTCGTAGCAATTTGGTTTATCTGCCACAGCCTGCCTACAAAGGCACGTGATCATTTCACCGGACGGTTTCACCCATAGATATATGTTTCTACATTTCTATGGTTTCACCGCTACAGCGTAACTGGCGTAGCCTATAAGAATATACGCAGGTTGGTCGTAGCAGAGTGGTTCATCTGCTACAGAGCTTGGCTAACATAGGTAAATGTTAGAGTCGTTAAATCCATAATTAGGTAAGTACCCCAATTACGTTGTCGCAAGTAAAATCCTTATAGCAGTCCCTTGCCTTGTACTATAGTAGCACATTTATGTTTGTTAATTATTTTTGTGTTGAACCGAAGTTGCGCAGAGCGTGGCGTCCGCAATGCGTTGCTGTCGTACCGCATGCAGGGCGATGAGCGCGGCGTAATAGTGCCGTCACAAGCCAATATGGCGCTGGGCGCGGCGTACCACGGCGGCATTCTCGGCGTGCCGGTACGTATGTGGGAATTCATGGAGTAAATATGTATACTTCGTGGTCTCATTGATAACGTAGTAGGTACTTAAAAACCGAGGCTAGGCCAAAGAGAATGTAGACACTAGCGGCTAGGCTTCGAAATTACAGACTTTTCTCGAAATTAAGTGGGTAGATACCTACTAAACTACAAACTTTACAGCAGCTATATCATTACAAACAGATCTTCACACATTAATTATTATTATTCTTCTTACTTAGTGTTAGGTACCTATATAAAAATTATGCGACCATTTTTCCTCATGGTCGCTATACACTTTTGGCAGAGCGCACGTGACATCAGGGCTCATAGCAGGCTTGACAATCCGTTGCTAAACATTAACCCTCTTACTTATAAACGTTGCTTTAAGTTAAGAAACGTTTCAGCGTCAAAAAATTCAGTGCAAGAGGGTTCCGTACCATCATAATAATATATTTTAAATTTTTATCGGCGGCTGCGGTGTAGAATATTTCAGTTTTAGGTCAGCGCCACCTCTTGACCGATATTGGAATTAATGTAACTTTTATTGATGATTTCTGAAAAAGTGTGCTATTTAGAGACATCGTTTTATGTTTCCTGTAAGTAATCTTTACATAAACTTCTATCACATAGAATAATTTCAGATTTTTCTTTATGCAAAAGTCGAAAACAATACGGCCTAAAAAAAAAAGAAAAAATAGTTGAGAATGTGTGAACTGCGCTCTTTCACATGATACCCCACATGCCCTAGTAGCCCCACTTCGAATTTGTCAGACCTAAGTACTTACAATACGTTGCAAAAAAAAAATTTTTTTTTGTTTCTTATTTTCAAAAGTTGGGCAAACGTCATCTAAAACTATTCCAAATTTCAAGTTGATAGCATTAATAGTTCTTGAGATATCCAGCTGTGACAGACGGACTGACAGACTGAGTCGCACCATAAAGGTTCCTTTTTATTTATCATTTTGGTACGAAATCCCAGTGGCGGATTTACACATTTGCCGCCAGTAGGCTATTCAAATTTTGCCGCCCCTACCGACCTCTACAATAATGTCCCATGTCTTTTGTATACTGCTTCGCCTTTTCTTCAAAATACTTAAAATGTTCTCGTTCATCAGCTACGAAAAACTTGCAAAGAGATTTGTAAAGATCGGCAGCTGTGATAAAATCTACAGTAGAAGTTTATTCTTTCCAAAAAAACATGGTAGGTACTCGTATATATTATTAATCTTTTTAGTTTCAGTAAGACATTAAAAAAAAAATGTTAGCCCCAAATTTGCCGCCCTAGGCTCCAGCCTACTCAGCCTATTGGTAAATCTGCCACTGGCGGAACCCTAAAAAACGCAAAGTTAAGCAGGCGCTAATCATTACCTACTTAACTTTAAGCAACGTTTATAAATAAGGGGTTTATTCCATCCGCTGTGACTGTTTCCTGCACATGCACAGGTGACGGTAGTCATGCCGGAGCGCACGCCGCCCGCGTATGCGCAGCGCTGCTCCGAGCTCGGCGCCGACGTGGTGCTGTGCGGCGACTCGCGCGACGACTCGATCAAGTACGCGCGCAAAGTGCAGAAGGACAACAACCTGATACTACTCGAGTAAACAGCTTTCAGTACCGGGGCGTTGATGATAATATTATAATATCACACATTGAGGTTTAGAAATACGCACGAGTGACAAAGCACGTTCTTTTCTAACATTCGATGTGCCTTTTACATGCTTTTAAAGAATTGGAAAACTAAGAAGCCGATTTTTTTTAAATACTTTCGCGACTGTAGAGACCAACTATTTTCTTAGGTATTATTAGGGATGATAAATATTACACTGGGCCGTGCCCGGGACGTGACTTGTACGTTGCCCGGACGGGACACGGATCATGCACGGTGTAAGTACTCGTAATATAAACTACTTCATACAAAATGTAGGTATGTAACGTTTCAAATCCGTGCCCCGTCCGGGCCACATACACGGCACGTGCCGGGCACGACGCGGTCTAATATAAATCATCCGTTAGGCCTTGGGGTATTATTCATTTTTAATTTTTTTTTTTATTTATTTATCCATTTTACTTCTAAAGGAGGAGGTTCTCAATTCGGTTGTTTTTTATGTTAGTTACCTCAGAACTCCGTTATTTATAAGCCGATTTGCAAAATTCATTTTTTTATTTGAAAGGATATAAGTAGGTACTTTCAGATTGGTCCCTTAGAAATTTCATCAAAATCGGTTCATTAGTTTGGGTTTTTAAACCAAAATTACTGGTAAAAATTCAAGTAAACGAAATTGCTTCGTTTGCTTTCCTATGATTTTTCAGTGGTGGCTTGGTGGAATTGTCATGGGATGCATTGTGGCTAAAATGCCGTATCTTTACATAATAATTATTAACCGACTTCAAAAAGGAGGAGGTTCTCAAGTCAACTGTATTTTTTTAACCGACTTCAAAAAAGGAGGAGGTTCAATTCGGATGTTTATATATAGGTACCTATTTTTTTTATGTAGGTACCTACCTAAGTACTATGTTCGGGCATAACAGTAACTCTGTCATATTATCACGGATTTACAAAATTATTTTTTGTTCGGAAGAGGCATGGTACATACACCCGCATTTCTGTCAAGTTGTTATTGGGGTACCTCTACCTTGCAAGTAAATTCGGGCATAATTTTTTTGTTTATTTCCACTTAAGTAGTTTATATTGATGATGTTTTAATAGCTTCCTGTCACTGATATTTACATAGTAGTGTTATATGAATTTGTGTGGGGTAGGTACAATTAAAAAGTAAAAAATAAAAACCTTTTTACCAAAAAAAACAAAAACTTCCAAAAAAAGTCGGAAGTCGGTGTCAAAAAACGAAAATGCGGAACCAACGAGACAGACTTCCGAAATTAAAGTTATTTTTCACTTTGTAAGTAGTGTTTTTTTATTGGAAGACGATTTTATTTTGTAAAAAAAAAAATTATAAGTAGGTATGTTACACGATATCTCCGGCAATCGAAAATCGATTTAAAAATTACGGTTTAAGTTAATACCTAAGGTGAATGGGTAGTTGTAGCCCGCGAAATTCAATTTTTCTTACGTTTTTTGCAATTTTCAGGTCAGTGTCAGGTTGTATCTTGATGAAAATTTGATTCGCGACTATAACAGGTACGTATTCACAGAATTATAATCTTCAGAATCATTAATACATCTGTTTAAGTTAGATTTCTACCACCAACACTTTTCCATACGAGATTTGTTCTTAACGGTAGAAATCTAACTTAGAAAGATGTATTAATGATTCTAATTATTATAATTCTGTAAATACGTACCTGTTATTGTCGCGAATCATATTTTGATCAAGATACAACCTGACACTGACCTGAAAATTGCAAAAAACGTAAGAAAAATTGAATTTCGCGGGCTACAACTACCCATTCGCCCTAAGTAATTTATTTCACTCAAAGGGAATACAATTATTCAGTCCTATGAGGAAAAACATGAAAATTAAGATAGGCGACTCTTTCGCTGGGTTATGAACTAAAATTATCCATACCATCCATAAAGTTATCCATACTAATATTATAAATTCGAAAGTAACTCTGTTTGTCTGAATGTTGCCTTTTCACGCCTAAACCGCTGAACCGATTTAGATGAAATATGGTATACAGATAGTTTAAGTCCCGGGAAAGGACATAGGATAGGGTCCAGGCAAGTATTTATCACGTACTTACTTAATTTATTTTCCGCAAGAAACAATGTAAAATTGCGAGAAAACTGGGTTAAATTGAGCAAAACGTGTTTCTCTATTAACACAATATATTTCTTCTATTTATCGCGGTCATATTTACATTTCTATGATCGCGGTTATGCGAACGTCACAAAGTAGGTAGCACAGTAGCTCATCGATTGTTTAGCTACCGGCCAGTCAAACGCGCAATTTTTTTTTATAAATCCAACGCAATGAAGTATAGATTAACACTGAAAATAGACATTTTGAACAATCTCACGTGAGATTAGAGGGAGGGGGGGAGTCAAGCCAAATCTCACGATATCTCACTAAGGGGAGAAGGGGGCCCAAAAATCGCCAAAATCACCTCACGTAGTTAATGGACGCCCCCTTGATTACATTGCATAACTACTAATGTCTTTTCAGAACTGACGATCCCTTGGTAATGGCGGGTCTAGGCACAGTGGGTGTCGAGATCATCACGCAGCTGCCCGAAGCAGACGCTGTGATCGTGCCGGTCGCAGGCGGCGGGCTGCTGGCCAGCGTACTCGTCGCCTGCAAGAAACTCAAGTGTTCCTGCCTCGTTTATGTTAGCTACACAGTATCCATTCATATCAGTCGAGTGTCGACTGCTAGTTTCCTATAGTTACAGCCGGATTCAAACTTTATGGCGGCTCTGAAGTACGCTACTCGTTACTCAGCAAGTACCTCATCGCTCACCCCCTGACAGGTGAAATCGTTACTGCGCAGCGACTCGCCTCATGTTTCGAGCTGCCATAATTAAGGTTGAATCGGGCTGTACCACAACTTAAAAGAATATTTACTCGATAGATTCAAAGATGAATAGCTACTGCTGCCAACTGCACCGTGAGAAGGCCTCCACAAGGTGGAACGACAATCTGGTGACGATCTTGGAACTTCGCTGAATGAGAGAGGCACAGCTAGAAATGTTCTTTTTAGCGAGTGCGCTAAAGAGAAGAATTTGTATAAAATGCGTGCATTCGGGGTCTCCGAATCTGATTTCCTAATCAGGAAACCGGACGTATGCGGACAGCCTTAGGGGAGGCTATGCCTAGCAGTGGACGTCTTGTTTTTCAACTTGTTTGCATTTTGAAACCTTCACGAAAATAACAATTTCAGGGAGCTGAGTGTTCCAAGGTGCCGAAGATGATGAAGGCGCTTCAAGCGGGGCGACCAGTCACAGTGAACGTGGTGCCAAACCTGGCCGAGGGCATCAGCACCTCCACTGTCGGTATCAACGCATTCTCAACCATCAAAGGCAGGCTTGATAGGATGGTGAGTCATTACTTCATTCATAATTACCGGCATTACATTGTGTTTTCCTACCCCAGTTTACATACGTTTTCGCTTAGTTTCATGTTTCATCAGTCGTTTAACACGTTCACTGTCCAATGACTCTAAAGGAGTCACATTTGTACCAAACTCATATGTCCATGACTCTAGTTGGAGTCGTATTCCAAAAGTTTTGATGTTTTTAATTTGACTGGACGTATGAATAAAAAAAATTTTTTTAGTCCGTATCAGTAGGTATATGTAATCCCTTATAATGATTATTGTCAAGTTAGGGCGAGATGGTTGGTGGGACGTACGATTACATTTTATAACTTTGTACTGGGACAGGGAACGTTTTAAGAACTCACTGTACCTAAACTGCAAGTATGGGTAAGGTAACCAACCATTATTTTAGAGCTATTTTCGACATTGCAGTTGGTAGTAGACGAGCTGTACATAGCTCGGGCATTGATATCAATGCTGGAGCGCGAGCGGCTCGTGGCGGATGGAGCCGGCGTGTGCGCCATTGCCGCCGTTATGCAAGGACTAGTTCCCGAGCTTCGGGGAAAACGGTATGCATATTCATCAGTCTTATTTTTCTTCTTATAAATTATCTATTTCTATACAGGGTTATTGGAAAAACACACAGGGTCATTGTACTCATCATCATGAACAACTTTTACTATGGGACCAAACCTGAAATCGCGAAAAAAAAAACAGCTGTTCCCTACATTTTGACGAGTTATACGAATATAAATGTAGGGAACAGCTGATTTTTTTTTCGCGATTTCAGGTTTGGTCCCATAGTAAAAGTTGTTCATAATGATGAGTACAATGACCTCTTAAGAGGTTGTTGGTGTTTTTCCAATAACCCTGTACCTATATATAAAAGGAGAAACTGACTGACGTGACATATCAACGCACAGCCGAAACTACTGGGACTAGGAATGTGAAATTTTGCACACGGCTTCCTTTTATAATGAAGGGGAGCACTAAGAAGGGGTTTTTGGAAATTCAACCTTTAAGGGGGTGAAAAGGGGGGATTTTGTTTGTATGAAAAATCTTATTCCTTGAGTTAATAAACTTAAAACTTGGCACGAATACTTATCTAAGTAAATTACCTATGAAGTTTGGTATTTTTTGTTTTTCTAAACTACGCCCTAAAGGGGGATGGGGGGTGTCAAAATTTGTATGGAAGAATTTTAACGCGCGGTCCGTTTAACTCAAAACTCAATATTTATACTTAAGACCAAAAATAAAGAATAACGTGTATCAGGGTTTTTCAAAAGTGGTTAAAAAGGTTAAAAAGTGTCGAAAATTGTTATAAATAATCTTTGAATCAAGTAAT
This sequence comes from Amphipoea lucens, assembly GCA_947508005.1. Lineage (NCBI taxonomy): Eukaryota > Metazoa > Arthropoda > Insecta > Lepidoptera > Noctuidae > Amphipoea > Amphipoea lucens. The sequence continues at coordinate 7,890,948 of OX382373.1, read as the reverse complement.
GAACACATCCCAAACGATTTTTCGAAATTCACTCCTGTGGGGATGAAAAGCGGGGGATACAGTTTATATGAAAAATCTTATTCATTTGGTTATAAAGAATAAACTTGAAACTAAAGAGAGATTGGGGGTGTCAAATTTTGTATGGAAGAATTTTAACGCGCGGTCCAATTAACTTGAAACTCAGTATGTAAGACCAAAATAAATAATACTTGAAAGACAAGTGTATCAGGGTTTTTGGAAAATTACCCCTAACGGGGTGAAGAGGGAGAGTCAAATTCACAGGGGAGTAGGTATTTTATTACGTGGCTTGATTGGAAAATTGGTATTTAATAAATAATCTTTAAGTAAGTTATAGAAACATCCCAAACGATTTTTAAAAAATCCTCCCCTATGGGGATAAAAAGAGGGGATACAGTTTATACGAAAAATCTTACTATTAATTTGGTTAATAAACTTGAAACTTGGCAATATTTGGCTCAGTAAATAATAAAGAATGTCACTTTTAGTTTAATAAAAACCCCTTCTAGAGGATTTAGGTGTCAAAGTTAATATGTTAGAAAAATATGTAACCCGCTGTCGGATTAACTCGAAACTCGGTACTACGTATTAAAATTAAAAATAGGTGTGTTTTAGGGTTTTTCAAAAATCGTCTCCTACCAAGGTGAAAAAGGGTAGGTAATAAAGTTTAAGGGGTGGATTTTACTGCTTGGTTCCATTAACTCGAAAATGGGTAGGTATCGGTCTTTGAGTCAAGTTATGAACACATCCCAAACAATTTTTCGAAATTCCACCCCTGTGGGTGAAAAGCAGGATACAGTTTATTTGAAAAATCTGATTCCTTTGATCTATACACTTAAAAATTGGCCCGAATACTTATTTATCTAAATAAATGATAAAGATCATAAACATACATTTTCGAAATTTTTAGAGGAAAATACGAAATATACGCGGACGAAGTCGCGGGCAAAATGCTAGTGTGATATATGGGTCCACATTTTGTGGCTGGCATCCAGCAGATAAGATGAACTACAGTTGATACGGATACCTCGGTACCTACTACATAATTCCATTAATTATCCTGAACTGATGATAACAATTCATTTTGTACAGAGCTGTCTGCATTGTAAGCGGTGGTAACATCGACTCCGGACGGCTCGCGCGCAACATTCAGCGCGGCCTTGGCTCTAGTGGACGGCTGATGAGGTTCGCAGTGCCCATCCCTGACCACCATAGCGGGCTCGGACAACTCGCCAAGATCATATCTAATGAGAGCGCCGTGCTCAAGAGCTTGATCACAGAGCAGATGTGGGTGCACAGCGATGTCGGAACTACTTGGGTACCTATTTATGTTAATAATGTACTTTTGGAAAATCCGGTTCTAATGTTTTTATGTAACAGTCAATTTGTTATCTTTATCTATTGGCAGCAATCGCCATTAAACTGACCTTGAAAATCAAGCAGGATACAGGCATCCGACTTCCACCGTTTAAATCGACTTAGATATTGCGCTGTGGTGTCCGGCAAATAGGCTACCCTTTTATAAATTTAAACATTACCCTCATTCTGGGGCAGTCAATGAAAAAGGCGAACAAGCTGTTTCAAATAATAATTCAGCTGCGGCATTCTCGTCGTTAGGAAATATTGCCACTATCACTACACTAAACTTGGCAACTGGGCTGATTATCGCAGAAAACGGTTAGGTACCTACTAGGACACAAGGAGTATTGATACCTATTCTCAAACGTAATCCCTTATACCAAGTTCACACGGTTCGATTTTAGTTGAACTACATGTGAAATTCAATTTGATTGAAAGTCTGTTCAGACGGTTCAAATCGCTTTCGATTTAGCAGTTGTTCAACTAAAACTCAAGATTTAAGAGGGGGAAGCTATTGTGTGTTGGAAAGAGATCCTCCTAGACAATATCTCAGTCGCCAAGCTCGGTGATTAGGAGATATTGGCAAACAACCATTCAACAAGTAGGATTATTATGAGGGTTATGTTCAGCAGTATAAATCTGTTTGCTGTGCACTTGATATGATATACTATCTACATATATGTATATAATCAGCATGCATGATGATAACTTGTGCTGATTTCAGGTCAATGTGGTGGTCGAGACAGCAAATGAGGAGCACGCGTCTAGTTTCAAGGATCGCCTGCGCGATTTGTATCCTACCGCTAGGTTCGCCATCATGGACCTTGATGAGAAACGCAAAGCTAATGTAGAATGACATTGCTAAATATACAAGACCTAATATTTTTTTTTATAAATAAAATATGTAATTATGAGTTCTCTATGCCGGTTGAATTTATTTTCTGTTTAGTGTTTAAATTTACAAGAGGAAGGGAATTATAAACGTCATGCTCCCCAAAAAAATATAAGTACCTACCCTAACAGGTACAGGCTACTGAATTAGGTATGACTTGCTGTAGAGCATCTCCTCAGCAACCCCAAGTAAAATTTGAATAAATTTTATGTAGACACTTATATAATAGGCAAACAAGTGCAGGCGCGGTCGCAGCCCAAGATTTTGGAGGGGTCATCATGGGTGCCGAGGAGATACATCTCCTCGTTGGTCTAGTGGTCGCAAGCGTTACTGCTAAGCATGAGGTCCTGGGTTCAATTCCTAGGTTGGGTAGTGTTATTATTAGGTTTAGCCTGAAGTCTGAAATTGTGCCCGGCTCACCCCCTATGATATGGGACTTAAACATAACTGGTGAATTGGGGTATAAGCAGGGCTGTAGCTAGAGTCGAATTTGAGGTAGGGCAGCATTGGTTACAGGTAGGGCGAAAGTAAAAAATTTATCATAATTGATCTGCCCTCGAAGCACGGGCTCATAAATCAATCACCATGTATATCATTGACCTCTAGGACAGTGACTGTTTGAGAGAAATTGTTTGTCTACGAATAGCTATTGAATGTACAACATTCAATATAGCTATTCGTAGACAAACAATTTCTGTGACAGAGCATGAGCATGGATCTAAGAACTATTAAATCCTCAATGATGAAGAACAAGCGAACAAGATGGTTGAACTTCCAGATTTGGATGTAGAAAATCCACGTCTGAGTGAGAGTGAGGTAATAATTAATTGTTGGGTGGGGTGATACGAGTAAATAGATACGACCAAAAATACCATTTAGATTTCTGCAAACTTATTATAATAATAAAAAAATATTTAAAACAGCTGAATTCTACGATTCGCCATGTTATTAAAAAATGCGAAGAACTTCGTTCAGATCAACTGATTTTGTTCTTTTTTTTTTTTCAAAGGCCAGAAATACCATACCAGCCATTCTCTCTTTGAGGCCTATGGGTTGCAGTAAAAGTTGAAAACGTAGATTCGCACACTCCAGTGCTATCCTACCCTATACCTATCGCTACTATTTTTTTTATCTCAAACTGAACAAATAATTTATTTATAATAATTTATCTTAGTTTTTGGTATTTTTAAGGTAGGGCATTGTGATTTCAAGGTAGGGCACTGCCCCACAATGCCCCCCCCTAGCTACGGCCGTGGGTATAAGTACTATATGACGGTACACCCCTGCCTAACCCTTCGGGGAGCATAGTTTAGGTAGGGTGGGAAGAGCGAGCGAAGCGAGCTCGAAAATTTTAACAACCTGCCACGGTTTGGTTAGTTTTTGTTTTACTTATATTTTCAAGCAGAAATAGGAGTTACATTGTCGACTTATACAGGCAAGCTCAAGCAACCACGAGAATTTAAAATGCAAGAGCGAGCGAAGCGAGCTCGTAAATTTTGCACACTCTCGAAAATCATACCTATTGATTTTCTTTTGTTCATACCAAAATGACTAGGAATTACTTACTTACTTTGTCGACTTATGAAGAAAAGCTCAAGAATCAACAGAATGTGAGCGAGCGAAGCGAACCTGAAAATTTTAGCACCCCACCTTCCTTGAACTAGGTTCTGTTTTCTTTTGACCATCATACAAAAAGAGAACTTACTTTATCGAATTATGACGAAAAGCTTAAACTCGTTTTACAGCAGTTTAGGTTTTGGAATCTGGCCTTAACTTAAGAGCCTATACTACCTCAAATGGCTTAGCGTGATCCTCCGTTATGTCGAAAATACTGCACATTAATTTTGAAATAAATATATGGTGTAGCTGGGGATTAATGCTAAGTCCTATGTTAGACGAAAACACGATTCCATAAAATTTTCTCGATAGAAAAAAAATCCAAAGTTACCTCTAACCCGAACAATAAACCGCTGGTATTAAAAAAATACTTCAAATTATATCATGAAACTTTGCATACTAACTGAACTTACTTTAAAGCAGGTCTTATGTTATTTATTTTTTTATAATTACCATTATTTTCACTGTAAAAAGCAAATATATAATTTTTGGGATGCATGAAGAAGCCTCCCCGTGTAGCGCAGTTTGTTCCACCAGTTACTCAACTGAACCGAGCGCTCGGCGCATCCTGGGCAGTCACACCCAACATCTTATTTGACTGGCCAATTCTTCCCTTGCGGTGGTAGGGCTAACGCCCGCCTGGTTTGCGACCACCCTCCCACCGGAGTTCGGCGTCAAGCAGCCTGCTGTGTTTCGTCGATGCGTGGGAGTTCCAGTGCCTTAGGCATCTTCTGGGCACGCTCGTTCGATCATAGACCTCATCCATCGCTTTCCATCAGGCGTGATCGAGGTCAAGAGCGGGCCCATTCAGCAATAAAAAATAAAAAAAAATACCTAAACTATTGGCGCTGCCTGCCGCCCAGCACCGCGCTCTGTCTCGCTCTCACTCAGTCCGCAAGCAGTATCGTATGAGCGAGATAAAGAGTGAATTTTAGCTGAGGTAGTATAGGCTCTTAAGCTATACGAACCTTACGTACGAGTGGGGTGCCCAATATTGGGAGTTTGCTTCGCTCGCTCTTGCATCCTACATTCTATAACAGGCTTTTTAAAGTAAAAACTTTATTAGACGCGTTGAAATACCCACTGTCGCTTCATAGTTTTAAGTTTTTACTTCTGTCGGCGGTCCCCATGTCTGCCTATGTTCTTAATGTTTTTGTATATGCACATCGGGGTCTCCGTGGCTCAAGTAGGTACAGTTTTAAGTTAGTAAGACAAGTAAATCATTCACTCTCGACAGCTTGAATGATTTGGGGGGAGGGGGGGCATGACCCCACGACCCAACCCGGGGGGGGGGGTCGCGTGCCCCCCCATCCAAGTGGTTGATACAAACGACGTATCTATTGCTACAGATGAAAACATGAGTTCCAAAGAAGATTCTTTAAGTCAGTATAAAAGTAGCAGCAGTAGTGAGAAGACACTTACGGTTTATTTATTTATTTATTACGGTTAATAATAGTGAATGTGGTGAAAGTGTAATGTGCTTTGAAATATTAGGTCCTTACATATGAAATTGGCGTTTTGTATGGAAGGAACAAAAAGTCGAATATTTTTTAATATAATATATTTAATTAATCAAAGTATGAACCATTGTTTTCAATGCACTTTTGCCATCTTATAGGTAGTTCATTGATCCCTTTACTAAAAAAACCAGTCGGACGGGAATCAATAAAATCTTTGAAGGCGATTAAGCGATTTGGACTGCCCCATCGGAGTTGAATTTTTTCCCTTGCAAAAAGTTATCCAAATTGCGAAAAAAATGGTAATCTGTTGGAGCAAGGTCCGGGGAGTACGGAGGATGTCTAAGACATTCCAATTCAAGCTCTTCTAATTTGGTAGCCGTCTGTTGCGCAGTGTGTGGTCTGGCGTTGTCGTGAAGCAGCAGTGGCGTGGAGCGATTGACCAGCCTTGGTTGTTTAGCCGCTAGCTTTTCCATCATGGTTTGTAATTGCTGACAATAGACATCAGCTGTAATAGTCTGGCCAGATTTGAGAAAACTGTAATGAACAATACCGGCACTAGTCCACCAAACGCTTACAAGTAACTTTTTTGGGGTTAATTTTCGCTTGGGGCAGGATTTGGCTGGCTGGCCAGGATCCAACCATTGCGCTGAGCGCTTCCGATTATCGTAAAGAATCCATTTTTCATCACAGGTAATGATTCGGTTTAAAATACCTTCATTGTTGTGCCGGTTCAGTAATGTAACGCAGCAGTCGACGCGCGTTTGCCGGTTTGCTTCAGTCAATTCGTGAGGTACCCACCTTTCAAGCTTTTTAATCTTCCCAATTTGCTTCAAGTGAATTAAAACAGTTTTATCACTAACATCGAAGCCTGCAGCTAACTCGGACGTGGTTTGCGATGGGTCCGCTTCCACAATAGCCTTCAATTCTCCATTATCAACTTGGGTCTCAGGCCGTCCACGGGGCTTGTTCTGCAGGTCGAAATTTCCAGAACGAAAACGTTGGAACCAAAAACGAACTGTGTTTTCTTTTGCAACATGACCGCCATACACATCATTCACCCTTCGAGTCGTTTCCGCAGCACTAGTGCCACGGCGGAACTCGTACTCGTAAATAATGCGATATTTTAAATTTTCCATTTTGTAAAATGAGTGACGCAAACAGAAAAAACAGAAGAAAAAAAAACAAATGAATGACGGTCATCGAAGCACAAATACATGAGTAAATAGCTGTACAAATTTGAATTTGGAATTCCTTACCAAAGAGGAGAAATTCGTGATTAAAGTGGCCAGTACGAAAAACGCCAATTTCATATGTAAGGACCTAATATAATTAAGCGAATGGGAAACAATCAAACCACGGTTTTATAACGATTTCAAAAACAAATCTGGACGTCGTGCTTTAAAAAAGAAACTACCGTCTGGAGAGTGGGAGTGTTTGTTTTAGAAAATATATTTGGCAAAGACAACAAACAGATGCACATGGATTTTCAAAAACGATTATACTTGAGGTGATCGTGTGAAGATAAGCGGGAAGGTGTCGCGAATGCAATGGCGAAATTTTTATTAATACATAAAATAATTATGTACTTACTTATATTGATTCGGTTACAATAAAGTGTGTTCTGGAAAACATCGATTCAAAATTGGTCCACAAATCAAACAAAGAAATTGAAGGTTGGTGTACGATTTTAGAACATTATAAACTTACGAATCACTATAATTTTATATTAGACTGCAGTATTACTAATTCCTACCTATAAATAAAACAATATCCGTGATAACAGCTAAAGGAAAATATTATTATTTATAAGTTTATAACAATAGTTGTGCTATTTATTTTTCCCAGGTGCTTTATAATCGAGCGAGATCCATACTAATAACATAAATGCGAAAGTGTGTCTGTCTGTCTGTTACCCCTTCACGCTTAAACCGCTGAACCGATTTAGATGAAATTTGGTATAGAGATAGTTTCGAGTCCCGGAAAAGGACATAGCATAGTTTTTACCCTTATATTCCCACGGGATCGAAACTTATGCGGGTGAAACCGCGGGGCGCTGCTAGTTTAAAATTTAGCTAGCACATGCAGTGGTAAAGGCGCAGACCCACCGCGACGCACGGACGGACAGGCCACGCACGTATGTTTTTAAAGCTTCGCTTTGCAAGAAAATATATGTGATTGTGTCCACTGCAAACAACGGACACGCTACGAATCATTTAACGTCATTAGTACAAACGTGGTTTGCTCTCTAATATGGCGCTCACATAGCTCAACGCTGTGCATGCAGTACACACTTAGATACACTAATATTAACCCACGACTATGTTACACAATGTTACAACTGTATCGCAGCACAGTGCGCCGCGGTGGCCACGGGCCACGCTACAATTGTAAGGTCCGACCGCGCTAAATTTGCCAAAGATGTAAACAACAATGGCCGCTCGAAATTGAATAAAATCGATATACAAGAACATTATGAATGTTTGTTTTCGTCTAAATCTCAGACCTAACTAGACGCAGGTAAAATGCGCCGCGGTGGGTCTGCGCCTTAAAAATAAGAGTACAATAGGCTAGTTTCCTAAAAAATTCTAATTAGTCCGTCAGTTAGATTATCGAAAAATAATGGACCCGTATTTTTTCTTTTGTCAATCAAACAAAAAATGACAAAGATAAAGCACGTCAAAATTCGTCGTGACGTCACGCCGTGCTAAAAAGTGTCGCACGGCCCCCCACTCCCAAATTTTGACGTGCTTTATCTTTGTCATTTTTTGTTTGATTGACAAAAGAAAAAATACGGGTCCATTATTTTTCGATAATCTAACTGACGGACTAATTAGAATTATTATTTTTTTACCCAGGACACTACCCTATTTTTGTCAAGAACTTGTTTGCCTATAAAGGTCTACTACTTGGGGTTGCTGGGAGATTCTCTACAGCAAGCCGTAATTCAGTTGCCTGTAATTATTTTTTTAAATATGTACTAACTGGGTACAATTTATTGTGATATCACACTTCACACTAATATTATAAAGGCGAAAGTTTGCGAGTGTGTGTGTGTTTATATATTTGTTACTTCTTCACGCTCAAACGGCTAGACCAATTTTGATAAAAAAAAATTATAGACATAGCTGACACACTGGATTAACATAATATGTATAGGCTACTTTTATCCCGATATTCCCAAGGGATCGACATTTACGCGGGTGAAACCGCGGGGCGCAGCTAGTGAATTTATAAACAGCAAAATAGATGATTGGGTGTCTGGGGAGCATGACGTGATTATAAATATAATATGAAACAAGTTGTTTTGTTATTTTTTTTTATTATTTTTTACTTATACATAATCTTATGCGACGGGGTCATCACCCTTGGTGGCCCTCGTGTAGATCACCTGACCATGGTGCTGGACTACCTGTTTGATTAAACCTGAAACAACAAAATGAAAAGTATCAAGTACATGTTGCATATACCTAAGCTATTTATTGATTTACATTAGAAGTTCAGACTCAATATATCAGTTTGTAACTGTCATGGTTTATCTAGTAAAAAGGTTCATCATAAAAATTTTATTTCTTTTTTATATATCTAAATTTTAAACAGTCCTGGTTGATTTCTATATATTTTAGAATTGCTGAGCAGTCTGGGTTTCTCGTGAAAATATCATAGAATTTCTAGTTGACCAAATGAATGACAAAAAAATTCTACATTCAGCATATTTTCATATTTGGTGTCAACTTTTAAAGCAAACTGAATGGGGCACACAATTTATATTGTCATTACATCTATAGTGTCCTGCCAAAAGTTAAATATCAATTTCTCAATGGTAATTGCAAAAATCATGTTACTTTGTCTATAAATAATTTTGACACACTCAAATTCCCAAATGGTAAGGCCAAAACAAAAAGAAAATAAAAACCATACCTTTTTCTCTAAGCTCGATGAGTGCCCTTCTTGCGAGCGAGCCTCGGACCTTCAACCTTTCAGAAACAACGGCAGGTGTGATCAGCTTGTACTGGGGCACTTCCTTGTACAGTTTCTCATATGTAGGCTTGTCAAATAACACCTGGTTGTTCAACTTGTCACGGACCTTTCCTTTGGACCACTTCTGCAAGGTGAAAAAATATGTTAGTAGGTAATATCTAACGTATTGACTTCCATCCTCATGAAAATGGTTCAGGGTACAAGGTGTTAGCCATCAGCCTCAATATATCAGAAAATTTACTCTCACAGAGTTCAAGTATAGATGTATAATCATCTGGCGATACACCTGCAATGCAACTACTTAATGCTTTCACTCGTGATTTATGGATAAGTACAATAATTTAGTTATGTTCTGGAATCTGGTAACAATCTGATCCTTGATAACTCGGGTGTAATCAGGCGTCGCTTATAATCACAGATCATGTGTTCTAGTTAGATCATTGTAGTTTGAGATTATTCCACTTATACCACTTTTCCACTTGGAGTACCTAGGCATTCACTGTCTGTCACACGCACACATAACCTATCTTTTCGACGTTCGTAAATTATTTACCTTCTTCTTGGCTTTACCGCCACCGGATCCTTCCTTCTTCTTCTGTGTTTTCTGGGGCTGCTTAGCCGAAGCTTTAGTGTCCTTTTTGGGCGGCTGAAATTACAAAAACATTGTTGACAACAAGCTTCGCCACGAGGTCCCCCCATCCCAACTTCTCAATAATAATTTACTCGTTAACACGAAAATAGACTGATATTTAGTCACTTGATATTTAAGCGTTATTTTTATACAATAATTGTTGATAGAGACGAAATAATCACGATTATTGCAATGAAAATCAAAAAATATTATAGCGACAGCTTATTCACTCACCATCTTGAAACCGGAAAGAAGGTTTGAGAATATTGTCTATGAATAAAACTGTTCTGACATTTACATTCCTGTCTACGCAGTCTACGTTCTAAAACGAAAACTAAATTCCATAATGCCAGGTACACACAGCGATTTCAAAATCTCGCGTCCGTACACACAGATTTTGACGACAATCTTTTGTGGACGTGAGATTTTGAAATCGCCAGCGAGTCGCTTATGATTTGCACTTTTTGTAGTACACATCAAGCTATGGGTATACATTTCCAGTTTCAGCTGACCTCGCATTGTAGGTATAGGCTTTTCGTACGAGAAGTCAGCTGGACAACCGAGTCAACTGGAAAATATGTATAGCTTGATAAGTCGTCGCACGTATGCAAGGCATTGTTGGTTACCTTTATTTTATTATTTATTTATTACATTCAAGAGGGTAAATTTCGGCTCGAATTCCTTTAGGAAAATAACATAAAACTCATAATGTGAACTGCTTAGCGATTATGACAGTTTTTGAATGTTATACTGCGTTCATTACTCAGACTAAGGAAAAAGAAGTTCATTATAATAAAACCATAGACAAATAAAGACATACCAAGACCGTTCCTCATGGACTTATAGGTATAATAAGTCCATGCCCTTCCGTGCCTCGGAAAGCACGTTAAGCCGTTAAACCGTTGGTCCCAGGCACCGGCTATCATTCGTGGATCTTTGACAGTCGTTACGGGTCGTCAGAAGCCCGAAAGTCTGATCTGACTTCATCTGACAACCAGACCAGTCTTACCAAAGAGTTTCGTATTACCCAGTTACTGGGTTGAGGACGTCAGATAGGCAGTCGCTTCATGTAAAATACTGGTACCTACTCAGTTGCATCTGGGTAGACTGGAAGCCGACCCCAACATAGTTGGGAAAAAGCTAGGCAGATGATGATGAAATAAAGCCACCTTCTGTAAGATAAAACAATGCAACTGCATAGAATTATATTCACAACCACTCGTTACGCTTCTGTAGGTACTGTATCGAACATCAATTGATATCGTAGGATATGACAGTTTTGTCGCTATTTTGCGACAGCTGTTGTCGGTCGGGGGCAAAAATGTTATCGAAATGTGTAATTTTCGATACAATAGCTCAAGGAACATTTATTTACTCTAGTGAGCGATAGCTTGTCGAATGGTTGTGAATACCTATGCTGATGTTTAATTCGGCCAATGGGGATGAAAACTATCACTTGCTGACTTCAGATGTCGTTATTAACCAATGACAAATAAACCTATGGACTCACAGAGTACATGTACTTTTTGATAGACTGATTGACATACCTACAAAATTAGCGTGTATACCTCATGGACTTATTAAAGGTAGGTAAAGTTTCTAGACGTATTTCTCTCGAAAACAATAAAAATATTTTGAGCATCAACCGTTTGACAGCACATCTACCACAAAACCATAAATAAAACTCGGCACTCAACATGGCGACCGGCCACGCATAGACATGATTGTGACGTCACACATGTGTTGTCAAATTTACACTTAATTAGTTAATTAAAAAAGAAACAGAACGCTTTATGACATGTGTGTGTCGATATGATAGATATTTCTGTAACTATTATTTCTATAGTAGAATATGCACAACCTATAAATTATAAAATCTTCATATTTTAATAATGTGTAAAGCTGCTTTTGTACTAGTGGTAGACGTTTCCCTTTTCCTTACCTTGTGTTTTAATAGTGCTACACACCAAGTCACATATCTAGTTTTCGTTTAATTAGTGATCGACACAAAAATGGCGGTTTGTGGACGAATAACAGTGCTGCCACCTATGACGAGCTTTGACTTTTTAACTCCGTTGGGCGTTCTTCCCAGTTCTTCCACTCGCTGGCCTTACTGGCTGCTGCAAGACGACCGCTGGCCAAGATTGCAGCATAATGTATGAATAAAAGCCTTCGCTGTCGGTAGACGATACTTCAAAGAACACAAGAAAGAACAACGATGAGTTAAATATTTGTTTCAGAATGCAACTTCATTACAGTGGTCGGAATAGGCTGAGTATATTCACCTAAAATTTAAAGAACAGAGACGGAAATCTGAGAGTTCCTTATTAACCGACTTCAAAAAAAGGAGGAGGTTCTCAATTCGACGGTTTTTTTTTGTGTGTTTGTTACGCGATTAATCCGCCAATTGTGGACCGATTTTCAAAATCCTTTTTTTGTTCGAAACGAGATACTTCTGAAGTGGTCCCATAGTCACCAAGTCGGGATCTGATGATTGGATCCTGGAGAAATCGAAGAAACTCTTCAAATATTGTAGGCACACCTATAGCGATTTGGGTATTTTTTATAGTAACTCGTGCATTTGCTCTCGGAAAGCACCATTTGGTGAAGTAGAACTGATGATGAAGACCACAGATGGCCATCGGAACTACTCAATAATATCTAAGTATTTCACGGGTTGCGATTCGATTACTTTAATATGGTTGCTAAGCAATTTATGCTCGCCACGATGTGAATGGTAATATGGAGCTGATGGTGGATCAAGAGAACTCAGCAATTAACTTCCCTGCACCGGGAAAAGCAATATTTTGTAAAAGGCGATGAGCAAGTTGGCACTAGGCTATTGTAACTTAGATAAATTATAAGAAGACCCACTAAAAAGCGTGAAATAAAAACTTTTTAACAAAAATACAACCGACTTCCAAAAGAAACAAAGTGAAAAATAACTTTAATTTCGGAAGTCGGTGGCAAAAAACGTAAATACAAAACCGAAGACACCGACTTCCGAAATTAAAGTTATTTTTCACTTTGTAGTGTTTCTTTCGGAAGTCGGTTGTATTTTTGTTAAAAAGTTTTTATGACAATTTTTTAATTTTTTAATATTGGTTATTTTATTTATCAAAACATTGATTACGATTTATTAAAGCATTTATAATGTTAATGATAAAATAAGACATTGAAAGTTACATAATTAACCTTTTAACCGCCTACGTCGGATTAATCCGACAAATATTTTCGTGCCCATTCCGCCAGAGTCGTATATATACGACCAAATAACACATCTCGTTTAATCTGTATTATTATTATATCATCACAGCTCGTTTCATCGGTATTTATTTTTCGTTTTTTTTTTCTCGGGCGCTGGGGGCACGAAAACTGATATAAAGTCGGGCGGTTAAAAGGTTAAAGTTCCGGTAAAATTACCGGTAAAAAAAAAATTGTCAGCCTATTCCGATCACTGTTCATTACGATAATCAAATATTACTAGCTAGCTTTTGACCGCGGCTTCGCCCAAGTGGTAGTCGGAAATGACCCCAAGGGAACATAGGTAGGCACGACCGGGGATAAAAGTATCTTATGTCCTTTATTGGAAAAAAATACTGGGTGTTACGAAAGGTTTGTTATTGAAGAGCGATGAAATACGAATTCAAATCTATACGTATTATATTGTCTGCCTGTGTGACGGCGTTGTATTTTCTTAACTTGAACAAAGAAACTTTTGATGTGGTTTTCAATATCATTTAAAGAGAATTTATTCCGGAAGGTTAACATAAGCTTTATAAATGAGTATTAAACTTACATAATATAATAAAGAAATCTCGATGTTTTGTCATGTCGCAAAAAACCGTGTGAAGCAAGGGTGGGTCGCAAGTACAAAAAAAAAAAACAACTACTTAAGTAAATAAAAAAACAATTAACCTTTATTGAAGCTCCCATTTGTTTTGCCTCAGTCCATGTCCTATTGCAATAATAATAAATATGTACAATATTTCTACTTTTAGGTACATTACAGTGTTTAACCTCAATAATTTATTTAAATAGAAGGCGAAATGTAGGGATACTATGTCCCTTTGCCTATCCCTACCAAGAAACACAGGCGTAATGTTATGAATAATGTGAGACTAGATTTAAAATAGGTGCTACATTTGTGACTTCAATGATTCGTAGTATGATAACTCTTCTTCAGTAACTGACGATCGGAATGTTTCCACTCCATGTAACAGTTCGGAAACTCCGAGGATAACCGAATCAGGACTTAATTCACTCTCTTTCACTGCACCTGAAACAAACATATTTTGTATATTATATACCTACTAGATAGCCCGATGAACTTCGTACCGCCTCAGAATCAATAAATGAAATCAGTCAATCCGTTCTCGAGAAATAATAAAAAAGCTGTTCCATACATATTGTATCAGAAATTTATTTCGCAAATTTTTCCCATGTATTAATAGTTATTCTGCTATTCGGGGCGGAGACAAATCCAACAAATCAAAGATCATAAAAATCGGTCCAGCCGTTCTTGTTTTATTTATATAGATTTTTATTATAGAAACAAACATATCTTATTTTTTCGGCCCTGTTGCGTAGGCCGAATTATACGTATATCGAATAGATTGGGGAAGATTAAGCATTTTCCCTCTAAAGCCACGTATTCATTTGACGGCAACGATGCACAACAATATTTCGGCAACATTGGGTTGCGGGAAACACGATGCTAGCAGCATTGAATTTTGAAATGTTGCTAGCATCATACTAATGTTCCGCTTCCATGTTGTTGAGCAATTGGTGCCCAACATTTTTTTCAATGAAAGCGGGGCTTAGGGGTGCCGTCGCATCTGGCGTTTTGAGCAGAACGTCTATAGCGTATATTCATTCATTCAAAGAATTACAAGATCGAGCACCTTCAGTTCTATATTTAAACTTGTAACATACTACGCTTTGCCAACATTAAGAATAAGGAGCTTTTGTTATGAAGTGGGTATACGGATGGTAGTCCTTTCAGTTTTATTTTATGTACCTCTAACAACAGCAACCTTATTGTAAGGAGAATAAAGATCATTGTGATTTTGACAGAATTGTCATTGGATGGTGAGGGGAAACTTGTAAATTGCTTTCAATTTCATATATTTTAAGAATATCGTAAAAAGTTAGCTGTAAATTTCTTGAACAGAATAAAATAAATTACCAGCATGAAGTTTGGCGACCAGCGCGCGGACGGCAGCAGACCTCGCGGTGGACACGACTTGCAGCAGGTCAGCTCCCGTACAACTGTCCGGTAAGGCCGCCGCCACCGACTCCAGATCCACCTCGTCGCGTAACTTGTAACTGTAGATGCGAAACCAGCAGTAATATTATACTTTTTTGTATGTGACGAAAGCTGAAAGTCTTTATTGCTTCACCGAAATGATGACTGGAAACGAATCTCAGAGATAGTGTTATTTTGAGTCTTAAGTTTCAACTGAGAGTGTTAGCGGATTAATTAAAGAGTCCAGATTCGATTGACTGGCAAATTTTAGACAACGCAACGCCCGTCGTTCTTGCAATACGGAAAAAAGGAATAAGTCGTTTGGGAACGTATTAAGAACTAAACTAGTGCAACACGAATACTGACTTCCTACAAAGTGCTTGGAGCACGCAGGTTTTCTCTTGCAAGCCGCAGTAGGGCCCCACGTATATGAGCTTGTCGAGGCGACCGGGACGCAGCAGCGATTGCTCCAATAAGTCAGGGCGATTTGTCGCACCCATTATGAAAACGAAACTCGACGTATCTGCATCTGGAATCATTTAAATTCAGACTTCGGTAGGACAGCCAGATGGTAACCACGTAAGACTAGTTTCTAAACTACATCAAAATTATATAGTGACTAAAAATCGCCCCACCTTGAACATAACTTTTGAACCCGGTTCACCGCCGAAGACCAGAACACTGATATAATAATCTGTGTATTATATTGGTCGCCAATGTTCAGCCAATAATTGAGCCCAATGTTTCACCAACCTTCCCCGCTGCTGACGCCGTCGAGCTCGGCCAACAGTTGGCTGACGACGCGGTCGCTGGCCCCACCGGAGTCACCGGCCGCGCCCCGCCGCGGGGCTAGCGCGTCCAACTCGTCCAAGAACACTATGCAAGGTGATGAAGCGCGCGCTGCTTCGAATACTGAAATATTAAGATTTATTTATGTTATGTTATGTAGCACTTTTGTCAACAGTTTATGTGATTTCGGAAAAGCGACTTTAATACTACACAAAGTTTAATTTCTGCTACAGTTTTAAAAATGTTGTGACCTCAATAGTACTAGAGTTATCCTGATGTCAACTTAATTCACACGAAGATAAAGTTGATATTAGTTTAAGAAAACAATGAGAAATGACACGAGAATATGAATAGACTTTAAATAGGTTGTGACACGTGAGTTTTTACTCACCTTTCCGAACATTTTCTTCAGACTGTCCAATATACATGTTAAGTAGCTCTGGCCCTTTGACGCTTAGGAAGCTAACATTGAGTTCTGTGCTCACTGCTTTAGCTACGAGGGTCTTGCCGCAACCTGGAGGGCCGTATAGCAGTATACCTACAACATAATTAGAAAGATGTAGGATTATAGGTAGGCTGCAAAATAAAATTATCTTCAACACTAAATGACTTTCTTACCTGATCTTTTCAAGCTGGAATTTTTGAATAAATGTGGATATTTTATAGGAAATTCTATAGTCTTCAATAGCTCTTTCTTCAGCTTCTCTAGACCGCCAATGTCTTCCCAGTACACCTTCGGTATTTTAGGAGCATCCAAATGTTGACTTTGAAGGCCTCGAATGGACTCTGTTTAGAATAAAATGGCATTTTAAATCAATGTTTAGTTTGTCTAAGCCAAGAAAAAGCTAATTATTGAGAGGATTAGATAAAAAGCTCACCCAAAGCAGAATTGAAGTCTTCCTCCTGAACCAAATGCAAGTCGGGCACTGGCGGTAGTTGGTTGTAACTGTTGTGCTGTTTCAAATAAGACTCTCTTATTGCAAAATGAAGTAGAGTGTCCAGGTCTCCATATAAAAACGTCTCAGTTTTCGCGGCTACCCGCTGCAAGACGTCTCTTGAAGATTTACTTAGGCATACTAGTTCTTTGTCAGTGCTCAACTGGTTGGGCGACAACTGTTCCTCCCCATCTATATTTAGCTGCATCACAGTCGCGAACCACTCCAGCATTTCGTATCTTTGCTGAACATTTAATTTAGGTATGTGGATCTTTTCTAAGAACATTCTTAACATATTTGGTTTTAAGTCCTGTCTCTCTGTTATTGCAATGAATATGATGGGGTATTTGGTATAGTTCTGGTACAAATCTGTGATGGTGTTCATGAAGTATTCTAAAACTCTACAGTCTTCGTTGTTTTCGGGGTCCACTGCAAACACCTAGAAGACGAAAGGTTTACTATGAATATGACGAAGGATGGCGAAAACTAGGCAACACAAATTCGTAACGAAGTGGGTGCTCGAAATTCAAGCGGCAACGCCGCGGCAGGCACCGAGAACCTTCCTGATGAACGGGATGAGCTCTGAAAAATTGGCCAGCTCAGGCAACATAGAGAGAGATGTAGAAAACTATTTCACCATGCCTAGGAACAGTTAAGTATTTATCTATTAAATACAGCTACAATAAACAGATGCTTGTGCTTTTATTGACTTAAACAATATACTCCCACACCTCAAAGTTATCCAGCACCACAATAACAGGGGCAGCTGCTTTCGCCTTCTGTACTGTGGAGTTGATTTTGCTCTCAGTTTGTTTAGCAGTAGAACTCTGAAGAGCATTGCAGTCCACTGGGTGGGAGTTCATTCCTGGAAATAATCATT
Organism: Amphipoea lucens; assembly: GCA_947508005.1. NCBI lineage: Eukaryota > Metazoa > Arthropoda > Insecta > Lepidoptera > Noctuidae > Amphipoea > Amphipoea lucens. Next base: position 7,873,141 of record OX382373.1, on the reverse strand, counting down.
CAGCTTTCTTATTATCCCACAAAACAAACTACAGGGATAAAAGTATCCTATGTCCTTATGCAGGTCATGGTCTACCTGTGTGCCAAATTTAATTGAAATCCGTTTAGCTGCTAAGGCGTGAATAGGTAACAAACACACAGTTACTTTTGCTTTTTGTATATTAAAAGTATGGATGTTGAAATCACCTCCTTGAGCATAATATATGATCAATACCAGTGCCTTCTCTATATAAGAAGAGACCTTTGCTCTGCAGTGGGACAATGGTAGACTAGTATTATTATGGATGTTGGAATAGACTAACCTTTGTTTATTTTTAATATTATTACAGGTAGGTATTTTATCATCTCCAAAAAAACTATGGGTGTTTTGGGTTACGGCTTCATGGCTTTTACAAACTCACCATTGTATTTAGCTAATATTTTGATAAGTAAATGTCTGCCAGATCCAGTTGAGCCAGTGAGGAGCAGCATTGGAATAATAGGGGTTGACATTGAGGACAAGAGCTCATCTGAAATGTTTCAAATTAATAATATTAAGGCCTATTTTTAAATATTATGATGCAACTGCATTCAAATAGATTATTGAATAGATACTTTACTCATTTCTCCAGTTAAAAATGGGTGGATTGTGTCCTGTATCTGATTAAATTTGTGTTTCAGCCCTGTAGGGCACAGATGCAGCATATTATTCGAGTTTTTGTTTAGTTGTGGCTTGAAGAACTCATCCTTCGGTTTTAGACTATGTACATTTTCTCCTAGAGTTAGCTGAGTCACACCTTTAACTATGAAGAATGTGTGCACTACCTTGTCTTTAGATTCATTATTCTTTTCAGCAACATCACTAAACAGCTTTTTACATTTGAAATGTAGTCTTCCGGTTGATTGCACTAAGTCTAAATACTTATAATGATATTTGGCTGTCATGTCTGGTGTGAGGTCTATGCTAAATATGTCATAAGTGCTCACTAACTTAGGTGTCTCAAAATGATTATTTAAAACCTCTTTGATGAAGTCATTGCCTAAGTCATAGTCATTTACTATGAGGCTCACTTCGGCTGCTGCTGCTATTTTGGGTGAGCTATCTAAACTGGGCAATGGGTGGAATGTCACACTGATGTCTTTACAATTATTTAAACCAAAGGACGAAGTTATGTTATAAAATTCATTTTCATTAGTAAATGCTATATTTTCTGAGACATATTTAGATCCAACTATTGGTACTATTCTTATATTATCAACACCATTGTGTGCTGTGTCAGTCCAGAGTTTTTTGTGTAACTCGGAAGTCATAAAGTGAAGATTAAATTGTATTTCTTTGTTGCAAATTTTCTTCTCTTGGTGCTTTTTTCGCTCATCTGGAGTTAACTTTAATGCTACCCAAAGTACTCCATTGTCTAGGTAAAATAAGTTCTCACTGCCTAGCTGGATAAATTGTTCTTTGGATATTATTATGCATTTATTAATGAGAACTGGCAAGTTATCCTCCAATCTTTCTTTTATGAGTGATTTAACTAGATGTAATGGAATAGTTTTCACTTCAAAGCAATCCATGGCTTTTCGATTAGAATTCCTCCTTTGGCACCAAATTCTATACTTTATCGAGAGGAATACGAGGAAGCAGTAGTAGTTGTACTTTGGATAGACAACTTTTAAACAAAACTTTATCACCCATAGTTTACGATAAGTTTGTTCATTCATAGTAACTTAAACCACTTTTATGTAATCGTTTTGTGACACTAAAAAGAAAAATAAATAAAAATTGAACAAAAAAGAGACTTGGTTTTTTTCCGATTTGGAATTTATTTTTCACACATTTTTTGTTGAATAACGTTATCAATGCGCAGCATATTGCTGATTATTCAATGACAGTGACAGACAGCAACAAAACAAAGGCCGCATTCCGAATTAGCTGTAATCGGTCACAGCCGGACTTATTAAAATTATACCTACAAGCATGGACTTATTATATTACCTATAATAAGTCAATGCTCACAATGTCTCACATATGTTTCGATTTAGATATTACGGTTATGACAGCTGACGTTATCTATGACGATTCACAGGACATCGATCGTTATCGTGTTTACGCTAATTCGGTACGGGTAGCACGTTCAAATCGATCACATCCCAACGCGGAACACTCCCAAATGTCGCTATGTCACTGACAGTTGCTGGGATGCGTTCAATTATTTTACTTCTGCCTAGTGTAACCAGTATGTACCACTAGCAGCACCATTCGTTTTATCAATAGCAAATAGTACTCTTATTGTGCCATGCTTTCCTTCTTACTTTCGGCAATAAATAAGTACTAAAATACATTGGCATTCTTCTTCCCTTCTTTTCCATAAAGAGGGAACCTAGTAGGTACTCTTGTAGCAATATCTGGAATTTGGATAGGACATGGTCTCATGGACTTATTACATTACCTACACGTTTGTATTATAAGTCCATGGGATAGGTACGCTCGTCGGCAATGAACGATGTCAATTTTGACATAAAACAATTCATTTATTGAAATAGGTATTGTAAAAAAACAGCGATGTATTTAACGTGGGCTTCTTTCAACAATATAAGGATGCTTATGATGGCATGTATGCCTGTAGTAATATTCTATCTGATATGGTTAGTCAACACATCAGAAGGAATTCGCAGTGAAGAGGGAACTTTGTTGGATCTCGTGTGTTGGCCCGATGGCAATGCTATACCTGTTATTATAGCTTGTGGCTCTGTTATTGCAGTCGTTATAGAGGTATCTTCTTGCATAAGTACACCTGCTTACTTAAACATGTCTACAGTAGGTAGTTCTCATAACCCTCTCTTACTTTATTATTCTTAAATTGTAGTTTTGTACATACATTTGATTGAATCATTGAACCTTATTGAACATTATTTTGTCAAAAAGAATTTATTTCATTCTGATTGGAAGAACATGGAGTATTTAGATACATAAACACAGAACACTATATTCCTAAAGCGGAGAACATAAAGTTCACGTGGTTTGGTCCTACCTACCTACCCTGGCTCATTTCTAAAATTCTAACTCGACTATAGGCCGACCGTTTAACTGAGACGTTGCCTGACGTAGCTCCGCGGTGCGAGAGGGGTGATAGTTGTCACAAGTTGACGAATCACTGAGCTCTCGCATTAGGGCACCACACCCCTCCCGCACCGCGCTGTTACCTCAGGCAACGTCTCAGTTAAGCGGTCGGCCTATAATCGACTGGAGTCCTCCGAACGCAATACGTAACCGCTATGAGGTGGTGTGACACGGGGCGAAGTTGCAAGCTGCAACTGACTGAATTTCTAAAGGTTTTTTATGTGAGCATAAGAATTTGAGAAACACTAATTTCGTTTCTATTCAGTATCCTACATATAAAAGTAAAAATTTTTCACCAGCTGTACGGTTTGTATCAGTTATTCAAAGCTGGTTTGCCAAAAAGAGAATATGACGTCACAAACGGGCTCTTCTACTACGTTTGGGCGCTTATAATAATGATCATCATTTTCCTCGCAATTATGTTTTATTCTGGACTTCAGTCTACTATAATACGAGGTAACTCACTCATTCTATAAAATATCTATTAACAGGTAGTCTGTAGATGCGGCGGCGACTCTCGCGTCCGGCCCTGGTTCAAGCCATGGTCCGGGGCGAGAGGGAGTGGGGGGCGGTCACCTCCTTCTGCGAAGCAGTCATGCTAGCGAAGGAGGTGGCGGAACGGCTGAGGGAGAGAGCCTCACACCCCAGCCGCCGCGGGAGACGCTCCGGGCGTCGGGAGCCGCGTGACGACTCCCGGCCACCGTAGGCGCGGGCCTGCGGACGGAGAGTAATGGGTAGCTCACCGTCCGATCAGGACCAGGCACGTGCCGGACAGCGCGTACGTGTTCCACGCGCGCATCAAAGAGATGTCAGCATAAAAGAAGGGGCCTGCCAGGGCCGAAGCCTGCCGGGGGTGCGGGATTGTCCGAAAGGGTTACCGCTACCCCGGAACATAAAGGGCTAAGGAAGGAACACGGATGGGTTTTAGTCAGTAAGAGTCTGACACTCCCTTCGCTCCACCCAGAGCGGGAGGGGTCATTTGATGATTTCCCATCCATAAAAAAAAAAAGGTAGTCTGTAGATAACTCAGATGATGAAACTTGTACAGGGTTATTGGAAAAACACCAACAACCTCTTTAAGAGGTCATTGTACTCATCATTATGTATAACTTTTACTATGCGACCAAATCTGAAATCGCGAAAAAAAAATCAGCTGTTCTGTACATTTATGTTCGTATTAGGTATCTTGTTAAAATGTAGGGAACAGCTTTTTTTTTCGCGATTTAAGGTTTGGTCCCATCATAGATATATGAAAGAAGATTTCTATGGGTCCCATAGTAAAAGTTGTTCATAATGGTGAGTACAATGACCTCTTAAGAGGTCGTTGGTGTTTTTCCAATAACCTTGTATAATTATGTACTTAAAGTAGGTATTAATAAAAATCTCTTGACCCTTTATGACGTAGGTACTTACATGTTGAAAATAAGTATGCAGGATTAAATGTCTCTATTTCTAATACGACAATTTTGCTGTAGCCAAAATAAAAGGCGGCATAACAAAAGCCATGCTCAGATACTCAAGCCATCTGCCATCAAAGGTGGCTATAGACAGACTGCAGACTAGGTTCCATTGCTGCGGCCGAGTTAATTTCCAGGAGTGGTTCTACATCCCCTGGTATATGAATGGGGAACATATGGACTCGAAGACTTTGTTAGTATCACTATGCAATATCTACAACGTTTCTGCGATAACTATAATAAATTATTATGTTTTGCGGCGCTTTTTGGAGGAGGAAGCCTTTCTTATAAATATTCACTAGTGTCCACTGGTGGGTCTGGGTTGTCCTAAAGGCTGAAATGATCAATAGGTATTTAATCTCAACGAGCGATAAGTTACCTAACCCATAAGTGCAATCGCCGCGCACTTTATGAACAGAATGGTCTCTGGAGGCTTGTGGTTTAGGGTAGCAAATTGAGGTAGATAAAGTTGATGGTAATTCCCCTATACTTAGGTACTTAATTCATCCCACTTAGACCAACGCGGGTTTGATAATTATGTACAGTCAACAAAAGAGATAAGTATGCAGGATCGTCGGATATAGGTAGTTGAAGTTTAGTAAGAAACTGATGGATGTTGTCGATTGAAATTTAATTTGATAAATGAGCTGTTTAAAATTAAACTTTATTCGAGAACATCCATCGGTTTCTTACTAAACTTCAACCATATCCGACGCGCGACGATCCTGCATACTTTATCTCTTTTTAACCGACTTCAAAAAAAGGAGGAGGTTATCAATTCGACTGTATTTTTTTTTTTTTTTTTTTTTTTTATGTTTGTTACCTCATAACTTGCGACTGGGTGAACCGATTTTCATGATTCTTTTTTTATTTGAAAGCTGGTGCTTCCCGTGTGGTCCCATTGTCACCATTTCAATATCTGATGATGGGATCTTAGAGAAATCGAGGGCAACCCTCAAATTTTATAGGCTCACTTATTGTTTTTCGCATATTTTATGAAGTATCTTGTTTATTTGCGTATGGGTGTCACCATCTCAGGTAGCTGGGCTGATGATGGAAGGTACAACTCCTTAACAGTAAGAAGTTACTCGAACAGGCAAGGACTGTTTTAGTAAATTGTTTTGATGTTTGATAGGGCATTTGCCACATTTGGTCTCATGATCATCAAGTCATGACCTGATGCTGCAGTCAGGATAGTCTGCAGAGTACCTAACTCCTCGACAACTAACAGCAGATATATCGTGTTTAGGCTCATTGAAAAGGGCTCGATGTGTGGATAAACGTACTGTTAATGAGGAACACCGAAATACATAAAGACCTGATGCTGAAGCCAGGAGCATCAGAAAAAGTACCAACCTTGAAATTACAGCACCGTAGTTGTGTTTGGGCTCATTTTAAACAGGAATAAATTTTAAGTTCAATGCAATGTTGACATAAGTCTGACCTGATGCTGCAGCCAGGATTATCAGCATCTAGTCTAAAAACATCAGGTCAGGATTTGATGATGAGATCCTGGAGAAATCGAAGGAACTCTTCAAATATTATAGGCACACCTATAGCGATTTGGGTATTTTTTATAGTAACTCGTGCATTTGCTCTCGGAAAGCACTATTTGGTGAAGTGGAACTGATGATGAAGACCACAGATGGCCACCGGAACCACTCAATAATATCTAAGTATTTCACGGGTTGCGATTCGATTACTTTAATATGGTTGCTAAGCAATTTATGCTCATCACAATGTGAATGGTGATATGGAGCTGATGGTGGACCTGGAGAACTCCTCAACAATTAACTTCACTGCATCGGGAAAAGCAATATTTTGTTTGTAAAAGGCGATGATCACTAGGCTATTGTAACTTAGATAAATTATAAGCAGACCCACTAAAAAGCGTGAAATAAAAACTTTTTAAGAAAAAAAAAACCGACTTCCAAAAAAACACTACAAAGTGAAAAATAACTTTAATTTCGGAAGTCGGTGGCAAAAAACTAAAATACAGATCCAAAGACACCGACTTCCGAAATTAAAGTTATTTTTCACTTTGTAGTGTTTTTTTGGAAGTCGGTTTTTTTTTTCTTAAAAAGTTTTTGTTGGCTGTACCTTAGTAGGTCCTACTACCTAATTATAGGTACCTACTTAGTACCTAATGGTTCGATCATTTTAACAGTTCAAACCACAAGTTCGTATCAGACAACGTGCCGTACAGCTGCTGCTCCACAGAGGAACTGTATCCTTGTATACACCACGGAGTTACTCAAAAGGGCACTATTTACAAGTATAATCCTGCGGTTAGTGTTAATTTATCTCGTTTTATTTGATGCTTCTCAGTTGGTGTGGCGATTTAGGCGTGTTTGCAGTTGTAGCGCAGATAATGGACGTAAAAACGCCGTTTGTTGCTCAAAATGTTTGGCACCAAAAAGTGAAGGCCTTTCTTTACCCAGTAGCGGGATATTATTAAAGTACCTACTTCTTGTATTTGCAGACACAACTGACGATATGGGACGCCGGCTGTGAGGAAAAACTGATTAGTGAAATGATGTCAGTGTCTTGGCGGTTTAATGCCGTAATGGCTCTTATAATAATAGCAATGGTTAAGTATTGTTGCGTTGTCTCTAAACATCTACTTAACATTAAATTTAATGAGGAAATATTTTATCTATTGCTTAGGTATATCATTATAAATATTATAATCATTACGCTATGAAATGTGATGAAGTTTTGCAGATATAGGTAAGTACCGTAAGTAATTGTCTGCAATAATGATGATATTTTTTTTGTTTTTTTGTGTAACTTGATGAGTCCGCGAGTGTACTGCTGCCTGACTAAATTCACCTCCTTTTGAACAGATAATACAAGTAATAGCAGGGCGGTATCTTCACACAGCCTACAGGGGAGGCTTGCACGTTGACAACCAGATCACTTGCAAAGCTTACCTCCTTCGCTCCATAACCGACACGGAACCTCCGAAAAACCCAATTAGAAAGAAAGTGTTCAAAAAGAAGAAGTTCCGCCAAGCACGAACCTTACATTGGGTCTCTGTGTCGTACAGACGCGGGAAGAAACGATTTGTGACGTCGTCAGCGTCGGATGGAAATAGCTCGGATGAGTTGCTGAAGCCAATTTATGAATAAGTTTAAATGGAGTGGCTTGATGAAGCCACTGAGATGAACGAGTGAGCGAGATGAGCAAGTTGAATACACATCAAACACCACTCATGTGGTAATAAGTCAGCTAGTCAGTTGAGGGGTAGAGGAACCGAATGCCCACGGTGCGCCACTGCTGGTATGAAGAAAACAAAGTTATCAGAAGTTACATTTTGATTTGTTTTTATGTCACTTGAGGTTTGATTTTGCATGAGGTAAGTACCCGCGCTAAAGGCACCTACCTACCTGAACTTGGAGAATATTTTTCGACGATGAAAAACGACAACGACGATATTTTTTTGTTTTTGGGTCGTGATAGGTGGGGAACTTGAAACGCCTTAAAACAAATGACTGTTTTTCTATAGCTAATGGATTTATTATACCTACAGCTACATCAGCTACATCTAAATAATAAATTATGTACTTATATAACAAGTTTGTACATTAAGTACCTACAGATAGCGCCATCCACGAAGATGCGCCCCACTCTTCTTCCTAATCGCTTACAGTACAAGTGTGCAACATTCCGCTAGTGTTTCAGTTTTGTCGATACACAGTATTAGTGGGTAATTATTAGTGTGTCTCAAAAAACTAAAACCCTAGCGGAATTAACTAGCGATAACCACTAACGATTAGTAAGAAGAATAGGGCGCGTCTTCGTGGATGGCACTATCTACTATACCTATTATAAGACTTTAAAAAAATTTGTTTGCATTTAAGTAGGTAAGTTGCTCATAAAGTTCGCTTGGTTCATTAAAACAGCTGATACAAAATTACTCTTGATTAACAAATGACTGTATCAGCTCAGGCTCGGCGATCTCCTTGAGGCGATGAAGGTTGTCCCACCAGTACGGTAGCATGTGATGGTGTATCAGCTTGAACCATGGCGTCACATGGTTGTCGAGGGTTTCTATGAAACTGATCAAAACACACTCCTTAGTCATGGTGCAAGCGGTTTTTTAGGAGCTTGTAATTGCTACTAAGTTCACAGTAGTGTTGTAGGAAAGTTTTTAAGTCATCATTGTACAGACGCCAGCACATCAACCTACCCGAAACTGTCACATTTTCCCAATCAACTTTGAACCTTATGCTTTAGTGATAAAGTTGAAAATGTATTAAAGAAATTTGACAGAATGTAGTAGGTTGATGTGCTGGCGTCTGTACTAAGGCGAAAAGAGATGGAGAGGATGTAGGAGAATTGATTGATTGATTGAATAGCATCGTTCACAATGAGAATGCAGATGGCTTTAGCACTTCTCAGGGAAGGTTTCGCTATAGGTAGGTAAGGCCGGACGGCTCCCAGTAAGTAAGTACCTAGATGCTTAGTAAAATGTACAGGCAAATCGGGCAGTTAGGTAGGTATTCGCTTACTGGGCTCCTAATCATTACGTTAACCTAACCAGTCATTGACCTAACCGAACCATAAGTTTGAAGGCCAGTAAATAAGAAACTAAACTGATTAACTGATCTGTTCGTACCTACCTGTCTATCTTGTTCCTAGGGATATATTTGACGTCATCAATTTCGTTAGGGTTGGGCTTCACTGGCGTGTCGCTTCTCAGGATGAGCACATAGTCCAGTTCGTATTCTCCCCATACGCCGTCACCAGGATCCTCGTATATGAACCGAGATATGAAAGTGAAATCCTCACGGTTTAGCTGGAAACATAAATCCGTCTGTAACGCTTTTGACAGTAGTTCCGTGCACGGGTTACCTACCTATATGGGATTTTGAATAATTCTTCTCAGAAAGATTCCTTGTTGTCTTTTCGGAAACATTTTTCGCATCACATGACTTGTCACTTAAATTCGTTACCCTTATCAATATCTACTACTGGACATATAAATCTCACAAAAAAAAACACCTCAAGGATTGGATTCTGCGCTGCCCGCATTCAGCAGCTTACGACAAGGCAGTCTTAATGTAAGGTCTAACAGAAGACTGGATTAAAAGCTGATTTTTGGGTCCACCATTTTTGGGTATTACCATATTTAGAAAATCTTACCTGATGTTCAGGTATACCCAGTTCTTCATTAAGTCTTCGTATAGCGGCGGTCGTGACGTCTTCTGGCACACCGTTGATAAGCAAAGGATGACTGCAGCATGTGTTTGTGAAGGCATTCGGATATGTTACCTGAAACAGAGTTTAGTGAAATAGGTAGAATAAGGCCTATAATCTCGCTGCCTCTGCATCCCTGCTTTAAGTAGGAAGGCAGGCTTTGAAAGCTTGTCTAGCCTTGCCTTTCTTCTACGAATTAGCACACTAGTTGCTCAGCAGGGTCAACCATTTTTTGTTTCAAATATCGGTAGGAGTAAGAAGAATTACTTTTTGAGCTGCTCTCTTCTGAACGAGTAGTTCTCCCGCCGAGTTGAACATCAGCACACTGAAGGCTCTGTGCAGTAGCGTCTTGCCGTTGGGACCGACTCTGTGGCATTCCTTCTTGGTAGCAGTTCCAATGATGTTGTCTCTCTCGTCCACCAGCAAGCACATGTCGTTGTCCAGTGATGCTGCCTTAATAGACATAGATAGTACCTACATTAGTGATAGGTTCTCCGTAGTTTTAATTAAAACTGAATGTGTTCACTCACATTTCGCCGTGGGCGCTTAACTCTTTGATCATAATTTATGCTGTCTATTAGAAACTAATAATTATGAAAATTCCCTGTGAATCACCTTGTACCTAAGCTCGGCCCTGCTCGGGTTCTGCGTATGTGATCTGCGAGCTGGGTAGGACTAATATACTAGCTAACCTTTACAGACGTGTGTTTTAAAGAAACCTACTTGCTAAGACTAATCAATAAAATAGGTATGGGATCTAGGTACCTGCACATCCGTTATGTCTTTGGTGTCCGTAGATTGGTTCATTGCAGCGTTGATGCAAACAAACTTTCTGTCCACGTTCGAAGTATTCCACAACTTTCGACCACTGTTGTAAGTTGTTCTAATCACAGTCACAACACCCAACATGTTTTAAAAGGAAGCCATGTAGGTAGAATGCCGTAAATTTTGTCTGAAAATGTATTTAAGTAGATTCCTCGACAAAAAAGAAACTCGTATTGCTACTTTATTATGACAAATCCTTTCAATATAATTAGTTAGGTACTTATAGGATTTATATTGTTCACCTTCAGACTTCATTACGATTGCCATTGTCGCATGATGCAAGCCAACTTATTTATAACTACAATTTTGGGTTGGAATATATATTTGTTGATAAAACTTATTTGTACCAACAAATAATAATACAAGACCACTTCTTTATACAATCACCCTTCTTCTTTTTTGGGTTTGGTTTCCGCACTTAGTCCTTCAAATGGACCATGGTGCGTGGGCCATAGCGGCCGTCGGTGGTTATTCCAACCAGCCCACCTCCCTCCAGAAGCTGACTAAGTCTTCTGGTTTGTTAAGAACATCTGTGTAAGATCTGGGTGTCCCGAGGGTTTCTGATCTAATCTGGGTGACGCCTGTGCACTCAAAGAGCACATGCGCAACGGTCTCATCAGCCTCCATGCAAACCCTGCACAGGGGACTGTCCGTTATGCCTATTGTGTGGAAATCGTTTGTTAAGCGAGCAGTGTCCCGTGATAGTCCCCGTCACCAGGTGCAGGCCTTACCTGTCTAGTCGCAATAGCCGCCTGGTTAGCTTGCCATCCAATGATGGCATATCTTCCTTGGACTGCTTGCAGCTTGGTGACGACTCCACCAGCTATCTGCTTGTGTATGGGTGTGCTCCTGTAGCCACCTGCGTAGTTGGTTGAAGGGGATGGAGACGATAGGTTTCGGTCCACAAACTGACACACTGGATGCCCTTCTGGCCAGCTCGTCCGCTGCGTCGTTTCTTAGCGACCCACTGTTATCTATTGTAGTGTCACTATATTGCGGTTCAAAACAGTTACCTACCTGTTCAAGCGCATTTTGACATTCTAGTATTAGATTCGATGTGATGCATTTTTTATTTAGGGATTGGAGGACTGAGGCGCTGTCAGAGAGTATACGAATATGTGTGTCCGTATCTCTCCTTTGGCTGCTATGGCATAAGCCGCTTGTATTATGCTCACACACTCTGTTTGGTAGACCGTGTTGAGCATTCCCAGCGGTCTGAATATTTTTATATTGAGGTCGTGTGCGTAGTGTAAACCATATTACATTTCTATGGTGTAAACTCTAAGTTCCTTCGGGCCTGAGTAGTTGCACTGCTCCTCTTTAAGCACTATGTTATAATGCTTTTGAAAGCAATGTTGTTTCGGGGCTTTATCGCAGGGTGATGCCATCATTGGCTGCCGTTTGATCGCATCTTCTTTTATTAAACTTATGTGTTTGACCCGAGTCTTTGCGCAGGGTTCCTGATATGTGGAGCCTAAAGGCAGCCAGGGCCGCCTTTTCCCGCACTATGAGATGTAGGGGCGGCAGTCCAAGCATTGCCTGTAGGGCAGCAGTGGGTGTAGTTCTCATGCAGCTAGTGATTGCCACACACGTGACACGCGTATCGCTGCAGCTTTTCAAGGTCTTTCTGGGCTGTGTTCAGATCTGTTCTGGGCCACCAGACCAGTGAGCCGTATGTAATGATTGGTCGGATGACTGTGGTGTATAGCCAGTAAGTAGACCTTGGGGCTAATCCCCCAATACTTGCCAAGCATTCGCTTGCAATGCCACAGGGATATGCTGGCTTTCGTGGTAATGTAGTTGGTGTGTTTTGCCCAATTCAGCTGTTTGTCCTAATAGATGCCTAGGTATTTGGTTTCAGTTGATAGGCTTAGGGTTGTACCAAAGAATCGTGGTAGTTGTAGTATCTACAAGCACCCTTAGAATACTATTATTTTAAGGGTGCTTGCATAAAGAAGCAGGTTTTCGGGCCCGACTACCGACTGGTAACGGTTACATGTTTTAGCTGTTTCATTAAGTGTGAGCGCATAAGTTGTGTAAGCTCACGGGAGCGGGAATATTTCACACGCACCGATCGGAACCGACTTTTCAGTACCGGGAACACGCTTCTTTACGCAAGCACCCTAACCCTATTCTGCCTCCCTCCGAAATAGCCGTACTTATTATTACTCACTTGATTGACCGCTACCTACAAAAAAAAAAAAAAAAAATTTGTAGGTAGCGATCATTATACAGAATGAATTTTTCAAGTGGGCGTGGATGGCCAAATCCGAAACTATGTATACAGGGTGAATTTTCCAAGTGGGCGTGGATGGCCAAATTCTAAACTATAAGGAATAGCGAAAAGTACTCAAAGGAGTCGCGGGCTCGATTTTGATGAAAACTAAAACTGCATCATTGGATTTTTGAAAAATCAATATTTCTAGCCTGGAATCGAGCCTGTTGATTTTGAAAAAAAAAACACATATTACACCATTCGATAGTGTCCCTAATAAGGATCAAATTCTGGGAAGTAATGACATACGGCAAACTTAAGGAAAATGTTGGATTTTATAATAAACTGCTTCTTATTTTAAAGTATTCATACCTACATTACCTGTACTTTGTTCGAAATGATGCTCAATATTTTTATTAACACACACCCGCAGCTCATTTACCTTCACAACATTGTTTTAAATTCAAGTTTTTATTATGTCTTTGCGGTTAAAGGCTACAATAGAAGAAAAAATAAATGTAAAAAATTAAAATCAACGTAAAGTGAATTTGGCGGTAATAATTTAGACTCTGTTCGACCTTTCGTTGATTACTACTAACTATTTGCGTAATGTTTCGTATTTTTTTGTTGAGTAATTTATAAAACCAATACCCATTTGGAACTTGAATTATGTGATTTGAAGATGGATTTAACTAATGATGAACGATTTGATATAATGGAGGCATATTTTATCAATGGGGGTAGGAGGGTAGGGGTTAAGGTTTAACAGGTAGGTAACATAAGAAAAATAAAAAAAATATTTTGTTAAAAATGAGCTCTTTTCTTTAGTTGTATGTCATTACTTCCCAGAATTCGATCCTTATTCTCTTCTCCCCAGCGAAAGCACTAAGAAGTGGTGAAGGGCGGGCGTTTTGGGGGACTGTCTTTTGTAATTTTGACGTTCGAAAAGTGCTGATTCTCAGCCTAGTTTGAATAAATGACTTTTGATTTTGATTAGCGACACTATAGAATGGTGTAATAATACAGTTTTTTTTTTCAAAATCAACAATTTTGATTTTTCAAAAATCTAATGATGCAGTTTTAGTTTTCATCAAAATCGAGCCCGTGACTCCTTTGAGCACTATTCGCTATTCCTCATAGTTTCGGATTTGGCCATCCACGCCCACTTGGAAAATTCACCCTGTATATTTATTTATTACCTTTATTACTAGCAGCGCTCCGCGGTTTCACCCGCATAAGTTTCGATCCCGTGGGAATATCGGGATAAATACTATCCTATGTCCTTTCCCGGGACTCAAACTATCTTTATATCTAAATCGGTTCAGCGGTTTAAGCGTGAAGAGGTAACAGACAGACAGACACACTTTTTTTTGATATCACACATGGCTATGGTACAATTTTTTTACTAAGTACTACTTTTCGATGTATAAAATCCGCTATTTTGGTTTTATAAAAACAAAATACCAGCCCAGTCCCATAACTAACGGGTGACCCAGACTAATATATTAAAATTAAGAGTACTTCGAGGGTATAAAGAACCCCAGATACCTACAAAGATATGCATGGTTAACATAACTCTGTCTGCTGTCGCGTACTGCGTAGTCACCTGACCAGGCAAAGCGCGCGGTTGTCTCTGCCAAACAAAAATCGATAATAAACTGAACAATAGAGCTCGGGAGCGCATCAGTGGACAGAGGTGCACGTCTCAGGTTTTTTATTTTCGACTTTATTTTAAGGAAAATAATGTTGGATATTAATTTTGTTTGTCACTGACAAGTACCTACATTTGCCTTCACATTGTACGAAAAGCGAGTCAGCTAAAACTGGAAATCTATAGCTTGATATGTCGCCGTGTGTACCTATCATCTCTTGGAAAAATACGTACATTCAGACCCTTCAAAATCCGAGACCACGCACATCCGGTGGTGGCTTCGATCGCTATTTGGAGCGGATCGTTTTTTATTACTCATGAGGAGACTGCCGTTTCGTTCGTAGGTACGTGGTTCGTAGGCTCGTATATTGGCCAGCACACGTTTGGCCAAAGTGGCAGCGCGGTTGTTGGGAAGAAACGTTACTATCAAACAAACATCAATATTGCGTTCCTTGAAATTAAATAATCTGATTAGAATCTGAAGCAAAATAAAAAAAAAAGGTTGAAAGGAAAAGTTTGCCCATAAATGCAAATAAAACATTAATTTATTTAAATTTCAATAATAAATATAATTTAATTGATGCATTTGTAGAAGTTGTACAGAGCATAATGTGTTCTCATCTAGGGTTTTTCTCTGAAATTATCTTTTTTGCAAGCACCCGTCGTTAAGATTAAGTAAAGTTAAGATGATCAACTATTTACAGCTTTATGATATTTTGAAGAATAAAATAATAGAAACAAAGGAGAGCGAGCGATTATTTATTTAACGCTTCTCACAAAATTAACATAGAGTAGTAAAAGCATAGTGTAATTATTGATTCATAAGAGGTAGTTACCAACCTAAACAATAACATAATAGATATCTATAACACTAGAACCTACCTACATTATAATGTATACCGTATTTATAAAACAGCATTAATGAAATAAAAAGAAAGAAAATAATTATTTTTCATTCTCGTCTGGTATAAATTAAACCGATAATTGATTGTCTATAGCTACTATAAGGCGGCGTATTGACTTATTTATTTACTTTCATTCATGAACTTCTGTATCTTTTCGGGTTCCGTCAGTTCCTTAAGGCGGTGTAGGTTGTCCCACCAGAGCTTCAGCCGGTGTCTGCGAATCATGTTGAACCAGGGCGTGATGGGACCTTCCAGAGTCGGTAAGAACCTGAAGACAGAAAATAGTATAAGCTAGGTATGGATCGATGCGATGGTTCGTATGTATTACTTGCTGTTTTTTTTTAAAGACTTTTTTTTTTATTCCGACTCTGGTAGTTCTATATATTAGAGCAGTATTAGTATTTAGTAGTTAAGTATGTTATACCCCGCGTCCTATTAGAAAATGATCGTCGCGCGAATACGTGATCGTCGCCTTTATAAGTCACTGTTTGTTCGGAAATCCGGAAGGAGCCCTCTATAGGCGCGACCATGCGTTCAAGTTCTCCGAACAAAAAGTGACATTTGTACGTGACGAATACCAGATTCGCGCGACGATCGCTTTTAACCGCCCGACTTTATATCAGTGATCGTGCCCCCAGTGCCCGAAAAAAAAAAAAAAAACGAAAAATAAATACCGATGAAACGAGCTGTGATGATGTAATAATAATACAGATTAAACGAGGTGTGTTATTTGGTCGTATATATACGACTCTGGCGGAATGGACACGAAAATATTTGTCGGATTAATCCGACATAAGCGGTTAAAAGGTTAAATAGGATGCGGTCAATTTGAATGCGTGGTCGCGTCGACGGAGGGCGTTTTCCGGTTTTCTGGAACGATCGCTTCTGAATAGGACGCAGGGTCATTCATATAAAAGAGCGCCTCGATCGCGTTCTAATGTGACTGTCGCTTTTGGTTAGAACGCGGCCTTATATGACCGCTCCCGCTCTGAGGTTCGCAAAGGTTCGCCCTTTAATACACGGGACTTGAACATGACTGGCGAAAACCCCTGTTAACCCCTTCAGTTCGGGGAAAATAGGCCTGAGATATTATGTTGTCCGTATGTGGCCTCCTAGCGTGTCGTATGCAACTGTTATCATCAAAAACTTTTTCAAAGACTAGTTGGTTTGCCTACACTTTCGGCGAATACCGGCGCAATGTTAAACTCAAAGCATTTATTTCAAAATACCAGTTACAGGCATTTTTTAATTATCAAGGTCGGCCTGTTAAAAAGATGAAACTAGTTGTACATTCTAAAGCGTACTAGGTTCCTATGAAGAAGAACGGGTAAGAAACTCCATGGACATGTTACGTGTAACTTACGCGTTAAACTCAGCCTTAGGCACGAAGCAGTACTCGGATATCTCGTTGGAGTTGGGCTTGACCTTGACGTCGCTCTGGAAGAAGAGGATGTGGTCGATCTCGTGCTCACCCCACACGCCGTCGCCGGGGTCGTGGTAGTGCACGCGCGTCATGAACGTGAACAGCGCCGGGTCCATCTGGGGAGCAAGCAATTCATTAAAAAATAGCGTGCATTATAAATTATATACAAAAGATCGTCGATCGATCTAAGGTGTCGGTGTTTATGCAGTTATACGATGTTTGACGTACATTTTTGTTAATAAATCAATTGTGTTCCATCTTGCAAGTTTACTAATAACCAGCCTATAATATTTCACACACTGCTGGGACACAGGCCTTCTCTCTTCGACAGGAAGAGGGCTGTAATCTACCACGCGGGTCTAGTGCGGCTTGGTAGATGTCACATGTCTTCGAACTTTTGATCCTAGAACATTTTCGTCACGATGATTTCCTTCGCCGTTTTAACAGCAGTGGTGATGAAATAATTTACACAAAGTAAAGCGCCTGTCTGGGTTCGAACCTACGACTCGTAAGTCGCGGCCTTTACCACTGGGCCACCACTGCTCGCTTTGAGTAGTCTGCAAGTATCTTTATCTCAGTGTTATTATAGATAATGCTTAAGGAAGTACCTGGTCTAAAGGAATGCCTAATTCGTAGTTGAGTCTGCGTCTTGCTGCTGTGACGACGTCTTCAGCCTTCTCATCTATGTACAGTGGATGGCTGCAACAGGCGTTTGTGTAGTAATCTGGGTATGTTACCTGAAACATTTCATATAGAACTTGACATAAAGTTATGTTATAGGTACTAATAGTAAAACAGAAAAGTTGTTTGAACGAGCTGATCTCTGGAACTATCAGTCGGATTTGAAAAATTCTTTTTTGCATTTGATAGCCCAGTTCGTCAGGAAGGCTGGCTACTTAACATCAAGCCAGGACCCTTAGGAGCCGAGCAAAAACGAAAAAAAAACAGAAAGAACGCTAAACAAAGTAATAGCGCGAACAGACGATGCGATGCGACAGGGTGTCAGGGGGGGGGGGGGGGGTAACAGATATTTCACATGGACGAAATCGCGGGCAGAATCTAGTAAGTGTAAGTATAAATGTTCTAAGCTTTAGATGTGAAGTATGCATTAAGGCTGATCGAGGCGATTATCACACTGCCCCGAATCACGCAGCGGGGTGCGGGATACGGAGCCAAATTCCACGCGCGTGAGTGAGTTTTTATTGAATTTGTATGTAAAAAATCACGCGAGTGGGTGCGTTATCGGTATTAAGGTAATTAAGATTAAACATCCGAAATTGTGTCGTTTTGTTTGTTACTTTTGGCATCTCAACCAATGAAGAAAATTTATCAAACAAAGTTAAACATAACCCAGAAAACGACATACATAATTATGATTTTTTTAAATGTAAATTATTCATGAGATGCAATTCATTTGCATCTCATGGAAAATTAACATTCTACTAAATTAAAATCCGAAAGTAACAATATACGTAGCTAATATAACATGACAGCATTTAATACAATAAAACTGACGACGATTGGACACGGTCAAAGTCCGTTTAGACAGTGTTGTTTGAGGACTATTAACAACGAAACATGATTATTTTGAAGGGAAAAAAGGACGTCGACGTTCAAGTGAATTAGAATGGGACTTGTTTCTTTCAAACTTACCAAAGCTTCTTTCCTCAAGTGGACTTTGACCCTGAATTGTATGTATGTTTAGGTATTTCCCACGGCTTCGGCCGCGTGAAGGTTGGAAATCATCCCACGGTAACATATTACCGGAATGAAAAGTATTCTATGTCCTAACCCAAGTCATTGTTAAACTGTGTGCCTATCGAAACTTATTCAGCCATTAAGGTTTGAAATGGTAACAGACAGACAGAGTTACCTTCGCATTTATTAGTATGGATTTTTAGGTTTATTTACTTTTTGGCTTGCCCTTCTCTGCAGGAGCATGTCTCCTCTCTTGTTGAACAGAAATACACTGAAGGCACGGTGAAGCAGTACTTTGCCATCATCGCCTACTTTATGGCATTCTCTTTTAGTGGCTGTCCCGAGGAAGTTATCTTTCTCATCAACTAATAGACATATGTCCTTGTCTAGAGCCTCCAACTGAAAATAAACAAATGTTATAATAGGTCATAAAATTTTTATAGTTTACTTTATCAGTGCTATCATTCGTGGACTTTTGATAGTTTTTATGGCTGATCAGAAGACAACCAGTCTTACCAAGGGTATAGTATTACCAGTAACTGGGTTGTGGGGGTCAGATAGGCAGTTGCTCCGTGTAAAATACTGGTACTCAGCTTCCTCCGGTTAGACTAGAAGCCGACCCCAACATAGGAAAAGGCAGATGATGATGATGACTATCAGTGTGAATAATATGAAAAGAGTAGTTGAGCTGTCTTTTTGTCTTTAATGTAAAATTACATAACAATAACATTGTAATTGTGATTTTTAAATGTTAAAACCTTAAAATGTAAACTGATATTTTTTAACATTTTATTGTTTTTAGTAATATTAGCAACAATTATATAAAAAGATACCAAAAATGACAGTTTCACATAGCAATAGATTGCATATTTCATAATCAGCCTTTAATGTTCCCACTGCTGGGACACAGGCATCCTCTCGGTGTGAGGGAGTGGGTAGTAATCTACCTCACGGGCCCAGTGCGGGTTGGTAGATGTCATATTTAATCAAATTTTCGTTGAGTTGTGATTGTGATGTTTTCCTTCAACATTTTGAGAGCAGTAGCGATGAAATTATTCACACAAAGTAAAGCACTTGGCCCGGTTCAAACCTACAACCTACATTTTGTATGCCGGACCTGTTAACACTGACTTAAATAAGTTAAAAACTATTTTCTATCCTTTGTATACTCCTTTGTTTGCTTTGTATATTCCTAAATAGTAGAAGTGAAAGCTATGATAACTATTAATATAATGTGAGTAGTAAAATCTCACTCGATTGTCATAGGGTTACAGGGCCCACAATCCTATTTCAATGATACAATTAAAGACTTACCTGGATAGGATCAACCCCCTCCTTTTCTTCAGCCTGTGGTTTCAAAGGCTCTGAAGCAAGTAGCCTTTTCTCCACACGCACCGTGTTCCATAAGGACCTGGTAAGTCTACGTACCAGCATCTTGAGCAGCGGAACAAAGAATGATCAATAGAATGTTGAAAGTTCAACTCAATGTGACATGGTATTTTTATGGTAATTCAAGAGATGATTATCTTTAAACATAATACAATATTCATAAGGCTGTGTAGTCTTTTTAAACAGGTATTTACATATGAAATAAAGAGAAATACGTAACAGGAGGCCAGGTTAAGTACTAGAAGTTAAATAATCAACTCTGTTCTGTAATTTATAAGTAGGAAAATGATATTAAAATAAAACAACGGCCTTATTAATCTCTCTTCTTCTGGTGGGCAAACAACCACTGTTCATAATACACATAAGAAATGAGTTACCTATGTTCAAATTAGAATGTATTATTGTATGGCAATGATGATTCTAAAACTGATGTGAAAATTGAATGTAATCTTAGTCTACAGCGATGCTGAGGAATATTTCATTGCAATATTTTAGTAATGCGGACACCAGCCCGTATTACCTGTTACCTGTTTTTAATAGTTTTAGTTAGATTAGGATATTATATTTTTATTTTAATAATTTACTTAGATTAGAAGTTTGTACATATTAGATAATATACAGGCTTAGTTTCCAAAGACCAGCCTTTAAGGTTGTGGTACAGACCATCAAACTGGACAATTTTGTCCATGGGACCTCTGGGCTCTGGGCTCATGAACATGTATAATTATTCGACAAGTGATATGAATATCTGCAAGTTGCACGTCCTTAATAAAAGGTGATGCTTTAAGAAAGTAGAATATAGTGAAGAAATCATGGTGATGACCCAATTAGGGTAATACTTTTTAGTTGAAATTTTGAACAATGATTGTCATTTTGGTTGATGAATTATTTTATTTCTTTCAGATTTGCATTTAAAATAGAAAACTTGGTCAGAGGGTCATCTTAGGGACACATATCTGATACTGTCTAATGTGCTCATAATAATACGACAAAAATATTTCTTGAAAGTAATCGGCGTAACACTTGTTTTGCACAATTTGTTTACAATCTACTTTGAGTTAGAATAAAAAAAAGTAGAACAGTACCTTTCTGCGTATATTGATAAGTTATATTTATTATTCCAGTGTATTATAAACAACAAACAGAAATCAAAAGACGTCTCATTCGCCAGCAACACTATGTTTTTTTTCTTCAAAATGTCTCCGCCGCACTAGTGACGTCCAATCGCAGAAAAAATCTTTGACATTATTGACAGTGACAGATAAGTGCGATTTTACGATTTTTTTAAATATCGTGTTGCTGAGCGAGGTTTTGTGGGTTTGATAACTACAGATAACCAAAGAATACAAAATATTCATAATAAAAATACCTATTTCAAATGATAAGGATAAGAATATGAACAGATTGCATTTATCAAGATGGATGCGTTGGACCTTTATTCTTTTTACTTAGGTAACTGAATAAGTTTCCTTCGACTGTAGTCACTGTGTTGATATAATTGACTAGTTGTAATTTGTAGGTATGATTAGGTGTATGAATACTACAGAACCACAGAGTACTTTTTGATAGATGTAGAACCTATTAGCTTATTTGTCAGTAGGTCTACGTCTACTTTAGCGGTAGTTAAGGTAGGTACAGTCAGCAACAAAAGTTGATTACCACTGTTATTTTTACATGTTTTTTTAATTGTACAATGTTACATTTGGACATTATAACAAAATTAATGAATTAGACTACGCATATCAAAGGATACCATGGAGATTTTCTCCCAAACACGCAATTAGTGAATATGAACATACAACAGTTACCTACGGTACAACTAGCACCCCTACCTTGTGGTACCTACAAACATTGCAACAACTTGCTATAGACGAACAAAATAATTACCTAATTGCAAGTCAAGCTACATTACAAGATCTACGTGGATGATATTTTGTCTGGAGAGCCCCAGGAAAGTGCAGCTAAAGAATTGCAGAGTCAATTATATCCATGTTAAACAAGGGCGGTTTTAAACTTCGAAAATGGTCGTCAAATAGTTCAGAGCTACTGAAAAATATACCAGCGGAAGACAAACAAGAAATTTGTTGTTGTAGCGGCCAGGCCCCTCTTATCCACTGGGCACTCTGGGCAAGTGCCCAGGGCCCCGCGATCAACGGGGGCCCCGGCCTGCCCTCGAAAAAAATATTCTTTGCAGCCGCCGCCGTTCCATTCTACGCATTATTAGTAGGTACCCGATTCAATGACATAATAATTGATTTGCAGTGGGATTTACAATAAGTTTCTAGTCCCAAACGTATAAAATATTTGTATTATGTTTCTTTTATTGGATTTGTAGCAGAATATTTGAAAACTGATCATAATGAAAATGAATTATTACTTATCTACTCTTATATTCACCGGGGCCCCGTGGTCCTGCCCTGGGCCTCAAATAGTTTAAAGACGGCCCTGGTAGCGGCAACAGAAATACACCATCTGTGAAAATTTCAACTGTCTAGCTATCAGTACGGTTCATGAAATCATGAGATACATCCTGGTGACCGACAGACAGACAGACGGACAGTGGAGTCTTAGTAACAGGGTCCCGTTTTTACCCGTTGGGTACCTACGGAACCCTAAAAAACTGAAGTGTTAATCGACTTTTGTTGCTGACCGTACAAAGAGGAGCAAGATCTATTTTTAAGTTAATTATCCTTGTGTTTATGAGCTACAGGAAGGGTGGGTCGGTCTTAAAATAACTTTGTCCAACAACACGAGACTTTCGAAGACTGATCATTATAGTTCTAGTTTTCACTATCGTCTTGTCGTTGCGTAGGTAAAATAGTACAGTTTGGCACTTAAAAGATTTAAAATTAACGAACAGCTAGTAGTATTTATTCTACAAGTTTCGGTAATAAGTGACGTAACTTTGAAATACAAACTATGTCTAATGTAAAACTTGCGATACGAGTTAGGCCCTTTACTGAAAAGTGAGTTTTATTCTGTTTTACTTATTTACATTTTTGGTTTTATAAAGCAATTTTATTTTTATGATGAACTTATTTCATTTTACAGGGAACTGAGGTCAGAGAAGGATCGTGTGCCGGTTGTGGACGTTGTAGATAATAATACAGTTACAATTACCAATATCAAAGTAAGTATTATATGATATTCAATATAATCACTTACATACTTAAGTACATACTTTTAACTTACCTAAGTACTTAGATAGATACTTACGATATTAATTTTATGATTATGGACATGACACGTACAAAAACAAATGGTTAAATAAGCTCGATTTTTTTTTGCATACCGTACAAATTAAGTATCTACAAGTGAGATTTACATAAAAGTTATAGTACTACTGCCTAAGTTACTCTTTAAAACATCAGCTATCTGCCCGAGAAAGTCCTGTCAATTTCGTTTCGATTTATGTCATGTCTCGGCTCTAAAAAACTACATGACATTATCAATGTAGGTAATAAGGCTAAAACAAAGAGAATTAAATCACTAGTCATTGGGCTAAAAGATCCCAGCAACCAGGCCATTAAAATAATGTAACATTAATAAGTATAAAACAAAAATCAATGCAATAAAATTAAAATACCTACTCGGTATTGGATCTTCAAAAAAAACAAGTGACCCCTCCCTCAAAATTATCCAAGCTGAAAAAAGCCTAGTAGAATAGGTAATTGATTTACTTTTTTATTGGTAGGTATGTACATTTCAACCGCACCCTAATTGCGTAACACACTATCAATCGGAATCTGAATCATTTTGAAGCAAATTGCTAATCCATTGCTTCATAAGTTCGAAAAATGTTAGCTCAACACGTGAATAATGCAATGAACGTTGTAGAATTGTCAAAATGAAACCGATTCCGATTGATAATGTGCCCCGCCTTAAGTACCTACATTTAGGCCAAGTTGACCCCCCAAGCTTTGGATCTCGGATTGACCTTTCCAAAATCTCGGGCAGCGAACACACAAAATATTAGCACGGGCGGTGGTCGTATTGTTCACAAGATGTTGTAAACACATTACAGCATATTATGTAGGTACTTGACATACAAATGCACACATTCAATAGTCATTCCGGGCAAAGAAAGCTGGATCATTGCCATCCGAAAATAACTTCTCAAAATAAGTATGCATGTAGATTGGTGCATTCCTACGTTTACGTTCCTTTGTTTTTTTTTTTTAACCAATAGTGTAGATCGAGTGAAAGATTTTGATTGATCAGACGATTTTTCACATACCTACTTTTATATTATGGTATAATGGTTAACGGCTGTTTAGTTTTCTTATAGAAAATGAAAGCATATTATAGGTATTTGTATGTACATATTTATCCTTATTTGTTAGGTTGCTTTTTTAAAATATTTAAGTACCTACTTATACTGTTCCACGGTTGGGCAAACGTCTCCAAAAGTCTGCAAAGAATACCAAAATAAATACTAAGTAAAATTTAAAGAAGAATTTCCTATATAACTGTGTCTACACTACGGTGCAACGAGCGGTTTCTTGTAACGAGTTTTGTGGTGATTTCTCATAACGAATTATTTGCCTAGGTAAGCGTATCAGGCGCAGGTGACAGTCGTGAGCGGACTCGTCAATATTATGCCGATTACACCTTCGACAGCTTCTGCTCAATCACGCAGCCATCTTACGCGTCGCAGGAAAAGGTCAGTCTGAATAACTAAGTGTAACTACAAAAGATAACTAGGGGTTTGTTTGGTGTATCTACGCACATTACGCACGTTGACATAATAATATCAAGCTATACATTACCAGTATAAGCTGATTACTCATTGTACGAAAAGCCTATACATTGCGAGGTCAGCTAAAGCTGGAAATGTATAGCTTGATTTATGTCGTCGTGTGTACCACCTATTGTTATTTCACTTGGCACTCCAAGTGATGACTCCAAGTGCTCCTATTGTATGTGATTTTTCCTACTGTATAGTATGAAAACTAAACTAAGAATGCAATACCTACCTGAATGTAGGTACCTATATTGAAATGTTAAGTAAAGACACACCCCGGACACTCCATACAACGCTCACAAAATAATTACCTACTACTACTACATTAAAAAATGACGTTTGTATACGTATGAATGTGTGCGTGAGGTACTTGTGTTTGCGAGCGCTCTCGACGAATACGCCGAAGTGCGGGGTGAGGTGCGGTAACTGATGTTAGTGCGGGGAAGGGAGTGGCCTTTCTGTACGTAGTACTTTAAGTATTCTGTGGTAAAGACACAGTTTTTATCAGAATTGTCATAATAATTTATGTCTGTATCCGCTCATTCAAGTAACTTATCCTTGATTCAAATAGGTAAGAAATATTTCTATGTACCCGTGTTAGGTGTTCGACGCTATCGGCCAGGAAGTCATAGCCAGCGTCTCCAGAGGGTGTTCAGCATGTGTGTTGGCGTATGGACAGAGTGCGACGGGCAAGACGCATACCATGATGGGCACAGAAGCGCAGCCCGGACTGATCCCGCGGCTGTGCAAGGCGTTGTATGAACAGCAACCGGTTGATTTTACTATCAGGTAACTATATAGATATATTTTTGTAATTACTTGATCAGTACTACTTGATATGTTATAAGTAGCATAATCAACCTATACTGTTCCCACTGCTGGACACAAGCCTCCTCTCTGTGGGAGCGACTGGGCCATAATCCACCACGCGGGCCCAGTGCGTGATGGTTGATGTCACATGTCTTCGAATTTTTGGTTGTAGGACATGCCGGTTTCCTCACGATATCTTCGTTCGCCATTTTGAGACCAGTGGTGATGAAGTACACAAAGTAAAGTGTCTGCCTGGGTTCGAACTCACGATCTACAACTCGTAAATCGGGGCCGATATCTTCCACTAGGTCACCACTGCTCTCAATAACTCTCAGTGCTCTGTTATCCTAACTTAAAGTTAAGTTTGTTTGTTTGTTACCTTTTCGCGCCTAAACCACTGAACCGATAATCTTGAAATTATGCATATACGTTGTCAGGTGTACTGAAACGGACATAGGGTACCTTTCATCCCGAAAAAAGCGCTGTTCCTGAGGAAAACCACAATAACGTCATTATGATAATAGATGGCGCCACGTGTGTTTAACAGGACTACGTCTGTCGGGTCAGCCAGTAAGTAATATACATATCTAATTTACTTAAGTTGAGCACTTGAGCATACCAGCTGATACACCACTGGAAGCAAGTAGGTACTTATTACGTAAGTCGTTTGTCGGTTAGTCTATATGTAAAAGTTTGCGTAAGTCCTTATAATCCCTCTACAATAGTTCACATATTCAAATAAGGTTTTTAGAAAGGGGGCCTCCGCAAGAACCTTCTATGAATGCTAATGGCGTGTGCCGTGTGAAGTAATGTCACACCTGGTGGATGTAATCCAAATAGATCTATGATAAACGTGACGAGAATTTGCTGTTGAATTTTTAGTCGAAATATCTAGTAGTTTTGATTTCACTACTAGTATACGAGAACATCGTGAGGAAACCGGCATGTCCAAGAACTGAAAATTCGAAGACATGTGACATCCATCAACTCGCATTAAGCCCGCGCGGTGGATTACGGCCCACTCCCTCTCACGTATAGGAGGCCTGTGTCCCAGACTCCCAGCAGTGGGAACATTATAGGCTGATTATGCAAAAGCTATATGCCTTTCTTTTTCGTACGTTATCCTGTGGCTGGCTCGAAAAGCCAGATTAGGGTCCCAAGTTTAAACGACAAAATGGTACCTTGAAAACAACAAAAGATTTGACATCTTTTGTTGTTTGTATGCTACCATTTTCAAAACCCATTGTTTACTGTAGGTAATCTTGGTTGCTTTTACGTCTATTCCCAAAAGCAGTTTGTTTTCGGCAAGTAAATTGTTTCTATCGTTTATGCATTTCGTGTGAAGAAGCCATAGGTGTCAGGCACGCGATGCGATTGTCAAAATGAAATGGGTGTCGCGTCATTATTTCATCGCATCGGCGCCGACTTTTTCACGGCTAATGATTGCGGCCATTAATGCGTAGGTAGGTACCTCTATAATGACATTTTTTGCGTTTCTTTTAAATAATAAAATATCTGGTGTGTTCTGCTCCACAGGTCCGTAGAGCGTTTTCGACCCAATTTTTGTAATCGAAAGCTGAGTAGCCTATTAAACTTTTGTCTTTGCCTCTAATATTCTATTATGATCAGCTGTAAAAGTTGTCCCTTACTTTTGCAACCTATCAAGATTTGAGTGCATAGGTAAACAAGAATGTGACCTCCGGTTGACTTTATAGATGAAATGGCAATGAGCCCCTTATCTGATCTAAAAGTCTATCTATTAACAAGGTAGCTAGGACCGTTGTCGCCTTGCTATTTTCAGACTACTAGTTCTCACAATCCATATTGTATTAGTAACAGTGACTCAAAAACTATGTTAGTAAACTTTTACAAACTGAAACAACTATGTATAAATGACTACTTTTTTACAAAAGAAAAACAGCCAAATAACCGAACCAACAAATTTCGGAAGTCGGTGTCGTTGGGTTCGCATTTTCGTTGTTTGCCACCGACTTCCGAAATAAAAGTTATTTTTCACTTTGTACGTCTACGTACTTAGTGTCTTTTTTGGAAGTCAGCTGTTTTTTTTTTTGTAAAAAAGTTTTTATTTTTCTTTTACCTTGTAAATACTTACCCCACACAAATTCGTACAACACTACTTGCTATGTAATTAATATCAGTGACAGAAAGTTATTATAACATCATCAATATAAACTAAGTAGCAAAAATACGTATTATTGAAGCTAACTCCAAAACTACCCAAGCAAAGTTAATCAAATTTATATGGGACCACCCCTGAGGCCTAACCTATCCATTAAAAAAATATTTTTTTGAAATCGATTTACAATTGCCGTAAAGCCCGTAGATAACGCGTAACATAATACAAAAAAAAAAATACAGTCGAATGAGAACCTCCTCCTTTTTAAATTAAATTTAAATTTATTTATTCACTTCGGACAACAATTCATTTTGTTAGTATAAGTTTTTGAAGTCGATTAATTATGTAAACATATGGCACTTATAGCCTCAATGTATTCCATGACAATTCCATTAACAAGTTGAACTGCCTAGAAGTTCTTTGGGTAATCAGATCCATGCAATGCACCCTTGGGCATAATGTGACCATTTTCTGTTTTGTTAAGTACAGACGCCAGCACATCAAGCTACTAAAATCTGTCAAATTTTTTTAACAGATTTTCAACTTTATCGATAAAGCATAAGGTTCAAAGTTGATTGGGAAAATTTGACAGTTTCGGGTAGCTTGATGTGCTGGCGTCTGTACCTGGTAGTACTTGTTGAAAGGCCTACACTGCACTGTACTCATACGTATTAATAGTTATACAGAAACATTGTAAAAGTCAATTATTTCTAAAAGAGTAACTTTGAAGTTTCTTGCCGGCTTTTCTCCATAGGAAATCCCTAATTGGAACCACCTAAGGTCTGAACTCTGACGCTTCATATGTACTCATGTAGGTTTATGTCTTTTTTTTATATTGGTGTAAGTAATCCCTGAATAAGTCCATAGTGTACTTACATACTGTAAAATTAGTTCCAAAAGGTTCCTAGAAAAAAAAGACTCACCATCGTATGGAAAACCCTGGGGGAGGCGGGAGGCCTAAAGAGCAAAGTAATCTATAGATTTCTGATGTCTAAACCTTTAATTTAAATAAATTGTTAAACTAGTTTTATTGCTAATAAAGGATATTTAAAATTGACACGGTCATTTTCGAGGTGTGAATTAACTTCTGAATTGGTTGGTTTTGCGCGTGTTGAAAACTTTTTTTTACGATTGTTTTTCCAACACTCGTGTAAATGTAATATATTGTCGGTTGTATTCGATTAAGTTTGAATGATAATAAAGAGAGGCACCATGGCTTCCTGACCTCAAGGCTGAAACGACACGCGAGCCTTTAACACCCTGCGATCATGGCTTTATCTGCGCTAATATCTCCCTACACGATAGATACATGTGTTCGTGTTACGTAGACAAGAGTTATTGGAAAGGTATTGTTTGTTTTTGTTGAAGATTGCGGAGTTGTAGGTATTGAATATTCTGAGACATTCTTTCTTAAAGAAAAATAGTCAATATTGCGGGCTTTGCTGTTTATCCTGGGAAAGAAAGCACTTACTTAAAAAGTATACGTTCTGTTCTTATATTTACTTACAAAGTAAATTGTCATTGGCAGTCGGTGAAATGAAACATAATAGTTTAGTTTGGTGTAGAACTATTGTAGGCGATGACGCTTCGTTGAAGCTGCGAAGGCACTTCATACAGCTCAGGGTTGGCTCAGCGTAAGCTCAACGTAGGCTCGGCGTAGCAGCCGCGTAGGCTCAGCATAACAGCCGCTCAGGCTCGGCGTAGCAGCCGCGTAGGCCCTGCGTAGAAGCACGTAGGCCCGGCGTAGCAGCCGCGTAGGCCCGGCGTAGCAGCCGCGTAGGCTTAGAGGAGCAGCCACGTAGACTCAGCGTAGCAGCGTTTTTTGACGGTCACAGATGTTGTGACCCTACAAATAAGACATGACCAGAATTTAATTACTTTAGTCACATTTGACATTTTTTTTTCAAAGTTTTCTTACAGAAGCAAGTTATTCCAATTTTGGGTTTCTTCATTTTGTGACAAAGTTTATTTAGGTATTACTCATGTAAATTGAGATTTTTGGAAATGTATAAACATTTTAAAACTTTCGCGATTAGGACAGACAATACAAACAGTGAGACTCGGTTTATTTTGCGAGTTAACGTGAGGTAGAATTATTACTACGTTGTCTAGAGCTAGGGTGAAGGGTGTAGAAACTAATATTTTCAGTGGCTGCAGTAGTCAGTAAGGCTTCAGTCCTCCGAGTGGTCGTGAGTCGCGCCCTGTCCACCGTCGCGTCGAGTGTCTTCCGCCCGCCCTACTCGACATCGAACGTTGTATAGTGAGTGGTTTAGGAATATATGCGAGGTAAAAATAATATCTAAATAGTGAAAATTAAATTGTTTGCAGATGATTTTTACAAAAGAAGATTAATTCAGTGTCTATTCCCGCTCATTCTGTTAGTTTCATAAGAAAATTGTAAAAGCTGCACTACTTGTAGGTACGAGTTTCCAGGAGGTTGAGTCTCTTTAGAATATAATGCAATGGCTGTTTTATGAATAAAGTAAAAAACAATGGAAAAAAAAGTTGTTGATTTGGCGAGGCCTGAACTGTTGAACGTGGCTTTTGGAGTTTTTTCTTTGTGATAACTAACTCAGTAATTTTTCAGATTTAACCATAGAAATGTAAAAAACTTCTTTCATATACCTATGGATTTAACCAATATTATTGTTAGCCTGCATCATCTCACTGCTGGCTAATCATAATTAGGCTTTCATAAATAACAGTCATAAAATTAAAGATGAAACGTTTATGGTATGAAATTAAATAAATGAAATTGTTTATTCTGTAAATAGGATATCGGACTCGCTTCTACAAGATAAAAAAAAAATAGGCTGAGTAGATGGAGTCGACATTTCCTATCTGACTATCCCTGAGAAGAAATGGCGAGATAAACTCAGGGTGTGTTAGCATAATCGAATTATCTACCTACATGTGCTGACACTGCTGTCTTGTTGGTAACTAGCATAAAATGTATTTCCAAAATACAAAGCATTAGTAAGTACTTAGATATAGTTGCATTACCGAAATCTCTACGGTGAATCAAAGACAGACAGGACAGTATGCGTGAAGCTATAAGGTGCTCTATTGTGCTACGGTTTTATAATAACTCGTCTATTTCTATATTTTCTACGTTAGTTTTGCGGTGGCGAGTTGTTTTATACGCTTGTATCACACCGTGCGAGCTGTCTGATAGGTCTGCGGCGCCGCCCCACGTTGGTAATATCTCCGTACTTTGAACTGTTTCGTTCACACTGTAATAACAGATTATTACACACAAACAGTTCACAAAATAATGGAATCACTGAGCCTGATACCTAACCTACCACTTAAAAAGTTTAGATTATCTTTTGGAGAATAAATTATCTGACAATGATTTCTTGGAGAAATGTGAACATTTTCGTTAAACCTGGTACCAGAGGTACGGTCGTGAGGCACCTACACTTTGTTGTTTTGTAGTTGAAAATCGAATGGAACCATTACCATTTTTTTGATTCTTATTAAGTATTATAAAATCGTTAAGGTATTCAAAGTTATGGACCTACCTATTAAATAAAAGAAACAACATTACAAGAAACCTCAGTTTTACTTATTCACATATTGTGGTACCTACCTTCCTTAGTCACAGTACAAAATCACGCCATTCCGTTCAAGTAATTTCTACATAGTTAAATGTTAAAACTAAGTTCAAAACATAGTTCCACTTTGTAAATTGTGTGATGATTTATTAGCAGGCAATTAGTTTGGTCGTGACTAAGTCACGTTAACTCGCACACCTTCACTTAACTTGTTACAGTTGGATATTTGTCTTACTATTGTTTATCAAAATATTTGTTGAGGAACATTTAATTTGATCAGATTCGCAGTGTTGAATGTTAATTTTGATGAATGTTCATGAAACTTTCAAAAATTTGTTCAGCTGTGCGTTTTACACGTAGGTAATAAACATACCTACATAGTAGGTAGGTATGTTTTTTAATGGCTTGAAAAGGGTTGGATTAGAATAAGTAGATACAGGTCAATTAAATAATTGAAAATGTATGCCAGTACTAGAATGGTTCGTCACATAATTATGTAGATACTTACTTATTTTAGTTTTATTTCTGGAAATAGTATACTTACCTACGATCAGTGAGCTCCTAATGCCAGAATAGAATAGAATAGAATACTCTTTATTATGTACACCCATAGAAATGTAAAAAACATCTATTTGTAAACCATATAAATTACAGACATAAATATAGAAACTTTACTTACAATGGGTGACACAATGGGCGGTCTTATCGCTAAGAGCGATATTTGCCAGCTTATATTATTACGTCGCAGAATCGTTTTGGGAGGCATAGGTACTTTAGAGATGAAAAATATTTGCCGTTTCTTGTTAGGTCTCGATTTTTCGAGCACATTAGTGTAGAGTTTAGATATCGACACCCATCACGTCTGTGGAGTTTCACTAGATAATTTTGACTTTAACCCTGTTTATTATGTGATGCAGTTTCCTGGAGATATATAACGAGCGGGTGCACGACTTGTTGTCCGGCGAAGTGCCGCTTCCTCCCTGCCACTCGCTGCCCCGGCGCAGAGGCAACGCGCGCAAGGACTTGCGTGTGCGCGAACATCCTTCTAAAGGACCCTACGTGCAAAGTAAGTTTTCAAATAGGTACTCCTTGAACACTTGCATGCATCCCTTTTCTAGCTTCAATGCGCCTAGCGTAGTATATGCATCTAAAGCATCTCATCATCAAGTTGATACTATGTAGAGTGCAATGGCTTTTTTATCAATCCACCTCGTGTTCCATTGGAACGAAGACGAGATCATTCTAGCAGATCTTGGACGTCACACGTGGTTTCCCAATATTTACTTTTACATACAGCCAAACACGGGCTTACGGTATCGATATGCTTACTTGTTTGCTTGGAAAGATGCACCATAAAGTGGCCTCTCAGGATAGGGGCGCCCAGTGAGCCACCTGTTATTATCTAAGTATCAGTCTATACAAAGTAAAGTCGCTTTTCGTGTCTGTTTGTGTGACCTTTAGATCTTCTGAACTTCACAATAAATTTTTATGCGGTTTTCACTATCAATGGTTTGGTGTGTGTATTATTATTAAGTCGGACTTACATACGTAAATATATTAATGGAAAGCTGTAAAAACTGAACAAAGTATAGAGGCGGGACGGTTGTCTACTATAAAACTCTGTGCGTAATCTTTGTACTTACATAAAGCCACATCATCTCATTCCACGCGAGCAGATCTCCGTCGCGTGTTGGTCCAGGACGCCGAAGCTCTCCTGACGTTGGTCGCCGAAGGAGCTCGACGGCGCCGCACTGCCGCTACTCGACGCAACGCTACCTCATCACGCTCGCACGCACTGCTAGAAATCGCTACACCTCATGCTACACTGCACCTTGCTGATTTAGCTGGAAGGTATACGCACAATGAGAATCATCTCATTTGTCATTCTTTAAAAACCGTGCCCCTCCCATATCTCTTGTATATGAAGAAAGTTTACAGCAGACACCAATCGCACAATTCACAAAATATTGCAGACCACCCGACACCCAGATCGAGAAGAATACGAGCGTACGTCTAGCTTTTGTAACCGATGATAGTTAATTATTAAAGGTATTGTATGTAGATGCAGCTTACCCACTGCTCTGCTCACCCTTACGTT
This sequence comes from Amphipoea lucens, assembly GCA_947508005.1. NCBI lineage: Eukaryota > Metazoa > Arthropoda > Insecta > Lepidoptera > Noctuidae > Amphipoea > Amphipoea lucens. The sequence goes on along the minus strand of OX382373.1, from coordinate 7,839,934 downwards.
AGTACAGGTGTTAGTAAACGCCACGTTTTACAAGATCAAAGAATTGCAGACAAATGTCCCTAATCCATCGAGTAGGTTACGCTTCGACGTGCCTACCTGTAGATTGAAGAAGCCCCACAATTGTATTCTAACATTAAATTATCAGTCATAGCTAAGTTATTTACTTACTAACGAAAGATTATAAATTATTTCAGTATTATATCTATTAATTTATTGTTCCCGTACATGCCTTCAAAGTTCAAACTGTTAATTGACAAGGGATGGTTAAGTTAATAGCGCATACTTTTCAAATTAATATTTTTTACCCGATTATGGCAAAGCCAAATTATGATTTTTATCGTGATGATTTTCTCATGGATATTGTATACTTACTCTCGACTCAGTTGAGTTGATGAACACGACAGTCGAAACATCTCGGACTCTTACCGACTATAACTCTCCGAGGTGTCCTATCTGTATTACAATAAGGGTGTGGGACATACTTCTTGCACCGAACCCTTTTTAAACGACTTCAAAAAAGGAGGTCTTGTATTCGACCCGTAGGTATGTATGTATGTCCGCGATTTTCTCAAAAACTTATGAACCAATTTTGGTGTTTCTTTCATTAACGTGATCTAGATACTTTCAGGAAGGTTTTAGTATATAATACATTAGGTAATTATTCTTATGTACGAAGTTATATGCATAAATGTATTGCATCTCCGACATTACTATGTGAATTTTGATGATTCTTCTAGTCGGTGTATTCAATTCCTTAATGCACCTTAGCTTGGCACCGCTTGGGTGCAATTGTATATCTATGTATTGTTTTTAATGGATAAGGTGCCTCAGGGGTGGTCCCATATTTGATTAACTTTGCTCGTGTAGTTATTGAGTTAACTTCAAAAATAGTACGATATTTTTCCACTTAGTTTATATTAATGATGTTATTTACATAGCAAGTAGTGTTAATTGAATTTGTGTGGGGTAGGTAGGTACAACTAAAAAGAGAAAAATAATTTAAAAAATTAAATCGACATCAAAAAGAAATTAACTCAAAATTACTATGAAATAACTTTAATTTCGGAAGTCGGTGTCTTGGGATTTGTATTTTAGTTTTAGTTTTTGCCACCGACTTAAGTTATTTCATAATTTTGAGTCAATTTCTTTTTGAAGTCGATTTAATTTTTAGAAATTACTTTTTTATTTCGTAGTTTTTGGTTTTAAGTAAAAACTCGAATATTTGTTTGTAATAAGTAGGTAATAGTTTTGTTGTAAATATTGCACTTGAATTTGACCAAGGTTTGAGATCTTTTCCCTTTGACACTACACCCGTAGCTCGTATCAATAAGCCAGGCCGTCACACTTACACGTATTAGTCAATATCTTGAAAATTACTGAATCGATTTTGGTGAAACTTGCACTGTTCCCTAAGTTGAAGTAAATGTAAGCCAATAAAAAAAAAAATGGTCGCGATCCGATTAATAGTCGCGGAGAAATGCGTTGACATACATACATACATACGTCTATAAAATTCTGTATATTTGTTTGGAAGCCCTAATAGTAGATTGTCATAATATGTGAATATCTTGCAGTTCCAATAATATTACAGACATACATGTCGAATTGATAACCTCCTTTTTTTTGAAGTCGGTTAAAAAAAACACCACAATGTGAAAAATAATTTTAATTTCGGAAGTCGGTGTTGTTGGTGCCGCATTTTCGTTTTTGACACCGACTTCCAAAATTAAAGTTATTTTTCACTTTGTAGTGTTTTTTTTTGAAGTCAGTTCGTATGGGAATATTTTTGGGATCCTTCCGGGAAGACTTAGGACTATGAGGGAAACGTACTGAATAAACTCTACTATGTTCCTTTAAAGGGTTTTAATTAGGACCTGTGCGATACTTGCTACAACATTCTTATCTATTCCCAGTCCTAAATGGTGAAGAGTGTCAGTAGTGTGAAGTGAATGTTAAACAAGGATACCTAGGCTAATCGATGTAATTTCTATATTTCTTGTCTAGTGAGAAAGCCAGTTGGGAGGGCTGTGGCGGTGGCCGGCAGAAAGAAGGTGCTAATATAAATAAGTCATTGGTTGCACTTAGTAACGTCATCTCTGCACTTGGTAAGTCTCTGTTTGTGCCGTTCTTCTTCTTCTAGCCTGCACTGCCTTGGGAAGGTCTCCCTCTACTCCTCCCTTCCAGTTGGCATGGAACCTATCCAGTTCGTCCCGCCATCTCTTAGGGCCTTGTCACACTGGCGATTTGCAAGCGAGTCTAAAGCGAGGCGAGTGCGCAGCGAACTCACCGAAAGTCAACGGCGCTTTTTGCGGCGAGCTCGCAGCGCGCTCGCGATGTCTTCTCGGCGAGGTCGCCGCGCGCTTGCTGCGAACTCTCGGTGAGCTCGCTGCGCACTTGCCTGGCTTTGGATTCGCTTGCAAATCGCCAGTGTGTAAGGCCCTTACGTGGCCCGACATGACCCCGTCGTACTGTCTCAGAACACCAATTGCGTAACACTGCACTATCATCAATCATAATCTGAATCATGTTCAAGGATATTGCTAATCCATTGCATATGTTCGAAAAACTTGTCTGCTCAACAACGTAAATAACGCAATGAATGTTGTTGAACTGTCCAAGAGTTCCGTGCTATTTGTGCCACATTTAAATAATAATAATGTTAATGTTCTTAAGGGTTCCGTGCCTCAAAAGGGAAAACGGAACCCTTATAAGATCACTTCGTTGTCCGTCTGTCTGTCCGTCGGTCAAGACCCTTTTTCTCAGGAACGCGTGGAGTTAGCAAGTTGAAATTAATATCAAATACTTAGGGCTGCAATCCCTTGAAGCAGTGAAAAAATCAAATTTCTAAGTCAACGCAATCAAAACATACGGGCGTTTAGGTTTCATAATCAAAACCTATAGGGTACTTCATATAGGACCTAGAATCATGTTTGGCAAGAAGCATGTAGCACAAGTAAAGAAAAAAATCCGTAAACCGTAAATTTGTAGTTACATTATAATCCCGTGATAAACTATTTGCATACCTACAAATTTATACGGAACCCTCGTGGCCTCGGTGCGCGAGTCCGTCTCGCACTTGGCCGGTTTTTTTAATAAAAAGTAAGAATACGTGCTTGTACGATTTTTGTGAGTTAGTAGTAGGATGATAATGGACTACTCACGTAGTAATTTGCAGTGCATATGATTGCGTCGGCGTCGATTGCGGCGATGTCAAAAGAAGAGTAGCGATAGACGTAGGTCTATCGCTACTCTTCTTTTATTTTGACTCGTGAAACGTAGGTTTCACGAGGCATAATAAGTTATTTTAATTTCCATCGACATCGATATTTTAATTAATATTCATATAAATTTTTTTTTTTTTTGCTAGTCGGTGGGGGTGCGACACGCGGCAGGTTCGTCCCATACCGTGATTCAGCTCTCACTTGGCTACTAAAAGATTGCTTCACGGGCGGCGCCAGCACATTTATCATAGCTAGTAAGTACAATACTGATATTATAAAACAAATTGCAACACACAGTTTTGTTTAATTAGAATGTTAGGTAAGCTCGAGGTCTATGACTATAGCTCTTATGAGATAAAGCCTTGACACACATCAAATGTAAATTAGTATTCGTGATTATGTCAGTTCTAGCACAGATTTAGTGTTGAAAGCTGTCACCTTGAATCAATGCTACTATTTAAATGGAATGTCAGTTACATGCTTATTTTACCAGCATCTATTGATAATTATTGAATAGCCATGACAATGAAATAATATCTCTTAATGACTTGCTTTTCATTTAAAATCCTATACAGCTGTTTCACCTAGTGTTGCCTGCTACGGCGAGTCAGCCTCGACGCTCCGCTGGGCTGCCCGAGCTCGCCAGCTGCCCACACCACGGGCTATCAACTGCAGCTCTCACGTCACCTCAAGGGCTGCATTACAGGCACAGCTCAGTCAACTCATTTCTGAACTCACTAGGAATCATATCCGATATGTCAGTAAGCAATTCCAATATAACAGTCTAAAAACTTCAATTAAGTATATTAATGCTATTTTAACGCTTGCAGGTACCGGAAACCGGAAAAATATTATTTGATGACGAACATTGGGCATTGCGAGCAAATGAGCATGATTTACAACCTAGTGATTTAAGTAAAACAGCAAACATAGGAAACATAATGAATTTAACGCGTCCAAAACCAGACGCGACCAATTCAGAGTCAACCGCTTCATCAGTAGCTAGCGGGAGTTCGGACGTCATCAACACGATAGACAAGAACTCAACAATTGCAAGCGAAATTAATAAAGAAATGGACAAATTATTTGGACCTGCTCTAGAAAGAGCCAGCAGCGGCGATGATCTTAAAGTGATAGCTCCTCTTAGACACAAAAAAAGACAATTCCGATCCCAAGAGGTTTTAGCCAATAATGAAACATCTTTACCAGACCAAAGTAACAATTTGGCAAATGCACTACCAACTCAAAGCGAAGCGCGTATAAATGATGTACCAAGTACGGAAAAACTTAAAGTTCCTCACATAACTATTCTTCACGAAAACCAGAGAGCAGAAATTGTAGCATCTGTTACTGAAAGACTATACACAAAACTGAAAAAGAAAGAAGAAGCTGCAGTTTCTAAAGTAGAATCAATGGTTGACAGGAAAATAATAGAGCCACTTAGTGAGCTAAAAATTTGCACAAATGCACGCCAAAGGTTAATGGAGTTAAGTCAGAAAGCTATTCGCAATAAAAGAAGAATTGGCATACCAGCGCATACACAAACAAGAATAACCGCAACTCGAGTAAAAGATCAAGCTATTGATGTACAAACAGATCTTTTTTCATATATTTCCAGAAATAAATTTTCTCATGCATTCTATCAAGATGTAGCTACTGAGACAGTCCCAATGACACCGCGTTGTAAAGAAATAGCTGTAGGGCCTACCGGATCACTTGATTCTCTTGACATTTCCACAGAAACTAAAAGAGTGCTATACAAAAATTCCTTTGTGATGACTGATGTAGTAACAAAAAACGAACGATGCACTCAAACGCTAGCTGTACCCCCGCCTAGAAGGAAAAAACGCGCATCACTATCGAAACACGTCTGTAGTAAAGAGAATCGTAATTTCACAGAAGAATGTTCTGCTGCACCAGTTATAAGCATAAATATATCACAGGTGTACCCTGTAGATACAGAATCTCAAAGTTCTGATGATAATTCAGCAAAAAACACAACAAACAGTAAGTCGAGCATTGCAACTGCTACCCCAGATCTGTTGACAAACCATAGTACAATCGACCCACAAAATATTATTGATATAAAAGAAGACGAGATTAGTGTTATAGTTAATGTAGCAGAAGATGCAAAAGTTCCTTTTATAATTCAAAACGCTAACGATGGAAAATCTACCGATAACATTAAACATATGGAGGAATTCCCCGATACAGATGATTTTACACTACCAAGAGTGAGTCCCAATTCTGTACGAAAAGTTAATTCTAATGAGATAAAAAATATGATATTGGGACGCAATCAAAATATTTATCCTTACAATATTGTATTATCACCGCCAAAAGAAAGAGATACTAAAAGGATAGTTAAATTTAAAGACACTAACGTAGGTCAAACAGTTGCAATTACTTCTGAAATTAGCAAGGAGAGTGATAATAATGATAATACAAAGAATGAATCTGAAACTGCTTCCGATGTGACAACATCTGAGAAAGATTTTACGGTAGCTAAAGACTATGAGAGTATATATTCTGATTCTACAGAATCTAGTAAAGTGGAAACAGATTCATTTATTTGGAAAAAAGGTGGTAGCAGAACAATGGGAAGTTTAAAGAGATCGAATTACGTTCCTGTATACAAGAGTACTAAATACAAAACAACGAAAGCGAGGGTTGTTCAAGATTTTTTGGGATTTGAGCCTGACGGAAACGAAATAGGATTTTCATATGAAAAAACACGTAAAGATATAAGGGATTTAAGTTCCAGCGATAGTAGAGATACGGACAATGCTGAATACAAAAGTAGACGACGCAAGCCATATTATGATAACAAGCCATATTACAATCGTAATACTGAATATGATCACGATGATTTAAGCGAATTTCGAAGTATAGAAGGGAAATTACTGGACTCTTGTGGTAACCTGGAGAACGCGGTTAATAAATATGAAAATTATGTAACAAACTACAAAGGGGGTATTAAAAATGATTGTGTTGAAACAACAGCACGAAAACCCAAGGAGTATCTACAGCATTTAGTACAGTTAAGAAGAGAGGTCGTGAAAGCAGAGAGCGAGAATACGGATAGTTCTTTAGATTTAGCTCATAAATAATTTCATGGATTTTGTGTGTTTATAAATAAGTATAAAATATTTCAGTAATTATCGTTTATGTATTTTTGTAATAAAATAATTTGGTAGTAATCAAAATTGCGTATTGTCTTGATTAAAATAAAATTACAATACCTACATTATATCCACATGTTATGAATTTACTCTTATGTAAATTGTGGCTCTTATCCAACTTACATAAGAGTTAATTCATAACAATTTCATTTGATACAGCTAGGCAAGTTGCAACAACTGACGTCTGACCGATGTTTAGTCAAATTCAAGTTCATTGCAATGGAAAGATCTGTGACCCTGCTGTAAAATAGTATACAACATTATGAAATAGTCAAGTCCACAGTAAACTGCCTTAGCTATGAGAGCCACACTGGTCATTGACAATGCGTGAGCGCAAGTGAATAACGTCAATAGAGAGATTTAAGTAAATAGGTACTATGAATATTTAGCTAATTTCCGAATATAATAGTTGATGCGGTTGCAAATACACAATATTAAAGTTGATGCGGTTGTGTTGTGTGATTTTTTAAATTGTTTTACAAAATGTCTTTTTTAATAACCCAAGTGTTTAATCCCCAAACAATAATATTTGCGGTTGTCACTATTATTTACACATTTCTGTGGTTCCGATATAAGTTTACGTACTGGTCAAAAAGAGGTGTTACCGGGCCGAAACCAGAGTTTATTTTTGGGAATATAAAAAAAGTGATCCAAAGAAAGGAGCAGTTTTTCCAGCCCTACTACGATAATTACTTCAAATATAAACATTTGCCTTACATCGGCATGTACTCGTTCCACCAACCGGTGCTCTCCATACATGACCCAGACATAGCGAAGCTGATGCTGATCAAAGACTTCGACAGCTTCCAATCGCGAGGCACGTATGCCGGTGGAGTGGGTGACCCGTTAGCGGCGAATCTGTTCAACATTTTCGGGAAGCGATGGAAAAGCCTGCGACTAAAGATGACTCCGACCTTCACTCCTGGAAAACTGAAGACTATGTATCCGATTGTTGAGGATATAGCGAAACAAGCTTTGAGTTATGTAGATGTGTTGCAATCTAACGAAAACACGATTAATTTCACCGAGTTTTATTCAAAATATGCGATGGAGATTATTGGTAATGTTGGTTTTGGTGTTGAATGTAACGGTTTTATAAATCCAAAATCGGAATTTTACATGAGAGGACATGAATACTTTGATCATCAATCTCATTACTGGTAAGTGAAATTCGTTTATTAGATTAAACAAAAAAAACTGTTTATTTTAATTAACTTAGTAAGATCATTATGCTATTAAATTAAACCTGAGTATATGTATCCTGCTAGGTAAACCGCAAACTATTTCGCAACGTCTGATGATTGGTTACCAAATCGCTAAGTAGATTAAGGACATTTTGTAATAACTTTAAAAGGATAAGCAAAAACTTTGATATCGTCAGATATTAGTATGTATACCTCATCATCATATAATTCCGCACTCGATTAAAATTCATTAAAGATCGAAAGCAACGAAAGTTAGATGCCTATACTAAGAAGAAGACACAAGCAAGACATATTTGCTTAATAAATACTCAGTTTATTAACGCTGTTTATTTTTTTAGGAGACTCATCCGAGCGTTTGCGTTTTTCGCGCCAGACACGTTTGATAGCTTAAAGATAAGACGAATCAGCTCCAAGATAGAAAACTTTTTCTGTGGAATTGTTAAAAAGACAGTCGAACACCGGCAGAAGCATTCATTAACGCGGAACGACTTCTTGCAGACGCTGATTGAATTAAAGAATGGGCATGTGGTCGATGAACAAGGTACGTAGGTGAGATAGCTGCATTGCACATTCATTTATGCATTAAACATTTATTTTGTAAGAGTAATGATGAAAAAACCGATTAACACCATTTACTTCACTTAGGCAATTATTTTGGCACTCACACTACAATCACGTAACCATGCATTTATGTGATCTAAGCTGTTGACCTCACTGGAATAGTAACGTCAAACAGTAATACCAACATAGCATAACATCACGCCTTTATTCTCCGAAGGGTTAGGCAGAGGTGTATCTACCTATACTACACCCACATTCACCAGTTATGTTTTTAAAAGTCCCATGAAATATGCGGTGAGCCTATTGCCATCAACCACGCAATCCAGGCTATAGTCTGCTGCTATGGAATTCCAGATTTAAAAACCCAATGAAAACATAACAAAACTCAATAAATATAGAAAAAAGTTTATATTCAAAGACCAAAATAATTCAACATTTCAGGCGAAGTGAAATATACGAAAACGAATTTCCCGTTCACGATGACTGATGTGGCCGCGAACACCATGTTGTACATGATTGCTGGCTACGAGACATCGGCCACCACCGGCCAGTTTGCGGCTTATCAGCTGGCCTTGAACCCTCACATCCAGGCCAAGGCGAGGCAGGAGGTAGACACGGTTCTTGCCAAGCATGGAGGCGAGTGCACGTATGAAGCGCAGAACGAGATGGTATATTTAAATATGGTTTTGGACGGTAAGCGTCACTGTTACATATTTTGGCTATTAATCGAGCTACCCCTAAAATACGCCCCCCGTTTTAAACCCTGAAAGCCAGATCAAGTCTGATTAGTAGCATACATAGTCAGCCTATAATGTTCCCACTGCTGGGACGCAGGCCTCCTCTCGGTAAGAGGGAATGGGCCGTAATCTACCACGCGGGCCCAGTGCGGATTGGTAGATGTCACATATCTCCGAATTTTTGGTTCTAGGACATGCGGGTTTCCTCACGATGTTTTCCTTCACCGCTTTGAGAGAGGTGGTTATGAAATTATTTACATAAAGTAAACTGCCTGCCTGGGTTCGAATCCACGACCTTACCACTGGGCCACTACTGTTATGTCTGATTAGTAAATCTGTTGAACTCTCAAGTTCTTTAAGCTGTTGTGTTTGGTTGGGTAAAAGAAAAAAAGCTTTTTATTTGGGAACAAAAACAGATGGAGATCATTACAATGGATACGATGATAGCTACATAAGTTAAAAACTGTTTCGCAACTATCAACGCCCGTCTAAACATAAGAAAAAAAATTCTCTAGACTTAACTATGACATGGGTAGATACTGTTTAGCTAAAATAGGTAATACCTAATATAAGGGTAGGTGTATGAACAACCCAGTCATAGCTAAGTTGATTAGAGACTTGACTACTGATTTATGTATGTATTGATGAGGCTTTCAGAAACCAAGGTGTTTCAAGTTAAATTTGCGAAAAAGCTTATTTACATACAACATTTATGACTAGGTTAAGGTTGAGCTATTGCTGCAACATATTCTCGAAATACCATAATATTATTGTGTTTTCTAGCGAGACGCCAGTAAATTCATTTATAGCCGTCTCGTTTAAATACTAGAGGCATCGACTTTATGCCATTTGCCTAGGACGCACCCAGATTTTCAAACATAGATATCCGAGAGTTTATATTTGTTCGAGTTCGAATTTCGCTACCTTTTCCCAATTCTGAAACTCACACAAAAACAAAAGAAATAGATACGGCACAAATTATGCTTTTTTTACACACACGCAAGAGTATAGACGTAACACTTTTGCACTATCTTATTGTACACATGTCCAAAAGGGGCGGGCACTAGAAAGTATATACTGTGGTGTAAATACATACATTCACTGAATGCACAGCAACTCTAGCCTCAACTATGAAAGAGGGGTTGGTATATACACACATCAACACGGTCTAGGGATATTTTTAAAAAAGCGAATTACTATCAATGTGTTAATTATTTATATGACATGTATATATTTAAAAGATACGTTATTTAATATTCTACCATTTTTTAATAATGGTTAAGGTACTTAGATTAAAATTTCAGGATTTTATGGAAAAAAAATGAAGCATAGACGGAAATCGTATATGAATGAACTTTTAATTTGTGAGTAAAAACTGAAAAAAATAGAAAAATCATTTAATTTGTGTTTATAAACTTGAAGTTAGTAGTCTGAGAAAGCGCCCATGATGTTCATAACACATCGGCAACGATTCGGCATGCTTAGAACAAGGTTGTCAATGTCTTGCTGCGGAATATTGTCCCATGTCCTTCTGAGGTGCGCAAAAAGTTGATCTTCTGTAGCCAGATTTTCAGGAACTTCCTTCAGAGCTCTTCTTTGCAGCATATCCCACGCATGCTCAATGGGATTTAGATCTGGCGATTGAGCAGGCCAGTCTAAGGCCCTAACATTATGTGTATGTAACCAAGCTGCTACCGTTCTCGCCGTGTGTGCCCGGGCATTGTCGTGCATGAGCAGGAAATCTTGCCCCATTTGTGTTCTGTGGGGCAAGATTACGGGCCCCAGCACCTGTTGGACGTATCGTTCTGCCGTCATATTGCCCCGCACCCAGGCGCGGTCGCAGCCCAAGATTTTGGGGGGGGTCATCATGGGTGCCGAGGAATATTTTAAGGGAGGATCTTCTCGTTGGTCTAGTAGTCGCAAACGTTACTGCTGAGAATGAGGACCTAGCTGGGTTCGATTCCTAGGTCGGGTACAGTGTTATGTGGGTGTAAGTACTATATGAAGGTACACTCCTGCCCAACCCTTTGGAGATTAAAGGCGTGATGATATGTTAAGGTTCATGTACATCTACAGCTCCACATTACTTATGCTATTCAGGGACGCAGCTTTTACATAGGGGGGTGTTACTTAAATGCTGCCAAATTGGTCGTATTTATTAGAACGGTAGATCGTGTAGGGTGGGGAGAGCGAGCGAAGCGAGCTCGAAAATTTTAACAATCCACGTCTGTTGATTAGGTGTTTTGTTTTATATTTTCAAGTAGAAATAGGAGTTACATTGTCGACTTATGCAGGCAAGCTTAAGCAGCTATCAGAATCTAAAATGCAAGAGCGAGCGAAGCGAGCTCGAAAATTTTGCACACTCGGATAGGTTCGATTTTCTTTCGATCATTCCAAAAGGACTAGGCATTACTTGCTTTGTCGACTTTTGAAGAAAAGCTCATGAACCAATGTAAATTGCAAGAACGAGCGTAGCGAGCCTGAAAATTTTAGCACCCCACCTTGAATAGTCTCTGTTTTCTTTTACCCATCATACAAAAAGAGAACTTACTTTGTCGAATTATGACGAAAAGCTTACACTCGTTTTACAGCAGTTTAGGTTTTCGAATCTAGCCTTACCTAAGCCTTTCAACCTTACGTACGAGCGGGGTGCCCAATATCCCGAGTTTGCTTCGCTCGCTCTTGAATCCTGGATTCTATATTTTTATAACAGGCTTTTTAAAGGAAAATATTTATTAGGCGCGTTAAAAAACTCACTGTCATTTTATGGCTATAAGTTACTTCAGTCGGCAGTCCCCATGTCTGCCGATGTTCTTAATGTTTTTGAATATGCCAATCGGGGTTTTCGTGGCTCAAGTACAGTTTTAAGTTAGTAAGGCAAGAAAACCATTCAGACTCTAGACAGCTTGAATGCTTTTGGGGGGGGTCATGACCCCCACGACCCCCCCCCTCGGACCGCGCATGCCCGCACCCAAACGAGATCCGTCCGTCCTCCAAGACGAATTCCTGCCCAAACCATAATTGTTCCTCCTTGGTATGGGTGAACTTCCTGAGGGTTCTGGAGACGGTTCCATCGTCCAGGAACTCGCCAAACACGCGTCCTTCGTGAATCTGGATGGAAGCCGAACCTGGATTCATCCGTGAACAGCACATTGGACCATTGCTCACGGCCCCAGTCCACGTGGTTCCGAACCCATTCTAATCGTCGTCCACGATTGCCTCTCCGTAAAGGTGGGACCCGGAGTGGTCTACGAGAGCGTAGATTGCTTTCATGCAGTCGCCTTCTTACAGTTTGGTCACTCACAAGCACTTGGTGTTCCACTCGCAGCCTTTGGACCAATTGAGTCGCCGTTGCATTTGGTTGTGCTCGCGCAGTAATTTGCAAAAATCGGTCTTGTCTGGGGGTAGTGATGCGACTTGGCCCCCGGTGCCTCTCCGCTACTTCACCTGTGGCACGATAGCGTGTCCACAATCTTGAAATTACATTTTGATGGGTCCCTATGGCCTCAGCAACATTACGCTGAACAGATCCAGCTTCCAGCATTCCCACAGCTCGTAACATCTCCGCCCTCGTCAAATGTCGGCGTTGCATGGCTACAATACCTCAATTTTAACTTTATCTTTCGTTTAAAAATGAAAAAAAACTGTAACTAAACGTAATTCGTATTGTTTTCTAAATTTCGCACAAATGAAAATTCCCTCTCCTATACATCAAGACATTTTTTGCCACCGAAACAAAAGAATTTTCAAAAATTTAAATTTGGAATTAGTCTGAGATAAATTACAAACAAATCGGTGTATAAAAGATTCCAATGCGGCCAGTACTTTTCGAGTTATTTAATTGAGTATGAAAATAAATATCCCTAGACGGTGTTGATGTGTGTATTTGATCGATAAAAATATCGATGAAAAACTACTGCAAAAAAATAAATAATAAAAAAAAATTTAAAAACACGACTGCCCTGCCAAAAAACGAACTAAAAAGTAAAAAACAAGTTGTATTTCGTGATTAAACAGATAAATAAAATTGTCATTGCAGTCGGGGGACCTCTTATATTAAAAAGTGTTCCACAGAATGGTCCTCCGACTGCATTGACAATTTTATTTATCTGTTTAGTCAGGGAATACAACTTGTTTTTTGCCATTTAGTTCGTTTTTTGGTAGGGCAGTCGTGTTTTTATTTTTTTTTAAATATTTATTTTTATTTTATATATTTTAGTGACAAGCTTTATTGATAGAAGGTTGACACAGATGCGCGAGCACGCATCTATGATGCAATAAATGGTGTTGCGTTAATCTTAACCAATATGTTTTTTTTTTTTTTTACTAACCTAAGTATGTTACTCGTGTGACGGTGTGATGATGAGAGAATTCTAAAACTCAATCATCTACGAAATCATTCACTCAATTAGACATTCTCAGTCTTACTCAAGTCTGATTACATCGTTTGCACAGCCAAAGATGAACATGATGATGATGATGATGGTTGTTTTGCACGTACACCGTACCGAAGTAAAACTGGTGCCCATAAATTATATATATTTGGAATGTGCTCATCAAGGCCTTCAATTTGATACCCATATTGTAATAATTGAAGAAAAAACATATTTTCCACTTTTCAAAATGGAGCCATACTGCCGACATATTGAATTAAAAAAAAAAAAAAATATAGCCAGTGTCACTCGGGATGATGTAAGGATTCTAACGATACCATACATCCAATCTGTTCAGACATTTAAAAGTTATGGTGGAATAAAGAAACTCACATACATACAAACATACATCAACCCTGAATACATTACACTCCTTTTTGAGCAGTCGTGTAAAAAGAGAAGTGTTTTTTGGGCGTATTTTGTATTGAGTATTTTTTTGCATTTCGATGCGGTATATTAAAAACACCAATAAAACCTAATCAAGAAAAAATATATTTGTTTCTACCAGGTCAGAACTAACATTCATATTTTCTAAAAGTAAATTTTGATCTTCATTGACAAATTTTTTCTCCTTCAATTAATACATCTAAAATTTCCTTCATATTATCTTTGACTTTTTTTTCATATCGTCTTTTTATCATTTTGTTGACGTTTGATGTGCAATTTATTTATTTTTAATTTCTAGATCTTTCGGGAAACTTATATAAAATGTATATGTATAATTTTTGTAAAACAGTTTTCTTATTATACAACTCTGCCCTGATAAGCCGAAAAGCGCTAACTCAATCAGAGTGAGTTTTGAGAAAAACGACTTTTTGTGAATGGATTTTTCCCACCTTCAAACGGGGGTTAAAACTTCTTAGTGGTTTATTAGATGCGAAATTATTCTAGCTATTGAATGGTGTAAAAAAAACTAAAAGGGCGTATCTCAGAGATAGCGCCTTTCGGCTTAGCAGGGCAGAACTAGTAATGACACTATGACACTAATATTATAAAGGCGAAAATTTGTGAGTGTGTGTGTGTGTGTGTGTGTTTATATGTTTGTTACTTCTTCACGTTCAAACCGCTGAACCAATTTAGATGAAATTTGGTATAGAGATAGTTTGAGTCCCGGGAAAGGACATAGGCTACTTTTTATCCTGATATTCCCATGGGATCGAAACTTATGCGGGTGAAACCGCGGGGCGCTGCTAGTTATAGATATACCTCCACATCTCAGCGCCACGCCCCGGTCAGTTTGGCCCCATGGAGGCGACACATGTCCCACGCCTCCAAGATATATCCCTCGATATCCGTGTTTTCAACACACATTTTTATTAAAATATGTATTTATTGTTCACAATCCAGAAACGATGCGGATGCATCCGTCGATGCGCGCTTTATTCAGAAGATGCAACAAGGACTACAAACTGCCCAACAGTAATCTGGTTATAGAAAAAGGCACCATGGTGTTCATTCCTATACACGCATTACACATGGACCCCGATATATTCCCCGAGCCAGAGAAATTCGACCCTGATAGATTTTCACCCGAGAACAAGGCAAAGTTGCACCCGTGTCACTGGATGCCATTTGGGGAAGGACCAAAGAAATGTTTAGGTAAGAATTTTATTATCATCTATCTAAAATACATACATGAACTCACGCCTTCTTCCCATGCGGGTAGGCAGAAACTACATACTTACTAGGTAGACAGAACGCCATCTGCTACGATTCTTATACAGGGTGTCCCTGGAAGTATGGATCAAATCGAATAGGGGCGTGGGCAAGGTCATTTCCAAACTTTTTAACCCTGAGAATGTCAGTGAATTTTTTTACGGTTCAAAAGTTATGACCGATTATTACTTTCTTTTTCAATCACTTCGCATAGTGCTCAAAGAAAATAATCATAAAAAATACTATTAGGGCTATCTAAAAAAAATAAATTGACAGCCCTGATAGTTTTTTTTTAAGATTTCTTTAAAACGATTCGATTTCTCTTCTTTTTTATTTTTCTTTTTGGAAAAACGTTTGGAAATGACCTTGCCCACGCCCCTATTCGATTTGATCCATACTTCCAGGGACACCCTGTACATCTGGTCATAAAACACACGCCGGTTGCGAGTACCTACTACGCATCTAACCTTTCTTAAGAACCAATACGGTCACTATATATCCTTCTAGGGCGTCCCCTCCCGGGGTTTCCACTCACATCTGCCTTGTAAATACCTTTTTTTAGTCGCCTTTCATTCATTTAATTCAATTTTATTATAATTTTGTTGGAGATCACCTCTGGACAGAAAAAATGTGTCTCTGGAGATGAAAATGGTTAGGTACAGAGCGGTTATTAGCTTTGGGCACAGAATATCTAACTTTGGGTCGAGGTCGTACCTATTAAGTACGATTGCTCAAACAAATGTCTAAGAGTCTAGTAGGAGCCTAGCGTCCTCAAATGATGTGGCTAAATGTTTCTATGAGCTGTTATCATGACTATTTATTAATTTCGTGAAAAATAATTTAGGTAATTCCTCCTCCGTCTTCATCCTCATTTAAGGTTTTTGCAACACAGTGATTAAGGAGTTCGATAATATACCTAGTTGTTCAGAGTGCTTCTTAAGTATCGTACGCTTTGGAATGAGCAACTAGCTTCTTATTTCTGACTGACCGACTCCTTGTGCCTGTAATGGGTTAATTGAAAATAAATGCTTTGAGTTTATCATATTTTCTCTATTTTTTCATATTATTTTTGCTTATTCAGATGTTTATGGCAAACAAGTGGCAACAGTTTTAAATGAAATCCTAGTCAGTGTCTTCTTCTTCTTTTTGAGTCGGCAAAAGTAAAAAAGTAATTTAAAAAAAAAAAATCGACTTAAAAAAATAACTCAAAATTATGAAATAACTTTAATTTCGGAAGTCGGTGTTTTGGTATCTGTATTTTAGTTTTAGTTTTTTGCCACCAACTTCTAAAATTAAAGTTATTTCATAATTTTGAGTTAATTTCTTGTTGAAGTCGATTTAATTTTTTTAAATTATTTTTTTATTCCGTAATTTTTAGTTTCAAGTAAAAACTGGAATATTTGTTTGTAATAAGTAGGTAATAGTTTTGTTGTAAATATTGCACTAGAATTTGATCAAGGTTTTGAGATGTTTTCCCTTTGACACTACACCCGTAGCTCGTATCAAAAAGCCAGGCCGTCACACTTACACGTATTGGTCCATATCTTGAAAATTACTGAATCGATTTTGATGAAACTTGCACTGTTCCCTAAGTTGAAGTAAATATAAGCCAATAAAAAAATGGTCACGATCCGATTAATAGTTGCAGAGAAATGCGTGGACAAACATACATACATACATCTATAAAGTTTTGTATATTTGTTTGGAAGCCCTAATAGATTGCCATATATGTGAATATAATGCAGTTCCAATACATACATACGTGTCGAATTGATAACCTCCTTTTTTTAAGTCGGTAAAAATATTTTATTATGTTAGACGAGTGGCATTAGTGGCGTCTTTTATTTAGGTCCTCAGAAGTGCAGGTGTAGGTATGGACACTTTGGAAACTCACCTACTGTATGGCCACAACACGTAAAGCCCTATGCCCTATGTCCATCTTTTTATATTATAAAATACAAATGCTTTAATGCCTTTAATTTTTTATGTGATTTAATCATTTACATACTAAAGTCATTTTCAGAACAGGTTACGTAATTTCTGAGATTATTTTATACATTTGAACAAAACGCTTCTGTTAATTAGTAGAACCTTTAGATTGGGTAACTAATATAATATTTAAATCAATAGCGTTGAGCACCTATCGGCGTTGTTCTTGACCTGCTAGTACCGGCTGCATAGCAAGCGTGTCATCGACATTACTTCGCACCATTGAACACTATGTACATCCTCCTACGTGGTCATTTTGACTGAGCTTTTAAAATCAATAGTAGTATTTTATATTATACTAGCTGCGCCCCGCGGTTTCACCCGCATAAGTCTCGATCCCGTGGGAATATCAGCTACCTAATTGCGTAACACATCAATCTGAATCTGAATCATTTTGAAGCAAATTGCTTATCCATTGCTTCATAAGTTCGAAAAATTTGTCTGCTCAACACGTAATAATAACGCAATGAATGCTGTTGAACTGTCAAAATGAAACCGATTCCGATTGATAATGTGTTACGCAATTGCCCCGCGGGATAAAAAGTATCTTAAATGTCCTTGCCCGGGACTCAAGCTATCTCTTTAGTATGGATTCTGATAGGATTACAAAATATATTATACATTTATTTGTAGAGATGTAAAAAAGGAATGAAAAAAACCGGCGAAGTGCGAGTCAGACTCGCAAACGAAGGGTTCCGTACCACAAGGAAAAAAACGGCAAAAAAATCACGTCTGTTGTATGGGAGCCCCCCTTAAATAATTATTTTATTTTAATTTAATTATTTATTTTTAAAGTGAATATACAACTAAATCTTTTGTGAATATTTCAAGCGTCTACCTGTTGCAAAAAAATCACGTTTGTTATATATAAAAAAAAAAAAAAATCTTTAATTCGGATAAGCAGCATCCATATGGGTTAGTAAAAAAACAAAAAGATAACTTATACCTATGTTAGTATGTTGGTAATCTATTTAGAAACAAGGCTGTTGTTCGAAATACATCTTTCGAACAACATCACCTAATAGCGGAGACTCGCACCTCCACGCTATGGTCTTCAGCATGGAGTTGGAGCTCCCCCGCACTCTGCAGAGCAAAGAGGCAGATTTCCGTCTGACAATGGCGTGAAGGCCATCGACGTGTGCTTGTGCAAACATACCTGATGCACTGCAGAAACGGGGCAGCCCCATCAACATCCTGAACCCGTTATTATATTGGACCCGTAGGGCGCTGATAGCCCGCTGAGTATAGTTGGTCCACAGACTGCACGTGTAAATACTTGGCAATAAGCTTTAAAAAGCGTTATCTTGACTGCCCTGCTACAGCGTGCAAACCTACGAACCAACATGTTACATCGGACTGCCAGCGCCCTACGTTCCCTCTCAATGTCCACTTGGTCATTAAGGCCGTCGGATACATAATGCCCCAAGTACTCAAACTCAAACTCAAACTCAAAGCATTTATTTCAATTAAACCATTTACAGGCACTTTTGAATTGTCAAGAAGTCAGTCAGTCAGAAAAAATGAAGCTAGTTGCCCATTCCAAAGCGTAGGTACCTATGGAGAAGAACGGGCAAGAAACTCCATGGACACTCTTTTAAATCAAAATAATGTGGTTACAAAGTCTTGGTTACATCATTCATGTTAAAAATTATACATGTGAGAACGATGCAGAACGTTAAAAGCGTCCATAATGAAAAGATGAGAAAAAACAACAATTCGAATAATAAATTAAAATAAGCCATGGCAGCAAAGAGATGACCAGTCCCTACTGACGGCGCCCGTTCACGAACATGACGCATGCATCAGCACCATTCAGCTCAACCATTTTGAAGGGAGCTAAATGATCCAACACATGCGCCACCATCAGCGAGACATTTGAGTGAGCATGACATACTCTCAGCCGCCAGAGCACATTCAAGTCAATGAAAGACGTACCCAGTAAATGGTAGCTTTATAGTGTGTACATAGTACTCACACATGTGTTATGCAATTATACAATACTAGGAGATTGAATTTATACAATGCAAAGATAGACTTACAATCTTCAGCAGCTCCAACAGTATTTTCAAGTGTTAATCAATTAGTTGTGGTTGTGGAGCAGGACCAGCATTGAGCCAGGCATTTTTATCCGCGATGTAATCCCCTAACTTATAATATGCCTGCCTGCATAGTGTGCGTTTAATACAAGACTTGAATTTTGTCTCATTCAGTTGAAGAATGTGGGGAGGTATTTTATTATAACATTTTAAACAGTACCCCATAAAAGATGAGTCTACTTTAGCTAGTCTGAAACCTGGTTGAACTAATAGGTCCCTATTTCTAGTACTATAATTATATCTTTCACCTCTTTTACTAAAAAGATGTAAATTTTTCCTTACATACATGATGTTTTCATAGATATATTGACAAGGTACCGTCATGATGTTAATTTCCTTAAACCGTTCCCTTAGAGAATCGCGCCTGCGAAGATTATATATGGCTCTGATGGCTCTTTTCTGCAGAATAAAAATAGAATCGATGTCTGCAGCCCGCCCCCAAAGTAAAATACCGTAAGACATGATACTATGAAAGTAACTAAAATAGACCAGTCTCGCGGTATCTACATCAGTAAACTGACGGATTTTTCTGACAGCATAAGCAGCTGAACTTAGCCGTCCTGCAAGAGATGTTAAATGAGGACCCCATTGTAGCCTTGAGTCGAGCGTGATTCCTAGGAAAACAGTTGTATCGACGAATTCTAGTTTCTCTTGATTCAATATTATCTCGCAATCACTACCTTTGACATTTGGTAAAGAAAATCTTATGCACTTAGTTTTTTTTCCATTTAATACTAAATTATTAGCAGTGAACCAATTTTGGACCTGCAGTAGGGCGTTATTTACGTCGTCAAAACTTCAATTGGTACACTCGCAATATTTCTATCCCATTAAGTTTAATCGCGGGCACATACTCAGGACATTTAGCACCGCCAGCCTTAAAGACCAAGAACTCGCACTTCTTAACATTATAAACTAGGCCATGCTCACGAGCATAGCATAGCATATATGAGAGCATTGGGAGCCCACCTTGTCTTTGTCTGTGAATAAAGTCAAAAATACAGAACTGGCTCGAATGGTTGCTTGGTCTAAAGTTAGGACTCGTTTTGTACTAAGACGGGAAGAGTTCAAGCTATATCAGCATTTCAATAGCAGTCTTACCTACTGGCGATTTGTCTTTTATTTACGAAAGTTTGGGTGATGGTGTTCACACAATGTGGTGTGTTCGGAACTTTGTGTGATAATACCAAAATAAGGAGGACTTGACCCTATAGGTACAGTCAACAAAAGAGATAAGTATGCAGGGTCGTCGGATATGATTGAAGTTTAGTAAAACCGATGGATGCTGTCGACTGAAATTTAATTTGATAAACGAGCTGTTTGTTTTCTATTAATAATATAAAATTTTATTCGAGAACATCCATCGGTTTCTTGCTAAACTTTAACTATATCCGACGATCCTGCATACTTCTGTCTTTTGTTGATTGTACATAACTTATTAATAATAACTTTACCTAACTCCCCTCTCTTTTCCTTTTTTTCCTGTCCTAACCCTTCGGAGATAACATGCGATGATGTTGTTTTACTATGAAAAACGAATAATAATGTTCGATAACATTTTCGATTCTAGGTGTAAGGCAAGGATATATCCAGTCGAAGATGGCGTTGATAAAAGTGCTGCACAAGTACGAACTGATACTAGATGAGAGAACAGAGGTACCGATGAAGATTAAAAACTCTTCACTCGTATACGCAGCTCAAGGCGGAGTGTGGCTCAAGCTGAGAAGACTGGACACTTAGGTAAATTTGAGTATAGGTACAGGGTGAAATAATATTAGTTAGCGAAACTCGGCATAAGTGATGGGTATACTTATACCTAAACACGATAAAAAAATTATATTTTTTTTTGGAATCAACGACCGGTTGTAATTTACTTGAAGGATGAGTTGAGAAAATCAGTTTATTTTTATTTATTTAATACTTCAAGCACATAAATGTACAGAGGCGGACTTAATGCCATAGGCATTTTCTACCAGTCAACCTTTGGGTGATGCAGAGACAAACAGTGGTAGGTGCAATCATGAAAATTAAGGAATAAATATTTTAAATATAATGATACGCATAAACCTATAAAAACTATGAATATAATATATAACTAATTATATATAAATATAAGCACAAATATATATACATAAATACATGAATATACTTACTAACTAACTAAAAATAAATAAGACAAACAATGAGAAAATATTACCGTTGTGATGATACTGCAAGCTTCTTGCGAATGTGCTCGCGAACTTTAACTTTAAAGGACAATCGGTTGGTCGCCATCCTGATCTCCTGAGGGAGCGCATTCCACAGAGAGATAGATTGAACGAAGAAGGAAGAGTGAATGAAGTCTGTGCGGTGAGTGGGACATTGAAGAAGACGATTGTGTGATGAGCGTAGATTTCTATTGTGGTTGGCGCAAATGTACTGAAAATGGGGGGCTAGATAACCAGGGGAAGACGGAGAATCAAGAAATGAGAACAAGGTTGTCAGTGCCCTTAGTTCTCTACGTTGGCGTATGGGCAACCACTTTAGAAGCGACCGATGCGCAGAAACATGATCATATTTACGCAGATTGAAAACGAATCGAATGCAGTTATTGAGAAGACGGTCAAGTTTGTTGAGGAGATCTGCATTCAGGTCATAGTAGCACACATCACCATAATCGATGATAGGGAAAATAAGGGACTGCACAAGCATTGTCAAACGGTACAGAGCCCGCAGCGTTCCAGTAACCTTCTGGCTCACTCTAGTGACTTGAGTCCGCCAGTTCAGGGTACAATCAATGTGCAAGCCTAGGTCCTTCACGTCAGTACCAAAAGGAACGATCGTACCATTGAAGAGAACTGGTGGCAAGGTTCTACCATCTACTTTGTTAATACTACGAGAGCTACCAATGATGATAGCCTGACACTTCGTAGGGTTAACAGCTAAGCCAAATCTATGCGACCAGGACTTTATGGCTATCAAGTCCTTATTTAGTTTATCGATAGCGTCAGGTAATTCATCAACCTTCGCTTGACAGTACAACTGCAAGTCATCTGCATACAGATGATACGCACACTGAAGTTCGGAAGTAATAAGATTAATAAAAATAGAAAACAGAAGAGGAGAAAGTATACCGCCTTGAGGAACGCCAGTTTCCAAATCACACCAGCTAGAAGAAGAATCCCCAACATGAACAGACTGCTGACGTTCCTGAAGGTAAGAGGAGAACCATTCCAGTGCTTCAGGAGAGACCATTATATAGGACAGAATGGCTAACAGGATGTCGTGACTGACGGTATTGAAGGCATTCGAGAAATCAACCAACACTAGAACAGTAACTTTGGTGTCTTCCAGTCCTGCCCTTATATCACCAGTCACTTTAAGGAGTGCGGAAACAGTGCTGTGCCCAGGCCTAAACCCAGATTGGAGAGGACTAATAATTGAATTACAATGAACAAAGTCGGAGAATTGTTTGTGGACACAGGCCTCTAGCACTTTGGATAGGAAGGGAAGGATAGAAATTGGACGGAAGTCAGTAGGAAGAGAGGGATTGGAAACCTTAGGTAGTGGACGAACATAGGCTTTGCGCCACAGGGAAGGGAATACTCCTGAGTACAAGGAAAAATTTATAATGTGGGAAATCGCGGGTAGGAGATGATCTAGAATAGTAACGATCATACCACGGGTGATATTGTCACATCCCACCGCTTTCGATTTGATGGAGAGAATGATTTTTCTGATCTCTCCCGGTTCAACTGGAATGAAACTGAAAGAATTAGTATGAGAACGCGATAGACCAGAAATTAGAGACAGAGTTTGTTGCTTGGTTAGACGATCCATGGTAGAAACAGTGGAGAAATGCCGGTTGAGAACGTCTAAGTCAATTGAACTAGGAAGATCTAAATGTCGCGATTTGCCGATACCAAGAGTTCCAAGAAATTTCCAAATATCGGCAGAAGAGGAAGAATTGATAGTATCAAGAATATGGCGGCGTTTAGCATTGCGTATCATCTGATTACATCTATTTCTTGCAGCCTTAAATGATGTCCAGTTCTCATCAGTACGATCCCTTTTAAATTTACGGAACGCGCGGTTCCTACGTCGCATTGCCATCTGTATACCTCTAGTCATCCATGGTGCAGGTGGCCGTTTTAATTTAACCTTTTTGACGGGGGCATGGATGTTATAAAGGTTGACTACAACATCATTGAATATGGCAACCTTGTCGTCAACGGAGGTAGCTTCCGTCATAGGCTCCCAATCGACCACAGATGCATCTTCTTTGAGTTTTTCGACGTTCATGCGCGCAAAACAACGCCTGTACAGAACCTTGGGCTTAGGTTTGGGAGGTTTCAGGATATAGGAAAGGAAAATCATGTCGTGATGAGAAAAGCCAGGAGCGTCATGTTGACCGTGGGAAGATACGAGAGAAGGATTCGAGGTGAGGATCAGGTCGAGCCAGGTGTCTTCGCCACATACGTGCAGACTAGCTGACTCGATAAGATGGAGGAGCTTACGGGACCGAGGGGAGTTAAGGGCAAGGAGGTTTGTGTTGAAATCACCCATGATGATGTGATGTGCATACTCCGAACCCAAAGATTCAAGTACTGATTCGAATTCAGTGAAGTAATCAACAGTGGGGGGACAGTAGACAACACCAATAATGGTTTTGGCTCCTTTGATACAGACTTCAAGAAAAATAAACTCCGCAGAAGCCGAATAGTTTGAAGAGGAAGTAGCAAGTATTTTGTAAGGAAAATCAGAGCGAAGGTATATGGCCACACCACCCCCTCCTTTATCAATCCGATCATTCCGTATAAGAACGAAGTATAAGTATATGTATAAGTATATATATAAGAAGTATAAGTATGTATAGTATGTAGTAAGTATTTTTTTTTATCGTGTTTAGATATCGATACCTATTCAGTCTGTGAAGTTTTAAACAAAATTACTAATTTTGAAACTGATATTTCAAGTAACTACACTACACAAGGTCGATGACCCCAAAAAGTAATCAAATCTTTTTTTGTTTTATCAGTCTAAACTGAACAACTTTTTCCACGGGACCAACATCGTAATCGTGAAAAAAATATCAACTGACCCATTTAAAACTTCAATAGGTACCCACTCGAATATGGGAAAGCTGATTATTTTTTTCACGATTACGATTGAGGAGCGTCGGAACAAAAACCGATATATCCAATTTACCATATTTTTCACAAATTAAAAAAAAGCTTGTAAGTTTTTTAATGTTACAAAAGTGGAAAATTATAGCATGTCAATTTGCAGTTAAAGTGACATCGATTGATGTGTGAAACTTGACGGAGGGTAGATACTTAATTTAGCGAGATACTTGGC
Organism: Amphipoea lucens; assembly: GCA_947508005.1. NCBI lineage: Eukaryota > Metazoa > Arthropoda > Insecta > Lepidoptera > Noctuidae > Amphipoea > Amphipoea lucens. The sequence goes on along the minus strand of OX382373.1, from coordinate 7,815,517 downwards.
GGACAAGTTTGGATATATCGGTTTTTGACGAAACCAAAATGGATATGTCGGTATCTGATATGATCAAAACGGATTTATCGGATTTTGGTAAAACCAAATTATAGTTTTGTATCTTATTTCTTAAATTAAGTATGTATTTGCATGCTAATTTTCTAAACTCTCAAATGACGTTAACTCGCAACTTACAATTTTGAGTTATGACAGTATTTGGTTTCATGTGCGAATTATATTGATTTATTTTTTACAGTAAGTAAATTGGTTTAATGTCATTTACTGTACTTTCTTGATTAAAATGTCTTGTCCTATAACACAATCCTCTAAAATAGACGGAGAACCAATCATTTCCAACAATTATTTATCGAAAAATCTAAGGCACACAGTAAAAGCAGTAGTAACGGAAAGGAGAACCAAAGAATAAGGAGAACACAAAACGGGAAGAAACTTGATAGCGAGTTGACATAAACGACACCCAGCCAATCACGTGAGGGTAAGGCGAAGTATTTACGAAGAGCGTTTAGATATTTTTTTTGGGAATCGATTTAATAAAAGAATAGAAAAATCGATTAAGCTTTTTTGTAAACGTGTACCTAATCGGAATTTGAACCGACCATTGTTGAATTGTGTAAAACTTAATAAGAATTATCGGTTTTTAATCCAATAACAAGAACCTGTTGAATTTAAAAATTTATTTGTCGGGTTTTGATTTGACCACAGTATTTTGATATTTTTTTTAAGATGGATGTAACTGTTTTTTAATTGATTTCTTTCCTGAAGGGTGTATAATTAAACATTTTGTAACAGAAAAAAATAAAAAATAAATAATGTCTTAATTAAGACATATCGGTTTTTGTTCCGACGCTCCTCGATTATGATCCTATGGAGGAACACACCTTTCTGCTACACCCTGCATTCAGTTAATTAGGTTCCGTTAGTGGTGAACCCATGTCCACCACTAACGGGACCTATGTACTTAACTGAAAATGATCTAGATGTCCATATATCTGGATCACGTATGGCCTATGTCTTTTGTTCGCTTCAAAATTTAAAAGAAACCATTTTATGCACAGGTACTTGTATAGGTAACGACGGTGACGAGGATACGGTGTGTGAAGCCAGCAATACCAGACGAGTCCTAACGGGGAAAATTTAACAAATAAATTCTACGATTGTAATTAATTGTCCCACCAAACCGATTAGTGGGACGAAGTAGACCGCGAGGAACATTCCACTTGCAATTTGGTGGTACAGAACCTCTGCAGAGTACGATTTCTTTTTATTGTAGGTTGCGTCTGTTGGAGAATTCACATACTCATTATTTGCCTAGCCTTTTCCCCTATGTTGGTCGGCATTCAGGCTAACCGGCTGCAGCTAGCTGCTAAGCAGCTGAATACCAGTCTTTTACTTGGAGTGACTGCCTATTTGACCACCACAACCCAGTTACTGGGTAACACAATACTCCTTCGTAACGCTGGTTGCCAGATTTTTGGGCTACTTACGAGCCGTAACCACTGTGAAAGATCCACGTAAGACAACCGGGACCAACGGCTTAACGTGGTTTCCGGCACGGAGATCTTGGTATGTAAAGATGGTCACCCATCCACGAATCAACCGCGGTAATCGTAGCTTTACCTGATCAATCGACCACAAGAAGATTTCACATGCTACCTTTAGGTACTAAATCATAAAATTTTCTACACACTCGACCTCAAATTACAGTGAATAGAAGTGTCTACTAGCTGTGCACCATGCAGGTTTTGAGTGTAATGACTGGCCCTGAAGTCCCAAAGTGGTAATTTCGTTTGTGCGCCATCTAGGTCGCGTATGTATTGTATACGCAGAACGGCTCCGTTCGCAGAAACCGAATATACGTACCAACATATTTGGATACACTTAGGTACAAGTTGATGGTATTGCTGAATACACACTAGTACATACTTATGTAGGTATCTTTTGAGAGTTCCAGTGAATAGAATAATAATGTATTAAATATTCTCTTATTGACTGATTGGATATTCCGATATCAAACCTTTTAGCGTTAGGTATTATATTCGAATTTTAGTTAGGGCTAACTTTTCTATCGACAGTAAATTTTTATTATGAGGGGGTCCGTGGCTAAATACAAACAGCCGCACAGCTCGATTGATCAGGTTAAGCTACGCTTGCCGCGGTTGGTCTGTGGATGGGTGACCATCTTTACATACCGAGACCCCTCCGTGCCTCGGAAAGCACGTTAAGCCGTTGGTCCCGGCTGTCGTTCGTGGCTCTTTGACAGTCGTTACGGGTAGTCAGAAGCCCGATAGTCTGACAACCAGTCTTACCAAGAGGTATCGTATTACCAAAGACATTAAATTATATTAAATCTCTTTGCGTATTACCCATTAACGGGTTGTGGAGGTCAGATAGGCAGTCGCTCCATGTAAAATACTGGTATTCAGCTGCATCCGGTTAGACTGGCAGCCGACCCCAACATAGTTGGCAAAAGGCTAGGCAGATGATGAGATATTTTTTATTCGTGGAATAAAATTGACGTCTGGCAGATTTTATATGGAACAACTGTCAAAAATTCAAAATTATTCCCCGGATAAAATTATCTGACGTTGGAAAAATCAGCCCCTACTAGTGTACTTAGTTGATATTTATTTGTAAGTAAAGAAAGAAATTATGATAGATATTATGAAAATATTTTTAATTTATTTTTATTAAAAATGGAGTGCTAACTTAAGTTATTGTACTTTGTAAGTTCTCTTACGACATTCTTTTATTTAGACCCAGCACGTAACTAATTAGGTACAAAACGTCAGTTAACGTCACATAGGTAGTGTGCGACAGAGATAACGCATTACGAAGCCGAAATTAGCCGATTGTTTCTTTCCAAAGGTCGATGTGCAATATTTATCGCCGGGTACTGTAAAAACATCTGGCACGATATTATCCAAACCAGTTTATTGATCGTAATTTTATTTTGTGTTTAATTTTGATTATTTGTGAGTACTATGTGTGTGAGGGTGTGTATGTGTGGTGTACATAATAAATAGTATTCTATTCTATTCTAAGAGTGTAACCCTAACCACTAACCACACCTAACCTTTTTTTTGGGTGTGAAATCATCAAATGACCCCTCCCGCTCTGGGTGGAGCGGAAGGGAGTGTCAGACTCTTACTGACTAAAACCCATCCGTGTTCCTTCCTTAGCCCTTTGTGTTCCGGGGTAGCGGTAACCCTTTCGGACAATCCCGCTACCCAACCTAACCTATTACTCACACAAGGGCACGGTAATATCCAACGCTTCCCTACTATTTCGTACCGGGCGACGCCTCGACGGTCGTAATTGGTATGGTAACAAAAAAGGTTATGCATAGGTTGGTACCACATTGACTATGACTGCTATGTATTCGTCGATTGTAGTAACCTAACCACTAAAAGAAAGGTGCTCAAAAAGGGGAATGATTTGCGGAAGTTTTAAAAATTAGTATTTTTATAAGGTTTATTATTTCCGAATTTTTTAGTGATTCGGCTAGGTTTAGCATGAATCATCCTTAAAACCGGATAAAAATAGTAGATAAAACTTGCATGACAAAAGAGAATTTATTACCATTCATAATTAAATAAATATTATGATGAATGATGAATTGATGATGATGAATTCATTATTATTTTATTGCTGAAAGAAATTTCTCAAGAAATAAGCAGTAAGTAGGTGCCTTTAGGCCCTCTGTATACGGCATGGTTTCTTTACGGTAGGCGCGCTAGCCGCCGCAGAATAATCGTGTGAGTTTGTATATGACACGGCTAACTATCGGTTGTATGGTCTACGGCTACGGCGCCGTGCCGTAGTGGCGCCGCGCGCCGTGCCGTATGTCCGCTGTGTCTCTCAAGTTCTCAACAAACTTCCATAGCGATCCATACAACATGCACTGAGAACCGTACCTACATACGGCGAATCAACCGTAGTTTTTCCAGCAAGAAAACGTGCGTGTACAACGGGTGTGGTCTTACTATTGTACATAAATAAATTATGCTATGAAACGTAGGTAACGTATACATACAGGTGGTAAACATAATTTATAGTTAGATACTAGAAATACAAATATGTATAATAATACATATTACATACATAGACAAAGAAATGAGAAAGATTGCAAGTTCAGTCTTGTTTTTCCTTTTGCTTTGTCTGTGTCTCTTTATCAGCGTCTTCCTTATTCGCTGAACTTTGTGTTTCATGGTCGTCATCTGATTTGATTCGAAGGACATTATTTTCTGATATTTGGAGACGTACACTTTTCTTTTCTTTGCTCGTCTGGACACCAACCGTCTTTAAATTGGATTTCTTTTTTATTGGTGCTGCTACAGCTAGGCTCATCATCGAGGCATCATCGAATTCACCCATTGATTGCGAAGTTGAAGCTTTAGGACTTATTTTATCCCTTAGATTAATTGCCCCTCTGTTTTTTTTTCTAGCCTGATGAACTTGAATGCTGTCAACCTTAGTGGGAGCTGGTATATCTTCGTCTTCCAAATAGTATGAAATGTTTGCTTGTCCCAATTGCCTACTCGGTATTAGTGTCGAATGGCTACCTACACTAAGTGAGGTCGGCGAAGTGGCACTTTCTGCCAATGTTGGAGCGGCAAGACCATGCAAATGTGAATTGTCGAGTAAGTCATATAGCCAATTGACAATAAATGCCTGATCTTTAGAGACACGTTTAACTTCACGGACTGAAGATGATTCCTCAGCTCTTTGTTCCATTAACCCAGTTAATTTATCTTTAAAATCCTCGTTTCCAACGTTGTCAACGTCTATCATACCGCTTGCACATTCGCTTTCTTCGTTTATCCATGTCTCAGGCAACACAGTTCTAATGTGGACCTCGTTTCTCTCCTGAATTGCGAAAAAAATATGTTACTCCTTGGTGATAAATCTATCTATATACTCGTAAATAAAAATGAATCGCCGAAATGTATGTACGCGCATAACTTCCGAAAGACTGCACCAAATTGGATAATTCTTTGTTGTTGAATACGGTATTGCCAGGACGAGGTTTGTATGAAAGAAAATTTAGTAAACTCGAAAAAAAAAAATTGCATCCGTGCGAAGCTGGGGCGGGCCGCTAGTATGTTTATATTTTGCAAAGTAAGTAGGATGAGGCATTTTATAGTATACTAGCTTTTGTCCACGGCTCCGCCCGCTTAGAGGTCGGAAATTATACCATTGGAATTGGTAAGGGGGCCCAGAGGGTTTTTGAGCAAGCATATTCAGGGCGAAAAGTTGATAGCTGAGTAGGTGTGGCATGAGGAGAGAACACCGAAAATATAATTTAAAAGTTTCTGGTAGGAGCCCCGTGGTCAGGAGTCCACTTTCAGATTTCAAAAAAGGGTCAAAAATAAAGTGATCTTCAGAAGCGTTGATTTTGGCATGATCGGATGTGACCTAACCCATGTCTTAAATAGGCAAATCTGATGAAGAAATTGTGGGCTTTCCCTAAATCTGACGACTTTGAAGACTCAGATTTGGACCATTTCTAAAAGGATATTTAGGGCGAATAAGAGTTATCTGTGAAACAGTGTTACATGTCCTGATACTGAATAAGTAGATATACAGGGTGAAATTGAACACATGCGACAAATCGAAATGGGAGATTATACTCATCATTATGAACAACTTTTACTATGGGACCAAACCTGAAATCGCGAAAAAAAAATCAGCTGTTCCCTACATTTATGTTCGCATAACTCGCCAAAATGTAGGGAACAGCTGATTTTTTTTTCGCGATTTCAGGTTTGGTCCCATAGTAAAAGTTGTTCATAATGACGAGTACAATCTCCCATTTCGATTTGTCGCATGTGTTCAATTTCACCCTGTATAAATATCTGACGAATTGATGGAGCCTTTTGGCAAATACCTACGAGGAAATTTCATCAATTAAGAAAATTACCCAAAAGTGGTCATAACATTGCATTTATCCCTAAATCAAGGAACCCAATAGCTTCGATTACTGTCTGAACTGGAAGGTGACACGTTTGTGAAGATTTCTCGATATTCAGAAGTTTGAAATTGCTAAACACTTGAACGTAATGATTAAAAGTTAAGTAGCAAAATTAAAACATCGTCGGAGTACAATATAAACAAAGTTGATTATTTCAACATTTTACTATGACACTAAGTGAACCAATTATTTGAAAAACATTCTCATCTTACAGGCTATCTAACGAACTAGCAACGTTTAAAAAAATATTGAGAGGTGCCCGTCAATTGTTTGATAAAGCTGGCAAAGGTGAAACGCCATACTTACTAAAATTAACGAAAACATCAAAGTAACGAGTTTTTTATTACGTCGTAATACTTTTCTATTCGAGGTTTTATTGTAACTACGAACCTTTGCGCTCGATATCGTTACTGATGTCGCCACCAATTCTCAGTGATAGTTCGTTATGAGAGTTTTGTTAAATAAGTCCCAACACTTCTGCTTAGGCCGGCCATAATTAGACTAAATGAAAGATCATGAGATTGAAATTTATTTCTAACCGATTTCTAAAAGAGTAAGTCAGCATAGATGGCCAAATCCGAAACTATAGGCTGTAATACCGAAAAATTCTTAAAGGAGTCACGGGGTCGATTTTGATGAATACTTAAGAGCCTATACTACCTCAGCTAAAATTCACTCTATCTCGCTCATACGATACTGTTTAGGTATTTGCTTTTTACAGTGAAAATAATGGTAATTGTAAAAAAATAAATAACATAAGACCTGCTTTAAAGTAAGTTCAGTTAGTATGCAAAGTTTCATGATGTAATTAGAAGTATTTTTTGAATACCAGCGGTTTATTGTTCGGGTTAGAGGTAACTTTGGATTTTTTTTCTATCGAGAAAATTTTATGGAATCGTGTTTTCGTCTAAAATAGGACTTAGCATTAATCCTCAACTTTACCATATATTTATTTCAAAATTAATGGTGCAGGATTTTCGACATAACGGAGGATCACGCTAAGCCATTTGAGGTAGTATAGGCTCTTAAACTGCATCATTAAATTTTTGAAAAATCAATTGCTCTAGCTAGGAATCCAACAAGTAGATTTTGAAAAAAAAACATGGCTGTTTTATTGCACCCTCCGATAGTGTCGTTAATAAGGATCAAATTCTGGAAAAATCAACTTTGTTTATAGTGTACTCCGACGATGTTTTAATATACTTAACTTTTAATCATTAAGTTCAAGTGTTTAGCATTTTCAAACTTCTGAATATCGAGAAATCTTCACAAACGTGTCACCTTCCAGTTCAGACAGTAATCGAAGCTATTGGGTTCCTTGATTTAGGGATAAATGCAAAATTATGACCACTTTTGGGTAATTTTCTTAATTGATGAAATTTCCTCGTATTTGCCAAAAGACTCCATCAATCCGTCAGATATTTATATTCTTATTCACTATCAGTACATGTAACACTGTTTCACAGAATAACTTATTCGCCCTGAATATCCTTTTAGAAATGGTCCAAATCTGAGTTTTCAAAGTCGTCAGATTTAGGGAAAACCCACAATTTCTTCATCAGATTTGCCTATTTAAGTCATTATGGGTTAGGCCACACCCGATCACGCCAAAATCAATGCCTCTGAAGATCACTTTATTTATGGCCTTTTTTTGAAATCTGAAAGTGGACTCCTGACCACGGAGCTCCCATCAAAAACTTTTTAAATGTATTTTCGGTGTTCTCTCCTCAAGCCACGCCTACTCAGCTATAAATGTTCGCCCTGAATTTACTTGCTCAAAAGCCGTCTGGGCTCCCCCTACCAAATGTACTTGCTACCGGTATAAAAACGTCACTGGACATGTTTGCTATGTCCTGACCTAGGTCAAGGTCTACTGTGTGCATTTGTTCGAAATCCGTTCAGCCGTTGAGGCGTGAAAAGATACTTTCGCATTTATAATATTAAAAAAATATTAAATATGATAGATTATGAAGAAGACCTCGGGAACATCATCCTTCTTTTTTTTGTCATTATCAAAGTCTATGTCTACATGGTATAAAACAAAGTCGCTTTTCGTACTCTGTGTGATCACTATGTTCTAAGCTATGCAATGGATTATGTCGCAGTTTTCACCATCATTTAAGTCCCATTTACACGGTGCAAGTTTATTGCCAGTGGCATACCATAAACTTGAAACTATAATTGACTGAGACCGTCTGAACAATACATACAATCATAGCTCAATACGGAGCAAGTTACCGTTCAAAACTGGTACTGGTGTAAACAGCACTTAGGGTAAGGTTGAGCAACTCTTACCCCGTAAAGGAAAACTGCTGTAGTTTTTAGGGTAATTTAGATTAATAGAGATGGTGGTAGAAGAAGTGGTATTCTTTTCTTTTTGGAGTCATGAGAATATACTTACATGAGATATTTCTTAATTTTTGTCCAAAATACCTTAGTTTTGTAAAAGTTAGGAAAAAACTAGATTCTGAATGAATTACAGCAGCAGCATACAACTATTGAATAGCAAAACTTTCGTTTGATTATTGTACATATGTAATTTTTTGAAATCGCACTCGTGTAAGTGCACTTGCTTACGATTGTTGAATGGTAATAATTGTACGTGCTTTATGGCATGCAATTATTGTTCTTGAACGTTCTAGAAACTTGCATCGTGTAGGTCAGGCTTTAGTTAGACAATTTGATGAATATATAAAATTTGGTATCTTACGTTTTTTAACATTAACTTAGTAGGAAGCACAGAAGTCTCGAAGTTTTGACATGTCGCCATTGCACCCGTGCGAAGCAGGGAGGGACGCCTCGCTAGTTTTTTTTTTTAAATTAAGTATAATATAAGTACTAAACGAACATAAATGCTGCGTATATGAGTTACCGATAGAAATATTACGCTAAAGTACTATAAGGTCGCGGGTAGATGTTTCCCTGTGTAGATACTGTTAGTGCCAGTCCACGGATGACATGCCTTTGTATAGGAAAATTAATTGAATACTACACAAACCATAATTTTATCGATGTCTCCATGCAGTTCGGCAGAAACCCGAACTAGTAGGAAGTCTACGGCCAGGAGCACGCGCACCAGAGTCAACAATGCTGACAGCAGCCAACAGGCCGTGTGCAGCCAGGCGGAAACGATGGTGAGCCGCGTGGCTTGGTACACGCCGCGGATACGACGCTCGTACATCAGGGTCGCCACGTTCACCGCATACGTACAACTGTGGAAAAACATTCATAGTCTGTACTGTAGGTGGATTTCACGGGTTATAAAATAACCATTTCAGATGCCTAGCATATATCTTCTATGAATCTACTAGTATATCTATACTAATAACAATGCTGAAGAGTTTGTTTGTTTGAACGTGCTAATCTCCAGAAAAACAAGTCAAATTTGAAAAAAAAAACGCATTTGATAGCCGAAGTCTTGAGGAAGGCTAAAGGCTATTTAACATCACGCTAGGATCCTTAGGAGCCAAAATCAGGAATAAGAAAAAAGTCAGAAAGAACGATAAGCGAAAGCGAAGTAATAGCGCGGGCACGCGATGCGATGCGACGGGGTGGGTCGGGGGAACAAGAAATTTCACGCGGACGAAGTCGCAGGCAGAAGCTAGTAATGAATAACAGCTGTGATTCAATATCATCAATATATTATTATTTCCTTGTCCGTAAATGAGCATACTCTAGCTCTTCTCTTCTTTCAGGTCTACACGTCTTGTATTATGCTGAGGTACCTAGACAGCAGGGCGGTTTCACCATTTATCATTTGTAGATGATGTTATGCTCGTAAGACGCTTGGTAGCGCAGACAACGATCATATTTAATTATTACTGTACATACGTAGGAGTACCAGTGATTTCGCCAAGTTTGTAGCAGAGATCCTGCAAGCCGGCATGTGTGATCACGGATGAGTAGATGCAGAGACTACCCATCGCTAGTGAGAACACGAATACAGGTGGCAGAAGTCGCCACGGCCGTTGCAAACTGGAGGGACACATAAATTAATAATTAGGTAGCGTAGATGCAGTTTGAATCGAGCTGAATGCTCGTATTATTGAGTAGGGACAGATAGCGTCACTACGTGGGGATCCCTCAAGTCTGATATATACCTATTACCTATATTTCTATAATTTGAATTTGTTACGACTATCATACCTTCTAGGGGAGACACTTTCAAAAGGAGCACGGGTTGAGCTCGATTCAAACCATCGCATCGCCCGCCGTCGCTATTCAATATCGACAGTTTTGACCACCTAGTCAGCGAACTCGATGCGATGAAATTTAATGGGCTCGCCTTCTATTATTTATTATTAAAAGCCGTCATTGCCCCACTGCAGGACGAAGGCTCATCTACTCCTTAAATCAGTCCCTATTACATGACTTAAACACAACTGTCAAAATGTGGGTGTAAACTTGTGCTTAGGTGAAAAATAGAAGTAATACATCACCCGGTGAGAGTCCTGCTCCCCGTGGAACACATGAGGAACATGGTGGTCCATACAAGGCCGAAGATGCCGGACACCAGCGGCATATACGTCGGGAGAGAACACGTGCTCTTCTCAATCCACTGAATGCTGACGAAGTCAACTGGCACCGAAAAAAGTCCAAATCGGTAATCTTTCTACCCTACCTAAACAAATGTAGCTGTTGCACATAACGGAGTTCGTGAAAATTTCAACATTCCGTGAAACTCCCTTTGATAAATGATTTATTTTCTGTAAGTAGGTTTGTACAAAGACTTTTACACGTCAATCATATTTTTTTTAAGCTAGATGTGGTCGGTGTTTCCTGGTGTTTCCTACCTGACTACTCTGAGAAGCAAGGCCGAAAAAAACTCAGAGGTCACAGTATTTTTTAAAGTCCAGACAAAATCTTGGTCAGATCATGTGAAGACCATGTAGATTAGTGTCTGAAATGGTCTTTTGAGGAAGGAAACATTATATTATATTATTTGAGGTTTTTATTTGTTGATTTATGAGCTGAGCGCTGGGGGCACGGCAATTGATATAAACCAAGCGGCCAATAGGTTAATGTGTAGCCAGTGGCGGACTAAGCCTGTCGGGGGCCCGGGGCGGTGAAACAAAATGAGCCCCCCCCCCGGTTTTCTTAGTTTATGCAGGTACTACTTGTATTTCTAGTAAAATTTTGCAAAAAATGAATAATGCCTCAAAAAAGAAAGTATAACGTGCGTAATAATTATACTCAACCTATATCATCGGCCTCGCAAGCAGCAGAATTTTTTTTCAGGGAGGTGCATATTCGTCTCTTCATTATGCTGTTTAAGAAAAGCAAGCAAGGATGCGACAGCGAGCGACAAGAGCTCGAAGTTCGATATATTTTGCACCTTAACTCTGAATTCTCGGTCAGGTTTCTTTTGAACATGCGTATTCGCACGGATAGGAGTTGCTTTGTCGACTTACTTATGCAAAAAGTCTTCTTAGTAATAAGAGAGCGGTCGAAGCGAGCTCGATAATTTTTTGCACCCGACATTATGTTTTGCTTAAGCAGTAACTACTGCTTAGGTACTGAATATATTTTTACCTTGTTTTACCTTGTTTGATTAAAAAGTAGTTCTTAAGATTGACGATTAACACTTGAAAATACTGTTGGAGCTGCTGAAGATTGTAAGTCTATCTTTGCATTGTATAAATTCAATCTCCTAGTCTATACTAATATTATAAAGAGGTAAAATTTGTTTGTAAGTTTGTATGTATGGGGTAATCTCTGGAACTACCAGTCGGATTTGAAAAATTCTTCTTGCATTTGATAACCCAATTCTTGAGGAAGGCTATAGGCTATTTAACGTCAAGCTATGACCCTTAGGAGCCGAGCAAAAGCGCTATGGGGAAACGAAGTGATAGAGCAGGAGACGCGGGCAAGTGATGCAATACGACGAGATGGGTCGAGGGAATAAGAAATTTCACGCGAACGAAGTCGCGGGCAGAAGCTAGTATTGTATAATTGCATAGCACATGTGTGAGTACTATGTACATACTATAAAGCTACCATGTACTGGGTACGTCTTTCATTGACTTGAATGTGCCCTGGCGGCTGAGAGTATGTCATGCTCACTCAAATGTCTCGCTGATGGTGGCGCATGTGTTGAATCATTTAGCTAATGCGTGCGTCATGTTCGTGAACGGGCGCCGTCAGTAGGGACTGGTCATCTCTTTGCTGCCACGGCTTATTTTATTTATATTAATATTTGAATTGTTGTTTTTTCTCATCTTTTCATTATGGACGCTTTTAACGTTCTGCGTCGTTCTCACATGTATAATTTTTAACATGAATGATGTAACCAAGACTTTGTAACCATATTATTTTGATTTAAAAGAGTGTCCATGGAGTTTCTTGCCCGTTCTTCTCCATAGATACCTACGCTTTGGAATGGGCAACTAGCTTCATATTTCTGACTGGCCGACCCCTTGACAATTCAAAAGTGCCTGTAATTAGTTTAATTGAAATAAATGCTTTGAGTTTGAGTTTGATTTGGGGCCCCCCTGGACTAGGAGCCCGGGGCAGGCCGCCCCTGCCCCCTCTTAGTCCGCCAGTGTGTGTAGCCTTTCACATTTGTATTTTCAGTGATACAGGCAACTAAGATACAATCATACAACAACCTAAAGCATTAGCCGCACATACATAAGTTCATCAGTCAGTCAACCAACTTGCACTGGACAAAATACCTAGAGGTTAAGTAAGACCACTAATACCTACTTATAATTAACCCTTACAATCTTCGTTTTCCTTGTTGATAGGTATGAACTCATAGATGACGTTGTGTTTGAGCGAAGTGAGGGATAGGAGCTTCGGGAACAGCACACACTTTTCGTCAAACAAGTACATCAGCATGTGGAAGCAAAATGTGCAGAACGAACCAAACACGAACGCCAGGAAGAAGAGAAGTAGATGGGCACCTGAAAAATATAGAGTATTCTTCGCGTTAGCCCATGGTACTCAACTCAGTCAACTCAACTTAGCCTGTCGCAGTCGTGGACATACGCCTCGCCCAAATTGCGCCAGAAAATCCGATTCTCCGTCCACCGTGTCCAATCTGTCCCAGCCGCTTTTTTGAGGTCATTGATCTATTTAGCTGGTCCTGCGTCATGGTAAAGCTTGGGGGAGAGATATGTCCAGCAGGTGCAATGATGAAGATGATGACACGATGGTGCTCATTAAGGCTTTATTAGGACTAAGTCGTTCAATGAGGGTCATAGGATTTTTAAATAGACGCCGTACTGTTGTTTATAGCAGTAGGTAGGTATAGCACGTATTATTTCCTAAGACGCTGCGTAAGGCACCTGTTCCACCGCCAATGAGGAAGCAACTAGCTATCGACTATTTTCTCGCTCAAGGCACCTTAAATAGATGTAGGTCCCGTGTTAGTGAAGAGATCCATAATTATATTAATAGTTGATCACTGACTGTTCGCACTGCCGGTGTTTCTTTTTTACAAGACCTATAAAAAAAACATACTCGTACCGAGACGCTCGCTTGGCGGGCAGGACACTAGCTGAGAGACTCTCGCTAAGTACCTACATACGCATAACAGCAAGTGCAGGGCAGTAACTCTACTGCCAGCCCAGCGAAAAACTATTTTAAACTATTCGAACTAGACACTCGCTACTCGCTGCTCACCAATTCGTTTCTAGTTGTCTAGCGTCTAGTCTAGCTCTAGTCGCTTCTCGCTAATCATCAGCGGTGGGACGTAGGCTAAAGCAGGGATCCCTTCTTTTCGCATAATGTTCTTTGTCCTAATATACTTCGGCATAACGATTTTGGCACAATTTGTTTTGGAATAATAATACTTCGGCATAATTTTTTAGGCATACATTTTATGTTGGCATAATCATCTTAAAGACTAATTTGTTTTGGCATAAATTTGATTCCCATAATACTAAACGACGTCAGGGGCACCCCGAGGTTCGGTTTGGTTAGGTTCCTTTAAACCCTGCAGACAGAAATAGGAGCCCCGCGCAGCGGGGCTCCGTCGACATGACGTCGCTAGAAATAAGTAAAACGCTCATGCTAAATTTTATGCTTTAGAATGTTATGCTTAATCATTATTATGACTACCTAGAGAAATTATGCTTAAAAAAATTATGCGTAATTATATTATGCGAAAATATAATTATGCCAAACAAAATTATGCTAAGTTATATTAGGTCTTAAAATTTTATGCAAATGGATAGGGAACCGCTAAAGCAGCGTTTCCACCAGAGGTGTGCGAGGATGCATAGCGAGGGATGTGTGTGAAACAAACCAATAACATCGCTTCATTTTCATAGCTTGAACTAAGTTAGCGTTGTTATTGGTTAGTTTTACACACATTACTCGCTACACATCCTCGCTCATCTCTGGTGAAAACGCAGCCTTAGCCTCTTCTTTAATCTCGGTCTCGACACTAGTGTTTTTGAATACAATTCGGTAGTTACCCTTCCACGCTCCATTGATATCGGTGTCACATCTTTCAATCAATCGGTATTCTTCGAACAACGGGACTGTTAAACTTTCTCCAGGCATTATTTCTCTATTTGCATGAGTAGATATCCCTATTAAAATTTTTCTTCTAAAGTAGATGGACAGATAAGTATATCACAGTTTGGGTGGGTTGTTATCAATAAGTCGTAGGTATGTATGTTGTTTATGTTTTCTGTACATATAATTTTAATGTCTTTGTGTTTTCTGCATGTCTATGAAGATATAATATTCTGCCACTAATGACAGCACAAAGGTGAGAAAAGGCAACGAAAAAGTTTTTTAGATTGATACTGTTGAAAGCTGAATTAAAAAACAATAATAAGTAAATACCGTAGACAGAGGAATACGATCTTTTTTATAAAAAAAAAGTGTGTGTTATTATCACTGTCCTCTATTAAAAAAGTACGCTGGACTAACTATACTCTACGAAATGACAGTTGTTTTTTGTGCCGATTCAAAGCGAGGCATGGACTTATTATAAAAACCATGAAGCGAGGTTCTCAGTAACTAAGATTGGCACTTTCTTTCAAATTGACGTTGAGTTCATGATGAGTTGTTTGGTTCGTCTCTGATGATTTAGGTCTAAATCGTGTAATACGACTTCTTTTTACCGACTTTAAAAAAAGGAGGTTATCAATTCGACTCGTATGTATGTAATATTATTGGAACTGCAATATTATATTCACATATGACAATCTATTAGGGCTTCCAAACAAATATACGAAATTTCATAGATGTATGTATGTATGTTTGTTCACGCATTTCTCCGCAATTATTAATGGGATCGTGACCATTTTTTTTACTAGCTTACATTTACTTCAACTTAGGGAACAGTGCAAGTTTCATCAAAATCGATTCAGTAATTTTCAAGATGTGGACTAATACGTGTAAGTGTAACTGCCTGGCAAATACCACAAAAAGGCAAGTGCATTTCTTCTTCTTAACATTTTTCTACTGTTTCTTCTACGAAACTAACATTTGGATGTGTGCATTAAAAGCAAAAGTCGCACTGTGTGGACTGTGCCATTCATATGAATGATGATAGAGTGTATACAGTAGGTAGGTATAAGGCATGTCATGTGATGAAACTCGAGATTATTGATGCACAAACAACGAGGCAAGCGATATCATCGCGACCGTTGATTATAATCGCTCGCTTTATAGGGATGTCCACTGTTCGATTTATTACTATTATTTTTTTTTTTTTTAAAAAAAAAAACGTTGCCCCACACTAGGAATTTCTCCTGTATTGTGGGTGCGTTTACAAAAATTTAAACTAACATACACAAACAGCCAGACCCGGAACAACTACTTATAGGTCAAACAAATATTTGTTCCGTGCGGGAATCGAACCCGCGACACGCAGCGCAGCAGTCACTCGCTTAACCACTGCGCCAACCATGCCGTCATTTTAACTATAGTTCCAGTTACTTATTTATTACATCCTAGATGAATTACTTCATATATGTAATCTGCACTCCAATTGCGCAATGCGTAATAAGTACCTACACTCAATGTATGACAATCCCCAAGAAGGATTTTGACTAAAATTCCTAATCCATGGGTTATGTTTGAAAAATTTGTCTGCTCGACGACGTAAATAAAGCTATTATTAAACTGTCAAAATAAATGGTATTGCGATTATATCGAAATGTCGAAAGTCATTCTTTCTATTATCACAGCCAGATCGGTGTCCTACCGTTATCGTCGGCCGTTTACGCGTAAAAGCCCTATTACGCTACACGTTAGGGCCCGATATTAGGTGATGAGTTTCTTATTAGCGACCCTTCCTTCCTTTGTCTTATTACACCACCCCGATTTAGGGAAAGGGTCCTTGAATATAGCGTATCTAGTGTAATAAGGCTGCGTGGGTACCTATGAGTAAAGCCAGTCTCCAGTAAAATAATAAATCTATTTACACATACATAATAGGTAATGAAAATGAAAACAAAAAAATGTTCACGCACGCCGATTAAAAGAAACCTATTCATTAAAGGTAAACTAAGTGAAAATAATATGTTTCGTTACGCTTGCATACTTATCAACCAGCTATTATAGGAAAACTCAGACAAGAAATATTTGTGACCGTATGTACCGCGTCAGTTATTTACCCATTACGCTTAGTTTATTGTTATTTATCGATAGTACCTAGCTGTTCGGCAAACGGGACACATCATTACAATGCATACCGCGACAAGCGATCGATAGTGATTAGCGCTGAACTTAATATTTATCTCCGAGTGTCCACAAACAGTATAAACATTTATTTGAATCATGAAGACGTTTGTTTTGTTGTGCTCCGTGATATCGATATTAAACGCTAAAAAAATTGATTTATCGTCCAGTGAACATGTCTCGTGGACTTTTGTGAACATGAATAACAGTAAGTTACATTATTTATCCATGGTTTTGTAGGTATAACGTTGCCAGTAAATGTTTTTATTACAACTGTGACCAAAAACAGGTCATTCATTTATTTGAATAAGTAACCGATGTGATAAGGAAACTGCAATATAATAATGTGGTAATATTTAATTTGTGTCATAGTAAAATCAAGTTTCACGAATTGATTACTTACACTATTCAACTTGCTTTTTTCTTTTACTTTTGCGAACGTGTGTAGGAGCTTGTGATTTTTTGAATAAGCTTTGCTCTCGAAAATGGGGAATGCAACGTTGTATTGAGAGATAATACTACCTTTCTCATATACGTGTGACGTAGTAACAAAACTAACAAAGATAAAAAACTTGTTAGATATAAACTCGACCGTTGCTCTCATTATGGAACTCTCTCGACACTTCGATTTCCCAAACAAAACAGGAAACTTGTAACCACAAAAATACCAATTTTGTTCTTTCACAGCTGTGGCGGGCAACGCGACAGTACCAGGCGGTGTGTACTCGGACTTGCAGGCAAACGGCTTGATTGACGACATCCTGATAGAAGACAATGACGTGCGCACGCGGTGGGTGGCCTACGACACGTGGGTGTACAAAGCCAAGTTTAATGGTACCTATATAATATTTTTAACATACTCCTGATCACCTGCGCAGTCCACTGTTGGATATACGCCTCTCCTCTCCCAATATGTGCTAAAACATTCAGTTCAGGGCCTTATGCATCCAGTCTATTTCGTATTTTTGAGGTCCTCTGACCTATCCCGATTTATTTAGTCAGCCCAGCATACACTCAATACTCAATCATTCATTTTGACCCTGTCGGGTGCAGCAAAGAGTAACACCATCTTCTTTCATATCTACATCTCTGTATCAGCCAATATCTCAGTATTTACCTCCATCACGCCCCTGAACTGGTGGTATCCATAACGACATCACAATATTTATCAGGTGCCAGGTATTGATTACCAATACACATCATTTCACATTTAGAATCATCGAGTAAATGCACGAGTGTCCGTTTGATGAATTGCTAGTCCGGCAGACATTATCCTAAAAACGTTGTACTGCCTTCAGGAAATGCCGCCGTGATTATTATTTGCTCTTATTTTTTGTTTATATAAAAGTAATATGTAGTACCTGCTTATGTATAAAAATAAGTGACTGGGTTGTGGAGGTCAGATAGGGAGTAGCTCCATGTAAAATACTAGTACTCAGCTGCATCCGGTTAGACTGGAAGCGGACCCCAACATAGTTGCGAAAAGGCTAGGCAGATGATGATCTACAAAAATGAGTAAGTACCTATCTGCTCTGGTACCTACTATAGTATATAAATAAATAAAATAAGTTTAATTCAAGTAACAAGATTCATATAAAAACAGACATATAAAAGGATAGGTACAGACAGGATAACAAGCACAGACAAAAACGAACACTCACAAGGTAACGATATTATGTCTGCTGCAGCATTGCCGGATATAGGTAAGGGCAATCCAGTCTGTAGGCTATCATCGCCAGGACGGTGTTGGCGATGTAGTGTATAGTTTAGAAATGTTTTTTTTTTTGTTTTATGTCTAGATTTTTTTAATTGTACGCGGTTTTAGTCAAAACTTTTTCTGAGTGGTGTTTCTTTGAAATTTTTATTGTCAGTGCTATGGCTAGAATATGTATTCACATGTTGTAAAACACAAAACTCAAAATTCTTACTACTAGAGCTCAGAATTAGATCACAAGGTTAAAATTTCTGTTGGAGAGAGATTTATAATTTCTCGAAAACTACAAAATATCGCGGAACATACATAGAGGTCCAATCGATAGGTATTAGCCCTGACTACAGACCTTCGCTGGTACAATTTTCCTGGGACACTCTGTATTGTAGTTCATCAGGATTCAGTCACGTGGGGTGAGTGAGACGAGGTACATAAATATGTAAATACAATTTTCAGTGTCACGTGAAGACTTGGAGGCCAGAGTTATACACTTGGTGTTCGAGGGCTTGGATACAGCAGCGTACATAATGCTGAACGACCACCAACCTATAGGGGTAGCCAATAATATGTTCGTGCGATACGTTTACAATGTCAAAGATAAACTTCAGGTAAGGTCTAAAACAAAAAAAAATTCATTTCCTTTTTCAAGAACCACAGCTTTCGGCTTTCATGTTGGTTTAGAAGTTATATCCTAAAAGCCACTTTTCTCAAAAACGTCTTACTGTCTATAAAACCCCACAGCGCTTTCCCTGCTACCATGACCATCGACTTCCATACCAACTTGCACATGCTTCACGTCCAGTTTTGTTTTATGCTGCATAAAGTTTAAGCAATTAAATGCCCCGCACTCTCAACCCGTAGCAGGCACGACTAGCTGCTTTAGAGCGTCTTAAGATAACAAACACATATTGTTTCATTGCGTCCAGTAGTTTACCTTTCAAATCAAGTAAAAGGTCAAATAAATAGTTTTACTGTAACATATCTGTGGAACCAGTTACTAACAGCTTCCTATAACGTTGCAGGTAGGAGAGAACGAATTGAAAGTGTCGTTCTTATCACCGGTGGTAACAGCGAACATCCGCTCTAACAAGGTGTTCACGGCGCCCACGTGTGTACCCGCGGTGTACAACGGAGAGTGCCACGTGAACCAGATCAGGAAGATGCAGGCTTCCTTCAGCTGGGACTGGGGCCCAGCCTTCCCATCAGTTGGCATTTGGTAAATCTGTTGCTTCACGGCTATCAAAGACTATATAAGGCATAGACATTTCTATGATATAAGGTGTTAAAAAATTGACTCGACGAACTTCAAGAGGTGCTTTAGGCCATCGAACTGAAAAACTTTCACTATGGGACCAACTCTGAAATCACGAAAAAACACCGTGACCATTTGATGGTAATAGGTTCGCCCCCTACCCCTATTACTTGGGACTTAACTATAACTGGCGAAATGTGGGTATAGGTACGATAAGTCACCAGTCACCTTTGCCTAACCCTTCGGGGGCTATAAGCGTGATGTTATGTAAGAATAAGTTGTTTGTAAACATCTAGTAGTGTAGTTACACAAACACGATAAGCCCGTCCTTTATTCTACCACTTGAGGACGTTTTTTTATGCAGTCACAAGATTAAGATATCAATAAATATTATCTAAGGATTGTACAAATAGTCGGATCTTTCTGTCACAGCATTTTTAGCAACTTGTAATAGTTCTGTTAGCTATTTTATCACACAATGTGATGGGCGTGGAAAAAAACAGGTTCTAGGTTATCACACTAATCACACTAATGTTATAAAGGCGAAAGTTTGTGTGTGTGTGTTTATATGTTTGTTACTTCTTCACGCTCAAACGGCTGGACCAATTTTGATAAAATTTTGTATGGAGGTAGCTGACACCCTGGATTAACATGTAGGCTACTTTTATCCCGAAATTCCTACGGCATCGACACTTACGCGGGTGAAACCGTGATGCGCAGCTAGTTTTCAATAATGGGGATACGCCCCATGCCTGGTCTGTTAGCCTGGCCTGGCCTTATCGCGAGACTGCGAGTTGCAGGACGTAGTTCCGAAATGCTATTGTATAGTTGACGTAGGAATAAATTGCTTAACCACTTTTGAGAACAATTCACAGTGAATTGAAACTTCAATATGGTAAAAAAAAGGTTAAAAAGAATATTTGATGATAATTTATTTTTAGGTCGACCGTATGTAGTGCATGTGCTTGAAATCCATACTAATATTATAAATTCTAAAGTAACTCTGTCTGTCTGTCTGTATGTTACCTTTTCACGCCTAAACCACTGAACCGATTTAGATGAAATTTGGTATATAGATAGTTTGAGTCCCGGGGAAGGACATAGGATAGTTTTTATCCCGATATTCCCACGGGATCGACACTTATGCGGGTGAAACCGCGGGGCACAGCTAGTATCATATATTTGTTCAAACATAATATAATATGTTTTTATTTCTGTACACTTCACAGACGTGCTGGGTATATATCTAAACACATAAAAACTGATTTTCTCAACTCATACTTCATGTAACAAGCAATGGTAAAATGAATTATCATCAAATAATTTTGTTTTATCCTGTTTAGATACCGATTCCTGTCACGTCTGCTGAGTTTCGCTAGCTAATGTAATTTGATCCTGTAAGTATTACTGTCACATAGACAAAAATAGACCTTGTCGTTTTTGCCTTGCAAGTGAAATTCAACCTTAGTGTGGTAAAGCCATTTTGAGGTCGACTATGGCCTACCAATAGGTAGTGCAAATTCTAAAGGGTCCTCGAAACGATCAATTGCCATTGTCAATGTTTATGTGTTGGTTTATTGTCAATCGCTTCAGTTGCATTTTACTCGTTAAATCATTTTGCGCATCAATGTGTATCAATTACGTAAACATTGACAATTGAAATTGATCGTTTCGGGGACCTTTAAGAATCATTGATTGAGCACATAAAAGATTCTTACACAGTTCTACTTTGACTTTACTTTGAAAAAATGCTGTTTCAGGAAGCCGGTCTACATCGAACTATACAATGGAGCGATTATAAGATCAGTGACAACACACACTAGCAAAGTGGGACCCGATTGGAAGTTAGACATAAAAGTATACTTAGAGACGAGACAGAAAAAAACGCAAGTGACTGGAGTGTTGAGTGCTTCGCTACAGGTGGAAGGGAAACAGACCCAGAAGACGTGGACGCATGTCAATGTAACCAGCGAAGGAGACGGAACTCTTGTCGTAGAGATCAGCATGAATGTCAGTGAGGTAAGGAAATAACGTAAGGTCTATGTACAGACGCCAGCACATCAACCTACCCGAAACTGTCAGATTTTCCCAATCAACTTTGAACCTTATGTTTTAGTGATAAAGTTGAAAATCTATTAAAGAAATTTGACAGATTGTAGTAGGTTGATGTGCTGGCGTCTGTACCTTAGGTTGGGGTAAAATGGCACTGCACTAGTACCAGCTTCTGAAAATGAAATGAAATGAATGATGTTTAATTTCGAGTTAAATATCGTGATTAATTGACTTACTACTCTTACTAGACGCAACAATACAATCTTGCTTTTACTTTTTTTTTTAGTTTTTGGATAAGTTCCTTATCTTTTATCAATCGAAAATGTTCAAACCTTGCTTATTTTTATTTTTTTATGTCACAGAACAAAATCAGACTTTGGTGGCCGAATGGTTATGGAGAACAGCCTCTGTACGAGTTGAATGTCATCTTGACTCCGGACGAGCACCAGGATGAGCAGTCACATAAAACCCTCATGGTGGGATTCCGAACTGTGGAGCTGATTGAATCTGATGCCGCGGAGATTTTCGGTGAGAACGATTGTTTTATGGCTTTATTTACATTTTTGGGGTTCCGTACTTCAAAAGGAAAAACGGAACCCTTATAAGATCACTTCGTTGTCCGTCTGTCAAGACCCTTTTTCTCAAGAACGCGTGGAGATATCAAGATGAAAGTAATATCAAATATTCAGGGCTGCAATCCCTTGAAGCAGTGAAAAAATCAAAACTTCTAAGTCAACGCAATCAAAAGATACGGGCGGTTGTTCCGTTTATGCCGCATATTTTGACACTCGCAAGGGAATCAAAACCTATAGGGTACTTCCCGTTGACCTAGAATCATGTTTGGCAAGAAGCAACGTCATGTAGCATAAGTAAAGGAAAAAATCTGAAAATCGTAAATTTGTAGTTAGGTACATACATACCTACAAACTTGTACGGAAATCTCGGTGCGCGAGCCCGACTTGCATATTTCCGGTTTTTTATTTAGTGATTACAAATTAAACAGAAAATTGCTTATGTTTTTTCCTGAATTCCAAAGTCGTATGGATGTTTTGTCAGGCTTGCTCGAACATTGATAAAACTAACAAACTTGAAGCATTAATCATCGTTATTGCAGGTAACGAGACCGCAGGAAAAGGTCTCACATTTTATTTTAAGATCAACGGCTACCCTCTTTTCATGAAGGGGTCAAACTGGATACCGTCCAATATTCTCCCGGAACTGGGCGAAAGTCAAAGAGATGTTGGTATGTAACAAGATCAATAACAATTTCTTTTTCTATACCTACGTACGTAATCTAATCTGTTCCACAAATATCTACCCACAGTATTGTGCCCCCGTTGACAAGCTTAGCGATGTGTTTACTTAACTGGTTGAAATTGTTTGAAAGGTGAATTAGTCGCGAGTGTTCTTAGCTATGTTTGAAGAAAATCGGTCCAAGATGGCCGCCGCCACAAAATGGCGGATTACATATTTTTTCACAACTCCCTCAATATGGATACTTATCAAATGAAAGGGCTTGACAAGTAGAATACTAGATACTATGCTAAATTTCAAAACCAAGATGGCCGCCACCACAAAATGGCGAATTATATTATTTTTTTCACAATTCCCTCAATATGGGTATCAAATGAAAGGGCTTGACTAGTAGAATACTATAGACTATTACAAATTTCAAATCCAAGATGGCTGCCACCACAAATGGCGAATTCACAGAGGAATACGTTAGTATGGAATTAACGCTAGCGACCACGAGTACCTAACTAGCTTCGCTTCACTGTGGTAAAAAAAGCTGCGCAGATTTCGGCGAGTCACGTGTCGATCGTATAGCTGTTTTACTAGTAATATACTTAATATTATAAAGTTTAAAAAGCAAGAAATAAAAGTTAAATTGAAAATTTAAAAAACCCCCGACTCGAACAAAGACCTTCAAAAACTAAAATAATAATATGTATATTGGCAGTTGCAGGAAATATTTTGATCCAAGCGTCCTCACGTCTGGGGACGGCTAATGAAAATTGGAAATTAACAGCAGTTATGTTTGCTACAATAGCTACATTCATTATTGCTGGGTTTAAGCCTCATCTGTTTGGCGTTTTCATTAGCCGTCCCCCGACGTGAGGACGCTTGGATCAAAATATTTCCTGCAACTTATATTAAACTTAAAGGGCAAATATATATTATTATTTTAGTTTTTAGAGGTTTTTGTTTGAGTCGGGGGTTTTTTAAATTTTAAATTTTTTGTATTATTATTCCCTTTAGTTTTGCATAAAACAGTACATATACGATACTTACTAAGTTATGGAAGAGCAGAGTCTCCTAACACAGACTTATTTGCTCACTAGTTTTAAAGGTTTACTTGTTAAAATAATAAACCATTTTTCATTTAATTACAGAAACAATTAAAAAGCCATCGTGTCTCGCGTGGATCCACGTTCGGTTTCACACGGAGGATTAATATTTTCTTGGCTTACGCCTTCTGAAGTTAGTTAAGGCTAAGGTACACATATAATATCGTCAGCAGGACTTTATCAAATACATATATTAATGGCATGAGTACCACGATTAATACCTCCGTTGGGTCTTGCTTCTAATTCAAGTAGTATATAGAAATTAATTTAAGGGCGATATAGAACAGCCCTGCTCTTGACCACTGTCTTACTGTGGAGACACGAAGTTTACAAGTTAAAAGTATTGTTTGTTCTAGTTGACAACCTGTTAACGGCTGCTCGTGACACGCACATGGGGATGTTACGTGTATGGGGGGGAGGCGTCTACGAGTCTGACTACTTTTACGAGAAATGCGACCAACTCGGTATTCTGATCTGGCAAGACTTCCTCTTCGCGTGCTCTATGTATCCTACTGATAGTGAATTTATTAGGTGAGCTAACTCCATGGTCCCTTGACTTTAGAATATCAAATTGTCCAGAAGATATGAAAGACCCTACAACAGGTTGGTAGTAGGTATATAGTACGCTGTTTGTGACCTAGTGAGAGTTTCATAAACAGAGTGTTTAGTAAATTTACAATTATAGGTAAATATTTTCTAATTCCAGCACGGTTGAGGATGAAATAGAGCAAAATGTATTGCGGCTCCAGCATCATCCCTCTATCGCTGTTTGGGCTGGTAACAACGAAAACGAAGTCGCGCTAAGAGGTAACTGGTACAACACCAGGCCCTCTTTTGACAAATATAAAGCTGAATATATCAAACTGTACGTAGAAACAATAAAACCTATCGTCGAGGACTTGGATCCGGGGAGGCGTTACTTAGTTTCCAGCCCATCGAATGGCGTGGAATCGGAAAAAGAGGGCTACATAGCTGCCAATCCGTACGATCCTCATTACGGAGACACGCACTACTATAACTACTTAGCCGACAATTGGAACATGATGACGTACCCCAAAACGAGGTTCGCGTCTGAGTATGGCTTCCAATCACTACCATCGCTCCAAACCATGAAAACTGCGACGAAAAATGAAAAAGATTTTAGTTTACAGAGTGAATACTCTAAACATAGACAGCATAGCCCAAACGGCTACAGTTTCATACAGACGCAAATGGCAAGTCGCTTGAAATTGGCTGCAGACGATCCAAAGTATTTTGAGAAGTTCGTGTTTTATAGCCAGGTAATTGTTTTTTTCTATCAGTTTTATAACTTTTACCTCTGTAATACCTACCTATTTAACTTTAAAATTGTATAATTATCTCTAGGGAGGAAAACAGTGAGGTAAGAGTCAACAAATAAGCTAGACTATCAACCCGGCGCGGTTGATAGCACGGCTGATTTGTTTGCTCGATATATCCTCAAAATGATTTTTAGATATCTCAAGCGATGGCGATAAAGGCTGAGACCGAGGTGTACCGACAAGATCAAGCTAATTGGTACACAATGGGCGCTTTGTACTGGCAACTAAACGATGTGTGGCAAGCGCCCTCTTGGTCTGGGATTGGTGAGTTACAACTTTAACCTATTAACCTTTTGGCATTCATACAACACGAAACATTTTATCAACAAAAATTATCTTTTATTTGACATTGTCAGCACCTTAATGTCATAGCAGTAAAGGCGATTTTTGTAGTGCAAGTGTTACCACTGATGTGCGATTGACTGCTGATATTTCTGGAGCGTGTAGGTACCTACCTACACGCTACAGAAATATTAATCTTGTAAATTATACTTTTTCAGAATACGGTGGCAAATGGAAAATGCTGCACTACTACGCAAAATCATTCTTCGCGCCAGTTCTTGTGTCCCCTCGCCAACTCCCATCCGATGACATAGATGTATACCTCATAAACGACAGATTTGAGCCGATAATCGACGCCATGATTACTGTAGACTTTTATAATTGGAGCAGCCCCGCACCAATCAGCACCAAACAATTTTCTGCGAATGCGGAACCATTGAGTTCAATATTGCAAAAGGATATTAAAATTAGGTTTTTGGACTACAGAAAAGAAGAAATATTTATTAAGTTCTCCTTGCAAGCAGCTGGTGTAAAGTCGCCGCCAAATTATATCTTTCCGGTGCCTTTGAAGTCAGCGGTTGGTTTGAGGAAACCGAATATTCAGGTCAGTTTTATTGAGTAGTAGAGAGGCACCTAATTCAGAACAGCGAACTGTAATGCTCCACGTGATTTACTTTGTGTTCCCCATACTTTCATTGGGCAACATTTAACAAAAAGCACTTGTTTGTTATATCCTGAAGACGAAACTGCTTGTCCTACTTATGTTTTGGTAGAGACTTAGCCCAGGTTAGCACGGGCGATTTTTATATTTGGCGCACTGGATTTTCAACGCATTGTTAGCGTCTAGAGTTGAAAATCCAATAGTCTGTTTTTTCGATGCGCTGGGATGCACATTGTTGGATTTTCATTGCTCGGCTCAACACCGAGAGTTGAAAATCAAATGCACGATAATGTCCTGCCGCGATATTTTTTTAAATTCGAAGACATGTGACATCTGCCAACCCGCATTGGGCCCGCGTGGTGGATTACGGCCCACTGCCTCTCACCGAGAGGAGGCCTGTGTCCCAACAGTGGGAACATTATAGGCTAATTATGTATGTGTGTGTGATATTTTTATTACGATTCGAATACAACTGTTTGTTAAGATTATCTCTATTTTTTGCAGATAACAGTGGGAAATGTAGTTATGAGAAGATCGCATGAAAATCTAGAATATACTATAAATATCCGAGTTGATACCGTAGTGATGTTTTTATGGCTGGAAACTGACATTGAGGGTCGATTTGAAGAAAATGGAGTCATAGTAACGGAACCACAAAGCGTCATCAAATTCGTTTGTGAGAAACACGTGCCAACACAAGTTTTACAGAAGTCAATCAGGGCCCAATATTACTACAACTAATCTTTTGCACATTAAAAACTACACACACACATTAATACCTAACCTGAATACATAATATAAGGAAAGTTATTTATGTTGATTTATTCATTTCGTTCTGTTTAATAAATATTACAAAATAAAAAAACCGACTTCAAAAAAACACTACAAAGTGAAAAATAACTTTAATTTCGGAAGTCGGTGTCTTTGGATCTGTATTTTAGTTTTTTGACACCGACTTCCGAAATTAAAGTTATTTTTCACTTTGTAGTGTTTTTTTTGAAGTCGGTTTTTTTTTTCTTAAAAAGTTTTTATTTCACGGTTTTTAGTGGGTCTGCTTATAATTTATCTAAGTTACAATAGCTTAGTGCTCATCGCCTTTTACAAACAAATTACTGCTTTTCCCGATGCAGGGAAGTTAATTGTTGAGGAGTTCTCCAGGTCCACCATCAGCCCCATATCACCATTCACATTGTGACGAGCATAAATTGCTTAGCAACCATATAAAAGTAATCGAATCGCAACCCGTGAAATACTTAGATATTATTGAGTAGTTCCGGTGGCCATCTGTGGTCTTCATCATCAGTTCCACTTCACCAAATGGTGCTTTCCGAGAGCAAGTGCACGAGTTACTATAAAAAATACCCAAATCGCTATACTTAGGTGTGCCTATAATATTTGAAGAGTTCCTTCGATTTCTTTAGAATCCCATCATCAAATCCTGACCTGATGTTTTTAGACTAGATGCTGATAATCCTGGCTGCAGCATCAGGCCAGACTTATGTCAACATTGCATTGAACTTAAAATTTAGTCCTGTTTAAAATGAGCCCAAACACGACTACGGTGCTGTTATTTCAAGGTTTGTACTTTTTCTGATGCTCCTGTCTTCAGCATCAGGTCTCTATGTACTTCGGTGTTCCTCATTAACAGTACGTTTATCCACACATCGAGCCCTTTTCAATGAGCCGAAACACGATATATCTGCTGTTAGTTGTCGAGGAGTTAGGTACTCTGCAGACTATCCTGACGCCAGCATCAGGTCATGACTTGATGATCATGAGACCAAATGTGGCAAATGCCCTATCAAACATCAAAACAATTTACTAAAACAGTCCTTGCCTGTTTGAGTAACTTCTTACTGTTAAGGAGTTGTACCTTCCATCATCAGCCCAGCTACCTGAGATGGTGACAACCATACGCAAATAAACAAGATACTTCATAAAATATGCGAAAAACAATAAGTGAGCCTATAAAATTTGAGGGTTGCCCTCGATTTCTCTAAGATCCCATCATCAGAGCCTAACTTGGTGACAATGGGACCACCTCAGAACTATCTACTTTCGAACAAAAAAAGAATTTTGTAAATCCGTCGACAATTGGCGGAGTATTCGATGAACAAACATACAAAAAAAAAAAAAAAAAACATACAAACAGCCGAACATAGTACCTCCTCCTTTTTGTGAAGTCGGTAAAACTACATAATTTAAAAAAAAAATTAAAAACACGGATTTAAGGAATCTAACGATACCCCATACATCCAAATCTGTTCAGGCATTTAAAAGTTATGGTGGAATAAAGAAACTCACATACATACAAACATACAACAACCCTGAATACATTACACTCCTTTTTGGGCAGTCGTGTAAAAAGTTTGGCACCGAAAGTAGGAACATTCAAAATTCAGCTTTAGTCACTTTAGCAAAAGGTTGATTTAAATCAAATAATAAAGTAGTAACTCCGTGCTTCCGGCCTTTAGTGCTGCTAGTTAGTAAAGCAGAGTTTACAAGGCCCTCTTATTCTGAATGTTTTTTAGAATAGGTACAATCCTTTTATGTAAGGCAGTAGGTATATTAAATAAAAGATTTATTAAAAAAGCAAATTAATATATTATCATATAAGGTTTTAGTTAACAATGCGAATATGCGTGCTGTAATTACAAACTAATTATGAATACCTGCAATACAATATAGTACAATGATGCATCTAAAATAATCTTTGGACGGTTCTTCACGAACTGGTAAGGGCTTTGCTGATATTCTTTTGAGTATCAATATTTTAAAACTATTATTTTTTATATTAATAATATAGTCTGTAGTATAGTTTATAGGTTTATATTAAAAGTTGAAATGGGTAGCTAGAATTTTAGTAGAGATCATTCGATTAATAATATCATTAAGTTTTTTTTAACACTGGGTTATAAGACTGGATTTATATACAACTGGGATTCTAGGGTGAATAGATTTTGCTGAGACAAAATTGGATCTATTATTTTGTTAGGAAGGAACCGCGCCTTTATTAAAATACTGAAGTTCAATACCATATTTGTGTGAGTTGTTTATTAGAATATGTACGAATGTTTAACAATGCTTGTGACAGAATTATAGCTACCCTCATATTGTATACATTTAAGTTATCTGACCGTCCAGGCGTATAAATAGCATGAGAGGCTTCCTAAACAACAAAACACTGCTGATAACATTAAAACCATACAAAATATACAAAAATTTGAGACCTAATTAATAGAAAACGTCAATTATAAACAGCTATAGCGTTTTAATAAAATAAGGGCCCTTACCCTGTATAAGGCCATTACAAAACTTATTGCAAACGGAGACTCGTTTCGAGATAACCTAGTATACTCCAAAAAGCACCATTTTTACAAATCAACCATCACATTTGGGGCCTGCTTCACCACTTTTGCTCACTTTTAATTGATGTCCTTGTTTGCGTTATTGTATATATTAATACTTTGTGTATCATGTTTATGAGCAGGAATTTCATGAATATGATAGCTTACAGCGTTTTCTTTCAAAAGAGAGCTTTTTGTATCGGATTGATTTTCTGTAGCAAAGGTTTTCTTCTTTTTCCTTCTTTTGAAAACCTTCTTTTTAAAGAAAGCAGGGATAAAAATAAAGATAATATACCTACATGTTATAATAAATAAACATTAAATTAAGTAGTAAGAATTGTAGTGAGATTTCTAATATAGGCCACAGTGGTGAAACACGCTCACATATTACAAAGCGTTCACTAGTTAAGCGTACACTGTGAAATTGCAATTAATATTAAACGTCGTAGAATATAAACAAATTATATTCCATTTGGCCATTGCATTGTCGTGCAACTGTATTGAACGGAAGACCTTTTATTTCAGCACAGTTATGTTGAGCATATTTTTATCATTTCAATTTCACCATGTAACAGCACAAGTATCAATAAATATAACGACTAGGGAAGAGAATTTGATTTCAGTCACTATTATATAATAAAATACTTAATAATATTTAAAAGTTGGTTTTGACATAATTTTATTCTATTCAACAATATTTATATTTTAACATATACAAATCTCAAAAAATATTACGAACGGAACCAGAATAAAATAATAATAAAGATAAACATTTTTACTACCTACCCTCTTCTAGTAAGAAATACTAATATTTTGCTAGTTTAGGATATTTACAACTCAAGTATGAATTGGTTTTATTTAATTAACTATTTAATCGTTGTTGCAGTAAATTTAAGTTAATACTTAGGTACTTCTAACACTATCACTTCATAAACATACATAAATACATATGTATAATGTATTAAAAATCTCTGAATAAATACCTACTGACTAATACAGTACTTACCACTTTCGAAGTGGTCAATTTATTTGCACTGCATTGCATTGATGTCTTCAAAGAAAGTAAGACGGATAAAATATCTAACACTTTTACTATTAAGTAAAAGTGTTAACAACTTTTTTAGAATGTCACAATTTGCAAAAAATACTAAGTTTGCTTTTCAGATACGAAATGTTAATAAATAAGGATAATTATGTAAATGAAAACAAAGCCAAAAATAAACACTGATAAAGACGATACACAACAAAAAAAAAAAAAAACAGACAAATATTAACATTAAAATAAACGATATTATTTTTTAATTTATTTATGGCAAGCACGCAGAGTACCGGGACATTACATCTGAATAGTTAAAGTTTTCATTTAAGTTTCTTGGGTGAGTGGGACCAGTTATTCCAGCCACTACAGCAAGATGTAATCTGTGGCGGGAGTTGTATAAACCCCTTGCAAATATCGGACCATCTGAGAGCCTTCCGCCTGGGCACGCGTTACCGTGGCCGACTTGGAAATCTCTAAGTAGACTTCGAACCCAAGTCGGCTGGAGCAACGGTAAACGAGTTCACTGACGGTTCAGATCTCAACTGCTTATGCAATATCTCCCCACAGACAATCTTCCATCTTGCGCCGCATGCCATCTTTGCATTGATGATTTTATGACTGCGTCAGAGAGCGGAGTTCACACAGATGAATTTTGGGCTAAACGTCGATTGCTTTTTGCAATCGATAAGCTAAGATAATCTCATCGACATGTAAATTATGGAGCATTGAATATCGCCTACGCTAGTAACGGCCCAGTATAATACGAACTTACCCTAATCCCCGGTTTTTGAAAGCCTAGAATTTAAACTATTGTTAAAAATCTCGTGTTCGGCTGTTGTGGTTTTTTTTTAACAATGACTCAGCTAACGTCAGGTTAGCTCATCGGGGATTTGATCGGGCTTTCAGAAAGCGTAGGTTTGTGTTGCCCATGGCATTGTATTTAAATACATACACAATATTACATATAGTATAACATAATAGCACATTTAACGGCACTTTGCATCATGCAGTAATTGTTCCTAGAGAGATTGTCATTAACTTCTCTTTGGCATTTGTATTGACACAGCCTTTTGGCCACGTTCACACCAAAAGTATAGTCGCCAATCGCCAACAGTGAGAATGTATAAAAAACAACGGACAACCAGAAGGACAACTCCCGTAATTTTAAGAACGTTCAGCCTGATCTTAGTCTCAATCTGTCAAAAATACCTCTCCTACGTTTTTGACATTGATTGTCGTTGATAAGAGGTTGCGAATAGATTTTAATGGGTTTTGGTGTGAACGCGGCCTCAGTGAGTGGCTAATAATAATAATATTTGCGTGCGATGTTTGTCGCTAGTTAATGATAATATAATTATTATAACAAATAATACATGTGTTGACAAATTAAATGGAACACCTTAATTGCACGTTTCGCCCTTTTTCTACGTGGATTAAGCAAAGCTTCTGCGTGTTTTTTATAAGCTTAACGAGCGAATAAGCTTCAGGAACCATAGACAATATTATGCTTTGCAAAATGACACTTCGTCGTTCAAACCAGAGTAAAAAGTTTTGTGTTCCTAATAACAGTGTATTTACTTTCAGTATATTTTAGTTTAGTATTGATTTCGATGTCCATTTAATTTGTCCCGTAGTATAGAATGAGTGTATGTAGTTATACTAGCTTGACATTTGGTTACATACAGGGTGTAAAAAGACTTCCGAACCGTAATCTACGCATACCGTTTATCTGACCAAGTAACATTGAGCACACCTAGGGAACGACTTTTATTTTTGATATGGAAAATTTATCTTAGCTGTAGGCGCGCAATTTAAAGCACGCAACAGACTGTGCCTACGTGTGCATAGCACGGGACGTGAGACGTTGTTTTCAAAACAGTTACATGGGATTTTGGCCTTTATTACCTCCATAACCAGGTATGATCCAGACAAAAGAATATATGTGACTCTTGGCTTCGTCAAGTCTTTTCACACTCGTTATATTGCTTATATCAATTGACAAATGGGATGACCTCGTTACAAGTTAGTGGTCCATGCAAGCCCATCAGAGATAAGCACCGAACCTGTAAACAAACATCCATTTATTATAGCATGTACCATTATATTAATATATAGAGAAGAAGAGAAGTATAGAAGTTAGTAGATACTTATTATTCGGTGGGTTAAACATATACTGTATAAAAATAGTGTCATATAATTTGTACCTAAATTGTTAAAATTGACATCCACATAAAGTATTTAAATAGACTAGATAGAGAATGGCATAGAGTAGATGAAAAAGTCCAAAAATATAATAATATGTAAAGAGACACCTGTCCTCCATGGTAAGCCCGACGGGTAAAAACTAAACTAGATCGATTTAGTTTTGTGTGGATATTTTGGTGGAAGGGTGCCTCTCATGCTGATAAAATATAATAATACGATTGCATGCTACAAAATCATTTGAAAAGGTTTTAAACGTGCATAATTCAGTAGATACTTACCGCAGGAACATAGAAAGCAAGGATTATTTTTTTAGTTTTTTTTTATGATTGATTTATCGAAACATTTTATAAC
Source organism: Amphipoea lucens (assembly GCA_947508005.1). Taxonomy (NCBI): domain Eukaryota; kingdom Metazoa; phylum Arthropoda; class Insecta; order Lepidoptera; family Noctuidae; genus Amphipoea; species Amphipoea lucens. Next base: position 7,782,302 of record OX382373.1, on the reverse strand, counting down.
TTGCATCACTTTTAATAACTAATGGTGCTTCAAAGACCATAAAAGTACCTACGGTGCATAAACGAAAGTAATAGTAAGCAACCACTTTAGCGATAGAATACACACCTTATCTTAAAAACATCCCAATAACGACCTAAATTAACAAAACATCAGAGAAAGTCATGAGTGAACAGTTCTACTTAAGATCCACTAATTATATCAAATGATTAACACATACAAGAGGTAATTAAGTATTTTGTGCGAAGATACATATAAACAAGAGGAAGATTTAGAATTTAAATCAGGAATTTAATTTTCACAAGGGACAATTATAATGGTTTTACAAACAATTTAAATGTAGGGAACAGCTTAGCTGCTTATATACTGTTGAACTTACGACCTTTCTAAAGTAAACTAGTGAAATATTATACTTCAGTATATAGGCACAAATATGATCACTTCTGTATTCGTGGGCTATGCCCAAAGGCTTAGTTTTACTTAGCAAGGGTGGAGGAGGTCCATAATATTGTTACAGTCCGGCCGTCGTCGAGAGAATGCCTTTCTGACACCTGTCAGTGCGACAATCATAGTAGCTATTAAAGATCAAATTCGCAAAACACGTATTCGTTTGCATGAAACTGACAGGTGTCAAGAACCATTCTTTCGTCGGCCGAACTATAGGCACGATATACTTTTAATAGGCACATACAAGTATTATTATTAATATTTATACTCGGAAATAACTTCAGCAGTATATTTTCTAACAACCACTCGTCAGTATGCAGTTGATTACAATTTATTGACAAAATCTCAAAATTCAAAACGGGGGATACGCATAACGCATTCAAAACTCGATGAACGAAGGAATCAGTCATCTTTGGATACACACATTGAATGAAAATAAGTTTATACAAGTGCTACATCCACGATAGAACAATATTAAAGTATAATATTTCCAAATTTTTGCATTGGATTTGGCAAGCAGCGATTTATGCAGTATAGCAGGCAGACTTAACTCGGTTAGCTATATAGACAGTGGCGACATTTGATAATTAACCTTTCATGAGGTAAATCCTGCATTATGTTTGGAATTATCACGGACAAGCACAAGACTGATTCCTCGTACAAACCGCAGATTTACCTGACGCGCGAGTGCAGGGCCGCCCTCTCCTCGGAGGGTGTGTCCCTTAGGAATGTGGAGGACAGGTTGAGGACCACCATGAGGCAGCATAGCAGTAAGGGGCCCAGGATAGCGCCCTCGGGGCCCAGGTAGAATATACCGCCGGCTATAGCGAGACCGGTCACGTAAGGGTGTCCGCCACTGGAAATAAATGAAATAATGAATTTCTTATAGACTGGCCTTGCTGTCGTTTGTCCACGATAAAAATAAAATAAAGATTTGATATAGAAATGTGTAAAGCATTACGCAACTGTATATTTAAAAATAGATTAGACAGTACTATCAGTAATTTTAAACATCAGTGGTTTATTAGTATATTAAAAATACACATATACAAAAAAAAAGTTCCTTACACGTGCCGCAAATCATTTTCTTATCAATATAGAGTATCTAGTACAAAGTACACTCACTCTTTAATCTCAGCGTAGACAGCGGCGTCGAGGAAGGCTATTGGCGCAGCCTGTGCTATGGGTAGCAGTAATGCTGCCATTGGTCGACCCTGTAGCCATACATCCAATGCTGCCGGTATACCCGCTAGGTAGGGACCCAGGAACGGAGCCGCGCCTAACACCGCTGCTAAAACTGCAACAATGCTCGCAGAATCAACATGGTGTTTTAAAGCAGAGAGAAGGACAGAATATATGTTACTTATATGGCTTCTGAAAATCTTTGAACATTTTGTGAATATGCTGGTTTATGTTATTAATTCATCCTATAATGGAACTGCTTGAATCCCAATGATAAAATTTATTTATTATTTATTTATATATACTTTATTGTACACCACAAAAATACATAACATGAAATAAACACATTAAACACTACAAAATATACAATGGGCGGCCTTATCGCTTTCTGCGATCTCTTCCAGGCAACCTTGGAATGGACAGTGATTTCCCTGGACATAAAATGAGGCTGTCGTTGGTGCAAATATTATGTAAAATTATTATGCAAGAGTTATGAATCATACTATCAGATGACTAACATACTCTAATAGTAGGGTCATACCAAAATCAGGTAGAAAACAGAACACACGCATAAATACAATGTTACAATATCTGGAGATACACTCACACAGGTCAATTGAAACGATAAGTGGTGAAATATTATTTATTAATAATATACTACAAGATCAACAACAATTAAGTCTTCTTTTTCTTAATATCATTTTGCCGCGGCGGTCGCAACTGTGCGTACACGTATTTGTAGAAATCTAAAGCTTTTTGTTTGTCATAAGCGACGTTGTTTCTGCATTGCGCACCGACGCAGCGGTTTATGTATTCTTCCGGAGGCGACTTCGGCTCCTCCGCAGGCCTTTTCCGTGACGAGCTCGTACTTCGAAGCGTCTCGACAAAATCTTTAGATGAATCGAACACAACTTTGATAGCGGTTCTGTTAGTCATGTTCAAGTGCGTGTCTTTGAGAAGGTCGTCCTTGTCTACTGCCGTCATGGCGGCGCTCGCGTCACCGTTCGGCGAGTTGGCCTGACGTATCAAGTAGAACGTAGGGGCTGGCTCCGTGACGTCCTCATCGGTCGTCACCTCGTTGTTATGTTTGTCACTGTACAACAGACACATCACTTGCGGGTCGAGAGTCAGCTGACACATGTCACTCTCTTGTAGAATTTTCACAACGTCGAGAGGCAGCGTACACGGCGCGAATAAACAAGTATTGTTATTTGAAGTATCCAAAATTATGTTGTTCAGTTCACTGTTGCTGTTTAGAAAACCGATATTTCGACATTTACAGTCCATCTTGTTGTTGGTAAAGGCGACCGTAGTTCCGGACGTTTTACAACTAGCGTAGTCGAATGTTGTGGACAGTGGTTCAACGGTCTCGATTCTGTTCCGGAGAAAATTGAATTGTTTCTTATTGCTTCTTTTTCTGAGACACTTGACACTGTTTAGGGCATTGGTTTTGAGTTTAGTGATCTCATTTTGTGTTATATCTGTGTTGACAGACTTAAGTACAAGACCATTTGCGCGTATTTCTTTGAATTTGTTACCAATAATGTGTAAATTATCTGCAGTTATGTTTACTGCACCGTCGATAATATCGTTGAACATACTTTCGGATACCGTAGCTGATGTGGTCTGTACTGTGATTCCCCTAAGTTCCAAGTTTCCAATCCTACTGTTAGTGATAGTGAATATCGAGTTAGTACCCATAATCGCTTCTATGGCTTGATTACGTACGTCTGTTATTGTAACGTTATCAAATTCAATACTTTTTATGCCAGTGACATTATTAATCGCTTTATTGTTTATTGAGTTTATTTTACTGTTAGTCACTCGGATTTTTTTCAATGTTGCGGCTCCCAGGCATTTTAGTTCTGTTGCGGTACTCGGGGACTTGAAAATATTTCTTGGCAAGGAGATCACTTCTTTAACATTGTCTATGGTGACTTCGGGTGGCGTTTGGAGCAGTGAGGTGGGAGCCAAAGACACGAACTCGAGTCTATCGCAGTCTTTGACTTTGAATCGTTGTAGTTGTGAAGTTCGCTGCAGTATCGGACAGTCGAGGACTACTCGTAACTCTTTGCAGTTCTGAACAGTGAGACCCGTTATGTGGTCGGTGTAGTAGTCCTTCAGATGTATTGTGTAGTCCTAGAACAAAATAAATGTCTAGATTAGATCTTACAGATTGGCTCTTAGGACTAGTTATATCAGATTATGAATTCAGAATAATTTTCTGATTATGAAGAGTATTTGGAAAAAAGATCTTTATGATATTTAACAGAGTTCTTACAAGTCAACTCTGCCAGCCAAATCAGTTTCACAAACCATTTTATATAAATTAAAAAGCAACGCAATAAATACTCACATTGCTCCTCACGCTACAACTATAAACCAATTCATTGGGCAAGTTATTGGCACAGGCCCAGTCCGGGTCTTGGCAGCTCGTAAAGTTGATCCTGACGCTCAGAGCAGAATGCACCAACACAGCGAACAGCACAATGTTCCCGTGGGCCATTACAAACACATGTTTTCGCTCACAATCACCGATTTGCACAAAAAGGCGCGCGCGGTAAAAATACACGTTCGCGAGTGAACATCATCCCGAGATAATACTCCGTTAACGAGACGTACCTACACACATTCATGAATTTTTATCACAAAGTTTATTGACTTGCCTGGGTTATGTTTTTTTAATTATTATCAATATTACATCCGGATTTTAAAGAAAACTTCTTTGTTTAGTGACTCGGCGTTCTTCTTGTTCTTGTGTGAGATGTCATCGTACACGTGTTTAAGTACACGTGTACGGATTTCACGTCTTAAAATTGTAGCAAAGTCGACCCATAATTTTTAGGGGACTGACAGTACAGACTGACGCTGTCGATAGCTTAATTTGTAACGATGTTAAACGTACACTCAGTAACTAAATGTCTGCGAGCTTTATCGGCTCTTGTAATTTTATACTAAGGTCATGATTGTTGATATGCACCAACAATTAAATTGTACGCTGTCCCTGGCCTTTAGGTAACAAGGACATGTTATAAGGATCACGTTTCAATAGGAACTCCACACTTTAAGGGTTATTTTTCTATGTATTTATTTATTTACATATACTTTATTGTACACCACAAAAATACATAACATGAAAAAAATACATCAAACACTACAAAATATACAATGGGCGGCCTTATCGCTTTCTGCGATCTCTTCCAGGCAACCTTGTGTCATTTTTATCACAAATAAGAGCCTTCTGTCCAGTATCTCGTGTAACTGGATCCTATATCTCCTAAGCCTCTGATAGATAGTGGCTTAGATCTAGATCTTTTTTAAAATTAAGTATCCAGATCCTTCGTGATTGTTCATATTTATGTTTATACTAGCTGCGCCCCGCGGTTTCACCCGCGTAAATGTCGATCCCGTGGGAATATCGGGATAAAAGTAGCCTATATGTTAATCAAGGGTGTCAGCTACCTCCATACAAAATTTTATCAAAATGGGTCCAGCCGTTTGAGCGTGAAGAAGTAACAAACATATAAACACACACCCTCACACACACACACAAACACACACCCCCCCACACATACACACACATACAAACTTTCGCCTTTATAATATTAGTGTGATTAATAGGTAATACGGGCTGGTGTCCGCAACTCCACGTCAATGCGCGTATTTTGCGTACGGTAGTGTGATTAATATTAATCACACTAATGCTTACGGTTTTACGCGTATTCGTATAGGTACATAAGTTACAAAATTTAATTATAATAGTAATAAGTTAATTATAAGTTAGGATAAGAGTTTAGATAAGTACACTACACTATCGCATTAGGTTACCCTGTAATGATAGATTTAAGTGGGAAAAATAAACAAATATTTATTTCGGGGTTGCCTCGTTTTCTTTCGATCTCCAACAGAGATCTTGTCATGAGCTGATGATGCCAAAAGTTCTTTCCACACAAGGAAAATTATAAAAAAAAAAAAAAATAGCAAAACATTTTTATCAACGTTTTGAATTATTATTACCCACTTAAGAAGTGATCGCTTGATAATGGATTTTAATATAATTGCACAATATTTGTAACCTATTAACAGGGACTTCTTTACTTCTATATCTTTTCGTGTTTGTCTGTGTGACCTCTTTGTTCTTTTAATCTGCGCAACGATTTTGATGCGGTTTTCACCATCATTTTGAGAATTTATTCCGGAAGGTTCATTTGTGAAATGAACATATATTTCAAGCTTACAATAATGAAATCTCGACGTATTGTCAAGTCGTTAAAACCACGCGACACAGGGGCGGGTCGCTAGTTAATAGATAAACTTCAACATCGTCAAAAAGTTCAAGGCGAGTTAAGTAAATGTGGATACCCAATAACAAACTCAAATGACTGGATAAGTTAAAACGTGGAGGTTTTACCTGAAGGTAAGTACACAACTTTGGCCCCGAACAAGTTGTGCACGAGCCACGTCCACAGACCATAGAACAACGCCATCTTGAATGATGCTCTGAACACCTGGAAGGAACAGATTCATTAAGGTCACTGTTGTTCTGGTTTTGTAACTCTTTTAGGTACTTCACTATTTATTTATGTACACTCAAACACTTAAAATAGAAAAATACTTAAAGATAGAAGAGCCCAAAGGTACTGCTTTTTTTAGGGTTCCATACCAAAATGGTAAAAACGAACCCTTATGGTGCTTTAGTCCGCATAGTTTTCGACTTTTGATGAAAAATTAAAAAATAAATACCGTTCCCACGGGGGGGAACGGTATTTATTTTTCTCCGAAGTTTGCAAAGAGAAAAATCTGAAATAATTCTATGTGATAGAAGTTTATGTAAAAATTACAGGAAAAATAAAACGATGTTTCTAAATAGCACACCTTTTCAGAAATCATCAACAAAAGTTACATTAGTTCCACTATCGGTTAAGAGATGGCGCTGACCCCAAACTGCAATATTTTACACCGCAGCGCGCAGTGTTAAAATTTTCTGACGAATATTAGGCCTCGCCGATGAAAGGGGTTTGAAGATTTTTGTATGAAGGTCGGCCGCCATTTTGATTTTTTTTCAGAATCGCGGTGCACAACAAAAGTTATATATTTAGATAGAGGACACTTATACAAACAAAAAATGTTATGTAACATAATATCCTAAAGCGTCAGGTTTCGGAGTTATTCACCGAAATATAAGTCGAAAATAACAAAGATTTTTTTTGTTTTTTTCCCCTACAGGTAACCATATTGAACTATTGAGGTAATAGAAACGTTATAAAACCTTTATGGAGGAGAAACAAATGAAGAATAGATATTTTTTTAATAAATAATTAAACACGGCAATTTATTGATCCTTTTTTTAATCCCAGAGTCTAATCTGACATTTAAGTCTTTTGTGTTTTCGTTTTTTTTAGTATAGAAGTTTGACATTACACTTGTCAGATTAGTCTTTGGGATTAAAAAAACGAACTATAAATTGCCGTGTTTAATTATTTATTTAAAAAATGTCTATTCTTAATTTGTTTCTTCTCCATAAAGGTTTCATAACGTTTCTATTACCTCAATAGTTCAATATGCTTACCTGGAAGGAAAAAAAAACAAAAAAATCTTAGTAGTTTTCGACTTATATTTCGGCGAATAACTCCGAAACCTGACGCTTTAGGATATTATGTTAATTACATTATTTGTTTGTATAAGTATCCTCTATCTAAATATATAACTTTTGTTGTGCACCGCGATTCTGAAAAAAAATCAAAATGGCGGCTGATTTTAGGGCCAAAAACCCCTTTAAAAACATATTATGATGATTCGGAACCCTCGGTGCGCGATTCCGACTCGCTCTTGTTTGATTAGATATTTCTTTCATTCTACAGGAGAGTTGGATGAGAGACGTAGAAACAGTGTGTAAAAGACAATCTTTTTTTTATTTACTGAAAACTAGCAGCGCCCGGCGGTTTCACCCGCGTAAGTTTCGATCCCGTGGGAATATCGGGATAAAACCTATCCTATGTCCTTTCCCTTGACTCAAACTATCTCTATACCAAATTTCATGGAAATCGGTTCAGCGGTTTAGGCGTGAAAAGGTAAGATACATACAGACAGACAGAGTTACTTTCTAATTTATAATATTAGTATGGATGTGTAATGTGTAACGTAACTGTGTGACACTTTGCATGTGTAAGATAAGGAACACACAAATATCTACGTATTACACCTAGCAAAAATTTATATTGCCTCATTCTAAAGAATTACTCAGCTCATTGGATCCATCCAAGATGATTTGTCTTTTAGAATTTGTAGTATTTGTATCAGCCACTACGTTAAAAATATTGATTAAATAATAAATGGGAAATAAGTTTATACGCAGTTTTTATTATCAAATTAGGGTAGAAAAAACTATTTTTTATCACTGGACTACAATTTTAGTCATTTGAGTCCTATACTGATAACCTTATTGATAACAAATTAGAACCAAAAATATTAAACAATTGAAGAATTGCGTCGTTAAAATGTGCCTTTGTAAGGGGCTCTGTTCGTCTCAATAGCTATACCTACGCTTGATTTGACGCAATGTTGAACTGTTCTAATCGATGTGAAACTATGATGCGAAATCAAGCTATATGCAGAAGACAAAAGGTCGAAGATAAAACGCTACAATTAAACATATTATTTTCCCTATGCTACTATAATCTTTGAATATTGTACAAGTTCGGTATATTCAATAATCTTACCTGATTGATAGCCACGGAGAGAGCGATGCCGAGCCGTGGTCCGAAGTTAGGTTGTACCTGAGTGATCACTTCCACTGGTTTGTACAGAGCGTTGCTGGACGCCAGTAAATAGAACAGTGTCGTGAAAAACACCACCTGATGGAAATATTTCAAATATAATTATGATAGGTAGAACATAACATCACGCCTGTACCCCCAATGGGGTATGCAGAGGTAAAGGACACATACATTTCGCACGTTATGATTTAAGTTCCGTGTAAGGCAAGCCCTTTGCCTGGGACGAACACAAACCCCTGGCTTATACTGAGAAATTCTTAATAGAAAGGTCCAACAAAATTATGCTTTTCTTAGGGATCGAATTCTGAAACCCCCTGCTGGCCACTTCGCCTAGACTGTTGATAACTTACCAAGTTGATGAACATGTTGATAATTGCGCTGCCGCCGCAAAGTAGCAGCGATGTGAACGCGCCGACCGAGCCAGCCAATAACGACACGTTGCTCGCTAGAGGAGCCCAGATGCTAGTTGCAATGGCACTCAGAGTACCAACGTTTGCTTGCACCCACGTCACTATCCCGGAATAGTCGAACATACCTGAGAAGACGAAGTTAAATAACAGGTTAGCAATTCTGAACAATTTGGTTTTGGTATTTTTAATGAGCCTCGACTTCTAGTCCTGGTACACTTGGTCCCACATCCCTAATAATATTGAAACAGAGCTGTTTTGCTACTAACAAAAAGTGGTCAGACTACCAGTCTGGTACGTTCGGCCCGAAAAACCCCTAATAATTTTATTGTAAAACAGAAATGTACTTCAATAAAAAAAAAAAATGCCTGCAGCTTACACACTCGGTCCTATAACTCTAATAATTGTTACTTAGTATTACCGGGAGTATTGGACACGTCGTTGACAAGGTTGTCCCACGAGTCCTGCACGGCGGAGCCGTCCACCTGCGGTCCCACAGAGGCGAAGTGGCCTGACACCCAGCTCTGGTACACTCGGTCCCATAGCTCTAATAGTTGTTGTTCTACGCGGAATATCTTCTCCGGGTCACCTTCTTTTAAGATGCTTTTCACCTGTTTTTAATACCAAGAAAGATTTAAAACAAGCTTATTTTTTTCATCGTGTTTTCAGCGTGGTGCAAAATGTTTGGTGAGATATCTCAGACCTAATAATACATAGTAGTTATACGTTTTTTAAATTTTCATGCTGAACCGCTATTTCAAGAACAGATTTCTAGAAAGAACTATTAAAAATGATAATGAGATAAGCAGCATTGTATATTTGCATGATCCGAACTAATCCGTGCTTGTCTCTCACTCTGTATAGTTTTTATCAAATGGACACTTACAATTTGATCAATCTTTATTATATCCGTATGGAAGCAGAAAAGGAAACAATGTAAATTAAAAAACATAATTATTTCCATTATTAGTTTACATTCGTCTGCAAAAATTATGGGACATTTATTTGGACTAATTTGTGATTAATTTTGTGTGGGACACTTTTCCCTACAGTGACATAGACTAACATAATACATGTTTAAGTAACAAACTGACCGCTGTCGAGATTCCTTCTCTCCCATAAGTGTAAGCGTTATCGATGAGTGAGTCGAGTTTCTCCTCCCATCCTTCGGGGAGGTACGCATGCAACTCACTGTTCTGTACGTACGTACTGTTCAACAGACTACCACTTAACTGGACTACCACTATAGCTTCTGAGTATATCTGGAATGATGGAAAAGTATAGGTACATTAGAACAAAAAAAAAATAAGACACCATAATTCTGACGTAAAAACACTTTCAACATTTTGCGGGACACTAAACGCCCCCAGACGTGATAACAATAAAACTTTTCGTTCAGCGTCCTTCATTGATTTAAGAACATGTGAGCAGGATCATCAATCTTAATAATGTTTGGGCTAAAATGGCACTCAAAAATAAGAGTCAATAATTAATTATGGCAAGACATGTGGATGGTATACAATAAAAAAAAACACACCCTACTTGCCATAGTCAGGTATAGATAATGCAATTAACGAGCTCGTGTCATGTGACTCTTACGTCTTTTTAATAAGGCATTAATTCAAATTTTTGACGCGTGTTCGTGAAATGCAACATCTGTATCTAAGTCCAATACGTTACCTGTATAAATATAAAGACAATAGCGACAGTCAGGAACAGGATAAGTCCCACGATGACGATGCAGGAGGACACCGTGTCCACGGAGCTGTAAGCCATGTCCCTGAAGCTCGCGTTGCAGAGGGCTGCCATCTTTCCTAGACCGCGAACGTGTGCCGGGAGTAATGCTGATTGCCTAGTGAATAGTAGCCGATAAGTACAAGGGAGTAATTAAAATCCAGGTTTGCAAGTGTCAATTTCGCCTGCATTTCGTGAATTGTTACCAAAAAATCTACTAAGGCTATCCTGAGTTTCTTAACAAGAAGCTTTATCTACCTTTCAAGTAAAAAGTTTTAGTGAACATTACGGGATCAGTAAATTTAGCCTTAGTTATGTCACTTACCTGGTTCTCCACCAGCTGTTCACTTTTGCCATGACATTGTTATAATGGTTCTCAAAGAACAGCCAAACACCGAAGTAGTTCAACAGCCTCTTCACCACATGTATGGCCAAGAAGAACAAAGTCACAGGCAACAACCAGATATGCTTCCAAACGAGCATACACAGGCATCCGAAGAACAACAACTTGAAATATAAGGCAGTATCCTCATCATTGTCGAAGTTATTCTTCATATAGTTCTCATCGAGCGACCTTTGCTTAAAGGCAGCTAAGAATCGGGTATCGTATTTAATTTTTGGATTCGATAATGGTAATGTGGATAATGTTCTCGTTTTGAATAACATTTTTGGGTGTCGTGGGGAGCTTTGGATGGGCTCATTGGCTGTCCAGCTTCCCCTTTTCACTATCGTTTCGGGAGTGACGGGGGACGGAGTGTCTTTTTCTGGAGTACTTTCTTGTTCACTGGATTCTATGTGGGTTTCCTCTTCAGGGTTATCTTCTAACTTCTTGTCAGTTTCCGGCTCATTTTTAATGGCTTTTTGTAATGCTAATAACATTGAAGCTTCTGGATCTGTAATATAAAATGTATTATAGTTGGTTTACACTACGTATTTTTTTATTATTCTATGTTTGATTTACTCTTTCAAAGATTTCCCCTGATTTGACCTTTTCTCAACAGACTTTTTGATATAATTCTATTGTGTCAAATGTCATCTACAGACATAGAAACTTACCTTTTTCCAATAGTTTCTTATGGACATCAAACACTTCTAAAGCAAAGCCAGCAATGCAGATTGCTTGGAGGAATGCAAAAGTGTACACTTGCAGGGATCCCGTGAGGCTTGCTATAAAGCTCGAGATGACTAGCCATAGCAGCTGTGACGTCAGTCGGAAGGCAGTCTCCCTCTGTGGCGTCCATAGGATGTACACGCTGATGACGTATGCTAAGAATATTGTTAACGTCTGGAAGAACACCATATTCAAATTAGAAAAGACAACATTTTGTTGAACACCATGCGTGTTCTGAGGGCCAAATACGAGCACTAATGGATCCACTGACCCGTGAGAGTTAGCTCAGCTCAAACCCTCCCTTTCTTTTTTAAGAAACCTAATATTAGCTCGGCTAAATTGGAATGATAAGAATCCAAGCTTTTCATATACATCGGTAGATTTTTAACGAAACTAAATAAAGAGTGTATTTAGTATTGTGTATTTAGTATTGTATATTAGGTAATTTAGATAAAACATTTGGTTAAGTAAATAAAATTGTAATTAAATAACCTCTTAAATCAAAAATAAACTCTTAATTTATTATCCACTTACAATATAAGAGCTGCAGACACTGATAAGCAAGGTGGTAGATAAACTGATGAAACTGCTTAGTTGCCAGAAAAGGCAGACAAAACTCCTTGGAACTGAGTTGTACATCCATGGTAACACAAATATTGCAGACAGCAACCCTATTACAGTCTGGAATGAAAAGATTTTAGAACTAATTATTAAAAAAAATTTTTTTTAAGTTGTATTCCTAGGAAATATTGGCCCAGTGGTAATGATTGCGAATTACGAGTTGTAGGTTCGAACCCAGGCTTTACTATCGTGTAAATAATTTAATTACCACTGCTCTGAAAATGGTAAAGGAAAACATTGTGAGGAAACCAGCATGTCCTACAACCAAGAAATCAAAGTCATGTGACATCTACCAACCCGCACTGGGCCCGCATGGTGGATTACAGCCCACTCCCTCTCACTAAGAGCTGTGTCCCAGCAGTGGGAACATAGTAAGCTGATTATGCTTATGCTATCTCAAAAAAATGTAACATTTTGCTTAGAGGCCAGTGGGGAAGTTGTGTAACGCACTATCAATAGCAATGACTTTAACTTTGATAGTTCAACAACTTATTTACATTGCTGAGCATACAAATTTTTCAAACATACATATGAAGCAATGGATTAGCAATATCCTTCAAAACCATTCAGATTGTGATTGATGGTGTGTTATGCAATCAGGGTGCAGATAACCATTTTTGGTTCCATTTATGTTTTTATCCAACTTAAAAAAAGAAGGAGGTTTGTTGCATGATATGCTGATTCAAAAGAATTCAAAAGAATTTTTGAAATCCATTTACAATTAGGCAGTTCAAATTGTTAATGGAATTGTCATGGAATACATTGTGGCTATAAGTGCCTTATCTTTAGATAATTAATCGACTTCAAAAACTTTTACTAACAAAATAATATATTAAATAAAATATATAAAAATAAATAAATAAATTTAAATTAAAAAAGGAGGAGGTTCTCATTCAACTGTATTTTTTTTCTTGGATTATGTTACGCGTTATGTACGGCAATTGTAAATCGATTTCAAAAATTATTTTTTTATTGGATAGGGTATGCCCCAAATTTATGTGGGACCAACATAAATTTGATTAACTTTGCTTGGGTAGTTTTTGAGTTACCTTCAATAATACGTATTTTTGCCACTTAGTTTATATTGATGATGTTATAATAACTTCCTGTCACTGATATTTACATATCAAGTAGTGATAAACGAATTTGTGTGGGGTAAGTACAAGTTAAAAGTTAAAAGTCAAAAATAAAAACTAAAAAAAAAAAATGTTTTTTATTTCTACAAAGACAAACTACTGTGAAAAGTGTTATTTGATGTTAGAAATGCACAAGTTGACACTTAAATAGTATCCAATGTTCATTGTTTACCTAGGTACTTTATCAGATTTGTCACGGTGATTGTCATTTCAACAATACTGGTATAAATCCACTCAAGGCCAATGATGCCATATTGTGAATAGGTATAGCGATTTTACTAGAAAGATCCCAGATGAAAAGATATAAAATAGTAAAGTAGATTTAAAAATAAATTTATATAATATCCAAAATTTTTGCCCCTTATATATAACTTTTATTAATTGCTAATCCACAGTGTGCCCCCGTAACATGGTGGATTATGGCCCACACCCACTCACCGAGAGGAGGCGTGTGTCCCAGAAGTGGGAATATTATAGGCAGATTTTGCTATGCATTTAAATAAATAGAGCAGGCTTTCTGTAGTATCATAAATTCGATTTAACGGTGATGATAACTGTATTCTTAAAGCAGGTAGACCAAGAAAAGTCTGTACTGCACAAAATCAACACAAATTTAGTGGTTTAAGGATGGAATTTGATAACATGGTATTTAGTGATCTGTGACAGGTGTATGTCAGCAGACAGTTTATTTATGGGCCTTGGTCAGTTTAAGGAATAAAATTACTAAAATATTTAAGGCTCATAGAACCACAAAAAAGGCTGCTAATGGAGAAAAAGATACGTAGGAGAGAATATGACCTTCTCAATAAGTCATTCTTTGAAATTCTGTGATACAATCACATAATATTATTATTTACTTAATCCATTGTTGCTATTTTATTTATTAATGTTTTGTTCTTGTATCTAATTAATTTTTATATTCTCACTACGAGTAAAAAGTCCTGCTAAAACATATATTTTAGAAGCTATTTTTATGTAAGTGCTGTGTATGCCTATAAGTGACAAATTCACCATAGCTCAATGCGTATGTTATTTTTTATTATGTCAATGTTTAGTGAATAAGTTGTTGGTGTACCTTTCAAATAAAATAAAATAAATAAAAAATAAATATTATGTCAATATTCTCTCATGGATATTGAACCACAATCATGTACAACACAAATCAGCTAATTTTGGGCAGCCAATGCTATGGGGTTTGTAATTAAAACTTACCTTATAGTGATCTATGAACTGTTGTCCAACAGTATCTGAAGCAAAGTTAACCACATTCACAGGTATCACCATCAAACCAACTATCACAGATGTGTTGGACTTCTCTAGATCTTCGAACCATGATTTCAGCTTCTTAGAGAGCTTATATTTAAATGGATGGAGTAAAGAGCCCACTAGCAGGGCCCAAAACAGAGGCTTAAAGAAGGGCTCTAGAATAAGAAACAGTACATATACTGCGACGCAACATACTGCTAATATAAATAGGGCAAAGGCGTTATAGAACCCATGTTTCATGGGTTTCTCATTCCCTTCCGTTATTCCACCTATAATGTTGAATATATTTTCGAAAGGCGACTGCTGCATTGCTCCTTCGATGTTATAGAATTGCACGGTACAACTTTAAGTAGGTAACATTAAAACGATTAAAAAATAGAATAGAATAGGAAATAGTAGTAATCACATTTAACTAATATGAGATCATAGTTTTTATTTGATTTTCGGGAACATTTCGATTCACGGTCGCGTTTCAGTATGAATCGGTTCATTGACAACAGGATAGTATAATGCGCTTACAACACGAGTGAAAGAGACATCAATATGATGTCTCAGTTCTATGGTCAAAATGTAACAAAAAATTATCTTCAGAAAACCGATCGATGGACTTTTGGTTGGGCTGTCAAAAGTTAATACCGTCAAAAATGTACTCTGTGATTATTCAAGTGAGTGACAGACTTTTATAAAGTATGCTTTTGCTTTATTTTACTTTGATTTAGACAATTCTAAGCATACATACACATATAATTATTGAAACAGAGTAGGTAAATATATAAATAATTATTTAGTATGCAGTACAGTATACTGTTATTGCAGGAATTTGTTTATATTTTAAAATGACTTATCACGTATGACACTTCGCGAACGAGAAACTTGCAAAAAAATGGCGCCAGTTTTTGATTGTAGTATAAACGCCAAGTCTATTAAAATTTTTTCTCTATGCGCCAAGTCTTGAATCAAGTTCTGTTATGGATAGAACAAAACCAAGGACGGAACAAAATATACGTCAGGGAGGTAGTTCTTATTTCTTCTTTATTATACAGGTTGACGCCTGTTTACTAAAAAATATACATAATATATGGGAACTATATTTTCTATCACCAAAATTTATATTTGTCATCAAGTTGTATCACCTAATAAATAGATCTATCGCCACGAAATATTTGTATCACCTAATAAATAGATCTATCGCCACGAAATATTTTCGTTCTCAGATAGCGGGGCTCCGTCGACATAGGATGCAAGAACGAGCGAAGGGCATCCCGAGGTTCGGTTTGGTTAGGTTACTTTAAACCCTTTACACAGAAATAGGGGCCCCGCGAAGCGGGGCTCCGTCGACATAGGATGCAAGAGCGAGCGAAGGGCACCCCGAGGTTCGGTTTGGTTAGGTCACTTGCATTATTTGGTGACTACATTTTGGTGACAGATCTACTATTTGGAGGACAAACCCTATTATTTAAGAAACACAAAACTAATTAAATTGGTGATAGCTTAAATGATACCCATAATATATTAGGCAGTGCCGGATTAGGCTAGCGCGGAGCCTGTATCTAGGTATCAAATTCTACTAAGGGCTCGGCCTTGAGTCGAATTTGGTTTGTTTTTACAAACCAAATTCGACTCGATTCCATTCGATTTTCGTTTTCGATATCTACACTATGCCTACACTAGCCAAATTGACTAGTTTAGAACACTTTTTTACAAAAAAAAACAACCCTTTTTCGAAAATGGAATTCAAAAAGTGTGAAACTGAGCTTATAGCGTAGTACTATTAACTATTAAGTATTCTGTGCTTATAGTGAACCTTCCTGAAAGTATGTACCTACCTAGATCACATTAGTGAAAGAATGATCAAAATTGGTTCATTAGTTTTTGAGAAAATCGCGGACATACAAACATACACACGTACATACGGGTCGAATACAGAACCTCCTTTTTTGAAGTCGGTTTAAAATACTTTTCACTAATAACACCTACTTTGGCTAGCGAGTACCTAAGCTAAGCGTTCTTATTATTATCAGTTAAAACTATAAGGGTTCCTTGTTGACTAGGGAACCGTAAAAAGGATTTTACTTGTTACAATATGGTGAACTATTATGACATTTAGAATGGTCCATGGTATAATAATATACTTCGCCTTCGCATGTTTTTTTAGACCATGGAATGGTCAATTTGGGAGAGGATGCTACCTTTATGCATGACAATGCCCGGCCTCATACTGGTGAAATTGGGAATGACTACCTTCAAGGAGTGAACATTAACTCTATGGAGTGGCCAGCACGCAGCCCCTACCTCAACCCAATTGAGCATGCTTGGGACGAGGTCGGACGATGTGTGAGACACCGAAACCCTTTCCCGATCACGCTTCAAGAACTCAATGATGCGCTCGTAAAGGAATGGAAGAATATTCACCAACATCGTATAAGAAACTTGGTGTACCTAAAGCATGCCAAACCGCATAACCGCAGTGATGAAAGTAGGTACGTGGGTAATAAACTAATAATACAAAGTACTAAAACTCAAGAAAATTTTAAAGTGGTAAAAAAAAATTACTTTTATATTTTTGTTATAAGATAAGATTGGTTATTTTGTTTAGGTATGTAATTTTTTGTGAATATAATACAAAGTGACACAACAATAAAGAACATTTGATTGTCTATTAAACACAATAGGTATTCTTAGTTTCCGAGACATTCAGGTATCTTTATGTGACCCTCATAAATCCTAAGATTTACTGCAGTTCGGGTTTTTACAGTAACATATTATATGTACGGTCAGCATCAAAAGTTGATTAACACTTCAGTTTTTTTAATCTTAGTTATTGAGCAAAATATTTGTTCAAAATTGCTGCAGAAGAATTTTTTTAAGAATATATAGGTAGGTACTCTTGTCTATTATGTGAAAAGCTAAAAATCAGTTTATTGAAAAAGTTGTTGTCAATTTAATAACATGTAAAAATGATAGTGTTAATCGAATTTTGATGCTGACTGTACCTACATAAAATTTAAAGTCCTGACTGACTGATTAGGTATATCAACGCACAGCCTAAACCGCTGGTCCTCTCTAGACATGAAATTTGGAGGGTACCTAGGTATGTTCTTTGTGTAGAGTAGGTAGGTACTACCTATCCAGTAAAAAAGGGTTTTTCGAAATTCCACCCCTAAGAGGGTGAATGGGGAGAGGATGTAATTTTACGCGGACGAAGTCGCGGGCAGAAGCTAGTAACTTATAAAATAATGGAATAGTAGATACTCTTTTGTTGCGACCCACGAAAACCAAACGCAAATATTCTGATGTTAAGGTCTGAACGGCTACCTTTATCTATCTGCTAACTCGGTACCTAATTATGTAGTTCACTCAACACTGTCGATAGCACTGGATTGCAGGAAGACCTCAGCCCTTTAAGACGGGTTTTCGGGATAGTCGTAATTTGCTGTTAGCATGGCATTGTGGAGAAAAAAAAAACTATTATAGTGCTGAAAAATCTTTATTACTTAGTAAAAGAAGCTACAGAAGTGTATCACATTCATCATTTATCTATAACTAGCTGCGCCCCGCGGTTTCACCCGCATAAGTGTCGATCCCGTGGGAATATCGGGATCAAAACTATCCTATGTCCTTCCCCGGGACTCAAACTATATACCAAATTTCACACAAATCGGTTCAGTAGTTTAGGCGTGAAGAAAAGACAGACAGACAGACAGAGTTACTTTCGCATTTATAATATTAGTTTGGATTAGTGCCAACAGATGTCACAATATCACCTAGTCTACTTATTCCCATGAAAAGATGCGTAGGTACCTTATCAATTAGTGTTTAACGTTGGTGTTTTTATACATATTTTGCTTGTATTGAAGCAAGAGAAGACAATCCTCCTACACAACTCGCTTCCTCGTGTGAGTACGTTGCGTTGTGATCCAGCCCAAACCTCTAAGATAAAAATGACTAAAGATAAACAGTAACCACCAATAAGTATCATAAAAACATAATAAAAATTTGACAGCGGCAGTGGCACGTGTTGAGGTCGGTAACGAGATTTACACCTTAACATCTCTTTCAAATATATTTCATTAGCGAACTTTTGCATTACACCTGTAGTTGCTAACTGATGTAAAAACTGATCCAAATATGGAATCAAAACAGAGCCACGACGTAGCAATATGGTTCTGTATATCATATTATAAGGTTCCTTCAACTGATATGTTGCTATTTCGCATTGGTCAGTAGTTAGCTGCCATTGATATACGATATACTGAGACTCTGAAATAACAGTATAGAGAGACCTGTGTGGATCGTTTTTGACCTGCATTAAACAATTGAATGTAGTTCCACAATCCCCGTGCCCATCAAATTCGCTGCGATGTTGCCATTCAGTACATAAAACTGCATGATGATTTTTTAAATCCTCTGGTCCTTTCGGTTCATAATCACGGACCGGCTGCGTTGTCACACTACTCAAGTTTGCCTGGATTGCGTAAGGAATTATAAACGCTGAAAACAATAGACTCGAAAAAATTAGTGTCTGAGGCCATCCAGATACTGTTTGCCTAACAGAATTTTTATTTAATAAATAACCAAATACAACAAGAATATTGTAGGAAACATCTTTTCCTGTACGAAATATTGATAAACATATAGCCAACACACTGAAAATTACGAACAAGACGCTGACTACAATACAAGTCTGAAAAGTCTGATATAAAACTGCAAGCCATTGTTCTAAGTAATTAGAGTGAGCAACTATATACGCATGTGATCTATTATCGTTGGGTAACAGTATGAAACGTTTTCAACATAATTCCCAGAGTTAAGCGCATATCCTCCCACAACTCCTTCAAATTCATTATTTGCGACTTTTTGTACCATTATCAGTGTTAAGTTCTTCATGAGTTTTCCATATTTGTTTACTTTTCCAAATTCGTGTAGATCAATTCTCATTGCGAATTGCTTCTCAAACAATGTAATTAAATAATGTTCAATTCCTTTGGCGCTTGTGTCGAAGTTCATGTACGGCCATAGGTTACGTGTTATGAATTTATATCGGCAATTACGAATACTTCCCTCGTATAAAACAGGTGAGTTTTGCTCAGTGCGGTAATCAGAGCACCATGACCAAAATGTTAAGTGACCAGATTTGAAACAATAACCAGGTTTTGTGAAATTGTACTTGTATATAGCGTAGTCCTCACCATCGCGTGATATTAACGAAACTGTAAATATATTGTATGCATGAAGTAGATGGGTAATGTCATGTAAACTGTAATTCCTAAAGCTTTGCAGGATAATGATGAATCTTGCTCCTGGATTCCAAAACTTATCTGAGATGACTTTACCTAACCCATGTTCCAATTCTTGATAATCTTCACACACCATAATATAAATAACATTGCTAATGTTTTCGGGCTCCCAAAAGAACCTTCTTGTAATAAATCGTGCACCTTGCACGTTATGGAGGGCTGATAATTTTAAATCATTTTTCATAATATTCATGAGTGTTATGTCCATGTAGTTGCTGTATTTCTTATAATCAATATCTTCCACCAATTTGACGACACAACTGGTAAGACTTCTATCGTGATCTTGTTTAGATTTTAATAAGGCACTAACACTAACTAAAATGCAAAAAATATTTAAAACTATCGTTTTCATTTTATTCCACGAATTAATCGAGCAGTTTATTTGTAAGTTTGATCTTCTTTATCGGAGACCTATGTAGTTTTGAGTGAAAGAAATGGAGGCACTATAATGATTTTTATTGGATCATTGAAAACATTAATCATATTGGTGCCTTTTATCAGGCAATTAATTATAATCATTGTTAAATCCCCTAATGCCCTAAATCATCAAATGAAATTACCATTTTACGAGTTAGGCACAAAGACTACATTTTACTATCATGAAATGATAAATTGATCTCATTCTTTGTTGTCACACGGTCACACGAACATCGCTACTTACTAAAAGGTAGTTTGGGTAATTTCCCAAATTGACAACATATTAAAATAAGCCCCTAAAACAAAAAAGCTTGTAAAAATACCATTTCTTGATTTGTCTATCCTGAGACCAAATAATATGTAAACTTTCTTTTATCTTTATTTGTTTGCATCACTTCGGCCGAAATACGTCCATTGCTGGACATAGGCTTCCCCCAAGCACCTCCACTTCGACCGGTTTTGCTTTTCTCGCACCCAACAGGTTTCTGCGGCCTTCACAAGGTCGTAGGTCCACCTTGTGGAAGGCCTTTCAACGCTATGACTATTTGTTTTACTGCTTATTAGTAATCTGAAAACAAACGATGACGTCACTGGTTATCTATATACATATAATAAAATCGTAGGAAAGTCAAAACTGTACATTTAATATTTTTTAAAAAGAATACTTGGGGCGTGATCTACAATCGATATCGAAGCCAAAAATATAGTTTTTAGAATTTTTGTCTGTTTGTCTGTATATGTATGTCCGGGCTAAACTCAAAAAGTACTGCATGGATTTACTTCAAATTTTGCATGAATATTACTTAGAGGTCGGGTCAACATATAGGCTACATATTATCACGCTATCACCTAGGGGGGAGGAGCTGTGAGTCTTTATTTTTCTTACGCATTCTGTGACAGCATGTAATCTAACGACGCATAATATTTAAATGTTGTTTTTCAGTAAGCCATGCTTTACACTATAAAAACTACGCCATTTAAGTAACTTGGGCAGAGAAACATAGTTTAATGAATGTTAGTAGTATAAAGAAAATTTTGAAGCAGCGCCATCTATGAGATTTCATAAAAATCAAATCAAGTTACATGTTGACACTTTTTGGAAATTAATAATTTAAATTTTATCATGTTGGCGAGGTTAGTAGTTAGTTATTCTTAAAATTCATAGATGGTAATGTGCATTTTCTTCATAAAAGTTGTATCGTATAGTTCGTTTTGATAAATTCAAGTTCCAACAAAACCCTCAAAAACTTGAGCAGAGTTAAAGAAGACAATTAAAAAAAAATGCGGTGTTAAGTATTACAAAAAAGTTATGTTCCGACTGGAGACGAAGTCGAAGTAACTGATGAATGCGTGCTGAACACCTGTCTCAGTTCACTTCAAGATGTGGTCATTTCTATCGGCGGCAATCCACTGATCGAATATGGGTTACCAGCTCCCCAATCATCACCGCATCAAGACCGTGGAAATCGGGAGTATAACGCTGAGACAAATTACGATCCGGGCGAAATGACCACCATACGAAATGACCATGTCGCTTTGTTCTTTTCAGAGTAAAAACAAATTTATAACACCGTCCTTGAAAGCGTTGGGCATAACCAGGGTAAAATGTTTTTGTTGGATGCTCCTGGTGGAACAGGAAAAACATTTGTTACCACTGGCATACTTGCAGAGGTCAGGAGGCAAGGCAAAATTGCTATTGCTGTAGCGTCGTCGGGAATCGCTGCCGCACTGCTTCCAGGTGGCAAGACAGCACATGCCATGTTTAAAATTCCCATCGATTTAGAGAGCGCCGAAACGCCTGTTTGTGGTGTGTCACGTAACAGCGATAAGGGACACGTGCTCAAGGATTGCTCTCTGATCGTTTGGGATGAGTGCACGATGGCCAATAGGAAGGCAGTTGAGGCCGCGGACAGAACCCTGCAGGACATCCGCAGGAACGAACATTTGATGGGTGGTGTCCATGTGGTGTCACAGTTCTGTTCAGTGGCGATTTCCGGCAAACGCTTCCTGTGGTGACGCGGGGATCGAGGGCTGACGAGCTGAATGCGTCACGAGTTCGTATGCTGCGCTTGACTATTAATATGAGAGCTCGGCTCGGCGGCAATGCACGTGCTCAAGAATTCTCCGATGTCCTTCTAAGTCTTGGCGAAGGAAGGAAGGAAGGCTCACCAGAAGAGAGAGGTGGACAGGTGGTGCTTCCAGAGTCTCTCTGTAGAGTGGTATCCAGCTTAGAAGAACTCATTCGCTGTGTGTGCGGGGACATCAGTCGTATACTGCACCAGCAGAATTCATGGGTGTGTAAACGGGCCATTTTGACGCCCAAAAATGATCAGGCTGCAGCAATTAACAAATGTATTCTCTCGTAAATTGAGGGGAATGAAGTGGTCTACACCTCGATAAACATTGTTGTCGAGCAAGATGACGCCACACATTATTCCGTGGAATTTCTGAACTCCCTGTCAGCAAGTGGACTTCCAGCGCATACCATCAAGCTGAAGGTCGGTGTCCCGATTATGCTTCTTCGGAACCTATCTCCTCCGAAGTTGTGTAACGGGACCCGCCTTAAAGTCATCTCGGTCCACAGACACACCATTGAGGCGGAAATTCTTACGGTTTGTGGCGTCGGCGAGGCAGTATTTATACCACGCATTCCCCTCATACCTCATAGCTTCCCGTTCCAGTTCAAGCGCGTACAGTTCCCCGTGAGTGTTTGCTTCGCGATGACTATCAATAAGTCGCAGGGGCAGACACTGAGGGCAGCGGGTGTCGACCTCAGGACGAGTTGCTTCTCACACGGACAATTGTACGTCGCTTGCTCTCGCGTCACCAGTCCTGACTCTCTTTACATTTTGGCTCCTGGCAGCATAACTACCAACGTAGTTTATAGGGAAGTGTTGTAAGGTATGATACCTTTCTACGTATTTTTACTCTTTTGTGTCCTGGAATGTATTCCTGCATTATTTTATCTATTTCCTTCGGTCACATCTTATGACTGAACTCAGCAGGATTCCCATATACTTAACTCTCTTCACTTGCTTCGCTTGCAAAAAAACTTATTTTTTAAGCCTATTTAAAAAGTTGTTTACTTATAATGCTATAGTGACACTGGCATCTTAGGTATTTTTGGTGCTGTAGAGCCTTCACGTAGACGACGTCGCGGGCAGCAGCTAGTATATTTATAAAAGATTTATAGCGACTCTCACTTCATACTAATGTAATGGCGTATTAACTGCGGGCTATGGCCAAGAGGGCCATAGCCCGCGGTGGCAGACTGCAAGGTTCTGCGCGGGTAACTCGCCGTCTGCCTTATTTTCATGTTAGGAGCGCTGCATATATCTTCTACCCTGCCGCCCCGTATTTTATTAATACTAGCATGTGGCGGCATCTACAACACTACATGTGAAATACGCATCACACTGACGTAAGTGCCTTTTCACACGTCCCGGTAACACTTGCCAGGCAAACTACGCCGGTACGTGTGAAAGCTAACGTACATGGCTATACACTTCGCCGCCGGGTACTCGGCACCGGGTACCCGGCACCGGCTACCCGGCACAGGCTACCCGGCACCGGCTACGCGGCACCGGCTACCCGGCACCGGCTACGCGGCACCGGCTACCGGCTACCCGGTTGCCGGGACGTGTGCAAAAGGCACTTACGCATAAGTCGAAAAAGTTATAAGCCATAAGTTTTTGATGATCGTCTGCTGCGTTACATTATTCTATAATCCAAGGATGCTTTTGTTTAGGATTGATATGCACCTTTGATTTTTTTCCATATACTGGGTAGATAATGAAACTCATTTCAGGCACTTGTTACTTGACACGAAAAATTAATTATTCCAGAGGATTTACAACATATTGTAGCGAAATGTAAAGGAAAGACAAGACACTTCACCGACAAACACGTTTAATTTTCTATAAAAAATCGAACACACAAATATAAAAAATATAAAAATACAAAAAAGAAAAACTAAATATGAAAACTTGTCACATGGGTTTTAAATATTAAGAAACTATTGAATTACATTTTACATTTAGGTTTTAGTGTCAAAAATAAATTTTAGTTTTTCAACGCGACGCGACGAGTCTAATATCGATTGCAATCAATACCGATCCACGCCAACGTGGTTGAAAATAAGTCCACAAAAAAGATACGAACCTGCTATAGCGTTAAAGGAAAAAATATTGGGTCTATAACAAAAGGGTAAAAAAAGTAGTTGGGGAGTCGATCTTGGTCCTGGAATACTTGCGGACTGCGGCCTGTGGCTCGGGTGGTCGGAAAGCAGCCAACCGGTCAGGAGTCCAAATACAAGATGTCTGGGTGGGTGGATGGAGCCGAATAAATCGGCTCGCAGAAAATTCGGACTTCTATCTGGGGCAAAAATTATCACCATAAGAATCCCGAGTTGCAAGCAGATCTCATTAAACCCCAAAAAAAAACGTACAATTATACATACCAGATAACAAGATTCAATCAAACGTGAAATGTAGTCTTCCGTCGAAGATGTGGGGAAACCTTTAGCACAGAACAGATGGGATATTGAAACATGACGAAAGGCTATGAAAGGCCAAAAAGATAAAAAATACATACCCCGAATCAAATAATTAATAACACGATGAACATGCACGATCCAATAAATTATAAATTGTTGTAATAATCAATAAATTTTGGTGTTTCTTTCACGATAAATAATAATTTCGGCCTTCGTATGAGAGAAAATTCAGACAAGTGAAGTATGTCTCCAGGAAAAAATTCTCAGCTGACGTAAAAGAAATTATTTAAAAATTATTATAAAAAATAAAGGTTTTTGATAGGCCCAGTACAAAAAGAGGTTGATTATAATGTTGAAGAAGGATGAATGGCGAAAATAATTAACATGCAGTAATTACTAATGCTGCAATATATAAATAAAAATCAAGGAGTCGATCAGTCAGAAACATGAAGCTACTTGCCCAATCTAACGCGCAGTAGGTTCCTATGGAGAAAAATCTATAGGTATTGTGAAAACGATGTAGAACGACGTAGATTTAGTACAGTAAAGATCAGTCTTAAACGAAGAAGTACCTAAGTCAAATAGACTTAGCAGTTCAGCAGTACCAGGACAAATCGATTGCCCTGGATTGTACACAGTTCTGCAGTCCTTTGGGATTTTCAATAAAATAGTCGTAGTTTTGCGGGGTTAAAAGGTATAATAGCTTTGTAAAGAAAATAATAGTAGAACTTTTTGTGCTCTGAAATCTTTATTAATTAAAGAAGACAGAGGTTTTACCTACATCAACACATTAATCGTTAATTGCAATATTATTTTTTGGCACATTGCGTTGTGCCCATCGTCCAGCCCAAACTTCGTAACTAAATATTAATATAGATAAACAGTAACCGCCGATTAGCGCCATAAATACATAATTAATACAATTTTGCTAGTGGCAGGGGCACGTTTTGAAATCGGTAATGAGATTTACACTTCAGTCACTCTTGGAAATATATAACCGAAGCATGCTTGTCCAGGACACCTGATGTTGCAAACTGAAGTTTAAAACTTTCCAAATCGCGAATTAAAACAGAGATACGGCGTAAATAAATTATTCTATATATGCTCAAACAAGGTTCCTTCAACCGATACATTGCTATATTGCAGTACTTGCCTAATCATGGATCATATAGAGAGCATTTGAAATAACAATAAAGTGTTTTGTTTGAATTATGTTTGACCAGCATCAAACAATTTATTCTATTTCCACAATCCATATGCCCTTCAAATTCAAATCGATGCTGCCTGTCAGTATGTAAAACTGCTTGATATTGTTTAAAATTTTCTCGCTCTTTCGTTTCATAACCACGGACTGGCCGAGTTGTCACGCTGAACAAGCTTGCCTGAATTGCGTAAGGAATCATAAACGCTGCAAACAGTACACTCGGGAAAATGAGCGTCTGTGGCCATCCAGATACCATTCGCCGAATAGCATGGTTATTCAATAAATATAATCCAAATACAATAAGAGCATTGCGGGAAACATCTTTTCGTGAAGGAAATATTGATAACAATGTAGCCGCCATAGAAAAAAATACGAACATGAACCCGATTAAAACACAAGTGCCGAAAGACTGACGTAAAACTGCAACCCATAATCCTACATAATTGGCAAAGGCAATGGATAAAACATGATTGTGATCTATGTGAAATGTTACCAGAATAAAGCGAAGTGATCTCGTATCCTCCCATAACATCTTCAACTTCGTTGTTCACGACTTTTTGTAACAGTGTCGAGTTACTGATGAGTTTCCCATATTTATCAACTTTGACAAATTCTTGTAAATCAATTTTCACTCCGAAATGCTTCTGAAATAAGGTAATTAAATATTGTTTTTTTTCCTTTGGTGCTTGTGTCGAAGTTCATGAGCGGCCATGTTACGTGTTATGAACTTATAAACACATCAACACGGTCTAGGGATATTTTTAAAAAAGCGAATTACTATCAATGTGTTAATTATTTATATGACATGTATATATTTAAAAGATACGTTATTTAATATTCTACCATTTTTTAATAATGGTTAAGGTACTTAGATTAAAATTTCAGGATTTTATGGAAAAAAATGAAGCATAGACGGAAATCGTATATGAATGAACTTTTAATTTGTGAGTAAAAACTGAAAAAAATAGAAAAATCATTTAATTTGTGTTTATAAACTTGAAGTTAGTAGTCTGAGAAAGCGCCCATGATGTTCATAACACATCGGCAACGATTCGGCATGCTCAGAACAAGGTTGTCAATGTCTTGCTGCGGAATATTGTCCCATGTACTTCTGAGGTGCGCAAAAAGTTGATCTTCTGTAGCCAGATTTTCAGGAACTTCCTTCAGAGCTCTTCTTTGCAGCATATCCCACGCATGCTCAATGGGATTTAGATCTGGCGATTGAGCAGGCCAGTCTAAGGCCCTAACATTATGTGTATGTAACCAAGCTGCTACCGTTCTCGCCGTGTGTGCCCGGGCATTGTCGTGCATGAGCAGGAAATCTTGCCCCATTTGTGTTCTGTGGGGCAAGATTACGGGCCCCAGCACCTGTTGGACGTATCGTTCTGCCGTCATATTGCCCCGCACCCAAACGAGATCCGTCCGTCCTCCAAGACGAATTCCTGCCCAAACCATAATTGTTCCTCCTTGGTATGGGTGAACTTCCTGAGGGTTCTGGAGACGGCTCCATCGTCCAGGAACTCGCCAAACACGCGTCCTTCGTGAATCTGGATGGAAGCCGAACCTGGATTCATCCGTGAACAGCACATTGGACCATTGCTCACGGCCCCAGTCCACGTGGTTCCGAACCTATTCTAATCGTCGTCCACGATTGCCTCTCCGTAAAGGTGGGACCCGGAGTGGTCTACGAGAGCGTAGATTGCTTTCATGCAGTCGCCTTTGAGGTGTTCAAGTAAAACAAACGTGTAGCTAGTACCGTGGTTTATTGGGGACTGTCTGTCCTTGACACGACCGCCGCATCGGCGCATACGCACTCACATATAGATACACATACATCACACCTTCACCCTTAATCTAAACATCCTTATATTTATACGTATTCAATTTAGTACTTACATAACTAACAAAACCCATAACATTAGTTATAATTAGGTAGCTTATTTAATAATACATATACTTATACAATTAATAACTTACGTAACTAACAAAAGAGGAAATATTACTATCATATCTTATAACTAGGTGGCTTATTCATTCTACATGCTCGGATGGGACGAGACTGGGTCGGCTCAGGAGAAGGCAAAGGAGTCTGCGTTTTTGGTTCGACACAATCATCAAAATGCTCTTGTTCTCCGTCACCCGGAGGTGTATTTGCTGCGGCTGAGTCGTCGAAGTCCCTGGGCGCTTCCTGGTTCCCAGATACATCCACCATCTCTGGTTTCTCTCTAACCGGGCTAGAAGGACAGATTAATGAACTCCGTATCCGTTGCTTTAGCTGATCAACATGTTTATGGGATTCCCTACCTAAAGCATCTACTACTTTGTAATCGGTGGTTCCCATCTTAACCGTAACTTTCCCTGATAACCATTTATCCTGTCCCCTATACTGACGCAACCAAACTTCATCCCCCGGATGCAATTGACGTGACCCAGTTGCGCCATACTTTTGTTGTCGCCACTGTGCGTCCCTAACTTTATTGTCCCTATTAGGTCTCAGGGCGTCGAATTTAGTACGCAACCTGCGGCCGAACATGAGAGACGCCGGAGTTTCACCTGTGGTACAGTGTTCCGTGTTCCTGTAGTATAGGAGGAATTTATTTATAAATAATGGTATGTTTAAATTTTCCCTAATGGCCTTCTTAATAACCCTTTTCACTGTGTGAACTGCATTCTCCGCTGCCCCGTTTGAGGCAGGGTGATATGGAGCTGAAAAGATGTGTTCAATGCCATTGGCATTAAGGAACTGCGAAAACTCATGGCTTGTAAAGGGTGGCCCGTTGTCCGAGACTATTTGTTTAGGTAAACCAAAACGTGCGCACACGTCACTTAAAACGTTTATTGTGTGACTAGCCGCTGTACTAGGTACTTGACTAACTTCTAGCCACTTGGTTCTAGCATCAACTATAACTAAAAATATCTGCCCCGAAATAGGGCCTAAAAAATCTACATGTATACGGGCCCACGGTCTATCTGGCCATGGCCAAGGGCAGGGCATATGTCGCGGCGGCGATTCACTTTCTACAGCACAGACACTACAAGCGCGGCATGTGTTTTCTATCGCTTCGTCCATTCCCGGCCACCAAATGTAGCTCCTAGCAAAAGCTTTCGTTTTAACTATGCCCATATGGGCTTCATGTAAACCAATTAGAACCTTACTCCTACAAACCTCAGGTACGACCACCCTACGGCCCCACATCACACAACCTAATTCCTCATAAAGTTCTTTTCGGCGGTTGAAATAAGGCTGGAGCGATTTTATTTCGTTATCGGATGGCCATTCGTCGCGAAGATATCTTAGAACTCGGCCTAGTAACTGATCTCGGCTCGTCTGTTTTTTAATTTCGTTATAGTCTAATAGCATTGCATTTTGCGCGAAATGTAAATATGACTGTTCCGGAATTGTATTTTTTTGTTTACTCGCAACCGCAGCTGGCAATCGTGATAAGCCGTCCGCCCCGTTCTGTTTAGAAGTGACGTACTCAATATCATAGGTATAGGCTGACAACTTTATAGCCCATCTTTGTAATCGACTTGCGGCCATCGATGGTATACCTTGTTTAGGTCCAAAAATAGTGACCAACGGTTTGTGATCCGTGCGTAGTGTAAAACGTCGACCGTATAAATACTGGTGTAATTTTTCTAAACAAAACACAATAGCTAATGCCTCCCGCTCGATTTGCGAATAATGTTTCTCAGCCGCATTAAGCGCGCGCGACACATACACAACCGGGCGCTCGCGCGCTCCTCCTGTGCTGCTATCCTGCTCGCACATCTGGCTCAGCACGCCGCCTATGCCTCTCGCGCTCGCGTCGCAAGTTAAAAACAACGGTTTGTTTGGTTCATAATGAGCCAGGACGTCCGCACTAATTAAAACATTTTTAATTTTCTTAAAGGCTGCCTCACATTCCCTGTCCCATTTCCACGTCATTCCCTTCCCTAATAACCTATACAACGGCGCCAGCATAGTGCTGAGGTTGTTGACGAATTTGGCATAATAATTTATTGTTCCTAGGAAAGCCCTTAAGTCGGTGATATTTTCTGGTCGGGGAATGTTTAATATACCTTCTACCTTTTCTGGGTCCACTTTAATACCCTCGTCGGAAACAATAAATCCTAAATACTTCACTTCATTAGTCATAAACACACATTTATTTTGTTTTAGTTTCATTCCGTTATTATGTAATCGCTCTAAAACTTTTTCCAGTATAACTAAATGTTCCCTAATATTGCGTGATCCAATAATGATATCGTCGAGAAATACTTCTACGTTTGGGATATCGTTGAGTAGGTTGGCCATAATTCTTTGGAATATGCCTGGGCTCGAGGATAGGCCATAAACTAACCTTTTATACTTAAAAAGACCCTTGTGGGTATTAATAACTGTACAATTGTCGGGGTCATCTAATTCGATTTGATTATATGCCTGTGTTAAATCAATTTTCGTAAATATTTTAGCACCGTTTAATTTAACTAACAAGTCATTAATACGTGGTAACGGATATTTGTCAACCAGTAGCACGGGATTTAAGGTTATTTTATAATCAGCACAGATACGGAGTCCACCATCAGCCTTACGTACCGGTACAAGGGGAGTAGCCCAGTCCGAGCTCTCCACGGGCTCGACGACACCAGCGCGCAGCATACCCTCCAATTCTGCCTCAACGCGCTCGCGCAGCGCGTACGGCACAGGCCGTGCGCGGCAAAATACCGGCACCGCTCCGTCACGTATCCGTAACTGGGCCTTGCCTCCCGTGAAACGGCCCAGTCCCTCCGAGAACAAATCCTTATATCTGTGAAGCAATAATGTTAATTCTTTATTACAGGAGTTATTACAATTCGATCTGTCTGAGTTTATGGTCAACATATTTTGATACATTGGTATTTTAATACCTAATTCTGTAAGCCATTGACGACCTAACAAAGACGTGGTACCCCCATCTATCACAAACAACTCCATTTGTTTCGACTTATTATTATAAGTCACTAGTGGCATTATTACCCCCATTGGTTTAATTATAGTGCCATCATAGAATCTAAACACCAATTTAGAGTTTTTTAAATGTCTATGTCTGAACAGTTTATAATACATTTCCCCACTGATGCATGACACCAACGACCCCGTATCAATTTCCATACCTAACTTGATTCCGTCGACACACATGGTTAGGCTCACCGGTTTGTAACTGTTTAAGCTGAGTTGGTGGACGTCTTCTACCGCCTCCCAATCTCCCTCGTCTGACAACGGCGCTTCATCGTCCCCCGACTGGTCCGCAGAGGTTCTCGGCCTGGCCGCTTCGCTCGTTGCCTGCACCTGCGCTGCCATGTTGTTGGTATCACATCGCTCTAGGGGCTGTCGAGCCCCTCTTCCCATTGGACATACCCGACGTAGATGACCTTTCTGCCTACATCTCCCGCAGATAAACCGATTGTATCTACATCCTTCACTCTGATGATTTGAGGCCCCACAAGCTGCACAGCTAATCCGCGACTCCTCGGTATTGCCCTTCCGCGTGCCCATCGATATGTCGCTCCGTACATCACGGCCTCTCCGGCCGCGGCCACTGCGAGTCGACGTGGCCACCACGTGCAGTGCTCCTGCCGTGACGTCACCGCCACTGCCCGGCTCGCCATTACTCCCGACTGTGTGTTCAACTGCCGCTGCATCTCGTTCCGCCGCTTCCATAGTGCACGCTATTTTCACAGCGTTTGTATACTGCAGATTTTCTTCAGTGAACAGTCGTTGTCTAATCGCCTCGCTTCGCAACCCACATACTAGCTGATCCCGTAGGTTCTCCTCTAAAACTTCTTTAAATTCGCAATATTTCGACATCTTCTTAAGCTCTGATATATATTGTAAGATCGATTCACCCGCATTTTGCCTTCTCTGTCGGAAACGATATCTCTCTGCCATGAACGACGGTTTTGGTTGCAAATGATCAGTCATAATTTTCACCACCATCCTATACGTTTTTGCACTCGGTTTGTCCGGACTTGTTAAGTTACTCAATAGTTCGTAAGCTTCGTCACCCATTGTTGCAATTAATGTGGGTAACCAAAGTTCCTCCTTAACACTGTTCACTTTAAAGAACATTTCCATACGTTCCACATACATTGTCCAATTTCCCGATCTTACATTATACTCCGATAACTTCCCGATAGACATATTTGAATTTATTTGTCAGCCCGCTTTTAATTAATATCCTCGTCGCCAGTGAGGTGTTCAAGTAAAACAAACGTGTAGCTAGTACCGTGGTTTATTGGGGACTGTCTGTCCTTGACACGACCGCCGCATCGGCGCATACGCACTCACATATAGATACACATACATCACAGCCTTCTTACAGTTTGGTCACTCACAAGCACTTGGTGTTCCACTCGCAGCCTTTGGACCAATTGAGTCGCCGTTGCATTTGGTTGTGCTCGCGCAGTAATTTGCAAAAATCGGTCTTGTCTGGGGGTAGTGATGCGACTTGGCCCCCGGTGCCTCTCCGCTACTTCACCTGTGGCACGATAGCGTGTCCACAATCTTGAAATTACATTTTGATGGGTCCCTATGGCCTCAGCAACATTACGCTGAACAGATCCAGCTTCCAGCATTCCCACAGCTCGTAACATCTCCGCCCTCGTCAAATGTCGGCGTTGCATGGCTACAATACCTCAATTTTAACTTTATCTTTCGTTTAAGAATGAAAAAAAACTGTAACTAAACGTAATTCGTATTGTTTTCTAAATTTCGCACAAATGAAAATTCCCTCTCCTATACATCAAGACATTTTTTGCCACCGAAACAAAAGAATTTTCAAAAATTTAAATTTGGAATTAGTCTGAGATAAATTACAAATAAATCGGTGTATAAAAGATTCCAATGCGGCCAGTACTTTTCGAGTTATTTAATTGAGTATGAAATATCCCTAGACCGTGTTGATGTGTGTATATGTATCTATCCTGTCTGTATCCTTTTGTGTATCTGTTTTTATATGAGTCTTGTTACTCATCCGTCGTGCTCTTGTCACCGCCGGGGTGCCAGCTGTTTTAGAACCCAACGACCTGGCACGCGACGATAGAAAGAGACCAGACGGAATGACCATAATGCCCTGGAAGTTAGGCAGACCTTTGGTGTGGGATGCAACATGTGTCGACACCCTTGCGCCATCCCATCTTCCTAGCACGGTGGGCTGTGCTGGGGCGGCTGCTGCAGGTGCAGAAAACCTCAAACGGCGAAAATATTGCAACCTGATTAGGACTTATATGTTCGAGCCGTTTGGGGTTGAAACACTAGGGCCATGGGGTCCGAGTGCCCACTTGGTATTTCGGGATATCGCCAAGCGGTTAGTCGACTCTTCACGTGACCAGAGGGCTGGCTTATTTCTTGGCCAAAGAATTAGCATTGCCATACAACGTGGCAATGCTGCCAGCCTTTTGGGCACTGTTCCTGTTGACAGCGATGCGGATGAATTCTTTGATGCCCTATAATAATTGTTTATTTTTTCATATAATTGTACATATTATTATAGTTTATATTTAATTTATATTATGTAAATATTTATGTCTTGTTACTTGAATTAAACTAATTTTGTTTTACTATTATTTATTTATATTGGCAGTTACGAATACTTCCCTCTAGCCGGTGCCGGTAGCCGGTGCCAGTAGCCGGTGCCGGGTACCCGACGTCGAAGCGTATAGCCATGTACATACGTTAGCTTTCGCACGTACCGGCGTAGTTTGCCTGGCAAGTGTTACCGGATAGTCGCCATCGGCTACCCGGTTGCCGGGACGTGTGAAAAGGCACTAATTGTTGGGTACAAAAGGATGATGCCCATTATGGTACCTCCCTCCAAAAGTCATGTGTAATACATCTTTGGATAGCTGTTTTTAAACTGAATAAAAGGTACTATGGCGCCTTATTGACATCCTTGTCCGTTCACTCAACTAGTTGAGCAATCTAGTTGAGCAGTGGGGAAGAAGTGATGTCAGTTTTAGCAATACACACATTTCTAGATATAAGAATTTTGTTTGCGAATTGTGACTTCTCTAACCTCAGTTTGCTCAAAATTGTCTTTGAGTCCATCGATTGGTATCATAAAAATGTAAGAATTAACGTTTTTCTAGCTGACTGTACCATTTTTCCAAAATCTGTTAATGCAGTTTGCAATTACTAACGTTATTATAACGTTTTTCTGTAGCTAAACGGTTAAGATGGGTTCTGTTACTGCCTCGTCTCAATTTCCACCCTGTATTCCTCCGATCGGACAAGGAATCAAGACAGAGACCATTGGAATACCTTACTATTGATATATTATTTATTCCTATTGGATCAGGTATCAGCTTCCATACATATTGTGGCATAATCCTTTGGGTAACCAAACTCCTGATATTCATAATCAGCCTATAATGTTCTCACTGCTGGGACACAGGCCTCCTCTCAGTGAGAGGGAGTGGGCCGTAATCCACCTCGCGGGCCCAGTGCGGGTTGGGACATGTCACATGACTTCGAATTTTTGGTTCTAGGATATGCCGGTTTTCTCACGATGTTTTCCTTCACCGTTTTGAGAGCAGTGGTGATGAAATAATTTACACAAAGTAAAGCGCCTATCTGGATTCGAACCTACGACCTACAACTCGTAAGTCGCGGCCGTTACCACTTGGCCACCACTGCTCTTCCCTCCAAACCAAAACTAAAAAAAACAAACTCCTGTTATTATTACATAATAATTATGTGCGTGTGCCAACAAAAAAGGGGTTAACTTATTAACTGATCATTTATAACATTATAATCATTAAATAACAATATGTGTGCGTGTTGTGTTTCATTCGAAAATGGTGTTTCCATATTTCATGCGATGAATTGAAAGCATTAAGGTAATTTATTGACTGCTGGTAAAAAGAACCAATATGATTAATGTTTTCAATGTTACTTACATTAAAATTCAAAATGGTAGGCACCATTTTCGTTTATTCAATACATTAAGGTATCAGAAAATGAAGGAACAAACTACAAAGAAGTTGTTCGATTAATTTGCATCTAAAATGAAAGCAGTATTTTTTAACATTTTATGGGCTTTAGTTAGTGTTTGTGCTTTTTTTAAAACTCAACAAGATGATGCAAATGTTCTCACTAGTTGTGTCGAAAAAATGGTAGAAGACATTGATTACAAGAAATATTACCACTTAATGGACGTTACTGTCATGAATATAAATAGTTATTTAAATTTGTCAGCCCTCCATAACGTAGAAGGTGCACGGTTTGTTTCAAGAAGATTCTTTTGGGAGCCCGAAAATATTTACAATAAGATTTATATCGTGGTGTGTGAAGATTATCAAGAATTAGAGCATGGGTTAAGTGAAGTCATCTCAGATAAGTTTTGGAATCCAGCAGCAAGATTCATCATTATCCTGCAAAGCTATAGGAATTACAGTTTAAATGACATTACCAATCTACTTCATGCATACAATATTTTTACAGTTTCGTTAATATCACGCGATGGTGAGGACTACGCTATATACAAGTACAATTTTACAAAACCTGGTTATTGTTTCAAATCTGGTCATCTAAAGTTTTGGTCATGGTGCTCTGATTACCACACTCAGAAAAAATTACCTGTTTTATACAAAGGAAGTATTCGTAAGTGCGAATTTAAATTCATATCACGTAACCTATGGCCGTTCATGAACTTCGACACAAGCACCAAAGGAACTGAACAACATTTCATTACATTGTTTGAGAAGCAATTCGAAATGAGAATTGATTTACACGAATTTGGAAAAGTCGACAAATATGGACAACTCATTAATAACTTGACACGGATCATGGTACAAAAAGTCATAAACAACGAATTTGAAGGAGTTGTGGGAGGATACACGATTATCAACGATACTGATTTTGGGAACGTTTCATACAGTTACCCAATGTCAATAGATTACATGCTTTATGTAGTTGCTCACTCTAACTATGTAGAGCAATGGGTTGCAGTTTTATATCAGTCTTCTGAGACTTGTATTGTAGTCAGCCTCCTGTTCGTAATTTTCAGTGTGGTGGCTATATGTTTATCAATATTTCGTACAAGAAAAGATGTTTCCTACAATATTCTTGTTGTATTTGGTTATTTATTGAATAAAAACTCTATTAGGGGAACAGTATCTGGATGGCCTCAGACACTATTTTTTTCGAGTCTATTGTTTACATCGTTTATAATTCCTTACGCAATCCAGGCAAACTTGTTCAGTGTTACAACTCAGCCTGTCCGTGCTTATGAACCGAAAGAACCAGAGGATTTAGGGAATTATCACGCAGCTTTATATACTGAATTGTGGCATCGCAGTGAATATGGTGGACACTGGGATTGTGGAACTAGATTTGATTGCTTAATGCAAGTCAAAAACGATCCACACAAGTCTCTCTATACTGTTATTTCAAATACTCAGTATAAGGTATATCAAGGGCAGCTTACTGACGACCAATGCAAAATGGCAATGTACCGGTTGAAAGAACCTTATTATAGCATATACAGAACCATATATTTACGTCGTGGCTCAGTTTTGATTCCGCATTTGGAACACTTTACTCTTCAGTTATTTACAACAGGCGTCATGGAGAAGTATGCTAATGATATATATTTCCGAGAGTGGTTGAAATGTAAATCTCGTTACCGACCTGAACATGTGCCACTGCCGCTGGCAAATTTTTATTATGTATTTATGATACTTATCGGTGGTTACTGTTTGTCTATATTAATGTTTGTTTACGAGGTTTGGGCTGGGTCACAACGCAATGTACGAGGAAACATTGAATAATGCAACAACAGTGTGTAGGGAATTAATATTTAGATGATCTTAAACACAAGTTTGAATACAAGCACAGTTTTAATAAAACATATTTTAAAACATGTTTAAACGCCTCGACGGCCACTGCTAGAGGCGGCATTGATAAGGCACATTTGGATGAGAATAAGTAGAAACATTGAATGATGCAACAACAGTGTGTAGGGAATTAATATTTAGATGATTTTAAACAGAAGTTTGAATACAAGCACAGTTTTAATAAAACATATTTTAAAACATGTTTAAATGCCTCGACGGCCACTGCTAGAGGCGACATTGATAAGGCACGTTTGGATGAGAATAAATAGAAACATTGAATGATGCAACAACAGTGTGTAGGGAATTAATATTTAGATAATCTTAAACACATGTTTGAATACAAGCACAGTCTTAATAAAACATGTTTAAACGCCTCGACGGCCACTGCTAGAGGCGGCATTGATAAGGCACATTTGGATGAGAATAAGTAGAAATATTGAATGATGCAACAACAGTGTGTAGGGAATTAATATTTAGATGATCTTAAACACAAGTTTGAATACAAGCACAGTTTTAATAAAACATGTTTAAACGCCTCGACGGCCACTGCTAGAGGCGACATTGATAAGGCACGTTTGGATGAGAATAAATAGAAACATTGAATGATGCAACAACAGTGTGTAGGGAATTAATATTTAGATGATCTTAAACACAAGTTTGAATACAAGCACATTTAAAATTATATATTTTAAAACATTTTTAAACGCCTCGGCGGCCACAGCTAGAGGCGGAATTGGTATGGCACATTTGGATGCGAATAAGTAGACTAGTTTATAATTTCATCATTTTGTGATAACTTCTTAAAATTAATTATAAGTGAATTACATTATATTGTGAAATATTTTTCTTCTTACAGAAATAAAAGCTTTTCGACTCTTCAAATGCCTGGTTTTCTTCTACCCACAGCCGTATTGATTTATTTATGTCTATTGATGAACCTTTCGATGATCTGCTTGGCGGCGCGTGGCTTGTCTGCGGGCACCATGTGTCCCGCGCCGACCACCATCGCCTCCATGAAGTTACCGCTCGTCACGAAACTGAAACAGTCACCGATATCACCCATTAGTTGTATGAAAAACTCAAGGAGAAGGTCCTTTCACTTTCCCAGGGTCGTCTAAAATACTTTTGCCTATACGTAGCTTGAAGTAGCTCTGATCTTTATAAAAGCAATATCTACCTATGTGATACAGCTAAGCAACACTACCGTTTTCTGATTTGAAGCATATGGCTGGTGATAAAATTACAGGCAGCAATTATAGCTATTTTAAACACTGTCTACAAATTCAGTAAAGATTCGGCAATTATCAGTTGCAGCTAGGCTCCCAACGTCCAAATTTTAGGTACTATTTACCAACGTTTTAATCGGGTGGTTGAACGCTTGCCGACCTATTCCTGATAATAATACTTATACAGGGTGTTACGGAAAGGGTATATCAATACAAACGGGTTGAAGAGTGTATCTGGTCTAGAATCTCTGTACAAAATTTCAGCTCAAAAGCATTAACTTTAAAAATGCTTAATATTTTTTTATTTCGATAGTTTATTAAATTGAAATCATAACAAACGTGTCACCGCACTACGAGGGTCATTATCCATTATCTGTAGTGTGTCTGTGCGCCTAGTACACGCACATCACGCCGCCGAGCGCCAGTGCAGTGCCGTGATGTCGAAATAAAAAAATATTAAGCATTTTCAAAGTTACTGCTTTTGAGCTGAAATTTTGTACAGAGATTCTAGACCAGATACACTCTTCAACCCGTTTGTATTGATATACCCTTTCCGTAACACCCTGTATAGGTAGCAAATACTATGGATCATAAAAAAATATTCAGGTGTAAAACATTATTTCAAAAAGTAATCTCTGGTATTGCGATTAATGTTATGAAAACAATATCCACAATAAACCCAAGTAATACCCAACTTTAAATGAATAAAAATAAAAAATAACACTTCGTGCTTTTTGTCATGCAAACCGTCATGTAGTGAATGAATAGAATATTATTTAAAGTCTACGAACCTCTATATAAGTGGAGACCTTGTGTTCTCTCAGTTCTGTCTAGCCTCCTGATTGCAACTTGTTAATACGAGTATCTCTCGCTTGCCTGTGGTCGATGAGGCCCATTTGTAGCGCCTCGGATATCTATGGTAGCGCCCAATTAGAGAAGTGCAGCATTGTCGGTGGATCTATCCACCCATCGCCGATCGACACGCCCTACATAGCACACAGACTGGTTCATTCTTAGTTCACATAAAATGAGAACTAGCATATTATCATTTCACTTACTCTCAAATTAATCGGCTTTGAGTAATCTTTACTGTGATGTATGTAATGTCCAAAAGCGGGAATGTATTTTGCAGCGTACGATTCACCAACTATGAACAGAGGCGCCGTGCTTAATTCCGTGAACACTTGAAGAAACTGTTGGATGAAGCTGAGAAGACACCGGCCCACCTGCGAATAGGAAAGATGAGGAATTATTGTTTAAAATGGTCCATAGTTATTCAAAACGTAGATGACTCCAATCCTAGTATATTATAGTGGAAAATACCGTTAGGTACTCACCGTATGCTCATTGGTGACGCAATCTCCCCCCTCGCTGAAGCTAAAGCCAGTTCCGACAGGATTGTCAATGAACAGGAGCGAGTAGCTGGAAACCTATGTGATATTAATTTTTTTATCTATAAGTAAAACATATAATTATGTTAAGTTATGAACAAATAAATGAAAACGTAATTGATGGTTAATTCATTATTGCGTCTACTTCGTAATGTTAGAGTGTTAGGGAAGGTTCACATCTGACAGAAGATGCGTCGGGCGTAACTTCGATTGCGTCTATTTATTCGCTCGACGCACTAACGCATCATCGGTTAAGTGTGAACGGTCAAGTGTTTTTCTATACATTTGTCTGTTCTGGCGTTACGCGACCGATAATACGCGACGCATCTTCCGTCAGATGTGAACCTTCCCTTATCTAAATACAGGACAGGTGGCCGCTCAACGTAACAACAGCTCAATAACAGTAAGTAGAGACAATAATTGATAGTGAGAAAATAAGTTAGAAAATATAAGTAGCTACCTGATCC
Source organism: Amphipoea lucens (assembly GCA_947508005.1). Taxonomy (NCBI): domain Eukaryota; kingdom Metazoa; phylum Arthropoda; class Insecta; order Lepidoptera; family Noctuidae; genus Amphipoea; species Amphipoea lucens. The sequence continues at coordinate 7,742,271 of OX382373.1, read as the reverse complement.
ATTGATAACTTGTAAAGGTCCTATTTCTCCGAACAAACCAAATAAAGAAGAAGCACCGGGCCCTAGTTGTAGCCAGATAAGCAACGGTGTACTTCAAACTCCCTGCGCAGGAAAATACCAGAAGAACAGATTACATTTACGAATTTAGCCAACAGTGAAGTAACGAATAAGTAGACTCAGTCTACTGCGGATAGTTTCTTTGCTATTCTAGCTCTTCCATATTCAATTAAGGGTGTTAGGATAAGAGGACCATGTTGTTGATCACCACGAGTCGCAGTTGCACCGAGAACTGAACACTGACCACTGGAGGAAAACACGGAAAATAACAGAATGCATTAAAAACTATTATGTCCTGACGCAGATTGCTTAACAAACGAATTAGTAAAGTGTTTTGTAGAAAATTGAACTTATACACCTATAAAATATGATATTATGTTGAATTTAGCAAAAGCTATAAAAGAAAGAAAGAATAAAGGAATTAAATTGGTACCTATTAAGGTATCCTAAAATAAAGTTCACTATGAGGCAAAGAGACCCTGTTTTAGTCATCATATTGAACTGATTTAAAATGCGTAGATACTGCTGCAATTTGGGAGAGAGACACACGGACTTTAGTAATAATTGAAAGAGATGCCAAAACACAATACACTCACTTCGGGTTCCATAATATACCAATACCAACTATTTATAATATCAACCATATTTAATTCATGGTTACAGGAAAGAACAGCTATTCAGCAGGAAACCAAATTTTAAGGAAATAATAAATTTCTAATTAACGCAAATAAGGTACCTATGTTCACTAGTTTTACGTACGTTTCCTAAATAGGTAATGACGTTGTTTCTATTTAAATAAATTACAAAGTAAACTATTTACAGCGGTAAAGTTAAGCGGTTTCTTACTAAACTTCAACTATACCCTACGACCCTAGTTACTTATCTCCTTTGGTGACCGTACAATCGCAATGACTTTCATTCAATTCAACTGCGACAATTACGTTGCCGAGCAGACGAATTTTATCACATAGAGCATTGGATTAGCAATTTCCTTCAAAATCCGTTAGATTGCTGAGGGCCTACACAACTGGTAATCGCTTTCAAAGCGTTACGTATTTCTAGAACGACTTTCAACAGAATTGACATAAACTTTATTGCTGATAGAATGTCACTTTGTAGAGGTCCTCTTGTCGTCATATTACGTGCATGTGACATTCAACTCTAGGATGGTAAACCTGTTACAATGTCGATCATATTCACTTCTAAATGAATTATGCGATATGTTACATATGACCATTGACCGTACATAATACTGTTGTATCTATTCTCAGAATAAGACAGCTAATTAATTAATGTTTTTACTCCCGATTTTCCTTGACCATGTAGCTTGCTACATAATTGACCATTGTGACGTCAGCATTTAGCCCTTGCTAAGGGAGCTATTACGAAAGGAATGAATAATAGCTGTAGGTACTAAGTTTTATTAAATTCTCTGAAAAATAATGTGTAGGTATGTAATGCGTTGCTATGAAAATTATCATAATCATCAAAATACATGACATTGGCCAGGTGTCTCTGCGGCAAGATATGGCATCTATAGTTATACATCATCATCATCACCATTTCAGCCGAAAGACGTCCACTGCTGGACATAGGCCTCCCCTAAGCACCTCCACTTCGACCGGTTCTATGCTTCTCGCACCCAACGGTTTCTAGCGGCCTTCACAAGGTCGCCAGTCCACCTTGTGGGAGGCTTTCCAACGCTACGTTTTTCGGTACGCGGTCGTCACTCCAGAACCTTTCGGGCCCATTGGCCATCTGTTCTGCGAATAATGTGCTCTGCCCACTGCCATTTTAGGTTGGCATTTCTTCGGGCTATGTCAGTTACCTTGGTCCTCCTGCGGATTTCCTCATTTCTGATTCGATCACGCAGGGAAATAGGTTATACATATTTATGTTTTTTTTTTATATTGTTTATTACTCAAAAACCAATACCACACAAACCATCGCGGGTTTAATAGTGTTATGGTATAAAATGACTATCATTGCTTTAATGTCATTACTGAAATTGTGACGTCAATGTATAGCACTTGCCAACGTAGATAGGCAGAAATTAATGAATAATAGCTGTAGGTACTCAGTTTTACGATGCCTAAGTACTTAAAAGATTCGTTGTATGGGTCTATGATAAAAACAATTAATTAATCAATTATACTATGAATGCAGTGGGTGGCTCAGCTGTAATGTAACGGTCGCGACTTACGATTTGTAATGTCGTGAGTTCGAACCTAGACAGGCGCTTTATTTTGTGTAAATTATTTCATCGGAAACCGGCATGTCCTAGAACCAAAAAATTCGAAGACATGTGACATCTACCAACCCCCACTGGGCCTGTATAGTGGATTATGGTCCACTCCCTCTCACAGAGAGGAGGCCTGTGTCCCAGCAGTGGTAACGTTATGGGCTGATTATGGGTATCCTAAAATAAAGTTCACTATGGGGCAAAGAGACCTTGTTTTAGTCATCATATTGAACTGATTTAAAAATGCGTAGATACTGCTACAATTTGGGAGAGAGACACACGGACTTTAGTAATAATTGAAAGAGATGCCAAAACACAATACACTCACTTCGGGATCCATAATATAACTAAGTACCAACTATTTATAATATCAACCATATTTAATTCATGGTAACAGGAAAGAACAGCTATTCAGCAGGAAACCAAATTTTAAGGAAATAATACATTTCTAATGAACGCAAATAAGCTATGAATTATTAATCGCTCAAATTAGTGATACATTTAATAGTGCTCTAGCAATAAACATTAAACTCGACTTCTTTCAGAATATGTTGTATTTATTAGTCGCCAATAAATTGCAGCTATTTATTACTTCATATTAGGTCTGAAGGATTAAAAATCGTCACTGGAAAAGTCCAAGTCGCCACATCATTTGAGATCATTGACCTTTACTAGCTGTTCCAATTGGATCCACGGAGAAAAACCCAATGTTAACGGTGTCAGTGCAGCGATGCTATGCACTTATGACTAACATACAATACCTAGATAGGTATTGTATGTTAGTCATAAGTGCATAGCATTGGGGTAGATACCTAAAGAAAAAAAAAACGACCCCGAGGTTCCCCCTGACCGCACCCGTTTTTTTTTCATCGTCGGCGATGCGATACCTACTCGCACGCACACAAACATTCGTATATTATAGAAAGAGACACACACACACAGAGAGAGAAAGTCGCATGGAGCTGATGGAGCCCTCTCCATAACGCTTTTTACTTATGTGACGATTTCTACCAGTCAAATTCTACCGCGTTATGGAACTTCGTTCCAAAGACCTTCGAATAAATTGGGTTTTAGCCTAGACTCAGAAACTCAAACTCAAATAATTTATTTCAATTAAACCATTTAGGTCTTCAAGTACTATTGAATTGTTAAAGGAGTCGGTCATTCAGAAAGATGATGCTGGAAAAGCTAAAATCTTTATCTTTATTATTTTTAATCTTTATTTTTAGCAAAAAAAAAAAAAACTAAAAAAAAAACTGAAAAAAAAAATACTAAAAAAAAGGAAAGAAAGATTGAATTCGTGAAAACTATCAGGGCTATCAATTTTTTTTTTTAGATAGCCCTGATAGTATTTTTTTATGATTATTATCGTTGAGCACTAAGCGAAGTGATTGAAAAAAAAAATTAAAATCGGTCATAACTTTTGAACCGTAAAAAAATTCACTGACATTCTCAGGGTTAAAAAGTTTGGAAATGACCTTGCCCACGCCCCTATTCGATTTGATCCATACTTCCAGGGACACCCTGTATAATAGTACAAGACACACTACCATAAGAAGGTCAGCGCTCTAACGAAATAGTTTGGAAAAATATACCGTGACTTGATGTCATTCGTTTCAGAGTTCCATGCTGCCTCCGAAATTCTTGAAGTAAGTACGTACCTATTTATTTCCAAAGATAAAATACGACATGTATCCCCAAATATACTTTTAGATTTTAGTCTTCGAAAAGACCTTTATAAGCATCGTTTGGGAATACTGAATATTCCCGTTTGAGCACCTATTTTTATTAGAGCACCTATTTCAAATCGTATATATTTTTTCTTCCATTGATAGGGTCTCTCCTAGGTGCTCTAAAAATAGGTGCTCAAACGGGAATACTCCGATTTTTTTTATTGCGAAATGAGCCCGCTCTTTACCTCGATCTCGCCTAGTGGAAAGTGATGGATGAGGTCTATGATGGAAGGAGCAAGTCAAGAAGATTCAATCTCTTTGAAGGCTGACGGGTTATACGTGGAAGGGAGGGAACATGCTTTTACCCGCCATTACTTATTTGTAATGTTTTCGTTTAATTACACCTATTAGTCCTTTAGGTTCAACTACTTATGTTACGTAGGTACCGTGAACCGTCCTCATTCTGGGGAAAACCACGCGTATTTTGCAAAACTGCTAAAGTTGCACGCGTCTATGCGTCAGCTGATGTCATTCATACCCTACGTAGTCGGGTAAAAAGAGCAATGCAATGACACAAAGCGTAACTATAATCATTTTTGCGTAATACCCAAGTATAAAAGTATCAACATACGTATTTAGCCATATTTGGTCAGAAGTATGATTAAAGGACAAATCGGAGTTATGTAAGACCCTTAGCTAGAGTCCCGAGTCTTTTTGTACTGTAAATGTCTGACCGTGGTTGGGGAATTATGGTATCTATTTTAGATGGATGACTTCACACAAGTTGCTTCGGTAAACTACCCAAGTACCTATTTATCTTAAGGGCCGGAAGATTCACTATTTAAACCCTATATTTTTAAATAAGACTGCTTGTGGCAGTCGGCACGGTATTACAAAAACCTACAAGGGTTTTTGTCATAGCTTACCGACTACTACCTACTACTAAACTACGACAGCAAGTCTATCTATGTATTAAAACGCCATGAGAATTATGGTGAAAGCGTCAAGGTAGCCCGCCAAATTCAAATATTTTTACATTTTTTGCAATTTGCAGGTCACCGGTCAGTAGGTAGGTATCAGTTGTATGTTGATCTAAATATGATTCACGGCCGTAACAAATATTTATTTATAGAATTAATCATTATTATATTTATAGAATTAATAATTATTATATTTATAGAATTAATAATTATTATTTCGTTTATTTATTTATGTACATATATTATATTTATATTATTATATTTATAGAATTAATAATTATTAAAATCATCAATACATCTTTCGAAGTTCATATTACCCTATTAATGACTATTTCATGAAATCATAACATTTGAGGCCAATTCTAACTTAGTGAGTTGTATTGCTGATACTGTAAAGCCATATTTGATAAGGTCGCGAGTCATAATATTTTAATCAAACGTTTGGTTTACCACTGAGCGGATTTCGATAAAATTTGGCAAGGAGATAGACGGCATCCTGGAAATGGACATAGGCTACTTTTTGTCCCTACACGTTCCCGTGGGATAATTTCCGACATGGGCGAAGCCTCGGGAAGAAGCTTTTACATAAATGGGTCGACCATAGCAGATCTAATCAAACGCAAAATGAATCAGCAAGGATAATTTAATACTAGGTAGTTTAAAAATAAAGTCGTTCATGATTATAGCGATATCAATCGTAGTAAATACCAGGAAAATTAAACATTACATATTGTATAAATTGTAGGTATTCGTTACACTATATGTAGGTACGTACTTAAAAAAAAAATCTTTTTAATTTCTTATCCGTACAATATTTACATTATATAATTCGCACCTAGATTTACAAAGATCTATAAGATAGTTTTTACAGTTGTGTTATTTCTGTTTTTTTAAATCTATTATATTATTGAAAGCAGTGGTGGCCCAGTGGTAACGGCCGCGACTTATGAGTTGTAGGTCGTAGGTTCGAACCCGGAAAGGCGCTTTACTTTGTGTAAATTATTCCATCACCACTGCTCTCAAAACGGTGAAGGAAAACATCGTGAGGAAACCGGCATCTCCTAGAACCAAGATTTCGAAGACATGTGACATCTACCAACCCGCACTGGGCTTGCGTGGTGGATTACGGCCCACTCCCTCTCACTGGGAGGAGGCCTGTGTCCCAGCAGTGGGTATACTTATATCTCTATCTTAAGGATGAACCCCTTCTCGGGTATAAGCCTCCTCCAGCTTATTCCAGTTTTCTTTGTCTGCGGCTTCTTTTGTCCATTGTTTTCCTGCTATTGCTATTACTTTATTTATCTAGCGCTTCCTAAGCCACCCTTGTGTCTCTTACCTCTGGGTCCTGTCCACCGGGTCGTCTCTATATCGTCACTCTCTTGTTGTTATATCGGGCCGTGTCCGGTTCATTTCCACTTGAGTTTGAGGGTATGTACTTATCAACATAATATTGCTAATGAATATTTATTTATAAGGCACTTCAATGACTTATTCATAAATACATACACAAACAAAAATCACATACAGTTTTAGGAATTGTGAATTCGTCACTTACAGAAGTGCACAGCACTAGCAGAGAAAATAATAGTACGTACAAGATATACCTAATTATTAGAATTACTTATATCGGGTGTAAAAAGACACTTTCCGAAGCCGAAAGCCACATATTCTACCCATTATTTGGATAATTTTTATCCATTAGTCATACCCAGGAATCCACTGGTTCTGGTGATATTGAAGGCCAAAGTCTCATTTTTTTTCCCTAAAAATAATAGTCGTTTCCCAGCAATATTTTTTGCGCAAACTACTTAGTTAGATGCACAGTATGCGTTGCTGAAAGCTATGTGATGTATCTTTTTACATAATAATAAAATATAATATAAAATAATAAAAAGAGATAATAGATAAGATAATATAAAATATAATAAAAAAAACCGGCCAAGAGCGTGTCGGGCCACGCTCAGTGTAGGGTTCCGTAGTTTCCCGTCCGTCACAATAAGTGTTCCCACGTACAATTCGATAATACCCGACCCAATGTAATAAGTACCTACAGCGCCATCTCTCGGGGTATTGGGTTACTAATTAGTACATAGACGTGCCAGAAGTTTTCGGTGGTAATTTTGGATTGCGAGAACCAATTTTAATCATTCTTTTTTTGTTTGAAAAAAGATACGTTCAGGATAATAAAATATGTAAACGAAGTTAAAAAAAAAATGCTTGCATATACGATTATACTACAAACTTAGTCCAGAAATGATTTTGTACAACTTTTGTCTTTTTTGTACAAAAACTGTTGTTTCTATCAAGTTCAAAATAATTTTCCTAGAAAGTCCTTATAAAGTTCTACTTTTCAGATTTTTTTCATATTTTCTAAACTTATAGTTCAAAAGTTAGAGGGGGGGGGACACATTGTTTTTTACTTTTGGAGCGATTATTTCCGAAATTATTGACATTATCAAAAAATGATTTTAGTAAACCCATATTCATTTTTAAATACCTTTCCAACAATATATCACACGTTAGGGTTAAAATTAAAAAAAACTCACTTCCCACTTTACATATAGGGGGGCTACCCTAATAAAACATTTTTTTCCAATTTTTATTTTACCACTTTGTCGGCGTGATTGATATACATATTGGTACCAAATTTCAGCTTTCTAGTGCTAACGGTCACAGAGATTAAGCGAGGACGGACAGACGGACGGACGGACAGACAGACATGGCGAAACTATAAGGGTTCCTAGTTGACTACGGAACCCTAAAAATGAGCTATAAATAATGATCTATGTTCACAATTCGATCGGGAATACAAAAATACTTAAAACAAATAACGATATATCATACCTTATAAGGAAAGGGTCCCCGCGTGACCCGCGTGACAAGTCGAAATACCTACCTACAGGTAAAAAATGACAAATCATTATTTAAGCGTTTCGCATGTTACACGTCATACAAACATGAGCTGTAAAATAAAACATTTACCTAAAGGAAAATGTTTTATTTTTATTAAATACTCGGTGACTTATGCAGGATTAACTACCAGTACCTACTTCTAGTTTTTTCCCTACGGAATAATTAATTCAATTATAAGCACTTACTTATCAAGTTATCAGTTATCATATCTATATATATATATATAGTACTACACCAGCATAGAAAACTTCCTTATACACCAATACCTATAGATAAGAGAAGAAAAGACTTAGTTTGCATAAAGCCTCAAAGTAGACATACTTTTATAAATAAATTTTATGTATTTTTAGATCCGTTCTTGTATAATAAAATTAATAAGTCTCTAAATATATATAGTGTAAATTGTAAAAAATGTAGTGAAATGTTGAGTAAATACTTAGCGACATTTAATTACTCAGACACGGAAAAATTGCTAGAAGTACTGCAATAAGTTTATTTATGTTAACTCAATTTTTATTTAAAAATATAATTATTATGTATCAGTGCTAGCTCTATGTAAAGTAACATAATAGTGCACTAAAGCAATCAGCGTTGTTAAGTGATGGCCTGAAACACAGGTTTGAAAAAACCTACATCAGGCAGGTCGCTATTGTATTCATTAGGCCTTTAACCAATATATATAAGTTATACACTAGATTTATTTTAGGCATAGTTTAATATTTTCTTCACAATAGTAATATGTAACTTTGTAATGATGTAACTTTTATGTAATTTATATGTGAACTTATGAATAAATTATTATTATTATATTATTATATCACACACTACAGCGCATACCTACCTAATAAGAATAGAATTACTTAACCACATTGTATTTCTGGATATTCAAAACTAGCTGCACCCCACAGTTACACCTGCATAACCCTCGATATCGTGGGAATATCGGGACAAAAAGTGTCCTATGTCCTAATCCAAGTCATAGACTACCCAAAGTTTTATCCAAATGCGTTCAGCCGTTTTAGCGTGAAAGCGTAAAAAACAAACATACAAAAAACCATATCTTTTCTCTTTATAATATTAGTTTAAATGACAGCCAGACAACTTTAGCTGCTATAAAGATCAGACTATACCTAAAGACATAAGCTTCAGCACAACGTCGAGCTAGTGCTAAGTGAGGCGCTAGTAACATAGTATTAAGCCTTATTTATTAAGTTTTGTTTGTTAGCCTAGAAATTTTTCGTCGGTTATTTAAAAAAAAGTTAACTGTAATACATTTTGACCGTGTAGGTTTTGCAGTTTTCTATGAAATAACAGATTTTTAGTTTATAACTGCCTAATAATTTTAACGCAGTGCTGTTCAGAATGATGTACTGAATCCATGGTTGCGCTTGCGCGTCGGTGTCCCTGCCACCCTGTATATGTGTAGGTTAAGGTATTCATCCTGTTTCGCTTGAATAAATGGATTAGTAATTATTATAATTATCATAAACACACGCAAATCGCTCCAAAGTGTCGTCAGAGCAAGATATATTGAGTTGCAGATACCTACTACCATGAGTGCAGTCATGCAGTCTGGTTTTATTATCGATTGACGTAATATGAATCATAGGTACCTACAGAGATGTATTGTACCTAGTATGTTGGCTGCCACTAATCTATATAATACCTACTTACATAAAACACATACATATGAATAAAATAGAAGTGTTTTTTTAATGCATATATAAAAAAAAAAGAACGAAGTATGAACTTGAACAAAACCATAAATATATTTTTTTAATTTGTTCTGTCCCTCTGTTTGTTCCGACTAATCTCTGAAACGGCTGGTGGTATAGTTTTCGACATCCATGCAGGCGATGCCGCGGGTAGAATCAGTATAAAATAAGTACCTTCTTAAGCTGCTCTTACTGCGTAGGATTTCACATCATTCTCCAAAGGCATAACTACTAAAATAGAAAATCCCATTACAAAAATAGAATAATCTCGGCCTTTTTACCCGCGGTACAGACCCGTCGCTCCTGGTTACAAAACCCTGTACCAAATAACAAAATATATTTTTGCACAAGTAGGAAAGCTAATTCGAAAAACAATATCAGATTCACAAAGAGTCCTGTTCATAAAATATGAGAGACTAAAATTAGGGGACACCGTACTCGTCCCGCTCTATATTACGAGTCAGTTTTACAACATGATTCGAGTATATTACCTATATAAAGGCAATCTCCGGGTCGTAGGTCGAGTGGCTATTATGATACGCAGCATATTTTCAGAAATATTTATTACTATAATCTGAGTAACCCGCCCGTATTTCATCTTTATCGAGAATATTGGGGACCCGATCGAACTCACGTGTACCCAATCGATGCTCCACATACTAAACGTTCTTTTGTTTTGTTTTTACAAAATGTAATAGAATGTTTTGATTTTTCCTTGAAACAAATAACACAATAGCTTAGTTGGGAACCCAGTATGTGACACATGGTTTAGGTTGAATTTCAGCTGGGGGAAAAACAACGGTCAAGGTAGGTACGAGTATATGTAGGTTTAGGTTTTCGCGTAGGACGCTTGTTCGATGAACCTAACGGTTGAATGCTGTAATTACATAAACAATTACAAAACCATTGTGTCCCGCGTGGATCCACGTTCGAAGGGTTAAGTTAGCTTAATAATTAGCCCGTTTTCACTAAAGTCAAGTTTAGCAACGGCTAATTAACCACTCCTGTTTACTCTTTGATCTCACAGTAGGCAACTCGTAAACTTCGAAATCCACATTATTGACACTCTTGCTTCGATCAATTGTCTATTTTTTTAGGACAAGCTCGTAGCCTGTCAATTTTGTGAGGTTTCCGGCGACTGGGACCGCAATTAACTGGTACCGATGTCCCAGTTGCCGGATCCATTTAACTTTCATATTTTTCTTGCAGCGACTGGGACCACTCATAAATGAATAAAAAATTGTTCAAGCCAAAAACAGTACAGTCAAATACCTATAATGCTATCCCTCTGTCCTTACCTGCACGGTTGAATTACGTGAAAACGGGCTGACTTAATCTACGAGTATTACTCGTACTTAAACGCATGGAATATTAAATTCATGTCAAGGATAAGTAAATTATATTTTAATAAATAAACTAGCGGTCCGCCCCAGCTTCACACGGGTGCAATTTTGTTTTTCGAATTTCCGAATTTTTCTTTCATACAAACCTTATCCTGGCAAAACCGAACACAACAACAAAAAAGAATTATTCAATTTGTTGCAGTCATTCGGAAGTTATGCGCGTACAGACATTTCGGCGACTTTGTTATATAAGTACTACTTATATAAGGATAAGGAAGGATTATATTTTTAAATCAAAGAGTTTTTTAAACATTTTTTCGTTTGGCTGTAGGTACTGTTTTTAGCTTGAACAATTGATACTTTTTTATTCATTTATGGGTGGAATAATATTAAAATTAAATGGATCGGGCAACTGGGACCGCGGTTTCAGTCCATTACGGTCCCAGTCGCCGGAAACCTCAATTTTGTTAGATATCGGTTGCTAGGAAACCCGCAATAGGTATGCTTCGAGGAATCTGTGATGCAACTTTAGTGATTGCCTTGTGGCTGGCTTTAAATTGTCATGGAATGAGTATAATTGTAACTTTGTGTCATAAAAATGCTTTAGGTTTGTGATGCAACGTTTTCCAAACTTCCAAGTACTCGTGGTCGCGGGGATACCCTCACAAGGGCACGTGGGACTATATCCTCCGGAGGAACACTGTTAGTAGTAAGTATTACATCTTATTCTATAAATATGTGAGCAGTGGTGGCTGTGGTAACGGCCGCGACTTATGATTGTAGGTCGTAAGTTCGAATCCAGACAGGTGCTTTACTTTGTGTTGATTATTTCATCACTACTGCTCTCAAACCGGTGAAGGAAAACATCGTGAGGAAACCGGCATGGCCTAGAACCTGCCCGCGCTAGTACTTCGTGTTCGCTTAGCGTTCTTTCTGACTTTTTCTCATTTTGCTCGGCTCCTAAGCGTCCTAGCGCGATGTTAAATAGACTATTGCCTTCCTCAAGAATTAAGCTATCAAACGCAAATATAATTTTTCAAATCCGACTGGTAGTTCCAGAGATTAGCGTGTTCAAACAAACTCTTGAGCTTTATTATTAGTATAGATTAATAAAACTAATCATTTAAATGACGATGAAGTTTTTACACGCTAATAGCTTAGAAATAGTAATACAATTATTTTTTGAGAACTTACATCCTTACATAAACTCACGTCTTCATCCGATGTCCGATTCTCACATGTATAATTTTGAACAAGAATGATGTAACCAAGACTTTGTAACCATATTATTTTGATTTAAAACAGTGTCCATGGAGTTTCTTGCCCGTTCTTCTCCATAGGTACCTACGCTTTGGAATGGGCAACTAGCTTCATCTTTCTGACTGACCGACCCCTTGACAATTCAAAAGTGCCTGTAATTAGTTTAATTGAAATAAATACTTTGAGTTTGCGTTTGAGTTTTTGAGTTTGATGGGGGTAGGCAGAAACTATAGAAGTCCACCTGCTACGATCTTTACACCACTCCTTTTGCTTCATTTACATTCAACATGCGCATGCGAGCCATTCTCGGACTAATTAAGGCGGTACCCCGACCAAATAACCTTGAGCATTCGCGACAGAGACAGAGCGACACGACTTCCTCGTACGAAAGGGATGCAGCGTACCCTGCGCACGCCCCTTTATCATAGAAAACGCACAATTTTTGGAATTATTTTAATAAAAAAAGAATAGCGATCTTTTTAAATAAATTAAAACATGGATTATTTAGATTTTTAAATTATCTATCTATTGGTGAAATCCTCAAATTAATAGAACGTCAACTTTAGCAAAAGATGAATGCAATCAATAATTTTAGTCACTTTTTTAAAAGGAGATTTTAAATGTATTAGTAACATGTAAAAAATAATAATAACGTGCAATGTGATGATAGGATATCGAACATGTTTATTTCTCATAATTATTTACTTAATAGCCTCTGAATAACGAAGAAAAACGCGGTTTTGGTCGGAGTACCGCCTTAAGGAAATAATATAACTCTACTCAATTCGTAAGGATAAACACAATATTTTGTTAGCACTGTTTATTTAATGTAGTTGCAGTAAAGTTTATTTACTAAGGCAGGTAAACACGCCGCATACCTAAGAGGATGCACGTTTTCCCGTATGAGTCAACAAAAATAAAAGCAAGTTTGGAAAATATCTGCTCAATTGAATAACCCTTTGAGCAGTGCTGTTGTCCGAAGTCGCTTTGTTGGCAGCACAGCCTAACAACAGTTGCATCACAAATATTGACATACTGTAGTGCTGTCACGTCCTTTTTGATTTACAGTTCAATCGGCTTCACTATTTTTCTAACGTACGAATGAGTTTTTTGTTATTTATTCGAATTTGGGACTTATTCAAAGTGTGAATGATTTTATTGTTTTTTTTTTGTCGTATAAAGCTCGTAACGTAGCTATCTTTACTATTAATTTATGCTTTGAAAAGACTTTGAAAGACAATACCAAATTGCTGTCGATTCTAAGATAGATACTTAGATATGGAAGAGGTCCATGAAGCTAAACTTAATATGGGAACTACTTTAAGTGCTTGATGTAGAAAAACTACTCAGACTGAGTTGATGGGGAAAAAATGGGGTGCTTATCGTTTTACTCTTTTTTTTTTGTCATAATTTTCTCTCGACCGTTATAGTTATAATCTAAACCTTTCCTGCCGGTTCAGTAATCTTAATTATTTAGTATGCAGTATTTGGTAAAGTTTTATAACGATCCTTTCTGACTTAAGGCAAGGAAAACAACATCCCGGATTACGTTCAACCATCATTTATTATATTATGTTTAATTATAATTCTATAATTATTATACATTATCTTGTTTATTTACGTACATTGTGAGTTTTATGACGGAACTAGTCAATATCTATACATATTTTATTGATGTTGTTGTTTGTGTTTGCTGTGTGACCGCGTTGTTCTTGTAAACTAGCTAAAATCAATATGGGCACTTATGAAACATCAGAAGCTAGGTGCATGGTTCCAATTGGTCGTTTCCTATGGCCGGCAAGACACTCCACGGTTCCTCTTTTAAAATTATTGGCTTTTACAATGTTTACAAATTACAGTGTTAACAGGTGTGGGAAGACAGTGTAGTCCTGTCAACAAGTACCAGGTACTTAACAAAATAGAACATGCAAAGAATCTATTTAAAAGCCTATATAAATTAAAATAAAAACCTACTTAAACCAAATGACATGATTGCCATTGCATACAGCTGTAACAAATCTGAATGTCCTGTCCACAAAACAACATCATTTAGGGCATCTATTCCGGAAGGTTTATGTGTAGATATATACCTATATAATAGGCTAGTTTCCTAAAAAATTCTAATTAGTCCGTCAGTTAGATTATCGAAAAATAATGGACCCTTATTTTTTCTTTTGTCAATCAAACAAAAAATGACAAAGATAAAGCGCCGTGCGACACTTTTTAGCACGGCGTGACGTCACGACCCCCCACTCCCAAATTTTGACGCGCTTTATCTTTGTCATTTTTTATTTGATTGACAAAAGAATAAATAAGGGTCCATTATTTTTCGATAATCTAACTGACGGACTAATTAGAATTATTATTTTTTTACCCAGGAAACTACCCTATACACCCAGCCAAAAAAAAAAAATGTAAAGCAGGTTGCCAAGACTTACATAACGCTTTCACTGTTAAAAAGTTATCTGATCTAATGTACAGCCAAGCCCCTAACACTACAAGGCCTTACTTGTCAAACCTTACATCTTAGTCTAAATCTAGGTAGGTACCTACGGCTTGATCGTTTCGCAGTCATCGCACAGCCACTCCTATAGGTCACTGGTATTTAATGTTGTGTCCTACAATAGTTCAATGGAACAGCCATGCATTTTGACCAAGACGTAAGGTTTTTAGGTTATTAAACTTACAGATAAGTGTAATGCGTGTATTTCCCTTATGTGTAGCACAAATGCTTTACAAAACAATAGATAACATTAATTGAGGTGCGTTTTCACAAAGCGACACTTAAAAAAAAAAAACTCAAATTTGTTTTTTATTTCGTTTCGTACTCAATTCCTATAGGGTTCATTGACGGGCATAAATAAAGTACATTATTGAAAAAAATATTATTTTACGATGTATCGTTTTGTAAGAACGCTCCTCAATTGCATTACGCAATTGGTCCTTAATGATTCACTGAATATACCTAACGATCTATTTCAGGGCATTGTTTGTTTACGCACTAAAGGGGATTCCACTGATGCAGAAACAGTTGGTATATAAAGTTTCTATTCGACGGGAATAAGCATATTCTTCAACAGGCCAGCGGTCCTTCAACACATTAAAAAATACACAATCATGTATTCAAATATGTGCGTGAAACTCGCTCTGTGCCTGACTCTGATTGTCAGCATCGACGGTTACGTGTTGAAACATCGCGCACTGCCTCTGTCAGCGGAAGGCATGATTGTGGAGATTACAGTGAGGAGCAAGGAAGACCCGCGTCACCCTCTGTCGACAACGAGGGTGGACATCAACGAAAAGGACAAGACAGTGGTGATTGCAACGGCTGAAGCTGCATCAGGAGTGCCGACACAATCCCGCGACACTGTCCAAGCTTCGCCGACTTTGCAAGACCGCAGCGGAATCCGAGTAGGCTCCTGCCCGGAGGGAATGGTGGGTCGTGCTGGATTCTGCTTCCCTACGGACGATGCTTAAACAAATGGACCGTTTCTTCGATCGCCTGAAATCCTGTGATAAAACTTACTTCTGCTGTTATTTATTCATTAAAATGCTTGTTAAAACAGCCCTCTTTTGTTTAAATTATTTTACATGTACAGTCAGTGACCTGCATAACCCGACCCCTCTTCCCCTCTTCTTTTTTGTACGAGGTCAGGTAATGCCAGGGTTAGAAAAAAAAAACAGTTTTATTTAAATTTTATAAAAAAAACAGTTCAAATTCTATTAAACAAGTGTTTTTTTTGTTCTATTTAGTTTAGGGCATTATTTCAAAATAATACAGGGCAATCACGGATCCCTTTCATAACTTTCCATTTATACCTACTAAATCACGTCGGACCTCTCGAATGGTGGCAGTCATTAAAAAAACCGGCTATGTGCAAGTCGGACTCGCGCCGAGGGTTCCGTACAAACCTGTAGGTATAAAAGTAAAAGTTTACCCATCACAACAATGGTATTTTTATTGCAAAATGAAATCCATAACATTACAATATGGAAAGCTGGAGGGGCATAAATTTAAAACAAAGGTCTCTTTATCATATCAGTAATCCTTTATTTTACATTAACACATCATTTATTTTATAATATAACTGAAATACCTACACTAGCCTTGCAAAAGTCTGCTGATGAATGATGGCAAGTTTTTTTTATCAAAGTTATTTATTTATGAAGTTTTTTAGTCACTATTTAGAAATCTGGTACAAAAATACTAATTAAGTATTTAATTTGAACCAGATCTGTAAATCGTGACTGAAAAAGGTATGAATAGTACCACATTGAATATTGAAGTTCCTAGTTCGAAAAAACGTTATCTATATCAACTATATCAACACAAAATAAGTTTTAATTATTTAAAAAAAATGTGATGATTTAAGGTTTTCGGAATTTTTCCTTTATATGTGCTATAAAACATTGCTTCATGCCAAATTTCAAGGTTACCCTTTAGGTTTTGATTTCCTTGCGAGTAGTTGCGAGTTTGAAAATATGCGGCTTAAATTGCTGTTTCTTTTGATTGCGTTGACATAGAAGTTTTATTTTGTTACAGCTTAAAGGTATTATAGACCTGAGTATTTGATATGAATTTCAATTTAATACCTCTACACGTTCATGAGGAAAGGGGTAGTAAGTTTAAAATTATTAAAAATATTATTTTTATTATATGATGTACTAAAAATTTACGGTTTTCGCAATTTTTCCTTTATTTTTGCTATAAGACATTGCTTCGTACCTAATTTCAAGATTCTGAGTTTACGGGAAGTACCCTGTAGGTTTTGATTCCCTTGCGAGTGTCGAAAATTTGCGGCATAAGCGGCTGTATCTTTTGATTGCGTTGGCTTAGAAGTTTGATTTTTTCACAGCTCCAAGGGACGGTAGACCTCAGTATTTGATATAAATTCCAGCTTGATACCTCCACGTGTTCATGAGAAAAAGGGTCTTGACAGACAGACGGACGGACGGACAACAAAGTGATCCTATAAGGGTTCCGTTTTTTCCTTTCGAGGTTCGGAACCCTAAAAAACAAATTAATGGTCAAACAATGGAATTAGTGGACTCAGCTTCACACTGCTGTAGCTTCAAGTGCTGGAATTGAAAGACTGTTTTCAACATTTGGGTTTATTCATTCTGACGTACGAAATAAACTGGGTATCGAGAAAGCTGCAAAACTTGTCACAGTTTTTAAATACCTAAATTAAAAAAAATAATTGTTATCGTGATCTTGGCACATATTGTCTTATTCTGACCTGACTGACACACAATTTTGATTTTATAATAACTAGTTGTTTATTAATTAAAATTGTTATAATTTTGATAGATTTGAAATTGAAATTTTGAATATTCTAATGCATGTTTCAAAAATAGGTGTTATCTTGTCCCATATAAATCCTGGTACTTAGATCTTTTTTTGATTGAATAAATTACTTATCACAAAAATAATATTTTATTTCATTACAATGCCAATAAAAGTTCAAAAATATAACATAACAATAGCATACACTCAACTGGTTTTATGTCTAGCTATTAAGACACCTAAATATAAATTTATTTTTATTTTATATCCATTCATTCGCAATGAAAAGTAGTTTTAAAGCTTGTTTTTTTTTCTTATTGTTTTATACAATACAATGTTCAGAAACTATAATAGTTATTTATGCAACTGTTTTATAATAAGGGGTATTAAAACACGAATGTGTGATAATAGTATCACATGAGTGTTTTTTGACTGATTTGAATTGCGCTGGGATGCGCTCTGTTGGATTCTCATTGCTCGGCTCAACACCGAAAGTTGTAAATCCAGTGCGCAATAAAATCCTGCCGCGATATTTTTACGTCAGTGTGCAATGTGTTATATAATATCTCTTCCCTTCTCTCCCCAAGAAATTAAATGGGGACAGCGTCAATGGGGACAACTGGTACAGACGCACAGGACGAGCTTAAAACATGTGTTCCCAAAACATTTGGCTGTTTATAAAGACACAGCTCAGGAACGATTCGACATAACCTCCATTTAAGAAAATCAAAATACCTAAATGCTCTATGTAAAACCGACAAGCCACATGTGTGAAATTTTAAAATGGACGATTCGCGCTATAGTAGGATTAAATAATTATAAAAATCTGTCACTGCGTAGTGTAGGTAATGATTCACTCAACAGCAACAGCATACATTCAGTATAAGGTAAGGTATATATATAGATATTTACGTAGTTAAGTTATAATATTATACCCAGTTTGCGTCATTAAATACTGCCTATATAAATACCTGCTTTAGCAGGACCAAGCACACTCCTCAACAGGCCAGCGGTCCTTCACCACATTAATAAATACAATCATGTATTCAAATATGTGCGTGAAACTCGCTCTGTGCCTGGCTCTGATCGTCAGCATCGACGGTTACGTGTTGAAACATCGCGCACTGCCTCTGTCAGCGGAAGGCATGACTGTGGAGATTACAGTGAGGAGCAAGGAAGACCCGCGTCACCCTCTGTCAACACTGAAGATTGATATCAACGAAAAGGACAAAAAAGTGGAGATGTCGATGCCTGAAGCTCCGTCAGGAGTGCTGAAACATCTCTCCGAGGCAGACAACAACGTGCCGTCTCTGGAAAGCCGTTTCGTTATGGTGCAGGGATTGTGCGCGGCGGGCTTCACTCGTTTCGGTGAAAGATGTCTACCCAACGATGTAATAGAAACTACTGAAAAAACACTGTGATACATGCTTCTGCTTTGTTGATTAATAAAACTTCATTGTGAATGTGAAATACGACTGTCTTTTATTTGTTTTTAAGTGTGTCAGTATGTGTGCCTCTGGTTACGTAGATTTTTCTCCTACCAACCCGTAGTTATGGATGTAGTGTAAAAAAACAATGACATACTTCCTCAAAAATGAGTGAAGAATAACAACCTTTGACCTACCGTGAGACCACAAATCTTTAAAATAAAATAGCTCACCAAAAATACATCAACGCCAAAAACATCCTACCCCAAACGCGTATTCTGTATATGATATAATCTGTTCTGTTGAAGATGAAAGTAGGGTTTTTCCCGTTTTAAAAAAAAAAAGGACAGTCTCGAAAAATATGTTTCTCGCGCGTTTCTATGAATTTTTGTAAGTATTTCCACTGTACAGTAAGCGGTTGGTAAAATGTCCAATCGAATTTTAGAAAAAGTTCGTTTTTAGGGTTCCGTACCCAAAGGGTAAAAACGGGACTCTGTTACTAAGACTCCACTGTCCGTCTGTCTGTCTGTCTGTCACCAGGCTGTGTAACATGAACCGTGATAGCTAGAGAGTTGAAATTTTCACAGATGATGTATTTTTGTTGCCGCTATAGTAGGTGAACATGTGTCCCAGCAGTGGGAACATTATAGGCTGATGATGATGATGATATAGTAGGTACTAAAAACAGAATAAAATAAATATAAGGGGACTCTCATACAACTGTGGCAGCACACACGACTTGCGCGCGCGCCGCACGGCATCACACTTGATCACACTGGCGCTCAGCTGCGCGCGACCCATATTTATAACTTCGGCCGTTTAAATAGCGCACGAACTAAACCGATATATTTTGGAGAAATTTGTACTTGATCGCTATCCAAACTAATATTATAAATGCGAAAGTAACTCTGTCTGTCTGTCTGTCTTTTCTTCACGCCTAAACTACTGGACCGATTTCGATGAAATTTGATATAGAGATAGTTTGAGTCCCGGGAAAGAACATAGGATAGTTTTTATCCCGATATTCCCACGGCATCGAAACTTACGCGGGTGAAACCGCGGGGCGCAGCTAGTTGGTCAATATTTATTTAAATTATGTTTGTATCGGGTAACTACTTCCACCCATCTAATTGTGTACATAAGTAGTTAGGCTTACTATTTTAATAAACAATCATCATTAATTCATTACATCTCAATCTGGTTTTATTCCTCTACTGCCTTAACGCTAAACAACTAACGTGATTTTTTTGCCGTTTCTGGAGATAATGGTACGGAACCCTTCGTACGCGAGTCCGACTCGCACTTGGCCGTTTTTGTAGCATCGTTTCTGTCTTTCATAGTTGTAAATTAGTCTGTCTCTTTTCAAAGCTTGATGGGCTATATTAACGCTCGCAATAATACCATGTATGTGGAGTTCTTTATAATAATTAACAATGAAGTATGGGACTAGCCCGTAATACTATTCCCCACCACTGCAACTCTTGAACCAACAGTAACGATCACCAGAAAAGCGATGACGCAGTGAAGCTCGACGAGACTCGTAGAAATACTATAATTTCTAAGTCCCTCCGAAAGAGAAGAGGTAGGTCAATAGTCACAAGGGGACTCCTTGTTGCCAACACGGACAAAAATAACATATAAGATCCCTAATACATACGTGGACTGTTACCTACATTTGGTTCCAATAAGGTAAGTATAGCAAAAACATTTAAACTCACAGTCATAATATTACGTTCATTTTTCCAAAGAAAACACTGTCATACAGCGGAATGCATTGGTTTTCAGAATAGTTAGGCACTAGGCCGGGTCTAGTCTAGACAAACGCGGTCACTAATCAGAATAAAAAACCGGCCAAGTGCGAGTCGGACTCGCCCATGAAGGGTTCCGTAGCAGCAAGTAACATAATATAAAAGTTCTTGTAGTTCGTTGTAACTTTGTGAAAGGTAAATTGCGGTTTTCGATTTATGACGTATTAAAAAAAAACTACTTACTAGATCTCGTTCAAACCAATTTTCGGTGGAAGTTTACATGGTAATGTACATTATATATATTTTTTTAATTTTATCATTCTCTTATTTTAGAAGTTAGAGGGGGGGGACACACATTTTACCACTTTGGAAGTGTCTCTCGCGCAAACTATTCAGTTCAGAAAAAAATGATATTAAAAACCTCAATATCATTTTTGAAGACCTATCCATAGATACCCCACACGTACAGGTTTGATGAAAAAAAATTTTTGGAGTTTCAGTTGTAAGTATGGGGAACCCCAAAATTTATTGTTTTTTTTTCTATTTTTGTGTGAAAATCTTACTGCGGTTCACAGAATACATCTACTTACCAAGTTTCAACAGTATAGTTCTTATAATTTCGGAAAAAAGTGGCTGTGACATACGGACGGACGGACAGACAGACAGACAGACATGACGAATCCATAAGGGTTCCGTTTATTGCCATTTGGCTACGGAACCCTAAAAAGTGAGGTCAAAAGTGTGGTTATTTAAGTAAGCATGCCTACTAAATTGCGAAGGTCGAACGTCATCATATTTCGCGTGAGACGTACGTATTTTTAATTTTGTCGTATTAACTTGAACGAGTAAACACCAATGATAAATGTGCGAATAGTACGGGAGCCGAGTAGGCCGTCCGGCGACTGTCTACTGCCGCGCGTGTTTGTGTGAAGATTTTGTTTTTTGTTAGGTACCTATGATAATTTCATGAGTTTCTTAATTGTGGGGCACACACTAAAATGTAATTGACAGGCTTATATTGATATATCGAGGTAGACACTACTTATATGCCTATATGCAATGCACGCCACTGCTGTCATAGGAGATAGGATAGTATGATGTAGAATACTGACGTAATAGCTAGGCAGCAACCTTGAACTAAAGGGGTTTGAAGATTTTTGTATGGAGGGTGGCCCTAAGGTCGGCCGCCATTTTGATTTTTTTTCAGAATCGCGGTGCACAACAAAAGTTATATATTTAGATAGAGGACACTTATACAAACAAAAAATGTAATATAACATAATATCCTAAAGCGTCAGGTTTCGGAGTTATTCACCAAAATATAAGTCGAAAACAACAAGGATTATTTTGTTTTTTTCCCTCCAGGTAAGCATATTGAACTATTGAGGTAATAGAAACATTATGAAACCTTTATGTAGAAGAAACAAATGAAGAATAGACATTTTTTAAATAAATAATTAAACACGGCAATTTATAGTTCGTTTTTTAATCCCAGAGACATCAGACAGAGAGATTTAAGTCTTTTGTGTTTTCGTTTTTTTTTAGTATAGAAGTTTGACATTAAACTTGTCAGATTAGTCTCTGGGATTAAAAAACGAACTATAAATTGCGGTGTTTAATTATTTATTTAAAAAATGTCTATTCTTCTTTTGTTTCTTCTCCATAAAGGTTTCATAACGTTTCTATTACCTCAATAGTTCAATATGGTTACCTAGAGGGAAAAAAAAAACAAAAAAAATCCTAGTTGTTTTTGACTTATATTTTTGTGAATAACTCCGAAACCTGACGCTTTAGGATATTATGTTATATTACATTTTTTGTTTGTATAAGTGTCCTCTATCTAAATTAATAACTTTTGTTGTGCACCACGATTCTGAAAAAAAAATCAAAATGGCGGCTGATTTTAGGGCCAAAACCTTCAAACCCTTTTAATTTACCTAGTCTTAAAGTTGCCATGATCCATGAGAAATTGGGCAACATGGTGATCCACCTCCAGCCATATCCTAGCCAGCTTCTAACGAACGGATTGAAAGAACTGGTGGAAGTGAACGCCCTTGATGAAAGAGATGATGGTGATTGAGGTATCATTAGTACTTATGCCCTGACCGCCCAGTGGCGTAAAGTTACGAGTAAATAGTAAAAACAATAAGGATATTCATGCATCAAACATTCCTTACCCAAAAATCGAAGTGTTTTTAGGGTTCCGTACCTCAAAAGGAAAAAACGGAACCCTTATAGGATCACTTTGTTGTCCGTCTGTCCGTCCGTCCGTCTGTCAAGACCCTTTTTCTCAGGAACGCGTGGAGGTATGAAGCTGAAATTTATATCAATTACTCAGGTCTACTGTCCCTTGAAGCTGTGAAAAAATCAAACTTCTAAGCCAACGCAATCAAAAGATACAGCCGTTTATGCCGCAAATTTCTGCAAATTTTCGAAACTCGCACGGGAATCAAAACCTACAGGGTACTTCCCGTGAACTTAGAATCTTGAAATTTGGTACTAAGTAACGTCTTATAGTACAGATAAAGGAAAAATTGCGAAAACCGTAAATTTTTAGTTACATCATATAATAAAAAATATTTTTGAAAATTTTAAAGTTACTTCTTTTCTCATGAACGCGTATAGGTATTAAATTGAAATTAATATCAAATACTCAAGTTTATAATACCTTGAAGCTGTAACAAAATGAAACTTCTATGTCAACGCAATCAAAAGAAACGGCAATTTAAGCCGCATATTTTCAAACTCGCAACTACTCGCAAGGGAATCAAAACCTAAAGGGTACTTCCAGTCGACCTAGAATCTTGAAATTTGGCATGAAGCAATGTTTTATAGCACACATAAAGGAAAAATTCCGAAAACCTTAAATTTTTATACGGAACCCTCGGTGCGCGAGTCCGACTCGCACTTGGCCGGTTTTTTTTTTTATATTTAAGAATATTGCATTCCTGCAACGTATACTTAGTATTTCTACGGATTCTAATCTGGCCTCTGGTCTAAACAAATTATACTGTAAATGGTTCACTTAAATAAAAAAGCTACTTAGCAACATTATAGTCTTTTAACCTACTTCAAACAAGGTGCTGGTTAATAGTTCTTCGAATTGTTTTTATGTATGTGTTTCCCGATTTTTCAAAGACGGCTGGACAATTTGGATTTTTTTTTAAGAGGTTAGGTATACTTCCCAGGTGATGATGGGATCCTGTAGAAATCGCGGGAACTCTTCAAATATTATAGGTACACCTTTAGCGATTTGGGTATTTTTTGGGTTTTGGATTTGGGTAAGTCACGACTAAAAAGTGATAACCTTTTTTACTTTCTAGTGTTTTCTTGGAAGTCTGTTGTTTGTATTAATGTTTGTTTTGATAATTATGGGATCCATCAATACTTTACACGCTTATGGCCGTTTTGCGTGGATGTGACGCAGATTTTCCGATGACTGGTTTTCAGGAGTTGCAGTAATTGAGAGTAGTTAGGCGTCCTAAAAAAAGAGGCACGATTTGTTGCAGGTCGCGACGTGGAATATTTTCCGTATAGATGGGCTGAAATCGCCACTATATTGGTGATAAAAAAAATCATAAGTAAAATTGGCGAGATACACTGCGTAAATGGTAGGATATTGACACATGTAAACGATTAAAGAATAACACAACACTTACTTAACTGTTATGGATAATGATGACTCAATTAGTAACATATGTATATAGTGATTCACTCAATCGCTGTGAAGTATGACGAAAGTAGAACTAGGAATATGCGTAATAAAGGGTAAAAATCTTAACCAAGTATTTCCAGTTTGCGTCATTAAATTCTGCCTATAAAAATACCTGCTTTAGCAGGACCAAGCACACTCCTCAATTGGCCAGCGGTCCTTCACCACATTAATAAATACAATCATGTATTCAAATATGTGCGTGAAACTCGCTCTGTGCCTGGCTCTGATCGTCAGCATCGACGGTTACGTGTTGAAACATCGCGCACTGCCTCTGTCAGCGGAAGGCATGACTGTGGAGATTACAGTGAGGAGCAAGGAAGACCCGCGTCACCCTCTGTCAACACTGAAGATTGATATCAACGAAAAGGACAAAAAAGTGGAGATGTCGATGGCTGAAGCTCCATCAGGAGTGCTGAAACATCTCTCCGAGGCAGACAACGACGTGCCGTCTCTGGAAAGCCGTTCCAGTGTAGTGGTCGGATCGTGTGCTATTGGCTTCATGCGTAAAGGACGTTTCTGTGTACCCAACGACTACTAGACGAAGAACTACCCAAATTGTCTGACAAATACTGTGTAACGCGCTTTTGTTTTGTTGATTAATAAAACTTCATTGTGAATGTGAAATACGACTGTGTTTTGTTTGTTGTTAAGTGTGGCAGTATGTCTGCACCTTCCTTATAATTCGAAGACCTAGCTACGCAGGTATTCCTCCTAGCTTTTCGTAGTAATGAATGTAATTTAAAAAAAAAAACGACGACGTACTAGAATCTTAATCTTTGCCTCGCCGTAAGACCATACAGGCTAAAAAAAATGACACCAAAAACACATAACAACACCTCTTACCCATACGCACTTGCCATCTTTATTCTGTTGAGGAAAAATTAGAACAGTAGACTTTTACTCGACTGAAAAGAAGGATAGTCGCGAAAAATTGTTTTCGCGCGTTACTACCCAAGCAACACATAAGCCAGATAACAGAAGAAATGTGTACTAATAAGCAATTTACAGCTTTATTACATAGTTATTAAAGCTTACGGGACAGACAAATGCTGTATTGAATGGTTTTTGGGCTATTATTACTCTCTAAGCTTAATAAAGTTTTTATAGCACTGATTTCCTTTTTTAGGGTTCCGTAGTTTAATAGGTCTTCTAAAATGACTTGGGGGTTGCTAAAATTATTTTTCGATTTAATCTCTAATAAAATCTTTATTCTTTGTCCTAAAAATGTAAAAAAATATATGTTTAGGTATCAAATAGGTACTAAATTTTTGTAAAGGCGAATTGAAATTTTGGAGCCCTTACGTGAAGATTCTAAATGTGGGCAGTCATCCTGACGTCAGAATGACTGGCCATTTTTAAAATTAATTTTCTCAGTTATTCATTAGGTACCAATTATTTAAACAAAGGTACCAAATAGTACCAAATAGGTATTAGATTTTAGTAATATTTTAAAGCTGATCGGTCATTTTGGGCAGTCATTCTGATGATCACGAATATTTGAGGTTTATTTAGTTTTTTTTAAAGCGGAAGGCTTTATGATTGAAAATAAGTAAGCTTTTTCAACTAACTTAAAGCGTCTTAAGCGCACGATTACCATCATATACAGCTAATAACGTTAACAAATATGAAATGATGATTTTTATACTTGACCGTCTTCTCAATAACTGCATTCGATTCGTTTTGAATCTGCGTAAATATGATCATGTTTCTGCGCATCGGTCGCTTCTTAAGTGGTTGCCCATACGCCAACGTAGAGAACTAAGGGCGCTGACCACCTTGTTCTCATTTCTTGATTCTCCGTCTGGCTCTGGTTATCTAGCTCCCTATTTTCAGTACATTTGCACCAACCACAATATAAATCTACGTTCATCACACAATCGTCTTCTCCAATGTCCCACTCACCGCACAGACTTCATTCACTCTTCCTTCTTCGTTAAGTCTATCTCTCTGTGGAATGCGCTCCCCCAGGAGATCAGGATAGCAACCAACCGATTATCCTTTAAAGTTAAGGCTCGCGAGCTCATTCGCAGGAAGCTGGCTGTATCATCACAACGGTAACATTTTCTCAGTTTGTCTTATTTCTTTTTAGTTAGCAAGTATATTTTATACAAATTAAGTGGACACAGAATTAATCAAAGAAAATGAAATCAAAATAAATTAAATTAGATAATCAAAACAATAAACTGAATAACTATAGAAATAGAAATTAATAAATGAGATATAATCAAAAAGTATATAACTAATTAAGTTTATTAAGTTATTTTTCACTTTGTAGTGCTTTTTTGGAAGACGGGCTGTTTTGCTTTTGTGAAAAGTTTTTTATTTTTCACTTTTTAGCTATGGTCCCTTTGAATCAGACTTGTTGCGAAATAACTAGGTTAGAAAAAGGTCGACTTTGAAGAGTGTCACTCATATCTGTGTAAAACCCCTATTACACTACAGTCTACACGATATTTAAGGCCTGATATTTAGGTAATAGGTTTATGTTTTTAATAGGGACTCTTCTTCCCTTTATCTCGGACATTCCCCCACGGGTTCCTGATATCGTGTAAAGGTTTAACAGTTCTCTTCTAATGCTCGATGAGTCACACTAAAGTCGGATATCTACATTGCAAGAAATATTCTACAGTTCAGCGAACGAGAGAATGCGTTCTTGACCGCGCTTGATGGTAATAATTTGAGAGTACTACTATTACTTAGGTACTACTATAGTAAAAAAAAAACTGTTTTTTATATAATTTTAATGTATTTATTTTGAAAAATTCATTGTCTCAAAGAATGTGCGCAATTTGGATGGAGTAGTGGAACTGTGGAGCTGACGCTGCCTGTGTGAGCGTGCGCGTTCCATCGCCGCCCGTTCGATGTCCACCGCGCACAGGATGGATGAAAACAGCACATGATGTAATTTTTGCTCCGTTGGTGTAATTGCTGTATGGCGTTCCAGTAAGAGGATAAATAAATAAATAATAAATAAATAGTAAAACCAAGTTTCGAGATAAAAACATTTTCAGTTAAGTATATTGTGGGAGGTAATCGAAATAGAAATCTTTCAACTGGTAATTTTGTAACGTCCTTCGTATGACGCAGACATGAAGTCACCTGTGTGTAAATAAAGGGGGATTTCCTGCGTTAACTTGTCTTATAATACCCCGTTGGACGTTGGCCTCAAGCGCAACTGCTGAACATGTAAAGGGGGTTTTCCTGCCTTAGTAGGAAACTGGAAGGAGGACGCGCGGGCTCGCGAAAGATGGAAGGAGCGGAGGGAGACCTTTGCCTAGGAGAGGGACAGCGTAGAATGGTAAAATAAAAAATGGTTAAAGACAACTTGTCTTATAATGCCTCTTTGGATTAGTGGTCGCAAGCGCAACTGTTGACCATGTAGTCCTGGGTTCGATTCCCGCGTCGGACAAAGTGACATTGGGTTTTTTTTCATCTGGAATTTCTCAGTAACAGTCCGGAGTCTGGATTTGTGCCCAATTGATGGCACTAGGCTCGCCCCTTATTACATGGCACTTATACATAACTAGTGTCATATAGGTCTACAGACGCCAGCACATCAAGCTACCCGAAACTGTCAAATTTTTCCAATCAACCTTGAATCTTATGCTGTAGCGATAAAGTTGAAAATTTATTGAAAAACTTTGACAGATTGTAGTAGCTTGATGTGCTGCCGTCTGTACTATAGGTGCACCTCTGCCTAGCCCTTCGAGAAATAGCCGCGATGTTATTGTCTTTTAAAATTTATGTAGAAGGAAACGAGGACTTTGGCCTTAAATCGCCTTTACACAATGAGGAAAGAGAGGCAAGCGCTGTAGCTAATAATCGTTCTCTCTCCGTATGAAAGAAGGCCTTTCTATTCTAGTGGGATAATGACAGGCCGATATACTGAGTAGGCACTTAGGTGTTTCTTTTTTGTACCTGTGACGCAGTGCCCACGCACTTATGTACGTAGGCACTGCGTCGCGTCACAGGTCTAGTGGGTTGACCTATAAGGTTATTGGGTTTTTCCATTAGGACCGCTGTACCCGGTTTATAACAATATGTTCGCCCCCTTTTACATGGGTCTTCACAAAACTGGTGAGTTGTGGGTGCTTAATAAAGCTAGAGACAAACTGAGCCCACGTACGCAACGTATGCAACGAATTATGACATCTGCACTCTTGAATTTGTATGAAAACAGATGCCTACACTTTGTGATGTTTTGTTTATAACATGACGTCACGTTAATGGCGTGTAGGTAGAGGTGTACCTACAATACACCCACATTTCGCCAGTTATGGTTAACCCTTCGTATGCTTAAACGTGGATCCACGCGAGACACAATGGCTTTTTAATTGTGTCTGTAATTACCATAGATCGGAATAGGTAGAGCTGTTTTACGTACTTGCTTAGAATAATTGGTTGGTTAGAATAATATGGATATTCCCCTAGTCCCGGGATTTGGTTTTTAAGTAGTAAAATCATAAAAACTATTCACGCCTTCGGGACTAATGAAAGATTACACTTCCTTTCTGACGGGTAAATATAAGAAGGGCGGGATTAAGGATAGTATAATAAATAGATAAACTTGATTCATTAAACCACATATATTTTTTTACGTAACAATGGTGCCGATTTTCTTGTCACAAGTGCCTCTAAACTAGACTAAAAATCACTAAAATTTAATTTATTCCTGTCAAGCGACGATTTCCCATTCTGAAATTGACTAAAATGACGCAACTTAACTATATTTTAGTTTGACAGCACTAAGATGGCACTGAGTTATTAATCTATTGAAGATGGCAATTTTGCTATTCTGAATTTCACGTTTTTCACCTAAAATTTTGATTGTCTAACTAAATCGAACTAAATCTGACTATTTTTAATCGCGATTAAAAAGGTGTGGAATAAAATTAGTTGTCATGAATAGAAATTCACACCAACACTTCGACTTCAGGTGCAAAAACAGTACTGTCTATATCTTTTTTTTTTTTTCTTTTGCTTATATCTCGAAAATGGTGTGTCCTATCGCAAAAATAATGAAAATTTCGACCCCCTTTATGAAACCCATAAACTCCTAAAACTCAACATGTAGGTAATAATTTTTCATATTTTCCATACAAAAAATGAAAAATTCCTTAAAAAACACGTCAAGGCTGCCCCCTCCGCGCCTGCGGCTCTAAAAAACAATTCATGGGGTAGGGAAAATAAGTACCACGTGTCGACGAGTCGCGATTGTCAAATTTGATTTTTGTTGTGTCAAAATAATTTTTAAATTTAGAGAATTTTTTATGCAGAATAGCTGTAAGATTCTCATAGCAAAAAGTAATACAAATTATTTGTTCCTCAGTAAAATCAAAACATTATCAAATAGAACAATTTGTATTTACAATAAAATCTTAATTAAAATAATCAATACGCTTCAACAATGTTTCACTTATTTAAACAAAAAATGTCATTGGTCTGGTTCGTCTTCAGCTTCACTAGAAGACTGAGTATGATCAGAGTTAAAATAAATCACCATTATTTTTTCTAAATTATTTAATTTTAATCTATTTCTTTTTACATCTAACACCCATTTATATGTGGAAAAAAAACGAGCGTTCGACATCTGTTGATGTTAGTGAAGCGAATTTATATGACAAAAATCCCGTAGTATCAGTCGGAATCCCGTGGAATATCCATATTAACATCAATGTTTGCGGTCAATGAACCCAAATAGCTCTACCTATTCCGATCACTGGTAATTACGGCATTCGACCGGTTAAGTCTCATTAGGTTATAATAAGAAGGCTAGCCTATTGAAATCAATCGGGCACCAATCCAAATTTTGGGTTGCTACTGAGAAATTTCCCCGACTTGGGAAACGAACCCAAAACCTTATATCATTTCATCGTTATATTAAAGAAAAGTATATTAAATGAAATTAGATCATAAATGATCATTAGAACTTTTGTTATTATATCACCCGGGATTGCCACCACTAGAAAAACGAGACAGATACTTTTCTATAATGATTAAAGTTCCCTTTAATAACAACTGCAATACCAAGAAAATGATCTGAGTAGGGTTAGATGTAGAATCACATATTAAAACGTCAGACAGCAGGAAACTTGTAGACATTGATCAGACGTCTACAAGGTATTATGTAAATTAGTCTACGTACGTTATCTACGTTCCACGTTGCTATTAATAGCCGCAGTTACTCATCTTACTGTTAAATACTTATTATTTCCCTAAAGCATCATAGGTAGGGCAGGGCTTACCTCGTGGGTTCCTGCCAGGAAGTACTTGCTCCGGTATTTTCCATAGTCCACGTATTAGGTGAGTAAGTCTCGCTAGTAGGACAGTGATTTGGTGAACTAGTCGAGTCACCAGCCAAATGCACGCTATGAGTTCACTTGTCCGCAGTCAAGGACCAGTAGTTTCTGATGAGAAAAGTGAACACAATAGGAGTTTGGTGATTACGACGTTGGCCTCTACTACTAGGTAATGGCGCCGATTCTTTTGTTCACAAACTAAACAAATTCAAGTTCAGTGCATCTTTTTCGTTCTATTATAATTTCCTTACGCGATGATCCAGAATTGCATTTATCAATGATTTCTCTTGAAATTGAGGTAGTCAAAGTCAAAGCATTTATTTCAAACTAGCTGCGCCCCGCGGTTTCACCCGCGTAAATGTCGATCCCGTGGGAATATCGGGATAAAAAGTAGCCTATGTCCTTTCCCGGGACTCGAACTATCTCTATACCAAATTTCATCTAAATCGGTTCAGCGGTTTGAGCGTGAAGAAGTAACAAACATTATAAACACACACACACACTCACAAACTTTCGCCTTTATAATATTAGTGTGATAGTGTGAAGTGTGATAGGCACATAAAAGGCACTTTTGAACGTCAAAAATTACCTTAAAATAGAATTGATTCTAGTCGCCCCTTCCAAAAGGTAGTTTTTGTATGGAGAAGAATGGGCAAAAACTCCACCGTTACTCTTTTAAAATGTTTTACAATCATTTTAACTCATCTGTCCCTGCTTTGTTATTCGTAGAATGACTTCATTAGATTGGTTTACAAAATTGAGCAGACACTAATGAAGTAATTGGTGATACAACGGTAATAAAAGGGGTTTTCCGTGTTCCCTCGGGCTCGGTTTAATTTGATACATCAACAATTCGTGAGTCACTTTTAAGGGTTCCGTGACACAGATGGTAAAAACGACTCTGTAGGATTTCGGTGTCTAATTTGATTATCACAGATTTAGGTTCACATGTTTTCTTTTTCGTTGTGTGTATTGGAATCATATTTTTAATTAGGTTATCTATACTTATAATAAATCTGTAGAAGTGAAAATTCTGTACATTGAAAATATCAAAAAAATAAATGGCAGGGGGTGTTACTAGACCGACACCGAACCCAAAAATGTAATTTAAAAAAAAATATCTGTAGTCTGTCGGTCTGTCTGTCTGTCTGTTTGTTCAGGCATCACGCAAAAACTACCGGTTCGATTACGATTAAACTTGGTACAATTATTCTTTAATATCCTGGGCACCACACTGGGTACTTTTTATCCCGGAAAAGTATCTATCTATCTATCTATAGAAATAAAAACAAAAGGCCTGACTGACTGACTGACTCATCAACGCCCAGCCCAAACTCTTAGACCTAGAAAGCTGAAATTTTACACAATGGTTCCCTTTATAATGTAGACAAGGAGTAAGGAAGGATTTTTTGAAATTCAACCCCTAAGAGAGTTAAACAGGGGATGAAAGTTTGTATGAAAGTCCGTCAGTTTTAAAGTTAGGATCTTCAAATTTTGTGTTTAGGCTGACGACTAAAAATTATTATATACGTGTCTCAGCGTTTTTGATAATTCCACCCCCAAAGGGTTAAAAACAGGGATGAAGTTGTGTATGAAAGTCCGTCAGTTTAAAAGTTAGGATCTTCAAATTTTGTATTTAGGCTAACGATTGAAAATTAATTTATACGTGTCTCAGCGTTTTTGATAATTTCTCCCCCAAAGGGGGTTGAACGACCTGACTGAAATATCAACGCACAGTCTAAACCGCTGGTCCTAGGGACATGAATTTTGGATGGTGTGTTCTTTGTGAAGAGTGAAGAGGTTTTTGGAAATTCAACCTTTAAGGAGGTGAAAAGGGGGGATTTGGTTTGTATGAAAAATCTTATTTCTTGAGTTAGTAACCTTGATACTTGGCACGTATACTTATCTAAGTAAATTATGAAGTTTGGAATTTTTCATTTTTCTAAAATACCCCCTAAAGAGGTATTGGGGGGTGTCAAAATTTGTATGAAAGAATTTTAACGCCCTGTCCGATTAACTTGAAACTCAGTATTTATACTAAAGACTAAAAACAATTAATAACGTGCATCAGGGTTTTTCGAAAATCTACCCCTAACTGTGTGAAAAGAGGTAATTAATTTTAAAGGGGAGGATTTTACTGCGTGGCTTGATTAGCTCGAAAATTGGTATAAATAAACTTTGAGTCAAGTTATGAACACTTCTTAAACGATTTTTCAAAATTCCACCCCTGTGGGGGTGAAAACCGGGGATACAGTTTATTTGAAAAAAATCTGATTCCTTTGATCTATAAACTTAAAAATTGGCCCGAATACTTATTTATCTAAATTAATTATAAATATCATACCAACATACATTTTCGAAACTTTTAGAGGAAAGTACGAATTTCACGCGAACAAAGTCGCGGGCAGAAGCTAGTACAGAATATTCTTTATCTTTACACTGCCGAATCTCAAGGGTTCGAAGACCACTAAATTAAAAACCCTGTAGCAGGGGATTGAGGGGGGAGGGGTGGAGGGCGGGTTCAGAGGATCAGATCGGAATAAATCAAATATTTCGTGGCTGAACACGTTTCAAAACATTGGCTAAAAATAACAAAATACTTAAATATTTTAGGACTGTGAATTAATAGTTTAACTAACAAGGAAATAAAACGCAGGCTCAGCCCTTTAGCGAGCAATTTCTGGTCGTTCTTGACCGGTGTTTCACAATGCAGTAGTCGAAGTCGTCACCAAATGATTCACCGTGTCCGTCGTCCTCCGGGGAATATTAATATGCGTAATGTAAGAGACGCGTCTACAATCGTATACACCTATAAAAAGACGTGCTACTAAGGACTTACAATCATTCGTTATCTGGCCAGCGGTCGTTCAACACATCAAAAGTACAAAAATGTATCCAAATATGTGTGTGACGATTGCCGTGTGCCTGGCTTTAGTCGCTTGCATCGACAGCCATGTGATCAAACACCACGAAGTCCCGTTATCACCGGAGGGCATGATTCTGGAAATGACAGTAAAGAACAAGGGTGACGGGCAAGTTGTGTCTTCAATGAAGATTGATATCAACGAGAAAGACAAGAAAGTTTTGATGTCGATGGAAGAACCTGCAAGTGGAGTGCCAGCGGACGTTGGTGGATCGACAACGGAGTTCGTGCCTAGCATCGGGAGCCGCCACAACATCGTAGTGGGCTCCTGCCCGCTAGGCTACACACGGCGAGGTGGATTCTGCTTCCCCGATGACGACTACTAAGTTACTGGACCCTCTCCTGAAGTGATATTTTTGTTTTCACCCGTGTTAAAAGACTTATACAAATGTGATATCTCCTCTCAGTGTTATTAATTTATTAAAAGTCATTGTTTAAATTAAGTATAACCTGTTTTCTTTATTTTTGTGTTCTTTACAAATCGAACCCGTGGATAGTGTCATGCATGATAATGGTAAGCGTTTTTCACTAGTATTTAATTAAAAATGCTACTTGAACGAAGTGCTGGGTCAAATTATTAAGTAAAGTAGGCAACTATTTCGCTTTTATGCCCGGGTCACACCAACGGGTAACGCCGATAATTATCGCGATGACGGGCGGTTAATCGTAGGTGCAGTCAATGAGCCACAACTTATCCCGATAATTATCGGCGTTTTCCGTTTAGTGTGGCACTGGCATTAGAAACGATTTGGTAAACACGAGTTGCCTTGGCTAACCTGAAACCTGACACTTAATATCGTGTCCTGCATGTCCTGTCGTCGACGTCGGTGCGTTACAGGAAATGATGGACGCTAGTCATGGCGCTAAACACGTAGCCTAATTCTCTGCCGAATCCGTTTCGATTGCTACTGACACGCTAAGAAGCGGTAACTACCTATTTACATAAACGAGATTTTTGGAAATACAGTGGCCTCCAAAAGTTAGTTGTTATTTTTCCACTCCAGCTTTGACACACCACATTATGATTTAAAATTATACTGATCCAAATGTTTGAACTGCTATGTTGTTTTAATGACTAATTCAACTGCCTTTACCAAAATATAATCAAGTAATCCCTTAGGAGTTCCTGATTATTTTTTATTTTATTTTAAATCATAATGTGGCATCACCGCTGAAGTGGAAAAATGACAAATAACTTTTGAAGGCATTCTCAACCTCTGCATGTTATGTTTTTATTTTTTGTTACATTTAGGTAAATAAATCAAGTAAAGGGATCAAAAGCAAAGTTTAAGCCAGTGTTTAGGTATTATTGAAAATTATCAGCAGTCTTTCATATTAAAAATTTAACATGAATCGATTGCCATTTATCTATCGCATATATAGTTTATCAGTCACCAGATGTACTGTTGAGCATAGTGAGGGCCCGAACGAGGGGGCGTTTTGTTTTTAAAACGGTAGATAATGTTCTCCAGCAGTATTGCTCAAGTATAGACAAAGTGACATTCTATCAGCAATAACGATGTTGGAAAATAAATGTACGGAACTGACGTAAGATGTATGTACATATATATCCAGACAAATCACTGGTAATACTTGTACAGCGAAAATCTTCTTTACTACTGTAACATAAAGGCTCAATGTCAACTTGGTTTACCAGTGATGGGCAGTTGACTGTACAGTTAGTTCTAATGCCAATTCTAGTTTAATGCGAGGGGAAATCCTAAACGAATTGAAGAGAAATTGACAAAAAAAGTCCCCTAAATTTTAGGAGCTTGAGTTTGTAGTTGATTATTTTTCTAGAAATGTTAGTTAACATAAAATTAAAAGCCTTATTACACTACTCGATATTAGGGGATCTTGTCCCTGATTTTGTAATAAGAGAAAGGGGGAAGGGTGCCTATACAAAAATAAAAATACATCACCTTAATATCGGGACCTAAATATAGTGTAGCGTAATTAGGTGTTTTAGTCCAAATGATCAATAACATTGCAAACATTTGTGAAGAATTATTAGATCTATAGTTACCTATGTAATTGACTGTTTTGTATGTAAAATGTACTAAGTTGATATATAAATAGTAGAATCTTAACCTTGTAGAATGAAACTGGTTTGGTTACATTAGGTACTTACTCATGTGTAGGTACTTACGAAATACCGGTGACACATTTTTTTTTTAAATTTGTTGATGTTATTTTGTGATTACTTCCTTTGTTTGCAACAATTTGAGCGAAGTAGGTTCCTTCCTATTATGTAGGTAGGTGTCATTATTCGGTATTTTAACAGATCCGTGTTTTTTATATCTGTGTCCCTTATCCAAATAAATTGGGATTATGGCAAGAGAATGATGATTCGATTGCGTGTATAGATAGTGCCATCCACTAAGACGCGCCCCACTCTTCTTACTAATCGCTAGTGGTTTTTTTTATTTTGTTAGACTATTCTGTCCCACTGCTGGGCAAAAAAATAAATAAATAAAAAATCATTTATTTCAGACAAAAAAGTCCAAAAGGCAAAAAAAAAATCAAGGCAAAGCTAAAGGCCTCCCCCAAATCCTTCCAGGAACTCTTTTCCCGGGCCATCTCGAACCAGCGCTCGTGGTACGCGTCCAGGTCATCCCGCCGTCTTTTTCTGGGCCGGCCTCGGCGGCGCCATCCATCTTCAGGCGCCCATTGTGTGGAGATTTTTGCGCAGCGATCATCGTGCATACGGCTGACGTGACCAGCCCAATCCCATTTGAGCCTGGCAGCCTTCTTTCCGACATCCAGTACGCGTGTTTTGGAACGCAGCGTGGTTTTCCGAATTCTGTCCTGTCTTTTAACACCCAGAATGGTGCGTTCCATCGCTATTTGGCAAACTCTATCTTTCGGTATCTAATTGTATTGTAGAGTTGTAATTTGATTTTTTTCTAGAAATGTTAATTATCATAAATTGAATCTTAATGACATAGCCTTGTGAACTATTATTAGATAAAAGCTTTACCAAATTTTTTGCATGTAGGATGTATCAAGCTGGTATATAAATAATATAAAATAGTTATAATCACAACCTTATAAAATGAAACCAGTTTCGTTATTACAAAACACCAGCGACACACAATCTTAAGGAATTCGTCGATGTTATTCTGATTGGGTATTGTGATACTTCCTTGATTTGATACAATTTGAGTGAAGTATGATTAGTATAGCTACTTGGTATTTTAATAATTGTCTCTTAAGGGATGCGCTAGACAGCCCGCGAAATTCAAATTTTCTTACGTTTTTTGCAATTTGCAGGTAAATACATATCAGGTTGTATGTTAAATTTACAAAATCCAGTAATTATTTATTGCTTCATAATAAGTAACTAACTATATACACTAGATCATACTAAAATAAATGACTAACTAACTTACAATACAAATATATAAAAAAAAAAAAACAAGGAACACTTAGGCGTCGAAGTATTCGTCCGCATCGCTGTCATCCGGAAACGTGCCCAGAAGACTGGTTGTATGTTGAACAAAAATATGAATCGCGAGCGAAACAAATAAGTATGAGTTTACAGAATTATAATCATGAAAATTATCAATACGACTCTCGTAAGTTCATATAATCCTATTGAATGATTATATCAGGATATATCAATCAATAGGATTATATGATTACGATGGCGCTTCCTCCTTAAACGTTTTCAACTTGATTTTTAGTCAACTATTTATAGATAGTATAGACTATAGAGGCTAAACACCAAACATCATCAACATCAATTTGTGTGTACTCATAAGCACCAACCATCTTTCATTGGAAGTTTTTTTTTTGTTTTTGGGTCCACACATCTATCACACTTAATATTATAAAGGCGAAAGTTTGTGAGTGTGTGTGTTTATATGTTTGTTACTTCTTCACGCACAAACGGCTGGACCAATTTTGATAAAATTTTAATATAATTTTGATAAAATTAACTCTCACTTACATATCATTTTTGTTCATCAATTCATCATCAGTTGTGTGTCGTTGACAGGTCTGATGGTCTAGTGGTTAGTGACCCTGACTGCTATGTCGGAGGTCGTGGGTTCGATTCCCACCCAGGACAAATGTTTGTGTGATGAGCACGATCATTTGTTCTGTGTCTGGGTGTAATTTATCTATAATATGTATGTATTTAGAAATATATAAGTATGTTTTTCAGTTGTCTAGTACCCATAACACAAGCTCTGCTTAGCTTGGGACTAGATGGCGTTGTGTGATAGTTGTGGAATATTATTATTATTTCTCTAAACAAGACCCAGTGTCAAAATGAGGTGAAGTAGTACTTTTTGACACTATAATCTTATGAAGAGTCAGAAAAACGTTTAATCGGTCCAGAGTGACCAATACCTTCAAAAAAATACAGAAAAGGAACAATGAAGAATTGTAACCATTGCAAGTTGTTAAAAAGGAAGGGTGCACAGTGGTACAACTAATCGTTATTTTAAGAACGTTCACAGTCTGATATCAGACTCAATCTGTCAAAAATACTTCTAATTTCCCTACATTTTTGACAAGTTTTTGACATTGATTGTCGCTGAGATGAGATTGCGACTACATTTTGAACGTTTTAATTACCTACGGGAATTGGCCTTCAGGTTTCCTTTAAGAACTTTTACATCTTAAAAAACTTTTTACTACCTTTTCAACATAATATACTATCTCACTCACACATACACACTTCACGCTCACACACTCACCCCCACACCCCGACTTACTCCCTCCCATCCACACTCTACAACTCATTTAAGTGTAATCAATTTCTCTTTTTAAATAACTAAAATACTGTATATTAATGTATTTTCTGTAAATTGTCAATGTTGGCTAATTTTTTTCCTGCCTAATAGCAGAGTGGTATGGCGCTGTATGGCCGAGATACAGGTTTTTCACTTAGTTCGGTTCCATGTTGTGTTCTTTTCATTATAGCCTACAAATTTATTTTGAAGCAATATACTTATAATGTTAATATTTTTGGTGTCAGTAAATAAATTAATATTATTATCTAATCCTGACTTGATAAATGAAAGAATTTGAAAACTGACAAAGCTATAAAATAAAATACGTGACTGTATGTTGAAACCAGAATATAATAAAAATTATTGCTCCAAAACATTTGAGGTAAAGCCTGATCCAATCATAACAGTGCGCATGAATAGCATACTTAATTATTTTAATCTTCTTGTCAAAGGTATTAATTCAATAGCTGGTATTATGGCTGCAGTGGAACCACAGTATAATATACAGTAAGTTATCTAAGGCCGCCCGCCGAGTTATTAGCCTACTCTTGCGTTGATCCCCAGGGTTGTCACTTTTACTTTTAGTTAATATTTTCGAACAAGCAGCACTTGATCTAAATTTATGAAATAAAAAGCATATTATGATTGAATATTTTACCAATTTATAAATTTAGTAAAAATAAAAAGCCTTTATTCACATAACATTTATTATACTAAGTTACAAATTTGATACCGAGAAAATTTTTCTCCTGTTTCTGCACGTCCGGAACGCTTTATTATTATTTGTTAATGTAAAGTAAATTCTCATTCTTATGTAAAGTTTTTGTAAAGCTTTTGGGAAAGCATGGACAGGGCATCTTAAATTCTATATCATTCAGTTGATCGTAAATTGACCGGCCAATTTTAATGTTGATGTGGTCCTTTTCGAACGCTTTGCGAAACACCTGCTCCATCCTTTCTACATTATCGACAAAATCATCAGGTGGGATCATGAGTAAATTTCGATCTTTGCCGTAATTCCTGTAATGGGTGTATAAGACACCATATTTGGATTGAACAACACATCAGACAATAGAAAAAATAATAATTTCAATAGTAATTAATTTGCAATATTAATTATTGTGAAATTGCCCTTATTACAACTATACGCGACAAATACGTTTACCTAAACGATGTTTCGTACTCAATCCTCTGTTTTATAATATAAAAACTTTTTTACAAAAAAAAAACAACCGACTTCAAAAAAAAAACACTACAAAGTGATAACTGATAAATAACTTTAATTTCGGAAGTCGGTGTCGTTGGTTCCGCATTTTCGTTTTTTGACACCGACTTCCGAAATTAAAGTTATTTATCACTTTGTAGTGTTTTTTTTTTGAAGTCGGTTGTTTTTTTTTGTAAAAAAGTTTTTATTTTTCAATTTTTAGTTGTACCTACCCCACAAAAAAGTAAACAAAAAGATCGTTAATGTAGACAATGTAGATAAATTTTTAGATTGTTGTTGATTTTTCAAAAACCGCTTGTCCGATTTCGATAAAATTTTCATGGGACCATTTGGGAAGTAGGTATACCCTTTCCAACAAAAAAAGAATTTTTCAAATCGGTTGGCAAGCAACGGAGTTATGCGGGAACAAACATAAAAAAAAAAAATACAAACATTCGAATTGAGAACCTCCTCCTTTTTTAGAAGTCGGTTAAAAACTAGACTTCTTAAAATAAACTTTAGCTCTAAACATAGTATTCAGAAAGTAAATTTGGGAATACATTTATATGGAAAAATGCGACTCGGCTACGCTCTTAATAAAGCAAATAAACTGTGAAATAAACAATACAATACCACATTTTCTAATAATATTTAAGTATAAGTAGGTACTTACATTTCTGTAGTCCATCCAACAAAGAGATTGTAGAGTGCGTGAGCAAGGCCCTAAGCAATTACTTCAGAAAATTGTTCAGGGTGCTTAGAGAGTTAACATACTAAAAGTCCTGACATCTAGGGGGTGAGGCGGAGTGGGGGGAGGGGGTTAAAGTTCCCATTTCTCAGTTTTTCGCTAATATCTTTTAAACGGTGCGTCATGGAGATAAGAAGTCTTCTACGCAATGAAAGCTTATAAAATTATGTACAACTTTTATCTTATACACTTTTTCACATTCCTACCTATTTTCGAACTACACATTCCGGAAAAGTGAATATTGAAAGAAAACTACTTAAATTGAACACTACCTTTTGTATACTACTTCCTTCACGTTGTTTGGGGATAAAAAGTATCTTATATCTTAAATCAACTCCTACTATATCAATTTACTAAATTTTATCCAAATCTGTACAGCCGTTGGGATATCAAAACTTTTATCTACACTTGTCTTATACACTTTTTCCAAATTTTCACCAGTGTTCGAGTATCGTGCTCCGAAGAAAGTGAAAATGGAGTTCATTTAGTGTGATGTGACAAGCATTACCGAATGTTAAATATGAGCTAATAGTATATAAATTAGGTATTTTATTGATAACATAAGCTGGGAGTACCTCCAAGCGGTGAAGGCGGTAACAGTTTACAAGCCCACCTCCACGCACAGTGAGGTTGAAGAGGCTGGAAAGATGTGCTTCCTCAAATGGTATGGCGCACCAGCAAGACTGATCTCCCTCAATGAGTACCAGTCATTCGTGAGATCAGTGGCAAATATTAAGCCTGATTTCAGCTACTTACCCACCAACTGAAAACGCAGCTAAACAGCATTCGCGGCGCACTTACCACCAAGTGCAGCTGTGGCTCGGAAATAAGCTGCCTCCTCAAGAGTGGGGATGGAAACATGAAGGGGACAGCCTGGTGCCAATAACAACCGAAGATTCGCCAGCACCAGAGATACTACTAAAAACAATATTTTGCCGCTGCACGAAGGATTGTGGTAGTAGAAAATGTGGATGTCGGAAAGCAATGTTGAACTGTTCCGCGGCGTACCTCCACTGCCAAGGGAATTGCCTCAACGGCGTGTCTGTTGACGTTGACGATGATGAAGACGACGTAGAGCCTCTTCAGCAAGTACCTACCATCTACTGAGGATGAGGGAGCCTTGGAAAAAGAACCATTGTCAGGACCCTCACAGCCTAAACGAATTAAAAGATAAAAGATAATATGTATCAAAGATACAAGTTTTGATTACTCAACTGCTGAACCGATTTGGATGAAATTCGTTATGATTAAAGATTTGGATTTTTAGGCTACTTTTATCCCGAAATAACGCAAACAAAGTAGCAGGCAACAGGTAGAGATTCATAAAAGTAGTTTTTTTCCAAAATTTTCACTATTTTAGAATGTATATGTAAAAATGGGTAGTAATCCGAAAGAGTGTATAAGACTACAGTTGTAGGAAATTTTATAAGCTTTCATTGCCCAGAAAACTTCTTTTCTCTAAAACATACCGTTTTAAAGATATTAGCGAAAAACTGAAAAATGGGAACTTTAACCCCCTCCCCCCACTCCGCCTCACCCCCTAGATGTCATGACTTTTAGTATGTTAACTCTCTAAGCACCCTGAACAATTTTCTGAAGTAATTGCTTAGGGCCTTGCTCACGCACTCTACAACCCCTTATGGGCGATTTATTGGATGGACTACTGGTTGAGTAGGAACTATGAAGAATGATAAGTCCGGTTTGCGAAATCATTATTGAGGCACCCGAAAACACTACAATATTTTTTTCCCCTTTTTGAAGTCATGATACTCGTAATTTAAGTGGCCGCCGCCGGCGAGAGTTGACGAACGCAAGCGGTCATGTAGCGTACGCGCGTGCTCACAGTCGCGCTGCACACCCCGCACTGCCGCCACCTTATTCCCTCATATATTATGCTAGCGTGTGCGTGAAATCGCGTGCCGACATGGCGCGCGGCGCGCACGCACACATTCAAACCGAGAGCGGCACGTTTGTATGAAGATGTTCTACTGTATATTATACTGTGGTGGAACTCAATGCCGTGCCGACATGTTTCAGGCATATGTCCCACCGCGCGAGGAAGCGACTTGCTATCCACGATTTTCTTGCTGAAGCGTACAAGCGATTGTAAGTACCGTGTATGTAAAAGAGATACACGTAGGTATTAATAGTTCTTCGCTGGCTGTTCACCGGCAAGTACTCGTTTTGTTGCAGCGACATGAACTCCCAAAAAGAGTACTCGCGCAACGATGTTCACTTGCTGGGCAGAACATTCACTAAGAGACTGACGCTTGGTACATATGCATACAAGTGAGTTATCACTCGTCGCCGTCGTGGACTCGCTACTCGTCACTAGTCAACTCGGTTTTAGTTGCTAGCTCAACTCATTCCTCGTTAATCGCTGGCGGTGGGGCAGGTGCCTCATTCCCTGCATAGTTCGAACATGTCACAATATTCAAATTATTTGGAGCCTTTGCATTCAATTTTACAGCTTTACTATGTAAAATCGCGAGATTGTATGCAATCATTGGAAATATTTCGTTCGCTTTGAACGTATCAACAGATTTAAACGTATTCATTTTGGCGTGTTATTATTTTATTTTGTGATGATGTTCAGTTTTGTTTTAACTTTGATGTGAGGGTATTAACTATGTTGTGTTTTTAGGGTTCCGTACCCAAGGTTCCGTACCCAAAGGGTAAAAACGGGACCCTATTACTAAGACTCTAATGTCCGTCTGTCAGTATGTCCGTCTGTGTGTCTGTCTGTCACTAGGCTGTATCTCATGAACCGTGATTGCTAGACAGATGAAATTTTCACAGATGATGTAGGCACCTATTTCTGTTGCCGCTATAATAACAAATACTAAAAACAGAATAAAATAAATATTTAAGGGGGGCTCCTATACAACAAATGCGAATTTTTTGCCGTTATTTGCTCGATATTAATAACGGCAACAGGTAGACGCTTGACGTATTCACAGAATATTTAGTAGTATATTCCCTTTAAAAATAAATAACTAAAATAAAATAAATATTTAAGGGGGGCTCCCGTACAACAGACGTGATTTTTTTGCCGTTTTTTGCTCGATATTAATAACGGCAACAGGTGGTCGCTTGAGATATTTACAGAATAGGTACTTAGTTGTATATTCACTTTAAAAATAAAACAAACGTGATTTTTTATATATATTATGTAGTCTTTAATATTGTACGGAGTGTAGCGAAATGAAACATAAGAACACTTCACCGACAAACACGTTTAATTTTGTATATAAAAAAAATCGAAAACACAAATATGAAAAAATATGAAAATACAAAAAAAGAAAAACTAAATATGAAAACTTGTCACATTTAAATAATAGGAAACTATTGCGTTATATTTTAAATTTAGGTTTTAAATGCTACGTAACGAATTATGAGTCGGTTGCAACCAGATCCGTAAAACGAAGACGTAACTTTTGTTGAGAATAGGTACGACTAAATGTATTCAGAGTTTGAAATAACGCGGTATTTAAATATTTAAAATTAACAGATTTTAAAATAAAAAAAAGGCTAAATCTACTACGGGAAATAAAAAAAACTTGAAAATCTCCTATATCTTGTCCAAAACCTTCGCGGTGACGTAGAAGCTCTGCCAGTTGTTCCAATACCTCACTTGCTGACCTCTGAGATATGAAGAGGATGTCCGCAGCGCAGCGCGGAGCCGCAGATAAAAGTTAGTATGTAGGTGGGTGGATGGAGCCGAATAAATCGGCTCGCAGAAAATTCGGACTTCTATCAGTCAAAAGGATTCAATCCAGTCAATAGGAATAATAGGTAGTCTTCCGTCAAGGTGTGGGGAAACCCCGAATCAAATAATAGACATGCACGATCCAATTAAGATTTGTTGATTTCAATATTAAATTTGGGTGTTGGTTCTCAAAAAATTCCGGACGTCGTATCAGAGACTCTATAGACAAGTGAAGTATGTCACTAGGAAAAAATCTCATGTGACGTAAAAGAAATTATTTCAAAATTATTATGAAAATAAAGGTTTTTGATAGGGCCAGTACAAAAAGAGGTTGATTATAATGTTGAAGAAGGACGAATGGCGAAAATAATCATCATGCAGTAACTACTAATGCTGCAGTACCTCCTTTCCAAAAGAAAAAAAAAAAAAAAAAAAATATAGGTAAGTGAGAGAAGAGAAAAATTCTAAATATAATCGATGAGTAAGAACCCAATAAAAATTAACCTAACTTAGCCTAAACAATAAGTCCAAATGATAAGTAATCGAAATTAAACCTAAATGAACGACATCGAAGTGCAGCAGATACTGAATAAATGCGAAATCCGG
Source organism: Amphipoea lucens (assembly GCA_947508005.1). Classification (NCBI taxonomy): domain Eukaryota; kingdom Metazoa; phylum Arthropoda; class Insecta; order Lepidoptera; family Noctuidae; genus Amphipoea; species Amphipoea lucens. Next base: position 7,697,680 of record OX382373.1, on the reverse strand, counting down.
ACTTCAATCTAAACGTTATCAGTGCGAACTCCAGACGCGTCGACTAAAATCTAGGAAATAATAAGAAAACTAGAAACTAATAAGACTAACTAACTTATTATCCAAGACTTAAGACCTAAGTAAAAAAGGAGGAACCTCAAAGAAATATAATTAAAGAGCAAAAGTTAAATAAAGAACAAAGACGACGAAAGAGAAGACTTAAAATAATGAAAGAAACGACATAAAACAACCAAAGGACTTAAGCCAAACAAAGACTTTTAGTCAAAGACAGAACTTTAAAAAAAATAAGAAACTTATGCATGTTTCTTATAAAAAGAAAAGTCATCGATAATTATAACGATTAACAGAAAGGAAAAAAAAAATAATATTTTAAACAATATATTATTGTGATGTTATCGATAAAAATACGTCGACTGTGTCCCGACACTAAAGTACAACTATCGATAAGTGTTAATCGACCGTTTCCCAACACTAGAGCTATTATGTCAGACGTCACAACATGACATGTGCATGTAATGACATCTACGGGCGTAGCCTGAACTATAAAGCATTGACAAATAAGAAAAGGTAGCTAACAAATTGTTTCGCTCAGGAATAACTAGATGTCGCTGTTAACGTTTTTTTTTTTTTTTTTTTTTTTTGAAACTAGTAATTATGAATGAGCTTATTTATTTAAGTAAATATAAAGGGAATTTAATTTAAAGGGGTCAAACTAAACGTAAACATAACATTCCGAATGGGAATAAGTTAACGAGATTACGAGTTTAGAAATTACCAAGAAATTATTTAAGAATATCTTTGATATGATATCTTCCAGAGTGGACAGAATCAATATCATGAAGTTCATAAGTGGTCCTAGAAATAACCCTAGTCACACGGCATTTAATAAAACGAGGGGCTAGCTTTCCCGAAAAATAATCATCACCTGAAGATCTGGAAAAATTCCTTCTCCATACAGTATCACCAACATTCAGCGTGACGGCTGAACGATGCATATTATAAGCTCGTGAATTACGGAGGAAAGCCATAGAAAGATTATCAGCAACTTTCGCATAAACCTCTGTTAAGGACGATAAGTTCGATGCGTGCTGGGCCCGACTCTCAGCTAAATTTACGCTTTGAGTCTGACTATTAGCACGAGTAGGAACCATGAGAACTTCTCTACCAAACATAAGGAAGTTCGGTGAGAAACCTGTAGCTAAATTAATACAAGAGTTGAGATAAAGTTTAACTTTATGCAACATTTTAGACCAATTTCTTTGATTCTCACCAACCAAGATACCTAAACATGTAACCACGCTTTGATTATAACGCTCGACAGTATTTGCCTGAGGAGTATAATAGGGAGTATAGGTCGGTGATTCGATGTGAAATGATCTAAGAAAGTTTAAAAACTGATTACTGCGAAAAACAGTTGCGTTATCGCAGAGGATACTACGCGGAACTCCGAAATTGAAAAATATTTCCGACTCTAGAGCTTTAATAACAGAACAAGCATTAACTTTCTTAAGGGGTATAAGCCAAACGTACTTTGAGAAAACGTCAACCATAGATAGAATATACTTATAACCATAGTAAGCAACGGGCAAGGGACCAATGACATCGATAGAGATTACCTGTAGAGGCATGGAAACATCCTTCGGATAGCTCATCTGTCCACGAGGTTGAGTATTCGCTATTTTATAAGCTTTGCACACCTCACATAGCTTTAAGGTCTCTGTCACGTCACGAAACATGTTCGGCCAGTAGAAGGTCTCTTTTAACTTAAGATATGACTTGGTAACGCCAGGATGAATAGATGGGAAACTATTGTGTACCTCCCAAATAGCGAGTGGAACCTTCTCTGCCGGTAATACTACACGCCATGGATCTGAAGATAAGGGACTGGTGATAGGCATGCGTCTTAAAAGTACACCGTTCTGTATAGCGTAAGCAGGAAACATTTGGGGTGAATCACGTGCCCCTAAATAAACCTTTTTATACCATCTATCGGTGGTGTGCTCTGGACCTTGATCGAAAGAAATAGGACTTGCATATACCCTAGATAGTGCATCTGGAACGACGTGTTGTGAACCTTTGCGGTGAACGATGTCAAAGGTATATTGAGAAATAACAGTAGCCCATCTAGCTAAACGACCAGAGGGATTATTTAAAGTAAGAAGCCATTTTAAAGCCATATGATCAGTTATAACAGTAAACTTTATTCCATCTAAATAACAACGGAAATGCTTAATAGAGTCAAGAACAGCCAAAAGTTCACGTTCGGTGGTACTATAATTGCGTTCTGCTTTGGAAAAAAGCCGAGAGTAATAAGCAATAGGATGCTCAATATTATCAATATTTTGTGATAGTACCGAACCAAGACCTACAGCTGAAGCATCACACTGTAAAATGAACGGCTTAGAGAAATCAGGACAAGCCATTACAGGTGTGTTCATTAGCGCCTCCTTCAGTTTAATAAAAGCATGCTCGGCGTCGTCACCCCAACTGATAGGATCACGACCTTTCCTTTTTCCTAAAAGGGAAGTGAGTGGAGAAATTATAGAAGAAAAACCTTCAACGAAACGTCTATAATAGGAACACATACCGATGAAACCGCGCAGAGACTTTGCGGTGGTCGGAGTAGGATAATCCCTTATAGCATCGAGTTTACTAGAATCAGTCTGTAGACCCTTTTCGTTTACAATGTACCCCAAATACTTTAATTCACTCTTACAGAACTCACATTTGTTTAAGTTAATTGACAAACCAGCTTCTTTGAGGCGGTTTCGAACCTTTCTGAGGAGAGCGAGATGACTATTAAAGTCTTTAGAAATCAAAATTAAATCGTCAACATAACCAAAGACGCAGTCATCACTAGTTGAGGTAAATTCGAAATTAACAATCATATCTGTAAGACGTTGCATCTCAGATGCCGCATTAGTGAGACCAAATGGCATCCTAACAAATTCAAATAAACCACGTTGAGGGACTATAAAAGCTGTCTTTTCACAACTCTCTTTATCCGCAAGAGGGATCTGCCAAAAAGCACTTCTAAAATCGAGCGAACTAATGTATCTAGCACCACGAAGATTATCAAGTATATCCTGTATGCGGGGGAGAGGATAAGAATCCCTGATGGTAACGCTGTTTAATTTCCTGCTATCGACGCAGAAGCGAACAGAACCATCTTTCTTAGTGACCATTACCACCGGACTAGCCCACGGAGAACGGGAGGGACGAATTACTCCGACCTCTAACATCTTATCTATCTCTTCGTTGAGAATCTTTAACTTAACAGGAGAAAGAGGGTAAAACCTCTGTCTTATTGGCTGTCCAGTTGTAATTATTTTGTGTGAGAGCCAAGTAGTCCTACCAAGACCAATCTTGTCTGACGAGATTTCCTCAAACTCATCGATCACCAGTTGTAAACCTTGCTCTTGGTCAGGTGTTAGAACGTTGCGAGGATGTATATAACGTACCTCACTTAAACAGGAAGGTTGGGGAAGGGAATGATTTACAGAAGAAAGGAACATGTTACCTTTAATATTTTTATTGAAAGCCCTACTAAAAACTGAAGTTAAACCAAATTTGTTCCAAAATTCAATCCCCAAAATAACTGAAGAAGACATACATCGAGCCACTAAAAACTCATGGTCAAAGGTCGTACCATTGAAATTAACTGGAAGATAAACAGTACCTAGAATATCGATTGGCGAGTTATTAGCAGAAATAACACGAGAGTGTGAATTATTTGACTTCAATGGGATACCAAGATCCTGAATCAAGCTATCACTAATAAGAGACATTTGAGCGCCAGAGTCAAGAAGAGCCTTAACCATACGATCACGTAATAATATTTCAATAAAAGGTCGGTTATCTGATGAATTAGATTTAATCACCGGTGACACTGTACGGAGAGAGACGTGCCGCCGGCAAGTTATACATTTTTTTGGATTACACTTAGGGCAATCACGAGAAATAAAGCCAGGGGTACGGCATTTAAAACATAATATACCAGGGAAATCTGGGCAAAAACGATAGGAATGTCCAGTTTTATTACATTTCCAACATTGTTGAGTTTGATCACAATTTGAACAAAGTTGGATACCGTTACGACTAGGTTGGGTTTGGTTAAGAACCGGGCCTGGTTGGGATGATCTAACTAAACTTGAAACAGTTTTCACAGATTTTTGTAAATAACTCTCAAAATGAGTTACAGTTTCGATTAGTGTATTGAAATCGGTAAATCTATGAATTGATAAACAGGGGAAATATCTATGATGCATATTATGTGTTACGATATCTAACAGATTAGATTCATCAATAGGTTTGCGTAGCGTTTGGTTCAAATAAGATACGCGAATAACAAATTCCCTCACTGATTGATCAGCTTTTTGTTTCAGGTTTCTGACCTCTTGCTCTGTTTTGAAATCGAAGTCAACCGTACCAAATGTACTCAAAAAGGCCTGCTTAACCTCGAGATAAGTCAAGCCAGGTCGACGAATTGATCTAAAATATTGTAGGGCAATTCCTGATAAAACTTCATGGAAGCGTTTTAAGAGGTAACCATCGGAAATATCATCTGCTTCTTTATGTTCTTCAAGACTCGTGAAAAATTCACGAACGCATGAATCGCCAGAATAACTAAGCCTCCACTTCATGGGAGAAAACTGTTTTTTAAATAACTGTTGATCTTCGGTTCTCTTCGGGGAAAGAGCCATTGATGGAGAAGAGGAACAAGATGGCCTAGGAGGTATAGGGGGAGGTCTTGAGATAATAGGACTCATACGTCGCGGCGTCTCGCGAATAGAATACTCTTCCTCTGCCATGATAGTATGCCAAAAAGGACAAAACAAAACTAAATAGGCAAATGTGCTAAGGAAGACGACTACTACTTACAGTGTCTGTAGTGTGTCTGCGTACTTAGGAAGAGCTAGAAATTCAGTGATTAGTCTGATAGGGAACTGAACGGCAAAATATGAGCAAAAAGAAAAAATAGTTGAGAATAAAAGCAATCAGACCCTAAAAAACTAACCCTAAACGATAAGCAAGGCTGCAAACCAAAGCAGTTAGGCAACCAAAATAATCTAACCTTAAACTGCTATAGTAAAGAAAAAACCAGCAAATATACGGGTCACATTCCACGTTATAGGAAAGTATTAGGCATCGGGTAATATGGTTGATATAGGAATGGTACAACAACGTGACTTCACAGGAACAGCTGGGCTAAGAATTCAAAGCAAAAACAAATAGAAACTAGGGGACCAACTGTACCAAAAAAGACAACGTACAGCTGGGCTAGAATCAAAAAAGACAAATAGAATCTAGCAATCAGCCGTGCAAAAAAAAGCTTACCTTAGTCACGAAGTCTACAACATTCACACACCAATCACACACTACAGGATGCTAACTACTTCTAACTAAGGAGTGGAATAAAACCCAGGAAAAAAATATGTATTTAAAGGGAAGAAATAAAAGCGTTTTATATGTTTTAAGGTTCTACAAAGTTATTATTATTTTATATTGCATCACAACACAGCACATTACAATAAAGCAATCAATCAGCAATGGAAGGGTTAGCAGAAGTTGTCAATCACAGCATATTCCCTGGTAACTATGGCAACAGTCTTGTTTGACGGAACGAGAAAAAATTCCTCTATTCTGGTACCTGTAAACATGAATACAGAAATGAAAGATTAAATTTGCTCAGAAAGAGCAATCACCCTCACGACAGCAAAAAAAAAGATAATTTAGTAATTAGAATCAATAAAAGTGCTTACTTTTACTTCGGGCGCCATTTTGTAGCGAAATGAAACATAAGAACACTTCACCGACAAACACGTTTAATTTTGTATATAAAAAAAATCGAAAACACAAATATGAAAAAATATGAAAATACAAAAAAAGAAAAACTAAATATGAAAACTTGTCACATTTAAATAATAGGAAACTATTGCGTTATATTTTAAATTTAGGTTTTAAATGCTACGTAACGAATTATGAGTCGGTTGCAACCAGATCCGTAAAACGAAGACGTAACTTTTGTTGAGAATAGGTACGACTAAATGTATTCAGAGTTTGAAATAACGCGGTATTTAAATATTTAAAATTAACAGATTTTAAAATAAAAAAAAGGCTAAATCTACTACGGGAAATAAAAAAAACTTGAAAATCTCCTATATCTTGTCCAAAACCTTCGCGGTGACGTAGAAGCTCTGCCAGTTGTTCCAATACCTCACTTGCTGACCTCTGAGATATGAAGAGGATGTCCGCAGCGCAGCGCGGAGCCGCAGATAAAAGTTAGTATGTAGGTGGGTGGATGGAGCCGAATAAATCGGCTCGCAGAAAATTCGGACTTCTATCAGTCAAAAGGATTCAATCCAGTCAATAGGAATAATAGGTAGTCTTCCGTCAAGGTGTGGGGAAACCCCGAATCAAATAATAGACATGCACGATCCAATTAAGATTTGTTGATTTCAATATTAAATTTGGGTGTTGGTTCTCAAAAAATTCCGGACGTCGTATCAGAGACTCTATAGACAAGTGAAGTATGTCACTAGGAAAAAATCTCATGTGACGTAAAAGAAATTATTTCAAAATTATTATGAAAATAAAGGTTTTTGATAGGGCCAGTACAAAAAGAGGTTGATTATAATGTTGAAGAAGGACGAATGGCGAAAATAATCATCATGCAGTAACTACTAATGCTGCAGGAGGTACAGAACCCTTCGTGTGCGAGTCCAACTCGTACTTGGCCGGTTTTGTTTACTGTTATTTACAGTGAACTTCAACTTTGACCAACTTTTGTTGTTTGCAGAAGAATGTAGTTACCACGTACCAGTCACTACAACACCACCCACTCTATCTCGCAGTAGCTGAATTGTGGTACTAATTTGCTTTATTGCCGTTCTAAAAACTTCTTAATGTAGATAATCCAATTAGTTTTAGTAGGATTAGGAAACTCGTCACGAGGTTACGCGCAGAATAGCAATTCCCGTAATTAAAAACATGCAAAATCTAGTTACAATTTCATCTCAGCGACAATCAATGTCAAAAACTTGTCAAAAATGTAGGAAAGTTAGAGGTATTTTTAACAGATTGAAACTGAGATCAGACTGTGAACGTTCTTAAAATTAAAAGAATTGCCTCTCTGGTATGTGTAATAATTTGTTCCATTTGTTTTACAAAGTAAACCAAATGACTCATCAGAAATTCAACTAAGTAGGTACCTATTTGTTTTGATTGGAAATCATAATAAGAACCTTGACTGGGAAACAAATAATAACAAACTTTTGTAGGTATAACATTCCATATATTTGGAAATACCGATTAAGGAAAATGTCACTGAGTTCCTCGTTGGTCTAGTGCTCGCTAGGGCTACTGCTGAGCATGTGATCCGGGTTCAATTCCCGGGTCGGGCAAAAAGTTATTGGGATTTCTCAGTAGCTGTCCGGAGTCTGAAGTAATTGTGCCCGGTTGATGGCAGTAGGCTCGCCCCCTGAAACGGGATTCAAACATAACGCGCGAAATGTGGGTAGAAAGGGCCTGTGTTGAAATCATTATTTTTTCTGCATTTATTCCAAGCGAACGACTTTAAATCACCCTGGATCTTTTTTCCAAACAAAAACCTAATACAAAAAAAAATAAAGCTTTTTCTAAAAGTCGCTTGACTGTTCGAATGCCACCAGAGTAAGGCCCGGTATCCACCAAAGCGGAGAGGAGAGGAGACGAGAGGAGATGTGTTTTGAATAACCAATTAGATTTTGTTATTCCCACATCTCCTCTCCGCTTAGCTTCGGTGGAAATGGTTCAAGCGGACAAGAGAGGAGATGTCTCATTTTTAACCGACTTCAAAAAGAAGGTTCTATATTCGACCCGTATGTATGTATGTCCGCGATTTTCTCAAAAACTCATGAACCAATTTTGATAATTCTTTCACTAATGTGATCTGCATACTTTCAGAAAGGTTTTAGTATATAATACATTAGGTAATTATTCCTATGTACGAAGTTATATGCATAAATGTACTGCATCTCCGGCGTTTCTATGCGAATTTTGATGATTTTTCTAGTCGGTGTCTTCCATAGAAATGTAAAAAACATCTATGGTGTCTTCAATTCTTCAATGCACTATTGTTAATTGAATTTGTGTGGGGTAGGTACAACTAAAAAGAGAAAAATATTTTTTTTTTACAAAAATTAAAACCTACTTTAAAAAAAAACACTATAAAGTGATAAATAACTTTAATTTCGGAAGTCGGTCTCAAAAAACGAAAATGCGGAACCAACAACACCGACTTCCAAAATTAAAGTTATTTATCACTTTGTAGTGTTTTTTTTGAAGTCCGTTTTTTTTTTTTTGTAAAAAAACTTTTTCTAAGCTCGCTTGACTGTTCGAATTTCACCAGAGTTAATTTATTGCCAGCCTGCAATACATAAGGTCGACTTTAGCAGACAATCTTTATAGTACTATACAATCTTTATAGTAATATACCTTTAACCCTTTATGTTATGTTATTTATTTAAACTTTTCGCACAAAAAGGTACAAAGGCGGACTTAATGTCTTAGGCATTCTCTACCAGTCAACCAAGGGTGGTGAACTGATTAGAAGGAAGGTGCTTTGGTTGAGAGGAACAATGATGAAAAACATGTCATGAGTGTTGTGTGTCATATTTGGTTGGAATGATGATGTTATGATAAATGTCAGTAACCTTTAGTGACACAGCAAGTTCTATTCATAATATTAACTTCCCGTTACAACGTAATCCTTGTAATATTCAATTTATGAGATAGGTAATATAACTCTGTTTGGAGATTTCTGTTATTCAGACGTGTATTTGCCGATTGGTATTATAAATAGGTAGGAAATTAAATATATTATAGAGGAAATACTGGCATATACGATCGTTATTCGTGGAATATAGGTTATTGACAATAATTCATTCCCTCACGTGTTTGATAATAGTCATATGAGGGGAAGTCAAAGTAGGTTTTATGTTGTCAATGAGTATGTTTGGGTTATACAAAACCTCCAAAGCCCACCAGCTATTATTTATTTATTTATAGTTAATTAAAACGGTATAATACCAATTACATTAATTAACATAGAAACTATTATATATTAAATAATAATTATGCCAATAATTATGTTGTATAAAATTTAATTTAAAACTAACACGGAACAGAGGTCTCCCTTGCATACTTTCTCTCACAGAACACCAGACATATACTCGTACGCGTAATTTTACTCCATTCATCCGCAAACACATCACATTCAGGGTTGGCAGTCAGAAGGGAATTAAAGTAAGGACTGGAGATTCTGCTCTGGCTATCACATATCAACATGTTTTCGAATTTTTGGTTCTAGGACATGCCGGTTTCCTCACAATATTTTCCTTCACCATTTTGAAAGCAGTGGTGATGAAATAACATACACAAAGTAAAGCGCCTGACTGGGTTCGAACTTACGACCTACAACTCGTAAGTCGCGGCCGTTATCACTGTGGGCCACAACTGCCCTGTTCAGGGATATAAGGAGATACAAAGGGCTGCAATAATAGCTGTTGCTGGGTGCTTAGGTCCGACTTTATCTATTACATAGGCCAGTGACTAAATTGGATATTTATAAAGCAGTTTTGTGGTTAGCTAATGGACACCATAAACCACAGGGAATATCAATTTATGGCGTTCCCATACCTATCTATAACTTAATTACATTAATTTTGTGTTTTTCCTTTACAGTACCTACCGAGAGGGTTTGTTGCTAAGTAATAACAACCGCATGGGTCGATCGATTAGGTAAAGCTACGCTTGCCGCGGTTGGTCCGTGGATGGGTTACTATCTTTACATACCAAGACCCTCTGTGCCACGGAAAGCACGTGGAGCCGTTGCGCGTTGGTCCCGATTGTTATTAGTAAGTACAGTAAAACGGGGCTACTTTGACTTCCAGGGTTACTTTTACAAGGCCGATCACAACGCTATGACGCGTTCCCCACACCTCGCGCCTCGCGCAATATTACTCGAGGTCACGCACACTTGCTGAGCACACGTGAAAACCGATTTTGGCGCTCTGTTAAAGTAGTTCCAACGCCTGTCAAAGTAACCTTGGAAGTCAAAGTAGCCCCGTTTTGCGGTAGATCTTTGAAACACGTTAGTCGTCAGAAGCCCGAAAGTCTGACAACCGGTCTTGGCAAGGGGTACTCGTATGTAGGTATTATCCAGTTACTGGGTTGTGAAGGTTAGATACGCAGTCGCTCCATGTGAAATACTGGTATTCTGCTGCGTCCGGTTAGACTGGAAGCCGACCCCAACAAAGTTGGGAAAAGGCTAGGATGAATGCCTTTACCTACCTACAAACTTACCTAATATGTTTAAACCTATAAGAAAAATAGTTACCAGAAAAGTTGTTGTGTTTTATTTTTATCTAAGACTAGCTGCGCCCCGCGGTTGCACCCGCATAAGTGTCGACCCTGTGGGAATATCGGTATAAAAACTATCCTATGTCCTTCCCCGGGACTGAAACTATCTCTATACCAAATTTCATCTAAATCGGTTCAGTGGTTTAGGCGTGAAAAGGTAACATATAGACAGACAGACAGAGTTACTTTCGAATTTATAATATTAATATTAGTATGAAAGTATGGATTCATCATTAAACGCTAACCTATCTGAATATTTGAAGCAGTCTGACACTCACATTGTTGGAAATGTTATACTTAGGTGTATAAGGCGTACAACGAAACAGGTTTTTATAGCTATTTTGCAATGAATAAATGTGTAGGAAGATGTGAACAACATCGTCAATATTAAGTACGTGCTTCTACCCGCGACTTCATTCGCGTAAAATTTATTGTTCCCCCGTCCCATCCCATCGCGTCGTATCGCCCGCCTACTCTATCACTTCGTTTTCGTTTAGCGTTCTTACTGACTTTTTTATTTCTGCTCGGCTCCCAAGGGTCATAGCGTGATGTTAGCCTAAAACCTTTCTCAAAAATTGAGCTAGCTCAAATCCGTCTGGTAGTTCCAGAGATTAGCTCGTTCAAATAAAGAAACTCTTCAGCTTTATTTACTATAGATTTAAATTATTAAATTGTTGACGTTGATTTATTATGTGTATTTTATAGAACTTGTCTTATGTCCTTATATAGTACCTCCAGTAAATAATAATTATGTAATTGTGTGATGTTGAAATGAGGGATTCACAGCGCCATCTAACACTTTTAACGAGAACTAAAGACATTCGTGAAATAAGTTTTCAGTGAACGCAGTAAATTGGGATAATAATCAAAACTGTATACTGCTGTGCTTGATTTCTACAAATATTATTCACAATATAGGATATTGTATGTATTTATGTATTATTTATGCCGTTATGAGAAGAAAAAGTAGTTAAATCCACTTAGCCCGTTCCTACTCCTGTTAGCCCCTCTGACGTATTCAATAAAAATAATAATTAACACATTGTCACATCTAAAACCGTTGAGACGTGTCTATTTATACATCGTAATTGATATGTCATCAGGTACAGAGACATGAGCAGTCCTAAATGAAAATTGGAGCACCTGGCACGGTGTACAGTCGCAGTCATAACAAGCGATTTGTCACCACATTAATAGCTTCATCGCTGTGGTCGTCAGGCTGATTGAAAGGGCATGGGAACTTGTGAGAGGACGAGCGATGGCAAGTATGTTACTGGGCTATAATGTAGAAATACTGATTTAAGTATTATTGGCTTTTTCTATCTGGAATTTCTCAGTAGTAGCTTGGAGTCTAGATTCGTGCCCCGGTTGATGGCAATAGGCTCGCCCCTTGTAAAGACTGTGTACGGGCACACGGCGCATTTTAGCTGCGTGGATTCATTTGTTTGACAACGTGGGTCTACGTTACCATTGCAGTACACACTACAAGTGAATTAATAGAAATATAAATACAAAGTAGAATAGAAAATATTTCTAAGTTTATAATAAGGAAAATTAATAAAGCGCTCTTCCTCTCTCTTACTTATACAATAAAAAATTGCTGTGCCCGACAGGGTCCATAATTGTTTCCATTATTTTTATTTACCACCTGTAATTGTACATTATGGATTGCAATAAACGATTTGAGATTTGAGATTTACACACACACAACTATGTACAACTGTAGCGTGGCCCACCGAGGCGCACTGTGCTGCGATATAGTTGTACATAGTCGTGGGTTAATATTCGCGTATAGTGTGTACCGCATGCACAGCGTGCATGGCGTTGACAGCGTTGAGCTATGTGAGCGCCATATTCGAGCAAGCCACGCAAATCACGGACACAATCACTTACATTTTCATGCAAAGCGCAGCTTAACACATGTTTGTGGCCTATCCGTGCGCCGCGGTGAGTCTGCGCCTTAAGTCCCATGTAACTTAATCTTAACGGGCAAAATTTGGGTGTACTATAATATGTAGGTACACCTCTGCTCAACCCTTCAGGGAAACGAGGCGTGGTGTTGTGTATCCAATTATTTCAAAAAAAGTCGTCGTGGAGTTCCTCGCCGGCTCTTCTTTATTGGAAACAACCAATTAGAACCGTGCACCTAGGTTCTGACGTTTTCTAAGTGCCTATGATGACTGTTGTGACATCTTTTCCTTTTCTATGTGTCAAGGGTTTCTCGAAGAATGGTATTGTTAAATAGATCTTACCTTCAAAGGGTTGTTGATTCCTTGGCGCTTACTACATTCAATTTCCTTCGTTTCTTCCGATGTCGTGATAGTTTTGTGTATGTAGTTACTACTACTAGCTGTATCTAATACTGGAGACATTAAACGTTATTCTATTAAAACCAAATCAGAACTTTGGAGATACCCTTATCCACATCGTTCCAAAATATATACAGTACCTACTAAGTATATTTTAATTATTTTCAACAAAATATGTAGTGGTTTATCTTGTATACGTAATTTGCTCATACCGCTGTCTACGCAGAAGGTAGCCTACCTAAGAATTAAGAAACATTGTGTGTTTAGCTTCGTTGGTAAAATATTCTACCTATTCCATTTTCCTTGAAACTCCATTGCCTGTAGTTCATGGCTACAACCATAGATGGCGCTATGGGTCGCTGGAGACTTACTTCGGTATTTATACATCACGTTTGACAAAAAAATCGGAAAATCGCATTATGACATGGTTGGCTTTTCTCAGTTCATCCTCATGACCCTGTAAGGAAAACTCGGATGATTTAATATTCGTAGTTCTTGCGTACAATTTAATATTCCCCAATGCCGATATTGCTAGAAAGGAAATAATAGTTAATCTGTATCCCATGGGCGCACGTATTCAGGGGGAGTGTAAGTGCTTTGTGTCCTTCCGAGGTAGTTTCACTATATGCAGTCGAACCTTCATCGGATCCCTCCCTGAGGTATCGAAAAAATGTTTAGGTACGGAGACAGTAAAGTTATCCTATCACACATTGTCTTTCATTGTTTCCAAAAGTTAATACATACGATGTATTAGCTTATCAAAAATGGATACGTAATTTTGAATGTAGGTATCAAACAAAAAAAATCGAAGGACTAAGTTTTCCAATATTTTCCTACATTTTCCCTAACGTTCTAAGCAAAGAATATTGAACAAATATACCAATTTTTCGATAAAACATATCGCTACAAGTCTGTATAAATACAAGCGGTTGGGCTGTCGAGTCGTGTGACATCTTACTTCTACACTAGTGGAGATGAAAAGGGTAACGTTCGATATAGACACAAGTGGGTATTTTTATTTCTTTGCCGACACTGACCCATTTCTTTGTCGTAGAGTGGCCGAGGACGGATCTAAAACTATTGTTTCTAAATGTTTCGTTCATTTTGTTTTGTGTGGCCTTTTATTGTTAGTTCTATTGTGTTTTTATTGGTAATAGGGTTTAGTTAAAACTATGTGGACATTAGATGTGTAACATTTTGTTAAGTGTTTAGTTTGGTTTACATTTTAAATATTTGTATGGAGTTGTAGTTAAATGCTGAGGTTAACTTTGGAATCTATTGAGCCATAGTCAGTGCGTTAAGACATGAATCTATATCTAAAGATGGAGAAAATATTCTACAACGGTGGCCAATGAAATCAATATTCATAACCTTAAACCCTAATTATATTAAGCGCCATATTTGTTCAAGTTTTTACCATACAATTCGTACATAAAAATATCGCAAGGAAATTCATGTAGAGCGTTTGCACTAAACAGGAAAGTAAAGAGAGCTCACTATAGTCCCACACAATCTTCATCAACGGTGACGTCCACCGCGTTTTGTCGGTTTCGTTGGAGACTACATTCAAGATACAGATCATGTCAAATCATGTGTGCATCTTGGATGTTTAGTAAGTCAAAAATCACGCACAGGCTGCATTTACAGGGAGAAAGAGACAAGACATAAATATTAGTAAGAACTACTTATATTTATGTCCCATGAATATTACGGCTCGCGTACACCAAATCCGCCAACGGCCGGTGTAAGCACGTCGTCGACACTCGTCGACCGATAAAACCAGTCATTTATCGACGGTGACAATTTCAAATGTCATGTGTAATCGGTGACATTTGATATTTCCTCCGTCGATATGTAAAATAAAGTGAGTAGGTACGTAGTATAACGCCATTAACCAGGCACAAATCCAACTTGATCGCAAGATATTCTGACCATATTTTACTATCAATTACTTTTTCCCCAAAGCTACTGGAGGAAGAGCATTATATCCTTTGTTTTAGACCTAATACGACAATCGAGCCTTTTGCCCCTATCTATGTGGTTGCTTTAGTACAGAAGTTGCGGCGCAAATGTGCCTCAGGGAGTTATTGGATTAACAGCAACGTCAAATTTGGAGTGCACCTTTTGTTCAGACAGACGTAGCGCAGTTTTGCGTTTCTCATTGTTATGTGAAAGTGAAACGGTTTTACTTGAAATTGTTTTTATGTGAGGATGGCTTTGAGTTTTTGGTAGCACCTACTCGGCAACTTCTTTTTATGATTGTATAAGGTTGTAGGCAGAATGAGAGATGTTCAATGTAATAAGTATATTTAATTACAATCTTTAAGCATTTAAATCGGTTTACAATGAAAAACAGAAAGTAAAATAGGATTATTTGTTACAGAAACAGGTGCATACGAAAATATACTCTAATAATAAAGAAAAATAAAACTAGATAGATTTACAGGGTGTTACAGAAAGGGTATATCAATACAAACGGCAGCCTAATTGCGGAACGCCAAATCGTCAAATGATTCTGATCAGTTGGCTTCATTTCTATCACAATTGGCTTCATTTTACGATTTTCGAATTGCGAAACTCTAGTTTCTGCGCAGGGCCTTAACGTTCATAATTGGTTTCATAATAAACTAGAGTTTCGCAATTCGAAAATCGTAAAATGAATCCAATTGTGATAGAAATGAAGCCAACTGATCAGAATCATTTGACGATTTGGCGTTCTGCAATTAGGCTGCGGGTTGAAGAGTGTATCTGGTATAGAATATCTGTACAAAATTTCAGCTCAATAGCATTAACTTTGAAAATGCTTAATTTTTTTTATTTCGAAATCACGGCGCTGCACTGGCGCGCGGCGGCGTGATGTGCGTGTACTAGGCGCAGGCGTCGTTCAAAAGTGCCTTTTATGTGCCTATTTGAAATAAATGCTTTGAATTTGACTTTGCACAGACATACTACAGATAATGGATAATGACCCTCGTAGTGCGGTGACACGTTTGTTATGATTTCAATTTAATAAACTATCGAAATAAAAAAATATTAAGCATTTTCAAAGTTACTGCTTTTGAGCTGAAAGGAGACTGTTAAAATTTGTATGGGAAGTGGTCTATGATCCAATAGCGATACTGTGGAGGTATATCTGTGGGAATACCTCAACTATACCCTTGTGCAAAGGGGCATCAAAATCTAACCCGGCAGTTTTGAGAAAAATAATACTTTAAAATTCACATTTCTTGCTGCATTTTTATATTTGAAAAATGTTTTAACGGGTATTTCTGACTTTATACTACTTAATTAATGTGGTTTTCTGCTAAACAAAGACACTTACCACCTCGACAGTGCTGAATTTCTGTTTTTTTTTTTCGTTTTTAACCGACTTCAAACCGACCGTGTTCCCGTTGTCACCAGATCAGGTTTGAACGGGTATTTCTGACTTTATTATGTTTCTCTACTAGGCAAAGTCACTTGTCCCCTCAACTTTTTTTTGTACTTTTTTGGCATTTTTAGGCATTTTAGGGATTTTTAGGCATTTTTTAAATATTTATGTAGGAAGGATATGTCTGAAAACAAAAAATTACTCCAAAATACGAAAAATAAGTAGGAACTCTATTTGTAGCAGCAGAAAAAAGGGTGTATGTAAAAAAATCTTATACATCACTACATAGTATAAAAATATTTAAAAAATGTAATTCCGACGAACAGAGAACCTCTTCCTTTTTTGAAGTCGGTTAAAATCGAAACAAATACTAAAATCTAGGAAAGAAATACATTAATTAAGTATTATAAAGTCAGAAATACCCTTTAAAACGTTTTTAAAATAAAAATGTTATCATGAAATTATGTATTCTAAAATATTAGGTATATTTCTCAAAACTGCCGGGTCAGATTTTGTTGCCACTTTGCACAAGGGTATAGTTGAGGCATCTCCACAGAAATGTCGTAACAGTATCGCTATTGGTTCATATACCACTTTTTAAAGTTATCATGAAATTATGTATTCTAAAATATTATATTACTCAAAACTGCCGGCTCAGATTTTGATGCCACTTTTCACAAGAGTATAGTTGAGGCATCTCCACAGAAATATTGTAACAGTATCGCTATTGGTTCATAGACCACTTTTTAACAGACTCCTTTTGTACAGAGATTCTAGACCAGATACACTCTTCAACCCGTTTGTATTGATATACCCTTTCCGTAACACCCTGTATAATCACGAGCACAAAACAGAGATATTCGACAGCTGCTCGTTAGGACTGTGACAAGAAGGGTTCCACTCAGCATGATGCTGTGCTCTACCCACAGCACAGCGCTGATTTTCAGTCACATTTTTCAGTTACAATCAATATTTTTTGCCCGCATCATCGCTAACCATGACAAATAATAATAAACTATGTTTGAACTATTATTGTGTCCATTTCGCGGACAGTGAAAGTCTCAAATCAGCACACAACAACTATAAATAAAATAAAAATATTTTATTTTCAGACAACCTGGGCCCATCACATTAGTTACAAAAAAAAAAAGACGGGTTGCACTCCGGGAGTGCCGGCAGAAGTGAAAACTTGAATATTAGAATATTAACGTTGAAATAAATCAATTATTAAACACTTTATATACACGAATTTTACGAATACACAGCAGTGTGGCTACTACACAGACGGTCGAGCCATCAGCTGTCCATCCACGTCCGCGTCCGCGTCCGCGTCCACCATCACCATCACATCACATCACCATCACCATCGTCATCGCATCACCATCGCCATCACCATCGCATCGCCATCGCCATCACCATCACAATCGCCATCGCCATCGCCATCACCATCGCCATCACCATCACCATCCATCCATCCATCCATCCATTATCGTGTCTCACTTGGTTCACTTCGGTTGGCGCCGCCGTAGAAAGAGATGGGGGGGGGGGGAATCTCTCCTGACGGTCACGTGTCCTGACGCGATGCCCTGACGCGAGTTTAACATTTTTTACCCATTACAAAAAGTGTTCAACGCCGCTAAAGAAGTTTTTACTTCAAAAAAAAAACTATGTTAGTAGGTACAAAAATAAAAGTGAAAAATAATGTCGCTTCATCAATCCGCACCTCTCACATGCAGATTAATGAAACCCTCGGGCCGCGCCGTGGGGTCCGAGTGCTCATGGTCTTTTTAAGGAAATTTCAAAACGGCTGGTTGACACTTCCCGTGACCCAAGGGCTGGCTTTTACCTTGGCCAAAGACTAAGCATTGCCATACAACGTGGTAATGCCGCCAGTCTCTTGGGTACATTACCAGTCGACAGCGATGCGGATAAATTTTTCGACGCTATATTTTAGTTTGAATATAGTTTTAGTAAAGTTAGGTTTTAATTTTGTCATGTTTGTTAATTAAGGATATATTAATATTATCTTGATTAACAAAAGCATATTTTTGAAACGCTTGAACACAGCCACGTCCAACCTCCACCGACCACCGTCCAACCGTTTTCATTTGTTGATGATGTATAATCACTATGATTCACCATTCAGCTAATTTAAGGTAGGTGCGTAACTCCAAAAACGAGGTAAGTAATGCAATCCACGAATAGCCACATCCAAGCATCGCCGACCTTAAAAATCACGTCATATTTACTACCCTCGCTGCAATTTTTCACACACCGCCGGAAACACTTGATGAATGTATCGAGACGAAACACGGAGCAAAACAGTGACGGAAAGTGCTCAATAAACTACCCGAGCGCACTGCACGTTGGTGGCCGCTATGTTTAGGCGCGTTTGAGTTAAAACTGGACGGACGTCGTCTATTTGATAGACCTATCTTTGTAAATGCAACGTCATTTCGGATAGGCAGTGTTTTGTTTTGGAGATAGCGTTTGACGCTGAATAGACGCTTTGTAGATAAGTTTTGCTTTCTATTGGATTGGTAGCGAATTGCAAGTTTGTTTTTATTTGTTTTCTTTACATTCAGCCCATATCTTTCTGTAAGCTAGCTATCTCAAACTAACTGAAACGAACATTTCAGCATAAAACTCATTATAAGACAAACTCATTTCAGTAAACAACAATCCTGAAAAAGACAAGATCAAATATTTTCTTCTTCTTCGTTTAAAAAAAGAAGAAGAATAAAAGATTTGTCTACCAGTCAGAAGAGGTCTACCAGTTGAGCAGAACACTCACTTTCTGATTCGTCTTTGTCTCTGGGTTGTCTCCTAATCGAGCTAAAAAACCCGGTCAAGTGCGAGTCGGACTCGCGCATCGTTTTTTTTTTTTTTTTTTAATGTAACTACTTTACGGTTTTCGGATTTTTTTTCCTTTACTTGTGCTACTCGTACATGAAATTGCTTCTTGCCAAATTTCACGATTCTAGGTCAACGGAAGCTATCCTATAGGTTTTGATTTTGGACATAAACGCCCGTATCTTTTGATTGCGTTGACTTAGAAGTTTGATTTGTTCACTGCTTCAAGAGATTGCAGCCCTGAGTATTTGATACTAATTTAAACTGGTTAACTTCACGCGTTCCCGACACAAAGGGTCTTGACAGACAGACAGACGAACAACGAAGTTTGAGGTATGGAACCCTAAAAACTACGCCATCTACAGAAAAAATAGATTGTCATAAGTAGTAGGTACTTACATCTCATGACATTCGAGGTTTTTAACATAACATATCATCACGCCTAACTCCGAAGGGTTCGAGCCTATTGCCATCAACCGGGCACAAATCCCGACTCCCGGCTGCTACTGATAAATTCCTAAATGATAAACCTAATAATGAGGGTTGCAGACCAAGAGCTGAGGAGTCTTTGGTCAACTGGACCCACACGAACTGAACCCGCGAGTGCAGTCGACTAAACCAAATTTAGAATAGGTCGACTGGACCCACTGCCCAATTTCATCATTAATACAGTCAATGAGTAAAGCCGAATCTAGTTTAGCTCGCATAGCTGATGAGTTTTTCGGCCTTTTCTATTTATTTGGTTTATCTTATTCATCTTCTTGTAATATGATAATTATCATGTGATATCTTATTTTGTGTACAGACCGCAAACTATGAACAGAAGTATGAAAAATTACCTCAACTATGCAAGCTAAGTTTGACTAACTTAGCTTAGCTCCTGGTCTGCAACCCGCATAACACTGCCCGACCGTGGAATCGAACCCAGGAGCTCATTCTCACCAGTAGCGCTTGCGACCACAACCAACGAGGCTTGTAACAAGACAGGTACTTCGAGTTTGCAAAGTTAGGCCATAACTCTCCGGATGACCACGTCCGTGCAAACAAAACGTTATCGCCATTGGTACACAATCACACAGCGTTAATGATTTTCTAATTAGAAGCACTGGGCGCTCCAAATGTGCGTGTGATCCCTTATAGTCGACTAATTGGAGGATTATAAGACATTAGCAGCGCCCCGCGGTTTCACCCGCATAAGTTTCCCGTGGGAATATCGAGATAAAAACTATCCTATGTCCTTTCTCGGGACTCAAACTATCTCTATACCAAATATCATCTAAGTAAATCGGTTCAGCGGTTTAAGCGTGAAGAGGTAACGGACACACTTTCGCATTTATAATACTAGCAGCGCCCCGCGGTTTCACCCTCAGAAGTGTCGATCCCATGGGAATATTGGAATAAAAACTATCCTATGTCCTTTCCTGGGACTCAAACTATCTAAAATATCGCTCATTTGGAGAAACATCGACGTAAATGTATTTTTTCCTAAAAATGAGTTAAATATGACAAAACACTTAGAAAGCGTATTTACGTTAGGATAAACAAAGACGTAAAAAAAAAGTAAAGTAGCAGTTACATCGATGTTTATCCAAATGAGCGATATGTTGCATCTATACCAAATTTCATCTAAATTGGTTCAGCGGTTTATGCGTGAAGAGGTAACAGGCAGACAGACGCATTTATAATATTAAGTATGGAAGTATGGATAACAATTTAGAAATAATGTGACTCTAACAATAGAGACGGAATGCCACATACTAATTATTTTGGTGGTTCCTAACCGACTGAGTGGCGTCGCTGGCACGGTGACAACTTTTTAAGAGGTTATTTTATTCGCATAATATGTGATTAATCGGACTCATTAGCTTTTTTTTTATGGACGAAGCCTGTGTTCGCTCAGCATCCTAATTGCGTAACACACTATCAATCGGAATCTGAATCGTTTTGAAGGAATTTGCTAATCCATTGCTTCATAAGTTCGAAATTTTTGTCTGGTTAACACGTAAATAACGCTATGAATGTTGTTGAACTGTCAAAATGAAACCAATTCCGATTGATAATGTAATGTGTTATGCAATTGCCCCGCAGGTTTGAAAAGGTAGGGTTAACATGCCTTGGTTTGTGATTTAAATGTGTTCATATTCGGTAGTTTTTTTTTTTCAAAAAATGCTAATCTGCATAAAACAAAGTCGGGTTAGTTACACCATTTATAACTCAAGAACGGATGGACCGATCTTTATGATATTTGATTTGTCTCCGTCCCGAATAGCAGAATAACTATTAGGACATGGGAAAAATTCACGAAAGAAAATAACAATGAAGATAATTCATTTTCTCATACATTTAGCCGGTAGATACGAAGTTCGCTGGGTCAGCTAGTTGTCTATATTTGATTTAGAATTTGAGATATTTTTCAAGTTATGGAACAACAAACTGAATGTCATACTTGACAAAGTTCAAATTCCAATGCAACCAAAAACGTATTAGGACCTTTATATTACAAATGTGCACACCAAAATCAACTTAGACTACATTTCACTAAAGTAATAACAGAAGATGGAATGTAAATTATTTGAGATTATTTTAACACTGCTATAGGTAGGTACCTATAAGTAATCTACGGTCAAGTATTTTACCGAAATCATTTTAGTGTTCGTTTTTCATACCATAAATAAAATTTACTTCTGTATTCTATATTTAAGTTACTGACTTAGTACTTAATACTAATAGTACCTAGACTTTAATTCACTTGTGTTGCAGAATTTTTCGTTTAAAACGAACTGAAATGCAAGCATTAAGTACCTCTGTTGATACCTTTCTTTTATTATATTTCTTCCTCTTACTTTGAATAGGAAAATAAAGTTAAATTAATAGGAAAACAAGCAAAAAGTCTAATAATAAAGATTTCTTCTTGAAATATAAGTTTAAAAACTGAAACCCGACTACTGAAAAGGATGAAACAAGAAAGTACCTTCCCGTGGTCGCATGCCGCTGTACTAACATACTTATAAGCTATGGTAGCATGCGACCACGGGAAAGTACTTTCTTATTTCATCCTTTTCATTAGTTGGGTTTTAGTTTTTATACTTATTTTTATTTAATTATTTTGGGGCTTATTTCAGTAATATTAATATTTTTGAAATGTGCTAATGAAGCCCTTTCATTTGATACCCAATAAGGCACCATCCCAAAATATTTATTTTTAAACTCAGTACTTTATGTCCTCTAGAGGGCGCCATATTGAATTTAGTGTGACGTCACATAGCCTATAACTAGCGACAGTCAAGACGCTTCTAACGATACCTCATTTGTAAAATTATAATAAGTACTTTTGAAGTTATGAGGGAACAGATGAACATACATACATACAGGTTAAAATCATAAATGCCCTCCGTAGTCGGGTAAAAAACGATTTACACAAGAGATAAAACTTTGAAGGAGTGTTTTCATGTACTACAACAAAACATAAAAACTTACCTATTATTATGATGGTGTTCCCACAATGTTTATTTTGAACTATATTATTTAGCCATAGTGCCTCAGTTTCGTTTATCGTAAAGGTTTTTAAGGTGGGCCCATGTATAACAGTGGGCGTTTACAGGTTGATAACCTAAAGTTAATGTAGTTTGTAGATACATTAGGTTAGTAAATTATAGGTACCACAATGCATGGTGTAATATAGAGTCACTATTGTGGAGTCCTAAAAATCACGTGGCTCTTTTAGTTCTCAGCGTACCACACAGATGGCGCTACCGATCGCGACACGTGTATGGGCGGAGAAAGTTCAAGTTCACACGAATTTTCTTTACGCATGGCACAGTTTTAACGATAAGCAAAGAATACGGTCGCAGATGGAAACTAAATTATATTATCTGTACACAGCCGCGGCGTTTTTGAGAATAAAACTGTATTATTCTTATTTAAACTTCAAACGCAATTCTAAAGACATACCAAGGGACGCACTGATCCTCTAAATGTTAATTTTATCTGTCCTCCCCTGATATTTCAAAACAAGCAATCAGAGCGCTCGCGGAGGGCAAATTTAATATTTGTGAAAGTCTTTTTTACATAGAAGAGAGGAATGCCTCTCGCGGCGCCCTTGGAGCTGTGCCCCCGTCTCGTAACTTGACCTGCACCGCTTTCATGTTCACCTAATTACTCATGATTGAGCCTGACTGAGGCTTCCAGAATAATGAAAGATCATAAAAAAGTTTCATGCGATGAAAAAATTGTATGATTTGTTTTTCGACAGCAGAGATTCGTTTGTTTATAGTGCTCGATTTGATGAATGGAACTTTGTTATTCTGAATGTTGATTCATGTTGTGATAGGATAAAAACTTTTTAACAAAAAATTAAACCTCCGAAAAAACTGAAAAGCAAAAAATAATAAACTTTTTTTATTTAACCTTAATAAATAAGTTCTTAAACTAATGCAAGTATACCTAAGAAATTTTGAGTCGGCGCCAAACAAGCAAATTAATTCGTTGCCAGTGGTCGTGCGGAGAGCGCATTTTTTGTTTGAAATGTTAATGTTTATCGCTATAGATTTCACGTTGCTTATTTCTTTAAATTTAAGGTAATTTAGTAATCTTTGTTCATTGATTGTTTGGCGCCGACTCAAAATTACTTAGGTATACTTGCATTAGTTTAAGAACTTATTTATTAAGGTTAAATAAAAAAAGTTTATTATTTTTTGCTTTTCAGTTTTTTCGGAGGTTTAATTTTTTGTTAAAAAGTTTTTATTTTATAATTTTTTGAGGCCATAATTTACTAATTACTACATGCTTAATGTTTGATTACTTTTAAAATACCTACCTTACTTTAGACATTAACTGTTATATACTCCTACTTTAACTATTATTTTTTGTGTAATATAATACTAAATAATATAATGTAATACTTAAAAAAAAACAGGCTTTATATACCAACATAGATAGGCCTTTTATTTTAATTGTAATACACAGCTCAGCATTAAAATCTGTGAATGAACAACAAATCACCCCTATTTTCCCACCCTTAGGGTAGGATTTTTTTTTCCAAATTTACATTGGACCAACTTCGAGGTATGTTCTATCCATTAAAAAAAGAATTATCAAAATCGGACTAATCTGTAAAAAGTTATGCGTGGTCATACATTACAATCAGTGAGTGAACTATCATTCATCCCCTGTTTTCCTACCCTTAGGGTTGGAATTTTTTTTCCAAATTTATATGGGACCACCTTCGGGGTATATCCTTTCTAATCAAAAAAGAATTATCAAAATCGGACTGCTCTGTAAAAAGTTATGCGTGATCATACATAAAAAAAAAAAAAAAAAAAAAAAAAAAAATATACGCGTCGAATTGATAACCTCCTCCGTTTTTTCGTCGGTTAAAAATACATGATTCGTTTTGTTTGATTGAAAAGTTTGCTACTAACGGGAAAATGATTTTATTTTTGCCATTGAAGTTTCAATTCTGTAGAATTGTTGTAGAACACTTATAATAAATTCAGGCTCTTTGAAATGTTCCAACAATTGTACGCCCCCACGGGGCTCCAGTTTTTTGTTGCGTACGTCAACTTTAAAACTCAATTTAGTTTCCAACTACGCAGACAAAACCCTTCTACAAAAGACTTGAAAATATGAAACGAATAAGACAATAACGAAGAATACGAGACGAAAAAAATAGAAAGTACTTGTGTTTGAGTTTCTGTAACATCAAGGAGATTCAAAAGGTAAGACATTCAATTAATTTGTGACGAAACATTCTTAAGTACGGTTGTCAAAGCGACCGTCCTTTAGGATTTTGGGCCACGAGCCTCTCCATTAGGAGGCTTTTAAAAAAGATAAACAAAGGGCAGTCGGCGTGGTCGTGGTCATGCAGACGATGCAGGTCGTGGTGTGCTGGTGTGGTGGCGCGGTGGTGTGCGGGCAGCGACCACAAACGCACGGTGCCCATTTGTCAATTGATTCCCGATATAATGAAGGGTACATCGCTACATTGGAGCGAGCTGTCAGAGGTGGTCGCCCATTTCGGTATAGATTTGGTGGGGGTGTGAGTGTGGTGGTCGTAGGGTGTATCGAGCGTTGCGTGCGCATCACGGTGCGTGTCGTGGTCTCGCTCGCACTCGTTTCGCCGCCGTTCTTTTGTCTTGCTCGCCGACCTACACAGCCTCCCAAGTTGCGTGCTATTTGATTACGACATGCGTCTGTGTGGCCTCTTGTTTATATTGGACTTGATGCCACTTTAAATTGATTAATTCTTACAACGACACCTCCGACTCTCAGAAACGATTTCGATTAATTGTATTCAGATATACACATTTTTAAAACAAAATGTAGAGCGTATGTTTCTTTTTACTTTCACTATCAATAAAACAAAATAGTAGGTACTTAACAAAATATCTTTCTCTTTTCCAAAATATTATTATTATAGTATTTCAGTAGTAGTAGAGCTTTCCATTTTATTTTCGTTAAAGTTTTTTTTACATAATTAGCAAACTATTAAAAACTTTTCATATAAGTTCAAATGAAAGCCGCATAAAGTAGGTCAATAGGTAAATTGTTTTTTTAACTGCCTGAAAACAGGTGTTAAGACTAAAAATAATTTTAGTTCAACAAGTAAACCGATACGTAGTTTAAATACATAATTTATTTAACTATTAACTATCTATAAAAAAAAATAAAAAAAAAACATTAACGTGAGCATAAAGTATGTGATGTTCAATACAATCTATTAGGAGCGCGGTTTGGAATCATGAAAATCCTTGCTCCTTGCTTGATCCTTGCTTGTGAAAGCGTCCTAAAGAGAGTTTTCCACAACTCACTAACACCGATTCACCGGTCGTGAGCACGCGACTTTTCACGCACACACGCAAACCTAGCAAAATAAGCGCCTGAAACGCGGCACGGAGTCGCGCGGCGTCGTGCCGTCTTGCTCGCACGCGGTCCCCCGTCCTATTTCAACAGGTTTCGCCTTTCAGCAGTTGCAGTAGAACGCGTGCCTCTAGTAACGGAGCACAAACAGTACGAGAACACACGTCGCGTTGGAAAACTGAAAACACAGTTTCACTGACAGCTCCGACATCACCTGACATTCATCGCCGTCCTCCGAACTACGGCGGGTTCGCGTATTAGTGAGACACTTGGACGTGGATAGATATAACTATTTATAAATGCATATTTCGTAGCGACGTGTGCTCAGTGGCCGGTTGGGAGTTAGTGGAAAACGCGCGCGTCTCCGTGTTTCGGTGGCAAACTTCACGTGTTCAGCATGAACTCCGTCAAACTTAACTGTGCCAAAAACTATCGAATAAACCACTTGTAAATATGAAAGTACTCCGTAAACTTCTACTGTGCGATGCTTCCGTGAATTAATATGGAATTATTAAGAAATGACAGCGCAAGTTAACACGATGTAAATCTTAACGTGTTTCAATGTTTACCTCTTCAGTGTTGTGAATATAGTTTAAATTAGTGTATAGAACTTGAAAGAGATGTAGCCGTGAATCAGCGTGGACTTTTTGACTATAGACGGATGGGTGGCAATGGTTGTGATAAAACAAACGAGAAGAAGATCTTAGTGCGTTCTTAACAGTCCTGAAAAGACTTACAAAAAATAATCTGGTTGTTAATACTCCCGCAAGTTGTGATTAAACGCTAGGCAAGCAAATATATTTATGTATGTACGAATAAAATAGTGAAAATTAAGTATTTTATGTACATATGTTGGTACCTGTTGTAGTGTTTGCGTTTCTATTTGCATTACAAACGTTGAGAGATTGTCGTTGGGAGTTCGTGGATAATTTCCCATGAGGTTGTAACTACTACTACAATAAACAAAACTGGGGCAAAAACTTGGAAGTTCCATTCTCATTGAGATGTGATTGTCCGTACGTCGTGTTTTATTGTGATATATAGTGCAAGTATTTGGACTTATTTGTGTGCCGAGTTCCAGACGACTTCTATCAAGGTAAGATTTATGTAGTTTGCATTGCATGTGGAAGTTTACTTTTTTATTATTACTTTATATTTTATTTATTAGTATAATTTAGATAATTAGTTAATTTAGTGTGGTGTTTAATGGGGTTAATAATTGGGTTACCAAGAATCGGCGGGTATTTTTTCTAATATCTTTTTTTTAATTAGTAGGTGTATCTACGTCACATTAAATTATTGCACCCCTACAACCTAATGTAGGTAAATAGAGTTCAATAAAATAAAAAATAAAATATTTTATGACCTACATAACTCCTGTCAATTTCAAATTCAATAATCGCCTAACCGGAGCTGTCGGGAGAAAAGCGGGTGATTTTCTTTTGTTCGTACAATTATTGTAACACCAACTCTGTTGGACGCGAATTTTAAGTATAATTAGTTCTTTTTCCTTTGTCTTGCTTTTTCATATTTCTTTTTGAACATTTTTCATTAAGTTTACTTATTCATCATTACTTTGAGTTGTTTATTTTTTTGTTTAATCATCATCTTCATGATTCACGTTTAATTTATAAGATGGGAGAGAAGAATGAATTATGAAAACAATTTCCGCCGTTTTTTTGGAAGGGATAAGAGATTGAAGATGGCTGTTAATAATTCTCTAACTTGGCAATACTGTTCTCAATAAGGAACAGAGGAAGAAGCCCCCATCAGTTAGATAATTTTCGTACATTAAAAGTTAGGTATTTCAAACAATTACAGAATTGAACCTAGGACCGCATAACCCTTAAATTAGTTAACTAAATAGTTCCGTAACTATAGCTAAATTCTATGAATTCTACAATGAAAGTTGCCAAATAATATTCGATAACAAATTCTGAAACAAAAAAAAAAAACATAATACCTTCATCTATTTACAAATCGAGTCTTCCACAACAGCATTCAATTTTAAATTCCCAACAAAATCAATCAATCAACCAAAATTGTACATGTTTAATAATTTGATGAAGTAATACAAAATAAAGAATCATTGTCAAACAATAAAAAGAAACATGCTCCGTTAATACAATAATAGAGTGACAAACGGGCAGTTAATTGGCTATTCACCCATCAAGCTAAGTGGCCTGTAATGTCGGCAGCAAATACTAAATAGGGCCTGCGCGGGAAAGTGACACTTTGGCCTGGAAAATATGGGGCTCTTAGGGCTTTTTCACAAAACGCTTGAAATAGTTTATAGAACGTTTTTTAATTGATCATGAAATTATTGGTTGAATTGATTTGAGTGAATCAATTAATTAAAGATTAACTAAATATATGATAATGAATAGAATTGGCTTCATGTTTCTTACTCCAGTGTATTTATGTAAAGCTGTTGTTTTGCCATGTGATAAATAATAGTACATTATGATACATGTGTGCTATGTTGATCATTAAACTCGAGGCGGTATTATTCGCGCGAGCCGTAGGCGAGCGCGATAAGGTAGCCGAGAGTTTAATTATCAATGCACACGCGTATCATACGACGTTTTTCAACACACTTGTGAGGAAAAAAACTGACTTGTATTGTTAAATATTAACTTGTATGGATAATGGCGGGCTTGGTTTGTCATTCCGCGCGCCGCGCTGACGTGCGCGCGCAGGTTTACCCATAGAGTAAGTAATTGTCATTCCTACACCTGCGCGCGCATTGCTAGCGCGGCGCGCGTTTATTTACTTAAAGGCAAAGTCAAAACCGATATACAGCCTATAGAAAAAATATAATAAACACAAAATAATGTTATGACTGATCGTAGTGTTGTCGTATGTCAAATTGTAGTTTAGTTAGTATGGAATTAGAAAGTACTATTTGCATAGAGAAAATTAATTCAGTGAGAATCCGCAATAATAGAACGCCAGTGGTCTTTTCCGTTTGGTTACGGGAGGGACGACGGAAAATTATAAGGTGCATCCAGACAGAGCGAGCCATGCGCCGCAAGTGCTTTTATTTGCGGCACATGCCTCGCTATGTGTGGATGCACCCTTAGGTGAATGCGCAGTGGTAGACCGCGAAATTTTTTTTTTTAAGTTTTTTACAATTTGCAGGTCAGTATCAGGTTGTATCTTGATCAAAATGTAAATTTATATAATAGATATGTATTTAAAGAATTATAGTCATTAGAATCATTAATATGTATATATATTTAAGTTAGATTTGTTCCCTAAGAACTTTTCCATAAGAGATTTGTTCTTATGGAACAAATCTAACTTAGAAAGATGTATTTAATGATTCTAATGATTATAATTCTGTAAATACGTATCTGTTATAGTCGCGAATCATATTTTGATCAAGATACAACCTGACACTGACCTGAAAATTGCAAAAAAACGTTAGAAAAATTTAATTTCGTGGGCTACAACTGCGCATTCATATTAAGGTAAATAAATTTTAGTTCATCTTGGGACCAAGGACAATTCAGACTATTTAAAAAAAAAAAGTAAAATATGGCTCGCGGATTCTTTTTGGCATGAAGTCTCTTTGAAGAGATTAAAAACCGGCCAAGAGCGTGTCGGGCCACGCTCAGTGTAGGGTTCCGTAGTTTCCCGTCCGCCACAATAAGTTTTCCTACGTACAATTCGATAATACCCGACCCAATGTAATAAGTACCTACAGCGCCATCTCTCGGGGAATTGGGTTACTAATTAATACATAGACGTGCCAGAAGTTTTCGGTGGTAATTTTGGATTGCGAGAACCGATTTTAATAATTCTTTTTTTGTTTCAAAAAAGATACGTTCAGGATAATAAAATATGTAAACGAAGTTAAAAAAATTGCTTGCATATACGATTATACTACGAACTTAGTCCAGAAATGATTTTGTACAACTTTTTGTCTTTTTTGTACAAAAACTGTTATTTCTATCAAGTTCAAAATAATTTTCCTAGAAAGTCCTTATAAAGTTCTACTTTTCAGATTTTTTTCATATTTTCTAAACTTATGGTTCAAAAGTTAGAGGGGGGGGGACACCTTGTTTTTTACTTTTGGAGCGATTATTTCCGAAATTATTGACATTATCAAAAAATGATTTTAGTAAACCCCTATTCATTTTTAAATACCTTTCCAACAATATATCACACGTTAGGGTTGAAATTAAAAAAAAAATCACTTCCCACTTTACATATAGGGGGGCTACCCTAATAAAACATTTTTTTCCAATTTTTATTTTACCACTTTGTCGGCGTGATTGATATACATATTGGTACCAAATTTCAGCTTTCTAGTGCTAACGGTCACAGAGATTAAGCGAGGACGGACAGACGGACGGACGGACAGACAGACATGGCGAAACTATAAGGGTTCCTAGTTGACTACGGAACCCTAAAAAAACGCACTTCTCCGACCTCCGACTAGTAAATTAAATAGTTATCTGTGGAAATAAAGCACAAGTACCGTAACGTAAAGAAAAAGCACGCGTTTATAATACACTGCATTATGGATCTAAAA
The DNA here is from genome assembly GCA_947508005.1 of Amphipoea lucens. NCBI lineage: Eukaryota > Metazoa > Arthropoda > Insecta > Lepidoptera > Noctuidae > Amphipoea > Amphipoea lucens. The sequence continues at coordinate 7,667,349 of OX382373.1, read as the reverse complement.
GCTGTGTATTAAGAGCCATTTTACGAGCAAGTGTGTTGAAAATAAATAAATATTATTGATGTGCATATGTTTTTGCAGTCCGGAAAAGCGTTGCCAGTTAACCGTATAGTTCGGTAGCGCCCCCTTTAGGACCCGAACACAAGAACCTCCGCCGGCTCGGTAATGACCCCTTTAGGACCCAAGAATTACGACATACGACACCCTACATTGATTATGTAAATATTTATTAAGCTACCCATCAAATCTTATGAATGTGCGTTAATTAAGAGAGTTGGATAAAAAACTCATATGTTAACGCCATTAAATATTTCATATTTAGCGCGCAAGCTTATTACTTTACCTTTATAAAATTCAAGTCTGTAAATGCGATAATCGCCATTTTGTGGACAGTGGTGGTCGAGGCTAAAAAACATAAAAATTGGGGATTTCGAACATCCAAACTCCACCACAGGGGCAGTGAATAATACATATTTAATTATTTGACGAATTCATCCATTGTTCAAGTTAAAATAAGTAGTGGTAATGAAGTTTTTTGTTATCTAATGTCGAAGTTTCGCGCCAATAAGTGCGTGTTTACATTTTTACTTTTCACAAATATCACTCACACACAAGTAGATAAGATTTAAAATGTGACAAATATTATTGTAAATGTTATTAACAACACGAAAATGCCCAAATCTTAATGTAATATTGAAACACAGGTCGAATAACACGTATTATTCATTACCACTACTCAATTTGTGTTCAAAATCGCCGTCCATGATTGTTTTTTTTATCGTAATGATGTGCGAAAGCGATTATGCAAAACGATTTTTTTTTAAATTTCGATTGACTCGGGTAATTAATATGTCGAATATCGTAAATCGATACTCAGAAATTGAAATAAAATTATTTTAAGCATTAAATACAATAAGCATTGTTTATAATAATGATTTATGATTTATTCATTTATTTACTAATGTAATTTTAATAGTTTTTTGGACATTCAATTGAACTGAGTCAATAACACTGAGGACCTTAGACCATAGTCGTTTATTGAAATTCGCGCCGAATTGTTTCTATATTTGAATTTATCTTCGAATGCGCTCGCCGTATAAAATTATTTTTATTTATTTTACAATTAAGTATTTATTTTTGATACTTTTCTAATAGTTTGCTACAGAATGCCCAGTATACATTTTTTAGGTAGGCTGAGCAGATGTTTGGGAATGATGATAAATTAGTTGTATAAATTGCGTATTCCGCAATCACTTTACATTTTAATATGTGTTGTTAGTTTTATGAGCTTGGTAGTTTTTGTTTCTATCAGTTTACTTGAGTAATAGTAATTGTTTGTTTTTGTGATAGTTTCCCAACGAAATTTAAAAAAAAACTTTCCATGTTTATGTCGGACTACGCACAGTGAAAGGTTCCGTTAGGGTTGAATATTCACGCATGCACAATGTCAGTGACGGATTAACCCTTAATCAAATTAAGCAATTGCCTAGGGCATCACGTCTGGGGGGGCACCAGAAGAAGCACAAAAAAATCCGTCCTTAGGGCATCACGTCTCACTTCCACGTCACCAAAAACTACACCAAAAAAAGTTTCTAGGACTAATTTGAAAATTCGCGCGTTTTAAGTTGAAATATAGTCCGACCTAGTCATAACCCCGCTCCCGCTTGCCCACTTGCTGCCCGCTAGTGCATTCGGCAATTCGAATGTACCGGAATTGCGATCAGCCAATCACAAAGCACCCCTTCCCGCGGGCCCCCCGCCTGGCGATTTATTTTCGTTGGATCCCGCTTTTGAATCCCAGTTTAATATTTTTGGCGTTGGATCCCGCAAAACATTATTATGTATTTCCGTTGGATCCCGAATTTAAAAAATGCAAGATAATTACGTTTTATTGTCGTTGAATCCCGAAAAGTATTTCCGTTGGATCCCGAATGCTTAAAAAAATCTGAATGCGGGTACTTTCAACAACAAAATTGTTTATAATAAAATGAGGGGTTCACTAATGTTTCACCAAAACTCCGTTGACAAATTTTTAGTTTACAACCAACGTTTCGTATACTATTTTTTTCACAAACAACTCATTTTCTATATAATCTAGTCGTTTCTGGCACTCGCCGTCCGCTGCCGCGGCACCGCTCGCTTCGCTCGCTCGGCTCGTGCGTAGGGGTCACAGTTTTAACCTAACCTAACATTGTTTTTTTTTTTTCAATAGTTAACCTAATCTAACTAGTTCGGTTCCGGGTAACCCACTAAAAATAATCTCTTTTTTTCTATTAGCGCAAGTCGATGAAAGAATGAGTTTCATTTTTAGGAAATTGCGTAATGATACGTTTTTATTCCAAACGTTGTTTTATGAGATAAAATGAATAAAAAATGAATTGCTTGTTAAATAACACGTTATTGAACAAAAATTTATCAGTTTAGTTTATAAGTTTAAGTATATGTCGCTTGCTACCGCGTCACCAGTCCTAACTCTCTATTATATTTTGGCTGCTGAGACCAAAACTACAAACGTACAAGTGTACAGGGATGTTTTATAAAATGCGGCTGTTACTTTACAATATAGTAGTGTCTTACGATTTCCACGCGAACGAAGTCGCGGGCAGAAGCTAGTGTTTGATAAAGGTAAATCACTTTTCTTCTGAAATGTACACATGTTGTTATAACATGGGATTCAACGGAAATAGCAAACGGGATCCATCGTTAATACCTAAAAAATGGGATTCAAAAGTGGGATCCAATGAAAATAAACGGTACATCTCATCATCTTATTTTACAAAAAACTAATGTTTTTAGGCGGTAAAGGTTTAAAGACCGATTCTAGTTGACATAGGTACGGATAGGGGGGCCCACAGGCGTGGATTGCTTAGGGCATCAAGTAGTCTTAATCCGTCACTGCACAATGTACATCATCATTAATTTGATCGACTGCAAAAATAAGTTTGTTTTTCATAAACCCATCATTCATAAGGTACCTACTCAAAAATTAAAGTGCCAGCCAGAAAAGAAAAGTCCTACTGTTTTCTTATGGGAAATAACATGTTGAGCATTTCTTACTATTGAGATTGAAAATGCCAAAAATCTTATTTTTAACCGACTTCTTATAACAAGTGTTTTAAGCATAACATTTAAAAACTTTAAATTGAATATAACGTCCCGAACATATTTTGACTGTGACCAAATGTAAGTACCGTATGTACGCAGTATAGAATGAGAGATTTGCCATATTATTTGAAGACCAGACGTCTGATAGGATCTCTTGGAATCTAGAATAAGCACAGAACTATATTTTGTAGTTCTTTTTTTATTTTAGGCTGTGGTTCCAGATATATTGTTTCTATTTAATAGAATAATAAATAACTTTTTTTAGTTATTAAAAAATATGTTTGTGACCCTCACGACAAACCCTTTCATTTAATATATCACGCGGTACTTACAGTAAGCAAAGCTTTTTCATTTCTCATACTCGGAAAGTAGTATTTGTTTGATCCGAATAGCGGGTGGAAGACGTTGCTTAACCTTAAGGCGGGAAAGACTCATAGTAATTGCTTTCCTCTCTAGGTCGGGAATGAATTAAAAAATAGAACTAAATTGGTTAAGTAGTCAGCTACGAAATTTTTACATAATTAAGAAAAATGTTGCGGTCTTGTGAGTGTATAAACAGCCAGTGTCAAAAAAAATACCTATCAAGCGGGACGGCCTGCGGCAGTGACGCAGTGTGTTCCATATTTAAAATAGCACACAAATTGTTCTAATATTTCAATTAATTTTAAATAGGTACCTATTATTCATGTTATTATTATCAATAAATATTTTAGAAAGACCACTATTTTTTACTTTCCTGAAATGAAAAGTAGAGTGTTTAACACGGGTGAAAGTCATCAATTCCTACTCGGACTATAGTCTAAATACCTCGTATGGGAATAGATTACTTTCGACCCTTGTATAATGATCTACTATTTACCCGACTGCGCCAGAAGGAGGGTTATGTTTTTCGAGAGTATGTAAGTATGTATAATTGTTTGGCACGCTTGATTTTAGCTTGAGAGGTGTCGTTAGATTCGTATTTACTGTGAGAGTGACACTGGGCATATCAAAACAAAAAAAAAAAACAAAATGGCGGATTTTTGGCGCCATATTATGTCTTCAATAATTTTTTTTTTCTCAATACCTATCGAGTGGGGTATCAAATTAAAGGGTTTTAAAAGGTGATTACAAAAATATATACAACTTATATGGTTAAAAGTAATTCAAAGTGACAAATCGTAAAAAACACGTATCAAGAACTAAATCGTCTGCGAAACACATCATTCACATTTGTAAACTAAAAAGCTGGAAATAAAAAAAAAAGTAATTAGAAAAATTAAAAAACTCGACTGCATCCTTGTACTAAAACTAACTGAAAAGCTAAAAACAAGCCCATTTTAAATAAAATAAAATTTGGGAGCAGGCGGGACCCATTTGAGTTTGAAACTATAATAATGGTATTTTTTTTTATCTAATGTGACCCCAAAAAGTGACCCCATATTCATAATTAATTTATTCATGTTACACGTCCGTATTTGAGTCACAGAAATTTATATGTGTACCAAATTTCAACTTAATCGGTCCAGTAGATTCGAAACAAATCGATAGTAACAAACCTACAGACAGACACACGAATGATCCTATAAGGGTTCCGTTTTTTCATTCGGACGTAGGGAACCATAAAAAGTTACACCCCTATCCACACTGTACGTGTTTGTACTTATTAAAATGATTATATTTCAAAAAACTATTAATTCATGATAAAATATACCAAAGAGTTTTTATTCAGTCCCTACAATTTTTTTTTTTTTTAAATACCGATTATCGATTAGGCTTTATGACATTTTAGAATCGGAATAAGAAAATTGGGTGGATGGTCAGCACTAAGAGGTGTCACGTCGCAACACAATTTTTAGTAATTTTTATCAAGATTTGATCATGTTTTTTATGTAGTTTATGTATGAAAAATGGTAAAAGTAAGAATGCAGAGAGAATGACAATATCTTTATTTTTCCCTTTTGCATATTTTCATCAAGAGATTAGATGGTTTATGTACATATTTTCAGTGATTTTGAGGTGTCTACCTTTTGGATAGGTGTAGTAATATCTATTTTATACAACTTTCACAGTAGAATGACGCGGTTTTACCGACCTCAGCATATAGTTAAAGATATTTGCCACAAACTTATTTTACAAAATATGCGCGGTAACACAGTTTTCTTAATAAATTCGAATGCTGAAAGTTAAAGTAAATTTCTGATTATCATGACGTAATTCGCAACACCCCGTCGAGTCAGCTGGTGTGTCATATGTCAAAATTTTGTCGAGCAGAGAGGTTAAGTACTTAGCACATGGCTATTTTGTATCATCTGAAGACGATTCAAAACAAAAGAACAACAGACAAAATAAAAATTAATAAAAAGGGTAGGCCCATTTAAAAAAAAAAAAAAATTGTTTTTCAATCGTCATCTGTAGAATTTATACGTCAAACTCAAACTCAAACTCAAACTCAAAGCATTTATTTCAATTAAACCAATTACAGGCACTTTTGAATTGTCAAGGGGTCGGTCAGTCAGAAAGATGAAGCTAGTTGCCCATTCCAAAGCGTAGGTACCTATGGAGAAGAACGGGCAAGAAACTCCATGGACACTCTTTTAAATCAAAATAATATGGTTACAAAGTCTTGGTTACATCATTCACGTTAAAAATTATACATGTGAGAACGATGCAGAACGTTAAAAGCGTCCATAACGAAAAGATGAGAAAAAACAACAATTCAAATATTAAATTAAAATAAAATAAGCCATGGCAGCAAAGAGATGACCAGTCCCTACTGACGGCGCCCGTTCACGAACATGACGCATGTATTAGCACCATTCAGCTCAACCATTTTGAAGGGAGCTAAATGATCCAACACATGCGCCGCCATCAGCGAGACATTTGAGTGAGCATGACATACTCTCAGCCGCCAGGGCACATTCAGTCAATGAAAGACGTACCCAGTAAATGGTAGCTTTATAGTATGTACATAGTACTCAACATGTGCTATGCAATTATACAATACTAGGAGATTGAATTTATACAATGCAAAGATAGACTTACAATCTTCAGCAGCTCCAACAGCATTTTTAAGTGTTAATCAAATAGTTGTGGTTGTGGAGCAGGACCAGCATTGAGCCAGGCATTTTTATCAGCGATGTAATCCCCTAACTTATAATATGCCTGTCTGCATAGTGTGCGTTTAATACAAGACTTGAATTTTGTCTCATTCAGTTGAAGAATGTGGGGAGGTATTTTATTATAACATTTTAAACAGTACCCCATAAAAGATGAGTCTACTTTAGCTAGTCTAAATCCTGGTTGAACTAATAGGTCCCTATTTCTAGTACTATAATTATGTCTTTCACCTCTTTTACTAAAAAGATGTAAATTTTTCCTTACATACATGATATTTTCGTAGATATATTGACAAGGTACCGTCATGATGTTAATTTCTTTAAACCGTTCCCTTAGAGAATCGCGCCTGCGGAGATTATAAATGGCTCTGATAGCTCTTTTCTGCAGAATAAAAATAGAATCGATGTCTGCAGCCCGTCCCCAAAGCAAAATACCGTAAGACATGATACTATGGAAGTAACTAAAATAGACCAGTCTCGCGGTATCTACATCAGTAAATTGACGGATTTTTCTCACAGCATAAGCTGCTGAACTTAGCCGTCCTGCAAGAGATGTTAAATGCGGACCCCATTGTAGCCTTGAGTCGAGCGTGATCCCTAGGAAAACAGTTCTATCGACGAATTCAAGTTTCTCTTGATTCAATATTATCTCACAATCACTACCTTTGACATTCGGTAAAGAAAATCTTATGCACTTAGTTTTTTTCCCATTTAATACTAAATTATTAGCAGTGAACCAATTTTGGACCTGCAGTAGGGCGTTATTTACGTCGTCAAAATTTGTAGCACGTCTATTTACCTTAAAAATTAAGGAAGTGTCATCAGCAAATAACACCATTTGTGGTTGATTTTTTAATAAATGGAGTAGATCATTTATATACACTAAAAAGAGGAAAGGACCCAAAATCGAGCCCTGTGGCACACCCATTTTTACAGTTAAACCGTGTGAATTGACACCATTTATTTGAACTTGCTGTTGTCTATCATTTAAGTAAGAACTAACTAAACTGAGCGCAAGTTTTCCAAGTCCGTAATGCTCAAGTTTCAAAAGCAAGGTTTCGTGATCGACGCAATCAAATGCCTTGGAGAGGTCACAAAAGATTCCTATGGCGTCTTGGGCCTCTTCCCACGCGTTAAAAATGTGTTTTAATAAGGTTACACCGGCGTCGGTCGTACAACGTCCTTTGGTAAAACCATACTGTTGATCGTGAAGGATTTTGTTCGTGTTAAAATGATTGAGCATTTGATTAAGCATTATCTTTTCAAACACCTTGCTGAAAACCGGCAACACGGATACGGGTCTATAATTATTAGTGTCTTTACTGTCCCCGGATTTGTAAAGTGGTATTACCTTACTGTATTTCATTAAATCGGGGAAGACTCCTTGATCAACACACGAATTAAATACTAAGGCTAAGTAAGGCGCAATAGTCTCAATTATGGAGGTACATACTTTAATAGACATTCCCCAAAGATCTTCGGTCAATTTGATCTTAATTTGCTTAAAAGCTTTTATTGTCAGTTTGACATAATCCGATGACTTTTATCAGAGGAATGCTTACACGTATTGCAATGTCTATCAAATGATATGAAATCATTTGTATAGAAAATATTATATCATCCGACGCATTTAGACTTCATAAAAAAATATCTGAATATTGAAAAATCGGCCCTTTTAATTAAGCTTAACATTTTTATAGTTACCGTTTTCCTTAATTCAACAAACAAAATAATTTCAAAAAGAAGTTAACAGTCAAATCGAGAACCCTCAATCTGTTTGCACGTATCTTCACAATAAAAACAATACTCAAGTCTTCATTTTGTTATAAACTCGTTCCATATACTAACACCGATTGACCTGGATCCGCGTAGTGAAAAGACTTTCAAATCTAGACAACGTAGACTAAATATCTGAGATCTATGTTAGACATATTTAATAAAACACACAAAGTATTCAGCTGCATCTGGTTAAACTAGAAGCCGACTCCAACGATTGATTTTATCAAATTCAAATCTTGATTGCATAACACATGTGTTTTTTGAGATCTTAATATTAAATACAAAGTTCACATGGACCCTATCGAGCACAACAATTTGTTCTAAAATTAATAAAGTATATAAATTAAAGTATTGTTATCATTAAAATATCTAAACAAATTATAATAAATAATATAGCATTTAAATATATATGACAAGCTGCGCCCCGCGGTTTCACCCGCGTAAGTTTCGATCCCGTGGGAATATCGGGATAAAAACTATCCTATGTCCTTTCCCGGGACTCAAACTATCTCTATACCAAATTTCATCGAAATCAGTTCAGTAGTTTAGGCGTGAAGAAAAGACAGACAGACAGACAGAGTTACTTTCGCATTTATAATATTAGTTTGGATATACGCCTTTAAAAATTATACCTCTAAAATGATTAGAAAGAATTAATTAATTTAAAATAAATAAACTCACACATAAATTAAATGTAAGAAGGCCATTACTGAAAATTCATATATCACAAATATAAATTATCAAATAATATTAATTAGGAATCATTCAAAATATAATTCATCCAAACTAATATTAGGTATAAATGCGAAAGTAACTCTGTCTGTCTGTCTGTCTTTTCTTCACGACTAAACTACTGAACCGATTTCGATGAAATTTGGAATAGAGATAGTTTGAGTCCCGGGAAAGGACATAGGATAGTTTTTATCCCGATATTCCCACGGGATCAAAAGTTACGCGGGTGAAACCGCGGGGCGCAGCTAGTTTAAAATAAATAAGTAATGTCACAGTTATCTTAGAAAAATTATGTAAAGTTTTTATTTCAGAACTTGTTTTCCTAACAAACAGAGGCGTTCGTATCTAACTTAAGGTTGATGAAATGAAGTATGAATGCGCAATGTTCATTTCCCTAGTAAATAGACCGGTATGTGAGCGTACATTGAAAGTAGTTATTATTTATGAATCTTCCTTTTAAGCCCGAGGGAAATTATTTAAACTTCCGTCTATCATTTGCTATCTTTTGTATGAGTGAATTATTCTTTGAATGTTTCATCGAAGAATTGATACGAATATCCTATTCCATTTTTATTTATTTAAGAATTACCAACGAGATACTTTACAATTACCTTTTACCATGATAAAACATGTATAACATACATTATACTATAATGCACACTCAATTACAGGTAACCACCGCTTACACACAGCTTCCTAATATTATTGGACAATTTCTTGCAAAAAAAGCATTTTATTTTATCTTTAAATGGACGTACAACATAAATAATTGTTTATCATAAGATAATTAATATAAAACAAGAAAAACAAAGCTCTTAAACTCAAAAAATAATAATGATCGTCATCAAAATCAAAATTATTAGAACATCCGAAGCTAAACGCGAATCACTTCCAAAAGTCGTTCCAGTTCTATTTTCTTCTAGTACTACCTATAGACTTTTACTTTTATTACAACGCTTTCAGTAATCGTGACGATTATTTGTCATATTATTTAAAACTGTTCATAATAAAAATAGTGACACGCCAAATAATTTTACCTAATTAAATTCTTAACTCGAATTAACTATAATCACTATAATCCAAGAAAATGGCTGAAAACCTTACTAATGAAATACTTATCAAAATAATATTTAGAAGTATTTCGTTGAAATGGGTAATGAAATCACAATGGGTTTCACCAGGAGGCAATTCTCGTAGTTTTAAGAAAACGTTCACAGTCTGAACTCAATCTCAATTTGTCAAAAATACCTCACATTTCCTTACATTTTTGACAAGTTTTTGACATTTGTTCGTCGCCGAGATGAGACCGTGACTGGATTTTGATCGTTTTATATTACAAGAATTGGCCTTCTGTTCTCGTTACTCTGCCGACGGGTCATCGCTACATCACCATAGATATCCATGTATACTAGAAGGACTCACAGGTGTTTTCTCGTCAATTATTCATCTACTGCTACCTAAAGGGACGCTTCTTGTAAATCGTACATCTATTTGCGATATGACAGTCTATGTAGATGTAGCACGGTTTTTAGTAAGAGGTTATGTCAGTGGGAATCGTTTTGGGATTACCTTCGCCTTGGTATTTATGAGTCAAATAATTTATAACCTGAATCATGGTATTTCGGTAAGTATTTATTCAAGAAAAACAAATGTTACTGACCTATAGTTAATATCTATATTAATAATATTATTACTTACTTATTTATTATTAAATAAATAACAAAACAAGTTTTCCAATTGTTACTAATTTTTATAACTGCGTCTAAGTACAGGGAAACGACTTAGAAATTTGGTTTTTGTAAGGAGTTTTGGATGCGTTGTAGCTACAATCTTTGATTATTCAAATGTATATTTGGTTGTCTGAAAGAGCTGTTGATTAAGCTCATTCCGAAGATGTAGACAAGTGTGAAATAAATAATAATACTCTAGGCACATACAAATCATTACAAACTAACGTACATATGTAAAAGCTGCAGCATACAGTCGCTAATTCTTTATCCCCTCGGGAGGTGGCACAAAATGATGTACATGATGTCGAGCAACCGAATCGCATGTTGATTGCTCCGCGTATTTTAACTCCCAGCACGATGAAATTGTGTAAAAAAAAGAAACGGACAATTTAATTTACGTCGCATTTCCTGTTGAATATTTTCTGTGTAAAATCATGGTAATCTGTAATGACTTCGAAAAATTTAGATTTGTGGCGCGTCAACCATACAGGAGAAATCATGTTGAGATGTGCTTAAATTTCATAAAATATGTCAAGAAATAAGCTGCCAATCCATCGCCTTTCTACTAAAATAATTTCAAACTTTTAATGCTTGCTTACTTAGGATTATTAATAAACCGTCGAGTTAATTAGTCTTCTGTAATTCTAGTAACTTTAGATTTCGCCCTAGTCTCGCTTCACCGAGCAATGTCGTGGAACTCTAAACTTTCGTCCACTAAAGAAATTAATTAGAAGAGAAAATAGAAAGAGTTTGAAAGAAAATCAATTTCCACTTCCGTTCTCACCAAAGCGTAACACAAAAAAGAAAAACTAAAATGACTCTCGACTAATGAAAGAATTGAAGTTTGTTGGGAGAAAAATGGAGCAGCTACCGAAAATCACTGTTATTTATATTCGCAACAGTTAATTATTCGCCGAATGATACGTAACGGTTCCCACATTGTTATGAAAGATGTTACTTATGACATTTGCAATTTCGCGCTGAAGACAAGTGATTGAAAGCAAACATATGCGTACATTGTTATGAGTCAGCTTTGGTTTTGAAGAAATTAATTTTTAGTAAGAACACAATATTTATTAAATGTAAAGATTATTGGTACTTTATTAAAGAATGTGAAAGTCTGAACTATTAGTCGGCGTACCTACCTAGTGTCAGATAGTAAGACCCTGGCGATTCTGTGCGGGACAAGTTTAGCGTTTCGTGGGCTTTTAAAACTCTAGTTGAAATGATTTATTATGAAGGCAATTATTATAATTGCATACGCGACTAGCAAAATGAACAATTTATTACATTTAGGATATATCTCTTTATGCGACTGAGTTAAGCGTTATTCTTTCAGGTTTTTGTTATGCCGTTTAATGTATTATGCAATGAATAAAAATGCGGACATTTTCCTATTCATAAGAACGGATGAGAGTCAGTCGATACGCCGACTTTTCATAAATGTGAAAAGATATTTCTGTGGGCTTATAAATCATAGTTTCTAATATTAGAACAGTGAATGACCGCATTAATAATATTCTTTTCACTATCAACCCACCTTTACAAAACGCTAATATTTCCATTCGATTTGTCAACTCACACAGCGATAATATTCCTAAACCCTAAATTAGTGTGCGCTATTTTAGCCACAGACACATTTCACATAAAGATGATAATACCACGCACATATTTACGAGAGTAAACAAAACTAGGCAGTATGTTGTACAAATTATTACCTATGATTATACTGGTGACAGATTTATGCAAAACATTACCATTTTTCGTCGGTGTCTGCCATAAAAATATGTTATTAGCATAGCAACGTGTTGTGAAAATAAATATAGAACGAGGTGTGAGATTTCCATTCCGTTCAGGAACATCCATATTTAACAATAATGTGTGCATATGTTTACCTTTCCGCTGAAAAACTTATATTGGTCATACATTATAACATTTTCAGTTTCAACGAACCCTACGCAGTGTGCGTGGTGCTTCGGTATATTTTTGGGATTGTCATTTTAATTAAATAGGTACGTACTATTACATACGTATAAACAATTCATTTTTGCATACAATCGATCAAAACAAAATAGTTTAATTAAATAATTGTGACGTGTCAATGACTTTTCACAAGTCGTATACGCGTCATATTAGCACAATCGTCAAAACATCTTGGTTTCAATATAATCATTGTAGAATATCTTTCTGTAATCACAGACGAAATGCAGTTCTAAAATGTTGTACCTCCCATAACCCATAGTCTGCGTATAATATTCCCACTGCTGGGACATATGCCTTTTCTCTGTGACCGGGAGTGGGTCATAATCCAACACGCGGGCCTAATGCGGGTTGGCGGATGTCGCACGTCTTCAAATTTTTGATTCTAAAACATGCCGGTTTCCTCACGATGTTTTCATTCACCATTTTGAGAGCAGTGGTTATGAAATATTTTGTACAAAATAATTTGTAAGTCGTATCCGTTACTACTGGGCCACCACTCCAGGCTAGTCAGTGTGGAGACACTGAAAGAAATAAGCAGTAAATATAAATGAAAAAAACATTGATCTGAACTGCTTTAAACAGTTCCATATAAGCCTAACGTCCAAAACAGTATTTTTTACTGATCCGAAAACAGTTAAAGCTTGAGGCAAAATGTTACCGTTATGACAGTAAACTTTAACGTTTTAAGTAGCTAAAAACAAAATTAAGTAACTGTTTTATTCATTTGGTGATATCGTTCAAACCATTGAAATTTACTTACATTGCAGTAATGGTGGTTTTCCTTTTTTTGTTGTTTTTTTCAGTAAATAGTATGTTCAACCATTAAAAGTTACTGTTTTGTCTTTTACTGTTTTATAAAAATTTCTTCTTACCGTATGAAGTCAGTAAGCCGTTATGAAATCGCTTTAATGTGTTGTAGTAAGAAATTATTTTTTTCAGTGCACTGGGCCAACCACTGCTCTCTCTACTTTAACGTTGTACCTAATACATACTTATATATTATCTCATCATTATTATCCTTCCTGTCTGGTAAAAGATAGCTGTATAAAACCAGCTAAATTATACTGAAAACGTTTCCGTTGCAGTTGTGTTAATTAGGAACCCGGTTCTTGTCGGAACCCCCCCTGTAGTAATATGTAAATAGGGTAGCGGTACAACTCGTAGAAGTGTTATGACTGTCATACTTTTCAACTGAAATGATTAGCAGGGTATGCCTTTCTGATTTATAGTTCAGCTGAAAGTAATTATGTGTCATCGAAAACTAGTTTATTTGAGTTACGGCACATTAAGGTGGCGAGTGATTACAGCGGAACGTTGTGTTTGTTATTATAATATTAGGCCAAGAATTTATGAGTGTACAAAAATGTTGTGGACGCTTTGCACATGTCGGAGAAGTGCGACATGAAATAGGCGTGTTTTTTTGAAGGGTACTGTGGTTCTGGGAATGGGTTTAAGAAAAGCGGCTGACCAAGGAGCAGATGGATTGTCATAACCATGGTTGTGACTATAAAAATAATGGAGTGAACACAATACAGGGTGGCAAGGACATCAATGCACAACCTGTTACCATGGATACATTACAAGAAGTACAAGATTCAGAATCCCACAGCGTTGAAATTTTTCGACGCTTATTAAAAAAAAAAATGCTTTTCCATGCATTTTGACCGCGCAGGTACTTATTGCACTTTTCTATGAAACAGCAGATGTTTTTGTTGATAACCAACTAAGAATGTCTTCGCTGGGGGGTCTAGAATCATGTGCTAATTTCGTGGTTACAGTTTGCGCGCCCTGTATAGGTTGACAAAGATGTAAGCAAGAAAAAGACGTACCTACTGTCATCATCATCATCATCTGTCTAGCTTTTTCCCAACTATGTTGGGGTCGGCTTCCAGTCTAACCGGATGCAGCTGAATACCAGTATTTTACATGGAGCGACTGCCTATCTGACCTCGACAACCCAGTTACCGGGTAACACGATACCCCTTGGTAAGACTGGTTGTCAGACTTTCGGGCTTTTGACTAACCGTAACTACTGTCAAAGATCCACGAATGACAGCCGGGACCAACGGTTTAACGTGCTTTCTGAGGTAGGGAGGGGTCTCGGTATGTAAAGATGGTCACCCATCCACAGATCAACCGCGGCAAGCGTAGCTTAACCTGATCGATCGACCTGTGCAGCTGTTATTATTTAGCCACGGGCCCCTCCCAAGAAAAAGACGTACTGTATCGACCTTAAATTAATTGGGATGAAGGTTGGAGGATGATGCCTGTGGTTCTGTGTTCTGGGTAAGTATTATATTTTGTAGAATACCACCTTGACCTTTGCCTGGCGTTTATGATATTCTAACTACCATCGTTCGGATTAGTCGACATTTACTGGCCGCATCTTAAAATAGTTTTGCATCAACAAATATAAATCAGGCCAATCTATAAGCGATTTAACTCTTCGGCATACAATACAAAGCTTGTACGTCATGTACCTACTGCAGGTTTCGAAACTATTATACAACACAAGAAAAACAACTAATGACAAGACCCGCACCCCTGTCTAACCAAACCACACCGCACCACTGAAATACAGGCGTGATTTTATGGTTATGTTATATCAGCAAAAGAAAAAACATTGTGATAACTACACTACATTACTCACATCCCCTGCCTTTGTAGAATCGAAAATAAACCCACTAATGTCTACCTACACGCATTATTTACGCTCAACTAATCACCACACGAACCATTAACACCTCTCACGAACTTGCAGAATACATTAAAACTACAAGAGTAAAAGTACACTCACCGACAACCTCTAAAGTTCACGGCTGTACGTGTATGTACAAAAAATAAATGCCCAAAACACACGAATAATGATTGGAAGTACGCTCGCGTCGAGCGGTTGTTATTGCTCGGTGCCGGTCGTTCCCTGTTTTAACAGTTGTATGCGAGCCAAATCGCGGCCGAGTAATGTACTACTACTGCCAAGGCGAATTCTATTGCTATGATATACCAGTGACCTTCTATTGTCTTCGACAGTGGGACATTTCTTTGGTACAGTCGTGGCGTAAAGCGATATGGTAAACGGTTTTAACCCTCATAAACTTTGTGTAGATTTACGACAGTCAACTTGTTTACCTACACATTGAAAAAAAAAGGCTAAACTGACGTTGCAGTTGCTTTTGTATAATTTAAATTCTTTACTTGTTAATAAGGCTCTTAGTGATTAGTGCCAAGTATTTTTGATGAAGGAAAACATTGTGAGGAAACCAAACCAAATCAAACCAAAAATTCGAAAACATAATTATGACATCTACCAACCCGCACTGGGCCCGCGTGGGAGATTATAGCCCACTCCCTCTAGGAGGCCTAGTGTGTCCCAGCAGCGGGAACAATATAGGCTGATTATGATGAAAGTATTTTCCATACTTCAATTACAGCAGCTAAACTAATATTATAAGCGATGAGTAAGATCGTAGTTAGTAATAATATTTATTTATTTTTAGCCTACGTCGTCTTGTCCCACTTCAGGGCAAAGGATTCCCTTTCTTCTTTTCACTCCTCTCTGTCTTGAGCTAGTATGAACCAGTCCTGTCTCTAGGCGTCAAGCTCATCCCGCCATCTTCTGGATCTGCCTCGATGTCGCCACACGTGTTCTGGGAGCCACATGGTGGTAGATTTGGCTCATGACACGTTTAACTGGCGACAAACGTGCCCAGTCCCACTTAAACTTGGCTGCTTATTGGGTAACGTCGGCGATTTGTGTTTTAAAAGTAAATATAGTCGTATTACAAATATAATTGTGAGAAACTATGTCAATCCCTATAATTTATTAAGAAGAAAAAGGCACTAACATGAAATTAAATTGTATCGCAAAAAAAAAAATTAGTTACAAGGAAAACGCAGATTAAAAATAATCATGACATTTCCGTGGCACGCCCTATTTATGTACTAAGTATTAAAATATTCATAGAATTACTAGGAATATTAATACTTAGCAGATAATGTTAGTTACTAAATTCGGGTTAGCAAAGCAACGGTTAGCACTAAGCAGAATTAAGTAAAAATCATGGAATTAGTAAGCAAACAGTTGAAATCGTTTCAACAATGTGTTTTGCCCGTTTCATAAAACCTTTGTTTTTATAGACGGAAATTATCTGCTTCATCTTTCAACTTTTGTTGGGGCCGGCTTCCAGTCTAACCAGATGCAGCTGAATATCAGTATTTTACGTGGAGCGACTGCCTATTTGACCTCCACAACCCAGTTACTAGGTATCCTTTGGTAAGACTGGTTGTCAGGCTTTCGGGCTTCTGACGACCCGTAACGACTGAAAAAGATCCATGAATGACAGAGGGGACCAACAGCTTTACCTGCTTTCCGAGGCACGGAGGGGTCTCTGTATAGAAAGATGGTCTGGAGCCATCTAAGGACCGACTGCGGCAAGCGTAGCTTAACTTAATCGATCGACCAGTGCGGCTATTATTACTTAGCCTTAAAATAATAGAGATTATTTTGCCGTATTATAAATACTTACTTAAAGGGTCAGTTAGTTTATGTCAAAATAAACCATCGTATGTAGGAACTCAAGTTAGTGTTTCATTTTCCTATGTAAATGTTTTCTTATTTTAACCCTTTTACCAGCAGAAGGATCCAAGTGTAGCAGCAAAATAAAATTTGGGGTATGGTTTACCAAAATTAAGCTTTAATTAATATGCCTATTAGATGGTGGCACGTATTTTGCCGTCATCGGTAAAAGGGTTAAAAAAAGAAAATGTCATAAGTAAAATGACATCCAAAAAAATGAATCATGTGTTAACAGATGAACATGAGACATTGGTATGGATCATGGATAGACGATGAAATAAGAACCAGAATCATAACACGATATAACAGCTACATATGAACAAAGACAATATTTTCCTTGAAAACATTCCGCAATTTTCTATCACACCGAAATCACATTCTGTTGCACGACAAGAACAAAACGCCCATTTTTCTATTCGTTGCTCGTTATGTACACCCGAGTCAAGGCTACTCTAGTGGAAAACATGCAAAGTAGAAATAGACACGGCTTTCAGTCGATTCGTCACCGTTCCTCGGTGTTGTCACATTGTTGTTTCTGTACACCCGTCATGTAGGACTAAGAAAAAAGGTGGTTTTGAGCAATAACGGATGCCAATTTAATTGTTCTGTCAGTCAAAACTGTTTAATGTAGGTATGCGGTTTTGTAACGCAGGCACACGAGTTTTTACGATACGTACTGGTACTAATAGTTGGTGACTGAATGCTTAAATATATAAATGATTAACATAACATACCATAACGTTGACGTTGAGAGGAGTCTGTGGCTAAATAATAACAGCCGCACAGGTCGATCAATCAGGTTAAGCTACGCTTGCCACGGTTGGTCTGTGGATGGATGACCATCTTTACATAACGAGACCCCTCCGTGCCTCGGAAAGCACGTTAAGCCGTTGGTCCCGGCTGTCATTCGTGGATCTCTGACAGACGTTGCGGGTAGTCAGAAGCCCAAAAGTCTGACCAAAGGATACCTAGTAACTGGGTTGTGGAGGTCAAAAAGGCAGTCGCTCCACGTAAAATACTGATATTCAGCTGCATCCGGTTAGACTGGAAGCTCACCCCAACATAGTTGGGAAAAGGCTAGGCAGATGATGATGACGATAACGTTGACGTTGTCGATCAATTGGAACCGTGCACGTAGCTTCTGACGTTTCATAAGTGCCCATGTAGGTTTAAGTGAAATAAAATATTTTGATCTTGAACGCCTGTAATCTCCGAATACGCCCATATTTCACCAGTTATGTTTTAGTCCCATGTAATAGAGTGCGAGCCTATTGTCACGAAACGGGCACGAATCCGATGTGTAATTATAAAAAAATATCTAAAAGCGATAAGATTATGGAACTCGTTGGATGCGAGAAGCACAAAACCGGTCAAAGCGGAGGTGCTTGGGGGAGGCCTATGTCCAGCAGTGGACGTATTATGGCTGAAATGATGATGATGACGATGATAAGATTATGTGTGTAGAAGTGAATTAGTTTATAGTAGCTTTTGCCAGCGGCTTCGCCAGGGTGGATGCCGGAAATTATCCCACGGGGACGTACTACACGTGAATGTGCTAGGTTATAAATTATCTGTGTGCCAAATTTCATCCAAAATCGTTCAGACGTTTTTGCGTGATTGAGTCACAAACATTCACATGTATAATATTAATAGGATAGTAGCAATTGTGCCTGGTTTTATTTAACTCATCAAGGCAAACTATCGCCGCTCGGAGAAGTTAATGATTCATAAGGTAAGGGATAGGTAAGGTAAGGTAAGGGATTCATAAGGTGTCGTATATCGACGTTTCCGAGGACGGTTACGCGACACCACGCAGCGAAACACGACGCCGACAACGTTACGTGTATAGTCATAGCTTTAAGGTTTTTAATATGTATTAGTTTATTATATCATAAGATTATTTTGTGTATTTTACCTATGGGCCTTAGTTGCCTGATAATAAAATGATTATTATTATTATTATTATTATAACTTCTAACGCAGGCTACATTCATGATAGCTTATATAGATTTTGCTTCGTTTCGATAGCACAACATAGTAAGAGGCTATTAGAGTAGGTCAAGAGCAAAAAAATGATGGTAGGACTGTGTGTAAGATGATATGGCTAGAAAGGATGAGTAAAAGACATGTTGCGCCGCCGGCCCCAAATAAATTGGGATAAAGGCAAGACGGGCAAAGAGTAGTGGTGGTGTTTCTTTTTTGTATTGTCAATGTCAATTAATGTGTGTTGTCTTTGGTCCCTGGCCCTGACATCAAGCAATGGACAAAATTGTCAACATTTTATATGCTTGAGTACGAGGCTTTTGACTACGTTGTATGTGTATGTTTTATGTCTTTTTTATTTGTGACGTGCGTTTTGTTTGTGCAGAATAAACAATTTTTCTCTCCAGACAGGCGCTTTACTTTGTGTAAATGATTTCATCACTACTATTCTCAAAACGGTGAAGGAAAACATCGTGAGGAAACATGTGACATCTGGTAACCCGCATTGGGCCCGCGTGGTGGATTACGGCCCATTCCCTCTTATCGAGAGGAGGTCTGTGTCCCAGCAGTGGGAACATTATAGGATGATTATGCTAAAGGCAAGACAATGATGAGTATGACATAGTAAGCACCCGCTTACGACGTCCATCAAAATAGTAAGTCTTCCATCAATTGAAGTTGAAGTGTCGCTAAGAATGCCATTGTTTACTATCTTGAACAAAAACATCATTAATATTAAAATGACATTTAAAATAGGACTCATTTGTAAATACTATTATAAAACCTCACATTAATTTAGCTTATATCTCTCTCTCTTTATATCTCTCAATTTATATACATTTAATTACAAAGTCTGACTGTAAAACCATATTTTCGTTCGTAAAATAATTTTAATGGAGCCTTGAACATAAAAATTAGTAATTATGCCCGAAAAACAAAAGAAACACACTTTTTCTTTCTGAAAATAAAAAGTATTTGACACTGTACTTTCAGTAACATGAAACAAACAATTTCGTTGAGAAACCCACACTCGAAAACATACAAAAACCTCGTTAAAATGTTTTATCTCCATAAACTAGTGAGAGCATTCGACGTCGCTCGTTAAATACCAACATTTTTATGTTAATGGATCAATTCACTGATCCACATTAGAATTGACTTTAACCGATAAATAGCAACCTGCATTTCTACACCATTAGATTTCACAAAATAGATAATTATAGGTATACGCCCAAATTTTTTTTTTACAAACAATAAAAACTTTACTCGTATTGGCACGAAATCAAAAGTTATAATAATCATAATGTAATATCATGGACAAGATTATCTTTGTAACTGCTATCAGGTGGCGACCATCGCTCTTGAACTGTTCAACATTTTTCGAGATTAGTCATCGTAAATGGGCAAACATAGGTATAATAATAAAAACGAGTAGTATTCTATTTTTTTTTTTTTAATAACACTGTTACAAACAACATGGCAAGGTCGTTTCATCGTTTATGATTATGACTGCTTCAATGAACGTTTCTTTTTATTTATTCATCTGTGATTGTATAGATATTTATATAATACTAGCTGCGCCCCGCGGTTTCACCCGCGTAAATGTCGATCCCGTGGGAATATCGGGATAAAAACTATCCTATGTCCTTTCCCGGGACTCAAACTATCTCTATACCAAATTTCATCTAAATCGGTCCAGCCGTTTTCATGTTATGTCGTGACAACGTAAAACGGGTTTCATTTTTATATATATAGATAAGCTAACATACAAACTATAATAATATGTGCAATTATATGAAAAAATAAACAAAATAGTCATAGGGGACAAAGAATTCGTCCGCATCGCTGTCAACAGGAACAGTGCACAAAAGACTGACAGCATTGTCACGTTGTATGGCAATGCTAATTCTTTGGCCAAGAAATAGGCCAGCCCTCTGGTCACGTGAAGAGTCGACTAACCGCTTGGCGAACAATCAATCAATCAATCAATCGTCAATCTTTTTGTTGTTTCTATCGCGTTTAGGTACTAGGAATTCAGTCAAGTATAACGACCAAGACCTTTTTTTTGCGCCATAATTCAATAGCAATTACAATACAAGCCTACTAGTGTCCCACTGCAGGGCAAAGACAAAGGGGCTTAAACCCACAACCTGCAATTAATGAAAGAACTATGGTGTAGTCTCGAAACTGTATGAAAGAAAAACTATTTTTATTTATTTATTTTGAACTGTCATGCAAATTTAATTTCAGACACGTTTTAACACGTTAAAGTAATATTATAATAAAGTGTGACAGACAACACAATCAATCTTTTTTGAGTTCAACGGTACGTTTTACTTTGTAAAATAATAACAATTCATTCATAATATCTTATACTATTCGCCAGGTGCCTCTTTCTGTCTTACGGCAGTTTATCAATCACCTTCGATAAGCTACGGCGTAGCAGGTGTAGCGCTACGTAAATCAGTAATTGCTACGCGACATGAACAAAGTGTTGAAATATTTTCGTAGCACTTTATAAAAGTTATCTATTCTACTTCTCATTAAAAGATAGAAGGGAATGTGAGAATAATTTCTTGCATTCAAAGATAGGAGTAGCTGGGGTTTCGTAGCTAATTAGTACAATATTTTAAAGTAAAATAGAAGAAGTTATTTCGTTTAAAATAGTTTATAATAGCGAAAGTTTTAAAAGCCTGTTAAAAATAAGTATGATATTATTTTCTTCTTTTACAAATGACATTATAATTTGGCGCATTGCAGAAATATAAAAACAGACTGATGTCTCACGTTGAACGAGTCGTGTGTAATAACTAACTACATTCTACCCTCGTAAAACTATTTTATGGTTCACGGTGAAAATTTGCTATGAAACAGCCATTTTTATTTGGTTGCAGAAACGTAGAGAAATTCGTTTTATTGCAGAGCACCAGATACAGGTAGTTGAAATTAGGATGGTTCGCTCTAAAGTGTTTTGGGAAGAAATATGTACATCTGTTAGTTTTGAAACTAAACCTTGATAATTCCGTTTTATTAAAAAAAAAAAACAGTTTAATCTTTGTTTATTCGAGATTCGACCTTGGTATACGATTCTTTACTTTCGTCATCAAAATTAATATCACAGAAAGACGCTGTTAATAGGTATACCTAATGTCAAAAAAATCCACTTCTGTACAATTTCAGCAAAATCAAATTTCTTAATCACGAGGTTTCTGAAAGGCGTTTTAATATCAAAGATTTAATTTAAATTTTGCGTTAACATTTAAAAAGAACCCGCTAATTAATGTCATATTCAGAGGCATTAGGAAACGTGAATCAGTGGTTGGCGATTTAAAAATAAAACGTCTTGGTAAAAATGAACTGTGGGCGGGAAAGACAAAAATATGTCGGCCACAAATTTCTGACGACTCATATACTTGCATTATATTTGTGTTCATAATGACCTTTAGAAATATTTCTAACAAAAATATAAACTAGTATTATGTGAAGGACGTTTTCTCGTAATAATATGTAATCTGAACTTTTGAATGTAATTTGAAATGTTGAGTATGAAACTCAGAGGACGTTTGCTGGAAAACCTGACTTTGCGTATGCTGATAAGCGCTAGTTGAAATTGGGAGTCAGCTCAATTTCAGAAAGCTTTTTTATTCGAATGCAGTTTGAATTTCAAAATTATACCTTGGTATTTAGAATAGAAACGACATAAAAATAACGAGCATGAACCCACCATGATGTCATCTCAATATCTTCTGACTAGATTAACTAGAACTATTCTATTCATCTGACCGTACAAACTGTCAGCAACTTTTTAGCTTAGTGGAACGAGTAACAGCTCGCAACAGCAATATATCTGGCAAGTTCCAAGCTGTTTGACAACCCTGATTTATGAACGCAACGGACTGTCGTAGATGTAGGGATGACGCATGTATTTGTGCGTTCACACACACATGTAAGCGTTATGAAGTAAGCAAATCTTGAAAGTAAGTCCCTAGCAAGCAGAAATGGACGGATGATAATATATTAACCGGTGCTTTGACACTCTGACGTCAAGGGGTTTCAGAGTTACACATAACTTGTGTGACTTTTACTCATTAAATCTTCTAGCTAAGGAAAGTTTTTCCGAAAACATTCTCGTACGTGGGAATGTGTAGGTACTTTTAGTGTGGGTCAGTGAAATATTAGCGTATCTACCTAACTCGAAAATGCATCCGAGATTTGAAATACTGGACGGGTTATTTGCTAAATATCTGTTACCGTTCAGTTATTTTTAACAGTTTTGTTGTTTTATTCTCTCTCGTCACGCCATTAATTTCCACGTCAGCAAAATAAATGTGCTTAAATTACTAACTGAAATTATATATAAATACTTACATAAAAATTACGTCCGTACACACAGGTGAATCACTTTTCTTGTATCTCTACGTAAAACAAAACCAAACGTATTCATGCGCGTCATAGTTTCCATTTTGTCTCAGTGACGGTGTAAAGATGTGTATTCACTGGTAGAAAAAATGGAAAATATCATCTTGTTATCCAGTGTCATATGCTTGCACTATTTATCCAGGGTCATATGCTTGCACCATTTATCCAGAGTCATATGCTTGCACTATTTATCACGTTTTATCCAGCACCCCAATTGCTTTCTTGTACAAACCGAAGGATTTGAAGGAAATTCCTAATCTATTGCTTCATATGTTTGAAAAAATCGTCGGCTGGACAACGTAAATAACGTAATGGAATTTACGCAATTACCCCGCAGGTCTATTAGACAGAAAATCTTTAAATGCCTGCCAACATTATTTGTGACATTTACATTATTTTACAGAGTTGCTGAACAATCTAAATACCTGTTTTACTACATTTTGTGATGTTTGCGCGAAACAATGTTGGTGGTGGTCACCGCTAGCCAAC
Source organism: Amphipoea lucens (assembly GCA_947508005.1). Classification (NCBI taxonomy): domain Eukaryota; kingdom Metazoa; phylum Arthropoda; class Insecta; order Lepidoptera; family Noctuidae; genus Amphipoea; species Amphipoea lucens. The sequence goes on along the minus strand of OX382373.1, from coordinate 7,643,458 downwards.
ATTTTGTCACATAGTGACTACGCAGCTTTACTACTGGTCGTCTAAATTAAGTTTGCACTATTGTTTATGCTGACTGATGTTTTTTTTTAAGATGACGCGTTGTTTTTTAATGTTTTAGAGGAATGTTTTACGTGTCAGTTGGAGTTGGACGTCATTTAAAGAAACTATGTACGAAGGGGCGGCGTTGGCGGCAGTTATTTAGTTGTAGGCAAAGTGACGTAATCAGAACGTTTTTTTTTGTATACATGACGAGTTTGGTTTGCTGAAATTATACAGTTTTGTGCGTGAGTTGCTATAAAATGATAGAGAAGAGATTTTTTATACATCCATTTTAAATGGACACTCAAATGAGTTTACGCAGTTTCTATTTACACAACATGATTGACCATAAAAACCCGATTCATAATAAAAACGGCGCCAATTATTCCTAACTAAACAAAGACCCTATCGAGACCGGGTGGAAAAAGAAAACATTATTTTCACCGTAACTAAATTCCTAAAACACGCGGACTGAAAGGGAAAAAAATACAACAATAGACTGAAGAGGTTTTAAAGGACCCGGCTGGCCCACTTTCGCCCGCAGCACTTTTTTCGCTTAATGACGCCAGGCTCAAGGAAAGTTGGAAATATTAAAATGAGCAAGCACTTGTTTCGTCGGTAAAACGGCCATCGCTCTAGGCTTCGCGCCTCCTTCCTAAGGATACCATATTTTAAATGTGAGTCGGATTCGCTGGCTCTCGATGCCTGAAATGAAAAAAGTTTGTCAGCCGCCTTATCGCGTTTTGTTTATATCAAGATGTATGCATAGCTTCGAGTTTTCGATTGCGTTGCAAGCTAATGAGAAGTACATAAAGTTTGTATTGAAATACTTTGATGGGTTCTTTATTTGTTATTGAATAGTTTCTTCATTGGAAACAGGAATAAAAATACAAGTATGGCCAGATTAACTTGGTCCATGACGTAAATTACCGGGGGACACAAGCAACTTCCGAAAAATAAGCCGACAGCTCCATAAAATAATTTACGAAGGACAAATACACACTTAGCGTACAATAAACTTGGGCATTATCTCACAAGGACGAACTCTCCACGTCTTGTTTACATTTGACAACACATAAAAATCAGCGCTTACGCGGAACCGTCTCCAAGGCGCAAAGTGGAATGTCGTTAAGGAAAAAAGGAAAAATACTGGGATTTATTCGTAGCGTGTCCCCAATGAGTAATGCCTCCTGCGATTTAGGTGTCAGCCCGATAGAAGGCGTTCGACAGCAATGATTTATGCCCACTGGTCCTAGTGCCCTCTGCACTTTCAAACACCGCACTTTATAAAGATTTGTATAGACTTTGCCTAAGTCTTAAGAATGAGTTGGCACATATTTTGTGGTCTGAGTAGTAGCTTGAGGTATCTGATTTGAATAGAGATAACATTAAATAAATTGATTGCAATTTATTTAATGTTTTCTCTATTCAAATCAATATCCAGGGTTTAATATTAAGTCACAATCTATGCAAGCGCTCCATGTTCATCTGAAACCTTGCCGTGCGTATATATATTCAAGATTTTTGTGGAACGAAAAATCAGCAAGGTAGGTTAGTAACATTAAACAATAAATTTTAACCATACAAAATTATATTAAATTAATGATGTAAAAATATGGACTTACCAAAAACTTGGGCGTAATAAAATAAAGTTTCTGACGAGGCTAGTAGTACATAACTGTAAATATTTGTACCGAGCGTTTCAACAAAGTCTCGAGATTAGAAGAGATGTTTGTTTACTTTTTACGAACTCCGAAACTCTGTTGAAGTGTAAAAGTAACTCAGAAATCCATTAATTAACTGTTAGTTGTAATGATCAGTAATTTAATTACTTGGGAGAGCGAAATTTGATCGATCCGAGTTTGTAACGAAGTTGATTTTGATTTGTTTAGTTTGAAACTTGATATCTTTGAGTTTTTAATGCTTTTCCATCTTTTGGCTGATTATTAATTTTGAATTACTTTCCAATATTACAATCTTAATTGCTTTATAATAGAAGTTATAAGTGAAGGTATTGTATTACTGGAAAGTTACGTTTGTTTGGTCCTTTGCGGTGGAAACCCGCCGGGCCGTCGCGTAAAAGCTCCTTGCCATGGTTCTATAATATGGCAATGTTTGTTTGCTTTTGGTGTAACACAACCAACCTGCATAAATGAAAAAAATAGCAGAAAGACCTGCAGTCATAGAAGTAGATTCTTATTGTTGTCATTTAAACCTATCATAATCATTTATTTGTCAGAATATGGTACATTATTAGTCAATGGTATCAATGTATCGTGCAAATTTAAGGCACATACATTTATTGCAATTCAGGACAGAGATTATTAGGTTAGTATTAACCTGAGGGGCTTGTGGCTAAGTAATAACAGCCGCACGGGTCGATCGATCAGGTTAACCTACGCTTGCCGCGGTTGGTCCGTGGATGGGTGACCATCTGTACATAACAAGATCCCTCCGTGCCTCGGAAAGCAGGTAAAGCCGTTGGTCCCGTCTGTCATTCGTGGATCTTTGACAGTCGTTACAGGCCGTCAGAAGCCTGAAAGTCTGACCCCAACATAGTTGGGAAAAAGCTATGCAGATGATGATATTCACGTTAACCTAACTTATACATGTGTTTTGATTTATACATAGGTATAACTAGCGACCTGTCCTTGTTCGCACGGCTTTTAGAACTTGACAAAATATCGTGATTTCTTTATTTTATCATGTAAGTTTAATATAAATGTAAACATAAACATTCTGGAATAAATTCTCTAGGTGATGGTGAAAACCGTATCAAAATCCGTTGTAATTTAGTTTAGAAGAACAAATTGGTCACATAGACACAAAAAGTGACTTTAATTTATAATATTATGTATAAAATAAAATAAAACTACTCTATTTATTCCTTGTCACTACAATAAAAACCAAAGGCTTAAGTATAAACAATTTTCCCCCAACATTCCTGAACCCTATTTCCCCAAAACATTTATTTTTCACCTCACCCAACCCTCTGTAAACGCCATTACGATACTGGAGCAAGTATCGTATCTTTTATCGTTGGGTAATCGCTTATTCAAATTTCCTATAATAAAATGACAGGTGACGACCCAGATCGAATATATACAGACGTTTTGCTCGACCATAAGGGGCGATACTAAATCTTGCATCGATCTGTGGGTATTGGGCATGGACCCTCATCATTTGAGTCGAAGGACGCGGGATCTTGGATGTAGGTTTATGAAAATGATTGTGCTTGTCTAGATTATTTATGTAGGCATTTCAATGTGTTGGTCCTTTATTGAAGTGAAAACTTCATGAGGCGCGTTGTGCATTGGAAAAGCAATTGAATTCGCGCCACTGTCACCGTAACCGACACCGCTTCGGATGTGTTCTGCTGTCTTCGAGATATACTCGGTTTTAACGTATATCCGATAATATGTCAGTGAGTGATGGCAAAGTATTCTGTTTGTGTTTTGTTTTCACTTCTGTCGACCCCTTTATGTATGTTGTATTTTATGTAGATTTTAAATTATTGGTCTTAAGGTACAGTGATTATATTTGCCATCAAATTATAACCTATTTAAACAGAGCAAGAACATGGCTTTTTTATCTGTGATTTCTAAGCTGTCACATCACGCTTCAACTGATTCCTTGAGGAAAAAGTAAAATAACATAAGTAAGCACTTTAAGTTACTAAAACATCTGAAAACACTTTAGGTACGAAAAAAATTGTGAAATCACACTATTGAGTGTCAATTTTTCAGCATTTTTCTGATAAAACGATCAGAATAACAGATTCCCTTTTTCTCCTTAGACGACTTTTATGACAAACAACAATGATAAGCATCTAACATCCGTGTTTTTTTAATCTTAGAACAGCATGGAAGCAATAAATACTACAGACATTTATATCATTGTAGTAGCAGCATCTAAATCTATCCCGACGATGACCCGATGAATCAGTACAGAGGGGGGAGGGCATGCGACGCCGGCGGGGGGCAGGGGAATGCTAATGATTTATGTTGTCGCTCCGAGACGCTTCACCCATAATAAATGTACCCACGTTACGCAAGTGAGTTCTTCGGGATCCGACGGCCCGGTCTAGCCGCAAATTGTTTGATCACTCAATAATTGCATTACAGGGGACAAGTCAACAAGGAAATTTCGCTTCTCTCAGATAGATGGCGTGTTTTTAAAGGCCCACCTATTCATCGCATACCCTTTTAAGTTGATTTGAGTGGCCTTATCTTTGTGACTGATTGCGTTACACGGGGAATGTTTTTGCTAGTGTGTCGGTTGTGCTTTTTGCCAATGAGGCCGATGTCTCCTGAAATGTTTTATTTTATTGTGATGCAAACAAATAGCCGATGATTATTTCCCACTTGGATGAGCTGGACCTCATCCAAGTGGGAAATAATAATCAGCTATTTGTTTACATTCATTGCACATGTGTGCATACGTGAACTTATTTATACCTGACAAATTAATTACTAAGAAATATCTTATAAGCATAATAAATTGTCTATTTAAAGGTTTAGGCCTTCAATAGTCATGTCTAAGCTATCAAATTAAGAGAAAATTCAAGATTGTTCTACTATTTAAGTTATTTTTAATCAGTAATCAACTAATAATAGGCCACAAAGGTATTTCAATCACGACATAACAACATTACGCTAACGATGTAAACGTCTACGTCATCAACATCGGGTATAATTATGTTACCCAAATGCTAATTACTATCATCGTATTACTTGATTGTGAATGGGATGAATTGTTGTCTTCGCCTTACAATTTCTTTGGTTGAAAAGAAGGTCGTAAGATTTTTAAGAACTGTGGAGGTAGATGACACTTTAAAGACAGATGTTCCTGTCAGATTTCACTGGCCCTAGCCTTTAACATGATGAACAGTTACACACCAATCTCTCTCTTTCTGTCGTCAGTAATTTGACTTTCGAAAGAAGAAGACATAAAGTTGTGTAACTATACAGATGCTATACAACGTTTATTAAATAGTAAGGGAACTAATATATCGGTTTCCTAAGAAAGCGGTGAACGGTCACACAATAACGACTGTCCAAATACGCGTTGTTTGATACCTTACCCTTTTACTAATAAACGTATTATACCAGATGAATAGTTACACACCGATTTCTCTCTTTCAGTCGTTAGTAGTTTGAGTTTTGAAAGAAGAAAAACCAAAAAGTTATGTAACTATACAGACGCTATACAACGTTTATTAGTAAGGGAGTTAAGTAATGTATTGGTTTCCTAAGAAAGCAGTGAACGGTCACACAATAACGACTGTCCAAATACGCGTTTTTTGATACCTTACCCCTTTACTAATAAACGTATTATATCAGATGAATAGTTACACACCAATTTCTCTCTTTCAGTCGTTAGTAGTTTGACTTTTGAAAGAAGAAGACAAGGCGTTGTGTAACTATCTAACAGACGCTATACAACGTTTATTAGTAAGGGGGTTAATGTTGAATGGTGAATATGTGGTGGTGAATATGTGGTGGTGAATATGTCTGATTTTCATGACAACTGTTTTTATTATGACGGCACGGCTCATTTAGGAAACTTAACTTTACCCTAGCCATTCAAATCCAACTACAGCTACAGATAGTGCCATCCACGAAGACGCGCCCCACTCTTCTTCCTAATTTAACTGAACAGACAGCTGTGCTGCTGGGGAGTTTGTTCCGCCACTTCTTCTCCCCAGCGAAAGCACTAGGAAGTGGTGAAGGGCGGGCGTTTTGGGGGACTGTCTTTTGTAATTTTGACGTTCGAAAAGTGCTGATTCTCAGCCTAGTTTGAATAAATAACTTATGATTTTGATTTTGAATCGTTAGTGGTTATCGCTAGTTAATTCCGCTAGTGTTTTAGTTTTTTCGATACACACTAATTACCCCCTAATAATTATTAGTGTGTGTCGATAAAACTAAAACACTAGCGGAATGTTGCACACTAATGCTGTGAGCATTAGGAAAAAGAATGGGGCGCGTCTTCGTGGATGGCATTATCTGTAGATTGGCTGTGCAAATAATGATGAATTTACTTAAAATAAAATCATGCTTTTTTGAGTTATTCCGGTCTGATCCACTGAACCCCTCCCCTCCCCTCCCCCCCCTCCTCGATCCCCTGCTAGTTCTTCTTCTGTTTTAAACTTTCGGGACAAGCCAGTCATTCTTTTGTCAACATCATGCTTGTAGTCACCTTATGGTCCTGTAGACCGTATTTCGGCCATGGCGGCCAATCTCAACGGAGGCTAACTAGCTTTCGGCGCGGGAGATAGTATAGTGCACAAGTGTGTGCGCAGACACACTTATACTAGAACAACCAGTCGGATTTGAAAAATACATTTTGCATTTTGATAGCCCAATTCTCGAGGAAAGTTTAGACTATTTAACATCACGCTACGACCCTAAGGAGCCGTGCAGAAATAAAAAAAGACAGAAAGAACGCTAGGCGAAAAAGAAATAGCGGGCGGGCGTTGTGATGCGACGGAGTGTTACGAGGGAAAAATAAATTTCTCGCGGACGAAGTCGCGGGCAGAAGTAAGTGTAAGCATAATTAGTTAGTAATTGTGAAGGATTTGGAATTCATCGAATATACTTATATCTATAGTAAAAGTGCGCAGTGCTGCACACCCCCACCCTATTTCAAGTTAAACAAATATCAACTGTGTTTCAATGAAAATTAAGTTGATTTCAGAGTGACTAGCACTATTGAAAAAGTTATAAAAAAATGTTTGAAGTTGTAACATAAACTGAACTTTATTGTATAGGAATTAATGTTATTTTTCCGTTAATTCATTTTTGGCAAATAAGCCGCGAACGCAGATTATAAGTAATTCCTTAATGTAACAAGTAGATTGTATTACACCACCGTTTACTCAACTTGCGATCGGAGTTCAGTTTATTATTGTTTCTATTTCTAAAATACCGCAAAGTTTACATCAAATTAATTTATGTAGGTACATCTGGGAAGGAAGCATGAACTGTATCAGACACCTATCATTACGGAAGTCGTAACCGTCAGTGGAGGACAAGGCTAATTTGTGTGTACCGCTACCGATCTCAGGCGATATCAAACTGTATGCGTGTGATTGATGATACCTAATACTGGCTTCCACTGGAGTTTGGTATTGGAATTTGGACGTAGATACACGTTGTTAAGGTGTTGTTTTGTGTGTGATGTTGATTTTAAAGTTGAATTTTAATTGGTTTAGGCTCCTATTGGTTCGTGTAGGCAAAACTTTTCTATACCTAGTAATATTTTATTCACCGCAGATTTGACTACAGTGAGCATCATTGAAACATTTGCAGTAATTGTGCAACAATCTGTCCTTGCATATGGATATTCTGTTGAACCAGCAGAATATTTTGTACTAGCTGCGCCCCGCGGTTTCACCCGCACAAGTGTCGATCCCGTGGGAATATCGGGATAAAAACTATCCTATGTCCTTCCCCGGGACTCAAACTATCTCTATACCAAATTTCATCTAAATCCGTTCAGTGGTTTAGGCGTGAAAATGTAACATACAGACAGACAGACACAGAGTTACTTTCGAATTTATAATATTAGTACTTATGGATTCGTTTTTTTTTTTTCAAGAAAAGTTTATTACACAATTAAATAGTCTGAATACCAGAAACATCTCTGCGCTATACAGGATGGCAGGGACATGGACGCGCAAACTGTAACCATGAACTTAGCACATGATTCTAGATCTCTAGCGTAGAAATTTTTCGTCGGTTATAAAATTAAATCAGCGGTTTCATAGAAAATTGCAATACCTAAGCGGTCAAAATGTCATCATCATCATCTGCCTAGCCTTTTCCCAACTATATTGGGGTCGGCTTCCAGTCTAACCGGATGCAACTGTATACCAATATGTTACATGGAGCGACTGCCTATCTAACCTCTACAACCCAGTTACTGGACAATACGATACCCCTTGGTAAGACTGCCATCAGATTTTCGGATTAAACTATTGTTTATCTATTTTTGCTTGTTTTCTATGCCCATAACTGGTGTAAACAATTGTTGGTAGACAAATAAAAAAAACAAAATAAAATTAACAATTAGATACTCAATTAAGGCAAAACCAAAAACAAAGCAATTTCCACAACAAACTATTTCCCTCTAAATCTAATAATCTCATAAGCTGTTATTGCCTCTAAACATATAAGCGCTCACGTCCAATATTTACGGGCTCTTGTAAAAGTACGATTGTTAGCGTGCCCACCATTATACGTTACCGTAAACCCAGTTAAGCTGAAAACGTGGCATCGACGTGAATGATTTATAAACGAGGATAACAGGGCATTAGCAGAACCACAACACGAACGCACACTGGATTTAGTAAAAAGAGATCTGCCATTATTGTGTGGAAAGATTTATTAGTTGCAGGCACGCCGCCATTTTTTTACGCTGTCAATACGGCGGATACAGAAAATTAGGTAGGGTTAACAAAATAAGCGACGGGGTACCGTTGATGCGCATCGCCTGAAGCCACCTGCGGTGAAACGGAAATTAAGGAAACTTGAAATGTTTTAGCTTAAGATACGTCGTAAGGATCAGTCGTAAAAATCTATGTATGAAGCACGTGTGCTTGATAGCCTGTTTCATCTTCTGATAAGATCTGTTAACCCAATTCGGTTTATTTTTTTAAATTGTTATACTAACCTTTAGTACCTGTATACATAGATATTTATTATTTATTTATTTATTTAATACTTCAAGCACATAAATGTACAGAGGCGGACTTAATGCCATAGGCATTTTCTACCAGTCAACCTTTGGGTGATGCAGAGACAAACAGTGGTAGGTGCAATCATGAAAATTAAGGAATAAATATTTTAAATATAATGATACGCATAAACCTATAAAAACTATGAATATAATATATACCTAACTAATTATATATAAATATAAGCACAAATATATATACATAAATACATGAATATACTTACTAACTAACTAAAAATAAATAAGACAAACAATGAGAAAATATTACCGTTGTGATGATACTGCAAGCTTCTTGCGAATGTGCTCGCGAACTTTAACTTTAAAGGACAATCGGTTGGTCGCCATCCTGATCTCCTGAGGGAGCGCATTCCACAGAGAGATAGATTGAACGAAGAAGGAAGAGTGAATGAAGTCTGTGCGGTGAGTGGGACATTGAAGAAGACGATTGTGTGATGAGCGTAGATTTCTATTGTGGTTGGCGCAAATGTACTGAAAATGGGGGGCTAGATAACCAGGGGAAGACGGAGAATCAAGAAATGAGAACAAGGTTGTCAGTGCCCTTAGTTCTCTACGTTGGCGTATGGGCAACCACTTTAGAAGCGACCGATGCGCAGAAACATGATCATATTTACGCAGATTGAAAACGAATCGAATGCAGTTATTGAGAAGACGGTCAAGTTTGTTGAGGAGATCTGCATTCAGGTCATAGTAGCACACATCACCATAATCGATGATAGGGAAAATAAGGGACTGCACAAGCATTGTCTTCGTACTTGATGGTAATAAATTTTTCAAACGGTACAGAGCCCGCAGCGTTCCAGTAACCTTCTGGCTCACTCTAGTGACTTGAGTCCGCCAGTTCAGGGTACAATCAATGTGCAAGCCTAGGTCCTTCACGTCAGTACCAAAAGGAACGATCGTACCATTGAAGAGAACTGGTGGCGAGGTTCTACCATCTACTTTGTTAATACTACGAGAGCTACCAATGATGATCGCCTGACACTTCGTAGGGTTAGATATCCTCTGAAATAATGTGTATTTCAACTTTTTTTCATGAGGTATAGCTTCAAATTACGCATATCCGTCTGAATGTATAAGCGGATGTTCCTCCGGCGCCATTGCTTCTCTTTTCAAATTGAATTGAGAAATATGTTACATTGTGCCAATTCTTTATTGTGACCGTTAAATTCGTTTGAAAGTGATATTTTGTGTCAATCGCTTTGTTTTCTCATTTTTATGTAATTGTATGATAATGAGAACTTTGTTATCATTTCCCTTTTAAACCTGTATAACCTTTGCCTGTTTTCCGATCATAAAAAAGTTTAATACTGCGTTGTCCCACTACTGTGCAACGTTCTTGTTGAGAAAGACATTTATGTTACCAAAAAATCTTATCTATCAAGAAGTTTTTGAACAATCACTTAGCTTAGATTTCCTGTAATAGACTTAAATATTGACTGAAATATTTCTCTCAGACTCAGAAATAATTCTTTTATAAAAATCAGCTGCTAGTTCTCAATTATTCTTTGCAATATCAGTGTGCAATTTAGTTGGTAGCTGAGCCTTCAGGCCTCTGGCTGGGCTTAGCGTCGCTCGTGCTAAGCAGCCGCCCCGGCTTTCTCACTGGTAATGTCAGTTACCATTTATTACGTATATTATGTAAATATAATAATGGCCCAATGGCACGGCCTTGGGTAGGAATTTTATTTGAAATATAACGTTATATAGCCTCCCTAACCGCGGCTTTGACGGGTTTTGTACGGCTATACGTTGCGCTACCCCGCCTCTATTGATAAGGGATATTCGGATGCCTAGTCTACTTTACGCCGAAGTTTGTAAGGGGAATAAATTATTAAATATGTTGGTTCCAGAAAAAATGTTCGTGGTAAGTATAAGTAAGCCACGTCTTAGGTCGTAATTTTTTTTTTTTGTTTTTTTAAAGTTCAAGTTTGGCTGTAAAAACATTAAGTCTTTTGTGTAACATAAAATACCTCAAAAAGGAACATTACTCATTTTCATGTGTTGCGCGGAGGATGCTTGTTCTAATTTATTTTGACAAGGCGCCGTTGTTTTGTTTGTGTAGGTCTGGGACTTGAATATTAGCTCAGTTGTTGTAAGATAATATCTGTAGACTGTGTGGGAAGGAAATTTAACACGACCTTAGAGAAAATAAAGGTAGGCACACAACTTGTTAATTCCATAACAGAAATAATTAGTTAAGTCTCCCTCAAACAGGCACGACGCGACAGCGCGATGCAATAAAAAATAATAAAAGAATTATTTAAAAAAATGTGTAAAAATAGTTCTATGAAAACTTCATACAAAATGTTCTACCAGAATCGCGTCGCACAGTCGCGTCGCGTCGCTCCTGTCTTCGGGAGCCTTTAACAAAAAACGGAAGATATCGTTATTTCTTTGGTAAAGTAAGTACCTACAAATTGGCTTACTTTTCACTTCACAATTTGAGCGTGGAACATTCATAATATTTGTTTCCTTATGTTTGTCTTTGTCTCCCTCGAGAACCGAGAAGGCCGCGTTGAACAAACTGAACTACCTACAACTTTCGCCAAAAGTCCATTACTTACACTACCTTCTAATTATATAGACTTCGTGTTCAACAATAAACATGAAATAAACGCACTGTCATACATAAATGAGAGTAGATACGCCTTTATCTCAAGTATAAACGATATTAACAGGCCAAGTTCTCTCGTAGCGAAATATAGAGGGCAACTAATTTCAGATTAAACAAACAACAGTGATTACGGTTAGTTTGATATACGAATGGTTATAACAAAACATTCTATTTGTACGAGCGGACTGCGTACGCAATAAAAGCAGTTACTAGCGAGTTTGTATCCAATCTTCGTAAACAGCGATCCGTACTGTTACTGGCCATAACGATTACAAAGCTACTGCCAAATTGAAAGTATAACTCGGTCGATGCGATCCTAAGAATGTGCAAGCCGGCGAATCTATAAGTAAAGCTACGTAGACCGCCCTTCGTGAAATTATTGCACGCCCGCCCGAAAATAGGTCAATTGCCCCCTGAGCCAGAGTGAGAGGTGTAGGGATCATCGCGCGTGACAAGGACGGGAGTTTTAATTCGTTCAGGTGACGTCACAAGGGTTTTAACAGGATCGTTCGTTTTCTTTTTGCCTGCTATTGTTTTGGTACAGTTCGGAAGCAGGAGTTCTCGTCTCCGTTCAGGGGGTTTATTTGTTTGATCTTATGTGGCAGCAGTAATGTGTCTCGTCTATTACGTTTACCGCGTGAGTTTTCGTATTTATCGTATTTTTGGCGATACCTGATACGGTTGTCAACGGAGATCAAGAGAGAAATGACTCAGAAGGAATAAACAGTTACACTTTGATCAAGACGTTCCTTTTTTTTTCGTATAATCAGCGGCCTGTTCTATTTGCCTGATCAACCCTTTATTTCGGTTTTTCTTGTAGTAATTTGTGGATACACTACGTGCATTGTTTTTGGTAACAACTTAACACAATAAGTGGCGTAAATGAAAGGCCTAACTTAGTTGACTCCTTAGCTTAATTTTGTAAAAAAAAAAATGTCTTCAGGAGCGTCTGTTTATTTCAGCAAGAAAAACAAAATAACTTCTTTCTTTTAAAACATTGTTTACGTAGTCGTTCATTACTTTAATTAATAAATATGTCATAAACAGTACAGTGGAGAAAAGTGCGTAACACACTAACAGCAGCTTAGCAATGGCTTTCATTTTGACAGTTCAACCACATTCATTCCGTTATTTACGTTGTTGAGCAGATTTTTTTTTTCGAACATATGAAGCAATGGATTAGCAATATCAATGATTCAGATTCTGATTGATAGTGTGTTACGCAATCATGGTACAGAACAATGTCTTTCTTTTAAAACATTGTTTACGTAGTGGTTTATTACTGTAATAAAATATGTCATAAACAGTAGTGGGTAATTGGGCTCTTCAATGAATAGAGTTTCTGGGACACAATAACCGCCTTTGTGTTTCGTTGATAATGACAGCCGAAAGTCATTAACTATGAAGTCGATAGAGTACAGTTATCACGGCGAAATAATTATAATGTTTTATTACTTTCTCTAAAGTTGTGAGTCGTTGTTCAAAATAATGTTCGATCTTATAGGGTGTGCAAAAGGATTTTGTAAGGATCCTACTAGATATTATAAATGTGAAAGCTTGAATGTTTGAATGTTTGTCACTCAATCACGCAAAAATGGCTGAATGGATTTGTATGAAATGATACTGACCTGCAAATTGCAAAAAATGTAAGAAAATTTGAGTTTCGCGAGCTCCCTTAGCGAATCCACACATAGGATATTATGTTTTGTCCTGGTAATAAGTTCCCATGGGATAACTTCCGACCGCTACGCAGGCAAAGCCGCGCACAAGAGCTAGTCATATATGGCGTTCTGTAATTCATGGTAGAAAGGTTATCAAATATGGACAACAGTTAAAATTTCAAACAAAAGTTCTCTAAAAGGTTTTTTAATCTGTTAACTGTAACAGATTAAAAAACCTTTTAGAGAACTTTTGTGTTACTTTTTCGGCCTACGCTTATCTCCCATAAAACGAAACATACAGTCTCAAATACATTTACTGTAAAGACGCTACATACTGTTGGTTAACAAAATAAACAGATTTGATAGGCGCGGCTTGTAAGATGTGTAATTACTTCATAATTAACACATAATAAGAAACCGTAAACGCAGAGGGAACGTTGATGAGCAGTCTGATCATAAATTGTTTTAACGTGAGACTAGGCCGGAGTCTTTTACGTAAGTACGTAATCATCATACATACGTTTGATTACTGACAGAAGATATACCATCACCATGTTCTTTGAACTGAAGCGCGAGAGGCTTCGATTAATCTTGAGGCTTTGGGACATCATCCTCTTAAGAAGTCATTTAGATACTTGGTAAGATTACGTGCTTATAATAGAAATATTTAAGGTTTATTGGACCACTACTTAGGAGACTCGTCACTGTTCTGATTGGTCACCAAAATACTTCATAGAAAAAGTCCCGATTCATCATCATTTGAATACGAATGCATTTTCATGTTGCTCGCGGCTTTTTCTCCGTGGATTTTGTATTTCATAATTTCTATACAAATATCTAGGATGGAAATGAGCCTATGTCCGTCCCCAGGTTCCAGACTACCTATCTATTAGTTATAACGATTGGTTCAAAGTGAAAAGAAAAGTAACAGGTAGAGTTATATTCGCATTTACCTATAATGTTAAAAACAGATGCGTGTTCCTAGAGACAATCAAGAATTTTTACACTTTTTTCTGCAGCTTTGGATAATATGTCTGTAGCTGATACATGCTTCAGCTAAAAAAAAAATAAAAAAAAACAATAAATGTACATGAGTATATAAGGACTTATCCTTATATACTCATGTACATTTCAGTGCTTTTTCTTTAAAAGAAGATTTAGCATAATCATAATCAGCCTATAATGTTCTCACTGCTGGGACACAGGTCTCCTCATTTGCAGAGGGAGTGGGCTGTAATCTGCCAAGCGGGCCCAGTGTGGGTTTGTAGATGTCACATGTTTTCGAATTTTTGGTTTGACCGGTTTCTGCACGATGTTTTCCTTCACCGTTTTGAGAGCAGTGGTGATGATATTATTTACTCAAAGTAAAGCGCCTGCCTGGGTTCGAACACACGACCTACATGTCGTAAGTCAAGGCCGTTACCATTGGTTCACCACGGCTCTTAAAAAAGATTTAGAAGTAAAATACACTTCAACAACCAACATTAACCCCATGAAACTAACAATAAGAAGGTAATAGTGTTTCGCCACAACGGCTCGCTGCAAATAATTATGTAGTCAAATTAAACATTTGAGAAGTCAACTTTCTAGCCTCCTCCCCTCTTTTGAGAGGCAACCGAGTGTGTGATGAGGGGCGACGAAGGCTGCTACTAAAGGACGCCTATTTGCCCGTTTGCGTCTCGAATAATTTAGACTAGTCTAGAACAATTCTAACTAATGCTGTTTGCTTGTTATACGAACGTTTGAGAGAGACAAATGCATTCTGAAAATTGTACCATGTTAGGAAGGAATGTGGGAATTTTGCTGAAAATTTGGATGTTTAAATCATGTTGTTGTTACCTAATACTGGATATTTATGAGGTCCAATTTTACTTTAGAACCTTAAAGATACTGATTATGATATATCGCTTATTTGGAGATAAATCGACGTAAATGTATTTTTCCCAAAAATGAGTTAAATATGCAAAAGCACTTGTCTTAGAAAGCGTATTTACGTTAGGAAAGCAAAACGTAAAAAAAAGTAGTAGTTACGTCGATGTTTCTGCAACTGAGCGATACTGGCTGACTACTTTTTGAGAAAAAAATATGTTTCTTTCCATAGGTGTCTACTCCGTTCACCTTTTATACCCTGTTTTTGTCTAGACAGTCGAAAAAGTTAGCTGGTGTATAGGTATGCTTATAGGTACGTAAAAGCCAATACTAGCGTCTTTAAAATCAACTTATTTTCTCTTTAGCCTGTAGAAAACGTGCAGCTAATTTAATTCTCCTTAAAAATTAGAAGTAAAATCGTACAGTATCAAATTAGATCATGATGAGTACAGATTTATTTTGAAAGATATTAAGTATATTTAATATTTTATAGTGAATAATTGCGTGTCATAGAGATTCACGCTCATTGAAACATCTGTCTGATTAAAACATCTGAATTTGTAAGATGACATTTTATTTAATAATTTCCGAGAATGTAAACAAATGTCGAGGAACAAAATTAATTATATTATTAATTTTTAATATGTGCCTTGAACTCTAGCTGTCTCTTTGCAACATTTTTTTTTTCAAAGTCAGCAATCGTAAGAAAAGAGCTGTGGTGGCCTAGTGGCAGCGGCCGTAACTTACGAGTTGTAGGTCGTGGGTTCGAACCCTGACAGGCGCTTTACTTTGAATAAATTATTTCATCACCACTACTCTCAAAAAGGTGAAGGAAAACATCGTGAGGAAACGAGCACGTCTTAGAACCAAAAACTCGAAGACATGTGACATCTACCAACCCGCACTTGGCCTGCGTGGTAGATTACGGCCCATTCCCTCTCACAGAGAGGAGGCCTGTATCCCAGAAGTGGGAACATTATGGGCAAATTATGCTTAACCGTAAGAAGTGGTTCATCCGCACTCATACGGAATCAGCCAAAAATGTTCTTCTGCAAAACATTTTTTATGTTAAGATGTTTCCAGCGTCGATTCAGACTTGCAATTATGTTTAGAATAAATGTCAACAACGCCTACGCTGCTGTTGCGACCAACTATTTTTAAAAGTCCCGAAGTTTATACCCACGAAGAAATATTAGACTACATAATATTTATGCAAAATATTTAGTCTTATTGCAAAGTTTTCTAATATTTTCTCTTTATTGTTTCAGGTAAGAACACTATGCGTCGTATGAGGAAAAGGTAAATTATAATACTTGCAAGTTGCACTTCAAGCTCTTGGGAAAGCTCAATAAAATTTAATGAACCACTCCCGAACGAGATGTTCAAAGTATAATGACGAAAGATTAAAAATTCCTTCATAACGTCCCAGTTTCAAGCGATCAGCGTTTTTATTACGTCGATTGTTCTTCCCAGAACGATAGAGTCGTTAAATTGTTATTGGTATGCCCATAAAATCGCTTATAACATACGTCCCGAACATCAATTAACTTGGAAGCAATTAATCCACTGATACCCCCGGTTTTATA
Organism: Amphipoea lucens; assembly: GCA_947508005.1. Lineage (NCBI taxonomy): Eukaryota > Metazoa > Arthropoda > Insecta > Lepidoptera > Noctuidae > Amphipoea > Amphipoea lucens. Next base: position 7,626,929 of record OX382373.1, on the reverse strand, counting down.
ACTCAGATTCAACGTAGAAATTAAACTTTATACTACAATGAATATTTATAAGGAGAGCGGACGTAAGGTCCAATCATATTTTTTGGTCCACCCGAGTAAAATCTGTATTAAAATATGAAAGCACTTTAGAATGTACGCTGAAGGTACTCCGTAATATTAATGAATTCCTTATTACAGATTTAATTAGTCTAGTGAGAGAACAAAGAGAGTCCCGTTCCAGTTTCTAAAATAACTGGAATTTTCCTTTAATAACTCCATTCATGTTAAAAAAAAAAAAGTCTAGTGGTACTTTGTTTATTTGACATCAATGTCAGTTCTTAAGATTTAAACATTCGCAGTTTATTTTTTTATTTAGGAATAGATTAAATATTTTAAACTTTAGTAAAGTTTGTTTATCTTATATTATAATTTAAGCCTGTTTCAAAGTTCAGACGCGGCGCTTAATTGAATCTTAAAGTCTAAGAGATAATTAAAAACACGCAACGTGACATCCGATAAATTTAATTTTCACCTGTCAGAGGGTACATTTGGCAGACGTACCCCCGAGCCCTCGAGGGGAAGGGGGATGCCCACGACACTTGGAGAGGAAACGGAACTTTCAGCTTTGATAAAGTTTTAATATATTCTTCGGCAAATTTCCAACTTGTTTCGCCGGGCGTTATGACGAATTCTGTGTGTGCTCGCCTTCTTTTCGTTACGCTTTTCCCAGTTTCACTTATTCTATGGAAGGATTTAATTTATGGAATATGGCTGCGGGCGCGACATCCCGTTATAGAAAGTATGTAGTTTGTAAGTTGGTTTATAAAAGTTAGTTCGTGTAAGGAACTAGTTTGCAGCGGGATGCCGGTGGGTTGTGCACAGCTTCAGAGATATTGCAGGATGTGGGACACTCAGAACGAAGTTTTGTTCCACTACGTTTCCGTTGTGGCTTTTGCTTCATTTTAATGTTAAAATGGCTATTAGTAAGCGAAATATAAAAATCTGACATAAGACCTATATAATTAGCTGTACAGTCCAGGGTGCAAGAATTCGAAAAAATCACACGGATTTAAATAGGTACCTAATAAAATGGAATTAAAGTAACTACGAACAAAAAAAATTAATTAGTGAGTTGCTCCACTCAAAATTAAATTTCTATAAATAAAATTTCTCGCAATTAAAAATTAGGAGCGGCGTCGAAATTTTCCTACTCAATGGGTTATTTATTCATAACTGTTTAATCGCAAATATAAAAAAAGAAGTTGTTTACGAGTTATATACCACAATGGCGGTCTGATTGCGGCACTTGTGAATTAAATTTTAAATGTTAAAAAAATCCAAACCCGCACAAGAGACAACCTCATATAGACCCATCAGCCTGCTGCCAGTAATCGGAAAACTCTTCGAACGGATTCTCCTTAATCGAATGAAGGAACATCTGGGCACAATTTTACCTGAACACCAATTCGGTTTCCGGGAAAGGCATGGAACGATTGAACAAGTTCACCGTATAGTCGACATTATTAATAGAAGCTTAGAAAACAAACTATATTGCTCAGCGGTCTTTCTTGACATCCGCCAGGCTTTCGATAGGGTATGGCACGATGGACTAATTCATAAAGTTAAAAAGACGCTGCCACACTGTTTTCTTCACATACTCAAATCGTACCTGGATAATAGGAGCTATCAGGTGAAGTACAATGAAGAATGCTCCGACCTCCACGAAATCAAATCTGGTGTCCCACAGGGTAGTATACTGGGCCCAATCTTGTACCTTGTCTTTACAGCAGATATACCCACAAACGAACACACGTCAACTGCGACATATGCTGATGATACGGCCATACTGTCAACTCACACTAACCCAGAAACTGCTTCACTACTGTTGCAAAATCACTTGCATGTATTGGAATTGTGGCTAAAAAGGTGGCGAATAAAGGCAAATGAAAGTAAATCTGCTCACGTTACTTTCACCCTCAGAAGAGAAACCTGTCCTCCAGTCAAATTAAACGACGAAACAATACCTCAAGAAGATAATGCAAAGTACTTGGGAATGCACTTAGACAGAAGATTGACATGGCAAAAACATATCTGGACTAAAAGAAAGCAGCTAGACGGAAAACTCCGAAACTTCAGATGGCTAATTGGTTCCCAATCACAACTAAATGACAACAGCAAACTGCAGATTTATAAATCGATACTCAAACCCATCTGGACTTACGGCATAGAGTTGTGGGGAACCGCTAGTAATAGCAACATTGACATCCTAGAAAGATTCCAAACCAAAACACTAAGGACAATGTTCGGTATCCCCCAATGCATCAGCAACAAATACATATACCTAGACCTCGGCATAAAAACAGTCCGGCAAGAAATAGCCAAAAGCAGCCTGAAATATCAGGAGAAGCTAACGACACACGTCAACAAACTTGCCCAGACACTGAGCGGAACAGGTGGACTCCAATATGCCCGACTAAAGAGACATGACATCCCTAATCTCGCGAAAAGATTCCCACAATGAGACATAGTGAGAGTACGTTGGAAAGAAAGTTTTCAAAACTTTATGACTCTCGGCGATAACATTCCTCAGATATTTATCGGCCAGAACAGTGGCTTATTGTTCCTGGAACAGATTGCCATGAAGCAGTAAAACAAAACAAAAAAAAAAAAAAAAAAAAAAAAAAAAAAAATCCAGAAGTTCCCCGGAGCTAGGGCAAAGTATTCAAGAAAATAATTAACCTTTATCCGCTGCTGTCAAATGCAATGAGCCGCGAGCGACGACTTGATTTCCAATTTTTAATTCCCTGAATTTTTCACTTTATATCACTGCAGACTGTAGTGCATTTTTTTTCTTTTTTAACGATTGCTTTTTGTATGATTGTTTGAGCATTTTTGTTCGGATATTCCACAAAAGCGTCGACATAAATTCAACTTGTGTTTGCTCAGATTTAGTCAGTCCTTCTTCTGATGAAGTATCTACCTAACTAGCATAAACAATATTAAATATTCAGTATTCTGACAACGTTTTTTTGAATTAAAATAAAGATTGGCAGCTGAGCAATAAAAACAAAATAAATTCACTTTGTGATCTTTCAAGCGTTAAAAATGACTTCAATTTGGGCCGTCCGTAGATCTTCATCACAGTTGCGTCAGAAACGTCACACGCCTCAATCGGATTATCCCGCAGGGGCGAAACTACGCTAGTTTCGGTCTCCAGACAGTCTGACAAGATATCTCCGTCGACCTGCTTGACATTACGTCTGTGCCCATTACATAGCCGCCGCGACAAACAATGCTTTGATAGCTTCTAAACTGGGGCAATCCCGACATCGCTCCTTGTCATGCGAGTAGGGCTGCTAAGCTAAGCGATTATGACCATTTGGTTATAGCTTTTAAACTTTAGCGCACAGATAAGGAACTGAAATATCGTTGAGCTGAAAACTGGATAAATGTTTGTTTATGATACGGCTTGAAAACTCCACGAAGATGGTTGTAGAACGTTTAATAAAATTATGTCAACTGTATTTTATGCTTGACTGAAAAACTCAATCGTATTGAAATCCAGCATACTAATATTGTCCTAAGAAAACATAACTCATAAATGACATTTGATAACCCTAATAAATCGTGTGATATGTCTGTCTCGCTTCCACATCGACCTGCAATCACTCCCTCGACGCCGACGCTGCCCCAATGATATTTGTGTTCGATTATAATTAAACCTATGTCCTCCTTCTTTGAAATGTCAAGCTGTCTTTAATTAAAGCCGGCCTTTAATTATAGATCTGTCCCTTTCTGTTTTCTCAACAAACAAAAAGATACCCGAGTATTATTTAATACTTGACAAACGATTAAGTTTTCGCAAAGTTTGTTTACGAGATTAATATTTGAGTCAGACGTTTCAGTTTATATAATAGATGTTGTGTGTCGAGCTGTCTTATGAACTTTTGTTGGTAAATAAATATTTTATTTGGAAGTTCTTTAGCCGTCTCCTTTCTTCATTCTTGAGTGTTGCTGGAGTAAGGATAGATAATCTTTACTGAAGTAAAAGTATCAGGATTCAGGAACTTTGTTAAATGTGCACATTGCTAGTAGTACGAACAGCTTCAGAGAAAAGGAACCCCCCAAGACTTTAAAGATTATCGCCCGAGCGCGCTCGAGCCCGCCGTCGCTCGTCGCTCGAGCGATGGCGGGCTCGAGCGCGCGCGCTCGGGCGCGTCACGTGGCTCTGGCCTCAAGCAGCTCCCTCCCCCGCTGCCGCGCGGCGCGGCGCATCCATCTCTGCCCGAGCATCCACCGATCCCACTCAAATATTATTTGCAAGTTTTTAAATAATTATAATATGGTATTTTTTCGGCTTGTTGCCCGAACCGTATCCCAAGAATAACTTAACTTACAAAAAGACACTTTCCGTGCGATTGAGGATACGAACCCGCATCACCAGGCGCCAGCCGATCACATAGACCGCGCCTTATACCACTAGACTATTGAATCAGTTAGCCATCTTAACGAAAATTTTAATAGCTTTACTCCTTTTATCGAACAAGGTTGATAACGGTCTAATCTTCTAGATATTAAGGTTTAAATTTCAACTTCCACCACGTATTATAAATACTAACACCTTACCGTCTTGTTTTACAAAATGCAATTCGTAACTCCTCAATTTACTAAAAGATAAGGTTGAAATTTGCATAGATTTCTTGTTTGGTTGAATAGAATGTGCCTGATTCCGATTGTTGCACTACCTACCGTAATTTTACTTCAGAAACTTAACTAGCTGTATGAACTGCGAGTTAAGGTTGAATTTAGAATACTTCTTCGACTTATTTACTAAACTGTGATTGAGGGTATAATTACTTTTCAAATCGTTTCGTTTTCTTGTCGATCCGCTTGTGCGTAATTATCTTCGTCTAAATATTATCCAATTTATTAAGTTTTTGAACAGTTGATTAGGTATATTAACCGATAGTATTGTTCGATTAATAACTTTTTGAAGGCTAGAATTAAATAAACTGACGACTGAGGGATACTGACCAGTGATACGCGGACTCTAAAATTGTTATTCTCTGGGAACAGGAACAAAGCATAAAGAACGAGATATGGCCATAACGGTAAGATTTACGTTATACACATATATGTATTTATTGTTGCAATCATGTTGCATTATTACTGACAAGTTGGATTTTTTATGTATTCCTAATATTATTATTTTCGTTCCAGAGAAAAACAGTTCGTAGATGGATACAAAGGTATCATGCAACTGGTGATGTGAAATGTGATCGCCAAGGCCCTCGCTCAATAATTGTTTACACTAATGAATCGGGGCGACACCGTAATATTGTGGAAGTTCACTCAGTGACACCCTTCAAAACTACGCGTTCAAGTGTGACTTCAAGAAGTGATAGACAGTGACGGCCATCCTCTCCGTTATTAATAAGCAATTTACTCGGCAGATTTATTGTGTAACTGATCTGATAAAATTACATTGGAACGTATGAGCAAGTGTTAATAATTCCCAATATTTGTGGAATCATTAATTCGTAGTTAATCAAAAATAAACAACCTTTATTATTATCAATCCAGATGCTTTTGTTTACAAGTAGTCTTGTAATGTGTGATGCACCATCTGACCTCACATATTTTTATAATTTCTAATGTTGTGTTAAATAAGGGTTATCAGAAAATGTGATAAAAGAGAAAGATGTATATTGCTATACTTTTATAGTTTAGCATGTTGGTTCTTCCTCTGTAATTCACAGGCACAAATGACAACATTTAATTTTTTAATCTTTTTTTCCGATAAGATCATACAAAGTATAAAAAATTAATGTTTTCACGACTTTAAATGAATAAATATTATTGTAGTTGTTTCTAGAAAAATCTATAAATGAACCGTTATCTAATGTTAAACATTCTAAACCTCACCCAGGGTATCTATTTTGTGTTTAGTTAATATTCTAAGTAAATAACCCCAATTTAACACACATAGAAAACTGTATATTCAACCGTGAAGTGGATTCCATGAAGTCCTAGAAATGTAATTAGAGAAATAAATGAATATTGTTTATGCAACATGCCTAGATTTTCTTACAAACCTCATACCTACTTCAACATTTGATTTCTTAAATAATAATTAACAAAAATCAGATAATAACCTATAAAAGAAACAAAAAAAAACAAAAAAAAGAACTTCTCGTCCGAGGATTTGAACTCGAGACCATCGAATTGTTAAGCCGCTGTCTTAACCACTAGACCAACACGCCATATACAATACGTTACAAAAAACTTAAATGGGTTTAATGTCATTCCCAAAAGGGGTTCCCTTACTTTGAAGCGGACTGTACAAGAAGTTAATAAAAGTGAAAACCAACTTGATATTCTCACGTTTTGATGCGAGCCTCTAAATTGAAGAAAAACAGAGCGTCTGCGTAGCTTGTAGATACACCCTAACACGCCGTGAGAGTCAACATCGGGAAATGAGATGTCACATTACTAAAATTTAGGTAAGCTATGTAGCTTTGGAAGGACTTAGTCGTAGGTCGTAGCAGATATTTTTAGGCACTTATTTGATATTTCTTAGAAGTTTTATTCTTTGTTTTGATTTTTTTGATCTGTAGTTTTACCTGGAACGTGAAAATCTTTCCTTTCCTTTGTTACTCACTAACCCATACGCCTGCCCTTAATTCATTTCTCAAATTTCCCACACTCGCCGTTTGAGTCTCACAGACCCTCCCATATCAACTTATAAAGTACCTAACTGCTTTAATTTTTGTAGTAACACTGTTCTCTACTACACGTAGGTGTACCTTCGTGCCAAACTGTCAAAATCTCCAATATGTTTCGTAAAGCAAAAGAAGCAAGATTAATTGGAACAATGTTCGCGTGTCGAGCGTGTGCAGCGGATAATTTATGAAATTCATTATGGCTCCCAACAGCGCCCGCACTACGTCGTCTTATTGTTACCACCTAATATAAAACATTATTTATACACCCGTTCACGTAATTATCGTGTTATTCCAACATTTTCTTTCGCAAGTCTCGTTATGAGCTAAGAAACTAGATTTTCTTATTATGCCTACACGGAGGAACTTTGGTAATCTCTAGGTACCTAGTTAGGAGATAAAACATAGTCTGCGCTTATTAAGTGTTCTTGCGTCTCGTTTTATTTTCTTGATTAATATAATTTAAGAGGTATTATTTATAATCATTCAATTAAGCTTTAAGTTTATGTGTGTAATTTTCTCATGTGGAGTAGGGATGTTACAAATCTAACGTTACCATTTTGAAATTATGTAATTTGTTTAATTTTATCTAATAGAACTTAGTAACGTATATTGCTGCGTGTTTATATCTAATGATTTACATATTCATCTTTATATGGCTAAAAGCTCAAGCAGAAATGTTTACCATACATGGCTTATTGATATAAACACAATTTATGATCGTCTTCGTATTCATAAACGTTGAAAACAGTAATTTGTGTCACAATAATATTTTTTGTTTTGTGTCATTTTTTATTGAAATCAAGCAGGCTATAAACCAATCGTGGCTTTCAGACATAAACAAAGATGTTGGCGCCGACGATGTTTTCTTGTTAACTGTGGCGTTCTGTAATGGTGGATACGTTCGATAGTGGAGCCCAACCACGGGCACAAACACGACTCGGTTTGGCGAAAACAACACTATTTATCAAGAGGGTAGATATCGGCAACTCTTTTCGGGAAAAGTCGGGCAATAAAAGCCACAGCCGCGTGGCGCGTGGGGATTTCATATTCCAATATGGCGGCTCGTCGCGCCAACGGCCAATTCACTTATACCCGTGACTCATGGCTCGTCAGAGTGGCGAGCGGCAATCACATTATCTGAGATGTGTATTCGTGAGTCCTGCTTGGTATGCGTTTGCTTAGACAAGTGACTTTTAAGTGCTGCTGGCGAAGACTGAGAAAATGTTTGGACGTTATGTTAAGTTGAGGAATACTTACATTCAGTAGATATTTTAAGATGAGATAAGAGGGTGTTTTGATTGACGTATTTAACATAAATCTGCGTATAATAATAAGTACCTACTCAGTTATTAGTAAAAAAAAAAAAATGGCACTCCGGGAGTGCCGACAGAAGTGAAAACTTGAATAATTACGTGTAGGTATATTTTTTAAATCGTCATATAAACAAAACATAAACAGAATTCTTTGCCATCACTCACTAACTTATAGGAAATACATTAAAACCGAGTACATCCCGAAGACAGCCGAACACAACGGAAGCGGTGTCGGTTACGGTAACAGTGGCGCGAATTCAATGGATTTTCCCATCTCAAAAATGCCCAACGTGCCTAAAGAAGTTTTCACTTCAAAAACACGGTTCTAAAACAAATGGTTGTATCTATCTGGTAACTAATGAGCTTAGATGCAATACCTACCTACACATTTCTAAACAACAACACAAATAATAGTGAGATTAAAATACATTTATAATAACGAATAATATCAATTAATTGATATTGGTTTACCACAAACTGGTTATGATTGATATTAGCGTAGCTAGTATCGGTTTAACTGCCTATTATGGTAAATCAATTAAATAATGCACTCGTACGTATTCATGCAAATAGGAAAATTAACAGAATTATTGGTATTATTTTAGTGCCTTTAGAAATGTTGTTTACATCAGAATTCTGTAATGGTGTTATACCAGCCGTCATTGAGATTCGTTGACTAAGGATAATATTAGTTTAACCTGAATCCGACATCGTTTTATTTTCATTGTGTTGTAAGGAACTACTTACTACCACGGGATTCTTACCTGTTTTCATTCAGTCTAATACATTTGTAATTGCTTAATCTTCATATTTAGAATATTTATTGCACATTGACTGTACTGATCATCAGTTGGAGCACGAGACCCGCTCACGGGACCCTCCCTAGTCCCCGTGCTTCACCCAGGTTGAGAAACTAGGTAAAGCGAAACTAGGTGAAGCACAGGTCCGGACCCATAGATACACCTACATAAGCCCGAAAGTCCGACAACCGGTCTTATCAAGGGGTATCGACGATACCCCGTGGTATTAACCAGTCACTGGGTAATAGGTACGATGCCGTATTGTGTGGGTTGTAGAATTTAGATAGGCAGTCGCTCCATATGAAATACTGGTACTCGCTGCATCTGGTTAGACTGGAAGCTGACCCCAACAGAGTTGGGAAAAGGCTAGGCAGATGATGATGATGATGAGGTACACCAACATGGGCACTTATGAAACTTCAGAAGCTAGGCGCACGGATCCCATTGGTCGTTTCATATGCTGAAGAGCCGGAAATAAACTCCATGGTTACTCTTTGAATAATAATTGGCTTATAAAATTTTTTCAAGTTACACTATATGGGAGGACAGTCAACAAGTAGGAACAGTCCATTCATAGTTATTTTACCTCTGATTTAGCATCACTGCCAAAATCACAGTGGTCTTTATACTCCTTGAATTAAGGTTGCTGTTAGATTTCTGCTACTGACAAGTCTGTCAAAATCACAATGACCTTTATTTTCGTTAAAACAAGGTTCCTGTTGGGTTGCTGCTGCCAGAGGTAAATTAACTATGAAAGGGTTGTACTACTGTCATTGAAGCGGAGTAAAGATTTTATGCAAAACGTCTCAAGTAATTTTGTTTTAAAATTATAATGATGAATAGGTAAAAAAACACTTCGATAAAAAAAAATGCGATGCTATAGCACACCCTGGACACTCCATACAACGCTCGCAAAATAATTACCTACTACTACTACATTAAAAAATGACGTTTGTATACTATGAATGTGTGCGTGAGGTACTTGTGTTTGCGAGCGCTCTTGTTAAAGAACCGGAGACGAATACGCCGAAGTGCGGGGTGAGGTGCGGTAACTGATGTTAGTGCGGGGAAGGGAGTGTCCTTTCTGTACGTAGTACTTTAAGGCGCTCCACACACTGCACCGCGCTCCGTCACGGTGAGCAGATTTTTACATACAAATTCAACTCCCGCGCTCCCGCGCTCACGCGCGCGAATTTGAATTTGTATGTAAAAATCTGCTCACCGCGACGGAGCGCGGTGCAGTGTGTGGAGCGCCTAAGTATTTTGTGGCTATAGCTTCTTTACCACCAATAAATGTTTCTCTTAATATATTTCGTGTATGAATAGATACACTATATATCACACTAATATTATAAAGGCAAAAGTTTGTAAGTATGTTTGTATGTTTGTTACTTCTTCACGCAAAAACTACTGAACGGATTTGAATGTTTGGCACACAAATGGTTTATAACCAGGATTAGCACATAGGATACTTTTATCCCGTTATTCAAACTTCTGCGGGTGAAACCGCGGGGCGTAGCTAGTATAAAATACAAGAAAATAAAAAAAAAACCTATTTAAACCAAATTATACTGTGTAAACCCACATCTTAGTTTACGATGTGCAATTTATGTGCCTTTTTAAGACAATTTAACACAAATATTTCACGCTCTCACCCCGCTTGGAACTTTGATTGCCTGTATAAATAAAATAGCGACAATGAGTTGTTATAGCAATTCTAAATTTTTTGTCAAACTGCCATAATTAGGTCACTGACGCCTATTTAATTTTATCAAATAGTCTGATACTCTTATGTGAATAAAAATAAAAGGTAGCTATACATAGCAATGTATGACTGTAATGATATTTTCATAACAGATCTATTAGCATCTTGAAATGTCTTATTTGTCTCATAGAAAAAGCCAAAACAAAATTAATATGCCGTTAGTCGTAACTAATGGCTTACTGTGATTGGCCAAAAAATATTGGAACGATAACTATGTAGGTATTTGTTCCTCGCTCACACAACCTTGAGACAAGCAATGTCGGGTTTTATTAATAATAAGAAATAATTTATTCTTTATTGGCATAAATATTTCTTTACAAAGTAGTAGCCTTGACTCCTGCGTTAGATATAGTACCTACCTTTGTTACAGAAGCCAATGTCATCTCCCAATTACATGAGTCGAGTTTTATGCAATAAGAACTCATCTAAATCACAATAAAAAATAACAGTTAAAGTTTTTTTTTTGAAGTGAAACTTCTTTACGCACGCTTGACTTGGAGAGTAAGCTGGCGAACGCGTGACGTAAGCGTTACGAAAAGTGTGATCAAAAGTGTGAAGCAAGAGAAAGCAGTGCGCGCGCACATTTTCTTTCTCTCTTCCTCTCATAGCGAAGTTTCACTTCAGTCGTGTGGTCATAAGCACACTCGGTTTTTTTTTTATTGGCCTATTTTGTGTCCCACTGCTGGGCAAAGGTCTCCACTTTTTTCTTCCTAGCCTCCCTGTCTTGTGCAATCTCTGGTCATGATGGCCCTAAAAATAAAAGTTAACAAAGACAATTAAAAACATGAAAAACATTATTTACCTGGAATAATTTGTTAGAGTGTGCTTGGTGTGTAGTGTATTTGGTGTGATGTAGTGTTTGTCGAGTGTCTGAGTGTGTATTGTAAGTATGTGGTAGTGTGTGATGTTTATATTTATGTTTGAATATAATTATTTGTGGGTCTCCACGACCGTGTGTCGCGCAGTGAGTGTCAACAAAGACGTTCTATTCCTCAAGTCTATTATTTTAGTATGAGAGATTTAAGTTCCGCAGTATGGAGCTGTCTGTTTGAAGGAATGCTCGCTCCACTAAAGAATATAAAAGAGAGCATAAGCACTGCATGACTGTGGCCCGCGGCGACGGAGACGACGGCTTACATAACTAATTCAACTAAAGATGTAACTTTGTTTTATAATAAGCAAAGCGGTGTTAGTGCGGAGTTATTCTTAGTGAAAACCATTTTAGGGTTCTGTACCCAAAGGGTGCCAACGGGACCCTATTACTAAGCCTCCGCTGTCGGTTCGTCCGTCCGTCTGTCAACGGACTGTATCTCATGAACCGTAATAGGTAGACGGTTGAAATGTTCACAGAGTGTGTATTTATATTGCCGTTATAACGAAAGACAATAAAATTAAAATAAAGTTTTAACTTTATTTTACTTTATCATTTTTATACAATAAACGTATTTTTTCGTAAAGCTTGTGCAGTTATCAAACAGTGAAATAAAGTCTCTTCTTTTTTAAATCTTGTAGGTATACGCAAAATGAGAGATAATTTCAAAAGTTTGCTTAAATATCGAGTTCTATTTTCGTTTAACAAATAATTATCTATGATGAGCGTACCCGTAAGGAGTTCTTTTATTTGCATTAGGAGCACGAGAATATACATAATTTTATTTTAAATCGTTTAACACAGCCGCAGTTCAAAAGGTTCCATTATCATAATTCTAACAAGGGAAAAGAACAAAACGCGTGCAATGCTTGCTTATAATAAAAACAATGGGGCGTCCCACGCGTGCCTGAATGTTTTAGCGGTCTGAACCCTTGCTTCGCACGAGCTAAACATTATTACTTTACTTTTTTTCTCTACCAAGGTCTACTCTCTTTGAAATATGACTGAGCACATCGGTTGAAGAGGGATTTTATTAAAATATGTCGTTGAACTCTTCGGTAGAAGGTAATTTGTGTAGTATAATTTCCATAGTGATCTCTTAAAATTGAATTAAGTGCCTATTCTTTAGTATTCAAAATTGTTACTACGATTCCAGTTATCTAGCATGTAACGCCTCTTTGGTTGCCATCCATACTAATATTATAAATTCGAAAGTAACTCTGTCTGTCTGTCTGTATGTTACCTTGTCACGCCTAAACCGCGAACCGATTTAGATGAAATTTGGTATAGAGATAGTTTGAGTCCCGGGAAAGGACATAGGATACATTTTATCCCGATATTACAACGGGATCGAGACTTATGCGGGTGAAACCGCGGGGCGCAGCTAGTATGAAATAAATAAATAGTAACCAAGCAAAATGTACAGCGCAATCTCAAAAGCCTCGAAATCTACGTTTTTAAACCTAGAAAGAATTTCTAGCCGCAAATTTTATACAGGTAATGTATTAAACCGAAAATGGCACTTACATCCGAACGTGGGACAAAACAAAATCACATTTTGATGTTCGCGCCGCACAGGTGCATTGTAGTGTAGTCTATTTTATATTCTCGTATCCATTTAGGAGGAAAGTGCGATAAGCGAAATTGCCTTGGTTTTATAACAAGTACGACACTAAAAAGAACCACCGAAAATGAGACGCAACAACAATTCCCGCTCGTGCCATTCCGCGCTTGCAATATTTTTATGTGGCAAGTTCCAAGTAAAATGTTACTTAATCTTCATATATTCCATTTTTGAATTTCACAACGTACTGCCATCTAAATATTGCGACGTCACTGGAAATAGAGTGTGATTTAAAATAAATGGATCGAGTTAGTAAAACGGGTCGGTCTAATATTTCCTCGACACAAAATTAGAAAATTACGTTGAGACGGTCAAGTCAATTACAGGTGGCTTACAAAGTTATGATCCCTTCCCGAGTACGAGACGTAGATTTATCTGCGTTGGCTTCGATTTGCTTATTTTGCGGCGCGCATTTAAAATTGAATACCTACATTAATTTCGAAAAGTTTGTCGTGGACTAAATTACAGATGAAAATGCCGAGACGAGTCACTCCTGCGAAGTAATTTGACTGGTAACATTTCTCGTTTACGGTTGTAATTTTACTGCGAGCGTATTAATCAAGTTGATGCTACATCAGTTGCTCCACTTGAATGTTGGCTTTCATTGAAGAGAATTTGAAAGCTGGATTGTACCAATATTTTTTTCTGACATAGGTATTATGTGACCTATTGGAGACCAAGCACAACAAATTTGGAAAATGCTCAGTAGATGTTGATGATATTATGTGACGTATTCTAGTGTTTAGGTATACTCGTACACGTTTAAAAAGAAAACATCGTACCTAATTACGTTGTATACCTACATAATTTCCTACCAAAACGTTGAGATAATACGAATCTACACATTATTTAGTATCATAATTTGCAAATTATGTCATAACCATGTAAAATTGTTTGCATTTGTTATTAGCACAGAGTCCAAAGCCAACTATCTGTCGAAAACTTTAATGCACGCAGACATCGTTCATCCTGTGCCAACTTTGTATAAACAAACAGTACCCTTAACCCGAAAACAGAGACATACATTATTAAAAACGATATCACATTCACTGAATGTGAAAAAAGTAAAAAGAGGTAGGCAAAAATCGAATCTCCTTTCAATAGTCGTCACGTACGGGGCGCGTTCGCTTTTCGTCCAATATTTAGTATGCACGTACTTAGAGCGCCAGTGAACGTGATTGGTGGAACATCCCAAAGGCTTTGTGGGTTATTTGCAGTAGTATCACGTGTGGTGTGTTGCCTACGTGACGTCACACTACCTGGCCGACGCTGGCGGCACTAAATTCTGAGCTATCTGTATGTAAAACTGATGAGTTGTCGGCTTAAGGATATAATTCGGAAAACGAGGGAAATTGTTGATGCTTAATGGCGGAAACCGTTTTAATTTTCAGTTTTTCAGGACGAATTTGAAGCACAAACTTCGTCGTCTGCGTCGTATAGTGGTCAAAATACGATTGCTGGGTCTGGTTTTCCGGGTCTGATTCCCCGGTCGCGAAAAGTGGTCTTGAGTTTTTCCATCAAGAATTTTCGACCAACTTAGATTGTGTATGGCTTTTTAATGGCAACAGACTCGCCCCTGCCATCTACCTACATGGGACTTAAACATAACTGGCGAAATATGGGTATCCAATAAACCTTTGTTGCTATGTCAGTTCAAAAGTAAAATCGGAAATATGATTCGAGTAAGTATTTCATAACAATTCCTCTTTGACAATTTGTTTGCTTTATTAACCTGTTCTCGTCTTTGTAGAAAAGTCCCGCTTTTTCGGAATTATCAAGAAGGGCTAGGATTAAATACATCGGTATTTAATCCTAGCCCTTCTTGATACCACCTCACCTTCTTGAACCCATCGGGGTTCCATGTACAGACGCCAGCACATCAAGCTACTACAATCAAACAATTTTCTTTAATAGATTTTAAACTTTATCGCTAAAGTATAAGGTTCAAAGTTGATTGGGAATATTTGACAGTTTCGGGTAGCTTGATGTGCACTGGCATCTGTACGTTCATTGTTTTGTTTAATAAAACTTGCTGCCCTCTATGAAAACATGAGAATGCTTGAATTTGTTTTCTGTCATCCTTTGTCGTACCAATATAAAAGAGATAGAGGAATCTAAGCGGAGATTGGAAATACTTTGCATTTTAAATCTACCCTGTCAGTTTCGTAAAATTGTTTTGTGTTTTATTATTACCATATCGTGCATAGCTAGTGAATTTTTGACTTGAAATATTCAACCATGTCATATTATTATTATATCAAAATAATTGATTTTCACAAACAAAGAACCTTTTGAAACGTGACCACCATACAATGGTTGTCAATATGTTCTGAATCACAGAATTAACGAGACAGCAGCTTGCACACGACAGTCGGATCTAATTGCACAACCTCCGCCGTATCGGGTTGATTAACCGATACAGATTATTAAGGGGATTGCTCATAGCTCCACATTTGTTCTGGCGGTTAGCCAGCGGCGACACTACGACTGAGTGTCGCTTATAGGGTTGACTAACGGCTGATTTTATTGATCATTTATATTTATAACCTATAAATCGTTTTAAAGGAAATTTTGGCGGATTATGTTGTGTTCTTGTTCATGTAAAGGTTTAATATATTTATCTTGTGTGTGGTCGTTTGCTCATTGATTCGTTGAGTTAGTGATGTCATGAAATATGTTATTAAAGACATGTTTTATATTCAAAACATATGGTGTGGCCACCATATGTTTCTTCTCATAAGTAACTTCGGTGTGCATAAAGTTATTATAGTAAATAAATGACTCATTTTGAGTCACTGAATAGCAGTTTCAGTGCCAATATTATAGAGAAACTAATAACAACTAATAACAACCAATAACTTGTATACCTCATGAAACTCAAGATCATTCTATTCTTGCAGTACCACATTTTATTGCTCCCTACATTATGTCTACAAGAAATGGTTGAGCCACACTCACCGCAACACTGAAAATATTAAAATTAATGACGAAAAAAGCCGGTCAACCCTAACGTAAACACAATAGAGCACCGCCCACCGAGTCCGCGCTGCAAATATATGAGTACGGCTGTCACTGGTCGGTGTAAGCGGCCGTGCCAGTGTGATCATAGCTTTATAATTCAACTGCCGCTTAGGCGCCTGTGGACACCGGCACTAAACATTCTAATATGCAGCGTGTTTCAGAAATATGTGGTCATATTTAAAGATGGGGTACTTATAGACCATCAAACTGAACAATTTTCTCCATGAGACAAACACAATAGTGAAACAATTATCAACTGTCCCTTACGAAACTTCAATACGTACTTGACCCAAATGAAAGGGACGGCGGATTATATTTTCGTTGTTTTTATATGTTGGTCAGGGTCACACGTAGAAAGTTGTTCAGTTTTATGGTCTGTACCACACCTCCAAATATGACCACACCTTTCTGATACGCTGGATAACAAAGTTTTTCTGTTTTTGAATTTCAGTAATGAATCCCATATATAAATAATATCTAAATGGTATTTTTTACAAGAATTGATTTCGAATTAAACTTAAACATGCATGAGTATCATATACTTAAAAGGCAACAAGTAATTTCCCAACAGCTACATATAATTATGTATTCCTTCCTGGAACCTATTGAGGTAGCCAACCACCAATTAAACTGATGCCGAACTAAGTTCTCCGTGAAATATAACCGCGCTTGTTAGAAGCAAGCAATTACTAGACATGCGAAGGTAGACCACTAGTTGATTTTACATTCTAGGAACGCTCAGTGCGCTTGAATGTTCCAATACGTGCCCAAATTAATGAAGTCACGTGATATTTCATTAAATTTTGCAAAAAAAAAGAAAACTCTCATAGTCATGGAACGAAAATCTCTTTAACGCGGCTTGCGTTAAGAATAAACTGGTAGAAATCGTCACGTAAGGAAAAAGAGTTATGCTCCTTTCATGCGACTTTCTCATTTTCTTTTTTTCATGACAGAGAGATAGTTTTCATGGTTTTCGAGGGTGCTGAAGCCAACAAAATGAAATAAAGAAAATCCGTTTATTTGCGGTGAACATGACGCAAAAAAGAACATAAACACAAAAAATAAATAAAAAAAAGGTCAATAGAATAAAAAAATAAAAACAAATAGATAGATCAATAGTGAGGTAAATATGAAAATCCAAGATGGTGGCTGTGAAAAGTTTATAATATTTCGTCATTTGTGTCGTTTTCATGGTTTTTGAGGGCGCTAAAGCCGATGGCGAGATCAAACTGAAAATTCAAGATGTTGACAACTTTATGAGAGCTTCTAAAAACGTACACTAGATGGCTTTGTATTAAAATCGCGCATTAATTATAATACCCACTGCCGGGATACAGGCCTCCTCTCTGTGAGAGGGATTGGATAATCCACCACGAGGGCCTAGTGCGGGTTGGTAGATGTGTATGTCTTCAAATTTGTTGGTTCATCACGCAAGGACCTTCATTCCTGACGGGGGTCATCCGACCGCACACGTTTTTTTCACAAAGTTTCATCCCAACAAAGAGCTTTTGTGAGCCTCCACAGTTTAGTTTTCCAATTAAAATCGTTCAGCGGCCCCTCTGATAAAATGACCCCAGTCATAGTAAGGTTGGAATATAATTGGCCCTCGGTTATTGGTGGAGCCGACTCTGAAACACTCTCCGTTATCACTATTAGCACTTAGGTCTCGTGATACTGGCACAGGACCTGAATAGAAATGACGTGAAAGGGGTTCGCCCGAGGCCTCTTTCGTAACGCTTCATGCATGTCACGGACGCCCCCTCTCCGACTAACTCGGGTTTTGGTCTGCTATGTAAGTAATCGTTTGTTTTATTATTTTCTTGCTATATTTCTTGTATAGGACGATACGCTATACCTTCTCTCCACGCAACAGCACTCTAATTACTCGATGTTCGCACGGAGTGAATGACGCTTTGAACTCGCATTTTCTTATTCCTCAGTAAATATAGGTTGGAAATGTGAAGAGACAGCTGCTTATGAAATCAATTTCCTCCACAATTCTATGTTTACACCTACACAATCTTTGCTCGAAAATACGCTATTTGAAAAGATTAAAGCGTGACTGTTTTGATAGACAGGCGTAAATAGATCCTTTTCGGTGGTAAATTCCTTTTCATCAATGTAGATATATAGTAAGTACGTAAGTATCATCGACGAAGGTTTTATCGTCAAAGGCCGCATGGAGATGAACATTAGATAATATGATTTATATTTTTCAAAGAATCGTAGCAAATGAATACACATTTATACTTTTAAAGCGTTTATTCTATATTCAAGGTAAACTGGCTTAAAATATAACATTGATAAAGCGAGAAATAACCAGGGCTTTGTTTTAAATATGAATCTTTGCCAGATTTTGTACGTGATTAAGTATCTTTTAATAAGAAAACCATTCATTTTTTATTCTATTCATGAAATATATACAAAAATGTTATTCTCAACTTTATTTTGTGGGAACTTTTAATATTTTTACGCTTAAATTGGAAAACATTTTCGAATTCGGATAAAACTCGCTATGTCTAATTGAAACCATGTTCGATGAATGTTTTAAAAAAATTCAGGTACAAATGTATTTTATTTTATTTTCTTTCTACTGCGGATTATAGCTACATCGATAATAGGTTTTTTTTTGCGACTGACACAAATAATTTTCATAAACTTTTCTAGCTTTTGGCAAACGTTCCTACCATTGAGAAAACGTCACCACAACGTATTTAAAAATATAACTGCAGTTCTTCACATGGTTTTTTATATTAAGTTAAGTTAGACTTAAGTTTGTTTTAAATATAGGAGAACTTTTGATAAACAAAGCTCTCCAAAAGTTAAGCACCTATAGTATTTTAAGTTAGGTTCTTATTGCTGGACAAAAACTTTTCCCAATCGTAACACACTATCAGTCACAATCTGAATCATTTTTCAGTCACTTCAATCTAATCCATTGTTTCATATGTACGAAAAATTTGTCTGCTTGACGAGATAAATAACGCAATGAATGTTGTTGAACTGTCAAAATGAAAGCCATTGCTGCCATCTTAAAGTACTTACCTAATACCTTCTATTTTTATAATCAGCTTTAGTCACATGTGTTATTAATTTTAAACCAATATTATAAATTCTGATTGTGTCATCTTTTTTGTAAAAGGAGCTTCACCGTGCTTTGATTAAGAATAACAAAGATAATTATTCAGAATATCAACTAGCCTCATCATGCTTCAACGTTGCATAGACGCAACTTCGTATAAAAGCTTTTAAAGTACCCTACGTGTACTTATTGGTTGACTAATCTTACTGTGGCTTATGTTAACAACAGCTTGGGCAGATTTACTCTTCGACGGAAGGAACTATTCGCTCGTGACTAAAGTCTAATAAAGGCAATGGAGGTCGTAAAGAATTCAGGCACTATGAACGCGCCCGAGTAACGTGGTATCAGCTTAAAAATACATAATGCTTTTTCACGATATTAGTTCATACTTTGTGACTAGTCATTTATTAAGCGCTCACTGATGTACGAAAAGCGATAATCCGTGAGAGGTTTAGACAAATTTCAAGCAGAAAATTGATGTGGAGAGAGGAGCTTAACAAAAAAGGACTCATTTGGGCCTTTAGCCAGTCATAGTGTGAAGATAAAGTGGGATTTCAGAGGCAGACACTTTTTTTTTTTTCAAAAATTCTCTTCATCGCGTACACAGCTGCCTGTGTCCTGCGTTGTTGGTGTTAATCAAAACGGTAGAATGCATGGGCGCAATCTGTGTGTGTTCTCTGTTATTTACCGACTGACTGTTCGACTTTGTAACGCGTTTTAGGTCACAAATACTTCGTGTAAGGCGTCGCCAAAGTCTGTCGTAGACAACTGTGCTACAATGTAACTTAGTGCAGAAGTACAGTCGCAGACAGCGAATTAATGGTCTGTATGTTATTACACTGAGTAACGATGATTTTGCTATTCTAGAATTGTCTACTTTGAATCAGGTGTTACTTTGATTTAGTTTTGAATTTAAAATGTTATTGAAAGAAGTATTAGTTACACATATCACACATTTTACATTTATTAGGTACACACATCGTCTATGTATAAGCTTTAAAGAATCATTTACTTATTTTCGATTAAGGCCAAACTTTAGAATTATGAAAGCCAAGTCACGTAAATGGGGCCCATTCGGTGCGTGCTTTCGATAACTTAGAAAACTCTAGAACCTTTTAGTTTGATGTATAAATACATAGTTAGTGAATTATTGTTATTATAAGAAAAATAAAAGGTAAGTACCTATAGTAAGTGAAATGTATAAAATCGGGCATTATCTACAACAAATTTCCTTCAAATTCAGTTTACTCAAGTAAATGCAAAACGTTTTCCTAATCTTCCAGGCACATTCGATCAGCATTACCTACTGAAAGACAACGCATTGCGCATTATGCGTTACCATTATTCGCCGACTTAATAAGCAGTTAAAATTGGCACGCAATGTCTCGAATACGGCACCAATGTGTGAGACAATAATGTCCCTCCTGCCATACTAGGCCGGTGTACACTGTCGTGACACACGGGGCTATTTCTGACCGTGCGTTACAAATGCGATAGCATAATATTTTATTTTCAGTGCGTACTAGTGTTTATTCGTAGATGACGCGAGAGTCCGCCAGTGACTATGCGTCCGTCAAATATTTAGAACAATCTCTAGTATAGGGGACAGCAGTTATAGGCGGCCTACTTTTATTTAGAGTATTGAAAATGTCGACACAATGTACTTGCAGTCGAATTTAGCTTACTTGCCTTCAAAGACAAGAGTCCCTCAATTCAACGCGTAAAAACAATTTCATTTCTGATTAATTTCTTCTTTGGTTTTTTCTGCTTCGAAGCTAAAGACCAATACATCTTGCAGCTTACGTGTTTGTTCCGAAGTTCAAAGTCAAGTAACTTTGCGGTAAGGCTTAGAGCTAACTTGGTAAGTTGGTACAATGTTAACTGCATTATGCATGCATGGTGCACATATGTAGGTTTGTTAGCTGAAGTTCATGTTTCACGTCGGTTCGGCAGTAATTCAACTGTGGTCTACACGATGTCGGACATAACGCATTAGCAACGCTCGAAACTACGTAAGTACCTAGGCACCTACTACAAACATCTTAGAGAAGCTTGGTTCAAAGCGTTAGCTGTCTACCTAAGTACCTACGTTTGTTTGAACATTAAAACTTCAGTTTTGGACGGGTAAACGGAGCATCAATGTAAAATAAATAATTTATAATAGTTCAACAACTGTCACTCTTTCCAAATTTCGCCGTACCTAATTTATGATGCTTTAAAAAAGTTCGGCCACTTAAAAGCTTAGTAAAATACGTGAATAGAACCATGGTACAACAACAAACTCCGGATGACAATCAGGTGACAACTTTTTTTCATACAACATAAATTGAAAAATTAATGTGATTTTCAATGTCGTCGCCTCGGAGACTCGGAGCGTACGCCGACATGATTCCATTTGTTCTATCCATCTAAATGACATCTCGTTTTACTCGACATTTCCTTGAAAATTATATAAAGACATATTTTGGCGGCTACTTTGTACTATGCGTACTTACGAACGCGTTCGCTATCAAAACATTGTTTCAGGGATTTACGACCCCATCAAAAATTAAATATTTTGTAGGGACATCTTTATGTGATTTTCCAGAATGTTTTTATATCGCATTGTGTGGAACTGAGGATAATCTGCTTAGTCTTTTTTTAATTATGTCACTACATGGGCTTAAAACCACTTGTCACTGGATTGCGTGCTTTATTTTATTCTTTACCGATTTAAAATATCATTCGAACATGTCATTGAAGTTGATGTTCAACTGTCTGTTCCGATGTGGGCTATTCATAATCAGCCTGTAATGTTCCCACTGTTGGGACACAGTCCTCTTCTCGGTGGGAGCACCACGCGGGCCCAGTGCGGGTTGACAGATGTCACAATGTGGGCTATTAGTTCACCACGAATATAGAAACTTTATCCACTAAATTGTTTTCCTACATAAACAATACGACAAACCTATGTACAACATATTTACTCAACCAACATAATTAAAGTAGCTATCTATTATTTGCAGGTAATTTATCACAGCCGAAGTACCGACGAAGATTTTTCCACATCGCTAACCACGAGGTTTGAAAGCTAAAAAATAAGTACTAACTCAGCTTACGCGGGCGGGCGATCCCGAAACAAAATAAAAAGGGAGTGGAGTAGCAAACTTTCTAGTAATTTTAAGTCAGTGAACGAAACGGAACTATTGGGGTGTAGGAATTGCAAATCGAATCCCGCTCAGTGGAGCAGAAAGACAAGGATGTGCCTATTTAAATTAATTTCGATGCGAAGCTTGCTCGGGTTATCGTCAGGAAACGTTGCCGAATGTGGGTCGAATGAACGTTCGGAATACAATGCGCCATATTGATTGTGTCACTGATCGTTTTGGTTAAAGACTGGGGATTGAGTTGGGTGTCAATACTGATATCTAGATACATTGATAGTCCTTAGTGTGGTGTCGGCATTGTTAAGCGATACGAGTATTAAACACGGATATTTATTATTTTACTAGCTGTGCCCGCGACTTCGTTCGTCGGAAAACAAATTGGATATCTTGGGTTTTAATTTTTTGTACCTTAAAATCGGTCCAGCCGTTTCGAAGAATAGCCGGAACAAACATACAGACAGACAAAAAGACATTTTTTTTTTTTGTTATAATTAGGTACCGTATTATACTTGCATATGCATTTTTATATTTTAACATTACACACAGACACTTCAATTGTATTTATTTGTTTAGATTCTGATGCTAATTTACAGTTTTAAATGTCAAATATCAGCTCTTTAATAAACTGAAGCACGTGAGTTACGCGTCCATCAGCCTAAAATAACTACTAAAGAATTGGGTCTCTATCAATCAGGAGCAATACAAATAAAAACAAGTCGAGTGACACCCTTTGTAATGTAACACACAGCTTTTCGCGCATACGACCGCGCGGTGTAATGTTCCGAATTGTGAAACTATTTGGTACAAGGGACGATGAGGAAATAACTTTGTATAACTGACGCCTTTGGAAGCTTTAGTGGACAATTTAAAAGTTGTATTTATCTAAATAAAATAACGGATTTATTTTGTTTAAAACGAATATTCTAGAACAATAACTAACTAAATTCCGTTAAAATAATTCTCGTTGAGCTTTTTCGTAGGAATGATCGCCAAGAATTTTAAAGCGACATAAACTACAATAGTAACAATTTGATTTTTACTTTCCAAAAAGGTTGTGTTCATAAACATATTAATTAAGTACGATAATACGAAGAAATTGCAATATTGCTCATCGCCCATTGCAAATAGCGTGATAATTTATAGCCTACAGACTGACCAGACGTATAGGGAATATCTATGCAAAATTTTAACAAAATCTATCAGGTAGTTTTTGCATGATGCTGGAACATATTACATTCAGACAAACGGAAATAAACTAAAAAAAAAATCTCTCTCAGACCTCGCAAAAATAGCTTAAAAAACAATAATAGGTACGGTTTTGAGTTTACTAAGATAATAACAATTTTGTATACTTAGATAATACGGTACCTACATATTAGATTACTGTCTATGGAAGTATTTTTTTTAAATTCAGCGGAAATAAAAGAAGCTGAATGTGAAAGTTTCCACAGTTTATTTTCAGCAGTTTAATGGTTATAGGAAATGTAAAAATATGATTCGTTTGTAGAAGGAATAACGCTCATTTTGACAACAAAGAAAACATTTTCTTTGATTCAACGGAAACATGGAATAATCATGCTTCGTTCGATTAACGTCGTGTCCTTTGCTGAAATTGTTTAGGAAATTACCTACTAATGGACATCAATCTTCCTCGAGGCACTTTATAAAACAACTTTTTGTTAAGAAAAAGTGTGTAATTTGTTACGGGACGCAAATTAAGATGGCGAGTTTGAGTTCTTGAACGAGGAAATGATAAATATCATAAAAAAATAAGCTCATCTTGGGCTTTTAGCGGTGTGCTAAGAAAACGTTTGTTCCGTTTAATTTTCTTTATTTTTTTCCTGAAGTTAGTCTATCTTGGTGAGTTTGCAGTGCATTATCGTCTGCTAAAGAGACATATTTTTCTTCGTTAAGTCTATTTTAAAGAGTTTTCTAATTAAAATAAATACAGGCTGCTTCAAACAGAAATTAATCTTACTTTCTGAAATAACATAACGTGGAAAATTCGGCACTTGCATTCAATGGGAGTGGAGTTAGCATTTTAGATCAAGGGTGCCAACATAAAAAAACAAACGGGCCCGCGGGAAAATTCCGAATTTAAAGGCACACTTTTTTAAATAAAATGCGATGAAAATTCTATTTACTGCGTTAATTTTGCGTATAGTACTTAATGAATACTCTTTGGTACTTCATTTGCATTCTAACTATCCCTTTATTTTGTCTGTGTTTAGTTATTCATTCTGTGAATGTGTTCGTGCATTTGTATTTAGATACATGAGATAAGTAAGGGGTATTTAATTTAATTTTATGGCTTATTTTAGTAAATGAGTTTCGTTTTGTTGTATTAATTAATTTGTCTGCTTTGTGACTCAATTTTCAAAAGATTCAAATGATATAATACAGTTTTTTATGACAAAGTTTTACGACTTTCAAAGTCAGATGGGACGGCAATCCGACACTACCAGAGAGAGATCAGGCGCAGAAACAACGGCTAAACGTGGTTTCCGAGGCACTAAGGTATCACACCGCCAACTACCAAACTCCGGGCTGTTACCAAGAAATTCCTAATGGAAAGAGCCCATAAGAATTGAGAGAGCACCTGTGTCCGCGCACACATCTTTGTACCATAATATATTATATTCTGCGCCGAAAGCTAGTCTCCACTGAGATTGGTCGCTATGGTCGAAATTTGGACTCTGAAAGATTAGGCCTAACTCCAAGATCCAACATCAGTCACTCTCCAATGTCTATAAAACAAAAGAAAACAGCTCACGTTTTCATCGCGCCGACATGAAAAGTGCGAAAAAGTAAGATTTTATTTTATTCAATTTTTTAAAGCCTACGTTTTACGTTAATCCGTGGCCGCTACGTGACCGCTCCGACGCGGCTGGTAATTCGAACAAAAACGTCAAAAACTTACTGTAGGGACAACGGGTTTATTTTTTTACTGAAGAGCTCTGGCCTTGTGTTTTGGCAATTTGTTTTACTTGTTGTCGTTAACTTTTAAAGGTCAGCGATAATTCATGATGATTTCTTTTATTATCTATATCAAAACCTACATAAATATAATGTTCATTTGGTGATGATTTTGATGCGGTTTCACCATCATTTATTCCAAAAGGTTTATGTGTGTAATAATATAGAGGTATGAGGAACAGGGTGTAAAGTTCACTCAACCTCCATAGAAAAGGGAGGATCCTCCAACCAGACGGGTTTGTGTCTGGCGGGCAACTGCCCAATGATTCATGTCGGGCTGTTGTATATATGCTAATTGCGCGGTAAACTCTGCTTGCGCGATGCAGGATTTGCGTGACGTCAGTATAACGCGTTGTTCGCATGTGGCGTTGTAGATACCGCTACAATAAATTAATCATTATCCTGCCCTATCCCAATTTACTTGGGGTCGGCGTAACATATCTTTTTCTTCCATACTTCTCTATTAGTCGTCATCTCGATAGTCCCCCCTTTCTAACCATATCATCATTCACACAGTCTATCCATCGTTTCTTTGGTCTTCCCCTACTCTTATAGCCATCGACATTCATACTCAAAACTTAGTTAGACATAGGAATAAAAAAATCAATTATAACATATGGGTTACTTATTTATTGAAAACCATCGTGTATATAACGAAACTGGGTGTATAATCATTACCAAATTGCGTCAATAATTCAATGAAATAACGGAATTTGTAGTCTGTTGCGGCCTCAATATTGCCATAAATTACTATTTATAATCTGTGTTTGACTGTAATAAACAAACGCGCCGAACACATGTTCGAATGCTGATTTTTATTCAAAAATGTTATTGCATAATTTGGTTTAGATACTTATATGGTTTGGAATGTATTTGTTATAGTCATGTTTAAATAGAGAATTAAGTATATAAAACCGCAAATACTGTTCGTGTAACAGTCCGATTTTACCATTGAGAGTTTTCCCATTAATCATTCAAATTTTTTTAACACCTGTTGAGTGCTTATACTCTGGAACGTGATACCTACATTCACATATACATGCATACTACCTATATTTAGAAAACTGGTACAGTGGTTTTTAACGAAATGTCTGTTTTTCCAATAAATTACTGCCTACTACTAGAACACCATCACTCAACAATAGACGACCATAATAACATAGTAACTGCGTCATATTTCATGGCGTATTACGATTTACGACAAACAAACGTTGAAGAAAAATCGTTTAAATATATTGAACATATTGTGACCGTCACTCAAGCTGCGTCTGAGGATGTTCCCGAGAAATGTTCGTATAAAATATTCAAACAAACATAGCCAGGGTTGCCAGCCTCGGACGGGTTAGCTCACTTTATGGAAGTTATAATATTTAAAGGTTATGATGCTCGTAAGTTGCTCGAAATCGGTCACCGCACCGGCCGTATTAGGTATAAGTAGTCGTAAAGTTTTCACTGTGTGCACTAGGTATGTTTAAGTAACTATTATCCATTGTTTGCTTAAAGCACCTTCCAATATCAAACTGAATATTGGAAGGTGCTTTAAGCAAATAATAGATAGTCATACCTAGTGCACACAATGAAAACTTTACGACAGTGTGTATTGTATTTTGTCTTGCAATTTGAAGTAAGTAGCTACAAAGCTATCAAGTCAAGTCTGCTGCGTTGCGCCAGGTTACATTAATCAGTCTATCAACATGTTAATACAATGTTCTAACATATGTTAGGTCACTTCTCTAACGTCTTCAATAATTTCATACCTAGTCGTATTCTTCAGTTAAGTAGTTACTTTTATAACTTTGCCCTAAAAAAAAAAAATCAACCGATTCTGAAACTATGAAAATTTCTTAGTTGTGATCAGTCTATTCGAATTGCTGTTCCACTTCCTGACCCTTAAACCTAAAAACAAGAGAGTGATGAAATCATGAAAGCGAAATGTCATACATCATAAAAATTCTTTGTCGAAACAGCATGAACATGTAAAATTTTAACTCCGTAGAATAAGAGGAAGTGGTTTTCAATTGAGTGTAAAAAACTAGAAGGCCTATTCTCGTAATTTAACACGCAGTCTCATCTCGGCGACAAACAAATGTCAAAAACTTGTCAAAATGTAGGGGAAATTAGAAGAATTTTTGACAGATTGAGACTAAGATCAGACTCTGAACGTTCTTAAAATTACGAGAATTGCCCCTCAGGAAGTCTCAATTAATCTCGAACTTTCTCTACGCTCGAGACCTAACGTTGCGAAATTGGGAATTTTAAAATAAGGACTATTTGAATGGCCGTGTTTTATTGTGGAACTTCATCCGCCTATTTATTTATATTTGGACGTCTATTTATCCATTTGATCTATTATTCTAAAATTAGCATCCACGGACAGTGTCAGTCGAATTAATAGCGTCATCTTTAAAATGTTGTTGTTAGTAGGAATCCTATACCATTAAATAAAGTAAATTATTATGTTGTGGCTTTTATTGTTCAACATTTATGAGACGAACTATCGTGTCGTCGTACTTAAATCTGGCAGTGTTTCTCGCCAAAAATGTTGTTTGCAAAATAAACAATAAGTTGTTGTTTTGTTGTTGCTGTTGTATTTACACTTTTGTTAATTTAATCATGATATTTCAATTTGTCAAAGTTTGTTTGTAATTAATTATTAAGTGATTATCCAGTGAATATAGGGAAATTACGAATCCCGTAAGTACCTCTCCCGCATGCGAAGGTAGACACGTCTGTCGAACTGTCAATGGACTACTTATTGAGTTCTTCTACACTTGAAATAATGTTAAAACAATTTCGACAGAAAGTAAAAATGTGTTTGGCTCCTTTTCAAACAAAAAGCCATTACTAGGCATTGCGTGAGTTATAGTTCGACTACACTTTCCATTAAATAAAAGTGAATGAACGAGTATGCGAACTCTTTTATGAGCTGAAGTTATGCGTCGATTCTGACGTTACATTGTACAAACTGTTACGTGACGTCACTTTGTAGTTTTCATATTTGGAACTGGCGTCAACAAAATGTCAGTGAGCCATGTTTTTTTCAGAATCAATAATCTTTTTGTAGGAACCGAAAAATGCTTTGTTCGTTCGTGTTTTATTTCTGTATAATTCTTTAATATATTTTTTTAAAAGTATGTTTACATATCTCGGGACCATGGGGTCCTGCACCCTAATTGCGTAACACACTATCAATCACAATCTGAATCATTTTGAAGGATATTACTGATCAATTGCTTCATATGTTCCTGGGTTCGATTCCCAGGTCGGGTAAAGTGTTATTTGAGTTTTTCCATTACGAATTTCTTAGTAACAGCCCGGAGTTTGGAAGTTGTCGGTGTGATACCCCCATACCTCGGAAAGCTCGCTAAGCCGTTGGTCCCGCGCCTGATCTTTCTCCAGTCGTGTCCGAGAGTGAGGGAAGAGAGAGTGCCCCTGTGTCTGCGCACACACTTGTGCACTATAATATCTCCCGCACCGAAGGCTAGTCTCTGTTGAGATTGGCCGCCATGGCCGAAATACGGTCTAGAGAACTATAATGTTAGAAAAGTTTGTCTGCTCAACAACGTAAATAACGCAATGAATGTTGTTGAACTGTCACAATAAAAACCATTCCTACTGTTAGTATGTTACGCAATTACCCCGCTGCTGGTCCATTGGAAGGCATACGAGAAGTCGAAGACAAGTCGGCCCCTTTGTTAGACATTTTTTCAATTATTTATAAGTTCCTTGTCTCGCTTATGTGTCTCCAACATGGATGTAAATAATGTGAAAACGACAATTGTTTATTAACAAATAAAACCTGAGTTTTCCCGAGAAATCACAATATAATGTCTTTGTTTACAAGATACACAAAGCAGTATGATATAATTAATAATCCCTTTGTCAGTTATATGCTTGTACAAAATGTGTGCGACAATGTAAACATGAGCTGAGCAGCGGCCATTATGACAGCGACCATCAAACTTTGATGGGCCGTTTCATCAATAAAGTTATTTCAAGTGTTCGGCGAGTGCAAGACCTTTACGAGCCCGCACTAAACGTGTGTTTCTGTAAACAATGTTATTCTTGATATCAGTAGGTTAATCGTTTGTTAATCGATGCTGTTTGGTGCCTTAAATGATTGTTGTGCTTTGAAGTTTTTATTGAAGCGTGTTTGTGGCGAGTTCTTGCAAAACAAATCAATCAATCTGCCTAACCTTTTTCGCAACCATGTTGGGGTCGGCGGCATCCAGTCTAACCGGATGCAGCTGAATACCAGTAGGTGAATACTAGTAGGTACTCGCAAAACAAACCTTTTTTTTTTAAGTAAGCCAACGCTGTCCCTCTCCTGAGGAAAGGCCTCCCCCAAATAAAAACCAAACCCCAAGTAAAACTCTAATGAGTTTAAGTTGGCACCAACTTAAATGTATCAAATATGTGTACTACTGAATGAAAAAAAAAAAACAAAAAAAAAACCTTCCAGACATCCTTTTTTAGAGCCACCTCGATGCAAGCAAAAAAATCTTTAATAGTTTGTTGTTTAACCGATATTGTGGGCAGATATCTGTGGGTTATGTTCTGACCCTGTATGAAATGTTTGTCGTATCTCACGGAGTCACCCACTTGAAAAGTCAGAGATGACCTTCATAACCATTGTGTCTTAGAAAGAAAAGCTTTGATTTCCATTTCGTGTCTCGGCACTTGGTTAAACTGTCATGTTGAATGCTGTGAAGTTTTTAGTCATATTATGTCACTTTTATTCACATTATGAGACTTTCGTACCTAATTAAAAACGATAAAGCATTCTTAGTTGGCAAAATTTCTACTGTTGATAAAATTTCAGTATATTTACTCAGTTCTTAAAAATAAAAATCAATCGGCAAGATGGCGTTTTTTGTGTAAATATATAATATCCATTATAAAAATGTGCGTCATTACCTACATGAAGCGCCAAACATTAGATCTATAATGGTTCACATTATTTAGTCTGTCCGTAATGCATCTCCACACAATGAAAACGATAAGTGGTGAATTAAAAGCGTCTATGTTTACGAGAAACGAATTCCTAAATAAAACTATTTTGGCTAGTCTTGTAAATACCTATACCTTTTGTAGCAAACGAATATTCGTTTTTTAGGTTTGAATAAAAAATATTACTGAATTAATACTTCTTCTTCGTTTTGTCGATGGAATTTATGTATAGACAGCACATCAAGCTACCCGAAACTGTCAAATTTTCCCAATCAACTTTAAACCTTAAGCTTTAGCGATAAAGTTGAAAATCTATTAAAGAACAAGAAAATCTATTTGACAGATTGTAGTAGCTTGATGTGCTGGCGTCTGTACTTGAATTAGTCTAGTCTTAGTCTAGTCTTGAATGAGTTTAGTCTAGTGGGTAGCCACGTTAATCGCAGCAACAGTTGCGTTTTTACGTTCTCAAAAGTGCAGGACAGGAGTGTATGGACACTAGACATAAAACCCGATTTTGGTCGTCCAAAATCTACTCGCAATCTCATATCAGCGAAAAACAATATCAAAAACTTGTCAAAATGGAGGAGAAAATCACAGGTATTTTTGAAAGATTGTGACTGAGATTAAAATTCGAACATTCTTAAAAATACGGGAAAAGCTTTTCAGGTGTCACAGAATTAATATATTTACAAGAAATACCTATTTAAATGTTTTCAAACCTTGTACATATGTAAAGTTTCAAAGAACTAAAAGGGCACAGTCAATCCGTGAAAGCACAAACTTGCCACTTGCTGTACAGTGTTAGAATTACCGATAGGTCGAAATCCTGTCAAACAGATCAAAGACACATACATGCACTCAAACAAACACAAGTGAGAGTGAATCAAACATCCGATGCGATGGGATAGCAAGGTTGTTGATGATAGCTAAGAGTACATGAGTACTAAGTTTGTTGATACAGTTGTGTCGTAACACATGCTAGTATTACGTCAAATTGTTTCAGAGTTCTTCAACGAATATTGTCCTGAAAGCTGCTAGATGGGGAACAAACTGTTAGCATCGGAAATTAAAGAATAACAAACTGGGTGAACTGTTTGGCACGATGAGCTCTTCTTTGTAATCCTTTTGTTTTTGCAAGCATTTTCTTGTTTTCAATATAAATAAAAAATAGATAGGGACCTAAGTATAATATGGATTCGTAGTATATGATATCTAAACTTAATGTTATAAAGAGAAAAGATTTGATTTTTTGTATGTTTGTTTGTTACATTTTCACGCTAAAACGGCTGAATGGATTTGGATGAAATTTGGCACACCATTTAGGTAGACCACGAGCTAAATTAGGACATGGCATATGATACTTTTTATCCCGATATTATCACGGTGTCGAGACTTATGTGGGTGAAACCGCGGGGCGCAGCATTTTATATATTTAAGTACATAGCTTCTTTAAGACATGCATAAGTACCTTTTTTGCTCGATATTTCAGATATCTCTAGGGCTTTTCAAAACATTGATTCCTTTTTTCTCCAGAGAGATACAAACATCGTGGTCTGCCTACAAATAATCCAATATCTATTTCAATAAATAACAACAATAACGGCTCGAGACATCTTTTGTTAACATGCTCGTTTAGTTCGACCTTTACGGTCGAGAAGCTCTAGAGATTATTATACCGCAAGATCGACGTGGTCACCTACTGGGCTAAAATAGTTTAGTTAACGACGCAAATATTCCAATCTTATTGGAATTTATATGTTTGAGCCGTTTGGGATTGAAACTCTATTTCCAAGGGGTCACTTAGTTTTTCGAAACATTGTCAAGCGGTTGTTCGACTCTTCACGTGACTAGGCTGGCCAATTTTTTGACCAAATAACTAGCATTGCCGTACGATGTGGCAATGCTGCCAGCCTTTTAAGCACTTTTTCTGTTGATAACTATGTGGAAGAATTTTTTGATGCCCTATGATTCTTTCCTTTTTTTTTAAATTAGTTAAGTTATGAGAACATAGTTTTTAAAATTTTTGTCCGTTTTTCTGTATCTATGTTCCGGATTGGCGCAAAAACAACTAAAAGGATTTGTATGAAATTTGGCACCAGATAGTTTATAACCTAGATTAACACATAGGGTAGGTAATTGTTAGGTTTAATCCCGATACCACGCGAGCGCAGCTGCGGGCAAAAGCTAGCTGTCTTAATGGACTGAGACAGCGACACCTATTTCATAAGGTTTTCAAATTTTTATTCACCTAGATAATATACAAGTTGACGTTGTATATAATACGGCTACGTCAGGAGTGAGTTAGTGCCCAACAGATGTTGGGAACGCATTCCGACTCCGACCGGAATAGTCTGGTCAAATGACACATCGTGGATTTTTCTTAGTGTTTTTATCTTTTACTAGCTGCGCCCCGCGGTTTCACCCGCGTAAGTGTCGATCACGTGGGAATATCAGAATAAAAAGTAGCCTATATGTTAATCCAGGGTGTCAGCTACTTCCATACAAAATGTTATCAAAATTGGTCCAGCCGTTTGAGCGTGAAGAAGTAACAAATATACAAACACACACACACACACACACTCACAAACTTTCGCCTTTATAATATTAGTGTGGTTTTTAAGTTAACCTTTGTTTTAACTGTAAGGTAATTGTCCAGAGAAATAAAACAGTGTGTGGATGTAGTTGGTTTTTATTACTTTTTATTTCGGTTGCTAAATAATTATTGTTCCTACTAATTGACTTTTTAATGATGTGACAGCAAGATAATGGCTTAAATAAAATATATGTAATTTTTTTAATAAGTAGGTATTATCGGTTGAAACACATTTCAGTATTCACGCAACGCATTGCACAATCTTCAGCGAATGCACACGTGTTTTCAGTGAGAAATTCAGTTACATGACATCCAAATTATAAATAGCCAAATATAAATACACGGTTTTATTTTAAAATGTCCTCTAAATTCTTCCTCGTTTTAGCGAATACTACATCTTGCCTAATGGGTATAATAATATACTGTTTTCAGAGGGCTATTAGTTCACAAGACAACAATATTTTAACGTACTCCTTGGCAGCTGGCCCATTGTTTGACGGAAGGAAAGAAACCAAATCGTTGTATTAATTGGAACAATAAGTTTTCGTCACTGTGGTTTATTGATTGTGACGCTTTGTTTTAGTTGAAAAATTGTATTATTTTACTAGCTTCTGCCCTCGACTTCGTCTGCGTGAAATTTCTCGTTCCTCCGGCCCGCCCCGTCGCAATGCATCGCCTGCCCGCGCTATTAATTTGTTTTCGTTTAGTGTTCTTTCTGATTTTTTTCTATATGCTCGGCTCCTAAGGGCCCTACATATTCAGCCAATAATGTTCCCACTGCTGGGACACAGGCCTCCTCTCTGTGAGAGGGAGTGGGCCGTAATCCACCACGCAGGTCCAGTCATCCAGTACCTACAGGTTGGTAGATGTCACATGTCTTCGAATTTTTGGTTCTAGATCATGCCGGCTTCCTCACGGCGTTTTCCTTCACCGTTTTGAGAACAGTGGTGATGCAATAATTTACACAAAGTAAAGCGCCTGTCTGGGTTCGAACCTACGACCTCGTAAGTCGCGATTGTTACCACTGGGCCACCACTGCTATTAAGGGTCCTAGCGTGATGTTAAATAGTATAATTTTTCAAATCCGTCTGGTATTTCCAGAGATTAGCGTTTAAACAAACAAACAAACTCTTCAGCTTTATTATTAGCTATATACATTTTTAACATAGCAACACAAAAAAAAATCACGTAAAAAGTGCCTTTTATGTGCCTATTTGAAATAAATGATTTGACTTTTACTTTGTGACCTATACCTTACAATCTTACAAAATTATATGTATTGTATGGATAGAAATATATGCACACGAAGAGCTTTCAGGCTCTGCTCATCTTTGGTTAGAAGCGAGTCGTTCAGGCCCACGATAATATTCCGGTTACTCAAAGTATTGAAACATTATTATAATTATTTTTTTTAGCAGTCTGTATACTCTTAAAAACTTCTTATTTAGAACTTCATGTGTAAACATTCAAGGTAAAGATCTTAAATAAAATTTTCGAACAGATGTATTTTACAGGTATTAAAAATAACTTGCTACTTTTTCAAAATTAAAAGGATTCATTACTTAATCCGATTAATTCCTCTAGATTTATAAAGTTAGGTAGGTATTCTGTAGTCTGGGTATTTTGTGTTTTCGCTTTGACGCTATAATATAATAAAAACTAAGTAATTAGTTTCAAGAAATAAAGTAAAACAAACACAATTTTATTCCGAGCTTTTCACAAATAAAAAAACAACACAACTCATAATGCACCAAGAAAACTGAAAACATCCTTGTGTAATCCGCATCACAAGCTACATTACCAGATCCCATACAACGTATTAAATAATTCTACCGTACAGACCATCTCGTGCACTCTCGCTCTCTATAAAATGCGCGGCACCCTTTATCCAATCACCGGCATTCCGGATCACTGGGCGCTGAAGACGCAACATAGGTTCAGAAGGTTTGTTCATATAACGGGCGAAAACAGGCGCTACACATAGACGGGTGTTGTCACGAGCTCAGCAAAATTTAAAGGCGATTTTCTCGTGGAATAACGATGGAAACTCAACATAAAACCTACTTCATAATACATACTATTGTGGTTCCAAAATACTATGTACGTGTATCGGCTGTTGCCGCTGTTTATACTTCGAAAATAATGGACTGATGATGGTTCATGAATTTAATTTACTTTACTTTAATTAATATGACGATGACGTGACGTCTCCGATGAAGGCGAGACGACGACCATGACTGGCCCCCTGGCGGCGCGAAGTGGAGATACGGTATGGCTCCGCAGGCATGGACGCGGAAAGTCCTGCCGTGCGCCATCTGGCGGTGCGGGCCGTAACAGTACGTAATGACATATAATTACAATCAATATAGTAGAAGAAAATCACTTTCAAAAGTGCCCGTAGCTGCAGGTACTTACAGAGATCATCTGATGGTGGGTTCGGAGATTAAACCAGCGAATTCACGTTCTATCCCACTTTACCATTTTCATTTTGTGTAAACAGGGAAAGAGCATTCTTTTATTAGTCAAAATACCAAGAAAATGGACAAAAGAATGCTCAGTCCTTCTGTTGTTCTGGTTCTATGTTCTTTTAGTCTACTTAACTTCAAACAAATGCCAGTCGATGTGTGCGTGCGTGTTCGCTTATTGTATGGAGATTACCTTCTGCTACTCTTTTATTTTGTGCTGAAGGCGAGCTTTAAATCAACTGAAGAGAGTTTTACCATATTACCTTCGTGTATCGGATTTGTTACCGTCATCGGTCTTGTAAGTGCCCCAGTCATAAGTACCCTTGATGTTTATTGAATTGTAACTTAATTGCAGTGAATGCGTTTCCAAGAGAATTGAGATTTCCCTTGGGTTTTTATTTTTTTGGGCTACGTTATTGATGTCTGTAATTTGCAACTTCGCAACGCTTTGGTTATGAATGTTTTTAGTTTTTGTGAGAAATAATATTTAATTGTGTAAATTGGTTCAAATAATAACTTATGTTTTAAAACTTTATGAGTTGGGTGTTTCCCATCCAACTGACTACTCTGAGAAGAAAAACCGAAACAAACCCAGAGGTCACAGTCTATTTAAAGTCCAGAAATATTCTTAGTAAGGCCATAATTATGAGGAACATGTAGAATAATTTCTGAGATGGTGTTTTGCGGAATAAGCCCCACGAAAAAAAAAATATGATGATTGATAACAGAATGCATACAGTATCTACGCTTAAATAAGGAGACTATAAAATTCGGAAGAAAGAAGGGTTTAACGACTACTGGCCAGTTATGTTTCTACCTAAAGATGTTTGATAGCTGAGATTGACATCATTCGTTTTTCTCCTTTTACTTAATCTTGTGTAATCCGGGCCTATTTTCAAGATGAAGCTCAAAACGATCTTATCAAGCCAGTTAGTGTTATCGGAACAGATACGATCTGCCGATTCCAATTCCAGAACTCCTTTGAATAGCAATTACGGGAATTGCTGGGAAAAGAAGGAATACTTGGCTAAGGCCATTTATGGAATAAGGTTCTTATTAAGAGGCGAAGAAGAAGCGAAAATTGTAGCTGAACTATAATCCAGAAGTTTTTGACTTACAGTCCGGCCGTCGCGTCGGGAGAATGTGTTCCTGACACCTGTCAGTGCGATAATTGTAGTAAGTAGTTAATAAAGATCAAATTCGCAATACCCGTATTCGTTTGTATGCAACTGACAAAAACAGATTCTCTCATCGGCTGCATTGTACAGACGCCAGAACATCAAGCTACTACAATGTGTAAAACTTCTTTAATAGATTTTCAACTTTATCGCTACAGCATAAGATTCAAGGTTGATTGGGAGACAGTTTCGGGTACCTTGATGTGCAGGCGTCTGTACCAACTATCAATTTTCTTAGATTCTATGTTCGTTTGTGGCGGTATTTTGTTAAATCCAACCTAAGCATTTTTAGTACTTATTACAAAAAATGTAGTAGCCACCTTGGGAAAAATTGGCAACCATTTTAAAACTGGCCATATTCTGGTCGAAGCTTATTTAAAATAAAGCTAAAAATTGAATCATCAATACGACGAAGAAGATTGCAAAATGTTACAAAATTCGTATCGGTATAGTTACTTGGCCCGCTTTCACTTTCTGTGTCAGGTGCCTTTCAGCTAATTTTTAACCCGTCAAGCCAGTGGTATTATAGGTACTGTAGGGGTAATACCTATTACATGCAACCTTCGCGCGTTATAGGTACTGTAGAGGTAATACCTATTTGGTGCTTACATGCAACCTCCAAGCGTCCGTTAAAAGTTAATGGCAAAAATACGAGACAAACATTGATATACGAAAAAGAATAGCATAAAAAACAATAGAAATCTGATTAGCTGACAAGTGATCATAGAAAAATAAAGTAATATATTGAAACTAGAACCATTCTTAGTAATAAAAATGGAATATAGAAGTTAATATTCTTGTCGAATAACCTTCGTTTAAGTAATTTATTTATCCTGGTACCGTGGGCTCGTAAAGGGCTCACAGTACACAAGGGTATAACAAGCTCAAGGCTAAAACGTTGCCGTTAGTACTTTAAAGGGAACCCCGGGTCCCGTACAGCCGGCAGGCATTTGTTTTCCGCCTCACTGAGGTTTCCACGTCACGTCACTTCTGAGCCATTGAACAGCGTCAAGTGTCATATCTGAAGCTTGTTTAGACTTTGTGCTTTCAAATTAGTGTCGATATGAGGGGCCCGTGTTTTGAAGAACGTTTGCAATCTAGTATCAGTCTCAATATGTCAAGTATTGTAGGGATTGTGTTTACCCATGAAATTAGGCAAATATGTAGGTAGGTAAGTACTTTAAAAACTCTTTCTGTTTATAAGTTTTTGACATTGATTGTCGCTTAGATAACATTGCGACTAGATTTTGAATGTTATATACTATTACGGAATTTGCCTTTAAATTTTGATTTTACTAAACTCATAGCCAAGTTCAGGAATGCACTAGTCAGACTAACATCGACGCAATTAAAAGAACTTAATATATAAAACCCGATTTATATCACTAGTAAGTACTGTATTATTGTTATATTGTGTGACTTTCTTATTACTTGGTAACTAAGTATAGGTACTTATACCCTATTCAGTTTGGCTTGAGACAAAACGTAAACAACATTTGACTACTCTTAATAAAAAGATATTCTGTAAAATACCTATATCAAAACATTAATTTCTAATAACAAAAACAGAAAAATATTTTTCATTTCTCATACTCAGAAAGTAGTGTTTGTTTGATCCAAATAGCGGGTGGAAGACGCTGCTTCCCACCACAGGGCGGGAAAGACTCATAGTAATTACTTCCCTCTTTAGGGTGGGAATGAATTTTAAAAATAGAACTGTAGTCAGCTAAGAAATTTTTTACATAAATTAAGAAAAATGCTGCAGTCTTGTGAGTGTATAAACAGCCAGTGTGAATTAAAAAAAAAACCTATTAAGCGGGACAGCCCGCGGCGATGACGCGGTGTATTCCATATTTAAAATAAAAAAAGACAATAGTATTATTTGGCGGGATACTAACCCTGTAAGCTGTACCGAAATTCAAAAACTTTGCATGTTATTGTTATCAATAAATATTTTAGAAAAACTACTACTTTTTACTTTCCTTATATTCGAAATGAAAAGTAGAGTGTTTAACACGGGTGAAAGTCATCAATTCCTACTCGGGCTATAGCCGCCCTCGCTGCGCTCGGGCGTCTAAATGCCTCGTATAGGAATTGATTCCTTTCAACCCTTGCATAACAATCTACTATTTGTTACACAAGAAGATCACACATTTTTTGTCAAATGTTGTTTACCCTTTGTCTCAAGCCAAACTGAGTAGGGGTACCAAGTTCTACGAAAGTAGTACGTACCTACACTGAGGTATCAAGTACTGAGAAAGTCAAACAATATAATATTAGTCATAGAATCTCATAGGTACGTAACTAATTTAATTAAGTAACTAATTTCAATATTATGGTATCAAGTTCTTGTAGGTAAATATGGTTGAACTTTCTGAAGAATTATTTGTTAAAGTAAAGAAGGTAAGTACCTACTTACTTGGTTTTAATAAATATTTGTTAGTATTTTAGTTGTTGGCTAAAAAGAAAATATTTTCACAGTTTTCCTGCGTCAATTCTCAATTAGCCTAGGTTCGCACGGGCGGTTTTGTTTGTTGTGATAATTCTTTTTCGCTTACTGCTGGTCTATTCTGTAAAAATTTCACCGTGAAAACTGGAGTGAAGTGAGCTGTCATTCCATCTAATACTATAGGGATTGACACTATTGAAGTACGTTTTCACGGTGATATTTTTACAGAATAGTATTGCTGGATTCTCAACTGTCAGTATTGAGCTGAGCATTGTGAATCCAACAGAATGCGTCAAGAAAACACACCGTTGCATTTGTTTACTCTTGGCGCTAAGCAGAACCACGGTAATATTATAGAACGGTTAAAATACAAAAATCTGCCTGCCTAGCCTTTTCCCAACTATGTTTGAGGTCGGCTTCCTGTCTATCCGGATACAGCTGAATACCAGTATTTTACATGGAGCGACTGCCTATCTGGGCTCCACAACCCAGTTAGTGGGTAACACGATACCTCCTGGTAAGACTGGTTGTCAGACTTGCGGGCTTCTGACGACCCGTAACGACTGTCAAAGATCCAAGAAAGACAGCCGGGACCAACGGCTTAACGTGCTTTCCGAGGCACGGAGGGGTCTCGGCATGTAAAGATGGTCACCCATCCACGGACCGACTGTGGCAAGCGTAGCATAACCTGATCGATCGACCCGTGCGGCTGTTAATACTTAGCCACGAGCCCCTTTAAAACACAGTTTAAAAGAACGTCTAAAATCCAGTGCGCGAATAAAAACTGCCGCAATAAAAATACGCCCGTGCGTACCTGGGCTTACTTCGCTACCCACTAACATCAAAGAAAAATAAAATACGTGTTATCTTTTCGTAATAACTTCAGTGGTTCAGAAGTTGCGTTTCCAATTACAGGTTAACTTTTCTAGCTTCAGACGTTAATTTACTTGATATTCAATCTAGATAGTCAAGATAATTTTGTAACTGTAGGTAATAAATTTACTGAATTTATTTTTACCTTAGTCGTTCCTTTTATTCCTTTGAGAGCTCAGGTACTAAGATCTAAGCGCTTAAATATCTTATTCGTCTTGTCATGTGAGCTTCAAGAAATTGAAATGTTATCTTAGAAACAAGGCAATATTACGAAAACAACATAAAACACTGTAATGTGTGGCTAAAGAGAAATAAAATTGCGCAAAGGTCAACCACCTCTGTGAGTTACAAAATAAAATTATTGGCTCGCGTTGAACATCAAGATTTATCTTCTTCAGCCTCGCAACGCTTAGTACGTTATTAACAACAATACCTACTGTTAAACGTCATTGGTTTTAGCGGATAAAATGATTTTAGTTCTACAAATGCCAGCACATCACGCTACTACAACCTGTCAAATTTCTTTAATAGATTTTCAACTTTATTGCTATAGAGTAAGGTTCAAAGTTGATTGGGAAAATTTGACAGTTTCGGGTAGCTTGATGTGCTGGCGTTTGTACATGACTTCATAGGGTAGGAGTTCCATTTTCCAATTTCAAAAGTTAGTGACAAATAGGTACCTACGTAGTCATGTTAATTATACAGGATGAAATCAAATTAGCTAGTGAAAACTCTGCAGACGTAATGGGTACAACACAAATACAATTTTACATTTATCATCTGCTGACGGTACTTTTAAGCTAAACTGACTTTTAATTGAGTTTATCAAGATTAAAATTAACCAAGGTCCTCCGGGACGGGGGGCCTCGAGGATCGGGGTACTCAGGGAATAACCCATCGAAACACGATTAAATTAAATAAGAAGGATTTAATGTTTTTTTTTTGGGGTCAACTACTGCTGTAGGAGTGTTACTTGAAGTACGTGTTGAGAAAATCTGTTTTTTTTTATTAGGTCCTTACATATGAAATTGGCGTTTTGTATGGAAGGAACAAAAAGTCGAATATTTTTTAATATAATATATTTAATTAATCAAAGTATGAACCATTGTTTTCAATGCACTTTTGCCATCTTATAGGTAGTTCATTGATCCCTTTACTAAAAAAACCAGTCGGACGGGAATCAATAAAATCTTTGAAGGCGATTTGGACTGCCCCATCGGAGTTGAATTTTTTCCCTTGCAAAAAGTTATCCAAATTGCGAAAAAAATGGTAATCTGTTGGAGCAAGGTCCGGGGAGTACGGAGGATGTCTAAGACATTCCAATTCAAGTAATGTAACGCAGCAGTCGACGCGCGTTTGCCGGTTTGCTTCAGTCAATTCGTGAGGTACCCACCTTTCAAGCTTTTTAATCTTCCCAATTTGCTTCAAGTGAATTAAAACAGTTTTATCACTAACATCGAAGCCTGCAGCTAACTCGGACGTGGTTTGCGATGGGTCCGCTTCCACAATAGCCTTCAATTCTCCATTATCAACTTGGGTCTCAGGCCGTCCACGGGGCTTGTTCTGCAGGTCGAAATTTCCAGAACGAAAACGTTGGAACCAAAAACGAACTGTGTTTTCTTTTGCAACATGACCGCCATACACATCATTCACCCTTCGAGTCGTTTCCGCAGCACTAGTGCCACGGCGGAACTCGTACTCGTAAATAATGCGATATTTTAAATTTTCCATTTTGTAAAATGAGTGACGCAAACAGAAAAAACAGAAGAAAAAAAACAAATGAATGACGGTCATCGAAGCACAAATACATGAGCAAATAGCTGTACAAATTTGAATTTGGAATTCCTTACCAAAGAGGAGAAATTCGTGATTAAAGTAGCCAGTACGAAAAACGCCAATTTCATATGTAAGGACCTAATATTTTATCACTAGCTGCGCCAAGCGGTTTCACCCGCATAAGTTTCGATCCCATGGGAATATAGGGATAAAAAGTACTTAGCCTAAATACTACTAGTACCTAGTACTACTACTAGTACTTAGCCTTAATCCAGGGTGTCAGCTGCCTCCAAACAAAATTTTATCAAAATTGGTCCAGGCCTTTGAGCGTCAAGAAGTAACAAACATATAAACACACACACACTTACATACTTTCGCCTTTATAATATTAGTGTGATTATGGATATGGATAGATGGAAAGGGAGCAGGAAAAGTGTTTCTTTGCATCAAGATTCAAGGCGACCATTTTCTTTACCTTCATAGAAATAATTCTCCCTGTACTCAACGTACATTTTCAGTGACTTTATCTTTTTAGTTTTATGTGTATACAAGACTTAAATCCTCTTATAGTATATTCGCTTAACTGATCTGTTTACTTCGTGGTTGTGAATGCGAGCCTTATCTTCTATGACTTTACATTGTATGATTTATTATTATGTATAATTTTTTAAATGTTTGAGTTTAATAAAACTGTCAATAGCTTCTAGACATAGTACCTGTTGCTAAAGCTGCATTACAGAAATGAAGGTCGTTTACCTTCCAATATACATAACCTTTTAACTAAAAAATAAGTATCATTACGTTTATTGCTTCATAATAAGTAACTAACTAAATACACTAGATACTAAAATTAATGACAAATAAATAAAAATAAAAAAACAAAGGACACTTAGGCGTCGAAGTATTCGTCCGCATCGCTGTCATCCGGAAACGTGCCCAGAAGACTGGCAGCATTGCCCCGTTGAATGGCAATGCTACATTTTAACTTAACTTGTGGCTCTTTGTGTGTGCTCCAATAACTTACTTATTTAACCAAAACAAAGTGATGCACCCTAATTGCGTAATACACTATCAATCTCAATCAATAGAATCAATATAATAGAATCAATTCTATTTTAAGATAATTTTTGACGTTCAAAAGTGCCTTTTATGTGCCTATTTGAAATAAATGCTTTGACTTTGAATCTAAATAATTTTGACGGATATTGCTAATCCATTGCTTCATATGTTCGAAAAATGTGTCTGCTCAACAACGTAAATAACGCAATGAATTGTGTTGAACTGTCAAAATGATATACCCATTGCTACTGATAGTGTATTAGGCATCTTCCCCGCTGGAATTTAATATGGTGCCTACAATCATTGGCCTGTACATATCCCTAAATATAGATAAAACACAAATAGGCATATATCTATTTGTATGTTGTCTATACCTATCTAAATTTAACTAAATACTCGTTGACCTATTTAGTTACACTCACTGAAAATATTTTTCGTCAATCACCAATCCGCTAGCCAAAATTAATGATTCCAGGAAAAAAATCCTCCACTATAGAGGGTAACAGGTAGTTCGACGCACAACGTTACTATGGATTCAGCACATGATCCTGAACAAACCAGCGTTGAAATTCGTAGGTTATTTAAAAAAATTGCAGTTTTCCATAAAACAGCTGTTTTTTTTATAACCTACGAAAAATGTTAATGCAGGCGTCTAGAATCATGTATTGAATCCACGGTAACAGGTTGTGCGTCCCTGCCACCCTGTATGGCGCTCCCTAACACAAGTTTTTATCACGATATAAAAAACGATCGATGACCCAAAATCATTCATACACGACAAACAAATAAAGCAATATTCAAAGCCAACATGCGGCTGAATATTAATGACCAGAGATATAAAATTTCCGTTCAAAACGATATGTTTGTTGCCTTGTCCATTAGTTGGTGCATTGCCAAGCGATATCCGACATATGGACGCATGGCATTGTTCTATGAAGTCTATTATAGACGGTATTATTGCGTTGTTTAAATAGCGGCCGATTTTTAAATGATGTTGTTTTTGGGGTTACATACCCAAAGGGTGCAAACGGTATCTTATTACTGAGGCTCCGCGGCCCGCCCGTCCGTCTGTCTGTCACAGTGCTTTTAAACCGAAATAGGTAGACCCTTGAAATTTGACAGAGTGTGTATTACTAAGGCCGCTATAATATCAAATAGTAAAAATAAAATAAAGTACTAAATGTAGTTGAAAAACAAATAGGTATGTACTGTTAAAAATTGTACGGTGGTATATATTTCAGTGTGCGATTCCGACTCGCTCTTGGCTGCTTTCTTTTTTTTTTCTTTGGCGTATAGACTTCGTTGAGGTAGGTTAGGTAGGAAGTTTTTTTTTGTTAGAGTTACAGCAGAATACTTAATCAAAGTCGACTTTGTCACTTTAATATTCAAATTCATATTCATTTATTAATTT
Organism: Amphipoea lucens; assembly: GCA_947508005.1. Lineage (NCBI taxonomy): Eukaryota > Metazoa > Arthropoda > Insecta > Lepidoptera > Noctuidae > Amphipoea > Amphipoea lucens. Next base: position 7,582,873 of record OX382373.1, on the reverse strand, counting down.
TGTGTACACGGGGTACAATGTTGTTTTATTTATAAAAATGTTTGGTCCATCATAATTACGTTCCGCTGAAAGGCATACAAAATAGTGAAGCTGAAGTGTCGCTAAAGTGAAGGTGTATTGTAGCGACAGAAAGACTTTTAAGAACCTCTTAAAGTTAAATGGCGTTTGAGAATTCGTAAGTGATTATTTGGATGGCATCATGTGGACGTTTTCGGACAAGGATCCCGTTATAAAACTTTGAGTTTGGCACCCTTGATGATGATTATGATTACAGTTGCTTGAATATAAACCTTGTAGGCTATAATTAGCCTATAATGTTCCAACTGCTGGGACACAGACCTCCTCTCTGTGAGAGGGAGTCGGACCCAGTACAGGCTGGTAGATGTCACGTGTCTTCGAATTTTTGGTTCTAGGACATGCCAGTTTCCTCACGATGTTTTCCTTCACCGAAGGCAAACCTCGTAGGCGATGACTCATTATTATAGTCTTCGTCATTATGAATTTGTAAATGCTTGCTTCTGAATATAAGACTATCATTTAGATTAAATGGTCCTTACAGTAATCATCACTTTTGGCAAGCGAAGAAGAAACGTTGACGAAACTTATTGTGGGAACAGTTTATTTTTATCTACTTACATATCATAACGCCTATATTCCCCGAAGGGTTAGGCAGAGGTGTACCTATAGTACACCCACATTTTGGTCAGTGGGTCGTCTTAGGGGCGGATTTTTTGGAGTTGGATCGCTTATGCTATGAAACAAAGAAATGTGAAAAAAAAAAAGTTTTGGGACATGGTTTACAACTAGAGCAACAATATAAATAATAAAATAATAATAATAAAATTGTTTATTTACCCAAAAATAAATAAATACACACAGACACAGTTCAGAACAAGTTGATACAATAGAATACGCAGAAAAACATAGCTTGTACACAGGAGAATAAGGTTTACAAACAAAAAAAAAAAAAAAGGTCTATGCATACAAAAATAATGAACCCTGTCTCTTAAACTAGGAAGAAACCTGTATCTTAAGAGACAGTGATCGGCCAGAATTTAAATTTAGTAAAACCAAAACATACAAGAGTGAAAAAAACAAATTCTTTCCTGATAAGATTTTCATCAGAATTACCCGTTTTGGAAATACAGAGCGTTTAATAAAAAAATAATCAAAAGCTTCTAACTCGGAAACGGTGCGTCGTAGGGCCATGCTTCTCAGAACGTAAATGGTTTGCCAGTTATACTGAACCTACCTACTTCTAGGTAGGTATGAAATATAAGAACATCAGATTCTTCATCATCATCATCATTGGCTGCCTTTCATTTCACCCGCTGCTGGGTATAGGCCCCCTTCTTTTTGTGCCACGCTTCCCTGGTCTGTGCGAGTCACATCCAGGTCTTCAGATTATATCTGCATTATTTCGATTTCCCCTCAAACCGGATCTTTTTCGTTTTCACCGACGAGACGAAATGAGAAAAAAAATTTTTTTTTTCATCTGTAGGTAATGTCGCTTGGTAAAAAATGTAGGAAATCTAAATATGTACTTGCCTATCAGTTAAGATCGGTTTCACTGGAATGTAGGTCAACAAATTAGTAGGCCTAGAATAAAAATACGGCAGTTCTAAATTCTTATCACATTTAGATATTTTGAAAATAAGATGGACTTAGTATTCCACTAACCACTATACCTACTTATCTCTAGAAGCACTAAAGGCCACTCTTCCCTTTTACTCTCGTCACAGATAAGCTATGAAAGCAATCACCGATTCAACTGAACATTATATACCTCTTTAAAAAAAGTTCCGAACATAACTACGCGTAACATAAGTAGGGGCTTTCGCAACTGAAACCCAACGCCTGCCGGCCACTAGTAATGAAAACCACAACTTTTGCGAGGGATTAATTCATTCGCAGTCGGAATCGGAATACAGGTGATCCCAAACAAGTCACCACGGAACCCGCTAGTTTGCAAACTTTCCATAAAATAAACGCTCCTACCCTTACATTAAAATCCTTTTGACTCCAGCTTAAAATTAATAGGCCATTCATAAACGTGGCCCAATTATATTATGTTTTAATTACAGACCTAACTTAATTTCGTAACAAAAGAGTTTCCTTATTTTTTTAAATCAAATTATGGGGGAACTCGGTGTTACTTTTACGGGACGTAACGAGGGGCGTAAAATCAAGGTTGCCATGGAAGCCCTGACCTCGTTTTTCTAATTCTTTACACACTTTTTTGGTTTCATTACAATTAATAAAGAAAAATTGGGATGTTAGGACAATGTTAATATTGGGTTGAGAGATGTTTTGTGTTGTTATTGTCAAACCGACTGAAAACAAATGTCTTTCAGCATTTCCCAAATTATTTTGTAATACCAATGTTATCATTCTTTCAGCAATTATACGACTTCAAATTCTAAACATACATTTTATTGCAGTAGAAGAATTTTTTTAGCAACAGTATTTTTAGAGCTATCAACACTTTTTCTTATTGCTCAATGACTTGTCTCTGGATGTCGCTTACATAGGGTGTTGATTTAAGAGCCTATGTTCACACACAGATGGTATTCTCAACATTCACATAGTATTCTACATGCATGAGGTTCCTACCTAAATAAACTGTTGGTAACTATTGCAGCTATCCCTAACGCTTTTTTTAAGCGGTACGATTGTTACCGTTTGAAAACTTCTAAGAACTACTTTTATACTATCTAGTATTCACATAGAACTCCAGTAGCCTAGAAAGTTTATTCAGATTTTTTATTACGACCATTAAAAAAAATGGAACATTAAAAACTCCGGCGCAATTTTCCGCGACTAATTGTATAACGAATTCGAAAAGCATGCAAATGAGTCGCGTTTGCATATGTTTGGCACACATTATGACCGATAATGTTTTCTAAAAATATCATTTAACAGACATGTGCAGTCCTGCGTGGCCAAGCTTTTGTTGTTGTTTCCATGTTGACTAAAATGTTTCTGTTAATAGTAATAATTAAATATCTCAATGTGAGAAAAAATACATTAGTAGATTTGTCACGTAAGGACGTCACGTGTAAGGACAGGGTGCTGTGGCGCAGTCTGGGAGAGGCCTATGTCCAGCAGTGGACTGCTTTGAGTTGATTGATTGATTGAGATTTGTCACAGTGATATAAGACGTGTAATAATGTTACATCAAACTCTGGACTGATTTACTGCTTTTTCATGTCGCAGAATAATTAATATTCTTAACTATCCAATTCCTTTAATTATTGGAAACCAAGAAAGATTTTCTAAATATCTAATATCAGGATTGAGACATTTTGATTGATTACAAATTGAGTTTAGTGATGAAAATAAATTTAAAATTAATTAAGTTATTTTAGTAGAATACTTATTTAGTCCTTCCTCCAAATGACCCACCAAAATAAAACACGAAAATCGCAGTAAGTATCCAAATAAAACAGAGCATCACAATAGGGTCCCATATCAAATTCACCGGTAGTTATCGGTTCCGTCATACTAGCACAGGCTGAATAGCCATGTCAGGAATTGCTTACGTCGATACATTACGCTCTAGGAACTATGTTTGTCTACCTACCCCAATGGGCGAGAAATGGGTAGAATGTAACCAAATGCGTGTAGCTATTTGTAATTGGATGTCAAATCGTAGAGAGTAGAGTTTAGTAAGTTTGACGTATAGTCTTGTGTTTGAATATACTTCAGCAGTCTTATTGCGTAACACGCTTAATATTGCAATGCCTTTCATATTGACAATAATTCAACTATATTAATTGCGTTATTTGCGTTATTTGCGTTGTCAGCAGTCAAATTTTTAAACATATTATGGAGCAATGGATTAGGAATGTTTTTGAACAAAATTTTTAATGATTGTGATTAAAAATGTATACGCATTTAGGAAGAATCGTTTGGTGTGCGGAGAGGGGAACGAGTATGAAGCAATTTACTATTTGTTTTCTGTTTGTAAAATTGTACTTCGCTAAAATTGAACTTGTTTGGCGTGGTGGTAGTTTTGAAATATTTCGTAGGTTTTGTAATAAACTGTTATCCAATACCACATATAATTTATGTTCATACAAAGTTAAAGCTTTAGTTAAATTGTGTAGGTATTCCTATAGAACTTCGCCGTACAACAGGTAGGTACATAAAAAAGTTAAAGATATTTGTAACTTCGAGAATGTTCTTCGTGCAAACCTCGTTACGAAGATTCTGTTAGCGAAGACGCCTTTCATCTCGTTTTACGAGACCTCATCTTGACTCGAACAATATGTTATAGAAGGGAACTCTTACAATTGTGAACCCAATCAACCTTTGAACGAACTCTTTCAGAATTAAGACTTTTTTCTTTTGTCTCCTTATCTCAATTTGGGTCTGTCTACGAAGAATTTTAACAAAATTAGCCCTGTTGCCAAATGTTAACAATGACAAAAAAATATATTTATGCAACGAAACTAGGGCAGTTCCGAAAAGTAGAACAAAAATTAAAGCTTCTGCGAAAACATCTGCGAATTAACAGGAATAGAGTTTTTGGGACAATTTTTGGTGAAACTACTGAGCAGCGAGTGGCAAAATACCTACTGATAAGCAAAAGAAAGTAAGAATGCCTTCAGAATTTAAATATGAATTTTGTATTTTTTAGTTAAGCTGCTAAATATTCTAAGATTTTTGCACGATTTTGAGAAATGATACCAAGACATTTTTTTGCAAGTAGGTAACGTTAAATTTTTCCCCTGAAATCTACGAATAATTTACCAAAAAAATATCTTACGTCAATAATTAAAAAGGTAAAATTAAACATGGCTACATAATTATCCGATCAAGCGCTATAATTGCTTATCGGGTGTAAAATTAATGATCACTTTAATGTGTTATTAAAATTTCAGGAGCGCGCCGTACAAATCGGTAATTTACTTTACTTATAGGTGAGTAAGTTAATGAACAATTGCGTCTATTTGTTCTACTGGAAGCACACACGTTTGTAATGACAACGGCCAGATATATTCATGGAAATACATGCAAAGAGGGGCTGAACTCACTGAAGGAATTTTGGTTACAATCAACAATGCAAGCAACGAGATTCGGTACTGTCAGACGGACTTAGATCGCGTTTGTTAGTTTGCTTAGCCTACTAGACTCGTACCCCAAACATTTGTAGGGCAGGTTAAGTTAAGGGGGAAGCGCTAAGGTAGCCCGCGAAATTCAAATTTTCTTACTTTTTTTGCAATTTGCTGGTCAATATTAAGTTGTACGTTGATTAAAATATGATTCGCGACGGTAACAAATATGTAATAACAGAATTATAATCATTAGAATCAGTAATAGGTATCCAGTAACTGGGTTATGGAGGTCAGATAGGCAGTCGCTCCATGTAAAATAATGGTATTCAGCTGCATCCAGCTAGACTGAAAGCCGACCCCACCATATTTGGAAAAGGCTAGGCAGATGAGTTTAGGTAGGTAGGTGCGTATGCACATGCTCGAAAAAACGACTGTAATGTTGTTTGACCTTGGTCTATAGAAAAAACAAGCCAATAAACTTTCGATTCTCAATAGGAACAGACGCTAGCACTTCAAGCTATTACAATCTGTCAAAGGGGTTTGAAGATTTTTGTATGGAGGGTGGCCCTAAGGTCGGCCGCCATTTTGATTTTTTTTCAGAATCGCGTTGCACAACAAAAGTTATATATTTAGATAGAGGACACTTATACAAACAAAAAATGTTACGTAACATAATATCCTAAAGCGTCAGGATTCGGAGTTATTCACCGAAATATAAGTCGAAAACAACAAGGATTTTTTTGTTTTTTTTCCCTCCAGGTAAGCATATTGAACTATTGAGGTAATAGAAACGTTATAAAACCTTTATGGAGAAGAAACAAATGAAGAATAGATATTTTTTGAATAAATAATTAAGCACGGCAAATTATAGTTCCTTTTTTTAATCCCAGAGACTAATCTGACATTTAAGTATTTTGTGTTTTCGTTTTTTTTAGTATAGAAGCTTGACATTACACTTGTCAGATTAGTCTCTGGGATTAAAAAAACGAACTATAAATTGCCGTGTTTAATTATTTATTTAAAAAATGTATATTCTTCATTTTTTTCTTCTCCGTAAAGGTTTCATAACGTTTCTATTACCTCAATAGTTCAATATGCTTACCTGGAGGGAAAGAAAACAAAAAAATCCTTGTTGTTTTCGACTTATATTTCGGTGAATAACTCCGAAACCTGACGCTTTATGATATTATGTTATATTACATTTTTTGTTTGTATACGTGTCCTCTATCTAAATATATAACTTTTGTTGTGCACCGCGATTCTGAAAAAAAATCAAAATGGCGGCTGATTATAGGGCCAAAACCTTTAAACCCCTTTCTTTAATATACTTTCAACTTTATCGCTAAAGCATTAGGTTCAAGTTTGATTGGGAAAATTTGACAGTTACGGGTAGCTTGATGAGCTGGCGTCTGTAGTACATAACCAAGTATACACCATGTAGGTACACATAGGTAGACACCGACAAGGTATTAAATCTGCAGCATCAGGTAAACATCGGTAAATACTGATACAAATTATATTATCGACGGCATCGGAGTGGTTTACCGTTTCCAATACTACAGGATACTTGAAAATATATTTGTTTGACTCGCTTCAATTAAAACGAATCCGATAATTGATGTATCAGTGGTCCTCGGGTAATAATTATTGCAAATAACATTGTAAGAACAGATTAAACACAGGGTTTATAATAAATGAAATTCAACAACCTTAGTAAATTATTTTAATTAGATATTTATAGTAATCACAGCAAATTATTTGTACTTAAATCCATATTAATTAATCACACGATAAGCAAATTATGAATCACTAATTACAATGCAAAAATACTGAACTACTATCATTATAATACATTACATTAAACTATAAATCATACATTATTTACACTACAAATCAAAAGATTAGGTATAAGTACTTAACGGGTTTAATTGTGTGGCGAGTTGACAGAGGTTCGACCTGATCAGTTGTCCTGGTGAAAAAGGGGCGAGAATGAGACGTGCAGGCTTATTTATGCACCATTTCCCGTCATGGCGTCTTGGAGTGCGTGGAGGGGCTTGTCAGTGGTGACGGCACGCCGACAGTGTTGCCAGCGATGTAACAGCTCGGCCGTCCTGAAACAAAGTGTCCACACGATGCGCATTAGTTAACTTTCCAATAGATCTATTAAATCTTCTGTTTCTAATTGACTGTCAGCGTCATCACTATCAGAACCAACAACAGCTACATACGGCCTCAAAGAATCTACAGCCACAACTGTACTAAATTTCTTGTATCCTCTAAATCCTTTTACGCTGTGTATCATATACCGGTCATGACCAAGCGACTTAGTTATATTATACGGCCCGGCATACGTAGCATCAAGCTTCGTATTTACTCCAGACTGTCCACAGCCTTTTGGATTACGCCATAGCACCAGGTCCCCTTTCTTGTAGATACGACCCTCTTTACGTTTCTTATCAAATTGACGTTTCATTAATTGTTGTTTACGTTTAATGTTAGCAGTGGCCTTTGCTCTTGTACTATCTATATTTAAATTGCTTTCGCTATTTTCCAAATTTGATACTTTACTCTTATGTTTGAACATTAAATTAAAGGGGGCTTGGCCTGTGGTTTCATGGAGAGTGTTGTTAACACCAAAAACTACATCAGGCAGGCAACAATCCCAGTTACTTTCCTCACTGCTAGTTCTTAAACCATTTAAAATTGTTCTATTGACCCTCTCAACCTGACCGTTAGCTCTTGGTGTTGCAACTGATGTCAGCACATGTTTTATAAGGTGTTTAATTGCAAAGTCTTTAAAATAACGGCTACAAAACGCCAGACCACGATCGGACACTATGGTGGAAGGGAAACCAAATAATGAGAATACATCGTGTAAAATATGAATAGTTTCAGCTGAACTTAAAGTACGTGTTGCTCTGGCAATAACAAATTTTGAGAAGGAACATGTAATTACTAAAATATATTGATTGCGTTTACTAGACTTCGGAAAAGGTCCTAAGTGGTCGATATGTAGAGTGTCCATTGGCACCTCAGGTTTGGGAATAGGATTTAATTTTCCTTCCAGTTTTCCATAATGTCCTTTCCGAAAAGCGCAATCCAGACACGATGTGACATATTTTTTTATAAACTTTGTCATTTTAGGGAACCAAAATTTTTCTTTTATAGCGCTATCGCATTTTTTTAATCCACTGTGCCCCATATTATCGTGATATTTTTGCAACAGCTTCCAACGAGCACTACATGGGACTAACAAACGATCCCCATATAAAGTTTTCTTATACAAACGTTCATTACTAATTTTGTAATTATTCAATATGTCTGGATTAGCATTAGGTTCACGCAACTGGTTAATAATGTTACATAGCTTAGGATCCTGCATTTGAACAGTAAGAAACCAATCATCAGCAGACAGAGCATAAACGTGGGCATCTACTGGGTTACGGCTCAGCGCATCAACGTGCCTCATTTTGTCTCCAGCCCTATATTCTATTTCTAAATCGAACTCTTGAATTTGCAGCCACCAGCGTGCAATTCTTGGAACTAAATCTTTTTTAACAAATGTGTAACGAATAGCAACACAATCCGTTAATATTTTTACCCGAATACCTAACAAATAAACTTTGAACCTTTTTAACGACTCAACGACTGCTAGTGTCTCCAATTCGTAACTGTGATAATTCTGTTCTTCACGGGTAGTTGTGCGACTAAAGTACATTACAGGTTTTAAAGAGTTATCTACTTGACGCTGAAGCAAAATTCCTGCAACGCCGAACTTACTTGCATCCGTATGCAGTTCTGTGTGTAAATCTCTATCATAGATTGCTAAAACTGGTTGCGAGACTAAACTAGACTTGAGATCTTTAAAAGCTTGATCTTGGGCTTCTCCCCATGACCAGGTCATATTTTTCTTTGTAAGATCTGTAAGGGGTTTGGCGATAAGGGAAAAACTACGTATGAACTTTCTAAAGAATGAACAAAGACCAACGAATTGCCTAACTTGGTGAACATTAGATGGGGTAGGAAAATCACGCACAGCTTTTATTTTATGATCACCTGGCTTAATGCCATCCTTACAAACATAATGACCGAGATAATTTAATTCAGTTTGAAGAAAAGAACACTTTTTCATATTAAGTTTAAGATTGGCCTCACGTAATACTTTCAGGAGAAGTTCTAGTAGCTCTAAACCTCGTGGAATATCGCTGCTTGGTAGTAAAATATCATCCATGAATGCCAGAATATGATCACCATTACCCATTTTATTAACTTTATTAATAATCTTATTCATCAAACGTTGAAAAACTGCAGGTGAATTGGCTAAACCGAACGGAACCCGAACGTATTCATATTGCCCGTCCGGTGTAATGAAGGCCGTTTTGTGAATCGAATTTTCAGAAACAGGTAATTGATGATAAGATTGTGACAAATCTAAGCTAGTGAAGAAGTTTTTCCCTGCTAATTTAGAAATTTCGTCATCAATTATAGGCAAAGGAAATCTATCTTTTATAGTAACTGCATTTAAGGCCCGATAATCTACGCATAGTCTTATGTCTCCATTTTTCTTTTTAACTAATACAACAGGTGATGCAAAATCTGAATTCGATTCCCTAATGATGCCGGCTTCTAAAAGATCTTTAACTTTTTCACGAACTGTTGAAAGTTCTGGTAGTGAAAGTCTATACGGGCGATGATACACAGGTTTATCAGTGCTCAATTTAATTTCCATCTCTGCTAGGCCTGTGAGTCCCAATTCCGACGTTTTAGATGCAAAACAAGAACTATATTGAGACAAAATAGTAAACAAACGTAGCTTATCGCTGTCGCTTATATTACCCACGTTTATGTTTGCCAAATGAATACCACCAATACACATATTACTATCAGCACATAAACCATCATCAACTAAAAGTATATTATTTTGGTCCAATTGTGTCACATCTGCATCAGCAACATTCGGTACGCAACCACCAACAGCTATATTATTTTGGCTTTTAAGCCCAGCGTCAGAATTGGACCAACAACAAAGAAAGATTTCACTCACCAAACTAGCTTTAGCTTCTGGCAAAATTTCGGCACAGCATTGCCCTCTAGCCACCACCTGGCCAGCTGCAAACTCCACAGCTTTCGAGCCCAGATTGTAAACTCTGAGTAAACCCTCTGTGCCCTCCACCACAGACGCCGGGATAATGTATTCATGATCTGCGAGGTTGAAATAACGAGGATTAGTGCTGACAACTCCCTTTGATCCACCATTAATTTGTACCTGAATCATGGCTGCTTCGTTAGGTAGAACAGTCAAACTATTTTTGGAAACGAGATCTATTCTTTTTTCAGTATTTTCTACGACTATGCCTTGAATGTTATTGTGATGTTGGGATAGGATCACAGAATCACCATTTATTACAAGGGATACATCATCTCTATTGATGACAGGCTGCCCTAACAACACATCGATTTTTCCCAGGTCGACATGAGTGACTAAAGCACTCGTTGTTACAGACAAACCATCCAAGGAAACATTGATTTTTATTTCACCCAGTGCGGGTATTGGACTGCCAGTAAAACCTTTTAAAATTTTATCACTTGGTTCGATAATACACTTTAATAATTTCGCAAAACTATAACTTATGACATTACTTTGTGCTCCAGTATCTAAGTATGCAATAGCCTTTAACCCGTTAACCGTTATATCTTTAAAGTATAAGTCGTTAAAACTTTGTATAACTTTAACTTCTTTTATTTTATTCGAGTCGGTATGAACATTCTGCCTACAAAATCTTGCAATATGCCCGGTCTTCCCACAGTTTTTACATAACCGAGTGTCAGGGTTAGTGCAATCCCTAACCAAATGGCCTTCAGTATTACAACGGTAGCATTTAATTGGACTGGAAGGAGAATGGTATGATTTTTTTTCAGCGGGCTTCGAAGTATTGGTAGCATTAGAAGAATGTTTCAGAGTACGTTGATCATTCTCACGAAATCGCGGTGAATTCGACTGGTAATTTTCCATTGATACTAAGAACTGACAATACAATTCTTCTGGATTTGTACTTTTCAAAGCTTTAGCGCTAGCTTGTAACTCAGAGGGTAGGCCGCGAACAATACACGAGACCGCGGCACTATCATCGAACCTACATCTACGGCACATTGCTAATTTGTCGTAAAAATATTTACTCATAGTCTCTTTTGGCTCTTTCTTACGACCGACTAACTCTTCAATTAATTCCGCAAATTCAAACATCCTAGGAAACGTACGTTTCAAAAGGTCCTGCCACTCGCACCAAGTGAGATCGTAATTATCTAGCCTATTATACCAACGTCTAGCTGAACCATCTAACCTAGTCTGCATGTAATACGAGCGCTTTGCCTCATCCCAGCCATAAATATCACCCAACTGGTTTATTTTCTTCAGCCAAACAAACACGTTATTATCTTTATCATCCGGGTCAAACAACGGAATAATTATGTCGCCTTTAACACTGTCACTTCTATTTTCCCGCGATCTGCTAAAGAATTTGTTCATCATACCTTCAACTTTTTCATTTACCAACTGTTCTAGCTTACTGGACGATGATTCTCCGTAGGTAGACGGTACTGCCCGCTTTGCTGCGACTTGCACATCAGAATCATCAGACTCACTGCTACTACGCCTAGTGCGGTGCCTCTTCATGATGATCGGGGTAATCCCACTTCTGAAACTGTAAGAACAGATTAAACACAGGGTTTATAATAAATGAAATTCAACAACCTTAGTAAATTATTTTAATTAGATATTTATAGTAATCACAGCAAATTATTTGTACTTAAATCCATATTAATTAATCACACGATAAGCAAATTATGAATCACTAATTACAATGCAAAAATACTGAACTACTATCATTATAATACATTACATTAAACTATAAATCATACATTATTTACACTACAAATCAAAAGATTAGGTATAAGTACTTAACGGGTTTAATTGTGTGGCGAGTTGACAGAGGTTCGACCTGATCAGTTGTCCTGGTGAAAAAGGGGCGAGAATGAGACGTGCAGGCTTATTTATGCACCATTTCCCGTCATGGCGTCTTGGAGTGCGTGGAGGGGCTTGTCAGTGGTGACGGCACGCCGACAGTGTTGCCAGCGATGTAACAACATCGTGTTGTTTGTGTTGTTTATACTACCAACGTGAATAAATATTTTTTGTTGTTTTAAGTACTATAGAGGGCTATTAAATGATAAATAAGTACAACGTTATAATTATTACGTTTATTTCATGCGAATGTTTTTCACTGTTTTTTCCATGGAAACAAAAAACCTATTGGAAATAATTTGAAAGGTTATTTTAAATTCGCTTGAATGTTCGATTGCAACTAGAGTTATTTTACTGCCAGCTTGCATATAAGGTCGACTTTTGCAGACAACCTTTACGGTACCTACTGGCTTACAGAATGTAGCGGCTGATTCTAAAGTTCTGTAAAAATAAATACATTTCGAAGAGCTAAAAATGAAATACGAATAGTAAGGCGGAGACAAAAAAACCGGTCAAGTGCTAATCGGACTCGCGCACCGAGGGCTCCGTACGTAGGTAACTACGAATTTACAGTTTTGAGATTTTTCCTTTACTTCTGCTACATGACATTGCTTTTTGCCAAATTTCATGATTCTAGGTCAACCGGAAGTACCCTATAGGTTTTAATTCTCTTGCTAGTGTCAAAGTATGCTGCATAAATGGAACATAACCCCGTATCTTTTGATTGCGTTGACTTAAAAGTTTGACTGCTTCAAGGGATTGCTGCCCTGAGTATTTGATATTAATTTCAACTTGATGACTCCATGCGTTCCTGAGAAAAAGGGTATTGACAGACGGACAGACAGACGGACAACAAAGCCATCTTATAAGGGTTCCGTTTTTCCTTCTGAGTTACGGAACCCTAAAAACTAATATTGACGTAGGAATATTTTCCTCAAACCAAAGAAAACGCCACTAATATCACCCACACTTCAAACAACATCGAAAGTAGCCCTCGTATTAGTGACAAACAAATATAGGTACAAACAATAATAATGTAAAAGCTTAATCGTTCACTGATACTTCGGCCAGTGATCCATTAAATGGATTACATTCTTGGCTCGCGGCCTCCGTGTGAAACGACGTAACTACAGAATACTAATGTGACGAATACACACAAGTACGAAGCGTACCTATACTTGCAAGTATTAAGTATTAGATACTTAGGTACAAGTATTTGCCCGACTTTGACTTGCAAGTTTTAGTTTTGAACTAGGTGGTTTACTGGTGCAACTTTTACTTTGAAACTGGACTTATGGGTATGCATCTCTTCAGACTTAAACGTATTTTCTTTCTTTCTTTTCTTTTTAGGGTTCCGTAGTCAACTAGGAACCCTTATAGTTTCGCCATGTCTGTCTGTCCGTCCGTCCGTCCGTCTGTCCGTCCTCGCTTAATCTCTGTGACCGTTAGCACTAGAAAGCTGAAATTTGGTACCAATATGTATATCAATCACGCCGACAAAGTGGTAAAATAAAAATTGGAAAAAAATGTTTTATTAGGGTAGCCCCCCTAGGGGCCAAAAAGGCGGAAAACAAAAAGAAAAAGAAGGCGGCCAAAAAAGCCGAAGTTGACAGGAGGAGGAAAGCAGCCATACTTCGCCCTCCTGGTTCTACGGCAGTGGTCATCACGCTGCAACCCGAGGCGGTGGGCAGGGGCTTGACCTATGGCGAGATTTTGGCCACAGCCAAGGCAAAAATAAGCTTGGCAGAGCTAGGGATCGAGAGCATCCAATGTAAGCAGACCGCAGCCGGTGCTCGTCTGCTCGAGATCCCAGGCAACACTAGCGGGTCGAAAGCGGACGCCCTGGCTGAAAAGTTGAGGGCATCCTTTTCTGAAGGAGAGATCCGAGTGTCCAGACCTACGCTATGCGCTGATTTGCGGATTGCGGGCCTAGACGACTCCGTGACAGTCAAGGAGGTCGTGGCCGCTGTCGCGAGCTTCGGGGGTTGTTCTCCCGAACAGGTGAAGCCCGGCACTATGCGCTCGGGCTTCCGAGGAACGAGGACCATTGTGGTCAGCTGTCCCGTTGCGGCAGCAAAGACCTTAACTAACGGTCACAGACTGCTGGTGGGTTGGGTGTCGGCGCAGGTGAAGCTCCTGCTGCCTAGGCCTCGGAGGTGCTTCCGTTGCTTAGCCAACGGTCATACTGTAGCGCAGTGTACCTCCGTGGTTAACTGCGATGCTGTCTGCCATCGCTGCGGTCAGCCCGGTCACATTGCTGGCTCGTGTGATGCCACGCCGCACTGTCTTCTGTGTGCGGCGGCAGGCAGGCCAGCGGGACATCAGGCGGGAAGCAAACCCTGCGCCGCCTCCCAAAAGAAGGGCAAGGAAAAGAAGGGAAAGAGCGGGCCCGCTGCCCAGGGAGTTTTGGCTCCTTCGCAGCCGACCCAAACTTTGGCGTCTAGTGAGACGCAGCCAGAAGGGGAGCACAACATGGACTGTCATTGATGGCCCCATATTTGCGCTTCCTTCAGGCGAACATCAACCACTGTGCCCGCGCTCAGGATCTCTTGCTCCAGAGTATGGCGCAGTGGTTGATAAACGTAGCAGTGGTCTCTGAGCCGTGGTTTGTACCACCCAGGGACGACTGGGTGAGTGACACACACGCCTCAGTGGCCTTAATTTCACAGGCCGCAGTTGGCTCCCCGTCTTTTGAGGATGTCGCCAGGGGACGGGGATGCGTCGCAGCGCTGTTCGGGGAGGTAGTCATTGTTGGGGTTTACTTCTCCCCGAACAGGCCTCTCGCCGATTTTAAGGACTTTTTGGTCGAGTTGGGCACCGTCGTCGGCCGCAGGCACCCTCGCCCCGTGGTCGTTCTTGGGGACTTCAACACCAAATCCACGGCTTGGGGTTCCCCGAGGACTGACGCGCGGGGCAGAGTGCTCGAGGAGTGGGCCGTGGAAAACGGCCTGCTCATCCTGAACCGTGGTTCCGCCCAAACGTGCGTGCGTCAGCGGGGCGGCTCCATAGTGGACCTTACGTTCGCTAGCCCTGCTATTGCGTGCCGTGTTCAGGGCTGGCATGTTATGGAGGAGGTAGAGACGTTGTCGGATCATCGATACATTCGATTCGACGTCTCCTCCCAGACCTCCACTGGCCCAGCCCCAGCGGCCCCCAGAGAAGTTGGCCCGCGTTGGGCTCTGAAACAGTTGGACCGGGAGTCATTCCTAGAAGCCGCAATCGTCCAGGCCTGGGTGACAGCACCGGACAGGCCTGCCAACATCGACGAAGAAGCAGAATGGCTCTTGAAGGCAATGTCGCACATTTGCGATGTGGCGATGCCTAGGGTTCGGTCCAGTCCGGCCAGGCGTCAGGTATACTGGTGGTCGCCAGACATCGAGCAGCTACGCGCTGCGTGCGTGGCCGCTAGGCGCCAGTATGCCAGGCTGCGCAGGAGGCGTCGCCGCGATCAGAGTGCGGCAGACGAGGAGGCGGAACTATACCAGAGGTACAGGGAAGCGAAGAACGCACTCCAGCAGGCCATCGCGCAGGCGAAAGTCAGGTCCCGTGAGGAGCAACTTGAGACTCTAGACCGCGATCCATGGGGGCGGCCCTACCGGGCCGTGCGCGGCAAGCTTCGCCCCTTCGCCCCCCCACTGTCCCAGAGTCTCCGGCCTGACCTGCTGGAGAACGTGGTAAGTGCTCTCTTCCCGTCAAGGGAGGAGCACTCGCCCCCACCTATGGTTCCGCCTACCGTGGCACCTAGCGCGGACGAAGACGACGACGTGCCCGAAGTAACCCCAGTAGAGCTGAGAGTGGCGGTGATGAGGCTTCAAGCCAAAAACACCGCCCCAGGGCCCGATGGCATTCCAGGCCGCGCTTGGGTCCTGGCTTCACAGGCTCTAGGGTCTCGACTGGAAAGGCTCTTTAGCGCATGTTTGGAGCGGGGCCAGTTTCCAAGGCGTTGGAAGATGGGCAAGCTGGTCCTGCTGAAGAAGGAGGGACGCCAAGTTGACTCACCATCCGCATACCGCCCCATTGTGTTGTTGGACGAGGTGGGCAAGCTCTTTGAGAGAGTAGTTGCAGACCGCCTCGTCCAACATTTATCGGGGGTGGGTCCAGACCTATCGGATAACCAGTTCGGTTTCCGACGTGGGCGCTCCACGGTGGACGCGATCATGCGTGTAAGGACCTTGGCGGAGGAAGCAGTGTCCCAGGGTGAGGTCGTCTTGGCGGTGTCCCTCGACATCGCCAATGCCTTCAACACCTTGCCCTGGAGTTCCATTAGGGAGGCACTTCGGTATCACGGGGTGCCAAACTACCTTCGCCGCACAGTCGGGGCCTACTTGGCGGACAGGTGTGTCGTCTACCCTGGGCGAGAAGGATGGGGACGGCGAGAGGTGTCGTGTGGTGTTCCACAGGGGTCGGTACTGGGGCCGCTCCTGTGGAACATCGGATATGACTGGGTGCTGCGTGGTACGCTCCTCTATGGCATTAGCATTACCTGCTACGCCGACGACACTCTGGTGACAGCGCGGGGGAGTACGTACCAAGACGCAGCACAACTGGCGACAGCAGGAGTTGCGCAAGTCGTTACGAGGATCCGGCGGTTGGGTCTCGAGGTAGCCCTGAACAAATCCGAGGCCCTGTGTTTCCATAGGGCCCGGCGCGCGCCACCTTCGGGATCCAACTTAATCGTGGGAGGCGTTACCATCGCTGTCGGGTCGACGATGAAGTACTTGGGGCTCGTTCTTGACAGTCGGTGGAACTTTGGGCCGCACTTCCGGCAGCTGGCCCCCAAATTGATGGGCGCCGCGGGTGCATTGTCGCGGCTGCTACCCAATCTGAGGGGGCCCGACACGTCTTGCCGGAAGCTGTACATGGGGGTCGTGCGGTCGATGGCGCTCTACGGGGCGCCCGTGTGGGCGAACAACCTCACGGCTCGCAACATCGGAATCTTGCGAAGGCCGCAGAGGGCGATGGCCGTCAGGATTGTTCGCGGGTACCGCACGATCTCATTCGAGGCGGCGACCCTTTTGGCCGGATCCCCGCCTTGGGACCTGGAGGCGAGAGCACTCGCGTCACTATATCAGTGGCGCGGGGAGATGCTGGAGCGTGGCGAGAGACCCCTGCCTCGGATTACCAAAGCACGGCGGTCTGAGCTCCACCAGGCCCTGAGGACGGAATGGGAGACGCGACTTGCGCAACCCACTGCGGGGCACGCCGTAATAGCGGCGGTAAGACCCGTCATGGAGGCGTGGATCGAGAGGCGGCATGGCGCCCTCAGCTTCCGGCTGACGCAGGTACTCTCTGGCCACGGCTGCTTTGGGAAGTACCTGTGTCGTATAGGTCGGGAGCAGACGCCGGTGTGTCACCACTGTGCGGCTTGCCCTGAGGATACGGCGCAGCACACGTTGGAAGAGTGCCCAGCTTGGGCAGGGCTGCGCCGTGACCTCATCGCGGCAATAGGCGGGAGCGATCTCTCGCTCCCGGCCGTCGTTCAATCGATGGTCGAGAACGGGAGCGCATGGGACGGAGTTGCCTCCTTTTGCGAGGATGTCATGTCTGCAAAGGAGGCGGCCGAGCGGGAGAGAGAAGCCGCATCCTCTCTCCCCTCCCGCAGGAGACGCACCGGGCGCCCGAGAAGGGTGCAAAACGATCTGCGACCTCCATGAAAGGTGGCCTGCGGTCGGCGGACTAGGGGCGTCCGTCGTCCGATCAGACAGGCCCGAGTTGGCGCTGCAGTGTTCCACGCGCGCCACTCGAGAGTGGGTGCGGCCATTACAGGAATGGGCGCACGGGGAGGTGGGACCCGCTGAGGAACAGCGGGCCGACGCCTGTCGGGGGAGCGGTGAATGCTGTTGCGAATCCCGCACCCCCGGCTATAGGTAGAGGTGGAACACCGCGGTGGTTTTAGCCGGTAAGAGTCCGGCATGCCCCTCTGTCACCCCCACGATAGAGGAAGTCCATGAGGATTTCCACCGCGAGAAAAAAAAAAAAAAAAAAAAGGGTAGCCCCCCTATATGTAAAGTGGGAAGTGATTTTTTTTTAATTTCAACCCTAACGTGTGATATATTGTTGGAAAGGTATTTAAAAATGAATAGGGGTTTACTACAATCATTTTTTGATAATGTCAATAATTTCGGAAATAATCGCTCCAAAAGTAAAAAACAATGTGTCCCCCCCCCCCTCTAACTTTTGAACCATAAGTTTAGAAAATATGAAAAAAATCTGAAAAGTAGAACTTTATAAGGACTTTCTAGGAAAATTGTTTTGAACTTGATAGAAACAACAGTTTTTGTACAAAAAAGACAAAAAGTTGTACAAAATCATATCTGGACTAAGTTCGTAGTATAATCGTATATGCAAGCATTTTTTTTAACTTCGTTTACATATTTTATTATCCTGAACGTATCTTTTTTCAAACAAAAAAGAATTATTAAAATCGGTTCTCGCAATCCAAAATTACAACCGAAAACTTCTGGCACGTCTATGTATTAATTAGTAACTCAATTCCCCGAGAGATGGCGCTGTAGGTACTTATTACATCGGGTATTATCGAATTGTACGTGGGAACACTTATTGTGACGGACGGGAAACTACGGAACCCTACACTGAGCGTGGCCCGACACGCTCTTGGCCGGTTTTTTTACTTAAGCTTTCATTGAAATACTGCATGTTTCTTTTGCAACTTTTATTTCCAGATTTGCTAGTAAGTAGTGTGCATTTAAATACTTTCTCATTAAGAGGGTACATTCCAAAACTTGGTAATGTTGAAAATAACTGTCAAATATTTGTCTGTTTTAATTAACTAATGTTTTATACAATGTTATAAATGCAAAAGTGAGTTTATTTGTTTTTTACGCTTTCTTGCTAAAACGGCTGAATGGATTTGAGTGAAATTGGCACACAGATAGAACATGACCTGGGTAAGCGCATAGGCTACTTTTCATCCTGGATCACAGATGATGTCGCAGGCAACAGCTAGTATAACAATAAAACTAAATTTAATTATGAAATATCGTTTTGTGGTTCACTAAAACATCGATTATGATTTGCAATAATCAATATATTTATGAATTGCAATTCATCATCTATATTTTAGTGCACTACATTGCGATACTTATTTCATAATTTATTTTAGTAATATTGATAAATTAAACAAAACAGCGAAATATTTGACATCTACTTATTTGCGATGTTCCCGACTTTCAGGCTTTTTTACGGATCTTTACTTTCTCCTGCAAGAATTCACTGTACCTACCGTCAATCAGCAGTTGCAACTTTTAAATGACTTGCCAGCTGAATTTCAACAAACCTTAATACGACAAGATTTTATTTCGACAATAATCTGAACAAAGTAGATTCTTCCCTATTTTCCACAAAAGCTGAAAACTTATTACCTAAGTAGAGTCATTCGGGGTAGCAGCACGCATCGGGTAAGAGATCGCAATGCTAAAATCTCCGCGGGGAATGAAGGGACAGGGGGCGCGTGTATGACGGAGTCAGTGGCTAGCGAGCGGCCATGTTGAAACCAAGCTGTTTGTAGCTGCGCTGCGGTACTAACGAAAAAAAATCAAAAAAGTGTGAATTTCATTGATTTAAACTTAGTTTTTTGTGTTAAGGAAAAGTGTATATCTCCCATAAATACAAGATAATCGTGGTAAGTACTATTAAGTGTTGTAACATCATTATTAAGCTATCCATACCGAGTAATAATTTTAGGTTATTTTTCGAACTTATGTATGTTTCGGCGCGGTATTCAAAAATGTGTCCTGTGGGGTAACAGAACGGGGTCAAGAGAACGCACGCGATCTCTTACCCTTACATGCGTTCTTTTACCCACCACCTTTTTAACGTTTAGTTTTTTATAATTTAATTTAGAGAATTATTTATATCTTGTTGATCAGTGTACTTAAACATTGATATGCAATGATGCACATTAATTTTATCGATTAATACGCACCATTGCATACCAGGGTTTACGTGTTACAGAGTTAACTAAAAATTAAAAGTTATAGGTACCTATAGCTTAATTTTGTTACACAGTTTTTAGGTACATTGTTATAGCACCGCGTGATACATATTTATGGTTATTTATTTTTTAGTTTCAGAAAAATGCCCCGAAATTACATCAGAAAACGACCTGACCGAAAAATACTGACAGAGGAACAAATCACTAGAGCCAAAGCTCTAATAGCTGGAGGGATGAGTCAAAGGCGTGCCGCAGAAGAAGTTAGAATTAGCGAAGGAGGTTTTTGTTTTGTTTTTAATTAATAATAATACTTATTATTATGTTTAAGTGCCAAAATACTACATTGGTCTCTATTGTTAATTATATTGTATTGTTTCTAAATACTATATAACTGAACTCCTTAAGGCTGTTTAATTACTATGATTGCTAAGTTGGCTTAATTAATAGGTTTATTAAAAAATATATTTAATTATTTGTTTTGTTTTAATTAACTTACCACAAATTATATCATTGCGTTTATATGCGAACTTTTGCCCCCCAGACTGCGTGCTGTTACCCGCATTACGGGTCAATTGTTCGCATTCTGACTGAGGGTCATAATTAAGTGATTCTAAGAAAACTATTTAGAAAGTCAGTTTACAAATATATGTATTTAATAAAGCAATAAGTAGCCTACCTAAATGTCAATACTACATTTTTAAGAATCTATTATTTTTATATTGGTGTTGTAGAGAAAGGTAAAATGCGTCCTCTTGACCCGAATGACTCTACCTGTTTTCAAGATTGTTTGTTTTATTTATTTATTTAGATTCTCCATCAAAATATATACACAATACAAAAATCAATATACCTAATCTTTTCCCAACTATGTCGGGGTCGGCTTCCAGTCTAACAGGATTCTGTTGAATATCTATATTGGACATGACAGTTAAATAATAGGCAACATCAGAGGGGTAATTCCCGTAATTTTAAGAACGTTTACAGTCTGATCCCAGTCTCAATCTGTCAAAAATACCTCTTAATTTCTCTACATTTTGACCAGTTTTTGACATTTGTTTGTCGCTGAGATGAGACTGCGACTAGATTTTGAACGTTTTTAATTACGAGAATTGACAATCAGGTATTAAAAAGGTGTTCTTATAACGACAAACAAATACTGAGGTCTCCTACCTCAGCATTTGTTTATCGTTATGTGAATCAAACAGTCCACCAATAATGAACGGTTCAGTTCCTGCCGATATAGCGATAAGGTCTTCACAAGACGTCTGTCTATTTGTGTTGTCCATGTGATTTGTGTGTAATGTCTCGCTTTACCGGAGTCCCACTGTGGGCCATTAAGCGGAAGTTAGCATAAGATCAAAGCGGTCGCTTGACTGCAGGTTGGTTGACTAAATCAGTTGCTAGTAGACAAATACTATCGGCAATGTTGGTATAAAGCAGCTCATTATCATTGGCATTAAACATGATTTCAATGTTTTAAAAACCGTTTTTCATACTGATGCTAAATCCTCCAATGATTGGACCATTGGAGGATTTACTAGATATTTGAAGGTTTAGCTACTTTTTATTAAAACAACACACTCCCACTCGTCCCGCTGTCAAACCGGTGAAGGAAAACATCGTGACGAAACCGGCATGTCGTAGAAACAAAAAAAATTAAGACATGTGACATCTACCAACCCGCACTGGGCCCGCGTGGTGGATTATGGTCCACTCCCTCTCACCGAGAGGAGGCCTGTGTCTCAGCAGTGGGAACTGTAGATTATTCTATTTCTACTCATTGTTTTAAAGAACAACGGCCAGTTAGATATAGGGATCCGACAGACTACGCAGCGTGATGTCCACTAAAAAC
The DNA here is from genome assembly GCA_947508005.1 of Amphipoea lucens. NCBI lineage: Eukaryota > Metazoa > Arthropoda > Insecta > Lepidoptera > Noctuidae > Amphipoea > Amphipoea lucens. The sequence continues at coordinate 7,560,986 of OX382373.1, read as the reverse complement.
AACACTCGAATTTTCGTCCGCATGGCAAAGCACGATCAAAATAAGTCCGAATTATTTAACGCACAGTTTTTTGCGTTGTTGTTAAGCAGAGCTAATGGAATGCGGAGCGACTCATGTGACGCTGTCTCTCTAAAATAATAAATTGTCGCTCTAAACTAAACACTGCCGTGTCTCATTCTGACTGATAAAACAGCGTTTTCTTTTGTCTTCTTCAATGATGATTACTGTTTCCGTTGACTTTAATTTGACAAGACATTAGTACCTACTGGGTTTTAATTGGTTAAACTGTCATACGAGTATTTATGATGATTTCTTTTTCTGTGTCTAGTTTAATTAATCATGAAAACATCTCAATCCGAATACATTCAGAGATCGTCGTTTTGATCTATGGTTGTAAATGATACTTGAAGCTAGCCTATAAAAGTATACCTATACTAGCTTCAGCCCGCGACTTCGTTCGCGTGAAACTTCTTGTTCCCCCGACCCACCCCGTCGCAATGCATCACCTGCCCGTGCTATCACTTAGCGTTCTTTCTGACTTTTTTCTATTTGCTCGGCTCCTAAGGGTCATAGCGTGATGTTAAATAGCCTATAGCCTTCCTATTGAATTGGGCTATTAAATGCAAAAAGTATTTTTCAAATCCGACTGGTAGTTCCAGAGATTACCCCCTACATACAAACTTTTACCTCTTTATAATATTAGTACGAGTATAGATTCACTGTAGGTATACAACCAACAAACATTACTGTAGTCAATCTTAAGGACAGTTCAATTCGGTTCGCAGCTTCCCACATTCAATACACAGTCGGGTCTAAACACGCCTCAGGTAACACACGACCAGAGTGCCGACATTCAGAGCTTGCAGATAGGGACTCTCTCTTACTAACGTACAGACATTATAAGTATATACGTATCATGTATGTATTCAGTTTCAGAGAGATAATCTATAGTGATGGATTTACTGAATTTCTCGTCTTGTGGCACTGCACGAGATAGATAGATCTTTAGGGTTTGAGGGTATCTTCTCAATAGAATGTTGTATCTAGTTGTTTTGCAACCAGCTTCAACGAAACGTCAAATGGATTTTTATAAAAGCACTTCTAAATTCTATTTGGGAAAGTTCTTCTAATTCTGCAATGCATGCAAAATAAGAAACTTGTTCATAACGTAACAATTTTATAACACTTGTGCACTTTTACAGCAAGATTCGTGCAAATGGTTTTCCAATCACGTCTTATAACTTATGATTTTTATACGCTTTTGATGTCGAAAATGCACGGAGAGCGCTCGCAAAACCAACAACGAAAATGGACTTGGCAAAACTTCGAAATACCTTAGAGTACTCCGTTAAAGGAAACAGCTATAACAAACACAAACATAGAATCCAAGTTACCGAGAATCGGAAACGAGTTCCAACTTCAAGTCACCGACAAGGTTAGTAGCGCAGTTCTCGCAAAAAGCGTCGTAGGCATTCACTTTTAGACATTGCTTTGTAAGGCGAGTAACTGGGTGGGAGGAGGGTCTCCCCCAGGCCATAGAAAGAGCCCCTATTGTCGCGAATCTCTATAGACAACTCGAAATTAGGAATCTGCGGAATCGTGGAAATTATTCAAATGATACCGTTTGGGACGTAAATAGAAATATTGGAGCTCATTCGTTGGATTTATTGTTAGTTTGTTTTTCTTATATCGGATAGCGACCAAGAATTTGTTTTGTGGATCTTATCTCCATTCCTTTGACAATCTGGATAACACGGGCTATTGGATTGTGAGTAGATACATTCGATTGTAAGATTATCCAAGTCTCTCTTATAGCAATGCGAACTGCTTTAAAAGAACGTAATCTGCCTACTTTTTTGCTGCTGGTATATGTTAGGTACTATGGTACTCTGCTGTTGTTAAACATAAAATTGGTGACATCTAGTCGCCATTAAAAAACTTCGTAACCCTGTAACAGCTTTTGCACGCCAAACTCGCGTTCGCTGCGCGTTAGGGTCGACGTTAACAACTACACCCGGCACTCACTGACGCAGCACACGGGTAGTGTGACATTGTGAGTGACGCCGTCAGAAGTCGATATCATGCTCGTGTTTCGGTGACACTCGGTTATGTACTCGGGTGACGCCTGTGAACGCCTACCTGGCCTTGTACATAGTATTGATGAATTATATAATCCATATTGTTGGCTTTACGGTGCGGCGAAACATACGCGTTCAACATGCGTCCGCGATGGCGTGCAAATATGCGCTCAATGAATTTCGCTCTGATCGCACCGATCACAGGATGCTTCGTGCACTTTTCTGTTGAATTACTTTCTACTTAGAACCTTTCTAAAAAGTTTTACTTATCTGAAACATACGCGTTCAACATGCGTCCGCGTTGTCGTGCAAATATGCGTTCAATGAATTTCATTCTGATCGCACCGATCACAGGATGCTTCGTGCACTTTACTGTTACTACTTGAACGTGAACTACTTTCTACTTAGAACCTTTCTAAAAAGTTTTTCTTTTGGGTTCCTGAATGGAACTCAGAAGGAAACACACACGCTATAAAGAAAGAACTGCAGCCTTGGCACCCCCTTGCACTTGGAGCATATAATATTACTAGCTTCTGCCGCCTCATTTTTTTTTGTCCTCAGACCCACCCCGTCGTATCGCATCGCCTGCCCGCGCTATTACTTCGTTTTCGCTTTCGTTCTGGCTTTTTTCTTTTTTGCTCAGCTTCTAAAGGTGCTAGAGTGAGCGCCTCAAGAATTGGGCTATCAAACGCAAAACTAATTATTCAAATCCGACTGGTAGTTTCAGAGAATAGTGCGTTCTAACAAACATACAAACAAACAAACTCTTCAGCTTTATTATTAGTAGAGATTATGATTATTCAGTGATGAATAATTATGCAAAAAATGTATCATGCAAAATTCGCAATTGTCATTCTTTTCGTTAGGCCTTTAGTAGGGTGACAAAAAACCCAAATTATATCATTCTAAATTGTAACCCCAATACATCCCGCCAAACTTACTCCACTAACAAAATCCCGCGGTCGCAGACGTCCCCACTCCCCAGTCGTCGCATCGCAACTACAGCACCGTATGTTAAAGTAGTTAGCAACACAATCCTCAAGCGATGAATCCCGCTGACGTAATTAGTGCATCGTAACATGTGCAGCGTGCAGGTTGCAACATATTATGTAACATTTGTGCGAGAACTACTTGGAATTGCACGTTATTACGTTAAGAGCGGGTTTCTGTGAACGTATTAGTATGGAATGCTGTTAATATGCTATTTATATTTCTGATATAAGCCGACCGCTTAACTGAGACGTTGCCTGAGATAGCAGTGCGGTGAGGGAGGGGTGTGGTGACGTGATGCGAGAGCTCAGTGATTCGTCAACTTGTGACAACTATCACCCCTCCCGCACCGCGCAGATCATTCGCTCGGAAGAAGCCTTAAGCCTTTAAGAGTTAGGCTAAACCTTTGGCAGTCGACGTCTTTTAAGTAGGATTCAAAACAATCCATAGGTCGTCAAAATCCTTCCTAGTCGGAATTACAGAAATCAAACTCGAGTCACTCTGCATAAACAGGGTGACAGGGACAACGACGCTTAAACTATAAACATGAATTCAGCACACGATCCTAGAACCCCTAGCGTAGAAATTTTTCGTCGGTTATCAAAAACAAAATCTGCTGTTTCATAGAACAGTGCAATACCTACGCGGTCAAATCAGTGGCGTGCATTGCATATAAGCATAATTATAAGCAGTGCCTACCACGATATATCAACATAGCCTCTCAATTACATTTTAGTGTGTGTGCCCCACAATTAAGAAACTTACTAAATTATTTTCATTTTGAACTTAGTTCCTGCCGGGGGTTCGCCGACCACACGTTTTTTTTTTCTGATTAGTGACCGCGTCTGCCTAGACTATACCCGGCCTAGTGCCTACCTAATCTGAAAACCAATGCACCCCACTGGGTCAAATAGTACTGAACTGGACAAAAAGCGCTTGGACGTGGAGTTGCGGACACTACCCTTTTACACTAAGCCAGTTTATACTTACCTTCCTAGTAAAGTCATCACGAAATATTTCACGAGCATGCAAAATATGACCATTTAGTTCCTCAATGCATTTTTATAAGGAACACCATTTGCCTTTCTTGGAGGATTACAAAACGTTTTTCTAAACCTATGCTCCTCGAGACACTATGGTGTAATTGAAGCACTTCATCAAGCAGTGACACGTTGCTATCTATGTCCCTGTCAGAGGCAGACGGCGATGCATCGGGCTACCATGATTGATCTAATACATTCATCGACGGTACAACATCTATCAGGTGAACTACGTCTAATGGTTGCGACACGACTATACTCTCTGAAGACATATGCAGAAGTGTATAGACAAAGCAAGCAAAAACAAAAGCAAAGGATTTTGTTTAGTGTGAACATATTATTATTACACAAACAATTTTATTTATTTGTCTGATAAACTTATGGAATCTTATACACAATAAGTGTACCGACTTAAAATAATATTTACAGGTAGGTATATAATAGAGAAGCTAAATAATCATAGGGCATAAAAAAATCGTCCGCATCGATGTCAATAGGAACGTTTCCATGTGGCTGGTTGCATTGCCACGCTGTACGGCAATGCTTGTTCTTTGGTCAAAAAATAGGCCACGTGAAGACTCGACCAACCCCTTGGCGATATCTCGAAAAACAAGATATACGGATTAGGTAGCTATAGATATATATATATATATCCGCCAAAAGGAGCATGACCAGTACCTATTTCGATCCATCATCATTCATTTTTCACCGTCGTAACTCGGGGCTGTTAAGAATTTTCCAACTGAAAAATACCCAAGAAGACCGCGCCCAGTATGAAAATTATATCTAATAGCTGTTATGATTCGTAAACCAAAGTGGCAGGAACTACATCAGACGCGGAAAATGATTGGATCGTAGACTAAGTAGTAATGGTTTGGCACCTGACTTCTATTGGACGCATTTCAACATTCATTCATAAAGTATTGTTTTGATGAATGATGTTACTGAGTACTCTAGTCTTGTGTATTAGTGTCATTATGACATTCTATTTGTTCAAATAGTCAGAAAATTATTGGCAAGACATAATGTATGGTTTTTTGCTTGCCTCTTTCGACTTGCTCTTGGAAACACCCCGTCTCAAGATACAGGCCTTCTCGCTTGAACAATACGGTGATCGTCTTTTGTCTGTAAAGTCGATATCAGAGTTTTCACTCGAGTGAAGGTTCATTTTTGTTTCATTCAACGTTTACAAAACACCGACAAAATTATATGGATGAACGTTCATCTGCTCCTTTCATTTCAATTTTCAATCATTTGGTGGGCGAGTGAAAGATCCCGAGTGCCAAAATCCAACATAGCTAAATCGGTCCACTAATGAATATTTTTTTTACTTTTAAATCATTTTGTGTTCAGACAATTCAACTTGCGTGAAAGATGCCAAATTAAAACAAAAAGTGAAGTCTCTGATATCTGGTTATGGAAACTCAGGCTTCTGGATGACACGCTCCAGTACTTACTACTGCTCCAGTGGTGATAGCTCTATACAGGGTGGAATTTTCGAAGCGTACATGGAGGGAAAGTATTCTAAATACTGAAGACAGCAACTTTTAGGCCTCATTTACGGAGACGCGGGGCGTCTCGCGGCGCGTGTGGCGTGGCGTCTCGCGGCGCGTCGGACGTTTTTTCTGTTTACGGTGGGGCGGCGCGTGAAGCGGCACGCATCATCGCACGCGTAAACACAAACTTATAGCAATATACGACCATGTTCATAGAGAAGCGAGACGGGAAGCGTGGCGGTGCCCGCCGCGGCGCCCGCCGCGGCGCCCGCGGCGGGCATCGCGGCGGCGCACGCTCGCCTCGATCAAATCGACTAGTTTTATGTTGGCGAGAGATGGGAGCGCACGTGTCGCAACTTGCAGCATGATCATATCATACTCCATTGCGACGGTGACTCGTCTGTGTTGCGCGATTTCTAAATAAGACTGACAGAAGATTCCGCCTCGGACATAGCTTCATCGAGAATTGCCGCTGCGTGCGCCGCTGCGTGCGCCGCCGCGTGGGACGCGTCGGTGCCATCCGCGGGCTCGGCCGCAAAAAACGCCCTAATTCAAACAAACGCGTCTAAAATCGCTTCTCCGTAAACGCACTCATACAACGCCATATATTTGAATTCAGTGCGGGCCGCGCCGCTCAACGCGACGCGCGACGCCCCGCGTCTCCGTAAATGAGGCCTTACTCAAAGGAAACATTCCTTTATTAAAAAAAAAAACAACTCTGAATTTAAAGATTTTTTTAAATACGCTTGCGACATCCGGGAATCGTACCGACTAAAGTCCAAAAAATAGCATCCTGTATTTTTATGGCACCAATCGATAGGGTCAATCATAAGGTTAATGAATGAAACATCAAAATTGGTTCATTAGTTTTTGAGAAAATCGCGGACATACATACATACGGGTCGAATACAGAACCTCCTTTTTTGAAGTCAGTTAAAAAAGCTTAAATGTTGTACAGAAATGAGGTATTCTTTAGATAGGTAGATAAATGAATTGCTTATTTGGTGCACACAAAATACAGACACAACATATAAAAACACCATTAAATAATAACTAACTACATGAATGTTAGGAAATAGCTACAAAGGTGCCAACATACAAATAAAAAAACAAAGAAACAAGACATGTTGTGATGACAGCATTGGCTTAAGATAATAATTATGTTCATTTGAAACGTCAAACAAAAGCGCTGCTAACTGTCTGATCCATACGGGCTCCTTATTTGGTAACGCCTCCTCACATGACGTAGACTTTAAACATCAACAATAACTGCATCAAGCAACACACCACCCATTACGTAGGTCTTTTCGATACACACTCGCCATCATCATTCCCTAATAAAGCAATAGAACGCGAGATGGATATAAACTGGCCACCGGAAACTATGAAACTTGACGTCACGCCAGCGAGTGTTACAGAATCCATTGACGTACTACATGAAACACGATATTTCATGTACTGTACTCTATGTATTATTTGCAGATCAAATTCTTAGAACGTTAGTTGATGTGAGTTTTTTATTTTTGTAGAACAAACATACCCAAAAACTGTTTCGTTAGTTACTGTAAAAAATAATGGAATGTTTCACGTGATCGGGAAAATTTTTATAAAATTATAACCCGAACCGTAATTGCGTAACACACTATTAATCTCAATCGGAATCATTTTGAAGGATATTGCTAATCCATTGCTTCATATGTTCGAAAAATTTATCTACTCAACAACGTAAATAACGCAAAGAATGTTGTTGAACTGTCAAAATGAAACCCATTGCTACTGATAGTGCATTACGCAATTACCCCACTGTTTTTGTTCGATAAAAGAATTTACTATATGCTTCGGTACCCAATTTAAAAAGTTTCTTTAAAAAATGACTTTCATTAAAAATATACGTCATAACGAAAAATCTAATTCCAAGCTACACAGCAATCAAATTAGCGAGCGCCTTTTTCAAAGACGCGCAAACTGCAGCAAACATTTACCAGAACAATTGACACCATTGTGGAGGAAAATAAAAGAATCACCCGTCGCCTCGTCGGGACTCGGAATTGCTCGGCATTTGTCGTAAAACAATGTTTTATTGTGATACCTATAAACATGGCTCCGACAGACAGCCATTGACGGCCGACCTTACGGGCTTTGCAGACGAGCGACTGACTAAAATAAGCCCGAAAATAACCAGTAAGACTTTGCGTTTGGGCTGATACATAACACCATGCCTGTTTTCCTCGTGGATCAGGCAGATATGTACCTATATTACCTACTACACTTACGGTTCGCCAGTTATGTTTAAGTCTCATACTCCTGGCTGGTACTGAAAAAATCCAGATAGAAAAACGCAATAGCACTTTGCCCGACCCAAGAATCAAACCCAGAATATTATGCACTGCAGTAGCGCTTACGACCATCAGACTAACGACTGTTTTTGTTTGAATCCACCGAACGATTTTGTCCAATACCCACGCGCCCACGCAAACGAAAGTGTCATGTAGGTTATTCGTAATACAAAAGTTACATCATCTCTGATTGACACCACACTACCATTCATCATCTCCAAAAATAGTCACTACATATGGCCAGAAAATGCCACAGCATGCAAGTACTAGACGAGACATGTAAAGTGCCACAAGGATCTCTGGCGCCTGAATGACATTGACAGGGGGGCGTTGTTGGTAAACATTTATCACAGAAATTTTATTGACAAAACAAGATGGCAGCGTTAGTTCAGATTTTGGCCACGCGCCAAAGGAATCCTGTAGCGCTATATTTATGTGCACTTGTCAGTACAAATTGGAAACCAATAGGTACACATTAGTGTACCTGTACTGTACCTACAAAAAAAAAACCTATACAATGCGAGGTCAGCTAAAACAAAAAAGTCTGCTTTTACTGGGAATTAATAGCTTGATATGTCGTCATGCGTACTTGGTGGTCGTCAAAACGTTCGTCTGCATTAGGCCTTATGCAGTAATGAGCACTTTACGTTCGCATGCGGTAACAAAGCTGTAAAGAAATTGGCAAACGTTTGTGCTGGCTAATGTGCTTTGTTCAGTTCTGTACTGCACCGTCAAGTGCTGCAGACTTCTTTATGTGTAGTAATGCAATTTTGGAGCTCGCTTGAGCTTTTGAAGTAAACGTTTTCGTTATTGAAAGGGACGCTTTTGTTCTGTATTGGATGAGTAAATTAATTAGTTTTCATGAAAGAGACCTGGCGAGATGTTTTGGTATTGTCCTTTGGACTGCTTTTCAACGCCAACAATTTGTCTAATTGCTTGAGACTTTTTATATTAGGTAATTCTGAATACATTAATATATCTTCATTTGCCTAGCCTTTTCCCAACTAAGTTGGGTCGGCTTCCAGTATAGCCGGATGCTGCTGAATATCAGTATTATACATGGAGCGACTGCCTATCTGACCCCCACAACCCAGTTACTTTGTAATATGATACCCCTTGGTAAGACTCGTTGTCAGACTTTCGGGCTTCTGACTACCCATAACGACTGTCAAAGATCCACAAATCACAGCCGGGACCGACCGCTTAACGTGCTTTCCAAGGCACGAATGGGTCCCGGAAAACACGTCGTTGGAAAATAATATATAATTAATATTCACGAAATTCATTGAACCATGCGCTTTAAAACGTCGTAACGTTTACGAGTCTGCTTTAAAAAGGTATTCTCTGAACGACATGAATCAGGCGCCAATTTTAAACGTCCGATTTGGCCCATATCGGAACTTGACCGAGATTCGGGTCGAAGCAATAAACATCTCTCATGCCAATCCGATAAAATGTGAGCACCCAGTCACACGTAGGTTTGAATATTCGGTAGTTTACTAGATATCATTCACATGATAGGTACTAATATAAGTACAAAAAAAATCGATAGAACACACATAATGAGAATCGTCGACTCTCACAACCTGTTACCGTGAAAGGCTTGGATATTATGGCAATGATTTTATAGGCTACTTAACAATTAATAGACAAACATATAATAGACAAACATACTTCTACTATACAGGGTGGCAAAGACCTGCTAGGGTCGCGGGTTGTTCGAAAGAGATACCGTGGCCCCTGACACAGGCAACTGAAGGAACACGGGTGGGTTTTAGTCAGTAAAAGTCTGACACGCCCTCTCGCTCCGCCCAGAGCGGGAGAAGTTATTTGATAATTTTCCACCCAAAAAAAAGGGTGGCTGTGATTGACGCACAACCTGTTACCATCGATTCAGTACATGATTGGGAACCCCATGCATTAAAATTATTCGTCGATTATTAAAAAAAAAAACGGCAGTTTCCCCCAAAAGTGCAATATCTAACCTGTCAACGGCAATTTTTTTTTTCAATTACTGGCGGAGAATTTCAACGCATAATATCCAAGACTTTCATTCGAAAGTATGGTCCAAAAATAAAAGTGCTTCTGGCAAATGAGAATATCGACCCCAAAAAAAAAAACAGAGTCAGGCCGTAAACAAAGCAGCCATCAGGCCGTATTTATTAACCTAGACGTCCATCCTTTTTAATCCCGTATGGTCTTTGTCAGGCAAACAGTGAATGAAGCATATGTATTGAACACTCTGAATTCGTTCTTTGCGGATTATTCTGCTTTGTGTTCGCCGGTGGAGTGCTATTGTCAACCTATAGCGGCCACTAATTCAATTTTGCTAATGGTTTCGGCCATTTCACTTTATGTCTACTTCAATATGACGGCCACATATGTGGGATTAGGATTTGTGTTTGTTTTTTCTTTAATTCGTTTTTTTTGCTGGAAGTTTAGAGCTCTGTGCTTTTCTAAATTTTAAGTGGTGTGCGTGTTTTCATTTACATTGCTTCTTCGACTAATGGGTTTTTCAATTAATTGTTACCTATGGCTTGCGTAGCATCTCTTTCCATGCCGGAGGGACAGCCTGCTTTAAATACGTCTGGATCTGCATCTCGTCGTCTCACGACTACGACACATTCACCGGTGGTAGCATCTTTTTCCGTGCCGGGAGGACACCCTCTTTGAAGACATCTGGATCTACATCTCGTTGCACTACGACAACACGTGGACGAATATTTCGTCGTCTCACGACTACGACACATTCACCGGTGGTAGCATCTCTTTCCGTGCCGGGGGGACAGCCTGCTTTGAATACATCTGGATCTGCATCTCGTCTGCGTACTGCTACAACACATATACCGCTAGAATGTCTTTGCATGCCAGGAGGACATCCTGAATTGAAATCATCTCGTCTGCTCAGGACTACGATGACGCATTCGCCAGTGATAGCAACTCTTTCCGTGCCGGGAGGACAGCTTGCTTTGAAGACATCTGGATCTGCATCTCGTCGTCTCACAACTACGACACATTCACCAGTAGCAGCATCTCTTTCCGTGGCGGGGGGACAGCCTGCTTTGAATACATCTGGATCTGCATCTCGTCGTCTCAAGACCATAGCGACGTATTCGCCATTAGAATGAAGGTCAAGACCATCTTCACCGGTGTACTGACATTTGATTTTACCCACGCTTGCTATTATAACAAAGAAGATGAGTAACTTGAACATTCTTGAATCCTTCTACAGGTTGAATGTGATTTTTTTATGACCGTGTATGCCTATTTATAAATCATATAAAATGAATCAATCTGTCACACTATTCAATTTAGTTTTATTTGTATGACATTTATTTTTTATAGGTACATCAATTACTTTTATCGAGCTTGTTATAACGGCAAATAATCACTATTAAATTATCAACGTTCCATGGATCTAATTGTGTTGTTAAACCAATTTTACTGAAATAAAGTCGTATTATTATTATTTTTTAGGAAACTAAAATAATTATAGACAGAATGACATTGTCCTTATTAAGGACATGTCCACAATACGGCAATCTCTGTCGACTATTTATAGGTAAGACGTAACATTTATGCCGAAGATCCTCTAATTAAAAGATTACGCTTGATCGAAATGAATAAGTAATACATGTTCCGTTTACCAATCTTATTCTGGTTAGGTGTTCTCAGAAATTTTAATGTTTTTGGGTAAAACTCCGAGAAAGGCCACTGAGAGTCTCGTGTATGAAGCCTAAAACAACACAGACTTCAGAAATAGACCGAAAACTATATTATATTAAATGAAAACTGAAGAAAATTATAAATAAATATTCATTTCATACTTATACGTAGTACGTACATCGTTTTAGAGTTCCTTATCAATAGTTGCTTCAAAACCATTATAATTACTTAAACGATAATCGAAGCATCAGTCTCGCTGTGAGCACAACTCTTTATATAATTATTATGCTATCGAAGAAACCTTGCGCCAGTAAATAAATAAGATCAAAAACTGAAACTCTTTGAAATTCATAGCCGGTAATTAAAAAACCAACATTGAAAAATAAACCCACCTCCGCGAATAATGTTTCATTGAATACTGCCATGTTCATGGAAGACAACAGACCTGTCGGTAGGTACTCTTGTGTTTTTGTGCCTACTCCCCTCTGCGTGAACCAAACTGCGGGGTAATTGCGTAACATACTGACAGTAGGAATGGGTTTAATTTTTGACAGTTCAACAACATTCATTGCGTAATTACGTAGTTGAGCAGACAAAATTTTCGAAAATATTAAGCAATGGATTAGCAATCCATTAGCATCCTTCAAAATGATTCAAATTGTGATTGATAGTGTAATTGCGATTAGGGTACTGGTCCTAAAGCTCCACCGGCTACACTACGGATCGTTGCCCACTCAAATCCGAATCGAACTGGGCCTTTTTATACAAAAAGTCAGTCTAGGTCCGTAGGTCGGCTGGAGGTTGACAAATCAAATCTGTGCGTTGGACTAAATTGATTAGCTATAGGAACGCTGTCGGCTGTTTTAATTTCGTAATTGATACGGACTGATGTTTGGAACAACGTGGAGCCTTTTTTGCTTTTGTGTAAAAAAAAAGAGCCAGTAAGTACGTATAATAAATTATCCATTTTGTCTGCGGGATTCATCTGTGCTTTTATTGGTATTGTTCCTTTTTTGACAATAGGAGTTTGTAAGGAAAGTATAGAAAAAGAATATTTAAACTACCTAAATTAATATGTTAGGTACACCAAATGATATATGGTTTGTTAACATAGTGCTAGTTAATCTATTAATATATATTTAATATACAAGGTGTAACAGAACAAACGCAAGTCCTGAAAATAGTTTGTTTATAATTGATTACTGAATCGTTTTCAGTAACTATTCATATAGGTATATTTTTTTTAAATTATGTATTTTGCCATACTGACCGCCGCTTGAGCCAAAGAAAGTTAAAATTTATTTCAACACGATTTTCTTAATAATATTAGTTAACTTTAAAAAATTAAATTTTGGTCATTGTATTATGCTTTTAACTCAATGCTCTAATTGGGGCGTTAATTATGTTACATAATTATATTATATGTGTAATTAAGTGTGCATACTTAAACGACTGTTTTATTGTCACTCCTAACAGAAAAAACTAGGTACACTATCGTAGACACCCTTAATAAAAACTGAAAAGTTTTCATAATACTACGATTGAAAAGTCCTTTCCAATTTTCTTGAAAGAATCTAACCATCTATCGCCAAGCTCTTCCTTGTTTTCATAACATCACTTCATAAATCCTTTTTGATTTATATTCTCGAATACCTTAGCCCGCCTTTGTTGTACGTGACAAAATTAAAAACACTTCTTGTGCATAAAAATGTAATAATTTACCTGCAGTTACCTTGTGTCTCTAGTCTACTTTATTAAAGTTTTCGAGCCAAAGTGATAAAAATGATGGGTCTTCATAACTAAGTAGCTTTGTCTTTATTTTGTAAAATTTTTTAATGAAAACTGGTGTCGTTTTATTTGGACACGAAAGGTCGACAGAGGCAATGACCTGTGAAGTTCAAGATAGCAGAATTACTAATGGGTCACAAAACACCGAAATAAATACTAGTGCTAGATCGGTTTCATTATAATTATGCTACTTTTTCTGATTCTTAGTATTTACGATAAAATACGGTGCTCAATAACGCGTATCTAAGTAGGAAGGTCTCAACAATCTTTTACTTGCCAAGTTAATATTATCATTGTCTTTATAAATTACAACAGAAAAAATATATTAGGTATGCGATACCGTATTATATTGTAGATAGCTTCTGCCTGCGACTTTGTCCGCGTGAAATTATCGCCTGCCCGCGCTATTACTTCGTTTTCGCTTAGCGTTCTTTAAGACTTTTTTTTATTGTTTGCTCAGCTCCTATGGGTCGTAGTTTGATGTTAAATAGCAAAGAACCTACCCCATGAATTGGGCTAACAAACGCAAAAATATATTTACAAATCCGACGAAGGTAGTTCCAGAGATTATAGCGCGTTTAAACAAACAAAATGGAAATTGGTAAACATTTAAATAAATAATAATTTAAAAATAATTATAATAATATGTATATTTTTTAATAATAGCATGCATATATCTACCTAATTATTACGAAAAATAAACTCTTTAGTAAACGAAATACTTTTCATTTAACTCTCGAGGTCTTGTTTATTAATATCTTATTTACACGTAACATAACTTCACGCTTATTTTCCCCGAAGGGTTTCACAGAGGTGACTACACCCATATTTTCTCGAATTATATTAACATCTTGTTTGTTTCCAAAATTCGTAATTCTATGTACATGCACTAGATAATTAGGGCTGAATATTCTCCAACTAATACGAAACTAAGTAACGTAAAGTTAAGACCTCATTTATTTTTGATGCGAAAATTATAGAATTTAGTTAAGCCATCTTCAAACCAAAAGTCTTGAAACAATATTAGCTCAATTTATAGTACTAAAATTGTTTTCAACAATTGAGACTGTATTTAATGATAAATTAATACTTTTGGAACTTCGTACTTCAGAAATACTGTAGTAGAAGGAAGCCTTATGGTTGATTTATAGGGCAAATTCATTTTATTTATTAAGTCTTTTTAAGAAACCATGGTAACATCTCACATCTTCTTCTTTTGGGGGTAAGCGTAATCAGCCAATAATGTTCCCACTGCTGGGACACAGGCCTCCTCTCTGTGAAACGAAGTGGGCCGTAAATCACCACACGGGCCCAATGCGGGTTGGTAGATATCAATGTCTTCGAATTTATGGTATTAGGACATGCCGCTTTCTCACGATATTTTTCTTCACCGTTTTGAGAGCAGTGGTGATGAAATAATTTATACAAAGTAAAGCGCCTGTCTGGGTTCGAACCTACGACCTCCAACTCGTAAGTCGCGGCTGTTACCACTGGGCCACCACTGCTGCTGGGAGTAGGCGATACTTATATATTTAATAGAGGCTGCTGCTCAATCTCTTGGCATTTATTTCCTGTGTCGCAACACTAACGGTACTTACTGGTAGAGTACAGACGCCAGCACATCAAGCTACCCGAAACTGTCAAATTTTCCCAATCAACTTTGAACCTTATACTTTATTGATAATGTTGAGAATCTATTAAGTAAAGAAATTTGACAGGTTGTAGTAGCTTGGTGTGCTGGCGTCTGTACACTAAGGTACTTATTGCCTGAAAAAAATCAGTAAAAACTCAGCCAATTAATAGTGATACCCCCTTACTAATAAACGTATTATATCAGCCCCCTTACTAAACGTTGTATAGCGTCTGTATAGTTCCACAACACTTTGTATTCTTCTTTCGAAAGTCAAATTACTGACGACTGAAAGAGAGAAATCAGTATACCTTACTCGCAGGATACACAGTGCAACTTAAGTGCAAGTTTAACTCTGTATACTTTTAAAAGCTAGTTGATCTTATTCAAAATGAAAACCTCAGTGAATTCAGTGACGTTGTCAACCATTTTGATATTATTTATGTAAAAACGGTTCGGATTTAGTAAAAATGTTGCCG
The DNA here is from genome assembly GCA_947508005.1 of Amphipoea lucens. NCBI lineage: Eukaryota > Metazoa > Arthropoda > Insecta > Lepidoptera > Noctuidae > Amphipoea > Amphipoea lucens. The sequence goes on along the minus strand of OX382373.1, from coordinate 7,545,483 downwards.
GCGGATTTGAACTGCAAAATATGGTAACGTAAATAAAAATATATTTGCTTCTACTTTAATAAATACTGAAGTAAATATCGCAAATATTCAGGGTTTTTAAATAGTTACTCTATTTTGCACAGTTTAGATGGGAAAAATACATTTTGTATTTAGTAGGAAGCGGAATGAAATTTTAATCCTATATTCTTCAGTACAACGAATTTCTAGAATTGCTTACAGGAGCTTTTTTTTTTGTTTGAGTTGGTAACGAATACCAGGAACGTTGGTAACGAATACCAGAAACAACTTGTCAGTTATGAATCGGACACCTATATTACATATAATAAAATCGTAGGAAAGTCAAAACTGTACATTGAATATTTTTTTAAAAGAATACTTGGGGCGTAATCTACAATCGATATCGAAGCCAAAAATATAGTTTTTAGAATTTTTGTCTGTTTGTCTGTATGTATGTCCGGGATAAACTCAAAAACTACTGCATGGATTTACTTCAAATTTTGCATGAACATTACTAAGAGGTCGGGTCAACACATAGGCTACATATTATCACGCTATCACCAACGGGGGAGGAGCTGTGAATCTTTATTTTTCTTACGCATTCTGTGACAGCGTGTAATCTAACGACGCATATTTAAATGTTGTTTTTCAGTAAGCCATGCTATTATCTAGCTTTACACTATAAACACTACGCCATTTAAGTAACTTGGGCAGAGAAACATAGTTTAATGAATTTAGTAGTAGTATAAAAAAAATTTGAAGCAGTGCCATCTATGAGATTTCATAAAAATCAAATCAAGTTATATATTGACACTTTTTTGGAAATTAATAATTTAAATTTGATCATGTTGGCGAGGTTATTAGTTAGTTATTCTTAAAATTCATAGATGGCAATGTTCATTTTCTTCATAAAAGTTGTATCGTATAGTTCGTTTTGATAAATTCAAGTTCCAACAAAACCCTCAAAATCTTGAGCAGAGTTGAGGAAGACAATTAAAAAAAAATGCGGTGTTAAGTATTACAAAAAAGTTATGTTCCTACTGGAGACGAAGTCGAAGTAACTGATGAACGCGTGCTGAACACCTGTCTCAGTTCACTTCAAGATGTGGTCATTTCTATCGACGGCAATCCACTGATCGAATATGGGTTACCAGCTCCCCAATCATCACCGCATCAAGACCGTGGAAATCGGGAGTATAACGCTGAGACAAATTACGATCCGGGCGAAATGACCACCATACGAAATGACCATGTCGCTTTGTTCTCTTTAGAGCAAAAACAAATTTATGACACCGTTCTTGAAAGCGGTGGGCATAACTAGGGTAAAATGTTTTTCTTGGATGTTCCTGGTGGAACAGGAAAAACATTTACCACTGGCATACTTGCAGAGGTCAGGAGGTAAGGCAAAATTGCTATTGCTGTAACGTCGTCGGGAATCGCTGCCACACTGTTTCCGGGTGGCAAGACAACATGTGCCATGTTTAAAATTCCCATCGATTTAGAGAGCGCCGAAACGCCTGTTTGTGGTGTGTCACGTAACAGCGATAAGGGACACGTGCTCAAGGATTGCTCTCTGATCGTATGGGATGAGTGTACGATGGCCAATAGGAAGGCAGTTGAGGCCGTGAACAGAACCCTGCAGGACATCCGCAGGAACGAACATTTGATGGGTGGTGTCACAGTTCTGTTCAGTGGCGATTTCCGGCAAACGCTTCCCGTGGTGACGCGGAGATCGAGGGCTGACGAGGTGAATGCTTCGTTGTGGTCACGAGTTCGTACGCTGCGCTTGACCATTAATATGAGAGCTCGGCTCGGCGGCAATGCACGTGCTCAAGAATTCTCCGATGTCCTTCTAAGTCCTGGCGAAGGCACTCTACCAGAAGAGAGAGGCGGACAGGTGGTGCTTCCAGAGTCTCTCGGTAGAGTGGTATCCAGCTTAGAAGAACTCATTCGCTGTGTGTACGGGGACATCAGTCTTATATTATACCGCACCAGCAGAATTCTTGGATGTGTGAGCGGGCCATTTTGACGCCCAAAAATGATCAGGCTGCAGCAATTAACGAATGCATTCTCTCGGAAATTGAGGGGAATGAAGTGGTTTACACCTCGATAAACACTGTTGTCGAGCAAGATGACGCCACACATTATCCCGTGGAATTTCTGAACTCCCTGTCAGCAAGTGGACTTTCAGCGCATACTATCAAGCTGAAGGTCGGTGTCCCGATTATGCTTCTTCGGAACCTATCTTCTCCGAAGTTATGTAACGGGACCCGCCTTAAAGTCATCTCGCTCCACAGACACACCATCGAGGCGGAAATTCTTATGAGTTGTGGCGTCGGCGAGGCAGTATTTATACCACGCATTCCCCTCATACCTCATAACTTCCCGTTCCAGTACAAGCGCGTACAGTTCCCCGTGAGTGTTTGCTTCGCGATAACCATCAATAAGTCGCAGGGGCAGACACTGAGGGCAGCGGGTGTCGACCTCAGGACGAGTTGCTTCTCACATGGGCAACTGTACGTCGCTTGCTCCCGCGGCACCAGTCCTGACTCTCTTTACATTTTGGCTCCTGGCAGCATAACTACCAACGTAGATTATAGGGAAGTGTTGTAAGGTATGATACCTTTGTACATATTTTTACTCTTTTGTGTCCTGGAATGTATTCCTGTATTATTTTCTCTATTTCCTTCAGTCACATCTTATGACTGAACTCAGCAGGACTCCCATATAAATCTCTTCACTTGCTTCGCTTGCAAAAAAAACTTATATTTTAATGCTATTTTAAAAGTTGTTTACTTATAATGCTGTAGCGACACTGGCATCTTAGGTATTTTTGGTGCTGTAGAGCCTTCACGCAGACGACGTCGCGGGCAGCAGCTAGTACTACATAAAAAAGACGGGTTGCACTCCGGGAGTGCCGGCAGAAGTGAAAACTTGAATATTAACGTTGAAATAAATCAATTATTAATTGAATTAATATAACTAATTTTTTTCACTATTTCTGCGTCACTTTTTTCATTAATAGATGCACTTTGTTCAATTTCCATATTTTAAACACTTTCCCCCTTATTCATAAAACTTATCAAACCTATTTTAGTTAAAATGGGGTTTGTCTCTTTCTTACACACAGAAATGACAACGTGACAGATAAAGACAAACGTTCTATAAACCTATTTTAGCTAAAATAGAGATAAAATAGGATTATGAATAAGGGCCTTTATATACACGAATTTTACGAATACACAGCAGTGTGGCTACTACACAGACGGTCGAGCCATCAGCTGTCCATCCATCCATCCATCCATCCACATCCACATCCACATCCATATCCACATCCACATCCATTGTCGTGTGTCACTTGGTTCACTTCGGTTGGCGCCGCCGTAGAAAGAGGGGGGATACTTAGTAGTTAGGAGTAGTAGTTCTCCCCTGTGTAGTCTCTCCTGACGGTCACGTGTCCTGACTCGATGTCCTGACGCGAGTTTAACATTTTTTACCCATTACAAAAAAGTGTGCAACGCCGCTAACGAAGTTTTCACTTCAAAAATAGTTCTTTAAAAACTACAAAATGTGAATTTTATTTCAACTCTAGGTTCTGCCCGCGGCTTCGCCCGCGTGGATGCCGGAAATCATCCCACGGGAACATTACCGGGACAAAAACTAGACTATATTTTACTCCATAATAACATCAGCTATCTGCCAGTGTAAGTCCCCTCAAAATCGGTCCAGCCGTTTCGGAGATTAGCCGGAACAAAACAGACAGATAGACAGACAAAAATGAAAAAGAAATGTTTTTTGTTTATAAATAGAGTACTTTTATATGCATTTAGCAAAAAAAACTGTTATTTTGGTATTACAAACCGACACTTCAATTTTATTTATTTGTATAGATATGAAACGCTAGTAGGTGGGGGAGGGGAGACTATAAAAAATTTATAATTTTCAGTTTAACTCTTAAAATTAACCTTGAGGTTCAAACCTTGGTCAAAGACATTGTTCTCTAAGTCCTATAATATTTAAAAATTCGTCCAAAATATGCAAGCAGCTGTTATAAATATTGTGATAATATATCAAAACAAGAAGCAGCCATTCCGACAGGCTATCAATCATCTTGGTCCAGCACTTGGCACCGTCTTACGACTTGTTACAAATGAATTTTTAAACCCAGCACTACGACGCCCGTCCCTTATCGACCGATAAAATATAGTTACGTTTATGTATTAGGACTCTCACCTTCAAAAGCACTTGGTTTGAATTCATTACACAAGGTTGCTTTCAGTATTTCGTAAAAACTTGGGCAGGATAAAAAATGCGTAGCACTCGTGTAGCAGAAAGCTTTAGGTATAGTTAGGTTGTTTTATTTTGTTTAGTTTAAATTTAGGTCTTGTTGTTTAAGACTTACCGAACTTGCTTGGTCTAGAGACACGGTTTGAAACATAAGGTTAATAAGTTATATAATAGTTGTTCTGTGTTATTGTTATGTATGAGATTTATATAATTTAGGATAGGTAGTATGTTATAGAAGTTCCTTTTTAGGTTAATTTAATTGTAAGTATATAAATACTACGCCATCGCATTAGGTTAATCCTGTTATGATAGTTGTAAAGGTAATTATAAATCACACTACCACACTAATATTATAAAGGCGAAAGTTTGTGAGTGTGTGTTGTGTGTGTTTATATGTTTGTTACTTCTTCACGCTCAAACGGCTGGACCAATTTTGACAAAATTTTGTATGGAGGTAGCTGAAACCCTGGATTAACGTATAGGCTACTTTTTATCCCGACATTTCCACTGGATCGACACTTATGCGAGTGAAACCGCGGGGCGCAGCTAGTAAATAAATAAACAAGGCAGTTGCCTGTGCCTTAGACGTGTGCCGCTCGTGTGTATGCACAATAAGTAAGAATTAAACTTAGTGCTAAAAAGTCCTTCATACATACAAAATATACAATTACATGACAAAGAAGTACATTAACGTTAAAAGTTTACTTATAAACCATAAACTAATATTTTAGCCAAACCACGACTTAATATTTTAACAGAACCAATTCAGCCTATCGCAGTCCACTGCTGGACACTCCTGCACCTCTGCTGGTCCTCCGCTTTCAGCACCCAGTCTATCCCAGCCACCTTTTTCCAACCAACTATCCATCGCCATTAACCATCTATTAGAGCTTCATATAAATTCTAGTTTCATAAATTCGTGCAGCGATTATATCATGGGACATTTGCAGTAGGATTTAGACATAAAAGCGTTTAAATTCACAAGTTTTGCACAGTTACGTGCAATACCTAAACAAGAAGTCTTTATCACCTACGCTATCTAAACTTTCGTCTTAAAACAACAATTTTTTCGCTCACTTGTCCTGTCTAAACGTGATTGTATTTTTCATTTTATTTTATCTACTGTGGCATAAATTTGGAGGAGCCTAGCTTTTCAAGCTGCGATATGAGAACTCAATTTTAGCCATCATTGCACTTGGGCTGAATTTCTATAATGGTATTATTTAATCTACTAAAATTGCAATAAAAAAGTTGGACGTCGTAAGCATTCTCTACCAGTCAACCAAGGATGGTGAAGAAATTAGATAATACTTTACATAAATTAGATATTAATAAATTAGATAATGATGATTATATGCCATTTTGATTTTGTGGTTTTGATTGGTGGTTTGGTAGTTATGAGATTTGATTATGCTTATTACGTCAAGCATATTAAAGATGATCAAGTTATACCTAGGTTTGTTAATAAATTGAAATTTATTGAAACTGAAAAATAATAAAGCATTTAAATTGCACGTCACGGTTTCTTTACGGCACAGTATATAAACCACGCTGTAAAAAAAACGTGTCAGTCAACAAGCTTTCATAGTGATCCATACAACATTGACGACCTTGCCAACAGACAACGTATAAACCGCGTCGTAGAAAAAAGTTTAAGTCTATTTAGACGAAACAAACAAACATTACTTAAAGTAAATGTTCTTGTAAATCGATTTTATTCAATTTCGAGCGGACATTGTTGTTTACATCTTTGGCAAATTTAGCGCGGCCGGACCTTACACTACTTACCCCGTCTAATCCACAAGATCGTTCATTACAAATACCTAACAACATTATTATATTTAGCTACTTCAATATCTCTTTACAGCCAATAACTAATATTGACACGTTTAATGAAGCGTGTAACGCAGCACTCGAGCGCACTGGCGTAGCATGTCAAGTCAAATGTGATGACGTCATCGGTGTGGGAGTTGACGCCGTAGTCCCCAAACCGTTTGTCTATTGAGGAAACAAGACTAATAACAAAACAAATATTAACAAATATTTTAACCCCCTTATTCATAAAACTTATCAAACCTATTTTAGTTAAAATGGGGTTTGTCTCTTTCTTACACACAGAAATGACAACGTGACAGATAAAGACAAACGTTCTATAAACCTATTTTAGCTAAAATAGAGATAAAATAGGATTATGAAGGGGGTTTTTCTATTATAAAATCTCTGCTTGCGTAAACACAATGCGCCTTACCCGAATCGTTCAAAACTCTGCTGTTCTTTATGCTACGGCTACATGATCGCGATAACGTGAACGTTGTGCGCTCTCTGTAGTACAGTGGCACGTCGTGTGCGAGAGAGAGCGCGTGAAGTCGCGTTATCGCGACAATGCTGCAATGTCCAGACGCCAGCACATCAAGCTACTACAATCTGTCAAATTTCTTTAATAGATTTTTAACTTTGTCGCTAAAACTTAAGGTTCAAAGTTGTATGGGAAAATTTGACAGTTTCGGGTAGCTTGATGTGCTGCCGTCTGTACATATATTGTTTAAACCTATTCATGTTTTCTCTATCAGTGAATTTGTAATTCTTTCGTGAAATTAATATTTTTAACTGTAATATTACTTATTGTTTTTTTTGGCGTGCATCAGTCGAGACAGCAGAAAGGCGAATATTTTGCCTGTATACAAAATACTTGTTCAACTGTACCTAACAAGGAAACCTTTTGAAGTGAAAACTTTTAATTTTTCTAACAAAAAGTTCCTTGACAATAAGTTAGTGTTATATTGGCTCCTTCCGCCATTCTTAATTTTTATTGGCTTTTCCTCTATTAGCTGAGAATTTTCGAACTTTAGCTTTTTTTTTTAATGTCACAGACAACCCGCCAGTGCGATAGAAAATTTTAATCGATCGACGTTTTTATGGTACAAAGATTTTCCATGGTTCCGTTTATGATGCAAAACTTCATGCTTATTAAATTTTTAGTGCTTTAAAACCATGACGCGTCATTTCCAATTTTTTCTCCAGAAGATGGCCCTTCCCACGATCTATTCTGCCAGTTCCAAACCTGAAATAATATTGACGGCCAAAAATTACCGTCTGCATCCACTAAATATCGTCAAGTTTTATTTATCTCCACACGTGCACATTGTGCCTCGGAATGTCCGTCTGATTCAATTTTATTAATGGACTTGGAAACTTGCCCCACTGACTGTGAACCATTCTATTTGTCGCGAGACGAGCATCTTAGACCGTCGATGAGTGATTTCATAACCTATGCGCTTGTGTTTAGGTCTATATTTGTGGGACAGCGCATAGTGTTTATTGTAGGGTTGTTACAGAATAACAAACATTTTATATCGTATCCGTAGCCATGCACAAGTAGTCTTTCATCAGTGGGGAGATATTTTTTTATCCTGATAGAATAATAAACTGAAATCGTTTGGATGAGTACTTTCAATGACCCAGCGTTGCTGTCAGCATTCCGTTTGTGTTTTTTAGATATACTAACTGTTGTTTTAGTACCAATTTTCTTAAGATATTTTTCCTAAATTTAGTCGCATATTTCCCTCCCAATGTGCCTCTGAAGCCTGTAAGTTTTTAGCACTCTACTTATCTTTAGCCAGCAACCTAGCCCTCGTTCCTACTAAAACAGATGTACTAATCAGTTCAGTCAACAAGTAGGTAACATCCCTACGTGTAAGACGAGTCGTCCCGCCCCGCGAGACAGCATTGACTCATTGAGTCACATCACACAACATGTCAACAAGGCCGACCCGTTTCGGCGTTTACGATATTGCTTTTTGGTTAATTTACTTTATGATCATTCAATGTTTTCACATTCGATACTGTTCTGGTCTTGTGATGTTTACTACCGTTGTGTTTGGCTGCCAGTGTTGGTGTCCTCAGTGATTTGGTTGATGTATTATAATATACTCTGAGGTGGACATCTGAGGGACCCGTGGCTAAATAATAACAGCCGCACAGGTCGATCGATCAGGTTAAGCTATGCTTGCCGCGGTTGGTCTGTGGATGGGTGACCATCTTTACATACCGAGACCCCTCCGTGCCTCGGAAAGCACGTTAGGCCGTTGGTCCCGGCGGATCTTTGACAGTCGTTACGGGTAGTCAGAAGCCCGAAAGTCTGCTGACAACCAGCCTTACTAAGGGGTATCGTATTACCCAGTAACTGGGTTGTGGAGGTCAGATAGGCAGTCGCTCCATGTAAAATACTGGTATTCAGCTGCATCCGGTTAGACTGGAAGCCGACCCCAATATAGTTGGGAAAAGGCTAGGCAGATGACTCTGAGGTGGATATCTTTATTTTTTGGGATGCCTATAAGTGATAATGGTTTGAAGTTGCTTTCATTTTATAACTAGTCATTTATACAGGGTGGCAGGAAAAATCGACGACGATGTCTCCTACCGTGTATAGGATTCGAATGCCTAAATTACCTTTAATTATGAAACCTATCTAAATGATGGTTTCCTTGCCGTTATTTATTTTAACTTTTCACACAAAAAGGTACAAAGGCTGACTTAATGCCTTAGATGCCTAAGGCATTAAGTCAGCCTTTGTACTTTTTTGTGTGTTTTCTTCACCACCCATAGTTGACTGGTAGAGAATGCTCTCTACCAGTCAACTAAGGGTGGTGACGAGATTAGACGGCAGGTGCTTTGACCTTTACATTTCAGTGCTGACATCCCTTTTCGTGAATGATTCTAAAGACGGAAAGTATTTCTAAATCATTTTTTCGTGCCTATTAACAATGTATCCCTTCTATTTAGGTACGACCACGTCAGACCACAGTAAAATGTATACACAACTCCCTTTATATATTATACCTACTGTTCTCAGTGTTCCCTTAGGATGTCCGAACGTTGACGGACCTACCAACAACATAGGCATATTGTTATTGATACAGACATTTTCTTATGTACTTATGTTCATACACTTGTTAATTTCAGCATTATTTGTTTCAGGATGTGTTGGTAGCCGGCACCGCCCATGCATGATGGCGGCAGTAAATTCGGTAAGCTTTACAAACTGTTGTAACTAAGCTTATTTACTTCGCTAACAATCCTCGTTATATACATGTGACGTAGGAGACAGAAATAGATACGAATAAAGGTTAAACGCGTGACGTCAGGCCATAGAATCCAATTTAAATAGTCTATGTATGTGCAATATATACAAGTAAGTACCTAATGTTAATTCAGTGTATGGATAATTAAGAAGAAAGTATAAAATATTAAAAAAAAAAACAGAAAATCGCATTTTAAGGTTCACAAAAACAAGCAAGAAACAACGTATTCCGAGTGCTCACTTGGAATACGTTGTTTGTTAATTGTCAATAATATCAATCCGGTATAATGACAATTCACTTCAGTTTTATCGGAGAGATGTTTACGGAATAGATCGACAGATGCTGTACTCCTAAATGACGGATTGCAAACCTCGGCTTTAAAATAGGTAATTCCCAACAATTCATCCGTCAACAAATGAGCATCGCAAACCCAAATAATTAAACTTACACAGCTATAACAGTATTTACAATCGAAAACAAAGCCGAAATCCTAATCAACATAGCTCCTAAAATTCACTCCACGGCCATTGGAATACATGAATTAATAAACCCGTGTGTTCAACATCGTACAGACAGCTATCCCAATGAATTCAAACAGCAGCAATTCAGCTTTGATATTACGATTTCGAAATTATTTTCATTTTGCCATCTCTTGTTGCTAGGTTAAAATTAATATCGTAAAATGTGTTGTTATTACACGAACGCACAGTAGTCATCTCATTAACAGGGTTCAATCCATCGTGAATATCTGCCATTGTACAGTTCACTAATTGGCAACGTTTTCGCTTCAAGACCCGTCTTTCGATAATATGTGATACATTTTCGACGAAGACTTTATTAAGTGGCGAAAATGTTGACGAAAACGAGACGTATTCTAAATAACATCTTTGATTTGTTAGAAATGATCTGCTTTAAATATGCGATGATTTAATATATTCTGAATAGCTCGAAGTGGTTTACACGGCTTTGGATAGATTATGGTGACAGCGGACCGTTATAAAGTTGTTTCTTTTTGTAAATTATGATGTTATCAAATGTATTTTTCTATCTTAAATCCGATAAACATCAATAATTTATTCAGTTTCGTAAAGAAAGAAGTATAAAAAATATTTTACCGTGTTGGTTTTATATAGAACCTCGTGTAGAATATGGAATAATAGATGTTCAATGATTAGGTACACTACGTGTTTAGAGAGGCGTGGTCATATTGAGTATGGTACTTTCCATCAAAACTGAACAACTTTCTCCATGGAACCAGCATCGTAATCGCGAAACAATATCAACCGTCCCATACATTTGAGTCGAGTTTTGTATGGGATAGCTAATCATTTTGTTGATAGTTTTCACACCATTCTGACACATGCTGTAGAGACAATAAAATAAAACACCTGATTTTATTACCATAACTCAAACAACATCTTTGTGCTTCGTTGTCATAACACCCGAGTTGACCTCGATGTCTTCACTACAAAACATATTTTCTTCTCAGGAAAACAGTACCTACCTAATATTATACTAAATATAATTTATACGGGGAGATTACGTGGTTGCTATAGAAATCGCCGTCTCTTACCTAGAGAACGTCCTACGCATTGCCAAAGTTTTCTAATATTCATAAATATAATGGTATCTGACATCACACGTAAAGTTAGTAACGTTGAACATAGTTACGATTAAGTGGAAACCGCTTTTATTATGTGTATGTCAAAATAGGGCAGATTAAGAACGAAATGTGCATGTTTGTCAGCTGTCCTTCACATTGAACCTATCAAAACAGATAGTTGGATCCCATAAAAATACGTTTTTCCACAATGTAGTTTCTCGAACTACGTCAAAGGATCTGAAAACCATATCCAACTGTGCAAAAGATTTCCTCGCTCGTATCGAATCAGCATAACATTCCCGCTCCGCACCTCTCACTGTTTTATCTCCTTTTTTTTTTTTTTCTCGCCCATAAGGCCTCGTTCAGAGCTTAACAGCCACCGTAACTGCCTCATCACTGCTCTCTCCCAGGTATAACGTGACCAGATAAAATGGACCTCCGCGAACTATTATTTTTACCGTTTCCTAGTCCATTTTACTCTGGCATAGTTATAATGGTGCCTACGTTGGACGCTCCACCATGGACGCCTTCCAAATCGCATCGCATTTGAATAGCAACTGCAGTTCGACGATAGTCGTTTAACTTTTATCGATCCATATCTGAACAATCTTTAGTATATTGGCATCGTTTATATTCTTGAAAATGGACAAAATTAGCCTATCTATACGATAATGTTATGCTTAAATTATTCTGGGTTAATAAAAGTATATTTATTGGTAATAACTAGCTATAATAAATATTCTGAAGGAGAATGTAAATATTTGATTCGATTTGATTAGACATCGTTTGGTCGTAAGTTATATGAGTCAATACTTGGGAAGCAAACTGTTCGCTTCGGTAAGCGATTCCGGTTATACTTACATAGTAAAGGCTAATGATGTCTATTTGGAACCGAATATTTATTTACTACGTTAGGGTTCTAACATCCAAAGTAAATATTGATACTAAGGAAACACTGTACCTTATGATCTAGGTACACAATTCTTAAAAGGCTGCAAATAAAAAGGAGCTTTTAAAAGGTGTGCAAGTATGTGGTATTTTTTAAATGTAGGTATGTTAGGTAGGTATACAGAGGGGCAGGGACAACGACGCGCCAACTGTAACCATGAATTAAACACATGATTCTAGGGATTACTTGCATGTCGTCAGAAACGCAAATGGTCAAATACGCATGCCGACAGAAACTCGTCTCGTCAGATTTGCACTACGACAAGGACGCAGCTCGACAGACACGCAACTTGTCAGATGCGCGTCTCGACAGATACGCAACTCGACAGTCAATTAATAAATAGGATTTAAACGCTTGTAGTCAAACAAAGTTCGTATTTTATCATTAAAAAACTTAATATCAATACGGAAGATCCTCTAACGTAGAAATTTTTCGTCAGTTATCAAAAATAAAATCAACTGTTTCTTAGAAAAGTGCAAAACCTAAGCAGTCAAAATGTATGGAATGTCCCTTACTTAGTGGATACCTACTCGTCACAAAGAACACACCCTCCAAATTTCATGTCTCTAGGACCAGTGGTTTAGGCTGTACGTTGATATATCAGTCAGTCAGGACATTGAATTTTATATATACAGGGTGTTACGGAAAGGATACAAACGGGTTGAAGAGTGTATCTGGTCTAGAATCTCTATACAAAATTTCAGCTCAAAAGCATTAACTATGAAAATGCTTAATATTTTTTTTTTATTTCGACATCACGGCGCTGCACTGGCGCGCGGCGGCGTGATGTGCGTGTACTAGGCGCACAAACACACTACAGATAATGGATAATGACCCTCGTAGTGCGGTGACACGTTTGTTATGATTTCAATTAAATAAACTATCGAAATAAAAAAATATTAAGCATTTTCAAAGTTACTGCTTTTGAGCTGAAATTTTGTACAGAGATTCTAGACCAGATACACTCTTCAACTCGTTTGTATTGTTATACCCTTTCCGTAACACCCTGTATAGATAGATGAAAAATTTCAACGCACATGGGCGTTCAGAATCATGTACTGAATCCATGGTAACAGGTTATGCGTCGTTGTCTCTGCCACCCCGTACTGAAATCAATGGTAAAATGTTAACACCTCGGCAACAATGAAGCAGATTTTTTTGTTCTATTTTCAATTGTTCTAATAACCATAAACAAATAACAGGTGCTAAGCAGTGAACCGGAACCTCGTTTATGGACGGTAGCTGAAAATCATAAGAACCTCTGCCAGACGACGGCAGTTACACACCTTTAGTTCCAGTTCAAACTCAAACAATATCTTCAAATCAATTTGCTCGTTATACTTCAGTAATTTTCTGGCTGTTGGAAGGAAATTAAATGGTTCAATAATAACGTCATTTGCCTTCATTCTGGAATATTAATATGAAGTGTGATACCTTCAGAGAGTTCAGTGTTCTATCTCATTAACAACTTCACAGGCAGAAAGAGATGAATAGATACAGTGGCCTCCAAAAGTTAGAGGTCATTTTTCCTCTTCAGCTGTGATACACCACATTATGATTTAAAATTCGGGTTTCAAATGTTTGAACTGTACACTATAACGTTTTTATTGACTACTAGCGGCCCGCTCCATCTTTGCACGGGTGCAATTTTTTTTTTCGAATTTCCGAAATTTTCTTTCATACAAACCTTGCCCTGGTAATACCGAACACGACGAATAAATAATTATTCAATTTAGTGCAGTCGTTCGGAAGTCATCCGCGTACATACATTTCAGCGATTCATTTTTATTTATATAAGTAGATTTCAACCTATGACTTATCATATAAAATAACCAAGTAAAGTAATCCCTCAGGATTACCTGATTATTTTTTTATTTTAAATCATAATCTGGCATCACAGGTGAAGTGGAAAAATATCGACTAACTTTTGGACGCCACTGTACGTTACAACTGATTCAAACCATACACATAACAAAAAAATATTCATAAGGAGGTATTCCGCATAACACAGCTAGTTACTTGTAACCCAGTCCCCAAGAACTATAAGATATAGAATCACTTCTAGAGACACGAAATGCTCGTAAATGTCTTAGATTCAATTGTCAATCCTAGAGTTGTATCTATGTGGCATGAGGAGATCTCTGGCAGCCAAACTTCGCTAAGACTTTAGTACTGGGTCTCCGCAGTCGTATAAATCCGTCTTTCGTTATTACCCTACTAGTCGGTTACAACACAGCCTTTAAGTATGGATAAACCAAAGTCTATATACTCGCTGATAATTCCGCCCCTTTATTCATACACGTTGCTTAGAGTTAAGTGGTGTTTAGCGACTGTTTAACCATACATTTTTGACATTTGAACGCCACTTAACTTTAATCATCGTTTATAAATAAACCCCATAGTGTATAACTACTACTTTAGGAGTGTACAGACTGTATATCTACTAGCTATAGTGTAGGTATAATTGCTACTTTGGGAGTGCACAAAGTGTATACCTACTAGCTATCGTGTATAACTGCTACTTTGGGAGTTTACACAGCGTACACCTCCTAGCTGTGGTGTATAACTACTACTTTGGGAGTGTACAGATTGTATACCTACTAGCATAGTGTATAACTACTACTTTAGGAGTAAAAACGTAGCATACGCAAGGTGTGAGGCACGTGAGATGTGAACATTCGATTACACAGTTAAAATTATTGTTAAGTTGAATCTACTTTTAAACAAAAAAATATTGTTTACCAATTTCATCTTCTAAAATTTTAAAGATATTTTTACAGGCCAGGTTCTTTTTGTAAGATTTTGCCAATATCCGTCAGTCACAATATGTGTTTTACCTCCAGAAAACCGTTGTTTTGTTGCTTCATGTCTACGATCGCCACCAAAGCGTCCTACAGCTTGTCTGATTCATACCCTATAGAATACAGCTCAGCTTATCCGAAGTGATCTAAGTACATAGCTTTAGGTCGAATTTTACCATCTGATCGTGCTTTACATTCTTATCATAATGTGAGTAAGTAGAAGAGAACCTTATAACTAAGATTTTGATACCAGGTTATCGTTCTATGCCCGAGTAGGTCAAACTTATTAAAACTGTTCATAAAAAATTGACAAAGTCATAACTTTGAATGAAAAGTCATGTTATCATTATTATTTTCGCAGTTTATATATAGAAAGATATATAGAGGAAAAGGAAGACTACAGAAGATAGAATACTCTCCATATGAATTACAGATATAAAAGTAGTAATTTTACATAGGGTGACACAATGGGCAGTCTTATCGCTAAAAGCGATATTTTAAAGACCTTTGGATGGATTTAAAGGGAAAAGGGAGACATTGCTGTAGGTAGTATGTGGTGCACGATTTTCATATACAATAAATACATACATATAAATAATACTTTCTTATTGCAAGATAAGTTAATATAATAATATAATAATATTCCACAACTATCACACAACGCCATCTAGTCCCAAGCTAAGCAGAGCTTGTGTTATGGGTACTAGACAACTGATAAACATACTTATATATTTCTAAATACATAGGTACATGTTATAGATAAATTACACCCAGACACAGAACAAATGATCGTGCTCATCACACAAACATTTGTCCTGGGTGGGAATCGAACCCACGACCTCCGGCATAGCAGTCAGGGTCACTAACCACTAGACCATCAGGCCTGTCAACCAACAAGTTAGACATTTCTCAAGTCATTCACAAACACATTCTGTATGTTCCTGTCTTGTCCCATCGGTTTCCGTGTGCGAGTGTTCAACGTTGTACGAACCATTTAATTTTATCGAATGCAATGTATAACAGATTTTTATGAATCAGCTGGGAGTCAATATACCGCGCACATATGGAACGCGTAACGCACGTGTCAGCTTCATTTATTTTTTACCCGTCCGTGTGTTTTTTTTGTTTGATTTATGCTGGCCTCAGTGTCAGTGGGGCAAGCGATGAAATCAGTATCAGATTTCTTTTTAAATTCTCGCTCTATCAACGCTTCACCTACGGTATTTCTGAATGGCACCTCAGGAACTCATCGATGTACGTTAAAGTTGGTATTTCGATTTTTATTTCCGTTCTGATTTTAGAAACTGAAGATAGCCGTGCGTTAACGTGTGGAGGAAGAATTTATAGCTGATTATTCATAGCAATGATATATTCTTAGCTTTGTTTGATACGCGTATAAACTAAACAGAGTCGCGATTACTAAGGTCGTCATGGAAACGTTAGAACTTGTGATTGTTCTCGTATTGTGTAATATTCTGGCGTTTTATTTATTTACAAAAGGGCCTAGCAAAGGTTTCTATCATCATATTCATCATAATAAGCTGTCAAAGTTCGCAGCTGTTCATAGCTCGTCTGTTCAGAAAAATATGAATGTTAAAAAAAAAATATTTTGTGCTGTAGCTTGTTCACATTTATAAATTAAATTACTTGTTGAATGCTGAATGTTGAATGGGAGGAAAAAACGTGAGCTTAAATGTTACGTGCATCTACAAAGTCAACAAAGTGAAATAAAACAATAAAATTGCATTCAAAACTCTGTAGTTTTGCTGCTCTGTAGCAGCCAAAGCCTTATTTCTTTTATTTCCAAAACAAGACAATGGAAACAACGAATGAAATAGACAGAAACAAGGAAAACGTATCACTCTGACTGTTTTTAAAAGCAAAAAAACTTTGTTTTCCTTCTTCGAATAAAAAAAGCATAAAACATCCTGTAGGTACCTACTTAAGATAATGTTTTACAACTTATCAGTTAAATCAAACAGCGTTTCGCCATTTAAAAGGCATAAAAAGGGAAAAAGGGGCCAAGTTTTCCAGTTTTTCGGAGTTCTCCGACGGTTCGGATCGAACGGGATTAGGCTAATGAGCGCCGGATTCTGTCCATAAAATATACAAGACATGTCCCGAGCTTGATATCGGTAAATATTTAATGAAAATGGAATCAAGGGTTCCGGTTTGTTTATGTTTAGAATCGATTAAAAGTTCATTTGTTTCACTCTTATTCTTTAATCAAATCCAATGCTTATTTAAAAAATCAAACATTATGAACCAACGAGTTACGGATCCAATTCGCCGAATTCCTTTAGCTACATTATTCTATCAAATAGAGGCTCTTCATCTTGGAGGCATGCTGCGAATATGGTTACGAACCGGTGCGACTTCTCCACGTGCATCATCGTAATTTTCAAGGTTCGCAAAGAGTATCCGGACACCATAGCGAATGCGGTGCCCTTCGCATTTCGAACCATTTCTCCCTTCTATTGGGTTCCACGTAACTTGAGCGCTCAGGCAGAAAAGAAAACTCTTCCCGGAACTCTCGGTGGCGTCTTCAGCAAAAAAAAAAATTTAGACAGAGTTAATAATGTTCTCAAAAACTACAGCAAAAATAACAACAAAGATGTATTCATCACAAAATTAGTGACTAAGCACTTCATTTTAATGTGTACACAATAAACAGTTCATTGTTGCCTAATAAAGTGTTTAGTGGCAGTTCGCGCGGCGTCGGAGCCTCCCAAAATAACCGTGTCGTGTGTAACATCCCTATTTTCAAGGAATATTGCTCACATAATAATAAAATGAATGAGAATACCGTGTGCTTCCGTAGCCGAGAATATATTAATATATTCTTATTGAATTCTGTGAGTGCATCGAGTTATTAAAGATTAGATGAAAATATTATGAAATCCCGGAAAATGTTTGCTGTCTGGCGCGTTTTAGTAGGTAAGTGATTGATTCGCTGTAGAGTCTCGGAGACTATCAAACATGGTAACCTGAAGTTTAATGTTCAATATATAATCTAAGTACGCTTGTAACAGTTGTAACTATTCAACGCTATTATAATAAAGCTTACTGTAGGGGACACGTTTGAACACTACTAATTAGAAATATACTATTGTATGCAGCATATTTTGAGTTCCGGAGTTTCAATTTAAAGGGCCAGGGTAGTTTATATTACCGTATTGATTAATATTTCGTGAAATAGTCGTTCAATATATGAACTTAGAGGGTTGTATCGATGATTCTCATGATTATAATTCTGTAAATATATACTTGTTACGGTCGTGAATCATACATATTTTGCTCAACATACAACCTGCAAATTGCAAAAAACGTAAGAATTTTGAGTTTCGCGGCGGCTTTAATAAGGGTCGTATCAATATATCGGTAGGATCTTCCATAACGTTTAGTATCACAAAAAAAAAAATAATTTCCCACACGAAACTTAAACAAAGACATTTCATTAAATCAAAATAAAAAGCCATTAAAATTCTACTTTCGACCCAAGGAAAACAAAACGAAAGAGTGAGATCCTAATATTCTAGTGCTTTAACACTGGAGCCTTTTGTAACGGGTAATAAAGGGCGTTCTAGGGCTCAAGTGGACCCAACGGAAATTTAATCTGACAAAGGACCCTTTTGTTCCAAGAAATTCTGTCCTTAGATAAATGTCGGTAAAGTAGGCACAGCAATGAATGAATATTTCAATTTAATTAAAAATACGAGCAGAAAATGTTATTTTCTCCTGATTGCCCGTTTAGAGGACACTCTTACCAAGTCTTAATGACCCTTCAGTGTTTTGTTTTGATTCGAGTAATGAGCAATTTGTTCCGGTGTTTTTAACCGGCTCGAAAATAATCAGGTGTTATTTTTGTAGATTTAATTACGATTTGCTATACTTATATTATAAGGCATAGCGTATTACCCAGTAACTGGGTTGTGGTGGTCAGATAGGTAGTCGCTTCATATTAAATACTGGTATTCGGCTGCAATAAATTCAACCAGCTGGTTAGACTGGAAGCCGACCCCTACATAGTTGAGAAAAGGCTTGGCAGATGATGATGATGACTTATATTATAAACAGGTACCTAATATTTGTGAGTTTGTATGTAAGGAATTTCTGATCCCATTACAAAAATTATTTCACTGATATACAGTTACATTATTCTTAAAAACCAAAGGATATATTTTAGTTAAAACGAGAAACTTCACGCGAATGTGAAGTCACAGAAGCCAGAAGCTTGTGCGTCGATAAAATGATATGAATTTTCTTTTTAAATTAAATTAATTATGTTAGGCCCATAGATAAAAGAAAGAATGATAGAATACTTTTTATTGTGTACACGATAAAAATTACAGACGTAGAAATTTTAATAGGGGTGACACAATGGGCGGTTTTATCGCTAAATTCGTTTAATAACAATAAAAAATCTTGTATTTATATATTTTCTTCTATTTCTAGTGATCTGTACTGATTACCTATAGTTAAAGATAAATAAAAAAGCACTAAGTATGTACCTTCATAATGAATGTCAAAATGTTGTTTGTTTAGAATGAACACAAACCTTTTATAAAAGCTTCACTAATTAGGTTTATTTTTGGTATAATAAGTACTTGAGTCTGTTCAAGGAGATATATTGAACGAGGTTTAATGAAAATATTTGGAGTAGGTACCTGAAATATTGTTTCTGACTGTTGTTATTAGATTTTGTTAACAATAATATGATTAGGTAAGTCCAAGTTTATTCGGCATAGTACCACCCGCCGTCGAAAATTCCGCCCATTGTACAGACGCCAGCACATCAAGCCACTACAATCTGTCAAATTTCTTTAATAAGTTTTCAACAATATCGCTAAAACGAAAGGTTCAAAGTTGATTGGGAAAATTTGACAGTTTCGGGTAGCTTGATGTGCTGGCGTATGTACAAATATTTTGTTTATGGTGCTATTATATTATTTTATAATATCCAATCCTACTATCCGACTAATATATCACACTAATATTATAAAGGCGAAAGTTTGTGAGTGTGTGTGTTTGTTTATATGTTTGTTACTTCTTCTCGCCTAAACCACTGAACCGATTTAGATGAAATTTGGTATAGAGATAGTTTGAGTCCCGGAAAAGGACATAGGATAGTTTTTATCCCGATATTCCCACGGGATCGACATTTACGCGGGTGAAACCGCGGGGCGCAGCTAGTAATTTGATAAATGTGAAAGTTTGTGAGGATGTTTGTTACTCTTTCACGCAAAAACTACTGGACGGATTTATAGCTGTATAGCTTATACATCAGAATAAGACATAGGATACGTTTTATCTCGATATTTCCACGGGATCGACATTTACGCGGGTGAAACCGCATGGCGCAGCTAGTACCTATATAAAATAGTACAGTTCTTTACGTTTCCTGCTCTCAGTGAGGTTTAATTTACATCCCCTCTTGTTTAAGCTACTAATGACAGCGGGGATCAACTGCTTACTTCTCCAAGGAGTACTGAAAGGCATCCAAGCCTCTGTAGGTACCTACTATTGACTCGGTGGATGAGTTATATAGGGTGGGGTTTTTGAATGCTTACCTCTGCATTCAAGTCAATGAAACAATGGTGAACCGTAAGTGATAATCATTTCATTTCTTCTAGGCCAGGTATGGAAGTAAACAATTTAGCCTACTTATAATGTTTTATTTCGTACCTACATAGACCTTACCATGCGTTGTGCAAGTGCGCTACAATTTAAAATGTAATTTTATCTACCTTATGTTTAAAAACAAATAAATAAATTTCTGTTATCAAAACACAATTAAGTAGTTCAAACGGATAAAGATGGTTTAAACTAAACTACAACCTTCAATGAAAAAGTCTCCCTTCTTTCTAAGCCAAAATATTTAGTCAAAAGATAAAATATAGGGCGTTTATCACATGTTCATGATGGCAGAAGCCTCAGAGCTGCAGATAATGAGTCGGTACTGCACCCCTGGGCATAAAACTGAGGCATCGGCTACTTCGGGCGGTGCTTAGAGAATATCTCTTGATACAGCGGCTTGTATGTGAGACGGATGTCGGAAGCACTTTATTAAGATGGTGTTTTGGGGATACTATGAAGTTTAAGTGGTTAACAATAAAGGCTGTACTTATAAAATTAAACCGGTTTTCAAGACAAAACAATACTTGAGCTTGTACGCGCTTGTAGGTCATACGATAAAATCTACACTTTCAGAAACGACTGTCATTGAGTAGCTTTAATTTACATTAAAAAAACACCATGCTTAAAGAAAATCAAATCAAAAACTCGAAAAACTTCATGAAACAAGAATAAATAATGACATCGGTAGTCACAATTATTACCGACTACAAGAACTGTAGAAGTATCGGCCATCTACGCCTAAACAAACATAAAAAAACCTATAAGATAATGTATACGAATCTAAAATAGACATGAAAACTATTTCAAGGGCCTCTAACCCGACGAGCGGGCGACGACGGACGGGTCCTTTCTACCCTTTTAGCGAGTGAGTGGATCACAATCGCTGAGTTGACTTCAACCCTCCGCCGCCGGCCAACCGAAGGCCTTGGAAACACGCCAGCAATCTGTTTACTCAACTTTAATTGAGATTATCCTATTCCAAAATAATTTTAAATAGCCAATTCAAAATATTCTGATTGCTTAATCAAGACTCTTGTCTAAACAAAATTTCACTAGCCATCCAAACATTTATGAAATTGCTAGAAAATATTATTATCTTTTCCATTTCCGATGACGCAAATGCCAAATGCATCAAAACGTCACGCGTCAAGCGGCCGAATGTCTCAAATGACAAGTTCGCGTCAGTCACGCGGACAAAAATAGCAGACGATTGAGTAACCACTTCAGAAAAAATAGATCTTAATTTTCTCTATAATGTTAGTTTTACTCCGCTATCAAAGCCGTATTGAACATAAAATTTTAACGACGCCGCAAAACGGGCGGCGGTAGCGAAGAGAGTGCGGCGCGCCACCGCTTTATAGCAAATTGGAGTCATAGCGGGTTGACACCGAGACGGCATGGCATTGTCCCATGCGACGCGATACAACTAGACCCAACGGAGTATGTCGAGCTGCGAGATGAGGCGGCCATCGGACAGGTTGGATTCGAGCCAGCGATGTGTCCCGCCACTCGCGTGCTACGGGATAACAGGATATCTAGCTTATGTAGGGATTATTCAGACAACTAGGTCGCAATCTCATTTGTCGAGTGAATTTTCAATGGGATTTAATGTACGCTCGTTGTTGATTTAATTAATTCGCGTCAGTTTAAAGTTGTCGAGTTTAAACGGTGGCAACGTGACATTTGCTAAAAGCGATTGTTTCGTAAATATTGACTAAACAGTGCATTTGGGAAATACTTAATCGGATCCATCAAATGTTCTTTTAACGCCATTGACCTGAATTCTGGATTCACATCCTGTAACATTGCGTGCACGATTACTCAGTCAGGTCTGTGTTGTATAAATCCAGTTTTAGTGGAGTGAGTCAATCCTAAATAGATTCTGTGTATCCAAAATAGCTTTCTGCTTTATTTTTGAACTAGTAGGTGAGAAAATAACTTCAAACACATTAGCCACCACATAAAATCTTTATACTTATGGACCCTAAGGTATTTCGTATTATTTCGTACAAAAATCTTATTTTTTTGCTGTGTTTGAGACGGTAAAAGAATCTGACGTTGAACTATTCCAATAATGGGCCGTCTGAGCTTGAAATTTGTCATTAGGACTTGGAATTTCACCTTTTATCGAGCAAATGATGTGCCAGCACAGCGCAATGAATGATCTTCATTTGTCCATTAGGTGGCACAAATATTATCGAAGTGCCAATCTCTGTGGCCTCATTTACCGTTTGTGCAATAATCAGCGGTTTTGTAAAATTGCGTCCGTTTTGGGTATTACATTTCTTGTTCCCTTTTTTTACTTACGTAAGTTGTACGTCCAACAGGCATAATTATATGGACAAATGTAGGATGACTTTGTGTGAAAAAAAACATCTTATGAATAAAAACTATACATAATTTAAAAATTACGTACCTATAGTACTTTTTTGGTTTCTTATAACACCTTTACCTAATTTTGCATCAATTTATACATTTTGACCGTGTAGGTATTGCACTTTTGTAGGAAACAACAGATCTATTTCTTTTATTAAGCGATGATTAATTTAGATCCCGGGGTGTCCAGAATCATGTAAGTACTGAATCCATGGTTGCAGGTTGTCCTTGAATATTTTTTGTTATCGGACCGCGTAATTCGCAGTTCAAACTAAACGAAAAGCAGTATACCTTCTTATTTAGTAGGTAGAAGGTACTATTTACAAGTTAATAAAGATAATAAAGTCGATTGCTCACAACAACAACGGCTAGACTTTCTTTAAAGTTCGTAACAAACTATCCGATAGCTATGCTATTCGTTCCATGTGCCGAGGTATTTAAAGAGTAGGGCTGCCACACTGAATAGAATGTTTAATTTATTGCGTGGCTATGTCGGACGGCTTTTACTATTATTTATTGCTTGGCCATCTTTTATTAAGGGATTATATGACTTAACCGCATCGAAAGAATGCATGTTATTGTTGTCACAAAGGATTTAAAATAGTTTTGGATCCACATACCTCCTAAGTTATTTATAAATGTTAAATAATAGATTTTTGTATAGTAATTTAATAGCATTTGCTTGATATCGAGAATTTACCTTATCTTTCTTAGACCATTAGGAAAGTTAACTACCACAGTGCTATAATCATCAATGGCCTTTTGGGCTTATTTTTTTACATACTGTACTTTCTGAAGGACTCTGCTGTCAGAACTTCTACCAATCTGTCTGTTTTCGCTTGCACTGCGCACTCTTATGTATTAGATGCAGGCCGTTGCTTACAACTACTAACTCCATATTCAACTCAATTAATTCATTTAAGAGCTGTTGCAACCCTATCTGCCAGCAGCTGCAACGTCCTGGTCGAGTCTAAGCGGCATACAATATTGCAAGCTTCTTAACGCATCACTCAGCTACAAATTGTCTTGTTAATACTTGTCTAGCAAGTTATGAGCTTACAGATGAATGGCAGATAAATAGATACAGGGTAGCAGGAACATCGATGCGCAAACTGTACCCATGAATTCAGCACATGATTCTAGTTCCCGGTTATAAAAAAAAACTGCTGTTTCATAGAAAAGTGCAATACCTACGCGGTCAAAATGTATGGAAGAGCAAGTTTTTTTTTTATTATAACCGGCCAAAAATTCCGACGCGTTCAGAATCATGTAGGTACTGAATTCATAGTAACAGGTTGCGCTTCGATGTCCCTGACACCTTGTATATAGAAAGGAAGGTAGTCAATAATTGTCTTAGCTGCAATAGGCCTCTAACTAACGACGTTGGCGCGTGCGCCTCCACCAACTGTTCATTTTGCGTTGAAATTCGAAGACATGTGGCATCTACTAACCCGCACTGGACCCGCGTGGTAAATTACAGCCCACTTCCTCTCGAAGAGAGAAGGCCTGTGTCCCAGCAGTGCTCATACAATTTTATGCAGTGTCGCAACAACCTAAGAGAAGTCGAACATAGATATTTTTTTATGGGCAGATAAAATACAATCATTGTTAACAACACGATACAAGTACTCGTAGGTACTTATACCGTCGAGAATAATTAAATAGTTTCTAGAATTAAAAGCAGCAGAGTTATGGTACATTTATTTAAACTTGTCGATGAACATGTCGATGATCTGCTTGGCGGCGCGCGGCTTGTCTGCGGGCACCATGTGTCCCGCGCCGCGCACCATCACGTCCATGAAGTTTCCGCTCGCCTTCACGAAACTGAAACGATTGAACATCAACATTATCATAACTGTCAACCCGAACACTTGAAGTGATGAAGATAGATCTTCGTAATCTCACATCTATCGTTTCAACAAAAAAAACTACTCTAATACCATCCTGGCGAACGGTTTGAGAAAGGACTTTTTCCCCGAAGACCTGAGTGGATAAAAATAATAAGATAACGACTCACGAATTAAGTGTGTTATCTTCCGGATCGCTGAGAAGTGTTCTTTCAGCGCCCCGGTACGCCTGTGCTCCGGACCAGTTGAGACTTCTGTGCGTATTGACCGACAGCGCGTACGCAACGATCAAGTCCAGTTGCCCACTAGTGTAGGAAGAAAACGATTTTAGTAGTGTTTCATTAGGACGTTGTCGAATTTTCATCATCATCATCATGAGGATGTTAGAGTATGCAATATGCATTACATGAGAACTTAAAAAAAAATAACGGTACTGCGACTTACTTGTAACACATAACTCCGTAATGCTCCAATAACTCCTCTAACCAAGGTTTTACAGTATCGTATATTTCATATTCCAAGAATATATAAACATTATCATTATTTGATGAGTATGTCATTTTCTTGACATGAAGAGCGCTTTGCACATCGGCTCTATTCAAAAAACTTGTGAACGATAGTTCAATTTTTGGCGTTACACGTAAATAATTGTAGTAATTGACAGGTGCATATTCTAAGAATTTGTCAAGAGGTTTACTTGCAGTCTAAAATAAAAAAGAAATACTTCAATATGTATCCATTCGATATTTTTTTCATCGACATCAAAATAAATATTAAATTATCATACAAATTTACGACGTCCATGTTCACGTACATACCTGTCTGTAAGCGTCATAGTTTCCTTCGTCCCAGTACCGTCTGGCATTTTCTTCTATTTCGTGAACTATATCAGCTTGTTCGGGGTCCAAGAGTCCTACTTGTAGTCCCAACTCGGAGTAGTGCAATAGTGTCGGTGGATCTGTCCATCCGTCCCCGATTGCTAGACCCTAAAAAGGGTAAAAGTTTACTTGTTTAATCCATTACAAATTTAAAAATGGACACCCAAATATGAATAAAGCTAACCTTCAAATTAATTGGCATGGACTCGTCTTGGCTCATATGTATGTAATGTCCAAATGCCGGTATGTATTTGCCGGCGTAAGATTCGCCGGCGATGAATAAAGGTGCTTGTCTCAATTCTGGGAACACTAGCAAGAACTGCTGAAGGAAGTGTAGGAGACACGCGCCAACCTGCGAAAATCAAGGACATGACATAGACTTCTTGGAACAGTTCCATTTGACACTCGCAACATATTCATTACCTCATCCTCGTTTGTTGCGTATTCTCCTCCCTCTGTGAAACTAAAGCCAGTTCCTACTGGATTATCAATGAAGAGAAGCGAGTAGCTGGAACCCCATGTGATAGGCATTTTCTCCACTAAAATGATTTTGATTTGTTATTTTACAAGTTAGTCCAAGACTTGAATCTATCTTCAGAACTTTTGTAACTGTACTTGTTGTGTATGAAAATTAGATACTTACCTTTGTCGTCAACTATCACTATAGGCCCAATTTCTTCGAACAAGCCATATAAAGAAGAACTACCAGGTCCTCCTTGTAACCAGATAACCAACGGCGTACTGTCAAGTGGAACTCCTTGCGCAGGAAAATACCAAAAGAATAGATTCCATTTTGCAGTTTTGTTAACAGTGAAGTATGCGGCGTGACTGTTCACGCCAGCAAACAGACTCGGGTCTACTGCGGATAGTTCTTTTGCTTTTTCCGTTTCGCCATTTTCAATGTAGGGTGTAAGAATAAGAGGTCCATCTCCTTGGTCAACTGGTGTCACTATTGCGCCCAGAGCAGTAACACTAGGACAAAATAATGATATGATGTTTACAAATTTTTTTTTAAAGAAAATATGTAAAAGAAATACCTGCTTACCAAAGAAACGCTAAGAAATATACTTCACCGAACATAGTTTCAGAATGATTTGTTTGATAATTTTAAGTGGTATTTAAAGCTAGATATTGCAGTAAAGCATTTAACAAATGTATTCCAAAGAATGCTACTATGAAAAATTATATCAACAAAAATATGCCATACCTTCTTTTATTATCTCGCTCGTGGCTAAATGATAACAGTCGCACGGGTTGATCGAAGGTTAAGCTACTCTTGCCGCAGTCGGTTCGTGGATGGGTGACCGTGACCATTCATTACGTGTCAAGGCCCCTCCGTGTCTCGGAAAGCACGTTAAGCCGTTGGTCCCGGGTGTCATTCGTAGATCTTTGACAGTCGTTTCGGGTAGTCAGAAACCCAAGTCTGGCAATCAGTTTTACCAAAGGGTATCTCGTGCTGCCCAGTGACTGGATTGTGGAGGTCAGAAAGGCAGTCTCTCCGTGTAAAATAGTAGTATTTAGGTGGTTAGAAGAAAACCGGGTGTAAAGTTCACTTATCCTCCATTGAAAAGGAAGGATCCTCCAACCAGCTGGGGGTTGTGTTTGGTGGGCAACTGCCCGATGATAGATGCTGATAGACGTTATACAGGGTGAATTTTTGAAGAGGGCGTGGATGGCCAGTTCCGAAACTATGAGGAATAGCGAAAAGTACTCAAAGGAGTCCCGGACTCAATTTTGATGAAAACTAAAACTGCATCTTTGGATTTTACAAGACCATTTATTTTAAGTAATGTTCTTGTATATCAATTTCATTCAATTTCAAGCGGCCATTGTTGTTTACATCTTTGGCAAATTTAGAAATGCCGGGACCTTACGTATGTACATTGGGCCATATCTATGAGGATGTCCTTAATTCTTCAGTCTTGTGTACAACACTATACAGTTTCGTGTAATTAAACAGATCAGTTTATCTTGCTACTTAGTGCTGATAAAGAACTAATTATGATGTTTAACTTTCTCTAAAATCAAGCTCATGGCTGGCTAGAAGTCCTTTCTCAAAAAAATCCTCTTTATTTTTGGAGGGCCATTATAAAAGCTTTTCTTTATTTCAGCAAATGTTAAACCATAATTTATCAAAAAAAGTCAAATAATCAAAGAAAAAGATTTTCACACTTGGTACTTTATTGACAAAAATTTCCACAAACATCTAATAATGTCATAGCTTATAAACATGGTGTAACATGGTGCATTATTAGTAATTATGGAATAATCAAGAAACATAGTAATTTATTTAAACTTGTTGACGAACATGTCGATGATCTGCTTGGCGGCGCGCGGCTTGTCTGCAGGCACCAAGTGTCCCGCGCCGCGCACCATCACGTCCATGAAGTTACCGCTCGCTTTCACTAAACTGCAACAATTGAACATCAACATTATCATAATTATGGCCCGACCACTTGAAGTGATGAAGGTAGACTTTCATAATCTCACATCTACCGTTACAATAAAAATAAACTTCTCTTATACCATCCTGGCGAACGGTTTGAGAAAGGACTTTTTCCCCGAAGACTTGAGTGGATAAAAATAATAAGATAACGACTCACGAATTAAGTGTATTATCTTCCGGATCTCTGAGAAGTGTTCTTTCAGCGGCCCGGTACGCCTGTGCTCCGGAACAGTTGAGACTTCTGTGCGTGTTGACCGAAAGCGCGTACGCAACGATCAAGTCCAGTTGCCCACTAGTGTAGGAAGAGAACTATTTTAGTAGTAAGTGTTTCATTAGGACGTTGTCAAATTTTCATGATCATGGGGATGTTAGAGTATGCACTATGCATTATATGATAACTTAAAAGTAACGGTACTGCGACTTACTTGTAACACATAACTCCGTAATGCTCCAATAACTCCTCTAACCAAGGTTTCACAGTATCGTATTTATCATTTTTCAATTCATCCCTAACATTACCATTAATTAATGAGTATTTCATTTTTTTGACGTGAAGGGCGCTTTGCACGTCGGCTCTATTAAAAAAAATTACGAATGATGGTTCAATGTAATCCGGTGTATATTCACGTAAATAATTGTAGAGACTGACAGGTGCATATTCTAAGAATTTGTCAAGAGGTTTACTTGCAGTCTAAAATAAAAAAGAAATACTTCAATATGAATCCATTCGATTTTTTATTCGTCGACTTCAAAATAAATATTAACGTCGTCCATGTTTACGTACATACCTGTCTGTAAGCGTCATAGTTTCCTTCGTCCCAGTACCGTCTAGCATTTTCTTCTAATTCGTGAACTATATCAGCTTGTTCGGGGTCCAAGAGTCCTACTTGTTTTCCCAACTCGGAGTAGTGCAACAGTGTGGGTGGATCTGTCCATCCGTCTGCTATTGCTAGACCCTAAAAAGAGTTACGAGTTTACTTGTTTAATCCATTACAAATTTAAAAATGGACACCCAAATATGAATAAAGCTAACCTTCAAATTAATTGGCATGAACTCGTCTTGGCTCATATGTATATAATGTCCAAATGCTGGAATGTATTTGCCGGCGTAAGATTCGCCGGCGATGAATAAAGGTGCTTGTCTCAATTCTGGGAATACAAGCAGGAACTGCTGAAGGAAGTGTAGGAGACACGCGCCAACCTGCGAAAATCAAGGACATGACATAGACTTCTTGGAACAGTTCCATTTGACACTCGCAACATATTTATTACCTCATCCTCGTTTGTTGCGTATTCTCCTCCCTCTGTGAAGCTAAAGCCAGTTCCTACTGGATTATCAATGAAGAGAAGCGAGTAGCTGGAACCCCATGTGATAGGCATTTTATCCACTAAAATGATTTTGATTTGTTATTTTACAAGTTAGTCCAAGACTTGAATCTATCTTCAGACCTTTTGTAACTGTACCTATTGCGTTAAAATTAGATACTCACCCTTATCGTTAACTATCATTATAGGACCAATTTCTTCGAACACGCCATATAAAGAAGAATCACCAGGTCCTCCTTGTAACCAGATAACCAACGGCGTACTGTCAAGTGGAACTCCTTGCGCAGGAAAATACCAAAAGAACAGATTCCATTTTGCAGTTTTGTTAACAGTGAAGTATGCGGCGTGACTGTTCACGCCAGCAAATAGACTCGGGTCTACTGCGGATAGTTCTTTTGCTTTTTCCGTTTCGCCATTTTCAATGTAGGGTGTAAGAATAAGAGGTCCATCTCCTTGGTCAACTGGTGTCACTATTGCGCCCAGAGCATTTACACTGAAATAAGATAGTGAGACAACAAATTGTTGCCAAAAATTGTAGAAGAAAATAAAAACAAAAAATATTATTTAGGTACCTAATGGCCACTAAGAAATATAATTCACCGAACATAGTTTCAGAGTGGCATAAGGTATGATTTACTGGTATTTAAAGCTAGATATTGCTCCAAACAAGTATTTCATTTCAAAAATGTGATTCAAAGAATGTCACTCAAAATTATGTTATCAACAAATATTTTACACCTTCACAATAATAAAATAATACACGTGAAAAGTTTACTGATGACCTAGTAGATATTGTTGACACGTTCCGGCAATTAGAATTCCTACTTAGAAGTTTTTGCGCACTGTCCGGGACATATTATTAATTACCCATTAATTTTTGCATTTTGACACCACCATTAAGAAAATGTATCCAATCCTTGAGAACCTATGTTCACCAGAGTATGTTCCAGTGGTGACATGGGTTCTGAACTCATAGCAGTATAATCGCGGAAATTTTTAAGAGAATGATTTTTACAATCCAAATCCAAGGACCACTTCTGCTAATGAGCAGTTTATTTAATCTGCCATAATTAAGAATAGTATAAGGTAAATATTATAGTCACTATATTTATGTATGTGTATTATAAGTATATTACTTAATTATGTACAGACGCCAGCACATCAACCTACCCGAAACTGTCAGATTTTCCCAATCAACTTTGAACCTTATGATTAAGTGATAAAGTTGAAAATCTATTTAAGAAATTTGACAGATTGTAGTAGGTTGATGTGCTGGCGTCTGTACTTTTGTACCTATTTTATTAACAATGATTTATGTTATGTTTTAATTTTTTTTATTATTGACATCTCTATAATTCTCGTGTACGAGGATATAAAAGGGAAAGAGTTATTGATTAACAAATAATACGCCGCGTACTGACTAACCCTAATTTTTAAAAACAAACGTTGTCCTAATATATTCTCTACCTGTGACTGTTAAGTATAACAGCGCACCAGTTCAGGCGAACTTCGACCTTATTTGCAACTAACAGCAAACTGTGCACTTCATAGGAGCACGTCATCTACATAAATTGGGCCAACGCGTGACAAGAGCGCCATCTTGTGTGTCACGTAGGAACTACATTATTCTGCTACCACAAATCGTACATATTCGACGAATATTCCGGAGTTATGTCCCACTGTTTTTCCGTAAGGGGTGGACAAAGTTATGAGATTGCTATGTTAGACACGTTTGAAATTATAGCAGAGGATTGAAGTATTTAGAAAATATGGGTTCTATGGCAAAAAAAAATGTTATAAATAAACATTTACTTTTGCAGATTTTGCTAATCTTTTTTTGTTTATTTGTCGTAGCTAGGTACGTTACATGGTAACTGGTTTGAGATAACTTTATTCTCAGAATATGTATAATAATTCATTACATGAGAATATACAGAAGAGAAGAAAGAAAATAAAACACGTTTAAAGTTACAAGTTAGAATAAACAGTGAAAGATCTGAACTACAGCCGGTTTGGTTCAGAAGGGATCCCTTTTAAACGTATTTCAGTGATATAATTGGTATTAAAACTACAAACAGATTTCATCAATAATCACAATGTGGTTAATGATCAGTGTCAAGCATATCAATTAATGAATCCTTAACAGCTGAATTACCGATGTTGAATATTGAAGATTATTATTAATTATTTACATTTTTCTACAATTTTAATTGATGTATGGTGTCATGAAATCCATGATTGAATATGGGCTGTCCATCAGAGAAACTGATATTAGTCTTAACAAACTTTTTATTCGCACATTTACCTATCGTCTTTCGATGTTTGTGTAATAAAATTTCAGTTATTAACATCTTTATTGCACTACTAGCTGCGCCCCGCGGTTTCACCCGCATATGTGTCGATCCCGTGGGAATATCGGGATAAAAACTATTCTATGTCCTTTCCCGGGACTCAAACTATCTCTATACCAAATTTCATCTAAATCGGTTCAGTAGTTTAGGCGTGAAGAAAAGACAGACAGACAGACAGAGTTACTTTCGCATTTATAATATTAGTTTGGAAGTTTGGATTTACCTCTGACTGCCTCTGACATTGAAGTGCTAACATAAGTATTACCTATTATATTTACATTCCAGATGGTTCTAGACATAGAAATATAAAAAAACAGCAACTTCTTTCTTAAACCTATGGTTCTTAGAACTATACACGATAAAAATTGCTATTTATTTAAATAAATAAATTATTTCATTACCACTGATCACAAAACGGTGAAGGAAAACATCGTGAGGAAAAAGACATGTTCTAGAACCAAAAATTCGCCTAGCAGTACGAGCATTATAGACTGATTATGTATGCAAATGCGTTTAACTAAAAATCTCATCAAAAACTATTAATTCATCATTGCGCCTAAAACCTTTTACCAATTCGATACAATGGTACATAACATTACTTAAAGTTATTACTTTATGTAATGAGCCATCCCGGGAATTCGTCTCGCTCTAGTTCCCGTTAGTGAGGTTATTGCGATCCCGGCCGGCCCGCAATCCCGGGTTACTGGCAATATTCTAGATTAGGCATTACATGCACAAATGGACGGGTAAGCTACGCGCTCCATACGTCACTGCACAGTGGACAATTGAGAAGTGTATTTGAAGGACGTCCTAGAAAGACATACTGAATCGCAGAAGGACATCGATTCGCCACCTGTTACCATGGATTCAGTACAATTTATGATCTGGAAGAAATTCAACAAAATAAAAAAAAATCTGTAAAGAAGGTATTTCACTTTTCTATGAAACATCAAAAAATTTATTTTTATATACAACAAATTTCTACCCTAGTGGGTAATCATGTGCTGAATTCATGGTTTCAGTTTGCGCGTTGATGTTCCTGCCACACTGTACCTTATTGGTGATGTTCTTCAGAAAGGTCAGGTGTGCACACTCGCAACCGGCTTCATCATAATCAGCCTATAATGTTCCCACTGCTGGGACACAGGCTTCCTCTCTGTGAGAGGGAGTTTGCCGTAATTTATCACGCGGACCCAGTGCGGGTTGGTAGATGTCACATGTCTTCGAATTTTTGGTTCTAGGACATGCCGGTTTCCTCACGATGTTTTCCTTCACCGTTTTGAGAGCAGTGGTGATGAAATAATTTACACAAAGTGAAGCGCCTGTCTGTGCTCGAACCTACGACCTACAACTAGTAAGTCGCGGTCGATACCACTGGGCCACCACTGCTCTCAATATTATTATTTATTTCCATAAAACATGGTAAGTATATAAAGTTGTTTTAAAAATACATTATAGAGCATTCATGTTTTGCTTAGATCATAGCATGCAAAAAATATAGGTTACATTACAAAATGTTTCCCGTCAGCCAATTTTTTGGTTTTGTAAAAATTATTATCATTTAACCATCTACGTAGTTTTTTTCTAAATAATCTAAGATCTAAAGTTTTAAAATCACTTGGAATTTTATTATACAGGGTTATTGGTAAATTACGTATCTGCTTCACCTATAAGTTACGTCGATTTGCGTCAAGTGAAGCGATCAAGTTTGTTAAATAAGGCTGTTTTGTTTAATAACAGGAGTATCACTATTTGAAAATACCCTAAGCCATAGACTTCAACGGGCATTATAAAGGCTTTTAATACTCGAGCCAGAAGTGTTTAAAGCCCCCAAAAGCTGAGGCCAATGAGCTCCCAAGTTAGGCAACCGTCAGGTAGCAACAGGTCGACGTAACCCTGTACAAACCACTAAAGATCCGCACCAAAATGGATCTAAAGATATTACCAAGATTGAACTAGGTAAAAGAAAATTTAGGCTAACCCTTGCTTAACATACATTGCGCGCAGCTTACCTACCTAACGCTAAAATCTTTACCCCAAACGGCTCTGAAGGCAAACTCCCAAATTATTTTTATCATAAAAAAAAACTCAAAAAAAAATTCAAGGAATTTGAGATAGAGTAATAAGTTATATAAATAACTATTAATAAACATGAAATATTTCATTAGATTAAACTCTAAAACACTCCTTGTTTCTCAATTCATTAAAAACGAGAAGACGTTCCAAATCATCGTTATTTGCCATCTTGTACAAAGAATTTAATTAGTTCTCTCAAGTCTCTAGATCATGTGAAATTAGATAGCTACTTATGAAGCGAACTCCAACATAATTAAATTTAGAACAGGTGGAAGCAACAAAATGAATCGAAATTAATCCAGCGCAATTTGCTATCGCCGTCGTCGGCTTCCAGCTTAATTTTCATGTTTAGTTAAATAATATTTTGTTTGACACATGAACGGGACCAGAATAGGGCAAAAAAATACTTCTCATTAGCTTTGATGCCGAAATAATTAAGTAGCCCGACTCAATAAGGTTTTATGTATGTATACTAACAAGTCTTAACGAAAACGTATTTCATTTTCATTGACTAAGTATTCTGTGAGACTTTTTATGTGAATAAGGGAATGTTTTCTTTTTATGTACCTACATCAAAACAAACTGATGAATTCTAAGCAATTCTAAGGAATTCTATTTATCGAGCAACTTATGAAACCACAATTAGCATTGGCGTCTCTAAGTAAAAAATACATCGGTAAAAACATACTTATTATAAGACTTATCGTATTCTACCC
This sequence comes from Amphipoea lucens, assembly GCA_947508005.1. Taxonomy (NCBI): domain Eukaryota; kingdom Metazoa; phylum Arthropoda; class Insecta; order Lepidoptera; family Noctuidae; genus Amphipoea; species Amphipoea lucens. The sequence continues at coordinate 7,511,112 of OX382373.1, read as the reverse complement.
ACTCATTTCGCATTCAAAAAACGTCAACGTAACAATAATTCGGATTATCAAATACATCTTATTTTTCGCATTCACTGCCAAGGCGTAAAGGAAGGAGATATTCTTGGCTCGAGTCCAACCGCTGCCAAACATCTAGCACCCCTGCCTTTATGACTGCCGAAGGACGAAACTTTGCTTGTTATCCGAGAAATATCACAACATATTTCGAAGCTTTTATAGGGAAACTTTGGAGGGCCGCACAAGACCGAACAGAGAATCATTGACCGGTCCTTCGATTGAAAACTTTGGGCAACTCCATGAAAATGCTGTTATTATGTATTGGGACACATAACACTCATATTTCGTCCCACAATTATTGAGCGTGGGGATAAGTTTTTCAGGGTTCGCGTTAGTTCGAGGGCATATGTTTTCGAGTTTGTCAAGTTAGTAAGTAAAGGTAGGTAGATCCTTGTTGTAGAATAGGTACTCAATTTAGGACTGTATATTTAACTAACAACAACATACCTAAAATAAATAATGTAAGTACCATACGGACTAACATGAAAATAATTTTACTCTGTTCTCAAAGCTCTTTCGGTACCTACCCACAAAAACTCATTAATATCGACTCAGTAATTCTTTATTCATGGCTCCTAATTTTAAAACAATACTGCTCTACAAATCCAAAACCTCGAAAAACGATTACGCCACCAAATAAAATTCGAAGTTGCAAACGTAAAATTAAGGCGAAGTCACTTTAAATACGATGGAGTTTAATTACGAGATTTGTCAAATAATAAATAAAGAAAGTTGTGTCTACCCTCGCGCTGCTCGGCGTGATTTCAAAGCTGGCTTCAGATACCGCCAGGATTTATTTCCCGAGTTCCCGTTTCCTTTATTTAACGTACCCGTTAAAAGCTTAGCATTGAATTTGTTTCTTTTTTTTACCACTATGATTGAAGTCAAGATTTAGATTTCGATGTTGTTCGTTTGAGACTATTGGCTTTTGGAAAACTAAATCCGTTTGAGCTTAGTTTTTTTGCAAACCCTGAGCCAGCCAGATACTCGTTTTCTTTATGAAGCCAATATTTTTTTTTTTCACGTAATTGGTCTACGATACTTTAACTATGTTTGGAAACAAACAGCTTAATAGACAAGTCTTTTCTCGTATCATGCAATTAAGTCTTTGAATATGATGTACCTAGTATAACTAAATAATAATAATAATATTGTTGTCAGGAGGTTCCTCTCTCTGGAGCCCTGACCGCCGGTAGCTTGGACCCTGTTCCCGATACCGGTGGGCTACTATTTTTTATATTTTTAAATGTTTTTATATATTTTTTATACTAATATTTAAAAATATAATTTATATGTATATAGTTAAATAAAGGAAATAATAATATAATTACCTAGTGTAATATTTATTTATTTAGGATCTCCAAAAAAGGATGTACACAATACATGACATATAAAATAAAGGGCAATATCAGGTAATAAGTACGTGCACTCCTTCTTCATATGTTGTAGATATTTATTGTATTATATTATGTGTAAATGGTGCACCACAAACTATTATCTCTCCTTCTCCGTTAATCCATCCAAAGGTTTTCTTTAAAATATCGCTTTTACCGGTAAGACCGCCCATTGTATCACCCTTGTAAAATTTCTACATTTATATCTGTAATTTTTATGGTGTACAGAATAAAAAGTATTCTATTTACCTACCTTCAACAAATACCTATAAAAATCAAGATCACCATTTAAAAGTCCAAACTGTCAAAAAGAACGTATCTTCCCATTTATATCCGGGATGATCAGTCTGCTGGATTTGCCGTAGCACTGACAGATCGCTTTTTAATGCTGACGGCATCCCTCGCAATTACCGAACAAATTAGAACAGCCTCTACCTACAATTTAACACTTTTTCGTCCATTTTAATGAAGCCCGTAATGAAGGCATAACTAAGTTGCGTCGAGTCGTGCAGTTTAGTTATTATCGTTTGGTGCGAATAAAATTCTGTAACCTAGATTTTATTCGCTCTTAAAGTGCTGAGCAGTGATATTGAAGGGTTTGGGATTGAAGAAGTACATACTTTCGTTAGGAAATTGAGTCACAGAGGAATGGAAACCATAAGCAGACAGCAGTAGGTAGGTAATTACTAAAACTGTTTACTGAAAGAGAGAAAGTTGCCATTTTGCAGTTTAGTGGTTAAATGGCAGGTAGGAACTTCCTACTGTTTTACTTTTCTCCTGTTCGACATCGACTTGTCAATAGATAAATAAAAGCTGTTTTAGGGGTCCCCGAAACGATGAAATGCAATTTGGATCAGTTGGAATCAATTGCAATTGTAGTAATATTATCAATCGCTTCAATTGCATTTGGTTGACGATCAATTTGCGCATCAATGTGTATCAATCACGTAATCATTTACAATTGCAATTGATAGTTTCGAGGATCCTTTACACGAAAAGGAATAAACGAATTTTAAAATAATTATGTTTTAGTTAGTTTTCAGTAACCATCTCTCTAAATTAACATGTAGGACACCCAAATATCGAAGTCATTTAACTGACGAAACATTTCGAAAATTCGTCTCTAAGTTCAAATAAATTCGTGTTGCCATGTGAGAGTCAGTACATTGGAGCATTTGGAACGCTCAGCCGAGCAAATGGGACTTTCAAGGCACATCAACAAAGACAAAAGCCGATTTGGTTGAGCGTACAAAGAGGTTGGGAACCGTATCAGTGTTTCACGATCTTTTCTAGGAAAAGCGTAAGCATCTTGTTTGAATGTAGCTTTAATTAGCACGATTTGGAAATGTTTTAGTATTTTGTTCATTTCAAAGTAAATAGTAATTATTGTGTTCATTATATACATCGTGTGTAAGAAATGTGTTGTCATATAGGGTATGGTACAGACCAACAAACTGAACAACTTTCTCTATGGGACCAATAATGTAATCACGAAAAAAAAAAATCAGCTGTCTTAATATTTGTGTCGAGTAGGTAGTACCTATTGAAGTTTTGTATAGGACAGCCGATTCTTTTTTCGCGATTATGACGCTGGTCTCATGGAGAAAGTGGTTCAGTTTGATGGTCTGTACCATACCCTTAAAAACCGGCCAAGTGCGAATCGGACTCGCCCATGAAGGGTTCCGTAGCAGCAAGTAACATAATATAAAAGTTCTTGTAGTTCGTTGTAACTTTGTGAAAGGTAAATTGCGGTTTTCGATTTATGACGTATTAAAAAAAAACTTCTTACTAGATCTCGTTCAAACCAATTTTCGGTGGAAGTTTACATGGTAATGTACATTATATATATTTTTTTAATTTTATCATTCTCTTATTTTAGAAGTTAGAGGGGGGGGGGACACACACATTTTACCACTTTGGAAGTGTCTCTCGCGCAAACTATTCAGTTCAGAAAAAAATTATATTAGAAACCTCAATATCATTTTTGAAGACCTATCCATAGATACCCCACACGTACAGGTTTGATGAAAAAAAATTTATGGAGTTTCAGTTGTAAGTATGGGGAACCCCAAAATTTATTGTTTTTTTTCTATTTTTGTGTGAAAATCTTACTGCGGTTCACAGAATACATCTACTTACCAAGTTTCAACAGTATAGTTCTTATAGTTTCGGAAAAAAGTGGCTGTGACATACGGACGGACGGACGGACGGACAGACAGACAGACAGACAGACAGACAGACAGACAGACATGACGAATCCATAAGGGTTCCGTTTTTTGCCATTTGGCTACGGAACCCTAAAAATGATGACACATTTCTGATACACGCTGTATTTTTACATACTTACCTAGACTAAAATATATGGCAAAAGAACCGACAAATAGGTAGACACTATAATATCTGACGCGGCCTAGCTTCATAAAATTAACACCAATGCCTGCGGGAAAATCGAATGTCCGACCGAAAACCCACCAAAAGGTGAGCTTAACTACCTAGGGAGTTGTACCCACAGGTACCGAAGTGTCAACTGACAGTAATTAAGTTAACCGGTGTAACAGACAGCGGTACCACCTGCCTATCGACCTAGATACCTACATCAGTCCTGCAGTCATAGGGCCAAAGCACACACGCTACTTTTTGCATCGGCGATCGGCGATTTTGCGGCTGTATCGATGCTGCATCGCGTTTTGGCAACTCTCTGCGTTCGGTCGCGGTATCGGAATCGCGCGTTTTAGCGACTGCTCCGATGCTGCATCGCGTTTTGGCTACTCTCTGCGTTTGGATGTGGTATCGGAATCGCGCGTTTTAGCGACTGCTCCGATGCTGGCGCAAATGCCAAATCGCTGCGACCGGCATCCGAATGTGTGCGGAGTGTAGCGTTCAGCCGCTGTATCGAGCTTCCGAAAAGCGACTGAATCGCCGCGTTTGGCGTTTTTAAGTGTGCGGTGTGGAATGCTTGGTCGCTGCATTTAGCTTCTAAAAAACAGCTGAATCGCCGATCGCCGATGCAAAAAGTAGCGTGTGTGCTTTGGCCCTTAACTAACCACGGTCACAACAACAATAGTGCTGATTCTCTTGTTCAGCAACTAGCGTTAGAGTATTGCTATCTTTTTCTAATAGGTGGCGCAAGAAAAGGAAGGCGACTGTTTAGATATCAAATCAAATCGTTTATTTGTGATACATGGGTTACATACAGGTGTTCATTATAGATTATGTACTTAATAATGTTCATTCCATGATCAGCCACTTAGGCATCATCATCACCATAATCAGCCTATAATGTTCCCACTGCTGGGACACATGCCTCCTTTCGGTGAGAGGAGTGGGCCGTAATCCACCACGCGGGCCCAGTGCGGGTTGGCAGATGTCACATGTCTTCGAATATTTGGTTTTAGGACATGCCGGTTTCCTCACGATGTTTTTCTTCACAGTTTTGAGAGCAGTGGTGATGAAATAATTTACACAAAGTAAAGCGCCTGTCTGGGCTCAAACCTGCGACCTACAACTCGTAAGTCGCGGCCGTTACCACTTGGCCACCACTGCTTCACTTAGGCAAACAAAAGATAAATAATATAATGGAAATATGATTAGAGAGTGACGGTTTTAGCAGCATGTATGACGTGCCGTCTTAACTATGGTGTAATATCACTAACCTGTATTATACAAGTGTTTATTAGAGGTCAGTGGGTAATAGCGTTTAACACTGTTTAACACTTACAATGGCAATGCCTTTCATTGTGACAAATCAACAGCATTTGTTGCGTCATTTAAATTGTTTAGTAGACTTTTTCAACCATATATAATATTATGAAGCGACGGATTAGTAATTTCCTGTAAAATCTGTCAGATTTTGGTTTAAAAGTTCAATAGAAATCATGTCAATAAAAAGCGAAAAATACAATGAGAAAATGTCAATTTACATTCAACACAGAGACTGGAAACAAATAATAACTATTTAATATACAACCTGATTTCACAGCTTTTTTCCTTTGATTTGTGAGGAAAAGACAGCAAAAGCCATAATAAAGTAACAGAATCAGCACCCACATTAAGTGCCTAAAACGTGAGCATAGAAGTGATTATTCGTGTGATTTGTCGCAGTGGGTGACGGATAGCTCTCTAATGAAGAGATGTTGAGTTGGTCGCAATTACCGCGAATTGGCGATGCGACTGCTTTGCTAACATTACTGATTGCTCAACATGAGCATTATTAGCATGCGCAATATTTATACTTTGGATAAGAGTTATCTGACGATTAAAAAATTGGCGGAAAGTATCTTCAGTTTCCTCAGTTTAGTTGCAAACTGAAGTGGCAGTAAGCGGTCAAAGGACCGATGGCAGGTAGAGCACACGAGATGATCTTCCATCTTGAATTCCAATTTAGCTTAAAAACTAAATTGTGATAAAACGAAAACTGAAACAAAATAAGAAATTCTAATCTAATTTCTTGAATCAATGACCTATAGCTATGCAAGGTCAGTTGCATTCAGAAAGTTTACAAAATAAATAGACGGGAATATATCTAATAAATACTGAACGTAATCCCATTTTTTACACGAAATTATGTCTCGGCATGCTGCTAATAAATTGAGATAGCTAGTTGAAATAAGCCTGTTTCTGATTTTATGTTTTATTTTATGAGAAGGCGAGGGAAATTCTTATAAAACTTTTGCGATACAACACTATTTATCATAACTAGTGACGTGGGAATATTACGTGTGTGATCAAGTTGATGGAGCGTCTCAAACAAAATTGCTCTTAGGAAGTTGAAGTATATAAATAGTTCTAGACTTATTATAGCAGCACCCTAACTGCGTAACACACTTTCAATCGCAATCTGAATCATTTTGAAGGAAATTGCTAATCCATTGCTTCATAAATTCGAAAAGTTTGACTGCTCGACAACGTAAATAACGTAATGAATATTGTCGAACTGTCAAAATGAAAGCCATAGCTACTGTCAGTGTACTGTCAATTACCCCGCTGAAGTAATAATTGGGGAACCTGCCTTGACCAAGAGAGTCAGTTTTCAAATCAATTTGAGGTTTTTTTTGCCAAGGTTTTAATTTTTTTTTCTTACAGACTAATTGGTGTTGCGTGACGATCAAATAAAAAAAAGCATTAAAATCTCTTCATTAATCTTTACATTGCTGAAATTAAAAGTTCACAAATACGCACAGACACTCACCAGACCTCCGTAATTGGATCATATTGTTCTTAATGCAGGGAACGTACGTATCTATGCATAGATATAACATTTTAATTAACATGTATATGTGCGTCAAATGCGAAACAAAAGCTCACATTTCCACGTGATGCGAGGATCATGACGTTTTAGGCATACGAAATGAAGTCAGCCCAACAAACCGAATTGGTACGTACGTTACGTTAAGTGAAATTTTATGCCGTCTCATAAAAATCCACGTGCTAACGCTACTAGGGACGTGGCCTCGATTAAACGAGGCATTGCTGCAAACGAGGCATAGCTTGCGAGGCAAAGGTGCTATCATGAAGCGTTTGATCTTTATTGATGCGAAATGCCGTTGAAAATTGAAATTATTTTAACAAGCTTGGTTAAGTTTTACTCATACTGGTTCTAAGTAAAAAGCCATAGTATTAGAAAGTCTCTTCCAAAGATTATTTAATTAAAAAAATGTAGAAAACACTCTTTTCTTTCCAATGGCACCACTGTAGGTACCTACTCCTTCACAATCCAACAACGACTAATTCTCCACTACATATTATCACTTTAAAATGAATTGCACCCTAAAAATAACGATAATATCATAACTGTTATTTCTAAGTGTTGCCAAAGTAGAATAATACATTCAGTTGCCATAATGAAAATACATTTAAAAGTTTGTTACAATATTTAATCATTTTTACTTGGACAGTGTTTCCACAGTGACCATGACAATTCGGTAGGTAGGTACTAAAATAATACATTTGCTTACATTAAAGCAAAGAAATCAAGACACAAAATACTATTTTCCTACTTAAATCTATAGGAACACAAATTACTCTTTTCGTATATTATTCAAGGATCAGAAAACCAATGTATCTTTTACGAGCACAAGTTCAATCCAAAACAATTTGCTCAGCGCGCGGCGAGCCATCAACTTTTAGCTCCAGTCCGTAGGCACAAAGTGAGGTTCCGTGGTTGGACGCTGTTCACTAAAACGATGCCAGTTCCGAGCCATTTACCCCACGGCTACCGAGCTAGTCTTTTGTTTCTATGATGCTGTATATTTGTAGGTACATACAAATAGTGTGAAGTTCACAAAGGCGAGATGATTTATAGCGTGTTTTATAACAGTGAAGTTCTACCTTTGGCACAGTTTGAAGTATGGTTTCAACTTGCAATGTATGACGTGTAATTTGAGTCGGTTAAATCCTTGCACTAGATAAGTGAACCTAATCGGTACTTTCTTCGACCATAGTTGTATTTCAGTAACTAGTACTTATCTAGTAAAGCTGTTACCCCCATTTGTACCTTGCAGCTAACATAATTAGAAACTTAGTCTGAAGTTAAATATAACCGTCAGCCTTCAAAGCAATAGTGAACAAGCTTCTGCTGGGCTTGCTTGTTCCATCGTAGACTTGATCCATCGCTTGCCACCAAGCGAGATCGAGGCCAAGCGCAGGCCCATTTCTCAATAATAATAAAAAATCTTATAAATCCAGGGTGTCAGCTCATACAAAATTTTATCAAAATTGGTCCAGTCGTTTAAGCGTGAAGAAGTAACAAACATATAAACACACATACTGACAAACTTTCGCCTTTATAATATTAGTGTGATTAATAGGTATAAAAATAGGTACAAAGAACAAGGATAGGATAGGTATAAGGAACTTATGTCGGTCACGTCATTCATTCCTTTCAGAATGCCTTTCAAATAAAAATATTGACGTTATTAGAAACTTTTCAGAAACAACATCTCCCACAAATCGAACCACTGCACCTGCACTGTCTAATGTCCGTAATCCATTGCTATCACCTCTTGCAACAACAATCATGCATCATGTGCAGGAGCACAAATGTATCGCGCGAACTGACATATCGTTCAGAGATACAAAACGATTGTGTTGCCATGCTTCCAATTTCCTGGACAAGAAAAATGGATTGAGACGGATACATTTAAAAAGTATAGGATAGGGTTATCAGGAACAAAAATAAACTAACTTGGTGTGGTAGAAGACTACGTCGTTGCATGGTACTTGGAGCAGACCAAGAAAGCAACTGTCTTTCATACAACGATAGCACTTTGAATAGGTCTTTTTTTTTTCAATGTTTTTATCCGTTTTCAAAGATTCTGTAGCATAGAAAGCGACCCAACTGTTATTGCATCGCACTAATCATTGTATCATTTCGTTATGGAATATTGACACTGACAGCTGCTCACGCGGTATAAATGTGCTAAGAGTCTTTGGTCAACTGGACCCACTTTGCGTTCAGTTTCATTGTTGAAATTCGCCCTAAATGTCACACTGGAAGCGTGGCAACCACGGTAAGACCTAAGCCACGACCGAACCGCGTTTAGTGTGACGTCATTTATCCGATACGGTAACCACAACGTTCCTACCATACCACATGAGTAGATAATATCTGACAGAGCTAAGCTTCAATGTGTTGCCTTCCACATTAAACCCGTTTACCTTCAAAGCAAGAGTGAAGAGGCGTCTTCTGGCCAGCTCAGTCCATCATAGACCATCAATCAAGGTCAAGAGCAGGCCCAATCAGCTATTTAAAAAAACAATTGCAGCACGATTGGCTCAGTGTGACCAATGTATGATGTTTCAACACTTTGGATTTTTCGTCATGTACGATAGGCTGCAAAAGTGCATGGGTAGTACAGAAACAAAATCGTATGAAGCGAGAAATGACGCCATCTAGCGTAAAACCAGTTAACGACTAACAAAATTTAATTATGCTGTTATTAGATGGCGTTGCTTTGCTTTATATGATAAAATATTTTTGTAGTTTCTTTTTGTCTCTTCAAACAATTTATAATTAATAGTTTCTTTTAAAGAAAATTGTTCCTAATTATTAACCTACTATGTTAAAATTGAATATCAATTTATAAGTAGGTGCTAAGTAACTACTAATTCGAATATTAAATTAATTATTAAAATACCCACTCGTTAGCTTAATAAACATATTCCTATCGGTTTATTTTATTATTTTTATCATTTAAGCTACGTATGCTGGTAAATGTAATGTAATAATTAGATAAATGTATTAGCCTTGTAACTCTTTGCTCAATCCTACTTAATACGTTTCTTCCTAACTCCTTATTTACGTTTCGTAAATTAGTCATAGTTGTGAAGAAACCAACGCCATCTAGTTTATTTTCGAAAACTTGAATTCAAACGTTCACGGGAAAATAGACACTAAGGTACCCATGCAATTTTGCTGGCGACTGTACCTATACATTTACCAACATGTTAAAAAAAGGCGTCGAGTATAGATCTACATTTTGGACAGGTACTATTTTGTTACCTGTGAATCTCCAAAAGTGTTTTTCATGTTGAATATTGCCTGCCAGTATCAATACGATCACTCAGACGAGCTACAACAATATCATCTTTTTGTGTTTAATAATGTTTTTTTTTTTTACCTTGTACTCCAGTTTTGTCTACATAACATAAACATAATCAGCCTATAAAGTTCCCACTGCTGGGACACAGGCCTCCTCTCAGTGAGAGGGAGTGGGCCTTAATCCACCACGCGAGCCCAGTGCGGATTGGCAGATGTCACATGTCTTCGAATTTTTGGTTCTAGGACATGCCGGTTTCCTCACGGTGTTTTCCTTCACCGTTTTGAGCCGTAAGTTTTGTCTGCCTAGCTCAAATTCTGTTTTTAAAAGCTAGGCTCGCTTGTTTTTTTTTTGTGCTGTTGGATGATTTGACACAAAGTAATCGTAAAAGTTGCAAAAAAAAACAAAGATTTTTATCTTTTTTATACATTCTCACATGAGCGTTCCGACTGAAAAATAATACAAAAAGAAAGAAGCATAGGTATTACTTAATTATTATGAATGTTATTTAAAAGTGCTAGACTTCCTTTTTATTTAAACTATTCAAAAAAGAAACAATTCTTAAAGTAGGCAGGAAATGTAACAACCCTAGTGGAAAGTGGGAAGGTTTTGGAAAAGCTTGAGTCCGGCAGATCTCAGCACTTGGACACAATGATGGATTAATGGCCGCCCGGGGAATACCCGGCTACAATTTAAACAGCTCTCGGTAGCAAAACTTTTTAAATGTACTCTATACCTGGATATCAGGTGCTATTGACTGTAAGGCCTTAATGGTAGTGTTTGATTGCGGTTACATTGTTTAAGATCCGTTGTAGAACTCTGGGCAATGTTGCAGGTTTAAATAATTCATTATATTTATGTATGTAGGTAGATACAGAAAATAATAATCGATACACGCGGTAAGTCTTTGAACTACAACAAAAAATGGAAATAAGCGGTACATTCCAAAAATTGGCGCAAAAATTTCAAAGTTTTTAGTTGTAATGTATGTAAATCGAAATTTTATTAATAGTCCTCCAGTTCAAGGAAAAGCCATCGCCATTTCTCTTTGATATACCAAAAATATTATATTTCGATTTATTAAATAACATGTTTTTTTTTCCAGGTAAGTTCGCCCAATATTCCTGATTGATGGAGGTATGAAAACTGTTTTATGTTGAGCAGAAAGTATTATAAGACCAAATGAATGTTCGAAGTTCAAAGTCAACCGAGACTAATTGAAAATATAGACCAATAAAATGGCGAACGAAGTTCTATTTTCAAATCGAAATGGCGTTGAAAATAAGAAACTAAAAACTGTTAAATAAAAATAATCCAATAACACTTTAAACCTTTCACTTTAATCTAAAGTGTGGAGATATACATAGAACAGACGAGTCAGGCCACAATAGCTAGAAAGTTTTAAAAGAAACAAACGAAGCGCGGGAACTAAACACGCCATGTCAGAAACACCGCAAGTTTGAGTGTCTGTAGGTCACACTACGAACCATAGACAAGAAACATGGCCGCTCGAGTAACACTACAGTTATCAGATAAATGTTTTCTTTCAGGACATGTTTGTTCACGTACTTTATTGTTTAGCTTTTTGTTACGTAGGTACATTTAGTGGACGTGACATTTTAGTAGGACTTAAAAAAACTACTCGGTTTGAACTGAAATAGAAGAATGTAATAGCACTTTGCGTTTTATTATATAGTTAATGGGTACTCACAGAGGTTAAGTATCGTGCTCTTATTAATTAGCACAGGCTATAATAATGATTTTGCCTTTGATGATATTATAATTTATAATGTTTGCGCAATACATAAACTACCTACAACTATCGCACGTGAACGCAATAAATAACAATTAACAATCAAAGTTTTGATTTCGAGTACTAAAGAAGACGTGAGAATTAGCCATCAAGAATATGAAATTATTATTATCCGATGCTGAACTAAAGCCAAAAGTCAATCACAGCTTTAAAGAGCAGTAGTAACCATAAATTACAGTTACCAAATGAAATAATGACCCACCCCGACAACTTTATTTACAACCAACAGTTCTTAGTAAACAGGTGTACTTTGTTCAATTTCCATTGTGTCACTGGACAAAAGTGCATCTACACAAAACTGAGCAAAAAGCTTCATAGCGCGGCAAGTAGGTCACACCTATTGCTATTAATTAATCAGTGCATTTTGTGCAAAGCCGGCCGAAGCAAAAGGGCCAAAGGAAAGAGCTATTGTAAAAAGTATTAATGGAAAATATCGCGACCTACTTACGTCAACAGCAGACGGCTTCGGAGAAATAATTTCCAATAGCTGGTGGTCCCTTCCGTGTGAATGGCGAGGAAATTTGTCGTCTTTGTTGCGGCTTCGGCTTTGAACTGTCCCGCTCCCGTCCTCTCGGGTAGTGACATTCACTTCTTGTCTAGTCACTCCAAATGGAATGCTGTTAGATGTTTCTAGAGTGCTGATAATTAAACTATTATAAAAAACAACTGCTGTTTGCTCAAATTCCAGTCAGTGTGCTATCTTTATATTAGCCTATTTAAGAATCAATTATCTACTATTAAAAGATTTTGTTTAACGCAATCTCACTTTTTGCTTTGTCGTAGCAGTATAGCTATTCACAACAATTCGACTGCGTTCCGAGTCGAAAATGACACAATTTCGGTTACCTGATTTGCATAGTCCTCGACAACAAATAGCCGCCTGAAGAATACCGGCCGTCTATTTGGTTAAAACTGACAAATTTTTGAGGTTTAGGATTTGTGAACAGCATTTAGGAGGACTCCTTCGATAACATTGATTGATGTTCGATTCGGTTAGGAAGCGTATCGAATCCTAGTCAATTTAGGTTACCTATAATTCTACCTCCGTTACAAACGTTTTTCATCATGATGCATTTGTTCTAAAATTTACGTATTCGTCTTTTCTCAACGCGGCTATATATTCTTGTTTATACTTACGTAATAATGCGTGAAAAATCGGTACTCAAGTCACATTTTATGTCAGTTTGTGAGTCATAAAAAACAGTAACTGTTGGTACTGGCACACATAAAATGAGAGGGTAGGTATACAGGCCATGTTTATAGTAATATCTTATAATGTAAGGACATATAACTGTAGGCCTAATAGGTAAGTACCTCAGTAGCGCATACGTAATAACCTTCGTCATCATTATAAAAATGTTAGCAGTAAAAGCTGTCGTCATGTTGGCTTTTTATTTAATTTCTAAGTAGAGGCCTTGATGGGCCGCGGAATATACGCAAATGGCCTCCAAATTGGTCCGGTCATTTAGGCTGTATGCGGTAAATGCCTGTGCATTTATTCATGAAGGTAAATTGTCGTCCATCTATCAATGAATCATGGAGATGATGACATTTTGGAAAATACATCCACTACGATCTGTATTGAGATAAACTAAGCTACAGATATTTTTATCATCATTGCTTCTGTAAACCTAATTTTCTATTCTTCTAACTTTAAATAATTAGTCAACAAAGATTTACCTAAGCATTCCGACTTACAAAAGCATAATCAGCCCATAATGTCTCCAATGCTGGGACACAGGCCCCCTCTTTGTGAGAAGGAGTGCGCCGTAATCCACCACGCGGGCCCAGTGCGGGTTGATACATGTCGCATGTTTTCGATTTTCTTATTCTAGGACATGCCGGTTTCCTCACGATGTTTTTGCTTCACCGTTTTGAGAGCAATGGTGATGACAAAATTTACACAAAGTAAAGCGTCCGTCTAGGTTCGAACCTACGACCACTACTAGGTACCTAGGTTATCACTGAGCCACCACTGCTCCCGCACTCACAAAAGCGAACCAATCACAATCGCATAACAATTTCCAACAAACCGGGCATCAAATAGTTAATTCAAAAGCTACTTAGTGAGTGGATTTTAAATAAGGCCAAAATGTTTCAAAGGAGCAACTTTTCTGAAACGAGGCCTTCCGTTCAAGGGTCAAAGCGAGGCATCTAAAACTCAACGACCACCTAACTAACCGTGGCCATTATACTCCTACACTACCTCCCTTTATAGGAGGGGCTTGTGGCTAAGTAATAACAGCCGCACGGGTCGATCGATCAGGTTAAGCTACGCTTGCGGCGGTTGGTCTGTGGATCTTTACATACCAAGACAGATCTTTGACAGTCGTTACGGGTAGTCAGAAGCCCGAAAGTCTAACAACCAGTCTTACCAAGGGGTATCGTATTACCTAGTAACTGGGTTGTGGAGGTCAGATAGGCAGTCGCTCCATGCAAAATACTGGTACTGCTGCATCCGGTTAGACTGGAAGCCGACCCCAACATAGTTGGGGAAAAAGGCGAGGCAGAAGACTACCTCCTTTTATATTTTCAGGCCTTGACCGGGACCGTCAGGCTATTCAGGGGGTATAAAATTGCAATAAAATTTGAAACAGATATAAATTGGATATTGAATTGGTATAAAATTATGGATTTTTGTGATTTACAAGCCGTGTGCCGATGGTATTTAACATCAGCAAAAATGACGAGAGCAAAAGTGGCCCAGTGGTAATGGCCCCGACATACGAAATGTAGGTCGTGGGTTCGAACTCAGGCGCTTTACTTTGTGTAAATAATTTCATTACCGCTGCTCTCAAAACGGTGAAGGAAATTATCGTGAGGAAACAAGCATGTCCTAGGACCACAAATACAAAGACATGTGACGTCTACCAACCCGCACTGGGCCCGCGTGGTAGATTAGTCTACTTCCTCTCGAAGAGAGGAGGCCTGTGTTCCGGCAGTGAGAACATTATAGGCTGATTATGTTATGTAAAAATGACGAATTCAATTTTTCATCTCATATTTAACCCCATTTAGGAACGACCCCTTTTTGCTTCTAATGGCATTGACTAAAGACGAAGTTATCACAGTGCACCCATCTAATTTTACCGTCCGACAGCTAACAATAACAAAACAGGTATACAAAAACCTTTCGAATTACTTCCAAAACCGCAAGTTATCGGCAACAATAAGCCATAAACTATTAAAATAGCGACCCTCGAGTCCACGCCGAGACAAGTTTCGTCGTAAATTCAACTCGTCCCATTTCTGTTGAAAACAGACGGCGAATAATTCCTGATAGGTACCATACACCGATATTCCATCATCTATAGAGAATGAGTCGAACCTTCTCGACCGGACAAGGATCCCTATTCAACCCACGGGACCTTAAAACCAGAACCCGCTTTTCATTTACCTATCTTTGAGTAATTGAAAGGGACATTGTTGCCACTTATTCGGGCGGAATTGATAGGCAATGTATTGAATTGTGACGTATTCAATTCGTAGGTATTACGACGATTCTTCATATATTGTATTCCATTATGTTCGTACTTTTCTAAGCGGCTTTCAATTTTAGTTGCAGTATTCTTTTTGTTTTGTTTGGTGACCTATTGTGTGTCCCTACTGTCATGAGTTATGTATTATGTTGGAGTATTCCTACCTATGCCTTGCGAGCTTCGGACAATCCCGGAAAGGTTTTTTAAAGATATTTTTGGGTAAATCTCAAACAAAATAGTCTGATATGGACCTTAAAGTCACGCCACCAAATGAATTTAATTCTCTCTATCTACATTAGTTCAATTCTTTAAGTTACCAATGGATATTTATCTGAAATAAATGATTTGATTTGATTTAATAAAATCTTGAACAACGCGATTATCGCAGACAAGTTTGTAAACCTTATACCGAAGACCAAAATTTCGTTACACTATAACCGCTACACTTCAAGTGAGCGCAACATAAGGACACTACAAACATCTGCACCATTTGCTTCGGTCCATCCGTAAGGACGCCGCGCCAGACGAACATTCAAGATATTACACAACGAACGGGACATTTTGTAAGCTTCCTACACGTTTCCTTTATAGAAAATTGGCTTTTCGTGAACATTTCACGGTAATTTAAAACTATTTTCGAATATAATATTAACATAATAACGCTAACCGCTGACAGACTTAAAATAATAATATTATGTACATGTATATAAAAAAGAGGGAAATAATCATAAGTCATCAAAAAATGCGTCCTCTTCGCTGTCGACAGGAAACGTGCCCATTGCCGCGTCGTATAATATTAAGACATATAATTAATTAATTAATCTGTCGAGCTCCGCTAATGAGACACAAATCGATTTTCTATTGTTTCGTCGCCAATAGGCGACGCGCTGTGCTCTGATTTACTAAGATGAAAACACACATGAAGATGTCTGTTTAATAAGGCGTACAAAAAAAATAAGTAACGGTGTAAAAAAAGGTTGTAAACTCGTATTTGAGAAAGGTACGTACAGCTTTCCTGTTGAATTCAGCCTAGTACCTATCAACAGTGCTGGCAATTCTTCTCAAGCCGTAAAAAAAAAACTGTCACTAACTAAATCTCTCCGATTTACAGCTACCGTGATTCGAGAGTCGTTGAACCCCGAATCTTATCTGTATTCCTATTGTCAACAACAAAAAGTATTGAGACAGCTAGCTCAAGTAAACAAACGCTTGTGAAATAAAAACGCGATAACTCTGCCAAATCGCGGTGACGTTCGACGCGAGTTCGTCACGTCAACGTCGCCAGGAAGCGTCAACAAAAACCGCACGCGCCGATATCAAACCAATATTTGCTCAACGCGTATTTGTAAAACTTATTCCTATGAGCGCACACTAGCGCAGCCGTGGGAGGCGTCTGTGTCAACATGCAAATTCGCTTTAGTTCGGCGCATCGCTGTTTGAACTGGGGCTTTGGCAAACGGAAACTTTGCCTTTACAATGTATAAAGACGTTTCGGAGCTCGCCTAATGCGGTGTAAAGTTAATTGAATGATACTCCCCTATAACAAAATTAGCTGACTTTAGTTTGGATTTATCTTGATACATCTCCGTCTCAAAGGATGGAGCTAGAATTTGTTAATTTATGAAAGTTCACTTGTGGAATAAAGCTTTGAATAAAATGCTCGGTTTAAAGCGATTTATTAGCTATTCAATAAAGTGCCTCTGTATAATTAAGTTCATAATAAGTTCATTCTCAGATATTTCGTTGATAATGTTTACGTAAATATCTGAAATACCATAAATTCCTTCTAACATAACTACGGGCTGTAAAGGTACCCGTCGATTGATAAAATATGACCTTAAATACCTACTTATGAAATAAATTCGATGTACCAAAGCCAAGTAAGTATGAATAGCCCGATCTGTCAACCAAACAAAACTAATCTTCTTAAAAAATATTTCATCCCTACTTGAGCTTATATTGTTCAGATATCACGCATCCTTAAGGTTCCATTTTATTGTGTCTAGAAAAAAGGACTGAAATGTAGACATGTATAGATTTAAGTGCTATCGCATTCAGTGTGTAGGCAATTGAAAAGGCAAAGATAAAGGCTCAATTCTGCAATAATAAAATCCGCCGAAATCTCCGGATTTAGACGTGGCGTATTCTAGTGCTACGTCGAAACGACGGCTCTTAACAGGAAAACATGGACTTAGGACGTTGAAACACGTCCCTTAGGAACAAAGAGGAACAATTTAAGGAAACTCGAGACAAATCCGCTGAAGCAAATTATTTGCGCGTTGCGTATCTACATTTTAACAAAATGAATAAGAGCTTAAACAAAGAAAATTCTTAACACTTACGACGGTTAGGTCTTGAAACTTATTTTTTTATAAACAGCCAACTAAATAAACCCAAGTTTAGGTTCACATATCCATCTGAAAATTTCGAAAATTGGCAATCGCAATGGAACTCCGTTTTATGATATAAATCAATACATTTCTCTTCA
This sequence comes from Amphipoea lucens, assembly GCA_947508005.1. Taxonomy (NCBI): domain Eukaryota; kingdom Metazoa; phylum Arthropoda; class Insecta; order Lepidoptera; family Noctuidae; genus Amphipoea; species Amphipoea lucens. Next base: position 7,493,344 of record OX382373.1, on the reverse strand, counting down.
GCAAAATAAATAGTATCTTAAAGACCTTTCTGTGTAAGCACTGGACGTAGTCACTTCGCGGAAGCGGTGCGGAAACCTATTGTATCGATTTAGGGAACAAAGATAACAATTTATGGACGCTCATATCTCATATAATCTGCATTTGCAACTTATTTGCCAAAAATGTAAACAAATATTAGTTTATGGAAAAATAACTTTAATTCCTACACAATATGGTGCAGTTTACGTTACAACTTCACACATTTTTATAATTTTTTCAATAGTGCTAGTCACTCTGAAATTAACTTAATTCCCATTAAAATAAAGTTGATATTTGTTTAACTTGAAATAACATCAATTTGCAACGTAAGTTTGAATAGACTTAATTTACACACATACATACAAAAACTCACGCCTTCTTCCCACGAGGGTAGGCAAAAATTACAGAACGCCACCTACTAGAACCCTTACATACTCCTTGTGCTTCGTTTACGTTCATACATCCGCACCCTAATTGCGTAACACACTATCAGTCAGAATCTGAATCATTATGAAGGATATTGGTAATCCATTGTTCATATGTTCAACAACTTAAATAACGCAATGAATGTTGTTGAACTGTCACAATGAAATCGATTCCTACTGTTAGTGTGTTATGCAGTTACCCCGCTGGTTAAACACGCACGCCGGTTGCGGGTACTATGCACCTAACCTTTCTGAAGAACATCACCTAATAGAGTCACTATAATAATATCTTTCCCCTGTTCCCGATACCGGTGGGCTACTATTTTTTATATTTTTAAATGTTTTTATATATTTTTTATACTAATATTTAAAAATATAATTTATATGTATATAGTGAAATAAAGGAAATAATAATGTCCTTCTAGGGACCCCGGTGTTTCTACTTCCAGACAGATGTGGTCTTGTGTTAGTCCCTTTCATACATCCTCTCAACATGACCATACCATCTAAGCATACTCTTTTAAATTTTTGTCTCTGCCTCTTCTCTTAAACCGCAAAGTTGCCTGATGACATCATACCTCAGCCTGTCATTCATAGTCTTCACTCTATAGGTATTATATTTTGTACCAAAAAACCACGATAGACATTGGAGTCGGTGAAGACAAAATGGCGTAAATATTTGCAGGTATCCGTATGGTATATTACAGTCGAGTATGGCATGGTTTACAACATTGTATATTTTGATCGCAAATTTTATTTTACAGCAATTTATTCCTCCTATTTTTATTATTGTTGGAATATTTTAGGTACCTAGTAGCTATATATTCATTTGTTCATCGTTTTAGCTAACTTCCACGACTGAATATGAAATTAAAAAATAAACATTTAAACTGTTCTTGGAAATTTTACGTAGTTTAAAACGAGAACAATTTAACAAGCTTGTTGTCAACACTAACATACTATAACAACAGCAGCACAAGAATAAAATCCCATAACAGGGATACATAAAAAAACTTCACAAACATAAAGGTACTATTTTGGAACCGAGCTGCCAACTGCAACTGCCGACAGCACGTGCAGCGGCTGGTAACCACGGCTAAGGTAACGGCTGGTAACCTTAGCCGATTGCATGCAGTCGCTGCACGCTGCACGTGCTGTCGGCATTGGCAGCTCGGTTCCAAATAGTACCGAAAAAAAATACGTGTGGCACTCGGGGACTGCCGCGGTAAAGCTATTGCATAGACACCGTGCCGAAGTCTGCCGAACTGAAACGACGTTAGACGATGCACGGCTTTCAACGCCGCACCGCTGCGCTGTGCCGGTCGGAGTGGGGGTGTCAGGTTTATTTTCGTTACGGAATTACTTGATTCGGTCGCCGCGCTCAAGGCCCGCGATAAAAGCTTTGCAATAGCTTAAAAAGTCGCATCTCTTTGCAAATAACTCACTCAAACACGGCTTACTTCCAGGAAAAAAACAGCTTAATACAATATTGACAGTGCAAGTAATACGGCAACAAACGATACAGCCGCTCGCTTTGACATGTCAGATAACTTCCCATATTTGTCGTAATATCCTCAGTTCAGCGAACACAGCTTTTGAACAGATAATGCGCATTTTTACACTTGCATTTTATGGACGGGCGATGTATTCAAACGTCCCTTTGAGAACTTTTGCCTCGATTTGAATTTTGAAAAAGGCGGACGCATATTTCTGTTGTAGAGAAGATAAATATCGAGGAATGATTTTAAATCAAACACGGAGCAGTCAAAGCCTTGTGTTGCAATTAATGTTAGGAGTCGTAGAGCATATTTATTTTGTAAACAATTTACGTAGTTTTTTTGAAGTGAAACTTCTTTACGCGCGCTTGACTTGGGGAGTAAGCTGGCGAACGCGTGACGTAAGCGTTACGAAAGTGTGATCAGGCGAGGCGAACGGGAGTTGAGTGGGGGATATAAGCAAGAGAAAGCAGTGCGCGCGCACATTTTCTTTCGCTCTTCCTCTCATAGCCAGATACGTTTGAAGTTTCACTTCAGTCGTGTGGTCCTAAGCACACTCGGTTTTTTTTTAATATTTCATCGTATGAGGACGCACGCAGTAGGAATTTTTACGCGACTATGGAAAAGGAAGGATTAACAGTCTATGTATGTATCTCTATGCATTGATGTTCGATCGTAGCTTAATGCTTCGCATGCAACGTGGTTCCACGCGAGACACAATAAACTTTATAATTGTTTCTGTAATTACGGCATTAAACCGGTTAAAGATTTTTATAGCATGAAGTTATTCTTAAATAAACATGTCTACAAAATAAAGGGGTATAATAGAACAAAAAAATATCTCCCGTAATCCAATCAGTCTGAAATAAAACACGGCGTCGCTACAAAGATAAAGATGCCTTATCAGATAAGATAAAAGAAAGATGGAGGTGGACAGGGCGACCCTCGTCTGCCGTGCAAAGCTCCAGCTGTACCAACTTACAATGAGACGATGTTTGATAGTATGATGATGTACTGTCATACTCTGTTCTAAGGGGTTTATTTATAAACGTTGCTCATAGTGAAGAGAAGTTTGAACGTCAAAAATGTATGGTTAAAGAATCGCTAATCATTTAAGCAAGATTTATAAATAAACTCCTAAATGTTAAGTTCTTAGATTATCGTGTATTCTACATTAAAATGTCCTCAGAAGATAAATTATATCAATTGTCTGGTGCATCTTACAACTATAGAAATTAATTAATGCACCACTTTATTGTACTCCAGTAAAGTGGAAAACACAATCTTGCCGCGGGTCTCATGTTGGAAGCAAGGTTTTAAAATTTTCAATAACTAATCTACCTATGAAGGTCTAAAGGTACTATTTGGAACCGAGCTGCCAACAGCAACTGCCGACAGCACGTGCAGCGGCTGGTAACCACGGCTAAGGTAACGGCTGGTAACCTTAGCCGATTGCATGCAGTCGCTGCACGTGCTGTCGGCAGTTGCAGTTGGCAGATCGGTTCCAAATATTACCTTAATTTTTGACTTACACTACAGATAATGAAAGTTTTATTGGGTTTTTCAATCAAGATTTTCTCAGTAGCAGCCCGAAGTTTGGATTTTCCCGCTTGATGGCAATAGGCCCCCTATTACTATTACATGGGACTTAAACATAACTGGCGAAATGTGGGTGTAATTTAATTTAAGTAAGTACACCTCTAACCTAACCCCTTTTTTTCTTGAGTGAGAAATTATCAAATAACTTATCCCGTTCTGGGCGAAGCGGGAGGGTATGTCAAGACTTTTACTGACTAAAACCGACCCGTGTTCCTTCAGTTGCCCGTGCCATGGGCCACGGTAACTCTTTCGAACAACTCGCGACCCTGGCAGTCTACCTAACCCCTCGGGGAATAGAGGCGTGGTGTTATGAGTACAGACAATAGTTAGCAAAAGTTTTACAATTTTAAGGTGCACAGTTGCCATAGAAAGTTATAAGGTTAACATAACAAACACACACACAACAACAACACAAACAATAATACAACACACACAACAACAACAATACAAACAACAACACAATTCAACAATACAACACACGACAATACAACATACCTACAAACACAACACAACAACAACACGCAATTCTAACATTAGTGAAACTGTACGCGTGTGTATGTTCTGCTCATCCGTTGCAAGGGTCATTAACTACCCCTTTGCCGGGGTTGATGGTAACCCAGAAGAAACTTGTATGGAATTATAAGTATCTATGTTTCCGTTAATATCCTTTAACTTCTCTTCTAATCAACTACCATAAATAAACGACCCTATTATAGTCCTGGTATTGCAGTTTGATAAAACGAATGCCATTATTTACCTTAGAATTCTATTTCAAATTTTCAACTCTATTAGTGGCTTTTGTGGATAGGATATTAATTCAGATTTATTACAGTTGGCAATGGCAATCATGTCATTTGGTTTACATAGGTTTTTATTTATGATTCTTGCCTTGTAAATAGTTTTGTAGACGATTTTCTATTTTGTTAGTTCTTGTTGACAGACCTACACTGTCCTCCCATACCAGAGGGGCAATTCTCGTAATTTTAAGACCGTTCACAGTCTGATCTGTCTCAATCTGTCAAAAATACCTCTAATTTCTCTACATTTGACAAGCTTTTGACATTTGTTTGTCGCCGAGATGAGACTGCGACTAGATATAAAAAGTACCATAGCACTATTTAATTTCACTATTTTGGTGGTCCCATCCGGCAAAGTAAGATACTAAAGCTGCTATTACGTCATAAATTAAATCCACCAGAAATTGTATTATCAAGAGGGCTGAATATTAGTTTTTAATTTGACCATGCACAAAACAACTAAACCGCAATGTTCAGGAGTTTTAAAATGCACGAGTTTTATAATTACCTCAGCAGCTTTTCTGTTCCGCATATTATTCTGTTTAGACCTAGCGCAAATTGAAATGCTCTAGGTATTTAATTTATTTCCTAGAAACATTTTCAATTTACAACAATGCTCACAATACCTTTACAAATATAAGAAAGAGAGCGTAAACAGTGTTCGGGCGATCGATCTCGGAAGACGTGTTTAATCGCCGAGCAACGGGCTCGCCGACAGAAAGATTAAGCGATACGGAAGCTGCTGTGAGTTTTCTTTCTTAAGGCCACAAAGCTGAGGTAACTACGATATCTTTGCTATTGTGTTTTATTCGCACAATGATAGTTACTATAGATAGTGCCATCCATGAAGACGCGCCCTACTCTTCTTACTAACATTCCGCCAGTGTTTTAGTTTTTTGATACACATTAATTACCCATCATATCATCATCATAATCAGCCTATAACGTTCCCACTGCTGGGACACAGGCCTCCTCTCAGTGAGAGGGAGTGGGCCGTAATCCACCACGCTGGCCCAGTGCGGGTTGGCAGATGTCACATGTCTTCGAATTTTTGGTTCTAGGACATGCCGGTTTCCTCCCGATGTTTTCTTTCACCGTTTTGAGAGCTGGTGAAGAAATAATTTACACAAAGTAAAGCGCCTGTTCAGATTCGATCCCACGACCTACAACTTGTAAGTCGCGGCCGTTACCACTTGGCCACCACTGCTCTCAATTCAATTAATTACCCACTAATAAGTAATTACTGTGTATCGACAAAACTAAAACTCTAGCGGAATGTTGCACACTTGTACTGTAAGCGATTAGGAAAAAGAGTGGGGCGCGTCTTCGTGGATGGCGCTATCTGTATTTTCTTTATAATGTAGGGAAACAGTTACACAAGTATCTTTACACGACTGCCAAAAAAATGGAGTGTTATGTTTACAGGGTTCATTTATGTGTGTAAGCTTATTTTTTCCACCATTAGTTCTAAACACCTTGACCAATTTTGATGTTTGTGGTATCATTAGAATCCTTGCATTGTCCCGGGTAATGATATAAGAACAAATAAAACAATTAAAAAAAATAGTAGCTATGATATATAAATAAAAACCCAAAACGACGTTTTTTATTTTAAAATTTTCTTTACCACACATTATGTTGTCCCTTTATTGGGTTTTATAAATGAGTAAATATTCGTATCTAATTACCACTGTTTCAATTCATGAACTGAAAACAAATAGTGATTTTGACAGCGTGTTTAGATGACGTTAACATTTAGATTTATTCAATCGGACTAAATCCATTATCATGCATGGATGCCAAAATGCCAAACGTACCTTCGAATAAAATAAACATGTCATTTCCATATAAAATTGCAAAATTATGCCAACTAAAATTATAGCAATCGGATAGACTATAGAGTTTATTATTGTCATTAACATTATCATACAGATCAACTGTAATTTTGAAGTGCAATGAACAAACGTAAACACTAAATGAAATGTCAGTCATAGTGGATAATAATATTGGGCTATGGTTCACTTAGTAGGAATATGCACGTAACCCAGTAGTTTAAGCTATACGTGACCATTTTACGAAGCCATATTGACGTTGGCTCCAGGAAGTAGCACAGAATTTCAACCCATACGATACGGGGATATTTGTGGCCTTTTCAACTATGTTGGGGTCGGCTTCCAGTGTAACCGAATGCCAGTATTTTACATTGAGCGATTGCCTATCTGACCTACACAACCTAGTTACTAGATAACACGATTCACCTTGGTAAGACTGGTTGTCAGACTTTCGGCCTTCTGACTACCCATAACCACTGTCAAAGATCTACGATGACAGTTGGCACGTATGTATCATATTTTTAAACTCATACCAATTTAAAACCCTCCTGCTATTATTAAAAGTTTTTACATTATGATTTTTCAATTGACAGATATTTTTTTTACGTCGAACAAAATTGATATCTGACAGTTTTTATATGGAAGAACTGTCAAAAATTCAAAATTATTCCTCGGATAAAATTATCTGGCGTTCGGAGAATCAGACCTTACTCAAACATAAGTTTAAATAATTTATTACAATACTACCAGGGTACGGCTTAGCCTTCCTGAAACACAGCCTTATTTTCAAGAGACTGATGGCCTTATCATCTTAATCTGTCAAGCTCCGCTAGTGAGACACAATTGATTTTCTATTGTTTCGTCGCCAATCGGCGACGCGCGCCGCTTGACCGGTTAAAGAAGAGGAACATGAATATATTAAAATAGTTTAAACCTTATAATATTGTATGTCTCATAACTATTTTTTTTATATTTATATATATATAGTTGTACCTATGTATGTATATATGTATTTATTCTTATACCTTAGTTATAAATATTTTCTTTTTTTTCTGTTATTGCACCTACTGTGTATTGTCTCTGCATCACCCTAAGGTAGACTGGTAGAAAATGCCCAAGGCATTAAGTCCGCCTTTGTACAGTTTTTTTACTTGTGCATAAAGTTTTAATAAATAAATAATACCGTACAAAATACTAATGAATAATAATAATCAATAGTTTAGTTTACTTTAAAAAATAAGTTCGTAACCTTTATAAAGGTGGGCCCCAAAAAATGCTCAATGAATTAGTGACGTAATCACAAGCAGTCGCTTAGTACTTGGATTTATTGCGAAACTTTTTTTTCGCATTGATACAGGCTTAGATAAATGGGTGTAACTTTAAGTGCTGCCTTTATTTAAAAAGCTCGAATTAAGATAGGGACAGTAAAAATAACTGCACCCTATAATGTGCTTTTAAAGTGATTAAACGATCCTGTACAGGGCAAAAGACCTTTCCTCCATATAATCCTATTTGTTATAATGTTATTAAAAATACTTTTATATTATTCTTCTAAAGTACATTGGACCTTACAAAGAACATGCAAAATTCAAAGAAAACAACAACAATCAACAACGGAAAAATCCCCGTCGAAAATATTTTTGGGAAGGCATCATAACTAGGGTATGTAAACACCACACCACCTCTGTTGAAAAATTGCCACGTGGGAAAACTTTTGCGAATACTAGATTGTTGCACAAAAATAAAATTAACACCAAAATTACAAAGAACTTATAAATAAAACGTGTTATTATTTGATATTGAACAATAATACATTTTTTTATTGGGTCTTTGTGATTTTAAATAATAACGATCGTTATTATTTGATATTATGTCAAGGCCGTAATTTTGTGAAACAACGCTTTTTTTAGTTTGACGATAGTTAGCGCCATTTTTGACGTATACGCGTCATGTGGACGTGAAACAACCCGCCCTGTGGCAGGCGATCGTCCACCGCATGAAGGTCGACAGTTTGATGCAAAATGAACTAGCCACCTCTGATTTTTATCGACCTATGTAAATAGGGTGGCGATTCGGCTTGTGAGCAATCGACCTAGTCTAAATCCCCCATAAGTGTTAAAGTGTCATAATTATTATAATAACCCCAAATGACAGCCTTGAAGACAACACCATGTAATCAAGTGCTGTCTATTAATTATCCTTGCCTATAATTAGCGCATTAATTTATGTATATGTCAATATCGTGGAGGAGTACATTTGACCGCATCGATGCTAACACTTTGACCTGAAGTTGGCCCAGCGTAGTTATAACTTTCAATAGAATAAGAGGTCGGTTTGTATTGATTCTGTTACCACGAGGTGCAGCCTACTGTACCGTCTAATTATCGTGTAATTTTGAAGCAGTAATACTAACTGTTGCTGTTATTAGTGCTTGATTATGTGGTTGGTATTGTTTTAGGGTATTTGTGTTTGGTCGGTAATCTTAGGGCTCATCACATATATAGATACACCTAGATAACGCAAGAGCAACTACTTCGCGTGCCAAAAATCGCGTTTATTACCGTTGGATCCCGTTTTTTGATCCCGTTTTTTAGGTATTACCGATGGATCCCGTTTGCTATTTCCGTTGAATCCCATATTATAACAACATGTGTACATTTCAGAAGAAAAGTGATTTACCTTTATCAAACACTAAAAAGAGATTATTTTTAGTGGGTTACCCGGAACCGAACTAGTTAGATTAGGTTAATTATTAAAAAAAAACAATGTTAGGTTAGGTCAGGTTAAAACTGTGACCCCTACGCACGAGCCGAGCGAGCGAAGCGAGCGGTGCCGCGGCAGCGGCCGGCGAGTGCCAGAAACGACTTGATTATACAGAAAATGAGTTGTTTGTGAAATAAATAGTATACGAAACGTTGGTTGTAAACTAAAAATTTGTCAATGGAGTTTTGGTGAAACATTAGTGAACCCCTCATTTTATTATAAACAATTTTGTTGTTGAAAGTACCCGCATTCATATTTTTTTAAGCATTCGGGATCCAACGGAAATACTTTTCGGGATTCAACGACAATAAAACGTAATTATCTTGCATTTTTTAAATTCGGGATCCAACGGAAATACATAATAATGTTTTGCGGGATCCAACGCCAAAAATATTAAAATGGGATTCAAAAACGGGATCCAACGGTAATAAATCAAAAATCGCACCAGCTTACGTTCGAAAATCGTAATAACCACTTTCGCGGTCAGTCATGTGTACAGTAGTGCTATTCTGTAAAAATCTCACCGTGAAAACTTAGGTGAAATGAGCTTAAAATGAGCTCACTATAGTGTCAATCCTAGCATCAGGTGGAAAGACAGCTCACTTTAAGCTCACTTCAACTAAGTTATCACGGTGATGTTTTTACAGAATAGCATCACTGCTGGCTGGGTGAGCGTAAGCGCTGGCGCTAGGCCCCGTGGGGCGAGACGGGTCCCGCACGCGGCGGCGTCTTTGAATCGATTTGATTTTCCCATCCCTAGCTTGTGACGTCATAGTTGATAGTCGTAAAATGTGACGCTTGGTTTTCATACAGATCGTGATACTTGCGTTATCTAGGTCTATCTATATCTGTAGGGCTCATAGTGTTGTGCTGTTGTGCTGTTATTAGTCATAGGTATGTAGTTTAGATATGCGAGTGCAAAGTGCTGATAACCAAAACCGCACTGTCACTGTCCATTCCAAGGTTGCCTGGAAGAGATCGCAGAAAGCGATAAGACCGCCCATTGTATATTTTATAGTATATTTTGTTGTAGTGGTGTACAATAAAGTACTTATATATAAATAAATAAATAATAAATACCGCGGGAGTCAATCATAAAATCAAAAGTCATTTATTCAAACTAGGCTGAGGTTCATCACTTTATGAACGTCAAAATTACATAAGACAGTCCCCCAAAACGCCTACCCTACACCACTTCCCAGTGCTTTAGCTGGGAAGAAGAAGTGACGCAATATACTCCCCAGAAGCTTGGTGTTAGCTACGAGTGACAGCCGCCGATATCTGCGAAAGACATCAGCAGAAAACTGTTTCTACAGTCCAGACGTCAAGAGAATGCGTTCCTGGAGACAATTCTAGTAGCTAATAAAGATCAAATTCGCAAAACACATATTCGTTTGTATGAAACTGACAGGTGTCAGGAACGTATTCTCTTGACGTCCGGAACTCCGGACTGTAGAAGTCTAAAGGCAACCCTTTGAATCTGTCAACCAGAAACAAAGAGGACTCTTCTCTAAGTTCAGGACTGAAAATTAGTTCGAACTTATAGACTGATTTTTTTAACGTTGCTGTTAGTAATTATTATTATCTACTTCATATTTGTATCTTCATAACTTCATATCAACTTTTTGTTATAATCTGAATTATTAAAAAAAAAACTGTTGTCATTATATACCTGGCACATTAAAATGGAATTGTCATTGTTTCAATTTCTATCTACCACACATTAAGTAAAACATTTACTGCTCCCTTATACGTGACTTCAAACGATTATTACCGCTTCGACTTCAACCCGTGCCGATAATTCTCAACGGTTACCCGATAATCGTGCCGAGGTTTTGTCTTACCTACACCTGAACGATAATTCTTTATCTGACCGTTTTTGTTTGCCACCCTTATTTTATCGCCCTTTGTTTGGTTACACATAATAGAAAATATACGAAAATTTTACACCACACGGATTTATTACAATGTAAATTTATCTGAAGCGAATCTCTTTCTGTCAACATTTGTGTTAGAAACGTAAATGTTATTTTTATTATTGGCCCGCTCAAATTTTTGCTTTTGTAAAGTTTATCAATTTGTGAAGAGTGAGTTAAGAATATTTGTTTGTGTTAAACACAATGTTAATTCGCTTGTTTATCTTGCCACAGAATTTTGTGTAGGTTGGTTACTAAAATATACCAGAGTCCTTTGTCTGGTATATTCCATACAACCATTACCTATGACTGTAGACGGCCATTCGTATACAGGCGTAGTCGTAGCACAGGCCGTAGCGATTATCGCAACATTTCAAACTCGTAGCTTAGCTACGCAAGTTACGAAGCTACGCCGTAGGCATTTGAACTACGCCGTAGACGCTCGTAGCATGTAGTCTTTCTAAAAACGATTTGGTTTGCATCACTTTCACAGAATCAGCTTCAGCTTCAGTTTTAAATTCCAGTAAGCATGAATAACAAATAAATTACGTGCAATATTGAATGAGTTCGCACAAAAGAATGAACGCGTGAACAGATGAATATAGCTGTCGTGAATCAAAATTGTTCGGATCGCGTACCCAACGTTCCTGAAATGTTTAACCTTTATTCATACTTAATTGTACTTTCATATGATATTTCTGACGTGCGTTACTGAAGAAATGTTACAAAAATAGAAGAATATTAATAAGTTGTTGCCAAGTTTTAAGTAAGTAGGTACCTTCATGAGAAGCTTACAGCTGTCACGCTGTCTTTACCCTCTAAATAAAGTGTGTTTTATTTATAATATTTCAAAAGTAAATACATTACCGACATGTTTGTCGAACTATCTGCGTTTGACATGTCTCAAGAAAAATAAATTACACTTTTTCTAACAACCTTGCTCCCAGAGACCGCAATACATGTAAACGTACAAAGTCGAAGGCTTTTTTGTGACGAAAATAAAATGGTTTTTCCAGTTGTAGGAATATCTTTTTCGAACTGTCTTCGGGATAGAGTTTTTAGATGTTTGTAACCTTGGCAGTAGTTTGGTATAAGTTTTAAAGTTATTCTTCTTTCTACTCGGAAAACATAACCCTGTCTTTGTTGTAGCACAGTCCGGTAAAAATATACTATTGTGCCAAAAACTTCTTTTATTTTTATAGAATAAAAGTCAGTCTTGTCTCAAAAATAATTATGAGTGAAGTTCAGACGGAGAAGTCTAAGATGTCCCCTCGGTGTAGACCTCAATGCCTAGAACTAAGATTATTATCTAAAACTAGCTGCGCCCCGTGGTTTCACCCGCATAAGTGTCGACTCCGTAGGAATATCGGGATAAAAAGTATCTTATGTGTTAATGCTGGTTATAAACTATCTGTGTGCCAATTACATCCAAATCCGTTTAGCCGTTTGTGCGTGAAGAAGATAGAAACATACAAACTCACTCACGAACTTTCTCCTTCATAATACCTATTGGTTTGATATCATTTTAAAACAAAGTTTGAGTGTTGTTTTCTAAACGAAACACATGTATGCTCTCTACAGAAGATATACAGGGTGAAATTAAATTCATGGGCATCCTTTTAAGAGGTCATTGTACTCATCATTATGAACAACTTTTACTATGGGACTAAACCTAAAATCGCGAAAAAAAATCAGCTGTTCCTTGCGTTTATGTTCACATAACTCGTGTAGTAGAGTCATGTAGGGAAGAGCTGATTTTTTTTCGCGATTTCAAGTTTGGTCCCATAGTAAAAGTTGTTCATAATGATGATTACAATGACCCCTTAAAAGGATGCCCATGAATTCAATTTCAGCCTGTATAAATACAGCTTGTATCAGTTTGTGGTCACATTCAAAGGTGTGGTACAGACCCTCAAACTGAACAACTTTCTCCATAGCTCCAATATCGTAATGGCAAAAACATAATTAGTTGTCCCATACTTTACTTCACTCAAAAACAAACTCGTACGTATACATGACTTCACGCCTTCCAGCTCGCCACTTGCTACAATCCTTACATACTCATTTTGCCTTGTTCATACACCAGAAGGCCAATTCTCGTAATTTAAAACGTCAAAAAGCTAGTCGCAATCTCATTTCGGCGACAAACAAATGTCAAAAACTTGTCAAAATGTAGGGAAATTCGAGTTTTTTTTTTGACAGATTGAGACTGAGATCGGACTGTGAACGTTCTTAAAATTACGAGAATTGCCCCTATGATCTACACACACGCCGGTTGCGAGTACCTGAGCTTTCTGAAGAACGTCATTAATAAGGTCAAAAACGAAATCGTTTTGCTAAATAACTTTGTAACATTCTCGGACTGCTTTGTCCAGCTCGTTTACTTCGCAAAACATACAACAAAGTAATAATCACGGTATAAAATAAATCCTGTCCTGTCCGAAACACAAGCTCGTACCAAAAAATATAACACGGCATGTGTACGAATCAAATACAAACATGTAATTCGCTTTGACGTTTTTATTATTAGTGTAATTCTCAATGTTTGTCTGTGCGCCGGTCGCTCCTAGTGTAAATGCAACTTTTTACTCGGCTTTCCAAACGAAAAAATAACTTTCGACGATTTTCGAAAAATCACCCTTGGTAAATAGTACGGAAAAAATGTTCGTTCTTTTTCATATTGGAATGATATTCGCCGACTATATTTTAATTCAGCTCAATCGAACTGGCGATTTCTGAATGAACGGACTCAGTTTTGAAGTAGGCTATCATCGCTTTCAATCTCTCGTGAAAGTAGCCAGCCTGGGGTTTTTATCTTAATGTTTTAGGGTTGCATAGATTCCTAAACGTTGCCAACAAAAGATATTTAACTTTACTGACAAAAGTCTCTCAAAATTGTTTGTGTTTTTCAATCTCCAGACGGGCAATTCTCGTATTTTATGAACGTTCACAGTCTGATTTCAGACTCAATCAGTCAAAAATGCCTTTATAGTCCCGGAATTTTTGTCGAGTTTCTGACATTGATTGTCGCTGAGATGAGATTGCGACTAGATTTTGAAAGTTTTTTTTATTATGGGAATTGTCCTTGTCGAATCCGAATTACACTATAAAAATCTCACCGTGAAAACTTAGGTGAAGAGCGCTCGAAGTGAGTTGTTAATTTATTTATAGTTAATTAAAACGGTACAACACCAATAACATTAATTAACATAGAGACAATAATTACGTCGACAATAATATAATTAAAAACTAACACGGAACAGTGGACATCCTTGCATACTTTCTCTCACAGAACTCCAAACATATACGCATAATTTTAATCCATTCATTCGCAAACACGTCACATTCAGGGTTGGCAGCCAGAAGGGCATTTAGCTCCTTTAGAGTACGAAGAGTAAATAAAGTCAATCCGTAGCTTCAGATAGTATGACAACTCACGTCACATAAGTTTTCACGGTGAGAATTTTAGAGAATAGACCAATAATATGAATGATTTTTGTTGTTATTGTGGTCGACTAATCACAAAAGCCAAAAAAAAGTTTCAGCGTACCTATTGTGGGAAGATGGTGAAAACGAATTTGGGTTTGATAGCCATTTAATCTGTCAAGCTCCGCTAATGAGACACAATTGATTTTCTATTGTTTCGTGGCCAATGGGCGACGCGCGCCGCTTGACCGGTTAATGTTATTCCATTTCAACATCTACATTGTAAAGACTACAATGTTCTTATATTTCTATGTAGGTACCTTTTAGAACTCATGATACTTGACACTTTGCAAGTCAAGCTTACAAAGAACAATAGAAAGGTGATATTAAAGTTTCTTCTAGTACATATGTTAGTGCAGAGTCATTCACGACGCGACAAACGGTGCGACACGCGAACCTGCACTGTCGCAGTCGCATTAAACTTTTATAAGACGTGCATAGAGCTAAGGTTTCTGTTACTTGGTTTGTTAGTTGGATGTTGAATAGTAGCCTTCATTGTTAGCTTAGTAAAATAACGACAAAGGTTTTATTTGTGTTTAATTAAAATAATGAGTTTTAATTAACCGATTTAATCTGTCAAGCTCCGCTAATGAGACACAATTGATTTTCTATTGTTTCGTCGCCAATAGGCGACGCGCGGTGCATGACCGGTAGTTCATCATTCATTCTGTAGAAAAACGATTTAAGCAATGAAGAATTGTTGAAAATAAAAGTTCTATATTTTCCTAAATAATTACCTACAAGATGTATTACGTCACTAGTCGCTTCATTTAAAATACTGGTATTCAGCTGCATCCAGTTAGACTGGAAGCTGACCCCAAGGTAGTTGGAAAAAGGCTAGACAAATGGTGATGATGTATAACGTCACTAAAATTCAGGGCCAGGGACATCGACATTGAAAAAAAAGTCACCTGTTTCATAGAAACGTACAATACCTACGCGGTCAATGTATGGAGCAGCCTTTTTTATAGCCGACGAATAATTTCTACGTAAAGGGTTTAGAACCTTGTACTGAATCCACGGAGGTTCCGCGTCCATGTCCCTGCCAGTCTGTATAGACAGATGAAGCAAATACTTAATAGAAGAAAAACGTAGAAAGACCTATTTTTATAAGACGGTTAAAAGAGTATGTCAGAAAAAGATAAGACTTTTTTGTAGTAAATATAAACCACTAAGGTTCAGTAACCTACGCTTTATTAATTCATGCTTCAAAGGCTTTGAACTTACATGAATAGAAACCACTTAACTAAGCCTTCATACAAATTAATCTACATGATAAAAATATAACTAAACTACAATTAAGCGTGGGCTATCCTAAAGAAACATGATAATATTATATACAAATATCGAAAACTATTTTAGAGAATCTATAACTTGTTATATAAGTTACGGCAACCTCGAACCCCCTGGTGACCCTTTTTTTTATAGAAAAAAGAAGCAATTACGTATTATTTTCTACCCATACCACCTTTACGAAGAACTGTTTTTTAGCAGCGATTTTCATTTACCTACGTTGATGTAAATCAGGAATTTCTTTTAAATTCGTAGATGCGCCCCACACGCGTCACAAGATGGCCGCGTTTTTGTTTAGCTTTGACACCTCTGACACAAACAAAATCGCAGGGACTAGACTAGTCATGGAAACGTCATTATTATTGTGTGAGCTCACTCTTCTCAGTTTGGACAGTTTTTTGCGCAACTTAGTACAGTGAGGGCAAATCTAACGATTTAAGTCTTTGACTAAAAGTCGATGTGCTGTAACAAAGGTCACGTTCTGGAGACATGACAGCTGTATTAATTAATGATTGCCCCTTATGTATTCTACAAACACAAGATGTTATTGTTAATTTTGATTCCTGAATTATTCAGGACTGTACAGTTTCCCCTACTTCGAACCAACAAGATGTTAACACAACGCAATAGTGTAACACGTCACGCCAAATTGCTACCGAACAATATCAATTGGAACTTCAGGACGTCACGTCACATACACGACGATTGACTGATTGAATCAGTGCGACAGTACCGCCGATGAATGCTGGGTAATCAAGCGGCTCAATGTTTTGCCAGTCGCAACGCCCCGTGATAAGCCTCTAAGCCAATGAATTGTTGATATTTACATATTATATGTGTTAATGTTACCTTATATAGGTGGTGGTTATTATGATTATCTATGCATCTATAGAAATAAATAAAATTGAAGTGTTTGTTTGTAATTTCAAAATAACAACTTTTTACTTTGACTGATATATCAACGCACAGCCTAAACCGCTGGTCCTAGAGACATGACATTTGGAGGGTGTGTTCTTTGTGAATAGTAGGTATCCAGTAAGAAAGGGTTTTTCGAAATTCCACCCCTAAGAGGATGAATGGGGGAGAGTGAAATTTCACGCGGACGAAGTCGCGGGGAGAAGCTAGTGAAAGTATATAACTAAAACAAAAAACAAATTGTTTGTCTGGTGTTTGTTTCGGCTAATCTCCAAAACGGCAGAACCAATTTTGATGAAATTTGGTATGGGGATACCTTGAATCCTGGGGAAGGACATAGGCTTACTTATTATCGACATACCACGCGGGAGAAGCCGCAGGTGGAAGCTAGTTGGTAATATTTTGAAATATACCTTTTGTTATTGTTTGTATCTCCTGTGCGTGTCCCAAATAAAATTATTTCCTTCTTTTTCTTATTTCACTAGCCTAACTAGGTTTGAATAATGTTATGTCAGACATTAGATCAAGTCAGACAGTCTCAACCCCTCAAAAACTCCTTCAAAACGTAAACAAATAGGTAACTCACATAATTTGTGGATCACATAATTAACATATGAAATAGGTAGTGATAAAGACCCCACTACGCATTATTACATTAATAATAAAATGACGCAGCTTTGGTTATGAAATTTTCATTAAACTTTCGGGGCTGAGCCCGGTCGTCAAAAATATTTCATTACGGTTTTGGTGGTCCTTAGTCTGGTAAGATATAGCTTTTTGCGCGTGTTATATACAAAGGGTGGTACTTACCCACCTACTTGCTTTTGTGTGCTAGTTTTTGTGTGGTAAGTGCAGAGGATTTTGAGGGCATTCTGTTCGTGAAATTAATGTATTTCTTTTGAATGGGAAGTGATTTAGTGCGTTAAGGAAGAATTGCTAGTAGATAAAATAACATTTTTATTAAAATAACACAAGCAATGGACTTGTAAACATACAGCAGTCACATGATATGGAAATCTAAGCAGGTGTATATGCTTTTTTAAAGTTCTGTCGTTTAGATAGTATCTAATCACTTTTTTTCAGGCGTAAATATAATAGTTCAGGTTTCGCCAGGTGGCCAATTCTTGCGTAATTCATAATTCAATAATTCATCTCGGCGACAAACAAATATCAAAAATTTGTCAATAATGTAGGGAAATTAGAGGTATTTTTGACAGATTGACACTGGGATGATACTGTGAACGTACGTAAAATTACGAAATTGCCCCTCAGGCCAAAATCATCTCCTAACCTTGAGCCCAATCCAAAGTGACCTAAACGAGGCAGCCCTGATTTGCTAAACGGGGCCGAGTTTGATCCCGCGGATCAAAACTGGGCCCCGTTATCATCATGCATACAATGGTGCACTGCAGCTCTTCACTTCATTAGATTTACCTAACCGAGTTTCAAGCTATCGAGTCACAGGACAGAATACAGACCCACGTAACGTCGACTAACGTGGAAAAGGAGTAAATTGCTTCCTGCGAATGAGTGGAATTTGTACGGTTATCTGTTACGTAAGCACGGCTACCTTTGGTATGTCATGGTTTAGTCTAAACTTCTCGTGATTAGTGGTGAAAAATAAATAAAAAAAAACAGTGGCACTCCGGGAACTGTGCCGACAGAAATGGAAAAAAAAAAAACATAAACAGAATACTTTGCCATCACTCAGTACTCACTGACATATCAGATATACAATAAAACCGAGTACATCCCAAGGACAGCCGAACACATCCGAGAAGCGGTGTCGGTTACGGTAACAGTGGCGCGAATTCAATGGTTTTTTTCCATCTCAAAAATGCTAAACGCACCTAAAGAAGTTTTCACTTCAAAAATTGAGAGAAACTGTGGCGGCAAACGCCACAAGTGAACTACGTATCACAATGATGTCACACAAAATCCTGCATCGCGCAAGTAAAGTTTACCACACGACTATCGGGCAGGTGCACACCAGACACAACACCCTTCTGGTCGGAGGATCCTGCCTTTTTTACGGACGATTAGTGAACATCCTGTTCTTCATATCTCTATACTGGTGACCCCGACGTGATAGTATAGAGGTATGAGGAACAGGATGTAAAGTTCACTCATCCTCTATGGAAAAGGGAGGACCGACCAGAAAGCTTTTGAGCTGCTGTCCATTCGATAATATTTGAAGTATGTTTTATTTTCATTACGTGCTTTGACGTGGAGTGGCGGACACCAGCCCGTATTGCCTATGTATTTTGATAAAGGTTATGTATCCTGAATGTTGGCAAGGACGTTAAGCAGACAACCTGTCAAATGTTAATGTCATCATTACATCTACTTATATTAATATCCAAGCATTTGACACTAAAAGCACTCAACGTAAAATGTAAGTAGCTAGGTATGTATATTTATCTCCCAAACCACATTCACAGAGAAATACTCGACCAAAACTACAAGAGTAAAGAACGTCGACATGTAACCGACACATTTAACAACATATCAAAAAGCCTTGCCCGGGGCCACTTCGTCCGCCCGTCCAATATTCCATGTAAACCGTCCAATATAAGTGATTTAATCCCGTCCAAATATATTAAATATTCACAAGTTATTTTGCAAGTATGTTTACACTTCCTACCAAATGAATTTAATTCGGACTGTATGGATCAATCGTACACTGGCGGTTCATTAAATCTGCTCGCTTTGTAATGTGTATGTTTTATTTTAACGATGCCAAAAGCGAACTTTATGCAATGATCAATTTCATGCATTCGGGGCCGTAATTATGTACTTGTTTTCATTAATATGAACTCCCATAGTTATTGCATATCGTGTAATGATTACTGTTCGTAAATCAACAATTCTGGATTCAAGCCTTGCTCATGAATTGCCTGAACCAATAACTTTGGGAAAATTATAATAATCACTCTTATCTAGTCGATGAATTCGGAATTTCAAATAGTCAATGCGATTCGGCTGATCCATGTTTAGAGAAGTGTTTTGAATGAACAAGCTATTCATTCAAGCTTGCAACATAGTCTATATTTTAAATAGTTCGACAAATGCCTATAGTTTGCAGTGGTGGCCCAGTGGTAACGGCCGCGACTTGCGAGTTGTAGGTCGTGGGTTCGAACCCTGACAGGCGCTTTACTTTGTGTAAATTATTTCATCACCACTGCTCTCAAAACGGTGAACGAAAACATTGTGAAGAAACCGGCATCTCCTAGAACCAAAAATTCGAAGACATATTGTGACATCCACCAACCTGAACTGGGCCCGCGTGGTCGATTCCCTCTCACAGTGAGGAGGCTCGTGTCCCAGCAGTGGGAACGTTATGGGCGATTATGCTTATGCTTAATGCCTATAAAATATAACACCATTACAATAACAGGAACCTATAATAATAGAACTAGACATAGCCAAGAAAACACCCATTATAGTTGAGATAAGAACAGAAAACTTCAGACAAACGGAATGAACTTAAATAAAATAAAAGCTGTTTTTAGTCCAACGCGGACTGCTGGCGTAAACAGTAACATCCAAACTAATATTATAAATGCGAAAGTAACTCTGTCTGTCTGTCTGTCTTTTCTTCACGCCTAAACTACTGAACCGATTTGTGTGAAATTTGGTACAGACATAGTTTAGAACTTGAGAAAGGACATAGGATAGTTTTTATCCCGATATTCCCACGGGATCGAGACTTATGCGGGTGAAACCGCGGGGCGCAGCTAGTTTTGTATAATTATGTTAGTGCAAGCTAATGCAAACGCGACAGCCAATGCTTTAATATTTTTTCTTTTCTCTTCTATTAGTATTGGGTCGACTTTATCCTAGTATTAGGGACTAATCACACTTATTCAGCTCCGTTCAGCTTTTGTCCATAGAAAACAACGATTTTGTATGGAGTCCGTTCAGCTCTCCGCGGCTGAACGGATGCGTACGCATCTCATACAAAATCGTTGTTTTCTATGGACAAAAGCTGAACGGAGCTGAATAAGTGTGGTTAGTCCCTTATTCTTCTTTGTTTATTAATGCCATCATGATTCCAGTGCGAAAAAGATGGTGCTATCGGTCTCTCTCTCTTACACTGGAATCATGATGGCATTTAACCGTCACAATACGGCACCTAGATACTCTTTTTTATGTCTTTAATGGAAGATATTAATGTGTCTGCTGTACATATAATAATCCTATATTTGACTTGACGAAATCGGAAGTCATTCAGGGAAATAATTGTTGTAGACTACCAACTTAAATTGTCCGTATATCCAAATCACAACTGTCAAAGTTTGACATTTGTTGCAAATTGATGTAGGTGTCAATTTGCTTAACAAATAATGTATATGTCGCATCCGGTCATTCGTTTGACTATTCGGAACGCCAGCGCTATCTGGCGGCGCTTGACAGAGTCTAGCCTGAGTTCGTGTGGGGTCGACAACAGCGCGACAGAACGAGGTGGAGGTCGCTTGGACATCGGACATCGAACGAACAACATGCGCTCAGAAACTGTCCCGCGTTCCGTATCTGGTTGTATCGTGTACCTATAGTGTGTGATTTGCTAGTGTGATTAAATTGTTCGTGATATTATAATCTGATTTGAACTGCAAACCGTTTTTCTATTGTGCAATAACCAACACATACCCATAGTTCGCCCACAGTAGTTGAAATATGGCTGATAATAACGAGACACACATGCCTTCTCCGTTATATATAACAATATTATCAATAATAATTAATTCATTAAAATATATGTACCAATAGCTCGCAATAAGCCCCTTTGTAACCTGTCTGCGAAGCCACGCATCAGAGCTTGATTAACATTGACATTTCTCAAATTATACAATTCGAATAACCATGTCAACGGAATGCCAGAATTCGAAACAAACATTCATTATCAATATTCCAAGTTGATAATTAAAGGGCAATTATATTCAATCCAGTAGAAATTCCTGAGCTAGGTGACTCGCTGTGTCGCCGCTCCTACTAATTGATAGGGAAGGATTCGGATGCCGCCGCCGTCGGGACGCTGCAAATCGAATACATGTCGACTAAATGAAAGTGAAACCGAGGAGTTCACTGTCGAGTAGAGTTTTGTGAGTTTCACCGTTTCAGGAAGTTTGTTTGACGAACATTAGTAGTAGGTACATACTATGGTAGTTGGCATGTAAAAATAAATAAGTTTAATGAATGAATATCGATTTGGGTTTTATTTAGAGCTCCAAAGGAATCCATCGAACAGCTTTTGCTAAAATCATGTTAGCATTTTAATTTTTACTGCTTCATCATTTTCTCAACACGCCCTGTATCTAGGTATACTTACTCGACTATCGACTAAGGAAGGGCCGATTTTTCAATCGTCAGATAACTTTATTCTGAAACGTTATTATTGCGCTTTGGCAACTTTTCTATAGAAAATAATGTGAAACTGTAATTATTTACTCTGCAGATAAAGTTATCTGGCTATTGAAAAATCAGCCTTAAAGGAATAAAAATTGCGGTTTGACAGCTTTTATACAAAACATATCGCTCATTTGGAGAAACATTGACCTTAATGTATTATTCCCCAAAAATGGGTTAAATATGCTAAAGTACTTAGAAAGCGTATGTACGTTAGGAACGGATAGTCGTAAATAAAGTAGGTACCAGTTACATCGCTGTTTATCCAAATGAGCGAGATGTCAAACAATTCTTCAGACAAAAGTTGTCTGAAAACTTAAAAAATCGCCCCTAAACCGTCTACGATAATCAATCGACTAATTTCACCCCTCGATCTGTGTCCCATCTCTCAAAATTAACAGCGTGAGATATTCATTGGATTGAATATTACTTAGCAGGGGGCGCGCGAGTGTTGATGCCAGCTGATTGACTTCTGTAAACATATGCTAACTGCTGAGTTGTATACCAGGTAATGTCACATGAAAATTTGATACGTTGTTAACAACTCTGATTCGTCAGTTTTCAATTACGGACTGAATATTCGAAGATAAATAATAATTCGAAATTTGAAAACTACCGCTTGCGCCTCTCGCCAACATAGGGCTCTCTCTCTTTTCTTCATTTCGCCTACTCTTTGCACGTTATCCGTTTTATTTTATTGTTGTGCGCTGCAGTTCTTAGTTCAGTATAGGTTTCTCCAAGATGTTATTTTAGAAAATTTTAAATAAATAAATAAACAAAAAAATACGTGTGGCTCTCGGGGACTGCCGCGGTAAAGCTATTGCTTAGCATTTTTTATCAACTTATGCAATTATAATATTTATGCAATTTTTTTTTTTCATTGATATTAAATCAAGTTTTTTCTTTGATGTTAATTCAAGTTACACTTTTTGAGCGTGGTGACCACCACGTCTACACGCATACGTCTAGTCGCACGCACACAAACACCGTGCCTAAGTCTGCTAACCTGAAACGACGTTAGACGATGCACGGCTTTCAACGCCGCACCGCTGTGCCGGTCGGAGTGGGGGGTGTAAGGTTTATTTTCGTTACGGAATTTCTTGATTCGGTCGCCGCGCTCAAAGCCCGCGATAAAAGCTATGCAATAGTTTAAAAAAAATTGCAGAAACTTGTACAACTTTTACAGTAAATCTTACATAGGGACCACTTTTTAAGTAAAAGAAATACCTGTGCTGGGAGGCCGTGTGTGAAAGAGGAATAATATTTAATGTAATTAAAATGAGTTCATAAAACGAAAACGCGAACAGTATACTTGTGTTAAATTAATGTCGCCATTAAAGCGGCCCGATTTATAAGTAGGAAAGTATAACCTGTTTAAACAAGGCAACGATTTGATATGCTGTCAATGCTCATATTAAGAACTTATCGAGTATGATTGGTCATAGAATTATAACACCTATCATAGAATATGGAAAGAAAATGTAACACGAGCAATTTTGTTTTTAAAAATTGATACTGCTAAAAGATTCTTTGGAAGTTTTCCAAGCAAAAATTTTAACCTTCTCGCAAAAATGGAGCATATTAGGAAAACCACTTTATATGGAAACTACTTATTTCGTGTTAGATTTATCAGTTCACCTAAATGAAGAAGAAAAACATCTTATCGAATATCGTGCTTAGAAAAATGAAATCTTACTCTCATATTTTAATTTTAAATCTTGGCATTTTCAAACAAGGCATATCAAAGAAGAGGGATTACAGGATTCCCGTAACTACCAGCCAACGTTAAACACATTTATCACTTAAAAAATTTAAGCTCCGACATTTTGCACCCTACATTTTCCGACCACATTTTCTAAAAAAATTCTTCATAATCTGAGTTTTAAACCTAGACCAAATGGTACAGTCTTGTCATTTTTATTTCGAGTTTACTATCTGATATGACCATAAAATGTTGTTGCTGTTGGTTTCATGGAAGCTTGAGAATTTTCCTTAGAACTTCTTCCTAGAGACACTAGTATGTAAAAATCCCGACTTGGGTAGGGTTTTACACTTGAGAGTTTTTGGCAAAATAACTAGCTTCTATTATAGGTAACAGAAGCTAAGTAGTTAATTTGCCAAAAACTTTCTACTACGTAATGTCAGTTTCCTAGGGGAAACTGACATTACGTAGTAACGGAAATCATAAGTTAGTTCTGTGAACCAGCGGGACGTCGTATTTACTAATGCAATAATAAATAATCAATACCGGCAAAAGCTGCTTTAGTACATATAACGAACCACAAACGACGGACGCGAACTAATAACATAGTCATGATAATAAAATAATTATGCTCGTAGTTTCCAACCAGCTTTACTTTGTTGTTATGTTGCAAGACGTGGTTAATGCATTTATGTACAGACGCGAGCACATCAAGCTACCTGAAACTGTCAAATTTTCCCAATTAACTTTGAACCTTACGTTTTTGTTTTATCGCTAAGGCATAAGGTTCAAGGTTGATTGGGAAAATTTGACAGTTTCGGGTAGCTTGATGTGCTGGCGTCTGTGCATAAACTCATGCCTTCTTCCCATGGAAGTAGGCAAAAACTTACACTGTTTTGAGAAAAAAAAAACCATTTCCATAGCTGTTGTATTTAATCAAACAATTTTTTTAAAAGAGCATTCTTAACTATCGAGTTCAAACGTAACATGTGAAAGATTAAATCATGTAAAACAATTTTCGTGTTAACACTAAACTAAATTCATTAAACAACAAAAAAACCTTTGTACAAAATTCTCCTTTACAAAATTCTCATTTTAGGTAATTCCGTATACTAGAAACATTCTGTTACTTCGTCCGTAGTTCTCATCACGTACATTCCAACATCTGAATCGTTGTTCGGACAGTTTTAAAAGCCGTAAACGTCCATTACTCATGGGAAAGTTTAGACAATGAGTCGCATGTGTTTATCATGGGAACTTGCGTAATAACGTACTCGGAGGCATCTGTGCAACGTGCTACAGCCATCACTACGTGTACCTACGTACGAACGTGTTGCCAGTATTAAATTCTCTCATTTAGTTTTTAGAACGGTTCGAAACATGGCCGCTGTTTAATGCTGGCTGGCATGTTGGCTTTACTTTGTTTTGTCATTTTGGTCTAGTTCTCGTTTGTAACAGTTTGGGTATTTACTTTGATCTTGTGTCTAGCGAGTTTGAATTGTTCATCAGCCGGCTAACACTAATGTAAAATACTTCAACATATTCAAGCATTAACTTTATTTTGTCCTACGGAGAGTTGAGAGTTCATTTTCGACAATGACTGCATAAAAAAACGACCTCCAATAAATATGTTCCTAAAGATACTATTACCGTAGAAACCTAACTTATGTCCTTTATTTAACGACTCTTATCAAAACTGTAGTTTTAATACCAATAAAACTATTCAGCATAAAAATCAAATCGCGGAAAACATAGAAAGGATTGGAACGGTTCCGTATAACTTGTAGTAATCGTAAAAGACTTCGATTGCTGAAACTTTGTAAGGTGTGCTCGTAAAAGGAGATTATTTACGAGCGTGGCTTGGCGCGGGTTCACGACAAAGATTAGCAAGCAAATGGAGGGCTAGTGTTTTGCACAAATGTAAATGCACAAAATGAAACCATAATGTCGTGATTCTAGTGATTGTTCAATGTTATAAAAGTCAAGATCAGAAGTCATTTATTCAAACTAGGCTGAGAATCAGCACTTTTTAACGTCAAAATTACATAAAACAGTCCCCCAAAATGCCCGCTGTTCACAGTTCTTCAAACAGTCCCTCTCCATTCCAATTCCCTCTTGATAAACATATTACCTGCGACTCTTCAGGCTGTGAACTTCTTGCACTGTCGCAGGAAAAAGACATGTCGCAACTTTTATCACAAGAGAATACGAGGTTTTATAGAGACATCAATAAATTAACTAAGTACTCCAATTGCTCACTACTCCGTGTTCATGTAGTCCGTGCCGGAGCACCGACCACCTGCACCTCACCTCCTATATTTTAACGTAAAACTATGTGAATTTAATTAATTTGCGGTGTCTCTAATCTCTTTAAAGAGTGCAGATATGCATTAGCACAGGTTTAGTTGAGATTAAACTTGTTAGTGGCTTTTATGTGAGTTTCTGTCTCGACATTGAGGTTCATTAGATGGTATTAAATGATCTAAAACCTTGGATTTAATATACTAGAATTTTGAAAGCTTTATGTAGGTGGTACCTTTTGGCGCTTGATGACGTTCACAGGGGAGCAATGTTGGTAAACATTTGTGCAATTGTTTTATGAAACTTGAAATGTATTCAAAAAACAAGATGGCTGTGTTAGAGTACATTCCTTTCAACCTTCTGTCCTTTCTTTATATTTTACCTCTGATTTTGCATCACTGTCCTTATCAAAGTGATCTGTATTATCGTTCTAATAAGGCTGATATTTAGTTGCTGCCACTGACAAGTCTCTTAAATCATTATGATCTTTATTGTCGTTACAATAAGGTTGCTGTTGTCAGAGGTAAAATAACTATGAACGAACTGTACCAAAGTGCTCTAATAATAAGTATCTACCATCCACGAATAAACTAAACACATAAACGTACTATTCAGCTACAAATAAAAATAATAGCTATTCGAACTCCTTATAAAATCCTAAGCCGAACCAAGCTCTTCCATCTTTTACTACACCGACCATCATTATTCCGATTGGCATTCATGGTGCCACTAAGGGGATGGCGTCATCCACCAGTACCCATAACACGCGCAAATTATTCCCGTCCCTCCTGTGTCAGTTGCGCGGATATCCGCAATATATTTCTTTCCGTGGGGGATGATGGGGATAGAAATCTATATGTCGGATTTTTGACACATCACTAGTTGGTATGTGAGTTCGTATAGTTAGGTTGATGGAAAAAGTAGACTTTTTCTTGTCTATGTTTATGGGTCGTAGGGAAAGGCCCAAAGAATGAATAATATAAATAATAAATAAATAATGTTTATTTATCCAAAGCAATACATAAAATCAGATTGAGCATAGTGGTAGACTACGAAAATGATACATAATTGTTTGTACAAATGTTAAAAGGCTACAAAAATCTACACAAACAAAAATATTAAACCCTGTCTCTTAAACTAGAACAACTTTAAGAAAGTTTTAATTTTATTTTATGTAGGTTATGTTTTACACGTTCCTTCCAAAAAGCTGCTATTATCTTCCCGTAGGTATTCCATGATTTTTATTCTTAAAAAACTGGCACTAACGCCAGCATTCGAAGAAAATAACGAGCACATTGTGCACCAATATTACAATTTACATGGCCAACTACACGCGTTAAGCGCTAAACTTCGCTAAAAGAAAGATAAAACCACTACCCACAGTTTAAACGTTTCGACTTTTATATTATCAAAAACCATTTTTTACGGCGCCAAGTTCGAAACTCGCGGCAACTTATTTGGCTCATGATTAAATTTTATAAGTAATGGTCGAAAGTTGGCGGTTTTTTTGCAATCCTGGTCGTACATTATTTATTGGTGGATATGAAATATGCATTAATCAGTGTGGGGCTTTTGTAAACAAGTTTTATAAGTATCGCAGCTGGGTTTAATGAGAAACTGTCTGGGCTAGATGTTCTAGTATTTTGTGTTGTCACGTGTTGTTTTTTAGTTTACTGAAACATGTACACCTTTATTGGACAAAAAGACGTGAATAAAGGGTGGCAAGGACAGTGACGTGCAAGCGCGCGCCTCTCTCTAGAGGAATGGTGGCCGTTTGCGGCCGCTGAGGGTGACGGGGTCCGCATGGATTCATGCGGGCCAACACCTGGCCGGGGAACGTGACGAAATGCGCAAGCACTCCAGTGCCCCGGCTAAAGGTAGAAACAGGACACCGTGTGTCAGTAATAGTCTGACAGACCCCTCCACCCAGCTCAGTGTGGTGGACATCCATGAGGATTTTCACAAGATAAAAAAGGGACAGTGACGTGCAACCGGTTACCATGAATTCAGTACATGATTCTAAACCGCCCTTCGGTTATTTAAAAAAAATGCTGTTCCATACATTTTGACCGCGTAGGTAT
Source organism: Amphipoea lucens (assembly GCA_947508005.1). NCBI lineage: Eukaryota > Metazoa > Arthropoda > Insecta > Lepidoptera > Noctuidae > Amphipoea > Amphipoea lucens. Next base: position 7,465,313 of record OX382373.1, on the reverse strand, counting down.
TGCACTTTTCTATGAAACATCAGCCTTTTTTTTTTTGTTTATCTACGAAAAATTTCTGCGCTACAGGGTGTAGAATCATGTGCTGAATCCATGGTTTCATTTTGCGAATTTATGCCCCTGACACACAATAAAGACGTAGTTTTCAGTCACCTAGTAAAGACTGAAGTAAAAGCTGTATTTCAGCCTTTCAGCAAAAGGGTCACTGGCTGTTAACAAAAACAAAAATCACTTTAAAATAATCTCACACCGATTTTTTTTCAACCTATTTTGTCCCTTATGAAAACAAACTACATGCGTTACCGGAAACCAAATTCACCTTCATAATTTGACGAGCATTCAACCAATCACGCATAATCCAATAGGTCAGCAAAGCCAAAGAGTGCACACAAAAAATAATTCCTTTTTTATTTTTCTTCCAATGAAATCGGTAACGAATCACTCCATCGGGAGGCTGATTGACAGATGGCCCGTCTACATAATTGAGACGAATGAGACTCTGCTTGTCTGCTCCGATAAATCTGCTCTTGTATTTTTCATCGATATTATCAAAGTACCTATAACTATCATTTTATACGTAGGCACGACTAAATATAGAGGTTTGGGCATTGTTTTGTACGACTACTTTTTATTTATTGAGCCATCTCATCTACGAAAAAAAGCTGCCTTTATTTACTATAATAGTAAATTTTCCCAAGTAGTACCTACAGCGAACATTTTAAACAAAGCAAGACTAGAAATACTTATAAAGCATTAAATATCAAATGAACACCTCGAAGTGCGAACTCGTAGAAACTACGACTAGTCGCAATAAGTACTAGTAGAAGTTATCGTACAATCGTTCCGAACTAACACCGTGTCTTGATATTCGAGAACCGCGCCATTGTTGCGAAATTCATAAGTTTGAACAATACACTCGTACTGGGGGTTATCAGTGATAAAAGTTACAACAACTTCTAATGGAAGTATTGTGAATAAACATTATAAGTAGGTACCTATTACAAATATTCACACTTACAACGTTTTAATAATATTCAATCAACTCAGCCTATCGCAGTCCACTGCTGGACATAGGCCTCTCCCAGACTGCGCCACAGCACCCTGTCCTCCGCCTTCCGCATCCAGTCTACCCCAGGCACCGTCTTTAGGTCGTCCGTCCATCTAGCGGGGGGGCGTCCTACACTGCGCTTGCCGGTACGCGGTCTCCACTCCTGGACTCGCCTGCTCCACCGGCCATCAGTCCTTCGACAGGCATGGCCAGCCCACTGCCACTTCAGTTTGCTTACTCTGCAAGCTATGTCGGTAACTCCGGTTCTTTTCCGGATAATTTCACTCAGCGCGCTATGGAGCGAGCTATGCTCGGAGTCTCTGAAGGATAATAATATTATTGTGGACTTTTTACTAATAGTTACACGTTTTACTAAAAACACCATGATCTGCGGGATAATTGCATAAAACACAATAGCAATACTTTTCATTTGGACAGCTCAACAACATTCATTGCGTTATTTACGTTGTTGAGCAGACAATTTTTTCGATCACATGAAGCAATGGATTAGCAATATTCTACAAAACATTCAAATAAATTCAAAGAAGACTGCGAAGCATTCAAAAGGAAAGCGGACACATTGAAAAATTCTTCAAAACGAGAAGCATCTCAGTGGCGAAACATATTTCCAAACATGAGTATTGTTACGACTGCACAACCCAAAACGCTAAAAGCATTCTCAGTTAGAGAATCTCCCAAAACATGAGTGAACGAGCAACTTCAAACCAGGTCTCTAATGTTACTGGAATCTAGACCAACTTTGAATTGCAGGGTACCCAGATAATGGCGAGATATATGAATGGAACTTCGGTTACAGTGACACTCAACCTTCGGCCCGCAAGACTTACCTATCTTTGTGACCCGCCTTCCTTCTTCCGCGTTGCTAAGGAAAACGGAACTGTTTTTCTTTCGTAACTACTTTTTGGTATGTGTGCGATCAATTTCGTTTATGGTTTCACACCTTGTTATCAAATGATATAATTATATTGGTTTACAGGAAGTTATAATGGGAACAATTATTATCTAGCTGTTTCTCATAGTATGTTATATAGATAATTCAATGTTTCTTCAAACTTTAGCAAATAGAAAAAGCCGACACTATATAGGTACGTATAAACACAGACCTTTGTACAGACGCCAGCACATAAAGCTACCCGAAACTGTCATATTATCCCAATCAACCTTGAACCTTATGCTGTAGCGATAAAGTTGATCTATTAAAGAAATTCGACAGATTGTAGTAGCTTGATGTGCTGGCGTCTGTACATACACATTTTTCTTGCCGTGAAAATCTACGATATATTCACCATGTGTAGGCACGGTCGTTAGTGTTGTATGCATCACTATGGAAGCTTGTTGACAGACACGTTTTTTCTACGGCGCGGTTTATACGCTTTACCGTAATGAAACCGTGCCGTGTACAAAGGATCGAAGCGTCACATGTTATTTATAGATACTAGTTACTAGTGCTAGCGGGCCGCATACGAATGTAACTAGTAGGTACATTCGTATGCGGCCCGCGATGAAAAACTGCTTGAGTACTCCTGCCTCAGTAGATTGGGCTGAATGAATGTGATATTAGATAACCTATACGGTCTGGAGTACCTGTAATAATTTGAAGGTAAAGTTTTTGGCAGCGTTCCATTCGTTTCAATTGATTCCATTCAGTCTAGCACTCGAAATTAGGTTTGAATGTAGTGGTGTTAAAAGATACTCATGAAATCGAAATGTTAATTTTGTTTTTTTTGTTCATATTAGCTATGTTTACACTGTACAAATATTTTAATTCTCTAATTTTTCAGTGCTTGTTTTTTTGAAATTTCAGTTGCAATGTGTTCAAAAAACCAATATGGCGCACTTAAATAACCTTGTAGCGCTATATTTTGAGAGCAGTGGTGGCCCAGTGGTATCGGCCGCGACTTACGAGTTGTAGGTCATAGGATCGAACCCAGACAGGCGCTTTACTTTGTGTAAATTATTTCATCACCACTGCTCTCAAAACGGTAAAGGAAAACATCGTGAGGAAATCGGCATGCCCTAGAACCAAAAATTCGAAGACATGTGACATCTACCAACCCGCACTGGGCCCGCGTGGTGGATTACGGCCCACTCATTCGAAGACATGTGACATCTACCAACCCGCACTGGGCCCGCGTGGTGGATTAGGGCCCACTCCCTCTCACAGAGAGGAGGCCTGTATCCCAGCAGTGGGAACATTATAGGCCGATTATAGCTATATTTGTATATTCGTCAATTCAGCAAAAACAACTAAAAAGTCCTGAAAATATACGTGTTTGCTGATATTTTACTACTTAAACTATTACAATAATAAGATACTTTGTCAGGAATCCCCTAAACAAAACGATGGACATAACTCGGAAATCTCAGAAAACATCAAACGAAATCACGACAAACTCCATTCGACTTCGTGCTCGTAGAATTTACACCTTTTCGGAATATTTCGGCTCCTACAATAGCGAATAAGGCACAGTTAAACGCCTCGGCTTTAGCGCCGGCTAGAGATTGCATTTCGTTGAGTTATGGCCGATGGAACTCGTGATATTTACCAAGTTACCGACTGCAGTGTTACGGTGCTCTGTGCTATTGGTCTTTGGGTTACGTGTTCACGGAATAGGTAATTGTACGTTGTATTATTTGTTCAGTATAGTGACATGGGATGAATTTTACGTCTTGACAAGGCGTAAAATTAGGGCATGTTGTAGTTTCAATTAAAGGAAGGTACAAACGCCAGCACATCAAGCTACCCGAAACTGTCAAATTTTCCCAATCAACTTTGAACCTTATGCTTTAGCGATAAAGTTGAAAATCTATTAACCCTTTAACCAGCAGAAGGAAAGCCGCCCATTGTATATTTTGTAGTGTTTGATGTGTTTATTTCATGTTATGTATTTTTGTGGTGTACAATAAAGTATATATAAATAAATAAACAATAAGGTAACAGACTTAAAATAATAATATTTACATGTATATGAAACAAAACAAGGATAAAGAATCATAGGGCATCAAACAATTCAGCGGGAAAAGTGCCCAAAAGGCTGGCAGCATTACCACATTGTATGGCGATGCTGATTCTTTAGTCCAAAAATAGGCCAGCCCTTTGGATACGTTAAAAGTCTAACCCCTTGGCGATGTCTTGAAAAACCAAGTGGACGCTCTGACCCCCATGACCCTAGTGTTACTCCAAACGGCTATAACATATAACTCAAAATAAGGTTGGGGCGGCTATCCACGTTTATCTTCAGGTCATAATAATACCAAAAACCCAATAGTATAAATATCAAACATTTCAGCACAAATTCAGAGTTTCTTTTCACAAAATTTACCTCAAGTTATGACGTCACCTTTCCACAGAGACTTCTCGTAATTAATATTTCCCTAAGGCACTTAATAATATTAACAACCGCCCTGTCGATACACTTAAAAACGAGCTGCAAAGCTACCATAATTTAATTACTAGTTCATAAAATCATTTTAGAGGATTTTAATTAATGTAAATGAGAGTGCCTTGGAGGGTAGAGAACATTTATAGTGTTATACTTGTAGCATTTCTAACTCCATATAACAAAACCGTGATACCTATATAAAGTACAGACGCCAGCACATCAAGCTACTAAGTACAATCTGTCAAAATTTATGACTTCGTTTTCGCTTAGCGTTCTAGCTTACTTTTTGCTCGGCTCCTAATAGTTTATTTATTTATAGTTAATTAAAACGGTAAAACACCAATTACATTAATTAACATAGAGACAATAATTACGTTGACAATAATATAATTTAAAACTAACACGGAACAGTGGACACCCTTGCATACACTCTCTCACAGAACACCAGACATATACGCATAATTTTAATCCATTCATCCGCAAACACATCACATTCAGGGTTGGCAGCCAGAAGGGCATTCAGCACCTTTAGAGTACGACAGTAGACAGATATAGTTATAGCGTGACTGGACTGGGTGCATCTGCGTCTGCGCACACACTTGTGCACTATAATATAGCTAGTCTCCGTTGAGACTGGCTATATTGGCAGAATTTCGGTCTGGAGGTCTATTATTATTATTACCTGCATTTTAGAGTGGTATGAACAGAAAGAAGAAAAGTTTAAAGGAGGCTTAAAGCTTGTATGAGAAAATCAACTCGTAACAATATCCGAAATCCACGCGGTCGACGTAACAAACAAATAAACTTAAAAATGTACTGCCTCGGTTTTCGCAGTGAGCATGTGGCTATGAAACTTTAATATATCATGTTTCGTGCTGCATTTAAATGGACTCGGCTATTGGAAAATAAATAATATACGGTTTATTTGCAATATAACAACGAAACCGGGGTACTAATTGCGGCGCGACACGGTTTTTCATGACTCTATTTTAAAATTAAACAAAATTTTCCTTTGTGAATTATGCAGTGATTTATCGGGTATTTTATGAATTGATTTCCATGAGAAGCAAACATTGGAGCTTAAGTATTGGGTACTTAATTATAATTTGTGATAAACCAATGATTCCACTAATTGTGGTACCTATTCAGAAATGTACATAATGTAGTTTTAGGTACACAACAATTAGGAATGATACATTAAACAACCACTTAAATGGTTAACAAATACTCGTTTCAATACAGTTAATTATACCTATACTGTATCTAGTTCCAAATAAATCAATCTGCCTAGCCTTTTCCTAACTAAGTATGTTGGGGTTGGCTTTCAGTCTAACCGGATGCAGTTGAATACCAATGTTTTACATGAGACTACTGCCTATCTGACCTCTACAACCCAATTACTGGTTAACACGATACCATTGGTAAGGCTGGTTATCAGATTCTCAGGCTTCTGACGACCCTTTACGACTTGTAAATATCTACAAATGACAGCCGGAACTAACGGTTTAACGTGCTTATCCTAGGCACGGACGGGTCGTGATATGTACCTAGTGGATTGTCACCCATCCACGGACCGACCGCGGCAAGCGTAGCTTAACCTTCGGTCGACCCGTGCGGCTGTTATTATTGAGTCCCTCCAAATATATAATTACGAAAATTACAAACTTTATTTCTTGTAGCTGTAAGTATTAGAATAAAGAAACGCTATTTTACTGTTATTCCCCAACTTCCTTTCTTCAACTCTAAATGAATGTTTTCCAGTGACATAAAGCGTTGGCCGCCCATTAAAACTTACCCACATTGCAGTGTCATGAAACTGGAAAATTGCCAAATTTGCATTGTAACAAGTAAGTTCTTCTAGCACAAACATTTTGAAATTATTCAACATTTTTATTTTAATGAGCCGAGCCGGTGGTAATTAGGATTTTATATTTTACGGAGCGAAAGAGTTTAATCGACGGCTATTTAAATGAGGATAAAGCGTAGGATGAGTCGTTAAAATATCAACAATGCTTTTCGGAGAACCGCTGCTGTCGTAACAGGCATTTCAATGTTTTTATATCAACTTAATCATTCCAAAGATAATTATGGAAAGAACAGATAACTCGTAAAAAAGCTGTTTGGCCACTTGTAACGACATTCATCTAGACTCACAACACGATCTTCAATCGAAACCATCTAAATCGAAAACTGAAAACTAGGAGTACTATATACTACTAACACCCACTATCACACTATCACACTAATATTATAAAGGCAAAAGTTTGTGTGTGTGTGTATGCGTATGTGTTTATATGTTTGTTACTTCTTCATGCTCAAACGGCTGGACCAATTTTGATAAAATTTTGAATGGAGGTAGCTGACACCCTGGATTAACATATAGGCTACTTTTTATCCCGATATTCCTACGGGATCAAAACTTATGCGGGTGAAACCGCGGGACGCAGCTAGTCTTTTCATAAGATCTCCTACTTTTCAGTTTATTTGAAATATAACAACGAAACCGGAGTAGCTACTAATTGCACCGTGATACGGTTTGTCGTGATTTTATTTTAAAACACAACAACAACAATTTCCTTCGTGAATTATGCAGTGATTTATCGGGTATTATATTAATTGATTTCCTTGAAAAGCAAACATTGGATTTATTGGGTACTTAATCATAATTTCTGATAAGCCAATTATTCCACTAATTGTGGTACTCGGAAACCTACATAAATCAGTTCTAGGTACACAACAATTAGGAACGATACATTCCACTTAGGAATATGGACAACTATTCTGTATACCTACCTATAGTGTAGTCCCAAATAAATCATTCTGCCTAGACTTTATTTAGCTATTGGGTATACACCCAATAGATGATACGTTTATAGTAATCGTTGTTGGTTACCTTATAGCCTTCCAAGTAAAGCAAAATCATTTATTTTTAATGTGATTTTTCCATATTTATTACTTTACTAGCTGCGCCCCGCGGTTTCACCCGCGTAACTTTCGATCCCGTGGGAATATCGGGATAAAAACTATCCTATGTCCTTTCCCGGGACTCAAACTATCTCTATACCAGTAGTTTAGGCGTGAAGAAAAGACAGACAGACAGACAGAGTTACTTTCGCATTTATAATATTAGTTTGGATGAAAAACATAAAAGTGTAAACATGATGTTTTTATCTGGTACTACTGTATATACTCGACTCGCAAAGTCCGTTGAAAAGCTCGGGGATTTGCCTTTAATAAAATTTTTACGCCGACACGAAGCTGTTATGAACTTGCAAATTAATTTAGGCCGGTTTTGGAAACTCAATTTTCGGTTTATTTTATCCGCCAATATTTACTGAATATCAATTATCTGGTCCGTGACGGTGGGCCGTGACGTCATCAATCTAACTGGCCGGCCCTGCTTTATATTTCATAACTTGCTGTTTAGGGGCATTTCATCATAATTTAATTAGTTCAATATTCTGAGGAGTTGACGTAATTAGTTTGTCCTCCTTTGGGTTCGGAAATTCTTGGACCAACTAGTTCGTAATTTGTTTGATTAAATTTTCGATAGGTACTGAATGGGCTTTGAAAATGTTTCTGTCTTGCATTTGATACGGCAACATTTTTATCACTTGTTTTAAATAGAACAATTGTTCAAATCCATTTACGAAACGTCACTAAGCCTAATTTTAAACAAAAAAATAATCATCACAAAGGGTAGCTCATTCTCACTCGTAGGAACTAGATTCCCCGTACAAAAAATTTCAACAGTCTTAAATAACACCGTAAACATTTCATCTACTTTGTTTTCCTACTTGAACTATCAAGAGGGTATTTATACGGAGATTGCCTTCATCCGCCATGCTCTACCACCTCAGTAATTTGATACAGGCGCTGAATGAACCGACTCGTCCTAATTTCGAAGTTCTGTCTTACGCGTTAGCCAGCTTAAGGTTGGGTTAGCTTGTAAACTTGTTTGTGCCGATTGGGTATTTCGTACTCTGTACTGTGTGAATGGTTAAACTAAGGACACGCAAGAGAACAAAATAATTTATGTTCACATGCATTGAATGTCTCTAAAAACAATAGAAAGCTATGTGTGTAAACTAACCCCCTTATTAATAAACGTATTATATCAGATGAATTACACACCGATTTCTTTCTTTCAGTCGTCAGTAATTTGACTTTCACACGTACAGACGCTATACAACGTTTATTAGTAAGAGGTTTAATCTATATACTCGTACATACATACTAATAATAAAGCTGAAGAATTTGTTTGTTGAACGCGCTAATTTCTGGAAGCACAAGTCTGATTTGAAGAATACTTTAAACATTTGATAGCCAAATTCTTCAGAAAGGTTATAGGCTACTTAAAATCTCCCTTACACTTAAGAGCCGAGCAAGAAAAAAAAAAGCCAGAAAGAACACTATGCGAAAACGAAGTAATAGCGCGGGCGGGCGATGCGATACGACGGGGAACAAGAAACATCATGTGGACAAAGTCGCGGGGAAAAGCTAATAAAACATATATGCATAGGTTGCAAAGAAAACCTTCAAATAATGTGATAAGATCCGCCAAGAGCGGGCACACTTCGCGCAGGCGACACTACGGGGCGACTGGATCAGGCTAATGACCTTTGATAGGTATAATACATTTTTCCTTCAGAATATGTTACATCCACAACCTCGATGTATTTTATTAAATATGCAGGACAAATATTATCATCCAATATTTTTTAACAAAGGAGCGACGGTCGGATACTGACTAACCGCCTCCAATTTGTCCCATGTTTAACGAGTCAGGCTGTAGGTACATTATTTGGGTTAACGTCGTGGAATCTGACGGTCGTGTTATCGGTGAACTTGATCGGAGATAGGCGCCGGCTTCCAAACTAGACGACATTTATTATGTAACTCGGTCTGGGCCACAAATTAAGTGTAGTTGTACCTTACATACCTACTTCTATGACTTTCTGTGATCGTTGGCCCAGAAAAAATATCGCAGGAATATAATTGATTTACATAACATACCGATTTGTTTGTTTGAGGAGGAGCTCAAAGTCACAAGTCAAAGCATCATTAGTCATTATATAATAATATGTGAGGACGATGCAACTTAAATAAAATTACTATACCTACTTACCACAATAGGTAAAAGAATTAAAAACGAAACCATGACATATACATTAAATTATCTGATAGATACATGGTGCCCACATATTAACAAATATGGTAAAACAAGGTAAATAGCTATATTTGTATCATAACTATGAATATGAAGTACAAATAAGTTACATGGTAACCAAATTATACAGGGTGGCGTCATTGACGCGCAACCGATGATAGTACAGACGCTAGCACATCAAGTTACTACAATCTGTCAAATTTCTTTAATAGATTTTCAACTTTATCACTATTAGCATTAGGTTCAGTGTTGATTGAAAAAAAATTGACAGTTTCGGGTAGCTTGATGTGCTGGCGTCTGTACCATAGATTCAGTACACGATCCTGAACTAAGATAACTATTCGCCGGTTATTAAAAAAAAATGCTGTTCCATACATTTTGACCGCGTAGATGTTGCACTTTTCTATGTAACAGCTGAATTTCTTTTTGTTTTTTTTTTTTTTGGTGACCGACGAAAAATTCTACGCTGGGGGTCTAGAATCATGTGCTGAATTATTCATAGTTCCATTTTGGGCGTCGATGTTCCTGTCACCAGACATATCAAAACTGAGACTAATGACACATGAGTCATGTGCTAATGACTTATATATTTGGACATTGGTAGGTCAGGAAAGACCTTGATCTTAATAATTCGTCCTAATACCTACGTAATAAAGTAAGTAATTTATTTCCAAAAAATCTCACAGCTTTAACAGGCAGGAAATTGATACTTCATGAAATTGAGCCGTAATTAACGAGACAGATGAGCACCCATTAAAATAAAATTGAAACCAAGATTTTCAATAACGATATGAAAAAAAAAACTGACACCCTACCTGATTTAGGTCGGATATTTTTTTAACAGAACCTGTAATTAATATTTATACTTATACTTTAAGGTTCTGTACCCAAAGGTTGCCAAGTGGAACTTAATTAAGGCTCTGCTGTCCGTCCGTCTATCACAAGGCTGAAGCGTAATAGGTAGACACTGAAAATTTTCACCGTGTGTGGCTGCTATTACAAAAACTAAATAAAGTTAAAATTAAAAGGGTCCCCAAAGTCCCCATACACGAAACGTGATAAAGAAAATATGTAACACGGAACCCTTCGTGTTCAAGTACGACTCGCAAATGGCCGCTTTTTTTTAAGTTCATTAAAACCAGTAGGAGGGTAGTTCGGTTTTAATTAAATCGAACTCGAACCGAAGCCACGTGGTTTCGGTTACGTTTCTTAATAATCCGAGGACGTGCTTGTATTGTGTGTTCATATTACGTTATATATCTCTGTAAAGCGAATATTTTCATTGATTAAACATGGGGTATTATTTTCCAGCGTTAGCTGAGAGAATTATAATGATGACGCAGTGAAGCAGTGGCAGCTGTTAGCAATCTACGCTAAGACCGATGGCTTTTCGGCAATCCTATTAATAAGTTTGAACATTTAGGTTTTATGGTTTATGTCATTTAAATTTTCTACTAAATTAATTTGAACAGATTAAAAAAAAAACATGTAAGTATTCCTAAATATTTTTCATCTCTTTTTCAGTAGATATTCGTAATAATAACTTCTCCCATTATTTTAACGAGTAGGTACCTACCCAAATCTAAGAACGAAACCTGCTTCAGATAGTAATTAACTCTAAAATATAATTAGAGACAACAGATGGGTACCTTGAAAATTGGAATATTGTTTTAGCTTTAGATATTATCTAGATTTTAATAAACTGGAACGTTAAATTGGATTTTACTAACTAGGCTACTGAAAAGGTGTTTATTAAACGATAACGCTATTTTGGTACTTAAAGTTGCTAAACAATATAGAATGACAGGCAATGACGGCTCGTCAAGACTTGTGATGCTAAACTTACATAACATAAAATAATCAACCTATAAACGTTCGCAATGCTGGGACACAGGCCTCCTCTCAGTGAGAGGGAGTGGGCCGTAATCCACCACGCGGGCCCAGTGCGGACTGGTAGATGTCACATGTCTTCGAATTTTTGGTTCTAGGATATGCCGGTTTCCTCACGATGTTTTCCTAAACTTACCTACAGAACGCTAAACGCTTACAGGACGCTAAACTTACAGAGCTGAATTTAGAACGAATTTGGCAGCTGTCAACTTGACAACTTGTCAGGCACAAGAGATAATAAGACCTTTTCCGATAAAGATGACATAGTGCCTTAATTTAGAAAACCAGTTTTAATCGAAGAGAGGTGAAGAGAGGCGACAGATGTGTATCTACGTCTGTGGAGAATTTTATATAATAATACAGCGTCTAGTTTTAATGGTGACATTAATTTAACATACGTACCTATACGGTTTCGCGTTTTCAGTTTTATGAACATATTTTTATTTCAATAAAAGTTATTATTTATTTACAATTTTCTAAAATAGCATCTTGGAGCAACCTGTTAAAAAACTGTAGCGCAGGTGTCATTTGCCGGGATCATGGATCATAAGAATCATAACATCGTAATCAATGAAATTAAAACGAATAACGAAAGAGTAAGCGAATAGAAGGAAAGAGAGAGAGCCCTATGTCGGTGAGCGGCGCAGGCGGTAGTTTTCAAATTACGAATTATTTTGTTCCTATAATTTTTATGATTAGTGACCACTAGCCCTATTGTAACGACACGGCACGTGGTTTATCATCTAAGGTCGTTTGCGGAGCGGGCGCCCGCGCGGCGTGCTGTTTTCTATTATCATCCTTAGAGCAGCGCTGCGTGAGGCGGGTCACCCGTCGCACGCGATTATAGAAAACAGCACGCCGCGTGGGCGCCCGCTCCTAAGGTTTAATAATTCAACTTTTGGAATACGTTTCATTCGTCAAACGAATATGAACCCGATCCACACATCACAAAAACGTCTCAACCGACATCTACGTCATTTGACGTTCAAAATGAGACAAGTGGAGCGCGGCGTGTATAGCAGACGCGTAGCGTCACGAGTCGTGACTCGAGACGGAAATGATACCGGCAGCATATGAGAACTGAAACGTCGTGAGACGTCAAGGAACAGGGGTGCGGAGGAGGCGCCATGGGTGTCAAAAATAGTTTTTTTCCTTGTGGCGGACATTTTTATTTTTAGCCGATATATGTATTTTGTCGAAATTATAAATATCATACCTACTGATCATGAGATTTTGAACTCTGAATAATATTTCTAATTGTTGCCTTTTCTCTTTTTACAGGTACTGATGTCAAAACATCCACATCTAGTAAGATAATTATACAGTTACAATTAAATATTGGTTATCCTTCCTAGTTCAAATAAAACATGGAAGATAAAATTTCAAATATTTTCTTAAGACATGTAGGTACATGTGCTCGTTTGTAGCTCGCATTGGGTCACGGAAGTCGCTCGGGGCTCACATAAAGTACAACGGAAATGAGATACCGGTGTCTCGATGTTTGGATCAACTCCATGCATAATAGGTAATAGGTAATAGGTAATACGGGCTGGTGTCCGCAACTCCACGTCTATGCGCGTATTTTGCGTACGGGTGGGAAAATCGATTATTCGATCCACCCCAGCTCCTCGAGGAAGGCCAGCAACGCCTTGATGTTACTGACCGTCTCACGTAGGGTACCTGGGTTACCGAAGTACTTTGCCCTGTACGTGGCGACCACCGGGCAGTTTAGAAGCACATGTGCCGCTGTCTCGTCGTCCTCCATGCAGGCCCTGCACAGCGGACTGTCTGTTACTCCTATGACAAAGAGGTGTTTATTAAATGACCCGTGGCCAGTTAAAGCTGCAGTAACTATACGCAGCTTTTGTTTGGTTAGACGGAGAACCTGTTTCGTGAGGCGGCCATCCAATGCGGGAAATGCTTCCCTGGCCTGCCTGCAATCTCCTTGATCCGTCCAAAGTTTGTCATGTTGGTCTCTGGTACGTTTCCTTACCAGAGTGCGTATATACCCAAAGGGGAGTGGCGCTATGGGCTCAGGGCCCACTGGTGCCATGCTCGACCCCCTTCTAGCAAGCTCGTCGGCTGCATCGTTGCCCCGCGAACCGCTGTGTCCTTTGATCCATTGAATGGTTATTTTATTGAGTGTACCCACCTGGTTGAGGCGCTGGTGACACTCGTATATTAACCCAGAGTCAGCTGTATAACTGTCCAGCGCTTGCAGAACAGCCATGCTGTCTGAGAGTATGCGAATTGAGTGATCCTTTACTTTCCTGGCCATAATGGCTGAAGCGGCCAGAGAGATGCCAATGCATTCGGCCTGGAACACTGTGTTATGGACTCCCAATGGTGTGGCTATATGTATGTTGAAGTCCTCCGAGAAGATTCCAGCACCTGTGCCACTACCTGTTTTGGATCCGTCCGTGAAGATGCGCAGCTCTGCAGGGCGCAACCCCTCGCATCGGCGATCCTCGTGCAGTTGGATCTTGTATTTTTTATCGAAGATAAATTGTTTGGGTACCCGGTCGTTTATTGCTTTCGTAATGGGGAACTCCTTGTGTAGCCCCTCAAGCAGCGTGGTGTGTGGTGTGTTACTCTTCCCCCAGAGATTTAGTGTATTAAGACGTACTGCTGCCATCGTCGCTTCCTGCTGTATGAACAGGTGGAGCGGTGGGATTCCCAAAATGGCCTCAACTGCTGCAGTCGGAGTAGTCCTCATGCAGCCCGTAGTCGCCATGCAGGCTAGTCTTTGCATGCGTTGTAGTTTGTTGGCGGCTGTAACTAGCTTGGTGCGGGGCCACCAGACCACAGCCCCGTAGGTGATCATGGGGCGGATCACTGCGGTGTACAGCCATAGTATAACTTTAGGGGATAGGCCCCACTTCTTACCTATCATTCTCCTGCACTGCCAAAAGGTTATGCAAGCCCTGTTTAGTTTGTTGTCCAGATGACTGCTCCAGTTTAACTTACTGTCGAGCGTGACCCCGAGGTACTTGACTTCGTTGGTCAACTGGAGTTCAGTGTCGAACAGTTTAGGTAGGCGAAAAGGGCCTAGTGCTCTTTTATGGGTGAACATGACTAGCTCAGTTTTAGTGGGGTTCACTGAAAGGTCATAGTCCCTGCACCATCTCTCTACGATGCGTAGCGCTTGCTGAGTGAGGTTGCATATCGTGCCCGTCACCTTTCCCGAAACCAGGATTGCGAGGTCGTCAGCATACCCTACTGTGTAATAGCGGTTGGCGTTGAGTTTGGTGATGAGGTCGTTAATCACCAGATTCCATAGGAGGGGAGACAGGACCCCCCCCTGGGGGCAGCCTCTGGCTATCATGGCCAGCTGCTGCTCGCCTTCAAGGCGAACCACTCGTTTTCTTAACATGTTTGTTATCCAGTCCGTTAGTACTTGCTCTACACCATGTCTGGAGAGGGCTCTGTTGATACTGGAGAAGTTAGTTTTGTCGAAGGCTCCTTCGATGTCTATGAAAGTGCCCAGGCAGGTGCCTTTTTGATGAATCGCTTCTTCTATCTGGCTGACTACCAGATGGAGGGCGGATTCAGTCGACTTACCTGAGCTGTATGCATGTTGGTTACCATGTAACGGTATAGTCTTCAGAGCGCCATCCCTCAGTTCCCTATCACACAGCCTTTCCAGAGTCTTTAATAGAAAAGAGGTCAGGCTGATTGGTCGGTGGGATTTGGCGTTTGTGTAGTCACCCTTACCTGGCTTAGGGATGAATATTACTTTCACTTCCCTCCATCCTTTAGGAACGTATCTAAAGGCCAGGCACGCTCTCAATAAAGGCAACAGTTTTATGGCAACAGTGGTGCCACCCCACCGCAGTAGGGCGGGGAACACACCATCAGGACCAGCTGCCTTAAAAGGATGGAAGCTCCGGATGGCCCATTGGAGTTTTTCCAAAGTGATCACCCTGCTAGCATAAAGCCAATCGTTGTCAGATGGTGTCTGAATTTTATCCTGCCAGTCAATTACCTGTGCGAAAGTGCATCCCGGGAAGTGAGTTTCAATAAGGACGCGTCTCGTTTCTTCTGGCGAGGATGTTAGTGTATTGTCAGGTTTTCGGAGGGTAACAGCCCCATGTGTGTTCTGTTGCGCAAGTACTTTCCTTACCCTATTAGCTTGCTGGCAAGATTCAATACTACCACAGAATTTGCGCCATCCCGTGGTACTTCTGAACCTGATGCATTTTTTGTAACTGGATTTGGCTGCGTAATAGTCGTCCCAGTCCTCATCCGCACATGTATTCATGGCTCTATTCAGAGCCTTTCTTACCTTACTGCGCTTGCGCTCCAGCTCAGCACCCCACCAGGGTTGTTTCCCCGGTGTGCTGCGCGGAGTGGTCTCTGGGCAGGCAGTTTGGTAGCTGTCTATCATTGATTTAGTAAGGTGACTTACCTGTACTTCAATCTGTGTCGTATCCGCATATGTTGTCGGATCGTTTGTGGCCGCCAGTTTTGATTCTAGGCTGCGTGTATAGGTGGCCCGATCCGTGTTGCGCGGATTACGCCGTGGTTGTGTGGGTGGAACACAGACCTGGATGTCGAAGCGGATCCACCTGTGATCAGAGCAGGAGGCCTCCTTGGAGACATGCCACCCAGTGATAGCCTCCGCCGCTCCCTCTGTTGCTAGAGTGAGGTCTATGATTGTGCGGCTTCGCCTGGTTACGAATGTCGGTTCGGAACCCGTGTTTAGTAGGGATAGGTTAGTCGAGAATAAGTAATCAACCAAGGCCTTACCCCTCTCATTTTGCGTGTCCATACCCCACAGTTGATGGTGAGCATTGGCGTCGGCCCCGACGACGACGTCAAACCCGCACCTCTCGCAGTGGCTCACAAGGCGGGCGAGGTCGTGCGGGGGCGGCGCCTCTGCCTCGGGCATATATACCGAGGCGAGGACGATCACCATCTCCATGGCGTTGTCACGCTGTATAATCAGCTTTGCTGCAGAGACATCTCTGCAACAGAAATCAGTTAATAGCTGTGTTTTGAGGTTACCTGTGATATAGATGCACGATCTGGGATGATCGTGATCTGTGGTGACCAGGAGCTTACCACCAAGATTGGAGAGTCCTTGTATGCGGCCCGCCCTTATCCACGGCTCCTGGATCAGGGCAATGGCCGTGTGTTGAACCTCCAGCCACTTGCGAAGCTGAGCCGTCGCGGTCTGACTGTGGTGGAGGTTTGCCTGGAGGATGCTACAGACCGACGAAAGGGACGCCATCGCTGGCCAACCCCTCGTCGTCCCCCCCCAGTTTAAGCCCGGCAAACAAGTCGCCCTCGTCGAAGCCGTCCTCCCCCTGGCTCGAAGCCGGGGACAGGATCATGTCGTCCAGCTCCGCACCCGATGAAGGGACGGCGTCCACGTTGGCGGCAACAGGGGCGGCCGAACCTTCCTGAGCAGGTTCAGTCGCGGATGCCTCCGGGTTGTCTGCAATGGGAGATGACTCCCCCACTGGTATCTGCGGCTGGTTTGGCTCCTCGCCAAAGGTTCCCGTGGCAGGGTCCCATCCCTGAGGGGCGTCGGTGAACCTGCCGTTCCGACCCTGGAACTTTACGTAAACCGCCCCCAATCCAATTGAGAGGCGGCGTCCGGCCTCCATCAGGGTCGGAATTTGGTCAACAGGGACGCCTACCACCACGAACCATTGTCCGGCCTGTTTGTCGGCAAAGAGTAAAACCCACCTCTTAATGTCGACCCAGGGGTTCTGGTAGCTGAGAGCGCGCCCAATGTTGGTCGACTCTCCATATACCCCCTGTTCGTCTGGAATCACGATTCCACACCGTGTGCGTCCTTGGATTTCCGACTGACTCTTAACTACCAACGAGATGTTAGTAGGAAGAGAAAGGTCGGAGACTGTCTTTCTTAGCCAGGCTAAGGTGTGGTCGTTTCCGCACCACAGTTTCACGACACCACCGGCGACCAGCGGCTTGGCGTTGAAAGTCGGCCCCGGAGTGTCCTGTTTGGGGGAGCAGGCCTCTAGAATGATCTGCCTCTGGATGGCAGCGAGTACCTGGTCCGATACCTCCCTGCTGAGGATCCCTGTGCGTTCGCAAGTGATCGCGACGTCCAGGGTTGCGCTGGCAGCTTGGGCGTAGCTTCTTTGAGGGACCCGTTTGGATTGATCAAGACGCGGCCGCTTATGCTCTCCCCGAGGTGTTGAAGTCTCGTTGAGAGCTCGCTTGGCCGCGGCCTGATCCTTCCAATCGGGTCGCTGTGTGCTTGAGTTACCTTCAGCCTGTCTCTCCGGAACGCTGGTTGGCGGTTGTCTTGGCGAAGGTGGGCTAGTGCCGGCCCCTGCCTGCAACTGCTTACCGGCGGCGAAGTTCAGCTGACCGCTAGTCGGTTTAGCCGACCTGGCAGCAAAGGCCTGTTTGTTACGGCTGCCTTTTCCTTGCAGCCTGCGTTCTTGTCGTCGCTCCTTCCTCGTCACTCTCTCCCTTTGCTTACCCTGTAATGAGGAAGCTGGTGGACCTGAAGGGTCAGTGCGGGGGCATCGGGTTTGTTGAGTGTCTTTACCCTTGCCCCTGCGTTTTTGCACCTGCCAGGCATGCGAGAACGAGTCCTCGGTGCCTCCGACCATCTCCGTTTGACTGGTGACGGCCGCTTGATGGGAGGTGGATTGAGGAGTCGAGGAAGAAGGAGGGTGTTTGGTAGGAAGCCCGGCGTCGGTGTTAACCGACTCCGGGATCTGTGTGGAGAGGGTCAGACCGGCAGTGGTATTAGTCGTCGCCTTGGTCTTCGCCTTGGTTTTAGAAGGGTCGGTACTGGTCCCAGTCAGCGCCGACGTCCTTTGTTTGTTTTGGGACTTTTGTTTTTTGGTCTTGACTGCGGTTTTCGCCACAGCCGGACCTGCGCCCGCGCTAGTACCCGCAGCGTTAGCTGCAAGGCCACCAGGGGCGAGGGAAGTGCAAGCACCTCCCTTGGGAGTCTCACTGGCTTTCGCCTCCACTCCAGTGTGTAATTCAACTGGCCTTAAATTATCCATGTTAAATTTTTGTTTTAAAATTCATCTCTCCGGCTTCCCACCCTCCATGGAGCCCGCACCTGGGAACGTCTCACTATAAAAAAGCTCGAACGTTAGGACTACCAGAGAGATATAGGTGCGCAAGGCTGGTTTACAGTGCGACATCGGGTGCTCGATCGGGTTGGCGTGGAAGGTTCAAAGGGCCAAACCCCCTACGAACTGATCAACCCTCACTTACACCGTCAGCATGACCTTTACCTACCGCTTTGGCCGTCCAAGAACGACCTCAGCGGACCCCACGCACCTCGCCTGTGGCCCTCTGACGGGACACTATGACCATTTCCCTACCCTTGGCTAATGGGTAGGGCCACCGTTTCGCTTGAAATCCAGACCAAAGAGGGCGTGTTGCCTTACGGGCACATTACAGCCAGAGCCGCTCGGCTCAACCCCCCAGGACTCCTTCATCCCCGCTTACGGCGCTCAACTGCGCAGGTTCTAGCGCAGGTGACTGCTTATTCCTACTCTCCATCAGCTGATTTTAGTGATAGGCGAGCCCGCCACCACCCAGTCACAGGGGGTCGCGGTTAGGAGTGGAGTTTGGGACGGTGGAGGTGGAGGGAATGGGGATGTGGGTAGGACGGAGTATGGAAGGAATATGAGATTTGGGGCAGGAGGTTGAAAGACGGGATATGGCGGGTAAAGGAAACTGGGATAAGGATGCACTGGCGCCTGGTGGTTTTTGTTGCGTCTGTTTCATAAGGAACCAGACCAAGAAACAGGGTGGCAACCTCGGGAAGGTTATATCCGCCAGACTTGCCTTGAGGATCTACACGACTGTGGCGCTCTCCCTCAAGACCCCGCCACCCTACCGCCTCTGAAGGAGGCGGCAGGGTAGGCCTGCATCTATACTACCAAGCAAAGCAAAGCAAGCAAGTCGTTGTGCAACCGCAAAAGCATAAATACAGACCCCCCCCAACTCCATGCATATGATTAATTTATGTTCCACGGTTTTGTAATATACTGCCAGTGTTTATTTATACTTAACCGGAAAATTAGAAGTACTTTTTGGGGTTACTGCGAAAATTAAAAATCATGATAATCGTTATATTATAATTTCTTTTTGTCAATCATAGTTTAGTATATTAGTAAAAAAGAAGAAAGAAGATTAATTGAAAAGTGCAGTTTTTGACATCTAATAGGTACTTTTTGTGCATATAGCTGACTGTTGTATGATTATATTTTTATCTCTCTATACCTAAACAAATCTGCAAATAATATTTTTTCCATCTATCCATTATAATATATAAAATATCTATTACAGAATCCATAGATACCCGTTTGCATGAGCTCATTCTTATCGAGACCACTTGTACAGCTTCAATTTAATTTCGAGCATCCATAGCGACTGCATTATATATAAAACCACTTATCTATTACACGATGGATAATTGGAAAATAATATCACGCTTTTATCTGAATGCTGAGTGAGCAGAGTACAGTCACGTCTAAAAGTATGTATACACTTGGCAATTTTCAATTGCGATTTTTTCGTGAAATAACGAATGCAACGTTGAAATACGACACTTAACATAAGCCTATGGGTTCGAAAATACTATTTTCGTAATAACATAAAATTTCATTTAAAAATAAAGGAGAAAATCGCCTTTGAATAAAGCCAAGTGTATACATACTTTTAGACGTGACGATGACGTACAAAGTATTTGTAAAAAGTAAAGACATCCGTCCATCGTGAAAATATGTAATACTAGATTATGGCTACTAAAAGTGGGTAATACAGCTTCGTTGGTCTAGTGTTTGCAAGCGCTACTGCTGAGCATGGGGGGTCCTGGGTTCGAATCCCAGGTCGAGCAAAGTGTTATTGGATTTTTCCATCAGAAATTTCTCAGTAGCATCTCGGAGTCTGGATTAGTGCCCGGTTGGTGGCAGGTCGCCCCCTATCACATGGGACTTAAACGGTGAAATGGGAGTGTACCCTATTATAGGGACACCTCAACGAACCTTTCGGGGGATTATAGGCATGATGTTATGTGTAAATAGTGGCCATAAATGGTTGACATAAAAATGCAACAAATAAAGTTACAAAAGAGCAGGTAGGTACTCACAAATCAACAGTGTTCAATTTTAATCCAACTTCAGCTAAGCTAACGTTAGTTAATAATAATTAATCGGCGTCCGATAATTTTGTAACGGATGCGTTCGGCCAACTTATCGGTCGGCTTTGTAGAGAAATAGTTTTACACTAATACCGAAAGTTTTGTTTCGGCCATTAGTGCGGCCTCATCGGGCGAGGCACGTACTTATTCTGTTTCTATCGGTAGGTACAACTAATATAGGCCTGCGTCATAAATATCGAAGGCATTGTTTGGAAAGGTAATAACCGATGTCTGATTAAAATAAACATTAGTTGGTTAAACTACGCTTAAGCTAAGGGTACTTAGAAGATCAGATAGGTATCATGAAAATGATGACAGTGACAAAGATTTAAATCGTTAGAGTCGCCCTATCAAATGATAGTCGCGTTTCTATTTCGTTTTGACACCTCTGACACACAATGACGCAGTGACTTGGCTTGATTGTCATGTAAACGCTATTTAATAATGTGTGAGCTCACTCTTCTCAATATGGACACTTTTTGCGTGACAAATACCAGTATTCACAAACATTACTATGAGGTCTCGCAGTGCGTGCGGACGCACAGGGTTCCAAAAACCTATTCTTAGACAGTACTTGGGCGATCAGCACTATTCGTCCCTTAATGTATATAAATTTAAAAGCTTTTCATATGGAACGCATTGAAAAATGCCCTACTTCGCGTAGTATTGCCACTTTACTAAGGGCTGATTTTTCAATCAACAGATAATTTTGATTCGTGGAATGAAATTGACGTCTGACAGTTTTTGTATGGAAGAACTGTCAAAAATTAAAAATTATTCCTTCGATAAAATTATCTGGCGTTGGAAAAATCAGCCCTTAGACAAGTAGTGTCTGTGAATACAGGTGTGCGTTCGGTGAGAGCAAATCGAGCGATTTCAATCTTTGGGCAGCGGGATTTGGGTGTAATTTATCTATAATATGTATGTATTTAGAAATATATAAGTATGTTTATCAGTTGTCTAGTACCCATAACACAAGCTCTGCTTAGCTTGGGACTAGATGGCGTTGTGTGATGGTTGTGGAATATTATTTGACTTAATGTCAAATACAAAATAACAGATTTTCACGTCGGCCATTGTAATACAGGGTGAAATTGAATTCATGGGCATCCTTTTAAGGGGTCATTTTAATCATCATTATGAACAACTTTTACTATGGGACCAAACCTGAAATCGCGAAAAAAAATCAGCTCTTTCCTACATTTTGACGAGTTATGTGAACATACATAACTCGTCAAAATGTAGGAAAGAGCTGATTTTTTTTCGCGATTTCAGGTTTGGTCCCATAGTAAAAGTTGTTCATAATGATGATTAAAATGACCCCTTAAAAGGATGCCCATGAATTTAATTTCACCCTGTATAACAGAACCGGTTTTCTAGAAAACCAAATGTTTAGTTAAGCAAATCATGGAATAACTTTTGCGTATTTAATCATTTTACTTTGCCCTAGCGTACTTAAATTGTTAAAGGTCACAAAAATAACACAAAAACTTTCCAGCAAAGTGCCAAAACTTCTAAGCCTTAGCAACCTTTGCTAGGCGAAAAAAAAAAGTAAAATCAGCCAATATGGCGGCCGAACATAAATGCGAACTCGTCGACGAAGCTCACCATCATCAATAAGAAAAATAAAAGTTTGACGGCCCGTCAAAACAAGTATGAATAAATAAGTGAAGGGCAGTACTCAAGACTTTAAGCCCACTGGTACACAAACTTAGCTAAAATATTTAACGCTCGAGCCGCGAATCTCAAAGTTGCTACGTAACTTAACGTTTTTTAAGATGTTTTTGGCTTCTTAGAAAGTACTTTGCTAAAGTATACCTGTATTAACAAAGTGTATTAAGTACAGTGGCGTAGCTATCGGAGGGCTAGGCGGTGCCGTGCACCGGGGACCCCAAGCCCAGGGGGTCCCTCGGCCCCTGATCAGCAAACCTTGAACAGACCTAGGAAAAACTTCTTCCATCTTCAGAACATAAATATTATAAATTCTTTCTGTTTTGTTAAGTTCTTGTGTTTAGCCACTTCAACCAATCGGCTGTTATGTGACCGATTTATGAATACTAGCTTAATCATGTAGGTGTGAATCGCGAAAAAATTATCAACTGCCCCATACATATTACTTCAATATATACCACCGAATAGACTCGACGCGAGACGCCTGAATATTTTTTCGCGATTACGAAGTTGGTCTTATGGAGTAAGTTCTTCAGTTTGATTGTCTGTACACCCTTAAATATGACCACACATTTTTCATACGCTCTCAAAACGGTGAAGGAAAACATCGTGAGGAAACCGGCATATCCTAGAACCAAATACTTGTGACATACAGGTGACATCTACCAACCCGCACTGGGCCCGCGTGGTGAATTACGGCCCACTCCCTCTCACAGAGAGGAGGCCTATGTCCCAGCAGTGGGAACATTATAGGCTGATTATGATGTTTCATACATCCTATATACCGATTATAAAAATAAATTGTATTTGCTTAAAGAAAATAGATAATGACAGGTAATATTTCCAAATAAGGAAAAAATCTGGAATATAATCAAGGTTATCAAACTGACGTCATTTCACGATCTCAAACACCAACTCCCACGAAACTTAAGAAATCCTAAATTGATTTTCCGTGTTCGCAAGAAGTCGACGCGTATAAATGACCTTTTCTACTTGCGAAGGTAGCTAATGCTGAATAAAAAGTTGTTCCTTATGCACTTAATTATTCATAATGTTTTCCGGTGATACCCTCGTGAACTTCCTTCGTCCTTGTCACTGTATTAAGTGACAAATTAGGTATAGCCGAAAATCGAAGGAATTTTTCATGAACAGTGACGCTACTGCTCTGCTTTTTGTTTGAATTTATCAATATAGACTTCTTTCGGTGGATTTTTTGCAATGTTAAACATTGTATTAGGATTTATCAGAGTGTATCGTATTGGGCCCTCAGAGAAAGTTATTCAGTTTGGTGGTCTGTACCGACCACACCTTTTGCTACACTCTGTATATTATTCTTTAATTGATTGATTGAATGTTTATCACCAGCTTTAATCTGCAGTAATTATTTAATTGGTATCATTTGTTATTTACGCTTCATTTTCATGCTCAAAAACAACCTTATTATTATGAAATTCACATTGATAATAAATAAAATATTACTCTTTCAACCCAGACCAGACCACAAAAAACTTCAAACCGTTAAACCAACTGAAACCACTTTAATTAACAGTGAAAAAGCAACAACATATAAAACAAAGCCACAAGAAAAATAATTAAATAGACACAGATTTTATTGAAAACGAAAAGCAAA
The DNA here is from genome assembly GCA_947508005.1 of Amphipoea lucens. Taxonomy (NCBI): domain Eukaryota; kingdom Metazoa; phylum Arthropoda; class Insecta; order Lepidoptera; family Noctuidae; genus Amphipoea; species Amphipoea lucens. The sequence continues at coordinate 7,441,352 of OX382373.1, read as the reverse complement.
TAATGAAAAAAGAATAGATCGCGCGTGTTTTAAATAAAATAAAAAAGAAACGCAGGGCTTTGCGTTGGGGAAGGGATTTGGCCTGACATGGGGGATGGCTTTATCATCATATCTCGTATACACACTCTGATATTCTCTCTGTTCAGGTTTTATTTTTGCTCGTGATGCGATGTTTATACGAATATGTATGGTTGAAAGGTAGATATGAAACAGTTTCAGTATTTGTGGCGTCGATTTTACTTCATCGCGTATTTTTTTGAACTACTTTTTGTATTGTTCCGTTTCGTGGCTGGGTTATATAGGCCCGGTCTAAAATAAACAAGCTGCGTCCATGGTATGGCTGCACTGCACCCCTATTTGTGTAACACACTATCAGACATAATCAAAATCATTTTGAAGGATATTGCTAATCCATTGCTTCATATGTTCGAGAAATTTGTCTGCAGAACCGCGTAAATAACGCAATGAATGTTGTTGAAGTGTCAAAATTAAAGCCATTCCTACTGTTAGTATGATACGAAATTATTATTACTTTAGCTTAGCTGTGAAAACGTTCTAAGCAGGCAGACAATTTTCGACTCGTGCTTAATTTAACCATAACATATTACGCAAATATATTTCGCAAAAATATATTAAGTGATATAAAAATAGTAGAATATATTCACTAATAAATATACAAGACCCGTAAAAGAATCCAATTTCGGTATTCGAAAGCGAGACTGTGTTAAATGAATCGTTCATTTAAATTCTAGTAGGTATACGCCGATGAAAGGAAAACGTTGACAAAATCAATATCTACCTACATTAAAGCTCTAGAGCCCAAAAATAAAATATGATCAAAATAAATACGTTATTGTCCGATGTCTAAATGGACGGGACAGGTGACACCCACGACCTAGCCTCAGGGAAAATGTGAAATAACATTTTTCTTTTTATATCCAAATCGTAAAATATTCCTAAGTACTTAGGTAAAAAGGTATATTATTTAGTCCACTGATATTTATGTAGAGACTAGCTGCGCCCCGTGGTTTCACCCCCGTAAATGTCGATCTCGTGGGAATATCGGGACAAAAAGTAGCCTATATGTTAATCCAGGGTGTCAGCTACCTCCATATAAAATTTTATCAAAATTGGTCCAACCGTTCGAGCGTGAAGAAGTTACAAACATATAAACACACACACAGACACACACCCTCTCACAAACTTTCACCTTTATAATATTAGTGTGATAGTGTGATTAGTGTGATAAATACATACATAACATAAACGTATTTTCCATTTCTCATACTCGGAAAGTAGTGTTTGTTTGATCCAAATAGCGGGTGGAAGACGCTGCTTCCCACCACAGGGCGGGAAAGACTCATAATAATTACTTCCCTCTTTAGGGTGGGAATGAATTTTAAAAATAGAACTGTAGTCAGCTAGGAATTTTTTTACATAAATTAAGAAAAATGCTGCAGTCTTGTGAGTGTATGAACAGCCAATGTGAATTAAAAAAAAAACCTATTAAGCGGGACAGCCCGCGGCGATGACGCGGTGTGTTCCATATTTAAAATAAAAAAGTCATTAGTATTATTTGGCGGGATACTAACCCTGTAAGCTGTACCGAAATTCAAAACTGCATGTTATTGTTATCAATAAATATTTTAGAAAAACTACTACTTTTTACTTTCCTTATATTCGAAATGAAAAGTAGAGTGTTTAACACGGGTGAAAGTCATCAATTCCTCCTCGGGCTATAGCCGCCCGAGCGCAGCGAGGGCGTCTAAATGCCTCGTATAGGAATTGATTCCTTTCGACCCTTGCATAACAATCTACTATTCTTTCTTCTTTCTTTTACAGAATTCTAAGAAGTAGGTATACTGTACTCTCTAAATTTATTAGAGTAGCTTGCATACAGTCAAATCTGCCGAAAATAAAATCTGGCACTATTATAAAAAACTTTTCTGTTAGATAATTATGCGCCAATACACCACGCATACCTTTCAATATAAATAACATTGAGGCCAAAAAAATGCAGCACGAATATTATACTGTGGCATTCAATCAATTCCACCCCATCCACCTTGGTTCCCGTACACTAAAGCGCTGGTAATCACCTAATAACCTAATCACTGTGTCAAAGCTCCGTCAGTGTCTCAGCACAATATCCGGCTGGCAGACTAAGTTACCGATACACAATAACTTTGCCGCGCCAATCTCCGCCCGGATACTCCGGCTTCACTTCTCATAAAGCCACTTCACACTGCCTCCGATTATAATCTCAGGTAGCTTGTCTCTGGATTTATATTTGTGATGGTTTCTGAATAGGAAATTTCAATGTGGGAAGTCAACTTCAGGTTCAGTTAGACGATTGAAAATTCTTATTTTTCTTTTCGTTTTTGATAAATACGTAGTTTTGTGTAACATATTGTTATACAATATGTAACATAATTAACGCAAGACCTCATACACCCCAAATAGAGTATTGCGATAAAAGCATATTATAATGGCCAAAAATTTATTTTTTAAAGCAATTTTTATTAAGAAAATGGAGTTGCGCCTAGCATTACTTTATGTATTTAAAATTGAGTCTTATTACCTTTTAATAAGATTCAATTTTGTTTGGCTCAATGGGTGGTCGGTGTGGCAAAATACATAATTTTTGAAAAATATAGCTATTATTATTAAAAGTTACTGAAATCGATTCAGTAGTCAATTTTGAACAAACTACTTTCAGGACTTGCGTTCATTATGTTACAATTTGTATAAACATCACGGCTGTTTTCCCCAATGGGATAGGCAGAAGTGTAGCTATAGCACACCCACATTTTGCCAGTTATGTTTAAGTCCCATGTAACAGGGGGCGAGCATATTGCCAGCTGATACTAAGAAATTCCAGATAGAAATCTCGATAACACTTTGCCCGACCCGGAAACGAACCCAGGACCAGATGCTCAGTAGTAGCGCTTGCTTCCACTAGACCAACGAGGCAGTTAAAGTATTTATCTAATCATAGTTAGTCATCTAGAACAAGTATTTAAAATACCTGTTACAATTAAAAGTAGATAACAAAAAAAACAGTATTTTCTATCTAAGCAAATAACGTCATTACTAACTAAACTAACTCGAAACAGTATTAATAAGTACGCCAAATGTCTAAAGAATCTCTAGCGTGGTAGCAAGTCATTTAATAATCAAAATATGAAAATAACTGTAACAAATGAGAGTATTTTTCCGACTCCTACGTCTTCCACAATAGTTATCTAAAAATGAGATTTCATAAATATCTTGCATGTTACACACAAATAACTACCATAGAGACACACAGAGTGAACACAGTGTTATAAATGTATGACACTGTATTAAGAGGACTACATGATCTAAAGCGCGGTCTTTGTCGGACTGCATAGAAAAGAAAGAGAAGCGCGATGACACAACGCTCGTATGTATGTATGTATGTATTGCAAAATATGAAGCAATTATCTATTTACGAAAAATCTATTATTTTGGACTAAAAATTAAAACACTAGAGTATTAGTATGTTGCTTGTAGAATAATCTGATAAAAAATCATAATGATTTTATGTATATTAGTATGGTTTTTATTGTAAAAAGAAAGTTTTTAGAGGTATCTTCATGATTTTTTTCACTCGTACGTATCTTTGTTCAATCAATGAACAAAGATCACTAAATCAAATTGATAATGCAACGTGAAATCTCCAGCGATAAATATAACATTCCAAACAAAAAAGCGCTCTTCGCACGACCACTCGCAACGATATTAAGTTGCTTGTTTGGCGCCGACTCAAAATTACTTAGGTATACTTGCATTAGTTTAAGAACTTATTTATTAAGGTAAAAAAAAAGGGTTTTTTATTTTTTGCTTTTCAGTTTTTTCGGAGGTTAAATTTTTTTGTTAAAAAGTTTTTTCCTATTATCACCTACTAAGTGAACAATCTTAGAATCTATTCTAAGATTGTTCACTTAGTAGCTCCTTAGGGAATTAGGGAAGAAGCTGTGAGAACCCATATTATAATGAAGAAGACGCTCAGATTTCCTTACAGAAAAGTATCGTTCAATCTTCATTTCAAAGCAGATACTATGCAAGGGCTTTCCTGGTCCAAACAATCCCCAAATAAAGAGATAGTTTGAGCAATGCTACAGCTAGAAACTATTGCAGTTCAAAAACAGTCGAAACAAATCATTTATCTTGTGAACTCCTGTACAAAAACCTGACTTAAATTTTACAAAACTTCCTTACACAAAACTTCCTTTGCTAATGGAGCATGAAAAAGACACATCATCAAGAACCAGCCAAGTTAAAGTTAGTCCGACGCAGCGCCCATAAACTTTCATTGTATGCGCTCAATAGTAGCGGGTGTACTGTCACAGAATAGGTTGGTACAGAAGGCTAGCTTCATACAACTGCCGAAAAAAAGTGAATGTAAGAGCACTCGCGACTGGCTTTCGTTTGAGACAGTTAGTGCCTTTTCACATATCCCGGTTGCCGGGTAGCCGGTGCCGACTATCCGGTAACACTTGCCAGGCAAACTACGCCGGTACGTGTAAAAGCTAACGTACATGGCCATACAATTCACCGCCGGGTACCCGGCACCAGTTACCCGGTTGCCGGAACGTGTGAAAAGCGCCTTAGTATACATACACACGAGCGGCACGCGTCAACGGCAGAGGCAACTGCAGCCGTTGACCCCGTCGACGCCCACAGTCAACACGTCGGCGGGTGCCTTCGATAACGTAGCTCTGAGAGGGAGTAGGTCGTAATCCACCACGCGGGCCCAGTGCGAGTTGGTAGATGTCACATGTCTTCGAATTTTTGGTCGAATGCTTTCTAGCACCGTTTTTTAGAGCAATGGTGATGAAATAAATTACACAAAGTAAAGTGCCTGCCTGGGTTCGAACCCACGACCTACAACTCGTAAGGCGGGGCCGATACGACTGGACCACCACTGCTTTCGTCGGCACTTGACAACGCGCCGTTGCCTCTGCCGCTGATGCATGACCTTCTGTACCTATTATTTAATCTGTGGTACTGTAGTCAGTCGTTCCAGTTTCGAATAGTCTCCATAATAATGTGTTATGTGGTGTCGAAACGCTTTGTACCTCATTAATGCCATAATACGAACAAAGGATTTTAGTTTAGCGTCGACTTAAGCGCCAAACTGGCTGAGTACACATTTGTATTGTTATATTCTCGTAAGGAGGAGTATAATTTGGTCGTGGTCACTCAGACGTGCATGTTAATTTTCTCATTATGTTCAGCTAACCTCAAATGGGGATTGTATTTGAGTATTTAAAATTTTATTGACACAAGCCCATTAGCTTCAATCAATCTGCCTAGCCTTTTCCCAACTATGTTGAGGTCAGCTTCCAGTCTAACCGGATACAGCTTAAATACCACTATTAAACATGGAGCGACTGCCTATCTGAACTCCACAACCCAGTTACTGGGATAACACGATACCCCTTGGTTAGACTCGTTTTCAGACTTTTGGACTTCAAACTACGCGTAACGAAAAAAATCAAATGATTTGCTTCAAAGAGGCACAACCTTACTTATTGAGACAACTAACCGTCAGAAACTAAGCGGGCAAAAATCGACAACCCTGCGATCTAATTCCGAAGGTAATGTCGCCATTAGGGCATCTAACTATCGCAAAACGCGCCCGGGGAGCAACCATAACGATAAAGTGTAAATGTTTTCTTACCAAATGGCACCATGGTAAAATAATAATGGAGAATGGCGTCCTCTGCGGATACGTCAGGAATATTACGATAGCCGACCTTCAGGCTTACGATGTTACGTAAATAATAATAATAACATACGTACATAATGTCGTTAACATTGAAATTGTATGATTATCTCGTTTTTATATCAACTTGCCAGCTTCATTCCGTTGTTTCTATTTCTGTGAGTTCTATATTAGATTGTGGATGTCCTAGGGATATTTTCGTAGTATGTAGTAAATAATGATATCAATCTTTTATACAAAGGGCAACCTACACATTCCTTCAAAAATATTATTGTATACGCAAATAAAAGTTATTTGCTCCGCACGTGACCTATCGGTCACGAAACAATAGAAAATCAATTGTGTTTCACTAGCCGAGCTTGACAGATTAAGATAATTTAATATAGTATGTACCTATATTACATTATACAGGGATATTTTTTTATCACCATCCAAATGTTCACAGGGTGTTCTACCCATGAATATGAACAACTTTCACTATGGGATCAACTCTGAAATCACGAAAAAAAAAAATCAGCTGTTTCATACATTTTGGTCAAGTAGGTATTGAACTTTTGTATGAAACAGCAGATTTTTTTTTTCGTGATTTCAGAGTTGGTCCCATAGTGAAAGTTGTTCATATTCATGGGTAGAACACCCTGTAAAAATTTGGATGGTGATAAAAAAATATCCCTGTATATGAACCTATCTATCATATATTTTTTTAAAGACTTTCAGTATTTTTATCTCACGAAGCGATGCGCTTCACTTGTTGTTACCAAGTGTAATAAACACGTTATGAATATGTTTGTTAGCACTGGATCTTTCGGTATCGTCCAAGACAAAGGCGAAGTCGGAAGTGTGTGGTGCGTGTGTGTGTTATGTGCTAACTGCTACTCGTCTTTACACCATTAAACAAACCACAAATAAAGCGCGCTTCGCTTTGTGAGATAAAAATACTAGGTATACATAAAATAAACTGTGAAGTCGAAATGCTACTTACCGTTTCTAATATTATTTGCATACATTTTTCAAATAACCCTAAACCGGCGCTATTCTGTAAAAAGATCACCGTGAAAACTTAGGTGAAGTGAACTTAAAGTGGGCTGTCAATAGTGCCAATCCCGTTAGCATCAGGTGGAGTGACAGCTCACTTGCAGCTCGCAGCACTACTGCTAGTGGGCGTTTCTCCGCGGTCCAACTGTAATGTTTTCATGTCAGTGGTAGCCGTCACGAACCATTGTTCTGCCTCAGTTTAACGTTCCACTGCAAAGGACGTTGTCATGTTTACGCCTCAAGTTTCTTGGACCCCTTCCAGTCGCGTCACTCCCAGTAAAATCCCCTGGAATCCAGCCACAGCTATAAAATACTAAAAAATATTACTGCAAACACTATCCAAGACTTTTAAATTAACTATTTTTAAATAGTCAATATTTTATGTAAACGTGTACACCATTTGTAAGTGACGTTTCGCATCACCCACTGACGTATTTGTGAGGAAAGTCGACGAACTTTCAGTACTGTCTTTTTCCAATTTTACACAGTTGAAGTAACAAAGCGTTTAAAAAAAATCCGGTTATATTCTTTTGGAAATCACGATTAGTTAGGTCTTCCTCGATGGCGTGGAGTCGTCTGAAAATTCAAAAAGAAATTGTAAGAAAGATAAATAGCAAAGTTCAGGCCATTTGTTGGGGTATAAATCGTCACACAAGTCATTTGTACTTCTCTAAACGTCTGCGACAAGGATACGATGTTTCACTCAGCAACTACTTACCTCGAGGGCAATAAAAGTGACTGATAACTTGCCTCGTCTTTATTTGTTGGAGATACAACTAATAAGTATTTCACTCTTTCGATATCAATTTGTGACATCTAGTTTTTCTGATATCTCGTCGGTCGTGTATTAGTACCATAATGGATACTCGATCTCCTATTTTTGTCGTAAATAGCTTGAGTGCCTAACAATTTTAACTATCTTGCGCCTCGGCGGCATGTTTACAAACTGCCTACGATACGGCGCTTTCAATTTAGACGTTTGGTGTCGGACCGCTGCGGTACCGAAGCGGTGCGTTTGTCGTATTGCGCACGGACGGTCGTTTGTTTTCATACAAAGCGCGCGGTGCGGGTTGTCGAGCATTCGCGGTACTGACGCCGCACTGTTGCCGCACCGCGCGCTTTGTATGAAAACAAACGACCGTCCGTGCGCAATACGACAAACGCACCGCTTCGGCACCGCAGCGGTCCGACACCAAACGTCTAAATTGAAAGCTCCGATAGGTCGTACAGAATGGCTCCGCTTTCAACGTTTTTTATTGTATGATTTTTAAACCCTAAGTATGTTTATATTCAAATTCTACGTAGTGCAAATCGTTGGAAACTGCACTAGTTTTTCGTTCTGCAGTCCAGTATTTTACTGAATTTGTCTCAAAGTAGTTTCTTTGCGAAAAAATCCCTGCAGCGTACAAAAACTTTTCGAAGGAAAAACTCACAAGTTCCAGACAATTTTTTTGATTTATTGTCAAAGAAGACTGTTTTGTACGATCTCTCTCGCGTTTCGTAGTTAAATCAGTGCGGCTTATGGCGCTTTTAATCGAGCAATTTAATAAAATGAATGTGGTCTATTAGTAGGACGGGGTTGCCGTCAACCGCTAACTCAACGGTGAGCTTTTCCTCCAGGCGTTTAGTTCAATGTTTTATGTTTACAGTTAATTTTGTCCGTAGCGTTGAGACATACGTTTTTGTAGAAGACCAGCTTATTATGTAGCCTGTATTTTATTTTATTGTTTCCTTAAACCCTTTTGTAGCTTTTAGGTGGGTTGTCTCCCCTACACGTGTTTGGACTTAACATTGTACGTCCAAAGCGCCCCGTTGGATTTGGCTTACGGAAAAGTATTTTTATCTCCGTGTTGTCTCTTATTTTATTTAAAAGCTACACAGATGATCTCTCTTAATTTTTAGTCAAATTAAATTATTTAATTGAACAAATGTTTCAACTAAAACTTCTGAGTAATTTACAATAGTAGATACCTAATGTATTTGTTCATGCCTATTAGGTATATTTTATTAAACTAGCGATGAAGAAAGAAGAGATAGAAGAACAACGTTGTCACTCAAACATACACGAAAAGCGACTTTAATTTATTATATGTTTAGTATAGACATTATTACTTTCTGAAACTTATAAACGCTCACGAAAACTGTTAGTACAAGTTCTACAAATAAATGGTGCACATTCTATAACAAGAAGATGGCTAAGCCATAAACTTGAGACAGCAATATAGCGCTTTCCCGGCAGCAACTAAACGTGACTTGTTTCCTTTTAATATTTCCACAGACACCTCATGCATTTAATATTAAAACGAACGAGTAATGGACGACATTTTAAATCTGCGTCGGCTATACTTCGTTTAATCGCGCAATTTATAATGAAGAATATGGTTCGTTATAGCCGCACCTCCCCTTGGACGTTTTATAAGTAATCGGCGCGCTATTACTAGTAAATTGATTCGATTTGGTTCAATGAGTCTCACAGATTTTGAGTTGGTTTATGAAACGAGGTACTCAATTGAATTATTTACTAGGTAGGTACTATCTAATTTACCCATCTATGAGTTGAATGATTTTTGTTTTTTTTTTTTTTTGTTGCTTACGAGGCCTTCTCTTACCCTCGATCACGTATGATGGAAAGCGATGGATAAGGTCTAAGATGGAACGAAAGTGCCCAGATAATGCCTGTTCACTTTTGCTTTGAAAGCAGACGCGTTATATTGATATGATAGCCACCACGCACAGGTCCAGCAGTGGACGTCTTTCAGCTGAAAAGATGATGATGATGCCGCCACCTTGAAACTTGATGATGAATTATTTTTATTTAGCAAACAGTTGCTAACCGCTGTTTAAAGCGCATTGGGTTGATGATTCGTCAAGTCGCGGGAAATGCCTGGATATGGGACGCACGGAACAGGGAAGTATGACAGAAAAAAGGGGAGGGTTATACCCAGCAGTGGGAGATTCCGGGCTTATATGATGATAATTTAGCATTATTACCACTTACTTAAATATAATGACATTTTGCTATCCGACTTTTGTCGTTCTTACGAGTACATTTGTTATATACATATACATACGTTCTTACTTTCTGCAGTGGAGGGATTTTAAAAACCATCATGTTTACATCTTCATTGCTTCATATACACTGTCCACGAAGCAGACACAATAGTGAAACAATCACCTTGAACCACATCATGTGATCCAGAGGACAGTGAAAGTGTTAAATCTCACACACACACACAGTCTACAAATTCCAGTATCCGAAGTAAATTTTTTCTAATGTTTCCGAGAATCATTGACCATGATAATGGCGGATCCTGCACTTAGCGTGATGGATCCTACCAACTCCCCGTCCCCCTCCACCATCTCATGATAAATAGCTTTGTCAAACCTCTCGAATATGGGTCACGGAACCCGCTCTAATGGCCCTGCAGCGATATATTTTAAAACTAACGGCCTAGTGTTGTTTATGGCGATAATCGAAGTTTACGATAAAAGTTTTTTGGATTAAGTTAAGGTGTAATAGTCTGCATGAGTAGCGGCCGAATTTACTATGAGAAACTTTAAGTTTTGAAGGCCTTTGAATAAATTTAAATAAACGTCGTCGAAGTTAGTAGAAGTTGAAATACTTACTTACCAAGTTTATAGACAGAAAATCGGCTTCGTTTTCTCCTATACTGTGTCTTATACCAAGTTCTATAAATTGCGCTACACTATTTCAAATTCAAGTCAAAAGCTAAATCAATTTATTCAAATAAACTAGCCAAAAACGCCACCCTTCACAGTTATCTAATGAACCTACCCGCTTGCCTTCTAGCTTTTAAAAATAATGTATTCTAAGAACAAGGTATATTAACCGCTCTCATTTACCTCATTTACCTACCCTCGCTTCTTATCATTCACTTCTGCGACTTCAGAAAATCTGCCATCTCAATACCGCACCGCCCCTTCAAGGAGTACCTTCCAGTCGTAAGCTCGCGATAACCATATCTCCGCCACTAATACAGCAGTATTAAGATAATCCAAGTCCCGACAATTACATTTAGATATACGCCTGGCAAGCAGCCAATCCGATCATAATTGACAGCGTGATTGATGCCTGTCCATGCTCTGATGATTTGATCATACGAGTGAGAAGTTTCGTAAACGATTTAACTGAATATCTCTAACAATTGGGTTACAAAAAAATCTATAAGTGTTTATGCCTAATGCCTTGCTCGATTTTCACGAAAAAGGCATTGTTTTCTTAGATGCTATAAGGGATTTTGTTTCGCCTCGATATAATGCAAGACTATCATAATGTGGGTACAGTTCATACAGGACAATGTTGACCGAACTACCCAAAACCAATATAGTAAACAACTAAACTCGTTTACTAAAACACAAAGAATCTATTTTACTTTATCTCCTCAGTTTAGTCCCAAAAAAACCTACGTTTTAACCCGTCAACTTTATCTTCAAGAAAAATAGCCGTACGTTTTGCGGCAAAAAAACAACTGATTGCGGGCAAAACTGTGGCTGGAAGTTACTGATATACTGCTAGATAATACAGTCTCAGATGGCACATAGCTCAAGCTAACGAGGTTTTACTGCCCTCCCCTGGCCCGTAAATTTAGGCCCACTATTCTTTTCCCGGTAGAATTTAGTAAATTTATTCCTTAGCGCAGGGAATTCGACGCATTTATAACGGTTTGATGTGATAAAACCAGCACTGATAGTTATTTTATGCATAATGCTTGGACTTTATTGTTGCTTTGGTATCGATACTGAGCACATAAAAAAAGGACAAGTCGTGTTCAAGAAACTGCTGATTATATTTATTGGAAAATTCGCAAAAGGAAATTTATTTTGGTCTTAATAAGATTATTTTAAGATATCAAATCCGTCTGATTTCCCATTTCTTCCTAAGTTAACTTAAAACTAGCTTCTCATTCACTCTGATACCAAAATAATTTCTGTGTAAGCCAATGCTAAGAAAAAAAGGCCTATTCCTCCAAATACTATAAGTCCGCACGGAACTAGTTGGCCGCACCTTAGATATGTGAGCGGTGGGACGGAGGGGCAGGGGCGCATTTCTCAGTACCTACGTGCGTTGCGAACCGCCGCCTCACCCCCGTCCCCACCTCAGCGGCCAACTAGTTCCGCGCGGACTATAATCACGTAACTATTTTAGAACGTGCAAATAAAAAAAGTATAATAACTACTCTTTTACTTAATTTAAAAATGATACTATTGCAAAATAAGATCTCTCCTGAATCAAACCCATTATATGAATCTTCTTTGTTTACATCATCAGCATAACAGTGCCATTATTGAATCCACACAAAACATACAATACACAGATACATCCCTCTAACTATGTAGGTAAGCATGCTTGTATGACATGTAACACATTAGTGTATTAGCAGACATTCCTCCATTTCTCATGTATCTTAGAGGCGAGTACCTCGTTAGCATTGTTATTTACAGGCTTGTTTACCAGTTTACATACTCGTGCAAATAACTAAGATTTACTACGCCTAGGGAATATGTCTACGCTCTTTCTTTATATTTTGCTTTTGGGTCTCGTTTTGGTTTTGTTTGAGCCTTAGTATGTCTTTGTGAACTCTAGTTCCCATCTGCAGAACAAAAACCAACTTCTTTCATACTTCGAGTGACGTAAAAGGTAGCTGTTTTTAAATCAGTCCGTAATATTGCAAAACATTTTAGAAGAGTAACAATGGAATTTCTTGCCCTTTCTTCTCCATACGTCATCTGCCTAGCCTTTTCCCAACAATGTTGGGGTCGGCTTCCAGTCTAACCGGGTGCAGCTGAATACCAGTACTTTACAGGGAGCGACTGCCTATCTGACCTCCACAACCCAGTTACTGGGTAATACGATAACCCTTGATAAGACTGGTTGTCAGATTTTCGGGCTTCCGACTACCCGTAACGACTGTCAAAGATCCACGAATGACAGCTGTGACCAACGGCTTAGCGTGCTTTCCGAGGCACCTTCTCCATACGGAACAATTTTCGTATGGGGCACCTAGAATCAATTCTATTTTTTTTTCTTGTAAATTTTGACAATCAAAAGTGCCTTGGCCTACTTGAAATACATGACTTTGACTCGAGAAAAAAATTAACATAGCTGCATACCCTAGGTATATAACCTAGCCTAGCCATTCATTTTTGACAACTAGTCTGCTAAACGTGGAGGTGGTCAGCATACTCGTAGGCTTGCCAAAGATGGCTCGCAAGCGTAAGTAAGCTGATTTGGCAAAACAACAAGATGATATTAATAACCTCTTAAATTCTTTCATTCACTGCAACTGATAACGCACAGTCTAAATGGCTGTGTCTAGAATCATGAAATTTAACACAGTAGTTCCTTATAAGGAAAGTGAGCACTAATAAAGGATTTTTGGAAATTCATTCCCTAAAGGAGTTCAATCCTCTATTGAAAGTTTGTACAGAAGTTCTTCCTTTTTACCGATGAGAAATCCCACCAGGCACACGGCTTGTGTATATTAAGGACAATGATAAATTAAACAGAATACAATTTATTTTTAGTAGGTATTGCTAAATGGGCCCACTCTTAACCCCGATCACGCCTGATGGAAAGCAATGGATGAGGTCTATGATGGAACGCGCGTGCCCAGAAGATGCCTGTTTACTCTTGATTTGAAGGCAGATAGGTTAAATATGGGAGGGAACACAGAATTTTCTATTTCCGTAATTCTAAACCGCACAAACCATAACAAAATTAAAAATACATTTCCATACAGGGATAGGTGAGACAATGCATGGCATAAATCGACCATTATCACCGAGGTAGCCGTCGCCCAGGCCGTTTGATTCAATTCTGCGGAGATTTAGTGTCGCCCTTCCGACACCTCACCTTGGCTCGAACATTGTCTCGCTGCTAATTGAATCGGCTGGCATATGTGAGGTCAGGTTTGGCGTCGTGGAACAAAAGATACTCTTCATGAAAGGTATAGGCAGTGTTTATAATCCTTCCATTGTAGGTTGCAGCAGGTCATGAAGCAACTGTTTCACATAGATGCAACAGAAATGTTAGAATGTATATCTCAACCAAAATCTTTGATACAATAACAAGAATATTACAAACAGACTAAAGAATAGACTTTGCTAATTAGACCAAATTTCAACTGTATAATAATATTATTTTCATACCAAGAATTATGGGGCTTCGACTAAAAATAAGTTAATTCCTGTGGGTTTCACTAGAAAACATAATTTTGGTAGCACAAACGTGTAGGTTTACATCAATATTGAAGTAAATATGTTTAGCATACAATACATATACAATGGCAATATAAAGTGTGGAGGATGAAGGGTTCAAAAATAGACCATGACGTAATAATAAAACAAGAAAAGTAAATAGGATTATGATAAACACTCAAAGTGACGCCTTGACTAACTTTTGATAGAATCATACTTGGTCAACATCGGTATATCGTCGTGAGGAAACCTGGATTTATCTTCTATACAAATATAATAAAATAGTAGCGATGTTAAAACTGTACATTGAATATTTTTGAAAAAAAGTGATTGCTGCGAGGTGTGGGCGAGTCTGATATCGAAAAATAGTTTTTAGAATTTTGTCCGTTTGCCAGGATGATTGTTGGATTGTCGCAAAACGGTTGTAAGGATTTGGATGGAATTTGGTACACAGATAGCTTATAGCCTGGATTGGCACACAGGGTACTTTTAATCTCGTTAGTACGTTCCCGTGAAATATTTTTCGGCATGCTCGCGAGTAAAGCCGTAGGCAAAAGCTATTTGTTAATATAAGACTGAAATCGCCAACCAGTCATGAGCAAGCGTGGTGATGAATGCTCGTGCCAGAGGCTTTTGCTCTGCAGAGAGAAAATAAAAGGCTGGTTTTATTATACTAGGTACGGTCACCAAAGGAGATAAGTAACCAGATCGTCGGATATAGTTGAAGTTTAGTAAGAAAATGATGGATGTTTTCGAATAAAATTTAATTTAGTTAACAGAAAACAAACAGTTAATTTATCAAATTTAATTTAATTCGAAAACATCCATCGGTTTCTTACTAAACTTCAACTATATCCGACGACCCTGGTTACTTATCTCTTTTGGTGACTGTACAATCTTTCTTTGATCTACAGTTGCATTCCACATCCACACAGCAAGTCCCACTCCATTCTAAACTTAACACTTCATTGTTTGATGCTGAAAACGTAATAACATCGTTAGTCAACGTTCGCGAATGTTTTAGTCTATTATTAAGATCGGCAGTGCCAATAACCAAACGCGCTACCTATATAACGAGACCGCGCTACATAACGAGTACGCGCTACACGTATTAGTGTTACCTCGGGAAATCAGAGTCGCGAGTGAGAGATGTGTTTACCGTACCGTTTGATGTCTTGTTGGTATGTCGTGCTATTTAATAGTCTCTTATGTCGTGTGTTTGTGGTTTATAAGTAGTGTTATCAATAGGTAATATAAAGCGGGTTCGCCACATGTACGTATAGCTACAGTTGATATGAGAGAAGAACATGACATAACATCACTCCTTTATTTTCCGAAGGGTTAGGTAGAGGTGTGTCTATAGTACACCCACATTTCGCCAGTTATGTTTAAATCCCATGTAATAGGGGGTGAGCAAAGTGGGGGTGCTATCAAACGGGCAAAAATCTGTACTGCGAGCTGCTACTGAGAAATCACTGATGGAAAACCCAATAACACTTTGCCCGATCCGAATCGAACCCAGGACCTTATGATCAGCAGTAGCGCTTGCGACCTACACCAACGAGGCAGTAAAAGATGTCATGACAAAAGAAATACGATGAATAACTGTCGAGGTTGCAAAGGTATATTTTCCTTTCTTCCCCAGAAACTAAACTTAGGGTCTCGTGCTCGGAAGCGACCATCGTGTCCACTAGACAATGTGGTGGATCGCAAACCTCGGCCACGGGAAAGCGCTCCCGAGAAAAACATGATATTACCAAATGCGTGAATCATCTGAACAATGTTTGCGACAGTTATGGGGCGTTCTCCTGAGTTATTGTGTTCCAGACTCAAATTTACTGTGATTTAACGTCTACCGGTCGTTATTTTTCTTGCCATTTTCCTCGAGGCTTGCGAGGGGTTTCGGAATAGGACCCGTAACGTAATGCTTGAGAGACCTAGTGGGCTCGTTTATTACTGTTCGGCTGCAGCTGGAATCTATCGACCGAAACGACAGGTTTTCTATTACAAAACAGAATTGTTTATCAACGAACTTGAATGTTGTGTCGCAAAAAATTTACATAATATTCTCTTTAACTCACTAGTACAGACAGCGTCAGAGATAAGGAACCCCCTTTGGTAACGACTCATTACCAAAGGGGGTTCCTTTTCTCTGACGCTGTCCGTACAATGACTTTTGATTTATTCAAACAATTGCACAATCAGAGTACCATTAAACGTTAGATATCTTTTGACGTCTCTATCGGCGACCGGGCGACCCCACTACCAAAATGCATTAAACACAATCTTGAACCAAATAGATTTCCAATCCAATTCCCAAACAAAACGTTTCATTAAAATAAAATTCACTGCTCATAGTCCGATGTTAGACATTCAGTCTGTGAAATGAAGCATCAAATCCACAAAAATTAGACAACTGAACAATTTAGCTCGAATTTCCGCTCGTACGGACCATTTAACCCAATAAATTTAGACCATTACCCTTGTCCGAGCGGGCCGCAATAAAGTGCTTTAAAGCGCCCGTGTCGCTTTGAAAACTCGTTACGCTTTTTTTAGGCGAAGACAGAAATAAAATTAATTTTGTATAATTGGGGAAATTACAAAACGTTTGGATGACATTCCGGTCGTTCGGTTCGGATCCCTTGTGTTTATATGTGCGAATTGACATTCGTATGTGTTGGGAGGGTGCTAAAATGTTTTCTGAATTGATATGGGGCGATACTTTTAAACTGGGACTCCAGAGCCTTTTCAATTGGAGGTAATAAAGACTCGGGGGAATGGATACTTAGATAAAAGCGTAGCTCTGAAGTTTTAGAGGGCATTCGATACTCTTATTATGATTAGGCGTGACAATACGTATCGCTCCCGCTACGAAAGATAGTTTTATGGAGCTAATAGAAATAAGTTTACATTGCAACTTTTGCAACAACAAAGCTGTACCTACTCAGCTCCACTTTATTGCCAACACTAACGACGTATCAACGTTGTAACTATGCACTTTGTAACAACTTGCAACTTGCTTTGTAAACACGCTGTTATCGGAAGGTAACAGAGAAAGGCAACTTAATCTGAAACATCAGCTAAGCTGCAGCTAAGCTGTTGGTAGCTGTACCTTTACAAATCACCGATCGCTTTATGCTTCGCTGCAATGTTTTCGCAGATCTGTGGCAACAAGTACAACATGTCGTCTAGACTGTATGAAATAATGATGGAATGGAAAGAAAGATGTAAACGACAACACATGTGACTCACCTGACATGAAACAGACACACAAGTCAAGACACACAAAGTCAACATGTGTGACGTTGGATTTGGTTTGATTATTGATTTGATTTGAAATTAGGGCTAAGGAAATCAATTATTTTTTGTAGAACAGTTGTGCAGAATATGTGCGACGTTGGTTTGCAGTGCAAACGCAGACTGGCAAACTAGCAGTTTCGATGGAGTTTTTGTGCAGTTGACATCGAAACTGTCGACAAAAAGCACAATCTGCAGTAAACAGAACTAAATGCCGACTGCAAGTGAGCTCAAATTCAATCGAGCTGTTTCGCTGTTCAAAGCATAGGTACATTGGTATAAAATATATAGTTTGGTTATTTTAAATTGGCTGGCTCAACACCGCCATCGCAGACGCGGTATCGATATCTAAACTCGATAAAACATAAGAAAATGGTTTTTCTCAACTCATACTTCAAGTAACAACAGTAACAGCGGACGTTGACCTCTCAAAAAAAAAAAAACATCAGAAGGGCAATTTTCGTAATTTTAAGAACGTTCACAGTATGATCTCAGTCTCAATCTGTCAAAAATACTTCTAATTTCCCTACATTTTGACAAGTTTTTGACAATTTGTTTGTCGCTGAGATAAAACTGCGACTAGATTTTGAACGTTTTAAATTACGAGAATTGGCCTTCTGGTCTTTTTATTGTATCGTGTAAACACAGAATATAACAACTAAGTACCTATAGGCAGACTATTGAGCTCAATCTTCGTTACTTCAAAATCCATGAACAATCTGCTAACATATTTCTCGGCCAACAGTCTCACTTACAAACCGACTCCTCAAACCGAAACTTTAAATATAAACTTGAAGTTACGAAGTTTTGAGAGCACTTGAAATAAATACTACTGAAACTCGACTATCAGGCGTCGGTCGTTTCGGTACAAACTCGATTTAGATTAGACCAACAGGTTGAATTAAGACGATGTTTAAGATCACATTATGTGTATCAAATTTTCTTGATAAATTTAAATGATATAGTTGTTTCTTGAGGGGTTTTCAGTGATGCTATCTGCACCTATGACAATCACATTCTTCTTATGCAAAGCCTTTAACTACATACATATTTAGGCCCCAATGGGTCGAAGTATGGATTAATATATGTATAGCAAAAAAAAAAGTGTGTGTACAATCACACACACGTTTTTTTGCCGTATTCGCCGTGTGTTAGGCACGGTCGTCAGTGTTGTATTGATCACTATGAAAGTTTGTTGAAGGACACGTTTTTTCTTCGGCTCGGTTTATAAGCCGTACCGTAAAGAAACTGTGCCGTGTTCAAAGGGCCTTAACGTACCCAACAGGGTACAAAAGTCACCTACCACGGTAATCTCGTAAATCGGATGTTTCAGGAAGATCTCACACCTTTTCTTATAAGGTGGAATTTGATATCAATGTACGAACAAATACCTCCCCGTTTACTCATCAATGTTATCGTATACTGTTATAACCGAAGGGGAGGGGGGTAGAGATGAAATAATGTAACCGATACTACGTACAAGCTCATATATTGGACTGACGCAGCAGTCGTTAATGTAAAAACTTAATTGCTAGTTTACCCTACTTATTGATTAATTATAAATAAGTAGGTACCCACATAACATATACTTAGTATGAAACAAACGGATGCAAATAAACACCAACCAACGAAACACCAATTAATATTCCATCACCCAGACCACTTGGACACACACACACACAAATTTCACCTAACAAACACACACGCTAAATAATAAATAAACATCTGCATTTGTCTAATAACGGTGAGTTCTATCAGCTTACAGTAATACAAAATCAATATAGTAAGCCTTCAATTAATCGGTACTTCGTAGCCTCATCATGGGTTCGGTACGCAAAGCCGATTCGACGAGCTCGCGGTACTTACGGGCTGCCGTACCCGAAAGCTCTTGTGATAATGGCTGCCAAGTTATTCAAAATTCAGGTGCTGCGATACAATGGCGGTGCTAACGGCAAATTACCTACAGGGGAAAAATATATTGGGTGTTGTTTCGAAAGGTGGTTATCATTTGGTTTGTTGATGGTATTGTAATAGCTGCTTGGGAAGCAAAAAACAACTCGCTTTGGCCCGCTCAGTGGAGTTTAGTTAACCCACTCGCAGTGCACATTTATAGCTTCTAAAATAAATAAATAAATCTACTTATCGCAGTTGATGCTGCTTAGAGCATTAGCTTTGACATATTAGATAAGATAGATAATGTTTATTTGCCAAAAAAAGTGCTTACGTTTTCTTATAGTCTACATTAATAGCTAGGTTTACAAAAAAAAAAATAAGACGCAAAACAAGCATTTTGCTTATGAACTGTACACTAGGTTGAGCCTGTCTCGTGGATATTACGAGTGTCTTTAAAAACGATAAAAAAAATCCAAAGATATGTGACATCTACCAACCCGTACTGGGCCCACGTGGTTCATTACGGCACACTCCCTCTCACCGAGAGGATGCCTGTGTCCCAGCAGTGGGAACATTATAGGCTGATTATGCTATATCTAGTAAAGACAAATATTTGAAAAAATAACAAACAATAAGTAGGTATAATTATACTCATCAAACTTGTTAAGTAATTCAAACCAATGTTATACAGGGTGTTACAGAAAGGGTATATCAGTACAAACGGGTTGAAGAGTGTATCTGGTCTGGAATCTCTGTACAAAATTTCAGCTCAAAAGCTACTGCTTTTGAGCTGAAATTTTGACCCTCGTAGTACGAGGGTCATTATCCATTATCTGTAGTGTGTCTGTGCGCCTAGTACACGCATATCACGCCGCCGCACGTCAGTGCAGCGCCGTGATGTCGAAATGAAATATTAAGCATTTTCAAAGTTAATGCTTTTGAGCTGAAATTTTGTACAGAGATTCTAGACCAGATACACTCTTCAACCCGTTTGTACTGATATACCCTTTCCGTAGCACCCGGTAGATATACACACATCCTAAATTATGCAAATACTTATTCAATGCACTTTTAGTCATCAATATCATAAAACTGTATTCCTATTGCTTATATACCTATACACCGACATATACATAGGTATATTATGTGTATAATAATAATAATAATATTCCACAACTATCACACAACGCCATCTAGTCCCAAGCTAAGCAGAGCTTGTGTTATGGGTACTAGACAACTGATAAACATACTTTTATATTTCTAAATACATACATATTATAGATAAATTACACCCAGACACAGAACAAATGATCGTGCTCATCACACAAACATTTGTCCTGGGTGGGAATCGAACCCACGACCTCCGGCATAGCAGTCAGGGTCACTAACCACTAGACCATCAGGCCTGCCTGTGTGTATTAGGCAGGTAATTTAGTTGTGTAGACAACAGATTATCCTACGGCTCCGCGTCTGCTGAAACTTGCAATTATCGTCCGCGTATAAATCCTAGACACGCAATACGATATTCCTACATTGTTACGAAACCAATAATAACCTTGAGTATAATATATAGAATAATTGTGTGATGTCACCTTATACCTACAGGTTGAAATTGAAAACATGCGACAAAACGAAATGGGAGATTGTATTCATCATTATGAACAACTCTTACCATGGGACCAAACCTGAAATCGAAAAAAAAAAATTGGCTGTTCCCTACATTTTGACGAGTTATACGAAGTGATTGTGTAATCTTTTGAGAAAATAAATGTCTAAAACCGTAAACCGTAAAATGTAGGGAACAGCTGGTTTTTTTTTCGCGATTTCAGGTTTGGTCCCATAGTAAAAGTTGTTTGTCAACCTGTATATAACGTGTGTTCAAAATGATGTAAAAGCATATGAATGAAGTTGCAAGAACCAACAACATCAACGGTGATGATTTCTATGCCGTTCTCGTTTGAGCACTTGATGGATAGTATGCTTATGCCGCTGGGAGCAACAAACGCTGCGGAAATTCATAGACGACTCCGCTTTGTAGTGTAAATGTGGTGCTGTTCCACAAATGATAGGACACTTTACATTATGTCCTGTGTGTCCTATCAGATGCACGTTACAGGAACTGATGACCGATGAATTCTGGGCCGAATCCATTTAGATTGTCATTGACACTTTAAGGAGAAGAATGAAGTAGCAGAAAAAAGAAGATCAATCCTTCCACAGGCACCAAATCAGCTCATTAAGATCCGCTAATAAGACACAATTGATTTTCTATTGTTTCGTGACCCGGTCACGCGCGGAGCTTGACCGGTTAAATTAGTTATTTGAACAGCTGTAAAATAATCTCAACTTTTATATTTTACTGTCACTCGCATTCACATCAAGGCCAGTATCGAACGTGCAGGCATTCTTTTTAGTTACTGCTTATTGTTGCATTTTTCACGAAAACGAAACGACGATTTTTCGACGTTCCATGCGAATTAGACGTCTTGCTTTCTATCAAACACAAACAGCATGTATAGATAGATTTATCTCTATCTAACTCACTGGATAATACAGTCATATTTATTTATTTTTAGCCTATGTTATCCTTCTGTAGGGCAAAGGTCCCCTTCTCCTTTCCACTCCTCTCCATCATGAGCTAGAGTGGGCCAGTCCTACCTGTAGGCGTTAAGCTCGTCCCGCCATCTTCTTTTTGGTCTGCCTCGACGTCGCCAGACGTTTCCTGGGAACGGCGTGGTGGTAGATTTGGTCAATGATTCGATCGACATACGGCAAACGTGACCGACCCAGTCCCAAATAAGCTTCGTGTGTTACAAAAAAATTACCAAAAATACTCCGACAGTAAACAGTACTAGTCAAACAATTGTCTACGAAACTAAAACGCTAAACGAGCTGTCTTTTAACATTAAACATTTTTATTTTAATTCAGCTCGTCACACAAGAATTGGTACATCAAACACACGAGGGTACAACCGAAGGGATGAATCGTCAGACCCATACTAACAGTTTTACACACGAATTTTATTGGCCATAAAAAATTCTGCCAGGTTATGCCTGTATTTTATATTGAGGCGGGATTCGGACGATTTTTTTCGGATCTCTTGTCTAGTTTATGCCTAGTACTCATAAACGTCAAGGTTTTATGCTTGGAGTAGACGAATGTGGGTAATCAGCAGCGTTTATAAAATATAGTTTTATTTCAAACTTGAATGGGTTTATGCCTGAATAAATAAAATAAATAAGAAGAAATGTACAATGTCAATATTTTAATTGTTACTATCATTCCTTTCACCACTTGGCTGTGTGTCCTATGCTCACGTAGCTCATACCGATACAAAATCAGAACTGGAGTGCTCATGTATAGTGAAAGGTCTCCGTATATTAAGAAAAACCTGTGAAGCCTTCAAACATCGCTCAAAGTTCGTCTCATTTCGTCGGTTTCCCTTGATGTACACATTAAATACACATACACACACACGCGCTCGCTCAAGGAAGCGAAGGTAATTTCGGCACGTTATTTAGGCGCAAAACACAATAACGCAAGATATTAATTAACATCTAGTCTAATAAGAAGAAGCTCCCCAAACGTCCTGTCATTAAGCAGAAAAACAGCTCAGGTAGGGGTGAGCACACGCATTGTCGGCCGAGCCATTTACTCACAATACACACGTTTAATCACTCACGCGATTTCTCGTAATATCATGCCTTAACACGTAAAGGGAACAAATGAGCCGAGTCGTCGGTAATCATCACACGAATGCGTAATCTTAAGCGAGATTAGTGTTCGCTCTTGACCTAAATCGAGGTATGAGGGATATATTATTATTTTCTTTGAACTACGGTCGTAGAGTTTAGTAGCCTTTATTAACTCCGAATATTTTGATCCTCCAAGTCTCTGGAATTTCTACGGATCGTAAATTCTCGTATTTTAATATTTTATTGGACTTTGAAAGTGAATTAACAGTTTTATTATTCAGTGGATCAATTATAGTTCGCTTTTGAGTATTATTATATTATGAATGTACAAACAAATGATATTTGTGCCAATAATTGATAAGCTAGTTGACTCGGTTAACCAATTACAAATTCTGCTAAGTTCAATTAACCGGGAGTAGGTATGAGAGTGCTGATTACAGAAACTATAAGGGATTAATCACTAGGATTATAATGTAAGTTATGGAACTAGTACGAGATAGATAATGTCAGGAGCTTGGAGACGGCTTATGCTGAAGTTCGTATTGAGGACAAAGATGTAGGTAGCTTTGATTGACTACACTGGTCCAAATTTTTATCAAATAAATTAAAAAAACTTGTTTTATCTGCACATTTCTAATAACTTTTTACAATATTTCTATTTCAAATAGCCTTTATTAGCAATCTCAAAGTGGTTTTACAAATTGCTTTGCTCTTTAGAATAGGTCTCTCCCAGGCTTTCCCATAGCTCACGGTCGTGAGTTGTTCTCCTCCATGTCCCTCCCGCAGTAGTTTTCAAGCTTCCCATCTTTGAAATCGTCTTCTTTCCTCTTTCCTTCTTTGGGATACCACTCTGTTACGTTTCTGGCCCATCTTCCGTTTTTACTCCTGATGACATGATCACTTCCATTTTACTTTTTACAATAAAACATTTTCAATTACTTGACCCTTTATTAAAAGTAACAGCACCACTGAAAGTCACCCCTTTCTCAATTACATCAAACGAAACGAACCTTCGTATCTAAATACATACAATAATACGGTGTCGGTCAAATTGCTCATCCGGACTATTATGTGTTTATTTACCGGCCAACAGGGTATAATTGTGCCGTAATCAGCAGGCCGGTTAGCCCACGGGACCGAGTTGCGGTGCCAGTAAATAGCTCTCTCATAGACGACAACTATGGCGTTTACCCTGATTGTACGCCGATTAGAATTTATTGGTTGGTTTTAAATTGTTGCAGTATGTTATTTTGTTACATTTTTTACTCTCATACATATATTTGATTTGATTACCTGATTTATATGTGAAGATTGCTATTTTCTATTATCCCACTAATATTATAAAGGCGAAAGTTTGTGAGTGTGTGTGTGTGTGTGTGTCTGTGGGGGTGTGTTTATATGTTTGTTACTTCTTCACGCTCAAACCGCTGAACCGATTTAGATGAAATTTGGTATAGAGATAGTTTCAGCCCCGGGAAAGGACATAGGCTACTTTTTATCCCGATATTCCCACGGGATCGAAACTTATGCGGGTGAAACCGCGGGGCGCAGCTAGTATTATAAATTCGAAAGTAACTCTGTCTGTCTGTATGTTACCTTTTCACGCCTGAACCGCTGAACCGATTTAGATGAAATTTTGTATAGAGATAGTTTGAGTCCCGGGAAACGACATAGGATACTGTTTATCCCGATATTCCCACGGGATCGAGACTTATGCGGGTGAAACACTACCAAGCATTATTTCCAAATAAACAATTAAGAGATAAATAGTACGAATTTCAACGCAATTTAACGACTGCCGACCTATTCTGTAAAAATCTCACCGTGAAAACTTAGGTGAAGTGAGCTTGAAGTGAGCTGTCAATAATGTCAATCTCTAGCATCAGGAGGAATGACAGCTCACTTCACCTAAGTTTTCGCGGTGAGATTCTTACAGAATAGGTCTTCTGTTTTCATACGTCATCATCGACTTCACCCGCTTAGGTCTCTCTTTTCATGTGCCCACATGCCCACGTGCTCCTATACCAGCCTCATCAAGTTCTACCCGCGATGGTAACAATTAACTGTCTTCATTATTAAACGCTTATTAATTAGTGATTTCCTACTAGTACGTAATAGATAACTTCATGTCTGAGATGAAAAGCCTTTGAATTTACCTACATGAATGTTTATGATATTAGTTTCTATATTTATGCCTGTAATTTATATGGTGCATAATAATGAGCGTTTGCTCTCTGTACACCTATAAAGCAGTGTGCCTAAGTCGCGTTATGCCTAGACCAAACGAGATGTGGGCGTATTGTGACTTAGGTCTATTCCGTTTTAGTTCAATAGCGAGATAAGCTTAGTGAGACTAAGGTTCATTGAGTTTTAGTTCAATAGCGAGATTGGCTTAGTGAGACTTATTGTTACGGCTAATAGCCGAAGTGCAGCTACACCTAGTTTTAGCCGGGCGGGTACAACTAGGTGCAGCATCGAGTACCTATTCTATTCTATGATCATTATTAAGTAATAATTTTAGAATTCTCAGGACATCGTTTATTTTCAACTTGTTACAAAAATCCGTCCCCTGTAACATCCACTTTACAGATTACTTGGTGCTTTATTGATTCCTTATTGCTATAGCAACCAAACATACTTACATGTGTTTTTATCTAGGTTTATTTGTGTCTTATACCTAAACTTGAACGTGCTTTTGATTGCTTTCCAATGGTCGCTCCATTGAGCTGTCAAATGGGAAATATTGTCAATCATCGCGCTTGACGGACACATTTTGTGATCGTTATTTGTTTTTTTTTTTTATTGTACGACAAAGGCTACTTCTGAACTATTTAGCCTTGTGGTCACTAACATTTAAATCAACCGAGCATTACACGATTACGCCGAAGTCAAAATGGTTCTAGACTTCGTCATAATCGTGTAACAATCGTCAATCAATCAGCACGTCGTCATGTCCCTCAGCGTCATTACTCGCAGTAAACAGTTCATAATGGGCGCCTCATTGGCTGGCGCGATGGGATTTCTAATTAGCCACCACATAATGACGTCTTAAGCTGTGCACTATTTATACGGTGAAGGTAATGACTTGTTAATTTCTTGGTTTGTCTTCGGATTTTGTGTTTTATTGTTTCAGGTTTAGGTTACGTTTCGAGTGCAGCGATGAAATATTAGGTCCTTACATATGAAATTGGCGTTTTGTATGGAAGGAACAAAAAGTCGAATATTTTTTAATATAATATATTTAATTAATCAAAGTATGAACCATTGTTTTCAATGCACTTTTGCCATCTTATAGGTAGTTCATTGATCCCTTTACTAAAAAAACCAGTCGGACGGGAATCAATAAAATCTTTGAAGGCGATTTGGACTGCCCCATCGGAGTTGAATTTTTTCCCTTGCAAAAAGTTATCCAAATTGCGAAAAAAATGGTAATCTGTTGGAGCAAGGTCCGGGGAGTACGGAGGATGTCTAAGTCATTCCAATTCAAGCTCTTCTAATTTGGTAGCCGTCTGTTGCGCAGTGTGTGGTCTGGCGTTGTCGTGAAGCTTTTCACCTTTCAAGCTTTTTAATCTTCCCAATTTGCTTCAAGTGAATTAAAACAGTTTTATCACTAACATCGAAGCCTGCAGCTAACTCGGACGTGGTTTGCGATGGGTCCGCTTCCACAATAGCCTTCAATTCTCCATTATCAACTTGGGTCTCAGGCCGTCCACGGGGCTTGTTCTGCAGGTCGAAATTTCCAGAACGAAAACGTTGGAACCAAAAACGAACTGTGTTTTCTTTTGCAACATGACCGCCATACACATCATTCACCCTTCGAGTCGTTTCCGCAGCACTAGTGCCACGGCGGAACTCGTACTCGTAAATAATGCGATATTTTAAATTTTCCATTTTGTAAAATGAGTGACGCAAACAGAAAAAACAGAAGAAAAAAAACAAATGAATGACGGTCATCGAAGCACAAATACATGAGTAAATAGCTGTACAAATTTGAATTTGGAATTCCTTACCAAAGAGGAGAAATTCGTGATTAAAGTGGCCAGTACGAAAAACGCCAATTTCATATGTAAGGACCTAATACTTATTTAAAATGTTTTTTTTTATTATTAGAAATGGACTTGCTCTTGACTCTAGCCTAGGTCAAAGGTGACAGAGACAAAGTCGACGATGGAACGAGCTTACCCAGAAGAAGCCGGTTCACTCTCACTTTAAGGTGAATGTGCCATGGTAGGCCGCGAAATTTAAATTTTCTTACGTTTTTTGCAATTTGCAGATCAGTGTCAGGTTGTATCTTGATCCAAATATGATTCGCGACTATAATAGACATGTATTTACAGAATCATAGTCATTAGAATCATTAATATATCTCTTTAAGTTAGATTTCTACCATAAACACTTTTCCATATGAGATTTGTTCTTAACGGTAGAAATCTAACTTAGAAAGATGTATTAATGATTCTAATTATTATAATTCTGTAAATACGTACCGGTTATTGTCGCGAATCATATTTGGATCAAGATACAACCTGACACTGACCTGAAAATTGCAAAAAACGTAAGAAAAATTGAATTTCGCGGGCTACAACTACCCATTCACCTTAAAGAGATTCGGGTTATATGCGCTCGGAAAAACAGACGCAGGGGGCGGCGGGGGGGGGGGTTAATCGCAATCAGCCAATATAATGTTCCCACTGCTGGGACACAGGCCTCCCCTCTGTGGGAGGTAGTGGGCCATAATCCATCACGCGGGCCCAGTGCGGGTGGATGGATGTCACTTGAATTTTTGTTTTATAGCACATGCCAGTTTCCTCACGATGTTTTCCTTCACCGTTTTGAGAGCAGTGGTGATTAAATTAAATACTCAAAGTAAAGTGAATGCCTCGAGATCGGTTCCAACTCACGACCTACAAACTCGTAAGTCGTGACCGTTACCACTGGGCCAGCCAGCAAATTTTGATCAGTGGTATAGAAGAATATTTCTCTTAATAGTTCTTAGGAATTCATTTAGGAACAGAATGAATACATTGTAATAGCAATAGAGTTTGTCATGTGATTATCCCTGACGACAGAAAACTGTAGCCAAGTTGTTAAACTGTGTCGGCCTTATTACAAAACAAACTTTCAAGCCCTTTTTAGATGAACTTGTAATCCGACAAAGTTACAAAAACTAACGTTAAACCCAAGTCTAAGTTGTCAATTTTGCATTAAAAACTTTGCTTTCGTAGGAATACAGTTTAGAATACAGTAACTGCCTCACAGGCTTAGGCTAAGTTTAAAATTAAAACTCGTTTTGTAATAAGACGGTGTAGGTTTACAGATTATGTAAGTTGTCTTATACTCAGTATTATTAGCCAACCTGTTAGTTCAAGACTCTAGTTTATTAGAAAGAACCCTTACAATTTATTAAATAAAGTAATTTTACCTTCATCAAGCCGACTTCACTCAGATTTCCAAGTCATTTCCTGTTTAAAAAGTTTGCTTGTCTTCATCCCATTTTCCAATTTAACTCCTTACATTAATTGAAATCCAAAAAACCGTCATGGCCCTAATTAAACCTATAAAACATGTTCATAACATGTTAATTAGAGGTATTGCAACTCGCATAACGTATTTAGGGCGTCATTACTGTCTAATGGGACACAATCGCGACGTAATCAGGGCCCTACCTGAAGCTCCTGAGGCCCCGGGGCCCTACAATGTCTCGTAATTATGTTAGGGCTCATTCATCTTGAATTTATGGCGTGTTGTACCAATTTTCACAACGTTTCTGCGGTTGTGTAGGTGGGTACTTACCTGTTACATGTTTCTAAATGGTAGTGCGTTTAGTTGTTATTAATGTGGCCTTGTTTTAGTTACGGTTTTATATTTTTTATTCGTATCTACTCGTACCTACTGAGAAGAAATGGTTTATATTTTTATTACAGCCAAGAGCTTTTCCGTCTTAGCACACGATTTAAAAACAGTGCTTTTGAGAGATCTACGTATTTCGCGGCTGCAAAAGATGGCAGAATCCTCCATACCGTTGGAAACGACATCTTAGAAAAAACTTAGCTTCATTAAGTTAGCAAGTGATAATCATAAAATTAATGATGCTGCAATGCATCGCTTTACATTACTTTTAAAAACGCGAATTCAACTTGAGACAGTAAAGTGAGAATTTAATAAGTACTTAAATACTTGGCAAGCTATACTCAACTTGCGACCCGCCGGGATTTAGCTCGCGGCCCCCTGAGCTTAAAGGAGGTCCGCAACATAAAGTATTTAATACGAGTTTAACTTAAGTTATACACCTAGTTAAGCGAGGCAAGCCTTTATCTCGCAGTGGGACAGTACTTGCTAACATTAAGTAAATAGCTTCAATATTATCTTTTCAAATAGATCAGATACTCCTGTATCTGATCTATTTTAAAAGATAATATTGATATAATATATTTTAGAATCAGAACCGCGGGGTAATTGCATAACACACTAGCAGTAGGAATGGCTTTAATTTTGACAGTTCAACAACATTCATTGCGTTATTTACACCGATGAACAAATAAATTTTTCGAAAACATAAAGCAATGTATTACCAATATCCTTCAAAATTATTCACATTGCGATTGATAGTGGTTTACGCCATTAGGGTGCAGGATTGATTCTCTTTTGAAAAACACAGCGTGCTGATTCTCTTTTGTTTCGTTCAAGCAAACGAAGGAAGAATTTTCAAGCAAGCAAAAGATCTTGACCAAGCAGTCTCGTCAGCTTGGAATTGTTGTCTTCAAATATGTAGAATATTCTCCTTTCTATCCAAAGCTTCACAATCAAACAGTCAGTCTAAAAAGATGTAAACAATTCACTGATGGCAACATAAGGCCTACCACGATACTTAGGAATACAAAATTAAGTCTCTGCCTTTTTTTTTTGAGGGTGGGAAATCATCAAATGACTCCTCCCGCTCTGGGTGATATCACTGCCTTTGTTATCGTTTCGGCATCGAAAATTATGTAAAAAACACTGTTATATGTAAGTTTTTTACCTTTGATCTAAACGTCGAGTATCTTGTCAGGGATCTAAGGTTAGTAAGAACCTCTCTATACATAATAAGAACCACTCCAGGTATAAGAAGTGCAGCAGTGGTGGCCCAGTGATAACGGCCGTGACTTACGAGTTGTAGGTCGTAGGTTCAAACCCAGACAATCACTTTATTTTGTGTAAATTATTTCATCACCACTGCTCTCAATCCGGTGAAGGAAAACATCGTGAAGAAACCGGCATGTCTTAGAGCTAAAAATTCGAAGACATGTGACATCTACAAACCCGCACTGGGCCCGCGTGGTGGATTATGGTTCACTTCCTCTCACGAAGAGGAGGCCTGTATCCCAGCAGTGGGGAACATTATAGGCTGATTACGCTACTAGATATAAGAAAAAAAATATAAAGTTGTCTACTTAAAACCGTCTGTGCTAATGGTACTGCACAATTTGAGTGTACAACTACACAACTAACTATACAATTAGTACAACTTACAAGTTTGAACGCGATAAGTAAATGAAGGGAACATGACTGAATCTGCATAACGCAAGCGAACTAGAGAATCTTGCTAGTCAAATTGATACTGAAATTGAAATCCGCCGACCGTCCTCTCACTGCAATTAAACTTTACCCAAGCTATTTGAACTATCAAAGTTATTTGCATCGGTTTATTTCGCAAAACTGGAAATTATGATATTGTAATACACTGCGTTTTGTAATGTTTAGGTCCCTGTGAATACGGTGCATTATCAGTGTTAAAAGTGATAACTGTGATTCGCAGCAGCTTATTTTATAAGTTATATGCCCTGGCTGGAGGTCTTATACTATATGTTTTATGCACTGGCTGGAGGTCTTATTATAAATTTTATGCTCTTGCTGGAGGTCTTACTATAAGTGTTATGCTCTGGCTTAGGTGAAATAAATAAATAAGGGTACATAAAAAAGTTGCTGCTTTAATTATTCATTGGAAAATTAATACAAAATATTTAACTACTTTTTTTTTTTACGTTGTTGATCCGATCCCGAAAATTCTTTCAATAATGTGAAAGCTACAGTATTTCCGAATATCACAGGATATATTTCATGTTAAAACAAGAAATTCCACGCGGATGAAGTCACGGGCAGAAGCTAGTGTTCAATAATACTCTAAAGGCCAAATAAAATATGAATGAATAAATCTACCATTTTTCATCCACAAAAGCGCCGTGTTCCTACAACACAAAACAAAAACTCAATTTATTGACAGAGCGGTAGTGTTACGTTGTATTATTCCATTACGGCGCGCCCTCCGGTTTAATCGCATTATAATCTCGGTTGTCGTTACGCGCCGGCAATGAACAATGCGCGCCGATAATTACTCGCCAGCTACTATTTATTGTCGCCCGCCACGAAAGAGGCGAGGTTAGTAATCGAAGATGGAACAAAACAGGTGTTCGTATTCTTGTAAGTGCCTAAGTTTGTTTATTTACCTACGTGTGAAGAAAATAAAGCAATTCTAGGCTAGTTCAAATGATTCTGGCAGGTCTGATTCTGGCACACTTGCCACTTTGCAGAAAGTCGCTGGTCATCGCACGATTTCGAAGGACCCTTTTCTTCATACACTGGCGGGCAGAAGTCTAGCGACTTCGCTCATCCGAGAAACCTCATGTCGTCTAATACCTAATTCTAGGCTTCTTTTCAAAAGAAAACTTAACCTTCGTCACTTAACAAACAAGTCAATTTTCTTGTCAGCAATATTGGTAAAAAATCTCGTAATATTTTAAGCGTAAAACATTCTCGGGATTTTACTGTCGTGAATTTTATAGAAGGTACAAGTACATCCCTTTGTAAATTGTCAGAAACTAAGCTTTAATACAGGACAGTAAAATTTTCATACCATCGGATAAGCGAGACTTTCTCTATAAAAGCGTCAGCACAAGAAACAAAGGCAGGAGAGGAAAGCTACGGGTTAGTAGAACGGTGTAAAAGAGTGTTCGGTGCGCGCCCGCTCCGCTTTGAGGACGCTCGCAATCCGCTAGTGTGATAAGGTCCTAAGGTGTCAAACATTATTCTGTATTTGGACAGCCTTTAGGCGCCATATCCAGGGGCAAGAGAATCGTGGCGATAGTCTCGCCGTGCCATCAAATTTTCGCCGCGATGATATCGCCGTGTGGAGACACGTTCTAAGTGTGTATATAGAAATACGTGCTACGATGATAATATCGCCGTGATTCTCTCGCTCATGGACCCTTAAACTACGGATTCTTAGAGAATAGCGTTACCGTCATATTTGTAACGGACGTCATGAGTATAAGTCATTTTATTTGACAGGAGTATTACCTACTGACACATCAATACTTACCCAGCATGTGCGGTGCCTCTAATCAGACCATGCGCCATTTGCTGAAGTGCCCTAAGTGCCCGTTCACCTGCACCTTGGATGATTTAATGAATGCCACTGATGGCACAATCAACGTAGACACCTACTGGGTTCAAACAATATAAAATATCGAAGAAGAGTTCCTTCGACACGAAAAAAGAAGAAGATTTGACAGGAAGTTGTCAAAGTACGCTCTGTATTTGGACTTTATGGCAGCATGTGGCGGTCACCGCTCTTTTTGGAAACCGTAGCTTTGCTATGAACGGTCGCACTGATCACCGCTTTCTTAGGCTACGGACACGAAGTCAGCGGGCGCGGTGCGGCGGCGGCGGGCGCGGGGAGCAGCGCGTTTCAATGCATAGATTTATATAGAACTGGCCTCGAAGGCAGCGACGCGGGGAGCGGCGGCGTACGAGTGATGTGCACCGGCCTAGCGGTGCCAGCGCGTCTACATTGACGTAGTGTTGTGCATTTTAATTTTTGCTTTTTAACGACCGAAGTTTCAAAATGTTGTATCAAAAAGATTTAGTCGTCGCTTTTAAGACATTGCGTTCGCAAACAAAGACACTAATTTCTCATAACACAACACTACGCCACTCTAGCGCCGCGCGATCTGCCCGCTGGCTTCGAGACCGGCACCCTAATTGCGTAATACACTATCAATCGGATTCTGAATCATTTTGAAGCCAATTGCTAATCCATTGCTTCATAAGTTCGAAAAATTTGTCTGCTCAACACTTAAATTACACAATGAATGTTGTTGAACTGTCAAAATGAAACCGATTCCGATTGATAAAGTGTTACGCAATTGCCCCGCGGGTCTGCGTTGCCGTGCCGCTCCCCGTGCCGCCGCCGCCCCCGCCCCGCAATCGCTGATTTCGAGACCGAGGCCTTAGAAAACAAAAGCTTTAGCAAAATCGTTCACCACTTGCGACATGTACGTATATGTAGGTACAAACTATTACAACTTGTACATTTCTGAACTAAAGGGCGCCTCCCACGGCTCATAATTATGTGTTTTGGATTAAGATGGATATGCTTTTGATGTATTCGAACGCGACGTGCGAAATTACACGAACCTTGTTACCGTGTAATACATCATAATATACGGCAAATGGTTTCTCCGTTACACGTATGATATGCCTGTCAAATGCACATCTCAGCGGTTTTAAAGGGTAATTCTATTGTGTTGTGTGAGACATCTGATCCGAGCTGGGAAGAAATATTTTACCGGAATATTTTTCGTTGACTTATGGGTGGTGGATGGATGACTTTTTTGTTTTTTTTTATGGATTTAAGCGTTTCAAATAAGTAACAACATTTGATATTAAAAACGTAAGTAATTGTAAAACGGATTATTATATAAATAGTAATAAATAAAAACTATTTGACTTTAAGACCGTCCCTAGGACTTAATATAGTTACCTATAGTTACCTTTGGTAAAGCCGAAGATATTTTGCTCCACCGATTAAGCTATAATTTACCTGTGTAGGTTGGTCCCGGAAAATTATTCAGGGCGGTTCTATTTATTTCTGAACTTCTAGAAAACATTAATTATTTTTTTGTTTTTTAAATAAATCGTTAAAAGACTATTTGTTGGCTACAAATAAAGAATCTTTTACCGATTTATTTGACATTGAATTCGATATTACCAAAAAACAAAATTGAAAGCTCTAAGGTAACTTCGCAATTATTTCGTTTTTATGACGATTTTCGTAAGCCGACCGAATGTTTTCGGTTTCCGACAATTTTCCGCCAAAATATCCATTTTCGGTCATTTTTATTTTAAGCTTAAATAATCATTTAGGTCGGGCTTTTTCGATTTTCAAGCCCTTTATTTTGACGTTGTTAAAAACCACAAAGAAACTAATAAAGGTGTCCTCCCACAGGTACAAACAACACGGCTGCCGCTGCCGACGTTCGCCCCGCGCGCAGTAGTGATGTACAGCGCCTCGGTCGGCGGCGAAGGCTCAGTGGCGCTACAGTTGCGCGAGGCAGGCCCCGGCGACTCGGCGAGATTCCACGACAACCGCCTCGCGATAGCGTGTCATGAACCTGAGTTGCTGGCTGACTTTTTAAATGCTAGTGATATCGGTAAGTACAAATTAGATAGTGAACAAGCAATGTAATTATACATTATAGCGGTGGCGTGCGAAAGTTGCGCAACAATGCGTCATTTATTCGTGCAATATTTATGTTTCACTTATTCAGAGCATCTTAACACGTTTGGATTTTAACAAAACCACTTTCTATGCTATTCCAATTTTTGTGACTATTTTTAGCAACTTTAGTTAGTTAGGTATATAACGAACAAAAACCTCTTTATTCAATAAATTTTTGTATTCATCAGAATCAGATCTAAAACTCCTATACATTTACACATTTTGCTATATGCGTACCTCTAAACCTACTTAGTGTAAACTCACCTAAGTGTTTACTTAGCCTAATGGCAGATCAAGCAAATAAGTTTAGATTAACCAGCGCCATTGTAATTGATGGTTGAAACCCATTTACTACACAAATAACAATTAGGTATTTGTGTAATTTGAATTCTACAAAATACTTAAAATGTCAGCATGTCTAAGAACTACAGCAGAATTGTTAATTATTGTTATTCGAGAAATTATTGTAGGTAGGTACTTACCTATTGAAAATAATACTCCGCGTAGTTTATTAGCATTCATTTTATTCGATGTTAAATTTGAATAACACGATGAATCTATGTTTCGAGATATATTGTAGGTAGTTACGCTTTAGGCATAGTAATAATCCTAGTTTTTATATTATTACAAACAAGTCGATAGGCCCCTTAGTTCAAGTATCAAGAACTATCTCATAACCTACATAACCCAATTCTCTCGGCTACCTCTAAAAACATGCAAAATATTGAACAATCCTAGCTCTCCTATGCACAGTTGCACACTCAGCTGCAACTGAGCACCCAGATGTGTAAAATACATTATCCTGCATTTGGTTTCGCATAAAAATTTGAATTACAGTCAACAAAATTGGCATTCAGACTTCGCTACAACGTTCCAGATATTTTATTTTACGCGAAGAATCATGAGCGGTATTCCACGACTCGGAACCCGAAATGCTTCGTCGGTTATTTTGAATTTCAAATATCGAGTTTTGCATTCGAAACTGGCTGGAAGCAGCGCGCTTGGACATCGCTCCGTCATTTGTTATCGACTCATTTAAATCTTGCGAGTGTTGTACATCACTAGTTTATGTATGTAGATGTTACGGTTTCTATACCGTAGAGATGGGAAATAAAGAAAATTGAGTTTCATGGCTCGTGTGCATAGATTGCGTTGCACGTCCATAATGTTTTCATTGTATTATCAGATGCTTGCCTTCTAGTATGAGTTGATTGAAATATAAATTGGCTCCCTACCTTTAACAAAGACAACAGCTTGCATTCTCATGTCAAAAATTTAATAAAATGTGCAAAACCTTCGATCGTCTTGGAACTGTCCAAATAAAACTGGTAAAAGTGAAAACTATAGCAATATAAAATCAATAAGGTATTAATATTAATGTCTAGGTATCTAAATCATACTGTTGTAGATGTGAATAAATGCAATGGCCCAGTGGTGCCGTCCGCGACTTAGAAGATCGTAGGTTTGAACCCAGACAGGCGTTTTACTTTGTGTAAATTATTTCATCACCACTGCTCTCAAAAAGGTGAATAAACCGGCATATAATTCGAAGACATGTGACATCTACCAACCCGCTCTGGGCCCACGTGGTGGATTACGGCCCATTCCCTCTCACAGAGAGAAGGCCTGTGTCCGAGCAATAGGAACATAGGCTGATTAATATGGAATTATGGAGGTATCTACCTAAATCATTCTGTTGTAGTTGTAAAAAAATGCAGTAATACAATTTTCTACCCAAAACACTAAAACAATGTTCGAAAAAGATAAAATCTCGATTCGCAAACATAATTTAGTGGCAGCGATAATTCAGTAGACACACAGTATTTAATAAGTGTTGTTGGAACACAAAACTGCTACCGTTCATTTACAAAACTAATATTCACGGAGTAGCTCGAATATTAAGCAAAGCTAAGACAAATATTTATTTGTTTCGATATTATAGATATCTACCGTAAATCTAATAAACTTCGGAGATACGCTTTCAATTAATACTGCGAAATCCGATACAAGAATGTATAGACTTGGAAAATCGAGCGCAAGTTTTGAATAATTTGAAATGATATTATTTTATAGTTTGTTGTAAAAATACATTGGTGGCTAAGCTTCACAGAGTTCACAGCCTGGCTCATCGACGTAATGTTGCTTGCCTACAGACAAAGTTCTGTTATACATTTTCTTTATAAATACATTTAAAGGATCGAATAGATTATTATTTATCTGTTTATATAGCGCGTTCAAATAAGCCAATAATAATAATAAAATGTTACAACACAAGCGAAGCATATTTGAGCACATCTCCAAATATTTATTCAATGCCTTTCTTTTGTTCTTTATTTTTGTTGAAGATCAAAGCCAACATAATTTACTAGCATCCAAATTCGAATTATCTAGTTCGTCGCCAGGCCCCCCCATTAAACCCCGAGGGGCTGAGGGGGCTGGGGGAGGCCGCCATTGCAGGACATCAACTTGTCAAAATTCACTTGAGAAGTGTCTCGATTTTGCTTAAAAATGCAAACTCATGGAAACGAACCCCGAAGACGCCTAATTGAATTAGATCTCCTTAGCGAACGATGAATATTCCTCTTTTATTATTGAGACGTAAATTGTAAAGATCTTGCCGCTATGCATTTCAATTAGATACGTAGTTATTATTTAATTATTAGCTTTAGTTAGGTAGGTGCATATCTACTACTCGACCGAGGACTTGGTAAATTAATGTCTAACTTAATGGACCTAATTTCAATCAGTTTCTCAAACTTAAAAAAAAACCTAGGCTACTTTATAAATATAAACCCTCATACCCGTGACTGTTTTAATAAAGATTAAATAATGATATTTAAACTCTGATTATGAATTAATTCAGATTAAATTGTATAAAGACCATTACCGCAGCGCTATTATGTAAATTCTCACCGTGAAAACTTAGGTGAAGTGAGCTTGAAGTGAGCTGTCAATAGTGTCAATCCCTAGCATCAGGTTGAATAGCTTAGCTCACTTCAAGCTAAGTTAGGTTTACAATATAAGTTTTCACGGTGAGATTTTTACAGAATACTACAGATAACATAAAAGAGACTTTAAATTCTCAATAGGGGTAAAGGCTTGAAAATACATAGGTACTCACGACTCAAATAACATTAATTGGCGTACGTCATTACCAACATCCAACATGGATGAAATGAAATTCGGTTTATCGAATTTGTGAACAGCACTAAAGTGGACACACCGTGATAGTTTGCTTTCAACTAAAGTTACAGTAAGCTAAAATACGTGGCAAGTTTCATAACAACGTGTTCCATCACCGCGAACCCTTGTAGGTAAATATTCGGGAATTCCATTAGCCAATCCCTTAGAGAGTATTTAATTAACATATGGTAAACAAGTTCATTATCCCTTTGTGCTTTGAACAAACTTTTCGACATTCTATAACTTCTAACGTTTTTAAAATATAGGTACTTTAAAACAGGAAGCCTCACCGGGAGGATATTTTGAAATTGTTACCGTTTTAATTACGCAGAGTGGAGGTTATGAGTTCCAGAGATTCCGTGTCGTCATACTTTTTTTTGTAACGTCACCCTCGAGGCGAGCTTGATCCTTTTTCGAGAATTTTATATCAAGAGTGAATTCGAATTAAGAATTCGAAGAAGCGCTGTCGTTTTTTTATGTTGTCTGTTCTGCTTATGTTTTTGAAGATTCCCTTTTTGTTTCAACTCTCAATATTATTATGGCAAAATTATCGAACCAGACGCTAATAAATTATGCGGAGCATTTGACTTCTCCGAAGTAAACAAATAACAAAGGCATTCTCAAACGCAATCAACTTATCACTCCTCCATAAAAGAGACACGCATAAAAAAAAAGAAAAACAACATTATTTTCCTTAAAACACAACCTCAGCAAAGGCAACAATAAAAAAGCGAACAGCAGTAAGCAATCTGCAATATGAATAAGTGGTAGTTTTTGCATATTTCATCCGCGCCGAGTATCGGAGCAACAAGCACTTACAAAGATGAATTGTCACTTTTACAAATTGTATCCGCCGAGTCACCGGGTTCGACGTTAGATGACGGTGGACTACTCCCTTAAATTATAATCGGTATGATATTACTGAAAATAAATTACTTTCTCACTTAAGTGCTTTCACCCATATTGCTTTAATTTTCTTGTAATAAATTTTGAAAAATCCTGCTATTTGTGTCGATAAAACAATGAAACCTACATCATTTTCACAAAAATGTAAAACACGTTTCGATATAAACGACTTTTAACTGGTTTCGTTCTGTTTGTAGAAGTAACAGCGGCACTCATAACCGTCATGGCCGAATAATTCCAACTACCTATACGATATTTACTTAGATGTTCACGTGTCACTTTCGCCCCGTTTCACCCTTCGGGAAATCATAATAATGCCATATCTTTTTATTGTCCGACCTTGAATGACTTACGAAGTAGAGCGTAAAATTACATGCGCATGATTTCCATGCATTTACATAGAATTTCCCGCCTCAGTGTAGTTCACATTCCGTATTTTGTGCGAGGCTGCATGGGAGCTTTATTTGTCTCTGACTACGTATTGTAGGTACGCTTACTTTCTTTTTCTAAATTGGTAACACCAGATGCTTCGTTAATAGCCTCCGCAATTTTAAACAATATCCGCCAAACGAGATTTAATAAAAATCGCTACATTTTTCCAAAAATTGATTCTGTTTTTAAAACCCGTCCGCTGAAATGGAAACCCATCGTACATATTTTCGTTACTCCCAAATTGTCGGTCTACTACAGAATTAGTACTGGCATCCCGATCGGCCCACATTTTACTCCACATAAATTCACGTGGGGCTGTTTCTATTAAATTTTACGACAAACGCGGACCCTCATATAACTTTGTTAATAAATGTTATAATATATTGGAGGCAGATGCTAGCCCTATCTGACATACTAACTATAGCCTCCACTATTTAAGGCTGTATGGAAATTTCTAAATAATGTCTTAGCAACTATTTGCATGCCATGATTTGTGCCCGTCCGAAGTTATATTAAAGGGATTGTTGTGTGTTAAGCAGCGTGTTATGAGTAACCTAGTGAATTATTTACATGTGTACGAATAACTTAGGACCCGAAGGAAAATTAAAGGGGCTGATCTTCATAATTAGCAAACATATTAGGTAAAAAATATTAATTTGAAAATACAAGGCGACCAACGAATAAAAAAATCTTCAGATTTTTAGAAATCTCTCGGCAACCGTTTTTCGAAATATGTTCATAAAACAAATAAAAAATATATTGTGTAGAATAATAAATATTTTTAGTTATGGAAAAAACTTAGCTCAAATGGAAACATTATTTTCGACAAAATTAGTTAGTTATTAGCTTGCCAGTCCCTAAAAATTAAATAAAAGGAGTGTGGCAAAGACTTCCCAAATTTTTTTAAAACTATGGACCGTTGGCCGTATATTTCAAGAGATGATTAAAACCATTGTTACTTCATTAATCTTACTCATTTAGAAAAGGTATTTCATTATTTAAAAAAAATACGGGTATAATATATACCTTACAGTAATTCCATTAAAAACGAAAAAGTGATAAAAATAAAAGAGCTCCAACTAAATCTATAAAGTAATTACCTAAATAGCTGGCACTTACGTCCCTCTCGCGTTAAAGACTTGTAAGAAGTTCAAGCAGTATCAGATGTCATAATTGTCCTCTGCAGAATCTGAGAGCTGAGACGAAGACACTGGGCAGGCATAGCAGTAGATTAATTTCAACAACACTCACTTTCGCTTTCAGTCTTTGTCGTCACCATGAAAGTGAGTAAAGCATGTTTAGTTACATCCCACGCGTTTATCTCAATCGTTTTTAAAAAATCTAAACCAGCATGAAATCGAATGCCGTGAGATCGGAAATAGTCTCAAATCGAATGCCAAATGTAAATTTGTCTATATCTATCTGGTGAGTACTACCTATAACATAGATAATTTACCTTAACATCATAATTTGTACATCGAAATCTTATTTTTGTTCGTGTGAAGCAAGATGACATATAGGTGCTAAAGTTTCACGGTTGCATTAGCTAACCGTACTGAGTATAAACGCCATTCTCTGAAACAGAATTCATTTTAAAACAGAACATTTTCCAAAAAATAAAACTTATAAAAAGTAGATAGTACTTACACCTTCTGCCTTTCTTTTTATGTTGGCAGAGGGCAAAAGACTCGAATCCGAGACAGAACAGAAAGGTCATGAAATTCATCCAACGCTGTAATTTGGAAGCCATTTCAACGTTGTATTATACTTGAAACCCACTTGGAAGCATTTCTAAATTAGCTCATCTTAATATGTATGAAACGAAATTAAGTATTCATGTCTATTATGTAAAAGTTTGTTTTAGTTTCGCCCTGTTTTATTTAGAGGAGGTGTCTTGGCGTTTTTGCTGTATAGTACGTTCTTTCACAAAAAGTATGCCATTCAAATATCTATTACTTAGTTGTTTTATTCCAATGAGCCATAATCACTCAACCACTGTACCATTTGAGTCAAACTTTTACAATGCAGTACAATATACAACGTGTCCCAAAATTTAACGATAAGCTGGCACCAGAGGGTGGACCTGCTCATGACTACTCGAGAAAAAAAAAACTATTTTTTTTTTGGAATTTTTGGACACGTTGTATACATATAGTCCAAAATAACCCATGCAATCTCCCATAATGGCAGCAATGATGAGAAAGCATGAGGATTTGTGCAGCTGTGTAGTGTGGTGGGGGTGCTGATGAGGTGCTGGTAGCATTGGTGCCGAGGAACAATAAATAAAACGGCGGACAAGTCATTGTTACGTGTGCATTGGATCAGGTTTCACAGTTGAAAAGGGTGTGTTGCCACGGATAACATAATAACTTCCATTTTAATGTTGGTGTTGCAATACTAGTAACTAAAATAGCCAATCGGATTACCCCACGAAAACACAACTACAATGTGTCTCTCACCGAGAGGAGGCCTGTGTCCCAGCAGTGGGAACATTATAGGCTGATTATGTATACCAATGTATGTGTATAGGCATTTTAAACCAGCCAGGTTTGAACAAGGTGGCCAGTTATCTGATCGTGAAGCTAAAACAATAAAAAGGCCCCTTAACCGAGCCTCCGCGATACAATCTGATCAGGACCGTTGAATCGTATCGGATACCGGAGCGGTATCGATAGTGCAAATACTCTCACTGTTTTCCTTTTATCAAGGGAAAACGTTTTAACATCTGCTATAAAATATTTTTCATGATTTTTGTAAACATTTACTTACGGCTACTACGGGCACTTACTTTATTACAAACAAGGTTTATCTTTAGACCAACGAGCCATTTTTAAATTTCGAACTATAATCCGACAAAATTAAAGTCTTTATTACAAAAACTGGCGTTAAGCCCGGGTCTATGTTATCAATTTTGCATTAGGAACTTTACGTTCATCGGAATAAAGTTTAAAATACAGTCTTGCAGGTTTAGGCTAGGTCTAGAGTTAGAACTCGTTTTGTGATAAGACTGTGACAGTTTACAAAAATGTGACAAAAACCATAGTTTTTTTTTTTTTTAGTAGATGTCGATACCTAGGAACCTAATCAGTTCATGTCAGGATTAATTAAAACGGGCCATTTTCGTTTTTAAGCACTAAACTCGGTGCTCAGTATTTGTTATTCAAGGTGGCAGGAACATCAACGCGCAACCTGTTACCATAGATTTAGTAGGTACAGACGCCAGCACATGAAGCTACTACAATCTGTCAAATTTCTTTAATAGATTTTCAACTTTATCGCTAAAGCATAAGGTTCAAAGTTGATTGGGAAAATTTGACAGTTTCGGGTAGCTTGATGTGCTGGCGTCTGTACATGCTTATGAACACGGTCGGCGTTGATATTTTTCGTCGGTTATTGCTGTACTATGAAACTTTAATTTTACTTTTCTATGAAAAAGCTGTTTTCTTTACATCAACAAAAAAAATTACGCCAGGGGAATCTAGAATCATATGCTAAATTTATGGTTACAGTATCCGCGTTAATGATGCTATCCTGCATAAAAAGTAAATCATTCGATCCCGACATTAATTCTCGACTACATATTATAGTGAAGTGGCCAAAGACGATCACTGGGGAATGATATCAGCAGATATCAGCAACTCACAAAGTTGGAGTACTCCCGAGGGATCCGCCATCACTGAAATGATCGACTATTGCGTTGCTAGCTCCAGTATTAGCAAAATATTATTTATTTAAAGATAAAAGATATTATTTATAACTGAAGTTCATGATTGATCGCGCCATTTAGTTTTGGCGTTATAGGTAGTTTCGATATCGAAACGAGTGACATGTTTGACATGGGTCGCTCTTATTAAATTTTAATACGCTTACAAAGCTATAATGAGATATGTTCCATTTATCAGATTAATTCAGAAATGCAACACAATTTATATGAAAATGGCTGCTAAATAAGTTAATCTTAGGAGCCTTTTGGTCTGGGAGCGGTGAATGCTTATGCGAATCCCGCTCCTCCGGCCATAGGTAGAGGTGGAACACTGCGGTGGTTTAACCGGTAAGAGTCCGGCATGCCCCTCTGTCACCCCCACGATAGAGGAAGTCCATGAGGATTTCCACCGCGAGAAAAAAAAAGGAGCCTTTTGGCCTCGAACAGGACTTTCTGTTTTTTTTTTTTACTTCATTTT
This sequence comes from Amphipoea lucens, assembly GCA_947508005.1. Classification (NCBI taxonomy): domain Eukaryota; kingdom Metazoa; phylum Arthropoda; class Insecta; order Lepidoptera; family Noctuidae; genus Amphipoea; species Amphipoea lucens. The sequence goes on along the minus strand of OX382373.1, from coordinate 7,398,223 downwards.
TATATAATTTTGTTTTTATTTATGATCTTCCTGTACGAGTCACAATAAGTCACAATCCTTTTCCTTCTTTTCTTTCTTTCTAACCCAAGTAAATACAACACGTGTATAGATACAAAAAGACATAGTGATATGTACGAAGAAGCGTTGCATTAGATCGATGTTCAAACTTGAAAGCACTCAGAGTTGCAAGCTTTATTTCCAAAAATACAAAATCTGAGACTACCTTCGCTCTATATATTAGAAAACGTAATGTTTTTACGATCCAACCCTCTCCTCTATTCTCGCATAGCAGATCGATTTCCTCGTAAAAGACGTGACAACAGCCAATTTTGCCTACATCAATATAGAACGGTACTTATGGGAAAAAGTGTATTTTGCATGGCTCCAAAAATCTTTTATGCAACAAATAAATAAAATTGAAGTGTCTGTTATGTCAAAATAACAGCTTTTTACTCAACGCCTATGAAAATATTACTAAACAGCACTTATAAAAAAATTGTCTCTCTGTCTGTTTGTTCCGACTAATCTCCAAAACGGCTGGACTGATTTTGACGGGACTTTCACTGGCAGATAGCTAATGGTATAAGGACTACCTTATGTTACTTTTATTTTTGAAAAAGAAAAATAATTACAGTTCCGCGCAAAAAAATACCTGTGAAATCCAATTTGTTTCCCGACAAGCACGCGAACGAAGTCATGAGCACAGCCGAAACCTAAAAGCTGGAAGCAGTCAAGTCAAAAAGAAAGTTATTTCATTTTCTAACAGATAAAGCCTAATATAATTGTAATTAGTTTTTAGATGAGAGATTTTGATAATGTTTTATTAAAATTTGGAGGGTGTGTTCTTTGTGAAGAATAGGTATCCAATAAGAAAGAGTTTTTCGAAAATCCACCCGTAAGGTGAATGGGCGGAGGGTGAAAATTCACGCGGACCAAGTCGCGGGCAGAAGCTAGTACTTACACAATAATTTCCCAATACCTATGTAAGATGAAAAAGGCGTACTATTGAAAAAAACACCGACAGCCAACGTACATCACAAAACAGCCAATGTACATCACAAATTAAATGTACAGCATTTTATTTAACGAAACCGTAATAAGGGCAATTGTACACAACCACCTATTTTCCCCTCACCACTTCAGGAACAAAGGAATGGCGACGGGATCATAATTTTAAGGAAACTGCCTCAGAGTTTTTTTTTTTTTTTCATAAACCAAGCAGGGAAGCGGAACCCTCAGTCTCGCGCAAGGAAATGCGGTACCATAAAGTTGCAAATGAAGTAATACCGCGCTCGAGTTGACTTACTACCGAAAACTAAGTCGGCAACCAGTCGCAATGGCACTTGTCCCACAATAGACTGCCACCAATTTGCACTCCGTATTTACTTAGTGTCATTTAATTTAGCTGAATAAATTTGTAGCAGCGCGGCGACCGCTGGGCCCTGTTGGCTCACTTTGTAATTAATATTGACCATTCCGACCGAAATATCGCCAACTATTCAGTTGTGTTCGACTATTCTGCCGCCGTCTGTATTTGTTTTCTGACAATGAAGTTATAATTAGTTAGATTTCTTGGGTCGGTCCTCAATTTTGCTTTGTTATGGCCTGCAGTGACCACTATCACAAAACATTATTTTTTGTGGATCCGGAAGCGTTTTCGTTGCTAAACTATTACCCCCTTATTCATAATCCTATTTTATCTCTATTTTAGCTAAAATAGGTTTATAGAACGTTTGTCTTTATCTATCACGTTGTCATTTCTGTGTGTAAGAAAGAGACAAACCCCATTTTAACTAAAATAGGTTTGATAAGTTTTATGAATAAGGGGGATAGTATAAAACGGCAAGGATAAAATACGCGGGTTGAATTGATCATTCTTTGCTTATAGGAAGTAAATAAACCCGCCCTTAAAGTTGATAACCTTCGATTATATTCTGAGAGCAAATTAAAAAACTTTGCTGCTCAATTTAAAATCCGTACCCGAGCTTATTTGTATGCGGCGAGCACACAGAATATCCGAATGTAAACGAATCATAATTCAAGATTATGTTGCATGAAGAAAAATATTCTTAAAATTGAAGCCGTGGGGAGCACCGGGCGTTTATAGCCACCTTCGCGCGTCACTTGCCGTTTTATTTCGTCCCACATTTGGTCGCGAATAAACAAGATGATAACTGATACGTGCCAACAGAATCCACAACCTTTTTTACAACCACCATATTACAGAATTTGGGGAAGTATGATTGATTGAACAATACCTTTTTTGCCTTTTATTATTGGACCTGATTACTTGTTTAGGGACGAATCGATTTTGTTGATACAAAACTTCCAGAATACATAATGTTATAAATTGTTCCCTTTGTTGTAAAAACATTCTCATACTTTTTTTTCTTTTCCTTTAGCCTATATTGTATCCCACTGCTGGGCAAAGCCAACCCCTTTTTCCTTCCAAACCTTTCTGTCTTGTGCGATCTCATGGCCCTGGTGGCCCTGCAAACCTTATCATACTTATAGTAAAGGTTATGCAAAACGCAGTTAATTAGTGAGTACAGTTCGACACGACTTAGATGTAGCATCGGCAAAATTCGTAAAACCGATCACATCCGAACTAAGTGCGCCTTCAAAATCACCAATCTTTATTACTACTTTAGGAAAAATTGATAAATTTTTCCTAAAGTAGTAATAAAGATTTACGAATACGAATTACGAACGTTTTACGAATTTTGCCGATGCTACATCTAAGTTGTGTCGAACTGTACCTATTTGTAAAATCACACTCGTAGCTCGTAAAATAACCACCATTTTGTAATTGCTCCCAACTTGTACCCGTCTTATGTCTTACGTAACTCGAAATAAATATTAAATTAGGGCTGAATTAAACAGTACTCTCGTCAATAGAACAATCAAGTATGACATCTAAGAGGTACTTCAAACCTACGTAATTAGGGACGCGCCGCACATCAGGGAAGAAGGAAATTGCTCAACTGCCATAAATAATTTATAGGGATTCGAAGCTGCAAAAGTTTTGAGAGCTCTTCTGTTCGCTCGCAATCTTAAAACAATTATTTTGCTATCAGATTCTTATGATATTACTCCGGGCAACAGGAGCGCTGTAATAATCTTGGTATTAAAATTGAATGGAGTAGGTACCTTCCTAGTACTTATGTCTTCTTTATTTTCGACTTATGAGCTAAGTACACGAAACGATCTGTAGATGTTTGTAAAACCATCGTATCTACCGTAAAACAAAGTGACCTTATACTTCGTATGGGTTCATTAACGCAATTAATCACTGTTCGTAATTGGAAGAAACTAACAGATTTTATTTACACAAAACACTATAGTACAGTCAACAAAAGAGATAAGTATGCAGCATCGTCGGGTATAGTTAAAGTTTATTAAGAAACCGATGGATGTTGTCGACTGAAATTTAATTTGATAAATGAGCCGTGTGTTTTCTATTAATAAAATTAAATTTCATTCGAGAACATTCATCGGTTTCTTACTAAACTTCAACTATATCCGACGATCCTGCATACTTATCTCTTTTGTTGACAGCACAACTTTTTGGCAGTGAGTTAGTGTTACCCTATCTACCTACATACCAGTGTGTGTCGTAGAACTGCCCCGTTGGTCTCGCGGTCGCAAGCGCGACTGCTGAGCGTGGGTTCCTGGTTTCAATTCCCGGGTCGGGCAAAGTGTTATTGAGTTTTTCCATTAGGAATTTCTTAGTAACAGCCGGGAGTATGGAAGTTGGCGGTGTGATGGTCGTGTCGAATTACCGTCTTACCGGACTATGAGAGTGAGGGAAGAGGGAGTGCACCTGTGCCTGCTCGCATACATGTACACTATAATATCTCCCGCGCCGAAGGGTTGTCTCCATTGAGATTAGCCGCCGTGGCCGAAATACGGTCTGGAGGACTTTTTTAAAAGAACTAAAAAATAAAAGATAACTAATTTAAGCCTTTCTCATTTACCTACACTCAATCATAAGCCATGGAAAGTCATGGCGATTGAATTTTCCTGAAGTATGTATATACAAGGTGGCAGAGACATCGACGTGCAACCTGTTACCATGGATTCAGTACCTACATGATTCTGAAACCCCAGTGTTGAAATTGTTCGTGGATTATCAAAAAAAAATCTGCTGTTTCATAGAAATGTAAGGAACAGCAAATGACATCAATCCCATTCGGGCCTATTTTTTTTTTTTGCGGCCATCTATTATAATTACCTACCACATATAACTCATTATTTTTTACTAAGGCGTCAAAGCCAAGAACAATTTGGATTCGAAGATATATACAGCTAACGATCTTGACTTTCGATCCGCCTACAAATATATGTATATTTGGAGGCGGATCGAAAGATAAGATCGTTGTATATATTTGTTCTCAAATTCATTACAGAGCGTTGTCGCCATACAAATAAATGTTTCTACTACTGCGACCATTCAAATAAAATGTAAAATTAATTCCTGGCCGTCAACTTTTTATTTTTTATCCCAAGTCGCCGAACAAAATGGGTGACCATTTTTTTTTTTTTCAAAAAGCGACGAAAAATTAGTTGTTCTAGAATCATGTCCTGAATTCATGGTTTCAGTTTGCGAGTCAATGTCACCCTGTATACTTAGTCAGTAGAGAGCATATCTACTTACTCGCAACTCAAAACCACAAGATTATAAATTACACAATAACACCAACTTCATGTTATAGTCGAGTTACAAACTTAATTTGGTCGTAAGTGAAACCTATTCGTTATGTTGACTTGATAAGTAACTAGATTAATTTTAGGCTCCCTGTAGTAATGTAATAAATCTATGCAAACTGTCTGCGAGGATATTTTGAGTTTGTAGATAAACAACGCGGCTTTTGTTAGGCACAGAACATTCTCTCCTTACATATTTGTTACAATAATTAACGAATTGTTTTCTAAGTTAGGGAGCAGAGCTTGCCCAGTGGTAATGGCCCTGACTTACAAGTCTTAAGTCATAAGTTCGAACCCAGGCAGGCACTTTACTTTTTTTAATTTATTTCATCACCACTGCTCTCTAAACGGTGAAGGAAAATATCGTAAGAAAAACCGCCATGTTCTAGAACCAAAAATTCGAAGACATGTGACATCTACCAATCTGCACTGGGCTCACGTGGTGCATTACAGCCAACTCCCTCTCGCAGAGAGGAGGCCTGTGTCCCAGCAATGGGAGTACGTTATTGGCTGATTATGTAAGTATGTTTCGAAGTTTGGTGATCATGGAAAGATCGTATAGATTTTATTGAAGTAATCTGGGATTAGATTTGTTTTCATTTGTCGTATGAATGCAAAACAGTTAAAGTAATATTAGATGAGGGTCTACCGAAAAGCTTATGTCAATCCTGTTGAAAATCGTTGGAGAAATACGTAACGTTTTGAAACCGAAACTAGAATGCACGATTCCAAAAGATAGGTCATATGAGAAGGTCCTATCGAGGAGAGTCTGGGGCTTCTCTGTCTTCTCTAATCTGAAGATTACGGAAGCTGAGCATGGTAATGATAAAAGAACATACAACTGAAAAGACCATAAACCTTTACAATCAGTCTCATATTAGCCAGAAAGAAAAAAAAAGAAACTTGGCTTTCACTTAGTGCACGCAATAACACAATATAAAAAACAAAAAAACTTACTAACTTTAACAAAAAACATTCAAAAGACAAAATAAAATAAAAAAGTCTCTTTGAATTGTTGCAGATGGTGAGCATGGTGGACTCTCAGCTCTCCTGGGGTCAGCATCCCCAGACATGGCTCTAGCGTCAGATGCCTCTGACAGTCTGCCGCTACCTGACCATGACAACGGTAAGATTTGTATTAAGAATAACTCTATAGGGCTCCTGTTTAAACTGTTAAGCCCGCGAAATTCATATTTTCTTCCGTATTTTGCAATTCGCAGGTCAGTATTAGATTGTATGTTGATTAAAATATAATTCACGACTGTATCTATGAACGGAACCATAACAGTTTAGCGACAATCTTTAGAGGCTTAAAAAAAAGGGTGTTCATTTTGACAGGTAGGTTGAGTAGGACATACGATAGTTTAAACTATCGTATTACTGCTTAATTAGTCTAATGATACATAATTCTCACAATAGCTAACAAAGCAATAAACCGTCTTTGAGACAATAATATCAATTGCGCGTACTACCTACTCTCACTAATTACATTGACGTATCACAACAATCTCGTATCTACCCTCTTTGATTCTAGATAAAGTGCAATTAATTTGCATCCAACTTTAGATACACGTGTTTATAGTATAGTATCTAATACATTAGTAGATACAAATTATGTCAAAGCGGAGACGTCTGGGAAACGTTATAATAGAGGTACGTACTTACGTAGGTAGATACATGTAACTTTGAGAACCGACTAAATGGCGTACTTTGCTCCCTTTGACTTATTTGTGTGTGCTGCGTTGAAAATTAAGGCAAATGAAACGGCTATTAACAGACAGCATTGATATGTTCTATAATAAAACTGTACATATTTGCAGCAAATCGAGTTAGAGTTCAAGAAACATTTTGTATTCTTAGGAAATCGAAAAGCGGATTTCGCCATTTGCAAAAGGAAACTTAGAAGGAATTAAGGCGAAATATATGTATTCCTAATGACATGCTTATACTCGGTGGATTGATGAACGCGGCTTTAAAACATTAAGATGAATAGATCGCTGGGTGCCGCCCGTTCCCGAGAACTTAGCGAGATTGATGTGTTTCGACGAGTGAAACCGGAGTTAGGAATACCGGCGTTACTTCAGTTTTATGGGTCATGAGACGAGAAAATATATAGGAGGCGTTTGTAACAACCTGTTACATAAATCTTGCGACACTGTATTAAGATTCATAACAGTAATGTTAACAATAGGATCTGAAAAATTTGCGCGAACTAAGTTTTGGTTTAAACAGTTTCGTTGACTATTGTTTATGGCATTTACAATATTTTTATCAAAACTAGAAAAAGTTGTCAGTTATTTATTTATTGTTATTAATTTGGGGGGTTTATAATCCTCATAAAAAATGCCAGATTCTGAGCTCACTGAGCTGTATTCATTAACCCTTTCAAAATGAAGTCTTCTTAGTAAAAAAACAATGTGTTTTCCAACAATAATAATAAACCTTACACAATCTCCATTAAACGTATTTACTTGCAACAACCACTTATTCACGTCTGTGTACTTAGCCAATTTATCTGCGAACTACTAATAAATGCAAATGCATCATATTCCTCTGAAACTGTTAACAGCTTACAGTTGAACGTGGAAGTTAAGCCAAGTTCTTTAGAGTGCTGCTTAAAGGACTATTTAATGTACTTCTGTACGTATGAAGCAATCTCTAGTGTATTTGAAAGAGGCGACCTCTTGTGAGCGACGTTGGTAACTATTTGTCAAAGGGAGTTATTTTCTGAGTGGTGGTTTGGGCTAATCCTTTCACTGCATAAGTGGGTAGAATATGTAACATTTTCAGATACTAAAGTCAAGGCAAACTCACTGATTTATGTTGGAAACATTCTAGTTAGTTTAAAATTTCTTAAAGACTTTCAAACCGTCAAAGTTCAAAAACCATCAAAAACACACCGTTCCCCTGACGTACAAGTTGTCAAAAAAGTTGCAGCACTGAAGTTGGTAGGAAACAATTTGAAAAGACTTGCAGCGAAGAATGTACCGCGTCAGATGCAGCCGCGAATAAATAAGTTACTCTCAGACTACTTGAACTAACTTTGTATTTTATTAACCATCCTTTGTTATTTCCGAATTAAGAAAAGGAGAACGAGTAAGACCGTACCCAGAGACAAAGTTAATTGTAGCATTATGGACTATGTCGGTATTTGTTGACCGCATGGAGTAGTTTAATTAATCCTAAGACAGCATGTCTGAATTCACTTGGAGAAAAAAGATATTTAAGGAAGTTAAATTGGTTTTGAGAAGACCGTACCCAGAGACAAGGTTAATTGTAGCATTATGGACTATGTCGGTATTTGTTGTCCGCATGGAGTAGTTTAATTAATCCTAAGACAGCATGTCTGAATTCACTGGAGAAAAAAGATACTTAAGGAAGTTAAATTGGTTTTGAGAAGATCGTACCCAGAGACATGGTTAATTGTAGCATTATGAACTATGTCGGTATTTGTTGACCTCATGGAGTAGTTTAATTAATCCTAAGACAGCATGTCTGAATGCACTTGGAGAAAAAAGATATTTAAGGAAGTTAAATTGTTTTTGAGAAGACCGTACCCAGAGACAAAGTTAATTGTAGCAATATAAACTATGTCGGTATTTGTTGACCCCATGGAGTAGTTTAATTAACCCTAAGACAGCATGTTTGAATTCACTTGGAGAAGAAAGATATTTAAAGAAGTAAAATTGTTTTTGGGAAGACCGTACCCAGAGACAAAGTTAAATGTAGCATTATGAAATATGTCGGTATTTGTTGACCTCATAGAGTAGTTTAATTAATCCTAAGACAGCAAGTCTGAATTCACTTGGAAAAAAAAGATATTTAAGGAAGTTAAATTGTTTTATTAAATAGAATAAAATAAAAGAATAGAACGTTATTTATTCTCATTAATTATTATTTTAACTACTTTATTTCATTATGCATGTTTATACAAATTATATTTTTAAATATTAGAACATAAAAACATTTAAAAATATAAAAAAGTTGTAGCCCACCGGTATCGGGAACAGGTCCAAATTATCGGCAATCAGGACTCCGGAGAGAAGAACCTCCTAATAATGTGGGTCGTGTCGAGAAGTTCCGCTTTCTGAATCAAGTCCTTGATCCAGCTGCCCAACGAGAGCCTCCTCAGGGCTAGTCGACGTTTTTGGCTATTAAGCCACAGGCTGTCACGACTATCGGCACAATGATCGCTGAGTCCACATTCCACGTTTAACAACCTCGTTATTAATATGTTTATCTTTCCCGGCACACACGAGGGTCGCAATCATGCAGTGGCGTGCACAGAGATTTCAGACAGGGTATGCACAAAAAAAAAAACTACATCAATCAACCGTTTGAAACTTGTTTCTATTTAAACATACTTCACCAGCAGGTCTCACAGGTATAATTTTCCATTTTTACAATAATCTTACTAAATAATAATTACTCGACAGTCAATCACTTGCGCCATATCTCATATTAGGACTTGGTTCTACGCATACCTCTATAGGGTACCTAGATGCTTCTTCGCAAATGCTCTCGACACGTATGATTTTGCGAGTTTTAATTGGTATGTGCTTAAACTAAACAAGATAAGTTCCTCCTCGTTGAGGCTAGGAAATGGTACATCGCTTTTTTCTATCGCTGTGAAACGTACCCTTTGGCGGTTGATATTACAGACCACAACATATTAGTCATTAAACCTGTTGGAAACGTTAATTCTGTCTTCTATTATTTCGACAATGTTATAAGCGTGTGGATTATTCTACAATGGATCACGGAACGTGTTCAATAAGGCTCCAGCGATTTAGAGAATTAACAGAACTTGATTAAAAATTAATTAAAATTGATTTAGAACTTGTATTGTTTTGTTTTTATTTCTTTTTTGTATCTAATTTCATGCTGCATTGTCGGTTGCCAGTAGACATGCTGACTAAGGATTAATTAAACTACTCCATGAGAGCAACGAATACCAACATAGATCATAATCTCTCCCCGAATAGCAGAATAGCTATTAAAACATGGGAAAAAATTAACAACAAAAAAAAAATTAAAGGCGGTACGAAGTTCGCCGGGTCAGCTAATATTGAATAAAAACCAATATAAGTATGGTAATTACAATAATGAAGAAAGATAATAACCTTTCCTATTATTTTATTAAAACAATTTAACTTCCTTAAATATCTTTTTTCTCCAAGTGAATTCAGACATGCTGTCTTAGGATTAATTAAACTACTCCATGAGGTCAACAAATTCCAACATAGTTCATAATGCTACAATTAACCTTGTCTCTGGGTAGGTACCGTCTTCTCAAAACCAATTTAACTTCCTTAAATATCTTTTTTCTCCAAGTGAATTCAGACATGCTGTCTTAGGATTAATTAAACTACTCCTTGAGGTCAACAAATACCGACATAGTTCATAAGGCTACAATTAACCTTGTCACTGGGTACCGTCTTCTCAAAACCAATTTAACTTCCTTAAATATCTTTTTTCTCCAAGTGAATTCAGACATGCTGTCTTAGGATTAATTAAACTACTCCATGAGGGCAACGAATACCGATATAGCTCATAATGCTACAGTCATCTTTTTTTTTGGGTACGGGGCCCATACAACTTTACCCATTGTTCTTTAGATGCTCGTGATTCAGATACCTACTCGCGAAAAGCATGATTCAAACCGCGAATAAACATAAAATTATCTGTGACAAAAGTTAGGTAGATTTTAACGACAACGTCGTCGATGCCTGACTGCTGTGAGGGTTAAAACTATGAAAGATCTGGCTTGAAGCATTCAGTGTATACCGCGAATGCTATCGGCTACCCACTTATTGACCGTAGTTTATCAAAAGGATACACTCAAATCATCGTCATAACCTTCAGTGCAATAGATATCACTCGTCCGTCACGCTAGCTCAAAATCTTAAATTCCCGTCACGGTAAATCGAACGATATGGAAAGACAGGGCAGGACTCGGGGTGATATGAGTGAATGGTGTCGGTTGTAGATCCGCGTCACTCAAACGTCATGCGTCGAACTGACAGCACACAATGCAGCACGTGCGAGATATCGTGTTACTGAATTTAGTAAGTTTTGAGATGTACTAACCAACTAACTGTGGACCTCATTTTTAACAAAGTATTTATCGTAATCACAACCATTAATAAACAATAAAAAAGTTAATTTCTTGTCCTACTAGCATGCCCAAGAACAGCAGGTCTATTCAACTCCAAACATTACATATACGAGGGATTACGCAACTGTGGTCCTGATTTTTGCCTTTATCATATTCAAGACGGCATCGCTACCCTGAGACTAATAATAATTCCCTTCTCATTGTCAGCACAAACTACGCCTCGGGCGGCCATGATTGACGCTGCAATACTCAGTATTGTGAGTATTGTGACAATCCATTACGACTAATGGATCTCTCCGTTCAACTTATTTGATGGTCAAATCCGTCCCTTACAATCACGGATTAGTAAGCAAATGGAGTTCTCATATGGTTTTTTTTTATGAAACAAATCCACTCAGCGAATTGCCCAGCCACACCATCACATCAATTTTTTTTTTCACTGAACGCCCTTCGGCAGTTTCCATTACGCTTTGTTGCGGCGTTATACACCATATTTGTGCAGATTCTTTTACGCCTCGTCCGTTTAGATATTTTCACTCCATTTGATTGCCAGCTGATATTTCATACCTGGTGTATATTAATAGATAATAGTTGATACACCAACCAGAATTATGTAACAATATGTTGCTCCTGTCATTGTCATTTTCAGTAATCAGAGTCGGAATTGGAAGCCATTGGTCGCTTTGTGTGTATCGTAGCCTAGTTATATCGCACAAAGGGAAACAATAGATGATATTGATAACTATTAATAGCAGATAGAGTGGTCGCTCGATATTAATAATCTGACCGTTTGGACCGAATCGCGATTATGAAACTCGAAATAATATTCACTGCGGCAAATTACTTGTTTTGCCACATCGAAGCAAGTTAGTGTCACTGAGCTTAGCATAGAACCAAGCAAGCGTTTTGTTTTGGTTTTTCAATACTCAATATTTATATTCATTGCATTCCACAGTGTGAACTTAGGTAGAAAATATTTTGTTGTCCAAGTTATGCAATAAGCAGGTTCACAGGTTAACCCTCAAGCGTCAAGTGTACACCAAGTGTACATAAGAAAAAGTGCTCAAAACGTCAACGGTACACCAAGTGTACACAACTATTGTCATTGTTAAAATAATAACTTCACTGCGTCCATTCAACTACTCCGACGCATGGACACATACATATATTAAGTAGCTTAAAGTGCTACCTACAGCTAGGTTATAATATATTATTTGCCAGTTATAGGTCAAGCGGTAGGTTTTACGAAGACACTTTTTTTTTTAAACGAGTAACCGCAGAGTTTCTTGCCGGATCTTTTTCATAGAAAACGACCAATGGGAACCAGGCACCTATCTTCTGACGTTTCGTAAGTGCCCATGTAGGTTAATGTGAATTCATTATTATAATTTTGTTGGTGTCTTGTTTCATTTCAATTACATGATTTATCTATGCAAAGAGGAGCAAGCTGAGCGCCACATACTCCCACTGGGTCGTATCCAATTTCGCATGCAGAAACACGTGTTGACTCTAGTCTACATACCCTATATTCCCGCTCAAAAATGCACTTAACATGATCGTATAACGAAAAATAATATGATCCATCTTCTATAACAATTCCCAACAGAATTTGTGTAAAGGCTGATAGCATTGATCTAGGTTAGACGGTATTCAGAGGTATGCTTCAAACACATTTTGTTATATACTTGATCCCCTTGAGAGCATTCTGGTCAAGTATCGTTATATCGGGTGGCGTACAATGGTACTGGAGACTACTGTAATGGAAGACAAACGATACTGCAATTTCTTCGTACTCTCGTGTCTAACTGTATTATTTGTTGGAGGAATAATCAAGTGAAGTTTTACTTTGATTTCTTGAAAGATGTGGGGCTGGCATTTAGTTGTTTGTGGGTTTATTGTTAAAAGGGAATTTCGATTCCTTTTTATAACAATATTTTAGTTTAAAGAATTTCCATGGTGTTTCTTGTCCGTTCTTCTCCATAGGACCTATAACGCTTTGGAATGGGCAACTAGCTTCGCCTTTTTGACTTACCGATATCTTGACAATTCAAAAGCGCCTATACTTGGTTTAATTGAAATACTTAAATGCTTCGAATTTGAGTTCGAGTTTGATTAAAGAATGTACGTAAAATTTAATTCTGGTAACAAATAATTTGTGAAAAAAACGTAATGGATTACTATTCTTACGCTCATACTTACGAGCACAAATAATATTTGCTGTACTTCAGCGTAGAATAGATGTGTGACGCTCATAATCAAACCAAAAAAAAACTCAACCTCATTATAAACAGAAGAAAATAGTTCAAAGTCAACATTCTATAATATGTTCTTTGCTCTTTATACTCCTCTTGGAAACCCGAACCAGTGTAAACATAAAATTATTTCTCATGCATACTTAACATTTTCCTCAAACATTACACAAGCTCAAACGCAAGTCACGACTAGAAGCAAACGTTTCAAGATCTCAAAGAGCAGTAACAACTTTGCATTACCGATATATTAAAGCAAATGAAATATAGACAGACGAATGAAAACTGAGACACTACAGCACCGAGTAAAAACAGAAGGCCACTTATATTCAACGAGCAAAAATGCAGGCACACTAAGTGCTTGGCCAGACTAGCAGCGCGGAGCGGGGAGCGCGCGGGTGCGGAAACGCGCGCGGTCTGCCTGCCCGCAATGGAGCGCGGCTGCCTTCTGCGTGTCCAGTGTTTGTCAAAATATAATGTGGATAAAGAAGACTTATTTCTACTAGAAAAAAGCTCGAACTAATTTGAGAACCCTGGTCCCCGCGCAGGCCACCCGCGCTCCAACTGCGACCACTTGAATGAACGAGCTATGGCGTGAGTTGCCCGCGCGCTCCCCGCGCCGAGCAGCCCGCGCCGCTCATTGCGCCCGCGTGCCCACTATAGACATACAAATGAAGTTCATATGTTTGAGTTCGTCGCGCCGCGCCCGCCTCGCGCCCGCGCTGCCAGTCTGGCCAAACACATAAACGCGCACGTACGGAGATCTAGATCGTGCATGTCAGTCGAGTGCGCTTGCACTCACTGTACTACACGCGTGTCTATGTGCGCGTGCGTTTTTGCTCGTTGTATGGACCATACCTTCTGTGACTACTAGAAGCTGCATTAACAAATGAGCTCCTTATTCGTAGGTCCTCGTTACGGTAACGTGACGACTTGGTACGGAGCCGTTTCGTTTAAAATGTATTGGAATTCCGTCTGAGAGCCTGTTATTGGAAACAAGTTGCCCATTATATTGAATAAAGAGTTTTGTTTCTACATGCTGTTTCGTATTGTTTTATAGTGTAGTTATATGACAAGGAAGATCGTCGTTTTAGGCAAATATGTTAAAGAAATATTATAAAACCAAATACCAAATACTTTGTCGTTCATTAACCACATAATGTTTAATGTATATTTTTTGTTGGAGATCCTAAAATAAATAAATAAACAATTGTTGGCAATCGCTCCATGTAAAATACTGGTATTCAGATGCATCCGGTTAGACTAGAAGCCGACTCCAATATAGTTGGGAAAAGGTTAGGCAGATGATGATGATGATAATAAACAATTGTTGTACAATACCTCTGTATTTTTAGGGTTCCGTACCTCGAAAGTATTTTTTTCTTTTATAAACTACAGATACAAATGGAAGGAATGTTGAAACCCCAACGTATTTCAGTACAGTCAGATAGTCAATCAGAAACAACAAAGCCCGTCCATTCATTTCCCGGTGGACGGTTCATCAAAAGGGAAGCCATACCTAAAACACAACGACCTTTTGAACACACTCAATACAATATATTGCCATGTTTCTATTCCACATTCCTAACTCAAAACGATAGCAATTAATATTTTCCTGACAAATATATTACCTTCAACCAACAATACCTTCAAAAACAAGTATAATACCTTCAACGCGCAGTTATTAAAACATAGTAAATATTGTACTTACCTATAACCTACTCTTCCAGGCAATAGCAGAATCAGCCTCTGTTAATGTTCCCATGGTTGGGACTCAGACCTCCTTCCTCTAAGAGGCGTGGGTCATACAGTGCGGGTTGGTCGATGTCAAATTGTCATCGAATATTTTGGTTCTAGGACATTACATACCTACATACATACAACATTAAGAACATGTTTGCAATTCCAGGTACAACACTTTAAACCCTCCTTCATACATTTGAGTCCCTTCCATTCAGTTATAACAGTCTATATGAAATCTCTGTCTAATTTAATAGCGTTTTGTAAGCGGATTTCGCACGCAGAAGCGCATTTCAGTACCATGCCGTTCAGTGTTCAGTAATATTAAACGGTGCATAATTGTACGAGTTCCGGGAACTCGGAATGAGAATTTAGAATGAGAGTCTTTTGTCTCCAATTTACGTTTAAATGGAAATATTTTACTAATAGAACGTTAGTGTAGTGTAGTGAAGGTTTACCTACATGTTTAACATACATACATAATCAGCCTATAATGTTCCCACTGCTGGGACACAGGCCTCCTCTCAGTGAGAGGGAGTGGGCCGTAATCCACCACAAGGGCCCAGTGCGGGTTGGCAGATGTCACATGTCTTCGAATTTTTGGTTCTAGGACATGCCGGTTTCCTCACGATGTTTTCCTTCACCGTTTTGAGAGCAGTGGTGATGAAATAATTTACACAAAGTAAAACGCCTGTCTGGATTCGAACCTACGACCTACAACTCGTAAGTCTTCATGTTTACCCAGTCACAATTTTGATAAAAAAATTCTGCGTTTCTGTTTTCGTCAAAATTGGGTGGCATTAATTTGAAAACAAACCATAAAGTAATAATAATCAGTCAGCGGTAAGCAATCGTAAGCCCATCAATCACCGTGACCATCAATCATGTATCATTAGATACCTACTAATTGTTTCCCATCTATTGAGCTTTGGAATCAGACCAACTTTCATATACCACACAAACAAAATAAAATGTCTCAAGAAAATAAAAAAATTGTCCAAAATAAAAATGCAAAGTATAAATTATCAAACAGTAGTACGTATACAGGATGGTAATGAGCCTCGCCCGCAGGGTCCAATTGTTGACAGCCTCTGATGGATCGCGAGCTCTTCCTGTTTGCACAATAACCTCAACCGTTCGAGACCCTCCGAGTTCGCAACTTGCTTCATCATTCATAATACGGGCTTTTACTTTGATAAAACTTTCTCTATATAAATGATGGTTGTTTTAACCCGTTAGGTTTTAGGTTTGTGAGTTACAGCTTTTGAAAATAGATAGTTTATTCATGCGTTTAAAGATTTAAGAGCATCTTTGTAACTAACGTTATTTGTAATCCGCGTAACACTTAAAAGCTTATACTTAATATAAGAAAGATACCTTTCGGGGGGCTTGTGGCTAAGAAATAACAGCCGCACGGTTCGATCGATCAGGTTAAGCTATGCTTGCCGCGTTTGGTCCGTGGGTGGGTGACCATCTTTACATACCAAGACCCCTCCGTGCCTCGGAAAGCACGTTAAGCCGTTGGTCCCGGCTGTCATTCATGGATCTTTGACAGTCGTTACGGGTCATCAGAAGCCCGAAAGTCTGACAACCAGTCTTACCAAGGGGTATCGTATTACACAATAACTGGGTTGTGGAGGTCAGATAAGCAGTCGCTCCATGTAAAATACTGGTATTCAGCTGCATCCGGTTAGACTGGAAGCCGACCCCAACATAGTTGGGAAAAGGCTAGGCAGATGATGACGCTTTCGCCATAACGTCAAAAAAACACTGGTATAACTTTACTACAAAAATAAAAACTTGACTCGACTTTCCAAGTAGACACTCAAATATAATTAATTCAACCTGTTTGAAACGAACACTTGACTCTATAAAAAATGCTCGGTCGTGACCACAGACAGTCTCGAGGCGCCGCTGTATACGTCCTTTATGCTAGAACTTTGTAAGTGGGCGAACCTCGTAAATTCCCGCGGCACAGATGCTGGAGATAGGTGACGAATAAAGGCGAGGACACGGTGGGTCCGCACTAATTTATGCTTACTTTTCACTGTTATGACTAGCGGAAGTGAAATTGAGACGGTAAATTCTGTTTGTGGGA
This sequence comes from Amphipoea lucens, assembly GCA_947508005.1. Lineage (NCBI taxonomy): Eukaryota > Metazoa > Arthropoda > Insecta > Lepidoptera > Noctuidae > Amphipoea > Amphipoea lucens. The sequence continues at coordinate 7,381,311 of OX382373.1, read as the reverse complement.
TAAATATGGTGTGGTGGTGGCGTTGATATTGGAAACAAAAGACTGGTGACTTTTGATCTCGAAAAGAAGGTAGGTATAGGATATTTTTTCTTAAAGAAGAGATTCAGAGAATGCTAAGATTATAAGGAATTAAGTACATTTATTTCAACAGCTAATGATCTAATCTAATGAGTCTAATGACAGAACAGTCATGTACGATTGAATAGTATTTTTTTTGCATCGTTTTTTAGTCAGATTGATACATTGTTACAAATCATTTTATTTCTGTAAGTAGGTTTGTACAAACTCTTTTACACGTCAATCATATTTTAAAAACTAGATGAGGTCGGTGTAATGCGGTAAGGCCCTTTGTACTTACACACACGTTTTTCTTGCCGTGAAAATCTACGATATATTCGCCATTTGTAACCACGGTCGTCAGTGTTGTATGGATCACTATGGAAGCTTGTTGACAGACACGTTTTTTCTACGTCACGGTTTATACGCCGTACCGTAAAGAAACCGTGCCATGTATAGTCAACAAAAGAGATAAGTATGCAGGATCGTCGGATATAGTTGAAGTTTAGTAAGAAACCGATGGATGTTGTCGACTGAAATTTACTTTGATAAATGAGTTGTTTGTTTTCTATTAATAAAATTAAATTTTATTCGAGCACTTCCATCGGTTTCTTACTAAACTTCAACTATATCCGAAGATCCTGCATACTTATCTCTTTTGTTGACTGTACAAAACGCATCACGGTTAGTTCCTGTCCTGACTCACGATTTATAAAACTTGTAAGTAACGAAGTAAAAGTATAACATTCTTATGTTTTCAATTTAATTACTTTATCAACTTTCTAAACACAACATTGTCCGGTAACCGAGATCAAGTTAACCGATTCTTCCTTCTTGTTTCCGACATTTTATTAATGTTTCATTTGTTCGAACCAGAGAACCTGTCAAATATAATAAACAATAAACTAAATACAACCCAAAATTACGAAACGAGAAACAAATTGAAATAAGTTGAACAATGGGCGCTGCTATGTCTAAGGTTTTGGCACTACATTATAAAATATTGGAACACGGGTGAAGATGAGGATTCTGTTCTTCATCAGGAACCTCAAGTTACAAAGAACTAACTTATAGAGGTATGAGGAATAGGTTGTAAAGTTCACTCATCCTCCATAGAAAAGGAAGGGTTCTCCGACCAGGAGGGTGATGTGTCTGGTGGGATACTGCCCGACGGTTGATGTCGGGACGTTGTACGAGTATATAATAGTCGCGCGGTAAACTCTGCTTGCGAGATGCAGGATTTTGCGCGACGTGTGTGATCCGTAGTCCGCAACTAAAGCAGACAATGGTTTTATATAAGATTAGTTATTTAGGTTATTTGCATAATATATTTGTTTGCTTGTCCTACTGTTACGCAAACCAATAATCTGTTGGCTAAAACAAATAATCTCGATAATGATCTTCTGTCGCAGAGAAACAAAAGAAGGCACTTTGTATCACAACAGTATGCGTAAAGCCGCAGACAAAAGCTAGACAAATCATAAATAGCTACTTTATATTCAAGGTTTTTACAAACTTGTTTCCAATTTATTCCCGTCAGTCTGAACGTAAACTTGTGAAGGTCAGTCTGTTTGACGTCGAGGTTTCTATATTTCTGACTATTTAAGTATTTACTAAGCTCTATAATTAATGAATAAAGTTTTATTTCATGTTGGTAAATGTAATTAGAGATCTAGGATTGCCCTAGTCTAAAATATGGAATTCGTTATTAGGTTTTAGAGTAGATTGAGTTCGGTTTTGGTCTGAATAGGTTTTTATTGAAGTAGTTAATTTTAGAATTATACAATACTAGCTGACCCGGCGAACTTCGTGCCTTAGAAAAAATAAGAACGATTGTAAGTGTGAGTACTTATGTTTTTTTTCGTGAAATTTTCTCATATTTTAATAGTTATTATATTCGGGGCGCAGACAAATCTAACAAACAAAAATATAAAAAAATCGGTCCAGCTGTTCTTCAGTTATAAATAGTGTAACACCCCACTTTTTTTTTTATTTCCATAGATTAATATTATAGTAACATGTAAATTGTGGTAACATAAATATTGGGTAATATTTTTGCTTCTTGATAACACTATGCAAGTAATTTTCATTACAATTGACAAACGCGCTCTTATTGAAAAAAGTTACAGTTTTATTCACTTCTATGTTTTGTTATGATGTCTGACTACCATTAAATTATCAAGCAGTTAACTCGATTTTTATTAAACTCATAATAATGTAGGCATAGGTACAAATACCGTGCGCATTTCGTACCCAGAAATCACAATTAATTAAAAATCAACTCCTTCCAATAAATTACCCTCCGCCACAACTTCCCGTTTACATTCCGCGCAAGAATAACAATTAGTTCCCACAATGCAGAACACAGTAACCGAAAAAAAAAGTTTAAAACAAAAACAACGGGAACAAAAGGAACATTTTACGCAGTACAGCTTTGGTGATTTAACTAAAGTCCGTGAAGGGAAAAGCGAACGATTTGTATTCATGATGGCGTCCCCTGCTCAGGTTTGGTAGGTGCGACATAGTAGATTCGCAATTTTCTCTGATTCTCTGGAGGGAACCCTGATTCGGAACAGTTATTACGATAAATCCGAGGCCGACTTCGCATATCGGAAGAAATGAAACCGGACTTCGGTTACTGCTGATTTTGTGTGAGTAATGTAAGAAATGAAAGTAAAATAAAAAATATCGAACCGTTTATTTCCATTGCAATGCATGCGAATCAAAAGTAATATTCACTCTCTCACAACACTCTCATTATACTTACACTAGACACTATACTTAACATAAACACCCCTTCATTTTATCTATAACATGAACACAACTATTTCCGCAAGTTTAATTTACCTCTCAGAATACATAATTACCTATGTACTTATTTGTTTATCTGAATAAACTACAGCTAATACCAACCTTGTGATGAAAGAAACTGGACGTCACGACACAGGATATGAGATTAAATAAATTATTATTATTTATTCAAATTAGACTGAGAATCAGCAATTTTCTAACGTCAAAATTACATAAGACAGTCCCCAAAACCCTCCCCCCTTACGCCTTATCCCTCGTCAACAATTAATCAATAAACATTTTACTCGTTTGATGTTAGTATAATTTTACTCAGTAAAATATGTTCTTGCGCATAACGCCAGTATTTTACAATCATCGCCAGACCATTTACTCAGGCTATTTCACCCGAAACCTCGTTAAACCATATTGGATAAGTACCGAAACTTTAAAATTACTTATCCGAAGTTAACCTTCGCGTGCTCGCTTTAAAACCTCGGCTGTCGTGTTCGAGTCAGCCCGACCGCTTCCAACGCGCGATAAATCCTGAAGCACACGTGACAACTCAGATAAATAACCCTAACTCAACCCTTTGTGGAAGTGACACAACATCGGTGCATAGCTTTTGTTAATTAACTTAATATATTTTATACTACAAAGTACCTACCTACGGAACACTTAGATTTATTCTCATTCGGGCTTGGGAAGCTCGTTTTAGGTAAATAAGTACTGCGAAATTGCTTTTAGGAAGTTCCTTATGTGCGTGTGAACTTGTTTAGAACATGGACTGATTGATTGGTTATTTATTAGCTGGGTTTATGATTTTGTAGGTTTTCGATGTAATCTGTAGGCTTATTTGTGAACGTCAACTTTTCTAATATAATGCTGCGGTGAGCATGAACCCACAACAGGCTTAGCCCTATAGAATACTCGTGTCACCAGGAATTCGAGTTTTCTAAGTAGGTACTTACTTACCCTTTAATTTTTGTTAATTTTCTTAGAACATAGTTTTTTTTTGTTATAGTTCACTTACACTTTACTTGTGACATTGTCTATGTGGCAATACATCCAGGTCATTATTTACATCTTAACCTTACCTTACAAACTCCAATTTGTACTGTATACTAATGACTAGCTGTTGCCCATGACTTTCTCTGCAATCCAGGATGAAAAGTATCCTACGTCCTTACCCAGATCATGGCCTACCCATGTGCCAAATTTCATTCAAATCTAGTCAGCCGTTTTGGCGTGAAAGCGTAAAAAACAAACAAACTCACTTTGGCAATTATAATTTTAGTTAGGATGAGATTTTACAAATAAATGATCTTTTCATCTTTCTTTCTGACCACCCCAAGTTCAGGTTACTGCCTGATAACTATTAACTAACTGACTGCCCAGAATTCGTCGAACGCACTGAAGTATCCTTTCTCGTAGAGAATTTTTTAATGAACTCCACCAAGACCTTAGCTGAAGCAGCCTGTATACACTTTGTAATTGCTCAAACAACAGTTTCATTAACCTTAAAACACCTCCTTAAAAACAAGAGCAAATAAATAATAAATAAGTTGAAAAAAGTTCCGTTTTACAGTCAACTACTTGGCGCGACTTTTTATATGCCTTTAGTAAATTAGTAGTAAACTTTGTCTTGCCCGTCCCATTTTATCAAGTTGCTTGTGACTAATTAATTATTTTTTCTTTTATTTTAAAAGTAAAGTGCTGCGCTGAAATAAATGGAGAAGCAGAAAAAACTTTTGCTATCAAAGTGCACAAAAACAAATGAAAGTCGCGACTCGCGGTGCTACGTGTGATCATGTCCTAAACATAGGTTAGATTTGACACCAGTTTAGCGAGTTATGGTCCATTAAAATTACTGCCCTATTTGTTACTTTTCAACGTTATTGCCTTAATAACACTTAGTCACAATAACAACATGATATAACCAGGTTGTTTGCAAATAAAACTATAACCATTACGAGCATCACGGCTGGCAATACGCACTGCGTTAAAACCGTGTCGCATTCATAGTTGATGGATGTGCACGCAATTACGGTTTACAGTCGTCCGTCCCTCGTAATAACGTAATCATTGTGACAAGCGAAACACATTCGGTTCATATAAATTCACATTCCACAACAGTTCGGTGCGTGCCTCGTAATTAGCAGACGTCTGTCGCGATTAGTGGAGTTACATTAATATACATTTTCTTGTCGTTAAATTGAATTGAGAGCAGTGGTGGCCCAGTGGTCATGGCCGCGACTTACGAGTTGTAGGTCGTAGGTTTGAACCCAGTCAGGCGCATTACTTTGTGTGAATTATAATTAACACCACTGCTCTCAAAACGGTGAAGGAAGACGTCGTGAGGAAACCGGCATGTCCTAGAACCAAAAATTCGAAGACATGTGACATCTACGAACCCGCATTGGGCCCGCGTGGTAGATTACGGCCCACCCCCTCTCACAGAGGCCTGTATCCCAGCAGTGGGAACATTTTAGGCTGAGAGTATGTAAATTGAATTATCTACTACTAAAGCAAAGAAAGAATTATTTTATTTCTACCAACACAAAAAAAATATATTTCGAAAAGGTCCTACTATTAAAACATAAACATGGCCCCAAACTTAGCTCCGATGCCGATGTATGAGGACTGTTACAATTCGTCGTGTCAGCACTTCGTAGTACCGAAGCCTCGCGAACAGGCGTAGGCACCACGTAGCCCGTAGCAAATATTCGTAGCACGTTACGCGGTGGCGTAGCAAACAAATTCATTGCATATTACTAAGAAAAAAAATACTATGCGATAAAATAATAAAGGACTAGTATATTCTAGTCAAGTCGAATCATGTTCAATTAACATACATAAACATTTTTTTTATATTTTCATATTGAATAGAATCTTCATTCATTTAAACTCAATCCCATTATTCCAGAACAACCCACAATAAAGCCGTCATTGTTCGGCATAAGTAGTATTCCAAGAAAGAAAAAATCGATGTGTCTCGACAAAGTTAAAGCCTGCCTGTCGGCGAAACGATTCGCTCCCAGCCCTACCATCGAAACTTATACCGTAGCGTCTTCAATAAAACCTTAAAAGTTCCCGAGGCGTTGTTCTAAAAGCCGCCCCTTATTACACATCAAAACTCCAACGAAAATATCTCTGGAGAACACAAAAAGTTCAATCGACAATAGACTGATAAGACTTCTTTGATGTCAATTTTTTATGTTTTCTACAATTATTGCCACGTTTTGTTGTTTTCGCAAATATGAGAATAAAACACAACGTATCTACGATATGGTTAGCGGTTTATTGTACCTGTTTTTAGCTGGATATTCTTGGTAATATTATAAGCAAGACAGTGAATCTTTTTGTGTATTGTGTCCCGATTAAGCTAACGCAGACAAAAACTTCTAACACTGTATGAATTGTACACTACGGCCGTCGACCGAATTTCTAGTAACTAACAAACATCAAATTCGCAAAACACGTTTTGGTTTGTATGAAACTAACAGTTAACGCATGCTCTCGTCGGCCACACTATAAATACGTACTTTTTGGAAACGAAACAAGAAACAATCACTTACATGTCTCTTCTATTGTAAAAATGTCAATTAAGCTACAACGCAAATGTATCACTTCAGCCGGAATGGTAAGCGACCTCGCGTAAGAATCAAGTATGATACAGCCTTAAGTTTGTTTGGAAACCGCCCTTAAAGTATGTCAGAAGCTGTAAAGTTACAAAGTATTACATTCTGGTAGATTGATTTCTTTAGGGACTTTCGTTACACTCTTGATTAAGACTACTGTTTGTTTGACATTTAGGTACTCAATTTAAACAAAGCACAAGGTCTAAATAATTCTGTAACATAATGTGTGTTTTTAAAGATGAATGTGGGTTTAGGTACTGAGTTTTCATTGTAGATTCTGAGGGACAAAATTATTTTAGAAAACCTTTTTCAACAAAAATTACGACGGATGACCGGTTTATGTTATTACAGTGCGGCCAACGAGTGAAAGCGTTCTTGACACCTGTCCGTTTCATACAAACGAGAAGAAAGGAATACGTGTTTTTGAATTTGATCTTTATTAGGTACTAGATTTGTCGCACTGACAGGTGTCAGAAAAGCTTGCTCTCGACGACCAGGTTGTAGGTATTTAATTAAAAACATAGTCTAGAGATTTTAATGAAAATCTAATCAAAACTTCAGCGTTACGTCAACTATAAACTCCATATTTAGAGTCTATACAAACTAAATCTAGCTCTCATATTAACTAATTGGATAATACGATGCAACTCGCAATAACTTCTAGCACCCAATTCATTCCCACATCAGCACAAACTAATGCATCCCAACTTTCGTACTTGCAACTTGACTATTCTACAAATGCCGGTGAAGTTGAGCTCAAAAGGTCACTCCGAGCTCGCCACCGCCGCGTTCCCGTAATGTGATTAAAATCTCCCCTCTAACCATGAGTGATGTCGTGCTGCCATATCCTTGTAATTAATTAATTAAATATTTTATCTTGCTCTACTTGGCTCACAAAGAGTAATGTTTGTAACTCACTGCTGTATTATGAAATGTGATTTCACTTATTTGTGTGGGTGCTTTGTTTTGAGGTTCATGTTTTGCTTTTAAAGGTAGTTAAATGAGCTTTTTGTTGTAACCTGAAAGCTGACTGTATTAATAAGAGTCTAAAAATGACTGTTCATTTCTAGACTCTTATTATTACAGGACTGTTATTATTCTGAAACAATTTAAATGCAATCAATATTTCCAACCTTACACTACAGAAAGCAGCCAACAGTTCGGAAACACAGATTTAAACCATAATTTCAATGCAGTACAAAGTACCTAACCTATCATCTACTCAGACTTAAAATCTCACCTTGGTTTATACACCTGTGAGATTTAAAAAATACCAGGTTCTATTGACCATAGAAAATAAATTTTAAAAACATAAATACGTAATAATTAATCATTTATTTGCGTGTTACCTATCATGGCATCATGTTTGGTATTCAAGAGTACATGTTCTTCTCGAAAATTGATTTTTGCGGCCACAACACTTGTAAGGTTACACGCGTCGTAATCGCCGAAAATAAATTTAAGTATTAAGGACCCATAAATATTTTGAAACATTTTTCGAGATTCTTGATTATATAATTGTTTAAATTTTTGAATTTTGTTTCGGACCATTGTTGCAACTAAATTCTAAGAAAATACAGATTCTTAGTTACATGAATCGTGAATTGTACCTACCCTAGTGTGGAGGGCTTGTATTGCGGTAATGAAATACAAAGATACAATACATATACGTCGACAACAGTAGGCCAAGTGTGAGTTATATCGCCACAGCGATTAGCACGCTTTGCTAACGAGCGCCACGTGAATAGTCCGTATAGTTAACGCGCTAAGTACTTGTCTTCTAAACATACAAGGAGCCTCATCAGCTACATTCCAGCTTTTTCGTAAAGGTCGCCTCCCAGAATAATTATGCGGCTTAATGTCTTAACTTATTCTACAGCGGTCGACTTTCACGATTCGTTACTTTTTCGGACTATCAAGTGGGATTGCCTGACCTCCATATTCATCACAGGCAGCGTTTTAAATGAAAAGATCTAAAGCAAGAGCTTTCGAAGTCACGTAGTAGGTATTCTCGATTTGTGAAGAAATAAAAACTTATTAAACACAACAGTGCAGCTTAAACTTCTAAAATATCATTTGAAAGACGCAGTGGCCAGTTTTGTTCCCTAGACATAGACTTTGGGACTTGGGTACTTACTTAAGTTTCAATGAAATTGCTTCTGCAAATCGAATGGAGTCCAAGTTGCGGGTAGCAACCGTAATATAACAGAAAACGAGCACAACCCTCTTAGTTCGTTACGGAAAACGAAGCGATCCTAATAAGATTACTTCCTTAACTCATATTTGTACAGGTTCACTATCATACATTCAAACGGTTGGCCAACGAAAATATGTTGCGGGTAGCCTTACCCCCAAAAAATCTTTACAGATAGTTGCAAAACAAAATGATAAAAAAAGGTTTGTGTCCGTAATAAATTTCTAAGCATTTGTAGAAATATCCATCAATTGGGATAGATTTGGGGACGCGCCCCGGGCGCGGCGCACGATCCGTTTCGACCGGGTCACCAATATGAATAATTTTCCAATCTCAACGTTTATTCACTTCTTTGTCTACCATTTTTGGCTCAGAGACAATTTTATGACGAATCGTAAACGCCTTTTTATGCAGCAATACCATAGAATGCGTAATAAATAACGGTGGCAATTTTGGATGGGTGCACATGTGATTTACTTTAATCCCTGGCTTTAAGTAACTAGAGTAATAAAACGCATTGAATATAAAAGATGCCACAATATTAAATTGATTAGATACACGAAAAATATCGACTAAATGATGAACAAAATTATTATTTTTGGTTCACTTACATAACGACAGTATTTAACACAACTATTTAGATTGGGCACTAAATTAAATGTTGAACCAACTAAGTAGGTAAGCATACAAATAAATACAAAAACAAAAGAACACTTAGGCATCTCACAACTTCGTCTTTATATAATTTCCCCATTCTAATTACCCGCTCGGGGTAAATGACGAAGAAATTTCCTAAGTCTATCGCACTTGCTAAACCAAAGACTGGGCGGCCTAACACGAAATGTGGGCTTTGAGGGACTTACTCGTTTCAAAGTATAGCTCGCTGGGGAACAATCTGAGCTAAGTCATATTTGTATCACGCCACGCCACTCGAACGACGCGTTTTCATGACCACATACTGGTATCGAGATAAGAATTTAATCAATAGAAACATGGAATCTAAAATTATAATCAAATTAAAACTCAAAAAAACTGTATTATAATAATACTAGCAGCGCCCCGCGGTTTCACCCGCGTAAGTTTCGATCCCGTACGAATATCGTGATAAAAACTGTCATATGTCCTTTCCTGGGACTCAAACTATCTCTATACCAAATTTTATCTAAATCGGTTCAGCGGTTTAAGCGTGAAGAGGTAACAGACAGACACACTTTCGCTAATATTAGTATGGATTCATCCTAAATGTAGAAGTGACTTGTTAGTTTTTTGTTAGTGGCTTGTTGTATTTTGACGGTTTAAAACTGTGGTGTCTTAGCTCATTCTGTATACTCACAATTATGATCACGTAAAAAATTAAAAATTTAGAAAACACCACGGGGTGCCCGTGCGCCCCGTAGCGTGTGACAAGTCTATCCATGCCTTTATAAAGTCATCCAACTTTAACAACGTCATAAAATAAGTGAAAGGAACTAACTTGATTTAAACACACGCCAATAAAATACTAAGTGCTCCTTGTCTTTGTGAGTAAACGTCTTTACTTGAACCGTTATTGAAGAAGGCACCCTTTACCGGGAAATGTTCTCGGATATTGAGCCAAAGTACTTTAATATCGTTTCATATATGCATGCTTGTTATCAAGATGCTGTAAATAAAGCAGGTAATCGATATCAAGGGATAGACGGATAGATAGGGATATCTTTAAGAAACGTGCTTGATTCTGAATGAGGGCTATACTGTCCGATTATAGGGTTTTTTATTTATTTCAACTACATATTTTATTTTCTTTACATCAATAAACAGATTCAACTTCGCTGAAAAGCAGATAAAAATAAAAAATAAATTGTGAAAATCTAAATCGATTTCTTCGTTCTGTTCTCATCTCAGGTACCATAATGGATTTGGTTTATCACACGTCTTTGGATAAGAAGGAATATCTTTAGGTTACCGGTTTCTAAACTGCTTTGATCAACAATGACATTTATTTTGTGATCAACAAAATCCAACGGTTGGAATCCACTGACGGACACCAAATTCTCCGAAACAATACCGGCAAGCTCTCCATTTTCCTCGTCCAATCATAAACCCAGCTTCCTTCCCAAGCTTGACCTTTATCATCCTGTTTATCGGATTTGTTTACTACCCACGTTCCTTGCTTAAACATGGCAACATTAATATTTCGTTTTCTTTTGCACCTGTCAAACATTTTTCCAAGAGGAGACCTTCAAATATTCCTAAAATATTTGGGCGGAGATAAATGAAGGAGGAAAATATAGGGATTACGATAAGACATTTTCTTAGAATTGTTACTCAGGGTTATATGAAACATTTATTAATAAAATATTCCCGGTCTAATATAATGTTTAGGGAAACACGACGACAATCCAGTCATTTCAGCACGTGTAATAACTGAAGTAGCTCCTTAAACGTTCATACAATAAATGGTGGCATATTTTTTAAATAAACTCTAGAGATCAAATGTAAGAACACACACGGCCTACAAAACGTAGGTCAAACGTAGATTGTAGGACCTAAAAAAAGTACGCCGTGTGCGAGCGTCAGGGTAGCCCGCGAAATTCAATTTTTTTTACGTTTTTTGCGATTTGCAGTTCAGTATCAGGTTGTATGTTGATCTTATTATGATTCGCGATTGTAACAGATATTTATTTATAGAATTATTATCATAAAAATCATCAAAACATCTCTCTATATTTAATATTACCCTATGCAATGAAATCATGACATTTGACGCCAATTCTAACATAAGGAGTTGTGTTGCTGATTCTTTTGATTATCACTATTATCACACTAATATTATAAAGGCGAAAGTTTGTGAGTGTGTGTGTGTGTTTATATGTTTGTTACTTCTTCACGCTCAAACGGCTGGACCAAGTTTGATGAAATTTGGTATAGAGATAGCTTGAGTCCCGGAAAAGGACATAGGATACTTTTTATCCCGATATTCCCACGGGATCGAGACTTATGCGGGTGAAACCGCGGGGCGCAGCTAATAATTCTATAAATTCATATTTATTATGCTCGCGAATCATATTTTAATCAACATAGGTACAACCTGACACTAACCTGCAAATTGCAAAAAACGGAAGAAAATTAAATTTGGCGGACTATCTTAGCACATAACTCTCAGGTCGTAGTCGTAAGTAGCTATAACAACTACTTATGTACGTAGGTATATCTCCCAATTCCCCAAAGAAACGTAATGGGTGTCCACTGAATGGTTTCAAATGAAATTGTAATTAATGTACACTTTATATAAGTGAACGGCGAAGTTCATTTACATAATGTAAGCATTACTGGGCGTGCTGTAAATCGTAATATATACCTACCTACTTACGTAGGCACATAACTGTAAGTTTCAGGGGAGGCTATCTCGTTGCCTGACATCGGCTGCACGTATTTAATTGAGGAACATTTGAGAACGTTAAGCTTTCGAATTAATAATGTAATGAGGTTTCACTTTTTCGAAAAATTGAGATTTCTAAGATTAGGTAATTATGTCAGTCTAAAGAATTCATAAAATGTGTACCTATGTATTACTGGAGATAGTAAAGAGTGACGAGTGAAGTAACTCCAATCAACAATGACAATTAATTTCTCTAAAAACTAACATTAAAACGTTTTCTTAGTAATTTTCTTAGTAGGTAAATCGGTAGGTATTCATTCATCGATTTTAACTTACACAAGACAAGTCATAGCAAGCCTACGTAATATTCCAGTAAAAACCGGCATTATTATAACAAAGTAAAATACAAAATATGTTAACCATAAAAACTACAGACGTCCTACTTCACCGTCAGCATCAAACCAGCGGAAAAACGAAACGATTGCGCAGGCATAAAAGCTATCATAATTAAATCGGCCGAGAGCAACTTATCCCTGAGTGTAACGAACAACGTCTTTTTTCTCCAACGACATTACCTATTCATCACACGCCTCGCTGAAAAGCGACCACTTTGTTACTTATATATATCTTTCCGCACAGGTTCTCTTGAAAAAGATCGGGAATCATTTTTCTTCGGTTCCATTAGTGGGCATCGGCCGGCCGAGACGGATATGCGGCTGGGCCAAACATAAACAAAGTAATGGTGCCTGTCTCGTGACAAAGAACATCCCATCAAACGGCAAAGCGGCGGAATCAATACGGATCTCTATGAGCCCATCTCGTTTGAGAGCCTCTGAATTCACTTCACGTTATTGTACCCGATGTCTATCGGGCGAGGCCTCCTCCACTCTCCACGCCACAATGGCTGACTCAGGATATGAGACTATGAGGCACATCTTGTGTGCGGTGAGGCGCATTGTCTCTATCATTCGCAAGCACCGGCTGTGAACGTATTTGCTCAAAGACAATCTTGGTAATTATACTGTTAATTCATCTGTGAAGGCGAATTGAGTTTGAAGCTGAATAGTGAACCGGTGTACGCTTTGTTAACGAATAAGGAGCTACCTAACTGTTATATCATCGCGTAGGTAATATTTAATTGCCAAACCAATTACATAAACAAGGACAATTTGAGCGTTGTGAAAATATCTAAAATCGTTATTTGATATGGGTTTAAATTCTATTGCCTGTTTTCCAACACAACAAAGTGTACTGTAAATATTTGTTTACAAATAAATAACACGACCACGAAAATCTAAGCTAACAATTTTTATAATTTATTGCCCATCCAACAGCAATTTATTGGCGATCCAATAAAAGCACTACAATATATTTTAGATAAAAAATATAAAAACGTAATAAGAGCTTCGTGGCTTTCGAGAAATGATTTCAAACAAAAAGAATTGATTTTGTTAGACTTTGATTTATGAGGATTGAGAATTTAAATATCCGGCAAAGAGTTTCTTTGTTCATAGGTTACCGGCAAGCTTCTGTTCGTTAAAGAGATGTACCTTCATTCACCTATAAACTGTGCAACAAAACGAGTCAGCACTATGTATTATTATCTCTTCTCTTTTGGTGGCCCTTTATAGAAAAACAAATAAAGGGTGAATCGACCCCACAGGCATGCAATAAACCTGATGTCTATAACGTAATATAGAATTAAAGACATCAAAACTGAAGATTAATCAAGTTGAGACTCGAATACACCGTCTTTCATTAAGAATTGAATTAGAAAATATTAGGACGCCTCAAAACATTGATTGTAACTTGTAAGCCAACATCCAAAAATTCCCAAACTCAAATGAAATACGCTCCCACAAAACCGTAAACCAATCCAAATGCACGTGTAACATAATGAACAAAAAAGTCCAACGAAATTAGATTGTTCGCGAACAGCTTAAACCCCGAGTTTCACAAAATTGATCCTTTGCCCAAACAATCTTTACTTTCGCCTAATTCAACAGTTTTCCCCAAAGTGAAAAAGGAGAAATAACTCTGAATTTGGGCCGGCATATATTTTGGAACTCTTGTTTGCCTTCGGCTTGGTCTAAATTAATATCGAACCGTGAATATTAGGAGCGAATTCGAATTACGAACGATTCTGAGCGAGGTTGTGGGTGGACAGCAGACGCCAGACGGAGACGTGTATCAAAAGTTTGGATTAAACAAGTCTCTATCTACATATAACAGATCATGTGTGCTTGTTACAGAACATTGGGACAAGTAGCATAATTGAGAAAAAAAAACAGTATTTCACTGTCTAAAGGTGTATTTTAACCTTTTAACCGCTTATGTCGCATTTATGTGACACATATTTCCGTGCCCCTACCGCTCGTGTCGTATTTCTGCGACAGAGAACGTGCATGATTTTTTCGTTCTATTAACTGCGTGGTACAACTAAAACCAAAATGAAAAAAACTTTTTGACCATCTTTTAGTCGATACAACGACTTCTCCTCTTATTTATTGTAGGTATTATTTTATCTTGATTTTATCGATTTTTAGCCGCGCGCTAGGGGCACGAAAAACAAAAATAAAGCCGATTTCATATTCTTTTTTGTCTTGGAATTTACCAAACAAGAAATACTTCTTAATGTTTTGCAATCAACAAATCGTAATAAACTGGATTCCATTTTATCTACGGCCACACAAACACGACTTAATTAACAGATACCTCTCATAATAAACCAAAATTCTATAGAAATAACAAACCAGCGTACTGTCCGAACTTTGAATTCCATCATTGTACTCGTTCAAACAAACAGTCGGATGCACCGAATTAATTTGTTTAAAGCATTTCACAATAAAATGTCTGACATATTTGCGTTTGCCAATAACTGATGAAGTTATTTATCAAATACAAAATTGATTTCAATGTTATTTGACGGATTTCACTTCACAAACCGATAGTCCATTGAATTGTGGTGAATTGTGGCGTGGTTGGCGAATGTAATTAAATAGGAATGCAGGAGACAAAGCGATAAAGTTCCCATATTTGATACAAATATGTTTAACCGCTAAACTATAAATTGCTATTCCCTGTGTTAGTACTTAGGTACAATTAAATTGCTTAATTTTAGATGGTCGGATGTATATTTTAATGTTGATTTTATTGTAACAAATTATTTGAAATGAAAGATATTGCAATAGTTTTGCCCTGTATTCAATTTTCCATCTTTGTAGAACCTCTTTTACATAATTGGTACTGGTTTATTTTTCTTGTTTGTAATGAGCGTTCATTGTTGCAGACTGCACATCATCGTCTTCGTCACTACTGAGCGGGGTGACGACGGTGTCGGTGGCGGTGACCGGGCTGGACCGGCCGCTCTCGAAGAAGGTGCGACCCAAGCCCGCCTCGCCCAACCGACAGGGGCCGCAGCAGTGCCAAGTAAGTACTAACAAATGAAAGAAAAGAAAAAGAAAGAAAATATGTCTATTTTGTCACAGAAACACGTAGATATAAAAAAGAAAAGTTGTGGTCAATACCTCCTTAGTATTTATATAATTAAAAGCACGGCAAAAAAGTAATCGGCAGCTGCACGTCGTGACTGTGACAAAATGCCTTCCACTCAGCATGATAATGTGCTATGGGGCATACGGAGCCGATTTTCAGTTGTCACCCAAAAAATACGGTTACCGTGATTGGTTTTGGGCCCAATAGAGCCATGAGGAATACCGTCAGTAGAGACGTTATTAATCAAAAATTTCTGCCACTCATTCCTAGAATATTAGCTCATTTAGTTGGCAAAAAAAAGTTACATGGAAGTCGAGAAGCACTCCAAAGTGTGCAAAAATTACTTTTGATGGCATACGTTACGTGCTTCAAACGGAATGCCTGCTGAAACGCGAGCGACATACGCAGTACAATTTTTGCCCCAAGTAGAGATTCAGTCTCACGTGACTGACGCTAAATATTTCTGTCTAGTCACTTCACTTGCAAGCTGAAAGTATCTACTTAATAGTAGTACATTTAAATTATGCTATTTGCGTCATGCAAGTGAACATTTCGAGTTTGAAGTTTGTGAAGAATTGAGAGTTTGCGCCGCGGTGATGACTTTAGTTTTCGTTGATGCTTGACAAACGAAATTGCCTAGCTTATTAGACAGGCAAAAAGCATTATTCTAAGGTTCTTGTAAAGTTCTTCATCATAAGAAGATATTCTTTTACCCCGTAAAAATACCTATTCTTAGCCTGTAGCTTTTATTTTTCTCTCTCAGAAAATTTTCAACGATCTTTGTGAGTCAATACAAAACAGAATATGAAGACGTAATATTTTAAAAAGAATATACAATTTGATGCTGGCAGAAACCAAAAAAAAACCGCAAAATTCCAAAAAAAGATACCGTTTTACCCTAAACGCAAAAACATCCATGATTCATTCGTCACTTTTATCGGTTTTCTTTGAGGGCGTGTGTCGTAGCGTATATATGACGTCACAGTAGTGCCGGCTAGTTTCCGGGTCATAAAGGCCGATGGGCCGTGACGATTGCCTCTATTTGTCTTCGGCCGTACAAAGGAGAACACCCGTCATTTGTCTCATGGACACCGCTCGCACTATCATCTAGGTATACGATGCCTTTAATCTTTATGCTCTAATGTGATGGGTTATTTGCGTTTATGGTCTGAAACAGTTATTTAATGATGGGTGAGCAAGAAGCATAAATATATCCTCTACTTTTGGGCTTTGCCGCCTTCAAGTAAAAATACGACTACCATCACTATGCATAATCAGCCTATAATGTTCCCACTGCTAGGAAACAGGCCTCCACTCTATAAGAGGGAGTGGGCCATAATCCACCACGCGGGCCCTGAGCGGGTTGGTGGATGTCACATGTCTTCGAATTTTTAGTTTTAAGACGTCGTTTTCCTCACGATGTTTTCCTTCACCGTTTTGAGAGCAGTGGTGATGAAATTAAATAGACAAAGTAAAGTGCCTGCCTGGGTTTGAACCCGCGACCTTATAAATCGTAACAGTTCAACCTCGTATACTAGCTGGAGCAGACAAATCCAGATATGAGTTCTAGGACAATGACTGTTTAGCAAGTATTGTATCTGTGTTACTGTGGAGAACGTAGTGGGTAGCATAATTGTTTTAAATGGATTTTATGACTCTTTCTTATTGTGCTACTGTATGTTTTCCTTAAAGCCAAACAGCACAGCCAGCTGAACAGCCAAACTGTTCAAATATTGATACTACCAATAATGAGACAATTTTAATGACGCAAGTTGAGGATAGACTTTGATTAAGTACTCACGAAACTAAAAGACATACTATTTCATTTAAATGTTTGCATACCATTAGTATTTTTATCTTTACTAGCACACAGCAAACGAGAAGTGGTTGCCCAGTGGTATCAGCCTCGACTTACAAGTTATAGGTCGTGGGTTCAAACCCAGGCAGGCACTTTACTTGGTCTATTTAATTTCATCACCACTGCTCTCAAAACGGTGAAGGAAAACGTCGTAAAGTAAACGATATTTCTTATAACCAAAAATTCGAAGACATGTGACATCCACCAACCCGCACTAGGCCTGCGTGGTGGATTATGGCCCACTCCCTCTCGAAGAGAGGAGGCCCGGGTCCCAGTAGTGGGAACATTATAGGCTGGTTATGCTAGCAAACATCAAACAGAACATTATTACTGAACATACAGGGTGTTACGGAAAGGGTATATCAATACAAACGGGTTGAAGAGTGTATCTGGTCTAGAATCTCTGTACAAAATTTCAGCTCAAAAGCAGTAACTTTGAAAATGCTTAATATTTTTTTATTTAGATAGTTTATTAAATTGAAATCATAACAAACGTGTCACCGCACTACGAGGGTCATTATCCATGATCTGTAGTGTGTCTGTGCGCCTAGTACACGCACATCACGCCGCCGTGCGCCAGTGCAGCGCCGTGATGTAGAAATAAAAAAATATTAAGCATTTTCAAAGTTAATGCTTTTGAGCTGAAATTTTGAACAGAGATTCTAGACCAGATATACTCTTCAACCCGTTTGTATTGATATACCCTTTCCGTAACACCCTGTATATCCATCTATTTATATACATAACAAGATCAAACACAATTTTTCCCTATATAGAGAGTTTGCAAACAAGAATTTCTGTATAAAATAAATCTGTAATAACTGAACTATCCGTTATTACGGAGGAATCCGTATTTATGAAATATCGAGTACGTTCAATAAACTCCAATATTATATATAGGTAGGTACCTATCTACTTTCGTTTATGTTACGAAAATATTCTCTCTATTTTATTATTGGGAGGGATCGTTTGCACCTAGTGAGGTAAGTCTGCAAATGTTTACTAACGAAGGATGTAAACAGTCTCCTAATTGGCACTTACGACACCCTACACGAAAACTAATCAGAAAAAATACATTTCGAAAGTAGAGAGATTATCTAGTATAATGTTTGTGTTCGATTGTCGAAAAATCTTTCTTATATAGAATCTTTTTTATATACTTGTGTACCATGTAAAACACAAATATTAAAGAAATAAATCGAATCTCAATTTAATTTCACATTAAAATACTTCCAAAAAATATTATTTTAAATTAATCTGTTATTTTAATACTTAATTATCTTACTACAAATGACCCTGTAAAATTACCCAATACTTTTTAAACAACATCAACAATTAATAAAAGAATGGCCGCCCGAACAGGGACTTGAACCCTGGACCCTTGGATTAAAAGTCCAATGCTCTACCGACTGAGCTATCCGGGCTCGTATCATGCTGATCGAAATAGCAGTTTACGAGTACATAGTAAATAACTGGGTCAGCTCGCTAATCTAGAAACTGTTATCGCTACATTTTTTTCCGATATCTGTGAGTTTTTTTCTTATTTAAACAAATACTGACGTAGTTTATAAGGATATTTTAAATTAAATTATATAAGTCATAGTATTTGTGGTATTGTGCGCTAACTCGTAAAAAAATGCCTATTTACTTGCATCCTACATTCTTTAGTAAATCTATGCGTATTACATATACAGATGCCTTTTTTTATTTTGTACGTCATCAATTCGTCATACAATAATCTACATTTCGCTTTAGCTGTTAAGAAAAAAAAAAAAACAACGTCGAATCGTAAAAAGCTTCATCCGTCTATAAAATAATCTACATCTACATAGATCTATTGAAAGAGAGATCTGTAGGGACGCAGCAGGAAGGTACGTAAGACAAACACTAAGAGGGCTGAGTGGTTCATATCCGGGAATGTTCTTTCTCGCAACCACCCGGGAGGAACACTGGTGAAATATATGTGGTGCCACTGTTCTCTTAACATTTGATGCTGAAGAACTGATTATAAAATGTTCTTACTTTCGGGGTGTTATTTAGAATTATCGTATTAATCCTGAGCAAGTTTGAGTCGTTCGGTTTGAAAACTGGCGTCACATTTATTTGTTATATAGATACTTGTACAACAAAGTGGAATAATCCGAATAATCCATATATATTAGTTTATTAAATAAATAGTCATATCTCAAATGTAAATATAAAAGTGTAAATAGTTGGCTCATAGTTGGCTTCTATAATTAGATTTCATTCAACAGTAAACTGATATTTTAACTGCCATTTGAAAGACTCCAATTTTAGGCAAAGGCAGCCCAAGTCTATGTAAAAGTTTTAAGGGGAAAGCCATTTAAAAAACCCACCACAATATCTTTAGAAAAATCTACAGCAAACAAATCATTCTAAGCACTACAACGATTATGAAGACCTTTCAGTATAACGCTTGGGCTTCCAAATGTATTATAAGCACTTCCAGCGAATTGATACCTACTACAGAAACTCGGCTTCACTCAGTAGCAAATGTACTTTTTTCACATTTCACACCCCTAAAAATTTATGGTCATTGTTATTTGCACAACGCCTTATTACTAAAACGAATCTTAAAAAGAACTCATTTACAAATTCAAAAGTTCATAAAATATTATTGTTGCCTATATCTACGTACTAAACGAAAACTGTGTTTCTAGGTCAGCCGAATATCAACAAAAGAGGGATAAAGAACGACGCAGAGGGGTGGGACTACGGTTACCAGAAATACCGAATTTCGTGGAACGGACTGATTTTGGTCCTTAGGGCCGCGTGCGACGCGGGCCATTAATGCCTTTGCATAATGTTTAGCTTCGATTTCGAAAGGGAATTGTTTTGATTTCCTGTTGAACTATTGTAGAAGTACGCCAATTTTGTTTTTGCCAACATTCGGCTAATGATTCTTTTAAATATTTTGCAAACACTTTCATCGTAACCCTAATAAACGCAAATATTTATATTCTTTAATAACAATTTCCAACCAGTTGTAGGACGTAGCTTCGAACCCAGACAGGCGTTTTACTTGGTGTAAATTATCTCATCACCACTGTTTTCAAAACGGTGAAGAAAAACATCGCGAGGAAACCGCATGTCCTAGAACCAAAAATTCGAAGACATGTGACATCCACCAACCTTCACTGGAGCCGCGTGGTGGATTAAGGCCCACTCTCACCGAGTAAAAGCCTGTGTCCTAGCAGTGGGAACATTATAGGCCTTATATGCTTTACCATTGCGTAAATAAAACACACCTTTATTTTTCAAACAAAACATAACCGATGTCATGCACTTATGCCCTTATCCCGAGTTTCGTCACTTCAAACCTGGCAACACTAAGTAGGGTGGTCCCCTCTGAAGGAAAGTGGCGATTCATCATATCTTGCCAACCCTCACACTACGTTGTTGCAGACTCTGAAAATGAACCGATATTCTAACTTATATTTATCACTGATGTTACCTAAATGCTTAAGTGGATGCCAAGTTTGAAGCATTAAAGTGAAGTGACTTTGAAGAGTTAATAGCGGTTTATGGATACTTTTTAATAATATTAAAAGGTAATCTTTTTGCAGCACTCCATTAACTTTTTCATTTCAAAATCTTCGCAATTGAGTTAAGGCTCCCGCAGGCAGAGGCATTGCGACTCAAGTATAGTATTTTCATCTCACAAAGCGAATGCGATGCGCGCTTTACTTATGGTTACCAAATGTAAAAACACGCTGCGAATGTGTGTGTAAGCGCAAGAGCTCTCGGTACCGTCCGAGACAATGGCGAAGAGAAGAGAGAAGTCGGGAGTTTGTGTGTGTGCGTGTATGTGTTATGTGCTGACGCTAATCGCCTTTACGCTCACATTCACAGCGTGTTTGCACGCTTAGTTACCACAAGTAAAGCGCGCGTCACTTCGTGAGATAAAAATACTATAGAACAATTTCCATGAAATTTTCATAGAAATTGTTCTACTAGAGTCGCATCGCGCCTATCTGCCTTTATTTATATGATCCACTCGTGGTTTTATGAATCTATTTGTGGCAATAAAAGAGTTTAATAATATAAGCTTTATACTTGATCTATAGGATCATCACAACGGATAAAAAAACACATTTAAAAAGTCTGTTTTCTTAAAATTATTGAATGTGAAGACGTTAAACTGTATAACAAGTTTGCAATTAATCTTTTACTTCAAAGCAACACGTATTCACTTAACGAGCTTACTTAGTACTCTAACACACACCCTAGACATATATTAATGCCTAAATCACCAGCTTAATTGCCTTGCAGAACGTTTGCGATCCAAATCCAATTGATCCCACTTAGCACGTATTAGTGATAAAATATTGATCATAATGATAGCAATAAACAGTAACAATAATCTCTAAGGACCAGCGTTAAGGTCCTTTTTCCCTTCGTTCTTTTGTTTTACCTTCAGTTTTACGTACCCCAGCTATGTATACTTTAGACTTTGAATGTAAGTCTAAATACCTACCTACAAAGTGAATAGTACGTAAGAGACTTCTTGCCTTCTTTCCTAAATAATAAAGTCCATTTTTTTTGTTTCATATTAATAATAATAATCATTTTATTATCAGGCAACTAAGGCCCATAGATAAAATATACAAAAATATTGAGATGTCTAAGTCGATTAGTGATTTATGAGCTCTATTTCAAATTGGAATATTCAACTATGAAAAAATGTTTATAGTCTAGCTAGAATATTGAAGTGCCTGGTGATTTTGAGCTATCCCATTGTCTTTTATAACTGTCACACATGTAACAAAAATATTTTAAAGAAACTGTGATACAGGTACCTACTTATCGTTTTTTAAATCAGAACAAATATATTTTATTATCAAAGGCTTAAAACTCAAGTTTTGAAATAATAACTACTTTTTTTATGAGCCTATACTATCCCACTACTGGGAAAAGGCCTCCCCATCCATATCCATCCAAGTACTTTCAATCCGCGCCATCTCAAACCATTGCAACAAAAACTACTTAACATAAAATAACGTCAAACTAGACAGCAACCTTGATCATGACCTCCGAATCAATATAAATTCCCGAAGTTCGTGTGTCCTAACACTAACCCACTTTAGAGTTAGCTAAACTTGTTACAGAAACCACCGCGCGATTTCAGCGATGTTCCTAATTGAGCGAGGAGCTAATAGCTATGATGGCCGAAGCCTATTAAAGCTTATTGATGTCGCTCTGCAGATCTTCGACGACCCTCGTCTTGTTTTAACCCCATCTAACTCCCTTGCTAATAATTAATCAAGCAATTAAGCAGATCCGTGGAACGCGACTGATATTTTCGTTGCTTTATGAAGCCTTGGTACCAATATGGCTGCGGATGAGACGAGCGTCGTTGGTTTTCCCGAGAATTTTCCGATAATATTCCTACTGTTTTAGTAATAACGTTTCCACCTTAATTATAGTTCTATTCCTGACAATGCTGATAGAAATATCACAAGTAAAATGTTTATTTAGGTTAATCGTCCTAACAAATAGAACGAAATATCTAGATTATTTTTACTTAGGTATGTGTAGGTTGCGTCTATTTTCAGGCTGTCCATTTGTGAATGGGTGGATAGACTGAAAACTCTCGTGTGTGTAAGAATGTAATTTAAGAGTTGCTGCGAGATAATTGGCTTATCTCTAAACTGTTCCTTCCTCTCTTTCATCTTATAATACCATATTTTTGTCGTATCACGGTTATCAATAATGACCCTCCCCTATATACCCCATTTTAGATACCCCTTAATCCATCTAACGACACCCAGAAGACTTCTATCCTTAATCTGAACCATGCGCCAGCAGAGTTTGTAAACCTTTTGTTACTTTTAATAAAAATACCTATTTATATTTTTTATCGCGAAATATAAAAGTTTTCCCGAAACAAAGAGGTATCTTAATGAAGAGTCACTTTGACTTCATTTTACGGTGATTAATTCGACTTAGAAGTTGGAGAATTCCATAGATAGATAATATAATTGAGATTGAACGGATTTCACAGTAAATTAGAGATGAGAGATATTTTGAAATTAATGTTTGAGACATATTTGATTATGATCAAGTAGATAATTCATTTGGTAATCAATTACGATTTTAGTGAAACATCATTATTTATTTACTTATTAACTTTTAGCCTGTGTTGTCCCACTGCTGGGAAAGGCCTCAATTTCTTCTTTCCACTCCTCTAATGTATACAGACCTTTTTTAACCAGTGCGCTAACTATAGCCATTCAGTATTAGATTCTTACGCGTAGCGTTGAAATCATTGGCCGGTTATAATAAAAAAATCTGATGTTTCATAGAAAAGTGCAATACCTACGCGGTCAAAATGTATGCCAGGAACACCTATTTTTTTTTTATTACCGCCGAGAAATTTCTACGCTGAAATCATAGCGCACTGGTTATTTTTTTTTTCTTGTATACCTTTTATTGTTCTAGATTTAAACCTTACCAATGGAGTTGTCGAAATACCTAAAAAACAAATTAAGCATATTACGATGCCGTCAACACGTCCTTAAAATACTGTCGATCCCGCCAACGTCTAGAATTGACACAAATAACGAGCGTGTTTCAACATTTTCGAATACGCACCCCACAGAGAGATTAGTGCCGGCTGATCACAACATTCCGCATCGGAACCAGAGCACGTTGAAATTAATTAGCGCCCCCCGAGACACCTCTCATTATTGCGGGAATTAGTGACTAATAATTTGGCTAGGTTGTATACCGCTGAGTTACCGTAACCGTGATATTAACTGACAACAGTGTGAGGGAGGGGTTCGTGGCTAAATAATAACGATCGAAGGTTACCTAAGCTACGCGGTCGGTTCGTGGATGAGTGACCATCATCCATTACATATCGAGACTCCACCGTACCTCAGAAAGCCGTCTCGGCAGCCATTCGTATTTGTTTTATTTTCATTTATTATTTAATCATTTATGTACAGTCAACAAAAGAGATAAGTATGCAGAGATAATAAAATTAAATTTTATTCGAGAACATCCATCTTAATAAACTTCAACTATAATATCCGACGATCCTGCATACTTAACTCTTTTGTTGACTTACACGCATATATTATAAACAGACAGGAAGAAAAGAACAGAAAAATAGGTACAGACGCCAGCACATCAACCTACCCGAAACTGTCAGATTTTCCCAATCAACTTTGAACCTTATGCTTTGGTGATAAAGTTGAAAATCTATCAAAGAAATTTGACAGATTGTAGTAGGTTGATGTGCTGGCGTCTGTACAAAGGTGATGCTTATTTCTAAAGAAATCTCTTCGAGCAGAAAAAGAGCTGTAGACAGCGTGTGTAAGAGTGAAAGTAAAAATAAAATACATACAAACAAAAACACTCAATAAAACAAAACAAATAATATGAGAATATACTTACATACCAAATAATAAATACATACTTACACAAGTGTGATGAAATGGAAAGATAGTGTCCTTTTACTCTTCTTTTAAAAACTGCAACAGTTTGGCAGTCCAGTCGTAGATCTTAGACAGTCGTTATGGGTAGGCAAAACCCCAAAAACCTGACAACCAGCTTTAGCAAGAGGTATCGTGTTACTCAGTGACTGGTTTGTGGAGGTCCGATAGACAATCGCTTCATGTAAAATATTGATATTCAACTGCATCTAGTTAGACTGGAGATAACAGTCAGACACTTTCAACAAGACAAAACCTCCAAAATTGCTACAACGCATCCGAAATACGAAACACCCATACTGTAGGCAAAAATGTCGAACATTATTTCAGTTTGTTTTTAAAATGCAGATTTGGTCACGCAGAGCTTTTTCGCGCCCTGTAAAGAAAAATAAGTGCGAACACGGTCTTATTTAACGATTCCTGCGACGAGTCGGGACGCGGTTCGAATGTCTAATACCATTTAACTTTCTGAAGTTATTGTTTGCTATGTGCTAGAAACTCTGCTGTTCCCCCAACATTCGGCGGGAATAATAATTACAAAAGAGTTTGAAGGACATCAATTTCGGCGACGTTTTACATAAATTAAATTTCGACTTGTGTATCAAATTGTTTTCGAACTGTGTTGTGAAATGTTTTGTGTCTGTCACGTGACTTATTAGATGTTAGAACACCGTCAATGTGGTGATGTTTCATATTCATATTTAGTACGCTTGCGGTCTGTTAGGACCGATTCCTGGGGCCGTATTACGAAGTAGTAATGCCATCATGATACCAGTGTGAAAAAGAGATGGTGCTATCGGTCATGTATAGCTCCGTCTCTCTCTTACACTGGAATCATGATGGCATTAAGCCATCACAATACGGCACCTGTACTAGCTTCTGCCCACGACTTTTTTCGCGTGAAATTTCTTATTCCCTCAACCCACCCCGTCGCATCGCATCGCCTACTCGCCATACTTCGTTTTCACTTAGCGTCCTTACCGATTTTTTTTTATTTTTGCTCGGCTCCTCCATAGGAGCGTCTTAGCGTGATGTTAAATAGCCTACAACCTTTTTCAAGAATTGGTCTATCAAAAGCGAAAAGGTTTTTACAAATCCGACTGGGAAATTCCAAAGATTAGCGCGTTCAAACAAACAAATAAATATACTCTTTACTTCTCTACTTTACTTATACGCTTTATTATTAGTATTTAGTATAGATCCTGAGCAGTATAATATTTTAATACCAAAGAAATCCAAGACGAAATCATTATTGTGTTTGAATGCTTAAAAATACAGTTTTTAAATGCCGTTTATTTGAAAAAGAACATAGAGGTACTTATCTTGCTAAACATTTCTGTTGGCAAGCTTAGAGACACAAACACCACTTAAAGGAAAATAAGACTACCTTAACTCCACCACAAGCCGAAACAAAAGACGAATAATACAAATACAGAAAATATTCCCTATATTTTCGGAGCCCCCGTTCGTAAGTGTACCTTGAGGTATTAGCCGGCCGGACTTGAGTCGTGGTGGGTCGCAAAGCCTCCTGAGCCGAGCGTTTGGGTGACTGCCAGGCCCCGATAAGCCACGGCACATAACATTACATATTTCTTATTTAACTCCTGTCTAAGAACGGCTTGGGTAATTGCTGATGCAGAAATTACCTGCAGGTGTTATGAACATTTTAAGTTTTTTGGAACGCAAATGTGGTTGCGGCGCAAAACGCTGAGCGTAAAAGTAAGTAAGGTTTAAAAGTAAGTAAAGCTATTTTACCACCAGAATTTAGTATCCAAAGTTTACATATTTCATGTTTTATGAAGAACTTTTACAATGACGTCACGCCTTCATAAAACTCCGAAGGTCGGCTCTGAAGCAAACCACAAAAGAAGAGAAACGTGGCCTTTTTAATAAATTCTTTTTATGTCAAGAAAAATATTGTACCTCCCAAACTACCACGTAAAAAGTCTTAAGAAAATCCTTTGAAAGAGTAGCTACCATTTCGTTTCCATTTTTTTCTTTGTTTTAAAGTTAATTTAACCTCAACATAGGCACCATGCCTTTTCTCCGATTAGAAGCCTTGAATTTTAAGAGTAGGTACATGAAATTTTTTTTGTAAAATTCATTCGTTCATAAAAAGATTTCAATAAAACAAAAAAGCTATTCAAGTAGGTACAATTCGTCTAGACAGACACTACATAAAATTACTCGATATTTCTCCCAAATTTATAGCACTTAAAATAATATGAATGCTCCACTTCTCAAAATTCAATATCTACCTGGAGTTTATATTACCCACTTTCACAAAACTTTATGTAACAGAGATCTATTGGAACACTCTGAAGGAGACGTATATATCTCATATTACCACTTCGCAAGAATCGCTAGATTGGAAGCACTAAATCTAGTTAGATCAAGTGTAAGGGCATGATCAGAATATAGCTGTTCACAGACTATAAAGCCCATAAACTTTGTACTTTACGAAAGTATACTTGAACGGAGTTTAGGTACCTTCTACACTTGTTAACGATGCTTCTATAAATTAATCACACTCTAGGAAACATTCTATGCGAAAGATAAATAAACCGCAAATTAAAAAGTTCAAACACCCTCAAAAGGTATAACAATCTGAAGCACGCTTTACAATCGCCACACAGGCTAGGCAAAGAGTCGTGCCACGCTTGGATGGTCGCCAAACCACACCAGGTAATCCCACAAATGGTCGCGGTCGTGTCCACAGACTATGCCTCGATATTTAGTTCACTAAACTGCCTAAATCACCCCGCATTTTGGGTGCAGCTTACAAATGTTACAATTATTAGATGCAATTTGAGCCTGACAGCACCACGCGCCGTTTTGTATCGATCTGTTAATTGGCTATTTGTGCGGTTGTGAGCGCATTTCAGTGTTTAACTCAGTTGGACATAATAATACGATTGGACTGTTGTTCGTTAACAGTCATTAGCTAAGCCCCGGAACTAAAAGCGATGAGGATAATGGCATTTCGCACATGCAAGTAGTCTTCGAGCGAAGTCACTGACTTGTAAGTTTGTGAATGAATTGAATAAAGGGCAGATGTTGTCACTGCACTTTTGACAAGTTTGAAAAAAAATACTGATTTGTTATTAAACAAAGAGACATAATCATAAAATCTTTGTCTTATTATCTTTTCTACACGTACAACAACAACAAAAACCGTGAAACCTCCGCTTGTCAAGGCTTACAAACGACTCTCACTTGTTCGCTGATTCGATGAGAATGCAGCAAAACTAGCAGCGACACTAGGGAATCTTTTATAAAACTTTGCAAACATTCTTCAGTCCCCTACGCCTGTAGCGTTCATTCACCGATCTGTTTATAAGCACACCCCTATTTCAAGGATGCCTCACCCTGAGTGTCCATTCAAGTCCGGGCTCCCATCATGAGATCGTTGTCCAATTAATTTTCTCTTCGAATATATCACCCCATCCCTTGTCCTGAGAACGGATTTGACGTTAAATGCGCATCAATCAATGTTAGATTTCGAAACCGAAAAATGGATTATGGTCTCTATATAAGTCATATTGGTTTAGTGACTGAAATTCAGCGGGGCAATTATTGTGGGATTTGTTGCAGCGTGGAGATTAATCAATCTTTCACAGGCGTAAAAACTTTTATTTTAAATTCACATTTGTCTGCGCTGGTAACATGGAATCATGCTTCTTCTTTAACCTTATACTCACCATAATACTGCTACATTAAATCTAACTCACCTATATAATGAAACTTTACTAACATTCAGACAAAAGCTATAAACGTGCCAACTTCTGCCTCGATCCGCTGATAAACGTTGCTCCCGATCAGAAACTTTTCCTCGAAATATTGAGGGTCTAAAGCCGTAATCGACAAAAATGTTAAAAATACCTACTAAAATTTCGTTGAAACGTAATCTGTTTTCGTGCGAATATTAACTCCGAATAGGGATTACAAGCACGTAATAAAATAAAGATCAAAAAGATTATCAAATTCGTTTTATTCTAGATTCTGAGGATTTTATATAAAGAGTTTCCACTTAAACATATTATATCATAAGTTCCTAACCGACGATGAACAGAACACTAACGAGAGTAGGTAATCTCGTGTTTCTATAGACTTAGGCTTGTTAGTGCATTTTAGTCTAAAACGTTCCACAAATCGCTTTTATCTGTACTATTTTGGGACGCAAGCAGACGTAGCCAAAACTAATGCCGGCAGCCCCGAGAGAATCTGTCGTTTCCCTTAAAAGGTAAATTCGATCCAAACGCGAGGTGTTGGGCTTTTCTTGACAAATTCACATTATATCCCGGATTGTCTGTGCGACCGTAAAAAAAAGGTCAGTTTTATTACGCGGACAAGAAAATGTGCGACGGTTAGTTAAACAAAGAAAATTGGCGTTTTCGCAATAAAAAATTATGTTCGTCTGTATCGGTCTTTAAAAAATTTGGCCGGTGCAAAGAAAAGCGAAAATAAAATGGCTGCGTCAATAAAGATATTTCACTCGAATAGTTCGGGTTGGTTGACGGAGTACAGATAGTTGTTTTTTGTAGGGGAGCGCTATTTTAGATTGATATTTCGTTGTCTGGTTTTGGGGGAATTCGGCTCGCAACATACACTGAACGAGCGTGTTCAAAGGAATGAGTGTGAATTGGCTCCGGCGTATTCGACGGGTTTATTCCGAATTTTGAAAAAATTGTGGTGTTCCACGTTGTTAGTTCACTTTAAAAACGATGACACGAACGCAGTTATTGGAATTTTAGTCTCGCTCCCGTTTAGCTGTTTTTATTAAATTAGGGTGAAGTACCAATCAAACAATATTTTTGAAATATGTTTTTATTGTAGCGTTTTAAAAATTAGGCTATTTTGTAGATAGGTTCTAAAACATCAGTACATTACGCAAAGAATAAGCTATTAACATTAAGTTTTTAAACTACAACCTCACTAAAAACTAAAAAGCTAACAATCTTAAAAGTACACAAACTTCGGTGTAAAATCAAATCGCGGTTCGGAAATCCCACTTTCCCTGTGTTTTTCTTCAAACAAATAACGTGTGGGAACAAACTGCAGTATTTTTTCTTTTTCCCGCCGAGAGGAATGCTCCACCATCTTGAAGCTGTGTTTGTTTTCAAAACCGCTGCCGCCATTTGTCACTAGCTGCCAGCTTTTGTCTTCCTCCAAGATATTTGTCTTCCCCTAAACTGAAAGGAGTGTATTATTTTACTTCTGTTGCCATTGTTATCATTAATTCAAATTGTTATCTAGGTCCGAATTTGTGAATGATGATTTGGATTTATTTTTACTACATAACTTCGCTTGTTTGGGTAAAAAAAAAAAATATTTTTCAAATGTACAAGAAATCAGAAAATGTATGACAAGCAAAGGTTCGCAACAGAACTGAAAGGTCAAAATCCCTCTCAACAACTCTCCAAGACGGACAGAACTTGTTATAACTACGTGTATTCCAAACAAACTAAAAAATGATACCAACAGCGGTGACCCTGCAAAACGAGCAAAAAAAACGAGATACAAAATCTATGTGAAACCAACAATAGACCGCTTCGACAGAGGTTTTACCAATGGAAACGTGAAAAAGAATTTTTACACGCGAACTCTCTGGATTATTCAGAAACGGGCACCTACATTACCTACTGTACGTACCTACCTACCAATAACTACTTTACTATTAACATACGTATTACAAATACATATATCATATAATAAATAAGCTGGACTCTACGTAGACTCGTTGAAATATTAAAATCCGGCTTAGTGGTTGATTCGCACGATTTAACTCGAACCGGGCGAATCGACACTTTTAAATATAATCTCTACTGTAGGCGATTCGCACGAAGTTAATCGATTGCGCATGACTATATTTAAATGTTTTTGGTCCCTAAAAGACAATAGATATGCCAAATGCCTAATAAGTAATTCTGAAGCAGTCGATTCGCACACAAAAAAATTTACTTCGTGCAAATCGCCTATAGAAAAAATAATATTATTGAAAAGTGTTGATTCAACCGTTTCGTGCGAATCAACCAACAAGCCCAAAATCCTTTTTAAATTATTTTTATTCTTTTTAACTGCCAGTCCTTTTATAAAGTTTCAGTGTATGTAAATTAAAATGTTTTTAATATTATATTATTAAAAACATTTTAATTATTTTCGATATTTTGCTACCTGCCACATGAACTACAAAAGTGCTTGGAGTTCATCATCATCATCATCATCAGCCTATAATGTTCCCACTGCTGGGACACAGGCCTCCTCTCTGTGAGAGGAAGTGGGCCGTAATCCACCACGCGGGCCCAGTGCGGGTTGGTAGATGTCACATGTCTTTGAATTTTTGGTTCTAGGACATGCCGGTTTCCTCACGATGTTTTCCTTCACCGTTTTGAGAGCAGTGGTGATGAATTTACACAAAGTAAAGCGCCTGTCTGGGTTCGAACCTACGAGCTTGGAGTTACTATGAAAATATCTGTTTTAAGTCTCGGTGTAATCCTTTTGATCAAAATCAAAATAATATGTTCCTATTAATACGGTTATTTATAATAAAGTAAGGACTTTCAGTTGGATGGTAAGAGTGACTACATTTTATATCTGTTTGTCTGCTAAACGTTGTCCTTTCCTCAGTATACAACAAACTGTCCAGAAATAACAGAAAATGGACGTCGTTGTTGTATGTACCAAAGCCTAAAAAAAATTCTACTTCGAGTAGCGACAAAATGTGAGAATTCAGTTACTTTGGTCACATACAAATCGGTTTCTGTTACCCATGTCCAACAAAAAGACATAATTTCATTATAGGTAATCCAAATGATAGGGAAAGACACACAAATAACTACTGTATGTTCTACATGAATGGTTGCGTATTACGTGACTGTGTTACCAGTGTCGGCATGGCTGCCGAATTCTTCAAATTAATTCGTTCCTTTCGATCTTAGCCGTTGACAACTAATTAAGATTCAGCTAGCGAACGAACGATTTTAGTCAACTGGCATGATTTCGACATTGTAATTAGTAATTTTTTTGGTACATATTTCGAATGGTTTATTCGGTAAAACATCTTTAAAACAATTCTAAAGGAAAGGTCGTTGTATGCAAACTAGACTTCAGTCGCAGTACATACTGGAATATTGCATGTTGCTGATCTAATGACAATCCTACTTTCATTCATTCTAACATACTCACTAGGCTGTTTTCATTGAAGATGACGGTACATTTACCTATAACTTCTGCTACAAATGCAAACCTTCTGACAAACCAAACTTATGCATCATGTCCCGCATATATCAAACACCACACAAACCCCACATCTGCGTGACCAACATACACATCACATCCCCCAAATCAGCGTAGAAACAGACTTGTAACAAAATCGTAGGAATATCAATAGCCGTTAATTG
Source organism: Amphipoea lucens (assembly GCA_947508005.1). Classification (NCBI taxonomy): domain Eukaryota; kingdom Metazoa; phylum Arthropoda; class Insecta; order Lepidoptera; family Noctuidae; genus Amphipoea; species Amphipoea lucens. Next base: position 7,349,058 of record OX382373.1, on the reverse strand, counting down.
GCGGAGACAAACCGCCGATCCTCGCGCAGCAGCGTCATGCAATTAGCGACGCGCTGAGTTTCGAACGTGAGCCGCAAGATGGCGCCTATAGATTGGCCCTATCTTTGCCCTATCACCCTTCAGTAATAGTCGATGTTGGGCAGACGTGGGTTCCGTTTAGAAATGTTGATGAATTTATTGTGGGCCCCAACTAGTTTACTGGGTCACGGAAATAGTGTTGCCAGAAGTTTTCGGTCGCGGGCAGGATACGAAATCAAAAATGGTTTTACTTATTCATAATAGTTGGCTACATGCGTTTTCAATAAAATTCAAAGTCCTGACTGACTGATATATCAACGCACAGCCTAAGCCGCTGGTCCTAGAGACATGAAATTTGGAGGGTGTGTTCATTGTGAAGAGTAATTATCCACTAAGAAAGTGTTTTTCGAAATTCCACCCCTAAGAGGGTGAATGGGGGGAGGGTGAAATTTCACGCGGACGAAGTCGCGGGGAGAAGCTAGTGTTTCAAAATAATTTGTAGGACTGTTGTTGAGAAATATCTTAAGATATGTTCAGTTCTAAAATAACCTACGCCACCCAGAATGGACCCTCAATCCTACGCAATCTTCAAAGCCAAATAGGTACAGCAAATGTCAGCTATAATATAAAAACTTGCCATCTAATCACAGAGAGCTTATAACAAAACATTACAATGTTTTTTCGCATGGATAATGAAACACACATTTTTCGCAGAAGCAGGCTCTATAAACAAAGGGCGCTCATCCCACTTTCAATTCAATTCGCGGTAACGTAAATCCGAACGATCAGGGAGGAAACATCGCCAGATTATGTGGAGTACTGGCTCTGGAAGCATATTTATATAAAAAAAAATACTCTTTTATAATATGAAAACGGTTATTACTATCTTCGTTCGAGTTGTATTTCAATAAATATTTTCGATGCGTACCTGTTATTGTAGAGTAATCAAAAGCTGAAAGGTATCGAGTTTACATTGTTGTGGGGATTCAATGTATCCGTTATATTAAGTTTTAACAAGTGTTTATTACAATACAATACAGTATAATATATATTAAACCAATATTGAGAAACCAAAAGGGTACTTTCTGAAATGTTGAAGAATCACAAATACAATTTCGCCTCGTAAAAGTATTACAGTCTCAACAATAACACGAGCAGATTCTGTACTCCTTAGCTCTCCGCTCACGCCCCACAGGGGTGGAACAAATCCACCAGATTAAGTCATCGAAAAATTTGATGCGTGCGCGGCGCGCGCCCCGGAGGCTTAGCCCAAGGTGTGATCCGTAACCGCCGCGCACTTTCCATTGACGATGTGTCGCCGAAAAAAACGGATTTAACGGCTTTACGGAGCTCCAGTTATTTGAACTGACAGCTTTGCTGACTATGGATTTATTAGGACTTTGTTTTTTGTGAAGATGGCGAAGTTGGAGAGTTTTAAAATTGGTATTTTTTAGTACTACTGTTGTTTTGGTCAGAATCATCCAAAATATCGTTTACATGGTTTCACTAAATGAGCGAACCGTAAATCATCTAAATAATTTTAACAATAAACTTTATTCGTAGGATACAAAATCCATTTCCAAAAAATAAAAGATAATGGAAATGATCGATTGGTTATAAGTATTTCTCAGTTACTTTATAATTCGCCGCTAAGACGACCCACTGACCACAATTCCATTCCTACTACGGCTTATTCCGAGAGGATCATAAAATCCAGTGAGCATTTACCCGAAAGACATAAGCGCGGAGCAATAATAAAACGCAGTAAACACGAGTTTACCCAACTATACCGGTAAAAGAGAAATAAAAACGTGTTGTAAATAGGGCTGTCACGTGTCAAGACACTTTCTCTTTAGAACTGGCAACCTTTGAAGTCCGAGATAAGTTCACAATTCGCTGAATCGAGACAAAAATACTTTAGGCTTTTATTGTGAAAACTGTCATTCGCTGAATTAAGACAGTTATTTTTCGAGTTGATGCTACACTTAAATAAAATTGCAGTTCTCTATATATGAACCGTAATGTTCCAAGTCTAGACCACATTTTCTGAAGTTTTATTTCTATTTACTCGAACCGAAATACTTTTCTAAAAAGTAATCCCTACATATATTGTAAGGTACTTACGATGGAAACTAAAACTCGCATCATTTTTACTAACTGCAATTGAACCCACCAACATTTAGAAACAGTTTTATAAAAAAAATAACCTCTGTGCCAGACACTTGAAGGGAATCAAGTGCGATCTTCTAAAATTCGACTTTCGTTTTAAGTTACGGAACCCAAAAAACTATTAAAATAAAATAAACTTTACGTACTAAATCATTCTGGTGACCTCTTTGACCTGTCAAAGGCAGCCCTTGTACTATAATACTAGACTTGACCTCGATTTTACGTGCATTTCAATGTAGGTCAGGGGCTCGGCATGGCAGTGTACAGAATTGGGTCGCCACAAAATGTCCACTAAACTGACGAATGCAATCGCCTTAGTACATAATTACTGTTAAAATTTATGCTCTTAACTTTGTATTATAGAGCGAAAAGTAGAAATATTTTTGAACTCAATATCAACATAAAATAATATCACGCCTGTATACCCAGAAGGATTAGGCAGAGGTATCTGAGGTATATCTACTCATAGTACTTACACCCACATTTCGCATGTTTAAATCCCATGTAGGTAATAGGGGACGCGCCTCTTGCATTATCCGGACACAAATCCAGACCCCGGGCTGTTATCTTTTGTGTTAGACTAATTTTATTCTAGGTGCATCGTCTTAACATATAATTATATAATGAACGTACTCGTATACAAAACCCTGTAAAACAATTTAAAAGAGTAACGATGGAGTTTCTTGCCCATTCTTCTCCATACGAACACTACCTTTTGGAAGGGGCGACAAGAATCAATTCTATTTTATTTATTGTAATTTTTGACATTCAAAAGTGCCTGTAATGTGCCTATTTGAAATAAATTATTTGACTTTGACTTTTGCTACTGAAAAATTCCAGATAGAAAAACTCAACTGAAAGTTATAAATAAACAATGACATAAATTACACAGTGTTAATACAAGTGATTACACTTCTTTGACATTCGTAACTACAAAGAATAGCTTTTACACAACAGGTTTACGTTCCAAAACAAGCTACATTCTGATTGAAGCCCATATCAATAAAATTGCGTAATGTTGCAATAAACAAAAATCAAAGCCATGCATACGACCCAATAGAGTTGCGACAACTATTTCCGTTCATAAAACTGATATTAACGTCACATACAGCCATTAAAATCCACTTCACATCAAACTATCTGCTTTTGACATCGCTCTCATAGATGTCAGTTTATATGGCAATAAAACCATGCTCATCCCATAACACTTCCTAGATCTTAATATCTGTTCGGATGCTGTAAGGTTTTATGTGCAGTTTAACTTGCATCAATGAAGTTGTGTTGTTTGAAGATGTTTGTAGTGTACTTACTTACCGATTGCATTTGAGTGTTTTTCGTTAAATGTATCAGCTACTGCTTTGTGCCGATTTCAGTTTAGCATACTAAATCATCATCATTCTAATCAGCCTATAATGTTTCCACTGCTGGGACACAGCCCCCTCTCTTCGAGCGGGAGTGAGCTGTAATCCACCACGCGGGCCCGGTGCGGGTTGGTAGATGCCACGTCATGTCTTCGAATTTTTGGTTCTAGGACATGCCAGTTTCCTCACGATACTACTATCGTAAGCAGACTGAAACTAAGGAATATAGAAACATAAACTATCAAGTACCAAATTATTAGTAATTTTCTAAGCTACCGTAATATCGGGGCTAATAATCGCACGTCATAAGTTTATTACAATCTCTGAAAGACAAACCTCTTAGACATTACAGACGTAACCTTCAAGCTAAATCAAACACCAAACAAAAGTAATAAATTTCGCCGAACAAAAAATAAAACGTAGCGAAAATAGAACGCTCAAAGAGCATTCTGACTGCGAGCAAATTATTATTTCCTTTTTAATTTCTCCAAGAAAAATGGCGCCGTATCGACATTACTCTCTTCCCATCCTTTCTCCTATATTTTACTGTTTTCAATTGTTGTTTTACTGTGTTTTATACTCAATTGATTTTCAATAGCTAGTGAATGGGAATTTATTGTTCTGAATCCGTTTAATATAGCGGAAGCAATATTTTTTATTCTTGGGTTATTTCTCGGTATGCTGAAGGATTTTATTGTTATTTTGAAGTATTTTATACTGTTTTTTAATCAATTAATTTCAAACACATTCTCACTCGATATACGGTTTAATTGCACCTATAGGGTCATAAATTATTATTTTTAACGTCCATCACGCTAGTATAAAAATAGACGTTTTTAAAAGTTAAGAGACGTTTAACGTAAAAAATATATGGGTAGACAGACGCGCATCATTACCTTCTCAACTTTAAGCAACGTAAATAAGGGACTATATGGTTGTGTTTATCACGATCACTTTTGTAAGAAAAATAATATAAGTACCAAAAATGTAATATTCAGTAAGAGCAGCAACCTTCCAGGCTCGCACACCATCAGTTAAAAAATACCCATCTTCCAAAGCGTTATACGCTTAGTACCTACTAGGTACACAATCGCCATTTCTTCCACTTGAATAAAAACAAGTCGGCGAACAAAAACAAAAGAACATCGGATCATTAGGGGTATGTTAAAAGTTGCATTTCCTACAACGGAGCCTTCCGCAGACTGCGCTCAGCAATCATTAATGTGCATCTGTCGAGGATCTTAGCTTGCGGACCAGTTTTCTTTTTATTGTGTTTGTTTCTTTTTTTATTTATTGTGCTAGAAGAAATTTAAGCGCTCACGTATGCCTGTGGTTCGCAATTAATAGCTTTGTTCTGATAAAAAGTATTTGAAAACGTAGGTAGACAGTTAGGGTTCACCTGTAATCACTTCTAACGCTCATGTCCTTCTATAGCCTTTAGCACAACTGCAGACAGAGGTCCGTGCTTAGAGGACCTAATCCTACTAATATTATATATATACGAGTATATCCTACTTCCTTGCTACTAATATTATATAAAGGCGAAAGTTTGTGAGGATGTTTGTTACTCTTTTACGCAAAAACTACTGGACGGATTTTGATTAAACTTTACGGTAATATAGTTTATAAATCAGAATAAAACATAGGATACTTTTTATCCCGATATTCTTACGGGATCGACACTTATGCGGGTGAAACCGCGGGGCGCTGCTAGTACTCTATATTTCCTTAGCTATTTTTTGTCTGGACTTGTGCCCGGTTGATGGCAATAGGCTCGACACCTATAACATGAGACTTAAACAAAACTGACGAAATGGAAGGGCACTGCAGGTACACTTCTGCCGGATTACAGGCGTAATTGTAATAATTATTATGATGTTTTTTTTTTTTGTTTATTTGCTTTCGGTGATGGTGCAACACTTATTTTCATCGTTTATTTTTCTGTCTGCGTTCGATAACGAAACAATTTCCCTTACCTCTTTCTCAATTCCCACAACAATGTAAACCTAAAATAGAATTACACATGCAGACCATTATAAATGAATGGACATGTTAAGTATAACTAGAAATATCTCAAGGGTCGGGAACAATGGCTGTCCTACGGAGCCTTTGTCCCGGCTGACTCTCACGATAACATCCCACTACCAGCCAATCTAATTTAATGTTAACTGCCTTTACGATATACAGATACATGTTTAAAATTGGGACATAGATACTAAAAGCTACCTATTTTAATGGTCATAGGACATAGACACCAGGCTATCAAATACGGAGTTTCTTGCCAATTCTTCTCCATAGAGATTTACCTTTTGGAATGGGCAACTAGCTTTAACTTTCTGACTAACTGACGGACTCTTTGACAATTCGAAAGTGCTTGTAAAGTGGTTTAATGAATGACTTAATTGAAATAAATGCTTTGAGTTTTCAAACAAGAAATTCTGATTGATGTAAATAAAATATCAGCTAGATGTAACTAAATATAAAATAAAGCTTTTATAATAAATATGGATTAGTATGCCAAAATAAAAGGATATTTTTGTCATAAAAAATGTCATCAAGCAAAAAGGTTTTAACATAATGATAATGCTCCCACACAAATGGCCATGTTAGCACTGATTCAAATTTCGAACGAACGTTATACGGCATCCATTCGAATTTCGAATGAACGTTATTTACAGATTAAATTGGATACGCATTTTACCGATTAAATTAAATCCAGATTTTAATAATGCGTTTGTTAATTTGTGAACGGTACCTACGTCAGCTACTCAAATATTCTACGAAGCGAAAACAACAGAATTATTTTGTAAAACCGTTGTATCTCTTAATACTTTGATTTATATTTGATTGGAAACGCAATAGTATTTTTTTTTATTATGGATAACATTTTGTACTTAAATAACCTTGAGGTAACTAACTTGTTACAGTTATTTTTTAAAAAAGAGAACTGTGGATATATTTTATAACAAAAACTGTTAACAAAAATGTCTTTGCATTCAATCTCATGGGGACAACTAGAAAATGATATGGGCACGGAACCCTTACTAACATTACCTTATTAAGTACTAGGAATGTACCGATTATCCCAAGTTTACGAGACGCTGTCAAAATTTCCGAAAGTCCAACCTTCTTATTCGTATATCATGTCATATGGCACAAACGAGTAACGATGTCTTTGAAATACTGTTTCAATTTGTATCTAAATCGAAACCGAGGTTAACATTGATCAATCAAACGATGCAATACGTCAGAACAACACAGTGACAAGTTGATAACTCACCCAACAGGCTCTAATAAACGCAATTTTCCTCAACCAATCACGTCCTCACGAAAAAACAGCTGACTGCAATTCTCCCCGCTCGATTTTTTCGGCATAGAACAGTCGCCTTACAATAATACACCGAAAAACTGTGAAAGGAATATCGGCAAAAACAGGTTTGCGAAAAACGTTAGGGTTGACGAAAAATATTCAAATGTGGAACATAATACCCGAACAATGGCGGGTCGATTGTACCACACGCGTGTCTAACCTGCCGTTATAAATAATTCATGATGGTATAAATATCTGTTGCCAATAAAACTATGTTATTAAAATTTAGATGGAGTTTGGATCGAGAATTTGTAACGTGTTGTGTATATTATTTTTGTGTTTTTGAATATAGTGTGAACCAAAATGCTTAACTTTGTTACATATAAATTTATCTATCGATGTCTGTTATTTTGGAACAAAGGTAAGAGTTAGCTGGTAGAAATGGTCACGTAACAAACAATCATTATGTCATTCCATGCAACTTTCTCTCTCTCTGTTTATCTAAGGAAGATTAATGCACCTATTTACTTCTATTTAGTAACATCAGACATCGTACTATGATGATAACACACATTTAAATGTGGTTCACCATGGTTTTAACTTTGCAACAATACACTTAATAGTCTGCAAAAACAATTGAAATTGTTCCTAGTGCCAAATAATCAGTAATATTTTCGTATCTCTCCTGATACACGTGCCAATAGTATGCCCGAGAGGAACATCAAAATAAAAACAGGATAAGGAGACGAAAAGACCTTCTAATTAGATGAAAAACAAACGCAAGATTAGGGTCAACACTCGCCCGGGGAGCTCTCGCCATTGTCGGAGGTACAGCCTCCTTTTTAATATAATTATTATATTAACTACAGCTTACTGCCGCCGCCCGGGGCCACTTGCCCGTTTTGATGTTAGTTGTGCGTAATAAAAGAGAATAGACATCTTTGTTTGTTGATTGTGTGTGTGTGTGTGTGGTGAATGGAACTAAATTATGTTTTATGCAGTTCTCTAGGAGGTAATCTTGCATATTGTGTTGTACGCTTGACGAGACACATTTCCAGTTTAAGAAGACTTCTCATTGAATGAAAAGCTTATACAATGCGAGGTCACCTAAAGCTGGAAAATCTATAGCTTGATATGTCGTCGTGTTTACTTCTTGCCTTACTTATTGCCATCCGGGAAAATGGGTACCTAAACCATGTTTACTTCCACAAAGTCTTTTAACCCCTCATGCAATCGCCTACTAGAAGCAATCTCCTTGTAAGCGCTCAAAGGTTTTGATGGTTGTATTTGTTGTCTTTTCGAGTGCAATTTTCTTATGCACGGTCCATTGGACATTTGTTGGGAAACCAAAACACATCTCATCATTGCAGTGTTCATAATCACAGATAAGTTACAGTCCATCGCCACTTAATCTCTTATCTACTTTAGTGAAATGTATTCAAAGTTAATTTTTAAGGGGGTTAAATATAATGACCACCAAAAAAATATACTAAACACCAAAAAATTTACTCTAAAATTACAATAGTTCTTGCTAGGCAGCCCCGAGGTTACATTTGGTTAGGTTACTTTAAACCCTTTATACAGAAATAGGAGCCCCGCAAAGCGGGGCTCCGTCTACATAGGATGCAAGAGCGAGCGAATGAGAATACAAATAGGTACCTTTACCTAGGTATTTTATAATAAAATGGAGTTTTAATTTTGGTGATCATTTACTATTTTTGGCAGTAAAAAGTGTTATATTTTACTTTATCTGGTGGTTAAACATAAGCCATTTTTAAATGGCCATTTGTAACAAAAAGGTTCTAATAAGTTTTTGGTTGCAATGGAATTTGAACTTTATTAAGTAGGACATTCAGTTTTTTGTTCTGATGATATAGAATTATATTAATCCGGGCGAATTTCTTAATAGGTTAGCCAGACCTTACTTTACCTCAACCGTCCCTTACTACTTGAATCTAAAGGACATCTCTCTTGTTCCAGGTTTGTAACAAGATCTTCGGCAACGCGTCGGCGCTCGCGAAACACAAACTAACGCACAGCGACGAACGCAAGTACGTGTGCGTCACATGCGCGAAGGCGTTCAAGAGACAGGATCATCTGTAAGTTCACTTTTATTATATCTGAGGGCCAGTTCTCGTAATTCAAAATCTAGTCGCAATCTCAATCAAATCACCTCGGTGTCAATCAATGTAAAAAAAAGCGTGGTCATAAAATACGTCAACTTGAGAACCGCGTCCATTTTTGAAGTGAAACTTCTTAACGCACGCTTGACTTGGGGAGTAAACTGGTGAACGCGTTACGAAAAGTGTGATCGGGCGAGGCGAACGGGAGTTGAGTGGGGATATAAGCAAGAGAAAGCAGTGCGCGCGCACATTTTCTTTCTCTCTTCCTCTCATAGCCAAATACGTTTGAAGTTTCACTTCAGTCGAGTAGTCATAAGCACACTCGGTTTTTTTGTCGGTTAAAAAAATTCAGAAATATAGGAAAAATAGAGGTAGGCTTTTGACATATTGAGGATGAGATTAGAAAGCGAACATTCCTAAAAATACGACAATTGCCTCTCTGACCTTTTTAATGTCCTCCCACTGGATGGACTCCTTGACTTCAAATATAAGAACAAAGACAAATAGGTTTGGTTTTCGTATAATGCAAAAGAGTTCATTGTGTAACTTAAGTAGGTATACGAACACATAAGTAGGTACATCACACGTTCATTCAAGCCGAAAAACCGACCTTTACTTGAACTTTCAACTTTATAATAAAAATAATCTATAAAATAAATTCGCTGACTCGATCTAGTAATCCGCATTACCGTGGGAATAGCTATCATCGCTAACTAGTTTGGACAAACAAGCTAACTAGTTTAAAGATCAAAGCAGTCATTTAGGCGACGGGACACATGTCGAGCAAGGTGGTGCTTTAATAGCCGCAGCTTAGCCGCATGAATATTAATGAGCAATGAGCTATACCGCGCGTATTCACCAACATACTGTACCCAGCTGTAAATTGCTACAAGGATCTTTTGGCGCTCAAATGACGTTGACAGGGTGGCGCTGTTGGTAAACATTTGTGCGATTTTTTTGTGAAATGTATTGAAAAAACAAGATGGCGGCGTTAGTTCCGATTTTGGCCACGCGCCAAAAGATCCTTGGTAAATATGATACGTAGAGTTTATCAAAAAAACGCCTCCGTTCACAGTTATTTTACCTCTGACAGCAGCAACCTAACAGCAACCTTATTATGACGAGAATAAAGATCACAATGATTCACAACTCAATAACAACCTTATTACCATGACTATAAAAATCACTGTGATTTTGACAGTGATGCTAAAATCAGAGGTATAATAACTGTGAATAGACTTACTAGTCTATTCACAGTTACAGTACTTACATATTTTGACACCACAAGCTCTACTGAGCTTGTGGTGTCAAAATATGTAAGTACTGTACTAGCCTACGAATAAGTAATTACTTATTCGTAGGTACTAGCACATAGATGTGACCTACTTTGACAAATAACGCGGAATTTTCACGTTTCATTGTTGAATATGATGAGGTTTTATTGGACTCATTCAACGTTATGGACTTTATTGTGGTAAATATTTTAATTTTGGAATCATTTACTAAACTGTCCAAATGCAGCCAAAAGGCTATTTACGGACCCTGTACACATCTACGCTTCGCCGGGCTAATCGAAATTGAAAATTGATATTGAAATAGTTAGTAACGAGAGTCAGTTGCTTCGCTCCTACCTATCATACCTGGCCACTTGACAGCCTCTAGCCAGGATAGAAGGACACAGCACCACTCCATTGCATAGACGGATTTATTCCCCACTGTAATAAAGAGCCATACACACAGTATTAACTTAGGAAAATGTTCCGTCCAGGGTACAGAATTTAGTGCTTGGGACAAAATCGGTTCCTATCCATTACGGGATAAGATCTGGAGTTAGCCTTCCCAATTTCCGCCCGGACACATTTCTATTATCCTATTTAAGGATATATGAGGGAGAAAAGGTATTTCAGATATTTAATAACAGGTTTGAGCGGCTGCGATCAGTGTGCAATGTTTTTTATTAACGAAAAAATTATTAACGAAAGCGACAATAGTTATCCAAATCAAGAAGATGTTCTCCCAATCAAAGGTTTAATTAAAAAGACAAATAAGTAAAAAGTAAAATAATCTTGCAATAGTTAGTATATAAACCACGTTTTATATATAACTTCTTCTTCGTCGTATCGATGATTCCATTTTGTATGTAATGTATAAGCTATGACCAGAATTCGGCCACTTCGACAGCATTATACACGGTAACAGGGACATCGACCCACGAGTACATAATTCAAGGGGCTTCAGAATTATTTACTGAATTCATGGTAAAAGGTTGTGCGTAGAAATTCATCTTCGGTTATTGAAAAAAAAAACAGTGACACTCCGGGAGTGCCGACAGAAGTGAAAAAAACAAAACACTAACAGAATGCTTTGCCATCACTCAATGACATATCGGATACATTAAAACCGACTACATCCCGAGGACAGCCGAACACATCCGAAACGGTGTCGTTACAGTAACAGTACAGTGGCGCGAATTCAATGTCGCTTGCCTGACGGTCTTCTATAGACTGTACTACGGAGAGTGTGCGCAGGAGCTCCACGACCTGATCCCACCATCACCCTTTTACCACCGGACAACCAGACGTACTGCAGCGTACCATCCGCACTTGGTTGATACCCCGATGAGTCGTACTCGGCGCTTCTCCTCCACTTTCATCATGCGCACAGCCAAAGTGTGGAACTCTCTGCCGGCATCTGTGTTCCCTCCCACATTTAACCCGTCTGCCTTCAAATCAAGAGTGAACAGGCATCTTCTGGGTACGCTCGTTCCATCATAGACCTCATCTATCGCTTTCCATCAGGCGTGATCGGGGTCAAGAGCGCGCCCATTTAGCAATAAAAAAACAAAATGTTTTTTTCCCGTCTCAAAAAATGCCCAACGCGCCTAAAGAAGTTTTCACTTCAAAAATTGCTGTTCCATACATTTTGACCGCGTAGGTATTGCAATTTTCTATGAAACAGCTAATTTTTTTTAATAACCGACGAAAAAGTTCCGCGCTAGGGGGGGATCTAGAATCATGTACTGAATTCATGGTCACAGTTTGCGTGTCGATGTCCTTGCCTCCCTGTATATAACTGTAGAATTTTGCCACATTTTCTATATATTCTTCTATTGACACACGTATCATGTTGCAGCAACGGACACATGCTAACACATCGCAATAAGAAACCTTACGAGTGCAAAGCGGACGGGTGCGGCAAGTCATACTGCGACGCCAGGTCGCTACGACGACACACTGAGAACCACCATCAACCTCCGGCACCAGAAACAAGTGAGTATGTTACTGTAACAGTTGCAAGCAACAGATGAAACTTTTTTCTAGAAACGAACACAGGAGGGGTACATATTTGAATTTCGAAAATTTAAATATCTACGGTTAAAATGTCAATGTTCAAAACATCGAAAATTTAAATATCGAACGACCATAAAACCGAAAATTAAAATAACGTAAGTTTATATTGTCGAATGGTTAGATAACCTACGTCCAATATATCTAAAATCTAATTATCGACAAACATGACATCGAAAGGCTTAAATATCGAAGTACAGATTATCTAATGATGTAAATATCGAAGTACAGAGTATCGAATGTCCTAAATATCGATATTTATTTATATGTTGTGCTACAAAAATTAGTGACAGAAACAAATCGCTGCAAAACCGACTCCACGTGGTCTTGTCTGCCCTACCCCTAGAGTGTAATTTAAGCCCGCGTAGGCGCAGAGGGGCGAGGCGGCCTGCGAGCTGAGGCGGAGGTGGCTTCAACGCCCGCCGCCGCGGCTGAGGCTGGCCGGCGAAGCCGGCCAGTAAGCCGAAGCTGTGGTGGTGAGCGTTAAAACCATCGACGAAGATAAGCTCGCATGGGACCGCCGGAGCCGTGACAGAAACCATGCCTGCTGCATGATGCATGCTTGCTTGCACTCTGCATGCTTAAGTAATATTATTTTCACATAGTAAATAACTTTAAAAAACCCATTTGTAGGCCGCGCCCGCTCTTGCATCTTATGTCGACGGAGCCCCGCTACGCGGGGCCCCTATTTCTGTGTAAAGGGTTTAAAGTAACCTAACCTAACCTAACACCGGGGTGCAACCATCCTGCCTGCAAGTTCGATGTTTTAACTAGTAGGTATTTTTAACGTAAATATAATGAACTAAAGTGTATTGAATGTTGACATTTTGAACTTAGATATAATGATTATCGATGTTTTTAATCATTAGATATTTTTATAACTCGGCATTTCAATGTTAGACATTTTATGCTTAGGTATAACAATTTTCGATATTATGATATAACCGATATTTAAATTTTCGATGTTTTGAACGTTGACATTTTACACGTAGGTATTTTAATGTTCGACATTCAAATATGTACCCACACAGGAGGTACCTGAAAAGCAATCTGTATGCCCGTTTTCACTGATACTAGATGACACCTAAATAGATAAGACAATGTTTATTTGCCAAAAACAGTGCTTTATATTAAGTACCTTATAGACTAAATTAATAGCTAAATTTACGTTAAAAAAAAACTAAAATAAGACGCAAAGGAAGTGTGGAGTCCATATTCCATCCATAGGTGGTTACCATAATAATGAAAATGCACATTAAATTAATACTGATGGATTGTAACAGTCGAGAAACACAATGAAAAGTGTTATATAAATACCTAAATGGCTTTTGGATTTTCAACCCTCGGCTCAGTGCGGAAAGTTTTTAGGTATCGCATAGTCAGCGGCATTACATTTAGGCGTCGCGTAGTGTTAGTGAAAAGGGGCATTAGTCTATCAAGTCTAAGGCGAGACTTAAATCTCAAAGCAACGTTGCAACAGATTATTCACGTTCAGTCTGTAATCTTGAGAGATAAGCTGAGCAAGCATGCTGTCAATTCCGTGTTGGCACGTTCAATCAGCGAACTTATCGGCTCACTACACTGCTGCATCATAAGCTCATAGGAGTCTTCGTATGTTTCAGCAGAATATCTGGTTTACGTTATACGAAGTCAAACATTAACTGGCAAACGTAACGGCGAATTCTAAACACGACAAAGCAAAAAAACACAGATTTCAATCTCATAATTATTATTTTTAAATAGCGACGGGGTCAATGACCGCTGGTACTGTAATAAATCTGTCAAGTTCTGCCAGCTAATTATATTTGACCCTGTATTAATTATCTTTCAAAAGTCACAGAAAGAAAAAGGCTCGGTGAAAGAAATAAAATATAACATTTTCATCAAGCTGTAAGTAATAAAGATCCGAAATAAAATAAGCAATTAATAATATTCAACTGCTACTTACTCCATAAGGCATCGTAAATCTGGAAGGGTCGGTCCTAATCTCGATGAGTACCCATTTTTAATCGATCCCTACGTAAAAGGGTCTTCAATTTGTTTAATCCCCTCTTCTTGAATCGCTGATTAGTTTTCGAATAATGTTTGTGCAGGACGCTTGATTGGATAAATCAAATTAGTGAATTATAGTGGGTAAAATTCAACGTAATATGACCGAAAAAAAGTTTTTTTTTTGTAAATAGTTTAGCCCGATTTTCCAGAATTGATTCAGTAAATAATAGACTGAATGTTTTGCAATTGTTACTATTAATTTGCTGTTCATTCATGTCGAATTCGATCATAATAATCCCAAAGACCACACCCATATAATATTTAAAAAAAATAAGTTTATTGGCACAAAATACCTTTGTATACAATACTAATACATTTCTCATAGGAGGTACATTGGATTTTAGAAATAGTCGGCACAAATATTGAAAAACCCTGCCTCCTAAAGTAGGGGAACCCTGTGACCTAGGAGTCAGTGTTCTATAGTAACTTCGTGTGCAAAAGAAACCTTTATCTATTTATGTGTGTTAATAAACCCATGATGACTTGATTTAACTATGAATATGAGTGAGTGAGTATGTGTGTAAAAAGGGGGGGATAGTTGTGTGTAGTGTGGTGTGGTGTATGAGAAGGGGGGGGTGTTTTGTGGGATTATAAAATATGCATATAAACTTTTGCCAGGCCTTGTAATTCATATTTTATTACGATTACAATAAAATAATGAAACTATATTTTAATTACGTCGGGATCGTTAAATAAAAACGAAATATTATTATACGAACTCCGTATCATGTTACCACCCGCACATACATCGTCTACAATATCAGTATGGACGCATGTCTGTTCGTGTAACTAGTTCAAAACCCGAGGCGAATATAAATGGGTTCTGCGGCGAATTGAAACAGACTCAATACCTTCATAAGCCCCAGCGTTCGTCTCCTTTCTTTGTCCGACGGAAGCGAAACTTGTAATTAATTGTAGTAAGCTTTTGTATTCTTTAGTGGGAAATTAAATAAGTAACAAAACAGTGGTATAAGTTTAACAATTAAGAATGTCCTGAAGTAGAGAAAACTCGCGTTGGTCGTAAAGGGGAGGGTGTGAAATGGTTGGTGCAGTTCTACAGGCCATAAAAGCTTATTGCCTACGAGAACTGCAGCCGCGATAGTTTGCAGTGAAAGTGTCACTACAGCGCTACGGAGTGGCAAACATTCACGCAGATAAATATTCAAAGCATTGCATTGCACAGCTGGCTTAACACACGTACCAGACTTTTTTATTTCAACGCCATCAAAAATTGAGTAAACGATCATAAAGGAAATTAAAACAATACAACGCTGTATATAAAAGTGAAATATTATGATGAAGCAGTTTTTAAAAAACCTCTGATTTAATCCCAAAAAGATTACCATCTATATACTTATTATTTTTCTCCTCCTTCCTGCAGGTTCATCAAGCACGCCAACCAGTAGCGTCATTACGATTGTGGAGCGCGAGGTGACCGCTATCGCGAACGCTACCGCGAACGCGACCGCGAATAGTCATCATGCGCAGCGGGTCGCGTCCCCCATCTCACCTGCGCGTACTCAACCTCCACATTCTGATGTAAGTATAATTACTCAGATTTTTTCTATACCTAATTACATGAATGTTTTGGGGGTCTTTTGTTCGGCAGTGGGAGAAACTGGTTGAAAAAAATAAATAATAGAAAGACTAAACCGTAACTAAATCCCCCATCAATTAAAGAAGCAAGGAAACATTATCATTAGAGAAATCTAAAACATTATACAAAACATGATGCATGAAAGCCCTCATCATTTCTGCGTCAACCCCTTAAGTAGTACTTAGGTGATTCTGAAGAAAACTTTTGATAAATCAATTCAATACCAACAATGAATTTAACACAATATCTAAATGAATCACGGCACGATTGTGACGCGAACTTACAGCGAGTGGCGTCCCCCATCTCACTCACACATACATACCTACTCAGACCCCACATTCCGAAGTAAGAATAAACTTTCAGATTTCATTAAGTTATTTACACAAGATTTTCTTGGCGACCGACTTCTTAGAGATTATGGATTCTTGGAGAAAAGTCCTGTGCGGATTCTGAGAAATGTAACTACTGCACCGATACTCTAGAATGTTGTAAAAGGTCACAACAGCGTCTGAACAAATGCTGCAACATTAACTACACCTGTTTACTAAGAAAAGCTAATAAAACAAACCTCCTTATTCTACAAACTTAAGTTAACTGCAGTTGTTACTTTACTACTATTTTTATAACACTAGCGCATCGCCACACCAGAGTTCAGACAGACCGTCACTTCATGTAAAATACTAGTACCGTGGAATGGGGTTAGTTTGATTCACGGGGTAACTTTGATAAAAAATTACATTTTTTTAAAACAAGAATTGTTTAATTTCTGAACGCAACCGAAAGATTTCGTCTTGCGTTGGCAGCACTGAATGTCACTCTTTGACATTGCCCAGCGCTTGGGCAATTTAAGGGTTACAATAACTTCAAGGGATAAGATTGAAGTTATTTTAACCTTTAAAATAGTTTAAACACAATACTCATAGTTTTTTATGACAATCTCCGGTAGCGATCTGTTTGTACGTGCAGCGCTTGGGCAATGTCAAAGAGTGACATTCAGTGCTGCCAAAGCAAAAGACGAAATCTTTCGGTTGCGCTCAGAAATTAAACAATTCCTGTTTTAAAAAAATATAAAGTTTTTATCAAAGTTACCCCGTGAATCAAACTAACCCCATTCCACGGTACCTGGTCTATTCAGCCGGTGCGACTGTAAGCTGATCGCAACGTTGTTGGGGAAAGGCTAGGAAGATGAAGCTACGGTCTCAGCTGACGTATTTTTACAAACTAATAGGAACTCATTATCAAAATTGAGCAAGCCTCAAAAACATACCTAACCCTAATCCGCTAATTTCCCATCTGTTAGTTCATATACTCTGCTTTTAGTCCCTCATTAATCTAGCTTTTTATACTTAGGCATGTCTGGCGGCTTTCCAACTGGCCATCCATGTAAAACTCAGCCACCACCCTTATTAATTAACCAATTAGCCCGAAATCCGCGTTGTGTGTGCTCTTTTAATTTTCCGCCATTAAAGGTTTCGGCAAAAAACGTCCGTGAGTACGGAGGGTGTTTATCTATATTCGTGGTCGGATACATCAAGTGGAATTGTAATGGTTGAGTTTGATGATGCTGTTTCATATTTGTGAAGACTGCTGTTTCGTTGCCATTTAGTGTGCTTTTACACACATTAATAAAATGTTTATACCTAAATGAGGGTTTAATCAGTCAGACATAAAGCCAGCAAGCAATATTGTGAAGTGACTAAGATTCGACAGTCCAGAGGAAACTCGCTTCTTCTTCTTAGCGTGTCGATGGCAATCTAAATGTACTCGGCCCAGAATTCGGCCACTTTTTGGCGCCATCACTAGCGTCCATCAGTTCCTGTAACGTGCAGCTGACAGGACACGCAGGGCACGATATTAAGTGTCCCATCGTTTGTGGAACAGCACCACATTTACACCCCAAGGCGGAGTCGCCTATAAATTTCCACCTGAACAGGTTTTCCTTGCTTCGGCCAACCTGGGTCCGGAGTCTGTTTAAAGACTTCCAGTTTACCCAAGGTAACTCATGGGAAACTCGCTGATGACTCGTATGCGATCTTTCAGCCGGTTAAATGTACAGTCAACAAAAGAGATAAGTATGTAGGATCGTCAGATATAGTTGAAGTTTAGTAAGAAACCGATGGATTTTGTCGACTGAAATTTAATTTGATAAATGAGCTGTTTGTTTTCTATAAATAAAATAAAATTTTATTCGAGAACATCCATCGGTTTCTTACTAAACTTTAACTATATCCGACAATCCTGCATACTTATCTCTTTTGTTGACTGTACCTATTAGCCTGTTAACTAACATTTTCTCAAACAAGCTTAGTTGTAATACACAGCTATAATTCAAACAGAACGACATTCCAAATGCTGACAAAACATTGCAACTATCAACAACAACAGCACTTCATCAGTACATAACTCGAGCCTTCAACATTGAAACTTCTCCAATACAATAAATTACTTGAATTGCACTCGAGCAACTTTTTACGCCGTTTAAGGGCGAACTTTCCGGGCAAGATTTTAAGGTTGAGTAAAGATTGTACTATGTTACTTATTAGTTATAGCTAAGCGTAATATATAAATTATCTAATAATTCGATGGATATTTTTTGAAAAAAAAAAAAAAATTATAAGATAGTATAGTTTTATGATAATACTAGCTGCGCCCCGCGGTTTCACCCGCGTAAATGTCGATCCCGTGGGAATATCGGGATAAAAACTATCCTATGTCCTTTCCCGGGACTCAAACTATCTCTATACCAAATTTCATCGAAATCGGTCCAGCCGTTTTCATGTTATGTCGTGACAACGGAAAACTGGTTTCATTTTTATATATATAGATAATCTGTGGTTTCTGGGACGAGAAAAAGGCGTAAGATTATGTATATATGTGTTTTCTTAAAAAATATGGTAAATGATGATTTATAACTTCAGGCGAAAAGAGGATTGAATGAATGACATATTAAATGTGAAATTACATTGAAAATTAAATACACATTCGAACGAAGTAATTATTATTTTTCAGTTTATGAAAAACATCTAACGAACAATAAAATTCTCTTACAGTCAAGCAATGGATCAGACAAGTCGATTGCGACTTCAAGCAGTACCAACTGTGACTCGAGCCCCCCCTGCACCCCGCCCGCGCCGCCCACTCCCCCTGCGAGGCCCAAGCCCAAGAGCAGTAGCAAGCCCAAGTCCTGTACGGTAAGATACCAAAGTTTTTATTTATTTTTTGAGTATGAATAAGACAAGCTATCCCTTAAAATTTACTTACAAGAGTACGCTGTCAATGTCATCTTACTCTATGGTGACAAAAAGTACGAAATACAATATTGATAGTCCATAAAATCAACAAACCTAGTATACCTATGAATTCGCTATGGTATATGAATAAAGTCTTTAGTTATTTGAAACAAAACA
Organism: Amphipoea lucens; assembly: GCA_947508005.1. NCBI lineage: Eukaryota > Metazoa > Arthropoda > Insecta > Lepidoptera > Noctuidae > Amphipoea > Amphipoea lucens. The sequence continues at coordinate 7,329,674 of OX382373.1, read as the reverse complement.
ATGACCAATATGGTAAATGTACACTTTAGAAAGTGATAGTGAAAGTTGCCTAAAGGTCTTAATAATACTACATTAGCTTATCGTATTCATACTCTAAGATTTTCCTTCTTTGTGATAAGGAAATACTACAAGAAAAATACTGCAAAGACTAGCAAAGCGAACAGGAGCAAGCCCAAGACTTGTTCTGTACGATAACAAACTTTTTTCTACCTATTTATGTCGAAGAAAGGAGAAAAATACGGAGCTTAAACAACACTAAGAAGTCTCTTTGTTAATTAGTAGGATTGTAATTTGTTTCTTCGAGTGCCGTCGTCATCTTCAAAACATTTCAAGCGTTAATTTTTTCTCATTACCAACCCGTGGTTCATTAGCATTTTATTTTAAAAGGACTTTTAATATCCTATTTGTTTATCTCCCTCAACTCTAAACTGAAGTAATTACTAAAATATAAACGGACAGTAGAAACTCGTTATTATATCCCTTGTTTGTTCTAGCAATGGACCGTAACAATAGCCCGGTAAAACGTTAGAACAAAAAGACCAATTCCCGAAGAAGGATAGTCACTGGTCAGCCTTCCTCAACTCCAAATAATTTTCATCCTACATTGACCACCGTAACTAACAGCGCACGCCAAACAATAACACATCTGGGCGAAAACAAAACAGGCTACGGCGTAGCGTGTAACAATACTGCTACGCTACGTAGTCGACCGCAAACTTCTACGGAGTTTCGTAGCGGACACAGCAGTAAATCCTATGTAGGACTTGTACAACAATTCAGCCCACGTTGTAGATTGTGTATCGTTAAGTAACCACCGCACACATTTATCTAAGTACACACACATATGTTATAGTATATGTGTACTTATAAGTCTCGGGTAAACCATTTATAACTAGGTCGAAGACATTGCATTGTTGTATAGGGTCTAGTTCGCCAACAAGATTAAATCAATCTTTGCTTATTGGACACAGCTCTAATCTTTTACTTGTATTTTGGCAAATTAAAATCTTAGACAGTGTAAATAATGGTCTGTTGTTAAAGTAGACTTTTAAATTCCAATGTGTTGGCCAAGATAGAATAAAGTTACAAAATTCAGAAAAGTAAATTCTATAATTCAAGTTACCGACTTATTTTAATGCAAATAAATTAAATAGTACGTCATGTTCTAAAACTACGTGAAAATCTCTCAAATATTTTTCGCCATCTAACTTGTAAACAGTTCATTTGCTTCTCGCTCAAAAGATTTTTAGAACCTTGCCAGCATAACAACCCATCGCACTTACGTGGAACAAATAACGAGATATTTTATTCAACAAAACGCCAGTCAAAACATTTTTCCTTTAACAACACAAGAAAATAACAACCCGATATTATTGAAACTTCGCTCAACAATATTGTACCTACATTAAAGCTATAGGGTTGCCATAATTAACCGTTGAAACTTCAAAGCTGCAACTAGAACATAATTGAGTATTATTAAATGCAATCCAAGTAGAATTATTAATCCTAGTGAGTAGTTCTATTATGAAAACAATGTAAGTGGACCGTGGGAAGTAGGGTGGTTGGGATTCTTATGCAAATGGCAATACATCGCGGATCGGAGTGCGAATCGCCGCGCCGCCGGTGGGTTCCATCGGCCATTCATCAGCCTTTGTAAGGGTTTAATAATTCAGGTGCGGTCGCGGACTCGCGGACGCACCCCTACCATGATTTAGATGCGATTTCTGTGGTACAGACCATTTAGATTCTTAGGTTGAATTACGACTTTAGAATTCGTGAGATGAATTCCGACAGTGACGAAGCCTGTGTTTCTGAGTTTTAGCATGAAAGTTAAAAATAACTAAACATCGTAATAAAACTATTAGAAAATAAATTCAAAAATATTAATATGCACCTAAAACATCAAACCAGTAACTTCATAATACTACACTGTACTTAAAAAAGTATAATAGTTTAACCCACATCTCACACCCCAATTTAATCGAAACTAACAGCCAATAGTGTCTCGTGGTAGAGGGTTTGCGAATACGGTCCCGCATACATCGCGCGTCCACCTGTTCTCGTCCCATAGACCGCTTCAAGGGCTCTAGTTTGAACCGGCTATAACCGGTTTTATCGCATTGTATCGAACTAGATTCGGTAACATTTCGCACTGCTATAGGGTGCAATTTGAATAGCAGTTACGATGAGAACTTTCCAATGAGACATGTTTTATTATTAGATGTAGGGGCTGTTAACTTATTAGGATTTTTTTTTTGGATCGGCACCTGTTTTTGAATAAAAATTAATCATAGAATGCATCATGCAATTGTGTTATTCTTAGGGGTTTTTGACGCCTTCAGTGTTTTAAAGTAAGTATGGTTAGTTATCTTTTGTGCACTTTGAAAAAAAAAATGTCTCCGAAAAAATATGCTTTAAAAAAATGTGCTATTATGTATTCAATTTGGGCATACCACATCAATTCAAAATGTAGTACTAGTAAGTATGTATCTACATTAAATCGTACATGCATTTTGTTTTTGTTAAAAATAAGTGATAATGACTCATAATATTATGCATGAAGCATTCACAAATAACTCTGAACATGCAAATATTTCGCCAATCTGCACACGATCAATTTATAATATGATCCCGACAACCAACGTTCCGCTACATTCCACAAAACGAACAAATCAAAACAAACACAGCAAAAATAATTACACCGTGCACTCATTAAAATTACGCAGACAGGAATTCAGTTGATTTAACATGCGGAAAATTCACTTTGGACCACAAGGTTTTACACATACAACAAAAATATAATCACACAAATAATTAAAACAGGACTTGCGACACATCGGCATCGACCACTCGAAAATGGTCCCTCTTAATACGGGTTAGGGGTTTAGTTTGTATTAATTTCGTTTGGGGGTTTTGACAGCAGGGGGTCAACGTTAAATAGGCATTGCAGACCAGGTATGCGTCGGTGGGGGTTTATTAAAAGCACTCACTTTGATCGGAACCCTGATTCGACGTCACAAGCAGAAAGCAATAAAGCCGCTTCCACACGGGCACATAATTACAAGCGGTCCAGTGTACTCCACGGATATAATTCCCTCACAACATTGACAAAGGCTTTCAATGTAAAGCGGTTGTTTCATTATTGAATACCTGTGTATTTGCCGACGGTATTTATATTGTTTATGTGGGGTAGCTTTCATTGAATGCCATGCGAATTTTGATTGAAATGCACGCTTAGTCATGAATATATCGATCATCTAAATTGATTCAACATTGCAAGTGGTTTCTATCTACCTAGCCTTTTCCTCCACAACCCAGTTACTGGGTAACACGATACCCCTTTGCAAGACTAGTTTCGGCTTCTGACCCGTAACGACTGTCTAAGATCTACGAATGACACGGCTGACTGGCTCATAATAGACATATCGTATTCGACATATAGTACATACATATATGTCTATTCAAAATATTTGAAATTGATGTTATTTCAAGTTAAACAAATATCAACTTTATTTTAATGTTAATAAAGTTGATTTCCGAGTAACTAGCACAATTGAAAAAGTTATAAAAATGTTTGAAGTTGTAGCGTAAACAGAACTTTATTGTGTAGAATTTAAGTTATTTTTCCATAATCTCATATTTGTTTACATTTTTGGCCAATCAAATCAAAATCGCGAATGCAGATTAGGCACTAACAAACAATTCAAAGTGACATAATATTAATGTTTTCGAACATATGTTATTAGAGTTTTCGTGGGTGAATATCACGATGCATTTGTTTTATCGTAATAACTGGATATTGAAACCGAAACCTTTGAAAACTTTTTGTGTAATACATGAAATAGTCCACATAAACGGTTTTTGATGAATTAAATTCGCACAAACGGAACTCGGGAGGTTTTAAATGCAATACTGTAAATGTAATGAAACAGAACGAGAATTTAAATATTTGTCACCAATTCATATATAAAATGTAGGTATATATATAAATTATGCTGCATTCTTTTGTGCAAATAAATATATAGACATTTAAAGTACCTATTTATACCTACCTAATAATATATACAGAGCTAAGTACTTTACCTAGGTAAGGTAGGTGGTAAGCTAGGTAACCTCCGTGAGATTGTCAGCAACACCAAGGCGTTGCTGGCCTTCCTTGAGGAGCTCGGGTGGATCGCAGAATCGAATTTCCTATCCGCTTTAACGTGGAGTTACGTACACCAGCCCGTCTTACATTACCATACATAACAATAGATTTGGTAGAAAGGTGCTTAATAACGAAAATAAAATACCTATGTACCTACCTATGTTAGCTAAAAACCTCAATGTTATAAGTTACTGTACAAAATTTGCTTTTAGTTAAAGATAACTGAACATCTACGTAAGTTTATATTTCTCGTATCAGTAGGAATTGTTTTTCCTCGCCATTAATGTTCTTCCAAAAATAAAAGAATGACTCACTGAACAAAAACACGAAAACATCTCCGCAACTGCGCTTTAACTGTAATCCGACCGCGTCGGTTCACCACTTTCGCGGTTTACCACTTTTCAACTTTATTACAAAGAAACTATTTAATTCCAAACTTTATTCCTTTTCAGTAAGGTCTACAATCCCTTGATTATTTAATATTAATAAAGCTTTCAATATAGGAGATCACGTAGGCATTTTCCGAGTACAACTCGATAGCCTCTCGAATTTCGTCTGGGATCGATTTGTGTTAATAACAATGGGTTTGCTGTGTCAGGAACACATCGCCGGCGGCGGGGGTTAGATAGCAGTCGGCTCTAGACGTCAGCCATAATTATGGGCCAGTTGCACACCGTTGTAATAGAACACGTTTGGCGCCTGACATTGACGTCGGTGATCGGCTTTCATGTCATCGGAATATTATACATCTATATGTGTGGTTTATTATTGTCTCGGCTGTTCAGCTTAATTGTATCATCTGTGTTTGATGGAGGATAATTCACAGCTTTTGTTTTGTGTGCTGGCCGAGGGTTGTGGCCCTACAGGTATTATTTGAAATATTGCTTTGGTATGTACTTATTGTTCTATGGAGCTTTTCAATAATTCATTCGCTTTTCACTACTCTCACAGTTTTAGGCAAAGTTACAAGCACGATTGTACGTTTCAGCGATTATTATTAAATTCCAAACGTCAAGTTACAAATGTGAAGCCTATTTCGATTGACTGGGCACAATTCCAAACTTGAAGTCGCTACTGGGAATTTCAAATAAAAAACCCCAATAACACTTTGCCTGACCTGGTAAACGAACTCGAGACCCCGCTCTAGAAGGCTGGCTAGCGGCCAATAGACTTTGCTAAACGCACGTCAACTTGTCATCTAAACCTGCCTTAACATTTTAGAGACAAAAGCTTGAAAATTGTATTTCTTAGAACCGTGCCATTGGGTGAAATTGCATTGCAGTGTTAGGGGCAGCACACAAAGAGCTGTTTGTTACGTAAACTCGATTAATATAGAGAGTCCATTTGCCCGTAAACAGCCAATCTAAAATTAAAACCATTTGCGCTTAATTTTGCTGCAATCAAGGTTGCTTATAGTTGGCAAAAGTTTTTGTTATTTCACTTGTTGTTCTGTTTCTGTTAGTGATATTTTGAAACTTGCAGTTGTATATACAGTTACAGCAGCGTTGCAGTTGTAGGTTGCGTGGAAGCCCCAACAGCATCCTGAAGATATTGGTTGACAAGGTGGACAGCACCTTTATTAGGCACTGGGTGCAGAGGCACGTGCCAGAATGTGTTGAGCCACATAGTTATAAGTTGTTGTTAGGTTAGTTTGTGTGTTTAACTAACATAGTTTTTTTTTTAGTTGTTGTTACTAATTCTACATGGATTGTGTGTATTTTTATATGTGATCCGCAATAAACGATATTATTATTATTATACAGGGTCCCATTAAAATAGATGGACAAATTTTAACACAGCGCTCAGTACGTCTAACCAAAGATATCCAAGCAAAAAAAACACTGAATAGTGATTTTATTTTGACCTAAAATAATAAATTTCCAGCACATTAGTGTATTTTCGTAAGCTGATTATTATTCTTGTAAGTATCTAATGAGTTTTTCTTATATATTTTTTTACCATCGTTCTTATTTTGATGGTCTGAATGATTTCTAAAAGTTTGTCCATCTGTTTTAATGGGACCTTATATATGTACTTAGCAGTTAGTCGTTCGTATGACCGGCCTTTTTTTTTTTCTTTCCGTGAAAAACTACGGTTTTTACGCCGTGTGTAGGTCACGGTCGTCAGTGTTGTACGGATCACTATGGAAGCTTCTAGTCGGACACGTTTTTTCTATGACGCTGTTTATACGCCGTACCATAAACAAACCGTGCCGTGTACAAAGGGCCTAACGCTACGTTCAATTACGAAAGGCTTATGTAGATATAAGGCATTTGGCACAAATAACAAGGTCTAAGCTTTCCTATAAAATGTTGAAGGCTCACCGTTTGACATACTCGTAGTAACTTAAGCACAAGCAAGACTTTTGTCTAATATTCTGACATTCACATTTTATTTTTACAATTCCACTTAAAGGACATTTTATTGCTGGAAAGTGGAAACTCATATTGAAAACGCGTTCCTATTGAATAGTGAAACATTATTTGGTGGCTGGAACTTCCAAGTTGAATACAGATATTGAATAACTGACAGCCCTGACGTCAGAGTGGCGGGTTCATTATTGTTACAACTCTATAGAGCTCCATGCGAGGGTTATATTTTATTTTTAATGTTCTTTTTAGTTATATAAATAAGTGTTGATAGTTTTAATTCTAGTATGAACTGAAAACCTTTAATATTGTGAAGTTTTAGACATGTTGAAAGAAAAATACCTATGTTCATTGGCACTACAGCATAAAAAATACACCTTAAAAAAATTAAATGATATTATTACAGTCAAAAAGTAGGTAACATGCAATGCCAATAAGTACTTAGAAATAATTAAAAATAACGAAAAATTGTTTATCAAAGTTTGGCTATGTAGCTTTCATTTTAATAACTTTCATTTCATTTATTTTATTTATTTATTAATAACCAACTTATATTAACCGTTTGCACTGATGATTTAGATTCAAAATCAAATTCATTTATTTGTCCGAACATGGTGGTACATACATTACATGGTCTTAAATTAATAAATGGTCTCAGCACATTTTGCCACGTGGGGCGCGCACAAATATCAGGTACACAAATAAAATTATTAAAAAATTACACATAGAAACAAAAATTACACACAGAAAATTAGACATTCGATTTAGAGAGATACTTTAACTTAAACAATAACTTGCCGAAAACGTCAGAAACACACAAAAATCTTCTAAACAATTTAATTCACGCTCTTCTACACTCTCAGTATTCACATCCCACAAAATAACATAACACTACAAACATATCTCCGTCGTTCCTAAACTGTCACCATACAGAATAAGAACACATTTTTCTTTTAAAAATACGCGGGAATTTTCAATAGAAACCAATTTTCGGCGCGGTCAATACATGTTTAGCGGCCCCGCTGGGCGAAGCGCTCAATAAGTGAAGATTGGGCTCGCCACCGCTGCAATTTTTGACGCGGACCGCAAATTGCATTTGCTGCCTCTAAGGACCAGCCTTTCTTACCTGCATGAGGTTGTAACACACTATATGGAAGGTGTAATAAAATATTTTTAAAACACGAAAATCTTGCTCCAGAGAGTAGAACGTATGACGACGGTAATAAAATTGACTACTATTTTGGTAGTTTCTACTTGAGAACATAGATACATAAATACCTACCTTTTCTCCCGATAAAAATGCGGGAGCGATACCACGTTGCCCCTCGTTTCTCATTCATTCATGATACGTATTTGTCGTGTCATGCTTTCATGCTGGTCACTATTGGTGTAACCCAGAATCATATTACAGTTACAATATTTTTCTTTAGTGAAATCGATATTTTTTCCCTTGATCTACTTAAAGTTTTAGTAAGCGAAAATGTATTCCGCTGCAGGCATTTCGCTAATTAGCCTTTTTACTGCACACTAAAATAATATAATGTTAGGCTACAATTTAATTTTATTAATAGGCATATTACTGACGCACACTTATACTATCTACAAAAGTAAGTAACACCGTAATCCAGTTTTTATCCCACAATTTTACTTCAGATATTCGAAGACAAATAAAGATAATAAAATCTAAAAACTCAAACACAATGTCACGTGAGTATTTTAGAGAACAAAGAGCGCTAGTGTGTCCTCGTCTCAAACCACGTCCCAAAAGAATTCGTCGCTGTCTCTTATCGAATTCTACGTCTTTGTACATACCACCAACTCCGCTCCAAATTCGATTCTTTCTCAGCTGTCATCTGCTCGAATATCTCATGGACTTTTGATTTTTTCACCCCTCTGATGCAAGGAAATATGTCAAAGTTTCCCCCGAGATACAATCGCCAATATTGAAAATAGAAAATGAACATTTGCCCTGCAAAACTTTTATATATTAATTTCTGTGACTTTTAATGGGAGCGGAAAAAAGGAAACTCAAAAGTGAAATTAGATTTGAGATTCCCGTATCAGATGTTACTCCAAAACTTATGCATGCTCATTTGTTACATTTTGTCAATTTGAAGTGTAGGTATAAATACATTATCTGGATTAACTGGGAACATTACATATGCATCGCCTAATCCCCGAAACACGTACCTTGATTAAAAACGGTGGCAGCCCTTCAGAAGTGAGATCCAACAATAATTCATAAGTTTTAGCTAGAAAAGGGATCGTTTATAAAGACGGTGTCATTGTTTTAGGCCGACGTCGCGATCCCGCTCGACTCGCTCCATTAATAATGTAGGGTGACAACGACGCAGGTGCGGCCCGCTCCGCGCCGATAAACGTCCCGATGCATAATTGAAGACGTGTACCTAACGTAGCACTTACGTGACTCCCTCTATCTTCTAAGCGTAACATCAACTTAAAGCACGTGTTATAGATGGTTTTCTAATACCACCCCCGACAGTCTATAAAAAATATGTTTTCGCTAAGCTGTTTACAAAACTCAAGCCGGTTTCAGACGGATCAAATGTCGCGAATATACTTTTCTATTTCAAAGAAACGTCTTTTGAAGTATATTTTTCTTTGACACATTCGTTTCGGTAACCCTCAAATGCGGGCTGTAATTTAACGTTTGGAAACTCGCTAAATAGAATTACGTTTCGTAATAACGGTAGGTAATACTGTTGAGACTGTACAGTGTAAAAGCAAGACGAACACAAATAATTAAATTATTTAATTAAAAGACGAACAACTTCAAAAGGGCACCCTATTATAAAAAGTGGAAACTATTGACCTTTTCTAACGCGTAGTGACCTGTGACCTCTGCGCCACGTGGCCTACTCACCCCTCAACTTGGATGCCAGACTTTACGTGACCCTTATTTGTTGGCTTCCAAAAATCAGCATTTTTAATTTTTCACACGACATCGAACAATAGAGTTGAGTTATTCTGACACACTCCGCGTCTTTGTAAGTTGTTTAAGAAGTTCTATGAAATATTTTCTGTAACAAAAAAGAGATTTATCACAAAGTGGCAAATTAAATAATAATTAAATATAATACTAGATTACTTATTTTTATGCAGTAAAGAGGACTTCAACCAAAATCACAGCATGATAATAACTTTTCATTTGAGGGTCTAAAAATAAAACCCTGGCTAGCAGATAAACACAAGTTAATTTCAAGCGTAGTTGGCATCAAAGCTTTCATTGGCCTAAAACCCAATTTCATCCGTATAAAAGCATTTGTCATAAAATTATATCTAACTCTCAACAATAAAAAAACTTTTATGAAAACTACTTTATCTACTGCTATTCGGCTTTTATTTTACAAGCTACAATTTCGACTGAAATAAGTAGAGTTAAGGCAATTTATTTTAAATAGCATCTCAACTATAAAAGTAACTCTATAATTCTTTTCACTCGTATTCGTAATTGAACAAAATTAATATTCTCACAAGAAAATAATAATGTTTTAGTCCAAATAGAGTGTTCTATTAAGTATATGCAAATTGGTCTTCATACAAACTGCGCTGCTTTTGTTACTGGTCTGGTCAGTTATCTCGATTCGCGAGCTTGGAAATTAATCGAGGGGTCATCTCTTCGATATCTTTCCCATTCATTGTATCGTCATTTTATGTTCGAGTCCCATGAGATGAACATCAGTCTCGTCGCGAAGTAATTCGTGTTAGGTCGAAAACTTCGGCGGTAGCGGTGAACGGGTTATGTGTCGGGCATTGCGTGGGACGGCTTTGTACGTAGTCGTGAATAGTCAAGTGCAGATATGGACAATTGGATAACGGAGCTTTTTCAAGCGCACACATTTACTAAGCCTATCAGTAAGCCAATTCACAAGGTATGTAAATTTTATTATTTTGTCAAGTGCGCCTCCAAGGTTAAATAATTTATGAATATTTTTCTTTGATGACTTAATTTTAATTAAATTATATGTTCTGATAACTTAAAAGAGGTCCTAGTTAATGCAGGTCTAATAAGATTATGAACTAAGGCCCATTTCAGTCTTTAGGAGTATGCCACGTGTTTATGCAAACTCTACCAACATTTCATAGGATCATTAGGTTGTGTATACGCAGAAGGCGAATGTAACAGTTATTTTATAAATTTCATCTACAAGATAAGATGCAAAAAGCTCCGCATTTTTTTTACCTGTATAACTAAATCGGGTACCATTTGCGAACTGCGCAACAATAACGAGAGCACGGTTGAGACCAAAAAAGCACAATACTAGAGCCAACTGCAGTTCGGATGATGTATAGCAAAAACGCTACAGCCAGCTCTACAGAACATCTGCTCTCACCTCCACATTAACCTAACGAGCCAGTCCTAATGGCGCGTTAGGGGTGCTCCCGCGAAAAAAGCTTCAAATCAAATAAATTACGCTCCTACGACCCACTTTTAACATATGTCCTCTGTACCGTTATTAGTCACGTGACAAAAAGCGTTTTATGTACAAATGAAGACATAATACAGCGTTTTGTTTGTGCGTAGCAACCCTGACAACTGTGACGTCATTAGTGCGGGTCCCAATGTGTTTAGTTTAAGTGGTTGAATCCTAGTTTAGAGTTTTCATGTATTTCGTATTCGTGGCAATAAAACCAAGTGTTTGCAATATTAGTTTGTAAAGTTACAGTTGCCAGTGTAAGCCTGTGTTGTTTGCGTAGTCTGGAAAACTGAATAACCTGAATTAGTACATTCGATTGTTTTATATTCTCAATACTATACGATAGAAACATATTTCTGACGGTTGCTATGCGTGACATATTGCAAATCAGTTGCAAAAATATGTACCAAACATTAAAAAAGGACGATCTCTTTTTCTCGTAGTTAATACGTTCAAAATCTAGTGCAATCTCATCTCAGCGACAATCGATATCAAAAACTTGTCAAGGATGTAGGAAAATTAGAGGTACAAAAGGAACAGAGAAAAAGATTGAGACTGAAATTAGCACCTAATTGCGTGCAACACACCGTCAATCAGAATCTGAATATTTTTAAAAAGGTTATTGCTTATCCATTACTTCAAAAAAATGTCTTCTTAGCAAAGTAAATAAAGTAATGAATGTTGGAATGTCGAAATCAAAGCCATTCCTACTGTTCACACCAACAGTAATAATGGCTTTGATTTTACGCAATTACCCCGCATAATTCGAACGTTCTTAAAAATACGGGAATCGCCCCTCTGATTCTTGAACAATGGTAAAAATCTATACAAATAAATTAAATTGGAGTGTCTCTTTGTAATATCAAAATAACCGCTTCTAAATGCGGATGTATACACGGTACATATACCAAAATAACATTTTTTACAATTTTTGTCTGTTCCGGCTAATCTCTGAAATGGCTGGGCCGATTTTGACGGAACTTTCACTGGCAGATAGCTGATGTAATAAGGAGTAACTAAGGCTACTTTTACTTTAATCTGTCAAGATCCGCTAATGAGACACAATTGATTTTCTATTGTTTCGTCGCCAATGGGCGGACCGCGGTCCTTGACCGGTTAAAAACATCCACGCAAAAAAATTAGAACGTTTTCCGCCATGCACGCGAACGAAGTCGCGGGCACAGCTAGTTTTCTTTATAATTTGTTCTTCAAAATTGGTAACTGTAGACGTACAACCCTATGGAATGTTCGATATTCGTCTACAGCAGCTTTAATATTTGTTATGTCTACCCTTTTTAACAAAAATTGTCGTTTCAATTGAAATAGAAGACATTCCTTTATAATAATATTTATGCGACGTTCCTCTGTCTCATTGGATTAATTCAGGTTATTATTGTGTTTTTGTTAAGAATTTTTATCGTTGAAGTATGTCAGTTCTCGTTAAATTGACTGTATTTTGGTAGAAGATGATGCTAATATTATTGAGAGCAAACATCGTTTTTATTATAGGTACTACTGATGTATGGTTTAAAATATACTACTTACGTGAGTATGTTGCTGTGAATATATACTTCTCCTGTATAGTTGTAGTACTGTGGAGTGCAGTAGTATAGTTATTTATTTATTTAAATCACAATATTTAATAGTTGATAGATGTCAAATTTCTTCTAATTACCAGACAAGCCCCGCCCGCGCGGTGGATTACGGCCCACTCCCTCTATATGAGAGGAGGCCGGTGTCCCAGCAGTGGGAATATTATAGGCTGATTATGTATCATCATCATCTGCCTAGCCTTTACCTAGCTATGTTGGAGTCGACTTCCAGGCTGATTATGTATGTTGTGTATTTAAAGTTGATTAGTTTGATACTAAAATTTAATTTTGTAAATAGAAAAAACCGTACGGATAGGTATTCGTCGAATTAGGCAGTAAAGCGACTTTAAATTGTGGTCAGCAAAAAAAATCTGCTAAACACCTAAATAACAAAAGAAAACACGTCAATACACATGGGTTCATAAATCAAAATGATTCAATTGATCAAGATGATTCTCGGGCGATTTTTTAAACGCTATTCTTTTTATCGTGCCAAGGAGTTTCAACCCTCGGTGTTGAGCCAAGCTGCCAAGCATTGAGAATTCAACAGAGAGCGTCATCCCAGCGCGTCAAAAATATACACTATTGGATTTTCAACTCCCGACTCTAAAAGCAGAACGCACTGCTAAAAAAAAAATACCCTAAAAACAAAAATTATCTTCAACGACGATTCCAACTTAGAAAATAAGCTACAGCGACCGCTAATGAATTACGCTCTAAGCATAATAATAAAATATTCCTTTTCATCTCTACTTATATTAATTGGCTTTATGTTTAGTAGTCCGAACCGCAATAAGTGTCTCGTTCATAATTGGTTATTTGTATTACGGGTATTAATTAAGCTTTTGCTCAATTAATAATGAAGCGGGTAACGTTAATGAGACTAGCGGACTGAGGCCAATATAAGAATAGTCGCTAAACTAAATAAATAATATTTTGTTTATTAAGATGATGAATGATCGCACACGGTCAGTTTTTTGTGGTACTATATTGAAGATATTAACCAATGACAACCGATCGACAGGTCTATAAAAAACATTTTCCTAAAATAACCAGTGACCCACAAAACATGGGTCGTCCACAGAATTTAGAAAACAGGGAGGGTACAGTACTGTTGTGATGAAAATACAATACAAATAAATAAAATGGAAATGTCTGTTTGTAATGTCAAAATAACAGCTTTTTACTAAATGCATATTATGAAAGTAACGGTACTATAAAACATTTTTTTCAATCTTATCTGCCTGTTTATTCCGGCTAATCTCCACACTCCGCATGACGGGACTTTCACTGGCAGATAGCTGATATTATAAGGAGTAATTTAGGCTGCTTTTATTTTAGAGAAGAATTAGGGTTCCGCAGAAAAAAATTAAAACTCATGAAGTTTTCCGACATGCACGCAAACGAAGTCGTGGGCACAGCTAGTTTGCGTAAATTTTCGTAACTTAAGTGTCCTTAAACACTGCAATAATAATAGAGCACATGAGAAAGTATTCTTTGTGGCAAGTACCTACCTACCTAGAGTAAAACGTAACAGACACAGTTTTAAACTAAACTCGCATCAAGTTAACGAAGATCCTTATTATTATGATATTCAATAAGTTTCTACTAGTGATGCAACGAATACTACTTTTACGAATACGAATACGAATACGAATATCAAACCTACTATTCGGCGAATACGAATACGAATACGAATATCTCGCCATGGTAATCAAAGACTTATTTATTTGAATAATGTTTACTCTTCTAATATTTAAAATTTACAACAGGCAAATTTTTATTTAAAAAACATAAAATTTGTAGATTTTCTGGTTTTAGGCGATTTCTTTTTTCAGTCTGGATGTTCCCAGCCGTTGAAAAAGTCTTTCCGAGGCGACTGTACATGGCTTCGTCGCGTCGTCGTTGCGGTTAAGGGCCTCTGCACACGTCATATTTTTACGCGCGTTCTTCAAATCTGCAGTAAATAGAGTTGCGTACAAAAATATTAGTTTTTAAATATTCGTATTAGTATTCGCCGAATACGAATATTCGGTAAATGTCTTCTATTCGGCGAATACGAATATTCGTATTCGTATTCGTTGCATCACTAGTTTCTACTATAAGTCTTGACGACTTTTAAGGGAATAAGTCGTTTAACAATCATCTACCTTCACCTGCTCGAACTGTGCCAGGCAGGGCCCAGGGGTATCGTTCAAGTATTATTGCTTGCAAGACGACAATAGCGCCGGAAAGTTTCGGGTGCCAGCCCTAACCCACCCGTAATGCCATTAAGCTTGCTCACCTTCTGTTTCTCTCAAATTGGGTTCTACTTAAACATTCAAGCTATTTTAGAATGGTTATTTAAGGCATTCACTCTCCTTTTCCGACGATAAACAATAGACATTGTTGTACGATCGAGTTATTTTATGTTCGCAAAAATATCGTCGTAATCGTCCTCCTAACTGCGCGTATAGAACAAACTCGAATGCTAATGTTCGTAAATAGAATAATTCCGACATTAAAACATTTTATCAGATATAATTTACGAGTTGGCGCGCGACGCGTCGGACGCCAACGCGGTGCGACGGAAATCCGCAACTAATTAAAATTCTACGTGAATGAATAACTGCACTGCGCTCCCGTTGCGCTTTGTACGAAAAATTTTGCAAATAAATATTACCGTACCCAGCATTATTCACTATTAATGTTCTAACCAAAGTTAGCACCACACTCTTCGCATTTACGGCTCCGGATTGACCTATAATTACCAATTTCCTTTTAACCGTCAGGGATTACGCAGAGTCCATCAGAATCCATTAATTAACTCGGAATAATAACGAGCTAACGAAGATCGAAAGTTTATACCTTGAAATTACGAAGTACGTAATAGGTTCTAAAGTCTTTTGAACTTTTCAAAAGTCATCGTGAATTTCACAGACGCAGCAAAGCAGTCAGAAAGCCGCGAGTGGTGCGAGTGCTAGCGGGGCGTCGAGCGGAGCGGGCAGCGGTGCCGCGTCCAGTGCCGCGCGAGCCAGCGATGTCAAGCCGGTAGAATGCAACCTCTGCCATCGGAAATTTAAAAATATACCTGCTCTAAATGGTCACATGCGATTACATGGTGGATACTTCAAAAAGGTAATTATTAAAACCCACATTTCCTCAAAATGTTGTTGGTACTTATAGAATGTTAAATCTCTTTAACTTGGTATTGTTTCAGGATTCTGACAGCAAAAAACTTGATAAGAAAGAGTCAACGGGACCACCTTTACAAACGGCTTCGGTATCCGTTCGAGCGCTTATAGAGGAGAAAATCATAAGTCGCCGAGGTGCAACTGTTGCTTCCACACCATCTACAGGTATGTACTACCGAAACTAATCAACACACTGCAAATGGTACTTTTACCTTAGCAGTAGAAACTCTCATCTCTTCGATGTTTACAGGCACAAGTACAGATTCAGTGGTATCCCGCACAGGGTTCGTAGCGCCGGCTCCTCCACCACTGTCTAACATCCGGACTTCAGTAGCTTCGCCTGCGTCCCCGGTCGCCACGTCGTCGCATTTCGTCTCCCCTCGAGCACCGCCCGTCGTCACTGTCGCCTCAAACGCAGCAACTAGCATCTGTGCCGCACAGAGAGATTCTACCCTTATAGAGTTATTGAAGAAGGGGAACACTAAGGTAAGAATAATCTTTCGGTTTGACCATTTACATATGCTATTAAAGGAGGTAGTAATCCCTACGTTTGTCGACAGGCTGTAAAACGATCAGCATCAGATCCCGGTCATTCACCGCCACAACAAGACTTCACTTTCCGGCCAGAATTATTCGGAGTCTCCTTCAATTCAGATGATGGCTACTTTTCGCCAGCACTAAACGAAGACACTTTTCAATTTACCGCAACTCACGACCAATTAGAAGAACTCGCCTCACTGGAAGACTATGCTACTGTAGCAGCATCTATTCGAGAGCGATCGCCTGTAACGTTTCCATCCAATCGACGACTCGCTGCGGTCCTAAATTCACCGCTACCAGAATCCCTTGCAGACTTCGGCGCTTGTCATGGAGGTTCACCGGTTCCATCGCCAGGAATGGGGTATGCTGCCAACTCACCCGGACTGTCCTACTCTACTAATGGTTCTCCAGGGCTGTCGTTCACAGCTGCATCGCCAAGTAGCTATTCGAATCACGCCGAGCCATCACCGGGAATGGCGTACCCAACGCCTCCAGCTTCCCATGGTGCTCACTCACCCGGTCACAACGCACCTCGCGCATCGTCGCCACTTTCAGCTGCCTTTTTCACTGCCACAATGTCTAGTCAAGAAGAGGTAATTAACATTTCAATATTAATGTTCATTTTTTGCATTAAACTCCAATGTAATTTCCTTTATTTTGTTAAGGTGGAGGAAGCTTTAGAAGAAGTGCTGCCAGAAGAGTGTCGATCATTAGATGCGTACGCACTGGAACCTTCTCCAACACCACGCCGGATCATGCTTAACTCTGAAGATCCACTCTTATCGAGCAGTCCTCGAGACTTCTCACATCAGCGGCCTTTTCGTCGACATAGTCGAATGGCTTCGTCTACTATTTCACCCCTGCAACAATGGCAGCACGACTCACTTCAAGTAAACACACCGACTTCAAATTTTGTCCATGTTTGTCTTGATAAATCTCGTTGTAAGATATCTTAATTTTTTTCATCTTTTCCTCAGGTGTGTGTGGAGGGTCGAGATACAGTGCCAGCAGTATTTCTGAGTCCAAGCAGTGTGCCTGCATCCCCTCAGAGACGCAAACGTCGAGCGTCCCCGGCCGGTCCGTTCCGCTCCCGCATCCGGCGCACCTCTAGTCACTACACACCTCAACCATTACTGCCTCCGGACCGAGAAGGATCAGGGCTGCTTATAGAAAATACAGCAGGTAAACAGTTGCACAAGAAGAACTTGAAGCACACCAAATAACAATTAGGTTTAATAAAAAAGTTATTACAATCAGTGATCCTCTTCATGGCAAATGACAGACCCAGACAGACAGCACGATCACCCTGCTTACAAAATGACTGACCCTTGGCAGTGTTAGACAGAAAATTGACAGGAAAGCTAGAAAAACTTCACCAGTATCCAGGCATCGGCAGTGAGAATCTTCAGGCCTTTAATAAGTGTTCTTTTTTTCCTTTTCAGGTATAGCAGCCACGCAAACCGATGTTCAGGCTCAACTAGAAGAGCCTCGACATCCACAAATCAACATCGGCCGAGACTTCCAGGCCGACCTGCCCGCGCTATGTAATGATCGTATAGACTTACATCGCGTGCCGGAACAGCTTCTATGGGACCCTGGTATCAACGATGCCCTAGACGATAATGAAGGTATACTCATTTCAGATTCACAAATGAAAAAAATTAACTGTTAAGACTATTACAGAAAACTAGCTACGCTACTCGGTTTCACTTGTATGGAGATTCCCAAGGGAACCATGCATTTTTCTGGCATTAAAAGTATTTTATGTAACTTGGGAATAATGTAGCTTTCTATCAAAAGAAAAAAAACTTGTAATCGAATCATTACTTCTTTTTACAAACATAGAAACAACTTTACATCCTTATTAGCTTAGATTTGGGTGATAGATTATTCAACAAACTATTATTTTTGCAGTGAGAATGTTCATGGAGATGTCCATGTGCGCCGCGATGCCCGTGGGCGGCCACACGCGGGAGTTCGCGCTGCAGACGCTGGGCGAGTGCGGCGGCGACATCCGCGCGGCCACGCTGCGCCTCATGACGCGGCCCGCGGCGCCGGCGCAGCACGAGTCGCGCTGGACCACCGACGAGGTCGAAGCCTTCCTAGCTGGACTAGGCCATTACGATAAGAATTTTTACCGAATTTCGCAGCTGGTAAGTGACCACCCTTAACCGCAAAATTTTTTTCAATCACCAGTATTTCGAAAATAATAACAGGTGAACTTAAATCTCTGCTTAACTTTTTCCCAGGTAAGAACAAAAGACTCGAAACAATGTATACAATTCTACTACTTCTGGAAGAAACTCACGAAAGATTACAAACCGTTGTACTTACGGAGCTGGACCATGGATCAGCAGGTTTCTACACAAGTAAGCACCGCCATTCACTCTGGGCTACAACACTTTGTCTTCCGGCTATCTGATGAGTGAACAGCGAATACTTGACGGATCTTAATACACGCGACTTATCTACATCCAGGGTTCTGTAGGCCAGTATAGCGCGCTCAGCACCTCGGCGTGCGCATCCTCCACGGCGACCTTCGATACCGAGGAGTTCCCTTGCAAGATATGCGGGAAGTAAGTTCCGATACGCGGATCACGTCTGCATACCGCTTACAATATCGACATACAGCGAACTGCACAAACGCAATTTACGTGGAACATCGACTTCCTCAAACTATAACCCGTGCCAAACGTATCAATACCCTTAGAACTCTTGATATTTATTTACAAACTCTTTCACTAACCACGTAAATTGCCTTTTGTGCATGCATTATGTATTAAGAGAAATATTTACAGCTTCATAGTAACTAACTGAATGGGCGGAATTGTGTTAAAATTAAGTTAAACGATAGAATTACGGCTCAGTGAATACGGCACTAGTTGTGTAATATCGTAAATCGTCGACGTGTACAAGTGTTCAGTACGGCAGCGGCCTCGGGCCAGCGCCCAAGCGTCAGATATTGATGTTGATTTCACGTCAACTAATGTTTGCCAAACTTCGTATTTTAAACTAATTATTTATTTATATTATTATATAATATCTATTCATTATAGAAATAGTTTAAGGGCGTACTTTGCCAAAAAATGTAATTTGTGCCAAGCATCCACGGTGCCTAAATTCAAAAGCACGTATTCTTCATTGAAATATTATTAAGAAATATATTTTGTTAGACTAAAATTAGCAAAATTCAAGAAAGTGTTGTGGACTATTTATACTATATCTTACGTGCCATTAAACCGCTAAAATACAAATTCAAACGTTAAACGGGACAGTTAGAGTAGTTGTATGTTAAGGCTACAATGAATAGATTATATTATTTGACAGCCATTCATGTAAATATAATTATTATAATGTATTTTCATTGTATTTTAAGACAGTGAATTTATGTCCATTGTTGATATCTTATTTATTTGTCGTACTTATCGTAGGATTAATATTTAAAAGGGTTTGTGTCTTAATGTTGTATGTATATAAGTTTTCTCTAATACTAACGCTTCACGCTTGCTTTATCTGCAGTTATGCTTATAAGTTTTAATATTTTTCGTTTGTTTTTCTTTCGCTTCTTTCATTTGTTTCTTGTGTTGCTATTTCTAATAGTGTACCCTGTTATGTTTCAGAGTTTTTAACAAAGTAAAAAGTCGTAGCGCACACATGAAGTCGCACCGGCCACTCGACGCCGAGCCAAAACGGCCAAAACTCGAAAAGCCTTATGAAAAGGTCGAAAGATCCGATGACAGATCCCACGCGACAGCTGAATACCAAAGCAAACCGCCCGCTCAGTAACCGACTCCTTGCTCACTCATCCCGGCCGCGCGGTCCGTGACTAGCCGGCTGTCCGGCTGTCCGACTGCCCGACTGTCCGGCTGTCCGGCTGTCCGGCTGTCACACTAACGACTCAACCTGTAGCTAACTACCGCGCACACGCACCCCGCACCACAGCGACACACACAATGAGTGACTCGCTCGGATGAGGACTAAATGCTGAATCGTTTAAGCATTTATTATGATAACGAAATAGATAATATAGATTAAATTAAAAGTGACCTAGAAAGAGCGACGTAGTATCTAGTAGCTAGAGAAGAATTAGCTTTGGACAAATACCTATAAAAAAGTAAACTTTCAAAATTCTCGTACCTAATGCTAAGCTTGGAGAGAGCGCATAAAGATATTTTGTATAACGATTGATACATAAATAGGTAGCTCTTCGTAAAGTTTTTATATGACAGACTTCTAAATGTGACTTGCAAGTGTGATGTTGTACATAATGATAGAACAAGTAGTTCGTGTAACGCCGCGGTTCCATCGAGGCGCGAGCTCATCGAGATATTGATCTATATAAGTATTACCACTATGATATACGTGTGATAACATAATCGTGTAGTAACTACACTACCTCGTTTCTATTGATCGTTTCATTTTATCACGAGCTCAGCTCGTTGTTACATTTGCTTGTTTGCTCATTACTTTGTTAATTTTGTAGTTATTCGTTTCTATTTATTTTTCTAGTCGTATTAGACAATTTTATGTTGAATGCACTTTGGAATTCAGTCATTGCTCTGTTGTAGTTACCATAATATTAAGACAACGGAATTCAATTCAACATCCGTACCTACTAGTCACATATCGATGTTGATCTACGCACTTAGACAAATATTACCACGTTTAGATTTGCTCCGTGAGCTCGTGTGATCAAGTGGAAGCACAAAACTGATTGATACTTTTGATTGATCGAAACTAAACAATGAATTGATATCCGTCACTTATTAGATGTAAATTATATTATATTATTATAAAGCTAACTTCCACTTGATTCCGAAGTGCTCACGGAAATCGACAAAATGGAGGGATACCTAATATTTTTTTACACAAATATTATTGAATGCTCAAATGTGCTATATTTTATGTTGATAATATTATTATCTAGTTCCTTGTTGATCGTTCTGAATATTAAGCCATTATTTAATACTTGACAATGTATATCTAGTTAATTTATTTTAATGTGAACATTTTTGTCTATAAAAATGTCATGTAAATGTGTCTACGTGTACCTACGTGTTGTGATATACCTATGTATGTATGGTTTATTATTTCATCGTATTCTGTCTAGGTATTATTTGATGGTACAAACCGGGCAATACACATTATTGCTCAAAATTGTATTAGCGAGTGTCTCAAGTTGCCTGGCATTCGGTATCTACTATATCTACTCGTACTCCACTGCTCCCAAAGTACAACTTATTTCTCGAGTAACAAATACTTCGTGGTTGTGATGTTTGTCTTTTTTATTGTCTTCCGATACTTCTAACGACTAAATTAATTTTGGGGCAGAATTCCTCGTAAAAGACATGTTATAACAATTAATCTTGAATTTTATTTAATCAATGTTATATTAACAAATTCTTCTTTAGATTAAAGTTTAACAATGTCTATGAAAATGCGTGGGACGCGCCGTATTGTGCAAGTAGCTCGGTATATCTAAATAAATTTATGACAGAGTTATCGTAGAACTGCGTGTGTGTTATATCGCGCTGGTGGTTATATCATACATAACATTAAATAATATAAATAACTGCCGTTAATTTATAAAAATATACTCGGTAAATAGATAATAGTTATACCCAGCGGTTGGTACACCTCAGTGCGATATAACGCAGACCAGCACGCTAATTTCATAACACGCTATCAGTAGCAATGGGTTTCATTTTGACAGTTCAACAACATTCATTGCGTTATCACGTTGTTGAGCAGACACTTTTTCGAACATAAATGAAGCAATGGATTAGCAATATCCTTGAAAATGATTCAGATTGAGATTGATAAGTGTTACGCAATTAGGATGGTTTTATCGTACAATGCAGATATAAAGATGTATTATTTTTTTTTATATCTTCTGGAGATGTATTCGTTTTACTTCCACGAGTACCTGAAGTCCTGAACAGAGTTCTGCCACAGTGTACACGCGTATCATTTGAACTCGCCGTGTCGCGTATCTACTGGTTGTTATTATAATGTTGTGACGCATAGTATTTGTAAATCACTAACTTGTGTGATTATTTGGTTGTGTTAATCTATCTTAACAATTTAGACGAAATTTTCTAATGGTGATGTGAATTCTATACTTTCTAACTCGATATGCCAATGTTCTGCCAAATTGATAGTTGTAACTGATTTAAAATAGGTACATCGTAACTAGAACGAAATATAAGTGACAGATTAATTAAATTAAATAGACGTTTTTCATTTAGACTAAGGCAAGGCTTCAACTGAAACCCCAAACGTGAAGGTTTAAGTGAGTCACACAGCTTTAGGATTCATAAATTACGTAACAAAGTGCCATTTAAGTATGTCGTTGTACTAAAATTAATGAATTTAGACCGATTATTTTGAATAGACCGACGACATTGTTCTTTTCTCGACATTCAGAGCGTACAGAGTTATTTTCTTAAAGAAATAAAAAATTAAGTCATACATAATGATCGTGTAAATACTGAATATTTTTCCAAAATAAACTTAACGGTACCGGAGATAGTTCTACGTCGTAATACAATCTATTAAAGACAAGTCCCTCCAGAGATAATTTTTAACAATACTCTTAGCTATTAAGACTGAAAGGTACTTTCTAAATTCAGAAAAACTTCGTTAATTTCGCGTAAATGTAGATAACTATTCTTCCTTTCATTATTTATTAACTGTTAGTAGTGTAATCATGGTGTCACTAACCCATTCCACGTGCCCAGTCATACTAGTCAGGGTATAGCTTTATGATGATACCCTAATTTAACCAAATGTAACTTAAACTAGAGCATCGATGTTATGTAGAGCGCCCGCTGCGAGCGCCCCCTAGAGTTCAATAGGAAATGTCGCTGTATTCTAATAGAAATGTGCACTCAGATGCTAAGTATTAAAATTAACATAAGATTGACGATTTAAACAAAACTTATTTCAACTTAAATATAGAAGTGCCTTACAATTTTAATTTTTTATACTGTTTTCTTAATTTATTTTCGTTTTAATATCTAAAAGCACTGGAAATTGCATTTATTGATCCACTATCCGTTCTGCGAGGTCAGAATCGATGTGCGGATCGCCCTGTCGTGTTTTGTTTTATGTTGTTTTCGTTTCTTAAAATAAAATAATTCTTAGAAAATAAAATTAGAGGTTTAATGAAAACCAAAAAGACGTTATTTTTTCATGTTTTTCTTTTTAAATTAGGAACGTCTATAGTATTAAAAAAATCACAAAATGTACATCAACAACATTATCAGAATATCTTAACAACAATAACTGAAGGTCAATTGTATGGAGAGTCTAATAATGTGAGGAAATCATTTTACAAAATAATGTAACATAATGAATCACCAATGAATACAGCGCTAATTAAGTATAAGTACTAAATGTTTGTAATATTAAATAGGTACTTACCAATGTTATGTTCGCTTGAATGTTCTTGTAATCCGACTCTTGTTTCTACTCTGTAGCCCTGGCACATAGTGTAAATGTAAGTACTTCTGTATTTGTGTCAACACATAAAATGTTACTATAGTATTAATATTTTGTAAGTCTAAATGGATATTATATTCTTCTAATTTTGTATCAAGCGCGCGAGCGGCGCGGCGCGGGGTGAGGCGCGGGGAGAGGCGCGGGTGTTAGGGGTGGGGGGTGATTGTGCGCCGACGCCGCCGCTCCGCCTCGGTGTACTACGTACTTAATACGTACTTACTTGTAATATAACTGTAGACGATTAATGTACACGTGCCAAACGCACGATAATTGATATTACACTCTGTGTTGTGATTTTGAAAATTCTGTAAATTACAAAAGTCTTTGAAAATACTATGGAAAAAAATGTAGACACCTTTTTAGATTAGCACAATTCTTCGCGTAGACACATTAGGCCAAAAATTGATTAAGCATTTAGATTAAACGGACGTAGGTAATCATTGGAAGATGTAAGTGTATGTATGAATAGATTCATTGTTATATTCGATCAATGTGATGATTCGTAAGAACAACGACTTAACTCGAGTCCTGTACCCTACCGTGCTGGGCGACTCTTCACAACTTCGCATATCCTTGAAACAATAAGTAATAAAATTAATCTCTATTATATATATATTGATAAATTTATTAGGGTAACTAATTTTTTAAGACAATGACTATTACGTGATCTTTTAGATTGTCTTTATTAATAAATATATGGTGAAGGTTTTGTCAATTCGTTTTTATTTTCTACTCCTTCTACTGTACTTACATACCCTTGACGTTAATGTAGCCAAAATGAATGCTGTCTGAAGTATCGTCCACAAGGGGAGACCCAGCCCTTGGTACATTTAGGACCTGCGCCCTCTGACGGCAAGACACGGCAGGCGATCATTCGACATCACTAGATGCAATCGCGTACTGACGGCAAGATGCTGCGGTATCCTAAAGCCTTGTACGAATTAAGAGTTCCAATGTACGCGTAGTCGGCCACGCGTACACAGGAACGATAGTCCGTACCTGCAGGTTATGCATTCCAATTTCAATCTTATTGTCATACTCTTAAATTATATTTCTATTCGTGGCATAAAAATCCCTTGCCGTGCCGGGCCGCCATTCAGGGCAGGCCCTTACCCACATGATGCTCAATGAATCGGTTAGAATCCCGCTAATCACTGACCGACGAGTTACAATCAACCGACAAGCGCTGGGACACAATATGTGCAATTTTCAATATACATAAAGTATAACCTAAGTCCAGCACTGCTGAACTGCTATAGGAAAAGCTAGACTAATAACCCCCAGATACTCTAAATCCATTTCTAGTTGCTACAATTGTAGCACTGCTACGAAAAATCTTCATGATTCTACGGCGTAGCTAAGCTACGATGTCTTAGTAGGCTACGATGTCGTAGCAGAATGTAGCTGGCTACGATGTCGTAGCAGATTGTAGCAGGCTACGATATCGTAACAAATTGTAGCAGGCTACGATGTCATAGCCGTTTGTCGCAGGCTACGATGTCGTAGCATATTTTAGCAGGCTACGATGTCATAGCCGTTTGTCGCAGGCTACGATGTCGTAGCATATTATAGCAGGCTACGATGTCGTAGCAGATTGTAGCAGGCTACGATATCGTAGCAGATTGTAGCAGGTTAGGATATCGTAGCAAATTGTAACAGGCTCCGATGTCGTAGCAGTCTCTAAACCAGACGTCCTAAGTAAAAAATTATGAAATTTTCTCATCATCCCCTTGTATTACACCCATGAGATATTTTTGAGTTGTTCTTGACCGCACCGTTTTTTAAAAAAAATTGGATTTTTATGCAACTGAATTTTTCGAAACGTCATGAGAATCTCTAAAGCGCTTATGCAACTTGGCTGAATTTGTTTTCTATGAATTCAGACAAATGATCTAAGTTGCATCATAAAAATAGTTGACTTGGAATGCCGTTAATTTGTCGATTTTCAAATGAAAAAAAAAATGAATGACTTGATGATTTTTTTTAAATTTGATGAATGGATCCGTCTTTGAAAAAGGAAGTAAAAAATAATGAATTTATTAAATAACAAAGCTTTATTATGTAAAAATAAATAATGTTGTATGTCTCTTATTTGTTTTTGACTGCCATAACGTGGCTTTTCTTCAGTTTTGGTCTTTATATGAAGGGCACATTGGACTTATATTCTTATATAGTAGCTAAGTAGCATTCATAAATAATATTTTTTTCTAATCAGTTGATCAATTGATTAAAATTTAAGAGACGTTTATAAATAAGACTTCTAATGTTTAGCAGATATTGGACTTGTTTTGTAAGTACTTATTTGCAAGTAGATTCTATTAGGTTTGAGTACTCGGGCGGTTACAATACATAGTGTACAGGGTAAAATGTAGTTTAAAAATAAAACCAAAATTGTCGTCTCCATCCGTTTATTAAGAACATTGTTACCACAATGAATCTTATCTACAGATCGATAAAACTCTGTTACAATTACGCAAAACAATTGATGGACAACAATAAAATAAAAATACGTAACACAATAACACCCACGGAATTATATCAATCACTTTTGAATTCTATTTTTTATGACCTTTTGCAGGAGAATTTTAGGGTTAAGATTAGGTTACAACTGAAAGTGTAGTGTTGTTATTATTGTAGGGGATGCAAGACTATACGATGATACAGTATACTATAATTATGGACATAGAGTAAGTGATGTTCATTTTATGTAAGAAGAGACGGGAGCCCCATAGAAAAAGATGAAAAACGTCGCTTGTATGAAACTTGTACTAAAACTGAATACCAACATAGCAAAAATGACACAGACTATGCACAGACTGCAGATGTTAAAGCGAGACAGCGATAGCCGCCATTATGTTTAGTACACGTTTCATAGTTTCTTTTTTTATTAGACAGTTGCGTCAGACTGATCATGGACTAAGTAAAGTAATAGATGGACATTGACCGATCAACATTTGTACATTTAAAGAGTGGAGAAAGGAGATGTCGTCATTGTGCAATACAGTGAAATGCAGTGTTTATTCAAGTCCTTAACCGGTCAAGCGGCGCGCGTCGCCGATTGGCGAACCGCGACGCTTGACCGGTTAATATAAACTCAAGACGGTGTTTTCTTAGTAGCGTTTATAAATGCAGATGTACAGCACTACACTTCAAGGTGAAAACCTCACAAATATAACATTCAACTAGTCAAAACATGAATTGAAACTTTGGTTAGATTTATATTACGATATATAATTATAACAAGATACAAAACTTTATTACATGCTTCCAGCTCTTGTTAACTATGTGTTACACTAAGTTGTGATAAGTACTGAAGTGTAGCGAGGCAAAATTATTATTAAAAGAATTTAATAAATTACGTGAAAAATGAAGACATACGGACAGTAGGACAGAGCGCTAATATAATTTTAATTATTATACAAATGGACGTAGCGATTACAAATATAATTCTTCTCAGATTAACTCTGTTATTATAAGGTCGGGAGCATACTGCACGACTTTCACAACAGCAGAGCGACTACGTCACTAATCGTAGCGTCGTTCTACGCCTTAACTTCAGACACGACTGAAGGGTAAGATGCCTACAAAATTATGTATACAGCCATTATCTTAAAACATTTATTCAATCTAATCAAATTGACGGGACAGTAACATCGAATCGAAATAAATGTAAGTACTACGACGACTAACAACAAATCTACATTATTGAAAAATAAAAACACACAGGAAACCAAGGGACGTTATACTAATAACATTGTTTGTATATCTAACCAGTTAAAACACGTTTTAATTAAATTACTCTCGATACACAAATGAAATATTCATCAATGCATTATACAATATTATACACGACCACAACTAAGTACGTCGCAGTATTGCCACACAAGTTATCCAATATCTGAATACGGAAATAGAAGAAAATTATTTCAAATACAAAGTAAATGAAGCATATTTACAGATCCCACTTTATTCGTGCATAAAGAAATATATTATTATTTCTGAACTATTAATAAAATTTGAATTATTGCATTTCTAAAGTGTCCATGAGACAAACTCAACACTTATTTTAAACACCAATCTACCCAGTGCTCGAACAAACTAAATTATTATTTTTTTAGAAACATTTTTATCTAATGGACTAAAATACATACATAATTGGTATCAGTCATCGTCAGTTTATAATACATCAGTGGTAGCTCCGTGTTTTGTAAGTCACTCTACAATCACATACACAAATAGTCCACACACCTATTTTCAATATTAAAATTGTATGAGAAAATCACGCACACACCTACACAAAAATATTGAATATTATTGATCATATCGAAAGAGGAAATTACGATAAGTATTATGAAAAGTAGGCCAATGAAATAGTTTGTATTTCGTTTTCGATAATTAAATACGAAAGAAAGTTTTTCACTATCATTTAAATATTTTATTTCCGTAAGGTTTATGTGAAAATACATTATTATTAAACTTACATATAACAAAGAAATCTCGATGTTTTTTCAAGTCGCTAGGAGGGAGGAGGGTCGCTAGTAAAATATAATATTCAATATCTATTGTCACAAACTTTAGGCCTTCAATGTTACGAGGAATGAGTACACGTAAGATTTCACTTTAAAATATACTACTAAACTAAACAGGACATTCTTAAAGCCGAAACTGAATTCGCCTAACACTCCTTTCTCTTAAATATTTTTGTATTTTGAGGAAAGGAGTTGCTGAAAATAAAAATACAGTAGGTATTATAGATTCACAAAAAACCAAATTTAGACAAAGATCAATACTACATATTATGCCAAGGAACCCAAAGGTGAAACCTTACGCGTACTTCAAAAGCTCACGTACAAATTACGTCATGAGCTATTTAATATTTGCCTTCTCCTCTTTAAGCACAGCTTCATACAAGTTCTCCATACAATTCCGGCAAATAGGTTTGTGTACAAAACACGGCGCGTCACCACTGACCAGCGAACACTATCTGCGCACACGCGAGGTGGCGCGCGCGCGCTCGCGGCTCCGTACACTGCGTCACTCCAACCTGACCGCCTTCTTGCCTTTCACAATCGTGGGTTTGTTTTTCAGCATGCCTTTTCGCCTTTTGGATGTCTGTGGGGAGAAAATAGTGAAGAAAATGTTATTTGACATGTTTGTGGGTGTGATAATACTTTATTTGAGTAAGCACTGCAGCCAACAGAAATCACATTCAGCTTAGTTTATTCGTCGTGTGAAACATGCAATCTTAAACAAGGCGTAACATAGATTCAATGTATCAAAAAAAAAAATCTGCAGTTCGATAAAAACTATGGGATATCAATTATTCTTAGTTAATAACTCACTAAAAGATTTGCAAATTCTTGTTTAGTTTTTTCTTTTTTGTTACACCTTGTATTTTTACTGGAAAAATACTCAAAAATACTTCCTACTACTACTCTATACTTCGCTAATACGTTTTATAATAATGTTGCCAGACCATAGACCTTACAATGTTTAAAATTAAACTATTAATAAGATCAATTAATTGATCGATCGTATATTCATAATAATTATATGGCCAATGCCACCAAGAATAAGACCATGAAATTTTTATTTGGCAATACCGGATAGATTACATAATTTTGATCTGGCAACCTCTTAAATGTGAAAATAATGATAATGCGAAAATTAAGACAGTAAAGCAAAGATGTATGACGTCACACAAGCTCAGGCTACATACAACCACATACATCGGTCAAACAGAACTCAACAGTGGTAGGTACTATACCATCGGTCCGCCTCCTAAGGCGAGCTGAAATATGAGAAAATTAGTCATTACACCTTAGTTATTAGTTACGTGGGTTCATTTTAAGCTTTACAAATGGGTTATAAAAGTTAAATTGGAGTTACAGGACAAAAGTACCGTCTCATGGGTACAGTAATCAATGTTAAATAATACCGTCCTTACTGGACGGTATTATTTTGTTAATGTTACAATAACATTTGATAATGTCTTTTTTTTTTGATAAATTATGTATAAACCAACACCAGAAAGAATTAATAAGATAATTATTCACAAAGATGTTAGTAAAATAATTAGTTAGTAAATGAATATTAAAGGTTATGATTTCATGTCTGTTATACCTTTTTAGATATAGCGTTGCTGGTCGGGACTGTTCGTTTTGCAAGCGGCAAGCGCGGACGGTTGAACTCATCTGGCTTTTTCACTCTGGAAATTTTATACAAAATTATCATTATCCTTTTATCTCTGCAGGGTGAAGCAGAAGGGTATGGGCGCACACTCTGACTCATAGGCTTCATATATTAGCATAATCAGCCCATAACATTCTCACTGCTGGGACACAGGCGTCCTCTCTGTGAGAGGGAGTGGATCGTAATCCACCACGCGAGCCTAGTGCGGGATGGTAGATGTCACATGTGTGAATATTTTTTTTGTGGTTCTGGAACATGCCTTCATTCATTACAGGGATGGATATATCGCCATTTAAAAATAAATTATGACTTTATGCATTGTATTTAAAACCTCCCAAGAGTTGATCAGATTACATAGTAGTTAACATACCTGTATATTCTTACTAGCCAGTGCTCCGTCGTGTAGGCCTCTTCTAGATAGGTGAGCTTGAAGCCGCGGTTGCCTGGCAACGCGCCGCGCGTTCTGTCGTAGCCCGGCGGACTACCGCCGCTATCGTATCTACATAGATCAAAGTTTTATCATACACCCTCCAATAATTTGAAGCAATTCCAATTTTTTTTAAATATGTATAATATTTATCAAAAAAAAATACAACCGAATTGAGAACCTCCTCCTTTTTTGAAATCGGTTAAAAATAATTATCAGATATCACAAACTTAAAGCCGATTCTTCTCCATAGGAAACGTACAATTGGAACCGTGCACCTAGCTTCTGACGTTTCATAAGTGCCCATGTAGGTTTATGTGAAATAAAATATTTTGATTTTTTAAATACAAAAACAAAAAAACGATGATCAATGAAAAATGAATGATGGTAAATGGCTGCGTGCAGATGATATTAATATTGTAGGGTTACATACCTATAATATGATAGTTTGTACATTAGACAGTTTAACATAGTTTTAGAGGCTTCTGAGTCAACTCTGTATTCGCCTCTCTCCGTGAAATAATCCGCTTCCTGTAGAAGAGGAAGTAATTTAAAGTTTAATTTGAGGAATGCACTACACCTAAGGAGGTATACACTTGCTTATCGGAACAGGGACATAAACGCCAATTTTTTTTTATGACAGATTTTTATATGGTTGACAAGTCAACTCATTTGAGTTAGAAGCTGGTAGGGAGAAGTATTCATATCTAACGACCACACACATCTGAAAAGAACCTTACAAATTGAACTACACAAATAGTAATTTAGGGCTTTCCCTTAGTGGTGGGACACAACAGGCTTAAAAAAAAAAACAATACTCACATGAATATCCTTAGGATGCTCTCCCTCAGCGATACGAACCATCCAGATAAACTTATTGATATCATCACCAGAGTAACCGATGGCCCCTCCGAATATGACCAGTACATAGTCGACATCGAGCATCGTCATTATCTCATACGCCGCTGTTTCATTACTCGCCATGGCCTTCCCGACTAACGCGATGTGGGAATTGTTCCAAGTGTTGTTGTCGACTAGCGTTGTGCGGTTGCCCATGCCGGCGATCTACGAAATTATATAAAACCTTTTAAGAAAATAATCGTCAATTTATCAACCGTCCCATAAAAAACTTCAATACATATTCGACGCACACAGCTGATAATTTTTTCGCGATTAGGGGCCGTCCATTAATCACGTGATGTTATTTTGGCATTTTTAACCCCCCCCCCCCCCCTCCCCCTTGGTGAATCATGGTGAGGTTTAAGACTACCCCGCCCCCCCTATATCACGTGTATTTTTTAGTACCTACAAATAATCTTGATTTCTTCCGCCGCCGCCGCCGCTTTTCGGTTGAATATCGCGCGTTTGCCAAAAAAATAAATACACGTGATATATTACTACACCCCCCCCTCCCCCTTTGTGATATTTCTTGATCTTTTATTTTTATAAAGGGTGAAGGTCCTGAGGTCTAAGGACGTCAGGAGAGTTGGTAGCGACTTTCTCGACCTTATACCAAAAACGAGTTGTGTAGACATATTATTATGTTTAGTAATTAAAAATGCGAATATTATAAATGCGAAAGTGTGTCTGTCTGTTACCCCTTCACGCTTAAACCGTTGAACCGATTTAGATGAAATTTGGTATAGAGATAGTTTGAGTCCCAGGAAAGGACATAGTTTTTATCCCGATATTCCAACGGGAAACTTATGCGGGTGAAACCGCGAGGCGCTACTAGTATGAAGATAAGTAAGATAATAATTTGAGTGATTGTGAAGAAGAAGGTTCATTTTTACTTTTGGCGAAGTCAAATCAAATTATTCCTTGCCTGCAGTGTTTTATTTGACATACTACCGTCAATTATACAGTAGTTTTATTATGTTCCAAGTAGTTAACCGCTAAATCTCCATCCCTAATCGGTAAAAAAATAATGTTAAACGCGAGACCAAAACGTAATAACATCGATTTCGTGCTCCATGAACAATAAAATATGAAATATTCGAGTATAGCAAATGTTTCTAGTTGTTACCTGATAGCCATAATCCCACCAGGACATAACTCTCGCATCTTCAGCAGTATTCTGAGACAGCCAGCCGTATGCTTCCCTGAAGTCGTCCAGGATTTTACGAGATCTGAAAGAGTTAATGACATGACGGTATTTGATAGCTAAATATGACGGATAAAGGTGAATGTCCACTGGGCCGAGCGTCGCCGACAAAGTCCGGATTAGTAATTAACATCGAGTATTTAAGACGAGATTGAAGGAAGTTAGGCTTTGTAGAGCGTCGTCTCTGTCACTCATACCTTTGTCTCTTTCTAAAGGTCGACGTGTCGTATTTATATTTACGCCCGATTATAAAAAGGAACTGCCTCGTTGGTCTAGTGTTAGCAAGTGCTACTGCCAAGCATGAGGTCCTGGATTCGATTCCCGGGTCGAGCAATTTGTTATTGGGTCTTTCCATCTAGAATTGTGGGTGTTCGCACTTGTGCCTAACCCTCAGGGGGATACAGACATGGTGAAATGTTATTTTATAAAAAGAGAAACTATGATAATTGATATGACTTACCCATCATTTCCGTAGCTAGCGAGTACGATACTAGGGCTGGAGTAAGCGTTGGAGGTAGCCCAGGTGCAGTGCACGGAGAACAACATGAGGAGGATCATGAACAGTATCAGCGTGACTGAGCGCACGTTCATGCCGAGCCCTGAGTCGGGCGGGATGGTCGGCTCGTGTGTGCGCTTCTTTAGCTTGCCGGCCTGTTGGAAGGTTTTTATGTTACAACTTATTAGAAAAAACTTATATATTATTATTAAAAATACAAGAATATGTCCTGATGACGAGTTTTGTGTGTAAACATGTTTCACACACATATTGCATGACAGGTTGCCAGCAACATAAAAATAAAAAATACGTTGCGCAAGAATATTTTGTAACTTTTTGTTTAAAATGTTGGTGTCGGAGCCAACAAAAGGTTTAATTCTGCGGTCACATATCATAATCTGAACTTCTCTTTGAGAGGATTTCATATCCAACAATGTCATTGAACAGTATCATGCAAAGATATGCATCTTACCTTATCATACAAGCTCTTAGACTCCTCAGTATCAACCTGAGGTACTGGCAGGTCATCTTCCCTCAATACCAGGTCCAACAGGATGGAGAAGGCTATGCCGGACAGTACGCAGACGACGGGAGTCAGGGTCAACATGAGACGCACCATCACTCCGGCGAAGTATACTGCGCTCAACGCGTATAGGGCGACTGGAAGAGACACAAGGTATAGAGATATTACGACGTCATCATTCTCTGAAACTGGCGAGTGTGTCGATTGCAGATAAGCCGAGAAAAT
This sequence comes from Amphipoea lucens, assembly GCA_947508005.1. Lineage (NCBI taxonomy): Eukaryota > Metazoa > Arthropoda > Insecta > Lepidoptera > Noctuidae > Amphipoea > Amphipoea lucens. The sequence continues at coordinate 7,295,944 of OX382373.1, read as the reverse complement.
AACACGAATTATTATTTTAAGGAACTTCGATTGCGTAGTCTAAAGATCGGATTTGTAGCAGATTTAGCGATCAGATATTGGATCAGTCAAACTTAAATGATAAAAGGAAGCAGAGGTAAATTGACTAAGCACTCAACTTAAAAAAAAGAATAAGGAAAAATTAAAAATGTAATTTGTTTAGTGTACGCGGGGCGTCGCGGCGCGGCCCGCGTCTGGCCTCGCCGTCTCGGCCCGTGCCCGTAGATCGTTGTATGAAATTTTTATTTAAATTAGAGGCTCGATTTAATAATGTAATTTCGTCGTACCATCATTTTGTATAGTTACATAGTGTAAATAGGCATTTATTTATTATAAATTTATAGCAGTGTGATTTCTATACATAGCTGCGGGAGAGGAACACTTTAATTGGGCAAAATCGGTCTGGGCGAACTGGAGACTATTCATGTATCATGCATACAGCTCGGTTAGCTCGGTAAAACTAAAAATTAATTTGGATTATATTGGAGTAGAACTAAAGTTCAAATGTAGGTAAATCGGACAGGGTAGAAGTGTTACAAGCTAGCAATACTTTTGTTTTTCTCGCATTGTTTCACTATTTAAACATATCATTCATCTGCAAATTGCTGAAATGTACAAAAATGTTACTCACCAAAAACCCTCTCATCGTTGATATTCTTGATGCAGTACCACAATCCTACGGGGAAGGTGCACACGAGGACGTGCAGGTCGAAGAAGAACGACGACCATGTGGTGGGCTGGTGCTCCGACACCGACGCTATGATAGGAATGTGGATCTTCGCGTATGTTGTGTCCCATAGCGAGTAGAATCTGAAATAGAGATACGGTTAGGAATTTGAGGGTTACAAAACTGGACTAGCGGACATACAGCTTCATCAACTAGGTACCCCAGCAAAAGATACGCAATATCAAATCCGACATAACTGCATAACCGCTTTTTAACCGACTTCAAAAAAAGGAGGAGGTTATCAATTCGACTGTCCTCATAACTTGCGACTGGGTGAACCGATTTTCATGATTCTTTTTTTATTTGAAAGCTGGTGCTTCCCGTGTGGTCCCATTGTCACCAAGTTAGGATCTGATGATGGGATCTTAGAGAAATCGAGGGCAACCCTCAAATTTTATAGGCTCACTTATTGTTTTTCGCATATTTTATGAAGTATCTTGTGTATTTGCGTATGGTTGTCACCATCTCAGGTAGCTGGGCTGATGATGGAAGGTACAACTCCTTAACAGTAAGAAGTTACTCGAACAGGCAAGGACTGTTTTAGTAAATTGTTTTGATGTTTGATAGGGCATTTGCCACATTTGGTCTCATGATCATCAAGTCATGACCTGATGCTGCAGTCAGGATAGTCTGCAGAGTACCTAACTCCTCGACAACTAACAGCAGATATATCGTGTTTAGGCTCATTGAAAAGGGCTCGATGTGTGGATAAACGTACTGTTAATGAGGAACACCGAAGTACATAAAGACCTGATGCTGAAGCCAGGAGCATCAGAAAAAGTAACAACCTTGAAATTACAGCACCGTAGTCGTGTTTGGGCTCATTTTAAACAGGACTACATTTTAAGTTCAATGCAATGTTGACATAAGTCTGGCCTGATGCTGCAGCCAGGATTATCAGCATCTAGTCTAAAAACATCAGGTCAGGATTTGATGATGGGATCATGGAGAAATCGAAGGAACTCTTCAAATATTATAGGCACACCTATAGCGATTTGGGTATTTTTTATAGTAACTCGTGCATTTGCTCTCGGAAAGCACTATTTAGTGATGTGGAACTGATGATGAAGATCACAGATGGCCACCGGAACTACTCAATAATATCTAAGTATTTCACGGGTTGCGATTCGATTACTTTAATATGGGTGCTAAGCAATTTATGCTCGTCACAATGTGAATGGTGATATGGAGCTGATGGTGGACCTGGAGAACTCCTCAACAATTAACTTCCCTGCATCGGGAAAAGCAATATTTTGTTTGTAAAAGGAGATGATCACTAGGCTATTGTAACTTAGATAAATTATAAGCAGACAAACTAAAAAGCGTGAAATAAAAACTTTTCAAGAAAAAAAAACCAACTTCCAAAAAAACACTACAAAGTGAAAAATAACTTTAATTTCGGAAGTCGGTGGCAAAAAACTAAAATACAGATCCAAAGACACCGACTTCCGAAATTAAAGTTATTTTTCACTTTGTAGTGTTTTTTTGGAAGTCGGTTTTTTTTTTTCTTAAAAAGTTTTTTGTATTTTTACAAAGACATTTTATAATAGACCCGACAAACGTTGTCCTGTCCAAATTACAATCCATAGAAAAAATGTTCAGTTTTCTTGAATTTGAAATTTTCCGGGAAACGTTTCGCCACCAGCTCGCCATTAAACTCCGGCAGCCTTAACCAACTAGCCAAGTTGGATCATGCGTTGGTTCGAATTCGAACCCACATCAAGACGTGTTGAAAGTATTCTATAGGACAGTCTTAACAAATTCAATGTTATAACAGTATAATATACATGTATAAACTTGAGGGGTCCCCACATAGCCACGCTGTCTTTATTTTCAGCGCAAACTAGTCCTGTTTTCCGTTACCTTTTATGGCGAAATCCGCCGGTTCATATTTAGTTTAGTTTAAACTTGGTTAGAACGACAAATGTCTCCATAGATATGTTAATTATCTCAAGAAAAGCATTCATTCATTATTCATCTCCAGCAAAACATTTACGACCATCGACCAACTTGTCGAAATTGAATTCTATTATCGGTGTCGCGTTAAGAAAAATAAATGAACAATCCTAAAAACCTATTTAGACCGTTAAAATAAATGTTGATGTGTCATCCAACACAAACATTTGACAGGCTTCACTAAACTACTGAGGGGTTTATTTATAAATGTTGCTTTGGTTAGAATTGATAAGCGATTGTTTAACCATTCATTTTTGACGTTTAAAAGTCTCACAACTTTAAGCAACGTTTATAAATAAACCACAAAATCTCTTACTAATAAACGTTGTATAGCGTCTGTTTATTTATACAACGCTTTGTCTTCTTCTTTCGAAAGTCAAATTACTGACGACTGAAAGAGAAAATTCAGTGTGTAACTATTCATCTGATATAATACGTTTATTAGTAAGGGGTAAAACTAGAGACGCTCTCAAAACAACACCTTTCCGTCAAAACATCGCGTTCTATTTACTATTAAAACAAAAGGTGTAAAGATTATTTATTTATTTAAACTTTTCGCACAAAAAGGTACAAAGGCGGACTTAATGCCTTAGGCATTCTCTACCAGTCAACCAAGGGTGGTGAAGAGATTAGATGGCAGGTGCTTTGGTTGAGAGGAACAATGATAAAAAATAAAAAAAACTTAAAATTAGGTACACAAATACATAAATAAGTTATATACACTCACATACTATTTACTTTACTATAATTCAAGGGAGAGAGATGTTGAGATGACTCTACACTATTTGTTTTGAAAATAACTCTGCAATTTCCGCTTAAATGCATACCGACTGGTGGCCGTCCTGATATCAAGAGGAAGTGCATTCCAAAGAAGAATGGACTGAATATGAAAGGAAGAATGAACAAAGTCAGAAGTATGAGAAGGACAGAGTAGGAGAAGATTGTTAGAGGAACGCAGATTAAGGTCAACACTACACTTACTAAACACGAACATTCCTATCAAGCCATAAAACATAGGTTTATTACCATTCTAAGTCAACACCTGTAAATGACCTGGTAACACGTTCAACATAACTCGAACACATGTTTAAAAGGAAATAACGCATGTAAATATAACAACTGGCGTTTCATATGTGAACTTATGTTTATTGTTTATAATACAGTAGGTGTATTTTTACAGTAGGTAAATTATGTGAAGTGTGTGGAACTAAATGGCAGACCCTTTCATTCATAAACGGTTTAATTAGTGTGTAGCCTTTTTACTATATTGACATGGAATTGAACAAAGATTGGAAGCCATTATAAAGATTAATAAATGGACAGAGGTCTCTGTGAGAGGGAGTTGGCAGTAATCCACCACGCGAGCCCAGTTCGGGTTGGTGGATGCCTCCGAATTCGAGTTCTAGGTCGTGGGTTCGAATCCTCACAGTCGCTTTATTTATGTAAATTATTTCATCACCACTGCTCTCAAAATAGAGAAGGAAAACATTATGAGGAAACCGACATGTTCTAGAACCAAAATTCTATTCTGCATTATCATAGAAAAAGGTACTTATCATCATTATACTGCCTTTGTTTTAATCGCGAATCCTGATTTACGATCCGTTTCACATAAGGACCTGAACTGATACTTTTTCGTACACTAATTTATAATTCAATCCTCTATCATTATCCATTTGGCCTAGTAGGTCAAATGGCAAAAAATATAGGCTTAATCCGAATGCCTAGCGATATTATATTACGCCTGAGGTGGGGGGTGACGTCATCTGCCCACTGACCGACGTCAACACCCATCGATGTCAGTAGCATAGCCCATACAATATATTAGTTTAATACTGACCTTCCACTCCAAGGGGCGATGACTCCGGCATACGTAAGCAGCACAACTGCTAAGAACACGGCACCGGCGGCCGCCAAACCACCCAGGATGAGCAGCTGTTTCCACTGACCCTTGGGGTTCAGGCTGTGTAGGTACCTCATGGCACCTACAGCCATCACCAACGCGAACACACCTGTTGACAATGAATCATCATCATATTATTTGCTTGTTTATCGCGGAAACATCAAAGCGGACAGAAACACACAATCTATTTTAGACTTTATTTGTAGGTGCGCAATGTAGGTCTTAAGAAAGTGGCTGGGACAGACTGGATGTGGAATGCGGAGGACAGGGTGTTGTGGTGCAGTTTGGGAGAGGCCTATGTCCGGCAGTGGACAACGATAGGCTGAGTTGATTTTTTTTAATGTAGATCTATATGTTTTTTTTTTAAGCAGTGCAGTGGATACTGCGCTTCACCATGTCTACTTTCCGTAATATCTAAGACCGTCAGTCTGATACATGGAGGAGACATTAGCTAGGATCGCTATGATTGGTGCAGTGGATTCTGCACTGCGGGTCGAAAATTTTATTCCCGCCCAAATTAAATATTTTTAGGATAGTTGTTTCATTAAAAACGTTTTAGATATTGACTTATTATTACGCAATTTCCTAAAAATGAAACTCATTCTTTCATCGACTTGCGCTAATAGAAAAAAAGACACTATTTTTAGTAGGCTACCCGGGTTAGAATAGGTTAATTATTTTTTTTTAAATGGTTCGGTTAGGTTAGATTAAAATAATGACGCCCTACGCACGAGCCGAGCGAGCGAAGCGAGCGGTGCCGCGGCAGCGGCCGGCGAGTGCCAGAAACGACTAGATATAAAAAATACCGTCATGATCACTTTGTGACTGGTTAGAAAAATCTTTACATAGTATAAAACAAAGTCGCTCCCGCTGTCTGTAAGCTTAGATCTTTTAAACTACGCAACGGATTTTAACCTTTTGAACGCCAGAGTATAAACGTATCGCCCGCCGTACCCCTGACGCCAGGCAACTTTAATGTAGTTTTAAATAATCGGAAAAAGAAACACAGAAAACTTAATTTAGTATATTTATTTTGTTTTAAAAAAATGTCGTTTTCTTGTCGTCTAAAGACGACGGTGGCGTGTTGGGCACGTTTTCATTTGTCGGCTGTACACGACCGTGGCGTTCAAAAGGTTAAAAAAAACTACTTACTAGATCTCGTTCAAACCAATTTTCGGTGGAAGTTTACATGGTAATGTACATTATATATATTTTTTTAATTTTATCATTCTCTTATTTTAGAAGTTAGAGGGGGGGGGACACACATTTTACCACTTTGGAAGTGTCTCTCGCGCAAACTATTCAGTTCAGAAAAAAAATGATATTAGAAGCCTCAATATCATTTTTGAAGACCTATCTATAGATACCCCACACATACAGGTTTGATGAAAAAAAATTTTTGGAGTTTCAGTTGTAAGTATGGGTAAGTTGTAAGTACCCCAAAATTTATTGTTTTTTTTCTATTTTTGTGTGAAAATCTTACTGCGGTTCACAGAATACATCTACTTACCAAGTTTCAACAGTATAGTTCTTATAGTTTCAGAAAAAAGTGGCTGTGACATACGGACGGACGGACAGACAGACAGACAGACATGACGAATCCATAAGGGTTCCGTTTTTTGCCATTTGGCTACGGAACCCTAAAAATGTATAAATTATTATATATATCATCCGAAACATTTGTAAAGAGAAGCATTTGCCAAATAAATGTTTGTAAACCGAGTGTTTATAAAATAAAATATTTGCGGAATGAGTTGTTTGTGAAATAGGTAAACAGTATACGAAATGTTGGTTGTAAACTAAAAATTTGTCAATGGAGTTTTGGTGAAACATTAGTGAACCAAAATAAAACATTTGCGGAATGAGTTGTTTGTGAAATAAATAGTATACAAAACGTTGGTTGTAAACTAAAAATTTGTCAATGGAGTCTTGGAGAAACATTAGTGAACCTCTGATAACATTTTTAGTGTTTTTCACATCGATCGGATAAGAAACGAGCCTATTTCAATCAACACGGTTCACTAAAATGAATACCATTAATGTAGCACGAGTGTGTACTTTGATAGTGAGATATCTAGGCACATAAGAATTACAGTTCGTTGCCCTCAATTAGCCCGGCGAGCCTGCGTGGGATTATATTTGTTATACCGCCATTTTACAGCAAAGTTTTCTTTCATTAATTTTTTACATTCACAAAAAATGAGCATAGAAAATTTTCTGCATTTCGTTTCCGGATATCTTAAATTATCTTCCAAGTGAATTTACTCGGTAATAGCTTTGTACTAAACGTTGGACTATTGCCAAATCGCATGCAGTCGTAAATTGTGAAGCACTTTAAGAAATCACCATAAATGAAACGTCTTAAAACGCGTGAAATGCACATGAGGAGTCCCTGTATGAGAGGTTTTCGTTCGAGTGGCAAAAACTAAATTGTAAAATAGGCTAAGATAAAAAAACAAGTTAAGTCACGATAAGGCCATAGTAACAACTGTGTCAACAAACTGCTACGTTCAATTTATTTCATCAGTGCAATTATAGCGAGGTACAGAAAAAACACGGCTTGCAAGGTCAAAGCCAGGGCAATATTAATACGACTTGTAATTTCAATCAATCCAAAGAAGGTATCTCAGTTCATACTGAACTGAAAGAAATGCCTCAGCCAACATAAAAATTATTTTATTTCGGCAGTTAAAACCTGGAAATTATTTAATAAATCGGTAAGAGCACATGTTTCCTTTTTAATTTCCTTTGTTTAGGTAATAATCTAGCGACGGATATAGGGACGTATACAAAATTTCTTTTGTTTAGGTAATAATCTAGCGACGGATATAGGGACGTATACAAAATTTCTTTTGTTTAGGTAATAATCTAGCGACGGATATAGGGACGTATACAATATACTAGCAGCGCCCCGTGGTTTCACCCGCATAAGTTTCGATCCCGTGGGAATATCAGGATAAAAACTATCCTATGTCCTTTCCCGGGACTCAAACAATCTCTATACCAAATTTCATCGAAATCGGTTCAGCGGTTTAAGCGTGAAAAGGTAACAGACAGACAGAGTTACTTTCGAATTTATAATATTCATATGGATAGTAAGGATTGGGCTCGGTGAAGTTTGCTCTAGGAATTGAAGACAACAAAGACATGGCGATGCTGTCATCGGACTCATCACCTTGGTGAAATCCTTATAAAATAACAATTTAAAGCAGTCAACGTGCTGTGTTATACAGGATAGATACAGTTTTTGCCGCACTGGGAAGACAAGGAATAGATTTGATACTTTCGAGTTTACTGAAATATATACTAGATTCCTAGAAAAACCTAAAAAACGCAGACCTAGGAATCGAACTGCTATACATATCCACATGTGTTTCATAGATTTATGATATGGTTTATATGTCATTAATATATGAAACACGCGATGTGTATGAATTGTGTCGAAAGTCGAAAGAGAATACCTATTTATTAAAGTGAAATAATGATTTAAGTCGTATGCTGAAGCATGTTTGTACAATGCGAAGCATAATAACATAATTTATGCTAGTACTATCGGGACAGATCGGCCAATAAAACAGCTACACTTCAATAAAAAATTCCAATTCACCTTGAGCGGCACAAACACATACAAAACGTAGGATATTGAGAACATTTGAAAAATTTCTATATGTTTAATTCTCGCGCTCGGCAGTTGTTTATGAATTGTATGAATCGCCCGGAGATTGGATCTGAATAGAATATGTTTACGGAATATTTTGTACGGAGGCGAAATGGTAACCTTTGGTCCATAGAGGATAATCTCTGCATTGTATATCAATCATAGCGCACGAAGCGTAGTGATGATTGAAAATGTTATTACTGCATGCCCAAAATGTAAAGGCACTTCTGCTAAAATGCATTATATTGTGGCTCTCAAGGTCGTTTAAAAGTAAATGGAAATTCATTAAACATCCGTGCTATGTTCACAAGCAGCACAAGCTAACATAAGCGGACCCAAAGCTTCAAATGAATTTGAAATATGTATTTCGATGTTATCAATTCGACCTCGCTTTTTTTACGTAACATGTTTAGGGGATTTTGCAAAAGCCTCCACAAGTGAAGATACTTGGGCATGTCCTGAGGGGCAATTCCCATATTTATAAGAAAGTTCGCATACTAATCTCAGTCTAAATCTGTCAAAAATACCTGTTATTTCCTACGTTTCTGACTAGTTTTATAGACATTTATTGTCGCTGCGATGTAATTGCGACTTGATTTTGAACTTTGAAATTTACGGGAATCGACCTTCATGTATTTTTACTTTGTGGGCAGAACTTAGCCCTGAGAAATGTCACGTACCTTTGTAGTTACCTACAGGAAAATTCGGCTGCGCAATCTTCTTTGGTATATTTACTTTGTGAGTATGTTGGAGCAACCGTGCCCACACACGAGACGAAGACGAGATACGTCAAAACATACGACAGTCTGTGATGATGGCAATATTCATACTTATTACAGAGTAATATTCAGATTTCTATATCTCATGCAGTAGTGGATGACCTCATAAAAATATTATGATTATATATTAGCTGATTATATGCCAGGTAAATAGCATAACTTAAAGGTTAATGCATAATATAAACTAATACATAATTTTAAACATTTTCTTGAGATTTTAAAATGCTGTGAATACTTATCGTAAAAATTAACAACATTGTCAAAGGAAAATCATTCATTCATCATGTCATTGGAAAATCAATTACCCAGAAAATTAGAACCGTTAAATCCGTGAATAACCAATTAAATCTTATCAAGCCTACAATTCATGGTATTTGTGTTAGCACATTTTGTGCCATTTATGTACTCTCATTGAGTGCAATTATTAACATGCAATTATTAGTGTCCTTGGAGTTTCTTGCCCGTTCTTTCCCATAGAGATCTACGTTTTGGAATGGGCAACCAGCTTCAACTTTCTGACTAACTGACCGACTATTTAATTTTGACAATTCAAAAGTGCCTGTAAATGGTTTAATTGAATTTATTAAATGCTTTTGTGTAACATAAGTACAATTTGTCCTGCTTCATATTTAACCCTTTAACCAGCAGAAGGAAAGCCGCCCATTGTATTTGTAGTGTTTGATGTGTTTATTTCATGTTATGTATTTTTGTGGTGTACAATAAAGTATAAATAAATAATAAGGATCCAAGTGTAGCAGCAAAATAAAATTTGGGGTACCTATGGTTTACCAAAATTAAGCTTTAATTAATATGCCCACGAGTATTAGATGGTGGCACGTATATTGCCGTCATCGGTAAAAGGGTTAAGTATATCTACCATATCCGTGTAAATGTTTTATAATAGCATGAACGATTATATAAATAACATGAGGTACCTACATGCTGCACAGATGTTTTGTTATTGACCTAACCCCACCTTGAACTACGAATACTTACCGCGCGTTTACTGCAAATGACTTTTTTTTCCAGGTGTTTTGTGGAAAAAACAACCAGGTTCCGTAGCAAAATGGCGAAAATGGGACCCTTACAATTTTGTCCTGTCCGTCCCAGAAATACTATTAGATATAAGCTTATTTTTAGACAAAATTTGCATGCGTAAACTAAATATTCATCCCGACTACGGAACCCTTAGGGACTAATCACACTTATTCAGCTCCGTTCAGCTTTTGTCCATAGAAAACAACGATTTTGTATGGAGTCCGTTCAGCTCTCCGCGGCTGAACGGATGCGTACGCATCTCATACAAAATCGTTGTTTTCTATGGACAAAAGCTGAACGGAGCTGAATAAGTGTGGTTAGTCCCTTACAGTGCGTGTTTCAACACGCACTTATCTAATCCGTTAGTTTTTTAATTGTGTATTAAGTAGTATCTATTAGTAGACAGCTAGATGCTTGCTTTACGGATGTTCAACACAGGCGTGTTCCGTAATCAAGATAATGTTAATTGGTATTTTTATCAATCACTAGCGGCCCGCCCCAGCTTCGCACGGGTGCAATTTTTTTTTTCGAATTTCCAAAATTTTCTTTCATACAAACCTTGTCCCGGCAATACCGATCACAACAAAAAAAGAATTAGCGAAATCGGTCAAGCCGTTTTCATGTCAAGTCGTGACAACGGAAAACGGGTTTCATTTTTATATATATAGATAATGAGTTAACAGCACATCAGATATTCGAAACATGTCCAATATGCTGTAAATTCAGTACGGCCGGCCCATGACCCTAGCTTGTAAATAAAAAAACCGGTCAAGTGCGAGCGAGTCGGACTCGCGCACCGCGGGTTCCGTACAAATTTGTAGGTATGTAAATAGTTTATCATGGGAATCGTGTCTCGATTATTTTTCCCGTGTTTTAGGATTTTTTCCTTTACTTGTGCTACGTGACAATGCTTCTTGCCAAATTTCATGATTCATTCATTTGATTTTCATGTCAACGGGAAGTACCCTATAGGTTTTGATTCCAGAACATAAACGCCCGTATCTTTTGATTGCGTTGAGTTAGAAGTTTGATTTTTCACTGCTTCAAGGGATTGCAGCCTTGAGTATTTGATATTAATTTTAACTTGATAACTACACTACACTCGTTCCTGAGAAAAAGGGTCTTGACAGACGGACAAACAGACAGGCAACGATCACCTGTGCCCCAATTCACTCCTTACTTCGAAACCATGTCAATTACTTAGCTAATAACGCCAACTTCGCGTTAATTTCACGCGGTTTCGTTCATTATGCCGTAGATAATACGGCCCCTGGTTGTTAGCGAGAGTTTAAAGTTAAACTGAACCACAAATCATTAATAGTTTGTTGAATACTGACACTTATTATTTGCAATTAAAATCATACAACTTACCTGAAGCAGCCATGTGTTCACTAGTCCGGATGGGTTGGAAGCCAACGAAGGGTATCTGCATGGACATCAACAGGCCTACAATGTAAAACACACTGTAACTGACGAACAGCCGCTGGGAGAACCTTCCCATGATCAGTAGCAGGAACACGTGCAGCGGGATCAAGTTGATGATGAACACGTAACCACCCCATGCTGATACCTACAATACAAATAATAAAGCTTTATTGCAGACCTTTGAACATTAAAAAAATCTTCTATATGAATAAATAAAATTGGAGGGTCTGTTAGTAATATTAAAATAACCACTTTTTACTAAATGCATATGGATGCATACACGGTACATATACCAAAATAATTTTTTTAACAATTTTTGTCTGTCTGTTTGTTCCGGCTAATCTCTGAAACGGCTGGACCGACTTTGACGGGACTTTCACTGGCAGATAGCTGATGTAATAAGGAGTAACTTAGACTACTTTTAGTTTAGAAAAATAAAATGCAAGTCCTATCAAAATTGGTCCAGCCTTTTCGGAGATTAACCAGAACAAACAGACAGAAAAAAAAAATATTTTGTTTTTTTTTTAAATACCATGTTACATTTTTTGACATTACAAACAGACACTTCAATTTTATTTATTTGTATACACCCAATACTGTGTTTTGTTTGTACCTATTGTCAATTATTATGGAAATGTGCCTTGGTTATTTTAAGTCTACTCTGCATATAGACTGTTTAATATGATGTTTAGATAACAATTATGGCTATGAAGTACCAACAAGTCACAAAGACGGTTATTGTCTGAAATGCATCATTCTAACAGGAGTACAATAGAACATATAAAACTATGCAAATTCATCTAGTTCAATGTGTTACCATTTTATTGTTTTGTTAAAGTAAACCATTTCTAAGGCAGCTATACATTATAACATATAACTCTCCCACTAAGATCTTTCTTTGCAGGAGGTAAAATAATTCAAAGATTTCCCTTGAGTATAGATAATGGGGAAAATACATAGATTGACAATAGCCATACATTGGCAAGCAAATACAGCTAACAAAATAATTGACAATCATGATTAGTGTTGTTAACCAAAAGAATTATCAAATATGAATAAAGTGGAATATTACTAAATCAACTTACCATGTAGAAGTAAGAGAGTGCAGTGCAAATGGACCAGAATACTGATCCATTTTTCAAACTCTTCAGCCATAAGTAGTATGTGAACTGCAGAGCAAATATAGCAATACCCTCGTTATCATAGCTTCCTGCTACGGACCGACTGCTGTATCCGGGCACAATAGCTATGAAACAAGCGGCAAACAGACCGGCTCCACGAGACCAAAGCTCTGAAGTCAACAGATATGTTGCAATGGCTGTTAGACCACTAAAAGGAAAAAATATAATTCTTTTTAAACATTCATTTTCCTTAAAAATTTATATTAGATTGATGTTTTAATGAAGTACCTAAATATTTCAGAATGTTTTTGTGACTGACATGGAGTGTTAACCGTATTGATTTACGGCTAAATTATAACAAGCTATCACTAAGAGTATTGTTTTATAAATAATCTGGTGTATATGTTATCCATTTTAGTTTTGTTAACATTTTCTCTGATTAGCCGTTGAAGTGCAACACTTCAAATTACCTGACTTATCTATCATATCATGTTTTGGTATGAATAGATTCTATACATGGTATGAATACAAATGATGGTAACCTAGATAACAAATAACAATGAATACCAAAACAATTACCTGAACACCGGTGCGAGGAACACGCAAATATCTCTAATGTGTATTGGAATATTTAGGGTGTGAAGGATCCAGTGAATTGTGCCTGATGTAATCATAAGGCCAGGGTACACAGTGCCGCCCACGATACGACCCAGCGGGTACCAAGCGCGCTCGTCGAACCAGTTCAGAAAGTTGTAGAACCCATGCTGCACCATGTAGGCCGTGGATCGGTAGTTGAACCTAGAACACGTAGGCAATAAATGGGGGGAACCCTAACTTCAACAGGTTATCATTACTGAGCAAATTCTCCACACTTACCATGGGTCAAACTCGTGGATAATACTCTCGAAACGTATAACTGCGAATAGCCGGGATGCGAAACCGGCCAACCAAGCCAATGACAATACCGTAACAGTGATCAGAGTGCTGAAGCCGGTCGTATTATTGAATAACCCTTTATTACGGCCATTGCCCGGCTTCGCAGCTGCAGTCTGCGGCATCTTTGGGGCTGATAATATTATCAACTATCCTAATAATCCACAAAAACTATATTCTCATACATGAGTCCCAACAATTCGATTCAGAAGAAAATTGACTTTTTGGATGACTGACGTACGGACACGTCTCTCTTCAAAATAGAGTTGCCAAGTACTTAAATAATTATGCGAAGCAAGACCGAGTTGCATTTCCACAGTTTAATAAAAACCGGTTTTTAGCGGTTGAATTGTAGGATAGTGTGAAAGAGTTTTATGAAATATTTTTTATATGGCAACAATTTTTTTGCATTGTGTGGTTGTTGTTGAGTGTTATTTTATTTTTTACAGCTGTTTGTTGACGTTGACATTTTGCCATCCATCTCGTCGGACGTAAATAAATTCCAATGATTACATACATATTGTAACAGTTATCTGCTTTTCGAATGAAATTGTAACATTAGAAATAATACAAATGTCCAATTATCAAGAAATTGTGAATTTAAACGTAGGCGGTACGAGGTAAGTGTTCAATTATATAGAAAGTTTGTGATTTAATTTTAATTGTTGTATCTCGGCATTCTGTGCCTTGCCATCATATAAATTATGATTAATTACGTACTTAAGATGTGTCATGCAATTGCAAATATATACTGATTACTATTGCAAACTGCAGTTGAATATTCTGTTGAAGATAGCCACTTCTTAGACATTTCATCGTAAACACTGTTTAATGTTTATACTTACGCCGCCGGATCGATTTTTAATTGTAATCTTATCTTAATGTCTGTCACAAAGCTTGCGAACGTAGTGACACTCTGGATTTCTTTAATAATTGATGTTATTTTAAGACACATGAATCAAGATATCAAATCTAATTGTATATACTAAATATTTTTATAAAAGGACTTGGTATTATTTTGCAGTGCATGTGTTAAAAACTGTTGTAAAGCTTTTGTAAGCCAAATCACCTTTTTTAGATTCTCAACATCATGGCACACATTAACTTGGGTCCCAGAGACATTCTTCACTGCTCTCCTCAGTGGCAGGATTCCCACGGTGCGGGATGAGACTGGAGCCATATTCATAGACAGGGACCCAAACCTCTTTGGTCTCATTTTGAATTTCCTACGTACTCGGGATATAGATCTTAATAATGTTAATATTAGGGCTTTGAGGCATGAGTGTGATTACTTTGGCATCACTCCCCTGAGCAGAAGACTGGCTTTGTGTGATGAGATGAACCATTCAACCTGTGGTGATGTCCTGTTTTATGGATATCTACCACCTCCATGTAAGTACTATAATTTTGTTATTCAATAACCATAAGATAAACCAAATTAATGCTGAAATCATGTTAACAATGTTGTAAATGTGAGTTATATACCCTCCTTCGGTTATCAAATTGATGGCTGATGAATCAACTGGACTTTACAAGACAAATTATTAATCTGCCATGCTTTGATAAATAAATTCTGTCAGTCATTTTAGACTAAACTACCTAAAACAAATGTATGGAAAAGATGTTGGAGCTATTGTGTCCTGTGAAAAAGCCTAGGTAGATGAGATGAGACTTCTTTTCAAATAAACTTTATGTAAATGAGTATTAATTTGCCACACAAAAATGCCAAATAAAATGGTAAGGTTTGTTTGTCCCTCTAAGAAAGTGAAAATAAAGGGGTAAAGGCATGGCAAATGTTTTTTTTTTTCTCTGTAAGAAAGGCTAAGGAAAAAATTAGATTAAGACAGCAAATAATTTCTTTACTGCTTAGGGGCCGTCTCCACGAGCGAGAGAATCGCGTAGATACTATCGTCGTGGCACGTATTCACACACTATACACTCTCACTCTCACTATACACTCTCTTAGAACGAGTCTCCACACGGCGATATCATCGCGGCGAAAATTGATGGCATGGTGAGACTATCGCCGCGATTCTCTCGCTCGTGGAGATGGCCCCTTAAAGAAATCAATTGGAAAATAAGTTGTTACCCTTAAGTTAAAGTAATAGAAAAAACATATGCAGACTATACACAAAATATGATATTCATAATTGATTAGATTAAAGAACTATGTATGATAATGGGAGAAATAACAAAATTACAAACAAATATTTGATATCTTTAGTCAATACTAAAGATAAAATCTATTAAGCTCAACAGCTTATGATAATACACGATAATTCTGTTGGAACAATAGGTTCAGTATGATAAGTGATAACATTAACTATTAGACAAAATCCATCCATACATAATTATATTATAAATGCAAAAGTGTGTCTGTCTGTTACCTCTTCACGCTTAAACCGCTGAACCGATTTAGATGAAATTTGGTATAGACATAGATTGAGTCCCGGAAAAGAACATAGGATAGTTTTTATCCCGATATTTTCCTCGGGAAACTTATGCGGGTGAAACCGCGGAGCGCTGCTAGTACAAATATGAGTCGATTGGTATCAAAATTGGTCAAATCCATGATAAATTAATGGAATGTGACCAATTTTGATACCAATCGACAGATATATTTTTAATGTAGCCTGCTATGTGCGGACGTCCCACTCTTGGGCAAAGGCCTCCACTGCTTCTATCTTTCGCTAATCCACGCGCCCTCCTTCCAGTTTTCACTTCCAATTTATTATGAAAAGTTTTTCTGACAACCCATATTTTTCAGTAAACACTGCCCTGCCGAACGGCAACAGCACGCGAAGCGGCAACAGTTGTTCGCGAAAGAACTCGACAGCCTCTAGCACAGAGGTGGCGGTGAACAGAACACATTCACGAAACTCCTCGCTTGATCTCCGCACTGTCGGCAGGATACCTTCACAGGACCAGTTAAGGTTTGTACCTCCTAGTGTCTGAAGCTAATGCCAAAATTCTCTACGCTTGCACTTAGGCAGTAGTGCAGTCACGTAAGTATTTTCGAAACGCAGTAATCAGTTTATTGAAAGCATGTGCTGAGACCTGGCTTAAAATAATGGCATTTAAATAAACTTCGGCAGAAGTATAATAAATAAGTAAAAGACCTTGATGATTCATTATTGTAAGATCCCAAACTAAACAAAATATAATATTTGACAAGACTAGCTGTGAATCTATCTTCTTTTCTATACCTAATTCCACATCTTTGCTTTGGAAGCAAATCATTCACAGACAAACTCATAAGTATCTATGTCAAAACTTTAATGGATAACAATGGTGACGTTGACAATGGATGGATTGCATTCATTGTTAATGAAAGTGAGTCTGTTAGCTACTTCGAAATTTAAAATATCTATGTTATTTGAATGTGCTACTATTTTCTTTCTTTTTTTTTTAAGAACAGTTCAACCTGAAACATATAACAATCATTCGCAGAATGTAAACCTAACAACTAAATACAATTTACAGTCGCTGTGGCAGAGGTCATTCTAGAGCGGCGTCGTTAGGTAATGCAGACTGCCACAAAGGACATCGCCCGCCAGACAGTACGTATCAATGTTGATGTCATAATGTAGGTATATCTGTGTAATCAGAGCAATTCAACTCGTGATTCATTCATTGTGCCTTTATAAATCGTTCGATAGTTAAGTGGAGTAGGTATACAGTAACAATCTTGAACGTAATAACCGCAGATAGCCGCAACAATCAACGATTTATTGCTTTTTTTAAGATTAAGATACTAACGTAAAGGCATAGGCAACGCTGGGCACAAGTTAATCCGTTAATCGTTCATTAACAAAATAACGGATTAACATACATTCAAGTTTACTATTGGTCTGTTATTGGGATAGACCAGTCGCAGTACAACGCCGCCCTATTCCCAGGACGTAATCCCTCAGTCGCGTTTTATACGACTTCTTTGATACGATTAATTAAGTGTATTGTGTAACTTAATATTCTTTATTTGCAGTGAGCACGTGGAATGATAGTATGAAAGTTCAAATTATAAAAGCACACCACAACTGGGTTGCTGTTGCGTATACACATTTTGTGACTGGTTATAGGTATGTATACGAGCATGTTATCTTTTTATACATACACACTTTATTCAGGGTGAAATTTTAATCACCGTTTTCCTCTTAAGGGGTCATTGTAGTCATCATTATGAACAACTTTTACTATGGGACCAAACCTGAAATCGTAAAAAAAAATCTGCCGTTCCCTACATTAATATTCGCGTAACTCGTCAAAATGTAGGGAACAGCTGATTTTTTTTTTATATTGTTTATTCATTTTTTAATCCTTTATTATTGTAATACATCTCTTTACAGATTAACAGATTCATGTGGTTGGTACGTAGTATTCCAATCTCCAGTCCAAGACTCTGTGATAGAGCGAATAGCGTTGAATGCCAAAACTGGTGGGGGCGGGGGCACCTCCAGCGGGACCAATTCTACGGGAACTGACGTCATGCTGGGCATAGCTAGTGGTGCGCATGTCAGGCTGTGGGCGTTCTCGACCCACAGTGAGCCTGTTAGACGTACTTTGGTTGGTAAGTGAGACTGTTATTCGCCCCTAAAAGCAATTTTTTTTGTATACGTCGCTGTAGTATTGTTTTGGGCCAGCCTGGCTAGTTTCCTAGTTGCTAGTAAACCGTTACAGACAAGATTGCGAGTTGAACTAATTTTATTTATTACGAAGGCTCCCAAAGATCTCACAAAATAGAGACGTATAGAAGAAAAAAAAAGGTGGCCTTTGCCCAGCTGCGGGACACAAATGTAGGTTTCAAAAAAAAGATACTTCAAAAGTTTTCCCTACAGCACCAAGTTGGTTTAATGAGTTGATGACCAGGGCTATACTCTTTTCACCCTCAAAACTTTGGTAATAACTGGTATTGTGACGTGTGTCGAAAATGCTACATAATTATGACAAGATTGCTATTTAGGAAAGCTATACCTACGCTAGAACTAACCAACACCGTCTTACGAATATCTAACTCCTTTCCAGGTACTTTCAACCTAGGAGTAAGAGTAGAACACCTACTTTTCGTGGGTCCTCAACTGGTAGCTTTAAGTGGCGCTGGCAGCCGCAGCAAAGCAGGAGTGTGGCACACTAGCACACAACACTGGCAGACGCAAGACGTGGCTCATCTGACCACGTATGATACAGCCGGGTCGTTCCTACTGTTGGGCACTGCGACCGGGGCCATCAATTATATTGGTAAGTTAAAGATAGTTTCATCATAAGTAAGAACATGTGCAAAGTTGAAAACAGAGTCTGAAAAGGAACCAGAAAACAATATTTCCTTTTATCGTATAGGTACTAGCAGTATACGATAAAAGCAGATTTTCAACTTTATCGCTAAAGCATAAGGTTCAAAGTAGAGTGATAAAATTTGACAGTTTCGGGTAGCTTGATGTGCTGGCATCTGTACTACTCTTGTGCCTTGTCTGAAATAATCAAATTTTATTTATTTTATTATTGTCAGATATGCAAAAGTTCCCGCTACGCATGAAGGACAACGATCTACTAGTGACGCAGCTATACAAGGACCCCAATCAAGAGCCAATCACAGCTATATCTGTATATCTCACACCTAAAACGAGTAAGTAATAAATATAAAAAAGAAAGTATGTGCCTATTTACCACGCGATAGGAGTGAAAACTTACGACTGGAGCCAAGTATACGCGATTCAGCGTCGAGTATAAGCGATTCAGAGTCAAAAACCAACTGGAGCCGAATATACCCGATTCAGCGACACCAACCCCAGCGTGACGGTTCAGTTTCGTTCACTGTTCAGAAAGAGCGCAAATTGCGCCTAGAGAAGTATTCACTTCAATAAACACACTTTAAATACAGGATGAAATTGAAAACATGCGACAAATCGAAATGGGAGATAATACTCATCATAATTATTATTATTAATTAATTAATTAATCTTTATTCACACAGACTACAATGGTCTATTAGATAATGAATAACTTTTACTATGGGACCAAACCTGAAATCGCGAAAAAAAAAAACAGCTGTTCCCTATATTTTGACGACTTATGCGATCACAAATGTAGGGAACAGCTGCTGATTTTTTTTCACGATTTCAAGTTTGGTCCCATAGTAAAAGTTGTTCATAATGATGAGTATAATCTCCCATTTCGATTTGTCGCATGTTTTCAATTTCACCCTGTATAAGAGTATCATGAATACCTCGGAAAACATCGCTCGTTTTATCAGGTTTTCAACACTTCGCTCAACGTCAAGCGTTGAGTAATACAACACAGTGCGTTAAATCTGATTTGTTCCAAAAAATAAAATTAATTTAAGTTGTAAGCTGTGTTTTAACTAAGTAAGTCCAGACTTTAAGTCTGTCTATATGCTTCATTCAGGGAGTGAATAAAGTTCCATTCCATAAGAATTACATTTTTATCATTTTTCTAACACAATATGAATAACAGATTTATGCGGCAACTGGATAGAGATAGCGTACGGCACTCGTTGCGGGTCGGTGCGCGTCATCGTGCAGCATCCAGAGACCGTAGGCCATGGCCCGCAGCTGTTCCAGACCTTCACAGTGCACCAGAGTCCTATCACTAAGGTAAACAACAGTTAAGACACCAGCAGCACCCTAATTGCGTAACACACTATCAATCGGGATCTGAATCATTTTGAAGCAAATTGCTAATCCATTGCTTCATAAGTTCGAAAAATTTGTCTGTTCAACACGTAAATGACGCAATGAATGTTGTTGAACTGTCAAAATGAAACCGATTCCGATTGATAATTTGTTACGCAATTGCCCCGCTGATCCTCAACTGAACATTTGCGGACAACCGCAATTCAGTAACAAATGTACTACAAATAGCGCCCTTTCTGCTACGAAATAAAGGCGCTATCAAAGTCAAATTATTACCATGAAATGGACGTGTGTTTAGTAACCATAACCAGCTAAAGATGTTGCATTTCACAATTGTGCGTTATTCATTCCAATTTATACCTTATTATAATGTCATAAGAGTCACGAAACTTGCACGCGCTGAACTTGATGAATGATAATTATATTGATGTTTTTTTATGAAATCAGAAACATTGCATTCGTTTAGAATCCGTATTTTTGAGCCATCCAAAACCGCACTTTAATACAAGCTTGCCGAAACAAAAATAACTGAGGCAACAGCAATTACTAACCTCATAAAATTATAATTAAATGTGCTAAAACGACTTTTCCTCCAGGTATCTTTATCAGAGAACTACCTAGTGTCAGTATGTAGCGAGTACAACCACGTGAGGACATGGCGCGTCACGCGGTTCAGAGGAATGATCTCTACTCAACCGGGAACCACTCCCAAGGCGGCCTTCAAAGTGTTGGCGTTGGAAGCTCCGACTGCACAGCCTCATAATGACTGCGGTAAGTTTATGTTGATATTTCTACTATAATAGTAACTAAAGGAATGATCTCCACTCAGCCGGGAACCACTTCAAAGGCTGCCTTCAAAGTGCTGGCGTTAGGAGCTCTGACTGCACAGCCTCATAATGACTGCGGTGAGTTTATGTTGATATTTCTACTATAATAGTAACTAAAGGAATGATCTCCACTCAGCCGGGAACCACTCCCAAGGCGGCCTTCAAAGTGTTGGCGTTGGAAGCTCCGACTGCACAGCCTCATAATGACTGCGGTGAGTTTATGTTGTAATTTCTACTATAATAGTAACCAAAGGTATGATCCCTACTCACCCGGGAACCACTCCAAAGGCGGCCTTCAAAGCGCTGGCGTTGGAAGCCCTGACTACACAGCCTCATAAGGATTGTAGTGAAGTTCCTTCACTGTTTATACACTTACAATGTCGCTGCTGGAGTATTTTCCGTGATATTTTGTAGAAATGAATATGCGCCACGATAGCGCAGTGTCTGTTGCGGTGAAGTGCGGTGTAATCTTTTTTGGCAACTCGTTGCAACAAAATATCTCTGAACGATATCCTGTCAGTGACAATATTCAAGTTATAATATTACTACTAGCAGGACAGAGGAATGATCTTCACTCAGTCATGATAATAAGCTGCCTTAAAATATTTTGAAACGACAGTTGTTGTTGCAGGTCCTTATGGTGAGCAGGATGAAGAGCAAATATTTATACAGAAAGTTGTTCCTGACACAGATACGTTATACGTCCGGCTAGCCTCAAACGGCAAAAGGTAACAAAACTCTTCGCGTATCCGACCTCATTTTATATTAGAGGTGTTAGCAGTTGTGGTGCATTTTAAT
This sequence comes from Amphipoea lucens, assembly GCA_947508005.1. NCBI lineage: Eukaryota > Metazoa > Arthropoda > Insecta > Lepidoptera > Noctuidae > Amphipoea > Amphipoea lucens. The sequence continues at coordinate 7,274,114 of OX382373.1, read as the reverse complement.
TGCAATGGAAACTGAACTATTTGTAATGGAATTAAGGCTTATAATCCCTTGTTCTGTGACTAAATTCATCTTAATTCCTCAGGGTATGCACAATTCGTTCAGTAGACGGATCAGCGGTGTCATGCTTCGTTGTAGCCGAGTGCGAAGGAGCGTTGCGACCGCGCCGGCTACTGTTGTGTGGGCACCGATCTGGCGCGACGCAGATGTGGGACCTCACAGCACCTATTGATAAGGCAGTAAAACTCCAGCCTGTACCTGGTAATGGAGGTATGGAAATATTTGTTTGTTTCTACGTATAATGATATGTGAAGTAATGTAACGCTCATTCAGTTACTGCTTCGATTTTGGACAAAACAACTATACCTCTCACACCAACTAACAGCGAAACACTCGCTCTTTCAACATCAATGCTCGCACGCGATTGGTCGCCCCAAGGTCAAGGGGCGGAGCTTAAGAGACGTGCGAATGATGAGTCGACTCTGCGCAAGTACAGCCGGTCTATTCTGTTAGAATATCATCGTGAAAACTTAGGTGAAGTGAGCTGTCAATAGTGTCAATCCCTAGCATCAGCATAGCTATTCACAAACACTCGATACGCTTCCTTATCGTATCGAACATCAATCAATGTTATCGTAGGAGTCTTCTCAACGCTGTTCATAAGTCCAAAACCCGAAAATTTTGTCAGTTTAAATCAAATAGACGCCCGCTATTCTTCCAACAGCTATTTGCTGTCGGGGGCAAGTCAAATCAGGTTATCGAAATGTGTCGTTTTCGATAGGATAGCCTGTCGTCAGGTTGTGAATAGCTATGCAGGTCGAATGACAGCTAACGTCACTTAAGTTTTCACAGTGGGATTTTACAGAATAGATCGGCAAGTACACATTTGCCTGGGACCGTTTTTGAACTTGAGTTACATTTATTTTCTTTACATATCATTATTCGCAACTGTCTCGTAATAATGACTTAATGAGCATAGAATATTGAAATGCTCTAATGAAACTTTATTTATTGATAGGATGGATTGCGTATCTACATGCTAGTATTAATTGGAGTCTACAATAGAAGCAACAATGTTTGAATTGTATGTGATTTCTTTATTTTTTTTTGTTCACTTATAGCCACTTACATGTTTTATTGGTTCCTTAATTGTGTGTGTTAAGCGGATATCAGACGCTTAGATAGATAGATAGATAAACCATTTATTTGGCGCACACAAAAGACAGCACAACACACAAAAGTACAACATTAGACGATAACCAATTACCCACATGAACATAATATAAAAACAAGGTGACGATACAAAAAAAAAAAAATGAAATACACTCTCACTCTCTTCACTCTTTGTTAAATTTGGCATTCACTCGAAGTGAAATGTCTGAAGACAAAATTAATCAAAAGTGAAAAATTAATTCAACGATTTTGGCTTTCGGCACTCAGCATCTTTCACTCTCCTACCCAATTATCGTAAAATGAAATGATAGAAGTAGATGAACGTTCATTCCTATATAATTTTGTCGATGCCTTGGGAACGTGGAATGAAACAAAAAACCATTCACTCGAGTGAAGCGTCTGACATCGGCTTTAGCGAAGCCGATATCGTTCTGTGTCCTTTATAACCGATCGAGGCGGTCATAATAAAAATATACCTGATCAAACCATTCATAAAATGTTTTCTTCAGCAGCGGAGGGCGATGAATCTCCAACCCCTGACGGGGGCCCGACTCCTGACGAGCTCGTCCGATTGCTTTCGGCGTGTGACCTAGACGCGACGCCCGCGCCCGTGGTGCCGCAGTCTCCGAACCGGCCCATACAAGCGCCATGAAACTCGGCCTCCACCGTGTGCGGAGCCCTACTCAGGTTTTACTCTTTAGTCGTCAACGCTTGACATGATCTGACTGTTTTTATTTGGAGAGGAATTGGTGTCTTGAAAATGTGTCGATAGGTTTACTAATGTTATAGATTTTAGGGACCGATATCCTGCGACGGAAATATTTTAGAGAGATTGCATCCAGAGTTCGAATACGCACTTTTGCACTTTACGTTAGTTAACAAGAAGTGTAACTGGGTGTTCAGTCCATGTACAGACCAGCACATCAAGCTACCCGAAAATGTAAAATTTTCCCAATCAACTTTGAACCTTATGGTTTAGCGATAAAGTTGAAAATGTATTAAAGAAATTTGACAGATTGTAGTAGCTTGATGTGCTGGCGTGTGTACTAAAGATGATCAAATAAAAGCTGGAATAAAAACAACTACCTACAGCAAAATCGATAAACATATCATACACACACCTTTCGACACATTCTTCTAATTGACACGGTAAAATCCTAACTGAACATAAGTATTTTTTCGAATAAGCTTTTAATGTTACGTATCATATGCGATAAAATAGATAGATAGCCATTGATAGAAATTTCATGTAAATATAAAATTGATATCAAAATTTTTCGTAACTTTTGAAACGTAAATTCGACTAACTTGAATAAACATTGCCAATATTTGCCTTATGAAGTTATGATACACTCAAAATATCTAATCTAGTATTTGTGTGGATAACTTATATATAGGTAAATAATCGATATTGTTCATGTATTTTTCTCTCACTAGATTGTAAATAAATTGCAATTTTTCATTGTTCAAGTGTCCGCCTAATAATTCACTTTTCATCGCACGGTAACTATGTGAAGTTTGCAATTTTATTTAGATTAAAACTCAGAGTAATTACTAACATACGAGGCCGTAAAAAGTACACAATTGTCTACCAGTGGCTAACGACTGAACAATGCAAAAGGGGGAAAACCGAGTGCACTTTCTAAGTCATCATCTGCCCAGCCTTTTCCCAACTATGTTGGGGTCGGCTTCCAGTGTAACCGGATGCAGCTGAATACTTACCTGTATTTTACATGAAGCGACTGCATATCTGACCACAACCCAGTTACTGTTTAATACGATACCCCTTGGTAAGACTGGTTGTCAGATTTTCGGGCTTCTGACTACCCGGTACAGACTGTCAAAGATCCACGAACGACAGCCGGGACCAACGGCTTAATGTGCTTTCCGAGGCACGGAGGGGTCTCGTTATGTAAAGATGGTCACCCATCCACAGACCAACCGCAGCAAGCGTTGCTTAGCCTGATCAATCGACCTGTGCGGCTGTTATTATTTAGCCACGGACAAGAAACAAATATTATGTTAGTAATTTCTCTGAGGATTAGAGACAAACAACATTATTTTATCCAGATGTCACGATATTGTAGATGGCAGGACAATCGAACTGTCATGGCGACTTGATGTTTGACTTTTTTCATATTTTAACTTGCATCTTTCATTCTCAAGTCTCCTCTTAGAAAATGACGTAATATGGTTTTCAATGTGACATTATTAAGCTCGTATATTACAGGGTTCTGTTAAAATATCACTAATGAAATGACTTAGGTAGATACTGCACTAGGCTGGCTCACCAACTGCGATGCGAGATCCCAGCAGCAGCAAAAAGAACAACAATGACATCACTTGAATTTCGTACAGTTATGATTACGACTTTTTTTTGTAGCGCCGAGAATTGAAAATCCATCAATGCTTATTTTCGACGCGCTGGGATGCACTCTGTTGTATTCTCAATGCTCGGTTCAGTAGTGAGAGTTGAAAATCCTTTGCGTAATCAAAAATCATCGCGTTAAAATTGCCCGTGCACGGAATAACAGTGGAATGTTTCAGCTTGACCGTTGTATCTGGCCGCCTAGAGCAGTATCTGTCATAAAATGCCAGCCATCAGGGTTTCTCAAGTCTCCAATCATCACTGGCAGTGATCATATTATTTAGATTTTATTACGAGTCGTTTTCGTGTAGTTATCGAGTGCAAAGTTTAATCGCGTGTAAGACTGATTTGATTCACAAGCTCAATCACGAAAAATTCACTATCACTATCTTGAATTCTTTATTTTTTGAATATCAATGTTTTGTGTAATTAAATATTAAATATTTCTAATAATTTAATGTTAAAACGAATGTATATGTTACTGAAATGAAAGTAAATTAGATAGATGTGATCATTTTTTATGTAAATGTTTCTTGTTAATTTAACACTGCGTATAAATATATAAACCTATATCAACTGCATTTAATAACGGAGTGTTAACAATGTAACATTAAACAGACAAATTTCTATTCTACTTCAACTGCGGAAGGTTCATTTTTTAGATACTTTATTAGAAAATGTAGTTTGTTTTAGTGCAGCTAATTCAAAACTAATTTATCATACAAGATTAATCATTCTAAAACAATGAATGTCTATTTTTAAAATATTGTAATGAATAGATAGGAAATGGCATATCAATGTTTAGAAAAAAAATCTATATACATAATGCTTTCATTGTGTAGTGTGACCGTGAAATATATTAAAAGTTCAAGGATTTCCTATAAAAGGTCTGCTTTAAACCCCTATTACACTACACGATATTTAGGGCCCGATATTTAGGTGATGTATTTTTTTAATAGGGTCTCTTTCTCCCTTTCTCTTATTACACCATCCCCATTTAGGGAAAGGGTCCCTGAATATCGCGTAGTGTAATGAGGCTTATACTACGATACCAAAATATATGGAATCTCGTTAAAGTCCTAGTGTTAGAGCAATTAGTGTGCTCGCAGTCTTTTGTTATTTAATTAATTTATTTATTTATATTAAAATAATTTTCATAGGACCGATTTTATCGTGGCAAAATAATTAGCGCTGTCTAAAGTGAAAATTCAACCCCGCGTAACCTTACTAGGTTACGAAGGGTTGAATCTTCACTTTAGCTTCCGCTTCTTACCTACTACAAGAACGGTTATCCTGTGGCAAACGTTGCGCGATCCCTGTTAAAAAGATCCAAGGGCCGGCGGAATCGGGTGAAGCTCAGCGCAGCGCTGTTTTCACTGCCATACTAATATCAACATTGCTTACTACAGAGGATATAGGTAGGCACGCGGTAAGTCTTTTTTTTTTATTATCGCCTTTATTCCAATGTGCGCAATGGTAATATTTGTTCGGCATTCACAACATTGACAACCGCGCTGCCCTTGCGCTTCGCCAAGCTTACGCCGGCCGTTAGTAGTATAGTAAATGAGCCTAACTGCCTAAGTAATATTATAAGTAAAAAGATATTAAAATATTTATATTTTCTGAACACATCGCTCTTGGTTCGAAGTGAAGTAGATTTTTGTCTCTGTTTAAATTTTACATGTATTTGCGCGTCTTTAAACGAGTGTATGCTATTTATGATGTAAATTAGAATGAAATTAGATTGTTCCTAGATAATACAAAATTATGTATATACGGAGTAAATAAAATACTATTTACACATACATACGCTGTTTCTAATTGTTTTTTAAGCTTCTTATTGGTTGGCAGAGAAAGAGAAACAACGTGCAGTTGAATTGATTTTAAAGGTGTATACGCTCTTACCATGCCCCAAACTCATTTGGTCGTTGCATCATGAGAAGCAACTATTCGTGTATCGAACATAGTGTGCATACACACGAGGGACACGCGACAAATGTAGCCGTCGACACCCGCCGTCAACGCTTCGGCGACTGCCGTCGATAACGGACCGCGCGTGTATTTGAGTACGGTGCTCAAATATACGAGCGGCACGTTGTCGACGGCTGCAGTTGCCCTTGCCGTTGTTGCGTGCCGCTCGTGTATATGCACACTTAGGTATACATCAAAATTTAAGAAGGTAAATAAAACAAAATAGTTCGTCATCATGTATCTTTATTTTATGACAAGTAATATCGTTGTTTCACAAACATACTCACGTCACAGATCATTATAATTAGTTTTAAACATTGAAAACAATTGACTAGTGAGGCAATGTGTTGCAATTTACCCATGCGTGCAAACCCTGTCTAAATTATTATTTTTACGTATTTACAGTTATGATGAAAGATAATTATGGCACACACAACACAATTATGAAAAAAATGTTCCACTACATCTGAAGGCCAATTCCCGTAATGAAGGGCCTAATCATATCACACTGGCGATTCGCAAGCGAGTCCAAAGCGAGGCGAGTGCGCAGCGAGCTCACCGCGAGTTCGCAGCGAGCTCACCGCGAGTTCGCAGCGAGCTCGTGTTCGCGGCGACGACGCCGCGGGCGCGCACCGAATTTTCCGCGAAGACGCCGCGGGCGCGCAGCGAGCTCGCCGCGATTAGCGCGAGGCACTTTTCAATATTTGCAAAATATTTTCATTTGTATTTTTAGATAGAGGACAGAAATGGTGAAAATAACAATGTTAAACTTCACAAAAAAGCTCTTAAACAATAGAAAATATCAAATGAGTTTTTTTTAGATCACATTAAAATCTCTCATAAACTATTATTATACCTACTCAACAAAATCAATAACACACTTCAAATATCGATAAACCCTCCTGCTACAAAAGTATTCATATCCCGCAAATCAGAACCAGTCTGCTAGTACAGCTACCGATCGTAGATAACCTCTATAGATTCCGTAATAAAGGTACTAATTAACGCACACATGGTGCATTAGCACATTTAGCACTGACATGACGACACACTTCTAAATATTTATCGACTGGTAGTCGGTATTTTGTACCTACTAAAGTAGTTGAGCATTCCTTCAAATGTTCAATCAGAACGCATCTGTGTGTTGTACTCGAGTTCACGGAATTAGGTTGAAGGCACGGGTTCCTGGAGAGGTCAGATGCGTTCTGGATAAATTATAATAACATACGGTATCTATAGGGGTGTATCTATGCTACCACTACCTATGCATTATGAAATACTTTTACAATTGTAATAAGTCAATTAACATCTCTACATTTGCTTTAGAGTTTAATACTGTGCATGTACTATTTGACTGAACATGTACTTTATTTTTAGAAATTTTGGGACTTGCAGACAAGATATTTAACATCAGTACCATGCCAGCCAGCAAATTGTTAAAAACTGACCAAAGTAATTCTTGCATGATGATAATTATGCCGAATGAAATGTTAATTACAATTATTTAGTTTTAAGCACTTACTTAACACACACTTAGCGACTCAGCAACAAAATAACAGCCTTTTTTGGGCAGTCTGGCAAAAACTACTGCGACTGACTGTTCGCATAATCGAAAACAAGTGTAGACAAACACACATATACACACACATTTTTAATCATAATTTATAATAATTAATCAACACACTTACACTTACATATTAACACTTGTTTAATCATATTATTAGTAACCGTAGGACTAAGTTAAAATAATTATTATTATACTGTGATTAGGCTTCAGAGGTAAATTTGTTATTTAGGTAATCAGTGATTAGCAATACTGTAGTGTTACAATTTAATTATACATACACATATTTTTTAATGGCAATACTCATGCCACAGATGACACCATTTTGCCACAGTAATGTTATTTGAATTGTTATTTTTAGTGAAGCAAAATGGAATACAAATCTTTAGACATAAGTATAGTCATAAAAAAATATTAGTAATTTACTATGTTTCGTATGAGCTGCCTATACTGCCCCCTTATTCACAAACACTCGATATGCTTCCGTATCGTATCGAACATTAATCATTGTTATCGTAGGAGTCTTCTCAATGCTGTTCACAAGTCCAAAACCCGAAAATTTTGTCAGTTTAAATCAAATAGACGCCTGCTATTCTTCCAACAGCTATTTGCTGTTGAGGGGAAGTCAAATCAGGTTATCGAAATGTCAGGTTTTTGATACGATAGCCTGTCGTATGGTTGTGAATCAGGGTTCTCAAATGATTACCTACTTGCAGTTGCGTTCTACTGTCAAAGTGTTTACTACAATTTAACCATATTACTTTTAAGTATGAGTAATCCCTTCCAATTGATATAGTATTTTATCCCACAAAGCGACGCGCCCTTTACTTGTATTTAACCTTTTGCCTACTTGTGTAGCATTTATGCGATACATATTTCCGTGCCCCTACCGCTCGTGTCGTATTTCTGCGACAGAGAACATGCATGATTTTTTCGTTCTATTTTCGTCCTATTAACTTCGTGGTACAACTAAAACCATGATTAAATAAAGATAAAAACTTTTTGACTATTTTTTAATCGATACAACGATTTTTCCGCCTTATTGTAGTTTTTATTTTATCTTGATATTATCGATTTGTAGCCGCGCGTTAGGGGCACGGCAATCGATATTTAGCCAAGCGCTTAAAAGATTAAAGTCACAGATATTATCTGTGGTTAAAGTGTACAAACATGCTGTGAATGTGTGTGTAAGCGCAAGAGCTCTTGGTACCGACCGAGACAAAGGCGAAGTCGGAAGTGTGTGTGTGTTATAGGGTGTGGTGTACTAGGAGTACCTAGTACACCTAGTTACCATAAGTAAAGCGCGTGTAGCTTCGTGAGATAAAAATACTGTACCTATTTTAAACAAAATGGATTCTTTTCGAACATTTTATGTATTTTACACATGCTAAAAACTTCATGGAAGGAACTATAAAACCAGTGATGCAAGAATGCATTGCATCGATATTTACAAATAGCAGTATAATGTTGTTGTGACGTTTGGCTATAAAACCAATATCGCGAAGAGAGTATCGCGTGCAGCGAATTTTAGACCAGACATAGTTCAAAATGTACCACCAATATGACAGAATTTAGTATAGTAAAATGCAATTTGCCAAGCTTAATATCAACTTTTATAAATTAGACAGTGCTAGCCTTGCATTACAGGTGTCGGTTAAGTCTCATACGTTTTAATTCGAAATTCAACTTCAAAAATATGCTACATTTGGTATAAATAAAAATACTGACAATCCAATGGGGATGTATTGTCCGCTCAGTTATTTTACCTGACAGCGGCAATCTTATTGTAATAAAAATAAAGATCACAATGATATTGACGGACTTTTCAGTGGCAGCAACCCAACAGTAACCTTATTAGAATGAGAATAGAGATCACTGTGATTTGGACAGTGATGCAAAATCAGAGGTAAAATAACTGAACGGACAGTAGTACCTATATTAATTCATATTTTTGAAGTTGACTTGTACAGTACCCGGACGTAATTTGACACATTGAACTTTAGAAAGAGACTGTCAAAAAAGTATGAGTGACAGGGACAACGCTCTACAAAACAGAACTTTTTCTAAAATTCAATGTGCCATGTTTACGGCCGGGTACTGTTAATGAGATAATTGTACCATCAATTTTAACAATATTACTTATTAGATTCAAGTTTCCCAATGTAATCTGTTGTCGAAAATATCTGGACTTGTCAAAGGGTTAAGCAGGAAACACCATATGCCGAATCCTAGTAGGAAATTGCATAATATTAATATCCGTTGTAGAGGTGGGAACTCGGATATTTCGGCAAAGTTTGGAAATCCCATGTGGTTGCAGAACATATGTGCGACTAGAGGAGCGACAAAGTGCCCTGAAAGCAAAATAAAAATATAATAAGAATTGTATTTTATATCGGGCTGATGTCCGCGTCCAGGCGCGTATTTTGCGTTCGGAATATGTAGGAATTATTCGATTTAAAAATATATTGTGAACATATTTTCCGTATTAATGAGGATAAAATAATAATAGAATAGAATGATAGGGATAGACACAATTTGCTAATTCGTGCAATAATGGACTAATTAAAGTGACACGTAACATATAAGTACTATTTTATTGCTTGTGTGTCCTTCGCACTTAGTCACGCTTTTCTGTTTAAAAATAGACTACTTAGCCTTACTTAGGTCACAGAAAAGCGTGACCTAAGTGCGGGTTTTGGTCACAGTGCTATAAAATATTTATAATTTGAACTCACCTGTTCGTATAAACAAATACGCCGAATAAGCTCCAAACAAACTGGTGTACATAAACTGGAATGCTGAAAATAAGCGCAAGTTACAAATAAATAAATATTATAGATACAATATTATATAATGAATTACTTGTTTTCCTGTTGGTGGTATTTTAAAGTAATGAATAAAACAGTAACATACACCATACTGATTAATTGCCATAATTGGTGTTATGTATAACATTTTAGGAGGATATGGTTTCCTATTATCCTGTCATTATTTTAGTCGCAATTTATGGTACAGTCGAGTTCTTTAATATCTGAGCATGTTCATTAATCAAAAATATATAGACAATGGTAAGTTTCATAAAACTCTAAACAGCTTTGCCGTACAATAAATTGTAAACAATCTGTGACATCATAAATATATGACTACATTATATCAATAATATTACTACAGACAGACTCTAAAAATTGTGCGCAATCCCTTGTTCATATTATTTAGCGCAAAGTTAGGTTCACAAATATCTATGCAATTATTTTTCTATGAAAAAGATCTTGAAACAAAATCAATTTGATGTTGTCAGTTATGTATGACATCCTTCAACGGCAATATTGCATTATTACTCGAACATCTGCTCCGGCAAGCAAAAATAAATTTAATGGTAAAGGCCATTTAGTTGAATATTCAAAGCTGTATAGATATTTATGAATCCTAGGTTGCAACAAATATATTGAAATCTAGAGTATTTAGATATTTATGTTCCGAAGAGTACTCAGATATTTTAGACTGCACTACCGAAACATACTTATGAACAGTTTATATGAAAACATTTTATTGATGTCTAAGTTTGTATAGAACTATATGATCATTTTAACGCTTACAATATTTTGAAACATTGTCACTGCCAATATATTAATGAACTCGACTGTACGCACGACGACAGCAAGCTATACATGTCCAGTATAAGCTGACGTACTGTACGAAAAGCCTATACAATGCGAGGTCAGCTAAAACTAGAAATGTATAGCTTGATGTGTGTACTCACAGGTAAAAAAGCATTATACAGTTTCATGTTAAAATTACATAAATTAAAACCTGCTTCTTTAAAAGTCGAAATAAATTGAATAGGGTTTCAATGCCATATGTAATCTCACCTTAAGAGCCTATACTACCTCAGCTAAAATTCACTCTTTATCTCGCTCATACGATACTGCTCGCGGACTGAGTGAGAGCGAGACAGAGTGCGGTGCTGGGCGGCAGGCAGCGCCAATAGTTTAGGTTTAGGTTTTTGCTTTTTACGGTGAAAATAATGGTAATTATAAAAAAATAAATAACATTAGACCTGCTTTAAAGTAAGTTCAGTTAGTATGCAAAGTTTCATGATCTAATTTGAAGTATTTTTTGAATACCAGCGGTTTATTGTTCGGGTTAGAGGTAACTATGGATTTTTTTTCTATCGAGAAAATTTTATGGAATCGTGTTTTCGTCTAACATAAGACTTAGCATTAATCCTCAACTTTACCATATATTTATTTCAAAATGAATGGTGCAGTATTTTCGACATAACTGAGGATCACGCTAAGCCATTTGAGGTAGTATAGGCCCTTAAGGTCACAGCACACGTATCAAATCGGAATGGGATCGGCACCGTATCAACCTAACGTAAGCACGTAACCAAAGCGGATCAGAAGCACCGATACGTCGACTCGGCTACGGCTAGGCGACGCGGCGCTTACGGCTCGCCGACCGCTGGTTGATGGTGCAGCAGGCAGGCCGGAGGGGTGAGAGGGGCAAAGGTGAACGAAGAGAGGTAAGCTCGGGTACGGAGAGACGTAAGCGCGGGGACGACGAGCCGTAATGCACTACACCGCGGTTCGTGAGCTTGTCCCAAGGCGAGGCGATTACGTTACGATTCCGATTAGTGTGCGTTACAGTAGGGAGTTTCATAGAAAGAATACTGAACGGCTCGAGTTGATACGGTGCCGATCCCTTTCCGGTTTGACCTTTATCAACCCATATACTGCCTGTTTGCCACAGTAATCTGGCTTTATGTCCAAGCTTTAAAGCAGATGACTGTGCATATACAAACATTATTTGGTTGATATAATAGATTGTTTTACGACCACAATAGTGAAATAAGGAAGCCCTTCTAAAGAAAGACAATAAAAGTATGTCGTAACAATTGGCTACACATGCTGAATACTTGCCAAACTTGTTTTACAATCACGATATTATCTAACATTCAATAGCTATAATTTGTTTAGTTTTATTTAAATACTTTTTCTTTGTTTGTTTCTATAATACTTACTTGAGATCATAAGAGCTGTTTTGAAATCAAGCCCAGAGTTGATCTGTTCTAACATATGATGGAAATGAGCTGGAATAGAAAACATACTCTTTATATTACTCTCATCACTGTGATTGTGTATAGGATTGAGATGTGGCCCTATTTTACCATGAATTAATGAGTCATATCTCTAATCAGTGTCAGGACATTACATTGAAGAATTCATTTGGTATTTCCATTTTCATAATAAAACTAGCAGCGCCCCACGGTTTCCCGTAGGAATATCGGGATAAAAAGTATATTATGTGTTAATCCAGGGTGTCAGCTACCTCCATACCAAAATTTATCAAAATTGGTCCAGCCGTTTGTGCGTGAAGAAGTACACACTCACAAACTTTCGCCAATATAGTGTGATTTATAACTAGAGATCGGAAATTCGGATGCATATTCTCCTAAAGTTGAGATGTTGGCTAATATGGAATGTGCTTTGGTATCACAAAAATCCCGCGATTCCGGGATCGACAAAAGGTTTCTGATTATACAAAGTGTAAAAAAATTAACCTTAAAAACTTTAAGAGGTGCTTTAGACCATCGAACTGAACAACTTTCACTATGGGACCAACTCCGAAATCACGAAAAAAAAATCAGCTGTTTCATACAAAAGTTCAATACCTACTCGGCCAAAATGTATGAAACAGCTCATTTTTTTTTCGTGATTTCAGAGTTGGTCCCATGTGAAAGTTGTTCAGTTCGATGGTCTAAAGCACCTCTTAAAGTTTTTAAGGTTAATTTTTTTACACCTTATTGAATCGGATGTATATTTACTTACTTTCAAATGTTGGCTTATATGGAATGCACTTCTGTATCGATCGTAAAAATCCCGCGAGTCTGGAATTTTTTATTTTTTTTTCTGAATATATGTATAATCGGATGCATATCTACCTACCTAATATTGTAAATTAGGTAGGTAGATATCAAATTGCAATAGCAAACAACGTCAAGATAAGATAACGTACTACATATATTTAAACCATACTATATACCCGACTAGTTGTGCATTCCTGGTGTTCCTGGCATTCCGGGACTTTTTTACAGAAAAAATATTTTAAGAAGCCGCTTCCATAGTTTCAGAGCTAAAAATTCACTTTAGGTAAATATGCATTCAAATATCCGATCTCTATTTATAACACAAATGCATAAAAAAAAGAACATCTACATTGATTATGTAATTATTAGTAGAATAAATGTAAATTAAAGGTTTTTTAAACTTAAAACAATATTAATCATAATCATTCAAGACCACAGCACATTTTTTTTTTAATCATCATGCTGTTAGCAGTAATTACATATTTTTTATTTCTAGCCTATGTTGTCCCACTGCAGGGCAAAGACCTCCCTTTTTCCTTTCCACTCCCCTCTGTCTTGAGCTAGTGTGGAACTGTGGACCAATCCTGTCTACAGGGTGAAATTAAAAACATGCGACAAATCGAAATGGGAGTTTGTACTCATCATTATGAACTTCTTTTACTATGGATGCAAACCTAAAATTGCGAAAAAAAAACACCTGTTCCCTACATTTATGTTCGCATAACTCGTCAAAATGTAGGGAACAGCTGATTTTTTTTTTCGCGATTTCAGGTTAAGTCCCATAGTAAAAGTTGTTCATAATGATGAGTAAGTAAGTGACAAAAAAAAAACAAGGAGCGTATAATACAGATTGATGATTCACCTATTCCAAAGAGTAGAGGTCCAGCAAATACAGCAGTCATGGGTTCCAGACATTGTATCAGCAGTGGTATCATGCAGGCTCTGAACACCCACTCCTCACTCAGTGGGGCCATGACGTGGTTCCTCACCCACACAAGATCCTGCCAGCTGGACAGCCAATACATGGGCTCTGGATGGCAAAATAAAAGAAGCTATAGGTGTGATTTATTAACCTTTTAAGCGCTTAGCTAAATATCTGTTGCCATGCCATTAGCGCGCGGCTACAAATTGATAAAATCAAGATAAAATAATACCTACAATAAATAAGGAGGAGAAATCCTAGTATCGATTAAAAAATAATCAAAAAGTTTTTATCTCTATTTAATAATGGTTTTAATTGTACCACGCAGTTAATAGGACGAAAATAGAACAAAAAAATCATGCATGTTCTCTGTCGCAGAGATATGACACGGGAGGTAGGGGCACGGAAACATTTCGCATTTATGCGACAGAAGCGGTTAAAAGGCTCTTACAATTTGATGTACTCAGTTGTAAATCTTTAAAGACACATAATTGATACAAGGTTAAACATTTTAACTCTAATAGAATTTTCAATAGAAGATCCTGATTACTATATTGTATCTCTATCAAAATTAAATAAAAGGAGTAATTACCTGCATATAGTTTCCATATTCCAGATAAAATCTGCATAGTTAATGGTCCCAAAAACAGTGAAGCAGTCAAAATTAGGGGCGAAAGGATTGCTGGTATAATACCAGACCACCGCAGTCCTAAGTGTTCATATAAGTCGCCTTTACTTAAACTTTCTTCAGTAATAAAATATTGAACAAGAAATGGAGCCAGTAACATCATAACAGACACACTGAAAAACCTTCTTTTAATTGTAGACGGATGATCCCTGGAAAAATTATATTATTAGAGGCTTGAATATCGTTAAGGCATGTCACAAAGATAATAAATTATATCATTGTAATACCTGCTCCATGTAGACCTCCATACGTACAAGCTCGCGACATATGAAACTGTTAGAAAGATACAGCACAAAACAGACAAACTGCACTGACTTACACCAAACCAATCTATGAAAGACATGTTTAATTAATAAGTACAACCACAATAAAAGCTCAAATTACATAAATAAAGTAATGAAAATTAAGATTTCAAAACGACACTAAAGAACGACATTTCACATAACATTATCAGACACTGTGTGACATTTGTTTGACTGAATTTGACAAGAGTGATGACATTTGGTTTAATTTAATTGCCATCAGTAAAAAAAGCGGCCAAGTGCGAGTCGGACTCGCGCACGAAGGGTTCCGTACCATTATCTCAAAAAATGGCAAAAAAATCACGTCTGCTGTCCATACAACAGACGTGATTTTTTGCCGTTTTTTGCGTATAGTAAATATTTATTTTAGTTTAATTATTTATTTTTAAAGTGAATATACAATTAAATATTGTGTGAATATTTCAAGTGTCTACCTGTTGCCGTTATTAATGTCGAGCAAATAACGGAAAAAAATCACGTTTGATGCATGGGAGCCCCCCTTAAATGTTGATTTTATTCTGTTTTTAGTATTTGTTGTCATAGCAGCACCAAAAATACCTCGTCTGTGAAAATATCAATTGTCTAGCTATTACGGTTCATGAGATACAGCCTGGTGACAGATAGTCGGACCGACTTCCAAATAAAACACTAGGTACAAAGTGAAAAATTCAACCAAAAATTCGAAGACATGTGACATCTACCAACCCGCACTGGGCCCGCGTGGTGGATTACGGCCCACTCCCTCTCACAGAGAGGAGGCCTGTGTTCCAGCAGTGGGAACATTATAGGCTGATTATATAAAGTGAAAAATAACTTTAATTTAGGAAGTCGGTGTCTTTAGATCTGTATTTTAGATTTTGCCACCGACTTCCGAAATTTAAGTTATTTTCCAGTTTTTAATGTTTTTTTTTGGAAATCCGTTCAAGTTTCTATTTCTCGCTTTTTAGTGGGTCTGTTAATAATGTAGATATCTAAGTTACAATAGTCTAATGTCAACTTTTTCGTCGCCTTTTACAAAATATTGCTTTTCCCGATGCAGGGACGTTAATTGTTGAGGAGTTCTCCTGGTATTCCACCATCAGCTCCATTTGACCATTCGCATAGTGACGAGCATAAATTGCTTAGCAACCATATTAAAGTAATCGAATGGCAATTCGCAACCCGTGAAATACTTATTATTGAGTAGTTCCGGTGGCCATCTGTGGCCTTCATCATCAGTACCACTTGACCAAATGGTGCTTTCCGAGAACAAAAGCACTAGTTAGTTACTATAAAAATACCCAAATCGCTATAGATGTGCCTATAACATTTGAAGATTTCCTTCGAATTCTCCAGGATCCCATCATCAGACCCTGACCTGATGGCAATGGGACCCTTTCAAACAAAAAAAGAATTTTTGAAATCGGTCCAGCCGTCTTCGAGTAATCGGGGAACATACATTAAAAAAAGACCCCGACGCCGACGAACTGAGAACCTCCTCCTTTTTTGAAGTCGTTTAAAAGTGTCTAAACAGACGGGCTGCTTTTGAACTGCATGCCATAAACAGGTTTCCAAGCACTTAAATCAACTGCATCCAAACTGCGATGTTGCAGCTGAAACCCAGTCCGTCTGTTTAGACCCATATTGTATGTACAACCACAGAAGTACTTGCCTAATTTTTATTACCCAGTGCCGGATTAGCCCCTAAGCTAAGCAATTGTTTAGGGCATCACGTCTCGGGGGGCACCATAAACCAAGGCGCGGTCCCAGGAGGGGTCATGGGAATCATGACCCCCAAAATCGTTCAAGCTGGCGACACACATAAATACATAATGGTCAAAATCATAACCCTCCTTTTTGCTTTGTCGTAGTCAGGTAAAAAACAAGATAGTTCCGATTTTTCCCCCGCGCCAAAAGAAGCTTGTACACACGACGACACATCAAGCTATACATTTCCAGTTTTAGCTGTATTCGCATTGTGTAGGTTAGTCAGTAGTTGTTTTAGCTTGATGTGTAGCCATGTGTACAGGGAAAACGGTTTTTTGGCAAGACCAAATATTATTAGAACGATGCTATTTTGAACGCACCAATAAGTAAAAAAAAAACATCGCTTGTTATTTCGTAGATGGCGCTGTGATCGGTCGCCATGTTAATCCGAAATCCGCCATATTTTGCTGAGAGTCGCCCATCGCTTGAGGGTAGTGTGAATTTTCATCATAATTTATTCAGATAATGATTATTATCAGTTTAATATCATAATTTTAGTGTCAGTGATTAGTGTGATATTTATATAACAATAGAACTCTCATCTAGCAATAATCAATGTGGTATAATCTCTGTTTCCCGTTTGTCTGCCCAATCTAATCTAAACAGAAAATGGCCGACGGTGTTGGTGCGGGTGTCTCCTTTGTTTAGGGCTGAATTCTAGTGAAAATAAGTGTTAAAAGAAATAATGCCTAGTGCCTCGTTTTCCTCTTCGCGTTCTTACGTTCGTAGATCGCGGAGAAAAGGCGGACATCGAATACCACTACCTTCTAGGACACAATCGAGTAAGTAATCCGGGTCGGCCGAAGTCGCCCCGATCTTTAGAAATGCTTCGTTATTCATATTTCCTTGATCATGTAACTTTGAGTTACACGTTAATGCGTTTGGAAGTTGTTAAGTAGTGTAATAATGGCTAATTTATGCAACTATATTATAGATTTGACATTCCATTTTATACGAAAATGTTGGAGCTTGATGTTGAATTTTGAATTGGTCGATCATTGTTCCTTGAACGTTGATTGACATGTAAATTCTTACATATTTCCATACATCCAAAGTTTCATGATGATATCGGATAGCGCATTTCGGTGACATTTTGCGCAATATGGGTATTGATTTGCTAGATGAAAACTTATTTTACACTGAATGACGAAACAGCTGTTCTGATACATAGCCGAAGAGCCGATGTGTATTTGTGTGCAGTTTTACGAAACTTTTTTCATTTCATTTCTCACACATGACTACAGTGTAGAGTACTTGTTTATTTTTTTGCCTCTAACCCATTTTATGCACAACCAAAAAAAAAAAAACGTGTATCTGTATGACATTGGATTCTGTCAAAATCTAGAATTAACACTTTAAAATGGACATGCTAGATTAGTGCGTATTTATGCAAATCTTATTGGATTTTAAACTATGTAACATTTTATTTCACCAAAATCATTGTAAACTTGTGTGATATTATTATTCCCATGGTGGTTATTGAACTTTTGTATGAAGCACTAATAATGTTGGAGGTTTCTCATTCTGAAACCAGTTATTGTTTTTTTCCAAAGAATGAAGCCTTTTAAGTAGGTAGTACAATATATTAAAAACTAATAGCTATGGTGTAAATCTATCCTAATTATGTATTATGCCTAGAGATTTCAAGTATCTTTGTTCTCATAACCAAACATGTGTTATACAAATCATTTGTGAAATCCTTGTGAATAACATTATTGTAATCTATAAATAGTTAATATATGGCTAATTGTGAAGGACACAAAGATATAAGGAAGTACAATTTAGTACTGATATTTTTGCATAATAACCTCCAAGCTTTGCAAACTTTAATGTTGTCATGGCTTTATGAATGCATGTAGAATAATACATAAGGCAGATTTTTTTTATCAACATCCAAATTTTTACAGGGTGTTCTACCCATGAATATGAACAACTTTCACTATGGGACCAACTCTGAAATCACGAAAAAAATATCAGCTGTTTAATACAAAAGGTCAATACCTACTTGCCCAAAATGTATGAAACAGCTGATTTTTTTTTCGTGATTTCAGAGTTGGTCCCATAGTGAAAGTTGTTCATATTCATGGGTACATTACCCTGTAAAAATTTGGATGGTGATAAAAAAATCTTCATGTATATTATATGATAACAATCATGTTGTGTAATGACTTTAATATGATACGGACAGTTGTGTGTTAGGTTATTTGGTGAATTACTCTATTGTACTACAACATTGAACATTCATAAATATAAAATTATGAATGAGGAACTTTGGAAGGGATTAATATACATATTCAGCATATAATATAAGATGACACACCAACATTGTAAGGCCAGCAGCGCTTGATAAAAAACAGACTTGTTAAAAAATAAAATGAAATAAAAGCTAGGCTTAACAAATTAACTTAAGTATGTATAAAGTAAAAAAAGGAAAACAATAGCTTAAACTCATTCAATTCACAATAAAAGTTAAGTTACACATGAAATAATCAAAATATTAGTCACAACACCTGAAATTCAATGTAATGGATTGTTTATTTCAACCTAACTAGGTATATACATTTAAGCAGTCATTCATGGTAGTGACTCATCATAACACAATGTTAGCCAATTCTCCCTACACACTTAAATGAACTGTTATATATAATATCTGTTCACAATTAAAAAGGTAATTTTCCACACCTCTTTAACATCCTAATCTTAAATGGGTCAAAAATTTTGGCAAGACATCAAACTACTTTGATCTACTTTCTAATACATAGCTTTTAAAAAGTGGTACTGAGGCCTGATTTTTTTTTTTTTTTAATAACTAGAGCATGTGAATTTGTTATACTGACTATAAGAATGTGGGAATTCATTAGTAGGATCAGTAAACATTGTGTTTATACATATAACAACTTTAATTATATGCAAATTAAATTGGTTGAATAACTAATTCCAGTCTTATTTATCAGTAATTAGGTAATTGTCTCGCCAATGTTTATCAATAAAACAGATTATGTTGATATTTTCAAATGACTTATCAGTCCCATAAAAACTGATAAGTGGTTTGTTTGTAAACACATGTTCCACCTCAGTACCATGACCAGTCTGCACAAAGTAGATAAGACAATATTTTGAAGGGGTTTTTTATAGAATCAATACACAGCAACATCATATTTTATTTTTACAATGTTAATTTTAATTAGGTTTACTTTCTACTATAAATTACATAGGATGCTACTAATGAAATTAAACTACACAGTTTCAAGCTAATTCTATGTCTTTTCATGTAGATTTATTGAACTTTCAATGTAACTAAGTAACTGTTTTACAAGAAAAAAAGTATGTTAACTTGTGTACAATATTTAAACTACAAACTCTTCCCTGGTTGCTAAACAAAAATACACTTAAAACTTTACTTGGAAAGTTAAAAACTTTAGTGGGTAACTTTACTACAGCAATCATGTCACTTAAATGCAAACAAGTGTTGTTGTTACCATAATCATAATGGCAATTCTGTTTCTTTCAAAAAATCTACATGGTTATAATCTAGCTCTGTGTTTTCAATTTAGCCTTGATCATGGGTAAGCTACCAGCTGGACATACTTTTCGATCATCTGCTCACATGATTAAAACGGACTTATTATTTAATTCCAGGCGAGCCATGTGAGTCAGTCCCCTGCCCCAACAACGTGACGGGCAGCGCGATGGCGGCGACGGCGGCGTGCGCGGGCGCGAGCGGTAGCGGTGGCGGCGGCGCGCCGCCCGTGCCCGCGGCCGCACCGGCCAGCACGCCCGGTCACAACAGCCCCTACGACCTGCGCCGTAAGTCGCCGCCCGCCTACCACGAGCCCGGACCCTCGGGCGCTTGCTCTCTACCCGCCAGGAAGAGGCCTAGAACGTGAGTACACTACTGTATGCTTATCCAGATTTCTTTACACAATGTCCCTTATTTACCGTCGCAAAATTGTAATTTGGGGAAATAATCTACTCTAATCTACCAAAAGAATATAAAAATGCTGTGCTACAAATGGGCTAAAATAATGGTGACATGACATGTGTTGCACACCTGCAGCTGTTGTACTTACAATGAAACATCATAACAACACTAAAAGACGGCATTATGTATCCTTAAACCTTATGCATATAAAGCTGCTTTTACAAAGAGACACAACTTCCTAGTAATATGCCGTCAATGATTAAAGCAATTAATAAAACACAATGTACATTTCCCACACAGATCTTTATCTCAAGGAGTGGATGTGTGCAATGTATCACAGTACTTGCAGTACGAGTTGCCTGATGAAGTTCTCCTGTGTATTTTATCACACCTTACGGAGCGGGACCTTTGTCGCGTCGCGCAAGTCTGCAAGCGATTTAACACGATCGCTAACGACACTGAACTATGGTAACATTATACATCTTCTTTTTTTTCTTGACATTACATACATGCAAAAGTAGGCCTATAATATGAAAGTCATGGTAGAAAGTGGTGTTGCGAATGTTTGGAATCATGACTTAGGTTTTGCAATATTCATGAATATTATGTATAAACATAACAGTATCTTGTTAAGGTGGTAAGTACAGTAATTATTATTATGTTCTTGCAATCCAAAGTCTCTGCTAGATCCAAGGTGGCAGAAAGTAACTTTTCTTTTAACTATATTTATTGATCTATGGGCTAGCAAAAGTTTGTAGTGAAGCAGTATCTTAATAAAAACCAGGCTTGTTTTTTAGTTTGTTGAAAACATTCCTTGAATTCTTTGATAAAACATTCAGCTAAAAAGCAAATTGTTGGTCAATTTGCTTTTGTACTTCTTACTATACTGAAGTCAAATATGAAAGAACTTTTTTAAATTTTCTAACTCTTTCTGCAGGAAAAGTTTGTACCAATCGGTGTTCGAGTACGACATGCCACTGATGCACCCCGCGCCGTGCCAGTTCGAGTTCGTAGCGCCCGACGAGTGCGACGCCGACAATCCTTGGAAGGAAAGCTTCAGGCAGCTCTACTACGGCATTCACGTGCGACCCAACTACCGTCCCAAGAAGGACTCGCGTATTAAACATTATAACACAATTAGGGTAAGTTGTAGACACAGAAAACCTGTACTATCTTCATTTACTTTGAACTCAAGGACTTTCTTTTTGCCTGAAATTGTATTTGGTCGTGTCATAACCATCCAAAATGTGCATAGATTGAAAGTGAAGTTCTCACATAGACTAATGTAGTTGTCAGTTTCTTTGAGAATTTCTGACAATTGGCTCTGGCTTACTTGTTTTCATGTGCAGTCATTATCTTTTTGACCCAAGATTTCACAACACAACATTCCTACTCACTAAATCGTCAGCAACAATTTAACAAAGAACAAATCTGGCTAGGCGGGTCTCGAGTACGTGGAGGAGCGCGGCGGCGGGGCGGCGAGCAGCTCCAGCGTGGCGCACGCGGCCGGCACCAGCGCGGCCAGCGCGTGCGGCGCGGCGGCGGCCGCGTGTGCGTGCGGCGCGTCCGTGTGCGCGTGTCGCCGTCCCGCCGCGCCGCACGCGCCCGCGCTGCTGTTCGTGCACGCTGGCCTGTACCAGGAAGAGTGTCTGGCCATCGATACCGATGTGCAGCTTATTGGTGAGGGACTTTTCGTTTGTATGTAGCTAGTGACCCACCCCCTGCTTCGCACCCCTTTTCCTTCCTTTTCCCTGTTACGACTTGACAAAACACTGAGTATTAATTATGATATGTAAGTTGAATTATTACTAAATTATACATATAAATCTTCTGGAATAAATTCTATAATAATGCTGTGTAGTTTAGAAGAACAAAACCGTCGCACAAAAACAGATAGCTAGGAAAAGAGACTTTCATTTATAATATATTATATTTAGATTTATAGATGGTTAGACTGTTAGCCAACCGCAACAGTTGGAAAAAGGTTAGGCAGATGATTATTATTATTGAGATGATTTATAGAAAATTTTAGACAGCAAAGCGATGTCAAAAGCATCTTGATGAAAAATTCTAACAAAAATGTTTCAAGACCATAAGCTACAATTTACAAAATAAGCTCACTCCTAAAATCTTCAAGTTAAAACTTAGTACCTAATGCAACAAAACATATGACAAAAAAAAATTTTAGTCGTGACAACTCCCAAAAATAAAAACAAAGTTTTTTTTTGTCTATATTCAAGTACTAAAGCTTTTTCAGGAAACATACACTACTGCCAATCCCGCTGTCTGCAGTAAGCACTGACACCATGTACTCCTTCTTCTTCTAAGCATATTGATGGCAAAAAGTTTAAATATTTTTGGCTCAAAAATCATTTGGGCGAACTCCGCTCACTGACGCAATCATAAGATCATAAAGTTCGCATCATGTACTGTAACCTTCACATACTAAACCTATATTTTCTCCAGGTTGTGCCACAGGCAATGTAGCTGAATCCGTGGTTCTGGAGCGCGAAGCTGAGTCCACACTGACGTTTGCCGAGGGTGCGAACCGCGCGTACGCTGGTCACATGACGCTCAAGTTTTCTCCTGATGCGACCAGTACAATGCAGCACCACAAGCATTATTGTCTGGAAGTGTCCGACAACTGTTCGCCTACCGTGGATCACTGCATCATACGGAGCGCTAGCGTTGGTGAGTCAGTAATGCACATAAACGTGATTGTTTTATGGTTATAATTATAGCTAGCGTATTGAATTCTAGTTTGCCCAACATCAATGTCTTATTGCGACCTTAGGTGCAATATTAAGTCCAACACCTAAATTTTGCGATATAAACACCAGCTTTTGTTATTTTGGGAATAAAAATAAATTCGTTCCACAGTCGGCGCGGCTGTATGTGTGAGCGGCGCGGGCGCGAACCCTGTGATCAAGCACTGTGACATCAGCGACTGCGAGAACGTAGGGCTGTACGTCACCGACTACGCGCAGGGTGCATACCAAGACAACGAGATCTCAAGGAACGCGCTTGCCGGGATATGGGTGAAGAACTTCGCCAATCCTATCATGCGCCGCAATCATATACATCATGGCAGGGACGTCGGAATATTCACCTTTGAAAATGGCTTGGTAAGCAAAAATGCGTGTTTCTTAGATTATGATTTGCTTTGCTTGATTCAGATGTCCATCCAAAGGTTGTCTTTATTGGGATTTTGGTAATATTTCAATAAGACACGTTAGATTTCTATATAAGCGATATTTATTATAGAGCACAAGGGGCATGACATTTGTCAACACTAAAAAGGAAAAATGCAACAGCGCCACCCGCATCATAAAGCGGAAACTAAATGCATAGTCTACGAAGACACTCTTTAACAAAATGTTCACAAAGATCTACCTTATAAAGTTATATTTATTCAACACTCCCACTTAAATTTATAAGGTAGACATAATAATTCACTACATATTTCCTTTACTTTTAACTTACATCCCTTGTTTCAACAATTTCAGAAATTAAACATGGATTTAATCCACAAACATTAAACATTTGCCACATTCAACATTTCTCATCATCTTACCTCTAATTGAATTAAATTTAATTACAGGCAAAGCTTTAATCAGGTCTAGATACAGATGACAAGAATACCATTGCTCCCACTGCTTCTCTATATGGAAAATTAATAGGTTCATTACTTGTATTCTTAGATATATGTACATTTATATCCACAGGAGTACTACTACTTTTAGCATCTGACAAATTAAATTTACATACTTTTAAAGACTCAGTTTCCAATCCCTCTGGCATCTCCATGTATATTTCCTCGGAGAGCTCACCATACAAAAACGCCGTCTTCACATCAAATTGCTCAATATGTAGTTCGTCTCTCGCAGCGATGCTTAGCAGCACCCTGATGGAATCATACCTGCTAGTGGGGGAAAAAGTCTCATTATAGTCCAAGCCCTTGACTTGTGTAAATCCTCGTGCACACAGTCGTGCATTGTGTCGTACTATTTCTCCATCTTTATTCTTCTTTAAAGTAAACACCCACTTACAAGAAACAGGCTTCTTCTCAGTTCGATCAGTCAGTATCCAAGTTTGATTTTCTTCGTGTGACTGACGCTCTTCAGCCACAGCTTTCTTCCATAGATGAGAATTTGGACTATTCATCGCTTCTTCATAAGTGTTAGGTACTTCGAACTCTGTGAAATTAGCTTCTAGCTTATTAACTCGACGAGGACGTAACGTGATGTTTCTGTGTTCCTCCTGTTCTAAATGTATACCTTTTGGAGGGATATAACTTTCATCTATATCTTCTAAACTCTTCATACTATCGTCTGAAGAGATTTCTTCAGGTACATCGCGTTGATGTTGAAATTCACGCCGTGGGGAAGACACTGTAGAATGTTCTTTTTCTTCTTCTTCAACTCTCATTTCTACAAATCTTTGTTTTTCTTCTGGTGTACTAAATTCATCAAACTTCACATCCCGCGATACTGTAATCTTCCTGGTATTTTGATCATACATTCTGTAATTATCATGATCATATCCAACTAACAACATCTTCACACTTTTCTTGGCAAGCTTCCTTCGCTTTTCTTTTGGAACATGTACATAACCAATGGTTCCAAATATTCTGATATGTTGTAAGTTAGGTTTTACTCCATGCCACAGTTCAAATGGCGTAACATCTCCCGTCTGGCTTGATGTATTTCTATTCAACAAATATATTGCACAGTTGACAGCTTCTGCCCACAAGTGTAAAGGCATGTCCTTTGCATATAACATTGTTCTTGCAGTTTCCATGATAGAACGCATCTCTCTCTCTGCTCTCCCGTTCTGTTGTGGAGTATACGGGGCAGTACGTTCATGCGTTATACCTTTATTCTCCAGAAACGATGTAAATTCTTGGTTCACATATTCACAACCATTATCTGTATGTAGTATGTGCAAATCACGTTGAAATCTGTTCTTCACAATTGCATTGTACTTCAGAAAACATTGAAATACTTCACTCTTATGTTTCATGAAGTAAACATAGCGATAGCTTGTAGCTCCATCTTTGAACAAAACAAAGTACTTCATACCCGACACAGAAGGTTCTTCTATAGGACCGCACACATCGCTGTACACAATTTCACCAGGCTGTGTTGGACCTCGGGTAGATTTCAAGAAGGGGCGTCTAGCTTGCTTCCCATATTGGCACGCTTCACAAACAAAATTCTGATTTCCACTCAATGTAACTGGAATCATACCATTCTTAGACATATTTTGAAGTTCCTTGACATTCAAATGTCCTAATCTTTCATGCCAAACTTTTATATCTGTTTGCACAATATTGCAATTTTCTTGTTTGATTGTTTTGACATCCAATTCATATAAATTGTTCTCTGTTAATTGTGCACTCATAACAACAACATTATTCTTCATTATTGTTAAGTACTTACTTGGCGTTCATAAATTGGCGCGGAAGATGGCGGTCGCTTGAAAAACTGTCAACTATCTGTCAAACACCACATGCCTTCCCCCATAGTCTTTATGCACTTCACTCACATTACTATAATATTATTTATAAGTTTATACCTAACTAACCTAACTATCCTAATACCTATCTTAATCACTCTTATTATTTAATTGTTTTGTAACATGCCTCCTTCACATGTTACCACTGCATCTGTTGGTATGCCGAGTATATCACGCATTTCATTACTCGGGCCTGAATCTTCATCAGAATCACGTCGTCGTAGTTGGTTTATGTGTCGTGTAACGATTGGTCCATCATTGATCTTTACCAAAAAACGCACAGGACCCTTGATTCTGAAGACTTCTCCTTTCACCCACTTCTCCCCTCTTGAATAGTTACGCAGCCACACCTTGTCCTTCAATCTAAATCCTCTCACGGGTACTTCTATGTTACTTTCAATTTGTCTTTCAGCAACTGGTTTTGTGGAGAAGGGATGTATGATATCGAATCGTGTTCTAAAACGACGTTTATTCAACAATTCTGCTGGAGACTTTCCAGTAACCGAGCTTGGCGCTACTCTCAAACCGAACAAAAGACGTGGTAATTTAATATCCATGTCAGTTCCAGCCAAACTATGTAATTTCTTTTTTACTGTTTGCACAAATCTTTCAGCTTGGCCATTTGACGATGGTGTGTATGGTGGAGTCAATATGTGTTGAATGCCATTGCATTTCATAAAATTCTTGAATTGTTCAGATGTGAATGCCGTTCCATTATCCGACACTAATACTTGTGGCAATCCTTGCTGGGCAAAAATATCTCTTAAAGCCTTAATTGCACATTCACTTGACGTTGATTTAACTATCTTTACTTCTGGCCATTTTGAGTGTGGATCCACCACAATTAGATATATTCTATTGTCAACTGGACCAGCAAAGTCAATATGCAAACGTTGCCATGGGTTAGAAGGGGTGATCCATGAATGTCCAGTGCTTGCAGGCATATTTCTGTTTACCTGACAGCTATCACAATTTGCCACTAACGCTTCAATCTCATGATCCAGTCCTGGCCACCAAAAATAGCTTCGTGCAATTGATTTTGATATTACTATGCCATCATGAGTCTCATGTAAAGCCTGTAACATGTGTTCCCGCATCACTGGAGGTATAACCACTCGAGTACCCCATATTATACAGTCATTTGTAACAGATAGCTCCTTTCTTTTGAGCCAATATACTTTTATATTGCTGTCGTTTACAGTATCAGGCCATCCATGCAATATCCAGAATTTCACTTTAGATAAAATATTGTCTCGCCCGGTTTGTTCTGCAATATCTTTTGTTGTATACTGAATAGCGCTTGGTGTCTCCGACAGTAATAATATATCTTCAACATCGTCAGTATCTGACTTCCAATCTTCAGTAGTATCCATTGGCCACCTACTGAGAGCATCAGCGTTACCAATACAAGTGCCACGTTTATATTGTAATTCATAATCATGTGAGTTCAGCTTCAAAGCCCATCGCATCATTCTTGGAGACAGCACTTTAGGTATTGCTTTATTTGGGCTTAAAATCCCAAGCAACGGTTTATGATCAGTATATATTACTACATGTCTTCCATACACATACTGATTGAATTTTTCTAAGCCGAATATAATCGCCGCCGCTTCTTTATCAATCTGTGCATA
Source organism: Amphipoea lucens (assembly GCA_947508005.1). Lineage (NCBI taxonomy): Eukaryota > Metazoa > Arthropoda > Insecta > Lepidoptera > Noctuidae > Amphipoea > Amphipoea lucens. Next base: position 7,246,444 of record OX382373.1, on the reverse strand, counting down.
ATTACGTTCCGATTTAGATAAAGTTCTGGATCCCATAGCAACAGGTTTTTCTGATCCATCATCCATAACGTGAGACAGAACGGCTCCTACCCCATATTCTGAAGCATCACATGTCAATGTTACCTTCCTGTTATTATCAAAATGTATTAGCGTATCTTTACTCGATAGTATAGCTTTAGCCTTCTGGAATGTTTCTGCCTCTAACTTGCCCCACTTCCATACAGCATCTTTATCTAGCAGCCTATGTAGTGGTTCCAACAGTGTAGCTTTGTCTTTCATAAACCTGTCATAAAAATTCAGCAATCCCAAAAAAGCTTGTAGCTCTTTAACATTTCTAGGGCTCCTTGCATTCATAATCAATTTGATTTTTTTGTCACTAGGGTGAATACCATCTTGATCCACCACATAACCAAGGAATTCTACTTTATTTGTTGCAAACTCACACTTCTTTCTGTTCAGCCTGAGTCCCACATCTTTTAGACACTCCAGTACCTTTTCCAGCCTTGTGTTATGCTGTATCCTATTTCCACTTATTAAAATGTCATCTAGCAATACAGTCACTCCTTTAATACCTGCCAATGTTGTTGACATGACCCGTTGAAATATACCTGGGCAAGCCTTCAAACCATAGGGTAATCTCTTCATCTTATATAATCCCTTTAATGTATTAATCGTCAGGAGCATACCTGTTTCATCCGATACTTTCAGCTGTGTATAAGCCTCTTTTAAATCCAGTTTGGTATAAATTACCCCACCTGCTACTTCAGACAGACACTCGTTTATTGTTGGTTGAGGGTATGTATCCGTGTCAGTTGCTGAATTTACAGTCAACCGGTAGTCTCCACATAGTCGAATACTACCATCTTTTTTTAAAACTGGAACCACTGGTGTAGCCCAATTTGAATAAGCTATTGGCTCCATTACTCCCACGTTAACCAACCTATCTATTTCTTCACAAACTCTGTCCCTTATCGCAAATGGTACTGACCTGCTCCTCATAAACTTCGGCTGTACATCCTTCTTGCAATTGATCACAACTTCAGGTCCTTTATATTCGCCAAGTCCATCAAACAATTCTTCATATTTTTTAAGTATTTTCAACAGAGATTCATCCTTTTCACTATCTAGAGAATTGATGTTATTTATACCTTCAACTGATATCCCTAGAGGCTTGAACCAATTCCTGCCAAGGAGATTACCTCGCCCCTGTCCAATGATTATTTGCAGGTAACCTTTAAAGTTTTTATATTCAATAAAAACTTTGGTCCTGCCATGCACCTGCACTTTAGCATCAGTCCAGGTGTGCAAGTTTAGCCTGCATTCCTGTAAATCCAATCCATTTGGCCAGATTAATTCTGCTTGTTCCCTTGACATTATTGTATACGAACAGCCGGAATCAACCTCAAACTTGACTAATTTGTTATTCAGTTGAAGTTCGGTATATATAGCAGGTTCACGATGTGTACCTCCCACACAATATATTCCATTCATAAATTCTTCTTCTTTTTCTTGAATCTCTTTGATATCACCAGTTCCATTATTATTTTTCCTGCACATTTTTGCAATATGGCCTACTTTGTTGCATGTGTTACATTTAGCAGAAACAAACTTACATTTGTGATACAAGTGGGTTCCTCCGCATCTGTAGCAGTATAGCTTCTTTTTCTTCTCGTCCACTGCATTTACCTCCATTGGTTCTACCTCACTGTCCCTGTTTGCACTTACCGGACAGGTGCTTGATGATTCCCCAATGGCCGGTACTTTCAGGATCTTTAGGTCTTCAACACATCTTTCCGCTTGCAATGCCAACTCCACAGCTGCTGCATAAGTTAGGTTAGCCTTCTTCAGTAAATTCTCTTGTAGTTTGGCATTATTTACGCCACACACTATTCGATCTCTCAAGGTTCTTTCTAAATCTACAAAGTTGCAAAATCTACACATTTTTCGAAGTGCTGCAATGTACTCTTGAATTGATTCATTTTTACCCTGATTTCTACTGTGGAATTTAAATGATTCTACTATCTCATTTGGTCGCGGACTAAAATGGCTATTCAATATTGTATCTATTTCACCTAATGTAATATTGCTCACAGACTCCGGAAACACTAATGATTTAACTAAGTTATACAGATCACTACCACAAGACGCGAAAAATACAGCTTTTTGCTTATTAGGTTCTGATATGCCATGTGCTAATATGAAATAACCGAATCGTTCTTTATATGATTCCCAATCCCCACTTTTAATATCAAAACCCTCAAATCTTATATCAGCCATTGTATTTACACAGTTTTCACAAAGTTTTCACTGGTTTTTTCACGATATTTCACGTTTTTTTCTCGTCGCCACTGTTAAGTACTTACTTGGCGTTCATAAATTGGCGCGGAAGATGGCGGTCGCTTGAAAAACTGTCAACTATCTGTCAAACACCACAATTATCATTGCTTTTTCATTATTCTTTACTATTATATATCCTCTTCTAGTGGCAACGCCTTCAGAAAACAGATTTTTCCTTAAATCAGGTACATATAACACATGCTCAAGTTTACATCTCTCCCATGTACCATTAACTTGTTTATCTATCAGTATGGTTCCTTCACCACATACTTTGATATTCTGTTTGTTGCCCAATTTAACAGAATCGTTGTACTGACACTCGTTCAACTCACAGAAGTAGTCACGCTTGAAGGTCATGTGCCGTGAGGCTCCACTATCTAGTATCCATGCCTCTTCATCATGTTCAGATGAGTAACCTTCGGCGCTAAATGCCAACATACTGTTAGGTTTCTTATCATTGTACTTTTTCTTTGGCATTCTGCAATCTCTAGCAAAATGGCCTCTTTTGTTGCAATTGTAGCATACAAATCTATGACCTGAATTTCTTTGATCACTTGAAGTATTCTGTTCAATCCCATTCCTTGATTTGGAATTTCCTTTTGACGTCACTAATGCAATCTCACTACTACTTGTTTCATTGGCAAGGCTGGCTTCTTCATCTACTAAGCGAGAAGTGAGGTTTTGAATTGTTTGCCTATCTTCACTGAGTGACAACCATGCTTGTCTAAGCGAACGATATGTTGATGGTAACGTGCTTAGAATCTTTGTCATTACTGCTGTGTCACTGATCTTCTCACCAGTCTCCCGTAGCTGTTTTGCTAAGCCTTCCACCTTGGACACATGCTGTGCCATCGTATCACTGGCACTATATGAATATTGGTAGAACTTCTCATGAATTAACATTTTGTTATATTCTGATTTCTGTTCATAGATTGCTTCTAATTTTGTCATGACTTCTTTAGCAGTCTCGCAGTTTTCTATAAGAGATATTTGATTCAAATCCATAGATGAAGTTAAAATGAACATGGCCATACCATCATCTTTATCCCACTGCACTTGCGAACTGGTTTCCACGGGTCTTGCCTTTTCTATATTTAATCCCTTTGCTCTTAATGCACATTTTACTTGAAATTTCCATTGTTTGAAATTTCTGCCATCAAACTTCTCAATTTTCATCGCGTTCGTAACCTCCATTACGTAGACCAATTTTACACCGGTAGTAATCCTGCTCTTAACTTGCCTTTTTATTGAAATATTTACTTATCGTGTACCTGGGCCCATAACCTATTGGGATTTTGGTAATATTTCAATAAGACACGTTAGATTTCTATATAAGCGATATTTATTATAGAGCACAAGGGGCATGACATTTGTCAACACTAAAAAGGAAAAATGCAACAGCGCCACCCGCATCATAAAGCGGAAACTAAATGCATAGTCTACGAAGACACTCTTTAACAAAATGTTCACAAAGATCTACCTTATAAAGTTATATTTATTCAACAGTCTTAACTCCACATTTCTGTCTGTAATATAATACGCGCCACGAAAGATGAGACTTGACAAGCTCAGTAGTAGGGAGTTTGCGCAGGCAAGTCGTTTACGAAATAGTTACCCATAATGTGTATATCGATTCAGGGATTTATCGATGACAATCAGATAATAATTAACAATATTAATACTTTTGGTAAACAAATTTTGTTTCTTAGCTCTTTGGCTAGTTTACTACATTAACGGGCCCAAGCCAAGTCAATGTAGCGTGTGTGAGGTGTTTTTTTTTTACGTAGAATTAATGTTATGAGGGGTGATTTCATTTTCGTCAATCTGCATGAACTTTCTAACTATTCTGCAGGTGTTTAAGATTGCGGCTTTTTGGAGTGTTATATAAATTAAGTCTTTTAGGTCTATTTGTTTAAGGCTGTGGTGGAGGTGATTGGGTATAACACCCGTCGTGGTATTATTAATATTATAAAATAAAAATCACGTCTCATCTTTTGTGGCGCGTACTATACATATGGTTGACATAATAAAGAGTATTCCATTCCATGTCGACCAAGAGCTATTGCTAATGCTAACATTCAAATCTAGGAATGCTAATTCACCCAAACCAAAATAGGAACTAAACACATCAAGTCTAAATTATTTTAAATATTACAGGGCTATTTCGAAGCAAACGACATCCACAACAATAGAATCGCTGGTTTTGAAGTAAAAGCAGGCGCTAATCCCACCGTAGTTCATTGTGAGATTCACCACGGACAAACAGGCGGCATATACGTACATGAATCAGGCTTGGGCCAATTCATAGACAATAAGATACACTCCAACAACTTTGCTGGGGTCTGGATCACCTCTAATAGTAACCCTACGATCAGGCGCAATGAAATATACAACGGACATCAAGGCGGCGTGTATATCTTCGGCGAGGGACGCGGGTTGATCGAGCACAATAATATTTATGGAAATGCTTTAGCTGGTATACAGGTAAGGCGTCAGTTTGTTTATTTTGTCCTGATAAAAATTTAATTCAGTCATCAGTTAGATCTGTGTAGTTCTATAAGACTATTAATAGACACTTCGATTGTTGTTCAAACCAGCAATAAAAGATATCAGCAGGTTAGATACCTAGACGCTAAAAATCATGAAATGATTGTAGTATGCATTTTACCTACAGTACTGTTGTTTCATACTAGTTTCCGCCCGCAGCTTCACCCGCGTGGTATTTCGATAAAAGTATTCAGGTTCAAAGAGTCCCCATGCCGAATTTCATCAAAATCGGTCCAGCCGTTTCGGAGATAGCCGGAACAAACAGACGAGTCAACGATTTTAAAAATTGTTTGGTTGTTATAAGTACTGTATATAATTTCGTATGCATTTAGCTACGAATAAGTAATAGCATTTAGTGAAAAGCTGTTATTTTGACATTACAAACAGACACTTCAATTTATCGTCTTTAGTTCTCTACAGTCGTTTACGTTTATACAGTCGTGTATCGTGTATAAACGTGAACGTCCATCCGAGTGTCTGTCACATTGCTAAAGACACCATGCGACCTCATACTAAATTAATTGTGAAACAAACCAAAATTGAAATGAATGGCCTACATTTTGCATTGGGCAATCTTGATTTATTCCTGTTGTAAACTAACAAACTTTCACAATTGAATTTGATGCCATAAAATGGAAGTTTGGTGGGAACTGCTCACCATCAGGTGAGTCGCCTGCTTGTTTGGTTGTTTTTAACCGACTTGTAAAAAGGAGGAGGTTATCTGTACATGGGGCTCACTTTTACAAGTCAACTCTATTGCCAGATAAAGCAGTCTTGACAGAAGCATCGGCTATGCGAAAGTTTAGACTAATTTAGTTCTGGCTTATCCCAGACCACACTTACGAAGTTTAAGAATAGCGTATATGTTGTGATGCCAAGTTTAACAAAGTTGAATTAAATGGCGTCAGTTGGATCTGATCTTTATAATTATTATTTTTATTCCCGACTGTCTGATCTAACCCAATATAACTTCCAGTTTTGTTTATGCTTGTGGATTGTTTTGTTTTCGTATGTTCGTAATCTAACAGTCTGATGCCGACTGCCCGAGGCGACCACAGTTGAACCCATTATGTGAGGAGTGCAGGCAGCAATGTAACAGCTTTTTTTTTGCATGAGTTCCAAATCTTTTGCGAGTAAACTAGTTTTTTTGCTTTCGTTCCATTCGGTTTTCCTTACACCATTCTTCGTTCAAACTGATCACTGAATTGTAAATCAGTAGAACGAACATTGAAGTGCGGCTTTGCGCCATCGTGTACTGCTTTACAGCCACCACACCGGACGGCCAAGGTACTGTCTTCACACGCCAAAACATATTACTTTTTAAGATTTATGTGTCAATTACAGATACGTACAAACAGTGATCCGATAGTCAGGCACAACAAGATCCACCACGGCCAACATGGCGGTATCTATGTGCATGAGAAAGGCCAGGGACTCATTGAAGAGAACGAGGTGTATGCCAACACGCTCGCTGGTGTGTGGATCACGACGGGCTCCACGCCCGTGCTGCGACGCAACCGTATACATTCTGGGAAACAGGTACGTTCAAATAATTCGAATATAGCTAAAGTACGGTGTGATGAACATTTACTAAAATCACAACAAGGAGCATATTTTTTTAAGAAATAACAAGCGTTTATAATTATAAGTATTAGACAGTAGAGTTATGTATAAACAAAACTTTTCTACTCAATCACAATTTTCTTTTGTAAGTAACAAACACCCTTTCCTACAGGTCGGAGTATACTTCTATGATAACGGCCATGGAAAACTAGAAGACAATGACATTTTCAACCACCTGTATTCGGGCGTACAGATACGTACGGGCAGCAACCCGGTGATCCGGGGCAATAAGATATGGGGCGGTCAGAACGGGGGAGTTCTCGTGTATAACGGAGGCTTAGGGCTGCTGGAACAAAACGAGATCTTCGACAACGCTATGGCCGGAGTGTGGATAAAGACTGACTCCAACCCAACGCTCAAAAGGAATAAGATATTTGATGGGCGCGATGGGGGTATTTGTATTTTTAATGGGGGGAAGGTGAGTGTTGTGCTGTTGATTGTTTGTGGCTTCAGCCACTTGTATATCTAAATTCCTATATGTAGATACGAAAAACTTAAAAAACTTAACTAAGTCAGAGTAAACCTTCAATAAGACACAATCTTTTCCTAAGGTTTCGTCAAGACATTGGACATGGAAACATTCAAGTGCTCTCAAGGATTTTTAGTCTTATGGTGGTGTCTGTAAACACTCGTTCTAGTTTATCAGTCTACATTTATAAGTTTGTGTTTATAAGCTACTGTCACAGTATCTTTATTCATCTTGCAGGGTGTTCTCGAAGAGAACGATATATTTCGAAACGCGCAGGCGGGCGTGCTGATCTCGACACAAAGTCACCCGGTGCTGCGGCGCAACCGTATCTTCGACGGGCTTGCGGCTGGCGTCGAAATTACTAACAACGCCACTGCCACACTGGAACATAACCAGATTTTTAATAACAGATTCGGAGGTAAGAAACTGCTTTGAAATAACGGTGGACCATTCACCATCTAATGCAAATGTCTGCATAACTTCCTAACCCATCTCAACAGCCAATGTTAGCTACAAGTTTTAACATTATACTTATTTATGAATACAACATAACTTCGTCATGGCGCGCCCTAGCAACATTCGAGAAATATAATGCCAGACAAGAAGAAGACTGCCTTAAACAAGAATAATTTAGGAGGCAATGCCACTTCACAACTAGGCAGAGCCACTCATCAGTGGCAAAAGGTTACACAATATAATTATTACAAACATACCTTTCGCTTGCACCACCCATTGATATATTAACCAAGTGAATTAATTATTATGAGAAATTCACATTGTATATGTTCATGCAGGTCTGTGTCTCGCGTCGGGCGTCTCACCTTTAGTCAGGGGCAACAAAATCTTCAGCAACCAGGACGCAGTGGAGAAGGCCGTGGGCGGCGGACAGTGCCTGTACAAAATCTCATCTTACACTTCCTTCCCGATGCACGATTTCTATAGGTACGTAGTTTGATACTCGCTCCTTACACCTATTGCATGGGGCTTAAATGCCACTGAGGAAATGTGGGTGTTCTCTATAGCTCTGTCTAACCTCTCGGAGAAAACAGTTGTTATGTTATGCTGTGTGTTTAGCGTGACGTTGAGGCGTTTGAGGCACATGAACATAGTTTCGCGATAGTTACAAAAAGAAAAGTAGTGGATTACAGTTGATTGCTTTAGCGTCCACGTTATTTACATCCCCACAGTTGAGTTATTATTTCGCAAACAATTGTGTTCATGGAAATTAAACTGTCAACATCATTATAATTTTAGTATTAGTTAGGTACTTTTAATCAAATATTTATTCTCAATTTCAGGTGCCAGACCTGCAACACGACAGACCGTAACGCAATCTGCGTCAATTGCATCAAAACGTGCCATTCCGGACATGACGTAGAATTTATCCGCCATGACAGGTAACAACACAATTTATTGCATATTGCTTGCAACGGATGGTTATTCAGTCGTTAAAACTAGTTCGATGCGTCGCAGGATAACCCGCTTGCATGAAAAATTGACTTTGAACTTTTGAAGTGATTACACTCTCTTCCCTTGTATTTGTGAGTAAGTAGTGTTTGCTCTGTTCAGATTCTTCTGCGACTGCGGCGCGGGCACGCTGTCGAACCAGTGCCAGCTGCAGGGCGAGCCCACGCAGGACACGGACACGCTGTACGACTCGGCCGCGCCCATGGAGTCGCACACGCTCATGGTGAACTGAGCGCGCCGCCCCGCCCCCCCGCCATACCGCCCACCGCGCACAGCTACGCGTCGGATATCAGTATTCGTCGGAAAACTATATTTCTTTTTATTTATTTTTAGGCGTTATTCGCCGCCAATTTTAATGTAGTTATTTGTCTCCGCGAGTCGCGACTCGCCCTCTTCTAGTTCAATTATTTTTATTATCTAAAACTTGGTATTGTATATTCTCGTTAGGGAGTCGCTGCCAATGTGCTCCCGCTCGCACACGTGTATCCGGCTGATATAATGTATTTTCATCTTTGTACTTTATAGTTGACGAAACTAATCATATTTCGGACATTGTTACGCTATCTGTATATGTAGGAAGTTTTTTTAATCATCGGTACTTAATAATTATTGTATTTTGTCGAGTAGTATCATGCATTCCCAAATTGTAATCGTAAACCATAATAACGAGAGATCACATTGATATTTAGAATAATGTTATTCGTTTTATAAGATGTACTGGTAGTAGCTTATATATTATAGTATCTACTAGTTTCATAATCATGGGGAAGTAAATTAGTTTTTGTTTCTCAAAAAAAATCTATGATATTTAGTTATGTAATAATTGTCGATCCAGCGACTGTGACAGTCAGGATAACTTTGTAATATAATGAATCCATATAATTTTAACTTTTTGACTATACGATTTCATTTTTATTTTGGGGCATTTATTCCTTAGCTCTCCTGACAATAAAGTTAATTGGTCAGATGTTTTAGTTAATAAAGATACTTGTACTTGAGTTTAGTTGGTGTAGTGGCGTGGGAGGCCGCCGTCGCCGCAGTTCGTGGACGCATGGCGCGGCGCATTTATAAATCTCTCGTTTAGGAGTCTGCCTCGCCTAACTAATTTGGCGCTCCTGATGCGCTTTGTAAATATTTATGTCACACAATAATCGAAAAATGTAGTAATTAATGTATTTGTATCATTATATTTTTATTATTGATCACAACATGTATGTTTAATTATGGAATTACGTACGTTATGCTCAGACGGAAGGCTGGGGTCGCGCGCATGCGGCCGGCCTCGCTTCATGTAAAGAGCACTTTGCCTGTGAGCCAGTAGATAGTCCGGAGATATCATTAGCCGCCTACGCGGCCGTTAGTGTATATTAAGATGCAAATTAAGAACGAATGTGCGTATTTAATTGGAAAAGATCTTAGGTACAATTGATATTTTATTATATTGTTAATTTAAATTTGGTATTGATATCGATCGAGAAGCAATGTTAGGAACTGGAAAGCGCCGCGCGTGAGCGGCCAGAGTGCTGATAGTGATAAGTTAGCCCATAAGCTATAATGAAACCTAAATTACTCAGTAATCACTATTGCAAGTTTCGAATTGTTAAATCGTCTCCATAGCACGGTATGTTCTGAATCTGCTTTTTTATAATCCTCAAATCTGTGATCATCGCTAAATGTATAAGTGAAAATATTTTAGTTGAAACCCCACATACAGTATGAATATGACTTGTGTTATTATAACAAACAAATTCAAAATCGTTTATTCAATTTTTATATCAAATATAACGGGAAATTTATTGTGGCGCCGATGCTTTATATATTTGAATGTGAAAATTGTTATTTATTGAATTGTCAGTAAGTTCTTAATTTATTAAATTGAAATCTGGATATTTTGTTTATACACGAAAATACCACTGTAAAATCCGTGATATACATCATATAATATTATAGTTGGAATTTTTATTTCACTTATTTTAAGTTTTCCCTTGGTAATGTTGAAAGTGGCAATAGCGACTGACCTATAGTATAATTTGGACTTAATTTACCATTTCACAAAGCACGTCGTTCGTATTATCGGCGAGTGGACAGGCTTGCAGCTCTCTCTGCGTGTGGTTTGCGATTTTTACACAAAATATTTCGATATTCCCGTCTAATCAATAAAAACTCCCCTTGTTCAAAGTTGGACGCCAGCTTCATTCATGACTGCTCAAACATACTAAACACCAAGCAATATACCACAGAGTACTTTTTGATAGACTGGAATATACTACTACTCTACTAAACACAGAGTACACTTTATATACTAAATACAGATTTTTAATTTGCTAAAACTAAAATGACAGTTGCTGTCTAGCAAATTAAGAGGAAATGCGGTCGGAGAGACTTGTAAAAGCCTAAAGTCATAATTGAGGTTTGGGTCTCGCTTATTTCCTCCTCCAATTAAACTGAATAAGATGGATACCGTGTCCCTATGTTTTTCTTTTTTTCATTAATATTTGTCAACGTACACGAAGTATATTACAGTACCCGGCGATAAATATTGCACATCGACCTTTGGAAAGAAACAATCGGCTAATTTCGGCTTCGTAGTGCGTTATCTCTGTCGCACAGTACCTATGTGACGTTAACTAACGTTTTGTCAGTCGTTGTTCAAGTGCAATAGAGTGCGGTCGCGTCCAGTTCAAAATATATATCTAGAGTTGTTAACACCCCCAAATTTAAATAATTTAAAGTTGTACTATGGCATCTTTAGGAAAAATAGGGGAACCTTTTTATTTTACCCCAACCTAAAGCAATCATTTATAGAAAAATTGGTGTATTTTATACAAAGAATAATAAGAATTATCAAAAGAAGCAAATCATAATTGTTTTAACAGCTCCTAATAGATACCGGACTGTTTGTATTTCGTGCGACAGAGATAACGCTCTACGAAGCCGAAATTAGCCGATTGTCTCTTTCCAAAGATCGATGTGCAATATTTATCGCCGGGTACTGTACCATGAATGTACACAAGCCTCTGTTGACAGCGGCATTTTCGGAGAGTTCTAGTGCTTATAAAAATAATGTATTATCAAAAAGGAAAACAGGGACATACAAGTAGTTAATATTTATTATTCTGCAAAAATCATTGCTTTATGGTCATTAACCAGAAATAAAACAGGCGAGAGAAGGTAACTTCTCTTCTTAGTCTGTGGGCGAGAGCGTTTCTATGGAGAAACTAACACCCGCATTTCCTTTTAAAAATCTATTATTCATATACTCAAACAAACCCATACTCAGTCTCCGCATTTTAAGCCTAGATGCAGTAATGAGACGGCTAACACCAATCAATTATGTTCTTAGGGAAAAACATTGATTCTCCATATTCATCACCCGCTGCAACACTAAACTGCATTTGGAGACACCAAAATATTAAGCTGCCCACTGCACCAGTAATCAGTATGACCCAGCCTTTAGAAAAATAATACTAAACCCACTTCAAATAGGATAGTTAGTTGGGTTGAGCTCACTGACCTCTATCAAACAAGTGGCTCAGTGGTTGCTGAGCTGCAATATGACGAATAAATGTTTTTAAAGTAAAAACCGATTTAATTCTTCTTTTCATTAACTACTGTAATATTGTGACTGGTTGGGAAATTACTAATAAGAAGTTCCCATCGAGTAACAGTGTGACTGGTTGGGAAATTAGTAATAAAAAGTTCCCATCGAGTAACAGTGTGACTGGTTGGGAATTTTTTCTTAAAAACATTCCCATCGAGTAACAGTGTGACATTTGAGGGTGTTACTCGTTGGGAACAAATGCATTTAAATGTTTTTAAACAACGTTTGGTTATTCCCACAGACTACGTAGATGCGTTATTCCGTTTATCCACCTTAATTAAAGTTAAAACGCATGTCCGGGAATCCACTCTAATAACCCTATAAATTCCGTTAATTCGTGCGGCAGCCGAGCTTTCATATACCTCTAATAATGGCGAGTGTCCTATGGTGGCCTACTCGCTCCAGTCAGTCAGTCATGGTGCCCACTGCTTGTACAATAAACTTATTATTATTATTTATTATAGGTCAAACCTACGCAAATATAATTAAAAACGTAGTAGCTAAATAAATATAGCGCACTTTCCTGTTATATACCAGTCTCCAAAATAAACTGTCGGTGTAGTAAGACTAGTAGTCACAAACGCGATTGCCGAGCATCTGCGCGTTCGGAGGGTGTGTAACACTACTTACCCCTTTAGTGTATATAGGCGTAGTGTTTTGTTATTTATTCCGTAGAGGTAGCTATATCCCTTGAGGCATTAATGCTGTACTACATACGTACCTCTGCCCTGGCGCGGGCGTAATGGCTTATTCTTATTTACCCCCAGTTTCATGGAAAACAATTCAACACGGAACACCATAATTAGTTAACAGACTGTCAATTGATTTGATAGGCCGTCGTTATTTCAGATGATAGTCTGTTAGCTGATTTTTGTGTTGATTAGCATTTCAGAAACCGTATGTTTCACAATAGCCAGGCATCGCCTGAGTCACGCATTTACGCAAAAAACACGAACCCAGAAAGTTGTACAGACGCCAGCACATCAAGCTACTACAATCTGTCAAATTTCTTTAATAGATTTTCAACTTTATCAATGAAGTATAAGGTTCAAAGTTGATTGGCAAAATTTTACAGGTTCGGATAGCTTGATCTGCTGGCGTCTGTATAATCATAATGATGGATGAATAAAAGCATTTTTGTTGATCGTTTTAGTATAATCATGACTAATATAATTAGAATAGAATTGTATTTACACATGGCCACTGGTTACATAATTTTACCTAATCGAGCATTTTACTAACATTACAAAATCATGTCACTCATAGGTAGATACATAAATAAACATTAATCAACAGTTATTGATTTAATTCCTTCTTAAACACGTTGCTTTTGCCGTGGAGATCGTCTTCTCGGAGAAATGTGAACGGCTTTCAGAGGCGTATTAGTCTTTCTGAGATCATTGCCTAGGGCTGGCAGTCTAGAGGTCTTTGGAGTACAAAGAGGCTTCTTCAATACTGGTATTTGTGGGGTTTTCATCAACGTACTTCGCGGAGAAACGACATTCTTTACGGGTGGCGTTGTCTTTCTGGCATTTCGCCAGTTTTCGAATTCGTTGTTACTGGGAACGTTCAAACGATACGATTTCGAAGGGTCGTTTGATACTTCTATATTCCTTGTAACTCGGACTGGAATATTTGGAGATACAACAGGAGACTGCATTTTAGGCTTCACATGTGCCACACTCTTTTGTGGTTTATTTTGCTGACCACTTATTCTAGGCTTTCTCGCAAACCCGGTATGCGCGCCCTTTTCTGGCCTTTCTGAGGATTTATCGGAGCTCGATTCGAAGAGTTTCGCTTTAGCAAGAACAGCGCCAGCGTTCTGTCGTCGCAGCTTATTTACTGAAGGTCTCCCTGTCTGACTAGACTTCTCCAATTCCCCAGTTTTATCCATGAAGAAAGCCGCAGCACTCCGCCACTTCTGCTGCGACTGTGGGGGACTTGGCTTCCGATTCCTACAAGTTATGTTTTGGTAACATCTAGCCAAAATGCTATTATTAGATTTTTCAGTAGTGTTTAAAGTGTTGTTCATTGAGTTTTCTGAAGCTGTGTTATCCCAGCTGTTGTTGATGGTAATATTCAGGGACCTGCGCGCCGGTATTCTACTAATAGGTTTTTCAGTGCTATAGTCGGGTATAAGACTACTTCGTTTTCGTAAGCGATATTTCTGACTAGAATCTGACACATTGTTGAGCGAGTGTTCTGATGTCGAAGCATCCCATTCATTTGTTGATTTCTGCGCTGCTAAGTCAGGTTTGGCGGTGCTGGTTCGTTGTCTACGAGTTAGTCCTACGTATGGATAAAACCTATCCGTATTTTGACTAGATTGTGACTGAGATGACACATTCCAGGACTTGTGCCTTACGATTTTCGTGATGTTTTCTTTGGATCTCCGACGTATTGAGCCTATTTTCCGCGCACTTGGTGATCGTATTATCTTGGCTTCTTCGGTGGGTCGTATCTTCAGTTCTTTACTTAACCTTCGCGCCAAATGATCGGAACTGGGGCAGTGCAACATAGCAACTTCCTCTAAAGTTTGTTCATAGACATTTTGAACTTGTTGCAGAGGTTGTACTCTCGGTATGACATCCGTGAATTCTCTAGACAGTCTGTTTTCGATAGCTGATACTCTACTTTTGATCTCTTCGTATTCCTGTTTGGAGATCCTAACGTAATCTTTGTCCGATTGTTTCATATCGGGAGACAAGTCTATCGTATCGTGTGCGCTGAACAAATGTTCCGAGGAAGTTAATAAATCTTCACTACTGACGCTTGTTTCAGAGTTCTTGTGAGAACTGAAGTCTCTATTGATGATTGGCGTACTTCTTGCGTCCATGAGGCTTAGTCGTAATCGTTTTCGTTCAATACCCCTGAAAGATAAATCAATGGTATAGTGACTATTAAAATATTAATGCTTAGCAGATATCTCCCTGAAGCGCAAACTCATCGACATAATGTATCCTGCGCATCCTAACCTACGGTGCTCAAACCTGCGGGGCAATTGCGTAACACTTTATGAATCAGAATCGGTTTCATTTTGACAGTTCAACAACATTCATTGCGTTATTTACGTGTTGAGCAGACAAATTTTTCGAACTTATGAAGCAATGGATTAGCAATTGGCTTCGAAATGATTCTGATTCCGGTTGATAGTGTCACAAAGTTCCGCCTTGGAGTTTGCCAAAGAGAGATGGAACGCAGCATTTTGAGTGTTAAATAAAAGACAGGACAGAATTCGGAACACCACGCTGCGTTCTAAAACGGGCATACTGGATGTAGGAAAGAAGGCTGCCAGGCTCAAAAGGGATTGTGCGGGTCACAACAGCCGTATGCACGATGACCCCTGGGCAAAAATCTCCACGCAATGGGTGCCTGAAAATGGACGGCGCCACCGAGGCCGGCCTAGAAAGAGATGGCAAGATGACCTGGACGCGTACTGCGGGGGCTGGTTCGAGGTGGCGCGGGAAAAAGGATAGCTGCAATTTCTTGCTAATTTCATGACGATGGAGAAAAGGTGTAACAAAAATGAAAAACTTACATTTTCATTGGCGTGAAAGATAATTCTTTTTGTGGAAGTCCTTTCGTTATTTCTTTCCTGTGAAACAAATAATGAGTTAAAACTGAGGCGTCGGGCCTTGTTTATTTAGCATCTTTATGGGTGAAAAATTAAGATTTTTATTTGCAGGAATTTGCAACAATTAAACTTACTTAGTTTTTGCAGAAAGTCCCTCATGTGTATCGAACTTTCGTTTCGCTGCAGATTTGCTCAGGATTGGAGTCTTGCCGTTCTCATTGACTGTGGCAGGAGTGTTTACACTACCCGACACCATTTTGCGGAGGCCGTTTAAAACTCCTAAAACATCACAGGATTATTAGATTCATCACGCATTTTTCATGGTTTCATCAATATTTTCATATTTTTTATGACATGACAAACAACTCACTGTTAAGGGAACCACTGCGTCTTTTCTTCTTCCTTCTTGCAAGATAGCCATCGGAATCATCGTCCAGCTGTGCCATCAGCTCTTCAGTTAGTTTTCCTATGTGTTGCGAGTTTTCGATGAACATCTGAAAATACAGTAGCAAAACTTTTAACACGTATTTTCCAGAAGATACCTTTTTACTATAATAGCCCTCCAGACCGAATTTCGGCCGTGGCGACCGATCTCAACCGAGACCAGTCTTCGGCGCGGGAGATATTATAGTGCATAAGTGTGTGCACCACAGATGCACTTTCTCTACCCTAACTGTCATAGTCCAATTGGATGTCAATCCGACACAACCAGAGATCAAGAGCAGGGCCAATGACTTAATGTGCTTTCCGAAGCAAGGGGGGTATCACAACGCCTACTTCCAAACTCCGGGCTGTTACTAAGAAATTCCTAATGGAAAAATCCACTAACACTGCCCGATCTGGGAATCAAACCCAGGACCCCACGCTCAGCCGCAGCATTAACTGCCCTGTTGGTCTCACTGTAGCATGTGCAAATTCCACTTATGTTCATTCAGCCACTGCAGTCACAGACATAGCACAGTACTTTCAACTGATCATAATAACAGAGAAAAGCTAATCACTTGCCAATTTCCCCAGTTTTCAACAATATTCTTGGCAGTGGCGTAACTACACTTTTTGGGTCCCGTGGCAAATTCAAAGGATGGGGCCCCCTCCTTCAATGTAAAGAAGCTCAACCAACATTATAGTTTTTTTTTTTTACTAGCACTTCTCCCGCAACTTCTGTGTAGATTTCATATTTTCCCCTACAAAATTTAACACCTGACTGCTTCGTTTGTCTAGTGGTTGCAAGCGCTACTGCTGAACATGAGGTCCTGTCCAAAAAATTAGACAAACAATGGGAAAAAGGCACAAAATGTTCGAAACCTGAATGATATCCTTTGTTGCACATTTTCAAAAAAAGTTTGTATTTATAAGCTTATGTTAGGATCCTCCTGTGCTCATGGCCCTCTCGGGCCGGGGGCCCCCTCTGGCTGGGGGCCTGTGGCATTTTGCCCCTATGCCACCCTATAGTTATGCCACTGATTCTAGGGCCAAGGTGTGAAACTATTTTTATACACCATGTTTTTACTAAGAACAAAGTTTTTTATGTTTTTGTAAGAACAGCAGATACCTTGACAAGTGCAACATGGTGCTCCAGTCTCTGGGCAGAAGCTGCAGCCGGCAGCGGCATAATACTGGGAGCCATCACTATGGCCAGGTTGGAAGAATCCATCAGGTTGTCCTTGTGTCTGGATGCTAGGAAATTTAGTAACTGAAACATACAAATATAATTATTGCTATAATATTCAGGTAGCTTCTTCAGGAAAAAAATATGTTTAGTACTTCTTGTTATGGGTGTTATGTATCAAGCAAATATGTAACTTTATGCTGTTTAATTCATGCTGTTTTAAAAACATAATCAGCCTATAAAGTTCCCACTGCTGGGACACCTCTCTTCGAGAGAGAGTGGGCTATAATCTACCACACAGGCCCAGTGTGGGTTGGTAGATGTCACATGTCTTCGTATTTTTAGGTCTAGGACATGCCGGTTTCCTCAGGTTGCTTTCCTTCTGCTCTTATAACAATTGAACTTAATCTGATAAGCCTGTTTTATAAACTAAGGTAAAGTTCAAAATTTTTTTTTTAATTTAGCAGGAAAGGCAATCTCTCACAGCTATCTCTTTTCATCTCATCTTTGAGGTAAATTACACAAAGGAAATAGAAACAGCCACAACTCATAAAATGCAGCACAACAATCCTACCTCCATAATATAATGCAACAGATGAACATGTAATACTGGTAGTAACAACAAAGTGTGCAGGATAGGCTTTAGTGCGTCTTCCCCTGCGGTCAGTCTACATCTCAACAACAAGTCTTGTACTTCTGCACTGATCAGGGGCTCTGGTAAACATCGAAGGTATAACTTCAGTACACTTGCTACGTCTATAGGATGGTGGCCTTCTGATACGCAGCCCCCTGCGTCTAATAGTCTCTGTAAATTATAGAAATGGCTGAATTAAATTATCTAAACAGGATGCCTATTATAACTTTCATTATCAACAAAATAAAATTTAAAGAGCAGTTGAATTGTAGAGAATGATGTTATGGCATAGATTTGATGACTAATAGGAGTTTTGGAGGGAAAAAAATAGGCTTTTGTTTCAAAATGTACTTATTTTCTATTTTCTCTACTAGTCTACTATAAAACAATTCTTTGCACTATATTTTTTTTACATACCTTGATATCTTTTTGGCGGTTTTGTGAGCCAGCTTTGCGGAACAAACCCTCGACATGGGCGTTGGACCGAAGCACTGAGGACATCTCAGTGACCACTATGGGAATACTCAATGTACTGCCACAACAAATAACACTGCACGATGGCACCTTCATTAAAGGTGCTCCAAATACTGTCTTGTGATCCTGAAACAAATATTTACGTTAGAATCGTAGAATGGAATAGTGATAACCATTTTTTGTAACATGAAATGCAAATGCACCTACTTTTACACTTTTCAATATGATCTTCTTTAACCGATGCTTTAAACCAGCTTTTTTCAGTTCTCCAACGATTATTGATTGCAATTTTCCATGATTTATCCCGTCCGAAATTAACATTTTGTTTATTTTTATTATTATAGCTAATACGAGTCAAAACTTGAATAAGTTTTCAAATCCGCCATTCGTAAATTCGTTAAATTTCGTTCCGTTTCACGGTATAAGAATGAAACGTCAGCGCTGCAAGGAATTCCGAAACAAAAAAGTAACAAAATTTCAAGAAGCTGGGAAAGTTCTTTTGGGTGTAAAGAGGATATTATTGTTGTGAATTTCTTTTCATTTACACCATTGTTATTTGAACCTTTTACCAATTCAAAATAACAAACACCCAGTAACATATTAGTAGAACGGAAAGTAATTTCGTTTGGAAATCGAGTTCAATTAATTGTCTAGTCCGTGATTAATTAACTTAACCCAGTCATTCATTTTATTATACAACGAACAATAGCTATTAGAGTTATAGTATGCTAAAACAATATGTACTGAAACTGAATCATTTAATTCATTTTTATTTTTGCTCAAGATGATAAACCGGATAGAAACTAACGGTTTTCAGTTTCAGAACGCAGACACGTATTTCACGTTTGACATTGACAATGACATAACGTTGTGTTCCAGTTCCAGTTGCAAAATTTACGTAACTTGAAATGAATTGTAAACTTATTTTTTAATTGAAGTTTGAATTAGAATGACTCGTTTTCTTGAGGAGCAAATGAAACAAAAAATACTCTTATGCTCAAAATTCCACTACCGTCAGCAATATTGTTGTTGATCAAATCATCAATTATTCCACATAAATACCTCTGAAACATAATTCCCGTTAGTGTAATAAATAGTGCCATTTTAGTTACTATACTCTATGAAATAGTGTTCTGTGCATAGTTTGCTAGAATACGTGTATTTATACAATAAATGATACATCATAGTGGTTTCTTAGAGTTTGTTTGTTTGTAAATACAATACAATACAATGATCGAATTATCTGCAAAATTAACAACTGGAACAGTTTATTTAGCTGGTGAAGCACTGGAATGCTGCATATCATTTTGCTATACAGCTCAACCAGAGCATAGGAATTCACAAAGTCACTGGTAATAACTGTTTAATTATTTTTTTTTGTTTTTGAGTCATTGTAAAACCTACTTCTTATTGCCAGTCATAAGAAAGTCACGACTAATTTATTATTCTTTACTTGAAGAGCATAAGAAATAAGCTCTTATTGTTTATTTTATTATTTTTTCCAGTGATGCCCTAGAAAATTTAGCATGGGCTTCTGCACAGATCCACTGTTTCTACTCCACATCAAAGAACACAGGTGACAAGACTCCAACTATTGGGAAGACCACCTCCTTGGAAGTTACTTCGTGTGATATTGGAGATGTCATATTCCACACCAAGCCCAAAATACTATTCTGTGATTTGACTATCCCATTAGGTGAAACTAAAACTTGTAAGTAATTACTTAATTTCATAGCTGAACTGCAGGGTACACACACTAGTACTGTACAACAACATTGTAAAAAATCTTTGTAAGAAGTTAATCATGTCTTATTCTCCAGTTTGGTACAGAGAATCACTCCCTATAGAGGCTCCACCATCATACAGAGGGACTTCAGTCAAGTACTCATACAAAATCACCATAGCAACACAGAAAGTGGGTTCCCACATCAAAATGGTCCGGATACCATTCAGAGTGCTACCCATCAGTCCAATCATGAACTTGCAGGACTTGGCAGCTCTGTGTGGTAATGAGACTACTGAGGAACTGCAGCCCACCAACCCATTTTCTGAAGAGAGGAAGGTTGAAACACCTTTGACTATGGCTTTACAAGTTTTACAGGTAATTTGGACTATTCATTTGAAAGGCTGTTCATGTCCACATTATATTTAAAATATCAATTTCTGCTCGCATCTACCATCCAGTAAGAAATCTGAAAAGAATTACATTTTAAAACTATCACAGGATATGTACAGTAAAACAAATGAAGAATAAAAAATCTGATATTATTCATGATTTGATTAAATTCTTTCCTAAACATTTTTCAGTAACCTATGCTGAATTTCAGAATCTCACAGCCAGAAGAAGTCCTAACTCCTACATGATAACAAACACCAGAGGCAAGGTGGGCCGCTTCTGTCTGTTCAAATCAGCTTACAAGCTTGGTGAAGACATTGTTGGCACTTTTGACTTCTCTGTGGGGACTGTCACATGTATGCAGGTAATTATGGTTGAAAATAAACCTTGTAGCTTTTGGCCTAAGGCTCCAAATTAAGTATCTCCTGTAGTACTAAATGTATGAGAAGCAGATATGCTTCCTGTCTCTCCTTTTGTTAGCCCTCCCCGCTTGGCAGCAATAAAACAAACTATTGCTCTGACCATCCTAAGGGTTCTTAAGAAGACGAAGAATCCTCAGGGTGTGAACACAAGATTGCTCAGTTATAAGAACAACCAATAATGTTTAGCAGCAACTCTTTAATTACCTGGTCAAAAATGAAGTAAAAATTGTACCTAGAATAACTGGAACCTAACTGGCAATACTACATTACAGGTCTCAGTATCACTACAACCAGAAGAGGTGATCAAATCAAAGTCACCTTCTAAGAATGTCAGCAAGGACACGAGCAGTAGATCTATGACAGTCGCCAGATATCATGAAGTGACACTAGGACTGACACAGTCACAGCTGATTTTACCTATACCTTTGCATATCACACCAGCTTTTGAAGTTGATGATGGTAAATATTGATTGTTATTTTTTACATAATGTCTTTTTCCTACAGTGTACTTAGGGTCAATATTTTATCCATCTAGGGTAAGATTCAAGAGATGTCAAGATAAAAAAGTCAGATTCTGAATGAAAATAGCTCGGTGCACTTATTGGGCCCAGCTTCCATCCTGCACCGTATGCCCTGTCACCTATGCACTTAATGTTCTTATGACTTATCAGTCAGCGGAGTTCGCGCAGCTGACTTTTGGGCCAAGTTTGTTGTTGTTTGAACTTTTTGTCGTCATTACCCTTAGAAGTACTTACACTTATTTACTTATGGTATTTGAACTGTCAATCTGAGTCTACTCACTTACCAAACAAAAAATAAATAAAATCTATTTTATTCTTCCAGTATCCCTAAGTTGGCGCCTCCACTTCGAATTCGTAACGTCAAATGAGAACCTGTTACCTAACCCAGAAGAGAAGGACTGGACGGCGCCACTAAACGTGTCAATAGAGACCATGGTTTGGAACCTTCCAGTCAAGATATATTCTACTTTGCCCAAGCAGATCACACAGCATTCAATAGGCAATGATGCTTATACCATGTTTATTAAATAAGGGGGCAGATAGTGAAATTCAGTGGAAGATTTTGTATAATTGTTTCATTCCAGCATGCCCAAGATTTTTTGTTCCTTAGGATATAACTGAAGATAGATAAGGCGGATCACACACTACAACACGCTATGCAACTGGGCGTAGGTAACGCCTACGCGCATGATTTTTTACAAACAAATTCAATAAAAACACGCTTCCGCTCGGGGAATTTGGCTTCGTTTCGCGCACACTGTTGCGCGAGGGGTTGTGTGTGATCCTAAATCTGACTAAGCATAAACTTATTGTTTATGTGTCACACAGAATCTGGGTTGGCAGATGGTAGTATAAGATTTCAAATGTTTGATATTTTAATGTAAAAAATAATTACTGTAAATAATATTACAATGTAAAAATGTATGTTTGTTTCATATGAAATAATGTAAAGAATAATATAGTAACTTTGATATTTACAATTATTTATTAAAATAGTACTTTAAATATTTCGTGTCATTCATCAACAGACTCTTTATCCCAATCTTTCATTTTGGCACCCATCATGAAGTCATCCCTGAAATATGAAAAAGATTGTTAGTATATTACAATACAGATATCTCAGAACAGTGTTATTTGTTTGTAGGCTAGTCGCTGTAGGGTCGGGACACATTGATCGACGGCCTTTCGCACTTTGCTGATTGAAAAGGAGCACACATGCTCTTTTTTTGTACTTTTTGTATGGACAAACCGTCGATCGCCGCCGGAGCGCGTTCGTCGCCGTCGATGAGAAAGGATGCGTACGTTGTTCCATACTTTGCTCTCTTTTTTATGGACAAGCCGTCGAACGCCGTCTATCCAAGTTCATGCTAAGAATGAGAAGATTTCTAGCAGAGTACAACCCGCAAAACTTAACTTGAGATTCGAGCGGCCCCTCTCAACCTCCGCGCTGTTGCCGCTCTCGCCATCGACGCCTCAGTGACGCGCGCTTACGTCGTCCGAATGAAATCTCAAGTTAACTCTTGTGAGTTGTAAAAATCTAAACTGTGTAGCATGCATCTCCCAGCCTCATGGCAGCTGCATCAATTTCATTGCATAATGTATTTCACAATGTTAACACATTCCATTACCTCAATGCACTCCATTTTGGTTTGTCCTCATCTTTGATTTCATTCTTTGCAACTTTAGTCTGTTCATCAACAATAATTGACTTGCTTTGTCCCATAAGTGTGTCTAAAAAGGCTCTCTTATCAAACTTCTTTAATATCTTCTCTTTTTTACCTTCAGACAAATCATTTCTATCCATTTCTTGTTCTAGAGTTTTCTGTTGGTTTCTGACGGCATTGAAAAGTTGTACTACACCTTTTGTAGCTATTTTTGTTAATAATCTTTCTCTGTCTTTTTCTAGCACGTTTGGCTTTACTCGTATTGAAGGTTTTTCATGTTTCTGAAAAGTAAAGTTACTGTTAGTCATTCAGATTTTATAATTATGATTTCAATTGTTTTACCCAACTGCCCAGCTACGGGGTTATGATAACTTAGGTGTTGCCGACTATTGATAAAATTGAAAGTTACCTGTTGCTTATATGATTATAGGAAACATTTTAAGAAATAGAATATAAATTGTTTTTTGATTCAACAAAACTCAAGCTGGCTATATAGAAAACAGCTTACCACTCTCTTAGCAGGAGGTTCTGATGACACCTCCACTTCTTCTTTCTTCATTACTGGCTTCCTCTCTCCTGTATCATCTATAATCTCAAATGCTGGTTTCTCCTCCTTGACAGTCTTAACAATTTCTGAATGTTTCTTAGCCCTTGATAACACTAATGTCTTTTTGTTCTTGGGTTTGCTAGATCCTAAGATCTTTGCTACAGAGTCTGCCCAGCCTTCATTTGTTACAAGAGCAGCCTTGCCATCTTCAACATCATCAGAGAGTTCACTTCCGGCATCAGAAGCACCGCTTTCGGCATCAGAGGCAACACTTTCGGCTTCCAGAGCACCGCTTTCGGCGTCAGAGGCATTGCTTTCGGCATCAGCAGCATCACTATCGGCATCAGGAGCATCACTATCGGCATCAGGTGCATCACTATCGGCATCAGAAGCACCACTTTCGGCGTCGGCTTCGGATTCGATGCCATCTTCCGCATCTTCGTTTATGTCTTCAATTTCATTCTCCGATACTTCGGATTCCTCTGCGCTTGACGAATTCGATTCCGAATCCACTACAAGATATTCAAAGCAAAGTAATAATATAAAAACATTACAAATATTTAAGAAAACTTCGGTTTCACAAATTTAAAAGACTTACTTGAAACTTTAAGTACAGGTTTATTCATTGTTTCAGCAACGACCATATTTTTGTATAATTTCTGAATGTTATACTTTCAAAATTTTATGTTATTTATTTCCAAGATTCACGTGTTTTCTTTCGTCCACATGCGATGCGACTTTTTGACAAATTTGACAAGTGTCAAATTGACAGACAATAGGGGTGCGTTCAATTAGTTGTTGTTGTTAATTATGAGGATTATGACCGTTTTGCGAAGTGGGGGATGCACTATGTTTATTAAAATTTTTGTTTTCGATATTTGATCTAGTTTGTATTATTTTTTTTTTTCAAATCAAATTATTATTTTATAACTTCCAAATAATAACCCCTAATAATAGGGCCTTATTAGAAGGCTGAAAGTCACCCAAAGGGCAATGGAGAGGGCTATGCTTGGAGTTTCCCTGCGGGATCGAATCAGAAATGAAGAGATCCGCAGGAGAACCAAGGTAACCGACATAGCCCGAAGAATTGCCAAACTTAAGTGGCAGTGGGCAGGGCACATTGCTCGCAGAACAGATGGCCGATGGGGCCGAAAGGTTCTGGAGTGGCGACCGCGTACCGGAAGGCGTAGCGTTGGAAGGCCTCCCACAAGGTGGACCGACGACCTTGTGAAGGCCGCAGGAACTCGTTGGATGCGAGAAGCACAAAACCGGTCGAAGTGGAGGTGCTTGGGGGAGGCCTATGTCCAGCAGTGGACGTCTTTCGGCTGAAATGATGATGATGATGATGATGATGAAATAATAACATTCTCTAGAAAATAATTTATTGACATGGGATAGCAAGCGTAACGAACGAAACGCAAAATTGTTTTTAAAAATAAAATACAGCTGATCGACAAGGCAAGGGAAGTTTTGTTTCATTCGTGAGAAAATGGTGGTTTTGCTCTAAACATGGCGAATATTGCGAACCCTATATCTTATCTAAATAGAAGGGAATACGGACTCTTACCAGATATTAAGTCTCAATTCTTTAACAAACGTTTAAATGCAGCTAAAAATTTGTATCGACGGGAACTTGTGTGCCATTTCGGATGTGTAAATGCTATTGAGTTTTCCAGCAATGGCGAATTACTTGTATCAGGTATGCATTTTCATAATATTTTGCCTAGACACTATTACTCATCTAAATTTACATATAATTAATTCGACCTTAGCAGCAAAACAACTAAAAATATAAAGTAGGTAACACGATTGTTAAAAAAATAGTAGTAGTATTTACTTGTATTTTATTTGTAAATAGGTATGCCTGCGACATAAACCATAATGATAAACAAGTAGGTTGCGGTTTCGCTGAAAACATTTTGCATATAAAACAAAAAAGTACATCTGAATGGTGCTGCATAATAATTTGGGCAAGAAAATTAGGTCAGAGTGTCAACTTAGTCTTCAATAAAGTCTGGGGTGTCCTAATGTGCAATCATGGGCCCTTACTCCATAATAAATTATTACAGTCTTTAGCTCTACAGCATTCTATTTTATGATTAGTAAATGCAGGTGTGGTGTTGGTGCAATGACTTATTGATCCCAGTCAAGACTCAAAATGGGTTAATTAAGTTATTATCTAATCTAAGGAAATCCACTGTTGCCTAGTGACCTTATAGTGACACGGCTTTGCTCATTACCTTTGAAGGTCGAATGGGACAGCAATGCTTCATAAGGATGACAATTTATTATTTTATGCTGATATTTAGACCTAAGTAGTCAAGATCCTTATTTATATGGACAAGCTAACTTAACAAAATGTAGCTTAGCAAGCGTACTGATCAGGGATTTGACCAGGCTTTACAAACCAGATATTAGTAACTATTTTTTCCCGACCCACCCCGTCACATCGCATCGCAGTTTATATTACTTAATTTCAAATAAACAAAAAATCAAACTCTTCAGCTTAACCCATTTATTGTTACCAACGCAGCATTTGCGTTGATCGAGATTACTACGTCATGCCACCAACGTACCACTTGCGTTGAGTTTGGGTGCTTTTTTTTATTTAGGGTTTTTTTTAAATGTGATGTTTTTAATATTTAAGTGGCAATGAATGGGTTAATATTAGTATCTATTAGTATGTATAAGGTCCGACCGCAGCAGATTTGCCAAAGATTTAAACAACAATGGTCCCTCGAAATTGAATAAAATCAATAAACAAGAGTATTTATTTTAAGTAATGTTGGTTTTCGTCAAGTTAGCTCGGTGATTTAGACGAAAACTAACACTACCCGCCTGCTTCCAACTTTTATTTAATTTAAAATGGGCTTGTTTTTAGCTTTTCAGTTAGTTTTAGTATAAGGTTGCAGTCGGGTTTTTTAATTACTTTTTTTTGACACTTAATGTCAAATACTAGTGACATTACTTAAAATAAATACTCTTGTTTATCGATTTTATTCAATTTCGAGCGGCCATTGTTGTTTACATCTTTGGCAAATCTGCTGCAGTCGGACTCTAGATATCCACATGCTAGTATAGCAACAAGTTTAGCAATTGCCCTCATAGATTAATTTGAAACCCATCTCCTATGCTCCTCGAGACTGCTAATTTTTTGTAGACAACATTCAAAACAAAGAAAACTAGCAGGTCAGAAACATAGTTAATCTGTCAAGCTCCGCTAATGAGACACAATTGATTTTCTATTGTTTCGTCGCCAATGGGCGACGCGCGCCGCTTGACCGGTTAAGTTTTAGTAGGTACTAACCAAATAAGCAATGAGAAATTAGCAGTTTTTTATACATGTATAAGACTTTGCAATATCAGGTGGCGATGACAGGAGGGTGATGCTGTGGCAGTTCGGACAAGCCATACTTGACCGAGGCAAGCCCGAAGCTATGAAGGGACTGCACCAGTCCAATGTCTTCTGTCTTGGCATTACCAATGACAACCAGAAGATTTATTCAGGAGGGAATGATGATATTGTAAGTTTTTTAACACAGATGTTTTAATATAGGTCAGTCATTTTATGAGTTAAAATGGCTAAAGTGGTCCTAAAAAACAGCAGCCTATGTCAGTGTGCAGACTAAAAGTAGGAAATGGTTACAAGTTTATTGTTAGATTACCTATTATTAAATTACTACTAGGTTCTGCCTGCAACTTTGAACTGCGTGAAATTCTTGTTCCCCGACCCGCACAATCGCATATCCGCCTGCCCGAGCTATTACATCGTTTTTGTTTAGCATTCTCTCTAACTCTTTTTCTTTTTGCTTTGTTACTAAAGGATCAACGTGATGTTTAAAAAAAAAAAAAAGACTGGTTGCACTCCGGGAGTGCCGGCAGAAGTGAAAACTTGAATATTAACGTTGAAATAAATCAATTATTAATTGAATTAATATAACTAAGTTTTTTTCACCATTTCTGCGTCACTTTTTTCATTAATCGATGCACTTTGTTCAATTTCCATTTTTTTAAACACTTTCCCCCTTATTCATAAAACTTATCAAACCTATTTTAGTTAAAATGGGGTTTGTCTCTTTCTCACACACAGAAATGACAACGTGACAGATAAAGACAAACGTTCTATAAACCTATTTTAGCTAAAATAGAGATAAAATAGGATTATGAATAAGGGGGTTTATATACACGAATTTTACGAATACACAGCAGTGTGGCTACTACACAGACGGTCGAGCCATCAGCTGTCCATCCACGTCCGCGTCCGTGTCCGCGTCCGCGTCCACCATCACATCACATCACCATCGCCATCGCCATCGCCTTCGCCATCGCCATCACCATCACCATCACCATCACCATCCATATCCATCCATCCATCCATCCATCCATCCATCCATCCATCCATCCATCCATCCATTATCGTGTCTCACTTGGTTCACTTCGGTTGGCGCCGCCGTAGAAAGAGATGGGGGGGGGGGGGGATCTCTCCTGACGGTCACGTGTCTTGACGCGATGCCCTGACGCGAGTTTAAACTAGGAATCTAAATAATGCGCCATGTCAACACAGGTGATAGTTCACGACTTGGAGAGCAAGAGTCCACTGGAAGTGCTGCAGCATCAGCGCGCGGTGTGCAGCCTGAGCATCGACCCGTTCAACGAGCGCGTGGTTACCACTGCCGGTAACGACGGCCGGCTGCTTCTCTTTGACACAAGGCAGTCAGTACATGGTAAGGAAATCCATATTCAGGTACCTCTTGGCGGAATAATTATGGCGCAATTTTCACTATCTTATATTCTAGTTTCAAAACGTAATTTAAATCATCGATATACTATAATAGTAGATTTAGGGCCAGTTTCTCGAACGAAAATGAACGCAAAATTAATTGTGATTGACTATTTGTCATATTAATTTTGCGATGTGCTTTCCATTTATGGGAGGTTTGGACCATATTCCGCCGCGCTGGTGCAGTGCGTGTTGGCGGGTCGCCAGAGCCTCGTTGGTCGAAAGCAGGGTGTACAACGAGCAGGTGAGGTAGGCTTGAGTTCCTATGATGTTATTGGGAACCCCTTACACCCCACATGGGGGAGACATATGCCCAGCAGTGGGACAGCATAATAAAAATAATAATTGCGATAATTTACGATTGAGAAACTCGCCCGGAGGCTAGGATTTCATGGAGCGATTTTCTCCCGCGCCGACCAGGGTTGCGCGCGCCTTGGATAAGCACTGCCAGAACTTGGTCCCAATCTTTTGTCTCTCTTCTAAAGCCCAAGTTAAAGAGAAGATAAACCAAGAATAGAATACTTATTGCAAGTGAATATTGTAGGCAAAGTCACAGCTTTTAGAGAGTACTTTATAGAAACTATGGTGCACCCAGCACTGTGCATCAAGAATCAAAGTCAAACAAACATCTGTTCTCTTTAAAGAGTGAATACATTTATGCGTTGCTAAAAAAAAAGTGTTGAGTTCCTTGTTTACTCCACACAGAATCCCTGGTGATATCGCGCAGTCGCAAAGCGTTCCACGGCGTGATGTTCCACCCGTCGCAGTCAGGCATGCTCACGTCTGCCAACGCTCGCGATGGCGTCGCGCTGTGGGACCTGCGCTCACCTAAACAGTTAGTAACATAGTTATAACATTACCAGTCCAGCTCGTTCCTTCCCCAGAAGAAGTACTAAAGTAGATATACAATTCATGCAATTCTTGTTATCTGCTAAATCTGATAGTATTTTTCCTCATGCACTGAATATGTTAATAAAACCACTGGCGTGATTATTATACAATGCCGCAAGGTTTTCCCTAAACCATATTTACTGTCTTGTTTGTAAACTATTTACCTGGTGTAGAACTAGTCATTTGTATCATAACAAAAATATTGTCCACAAGTTTCATTCGTTTCAATCCTGTATTTTCTTTCTACAGTCCGGTCCTTCGCTACATCGGCGGCGGCAACGGGAGTTGCCAGAATTGTATGAGCGTTCGCTTCAACGCGGCTGGCACGCACATCTTAGCTCTCCGCCGTCGTCAGAACCCGGTCCTCTACGCTGTCCACGATCCTTATCCGGTCGCGCTGTTCTACCACCAAGACTATTATAATTCATGTACAATGAAAAGCTGTACCTTCGCTGGGGAGGGCGACCAGTTCGTACTGTCGGGGTCTGACGACTTCAATCTGTATATGTGGAAGATACCAGAGGGTGCTAGTGATAGTGAGTATTATTCTTCTTCTTCTTCTATTCCAATCAAATCCGATTCATAACAAAAAAAAATACGATTCTATTCTGCATTGCCTTTCTTTAGAAATGAACACCAATCAGCAACCATGCTATCTGTATACGAACCCTAACAACAGAGCATTCACAAAATGGTTAAATTTTTCAGATGTAATGGTATCGCCGCACATAGTGCTATTTGGTCACAGATCCATCGTAAACCAAGTGCGGTACAACCCTCATTACTGCCTCATTGCGTCATCCGGTGTTGAGAAGATTATCAAGGTTTGTAAATCTGTTCTTTTTTTATGTCAATGAAAAGAAGCCCGAAAGTCTGACAATCAGTATTACCAAGGGGTAGGTGTTGTGGATGTCAGATAGGCAGTCGCTCCATGTAAAAATACTGACATAGTTGGAAATATGCTAGGCTGGATGATAATGAAAACTTACCCTCTTGGGCTTGTGTAAGTGACACGAAGAAGAAGTCCCTCTCGGGCTTTGCCGCAGTCGAGTAAAAAGATCATTGCGTCGAGAAGACTTCATGTCAAACCTCGCACGGAGTTATTTGTCATTGCAAGAATTCTAAATAAACAACGAATTTCTGTTATTTCTAGGTGTGGTCAGCGGTAGAATTTCCTATGATGCGCGGCGCGTTATTGGAGGAGGCGCAGGGCTCCGACAACCCGCGCGAGCTGTACAGCCACGAGGACTACGTATCGCTGGTGCACCACAGTGGACAGGTTGGTAGATCTCCTGCTCCCATCATTTAAGAGTTTCAACTACGAAGATTATCCAGTTAGCTAGGTTCCTAGTTTTCAACCAACTTTCGAGGAAACTATTGAATTTCAAAACTGGAAAACTGTTCAAAATGGCAGAATTTTTTTGTCACCTCCGTTGGTAGTTTAAATAATTATTATATATTTTTCTTACGGAAGCTATCCAGGCCTTTCGCTAAACTTTAGTGCTAAGCAACGCAATTAATTTGAACAGCCCTCTTTTCAGTATATATCACACAACTACGCCGACCAATCCACGAGCGAGGACCCTCGGATGATGGCGTTCTTCGATTCTCTAGTACAGCGGGAGCTGGAGTGTCTGGCCGAAGAAACGGACTCACTCGACGGCTCGAGCTCGGGCGGGTCTGTACTCGACAATGATCCGGACTCGTCTGATACCGACCAGATTGTTGCAGACTTCTTACCTCTGCCACCGAAACGAGGTGAGTTAAAATCACGTAGTATTTTAATGATTTTAATAGTTGGTTTATTTGAGGGTCTAAAAAATCTAAATACCTAACTAAAAAAGGGCTAATGCAACATTGAGCAGAACTATATATTTATTTATCCTGCCTATTGAATATTAATAAGAACAAATTCACAGCAAATCAAAACGGAAATCGCAGTCAAAGATGTCCCAACAGACTGGCGCGGCTAGTGGCACAACGCTACTCAAAGAATGTACGCTCGCAGAAAAGAGGCTCTCTCAGGTAATACATGCCTTTGTGGTAGTTTGCCAGCTTATTAGATTATGATAAAATTGGGAAAGATTAACGAAATTGTTTTTGGTTTAGAAAACTTTATTTTATTTGTTTTTATTATTTTTTAGAAGATAACCTTTTTGGGTGACCTATTTTGAAGGGGAAAATGCTTCGACTATCTTTTTAGATGAAAAAACTTGGCACGGTAACGCTGGAGATTTGGGAGCCTTCCTCTATGACGGGATTGCTGGAGAGTTCTAGCGTATTATCACGATGTTTATGAAAGGCATAGACGTTATCTATATTTATTGATGGCAGGTTAGTTGTCTAAGTTCATCGATGATAATGCTTGTCGGTGCGGGTGAAGTAATAGTTGTAATATTTCAGGCGGAGTAAACAGTCGCGGTCATCTCTAAGCAAGTCGAGTAGCAAGTGCGTGAGCGGCGCGAGTGCGAAGGGCGCGCGCGCAGTGACGCGACGCACGCGCGGGCCGCGCCGCCCCCCCGCGCCGCGCCCCCTCCGCGCGCCTGCGCACCAACACTCGCGCATATCCGCGCCCTCCAGTGAGCGGACTGACTCCGATGAACCGGCGCATAGTCTGTTCAGGAATAGTGGCAGGGTGAGTGGCATTTTAAAATCATGTGCTTGTTTCTTGGAAGCAATGAAGTAAAATTGTCTACCAAGAAATCATTGTATATGTGGCAATTTCAAATCAATTAGGATATCGTCCAGCTAAATAATGAAGATATGTTTCGCGTAATTTCAGATTATTAGACCTCTTCGACGTCGCGTCAACCTCACAAGGACCGCTAAAAGAAAAAGTAAAGTCACTAGTTATAGGAAACCAATGAATTTAAGAAGTAATGGTGAGATTATTTACTTTTCTGTTCTTACAAGATCCCATACAAGCATTAATAGAACAAACTATTTTAATCTTGTCTTTTCAGGAGCAGCCATGGCACAAGACAGTAGTGATAACAACAATTTTTCTAACTTTGACAATTTCGACGACAACTTAGCTCAACCAAGCACAAGCACAGGTAACTACTTATATCCTCGTTCACTCATGGTAGTGCAGATGATGTGTTACGAACTTCATATTACAATGATACTAACTTGTTGAAATTTTCAGGTTACCGGGGTCAAAACACATCTGCACTATTTCGGATAGCGGAGGTAGACTCCGACGATGACCAGTCAGTTGGCAGCCGGCCGATATCGCCGCGAAACCAGAACGGCAACCAAAACATTCCCCCAAACCTCGTCAGCATCATCCCGACGCCTATCAACGGGTCGCGAGACTCGCTCGGAGACTCCCTTCGCGTAGAACCACCGGAGTCTGAGAGTAACAACTCGTCACCACCACCGCCGGAACCCAGGCGAATGAACTTACGAAGGGTTCGACGGAACGGCCGCCTCAGTCTACATCGCTCAGACTCCAGCGAATCTCCGCCTCCCAAAGAGCCAGCTGATCGAGCGAGTACATCAGTTATTGAACATTCACCCAAAGTAGGCTACAACAGTACTGTCGCGAGGCTCATGAATGAAACAAACGAGAGTGAATTAGAAAGTAGCTGTAGTACTGAGAGCAGTCTGTGGCCTGCCCCGGATACTATAGGCACTCCCGACAGCGGGGTCGGGACTGTTGTCGGCAGTAGCACAAGGAACTCACAGCCCCGCGCCGACGACGTGTCTGACGACCCTGACTACCAAGCGTTCAAATTCCGACAACGGGTGAAAAAAGCGCGACGCAACTACAGAACTCACATGGACTCAGACTCAAACTGAACTGAATAGATAGTTATATGAATTGTGTTCTATGATAATGTAGTGGTCCTAAGTGGACTATCCAACGACTGCGTCTTATACTATTAATGTTATGTACTAATGCTAAGAATATCCACATTTATTGGTGTGTCTATTGTCTACCATTTAAATGCTTGGAGCTTGGAGCACCTGAAGATACCACACTATTACTAGATCATCTACAATCTTCGATGTATTGTAGTAGCTGAAGAAAAGAATAAGATACATTAGTATCTCTATGTTAAATGTATGTATATGGTACTAAGCCGTGGCGTAGTTTCAAGGTTTTTGAGTAATGCGTAGCAGCACTAGGTATCATTGTGTACTCAGCATTGCAAAAATACGTGTGCGGTCAGGGACCCTCGTGACAGCCTGGCCACGACTTTTGAAATAGCGGGAAGCGGCGCGGTGTCTTACTGCTAGCGTTGACGCTGCGTGCGGTGCGTCGTGGCATGGCTCATACATTTTGTATATTTGTTTTTACCGCTCGCCACCCCGCGCTTAGCGGCAAGGTCCTGGCCAGGTCGTCAGGAACGAAGTTGTTTACGCGATACTCACTCGTATATAATAGAATAGAAAGAGAGAGAGAGAAAGTCGCATGGAGCGGGCTTTTCGTTACGTGAAGATTTCTACCAGTTTACCCGCGTTAAAGAACTTCGTTTCAATAATTAAGTTTATAGCGGACACTGTGTGTTGCTATGCATACAAGGTTTTGCTTTTGTAAAGTTTATTAATATAAAGATATATGTGATCTAATTATTATCAAATAACATGATTAGTATTTAAGAAGCATCAATGTTCCCCTAAAAAGGTTGTTAGCATAAATCCATGCAAATATAAATACATTGACTTGAAAATATCTTGTGTACTTAATTTAAATTCCCCATTAGATCTATAACACTATGATAAAAAATATGTACTTAATTGAATTCTAATTCTTAATTCTAAAAGCGTGGAGCGCTTTTTGAATCAATTATAAGTGCGCTCCAAGCTTTTGGTCAAATTATATTATTTTGTGTTTTTTTTGCGTCCAGTACATTCTTTAGTGTAAAGTCAAACGAAGTTATGACGATTAGGCTGCTTTTCCACCAGAGATCAGCGAGGAAAGTGTGTAACACTAACCAATAACAATAGTTCAAGCTATGAAAATGAAGCGATGTTATTGGTTTGTTTCACACACATCTCTTGCTACGCATCCTTGCACATCTATGGTGGAAACGCAGCCAGGGGCTACTAGCCAACTCGAGGGGTTTAAAAGTAGCCCGTAAAGAGTTCTACTATCCACCTCCTGGCTTCATTATCAGACCCTCGATACCAAACTGATGTGCTGGCGTCTGTACATTACGATACGTATGACTAGTTCATTATTACATGTCGTGTAGCGAGGGTGCTATTTCACACAGTGCTATAAAAATAGTTAATGAACTACAATAGAATTGAAAGTAGCGTGTATAAGAGATAACTCCAATCCAACTTTCTAGCCGGACAGAATACAATTTATTTAAAAGAAATCCTCACAAATCAAGAGCCACAAAACTAAATCTGCCAATAATATTGTAGGATTGCATACGGTTCGACCAAGTCTAGAGCTTTGAGTTATTGTACTGATTACTGATACGACAGGAGGCTTAATAATAGATGTTTTAGTCAATAACACCATTTCGGGGAAAAGGTATGAACCTTTCCCGCGAACTATTTTCAACAGCTTTAGAAAATTGTGAAAACCCTACCTATATTGTGCAAAAAACCCGTTTTCCAAGCATGATATGAAATTTTTTATTGCACTGACGTCTGACAGTGAGTCAGTGAATTCGGTGACATTTGCTAATTTTGCCATGCCAGCTGATCATCAGATCGAACGCAGCAGTGAGCAGTCGTGAACTCGTGAATTTAATCTTTTCGTCCCATAACCTCGCCTATTTGTGAGTTAAACGTAGAAAACATGGATGGAATATCTACTTACAATAATTTCTTAGCGTTACACAAACCACAGTTAGTATTATCTGGTGTACCAGAACATTTTTGGCCATCGGTATGCAAGAAAATCACCGACCAGATTTTTGATGCCGGTTTAACGTTTCAACTCGTTCAAATAGATTATGAAGATACGAAAAAAATGCCCTATGATCCCATATGGAGTGTAATTGCAATTCGGGATATCGAGTGCTCAGATGCTAGTCATATTTACTTGATTGATCATGCATGGACTTTCAAGGCGAATAGTATTCAAAATTGTCTAAGGAATGTGCCAGGTCTTTTAGAAAGAATGTGCAATTTGATGCAAATATCCGGAAAAACGACGGAAGAACAAATTGATGAAGTCTATAAAGACATATGGAAGTATGCACAAACTTATGCCATTGGAGGTGATGAATTTTCGGTTGAAGACAGAGTTCCAGTCTGGTATGTGTTAGATGAACTGGGTTCTGGTATTACTCACTCCGATACTCCCAATTTCCGAGCAGTGCCTTTCATCTATGTGCCTGAGCAATTAACTTATACTCTACTGTTTCCAATCAAAAGTGTGGAAGAAGGTGACATGGTAACTAGAAATTTTGTAGAGGGTCATTTCCCTGACCCCATGCAGAGGGAAGCAATGCTTATACCCTGGAAACATTATGAACATTTTGGGGAAGATTTTACCCAAGTTGAGCCAAGTTCTAAATATTTTCTGGAGGGTCACATAGTGGAAACACTCCCAGAGCTAGAATTGTTAAAAGTAAGAGATACTAGTTCTACTAAGCTAAAAGTGTTCTCAGAGTATAGATTTATAAATGATTACCTAACAGCTCCTGAGTTTGAGATAGTGGACAATGAAAATGATGCTGATGTATTGTGGTACATGAATCACTTCAAAGAATTTCAAGATTTAAGTGTAAATTCACCAAATAAGTTTGTTAATCAGTTCCCATTTGAATATGTTATGACGATTAAGGATCTGTTGGCTGTTATCTCCAGAAGGTCTTCAGAAAAATACTGTAATGATAACAATTCTCTGGATACAAATCCGGTTTGGTTGCCCACCACCTTTAACATGAAAACTGAACTGCCAAAATTTGTTGCATATTACATGCAGAGGAAGAAGGCAGGATTAGATAATCACTGGATTTGCAAGCCATACAACCTTGCAAGAGGTTTGGACACCTACATAAGTGATAATTTAGATTTTCTATGTCGATTACCACTGACTGGACCTAAAATAGCTCAGAAGTATATTGACAACCCTGTTCTTTTTGAGAGGCCAGATGTTGGACAAGTGAAGTTTGATATTCGTTATGTTATTATTTTGCATTCTGTTAGCCCAACAGAAGTTTATGTTTATAATAACTTCTTCCTCAGGTTTGCTAATAAACCATTCTCTTTGGACAACTTCGAAGAGTATGAGAAACATTTCACTGTTATGAACTATAGTGAGAATGCACCACTTTTTAAGATGTTATGTGCAGACTTTAAAGAGGCGTGGTCCAGGCAGTTTGCCAATTATGACTGGGCAGGTGTTGAACAATCAATATTCAAGATGATATCAGAGTTATTTAGTGCTGCAACTTCAAAGGGTCCTCCATGTGGAATAGGAAAGAGCCCACAATCAAGAGCCTTATATGCTGCCGATATTATGCTAAGCTGGCGAAAGGAGAATAATGAAAAGGTCATTCAACCTATTTTGTTAGAGATGAACTGGATGCCCGACTGTCGTCGCGCTTGCGAGTACTACCCCGATTTCTATAATGATATTTTCTCTGTAATGTTTTTGAACAGAGAAGTTGAATCTTGTACGAAAGTTATGTAAGCTATATGCAACATTTACACATTCAGCTTTTATACGCATTTACCAATTTATTGTATTATACTATACAGTGTTACTCTCATAATAAAACAATTTAATCCTGACTTTTGAAACTTTATTTAACATCTTATTCTTTAAGTTATGGAGTTATTAATTTAAAACAAATACATTATTCAAGAGAAATTAAATTAATATAATACAGCTAATTGGGTTTACAATATATCACTTCTTAGATTGCTTGATATTAGTAATAAATACAAAGTTTTAGTTTTTCTGTAGAACCCTCTTGTCATCATCCTGGATCAAACCGAAGGGGTTTTCTTCATCAACGTCTCTGCCGCTGAGTAGCACTATGACCACTATTACTGCTATCAAGATAAACAGCATGATCCAATAACGTCGGTAGATACCTCCGGCTCTTCGTACTCGAGAAGATGGGAGCGAGTTCCTAGTACAAGAAACACTATTTAGAATACTGTTTGTAAGTGATTCGAAATTGTGAGCGAAACCAGTGGTCTTAATAAGTTATTTACACTGACACAATTACTGACTTTTTTTGAGATTTAGTCATCATCTGCCTAGCCTTTTCTTAAATATGTTGGGGCTTCCAATCAAACCGGGTACAGATGCATACCAGTATTTACATGAAGCAACTACCTATCTGATCTTCACAGCCCAGAACTGTGTAATTCGATACCCCTTACTAAGACTGATTGTCACACTGGGAGTAATGGCTTAACATACTTTCCCAGGCACAAATCAACTAATATTATAATCCCGAATCGGACATGTGTTTGAGGTATAAGATTAATAATTTTGAACTTACTTCCACCATCTACTAATCCAAGCAAATGTAGACTTCTGTTTGTACTTATTTTCATCATGATCATAGTTTGTCATTAGTTTTGGCGGTTCGCTTGATTTGATGCTTTTCCTTGGAGCTTGACCACCTGCAAGTATTAGAAAAGTTCAATTAATGAATTTGGTTTTATATGAAACTCTACCTAATTAGATTTCTCAACCGGGGATTCACTGTAATGGGCCCTGAAAGAGTAATTAGAAAGTTCATTACATATATAGTTAGGTCAGAATCTTAAGTGGCCCTCTGAAGATGGAACATAAGTATAGACCTAGGAAAGACCTTCACAATTCTCTTCAAATCTAACTAATGTAATCTAGTTTAACTATTGTAATTTTTGACGTTCAGAATTGCCTATTAGAAAAAATGCTTTGATTTTGTTAGCACATTGGTGAGAAATAAATAAAAGATATTTGTTAAAGTTATTTTCTTAACTAACCTTGTAAACTGTCAGTCCTCTTAATGGAAGTATTGTCATAAATGTTAACTGGTTCGTCAGGAATCTGAACAATGGAATGTGGAGTGCCATTGGCAGAGCGGCTGGTAGACTCGTCATCGCTGGCTCCTACAGGGGTGCCTCGTTGATTGTCCACTGTGCTCGTGTAGTAGGGGGAGTGGTGGTCGATAGGAGACTGACTCCGACGCCCTGCTGCACCTTTCATGTCTTGGTCTTCTGAGAGCTGTGTTGAAAAACATTTTGAAAATAACTACGAATCTGTTGGCTTTAACATAATAAGAATAGATCAATATTTTTATGTATTTGAGAAATATGTGACAAATCATGTGTTACAATCGATGATTACTAAACAAGGCTTATATGGTTTACAGGTTTAGCGAATTATAAAACTTTCAGTGTATAATCTATGGTCAGTTTCTGTGCTGTTGATTTAAAAAGCACTCTTCAAATATTTTTTTTTTTCAATGTCTGTCCTAGTTGTGTAGCAAGTTTAATTTGACTTTTTAAAGTTATGTATGTATAGTACCAACCAGAGGAAGACCCAAGCCGGCTCTGGCCCAGTTGACTCCAGCCAGTTTTTCTCGGAGCTCATCAGCAACTGGGGAGACTAGGTTGGGAGGGGGGAACACAGGTGTGGCACAGGATGGGCACTGGTAGCCTGCTGGAGCCGTTGTGCGTGGCAGGGCCCTGTATCGTGCCTCAGCACATGCCCAGTGGAATACATCTGAAAAATATTGTTTTAATGGTTGTAAAATAGTTGTTAGTGACCTTTACATACTATACGTTATTGTAAATCATTATTATTATCTGCTAAGACACACTAGCAGCCATTGCCAGTAACTGTATCTTATCAAAATGTGAAAACATGTTTTATTAATTAAACTAGTTATTAGTCGACTATCAATATCTGTCGATACTTACGATAACAGGTAAGACGAATACATTCGCCCTCACTGAGACTTTTTGTGCAAATTTCACATATGGGATTATA
The DNA here is from genome assembly GCA_947508005.1 of Amphipoea lucens. Taxonomy (NCBI): domain Eukaryota; kingdom Metazoa; phylum Arthropoda; class Insecta; order Lepidoptera; family Noctuidae; genus Amphipoea; species Amphipoea lucens. Next base: position 7,207,255 of record OX382373.1, on the reverse strand, counting down.
ATCACTGTCTTGTAACCATTGCAAGTATGACTGTATTATACACTGGAAAGCAGAAAGATACGCAATTATTTAATACGTTATATACTTTCACTGTAATTATACATCTTTTATGGATATGTGGCTCCAAATTACCTTTGGGTGACTCGTCACCATACAATATTCACAAACATTGACTCGGTGCTCAAAGCAAAACTGATTTGTAACTCGTCTCTTTGGACATTTACACAGCCCCATTGTGATCCTTCAATAATATTATACCAACAGGCAATTTATGTTACAAGTTGCACACGAAAAACCATGAAGTTAGAAAGAAATCCTGCATTTAAAATCGAAGACAAACAAAAGTGGCAGTGGGGTGAGTGGGGATGCAGGCAGCCACGTAAAACAACTGTCAAAATTTAATTGGTGCGTTCGTAATTAAGGATTTATTCGTCTCTTGATTCGACTAAAACGAATGCCAATGTTTCGTTGTAAGTATTTGGTTTGTTTGTATTCCTACCCGGAATACGTTTCTGGTTTTTTTCAGTATCTTTTCCATCCTTGTATGCAATAAGGGCTTAAAATAACTTAGTCGGTACTCAGTAGTTAAAAAATCGCTTCAAAGTTTTAACTATAATGCTATGCTAATACCCCCTGGATGAGACTGGCCCTGGAGCGTGAGGATTGGCAGATTGGCACAAGAAAAGAGAGGCCTATGCTCAGCTGCGGGTGGAATCGAGCTATGGATGATAATGAAGAAGGCCTCTGAAGGCCCACGGCCCACCTGTGTTGGTTTAGTAGAGTTGTATGTTGAAAAACGACAGCATCCATCACTATCTGCAAATCCATTGTCACTGTCATGTGTAATGTGTTTGTCAACTGTCAAGTCAATTGGTCAATATTTGAGAGATGTGACAGGTGTTTATAGAATTAGAATTACTCATAAATCATCAATAAATAAAAGAAACAGAGGTGTAGCTCTGTTTCAAAATGTCTACAAAAATACTGACTCTTGGAAACATCTTCAGTAGACCAATTAATATTCTTCTGAAGAAAAACAATGTTACACCTAACCTCAAAACTAATTTTAGTACAACGTCTGTTGCCTGTGTAAACTTCTTCAATAAATGTAAGTTAACTATTATATCTTTAATTACTATGTTAGAGAGTTACTTGTATGTATACTAAGGCAGAAGCAAAACAGCTTTCGTTACATATTTTCGTTTACAGTACCTGCAGAAAAGTTGTGGAAGTCAGTGACATCCGTAAGTAATGCTGGTGCGAAGAAGGGTCGTGGTCGAGGGGCGGGACGCATCCGTATCCGCGACTTGAACCGTGGCCAGATGATCGGTGTGGGCAGAATCAACATGCTGTGGCCCGGTCTCTCTGCACCAGTAATTAGGGGCAGAGAACTGCTGAAACAGCAGAGACTGCCCGATGACCAAGAAAGGTGATCAAATTACTGGAGTTAAATTTTCCATACCGAGAATTCAGCTCTATGAATCTGGATAACATTATCTTGAACATAAATTTTGAAATTTGTATATGTTACTACAAGTTCCATTATTACCATTACAGACTTGAAAAACTAATCAAGATCAGAGATTCAATGACCAAGTTCCGTCGTCTTAAACTCAGCCCTATAGAGAGAGGTTGGTCAGGCACTAAAATGCCTGGACGCAGTCTAGGTCCCCCGGATCCGGTTGGAGAAGGTAATAAAATTTCTAAACAAACAAATACTACATGCCTCATAATTCTAAATTGTATTTACAAATCTTCCATCACATTGCATGAAAATATTTGCTCTTGTTTGCATGTATCAAGTCATATGACAGTCAGTCATGTTGGACAGGCCTGATGGTCTAGTGGTTAGTGACCCTGACTGCTATGCCGGAGGTCGTGGGTTCGATTCCCACCCAGGACAAATGTTTGTGTGATGAGCACGATCATTTGTTCTGTGTCTGGGTGTAATTTATATATAATATGTATGTATTTAGAAATATATAAGTATGTTTATCAGTTGTCTAGTACCCATAACACAAGCTCTGCTTAGCTTGGGACTAGATGGCGTTGTGTGATAGTTGTGGAATATTATTAAAAAAAAAAAAAAAAAAATATGAGACCTCAAATTGTTGTTTGCAGATGAATTCATTGGGTTTGACACTAAAGTCCTGCAGCTTAGATCACTGCTGATCATGAAAGGCAGTCTTGGACGTACCAGGAACTTTCAGGCAATGGTAAGATGAACAATTCAGCCCACATATTTGATTAAAACCTTTTTATGGCAAATACACTTTATATGTGCTGTAAGTGTATGGTGTATGTCTATACTTGTTTTTTTTTTTTAATTTTATAGGTTGTCACTGGAAATGGACAAGGCTTGGCTGGATTTGGATTTGGCAGAGCTAAGGATGCACCAGCTGCACTCAGGAAAGCCAAGAACAGGGCAGGACAGAAGCTGATGGACTTTGAGATTTACAATGGCCACACAAGTAGAGGATTTTTTATTATTCATTAATGTAGTGTGTATATGTGTGTGTGTAGTTATAGAAAACTTGGCTAGAAAATTCATGTAAATGTTTATTGATCAATGATCAAAGTCATAAATTCCATGTTTTTTTTTTTTCAGTTTTTCATGATTTCTACACAGCTTTCGGGAAAACAAAGATATTTGTACAACAGAAGAATGAAGGCTATGGTTTGATGTGCCATAGAGCAATTAAGGAAATCTGCCAAGCTATTGGTATTAAGGATTTGAGAGCCAAAGTCGAAGGGTCTAACAACTTGCAGCACATTGTAAAGGCATTCTTCATTGGTCTGCTACAACAGGTACAGGATTCAATTTCAATTATATCCAGTTGGACTGGAAGCTAATTCCAACATAGTTGGGAAAAGGCTAGGCAGATGACATGAAGATGATAATATTGCACAGTGCATAGTGTGCATACAGACAAGTGGCACGCGACGCGGCAGAGACACCTGCAGCCATCCATAATGCTCCATGTATTTGAGTATGATGCTCAAATACACGAGTGGCAAGTTGTCGACGGCGGGAGATGACGAGTGTTGACGGCTGCAGTTGCTTCTGCTGTTGACGCGTGCCGCTGGAGTGTATGCGCGTGTTGTGTTAACTGTATTTTCATTAATAATAATGTTTTTTTTTTCAGAGAACACATCAGCAGTTGGCTGAAGAGAAAAAACTGCATTTAGTTGAATACAAAGCTGAAAATGAATACTTCCCAAAAGTGGTTGCTAGTCCCTCTGAAGTAAGGACAAAGGATCAAGTACAAAAGAACGAGACTCTAAACTTCACACAGTATGTCATGAACGACAAAGTAATACTAAAGAAAAAGAAGTTCCCACGCTTCTACGAGACCATGCCCCACTATAAGACCTATCTTAAGAAATATGAGAAGTTCAGAAGTCATGAAAAGATGCGTCTCAACCTGAAGGTAGAGTATGGTGAAGTAAAGAGCTTCCTCACTGATAAATACCCTGAAAAAGCAGAACAAGAAGCTTAGGTATAGTTATTTAAATGTATATTAATATAGTTGTTAGTAAATAAATAAAAGAATGTATGTTGCAATCATTTATTTATTGATTTCAAATTATCAAAAGGATTATTATCTTTGTTTGAATAAAAACGATAGTGGAATAGTCTTACTACTCTATTAGATATCAAGGAATCACGCATATAAAATGAAATAAGCTATCTACTTTGAGTAAATAATTGCTTTTAACTTTACACCGTCACAATCCACATGTGTTCTACCCTCGACTGTCCTCGCGGCGATCCCATGATATTTCTTTAGTCAAGCCAGTTGTGTTAGGCGATTTCTAAATTATTTTTCCGGTCTATTTGCTCACTTATTGAAAAAATAATACAAATTGAACATACCATTTCGATAATTACTATGACTTCCAAGATGTAAATAAATCTATATACAGACCAACATTCCGAATAGGATCTCAGCATAATAAAAGCAAAAACCTATATTAACTTCCACATATCTGTCATGGCACCCAACTTCCATCCAACGATTATATACATGAACGTTTAAAGCCTAAAGGAGCCGCTAAATGCTCTAAAATGCTAGACTGTTCAACTCAAGCACCACAGTCTTCCATAGGTCAGTGTTCAATTGCTTTCGTTCTGGCGAGTATAGTTGCATTAGGTGATACTTCCAATCAAACGGAATTTTATGAAGTCCTTTAGAATTATCAAATTGTTTAAAATAAAAATGCAAAATAAAAGTCAAGTTTTTCTAATGCAACTATTACCGCGCTGTCCAAAATATAGGGCATATCTATCGATAACCTTCTGCTAATTGATTTTCAGTTTAAAAAAATGTGCGATTTCAAGTACAGACCTTCCTCGATGAAACTAACGAAAAATAGCTGTACTTGAAAACACTAAAATAAAATGAAATAAACAATATATTAACTAAAATTATATCATTCTATCATAGGATTATATTGAGTTACATAACCATCGCTCTCTTATATTGGAACAATGTCCTGCCAAATATATAAAATAATTTAATATCAAAACGAGAAAATTAGTTTTGTACAGCGATTATGTAATTTGTAACTCTGTATAAAAATACATCACATTTTAGAATCACTACGAGTGCTTGAAATATTGTATATCAAACACTTTATAAGATGAGCACACGATGAAAGCGCATTTTTATTTATAAAAAGATCGTGTGTCCATTTTTTACCAATACAGGCAAGTACATGTTTTAAACTAGCCGCTTCCCCATTGATGAACGCCAGAAACCCTAAATCTACAGTTATACTAAAGGTACTGAAAATAGCATATTTCCATGAACATTTCGTGAACATAGTGGCAGTCGACGGACAAGCCTCGTGTGGTGAACTGAGCAGGGGACTTGAGCGGATTGCATCAAACTTAGTACTTCGAAAACTTGAGCATATGACAATAAGGATATGTATTTTTTTACTTTATGATTTTGTCGTACAAGCAATAAATACAGTGTTCAGATATGTATGTAAGTATTCTAAAATTGTTGTATTAAAGCGGAATGTTATGGTAGGTAGGTACTAATGCTAAAGAAGTGACGCTGATGTTCTTAAGTTTACTGCAATCCGCCCTCACAAAATTATACACGAGATTAAATTGTGTGAGAGAGATCATCATATAAGTTGACAAGCAGGATCTTCTTAGTCTATAGAATCTGAAACAAAGATGATAATTACTGTTATTACAGAACTAAATGACAATGATGATTTACTAAGAAATCAAAAAGCTGGCAAATACATAAAACTAAACAGAACCTTCTTTTTTGAAGACGGTTAATAAATGAAAAGATTTTTGAAAACGAACTACTTGAACGTCATTGATTTTCGATGTCAATGGAAGCACTGGGGAATACTGGCACATGATCTGTGTTTAGGCCCAAAACTATCGTCCACCGCCACGTCAACGTGAACGAGATGACAGCGCCGAAGTAGCGGTACATACAGTAAAAGTGCGCAGTGCTGTGCACCCCCACCCTATTTCAAGTTAAACAAATATCAACTTTATTTCAATGAAGTTGATTTCAGAGTGACTAGCACTATTGAAAAAGTTATAAAAATTTTTGAAGTTGTAGCGTAAACTGAACTTTATTGTGTAGGAATTTAAATTATTTTTCCATTAATTCATATTTGTTTACATTTTTGGCAAATAAATCGCGAATGCAGATTACATTTATTATGGCCACGTGTTCACTGCACACCACCACCGGGACGCGACGTCACGTTCGGTTCGAATAATCTCGTTTCTCGTCGACGTTGTGCCGTGGACAAACAGTGATAAGTGGGCGAATTTCACCAATTAAACTGAACGTGATCATCGAAACCGCGTTAATACTCAATACTCTTATTGCATTCCACATGTAGGTATTCTTAGGTGGTAAACTTATAATTAGATCATATGGACCCTGTCGGGCACAGCAAAATAAGTGAGTTAGGAGAGAGGAAGCATTTGTTAATTATATAACATTACTTAGCAAACTAATATATTATAATACAATGATGAAAGTATTGTGCCCGGTTGATGGCAATAAGCTCGCCCCCTATTACATGGGATTTAAACATAATTGGCAAAATGTGGGTGTACCATAGGTAAACCTGTGCCTAACCCTTTAGGGATTGCAGGCGTGATATTATGTTAGTAGAAGCTAGGACATCTCACCCGTGGAGCGCGTGGGATCGTGCGAGCGCCACTTGTCGGCGTGGTGCCGCTCGGCGTGGGGCGCCAGCGAGGCGCGCACGCCGCCCAGCACGTCGGCCGCGCCTTATGTTAGTAGAAGCTAGGACATCTCACCCGTGGAGCGCGTGGGATCGTGCGAGCGCCACTTGTCGGCGTGGTGCCGCTCGGCGTGGGGCGCCAGCGAGGCGCGCACGCCGCCTAGCACGTCGGCCGCGCCTTATGTTAGTAGAAGCTAGGACATCTCACCCGTGGAGCGCGTGGGATCGTGCGAGCGCCACTTGTCGGCGTGGTGCCGCTCGGCGTGGGGCGCCAGCGAGGCGCGCACGCCGCCCAGCACGTCGGCCGCGCCTTATGTTAGTAGAAGCTAGGACATCTCACCCGTGGAGCGCGTGGGATCGTGCGAGCGCCACTTGTCGGCGTGGTGCCGCTCGGCGTGGGGCGCCAGCGAGGCGCGCACGCCGCCCAGCACGTCGGCCGCGCCTTATGTTAGTAGAAGCTAGGACATCTCACCCGTGGAGCGCGTGGGATCGTGCGAGCGCCACTTGTCGGCGTGGTGCCGCTCGGCGTGGGGCGCCAGCGAGGCGCGCACGCCGCCCAGCACGTCGGCCGCGCCTTATGTTAGTAGAAGCTAGGACATCTCACCCGTGGAGCGCGTGGGATCGTGCGAGCGCCACTTGTCGGCGTGGTGCCGCTCGGCGTGGGGCGCCAGCGAGGCGCGCACGCCGCCCAGCACGTCGGCCGCGCCCGCCGCCGCCAGCGCCAGCGGCGCCACCGCCGCGCCCGGCAGGTGGCGCAGCACGCCCACGCCGTGCGACCAGCGCGCCGCCTGAGCCATCGTAGCTGCCGTGTCCGCGAAACCCTGACACACGAATGTTCGATAAGTGAGGGGTTCGAAATTCTCGTCATATTTCTTTAAATAAAAATGTTATGAACCCCTGAAACTCTGTTTACATTCTTTATTTCGTCTCATTGGCCTTATTTTAGTCACAATCTTAATCTCAGCGACAATCAATGTCAAGAACTCGACAAAATGGAGAAATATTAAATTAGATGTATTTTTGACAGATTGAGATTGCGACAAGATTTTGAAAGTTTTTAATTAGGGAAATCGGCCTTCTAGTGTCTTGCCAAGTAATTGCTCTTTCCTTGTGCAAGATAACTGACCTCCTTAACAGTCTGGTAAGCACTGGCGACTCCTTCCCGGATGTCGGCGGGGTGTCGCGAGGGATCGTGACGTCGTCGGCGTCGTCTCTCTCGCCGCGCGTACGCGTCTTGTAGTTGTAGCGTCGGACCGGGAGTTAGCATGTCAAACGCAGTCTCTGCTGTAGCCTAAATATCAAAATAAGTAAATTAATAACTTTTCACTTCTCATGCTTTAAAAGTTCATCTTTATGTTGTGCTTAGGCGACATAAAATCGCTTTTTATGTTCTAGTGCATAAAGTAATTTTTTTTTCTGAGACTAAGGTAATAGGGCCCAACAGCCACACGCACAATAAAACTTCGCAGATTAAAGTCGTGATTTATTTCATTTTCTTTAATTTATACCACTTCCGTGTTTTCTATCGTTAATTTAATAAAATCAGGTAAAATAGTTGTCATTTATTATTTAAAAACGCAAAGAAACGTTTTTATGACTTGGCAGTATGAAGCACCCAAGTCGAATGACAAAATTAAATGTTGAAATTAAAAAAAAAAACTTTTAAAAAGTTTCGTGGCGGTATTATCTGTGGTGGCGGGAATTGACAACATTTCAAACCTGACACGACCTTAAAACAAAAATACTATTTCTTTATTTTCGTATCCTGAGTTCAAATATATTTTTATTTTATTTTTTTATTTCTAAATTTCTGAGAAAAAAAAAATAAATCAAAAAGCATGTGATGACGTCACATAAACGGCGGAATGAGGTAGTTACCTTTGCGCATTCCAATGTCTTTGATTGAAAACATTACATCAAACAAGACATGTCAATGTCACCTAAGAAGTGTAACTAGAAAACAACTAAAAACTGAATTGAATTCAACAATATTTTTTCCTATCAACTCGACACGCTGCTTACTGTTAATATTATCTTTTTCATAATATCAAATTTTTTATTGATATTTCGCCAATAAAATGGATCCCAATGAAAAATATACGCCAATGAAGGAACCAAAACAACGACTGAGACAAGTGACATCTAACAGTTTTTTTGACGGGTCACAGTAAAGCAAAGGTAATATCGCCATTCTACCGTCATCTGGCACTTACGTCTTTCTAGAATACACCGAATTTCAAAGTTAAAATTATGAATGAAAAGTACATAATTTCGAAAAACGAAAAAATATGGGTGCCCTAGATTTGAACTTACTTTTATATTACGTAATAAATACATGCAGGTTAAAAATATGAAATGTTGTCAATTAGCTATGCTTTGCAACATTTTTGATTAATTATGTACTGTATACCTTATGCCTGTTTCATTTTCTCGCAATCGAAGTGAAAAGCAGAGTGTATAACTCAGGCATAAACGAGCCATTTTACCTCTCGACTTAACTATCCACCCTCGCCTGCGGCTCGCGTGGATATAAACGTCTCAGGGTAAAATAGCTTCTTTTATGCCTTAGTTGTACAATCTACTATTTTACCCTTTAGATAACGAAATGTAACATACAAGTAAACCGGAAAAGGTATAAGTTGAGTTAATCTTCGTGTTTCCGAATTAGCATAAACGCCGCGCCGCAGAGTAACTCTTTACAAAAACAATTTACACTACCGCACTTTATAGTAGTGCATCTGTCATTGCGCTTTTATAAAAAGTTTTCTCTCTCACGGGTTAAAAACCGGTCTCATATCGTCGTTTGTTGTGACAAACGACGATATGAGACCGGTTTCCAAAAATCTTTTCATAACTTTTGTGTGCAAAAGTTATGAAAAGATTTTTGGAATTGCATAGAGTTGTTAATCCATAATTTTGTAAACATGGTAATACAAAATAGGCAAGCATTTCCATTTCCATGTAACAGCTCTATACTAGATCTCATCATCGCGCGTTCGTAATTCCGAAGATAGGCGATGATTCCCGAATCACATACGTTTCTTTGGTAAGATGTACCTGTATAAGCTGCAGAAGCCTGGTAGTAATATCTAGCGCGGCCACAGCGGTGCGCGCAGTGAAGGAGGCGGCACCTCGCCTCAGACCATGCACCAGTCTGCCGTCGCGGCGCCACTGTTCTACTGGCAGCCATACTAAGTCCCTGATGCCGGTTACTGAGGAAGTAAGTTATATAAGTATTGTTTAGAAATGAACACAAGGGGCTAACGATCTCTGCCCATTAGAGAATATAAGCGTTAGTAAAATGTATGGGAATGACTTTGCAGATCACTTGTCAATCAATCAATCAACTCAGCCTATCGCAGTCCACTGCTGAACATAGGCCTCTCCCAGACTGCGCCACAACACCCAGTCCTCCGCCTTCCGCATCTAGTCTACCCCAGCCACCTTCTTTAGTTCGTCCGTCCATCTAGCTGGGGGGCGTCCTACACTACGCGAGATCACTTGTATCGTGGTCGAAAGATTAACAAGAGATGTTGCCAAGAGATATTGACAAGTAGCTTAGATTGAGAATCCTGCAGAATACATAGTGGGATATAAATAAACTGTCTGTTGCCTCGCAACCTCGTCTGCGTGTATTTCATATATTTTTTACACATATCCAAGATGAAAATAGCCTATAACTTTCTTTAGGTCCCAGGCTACCTATCTTTCAAATTTCGTAACGATCGGTTCAGTGGTTTTGGCGTGAAAAGTAATAGACAGAAAGTTTCTTTCGCATTTTTAATTATTTATTTTTTAAGTGATCTGTATGGACTATATGTAGACTAAGAATGGATAGTTGAAAACTTACTAAGTTGAAGTAGCGAGTGCATAGGCCCGATGCCGCTGAGCAGACCGGGTAGTTGATGACGCTTGATGTCTGACAGCCATTCGTGTAGCGCCCATTGTACTAGTTTCTCTAGACCTAGGAGACCCAACCTGGAAAATTATGTTTCATGTTTCTATGTAATACTTTAGTAGGTTGAAAGAAAACCTGAAATTAAATATTTAGTAAAGGTGAAATTTTATATCTTACAAAAAATCTGTTCCACAATAAAATAGAATATCGTTTGTTGGTGCTATTGGTCAAAATAAAAAAATTAATCTCTATAAATACCATAGGACTCTAGGATGAACAATTAGAAAATAAATAAAAATAATATTCTAACATGGATAAGATAAACAGAAAACTAAACTATGTATAATGTTTTATTGGAAATAAGCATTATTATTATTTTTACGTCTTTTGATATTTCTCGGGACCCTGGGGTTCCGGACCTTTGGAAGGCGTACGAGGGGCCGAAGTCAACTCGCACAGATCCGTTAATACATAGTTATTTATGCAACTGTTGAATAATAAGGGGTATTTCGCCTCGTGTAATAATAGTATCACTGATTACGTAATACTTTTATGGATACGAAAGAAAATGGCGGAATAGTTGTGGTCCACTTACTTGTAGTCAAGCCTCTTGAGCGTGAGTTCGGAGCAGTTGAGTTGTCCTAGCCCCATGAGCAGGCCGGCGACGGGTCCGGCTGATAGGTCCACGCGTTTGCCCACGTAGTCCAGACGAATTGGTACCTCCGGGGAGAAGACCACGCGTCTGGTGGAGCAAAAGGAATTCGGTATAGGTGTCCACTCTATTTTCTAGTCTAATGTTCAGCACATCGAGACCTTGCACCGCGCATTATCGAGTCAACTGAGTCTTCTTTTATGTGACGGTTTTTAGTTGAACTATTTTAGAAGCAACTAGCTGCGCCCCGCGGTTTCACCCGCAGAAGTGTCGATCCCGTGGGAATTTCGGGATGAAAACTATCCTATATCCTTCCCCGGGATACAATCTATCTCTCTGCCAAATTTTATCGAAATCCGTTCAGTGGTTTAGGCATGAAAAGGTAACATACAGACAGACAGACAGAGTTACTTTCGAATTTATAATATTAGTATAGATAGCTCGAATATCAATCATAACTTTCATAATTGAACTAGATAGTGTTAGGTACTAAAAACTTATCATTATAGATACCTATTAAGCTACCCACGGAAAGAAAACGGCGGTTTTTTTAGAATTTAAGTTTGGTATCCGCGGTCGCGACGCTGAACAGAGCAGAACTTTTATCTCCAATTCAATGTGCCATACGATAAAGGTGGTTGAAACGCGGTTCCTAGTGTTATATGAAAGAACACGACCTAGTGTAATATGAAGGGACACGGGCCTCCTCTCTTCGAGAGGGAGTGGGCTACAATCTACCACGGGGATGCGGGTTGGTAAGATGTCATATATGTCTTCGAATTGTTGGTTCTAGGGCATGCCCGTTTCTTCACGATTTTTTTCGATGTATGAAAGAATATGTTGGCAATATTTTGAAATCTGGTAGCCATCAGTGATCAGTTTTATGTCAATTTTAAGTCAGTGTTATGTCAATGTCAATATCTTTACCTGAAGTAAATAGGGGAGTCGTCAATAGGCTCAGTATCTACTGGTAACTTAGCAACTGGCTTCTCCTGTATGCCCAGCTTTTGGAAGTCTTCTTCTAGTTGAATTAGGTTCTCTGAGACTAGGCGCTCTGCTTCGTAGGTCTCCATTAGCGGCTCGTCGTTGCGGATCACTGGAAATGAAGATGAATTTCATTTTACGACCTTTTATTTCGGTATTTAAAAACAGAATAATTGGTGAGTTACTGATCTCCATAGACTAATTGGTCAAGTATGATGTATTAGCCAGCTAAGATTTGCATAAGTAGGTGTTATACATTATTGGAGGAAGCATATTATGTCAGTAGTAGATAATTTCGGTTAAGATGGTGATAATAAATTAGTAAATAGTAATAATTGTATTTAAACCGTGCTTCTGACTGGCGGAATTTTTTTTATCGATTTCTTTAAAATTAAATATTTAAAAATGTATTTAATGTGAGAAGAAAATGAATAAACGAAATATCATCATCAAAATTCTCTTGCCCTTATCTCAATTTATTTGGGGTCGGCGCAAGATGTCTTCTTCTGCCACGTTCTCTATTAGTTGAAATAACAATAGTGTTTACATTCACCGGCTTCGTTCAAGGACAAAGAGTCTGCGTCCCCGAGCGAGGTGGGCGTGGGCGGCGGGTCGCGCAGGTGGCTGGCGATGCTCATGACGGGCGGCCGGTGGGTGGGCGTCGTCTGGCGGGACCCGCTCGAGTCCGTGGATAGACCACCCACGCTTTTTGAGTCGTCTTCTGTAGAAGGAAACAATAAAATGTTTGGTTATGGGATTTATCTCGTGGCTCGAGTCATGAACATGCATCATACAACGATTTTGAAAAAGAGAGAATTTGGTTTATTAACTTTGCGCAAATTGTTGATTCCATAACCATGAATATTGCGTATACCCTGATATATTTTTTCGTCATTTTAAAAACAGAATAGATCTGAGCTTCTATAATAATACAAACTTTTATCGATATTCGAATAGTGGGGCCCATACTAATGTTAAGGTTTAATCGAGTTGCAAACGCAAGCCTTGCGTGCGTATGCGCCGATGCGGAATCACGAAATGTCAAAGCGATCTAGGGTATAAACGTACCTGCAGACTCGTCAGTGCCGAGCTTGGACAGGTAGCCGACGAGGAAGGCGAGCGTGTCTTGGTCCAGGTTGAACCACAGCGGCAGGAGGGACACCTTTAGGCAACACTCCTGGGCTGAGAGCGCTGGGTCGGGCCGGAGATGGACTGCTTTTACTATTAACTGTTGATAAAAATATTTTCTGTCTTGAGAAACAAAAGTGATGAAGAAGTATTTTCTAAGAACCACATAGCTATTCATATTCATTCGATACACTTCCGTGCCGAATCGAACGCCAATCAATGTTACGGCGGGAGTCCTCTAAACAGTTTTTTTATTTAGCCTTCCCCAAATCCTTCCATGCATCCTTTTCTAGCGCCACCTCGATCCAACCCCTGCGGTACGCATCAAAACAATGAAAATAAACGGTGTCAGTTTAAATAGAATACGAGTAGATTATTGCTGTTCTTCCGACAGCTGCTTGCTGTCGGGGGCAATGCAAGTCAGGCAATCTAAAATGTGTGTACTCCAACAACACATTTTGTGGCGTTACTTTGTTTTATTATTTATAGTTATTTAAAGTATTGCAGTGCTTTTGAAATTCAGATAGAATGACCTGAGACTTAAATCGCAAAAGTGATATTAACGTTTTTTAAGAAGCCCTCCAAGCTATAGTGTAGGTATTAGAAACTAGTTTCTTCTAGCAAAAAACTTTTTTACAAAAAAAAAAACAACCGACTTCAAAAAAAAACACTACAAAGTGATAAATTACTTTAATTTCGGAAGTCAGTGTCAAAAAACGAAAATGCGGAACCAACGACACCGACTCCCGAAATTGAAGTAATTTATCACTTTGTAGTGTTTTTTTTTTTTTGAAGTCGTATGTTTTTTTCGTAAAAAAAAAATATTTTTCACTTTTTAGTTGTACCTACCCCACACAAATTCAATTAACACTAGTGCACTGAAGAATTGAAGACACCGACTAGAAGAATCACCAAAATTCGCATAGAAATGCCGGAGATGCAGTACATTTAGGCATATAACTTCGTACATAAGAATAATTACCGAATGTATTATATACTAAAACCTTCCTAAAAGTATGTAGATCACTTTAGTAAAAGAATTATCAAAATCGGTTCATTAGTTTTTGAGAAAATCGCGGACATACAAACATATATACGGGTCGAATACAGAACCTCCTTTTTTGAAGTCGGTTAAAAAAGGTGTATGAAATTATTCATAAAACACGTACCATATGTGCGTTCTTCCTCTCCGGTTCATCCTTGAGCTTGTATTGGCTGAGCAGTTTGTTGATATCGCTGCAAACTAACTGGTCTAGTACTTCTATCTTGCTGATGGCGAGCGTTTGGCGAGACGCGTGGATTCCGCCAGAGGGGTAGATCTCGTATTGGAATTTGACCTGAGAAGAACATGTTTATAATCTGTAGCAATTAAACGGCAACAAAAGAGGACGCGATTTTCAGAGATTCCACATCGGCTTAACCGAAACCAATGTCAAATAACGACACTTAGGTTCCTGTTTAAGTCTGAAATAATTTTATATCTGCTTGTCCCAAAAATGTCTGATGAAAGTGTAAACAAACCCTATTGAGGCTAAATTCTTACGAATCACTCACTAAAGGGAATTAGTAACACATTCGTCTGTATTTCAAAGGTTTCAACTTTATACGTCACCACTTTCTTCAACAACTATTGTTTGGATACAGTCTTATTAAATAGTTAAAAGTCATCGACGAAAATTGACGTAATAAAATTAACCTGAATTTTTAAAGTAAAATAATCTTTAACGTGATGGAAAATTTGAATTCCAGGTTTAAGTGTTCAAATAATTAAATTAAAAGCACTCATTTTGTAAGTGTCACTACTAGCGTTGAAAACGCCGAAAATAACAATTTGTTTTTTTCACGAAAAAAAAAACATATTGTGGTTTTTTCCGTTTTTTCGCATGTTACATAGAAAAATTAACTGAAGGTATCCTTTGGAAAGAAACAGGATTCTTTCGAATGTTTCGCTTGATGTTTTGAAAAGTTGAAAAAAACAAGTTTTATTGAATTTTTTTTCATTCTACCCTCCATTTTATTAGTACGTATTATTATGGAATATCTTAAGTTAAATATAGTAAGAACGGATTTGAATAAAAAAACATGAAAGTTTCCCGTTTCTTTCATATTTTTCGGTTTTATTGAAAAAAAAAAAACATGAAATATCTGACAAATTTTCTTGTAACTTTCGAATGAAACATTGAAAAAAACGAATTGGAAAGAAACGGGAATTTTTCCTGCTTTTTTCAACGCTAGTCACTACAAACTAGCATGCGCAGGTACACACGCCAGCACATCAAGCTACCCGAAACTGTCAATTTTTCCCAATCAACCTTGAACCTTATGTTGTAGCGATAAAGTTAAAAATTTATTAAAGAAATTTGACAGATTGTAGTAGCTTGATGTGCTGGCGTTTGTACGTTTTCTGATCCTTTTTTTACATTTAATCAGATGCTTTTGGAACAGACTATAAGCTTATTAGAGTAGAATTGGCGTTACGGCTGCTGTTTTGGTCTACGTTACCTTAGTGAGGCACAGTTTGACCCTCGTGTGATGGTCGCGATGCGGGCCGCCGCGCGCGCGCAGGTCGCGACTGAGCGCGGGCCGCGCGGCGCGCACGCGCTCGGCGCCGGCCGCCCAGCGCACGCCGCCCGAGCGGTACGCGGCAGCTACTGCGCGACCACTCTCATAGGGCTCGTAGTCTTTGCTGCGCCTGACGTGACAAGCATACACTTTTATGTACAAATGAAAAATGCCACCTCAATATGGTAGATATGTTACCCAAACGTTTCGGTGATATTTTATGTTTATTATGCGTATCGCAAAGGAGTTTATAGAGTCTGATGTTTTCCAGTGGCTTGTTTACAGCCTGTTACTTTGGGCTATTAACATCATTATCGCTTAAAATCATGTGAGATAGTAGTCAAACATGGAGATTTTTTTTGAAACCCCTCCCAAATTAGGTTTAAAAAGAAAAAGGAATAACTTGTTATTTCGCATTTATTTCATTTATTTGTTAACTAGGTTCTATCCGTGACTTCGTCCGCGTGAAATTTCTTGTTCCCTCAGACCCATCCCGTCGAATCCCGTCGCCTGCTCGCGCTATTACTTCGTTTTCGCTTAGCGTTAATTATGCCTTTTTTATTTTTGCTCGGCTCCTAAGGGTCCTAGCGTGACGTTAAATAGCCTATAGTCTTCCTCAAGAATTGGGCTACCAAAAAAGAAAAATAATTTTTCAAATCCGATTGGTAGTTATAGAAATTACCTTACATACAAACTTAGAAATAAATCAACAAATTTTACCTATTTGTAATACAGATAGCTCATCAGAAGGGCATTTCTCGTAATTCCTCTCACACGTTTGCCCGCCTACCTGTTGAAACACCCCACGCGTCGGAGTAGTTGAATGGGCGCAGTAAAGTCATTGTTTTAACAATGACACTGTTGTGTACACACGGTGTACCGTTGACATTTCGGGCACTTTTTCTTATGTACATATGGTGTAACGTTGACACTTGAGGAGTCAAGAACATTCATCATTGAATTACATAGTCTGATCTCAGTCTCAATCTGTCAAAAATACCTCCAATTTTGACAAGTTTTTGATATTGATTGTCGCTGAGATGAAATTACGACTAGATTTTGAATGTTTTTTTTAATTACGGCAATTGGCGTTGGCGTTGATGTTGGCGTTGGTTTGGTTTTTTTATATGGTGTACATAATAAAGAGTATTCTATTCTATTGGCCTCCAGATATAGATAGCTCATTTATGACCAGTACCCACACCATTGTCCATACTACCTATTTGAGGTAAACTGTCGTGGTTTCTTTAATTGCGACTAAGTAGGTCGCAATAATCATTTTGTATCAGTTACTAAGGCAAATAAAAATATCTTACTTGACGGTAGTGGGTGATCCGTGTGGCCTTGGATCCCCTTCAATGGTGACGGTTTTCTTAGCCGGCGCCGAATCGGCTGGTCGAAAGTCGTTGCCGCCGTACATGTTCCAAGTCACGCTCATCTCGCATAGAGTATACCTGCAATGGAGATGCTAGATGAATGAGTTACCAAGTGAAAGTGTGTACTATAGTGTAGATATAATAATGATCAGTATGAGCGCGAGTCCTGACGAAAAACGCTGATAAAGTATCGCAGTAGCGTCCCTTGACAGATTGTTATAAAAAAAACAGTCGGACGTCCTCGGACACTAGTACTTATCCAAAAGGCCGTAAAACTGTTTGTCTTCAAAAGTGTAGTTGTAACACACTAATCTTTTGACATAATCTGACTTATTTCTGAATCCATACTTAATATTATACATTCGAAATTAACTCTGTCTGTCTGTATGTTACCTTTTCACGCCTAAACCACTGAACCAATTTAGATGAGATTTGGTATAGAGATAGTTTGAGTCCCGGGGAAGGACATAGGATAGTTTTTATCCCGATATTCCCACGGGATCAACACTTATGCGGGTGAAACCGCGGGGCGCAGCTTGTTTTTAATGAAATATGAATTCGGTTATTTTATTTCTATTTTAAAGTGGGATTTCAGGTTTGTTTACTTAATACCATGTTTCAGTTCATAGAACAACTGGGTCCCATTGAAACATCTAATGTAAAATCATACCACATTCGTATTAATTACCTCAACATAGGCAGCGGGAAGCTCTTAGGCGCCTTCAGAACATCGGTCCGGGCCGCTGGCACGGTGAAGTGGTTGTCGAACATGTACACCGGGCCGGGCCCGATCCAGTTGACGACGGGCTCGTCTAGATCGTTGTCCAGCGTCGACGCCTGCGTCTCCACGAAACAGTACTCGTCGTCTGTGTTGCCGCCGTCGCTGCTTGATTTGTGCTATAATAGTGTAGTAAAGCAAATATTGGGAAGTTAGAAAATAATGTTAGTTTTATAGCCAAGTAATTTAACTGCATCAGAAGGAGGGGGTAATCTTTTCGGTTGTATGTTTGTGAGTCTATCCATTCCTTTGGTGCAGCCTCTAGCTTGGTTGATGGATTTTAATAAATGAGGAGATTCGGTAGGTTATTATTTTGTAAGTGACACTTGGTTAGTGAGGGACGTTGTAAAATCACACTAATATTATAAGGGCGAAAGTTTGTGAGTGTGTGTGTTTATATTTTTGTTACTTCTTCACGCTCAAACGGCTGGACCAATTTTGATAAAATTTTATATGGAGGTAGCTGGCACCCTGGATTAACATATAGGCTACTTTTTATCCCGATATTCTGACGAGATCGACATTTACGCGGGTGAAACCGCCGGGCGCAGCTAGTCGTAAAATAATTAAAAGGCGGGTTTTTGCTTGTTTCCGGCTGAAATTCCTTTTAGCAGCCTAGTTGCTTTTTAAATTTATTTTTTGTTTCTAATAATGCATTTTGCAAGCGCTTGGAACTTTTCTCAAAAATATATCAAAATTCAGGGGAAAAATATGACTTCTCCATAAAAAAATAAATAAATTGTTTATTGTCACAAATCTCGAAAAAGCTGCTAGCTTTGCTGAACATCTCAGTACCGTTTTCCAGCCATTTCCGGAGTCTAGACCTGAGCACGACATGGAAATAAAAAAATACCTAGAAAGCGCCCAACAGATGTGTCTACCACTAAAATCCACGAGCCCTCGAGAAATAATTCTGGAAATAAAACAACTTAAAGAAGGAAAATGCCCAGGATACGACCTTATCGATAGCACACTTCTGAAAAAGCTGCCAATGAGGGGTATCGTAGCATTGGTCCAGATCTTCAACGCTTGTTTGCGTCTATCCCACTTCCCGGGCCAGTGGAAAATTGCACAAGTAGTTATGCTACCTAAACCCGGTAAACCACCACAAGAAGTCGCTTCGTATAGACCAATAAGTCTTTTGTCTATCCCGGGAAAACTGTTTGAGAAGATACTGCTAAAAAGGATGAAGGAAAACCTAAATGACATAATACCAAATCACCAATTCGGTTTTAGGGAAAATCATGGTACAATCGAACAAGTCCATCGTATTGTAGATGTTATAAGTAGAGCATTGGAAGAGAAAAAATACTGTTCTGCAGTATTCTTGGACATCAGCCAAGCCTTCGACAAAGTGTGGCATGAAGGTCTACTCTACAAAATTAAAAAGTCACTTCCACACTCGTTTTACCTCATATTGAAATCATACCTTGAGAAACGTTGTTTTGAAGTTAAGTACAAAGACGAACTGTCGGAACTGTATGAAATAAAATCAGGTGTACCGCAAGGTAGCATCCTAGGGCCAATACTGTACATCATCTACACTGCAGACTTACCTGCTACGGAAAAAACCACAGTTGCAACGTACGCAGATGACACACCCCTACTTGCAACACACTCAAATCCAGTTACTGCATCAGAACAACTACAGCTCCACATTCATGAAATCGAAGAATGGCTTAAAGTTTGGAGAATTAGGGCAAACCAAAGCAAGTCCACGCATGTAACTTTTTCTCTCAGAAGAGATACCTGCCCACCAGTAATTCTAAATAATGAAGAGATTCCTCAAGATGATAACGCTAAGTATCTAGGTATGCATCTGGACAGGAGGTTAACATGGCGAAAACATATATGGACGAAAAGAAAGCAGCTGGATGCAAGTCTAAGAAACATGTACTGGTTAATAGGAAAGCACTCACAAATGAACACACATAGCAAGATGACAGTCTACAAAGCAATTCTCAAACCAATCTGGACGTACGGTATCCAGCTTTGGGGCACGGCCAGCCAAAGTAATATTGTGTTTTAGTAATATTTTGATTTTAGAAAGGTTTCAGTCGAAGATATTAAGAGTTATCATTAGCATACCACAATATATTAGTAACAAGCTAATATATCAAGACTTGAAAATACCTACAGTCAAACAAGAGATAACACAATACAGCAACAAATACCAGAAGAGAATATCAAAACATCAAAATGAACTTGCTCTAAAACTAAGTGGTGATGGTGGCCTGCAATTTAAGAGATTGAAAAGACATAGCGTCCCAACTCTCCTGGACAGATTTATCTAATTGGAATGAGAAACTTAACTACGAAGTTCTCACCAAGCTCTAATACCCAATAAAACCCAGAAATATCGGACAAAGAAGCAGCTTATTGTCGTTTACGACAGATTGCTGTGAAGCAGAAAGAACAAAAAAAAAAAAAAATTGTCACAAATCAGCAAATAGTTACAAAGGAGATCCGCCAAATCCCATACAAAAAAACCCCAGGCCCGACACAAAAGAAATGTATCTTAGATTTCAGAGTAATAATAGTAGAAATATTGTAAAGTATCGCTATTGCCAAATTCGGTGGCTAACATAGTTTTTTTGCCCGGTGAATGTAAAAATTACGCTTTTAAGGAAAAACTTCATCTTAACAACATAAGTTGGTTTTTCCTTAAAAGTGTGATACATATGTATGTATGTGGTGTATATACTCTTTATTATACATAATATATGCATATATATTATATTTTGCAGTTATATTTTTATAGAAAACCTGAAGTCTGACGATAACCTGTTTATTTGGAGATTTTCTTCCCTTGCACATAGGGTTCGACCACATAACACGGAGTGATGTTAATCGAAATAGAGTTTTACCTAACCACATATTCGGAAACGACGCATCGCCAAAATTATATGCGATGTTACTTTTAAACCTGTAGAAAAAAGTTTAAACTTATTGTTCCAAAGATTGAGCTACAGCTTGCATAAATACCACAATTTAATAAATCCATTTTTGATTGTTTGTGTCACATCTTAGACGCAACAGGATTACAGGACCATACGCTGCTACAACCACAGACGCGGACAGTATGAAGCAACTACTGCAAAACCATGACGCTATTGAAGACAACGCGTTTCATTATTTCTTTGAACAAGGAGATGTTTTCATCTTAGACGGGGGTTTCGTGATGCAATAAATTCATTGGAGGAGCACGGTTATGTTGCTTTCTTACCACCCTCTAAACAACGAGGTGAAATTCAGCTCACTACAGAAGAGTCCAATAAGTCACGACTAATAACCTTGTGTCGTTGGGTCGTAGATACCGTAAATGGGAAGTTCAAAAATAGTTTCAAAATCTCCCTCCACAAAATGTTCAATAACGTCCTTTTTTTATGCATGGGAAATCATCAAATGACCCCTCCCGCTCTGGGTGGAGCGGAAGGGAGTGTCAGACTCTTACTGACTAAAACCCATCCGTGTTCCTTCCTTAGCCCTTTATGTTCCGGGGTAGCGGTAACCCTTTCGGACAATCCCGCACCCCCGGCAGGCTTCGGCCCTGGCAGGCCCCTTCCTTTTTGCTGACATCTCTTTGAGGCGCACGTGGAACACGTCCGCGCTCCTCGGCACGGGCCTGGTCCTGCTCGGACGGTGAGCTACCCATTACTCTCCGTCCGCAGGCCCGCGCCTACGGTGGCCGGGAGTCGTCACGCGGCTCCCGACGCCCGGAGCGTCTCCCGCGGCGGCTGGGACGTGAGGCTCTCTCCCTCAGCCATCCCGCCACCTCCTTCGCTAGCATGACTGTTTCGCAGAAGGAGGTGACTGCCTCCCACTCCCTCTCGCCCCGGACCATGGCTTGAACCAGGGAGGGCCGGACGCGAGAGGTCGCCGCAGCTGCCGATCCCCTCTACGAGGGCACGGCGGTGCTCCGCCCATGCGGGGCAGACCTCCACCGTATGCTCCACCGTGTCCTCTGGGCGATCCTCGCAATGGTGACACCCGGTTCAATAACGCCCTGGTAAATACTTTTACAGATTTTATAATAGCAGCGGCCTTAATAAACCGTTTTCTGGAGCCTTATGAAGACAGTAAGCTATATACAAATGATTTTATTGCATCCATAGACCGCAACTTACATAAACCGAATCTTTTGGCAGCGTATGTTCTACAAAACAAAATAATTTACAAAGAGCAACATTTACCAGTCTGGACGCAAACAATCCACAAGTATCAGATTTTCCGGAGCTGACGTATGAGGAACTCGTAAAATTCGCCATAGGCACGTACCATCTGAAAATCGCACGATCATACTGCAGCGAACACACGAAAAGAACTGGCGTCTATGATCGAGTTGTATCTATAGACACTCTGAACAAATCGACGTAGTAAACGATGAAGTTGCTAGGTCGCAGTCGCAATCAACAATGTCCTGATTCGCTGTAGAATAAATTCACGCCACGTAAGATCAAAAACGTACTACACCTATTTATTATTTAACACTGCGGTTTCTGGAATTGACGCAATTAAAGAACATTACTGTTCTTGTTATCATGATAAAAGAACACTTGGAAGTTGCGCCCATATAATAAGTGTTATGTATTATCTGGGTTGGGCTAGAAACAATGAACATGATCAGCTGGACCACCCAGCTATAGGTTTAGATTATGTGTTAATAGATTTGGATGACTGAAGTACTTGACTAAGACAACTCTTGTAAGTGTAACAATGTATAAACGAAACTTAATAAAATATACATATATCTAACTGAAATGCTATGGTATTATTGTAATCTATATACTTCTATAAATACAAGGTTTCAAACGAAAAAAGCACACACCTCTAGCTATTCTAAATATACATACATAAGCGAAAACTATGAAGCAAGTATTGCCCTTTTATATAAATAATGTACATAAGTATGCCACACATAAAAATATATACTCAGGTTTTCAATATTAAGCTAAGAACACAGAAAGATGCAGATTTTTCTTAAAAGTATAATTTTTACATCTAGCGTTTATGAAACTTTACCAGGCAAAAAAACTATGTTAGCCACCGAATTTGGAAATAGCGATTCATTACAATACTTCTACTATTATTACTCTGAAATCTGAGATACATTTCTTTTGCGCCGGGCCTGGGGCAATTTTGGCGGATCTCCTTTGTTTGTTTTTTTGTGTGTGTAGTTGTAATTTGTAATATACATACCGATTTCCTCTTAGGCTTGCGTGGCGTGGCCTTTGGCGTAGACGAAGGATCACCCAACTCTTTCGCAACCTGCACGTTAGTTGGCTTCGCTTCCTGCGCCTCCTCAAACATGGCGGGCGGCAAGTCCTCTGACTCTATGGACTGTGGCTCCTCTTCTAGCGGTTCTGAAGATAACCGCTTCATGTTCGACTCGTCCGGGAAGAAGAATATCTCGACACCTTCTTTTTCCGTTGAACTGTGCAGTTCGTCTTCGTCTACTGAAAGAGAATTTGATTATAGAGACGGCAATTAGCGCTGTCTGTTACCTTTTACAGCTGGGTAGTCTAAACAAGGAAATAACTGTTGGGTAATTTGAACCCAATTTAATATACCAGAAGGCAAATTCTCGTAATTTAAAACGTTCAAAATCTAGTCGCAGTCTCATCTCGGCGACAAACAAATGTCAAACACTTGTCAAAATGTAGGGAGATTAGAGGTATTTTTTGACAGACTGACACTGAGATCAGACTGTGAACGTTCTTAAAATAACGAGAATTGCCCCTCAGGTGTATGAATGTGCACGAGACAAAAAGATTATGCAAGGATTGTAGAACGTTGCATACAGTATTAGCATCCTAAAATCCGGTTGCGAAGTATAAAGCAATTCGTAGATTTAAAAAAATGTACGAGCGCGACGTCAATACATTTGTGCGTGAGTGATAGAGACAAGTGATGAGGGTACGAAATTCTTTCGGCTTCGTTACCGGACTTTAGAGTGCTTACTTACGCCTATGGAAACATGATGCGTGTATATTATTGAGTAACTAAAACGGAAACATTTTACGGAACACTGTGTTATCAGAATATTTACTTCTTCTTAGCGTGTCTATGGCAAAAATATAGTTTTTTTTTTCTTAAATTTGTTTGGCCCAAAATTCAGCAACGCGGATAGCATTCGCTAACACAGCCGGTCTTCACGTGTGCAGATGACAGGGCATTCGGTGCAAGATGGGAGATAAGCCATTGTCTGTGGAGATACACCGCATACACACCAGAGGTCAGACCTTTCCATGAACCCGCACTTGTGGAGGTTGCCCTTGCTGCGGCCTACTTGGGTACGAAGTCTTTTTTAAAGTTTTTCGAGTAGGCCACGGTAACTTATGCCCGGATGAGAGACTCTCTGATGGTTTAATAAAGAGATCAGAGCCCTGATTCACAACCATACGACAGGCTATCGTATCGAAAACCTGACATTTCGATAATCTGATTTGACTTCCCCTCTCAACAGCAAAAAGCTGTTGGAAGAATAGCGGGCGTCTATAAGATTTAAACTGACAAAATTTTCGGGTTTTGGACTTTTGAACAGCATTGAGAAGACTCCTACGATAACAATGATTAATGTTCGATACGATACGGAAGCATATCGAGTGTATGTGAATAAGGGGGCAGGAGGTTTAAGTTGTTCTTACCAAAGATCACATCTTTCCGTGGAGGGGTTGCCTGCGGCTCTTAAGCCTCTGTGGCACTGAATTAAAATTGTGCATTGAGTGGCGAATAGAATAGAATCTTACTGAGCAAGCTATAATAAAATTATTATACCAAGTTGATAAGGACTTACGTGTTGTATTAGGACTCTCTTTCATAGCTTCGGCCATCAAATCGTTAACTTGTTGAATTTCACTCGGCGATAGTTCTCTTATTTCCTCAATGGGTCTGTCTTCTAGTCCTGAACAGAGATAAAATATTGTTTGTAAATTCAGTGGTTGTCAATTATGGTAGGTGGATTGAAATACGGACCTTACACTGGACATCTTGTCCAGTGTAGGTGTTTGTCTTACGTTCTGGCGAGGTTTGTTTCGATACAAACACGTCAATGCGACACCGACGTATCGTCTATAAGTAATCAAAAAATGCCTCATAATAATGAAGAATCACACTATCACATCACACTAATATTATAAAAGCAGAAGTTTGTGAGTGTATGTATGTTTATATGTTTGTTACTTCTTCACGTTGAAACGGCTCGACCACTTTTGATAAAATTTTGTAAGGAGAGAGCCGACACCCTGGATTAACATTATAGGCTACTTTTTATCCCGATATTCACACGGGATCGACATTTACGCTGGTGAAACCGCGGGGCGCAGCTAGTATTTTCATAATTTGATATTCGAAGAAGGAACAGGGGATAATAAATTGCCAGAATTTTTGGTTACGTACCTACTAAAGGTTCCAGCGGATGGTCGGAGCATATGCTGGTATGTCGGGATGAGGGGTCGAAGGGTGTCTGCGAGTCGCCATCGGATGCCGCGTACGTCAGCAGTCGACACAGTGCCGATGCGGAGTCCCAGCACGTGTAGAGGGTTACCATGTTGTTGGACGCGCTTAGGTCCACTTGTGGTTGTTCATTGGTCTGTAAAAGATGCGAAATCTAAAATAGGGGCAGTATTTCTGTCTCGCATCTACACAAACTAAACTAGTTGAGGTTTTAAGTAGGGACTTTATAAAACGTTATAGAGCCTATAGTAAAAGTCCGCAGTGCTGCACACCCCTACCCTATTTCAAGTTAAACAAATATCAACTTTATTTCAATGATCATTAAGTTGATTTCAGAGTGACTAGCACTATTGAAAAAGTTATAAAAATGTTTGAAGTTGTAGCGTAAACTGAACTTTATTTTGTAGGAATTAAAGTTATTTTTCCATTAATTAATATTTGTTTACATTTTTGGCAAATAAATCGCGAACGCAGATTAGAATCGGATAGACCCATTTTTTCCTCCTTCTATTTTTTTAGTTCTTTTTGTGGATATCCTTTTAGCTATTCACTTTTTTAAAGATACTTTACGAAGACTTTTTAAAGAAACCTCTCTGAACTTGGGTCTATTACGCGATTTGGATTTTAATATACCATCCGTATTACCTCAATCGTAATCTATATGTATAAAAGACAACCGTCACTGACTGATCCATCAACGCACAGCTCAAACCACTGAACGGAGTGCGCTGAAATTTGGCACACATATAGCTGTTATGATGTAGGCGTGCGCTATGAAAGGATTTTCCAAAAATCACCCCCTAAGGGGGTAAAAAAGGGGGAAATCTGTTTTTATGAAAAATCTTATTCCTTGAGTTAATCAAAATATAAGTTCAGTTTGTGCATGACCCACAAACGTTTATAGTCATCCAATAATACTCACACAATTAGCCTTATCCTCCATTCTCAGCGACAACTCAAACAATCCGACATCAACCACACACACGTAATCCTTGATCACGTCGGGCATTTTGTCATCGTCCTGAGGGATCGTCACGTTTGGCCTAGTGGCGTTCAGATGCATCAGGAACAGAGTACATTCCTGGGCTAGGAAGCGCAGGCAGGAAGTGTTGGTCGCTGCGATCAGGTTGCTAGATACGCT
The DNA here is from genome assembly GCA_947508005.1 of Amphipoea lucens. Lineage (NCBI taxonomy): Eukaryota > Metazoa > Arthropoda > Insecta > Lepidoptera > Noctuidae > Amphipoea > Amphipoea lucens. The sequence continues at coordinate 7,181,044 of OX382373.1, read as the reverse complement.
GAAGTTGCCTAGAGTTAGTACTGTGCGGATTGGGAGGAAGAGCGGCCTGCAAGAAAGAGAGAAAAGATTTAGAATGAAATTTCGAGTAAAGAAAATTAAGTAGTTAATACTGTGTATTACGCCTTCAAATTTCGCAATCAAAGATAACTCGAGCGGAAGTTTTTTTTTTTTTTTACAAAATGTAAGTAAATCCTTTTTAAATGGTTATGTTTTGTAATTTCGATATTTTTTCATCCTTTATTTTCTTTAAATAAAACTGTGTTGCTGAAAGCATAAGATATTTTTGGTGGAAATATTAAAATTATGAAGAGTCTTTAGAAGACGCCATCAAATCCAGTCCAGAACATACAAGATTTGTATAAAGTCGGCGCCTCTGTATCGTTAACTACATTGTGCTATCATTGCACATTACATACCTATAATCAACAGCGCAATCTAACACATGAACATGCAGCTCCGACAATACAGTAGATGGAGTATACCCAAGCACAGGGTAGTCAATTACATCTATAACGTCCATGAGTTGAGTCAGCCACGCGATTCCCTTGTCGCCTCTGTGGCGGAGCGTTGCCTGCTCTATGCCCAGAGCTATGCATATTGTCTGTGGGAAAAAGAAAAGAGTTTTTTTTAACATGAGTTTCGTGCCAAAACATGGCTATTGACATTTATTTATTTATTTGGAAACTCAACAGCTTATAATTAAATTACATGAGTTATGAATGTTCACCCCACTATCAATGAACCACTCAATGCAGTTGTGTCAAAGTTAAAGCATCTTACAGTCTACAGACATGGCTCAGTGATAGCGAGATGATGACAATTATGACTTAAGCCAATAACAGAGTTTCACGGCATTGAAAAAGCTGGGTTAACTAGAAAGTAGCGAGAGAAAACAAAAGAAAAACTTAAACAAATATAGCTATCAACAATAAGTAAAATGCGATTGTTGACAAATTACTCACAATAAAATTAAAAATATGAACCTAAGTACTATGATTATAATAATTAACAAAAGAAAAAAGAAAAAACTAAATAATTTGCTTAACATTGTTAGACATTGTGAATATATTTCCACTCAGCAATTCGAACGTGTTATGTTGAAATATATATAATATATCTTTATTATAAATAAGAAAGTCGATCTAGTGACCGAACACAATTCTAATTTTAGAAATATAAGAATTTTATTATTTGCTGCTTGCTGCTTGACATGTTCAAAATTACTCCGGTTGATTTCGAAGCAAATTGGGCAATGCTTAGAAATTAATGACATTAGATACCATTAAAATATCTCCAAATAACCTTACCTTCAAATTGGGCGTCTCCGAATCCGGGTCGACTTTTAGCGCGAGTGTAAACATGTCTTTCTTGAGTAACTTGTCCTTGATGATGACGCCCTTGCCGGACGGGTAAATCGTGCTTTTCAGGTGAGACGGGAGAAGCGTGCCGTACTCACGGAACGGGGGCTTCTCTGACGGTATTGTTAGAAGGGCTGGAAGGAAGAAATTAGATATTGTAGTTCCTGTTGAAGATGGTTCTTAAACTTACGGCGGTAAATATGTATAAACATATTTAATTATAATATGTATAATATATTTGTTTAAATATAATATGATCATAAACCTACTTACAGAAAATAAATCATTTATAATTACGGATGCGTATTATTTTTCACTAACTTGGGGTTTGTAAAAGTAATACAATTTAAATTTTTTCTCATTGTAACTTTTACGTATTATTTTTGATAATAATGGAGGACTATCTAGACTGCGTGTTCGATAACCACAGCGCGGTTGTCTTAGACAAGCAAGTACCAACATTGCGTTCCGAAAAATAAACTCGATAACAAATAACCTGAGACGCGCATCTCTGTCCGCTTTTATACGCTCTCGGGCCCGGCGGCTTGAAGTCAATTTATTTTAAACTTTATTTTAACTTACAAAAGGTCGATATTTGTTGCGCAGTGATAACCGGTCTGTACTGCGCCATATGAGAAAAGTCTGATGTTTCATACTCTTATGTATTTACTTACAATCATGATACAGCGTGGTCCTCTCAGCCCGTAGACACATTTGGGCAGTCTTCGGGCGTCCGTTGAGCCCGCTCACTTGACACATGGCCAAGTTATAAGCTTCCAGTACCAACTCGCCCATCTGACCTGGTACTACTCGTTTATTGCTGTCCTAAATAAAACATAAATTGTTAATAACTAGCTAGCTAGCTTCATTACTCGACGATAATATCATGTCATTGGCATGTCTAGATTTTTTAGATCAGAAATCGAATCGACTACGAATACTCCTATATAAATTTGGACATTGTATGTGGTATCCAAAAAAAGTATACTTGGGTGCGTATCGATACTTTTTTCCAATGCAATAACATTTATCGATACTTATGTTACGAATACTCATTATTTAATGGTTTCAAAAGACAACTTACCCTAACAGGTGTATAAATAGTCAAGAGTCCCTTCCCGACTTTGAGAGTGAGACAGAAGTTATGCGCGTCGCTCGTCTCTTGCGCAGGCTTGCTCGCGCCGATGCCCTTGCGCAGCTTGTTATCGTACGTCGAGTAATAGAGGTTCTCTTCTTCTGAGGAAGTGCTGTCTGTGTCCGAGTCTAGAGAGAATACAAGGTAAGAGAACTGTTATGCGTTGATGTTATTCTAGAAAGTTTGAGATGTTTATACGCCCAAGACAGTTTGGATTATTAGTTAGGCACTGTATCGGTATTCGCCCTATTCTTTAAACTTGTAAATTTCATTTTACAGGACTGTAAAAGCTACCTACTTGATCTATTTACTCGCAAGAGTTCTTGTGCAGACGCCAGCACATCAAGCTACCCGAAACTGTCAAGTTTTCCCAATCAACTTTGAACCTTATATTTTAGCGATAAAGTTGAAAATCTATTAAATAAATTTGACAGATTGTAGTAGCTTGATGTGCTGGCGTCTGTACGTCAAGACGACAAAATTAACATACCTACTGTAAAAGTTAGAGTATACGGAAGTTCATTATTACAGGTTTCAGATTTCCCTTTGGTTGCCTAACGTCTGATCGTCTATTACATAAATAAAATACATTTCAGTCTGTTATCAGCTATATTCCCTTAAGTAAATACAAGCTTTTGTGCGCGGCTTTGTCTGCGTAGCGGTCGGAAACTATTCGACGGGAGCGTACAACTAGGATAAAAATAATTCTATGTTCTAAACCAGGACGTGGTTAACATGTGTGCCAAATTTCATTGAAATCCGTTCAGCCATGAAAAGGCAACATTAAGAGAATGACTTTAGTATTTATAATACATATTAGTATGGAATGCTTACCATAGCCACTGCCTTTGCACATGCCAAAGGCGGGGTTAAGCGTGGGACAGACGAGCGGACTGATGTCAAACTGGTCGATAATTTGAGGTTCCCACAGCAGCAGGTCTGAGTTGATGCGGTTGTAGATTATCTCGTACAGCTGCTTCGATCTGAGGGCGACAACACAGTTAAATAACAGCTGAATTCGCAAACTCGAACGCGTGAACGCATTATTTCAAGTCTCAGTTGGTCACTGTCAGTTGAAAGAATTTAATTCTTTCTATAAGGTGTTTTTGAAAAAAAAAAACCTTGAACCAAATTTTTATTCATTTGAATAAAGCGTTGCCAAAGAACGACTTCAAATTAAAATTCAGGTGATTCCAGGTTATCGAATGGTGGAAATGGATAAGTTTAATTTCAGCAAGTTAAAATAGTTATAAAATAAGGGAACTAGAAAATAAATTGTGTGAAATACTCACTCTAGCTGCAAACTGAGGATGGGTAGAATGAATTCCAGATGTATGGACGACAGTTCTATGGAGCTGCTTGTGAATTCTGACATTTCTTCATCATTACCGGGCACTATTAGCTCTTCTTCTTGACCACCTGAAATAGTTTTGAGTAAATATAGAACACATATTATTTTTTCCTCAGATCGTTCATATTACGATACTGTTGATAGGAATTTATGTAAGGGGCCGTCTCCACGAACGAGAGAATCGCGGCGATATTATCGTCGTGCCACGTATTTCTATACACTCTCTTAGAACGTGTCTCCATACGGCGATATCATCGCGGCGAAAATTTGATGGCACGGCGAGGCTATCGCCGCGATTCTTTCGCTCGTGGAGACGGCCCATTTGACTAAAAGAAGAAATGGTTAGAGAACTCTGGTAAACTTAACTTGGGCTGTATACGAAATCGTTAGCCGTACTCCTAAAATATAATTTTACGACATTAAACTGTTGTGCGTGTTATTAGGGTCCAGAAATGATATGCTTTGGTTTATACTGAATACTATGGAAGTTTAATAAATGTTCACAATTACACGGTTATATTATATTATTATTACAGTAAATAGGACGTGGCTGGGCGGAGGTAAGTAAGCGACTGGCGAGCCTGGCTCTGACGTTTCTTTACGATATCAAAAATGCGAATCAGCAAATCGCCTCGCTAGTGTCGCTACATCACACCCCCCCTTTCTCCAAAAATTTTATTAACTTAAATACAAATTTTTCATATACACTGGTTTTTACTTGTACGACATCACTTACACAATTCAATATGTCGCGTAATATTCCTTACACGCTATCTTAATCTTTAAATACGCAAAATCCTGATACATTTGCGGTCTCCAGTTGTCTGGGCCGTCTTTATAAGATATATATAAACATCAAAATATTTAAGGGTAGCTGTCATAACGTCCGCTCTGCAATATTTAATAAACACCACTAGGGGCCGGCAGCTTCCGTTATGACAGCGCCAGTCTAATAAATACGAATAATCACAATAGGTAGCCACATAAGCTTTACCATGAAACGATACCAGCACTGATGCAACCGTAAATAGTTTACAATAACAAATACATTGTTAGCTTGTTACGTCACCGAACACTTACTGAATAACCCACAAAATAACCTAGATGATTCTTGCACAATTCACTTTTCGCACACTATTTACGCGTAACCTGCAACGGTTGCCGGATTACCCGTGTTTCCGGGCATTGCCGCTGCCCCAGTCAGTGACGTCACCTCCTGTCTCAGCCATCCTCTCAGTTGGCCCATGCAGCCCCTTTTTATAGCGTAACATAGCATAATTCCCAATGTTACCGCGATAATGATTAGTATTATTCCAAAATAATTCAGTTTGTGTTCTAATTGTTGTCCAGCTGCTACCTGGGCTTGGGCTATTGATAATATTCCTTATGTTGTGATTGACACATGTCTATAATTCTGTATGCTCTTTGCTTGTATGGACTACTGTATTTAGTGAATTGTACAAGGTGTTCTTACAGTTGCGATATAGATACTTAAACTAATTTTGCTAGTTGAGCAAAAATCGCACGGGCTTCTTGACCACTCGGCCCGAGCGCGTGGTCATAGCCATAGGCGGTAGCGAGTTTTGCTCAACCTGCTGTTTCGGTAATACCTCACTGTTGCTATTATTTCCTAAACTTTCTGGTATCGTATCTTCGTTAATAATATACGCTGGTTTTAATCTGTCGATGGACACGGTTGATTGACGATCGCCTATTTGTATGTCAAATGTCTTTTCGTTTCTGCTAATAACTTGGTGTGGGCCACTATACGGCGGTGTCAATGGCTTTCTTACCATGTCGTTCCTAATAAATACATGTGTACAGGTGCTCAAATCCTTATGAACGAATATTTTTCGCGAACCGCTATCCGCTCGTGACTGTGGCCGCATGTTGTTTATAATATTCCTAAGCTTGCTTACAAATGTCGGTAAAAGTCCAATTTGCGTTTTTTCTGCCTCGTGATAAAAGTCGCCAGGTAAACGCAACGTGTGTCCTAAAACCAATTCTGCTGAACTTACATTTTGATCGCTTTTGCAGACTGCACGAAGTCCCAACAACACCGTAGGTAATTCGTCAACCCATGATCTATTTTCTAATAGCCTAGCCTTTATTGCTGCCTTAAGTGAGCGATGCATTCTTTCTACCATACCATTCCCCTGTGGGTGGTATGCTGTCGTACGTATTTTCTTTATACCTAACATATTCATCAAACTGCTGAAAATCTCGCTCTCGAACTGTCTACCTTGATCGCTGGTTAAAGTTTTTGGACACCCAAATCTACATATCCATCCTTCATAGACCGCCTTAGCTACCGTGTCAGCAGTAATGTCTGAGACTGGAAATGCCTCCGGCCACCGTGTAAATCTGTCTATGATGGTGACGCAGTATCGATAACCTTCTTGTGTAGTCGGTAGTGGCCCTACTATGTCAACGTGTATGTGTTCGAATCGTTCTGTTATCGGAAATGTACCTAATTTTGAAACTGTGTGTCTGTGTACCTTTGCTTTCTGACATTGAATACACGCTCTCGCCCATGTGGCGATGTCCTTATTCATGTCCGGCCAAAAATAACGTGTTGTGATCATCCTTCGCGTGGCCCTAACACCTGGATGGCTTATGTTATGGATTTTGTCGAAAACTGTTTTTCTAAACTGTAATGGGATGTATGGCCTTACTTGGTTTTTTATTATATTACAATAGATTTTTCTTTTACATAATGGTGATTGAATCTGTTCTAGAACAATGTTGCCTCGCGAATTTGCTAACATGTGCGACATTTGAGGGTCTGTTTCCTGTGCTCGCGCGATTTCGTCGTAATCGATCTTTGTGTTACAAACTATGGACTCTACCCGTGATAGCGCGTCAGCAACCGCATTCTTGGCGCCGGTGACGTATTGTATGTCGCTCGTGAATTCGCTGATGTACAATAACTGCCGTGTGCGCATGGATGTTTCTCGATCCGTACCTATTTTAGTAAACGCGTATGTTAAAGGCCTATGATCGGTATAGATGGTTAATTCCCGACCTTCTACCATGTTCCTGAAATGAACAATTGCCAAATAAACTGCTGTTAGCTCGCGATCGTATGTGCTGTATTTTTGTTGTGCCGCTGATAGCCGTTTTGAAAAATATCCTAGCGGTTTCCACTTTCCGTTTGTTTCTTGTTGTAACACCGCGCCCACGCAAGTGTTCGATGCATCACACATTAATGCTAATTTGCCTGATTCGCCCGGGTATGCTAGTGTAATGGCGCTTTTTAGGCTTGCCTTACACTGCTCAAACGCAGCCAATGCTGTATCGGTCCACTCTATTTTCGACTTGTCCTTCTTTTTGGCTCCGCGTAACTCCTTCATTTCCACCGTTAATGCGCTGAGCTGCTTCACCAACTCCGTTTTCGTGTCGCCTGTCACCTCCGATGTGCTCGGTGATATTGACGCAACCTCACCGGTACCTATGTTCTCCATGACTCTGTCTGCCGTTGAAGTCATCGTGACCAAGTTAGAGTCTATTCACCGTTACTTGCACACGCAGTTTCTTAACACGCCCTTGCCACGCCGTCACTGAGTCGCTTACGTCGCAAAAAACAAAACACTAAACTATTTCCTCAAACGTTCGGGGTCACCACTTGTTGTGCGTGTTATTAGGGTCCAGAAATGATATGCTTTGGTTTATACTGAATACTATGGAAGTTTAATAAATGTTCACAATTACACGGTTATATTATATTATTATTACAGTAAATAGGACGTGGCTGGGCGGAGGTAAGTAAGCGACTGGCGAGCCTGGCTCTGACGTTTCTTTACGATATCAAAAATGCGAATCAGCAAATCGCCTCGCTAGTGTCGCTACAAAACCATCATGTTTAACAGAAAAGGACTCCGTACACTACATTATCTAAAAAGAACCAAAAGAATTGACACTTTTACTTTGTAAGGTTGTTGCATTTCACGAGCACAGGTTGCACCATGCAATTTAAACCTTATGCCAATAACACAAAAGTTCTATGCGATTTGCATCTAATACAACTATAATAACTTGACATACCTTGATGTGGACTACTCTCGTGCTTCGTAACACTCTGATGCGCCATCTTCTTCCCACTGAAGGGACTGGGGTGGTTCGGCCGCAGGTTGTTCATCATATACATGGAGGTCGTCATAGGGTTGACGTGTGCGGGCTCGAAGTTCGACGGCTCGTCGTGGAGGGTGTCGAATGGGCCTTTCGGTGAGGACTTCGGTTTGAAGGTTATTGATATTCTGTAGAGGAATACTTATAGTGTTAGAAGCAATATAAACCGTCTTCTTCTTTGCAAGGTAATGCATAATTATGTTTGAAAGGTGTATGGTAAATGCAAAGCTATTTCTGTAGGACTTGATGGATAAAATCTTCCCGGGAACATGTAGTGAACTATGCTTATCAGACAATACATGGTTATTGGAAAAACATTAACAACCCCTTAATAGGTCATTATACTCATCATTATAAACAACTTTTTCTATGGGACAAAACCTGAAATCGCGAAAAAAAAAACCAGCTGTTCCCTACTTTTTGACAAGTTATACGAACATAAATGTAGAGAACAGCTGATTTTTTTTCGCGATTTCAGGTTTGGTCCCATAGTAAAAGTTCTTCATAATGATGAATACAATGACCTCTTAAGAGGTTGTTAATATTTTTCCAATAACCCTGTATAACCCAGACAGTGAATTTCCTTATCAGTACTTCTCAGTTCAGCTTTTGTACCGACCTCGGTCCATCTGTAAGTAGGAAGTAAACTTAGGATTTTTGCTTACGTTGGCAAAGCAGTTGTAGTCACGTGTCCACTTAGAATGTTCCCCTCAGTGACGTTGTCGTCCATTGTAGTTCTTGCTATGTGCGTCCCAGGGAAAGTGTCATTCTCCTAATAAAGAAAATAACCTGTTAATGAAACCATACGTGCAATATAGCATTCTGCAATATTGCCGAAGTTTTTAAGCTTGTACGTACTGAATAGACATACAGGATGATGTAGATTTTGTTACTTAACCCTTCGCATGCTTAAACGTGGATCCACGCGATACACAATGGCTTTTTAATTGTGTCTGTAATCTAATTACAGCATTCAACCGGTTAAAATAGGCGACGTGGTTCTTTAGAACTTTATCTTTACCTCTTTGCCATTGTGCCGGTTTGCCCCATCTGAAAGTGGATTGGTTTTAGCGACAGACTTACATAATAATACAAGTCCAATATCGTAGATCGTAAGCTGACGGAGGTAGGCTGCGGCCTGACGCTGGGCGTCTGCTGCGAGCTGATGGTGGCGTTCTGGAACTTGAGCATGAGGTAGTCGGGCCGCACGCGCCGGAACTCGCGGCTCACGCCCGGCCGTAGGTCTGCTATCGGGAATCTGGAATATTTATTTAAAAAGTGCACTAATGAAGGTGATAAGGTACGATAATAATGCTGCCAATCAAATTCAAAATCAGGTAATATTTTAGAATCTTAGATGATAGATTCAGCCTGATGTCTATCATAGTTTCCTCGAAAGAAAAACTATAATCTGTCCACAAGTTGACCAAGCAGGATTACTTGTACCGAGGCTTGTATCAGACACGAGCCAACTTCGACCCTTTGCAACGGGTTTCTATGAAAACTTATTACATTAAAATACCCAGATATTAAGACAGGCTTTGCTTAAACTGAAACATGGCAATATGATCAGCGATCAGATGACATCACTTACCTAAGTACAGCGTTGAGGTTGGGACATTGTAGCGACAAAGACAGCTGGTTCTGTGACGATACGGGCGTACTCGGCGTAGACGCCTTGTTCGTAGAACCGCCGAAGAACGTCGCAGACATACGCTCTATAAGCGTCAGTTCCACGTCTAAGTAGAATGGCGTGCATTTTATGCTGAAAACAGAGAAAATTATATTGGGATGAGGTCCAAGGATATTTTTTTTATTGTGGAGAGATTTTACATAGGATAACTAGCAAATTATTTTGAAATGGTATTCCTAGAAAACATGATACGTTTATCCCGCGGCGTTATTTTTACGCGCACTGGATTTTCAACGCACTGTTCAGCGCCGAGAGTTATACGTCGCGCAACGAGTTATGAGCGCTGACCTTGAAGAAAACAGACGCCACAAACCCTTATGCCTTAGTAATAAGGGTTCGTTTCGCTTGTTTTTTTTCAAGGTCAACGCTCATAACTCGTTGCGTGACTTGTAAAAATCCACCAGTGTTGTTTTTTTCGCGCTGGCGTGCTCTCTGTTGGATTCTCAACACTCGAGAATTGAAAATCCAGTGCGTGATAAAATCCCGCCGCGATATTTTTACGTCCGTGCGAACGTGGGCTGGTGATCACAACCACGTAAGGTCTGACGCCAAAGATGTAAACAACAATGGCCAATGTTGTTTACATCTTCGGCAAATTTGGCGCGGTCCTACTTTAGATGGCCTTTAAGGCAGACTTTTTTCCAAAGCTTCAGCATTGCATTCCGAAAGTAATAAGTTCGTAAGAAAAAGGTACTCTGGCAACATGTTTCTACATACAACACTGCTAGCAGCACCCCGCGGTTTCACCCGCATAAGTGTCGATCCCGTGGGAATATCGGAATAAAAACTACCCTATGTCCTTTCCCGGGACTCAAACTATCTCTATACCAAATTTCATCTAAATCGGTTCAGCGGTTTAAGCGTAAACAGGTAACAGACAGGCACACTTTCGCATTTATAACATTAGTATCGATTAAAACATAACTCATACTTACACTACATCAGCGGTAGGATACACTAGTTTCTTCTCCCCTGACATGCGCACATACTTGGACGTCTGTTTGAAGTTCACGCGGACGTTAGCGCGCGACGTGGACGAGCCGTGCTGACTAGAACTGTCGTCATCATCTGGCAACAGAAGTAATCAGGTAGTAAAAGCGGAAATTTGGTCCATTTGGCCGGATGCTGTATAATCCACAGCCTGACCTAAAATTGACCTGGAGAAATGTACAAAATCAATGAGGAAGCCATTGCGGATCAGTGGAGTGGTTTTTGATAGACGAATCCATGACATGGCTCCTTTTGATTGTCACTTTTATGAAGAATCGATCTTGCTGTCACACGTCTATACGAAAATACGTTTATTTTTTTAATACGTTACAGAAGATCAGCACTCACAACAGGATATTGTAACACGGACTTTAAATTGTACCTCACACAGTATAATTATTATTTAATAATACTATCAATCTGCCCAGTCTTTTCCCAACTACACTGGGGTTGGCTTCCAGTCTAACCGGATGCAGCTAAATATCAGTATTTTACATGGAGCGGTTGCCTATCTGACCTCCACAACCCAGTTACTGGATAATACGATACCCCTTGGTAGGACAGATTTTCAACTTTCAGGCTTCTGACTACCCGTAACGACTGTCAAAGATCCACGAATGACATCCGGGACCAACGGCTTAACGTGCTTTCCGAGACACGGAGGGGTTTCGGTATGTAAAGATGGTCACCCATCCACGGACCAACCGCGGCAAGCGTAGCTTAACCAGGTAGATCGACCCGTGCGGTTATTATTAGTTAGCCTCGAGCCCAGGACAAAAATATCCTTGTCAAGCGTCAGTTCAATCATTTCCCAAGTCAAACCAGTGTTACCTCCCTTTCTGTGACGTCACTCACCTTTACATTGGAACCGGATCAAGTCGAAGCCCTGCGGTTCATCGCCTGCCTCAGTTGAGAAGTAGAGACACTCTCTAAGTAGAAGGTGCCTTACAGAAGCCTCGCACATCGTCTGACTACCAGTCGACGTCACTTTCTCGCTACCATCCAATGATATCTCTGATGTTAATAGCCTAGGGAGCATATTAAATTGTATTATTTTGAAATTATATGTGGTAGAGTGCAACGAAATATAGTCTTGTGTGTACGTTTGTGTATGAAAGTGCATCGACTAAGTACATACAAGATTCATAGACAACAATTTGTAATTTTTTTAATTACTAAGTCAATGTGGTCTGTGAATCTCGAGCTAGGTCCAGCGCACTTTGGGCAGCCAAATGCTCGAGTAGTTTTCATTGATTAATTATTGATCATGAACTAAATAAAAAACAGATTTGATAATAGCATGCCTACGCAAACACACACCACTGGGAAATAACTTCTGCACGCTATTTTCAACTCTATTTTCGTTGTGATTCAGTTAATTATCAATTTATACACGAATGTAGTTTAAGTATATTTCAATTTGTTTGTATGGTACCTACCTCAAATGGTTCTTTCCAGTAGTTCTATCAAGAGCCTCGTTGGCTGCGCTGAAGTCGTCCACAATGGAGAAAGGATCCAAACTGTTGTAGAACTTAGTGGACACTTCCTGCATCTTGTTGGCGCTGGCCGGCGATATGCAGTCCGAGCCGATCATTGTCGGGACTAGAATATCCTGAAAAAAATATTGATTTCTTTTTACTTTAACCTATAGTATTTTTTTATCTCACGAACCGACGCGCGCTTTACTTGTGCACAAACACGCTGTGAATGTATGCGTGAGGACGAGTAACGTCGGCACACAATACTCACAAACACAGTTCCGACTTCGCCCGTGTCTCGGACGGTATCAAGAGGTCCTGCACTTCATACACATTCACCGCGTTTTTGTACACTTGTATATCACAAGTAAAGCACGCGTCGCTTCGTTAGATATAAATATTGTAACAATATTTTAATTTAAAAGAGTATGCATGTTCCTTGTCCATTCTTTTTCATAGGAACCTAACCTACTACCTATCTACAACGCCATATGCGAGCAATGCGTCATACTGACGTCACGCAAATCCTGCATCTCGCAAGCAGAGTATTTACCGCGCAGCTTGCATAGATACAACAGCCCGACATGAATCATCGGGCAGTTGCCCGCCAGACACAACACCCGTCTGGTCGGAGGATCCTCCCTTTTCTATAGAGTATGAGTGAACTTTAAACCCTGTTCCTCATACCTCTATATAGGCAACAATGTAGCTTCATCTTTCTGTCTGACCGACTCCTTGACAATTCAAAAGAGCCTGTAACTGGTTTAATTGAAACAAATGCGTGTGAACAATGTGAACTAAAAACAATATGCAACTTTTTGGTTCCTTACGTAAAAATATTACCTTATGTAGTAGAACGCATGAAACCGACGCGATCCTCAAGCTGACGTGGGACACTTCAGCCGTAGGGTCCCCGTCGATGTGAGGAACTGGAAACACAATCAATTGAAAGTAAACTCTGATGTTAATCGCCAATAAGTATAAACTGCAATGAAAGTAAAGGTATGACTTTTATGTTAGTTAAGTGGGCCTATACAAGCCGCAGGAATCCGCTAGATACGGGGAACACAGAACAGCACCCTAATTGCGTAACACACTATCAATCGGAATCAGAATCATTTCGAAGCCAATTGCTAATCCATTGCTTCATAAGTTCGGAAAATTTGTCTGCTCAACACGTAAATAACGCAATGAATGTTGTTGAACTGTCAAAATGAAACCGATTCCGATTGATAAAGTGTTACGCAATTGCCCCGTAGGTCAAAGTTGGAGTGTTTGGGGGAGGCCTATGTCCAGCAGTGGACGTCTTTCGGCTGAAATGATGATGATGATACAAGTAAAAGTTGAAAAGGAACAAACGTTCATGTTGCTAGTGCTTAGCACGTGCCTTTGAATGGCAACTGTGTCTAGGACAAGGCTGATTTTCAAGGTTTTGTGTGCGAGAGAGAGAGAAAAACGTTAAATCACTTATGAGCGAGGGAGACAGAAATAGTGCAATGTAAGTCGCTTACTCTTCTTATTCCTCTTGATCCTGGGCGCAGCAGTGGGCATATTGACGCTGGAGTTCATGCTGGTGCTCATTGAGCTCACAGATGACGAGAAACTTTCGGACATCTGGTTGCCCTGGGACGCCATTGGGAGAAAACTCTCGTTCTCAGCCTCTGTGTCTTCTGGTGGTTGAGATAGAGGTTAGATTAGATCCTGTTTTGTTTTGCACATTTATACTGGGTTTATAATCCGCCAGTAAAACGTTGTCATAGAATACGTCTGAGGTAGAATCTTAAGGGTCAGTTCACACCGCGACGCGACGCGGCGCGCAGTTTTCAAGATAGCAATACAATTATAGACCTTACCTACTACACAAAAAAGCACATAATTCTGTGTGTCTACTACGTCGAGCTACGCCGCGCGGCCCTACTCACTGATGTGCACCTTTTTGTGCAGTAGATTAGGTATATAATTGTATTGCTATCTTGAAAACTGCGCGCCGCGTCGCGTCGCGGTGTGAACTGACTCTAAGTCGCAGTGGGGTCGAATTACATCTTCATGAAGTAACCTATGAGTTATGACTGCAACACGCAAAAAAGTAATGTTATGGCAAACCTAATTTAGCGAAAGCCATTACCTTGCACCATTTATCCAGCATAGAGTTTTGCGTTCCTCAACACAATTTCAAGTCACTGCTAAGTCTCAGTCTGAATAAATTCAGGTACACTTACCGTAACTAGGTCCTGACCAACCGTACATGCCACCAACAGGTTTCGCGTTCTGCCTCTCCAGGTTGCCTAACAACTGAGCCTCTATCATCTGGAAGTCGGCCGGCCTCATAGGCTTACACTGCATGTTCATACCGCTTGGACGAAGAGGTATGTTGCTGTGGAGAACATTTTCAGTTTTAGTGCAGTTTATACAACGCTGGTGCTGTTTTTAATGCTCCAAGAAGTAATTATAGTATTGAAAGGTTATAAACATAACTTTGTAACTGTTATTATTAAACACTTTTTGGTAAGTACTGCCAAATTCCAAAAAAGTATCTATGGTGTAAGTCTCAAAGACATTTCTCAACAAATCAAACTTCTTGCATTTTTTCACAGTAAGCAATTAATTCAGACTAGCCTTACCTAGTATCCTCTAAATGCGGCTGATTCAGAGCATCAACCAATTCAAGCAACGTATGCAGCTGCCTCGGCGTTATAAACACAATGAAGGAACCAAACAGCATCTTTACTTCAACCTTAGGCCCCTCCACTTCCTCAGTATGCTTCAATTTCAACGACAGCTCCTGCTGGCCAGTCAACTTAGCAAACAATATTGGGTCAGGGTGATTCAGCTTCTCATCGGGAGTCATTTCTCTAGATTCTGTACGGCTTTTGGCTTCAGCTATTATCTCTTTGACCGGATCCGATTCTATAGTCGATATTACACTTCTAGTCTCGTAAAAAACATCTGACAGAGTGCTTGTGTAGTTCATGTCTGCAGTTTCGACTTGGCTATCCGTTTTGTCGGCTTGCGAGGAAACGGATTTCTCCATGATAAGACTCCGGGCCATGGTGCGCAGTTTTGAAGGGTACTCGTCCGTGTACAGGGTGACTCCATCGAATTTGATCTTTTTGTTGGTGTATGTGGCGACTATGTATGTTTTGGGCTTGTCAGGGTCTGTCACGTCTGGTGTTGGTTCTGAACCGGCCTCGTCGAAGTAGTCGATACTAAAATTTAAAATGTGGTTGCAATCATTATGGTTATTACCCGATACCAGTAATGTGAAGAGTATTACTGTTGTAGCGGTATCTAAAACGCCACATGCGAACAACGCGTCATATTGACGTCACGCAAATCCTGCATCTCGCAAGCAGAGTTTACCGCGCAACTAGCATAGATACAACGGCCTGACATGAATCATCGGGCAGTTGCCCGCCAGACACAACACCCGTCTGGTCGGAGGATCCTCCCATTTCTATATGGTATGAGTATACTTTACACCCTGTTCCTCATACCACTATACTGTGATAATTCACTGTAAATAAAGAGTTCGCATGTGTATAAGCAGGGTATGGAAGTTAGAAATACATACATAAGCTCACTCTTTCTCCCAATGGGGTAGGTAGAAACTACAGAACGTTACCTGCTACGATCCTTACATACTGCTTGTGCCTCATTTAAGTTAGGAGTAATGAGTATGACATTGACATTGTGCGAAATTTTTGAGGTCTGTTCTCATTACCACATGAGCATCTGTCCGTTTCAATGACTGACGTTAGAATTAATTAAGACCTTAACGCCTTTGCAATAAGGTTTAAAAATGTGCCATAAGAGATAAGACATACAGTTATTTATTATTCTTTACATGTTGCAGAACAGCCTTGAAAGTCCGTTACAATTAGGATTGGAATTCATACAAAAAAATCGGAATCTTGAGATAATAATAACTGTTGTATGTATCACAAAGTACTATGTATGATTTAAGTGAACTTCTGCAAAGTAGTCTGACTTTGTTGTATTAGCTATTTTATTATAGCGGCTGAACAAAATAAATCGGAAGTTTTAATAATTTATTCGCAATTTCAGCTCAACAGAAAAAAAAATTGTGCGATAAAATCAAGGCCATTGATTCGTCGCGTTAAGATTATTTTAATCAGACGTCCGAAGAGAGGTCAAATGAATTGACAAGGAAGTACTACAATGTATACAAACGAGACCAGTGTCGTTTACATTGGACCGTTTTAAACTGAGCAGTTCGTGACATCACTCATCCACACACGAACTATTACTATTCGACCAAGTTAAATAGACAAACAGTAAGAGCGAAGCCACACGATGCGTTAACGGTGCGGTGCGGCACCGCACCGCAATTAATTCGAGCTATAGGGGCCACACGGGCTGTGCGGCACCGCAGTAGAACGCAGTTTACCGTGCTGCGCGCCGCAGCGCATCACCGCTCCCTGCCTCGTCTCGCAGGTCACTAGCGCGGCGCGCCTACGGTGCGACGCTGTACAGCGGCCCAACGCATCGTGTGACATGGCATAATGATTTGTATGTAGGATGACGTTGCGGCACCGCTCGGGCGCCGCACCGCACCGTTAACGCATCGTGTGGCCTCACTTTAATAGTGATGTTATCCGCAAATATTTCGGGTATGAAAGCGGTACTAAGAAAAATGAAGCGAGCGGGGATACGCAATCGAATGTGGCCTTTTCATGTTCTAGAAATAAAGATGTGACTATTATATGATACCATAGTTGGGTTGTATTAAACAGGTTACAGCCCGATTCAAACTTTATGGCGGCTCTGATGTGCGCTATTCGCTGCGCAGTACCTCCCCCCTCCCCCCCGCTGACAGGTGAATTTTTTACTGCGCAGCGACTCACCTCATGCTCCGAGCCGCCATAAAGTTTGAATTGGGCTGTAACTTCTCTTACTTAATCAGAATATTTGTAAGATGGAGAGAGAGAGAAGAAGGCCAAAGAAAAGATGGATGGATTGTGTAAGGAATGATATGAACGAGAAGGGAAATGATTGTGTGACTGGAAGAAGAAAACGTGTTGCACCAGCTCCAAGTACCATGGGATAAGGGCAGGCAGATGACGATGACTTGTAAGTATACTCACTTCTTTATATGGACCTCTAGTGCGATGCCTCGGTCGCCGTTTTTGGGTACATGTTCTATTCTTATTTTTGTATTTTCAAATTTTACTTTTACTCGGCTCAATACTGAAATAAAAAATGCAGTGTTTATTTGAGTTTGAAAAAGGCAAAGAGCTCTTATAGAGTTGCAATGATATTTGCAGTTGATTGATTGTTTGTTTGATTGAAGCAAAAGATATCCACATAATCTGGTCTACTTCTTCGTCGTGTCATTGACACAACAGTGACTTAGATATTGTTGGCTTCACCACTTCTACAGCATCATTGGTGGCATCGCAGAGGTCACTATGGCTGCATTTTTGGGGTACAGAGTGCAGTATACAAGGTGAGACATAGTTTGTGTCACAGCTCCACATCCACACTCTGCTGCCATAACATAATAATATGTCCATTACCAGGATGCTAGTCAAGATTACTACTCAAGCCTTCAGAGTAGTCTAAAACCTTAGCTTTACGTTTTTGCAATAATACAAAACGCTTTTATGCATAGAGCTGATAAAACAGAAAAAAAAATAAAACTATTTCATGTTAATAATGTTCTTACATTTTAATTCTTCAAGAACCTCTTTTCTCGAAGTCGGTTAAAAATGTGTAATATTGCTTCACAAAGATGCTAATTTATGCTCATTTAAGCAGGCGCTTGTGAAAACACATGGTATATAACTAAATATCGAGGAAGTATTGACTTACTTGAATCAATAGCATGTGCAAACATTTCGATGCCCTCCACGGGATGGGACTCCTGTGGGCCATCTTCTTCCCTCAGACATTCGGCAGCTAGTTGCATGGATGATGACATGGATGACCACATCGACTCCAGCATTGATGACACTGTTTGTTGAAAAAGAATATCAAAATAATATTATATTTTTGTAAGTGAATTAAATACGAATTACTATGAGTACCCAATACAACAGTATGAGTACCAATACCCAACTTAAAAATTATAAAGCTTTGCCATCTTTATGCCTTTTAGGAGTTCAGGTGACAATATAATAATTTTTTCAAGGCTATTTGCAAGCTTAAGAAAGGCACAATTTTACTGTTGTTGTTTTATTTTTCAAAGCAGAAATCTAGTTTTCTTTTACCTGACCAAGGGATTGAGCAACAAATATTGTATTCTAGATTGCATATTAATTAATCAAAAACCTTGTTACTTTTAATTACAAAATTCAGTAATAGAATGTTAGGTATGTTCTTATTCTACATTATAATGTAACATCCTTTTAATTAGTATGTAATGTAGACTATTGTTCTAATGACTTTGAGCACTATGTAATTAATTCAAGTCTATAATTTGCTAACACTAATGTCTCATGTAACAGTGTAAGGTTGTTTTATAATTATAGTGTTACATGAATCCCTAAATTTTTTAACAGAATTTGAAGGACTTTTCAAGACAGAGCAAAATGTCCAATTTCTCTATGCTGACTAGCTGACATAGCTCCGTAATTTGTGTAAAAAAATAAGCATTGAATTTTAAATAGTCACCTACGTTGCTCATTAGCAACAAGTATGCATACATTACCTGGTTCTGCCCGCACTTTCGGCTGTACGGTGAGTGATAAGCCATTGACTTTGACAATAGAGTCATCTTTGAACAGAGTGGACCACGGGATTGTTACAGTGATCTCTTTCATGTGACCGTCCACTATCTCCAGGGGCCAGTTCTGTGCATCTCCAAGCTCGTTAAGTGCCTTGAATATATTAATTATGATTTAATTTTAGGAATGCATTACAGAACCTTAGCTTAATGTCATAAGAAACTCCAACAAACTAGAAAATGAGTTGTTATTTAGAACAAAAACAAATTGTTGCTCATACATAGATTTATATATTTAGTAGCGTATCCTTTTGAAATCATTGTGCTCATAGCAATACTTAATTTGTATTCGTTGTAAATGACAGGTTTGGCGAAAAGAATTTAATTTATTATAGAAATTATCCCCATTATTCATAATTGTAGCCCAAAGTTAAGTAGTGGTTAGCGACCATGTAACCATACATTTTTAAGTTTTACACATCACTTATCTTCAATCATTGTTTATAAATAAACCGCTACATGCTGTTAGTCAGCATTGCAATTCTAATTATATCATCAATACCAGGTGGTATTATTTTCTCCAAGTAGTCGTTGAATATTATTTAACATCTACGTTGTTATACTCTTATTTTACTAGAATAAATCATAGAATTTACAAAACATATTGAAATTCAATGGCATTTTCTGTGTAACACACATGCAACTTTATTCAGTTATGAGTTTCTTTGCACTAATAATAATATATCAATGTGGTCTGGAACATTAGTGCGACAGTGCCACCGTAATCGAAGGAACAAGATAAGCCACTTAAAATTCAGAATGCATAAACAACTTAAGAATTGAAATGACAATTCCTTCATTAACTAAAAATACAGTGATAAGAATGAACGGGCGCATTAATTAAGTCAGAGTGACGAAATGTGATCACGATCTAAGGTGTCCTTTGTTTGAAATTCATAAATAACACGTGTTGTTCCGTATTGCGCATATTTTATTGGCAAGTAAGTGCAAACGTTTCTATGATAACACCGACTTGTAACCAATCTATTTATCATACAATATTAGAGGAAATGGAGCAATATAATAAAATAAACTCACATCGCAGTCAAGGCTAACGTCGCAAACTGTTCCAGTACCATTGTACAGATCCACACTCAGCTGATCCAAAGTCAGTTTCTCTTCAAGGAAATTACCAAGATATCGTTGTAGCAGATACCTGCAGGCTCTTTTTTTAATACTTTCAGACCATGGTAGATACCACAACATCTTCAGAACTTTGTAAAGAGCATCACACTGAGAATTTTTATTTTTGTGCGTAATGACTATTGTGATTTGCGTGCGATTGACTTGGATTGACTCGCGAACGTAAATAAACATAACATTCCGTTCCATTCAGTTAACTGTCAGCTAGTCAATTTTCGATATGATAGTACCAGTTTGTCTATGGGTTGTTGTCATAATGACAGCAGGATAAATTTAGCTAAAATAGTGAAGTGCGAGTGAGATAGCAAATCCTGTTTGGATACATTGTACGTGTGTAATGTAATGTCAAAGTTGAAGTGATTTGACATGCTACACTTTTTTGTTATTATGATGTACAGTTTGGCAAGAAAGTCCTGAAACGGAACTAAAATATTTAATCATTGGCAACACTCGCTCTGCCTCGTCGAGTAAGGTACATAATCTGTCATTTCTTGTAATCGGTGACTGTTTCTCGTGTTTATTTTTATTTATTTGCGTTATTGTGGTGATACTGGTGACACATTGTGTTCATAATGAACAGATCTGTTATTCGCAGCTCCGCGAGAGCGATAATTTATAAAGTGTACGTGAAATGTTTGGCGGAACTCGAGGCCGGACAAATTTTATCCGATCTCAACGATGTGTTTAAAAGAACCGCTGAAATGAGAGGTAAAATTATATTTTATACATGTAATCAGATGCAATGTGTGTATTTCAAGGTGCAATATCTATCATAAACCTTTCATACAATTACTAAAATGTACATCCACAAAGTTGAGGTTATGTTTACAAAACACATTCGGAATGCAGCGCGTTCGTATAATTTTGATACTTTTGGTTTGAAAATTATTTCATTTTTAATTCATTATAATAAGTAATTGCAAATGTTCAGTTATTTTTACTTTATTGTTCTAGGCAGTGGCTGAACAAGCGCTTCAGAGCATTTCAGTTACCGACTGCAAAAATTCACGTCAACATGTCAAGAAAATAGAGAAAGGTTATTTTCGAAGGGGGCAAACTCTGTATAGTGACGTTGAAAAAGTTATCATAAACCTAAAAGATGAAAGCAGCAGTAGTGACACATCTAAAGACAGCCAGCAGAGTTTTTTGGTGAAAGCTCACACCAAGACATGGATGAAGACTTTTCGGGAGTGGAATACTTAGAGGAAAACATTTTTGATTCTGATTAAAATTTTTATTCTAATTGTTTTTCTAGTTTTTCTACCATTTCCTATTGAATTGATCTGGGGTCTTTTAAAACATAAAATTGTCTCACATAATGTGGGATTAGTTGACATCAAGGCATTTTGAAATACCTAATAACTTTTTTTTAATTCATTAAAATAAATAACCGCAAATGTTATCGTTATAGGCAGTGACTGAACAAGCGTTTCAGAGCTTTTCTTTTTTTCATAAAACCCGCCAATATTCACATTAAATGTAAAAAAAATCTAAGTATCAAAACCGTTTTCGTCGTACTATATAGGGTTACAACATGCACGATAGTGGCGCCACCATTATTTTCACGACTTTTTTGCCAAGCTGTACTAGCCGCGCCCCGCGGTTTCACCCGCATAAGTGTCGATCCCGTGGGAATATCGGGATAAAACGTAGCCTATATGTTAATGCAGAATGTCAGCTACCTCCATACAAAATTTTATCAAAATTGGTCCAGCCGTTTGAGCGTGAAGAAGTAACAAACATATAGACACACACACACTCACAAACTTTCGCCTTTATAATATTAGTGTGATTAGGGCTTGTACACAAAACTTTTTTTTACGATGCGTCGGCGCATCGTAAAAATCTACGAGCTCTTTCTAGTTCTAACCTATATAACCTTTCTGCGCTGCGTTGCGAATTCGCATCGCGCCTATTCGCAGTTTTGTGTACAAGCCCTTAGTCCGACAGCTTTTCAGCGAGCAAAACATACGCGAAGCTTACCTGAGCAAATCTATACGCATTGCTTCGTATCGTGTTGGTATCGTGACTATAGTCGCAGGTGCAGCCCCACCACTATGAGGCGATTGTTCTAAGGTAGCCCGCAGTACCTAACGTTATGGTCGGTCTCGGTAGGTATTGCATGTTTTTAGTACCTAGTACTTATGTTCCATTATTGGTAAGCTACGGGAAGAATAATAAAATGTTTTTTTTTAACATAATTTTAATTTCTCCAGAGGTCATACATAGAACTGCGAATGTAATGTAGCATAGGTGACAATAGATATACACCTCTGCCTAACCCTTTGGGGATTACTGATTGATGTTACCTATTATGTAGGTGGTTTTCAAAATTAATAGGTAGGTATAAACTTATTGGTAAAATAAAATAGGTACTTACAGATCGAAATGTAAACATCATAAATCAACATTCAGACTAATTAGTACTTACAAGTATAATAAAATAGCAAACATAGAAATGTTTTTATATGGAAATTGGTTCTATTGCTCTAAAAAACTAAGTTTAAATTCTGTCGTTATTTGTTTCCCATACAAAAGTGTAAAATCCACTCACAGTCGCGCGTACCTATTTAAAAATGCAGCAAATAATGCACACAATATAAATCGCATAAGTAACCCTGATGTAACACTGTTTTGTCAGGTGAACGGCTAAGTTATATGGAATATACGTATCTACTATAAAATAATTTAATTATAATAAAACATTAATTAGTTATCTGCCCATAAACACGTCGTGTCTTATATCTCATTCCTTTGTGTTATTCTTTCTTGTAACTTTGATGCTTTTATAATAATAGAAGTAAAAGAGCTGGAAGTCATGGGGAGTGGCCTTTGCCCAGCTGTGGGATGATGCAGGTTGACAGTAACCAGTAGCCAAAAGTAAATTCCTATAGTATGGCAATTATTCTATGCGTCAAAATAGATAGGTACAGAGGCCAGCACATCAAGCTACCCCAATCTGTCAAATTTTCCCAATTGAATATGAACCTTATTGCTTTGTGGTAAAGTTGAAAATCTATCAAAGAAATTTGACAGATTGGGGTAGCTTGGTGTGCTGGCGTCTGTACAACGAGAGGGTGTCATTTTCTTTTGTAACTGATTTTGCCTTTTTGTGATGAACTGATGATTTCCTTTCGTGCGCATCTGAAAAAGGACTATAAGAATTCGATTTGAAGTGCCAAATTACGTGAGTTCTGTGAGTGCTATACTTTACAGTGCAGCAGCATGTCAGTGTAGTTGATGGTAAATTATAGTCATTAATGCATGTTTACAAGAATATTATTATTTATAAATTAGGGACACGTTCATTTTGTTCATTTGTGTGACCATTGTGTTATTATTTTTGTGTCACGTTACACAATGGAATGGCTTAGAGCTTGTTTACAGTATATTCACTTATGTGAATAGTAATTCCATTTTCCGTTTTAAGAAAGATGCCGTTAACGTCTGCTGAACGCAAAGACGTTACACAAGAGCGTTTTTAAAAATCAAATCATCCACAAAAATGGAAGGACAAGATAATAATTTGAATAGAACTAAAAATAAATACATAGGGATACGTCAAGTTTCTGAATATGAAAAAATAGTTAAGCGAAAGGAATAGCGAAGGTATAAGCAACAAATAACTGAAGAAAAATTGGATGAAACTAAATTTTGTCGAGAAGAGATTTAACTAGAAAATAAAAAAAATAAGTGAAAAAGTAATTACATTTATTAGAAAAAAAAAGGTTTTTTTCTATATTGTTAAATACAATGTTTTTGAGTTACCTATTGATTGTAAAATATTCTAAAAATAATATGATTAAAATGTTAGATAATGCAAGACTGCTAAAACGTTTAAAGGAGAAGGGAAAGACTCCAAAGTTTCCTGGGCCCAGGTGTTAACTCAATCAAACTAGCTTTATTTGTAAGTGGACATAATAACAAGGCCTCACTGAAAATTTGGTGAATTTTGGCTATCCAGGAGTCAAGTTATATGTTTAAAATAGTTTACTCTAGTTTAAAATAGTGTAGTCTATGCAACGAAAGAAAACGAACGAGTGCCGGTCACAGAGTACTTTTTGATAGGTGCCGGTTTTTTTCTACCTGTCATCTGTCGGTCGGTGACATGAATGAAGTTATCTATATCTTCATGGTCGGTGACCAGCACAATCACAGATTACTTTAGACTATACTGAGTGGCCAGTGTTGCTAACAGAAGAAAAATTAAAGGAACTCGATTCGCTTTGAATCGATTCCACGAAAAGATTGATAAGCATTTTGTTTGACACACGATTTTCATAGATATTCTGAGATTTTACCAATTTATACACTATCGATTACTTAGAATTCAGGCATGTACTTTATCGATTATTTAGTATCACAACTTAATTTAATTTTTCTCGCTTCCTAGATAGAAAC
Source organism: Amphipoea lucens (assembly GCA_947508005.1). Taxonomy (NCBI): domain Eukaryota; kingdom Metazoa; phylum Arthropoda; class Insecta; order Lepidoptera; family Noctuidae; genus Amphipoea; species Amphipoea lucens. Next base: position 7,156,622 of record OX382373.1, on the reverse strand, counting down.
ATGGTACTGTATTTTGTGATTTCCTTTAGAAAAATATAACGGTTTTTTTAATACCCATTTCAACTAGTTAACTGCTGGGCCCAGGATTTCCCTTCTCCTTTGATTTTTAAGACCTTGTTATGTTTAAGACATAAATAGATACCTCGTTTTTAGGGTTCCGTACCAAAATGGTAAAAAGGAACCCTTATGGTGCGACTCAGTCTGTCTGTCTGTCCATCTGTCACAGCTGGATATCTCAAGAACTACGAGTGCTATCAACTTGAAATTTGGACCAGTTTTAGATGACGTTTGCCCAACTATTTAGCAAATAAGAAAACATTTTTTTTTTGCAACAGGGACTGAAAGGTGTCTGAAAAATTCGAAGTGCGGCTACTAGGGCATGTGGGGTATCATATGAAAGAGCGCAGTTTGCACATTCTCAAATATTTTTTAGGCCGCATAATTTTCGACTTGATGAAAAATGCAAGAAAAATACCGTTCGCCCCTTATCTCCGAAGTTCGCATAGAGAAAAATCTGAAATTATTCCATGTGATAGAAGTTTGTGTAAAGATTACAGGAAAAATAAAACGATATCTCTAAATAGCACACTTTTTCAGAAACCATCAACAAATGTTACATTAGTTCAACTATCGGTCAAGAGATGGCGCTGACCTAAAACTGCAATATTCTACAGGGCAGCGCGCTGTGTTAAAATTCTCAGACGAATATAGGTCTCGCCGATGAAAATTTAAAAACATATTATTATGATGGTTCAGAACCCTTGATGCGCGAGTCCAACTAGCTCTTGATCGATGTTTTATTTACTTCCCAAGTTTCTTACACGTGACTTTGTAAAATTTTTAAGTATCAAATTGGTTTTATAAACAGGTACTTCGTTGTGACTCTGCCCTTACTCTTCATTTGTGTCACGATAACACAAAAGATGTTATTTATTTTGAAAACGACCCATGTATGTACACAATAAGTTACCTACCTACCAAACCTAGTCACTTTGTTGATGATCATTCTGAAGGAAAGGCATATAAACAGTCGATGCGTCTCCTTTCAAAGTCGGGCCTTTTAATTTACTTATAGGAACATATTCAACTGATTCTCTTTCGCGGTGGCAGCTATAAATAGTGAGGGCGTAAACTACAAAATTAAGATTTGTTGGCAGATATAATGTCGCAGCAAACTCGGAGTTGCCGACTCCTTCCTCTGAATACGCGTAACTGCTGGTGTTGTTAATTATTAGCGTTATTTCTACCCTCGATACTTTGTAGTGGTCTGAAAAGAAAGTATAATAAATTGTTATTGGGTAATTTTATTCAGCGGGGTAATTACGAAACACACTTACCCCCTTACTAATAAACGTATTATATCGGATGAATAGTTACACACCGATATCTCTCTTTCAGTCGTCAGTAATTTGACTTTCGAAAGTAGAAGACAAAGCGTTGTGTAACTATACAGACGCTATACAACGTTTATTAGTAAGGGGGTAACAGTAGCAATGGCTTTCATTTTGACAGGTCAACAGCATTCATTGCCTATTTACGTTGTTGAGCAGATACATCTTTCTAACATATGGAGCAATGGATTAGCAATACCCTTCAAAATGATTTAGATTGTGATTGAAAGTGTGTTACACAATAAAATTAGGGTGCAGGTTATTGAAATTTCCACAGAGCACAAAATTCACAACAAAGATATGAATGGACTTACCTTTCACCTTTTTAAGGTACCCAAATTAAAAAAAGACGCAGTCAGGACAAAGTTTAACAATATTTCATAGTGGGTACCATAGATATAACCTACCTTGAAATATCATTGAACTTTGTGTATGGTGCAAACTTTTAAAAGATCAAAGTTCAGCTAAGCTATCTATCTATAGGTACCGACCTACTTAAATCCAGTTTAAACTAAAGGGTCAACGCTCGATTAGTGTACCTTGACCTTAGATTATTGCCAGGTTAGGTTACCTTCTTAGGACGTTTTATGGAATTTCTTTATACACCTATCTAGCTAACCCGATAGATGTTGCCCTCTTTAAATTTCAATTCCCATAGAAAAAAACATTTTTAATTTTTCAGAATTTTCCAATGTTCCTGGCAACTTTTAATTTTTTTCTTTCCATAAAACCTGTTTCGGACTATAAAGAGCATATTATCGATCTAGCCCATCGATCACTTCTTCTTCTTCTTTGTGTCGCTGGCAAGACTGTATTTTAGATCTTGTTGGCCCAAGACTGCAACTTCCACGGCGTTGTCAGTGGCGGCGCAGAGGTCACTTTGATTGCATGTTTTGGAACACAGAGGGCAGGATTTAGGGTTAGAGCATGGTTTGCGAAATAGCTTCACAATCACATCCTACTCGACTTCCGTCAATGTAGCCCCATTTTACCAAGTTGGACTTACATCTTCTTACTTGTGTCTAATAGTTCTTTATTAGCGATCGATGGTCCAGCCGTTCTCAAGTGATGCGCTTACCAACGAAAAACACTCCATTTAAAAAAAAAATATATATATATCGGTGACTTTTTTACCGTCTCGAAAATAATATGGTGTGTTGTGTAAGTGGAAGGCTGTGGAACAAAAGTCATACACGGGAATTTGCACGTAAAGCGTATTTAGTATCTAGTATTTAGGGTGCATATATGATTTGAATTTGGATAATTTTTAATCGATTTACTTATTAATTATTTTTTCAAAATTTCTGTTTTTATTGTTCTAGTATGAAAACTTTAATTCAAATGTGTAGTATTTATTAATGCTAGAACAATGTCTTTGTATGTTACAGAAAAAAAAAAATCTATACCATAGGCTTCTACTCCGTTCGCCTATTACTCGTATACCCTATTTTTTTCAAGACGGTAAAAAATGTCATCCGGTATTTAAGATAGAAATATTACCAACCATTTTCGCACTTGTAATAAATATCTAAAACTCGGTTCAAATGAATTTTCCCCCATATTTTTTGATCGAAGTAGAGCACCGTTTCTGTAAAAAGCATATTTTTAATTTTTCACTTCTCATGCTCTAAAAGTCCGTCTTTATGTTGTGCTTAGGCGACATAAAAATGTTCTAGTCACTGACCTCTATTATTACCACTGGACTGGCGGCTGTCAAAGTGCTTTTGTGCCTAATTGATAATCGCCATTTTGGCGCTGTTAGCCGTAGCGAGTGTCTGTGGTACTAAAACTAGTGATGTCGATATCAGCGAGCAAATATCGATAACTTTTGATAATATTTTTACATTAATAAACGTATCATCATAATTACTACTTATATTAACAATTTACAGGGAATAATGAATAATAATAATGGAGTAATTAATGTATTAAGTAACAGTCGAAAAGGTAAAATAAAACACGTTTTATATATTTAATTTATAACTTATATCTATATAATTTATATCTTCTATAACATTTGCTGTGAGAACTGCCGGAAATATTTTTTCCACCGGCGGCTTCCCATTGGTCTTTTTGCATGCTTGTCGAAAAAGTGATTCCACTAACAAACATAATATAGAAACGACGCTTTGTGATGGAATAGTTAGTCCACCTCTATTTTTTTGAATAATTAGTGCGATACCGTTTCGTCGATCAGATATGGCATCGGACGGTATTGATTCACAAGCGCTCAAACAATCAATACATGTTCATTTTGTTCTTGATAGAACTCAAACTCAAAGCATTTATTTCAATTAAACCAATTACAGGCACTTTTGAATTGTCAAGGGGTCGGTCAGTCAGAAAGATGAAGCTAGTTGCCCATTCCAAAGAGTAATCTAATCACAAAACCTGCTATGTATCCCACACATTGCTTCGATGTTTCGTTTATATTGTTTGGAACAGCCCTACCAAAATGTAATATATGTCAAAATTAGTTCTCTGGACACTCGCTAGTGGCGCTTCAAAAAGACACAAAAAATTGCTGTCAAACGCTTGAAACAGCCTGTCCAGTGGTAATAATAGAGGTCAGTGGTTCTAGTGCATAAAGTAAAATTTTTTTCTAAGACTAAAGTAATCAGGCCCAACAGCCACACGCACAATAAAACTTCGCAGATTAAAGTCGTGATTTATTTCATTTTCTTTAATTTATACCACTTCCGTGTTTTCTATCGTTAATTTAATAAAATCAGGTAAAATAGTTGTCATTTATTATTTAAAAAGGCAAAGAAACGTTTTCATTTTTTGGCAGTATGAAGTACCCAAGTCGAATGACAAATATTGAAAATTAAAAAAAAAACTTTTAAAAAGTTTCGTGGCGGTATTATCTGTGGTGGCGGGAATTAGCTATGGATGCAACATTTTTGATTAATTATGTACTGTATACTTTATGCCTGTTTCATTTTCTCGCAATCGAAGTGAAAAGCAGAGTGTATAACTCAGGCATAAACGAGCCATTTTACCCCTCGACTTAACTATCCACCCTCGCCTGCGGCTCGGGTGGATATAAACGTCTCGGTGTAAAATAGCTTCTTTTATGCCTTAGTTGTACAATCTACTATTATAATTTATACCCACATAACAAACATAACAAGCCTAAGTATAATATTCCCACTGCAGGCACACTCCCTCTCGGTGAGAGGGAGTGTGCCGTATCCACCACGCGGGTCCCGTGCGGGTTAGTAGATGGCACATGTCTTCGATTTTTTGGTTCTAGGACATGCCGTATATGATACCTGATGATTAGGAATAGGATTTATTATCAATGCGAATTTTGGTTCTTTTAGTTCTCCTATTAGTAATATTCTCAAGACATGGATGGATGTGGCAGCGGTATACAATATACATATTTGAGCTTTCAATGACTCTCCTTTTCTTCCCCCTACCACAAGGTGGGGTGGTGGTAGATATCTACCACTTAGGTATATACCTAGTATTTGGCTTTTAGTATCACTACTATCACTTCATTTAAGGTCTGTTCCAAAAGTGTCTGATGAAAATGTGAACAAATGGATCAGAAAACGTACTTGCGGATGCCAACGTGAGTGCCCATACAAAAATAACTTATTATCTATGATAATTCCCCGTTGGTCTCGTGGTTGCAAGCGCGACTGCTGAGCGTGGGGTCCTGGGTTCGATTCCCGGGTCGGACAAAGTGTTATTGGGTTTTCCATTAGGAATTTCATAGTAACAGTCCGGAGTTTGGAAGTTGGCGGTTTAATCCCACCGGACTATGAGAGTAAAGGAACAGAGCTAGTGCACCGCTGTTTATGCACACACTTGTGCACTATAATAATTCTCCTACGTACCTGGCTAATCTCCGTTGAGATTGGCCACCGTGACCGAAATCTGCCGGGAGTCTATTATTATTATTAGTGCTTTGATTTGATTATTTGAAATACCCGAAATTTTAATTTAAAATCACCTTAATTTGACAAACTCAACGTCCGTCCATAATTTTTCAATTAAAATTTAAAAAAGTTACTCAATAAAAAAATAATTGCTGGAAAATGTGGTGAGATATAAAGTGGAAACCTAAATACAGATGAATGTCTAAAACTCCCATACCTACTTAGTGAGTGATTGCGTAAGAATTTAACCTACGGGCTTTCCCGTTGTACAGTCACGTCTAAAAGTATGTATACACTTGGCAATTTTCAATTGCGATTTTTTCGTGAAATAACGAATGCAACGTTGAAATACGACACATAACATAAACCTATGGGTTCGAAAATACTATTTTCGTAATAACATAAAATTTCATTAAAAAATAAAGGAGAAAATCGCCTTTGAATAAAGCCAAGTGTATACATACTTTTAGACGTGACTGTACCGAATGCACCATTGACCTGCACCATCAATGGTGCAGAGGAGACTAATTAATGTTTACAATTTCATCAGATAGACACTTTTGGAACAGACTATATGAATTCTTCTATTCTCGACGGTGGAATTAATTTAGTACCTAACTTTATTCACCCGCTCCTTTTCTTGTAATTATAAATCAAGTAAGTATATAAAAGTGCAAACCTTACCTTTGCAAGTGCCCAACTCCATAATAATTTTATAGTATGGAATCCCGATGGCATCTATCTTTCTGGTAAATCTGTACTCTTTAGAGATTTGGACCAAGACTAGAACCAAAACAAGGGCTAAATTAAACGTTTTGACGAACATATTGATAAGAAAAACGACCTACGGCGACTAGAATGGTGCTAAGTGAACCATGAACGGGCTTGTGGATACAGGGTGTAATAGTTTAACTATCTAGTGTCTCTGTTATGAAAACAAGACCCTATAAACCTATTGTTTGGTTCCGAGAAACTGACATGATTAGAAGATAACATGGAACTAAATTACTTTCTGCTTTCTTAGAAAGATTAACCGAAACATAGGTACTTGTAATGCCGAGGAGTCAAAGTATCCCTAACTAAATTACTGATTCAATAACACCGTCTTTATTAGTTAAACTCTGATTTTGAATTTTCTAGACCAAAATGACAGTTAATACGTACTAAATAATGTCATGTTGACAAAAAAGGTAGATCGCAGCTGTCATTTTAGTCTAGCATAATAAAAATCAGAGTTTAAATATGAACAGCAGTCAGCACACAACTACCTGCCTGAACATCCAGTTTCATTCAGTTCCTAATTAAGATGTTGTTAAAGTAAAGTAGGTCAATAAAATAGTCTCAGTTATTTTTTAAAATTTTTATATTTTAAATAACCTATGTTAGGTATGTTTACCTAATCATTACCAATTTTGCAACACATAATGAGCTCCTGCGACGATACCAGCCCAGGTCTCCTTCACAATCTGTTTAATGTAGATAGGAGGTACGAGGAATCCGTATTGATAGCCGGGAAGTTCTACGGTGTACGTGAGAGGGACGCCGACAGCCCTGGTCCAGTCCCGGGAGGTACCGGTCGTATAGTACAGAACGTTTGCAGCGTTACCCACAATGTATCTGTCAGCCTGTTCTAAAGCCAGCTTATCGATAGCTGTTGCCATTTGGATGCCAGCGAGGTGGAGGATCAGACCGTTTGATGGTAAAGTTCCTGAAAAGTAAAGTTGGAGTATCTATAACATATGAATATATCACAAAATAAAAAAATTGCAATGACTCTGGACGAACTACTATGGTTGCTCCCTACAATGAAAAACAAGAACGATGTTTGCACTTCTGCAGTTTTTTTTGGATGTTGCGAATAGTCTGTGAGTGATAGACCTATTATGGTCAAAAATAAAATGTTTCTTACCATTGTTACCCCAAGCGTACAGGAACATGTTTCCAAAGCTGTGTAGGGATAAGTAGAGGGAAGTCCTTTCAATGTTTGACAGCACGGCGTTTCTGATGACCCTAATCTCAGGCTCTGAGAAGGCGGAGGGACCTTCGTAGATGATGGAGCAAGGGTTAGCGCTGCTAGCACTAGTGCCAAAGTGGTGGTCAAAGTTACGGTTGCCGTCTACTCCGGGACATTCGTCGGCACCTTCGTGCGCCTTTGAGCGAGTTTTACGCCACATGCGGTCCTGGGGATTGTTAAGCATCGATTATTTCGTATAATATCTGGCCGTCCTAGGCTTCTTCGGCCTCAGGGGAAGTCCGCCTCTGAATACGGTGGTGTATCCATAGAAATGTAAAAAATATGGGTCTATCATAACAAGTATTGGCGCCTGAAAAATATTAGTCGGAGAGACACGTGGAAGCAAAACACGCGGCTAGAAATTGGAGCATATAGGCAAAAACTGTATATATACGGCATTCTATTGGGTAGTAGCACTAGCTTATGCCCGCGGCTTCGCCCACGTGGACATCGGAAAATATCCCAGGGGAACATACTACCGGAATTAAAAGTACCCTATGTGTTAATCCTGGTTGTAAACTATCTATGTGCCATACAAATCCGCTCAGCCGTTTTTGCACCACTCCGGAATATACATACAGATCAGATAAACGGACAAGAATTAAAAAAAAAAACTATATTTTCGACATCCCTCGTAGAAAGTACTTTTTCAAACATATAGTCCGGTCAAGTTAGCTTCAAAAATAGGGGTAAGGTTACATTAATTCGCATAAAGCTGAAAATTGGTATAAATGTTAGGAACACCATTACAAATAAATTGTCAAAAGTCCCCATCAATCCGACATGTGCGAAAAAAAAATTTCAAGGTCCAATGTTGCAAAAGTCGGTTTTTCGCATTTTTCAGCTAAACGGTAAGTTTTATCATAAAATTATGTAAGACAAAATTGTTTATCATGCAATTATCTACAAAAATTGTTTTTACTCTTTTTTCCTAAGAATCACCATTTCGGAGATATAGCGATGCCAAAAATTGAAAAAGTTGTGTTGTTCATAGTACATATGTATGTCAATTACCTTTATATACGTTACAGAGCCGTAATACAAATAAAAATATTAGTTTTCGTGGCGTATACATACATATTATACATTTCTAAGAATATAAACTTTCTTTGAATATAAAATTTTCTTTGAACAATTTACTTGTACCCAGCAAGAAGAAGAAGAAGAAGACAGTATGCTTGAAGTTCCATTAGATGATTATCAATCGGACGAATAATTTTCCCAAATTACTCATAACTTACACCGCTTTCATCATTTCCAATAAAACTATTTTTTATTTGATACAATATTTAACTTAACAGGACCACAGTAGATCTGGAATAGGCCTACCGGGAAAACCACGTTAAAAAATCAACTTTTTGCATCGCTATAACTCCGAAATGGTGATTCTTAGGAAAAAAGTATAACAACAATTTTTGTAGATAATTGCATGATGAACAATTTTGTCTCACATATTTTTATGATAAAACTTAACGTTTAGCTGAAAAATGCGAAAAACCGACTTTTGCAACATTTGACCTTGAATATTTTTTTCTGCACACGTCGGTTCGATAGGGACTTTTGACAATTTATTTGTAATGGTGTTCCTAACATTTATACTAATTTTTAGCTTTATGCGTATTAATGTAACCTTGAATGTCTATTTTGACCGGGATAATAGTCAGTGTACAGTTTTGACCTTGTTACTATTTTATTTGGATAGATGAATAGATTGTTGGTTCCGATTCCCAGTAGTTATCAAAGATTTAAAAATGACATTGACTGTAGCCACCTGTGCCTATCATACAGGTCAATGGTCAAATGAATAAAAAAACATTCCGAATACGGAATAGCGTCTTTCTCTTGAGAATTTTAGCTACAGCAGCGTCCGCCATGAATACAAATCGAGCGTAAAAGGGAAATTTAGCTAATAGGGCGCCCAATTATATGCAAGGAAGTCGCTGACGTGAGTCACATGTTGTCATAAGGACATGTTGTCTGTCACGTACCACCCCATCAAGATATTTTCGAGAAACAGAAAAAAACGATTTGTAATGTTTACAGCGTAACTACCAAGTATCTATCCTCAGGAATTTCTATTATTCCGAAAAGCTGTTCTCAAGTCATTTGGTTAGAGGGGCAATTCCAGTATTTTTAAGAACGTTCGAATTCTAATCTCAGTCTCAATCTGTCAAAAATACCTCTAATTTTCTTTCATTTTTGACATTGATTGACATTGAAATGAGATTGCGATTACATTTTAGAATGTATTACTAAACACTGAACTTTTACAATTTAGTTGACAAACAGCTATGACGGTGTAGACTTACCTCGTTAATAGAGTACTCGTAACCATCAGGATTAGCCAGAGGAATGATGATCCAGTCGATTCCATCAGCCAGGTCGCTGGCTTTCTTCACGAGCTGTTCGATAATGTAGATGGCAACAGGAGTGGTGACCCATTCTCTGGCGTGAACCATAGCATCGATCACGATGACTGGCTTCCGAAGGTTCTCGAAGCGGGTCGACGAAATCCTCACATACTTGATCTGACGACCTTCGTAGCTGAGACCTGCGTTGATGACGGTCACGAGGTCAGGGTGTTCCTTCGCCAGTTCATCCAAGTATTCGTTGATCTAGAATAAAACATTTATTTTGATACCTTATTTCATACATAGGCTACAAAAAGTGCGATTGATAATAATGGACCACAATTGAAGTTATTTCTATGGTCTTAATAGAGCTAATCCGTCAGTAGTTAGTGTAGAATTTATCGTAAGTCTTCTATGTGTACATACTACGTAGGTAATACTAACTTCTTCATGGTTATAGTAAGTGTCCCAGGACATTGAATTTCCGCTGCGTTTGGCTGCTGCTTTCTTTGATTTTATTTGAGCTTCTTGATCATAGAGAATGCTAAAACAATCAAAGCATTTTATTATGGGATTAGCAATAGATATACATATACACACAAGGCAAGGACAGGGACAGCAGAACAGGATTTACTCTAGAATGGTCCAAACGGTGGGCGTGCTTAAAGCAAGATATTTAGGCAGGCAGCTATGTTTTATTAATAGTTTAATTTAATTAAAAACTTCAGAGCTTTTAACTATTGCAAGTTTGAATTGAATAACCATTTAACTTGGGTATCCTATGTGTCCTATTGTATAAGCAGTTATATCTTACGTGGCTAGATTGTCGGCGATCTTCGTGTATGCCATGTCTCTCTCGTCGAAGTACTGAAGCCATTGCTGTTTCTCTTCAGGAGACAGCCTGACAACAGCCTCAAGTTTTCCCGAAGAGCTCCTGGCTGCGGGCGTGGCCGACAGGATGTCTAGACTTGCTTCTAGCGCCCCGATTTGTTCGCCAAGACCCGATACACGGTACAACTGATGGCTGGAAATGAAGGAGTCTGATAATTCTATTGTCAGTGCTTTTTTTTTTCTTTTGTTAGCCTATTTTGTGTCCTACTGCTGGGCAAAGGCCTCCCCTTTTTCCTTCCAATCCTCTCAATGGCCAGTGTTTATACATGTAATATTACGATCCGATGGTAATTGATAGACGTAGAGGTCAACAAATAGCAGTCGATCCTCGGAGCCCAATACCCGTAATTAAAAACGTTTTCAAATCTAGTCGCAATCTCATTGCGGTGACAATCAACAATGTCAAAAACTCGTACAAAATTTAGGGAATTTAGAGGTATTTTTGACAGATTGAGACAGATCACTGTGAACGTTCTCAAAATTATGAGAATTGTCTCTCTGATCCAAAGTTACAATATTGTTTGGTATGTTTTGGTAAGGAAGGAATAATCATGTATGTATGTCACGTAAATTGATATCAAGGTTGCTACAGCATAGGTTATTTTATTCGGGTAATCCCAGATAGGAATCGTGACTCTTCAGTCATAATAAAAAAGTAAACAGCCATTCATTTGGTGTGAAAGGTAAAAAGTTAGCTACGGCTAAGTTACAGTATTATAAATTCTGTGAACGTGTTGATTGTATAGGTCGAAGCTGGACTTCGAGTTGAAGCACAGATTACTGTTGAGGTTCAAAGTCGGATCATGGTCCGAAGTCATTAGCGGAGAGCCTACAAACCGAAATACATACATAAACTCACACTTTCTTCCCAGGCAGAAACTACAGAAAAGTCACCTGCTACCGAAAGTAACAAAAAAAATATTGAAAAATTAGCACTTACCCTTCATATTTTTCGTGACCTCCTAGAACGGAGGAGGCCACACACAAGAGTACACAGATCACCAACCGAGTCATTTTCAGGCAGCCACTGGCAGTGTGCCAACAGGGCTCTAAGTCTTATAGCCTTCGATTAGGGATAGAGGAAGGACAGCATATTTGGAATACTGCAGCAAATTCTTAATACCGACCGATATTTAACATTGACCTTAATTGTAATGTTTCTAGAATTAAAAATGTGACATGGAGTTCCAACTTAAGATGCCATGTTCCCTAATAACATTATGGAACACGAAACGTGAGCATAATTTGGAATATTATGTAAAAATTACAAAATAAACATTTTTTTTTAAATCAGAAGAACTAATTATTTTGATTAAAAAAAAAAAATTCTTATCCTCAAATACAAGAAGAAAAAGATGGGTGCGGGAGAAATGGCCGCTCCAATTGCCGCTGTTCAAGAGAATGGGTTAGGTACTTAAGGCTGCAACTTTCCTGGGTCAACACTCTTTTCGAAGATTGATTACCTACATAAAGACAAATGTAACAAAAATTTTAGAATTTTTTTAAGAAAATTGAAGTTAGTCGTCAGATAAAAAAGACGAATAAAGTATTCCAAATTGTCTGAAGTCAAATTACGATCTTAGACTTTTTTAATTGGATTCAAAATTTTGAGAGGGTTCCTATTTTTACCGACTTCACAAAAAGGAGGAGGTACTATGTTCGGCTGTTTGTATGTTTTTTTTTTTTTTTTTTTTTTTGTCGGTTTGTTCATCGAATACTCCGCCAATTGTCGACGGATTTTCAAAATTCTTTTTTTGTTCCAAAGTAGATAATTCTGAGGTGGTCCCACTGTCACCAAGTTAGGATCTGATGATGGGATCTTAGAGAAATCGAGGGCAACCCTCAAATTTTATAGGCTCACTTATTGTTTTTCGCATATTTTATGAAGTATCTTGTGTATTTGCGTATAGTTGTCACCATCTCAGGTAGCTGGGCTGATGATGGAAGGTACAACTCCTTAACAGTAAGAAGTTACTCGAACAGGCAAGGACTGTTTTAGTAAATTGTTTTGATGTTTAATAGGGCATTTGCCACATTTGGTCTCATGATCATCAAGTCATGATCTGGTGCAGTCAGGATAGTCTGCAGAGTACCTAACTCCTCGACAACTAACAGCAGATATATCGTGTTTAGGCTCATTGAAAAGGGCTCAATGTGTGGATAAACGTACTGTTAATGAGGAACACCGAAGTACATAAAGACCTGATACTGAAGCCAGGATTATCAGCATCTAGTCTAAAAACATCAGGTCAGGATTTGATGATGGGATCCTGGAGAAATCGAAGGAACTCTTCAAATATTATAAGCACAGCTATAGCGATTTGGGTATTTTTTATAGTAACTCGTGCATTTGCTCTCGGAAAGCACTATTTGGTGAAGTGGAACTGATGATGAAGACCACAGATGGCCGCCGGAACTACTCAATAATATCTAAGTATTTCACGGGTTGCGATTCGATTACTTTAATATGGTTGCTAAGCAATTTATGCTCGTCACAATGTGAATGGTGATATGGAGATGATGGTGGACCTGGAGAACTCCTCAACAATTAACTTCCCTGCATCGGGAAAAGCAATATTTTGTTTGTAAAAGGCGATGGTCACTAGGCTATTGTAACTTAGATAAATTATAAGCAGACCCACTAAAAAGCGTGAAATAAAAACTTTTTAAGAAAAAAAACCGACTTCCAAAAAAACACTACAAAGTGAAAAATAACTTTAATTTCGGAAGTCGGTGGCAAAAAACTAAAATACAGATCTAAAGACACCGACTTCCGAAATTAAAGTTATTTTTCACTTTGTAGTGTTTTTTTGGAAGTCGGTTTTTTTTTAATTTGTAAACTTAATTAAGTTTATTTTTTGTTTTGGGCTAACCCGTTTGCTCTGCTACTGATTTACAAAAAAAAGAAACTGATATTCCAAACATGCTGCACTTCCTCCTCTAATCCTTTGATAATACACATAATAAACAGATATTTTTATATCTAGAGAGTTCAAGCTATACATTTTATATTTCTTGGATGTTACCGACTTAAACAGTTGTTGTAACGGATGATAACATGTTATCATCAATGTCGTCGTGATCGGTAGGTAGATACAGTACCCGGCGATAAATATTGCACATCGACCTTTGGAAAGAAACAATCGGCTAATTTCGGCTTCGTAGTGCGTTATCTCTGTCGCACACTACCTATGTGACGTTAACTGACGTTTTGTCAGTCGTTGTTCAAGTGCGATAGAGTGCAGTCGCGTCCAGTTCAAAATATATATCTAGAGTTGTTAACACCCCCAAATTTAAGTAATTTAAAGTTGTACTATGGCATCTTTAGGAAAAATAGGGAACCTTTTTATTTTACCCCAACCTAAAGCAATCATTTATAGAAAAATTGGTGTATTTTATACAAAGAATAAAAAGAATTATCAAAAGAAGCAAATCATAATGGTTTTAACAGCTCCTAATAGATACCGGACTGTTTGTATTTCGTGCGACAGAGATAACGCTCTACGAAGCCGAAATTAGCCGATTGTCTCTTTCCAAAGATCGATGTGCAATATTTATCGCCGGGTACTGTACATAATTATGTAGAGTAAGTGTGCCATATATGGACCGGTTCAATAGTATGGACCACCGGCGTTTCTCAATGAATATTCGTTGTACCGAGACGACGCGTCCACGCATGTGTACACGGGAGCCATTTTGAGTTTTTGTCAACTCGCGATGTAATTTTTAGCTAATTGATTAATCATATTAGATTATAATAATTCTAAAGTTTTTATAACTTTCTGTACAACAAAAATAACCTTGAATTGTATGTGTATTACAATATGGACCATATGGATGGACGGATGAGTTACTTATGTTTATTTTTTATGTTTCAGAATGGCATCTCCAACACAATCTAGAACATATTTGTCGCCAATAGTGTCGCAGCCCATCCCACGCCTTAAGAAAACTGTCAGCAACAGAGGAAGAAGGGTTACCAAATCTATGGTTTAAACATCTTCACCTTATAATCAATATTTATAAAAATCAATAAAAAAGACGGAAGAAACTGATAAATTAAGTAAAGAAAAAGAAGCCATTGAACTTATAAAATAAATCAAAGAAAGATTAATCAAAAATAGTTCAGACGAAGAGAACGATCTCACATGATGAAGAATCATCTCCTGAAAATTTTAATAAGAGTGATTATTCAGTCAGTGATAGCACAGATGAAAGTCCTGATCATTTCCAAAGTGAAAATGGTAAATGAAGATGTTCATAGAGAGAAATGGCTCCAATGTACCTATATCTTGCAGACGCTAGGCTCATGAAGAGTGTACTGGAATAGAAGATATGACTGACTTCTATGCGTGTGAATATTATACCAATGATTAGTTTAATTTTGATTTAATTTAATTTTTATTATTATTTCCTTTATTTAACTAAATACATAGGTATAAATTATATTTTTAAATATTAGAATATAAAACCATTTATAAATATTAGCCTACCGGTATCGGATTATTTGTATTATTATTTTGAACCAAAAGATATTAAATTCATCGAATCAGGGGCGTCGGCCACAGGTGCCTCGACCACTTGGGGCCTAAGCCACGGACCCAATAAAACACGGTCCATATTTGAAACCATGTGGTCCAATATTCCATAAAATGTTCACTTTTTGTAAGTTCCTAAAAATGTTTTAATTTTAGAAAATGTTTATTATTTCTAAGATGCTGCCGTTATTGAAAAATATAATAATTTATCTTTGTTATTAATTGTTAACAAAAAGAAATTATTATATTCTAGTATCAAACTGTTTAAAATAAATAAGACTGATTACACTTTAAAATTCTGAGTTTTATTTGAGAAAATCCTTATGGTAGTCCATATATGGCGCACTTACTCTAAGTATCCCAATAAAATCATGAAGATACCTATTTATGGAACAAGTCTACATATAGAATGGGCAAGAAACAGTTGGAAGAGATTTTTAAGAGCTTGTAATAATTCAGCTCAAATTCATATTTTGCCCCCACTTCCTCGCGTCATGAATCACTCTATCCCGCTCGGACTGTCACTGATCTATTTTGTTAAAATCTCACCGCAAAAACATAGGTATAGTGAGCTTGAAATGAATTGTCATTCCACCAGTAGTTCTATTATTTCGGATTTCATCAAATGTACCTAATGGTAAAAAAATGAAAAATGAACCTATGGTACCATCCTAGTGCATAGTTCGATTAGCCTGCAAAGTTTCATGAAATCATGACATAATTTGAATTGTTCATTGAATAGTATCCATTTATTGTACGGTTTAGAGGTAACTTTGAGATTTCTTTGTATCGAGAAAATTGTATGTAATCGTTTATTCGCAACCGACAGTCCCTAGTCCTCATCTTTACTGTATATTCATTAAAATAAAAAACACTGCCTGTGTTATTGCACCGTCTGATGGTGTCGATCAAATTCTGGAAAGAAATGATATATATACGACAAAGTAAAGGACGTATTTTTAACAAAAAGCAATTATTTTAAGATAGGTAGTAACAGTTTTTATTAAGTATTAGAATGTAAGTGATTTGTTTGCACTGTAGCAGTACCTAGTTATTTGGCTGTTAACTTATGTTTTTTTAATATAATAAATGATATTTTGATTACTTTGTTAAACCATAAGTAATCAATTTGTTTATCTGATTTTAGTTAACTTTCCTTTACTTTGCCGTGTATCATTTTTTCCCGGAATTTGATCCTTACTAACGAGACCATCGGAGGGTGCAATAACATAGGCTGTGTTTTTTTTTCAAAATCACGAATTCGATTGCTTGATAAAGTACCTACTTAATTAATTTTTCAAAAATTCAATGCAGTTTTAGTTTTTATCAAAATCGACCCCGTGACCCCTTTTTTTTATGGATGGGAAATCATCAAATGACCCCTCCCGCTCTGGGTGGAGCGGAATGGAGTGTAAGACTCTTACTGACTAAAACCCATCCGTGTTCCTTCTTAGCCCTTTATGTTCCGGGGTAGCGGTTACCCTTTCGGACAATCCCACACCCCCGGACCCCGTGACCCCTGCAAGTATTTTTCGGTATTACTTACCTATAGTTTTTCCTGGCAGGGTCGCCATGTATTAGAGTGGTGTAGGCAAAATAAAAGAGAACTGTTCAATACAACGATTCGTGTAATACTGCCAGTAATTAGTGTGTACAGTTACAAATATAGGTAAGGTTAGGCGAGCTGCACACTACAGTTTCGGATTTGGTCATCCATGCTGACTTGAAACATTCACTCTGTATATGCAAACAAATTAATAACCTCACCCTTGTAGAAATCGGTTAGAAATAAAGTAGGTACATATCTCATGATCTTTCAATTTAATCTAGTTAACTCGCAGAGTCACAGCTGGCGGCCTAAGCAGACGTGTTGGGACTTATTTAACAAAACTCACATAACAAAATATCACTGAGAATTGGAAGCGATATCAGTAACGATATCGAGCGCAGAGGTTCGTAGTTACAATATAACCTCGAATAGAAAAGTATTACAGCGTAAACAAGTCGGTTTAATGTTTTCGTTAATTTTAGTAAGTATGGCTTTCCACCTTTGCCAGCTTTATCAAACAATCTACGGGCATCTCTCATTATTTTTTAAAACGTTGCTAGCTCGTTAGATAGCCCATAAGATGAGGATGTTTTTTTTTTAAATAATTGGTTTACTTAGCCCTAAATAATAAAATAATAAAATGTAATAGTAAAATGGGTAATAGTAAAATGTTGAAATAATCAACTTTGTTTATGGTCTACTCCGACGATGTTTTAATTTTGCTACTTAACTTTTAATCATTACGTTCAAGTGATTGTGATTTCTCGATATTCAGAAGTTTGAAAATACTAAATATTTTCAAACATCTGTATATCGAGAAATCTTCACAAACGTGTCACCTTCCAATTCAAACAGTAATCGTAGCTATTGGGTTCCTTGTTTTAGGGATAAATGCAAAATTATGGCCACTTTTGGGCAATTTTCTGAATTGATGAAATGTCCTCATAATTGCCTTTTTTAAATCTGAAAGTGGTTTCCTGACCAAGGGGCACCTATCTGAAACTTTTTAAATATATTTTCGGGTTCTCTCCCCATGCCACACCTACTCAGCTATCAACTTTTTGCCCTGAATATGCTTGCTCAAAAACCCCCTGGGCTCAGGGGGGACTGATATTATAATCTATAGCCTGATATAGTTTTATTGAAATTATCTTTACAACAGTTAATAAGGTCGTAAAGATTGGCTGCTTCAGTATGCTCGATATTCTAGATTGCTCTATTTAACTGTTTTTATCTGGAGATTATTCTGTATATTATTCAGAACCTACTAACGGGTGTTTCGTGATCGTGTCTCAGAATAATGTCGTCCATGATAATTATGTCGATGAAAACTGTAAATACGGATGTTTTTTTAGTATTTTAAAACATCAGTCAGAATAGAAGGTCAGCAGTTGGATCTAGTAAACAAAGCCGTTATTGCTGAACTAACTCAGGTTCTTCAGTTTTATCATTACTATCAATCTCATACAGAACTATCTCATACCTAATGTCATGCTTATCATGCTGATGCACCTGTCTGGTGGAAATAAAACGACAATAATTTAAAATAATTAATTAAATAATTTATTTTAACAAAAATATTAACTTATCAATACTGTTTGTTTCACAATAAAATTTACTATTAACTTACTAAAGTATTCATAAAAATAATTATATTTTGTGTTTCGCTACACACTTCCAGTATATTCTCTTTAAGGTGCTTTTGAAACCTGAATGTCTCCATGCATAGATTATAGGATCACAGAGGCTATTACAAACTCCTAACAAATAAAGAGGTCCCAATGTTAATATTTCTAGTGGAATACATTCATAACCATTCTTCATGATATCACACTTCACATACATTATTACTGCTACGTAGTAAGGGGCCCATGTGAATAGAAAACATAAAGTTACTATAAGGACAGTTTTCACTGCCTTCAATTTGCTTGGATGTGATGTTGGCCTGCCTCGACAACACCCAAATCTTCTTCCTTCTCTACTACTATCACTTGCTTGAGTCTGAGTTTCACTGTCAAACTTGCGCATTTCAACATTGTTCCCATTTACAAAAGATTCAGATATAGATATAACGGCAGTTGAAGTGGAAAAATCTTCGAGGTAGCCTCTATTTGTATAACTGCTTTCCTGAAACTCTCTAATTTTGTCAACAGCTTTAACGGCACTGCGTAGAATGAGTATGTACAGTATGCAGACCATGATGATAACTGAGAGGACTACGATGGATAGAACGAGGAGCAGGGCTGAAGGGAAGACAGCGATGTACCAGCACCTGTAGTCTGTGAACGTGCGGCCAGTCCACCCCATGGCTGGCAATGTTGATATAAAGATACCTGTGTCGATGGCAAATGGAAAAATTAGGATTGGCTTGCTTGGTTTTCGATCTATGTATTCAATTAGAGCGTGTTTAAAAAATGGAATTTAGATTTGTAGTGGTGTTGAGAAAACAAAAATTCAGGTGAGTAACTTTAATAATTTATTAGGTTTATACAAAATATAGAGTTTACAGCCTCAACGTTATTTTTTAAATCAGGTACTTACTGAATTCTCTACCCTGGCTAAATGGCACTGAATGTTGCGATAGGATTTACTAGATTAAAGATACTTATTAATATTATGAATATGACAACATACACGAAAGTAACCGAGAATCACAGGTATTGGTTCTGGTTAGGTAACAATATTAGCAGATATGATGTTAAAGCTAGATTACGTTATCACAAACATAAAATATATTTATAACAATAACAACTTATTAATATTAGTTAAGCAGGTCAATAACTTTGTAAGATATAAAGTTATTTGACTGTGTCTAATCACTATAACAATACACATACATACATACATAGAGAGCTTGTTGATAAGTACGTCATGGATAAAAGCAATATTACAGTAAAGTCCCTATTTCAAACATTATTCTGTTTAGGTACTACTAATCCTACATATGAAACACTAGGGCCATAGGGTCCGAGTACTCATCGAGTATTTCGAGAAATCGTCAAGCGGTTGCTAGACTCTACACGTGACCAGAGGGCTGGCCTATTTTAAGGCCAAAGAAACGCATTGCCATCCAATGTGACAACGCTGCCAGCCTTTTAGGTACTTTCCCCATTGACAGCGATACGGGCGAATAAATTGATACCCAATGAGCTCTTCCCCTTTTTAAATATACATACTCATATATAATATATATATTTTAGTGTTAGCTTGAATATTGTATTTACAATGTTAAATTAAAATTAATTATTTATCTAATGTCGTGATGGCCCAGTGGTTAAGACCTCGCCTCTCATGCACGAGGTTGTTGGTTCAAATCCGGGCCAATACCAATGTGACTTTTTCAAGCAAGTTGGTGATCAACGTGCCTTCTCTGTATGGGGAGAGGCCATTCCCCTGCAGTGGAACAGTTGCAGGCTGGTATTATGTTATCTAATCCTACATATATGATTCAATACAAAGACTCGGTAATAATTTCTAACGGACTTTTGAAACCCTTTATGCCACCATGCGTAGATCAAGGGGTTCAGTATGCTGTTCAAAAAGGCTAGAGTTGCCAAAGGACCACCCAGTAATGTCCTAATGTACATGCACCTTGGATTAGTCAACTTTTCTTGACAAAACACAAATGCAGACACAGCGATGAAAAATGGCATCCAGGTGAATAAGAAACTTCCAGACGTCAACATGACTATAGTAATTGCCCTCCACTTATTAGGTTCTTTTGGTTTCCGTGTAATAGCATTAATATTGCATATTTTCTTCACCTGATTTTGGAACCCTAAACTTTTAGGAGCAGGTATTGAGAGGTTAGGACTGGAGATTTGAGATTCAACAGTACAAATACTAAACATCGACTCGCTTTGATGTTCACTTTGATTGCCAATATTGTCAAAGTTATTTGCTGTCTGCGTTTGTGCAAGATTGAGGTCAAGGTTGCTTATAGATTTAGTTTGGATAGTCGGTTTTACTATGATTTCGTCTTCATTCCTATAGTAATTATTATTGTAGGAGGCACTTTTAGTTAACCTGGGCGTTGAAGTTTTTTCAGGAATCTTAACTGATTGAGTGCTCGACGTTTTGCTAACGTTACCCCGAAAAATTCTCAATTTTGAGTTTTTTCTGGCTGCATGAGGTTTTACATGTTTGGTCGTGGTGTTTAGGACTTTTACTGTTTTTAAAGCTCGTACTAATATAATTGAATAAAGGATGAGGACTACTATAATTGGTACAATACTGAGGAAAGAATTGATAAGTATTAGGGGCCCAGGAACGACTGTGACGTAGTAACATGGAGCGATGATCAACTCTGTGTTAGTCCATCCAGTCGCTGGCATGAATCCAAGCGTTATACCTGGAATAAGTAAGTGTTAAATACAAACATTTAATAACACACACTAAATACTGTGTTAAATACAATATAGTCCACCGCGGGCGTGTCGTTAAATTTTGAAATCACTGTAGGAGCCATTTTCAATTTAATATTGCAAAGAAAATGGAAACATAAAATTTAGTTAGGTACATTTTTAGTTTAATATCTGCCCAAAATATATTAAATATCTGCGCCCCGCAGTTTCACCCGCATAAGTTTCGATCCCGTGGGAATATCGAGATAAAAACTATCCTATGTCCTTTCCCGGGACTCAAACTATCTCTATACAACTAAATCGGTTCTATGGTTTAGGCGTGAAAAGGTAACATACAGACAAACAGACAGAGTTACTTTCGAATTTATAATATTAATAAAGTATGGATAGTATATTATCTAAGTAAGTCAAATATATCTTTTTTAACTACATAGATAGCTACCCTAATTGAAGTAGCTTGCCAGCTCGCAGTGGACTTTTACGCTCATACAAAAGAATTCATTGGACTTTTTGATTAGGTACAGTTAAACACAAAGCAGTTACAGATTAAATCATTTCTCACCGATCATCCATATGCAAAGAATGCCAATCCTGACACGTGTGGTGTTGAAATACCTCTGGTAGTACAGGCCGTGGAGAATATAGATGTATCGGTCTACGGCGATGAGACCCACGCTAAAGATGGACACCATCGCCGGACACACCAGCATGCCTGTCGATAAAAACGCAAGGTTTAGTTCCAGTCAAAAAGCCTTTCGCTAAGTGAGGATCTAGGAGACACGAAAGCGGAGGAACTATTAGATCTAGGAATTCAGCAGTACGTCCCCGCAATATGTGTAGGTAGCAGGATTAGTGGAGTATATGTTTTAGAACTAAACGATAAAATATTAAAACATATCATCACCATAAAAGATAACGGAAACGTTACTGTATCGCTAGATATTTATAAATATACAACTATTTAGAGTTTTTGACAAGCAAACAAGTAATAGTGTATACATATTATCTAATATTTAATAATCGACATGGTTTATTGTTCATTCAGTATACATATAAATTATTATGACAATCATGACTCAGCAACTCTAGGTAGTAATGAAATATTACTTAAAACAAGTATGTCGCTTTAATTAAAGAAAACCAAGTGCAAATTAAAAGAGGTCGTACGTTGTCTCTTGTTTTACGATAAAAAAGAGAACGTACGAACTAAATAACCTCCTCCGTTTTTTCGTCGGTTAAAAATACTTCTAACCGATGTTGTAAATACCTATCACTTTATAATTTTGCGAAAATGTTAAAACTATAAATGTCGACCGAGTAAAATGGGTTTCGCAGCAATACATATTACCGTTATGCACTTCTTAGCTAAATAATAAATAACATAAATGTGGCAACGCACAAAACAAATCGATGTCCTTAATGACGACTTTGATAAAGTTGATCATCAAATATCACCTAACAAGCGCACAGCAAAAACAGCTTCGGCATAATTATTCAACCATTATCGTCCAATAATACTGCGATCTACTTATACGTAGTCAGAAATAAGGAACGGTAGTATGTCCGGAATATAGTTTGGGGATACCCCAAGAAGCTCGCTTCGGACCGGTCCTGAGTATATCGAAAGTCGAAAGTAGTTAGTTTGTAGCACAAAAATATTTATTGACAAGCGAAATATTCTGAGATAATGAAAGCTTACCTATTTGAAAGATACACAAGGGGTTGGAACTCACAGAGTTGTCCACTGTGACTCCGAAAATGAGGGAGAACCCGACGATGGTGTCGGCCAGGGAGACATTTCCTAGGAGGAGGTACGTGCTTTTGGGCTGCTGACCTGAAAAATGAGGGTGATTAACATCTTTAACTATACTGCACAAAATGCCGCTGAAGGGCTTTCTTCATGATGTTTATTTTAACATAGGCTTCAGTTATTTTCTAAATTAATCCATAACTCAAAATATTAACTAAAATAATACTTTTGGGTATTTATTATTTAATTAACTTCTTGCACACAATGAGGTACAGAGGTGGATTTAATGCCTTAGGCATTCTCTACCAGTCAATCAAGGGTGGTGAAGAAATAAGATGGCAGGTGCTCTGTTTGAGAGGAGTTAATAATAACAACAACAGATAACATATAGAATTATAAATTTAATAGGTGCACCATTACATTATTAGGTAAAGACTTTTACTAACAACATATGGATCTTGTAATATGAACTGAAATAATATTTATTATTATTATTACATAAATAGGTTAACTTGTGACTAAACTAACTACCTTATGATAAACTGATTTATATTATTAGGAATAACATTGTAATTTCAAACATTTTGTCTAACAACAGTTTAACCGTTTATTGAAGACTACGTGGTTTTCCTCCCACAGTTGCCATTGACTTATTGATCTGTAGCTGCACTTTCATCTCTTGACACAAGTTTTATTTACTTGAGAAACGACTGCTGTGTATTGACCGTGTCAATCAATATTGCAGAAACCTCTTCTATGTGTTGTAGTTAATATTCGTATACCCCAGTGACGAAACTAGCAATTTAAATAAATGAAGAATTTAAAGAATGCAATTCATAATTTAACATTTGGTTATTAGCGTTATTAGCATATTCTTTTTCTATGTTTTAATTACCTACATAGTTTTTTGGTCACATGTTTTCAAGTCTGTAAGTTTCCTCTTATCTCGTGGTCGTAACTGGAAATATGGCCGATTCCAATAATTTACGACCGTTACTGGATTTTTGTATCTTTACCAATAATAATGAAGCAAATAACTCATAGCTTTGGATAGAAGACCCTCAGGTAAAATTAGCTTACGAATCTATTTATACAGGATGATTTTTTTACCGGTTCCTTACAGAGTGTTCTACCCATGAATATGGACAACTTACACTATGGGACCATCCATAGATATATGAAGGAATGGGACCAACTCTGAAATCACGAAAAAACAATCAGCTGTTTAATACAAAAGTTCAATACCTACTTGCCTACTGCCAACAAAAAAAAACTACCATTGGCAAAACGATTAGTTTTTGTTTATAGGAACCGAGCATTAATGAGATGAGTAATTTATTGTCATGACCACCGACCACAATTGAAACGACGGAAGAATAGACAAAATGACAGATTTCTAAAGAAATCGGTAATTTCGTCTTTTCTATATGTCATTTTGTCTATTCTTACGTCTCCAAAACCCGTTTCTATGATGGTCTGACGCGACACGCGTGCAGGTTAGATTGTTCTTCTAATTTAGCTTCGAGTGGCAGTGGCGTAACTATACCGTTTGGGGCCCGTGGCAAATTCAAGGGACGGGGCCCACCCTCAATGTAAAGAAGCTCAACCAACGTTTTTTTCCACTAGCACTTCTCCCGCGTCATCTTCCGCGTAGATTTCATATATTCCCCTACAAAATGTAACACCTGACTGCTTCGTTGGTCTAGTAGTCGCAAGTGCTGAGCATGAGGTCCTGTTCAAAAATTAGACATTCTTTGGGGTTATTTTGAGCCTATCTAAGTGAATATTCAAATCATGATCATTTTGCTTTTCTTATTAGCATCCCTCGTGTCACACGTCTCTGACGATTACTCTTTATTATTAACCGACTTTTATTCCTACGAGTTATAAGTTCGTAGAATTGTGACTAATCGTAGTAGGTATAACTCGTCCCAGTATTTGTTGATGTTCAAATCAAATCCATTTTTGCCAGAATGTAGGTTCACAATCACCAATCAATCAATCAATCTTAAAACCATAGCGGCCCCTTTAAATTCTTCCATTACATAGGTATGGTGTGCAAATATTTAATTAACCTGCACAATGTTGAGTTGTTGAGTAACAAACATAAAAAAATATTCAACCGAAATGATAACCTCCTCCTTTTTTTGAAGTCGGTTACAAAAGCGGCCAAGTGCGAGTCGGACTAGCACACGAAGGGTTTCGTACCACAAGGCAAAAAACGCCGAAAAAAATAGGTTTCTTGTATGGGGACCTCCTTTAATTTTTAACTTTATTTTTATTATTTGTTGTTATAGCGGCAATAGAAATACATACTCTGTGAAAACTTTCATGTGTCTTCCTATTACGGTTCATGAGATACAGCCCGCTGACAGACAGACTAACAGACGGACAGCGCGGGCTTAGTAAACAGAACCCTAAAAAATGATTAAACCGCAGAAATTTCCACGGGATATGTCAAACTACGTACCAAAAAACAGAAAGGTTTATTTTGTGTACATACGTTGTGCACACGTCACACAAGAGCGACACGATGAATCTAAGATTGGGGGCTTGCGTAAAAAACTAATTAAAGCAATGGTATAAACTTGTTCAAAGTAGTCACTTTGTTATTATCTAAGTTTATGTAGATTAATCTATTTTGGTGTTGAGTCTGACAAAATTATGGGCCAAATCAGAAAATGCTTAATATTTTTTTATTTCGACATCACGGCGCTGCACTGGCGCGCGGCGGCGTGATGTGCGTGTACTAGGCGCACAGACACACTACAGATAATGGATAATGACCCTCGTAGTGCGGTGACACGTTTGTTATGATTTTAATTTAATAAACTATCGAAATAAAAAAAATATTAAGCATTTTCAAAGTTACTGCTTTTGAGCTGAAATTTTGTACAGAGATTCTAGACCAGATACACTCTTCAACCCGTTTGTATTGATATACCCTTTCCGTAACACCCTGTATACTATCTATATTTAGGGGACTACATGACCTAAAGCGCGGTCACTGTCGGACTGCATTGAAAATTGCAAAATATGAAGCAATCATCTATTTACAAAAAATCTATGGTTTGGACTAAAAAATTAAAACAATAGTGCTTTAGTATGTTGCTTGTAGAATACTCTGACAAAAAAACAGAATGATTGTACATATATTAGTATGGTTTTTATTGTAAAAAAAAAAGTTTTTAGAGGTAACTTCATGATTTTTAGGGTTCCGTAGTCAACTAGGAACCCTTATAGTTTCGCCATGTCTGTCTGTCCGTCCGTCCGTCTGTCCGTCCTCGCTTAATCTCTGTGACCGTTAGCACTAGAAAGCTGAAATTTGGTACCAATATGTATATCAATCACGCCGACAAAGTGGTAAAATAAAAATTGGAAAAAAATGTTTTATTAGGGTAGCCCCCCTATATGTAAAGTGGGAAGTGATTTTTTTTTTAATTTCAACCCTAACGTGTGATATATTGTTGGAAAGGTATTTAAAAATGAATATGGGTTTACTAGAATCATTTTTTGATAATGTCAATAATTTCGGAAATAATCGCTCCAAAAGTAAAAAACAATGTGTCCCCCCCCCTCTAACTTTTGAACCATAAGTTTAGAAAATATGAAAAAAATCTGAAAAGTAGAACTTTATAAGGACTTTCTAGGAAAATTATTTTGAACTTGATAGAAATAACAGTTTTTGTACAAAAAAGACAAAAGTTGTACAAAATCATTTTTGGACTAAGTTTGTAGTATAATCGTATATGCAAGCATTTTTTTTTTAACTTCGTTTACATATTTTATTATCCTGAACGTATCTTTTTTCAAACAAAAAAAGAATGATTAAAATTGGTTCTCGCAATCCAAAATTACCACCGAAAACTTCTGGCACGTCTATGTACTAATTAGTAACCCAATTCCCCGAGAGATGGCGCTGTAGGTACTTATTACATTGGGTCGGGTATTATCGAATTGTACGTGGGAACACTTATTGTGACGGACGGGAAACTACGGAACCCTACACTGAGCGTGGCCCGACACGCTCTTGGCCGGTTTTTTTTCTATCGTATCAAATAAGTTGTATTATGTTTTCAACACACTATCTACCTGGCATATACCCTGAAGAATATCATATTTTATTTTCTGATTTTGTTTAATGTACTTAGTCGACCATATATTTTTAGGCATGATAAAACTTGCGTTTTTGCGTTTAGGACCAGCCCCCTTATTCACAAACACTCGATATGCTTCCGTATCGTATCGAAAATTAATCATTGTTATCGTAGGAGTCTTCTCAACGCTGTTCACAAGTCCAAAACCCGAAAATTATGTCAGTTTAAATCAAATAGACGCCCGCTATTCTTCCAACAGCTATTTGCTGTTGAGGGGAAGTCAAATCAGGTTACCGAAATGTCAGGTTTTCGATACGATAGCCTGTCGTATGGTTGTGAATCAGGGCTCTGTAATCCCCTTAATAATAAAGCTGAAGAGTTTGTTTGAATGCGGAATTTGAGTCGGATTTGAAAAATTATTTTTGCATTTGATAGCCCAATCCTTGAGGAAGACGCAAGACCTCTTAGGAGCTGAGCAAAAAGTAAAACAAGGCAGAAAGAACGCTGCGCGAAAACAAAGGCAGGCGATGCGATGCGACAGAAGAAATTTTACGCGGACGAATTCGCGGGAAGAAGCTAGTTATAAATAAAGAGGTCAATATAAGTGTTCTTGTTTTGCAGTAGGATAACGAAAAACGAAGTAATATAAACCCTACGGCCGTTTGTCCACCAGCACCGTTGATTGGGATGTCAATGAGAAAGAGATGACGGCGCCGAATTAGCGATACATAGGTGGGTAGTTCTTCGAAATTTGATTCTTCGACTGATCCATATGGCCTAAATTTAATTTCACTTTCAGCTCTGTAACACATGCTCATATGAAAATAGACATACCAAAGAACATATGTTTGTATGAGGGGCTCGTTTTTATATAGTAGTTTTCAAGATATCGACGTTCGAATATTTTGTGCCCAGATGAATCAGAAACAGAAATAAAAAGTAATAAATACACCGTTAGTTTTGATTGATAATTCTAAACAATAATTATTTATTCTTAACTAAGACTAAGACATATCAAAAGTGTCATATTTAGAACAGTTTTATACTCCTGTCACTTTTTAATTATTCAAAAGGTTATAGCTAAATAAATGATAATAAATAAAACTAGAACTACTGACTTGTACACGGTCAAACATTGGACATTATAATGCAAGAAAAGCACTCCTTTTGTGCTGGAAAGGGGAAATCGAATTGATTTCATTAGTCATATGGGGGTTTTGACCATACGAATCAGGCACAGTTGAATCAGATTTTTGCCTACAATCATGCATAACTCATCATACATACAGACTTCATTATTGTCATTTTTATACACGATTCCATAACCTAAAAGCATCACACGAAACACAGATTGAAGTTTTAAAACAATGAAATAAATTTTATAAAGTAGGCATTGTAATCATAATGCCACCTGAACCAAACACAGGTGAATCAGGTATTTTCCTTCTTAACACCGGGATCTAAGCCAACCAGCCGCAGGTCCACCTTCTAGCTCGTCCGTTGCATGACTGGCTTCCCTCCGCGCGGGAAGCCAGACTCTCATTATTATTACCTGACCAAGTACGGTCAAGTGAAGCTTACGCCACATTAATCAGTATTATATGCCGGACACTCCTTATTTACTTATTTATAAACAAAATAACGTAGTTATAACCAATACACATTTTTTTTGTAAGAGGACAACTCATTTCCTTTCGATATAATTATAATTTATATTGATGTATCAAAGGGAAAATGCGACATCGACCATTTTGTACCGGAAAATGGCAAACGGACGCGTTATATGAATCAGAAGAACACACTTCAAAAATTTTTATTTTGTACCTAGACAGCAAGTATTTAAAAAATATCATTTGTCCTAGTAAGGCATAAAGCTAAACTGTACAAAAAAAAATTTACATGCCGTTTTGTTAGTTGGTTACAGAAATATACCCATAGACATCGAAAATTTTGTCCCTGAAGAACTACCCAGGTACATTTACTATCATATTATGGCCACGTGTCCTCCGCACACCACCACCAGCACCCTAACCACACCCCGGACACTCCATACAACGCTCGCAAAATAATTACCTACTACTACTACATTAAAAAATGACGTTTGTATACGTATGAATGTGTGCGTGAGGTACTTGTGTTTGCGAGCGCTCTTTGTTAAAGAACTGCGAAGGTAACCTCGAAGTGCGGGGTGAGGTGCGGTAACTGATGTTAGTGCGGGGAAGGGAGTGGCCTTTCTGTACGTAGTACTTTAAGTATTCTGCACCCTGACGTAACATAGGTACTTACTATCAATCACAATCTGAATAATTTTAAAGGATATGTTGCTAATTCATTGCTTTATAGCCTGGAACACACATGCTACTAGAAAAGAACGCTTGTTTGTGTGCACATTCGCTCGTGAAAGCACAGACCTCAGAAGCATACTTATTACGAGCATAGTTCTTTCTAGCACGTCTGAGGATACAGATGCTCATTATTTAGCATTCAAAATGGACGTTTCTTTGCGGAATGAATTAAATGTTTTTGTGTTGTGGTGAGCGTGTATCCCATAAACATTCATAATTTTGGTATAGAAATATAAAATTTGAAGTTTTTTCGTCGCCCCATCGGGTCGTCGTGACTACGCAAACAAATCAAGTAGCATGCTCGCATGGGAGACGTTCACATGCTTTGAAGCCACCCTCCTCTCACCCGCGCCTTACACCGTGTGCTAATTAGCACAAAAAAAATAGACCGGCTTGCGATTAAGTAGCGTGCTAATTCACAAGCATGATCTTTTCGTACACACGTGCTAATTGTATGCTACTAAGCATCTGCTCGGAACTAGCATACTTATGTGCTACCTACTACGTAGCATGTGTATTCCAGGCTTATATCGTCGCTAATCTAACTAACTGACGTATCTGACATTTTGGACTAAGCCGACCTAACTATAGTAATTTGATACATTTTCCAAGTCGAATCTGATATCTGATCGTTTATCCCGAACAAAATAAAAACAAAGATCTCACGAAGTGACGTATCTGTACGTAGTATCTGTGGTATCTGTTAAAATATTTATTATTAAAACAATATTATTAACACGATAACAATAGTAGTAATAGGTACTGTGCTGTAAAATATGCTTCGAATCAGTTACGTCACTTAGATTAGTGACGATATGATTGAAAAAGTGTGCTCAACAACGTAAATGACGCCATGAATGTTGTTGAACTTTCAAAATGAAAGCCATTGCTACTGATAGTGTGTAACGCAATTACCCCGCGAGACGTTACGTTCGGTTCAAATAATCTCGGGTCTCGTTGACGTCCCGTTGACGGTGGCGATGGACAAACAGCGTAACTATTTAAACAAACCTTATACTAAGTACACAAGGAAGACGCAAATTCCTTAGCAATGAACAGTATCTACAATCGTTAGGTTTATTTGTTCGTTCATTTAACACTATAAAATGTTATATTTAGAAATAAAACTCCATGCTATTGAAGACTTTTAAGTAGTTCTATATTATTTTCAAGTACCAAGTAGTGATCATGTTTAATCCCATCTTAGAGTTAGGTACCACATGATTATCACAAAACTCGGTTCCGATTTTCAGAAGAAATTACGAAATCACTTTTGGTAAGTCATTACTAAGTAACTCGCATATTTATCTAAGTTATCTACTTACTCAGGTACCTACTTCCGCTGCAGAACGCGTTACCAATACATTACAACAACTTAATCTTACGGAATCGGACTTTGCTGTGTTATGATCTGCAGGGTAATTGCGTAACACACTAAGTCACTATAGGACGACCGCCCTCCCGCACCACGCAGCTACCTCAGTACAACGTCTCAGTTAAGCGGTCCGCCTATAACAGTAGTAATGTCTTTCATTTAACAGTTCAACAACATTCATTGTGTTATTTATGTTGTCGAGCAGACAACTTTTTCGAACATATAAAGCAATGGATTAGCAATAGGTATCCTTCAAAATTTGAGATATGTTACGCAATTAGGGTGCTGTAGCCTTGGCTACACCTCCCTCAATCTGACTACCAAATCTTACTGTATACCTATTTGTATTCCAAAATGATGAAATACAAAATACACGCAGACGAAGTCGCGGGCCAAATGCAAACTTTGTAAATGATGAGTTGATGACACACATCAAAGCGAGGCGATGTCGTAGGCACAAAAATCATTTGTTTTCTATGCTCGAAGCGTATGTTCATGAAATTCTAAAGTTTGCCATCGCATGCCACTTCGCATCTTCATGCTTTGTGCATCATTTACTAAGTTTAGCATTTATTGTACTTGCACTTCATCATTTTGGAATACAAATAGGTAGACATCCAGATTAAAAAGAAGGCTATGTCCTTCTCTAGGTCTCAAGCTAGTCATCTATCTGTCTTTCATACCGACCGGCGACCGGTCAGGCGTGAAAAGGTAACAGACAGACAAAGTCGAGTATGTAGTAAAGAGAAGCAGACAAGCTTTAAGTTCTGTCAGGACTCTGTTCAGCTTTGTACGGTCTCATCAACCGTACATTTAAGAGTACTTTGCGATCGCAGCAACCTACTTGGATGTCGTGCGTCACAAATATTACTTATGCTATATTATAACGTTTTAAGCAATGCACATCGAGTCAGACAATAACTGTGGAACTAACCACTTGTCAAGTGAATGAATCGCTACCACTTGAACTTGTTAACCTTACCTATACATTTTAATGTATCTTTAAACTTAACTTGTGGTTCTTTTTGTGTACGTCATAACTCAATCAACATTAACAAAGTGATAATGTACGGTGCCTACAACCATTGGCTCCTACATTTAATTGTCCTTCTTAGCTGGAAGCGTTACTCAAAAGCTCCAACGGTAATTACTACATGTTCGTCGATATGGAGGACAAGTGCGACGAGCTAAGAAAAAACGTGAACGAGCTATTATACTTCCTGGAAAACAAGTTCATGGCGTATGAAACAATGAAGAATACGAAAAAA
Organism: Amphipoea lucens; assembly: GCA_947508005.1. Lineage (NCBI taxonomy): Eukaryota > Metazoa > Arthropoda > Insecta > Lepidoptera > Noctuidae > Amphipoea > Amphipoea lucens. The sequence continues at coordinate 7,124,799 of OX382373.1, read as the reverse complement.
GCAGTACGTAACCAGTCGAAGCAAGTCTCGCCCAAGTCGTTTAACAAACATCATTCTGCAAAACTGCATGACCACGAGCGACAAAAATCTTTCAAGAGAACTTATCATACAGCATATACCTACTGGCCACACTGTGACGGAAATCATGTATTGATGAAATGTCCAAAGTTCATCAATATGGACTCATTCCAACGGAATAATATCGCAAAATTACACGTGTGTAACCTGCTTATACAGTCATGGCAACATAGATTGTGCGTCAGCAAAAACGTGCGAAGAATGCAACATTTAATGTAAGCAGCAATGTAATGTCTGCTGGGTCACAGGCCTTCTCTCTGTGAGAGGGAGTGCCCCATAATCCACCGCGCGGGCGCAACCTACCGTCTGGGTACCTATGCCTTACCCTAATCACGTAGTGATTATCTTAGTGCGCCATGCGCCACCAGCATACAAAGATAATACTTAGGTGCTGCGCGTCTCATTCATTGCCTAGTTGCGGTGCGTTGGGTGGTGCACTTGTCTGCCACGCTTGTATTTGCCGCCCCCTGAAGTTGTCGCCCGGGGCGCATGCCCCGGCAAGCCCCCCCTAAGTCCGGGGCTGATTGCAACCATAAAACAATACCTACATTCTTTTCCTAATCTAAAATCCTCAGTCAAATTGTTTTGATTACCTATGTCACTGAGAATCGCAAATGAGGAAAAGTAAGTCTATTAAAATTAAACCTCCGAAAAAACTGAAAAGCAAAAAATAAAAACCTTTTTTGTTTTACCTTAATAAATAAGTTCTTAAACTAATGCAAGTATACCTAAGTAATTTTGAGTCGGCGCCAAACAAGCAACTTAATATCGTTGCGAGTGGTCGTGCCGAGAGCGCATTTTTTGTTTGGAATGTTATATTTATCGCTGGAGATTTCACGTTGCATTATTAATTTGATTTGGTTATTTCTTTAAATTTAAGGTAATTTAGTGATCATTGTTCATTGATTGTTTGGCGCCGACTCAAAATTTCTTAGGTATACTTGCATTAGTTTAAGAACTTATTTATTAAGGTAAAACAAAAAAGGTTTTTATTTTTTGCTTTTCAGTTTTTTCGGAGGTTTAATTTTTTTGTTAAAAAGTTTTTATTTTATAATTTTTTGAGGCTATAATTTACTAATTACTACATGCATAATTTTTTATTACTTTTAAAATAGCTACCTACCTTACTTTAGATATTAACTGTTATAATTATAATCCTACTTTAATTATTCTTTTTTATGTAATAAAATACTTAAAAAAACAGGCTTTATATACCAATGTAGCCAGCCTTCGTGCACCTACTTCAGCGTGACGTCATCATCACTCCCGCAAGCTTTAGAGCGGCGAGTCACCCAGCCAGCCAGCACCCACGGCTTCAACGGGTATCCTGACCACCAGCATGCAGCGACCGCGCATACCTGGTCATCACCCTCAGCCTCATCAGCAACCTCGGCACAGCACACTGGCACTTTCGGCCGGTCTACAAGCAGAGCCCTCAATAAGCCTCTCCTGGTCGACGCCAGCAGTCAGCCTCAACCCGGCGCTGTACTACATCCGACGCACTGGAGCATAACGCAGCGCCACCCCGACTCACTGGGGACATCTTCGCAGACAGTTCCGACTCACCGTGAACTATGCGGCAACCGGTTCCGACTCACTGGAACCTCAGCTGGCCTGGCAAGCATCGCAAGATACAAGACTCAGCCCACTATCGACCTCCGGTCTCCGGGGGGGAGTGATGTAGCGGTATCTACAACGCCACATGCGAACAACGCGTCATACTGACGTCACGCAAATCCTGCATCGCGCAAGCAGAGTTTACACCGCAACTAGCATATATACAACAGCCCGACATGAATCATCGGGCAGTTGCCCGCCAGACACAACACCCGTCTGGTCGGAGGATCCTCCCTTTTCTATAGAGTATGAGTGAACTTTACACCCTGTTCCTCATACCTCTATACCAACATAGATAGGCCTTTTATTTTAATTGTAATACACAGCTCAGCATTAAAATCTGTGAATGAACAATAAATCACCCCTATTTTCCCACCCTTAGAGTAGGATTTTTTTTTCCAAATTTACATGGGACCAACTTCGAGGTATGTCCTATCCAATAAAAAAAGAATGATTAAAATCGGACTACTCTGTAAAAAGTTATGCGTGGTCATACATTACAATCAGTGAGTGAACAATCAATCATCCCCTGTTTTCCTACCCTTAGGGTTGGATTTTTTTTTCCAAATTTATATGGGACCAACTTCGGGGCATTTCCTTTCCAATAGAAAAAGAATTATCAAAATCGGACTGCTCTGTAAAAAGTTATGCGTGATCATACATAAAAAAAAAAAAAAAAAAATATACGCGTCGAATTGATAACCTCCTCCGTTTTTTCGTCGGTTAAAAAGACATGACAGTAAAGAACATAAAATAATTAACTTAATTGTGTACAAACATTTGTTTGGACAATCGGCATGATTCATTTCGAAGGAGTTACTACAAGAAAATCTTCATAGGTACCTACTGCATCTTATAATCCGAAATCAATTTGTGAAAGCCTCTTTCTAACAGTGGCCAACTGTTATTATATCATGTTGTTATTATGTGTTGAGAAACAAACGACGATCGCCACTACCCTGAATGCAATGTTACAAATGGTGAAATAGTTTTACCTACTTAATTGCATCGCGCCAACAAGTTCTAACTTAACTTAACTTTCTATAAACATCGACGTAAATGTATTTTTTCCCTAAAATGAGTTAAATATGCCAATGCACTTAAAAAGCGTATTTTCCTTAGGAAAGCATAGACGTAAAATAAAAGAAAAAATACCAGTTACTTTGATGTTTCTCCAAATGAGCGATGTATACAAAATTGTTTGTTTTAAACCTTGTTGCATGTTATACAGGTAACGTCGTACAGGTAGGTATATTTAAGGCAAATTATGCAAATCATTAAGTAAGTAGGTACTTATGGACATCGTAAATAATGAAGTGATGCATACCTTTTCTTAGAATCAGCCCGCTAGATATGACAACAGTTAAATTACTTAAAATGATGAGAGTCCCGATAATGTAAGCCACTGACTTGTACACCATTAGCTGTTCCTTCTCAATTGTCCGGTAGGCTTCATACAAATCGAACAAATGTATCTGTGTCACTTCACTTTGGTTCACATTAGAAATGTTTAAATTAAAGAAATCCATCACTTGGTCCAACGTCACATTTGTCTTGAAGTTCGAAATGTTCGTCTCCATGTTGCCGGGTTACCGCACCATTCGGGTCAGTTTCACAAATAAAATAAATTTACGAAATGTTAGCGGGCACATGTAAATGCCGTCGGTCGACAATGGAGAATGAAGCCAAACACGACGGCATCTTGACGATGACACTGACTCTGGGTCCGTAGTTTTGTTTGTTAAAATGACTTGATTTACATGTTTTGTGGTTCCTTAGGAATGTTTCTGTAGTCACACGATATTGGTAAATATCGACGTTATGCGGTACTGATGCGGTTGAGCAATGATCACTCTTGACAGCTGATAGATGTTTTTGTCATCGTTTTAGAATGTAACTGGTTCTTTGTGTTATTATTAGGTAGGAAGGTAGGTAGGTACTGTCTGTGTTGCAAATCAGGTTTGCTTTTTATAAATTCACTTGTTTCTCCAAGTCTGTGCTCCACACCATTCCGAATCTCTAGAGTAGCGTATAATATGTGTACGGAACCTTCGTAAAAGCAGTAAATTTTAAGTTTCCTCAGTTCGTTAAGTAGGGGACTACCTTCCTATGTTCTGAAGACGTGGCCGTTATTGCCAATTAAGTTCATTACAAGCGTTCAGTGCTTCGTTTTGAATACAAATTCGTTCAATGAGGATAACATAACAAAATATTTCAGGTAGTTAGTGAGGCTACTGAAATCTATAGAATTGTGTTGGATTTTCATAATGGAAGGTAGTGGTGAATATAGGTATGTCCGTGATTATCAACATAAATATTAAAAAAATATGTAAGCAGTTTAGTTAGGTAGGAAACACCGACATATACTCGTAGGTAGATAAAAAAAAATAGATAGAGAAAATAAATAGATATACGGGGCGAAAAGCATCTGCTTTTCGCCCCGTATATCTATTTATTTTAGCTGAGGGGAATGAAGGATTGCCCGCCCGCGCATGTCATGTTTACCTCATTATAGGTAGTACCTAGGTACTGTAAAGGTTATCTGCAAAAGGGAACCTTATTTCATTCAGGCTGATAGAAAAACAACTCTGGTTGCATTCGATCACTCAAGCTTTGGTGGCAGGGTGTCACCAAAGCTGAAAGCTGCTTGATATTATTAATTCCCAAGTAGAGGAAATGTTAGCTTATGGAAATTATTCGAGAATCAAAAAGCACCTATGCATCACCAGTTGCATTGGTGCTGAAGTCCGATCAAACTTGACGATGTTGTATTGATTTGATTATGGAATCCTAACTAATATTATACTCGTAAATGCGAAAGTACCTATGAAGTTTGTTTGTTTGTTACCTTTTCACGCCTAAACCACTGAACCGATCATCCTGAAATTTTGCATATACGTTGTCAGGTGTACAGAAACGGACATAGGCTACCTTTCATCCCGGAAAAAAGTGCTGTTCCCGAGGAAATCAACAATAACGTTATTATGATAATACATGGCGCCACGTGTCTTTCGAATCATGATTGAATTTTCTAAATTAACGCGAGCGAAGCCGCGGGAAATAGCTAGTAGTAAATAAAAAAGATATTACAGATGATCCTTTGCCTATCTTCGAAGATAGTACCTATGATTTATTTATTTATCAGAAGCGCGTTACCTACCTACCTAAGACGTTGTGGATTCAGATTTAAATTCCGGTAAGAAATAGTAGGTAGGTACCTACTTACTGTCTGCAAAAGCACAGAATACTTAATAGTACTGGCAAAAGGTTACATGCTCTGTGCTGTCTGCTACAGAGCCCGTTGGCTAAGAAGCGTTACATTAGATTAGATAGGATAGGGTAGATAACATTTGAAACAGAATCCAACCCTTTGGCGTATATATACCTACGTAAATACCAGAGGGCCATATTATTATGTTTGTTATGTTTGAAAAACTAACTTTATTACTTATCCTACATAAAAGAATGAATCGGTACCATACCTACCGAGGTACTTTAAGAAATGTTGTAGGGTATTTAACCATACCGACGCGCGACGTAGGCATGGTTAAATAGGTACCCTAACCATTGGTATTGCCTATTGGCATTAGAAGTCGAAAGAAAATGACACGTCTGTGTTATTTGTGTTTAGGAATTGTTTTGATCATGAGGCTATTAGTGAAGAACAACCGCCATTACCTTCTATAGTAATGGCGATTGGTGGACAATGGTCAGATCATCAGTTAAACCTCATATAATACAAATATCTGTCAATAGTCACATGACTCCAATACCTAATTATTCATGACAAAACATTAAACAGTGTTTTCTACAGGCACTTATGTAGAAAGAAGATTACTTATATTGGTAAATAATCTACTTATCATGAATGGAATTCTAATGCCAACATACTTCGTAAGTAGGTATTTCAGCAGGCTAGTGTGGTGTGTACCTACAGTTTAGGTAATTAGGTAGGTAATCTGTACAAAAACTACACAATGGGCAATGACCGTAGAGTTAGCGAGAGAAGCGAGTGCGTATGCCACCTGCGCCGCCGATCACTGGAAGACACTGCAGCATTGCACTGCAGTCAGACAGGCAGTCAGTCAAGCCCAAAACAAGTCCTGTGGAGGTCGGCAAAAGTGAACACATTCCCTTGTCACTTTTTGCTAGGATGATTACTTAGAAAATGTGGTGAAAACCTAGACATTAGTTACGCCTAGTTTTAATCTGTAACTTTGTGTACATGTTCAATAAATAAATATACACCTTGAGCTGAAAGTTGAATAAACAAATATAGAAGACAGTTGTTAGATACTTGTTGTTGTTGAAGTTAACAAAAGTCTCAAGTTAACTAACAAGTTATCAAACTTTTATATCAGGTGAAACGGAACGTGAACGTTGCGCTCCTTTGTAAGCCTAAAACACAAAAGACATCTGTAATTTTTGTACGAATTCGTTTAAATTCTTACAACATTCGTTGAATTCGCAAATTGAGTAATTTCATAAAATGATTTCAGGAATGTTTTCCATGATCAAAACAAAATTAGTACTTACAAAATAAGGAAAAAAATAATTTAATAATCGATATGCACGATGACATTTCAGTCCGTGGAACGAAACGTGAATCGAATTTGTTCTGCTGCGAATTTACTTTTATTTTTATTAATTTTAATTGTAAATATAATTGTGTGAATAGCGTAAAAACAATGTTTAATTTGTCTTTATTGAGGCAGTTTTCGAGGTGGGTAGAGTTCGATTGGGTTGGATTTTGTCAACATAACCTATAAAACTTATCTCAGTTTACATTCTCGCCTCAAAACACCAAATATACTATTTATAAATGTTATTTTCAGATTAGCAATATGTCCTGCTACAAAGATACCAATTAGCAGTAGAAGCATAGCTACAACAGCAGCAGTGCAGTTCAAAATTACCGATCAACTATGGTAAGTTACAAAACCCTTAGATTTTATTACTACCATTTCATTTATGTTCACAAAAAATAGATTTATTTAATAAACGAGTACTAGAAAAACAGGAAGTCGAACTTAGTTGAAATAAGCATAAATTTTTGACAACAATAGAAAAAGCAAGTACCTACAAGTTTTGTAATAATAATTTCTTTTTTATGAATTTTGTTTAGAACAAATATAATAATAATACAACTTATTTGACTCCTTCGCATTTTACAGGGCTGAGCCAATGAAGAAGAAGAAAAAGATAGACCCAGCTATTGTCAAGGCCCGAGAGGAGAGACGTCGTAAGAAGCTGGAGAAACAGATCAGAAGGTTGGAGAAGAATGCACGCCAGTTGAAGCCTATCGATGAGTTGGAGGTGCCTCTTGAGCTGCTAGACAACTTCAAGTAAGCAGTATTAATTAAGATTATAAAGATGTTGACCCAGTGGCAGTGGCAGATTTACCAATAGGCTGAGTAGGCTGGAGCCTAGGGTGGCAGATTTTAGGGGCGGCAAATTCGGGACTAACATTTTTTTTAAATGTCTTACTGAAATTAAAGAGATTAATATTTATATACCTACCATGTTTTTTTGGAAAGAATAAACAAAGTGAATGCTCAAATTCAGGCTTCTACCGTAGGTTATATCACAGTTGCCAATCTTATCTCTTTGAAAGTTTTTCGTAGCTGATGAACGAGAACATTTTACCTAAGTATTTTGAAGAAAAGGCGAAGCAGTATACAAAAGACATGGGACATTATTGTAGAGGTTGGTAGGGGTGGCAAAATTTGAACAGCCTATTGGCGGCAAATGTGTAAATCTGCCACTGCCCAGTGGGACAATACAGGTTAAATAAAAAAAAATAAAAAATGATCTTAAAAATTTAATTCTACAAAATACTTTTCTATAGATAGCCCGTGGCTGAATAATAACAGCCGTACAGGTCGATCGATTAGGTTAAGCTACGCTTGCCGCGATTGGCCTGTGGATGGGTGGCCATCTTTATATACTGAGACCCCTCCGTGCCTCGGAAAGCATGTTAAGCCGTTGGTCCCGCTGTCATTCGCGAATCTTTGACAGTTGTTACGGGTGGTCAGAAGCCAGAAAGTCTGACAACCAGTCTTACCAAGGGGTATCATATTACCTAGTAACTGGGCTGTGGAGGTCAGATAGGCAGTCGCTCCATGTAAAATAATGGTATTCAGCTGCATCCGGTTAGACTGGAAACCGACCCCAACATAGTTGGGAAAAGGCTAGGCAGATGATGACTTTACTATAGAAAAGATTTCAATAGAAAATTAGAGCAGAGTGCGGTAGGCCACCAGGGGGTTATCTTTCTCTTGACAATTAAAGAACTGAATAAAAAAATAAAATAATAATTTTCATGTTTACTTTACAGCAAACGAAAGAGGCCACAACCAAATTTAACAGCAGAGGTCATAGAGGCACGTGCACTGCTACAAAAAGACTGGACGCGATACAAGCGCGAGGAATACATGGCAAATGTGGCACAGATCGACAGAATCATGGGAGCACAGCGGAGAGCTCTTGATAAGCTGTTGGAAGAGTCCGAGGACTTGTACAATGAGGCCATTATGGTGTGTAGTTTGAAGTTATACTTTTTTTTTACTTTTACTAGGGTACTGTGTCCCACTCCTGGGACAAGACCTCGTTCCACAGCTTCCATCTTTTGCGCACCCTCTTTCCAGTTTTGAAGTTATGCTACCTATTTGGTAATAATAGCACTTTTCTGAGAAATTTAACATGAAGTTTCATTCACTTATGATAGCTCTAGAAACCAAAGCCAACTACAACCAAGAACCAAGTTTGGTATTTAGTTGGAAGTAATAAGTATTCATTTGTTTTTTAGTGTTTAAGTACTAAAAATTTCTTCAAAATTGGATAATGAAAAAAACAGACTTTGATTTTTCTTAATATGCCGAAAAACGGACGCAAATACATTTGTGCTTTCTTGCATACTTATATTTTTATTAATTTTGGTGTCCACAGCCCGACTTGCAGTTGATCCCATATGAAATCCGTAGCACCGTGGCGACACCACCAATCAAGGACTACATTTCACCAGACGGCGAATACATTGACGTATCTAAGAAGTGGGATAATTAGTGTGCACTGTGGTTTAGGTAATTTTATATTAGAGTAATAAAGTTATGTTTTAAATATGAATTTTATTAAATAGTACCAATTCGATAAAATGTTAAATGCTTAGGTATCCTTAGACTTCTGTTCTACTGCCGACGAGGAAGCGACGCGCTGTCAACGATTTTGTCGCTCAAGAAACGTAAAAAGGATTGCTAGGTCCCGTGTAAGTAAAAGAGCTATACTAGATTAATAGTCTGTTGATCACTGCCTATTCAGACCACCAGTGAGTAGGTACAACGAGTACTCATTATTTTTATCTTCTTTCAAAGTCAAAGCATTTATTTCAAATAGGCACATAAAAGGCACTTTTGAACATCAAAATTTACATTAAAATAGAATTGATTCTAGTCTAGTTTCAAACTATCATTCCCGTTTTCTAAACCCTGCCATTCTTTAAACGCAATTTTTTTCTCCTTTAAGCATCCTTTACACGTCTTCATTCCACCAACATGTATCCTTTTCTATCATACCATACCTTTCCCTTTTGATTCTCCAAAAACATCTTTTGCTACTCTCTTTATACAATCCGCTATCTCTTTCCAACATTCATTCACAGATTTTCCTTCCATATCCTTCGTTTTAATCATTTTATGTACAGTCGAGTTCATTAATATATTGGCAGTGACAATGTTTCAAAATATTGTAAGCGTTAAAATTATCATATATGTAGTTCTATACAAACTTAGACATCAATAAAATGTTTTCATATAAACTGTTCATAAGTATGTTACGGTAGTGCAGTCAAAAATATCTGACTACTGTTCGGAACATAAATATCTAAATACTCTAGATTTCAATATATTTGTTGCAACCTAGGATTCATAAATATCTATACAGCTTTGAATATTCAACTAAATGACCTTTACCATTAAATTTATTTTTGCTTGCCGGAGCAGAAGTTCGAGTAATAATACAATATTGCCGTTGAAGGATGTCATAACTGACAACTTCAAATTGATTTTGTTTCAAGATCTGTTTCATAGAAAAATAATTGTATAGATATTTGTGAACCTAACTTTGCACTAAATAATATGAACAAGGGATTGCGCACAATTTTTAGAGTCGTTGTCTGTAGTAATATTATTGATATAATGTAGTTACATATTTATGATGTCACTGATTGTTTACAATTTATTGTACGGCGAAGCTGTTTAGAGTTTTATGAAACTTACCATTGCCTATATATTTTTGATTCATGAACATGCTCAGATATTAAAGAACTCGACTGTACCTACCACCTTACATTCCTCTTTTTGTATCATACGCTACGGTTTTGGGAGGGGGCCGTTCCTTGTTCCAACTGGACGAGACACTGACTTTTACTTCCTTTATTACCAGTCTATGTTATGAGACTAAGCCTCACCTGGGAGCAGTTTACAGTTTTTAACACTTTTAAGGCTGTTTGAGGCGTGGAATTTACAAATGGGCTAGGTGCCAAAACACAATAATTGAGAAATTAAATAAAAATGCATTAGTTTCTTAGTCAACATTTTATTTGGCCATATTTAAAAAAAAAACTAAATTTTTTGGCACTTAGCCCATTTGTAAATAACACGCCTCGTTTCGTCTTACTAGCAACTAGGCAGTTGATTTGTGTCGCTTAGCGGCCACTTTTATCGCACATACGCCTGCACTATAATATCTCCCGCGCCGAAGGCTAGTCTCGGTTGAGATTCGCCGCCATGGCCGAAATTCGGTCTGGAAGACTTTAATTTCACCACAAGTAAAGCGCGCGTCGCTTCGTAAGATAAAAATACTATACAAGCAAATAACATTAATGATAATAGACGACAAGATTGTAAATGAGAGTAGAGAGAAGTTATAAGGTGCTCATTTCGTTTTTCGAACCACGTACCTACCTATTTGTTATTCCTGATTGAAGGCCGAAGGAACTTGCAGCAGTGCCTCGCCATCAGTGTTACGGTCTCCATATCCTATTTTCTCTCATACCCATCCTTCTGTCTTCCTACATCCCTTCAATCGGCTCTTAGAAGAATAATTTCTGTTAGCATGTTAACACCTCAAGTCAGTGGTAACATTTCCAAGTATCCCTACCACTGGAAATATATCAGTAGGGAAATAAGGAACAGGGGAGAAAATTGCCCTTAGGTACTGCTACGACTTATAGGTGCTGTCCATGTCAAAGCCTATGTTTGTACAATGGAGCATGAATTATTTCTGATTATACCTACGTAACTAGCACTTCGCCGTGACTTCGTCCGCGTGAATTTCGTACTTTAAACGTATTTTTGGAAAATTAATGATTACGATTTTTGCAGTGGGGGATTTACACTTTTTCCAAGTTCTGTTAAATTTTTGTTGCTGTTTAGATACGAGTACGTACCTCTTTCTGTCAATTTCTAGATAATTTTTACAATCCAACAACTTGGTTCAAATTGCACAGGAAATAGTTTTTGGGTGTATTTATGAGCTCAATCATGTACGATTAATAAGGCGGAGAATGTGGGGCGGCAAAACAAAATGGTGTCGTCCGTATCGTTGATTACAAAAAGAATATAAAGTTAATAAAATATAAGTATAATGAGGTTCAGTGAGGAGATAGAGGTTTAATGCTTATAGGTAACTACACGCTCATACACTTTGGCTAAGCCCCTCTTCATGCATTCTCATAGGATAACGACCCGGAAGAGAGGCTCGTAAAGTCGCCCAAGGGTAAAATCGATTTTCATGCATGATCTGCCACAGTCTTTGTGGCACAGAGATTTGTGGTGATTTTTTTGGCATCAAACATTCTCTTCATTGCCCTATTTATGTGTTATTAGCTTCTGCCCGCGGCGTTGCCCGCGTGGGTGTCGGAAATTATCCCACGGGAACGTGCAACCGTGGATAAAAATTTAGCTTATATCCCTAGGGAAGGATATATATGATGCCATCTCTATCCCATTGCCAAATTTGATCGAAATCCATTCAGTGGTTTAGGCGTGAAAAGGTAATACAGACAAGATTTACTTTCGAATTTATAATATTACTAGCTTCTGCTCGCGACTTCGTCCGAGTGAAATTTCTTGTTCCCTCGATCCACCCCGTTGCATCGCATCGCCTACTCGCGCGTACTTCATTTTCGCTTAGAGTTCTTTCTGACTTTTTTTTTTTTTGCTCAGGTTCTAAGGGTCCTAGCGTAATGTTAAATAGCATATAGCCTTCCTCAAGAATTAGGCTATCAAATGGAAAAAGATTTTTTCAAATCCGATCGGCAGTTACAGAGATTAGCGCGCTCAAACAAACAAAAAACAAACAACTCTTCAGCTTTTTTATTAGTAGGTACTTATATATTAGTATCTAAGAATAATGGCTCCATAAAATGCGGCACATGCACATCACATGTTTTAATGTTTTGAAACGAACTGTGTTTTGTTATTAATGAAATAACGATGTGCTAAAATCGATTTAGGCGCAGAATGCCCACTTCTCAAAATGGCAACTGAGTCTTTAGGGGAGTACCTAATTCTCAAAATGGCTAATTCTATAAATGACTCATTTTTAAAATGCCTAATTCTATAAAGGACTAATTCGCAAAACGGCCGCTTCTTTAAATACCTAATTCTTGAATAGGACGATTATTGAAAAAGAAAAATAAAAAAAAGAGTATTTCATCGATATTATATTATCGACTAGTTGCTTATCTACCTGCTTGTCAGAGCAGCATCTCTGCTAGCGACCATGATAACTTGGAAAACCAATGGCCAGTACCTATTTTGAGGAAAACCCTAATCCAGATGTTTGATTTTCCTCAATTTTGCTTAGTCATAAAAAAAAATGTAATATGCAAATTGTTGTCTACTCATCAAGAATCATTTATATTTTAATTTAACGCTTTTATGCTTTGTAGGCAAGCAGTAGGCAGGGGGCTTGATTGATTGGACCTTTGAATAATTTGCAAAGGTACCTATCATTACTTACCATTGCCTAATATAATGCACAACCTAACAATGTGTGCAAAAGAGTGAAAATAAGATTAAATTCTCCGTGTTGAATAAGCAACCATTACCAAAGCTGCAAAATCCTCACCCTCCTATTATCTTACTTCTTAGCAAGAAAAAATAACAAAAGGTGCAAACATTCTGACTCGGCGAATTCCGCACTGAATTTAAAATGCAACATCATTATTTTTTATAATGTTTTTGTGAAATTATGGCGGGGAAGTAATTTATTTCAATTTAGCGTCTAGGTAGTAGGTACCTAAAGTTATTCACGATTTCACGATAGGTATTCAAGTAAAGTAAAAGCGTAAAGTGGAATAAGCCTGGGTCACGAAAATAAGCTTTTGTCGATTTCAAGATTTCATTTCACTTTTCTGTGTATCTTGCCTATCCTAATCTATGGCTTGGTCTTTGACCGAGGCTCAGGAGTCCAACCTCAAGGCTTGCCAAAGAGCGATGGAGCGTAGCATCTTAAAAATTAAACTCCCTGACCGGATTCACAACACCGCAATACGCTCCAAGACAGACAGATGGGCCAAAGTCAACGGGCATCGTCACCGAGGCTGCAGGCCTAAAAAACGCTAGTGTGACGATTTGGACTCGTTTCTAACAGATTGGGTGGAGAAGGCATAGCACAAGGTGGAAAAATATGGGGGAGACCTTTGCCCAGCAGTGGGACAATATATGATAATAAAAAAAAATACCTATAAATCTGGGCATTTGCGACTTTTCGCTATCGTGACTATTAGGTAATCCGAGACAGCGCTTTTACAACCTTTAAGTGTATAAAGCAGGCAGTTATAGGTATCTATTGATTTACATAACATAAGTGTATTATGTGATAGTGACGTTAATGATTTGCTCAATGTTACAATACCAACACCTACCTTGCGATTGACGCACCCCGCGCAAGGTTCTTGAGGTGAAATAATGATGTGCAAATATAATAAATTGTCTGCACCTACGTAGATCTTGCGTTTGTTTTGCATGTTTGCTTTTGGTACCTATTTTGTACCATGTTCACGGAAAATAACATACGGATGATAACTTACTTACGCCTGCATTTTCCAAAAGGATTGGCAGTGGTGTGTACCTGCCTATAAGTAGTAGGTACCTACATCCATATTTCACTAGTTAGGTAGGTATGTGTAGGTAATTGGGGGCGAGTCTAGTGCCATCAACTGAGGACAAATCCAGACTCCGGGCTGCTTCTGAGAAATTCATAGGTACTGTGGGACCTCGACGACGTTTGGATTAAATCAAAATCCTTTTATATATTTGTTAGGATTATATTTTTAGTCTTTTTTTGATTATATATTAGACGTCAAACCTACGACTCTTATCTGACATCTGTTTGAATGTTCGAAAGGAACTCGTTATAAATATATGCAGCGGCCTGACCCGCAAGGAGGTCAGTAACCCTCAAAGAAGTCTCTACATCAGCTACGCCCACCTTAGAATAAAAGTATGGGCATAGCCTGAGACTTTTATTCACACCATTCGAATATCCAAACCCTATCTTCCTATCCTATTGTATATCTACTTAAATCCGAGGAACAAATTTACATGATGAGGTCCGTCTCTTGCAAGAGTAAGCTTAAGTCAGGACGTACGAATCGCGAATCCAACACCACGTTAAGTGTCAAGCAAATTAACATCTATATGTGCCAATATGCACCCATACAAACTAACGTCGTCATGCTTAAACCTCGTCGTGTCAAAACCTCGGTAAAAGGCGCGACGCGGCCTCCTAATAATAACACTTGATGTGAGAGTTCACATCGACCTAGAAGAGGCTTAAGAAAATTAACCGATCTTAGCATCAAATTCTTTTAACTCCATCGGACGGGATTGAGCCAGAGGGAGGGAAAAGTTTAAGAGGCCAGGGTTCAATAAAAAACTAATATATTATGCTCGTACTCCAGAAAAAAATCTTTAAAGTCCTACTACGTTCTCTAAAATCCTAATATCATTAAATATCAGTCAATACTGATGCAACTGTGGGTCCTCAAACACAAGTTGAACCGAAAGTGTCAACCAAACACACTTTGCAAGGGTTATACCCCTGTTAGCAAAGTCGGTGACAACTTATGCTGAGTGTCTGTCACCCCCCCTTCTATAGGAGTGACCACAGTTATAACAACAACTATCCTCCTATAACGCGCGTCATTAAATACTGGAGTACTCGCATGTTCTCCCTACTTGTAATCACGTTGAAATCGACAATCTATTCAGGCCTCCCTTTAGCCCGTTGCAGGTGTGAGGGCGCACCTCACAGCCCTCTGGGAGGTGCGGATACCTCACACGCTCCCGGCCGCGTCCGATGTATTTTCTCACAGCATATGTAACACACAAATGGACACATATTAATAAATTGTAACAATCATACAAACTAAAATAATGCACTAAAATATGATGTTTACATTCAAGTGACATATTTACATTACATGACAAGATACATGACAATTAAAAAAAAAAACAACAACTATTAACATACTAGTATGAAAAGGTTTTAATTAAATAATCTGAATTAAAACGGTTTCTATCTCTAAACTTCCTTTTTCTGAATTTATATTTTAAAATTGAAAACTTCTTTATAAAATGATGCTTGTTTATAAAAAATGTTTTTATAAAATTATCAATTATTAAAAAACTTTTTGGAAATAATATTTTAGTTTTCGCTTTCTTAATAAATGGGATTCTTTTCTTCTTTCGTGCTTTTCTCTTATTGTTTGCAGCACATCGTGAATAAAACTTATTAAAATTAGGGACATCTACATGACATATTATACAATTACTACGATTACGAACTATAACTTCATCCGTAGGAAAACTAAATGAGTCTATTGATCGTACGGAGTCGTTCAACACCTCTGCATCTTCATCTCTGACTGCATCCAAGTTCATATCATCCTCAACTAACTCATTCGTTGTTTTCATCATTGTGTTCGCTCTCGAACACTTCTATCGGCTCCTTCTCCTCCTCTGCGAGGATGCACGCCTCGCTGCTGCGCTCGTCCTCATCTCCATAACTGCCAACTTCCACGCTGCTTCCTAGGCAGCACTGCTCGTTCTGTAGCGGGTCATCATGTCTTCCACTAAATAATACAGAAGCATCATTATCTAAATTTACAATATTTACAACATTTTCTTGTCTGCTTTCCTCAGACCGATCTTGTGCTATCTCGACTACTTGCACCTTATTAATTCTTTTGTCTCTGTGACATTTACATGGAAGCTCCTCCCATAACACTTCACATATCTCATCAAATGACATGTCGTCATAGTATTTCCACTTATGAACTGCTAGGGCAGCACCCTCAAGATATGCGCTTAATATGAGCGCCCAGTCGCTCTCACGCCATTTATTATAGGCGGCAACAACTTCAAATCGCCTCAGAAAGTCTTCTAGGCATACGCCGTCCATGCCCGCAAAAACTTGAGCCATCTTTCTCTCCTTATATAAAAAAAATACATATAACCACTTAGCTTTTTATCCTCCTGGCGACGTTTCTTCGCATCTAATAAATACTCACAGTATACTTTGAGGCCTCGCTTGGCATACGAGAGGTTTTTTCACTTCTATGAGTGCTGAAACAAATTCCTATCTCGCAAGCTTGGCGAAAATCCTGCGAAACACGGCGCACTCCACCAAATGTGGGACCTCGACGACGTTTGGATTAAATCAAAATCCTTTTATATATTTGTTAGGATTATATTTTTAGTCTTTTTTATATTTTCATAATTCAATCCTTAAATATTAGACGTCAAACCTACGACTCTTATCTGACATCTGTTTGAATGTTCGAAAGGAACTCGTTATAAATATATGCAGCGGCCTGACCCGCAAGGAGGTCAGTAACCCTCAAAGAAGTCTCTACAGTACCTACTGAAAAAGCCCAATAGGTAACTGTAATGTATGTAGTAAATAAGTCATTGAGGGTAAATTGATATTGCTAGACATAAAGCATTGAAGGTAATCGCGTTGATGTAACTTTTCTAGCCAGTACCTGTACAGTCGAGTTCTTTAATATCTGAGCATGTTCATGAATCAAAAATATATAGGCAATGTTAAGTTTCATAAAACTCTAAACAGCTTCGCCGTACAATAAATTGTAAACAATCTGTGACATCATAAATATGTGACTACATTAAATCAATAATATTACTACAGACAAAGACTAAAAATTGTGCGCAATCCCTTGTTCATATTATTTAGCGCAAAGTTAGGTTCACAAATATCTATGCAATTATTTTTCTATGAAAAAGATCTTGAAACAAAATCAACTTGAAGTTGTCAGTTATGACATCCTTCAACGGCAATATTGCATTATTACTCGAACTTCTGCTCCGGCAAGCAAAAATAAATTTTATGGTAAAGGCCATTTAGTACCTATAGACATTTATGAATCCTAGGTTGCAACAAATATATTGAATACTAGCTGCGCCCCGCGGTTTCACCCGCATAAGTTTCGATCCCGTGGGAATATTGGGATAAAAACTATCCTATGTCCCCGGGACTCAAACTATCTCTATACCAAATTTCACACAAATCGGTTCAGTAGTTTAGGCGTGAAGAAAAGACAGACAGACAGACAGAGTTACTTTCGCATTTATAATATTAGTTTGGACTAGAGTATTTAGATATTTATGTTCCGAAGAGTAGTCAGATATTTTTGACTGCACTACCGTAACATACTTATGAACAGTTTATAGGAAAACATTTTATTGATGTCTAAGTTTGTATAGAACTGTATTATGATCATTTTAACGCTTACAATATTTTGAAACATTGTCACTGCCAATATATTAATGAACTCGACTGTACCAGTACGTTGCTACGTGTATTATTTACTACCGTATCCAGTGTTCCCAACCCAAGAATTCTTCAGTGGCGACGAGGATTCCCCGATCTCATAGAATCGAACCCATGACTTTACGCTCAGCAGTTGCGCTTGCGACCATTAGACTAACGAGGCAGTCAGCCAGACAATTTTAGTCAAGTCACTGACAACCTAACAACTCATCTACAAACCCGCACTGGGCCCGCGTGGTAGGTTATAGCCCACTCCCTCTCGAAGAGAGGAGGCATGTGTCCCAGCAGTGGGCAGTTGACAACTTTATAACATTTTATTAAACATTAATCACATTTTCAGAATCTTGTAAAATTCACTTACCTATAAGTCTAATGGACGTACCTTATAATCTACCTCTATCTACATTCAAGGATGTATATCTATCTATTGAATAATTTGCTTAATTAATAATTTAAAACAGTTTGCGGTTTGCCTTAATCATTTCGTAATCATGGAAAAACGGTTCTAGAAAAACCCTGTTACCGCGAGGCGAGTAAATGCTACAAAATCATTATAAAGCAGACAATTTTTATGCGAAATCTGTTGAAAATATTAAAGTACATTATAAAATTATACAGCTGCCGGTCCCCATCCGCAATTATCGCGGTAAAAATGATTGCACCGCGATCTTCATCAAAAGAGCGACGCTTTTCATTCGCGCTCCGAATGACTGTATCATACTGAAAGTTAATAGGTATCTATGACTCGAAAGCTGATATTTAAAATTCTGCTTCAAAATCATTAGTGTTAAAGTCGAATATCCAATAATCATCGTTGCATGTTGCGCCATATCTGAATTAAGAGGAGTAGTGTCAACGTTGAGGTGATTTTAAAAAGATACATGTTCCTCGGTTCCACCTGTAGTCTTTTCATGAAGTTTTAATAGCTTTTAGTGCCCTTTGAGGTTTGCCTCGGGTCTGTACGGGGCACGAATTGAATGGTGCTAGTTTACTGGGTCAAGTGATGCCTATTGATGGTACTGAGGACTCGACACTCATGCTAGCCCTAGTTTCTTAGAGACATCTTCTAAGGAAAATGAGCTATCTAGTCTTACCGCGTGACCTCAAACGTTTTCCTGCTAGCCGCGAAAGATTTAGGACATTTAATAAATTTTGTACGATGTCGTACGAAAGTCTACGTTAATATCCCAGGAGGAATTAGAAGCGTAGGCGCACATAAATTATTCCAATATCATCACAATATTGGTGATCGAAATTGAATTGGGTGCCTTTATATCATATAGAATTCATAGGGAGAAGTAGGTATATTTTGTGATATTAATATTGGCAATGTCGTCGATCCAACCGGAACTTGTGTAGGGAATTTCAATAACAGACATTACACTGAAATATATACTCGATATTCTCTAGCGGTTCTATTATACTTTTATACGCTTAGGGAGCGTTTGTACCGCTTCTATTGGGAACAAGACATCTGTTAGATTAGATGCTTACATTATATCATATTGGGTCTATTTTCTTGCCTTTATTTGTAAAAAGGGTCGTAGGTATGAGACTAAGGAATGTCTGAAGCTTATAACATAACTTTACACGCACACTTTTATGTCTGAGCAAATCGGCAAAGAAAATGCCCAAAGATATGCTAATAAATTCAATGTTGCTCACGGACTCAGTTAAAATAGGGAATAAATCAAAGTGAGGTGCGAAGATCTTCGTTTCCGATTAAAGGAATAACTTTTGGCAAGCCACAGCGAAGCCTCGGGTAAGCCTTGAGGGCGAGACATTTATTGGGTTACCATTTAAATCCCGCGTTAAACTGTCAGGTCTATTTATCCTGGGATAAAGGCAGCGATGAAGTGTAAGTATTCAATTTGTTTTGTTCCAACTCTCAGCCTCAGATAATAGATTGTTATTGTTAGATTTATCTGTGATGGCAGATAGGTAGCCTGTTTAGATCCTCAGTCTTATTGACAATAGACATGTTTACCTATAAATAGAAGTTTCTAATGTTTTGCCATTATTTAACTTAGATAATACTTTCAATCAAAATACAGGCTGAATGCACTGAATGCGCGTGTATTTTGATTGGAAACTTCTCGTTGAGCACTATTCAAGTGTTCAAGTTGCCGGAAGTTCATCGCCGCGCTGCCGCGTAGTTGGACAGTTCGGAATGAGGACGTGCTAGAGGCACTCAAACTAAATCCTCTTTTCACCACGTCAGTTCAAGTTCTTAAACCAACATTCAGAGTTTTTGAAGTGAAATTTCTTAGGCGGCAATTCGATAATTGGACGAGAATTGAGTGTTTCAGGGACGCGTCTCGGCACGTGTGTTACACGAGAGAGAAAAAAGACATCTCCGACTTATTCTTTATTTTTTTAGAATTTTCATTTCTATCACATGTTTTGCTGCGTCCACAATTTTGTTTTAGTCATACACTTCTAAATTTTTGATATAAGAAGGGAATGCGTGGCACGCGGCATTTGTTTCAGTGAAAAACTCGAGTGGTTTCTTACACATACCTACTCTCTACTGTGTAGGTGTGCATTATGTATAGCAGGGCATCAATGTTGCATACACCTCAAGGTCTTAACTAACTAGAAGACATTGTCCTGCAGATTATCGCAATCATAGCTACAATAGATTGAGGCATATACAATCAAAGGTAGCTACGTGCCTCTATGTCAAATTATCAGGAACCGAAAAAAAAGTTTTTATTTATTATTTATTTAATATGTACTTTATTGCAGTACACCACAAAATACATAACATGAAAAAATACATCAAACACTACAAAATATACAATGGGCGGCCTTATCGCTTTCTGCGATCTCTTCCAGGCAACCTTGGAATGGACAGTTTTCTAATTTAAGAGTTAGGGGTTTTCATACTCTCCGAGTCTATTCTCCATACTTAGTTAATTTTTTGAAAGTGTGGCGCTTAGCTGCCTTTGATTCTATATGCCTCAGATAACTAAGGATTTGCTCTACATGCGACTAGAAAAATACCTATCAGCTAGCTATCCTGTGGAAACCAATTGAAGAAGAAGCTCAGTTTATTGCGTTCCCTTATTGCTAGTGAGAGTGGGAACATTTATTTGCCAGCCCGTAATTACCCGGGATTATCTCGGCTCGCCATCTCTGCACAGACGTGATGTGAAATTGAATTATTTTCGTTTCCATCGTCGCTAGGGACTGTCCTTTACCAATTTGTCCGGTTGTTCGCTTTGATTTTCATACATTGAATAAATTTCAGCGTGGAAGTATCTTGTAACAAGTAAAGTTTGGTCTTGATTTCAGCACCCTAATTGCGTAACACAATTTCAAACGCAATCTGAATAATTTTATAGGATATTGCTAATCCATTGCTTCATAATGTTCGAAAAATTTGTCTGCCTAACAACATAAATAACGCAATGAATGTTGTTGAACTTTCAAAAGAAAAAAATGCGATTGCTACTGATAGTGTGTTACGCAATTAGGTACCCCGCAGGTCGCAAAAAATATATTATCATTCATCATTTGATACGTAAAAAACTAATCGATTTGAGATGCAGTGAATTGAAACAAATAGGTACCTAATCGGCTTTGTCAATGAATCTGTAGACGTGACATTATAGAAATCTCGGCAAACTTCAAATGTGGATAGAAATTATGTAGGTTACCTAAATAGGGATGGGCTTCAATCTTATATTATTTTTCGTTTTTGTGCTTTATTTTTATGATTTTATCATTACCCCGCGTCCACTCGCGTGGTCACAAGCGCGTGGTCGGGCCGGCAGAGGGCGCCTTCGCATTGTTATAGACGCGGCCTAATGCGTCACGTCTAACTGCTAATAAATGTATTTTCGAATTTTCTTTTTTTCAAGGTTTTCCTTTCAGAACGTTTTGTATGGATTTGTGGATACGCCAAAAAGGCTACCTAAAGACCTACACTATATTATCACTATTCCATCAGATAAGTTCCTTATATCAGATTTTCTTTTCCGCGACTTTGAAATCGTTGCCGAAGACGTACTAGAGTGGGGTGATTGACACGTACCTAAGTAGGTATCATCAATAACCTAGAAACAGCAAGGGATTTAACAAAGCCTTGAGATAAACATCAGACTGTCGTCTAAAATGGACTTGAAATGGAGAAGGCTTAAATCGTCTCGATAGGTACAAAAAAAGGAGTCTGTGAAAAGTTGGCAGCGATTTCGTTGATAGGTAAATAAGTGAAGTAATGATCAGTCTTTTCCATAGAAATGTAAAATATCTATGGTCTTTGCCTTTGGATTGGACAACGAGTAAATCTAAATGGTTAACGTACAACGTGAGAAGATTGTACAGAGTAGAAGTCAATAAGTCCGTTAACATATCAAATGGTCATAAACCCGAATTAAAAAAAATGGTGAAGGCATTAGTGATGTGGTGATGTTCATCAGATCAGTGTATGAACGTAAACTAAGCAAAAGAATTATGGTAGGATCATAGCAGGTGCCATCCTGTAGTTTCTGCCTTCCCCATGGGAAAAAAGTGTGAGTTTACGTATGTGAATTCTATTCAAACTTATGTTTCAAATTGATGTTATTCCATGTTAAACAAATATCAACTTTATTTTAATGGTAAAATTAAGTTGATTTCAGAGTGACTAGCACTATTGAAACAGTTATAAAAATATTTGTAGATGTAGTGTAAACTTCTTATTGTGTAGGAATTAAGGCTATTATTTCATAAACTCATATTTGTTTACATTTTTGGCAAATAAATCGCGAATGCAGATTAGTGATATAGTAAGTACAACTCAGTGTTCCAAACTTATTGGCTACGTTACGCGCGGGTTATGACTGACAAATTTTATTATACCTGGTATAAAATATTGTGTTAGGCAAAAAGCTTTTTCCAGTCAGCTGTATTAACTTTCCGTTTGCTCAGTTAGCAGTTTGTTTCGATTCAATTTGGTTCAATAAGTTCGTAAACACAGAGGCGGCGCTTCGCGGCGCGGCGCGGGTGACGATGAAATTCAATTTTAGTGATCGTACTACTTAGGTACCTATGTAATTTTTTTTACAAACTGGCACGTAGTTTACAGTTTGTTCGATCGAAGAATAAGAAAACGAGTGTCGCGCGACGCGGTGTACCTACGAGCTGCACCCTAATTTTGAAGGTTATTGCTAATCCATTGCTTCATATGTTCGAACAATTTGTCTCCTCAACAACGTAAATAACGCAATTAATGTTGTTCAACTGTCAAATCAATTAATGTAATCCCTACAAATGTCGTGGGTATCGAAACAAAATGAAGTTAGTAGGTGGTCTGACTCTGACTCGCACACGTTAAACTAAAAAAAAACAGTGTATCAGTGTTTTATTAGAGCATGCATGTAATTTAGGTTAATGTAACCATGACCGAACGTAAGAGGGCCCATCTTTACACACCAAGACCCCTCTGTGCCTCGGAAAGCATGTTAAGCCGTTGGTCTCGGCTGTCATTCGTGGATCTTTGACAGTCGTTACAGGTCATCAGAAGCCTGAAAGTCTGACAACCAGTCTTAACTAAGAGCTATCGTATCACCCAATAACTGGGTTGTGGAGGTCAGATGGGCAGTCGCTCCATGTAAAGTACTGGTATTCAGCTGCATCCGGTTAGACTGGAAGCCGATCCCAACATAGTTGGGAAAAGGCTAGGCAGATGACGATCGAACGTTTTGATTTTCCAGAAGATTTCAGCTCTCTGCAATACAAAAAGGTTTAAACCGTCCAGTTAAAACAATATAATTAGTCCACACGCGTGAGATTAATAATGCGGAATAATGTACTTCCTGATACGGATGCTAAAACAACTGCCGACTCCCTCTCACAGAAAGAAGGCCTGTGTCCCAGCAGTGGGACCATTATTAGTAGGACAAGGACTTAACGGTATCACAGCTCATCAACATCTTATATACTTACTTTGTTCTGTCAATCGCTGTGTATACACAATGGTGCTCTCTCCGCAAGGTAGCAAATGCCAATCCGTTCCAGATCTGTACTCAGGCGAAGATGCTGACTCAAATGTAACGCAGAGAAACCTTAAGAGGAAGCAGCCCGACTGCGAGCTGACTTTGGCTATATCTACATTATCCGAAGAATTTAAGAGATCAATGAATACTCTGCATGTTGACATGCGTGACCAATTTACAAATATAAATACGAACATCAGCAATCTTAGAGATGAGTTCAATAATTTGTCATCTACCTCCGCTCAAATTCAAAACGATTTGAAAGAATTACGCTCCGAGTTCACTGGAACCAAAAAGGATTTAATATCCCTAAATACAAAACACCAGGAATTGTCGCAAGTCGTCACAGAATTGAAGTCGTCAGTTAATTTTAACTCAGCGAACAATATTGACAACATGAAACGTATCGCGGAGATTGAGTCAAGAATTAAAACTTCTGCGTCTGAGACCATATTATTACTGGAAAATAAAATAGATCGGCTGGAACAACATGCTAGACAGTGCAATATTGAAATCGGAAATTTGCCCGAAAAACGTGGTGAAAATCTAGTGGTAATCTTTGAGTCAATTGCGTCTGCAATCAACATACCTTTAATGCAAAGAGATATAGTGGCTATTCACCGCGTTCCACACGGACACACACAAAATTCACGTCCGAAAAATATTATAGTGAAGTTGAGTTCCCGGTTGCTACGTGATAACGTGCTAAGCGCTTATCGACTGTCCAAAGGTATTACGTCAGATCAAGTTGGTCTCTCTGGAACTCAGTGTCGGATTTACTTGAACGAGCACCTGACGCTTCGTAATAAAGAGTTATTTCGCAAAAGTCGTGACGCTGCCAAAACAAACAAGTTTAAATATGTATGGGTCCGTAATGCCACTGTTTTGGTCAAGGAAACGGATGACTCAACCACGTTTGCGATCCGCTCGGAAGATGATATTTCTAGAAATATTAGGTCTAACATTTCCACCGATAAAATGGTCGGTAATAACCAATCTTAAATTGTATTGTTTGCTTAACCTTATAATTACAAATAAGATGTCATTTTTTTGTGTTTTTCGTTTTGTTGCGGTCAGCGGTGTTATTATTTTTCCACTTATTTTAAAGCACTGTTTACAATGTAAAATATTACTCAATAATGTCACATACATACATTGCATTCCTGCCAATAATCCTGATATTGTTGCTGCATATTATAATTACCTATGTCGATTACATGTTTACTCCTTGTTTTTACTTTTCGATAGGATAATGGAAAAGTACCGAAAAAGTCATAAGCGTTGGTTTGCGTTAATTAAAAATGGTAGTCTCACATATACTTCTTTGTTTATTTTCCGTATACCTTCACACTTTAAAAATGGCTGATGATAGTAAACTTTCCATATATTATCAAAACTGTCGAGGAATTAGGACTAAATTAAATACCCTATATCTAAATATATTGTCGCATACATATGACGTCATTATCTTGACCGAGACCTGGTTGACGCCGGAAATATCCGACAGTGAATTTATTGATCACCGCTATTTGGTAATTAGATGCGATCGTAACCGTTTACTCACACATAAAAAAGATGGCGGTGGTGTCCTTGTAGCCGTATTGAAACAACTAAAACCGACCTGTCTATCATTTTTGCCCCCGATAACGTTACCTGAACATGTCATAGTGAAAATTCCCGCCAACAATAATAAGTATCATTTGATTTGTGCAACTTACATACCTCCAAACTCAGCTGATGATACATACTTAACTTTTATTGAGTCTCTGTCAATTTTGTGCGATGACCCACACATTGAAAATATTGCTGTAACAGGTGACTTCAACCTGCCATTAATTAACTGGGAAAAAAAATCATCGTGGATGGAATATGCTACAAATAATAAAATTACAAACGTTATTCGCAATTTATTAAACTTCTGCTCCCAACAATCTCTGAAACAGTATAACCATTTATCCAACTCTGTCGGTCGCATCTTGGACTTATTTTTTTGTAACACTCATACCGTAACGCTTACTCCTGATACTACCCTCTTACCAATTGATACTTATCATCCTGCGTTTTATGTACACATTTCTTTCTCCTACCCTACACAAAATTCTAAATTGAGTGCTAATAAGAAATTAAATTATTACAAAGCTAACTATAAGGAAATAAATACCGATTTGGGTAATGTTGATTGGAATTCTTTACTTGACACCTTGGCGCCTAATGAATCTGTTTCTACTTTCTATGAAAAACTTTATGAAATTATACGATTGCACACGCCAGTTTGCAAATCCAAGAATGTGAATTACCCAATTTGGTTCTCCAGATCACTTATAGCTATTTTTAAAAATAAAACCCGTGCTTGGGTTAGGTGGAAGAAGTATGGGAATTTAAGCGACTATGAGGCGTTTTCCATCAACAGAACTAAGTTTAAAAAAGTAGCCGACCGATGCTATAATAACTATATCAAAGTTGTTGAGGATAGTGTTGCTACCAATATTAAGGCCTTTTGGACATATGTTGCCAACCGAAAAACTACAAATACAATCCCATCAACGGTTCGCTACAACCATATCTCATCTAATGATCCTATCACTACCTGTAACCTATTTGCTACATTCTTTCGCTCGGTGTACGAGCCGTCAACTTTTGACTACAACTCTTGGAAACCACCCATTAACAGCGCTGACAATGATATCAACTTGTGTAAGCTGCATCTTTCTCTTGATGCTATACGTAAAGAATTAAAATCACTCGACTCATCTAAAGGTCCGGGTCCGGACGGGATTCCATCAGCTTTTTTAAAAAATACGTATGATACAATTTGCTATCCTTTATTCATCGTATTCAACAAATGTTTATCTCATGGTGTCTTTCCTGATGTATGGAAACATGCAAATATTGTGCCAGTTCACAAAAGTGGACCCAAGCATGATGTAGCAACTTATCGACCTATCTCTATACTATCCGCATTTTTGAAACTCTTTGAGAGACTTGTTCATAACGTGGTATATCCGGCTATTCACAGTGTGCTAATAAATGAACAGCATGGTTTTGTTAGGGACAGATCTTGTATTAGCAATCTCCTCATTTTCACAACTCATCTCTTTGAAAGTATTGACGATAGGCAACAGATTGATGCGGTTTACACTGATTTCCAGAAAGCGTTCGATAAAATTGATCATAAATTACTACTTGATAAAATTGCTTACAACGGTATTAGAGGTGACCTTTTGAGATGGTTTGTATCTTATATAACTAACAGAACTCAAAAAGTAGTGGTTGATGGCTTCGAGTCCAGCTCTATTCAGGTCACGTCTGGTGTCCCCCAAGGCTCTATTCTGGGTCCTCTACTATTTATTTTATTTATTAATGATATTAAAAACTGTTTTCAACATTCAAAATTTCTTCTTTATGCGGATGATTTAAAGGTTTATAAAATAATCTCAAATAAACAAGATTGCATGGATTTCCAGCAAGATCTGGACCGTTTTTCTAACTATTGTTCCTCCAATAAGCTTCATCTTAGTCTTCCGAAGTGTCATGTTATAACGTTCACCAAAAAGAAAAATAAAACTGAATTTCACTATTGCCTTGCTAATACATTTCTAGATAAAGTTACTTCTCTCCGTGATCTTGGGGTCCAGCTGGATTCGAAGCTCCATCTAGATGTTCATATAGATGAGATAGTTAGTAAGGCTTACCAAATGTTTGGTTTTGTAATGAGGGCTTCCAGGGAATTTCGTCGACCTTCCACCTTTTTGCATTTATATAAATCCATAATTAGGCCACAGCTAGAGTTTGCAGTACCTATATGGAACCCTCTGTACAAAAAATATAATGATATTTTGGAGCTGGTACAACGAAAGTACCTACGTGCTATAAGTTACAGATGTTTTCGGAAAAAAGCCTCATACCACCTTCTTCTAAAAAAATACGATCTTCTAACCTTGCAGTCAAGACGAATGCTCCTGGATGTCATGACTTTGTTTAATGTGTGCCGCAATAAATTTGACTGTCCCGACTTAGTCAAGAATCTATGCTACCTCGTTCCTCGAACAGTACATATTCGTGAAGTGCGCGCTCGGCGTTTGTTTGCTACTAGCCGTTGTAAATCCAATGCTGGGTCGCGCTCTCCACTTCATCGCTTGGTTGAGTCTTACAACGGTGAGTTTAATGTAGTCGACATATTTTTTCTGAGTAAAAATATATTTAGGCAGCGAATTCGGGCAATACTTAAGGATCGGCAGTCGAACTTGTAATGTATGTATATCTGTTCATATGTACTGTGGCCCGGTTTTTATATATTGTGTATGAGTTTTGTATTTATTATGTGTGAGTTTTGTATATTGTGCATCTAAATTATAATTAACTGTAATTTTAGTTTACATCATATATATGTATATATATGATATACTATATGTCTCTCTAGTTATAAAGTATTTAAAGTAATCTGTGGAAAACGTAGTGGGTAGCATATTTATCACAGTTTAGTATTTAAGCCTTGTTGTAACACTGTAATATGTTACTGTTTGTTTTTCCTTAATAAAATAAATAAAAAAAAAAAAAAAAAATAAAAATTATAGGCTGAGTATATAAGTACACAATAACAAAATGTAGTACACGATTCAGCATTTATGGAGGTCAGTAGAACGATCCAAAATGGGGTTCCTAGACGCTGGAAAAAAGGCTGCCAAGCTCAAATGGGATTGGGGGGGTCGCGTGATTACGTCAGCTTGTTATACGGTGGGTGCCTGAGAATGGATGGCACCGCCCGAGGCCAGCCAAGGAAGAGGTGACGAGGCGACCTAGATGTGTACCGCAAGGGATCTCAATGGATCAAGGAGGCATCATGTTCCTGAGCCCCCAAATTTTGGGGAGGGCTCAGGAGTGCGACAATATAGGCTAGAAAAAAAAAATAAGTTGGACGGTAAGCTGTAAACAATACTGATGTCAAATCTGTCTTTCATTTTCGCTTGATGTCTGCAGGCTCACTTCAGCATAATTTATGGTGTAACTAGCTGCGCCCCGCGGTTTTACCCGCGTAAATGTCGATCCCGTGGGAATATCGGGATAAAAACTATCCTATGTCCTTTTCCGGGACTCAACCTATTTCTATACCAAATTTCATCTAAATCGGTTAAGTGGTTTAGGCGTGAAGAAGTAACAAACATATAAACACACACACTCACAAACTTTCGCCTTTATAATATTAGTGTGATTAGTATGGATAGTTAATTATCCTGACATCTGTTCCACTTCAATGTGTGTTCCGCATCTGTGGTTTGCTCTCAATCCCTGTAGCTACTCGTGCATGGTGCTACGTGTCCCACAGGAACTCGATACATTGAGGGTACTATGGTAAGATATGTCACAATAGATACTCTGATTTGAAGGTTCGATATTATTCAGAATAGCTGCCTTTTCAAAAGTTTAAAGTTCCGGGGAGTTAAACCTCGACGTAACGACGGTAGGGTGCGTATCTGGTGCGGGATTGTCCGAAAGGGTTACCGCTACCCCGGAACATAAAGGGCTAAGGAAGGAACACGGATGGGTTTTAGTCAGTAAGAGTCTGACACTCCCTTCCGCTCCACCCAGAGCGGGAGGGGTCATTTGATGATTTCCCACCCATAAAAAAAAGGGTGCGTATCTAGAATTATGACGTAAACTATGCGCCACCTAGAACTGCCCTCTATGTCTCAAAACATGTAGTTAAAGTGACCCCTGGGCAGCCAGGGACGACACCGTGGAAGTGGCGAAGTTATAGCCAGCAAGATTTGAAATACTGCCGTGCCAGCGACATGAGGAAGAAAAATGGTTTGACATTTTATTAATACAATAATATTAAAGACGAAGATTCGTCGGATATGGTAAGTACACAGTTGGTTAGTAGAGTTATGTTCAGGACATATCCGACGCTAAAAGCGGCATACGAATATTTACAATATTACACGTAGGTAAAAAACCTAACTTATATACATACATACATACATACATAATCAGCCTATAATGTTCCCACTGCTGGGACACAGGCCTCCTCTCTGTGAGAGGGAGCGGGCCGTAATCTACCACGCGGGCCCAGTGCGGGTTGGTAGATTTCACATGTCTTCGAATTTTTGGTTCTAGGACATGCCGGTTTCCTCATGATGTTTTCCTTCACCGTTTTGAGAGCAGTGGTGATGAAATAATTTACACAAAGTAAAGCGCCTGTCTGGGTTCGAACCTACGACCTACAACTCGTAAGTCGCGACCGTTACCACTGGGCCACCACTGCTCACCTAACTTATATATGTACTACTTATTATACAAACAGTAAACAGTAGGAATAGACGTAAAGATACATTTATATTCTATTATACAATAGGTATACATAAAAAAGCACAACAATAACAACATTTTTATTAAATAAATAAAATATGTGTCACCCTTATAATCAAAAAAATCTTTTACTGTATGGAAATTATTTTGGAGAAGCCATGCTTTTCGATATTTTTTGTAGAAATGGAATGATTAGTTTTGAAATAAGTACCCATTGCTGTGATTATAATGGACACAAGGCAGCTGTTTCTGTAGTGGAGAGTGATGTTACAATTTTTTTTTCGGCACAAAGTTTTAAAGTGCGAGTTCTTATGGCTATTTCTAAAATCTAAATAAAAAACTTTTAAAAATTGGCCTACATCTCTCATAAGGAACGGTTATTGCCTCAGTTATTGCTCTCAAGGATTTTTTTGCGCCATGAAAGCTGTTTGAATAAGTGACGAGTTACCCCATTTTGCGTAGCACTTAGTGCGTATACAAATGTGTTTATTTTTTTGACATAGATTTTCAATATGTATTCCCCAATTACAATTTTCATCTAGTGTTAGACACTTAGATCTAAAAAATGTGTGCTATGGATTTTCTTAGTTAATTATTTCGTTAGAACATCATATTTGCAAATTAACAACATTCTCATTTCGGCGTATGGTATGATTGATTAGTTAGGCGAACATTAAGTAAAGTATTATATTTATAGATTATATATCTCCATGTATATCTATTCCTACCAACGATTCTTTTTTATAAGAAACATTTGCTCATAACTTGAACAATACGATCGGGTTCAGCGTGAAGCCGGTCAAGCAGGTCAAATGCACGCTTTTTATAAGAGTTTGAGCGTTTTTTACTATGCTTTAATAACGCCTGTAGTAGATACTACTTAGTATGATTGGCAATGAACTTACAAAAAGTTCATAGTGGACGCACATAAAATTAAGAAAAGATCTCTCTTTTCTTTATATTAATGTGGCTATGTAATGCGAAGAACGCGTTAAATTATGTAAAGAACTATGATCGGTTCAAAGGCGCTAAGTGTCGGTACGCATGGGGGAGGGAAAACTCACCCTGATTTCCACTTTACAGCATCAAAGCTTCAGTACCGCGGCGTCTGCCGTAGTGAGTGGACGTGTGCTCTGTGCCAGTTTTTTCTTGTGATCACAAGTGCGAATACGATGTCGAGTGAAGTCGAGTGTTAATGTGCGCAAACAAAAGTGTTGTGTGAGTGTTATATTGGAATGCTCTTTATTCATCAGGAGTAAACATCACCGGCGATTAAAATGTAAGTAAAACTAACCATAGCAGCAATTCATAATTTCAGGCTGCTGGCTAAATATTTTTTTATTTAAATTATTGGTCAATGGGTCGTCTTAGGAGCGGAAAAAGTAAAATTATAATTTTACATTTTCCCCCTAAATAGAGTAAGGCAAATTGTCTAATATCATTTACTTAATAATATGTTTCAACTTTGATAACATTAAAAATTACAGTGAATAACACAATAAGTTCGTCCGTGTTCAAAATTATATCTTTTATTATAATCTGCTAAAAAATAACTCTACATTGGCCCTATGTAGTTAGCTGCATACCCTATTTGGCATAACTCAGGCCTCATTAGGTACAAGGTGCGCAAACCAGCTTCAATCCTGTCCTATCGCTATCTGGAAAAACTAAGAAATCAATAATCAAATCAAGTAAACAGGTACTCGTATATCTGTTATTTATATGGCGTATATAAAAAAGAGTGTTTTTGGTGTTTTTTTTTAACCCAGTAACTGGGTTGTGGAGGTCAGATAGGCAGTCGCTTCATGTAAAATACTGGTATTCAGCTCCATCCAGCAGCATCCGGTTAGACTGGAAGCCGACCTCAACATAGTTGGCTAAAGGCTAGGCAGATGATGATAATGATGATTGGGCTTTTGGGTTGGTATTAAAGAATAGAATAGAATACTCTTTATTATGTACACCATATAAATTACAGACATAAATATAGAAACTAAAGTAAAGTGTTATTGGGTTTTTTTTAACTGGAATTTTACAGTAGCAGCCCCGAAAATTGTGTCCCGTTAATACCACTAGATTCGCCCCCCTGTTATATGGGACATGAACATAACTAGTGAAATATAGGTGTAGGCACTAGTTTACACCTCTGCCTAACCCTTCGGGATTACAGGCGTGATGTTATTCTATTCTACTAATTGCTTAAGATTTGATACAAAACAGAAGTCGGTAATGTATTTATTTATTCACCCTCAAGCAAAAGGTCGACTCGTGTGTAAAAAATATGTATCAAACGTAGTTACCATTGTTTTTATGATGTGTGAATGACTGACATAAGTAACAAGTAACGTAATGCATAAACAATATAATTATACAGGATGTTTCAGTTCTATCCTTGATAAAACGTCATTTAAAGTTCAGATTTATTTTCCTATGCAGGTTCCATAGGATCAGATAAGTTTTCCCCAGTGAATTAATCGAGTGAAGTAAAGTAAATTAGACCTGTGGTAGCCCTGTGGTAACGGCTCCGACTTACGAGTTGTAGGTGTAGTGTAGGCGCTTTACTTTGTGTAAAACATTTCATCACCACTGTGCACTGCTCTCAAAACGGTGAAGAAAACATCGTGAGGAAACCGGCATGTCTTAGAATCAGAAATTCGAAGACATATGACATGACATCTACCAAATCGTACTGGGCCCGCGTGATAGACCACGCGGGCCCAGTTCTCTCTTCGAGAAAAAGTGGACTGTAATCTATTACAGTCCACTTTTTCTCGAAGAGAGAAGGCCTGTGTCCCAGCAGTGGGAACATTATAGGCTGTTTCAGTGAATTAATCATACGAGTAATTTCATTTCATTGAAATACTCTCGTTGATTGTGTTGGATGTGTTCCCAGAAACGTGATATATTATTCTGAGAAACCTGCGCATTTATGCACCTTTTATTGCGCAGAATACAAATTGATGCGCAGTATCCTTCAATTAATATCTTCGATCAATCGAAGACAGCATCTGTGTCACGTAATGAAACCTATCGAAATGTGTGCATTCGTTTTCTAGATTACAGCGGTACAAACACACATCTGCAGTGGACTTGGTTTGCCATGAACAGACTAGATATTAATAGTCTGAGAACCTTGACAGTACATGTACTTAAAATGTATTAGCAACTCTGGACACAATAGATTCTCCGCGTTGGCACGCGTACAATGCTTGATTCGTTAGCTAGCTGAAGTGGCTGTCTCGAACAGAGCAGTCGTGTGACTGCGACAATGCTATGTTACCGAAAAAACGGTACTATTTACGTATAACAGCTGATTGATCATTCGTACTGATTGTTGTTATACAGTTGTAGAATGGCATTGTCGTGAGCTAGGTAGGTTAGTAAGTGGATTGTACTCATAAATCTACGTAGTTTCCGTGTTGCGACATAGTACACTGTAAGGACGATTTTGTCGAGTCATCGAGTGCTTTGTCATTATTTACCAGCCATATATTATTATCTCGCATAACTCACATAAGCCATGTAACACGTAATTAAATGTCAATTATAATTATTCTTAACTACCTTAAATAAGTATCTCAACGTTGAAGACACGATTGATAGAGATAAATGACAACAATAAAAGTAAGTAATTGAAAGATATAGCTACTGATGTGTGAAGATACCTACATATTTATAAGCTGTCGAATCAATTAATTCGTATACAAAGTATCTCAGTGCATTTGTAAATAAGTTACAATATGTGGATCTTAGATGGTTTGGTCATGTTGAGAGGATGAATGAAAGGCGACTAACATCCTTTGACGGATTGCGATTTTCATGAATTTGACCGATTGCGATTTTGACCATCCGCGACTAAACGTATCCTACTATCACACTTAATATTATAAAGGCGAAACTTTGTGAAGATGTTTGGATGTTTGTTACTCAATGACGCGTAAACCGTTGGACAGATTTGAATGAAAATTGGCACATAGATAGACCATTTCCTGTATTAACACATAGGATACTTTTTATCCCGATATTCTCATCTGGGATCGAAACTTACGCGGGTGAAACCGCGGGGCGCTGCTAGTAAGATATATTTACAAAGCATATGTGAATGGAAACGCCGGGAGGGGACGTCTTAGGAGGACATATAGTGACCTTATTGGTGATTAATGGTGATGTTCTTCAGGAAAGGTCAGGTGCGTGGTACTCGCAACTGACGTACGTATCATACACGCACGCCAGTCTTAAAAAAAAAGTATTAAAATCTCTGCACTTAAAGTCATTTATGTATATTAGCTTTGTGAGAAATTAAATATTGAGATGAGTTTTTCTTTTAAGAATCATAAAAGGCTCCAAATAACAGGCCTCACAGCAAGATTACGCACCTATCAACGTTGAAAATATTTTTATTTAAGAATTAGGGTGCGAAGTGAGCTCAAGCGTATTAATTTGCAAACTCGATTTAATATTATGCCTCGCTCGAGAAGCTCGTCGTGGGAATGAGGACTGTAGACGGCAAATTGTCCCGTTATTTTCTTAAATAATTCCATTTGCCAGAAAAGTCTCGTGTAGTACAGTCGTACTACACGAGACCAAACCAGAAATCGCGAAAAAAAAATCAGCTGTTCCCTACATTTATGTTCGCATAACTCGTCAAAATGTAGGGAGCAGCTGATTTTTTTTTCGCGATTTCAGGTTCGGTCCCATGGTAAAAGTTGTTCATAATGATGAGTACAATCTCCCATTTCGATTTGTCGCATGTTTTCAATTTCATCCTGTATAGCCTGGCTGGATATTGGATTTATTCTCGTCTGATCCCCTGAATACCCCCTTCACCTCCTCTCCTCGAACACAAAGGAAAACCCATGACACTTTCTTACTTCTTATGTTTAAACTGCGTGTTTGAATCCCAAATAATGTCTAATTTACTATATAGTGAGGTAGTTATTTAATCGACCAGACATGACGTTCGTTGGTTTGTTGGTATGTCTGCTGATGAGTATAATTTGTGTTTGTAATGGCGCAGTGAATGTTATTGTATAAGCAGCTGTATTTATGTGAACTGTTTATGTTATATTCCCACACAACGTATTATATGCTCCACCTCCTTTCCTGCGCTTTGTGCCTTTAAATATGCAGCCAAAGTGACCTCTGCGCTACCACCGATAATGCTGTGGAAGTGGCGAAGTATTGGCCCAAAAAGATTTAAATAACTGTCGTGCCAGCTCAATTTGAATCATTTTCAAGCATGTTTCTAATCCATTGCTCTATATGTTCAAAAGATGTGTCTGCCTAACAACGCAAATAATGCAATGAATGTTCTTGAACTGTCAAAATGAAATCCATTGCTACTGATAGTGTTACGCAATTACCCTGCAGAGGAACGAAGAAGAAGAACATAACTGGAGAAAATTGGGTGGTCTGCACACGTCTGCCTAACCCTTCGTGATAAACAAGCGTGATAGATATATCGTCTCTTCGCATTAAAAGTGTGCAATCTCGAAAAAAAATGAAATTGAGTTAATGTATACAGAAACGTTTAGTACATTTAAAAACGTTCTCCTGTAAAATTGGTAAATTTTCGAGATTGTACACTTTTAATGCGAAGAGACGATATATTATGTTATTCTATATTTCGTAACTACATAGTTGCATTGCAAACATTTTATCCCAGAAGATTAGATTACTAAACTTAGAAACGGACATAATTAGTACTCTCTGACAATATTATTGAAGGAAAAACATCTTATCCCAGAATAGTACCTACCACAGTATTAAAATACTGTGTTAGTGCAGTCGGGCCAATAGGTCAACAATTATATACTCCTTTCGTTTCCGTATCCCCAAGAGTGTACTTTATTATTGGGAAAAGGGTGTTAGACTTAGATTAACAGCTCGCCCTTTCTCTCACACGCTTATGGTTATTAATCCCTTGAAAACTATTAGGCAGCGTTCCCACTACGCCGGACCGGCAGATCTGCCGCGCCGGTAAATCTGCCGGAAGGGCTAGTGGCTGTACAATTTATATGAAGCTATTCACATTATCCCGGGTCCGGCATTTTTGCCGAGCCTGGCATTTTTACCGAGCGTTTTGTCACTACGAATTGCTGGTAGAACGACCGGGCCCGGAGTAATGTGAACGAGTTTGTGCCGGTATCTGTACCCCGCTCGCCCCGCTCGTGCTCCCCTCGCCCCGCCCGTGTTCCACTCACGTCATTCGGCTCGCATTTTCTGGTAAAAGTAGACGTTTAGCATGGATATTCAAGCAGAAACTTTAATTACGCTTGTCCAAGAGAGACCTGTTCTGTGGGATAAGACCGAAGACGTCTATAAAGACAAAAACTTAAAGTCCTAAGGCAGCGTTCCCACTACGCCGGACCGGCAGATCTGCCGAAAACCGGACACCGGACAGAGTGTTCACATTACATCGGATCCCGGAAGAAATTCAGACAGTCAAGTACTTACCTCAGTTGAATTTGGACCATTAAACATACTTCACGCCATGCTGCTAACTTTAACTTTTTTGTGTTTATAGACGTCTTCGGTCTTATCCCACAGAACAGGTCTCTCTTGGACAAGCGTAATTAAAGTTTCTGCTTGAATATCCATGCTAAACGTCTACTTTTACCAGAAAATGCGAAACGAATGACGTGAGTGGAACGCGGGCGGGGCGAGGGGAGCACGAGCGGGGCGAGCGGGGTACAGATACCGGCACAAACTCGTTCACATTACTCCGGGCCCGGTCGTTCTACCGGCAATTCGTAGTGACAAAACGGTCGGTAAAAATGCTAGGCTCGGCAAAAATGCCGGACCCGGGATAATGTGAATAGCTTCATATAAATTGTACAGCCACTAGCCCTTCCGGCAGATTTACCGGCGCGGCAGATCTGCCGGTCCGGCGTAGTGGGAACCTAGCCTTAGATACTAGCTTTTACTCGACGCTTCACTCGCGTGTATGTCGGAAAATATTTCACATGAACGTGCTACCAGGATTAACCTTTTAACCGCCCGACTTTATACGATGTGTGAGATTTCGTGCCCCAGCGCCCGAAAAAAAAAAACGAAAAATAAATACCGATGAAACGGGCTGTGATGATGTAATAATAATACAGATTAAACGAGCTGTGCTATTTGGTCGTACCTATATGTATATACGACTCTGGCGGAATGGAAACGAAAATATTTGTCGGATTAATCCGTCGTAAGCGGTTAAAAGGTTAAAAGTACCATATTAAGTGTTAATCCAGGTTATAAACTGTACGTGTGCCCAATTTTATCAAAAGCCTTTGAGTTGTTTTTGCGCCAATCCCTGGAACATACATACAGACAAACGGACAAAAATACTTCGTTACTTGTTTATTACGTATATGTATAGATATTGATTGTCATAAATACAAGCTTACAGAACTTGAGCTGTCGATAGCATAACGTGACTTTTCTGAAACTGCTAGGATTGTGGATTATTTATCAAAATATAGCCGACAGATTTCTGATAAAGTAAACATTGCGTATTGACGTCATTCGTCCTACAGGACAACCTAGAAGAATTTCACTGGGAAATCCTACGTTGAGTCCTTTAAAAGTAGGTATAGAAACGAAATAACTACGGTTTTATTCCATGTATTTACAAGTAGGGTCCTATCTTAGATGAGAACGTAGAGAAAAAGGGATTGATCAAAGGTACCAATGTGTAACATAGACTACCTACTTACGGGACTGGTTACTTAAACTAGACACTAGACAACCTTGTTCAATATTTCCTTGTCTTAACCGACTACCGACCTACAATTACTTGATCAAGACCTTTGTTTACACAATATTGATAGTCATATTAATAAGTAAGTGCTCGAGAATTTTGTTCTTGTTCATTGTCCCAAACTCCCAATACAGATACACTAACCCCGTTGAAGCTCAAGTTCAAATGTTGAAGTGTACGTAACACGAATAAAGTGTGCCTGATTCATGAGTGTCAGATGATACCTACGACACCCGCCTGCATTACTACCGCCAACGACCATGGTCGTTGACTACCGCATACCAGATGGCGCAATTTCATTAGTCGTTAACTCGTTCGGTATACAGCATACGAGGAGTCCCCGCAGGCGAGATAACAACCAATGAAAGTTACAAGTCGATACGTGTTCGAAGACTCGTCGTATTTGATCCACGCCCACGTTACTATGTATGTTAGCGAGTTTAACCTTTTGAACGCCAGAGTATAAACCTATCGCCGTACCCCTGACGACAGGCCACTTTAACAACACACACACACACTTAAAACAACAAATTTGTAGTTTATTTATATTAGTTTCATGCAATACAATATAGACCGAAGCTTAAACTTTTAAATTATATAAATAAAAACACACAAAAGTAATGATTAAATAGTCTATTTCATAATATCCGACGACGACGACCGACGTGTATTTTTTGTCATATATATTTGTGACGTTGGCGTTCAGGGTAAGATTTCTTTTGTCACATATATGTGACAATGGCGTTCAAAAGGTTAACGCTAGCGAGTAATTTTTCGATAACAACTCATGGTAGACGTACTGTACTACATCAGCATTTCGCCAGTTATGTTTAGGTAATAGGGGACGAGTCTATTGCCATCAACTGGAGTCCCAGGATTTACAATAACAATGTGTCGCATTGTCAAAAGTGGTCCTACTGCACCCAGTCCCACTAAACCTTATTTATTATGCTCTCCTGCGTCGTTTCATAATACAAATGTCTTGAGTCACAATTGTTTACGTTCAGCATTAAATGACAGGTAGTTATCGCCCACGTGTAATTTGTTTATGCGCTGTAGTTTGTCACGCGATAGTTTGTTTATTTTATTAATTGCAATCTCATGAATCGTAAATGCACGTTTGTAGATTTTTAATCGTAGTCTAAGCCTTTTCCAATCCAGTAATCGAACGAAGATCTCATAAAACCTGCACCCTAATTGCGCAATACACGATAAATCACAATCTAAATAATTTTAAAGGATTATTGCTAATCCATTGCTCCATATGTTCGTAAAATTTATCTGCTGAGCAATGTAAATAACGCAATGAATGATGTTGAACTGTCAAAATGAAATCCATTGCTAGTGTGTGTTATGCAATTACCCTGATGTGCTCGTGATGTCATTTAACTTACTTACCAACATGGGCAATACAATGTCAATTTAGATGAAATGATTACCTCCATCATATTAAACTGATTAAGCTCTCACAGTTGAGAGTCGCCGCGTCGTGTGAACATGAGTGCCACATGATGATAATGGAATTTGAGGATTTGTGAATATATCCACGGTTTACGCGCAACTGTATGAGTGTGCTACCACAGAATACTTAAAGTACTTGGTGCTACTGACAATCCATACTAATATTATAAATTCGAAAGTATCTCTGTCTGTCTGTCCCTCTGTAACTCTGTATGTTACCTTTACACGCCTAAACCACTGAACCGATTTAGATGAAATTTGGTATAGAGATAGTTTGAGTACCGGGGAAGGACATAGAGTTTTATCCTGATATTCCCACGGGATCGACATTTATGCGTGTGAAACCGCAGGGCGCAGCTAGTGAGTAAATAAACAAAAGAATGTTTATTTGTCGCAGAAATAAATCAAACACTGCGTAAGCGTATGTTGCTGTCGTATCGTTCAGAAAATATCAGTAGGAACTTAAAATGCGACATTCCTACGTTATCATGTTACGCCTCTGCAATAATCTCTAATTCGATATGAGTTCCTGTTTGTAAAATCGTTTATGATATTATAGCATTCCATTCGTTAGTAGCTCTGTGGTACATAAACAAAAAAAGCTGTTTTATTTAGCTGTGATTCGTTCGCAGGATTTAAGATTGCATAAATATAAGATAACTATGCCGTTTTTGTTGAGATTGGCTTGTTATAAGACTCCATTCTGAAAGTTTTATTGTCATTAGAATTGAAAATAATAACATTGTTATTGCGTTGAATTATCCGTTTATGAATGCCACTTGTAATGAAGAATTTTCTCATCATATCTATAGAGTGGCGGTTTTATGGCGACATTAATTTAACGCACGTATACGGTAAACGCGTTTTCGTTTTATGAACGTTTTCGTTAAACGTTATGATTTATTTATTTACAATTTTCTAAAATAGCGTCTTGGAGCAACCTGTACTTATGGCGAAAGCACCAGGGTAGCCCGCGTAATTCAATTTTTTTTTACGTTTTTTGTAATTTGATAGTAAGTATTAAGTTGTACGTTGATTAAAATATGATTCGCAACCGTAACAAATATGTATTTACAGAATTATAATCATTGGAATCAGTAATACAACCTCTGCGTTACAGTTCTTTAAGTGGGACACGCTAAGAACTGTACAGCAGAGGTCATTTGCCGGGGTCACGGATCGTAACATCGCGAAGAGTAGGCGAATTGAAGGGAAGAGAGAGAGCCCTATCTCGGCGAGCGGCGTAGGCGGTAGTTTTCAAATGACGAATTATTTTATGTTGTTATAGTTTTTGAAGTGAAAACTTCTTTAGCAGCGTTGCACACTTTTTGTAATGGGTAAAAAATGTTAAACTCGCGTCAGGACAGGACACGTGACCGTCAGGAGAGATCCCCCCCCCCCTCTCTTTCTACGGCGGCGCCAACCGAAGTGAACCAAGCGACACACGACAATGGATGGATGGATCGATGGATCGATGGATGGATCGATGGATGGATGGATCGATGGATCGATGGATGGATCGATGGATGGACCGATGGATCGATGAATGGATCGATGGATCGATGGATGGATCGATGGATCGATGGATGGATCGATGGATGGATCGATGGATCGATGGATGGATCGATGGATGGATCGATGGATTGATCGATGGATGGATCGATGGATGGATCGATGGATCGATGGATGGATCGATGGATCGATGGATGGATCGATGGATCGATGGATGGATCGATGGATGGATCGATGGATGGATGGACGTGGACGTGGACGTGGACGTGGACTTGGACGTGGACGAGGACGTCGACGTGGACGTGGACGTGGACGTGGACGTGGATGGATGGATGGATGGACAGCTGATGGCTCGACCGTCTGTGTAGTAATATGGAAATTGAACAAAGTGCATTTATTAATGAAAAAAGTGACGCAGAAATAGTGAAAAAAAAATTAGTTATATTAATTCAATTAATAATATTCAAGTTTTCACTTCTGCCGGCACTCCCGGAGTGCAACCCGTCTTTTTTATGATTACAGGGCCGTAATTCTCCATCACACAATGAACGAAACCGCGTGAAATCAACGTGTGATTGGCGGGATTAGCTAAGTAATTGACGTGGCTTCTAAGTGAATTAGGGCCCTGTCTACTAGCCCTACCCGTGTGTTTAATAAAATTAATGTCGCCCATTCATATATTATTTTCGATGTCGCCATTGTAGCGGCACGTTGTTTAAACCATAACACCAAGTTTCAATCGTCTATTTACTCAACAGTATAACAAGACGATAATAGGCAGTGGCGGATTCACACATATGCCGCCAGTAGGCTATTCAAGTTTTGCCGCCCCTACCGACCTCTACAATGATGTCCCATGTCTTTTGTATACTGCTTCGCTTTTTCTTCAAAATACTTAAAATGTTCTCGTTCATCATCAGCTACGAAAAACTTGCAAAGAGATTTGTAATGATCGGCAACTGTGATAAAATCTAGGTACGGTAGAAGCCTGAATTTAAGCATTCTTTGTTTATTCTTTCCAAAAAAACATGGTAGGTAATTAGGTATATAAATATTAATCTTTTTAATTTCAGTAAGACATTTAAAAAACATGTTAGCCCCAAATTTGCCGCCCCTAAAATCTGCCGCCCTAGGCTCCAGCCTACTCAGCCTATTGGTAAATCCGCCACTGATAATAGGTTTTAAAATTTCACGCATATGCCATGCGATTTCAGCGAATTTTCAAAGTCAACATTCAGGAAAACAAATGCGAGGTCAGCAAACCTATTCGATTGGAACAGATTTTCTATTTGTTTAGGTATCCATAATTGAATAATCTGTGATCATTGCTCTCACATTCAGTCGATTTTGATCAGTCAGCAAGATCACACTGTCCCGTTTCAAATGCGAGAGGAGTATCGAACCTATTTGAACCTTAATTTGGCGCAAATGATTACGGTAAATACGTGAATTTTGGTGATAATCCCGTTTTCCCTATGTAATAATACGTATTATAGCGAGCGCATTATCTACAGCAAATAATATCACATCAGGCGCGATGATTACGCAGAATTCAACTAAATAGGTAGGTGATATTTCCCGTGACCAAAGGGCTGGCTTTTATCTTGGCCAGAGGCATAGCCTTACAATGTGGCAATGCCGCCAGTCTCATGGGAACATTACCAGTCAACTCATGCGGATGAATTTTTCGCCGCCATATTTTAGGTTGTTATTAGTTTTATTTAAGTTATGATTTTATGTTTTAATTTGACTATTTAATTAGGTATACGTTTTTATTTTTGAATATACTATAAAGTTTTTATTTATGCAAATTTCAATTTAATTTTGAATAAAATGAAATCATTAGGTACTGTAAGCAAACAAATCACACCTCAAAGTCAGTTTAATTAGAACAGCTGGCAGCTGTTGTGTAAGATATTCAGACACAGTGTTCGGATTACCACAAAGTTAAGTGGCTAAGTGTCGTGTAGCTGGAACGTGTTGGTTTAGTTTGCGAACCCCCTTGAGAATCCGGAGAAGCTTATCTACATACATCTCATCTAGAGTACGTTTAGTTACCTACTCAACTAGTAGACGAGCCGTCTATTTCATACACTTTATTATTATTTTGTAATGCAGGCTGCTGTTAAAGCAAGTTACCCATTACATTTTCCTCTCAGAAGTACTGTGGTTGCCTGAAGCCATTTGACCTCGACATCCATAAAAGATGTGAGGACACCTCCATTTTCTCGAGTCACCACGAAATAATTTCTTTCGGACATTTTCTCGCCTACGATCTTGCGTGGCAGTAAGGTCCGGACAACTTGACTTTACGAAGAGTTACGTAATGACTGATCCTACCTGGAACTTTCTTAGGGAAGTTATCTGAAAATATTTTACCCGAATCTAGCAAAAGAATTTAAGTTTTCCAACGGAAGCTGAACGGACGATGATGGCGGGATGAGCTGGACTCCTTTAATAAAGATTGGTCCTTAGCTGCTCTAGACAGAGAGACGTGGGAGGAAATTAAGGGGGCCTTTGCCCAGCAGGGATATTAACAGGACTCCGGGGTTCCGAGAAATGTCGAAAGAAGTAAATATAAAAACAACGGAAGCTTATTGGGATAACACGAAAATATAAACGAACTCGTTTCGGAAAACTTTTGTTAACATAATTTCGCTCTTATATTTAATTTTATAGTACTGAGAATGGCTTTCAGCTCCGTAATGTCAATTCTGTTTAATCATGCAGTAATTAAATAAAGTTAAATGACCCATTGAAGTTGCAACGTTAAAGGAAATTGCTTTTATTAGTTCTGGAACAATTCGAGTTCGTTACAATGCAGGTAAATGAACGTGGCTACGTATTAAATGAGCTGTGTGGCCCAGTGGTAACGGCTTTGACTTACGAGTTGTAGGTCGTGGGTTCAACCCCAGGCAGGCACTTTAGTTCGTGTAAAAATTTAATCGCAACTGCTCTCAAAACGGTGACGGCAAACAT
This sequence comes from Amphipoea lucens, assembly GCA_947508005.1. Classification (NCBI taxonomy): domain Eukaryota; kingdom Metazoa; phylum Arthropoda; class Insecta; order Lepidoptera; family Noctuidae; genus Amphipoea; species Amphipoea lucens. The sequence continues at coordinate 7,081,260 of OX382373.1, read as the reverse complement.
CTTGAGGAAACCGGCATTCTTAGAACCAATAATTTGAAGACATGTGGCATCTACCAACCTGCACTGGGCCCGCGTGGTAGTTTACGGCTCACTCCCTCACACAGAGAGAAGGCCTGTGTCCCAGTAGTGGGTACATGGGCTTATTATGCTGTATTAAATGGGTACCTACACAATTATTTGATCGTAAACGTTAAGTACTTCGGAGTTCCACGTGTAGTTGACGACTTTATTGCACTCGTGTGGTATTTATGACATAGTGAACTATATACATATAGGAATTGCATACACCGTCATAACTCATCTATTTTATTTTACGAGTTCTTTACAAGGTTCTTCAGGACATAACGAGTTCGGTCAGTGCACTGCGTTTAATTGTTGCAGTACACGTGTTGCGGTATTATTTATAAACGTTGCAGTGGCCTTTTATTTGACCTCCTTTCTTTGGGATTTATCGTTTTGTTTGCATAATTTAGACCGTCTGGCACACGTAGAGCGCTTTTAGTAACTATTATCACAATCGGTTGCATCAGTTATACTTCAAAAATGAGTCAGCACTCTTATTGCGTAACACACAATCAATCTCAACCTGAATCATTTCGAAGGATATTGCTAATCCATTGCTTCGTATGTTCGAAAAATGTGTCTGCTCAGCAACGTAAATAACGCAATGAATGTTGTTGAACTGTCAAAATGAAACCCATTGCTACTGATAGTGTGTTAGACAATTACTCCGCAGGCCCTTTGTACACATACGTTTTTCTTGCCGTGAAAAACTACGGTTTATTCGTCGTGTGTCAGTGTTGTATGGATCACTATGAAAGCTTGTTGACAGACACGTTTTTTCTACGGCGCGGTTTATAAGTATGGCCGTACTGTAAGGAAACCGGACCGTGTACAAAGTGCCTAATTGTTCGCAGTCAACCAACATATCTCTGTACATTTCAAAAGAACAATATTATAGACTATCTCCACATCTCATCAACGTTTGTACAAAGGAAAAGCGAACTACCTACTACAATTACATAAATCTTCATTGTGCTGTCTCTGTTGGCTATCCGTGATCATTCAAGTTAACCGATCCAACTACCGAATTCAAGGAGTGTGCGACACATGAGACAGTACATGTACATTCAGGCAATGGTCAGGGGGAACAAAATTTCTTAGGGCAATATTTATTCGTAAATAAGCTCTGCATATTTGTCTAGGCTGTTTATTCAGGCAGAAAATTACGTGTTTAATAACTACGTACACAATCTGCGGTGATTATGTAGTAGGTATGTTTATGCGTGTAGTGTGAAGCGAAACTGTGTTTTTCCATTATTCAACGAGACATTATTATAATGAGACCAGTTGGCGTAAACAGAATGACCGTTATAACAATGTTTTTATGCTGAGGTTTTTCATGAATAATTTCTAACAAATAATGTATTCTTTTTATCGCCACCTGCTAGGTCGTTGCCTTTTCTTGTTAATAAACAGTGGTGCCTAAGCTGTAGTGGCTCATTGTCTAATTGATACTTACTGTTTAAGAAGTTCATCCCGTTCCTACATGGACGAAAGAATCAGTGGTGCAGTACAAGCGGACAACTCTCGATGACAGTTGATTAATTAAATTTTTTTTCATTTACAAATCTAACTTAATCTTAAACTTGGCTATCGATAAAAAAACCAATCGAAAAAAAAGAAAATTATTTTATTTTTCCTGGAGTTTATTTATTCAAACGAAACATATAAATCCTTACAAACGCATGATGAGCCCGTAATCTGCTATAAATTCACCGTAATTACATGAAATGAGCGTCGAATAACGCATTACCGTATACATGAATGCATACAAAAGGAAATCTCATTTTATAGTAATGTGCGCCACGTGCGAAACTCCAACACACGTACTCAGTAGTTAATTTCAGAAAACTAGACTTTGTATGAATGAACACAAACCCTTTGGGATGGTAGTGTTCAGAATTTCTCCTACTTCGTACTGTACCGTACAGCAGTGAACCGGAGTCAGTATTAACCACGACGAAGTTCAACTACTACGGAACATGCTATTTCAAATTAGTTTTAACATCTGAAATCTGTTATTACTAGTTGAGATTAAATGTTAATCAGCGTTAGCTGGTTATTGCGTAAAACTTGTGTTCTTAATTTGATGCATTGCCAGAACTGTTTAGATAGTCAGCGCATAATAGACAATTGCGAATCGGCGTTTATCTATCATTATGTTACTATTGTGGCTTGACCTCACCCCGGTCGTGTCGGATTGCCGTCCCATCGGACTATGCGAATATAGGAACAGAGATTGCATCTGTGTTTGCGCACACACTTGTGCACTGTAATATCTCTTGCGTACCTGGATAATCTTCGTTGAGATTGGCCACCGTGACCGAAATCCGTCGGGAGGCTATTATTACTATTGTGGCTTTGCATGACTCTAAATCAGAACTATTCCCAAAACTAAAATTATCTCCATTCCAAACGATACACTCTAGATTAATCATGCATGCGTAGGAGCGATTCACCTCCTTGGCCACAAGGAGTTATGCAATGTAAACAGAGAGTACAAGACGAGATTAGTGTGGAGGCGCTCGGACCAAAGCCTTCAGGCGACGGAATAAATTATGCATTGAGTATTAAGTGCTGTTCCTCGCGAGGAACTAGTAAACGTTATTTGGGTAGCCGTAATCTACATTGTACAAGGATAAGTGTTAGTTGTCGTATACCAGTCCAATGAACAAAAATACCTATAAACGACAGCATGAAATTCATGCAGGGATAAAATAAAACAAATAAGCACTCAGGAATACTTTGCATTTCATCGTAATAATTCAATCCATAAAGTATTATCTGAAACGGTCTGTTTGCTTTTCTGCAATCTTGTTTATCCAACGTTTCAAATGCTCAGCTAAACAGATCTACTAGAAATTATATCGTTTTATAACAACATTATGTGTTTGTTCCCTTTCAAGTTAAAATAAAACACTGAATCTTAATTGAAATCTGAGTAAAAGCAGTAACAAGATATTGTTATTTTAATTTTAAATTCTGAAGTGAACTCTCAGGGATAATGTTTCAAGAGTTTTTCATTAGTTTGTAATAACTGAGCTTTTGATAGTCTTCAATTGAAACTTAAATGCTTTCACAAGATCTGTATCAAAGATTTTTGAACGTGCACTTAAAAATATTAAGGCATGTAATGACAGCGTCTATCAGCACTAGCAGTCTCAAATACTGAAGATCTTTGATCAAGTCTCGAGGCAGCATAATGACTACATAGAGCGTCTATTGGTGCAGGGCAGAGTAGGATGTCATAGGCCACGTGGGAGGCTACCGATGAGGTGGACCGACCAAATGAAATCCGCGGTTGGAGCTTGTTATTGAATGAGCCAGACTGTCATCTAACGGAACCGCATGCAGAGAAATTGTGAGTCGAGCAACAACTCCACCTTCGATTGTACACAATTCATTGTGACCACGACCGTTCTGTCAAGAGCGAAGAGAAGAAGAGAATGACATACCTACCTAACAAGCAATAACAACAGGAACACGCAATAGTGACACTAGCACAGGTCGCGTACATCAGATCCGTACCATTACCATAATTATCTACCCGCAGTCGGATAGGGAGATAGCACCAAAGTTCCCTGTGGAATTTTCAATTTTGCCAAAGTTCCCGCACTGAAAATTCTCTCTATAGTTTCTGGAAAAGAGTCCAAATTCCTCTGCGTGGTAAGACCGCAAGATACTCATATCGAGATGTTGAGGCATTGCCATAATGGTCAAGTAATTAACATCTCACGTTGTAGCACATTCATGACGTTGACACAGATTGTTTATGACGACGGTTGACGGCTCGACCACCCTGCACACCTTTATGTATTCACGTTAACCTGAAAAGATTATCCTGTGTTCCTTAGTAATCCTAATTAAGGAAGGATTAAACGGGTAAATACCATGTACGGAGTTTATAAATGCTTGCATAAGTAGTACCTACACACAATAGTTGAGAAGGGAGATTGAACCAAAAGATAGGTACCTACATCTATATAGATACATCATTACATAGTATAAAACAAAGTCGCTGAAATGTTTGTACGCGCATAACTTCCGTATGACTACACCAAATTGGATAATTCTTTTTTTGTTGTGTTCAGTAATGCCAGGACAAGGTTTGTATGAAAGAAAATTTCGGAAATTCGGAAAAAAATAATTGTACCCGTACGAAGCTGGAGCGGGCCGCTAGTATATAATAAAATAGTAACGAAGTATTTTTGCCCGTTTGTCCGTAAGTCTGAATGTATGTTCCAGATTGCCGCAAAAACGGCTGAACAGATTTAGATGAAATTTGGCACATAGATGGTTTATAACCTGGATTAACACATAGAGTACTTTTAATCCAGGTTGCGATATTTTCTGAGATATTTGCCGACATCCACGTGGGCGACGCCTCGCGCAAAAGTTTGTAAGTAGATACAACTGCATTTTCTTGGTTCGTTTATGATCTTACTAAATTGTGTTGGTACCAAAATAAACTGTTTCGGGAAGCCAACTGGCGTGTTGGTATTCTCGATGCAAATCGCAATTTTTTTTTTACAATGTTGATTCCAGCTACTAATAAACGGGAAAGCCCACTCTATTTCAGATTCGTGATGTCCCAACATTATTCTGCAAATTATTTCTAAAGACTTGCACTGGATGACGCGCTAACAATATTATAACTTCAGTTTCTCAAGAAAGTTGTAATAGTGTCAGTGAACAGTTCAAACGCTTTTGTTTAGCGCTACACCTGAGTGTCTCCTCAACGTTTTCTTAATGAAATGAAACATTGTGCTCGTTCACTTCAACTCTTACTTGCAAAGGACTTACGAAGGAAGGAAAGCAGTGTTGTTACTACTTTAGGAAATAATTACAGATTTGTCGCCTTATTTTTTATTTCCCCTTCAAGAACTTTATGCAAATCCACGGCAAAGTGGCGGCCATTACAAAATGCACTACAAAGTTATCACGACTAAGTTTTTGTATTGGGAAACTTTTAATTATTGCTTTTTGAAAATTATTTATGCTAGTTTCGATAACTGGGCTTTCAGAACACGTAAAATAGTGGAATTGTTTGTTGTTTAAGTTGGCTTTTTAATAATTTTGTGCGCTGTGCAGTTCGTGGCAGTCAGGTGCAGAGTGAAAGTTAAGTTTTATTTTATTGGTTCACTAACAATAAAATTGTTCACACTGGTTTTAGGCTAAAGGTAACATTTTGCACTTCACTTACAGGCAAACTCCGCACGCATAATGAAGTTGTACAAAACATACAACTGTCATACAACAGTTAATTATTTAGGTCCACCGCAATGTGAAATTCATTACTTTGTACAGACGCCAGCACATCAACCTACCCGAAACTGTCACATTTTCCCAATCAACTTTGAATCTTATGCATTAGTAATAAAGTTGAAAATCGATTAAAGAAATTTGACAGATTGTATTAGGTTGATGTGCTGGCGTCTGTACATTCAAGTGCTCATCGATGCTCCCATATTCCAGTAAAAACAGTTCTCGTATAATTACATACTGCTTGTCATCACAGCAAGTGGAGCAAGCAGCTAGCTCATCGTGGACACACAACCGCTGTGACGTCACATTGCAGATTGGACGGACGCCAAGCTCGTATTATTTATAGAGATACTACAAATGCACGTGGTTTTGATCGCGTATAATTTACTATTATAAACAAAGAATGAATGTTGTATACCTAATGCAAATTAGATCGTGCTTGTTAAATTACTTATCTTACAAAACTAACAAAAACAGGTCAATTCAGTTTTATAATCTTGTTCTTAGCGTAACGATATGTCAGTGGACTAGAAGTTATATTTGCCATCGTGGTGAAAAGTTACTCTCCGACGTTCTGTTACATCTCATCCCTGAAACATGCACACCCAGGGCAATCGACTCCTATCTGTTGGCTTATCGACAGAAATTGATTGCCCAGGGATTGCCGAACGTAACATAAGGTTGGAACGTACTATCGCCGACACTCCCGCCTGACCACCACTAAGTTCATTTTTGCTTGCACTCAAAAAATAGCGGCGCTCTCTAGCACACCCCGGACACTCCATACAACGCTCGCAAAATAATTACCTACTACTACTACATTAAAAAATGACGTTTGTATACGTATGAATGTGTACGTGAGGTACTTGTGTTTGCGAGCGCTCTTGTTAAAGAACTGCGACGAATACGCCGAAGTGCGGGGTGAGGTGCGGTAACAGATGTTAGTGCGGCGAAGGGAGTGTCCTTTCTGTACGTAGTACTTTAAGTATTCTGTGTCTCAAGTAAGCGCGCCAAGGTCAAATTATTCGTCAGTAAAATTCACAAAAGGAGTACACTTGTTGCGTCACTAAGCTGCGCAGTTCATGTTACAACTAATTACGTTATCGCTTTTCTAATAGCCGAAAATTTTAAGGAGGCGTGGCTTGACGCCGCCGCAGGATTTAGGCGAAAAAATTTTAAGTGATCAGGCGGAAATGGCTGCGATGGTACTTCGTTCGGTGAGACTTCTTTCATGCACCTACAATGTCAATGTCTGTATTTCACCGTAACGTGCATAAGCTGTAAAATGTTTTTACACAACAACAATCCTACGAGCTCTCTATAATGTACGAGTATGGTGCTTAGATATCTATGGTGAGATGACACACGGACCGTGACGGCCCCTTTACACGGTATCAATAAAACAAGAATGTGCGGGTTTTGTAACGATATGCAAATTGTTGCTCGATCACGTGACCATCACGCCAGAACAGACTACTGGGGCAGCAGAATGTGCGCTGTTTGTAATATGTTACTGGAGCACGATATAAACGGCACTCGTCTAGTTTCGTCCACGTGTAAGCTGTACGGCACGAGTTTTGTGCTGAAATATAAGCGGAATATTTAGTTAATCTCTACTGTGCCTAGGCGCAGTATTTATTCAGGTAACTAGCTGCTGCCCGCGACTTCGTTCGTGTGACATTAATATCTTTTGATATTTTTTTATTTTTCTAAAATAAAAGTAGGCATAGTTACTCGTTATAAGATCAAAATCTGCGCGAAAGTCCCGTCAAAATCGGTCCAGCCGTTTCAGAGATTAGCCGGAACAAACAGAAAGACTGGCAGACGGACAATGATTTTTGTTATAACTTATAACCGTTTAGTACCGTATCTATTGTATTTAATAAAAAGCTGTTATTTTGACATTCCAAACAGACAATTCAATTTGTTTTATTTGTAAGTTTAGATAGTATACATTACCAGAAACTGTCATCTCCTTGCGTTGCTGAATGTATTTAGGTAATTACTGAAACAAAGAGGTCACCTAATTAAACTCACAACATAACAGAATATGTTCAGTTATATTGTGAGTTTAACTTGCATCTCTGCCTAACCTTCCTTAACCTTTTTTTTTTTTTTTTTTTTTTACGTGGAGAAATGCTCATGCATTCTGCACTACCACGGGGAGATAGTGCAGTTATGTGGGACTCCAACCCACTAAAACTCCACGGTGTCCTCCTCTGCCGCTTACGGCGGGAACACGGGCACGCGTTAGCACTCATCCGTGAACCCGCCGCGGCTGTCCGTCACCGGACCCTCCTCTGGGGAGTATTCCCCATCTCTGGCGCACTAGAACACGTAGCACGCCGTGACCACCCCAGGGACCAAACCAGCACATGGGCGCCAGACGACCCCGTGTCTGGGCACCCTTGGCCCCCCTGCGACGGGTCAGGTCATTGGCCCCGCCGCCTGCCAATTTTCGGCCGCAGAGGATAGGGAGAGCGGCCAACGTCATACCAACACTCCTCTTCCTCTGCGGCCCCACCGCGTCCGCCATCAGACGGTGGCGACCCCGTCAAGGCCGCGGAAGGTAGGGAGAGCGGCGCACCGCAATACCGGCACTCCTCTCCCGCCGCGGCCTCCAACCCTCAGCCGCGATGCCTCCGATACGACATCGCGGCCCGCCTCAGCTGCGATGTCGCTCAAGCGGCACCGCAACCTACTTCTTGGCCGCTACGTCGTCGGCTTACCGGCAAAAGCCCTGACGAGCGGCCCCTCCTCGGGTTCCACTTCGCTTCACCGTGGGTGTCCAAGCCACGGCTACTGAGCCCCCCCGCCTCGACAATGCGGGAACCCACCGGTTGGGCACCTTCTTTAACCTAACCTAACCTTCGGGCCGTATGCCCCGAACGCCTGTATAGGCGTGATATAGTTAATTAAACAGAAGTGCTAAAATTACGTGAAATCCTGATGATGTGCTTCAGAGCGAGATAATGATGACGGTACCTAAGCTAACCTTTGAACTCCAGGTTTTAAATTCTGTTGCTTGTAGATCTGATGATGGAACAATGAAGGTTCTGAAATATAAAGCGTTATATGTACTTACTCGTTTAGAAAATTCCTACAACAAAGAAGGTTTAAACGGGAAGGTTTATTAAGTACTTTAAAAAATAGGCACAGTTTTTAATCTAGACCCGTACTCTGTATCGTGTATTGCCCGTGGTCCACCCGCCTTATTTACCTTGGTGGACTATGGGAAATTATAGACGCGGAAGCCAGAGGACAGGGTGTTGTGGCGTAGCCTGGGAGAGGCCTATAGCCAGCCGTGGCCTGCGATAGGCTGAGTTAATTAACTCTGTATCTAAACGTGTCTAGAATCAAAGCAAAACATAATAACATACCCAACATAACTTCGGTTATTTGGAGGGTTTCTTTTGATTTCAAAGTACCAAAGTTCTACGAAAAGTTTGTATCTCTGAGTAACTCGTAACTTAATAAGCTTGAGTACATAGTACTATTAAGTATTCTGTGGCTTGAGTCTACACGAGCGCAAATGAAAAAAAAAAGTAATATCAATTAAATATTTATCAATCTGAAATTCTGAATCCGCCAAAAGTTCCAAGAACAGTGAGAGACGTTATTATTAAATTTTTTCAGTGACATTCAAGAAGTTCGGCTGACTCGTCAAACTAGGTTTTTAGAGAATATTAAATTGTCGGCAGTATATCACAGCCCTTTAACTTTTTAGAACATTTAGCGCTAAGCCCACGTTTATTAATATCTACTGGTGAACTATCTACAAGTTTACAGTCGAGTCTAGCTGTAATTGAAATTATTCACTATTTAAATACACCTCAATTCGGAAGCGTGAACAGTTCCCACGATTACTCAAGGTGTTCAGGGTTTATTTGTTCTATTCAACTCGACTGCAGCAGTCGGTTTGCTGCACATCGAGATAAGTTTAGCTCGCTCGCTTTGTACAGTTTGTTACAATTTATTGTTTTATTTACTTGTTTTCATTCAAAGTCAGCGAATACGTATCTATCTATATTTATTGAACATTTAGGTACTGTAAACACTTTAAGTTAGTTTTAGAATGGTCTAAAGCTATCACGTGTTGGTTTTTTTTTGTAGCTAGTGCTTGTTCAATACTTCGAAACCGAAGCCATTTTGATTTTGGAGTTAGGCGTAGGTACTGGCTGTGGAATCAATCAAGTAGTTTAGGACCTGGTCTGTCAGATGAAGTAACTGGATTTATGCGAAAAAATCCTTTCAGTTTTTGTACCTACGTTTGAAACACCCTGCCGAGGATATCTCACCGTGAAACTTAGGTGAAGTGAGCTGTCAAGAGTGCCAATCCCTAGCATCAGGTCGAATGACAGCTCACTTCAAAAGTTCAAACTTACTTCACCAACGTTTCCACGGTGAGATTTTTACGGAATAAGACCGACTGGTATCATCTCATTATTGCAAACAAAATGGGAATTTTTGATGCCAAGAGGCCTCTTGGCATAAAATGTTAAGGCATAATATTGTTTGGCATAAAGTTTTCGAGTAAATTTTATTAGCATTATAATATTATGTCATAATAATATCATTTGGTTTAATTTGTTTTGGCGTAATTTGGAATTGCATATAATTTTTAAGGCGTATTATTTATTCGTCTAATAATCATGAGCCATCAATATAAAAAGTCATAATTGGGTGTATGTGGCTTTAATTTAATGTTGATTGTTAGGTACTAGGTAATGTAATACAGTTGTGTAAATGTAGCAATGGAATAAAAACGTTTTACACATTGACTGGTTATTACGCAAGAGCGAGCGAAGCGAGCTCGGGACTTGGGGCACCCCGACTCGGACAGGTTAGGGTCGAAGGGGATGACGGGGCTCAAGTGAGCGAGCAAAGCTAGCGAACGAGCCCCCGCGTTTGGCTCTCTTTTGGCTGCCTTTTCAATCAACCGATAATTTTTATTCGTGGAATAAAATTGATGTCTTACAGTTTTTGAATGCACGAACTGTCAAAAATTCAAAATTATTCCTCCGATAAAGTTGCCTATCTGGCGTTGGAAAAATCAGCCCTAACAAGAATTCACAATGAATTGTAAAATGAAGAAAAAAGCGAAGCAAATATGGTCTTATCACGAAAATACAAAAAATAAACAAACTCAAATGATTTTATTTCGTATGACGAACTAAATGTCCATTACCAAGATCTTGCACAGTCTGTACGCCGAGGTATGTAATTTTCTCGAAACATAATTAAGGCTGTAATACCGACACGCGTCTCGCCGCGCCTCCATCGTCAAGCCACACCGTCTGGAGAATCGTCTTCTAGTAATAATAAAATGAAATTAACCTTGTCGTGTAATTCGTGTCATACTATTTAACGTGGATTTAGTAAATCTTCGGTAAGAGGTGAAACTTAATTAATAATTTGAGAATTTCTGTATAAAGCTTGCTGCTTTTATGAATCGTCAATTGTAATCCTTGGCAACGGTATTAGTGTATCTAGTTATTTTCTTTCAAGCTGAATAGGACACAATATTGTTCATCAATTTTGAATAAATATCACTTAAAAAAAACGTTGAAGAAATTCAAAGTACAATTCTGTGTCTCTAACGAGAGGATATTACTCCCCGAGGCAGTGGAACGTTCAGTAAAGTAGCGAAGTTTAATTTACTGCGTCCATTTGTTCATTAATATTGCAGAGATTTTTACTTTGTTTTTACTAGAACTTTTCCAGAAGCCTGCAACTGTTCGTTTGTTTAGCAAAACGAATTTGTCAAAGAAAGGAACTTGTCAGCCCCTGCGCTGTTATATATTTATACAAAATGAATGATGTAATTACCAATTGAATGGCACTTTCGGATTTTCTTTTCCTATGTCCACGCAAAATTAAGTAATTTCGCAAAAATATCATTTTCTTATACTTTTTGCCATCATTATTATTCAATAGAAGGATTATGTGTTTTCCAAGTTAAATAATTGTAGATTGAGAAATAGATCGCGACGATTACGGATTAAAATGGTTCAAGTTTAAAAATGAGTTTTTTGAAATTGTATTCAAAAAGTTCTCGTTTCCATGATTTTCAATGATTATTGAGCGGTTTCTGCTTGACTTTTCGCTGTGAAAAAGATTTATTAAATAAATATAAAAGTCAATAAAATTATAATGGAATGACCAAAGACCAAATCAATTGAAAGCAATTGTTTCGTTAAATACTATTAATATTGAATCGGAGCACTCTCGAATTAATGGAAACCAGCGAACTATCAAGACGCTTCTAAAGATACCTCATTTATCCAATTATTACAAGGAGATTAGAAGTTATGAGGGAACAGATGAACATACATACATACTTACATACATACAAAATTACATACCGGTCAAAATCATAACCCTCCTTTTTGCTTCGCCGTAGTCGGGTAAAAAAGAGTGCAGCCGCTCGCCGACTCGCGTTGACGGAAGCCGTTGACACTCGTCGACGGCTGCAGTTGCTTCTGTCGTTGACGGATGTCGCTCGTGTCATGAGCACTAACCCTAAAAATATGTAGTTACAATTCTCTATTTGAAACAAAATCTTTTGGTAAGGTGCCAAATAGCAGCTTGTGTAACTACGGTCTTCACCATCAAGGGCAGGAAAATGTGAATTCAGACTAGTTCGGCCAAATTTTCCCATTCCGACCCAGATCTTTTTGCCAATCCTACAGAAATGCACGGCCTTAATGCTCGGTTTATCGTCTCAATGTGAAGGCCTAGTTTTGGGCCTGATTTTTCCATCGCCAGATAACTTTTATTTGAGGAATAAAATTGACGTTTGACAGTTTTTGTATTAAATAACTGTCAAAACTTCAAAATTATTTTTCGAATAAAGTTATCGGATGATCTAAATCCATACTAATATTATAAATGCGAAAGTGTGTCTGTCTGTTTATTACCTCTTCACGCTTAAACCACTGAACTGATTTAGATGAAATTTGGTATAGAGATAGTTTGAGTCTCGGGAAAGGACATCGAATAGTTTTTATCCCGATATTCCCATGGGATCGAAACTTATATGGGTGAAACCACGGGGCGCTGCTAGTATACTATACTTTACTTTGGCTATACCTACGCTACATACACCAGTGTTTATATTATTAAATTTTTCAACTGTCAAGTTTTATGTTTAGTCATTATCCATCCACAAAAAAATTACAATCCGTAGTCAGCAGTGAATTTTTAAGGGCAGATTTGCAAATAGGTCTTAACTGTTTAACATAGCACCATAACATCACGCCTATATTCCCCGAAGGGTTACCCAGAGGTGTACCTATAGTCCACCCACATTTCGCCAGTTACACATAGAATCATTTTTCTAAACTAATATTTTAAAGATAAAAAAAAGATTTGACAATTTGTATGTTTATTTCTTACGCAAAAAAAAAAATTTTTTTTTTTTGATTTTGGTTTGCCAATTTGTATGTTTATTTCTTACGCGTTCACGCTAAAACGGCTGAATGAATTTGCATGAAATTTGGCACACGAGTAGACCATGACCTGGAGAAGGACATAGGCTACTTTTCATCCTAGATCGCAGACGAAGTCGCGGGCCACAGGTAGTTTAAAACAAAATTGTGCATTTCTTTGCTTTCACTTCTTATTACTTTATGAGTGACAACATCTAATGCGGCGACGCGACTTATAGACACCGACGCTACGCTTGATACGTGGGCGAAACACAAATTTGTCTTCATTATTTTCACAGCTGCTGTCATATTCAGAACATCACACGCTTCTACGAAACATAAAATAATTAAGAAACATTAATGTAGCATGAATCTGAAATGTGTGGTTATATGCAAGAGTGTGATGTCCTATGACCCATACATTCGGATCGAGTAGGTATTATAGTTTTGTATGGCACAGTTGAAAAATTTTTTTCGCGATGACGATGTTGGTTCCATGGAGAAAGTTGTTCAGTTTGATGGTCTGTTCCACACCCTAAAATATGACTACACCTTTTTGATACATGCTGTATAAGTCTGGATATAGAAGACCTTGAAGGTGGCACACTTACACAAAACAAATGGGAGAGTTAGTAATTTAGATGTTGTTTGCAAACATCGACGTGTTATGATTTATACAGGTTGAAATTGAAAACATGCGACAAATCGAAATGGGAGATTGTACTCATCATTATGAACAACTTTAACTATGGGACCAAACCAGACATCGCGAAAAAAAAAACAGCTGTTCCCTACATTTTGACGAGTTATGCGAACATAAATGTAGGGAACAGCTGTTTTTTTTTTTTCGCGATTTCAGGTTAGGTCCCGTAGTAAAAGTTGTTCATAATCTATACATATAATAAAATCGTAGGAAAGTCAAAACGGTACATTGAATATTTTTTTAAAAGAATACTTGGGGCGTGATCTACAATCGATATCGAAGCCAAAAATATAGTTTTTAGAATTTTTGTCTGTTTGTCTGTTTGTCTGTATGTATGTCCGGGATAAACTCAAAAAATACTGCATGGATTTACTTCAAATTTTGCATGAATATTACTAAGAGGTCGGGTCAACATATAGGCTATATATTATCACGCTATCACCTATGGGGGAGGAGCTGTGAATCTTTATTTTTCTTACGCATTCTGTGACAGCGTGTAATCTAACGACGCATATTTAAATGTTGTTTTTCAGTAAGCCATGCTATTATCTAGCTTTACACTATAAAAACTACGCCATTTAAGTAACTTGGGCAGAAAAAACATAGTTTAATGAATTTTAGTAGTATAAAGAAAATTTTGAAGCAGCGCCATCTATGAGATTTCATAAAAATCAAATCAAGTTACATGTTGACACTTTTTGGAAATTAATAATTTAAATTTGATCATGTTGGCGAGGTTAGTAGTTAGTTATTCTTAAAATTCATAGATGGCAATGTGCATTTTCTTCATAAAAGTTGTATCGTATAGTTCGTTTTGACAAATTTAAGTTCCAACAAAACCCTTAAAATCTTGAGCAGAGTTGAGGACGACAATTAAAAAAAAATGCGGTGTTAAGTATTACAAAAAAGTTTTTCAAATTTTTTTTCAAATTCAAAATATTTTATTGTGGGCATATGTTAATTACAGGTCTTAAATAAATTATAGTTCGAATATGTCCTGCCTAATAGGTATACAATAATTATATGTCATTATATTTAAAAAGTTATTATAAATGTTAAAATGTTAAAATATCAGTACACAGTCAAATTAATAAATATCAATCAAGAAATCTTGGATCGTGTAGTATGCTTTATATATTAAAAAGTTACGTAGTTTATTTTTAAATACTGGAAGTTCCTTAGTGCTCAGAATGTCAATAGGTATTTTGTTGTATATTTTTGATGCCATGCCAAAGAAGCTTTTGTTAAATAGAGCTGTTTTATGTGGTACATTAGAAATTTTTAACATATGTCTTCTCGATTTTAGTTTATCAAATAAATTTTCATTTGTCTTTATAAATACGGCTACTTCATAAATGTAAATTGCAGGAAAGGTCAATATTTTAAATTCTTTGAAATATGGTTCACATGAATCAGGAACACGGATACCAGCAATCGCACGTATACACCTTTTTTGCGCTTTAAATACTAAATCCTTATTAGTGGCATTGCCCCAGTATATGACTGCATATCTCAGTGTCGACGAAACATAAGCATGGTATGCGGTCAAAAGAACTGATTGATCAACAATTTTGGATAATTTATATAAAGCATATGAGTACTGATTAAGTTTATTGCATACTGTGTCAATGTGTGTTTGCCAAGTCAAATCATTATCTATCCAAATGCCTAGAAATTTAACGCAGTTGACTTGTTCAATTTTTGTCCCATTATAATGAATATTGATATTTTTATTGTTACGTCCGAAATTGACTAATTTGGTTTTTTCTAAATTTATAATTAAGTTATTAACCGTCAGCCAGTTAATTATATTGCGAAGAGTGAAATTTATATCATTTTCAAAAGTATCAACATTTTGACCTGTAAAAATGGCTGTGCTGTCATCAGCAAAAAGGATCATGGGATGCTGTGAAACTTTAGGCAGATCATTAATGTAGATCAAAAATAGCGGTGGACCTAACACGCTACCTTGAGGCACTCCATATAGTACTTTTTTGGGTATGGACTTATGTTTTTGTTCGGTATTATTTAAGAGATTAATATTATTTATTTCTACTACCTGATATCTATCATTTAGATAAGATTCTAGAAGTTTATGGACGTTACCCCTTATTCCATAACTGTACAGTTTGTTTAAAAGTGTTCCATGGTGCACATAATCGAACGCTTTTGTCATATCCATAAACATTGCAGAGACAGGAACATGTTTATCAATATTAGTATATACTGGTTTTAAAAGGTCATAAATGGCTAAATTAATTGACTTATTTTTTCTAAAACCTTTTTGTTCTTTAGCAAATAGATTGAACTTTTCTAAGTGAGTATTAATTGCATTATATATAATTTTTTCTAATATTTTGGAAAAAATAGGGATGAGTGCTATTGGTGTGTAGCATGCTATGTCTTCCTTATTATTTTTCTTAAAAAGTGGCTTCACTACAGATTTTTTAAGTTTAGTCGGAAATACACCATGTTCAATACATAAGTTAAATATATGACTGAGTACTGGGCTGATGATTTGAGCAACTTCCTTTATTGAGGAAGTTGTAATGTCATCATAACCAGTACTTCTAGTGTTTTTAAGTGATTTAATTATAATATTAATGTCATAAGGTATTACAGGGTTTAAAAACAAAGATTTATAAGAGCTACTGGGTAATGTCAATTTGTTATTGAAAGATGTCAAATTTATATTAGGATTATTATTATTAAAATTGTCCGCAAGTGATGAATTATTATCATTGAGTAAATTTATTGGTTTTATTAAATTAATATAATAATTATTAAATTCTTCAGCAATGGATCGTGGGTCTGATATTGTAAGATTGTTTACTTTTATTTTATTAATATTTTCTTTTGGAAGTTGGGTTTTGTTTGAGTTTATAATTTTCCATGTGGCTTTCGATTTGTTCTCTGCATTGGTTATTAGGTAATTATTTTGAGACTTTTGGGTTAGTTTAACAATTTTTTTGAGACGAGTACTATATTGTTTGAGAGCATTTTTCTTGTCTTCGCTAGGATTGAGTCTATACTTCCACAGTTGTTTTCTTTTTTGCCGACAACACTGGCTTATTCCCTTAGATAGCCATTTAGGTTTTTTAATAATAGTGTTTTTAATTTTTATAATTGGAAAACAGAGGTCATAAAAAAGTTTATAATGCTCGAAAAATATGTTGTATGCTACCTCCGGATCATTAATTGTGTATACATCATCAAAACTTAAGTTCATTAGACATTCTTTAAATTTAGTTAAGTTTTCTTTACTAAAGTCTCGCCTTTTTGTATACCAGAAGTTGATAGTACAAGTTTTTTTAACTGGGAATTTTAATAATTGTGCCGTGTGATCTGACATACCTAAGTCAGTGACGTCACATTTGCTACCTCTAATATTGTGAAAAATGTTGTCAATGCAAGAGTTGCTCTTTGGCCTTGTTGGATTGTGTGTGCCAATTTTCATATCAAAGCTGGAAATAGTATGTATGAGTTTCAAAGAACTGGAGGTTCTTTTTAACAAATCAATGTTAAAATCACCACAGATAATAGTTTTAGTTGACTTTCGATTGCGTAATTTGTAATGGATTGTATGAAGTATGTTAAAAAATGTATTGAGTTCATTTTGTGTAGTTTTTGGAGGTCGGTATATACATATAATCACCACATTATGAGTCAGAAGTTCAATGGCGGAGCATTCCGCTACATTAGGAACACTAAGGCAAACTAAATCTTGAAGAACTTTATATTTATGAATATTTTTTACAAGTATACACGATCCACCATTTCTGTTCTGTCTATTACAGCTTGCCGCTAAAGTGAAATTCGGTATGGTTAGGTACATAAGGTCTGAGTCAATCATATTATGCTCTGTAATACATAAAATATCAACTTCTTTCCCAGATTTTTTTAGGTTTTCTATACTTACACAGAATACATCTGATTTGCTTATCAATCCGTTGAGATTTTGATGCATAACAGTTAGATTACTATATACGAAAAAAATGTTTGTGACTGTCCTGTTTTTCGTTATTAAAACTATGACTATCATTTTCATTCGTAGTCAATACAGACTCAGCCTGTGACAGAGTAACAGTATTAGACATATTTATCTCAGTGATGAGCTCCAGAGCATCATTTAATATTGTGTTAATACCGTTGTTATTAATTGCTCCTGACCACTTATTAAACGAGGTAAAATCACATTTTAGATTTAAGTTAGAGTCAAGTACATATGCATACTCATGTGACATTACATCTAGGCAAAGTAAGTTATTAAAAATTTCAATTCTTCCATTAAACATATTTGAGTAGTAATTAAATTTATATGTGGGTAGACATAAAATAATATTTGTGTTATTTATATCTTTGAGGGCGGTTCTTATAAAAGCTATCAATTCAAAGTAATCTTTCGTCCTTTCAAAATCCTCAGGTCCAATCAATATGATGCAGTAGTCATTCATAGTGTACTGTTGCAATTTAGACTTTAGATCTGTTAACAACAGTTTAACTCCGCAGGTAGGCTTTAAATAATGACATGTATCGTAATAATTTCGGAATACATCCATAGCAGTTGTTAGGATGTTATTATTCTTGTTACCACTTATAATGCAAAGTTTATTTTTTTGCTTAATTTCCTTTACATTTTGTTTATTTTCTGATCGTATATTATGTTCTATACGGTTTGTGACATTTTGTGATGACTGGACTGTAGTGGTTGATGTTGATGGTTCGATGTATTCCTGTTCCAGTTATGTTTCTACTGGAGACGAAGTCGGAGTTACTGATGAACGCGTGCTGAACACCTGTCTCAGTTCACTTCAAGATGTGGTAATTTCTATCGGCGGCAATCCACTGATCGAATATGGGTTACCAGCTCCCCAATCATCACCGCATCAAGACCGTGTAAATCGGGAGTATAACGCTGAGACAAATTACGATCCGGGCGAAATGACCATGTCGCTTTGTTCTCTTCAGAGCAAAAACAAATTTATGACACCGTCCTTGAAAGCGTTGGGTTTTCCCAACGCTTTCAAGGACGGTGTCATAATATCAGTTTTTTAACCAGGGTCAAATTTTTTTCTTGGAATGCGTCTGGTGGAACAGAAAAAACATTTGTTACCCCTTGCATACTTGCTGAGGTCAGCAGGCAAGGCAAAATTGCTATTGCTGTAGCGTCGTCGGGAATCG
Organism: Amphipoea lucens; assembly: GCA_947508005.1. NCBI lineage: Eukaryota > Metazoa > Arthropoda > Insecta > Lepidoptera > Noctuidae > Amphipoea > Amphipoea lucens. The sequence goes on along the minus strand of OX382373.1, from coordinate 7,062,618 downwards.
CTGCCACACTGCTTCCGAGTGGCAAGACAGCACATGCCATGTTTAAAATTCCTATCGATTTAGAGAGCGCCAAAACGCCTGTTTGTGGTGTGTCACGTAACAGCGATAAGGGACACGTGCTCAAGGATTGCTCTTTGATCGTATGGGATGAGTGTACGATGGCCAATAGGAAGGCAGTTGAGGCCGTGGACGGAACCCTGCAGGACATCCGCAGGAACGAACATTTGATGCGTCGTATCACAGCTGTTCTGTTCAGTGGCGATTTCCGGCAAACGCTTCCCGTGGTGACACGGGGATCGAGGGCTGACGAGGTGAATGCTTCGTTGAAACTATCTTCGTTGTGGTCACGAGTTCGTACGCTGCGCTTGACCATTAATATGAGAGCTCGGCTCGGCGGCAATGCACGTGCTCAAGAATTCTCCAATGTCCTTCTAAATCTTGGCGAAGGCACTCTACCAGAAGAGAGAGGTGGACAGGTGGTGCTTCCAGAGTCTCTCGGTAGAGTGGTATCCAGCTTAGAAGAACTCATTTGCTGTGTGTACGGGGACATCAGTCGTATACTGCACCTGCAGAATTCTTGGGTGTGTGAGCGGGCCATTTTGACGTCCAAAAATGATCAGGCTGCAGCAAGTAACGAATGCATTCTCTCGGAAATTGAGGGGAATGAAGTGGTCTACACCTCGATAAACACTGTTGTCGAGCAAGATGACGCCACACATTATCCCGTGGAATTTCGGAACTCCCTGTCAGCAAGTGGACTTCCAGCGCATACCATCAAGCTGAAGGTCGGTGTCCCGATTATGCTTCTTCGGAACCTATCTCCTCTGAAGTTGTGTAACGGGACCTACCCTAAAGTCATTTCGCTCTACAGACACACCATTGAGGCGGAAATTCTTACGGGTTGTGGCGTTGGCGAGGCAGTATTTATATCACGCATTCCCCTCATACCTCATATCTTACCGTTCCAGTTCAAGCGCGTACAGTTCCCCGTGAGTGTTTGCTTCGCGATAACCATCAATAGAGGCAGACACTGAGGGCAGCGGGTGTCGACCTCAGGACGAGTTGCTTCTCACACGGACAACTGTACGTCGCTTGCTCCCGCGTCACCAGTCCTGACTCTCTTTACATTTTGGCTCCTGGCAGCATAACTACCAACGTTGTTTATAGGGAAGTGTTTTAAGGTATGATGCCTTTGTACGTATTTTTACTCTTTTGTGTCCTGGAATGTATTCCTGCATTGTTTTCTCTATTTCCTTCAGTCACATCCCCACACCACACTGAACTCAGCAGGACTCCCATATAACACTCTTCACTTGCTTCGCTTGCAAAAAAAAACTTATATTTTTATGCTATTTTAAAAGTTGTTTACTTATAATGCTATAGCGACACTGGCATCTTAGGTATTTTTGGTGCTGTAGAGCCTTCAGGCAGACGACGTCGCGGGCAGCAGCTAGTGATGAATACAATCTCCCATTTCGATTTGTCGCATGTTTTCAATTTCACCCTGTATATTGCGTGGTCTTATATAAGTATTGAAAATGTATAGTAAGTAACATAGTTGCTTCCTAGTTTCGAAAGAAAATTCATAGTTTGATAATAAAACGGAAGCATCAAGTCACATCTGTCACTTTGAATCGGTAAGAACTAACTTTGTTGCGGTCGCTGATTGGTGCTGGCAGGTTTAATTAGTTCTCAAATCAGTTGCACTACGTTTCAAATGTCAACACACCGAATTTGTGTTTGTTTACGACGTTAACGTACGAGCATGCAATTATCCAAATAACTAGGTTCTAATTATGGCTTCACATATGTACTTAGCAACGTGAACGGTTGCCAAGTTCAACGACTCATCTATTTAGCTGCGACTGCCGCGATCGCTCGCTCACCTGTAATTGAGTGTGCATTACAGGATAATGTATTAATACAAGTTATAAAGATAAGTTATTGTAATGTATCTCGTTGGTAATCCTTAAATAAATAAATAATAATAAATAATAATAACATTTTAAGAGCTTTTTAATTAATGTACCACAGTTTTTATGTAACACAATTGCATACAATCTTTTATACCATCGCTCCCTCGTCTCATTCAGCGCATCTATCATGATATTCATAAAATGTGCGGAGCCTCGGGAGAGGCTGCGGTGAAGAAATGCTTCACTAATTAAAATACTGGAAGTAAGAATGTGGAGCGAGATGAGTGAGGTCGGGGTAATAACGAAGTTTATGATGTGTTAATACAATGCTATTTAAGTTGCTCAGAGGTTTTTGTTTGATATTTTTAATGAAGCAATTGAAGGAATTGTTTTAATCTATATCTCGCGGAGTTCTGCATATTTCTGAAAGCGCAATATAAATAAGCTATTTTTTAAAGTAAAAATGCTTTTATAAAATATTTTGTAAATAAAATAGAAAGAAACCTTTTTATTAGTACCCTAGCATTATAAAGCTGTAAAATAAAAATAGAAATTCTCCTAACTTCAAATAAAAGCAAACCAATTTCAATACGAGTACTCGGAAAACGTCCACATTCAATGAACATTGAAAATTAAAGCTCCAGGTCACCGCAGGTTTCCAATTTCCATCCATTTCCTTCAACATGGCGGTGCTGGAGCCCGTAGCCGAAGGTTCGGTTCCTGAACTCAACTAACGAGCGAAATGTCAGCGTCAACAACCTTTCATTTGCATTCTTTGTACTTATAGGTTACAGTTGACGTTTCATTTTCTAGTTCTTGGACTTTTTGCACCAATTTTGTGACGCTACTGGAAGTTTTTTAGCGAAAGCTCAACAGCTTCCGTTAAAAAATGCCAGTCGCAGGGGTTTCGGTTTTTTAGATCATCTATTTTATCCGCTCACACGGTTCGCATTCATATTATGAACGTAAACGTAGCAATTAAGTACCTACATATTAGTACATTCAAGAGGCTTCAATGTTCTATGTTATGGGTTTGGTTTCCGCACTTAGTCCTTCAAGTGGACTATTGTACGTTCAAGAGGCTTTATTTGTACCTTTATTTTATGCGTTCAGGCTTTTTCTCAGTCTCCTATTTTATTTATCACGCAACATTAACCCGCCCAGGTCTCAGTAAAGCATCTACAACACTTACCTACGCACCTCTTTGCCACTTAACTGTGTAAAAAGACATAAAGATATAACCCTGCTGTCAGTAACTTAGGACTGGAGAATGTTAACTCAAAATTCAGCAATATTTTTCTATCATCTGTTTTCGGAAAAGCCATAAGAATATTTCAAAGTCCATAAAATTGCCAAAAGAAAATAGCTTCTAAGTCTTGTAACCCTTTCATCTATCACTAAAACTTTGAAAAGGACCGTTTAAAACCGCTCAAAGTCAAAGTCAAAGTCAAAGCATTTATTTCAAATAGGCACATAAAAGGCACTTTTGAACGTCAAAAATTATCTTAAAATAGAATTGATTCTAGTCGAAATCTCAGGTGTCGATGGGCCCTTGAGCGGTTAAACATCGAATAATGTAGCTACTTCGGAAACTAGCAACAATTCCATGGGAAATCCGAGTAGATAGCCACCCTGTGTGGGAATGTTGGCTATTTCCCAAAAAAAAAGTTGCCCGCTTTTAATGCCTCTCGAGTCTCGGGTCACTAGTGAAAAACTATTTTAGTTTACTATTTCAGCATAGTACCGGAATGTAAGTGTTCGAGTACCATTTCCATAGGCTTATTCCCAGGCGCTCCATAATTTTATTCCCAGCGGCTTCCAATTAAAAAAAGCAATGGGAACAATTTTAGTAGGTATTTTAATAAAACTATAGAGCTCTTGAGAATCAATGTATGGAGTGAAATTGTTTGAAAAACAATAGATTTGGAGCTCCTAGGAATGCCTTTCCACACTATCTATGACCGACATCGGCGTACCTTCTTATTATTTCAAATTTACAAAGTTTTTCTATGGTGGTTTAAATTATATTGGCACTGGGAAGTTTTGAAGGATATTGGGAAAGGTTCTATTTCCGTGAACCAATTTCATTGAAACACAAAGAGTTTAATTAATTTATTTATCGGGGATTTGAGACACCGCTAGTCACAGTTTGTTAATGACCGACTTACAATATTACGTGTTCAAGCCCGACCGTACTCAACTGGCAACGTTCCAGTCTGTGGCTTCAGTTGAAAATGTTAAACTGAACGTCTGGCTAAGTTCGGGAATACGTAATTAGGTTAATATCTAATGACTTGTCCAGCTTAAGGAGTGAAATGCAGAACTTTGAATGTATTCCTATCTCTTCCTAACGTTAAAATTAACAAAAAAACTGTTCCAATCTTGGTGCATTATCCATCTATATCTATACTAATATTATAAATGCGAAAGTGTGTCTGTCTGTCTCTTACCTCATCCCGCTTAAACCGCATAACCAATTTAGATGAAATTTAGTATAGCGATAGTTTGAGTCCCGGGAAAGGACATAGGCTACCCCGATATTTTATCCCGATATTCCCACGGGATCGAGATTATGCGGGTGAAACCGCGGGGCGCTGCTAGTATTATGAATGCGAAAGTGTGTCTGTCTATCTGTCTGTCTCTTAACTCTTCACGCTTAAACCGCTGAACCGATTTAGATGAAATTTGGTAAAGAGATAGTTTGAGTCCCGGGAAAGGACATAGGCTACTTTTTATCCCGATATTCCCACGGGATCGAGACTTATGCGGGTGAAACCGATGGGCGCTGCTAGTATGTAATAAATTTGGCATTATTTTCGTCTCGAGAGTAGTAGGCGCAAGTTAATGCTTTTATAACGTAATTAACGTAATATTTTCTAGTCTTTATAAAGCCTGAAAAATGAAATAATCGAAAGCTTATATTTTAGTACGTATTCTTGCTTTAAGCAATCTCAAAATAAAGTGGTCGTTTAGTAAATATTTCCCCAGGGTACGAGCTAACCAGTTACAAAGGCTTTTGTATAGTTTAAAAAAAACCAAAAGTATGCACGCTGTAGAAACTAGACTTTAGATTTATCAAAGACTCGCGGAGTAGCTTAGATCAGTTTCTAACTAACTCAGGTGCAGCTTCGACTGAGTAATCTAGAAGTTCATGAAGTCTTGGTCCATCGCATTTGATTTTCAGCGTCTAAAAGAAGGTGCGGGATTGTCCGAAAGGGTTACCGCTACCCCGGAACATAAAGGGCTAAGGAAGGAACACGTATGGGTTTTAGTCAGTAAGAGTCTGACACTCCATTCCGCTCCATCCAGAGCCATTTGATGATTTCCCATCCATAAAAAAAAGCGTCTAAAAGATGTAAGAAAATAGGTACATGCTATTATAATAAAGTCAAGTTAGTTTATCTATAGTGAATATCCACTTAATGTTCCTATGTCTATATCACAACAGGTGAAGGTAATTAAATTCATTACAGAACAAGTTTAGTTTCAAGATTGTTCAAATTCGCTCACCGATAAAGCTTCGCCTTTATCTAGGTCACACATGCCAAAAGTGGGTAAACTAGCGGTGTGCAGCAGGTGATGAAAAGCGACTGTTGTCAACTCAACGACCGCGAATAAGTAGGTATAGGTACAGTCACCAAAAGAGATCAGCATGCAGGATCGTCGGATATAGCTGAAGTTTAGTAAGAAACCGATGGATGTTCTCGAATAAAATTTAATTTTATTAATAGAAAACAAACAGCTCATTTATCAAATTAAATTTCAGTCGACAACATCCATCGGTTTCTTACTAAACTGCAACTATATCCGACGATCCTTTATATTTATCTCTTTTGTTGACTGTATAGTCACGTCTATAAGTATGTATACACTTGGCTTTATTCATAGGCGATTTTCTCCTTTATTTTTGAATGAAATTTTATGTTATTACCAACATAGTATTTTCGAACCCATAGGTTTATGTAAAGTGTCGTATTTCAACGTTGCATTCGTTATTTCACGAAAAAATCGCAATTGCCAAGTGTTGACATATATTATTGCTCGTGACTGTACAAAGTAGGTGACACACTGTTTACGGAAACGTACAAATTGACGCACTGTTTTGTTTACTGTTTACTGAATGAAAAGGAATGTTTGTAAATTATTGCTCGTGGGTTCTGTGGGGCTCGTGGCTAAATAATAACAGCCGCACAGGTCGATAGAAGGTTAAGCTACGCTAGTCCCGGTCACTTCGTAGATGGGTGACCATCCATTACATATCGAGATCCCTCCACGCCTCGGAAAGCACGTTTAGTAGTTGGTCCCGGCTGTTCGTATTCGTAGATCGTCAGTCGTTATGGATGGTCAGAAGTCCAAAAAAAATCTGACAACCAGTCTTACCAAGGGGTATCGTGTTACCCAGTAACTGGGTTGTGGAGGTCAGATAGGCTAGGATAGGCTTCAGATAAATACTGATATTCAGCTGCATCCGGTTGAGCCGACCCCAATATAGTTGGGAATAGGTTACGCAGATTGATTCTCATAGGAATTCCAGAATATCAAAAGTAAAACAATTATAATTATTTTCCGTTAACATCGCACGGAAACCCAATTAATAAAATCATCTTGTCGATCAATTGTATGGCGATGTTACTGAACTCTGAACTGATAATTGTGAACTCGTATCAATATTGCAATGTGCCACGTAATTAAAAATAATTGGCAGGTTTTCGTATGGCACCTAATTAATTTTACTTATGTATGTTTATTGTTGTGCCGCTGCCAGGCTGTAAAAAATGTGTTAAAAATATGCTTATTTTTTACTTGATAATGAATTCAAGTGAACACAATAACGTTTAAATGAGATGAAAATTTTATTATATGTGTCAATCTAATTTTAATGTTATCAAATATTACGACAACCGAACTCAAAAAAACTTGGTTTTGGTAAGCTGTGGCAATTTGTGCACAACAAAAACGGTTGACTTTTAGAGTAACTGTGAGGGCAACACGCCGAAACGGGTAAAAAGTCGACTGCTGCCAACGAAGGGTACAAATCGTCATTCTAGCGAGACATTTCTCAAAGAAGGCATTTACAATGTTCTTTTTATTATCCATAACGATTCCAGACGCCTCTGCTCCATTAATAACAGACAAGAGACAGGCTCTCGACTGCTCGACGGACGACAGTGAACACTTCATTATTTTCAATGAAGAAGCGAATTTGAGATTTTTCATTTCTTCAAAAAAATCAAGCAATTCTAATGGTTTGTGAACAGGGTTGGGTGTATATTATATTCCCGTTACTGGTGTCACTAATGGTATTAATAATTAATTTACTAACAGTAAACTTCTAATAGTATAAATATTTTATTTGCGTCTGTTCTGCTGTCGATATTGCCAACTCCATATATTATCTTTTTATGAGACCGTAATTTTTTTTATTACATGAAAATGCTGTAAAAAAGTTATTTGATTTTATGATGCAGGATTTCGTCGGATACTAAGTGGGTTTATCGTCGAGACGATGAAGTTGTTCTAAAACATCAGCCAATTTTATGCCAACGTGCCTCTTAGTTTTGGTATAACATTTTGTGAGAAAATTAAACAGCAAGATTTCATTTAGATTTATACTATTTACTCTGGTATGTTAGCAGAACCTCAGATATTCAGGGTAAGGCGAAGCTTGCGTAATAACTCCAGTAATAAGACTAAGCTCAGCGTAACAGTTATTTGCCTTAGGTACGGTCAGCAACAAAAGTCGATTAACATTTAAATTTTTTAAATCTTCGTAACTGAGCAAAATATTTGTTCAAAATTGCAGCAGAAGAAAAAAAATTAGAATATAAACTCTGCTATTATGTGAAAAGCTAAAAAGCAGGTTATTGAAATACTCGGCTATATCTAAAATCAGGTTTAAATTATGGTAAGACTAGCTGCGCCCCGCAGTTTGACCCGCGTAAATGTCGATCTCGTGGGAATATCGGGATAAAAAGTAGCCTATATGTTAATCCAGGGTGTCAGCTACCTCCATACAAATTTTTATCAAAATTGGTCCAGCCGTTTGAGCGTGAAGAAGTAACAAACATATAAACACAGACATACAAACCCAAACACACTCACAAACTTTCGCCTTTATATAGTTATGTTAAGACAACATTCTGGTATTTTTTTTTATAATGTGTTCATTTCACGCTTGAGGAGAATTTGATATCACGTCATTTTTGACAGCGGTTGACCGCTATATTTTAGTTTTTATATAGTTTTAGTTAAGTTAGTTTTTAATTTTGTTATTTTTGTTAATTAAGTTTTTAAATTCAAATACACAAAAATATGTTATGTAAAAAAGGAAATGAAAAATATAAAGAATTTACTTAAACGTAATTTATTACATCGAGTTGGTTATAATTTGTGATACTGACTTAGCGGTCAAACTAAAACCACCATAATTTTCTTACGGAAGTTTATGAAAACTACTATTACTAATTATACTATTTTATGACACCTTTGTAGGAAAGCGAATACCCCTTTATGATATTAAATGAAATAGCCACCGTTGTATTTAAATAATTATATAAAAAGACAATTATTGTGAAGTAACAGAGGACTACATGGTTGCTACGGCGTAGCCGACGTGATGACGTCACTGCTACGATCGCTACGCTGCGAATACTTTGGTTTTTGGTGTAAAAACAAACTCAATCAATTCATCAAAGGTTGTTACTAGTACAATTGAGCTTTATTAGGTAATACTTATTTATTATTTTGTTTTTCTTTTTGTTTCAGGTAAGCGAACACACAACATACTCTATTTACTCGTTGCAAGTGTGGTAAGACCGCAATTAAAATAGTCCCGTCCATCAAACAAACAAATTGCCATTGGCTTGCCAATTAATAAAAAAAAAAGTTCGGTCTCTCATAATGAACAGTCATAAAAAAGTCGTGATTTTTACTTTCAACTACTGTTAGGTGTTTAAAGCTACTTTTCGGGTCATTAATACTTAAAGACTCAATTCACTTGGTACTCTACTCACCCCGCGCGTGAAACTTCGTGCACATAACAATTACGCTGTACTGTATATTACTCTCACAAACAGTTTTTGCATCGCTCCGACAGTTTTACGAAGAGCGGAACATGTAAGCTTTGGCAACGGGCGGGTAGTGATGGGTCGTTGAAGGTTTTTCCGTCAACGAAACGTTAACGTTGAATTGCGTTTGTCAACTAGTTGATCAACTAGTTAATTTCGTCAACGAGTTAACGTGTTACGAACGTCAACTTGCATGAACGATAAACGCCTTAACGCTTTTATTAACGTACGCTGTTAATTTACGAACAATTTGATGCAATTTACCAAATGAAATTGGATAACATTTTATGATGACTTTACCTACTACCTACCTAGGTTTCTAGATGATCTTCCCTTCATACTTTTTTCAGGCTTCATACTTCGTAGCGGGAGTTTTGTAAATATAAATACAATTTACGTACGTTGAAAATAACAAAACGTTGAGTTCATATTCTCGTTTCGTTAAACGAGTTGAATTCATAAACGTCGTTGTCTCGTAACTCGTTGACGAATTCAACGAGTTGATTTGTTTATGGTCAACGTTAATCCCGTTGAAGAGACATCAACGTTGATTCAACTAGTTCGTTGATTCAACGCCCATCACTACGGGCGGGAGTCTCCTGGATACACTCCAAGAATTGTAAACTTTATGTGTTCTGCGGAAGGGTCCATCTGACCCACATAAACAGCAAAAAATAATAGGCATAAATTTGATATTTTTGTACATAATATTTGACAGTTTTTTAATTTTTTGTGAGGGTTCGCGTACACATATTGATGTAATTTCCTGATGCCTTTATTATTTTGATCGGTACCATGGTTTTCTTGTCCCAAATATGATTTTGTTTTTTACTTATTTATTTTACCATTTATGTACGCACATATATAAATAGACAAGAAAAAAACAGAACAGAAAAATAGGTACAAAGGTGATGCTTATTTCAAAAGAAATCTCTTACAGCATACCTGCGATAGGACAAGAAATAAAGAGGTAGACAGCGTGTTAAAGAGTAAAGAGAGAGAGAGAGAGAGTATATGAGATATTATAATTATAAATCTGTTAAGATTCATGATTGATGCCTGTAGTAAACAAACTAGCTTCTCTCGCGTCTCATTTGTTTAAAATATTCTTTTCCTCGATCAGTCACCGCTCTCAAAGTGTTAGATTATCCTGTCGCTCAAAGAACCTTTCAGGCGATTAGTTTTATAGGAGACGTAATAAAAACTGAAATGACACTCTTACAGACCTGTTTCCGTCTTTGGCAAGTCTCCAAAGTCGTGGGGGCAATAATACGACCAGTGGCAGTCGGATGGAGGTTTCGATATCAGAAGCATCTGTCTTGATTTGCTTCCATATTAAATTTCAAAAACTCTGAAATTAGGACGAGTTGTATGTAGGTATATTCGCAAGATGACTTTTATGTTTAGCTCCGCTCAAAGTATTTTAAATTGCAAACACATAGTTCGTTTACTTGTAAAAATAAACTGTAAGGTTTTTAGAACACAGAATAGACAGTTTACAGAATTCTGAAAACCTTGCCAAAACCCTCGGAATATCTTTGTGTTGTGTCTTCAGTCTTGTCCTAAAACAGAATATTAGTTTGTAATTTTGTATGTAAGTAGGTACCATCGCGGCCTTTTCCGCCTGATCACTTAAAATTTTTTCTCCTAAATCCTGCGGCGGCGCTAAGCCACGCCCCCTTAAAGTTTTCACCTTATCGCACCACGTTATCGCTTTCCTAATGGAAAGCGATAACGCAATTAGTTGCAACCTGCACTGCGCAGCTTAGTGACGCATCACGTGTACTCCTTTTGTGAATTTTACGGACGAACTATTTGACCTTGGCGCGCTTACTAGAGAGCGCTTCTATTTTTTGAGTGCAAGCAAAAATGAACTTAGTGGTGGTGAGGCAGGAGTGTCCGCGATAGTACGTTGCATAAAAAAATATGCTTATTGTTTTTGTGAATCGAAAACATTTTCATAAAAAAATAGACGCGACTTTTACGTACATCACAAAGAATAGCAGGGCCAGTTGCATAATTTAACAGGTTGTTAGATTTCGACAATGCATTTCACCGAGTCTGGTATATATTTTAGACAATACACGATCATTTTTGGAATAAAATGGCTATTGTGGAGTCATGTCGTCTACCCGAAGTGATAAAATGCTAAATTAGAGATGGAACCTTTTTATTCCGACATTGAATGATTGAATTGTGGACATGCTGATATAAATCAAAGAGAAATTAAAAAAATTAAATTAAAAAAAATCAAAAAACCCGACTGCGGTAAAAAACTTAAGTTAAAAAAAACTGAAAAGCTAAAAACAAGCCCATTTTAAATTAAATAAAAGTTGGAAGCAGGCGGGACCCATACCATTTTTCTATTTTCAAACTCAAATGGGTCCCGCCTGCTTCCAACTTTTATTTAATTTAAAATGGGCTTGTTTTTAGCTTTTCAGTTTTTTTTAACTTAAGTTTTTACCGCAGTCGGGTTTTTTGATTTTTTTTAATTTAATTTTTTTATTTTATTCTTTTTAGTTATGAGTTGTAAATCCCACTTAAGTGTGATAGTTTTCCTTTAAACTTCGTAATATATAGGTTCTACTGCCGTAACATTTAAATTTCTAACTACAACCGTTTAGTTGGTAGAGGGGGGGACGGGTAAGTAATATATGATATAATTACAAAACCTCTAATATTTACAAGATATAACAACTGAACCTATAATTTTATTTGATACTAGCTTCTGCCCGCGACTTCGTTCGCGTGAAATTTCTTATTTCCTCGACCCATCTCGTCGTATTGCATCACTTGCCCGCGTCTCCTGCTCTATCACTTCGTTTCCCCATAGCGCTTTTGCTCGGCTCCTAAGGGCCCTAGTGTGACGTTAAATAGCCTATAGCCTTCCTCAAGAATTGGGCTATCAAATGCAAGAAGAATTTTTCAAATCCGACTAGTAGTTCCAGAAATTAACCCCTACATACAAACTTACAAACAAATTTTACCTCTTTATAATATTAGTATAGATAATGATCAGTTAATATAATAAACGATTGATATAATTTTAATGTAACTAATTTCTATAAGAATAATAGACAATTAATATAAAATCATTTGATATACCACTCAATAGACATAAACCCTATTTAGTCTAATATGATAAAAACTTTTTTTTTCATCCTATGTCGACGGAGCCCCGCTTCGCGGTGCCCCTATTTTTGTGTAAAGGGTTTAAAGTAACCTAACCAAACCGAACCTCGGGGTGCCCTTCGCTCGCTCTTGCATCCTAGTCGACGGAGCCCCACTTCGCGGGGCCCCTATTTCTGTGTAAAGGGTTTAAAGTAACCTAACCAAACCGAACCTCGGGGTGCCCTTCGCTTGCTCTTGCATCCTATGTCGACGAAGCCCCGCTTCGCGGGGCCTCTATTTTTGTGTAAAGGGTTTAAAGTAACCTAACCAAACCGAACCTCGGGGTGCCCTTCGCCCGCTCTTGCATCCTACGTCGTCTATTGCGTTCGTTGAGTTCGGGCGCGGTAACGGTAACGGAAATAATTCGGAAGCCACGAAGCCACGAAGGCTTTCTAACCTAAGCTGTCCGAGTCGGATCGCTCTGAATCGGGGTGTTAACCATATTGATGGTATCAATATATATTTTAAACGATAGACCTAATGATTTTCGATTAAATAAACGTTATATCCAATAACGTTATACGAAGTAAATTTTAGAGTAGGTATATAAATGTTATATGTAAAGAAATTATATCAACAGTTGGTATATCTCACGTTTATTATATCTTGTGAACGTTATTGAAATGAAAATATACCAAATAACTCTATACCTACGATACGATACGCGCCCGGGGGGGACACTTGATTCTAACGAAAATTGGTACTTTAAAGCATGATAAGTCACGAACGGTTTACTTAATCAAAAAACGGTCTTCCTAAACCAGTAATATTTTTGAAAGACCTATTCAACGATACCCCACTTGACATAGTTTGTTGACTTTCATTTTTTTCATTTTCACAATATGGCGTCCAGTAGTCGCCATATTGAATTTTCATTAACGTCATGTCTTTAGTGACACTCGCCGGACTATGAGAAATCGATTGACGTGTGAATCATAAAAATCGGCCCAGGCGTTTGGTCTGTATAGTGCTTCAAAGGAACATACAAACATACATACATACATACATAGGCTGATAAACACATTACCACTCCTTTGCGTCGCGCAGTCGGGTAAAAAAGGACCACGAATTTTTATTTGCTATCTATAAATGAGAGGCAGGTAATCCTGTATTTGAGTTTCATTAACGAAGCGTCAGATTTTAATTCGGTTGAAGTTTACAGAAATTCATTCCCATCTACCTCATTTTAATTTATTATATTTCAATGTCACTTTGGTGATGTTAATTAATAGTATGCGATGTTGTACGTTGCCAGACGAGTTTTATTGGAAAAGATAAATTTGAAAGTAACGTAGAAAGTCAATGATTTATACAACAAGAGAAGTCTGTCAAAAATAATCCCAATTTCCTTTAAGAGGGTGCCGACCATAGTCGACCGCACAGTGGCGCCCTCATCGTTTTTTAGGTTATTTCTTTTATTTTAGAATGAAAATGCAGAAAATAAGCATGTTAAGTTGTGAACCACAAGATTGTACGTTAATATTGTTGCAAACGGTAGTTTTACATTGTTTAGTTTTATTATAATTACTAGCTTCTGCCCGCGACTTCGTCCGCGTGAAATTCGTACTTTCCTCTAAAAGTTTCGAAAATGTATGTTGGTATGATCTTTATAATAATTAACTTAAATACATAAGTATTCGGGCCAATTTTTAAGTTTATAGAACAAAGGAATCAGATTTTTCAAAGAAACTATCCCCGCTTTTCACCCCCACAGGGGTAGAATTTTGAAAAATCGTTTAAGATGTGTTCATAACTTGACTCAAAGTTTATTTATACCAATTTTCGAGCTAATCAAGCCACGCAGTAAAATCCTCCCCTTTAAAATTAACTACCTCTTTTCATACAGTTAGGGGTAGATTTTCGAAAAACCCTGATACATGTTATTAATTATTTTTAGACCTTAGTATAAATACTGAGTTTCAAGTTAATCGGACAGGGCGTTAAAATTCTTCCATACAAATTTTAACACCCCCCCATTACCTCTTTAGGGGGTATTTTAGAAAAACGAAAAATTCCAAACTTCATAATTTACTTAGATAAGTATTCGTGCCAAGTTTCAAGGTTATTAACTCAATAAATAAGATTTTTCATACAAACAAAATCCCCCTTTTTCACCCCCTTAAAGGTTGAATTTCCAAAAACCCCTTCTTATTCGATACTTACTCTGCACAAAGAACACAACCTCCAAAACTCATGTCCCTAGGACCAGCGGTTTAGACTGTGCGTTGATATTTCAGTCAGTTCGTTCATCCCCCTTTGGGGGAGAAATTATCAAAAATGCTGAGACACGTATAAATTAATTTTCAATCGTTAGCCTAAATACAAAATTTGAAGACCCTAACTTTTAAACTGACGGACTTTCATACACAACTTCATCCCCCTTTTTAACCCTTTGGGGTTAGAATTATCAAAAACGCTGAGACACGTATAAATTAATTTTTAGTCGTCAGCCTAAACACAAAATTTGAAGATCCTGACTTTAAAACTGACGGACTTTCATACAAACTTTCATCCCCTATTTAACTCCCTTAGGGGTTGAATTTAAAAAAATCCTTCCTAATTCCTTGTCTACATTATAAAGGGAACCATTGTGTAAAATTTCAAAATAAATACCTATAACTACTTTAATTAATAAAAGTACCTACGCTTAATAATTTTTAATTTGAACGAATATTTAAACACTGCCAAAACAACTCATACCTATTTTACAAAGTAACAACAAAAGAAATTCAAATAAACTATTTAAAGACTAAAAGTCGCGCTGATAAGCACGGTTTCTCAATATCAATAATTATTGTCTGTCAATAAGGTCGAACGCTCTGAACACATCAACAGCCAAATATTGAATGAAGCTCGCTTTTTTTTTTTTTTTTAACAATGGCATCTCGCAGTTCAACCTATGAGGTTGTCGTCTGCTTAACCGGGCTTGCCTGTGGATGCCTCAAAATTAAGGCCTCCAGCCAGGGCTTAAAAACTTACTAAAACTAAGCGACTACACGCTAAGGGCACCCCCTGTGGGGTACGGACCTCGGCTTAGGGCGTCGCTGGGGGAGGGCAGCAAGGGACAGGCTGGATCGAAATTATTTTGGGGCGAATTTAAAGCTACAGGCTCAACGGCGCGGGCTGGCTCGAGCAAGGGTCGGGGTGGACGAAGCTCCTCTTTTTTTTTTTTTTTTGAGTATGGCATCTCGCAGTTCAACCTATGAGGTTGTCGTCTGCTTAACCGGGCTTGCCTGTGGATGCCTCAAAATTAAGGCCTCCAGCCAGGGCTTAAAACTTAACGAAGCTCGCTCTCGGACCTCCCGCCTTTTTATACCCTACCGCCGCCGCCGCGACCCGTTACACAAAAATAATCCTTATAGCATGATTCAGTATTCACGATGGCGATGCGCGATGGCTTATTTCATGTATAAGTTTGGTGTTTCTATACCGATTTCTATGATTCTTTTTTTATTGAATAGGTAAAAATGTTAACTTTTTTAAATTAGGGATGAGTGAGAGTATTATAAACGTAAGAGTAAACAAATATAATCAGAATGCTCCGAACTGCTAAGCTATCAGGAGTTACACGTGTTATTGTGAGTCAACCATAAAAGATAGACATATGCTGTTGCGCGATATTTTTTAGACAATTTTATGTAGAATATTTCCGTCATACATGATTTCTATGTAACTTTAACCATTAAGGCTGCACACGCGACGGAAGCTTAAAAAATGGAGTAACTTCTCCCGTTTTCCCAACATTTCCCTTCACTACTCTGCTCCTATTGATTGTAGCGTGATGAAAAGTATACTATAACCTGCCCAGGAGTATGAAGAATAATTGTACCAAGTTTCGTTAAAATCCGTCCAGTAGTTTTTGTTTCTATAAGGAACATACAGACAGACAGACAGACAGACAGACAGACAAAAATTTTACTAATTGCATTTTTGGCATCAGTATCGATCACTAATCACCCCCTGATAGTTATTTTGAAAATATATTTCATGTACAGAATTGACCTCTCTACAGATTTATTATAAGTATAGATTACCAGAAGTATAGCGAATTGTGAAATCAATTTACTGAAACATTGAAAGGGTTCAAAACTACTTTTCTGTAATAGCTGAGTAAATAACATGAAATTATTAATACCCCCGAAGAGGTCTGACCCAACTTAAAGGAATATTTGATGAAGCCTGTCAAACAATGGAGCCAACGTTTCAATTATCTTCGACCCAAAGGCTGAAAACGTATTTCGAAAATACATTTTTGATGAAAAGCTATCCGTCCTAGCTGTCACTTTGTAACTATAACTTTACATAGACTCTGTCAGGAGCATGAATAGATCTTCATGAATTCGTTGACATTTAGATTACGATGTCGATCACCAGTCTGATTTTCTATCTATTTTGGGACAGACTTTCTTGTCGCGAACTCGACTGATTATAAGTTACCTATTTACTTAATATAATTTATTGTATTTATGTACACAGTAAAATGGATACAGATACGACATATTAGTATTGAGTACAAAGGTACAGCTTATTACTTTACTTGCTTTATTCGACTGAATATAATTTATTTTGCGTAGGCACGAGTTAACCGTCGAATAACCCATGCCAAGGTTGGTAGAATCACTGACAACCCACTTATGTTACAAATATCCAACAATCGTTCTACTTAAATTGTGTACTCATACTGATATAGAATCGTTTACTTGTTCAATAACATTATTCTATAAACTCCTTGTCTGTTATCATATTACGATGTGTCGGTAACTTCCTTACCAGTCGAATTTGAGCACTCGAAGTGAATTGGATCAATCAATTTGTACGAACGATCGCTTGTAGGATGTTATCTACGTCTTATTCAAGTTAGAACATTAGTGAAATAAGCCTGAATCGACTGTTTTGCTGATACCTAGATATGTTTTTTTATTATAGTTAGTTCTTATAATGTGCGTGTACTATAGGTGCATCTCTGCCTAACACAGCTAACTCTAATCCACGCACATACAATTTCATCACGGCTGTGTTCCCTACAAAGCCGTGATGAAATTGTATGTGCGTGGATTAGAGTTTGACACTGAAAAATATGATATTTCTTGAAAATTAGTTAGTAGAAGTAGTTGGCTTTGTATTTTAGTTGAAAATTGTATGAAGAAGATATAAGAATGACAACATAATAAAAATAATAACAACGACCTGACTACAACAATGTTATAAACACGCTCCTGCAATAAAAACACATAAATAAAATCCAACAAAACAAGTTATACTCACACGGACAACCACGAGACAAAC
This sequence comes from Amphipoea lucens, assembly GCA_947508005.1. Classification (NCBI taxonomy): domain Eukaryota; kingdom Metazoa; phylum Arthropoda; class Insecta; order Lepidoptera; family Noctuidae; genus Amphipoea; species Amphipoea lucens. The sequence continues at coordinate 7,045,178 of OX382373.1, read as the reverse complement.
GCCAGTGTGAACAGCGACATGCTCATCGCCATGGTCCGGAACGGGAACAGCTGCACCTCATTGACCGGGTCCCAGCCGGGGTAGTGGATGAGCGGGGGCAGCCCCAGCAGCTTCTCGCCGCCCGAAAGGCGCACCAGCCCCGCCACGATGTAGGCGGCCAGGGAACCGTACGTGTTGCAGTGCTTCTTGAAGTGCACCACCATCAGCAGTTGCGGGAACAGGATCACATACACCAGGTCGGAGCACATTGACCTGGAAGATTGGAGTAAGTTAATCGGATTCTTCAATATATCTCGCTTTCTGTGTTTGCTGATCTACATGAACAAAGGATTCTCCTGCCAATTTATTTATTTTTTTCACATTATTGATTGCTTCATTATGTCCAGTTAGGTTAGGTTATATTACAACAAATTAGGGAAAACGTCGCTGGTTTTAGAAGTAATCAGATACACTCCGTGGGAAATGCCCAGCCTCCTCATTTATTTTAATCGATTTTCTACGTATTGACATAAAAAACCTCGCCTATATGCTTTGTCCCCCTCTAAATAGTATCTAAACGCTCAGAGCAATTTACTTTACGACATCTGCAGGTAATGTCGGAGGACGCATCATGGAATTACTTAAACACCGGAAAAGGAGCCATCATAAACAAAAACCAACACATCATTGAAAGGACATTAATAACACAGACACTTTAATATACCTAAATCATTCCATATATTTACTTAACGCAACACCTACAATTATAGATTATCACACTAATATTATAAAGGCGAAAGTTTGTGAGTGTGTGTGTGTTTATATGTTTGTTACTTCTTCACGCTCAAACCGCTGAACCGATTTAGATGAAATTTGGTATAGAGATAGTTTGAGTCCCGGAAAAGGACATAGGCTACTTTTTATCCCGATATTCCCACGAGATCGACATTTACGCGGGTAAAACCGCGGGGCGCAGCTTGTAGTTTTATATTCCGATATTCCCACGAAACCGACACTTATGCGGGTGAAACCGCGGGGCGCTGCTAGTAGCCTAATAAATGTAGGTATGGCAGTATGCCCATTGCGCCATGTTCGTTTCGAAGCCCATCGTCCTGAGTGTGCGTATAATTAGAACGTCGCCCTGTTTGCTGCGCGGCCCTGGCTTCATCACGAGCATGGATTGCGCATCGCACTGTTTATGATACCATCAAATGATGAATTGATGGCTTGAACAGCCGCAGCATATAAATTAATGCTAATAGTGCTCCAATATAAATCGTGCGCTGATATCAATTGGTGCTGTGTTATGTAATGTTTAATTTGGTGAGAAAATGGGTGACTCCTGCGAGCGAGATTGCACGGGGCTTAAATTTTTATGAACAACTAGCTTCTGCCCGCGACTTCGTCCGCGTGAAATTCGTACTTTCCTCTAAAAGTTTCGAAAATGAATGTTCGTATGATCTTTATAATTAATTTAGATAAATAAGTATTCGGGCCAATTTTTAAGTTTATAGAACAAAGGAATCAGATTTTTCAAATAAACTGTATCCCCGCTTTTCACCCCCACAGGGGTGGAATTTTGAAAAATCGTTTAAGATGTGTTCATAACTTGACTCAAAGTTTATTTATACCAATTTTCGAGCTGATCAAGCCATGCAGTAAAATCCTCCCCTTTAAAATTAACTACCTCTTTTCACACAGTTAGGGGTAGATTTTCGAAAAACCCTGATACACGTTATTAATTATTTTTAGTCCTTAGTATAAATACTGAGTTTCAAGTTAATCGGACAGGGCGTTAAAATTCTTCCATACAAATTTTGACACCCCCCAATATCTCTTTAAGGGGTATTTTAGAAAAACGAAAAATTCCAAACTTCATAATTTACTTAGATAAATATTTGTGCCAAGTTTCAAGGTTATTAACTCAAGAAATAAGATTTTTCATACAAACAAAATCCCCCCCTTTTCACCCCCTTAAAGGTTGTATGCCGTTCGCGGTCAGCTGTGAGACGTAATTCTCGTTGTGCAGCAGTTTCAGCTTCTCGGGATAACGGATGTTGTTCTCGGTCAATGGTACGCCTTAGCTCTCGTTGAGAAGAGCTTTGAGATGTCCGTGATGTAGCTCGTCTTGCTCTGTCAGCTGCTAATCGCATCTCTCTCTCTGGAGAGTTTTCATTGGCTCGAGAAGTTGAGGCTCTAACTCTCATAGAGTTTAACCGATTTGCTCTTTCCTCTGCCGATTCTTGAGATCGCGTAATTCTCATTCTCTTAGCTTTACTCGAAGTTCGAGATAAAGATAATGGTTTTTTAGGTGGCATTGTGTAATAATCTACGGTAACGAAAAGGCTGTCAGTTACCTAACAAAATAACCTACGTTAGAGGTCCTAACTTTAGCTACCTTACACTTAAAATCTTAATGACTATTTACACTAAAATATTCTAATAGAATTATACCCAGAAATATATACAACTCACAACAAAAAAGAATGAAAATAAAGCTGAAACGCCTGTGCAATACTATCTACCTATACCTACTTCACTTAAAAATAAATACCTATAACTACTTTAATTAATAAAAGTACCTACGCTTAATAATTTGTAATTTGAACGAATATTTAAACACTACCAAAACAACTAATACGTGGTCCTATCTTTAGCTACCTTACACTTAAAATCTAAGTGACTATTTAAACTAAAATATTCTTATAGAATTATAACCAGAAATATATACAACTCACAACAAAAAAGAAATGAAAATAAAGCTGAAAAGCCTGTGCAATACTATCTACCTATACCTACTTCACTTAAAAATAAATACTTATAACTACTCATACCTATTTTACAAAATAACAACAAAAGAAATTGAAATAAAGACTAAAAGTCGCGCTGATAAGCACGGTTTCTCAATATCAATTATTGTCTGTCAATAAGGTCGAACGCTCTGAACGCATCGAGGCAACCGTTACACAAAAATAATCCTTATAGCATGATTCAGTAGTCACGTGCGACGACGGCGCGATGGCTTATTTCATGTATAAGTTTGGTGTTTCTATACCGATTTCTATGATTCTTTTTTTATTGAATAGGTAATAATGTTAACTTTTTTAAATTAGGGATGAGTGAGAGTATTATAAACGTAAGAGTAAACAAATATAATCAGAATGCTCCGAACTGCTAAGCTATCAGGAGTTACACGTGTTATTGTGAGTCAACCATAAAAGATAGACATATGCTGTTGCAGGATATTTTTTAGACAATTTTATGTAGAATATTTCCGTCATACATGATTTCTATGTAACTTTAACCATTAAGGCTGCACACACGACGGAAGCTTAAAAAATGGAGTAACTTCTCCCGTTTTCCCAACATTTCCCTTCACTACTCTGCTCCTATTGATTGTAGCGTGATGAAAAGTATACTATAACCTGCCCAGGAGTATGAAGAATAATTGTCCCAAGTTTCGTTAAAATCCGTCGAGTAGTTTTTGTTTCTATAAGGAACATACAGACAGACAGACAGACAGACAGACAGACAGACAGACAGACAAAAATTTTACTGATTGCATTTTTGGCATCAGTATCGATCACTAATCACCCCCTGATAGTTATTTTGAAAATATATTTCATGTACAGAATTGACCTCTCTACAGATTTATTATAAGTATAGATTAAAACGGATAATAGTGGCCACTTTTATCAATCTTGTGGAGCACAACTTAACGTGCTTATTTTCTGCATTTTCATTCTAAAATAAAAGAAATAACCTAAAAAACGATGGGGGCGCCACTGTGCGGTCGACTATGGTCGGCGCCCTCTTAACATTTGCGGCACCCTAGCACCGATTCTCAACAGTCAGCAATAATGTCTCTTATACATTTGAAATTAAAATTTAGTCGTAAATTCTCCCGGAGACATAAATCCTGTACGTGACTAAATTCTTTAAAAAAGTCATCAAAAATATATTGATCTCCCATGTTGCTGCAATATGAGGCTGCAGGGCTGCCACGGAACGTGACGCGGAAAGATACTCGATAATTTCTTTGTGCACTTAATTTTTGCCGTGTAGGTAATATTATAATGAAAAGAAAGTAACATTGTACGCTATATTATAAGTAGTACCTATTATTATAAGTAGTATATATTATAAGTAACCTTTTGGATATGGTTTTCCAAGAACATTCATGTTAATATTCTATCAGGGAGCAATGTAATGGGTTAGCAGGTTTTGATCAGATAACGAACAGATCTCTTTCAGGCTGCCCCAGTGTGTGCGTTTACGGTGTACAGTCACGTCTAAAAGTATGTACACTTGGCAATTTTCAATTGCGATTTTTTCGTGAAATAACGAATGCAACGTTGAAATACGACACTTAACATAAACACACTTAACATTAAATTTAATTCAAAAATAAAGAAGAAAACCGCCTTTGAATAAAGCCAAGTGTATACATACTTTTAGACGTGACTGTACTGATCTATAATCTTTCGGGATATGCATTGCGCTGGCTTTTCACCGCTAGTGATCCGTGAAAATCGTCTAAAGGGAATTACCGACATATGATTCACTAAACTAACTGATTGGCTAATGGCTGGGCTCTGGTTAAAGCCTGCTAATTGAATTTGCTAATATGAATATGCAGGACCGGCTTGGTAAAGGTATTTAGTTTTTTTTCGCCTTCCTTCAAAAATGGCATCCAAGGTACGGTACGGTAGCACCTGCCAAAAGCAATATTTTTCTGTCACTCGCAGACCACCATTAAGGTCTCGACGATCATCGACCCAATTCTCTTCCTCTTGACCAATAACAGTTGCTCATAAATAATCTTCAATGTTTGTAAATGGCTGCGTGTGATAAACTGTCACGTTATGTACGTGAGAGTTTATCACACGCAGCCATTTGCAATGTATTAAGTATGTCAGTTGTTACGTAGAGTGGATATTTTACGTGTTCATAAAACACAATATCCCTATTGTGTAGCGAGGTGTTTATGGACACACATTACTTTCTAGGTAACGACCGCGGGGCGTATATTCGAATACACGTGAATAATGTGTTGATATCAGCATTTAACTTGTGATTTTATTTATTATTCTTCTTAGTAAACTTCTTTGAAGTAACAATTTCTTTCACGAGCCCTACAGTGGGCGCTACTTCTTAAATAATAAACCTGCTTTCAAAAAACCTAATTAATAATTTTACTGGAATAAAAAAAGCGATTAAATGATGAATGAAATAAAGTTATTGTGTTTGTAAAGCAGAATCACTAAATTAAATTGAAGTAACTGCTTTGAGAGGCACATTTATTTATGTTTTAATGCTGACTAGGACTTGGCAGCTTAGATCTTCTTTAATTAATAGGCCAGGTTTTCACTAATAGGTACTCGTAAAAATAATCGTTTGAAAACTGTATAACAGAATCTATAAACATGCAATAAATTAAAGTCGCTTTTTCGTGTCTGCCTGTGCTAAGTACCGCGTTTTTCTTCGAAACTCCGCAACGGATTATGATGCGGTTTTTACCATCAATTAGAAAATTTATTCCGGAATGTTTATGTCAATAAAACATTATATTAAGTTTCCATACAATAAAGACATTTCAAGTCGTATGAACCGTGCGAAGCAGGGGCGGGGTCACTAGTAAATATTATAAACTAGCAGCGTCCCGCGGTTTCACCCGCATAAGTCTCGATCCCGTTGGAATATCGAGATAAAAAGTATCCTATGTATTTTCCCGGGACTCAAACTATCTCTATACCAATTAAGCGTGAAGAGGTAACAGACAGAGAGACACACTTTCGTATTTATAATATTAGATTAGTATAGATTAAAGTCGCTTTTCGTGTCCATCCGTCTGTGCGCGTTGTTTTTAGGGAAGGTTTATGTATAGAATACATTAATATGGAGAAAAGACATCTCCATGATTTGTCAAGTCGTAAAAACCGTAGGAAGTAGCTCGTACTCGTAGTAAATAAAATTTAGTTTTTTGGTGTAATCAGGATAAAATGGTTCTTCTGTCGTTCATTCATTCAATCATTTAATAGTAGAAGGGCCGAAAAAACGCTGATTTTTAAATGTTTGATAAAGGTAAATCACTTTTCTTCTGAAAAGTACACATTTCGTTGTAACGTGGAATTCAAAGGAAATAGCAAATGAGGCCCATCGTTAATATCTAAAATATGGGATTCAAAATAGGGATCTAACGGAAATAAATCAAGTATTTGAATGAAAAATCCAAACTAATATTATAAATGCGAAAGTAACTCTGTCTGTCTGTCTGTCTTTTCTTCACGCCTAAACTACTGAACCGATTTAGATGAAATTTGGTATAGAGATAGTTTGAGTCCCGGGAAAGGACATAGGATACTTTTTATCCCGCTATTCCCACGGGATCGAGACTTATGCGGGTGAAACCGCGGGGCGCAGCTAGTAGTTAATAATTTCGGATAATTTTGGTAAAACACGCGTTAGTGTTCGACACATTTCCACGATGGATGTTAAAAACTCGTAATACGGTAATATGGCGCTTCAGCTGACTCATCGCGAATACTTTACGAGATTTATGCAGATTAACCGGGCTTAACGCACTTTTGCCGCGTCTCAGACGATGGAGGCTGCGACCGTCGCGTCGGGAGATGTAGATATGACGTGGAAAATCACCGTCATATATTTTAACGTTTTCAACGTCGTGATATTTACGATTATGATTCTTTGAAACTATACTTGTTAACTAGCAATATCACTATCTATAAATAATATTAGAAATTAAAATCGCTTTTCGTGTGTGTCTGCCGCGTTGTTTATCTACACTACACAACGGATTAAATTCGGACGCAAAGCGTATTATTGTCACGATGAAAATAGCTATATTTTTCAAGTTAATAGCTTGGGAAGATCCTTGAGTGTTTTCATAGCAATTAATTTTATGGTTTTATGAAAATGGGTCATCAAACAGGTTTTTACTGCGAAGACCTTTTCCCCTGGGCTTGTCAACACGGTTAATTGCTCAGATTATGGTAATTCTGTATTTTTAAGCTATTTGAATAGATAGCTTTATTCTTTTTCCTGCCCCAATTTTATAAACCGGTTGAATGCCGTAATTATAGAAACAATTAAAAAGCCATTGTGTCTCGCGTAGATCCAGGTTCCCGGCATTCGAAGGGTTAATAAATTCAGAGAATCTTTGTGTGAGACGTGGAGAAAGATAATATTATTGTTTGGACAAGCTGAGTTTATTTATAGTAGAATACAAATTACAATGTAATGATGTTCACTAAAATAAAAAAGTATTACTAGATGGGTACATTACCAGTCGACAGTTTGTTTGTTTATCCTCCTAAATAAACAGCTTCAGGCAAATAAAAGGTAAACATATAAGTGAGTTTCCAGTCTTGGAGAAAACGTAAACGTAGGTAATAATATTTTTTGTATCATCAAGCAAAAAAGAGCTAACAAGACAAAATTCATAAATAAGTTATCTTATCTTGTTCGTAAACTGAATTTTGATAAGCGAATTTATTAGGGTTTTTCTTATGTCATAATGTCTCCCGGAGGTGTCATTGACTTTCACAATAAGAGCTACTAAGTTTCGCAGTTGACTAAGTTCTAATACGAGGTATCATATCTAAAGACATCTTTCGATAATCCTCCATCGTCGTTGGGGATAAAAAAACTAAATTTAATATTAGGTATATTCTTACTTACCTATCGACGAGGACGAAAAAAAAAAACAAATTTTATTACTTACAATTTTCTTCATGTAAACGAGCGTCGTTTTATATAATCACTTAAACACTGTGGAAATTCAATCTAATTCTAAACCAAGAAAAAAAAAAACAAATTTTATTACTTACAATTTTCTTCATGTAAACGAGCGTCGTTTTATATAATCACTTAAACACTGTGGAAATTCAATCTAATTCTAAACCAAGTTTTAGGACCGCGGGACACCGATCGGTGACCAAACAATAGAAAATCAATTGTGTCTCATTAGCGGAGCTTGACAGATTAAATTTATTTTATTTACTACTGTTTTTTTTGAGCCTTCGAATTTTATATTTAACTCTAGGTGGGGCGGAGTTGATTTATTGACCGTTGGCAAGTGGATGTTTGAAATTCCTCTGTTTTGGCGCGTATTCAGGTGGTTGCTTTACGATTATAAAACCGTAAAGACCGTGTCTATGTTTCTTGCAGCAATTGCAGTTTATACTTATTTGTATTGTGAGCTCTATCACTTACTAGCTCACAACACAGTGACCTACTTCTCTCAGAAGATGAAGTGAAGGTGCACTACATAACGTTTATAACCGCAATAATACCACATGTGACACATAATACCAGACGCGAGCACATAACACGTATGTCCTCTGGCTTGCGCTAGATAAGGCAATCTTTTATCCATATAAATAATATTACTCTCACCAAGGCGCTGTACAGGAAGCGAGTCACATCTGCATAGATATTCTCTATTTACAGTATTTCCGTCGATTTCTAGGAAATACGAGCAACATCTGCTAAGTACGTGATAAATTGAACGTTATTATGCTGAACAAGGCTAACGTGTTTTATTGTTTACTAGACATTACGTGGGGTACGCATTAGTACCAATGCTACATACTTAATACCAATATTATAGTAATGTGCAGTGTGTGTGTAGTATATCTTACTTCCTACTATAATAATAATAATATAATAACAATTTAATAATCACACTTCACACTAAATTTATAAAGGCGAAAGTTTATGAGGATGTTTGATACTCTTTCACGCAAAAACTACGAAACGGATTTTGATGAAACTTTACAGTAACATAGCTTATACATCATAATTACATATAGGATTGTTTTTATCCCAATATTCTTACGGGATCGAAACGTATGCGGGTGAAACCACGGGGCGCTGCTAGTCAATACTATAGTTTAGTGCATGAGAGACGTCGTTTATGTAATTGATTGCTAATGTTAGTAAATATATCGTCTGTATTCAAGTAAGATATAAATATTGCGCCATACCATATATCTCAACATAAACATAATAAGGATGAATAGATAGAAAGTCGAGATCCAGCCATAAAGGACTTTTGACAAATTGAGGAAATGACTACTGTAACAGCATCTATAATACAGTAGTATTACTTATATTTTGTGAACCTTACGAACTACTATCGTAAAGGATATCAGAAAAAAGTAAAAGAGTTTGTTGCCCTTGTTGATTGATGAGGCACAATCAATCCGAGTCCCTGTTAGTACTGAAGGTACAGTTCACTACAAAAAATAGGAGACTCATAAATAGTAAATCGGAACAAGTGTGTAGCAGGGATCGTAATATATCTCCAAGTGCTTATTTTGGGCGTAGTTTAGGGATACACATTCAACAATCATTGGGTGATTGAAGCAGTTTTTTCTGGAAAAAAAGCGTTAACACGATTCGCTTTCTATGTAACTTTGAAACCTAAGGTTTTTCTAATTTCTTGGGTACATTACCAGTCGCCTACAATGTGGATGAAATTTTCGACGCCATATTTTAATTTGCTATTAACTCTAATTAAGTTAGGATATTATATTGTTATTTTTATTTATTAATTAGGTATACGTTGCTATTTATGCAGTAACCAAGGACACGCTACGTCAACCGGTCGCGCTCGCGCATCCTAAACTTAAAAGCTACTTTATTTATCAATGTTATTGTTTTCATATCGTATTATACGTGTTCATCATATTTATACAGTCCACTCATTTTAACTCTCCACCTATGTACTATCGTCGCCAACAGTACATTTAATTTTAATTTTGAATAAACGGAATCTACTTACCTTTGCTATAACATTCTCTAACTAAAGCAACAATCGTTAAATCGAATCGACATTGTAAAAACAGCTTCATGCTTTATCGACAGCGTCGAAAGTTATTCTTGGAGAGGATAAGCGAATAACCTTACTAACATTTCCTGTTATCTTCCCTCTTCATTTGAGTAAATAATTCACCAAAAAGGTTTACATTTCAAAACTCCGTCGTGTCTCAACTCATTACGGATTTCAACGGTGTCATAATTTTGCCAAGTACTTGCTTGTCTCCATAAATATACTCTTGATTTTGTTTACCAGCAGATAACGAGGCCTCACTAATACTTAGAAGGGCGTTCAAAATACTCGTAAATAACTGAATAACACTTATACTTGGGAATTTGTGAATAGGTACTGTGGGAGTTGCGGACAACCCTGCGGCCTGTGCGAACTATTATGTCTGTTTCAAACATAAGGGTCAGCTAGGTATTTGCTTTATGGTGGTCACCAATTGAAACTTTCATACTGATATTGTGAATTCAACCATTTTGTGGGACAGTCGTGCGTGTTAGATTTGTCTTTATATTCGTATTTCTCTTTATGACAAGTAAAGGTCCACCCATACCACATTTCCATGCCAGATATTTATTATATTCACCACACCCACACACCCTAACGGACCAGTCTAACTCAAAAGCAACACACACATACCCTAACACACCCACACACACAAATACTCCCCACAATTAGCTTTTAATCCCCTTTAATAAATATGTATGTTAGCATCAGAGTTATTACGCAGTTATGAATATTTTGTAAAACGTGTCAATCCCTTAAAAGTACACCGTCTTTGAAGATATAGGATTTTCTAGTTTGAAGGGCAGGGGTCTTCTCAAATGTAATAGCCATACCATCCCTTTTTGAATTAACACCGATGTTACCTAGGCTAACCCCCTTATTCATAATCCTATTTTATCTCTATTTTAGCTAAAATAGGTTTATAGAACGTTTGTCTTTATCTGTCACGTTGTCATTTCTGTGTGTAAGAAAGAGACAAACCCCATTTTAACTAAAATAGGTTTGATAAATTTTATGAATAAGGGGGTTTGTCTTTTAGTAAAATAAATATTTACTTACTTATTTACCAACACTATTTTCACTTTTGAGTTATGACTTCACTTTTTCTTGCTGTAGGTACCAGATGGTCTAAGGCTGGATCTAAACCATTTTAAACAAACTAACATAGGGACATTGATGTTTATCTTTGCACTATGATTTCGGTTCATTCTCCTAAATTGCTTCCGGGACAAAGGTCTGTTCATAATACATATGTAATGTTATATGTTTATCGTCACTTCAACGATGCTTTTAAAACTGACCCTTTCCTTGTTAATGCTAATAAGGTCAATTTTCTATACAAAACAGCCGAAAACACTGCTGGAATACAATTGATCTTCTAAACTGTTTTGTTCTATCTCTGGTTTAATTTCGGGTCCTCTTTGATCAAGTTTAACGTAGGGTATTATCAGATAACGGATCCATTGTAAAGAGAAGCGGTAGGGTTTAGTAAAAGCCTAGTTTTCTAGAGATTGCAATTTAGCAATCAAAAGCAATTTTCTTTCGAATTTAATTTATTTTATGACTCATTTAGAGTCCGTTTAAAAGTTTGTAACGTTGTGGTACATTTTTAATTAACTATAAAGTTTAGTTAACCTAAAGAAACCACAATTGGGGTTACATGGGTACCCGTGGTTAGTAAATGGATAAACTATGAACTTTTATGTAAAACTTTACAGAGAAATTGTTTGATGGTCGTTACTTTACTACATCATGGATTCAGTATACCAATAATGATTTTGTTTCGTTAAGTAAGTGCTTACTAGTCAGTTATAAAGTTCATTTTAAATATAAATAAAATATTTGTGTGTAAATATTGGTATTCAGCTGCACCCGGTCAGACTGGAAGCCGACCCTAACATACGTATTTGGGAAAAGGCTATATAGGCAGATGATGATATTTCTGGGATTGGACTCCCACAAATATGTTATATTTATCTTCAATGTGTAAATCAAGTCAAGTCTTGGATCAAATTTATTTTAATTTACGTGTCACTCAAGTCATGTTTGCAATTTTACAACAGTAAAATTGAAGGTTGAATATTGAATCTATACAAAGAAAGGAAAATGGTTCATTCGATATTTGAAGACAGGAAACTAAACTGGGTAAGCTCGCTCCATCGTCGACTTTGTTTCTGTCACCTTCGACCTAGACTAGAGTCAAGAGCAAGCCCATTTCAAATTAAAAAAAAAACGGATGAAAGATAAAAACGAGATAACTAGACACACTATGTATCTCATCTGTTATATCTCACATTGCTATCTCATTTGTTATAATCAGAAAACAACTGATAACAGCAAATCAACAAAATGTTTACTACCATAAAATTTTTAACTGTGTGATACATAAAACCAGAACCCACAAGTCCAAAACTCATCAAACAAGCATAATAACGTCCTGTTTAAGTTCCGAGTCACAAATATTTCGCGGACTGTAACATCGGTCAACAGCGAGCGGGGTGTTTACAGCGTGTCTCCTAGATGACGTCACTGATCAGTAGCGCTAGTACACATGAACACGCTGTGAGGGAACAGTTTCAAGCATCCGTAAACGCTGTATTTGTGTTTCGTACACGATTTGAATTTACATTACTTGCTTTGTCAATATACCTAGTAAGAGAAGCGAACTGTTCAATGGTGATTGATAGTTGAAATGTGTTGTATGTGTTTAAGGTTAAACCCAGCAAACCGTTGAATCATAACCGACGCAGGTTTATTACTTGTGTGATTGATATTTTGCAGTTAACAGTCTTTATTTATGTTTACAAATCGTTTTTTATTAAACTAAAGTATTTTTCCCGTGGCTGTACATACAACCAAGATTAGCGAATAAATGATAAATGATTTTATTTCTGTAAGTAGGTTTGTACAAACGCGCACGCCAATCATATTTAAAAAACTAGGCTTTTCTATCCGAGTAGGTGGAATCAGTAAAAATAAATGTATCGTATAAAACAATAACTTGTAATAATGGCCTCGTTTGTATGATATACGAAAACTTTTGGGCGTTTTCAGCGCGTTTACTGCGTTTCTGCTAGACTGGTTATAAAAGCACATTTATTTTTAGGCGATCCTTTCGTAAAATCTACTGCTATGACGTGGTTCAGAACGAACGAGTGAGCACTAATGGGGTTCTGTAATGGCTGTATTATAGTATTTTACTACATTTATGTGGTTTTGCCTAATAACGTAGGTTTATTTGTATGATTGGCTAGTAGCTTTGAGCTGTAAAATTTGTGCTATGAACATAATAGGTACATAGCTTTAGGGTGAATAAACGTTTATTTTCGTTGGATCCCACTTTTGAATCCCATTTTTTAGGTATTAACGATGGATCCCGTTTGCTATTTCCGTTGAATCCCATATTATAACAACATGTGTACATTTCAGAAGAAAAGTGATTTACCTTTATCAAACACTAAAAAGAGATTATTTTTAGTGGGTTACCCGGAACCGAACTAGTTAGATTAGGTCAATTATTTAAAAAAAAAACAATGTTAGGTTAGGTTAAAACTGTGACCCCTACGCACGAGCCGAGCGAGCGAAGCGAGCGGTGCCGCGGCAGCGGCCGGCGAGTGCCAGAAACGACTAGATTATATATACGAAACAGATTTATAAAGACTTCGTCCATTTCTCGTAAAGTTGTCTCGTAAAAATTGAGACGGTCATCCTTTGCGGTACTTAGTAACGATTTGGTTAAATTAATTAATTTAATACATAATATTGAACGAGTAAATATTACCAAAAATATAATTACCGTGACTTTAGTCATCATCTACTCTGTGTGATTAATTCGTGTTTCGTACAAACCATTAATTAACTTTAAAGGGTCGCATCACACTCTATATTTTGTTAAAAATTGCTTCTGAAATGACCTCGATAAAAAGTTTGCATAACAGCGAAGTGAAAAGTTGCGAGCTTATCACATTGACCCGTTTACGTCGCTACACTTGAGTGCAATGATATTGACCTATCACTTCACTTGATTACAGCAACTTGTGCATAATTATACTAAGTCGTTCATTATAAATGGGTGATACCTACTTACCTAGTTTTGTAATTTTTGAAGTGAAACTTCTTTACGCACGCTTTACTTGGGGAGTAAGCTGCCGAAAAGTGTGATCGGGCGAGGCGAACGGGAGTTGAGTGGGGGATATAAGCAAGAGAAAGCAGTGCGCGCCCACATTTTCTTTCTCTCTTTCTCTCACAGCCAAATACGTTTGAAGTTTCACTTTAGTCGTGTGGTCATAAGCGTTTATTTTCGTTGGATCCCACTTTTGAATCCCATTTTTTAGGTATTAACGATGGATCCCGTTTGCTATTTCCGTTGAATCCCATGTTATAACAACTTGTGTACATTTCAGAAGAAAAGTGATTTACCTTTATCAAACACTAGATTAGGTTAATTATTTTAAAAAAAATGTTAGGTTAGGTTAGGTTGAAACTGTGACCTGTGACCTGAAACTGTGACCCAGAAACGACTAGATTATATAGAAAATGAGTTGTTTGTGAAATAAATAGTATACGAAACGTTGGCTGTAAACTAAAAATTTGTCAATGGAGTTTTGGTGAAACATTAATGAACCCCTCATTTTATTATAAATAATTTTGTTGTTGAAAGTACCCGCATTCAGATTTTTTTAAGCATTCGGGATCCAACGGAAATACTTTTCGGGATTCAACGACAATAAAACGTAATTATCTTGCATTTTTGAAATTCGGGATCCAACGGAAATACATACCTAATAATGTTTTGCGGGATCCAACGCCAAAAATATTAAAATGGGATTCAAAAGCGGGATCCAACGGCAATAAATCGTCATAAGCACACTCGGTTTTTTTTACATAGGTGGGTGAAAATCATCTTGAATGTAAAAAAGATGTAAAAGGCATAGGTACTTACTAAACCAAAAAGCGGTAATTTTTAATGTTTCTGTATTCTATAAACCTATAGCGAAATATTTTTCAGCAAAGCTCAACGCCTGCCAACTAGAACGTGACCACGAACTAGCTGTAAAAGCTATAAATTCCTAAATACAAACATCGCTTGCAGCTTCAATTTCGAGAATGTTCAGTAAAACAGTGAGTGGTCGTCACACGGGACAATTCCTCTCAAGTGACTCGAGGCATGATAAACATTCCTTCACTTACAAACTCCCACGCGCTTGTTGCCGCAATTTACAAAAACGCAATTTGTTTAAGCCACGTAATTCTTGAATTTTTGACGAGATTTCCTTGGCTTTGGGATGGAAATAAACATGTTTATTAACTCCGGAGCTACTTAAGATAAAGCTTTAAAGAATATCTTACGAATTTACTGTCACTGAAGGCATTTTTAACGCTCAACCACGAGGACTGAAATATTTTGTGGAAATAATAATGTTTGTGGTGGCCAAGTGGTATCGGCCGCGACTTACGAGTTGTAGGTCGTAGTTTTGAACCCAGACAGGCGCTTCTTTGTGTAAATTATTTCATCACCACTGCTCTCAAAACGGTAAAGGAAAACATCGTGAGGAAACCGACATGTCCTAGAACCAAAAATTCGAAGACAATCACGCGACATCTGCCAACCCGCACTGAGCCCGCATGGAGGATTACTACCCACTCCCTCTCACCGAGTGGAGGCCTGTGTCCCAGCAGTGGGAACATTATAGGCTGATTATATGTTATGTAATAATGTTTGCTAGATCAATCCCGGAATTGTTTTCGCCATTTAAACTCGTACAATGTGACCACGTTTCGTAAAAGTTGTTGACCATTTAACTTTAGTAGATACATTTTATAGTTTTTCGATAACGCTGTATCAACAGCACGCGGTGTTTATAGTGTTTATCATTTGGAACCTGCTCTTCGGTGAGCATGTAATAGCCGCGTACCAAAATATAACTGGCAACTTTACTACAATAGGTACCTAATCGATCTAAACGCCAATTACTGCCAGTTTCGTGTTAAATATAATTGGAGCTCGTTTATTCGATAAACGAGCTCCAATAATATTGTTAGCACTCGATGTGGACTTTATGTCTGTTTGTTTAACTTTGATGTTTATCTATTGAGTTTTCAGCTTGTACTGGCCAATTAACTTTAATTCCGTACTTTTGCATAACTAAGAGTTTACGATTTCCATTATGAGTTAAAGGATTCATTGATGTTTTTAGCTAAAAGCCTTACATTCGAAATTGATTATTTTAAAATACCAAACGGGAGTTGATCTGATGATGGAGACGGAATACGGTCGATATGAGGACTTGAGACCTAGCTGGGATAGGTATGTCTGTCATCAAGGGTCTGATGATGGAGACTGAAGGCTGTCAAGGGAAGTTTTATATATGAAGAGGTACCTAACTGAAAAGCGAACAGTAAAAATCTTTTTAATAAAAAAAAAAGCAACCCACTAAAAAAACACAAAACAAAAACAAACTTTTAAACAGACAAAAATTGCGCCCTAAACTTTGTTTCGAAGGTTTTCTTCCAAATAAATCAACTTTTTCCTGGGTCCTGGGTTCGATTCCCAGGTCGGGCAAAGAGATATTGTGTTTTTCTATTAGTAATTTCTCAAAGCAGCCCGAAATTTGGAAGTAAGTGGTGATACACCCGTGGCTCGGAAATGCACGTAAAGCCATTGTTTCTGCGCCTGATCTTTCCCCGGTCGTGTCGGATTGCCGTCCCATCGGACTTTGAGAGAGTAAAGGAATAGAGAGTGCACCTGTGTCTGCGCACACATTTGTGCACAATAATATTACCTGCGCATCTGGTTAATCTCCGTTGAAATTGGCCACCGCGACCGAAAATCGTTCGGAAAGAGGTATTACTTAGGGTCCGCTTCTGAAGTTGTTATAATTGGGAATTTTACGATGCATTTAGTTTAAATTCCTTTACGTGTCTAAAAGTCGGGATTTTGATTTCGTACCCGAGTAAAACGGATCCTAACTGTACCTAACTTAATCTTCGTACAAAGGACGATAGGTTCACGTAGGTACAACTACCTACACAAACACCGAAAGTTTCACAATAATTAAAATGTTCAGCTTCAGTTAGTTTCGCACGTTCCGTAACTTTACCGGAACTCGATCATAATAATTGAAACAAAACTTCAACTTTACCGAACTCGTTCATAATAATTGAAACAAAACTAACTTCGCTGATACTACAATGGCTGGCCTGAAAGGCTTTATTTATGTCTAGTTGTGTATTTATTTTTATGGATATACATCGTTACAGATTTTATTTTATCTCAGTCAATAACAGGTGTATTATACAACAAAAATGGAAATGGGCGGGTCATATTGCACGTATGGACAAGGAAAAATGGACACAGAGAGTAACTACCTGGCAAGGACCAACAAACAAAAGGAAAAGAGGTAGACCGAAAGAAAAATGGGTTGATGAAATAATAAGAAAAGCCGGTGAAAATTGGATCACAAAGGCAAAGGACAGACAAGCGTGGAGCAAAATGGAGGAGGCCTTCACCCGATGAGGGGTCCATATTGAATCATTTAGTATGGAAATAGAGGCTATAATAATAATAATAATAATACAACTGCTGGGACACAGGCCTCCTCTCAGTGAGAGGGAGTGGGCCGTAATCCACTACGCGGGCCTAGTGCGCGTTGGTAGATGTCACATGTCTTCGAATTTTCGTTTCTAGGACATGCCGGTTTCCTCACGATGTTTTCCTTCACCGTTTTGAGAGCAGTGGTGATGCAATAATTTACATAAAGTAAAGTGCCTGTCTGGGTTCGAACCTACGAACTACAACTCGTAAGTCGCGGCCGTTAGCACTTGGCCGCCACTGCTCACTATAGGTGTATTATAATAAATCTTAATTAAGTTACTCTGGGAGGGGACACCCTAGGAGGTCATATAGTGACCTTATTGATGATGAAGGTCAGGAGCGATGTACTCGCAACTGGCATGCGTTTATGGCCAGATCTCTATGAACATAAACGAAGCAAAGGTGCCGTTCTGTAGTTTCTGCTTACACCCATGGAAAGGCGAAGGCTTGAGCATAATTATGTTGTATGCGCCCCGCCCCAGCTTCGCACGGGTGCAATTTTTTTTTCGAATTTCCGTAATTTTCTTTCATACAAAGCTTGTCCTGGAAATACCGAACACTAAAAAAAAAACCGAGTGTGCTTATGACCACACGACTGAAGTGAAACTTCAAACGTATTTGGCTATGAGAGGAAGAGAGAAAGAAAAAGTGCGCGCGCACTGCTTTCTCTTGCTTATATCCCCCACTCAACTCCCGTTCGCCTCGCCCGATCACACTTTTCGTAACGCTTACGTCACGCGTTCGCCAGCTTACTCCCCAAGTCAAGCGTGCGTAATGAAATTTCACTTTAAAAAGAATGATCCAATTTGGTGCAGTTATGCGCGGAAGTTATGCGCGTACATACATTTCGGCGATTCATTTTTATTTATATAGATTAATTAAGTTCCTAGTAGAGATAACCTTTCATCATTTCAGTATAGTTTGACTGAACTGTAGATCTTTACAAACGATACAATACTCCGTTCATTGAATACGCCCGCCGAGTTTCTATTCAATTTATAAAGAGCTATTTTAAATACAAATGGACCGTAGCGATCCTTGGGATCTAATTAGATAAAGTTTTAGTCTGATTTCAGAAGTTGTGCCTGATTTACATTGTGGAATGAACACAACTTGGTTGTCCCGCTCCTCTTTTCATTGAATTGTATCAATTTAGCAAAAGTTGCAGTTGTACATTTAACTAGAGTAAAGCTCACGATGCATAAATTAATTTTGCTCAAAGCGAGATGAAAACGTCATTTTCTTATTTCATTCAAAAGGTTAAACATTCTGTTTACATACCAAACGAGATAGATCTTCACACCATAACATAGAAATTACTTCTCATTTTCTGTATCAAAAACCCCATTTTCCTCCAAAACAAATACTTAAAACTCGACTGCCCTCACACTATGCTGAACACAACACTAACAGACACAAACTAACCAAACAGTAATTTATTTATTTTATTTATTTATTTAAATTTTCGTAAATAACACCTTAACAGCTATAACGCCAATGCAATGTTACTACTACAAAGATACACATATTTTACATCTAACTTACTCATAAATACAATTTAAAATACGATAAAAAATACAAATATAATACAAGTAGGTAATGTCGTTAAGAGAACTGTCTTGTACTAACATAACGATTACTGCAACCATCCTCTTCAGCCACCATTGTCCATGAAAAACTACTCACACGAAAAACAATGGAGCGTGCAAGTTGATAACGATAAGTTGTTTCCTGTATTATCCTTCTGACCTTTTTGAAGTGAAAACTTCTGTAGGCGCGTTGGGCATTTTTTGAGATGGGAAAAAACCATTGGGAACTATATTTTCTATCACCAAAATTTATATTTGTCATCAAGTTGTATCACCTAATAAATAGATCTATCGCCACGAAATATTTGTATCACCTAATAAATAGATCTATCGCCACGAAATATTTTCGTTCTCAGATAGCGGGGCTCCGTCGACATAGATGCAAGAACGAGCGAAGGGCACCCCGAGGTTCGGTTTGGTTAGGTTACTTTAAACCCTTTACTCAGAAATAGGGGCCCCGCGAAGCGGGGCTCCGTCGACATAGGATGCAAGAGCGAGCGAAGGGCACCCCGAGGTTCGGTTTGGTTAGGTCACTTGCATTGTTTGGTGACTACATTTTGGTGACAGATCTACTATTTGGAGGACAAACCCTATTATTTAAGAAACACAAAACTAATTAAATTGGTGATAGCTTAAATGATACCCAAAACCATTGAACTCGTGCCACTGTTACCGTAACGACACCACTTTGGATGTGTTCGGCTGTCCTCGGGATGTACTCGGTTTTAACCGGTCAAGCGGCGCGGTTCGCAGATCGGCGACGAAACAATAGAAAATCAATTGTGTCTCATTAGCGGAGCTTGACAGATTAATGTATATCCGATATGTCAGTGAGTGATGGCAAAGTATTATCACACTTTCTCTCTCTTTAAACATTGTCATTGTATTTTCTTTGCTCCTGTTTCATGTTTGTTATTATGTATATGTATATATTTATATAGATTAATAGTACTTTATGTATGTATTTATTGTATTGTGTAAATGGTACACCACAGACTACCTACAGTATTTGTCTGTCCTTCCCGTTTTTAATCCATCCAAAGGTTGTCTTTAAAAGATCGCTCTTAGCGATAAGACCGCCCATTGTGTCACCCATTGTAAAGTTTTCTATATTTATGTCTGTAATTTATATGGTGTACATATTAAAGAGTATTCTATTCTATTATGTTTGTGTTTTCACTTCTGTCGGCACTCCCGGACTGCCACAATTTTTATTCCTTCAAAAGATACTTCATTCAAAAACGGCTTCATTCAAAATCAATGAACAGGACGATCTTAAAGCTATTTTTAGATCGTCTTGTTCATTGATTTCTGGATTACCACCAATATTTTGACGTTGTCAAAGGAAACACTTTCAACATCAAAAGCGGGCGATCCTAGTGGGCTTTCTAACTGTCGATTTCGATTAAAAAGGTAGTGACTTACCAGGTGGAATTGAATTGAAATTGGAAATTTGCGAAACGGAACTTGAGAAAATACGTAGAACGTGACTTTTGCATTTTATTATGTCTCAAAATCTAACTTTACTTATTCAGTTGTAAATATTTAAGGAAAAGTTCCGCATCGAGCAACGTTTTCGGATTAGATAAATAGTCAGGGACACGCACGCGGCTGTAATCCCGACGATTGTTGGAACAACCCCGAGGGATGCGGACGAGGACGTAATCTTTACAAATATATGCTTAAAGTCCAGTTGTAGTTCTGACCCAATCACAGTAATAAAGTTACAAAGGGGAGAAAGGTCCGTCTAAAGGGTTTTCTTTGGGAACTTAGTTTATGCAATTGCTACTTTGATTTTCATCCTTTGAAGCCTTTAGCTTTAGCATACATATCTTTACATTTGTAACTAACTTGTGTCATTATTCAGTAGATGCGACTGCGAACATTTCTCTACTTCAGCTACTATCCAAAGAGTCTAGAACTACAAGTTCCAACACAATCATTGAGATTTAACAACTCACAGCAAGTTTACAACTGCTACAAGCTTATCTCCACGCGACAGTCCGGTGTCGTCCGAAGTGAGGCTGTACACTATAAACAACCTTCTTATCTGCACTCTCCACTCGATTAGCTAATGTTCAGTTACTTCAGAGCCGGAGTCGCAACTCGCCTGACCGACTTCCCGAACATAGCAGATCTGTACGAAAACTTGACCCGAGTATTTCATACATATTTGATACATTGGCTGTTGAAGGAACGTTTGAATATCGTGCTGTTGCTCTGTTGCTGAGGTTGAACAAGATTAGGCTGTTTGTAAGGTAATAAAGTTGTAGCTATCTATAGTATTATGATAACCTAGATATTATTAATTCAGTGTATGTACCTACTTGGCCAGCTGGACCCAATTAAAACCAAAACAATACGAAAACGGGGTACTTTTGTAAGTATAGTGGTGGAGCGTCATTCAAAATTAAAGGAAAATGTCACCACGTTAATGAATTGGTTTTATTTGTGAGTACAGGCTTTAACAAGACCCATCACATCGCTGTCAAATACGTATTCTGTACATAAAACTATGTAACATTACACAAAAATAATTGCTGGGAAACGTTAGTCGAAGCAATTATTTACGAAGTATCTACTCACTACTACACCCTAGGGTGAATAGGTACTTAAAAAATAATTATTTATATTATTATTTTTAATAATAATTATTTAAATCAAAATTGAATATTATACACATGTTTCATTAAACATGTCCCATTAGAAGCAATTTTTCCATTTCTAAATGTGGTTTTCAATATTCAGGTTTTATTAAAGCGAACGATATAAAATGCTTACCAAATACCTAATTATCAAAATATTTAAGATGCCGCAAGATGGTACATTAAATACACCTAGTTCAGATTTTGAATCTGAACCGTCGTTACAGTCGCAAATCTTCTAATTACAGTCACAATATTTTACAAGGCGACTGTTGACAGCCATTCTCCCTGTGGTGGCTTAATTAAACCCCGAAGTTCTCCTACAGCATCTGATCCTGATTTATTAGATCGCTACGTGAAATATTCTTCCAAATAATTTACCGTACACCGATTCGCTTTTAAAAGTTACTGGTTACTGTATTTTAGAATATAACATTTCATACTAAGTTTACCTAACCGAATCATTTGTAAGCCCGTTACCTACATACATATAAATCAATTGCGTGACCGATCATGGACCAATTTCAGTTGTGATTGTATAATGGATCAACAGCTGGTAAACTATTCGTCAGTTGCACGTGATCATTTCTGATTGGCTTATCAAAATCTATAGAGCATGTACACACCATCAAACTGAAGAACTTTCGCTATGGGGCAAACATCGTAATCAACCGTCCCAAACAAAATTTCAATACCTACTTCACCTAAATGTGAGCGACGGCTGAATATTTATAAATATTGTATGAATAAATATAAATCGTTTGTCTTAAAATGAAAATATTTAATAAAGCGAATTTATTGCAAAGAGATTTTGCTTTTTAGGGTTCCGTAGTCAACTAGGAACCCTTATAGTTTCGCCATGTCTGTCTGTCCGTCCGTCCGTCCGTCCGTCTGTCCGTCCTCGCTTAATCTCTGTGACCGTTAGCACTAGAAAGCTGAAATTTGGTACCAATATGTATATCAATCACGCCGACAAAGTGGTAAAATAAAAATTGGAAAAAAATGTTTTATTAGGGTAGCCCCCCTATATGTAAAGTGGGAAGTGATTTTTTTTTTAATTTCAACCCTAACGTGTGATATATTGTTGGAAAGGTATTTAAAAATGAATATGGGTTTACTAAAATCATTTTTTGATAATGTCAATAATTTCGGAAATAATCGCTCCAAAAATAAAAAACAATGTGTCCCCCCCCCTCTAACTTTAGAACCATAAGTTTAGAAAATATGAAAAAAATCTGAAAAGTAGAACTTTATAAGGACTTTCTAGGAAAATTATTTTGAACTTGATAGAAACAACAGTTTTTGTACAAAAAAGACAAAAGTTGTACAAAATCATTTCTGGACTAAGTTTGTAGTATAATCGTATATGCAAGCATTTTTTTTTTAACTTCGTTTACATATTTTATTATCCTGAACGTATCTTTTTTCAAACAAAAAAAGAATGATTAAAATCAGTTCTCGCAATCCAAAATTACACCGAAAACTTCTGGCACGTCTATGTACTAATTAGTAACCCAATTCCCCGAGAGATGGCGCTGTAGGTACTTATTACATTGGGTCGGGTATTATCGAATTGTACGTGGGAACACTTATTGTGACGGACGGGAAACTACGGAACCCTACACTGAGCGTGGCCCGACACGCTCTTGGCCGGTTTTTTTTTAAATCTTAATTCGAATTGCCCACACTCAAACTAAATATTTGCTGGCGCAAATATTTCCAGCAATTAGCTAGCATATTGGTAGAATCAAGATAGCTTTGAATTTACATATATTGCTTATTGTTTATGCGATAAAAGCATGATAAGCTTCTGTATGTATAAGCTGCAAAGCGTAACAATATTAAGATACCTTCTGGTGATCTTGTTATTATTTAATTATTAAATAATAATTAATTATTATCTTCGAATTTTCCAATCTACATTAAGAATACAATGTTTAAGGGTTTACTCGCTTTATTGGAATATGAATTTTCGCTTCGAGAGACATTACCGACTAAAAATAACTTGCGCTTTGAAATAACAAGAATATCGCTGAGGGTCCAAAACTAGATACTTTAAGACTTTTTGCATCAAAAACCTACGCATAATTCTTCGCTAGTTTGCTTCATTACCAAAAACAAATATGTTGTTGATATATCTGCTACCAGGTAAATAACTGATCAAGGTGCAGTGTGAGACGCGTTCGACGTCCCAATCATAAAAAAATATTTACGATAGCTAAATTAAACGAAAGTTTAGCTACCGATTTAGGTAAATCTGTAGGTACATATTATCCCTTCAGGACATGCCCGATGTTATTTTATTTTATGTGTAGCTATTTATCCTGGATTCGTCATGACAAATATTGGAGTAGGTACGATGTAACTTCGCCATCGAGCTGAATTTATTATCTTTGCATAAGTTTGATGAAGGGATAATAGTTCGGATAGAAAACGTATAGCTCAACCCGAAAAGTGGAGGAGAAATTTGGCCAAAGTAACAAGGTTTGTATGTACCTACTGTTAGATAGTGTGATCAAATAAATTATATTGGTCCTTGTGGTTTGATCTTGTTAGCATTTTTTTATATCTATTTAATTAATATTCAATAACTACAGTGTTACTTAAATATTAGTTTATCATTTTTTATATCTATCTAATATTTAGTTTTTTTTTTAAATAATATACCGGGTGTAATAGACACCGGCGTGAAAACGATTAAGACCACCTATTCTGTCTATCGTAGTACCTACAATATAATTATACGTAGTAATTTTTCGTTGGCAATTTAAAAAAAAACGGATTTTCTTATACATTTTGACCGTGTAGGTATTGAAATTTTGTAGGAAATTTGGAGATTTTTTTTATTGCCGACGAAAACCTGTGTGGCGGTTTTCAAAATGGTGTACTGTACTGAATACGTGGTAATCATTTTCGAGTCGGTGTCTCTTACATCCCGCATATTTTATAACCCAAATTAAGTACATAAAATACATATAACTAAAAAATAGGTAAAAAATGTGTAGGTACATTATGATATTGTTTTAGGTATTCTCCGAAAACATTTGCTGTGAGGCCGTTATGTAATCATAAGAAGAAGTTTGAATGCAGATCACTTTCGATGCAGGATGTAAAATCGTTTTTTGAATCATTTTATAAATTTAAAGACAAAAGGAACCAAGACGCATTTATATTAAAACACTGCACAGTGAAATCGGTTAAACGGCATCGTCCAAAAAATAGTAAGTATACGCCGAAATCTTCTCAAACAACATACTTCGTGTACAGTGCCACACTGAAAAAGCGATTGCCTGTTTGTCAAACTTTTTTTTTGAATGTGCTTCAAATAAAAAAGTACAGAGTCCAAACTATAATGAAAGAATACTTTGAAAAGGGAACATTACTCAATGAGAAAAGAGGTGGTGACCGGGTTTCCCATAAAAATGTGGAAAAAAAACGTGCCGTGATGAGTTTTATAGAGAAACTACATTGTGAAGAGCCCCATTATTGCCGTGGAAACACAAAAAGGCTATACTTATCAGCAGAGTTAAGTATAAATAAACTTTACCGATTATATAATTCCC
This sequence comes from Amphipoea lucens, assembly GCA_947508005.1. Taxonomy (NCBI): domain Eukaryota; kingdom Metazoa; phylum Arthropoda; class Insecta; order Lepidoptera; family Noctuidae; genus Amphipoea; species Amphipoea lucens. The sequence continues at coordinate 7,019,952 of OX382373.1, read as the reverse complement.
AGGTTGAAAGCGAGTTAAAAGTTAATCCATCATATTTCCGCAATATCCTTAACAGAAATTATAATTTGGGCTTCGGATCGCCTCGTACTGATGTCTGCTCAATTTGCCTACAGTTTACCGAAAAAATGAAAACAGAGATACGTGTTAACATCCGTAACGATTTAATTATTATGCAAAGAATCCATAAATTAAAAGCCAAAGCTTTTTTTGGCTATGTAAAGGAGGAAAAACCGGATTTACTTACATTATCATTCGATTGCGAGAAAAATCTATCTTTACCTAAAACCCCAGACCAATCAGCATATTATTCGCGTCAAATTAATTTTTTTAACTTTACCATAGTACAAGGTTCGTCAAAAAGTAAACTGGATTCATCAAATGTATTTGCATATTGCTGGTCAGAAAACTTGTTTCCCAAAGCATCAAATCAAATTTCATCAGCAATTTACCATCGATTACAAAATACAAATTTAACTGGTATTAAGACAGTTCGCCTCATTGCCGATGGATGTGCTGGCCAGAACAAAAATTCTACTGTTCTGGGAATGTGTGCAAAGTGGTTGTCGGAAACTCCTCATGTAAAAAGTTTAGAGCTTATATTCCCCATAGTGGGACATTCCTTCATACCCCCTGACAGAGTGTTTGCAAGGATTGAGAAAGAAATTAGGAAAAGGGAGATAGTGGCAAATCCGGAAGAATATCATGAAATTATTAAAAATTTCGCTACAGTAATAAAGTTAGGTGATGATTGCAAAGTATACGACTGGAAAGATGCTGTTGGGACTAATTTGAAGCCGGTAGGCAGGTGGCAGTTTCAATTTAAAAGCTGCAAGAGATATGAACTAAAGAGGTCTAAAAAGGAAGGAAATGTGTTGGTGAAAGGAATGGTCCACTACAAACATGATGATGGCGCATTTAAATCAGTAAATCGACCTGGTGTGTTATCATCAAGTCTCAATCCACAAGAAATTTTAGCAACGAACGAAGTCAGCGTCGCAAAGGCCATAGATATCAACAAGTTACTGACTAATCATTATAGGGAAAATTGGAGGGAAATCGAGCGATTAAATTTCTATGTTCCGTTAGTATCGAATTCAATTAGTGGTAATGAAGATACTTTGGAAGATTCCTCGGAAATGATTTGTGAGCCACAAGAAACACCTACTGGTTTTTATGTTTAAACAAAAGCATTAAATACAAATCTGTTAGCGTTTCTTGTGGTAAAAGCTTTAGTTTATGTTTTGTAACACTTACCTACATGTTTCTTTGTGTCATATTATTTTCATTTCAATAAATAATTTCATTTAAACCCTATTTCTAATATGAAAAATAAATTTAAGTTTCAAAGGTACCAATAAGTTTTTTTTTATTAAAATATTTTTCTACTAAACTTATTTTGTTTTGTTTTCTGAAAAACTTACTTCTGTGCATACTCACAAAAAGTATCAAAAATATTATTGCGTAAGTACAGGTGAACTATAATGAAAATGGCGTCTTGAAGGTCGTTTATAGCAAACACAGCAAAATCCTTTGAAGTGAAATTCAAATACAGCAAGAAATATTTTCCGAGTAACATACTTTTACATTTAACTTTACCAAAAGTTGTCTTTTTGTCCTCATGCAGGCTTCTGTAGACCACCGCAACCACTAAGTCCCTTATATGACCGAAGCCTTTTTACAAAAGTACTGGAATTCTGAAATTTTTGTTGTTTTCTGTTTGTTATTAAATATAAAGTCTCATTGAAACTCCTTACAGATGAAACAGCATGTTCAATTTGTTTATTAAATAGCTTCTCGGCGACTTTCTGTTTGCAGTGACAACATTTGTGTTCACTTATTAATAGATTTAATAAGAACACACAGTTTCAATGTAATAGCAGTCAACATTGCATATTTTATTTTTAGTAGGTACTAGTTTATGTTTGCGTGAAATTTCTTGTTCCCAAAACCCACCGCGTCGTATCACATTGCCCGATCGCGCTATTACTTCGTTTTCGCTTAGCGGTTCTAGTATAATCAATAATAATAATCATGTTTATTACTTCAACCATTGTTTACAATTTTCTGTAGTAATACCACAATCTTCAGAATTATGCCTACATTGTGGTAAGCAACATTGATTACATAATCATAATATTATAATTATGTACATCATCAAACTAGTAGTTATGTTTTAATATGAAAACAGTGGGAGTATATATACAATGAATTTGAACTGCTAGGAAATTCTTGAGAACTCATTCCAGTTGGCACAGTAAGGATTAAATCAACACAGAGATTCAATAACAACTGGTCGGTAATATTTAACAATAGAATGTGATGAAACAAGCAAATTATATATTTAATACTTCAAGCACATAAATGTACATAGGCGGACTTAATGCCATGGGCATTTTCTACCAGTCAACCTTTGGGTGATGCAGAGACAAACAGTGGTAGGTGCAATAATGAAAATTGAGGAATCAATATTTTAAATATAAAGGTAAGCATAAACCTATTAAAACTATGAATATATACCTAATTACATATAATTATAAGCACAAATAAATAAACATAAATATATGAATATACTTACTAAAAAGAAATAAGACAAAATATTACCGTTGTGATGATACTGCCAGCAGTAATAATCCTCCGTATTCACTTTAGCTCAAACGTCATGCTGGTTTTGCTGGGACCACTATCAATATGTATGGCGGCATGGCCTATGAGCTCAATGAATAGTAGGTGGACTCGAATGTGTTAAATATTTTGAAGTAGTCGGTGTGTAGTGCACCGTGTGGGGCGGCCGGTGGGGCAAAGTGGAATAATTGATTTTTATTATTTAACAAAAAAAAAAAATCACGCGTTTTGGTTCCAATTTGCATTACAAATAGAAGTTAGTCTATGCTTTAACAAAGATTCATATAGGAAGAAAATTGTAGATGGTGATAAATTATATTGCTGAACACAAAAGAAATAATCCTGAAAAAAGTGGAAATGTTTAAAAATTTTATGAGAGCTAACTTGACCAATGATTGCGAACGTACACAATTTTTCATTAATAAAAAAATAATTTACACATACACCCACTCACCTAATAACTTTTTTGCAACAAGGCTTCAGAGAGAATAAAAAAATAAAAAACTACACTTTTTTCACATAAATTCATAGAACTCAGCATCTTACATTAGGTAATATATTGCAAAGTAATCCTATTACTTATATGAAGTTTACTTTCTACACACTATTTTATTAAAGATCGTTTTCCCTCAAAACTGTCATTGTGTGGGTTGGTTCCCTTATGCATAAGTACGTCCAATTATGATGACGTTTGGCAAAAAATACAGTGCAATGAATCGTAAAAAATACTACGAGTATAGGAGCTCAAAAGCTTCAATGTCCCGTGTGTACGTGTACCTATAATAATCCAATTCAACACAACTTTGTTAGCTGGTGATTTTTCGAAGATAATTTAATTTAGCAATGGTTTGCTCAGACCAAAATAAATGTAAAAAAAAAAACTTATTGAAACCAAAGAGAGGAAAAACTGTTCTCATTATTATAATAAAGTTAATATTGCAACAACCCTTGTCTCTCTAATATTTATGTAACTTTATACTTGTTATTCGTCTGCTGTCGTTTTAATTAAATCCGAAATGAACATAATGCCGCCATGTTGTACAGACGCCAGCACATCAAGCTACCCGAAACTGTAAAATTTTCCCAATCATCTTTGAACCTTATGATTTAGCGATAAAGTTGAAAATCTATTATAGAAATTTGACAGATTGTAGTAGCTCTAGCTTGATGTGTTGGCGTCTGTACATCACAGAATTTCACAAAAAATAACAATAAATAACCTTTTATGTTGTTGATTCTTTTGTTTTTCTTTGTGTTAGTGGGTAGGTTTGAATATGAAACGTGTTTCCTTTCCTCTGCTGTATCAAAAATAAAAACAATACTTTCAATGCATTCCTTGAGTTGAATAAGGAGCAAATCAAATTAAGAAGAAACATTTTTGGAACAAACTAACATTTTCAATTTAAAAAAAGTTACCTCTACAATGCTAATTCCAAAATTATCGTGTTATCCAGTAGATCTTGTGAATTGTTTTCCTCTTCCTTTTTTTTTCTTCTTAAAACTTTGGATGTTCTCAGAAGTTTTTTTCTAGCCAACCAAGCAGAATCGTAATTCTTGCTCTCTGCGTTTCTTGTTATAAAAGACGTATATTGAAAGTATACACGATTTTAACTTTTTTAGGTTTAAATGAAATAATATTTTGATTAATCGTTTATTTTCATTTAAAAATGTTCGTACCTAATAATTGTTTTTGTTTCAGGTATGTAATCAAATCGGAGTTTAACAATAGAATGATAACAGTAATCAGGATCGAGTTCAACGATTCCTGAAATCACATTATTATTCCGGAATTAATTATATTAATTAGGAAGCAATTAAATGTCAGCGGTAAGTACTGTTCCTTTGAAAGTTTAGTAACGAGAACTTTATCAACTGCGACCCGGAGCCGCTTCTGTTAAATTGACTTGGTGTTTAAGTTTCTACTGAGAGTAATTAATGATGGAGCACTACAAACACATCTTACGGTTTAGATATTCAGTGTGAAATTATTTGATGAGAATTTTTAGTCAACTCTTAAAGTAAAAACACGAAAACCGCTCATTTATTCTGTAAAAATGTCACCGTGAAAACTTAGGTGAAGTGAGTTTAAAGTGAGCTTTCAATAATAATCCCAACCAGCGGTGCTATTCTGTAAAAAGATCACCGTGATAACTTATGTGAAGTGAGCTTAAAGTGACCAGCCAGCCTATTATGTAAAAATCTCACCGTGAAAACGAAGGTGAAGTGAGCAAGTGAGCTGTCATTCAGTGAGGGATTGACACTATTGACAGCTCACTCACTCACTCAGCTCAGCCACTATCATCAGCTCATCTCAGTGCATCTCAACTTAGCTCAGTCATTCCACCTGATGCTAGGGATTGACACAATTGACAGCTCACTCGCTCACTCAGCTCAGCCACTATCATCAGCTCATCTCAGCGCATCTCATCTCAACTCAGTTATTCCACCTGATGCTAGGGATTGACACTATTGACAGCTCACTCACTCACTTAGCTCAGCTACCATCATCAGCTCATCTCAGCGCATCTCAACTTAGCTCAGTCATTCCACCTGATGCTAGGGATTGACACTATTGACAGCTCACTCGCTCACTCAGCTCAGCCACTATCATCAGCTCATCTTAGCTCAGCTCAGTCATTCCACCTGATACTAGGGATTGACACTATTGACAGCTCACCTTAAGCTCACTTCACCTAAGATTTCACAGTGAGGTTTTCACAGAATAGACCAGCTGAGTCTGTAGTTTTCCTTATTTTCGAACACAAATTGACCTTCTTCACGAACCTTTTGTAATAAGCTTGGTAGAGTTCTCTACGTACGTAAACATACCTCAAGCTTAGATAATTTCGTGGCTACTAGAAAAGCACAATGTAAAATGATTCTTAAGCCAGCAGTTGTAAAACAATTTAATTGCAATTAATTCTTGCATCACAGCCTTCATACATTAATGAGATTCTGTATACAATTTAAATTAAATATTGTTACCTATAGAGAAAAATGGTTTGCAGCTTTAAAAGAAAATTAAAGCGATGAAAACTAAGAGGAACTTTAACCCCGTCCGACCCACTTTACATCGGAAAATCCTTGTAATGTTCTTTTAGAACTGTATTTGCAAGTTGTCAACACAATTGGGTTGGTTGGGTTTGTTTTCCTTCCGCTTTTATAGTAAAAACAAAAGAACGATCGTTTTCCCAAACGTGAAGTAATACCACTACTATTTCATTCATGAAGTTTGCTGAAAATTGTGAACCATTTATAAAACTGCTCTTTGTAAAACATAGGTACAGCTCTGTTTTATCGTATTGTCGTGGTGATTTTTTAAACTTCAGGGCTTTATAAAGAATATTACTGTTTTTTTTTTTTTTTAGATCAGTCTTCTATTTAAAACGAGTAGAACTTACTTACTTTTACGGTAAAGAAATGCCACATAGTGGTGTAAATGAAAATGCCATATACGACTGGACATTTTTCGCCAGAACACCATATACATAAATGAGGCTAAAAAATCGAGAAAAACACCCCAAAAGAATTTCACAATAAGCAACTCGTAACACTAACTTGGCTTTCATAATTCTAAGAAAATAGTTTACATTTATAAATATATTTTATATCTACACACATGAACTAAGGCAAAGAGGGAAATGTTGGATTAACATAATCTGCGTTCACGATTTATTTGCCAAAAATGTAAACAAATATAAATTAATGGAAAAATAACTTTAATTCCTACATTTTCTACACAATAAAGTTCAGTGTACGCTGCAACTTCAAAAAATTTATAACTTTTTCAATAGTGCTAGTCACTCTGAAATCAACTTAATTGTCATTGAAATAAAGTTACTATTTGTTTAACTTGAAATAGGGTGGGAGTGTGCAGAACTGCGAACTTTTATTAGACATGCTTAAACTCACGGCTTCTTCACATGGTAGTAGGCAGAAACTATATGTAGAATGCCACCTGCTACGATCTTGGATTAATTACTCATAATTTAATGAAATTGTACCATCTGACTTTTTTAAATTGAAATTTGATGACATTTAACATGTATTAAATATTTTTTTTATATAACTGTAAACTTAGTCGACATTTGCCATTATTGTATTACTAGCTGCTGCCCGCGACGTCGTCTGCGTGAAGACAGTACCAAAAATACCTAAGATTAGTGTCGCTATAGCATTATAAGTAAACAACTTTTAAAATAGCATTAAAATATAAGTTTTTTTTTGCAAGCGAAGCAAGTGAAGAGAGTTATATGGGAATCCTGCCGAGTTCAGTCATAAGATGTGACTGAAGGAAATAGAGAAAATAATTCAGGAATACATTCCAGTACACAAAAGAGTAAAAATACGTACAAAGGTATCATACCTTACAACACTTCCCTATAAACTACGTTGGTAGTTAGGCTGCCAGGTGCCAAAATGTAAAGAGAGTCAGGACTGGTGACGCGGGAGCAAGCGACGTACAGTTGCCCGTGTGAGAAGCAACTCGTCCTCAGGTCGACACCCGCTGCCCTCAGTGTCTGCCCCTGCGACTTATTGATAGTTATCGCGAAGCAAACACTCACGGGGAACTGTACGCGCTTGAATTGGAACGGGAAGTTATGAGGTATGAGGGGAATGCGTGGTATAAATACTGCCTCGCCGACGCCACAACCCGTAAGAATTTTCGCCTTAATGGTGTCTGTGGAGCGAGATGACTTCAAGGCGGGTTCCGTTACACAACTTCGGAGGAGATAGGTTTCGAAGAAGCATAATCGGGACACCGACCTTCAGCTTGATGGTATGCGCTGGAAATCCACTTTCTGACAGGGAGTTCAGAAATTCCACGGGATAATGTGTGGCGTCATCTTGCTCGACAACAGTGTTTATCGAGGTGTAGACCACTTCATTCCCCTCAATTTCCGAGAGAATGCATTCGTTACTTGCTGCAGCCTGATCATTTTTGGGCATCAAAATGGCCCGCTCGCACACCCAAGAATTCTGCTGGTGCGGTATACGACTAATGTCCCCGTACACACAGCGAATGAGTTCTTCTAAGCTGGATACCACTCTACCGAGAGAGTCTGGAAGCACCACCTCTTTTGGTAGAGTGCCTTCGCCAAGACTTAGGAGGACATCGGAGAATTCTTGAGCACGTGCATTGCCGCCGAGCCGAGCTCTCATATTAATGGTCAAGCGCGGCGTACGAACTCGTGACCACAACAAAGCATTCACCTCGTCAGCCCTCGATCCCCGTGTCACCACGGGAAGCGTTTGCCGGAAATCGCCACTGAACAGAACTGTGACACCACCGTGTCCCTTATCGCTGTTACGTGACACACCACAAACAGGCGTTTCGGCGCTCTCTAAATCGATGGGAATTTTAAACATGGCATGTGCTGTCTTGCCACCCGGAAGCAGTGTGGCAGCGATTCCCGACGACGCTACAGCAATAGCAATTTTGCCTCGCCTCCTGACCTCTGCAAGTATGTCAGTGGTAACAAATGTTTTTCCTGTTCCACCAGGAGCATCCAAGAAAAACTTTTTACCCTGGTTATGCCAAACGCTTTCAAGGACGGTGTCATAAATTTGTTTTTACACTGAAGAGAACAAAGCGACATGGTCATTTCGTATGGTGGTCATTTCGCCCGGATCGTAATTTGTCTCAGCGTTATACTCCCGATTTCCACGATCTTGATGCGGTGATGATTGGGGAGCTGGTAAGCCATATTCGATCAGTGGATTGCCGCCGATAGAAATGACCACATCTTGAAGTGAACTGAGACAGGTGTTCAGCACGCGTTCATCAGTTACTTCGACTTCGTCTCCAGTAGGAACATAACTTTTTTGTAATACTTAACACCGGCTTTTTTTTTTCATTGTCTTCCTCAACTCTACTCAAGATTTTGAGGGTTTTGTTGGAACTCGAATTTATCAAAACGAACTATACGATACAACTTTTATGAAGAAAATGAACATTGCCATCTATGAATTTTAAGAATAACTAACTACTAACCTCGCCAACATGATCAAATTTAAATTAATTTCCAAAAAGTGTCAACATGTAACTTGATTTGATTTTAATGAAATCTCATAGATGGCGGGCGCTGCTTCAAAATTTTCTTTATACTACTAACATTCATTAAACTATGTTTCTCGGCCCAAATTACTTAAATGGCGTAGTTTTCATAGTGTAAAGCTAGATAATAGCATGGCTTACTGAAAAACAACATTTAAATATGCGTCGTTAGATTACACGCTGTCACAGAATGCGTAAGAAAAATAAAGATTCACAGCTCCTCCCCCGTAGGTGATAGCGTGATAATATGTAGCCTATATGTTGACCCGACCTCTTAGTAATATTCATGCAAAATTTGAAGTAAATCCATGCAGCAGTTTTTGAGTTTATCCCGGACATACAGACAAACAGACAAACAGACAAAAATTCTGAAAACTATATTTTTGGCTTCGGTATCGATTGTAGATCACGCCCCAAGTATTCTTTTAAAAAAATATTCAATGTACAGTTTTGACTTTCCTACGATTTTATTATATGTATAGATTGTGACATTTTTACTGTAATTCAAACGATTTCACATTAATTTGTATTTTGTATTATTTTATTCTCCTAATAGTTATTTAGAATGTTAATATTTTTAATGTTTTGCATGCCCATGTGACAGTAGAACATGGAGGACTCTTATAATAAAATATCTATGTACTAAATACCCACGTTGGTGAACCAATAAATTATTTGATTTGAAATCACACTTGCATCACAATATTGACATCCAAAAACGATTCGCGTGATAATAAGGAAAGTGTCTGTAGATTCAATATCATGGTATCAGCATACCACAAGTTATGCACGAGCTCAGGCCGAGCCTCTGCCGTTATTTTGTTTTCTTGGTTCCACATGGAACATGTTTTATGACTTGTTCATATTGACAAAGCCAGCAAGTTACCTCTGTAAAATATAGGTAGTAGGCTTGCAATCGACTATATGCCTCAGCACTATAATAAAAAAAAAAAAACTTGCTGCAAAGCTCTACGGGGTAAAATAGTATCGTGACCGGCTGGCGCGGACGTAGCTTTGTGCATAGCAAAACAGGTGAAAGCTTTCGATGGATTGACTCCTGGAATATTCAAAAACAAGTTGCAGTTATAGGTGTAGGTATGACTTTAGGTGATTCCGTAAATAAAACGCAGCATCGTTGCTAAGCGGCCTACGAAATATCTTCACATTAGAATTGGCTATGATTTTTTGTTAATTTGCTACAATCTCGCACTAATTAAAATTTAGCCAGGAACGCGAGCACTAGTCTGCTTCGATCCGCAATATAATGGTGACACTGCAAGATCTGCTACTAATTTCTTCTTTTTGTGGCATCCTATTGACGAATGACGTTTGAGTTATTACATACATAGCATGTGGAAATAATAATCAGTTTATGTAGGAATAGGAAAATCAAATAATCTGCTGTTTTATAATAACACTTGGTAAACAATGTGCACTGTTTTATTATCATCATCATCATCTGCCTAGCCTTTTCCCAACTATGTTGGGGTCGGCTTCCAGTCTAACTGGATGCAGCTGAATACCAGCCAGTATTTTACATGGAGTGATCTGGCCTCCACACCACAATCTAGTTGCTCGGTAATACGATACCCCTTTTAAGACTGGTTGTCAGACTTTCGGGCTTCTGACTACCCGTAACGACTGTCAAAGATCCACGAATGACAGCCGGGACCAACCGCTTAACGTGCTTTCCGAGGCACGGAGGGGTCTTGGTATGTAAAGATGGTCACCCATCCACAGACCAACCGCGGCAAGCGTTGCTTAACCTGATCGATCAACCTGTGCCGCTGTTATTATTTAGCCACGGGCCCATCTTTTATAAACTTGTCTGAATTAATTATTGACACAAAAAATATTGTGTTCTGCGACAAATGTAGTCCCATTGTAGCAGTGGCGAAGGGTGAATTTATAACAGAGGTAAGCCGGAGCAAAAAAAAAAAATGCCAAAAAAAAATTCAATTATGAATTGACTATAGTGTGGTTATGTTCTGAATTTTCGAAGGGGAGCCGGTGGGAATCGAGTTGTATGGTACCTTCGCCACTGCATTGTAGTCCATCAGAGAACAATCAAAAGAGACTGGAAAATACTTACTACAGATAAAACAAGAACAGCCCCCTAATTGCGTAACACACTATCAATCGGAATCAGAATCATTGTGAAGCCAATTGCTAATTCATTGCTTCATAAGTTCGAATGTCTGTTCAACACGTAAATAACGCAATGAATGTTGTTGAACTGTCAAATTGAAACCGATTCAGATTGATAATGCAGTGTTGAGCTATATTGCTCTTGAGTGGAATATTATTTGAAAAGTTTGCATTTTATTATACAGAAGACTATTGTGAATTCTACTCCACCGGTTTGTGTTATCGTTTCGATCATTATTTTGTACCAACTCCTACTAGAGTCTTTGCTATATGGAAGCGGTATAATGGAGTTTTCCTATAATATGCACTAAGTATAATAAATATTACCCTGATGTACAGTCGCCAAATGAGATAAGTAACCAGGGCCATCGGATATAGTTGAAGTTTAGTAAGAAACCGATGGATGTATTCGAATGAAATTTAATTTGATAAATGAGCTGTTTGTCTTCTATTAATAAAATACAATTTAAATCGAGAACATCCATCGGTTTTTTATTAAACTTCAACTATATCTGACGACCCTGCGGTGCTATTCTGTAAAAATTTCACCGTGATAACTTAGGTGAAGTGAGCTTAAAGTGAGCTGTCATTCCACCTCTTGCTAGGGGATGACACAATTGAGAGCTCACTTCACTTATGTTTTCACGGTGAGATAAATTACAGAATAGCACTACTGGTTACTTATCTCCTTTGGTGACTGTACATTACTCCAAGTCTTCAATATATATTAATTGGATCTTGTTTCTTCGTCGATCATTCATTTTCCTCGTTTATTAATTACCCGGAACTCTACTGACCGAACTGCACGTCCGTGTTTTAGTGACATCACAGAGCAAATCAAATTGTCGGAGCTTGAGCGCGTACTCAGAGAGGCTATAAAGATAACACGGCGTGGGACGCAAACATTACGCGGTATTAAGGGTGTTCATAATATCAACGTGCGAGAGAGACGCAATGGATGCCTAACCTAATTATTACGTCGTCGTGTATAACGGTAATTGATTAGAGTTCAACAGATATATTACTGTTTAGAAATTACATGTTTTATAAAATAAGGTAAGTTGTAAGGTTGTGAGTCCGGGGAGATCAATTAAACAAGCGCCTTCATTGCAATCCCGTTTATTAGTGACACAATTATCCGTACAATTGTTTATGTAGGTGAAACTTATCTTTACACACATACATATACCTTACACACTACACGCCCACCGGCAAAATAAAATAAAAATATTGGTTACATTTATTTTTATTTTTGGTTATAATGTATATAGCCACCTATTAATATGTTTCTTAAATGTAATAATTATGTGGTCAATTTAATGATGACTATTTAAAATTAAAATAATTATGGATTATAGCATTGGTTACACATTAATTCTTAGGTTGTTACTACAAAAGTACAATTTAAAATAATAATTACATGAACAATACATGTGTATTACTTTAAAAATAAAATCATTGAATATATGGTCTGGTTCTATTCTTATGTACTATTACTTCTTTACCTTTATACAGTATTTTTAAATTAGGGTTACACTCTTCTATCACTTCATACGGTCCTGTATAAAGCGGATCAAATTTGTTTACAGGTTGTTCATTCTTAAGTAGTATCATGTCACCAGTACTGTACGTAATAGGGTTGGTATACAAATCATATTTTCTTTTTCTGACCTGTTTACTAATAATTAAATTTTGTCTTGCGTCATACTGTGATTTTTGTAGTCTGTATCTCAGTTGTTGTGGATAATCGTCATAGTTATATAGCGGTTCAATGTCTGAAGTTAAATTACTTGGTAAATTGCACAGTTTGCCAAATACGAGCTCATATGGAGTGTATTTAGTTTCTGTATGTATAGTCGTATTAAAAGCGAAGCACCAATATGGAAGCCATAAACTCCAATTCTCGGGTTGGTTTTCTGTTTGTATGCGAAGGAATGAAAGTAAATTCTTGTGTGTATTTTCTAAGCCTCCTATTGATTGGTGATGATATGCAGTTGATGTTAGCTGCGTTATTTTTAGTAGTTTGCATACTTCATTCATTACTTTCGAAACGAACTCTGTACCGCGATCTGATATTATATTTCTCGGAATACCATAGCGTAATACAATACTATTAATGAAAGCCGTCGCTACTGAAATTGTATCCTTATTTCTAAGCGGATAAGCTTCTACATACTTGCTCAGATCACACTGTAGTGTGAGTATATATTTATAATTATCACTATCCTTACTTAAGGGCCCGACTAAATCTAAAAATACTCTATCAAACGCCGAATGACCTGTATCAGTCAGGACCATTGGCTGTCTTATATACCTAAAATGTTTCTGTCGCTGGCATTTATCGCAGCGATTTACAAACTCCGTGACGTCATTTTCTAATTTTGGCCAAAAGTAACGGCGTTTTATATTATTTATCATTCTTCGTATACCGGCGTGGCCGCTACTCGGTAATAAGTGGTAGTCATTCAAAATTATACGTTTTGTATCGCGATCATTTATAACTTTTACACCTTTTATAATATATAAGTGTGGTCCGGACCAATTAGGTGTAGCATTTATGATTTTGATTAAATCTCTTATTATCTCATTGTTTTCATTACTTTGTATAATGTACACTAGGGTGGTCCTTATTTTTCGACTTTTGAATTATCCTCGGGGCACTTTCTCATTTGATTATATACCTCTAAATATGAAATACGTCTTTTTATGTTTTTGTTTTTGTTAAGATTTAGAGGTCGCTACCGGCTGTCAAAATTTTTACAAATAGCGTTGAAAGACAGCTTACATAAAGGTTTCAATAATTTTTAATTTAGGTGTCTATATATATTTTGGATGGTTATATTAAAAGTAATAAATACATTAAAAAACTGGCATACCTATTCAATTAAAAAAACGTCATCAGTAAAATTGAAAAACTGTTCAAAGAATGGCAGAATCTAAAAAAAATAAAGAAAACAAGAAAAAACGTTCAGAAGCATTGAAGAATAACAATAACAATAATTTCATAATATTTTGTAAGACCTGAGTATAAAAATAAAGAATTCTAACAAATACAGATTTTGAGTTTTTATACTTTTTATTTAAAATTCAAACCTTGGTAGCGACCCTTAAATGTCATTTAAAAATTTCAAAAAAAATACTGAAATACTTTCTTATGGTATATAACCAAATTACGTGGTGCCCCGCGAAATTAAAGAAAAAAATTTTTTTTTCTTAGGAATAAGGACCACCCTAATGTACACACTATCAAGTTTCAGTTGGTAACAGTAATTAGCCAACTCCCGTACAAAGGCATCTCGTGCGCATTGTAATCGGTAAGATGGGTTTACTCTTATTATGCAATTTGATGCATCATAATTAAATAATGTATTTGAATGGTTAGTCCATTCTTTTTTATTCTCAAACCTTAACTCAATGCAATCCTTTGGTTTTTTAAGCAATTCCATAACTCTTGGGTGATCAGACCAGTCGTTTGAAGATTGCTTAATATCCATAGGGTTGTCACACACATCTTGTTCACTTCGTTCACACTTTCGCTTTTTCTGAGTTCTGGTTAATACTGACACAACGTGCTGATTAATTTCTTTTAATTCATCGCTTGTTATTCGGATACGTGACAAGGCATCTGCAGCTACATTGTCAGCACCCCGAACATATTCTATAATGTAATCGTATTCCTCTATTATTAATCTGAATTTTGTCAAACGACTAGATGGATTTGTTTGGTTAAATAAGTAAACTAATGGTTTGTGGTCGGTTTTGATAACGAATTTTCTACCGTATAGATATGGTCGGAAGTACTTTACAGACCATACGATAGCGAGTAACTCTTTTTCTATCGTGGGGTACCTAATTTCTGCTTTATTAAGGCTACGACTTGCATAAGCAATTGGTCTGTTATCACTATTGCATAGCACGGACCCGATTGCATAGCCGGACGCATCCGTTTGTAAAATAAAGGTATTGTTTCCATCGAAGTTGGGATATTGTAATATTGGTGGAGATATTAGTGACTCTTTTAGAGTTTCGAAGGATTTTTGACACTCATACGTCCATTCAAAGTTAACATTTTTTCGACATAGTTTGTTAAGCGGTAAAGACTTTTCGGCAAAATTTGGTATAAACTTTCTGTAGAAGTTAACGAACGCTATGAATCTTTTTGTTTCGTCTGCATTTTTGGGCACGGGATAGTTTTTTACTATGTTTACTTTCTCTAAATCTGGTTTAATTCCTTCAGATGAAACCACATGCCCTAATAACTGCATTTCTTTTCTTAGGAAATCGCATTTTATTGGATTAAGTTTCAAGTTAACTTTGCGCAGTCTAGTTAAAATATCTATAAGATTTTTATTATGAATTTGTAAATTTCGTCCAAAACAGATTAAATTGTCCAAATAGACAAATAATTTAACGTATGTTAGTCCCGACATGGCAATTGTCATTAGACGGAGAATGCACTTGGGCTAATTTTTAACCCCATAGGTAACCGTGTCATTTGATATTGGCCTGAAGGCGTGGTGAATGCTGTGTACTTTCTGCTTTCTGGCTTTAATTTTGCCTGATAATATGCTTGTGATAAATCTAATTGTGAAAAATACATAGAACCGGATAAAGAATCTAAAATGTCGGTTATGTTCGGTAGTGGAAATCTATCGTCTGAAATTCTGTTATTTAATTTTCTAAAGTCAATAACCAGCCTCCATTTCTTAGAAGTGTCATCCGATTTTTTGGGTACCAACAAAATAGGGCTGGACCACTCACTTTTAGCGGGTTCTATAATATTTTCTGAAAGCATTTTCTCAACTTGTTTTTCAACTTCCCTACGCTGTGAAAATGGCAACCTGTACTGTCTAGTGTAAACTGGATCAGCATTTGGTTTTAGCTGGATACCTTGTTCGTAAAGGTTAGTGGTTGATAATTTATCATTTGGCAGATGAAAAACATCCGAAAATTTTGCGCATATGTTTTCGACTGATGACCTTTCCTCTTGGTTTAGATGACTTAATTTTAGTAGAGAAAACATCGTGCGTACTCTTTCTCCATCTATTTTAGTATCTCGTTCAAAGTTACAAATGTCATAGTCTGATAATAAATGTATTTCCGGTCTGAAATAATTAACATCCACTTGCGTTTCGCGTGTATTTAATATTTGTATACTTATTTGTCCATTTTTTGGTTTACAAATACTTCCGGCTATAAAAACTCCTTCGCATAATTGATACGGTAAAATTACGCAATCCTCGTTAAAACTACTGTCTATCATAAATATTTTCTCACATCTTGGTGGAATACTTAAAAAGCAGGTTTTATTTAGCGAACTATTAAGCATTGGCAGGGTCATATTATTGTTATTTCTCTTTAAAGTTATTGTATTATTTTCATAATTCAAAATAGCGTTATATTTGCTCATAAAATCTCTGCCGATTATACCGTGTTGTAAACCAGGTATGGTGCGCATAATGTAGAATTTGTGTTCGAATTCCTGTCCATTTGCGATCATGGTAACATAAACATATCCTGAAGTTAGTACTTTGCCTCCAATGCCATTTATGTAAAGGTATTCCGTTTGTACTGGAATATTCCAACGTGCCACAGTGTCGTATTTCAATACCGATAGTGATGCCCCGGTATCTATAAGCAATCCATATTTGGCACCCTGTATTAAGAATTCCACCGAGCTGTTATTGTTACAAGCAAATATAAAATGCTTATCGAAAAAACTGCAATGGTTCAGTGGTTTGTCTTTCTATAGGTTGGGGAATTCGATTCCGGTCAGTTAAATTGATACTGTTTATGCCATTTTCTATAACATGCAGATTACCACTACGCGTAAAAATCCGTCTAGACCTACCGCGAGATGAACCCCGCATGTGACCACGATTATTGCCAAACTGTTGTTGGGTTCTTTGGTTTTGGTTGTGCCTATGATTATGAAAATAACCTCTACTATTCCCTCTCTGTATAAATTGATTGTTGCTCGATCGATTTGGGCGTCTATTATTATTGTAACCATACCCGCGATTATTAAATGAACTGCCTTGGTATCCGACATACATAGTAGCGTCAGAATTTGGTCTGTATGACAACTCCTCATCCTTAGCTGCTCTTATAGTATCTTTCAAAGTATCATAATTACGCGCTGCCAAAATAGTGCGGATTTCACGGTTACGTAAGCCGTCAATGAAACTTTTTATCGCAATCTTCTCGTTTTGAGGGCGTAATATTTTGTATGCAGCTTGATCCTCACCAGCTTGCGCGACCGTCAAATCCACAAAAAGCTGTTCGACCTTGGATCCATATTTTTCTACAATAGAACCGTTTTGGTGAATTTGTGTCAACTCCTTGTGTATTGCTGTACTTGACTTCTTTGTAAGAAGGTGTTGACGCATTTCAATAATTAGCGACTCACAACTGTCATAAGCGGCAGACAACCTTAATTTTGCGTTCTCGTTCAATCTGGTTTTTAATATAAATTTAACTAGCATTTTATTTCCTTCCTCGGTGAGTGAAGAGCTGTATAACTCTATGGTATCTATTAAACTTTTCGTGACATTTTCATCACCATTCATAACCGGTAATAAAGCCACAGCAGTTCTATAATTAAAAGCCTCCATATTGTCTACTTTGGTTCCAGTCTCGACCGTACACTCGGCACTAGGTTGAGAACTGTATGTTTTGGAGCAAAAAGATTCTATGTGGGTATATGACTTCTCAAATAAATCACAGTATGACTTTATTTCCTGTAATACACTTGTACTAAATTGTCTTTCTTCAATCTGTGTTGATAAGGTTTTAATACATTCATCAAATTGATATTTCAACAACGTTGCTTCCTGTAACTTTTGTTTTAATACAGTTTCTGTTCTTTTAGGATAACTTAGTTTTGTCAAATTTTGTGCTATATTCCTTAATTGGTCATATAACAAGCTAAGTTTATTCGCCATTACCAAACAAGATATCATGCGTATTAAATATCCACATAGTTACTCTATACTATATGAAACTGCATAAAAAAAAAAGTTAAAAAATATACTAATAGCTAAAGAAACTATAATTTCGTTCAATAACCGTTCCGTAACTTTTCATGTTTCACTTAACGTAGAACACGACACTCACTACACTCATCATCATCACTCACTATATTTTTAGCCACTTACTGCGGTTTCTGGCCTCTGGTATCAGCTTCCTGGCGTGCTTCCTGGCGTGCCCCCTGGCGCTGCTGGCGGCACTCGTAACAGACACGAGTCTCCGGGTGCGATCGACGAAAGGAACGTGTTAGGTTTTGTGCGAAAACCTCATTCCTTATCCACGAATAATGACACTTTCGGTATAGTGTATACACTGCGTAAAGTCCAGCGATTCCGAGTAAGGTGCAAATAACAAACATCACGATACTAATGTTCGACAAATGGTACTCTTGCGTAGAAGCCGAATTTGAACCTCCCGATGCACTTTGTGATATAAAAACGTCCTCTTTTTGTATATTTGATCGGCACATTTTTGCATTAAAAAAAACTCACTTATACATAGTCCAATAATGTCTCTCAATAAAATTAAGTTACGCGACCGAACTCGGCACCCGTCTCAGATGGCAGGGTCGCCATGTAAGGTTGTGAGTCCGGGGAGATCAATTAAACAAGCGCCTTCATTGCAATCCCGTTTATTAGTGACACAATTATCCGTACAATTGTTTATGTAGGTGAAACTTATCTTTACACACATACATATACCTTACACACTACAAATTACTTAAATAGGTATATAGTTTCGTACACCATAACACAGTCATAAAATCAAAATCAAAAGTCATTTATTCAAACTAGGCTGAGAATCAGCACTTTTCGAACGTCAAAATTACAAAAGACAGTCCCCCAAAACGCCCGCCCTTCACCACTTCCTAGTGCTTTCGCTGGGGAGAAGAAGTCGCGGGACAAACTCTCCAGCAAGCATAGTTCGTCCAAAAAATGTTCTTACAAAAAATACAACCGACTTCCAAAAAAAAAAAACACTACATAGTGTAAAATAACTTTAATTCGGAAGTCGGTGTCGTTGAGTTCGCATTTTCGTTGTTTGCTACAGACTTCGGAAATTAAAATTATTTTTCACTTTGTAGTGTTTTTGTTGGAAATCGGTTGTTTTTTTTATAAAAAAAACTTTTTATTTTTAACTTTTAAGTTGTACTTACCCCACACAAATTCGTATAACACTACTTGCTATATAAATGTCACAGCCAACAGGTTAAATTTGCCGTTTAGTTAACTGCCTGGCCTTTGGAGTAGTGCTCGCCTCGCTTCGCTCTCTCGGCTCGCACGCAACCTAAACTATAATTGAATATCATTCAGGCGGTTAGTTGAACGGCCGCCGTTTAGTTAAAAGGCTAGGCGGTTAACTAAATGGCTAATTAAACCAGTTGGCTGCATTATAAATATCACTGACAGGAAGTTATTATAACATCATCGATATAAGCTAAATGACAAAAATACGTATTATTGAAGCTAACTCAAAAACTACTCAAGCAAAGTTAATGCAATTTATATGAGACCAGCCCTGAGGCATAACCTGTCCATTAAAAAAATAATTTTGGAAATCGATTTACAATTACCGGAGATATAGCGTAACATGCATACAAAAAAATACAGACGAATTGAGAACCTCCTCCTTTTTGAAGTCGGCTAATTATGTAAAGATACTTATGGAGCCAAAAAGGTTGAAAAAAAAAGAAAAAAAAATTAAAAGGTTTATCAGTATTCAATTTGAAATTTAATTTAATAGTTCATCAACGTGTTGTTAAATTGGAGGGTACAATAAATTACTTACGTAATAGAGTCATGAATTTTAGTTAATTTATCTAATTAAGAACAAAATAACTTCGTTTATCAGGTTACAAACTCGTTTAAACTAAAAGTCTGGTTTCCATTTAAACTTTATTCAATAAAATGTTTTGGGGTTCAATTTGTAGTCTCATGTTTCTAAATCTATCTATCTATTCTATTCACTAGTACACTTACACTTAATATTATAAAGGCGAAAGTTTGTGAGTGTGTTTGTATGTTTGTTATTTCTTCACGAACAAACGGCTGAACGGATTTGCCACGGATAATCAGGATTAACACATAGGATACTTTTTATCTCGATATTCCCACGGGATCGAGACTTATGCGGGTGAAACCGCGAGGCGGTGTTAGTCTTGTATATGTATAAAGAAAAATTAAATGCTGTTTGTTGATAAGCGCATCATTTGTGAAAGGCTGGACTGATTTAGCATATTTTTATTTTAAAATTTTACGAACATTTTCGTAGAGTTAGGTTAGGTTTTTATGAAAAGAAAGCTTTTAGAAGCTTCCCGGGTTTTCAAATTCAAGAAAAATTTAACATCCTTTTTTCTAGAGATTTCTGTATAAGTTATTGTGGACAGGAAAACGTCTGTCGGATCAGCTAGTACCTAATACAGAATCAAGAAGACAACAAAACCTATAAAAGTCTTTCGATTGCGTTGACATAAACTATTCATAGTTTTACAAAACCTATTCATCTTGTAGTTACAAAGACTTCAAGTTACGTTTCAGCGGAGTCAAGTAATTCCACGTGAGTTGAAGAAAATTTATTATAATTTTCATAACATATGACTGGCAGCCGCCGCATGTTGCTTCACAAACAAGATTTATCGTCTCAACATCGACATATTCGTTCCGCTACGTGCATGCTCGTTATACAAAATGTTGTCACCACTTACAGTATTAGTTTTGGTATTGTTTTCCGTGTTATGGAGCTAATTATGCTAACGTAAGAGATAAGAATTTAAATTTATTTAAAACTAGCTGCGCCCCGCGGTTTCACCCGCATAAGTCTCGATTCCGTGAGAATATCGGGATAAAAAGTATCCTATGTCCATTCCCGGGACTCAAGCTATCTCTATACAAAATTTCATCTAAATCGGTTTAGCGGTTTAGGCGTAAAAAGGTAATATACAGACAGACAGAGTTACTGTCGATTTTATAATATTAGTATGGATTAGTAAAATATAGGTACTAATTTGATTTTGAAAAAAGCTAGGTTTTGTCAAGGTAACCTCAACTACTAAAAAATATTAACTGAAAGATTCGGAATAAAAGTTAACGATAAAGGCAAGTGGCTTGGTAGTTTGGTATTCGGAATTTTATGCCTGTGACAACCTTTTCTAGGGTCAGATATTTATGAAAATCGCGGCCACTGTCCGAAGGATTGACTTCACTTTATCACGAATGAAAATAAATAACGTTAGTGCGCTACGAAATAAATGTGTATAGGAAGACATAATTCTTATTTTAAGTTCCTCGAAAAATATGGGAGATGTTGACGACGGTACGTTTATTGAAAAAATATTTCAAATTCATTTTCCAAATTATACCTAAGCGTTTGCTCCTATTTGCTCTACTAGACAGTTCTATGGTAGAACTAATGGGAGTATTTTCCAATAGCGTTTTATTATCTAATGGTTTTTTTACCTCAACAGTCCTACGATATTAGGAGTTACAAAATAGTAGAACCAATGGGAGTCTTTATTCCTACTTGTTCTATTCCACAGTTCTACGGTAGAACTAATGGGAGCAATTTCCAATAGCGTTTTATTTTCCGGTAAATTCTCAACTCTCCGCGAGCTGTTAGCTAAATGCTTCCACATGTTTGCTGTTTAGTCAGATTAATTCCATTAATTTGCATAGCATTTGCTTAAGTGATGCTAGATTGTTGATCGTGGTATGTACATATCTAGGTACTTGTTACCGTTATATATACTTGTAGTTGTTGTATAGGTATAGGAATCAATTTGACTTAACGATACATTGCCATGTTACACCCGTGGATAAAATCTCTTTTCTCAAACATGCTTGGAAATTCGAGCATTATTTTGACAACCTTCTTCGAGATACATCGGAAATGCTGTACTGGTCAAATATACCTATGCAGAGCAGCGGCCGGCAATGATAGTATGAAAATCTATAGGTATACTAGCTGCGCCCCGCGGTTTCACCCGCGTAAATGTCGATCCCGTGGGAATATCGGGATAAAAACTATCCTATGTCCTTTCCCGGGACTCAAACTATCTCTATACCAAATTTCATCGAAATCGGTCCAGCCGTTTTCATGTTATGTCGTGACAACGGAAAACGGGTTTCATTTTTAAATATATAGATTACGTGTTCAGCGGCCGAATAAATTACTATGAAAACTTATATCTATCGTGTAATTTAAAAATGGAACGAATATTTACTTCGGAACATGGCAACCAAGGAGGTAACTTATCAAAGATTTCGAAACATCGAATGGTGTAGTAATACAGTGTGATTTTTTAATCAACGTGTTTGGTACCCGGCTAGAAATATTGATTTTTCAAAAATTCAATGATGCAGTTTTAGTTTTCATCAAAATCGAACACGAGACTTCTTTGAGTAGGTACTTTTCGTTATTCCTCATAGTTTCGAATTTGGCTATCCACGCCCACTTGAGAAATTCAGCCTGTATACATATCGGGTACATTTTTAAATATTTTATATGTACAAAAAAAAACAGTAGCACATCGACATCAGGAGCAGGATCCAAGCTGCCGGTGATCAGTGCTCCAAAGGGGATAACTTCCTCACTATGCGTGCTGTGTCCAGGATTACTGCTTTCTGAATCATACCGTTGACCCAGCCGCGCAATGAGAGTCTTCTTCTATTTGTACAATTATTAACGTCTTAGATAACACATATTCCCCCTCAATGCTCACCTCAGCATCACCTGCACGTACCGCAGGTGTGGCGATCACGTAGAGAAGCTCGTGACCACGTTATCACATAATTCAGTTAGGTTCGCGACCAACACAGCATTTATAATGTTCAGAGGAATCCAATTTGAACATGAAAAGATGCGGTGAATTTTAAATTAAATTATTGTGCTTCGATACCATGAAAAACTGGTAAAACCTACATAGGTACTTATGTAGTTCGTTAGGAGATTACCTTTTGATGTTATTGTTCCAAAGTTTCTCAAAACGTAATTTATGTCTTGAAGACATTAAGCAGTATCAGTCTTGTCTCCAGATACACGTGATCTAGTGAAATTACTTCAAACTCATTCCATCATAGACCTCATAGCGTCGTTGTCAAATCAAAATCTGCTATGTGCCGTTTTTTGAGATTTCAAGATTTTGACAAAAATTGATTGATTGATGTTTGATTTTTGTCAAAATTTTGAAATCTCAAAAAACGGCACATAGCAGATTTTGGTTTGACAACGACGATATAGATATAGCTTTCCATCAGGCGTGATAAGGGGTCAAGAGTGCGCCAAATTAGCAATAAAAAAAAAGAAACTAAGTAGATAACTTAGTTTCCAAGCAGATTGGTGAAACTTCCAATTTCAAACTAAGTACTACTCCTCGCACAGTTACGATACTTAAGTACTTATACAAAACTTCGAATCTGGCACAAATTACGGCTTGTAACATGAACATCATCTACTTACATTGCTCTCTTTTGGTGTAAGTAAGTACGTACTAAGTTATTAAACTCAACTCAAACTCAATTTATCTATACCTCTATGCTAATATTATAAAGAGGTAAAGTTTGTGAGGTTGTAGGGGGTAAACTTCGGAACTACTGCTCCGATTCCGAAATTCCTTCACTAATGAGAAGCTACAGTATTGCTGAGTGTCATAGGTTATATTTTATAATAAAACAAGACATTTCTCGCGGACGAAGTCGCGGGCAGAAGCTAGTATCAAATAAATCAATTCCAGGCACTTTTGAAATGGTTGGTCAGTCGGTAAGATGAAGTTAGTTGCCCATTCCAAAACGTAGCAGGTACCTATGGAGAAGAATGGCCAAGAAACTCCACGGACACTCTTTTAAAGCTAAATAATATGGTTACAAAATATTCACATATTTTGGTTCCATTATGTCGAAATTATGCGTGTGAGAACGATGCAGAACGTTAAAAGCCTCTATAATAAAAAGATTAAAAAAACAATTCAAATATTAAATTAAATTAAAATAAGCCGTGGCCGCTAAGAGATGACCAGTCCGTACTGACTGCGGCGCCCGTTCACGAACATGACGCATGGATTAGCACCATTCAGCTCAACCATTTTGAAGGGAGCTAAATGACCCAACATATGCGCCACCATCACCGAGACATTAGAGTGAGCATGACATACACTCAGCCGCCATTCAAGCCAATGAAAGACGTACTCCGTAAATGGTAGCTTTGTATTTTGTTAGAGATGAATAGAAATTGATTGTAAATTGAGAAAGCTGGGTAATTAACAATAGTGCCACATTTAATTAAAATTTTCTAAGGGGCCTCTGCTAGTTGGCTTCGGCCCCCCGTACGCCTTCCATAGGTCCGGGGTCCCCATGGTCCCGAGATATGTAAAATTAAAAACAAAAAAAAAAAATATTAAAAAAAAACTTTTTAAAATATTATTGGCAATGGCCCAGTTATGGCCATACAAACTAATATGTTTGCAGTGCAACTTGAAAAATAAATTCGCTAAAGCAGATAGTACAGCTATAAACCGTGATGCATGACTCGCTGGTTTCAGCGGAAAACGCTGAAGATGGATGGCGACTGATTGTGAAAAATGCAAGCTAACAAAATGAATGAAAAGCTAATTCGTCGAAAATGGGAAATTGCAAGTACCTAGATAGAAAAGAAGAAATAAGCCTTCGGTTTTCGCTCTGGAGTTTTCATAACATGATATTGACACTGATGATTTTATTGATGTTATTTTTAAACACTCATTATTCACGTAATTTTTTACTTTTTCTTGCGTTTTTTCTACTTAGTTATACATTTTATAGCATAGTGCTTGTGGCACATTATTATGTTTATAAGGCATGCGGAATATAATCTAGAACCTATAAGAAATTCTTACATTTACCTTAGATTTTAGTAAAACATTATTTTATACAGTAGGTATAGGTATTGATTGACCAAAGAAGAAAGTACCTTCCCCTGATCGCATGTTACCATAGCTTAATAGTATGTTAGTACAGCGGCATGCGACCACGGCAAGGTACTTTCTTCTTTCATCCTTTTCAGTAGTCGGGTTTTAGTTTTTAAACTTATTTTTTATTTAATTATTTTGGGGCTTATTTCAGTAATATTTATATTTTTGAAATGTCCTAATTAAGCCCTTTAATTTGACATCCAACAAGTCACGATTAAGTTTTTTTTTTTAATGTCGTGACTTTATTTCCGCTAGAGGGCGCCATCTTGAATTTAATGTGACGTCACCCAGCGGACGATCAAGACGCTTCCAAACGATACCTCATTTGTCTAATTATGACAAGTAGTTTAGAAGGTATGAGGGAACAGATGAACATACATACATACTTACATACATACATACCGGTCAAAATCATAACCCTCCTTTTTGTTTTTTGGTAAAAATAAAAATATCGTCATCGGCACAAACTAAAGATAATTTCGCTAAAATGTACCCTATTCTTGAAGTTCGGCACCCACTTACCGGAAAATCTTCAATATCCCGCAGCGTTCAACAGACCAGAAATAAGCAGGTAGGTACTGATCTATACTTATTTGGGCCTCATAACTCAGATCTTTTGTGAGGTCTGAATATCAAATTACTTTATACAATATCATCCAATATGTTTGATATTACCTAAGTTCCGCGCGCACGAGTCACGGTAGCTATGAGACACATCTGTCACACCAGACACTTATATAATCTTCACGTGATTTATGGAATAATAATTATAACATTACACTGTATTTTAAACCATATTTGTACGGAATAAGGTTGTAATTGATATGTAGAAGGTCTTATTAATTATGACCAAGTAAGTACTGCTTGTCAAACTTAATTAGGAGCATAACGAGAAGAGCTAATCAAAACAATTATTTTCATCGTGGATATTGCTCGCCATCCACACAGATGCAAACACTCATTGTTCTCATGGAGCCAGAATTCGATGCAGCATATTAGTTGACTTGTCTACTATCCACGTAAAATTAACATCTATCACAAAATGTTTTCTTTCTTACACCATGGTGTCATAATTAGCCCATTATCGCGCAGTAAATTTTCCCGTGGCTAAATAATAACAGCCGTACAGGTCGATCGATCAGGTCAAGCTATGCTTGCCGCGGTTGGTCTGTGGATGGATGACCATCTTTACATACCGAGACTCCTCCGTGCCTTGGAAAGCACGTCCTGCGCGGCTGTCATTCGTGGATCTTTGACTGTCGTTACGGGTCGTCGGAAGCCTGAAAGTCTGACAACTAGTCTTACCAAGGGGTATCGTATTACCCAGTAACTGGGTTATGGAAGTCAGACAGGCAGTCGCTCTATGTAAAATACTGGTATTCAGCGGCATCCGGTTAGACTGGAAGCCGACCTCAACATAGTTGGCAAAAGGCTAGGCAGATGATGATATCGCGCAGTGGATTTTCAACTATCGGCGCTTAGCAGTACGTATAAAATCCAGTGTGGAAAAAAAAATCGCGGTAGGATAAATCCCTTATTAAACAACACAAAAGCGTCCGTGCTATGATTTTTAAAAGCTTTTTCATTAATAAAGTTATCCGACAAAGTGAAAATGTACTTTGACGATAGTATTTGTAATTAACTTTTAGTGTGATTGCATTGTACATTCGTATAACTAACACAATTTACAGTAAGTTTTGTAGGTAGGTAGGTAAATTTATTTTTGTGGAAACTTATTTTCTCTTTTGAACGTGCTTTTAATACCTAGTCTAAGTAGTTTCCCTGAAATACTCACGTCCATCTTACAGCTTGACAATGTATTAAAACTTGCGAAACTCCATTTGAATCTTAAATTTCTTCAGGTTGCACAAATGCACGCAGAACTTTTGCCCAGCACTTAAACTCACTTTGCGTAAACCGGTCGGTTTAACATACAAAGTTAAGAATGTGTGTATGAAGTTAAAAGGCGAGTGTTCATAAGTTCTTGTTAACTATTGCGGTTCTATTTTGCAGTAACGCATGATTGCTGGAATCCTTTGATAAAGATTGATCCTTGGCAGCTCTGGACAGAGAGAGGTCGAAAGAGAGTAGGGAGGTCTTTGCCCAGCTGTGGGTCATTACGGCTAAAACAAAAAAACATGATTGCTTGAGTCAACTGATTAGTACACCTACATATTCAAATTATAACTAAACCTTACTGCTGACCGTCCTCTTGTACAGACGCCAGCACATCATGTTTCTACAATCTGTCAAATTTATTTAATAGATTTTCAACTTTATTACTAAAGTGTAAGGTTCAAAGTTGATTGGGAAAATTTGACAGTTTCGGGTAGCTTGATGTGCTGGCGTCTGTACAATATATTTGTTGTTCGTCGAGGTAACCGAGATACTACTAAGAGCCTGAGCACGCAAGGTTAGCTCCCACCAACCAACTTCACAGTCGGTATCCACAAGGATTACCAACATAATTATATTTAGTGTTAATGCATTTTTCCACAAAAGAGGTAGCTGTAGACTGCGGCATACAGGAAGTATTTTCTTTTCAGAGACGTTATATATGTACAATATTAAACATATAAGCTGTCATGGCCTTACCTATCTATTTAAAAAGCCTTAGTACTAAATTAATTACAGGTAATCATCGAAAATCATTTCATTCTTAATTGTAAACAATATAATGATCCTATGTTGTGGTAAAGCATGTAATTAAGGTCACCGCGCTTGTTAGTAATACAAACAATGATTATGTAATTAATTAAATTACAATATTATATTCTATAGGTATATGGAGCGCTATTCATAATTAAAATGAATAATCATGGTTCCTCGTTGGAGGCTATCACAGTGATTCATTAATTAATCTTTCAGTCACGCTGGTCTTCGTAATTTGTAATTACAATGTGAATATTGGAACCACAGGGCTTTCATGTTAATTAGGTAAATCCGCGTATAGTTTTAGTAATATTGGTACAAGTGTTGAGCCACTTAAAATCGAGTGATTACACGGTAATGCTATTAACATCTTGAAACCAGTAAAGTCAAAACCACTAACCGTACCCGTTGCGACTAAGAGTGAGGTCACACGATGCGTTAACGGTGAGGTGCGGCGCCGGAGCGGTGCGGTGCCGCAACGTCATCCTACATACAATTCACTATGCCATGTCACACGATGCGTTATGCCGCCGTGTGGCGTCGCACCGTAGGCGCGCCGCGCTTGTGACCTGCGAGACGAGGCGGGGAGGGGTGATGCGCTGCGGCGCGGACCACGGTAAACAGCGTTCTACTGCGGTGCCGCACCGCCCGTGTGGCACCCTATAGATCGAATTAATTGCGGTGCGGTGCCGCACCGCACCGTTAACGCAACGTGTGGCCTCGCTCTAACCGCCTGATACAATTGAATGAACCTCACAGTCGCGCGCCACGTTTACATCGGCGACACATGCAGCGGGTATTACAAGTCTCTACAGACATTAGTATGCAGCACCAATTATGGTATATTATTTGACTAGCAGTGCCCCGCGGTTTCACACGCATAAGTTTCGATCCCGTGGGAATATCGGGATAAAAACTATTCTATGTCCTTTCCCGGGACTCAAACCATCTCTATACCAAATTTCATTTAAATCGGTTCAGCGGTTTAAGCGTGAAGAGGTAACAGACAGACAGACACATTTATAATATTAGTATGGATTAATTTAGATCTTGACGAGACTGTTCAAACGGTGAGCAATTAAATCTTAAGCAATTTTGTTTGAGAGTCGCGTTGGGGCTGCTTGACGCACAAGACCGAAATAAATTGAGTCGCATGATTGGGAAATCGACCCCGCATAACGGGGAAAGGCGAGGCCAAAGAAGATGAAAGAAGAAACTAGAACTGAAGCTTGGAGTGTTCATAGATGATTTGTCAGCGGAACTGCCAGTAAAAAAGATTTACCTACGAGTTTTTTTGATACTAACTGAATATTTAGCAGGTTGCCGAAATACATTTTGGTTACAAAGTTTTATAAGCGACTTGTACGTGCTCTTGAGTTTAGGTTGAAGGTACCTAACATCCTACTACTATATTATGTTCCGCACAAATGCCTTCACCCATAGCCATATCATAAAGTGCGATAAAAAATATCCCTACTTATATTTTTTAAGGTATTGAAAAAAATGTGGTTTTTCTATTTCGTGTAACTTGTAAAATATGTGGAATAGGGATTTAACATTTTGGTATATCCTCCTTTTACATTTTTTCATGCAAAAGGAATACACGATTCAATTAATGTTTCTCGATACAAAAAAATTGCAGTTATATCTAATCTATTTTTTAATTTTTTCGACATCACTGCGTAACATTTAAGAGTTATTCAATGGAATTTACTTTAAAACATAGAGAATTATCATATCAAAGTTAACTCAAAGTAGTTTAAAAAAAAAAATATATATTTTGTTAAAATACGTACTCTCGAAAAACATAACCCTCCTTCTGGCGCAGTCGGGTAAAAAGGCGTTTTGGCTTATACGTCGTTTTATTCCGAGCGCACGCACATTATAGCCATCACTCTTCTTTTGCGTTTCAAAAGTAATTTCATCACTTTCGCTCGCTTAGTAGGTTTTCGAGGATTTTAGATTTTCGAGGTAGTGCCTTAAAGTGGTTTTTGCGCTGCTTTATCAAAACGAAGTGCTTTTCCTTTTACGCGACGTAAAAATAAATCAGCAAAGTAACTACTGACGGAAGCTCATTGTGGCACATCCCGTAGAGTGACGTCATCCGCCACGCTCACTAACTTCACATATATTTTTGTTCATGTGGGTATCCTAAGAACGCAATATAATCGGATTATCTTCCTTGTTGAAATCTTCCTGCCTTCCTTTTGTAGCAGAAAATAAAATATTCTACATAATGCAAAGGAGTAGGAGGATTTCTATGGTGCTTATAAATAAAATCCGAGGGGTTTTTCACACATGTCCAGGTGCACAAAGACGACCGTTGTTGACGAGTTAAATCACATGGACGCGATCTGAACTTTGTTTTATTGAAACTCTTCACGATTTCAGAGTATACAGGATATTGAGACTTAATGTAACCACACAATGGGTCCCAAACAGCAGCAAACGGCAATGCGGCAGGCCCAGAATGAGATGGCGGGACGAACTCGACTCTTTCCACAAGGATTGGCGTGTAACAGCACTGGATAGGGATAAATGGAAGGAGGGAAGGGAGGCCTTTGTCCTGCGGTGGGACAGAAATGGCTGATAATAATAATAATGTTAGTAGCACACAAAACAAATTTATAAAATGGTTTTTGTAACAATAACTATTTTCTTTGTCTACAGCCTTTGATTGTAGACTTGTCTCATGACAAGACGGTCAAGAAGTCGTGATAAATGAAAGTTCATCTTACTGGACGGATGGTAGAGTCTTCTGCTATAGTACCATTAGCATTATGTATGGAAATAAATTTGTCTACGCAGAAGCCTGGATTCTGAAATCTCTATGTGCATTTCGCATATTTATTGTATGGAAATCTATTGAACTGTAAACATCTCGCGTAAAACCCTCTAGAGATGCCCTCGGATGGAAGTAGAATGGATCACTTTATATCTCATAGGATGCTGTCTGATGTGAACACAGAGAAAAGGTGATTCTGTTAACTGTAATGTTATGTAGGTACGAACAATAGAATGAGTGTAAAGCCTTGTACGGACTAAGCGTTCTAATGTACGCGTAATCTAGGTATGTTGAATACGCTTGCAGGTGTAGTTGCAAGTTGTAGTAGCAAATTGTATAAGCTTACTGCAGGTACGGCCGTCAGTTAGGGCTGGTCATCACTTAGCTGCCTCGGCTTATTTCTAATTTATTTATTTTTGGATTGCTGTTTTTTTTTTTACTATTTGCTGTACTGTCCAGAGTACAGCTTTTAACGCGTACGTCTTATTTTACATCGTTCTCACATTTAATTATAAATTCAAAATTAATGATGCAACTAATATTTTTGTAAAATATGAGTGTCCATGGAGTTTCTTGCCCGTTCTTCTCCATAGGAACCTACGCTTTGGAATGGGCAACTAGCTTCATATTTTCTGACTGACTGACTTCTTGACAATTCAAAAGTGCCTGTAAATGGTTGCTTAGTCCGTACAAGGCTTTATGTTGTTCAAACAATATGTGTATTGTAGTGTTTTGTGTTATATTTTTGTCCAAATCAGGGGTTGAAACTAAAAACGACCATGCCGACGATACTGAGACTGTTACTAAACAATTTCATCATGCCCAACTACCATCTATAAAATACTACGACAAACGTCAAACAATACAATGGATTGTGTCTGCTAAACTTCTGACAGTAAGCCGGTCGGAATTGATTGTACTGAAAGACATCTTACAGAATCTTTTGTTCATTGAATATCTATTGAACTACAAGCTGCTTAAAGCTACAGTTCTGGAATCGTTTGAAATTGTTGTCATTCACAAAGAAAAGGCGTTTTTGTTACAATCACTATGACTGAATACGACTTTTGACGTCTCAATCACCTTCGATGGTAGTATGACTCGTTTTCAGCAAATTTTCCCAAAATGACTACTCAATAAGGAATTCTAATTTAATTTCAGAAAAACAATACATGCAATACAGTTACTAAAGGCTTCATGTAACCAAATATACTTCCTTTCATGTTCCCCACAGAATTGGAAACCTCACCACGAAACACTATCAGTACGTTTTGTGTTTGTGAACAAACGTTTACCTTCGTGAACTCGACCATTGAGTTAACAAACGTACGTCAGTCCCTCGAGATTGACCTGTTACGAGTAGCAGTCGTGTGTAGTGAGAAACGATGAGGAAACAAAGCTTTTGTAATCAAACTGCAGAACAAAAACGGATTTATTCACACAACAATCAACTTGATTCGTTTTCTAATACCTTCTCGTCGCTTTTTTCTCGCTTAATAATTTTCGAGTGATAAGTCTTTCTTTTTTACAGTACCTATACAGGGTGTTACGGAAAGGGTATATCAATACAAACGGGTTGAAGAGTGTATCTGGTCTAGAACCTCTGTACAAAATTTCAGCCCAAAAGCAGTAACTTTGAAAATGCTTAATATTTTTTTATTTCGATAGTTTATTAAATTGAAATCATAACAAACGTGTCACCGCACTACGAGGGTCATTATCCATTATCTGTAGTGTGTCTGTGCGCCTAGTACACGCACATCACGCCGCCGCGCGTCAGTGCAGCGTCGTGATGTCAAAATAAAAAAATATTAAGCATTTTCAAAGTTAATGCTTTTGAACTGAAATTTTGTACAGAGATTCTAGACTAGATACACTCTTCAACCCGTTTGTATTGATATACCCTTTCCGTAACACCCTGTATACAATAATGGTAATTAAAATGTACGATTTTTCAGAGATCTTTACGTTATTCTTCTTTAAAGAATTCATTCTGATTCTTTTGACAGCTCTCATTTCCATTTCAGTTGTAAAATTCACAATAATTCACGTCAGAATTTCAATAAATGCAAAATATGAAAAACTTGGAAGTCTTTATTTCTAGCTGGTTCGTATTTTCTTTTAGTCATCCACTGTTTTTCTTAGTATTTGAACGAAGTTTCTTAAACTTCTGTATTCGACTACGACTGAGTATATACCTAGGTCTTCATTTCTTTACTTATAAAATCATTCATTTGAATAAACTTCTGGTGAGTTATTTGTTTTATTGTTCTTGTGAACAATAATAGATTTATTTTCGTTGGATCCCAGTTTTAGATCCCATTTTTTAGGTATTAACGATGAGCCTCATGGGGAAGTAATGATTTATTATAATGAATCACACTATCACAATTATCACAATCACACTAATATTATAAAGGCGAAAGTTTGTGAGTGTGTGTGTTTATATGTTTGTTACTTCTTCACGCTCAAACGGCTGGACCGATTTAGATGAAATTTGGTATAGAGATAGTTTGAGTCCCGGAAAAGGACATAGGATAGTTTTTATCCCGATATTCCCACGGGACCGACATTTACGCGGGTGAAACCGCGGGGCGCAGCTAGTATTATATATTAAGTTGTTGGTTATTTTTTCGTAAATTAATAGAAAACATTTTTTTGTTTTTCTATTCTTTGTCAAAGTTATTTGGTAGGGCGCCTGAATGACGCGAAATTTGGTTTGTGGATTAGGCTTAGCTGATGTAAAAAATATAAACCAATGCAACAATGAAAATCCAGCAATGTTGCTACAAAACCAGTACGCCCGTAATGTGCGGTTTCAATTAGGTACACACGAAAGTTTATTTATGAACGCGCGGCTACACATCAAGCTTTACATAACCAGTATAAGCTGACTGATAAGCTATTTAATTGTACGAAAAACCTATACAAATCGAGGTCAGCTGTAACTGGAAATGTATAGCTTGAAGTTTAGGAATGTGTACACAACGATGATGCGCTTCTCCATTAAAATAACAGTCAGTGTATTAGCAATATAATAATTTAAAAAAATATGTTTAATTCTATAGGTACCTACATTATGGAATCGGATAAAAGCACCAATCATTAGTTGAATGTTTTAATGCGGGAAATGGACGATGATAATTTAATGCTTTAAACAACCTTCATTATAAATTCAATTCGCTACACAATACAACAAATGAGCCTGTCGCATACAAATACGAGGTAACACATAAACTGCGGGATGACGTCACAGTTAAGTGACACCCTCTCCACCGCGGGTGCGCGTCGCGTCACATTTACATATTCACTCACATTCTTACTGCAGATGATATGAACAAGGACGCGTGAAAGTGATAGATATGGCAACATGTTACACGCGTGAGAGCTTGTCGTTGGATTTTACATTTCTCTCTGCAAGGTAAACAAACATGGGAGTTTATCATTTTGTCTCTTTGAAGTCTTGTAACATTCTCGTTCAAAGGTTTGTATTTTAAAGGCATGCGAAACAGCATGTGAAGCTCTGAAAATGAACAAGGTGGGTCTTCTTTTCCAGTTTCTATGAAAAAAGTATATTTTATCGTAATCTGCGAGGAATGTGTACCTTGGTTTATTTTTTTAAATAAATACGATGCTCATATGTATTTAGAAAAAACCCAAACAAGTGATTATTGTGTTCCATTGGAACAAAATGATGATGTTTCTTGTTGTATTCATCATCTGTTCACTTCACATTAAACAGATAAGTGACGTGTGTCGCGTCGGTGACGAATAAATACCGCTGTGTGACGTCACACGCTGAACGAATCGCTTTCCGCTACCACACGTCGGGTATCTCGGGGTATTTACATATTTATCAGACTCTTTGTGCGAATGATATTTTCATGAATCTATAGATTTGTCTCATGTGCCCGAAATGGTCAAGAGAGGTTTTCATCTTGTGTGAAACGTCAATATCTTTTACATAAATAATGTCTTTATTAATCTAGATTGCAAACCTGTACTTATGTAAAACTAACTCCTTTTCTATCAAGAGTGAACGTTAATAAGACAATATTGTTCACATTAAACCTTGGCATATACCAACAACGAACCAAAGCCTTGATTGAGCCTTTGACTTCATAGTTCTTCAGTACCTAATAACAAATGATTTTGCAAAATTCTAAATTAAAAAAAATATATAAAAAATATTCATAGAAGGTTGCGATTGGAAGCATCTTTTAATATTATCGAGTTATGAAAGGAGGGTAATATATATTGATGATTTTTGAAAAATTTGCTGCGATTCGAAAAATCAAGGGCGGCGGAATTTCCTAATATCAACTTGGCAGAATTGATTTTGTGGACGTACAAAATAAACCTTAATAATTTTTTGAAGAAATTAATTAAAATCTTACATAATGATATCTGATGAATGTGTTTCGATTATATTTGTCTAGTATCGTCAAACTTCATTGAGTAATTACTTATAGTGCACATAATTTTATATCGTTTTTGTTTCCAT
The DNA here is from genome assembly GCA_947508005.1 of Amphipoea lucens. Taxonomy (NCBI): domain Eukaryota; kingdom Metazoa; phylum Arthropoda; class Insecta; order Lepidoptera; family Noctuidae; genus Amphipoea; species Amphipoea lucens. Next base: position 6,985,214 of record OX382373.1, on the reverse strand, counting down.
TTAAGAAATCCACAACCGGTATTATCTTGACGGTATCTATAACACAAAGGATAGCTTTATGCCTCCTGATGTCAACACAAAATTGACTTATCGGATACGAAACTTCCACCATCAGAGGCTAACTTGTGCCTAGGTCCCGATATCGAGATTGTATAACAAACTATCCAACAAAGTGCGAACAGTCTACCTACCTCTTATGTCAAATCCGATTCCAAGTAGGTACCTAGGTAGGTAAGGTTTAATTTCCTTACAGATTGTAGATCTGTTCACCACACGTATTATTTTAACTCGTTGGTTCTACGTATGTGATGTATTGTGTAGTCTGTGCTTGATTACTTGGCATACATGATCACTGAACATACATACGGGTGTTTCGGGAAGCCCTTGGAGAGAGGCTTTTGGAAATTTTTTTTGGATACTATCTATTTATTTATTTCAGGCGACGCAGGCCCATAGATAAATACCTTAATCTAAAAATACATATTTTTATTATATAAAATAGAACTTCACTAGCTATACTACGCGACTGCAGATACATCTGCAGGCATTATCCTCATGTTTATGTTTGTTTACGCGCGTGTTCGTGACGTGCGTGAGATGAAATCTAAGCGGTGGTTGTCGCGCAGTGCTGCAGTGGTATAATTATTTGCTTAACTGGTGCACTTACCTATGTCACTTATGCGCATGATTTTACACTTACCTTTTTTACGTTGAGCTCCTCAAGTTTGAGTTGAGCTGCACGATTTTTGACAAATGCGTGCACTGACTGGACAGCTCCGCTCAATATGTGTGGTTCTTTCCTCAAAAGACCACTTCAAACACCAATCTACATGGTCTTCACATGATCTCACCAAGATTTTGTCTGGACTTTAAAAGAGACTGTGACCTCTGAGTTTGTTTCGGCCTTTCTTCTCAGAGTAGTCAGATAGGAAACGCCGACCTCATCTACCCTAAAAAAAGTATGATTTACGTGTAAAAGTGTTTGTACAAACCTACTTACAGAAATAAATAATTTATCATTACATAGATATATTTTAGTATTTAAACGGTGAAGCATATTACACACACCACCAATGCTCTTTATTCATTGTCATTCGTGCTCCTAAAGTTTCATCTCTCACACCCGTTACAGCTTTTTCACACATCTCACGGCATCTTTTATGAAAATAGCTTATTTATTGCGACCCGCTGCGAGTTTCTGCGGTAAATGTAACGTTCTTCGTCTAATGTGTCAATGTCTCAGTAAGAATAGGGTATTTTCCTGGGTAAAAAAATAATAATTAGATTTAGTCCGTCAGTTAGATTATCGAAAAATAATGAACCCTTATTTTTTCTTTTGTCAATCAAACAAAAAATGACAAAGATAAAGCGCGTCAAAATTTGGGAGTGGGGGGTCGTGACGTCACGCCGTGCTAAAAAGTGTCGCACGGCGTGACGTTACGCGGAACCTTAACGGGCGATATCTTCATCATTTTTTATATAATTGACAAAAGAAAAAATAAGGGTCCAATATTTTTTGATTATCTAACTGACGGACTAATTAGAATTTTTTAGGAAACTAGCCTATTGTAATTCTTCCCAAAAATACCTAAATACTGTTTCTTTCAAAACATAGCTTATTAACATTGTACAGCAGCTTTAGTAAGCAATAATCACACAAAAACATCCAGAAATACAAGTAATTAAGAACTAACATGCCCAAATTCCGCAGTAGAAAAAACAAGCTCTAAAGTTAAATATTATAACTATTTCCTGAACAAAACTCATCAGCTACTTAAGGTGGAACTAGTCGCGAACTCGAACTCACTGGTGGTCATGGCCAAAGTGATGTCAGTGATGAGCGGTTAGACGCTAGTCTGCACGCACAACACGTCTAGTTCTCACGCACAGAAATACCGTTCCAAAATTAAACGCGCGTAAAAAAATTCGAAAAGTGCTTTGGAAAATCGAGTGTTATGAATAAACCACTGCATAAATCAATTACAAAAAAGTTTATTAAACTCTTCGATAACTAATCTTTGTCAGTACCGACTTTGTTTTGAAGATTATACACTTCTTTTATTACTTATTTACACCCAAAGTTACGTTAAAAATAGCAAGAAAAACAAATCTTTGTTGGCTCATAACTTTTTAATGGCTTTTTATTTTACTATTCTGTTTCCGTAGAGACAAAATTAATAATAGGACAAAACGATATCATGTTTAACTTTGGATGCACTTGCACAATGTCAAACAGTGGAGTAGTACTCTCCCGTAAGTATGGAAAATTTTCCACTAAAAAATACCTTCTATCCTCCAAAGAGATTTTCAGTTCCATTTATTTGAACAGTCCAAGTTTATTCGGGTAGCGTCGCTGAGACAAATGTGCTCAAGTTTCAGCATCAAACTGCCACTGTACGCGTCTGTACATCTCTGAGACTTTTTCTGAATGTTGATAAATTACTTGAAACCCTAATAACAAAAAGGTCTGCCTCATAAACCTGTCCTTCGAGATTTTAGGTGTTCTTTTGTTTCTTTTTCCTAAACTTTTTAGCATTTCTTTTAGTCTTATTTCACTTTGGTAGGTAGGTACTTGATTTGGACTTATTTCGGTATTTTACGTAAAACATTGGCAAGATACTCTTTACTTATTTTGTTCCTACGTTACAGGAACAGATAAGATAAATAAAGGCGGATACAGGACATTGCGAGGCATGCGCAGCGCACGGCGCTCATCGCATGATTCGCAATTTGTGGACGTTCACATTCGTGGGAATATCGCACGCCTTAAGACGAAGAATCCAACAAGAAGAAGATTGAAATTCGTGTAACATACCATCAAAAAATAGATTCCAGGAACTCAAATCAAATTCTGAAGCTGTCATATTAGTTAAAAATATTTCACGTTCGTCGCAGTCGACACTGCAATATATCACGGACGTGCCTCAGAAATTGCTCACTTATATACCACTCCGCACATACGTATCCTACCCTGTACAAATTATACAAAGGCTATATTATGTAGCTAAGTGGATTTGAATTCTTGTAAATTATAGAGGTTTTTGTAGAAAATTCGAGATATTATTGTTTATGTAGTAGGAATATTATTAGTTGAAATAATTATGGTACTTCTGAACGCAAACTAAGTAAAAAGCGAGTTTTTGTAAAACGGTCATAATTATTTTACGGACTTGTGAAATCGAACGAAAATAATACATTTTCATTCGGTTTGGCAAGTCCTAAAACATAAGGCGCAATCTCTCAAAAGAGAACCACTTTAAAACGAATCCCTAACACAAAATTGTCCAAAGAATAATAAAGTTATAAAGATGAGAAAAATTTCTTATAAAACTTGTACTTTAACGTTGTTAGCCAATCTAATATCGCTACACGGAACTCTGAAACACGTCACATCGCCAAATTAATTTGATCGCTTTGTAATCTTGTACGTTGGAGCTTACTTAAAGCTTTTACCATAAAAAGATGAACCAAAATCATCTTTTAAAACTTAACATCTTAGAGTGATGATGAGGGTCGAATTGGATTAAAGGATTTTAAAATGAAAAACGAGGCAGACATTACTCACGAAGTGGATAGAGTGGATAAGCCAGAAATTAAAACAGAAGAAGAACTAGCAGGGGATCGAGGATGGGGGGGGGGGGGTGAAGGGGGGATCATACCGGAATAAATCAGTTAAAGTACCGCAAGGGACATCTAATAAATTACTTCACTTAAGCCTCTATATTTTTTCCATAAAGTAATGATTGCTTTTTCTTAAAAACCGGCCAAGTTCGTGTCGGACCACGCACAATGAAGAGTTCCGTAGTTGGAATGAATTTATCCCAAGAACAAACAACATTGTAGTTGAAAATCATGTTCTCCCATACATTGCACAACTGCAAATGTAAGTTGGTCGATATTACTCGTAAACTTGTAAAGCCTACTGAGCTGTGATAGTTTTCCTTTTAACTTCACTATATAGGTACTACTACCGTGATTTTTTTCGCATATTCAAAAACAATCATTTAGCTAGCAGGGGGGGGGGATTTAAGTCTAGCAAAAATTAGCACTTTAAAGCTTAATATTTCACAAACGAATCCCTGAATGGAAAACTGGTTTTTACAAACCCGCAAAATTTTGAAAGACCCATCCAACGATACTTTACACTATGGGGTAGACGATAAAAAAAAATTCGTGATTTTATTTTACCACTTTGTCGGCGTGACTAATATGTATATCCATGCCAAATTATAGCTTTTTAGTACTAAGAGTCTCTGAGCTAAGTTGCGGACGGAAAAACGGACATGGTGGTGGGTTCCTTGTTGACTACGGAACCCTAAAAACATTCAGTAGCTTGCAATTCCAAATACACTTAAGATGTTTCAAATAGATTTCAAGAGAAAATTGGTCAGGAGTGGTCGAACAAGGTCAACAAAGTTTAGTTTTATGACTAGGACTTCTGCACGAGTTATGATTTTACCGTGATAATAATGTCTGAATCCTACTAGTTTAGTTTAGTTTACTTTAGTTTATTTATTCATAATTATTAAAATTACATGTCAATAAACAAAAAAGCAGACAAATACTCAACTTATAATTACATCAGTTACATGTTACATGTCAGTAAACAAAAAGCAGACAAATACATAAATTATAATTCAATCAGTTAAAACCATTCTTTTAGGTCATATAATACCTGGTCGGTTAACCAGCCTTTAAGTTTTGCTTTGAAAGCATTGTCAGACGTCGCGCTTACAACTTCATCTGGTAGCCGATTGTATACCGATAGACCCATGATATGAATCAACTTTCCAGATTTAGACAGGGTGTGTGGGCAGCCAGCTAATTTATCTCTACCACGAGTACAGTAGTTATGCCTATCTCCGCGTTTATTGTATTCGTTTAAATTCTGCCTAACGTATACTGCCACTTGTAATATCACCATAGCGGGAACAGTCAATATTTTTAACGCTTTAAAAAGTGGTCGCGCGGTTGCATCCCACTTTGATTGCGTAATGGCCCTCACGGCACGCTTCTGCATCCTGAAGGCTCGCTCCCAGTCGGCAGCTCGGCCCCAGAACTCAACGCCATATTGAAGAATCGAGTGTACCAACGCGAAATAACACCCTCTCATCATTTTACGCGGGAGCGTTTGCGCTAATCGCTCCAGGGCGAAGCATGCTTGTCCGAGTTTTCCGCACATTCTGTCGATATGCGGCCCCCATGTGAGTGAGCTGTCTATTTCGAAGCCGAGAAATGTGGTGACTTGCACCTGTTCGACCACACTGCCTCCTACCCGAAGGTACAGTGGCGTACACGCTCTACCGGACAGGTTGACGTGCATGTAATGGGTCTTGGTTGTATTGAGTATCAAACCGTTTATTTTGAACCAGTTGCTGATTTTACGCATCACTAAGTTCAGCCTTTCTTGTAGTTGTCCCATTGACTGAGCGCACACGACCGCAGCTACATCGTCCGCGTACCTATATAAATACATCGGCCTCGCTTATTGCTCCGGGTAGGTCGTTGAGCAACAGACTGAACATGATGTTAGATAGGGAGGAGCCCTGTGGAACGCCCTTAGTGATGTCAAGAGAGTCTGACCTAACCCTTCCGCCGTCCCCTATCACCACCTGTGATCTGTCTTTTAAGAAGTCAAGCAGCAACTGCAACGCTTTTCCCGCTATCCCTAGATGCTCCATCTTCAGTGCCAGCACATCATGGTCCGCGACGTCGAAAGCTTTTGAGAGGTCGCAGAAGAGCATCGCGACCTGCTGCTTTTCCTCTCGAGCCTTCATTACATGGCGGATGACTACACGTGCAAGGGAAGTGGTTGATCGCCCCCTCCTGTAGGCATATTGCCGATCGGTGAGGCAGTCAGTCTTAGTAAGAAAGTCAAGTAGTCGGTCACATAGTCCGTTTTCAAAGACCTTGGCAACTGCTGGAATGATAGACACTGGGCGATAATTGTTTACATCACTCTTTTTGCCTTTGCCCTTATACAGCGGAGACACCTTGACCTTCTTAAAAGCACTTGGATAGCATCCGCTACGCAGACACCTATTGAACAACACCGCTAAAACATTCGCAAGCGATGCAGCCGCTGTATTCAGTAGCTCCACTGAAGTGTCATATAAGTCCTTTGTCGGTTTGCGTGCGATCCGCTTAGTAATGATTCGGTATACCTCATTCGGTGAGAAGAGACGTAGCCATACGCACTGACTGGCGGGGGGTCGCACCTCCAGAAGCTTAGCCAGGGCTATGTCCGGATCTGCCTGAGGAGCGCCACATGATGTCGCCGCATGGATGAATTTGGCATTGACCATATTTACCAATTCCTTTTTTGTGGGAAAAACGTTACCATCCGCTTGCTTCATACTTTCAGTGTAGTCCAACCTTGACTGATTTTTCTTACCAGATTCCTCGTTCACTACGCGCCACATACTTTCTATCCTACTTCCTACTATCCTAATCCTACTTCCTACTATCTTACTAATCCTACTATCCTACTTCCTACTAATATTATAAACGCGAAAGTTTGTGAGGATGGATGGATGTTTGTTACTCTTTCACGCAAAAACTACTTAACGGATTTCGATGAAACTTTACAGTAATATAGCTTATACATTAAAATAACACACAGGTAGTTTTTATCCCGATATTCCACCGGGATCGACACTTATTCGGGTGAAACCGCGGGGTGCTGCTAGTAAGGATATAATATTAACAACAGCTTATCTTGTTGCAGGCTCGTGATGCAGCGCCTGCTCAGCATCACTCTCTTGAGCATCGCCGTAGAGCACGCGCACGCGCAGCGGCGCGACAGTGAGCACCAGGGACCACAAACCTGCGGCGGGCACTTGAAGGCTCCCGTGGGCACGATAACGACACCAAACTTCCCCGACCCTTTCCCCGTCCCGATAAAGTGTAAATGGATAATAGAACACGACATAGTGAATGGGACTATATCGATATACTTTACTCAGCAGTACACTACCAGTGGGTTGACGTTCACTGAGTACATGTACTATGACGAGACTTACAAGTTGGGCGAGAGGAGAGCGCTCACCGTCACCGACGAGAATATCACCAGGATCAAGTGGCTTCAGGTACGTTTTCTTATGAAAGTACACTGTCCTTCAAGATACAGGATTTTCGTAGTTTGAAGGGTGGGGATCTTCTCATATGTAATAGCTATACCCATCCCTTATTGAAATAACACTGATGTTACCTAGGCTGTCTTTTAGTATAATAAATATTTACTTAAACCAACTTGATCTTATGTAAAACTATTTGGGCCCTTTCCCCAATCAAAGAACGGAGTTATTTATTTGAACCCAAATTTGTTACAGACTGTAGTTTGTCGGTTCGGTGTACCACCATAATCTCACAAAATCAAAATAAATTAAAGTGAAATATACCGGCAGATATATTATCACGAGTTCCGTTGAACATAATGGAAAAATATTGCTGTTACTAAAATTATTGAAATGCAGAGAGCAAATTTAATTTCCTGATAAACAAGAGCGGACTGAGGATAAAGACAGAGGCAGGAATGTCGGATGTGAGCCCGCGGCGATCGAGGACGATTTTAATTCGTTTTTTCATACTTAGGATGTTTATTTTCGCTGGACAGAGGCAAACAATTTCCTATAACGAAAGTAGAATTTATAACATAAAGGAATAAGCAAAGTATGATAAAAGTATTTTTATTGAATTCAAATTGAAGTTGAAACTGAATAATATAATAGTTCAAACGAACCAACTTGAATAAGAAGACTGGATTTCAAATAGAAAACTATTAGTTGTGCTCAAGTTTCCAAGTAATAAAATAAATTTTTTATTAAAAGTTTATTGCTAATTTGATTTCTGTTTGAACTTTGGAAACTAATTTAATGAATAATGTATTAAGTATAATGTCAACGAGCCGTTGACACTTATTTTTAATAACAATATTATACTGCACTCAAACTAAAATGTACTTACATTTTAAGCTTCCCCGAAACTACTAACAGTTTAATTCCACATTATACGAGTAAATTAATCCATTTTCATAGCCTTTTGGCATTTCCACACACGAATTAGAAATCCGCTCCATATCAAATGCAGCTGAAATAGGCAGGGAGCTCACCGAGCCGTACGTAACGCTATTGAAAAACATCGACACATGACACGCTCGGGTTGAAGCTAAATCAAATATTGACCGTGGGAATGTCCCGATGGTTCGCATGCATGCTGGACGACAAACGTAGATAGGCAATATATTATAACCTAAACCTTTTACTGGTGTTCAATATAACGAATAGTTCGGAAGCGTCCCCGATTGGACCCGAACCGCAGAATATATAATAGTACTAGCCCGAACACACAAACCTCCGCCGGCTCAATGGGCAAATGTAAGCATGTACGCACTATATTGAGAGATTTGCTATGTTATATTATGTGTACCAAACTTCAACTTAATTGGTCCAGTAGATTCGAAGAAAATCGGTTGTGACAGACATATAGGCAGACACACGAGTGATCCTATAAGGGTCAATCCCCACTGAAAGAGCAGCGGCCGTAAGCGCAAGTGACTTTCCTCTTTTTAGAAGGCTCGTGTAGCCTCGCGGCAGCGCTGCCCCTCCTTTGCTAATGTCTATGGATAATGGCCGTTGCTCTTTCAGTGGGGATTAATCCTAAGGGTGCCGTTTTTGTACTTATTAAAATTATTAATTTCAAAAATAAATTAATTCATGAAAAATATACCAAAGAGTTTTTCTATTTTTTTCTTAAATTCCGATTATCGATTAGCCTTTATGCTATTTTTGAATCGAAATAAGAAAATTGGGTGGATGGTCAGCACTAAGAAGTACCTATCACGTCGCAAGTTCGCAACATAATTTTTAGTAATTTTTATCAAGATTGATAATGTTTTATATGTATGTATGATTGATTATGTATGAAAAATGGTGAAAGTAAGAATGCAGAGAGAATGACAATATATTTTTCCTTTTTGCGTATTTTCAGCAAGAGATTTTTATTTTTATATAACTTTCGCAGTAGACTAACGTAGTTTGACTGACCTCAGCATATAATTAAAGATATTTGCCACAAAATTATTATTATTAATAAGATATTTATATATTTACATAATATAAGCTAACATATAAACTATAATAATATGTACATTTATATGAAAAAATTAAACAAAATAATCATAGGGCATCAATGAATTCGTCCGCATCGCTGTCAACAGGAACAGTGCCCAAAAGGCTGGCAGTAATAAATTAATAATAAATTCGAATGTTGAAAGTTGATGTAAAATACAGGGTGTTACGGAAAGGGTATAATATCAACAAACGGGTTGGAGAGTGTATCTGGTCTAGAATCTCTGGACAAAATTTCAGCTTAAAAGCATTAACTTTGAAAATGCTTAATATTTTTTTATTTCGATAGTTTATTAAATTGAAATCATAACAAACGTGTCATCGCACTACGAGGGTCATTATCCATTATCTGTAGTGTGTCTGTGGGCCTAGTACACGCACATCACGCCACCGTGCGCCAGTGCAGCGCCGTGATGTCGAAATAAAAAAATATTAAGCATTTTCAAAGTTAATGCTTTTGTACAGAGATTCTAGACCAGATACACTCTTCAACCCGTTTGTATTGATATACCCTTTCCGTAACACCCTGTATATTCTTCAATTTGATGACGTAGTTTACAACATGCCGCCGAGTCAGCTGATATGTCAAAATCTAGTCGAGCAGAATGTTTAAATGTCACTCATGTTACAAAATAGATTGATAGAAACGGTGAATTTGAATTGATTCCGCAGTGCCCTTGTGAAGCAATCGCAGAAAATTGATGGTGCAATGTCACATGTTGTTCAGAGAACAGTGGGTATTTTTATTGATAGGTTAATTGCCATTTGTGACGTCAACAGAATATAAATCTAATCTGAGTTATGCCATTACTCTCGCCGCAACTGAACGACAATTTTTATTATAAAATTATGGTTGCATCGTGTTAGAAAATTCCCCCTTTAAAGTGTAACAACGCTTTCCATTAGCTCAGTTTTGTTATTTTTCTAGCACAAGCTTCGGGTTCCAGAGACGTGACGGGAATAGTAATCACCTCTCACAGACTATAATAATTCATTGATACGAAGCCTTGTGTAATGTATGTGCTTATTTGCTCAAACTTGGCCAGAAGAATGGATGGTATCTTACTTCTGTAACGTTAAACTTTTGTGTTGGAACCCTTAGGAATTTTCTGACATTGGTGTCAACATTCCAATGTCTGGACATTGGATTGTGTTTCAGGGCAAATTGTATCCGTGTCACAGGCTTTTTTTTGTGGTTGGGAAATCATCAAATGACCCCTTCCGCTCTGGGTGGAGCGGAAGGGAGTGTCAGACTCTTACCGACTAAAACCCACCCGTTTTCCTTCCTTAGCCCTTTATGTTCTGAGGTAGCGGTAACCCTTTCGGACAACCCCGCACCCCCGGCAGGCTTCGGCCCTAACAGGCCCCTTCCTTTATGCTGACATCTCTTTGAGGGGCAAAATCCGATTAAAAGTGTTAATAAAATTTATTATTATCAATAAAATATTACTGAAAAAATATAATCTGGCCATAACACTTTATTTTGGACCAAACGTTTACGTAATAAATACAGGGTGAAATTGAAAACATGCGACAAATCGAAATGGGGGATTGTACTCGTCATTATGAACATCTTTTACTATGGGACCAAACCTGAAATCGCGAAAAAAAAAATCAGTTGTTCCCTACATTTATGTTCGCATAACTCGCCAAAATGTAGGGAACAGCTGATTTTTTTTTCGCGATTTCAGGTTTGGTCCCATAGTAAAAGTTGTTCATAATGATGAGTACAATCTCCCATTTAGATTTGTCGCATGTTTTCAATTTCAACCTGTATAACTTTCTCAGTAATATTTATTGTAACAACGTGATACGAACAATGAGAGTGTTACAAATCGTTTCCTTCTTTTTATTACAAGTTTTTATTAACATGCTTTCTCTCGTTCGCACCTATGATTTTCTGGTTACTCAGAAAAGAAAAAAGAGATGTTTGTCATCCTTTTTTTTTTTCATAAGTCTGCTCGAATCGGATTTTCTTTTGATTCAGTAAAGTAGGTCCTTTCTTTGTGCGTTACAAATGCGAATTTCAAGTAAGTTTTCCCAAAAACTGATACTTAAAGATCAATATCCATGTCCATGTAAAGTACTGTTATTCAGCCGCACCTGGCTAGACTGGAAGCCGACCCCAACAAAGTTGGGAAAAAGGCCAGGTAGATGATGAGGTTTCATATGCATAGTTCGCACTCACATATTGTAAGCAACAGCTATAAACGCCGTTTCGCTAGTTGCCCCCGTACGGAACACAATTTATTGTAAACTTCAACGTAGTGCTTTGTATCAAGCGAGCCTGTTTGAGAACAACACAATGTTAGGGAAGTTACTAACTTTGTGGACTAGCCTGACAGATTGCTGTTAAAGGTTGAGGAAATGAGTTTAAAAACTAACAAAGAGTACTGTTTCGAAATTTAGTTTTTTCATTTAATGAGAAAAAAAAACCGAGTGTGCTTCTGACCACACGACTGAAGTGAAACTTCAAACGTATTTGGCTATGAGAGGAAGAGAGCAAGAAAATGTGCGCTCGCACTGCTTTCTCTTGCTTCTATCCCCCACTCAACTCCCGTTCGCCTCGCCCGATCCGTAACGCTTACGTCACGCGTTCGCCAGCTTACTCCCCAAGTCAAGCGTGCGTAAAGAAGTTTCACTTCAAAAATATAATAAAAACCGTATATAATCTGACGCTTCGCGTTTAATGTAACACTCAACTGGATTTCGGGAATTCGCAAAAAGGGTTAAGGCAAAATGAGGTCTTTCAGAAATAGGTACCTAGGATCAGACAGTACGTCGTTATCCTAATGGAAAGTAAAAACGGGTTATTAGATTCAGCACACGGATAATATATTTCTGTATAAATAGACCTTGTTAGTTGGTTCGTACAATACTTACAGAAAGAGAAATGAGTTGATTGGACTTTACCAAAACACATGTCATGCAATGTTTGTACGGTCGAACAAGCTATTTGGTATACAGGCAGCTAACTTGCAACTTCGTTTAAACAATGGTGTGCCGAGTTAGGCAATTCTTTTATACCACTCTATTTAATTACGGATGCCATAAGTTGAAAAAGTTATAACGCACAAAATAAAACTAAATATTGGCTGTATAGTAGAAAGATGAATATTTTGCCTGTATACCAAATAGCTTGTTCGACTGTACCTACTTGGGGTGTGACGTAATAAATAATTTAAGTAGGTATAATTTCATTCAAAATGAGAGGTGGCGATGTACCTAACATATAACGCACACAATTCAATTAGGTATGTTTCATAAACTAGCTCAAAGTAGCATCGAACCAAACAATCGACTGGCTCTTTTTAATCCCGGTTTGTAGGTAATCAGGTCCTGTTGCACAATGCGGCTACACAACGAGACTCAGACGACTGATAGGGATGATGGCGGGATTGGCACTGGCGTCCAATTTGCCGGCTCGCTTGTGTGATCGGCTTTGTAGCATAGAGGCAGCGTCTGTGTTCTGAATGTACCTACTGGATAAACTAGTACCGTATTTTTATCTCACGAAACTCCGCGCTTTACATGTAGTACAAATGTGTGCGTGAAGAGTAGCGTCAGCACGTAACACATACACTTCCAACTTCGCCATCGTCTCGGATGGTACCGAGAGTTCCTGCACTTACATACACATTCACAGCGTGTTTGTACGCTTGGTAACCAAAAGTACAGACGCCAGCACATCAAGCTACTACAATCTGTCAAATTTCTTTAATAGATTTTCAACTTTATTGCTAAAGTATAAGGCTCAAAGTTGATTGGGAAAATTTGACAGTTTTGGGTAGCTTGAATTGCTGGCCTCTGTACAAGCGCGTGTTAGAAAATGGGGTAGCATCTATCTAAAAGTCAAATTTATCAAACCTATTTTAGTTAAAATGGGGTTTGTCTCTTTCTTACACACAGAAATGACAACGTGACAGATAAAGACAAACGTTCTATAAACCTATTTTAGCTAAAATAGTGATAAAATAGGATTATGAATAAAGGGGTATATGTATAGATTACCCAAATATAAAGCTTTGAATATCAGTATGGTTACTAGTTACTTGATATGTATAAAAGTAACTATGAATATGGTATGTAGGGAAAGGATTTAATAAAGCACAGAAAGACAAGCTAGACATTTATTACAATGTAGGCTTGCCAGTAATTAATCAGAAAGCTAGTTATCCGTTCCAAATCTAGGTCATCATGGAGAACAAAGACAAGAAACTCCATGGAAACAGTATTAAAGTGTTCTATCAACTTTCTTATATTGTATTGCCATAAATTATCGTTATTTTATAAACAATTAATTCTATCTCTTAGACAATGGTCCAAGAGAACTCAGAATAATAGCAACATAATAACAATAGCAATCAAATATCATAACAATAGTAAAACAACAAACATTTTAATAATAATATAGCCATAGTAATAGTAATCAAACTAATCACACTATCACACTTCACACTAATATTATAAAGGCGAAAGTTTGTGAGTGTGTGTGTGTGTTTATATGTTTGTTACTTCTTCACGCCTAAACCACTGAACCGATTTAGATGAAATTTGGTATAGAGATAGTTTGAGTCCCGGAAAAGGACATAGGATAGTTTTTATCCCGATATTCCCACGGGATCGAGTCTTATGCGAGTGAAACCGCGGGGCGCAGCTAGTCAGACATAAAATAACTTAATTTTTACCTGTAGGCCGGAGCTCCGTTCTGGTCGATGTCTCGAACAAGGATGGCCTCTGCCACTCGGAGCTCCCCCTTTTATAGTCGGGAACAAACAAATTTGACGTTTCTATCTACCGTCATCCAAAATATCAACGACATAAAAGGTGGATATCCGTTTGGAATGTTTTCTGTTTTGCTACATTATTCCTTAATATTTTAACTAGTCTACTTTTACATACATGTTTTAGGTTATGCAAAACATTACTATTTTATCAAGTTTTAACAGTAAAATTATATCAATACCTATAATTAGGATAATCTATGACGCGCATCGCTTCGTGAGATAAAAATACTGTACCCACGGACACTTTCTTACTTTTAGTTTAAAAAAAGAGTTGGCATTGTTAGTTAGGCAGGTAGGTACATACTGTAAATAGCTGCAGAGGGACTGCACTCGTGAACTGCCTTCGAAACTAGGCAGTTCACGAGTGCAGTCCCTCACAACTTTCACTGCGCAAAGTTTCGATTGACGTTATTAGTTATGTTTGTCGGAGAACTCCAGACACATTACTACGAGTAACTAAACCCTTAAAAAATCCTGAATTTACAAAGTTTAATTTTTGTACTTAAACATCAGTAAGTACATAAAGCGTTATTGCTCTCACGTCCGAATCCTATTGTTGTAGCATTTGACCCTAACACCGAGGGATGAAATCTTAAGCCCTAAAAATACATGCGGGCGCGAGTTATACAGCCTCTTTGCTCTACCGGGACCAAAAGTGTTTGCAAACAGCATTCGGAAAAGCCTGGTGACAATAGAGTCAGGTAGAGTACTTACAACACCGACGCGGAACACTATTCTCCAGGTTTAACTGCTTTTTGTTCTGTTAGTTCGCTGCTTTGAGTATCGGCTTCTGTTTGAACCCCTTGATTTTACCGCTATTGTTTATTCAGGCACTAGCTGAATATTTTATTTATAGCTGACTTTTTCAGGTGTTTGTGGTATTTGCGGTAAAACGAAGTATAAGGTCAAGGTTATGAATTAATATTGTAGTTTAAAAAATACATAGCGATTGAAAACCTTAATACAATTTATATATTTCTATAAGACAATGTTCATTTAAGACAAAAATCATATTCCGCGAAATTAACCGCAGACTATAGCCAAAGTCCTGAAATCCAATTATACTTTCGCTGAAGCAATTTTTTTTTTTTTTTGATACACATTAAATTGACCATGAAATACAAGAGCAATAAGTATAGTTAATTGTTTTAGATAAGTTTAAAGTTAGAATATAATTTGGTTATTTTTATTAATTACTTAGGGGTTAATTGTTATTTACTTACATATTATTTTAATTCTAAACTTCTAAAAATGTTTTCAACTAAAATATTTACGGCCTGATTAAGGGCAATATTACCTCCTGATTCTTATTTACAAACGAGATGATTTTTTATTACTGTTCACACACATACTTAACACAACAACAATAACATTTATATAATATCTTTGTTTATATTATTTGCGCAGATATAATGTGTTAATGTTTGTTGTCTCAAATAAATAAATAAAAATTTAAATACTTACTCGTACATCCAAATTCAACGAATACACTACAACGACGTCGTCAACGAGCGACGCAGCACGGCGCGGGGACCGGGAGGCAACAGCATCGCACCAGTGCATCGTCCGACACGACCGTGCTCGGATATTAGGTTGCTATATTTGTGAACCATCTAATAAACATTTTTATAATACAGCCCGCTTGTTTTACTTCGACCTGGGCCTAGACAATTACTTAGTTATCCGTTTTAGTTTCTTTCTACTGTAGCGTGGGTGTGACAGGGGTCGAGCGGCCGAGACCGTCGTCATTTGACTTCTGGTGAGGTGCCGACCGTGAAGGAAGCAGTTGGCGGATAAGAGCGGTGCAAACTTTAACTGATTGAAGTTTCCACGGTTGAGTTTTCATTTAGTTATATGATGCGAGGCCGCAGGAATCCGCTGGATGCGAGAAGCACAAAACCGGTCGAAGTGGCGATGTCTTTGTCCAGCAATGGACGTCTCTCGGCTGAAATGATGATCCCAAATTAATCTTATAAATGCTAGTAACTAAGAAAAGTGGTAGAATTGTTTAGAAGCAAAATCCACCCGCTGAAGACCTCCCACCTGGACATAAGTTGCCTTGGGTAACCTGGAAGTCTTTAAACAGACTCCGGACCCAGGTTGGCCAGGTTGGTTGGCAAGGAAAACCTGTACAGGTGGAGACTCATAGACGACTCCGCCTTGGAGTGTAAATGTGGTGTTCCACAAACGATGGGACACTTAATATCGTGTCCTGCGTGCCCTATCAGCTGCACGTTACGGGAACTGTTGGACGCTGGTGATGGCGCCAAGCAAGTAGCCGAATTCTGGACCGAGTCCATGTCTTCCCATCGACATGCTAAGAAGAAGAAGATTAGATCTAATTCACAAAGTTATTTGTATTTGACCCATTTTAGAGTTATTTAAACAAACAATGCGCAGGTGTCCAGTGAAGTGAATGCATAATGCACCTACCTAAATGCGATTCGATCTCACGTTTTCGTAATTTTCAGGTCAAGAGTGGATTATGAAATAATGCTATTGTAGCGACTGGGCTTGTCACTGTATTTTACAAGCTGTCAGACTGTCCTTGTCGTTATTCTGTATAACTTTTATAACTTATAAGGCCCACCGCCCTTTCTTGTTACTTACGTCAATAAAATGTATCCAAGTTAATTATTGTTGTTGTTGTGTAACTCATTTTGTGACCCTTTTTCAATTAAAGTTTCTGGTAAGCGACCTTTGCCCGCTTACACGTCGCACTTTTGCAGAAATGAAACAGTTTCATGTTATAAGTACCTACGTATGTTTGTTACTAACAAAAGAGAAAAGGTACCTAACAAATTGTTAGTTACCTTTTCTCTGCGAGGGCTTTGTTTGAGTCAGTCCATTGCTTTTTATTATTTTTGTTGTAGGTTGTAACAAGATGGAAAGAGTACATGGAGGCTTTTGCCTAGGAGCGGGACATAACAGGCTAGAAAAAAAATAATGTTGTAACATGGTTCTTTATTTTGTGTTGTTTTTTCGACCATGAAGACCGTGGCCGTCGTCGCATATAGAAAAGACATTTTACTTAAAAAAAAACGTAGATATCCAGTTGTGTTTTTTTATTTAACTTTTCCGATTTCCTAACTATGCAAAACAAACGAATCTAACAACAAAAGATATACCTGGGTAATTCTCCTCATTCAAATCTCATTTAATGTAAATCTTACAGTATAAATCATCGTTCGCACTTACTATATTCAATCGTTCCATTTAGCTGTGCCGAGCGTTAGAGGACGAAATGGACAATTTGTGCGCACATAACATTTTACAGCCACACTCGTCGACAATTTTACTGAAATATTCTATGGCGCGTAATGGAATCGGGATTTTTATTTCAATCGAAAACATCAAATTTTTAAAGTGAAAATTTGCCCTAAACCTTTTTAGTATGAGGACAACAGAAAATTTTATATACCTACCTACCAAACATAGATTGTTTATCGAAAGTATCCCTATACAGGATTTTGAACTGTTTTCATTTAATCTTTAGCTAAGTTATTGAAACAGGTAAAATCTTATATTATCGCTACTAAAAACATTTTCGTAATGAAAATAATGTTTATCCATTAGAGCCGTATAACATTAACATTACAAAGGAAGCCGACTTTGGCATCCTTCATAACAAGTCTATCGAACATTCAAATCACACGTCATCACTCGATGTCGTTCAAGTACGACGGCAATTGTTTCTAGGAAAATTTAAAGCCTTTATTGATTGAATGGAATAATCCTCGCACATTTTCCATGGAAATATGCTGCTGGCGGTCGGTGGAACTGATTATTGAATACCCAATGAAAAGTGTGGCAGCTTCACAGCTACGATTCAGCAACGTTGTGTACTGTTTTAAATTCATTTTATCAGGCCATTTATTTCATATATTTTTCAGTGATTATTAAAATCAAAAGTGATTGCAAATATTGTATTCGATCAGATAAAATTAAGTAGGATTACACATTAATATTCTGGATGCTCGTGACGTCACATAATAAGCCTTCGATCGCACACATCCATTAGTTCGGCTTATAATGTAAGTTTGATAGCAATATGTATGAAACATTGATGACATTGCTTTAATGAATGTGTAAAAGTAACTCATGTACAGGATAATATTGACTTACCAACTGAACTTCGACAAACTTTACTACGACAAGATTTTAATTCGACACTACGGAACTCCGACACGTCTTCATGATAATATTTGGTGGTATATTAATATTTAATCCTTTTTTAAACTATTAAATTATATATTATAGTTCCCGGGATTAAGGATATAATTAGGTCCTCCTTCCATCCCCATTTGTTTAAGTGTATCTAACGAGTAACGAAGAACGTGCTTTATGACGAGGACTTAGATGAAAACCATCAAACAACAAATTTCTGTTTGGGTAGGTGGTTGGTTGGGTACAACATATAAACGAAAATACTTAGACATGGAAACTTACTTACATACTTTTACCACTTTTACTACACGTAGAAACGAGTCCGCGTATTACTGCTGCACTGGCCAGTTTCACTCAGTCGTCAGTTTATTTAATTCGCCAGTTTCGTTGATTAGTCAGTTTCACCGATTAGACAGTTGCGTTAACTCGACAGTTTCCAGTGTTTGTCAGTTTTTGTCGATTCGTCAGTTTTATTCAATTCGTCAGCCAAAGTGTAATTGGCCTTATTTTGTATGATCTATTACTACTGTATCTGTTGAGCTGTAAGTTTTCCTAAAAATAAATAAAATGGGTATAGGTACATTAGTATTTTACATCTAACAGAATAATCTTAGCATTTAAAACACATTGACTCTAAAATTTATGTTCTGAACTTCCATATATCTACTTATAAAGGGTTCCACACATTAACTTAACATTCCTGCTATAGAGAAAACCATCTAAGTGATCGTATCGCTTACAAATTCCGCACCGGTTCATAATAAAGCAGCTGCAAAAAGATAAGTCTGTGTAATCCGTAGCATTGCTGTGTTCGGGTCGTGTTTATTCACTATCAGAGGTACTCTGGTCCAGTCGGTTGACTTGTGAAATGTATAGATTCATATTATTAACAGCTACCCCACCGCTGCAGGCTTATCTTTCATTATTAGTATGATACGTATTTTGATAGATAGTGGGCATAAATAAATTAAACACAAACAGCTGTATAAATAAATGGACGCGCAGCCTCGCTAAAATTGGACGGAGTGGAGGGAGGCCTCTGTCCAGCACCCTGATTGCGTAACACACTATTGCTCTCAATTTGAATCATTTTGAAGCATATTTCTAATCCATTGCTCCATATGTTCGAAAAATGTGTCTGCTTAACAACGCAAATAACGCAATTAATGTTGTTGAACTGTCAAAATGAAGCCCATTGCTACTGATAGTGTATTACGCAATTACCCCCCAGGAGTGGGACAGTATAGTCTAGAAACAAAAACTGTAGAAATAACTGAAGGCCGATTCTCGTAATTTAAACCGTTCAAAATCTAGTCGCAGTCTCATCTCGGCGACAAACAAATGTCAAAAACTTGTCAAAATGTAGGGAAATTAGAGGTATTTTTGACCAATTGAGACCGAGATCACTGTGAACGTTCTTAAAATTACGAGAATTGCCCCTACGGTCGTGACGAGTTAACGTAGGTTGTGCAATTGAAGTAGCAATATTTTATTAAGAGTCAAGTAAATGATTTCTACTTACCTAATTTAAAATCTGCCTCCACATAATTAAAATCTCAGTATATTAATTTAATTATATGTAATCATTTTCTCATCTAGTAGCCATGTCACGTTTATTATCCTTACATAGTATAAAACAAAGTCGCCGAAATGTATGTACGCGCATAACCCGAATGACTACACCAAGTTGGATAATTCTTTTTTTGTTGTGTTCAGTATTGCCAGGACAAGGTGTGTGTAAATAACAGCTTAGTTTTAAGGCCATTTACATGTATAATTTAGCCCTAAGTAGTTATTTAGTTTAGTCCTGTATTCGTTTTCCCTTTATAATTTGCTCTTATGATTCATTCTAATTGTTATTACTTTGATGTTCTTGTGTATAACCATGTATGTGTACCTAATAGCCATGTATGTGTACCTAATAACCATGTATGTGTACCTGAATTACAATAATAAATAAATATGCTGCCACTAAACAACACAACAAAAACAAACACATAATCGCGGAAGGATAAATCACGTATCCCCGCCCTCTGCGCTACGAGCGCCGCTTATAAAAGACGCGCGGCTCTGAACATTTTGTTCATTACTCCGCCCGCAGCCGCCCACGCATGACGTCCCACTCACCACATCTACACGCAGCTTTATTTTGCATGAGCCTCGAGTTTTATTTATATTTCCTGCATGCCTGTGGAGAAACCCCGGAGTAAAAGTCTGCAAAGTTGTATACTCCTTTCAATGGTCCTTCGAGTTCCGGATCTCTGCATCAAGATTCAAGATTTGAAGCAGGAAAAGCTCCAGTCTCCGTTCAAGAAATCCGCGCTCAAACAAGAAGAAACTCCTTTCACTCCGTGTCAAGTCATCAAGAAACCTGTGCTCAAGCAAGAAGAAACTTCAATCCTTCGCGTCAAGAAAGAAACAAGTACGCGCGAGTGTTAGCAGTTGGCTTGCTTAACCACTGCTAATTACTTGGAAGCAATCATCACAAGTACGTGGCCACCTAGCGGTGATAAACGGCCGCCAAACGTACAGAAGCATAGTGGACCATCTGACGGCTCCACGCACCTACCCAGGTGTAATAGTCAGGCCCCGCCGGTAAGGTGTGGATACGCTCTGGGACCACGAGTTGGTACGCAACGACGAGTGTGGAATATTCCCACCACACTCTGATGCACCCGTGAGCGCCCGCATCCTCTGCCGGGAGGTTCCTACCCTCCTTTCCCCAATCATTCCCATTCCTGGTCCGGCATCACCGCGGTAGGAGTCCGGCCAGGCTGATAGGCAAGGTAGGCGACACAACGAGAAGAACAAAAGTGCAAGTGAAAGTGATAAAGTGTTAGTTTTAAGTTAAAAATAGGAGTAGGGCCCCTCTCGTGCGCAATGGAAAACGCACGTGTATTACGTTCAGGCAAATCTACGCCTGCCACAGACGCCACGCCGGCGTCCGGTCAGACAACGTCGACCGAAACAAATACGTGGAGTAAGGGCACCGGCACAGAGGACACGAACGGTGAAAGCAGCACGCTCATTAGCGATAGGGCGGATAGAGTAATCGAACCAAAGTCCGCGCAAGCAGACGAGTCAAACACGCATGTTAGGAGTGCGTCGGGCACAGTAGTAAATGTCCCCGGGGACAGAGCGAGTAGCAGGTTGTCCATATTAAAAGCCGAATTAGAGTTACACAATTCCGAGTTAGCACGGGCTAGGGCGGCATCCGCAGCTGCCGTAAGTCGTTTGGAAATAGCCAGATTAGAACTGGAGAGCTCCATCGACGCGGAACCGCCGCCCAGAATAGAAAAGTCGCGTGTAGAAGGTTGGATCTCGGAACAGTGCGCGAACGATAGGCCGGCAATATTAGACAATAACGCTCAAATCCCGGGACAAGCCACACGACCACCCAATGCGAGTAGGAGCGAACCACGCGTTGGCAAAGACATAACGTCTAATAATAATAGTAGCGACATGGCGATGCTGGCCAACGCGATAGTAGCAGCGGTAAACTCCAACAGATCAGACTCCGCGGCACCGAAGTTCATCCACGAACTACCCCACTTCGACGGGGCGATCGCAGAGTGGATGGCCTTCAAATCGGTCTTTAATGACACAGTGGACATGTTTACAGACGTACAAAACGTGGCCAGATTAAGAAAAGCCCTTAGAGGCGCAGCTCGCGAAACGGTCAGAGCGTTATTATTCACGGTGTCGGATCCGTATGAGGTGATAGACACGCTAGAAAGACGGTACGGAAGACCGGAATTACTCATACTCTCTGAACTAGAAAATATAAAACGCATGCCCCGCATGTCGGAAGACGGGCGCAATGTAGGTAGTTTCGCGAGCAAAGTATCGAATACAGTAGCGGCAATAAAATCACTCAATCAGCCGCAATATCTGTACTCGCCTGAGTTAGTCAGTCGCATAGTAGAAAAACTCAGTATAATATTAAAATACAAATGGTACGAGTTCAGGTCAGAGCGCACCGGAGCGCCGGAATTAGAATTGTTATCTAGATTCCTAAACATTATGGCCGATCAGTGCGGCGCGATGTTTGCCTACGAAACGGCGCGAGACGACAGAAAAAACCGTACAAGGCAGCGCGCCGTAAACACGACCCGCGAACGCGAACACTCCGGTAGCGACAGCTCTTGCGACCGGTCGGAGGCCAACATCGACCCGCCCGCGCCACGTAAAACGGTAGCCGCAGTAAGTAAAACCTCCCCGAAGAAACAGGCGTCGAAATCACATAAGCCACGCCCATCACGACCGGCAGTCGAGGCATCAGCAGAGTCGAGTAAAAAATGCGCAATGTGCGCGGGAAATCACCGCGCCTCGGAGTGCGCCGACTTCACTAAACTAACGGTAAATGAAAGGTGGGACACGGCTAAGAAAAATAAAATGTGCTTTCGATGCTTAGGTAACTCACACGGGCGACCTTTTAAGTGTAAATACATACCGTGCGGCGTAAACGGGTGCGAAGCGGCCCACCATAAAATGTTGCACGGCAGCGACAGTACATCTCTGCCTACCCGCGGAAACGTAAGCTCGATAAATCATGTACACGCGTCTAACACCTACCTAAAAATAGTGCCGGTAGAATTAAGCGGCCCCATAGGAACGACAGCCACATACGCTTTGCTAGACGAAGGCTCAACCATGACGCTCGTTGAGCGTGAGGTGGCGGACAGCGTAATTCCCAGGGGACGCAGCCAGCTCTTGACGTTAGAAGGGGTAGGGGGCAACAGAATAGACGACCACGAGTCGTGTCATGTCACTTTATCGATCCGCGGACTATGTAACAGAAACATAGAAACTATGAACGCGAACACTATAGGAAAATTAAACCTATCGCCTCAGGAGGTCAGCAGAGACCTAGTGCGACAATGCGGCCACCTAACGGAGTTAGAGGATGAACTATGCTACGAGCGAGCTAAACCGACCGTGCTAATAGGCCAGGACAATTGGCACCTAATTACGTCACGACAATTACGTGTCGGGAAAAAGAGCCAGCCCGTAGCATCGTTGACCAAGTTGGGTTGGGTTCTGCACGGGCAAAACACGCGACCACGTGGTACTGTCGCGATCGTGAACCATGTGAGGCCCACTCAGGCCGACGACCCCGCGCTAGAACTCATACGGAATTATTTTAGCATAGAATCATTAGGAATCGAACCGCGCAGGCCAGCGTCCGACCCCGACCAACGCGCCCTAGCCATCTTAGATAAAACCTGTAAAAAAATAAATAGTAATAGGTACGAGGCGGGTTTGCTATGGCGTACGGACGCCGAAACTATGCCAAATAACAAAAAACAAGCGCTCAACCGTTTATACAGCCTAGAGAGCAAGCTAGATAAAAACTCGAATCTAAAAAACGAATACAGTAAACAGGTGAATAACCTCATAGAGGCGGGTTATGCTGAAAGAATAGACACCCCGGCCGCATCGCCACGTAGCTGGTACTTACCACACTTCTCAGTAGTGCACCCGCAGAAAGGTAAAGTACGATTGGTGTTCGATGCGGCCGCTAAGTATGGGGGAAAAAGTCTAAACGACGCGCTCTTAGCAGGCCCTGATTTACTACAGTCGTTATTCGGTGTGATAATCAGATTCAGAGAAGGCCGTATCGCGGTAGTAGCCGACATCAAAGAGATGTTTTTGCAGGTGAAAATAGCTCAGCAGGACCGTGATAGTCTGCGATTTTTATGGAGGGGTGAAGATAGAGAGGCGCCGCCACAAGAGTACCGGATGACATCACTAATATTCGGGGCGGCCTCCTCTCCGTGTACCGCCATCTATGTTAAGAATAAAAACGCAGAAAATCACGGTCAACAATACCCCGAGGTCGCGAAGGCTACTGTGCGTAATTTTTATATGGACGATTACTTAGGCTCGTTCGACACTGAAAACCAGGCGAAACAGGTAATAAACGCCATGTACAAAGTCCACTTAAACGCATCTTTCGAATTACGCGGATGGGCGTCGAACGTGCCCGAAGTGATAAGTGACGTCACGGACACACGCAGTAGCAATACGACAACGCTCGGAAAAAGCGACACGGAGCGAACATTAGGCCTCATTTGGAACCACGCGCGCGATACGTTAGGTTTCAATGTCAATCTTAGAAGCACACCCGCAAACGTCATTCGAGGCGACACTCTGCCTACCAAGCGACAGGTAACCAGCGCGGTCATGTCGGTATTCGACCCGCTCGGCTTGGTATCACCGGTCACCATGATCGGAAAGTGTCTAATACAAGAGATATGGCGTAGCGGGATAGGATGGGATGACCCCATCACGGCCGAACATCACGCGACGTGGATGTCGTTTATAAACAATTTACACTTACTAAAAAGATTAGAGCTAGATAGGTACGTACCCGCCACGCCCTCTGGCGAAGGAGACCTACACGTATTCTGCGACGCGAGCGAAAAAGTATATGCAGCCTCAGTTTATTTCGTAAGTTCGGGTTCGAACGGAGGCATAAAAACGTCGCGATTAGTGGCCGGCAAAGCCAAGGTAGCTCCGTTGAAGCCGATATCGATACCCCGCTTAGAGCTCCAGGCCGCAGTATTAGGAAGCCGACTAGCCGAGTCGGTCAAGCGCGAGTCCGACTACAACATAAACAAGTGCTACTACTGGTCCGATTCTAAAACAGTGCTAGCATGGATCAAATCAGACCCGCGCACATTTAAATCGTTCGTGGCGCACCGACTAGCGGAAATAGAGAGTCTAACAACTCCAGTTAACTGGCGATGGGTGCCCAGCGCCGACAACGTCGCGGACGACGCGACTAAGGGTATACCCGCCGGCTTCGATTCGAAACATAGGTGGTTCTATGGACCCGATTTCATTAGGCGCGATCCCGAGACATGGCCGCGAGAAAAGCAAGTCGAGACGCCGCCACCCCCTTCAGGGGAGGAACGGCTGCTTAAGCAAGTCCACGTCACCATCAGGCACGACGTTAGCGATTATTTACCTGAGATAGAGCGTTTCTCGAAATACACTCGATTAGTACGTACTGCTGCCACCGTTCTGCTCGCCGCTGAGGTATTTAAAGCCAAACTACTCAAAAGAAACACGAGTAAGGAAATCGCACCAAACCACATCAAACTGGCAGAGCTATTGCTCGTGAGGAGGAGCCAGTACAACTCATTCGCCGAAGATATCAAGACCATGGAGGCCGGGCGGCGACCGCCGAAGAAGTCCCCGTTCTACAAGCTCTCCGTGAAAATCGACCGCAACGGCATACTGTGTTTAGACAGCAGAATCACAGACGAGCACAACCTGCCAGTCCTACATGCCAAAGAAGGATTCACTCAGCTGTTGGTGCATCACACGCACTCAACCTTCAACCACGGCAATCATCAAACCGTAATGAATGAGCTGAGGCAGCGATACCACATAATAGGACTGCGCGGAGTTATACGCTACATTTGCAACAAATGCCAGTGGTGTCGGACCTATAGGGGGATCCCCTCAAAAATCCCCTTAGGCGATCTACCAACAGAAAGGCTGGCCCAAAACCAACCGCCCTTTACTGCAACCGCGGTGGATTATTTTGGGCCCATGCAAGTAACAGTCGGACGAAGGCTAGAAAAAAGGTGGGGCGCACTATATACCTGCCTCACCACACGCGCAGTGCACCTGGAGGTGGCCACATCCCTCACGGCCTCCTCCATGATCATGAGCCTGCGAAGAATGATGGCACGCCGCGGCACGCCGACTGTCATATACAGCGATAACGCAACCAACTTCGTGGGTGCTGAAAACGAAATCGCCGAAGCCATGCAGAGCAACGACCACAGTCTTAAAGCTTTCGCTTCAGAGAAGCTGATAACCTGGAAGAAGATACCACCGGGTGCCCCAAACATGGGAGGCGCCTGGGAAAGATTGGTCAGATCTGTAAAATCAGCCTTGAAAGTCACCCTGAAGGAGAGGTTCCCACACGACGAAACACTGCACACGTTACTGCTGGAAGCCGAACACGTGATCAACTCGAGGCCATTGACCCCGGTGAACCCCAACCTAGATGAAGAAGCGTTAACCCCCAATCATTTCCTTATTGGGCGCTCTAGTGGAATGTCACCGTTTGGCTCATTTAAAGACACACATGCAAACACACACTCCTGGAAAGCCGCTCAAGCACTAGCCGATGCCTTTTGGGCGAGATGGTCAGCTGAATATAGACCTCTCTTAATGCCCCGACCCAGCGGCAATCCCCAACATAAGAACCTGAAAGTCGGCGACATCGTAATCATATGCGACGGTACGATGCCCAGAGGAGTGTGGCCTCGAGGTGAAGTGATGAAAGTTCACCCAGGACCAGATGGTCGAGTCAGAATAACCGAAGTAAGAACAGCAGCTGGTCTGATTCGCCGTCCGGCCTCTCGCCTCATCGTGATCACAACAGCGGACTAAACGTTTTGGTGCTTGCGCACGAGGGGGAGATTGTAAATAACAGCTTAGTTTTAAGGCCATTTACATGTATAATTTAGCCCTAAGTAGTTATTTAGTTTAGTCCTGTATTCGTTTTCCCTTTATAATTTGCTCTTATGATTCATTCTAATTGTTATTACTTTGATGTTCTTGTGTATAACCATGTATGTGTACCTAATAGCCATGTATGTGTACCTAATAACCATGTATGTGTACCTGAATTACAATAATAAATAAATATGCTGCCACTAAACAACACAACAAAAACAAACACATAATCGCGGAAGGATAAATCACGTATCCCCGCCCTCTGCGCTACGAGCGCCGCTTATAAAAGACGCGCGGCTCTGAACATTTTGTTCATTACTCCGCCCGCAGCCGCCCACGCATGACGTCCCACTCACCACATCTACACGCAGCTTTATTTTGCATGAGCCTCGAGTTTTATTTATATTTCCTGCATGCCTGTGGAGAAACCCCGGAGTAAAAGTCTGCAAAGTTGTATACTCCTTTCAGTGTGATTGAAAGAAATTTTCGAAAAAAAAAAGAAAATTGCTTTTATGCGAAGCTGGGGCGGGCCGCTAGTTATGACATAAAACGAGCTGTCTTCTATTTATTCTGTGTTGATTAAACAAAACGTTTATCTAATGTGTAGTGAATGGAGAAGGATATTATTTCAGGTACTCTGTAACAATATTTCGGTAAACCCTTTTACATTTTCGTTCTTGATGCTATAGAATTTCTCGGTATGCACTTATAAAGGGACAATTAAGTGCTGAGAGAGGCATAATGAAGAGGACGGTTGGGTTACTGTTCCTGAGTTTATTCCGTCATAATATTTTCACGTTATTTGGTTTTGGTGACGATTAAAATGTAGGGATGGAAAATGAAATTCAATTTGACTAATGAATAATTAATGTAGCGGTAATTCAGCCGCATACGCATAGACGGGAAGCCACCCCAAAATAGTTGGAAAAAGAATACGCGGGTATTGCCTATTCTTGTCGGGGTCGGCTAAGTATATATGATTCTACTGTAAGTAAAATTCTATTGACACAGTTAAGGGTAAAATCAACCTAATATAAAACTTAAAGCCAACTAAACGAACAAAACCAAACCGAAATACTCATTTGTAATTCCTAACTCGGGCCCCCAGCGGCTGCTCCGACTAATAAGATAAAGAAGTTAAACAATTATGCAAACCTGCTATCTACACACGGTGCCTTCATCAGGAGAGGAAATTCAGAAAGTTTATTCACGATTATTTAACCACGTTCTTTCGAAAACTTTTTATTAAATGTAATGTTGGCGCGAGGTAGTCGAACGTAAGCTTCTTACTGTCGATGTGTTTGCTATAAGTTTCTGTTATATTTGCTTTTTATTAAACACTAGCTTCTGCCCGCGACTTCGTCCGCGTGAAATTCGTATCTACTTTTCTCTAAAAATTTCGAAAATGTATGTAGGTATGGTCTTTATCATTTATTTAGATAAATAAGTATTCGGGCCAATTTTTAAGTTTATAGATCAAAGGAATCAGATTTTTCAAATAAACTGTATCCCGCGTTTGGGGCGCTGTGGGGGTGCCACAGGGGTGAAATTTTGAAAAATCGTTCGTGATGTGTGTTCATAACTTGACTCAAAGACCCATACTCATTTTCGAGTTAATGGAAGCAAGCAGTAATATATCCACCCCTTAAACTTTATGACTTACCCTTTTCCACCTTGGTAGGAGTCGATTTTTGAAAAACCCTAAAACACATACCTGTTTTACTTTTTGTTTTAGTAGTACCGGGTTGGTAGTCGAACGTAAGCTTCTTACTGTCGATGTGTTTGCTATAAGTTTCTGTTATATTTGCTTTTTATTAAACATGTTTGGACAGCAGATTAACTTAATACATTTCGTATGAAGCCTTTTGTAAGAAAAATATTTGAGATAGAGAACTAAAATTACGGGTAGTAAGAATGTACAGAGATTCTGTAGTAAAAACGTAAAAACCTATATCAACATAAATTCGATCTCCTTAAGGTTGCGAAAAGGCCTGTGAATGTGGGAATTTGCCAGAACCAAGGTTATGATGTGCGTATGTAGTCAACTAAACAATTTACCATCAATCTGAAAAATCGAATAATAAAAACGGTGAATGGTTCCTGTATAAAAATTGCATAAAAATCAATATTAACTTTGGAAGTACAGTCACCAAAAGAGATAAGTAACCAGGGTCGTCGGATATAGTTGAAGTTTAGTACGAAACCGATGGATATTTTCGAATAAAATTTAATTTGATAAATTAACTGTTTGTTTTCTATTAATTAAATTAATTTTTATTCGAAAACATCCATCGGTTTCTTACTAAACTTCAACTATATCTAACGACCCTGGTTACTTATCTCTTTTAGTGACCGTACATTCGCGGTAAAAACATTTGTAGTCGCTTAACACAATGGTTTCTTATTGTTTAACACTTTGATATAAAGTGTGATGTCGCATTAAACACATGTGGGTGTGTTGGAGATACCTACTTGTACCTACAACCAGAAATTATGTTTTTGGGAAACAACCAAACCAAACCTACGCTTATTCTTACTACGTATTATGAAATCGGATTTATTTATCATCGACTCTCGTCGTAACTCGAAGTCCTTGACATTGTCGGGACAGAGTTTGTATAAGCAGTATAAGTTACTAACTTAGCAGAGCTTGTAGAACGTATGTTGACTTAAACTCATTCAACTTTGGTTCACAAATGTCGTTCGATCTTACATTCAGACGTTCATTACATTCAGACCCTGAACTACTATAATGTGAAAACTTAGGTACTAAAACACACTCCAAGACGGATTGCTAGCCTACTAAACTTTTCAAAGAACCATTGTCTAACCATTAAGATAATTCTAAACAGCACATAATTGTTAATTGTTCATTATTATGTAAATCTGTAAGTGGTATCAATAAAAAACCGAGTGTGCTTCTGACCACACGACTGAAGTGAAACTTCAAACTTATTTGGCTATGAGAGGAAGAAAGAAAGAAAATGTGCGCGCGCACTGCTTTCTCTTGCTTATATCCCCCACTCAACTCCCGTTCGCCTCGCCCGATCACACTTTTCGTAACGCTTACGTCACGCGTTCGCCAGCTTACTCCCCAAGTCAAGCGTGCGTAAAGAAGTTTCACTTCAATAAAAGTAGAACCTTACCCAGTATATGTATTACTAACTGTGCCCCGCGGTTTCACCCGCATAAGTTTCGATCCTGTGAGAATATCGGGATAAAAACTATCGTATGTCCTTTCCCGGGACTCAAACTATCTTTATGCCAAATTTCATCTAAATCGGTTTAGTGGTTTAGGCGTGAATAGGTAACATACAGACAGACAGAGTTGCATTCGAATTTATAATACTACTAGCGGCGCCCCGCGGTTTCACCCGCAAAAGTTTCGATGCCGTGGGAATATCGGAATAAAAACTATCCCATGTCCTTTCCCGGGACTCAAACTATCTCTATACCAAATTTCATCTAAATCTGTTCAGTGATTTAGGCGTGAAAAGGTAGCATACAGACAGACAGAGTTACTTTCGAATTTATAATATTAGTATGGATAAGTATGGATAATATTAGTATGGATAGGAAATAGCCTTTGATTTATTTTGTCCAACAAAGGACGGTAAACAATGATGAGTAGGTAAGTAGGAATGGGAGAAGAATCGATAAGCTCAGGTTAATTATATTTTATAACTAAGGAAGGGATTCCTGTTATTGTGCCCGAAATAGGTCATTACATCCGCAATTACTATATCGTCGTAAGTTATGTAAAATATTTATTCTATTTTTAATACCATTGACAAACAATATAATATCACCAGCAGTAATTTTGCTCAATTTACGTGAAATTTAAGTCAAATAGGATACAAATTAAAATGTATGCATGTGATTTGATTTACCTCACCTGCGGAACCAAATAGAATTCCCCACACAGTCGCTCCTGGTTGAACCGGACTAACAGAACTAGGCACTAGTTCATTTTGGTAGGGGAGCCCAGAGGGTTTTTGAGCAAGCATATTCAGGGCGAGAAGTTGATAGCTGAGTAGGTCTGGCATGAGGAGAGAACACCGAAAATATATTTAAAAAGTTTCTAATAGGAGACCCCTGGTCAGGAGACCACTTTCAGATTTCAAAAAAGGGCCGAAATTAAAGTGATCTTCAGAGGCGTTGGTTTTGGCATGATCGGGTCTGGCCTAACCCATAATGACTTAAATAGGCAAATCTGACGGACAAATTGTGGGCTTTCCCCAAATCTGACGACTTTGAAAACTCAGATTTGGGCCATTTCTAAAAGGATATTCAGGGCGAATGAAAGTTATTCTATGCAATAGTGTTACGTGTCCTGATATGGTAGGGGAGCCCAGAGGGTTTTTGAGCAAGCATATTCAGGGCGAGAATTTGATAGCTGAGTAGGTCTGGCATGAGGAGAGAACACCGAAAATATATTTAAAAAGTTTCTGATAGGAGACCCCTGGTCAGGAGACCACTTTCAGATTTCAAAAAAGGGCCGAAATTAAAGTGATCTTCAGAGGCGTTGGTTTTGGCATGATCGGGTCTGGCCTAACTCATAATGACTTAAATAGGCAAATCTGACGGAGAAATTGTGGGCTTTCCCCAAATCTGACGACTTTGAAAACTCAGATTTGGGACATTTCTAAAAGGATATTCAGGGCGAATGAAAGTTATTCTGTGCAATAGTGTTACATGTCCTGATAGTGAATATATAAATATCTGATGGGATGATGGAGCCTTTTGGCAAATATGAGGAAATTTCATCAATTCAGAAAATTACCCAAAAGTGGCCCTAATTTTGCATTTATCCCTAAATCAAGGAACCTAGTAGCTTCGATTGCTGTTTGCATTGGAAGGTGACACGTTTGTGAAGATTTCTCCATATTCAGAAGTTTAAAAAAACTAAACACTTGAACGTAATGATTAAAAGTTAAGTAGCAAAATTAAAACATCGACGGAGTACACCATAAACAAAGTTGATTATTTCAATATTTTACTATAACACCAAGAAAACCAATTATTTCAAAAACATCCTCATCTTATGGGCTATCTAACAAACTAGCAACGTTCTAAAAAATATTGAGAGATGCTCGTCAATTTGTTAAAGCTGGCAAAGGTGGAAAGCCATACTTACTAAAATTAACGAAAATGTTAAAGTAACGACTTGTTTACGTCGTAATACTTTTCTATTCGAGGTTTTATTGTAACTACGAACCTCTGCGCTCGATATCGTTACTGATATCGCCTCCAATTCTCAGTGATAGTTCGTTATGAGAGTTTTGTTAAATAAGTCCCAACACTTCTGCTTAGGCCGCCAGCTGCTAGTTAACTAGATTAAATGACAGATCATGAGATACAAATTTATTTCTAACCGATTTCTAAAAGAGAGAGGTTATTAGTTCGTCTTTATATACAGGATGAATGTTTCAAGTCATCATGTGGATGACCAAATCCGAAACTATAGGTAATACCGAAAAATTCTTAAAGGAGTCACGGGGTGGATTTTGACGAATACTAAAACTGCATCATTAAATTTTTGAAAAATCAATTGCTCTAGCCAGGAATCGAACTCGTAGATTTTGAAAAAAAAAAAACAGCCTGTTTTATTGCACCCTCCGACGGTGTCGTTAGTAAGGATCAAATTCTGGAAAGAAATGATACACGCCAAAGCAAATGAAAGTGGACATTTTTAAGATTAACTAAAATCAGATAAACAAATTGGTTAATTATGGTTTAACAATGAATTCAAAATATAATTTATTATATAAAAACATAAGTTAACGGCCAAATAACTACTGCTACAGTGCAAACGAACAAATCACTTACATTCTATATACTTAAAAACTGTTACTATCTTAAAATAATTGTTTCCTGTTAAAAATGCGCCCTTTACTTTACTTTGTCGTATACCCCCCGATGGTGTCGCTAATAAGGATCAAATTCCGGAAAGAAATGATATACGACAAAGTACAGTAAAGGGCGCATTTTTAACAAAAAGCAATTATTTTAAGATAGTAACAGTCTTTAAGTATATAGAATGTAAGTGATTTGTTCGTTTGCACTGTAGCAGTAGTTATTTGGCCGTTAACTTATGTTTTTAATATAATAAATCATATTTTGAATTCATTGTTAAACCATAATGAATCAATTTGTTTATCTGATTTTAGTTAATCTTAAAAATGTCCACTTTCCTTTGCTTTGGCGTGTATCATTTCTTTCCAGAATTTGATCCTTACTAACGACACCGTCGGAGGGTGCAATAAAACAGGCAGTTTTTTTTTTTCAAAATCTACGAGTTCGATTCCTGGCTAGAGCAATTGATTTTTCAAAAATTTAATGATGCAGTTTTAGTATTCGTCAAAATCCACCCCGTGACTCCTTTAAGAATTTTTCGGTATTACCTATAGTTTCGGATTTGGTCATCCACATGATGACTTGAAACATTCATCCTGTATAAAAGACGAACTAATAACCTCCCTCTTTTAGAAATCGGTTAGAAATAAATTTGTATCTCATGATCTGTCATTTAATCTAGTTAACTAGCAGCTGGCGGCCTAAGCAGAAGTGTTGGGACTTATTTAACAAAACTCTCATAACCGAACTATCATTGAGAATCGGAGGCGATATCAGTAACGATATCGAGCGCCAGAGGTTCGTAGTTACAATAAAACCTCGAATAGAAAAGTATTACGACGTAAACAAGTCGTTACTTTAATGTTTTCGTTAATTTTAGTAATTATGGCTTTCCACCTTTGCCAGTTTTATCAAACAATTGACGGGTATCTCTCAACATTTTGTAAAACGTTACTAGTTCGTTAGATAGCCCATAAGATGAGGATGTTTTTGAAATAATTGGTTTAATTGGTGTCATAGTAAAATATTGAAATAATCAACTTTGTTTATGGTGTACTCCGACGATGTTTTAATTTTGCTACTTAACTTTTAATCATTACGTTCAAGTGTTTAGTATTTTCAAACTTCTGAACATGGAGAAATCTTCACAAACGTGTCACCTTCCAATGCAAACAGCAATCGAAGCTACTAGGTTCCTTGATTTAGGGATAAATGCAAAATTATGGCCACTTTTGGGTAATTTTCTGAATTGATGAAATTTCCTCATATTTGCCAAAAGGCTCCATCATCTCGTCAGATATTTATATATTCACTATCAGGACACGTAACACTATTGCATAGAACAACTTTCATTCGCCCTGAATATCCTTTTAGAAATGGCCCAAATCTGAGTTTTCAAAGTCGTCAGATTTGGGGAAAGCCCACAATTTCTCCGTCAGATTTGCCTATTTAAGTCATTATGGGTTAGGCCAGACCCGATCATGCCAAAACCAACGCCTCTGAAGATCACTTTAATTTCGGCCCTTTTTTGAAATCTGAAAGTGGTCTCCTGACCAGGGGTCTCCTATCAGAAACTTTTTAAATATAGTTTCGGTGTTCTCTCCTCATGCCAGACCTACTCAGCTATCAACTTCTCGCCCTGAATATGCTTGCTCAAAAACCCTCTGGGCTCCCCTACCAATAGTGAATATATAAATATCTGACGGGATGATGGAGCCTTTTGGCAAATATGAGGAAATTTCATAAATTCAGAAAATTACCCAAAAGTGGCCATAATTTTGCATTTATCCCTAAATCAAGGAACCTAGTAGCTTCGATTGCTGTTTGCATTGGAAGGTGACACGTTTGTGAAGATTTCTCCATATTCAGAAGTTTAAAAAAACTAAACACTTGAACGTAATGATTAAAAGTTAAGTAGCAAAATTAAAACATCGACGGAGTACACCATAAACAAAGTTGATTATTTCAATATTTTACTATAACACCAAGAAAACCAATTATTTCAAAAACATCCTCATCTTATGGGTTATCTAACGAACTAGCAATGTTCTAAAAAATATTTAGAGATGCCCGTCAATTGTTTGTTAAAGCTGGCAAAGGTGGAAACCCATACTTACTAAAATTAACGAAAATATTAAAGTAACGACTTGTTTACATCGTAATACTTTTCTATTCGAGGTTTTATTGTAACTACGAACCTCTGCGCTCGATATCGTTACTGATATCGCCTCCAATTCTCAGTGATTTTCAAACTTCTGAATATGAAGAAATCTTCACAAACGTGTCACCTTCCAATGCAAACAGTAATTGAAGCTACTAGGTTCCTTGATTTAGGGATAAATGCAAAATTATGGCCACTTTTGGGTAATTTTCTGAATTGATGAAATTTCCTCATATTTGCCAAAAGGCTCCATCATCCCGTCAGATATTTATATATTCACTATCAGGATACGTAACACTATTGCATAGAATAACTTTCATTCGCCCTGAATATCCTTTTAGAAATGGCCCAAATCTGAGTTTTCAAAGTCGTCAGATTTAGGGAAAGCCCACAATTTGTCCGTCAGATTTGCCTATTTAAGTCATTATGGGTTAGGCCAGACCCGATCATGCCAAAACCAACGCCTCTGAAGATCACTTTAATTTCGGCCCTTTTTTGAAATCTGAAAGTGGTCTCCTGACCAGGAGTCTCCTATCAGAAACTTTTTAAATATATTTTCGGTGTTCTCTCCTCATGCCAGACCTACTCAGCTATCAACTTCTCGCCCTGAATATGCTTGCTCAAAAACCCTCTGGGCTCCCCTACCATTTGGTAATAACAATATTGATTTGAATTCATACACTCGGAACACTGATTTCAAGCAGAATACTGTATGTTTTAAATACAAATAGGTACCACATTCAAAACAGGAACGTTGCAGCAGTTTAAAATATAACTGTTATTAAAACAATAGCAGTGTGCGTTCGTTGTCTCATTTAATATAACAATGTGACGATTGGGATCACCGCATTGAACTATGTATGTACCTGACAGTCGTTTGTCAGTTGTTTGTGGTGGCAGACAGACGTTGCCATGGGTCTATCCTAGCTTTGTTTTATAACCTACTGCGGAGAATGATTCTGTTAATTAAGCGCTGACTGTGCTTTTCTCTTGGTTTTTACCATTAAGATAAATTATGATATTTCTCCTCCATATAGTAAACCTTCGCAAGTATCCATTTATGTAACCTTACCCCATCAGCGCTGTTTATCATAATTAACAGTTTGCGGGTATCATGACTTCCTCTGACGGAAGGGATCAGCCGAAGCTCTAGTAGTTAATAGGATTGTTGTGGTTGAATGATTCGCAAGTTTGCTTATCAGATTATTACTATAAAGGCGAAAGTTTTGTTTGTAAAGGATTCACTATAAATCGGTATAATATCTGCGTTAGTGGTCACCACAAACCCGAACTCAAACAAATTTATTTCAATTGAACCAATCACAGGCATTTTTGAACCGTCAAGGAGTCGGTCAGTCAGGAAGATGCAGCTAGTTGCCCATTGTAAAGCGTAGTAGGTACCTATGGAGATTAACGGGCAAGAGACTCCAAGGACACTCCTAATTCTGATATTCGGCAGTTGAAGTAATTTTCTAAGTTTTTGCGTGAATACATAATCACCCCTGCAATAGGGGTGATTATGTATTCACGCAAAAACGAGAGCTACCAGATTGGTCAGTGTAATAGCAATTAGATTTACATCGTATTATATTACTACGCCTGTGGCGTGCATTGGTATATTCACATTCAAAACCCAGTCTTGAATGCATAATTAATCTCTGTCTAATCTTCACATTTGAACCTAGTACACCATTGAAAAATTATAAATGATTTATTTTCTGTAAGTAGGTTTGTACAAACACTTTTACACGTCAATCATATTTTTTTGAGAGTAGTCACTCTGAGAAGAAAGGCCGAAACAAACTCAGAGGTCACAGTCTCTTTTAAAGTCCAGACAAAATCTTGGTCAGATCATGTGAAGACCATGTAGATTGGTGTTTGAAATGGTCTTTTGAGGAAAGAACCACACAGATTGAGCGGACCTGTCCAGTCAGTGCATGCATTTTTCAAAAATCGTGCAGCTCATCTCAGAACTTGAGGAGCTAAACGATTCGACGAACAATACCAAAGAAAGGACATTTGGGTAGGCCGCGTAAATTGCATTGATATAGATAACCTAATTGATCTCCATACACAACGTATTGATCGCTTGTGAAATCAAAGCCTCGTACCATTTTTAGCTAAATATGAGGTTTCAGTTGAATCCTAGTATTCTGATATTACAAATTCATTCTATTAGGGTTGAGCCTCACAATAACTTAAGTTCAAACAGAGCTATTCTAAGATAAAGAATGATCCACGAGTGACTCTTCTCTCAACAAAGACCTTTTTGCGAGACTATTTTTAGGTAGGAGGTAAATATTCGGTCGCAATATTTCCCTGAGGACATGACCGCAAACGAATTTATACTTTTAGCTACTGGCCTGGTAACGTTATTTTTATACAGAATTACATTATATTTTATTTTGATTTATTTGTATTGTAAGTTAGTTAGTCTTTTATTTTAGTATCTAGTGTATATAGTTAGTTACTTATTATGAAGCAATAAAAAAATAGTCCCATTATACATATTCACATATTTAAAATATACTCGTGATATTTTAGAACCGGCACCCTAATTGCGTAACACACTATCAATCGGAATCTGAATCATTTTAAAGCCAATTGCTAATCCATTGGTTCATAAGTTCGAAAAAGTTGTCTGCTCAACACGTACATAACGCAATGAATGTTGTTGAACTGTCAAATTGAAACCGATTCCGATTGATATTGTGTTACGCAATTGCCCCGCAGGTTCAGTTTTCAAAATTGAAAACGCTCTCAAATTGTGAAGTTATAGGGAGACGGATGACCTTCAGAATTAATTGACGAACTGTGTCCAGATGGTCAGTTAATTGGAAAACTGAATTTGTTTGGAAATTCAAACGTTCCGGACATATAACGTGTTGAAATATTATTGTCGCGCTCGTCATATGAGTGGTATTCTAATTTATGTAATTGGATTTATAAATATCCACATGAATAATATTGAATTCAGTTCGAACGTGTAATCGAGTAAAACGTATTGTTTTCATACGAACTGTATCGGTAAACCTCATTATTCAGCGCACGTTGCGTTTACGTTACTAAGGAATCAGTCGCACATGTGCGTCGCAGTTCATGCAAATAATATAACACAGCGGTGTAGCCTTCGGACTGATCTCCTGAAGTAATAAAATTCACGAGAGTACTGAAGGTAGGTTTTGGAGTGGCGACCGCGTACCGAAAGACGTCGCGTTGGAAGGCCTCCCACAAGGTGGACCGACGACCTTGTGAAGGCCGCAGGAGCTCGTTGGATGCGAGAAGCATAAAACCGGTCGAAGTGGAGGTGCTTGGGGGAGGCCTATGTCCAGCAGTGGACGTCTTTCGGCTGAAATGATGATGATGATGACTGAAAGTAGTACAATAACAACTTCGGAGATAGACAGGATAAGCATTGCAGCCCAAGGTTTGAAGTGGGGGCAAAATAACTTCTATGACTATTAGGTAGCCTTCATTACCTCGAACTATCGCAAAAAAGCCGACGAGTCAAACACTAGATTGCTATGAATTACTAAACAAAACAACACACAACTTACACAGCTTACTTTATCTCATTATTTTTGGTGTATGGCATGTCGCAGGTCAACCTGGCAGCTTGTCAGCTGCATAACCGGACTATCCTGTGAATGCCTTAATAAATTAAGGCCTCCAGCCAGGGCATAAAGTTTTTAAACTAAGGAACTAAACGCTAAAGGTGCCCCCTGTAGGCTACGGATTAGGGCGTCGCTGGGGGAGGCAGCAAGAGACAGGCTGGGACATACACATTCACTAAAAATCTTGCAATATATTTATATGCTTGTATTTATTGTGTTCAGCAATAAAGATTTGATTTGATAATTATCATATCATTTCTGTTGCTGAGTTAATCCGGTGTGATCCCCTGAACCCCCCCTCCACCCTCCTCGATCCCCTGCTAGTTCTTCTTCTGTTTTAATCTTTGTCTTATCCACTATAAACTTTCTCATACCGGTCTGATCCGGTTTTTCTTTTGTTTTTATACCTGAAGGATCGTCAGCAACAAAATTAACTGTTGCTGTGAAGAGATTAAATACCTACAATTACTAGAAAATCATCAGGTTAGTCTGCACTACGCTTTTAGCTTACTCAAGCTATTGCACATCACAGACTGCACGGCGCTCAGCAAGTGTTAGTGTGCCTAATACCTACAGGAACAGTTACCGACTGCGTATCATGATTGTTTACCTTCTTGAAAGCTTAAGAATATTAGTTTTCTAGAGTGCCTACATTAACCCTCCCTAATCATATTACAGAAATTCACAGAAAATTTACCTTCTAATTACGCCTATGGTTGATCAACTAACCGCTTATAATTTCATAAATTAGCTAGATGATGAGGCTTTTATGTGGCACACGAAACATAACAGTGGTTAAATTAGGTAATAATTTCAGCGTAGGCGATTACAAACACACTGGGATGTTTGAGTGCCTCATTTATTGCTGCATTCATTGGATTAAGGGGGCTTATAAATGCCGTTTTTTTCGATTTCGCAAACATCTTTTGTTTCATTTGCAGAGAATGTTAACAGGACATTGCATTGCAAAATAACGATATATTGATAATGTCGGCAATCCCTCCGATTAAGGCACTTGGTTTACTATGCATAGGAAGCTCATTGTTATCGATTTGTATGCAACACGCGGGTGACGTGCTACGAACCGCTACGCCGCCGCCGCGCTTTGCTACGAAATGCTACGAACGGCTACGTCGATAGTCGCAGTTCGATACTAAATTCTAAGAGCCAGTTATTGCTTGTGACTATGTTTGTTAGAGAGATACATTGGGTTACCTATATAGTAACGTCATGATTATGTTATTTTGTTGTAAATTATTGTTTGGGTATTTCGATAGTTTCGCATTCCTTAGGAGATATTAGTTACCAAGAATTGTTTATCAACCATAAGTTTTAAACACAAAGTAAATGAGTCAGATATCTATGGTCGTAGGAGATTGGAAGAAAACATATTAGAAGAGTATAAAGAACAATAGCTTCCAGTTCTTAATTAATACCGTGGAGTTTTTTGCAGGCTCTTCTCCATCTTTACTAAGAGTAGAAGGCTAAAATCAACCTCCTAAGTAAGTAGGTATAAGTACCAATCAGAAACTTACAAACTAAACAGTTCTCTCTTGCTCACAGATAAACAGATTGCGTTTCGCGATCACTAATTTGAGGGTCTAAAAAGGCCACTTTGGCAGAATCATAAAAGGATAACATTATGAATCATAATAAAAGTCGTAAAATGGTCACAAACTGGCAATTCATAACATTATTTGCATACAATTTCATATCACGCAATTCATCTGTTTGACAGTTTTGTATAGAGATTTGTAAAATGGTTCACAAAATATGAACTGCTTTAATGCCAAATAATATTATGAATTGTCAGTTTGTGACCATTTTACGACTTTTATTATGATTCATAATGTTATCCTTTTATGATACTGCCAAAGTGGCCTTTTTAGGCCCCCAGAATGTCAGAACAGTACCATCGAGTACACTAGACTAGATGAAAACAGGGATCGAGTCACAAACGATCATCTACTGAATACGAGAGTGGGTTTTAAATCGCAAAGAAAAGAGCGCAGTAATTGGGCTGTTAATTCAGTGAGAAACGGTATTATGTGGTAGTGTTGGGTAGAGGAGGCGGTAATTATCTATGAAGGCTTTGTTGTGCGTGAAAACTTTTCGATTACCCCGGGCTATAATTAAACTATAACGGCGTAAAACCACTTTCTAAAATCGTTCCGGCCGCTTAAGATATTTTTGGGTTGCTCATTTAAAATTCATGAAGTTGTTGGGAAAACGTAGCTTCTATTTCATTAAATAAAATGGTACAAAGGTTTTTAGGTTATTATAGTTTGCGAAGTATTTATTTAGGTGGCATTAGCAGAACAAGGTTTTCGTTTCTCGTTATAAAAGATTATTCGTGGAGTTTCTTGCCTGCTTTCTCCATAGGTACCTACTATGCTTTGTAATGGGTAACTAACTTCATCTTTCGGATTGATCGACTCCTTGAGAGCGTTTTCACATTATCCGATCCGATATCGGTGTCGGACGACGATAGCCGACATCCGATAGCCGACACCATGTGCTATTTTCACATAATTTCCGACAAAATCGTTCCGATACGGCCATTTGCTCGATAGCTTAGTGCAGGCAAGTCATCATGGCAGACTATAATAGAAAACTTTATTTGCTGTATCTATTATATTTGAGACGCAAAAAAAGATCTGTCCACAGACAGTATTGGGTACATCCCATTGTGGTAGCTAGATATTCAGAGAGAGCATTTTATACTCTTTTTAGCAAGCTACAAAACGACGACGACGCCATGATGACAACCAAACTAGTAAACAAGCTCAAAATGGCCGCCGCGCATCGAGCTCTACGCACACAAGAGACAATTTAGATACACGTATAGCACACATACAAACATTATCGCCCGACGGCTCACGGGCATCCGATGGTGCCGCCAGCATATCGGTGCCGGCTCCGATATCCGATATCGGGCCGGACAATATGAAAGACAGGTACATATTTCATACATTTTACTTACCCCGATATCGGATCGGCGTCCGACACCGATATCGGATCGGATA
This sequence comes from Amphipoea lucens, assembly GCA_947508005.1. Lineage (NCBI taxonomy): Eukaryota > Metazoa > Arthropoda > Insecta > Lepidoptera > Noctuidae > Amphipoea > Amphipoea lucens. The sequence goes on along the minus strand of OX382373.1, from coordinate 6,943,994 downwards.
ATGTGAAAACGCTCTGATGATTAAAAGTTCTGTAATTGGTTTAATTGAAATAAATGCTTTGAGTATGAGCTTGAATTCAAAATACATTTTTCTTGATTTCAACGTTTTAGTGTCATATTTTTAATCCGCCATTTTGATTTTATAAAAATACAAAACCTAGCTTATTAGCATCGGCCGGTCTAGACGGGTCAATACATTTCAACGGGGTAGTTGCGTAAAACACTGTGACACACTGACTGTTCAACAACATTCATTGAGTTATTTACGTTGTGGAGCAGACAAATCTTTTGAACATATGAAGCAATGGATTCGCAATAGCCTTCAAAATGATTCAGATTGAGATTAATAGTGTGTTACGCAATTAGGATGCAGAATTTACCACCTTATACTGGAAGACAATTCAGCAGAATACGTTAAAGGTTAGGCAAATATTCCTCTGTAGACCACAGATAGTTTCCAAGCTACTGAAGAGTGTGTGGACAGATTAAAGTCGGAATACATTCTAAGAATGTCGTCCAAGTACTGACAACGATCGTTTTTTAATCTCAGAAACTAATCTGACAGAGGTAAAAAAAAAAACGAAAACATAAAAGACTTAAATGTCAGATTAGTCTCTGGGATTAAAAAACGAAGTATACTTATGATTTTCAATAAACTATTATCCACTCACTATTTAATACTGTTACAGTTTTTACTAACCTGAAAACCATAGATATCCGACTGAAAACTAAGAACTAAATGCTAATTAATTTTGCATGAGAATAATAAGGTAGGAATAATAAACATTATAAGGAATTAGAACTATCTATATAACCGAAATATCTATATAACCGAAATATCTATCTATAATCTAATCTATATAATTCCGGTGCAGGGAGAAGTTCTCTAGAGGGACCCTTTTCTACACAATTATTTCTTTTGCTAGTGGCCAGTCCTTTTGGCAAGAATAGAATTAAAACTACCTAGCAGTAACAATTATAACAATTTAAACATCCCACAACCGCAATATCAAACGCACTCAGATAATTGAAACGAGTAGCTCTTTGTACATGTCCGTATCACGTGACGTTGTTTATGAAACGAGCGTTTGTGAGCTCAAACAACATGCTGCGGCACAGTGGTGGAGATGCAATTGATAAATTATTTGATTTGTATTGCATAAAGTCATGCAGAATTGCGTTGTAAGTATTTCTTCCATCCATAAACACAATGAAACAGTTCACGGTACTATTGTGAAATGTTTGTCAGCGGTCAGCAGTGAGCGTCAAAGAGCTGTATACATTGACAAGAATTCATTTTATTGTCTTCAGTATTCTGTATCAATGCATAGCTACAATTAAGTACCCAATATATTTTGTATGTTGTGTTAACATCCATACTTATAATATTATAAATTCGAAAGTGACTCTGTCTGTCTGTATGTTACCTTTTCACGCCTAAACTGCTGAACCGATTTAGATGAAATTTGGCAGAGATATAAATTGAGTCCCAGGAAAGGACATAGGATAGTTTTTGTCCCGATATTCCTACGGGATCGAAACTTATGCGGGTGAAACCGCGGGGTGCAGCTAGTTAAGAATAAGAATAATTTATTTGTTCAAAAATATACATACATTTAAATAATATGGTGTTACACTATAATACACTTTATTCTATGATCAGATATTGAACAACTGTGTCTGAAATAAATATAAAATATCTGTATTTCAGACACCAGCGCTCTTCCCCTGTAGTAGGCGACACTTAGAAATTAACTTTGTTTGATCTCTATTCACATCTATAACAAATTCTATCAAAAAGATATAATAAAATAATCCAAATCCAAACTAATATTATAAATGCGAAAGTAACTCTGTCTGTCTGTCTTTTCTTCACGCCTAAATTACTGAACCGATTTGTGTGAAAGGTACAGAGATAGCTTGAGTCCCGGGAAAGGACATAGGATACTTTTTATCCCGATATTCCCACGGGATCGACATTTACGCGGGTGAAACCGCGGGGCGCAGCTAGTATTAAAATAAAAGGAAGCGACAAATGTAGGAGGACAATATTAAATTAGTTGTAGAGTACATTGTAGATAATCAAAAGAATTCTTGTCGATCCGCAGTGCGTCATCGACGCGCAGCCTGTTACCATGTATTCAGGTGGTATAGTCAAGAAAAGAGATAAGTATGCAGGATCGTCGGATATAGGTTAAGTTTTAGTAAGAAACCGATGGATGTTGTCGACTGAAATTTAATTTGATAAATAAGCTGTTTGTTATCTATCAATAAAATAAAATTTTATTCGAGAACATCCATCGGTTTCTTACTAAACTTCAACTATATCCCACGATCCTGCATATTTATTTCTTTTGTTGACTGTACATGATTCTGAACCCCCCTTTTGAAATTTATCATAGGTTAATAAAAAAAAAATTGCTATTCCATACATTTTGACCGCGTGGGTATTACACTTTTCTATGAAATAGCAGATTTTTTTTTTTTTGATAACTTACGAAAACATTGTAAGTGTGTAATCATTTGTGCTGAATTCATGGTTTCAGTTTTCGCGTCTACTTCCCTGCCACCTTCTATACATCTATTTGAGGCTGACTATGCATGAATTATGTCAACCACATTCAGCGAAGTCTGCAGCACAAAATTATATCTACAACCACATTATTTGATTCGATTGAAACTGGATGCTAATGTTGCAGCAATATGAAAAACCCAATCTCTTCCTAGGTTTGGTTCGTTACTTCGATGAAATAAGATTTTTATTTTATAGGGCTGCGAATGTACTTCGTTGTGCGTCTGTTTGTCCGTCTGTCAAGACCCTTTTTCTCAGAAACGCGTGGAGTTATCAAGTTGAAAATATTATTAAATACTCAGGGCTGCAATCCCTTGAAGAAGTGAAAAAATCAAACTTCTAAGTCAACGCAATTAAAAGATACGGACGTTTAGGTTCCTTTATGCCGCATATTTTGACACTAGTAAGGGAATCAAGACCTATAGGGTACATCCGGTTGACCTAGAATCATGAAATTTGGCAAGAAGCAATGCTATGTAGCACAAGTAAAGGAAAAAATCCGAAAACCGTGAATTTTTAGTTGCAATCCAAAAAAAAAAACGGGAAAAATATTCGAGATACGATTCCCGTGATAAACCTATTTACATACCTACAAATTTGTACGGAACCCTCAGTGCGCGAGAGAACCTAAAACATAGAACTTAGAACATTTTATGCCGTTAAACATAATCGGATTATTAATTTGGCTTTCTGTTACGACATCTCTTATTGTACAAATTAGACTGAAGCCAGGAATACTTTCATTATGATGATTAAACTATCATAACTGATGAGAGCTGGTATTCATTCTACAAAACATAGCGTCGATTATGGAGATGGTAAGACAGAAATAGCTCCTAATGTGATGATGAATCTAAGCTAAAAGGCTTATAGGCGACGAGACATTGGTGGCTACGCTTCACAGCCTAGCTCATCGGCGTAATGTTGCTTTCCTGTCAGTCTTCTACAGACTGTATTTCGGAGAGTGTGCGCAGGAGCTCCACGATCTGATCCCATGATCGCCCTTTTACCACCGGACAACCAGACGTACTGCAGCGTACCATCCACACTTGGTTGATATTAGAAACGAGTCGTACTCAGCGCTTCTCCTCCACTTTTATTGTGTGCACAGCCAAAGTGGGGAACTCTCATCTGTTTTCCCTCTCACATTTAACCCGTCTGCCTTCAAATCAAGAGTGAACAGGCATCTTCTGGGCATGCTCGTTCCATCGTAGACCTCATCTATCGCTTTCCATCAGGCGTGATCGGGGTCAAGAGCGGGACCATTTAGCAAAAAAAAAAAAGACGGGTTGCACTCCGGGAGTGCCGGCAGAAGTGAAAACTTGAATATTAACGTTGAAATAAATCAATTATTAATTGAATTAATATAACTAAGTTTTTTTCACTATTTCTGCGTCACTTTGTTCAATTTCCATTTTTTGAAACACTTTATATACACGAATTTTACGAATACACAGCAGTGTGGCTACTACACAGACGGTCGAGCCATCAGCTGTCCATCCACGTCCGCGTCCGCGTCCGCGTCCACCATCACATCACATCACATCACATCACCATCGCCATCGCCATCACCATCGCCATCGCCATCACCACCGCCACCGCCATCACCAGCACCATCGCCATCACCATCGCCATCACCATCGCCATCGCCATCACCATCACCATCACCATCCATCCATCCATCCATCCATCCATTCATCCATTATCGTGTCTCACTTGGTTCACTTCGGTTGGCGCCGCCGTAGAAAGAGATTGGGGGGGGGGGCTCTCTCCTGACGGTCACGTGTCCTGACGCGATGCCCTGACGCGAGTTTAACATTTTTTACCCATTACAAAAAGTGTTCAACGCCGCTAAAGAAGTTTTCACTTCAAAAATCGGAAAAAAGCTGACATTCCGTTATCTATTATTTTTATCTTTTATCTCTATTTATCTACATCTAACCAATTAATAAGTCCAGAAGCTTCGAAAACCTTTATTTTCTTCGAATGGCATCCAGTGTTACTAGGCTAGTTTTAAAAGTATCTGCTAAAGTGTAACGTGTTTCTGGTCAGAGTTGGTAATGAGATGCATCTGAAATATATGTGGTTTCAAGACTGATGTTCCCGTAAGTAGAATGTTAGTTTGAACTCTATTTATAAAGCAAATAGAGTTTGATATTGCATGATTAAAGACTCGTATGTTGCATACGGTGATGTTTACTGAACGCTGCCAAATAGCGTTTTATTCAAACATTGACTGCGGCGAGAGCTTGTGCCTTATCCCCTGAATATTTATCCGGCACTCGGAATCGTAAATTGGTGAAAATGTTTCGAGAGATTTTGAAGCTGTCGAAAAAATTCAGTAAGTTTTAGAGTGGAGCTTTTAGTTAGACTGATAGAAACAAACAGTGTAGTTCGTAATTTTCATTTTATTTTAAAAACCTTCTCACAAGCGAAAAAAACCATTTATCATTATGCATGGGTATCCAGGTTCGATACTGCAACAAATCATGCTTTTATATCTTAGCCATTTACCGTTTCTAAATAAAATTAGATTACTTATCTTCTTTCATTTCATACAAAATGTATGTCTAATCTAATCTCTAATCATCTAATCTCTTCACTACCCTTGGTTGACTGGTAGAGAATGCCTAAGGCATTAAGTCCGCCTTTGTACCTTTTTGTGCGAAAAGTTTAAATAAATAAATAAATATGTCGGTCTCATGACCTACAAATAATAAATGTAACTCGCACTGCTGGGACACATTCATTTTGAGGATTTTGGGATCCAGAACCGCCAATGCGTAACTTTGAAACTTGTAGAAAGTTTTCTACTAAGAAGGCTTTGGTCCTCTGAGGGAAATGAATCGTTTTGGTTGTCTTTGAAAAACCTCAAAAAAAAACTTAATAAATTGTAGGTACTTAATTGTGCATTCTATCACCTTTACCTATACAAAGAAATCTCAAGATCCTTCGTCAACAAACGATAAACCTACGTACCTACATAACATTTCATAGATCACTAGCGTGCGCGTGAAAAATGATCCGCGTTTAGTTTAGCGTTAGTACTAGAGAATAACCGAGGATCACATGAGATCTACGCATACGATGTTGGTATCGATCATCATCTGCCTAGCCTTTTCCCAACTATTTTTCGGGTCGGCTTCCAGTCTAACGGGATGCAGCTGAATAACAGTACGATTTTACCTGACCTCCACAACCCCGGTTCTGGGTAATACGATACTACTTGGTAAGACTGGTTGTCAGACTTTCGGGTTTCTGCCTACCCGTAACGACTATCAAAGACCCACGAATGACAGCCGTGATCAACGGTTTAACGCGCTTTCCGAGGCACGAGGGGGTCTCGGTATGTAAAGATCCCATCCACGAACTGACCGCGGCAAGCGTAGCTTAACCTAATCGATCGACCCGTGCGGCTGATATTACTTAGCTACGAGCCCCTCATCCCCTCGACCCCTGGTCTCGATGTTGTAAATTATTTATGTTATGATGGTGTTCAAAAATATTGTGCAGCACTGTACATGTGATAAAAGTAAAACTTAAAAAAAAAATAATAAGAGAGATTTACTATAAAAAACAGAGAGTTTCATTTTTCTTCTCTCTCGTGTAAAGAAATATGCCTAAACGTGACTCGTCCTTGAAATTTCACTCTTAACTCTAGAGTTAAGAGTGAAATTTCAAGGACGAGTCACGTTATATTTACTTACTTAGTACATCGAGCGAACCTACGGTCCTGCATGCGGCAGCAGCGGGCAGCATTTATATGTTTATTTCCTTCAAAGGAACTATCTAGTCTCAGTAGTTCCTTCAGCTTTTGCAAAGGAACTGCTGATCAAAAAATTCTCAGTAGTTCCTTCAAAGGAACTGCTAAAGGAATTATCTAGTCTCAGTAGTTCCTTCAGCTTTTGCAAAGGAACTACTGATCCAAAAATTCTCAGTAATTCCTTCAAAGGAACTATGCGAAGGAACTAGTGAGCATATTAGGTCTTAAAAAATTCTGAGTAGTGGATAGAAAATAAAATACCTAAAAAGAAACCCGTCCTTAAAACTTAGTAGTTCGAAGAAAAAAATAACCACTGTCATTCGTCCGCTTCCGAAATAAATTTTTTATCCCACATTTTTTTAAATGTCTATTTGAGAATTTATACATTATTCGTACTGAGTGTTGGATTTGAGGAAGTAATCTTTTTCTGTGTGTCTACCACGCTACGTGTCTATCCCAAAGAGATATGCATATAGAGGAACAAACCTGGTGCCACTTCAGTAATGACCATAATATGTAGCCTTGAAACCATTAACCATTTTGAAGAAAAAACAAACTTATATCTACCTCTTTCACACTAGTTCACCAGCAAGATAGCGAAGGTTATAAGAATAACCTTCGCCATCTTGCTGGTAACACGTTCTCCCTCTTGGGAGAACGTGTTACGCTTACGACTTGATAATGCAAGCTCAGTGTTGTCTGACTGATCCCATCTTTGCATGTATCTTGAACAAAACGCGGGGATAAGAGTACACACTTCATTAATAAACTAAACATGTCCGATACAAACATAAATAGCTGTTTGAAATAAATTAAATTGCGAATCTACCCTCATCTGAAAACCTTTGGACTGCATGCCACTTTTGAACATTAAATGACAGCATACTTTTAGAGAATATTACTTTTTTAGGAGTCTTTGGTCAATAGCTTCTCACGAGCTTCCTCGCATTTATTCTAAATGTGCATTTTTTTTGTTACAGGTACGTGAACTCACGGTTGATCTATGGATGGGTGACCATCTCTACATACCGAGACCCCTCCGTGCCTCGGAAAGCACGTTAAGCCGTTGGTCCCTGCTGTCATTCGTGGATCTTTGACAGTCGTTACGGGTAGTCAGAAGCCCGAAAGTCTGACAAGCAGTCTTACCAAGGGGTATCGTATTAACCAGTAACTGGGTTTTGGAGGTCAGATTATCAGTCACTCCATGTAAAATACTGGTATTCAGCTGCATCCGGTTAGACTAGAAGCCGACCCCAACATAGTTGGGAAAAGTCTAGGCAGATGATGAGGTACATGATCTCACATTATCCTACTCATACATTGAAGGTAACAAGCATCTGACACACGTACCTATGTTTTATAAGTACACATAGGTACCTATTGCATAGAAACATCCATTTTGCGCTCCTAAAAATATGATTGAACGCTCTAATATAATGATTGCGCCTCTTTTTGTAATCCTCATATAATTCCTATTTGGAGGTCTTAAATATACTAAATAGCCAACTTGGATGTAGGAGTTGGTCACAGCTTTATAGAACCTAACCCGTTTGGTCGGGGTACCCTAGCTTAGTTACTACGACCAACAGTGAGAAAAGGACATAAAGTTAAAAAGAGGCTCAATTTTATAATAATGTGTGCATCATTAAAGGCGCAAAAAGTTTTTAAAGGTTCAGTTTAATACATATTCCCCAAACTAAAATACGCTGCGTATGTTTATACATCTAGCGTAGCTTTTGATACAGTACAACGTCACATGTGAAGCTCTATCGTAAACTGTTTCACGTGCTCTGCTCATGTTATTTAGTCTATGGTTCACATACCATAGACTAAATACTACTACTACTAAGCGTACGCTTACAGACCACAGAGCACAATGCGGTCTGTTTGTGTACACATAGAAGGTCAAACGTAATATATATGCTTGATTTATTGCACACACTTACGTAATGGAATACGTGAGTTGATGGTAGGTTTCAAAGAACAGTAACCTCCGAAATATCTATAAAATTGATCAAAAGGGCTTAAATCTGAACACCCAAGCTTAGTACCAAAATCATTAGGTATGTACAGTCGAGTTCTTTAATATCTGAGCATGTTCATGAATCAAAAATATATAGGCAATGGTAAGTTTTATAAAACTCTAAACAGCTTTGCCGTACAATAAATTGTAAACCATCTGTGACATCATAAATATGTGACTATATTACATCAATAATATTACTACAGACAAAGACTCTAAAAATTGTGCGCAATCCCTTGTTCATATTATTTAGCGCAAAGTTAGGTTCACAAATATCTATGCAATTATTTTTCTATGAAAAAGGTCTTGAAACAAAATCAATTTGAAGTTGTCAGTTATGACATCCTTCAACGGCAATATTGCATTATTACTCGAACTTCTGCTCCGGCAAGCAAAAATAAATTTAATGGTAAAGGCCATTTAGTTGAATATTCAAAGCTGTATAGATATTTATGAATCCTAGGTTGTAACACATTTATTGAAATCTAGAGTATTTAGATGTTTATGTTCCGAAGAGTAGTTAGATATTTTTGACTGCACTACCGTAACATACTTATGAACAGTTTATATGAAAACATTTTATTGATGTCTAAGTTTGTATAGAACTATATGATCATTTTAACGCTTACAATATTTTGAAACATTGTCACTGCCAATATATTAATGAACTCGACTGTACCTAAGTTAGTTTATTCGAGGAAGCTTAAACGTAACATGTTTGATTTATTCGGTACGCTTTCGTAATTAATACGTGAGTTTGAAGTCTAGAGGTATCATCACCGAATACTGAATACCAAGTAAGACAACTACAAAATATCTTAAACAAGAATTAGACAGCATCTGTCTGGCTTAAACAGATTAAGTAACTGTCAACGTTCAACCTTTGTGGTTACCTACCAAAAGTATTTGAGAGCCATTTAGAAATATCAGTTCCCTCACAACATAACAAACCAGTTTACCATTTTCCCTCTATTAGCCAATTAACTACATTATTATAGTCAAGCGGGTGGACCGACATGACGCGGTACCCTCGTCATGGAACCCACAATCGCGCTTTATTTATGGCATAATTGACGGACAGTTCACCGTTGTGTGATTAACACATTGAATACCTAGTGGAAATAAATGTGGATTCACGTACTTAATTAATGTAATTGAATTATTGGTATTCTAGGTTAACGTATTTAGGTACTTAGGTTACTTAAACTAATAGAAAAGATAATTAAGAAAAAGGCGATCTTTCATTGCCCTAATTACATTTCGCTACTAACGAAATACCTAGCGTTGGAAGGCCTCCCACAAGGTGGACCGACGACCATGTGAAGGCCGCAGGAACCCGTTGGATGCGGGAAGCACGGAGCCGGTCGAAATGGAGGTGCTTGGGGGAAGCCTATGTCCAGCAGTGGACGTCTTTCGGATGAAATGATGATGATGATGACTCGCTAACTAATATACTGCGGCAAACGCAATCCAGATCTCAGATTCAACACCAAATACGAGTAGTATTTGCCAACTTGGCAATTAAAGCCGTGCTTTTTATTCCTCTAATCTATATATATAAAAATGAAACCCGTTTTCCGTTGTCACGACATAACATGAAAACGGCTGGACCGATTTCGATGAAATTTGGTATAGAGATAGTTTGAGTCCCGGGAAAGGACATAGGATAGTTTTTATCCCGATATTCCCACGGGATCGACATTTACGCGGGTGAAACCGCGGGGCGCAGCTAGTTATGTGATATTATCTGAGCAATACTTAGGCCCAAAAATCCACCATTTCCGAACCAAATTGCTTTTTTAATTGTAAACCAAATCCGGTTGTCTAATGATAGTAATTTCTTACTTTTGTAATGATGAAAAATCGACGAGTTTCTACGTTAGATTTTAGAGAATTTCATAGCAATGAATAAGTAGGAACCCAATTACTTAAGTAAGGAGAATTAACAAGTAACGAAGATTTCATTCAAAGTTGAAGAAGTTTATTTCAAAGTAAGTAAATGGAGATGTCTAAACTTTTGTCCCGCTGAGAGTCTAGCAAATTCAAACTTGATTAGTCTGATTAATTTAGGCGTGATAATAATCAAAATGTACGTTTAGGGACAAAATTGACTGTATGTAGAGTGACCTACTGTATTTATGTAGAAAGGACCTACTTATACATCATGTATCAAAAAGGTATGGTCAAAATTAGAGGTGTGGTACAGACCATCAAACTGAACCACTTACTCCAGGCGACCAACAGCACAATCGAGAAAATATAATCAGCCGTCCTATACATTTGGGTCCAGAGGAGTTAAGTTTTAAATTAAATAAGACTTTATTTCAGACTAGGTCCATAATTTTGTTAGTATTTTGGTGTTAGTAACATTAATGCTTATGTAAATAGGTTAGTATTGTTACTTTTCAAAACAGTAATAAAATTATTAATTCAGACCTAGGACTGTCCCCACCCATTGTCCTGAAAGGGACAGTCAGCTCTGGCAGCGATCATTTGTAGAATGCTGTTGTTACTACCATGCAAGCGCTGTAGTAAGGAGACCACTTTCTTTCGCATAATGGCATGAAAACCGTCTGTTCGAGCCTCTGCGAATATTCCCGAAGCATTACAACGCCATGGTAATCCCAACAGGATCCTATAAGCATTATTAAATTGAACACGCAGGACGTTGTAGGCTCGGCTCTGTATGAGACCCACAGGCCACTCGTGTAAAACGATTGACAGAACGCCTTAAAAAGGGTAACTTTGACGTCTGTAGTACAACGAGCGAACCTGCGGACAAGCATATTGCTCCTCACAGACAACGCCCGGCGCTCCCTCTCTATGTCTATGTCTACGTATGGGGCCGATGATAACTTTTCCTTTCAGATGCACACTGTAAATAAAGGAGACACCGCACAGTACCCGTGCTACAGAAATGATATAGAATATTTATGTTAAAGTACTAAAATAAAGTTATCTTGATGTTGGTCTGTTCTGTTTGTTGCTCTAATTTATTTAAGCGGACTAGAGGATATTCTCAGCCTTTTCATAGCCACAGGACAAAATGTTAGGCGGGTTTTATGATACTAAAACAGTTTTTAATACCTAGGGACGCTTTGTTACCATTCAACAGTCGTAAAGTTAAAGTGGTTGTTGAGGTTTGACTGCAGTTCAACTTCAAGCCGCCGCGGCGTATTTATTTTGCTCTTTAGAAATGTCACTGTCAAAGTCAGGAATGAAATTATTCGGAAAAGAACCGGAGTTACCGACATAGCTGGCAGAGTAAGCAAACTGAAGTGGCAGTCGGCTGGCCATGTCTGTCGAAGGACCGATGGCCGGTGGAGCAGACGAGTCCTGGAGAGGAGACCGTGTATCGGCAAGCGTAGTGTGGGACGCCTCCCAGCTAGATGGACAGACGACCTAAAAATGGTGGCTGGGGTAGACTGGATGCGGAAGGTATAGGACTCGGTGTTGTGGCAGTCTGCGGGAGGCTTATGTCCAGCAGTGGACTACGATATGCTGAGTTGATTGAAAAGTCACTTGAAGAAACCGTTAAAGGCGCCACTGACCGCACCAGTTTCTTCCAAGTCATCTAAAATCAACGAATGTAAACAGACAATTACGCTAAATGTTTAGCTAAAAGACAAAAAGCTAGCGCACTATCTAGAATATACAAAGACTTTTCACTAATATCTTTCTTATTTTTCTCACAATGCAGTTCGAGTTCCGCACATACTCTAATTTTATTTTATCCACTCTGGAGCATTACCTGATTATAAATACATACTATGTTTGGTGTAGAAATTCAATTGTTCATATTCGGTTAAGGAGTTACAAAGTTAGTTAAAGATCCTAAACTAACACACCCAGGTCGCTCATCGGCACGTGCCTGTACGGTGCACTTAACTAAGTATACGCAACGCTACCTCTCTAATAGAGCCTCTTCCTAGTGTGAACATAATGTTAAGTTTGCAAATGATAACACAGGCTTTTACAAGTAAACTTGTATTACATAGTCTCGACGCCACTTTATTTCTTTGAACAAATCCATACTAATCCAAACTAATATTATAAATGCGAAAGTAACTCTGTCTGTCTGTCTGTCTTTTCTTCACGCCTAAACTACTGAACCGATTTCGATGAAATTTGGTATAGAGATAGTTTGAGTCCCAGGAAAGGACATAGGATAGTTTTTATCCCGATATTCCCACGGGATCGAAACTTACGCGGGGCGCAGCTAGTATTATAAATGTGAAAGTGTATGTGTGTGTCTGTTTGTTTGTCCGTCTTTCATGCCTAAACCGCTGAACCGATTTCGATGAAATTTGGTATAGAGATAGTTTGAGTCCCAGGAAAGGACATAGGATAGTTCTTATCCCGATATTCCCACGGGATCGAAACATACGCGGGTGAAACCGCGGGGCGCAGCTAGTTAATTAAATTTTTCCATCGCCATTCTATGAGCGTCTTCGTACTGTCTTCGATCCGAATCTGAGAAATGTCGGTCCAAAGTAGCCATAGCACTATTTGTAGATATGAGGGTTGTCCACTAGATCTGAATTCTGTCCGTCCGAATTTAGAACATTCCCAATTCTGATTGAAGTCGGATCTTGAATTCCGATTGGGATAGCATACAGTGCGAAAACATACACTTCTTCTAGCGCTTTATATCTTATCTATTAACATGTCAGCACTTGTCCGCTGTAGGCGTCACAACAATTAATCAAAACGCGAGTTCCACTTTCATAGCCTTGGAGTGTAGCATCGGGGACGCGTCCGGAATAAATGTGAAATTTATTCAAGAGGGAGCCACTGCTGCAACTAAGTTTAGCAATTTATTGCTCAAATACCTACCGATGTGCATGGTCACGGTATTTGTGTGCTTATTATAAAATATACAAGCTTTGCTCTAGATTTCGTGTGTCCAGTAGCTGTTCGGAAGATGAAATCCCTTTATAAAAATTGCTGCTTGTCTTGCATCGTAAAAGAAGTCACGGCGACTATCGCGTCACATTGTCTTATAACCAATCTTATGCTAATGTAAAAAGAACAAACTTTTAATGCAAGATCATAAAACATTTTATTACCAATCAAACGGTCCCTGTTTATTGTTTCAGCTTTTATTTGTTTTCTGCACAGTTTCTGTTACGTTTGTTGTCATCTGACATCCATTTCGTGGACAGTTCCCTCGGGCGACCGCCGTAAACACGCTTTATTACCTAACACGGAAAGTGAATCCGGGCAAACTTATTTTGCTATTGGAAAAGGAACTTTTAGGGTTTATCATTCAATGTTCCACCTTATACCGAAGAAATTAAGGTTTTAGTGACCAAATGTGCATACAACGAAAAATGAAACGTAAGTTAGTAATATGACGAATCTAAATTGTTTCGTCTAAATTGCTAATTTAGATTCGCCAATTCGGTTTTATTGCATACCTTGACAAATTTATTGTTAATACAGCTTTCTATACGTCAAGAACCTGTTATGGTCTAAACGCGAATCCTCAAATACTTCGGACATGTCTCGAGGCGTAATAGAGACTCTATTGAGCGCCTTGTCGTGCAGGGTAGAGTGGAGGGCACTAGACCACACGGACGCTCACCCATAAGATGGACTGACCAAATTAAATCCGCGGTGAGTGATCGTTTGTATGAGTGCATAAAAAATACCAGAAATCGGAGTAGGTGGCGAGAAATCGTGAGGCGAATCACATCAGCCCCTAGACAAGAAACTACATGAGGACAACGACCGCTCTGACAAGAGTGCTACGAAGAAGAAGAAGAAAAACAGTAAATATAGCTTTGTAATGGCAGATATGGGACTATAAATAGTTAACTAGATTCCTACGAACACGGCATTTTTCGGATTCCCTAGATCTAGCTGTTTGTAAAGGCAAAACCATTCTCAGTCATTCCGAAAGCAACATTAAGTACAATAACTGTGTTACTCTAAAAGTGTAAAAAAAAACAAATAAAATTAATTCACATTATGAAAATCACAAAGAACCTCCCTTACTTAGAAGATATTCAGCTTGAATTAGAACGCTAATATTGTTACTTTCACGTGACACCGCTCATTATCGTACATTCCTTCGTATTAAGGCAACATTTTCTCGTGTTTATCCAAAATTACTTCCATTAATTTTAATTACACTTAATGCTCCTTTATTAATAAACACGAGTAAACGAAATTTTGTAATTATGTAAAACGCGCGATAATTTGCTTTTACCAATTAATAACACTAAGGGAGGAAGAAATTCGGTAACAACAAATAGATAATTTTATATTTAGGTACTGGGTATGCTTTGAAGAAGAAGAAGTGAAGCTTTATAAATACTTTAGTTAACATATAATTATCTTAGGGATCTTTGGCCATGGACTGCGACAAAACTCGTCACTTACACAACAGACTTTCAACATACAATATAAAACGAACCAGAAAATATTTGCTATAAGCCAACAAATTACAAAACAACATCACAGCCGTAGTGTCGGCGAGTAAGTTATGACATCGTAAATTAGTCGGATGTCAGCGTTGCCCGAGCATACCGTCAGCATGGTCCTACCATTGCAGGCTATTACGGTGTCTACAATTAGACGGAGAGAGGAGATTAGAAGCGAGAGCTTGATGAATTGCTAGCACTTGACGGAGAAACAATCGATGAACAATTTATGAGGTGGTGTTGTGGCAGGGTAATATTCTTTGTTACAAATTGAATTTGAATTGAATTTGAAAGTGAATTTGTAAATAACGCAGACTGTTAGGTGGTTACCTACATGACTCTCTTTACAATTTAAAATAAATGCATATAACTTTTCCAAGTCTCCGAAATAATTGTGTGATTACTGATTATTACACAAACTCAGTAAATTATTGTTTTTGAATTAGGTAGTCTAAACCTCATGCAGTATAAAATTTGTAAGCTCGAACCACCATGTAATGCTTGAGGCATCAGAAACATACTTGTATACAGAAATATTCTTACTGATACTGTGTATGAATAAATATTTACATGTGGCAAATTTAAAAAAAATTTTTCACGGTATGCCATTATATTTAACACTTTTTTTTGTATGGCCCTTAAATTTTTTCTTTTATTTTATTTTTTTATATTATTTGTTGTTATAGCGGCTATAGTAGTACATACTGTGAAAATTTCAAGTGTCTACCTATTACGGTTCAAAAGATACAGCCCTGTGACAGACGGACGGACAGATGGACAGCGGAACCTTAGCAATATTGTCCTGTTGGCATCCTTTGGATACGGAACCCTAAAAAGAAAATAAATAATACGTTTACTGAAAATGTGAAAGAAATCAATGGAAATCCTGTCTACAAACAAGACGGGTTCCTCGAATTTGTGACACAGTCACTGACGATCAGTGATGTGCAATATTGGCTCACGGGTCACTGGGTACTGTATATACTGAAGTGCGAAGGATTTATCATATAAAAGTTCTCAGAATTACGATAAACAAGATATTGACCGGAAATTTTCACATTGTCATGGCGAAAATTGTGAAAGGACGTCGTACAATATACGCTGTACTATAATGTGGCGAGCACAACGGCGGCCGGCAGTGAATATCGGAAGTGAGGCTCCAGTGCAGCAGTGCAGCGTGTGTGAGCGCAAATACACATGAATATGAACCACATGCGGCTTGCGTCGACGTCGTTTTGTAGGTCAATGTATTATTATTATTTTATTTGTTAGGGAAAACAAACAGTGACACTACATTTTGTAGGAAGAAATACAAAAAAGATACGGCCAAATGTGTAACCAACAACATTTTCCACGGAATACACATAAAAAAATAATCATCTTTACAAACTATGCTATTTAAACTAAAACCTACAAACTGCAATAATTTAAGTTATGAAATAATGACAATCTTATAGTTTCAGAAATGATTCTTACTTTATATATCACCCAAATAATAGTGTAAAAAGTTTGTATTAAAAGTATTTATTATTGCAATGATACGCAAAAATATCAAGTCGTGGAATATAACCAAATTTATTTCTTTGTCCCCCGGAAAACAGTGTTAAATAAAATACCAAACCTTTGAAAAAATTAATATAGCAGATACTTTCTAGATAGTTATTAATTTCACATTAATTCAACTAGTAATGAGACAGACCACATGGAACTGGACATAACATAAATTGTTAAGGCCTATTCAAACCTAAGCGGTATTCACTGCCGCTGTCGGTGGTAAATACCTGAGCGAAACCCGCGCGGTATGTACCTCTACCCACAGCAACAGCGAATACCGCTTAGGTTTGAATAGGCCTTTAAAATTTTACCACTTCCCTTCCTCTTCACCCAACCCTTGAATAATTACTTATTTATTTATTCCGCGTCCGTTCTTCTGTAACTGTTTGCAAAACGAAAAGCAAAACGCGAATACCTCGACTTAGCATTGTGTAATTAAATATCTCGGGAGTCCGACACAGAAAGGTCGAGTACGCCTGAATTAGTATTCAAGAGCGTTTCAGCACGAATGAGTGGAATTTTTTCAAGTCAATGTACCTAAGTAGCAGAAAGTGTAGATCATGTTTTGAAATACTGACAGAGTTTGTTGGTTATATTTAACTTTTCGTTAGATTAAAATTGTAGGTGAAATTTTTTGTTTTATTGAAACAATCTTGGTATTGAAACTAAGATATGTATTTGAATTAAAGGAAATAATCTTAAGGGTTCAGCATGCTCGTGTGTAAACACACACGAACTATGGTTCGATCTCCGGAAGTTTCGTATAATTATCGACTAATCACCGGCGGATATTCCGGTTCACCTTCGCTACAGGCTGCGACTGGGTATTTAACGTTAACTGGGCAACTGCCGAAGTGTGTTATAATTTATCCGGGGTTATTCTCTTTGTACCTCATTTTAGACGCTTATTAATTGACCATAATGAAACGCCCAGCGCACCCTGGTAACAGCTGGCACTCGGTAACGTAGAGTCCAGCTGGCCAATCTCTTCCCTATTATGAATCTACACAACAAAGAAGTGCAGAAACTTAAATAATGCATTAAAATGAACTAGACACCGATCACAATTAGATGGCAGTTTAATTTTGTGCTTCAGGTATGCACGTCTAAACAAACAAAATCTAAAGTCGTATTATAAGCATTAAGTTGTGTAAAATGTTAGTTTGTAATAATATAATGATAGGTTTATCTCTGTCTCCTTTTGGATGAGAACAACTTTTTACCGTCGCTTGTTTACGTAACGGTTTTAAAAGTATCCCGATAGTCATTTGTTCTTCCCGTTATTATGAGACTACTTTTTTACACGATCTTACCTAGAAACCTTCTAATTACGGAGATCAAAGTTCTAACTTTTTTTGACGATTTTATACGAAAAGAAGTTTTGAATGTTATAACTTAAGTTTAAATACTCCCACGACCCCTGTACCGTTGCATGCACATCGTTTCATGACATAATTTGACATCCAGAATTTGTACATAGATGACGGCTTCGTGGTGGGTCTTTTTACACCCTGTATGAGGCAACAAAAACGTATAAAATTTAACACTTCAAGCACATAAATGTACATAGGCGGACTTGATGCCATAGGAATTTTCTACCAGTCAACCTTTGGCTGATGCAGAGACAAACAGTGTTAGGTGCAATCATGAAAATTGAGGAATAAATATTTTAAATATAAAGATAAGCATATATACTTATTTACATAATGTTTTGCACTGCTAAAATAAATAGAAAGAAAAAATATATAAGTAGTAATAAACGAAAACCGTAGGATTATGTGAAAATAATTATGCGGCTAACTGGAGCGTTTCAGGTCGTCATACAGATCTCAGCACGGCGCACGCGGACGCTGCTCAACATTTTTTGCAAAAAAACGTTTGAAAATCCAGTTTTATTGAAAGAGTTTTTAAATGTTATTGCAAACTGCAGCCACAACCAAGAGAAATAAGAATATAGAGAACATTAAAATAATATGCTTGCACCCATACTCGTATAATCTATTATTGTTTTTATCTAAACTCGCCAGTTCCACTTGTTCTATTCATTCGTTCATTTGTTATTATGATTTACTGCAAATAGTGTTTTTACGATGCAATTCATTTGTATTGTATTTTTTTTTTTCTGCGTCATTTGTTGTAACGGCTTCGGGTTGCCAGTTTTTTCGTTTTAATGGGTATTTATTTTTTATCTGCGGCAAGCTACGCTTCTTAGCCCAATTTTTTTTATTACTATGGATTGTGTGAGTGTTTAGAACACAACATAGAAGCATCTTATAGTGTTCGATTGACTGGTCGTCGACGTCGATTTTTTATTACAATGTCAGACGAATAAAAATGCGTTACGCGCGAATACCTGAGCTTACCTGACAGTCGTAATGCAGAAGCTAGAGATACTTATGAAAACAGATACTTGGGAAAATATTAATCTATAATATCGGGTCTTACACTACTTTCCATCTATTATTTTAGTTATGCATTTTTTCCCTGTTATCTTTCTGTCATTTAAACAGTGCGAGATTTTTTTTTTCATAACTATGACCAAAACGTGTTTTTCCGACCCAAGTAACATGGATAAAGGGTAGGAAGAGGATGATCACCAATCGTATCATAACACTTTTTTATTTTTTTTGAGGATTGGAAATCATCAAATGACTCCTGCCGCTCTGGGTGGTGCGAACTTAAGCTGTCAATTATCACAACAATACATATCTAAATTCACAATACATTTTTTTTAATGTATATCATTATCTGGTGTGTGACGCATCGCCACCCATTCCACTAGGTCGACTCCCTCCACCTCTCTCAGAGCGCCGGTACAAGCGTGTGCACGTAGATTTATTAATTATTACCCTCGCTGAAAAGACGAAACAGATTGTGGAAATATATGATTGTGTAATGTCCAGTTTATTAAAGACTTTCAAGCAGAGAAAGACAGTTGTCTAACAGATAAAAACACGACACAAATCATTATTTTTGAAAACAATACATAATAAAAGCCACGTTTACAAAAACATCTAACAAATTCCACTCCTGCTAATTACAAAATGCATAAAACCGAGAACGTTCCATACAATGACAGATGTCGCGGGCAATAGTTGAGGTTTCAATCATTCTCTTCGAATTAAATGTCCAGCCCGGTTCGAGTGAAAAGTTTCCGTTATGAACGATACAACCAGTAAGAGATAATAATTCCATGGAGATAACTATGACAATTTATTGAGACTGACGCCGACGCTGAAATGACCAAAATGGTTAATTTCCCATTTAAAACAATCGGGCATAAAAGTAAACGTGACTCATTAAATAGCTTGTGACGGTAGTGATTTCTCGAGGCGTTCCATTACAACTTGACTAAGTAGACACTAAGTTACAAGCTTTAATGGCCAAGTTTCTAGTAACACTACTTACTCTTATAGCGTTATTTTTATTGTAAGTGCCTTTCGCCAGATGCATCGTGACAAGTTTATTGAGAAGATATTTTATGCAAGTAAAAGTAGAGTAGGTATTTTCCTAGTTTATCAAAATATTTTTCAGTTCGTACCCTAAAAGTAATACTTCAAACCTATTATCATTATGATAGAACGTGAATTTTTAAGCAGGTGTTTATTTGTTATTCCAACTTTTTAACTCCTTAATCTCTATAGTAACAATTACTCATACATTTACATGTCAAAACGTTATCTCTATTTCGAAGTAAGCTACATTGCGGTGTATGGTTCATGTTCAGCGTATGTTATATGACAAAGTTGTAAGGCTTAGTACTTTGTGTACAACAAAGGTACAAAAGATTAAAAGTAAAATAGTCCAATAGTTTCTGATATGGTAAAAAAGACATGTGAAAATCATGTTTGAAAATAGTTCAATTGTGATGTTTTAGAACTGTTCACTATTGTGAAAAATGAAATAAACATATACCTGATGGTGTAACGTAAACATGTGATTCTTATGGTTGCCACGCAACAAAGTATCGCCACAATTTTAGTAAGTGGAAAGAAAGCATAAACAATGTGTTTTACAACATTTTCCTGTTTTTCCTCTCATGCATTTGTGTTTTATTGTATCAATAAATCTAATTTAATGCCATAACTTTAAGAGGAGCAAGCAATAAACATGTTGTTGGTAATATAGTGGAAATAAAATAGTCACCTCACTGCAGTGCGATTATTACGTCAAGTTGCACATTCATGTATGTAAACGGACTTCAGCCACGAACTAATTGACGTCAATCAAGTTAAATCATTCACTTGTTGAACAACCAATCAAATCCTGATAACCACTGCACCAGCTGACTTAGTCCATGTAGTTAATAGCAGGTGAAGAGTCATAATGAAAGCTTATTAATCTGTGCGGAGCACGGAATAATAGTCTGTAGAGTGTAGATATTAGGGAGGATAATGCTGGTATGGTGCATGTGGGAAATAAAGTGAACGGCTGCTCAGTATCGACTGAGCATAATGGTACACACGTGCTGTTG
The DNA here is from genome assembly GCA_947508005.1 of Amphipoea lucens. Taxonomy (NCBI): domain Eukaryota; kingdom Metazoa; phylum Arthropoda; class Insecta; order Lepidoptera; family Noctuidae; genus Amphipoea; species Amphipoea lucens. Next base: position 6,923,181 of record OX382373.1, on the reverse strand, counting down.
CCTACGATTTACGCTTATCTATGAAAGTGAATGTTGGGTGTGGCAAGAAGCATTAAAAGTAGGATAAATGCTGTGGAAATGCGTTCCTTGCAAAACATTTGTGTAACTATAAATGGTAAGCTGAGGAATGATGAGATAGGCAACGGTGTGGTTTTAAAGAATATGTAGTGACAAACATTTTAAAGAGTATAGGGACTTAGATGGCTTGGTCACTTGTTGGTTCGTCACTCCTAACTTTTTATGGACCGAGCATCTTCTTTGAACACCTTTAAAGGTATAGGACAGTACACCTAAGCTACCTTTCCTAGGTTAGCTTAGGTTTTACCAAAAGCCAGTAGTTCCGAGAAAGCGGCGGCCTATGAAAAACCTCGTTTTTCATTCTTTGTAATTTTTATAGTAGGTATCACCGTCACTCGATTGAATATATGTTGCCACTCTCACAGTGTTTAGTACATTTAGTACATTGTTTCCCAAAACGCAAAACGCGTGGCGAGCTCTTCTCAGAAATAAATGTCAAGTAGACACGGGTTGGACAAATAATGCAGTGTAGCGGAAAATATTGGTCAACAATTATAATTTCAGCAGACAGCTGCTAACCTAATTTAATTCTATTGTTTCTGTTCCTCATCACAAAGGAGTTTGCGAAAGACTTTTATTTTAAAAAAGCTTTTTTACCTTTTGTTCTGCATTATAAAAACAATTGCCACAATCACAACAACCAGGAAAGCAAAAAGAAATTGATTTTGTAAATTACGGAACAATAATGTACTACAGTGGAATACAAATTCGTTTATTTGGTTAAGTGAAAAGCTTTTCAGGGACAAACTAATTTTTTGTAGAAAGTTTTCGTTCTGAGATAGTGGAAGTGTTATGTAGGTATTTGTTGACTTGATTTATTTAATTAAAATATCTTATTGACATGTATAAATACATCAAATTGTAGCAGGACTACCCGTACCCTGATTTAGGTACCAACAAGCCATCAGCTTTCTGATTGTAACATTCTCGATATCTAAGCTAGGCAGCCAGCTATACAATCAGTGTAGGTCGCATTGCAGTGAATAGATAAGTTTGGTACAATCTACAAACCGCGGCATACCACTCGCAAATTGTACAAAATTGTCGTGAGGGGACTGTCACAGAGGGTCAGATAAGGAGAACTGCAGACTATAAATTATATGGTAATGACGATCCCTATGCATTTCTTTCCTGCTATTTCTGTACCACAATGGTCATTTTGGCAAGGTCCCAAAAAATTAAACTTTCTAGATTCTCAAACTCGCTCAAAATGCTGTCTCGGTTCAAATCCGTTTCAATTCTTCATACTGATTGGATTGATCCGCATTGATTGCTATAAACTTCGTTTTTGAAAAAGGGAAATCCTTCTTGTTACTATATTGTTCTTACTCGGACATACTGAGACGGCTTTTGTAGCCTATTCGCTCTCCTGGACCATTCCCACCAGACTGCAGACGAGAATCGTGTTCTAAATAAAATTTTAAAACGAATTTTATACTGAAACACATCTGGCCAGAGAACTGGTAAATAAAGGCAACATTTTTGTGTGTGTCGAATTTCAAATACACGGGATAACAAAAAACATTGTAGGTACGTATTTAAATAGCGAGCCAAATAAAAACCCGCCGTGTAGCGTGCAAATTGACATAACGAAAGTTGGTAAAAACAAAAGAGGAATATGTTTAAAAATGGTTCTAGAACATCATAATCTTTTACAGAACTTAAAATTGGAATTTTCTTTGATAATGAAAATTTGTCGCATTACCTTTGTCTTGTCCTTATTTCAGTTTATTTGGGTTTGGCACAATATGGCTTGTTCTTCTGTCATACATCTCTATTATTCGTCATATCAGTAGACACCCCTTTTTGACACTGTCTTCTATAGTTTATTTGAACTTCCCCTGCTCTTACAACCATCCCACGTTCATACTTGAAACTCTCTTCAAAGTTAAATGTGTAAAAACCACTGTAACTACAGACTGCTTTGAATATTTCTTTCTATGTTGATATTTTTGAATTGAAAACTTCTTCAGGCGCGTTGGGCAATTTTTAAGATGGGAAAAAACCATTGAACTCGCGACACTGTTACCGTTACCGACACCTCTGTTTTAAGTTTTGGCCATTATAAAGACATCAACGCGCGGTACATTTTCTTTTTGAAGAGTGACCTTCAAACATATTTATAAAATTACTATGCTTTTAAAAATACAGACGTAATTTTTTTATTCAGAGTAACGAGATGCTGTTTGTTTAACATTCTCACATACATTCCTCCTCGCAGCAAGAAAAGCTTTTGTATTCGGAGATCGGACAAAGAAGCCATTGACAAAAGCTCAGTGGCGCTATCCTTCTGCCGTTATGGACATGTTCCCGGAAGGCCGCACTGCCCGGAATAGGCAATTAACATAAACCATTCTAAATGTTACGGTTACGGGAACGGTCGAGCGGTCTCATGAGAAGTGATTTAGTTTACGCGTAATGTTCAAGTTTGGAAGAGGTCTGCGGTGAGGACATACGGCAGCATAATAATGTGATATGGTATGTACAGTCAACGAAAGAGATAAGTATGCAGGATCGCAGGATGTAGTTGAAGTTTAGTAAGAAACCGATGGATGTTGTCGACTGAAATTGAATTTGATAAATGAGCTGTTTGTTTTCTATTAATAAAATTAAATTTTATTCGAGAACCTCCATCGGTTTCTTACTAAACTTCAACTATATCCGACGATCCTGCATACTTATTTCTTTTGTTGAATGTACATGTAGATATAAATATATACGGTGTGGAATTTCTCAATAGCAGCCCGGAGTCTGGATTAGTGCCCGGTTGATGGTAATAGGCTCGCCTCCTTATTACATGGGACTTAAAAATAATTGGCGAAATGTCTACCTAACGGTGCTCCTTCACCGGGAGCATTCGCCTGTAATGTAACGTTTCAGATTCGAACATTACATCAGTGAGGGAGGAAAATCGAGCATTACAGCGCGCACCTTGTAATGATACAAAACGAGTATTACATCAGTGAGGGAGGAGAACCGAGCATTACAATGCGCACCTTGTGATGATACAATGTGTAATACCCTGATACAACTTGTAACATCAATGCGCTCCACTTGAAAAAAGTAAAATCTGTAATGTAACATTACACGCGAATGCTCCTGGTGAGGGAGCACCTTAAGGGTCAGGACACATTGATCGACGGCGTTCGACGGTTTGTCCATACAAGAAGAGAGCAAAGTATGGAACGACGTACGCATCCTTTCGCATCGACGCGATGAACGCGCTCCGGCGGCGGACTGACACAAAACGATGCGAACGATGCGAACGCCTCCGTAAGCGGTGGATCGGCATAATGCGTACTGATGTGCTCCTTTTCAATCGGCAAAGTGCGAAAGGCCGTCGATCAATGTGTCCTGACCCCTTACCCTTCAGAGAACTCATCCGTGATGTTTTGTTACATAATTATTTACATGCGATATTCCGGTCGAAGTGGAGGTGCTTGGGGGAGGCCTATGTCCAGCAGTGGACGTCTTTCGGCTGAAATGATGATGATGACGACATGCCATACTACGTAAGGTACTTAGTACACAACTTTTTCATAAAGAAACAAGTAACACTCAGAAGGTATACAAAATGTAAAGTATAGTTCAATGACTCTCAAGTTCCATTGGTTAGACCAAATCTATGTCACAAAAGCCCCAAGCTATAAAAGCGATATTACTAAAGATATACATTATTCGCTGTTCTGAATCAATCGTTGGTATCAATAAGATATTTATTAAACCAGTTCAAATAAACATTACTCCAGAACGTTCCAGATTTATTCTCTTCTTAGCTCATGCTTAACGTCGTCGTGACAGATATTAAAATATTCATGTCCCAAAATTGGGTCGTAACCTTTTTTGTTTTGATATGATATTCTGCAGTACTGGCTTCTTTGGGTATACTAATATTTAAAGATGCCATAAAATTTTCCTTTTTATTTATTTTTTCTTTGTCAAGAAAATGGCATACATATTTTTTCACTGACCTGTATTATACAGCTTAAAAGAATAGAATAGAATAGAATATTTATTTGCGTAAAACATGGTATACAAGGGTGTTAAATACAAATTGAAGCACAAGCATGTTTAGCTAGGATACAACATAGCATGCAAAATTTTAAAGACAAGTTAAAAAAAATATCAACATTTTTTATCCACAAATTCTTTTATACTATAAAAACTACACTCGAGTAACCACTTATGAAATTTAATTTTAAATAGTTTTGTATTTAAAGCCTTGAAATGCCTTGGTATTTTATTGTAAATGCACACACACATTGCCAAGCAGTTACTATTGTATTTAGACAGTCTAGGCAAATCATTTAACACTAGTTTATATGGATCTCGTCGGTTCCGAGGATTGACATCATTTGCAGTCTTAAATAGTTGCTTATTTTTCATGACAAACACACATATTTCGTAAATGTAAAGCGACGGTAACGGTAACAAACCAAGTTTTTTAAATATTGGTCGACATGAGTCGTCGGGCTTAAGTCCACAAATTGCTCTCATGCACTTTTTTTGAGCGATGAATGCTCTTTGGAAGTCAGTGCTGTTACCCCACATTATTAGTCCATAACGTAACAACGATTCAACGTACGCGTGGTATGACATTACAGCAGTTTTTATATTAGTTACATTTTTTACTTGTTTTAATGCATAAACAAATTTATTAATTTTAGTGCTAACATTGTCTATGTGATCTTTCCAGTTAATGTCTTTATCTAATATTACACCTAAAAATTTGGTACGCGTTACTTCATTGATTTTATTAATATTGAGTTTAATGTCATTTTTGGGATTATTTGATCGATTAAATTGGATGTAAACGGATTTGTCTAAATTTATCATCAAATGGTTAATGTCAAGCCAATGCAATAATTTGTCAATTGTATTATTAATGTCAAGTTCATGTTCTGAAATGGTATTTAGTTTTTTATTAGATGTCACTATAATAGAAATATCGTCAGCAAATAGTACACATTTATGGTTAGTTATTTTTATGATGTCATTTATATAAATGAGGAATAATATTGGGCCTAGAACACTTCCCTGTGGAACGCCATATTTATTATGTTTATATTCCGATGAATAGGATATTATTACATTATTTTCATTTTTTTTATTGATGATGACACATTGTTTTCTATTGCTTAAATAGGACGACAGCCACTGAAGTGCCGGTCCTCTAATACCAACAGCTTCCAGTTTTTGTAGCAATATGTCATGTGACACCAGATCGAAGGCTTTCGATAGATCAAAAAAGAGGCCTGTAGTTATATAATTATTATTAATATTTGAAAGTATAGCTTGCATGAGGGAAAAAATAGCTAACGATGTGGACTTGTTCTTTTGGAATCCAAACTGCTGGTCACTTATAATATGAAATTTATTGCAAAACTCGGTTAACCTTTTAAACATACATTTTTCAAAAATTTTCGACAATATGGGTATAAGAGTTATAGGTCGGTAATTGTTGATGTCACCTTTATCTCCCTTCTTGAATAAGGGCTTTATTAAAGACAGTTTTAATTTTTCAGGAAAGGTGCCTTGTGAGAATGACATGTTTATTAAATGCGTCAGAATACCAGTCAGTTCGTTGCAGCATGCTTTGACGATTTTTGTGTTGATCTCATCATAGCCCTCCGACCTAGTGTTGGACAGAGACATTATTTCCTGTCTTACCTCGTTAACCTCCATTGGTCTAAGAAACATAGAGTTGACACACGTACTTTTGATGCGGTTTTGATTTGTGCTTTTTTCCTCTTGTACATGCGTTAATTTAACATAATTGTTATTAAATATAGTTGCCATTTGTACAGGGTCTGTAATTATTGTTTCATTGAATTTAATACTGTCTATGTTGTCTTTGTGAGTGTTACTGTTTATTTCGGTTTTAATGACATTCCATGTGGCTTTACACTTGTTATCATGATTATGAATATATTTTATATTTGCACTCTTTTTTGAATTATAAATGCATTTATTTAGCAGACTGGAGTAGCTTTTATATTTAGTTTTATTAATTAAATTTTTATTTTTATAATATCCATACCGTAGCTTCCGTTTAGTTTTACAACTTTGTCTCAAACCTTTACTTATCCATTTTTGTTTATTTTCCTTATTAGGATTGATTTTAACTCTTACTTTAGGAAAACAGAGACCATACAACAGACACAATAGCTCATGAAAATCATTGAATGCACAGTTAGTGTCAGTTTTGAGATAAATATCGGACCAAGAAAGATTTTCCAGACATTCTTTAAATTTTCGAATGTTGTCTATGTTATAGTCTCTTTTATAAATATAGTATATTGTTGATTTCTCTGGCTTCTTTTTGATTGGAAAGCTTAACATTTGTGCTGTGTCGTGATCAGACAGATACAGGGGCAGTACAGTGGCAGTTGCGTTGGCTATATTACTTAAAATATGGTCAATACAAGTCAATTTGCGAGTTGGTACAGTAATGTGTATTTTTAAATTATGATTATTAGATAAATCTTGCAATCCATTTGAGATGTTACCTTTTTTAAGAGTATCTATGTTTAAATCACCGGCCACAACTATATTTATTTTAGACTTATATTTATTTGACAAATCGTGCAAAAAATTGTGTAATTTTGTCAAAAACAGATTAGGATCAGATTGTGGTGTTCTATAAACACATATTACTATTAATTTATTATTAATAATTTCTATGCCACAAGCTTCAAACGTGTTTTGAGTTGCGTAGTTTTTCACAAATGAGAGCTCTTTATAAAGTAAACCCAATTTCACTAATATGCATGTGCCACCTCTTTTCTTTTCTCTACAGTAGTTGGTAGCCAACTGATAGTTGCAGATTTTCACATAATTTTCATAACCTTTTTTTACAAAGGTTTCAGATAGACATATAATATCTGGATCATTATTCGCTTCTTTTAACTCCTGAATAGTAATTTCAAGTAGTTCTTGTTTAGATAATAAACTCGCTATATTTTGATGGAGTATTCTAAATTGGTGTGTTTTATTAGTTTGAGATACGAAAAAAAGAGTCACGCTTGTTTAACACGGGAAAGTAATAAGGTATAGTCCCTATTTGACCTTTTGAGTTGTGTTGCAAAGAGGAACTATGTCCGTGGGGCGTTGTACCCTCAATACGACCAAAGTAGTAAGGGATTGTCCCTTTTTTGGGTTTATCTGTAGGAACGTTTAGTTTGGAACTTGATTTGTTACTCGCTATTATTTTTCGTATTTCGCTCGGATTTAAATACTTATCACTATAATCACAACAGTCTATAAGATAATTTATCGACTTACAAACATCGGCTAGATTCGTGGATGTTTGATTTACGAAGTGACAATTTTTATAACTATTACAAACATTTTTTATAGAGTAGTTTAACTTACGGACATTGAGGTACATGTTATTGACGACATTTAACACAATAATAGTGTTATTTATAAATGTATTTAATACAATTTGCAATTGAGACAACAACAGGTTAGGGTTGTTGTCATTTTCACCTATGCATATCACAAGTTTGTCTTCAGTGGTCAATTTAGTATTTCTGCAGTTTGCTATAATTTCGTTGCTAGGCGCATTTGGCTTTGTTTCAGCGACGAGTCTGTATTTTTCATACTGCGTATTAGTCCTTGAGTGTGAGATGGCTGCTGCTAGTCCGACGCAACGCTGAGTACCGAATATAAATATCTTCCTTTCGGGGATATTATTCCCAGCTGTGGCAACACATGTCTGAGCATTGGCGGTGGTCACAGTGTCTCGCTTAAGTTCTTGACTTACGGCAGGTTCACAGACATTGTAATTACTTTGCATTATTGCAATGCGTTCGTGGAGAGCTGCAATCTCCTGCTGTGCAACCTTTAATTGCTGCTGTAAGGTTACGATGTCTTGTTCCAGGGATGATACATTTGCGTTGTCATTGGGTTTGGATTTCAACTTTCTGGATGATGATGGTAAGGAAGATGGTGTAGAAAGTATGTTGTGGAGTGGAGTTGACAGAGCTGGCCTCTTTTTCTTAGTATTTGGACCCGGACTTGAAAATATGGAGGGCGACTGGCATAAAGATTTTAATGTTTTGTTTTCTGCAGTTAACTTGTTTATTTGCTTGTGTAGATCAGTGTTTTCCAACAGTATATTTCCTAGTTCATTTTCAGTAATTTCGAGTTTTAATGTGAGCTGTGCAATTATCTCCTTCATATCTGAGGCTGATACTAAGTCAGACACAGTACCGTCAACACTCATTGACAATTTGTTGGGAGTACTATGCGATTCAATAGATGTTTCGCACTCAGTCAATATGTGAGAATCAAGTAAATCTGCAGTATTTTGAACCGTACATTGACGTTTCAACGAATCATCACGTACTACATCCTCAGTGCTTTGTGGTTGTTCCGTAATAGTTAATAGAGGTCAGTGTACTTTTTTTTCAAATATGGCCAGTACGTTTTGTTTTTTTTTATGGCACAGAAACTTTTTCGTGACAAATTTTCTCCTGGTAAATAGGGAATCTTCTGCAAAGCTAGAACAACAGATGGCGCCATCTAGACACCACTTATACAATGCAAACTGACAAGGGCGCGCAAATTTCGTTTTCTTTTCAGTTTCTGGGTTCGATTTCCAGGTCGGGCAAAGTATTATTGGGTTTTTCCTACCCTTTCTCAGTAGCAGCCCAGAGTCTAAAATTGTGCCTGATTAATGGCAATAAGGTCGCCCCCTATTATATTACATGGTACTTAAACATAACTGGCGACATGTTATGTCTATTAGTAATGCAAGAGAAACTTTATGTCTGACGCATAGAGTTTGTTTCTATTTACAAATTGAAACATTGTCAATTACAAGAATTTACGTGTCGCGCTCTGATTCGCGTTCAATGAGACGTGTCCAAAGGCTTTATTTGTACGCAATTATTTATGTAAATCATTTACAAAATGTTGATTGTCGACATTTCTAGTTTTGAACCAATAATCTGCAGAACAAAATTCATAAGGTATATTTCTTACTTCCAAGTAGCATATTGAATTCAGAATCGAGGTTTCTGTACCAAATGACAATGTAAGAGATATACAAAATTTAGAGATAGGAGATTCGGAGAGTTTACATGGACATTACCGATTCTATTGCAACGCTTGAATTTATAGCATTCACTTTGGACCATTAAATAACGACCAGTTTTACCAAGAACTCGGTCTCCTCCATTCCGTTTCGCAGGAAAGGTCTTGTTACAGTTTTAGTGGAGCTTATCCAATCGGTAAACTATTGAAATCACAGGCCATTCAGTAACTATCAAAATCGAATCAGCAAAATTCGACAGTAAAACTTGTTATTGAGATATAACGTCCACTTTGATATAATTTCTGAGTATATAAGTACATAAATTTTGAAACAAGTTTTTGCTATTAAAACAAGCTTTGTAAAAAACACGCAACTTTCTTAATTGCATGGATAGTGCAACCAATTAAATAGGTGCAGACGCCAGCACATCAAGCTACCCGAAACTGTCAAATTTTCCCAATCAACTTTGAACCTTATGCTTAAGCGATAAAATTGAAAATCTATTAAAGGAATTTGACAGATTGTAGTAGCTTGATGTGCTGGCGTCTGTACTATCCATTACTTTATATAAGGTATTTCGATAACATGCATCAATAGTGCGGTAGTGTAAAGCCTACCCTTTCAATAGATGTCATCAGAGCAATCGATTGTTTAGCTGTCCCTACAGACTTCACTAGCACTCCCAACGTAAAATGAGCTTTATTCGTCACACGTAGAGCATATATCAAATATATCATACTGCAATATTGACTACTGGCTGACTGTTTCAAGAACTTGTCTACTGCAATGACGTTTTCGTTTTACTTACGTACAGATAGCGCCATCCACGAAGATTCGCCCCACTCTTCTTCCTAATCGCTTACAGTACAAGTGTGCAACATTCCGCTAATGTTTTAGTTTTGTCGATACGCAGTAATTACTTATTAGTGGGTAATTAGTGTGTAATAAAACACAAAAAAAATAGCAGAATGAACTAGCGATAACCACTAGCGGTTTGTAAAAAGAGTGGGGCGCGTCTTCGTGGATGGCACTATCTATACTAAGTGTAACTTATTTACAAAACATTAGGCACATTTTAACTTCTACATGGCTCAGTCAGTTTAAGAGTAGCTTCCGACTATTTATTTTGCTTACCACGCATCACAAAACTTCTGTTCTTAATGCCTTTGAGTAGCTCCGAGCAGTTTTCTTAACAGTTTGCAAGACAAGCCATAAAGAGAAAACTTTTCCTTCTAACAACTCAGCTGATACCGCCACCGGCTGACAACAATCGTATGTGCACATAGTGTAACAAGCTCCAGAATGTTTGAAGCGAGAAACTGTGACGAAATCCACCGACTGAGTTTACTAACTAACGCTGTTTGAACACCTGTATAATTTCCGCATTACAAGCATTTCCCTAAATCACTATTACAATGCTAATTGGTTGGTTTTGCAAACATTATGCTTGTCGTACTTAGGAGCGGCGCCGGAATTATACAAGAACATGGTCGCATTTGATGCTTAACTTGATCAACTATTTGGAATGTATATTGTAGAAACACAATTTTGCCGAAATCCAGATTCATTATACATTGGTATTACCAATACCTACCTTTTTTTTTCGATCGAATGTACTTTAATCAGTGCTAATATTTTGTAATGCGCATTAAAGTAAAGTAGGTACAACTAAAAAGTGAAAAACAAACACTTTTTTTTTTTTAACTAATGTCAACATAATCTTTTTATTTATTGTTTAACCATTTACCTTAATTAACAAAAATAACAAAATTAAAACCTAACTTAACTAAAACTATACAAAAACTATAACAATCAAACATCCATAATATTTAGCAATGGATGTTCACGAAAATGAATAAAACGGAGTTATTCCGGTCTGACCCCCCTCGATCCCCTGCTAGTTCGTCTACTGTTTTAAACTTTGTCTTATCCACTATAAGCTTTCTCATTCCGGTTTGATCCAGTTTTTCTTTTGTTTTTATTCCAGGTATATACGTGTCTTGACCTGCCTGTATTTTCCTTCACATATATCACCTGTAGAAATGACTGACGATGTAATAGTGTGATGAATCGTATAACGAATTCCGGACGCCCCTTACCCACTCCTTGATACATTTGACGTGCTATGATGCATAGTGCTCACACGCGCGCTGAGAGCTCACCGACACTAACTGTTGATTCCACTAAGCTGACGAGTCCGAGATTCCGGCAATTGTTATGTTTTCTGATATATATAATACGGCTATGGCTTTCTACTATTAAACTTGCTTGCTTGCTACAGCTATTTCGGCAAAACAGACATCCTATTGGAAGAAATAAAAATGTATTGATTGTGCACTCACTTAAGCAGTCTTTTCTTGCAAAATGTTTTATTGGCACAAACATAATCAGTATCGGAGTCATAATTTCATTGACATCAACAATGCCGTGTGTAATAATAATATTTGGCACTTACCTGATTTTACCTCCATTTACATACAAGAACAGGGTATTATATATTAAACCTTTTTTCCCAAGATAAGTTATGAAAGATAAACATGAAAGCTTTGAAGTAAAATGTAAATTTCATTAAATGTATATCATTTCAAGTAGCTTTCATCGCAACTTCTTTGCCAACGTCGCTTACTTTGCAGTAATAAAATAAAATCTGAATTTGATTTAGTACTTTGGAGAAAAATACGAGTGTGCTTCCAATTCTGAGCATTTTAGGTAAGTATTTCAGTTTTTATTTATAATCAAAACCGTGAAATCTCTCATTTCCAAACTTCCCGAAAGCAAAACGAGAGGGTAAGATATTATTTACCCGAAAATAACGTAAAAGAAAAACGGCAACCAAGTTATATTATTTACATACATAATAAAAAAAATACACAATTATGGAATATTTATTTAATAATTCAAGCACAGAAATATACAGAGGCGGAATACATTTACATTAATGGAACTAGGGAATTATGTATCCGCATTTGTAAGTAGATATATTATATTTACGGATCAGCATTCGTCTTCTCTTTTAAACACAAGCTTATTGGACTAGACAACAAGAGGTAGCAAGATTTTCATAATATCTTTTAGAGTGAAACTTTTTTCCGGTGGATTTGAACTGAATTAAAAATAGTATGTAAATTATGGACCTCTATGGGCGATCGTTCACTTATTAACGTACGCTACGTCCTCAGTTAAATGGTAACATTTTTTTCACTTCATGAGAAGTGAAAAAAATGTTACTCTAAAAGTTCGTCTTTATGTTGTGCGTAGGCGACATAAAGTCGCTGTTTATGCTCTAGTGCATAAAGTTTTTAAGACTAAAATAATCAGGCCCAACAGCCCACATGCACAGTAAAACGTCGCATATTAAAGTCGTTATTTTATTTAATTTGCTTTAATTTATATTAGTTCCGTGTTTTCTATCGTTAATTTAATAAAACCAAATAAAATAGTTGTCATTTATTATTTAAAAACGCAAAGAAAAAACATATGTTGAAAATTAAAAAAAAACTGTTACAAAGTTTCGTGGCGGGAATTAACTATTATCTTCTTCAATTTTACAACATTTTTGAAGAGTAAAAATACTGTTATATACTTTATGCCTGTTTCATTTTCTCGCAATCGAAGCGAAAAGTAGAGTGTATAATACTCGGGGCATAAACGAGCCAGTTTACCCTTCGACTAAACTATCCACTTTCGCTTGCGGCTCGGGTGGATATAAACGTCTCGGGGTAAAATGGCTTCTTTTATGCACTAGTTGTACATACGCCAGCACTTCAAGTTACTACAATCTGTCAAATTTCTTTACTAGATTTTCAACTTTACTGTTAAAGCATTAGGTTCAAAGTTGATTGGGAAAATTTGACAGTTTCGGGTAGCTTGATGTGCTGGCCTCTGTACTATGTATTAAGTAACACTTGTCTTTAACCAGTTTTGTTTAGCAATTTAAAATATTTTGTTCTATCTAACTCATTGCGGGTACTGAAAATATCGTCTTTCAATAAAATTTAATTCTGTTTTTTTTTAAACCTATTTATGGGTGGTTAAGTTGGAGCCAGTAAGGAAAACATGAATATTTTAGGCATTATAAGATAACACAATCTACTTTTAGCCCTTGAACAGTTGCCCCATAAGTTATTTTTCCAACAAACTGGAACGACGCGAAATTTCGGCACAAATGAAGCAGAAATACAAGATGAAGAAGTAATTTCATCTTTCTATTTGGCCTAAAATATAAGATTATGCGAATCGTATCCAGGCAATAGGCCAATAGTTATCAATATTTGTAGACAGTTGTGGTCGTTATGTTTACGTGTTCTTACTGTATTTCAAACAGTATCTAGTTTATATGATACTAAAGTTTAATTAAGTTAATGTTCTTATTGAGACCACCAGTAGGTATCGTAAATCTTCAAAATTTAACCTTTTAACCGCCCGACTTTATATCAGTTGTCGTGACACCAACGCCCGCAAAAAAAAAAAGACGGGTTGCACTCCGGGAGTGCCGGCAGAAGTGAAAACTTGAATATTAACGTTGAAATAAATCAATTATTAATTTAATTAATATAACTAATTTTTTTTTCACTACCTATTTCTGCGTGACTTTTTTCATTAATAGATGCACTTTGTTCAATTTCCATATTTTAAACACTTTATACAGCATGTAACAAAAACCCTGTCCGATCCTTAAGGGTATTATTCGGCATCGTATTGCGAACACATATACGTAACCATTTAATGGATTTGAGATTATTATTTTTCCCCAGTGAATATAATTAAATTAAAATAAAAAAAAAATCTGACCGAAGGCAACACTGATCGCTCGACAAAGTTCACCTACAGTTTTGTGTCAAAGAAGCCGCCTGAGCGAGGCGGTTTGTATGATCCTTTGTCATGAACTCATGACCCCGCTTTGTCGCGTGCCGCCAAACAAATACCTGCCTACGTGTAGGTATCAGCTGATATTGTTTTGTGGGCATAGTGATTCGGATTTCAGACACACTCTCTGTATTTTGTGTTTCAGACTTTATTCTGTTTATCAAGAAATAATTAATTGAATTAAATGTAGCCCTGAAAAGGGCTTTTTTAAATGTGATGTGCTTTTGGCAATGTACTAACCGACTGCAGGTATCAGCTTATTAAAACGTTCACTGGTTGTTCTTGCATACTTCGGCGATCGTGTTCCACATGTCCACCTCCAACACTAACACACATTCGACACCTTTTCACTAAATTTGCTTAAACACTGCCTGTGGTATACACGCGGTTATGCAGGCGTTGGAACGCACGCTCCGACGGTACTGTCACACCTGGTCTATTCGCGAAACGCACCTCATATGTTCTACGCGCAGCTGCATAATTGCAGTCGGTCTTGCCTAAACACATCAACATATTAAAATATTCCTGATTGGAATACGACATTTTTCACGAAACGATAGCGTGTGATACGTACGGACGTCCGGTCGGAAGCTATCTCCACGAAAGACTGGCAAGAAGTAGCGCGCCGGTAGGCAACGAGTCGGCGAGATCAAAGAGTCGGCGACTAGTTGGAAGAGTGCCTACTACGCGGTAGCGTAGGGCGGTGTTCTTTGAAATAAAAATAGGTAAAAATAAAAAGATTTTGCCGGTGGGTGGAGTGTTGTCAACTTATAAAAATTTGCCATATTCAGTGTTAAATTTCGCATGGATTATAAAAATAAAAAATCAATAACTTTTGGTTTTTATGAGTTACATTTTTATAACCATTTTTTCTAGTACGTATGTTGAACCAGGAATACGCCTTTATTGGATCGGACAGGGTTTTTGTTACATATTGTATACACGAATTTTACGAATACACAGCAGTGTGGCTACTACACAGACGGTCGAGCCATCAGCTGTCCATCCATCCATCCATCCACTTCCACTTCCACTTCGACTTCCACTTCGACTTCCACTTCGACTTCCACTTCGACTTCCACTTCGACTTCCACTTCGACTTCCACTTCGACTTCCACTTCGACTTCCACTTCGACTTCCACTTCGAGTTCCACTTCGACTTCCACTTCCACTTCGACTTCGACTTCCACTTCGACTTCCACTTCGACTTTGACTTCCACTTCGACTTCCACTTCGACTTCCACTTCGACTTCCACTTCAACTTCGACTTTGACTTCCACTTCCACTTCGACTTCCACTTCGACTTCCACTTCGACTTCCACTTCGACTTTGACTTCGACTTCGACTTCGACTTCCACTTTCACTTCCACTTCACTTTCCACTTCCATCACCATCCATCCATCCATCCATTGTGTCCGTGTGTCACTTCACTTCGGTTGGCGACGCCGTAGAAAGAGAGGGGGGGGGGGAATCTCTCCTGACGGTCACGTGTCCTGACGCGATGTCCTGACGCGAGTTTAACATTTTTTACCCATTACTAAAAGTATGCAACGCCGCTAAAGAAGTTTACACTTCAAAAAAACGAAAAATAAATACCAATTAAACGAGCTGTGATGATGTAATACTAATACAGATTAAACGAGCTATGGTATTTGGTCGTATATATATGACCCTGGCGGAATGGACACGAAAATATTTGTCGGATTAATCCGACGTAAGCGGTTAAAAGGTTAAGTAGCTACGAGAAAATAAAGGTTGTTTTCTACCAGCTTGGTCATAAAATCTAAGAAACCTTCCGTCTTTATATTATCGCAATCATATAATTACTTCATTCTACAAGCAAACTGCGGGAGAACCAAAACGCGATGTTTCAATTGATCCTTCTAGATTATTTCGTTTTCCAATTATACCGCTGTAAATTATATAGTAAAATAATATTTCATACAATGAAAATCTAAAGCAGAATATTTCCTCCTCTGGGAATTGAATCAAATCCATAATTTGTGGCGTCAAATTACAAGTCACCTGTTTGTTCTATTATTTCATTTGCTTTTGAACAAATTCATCGCGAGACGGGTAAATGAATAATGACTTTATTATATGCCGCCTCGACGTCTGTCCTCATTACTTTTGACAGTAACATTTTATTTCGTTATTCATATCTTTGCTTTTCTTTTCCTTGTCAGAGTTATGCCAGCTTTCGAGTTTATTCCTGCATAATTTGATATTAAGTATTTGCTTGGCAAAGTTATTACGAGCTTTGATACGGTCTGTTAGAAGCTTTTTTTATTTTGTGTGACGTCGATCAGACTTACCAGACAGTAACGATAATAATTATGTAAATCATGAAACATTTGATTTGATCGGAAATCCTTTGATAAAAACCTTGAGAGAAAGAAAGAGAAATAGGTTTATTTGTCATAGAAACACGTGCATACAAAGGTATGTCACGAATAACTATTAAATAATAATGATTTTACTAAGTAGACTGGACAAAAGTGCTCTATGGAAGTCTTTGTCTGTAGTTTAACTCAAACTTACCTCATCAAAATCTCTAGTTATATCGGCAGTTTTCTTTTAGAATTTACAGAACTTACTTTTACCACTATAACGGCAGGAAAGCATTCTAAGGAGGCTCTTCTTATCTTTTCACACTAATCACACTAATTTTATAAAGGCGAAAGTTTGTGAGTGTGTGTGTCTGTTTATATATTTGTTACTTCTTCACGCTCAAACGGCTGGACCAATTTTGATAAAAAATTTGTATGGAGGTAGCTGACACCCTGGATTAACATATTGGCCACTTTTTATCCCGATATTCCCACGGGATCGAAACTTATGCGGGTGAAACCGCGGGGCGCAGCTAGTTGAGTAATAATTGACAGCCTTTTGAGTAATAATTGGCAGCATAGATTTTGTAAAAATGGTGTCTAGAAAAATTACAATTCTTACGTTTTATTTTTGTGGTGCCAATCGATCACCATCTGCCTAACCTTTTCCCAACTTTGTTAGGGTCGGCTTCCAGTCTAACCGGATGCAGCTGAATACCAGTATTTTACATGGAGCGACTGCCTATCTGACCTCCACAACCCAGTTAATTGGTAATACGATACCCCTTGGTAAGACTGGTTGTCAGACTTTCGGGCTTCTGACGACTCGTAATGACCCGTAACGTCCGTGGTGCCAATCGATGCAGTTTCGAATAAAAATTCAAATACACTTCTAGACCAACTGAGGTAAAAAATAAGTGAAAAATAACGACTTGTCATATTATTGCATATTGTTCTAGCTTTCGTCGAGAAACGAAAAACATTAACAGTTTTCTTAATACATAAGACGATAATAAATTACTATCAGAACCGTTCTGTTACGGTCTAATAAAAAGCAGTAATAATATTGAACCTCACAATTTTCCGTGTGATAGTCTTGATATTTTCCTTATCTTATCCTGACATGTTTGTGATAAACGAGCCATGAAAATCTTGCAACAATTATTGATAAAACGAAATGAAACGTCAAAAGGAATTGGCATCTTCAAATCGTTCGAGCGAAAGAACCTTTGATGATACAAATCCGGTAAAAAAATAAATTCATTTCAGTTTGGCATCGAATCTTTTTACAGAAAGAGCAATGAATACTTAATTCAAAGAAACGTCGGTAAGCCGAAACTCGTTAAAGAAATCATAAAGCGTAATGTTAAGCTTCGTCTACGTGATTCAAAAACATTACGGGTTGAAAAAAGGAGCAGGTTTCCATAGCTGGTGTACGATTAGCATGATCACATCCTCGGTTCCCCCTTCCTCTTCCTCTCTAGAGAATACAGGCGTTGAATTATAAACGGAAAACCTAAATAGGAGATGTTGAACTTTTTACCTGACTACGGCGAAGCAAAAAGGAGTTTTTTTTTTTTTTAAAGCAGGGTTATGATTTTGACTTGTACGAGTATGTATGTATTTATGTTCATCTGTTCCCTCATAACTTCCAAACTGCTTGTCATAATTTGACAAATGATGTATCGTGGGAAGCGTCTTGATAGTCCACCGGTTATAGGCTACGTGACGTCATATTAAATTGAATTATGGCGACCAAATCACGACCTAAAAAAAAAAAAAAATTTAGTCATGCCGTTTTGGGGTATCAATTGACAGGGCTTAATTAGCACATTTAAAAAAATATAAATATTACTGAAATAAGCCCTAAAACAATTAAACAAAAAAAAACAAACAACAATTAAATAAAAATAAGTTTAAAAACTAAAACCCAAACTGAAAAGGATGAAACAAGAAAGTACCTTCCCGTGGTCGCATTCTACCATAGCTTATAAGTATGTCAGTACAGCGACATGCAACCACGGGAAGATACGTTATTGTTTCATCCTTTTCAGTAGTCGGGTTTTAGTTTTTAAACTTTTTTTTTTAAACAATAAAGAATGGGGACTATTCACCTTTCAGTTCACCCGCAATATGGTGCTTGTGCATGGAGATTACTCCAATGAACCTTTTGTTATGTAATGCACAGTAGCTTTCTATTGAAATACCTACTTACAGAATATTAAGAATGATGATATCAAGAAGTTTTTTCCTAACTACAAAGAGACAAACCATTTGTTGAAAACTTTTTACATTATCTGACCTACACCCGCACCAGTGGCGTAACTATACCGTTTGGGGCTTCTGGGAAATTCAAGGGATGGGGCCCTCCCTCAATGTAAAGAAGCTCAACCAACGTTATAGTTTGTTTTAATTAGCACTTCTCCCGCGACTTCTTCCGCGTACATTTCATATTTTCCCCTACGAAATTGAACACTAGACTTTTTCTGTCCTTATGTTAGGATCCTCCTGTGCTCATGGCCCTCTCGGGCCGGGGCCCCCCTCTGGCTGGGGACCCCCTCTGGCTGGGGACCCGTGGCATTTTGCCCCAATGCCACCACATAGTTACGCCAATGACCCGCACAAAACTCGGCACTGATTCACGTTAAGAAGGACAAGCAATTTCCCTGGCCTTTCACACATACTCCGCAGGACTCTGTTTAAACAAATTTAAAACTGCTCCATTTATACTTACGTTAAGTTTAAAATAATTAAAGTTTGCTGTAAGAAGTTCGATCCTGCAACACCGATCTTACAGCAAACTTCAATTAAGTATTTTAAACTAAAATAACCACATCAAACCTGATGTGGTTATTTTAGAACTGTTGTTACTATACAGGGTTATTGGAAAAACATCAAAACCTCTTCAGGGATCATTGTACTCATCATTATGAACAACTTTTACTATAGGATCAAACCTGACATCGCAAAAAAACAATCAGCTGTTCCGTACATTTTGACGAGTTATACGAACATAAATGTAGGGAACAGCTGATTTTTTTTTCGCGATTTCAGGTTATGTATAGGTTGTGGATTCAAGTGTGGTGATTAACAATAACATTCTTGTTTCAGGTAATGTGGCTACTATTGGACATTATTCCTGCAATACCAAGGTCCCCGTACCGATAACGATAAGTAAACAGGTAACATGGTTGGAACTAGCAGTAAGTAAGGCGAAGCTATTTAAGTCATCATTCTCCCGCCTTTATCCCAATTAATTTGGTATCAGCTTCCATAAATAGATAGGTAGACTTTTTAAAGACCTCCGGACCGTATTTCGGCCACGGCGGCCTAATCTCAACGGAGATTAGCCTTCAGCGCAGCAGATATTATAGTGCATAAGTGTGCGCACAGACACAGGTGCACTCCCTCTTCCCTCACTTGCATAGTCCGATGGGACAGCTATCCGACACGACCGGAAAGAGATCAGGTGCAGGACCAACGGCTTAACGTGCTTTCCATAGACTCTTTATGTACAGTCCGCTTCAAAGTAAGGGAACCCCTTTTGGGAATGACATTAAACCCATTTAAGTTTTTTGTAACGTATTGTATATGGCGTGTTGGTCTAGTGGTTAAGACAGCGGCTTAACAATTCGATGGTCTCGAGTTCAAATCCTCGGACGAGAAGTTCTTTTTTTGTTTTTTTTTGTTTCTTTTATAGGTTATTATGTGATTTTTCTTAATTATTATTTAAGAAATCAAATGTTGAAGTAGGTATGAGGTTTGTAAGAAAATCTAGGCATGTTGCATAAACAATATTCATTTATTTCTCTAATTACATTTCTAGGACTTCATGGAATCCACTTCACGGTTGAATATACAGTTTTCTATGTGTGTTAAATTGGGGTTATTTACTTAGAATATTAACTAAACACAAAATAGATACCCTGGGTGAGGTTTAGAATGTTTAACATTAGATAACGGTTCATTTATAGATTTTTCTAGAAACAACTACAATAATATTTATTCATTTAAAGTTGTGAAAACATTAATTTTTTATACTTTGTATGATCTTATCGGAAAAAAAGATTAAAAAATTAAATGTTGTCATTTGTGCCTGTGAATTACAGAGGAAGAACCAACATGCTAAACTATAAAAGTATAGCAATATACATCTTTCTCTTTTATCACATTTTCTGATAACCCTTATTTAACACAACATTAGAAATTATAAAAATATGTGAGGTCAGATGGTGCATCACACATTACAAGACTACTTGTAAACAAAAGCATCTGGATTGATAATAATAAAGGTTGTTTATTTTTGATTAACTACGAATTAATGATTCCACAAATATTGGGAATTATTAACACTTGCTCATACGTTCCAATGTAATTTTATCAGATCAGTTACACAATAAATCTGCCGAGTAAATTGCTTATTAATAACGGAGAGGATGGCCGTCACTGTCTATCACTTCTTGAAGTCACACTTGAACGCGTAGTTTTGAAGGGTGTCACTGAGTGAACTTCCACAATATTACGGTGTCGCCCCGATTCATTAGTGTAAACAATTATTGAGCGAGGGCCTTGGCGATCACATTTCACATCACCAGTTGCATGATACCTTTGTATCCATCTACGAACTGTTTTTCTCTGGAACGAAAATAATAATATTAGGAATACATAAAAAAATCCAACTTGTCAGTAATAATGCAACATGATTGCAACAATAAATACATATATGTGTATAACGTAAATCTTACCGTTATGGCCATATCTCGTTCTTTACGCTTTGTTCCTGTTCCCAGAGAACAACAATTTTAGAGTCCGCGTATCACTGGTCAGTTTCCCTCAGTCGTCAGTTTATTTAATTCTAGCCTTCAAAAAGTTATTAATCGAACAATACTATCGGTTAATATAATCAACTGTTCAAACACTTAATAAATTGGATAATATTTCGACGAAGATAATTACGCACAAGCGGATCGACACGAAAACGAAACGATTTGAAAAGTAATTATACCCTCAATCACAGTTTAGTAAATAAGGCGAAGAAGTATTCTAAATTCAACCTTAACTCGCAGTTCATACAGCTAGTTAAGTTTCTGAAGTAAAATTACGGTAGGTAGTGCAACAATCGGAATCAGGCACATTCTATTCAACCAAACAAGAAATCTATGCAAAATTCAACCTTATCTTTTAGTAAATTGAGGAGTTACGAATTGCATTTTGTAAAACAAGACGGTAAGGTGTTAGTATTTATAATACGTGGTGGAAGTTGAAATTTAAACCTTAATATCTAGAAGATCAACCTTGTTCATTATCAACCTTGTTCGATAAAAGGAGTAAAGCTATTCAAATTTTCGTTAAGATGGCTAACTGATTCAATAGTCTAGTGGTATAAGGCGCGGTCTATGTGATCGGCTGGGGCCTGGTGATGCGGGTTCGTATCCTCAATCGCACGGAAAGTGTCTTTTTGTAAGTTAAGTTATTCTTGGGATACGGTTCGGGCAACAAGCCGAAAAAATACCATATTATAATTATTTAAAAACTTGCAAATAATATTTGAGTGGGATCGGTGGATGCTCGGGCAGAGATGGATGCGCCGCGCCGCGCGGCAGCGGGGGAGGGAGCTGCTTGAGGCCAGAGCCACGTGACGCGCCCGAGCGCGCGCGCTCGAGCCCGCCATCGCTCGAGCGACGAGCGACGGCGGGCTCGAGCGCGCTCGGGCGATAATCTTTAAAGTCTTGGGGGGTTCCTTTTCTCTGAAGCTGTTCGTACACCACATGAATTACAGATATAAAAGTAGAAATTTTATAAAGGGTCTAAAAATGATCACTTAAAGACTTCCTTCTCCGTTAGTCTCGTCTCGGTAGTCACCCTCTTTCTAGTCATATCATCTTTCACACAGTCCGTCCATTGTTTCTTTAGGTTTTCCCTAGTCTTTAACATCATCATCATCGACATTCATACTCAAAACTTTCCTCACAACGAAGCTGGCTAACTATCGATCAATTATCTCTTCTCCACTTTCTCAATGCAACATGCAAAAAAAGACTTTGTAATATTATGTTCACAAGGAACACAACGCGTCGACGGCGCGTTGTGTTCCAAGCGCGCCTCAAAGAGATGTCAGCAATAACTGAGGGGGTCCGCTAGAGCCGATGCCTGCCAGGGTCGCGGGTTGTTCGAAAGAGATACCGTGGCCCCTGGCACAGGCAACTGAAGGAACACGGGTGGGTTTTAGTCAGTAAAAGTCTGACACTCTCTCGCTTCGCCCAGAGCGGGAGAAGTTATTTGATAATTTCCCACCCAAAAAAAAAAGTTCACAAGGGTTCCCCATAATATACCCTAATAAAAACATAGCCCATTCGTCCTGCTTACCATAAAACAAAGATAAAAAGCCATCATTGCGTCACATCTGTAACACCTCGCTATGCATAATTCTACTTCCTTCAGGTACATAACTTGTTTTTAGGAAGACATAACTTACCGGCAGCGCTCCTCATTTCCTCGCCTGTAAAATTCACTTCCTCGAGAAGTTACTTTGTTTTTCATTTTATTTATTTTGGGGTACATTTTATAGAGGTTTTCGCCCAAATGATTAAAAAGGCTGAATTAATGAATCGTAGGCACTGTAGTAACTTAGAGGGTTTAGTTTACTGTGTGAATTGTTTTGGTCGTCACTGAAAACCACACAAACTTTTAGGTTATTTTATGTATTCTAATAACTTTACTTATCCAAGGAAACCTCAAGTTCTTTTGGTAAAAACGACATACCTACATAAATATATTAAGTATTCACTTAATCAGCCTATTTATGTTCCCACTGCTGGGACACAGGCCTCCCCTCAGTGAGAGGGAGTGGGCCGTAATCCAACACGCGGGCCCAGTGCGGGTTGGCAGATGTCATATGTCTTCGAATTTTTGGTTCTAGGACATGCCGGTTTCCTCACGATGTTTTTCCTTCACTGTTTTGAGAGCAGTGGTGATGAAATAGGTAATTTACACAAAGTAAAGCGCCTGTCTGGATTCGAACTTACTACCTACAACTCGTTAGTCGCGGCCGTTACCACTTGGCCACCACCGTTCTCACTGCTCCACTTAATATCAAACAATAATACCAAGCTGCTGCTCTTCAAGCGATTCTCGTTTTCATGAATTTCTCTCACGTTGCATGAGTCTATGTCTAAATTGTGTCAGTTATTATGCTTTTTTGCGAACGAGTGAAAATAAAAGTTTAAAAAGTACCATCAAACATTTTCATGGATGTCGAAACAAAAGTAATTTCTCACAGTCATGTTATTTTCAGCATGTGCAAAAACCAAATTCGTGGTCCCTTTTGTTGCTAACCACCTATTTGTTTTTATTATTACTAACCAAGAATTAAATAATTGCTATGGATTGTGGTCAGATAATTCACAAAGCCCTTCACCAGAAGAAATAAGTTTAAGGTTTTGTTTTACAGAAACTACTCGTAGATACATAAATGAATGAAAATCTCCGACCTATGAATAATTTAGGAAAGTAATTTTAATATCGTTGGAAATGGAATTAGTTCCGCACGATCAAACGGTCTGCGGCAAATGGGTTTTTAAAACTTGTTAACCCAGTATGTAAAATATTTTAACTCTGGATAATTTCAGTGACTTAAAATAGATTTTTTGAGAAATTTTCTTTTTTGACAATCGGGGGTGAACTGTATTGATTTTTTGAAACTCTACAATTTATAACACTTAAAATTAAATTAAGTCATTTATTATTTCAAAAATTCATAAGTAGGTTAGTAGGTATATAGACTAACCTATACTGAAGGAAACCCTTGTTAAACCAGAACATTATACAACGAAACGCCTTTATTTCAAGAACCAAGAAGGTATTAGTAAGCTTAGAGAATATTTTGTTGCAAGTAAACTTATTTGCCTCTTTTCAATATCGTTTCAAATAAATCGGATTTTTTTTAAACTTTTAATCAACATGTTCAACAAAAAAGTAGTTGTCAAAATATTGAGCTCCCGTTATCTACGACATGTCTGTGCTACGACAGCGTAGCAGCGTAGCAGCATAGCAGCGTAGCACGTAGCGTCCGCGTCCACTACAGACCTACGCCGTAGCGACGCGGTGACGCTACAAAGTATAAATGAACCTTCATTTAAATTAGAGTTTCCACGAATACTTACTCGTTCAAACTATAATTTACAACATTTACATAAGTATTTAGGCAGCTTGCGAGCCTATAAAGTCGTCAGCCCAACCCTTCGGTTCGTTACTTAATGTTTCAAATGCTTACCTTTTAATTATGTACATACATAGTACTGTGTGTACTCCCCTGAGGGAACCCCTGTTATTATTATATTCCACCGTTTCTGTTTCGTATGTTATTATGTGATACATTATTTAAGATGTTAAGAGCATTAGCCGCTCTGAGCGTTACCTATCCAGTTTGCCTGACTATGTCGAGAAGACGACTAAATACCCGCCACAAACACTCGCGTTTTCGTCGCCTTGCAATGAATTCAAGTGCTTATACTTACCATACTAAGTTAAAAACATGTTGTTATAAAGCCTATTCCGTGGCGAGTGTCGTCGCTTTGATCTCCGGCAGCCTCGAGCGACTTAGAGCCGCTCACACTCGCGTCACTGACACTCGGCACAAACGGTACCTGGAGGGCACAGGGTGTGTCAAAATCAGGCATTCTTGGGGAAATATTATAATATCGACACTGTAAACTTTATAATCTTCCAACATTTAAACCGCATCTCGTTACGGTAAATGCTAATATTCAAACTTAGATAAGAAAAACGTTGAGCAGAATAATGAGGTCACGGCCTCGCTCCGTATTGAAGCATCAAGGTCTGGTCTCTGATTTAATGAGTGCTCTACTGGTATAACTTCAGACACATTCATTCCTTAATTGGTGCGAGTCTGAAGAACAGTTAAGTTATACTTGCGAATAATAGTTTGACAATAATAAGAGTTATGTTTAGATATAGGGGAGAACCGGGAGACTTGCGTAGGTAGGCGAGATACTCCACATCGCTTACATCGTAAAACGTGTAATGGTAAAACAATGGTATTGTTTCGACCCGCTCATAAAAAAAGTTTATTTTTCTTCCACAATAAAAGCACCATTATCAACTTATTCGTCTGAAAACATAAGATAAAAAATCGCGAATCATTATCGGCTTACATAGTAAGAAAATAACTAGTTTATTATACGTAGCATTATTTTTTGTATATAAAGGTCTTTTGAGCGTTCGGCACTGCGGTATAGTTGCTAAATAATTATTCTGTCAGAACAAAAATTACAAGCAATTATTAAAATACACGTAAGATAATTTCACAACAGTATGATCAACTTAATGTGCGGGAACAGTTATAGGTGTTTTATAATGTGTGGTGTGTCTGTTCACGCAGACAAGGTGTGAATCTTAGTCCGCACTAGAGGACGCGTTAAGGGCACGGCGCGGTGCGGGACGACACCGCGGCAGCGGGCTGGCCACCGCGACGCCGCGCCGTCGCCCGCACCTCACTCCAATACCGAACATGGTCGTCGACGCGCGCGCATACTTGCTGTCCAAAGTCCCAACATTATATTGTTTGTTCTAGAACCATATTATAAGTGTTTACAGCCCACTTACTTTCATTTACGAACCTTTAGTTAGGTCCTTAACAGTGTCAGTTGATTAACTTACTGTCCCATTTGTGCTCGTAAAATAGCCATATTATGAACTCTCGTATACGCGATCATAAACAAGACTATAATAGGATACTATATTTATCATAGTTGGTTACTGCCTGTATAGTGAAAATGACTATTATTTACTCGCACATATAGTCTCGACCTACAATACCTGTTCGTTCTCTACTAACATATTAAGACAATAAGTTCTATGTCATATTTTTCCTATGCACATTTTACGCAGTATTTTTCAACATATAGCGACATTAAACAAACATAACCTTGTCCATAAAACAGCACCTGTTTTGACTTTTATGGCCGAAAATATGCCAAGGAAGTGTATCATAAATATGAAAATTCGAAACACCCAAATCTTTTGAATAAAACAATCGCAGTGTCCACTCTGTGTAACACTTCCGACACTGAAGTCTATCCAGCGTCCGCGCGTCGCAGAGAGCAACATGCATTATTCACCATGTGCCGCATCTGCTCCATCTGTAGCCTCTTATAGCTCATCTGAGCCCGCTTAAGGACCGATACTAGTTCAGATTGCGAAAATTGCCTTAGCATTAACGGCTGTAGTTCCAACAGTTCTGCAGTTTTCACTTTGAAATTAATATACGATAAAGATGAGGACTACTGCGAGGTGTCATCGGATGCGAAAACACGATTGCATACAATTTTCTCGATACAAAGAAGTCTCAAAGTTACCTCTAAACCGCAAAATAAAAGGAGAATATTCAATGAAAATTTTCAAATTAGGCCATGAAAATTTGCAAGCTAATCAAACTATGCGTAAAGCAGGTGTCATAGGTTCGTTTTTATTTTTTTAATCGTTAAATTTAACGTAAAAAGATGAGATCCGAAATATCCAGCTTTATAACCACTCATACCTTGAACCGCTCTGCCGCCCGGCCCCCGACAGGACCCCGATTCAGTACTTGTCAGTACCGCTTCGGCTATCAGACGGGGAACCCGTGTCACTTTGCTTGCGCTCAAAAGACCCGATTGACAACGTTTTATGTTCTGAAGAAATTATGTAATAAAGTAAAATGAAATATAGATGTAAAATATAAGGCCTCGTATTTTTATTTTTTCCAAATCTTGTAGTTTTCATTCATAAAATAATTTTTGAAATGGTTTAAAATCGTAATCTCATGTCAATGTCAAAACATTGTCAAAAATTTAGGGAGGTAAACGTACCTATTTTAGACAGTTCCCAATGTGTAATGGTGTTTTCAATATATTCAGTAAAACTATTTTTATAAATAATTTTATCTATTTATTGATACAGGGTGTAAAAAGACTTTAGCCGTCGTACATCAAACTAAGTAACATTGCACAAAAGATCTGTGACAAAAGTAATTGCTGGAAATCGACTTTAATTTTTGGTGTAAACATTTGCTGTATGCGCACTACCACAAACAGTAAATTTTGCACCGGCATGTAACTATACAGGGGTCCTGGAGGTATTTAAAGTTGTGTTATAATATCAAAACTTGTTTTCGTAAAAAATATCAGTGAAAGTTGTAATTTTGACCTTAATAATAATATCTCCGTAACCAGAAAGTTTCTAGTACAAAGAAATGATTACAATAATGGGGAGTACAAGTGACTCTCGGCTAGTTGTGTCTTTTTAAACCCGTTATGTTGTAATAGGAGACCAGAAACTATGATCTGCATTAACTAATTTTGAAAAAAAAATACAGTCGGCATAAAATTAGCCAATTTACACAAAACCTTTATATTCTCTACGGTTTTCATTCATCGCAAGTAATCACAAATTACCACTGACAGATTTTGAGAATTAATTATGTACAGACGCCAGCACATCAAGCTACTACAACCTGTCATATTTCAGCCTATTCACAGATATCACAAATTCTTATAACCACGCATTCGGAAATCACGACAACTGTCAACCTTATTACTGTACTAGCCAAAAAAACAATGAAGATGTTACTTTAATTTTGAAAACGTGCGCTATTTGGAATAAAATAAAGTTTATAGTGAATACTGTAGCAGCTAAAGCTCGAAGTTTGATGCACAATACTGATAGCAATAAAGTAGAATCCTTCAACAACATTATTGCTAAATTTTTTGGAGGGAAACGTATTAACTTTTCCTTACGTCAGGGCTATGAGTCGAGATGCAACGCTGCTGTAGTTTCATTTAATACAAAACGCCCTCTCTCCACTCTACATAGATCAATCTTGGGGAAAAGCACCAGACCACTAGTGCTTCAATTAGAGGAGAAACGTTTTAGGAAACGTAGGGGTGTGTTTAAAGATTTAAGAAAGGATAGAAAACGAAAAAAAATTAATAACAAAGAAAGTAGTAAAGATTATGGTGAACATTGTCAAAAGCCAGATATGACCACTTTAGAGTACGATCGCTGCAAAGAGGACTTTTTAAAAAATTTACCAAGCTCAGAAGAAGACAGAAGAAACGTTGAAATATCAACGATTCTTCAAAGAGATTCCAGTGAGTGGTTAGAACTTAGAAGGAAACTTCTTACAGCCTCTAATTTCTCCAAAGTGGTGAATAGACGTCAAAATTCTAGTGTTAAAAATTTTGTTAAAAATCTTATATATCCAAAAAATTTATGTAATATGCCGTCCATAAAACATGGAATAGAAAACGAAACAACCGCAATGGAACAACTAGCATCACAACTTAATATTAAAATAGAGCCTTGTGGTCTTTTTATTGATAAAGAGTTACCTTTTCTAGGTGCAACTCCGGACGGAGTTGTGCAGGGAGAAGACACAATAGTAGAAATAAAGTGTCCAATTTCTGCATTCAGGACTTCGTTGGACGAT
This sequence comes from Amphipoea lucens, assembly GCA_947508005.1. NCBI lineage: Eukaryota > Metazoa > Arthropoda > Insecta > Lepidoptera > Noctuidae > Amphipoea > Amphipoea lucens. The sequence continues at coordinate 6,894,377 of OX382373.1, read as the reverse complement.
GCAATAGATAAAAAAAGACGGGTTGCACTCCGGGAGTGCCGGCAGAAGTGAAAACTTGAATATTAACGTTGAAATAAATCAATTATTAATTTAATTAATATTAGGTACTCATTTTTTTTCAATATTTCTGCGTCACTTTTTTCATTAATAGATGCACTTTGTTCAATTTCCATATTTTAAACACTTTCGGTCTTATTCATAAAAAAAGCCTATTGAAGGTTTAAACCATTCATTAGTTAAAATGCTCAATAGGCCTTTATAACATTCGATAAAATTTTGTATTCATAAACGCTTCATAAACGTTCTATAACTAGAATGTCCTACAACTTCTAAATGTTGCCATTATAATGAAGTCATCCAACAAATTGGCCAACACATTAAATCGGCATACGAGAATATCTGTCTACGAACCGAATATTTGTGTCCATAGACATTATTACGTATGAAAAACTAATTTATTGTCTACAGTTTCAACAGTTTTGACGCGACAACGTCATGGTCTTCATGGAAACAATATGAATATGTCAATGAATGAATTTGATATTGTATGTGTCAAACTAAAAAACTTTTGAATAATTTTTTTGTATTTAAAACTAGCGGCCCGCCCCAGCTTCGCACGGGTGCAATTTTTTTTTTCGAATTTCCAAAATTTTCTTTCATACAAACGTTGTCCCGGCAATACCGATCACAACAAAAAAAGAATTAGCGAAATCGGTCAAGCCGTTTTCATGTCAAGTCGTGACAACGGAAAACGGGTTTCATTTTTATTATATAGATAAATGAAATTAAGACCGGAGACTAGTTGCAATAAAGGGCAAAGAATTGAATATTGGTTGGAGGAGGATAAGGTGTGTACCTACTGTTACAGCTAAAATGTGTTCAAAGTAAGTTATGTTTTGTAAACATTCTCAATTTCTTATACTTATGCTTGCTTTTGCTTCTAATCCTTAGATTTTTTGGAAGAATTGGTCAGGGAGAGGTCTCCATAATAGAAAATAAAAACACTGACACAAGCACTAACGCTAAACAGGGGCAGCCTGGCATGATTTACGAATTAGGTGCCTATCCAATTTACAATTTTACGAAGAACTTCGTTTGCCTGTACAAAACTCATTGTAACAAAAAAAAAACCCGCCATAAGAATAATAATGACTGTGAGATTCGGCCGTTGAACGAGTTGACGAGTGGACGTGTGTCGGTTGTCCCTACGCTTTTTTGTTTGTAAATTACGTGATTGGTTGCATTCTAAGATTATCGATTCCTTGTCACTCTTGTGGCGCTTAGACCTCGGGTGTCCTCCCACTGGGCGGTACTAAAGTGAAATAGAACTATTTCTACTATTGACGTTTGAATTGTGCTTGAAAAAGTGTTTGTGATTCGCTGACTCGAACCCGGACCGTGTGAGTAGGGAGACTCAGGCGCTAGCCGCTGCGCCACCGTGCAAGTGGCGGGGGTCCTCTAATTACCGGTACACTACATCTACGCGCGCCTGACGTCATCCGCCTACTTGCTACGATCTACGCGCTACGAGCCGGCGGCTACGACTGCTACGAGCGGTGCATCGGCTACGAAAGTGATAGCGAGACGTTTAGATCTGTATTACTATTTTATTAACGGTCGAGTTTGTATACAATGGCAAGCGTACAACGTACTCCGCCTAAGTCTCAACCTAATATACTGAGTCAGCCGCGCTCCGAACCGGATTTGAACTCACCCATCACGACGAGTGAGTTTGTCAACACCAGAAATAGACGAACGAAACAAAAAAGCTCACCACAAAGTGGGGCCAGCCCAAATCGGGAGGGACTGCAAGACACTTTGGTTGGCTGGAAATCTGACCAAAATACTGACCTTCCCACGATGCTAACAGAACAGTCGACTATTATAGCGGAACTAGCAGCAGACATAAAAGTGATCAAGGCGCAAAATATTAAGATACAGGAGTCAAATGCGGAAATATGTAAGACTAATGCCGGTATTGAACGATCTATAAATTTTATGAATGAAAATTTTGAAGACTTAAAAAGGGAGGTGGAGGAACTGAAGAAAGAAAGACAGGCACAACGCTGTTACATTGAAACCCTGGAGAGAAAGATTATTGATTTACAATTAAAATCACGCTCGGCTAGCATCGAAATACGTAATATCCCGCCGACCGACGACGAAAATACTGGCGTTTTAATAAAAACCGTATGTAACATCGGGAAGCTAGCAGGAGTTTCTATTGCTGATGCAGAGTTCAGAGATATTTATCGCCAACCAGGAAAATCCACTCCGACGTCTACCATACGCCCCATCATAGCGGAGTTTAAAAGTGTACAAATGCAACAAGATCTAATATCAGCTGTTCGAAATTATAATAAGAATATACCTATAAGAGACAACAAACTGAACACTGAACAAATCGGCATCCCCGGGAAACGGCAGCCAGTCTATGTTGCGGAACAGTTACCTGGAAGCTCTAAAAAGCTCTTCTATATGACACGTGAATTTGCAAAGAAGAATACATATGCTTTCTGCTGGATTAAAAATGGAAACATCTTTCTTCGTAAGAAATCTGGTGATAAACAATTACTCATAAACTCCGAAAAGTGTCTTCAGAACATTGGTAACGAAAACATATGACTACTTACGCCCACATGTAACCTATCTCCTTTTTGTGTATTTTTCCTTTTTCGAACATGTAAACTATATCCATACTACCTTGTTTGCCTATTGTTAGTAATAATGCATATCATCCACTTCCATATATTCATTCGTATATCATACAAAACAAATAACTCACATAACAACATTCGTATATCATACAAAACAAATAACTCACATAACAACTACAACGAAGTATCATTTAATTTTATAAACCCACCAGACAATCCACAAACTCATACAAATACGAATACACAAACAAACAGATTTTTACTTACTATAATAAGTTGTGTTTTTCTATATAATAATAACACAAAACTATTCTGCTTTTTATGCCTCCATCTAGTGTCGGTTTTTGTCTCAAATGGCTACTATAAATAATGTTATTGATGATTTGGAGAATCTTAACTTGGAGAGTGCCTTCAGTTGCTATCCACAAGATTGTAAAAAGTTTATAAATGTTTCCGAGAATAACATCAAATTGTTACATATTAATATACGTAGTGTGAAAAAGAACTTTGATAATCTCCAGGCACTGATATGTTCAACAGATATCAATTATGACATCATTGTGTTAACGGAGTGCTGGCTAAGCAAAGTCAATAACCCACCAAAACTGAATGGATTCCTTTCGCATTCCACTAATAAAACAAGCAGTCAAAATGAAGGTGTAATCATCTACAGTAAAATTGGATTGAATACTACAGTTTGGGAACCAAACATAACAAATGCAAACTGCCTTATATGTCAATTAGATAGTAAATTTGCTTTTGTAGGCATTTATCGCCCTCCGTCTTATAACACTAATAGTCAAATGGATACGTTCTTGTCTAGCTTAAATGACGTCTATAGTAGGCTCTCTTCCATTCCAAATATTGTGCTGGTCGGCGACATAAACATCGATATAAAACCGGGTAACACTAGCCCTCATAGCCTTGATTATCTTGTCTTAAATGCGTCCCATGGACTTCTGCCAACTCACCTAATGCCTACGAGACTGCAAAACTGCCTTGATCATATTTTGGTTAAGTCTAAACTACCTGTCACGTCATTGATTCTTGAATCTTCCATCACCGACCATAAACCTACTATCCTAGCAATAAAAAACGCGAACCCAATGTATAAAAAGATAAATTATACCATTTCTCGTACTAATCTTGATGCAATTAAATCAGAACTAGAAAAAACGAATTTCTCCGAAATTTATGAAATACATGACGCAAACGAAGCCCTAAATTCTTTTACATCAATACTAACTACTGTAATAAATAAACATACCTCCAAAGTAACTATTCCAAGGAAGCAATGGATTACTAAACCATGGATAACTCCAGGCTTACTGAAATGTATCCGAAATAAGGACATGCTGCACATGAAATCAAACCTATCCCCAGACAATTTAGTACTAAAAGTCACTTACACGCGATACAGGAATTTTTGTAATGATTTACTCCGAAAGCTTAGGATAGCCTATGAAACTAGTGAGCTAGAAAAGTCTAAAAATAAACCAAAAGCCCTCTGGAAAACTATTCAAACAATTACTAACACCAATAAAACACGAACTAGTCCTGTCGAACTGCTAAAAATAAGTGATGATCCTCAATCCTCAGTTGATCGGGTGTGCTCTTTCTTTAGTGAGATTGGGAAAAACTTAGCAGCAAATATTTTGACTAATAATAGTCAAACATTTCCACCCTTGGACCGTGATCAATTGAGGATATGCGAATCATTAAATCCGTCACAGTCCAACTCCTTTGTGTTACTTGACACCGATGAAAGTGAAGTGGAAACAATAATTCTACAGCTCCGTAACGATTGTGCGGTGGGTTGGGACGGGGTGTCGTCTGGCTTGCTTAAAACTTGTCGTCACATCTTGATTCCACCAATAACCTATATCTGCAATCTTAGTATAAAATTAGGGCTTTTTCCAGATGGCCTTAAGAAAGCCATAGTTCATCCTATTTACAAGGGTGGGAGCAGAGGCTGTGTCAACAATTACAGACCCATCTCTGTTCTGCCATCACTTTCTAAGATTTTGGAAAAGGTCCTTAACGTACGTCTTAAAAGCTTTCTCGACAAGCATAGTATAATTGCTGAAAACCAGTATGGCTTTAGGTCTGGTGTCTCGACGGAAGATGCTGTTTTGGACCTTACCCAATTCATAGCAAGGAAGCTGGATGGTGGAACAAGGTGCATGGGCATCTTTCTGGACTTGTCCAAGGCTTTTGACACAGTCTCTGTTCCTAAACTTATTTCGAAGATGGAGAGACTGGGTGTACGTGGCAAAACTCTGGATATATTCAAGGATTATCTCAGAAATCGGTATCAGCAGGTAAAAATAGAAACGTACATTAGCAAAGAGGAAACCATTACTTACGGTGTGCCCCAAGGAAGCAATTTAGGCCCCACATTGTTCCAAATCTATATTAATGACCTCTGTAAGATGATCCTTCCGAATTGCAAGATTGTTACATATGCCGACGACACCGCGATTCTCGTTCACGGACAAACCTGGGACGTGGTCAAAGATAGGGCGGAAGCTGCTTTGAAGAGTATTATGGACTGGTTCAACAAGAATTTACTTACCCTGAACCTTGATAAATCCAGTTACATTCCCTTTGCTATTAAGCGCAGTACAGGGCCGTCGTCGAATTTTACAATATCTGCACACTCCTGTTGGAACCCAACCTCATGCTCCTGTCCCTCGTTGGTAAGAGCTGACTGTGTGAAATACCTTGGTATTCAAATTGATAGTGGATTAAGGTGGGACAGGCAACTCGAAGCGGTAACAAGTCGAACAATGCGTCTTGTCTACATATTTAAATCTCTAAGGGATTCTGCTGACGTCAGTACATTAAAAATGGTCTACTATGCGCTTTGCCAGTCGATCATTGGTTATTGTATTGCGTCTTGGGGTGGTGCAATGAAAACAAATTTCATTAGGGTAGAAAGAGCCCAAAGAGCTGTCCTCAAAACAATGACTCGTAAACCGTATAGATTTCCTACAGTGCATTTATACGAGGAATGCAAAGTGTTAACGGTTAGGCAGCTCTTTATCCTGCAAGCGGTCCTCAGAACCCATAAAACCATGCCCAGGTCCAACCCGGAAAAACGCACAAACATCCCCTCCGGGGTAGGACATAAAACAGCTTTTGCAAGGCACCAATACTACGTCATAGGTACACATTTATACAAGCAGCTACACCGAAAACTTAACTTACTTGATTCTAACAGTTACGAGCTAAAACACAAGATCTCTCAGTGGCTACTTCAGCAGGATTACATTACAACAGAAAATCTGCTGACATACATCTCTTAAACTCAAACACACATAACATCTCTCCTACCAACACATCATACTATATACATTCACCACACTCAACACCACACACACACACACCCATCCAAAAATATGCAACCGATTCATTCAAACCTTCGTACTTTTAGTTTTTAATTTCTATTTGTTACTTTTTATTTTTATTTTCGTTTTTGGTACCACAACGTCGCTGGTTTAACTTGTTGTTGTCATTTAGTAAATTTAACATTTTAGTATAACATAATGGCTGAACCCTATCCCTTAAGATACAGGCCAGACCTAGTTTAAGGGATAGAGGTTAAAATTATTGTACTCCTATGCTAAAGTTGTATTGAATTATGTCAACTCAATGTATGCAGTGCAATGTGTTTTCGTTTATGAAATAAAATTATTATTATTATTATTATTATTATTATTATTTGTTATTTTGATGCCGCTACTGATTAATTAAATCAGTATAAATAAGATAATGAAGAGAAAGAATTTATAACATTAGTTTTGTATTTCAGGTCAATAGGACTAGTAAAGATGGTGCTTCACTACGAATAGCAGAAAATGAAACGGCCTACAGAAGAGATGGCACAGATGGCAAATGAAAAGCAAACATTTTAAAAATGTTGTTCTGCTTGCACAAGTTTTAGAAGCCAAATTAGAGTTTAGAGTATTGTTCAGCCGTGAACAGGCAAGAGTTACTTACGCCAGCGTCAGCATCAAGAGCGACATACATTCGTTCCACATAAATTAGTAATTAGTAAATGAATAAATTAGTCATCAAGCTGGAGTAGAGTTTGATTCATCTTCCATAATTCCTCTCACTATGGCCAAGACACCTTTAGCCATCACCAGTTCTATGAGTCTGTGGGACCGGCAATGACAAAACTATTTCCTGTGTACACATTGCACGACGTACACAAACCCCTATTCCTACCCAAATTCTGTCTGTTCCCGTAGGTCTCCCGTAGGCTTGTATGATAGGTTAGGGTGTTAGGATAACTAGGGTGTTAAGTAGTTGCTGTAGGTTTATAATCAGTAGGGTGAGGTAACCATAGATACCAGGCTCAATTGTTACAAACTTAGCCACACTGTATGCATTTGGAATAACAGCCGTACTAAGCTGTAAGTCCCGGTGCGTACAAAGGATAGGACGTGGAGCATGTTTTGCAACATAGCTTCACGGCCACACCCTACTGGAGCATCTCCCTGCAGGGTGTAAACTTCCGTGGTCGACACGGAAGCATTGTTTTCACACAAAAGCAGCAATGTCCCACAGTATTTCTTGTTGCTATAATGTGCTTCGTTATATTTTTCGTCGCTTCTATTTTGTATTGTAGGTAGGTATATAATAATAGACTAAATTGGTTAAACAGAAGTTCAAAATAAATTAAATACAACTGCGGCTCCTCGAAGTACAAACTGACTTTTCAAACATTTGTACTTCAAATGTCATTTTCTTCGGCCATCTTTGTCGTGTCTCACTTGGTTCACTTCGGTTGGCGCCGCCGTAGAAAGAGATGGGGGGGGGGGGGGGGAATCTCTCCTGACGGTCACGTGTCCTGACGCGATGCCCTGACGCGAGTTTAACATTTTTTACCCATTACAAAAAGTGTTCAACGCCGCTAAAGAAGTTTTCACTTAAAAAAAAAATAAGGTTTTGGAGGAAAACGAAAGATGGACTTTCCATAAATTTGAAACATCCTTGGTACATTCAGGTGCAGGGACAACTACACATAACTGGGAGAAATACATGTATTTTTGGCGTATGGTCGGGATGCAAAAATCATATCAAAACTGAAATTATACAGAAAGACGATCATTATTGGGCACAATTCATGGAACCTAAATTAACAAATTTTTACTTATCATACATGTTACCAGAGTTATGTGATCCCAGACATACACGGAATATGGAAATTAGGGATTTAAGGGAATTCACATAAATGTTCTTGCTTTCGTCATTCTCCTCCTCTTGATTCCTTTTTTTTTTAATTTAAATGTTTTCATTAATAACAACTTATTTTAAAATTCGTTCTTTTCTCCTCCTCCTCAAGTCGTACTCCTCATTACTGAGGGTCGTGATCCTCCCTTGAAAACAACTTTTCCCTGACGATGTTTCGCCATCTCTGTCTATCCTTGGCCAAGTGAAGCGCATCATGAAATTTCGTGTCAAGAGAAGAGCTTATCTGGTCAGACCATCGCAATGGGCTGCGACCTCTTGGTCGTTTACCATCCACCTTGCCGGTAACCATCAGTTGTTCGAGGTTATTGTGTTCTATTCTAAACCATCGTTAAAGCCAAAATGTATGAAACTTTCTAATCTTAATAAGCCGACTTATATGTACCAGCCGATTGGGGCTGAAACACTACGGCCACAGGGTCCGAGTGCCCACTTAATTATTAGAGAAATCGCCAAGCGATTGGTCGACTCTTCACGTGACCAGAGGACTAGCCTATTTTTTGGCCAAAGAATCAGCAAAAAGAAAGTAATTTTAAGGCCGGCGCTCACTGACGGCATGGCACGGCGTGTCATGGCAGAGGATTTTATTACTAATCAAGTTATTTTAAATCTTATTTCAATGAGTTTAGAATTCATGTTACTTTATTTCGATACCACGATGCCGGGAAATGACGCTACGTGCCGCGGGACTCTGCGGCATGACGCGACGCGCCGAGGGATGCTGCGGCATGACGTGTTATGCCGTTTCATTCCACGTAATGCCGCGGCGCGCCATTGCATCCCGCGGGACGTGTGGGTCACTTTGTGTCGAGGAATTATGATTGCTAAGCTGGTTGAAATAAGGTTGAAACTTGTGCAGCGGTCATTTCGGTTAATGGGGCGCAGTCCAGTCAGGGCGGGCTTTCAGCAGGATTCCACGGAACGCCGCGGGATGCCGCAGCACAACCTGCCGTGCCACGCCGTCAGTGAGTGAGCAATGGTCTTTGGTCGGTCATAGAACACTAATGCAGTAGGTATATTGCGGATTTCGCGGTAAACTTTGCTTGCGTGATGTAGGTTGTGATGTGAAACAAAAGATTGGTGTAGTTCGTTTGTAGACGTCGCTACTCAAATATTATGTATAAATAACTTTGTCTTTGCTTTGTATTTGCTATGCGAATGATGAGCGTCCCATGTTTTTTTTGTTATTATATTATTATTTACCTGTCCATTTAAAAGAATTTTATATATACTGCACATACAATGTGAAAGCTAATTTTTATGTGAATGTAATAAATGAATGTTAAGTTTAATCATTTTATTTCTTGACATCCTTCCAACAATAGTACAGTTCACCCTAACTGAATCAGTATGTCAGTGCGAGTGGGATAGAATGATACATAGCGCGGGGAAGTGGGGGCAAAATCTGAATTTGAGCTGAACTATTACAAGCCCTTAAGCCTTATCTACAAAGTAGGAACGCGTTACATTTCTTATCCACCTCCTCGAACGTTATTTGCTTGTGCAGTTCCGTTTGACTTTGAATCGGATTTGAGATTTGATCAGGAGAGATAGAATCAAGAAACATGTTTAGGATATTATACTTAAAACTTTTTATACTTTTAACTAACTCAGAAAAGGCACTCAGCAAAGTCCAATACCTGTCCATCCATGTTTAATTTCTAGGAGTGTTGGTTAAAAGAAAATCTTATTGTTAGTTGTCGTAGCTACAGGGAGGTGACCGTCCAGTTGACCAACCGTTCGCATTAGTTTTCCCCCAATTTCCTGTCGCGTGACTATTGTTGCTAAAAAAACTTAAACCTATTTCACTTTGCTTGAACTTTCTGGTTTGATCCTCGATATAAGGCGATGTGTTTGGCGCACTTCCAATCCAACTAACACACATAGAACTTGTATACGAGCACAAGCTTCTTTTCTCACTCATGTAAAAAATAACTAGGACAGTACCAGTTATATTCTTCCAGGATATTTCGCAGCGTGTCTTTAATTTGTAATGCGTTTTTTACGCTGAAATGCTCGGAAGCTAACGTTAAGAGTGGCTACGTTAATGCGTAATGTTGTACTAATTAACTATTAGAAGGACTAAGGAAATATTTTACCATCACTGTTGTACAGTCACGTCTAAAAGTATGTATACACTTTGCAATTTTCAATTGCGATTTTTTCGTGAAATAACGAATGCAACGTTGAAATACGACACTTAACATAAACCTATGGGTTCGAAAATACTATTTTCGAAATAAAATAAAATTTCATTCAAAAATAAAGTTTAAAATCGCCTTTGAATAAAGCCAAGTGTATACATACTTTTAGACGTGACTGTACAGACGCCAGCACATTAAGCTAGTACAATCTGTCAAATTTATTTAATAGATTTTCAACTTTATATCGCTAAGTTATAAGGTTCAAAGTTGATTGGGAAAATTTTACAGTTTCGGGTAGCTTGATGTGCTGGCGTCTGTAGGTACTAATAGCATTTGGAAAAGTTTGGCTAAGAGTCGATAGGAAACCGGAAAAGATTGCACAGTCATACTTCCTATTTTGCTTTCCCTACACCAACAACAAAGAGGTGTACACAATCAAATGAAGGTATTTAATCTGTCTAGTACTTCCGCCCTAAACCTGTCTTTTATATATAACGATTGTTGTAGTTTTTCGGATATTTATTTATGAAGGAAAGTTTTCGGTAAAGGAAAACATCTTGAGGAAACCGGCATGTCCTAGAACCGAAAATTCGAAGACATGTGACATCTGCCAACCCGCATTGGGCCCGCGTGGTGGATGACGGCCCACTCCCTCTCACCGAGAGGAGACCTGTGTCCCAGCAGTGGGAACATTATAGACTGATATGTTATGTTATGTATTTATTTAGACAACCAACATCAATACAACAAGTATATTACAGAGTACGTGTATTACAGTATTGAATGGCTAATAATAGGTTTATCTGTATAACTAGGATATGATTATATAATAAATGATGGTATAATATGATGATTATATAATATAATATGACTAGCTGCGCCCCGCGGTTTCACCCGCGTAAATGTCGATCCCGTAGGAATATCGGGATAAGAAGTAGCCTATGTATTAATCCAGGGTGTCAGCTACCTCCATACAAAGTTTTATCAAAATTCGTCCAGCCGTTTGAGCGTGAAGAAGTAACAAACATATAAACACACCCCCACACACACACACTCACAAACTTTCGCCTTTATAATATTAGCACAGTACTACGTACAGAAAGGACACTCCCTTCCCCGCACTAACATCAGTTACCGCACCTCACCCCGCACTTCGGCGTATTCGTCGCAGTTATTTAACAAGAGCGCTCGCAAACACAAGTACCTCACGCACACATTCATACGTGTACAACGTCATAGTAATAGGTAATTATTTTGCGAGCGTTGTATGGAGTGTCCGGGGTGTGATATTAGTGTGAATGCGATACTTTATTTTTAATAAATGCAAATCCATCACGACATAATAATAATTTTAATCAATTCACCATTTCGTACTAAGGTGTTCCTAAAATATATCCCAATATCTAACACCTGTCCTCTTAGTCGAAACGGGTCGGTATTTGTAAAATAATACTTAATTTATCGTCCTCCACGATACCCGGAGCTTCGGTAATCAACAGATGGTGAGTAAATGGAAATTCCTTTCCCAAGCAACCTCTGAATTAATTCAATATGTCGGGTCATCTTACTTAATTAAATAACCTTAAAACTCTTCTCTGTAATTACCTTTCTGTAATTCGTTTTTGAGAGGTAATGGCAGAGTGTTGTGTTTTGTTACTTGTAAAGTTACAGTTTTCATATGATAGCAGCCATCATGAAAATCTGTAATAGGGTATTACACCCATTTTTGAATAGTGTCTCAATAAGATTCTATAGTGATAATGAAACACAAAAAAATTCACAAATTTTTTATTCAATCGTTAAGTGCCATAAAAATGCATTTAAATTTTGCATTTTCAAATTTCGCGCGTAATTTTACGAAAACGCTGGACGCAGTGGACTCCTTATTGCTCTGTGGTCATGACGTCAGTTGGCTGTGTAAACAAATGCAGTGATATTTTTAAGCCTTTATAGATTAAAGGTACGCTGATAATTGGCAGTTGACACTTCTAAGTTTACATAACCGTATGACGTAATAACATGGCGACTACTATTTCATGGTGTTATGAAACAGATTAAAAAAGCTGAAACTTTCTTTGAATTTTTAAATTTAGTTTGCTATTTTATGTACTAAAACTAACGTTTTCCAATTACTTTTTGCCTAAGCTATCTCAATAATATACAGGGTGTTACAGAAAGGGTATATCAATACGAACGGGTTGAAGAGAGTATCTGGTCTAGAATCTCTGTACAAAATTTCAGCACAAAAGCAGTAACTTTGAAAATGCTTAATATTTTTTTATTTCGATAGTTTATTAAATTGAAATCATAACAAACGTGTCACCGCACTACGAGGGTCATTATCCATTATCTGTAGTGTGTCTGTGCGCCTAGTACACGCACATCACGCCGCCGCGCGCCAGTGCAGCGCCGTGATGTCGAAATAAAAAAATATTAAGCATTTTCAAAGTTAATGCTTTTGAGCTGAAATTTTGTACAGAGATTCTAGACCAGATACACTCTTCAACCCGTTTGTATTGATATACCCTTTCCGTAACACCCTGTATTTTTAGATTTTTCTCATATAGTGTAAAATACCCTATTGTTACCAGTATTTAACAACTGTCAAGCTCCGCTAATGAAGCACAATTGATTTTCTATGGTTTCGTCGCCAATGGGCGACGCGCGCCGCTTGACCGGTTAAGATGTCAAAAACGCTCTGTATTTGTACAGTCGTTATTGTGTGACCGCTTTCTTACGAAATCAAAGCTTTACGGAAATAGAAAAAGTGGTCCAGCAAAAGGAATTAATGAGAGTTTGACTTTGTAAGAGGAAAACTCTGCGAAGTTAAAAGTGGAATGAACTTGGCCTGATAGCTAGAATGGTATAGTAGGTCACATAGAATTATTCATCTGGGTAAATACTTCTCTAGATCGAGGTACAGTCACGTCTATAAGTATGTATACACTTGGCTTTATTCAAAGGCGAATTTCTCCTCCTTCAGTATTTTCGAACCCATACGTTTATGTTAAATGTCGTATTTCAACGTTGCATTCGTTATTTCACGAAAAAATCGTAATTGAAAATGGCCAAGTGTTGACATATTGGTGCTCGTGACTGTACTGGTTTTCACTTCCATCCTAACCGAATACTATTTTATTTTATTAGGTTTTGCCTGGTGACTTGTTTATCCACCTGCATAGCTATTCACAAACACTCGATACGCTTCCGTATCGTATCGAACATTAATCATTGTTATCGTAGGAGTCTTCTAAACGCTGTTCACAAGGCCAAAACCCGAAAATTTTGTCAGTTTAAATCAAATACATGCCCGCTATTCTTCCAACAGCTATTTGCTGTTGAGGGCAAGTCAAATCAGGTTATCGAAATGTCAGGTTTTCGATACGATAGCCTGTCGTATGATTGTGAATCAGGGCTCTGATCCGAAAACAAATTACGGTACCTAGATATTAATCGTAATGTTCTTGCTCTACAATGAACCGCCCTTATGATGTCGTGTGCACTCAGCAGAACTAAGCTTATCTGTAATTACCACTGAGAGGCTTGTCTCTGTTGCTAGGTAATCGTCTGTCCCATCTGAGGTCATTAGGACCTCGCGGTTCGCAGGGCTATTATACAGCCGACGTTCCACGTTGTTGGGCGTTTACCTGCAATGAACATAATTTAAGCACGTGTATTATTATGTCATACTATTCGTGTGTGTACTATGTTATAGAAATATCATTTGTATTATAAATAAGATACCTACACGACCTAGAACATAACCTCTTTAATAAACAATGTATAAGGAAAATCAAATCAGACTTCTCATGGCATCCTTTTGTTCTGTATCACAACAAGGAAAAACCTAATACTTGTTCAAGAAGAGCAAGTAAACTGTGATAATAAAATCCAACTTTCAGTGTCCGTCTTACTTATGTACAAGTATACTGGCATAATTATTCTAGGAACGTGTTTCAACGTGCCACAAGCAGCCCCTTATAATATCCCGGCTGGTATAAAATGTCTTTGCTGTTGAAAATCTAGCGTTAGATATTTTTTTTTTGCAAGCTCTAAATAATCTTTACTAGCAGTTGCAAGTGGATTTTACTATTCGCGTAGAATATTTTGGGCTTTTTACTGGTTACTGGTTAAAAGTGGTCTGCGGTTATGTTGTTTCTTTAAAGCGAGCAGGTCATCTATTTGAGCCGTAAAATAATAAGATGTGAAGTTAAATATCAGCATAAGAGATCTCCGACATAGCTACGTAATATTAAGTATCTTTACATTTTTATATGGCGTTTAAGACCATCAAGGCTACTATTAAACTTGGTACAAACATGAAGGTGTCTTTAAGGGAAGAGGTTTAAAAATAGAACCGTAGCAAACGTCAATAACGATATAATATATCGAGGAGCTTCGGTGAAATACTTTTAATAAACTTGTTACTTTTATTGAAGCTCTTTTCGCTAACGTGGGCACTAAAACACTAAAAGGTAACAACCAATACGGGTTTATAAACTCGAGGGGAAACAACATACTTAATAAGCACTTACTCCAAAGCGCTGAACAACTAAACTCCCCAGACACAGATATTCTTAAAATGAAATGTTGTTAATTCACACAAAAAGGTTCATGAAACAATTTGAACCAATTTTCAGGTAGTATTTTACCAATTTATCTAAGGGAACATAGCTTTATGTATCTATAGTCAATTTTATTCATTTTTTTTAACAATCTGGTAACTCTTTTGGTAATTTTAACAAACGATGACAAAAAACTTATTGGAAAATTGAGGAGCAATCATTCAATTAGTGTTTTGTCCATAAATTAACGAAATACAACTGAGTATGGAGAAATCATAATTACGATCATATTATGATTTCTCCATACTCAGTTGTATTTCGTTAATTTATGGACAAAACACTAATTGAATGGTTGCTCCTCAATTACTAATCCCTCAAAATAAAAAAAAATATGCAACCGCCAATTCAAGTGTACTACTTTTCCGAAAATGGACGAAAAGATAAATAAAGTAAAACTGTCATCACATCTGTCAATAAACCCGAAGCTCAAGGAAGCGATTCCCGTGCAAACTCTCGTAACGTTTGAGGATTTTTTGGTTACCCGATAAAGTGACTTCAAGGTTTCTTTAACAACCCTGACATTTTTATTACTATGGCTCTTTTAAGGGTCTGCGCTTAGCATAGTCTGTGTATCCTTCTCAAAAGACGGTGCATTACTTATATTATTATATACTGTGTTGGTGACTCATTAACTACATTCGGTCATACCTCATCACTCCAGGAGGGGCAATTCCCGTAATTAAAAACGTTTAAAATCTAGTCGCAATCTCATCTCAACGATAACCAATGTCAAAAACTTGCCTATCTGACGTCCATAATCCAGTTACTGGGTATTACGATACCCCTTGGTAAGACTGCTTGTCAGATTTTCAGGCATCTGACTACTCGTAACGACTGTCAAAGTTTAGGTCACACGAATGACAGCCGGGACCAACGGCTTAACGTGCTCTCCGAAACACGGAGGGGTCTCGGTATGTAAAGATGGTCACCCATCGACAGACTAACAGCGGCAAGCCTAGCTTAACCTGAATGATCGACCTGTGCGGCTGTATTATTTAGCCACGGGGCCCTAATATCCATAGGTATGTACTTACCTATTAACTAGAATTAAACACAACGCCCAATTGAAAATCTCATGTAACCTGCTAAGATGTCTCGCTGATGGTGGCGCATGAGTTGGATCATTTAGCTCTCTTCAAAATGGTTGAGCTGAATGGTGCTAATACATGCGTCATGTTCGTGAACGGGCGCCGTCAGTAGGGACTGGTCATCTCTTTGCTGCCATAACTTATTTTATTTTATTTAATATTTGAATTATTGTTTTTTATCTTTTCATTATGGACGCTTTTAACGTTCTGCATCGTTCTCACATGTATAAATTTTAACATGAATGATGTAACCAAGACTTTGTAACTATATTATTTTGATTTAAAAGTGTCCATGGAGTTTCTTGCCCGTTCTTCTCCATAGGTACCTACGCTTTGGAATGGGCAACTAGCTTCATCTTTCTGACTGACCGACCCTTTGACAATTCAAAAGTGCCTGTAATTGGTTTAATTGAAATAAATGCTTTGAGTTTGAGTTTTGAGATTGATGCTCCTATCTGAAAGCACTATCGTGTTCGGCTCTTTATATTATTTAGCCACCTATGCGGCTTCAGTTTGCTAGCTTACATCTAGAATTACTCAGCGTCAGTCGTGCCTAATGTTAATGCTGTAGGGAGATCTTTAGACACACAGGCGCAGGGAGCAATAAAAGAGTGGACTGTATAAATAGGCAATGGTTTAATGCGGTCTTATTTAAGTACAGTATAAAACTTTCCCGGACAAACAATCAGTTAAGCAGAAAAGAGTATCGTTCATCGCGGTGGAGTCAGTGGAAGCGAGTGGTCGTCGGGCCGAGCCGTGTCGCCGCCGCGCCGCGCCTCAGCTTGCCGATGACGCACTGATCACGCTGCCTCCGCGTGCAGGCCACGCGCAAGGTATTGTGTTGGGTTCGATTCCCAACAAATGTTCTAAGAAAAATACTTGCAAACTATTTATCGAAACATATTATTACCTACTGATATTTCTTTGTTTCACCATGCAAGACGATATTTTTAAGATTCATATAATATTCAAACCGACGACGCTGTAGACCGCTGCACCGCGTCTGTTATTGTATTGCTCCCGGGAGCAAGCACTTTCAGAGAAAGAAAAAATCTCAGATCACCTGTATAAATAAAACTGTTATATTATCCTCCCTAGAGTAATTTTATTGCCCTTCCAAAAAATACTGCTGACAAAATAAGGCAAGATAAGAACAGGTACCTACATAAATCGGCCAGGTATTTAGTAGAAGCAAAAGTAATTCAAAGCTGTGAGCTTAGTACATAAAGGTATGATTCTGATCTCGGCAGCACGCAGCAGTGCTGCCGCGGCAGTGCGGTCGCAGCACTACTGGTCCTCATACATTTTTTACGGGTTTATACGTGATTACATTCCGAGCATGGCAGCAATGTGACGCAGCATTGCTGCTGTGCTCGGAATGTAATCCGCGGCAGCACTGCTGCGTGCTGCCGAGATCGGAATCATACCTTAATAGTTACTCTGACCTTTCTTTATGGTGACCTTTTGTCCTGAATTTGTGTGTACCAAAGCAAACACAGCTGAAAATTATAAAGCTTTGGGAATAAAAGAAAAATAATCTTGTAAAAGTACTCTCGTTTTATCGTATACAGCAAAATGCGAAAAAACACTTTTGAAAACAGAACAGTAGGAATTCCATATAATAAAGTCCAGCATGAATAAGCATCACCTTTGTAACTATTATTTTGTTCTTTTTTTTTCTTGTCTGTTTATCTATTATATGTGTGTACATGTAAATGGAAAAGTAAATAATAAATTTAAAAAAGTGTCACTCCGGGAGGGCCGACAGAAGTGAAAACTTGGGTAATTATGTGTGTATTTTTTGGATCGTCATATAAACAAAATAAACAGAATACTTTGCCATCACTCACTGACATATCGGAAATACCACAGAACAGTTAAAAGAGGTGTTCTGTGGGAAATACATTAAAACCGAGTACATCCCGAGGATAGCCAAACACATCCGAAGCGGTGTCGGTTACGGTAACAGTGGCGCGAATTCAATGGTTTTTTCCCATCTCAAAAGATGCCCAACGCGCCTAAAGAAGCTTTTACATCAATGAATATATATCATCCCTCGTGCCATGTGTTGTCACCGCGACGTAGGTACTTGTTGCGGCGAGCCGCCGGTATGCCCCCAGGCCGCAATATACCCGAGCTTGGGGCATTCCGCTTCAACTGCATCAAAGTCTGGGTTAAATAGGTTTATCGGTTTGTCAAGGCCCGCACAATATTGTGTGCTTTAATATAAAGTTTATAGAGGTATGAGGAACAGGGTGTAAACTTCACTCATACTCTATAGAAAAGGGAGGATCTTCCGACCAGACGGGTGTTGTGTCTGGCGGGCAACTGCCCAATGATTCATGTCGGGCTGTTGTATATATGCTAGTTGCGCGGTAAACTCTGCTTGCGCGATGCAGGATTTGCATGACGTCAGTATGACGCGTTGTTCGCATGTGGCGTTGTAGATACCACTACAAGTTAATCTGAATAAGACTTCGGCCAAAAAAGTTTTGTCATTATGTCGCCTTTTGTAGTATATACTAAATCACATCAAAATACGCTGGGAATATTTTTCTTATGGATAATTAAACAGGTTTACCCCTGAGCAATTAGTCCGGCCATCCGTCCTATTCAAACCTAAGCGGTATTCGCTACCGTCTGCGGTAGAGAAAACCGAGTGGGTATACGGTAATATTACTGTTCACACTAAAGCGGATTTCGCTTTCCTTGTGGGTAGAATACCGAGTTCAAGGTTTCGCCCAACAAGCGTAACAATACCTATACGGTACCTACTATGGCACCAACTATTCCGTTCTAGCCGCGGAACTTGATACTAAATTTCTGAGCGAAACCCGCGCGGTATGTACCTCTACCCACAGCGGCAGCGAATACCGCCTGGGTGTGAATAGGTCTTTAAGCCTCATAATTAAAGACAGGGTTTGCCCACACCACACAACTCACTTAATATTGTATGCGCAGAGTACTCAGCGAATTATTTCTCATTTTCTAACCCCAGGGGAAGGCCAATGTGTACCTATGTGCCCATTGGGATAATTACTACTAATGTGCCTGTAAACAAAACCACTTTGTAAAGATGGAGTTTCACGCCGACTGAATTACTACGCACAAGGTTAGTCAGCATTAAATATTAACAAGGGGACACAACTTTACTTCTTTACGT
Source organism: Amphipoea lucens (assembly GCA_947508005.1). Classification (NCBI taxonomy): domain Eukaryota; kingdom Metazoa; phylum Arthropoda; class Insecta; order Lepidoptera; family Noctuidae; genus Amphipoea; species Amphipoea lucens. Next base: position 6,875,441 of record OX382373.1, on the reverse strand, counting down.
TCCTCCGTAACGAGAACCCAATTACAATGTATAGCTGTGGGTAACTGCTGAAGTTAAGGAAGATTTCTTAGACTGACGAATGAAGTGCCATTCTCATTGATAGCTTGATAAACTTTGCAGACGAGGAAGTTCTGTATAAACCTTATTAGTTATAATTGGGGCTTGTGGCTAAGTTATAACAGCCGCACGGGTCAATCGATCAGGTTAAGCTACGCTTGCCGGTGTTGTTCCGTAGATGGATGACCATCTTTACATACCAAGACCCCTCCGTGCCTCGGAAAGCACGTTAAGCCGTTGGTCCCGGCTGTCATTCGTGGATCTTTGACAGTCGTTACGGGTCGTCAGAAGCCCGAAAATCTGACAACCAGTCTTACCAAGAGGTATCGTATTACCCAGTAACTGGGTTGTGGAGGTCAGATAGGCAGTCGCTCCATGTGAAATACTGGTATTCAGCTGCATCCGGTTAGACTAAAAGCCGACCCCAACATGGTTAGGAAAAGATTAGGCAGATGCTGAGATGATGATGACCCTAATTCTATCCGCTGTTCGGATGCGGATCGTGACTGTTGCGTACAATGCAGAACTGAGCTGCAACGAATACAGCTCTCAATAACTTCGTCCGACTTTACTAAAATCACTGCCGAGTATAAGTTTGTAATTAAAAGTGTGTGCAGGGCTTTACTTGAACAAGAAACGAGGCTAGAACTCTTCACGTGAAAAATAAAACTGGCTTGATACAGCGCAAGCTGCGCGACGCGCGTGTTCGATTTTCAAATGTAAAATTTATCTTTCATTTGTTTTTGGTGGCCACTACACTCACTAGAACGCTTAATTTTGTTTGCTATGGTTTATTAGTTGCTATTAATGCTTTGTTCAGTGATAACATTTTAAAATGATACCGGGAAATTGATTTTATAAATTTAAACATAGGAATATATAACAAAGTAAGCGTCTAACGATCAGGTATGCTAAACATTATAATATTTGATCAATGATTCTGAATCTGCAGTGATGAACAAATCTGAGAAATATTATTTTTACATGGCTATGGTCTGTATTGCTGCACGTTTTCGAAAGACACGCCTGGCAGTTAGCCAAACTAGGGGTTTATACAACCAGCACGCAAGTTGAAGTGCTAACTTGGAGGTTCGTGACAGAACTGCCAATGTACTAAATCATGCACTAGCTTGGCGAGCCGACGATTGGTACTTGTAGAGATTTCCTTTAGATTTGTTGCAAAACAAATAGCGAAATTCAAAGTGAATTTACAGTTTTATCTTAATGGTCAGTGTGTAATATCATCATCCATAGCACGTCTTCGCCAACTGCTGAGCGTAGACCTCTCTTTTTATATACCAATCCTGCAACTGTTCTTTAGGCATTTAGTTTTCTTCTATTCTCCATTTTTTTACCAATAGAAAATTAATTGTGTCTCATTAGCGGAGCTTGACAGATTAAATAAAGGTAAACAAAAACCACGTGACTTAGTTAACCGACTAAATGTAATACCAGTCACTTCAGTTGTCAGGCTACGTCACAGTTGTACTCTTCAATTTAGTAACATCGTTAACGAATTATAACGTTGCTAAATTAAAGAGTACAACTGAGACGTAGCATGACAACTGAATAGCCTGGTTTTACGTTTAGTCGGTTAACCACGTCACGTGGTTTTTTTGTTTACCTTTATTTAAATTCTCCATAGAAATAAAATAACAGAATTAGATATTTCAGTCTACTACTGGTGTACGACAGTGATAATTTTGTACAAAATGCCTTAGTGATAGATAATGGTTAACTTACTCATTGTAGTCGGAAGATTAATGAAAACCTCGCAGCAGAGCGGTAGGTGCCGGTCTGCATATACACCACTGAAAATAAAAATAAAAGTAGGAAATTGATTGTGGAGGTCTCTAGAGTAGTATCTAGTCTCTGGATATTATCGTATCTGCATAGATATGCGAACTGTCGCCATAATCATTTTACAATATTTATCTACTAGGTTTAAAATTGTGATTTGTTTCCAGGTCCAGAGTCCAGTGCTGGTGGTGGAGCTCAACTTGAACAGACTCGAGGGCACACAGCTCAGGGCGCTGGGTCTGCTGTCCGTGTACGGGTTCAACGTGACGTATGAGGTGCGAGGAGCAGCGCAGTCGCCGGGACCCACTTCGTGCAGCGCCATCGAGTGCAGGCTGCTGGGGCATTGCTACGCCAGACGAGATTATCAGTAAGTTACAGTTATGCTATAAAATTAACAATTTATTTAAGAACTCATTTATTTTTAATATTCTTTTATGTAATTATGGAACTCACTTATATCCAAAAAGGCTGTCTTTTACAATCATGTCATGTCCTTTACGTTTAAATATCAAATAGAGCACAGTCTTTGTTGGAAACCCGTTAGCTAAGGCAAAAAAGCGTGGAGAACAAAACGGGTGCCAGAGACACTGACAAAATATAGTGTCATTCACTGTGTATAAATTCTGGTTTGCGTAGCAAAAAACCTTGCTATCGTAATATAATACCGTGGCAGTTATTTCCGCGGGATTATTCACAGTATTTATTGCTAACTCCACAATATTTTCCGCATCGCAGGGAGTTTTACTGTTCGTGTTTCGAGGGTTACTCTGGAGCGGACTGCGGAGAGGGTCCGCTGTGCCCGAGGACCTCCAACATGTGTAAGAATGGTGGCACCTGCAGGTGAGTGAACATATGGCCCTCCGGCTGGCAGCGAATCATACATATTTACCTCTATGTTTCTAGGACTGACATTCAATTATTGTTAGTTCCATGTTCATGTATGAGTTTTACTGCTACAATATGTTCATTTGACAACACAACATAAAACATTACAGCAAAGGAGGTAAATGTATAGAAAACACATTTTATTTTCTTCAGTACCTAATACAGTTCCAGTTTTTTATTTCTCGAGACCGAGTCATATCTGTTTGTAAGGGTCACAAAACTGTTTGAATGAATTCCGGTTTTTGCGTCGTGTATCCTCAATTTCGATGGTTTTTATTCAGGAACAAAAAGGGGTTAAAATTAAAGTACATACCATAAACTTAACGTACATTGTTTTGTAGATTTCTGACACATTTATCAATGAGAGTACAAGTATTGTAAATTCATATTTGCTGCTATAGGAGTACCTATATGTCATCCAAAGACTCGATCAATATCATAATCATCATCTGCCTAGCCTTCTCCCAACTATGTTGGGGTCGGCTTCCAGTCTAACCGGATACAGCTGAATACCAGACTCGATGAATAATGCTCATTAAAAAATCAAGGCTTTATTCATCGAATCATATTATATAAGCTATATGTATCGACAGACAGATGGGCCCGGCCGCCGTCAGCTGTATCTGTGCGCCAGGCTACACGGGCGACCTGTGCGAGGCGCAGCTAGCACCACCCGGTCAGAAATTACTTAATTTTAATACTTTATTTTCTAGCATTTTTAGTTATTTATTTAGTATCTAAATAGCACTATACTTATACAAAGTATGTTCTTTCTTGTGCTCTTATTTCTCTTTATCGTTTAAAATTTGTGCACCATGAACACACTGGCCCATCTAATATAATAACCTCTTACACTCTCTTAAACGTATTATTTTAGATGAATAGTTGCACACCGATTTGTCTCTTTCAGTCATCAGTAATTTGACTTTCGAAAGAAGAAGACAAAGCGTTATGTAACTATACAGACGCGATACAACGTTTATTAGTAAGGGGTGTATTATGTATACTTGTTTTACTAAACTGTCAGCAATTTTGCAAATAAAATAAGCAAAATTAACAATCTTCTTGCAACCATACGTCAATGTTTACATCTCATGACCTCAAATATATCTCACGACCCATTTCAATACGTAGTCGCTTCCAAAACAAGGAGGCGTTTTCAAGAAATTAATTAGGAATACAAAGAAATGGAAAGCTTTTCTGGCAGAACAACACACGATTATAGAATGTTTCCACTACTGAACAGCCTTATTTCATAATGTTTGTATTTCTGTGAATTTTATAGCAATAATTGTCTCTACCTTACCTAATATATTAGTTACATATTTACTGAAGTCAAAAAGACAATATAACTAAGAACTGAGCACCCAACCAAACCATCTCCCCATAAGGGTAAATCTCCACTGAAAGAGCAGCGGCGCGCAGAGGCCGTAAGAGCAAGTGACTTTCCTTCTTTTGACTAGTCGCTAGAAGGCTCGTGCAGCCTCGCGGCGCCGCGCTGCACCTCCTTTGCCTTCAAATGACTATGGATAATGGCCGCTGCCGGCTGCTGCTCTTTCAGTGAGGATTGACCCTAAAAGTAAAGACCAACCTATTATTCAAAGTTTAACTTAGGTTACAACTTAATTGCCACGTTAGTTTTATTTGAGTTAATTTGGTTCTAGAATGCGACATAGAAGAATGTGCAGAAGTTTGTAAGGAAGGAACAGATTGTGACTGTAATCCGAAGGATACAGACTTCTGTGAGTATTTACATTAATCGATAATGCGAGGAAGCAGTGATAAATTCATTTACTAGAAGCCATGTAACAGTATAAACGTTGTATGTTTATAGCATCAGCACGATTTGAAACAAGACTGGAAGTAGTGGACCATGCAGGTGTAAACATATCTCAAGAAATCGTAAAACAGGTATACACTGAGAAGTTAAAAAACAGAACAATATATTCCAAAAAAATAAAATAATTAATAACAATGATTATTTTACTTCTTTCAGTTGACAAGCTATATAATGGCGTTAAACATAACATTAGAAGATGAAATAGAAATTCTAAACATAAGGTAAGTTCCTCTTTACTAAAAAACAGGTACTTGTTGAACACATGAGATACATTTCGTGTCGTAATGGTGTATGTCTGTGCATGTGACAGTGCGGTGTCGGAGGGAGGCGCACGCGAGGTGTGGGTGCGCGTGTGGGCCGCGCGGCGCGAGGCGGGCGCACTGCGCGCGGCGCTAGCGCGTTTTCGCACACACAACGTGCGTTTGCGCACCGACATGCTACAATTCTACATGCAACCTGCGCTTAGTCTGCACGTGAGTATATGCCATGGCTCGGTCTCAGTAACGTCATCATCCTCTGGACAGCTGATAAAAGCTACACTTAGTGGTTTTCTGGTCTGTACAGGTTTTTTTCTCATTATAATAAATGTTACTGAATTAACCGAAATCGCTTGTTGTTTAAAAGTATGTTACCTGCTAAAAAGTTCAAAGTAAAAACTGAAAACGATACAACCGGTAACCTAGGTATGACACACAGAACAAAATCCATGAACGGCTACATATTATGTAGCAGAATTTGCAGTCGGCCCCCATTTAATTATTTTTAGCAAGGGTTCATTCCGTCTCCCAGATCCCGCCTTTGTCGGGAATAAATACCTACGATACTAGAGGCCACTTGGAAAAGTGCGTAACTCCATGATTATGTTAACTGGCAAATATTTAAAATAGTAAGGCATCCTTTTGCAGACTTTGGCAGTGAACCATCGTCCTGAAATATGGGTGGGCTCGGAGTTCATACTGACCTGTATGGCATATGGATCTCCGAACATTGCCTTCACGTGGTACAAAGATGGCGTCAAGATAAACTTCAATGGTACTACTAGGTAAGTGAGTGATGTTTTAGGGTCAACGGGACTATATATTGTAGATATTGAAACATTAAACTTCAATCATTTAAAAGACAACGCAGTACGTTAACAGCTGGCAGAAAGAAAGCATTGCCATTTAGAAGAGTAATCGTTTTTCAGAGACATTTGGACGCGCACAGTGTCAGAAGATGCGCTCGGTCGTCGCATGTCAGTGTTAGGCATATCAGAGGCGAAGAGGCCCGACAGCGGCAAGTGGTCCTGTGCAGCAGACGATGCTGGCAGGAGACGATGTAGAGCGCTGAGGCTGACGGTGCTGAGACCGCCAGATATACGACTCGTGCCTTCCACAATCACTGTCAATAAAGTGAGTCAATCTTAACCGGTTTTAGATTATTCATCAAGGGGATAAAGCAGTGTTTTATCTCACGGCCCCGAATGCAGAGAATAATTCGAAGGTGAGCTATCTCTGAGTTCACTCTCTGGCTCCACCCAGGAGTTAAAACTAGGCTCCTGAGTGCAGCGAGGGATTTAAGCTCGCCTAAAATGAAGATACCTTTATCCCCAAGGAGAATACTCTACCTTTTGCACCTACTGTGAGGTAATAAAAAGCAATTAGAGTTTCGAATAAGTTATTCATGAGTATTTAAGACATTGTTAAATAACCGGAGAATACTTATTTATATGCAAATTTCATACACTATTTTTTTATTTCTATTTTTGATTTTTTTTTTTCTATTTTTTTTTTAAATTCATGCAATTTCATCAACAACACAATAAATAATAGCGCAGATATGACGCCCAAATCTAACATTTGACGGTTGGCACATTCTAATATGCAAATTCAATAATTTTATTCTTCGACGGCAATTAAAACCTATGGAATGAGAACTCTTTGGTCACGCTGTACTTTAAAAACAAAAGTTCTCATACGATTATTTTTTTTTTGTTGAGTTTTCAAATTCAAATCACATTGTTGACCAGCGGGTTCTAATGAAATTCAGAGGCTAGAGCATATGACTAAGTATTAGGACTTGCTATAGGTTAGGTTACCATGACCTATTTTACATTATCGAGCAGGTGGTGTGAAAAACTTTTATAAAAAAAAGCAATAAACAATTCTCAAATTGTTATGATATAACAGTTGATAATAATTTGTGTCAGGGGGATAACGTAAGTATAACATGTCTGGCGGGAGCGGGGCGGGTGCACGGCGCACTCGGATTCAGTTGGGCGAGGGAGAGGACGCTGCTACCGATGGCGCCGGGCAGAGAGGTCTGGGAAGATCTGTTCCCCGCGGGGAGCGTGCTCAAGCTTTATAATGTACAGGTACGTTTTCTATAACGTAAAATACGCTTAGGCGGGCTTCACAGCTATCCGGGAGACCCGTATGGGCTGTCAGTACGGGCGCCCGGAGCGGAAGCACATGTTAGGGGCTAGAACATCGTTTCACAGCGGCCCGGAGCGGGTCGTGTACGGATCAAGCTGCGTCGCTGTGAAACGATGTTCTAGCGCCTAACATGTGCTCCCGCTCCGGGCGCCCGTACTGACAGCCCGTACGGGTCTCCCGGATAGCTGTGAAGCCAGCCTTAATCTTCCACTTTCTTGCTATTCCATATAACTTTTGGATTTTTAAATAGAAATCTAGCGAGTTCCGCTGTCAAGTATCATCGGTAGCTGGCACCAACGCAAAAGGTGTGACCATGTGGGCTGTAGGAGCTGACGACGTAGCGTGTGAGAGCGACGCCTCCCATGGCTTGCGCTGGCCGAAGACTGCTCCCGGAGCGCACGCGACAGCCTCCTGTCCACCTGGTCACAGCGGAGAGACGAAAAGGTTACTAGACTAAACTGATTTCACAAAATTATGAGAATTCTAATTTGATCATGAAGTAAAAGTTTTACGATGGTAACATATTTTTTAGGTTCTGTGAGCCGAAAACCGGACAACATGGCGTCAAGTGGATGCTACCAGATTTCTCTGGTTGTGTTGCAGACTCACTCAGAGATATCTATGAACAGGTAAAAGAAAATATGCCTACAATGAAGATGTTTTTGTTTATTTCATAACAACCAGTTTAAATTAAACGTATATTATGTTGTTGTCAGTTCACTCTGATATCGCTGGGCTATTCTTGGCGCGCTGTGTCGCACGTGTTGCGGCAGTACGGCGCAGTGCTGCGCTCCCTGCCGACACACCCGGGCGAGGGTGAGCCTCCCCTCACACATGCAGCAGACATGCTGAACTACCTTATGTCTGCTGCAGCTCGGCCAGCTGACAGAAACCACAGCGTGGAACATCTACTGCAGATCTATGACCACCTACTCACACATCCTGATGCTTTCCTTGATGAAGAGGTTAGCAGCTACTGAATATTGATTAGGTTGAAGCAAGGTCAAGTTTATATTTAGTTTAGAATGTTGTACTGATTGGCCATGCTATTTCTATTAGAAAATCTTCGATCTTCAAAACGCGGTAGTGGACACAGCAGGCATGAGGAGTGACTTCGATAAGCGCTACCACGAGTTCACAGTCACAACGAAACCAGCACACGACGACAACGCGGCGCACTTCGAGTTTCAACCTGCTCCAGTAGGGAGCGAGGAGTGGCTCGTAACGTCAGCAGGAGTGGAGCTAGTGGATAGAACTAGCAATGCTTCCGTGGTCACCGTGCTGTATCATGATCTGGGAGCAAGGTTGCCGTCGTTGAGAAGATACGTCGAGTATAAGTAAGGACCCTTTTTTGAATAAATAGTAAATCTTTTATTTCAGGCAATATAACAGTGCATATAACACTGTTAAGAATAATCTTACACCACTAATTAAGAATTTATAATTTGCAATAAGTATATTACACTAAAGCTTACCTTCAGTACACTCTTTTTTATGAATAACATGATTAATATGTATTCTGTAATTTTGTATTCAGATTTTAAAGCAACTTATTATTAAAACTGATTTTAACTTCCATTTAAATTTGCAGCAATAACGTTCGATCTTTTGTTTTTCCAGTATTTGTTTTTTGTATTTTATTTGTTACGTTTTGTTATTTTTATTTATCTATTATTTTCGTTTCCCTCCTACACGGTAGCTGTAGCGGCAACTGTTCCAGGTCCGGCCGCGCGACAGAATACACAGTAGCATCACAACAGGTGCAGGTGTCTGTCAGCGGTGCGGGAGTTGACCCCACGCTCCCTCACACTATCACACTGCTGTTCGCACATTCCAAGAATTATAGTGCTTTTGGTGAGTAAGACAGCAAACACAACGCTCGACAAGGTTATCAACTAGAATTTACGCTCGCTCATGTAGTTGTTCTGCGTCAGCACCTCAGCTCGCGTGTGGAGGTCGGTCGCGCTCGGCGCCGCGCGTGTGGAGCACGCAGGCGTGTGAGCTGCGCATACCGGAGCGCACACACGTCGCGTGCCGCTGTCGGGGACTGGCGACCATCGCACTCTTCACTGTCCACAGGGAGACATTCGTGAGTATTATTATTGAAGAGACTGGTGGAGTAAATAGACCTAATATTGAAATCTACCCAATTTCCGACACCTTAGCAGTTTAATTGTGAAAATAAAAAAGCCCACTTGCAATGCTGCTTATAAAGCAGGAGAACCAAGATAACCGGATTAGTCCAAAGAATTGCCAAACAATTTAAGTTAATCAGTGGGCAGGGCATATTGTTCGCAGAACAGATGGCCGATGGGGCCGAAAGGTTCTGAAGGGGTGACCGGGTACCGGAAGACGTAGTGTTGGTAGACCTTCCACAAGTGTTTTTCCACTCTCTTTACGCTATTATGAGAATTAATACTACAGGCACTCAAGAATGTTTTTTTTTAGACAGGTACAGAAAATGACTTACGAGGCATCGTGAAGATAACTGTGAGCTTGGGAGGTGCGATGTGTCTTGTGGCGGCACTACTGCAGCTCCTCGGCCTGGTAGCGTGCAGTAAGACCAGGTTGCCAGTGCTGCTCAAAGCTGCTACTGCGGGCTTTCAGTCTGCAGCAATGTTAGCTCTACTTGAGTGTGACACGAGACAGGTGAGTTAAAATAACTTAAGTCCTGTGTGTGTGTGTGTCCAGATAATAAGTGAGTGAGGAGTGTTGCTATGTCGGACAGGACGTAGCATGTCCGGGTGCCGTAGGCTGGGCGGTGGCTCTGTGCTGGATGGCGGGCTGCGCCGCGCTGTGTGCTGCGCCGCTGCTGCTGCACGCCGAGCTGGCTGCCACAGCCACGCGCGCACCTTCTGTCGGACTACTGTGCGGTATGTGTAGGTGCAGACAGGCTGGTGTGCAGAAGGGCCGGGCGTGTCGCTATACTCACGTGAACTGGTTGCAGGCGTGTGCACACTATGCTGGCTGACAGCTCGACTGTGGGGTGGCGCGCCGCTGCAGCTGGGTGCGGCCGCAAACGCAGTGTGTGCTGCGGGCCAAGCGCTACTAACAGTGCTCGCTTTCGCACTCGTGCTTGCACTTAGGGGGCGAGCACGCGAGCACAAGCCGGGAAGACACGAGCACGTGCGCGAGCGAGCGCGAGTAGTGCGGCACACGCTAGTGCTACTGGTCACTACGTGCGCCACGCAAGCGGCCGGAGTAGCGTACGTGCAGCCCGCAGAGACCAGCATGCCGCACGTTGTAGTACTGGCCGCCGCCGCGCTGGCTAATGTGAGTCAAGTCAACTCAATGGTATTGATTCTTACTGTCATAGATCATTGGACTCGGCCAAAATTTCCCATTGCTTGTCCAGGGTATAGCGATGCTGGTGTGCTACGTAATTATGGACGAGGAGTGTCTGCAGGCAGCGCGGCGCCTGCTCACGCTCTCTTCACACAGCGAGTGGCAGGACCCACCCGAAGGAGACGCCTCGCATAGTCGTAAGAGAGATTTTTCTTTTTGACCTACAATTATGTTGCCACGATTCCGATTTTTTAGATGGTAGACCTACAAAGAACACCAAAAATGGAATAGAATGCTCCACCACTAATTACATTATATAAAAATTTATTCTGGTCCCAACTCCTCGTTTTTCCAGAACTTGGCAGCTAACTCATTTTTATTGACTTTATTAACTGGATCAGTTTGTTTGTATTAGCTTACTCCTCGCCAAAGTTATCTTCCCGTTAGCCTTGCTTCTCGTGAATGTTAAGCGGTGTGTAGGTACTTACTTAAAAGCAGCAGCATATGAATTTATGTTTTGCTTCGTTGGTGTAATTGTTCTATGCCGTTCCAATGCAAGTATAAATAAATAATAATAATAATGTGTCATACAACGTGGCAATGCTGCCAGTCTCTTGGGTACATTACCAGTCGACAGCGATGCGGATGAATTTTTTGACGCTATATTTTAGTTTTTGTATAATTTTAGTTAAGTTAGGTTTTAATTTTGTTATTTTTGTTAATTAAGATTAAATACCATATAAGCTGTTGCCATCAAATTGTTGTAGTATACATAAAGCAAGCTCGCGAGGTGGAGTGCTCCTCGTCTCATGTGTCGCCCGCTAACACCTACTGGCAAGCGCCGACGTTAGAGAGCCCGAACACCATGTACAGGTGAGAACTGAGGTACTATTTTTACACTGAGTTACTATTATTCAGTTGCGATCACGAAGTACCTTCTTTATGGGACCTGACATGTTCCATTGTTGCTGCAGACGTCAGTCGAGCGGTGCGTGTGTGGCGGACATAGTGCGGTGCGTGGAGTACAAGCACAAGCTGCAGTCACCGCGCACTCACACGCGCGCACTGTGCGACCTGATACCCACAGGTAGCGCTATGTGAATACTTCATTCAGGACCATTGATATATAATTTTTATATATCAATGTTCAGGACATGATTATTAGTAGTTTGAGGAAGCTCAATTTTGGGACATTCTGTAGGCCACTTGTGGCGCCCTGTAATTTGAACTCCCAACGCTTTTCGGTTACTTGTAACTTAACAGACCCAACTAAAAAACGTTAGCCTTTTGACCTCCCACGTTACGCTTGGCATCATACAGCATAGTTACACTGTGGCTCCCGCAGACGGTGACTGTATGCACGCGCGAACACAGCCGCACGTGTCCCACGTGTGTGTGGAGCTGCGCGTGCAGCCCGCGACACACGTAGCGCCCCACGACACAGACACGTGCTCCTACAGGGACAGTACCGATACACCCAAGGTAGTGCAAGTTCAAATCGATGCAAATTCACTTAAAATGTCAACTCGAATTCTAATCTAATCATAATTTCCCAGGAGAGCTGCACGATCTGTCAGTCGACTCCCGACGTGTCGGCTCGTCCGATCAAGAGCTGTCTCAAGAAGCGCGCGCCGCAGTTGTCGAGCAGCAGCTCGCTGCCGTCCATCCACCGCGAGTGCAACGACGACAACCACTCACACATACAACTAGTAAACACACACACACATGATACAACAACTACTCACACTACACACACAAACACTGACAAAGTGCTGCACAAGATATCACATGACCTGGACTTCCTACTCAACAGGACGCCGAGCCGAGACGTCGACCACTGCTCACAGCGCATAGAAGAAGCGCCCACTTAGTAGTGCGAGATAAGTGATAGTAGGTGTAAGTAAAGTGACATGAAAACAGGGATGTGATATGACAAACTTAGAGATAGTGTACATATTGTAAAAGAGATTGTATAAATGTACGTATAACTTAGGATAGAATCTTTATAATTTAGTAATGTATTTTCGTAAGACCAACGAACAATTTATGCTTAGTTAAATGAAATAAAAAGAGTTGCATTACATTAAACTCTTGTTCATCACACGATGTTTACACGATAGAACGATCTGATCATTGTTAATTCATTTATCAAAAAGATAATCATCATCATCATCATCATTTCAGCCGAAAGACGTCCACTGCTGGACATATTCCTCCTCCAAGATAATTATGATACTTAATTATATTTTTGTATATTTTGAAAATATTGTTTTATTTAAACTATTCATTACTAACGAAATACGCTGCAAAGAGAAATATTTCCTTGGTTTAGTAACAACAACACTGTGTCATTTACGATTTGCTCAACGTCGTTGTAGCGATTGCCGATCTCCGATAAAGTTGAAGAGAAATAAAAAATCGTCTGTTGTGTTCGTTGTTTACCTTAGTAAACTATAATACATATTAATGTACTTACACGTTGTTTGGATTGACGTTTATCTTAATTTATGAATACAATTAAATTATAGGTATTTCGAATGTAAAGAAGAAATAACTAGACAGTGGAATAATTGCATTAAGGCACTGCACGTTTGTGTGCATAGAGTATTAAATAAATACTTCTTATATATGAAAATTTCGTGTCACACTGTTTGTTATCGAACTCCTCCGAAACGGCTTGACCGATTTTTATGAATTTTTTTGAGTATTTGCGTATTTATTTGGTATGTCCGAGAATAGGTCGTAGGGTATTTTTTATACTCCTAGGTCATAAGGGTGGCCCGCTCCCGTTTTTTTTTTTGGAATCGAAACACACGCGGGTGAAACTACGGCGCGCAGCTAGTAAATATATAAATAATTTTTCACTTCTCATGCTCTAAAAGTCCGTCTTTATGTTGTGCGTAGGCGACATAAAATCGCTTTTTATGTTCTAGTGCATAAAGTAAAATTTTTTTCTAAGACTAAAGTAATCAGGCCCAACAGCCACACGCACAATAAAACTTCGCAGATTAAAGTCGTGATTTATTTCATTTTCTTTAATTTATACCACTTCCGAGTTTTCTATCGTTAATTTAATAAAATCAGGTAAAATAGTTGTCATTTATTATTTAAAAAGGCAAAGAAACGTTTTCATTTTTTGGCAGTATGAAGTACCCAAGTCGAATGACAAATGTTGAAAATTAAAAAAAAACTTTTAAAAAGTTTCGTGGTGGTATTATCTGTGGTGGCGGGAATTAGCTATGGATGCAACATTTTTGATTAATTATGTACTGTATATTTTATGCCTGTTTCATTTTCTCGCAATCGAAGTGAAAAGCAGAGTGTATAACTCAGGCATAAACGAGCCATTTTACCCCTCGACTTAACTATCCACCCTCGCCTGCGGCTCGGGTGGATATAAACGTCTCGGGGTAAAATAGCTTCTTTTATGCCTTAGTTGTACAATCTACTATTATTATAAAGCTGACCGCTCCTCCACGATAATTATTTCATGGAAAACACATTATAAAAGTACGCGGCTTCTAGTACCTAGCCGCATTTATCGCGATTAAAATGAATAGATACTGCGATCCTACGATCAAAAGAGCGATGCTCTTCATTCCGGCTGTCACACTTGTATCATTACTAAACAATTACTTTTACAGCAGATATTTGATTGTCAACTTTAAAACAGTAGTGTTAAAGTAGGATATCCTCAAAATAGATCTTTGTAGAATGAAAATAGTTTCAGCAGTGTGGTGTGAGTCCCTCCTCGATTCGTTTCATAAAAGCTTTATAGCGGAGCACTTTGATGTCAGTCTCAGGTTAAAACGAGATTTGAATGTCTGTTGACTAGGTCAAGTACAGTCTTAGTATTGAAGGCCCAGTTTCTGAGAGACTAGTTACTGAATGTAAGTCGTCAAAGAATATTTTTACAGACGCCAGCACAACAAGCTACCCGAAACTGTCAAATTTTCCCAATCAACTTTGAACCTTATGCTTTAGCGATAAAGTTGAAAATCTATGAAAGAAATTTGACAGACTGTAGTAGCTTGATGTGCTGGTGACTGTACTATAAACTATCCAGGGAAGAATCTAGATTTTGAACCATTAAACATTATACTACCAAGTACCTACCTACATTTCAGAATTTAAAATACCGTGATCGTATCGTGATCGTGATCTTGTGGAATCCAAGTGAAAGCGGTATTGTATTTATTTCAAATAAGGGTTGATTTTTCTAACGCCAGATCATTTTATTGGAGGAATAATTTTGAATTTTTGAAAGTTCTTCCATACAAAAACTGTCACACATTAATTTTATTCCACGAATAAAAATTATCTGTCGATTGAAAAATCAGCCCTAAATCTAATAAATTGTGTATTAAAGTTAATAAACTGATATTGTTTTAATAAAACAATATATTTTCTAGTCGATCTATGTTAAGCTGAGCGATTGAAATGTTGCAGAAAAGCAAACAAATAGATTCCGATTGTGATAAAATGATTAAAAAAAAAACGAATTACAAATATTTTATCTTATCAAATTACTACGATGAATTGCAAAGTATTCCAATGACAAACAATGTTTTGTTATTTCATCCTTACCTCAAATTTTATGCTCTCGTAGGTATGTGTGTATTTATCTTCAGTAGGTAGCCTGTACTACACGACAACTAGCACTTGTTCTTGTGCTATGTAGATAAGATGGCGGCGGCTTACATAACGTTTACAAGTCCCTCATGAGGAACCGCACTTAATATGTACTCAATGCATAATTTATTCCATTGCCTGAAGGCTTCGGTCCGAGCGCCTCCGCACCAATCTCGTCTTGTACCTACTCTCATTTACATTACATAACTCCTTGTGGCTGATGCATACGCATGCAAAATTAATCTAGAGATTTGAAATGGAAATAATGTTTGGTTTTGGTAATACTAAAACCGTTGTAGTGGCATAGATAAATTCCAATTTGGGATTGTAATAACCTGGATAGTGGAAAGCTCGGTAACGATCTAAACAGTTCGGGCAATGCGTCAAATTAACGACACAACTTATCACATTTACACACAATAACCAGTTAACTAGTAATAACAGATTTCAGATGATACTGTTTGATTTGTTCCGTTGCGGTTGAACTAAGTCGTGGTTAATACTGACTCTGCTTTTCTGCTGTACGGTACAGTATAAAGGCTCTGTCGCAAAATGACAATATAATATCAATCGGAATCAGAATCATTTCGAAGCCAATTGCTAATCCATTGCTTCATAAGTTCGAAAAATTTGTCTGCTCAACGCGTAAATAACGCAATGAATGTTGTTGAACTATCAAAATGAAACCGATTCCGATTGATAAAGTGTTACGCAATTGCCCCGCAGGAGAAATTGTGAACACTACCTTCCAAAAGGGGTTGTGTGCATTCATACAATGTGTTGTTTTTCGAAATTAACCACTGCTACGTGTGTTGAAGTTTTGTTTGTATATACTTACATAAGTACGTTTATAAATTTTAAAGATGTTACATATTTAAAGAGACTTTATTTTTACGTACCAAAATGATGTTAATGCCTACCTATGTATAACGTGAGCCATGTGTGGTTCGAGGCCCATTACATGGAATTACGTTAAATTTATAGCAGATTACCAGATCATCCTGCGTTTGTATGGATTTAATTGTTTCGTTGGAACAATGAACCACAAATTGATAAAATTCCCTCGCTAGTGATTCTCACTAGTTAATTCCGTTAGTGTTTAATTTATTTGATACACACTAATTATCCACTAATAAGTAATCACTGCGTATCGACAAAACTAAAACATTAGCGGAATGTTGCACACTTGTACTGTAAGCGATTAGGAAGAAGAGTGGGGCGCGTCTTCGTGGATGGCGCTATCTGTAGTTTTAGTTGCTTGCTTGTTGACTGCGAACAAGAACCCATTTCGGGAAGAAGTCTATATTCAGCAACTGTTTGCGAGACCTCCTAGTTACTAAAAGTGCTCTACGCGTGCCGCATATCTACATTATGCAAACAAAACAATAAAACTCGGTCAAAGCCAAGGTCACTGTTATGTTTATAATTAATGCTGCAACACGTGTACTGCAACAATTAAACTCAGTACACTGACCGCTGCTTCCATGTTCTAAAGAACCTTGTAAACAACTCGTAAAATAAAATAGATGATTTGTGACACGTACTGTGAATGCAATATCTACATAATATACAGGGTGAAGTTGAATTCATGGGCATCCTTTTAAGGGGTCATTGTAATCATCATTATGAACAACTTTTACTATGGGACCAAACCTGAAATCGCAAAAAAAAAATCAGCTCTTCTCTACATTTTAACGAGTTATGTGACCACAAATGCAAGGAACAGCGGATTTTTTTTGGCAAACTAAGGTTAATGACCCCTTAAAAGGATGCCCATGAATTTAATCTCACCTGTATTTAAGTCACTGTCATAAATATCATACGAATACATATTTGTTATTAGCTACACGTGGAAATAATAAAAGTTTACGATCAAGTGTTTAGGTACCTATTTAATACGTAGCCACGTTCATTTACCTGCATAGTAACGAACTCGAATTGTTTAAGAGAAAAGCAAAATCCTTTAACGTTGCAACTCAAATGGTACATTTAACTTTTGGAAAGAAGTTCTTTAACGCAGCTTGCGGTAGGAGTAAACTGGTAGAAATCGTCACGTGACGAAAAAGCGTTATGCGACTTCCATGTGACTTTCGAGAGAGATAGTTTTCGTGGTTTTCAGGGGTGCTGACATCAATAGTAAAAATGGAAATCCAAATCCAAGATATCCAATGTTAGCTTATATTATGTAAATATTTAAGTTTTGGAATAAATAAAAACAGTATTCTAACTAAAAAAAAAAAAGATATCCAATCCAATTCAAATGAAAATCCAAGATAGCGGCGGCGAAAAATAAAATCTTTATGAAAACGATATTTTCATGGTTTTCGAGGGTGCAAACTCAAACTCAAACTTAAAGCATTTATTTCAATTAAACCATTACAGGCACTTTTGAATTGTCAAAATTAAATAGTCGGTCAGTTAGTCAGAAAGTTGTAGCTACCGTTGCCCATTCCAAAACGTAGATCTCTATGGAGAAGAACGGGCAAGAAACTCCATGGACACTCTTTTAAATCAAGATATTACAAAATCCTGGGTACATTATTCTTGTTCCTTCTGTATGTGAGAACAATGTAAAAAAACACACAAATGAAGAAACAATTAAAAAAATAAGATTAAAATAAGCCTTGGCATGGCGTGAACGCCGTCGCGACGGCGCCCGTTCACGAACATGACGCGTGGATCAGCATCATCCAGCTCAATCATTTTGTAGGGAACCGAATGATCCAACACACGCGCCACCATCAGTGAAGCCGATGCTACTTCAACTACACACCAAAGTACGTCAGTAAAGTGGTTAATTTCAAACTACAATTGGCACCGATTAGTATCCCAACAGCAAAGGGTAAAACCAACTGGCTGCAACTGAACACCGTCGCCTAATTAACATTCCTATCTAATTAGGCGAACACGAAGATAGGGTTCACTAAAAGAGAAACTCGGCCGAAATACTTTCGAAACTTTTGATAAAAATTAAGGAAAAAGGTTTATTTTACAGAGTGGGTTTCGTTCGTGGAAAGGCCTTATTTTCCGTGTCGCTAAAGTGAAGCTCTGTAGTGTAGAGGGACAATACATGACGCGATGATGGAAGTTAGATTGCAATCAATAAAGTATATAGATAGTATAAAACACAAATAAGTTACACGTGGGCGATAACCATCATTGACGAATGTAAATAGTGTAATCAAAGTTAAACGTGCACAAAATGACTCATGACCTTGGTATTATTATGAACAACGTAGCAGTTCATAAAGAAATGGCTCAGTAGAACCATTTCAAAAAAGTGCATCTAGTTATTGCGTACCTAGCTACTATGCACCTTTGTTTTAGCGGTTGAGCACTCAGGGACTTGGCACTTAAACGCATATTTTTACTTTACTTGAATAAAGAATTTATTTATTTATAGCTTCTGCCCGCGACTTCGTCCGCGTAAAATTTCACCCTCCCCCCATTCACCCTCTTAGGGGTGGAATTTCGAAAAACCCGTTCTTAGTGGATACCTACTCTTCACAAAGAACACACCCTCTAAATTTCATGTCTCTTGGACCAGCGGTTGAAGCTGTGCGTTGATATATCAGTCAGTCAGTCAGGACTTTGAATTTTATAACTATAGATCTTAAGATAAAATATTATAGTATCTTAGCCGTGTGCAGCGCCCCTTAGTGAACTCCACTGCGGGTGACGTAACCTACGACAAACTTATTATTTGCGGTTGGTACCTACAGTAATCGGGTCTAGGGATCGAACCGCAAGATTAAGTTTGTTTTTTATTGTATATACTTTTCCGAGATAAAAAGTACTCAGTGTGGTGCCCAGGATATTAAAGAATAATTATACCAAGTTTCATCGTAATCGAACCGGTAGTTTTTGCGTGATACCTGAACAAACAGACAGACAGACAGACGGACAGACCGACAGACAGACAGACAAAAATTTTTTTAATCACATTTTTGGGTTCGGTGTCGGTCTAGTAACACCCCCTGCCATTTATTTTTTTGATATTTTCAATGTACAGAATTTTCACTTCTACAGATTTATTATAAGTATAGATTTTTTGGTAACTAACGGCTATATTACAAATTCCTAGATGACGACTGGAATCTCTTTCCTGTACTATTAGCACCAGTATGGTGAACAATATAGCTAAATCAGTTAGGGACCACGTGGTAAGGTCGCCATGGTTAGTTAGTAAGCAATGCTATGCAAGCTATATTATGCATACCATGCTAGGTATGCTTTGTTATGCTATTTAATTTTGCTCTTTCTCCTGATCAAATAAAGTGTCGTCATGATGTCTTCACTTCCCTCTGACCGAGAAAACATCATAACCATAAACCGTAACTTCTTAATGAACATTAAAGTAAATGTTTCTAACTATTTGCTCTGGAACTTGGAGTTTAGTGTAATTACAGCTATTACTTGAGATGTATTATTATTGTAGGACTGTGTCAAGGGTAGGAGTCGTATCATTTCAATTTGTTTGCTTCATAATAGTACTTACATAGCGACTTGATTTATCAAAGAAATTATTAAAATGTAATTGTCTACCATTTATTTAATTTTCTCAATATGAACTCGTGAGTTACGCATATCGATAGTTGGAATTGCTTATCTTCAGATGATTTTACAAACTCCTCATGCTTGAAATTCTGATAAATCTAAGTTTAACTGAATCATAA
The DNA here is from genome assembly GCA_947508005.1 of Amphipoea lucens. Lineage (NCBI taxonomy): Eukaryota > Metazoa > Arthropoda > Insecta > Lepidoptera > Noctuidae > Amphipoea > Amphipoea lucens. The sequence goes on along the minus strand of OX382373.1, from coordinate 6,855,852 downwards.
CACTGTTAAATCTATAGCTATAAATGTTTTTTTTTTTTTCAATAGGTATATTTTACTTTCTTAACTCACGGTATAGCAAGGAAAAAGTTTAGGTAATATATTTCCAATATTTGTGTTTTTTTTTTTAAGATTGTCTCCCAATGAGGCAGTTTTGGTAGCTACCGGTGATCTAAGTAGGATTTGTGTCGTTGAGATCCAATGAATATTTATGATGATTTTTATGATTATAATTCTATAAATAAATATTCGTTACTACTACTTATATTTAGATCAACATACAACCAGAAGGCCAACTCTCGTAATTTAAAACGTTCAAAATCTAGTCGCAGTCTCATCTAAGCGACAAAAAAAGCCAAAAACTTGTCAAAATGTAGGGAATTTAAGAGGTATTTTTGACGGATTGAGACTGATATCAGACTGTGAACGTTCTTAAAATTACGAGAATTGGCCTTCTGGTTGTATGTTGATCTAAATACTTTTCTTGCAATTTGCAAGGCCAGTATCAGAGGGCTGATACTGGCTTTGCTAATTGCAAAAAAAGTAAAATAATTGAATTTCGCGGGCTACCCTGACACTTCCACCTCAATTTGAGATGATTACTTGGCTCATTGTATTTATTTAACGGCCGCATATATTTGTATACCGCGACAGGCGTAAACATTTTGGTACAATCTGGCAAATTAATTGTTCACCAAATTGACACGCTACGTCTAGTTGCCGTGCTAAAATCACTGTCAAATCACAGTTCTGTCAAAGAATGACAGTTGTGATTTGAAAACACAGGCAATTGCAGTTGGTAGTCAATTTTAGTTTCTTTTCCCTACAGGATATCTAGAGTGCCCAAGTAAACTCATCGTACCACACAGACTGCTTGATTAAAACAGCTGGCAGCTCGCGTGTTAAGTATTAGACACAGCGCCCGGATTATCCCGGTGTTATTGCTACGTGGCAGTGGCGGATTTACCAATAGGCTGAGTAGGCTGGAGCCTAGGGCAGCAGATTTTAGGGGCGGCAAATTTGGGACTAACATTTTTTTAAATATCTTACTGAAATTAAAAAGATTAATATTTATATACCTACCATGTTTTTTTGGTAAGAATAAACAAAGTGAATGCTCACATTCAGGCTTCTACCGTAGATTTTATCATAGTTGCCGATCTTTACAAACCTCTTTGCAAGTTTTTCGTAGCTGATGAACGAGAACATTTTAAGTATTTTGAAGAAAAGGCGAAGCAGTATACAAAAGACACGGGACATTATTGTAGAGGTCGGCAGGGGCGGCAAAATTTGAATAGCCTACTGGCGGCAAATGTGTAAATCCGCTACTGCTACGTGGAGTGTAGTTGGAACACGTGGGTAGTTCGTGAAAGCACTCGGGAGAAGCTTGTCTACTTACGTAATGCTCAACTATTTAATGAGGCATCCATTTCGTAGATATAATTAAGTATTTAAATATCTGCTGCTATTAAAACAATAAAACGTTTTCTTATCCCGTTGTTCAGAAGTAGAATCTACCTGGTTACCTAAAGCCATTTGAGCTAGACACAAAAGATGTTAGGACGCCTCCATTTTCTTAAGTCACCTACGAACTAATTTCCTTTGGACATTTTCTTGCGACAACACAAAGGTTAACTACGTTCTAGACAAACTTACATGGGATGTACAATAATCATTAAGAGGAAATGTGGGTAGTCGTTTCTCCATAGAATCGCTCTCGCCTGTTTTCTTTCTGGTTAATGACTATAAAGCAATGATTTTTTTACAGAATAATAAATATTAACTAGTTGTATGTCCCTATGTTTTCCTTTTTGGCGATACATTATTTTTATAAGCACTAGAACCCTCAAAAAATGCAGATTAGAACCGCAGTTAATAGAGACCTACCCCCTTATTCATAAAACTTATCAAACCTATTTTAGTTAAAATGGGGTTTGTCTCTTTCTTACACACAGAAGTGACAACGTGACAGATAAAGACAAACGTTCTATAAACCTATTTTAGCTAAAATAGAGATAAAATAGGATTATGAATAAGGGGGCTAGTGTACAAATTTGACAAATATTAATGAAAAAAAAAAAGAAAAATATAGGAACACAGTAATGACTGTCAAAGATCCACGAATGACAGCCAGGACTAACGGCTTACCGTGCTTTCCAAGTCACAGAGGGGTCTTGAAGATGGTCACCCATCCACGTGCCTTAACCTGATCGATCGACCCGTGGGCTGTTATTACTTAGCCACAAGCCCCTTCTTAAATCGGTAATTGAATAAAGTTAAAGGAGCCATTGGAGTCGGAGCGTTAAAAGATATTGCTTTTATTAAACTCCTGAACAATTCCAGTTTGTAGGTACCTACGCACTTACTTGATCGTAAACGATCTTGATCGTACAGTATTTCCACGTGTAGGTAGCTGACGACAAATTGACAATATTGTACTTGTATCATTTTTATGACATAGTAAATTGCATTCATAGTACGTGTAATCATCTATTTTATTTTACGAGTTGCTTGCAAGGTTGCAGCGGTCAGTGCACCGTGTTTTATTGTTGCAAACACGTGTTGCAGTATTATTTATAAACACTACAGTGACCAGGGTTTATTGTTTTCTTTGCATTATGTCATGCGGCACGTGTTGGTAGAGCACTCTTAGTCATAACTAAGTAGTATCGCAAACAGATGCTGGATATAGACTTCTTCCCGAAATATCTACACTGTGTCTAGTGTGTGTGTGTGTCTAATGTGTGTACACTGTCTTGGTCTTTCAAAATAGCAAATTATTATAACCTAACTCCGCAATACATCAACGTTTACAATACTGCACGTTACAGGAACTGACGGACGCTGGTGATGGCGCCAAACAAGTAGCCGAATTCTGGGCCGAGTCCATTTAGATTGCTATCGACACGCTTTTATTTTATGGATGGGAAATCATAAAATGACCCCTCCCGCTCTGGGTGGAGCGGAGTGTCAGACACTTCGACACTCTAAGAAGAAGATCAACGTTTGAATAAAGTAAAAGCAAACTACTACACCTACATAATCTTCATTGTGCTGTCTCCTCATTGCACTGTGTCGTGATGGTACGTAAAGTTTTCCTACGAGCTACGTCAGCACTTCTTCTCAGCAGTATTACCAAAAAGTGTAACACTCCTGACTTTTTATTGACTGTTCCGTATTCATAAAGCAAGGTTTTAAACTTTATCAGGAAGTTATAATCAACGAAAAGTTTAACGTTGCAAAGACGCAATAAAATAATTGTCGAGTGATAATCATTTATGTACCAACAGAAATGTTTTGCTTCGCAAAACGTCGTAATGATGCTGCTAGTAAAATACCCTTCACTATAATATACACTTAGGTACAGACGCCAACACATCAAGCTACCCGAAACTGTCAAATTTTCCCAATCAACCTTGAACCTAATGCTCTAACGATAATGTTGAAAATCTATTTAAGCAATTTGACAGATTGTAGTAGCTTGATGTGCTGGCGTCTGTGCATGCAGGGGTTCAATGGAGTTAAATGTATTATTGCGCAGCTTCAGTTTATCTGTATGCATGTGCGGTATCTATGTATTTCACCAATACGGGCTCAATACAGATTCTAACCCGATTGTATTCCGATCACCACAATATAGAGACAATTGGATCTTGGGTGTTATCCCTAGGATCCTACCGGCGAATACAGAGACATTTACTTGTACATATATTCTTTTGATCCATATGAGTATCTTCCGTTGCATAACAGAGAATACCATTATGTTAAGCCTTATAAATTCAAAATATTTATAGAAGACTAGCTGCGCCTCGCGGTTTCACCCACATAAATGTCGATCCCGTGAGAATAATAATTATGATTCGAAAGACACGTGGCGCCATCTACTCGTATTATCATAATAACGTTGTTGTTGTTTTCCTCGGGAACAGCACTTTTTTTCGGGATGAAAGGTATCCTATGTCCGTTTTTGTACGCCTGACAACGTATATGCAAAATTTCAGGATGATCGGTTCTGTGGTTTAGGCGTGAAAGGTAACAAACAAACTTACTTTCGCATTTATCAAACACAGCTCTTTGTTAGGCCTAGCTTTTTACAAAAAATGTGATTTCTGTAGTCAATTATTAGCTTTTAGTGTTGGTTATGAAGTTATTTCTGCACATGGGTGAAGGAATCAGCCAGGCACGTAAGTACAGGTATGTGGATTAGTACTAAATAGTTTCTGAAATGAGTAAATTGGTACGTAAGAAGTCGGTTAAAAAGAAAGTCTCTTTAAATATGTAATACCTATTACCTATACAAGCAAAACTTCAACACACGTAGCAGTAGGTAGTTAATTTCTGGCTTGGAATTGGAATTGAAAAGAATTGGGATGGAAGTGTTCAGAATTTTTCTTACTTTGTACTGTACCGTACTGCAGTGAACCTGTGATCCAGTCAGTGTAAACTACGACATAGTTCTACCACAACGAACTAATTACTTAACAGTAAATTATTATCATCTGAAATCTGTTATTGCTCGTTCGCTGGTTATATTGTGTTATTAATTTGACGCATTGCCCGAACTGTTTAGATAGTTACCGAGAGCTATCTACTAACGAGATTATTACAATCCCAAATTGGTATTTATTTAAGCCGCTATAACGGTTTTGATATTACCAAAATTAAACATCCATTCCAAATGGAATCTCTAGATTCATCTAGTATGCGTAAAGTTGCGATCATCTTGGCCACAAGGAGTTATGGAATGTAAATAGAGAGTAGGTACAAGATGAGATTGATCCGGGGAAGCTCGGACCGCAGCCTTCAGGCAACTGAATACATTATGCATTGAGTATTAAGTGATGTACCTCGCGAGGAACTTGTAAACGTTATTTAGGTTGCCGCCATCTACATAGTACAAGGATAAGTGACAATTGGCGTGTGCCTTTTAGGCTACTGAAGACAGACACACACTCACGAGAGCATACAATTTGAGGCAAGGAAGTAATAACAAAAAAAATTCACTTAGGAATACTTGGCATTGCATTCTTGGCATTTTATAATATAATGTCTTAATTTTTTTTTCATTTGAAAATCGAGTTAATTCCTATAAGAACATTCATGATGTAAGCACAGATCTTCATACATCCCGTGATCCTCTTCACGTGACTTATGACGACGGTTGACGGCTTGAGCACCCTGCAGCCCGATCACGGGGTAATGCTTCAGGTATTTACGTTAATCCGAAGTGTTTGGCTAGACTGCAAACGCGGGCGCGGGGCGGGCGCGGCGCGGCGTACTCAAACATAAGAACTTCATTTGAGCGTCCATTGTGGGCATGCGGGCGCGGTGAGCGGCGCGGGCTGCTTGGCGCGACGAGCGCGCAGGCAACTCACGCCGTAGCTCGTTCATACAAGCAGCCGCAGTAAGTGCGCGGGCGGCCCGCGTGGGGAACGGGGTTCTCAAACTAGTTCGAGCTTTTTTCTAGTAAAAATAAGTCTTCTTCATCCATATTATATTTTAACAAACAAACACTGGACACGACAACACTCAGAACGAAGCCGCGCTCGACTGTGGACAGAAAGATCGCGCGCGTTCCCGCACCCGCGCCGCTCGCCGCCCCGCGCTGCCAGTCTGGCCAAGCACGAAAAGATTATCCTGTGTTCCTTTGTAATCCTAATTAAAATAACTTTCAACTATTAAATACCGTGGCCACGCTTGTGAAGTATGCTTTAAAAGCAGAGAGCGTCGATTGTGTATCTGACCTCCACAATCCAGTTACTGGGTAATACGATACCCCTTGGTAAGACTGGTTGTCAGGCTTTCAGGCTTCTGACGACCCGTAACGACTGTCAAAGATCCACGAATGACAGCCGGGACCAACGGCTTAACGTGCGTTCCGAGGCACGGAGGGGTATTGGTAAGTAAAGATGGTCACTCATCTACGGACCAACCGCGGCAAGCGTACCTTAACCTGATCTATCGACCAGTGCGGCTGTTATTGCTTAGCCACAAGCCTTTCAATAAATAAAGGCACATAGGTCAATGAACCTACAACTGATTATATCTCGTTGGTTTATGTTCTTACTAAATTATGTAGGTGAATAAAGTTTGACTGGGGTATTTACTCAGTATGAAATTGCCATTTTGTTGCATTGCATTTTCCAGTTATTAATAAATAGAAAACCTAGTTTATCTTAAATTCATATATCGCCACATTATCACTAAAGACTTGCGCAGATTGAAGGGCTGACAATATTATAACCTACTTCTAATATTTTGCAGTAAATTTGTTGAATGTATTAAACGCTTTCATTTAACATTACTACACCTTAATGTTAATAATACTACTAAAGTGTAGAACCACTACATTAGGCAGTGCGGCACTGCTGTAAGAAATGATTACAGTTTTTAATCTTTTTTTCTATTTCTTCCCTTCGCAAAACTTTATGCAAATGTACTACAAAGTTATTCGGACGAAGTTATTCTATAGATTTTCATAACAGTTCTGGGCTTGCTTCTATAACTGGGCTTTCAGAACACGTAAAATAGTGAGATTGTTTGTACTTAAAGTTTGCCTTTTAATAGTTTTGTGTTGTGCAGTTTGTGAAAGTTAGAGTTTATGTTGTGTATATTTTTTTTTTCCTTTAAGTTAAAGGCATTGAATGACAGCTTTTAATTCATTAATACTACTATTAATGAATAGGAGTGGAATTGTTGATGAGAAAGTACCGAAATAATTACATATTTCGATACTTTCTCATCAACAATTCCACTTTACTGCAAACAGGGTTCATACAATTCAGAGAGCTCGTCATCATAGCGGTGTATTCTACACACTTAACCGCGGTGACATCACATCACAGATTGGACAAACGCCAAGCGCGCAATATTTATAGTGATACTACAAAAGCACGTATATAGTTTTGATCGCATTTAATTTACTTTCGTAAACAAAGTATTAAAGATGGAATGCAAATAAGATCTCGCTTGTTAAATTTTGTATCTTATAAAACAAAGTATTTTGTTTCTTGTGTAAAACCGTGGGTAACGTAAGCTTTGACAATACAGAGACCCACTTACCTCTGCATTGAACATGAACCATAGAAATGATAAATTATCACACTGCGTAACTTTTAATAACGTACACGTGCAAAAACTCTACCATTCCACACAATAAAAGCAACAACGGAGCCAACTGATGACATACGGCTCCATTACACGGTATCAATAAAATTCAAATGTGCGGGTTTTGTAACGATATGCAAATTGTTGCTCGTTCGTGTAACCATCACGCCGGTCACCGAGTGCTGGGTAAGCAGAATGTGCGCTGTTTATTAAATGTTACTGGCGCACGGTGGCCATAAACGGGACGCGTCCGTTGTCAATTTTGTTTTGTTTTTTCCTTTCCACGTGTAAGCATTATTGGCAATTCTGTACTGAAATAAGTTCACAAACTCTTAGGCCGGCTGCATACGTCCAGTTTCCTGATTTGGTTTCCTGATCAGGAATTCAGATTCGGAGACCTGAGGCCGGCCGCATACGTCCGGTTTCCTGTTTCGGTTTCCTGATCAGGAATATTTCCGTCCGGAAAACATAGGTAAGTACGTATGCGCTTAGAGACGATTTTGTATGAAATGCGTGCATTCAGCCTAGGGTCTCCCAATCTGAATTCCAGATCAGGAAAAAGGACCTATGCGGCCAGCCTTAACCGTCACATTATTTTGGGGGTAACAACTGATACTAAACATGAAATCGCGAAAAAAAAAACTGCTGTTCTCTACATTTATGTTCGCATGGCTCGTCAAAATGTAGTAAACTGCTGATTCTTCTTTCGCGATTTCAGGTTTGTTCCCATAGTAATAGTTGTTCACGATGATAAGTACAATGACCCCTGAAGAGGTTATCCATTAATTACCGGACACTCTGTATATATGTCGCAGCCAACTGGTTAAATTAGCCGTTCAGTTAACTGCCTAGCCTATTAACTAAACGGCGTCGTTCAACTAGCTGCCCGAATGATATTCCGCCAATTTGACATATACATTCTAATCATAACTTGACATTTGCACTTAGCAACGTGAACTGTTGCCAAGTTCAACGACTCATTTATTTACCTACGAATGCTGCGATCGCTCGCTTCTTCATTTTCAAACATTTTGAGAGCTTTATAATTAATTTCTCTACAGTTTTTTATGTAACACAATTGCCAACAATCTTTTCTACCATCGCTCCCTCGTCTCTTTCAGCGCATCTCTCATGATATTCATAAAATAGGAACCTCGGGAGAGGCCGCAGTAAAGAAAATGCTTCACTAATTAAAATACTGGAAGTAAGAATGTGGAGCGAGATGAGTGAGGTCGGGGTAATAACGAAGTGTATGACGTAATACAATGCTATAGAAGTTAATCAATAGTTTTTGTTTGATACTTTTAATGAAGCTAGGAATTGTAAGCAGGTATTTGTTAATACTCGTTTTATTCCGTTCTATTTCATTCTCGTTCTGGGGCAATAGCAAAGTTAGTGTTCGGTTACCATTCACACTTTCTGTGAACTACATCGGTATTTTAAACGATGGCGAAGTAGATAGGACCGACACAGAATTAGCACTGGATGGATGAAATGGCGGCCAGGCCAGGGGAACAATCTGCGACTCTCGTATTTCCCTTAAACTTAACGAGAAGATTTATAAAAAAATTGATAGACCTGCTGTCTTGTATAGATCAGAATGTTGGGCCACAATGAGGATGAATAAAAAGTAATTGCATGCAGCAAAAATTAGAATGCTAAGATGGATGTGTGGATGGATGGTGTTATGAAAAAGGATATAATAAGAAATCCATACTATCATTATAAATGCGAAAGTGTGTCCGTTACCTCTTCACGCTTAAACCGCTGAACCGATTTAGATGAATGTTGGTATAGAGATAGTTTGAGTCCCGGGAAAGGACAGGATACTTTTTATCCCGATATTCCAACGGGATCAAGACTTATGCGGGTGAAACCGCGGGGCGCTGCTAATGAGTCTATAAGAGGAAGTCTCAAAGTGACACCGGTGACTGAAAAGTTGCACGGAAATCGGTTGTCATGGTATGTGGATGTGATTCGGAGGAATGAGGAAATTGTCGTCAAGAAATTTTCGAGTATGAATGCTGCACGAGTAAAGGGAAGACCTAAAACATATTGGATGACTGCGTAAAAGTTGATATGGCTAAAAGGGGAGTGACTACCGAAATGACGACTAATAGAGAAGTATGGAAGAAAAAGACATCTTGCGCCGACTCCAAATAGATTGGGTTATGGGCAGGAGAACGATGTTCGGTATTCCCCCGTTTTTTTTATTTCAGCTTTACATAGTTTTTCGAAACCAGAATTAAACTACGTCGGTACCGGTGAGTATTGTATACTAAGAATGGTTCTGTTTCCGTGTACCAATTTCATGGAAACACTAAAAGTAAATTAATTGCCTATTGGGACATTGAGACACATCCAGTCACAGTTTGATAATTAGAATATTACGTGTTAGAGCTCGGCCCGTACTCAACTGGCATCGTTCCAGTCTGTCAGTTCAGTTGAAAATGTTTAACTGAACTTCTGGCTAAGTTCGGCAATGAGTAATTTGGTTAATATCTAATGCCTTGTCCAGCTTTAGAAGTGAAAAGCTGTAGATTTCTCTTACTACTCAGGACATTACCTTACTTCTACTCAGGATCGTAACGGCGGTTTACCCAATTGACAGTTTTACTATTACTATTAGCAAAAGAGATAAGTATGCAGGATCGTTGGATATAGTTGAAGTTTAGTAAGAAACCGATGGATGTTGTAGACTGAAATTTAATTTGATAAATGAGCTGTTTGTTTTCTATTAAGAAAATTAAATTTTATTCGAGAACATCCATCGGTTTCTTACAAAACTTCAACTGTATCCGACGATCCTGCATACTTGTCTCTTTTGTTGACTGTACCAAAATTGGTATTATTTTCGTTTCGAGAGTAGTGGGTGTAAGTTAGTGCTCTTATAACAACGTAATAAATATGATATTTTCTACTTTTTTTATGAAGCCTGAGCCCAAAATATATGGAAGCTTTTATTTTCTGGAAACTTTAATATACTTTCATCTATTCAGTGTATTCAGTAAAATAAAAAAAGCTATAATTTTTTTAGAATTATTTATTTTTAAAGAACATTTTTTGTTACGTACTTTTGCTTTAAGTAATCTCATAAAAAAGTAATCCTTTAGAATTTACATATTTCCTCAAGGTGCGAGCTAACCAGTTTCAAAGGCGCTTGTAAAGTTTTTGAAGAACCAAAAGTATGCACGGAGTAGAAACTAGACTTTAGATTTCTCAAAGAGTTGCGGATTAGCGTGTAACAGTTTCTAACTAACTCTAGTGCAACGCAACGTTGGCAAAGTAATCTAGAAGTTCATGACGTCGTGGTCCATCGCTTTGATTCAATGGAATGTGTACGAAAATAACTTGATAGCAATTAGATAATTGCGCCGATTCCCTTGTTCACAAACTAAACTTAATTTAAGTTCAGTGCATCTTATTCTTTCTATTTCATTAAGAAAAAGACAGAACATAAATATTAGTTTAATCCTGTCAAATTAGTCAGCGCCTGACATAAATTGACGTATTTTTAGTAGCCAATTTTTTAATCTCGTCTAAACTTGTCTATGGAGTATCTTGATTTGACAGGACTAAACTAATATTTATGTTCTGTCCTTTTTTTAATGAAATAGAAAGAAAAAGATGCAGTGAACTTCGGCGCCAATGATGACCTACTATGATTAAGTAAATTTTGACACTGAATAGATGAAAGTATATTAAGGTTTCCGCTAAAAAACTCCTACATAATTATCAAATTATCATTAATTTATGTTCCCATAAACTTCTTTTATCAAAACGAAACCAATTATATTCGATAAAGAACAAGCTGTTTCTAGATTACTTAAACATTCGCTCACTGATAAAGCCTCATGTCAACTAGGTCACGCAAGTCTAAAGCGGGTAAACTAGCGGCATGCAGCAGGAATGAAAAGCGACTGTTTTCAAATCAATGGTCGCGAAAAGTGTACTGAGTGGGTAAGACGACAATGTTTGGTTACGAATGAAAACGAATGTTATAAATAATATCGCACCTTCGGTGCAACAAAGTCAAAACAGCTCATTTTTTAATTCGCGGATGTTTTTGTTGCCCCAAGTATAGTCATGGTTCAGAGACAATTTGGCATACTTACCTCAATTTTGCAGTTTTGGTTATTTGTGACTTTGTTATTATTTGATATTATTTTTTACCTACATTTGCTTTTGACAAAGCAACGGAAACCCAATTAATAAAACCATCTTGTCGCATAAGTGTTGCGTAGCTGAAATAATAATTGTGTACTCATGTCAATATTTCATTCTGCCACGTAGTTCAAAATAATTGGCAGGTTCTTGTATGGCACATAATTAATTTTAACAATGTAAGGATATTGTTGTTCTGCTGCCAGGTTATAACACTGTATAAAAATGTTATACGCTAATGACCTATGTACATACGCCAGCACATCAAGCTACTACAATTTCTTTAATAGATTTTCAACTTTATCGCTAAAACATAAGGTCCAAAGTTGATTGGGAAAATTTGACAGTAGCTTGATGTGCTGGCGTCTGTACTTGATAGCGTATTGAAGGGATACCTATGGCAATACAAAAACAATGTTCAGGGAGAAGGGAAGTTATTAAAAGTTAAAGTCAATCTAATGTCATCAAATATTTAGACAACCGAGCCCAATATTTAGAAAATTTTGATTCAGTCAACTATACGAAAAGTCCTACCAACGACGGGTACAAATCCTTATTCGTTTGGTGTGAGGAAATCCTAAAAGAAGACATTTACAGTATTCTTTTTATTATCCATAACGATTCAGGATGACTCAGCTCCATTAATAACAGACAAGAGACAGCTCTCGACTGTTCGACGGTCGACAGTGTACACTTCATTATTTTCAATGAAGACGGGAATTTGGGATTATTCATTTGTTCAAAAAACAAAAACAATCAAATCCTAATGGTTTGAGGACGTGGATTATTATCTTTTCCCGTATTACTTATTGTAAGACTAATGTATTTATTAAGTACCAGTAAAGTTCCAGTCCATAACTATTTTATGTTCCTCTGTTTTATTGTCGATATATCAGACTCCAGATTAGCTTTTAATGAGACCCTTATTTTGTTAATAGCTTCGTTTACTAAGTTACCTATGTCATGCTCGCGAAAATTCTGATAATTACGCGTTTTCATCATCTAGTTTGTTTTGAAAAGGTTTAAGGATGATTTCCACCAAACAGCTCACCGCATCGGATCGGAAAGGATACGAACGGATGCAGCGACAGCCGATCATGTCCGGCAGCATGTCAATGCATACTATCGGCTCCGTACCGACGCTTGCGAACGTACCCGTTTCTGTGCCTAGTCAAATAGTTTCATTCCTACCGTGTTGTCGACGTGTTCTAATTTTTGAAAATGGTTGAAGTTGACGCAGTATTGTTGGCTATTGCATTAGAAGAAGATGAAAATAATCATAAAACATAGACGAGAAAAAAAAAATTGGACGACAGCCGAAAGGATTCGATCGGATACGACGACAGGCGAACGGAGCCGTAAGCGTGTCGCAGGCTACTTTCGGCTACGATCGCGTGTCGCGGAAGATGCCCGCGGTCAAGCTGCTGTGCACGGCTTGGTCATTTAGACTTTAAATACTGTGTACACGATTTAATTTCGTTTAAAGATTGTAAAATCCGTTCCGAGCCGATGCGATGCGAGCCGTTTGGTGGAAATCATCCTTTACTTGATTTAATTGTGAAGGATTTTGTCGGATTATGTGCGGGTTTGGCATTGAGCCTATGAGGTTAACGTCAACAATCAAGCAATTTTATTATTGTGCTTTCCGGTCTGAGACAAAGACAAATAATTATACCAAACAAGAAGTTATACAGAGATTACATTCTAAAGATTCTAGAAACTTTAGTCGCAACAAGGCAGGTATTTCAGCAGTTTTGTAACACAGACACACTATCATTTAATAATAGTCTTAATTAATGATTGGATGATCTCTCAATCATTAGACATTAGAGTTCATAAATATTTATGTACAGATGTTTTTTAAAACAAGGAATACGTTTAACATACAAATTAAGAACGCTAGTATCTAAAGGAAGCGGTACAGATAAAATATGTTCGTAAACACTTTTAATAAAAACATTCTGCCGATGACGGGTTTCAATTTCAAACGATCTACTTTCCGCTACGAATATCTGTCTAAGAATGTTGAATAAAATAGAACCTGTTCAAACCACTCACGTAACAAAAACAAAAACTCTCTGCAGCCTTGTTCAAAGTTCTTCATCTAACAGTCTGACTTTTGGCTTAAGGTTTTGAAGTCAATCTCCCTAGCCTTTTCCCAACCTAACCGGATGCAGTTGAATTCCAGTATTTAACATGGTGTGACTGCCTATCTCACCTCCACAGCCAAGATACTGGATAACACGATACTCCTTGGTAAGACTGGTTGTCATACTTTTTAGGGCTTCTGACTACCAGTAATGACTGTCAAACGAATACACGACAAATGTGGGGTCTCGATATGTAATAGATGGTCACCCATCCATGAACCGACCTCGGCAAGCTTAACCTTCTATGGATCCGTGCTTCTGTTATTATTTAGCCAAGAGCCTTTGTACTTGGATAAAAATATACTTTTTAATGACACTCCTCTACTTGGATAGAAGATTAATACCCTCTATGACAATTTAATACAATCGATTTTACGTTCCGATAAATTGCAATAGTGTTGTATAGGTCTACGCGGTTGCTACGACGTAGCACACGTGACGTCATCGCTACGCTTGCTACGCGAGATGAAACTTGGTTATGCAAACGTTTGATTTTGTCTGTAGCAGTAATTTAATGAATAATGGCGTAACGAGTTGCCTCTGTACCTATACCAAAATTAACTTTCTTCATTTGAACATGAAGGAATATTAATTTTCTGTGCGTTTTATGTGCTGTACGTGAGTGTGTTTTTTTAGGGTATAAAATACAACTACATATGTATTGATAGAACTTTTATTGACTTAGCAGAGATTTATAGATCAATTATAATACGAGTGAGACAAATGAAAACCTAATAAGAGTACCTATACTCATTATTGAATCGAAATGTTATCTCGTTTAGTTTTATAAGTAGGTACCTACTTATAATAAAAGTGGACTGGTCCTTAGGCATGTTGTTATTGGGCCTGTATATTGCTTTTCTATCGTGTTTTTCTTCCGAGAGTGGGTCTAATATGACCTCCCACTTACATGACAGAGAGCATATTTATTTAGGTAGTTCAGATATAGCAACCATTTCTCTAATAATATTTTTTTGTTAAAAGAGATAATAATTTAGATAGTATTTGGGTTGTTGAAACGTTGAAAAGTGTTACAAAAGTTATTTATTGATCATGTTGAACAAAATGATGATGATGATGATGATGTGTCTTGACCGCTGACGTATAAAATAAATATGATTTATAAGTCAGTGGTCTTGACGGGTTCGATGACATATGTCAAACTCGCTGTCAGTCAAATTCCACATATGTCAAACTCGCTGTACTTTTTTTTAACATTGTAACTGAGGTTTGATCGCAATTGAAATAGTCGTATCAATTATGGAAAGAAATGACCATCCGCATCCAATATGTAAAAGAAAACGTTGAGAACTCATAATGAGTAGTCGTAAGAAGCATTATGGTCTTTATTTCCAACCATTGTTACTTTAAAGTGCTTTATCACCTAAAGACTCAAATAACTTGATTCATATTGATATTATATTTCATTTTTTTTTCATATTCATTTATTGGCGTTCCACAAGCTAAAAACAAGATGTTAAAAAAAGGCTTAGAGCTAACAGCAAAAATTATTGTTTGTTAAATAGCTATTTCTTAAAGTTAAAAATCTAAGTCGTAGACACTAAAATAAAATTAAAATTATACATGAAAATTGAATATTTACATTTGCATAAAAAGTTAATAACAATAACATACATAATTATATTATTGGTAAGTAGATAGCTATTTTCTTAAAATACTATTAAGTATTACATTATTTTAGATAAAGTTATATTTACTTAGGTAATATTATAACAAACACTTATTTAAAAAGAGATCATATTTTGACATTAGAAATGATTAATAAAGAGATTCTACTCACCCCGCGTGTAAACAGCGTGCACATAACAATTACGCTGTACTGTATATTACTCTCACCTTCAAACAGTTCTTGCACCGCTCCGACAGTTTCATGAAGAGCAGAACATGTTGGCTTTGGCAACAGACGGGAGTCTCCTGGACACACTCCAAGAATCGTAAACTTTATGTGTTCTGTGAGGGTCCAACTGACCCACATAAACAGCACAGTATCATATAAATTTGATATTTTTACACAATGTTTAACAGAAGTTTTTCGGATTGTTGTCAGGTTTCGGATTCTCATATTGATGTAGTTTCTTGAAACCCTTATTTTTTATTGATGCAATGGTTTTCATGTCCCAAACATGTCATTCAGTCATGACAACCGTCATGTGCGGTGTCCGCTTTTATAGGAAACCGTAGCTTTAGTTTTAGAAACCGCAGTCAAAACTGGAATTGCTCTCTTAGATACCGGTTTCCGTCTTAGACCAAGGTCCCAAAGTCGTGGGGGCAATAATCTGGTCTGTGGCTTACAGATAAGTTTCAATTCCAAACAAATGATTGAGTATTATTATTAAGGGGTATTCATTATGATAAAGATATTTCTGTTTGAATCTCTTATTGGATAGGTCGATAAAAATAATAGGGTATCCCGTTCTGGTGGTCTTGTCGTTTCATAATATATTATTTTTATACCTACTCGTGGATATAAGAGAAAACCGTGAACTAAAAGAATATAGTTTTATACTTGCATGATAAGTATTATGTTTTCCAAAAACGAATTTATTGTGAATTCCAAACACATAATTAATTGAATTGTTAAAACAAACTGTAAAGATTTTACAGTCTTTTAGGGAATTTGGAAAATGGAGCTATGCCAAAACTTTAAAAAATCTTTGTCTCCCCTCGAAGTTGAGTCCTAAAACGGATACATTGAAGGGACCTTGTTACCAGTTTGTAACATTGTGTGAAAGTATGTAGGTAAACAAATTGTTTTTGTGAAACGAAATTATTTCTTTAAAAATAGTCGTGATTTTACAACACAAAGAATAACTGCAGGACCTGCTGAATAATTTAACAGATTGTTTGATTTCTACAATGGATTTCGTCGAATCTGGTATTCATTTCGGACAATACACGATCATTATTGGGATATAAAGGTTTTTGTGGAGTCACGTCGTCCACCCAAACTCTTCGAGTGATGAAATGCAAAATTAGAGTTGGAATCTTTTTATTCCGACATTTAAATGAATGAATTGTGGACATTCTGATAGAGATAACAAGGAAATTTAATTGGAGGGTCACGTTTTTTTACTCTATCTGGAAATGAGGATGAGGCCATTCTGTATTTGATGTTCACTAACGAAGTGTGGAGCAGTGGTGGCCAAGTGGTAACGGTCGCGACTTACGAGTTGTAGGTCTTAGGTTCGAACCCAAACAGGCGCTTTACTTTGTGTAAATTATTTCATCACCACTGCTCTCAAAACGGTGAAGGAAAACATCGTGAGGAAACCGACATGTCCTAGAACCAAAAATTCGAAGACATGTGACATTCTGCCAACCCGCACTGGGTCCGCGTGTTGGCTTATGGCCCACTCCCTCTCACCGAGAGGAGGCCTGTGTCCCAGCAGTGGGAACATTATAGGCTGATTATGATGAACGAAGTGTCCCGTTTTATTTCGGTAGACCTCATTCTAATTAATTGTAATTCATATGGCCCTGTAGCGAAGTTTTGTTTAACGTCACCAACTCACGGTTTATAACGGAAAGTAGTGTAGGAGAACAAGAGAAGTCTATCAAAAATATCACCAATTTAATTAATTAATGGCAGACCCCAGTACCTGTCAATAGTCAACAGTTAACGCCTGTTAAACGTCATTTGTACAGATGCCTGTACATCAAGCTACTACAATCTGTCAAAGGGGAATGCCCACTCTCCAAAGTGACCTAGGCCCAAGATGGACATCAAATATTACTCTAAAAATTAAGTGTTTTAAAATCTTTGTAGTATTGGATATCTAAAAAATATATTCAAATGGACGCCATTATTTTATAAATATTAAAAAAAAAATGTTTTGAGGTTAATTTTCTATATGAAAAAGTGTGGTGGTCGTTCTACAGTTTCGTGCAAAAAACATTTCCAGGCTATTATGGCACTGTTCATTACCATCGTTCAAAATATAGGAGGGAAAAGATGGTAATGAAGTGGAGATGAATGAAGAAATCAAACATTTTTTTGGATATAATTGTTATTAACTACAGCACAAGTTAAACATTAACAAATAGTCAAAATAAGATTAAGAGGCAAATATTTCAAGTAAATAAAATAATCTACTTACTGCAGTTTTTTTTTAATTCACTGGAATGTAATGAGTCACTTCGCGGACGACGCACCGGAATCGTGGCGGAGAACGAATGAATTTGCGACGGCGATGTGTGCACGTCCTTCTCGCTCCAATGTCGCGAGCCACTGACTGTCATTTAAACAGGTAGCAACCAAGTCGAATACGTGATCACGTATCATACCTACATAATTTTTAAAAATCTGAACATGGAAGGTGATGAACTTTTTCGCGTGACAATTTGAAAATGAGCGTTCTTCGATTATTATAGCATGATTTTCTTAATGAAAAAAATATTAATCAATAGCTCAGAAGTTCAGCTTTAATATTATGTACAAAATAAAACGGTTAATTCAAAAGCATTTAAGTTACAAGTTAATTGTTTGCCAAGGTCCCTGCTTGGAAAGGGAGGGTAATGAATTTTTACACAGTTTTTTAATTTTCCTGAAAAATCCATTGAATAATCCTGAAATATAAAAGATACTCCTTTCAGAGTAACTATTTTACTATATTTTGTGCTATAAATTATTAACAATAAATCATAAATTGCATGCCATAATAGCCTGGAAATGTTTTTTGCACGAAACTGTAGAACGACCCGGGACTGTGAAATAATTCAAGAACTTTTCTTTTTTCAATGCTTAATTACAATTCACACAATGTTCTTCAGTCATTGTATAAAACGTAAATTGATCGGTATCCAAAATCGAATGCAGCTGTGATCCTTGATTCCAGAGCCAAAGTTGTCGTTGAAGGTGAGAACAAAATCCATAAAACAAAGCCTAAGTCGTTGGTAAAAATCGGAATCAAGTCCATATAACAAAGCCAGGTCGCAGTAAAACAAATCGAAGAAAAATCAAAACAAAACCACATTG
Source organism: Amphipoea lucens (assembly GCA_947508005.1). Lineage (NCBI taxonomy): Eukaryota > Metazoa > Arthropoda > Insecta > Lepidoptera > Noctuidae > Amphipoea > Amphipoea lucens. The sequence continues at coordinate 6,837,438 of OX382373.1, read as the reverse complement.
AGCGTAAGTTTTTTTTTTTTTAATAATTTTTATTCATGACCATAGATACAAGCAGATTCAATCCAGTGTTGTCACTATCACGAAAAAATAACATTAAATCGATATATCGATTACTTTTTTAAATAACCGATTATTGATTTATTTTTCTTATTCTGTTTTTTTACGAGTACACGTTAGTTTTTATTTTCATATATGTTTTCTTGTAGCTGGTTTTTGATTACAATACCAGTTATGTCCCGTGGATAATGTGGGTATGTCGTTGAGGTTATTGTATTTGTTTATAAATCGATTCGAATCGATTGATTATTGATAATATTTAAAATATATTTTGATGCTGGCAATATTTTGCCAGCGTCAAAATCAAAAAAGTTCTTGTTTTTCAATGGAGTTACTTTTTTTTACGAATTGTTGTAGATTGTAGTGGCGCTCATTTGCAAGAAAGTATATACATATTTATTTATGGCAAAATTAATGCATAAAGTATTTTTTCTCTAGTTTAATGTCCACTGTGGGCCTCAAATGGGCATTCGCCTTTCTTTAATAGATTTTCAACTTTATCGCTAAAGCATAAGGTTCAAAGTTGATTGGGAAATTTTGACAGTTTCGGATAACTTGATGTGCTGGCGTCTGTACATATTTAAACATTTTAACGGTAAATGCTTCCGGAAAAATAAATCCTGATACGTGACTAAATTCTTATAAAAGTAATAACATAAATATTGATTTCGCTACGAGTATGTTACTCCATTGAGGCTGCAGGGCTGCCATGAAACGTGACGCGGAAAATGTATACTCAATCATTTGTTTTTGTACGGTAACGAGTACGTTGTTGCTGTGTACAGACGCTAGCACATCAAGCTACTACAATCTGTCAAATTTCATTAATAGATTTCCAACTCTATCGCTAAAATATAACGTTCAAAGTTGATTGGGAAAATTTGACAGTTTCGGTTAGCTTGATGTGCTGACGCCTGTACATAATCACTACTTGTGTGTTTAAGAAAAATAATAGTGTAATATACTACATCCTACTGAATAGAAGTACCATCGTCGTGATTTTGGGTTTTTTCCTCCACGAATGTTCGTGTTAATAGTCTATGAGAAGGCTGTGTCATGGGCTGATAGTTTTTGATCAGATAGTGAAAAAATCTCCATCAGGCAGCCCTAGCATGTGTGTGCTCACGGTCGACTGATCTACAATCTTTTGTGATATGCATTGAGCTCGCTTTTCGTCGCTAGTGATCCGTGATAATCGTCTAAATGGAGTGGTATTAGTTGTTGGTATTAGAACGAAATAAATCGGAATTACCGATACACGCCAAGTTCTGGCTCGATTCATTAAGTGAACAACAAACTGATTGGCTAATGACTGAGCTCTCGCTAACGCCTGCTAATTGAATTCGCTAATATAATACTAATATGCAGGACTGGCTTGATATTCTTCTTTTTTTTTCACCTTTCTCTATAAATTATACCCAATGTACGATAGCACCTGCTCCAATACCAATATCTCTCTGTCACTCGCAGACCACCCAATAGGTTTTGATGACATCAAACCGATTCTCTTCCTCTTGTTCAATAATAATTTATCATAAATCATTTTCAGTAGTTGTGATTTATTTGCGTGTGATAAACTGTCACGTACCTACATGTATCACGCGTGTCAGTTTCATAAAAAGGAGATATTGTATAGCGGTGCTTATCTTTATACCGTTCGCGTCGCTGGAGATATAAACTTGAATAGGTATATTTGGGGAAAAGTGCATTTATTTTGTGATTTTATAAAATACAAAGTTTTCATTATTGATTTTTCAATTCAATTTTATTTATTTGCATACCATAATGTGAATAAAGGTGTTACAAATAGGCTTAAAGCGAAGATACAGTTATGGACCCTGTGAGGGCACAGCAAAATAAGTAACAGGGATAAACAAGTTAATTAAAATTTAAACATTAAAATTAAAAATAATAGCATTTAGATTTAATAGCGTTTTTTCATTCATTAAAAAACTTTTTGACGTGATAACTTCTTATAAATCGATGAACGCTGGCTGCACGCACGAAAAAGCATGACTCATTTTCACATTCTGCCTGAGCCGAGTGTGCAAGCGAGAGTGCGGAACAAGCGATAGAGAGGCACGATTGGATGTTTTCTTATGACGTTATCACGTAAAATTATCGTCCGTAAACCGTCTTTACAGACAACCAATGTTTTTTTACGTTACAATTTCATTCACGAGCCCAACAGTCCGTCCACAGTTATTTTACCTCTGACAGCAGCAACCAAACAGACACCTTATTGTAACGAAAAAAAGGATTACAGTGATTTTGACAGTTATGCAGAATCAGCGGTAAAATACCTGTGAACAGACTATAGGTAGGCGCTACTTCATACATTATTAAAGATCCTTTTAAAATCCAATATTAATCATTTAAATGGAATAAGTAAGTAATCACTTTCTTGTTATATTCTTCTTTGGCCTTTTTGACGTGTTTACGTTGAAAAGGGCGATTCAATCACTAAATTAAATTGAAGCTTTGAGAAGCACATTTTATTCACGTTTTAATGCCGACCCATACTTATAAGATAGGTCTCTTTAATTAATTACTTTTGAATAAACTAGCTTCTTTGTGTTCTTGTATTGAGCTTAGTTATTATTAATTCCAACGTAAATTAAAACTTAATTCACTTTGGATATACCAAATAGAATTAATAGAAAAATCTTAAAATTGCGTTGTTCAGATCATTTTCGTAAAATGCGTAGAAATCAGGTAGGTATAATGCGAGGTATTTCAAAAAATCTAAATGATTAAAATTCATTGAAAGGCTCTAGGCATATTTCTTTTCAACGTAAAAAAAAATATCCCTCGTTACCTGAAAGAAACTTAGCTGTTTTTATAGCAATTAATTTTATGATTTTATGAAAATGGGTCATCAAACACGTTTTTTTGCGGAGGTCTCCCCTGGGCTTGTAAAAACGGTTAATAGCTCAGATTATGGTAATAATTTGTAACTAAATGGTTTGCTAATTGCTTTATTCTTTTTCTTGGCCCCAAGTGTTTATGTAAATCATACTTCAATATTTCGAGAGAACCATTGGCGTAAGGCGAAAGCAATCTTTAGGATTTTGTTGAGTACAAATGATGTATTTTTCGAAAGATGATACTACTGCTTACGTATAGGTATTGGCTAGTAGGTATATCAGAGTTCGTACATAGGATGAATACGTTTCGATTAAATAATTTTGACAGAACGAGTTAAAGGATAGCTACAAGAGATCGCGTGACTGAATATTTATCATACATACTTCAAATGCTTTTACGTTATTATATCCATGTCTATATTTTGTATTATAATCGCTATCAGCATAGATAATAATTTATGACCTACACAAAATTCATGAGAGTGTTATGTGTTATCACCCGTATTTCCCACAAATCTGCTCATTGCAATGGAATGAGCTGCAAAGATAAACATCAATGTCACTTAATTAGCCAGTTTAGAATGGTTTAGATCCAGCCGTAGATCGTAGACAGGTACAGGAAAAAAAAGTAGTCTTAACTTATAGTTTTATATGGGAAGAAATACGATTGACTGTCCCAAAAATCTGTTTCATTTGGTGACCACTATAAATCGAATTCCTAGCTGACGCCGTTCGATTACTGAGGTCTCGTTAGCTTCTGTAAACAAAATCAAGAGATTATTTAAAAAGACAAGCAACTTGGTAGAATATGATAGCTTTTGAAATCCATAATTAGTTCTAAGTTTTTACGGCTTTGTTGGAATGAAAACCTCGTTGGAGAAGTATTTACACCAGTGAAGAGCAAAGATAACAGGAAATATTGGTAGGTAAGGGGTATTCGCTTTTTCTTTTCTAGAAAAGCATGAAAATGTATAATTTAACTTTGTCGATTGAATTTAACTAGAACTTTATAGCATACGCTCGACAGGTGTATTTTTGTTGTTACTGTTTTACGTTGCGATGCAGCCCGCCTGCGATGGTTCATACCAAATGTACAAAAGTGATCTAAGAGGATTTTTCCAATGCGTCGTGTTGCGGCGCGGCCCGCCGCGTATATAATATGTGCTTAGCTTTTGAACTTTAGTTCACAACACATAATATGTTGTTGTAGTTACAGTAGTAATTTTAACAATATTTCAAAAGTCCTTTGGAACGACTTCTCAACACTCCTAACGTTCTACCTATTCATCCTTATTATTTTCTAGTTGAGATATATTATTATGGTAAGGCATATTATATCTTGCTTGATACAGACGTTATATGTGTCAACTTTAGCAATCAATTACATGTAAACGACGCCTCTCACTCATTAAATATAATTTCCTCCGTAATATCTTTACAACAATAAAACACAGCATTACTTTGACAGATGGCAGCACATGCGCAACACATTCAGCATAAAAACGTTTAATTTATCAGGCGCTTAGCAGCTGATATTGCCCGTATTTCTCACAAATCGACAGGCTGTAAATATCTATGCAGATATCCTGTGCAGAGCCTCTGTGAGATTAATCTCGCTTATATATGGGTAAGTAAAGATTGCTTTATCTAGCGCAGACTAGAGAGCATGCGTGTTATGAGGCCACGTCTCGTATTATGTGTCACATGTGATAGTTTTGTGGGTATAAACGTTATAAATTGCATCAGCAGCCTTCGCTTTATCTTACAAGAGTAGCGACTGTGTTGTTAGCCGGTAATGAAGCTCAGGAGAGCAGTGGTGGCCCAGTGGTATCGGCCGCGACTTACGAGTTGTAGGTCGTAGGTTCGAACCCAGACAGGCGCTTTACTTTGTGTAAATTATTTCATCACCACTGCTCTCAAAACGGTGAAGGAAAACATCGTGAGGAAACCGGCATGTCCTAGAACCAAAAATTCAAAGACATGTGACGTCTACCAACCCGCACTGGGCCCGCGTGGTGGATTACGGCCCACTCCCTCTCACAGAGAGGAGGCCTGTGTCCCAGCAGTGGGAACATTATAGGCTGATGATGATGATGATGATGAATGAAGCTCACAGTTTTGCGTAGGCTGAGCTAAACGTGCTGAGTACACAACGAGTACCTATTAGGTAGTCTTAACTAACTCCTAGTGTAGGCAAAGCAATTTAGTCTTTGTTAAAGGTAAAGACATTTCCACGCGGTGCTATTTAATGTCCCATTGTATGTCATAAATTGAAATTGTTTATTGAAATAATTAATTTTCATAAATATTTACCAAAATAGGGCGTTATACTAGATGTAGTTAAAAATAATTGGATTCTACCTGAACTAGGAATAAACCTGTATTTCAGGTATCTGACTCAAGTGCAGGTTTTTTTTAATTATACGTTACAGATAAGCTTAAAACCTCTCGATCTTATAACATAATTTATGCAACATGTAATAAGTCATCACTGACCTGGGAGGTAATTGCGTAACACACTATCAGTAGCAATGGGTTTTATTTTGACAGTTCAACAACATTCATTGCGTTATTTACGTTGTTGAGCAAACACATTTACCGAACATATGAAGCAATAGATTAGCAATATCCTTCAAAATTATCCAGATTGAGATTAATAGTATGTTACGCAATTAGCGTGCTGTTATGACTGACACGTTATTAATCTTCAATATAGTTCGGAGTTAAACCTTACCAAAGGTCATTCGTTTCATATATTACTAGTCTAGCATGAATATGAGACATTACGCCTAACATTTTGAATAATCATCTACAAACAACAAAAGTAGACATTTTAGTGGAAATAGTCCGAATAATAAATTATACCAATATCTAGATGGTCGTAAACTAAACTGACGAGGATGAGTCGGTCATTGTACCTAAGCATTAATTTTACTGTGGGATAAAATGTCTCGCTGAACTACGGAACAGATTTAGAAAGACTTCGTCCATTTCTCGTAAGTTGTGTTGTAAACATTGAGGCGGTCATCATTTGCGATAGTTGGTTCAGCTGTGATACATTGATATCTACGGTCAGCATCAAAAGTCGATTAACACTTTCATTTTTACATGTTATTAAATTGACAACAACTTTTTTCAATAAACTGATTTTTAGATTTTCACATAATAGACAAGAGCATATATTCTAAAAAAAAATCTTCTGCTGCAATTTTGAACAAATATTTTGCTCAATAACTAAGATTAAAAAAACTGAAGTGTCAATCAACTTTTGATGCTGACCGTACAGTCAACAAAAGAGATAAGCATGCAGGATCGTCGGTTATAATTGAAGTTTAGTAAGATACCAATGGATGTTGTCGACTGAAATTTAATTTGATAAATAAGCTGTTTGTTTCCTATTAATAAAATTACATTTTATTCGAGAACATCCATCGGTTTCTTACTAAACTTCAACTATATCCGACGATCCTGCATACTTATCTCTTTTTTTGACTGTACATTGAGCGAGAAAATATCATCAAAGTTTTTTTACGGTGCCCATTGTTACTATCAATTCCTGCTGTGATTAATTCATGTTTCGTACAAACCATAAATTTAATTTTTTTAATTAACTATTAAGGGTTGCATCATATTTTGTTACAAATTGCTTATGAAACGACCTCGATAAAAAGTTTGCATAACAACGAAGTGAAAAGTTGCGAGCTTCTCACATTGACCTGTTTACATCGCTACACTTGACTGCTACGATATTGATCTGTCAGTCCACTTGATTACAACTTGTGCATATAGGTACAAAGTGGTTCATTATATGGCTGGGTATTCATCATCTGCCGAACCTTTTCCTAACTATGTTGGGGTCGGCTTCCAGTCTAACCGGATGCAGCTGAGTACCAGTATTTTACATGGAGTGACTGCCTATCTGACCTCCACAACCCAGTTACTTTGTAATACGAAACCTCTTGGTAAGACTGGTTGTTATATGGATGGATACTACCTTTGTTAATTCTTACTCAGATCACTTATGTTGTCCTGTATCGCACGCGGCAATCGATCCTAGTTCGTATTATGAAGATATACTGCATCTATCCTTTTTTAGGCATGATGACTAAACCAAAAAGCAATCCAAGTAAAGAACTTTACTTGCGACCGGAAATTTTAAGTGTTTTTAGTTACTGTTACTATAAACCGAAACGAAATATTTATCAGCAAAGCTCAGCGCCTGCCAACTAGAACGCGACCACTACCTGTACCTACAAGCTATAAATTCGTAAACACAAACATCGTTTGCAGCTTGAATTTCTAGAATGTTCACTAAAACAGAGAGTGGTCAAACATTCCTTCACTTAAAATGTAACTCCACGCTCTCTTCTGCTGTCGCAATTTACAAAAACGCGCCCGCGATTTATTCGAAGGCCGTAATTCCTGAATTTTTCACGAAATTTCTTTGGCTTTAGGAAATAAGTAAAGATGTTTATTTACTCCAAAGCTTCTTAAGATGAAGCTTCAAAGAATGTTTTACGAATTTACGGTCATCAAACCCATTTTCAACGTTCAACCACGACGACTGAAGTATTGTGTGGAAATATAATTTCCGCTAGATCCATTCCGGGATTGTTTTCGCCATATACTCGTACAATGTGACCGCGTTTTGTTTAAGATGCTCGCAAATTAACTTGTTGGGTGCATTTTATAGCAATGTTATAGATTTTCAATAATGCCGTGTTAACAACACACGCGGTTTATTTTTATCTGTTCTACTTTATTTAACGGTAAGCATGAAATATTTGCAGTGAGATACCAAATTACACAACTAGCAGCTTTATTACAAATTACATAATCGTGCCAATGACTGCCTGTTTGGTGTTATCAGAGAGCTTCTCGATAACAGAGCTCCAATAATATAATGTTAGCACTCGATGTAAACTTGATTTGTGTTTCGGCTGTGCGGTCCGAGTCCGCCGACCAATTGGTTGATTGTTCCCGTGACCCAAGGGCTGGCTTTTATGCTTCGAGTCTCTTTGGTACATTACCAGTCGACTGAGAGGCGGAGGAATTTTCGACGCCATATTTTAGTTTGTTAATAGTTTTAGTTAGGTCAGGTTATATTTCTATTTTAATAGCTTGTTTAACTTTGATGTTTACCTATCTATAGAGTCTTCAGCTTATGCTTATCGTCTTACCTTTTATATTTTATTTCTTACTTTTACATATTAAACTTAGATTTTACGATTTTCTTGTTACATAAGTACTCATTGACGTTTTCAGCTAAATCTATTCAAACGATATATTTCAAAAGGAGTGGTTTAAAAAGGTGTGAAAAATACCGAGAGGAGTGAGAGTACTGTAATTCGATGGTCCCTATTAACAATGTCAGTTCCGCAAAAAGACTACTAATCAGTAGAGCAGTTCAAAATTTGTTTTGGCGATTAAAAAAAAATTATAAGACTGTGACTGTTCGACTGTTCAAATCTGCACTGAATGTTTTATGTATTGTTTACTATGTACTGAACTATTGACATAGACTAAATATAGAATTGCCAAAACAAACTTTGAACTGCTCTACTAAACAGTACAGTTTGGCAAGAAAGTCCTGAAACGGAACTAAAATATTTAATCATTGGCAACACTCGCTCTGCCTTGTCGAGTAAGGTACATAATCTGTCATTTCTTGTAATCGGTGACTGTTTCTCGTGTTTATTTTTATTTATTTGCGTTATTGTGGTGATACTGGTGACCCATTGTGTTCATAATGAACAGATCTGTTATTCGCAGCTCCGCGAGAGCGATAATTTATAAAGTGTACGTGAAATGTTTGGCGGAACTCGAGGCCGGACAAATTTTATCCGATCTCAACGATGTGTTTAAAAGAACCGCTGAAATAAGAGGTAAAATTATATTTTATACATGTAATCAGATGCAATGTGTGTATTTCAAGGTGCAATATCTATCATAAACCTTTCATACAATTACTAAAATGTACATCCACAAAGTTGAGGTTATGTTTACAAAACACATTCGGAATGCAGCGCGTTCGTATAATTTTGATACTTTTGGTTTGAAAATTATTTTATTTTTAATTCATTATAATAAGTAATTGCAAATGTTCAGTTATTTTTACTTTATTGTTCTAGGCAGTGGCTGAACAAGCGCTTCAGAGCATTTCAGTTACCGACTGCAAAAATTCACGTCAACATGTCAAGAAAATAGAGAAAGGTTATTTTCGAAGGGGGCAAACTCTGTATAGTGACGTTGAAAAAGTTATCATAAACCTAAAAGATTAAAGCAGCAGTAGTGACACATCTGAAGACAGCCAGCAGAGTTTTTTGGTGAAAGCTCACACCAAGACATGGATGAAGACTTTTCGGGAGTGGAATACTTAGACGAAAACATTTTTGATTCTGATTAAAATTTTTATTCTAATTATTTTTTTAGTTTTTGTTTAGACTACCATTTCCTATTGAATTGATCTGGGGTCTTTTAAAACATAAAATTGTCTCACATAATGTGGGATTAGTTGACATCAAGGCATTTTGAAATACCTAATAACTTTTTTTTAATTCATTAAAATAAATAACCGCAAATGTTATCGTTATAGGCAGTGACTGAACAAGCGTTTCAGAGCTTTTCTTTTTTTCATAAAACCCGCCAATATTCACATTAAATGTAAAAAAAATCTAAGTATCAAAACCGTTTTCGTCGTACTATATAGGGTTACAACATGCACGATAGTGGCGCCACCATTATTTTCACGACTTTTTTGCCAAGCTGTAGTCTTTTTGCAGAACCGACATTGTTAATAGGGACCATCGAATTGTCATAATAAATATAAAATATATGCGAGCGACGACGGTTTAAATCCGAATAATTTTCGACGTTCAGCACGTTCAGCGTTTAGAATATCACTTTCACAACTCTATTTACCTATAGATGTTATATATCACCGCTTTTTATTTGTTCAATTTGTTTACAAGCCCTTTTGTCTCTTCTAGAAAAATTGCGTCTGAAAAACAATTTTATCTTTGTTCCGAAGTTTGTCTTTTACACTAATCAAATGTCTGATAATTCGAATTTGCACGACTAGGTAGGTACCTATATTAATCATAGTAAACTACATTATTCATACAAAAGGAGGCAAGTATATTCCTGTAGGTACTTTCATGTTCAAAGGTAAAGCAACTATATACAGCCTTGTACGGTAATCAAACTTTGAAACTCTCAGAATAATTTAAATATTTAGCTTTCGTTAGTTTTGCACGTCCCGTAATTAAAATATTTGTTCAAAATAATTGAAACAAAACTAAATTCGCTGTTACTACAGTGACTGGCCTGATAAAAGCTCAATTTATGTCTACCTAAATACTTTTTTAGATATTATTCCATATTACTTCCGTTTAATCCCCGTCTATAATAGGTGTATTATAATTAAACTAGTCATGTATAGAAAATAGAACCTTCCGTAAATAATACAGTAAAGTTTGGCTGAACTGAAGATCTTGACAGACGATACAATACACCATACTTTGAACCGGAGCCATGACACTCGTTTTCATTTAATTTGTGAAGAAGTATTTTAAACAGAATTTATTGGATTCTGGGGTGATCCTTGGGATCTAATTAGAAAAAGCGGAACAAAGTTTTGGCCTGATTTCCTTTAAGTTGTTCTGCCTGATTTACTAAGTAAAGAGGGCAACTTGGTCGCCGACCCTCTTTTCATTGAATTGTATCAATTGAGCAAAAGTTTGAGTCGGTTAAAACGTACAATGAGTAAGAATATATCCAGTGGTAGTAGAGGAAGGTGGTGCAGCGTCTGCAGAAAATAACGAATTCCATTTGTTTAATTATTTGACCAATTTTAACGAAATATACCAATAATTTTACAAAACTTATGCTTCCGGCAAAATTTTTGGGTTAGACAAAGTAGTCGAACACATGCGGCTGTAATCCCGACGATTGTTGGAACAAGCTCAAGGGATTAAAACGAGGACGTAATCTTTACAAATATGATTTAAATCCAGTAGTTCTGACCCAATTATGGTAATAAAGTTACCAAGGGAAGAAAGGTTGGTAAAAAGGGTTTTCTTTGAGAAGTTAGTTTATATAGTTACTACTTTTGATCCTTTATTAACTTCAATTTTAGCACAAATATCTTTATTCACCCTAAGTGCGCGACTTTTTAGAGCTAAATATGGGCAAAGAGCAGTGGTGGACCACTGGTAATGGCCAGGACTTACAACCCAACCCAACAGGTAGGTTGGGAGGGTGAGTGGTGATGGTGGGTAGGTTCATTTCTAACTAGCTTTTACTAATAATGAGGAGATAAACAACTGCGAACATTGTCCAACTTAAGCTAGTAGCCAAAGAGACTACAATGTAAACTTCCAACAAAATCACTGACATTAAGAAACACACAGCTACTGCTACAAGCTTATCTTCACGCGACAGTCCGGTGTCGTCCGAAGTGCCGCTGTACAATAACCTTCTTCCTTATCTAAACTCTCCACTCGATTTGCTAAAGTTCAGTTACCTAATTCAGTGCAGTAGTCACCAACTCCTCCTAACCGACTTCCCGAACATGTCAGATATCTACGAGAACTTGAGCCGAGTCCAAGTTAACACGACGTATCTATATCATAAATATTTGATAAGTTGGCTGAAGGTACGTCTGTTAAATCACGTGCTTTACTGACGTGGAACAAGATTGGGAAGCTTATAGTGTAGTTTTAGAATGTTGACAACCTAAAGATGAAATAGTTCTGTTGATAATTATTACACTTGCTCGTTGCGACTACGGTATTATCTAGATCGACAGCGATGCGGAGGATTTTTTTGACGCCATATTTTGGTTTTTTAATAGTTTTAGTTAGGTTAGGATATTATGATTTAATTTTAATAGTTTATTTACTTCTTTGTAGCTATATGCTTTATGAATTGTGTCATAAACTAACTTAAATACACCGATTCTTAAATACTGTATTTTATTAGAAAATTAGAGAGTAATGCTTTTAAATTTTCCCGATTGAAGAAGTATTTCATATTTGCTTTCTAAATTAACAGAATAAGTGCGCTCTTTACCGCCTACCAATGCTTAGATTTGTAGAAATATTCCTGCTCACGAAATTCAAAACAATAGGGATTATTTTGTGTAAACTTACATAATTATTCTGTAGTGTAGAACTTCATGATTGCGTTAATAAAGCGGTTTTAATGTTGCGGTTGAGTACGCATTAAACACATCGTTAATAATTGATATAGGTATTAAAATTTACCATTACATGCTATTTGTTTATCGAGATGCAATACATAATATACAAAATTAATACAGCATTGCATGCAAGCACATGAGGCATGTCCCAGAACTAAAAATTCGAAGACATGTAACATATACCAACCCGCACTGGGCAAGCGTGGTGGACCAGCCCACTCCTTCTCGAAAAAAGAAGGCCTGTGTCCCAGCAGTGGGAATATTATAGGCTGATTATGTTATATAATACAGCTTTGGCACACGTGAAAAAAATATGAAGCTGCATACATACCTAGCCTAAGAGATGAGTTAATACAATATTTTTGTATAATATAATCAAGGTCTATTATTGTATAATAAGTTCCGGGGCAAAAATTGGTCATGCTCATTAATAGAATCATGACTTCTTATATAGTTTGCACAAAAACTGCAAAAAATTCGTTCCTGTGGGTGGGTCACTGAACCGGAGACCGCGACTTTTTGTCGATGCCATCTGATGTTGACAGCATTTGTTGTGCACTAAAAGTTGCTGTCTCTCCTTTTTTGTATAATCAGATACGCTTTATACTTTTTGTTACATGGTGACAGGGTGAACTGACTCTTTGATGAATTGGCTGTGCTAATTTTTTTTGATAAGTTGAATATTGCATTTTATTAAAGGTACTTTTGATAATAATAGCCCTCCAGACCGAATTTCGGCCATGGCGAGCAATTTCAGTGGAGCTGGCTTCGGCGTGACAGATATAATAGTGCACTAGTGTGTGCGTAGACACAGGTGCACTCTCTCTTCCCTCGCTCTCACAGTCCGATGGGCCGGCAGTCTGCCGAACCGAAACCGAAGAGAGATCAAATGCAGGGCCAACTGCTTGATGTGCTTTCCGAGGCACAAGGGGGTATCACACAACTAACTTACAAATTCAGGGCTGTTACAAAAAAAAAAAAGCCCAATACCACTTTGCCTGACCCGGGACTCGAACCGCTCAGCAGTCGCGTTTGCGACCACGAGACCAAACGGGGCAGTCAACGTTACTATTGATATTATGATACTGTCGGTGTGGCGAGACTTGGAGGAGGCATAGATGTTCAGCTGTAGGCCTCTTTCAGCTGAAATGATGATGATTATGTTCGATAACAACTTAGTAGATATAAATCATCATTGACCTGAATTATCCCTAATTTATGTATTTTTTTTTTGTTTAATAGCAACACTGATAGACAAATGCATCATCATCTGCCCAGCCTTTTCCCAACTATTACTATGGCTTAACGTGCTTTCCCAAGCATGGATGGGGTCTCTACTTATACGTAATCGATGGTCACCCATCTGCGGCCCAACCTGATCAATCGAAACGTGCGGCTGTTATTACTTCGTCAAGTCCCTAGATAGACAAATAGACAAATTCATAACCGAGAAAAATTACTATGCAATATGTAAAGCATAACCGTCGGCACACTTGCAAAGCTTCTAATTAAAGTCGCAATATTTTACAAGATTCAGAGCAAACTCAAGGTGACTGTTGACAGCCACTCTCACTGAGGTGGCTTAATTAAAAGCCGAAGTTCTCCGACAACATCAGACCCTGATTTATTATTTCGCCACGTGAAATATTCATCGAATTAATTAACAGTAAAACGATTCCCCTTTTAAGTCAGTGATGGCCGTTTTCACTACTAGGTACTAGGAAAATTTTAAATGAACGCCTGAATATTATTGCACTCTGAATAATATTCATTCATTTAGATTTCATCTAGTGTTAGTGAAAACGGTTATGAGTACTGTAGTATGTATGGAGCACAACATAATTATATTCATCCAATACCGAATACTGAATTTAAATTTATATTACTTAATCGATTCGTAAACCTATTAGGTACACAATTCAATTATAGGTATTGTTAGCCGATCATGAACCAATTGTTAGCCAAACACCAGCAGGAAACTATTAGTCAGTTGCATGTCACAATTTCTGATTAAATAATCCTAATCTATAAAGTTCATAGGCAGACTTTCTGTCTCAAACAGAAAATCGTGAAAAAAAAGTTAATATATTGCAAACAGATTTATTTTACTTCATTTACCTCAACATCAATAAATTGAACCTAAATTATTTGCTGGCGCCGCTAATATGTTACGGCAAGATATTCCCAGCAATTAGCTAGCATAGGGGCTTAAATGTAGCTTTGGAGTTATTTCTGACTTACAGACTTTGAGCATCCAAATATTGTTGATCTACCTAGTAGGCATTAAATTATTATATATTAAAGTTTATTGTTCTCTTGATTATGAGAATATATAAAATACCTACCTTTACTGGAAAATATAAATTTTCGCTATAAGGAATATCACTGAAAATTACCCACGTTTTGAAATAACAATAATAATTATTATTTTAAGAGCGTTATTAGTTCACTAGGTACTGTTAGGAGCTAGAAATACTTTAACTTGGATCCGTCATGAAAAACATACGAGCACGATCTAATAACTTTGCCATCGAGCTGAATTTATTATATTATCTTTGCATAAGTTTTAATAAAACATTCAAACTAATCTTGAATATCTAATAGAAAAAGTTTTGTAATAGCCCAAGATCTGCGCAAAAAACATACCTACTTCAACTGAAATTTTGGCTGCAAGAGTTCTAATAACAGACCACCAGCTGAAGCACAATCACAAAAAAGTGAGTATATTATTCACTCAGACAAATATGGTCCGAACAACTTATACTTTGTGACTTTCCAAAAGTAGTATTTTTTGCCACATGTGCTGGCTTTTGTAGACATCCGCTACCACTAAGTCCCTTATATTATATAACCGAAGCCATTTACAAAGGATACTTACCGAAGTTCTAATTTGTTTGTTATTTCCTGTTTATTAAATGGAAAGTCACATAAACTCGTTACAAATGAAACGGTATATTCGATTTATTTATCAAAAGTCTCTCGCCGACGTTCTCTTTACAGTTAGCTCAGTCCATTAGTGTTCACTCATTAATAGATTTCAGTGGAGAACAGTTTCACTGTTATAAAATATTATGGAAGTTACCAACTGTGTGTTAGGGACTCGGTGCTTTTGAACGTGTACGAATGCAATTTTATTGTTATCATTTGGTTGATACTTTTTACACATCAGTTAGTTTAATGTGTTTATAAACACCCATGCTATAAATCCTCTATAAAAGTTTCTGAAACAGTTGCTTATTGCCAACATTAAAACAACGAGTGTCATAGTAACCATAATATCATCCAAATGAGTGTTATAATGTTGTACATTATGCAACTCCTTTTCAAAAAAAGAACATTTTCATGCACGCGCGTTTCACTACCACAGCGCCGTAATTAAAAAAAAACTTATAGGTTTTTCGAATTCACGTCGTATTCCGCCGGCCGCCATTTTTGTTCGATATTAGTATTGCCAAAAGCTGTTTCAGAACCTGTTATAGAGGATTCATATCATGGGTGTAGATAAAGTCTTGATATGCAACTGTGCATATTTCGCCTCGTGTGATAAACCCACATTCGTGTTTTAATACCCCTTGTTATACAACAGTTGCATAAATAACTATTAAATATTTGCAGCTGTTGTCCACCACATTCATTTTCCGGATATTTGAGCGACCTAATAGAGTAGGGTCGACCCTTATTTGAATAATTTCCATTAGCCCCCGGTCTAGTTTCGCATCTCTGCGATTCACTTACATAGTTCTGTGTGTTTAGGACTAGACTCCTGTTTCTCTTATATTCCTGTTAGGATGGACGAAAAGTTTAATTTTCTTTGACATAAAATTGATGAGTTAGGAATGATACCATAACATTTATTCTTTATTTTCAAAGTTTTCTGAACAGTGCTGGAGTTTTGTAGACGTAGATAGGTTGTAGTCGGCTATCGTCTCAACGAAAAACTTCTTTATTTGCAGGAATAAATTAAACCATATAGAAACTTGGTTAATAACGTAGTTTAAAATAGAATAAGTAAATCTTAATTATGTATGCTTCGTTACAATTGATTTCAGATCTTTGCATCTAGTGAAATTGCATAAAAGTAATATGGTCACCTTCATCCACATAATTCATCGTTTTCACCCGAACAACATAGCAACATGTAAATTGTCTAAATCTTCCTGAAACGTTCATTTAGGAAAGGTATAATTCATTCAAAATTCATCACTTGGCATGTTTCCCTATAGACACCCGCAGCTCCCTCTGTGCGGTCGGTCGCGTTTTTCATTTCCTGCTAATTATGTACAAGTTGCGGGTAGTCGTAAAATGTGGGGTCTGAATCAAGGCCGATGAGATTCCGTGCTGGTGCCGCAGGTTTAGTTTTAGACTTTGTAAATTCTAATTGCTAATTGGTTGAGGCCAGTATGGAATATTTATATTTTGTTACATGAATAGGTACTTACCTATAAAATTACTCCAATCGTCAAAACTTTAATGATTGGAGTAAATTTAATCTGTCAGGCTCCGCTAATGAGATACAATTGATTTTCTATTGTTTCGTCGCCAATAGGCGACGCGCGGTGTTTGACCGGTTTAATTTTATAGGTATTCATGTAACAAAATATAAATATTCCATACTGGCCTCAACCAATTAATATTGCATCCGAAAAGGTTGGTATGCTATGAAAATAATTTTATTCACCGATCCATCCCGGTGGCGCTGGCCTCAGTTCATATGCAAAGCCAAATTGAACATATTCCTTTGAATATTTCGCACCTGCCCTAAATGAGTTTTCTTTTTAATTTGGCTCACGATTCACTGTCCTGAATAACGTAGATACGTAGGTACGTACAAATCGAATGTCGCACTCACACAACCATAAAATCGGTTTTAAAGCATCCCTTTAAATTTGATACGGTACAGAAATATTACCTGTATTATGCGACGAATATTAACACGTTGGCTGACAGCAACGTCTCGAACGAAACGAACGAACGTCTCGAAGAACGGCATGTATGGCCGTTCTTTATGATAGTATGGAAAATCGGTCGTCGTGTAGCGTACTGATTTTATGCAAGTAGAAACTCAGACGACGATAGGCGTACTGTCGTATGACTTTTAGCTACCTAGACGACTGGAGGCGTCATGCCATCGTGTTAAAGGTACCAAAGCAACCTACATTGAAGATATGGCTGCGTAGGTATCGGGTACTCGAACAAATAATATCTTTGTATACTAAATTACTTTGCTCAACTTAAATTAGACTAGGCAGGACTCCGCCGCATGACCGCATGACCAACTGTTAGTGGGCCCAAATAGCGCAGAATTGGTGCCCTGAGACAGTGAGGCGGAGTCGCGGCAGACCACGTAGGAGATGGCGGGACGAGCTGGATAGATTCCGTCAAAACTAGAAGGAGGACGCGCGGGCTCGCGAAATGGAAGGAGTGGTGGGAGGCCTTTGCCCCAGGAGTGGGAAAGCGCAGGCTAGAAAAAAAAATACTTTGAACATGATCCCCTCCCTCCACGTCTGTGTACATACTCGTATGTTACCTAACTTTGTTACTTTTTATACTAAAAGTACCGATTGGATTTCATACTAATATTGAATTCAATATTAACATCACAAGTTAGATTCCCTCTTCAAACACATTTCTCTATTTCACAAGACGTAGGTACCACAATTACTAGTGAGATGATAATACAATTTCCGTGCAATATGCGAGAGCCCGACGATGTGTGACGTCATATAACAATATACTGAATTGCTGTATTTGCAAGTGTTAATAACTATTTGGTGAAATAGGCTAGGTAAGGTTAGGCCCTACTTTTTAACCACACTTCACACTTATAAAGGCAAAAGTTTGTGAGTGTGTTTATATGTTTGTTACTTCTTCACGCTCAAACGGCTGAACCAATTTTGATAAAATTTTGTATGGAGGTAGCTGATACCCTGGATTAACATATAAGCTACTTTTTATCCCGATACTTCCACGGGATCGACACTTATGCGTGTGAAACCGCGGGGCGCAGCTAGTGTTAAATAATCTGTTTGTAGAAAAGGGAATCAAATGATTTCAATAGCAGTAATTGTAACCTCGAAACAAAATCATCCTACCATGATAAAACAAGGATTCTCTTCAATTAATTTTAACTTTATCTAAAAACACAATTTAAAGTTTTTGTAAATAACTATCTAGATGGTACAATTCTTTATTAAAGACTTCAATCATTAAAACAATTTAAAACAAAAAAAGAAAGTGTACTTCTAAAAAAATAAAGTGTCACGCTTCACAAAGTTATCGATCGCTTAGAGGCGAAGATTCACATTTGCATTTCATTGCATTCCTTCGAGGTGAAAAATGGAGTCGCGATATTCAGCGAATATTACCATTTTATATAAGAAAGTATTGGATAGAAAATATTATTGTGTTTAATGTTTATCACACACTTTACAAGATCAAGCAGAAAGCGACACCTGTGTCTAATGGCACTCGGATCTAAATGATTTAATTAGGCAATATCCTGCTCGCAAAACTTTGCTGGCAAGGGAAATGTTCGCGTAGCGGTGTCGCTACGACGCAGCTCACACTGTGTAGCTGTCACGCTACGATTTTATGTTTTAAGGCCTATTCAAACGTAAGCGGTATTCGCTACCGTCTACGGTAGAGAAAACCGAGTGGTTATGCGGTAATATTACTGTTCACACTAAAGCGGATTTCGCTATCCTTGGAGTAGAATACCGAGTTCAAGTTTCGCTCAGGAACAAGCGAAACAATACCTATGCGGTGCTATGGCACCAACTGTTCCGCTCTAGCTGCGGAACTTGATACTAAATACCTGTGCGATTCCCGCGCGGTATGTAACTCTACCCAAAGCGGCAGAAATACCGCTTAGGTTTGTACAGGCCTTTAAAAATAAAAACTAAATAACATTTCCAAGGTTCCTTGTTTCATCCATCGGTTTCAACCAAGCGACGTCACAGCCAAGAGTAGACCCATTAGTTAGAGTTTTGCTGCACAACAAACTAAATAACAAGAATACAATAGAAACTTCTATTCTATTGTTTTATCAATTAAGGTGTTATGTCACCTTGTTATCATCTAATTGATACATCGCACAGTTTTACCGTGAACTCATGGTAGCCACACACGTTAAAATATACTTGCGCAAGTTTAGACTTGCATAACTCTGCGTGACACCGAATGGCTCGGATACTTGTGATAATTCATCCCACACACATTAATACTAGTAGTAGATAGGGGCCCGTGGCTAAATAATAACAGCCGCACAGGTCGACCAATCAGGTTAAGCTACGCTTGCCGCGGTTAGTCTGTGGATGGGTGACCATCTTTACATACCGAGACCCCTCCGTGCCTCGGAAAGCACGTTAAACCGTTGGTCCCGGCTGTCATTCGTGGATCTTTGACAGTCGTTACGGGTAGTCAGAAGCCCAAAAGTCTGACAACCAGTCTTACCAAGGGGTAGTATCGTATTACCCAGTAACTGGGTTGTGGAGGTCAGATAGGCACTCGCCCCATGTAAAATACTGGTATTCAGCTGCGAACGGTTAGACTGGAAGCCGACCCCAACATGGTTGTGAAAAGGCTAGATATATGATGACATTAATGTAGATATAGGTACTAGTGCAAGTCCAATTTTGCGCAATTTTATCGTAACGTGTGTGGCTTGCATTACAAAGCAGAAACAGCATCCATATCCGAAGTGAACCAGCCACTGCAAATGATAACCCGTCAATTAGTATCGTATCGTAGTATGACTCGATCTCCTGTAATAGCATTCCTATGACTGAAATCAACGTCGATATGAAACATTTACAATGTTATTCGCACTTCGAAAACCGTTGCACCGCACTGTGTATGAATTATTATTAATGTATTAGATCCATTAGGCATGTTCGCAGTTTCGCTTAAAATGGTTGTCGTGCATCTCATAACCGGTCATTGAGAAAATTAATTGTTCTGTTAATATATTTATTTTACAAAATAATTCATCGAATTATCAATTGAAACTACAGCAAAAAGCATGAAGTACTGTTTTGACTCAACCTTTTTAGTTTAACGTTAAAAATACTGGCCACTTGCTGTAAAAAAATGCTAGTTTTTTTTTATTTAATTTACTTTTCCTTTCTTATCAAACGGCGATACAATTTTTTTTATTTTCAGTGGTTAGGATGTGATATTTGATTGAAACCTTTTACCATTTTATATAATGATGATGCAAAGCAAAAAAATACGGAATACCAAAGCATTTAGTGCAGCGAATCATAAAAAGAAGAGTACAACAAAAACTTTGCTCAGCTATGAACTGCGGCTCAAAGCTTTTGCGGTTCGATGTCCCGCGTGTACGAAAATAATGAGCCGATTCAATCCAACCGTAATCACAACGTTTACACAATGATTTCTCCGTTAAATCGTATATTGTTGGAATGAAAGCTGAAAGGCGAATAAATTAAGCTGAAAATAAGCATACTCGTAGAGTAGGGCTGTCACACTGGGGGCCGGATGACATACATACTCGTTGATTGAAGCATTACGCAGCAGCTAGGGGTATCGTGTAAAATAACCTGTCGTATTCATTTTTATGTTATGAATTGAATTGATGGCTGCGAGCTGTCAACATTATTATTTTTGAAATTGAACAAATTGACATTCCAATTCGTTTAACGTTTCCATGAAACTTCAACGAGTATCTACATGAATTTTAAACAGTAATTGGAAATTCAGAAGCATTTCGTATAATAGTCAATGAGAGCTCTATTCTTTCTATATACTTACATTATAATTACATAATCACCCTATAATGATCCGTTTGCTGGGACACAGGCCTCCTCTCAGTGAGAGGGAGTGGGCCGTAATCCACCACGCGGGCCCAGTGCGGGTTGGCAGATGTCACATGTCTTCGAATTTTTGGTTCTAGTACATACCGGTTTCCTCACGATGTTTTCCTTCACCGTTTTGAGAACAGTGGTGATGAAATAATTTACACAAAGTAAAGCGCCTGTCTGGATTCGAACCTACGACCTACAACTCGTAAGTCGCGGCCGTTACCACTTGGCCACCACTGCTCTCTTATAATTAATTATCGTCATTACTGCAGGTAGGCAGAAACTACGCCACCTGCTACAATCCTCATATACTCCTTTTCATTATAATTACGAGAAAGCTTTATTGTTTACTAGTTGCTGCGCTCGAAGTCGTCTACGTGAAGGCTCTACAGCATTAAAAATACCTAAGATGCCAGTGTCGCTATAGCATTAAAAGTAAACAACTTTTTAAATAGGCTTAAAATATAAGATTATTTTGCAAGCGAAGCAAGTGAAGAGAGTTATATGGGAGTCCTGCTGAGTTCAGCCATAAGATGTGACTGAAGGAAATAGAGAAAATAATGCAGGAATACATTCCAGGACACAAAAGAGTAAAAATATGTACAAAGGTATCATACCTTACATCACTTCCCAATAAACTACGTTGGTAGTTATGCTGCCAGGAGCCAAAATGTAAAGAGAGTCAGGACTGGTGACGCGGGAGCAAGCGACGTACAGTTGCCCGTGTGAGAAGTAACTCGTCCTGAGGTCGACACCCGCTGCCCTCAGTGTC
Organism: Amphipoea lucens; assembly: GCA_947508005.1. Taxonomy (NCBI): domain Eukaryota; kingdom Metazoa; phylum Arthropoda; class Insecta; order Lepidoptera; family Noctuidae; genus Amphipoea; species Amphipoea lucens. The sequence goes on along the minus strand of OX382373.1, from coordinate 6,815,718 downwards.
TGCCCCTGCGACTTATTGATAGTCATCGCGAAGCAAACACTCACAGGGAACTGTACGCGCTTGAACTGGAACGGGAAGCTATTAGGTATGAGGAGAATGCGTGGTATAAATACTGCCTCGCCGACGCCACAAACAGTAAGTATTTCCGCCTCAATGGTGTGTCTGTGGAGCGAGATGACTTTAAGGCGGGTCCCGTTACACAACTTCGGAGGAGATAGGTTCCGAAGAAGCATAATCGGGACACCGACCTTCAGCTTGATGGTATGCGCTGGAAGTCCACTTGCTGACACGGAATTCAGAAATTCCACGGGATAATGTGTGGCGTCATCTTGCTCGACTACAATGTTTATCGAGGTGTAGACCACTTCATTCCCCTCAATTTCCGAGAGAATGCATTCGTTAATTGCTGTAGCCTCATACACAGCGAATGAGTTCTTCTAAGCTGGATACCACTCTACCGAGAGACTCTGGAAGCACCACCTGTCCACCTCTCTCTTCTGGTGAGCCTTCCTTCCTTCACCAAGACTTAGAAGGACATCGGAGAATTCTTGAGCACGTGCATTGCCGCCGAGCCGAGCTCTCATATTAATAGTCAAGCGCAGCGTACGAACTCGTGACGCATTCACCTCGTCAGCCCTCGATCTCCGCGTCACCACGGGAAGCGTTTGCCGAAAATCGCCACTGAACAGAACTGTGACACCACCCATCAAATGTTCGTTCCTGCGGATGTCCTGCAGGGTTCTGTCCGCGGCCTCAACTGCCTTCCTATTGGCCATCGTGCACTCATCCCATACGATTAGAGAGCAATCCTTGAGCACGTGTCCCTTATCGCTGTTACGTGACACACCAGAAACAGGCGTTTCGGCGCTCTCTAAATCGATGGGAATTTTAAACATGGCATGTGCTGTCTTACCACCCGGAAGCAGTGCGGCAGCGATTCCCGACGACCGACGCTACAGCAATAGCAATTTTGCCTCAGCACAGCTCCTCCCCCATAGGTGATAGCGTGATAATATGTAGCCTATATGCTGACCTGACCTCTTAGTAATATTCATGCAAAATTTGAAGTAAATCCATGCGGTACTTTTTGAGTTTAGCCCGGACATACATACAGACAAACAGATAAACAGACAGACAAAAATTCTAAAAACTATATTTTTGGCTTCGATATCGATTGTAGATCACGCCCCAAGTATTCTTTTTAAAAAAATATTCAATGTACAGTTTTGACTTTCCTACGATTTTATTATATGTATAGATTGAGCTGCTCTATTTATACTTTCAAATGGGGTTTTAATGGTCACCGAATCATGAAATTGTCTTACATGCCGAATCTCTGAATCCTGGGCAAGCTTTAAGAGATCGATAATAATTAAAGTTAAATAATTTCAATTCATTAAGGACGTAAATTGATGTGACTTATTATTCCTGGCTAGATTTGTTTTCCGTTAATCTTGTCAACCCTACAATTTGTAACACTCGGCGAATCAATGTCGTATGCCTCCATTACAATTATAACCGCAGATAATTGAATATTAAATACGATCAGAGTGCGAACTAAATGATGACTAATGTTAGCAATTTCCGTTGTTATTATTTCGTAACCTATTAGTTAAAGCTTTTCATAAATTAATATAGGTATTACAAAAAATAATGAGGTCAATAGTTTATTATATTGAAGCCACGATTACACTGAAACTTTGCATTAATAAAGGGATATCACCGCGGAGCAAGATTAGCATATCAAAAGCCGCATTGCCCGGTCTTGGGACAAAGAGAAAGAGTGCGGGAAAAATGGTGACGCAAAACTGTGACGTCATACTGTGGCTCAAGTACTCCTTTGAAGGCGGGAAGAGAAGTCGCTTACTGCGACTGCGGACACAACGCGGCAAGATTTAAATCTCTTAACACAATTAGATTCAAGAGACTTTCCGCTTTGCTGAGATCCATTGTCTTAGTTTATACCATTGTGAGGTTGTGTGGTGTTGACTTTGTAAGCTAGGCTAGATTTTTATTAAAGATGAATTTATTTTATTTTGCAACGTTTCGTTCAGACCAAATCTAAAGAAAATAATTTATGTAAAGTATAGTTTGCACTTTGAATCGTTTAGTTGAACTTACTAGATAATCTCAAATATGTAATCTATATATAAAAATTAATCGTCGAAATGTGTGTTCGCGCATAACTTTCGAATGACTGCACCAAATTGAATAATCCTTTTTTTTTGTGTTCGGTATTGCCAGGATAAGGTTTATGAAAGAAAATTTAGGAAATTCGTAAAAAAAAAAATTACACCCGTGCTAATCTGGGACGGGCCGCTTGTAGAAAATCATTTTTGTAAAGTATAGTTTGCCCGTCTATTTGCATGTTGAATCGTTTAGGTGAACTAACTACGTAAGCTCAAATACATATGTAGATAATTTATTATGCAATTAAATCTCTGTAGGCTGCTAACATAATGCTGAATTTAGTTATGAAACTACACGAGTCCACGTGCACACGCTAATATATTGGCTACCAATACGCAAATTGAAATGGATCGTGAAATAAATGACTCGGAGAAACAGCCTGTTTGGATAAAATCTACTAATGTTTGGTGATTTTATCACTAGATACAAGACGTGTTGGTTTTTATTACCCTATATTATTGTTCCTCTTGCTGGCCAAAGGCATCCCGAACTGCTTATACTCGTATAACTTTAAAAAAGAGTTTTCTAATTGGTATACATATACATAACACAATCAGCCTATAATGTTCCCGCTACTGGGACACAGGCCTCCTCTCGGTGAGAGGGAGTGGGCCGTAATCCAACACGCGGGCCCAGTGCGGGTCGGCAGATGTCACATGTCTTCGAATTTTCGGTTCTAGGACATGCCGGTTTCGTCACGATGTTTTCCTTCACCGTTTTGAGAGCAGTGGTGATGAAATAATTTACACAAAGTAAAGCGCCTGTCTGGGTTCGAACCTACGACGTACACCTCGTCAGTTACAACACTGCTCTCAATATAAACGTAAACTATATAAGGTATAAACTCAAATAAGGTATACATATAAAATGTTCTAATTATAACAATAAGGTTAATATTGCAACAGCCCGGCTTGTCTTTCTAATATCTACGTAACTTAATACTTTTTATTGGTCTGCTGTAGTTTTAATTAAATCCTAAATGAACAAAATGTCGCCATACCCATGTTTTTAGCTTTTGGACACCACAGTATTACACAAAATAGATAAATAATTATTTTTTGTGTAAAACCGCTTATAATTTTAGTAAATAATAAATAGCCTGCTCATCTGAATGAATTGGGTTTTCTAAATAATTAAAGAAGCTTTCTTTGTATCAGTAGGTAGGTATAATTTAGCAAGCACGTAAAATATGGGAACATTAAAAGTGAAAATTCTTACCTTACCTAAGCTGATCCTAATATGAAAACACACATTTAGTGCACCCCTTGAATAACTAAACGAATTAATTACCAATTAATCGATTAAATAGCAAAAGATACGAAAAGATTTTCTTGGTAAAAAATGAATAAAGTTTACCTCTACAGGCGCTAATTCCAAAATGAGCAGCTCCTGCGTTTTATCTCGAAGAGATCTCTGAGATGGGTTTTCTTTACGTATCTTCTTCCTTATATGACTGGAAAGTCTGTTTCAACTTTTCGTGCACTTAGAAGTTTTTTTCTAGTCAACCAAGCGGAATCTCAATTCTTGTTATCTACATTTCCAGTTGTAACAGACGTATCGTGAGAGTTTACACGATTTAATGTAATAGTAATAGTTTTGATAAATGTGATACATTCCATTATCCGTTTAAGGTAAGATGCCGTTAACGCCTGCTGGACTGCAGAGACGTTACCAAGAGCGTTTACACGCGATTTTGTCAAATTTTAATGTGATTAAACGGATTTACTACCAAATTGGCATTTAAATACTTCATTGTGACTCTGCCCTTACTCTTCATTTGTGTTACTTTTGTGTCACGATAACACAAAATAAACACAAATGAAATGTACATTAATTTTGAAAACGACCCATAAATTGACATCATATTATGTATTCAAATCTGAGATCAACAATAGAATTTTAAGGATAATATGATGGATTTCAACAATGTCTCAAATCACATTATTATTCCGGAACTAATTACGTTAAATGAAGCAAGTAAATATCAGTGGTAAGTACTGTTCCTTTGAAGGTTTAGTTACGAGAACTTAATCCGAAGCGAGCCGGAGCCGCTTTTGTTAAATTTACTTGGTGTTTGAGTTTCTACTGTAACTAATGACGGAGCACAACAACACACAGAAATTATTTTGATAAAAAGTTTTAGATTACGGTAAGTTTTTCTAAAAACATCAAAGCTGTACAGACGCCAGCACATCAAGCTACTACAATCTGTCAAATTTCTTTAATAGATTTTCAACTTTATCGCTAAAGCATAAGGCTCGAAGTTGATTGCGAAAATTTGACAGTTTCGGGTAGCTTGATGTGTTGGCGTCTGTACTATCTGTTGTTTACTGAATCTTATCCCTAAGCTTAGTAGAGTCATCTACCTAACACTAGTATAATCGCTTCTCAGATGGTTTCCTGACCGTTGGAAAAGCAAAATCAATCTCAAAAGGATTCTTGAACCAGCAGTCATTAGAATAATTTACTGGAATTAGTTCTTCCATCGCAGCATTCTACGGATTAGGGTAATGGTCCTACTTACTTTGATAGATTATTTTCGGGAAACTACGATAACTAAAACAACCAGTTTCAACGTAAACAAATGTTTTGTAAAATTTCTTCTCAAAATCAATCTCAGAAAAAAAAAAAAAAATTTTTTTTTTTTAAATTACCATGTGGCTTAGGGGGAGATGGCCTTTAGTTTTTTTTACACTATCCTTTGCTTTTACAATCTTTCAGCTCCATTTTTTTCTTTTTGCCGCACTTTGCACAAATTTCATAGTACTCAAGTTTCATGAACCTACAGCGTACCAACACGGTGGAAGAGACATGACAATGGGTACCATGGATACCATGGATGGATTCAGTACAATTGGTTCTATACAGTCCAGTGTTGAAATTTTTCGCCAGTAAAAAACGTTTTTTTTTTTACCCGACTACGGCGAAGCAAAAAGGAGGGTTATCATTTTGACCGGTATGTGTGTATGTTCATCTGTTCCCTCATAACTTTAAAAGTTCTTATAATAATTTGACAAATGAGGTATCGTTAGAAGCGTCTTGACCGTCCGCTGGTTATAGGCTATGTGACGTCACACCAAATTCAATATGGCGCCCTCTAGAGGACATAAAGTAATGAATTTAAAAATAAATATTTTAAAATGGTGCCTTGTGGGGTATCAAATGAAAGGGCTTAATTAGCACATTTCAAAAATATAAGTATTACTGAAATAAGCCCCAAAACAATTAAATAAAACAAAAGTTTAAAAACTAAAACCCGACTACCGAAAAAGATGAAACAAGGAAGTACCTTCCCGTGGTCGCATGCTACCATAGCTTATTTAGTACAGCGGCATATGACCACGGGAAGGTACTTTCTTGTTTCATCCTTTTCAGTAGTTGGGTTTTAGTTTTTTTAACTTTGCCATTCATAACAAGTAGGACCTACCTTAGGTAGGTAGATATTTTTAGGGTATTAACACCAGAGAGCGGTTAAAACCATGCAAGACTCCAATATTTTCGCCGGAACACAGCCATAAATCAGGCTGACAAATCGAAAAAACTCGCCAAAAGAATTTCACTATGAACAAGTGGTAACGCCAACTTGGCTTGGATAATTCTAGGATAAAAAATACACTGATGAACGAGGACGTCACCTCTGGTCGGAGGATCCTCCTTTTTCTATAGAAAGGAGGTGTAAAGTTCAGAGGTTCAGAGGTGTAACTTTACACCCTGTTCCTCATATTTCTATGCTGGTGAACCTGAACATGAACGTCAGCGCAGCAAGCCAAGAGAGAAAAGAAAAAAGAAGAGAGAAGTGATCCCAAGCTTGTCAAACGGATTGGTCCATTGTCTTGATATCAGCTGCGGACCTCAAAAATTCGCTGTTCGTGTGCAAATAAGGAAAAGTCTCCGTAGATTCAAAATTGTGGTATATGTATACCACAAATTATGCACGAGCTCTGGCCGAGCTTCTGACGTTATTTTATTTTCTTCACTCCACGTGGAATATGTTTTATGACTTGTTCACATTTATAAAATAGATTTTTCTCTTTGAAAAACTATTGCCTGGCCAGGTAACCGATTATACTCGTACTTTTACTATGCTCTAAGCGTATGCTATCTATACCTTAAATAAAACTTAAAATTCTGCAGCGCTGTAGGGGTATTTTTTTACCACCAATTGTTTATTGCTTTAATTGTCTATGCAGAAATTATAAATAGGTTCCTTAATAACTACGGGATATCTTCACATGAAAGCTACCCAATCGGCCCAACCCGACCTCCACAACCCAGTTACTGGGCAATACGATACTCCTTGGTAAGACTGGTTGTCAGGCTTTCGGGCTTCTGACTATCCGTAACGACTGTCAAAGATCCACGAATAACAGCCGGGACCGACGGCTTAACGTGCTTTCGAAGGCACGGAGGGCGTCTTGGTATATAAATATGGTCACCCATCCACGGACTAACCGCGGCAAGCGGAGCTTAACCTGATCGATCGAACCGTGCGGCTGTTATTACTTAGCCACAAGCCCGTCATTACTTTTTCTTCATCGTTCATACATTTTCCTCAATTATCCGGAATTTATGCTGACCGAACCGTACGTCCGTGTCTCAGTGACGTCACGGAGCTAATCAAATTGTTAGAGTCGGAGCGCGTACTCAGAGAGGCTATAAAGATAAATCGGAGTGCGACGCAAACATTACGCGGTATTAAGGACGTTCTTTGTAACAACGTGAGGGAGAGACGCAATGGATGCCACCTAATATAGTACGTCACCATGTACACGTGGTAGTGGTACCTAATTGATTAGAGTTCTGGAGATTAATGGCTGGTTAGCTTTTTGGAGACGGCATTTTGGTGTCAAATTGGCCAGCTGTTCTAACTTGTTTTATATGTAACTACCTACACTTTTGCTTTGTTTGCTGTTGATCTCGTACGTTATTGTTATAGTTTTACTTATTTTATATCTGCATATTCTGCATGCTTCGTCATTAGACGACGATTATTTATGTTAAACGTTAAATCTCATTTAAATGAACTGGATCAAGTTCTTATGAGGAATTAAGGATCTTTAAACCTGTTTTTACCTCGTTATTCACGAAATAATATTTAATTGTATAATAAAGTATATGCGATGTTACATTCTGCTGAATTATGTGGGTGCCTGCTAATTGAATCACTACTCTAGCAGATCCTAGTAGCTACATCGATGCATGTTATAGTTTCCCACACTATAACGGATAGTTCTTACACTCATTGAACAAAGCGAGTCCCTGTCACAAAAGACGCGTTCCCCGCCATAAAGTGAACACTTTAAACACGATGAAAATGTAATTAAGGTAAAATGCAGCTCTTTCATACACAAGAGGTTTTCTTCGTACCTAATAGGAATTTTATTGAAAGGAACATTCAACTTTCTATTTAACCTGCAGACTTTAGCAAAGTCCATTTACAAGTTCATCGACGTGTTATTTACTGGAAGGGTGGAATAAATAACTTAAATATTAATTAGAGGTGTACTCAGTAAATTTTAGTTACTTCATTTAATCACGAACCAAATAACTGACTTCATTTAGCAGTTCACAAACAAGTTTAATCCAAAAGGCCTCTGAATTCTTAAAGCATTTTCAAGTGTTAATTAAATCTTTATTCATAAATTGTTTGGTAAAATAATACATAAACAAGAAGGCAACAACATTTTAACATTACAATAGATAATGGTGCCAAATCTGTTGTTCACAAACTAAACTAAATTTAGGTTCAGTGCATCTTATTCTCTCTCAGAAAATAAGTTTTAGTTTATTCCTGTCAAATTAATCAGCGCCTGACGTAAAGTGACGTAATTTTAGTAAGCAATTTTTTAATCACGTCTAAACTTGTGTGGAGTAGATTCAAGCTTGCACTGATTAATTTGAAAGGACTAAAAAAAATATATTCTGTCCTTTTCTTAATTAAATAGAAAGAAAAAGATGCACTGAACTTTTTAGTTTAGTTTGTGAATAAGGGAATCGGCACCAGTATGTCATATAAAGAATTAACCTCAGATAAGTTTAATTAAATATTTTTGTAACTTTCTTTAAAAATAGTATATTTTTGTGAACCGCAAAATTCTGGAAATCAGTGAAAATACCAATTTGATACAATTGCTCACGTAAAAATCATGGCCTTTTATAAATTTTCTCGGGGTAATGTTTTCAAAGATTCATACGAACATGAGTCCATTGTATACATTTGGGAATCTAGATTTGGGTTAGCCTTTGAAATTTTATGCGTCCGTTACCCTTTTTTCGGCAAATTGCGGTCCCTGTCCGGACAATGCCTGCAATATATCACAAAAGTAGTATAAAATCACCTAGTAAAAAAAACATAGCCGAACGTTTTGAGTGTTTCTTAAGAAATTACACGAATCAAGAAATAATTTGAAACTGTTGCAAGAATTATTCTCAGACAAAAATATTTAGATAAATTATAAGTTTGAGAACAAAAAATATTATTTTTAACGTTCAACCTGTCTATTTATCAAGCTAGGGAATATGTATTTTGCTTTATACAGTAAAGAATTTTTGGCATCATAAATTCAAAGTGAGTCTTTGTTATTCATCACCTGCTCCAGTTTACAAGCTCAGCAACGATCGATGGATGTTTCTGGAATACAATTTATTGTGAGATCAGACTACAGCCATGCTTTTCCAAGGATATTCGTATGCTAAAAGTGGAATATCCAAAGAAAGCTATACCTATAATTCGGACCAACTTTGTGGACTACGCTCGTCACCGCTTAATTTTGTTAATTTTGTTTTAAAGAAACGGGATGGATAGTTATGATGTAAGACTTTCAAAGAGTTTTTGATCATTCTTGCGATACTTAGTCATAATTTAAGATGTGTTTTAAATATTTTCAAGCAGTTTGCATTTGTAAAAGTAATTTCAGAAAAGTTTTTTTATTTCCAAAGGAATAATCCATTTGCAAGTGAGCTATTAGCTATCAGTATAATTATTGCATACCACATTATCTGTGGTAATTAAGTCCATTGATTTGCATAATAACCAGAAGGCCAATTCTCGTAATTTAAAACTTTCAAAATCTAGTCGCAGTCTCATCTCGGCGACAAACAAATGTCAAAAACTTGCCAAAATATGAAAATTAGAGGTATTTTTAACAGATTGAGACTGAGATCAGACTGTGAACGTTCTTAAAATTAAGAGAGTTGCCCCTCTGCTCTGTGAGGCACATCTGTTGGCTGTTGAAATCGCTAATATACACTGTTGTGTCATTGTAAAGTTAACTCTTCGAATGAAACTCACATACGTACTGCAGGTGAGCTAGTCACGTGTCACGTAGCGATGTTCGTGACCATATTATAGTATTATTCAGTTAGGTTATGTTACCTTTCCGGGCGTCGGGAGCCGCGTGACGACTCCCGGCCACCTTAAGCGCGGGCCTACGGACGGAGGGTAATGGGTAGCTTACCGTCTGATCAGAACCAAGCCTGTGCCGGACGGCGCGTACGTGTTCCACGCGCGCCTCAAAGAGATGCCAGCAAAAAGGAAGGGGCCTGCCAGGGCCGAAGCCTGCCGGGGGTGCGGGATTGTCCCAAAGGGTTACCGTTACCCCGGAACATAAAGGGCTAAGGAAGGAACACGGATGGGTTTTAGTCAGTAAGAGTCTGCCACTCCCTTCCGCTCCACCCAGAGCGGGAGGGGTCATTTGATGATTTCCCATCCATAAAAAAAAAGGTTATGTTATCTTTCCTTTACAGCGTTTTATAATTTTCAAAGGATTTAAGTTTTAATCTAGGAAATGATTCAGTGGATTTCAAAATAAATTGTGGTTCTTGTGGTTATTAGTTACTCTTAAGCAGATTGATGTATCTTTCAAACTACTTAGGTACTACTAACACGCCTCACAAAGTAACAATAGTTAAACAAAACTTTGGATCCGCCTCAAATTACGGTTCCTTACATGAACATAATCTCTTCTTCAATATCCCGCAGCGTTCAACAGACCAGAACATTTAAGAAATAACTACGGCTCTATACTAACTTGGGCCTTATAACCCAGCCCCTTTGTGAGGTCTGAATAACAAATTACCTTATATAATATCGTCCAATATGTCTGATATTACCTAAGTTCCGCGCGCACGAGTCACGGTAGCTATGGGGCACATCTGTCACACCAGACACTTATATAATCTTCACGTGATTTATGGAATCATAATTTTTAACAGTTGCGCTGTAATTTGAACCATATCTGTACGGAATAAGGTCTCAATTGATATGTTGAAGGTCTTATTAATTATGACCAAGGGACGCTTGTCAGACTTAATTAAGGATATAACGAGTAGAGTGAATCAAAGCAATTATTTTTATCTTGGATATTGCTTTTCATCCACCTGATAAAAACTCTCATTATTAGCACGGGGACAGAACTTTCCATGCTTTTTATGTTAACCAATACAAAAGCATGGAGTGTTATCCGAATTTATATATTCGAGTAAGATAATATTTACATAATAATTATATAAGCTAAGTTATTGCATTGCACATATTTTCTTTAGTGAACACAATATTTATCGCATTTTTCGTAAGTAGGTAAAGTGAGTCTCATGGAAACTTGTTTCCTCTTTTTTGTAATTTCCCAAGAATTTAATTATCTGGAGATTTATTGGTTTATTCCCGGTCGTCCCCACCCCGTCGTCCCCACTGGGCACGAGTGGGAAAAATCCGTGAAATCTCTTATTGAAATCCCCATTATTGCATATTGACTCTCGGTCTATAGCGGAACGAGTGGGAAATAAAAGTTCCAATCATCACCAATAGGGAGGAATGAACCGTTTTTCCCACTCGTGCCCAGTGGGGACGACGGGGTGGGGACGACCGGGAATAAACCGATTTATTTGGCTAAAATATTCACGTTTATCTGACACTGAGCTTGCATTTGAGCCTAACTTATTAACATTTATTTATCCTGGTGGGAACCAGGATAAATAAATGTTTGCGAAACTTCCATCTAGAGCTAACTATACGTAAATCGTTCAGTTGAAACTACAAAGTTAATTTTGGCCTTATATATAAAAGTTTAAAGAAGAGGTCTCGTTTACTCGTTATTCAAAGAAACACAAAGATCTGATTAACTATTGCGGTTTTTTTTGCAGTAACTAAACGCATGATCATAAAAAAAAAATATGGAAACTCTTATACGCCATGAATAGAACCAAACGAGTATTACATTCCAATATCTAAGGGTTTCATATTAGCATACATTGTTTTATGTAAGAGTAAATTGACGCAGATTGAGTGTGGTTACACTCTGACGTTGGCATTTATCAGCACCATACATTCCTACTACCTATTAGATTTACCTGAGCTACTATCTCATACAGAACACCTACATATCTAATTCATAATTAAACCAAACTGCTCAGCGTCCCGCGACCTCTTGTACAAAATATATTCGCTGTTCATCCAGATAACCGAGATACCACTAAGAGGCTGAGCACGCAAGGTTTGCTCCCACCACAATGTTAATAATTCCACAGTATTCATTATCCACAAGGATTACGAAGATCAAGGAAACTGTATTTCTGTGGCAGAATGTTCAGAGGATATCATTAGAAACTTTGTTGTGGCGATTGAGTTCCTTTAGATGCTAGTTAAATCTGTGTTTTTGTCTTGTAGTTAATGTTTCCGCTAGATATACAAATAGTGATTTTATAGTACATTAAATTACTAGACAAAATCCTTATTACCTGTATCATAGTTATTGAAAACTCTATTGATAAAAACATAATATGGTTCATCGTTGAAAGCGATAACAGCGGCTCATTAATTAATCTTTCAGACACGCTGGTGTTCGTAATTGGTAATTACAAGGTGAATATTGAAACCTCTCAGGCTTCGTGTTTAATTAGGTAAAGCAGTGTAAATCCGCGTATGGTTTCCGATGGTAGGTAGAAATGTTGATCTAATGAAAACTTATAGGTGGAAACATTTAGAAACCAGTGATTACAAAATCACTAATCATACCAGTGGCGTGCATTGGTTTTCAGAATAGGTAGGTACTAAGCCGGGTCTAGTCTAGGCAAACGCGGTCACTAATCAGAAAAAAAGTGAAGTCAAAAGTGTGGTTATTTGAGTAGGCATGCCTACTTAAGGGTGATAAATTGCGAAGGTCGAACTTCATGATATTACGCGTGAGACGTACGTATTTTTTTTAATTTTGTCGTATTAACTTGAACGAGTAAAGACCAATGACAATGTTCGAATAGTACGGGAACCGAGTAGGCCGCCCGGCGACTGCCTACTGGCGCGCGTGTTTGTATGAAGATTTTGTTTTTTGTTAGGCATGATAATTTAGTGAGTGTCTTAATTGTGGGGCACACACACTAAAATGTAATTGACAGGCTTATATTATTACATCGAGGTAGGCACTGCTTAAATACCTATATGCAATGCACGCCACTGAATCATACCTATGTAAACGTCTGCCCGCTTACATCGGCGACAGCGACACATTCAGTGGACATTTCAAGTCTCTGCAGATATTAATATGCAACACATATATATCTTGTGACAACTGTTCCACCGAAATTAAATATTGAAGCAATTTCAAATCTGTAATTAGTGTTTTTGGATCAGAAACGCTTACGGTAGAATGGACATGAATAACCAACAGACTAAGCAAACGTCCATGTTAGAAAAAGCTCGTAGGCTCACCATCATTAACCTCACCTAAATCATTCCGCGTCATTGCCTTTAGCTAGCTAGTCCACACATCTCGTTAACGATAGAATAGACGAACTTTTTTTGAAGAAAGCATTAAGTATTGATGCGTAAATTGAAGCTTGGAGTGCCTAAAAACGATCTGTGAGTGGAAGTGCCAGTAAAAAAGATTTACGAGGCTTCTTGATACGAACTGAATAATCAGTAGGTTTGAAAGTTTTCCTGTATTCCTTTGAAAGAAGAGAATACGTGGTCTTGTTTTCACCCATAACCATATAAAATGCCATAAAATGTCCGTACTTATATTTTTAAAAGAGGTCTGTCCTTTTTTCACAGAATGCAGCTTTTTTATTGTGTAAATGTAGGTATAAAAAACCCGACGCAGTAACCCTATAGACGGATGCTCATTGAGGTCCCGTCAAGTGACGTCATTCTTCCACATACAACTATAGGTAGAATAAATACAAGGATATATTTTTGTACCTTTTGTATGTTGCAAGATTGTTAAATAAACGGATTCTCTTCCTTTTTGAGCCTTCAAGTAGCAGAAAATAAAATGGGGAAAAGAGTTTTACCTGAAATAGAAAAGCAGGATTTGTATGGCGCTTATAAAATATATTCCGAGGGGATACCCATACGTCCAGGTGCACAAAGGCGACCATTGTGGACGAGTTAAATCACGCGGACGCGATCCAAACGTTGTTTTATTGAAACTCTCGACGGATTCAGAGAATAGAGGATATAGAACAGGGATGGCCAACCTCTATAGATCTACGTGCCATTTTTTTTTCAAATAAATATTTAATATGGCCATGACGTACCAACAAACAATCTTGACTTCTTGACTACTGGAAAAATAACGCAATAGTTTCAGAATAATACTCCTTATTTGCAAACAGAAAGAGACCTAACTATTATTCAGTCATCTCAACATTTACCATTTTATATTTATTTGAATGATGAAAGAAAAAAATCAGTGCGACTTCTGCTGATACAAACTATGTACATGCCAAACAATTTATGCCAGGTTCACATTATCCCTTGCATTTACGCGGCAACGATATTCGAACTCGAAAAATTGATGGAGTGCCTGAATTAAATTATCTTGTCGCGTGTCACCAGCGGCACGCGTGCCATTGGTTCGCCATCCCTGATATAGAAGCTCAACTTTAGTAGCACAACGTTATCAAATGTAAAGGTTAGGGTTTTACTTTGTCTCATTGGTTTATTGGTGAGAGCAGTGGTGGCCCAGTGGTAACGGTCACGACTTACGAGTTGTAGGTCGTAGGTTCGAACCCAGACAGGCGCTTTACTTTGTGTAAATTATTTCATCACCACTGCTCTCAAAACGGTGAAGGAAAACATCGTGAGGAAACCGGCATGTCCTAGAACTAAAAATTCGAAGACATGTGACATCTACCAACCCGCACTGGGCCCGCGTTGTAGATTACGGCCCGCTCCCTCTCACAGAGAGGAGGCCTGTGTCCCAGCAGTGGGAACATTATAGGCTGATTATGTATGTATGTATGTTTATTGGTCGTAAGCGCTATTGCTGAGCATAAAGTCCTGGATTCGATTCCCAGGTCGAGCAAAGTTTTTCCATCAGGGATTTCTAAGTAGCAGACCGGAGTCTGGATTCGTGCCCGATTGATGACAATAAGCTTGCCACCTATTAAGTACTATGGGTCTTAAACATAACTGGCGTTTGGGATTACTTTAGGTACAGACCTGCCTGACCTTTCAGGGATTAGAGATGAGATACCACGTTGAAAAAGTCGTAATAATGATACTTATTTCTTCTTACTGAAAGGATAATGAAGTCTTATCAGTATAGTTACTTATACCATTGTGAAAAAAGTAGAATTTTATGTTTCTGTTCGCATATTATATGTAAACCTATTGAAGTCTAAACATCTCGCGGAAGACTCTCTAGAGATGCCCTCAGTTGGAAGTAGAATGGATCACTTTATATCCCAAGGGATGCTGCGTGCTGTGAACACAGAGAAAGGTGATCGGGTTAACTGTAATGTATGAACAAGAGTAGCGCTGAATTAATATTGTACAAATAGTATTTACATTATGGATTGTTTCAAAAGTGAAAAGCATATAAATATAATATAAAATTAATATATTATAATCCATACTAATATTATAAATTCGAAAGTAACTCTGTCTGTCTGTATGTTACCTTTTCACGCCTAAACCACAGAACCGATTTAGATGAAATTTGATATAGAGATAGTTTGATTCCCGGGGAAGGACATAGGGTAGTTTTTATCCCGATATCCCGAAACCGCGGGGCGCAGCTAGTAATTCATAAATAAAATATATATCATACTAGCTGCGCCCCGCGGTTTCACCCGCATAAGTTTCGATCCCGTGGGAATATCGGGATAAAAACTATCCTATGTCCTTTCTTGGGACTTAACCTATCTCTATACCAAACATCTAAATCGGTTCAGTGGTTTGGGCGTGAAAAGGTAACATACAGACAGACAGAAAGAGTTACTTTCGAATTTATAATATTAGTATGGATTATTTTATTTTGCATATTTGTATTTTGTCTGCATGAAGCATAAGGCAACGCCAAGCAGAAACTTTTGGCGAACAATTTAATCATGCCTTACTGCCGTCTATAAATTATGAACATCTACTAATGGGAATTTCAAAACAAACTTTAAACAAAACGAAATATACGTGCCTGCTAAACTTCCTACAATAAGCCGTTCTGAATTAATTGTACTGAAAGACATCTCCATTGTACTTAAACCATTAATTGAACTACATTTATATTAAACTAGTTGCACCACGCGGTTTTACCCGTGTAAGTTCGAAAGATACGTGACGCCATCTATTATCATAATAACGTTATTGTTGTTTTCTTCGGGAACAGCACTTTTTTCGGAATGAAAGGTACTCTATGTCCGTTTCTGTACACCTGACAACGTATATGCAAAATTTCAGGATAATCAGTTCAGTGGTTTAGGCGTGAAAAGGTAACAAACAAACAAACAAACTTACTTTCGCATTTATAATATTACTAGCTGCGCCCCGCGTTTTCACCCGCGTAAATGTCAATCCCGTGGGAATATCGGGATAAAAACTATCCTATGTCCTTTTCCGGGACTAAAACTATCTCTATACCAAATATCATTTAAATCGGTTCAGCGGTTTAGGCGTGAAGAGGTGACAGACAGACAGACAGAGTTACTTTCGAATTTATAATATTAGTGTGGATATAGTTAGGATTCTTTCATTTTACTTACACATACAAAGAAAAAGCAATCAAGGAAGAAAGAACGCAAAGCAAAACTGTTGTTAATGTCATTATCAAAGCAAGCTTGTAATATCAAATCCACAATCGAGCTTCAATATAACTTTTTTATTTCATTTGCTCTTCATCTCGAATTTATGTTCAAGAAAGAATCCGAGGGGAATCGTATATTTTTATTGGTTAAGGAAAAATGGGTTCCGCAATCAATTTTGTTTCTCTGTAAAGCAGACGTTATTGAACTATTGGTTGATTAACTGTAACGACGTAATCGAAATAATTATAGTATAAACCATATTTCGCAAACTTTATGAATGAATACGGCTCGAACACGTTTGATGGTGGTATGATTCGTTTTCAACTAATTTCACAAAATGTCTACCCAATAAGTCAATCAAGCTTTATTTCAGACAAACAGTCTCTAAATACCACAGAACTGAAGACAAATTTCCGTAATTAAAAACGTTCAAAATCTAGTTGCAATCTCATCTCGGCGACAATCAGTGTCGCAAAGAATGTAGGGAAATTAAAGGTATTTTTGACAGATTGAGACTGAGATCCGACTGTGAACGTTCTTAAAATTACGAGAATCACCCCTCTGAGACCCTCACCACGAAGCTCCATCAGTACTTTGTGTATCTGTGAACAAACGTTTACCTTTTTAACTCGACCATTGAGTTAACAAACATACGTCAGTCCCTCAAGACTGACCTGTTACTAGTCGTGTGTAGTGAGAGACGATGAGGAAACAAAAGGTCTGGTAATTAAACTGTACAGACGCCAGCACATCAGGCTACCCGAAACTGTCAAATTTTCTCAATCAACCTTGAAGCTTATGCTGTGATGATAAAGTTGAAAATCTATTAAAGAAATTTGACAGATTGCCATTGCTTGATATGCTGGCGTCTGTACAATAAAAACGGATTTAATTGCACAACAATCGGCTTGATTTGTTTTATAAAACGTTTACCTAAAACTACGACGTCCTTATTTCTTACTGGTAAATCACTTAATTCTTTTTTCTAATAAAAATGTGTACAATAACTGATAAACATTAATTAAGGTGGTGGTTATTTCTTCGGGAAATGAGAGCAAAAATCTTTTTTTTTTTTCTTTTCTTTGTCAAGGTTTTCCACAATTGGTGGGTCGCTTTAACTCCGGGTTGAGCTTAGGTGAAGTTAGTAATGCTTTCAAAAAGATAAACCTTTGCTTGTAATAATAAAAACCCAACAATGTTGCCACAAATCCAGTACGATCGTAATGTGCGTTTTGAATAACATACGAAAGTTAATTATTTATACAACGCTAATTACATTGTGAAATGATGTGCTTCTCCATTAAATGACAGCCAGTGTATTATACAGGGTGTCCGGTAATTAATGGATAACCTCTTAAGGGGTACTTATCATTATGAGCAACTTTTACTACGGGACCAAACATGATATCGCGAAAAAAAATCAGCTGTTCCCTACATTAATCTTCGCATAACTCGTCAAAATGTAGGAAATTGCTGATTACTTTTTCGCGATTTCATGTTTGGTCCCATAGTAATAGTTGTTCATAATGATAAGTACAATGACCACTGAAGAGGTTATCCATTAATTACCGGACATTCTGTATATATATATATATTTGCCTTGCAGAGTTATTATATTTAAATAAAGTTGTGAGCTAAATGAAATACCAGTGTTATATCATTTAATTATAATCCTAGGAACAAAATATTTATTGTAATGGTAACTGAATAGGATAAATCAAGTATTAACGTGGAAAAAGGCCGATACATTTTAATTATTTCAACAGCCTAAATTGTAAATTCAATACGCTACAGAGCACTTAATGAGCCTATTTCAAACAAATACGAGGTGATATATAAACTGCGTGATGACGTCATAGTTAAGTGGCACGTTACATTTACATATTCACTCACATTCTAACTGCAGATGACAGGAACAAGGACGCGTGGAAATGGCAACATATATCTCTCGTGAGAGCCGTGAAGGTCGTCGTAATTACATTTCCACCTGCAAGGAAAATAACAATGGGAGTTCATCCTTTGACACTTTGAAGTCTTCTAGCACTCTCGTTCAAGGGTTCTGGAAATGAACAAGGACATCATTGGTGTCCTTCATTTTCTATAAAAAAAAATATTTTAACAAGGTTCTTTATCTTGTTATCGTTTTTTATATATACTTTGAAAACCTCTTGTGTTCCATTGAAACAAAATATTATAAACTAGCTGCGCTCCGCGGTTTCACCCGCATAAGTCTCGATCGAAAAGTAGCCTATATGTTAATCCAGGGTGTCAGCTACCTCCATACAAAATTTTATCAAAATTGGTCCAGCCGTTTGAGCGTGAAGAAGTAACAAACATAATTATAAACACACACTCACACACCCACTCACACACACACCCACTCACACACACACTCACAAACTTTTGCCTTTATAATATTAGTCTGATTTGACGGTGTAGCAAGTTTTGTTACGAAGTTACTGTAATCAACAAAGAGATTGGATAAGAGTGACACTGGCTGATTACTGTCACTCTAGCAGAGCGTCGCATCTACTGATGTCGGGGGAGCCGCTCTCGTACCACGTCCACGACGAACTGCTATATTTCGACACAAACCTAATGATACTAAAGCTGCTGAACCACTAATACGATGACCACTTCTAGTAAAGGCTATCCTGCGCCGTTACATTCAAATATTATTTTCGTTCCGTTCCGTTTTATTATTTCTTGTTCCATCCCTCCTCCGTTTATTAAACAGACAACTGACGTGGGTCGCGTCGGTGAAGTGTCAATACCGCTCTGTTACGTCACACGCTGATCGGATCGTTTACCGCTACTCCGTGTCGGGTATTTCGCGGTATTAACATTTATCACACCCTGTCTGGATGATATTTTTTAAAAACTATTATAGAACTGTCACATTTTCCAGATATGGTAAACATAGGTTAATATATTTTGAGAAATTTTGCGTCATAATAAGTAACTAACTATATACACTAGATACTAAAATAAATGACTAACTAACTTACAATACAAATAAATAAAAATTAAAAAAACAAAGGACACTTAGGCGTCGAAGTATTCGTCCGCATCGCTGTGATCCGGAAACGTGCCCAGAAGACTGGCAGCATTGCTCCGTTGAATGGCAATGCTAATTCTTTGGCCAAAGAACGACTCAGCCCTCTGGTCACGTGAAGTATCGACCAGCCAGCGAGAAATTTCCTTAAAAAGGAGACGCGCGCTCAGGACCCATGACCCGAGCGTGCGTCTCCTTTTTAAGGAAAATATAATTTTGAGAAATTATATATTTATAAACAATGCCTTTATTTACCCTAGATAAATAGAAAAAGCAGGTCTTGTAAAACTACCTACCTATAGGTACCCTTTTCTCTAAATAAACTTAACTCATTATGGAATACCCTATAACATTGATAACCCTGGCAAACAATATGAACAAACAACCGAAGTCGTAACCTTTGATTTCGAAGTTTTTTGTAGGTAATAACAAAATCTTTTTTAATATTATTAGACGTCACGTTTCAGACTGACCATAATATTACCTAAGTCTCAAGTTATAAAAGGAAGAAGGCGGCATAATGTTTATTGTTTTTTTTTTTTTCAATAATTTAAGAATTCTAAAGTACTTAACAATAAGAACTAAATTTCAAATGCAGATTTCACCACTAAGAATGTTGATACATCCACCAAACAGATTTTAAGTTCCATTTAAGTTCTTCAACAGTCCAAGTTTATTCAGGTAACGTCGCTGAGACAAATACGAGGTGTGGCAATTAAGTTCCGGGAATTTAGTTATAATTTAAAAACTGGCAACACTTTTTCATTCGCCATCATCTGTCTAAGAGGGGGGATCTTCCTTTTAATTAGAGTTCAAAGTTGAAGTAGATAGCACGTTTGGTTTGTTTTTTATGCGTATTTTTTGCAAGTAACTTTTTTAGTGGCGTAGTGAAAATGCAACACAAGCAACGTGTTGTGACTCAATTTTTAGTGAAATCTGGCGAAAAACCCTCGGAAATCCTCCGAAAATTGCAGGTTGTCTATGGAGACGATAGCATGTCAAAAACGCGTGTGTTTGAATGGGCGAAGCGGTTCAAGGAAGGGCGTGAATCGATGGAAGACGATCCACGTGAAGGAGCTCCCGTCACCTCTCGTACCGACGCGAATGTTGATCGTTTGCGCATGTTGATCACGTCTGACCGTCGCCTAAGCGCTGCGGGCACGTGTTTTTCGTGTGCGACCCGAACTCGCCAGGGATGGCTGAATCTTGCATCACGACAATGCACCGGCCCATTACTCGTTCGTTGTGCAAGAGTTTTTGGCAAAAAAAGGCATCCCAACGTTGCCTCAACCACCCTATAGCCCCGATATTGCTCCCTGCGACTTTTTTCTATTCCCCAAGATGAAGTCGCACCTCAAGGGAACTCATCATGGCGGCGTACAAGAGGTCCAAGAAGCTGTAACCGTGGTGCTTAACGGGCTAACTTCGGAGGACTACCATGGGTGCTTCCAATCATAGGAGAAACGTCGGGATCGTTGTGTAGAGTTAGAGGGAGACCATTGTGAAGGTCGATAGTAAAATTTTTCCTAAAACTTCATTTTCTTGTTTTTTATTGACAAATTCCCGGAACTTAATTGCCAGAGTGGTATGCTCAAGTTTCAGCATCAAACTGCCACTGTATGCGTCGGTACATCACAGGGACTGTTTCTGAATGTTGATAAAATACATGAATTCTATCACGAATTTTAGGTTTCCTTTTGTTTCGTGTTCCTAAACCATAAAAAAATACTTGTGGCACTCGGGGACTGCCGCGGTAAAGCTATTGCATAGCATTTTTTATCAACTTATGCAATTATAATATTTATGCAATATTTTTTTTTCTTTGATATTAATTAAAATTTTTTCTTTGATATTAATTCACGTTCAAGTTACACTTTTTGAGCGTGGTGACAACCACGACTACACGCATACGTCTAGTCGCACGCACACAAACACTGTGCCGAAGTCTGCCGAACTGAAACGACGTTAGACGATGCACGGCTTTCAAAGGCGCACCGCTGTACCGGTCGGAGTGGGGGCGTTAGGTTTATTTCCGTTACGGAATTTCTTGATTCGGTCGCCGCGTTCAAAGCCCACGATAAAAGCTATGCAATAGCTTAAAAAAAACTTTTTATTTCCTAATGAGTAGGTAAGTACTTGAAGTGGTCTTATCTTTGGAGAGTATTATACGTAAAACATTGGTAAGTTCTTGTTTATTTTGTTTGCATATAGGCGACAGAAAAAGATAAATAAGTGAACGACAACAGAAGCACGTACAGTCAACAAAAGAGATAAGTATGCAGGATCGTCGGATATAATTTAAGTTTAGTAAGAAACCGATGGATGTTGTCGACTGAAATTTAATTTGATAAATGAGCTGTTTGTTTTCTATTAATAAAATAAAATTTTATTCGAAAACATCCTTCGGTTTCTTAGTAAACTTCAACTATATCCGACGATCCTGCATACTTATCTCTTTTGTTGACTGTACATGTCTTTTAGCCAAAATGTATGCAATACTAAAAACGACAGTGTGAGCCGTTCACTGGGGTTAGGGGGCAACTCGTCCACTTCGAAACTGGGCCCAGGGACCAGTTCCACCTTTCTAATTTTACTAGGGGTCAACTCGTCCCACTTCGAAACTGGGACCAGGGACCAGTTCCACCTTTCTAATTTTACTAGGGGTCAACTCGTCCCACCCAATTCCACCTAGGGGGCAACTGGGCCCACGTTAGTTTAGGTATTGAGACGATTGCACTACTGAATATTCTCTAGGGGTTTGGTGGTCCCAATACAGTGAAACTGGCAGTAGCAAGGGGAAATAAAAAAATAACCGAAGGTTATTTTTGATCTCATTTGTTTTATGTAATCATAATTATCATGACTAATTTTTTATTCTATAATTAAAAAATATAGTTCATAACAAAACAAATCAAAAGTGCCTACACTTTTTTTTTCTCAAAACCAAATAAAAAAAAACAAATGGCGCGATAAATCGTTCAAGTAGAAATCTTAGCAAATTAATTTCTCTATACAATAATAATAATTTATTTAATAAAACGTTTACAAAAGGTGTATACGAGTATTTAGCCAAGAGTAGTAAAACCATACAATTATAGTGTCTAAAAATAAACTAAAACTAAGATATGTTTTATTATAGTTGCAAGTAGTGATGGTTTGGAATTAGTATTAGGTAGCGACCCGCCCGAACTAGGTTTATTCAAACCTGTGTTTCAGGCCATCACTTTACATTTCAATTCAATTGGAGCGTTAATTTTTTAAACGAAACTGATATAAAAATAATTCATTAACAATTCTGAGAAAAAGCATTAATACTAAGTCTAATACTAAGTCTATGTAAACATAACAAACGTTTTTACCATAGATATCCGAGAGATATGCCTTCACTGCATATTTGTTCAAGTTCAAGTGTCACATTTTCCCCACTCCGGAAACTCACACAAAAACAAAAGAAATAGATACGGCACACATGATCAAATTGGGCGGCTCTTTTGGCACACACACAAGAAAATAAGCGTAACACTTTTGTGCTATCTTATTACACATATGCTCAAAAGGGGCGGGCTCTAGAAAGTATAGACACAGTCACTGAATGCACACATGCAACTCTAGCATCAACATCATCATCATCATCTCAGCGCTATGCATCACTAGTGGATTATTTGACATGGGTCCGTTGCTAGGCAATTTTCTTTTTTTTTTCAAAAATATTTCACTACGAGATATTTGTTAAATCCTTAAATAATATAATTAGTACAGTGATTTCTTAATTATCGGTGGTAGGACACGCCACTTGTCTTAAGGTTTGTTGTGTTTGTTCTATTTTTGCAAATAAGGACGGAACAATTCGGCATTTTGTAAAAATACGAAATGACACCACACGTTTCGATACAAACATATGACTACGGCGCTTACCGCCTTCGCGCGTACCAACATAGGGTCAGATTACAACATAGGGCCTTTTATAGAGGCGACATGCGCCACGCCTCCATGCTATATCCCTCGATATCCCTGGTTTTTACAAAACCATTACAATTTCTACATCGGAACTGAAAAGAATTGCATCGATATGGAGCGACGACATCATTTGACACGAGAAGAGATGATGATGAGAGCCATCGGAATGTTGCAAGCTTTGAATCAAGACCCCAGTTACATTCAAAAATCTGTTTTTTATAATGCCTAATGATTGATTTCTGTGCTTGTATAATCGTATTATCTATGTGTTTGCGGAAATTAAGGTTTGTGTCAATCGTGACGCCTAAATATTTAATATGGTCGGTTTTAGCTAAAGTGGGACAAGTGCATGCAATGTCATGATTAAGTAAACGTTGGATTATTGTTTCTCATTGTAAATAACAGGTACTTGGTTTTATAATGTTAAGAGATTTTTATCAAACAGTAGAGCTGTTTTAAGTTTGTAAAAAAAAGTTATTTTAATTTTTTTAATTTTGGTTTTGAGAAAAAAGCGTTGGATTATTGTTTCTCATTGTAAATAACAGGTACTTGGTTTTATAATGTAAAGAGATTTTTATCAAACAGTAGAGCTGTTTTAAGTTTGTAAGAAATCGTTTTAAATTTTTTAATTTTGGTTTTGAGAAAACATAATGTGTAGGTACTTTTGATTTGTTTTGTCATGAACGTTATCTTTTAATTATAGAATAAAAAATTAGTCATGATAATTATGATAACATAAAACGAATGAGATAAACTAACCTTCGGTTATTTTTTTATTTCCCTTTGCTACCGCCAGTATCACTTTATTGGGACCACCAAACCCCTAGAGAATATTCAGTAGTGCAATCGTCTCAATACCTAAACTAACGTGGGCCCAGTTGCCCCCTAGGTGGAATTGGGTGGGCCCAGTTGCCCCCTAGGTGGAATTGGTCCCAGGTCTCAGTTTCGAAGTGGGACGAGTTGCCCCCTTAGGCCCATGGTCCCAGTTTTGAGGTGGGACGAGTCGACCCCTAGCATAATTAGAAAAGTGGAACTGGTCCCTGGGCCCAGTTTTGAAGTGGACGAGTTGCCCCCTAACCCGTTCACTGGCGTAAGCAAGAACAATAGATAAGCAATAGGCAGAATTTCTTCGTCTTCCGAAGAATAATGATCAGAATTCCTGTACTGTAACACTGAAACACGGCTTCGTAGGTTTCAGCTGAAATCAAATTCTCCGTCTGTCATTCTAGTTGAAAATACTTCACGTTCTCCACAGCGCCGGTCGCCGCTGCAATGTATCGCGGACGTGTCTCTGAGACTGCGCACTTTTATACCTCTTATGCAAGTTATTATTATTATAGTAGAAACTCTATACAAATCATTTAGAATAAGGACTTTTATTCTTGTGTTTTATAGAGGTTTTAGTAGAAACTCGAGACATTTCTGAGATTTTTTAGGTATTTCTGAAAACATACTTATTGAAGTGAAACTTCTTTACCCACGCTTGACTTGGGGAGTAAGCTGGCGAACGCGTGACGTAAGCGTTACGAAAAGTGTGATCGGGCGAGGCGAATGGGAGTTAAGTGGGGGATATATGCAAGAGAAAGTAGTGCGCGCACATTTTCTTTCTCTCTTCCTCTCATAGCCAAATACGTTTGAAGTTTCACTTTAGTCGTGTGGTCATAAGCACACTCGGTTTTTTTTTACCACGGATTCTATGTTTTTTACTTATTACTTACAACAACAACAATGTGAGTATGCTACTCTCCTCTGCCTGGCCTTTTGAAAAAAATAAGCGTGATATTATTTATTTGTGTAACAAACTAGCGAGCTTGAAAAAACACTGACAATACCATCAGAAAATTTTGATACAATTTGGTAACAATTTGGCCCTTATCAAAACAGCATAAGCAATCTCTCAATAGGGAACCACTTTCAACGCGAACCTCTTACACAATATTGTCCGAGCAATAATAAAGTTATAAAGGTAAGGAAAAACTCTCATAAAACTTATGCTGTAACGTTTTCGGCCAATCTAATATCGCTCCGTGTACCTCTGAACTTCGTCACGTTGCCAAATTAATTTGATATGAAAATTTCTTTTTGTAAACTTGTACGTTGAGCCTCACTTAAACGTTTATACCATGAAAAGTTGAACCGAAATTATGTTATTAAACTTGGTCAAGAGGGCCAATAAGTTAGATTAAACGGGTTTATTTAAGACGATAAAATCAGGTGGAAAATCACAAAGTGTAATGCAAGGGATATCTAATAAATGACTTCATTTTAGATCTGTAGGTACTTTTCTCGTTACTTTTCCATAAAAATAGTGATTGCTTTTTATTGAAAACTAGCTGCGCGCCGCGATTTCACCCGCGTAAATATCGATCCCGTGGGAATATCGGGATAAAAAGTAGCCTATATGTTAATCCAGGGTGTCAGCTACCTCCATACAAAATTTTATCCAATCTGGTCCAGCCGTTTGAGCGTGAAGAAGTAACAAACATATAAACACACACACACACACACTCACAAACTTTCGCATTTATAATATAAGTGTGATAGTGTGATGTTCAGTAGTTTGACTAGTTTGCAATCCAATACATAAGGGGCTGCTTTATTAGATTTATTTTGAAAATTAGTGACGATTGGTCGAAAAATGAGTTCAGTTGTACGATTGTGAATACTCTTGAGTTTTGCTCTAACACCGTTATACCGTCGCGAATCATATTTTGATCAACATACAACCTAATACCACAGTAAATATAATATACAGTAAGTTATCTAAGGCCGCCCGCCGAGTTATTAGCCTACACTTGCGTTGATCCCCAGGGTTGTCACTTTTACTTTTAGTTAATAATTTCGAACAAGCAGCACTTGATCTAAAGGAGATGGCAGTTTTTGGCATTGCTAATTTTGGAAAGGTACAGAATTCAAAGCTATTTAAAAAAAAAGCGCTTATTTTTATGTATTGATAGCCAGATTAACTTTATTATTGAGAATTGGGATTAAATCTCGTTAAATATGAGTAAGTTGAGCAGCCGGAAACAAGGCTTTTTGGACTTGTTATACTATATGACAGTGTTGTCATGGCAAACAAACAAACATGACTCTTTAGAAGATGACCACAGAGTACTTTTTGATAGACTAAGATGACACACAAAACTTCACAAGTCACATTCGCTCGCTCGCTACTATTTTGTGCTGGTGTGAATGTTTTGTGCGCCCAAAGTTTTACGTGGATTTTTACAACGACCCTGGCTTGCTTTTGGATTTCGAAGACTCCTACCTTTCTGAACGAATGTTGCTAGACTTGGACCTCGACGTTTCCTATATGCTTAGATTATTATTTTATTATTATTCTTATTGATTATTATTATTCCTATTATATGCTTAGATTCCGATAAGTGAGTCTCTAGAGTCTCCTGAGTTTTCTGTGACTACTGAGTTTAATTAAAACTGACCGAGTATCTACACTTGAAACTGTCATTAGGTCTATGATCAGTGGGTAAATCATTGAACTAAACAAACTTCAACAAGTAGTTATTTATCATTTTTGAAGTCATTACAAAACATAATTAGCAATATGTTATGCATACAATAAACATTTATGCGTTAAAATAGTAATAAAGGTAAAATAACCTATTAAAGTACAAACATTAATGCACTTAACCTCACTTTTACAAAAATTAAGATTTCTCTTTAACCCCATTGTTATCATTTTTTATTTATTTTTTGAACAAAAGCTCATAATATTCCCTATCAAACCATGCCACTTTTATTTCTGTGGAAACTAAAAAAGTTTAATGCCAGCGTTCTATGAACTTCTGCCATTCTCCTTTATGAAATAAAAAGCATATTATGATTGAATATTTTACCAATTTATAAATTTAGTAAAAATAAAAAGCCTTTATTCACATAACATTTATTATAGTAAGTTACAAATTTGATACCGAGAAAATTTTTCTCCTGTTTCTGCACGTCCGGAACGCTTTATTATTATTTGTTAATGTAAAGTAAATTCTCATTCTTATGTAAAGTTTTTGTAAAAAGCTTTTGGGAAAGCATGGACAGGGCATCTTAAATTCTATATCATTCAGTTGATCGTAAATTGACCGGTCAATTTTAATGTTGATGTGGTCCTTTACGAACGCTTTGCGAAACACCTGCTCCATCCTTTCTACATTATCGACAAAATCATCAGGTGGGATCATGAGTTAATTTCGATCTTTGCCGTAATTCCTGTAATGGGTGTATCCAGATTCTACACTTAAATTACACGCTCGTTGATTAACGTCGACGTAATTATTTAAAAAATCGCAGTTCTTATGGTAATCAACACATTTTTTTAACAAAGCGCCACAAACATAAAAGAATGCATTTTTTTCCGGTAGCTCATGTTGTATTGGTACATAGTCAGAACGTAAGATTTCCGACAAAATATTTTCATTTCCTTGTGTTTGATTGCTACTGGTAACTAACTTTAGCTCTAAACATAGTATTCAGAAAGTAAATTTGGGAATACATTTATATGGAAAAATGCGACTCGGCTACGCTCTTAATAAAGCAAATAAACTGAGAAATAATACAATACCACATTTTCTAATAATATTTAAGTATAAGTAGGTACTTACATTTCTGGTTGAGTAGGAACTATGAAGAATGATAAGTCCGGGTTTGCGAAATCATTATTGAGGCACCCGAAAACACTACAATATTTTTTTCCCCTTTTTGAAGTCATGATACTCGTAATTTAAGTGGCCGCCGCCGGCGAGAGTTGACGAACGCAAGCGGTCATGTAGCGTACGCGCGTGCTCACAGTCGCGCTGCACAGCCCGCACTGCCGCCACCTTATTCCCTCATATATTATGCTAGCGTGTGCGTGAAATCGCGTGCCGACATGGCGCGCGGCGCGCACGCTCACATTCAAACCGAGAGCGGCACGTTTGTATGAAGATGTTTTACTGTATGTTTACTGTGCTAATACTGACCTCAAAATTCTAAAAAACTTAAGGAAAGTTGAATTTGCCGCTTTCGCCTTAACAGAGTGTACTAAAATGAAATTAATTCGACAAAAAATGCACGACACATCTTGCCACATCTTACTTTAGAAATTACATATCGTATTCCCTTTTCTTCAAAAAAAGGTAGGTAACTTTATTATATATTTTCTGTTTTATCACAAAATATCATGTTGTTTGGAGAAGGTATTTTCCGGTAGCAAAGTCTGAGTAATAAGTTCCGATTTTCATACCTGGAAAGAAAATGCCAAGAATATTTTGTTTAATCCATACTAATATTATAAATTCGAAAGTTACTCTGTCTGTCTGTCTGTATGTTACCTTTTCACGCCTAAACCGCTGAACCGATTTAGTTGAAATTTGGTATAGAGATAGCTTTAGTCCCGGGAAAGGACAAAGGATACTTTTTATTCTGATATTGCCACGGGATCGAGACTTATGCGGGTGAAACCGCGGGGCGCAGCTAGTGTAGTATGACATTTTGCGAAAGTGGATCAGGATGACATTTTGCGAAAGTGACGTTCTGCGTCAAGAACTAAATGAAGTGAGGTGAGTAAAGGTGGAATGAGGTATAAAGTTTAACCGGAAGACAAAAGTGAGACGTATTTGTTCTGGTTTCGTGGAAGCGAGTCCTCTCGTCTGTTTGATGTACGCAAGCTCAGGACATTTTCAGGCTCTTTACTCTGGAAGAAAACGTTACGATCATGAATCATTTAAAAGTATCTCAGTTTTATGCTACGAATAAAATTATGTTTAGATCAATTTAGAATTTATTTAATGTTTGATTCTATGGTTGCCTTAATAATGCCTGTACATAGATAAGTTAATTTAAAAAAAGTTATCAGTGAAAAGGAATAGTGGGCGTAAAATAAATACCTCCTACTAAAACAGAGAAAATATAATCTCGACTTCAAGCATCATTTTCGCACCAAGCATATAAAAGTCAACTAAATTACTTTGTCATCACAGCCCGCCCCCGGTACAGTCGACAACAATCTCGTTAAGTTGAATAATTACAGTAATGAGGCACGTTATTAACCTCCATCCCACAGTGAGCCGCTCAAGGCAGAAGGGCACAATTTTCTCCGTCATGATAAAAATCATTGACTATTTGTCCCACGTAACTGCTACTAAACTACTTCCTTATCACATTAAAGTTTTAGGGATATGTGCATTTAAATTCTATTAAAATGTCTTTTAGAATGGTATGACGGAAGTATCTCTTTTAAGATTGATAGTCGCTATTAAATTGTCATGTGCTCTAGCATTAAATTATGTCTCTAATGTGAATGTAGTGCCTTGGCATAATATTTTATTGAGGAGAACTCCATCAAATGTATTGTACTATAGTCCGTGCAGAACTAGTTGGCCGCTGAGGTGGGGACAGGGGTGAGGCGGCGGTTCGCAACGCACGTGCTGACTAATGCGCCCCCGCCCCTCCGTCCCACCGCTCACATACCTAAGGCGCGGCCAACTACTTCCGCGCGGACTATACCTATAGTCCTTTCAGTTTAAAGAGAAGATATTTTAATTGTTCATTCATTTGTTAATTTTCAAGGGGAATTTCTCCCAATGTTTATTTCTGAGAACCGACAAGTAACTCTAGGTATAACTATCATGTCTAGAGCTAGCAAATACCATACATGGAAACAAGACAAAACAGAACTAAAAACGAAATACAGTTTTCGGAAAGCTAAACATACATCAAAAGTACTACAGAGTACAGATAATCATCCTTGGAGCCACACTTGATCCTGGTGATAATCTCGTCACCCCTGATGGTGAACGCCAACTTGTAAGATTCGTCATACATAGTACATGTACTCAATGGTCGTCAACCCACTGGTAGTGTACTGCTGAGTAAATTAGATCGATATAGTCCCATTCTCTATGTCGTGTTCTATTTGCGATTTATTGGGACGGGGAAAAGGTTGGGGAATTTTGGTGCCGTTATCGTGCACTGCTTTCAAAACGGTGAAGGAAAACATCTTGAGGAAACCGGCATGTCCTAGAACCACAAATTCGAAGGCATGTGTGACATCTGCCAACCCGCACTGGGCCCGCGTGGTGGATTACGGCCCACTTCCTTCTCACTGAGAGGAGGCTTGTGTCCCAGCAGTGGGAACATTATAGGCTGATTATGTATGTATGTATCGTGCCCAGTATTGCCCGCCGCAGGTTTGTAGTCCCTGGTGCTCCCTGACGCTCTGCTGAGCGTGCGCATGCTCTGCGTCAATGCTGAGGAGAGTAATGCTGAGCAGGTGCTGCATAACGAGGCTAGAACAAGACCAACAAATGGTTTATAGTGTATTTTACACGTAAAGCAAGTTAGCGCTAACTATAATTGGTTGCAAATTGAGTTTATCTTACCACAACACAGAAAATATTTTAACGATCACCTCATGAATACCTTACTCAATACTGTTACTTGTCTTTACTGAGCCATTTTAACTTGATTGCATTTGTGTTGTCATAATTTACGTTTATGAGGAACTATGAGCCAGCTGTTCAATCTGTTTTTGATCACTGCTTGTACAGTTATGTTTAGTGTATGGTTAACTTTATATGTTTTTCACCTTGTTGGTACAATAAATGATTATTATTATAATATCCACATGGCCTCATATAAGTTTACCAACTCGCTTGGGGCCCGCGTAATTGAATACAGCCAGCCCCTCTCTAGAGTTTCAGGTTCTCAGAAAGCACTCTTGAGTTTTGGTCTAACACAGGCGTGTGTGTACTAAGGTTACCTCGGCGCATCCCGCTAAAGGTGCATCCAGACAGAGTGAGGTACGCGCCGCAAATGATTTTTGAAGTGAAACTTCTTTACGCACGCTTGACTTGGGGAGTAAGCTGGCGAACGCGTGACGTAAGCGTTACGAAAAGTGTAATCGGGCGAAGCGAACGAGAGTTGAGTGGGGGATATAAGGAAGAGAAAGCAGTGCGCGCGCACATTTTCTTTTTCTCTTCCTCTCATAGCCAAATACGTTTGAAGTTTCACTTCAGTCGTGTGGTCATAAGAACGCTCGTTTTTTTTTATATGTACGGTTGCCTCAGGCTGAGGCATCTAACATATAAAAAAAATCTCTTGCGGCGCATGCCTCGCTCAGTCTGGATGTACCTTAAAATATACTAAATCAGCATAATTACAATAATAAGGTTGTGTTTGTAATTGAAATAACAAATGCGTGATTAAGCTTTGTGTTGTTTGTGGTTCAGTGTAACACGCATCACTCCGCTCTTCAAACGCGTTGATGACACCGCAAAGCTGTAATACATTGTAATTATAAGTAATCATCAGTACATTATTCTAATTAAACATTGTGGTTCGAGAAACAGTTGTAATTGCTACTAACTCTAATTAAACAATTATATGTTTACCATTCGAAATGTATTTGAGGGTGTGTGGTGCTGTTTAATTATTGTTTTGTTTACATTAGAAGTAATTAAAAACTGTAATGGTTCTATGAATTAATGAATCATGTTCAATTATTAATGTCTCACTGTCTAATTTACAATTCAAATCATATTATGTTTGGTACTAGGTTTTAGGTTAAATTTTCAGTGAAATATTTACATGCATAAAACAGAACATAACTTTTTTTATTAAAACTTTGTGCAAAATTAAAAAAATACTGTACAGGGCGGACTTAATGCCTGCGTTCCGTTCAATTTCAAGTTATTAAAGACAACAAAGTAATCCGAAAATATAATAGAGGGGTGCTCAGAGCTATATTAATTTCCTGTTAAACAAGAGCGGACAGAGGAAGAGGTCAGAGAAAGGAATTGCGGATGTGAGCCCGCGGCGACAGAGAATGATTTTAATTCGATCTTCCATACGTAGGATGTATGCTTTCGTTGGTCAGAGGCAAAAATTTGGCATAAGGAATTTAGAATAAAATTTATGGTAGCACAGCTACAACGAAATCAGCTAATAATGTGAATTCGGTGCTTCTGATCAGACCATGTCCCACTTGCTGGAGTGTCCGAAGTATCACTCCTAAGTACACTTGCATCTTTGATACCCCAAATAATGCCAATCAACGTGGCCACTTACTAATAGGGTCCGTGGGGTCGCTACTGCCCAACAGCTCGCCACATGCTGCCCTGCGGGTTTCTGTATCTCTTTTGGTCTGACTCCTCACCCTAGACCTGTTCCAGCAAAGTAAACTCTTCCGGCACAGGCCCAGAGTTCGGAGCGCGCAAGCCCCACTACGACGTCAACGTAGAGATACGGCGATGGGGAAATGTGAGTTCGGTGCTTCTGATCAGACCATGTCGCACTTGCTGGAGTGTCCGAAGTATCACTCCTAAGTACACTTGCATCTTTGATACCCCAAATAATGCCAACCAACGTGGCCACTTACTAAGCTCAAACAATATAAAAGCAAAGTACTATCGACACGAAAAAAAAAAGAGAAGAATATATAGTAATGGATTTTTATTTAATTAATATTTAACAGCAAAGTTGTATGGAAAATTAAATGGTTTCAAATGGAAACTTATTAGTTTTGCAAAAGTTTACATAATATTATTCAAATAATTGTATTTATTAAAAGGTTATTACTGATTTGATTTCTGTTTGTACTTTAGAAAGTAATTTAATTTATACTGTAATATAGAAATTAGCTAGGTATATATACAGGGTGAATTTTTCAAGTGGGCGTGGATGGCCAAATCCAAAACTATGAGGAATAGCAAAAAGTACTCAAAGGAGTCGCGGGCTCGATTTTGATGAAAACTAAAACTGCATCATTGGATTTTTGAAAAATCAATATTTCTAGCCAGGAATCGAACCTGTTGATTTTGAAAAAAAAAACACACACTGTATTATTACACCATTCGATAGTGTCCTTAATAAGGATCAAATTCTGGGAAGTAATGACATACGGAAAACTAAAGGAAAGAGCTCATTTCTATCAAAATACTTTTTATTTTCTTATGCTACCTACCTATTAAACCTTAACTGATTAATTGTTCAAAATTATGACAATTGTTTTTGAATACATAGCTGGATTCGACGTCTCAAGGATTGTACTGCAATTAAAAATTTGAATTTAGAACATAATTTTGTGAAGGTGACTGCGCTACGAGTGTTTCGGGTGTAAAAATATTGAGCATCATTTCGAACAAGGTATGAAAAAAGAAGCAGTTTATTAAAATTCAACATTTTCCTTAAGTTTGCCGTATGTCATTACTTCCCAGAATTTGATCCTTATTAGGGACACTATCGAATGGTGTAATAATACAGTATGTGTTTTTTTTTTCAAAATCAACAGGTTCGATTCCTGGCTAGAAATATTGATTTTTCAAAAATCCAATGACGCAATTTTAGTTTTTATCAAAATCGAGCCCGCGACTCCTTTGAGTACTTTTCGCTATTCCTCATAGTTTAGAATTTGGCCATCCACGCCCACTTGGAAAATTCACCCTGTATATTTATAGTTTTAATAGGTTTATGCGTATCTTTATATATAACGGAGAAGGCATGTTTGTCTCGTTATTATCAGCCATATTTCAACTACTGTGGGCGAACTATGTGGGTATAGCGTTGGTTATTGCGCAATAGAAAAACGGTTTGCAGTTCAAATCAGATTATAATTTCACGAACAATTTTATCACACTAGCAAATCACACATTATAGGTACACGATACAACCAGATACGGAACGCGGGAAAGTTTCTGAGCGCATGTTGTTCGTTTGATGTCCGATGTCCAAGAGAGCCGCTCCACTTTTTTTTTTTTTTTTTTTTTTTTTCTATGGCATCTCGCAGTTCAACCTATGAGGTTGTCGTCTGCTTAACCGGGCTTGCCTGTGGATGCCTCATAATTAAGGCCTCCAGCCAGGGCTTAAAAACTTACTAAAACTAAGCGACTACACGCTAAGGGCACCCCCTGTGGGGTACGGACCTCGGCTTAGGGCGTCGCTGGGGGAGGGCAGCAAGGGACAGGCTGGATCGGAATTATTTAGGGGCGAATTTAAAGCTACAGGCTCAGCGGCGCGGGCTGGCTCGAGCAAGGGTCGGGGTGGACAAGTTACGGGACGTCGCGACGGGCGTCCTCGACGGCGAGGACGGAAGGACGGCTTACGGGTCTTGTGTGTGTGTTTATTGAGCGTGCTGGTGGCTTTACTACTCTCCTGGAGGAGTGTGATAGCGTCGTCGGGGATGGTGAGAACATGCCTAGGTCGGCGAATCCTACTTATGCGGGAAGGAGTGTATCGGGAGGCCGCCGCAATCAGGGGATTGGGATGCTTTATAGCATTATCAAAGAAGCGCTTGGAAAGGCGTTTCATGAATTGCTGAACTGTGGGGATTCTGAGATCTAGGTGCAGATTCAGATTTCGGACATAGAAGGGGGCTCCCGTGACCTTTCTAAGGAGACGGTTTTGGAGGGTT
The DNA here is from genome assembly GCA_947508005.1 of Amphipoea lucens. Taxonomy (NCBI): domain Eukaryota; kingdom Metazoa; phylum Arthropoda; class Insecta; order Lepidoptera; family Noctuidae; genus Amphipoea; species Amphipoea lucens. The sequence continues at coordinate 6,781,102 of OX382373.1, read as the reverse complement.
TGCATTCTATGCAGGTGACGAGGCTTGGCGTGTGCGAAGACTACGCAAGCATAGGTCATGATGGGGCGGATGACCGCGGTGTAGAGGCGCAACTTGCACTTAAGTGACAGTTTGCTGCGGGTAGTGAGAAGGGAGTGGAGCCTATCGAGAGCGAAAGCGGCTCGCGAACGAACCGTCTTTATGTGCTCTTTGAAAGTGAGGTTTTGATCGAGAATGACACCTAGGTACTTCGCTTGCTTACCCCAGGGGATAGGCTTGTCGTACATGGTGATCGGGCTAGGGAGGGGGGGGGGCGAATCTACGCGGTTTCGAGAAGAGAACCGCTTGACTCTTACCGGGGTTGACCTCTATTCTCCATTTCCGGAACCAATCGCCTAAGGCGTTTGCGGACAACTGGAGATTGCGAGCAATAGAGTTATGGGAGTTTCCAGAACAGTAAATGGCAGTGTCGTCGGCGAATAGAGCCAACTGTGCTTTATTACTTTTTGGAATGTCGCTAGTGAAAAGCGTGAAGATGAGTGGGGATAATACCGAGCCCTGGGGGACTCCGGCACGAATGGGATGAGCGGGGGAGAGAGAGCCCTCAATGCGGTAGCGAAAGGTGCGATCCGACAGAAAGTCTCGTAAGATGAGTACGAGACGGTCAGGCACACCCATAAGGTAGAGCTTATATAATAAGCCATTGTGCCAGACCTTGTCAAATGCTTTCGCGATGTCGAAGAAGAGAATGCCTGTCGTAGCACCTCGCTGGAAACCAGCGCTAATGTGCTCGACTATGCGGTGCACCTGATGGATGCATGAGTGTCTGGTTCTAAAACCAAACTGCTCATTTGGGATAAGGCTCTTTGCCTCAGCATAGTCCTTGAGGCGCTTATAAATAAGCCTCTCGTAGATTTTGCCAAGAACATTGAGCAGACTAATGGGGCGGTAGCTAGAGGGGTCAGACTTGGGTTTGCCTGGCTTTGGGATACCTATGACCGTGGCTTCTTTCCACGCTTGTGGGAAGATGTTATTGCTTAGAGCGCCATTGAAGATGGCGGTCATGAGCAAAATGAGGGGGGCGGGGAGGAGTTTGTACACCCTATTGGTGATGCCGTCCGAACCGGGGGCTTTGCGGGTTTTGAGCCCATTAATGATGTCTTGCACTTCGTCAGGAGTGACAGGAGGCAGAGGATCATCGGGGTCTTCAACTGGAGGGAGGGAGGCTCTATGTTCGACCTCTGCGTTCACCTTGAGGAGGTGCGCTTGGTCAACTGGTTGAGAACTGGGGGAACATTGAGCCTCTAGGCTGTCTGCTAGGCATTCGGCCTTATCGGTGTTGTCAAAGGCTATTGTCTTGTCGGGGCGAGTGAGAGGAGGCACCGCGACCTCATTTGGGGAACGTAATTTCCTCTGAAGGTGCCAGAAGGCTTGATGATTAGGCTCGAGCTCGCTGAGCATCTTTTCCCAACCCTGGGAACGCCACTCCGATACGCGTTTCTTTACAGCGCGCTGTAAATGGCGCATATGGGCTTTGTTCGCGTCGCAGGGAAAAGAGTCGCAGGCACGAGAGCCGCTCCACCGCGTTGCACGCTCTCTTATACCCCCCACGAACTCAGGCTAGACTCTGTCAAGCGCCACCAGATGGCGCTGGCGTTCCGAATAGTCAAACGAATGACTCCGTCGAAGCGTTGTCGTCACAGCGATTCCGCCTCGCTGTCAAGTCAGCTCCCGTACTATTGATGTCTCCGACATATGTATATTTAAAATATTCATTTCTCAATTTTCATGATTGTACCTACTACTGTATGTCTCATCCAAAAAAATTTGACCATCAATCAGAATAATAAAAAGACTTGTGTTTGCAAACGGCGAAATGTTCCTGTATAATGAAAGCATAGAAAAGAATCACTAAGAAACATAATGCTTCGGTTCAGAGTTTAGATTTATTTCTAAATGAATTATTATTTACTACTAGCTTTTGCACGCGGTTTTACCGGAATTAAAAGTACTCTATGCGTTAATCTAGGTTATAAACTATATGTGTGCCAAATTTCATCCAAATCTGTTCAGTCGTTTTTGCGCCAATCAGGAACATACCAGCAGACAAACACAAAAATTCTTCGTTACTATCCATACTATAATAATATTATAAATGCAAAAAAATGTCTGTCTGTTTGATACCTCTTCACGCATAAACCCCTCAACCGATTTAGATGAAATTTGGTATAGAGATAGTTTGAGTCCAGGGAAAGGACTTACGATAGTTTTTATCTCGATATTTCTACGGGAAGCTTATGCGGATGAAACCGCGGGGCCCTGCTAGTTTTATTATATGTATCTATGGAACTACTATTATACCTTTATGTTTCACTTATATGTGGCGGCAGACAGACGCGGCTGACATGGGTCTATCCTTTCTTGGTTTTGTACAGCGGAGAATGATTGTGTTTGTCAAGTGCTGACTGTGTCTTTATCATAGTTTGTTCAAAAAATGATGGATTATGATTATTTTCCCCCCTTTAGTAAACCTTCCCAAGTATTATTTTGTGTAACTTTACCCAATACGTGCCCTCAAAACGTTCTGTTTATAATAACGATCAAGGGTATCATGACTTCGTGTGGAACGGAGCAGACGAAGCTTAAATAGTTAACAGGATTGTTGCGGTTGAATGTTTTTCAAGTTTGCTTGTGAAGGCAAAAGTTTTGTTTATAAAGGATTAAGTCAAAATCGGCTTATCTGTGGTAGCGATCTCTAAAACTTCCGTAAGTATTAGGAAGTTGAAGTAATTTACTAAGAAGTGGCTTAAAGGAAGATATTTTTTCCCGTTTTACTTTAGCTTCCAGCTTCCTTAGTGCAATAGAAATTACAAAGTATTATACATACCTCGCCTCCGATGTACATACACAGGTATTATTTGCATTCAGACAATCGTAAGCCGCGACAGTCCTGAAAGCTTAATTACCCGACTACGGCGAAGCAAAAAGGAGGGTTATGATTTTTACCGGTATGTATTTTATATCTATACTAGCTTCAGCCCGCGACTTCGTCCGCGTAAAATTTCACCCTCCCCCCATTCACCCTCTTAGGGGTGGAATTTCGAAAAACCCTTTCTTAGTGGATACCTACTCTTCACAAAGAACACACCCTCCAAATTTTTTGTCTCTTCAGCGGTTGAAGCTGTGCGTTGATATACCAGTCAGTCCGTCAGGACTTTGAATTTTATATGTATAGATATCCTTCCCATTATATCCTTCTGACAAACATTTAATGGAATAGTTACATTTGAACCTAATGCACACACGGACAACTACGTCGCTTGCTGCCGCGTCACCAGTCCTGCCTTACTTCACATTTTGTGTGCTGAGACCAAAACTACAAACGTAGTATACAGGAAACTTTTATAAAAATGCGACAGCTATTTTAGTATATTGTGATGTCTAACGATTTCCACGCAAACGAAAGCCCGGGCAGAAGTTAAAAAATAATTAGCTTGTTTTTATTAATAAAAAAAATTGCAATGCAAAATAAGATAGATTGATAGTGACTGGAATCCCTCCGATTAAGGCTATCGGTTTTTTATGCATAAGAAGCTCATTGTTATCGATTTGCATGCTACGAACCGCTACGCCGCCGCGCCGCCGCGTCTTATTACTACGAAATGCTACGATCGGCTACCGCGTGCTACGAACTGCTAAGACGCGTCTTGCTACGAACGGCTACTTCGATAGTCGCTAGTACTATATTAAATTCTAAGATCCAGATAAATTGCCGGTAATCAAGTTTTGAGGGACAGTGACTTATCTAGTTAAAAAGTTTGTCGTTTCGTTATTATGTTGTAAATTACTATTGTGTTATTTCAATAGTTAGGGTTTCCTCATGCAATAAGGAAAGGTTACCAAGAGTTGATTATCAAAAAAAAAAAATTGAACCCCAACTAAATACGTATGTCTCCGGTGATTGGAAGTACGTAAAAATACATGTAGGTCATAGAACTGTCAGTGATGTTATTGATTTAGCTTTCACTTGTTATTTATTAGGTACTCTCAATAATGATTGTTTCTTCACTAGATTTATTTCAATGCAATTAATGTATGAATGAAAATCGGTCTTGTTTGTATTTACGCCACGTTTTTTTTTGACTTTGATTTACATTCTGTAATTACTTTAACTTACACCCTAATTTATTACTTGTTAATTTTCATTTTTTAATTGCAAATTGTTTTCTTTTACCATGTTTGTAAATATGTGAGCACCATGTATCTACCAGATAATTACTTTATATGTCATGGTTTCGTTTTTAATTCTTTTACCTATTGTGGTATAGTAATTTTATTTTAGGATCATCGTCTTTACATATTATTATATAATTAATGCATGCAAAATATTGTAAAACATTTTAAAAGAATAACGGTGGAGTTTCTTACCCATTCTTCTCCATACGAAAACTTACCTTTTGGAAGGGGCGACTAGAATCAAGTCTATTTTATTTATTGTAATTTTTGACGTTCAAAAGTGCCTTTTATGTGCCTATTAGAAATAAATACTTTGACTTGGACTTTACACATAGCGAACATTAAAGTAGGTAAGAGCGCTATTCAGAAGCTTACAATCACAAACTAAACAGTTGTTGTCTCAAGTGTTGAGATGACAGACAAACAGATTGCGGCCCGCGATCTCTAATCTGAATTTCAGAACAGTACCATCGAGTACACTAGACTAGATGAAACCAGCGATCGAGACACAAACGATTATCTACTGAATACGAGAGTGGGCTTTTAAATCGAGGACGAAAGACAACTGCGCTGTTTGCTTTTGCCCTCGATGAATAAATAGCCCAATGGCTATTTATTTAGTGAGGCACGATCTTATGCGGAAGTGTTGGTTAGAGGAAGATAACAAGATATGGGTAGGCTTTGTTGTACGTGAGAGCCTTTCGATTAACACTTAGTAAAACCAAACTATTAGGCGTAATAGCTGTTTTTTACATCGTTAAAAATTGGTTTTTTTGTTGGGTTTCTAATAAAAATTTTAATAAAAGTTGCTGTAGTAACTAGGTTCTTAATAATTTGTAAAAGATGAACATGGATCTTTTAAGTAATTGACATATTTTGTTCATACAGCAGAATATTTTCGTGTCCTGCAATAAATTAGAACAGACTGTAGGCCCAAAATAATTCTGAAATTGCCAGTTTATTTCGAAGGAGATTTTTATCAAAATACGTAAAAGTTTACGAAAATATTATTCAGAAACCACAGAATGTTTTCAGACACTGAAAACTGTGTAGGCGGATAAAAGTCCAAGTATACACATAGTTAGCTAGGTACGGTCTGGTGGTGGTTTGAGTATCAAAACTCTTCTGACCTATTTACGATTTTCTGGTAATTAATATTGCTTGCTCCGTTTTAACTGCTTTCACTTTGTAACTGCGACAACTGATAACTGAAAGCTTTAAATACTTCATAGAAACAGTCAAACGCAGTAAACACAAAATGTTGACCTTTCGAACAATTCCAACGCAAAATCAAATTCATTCGAATCGTTCAAACGAATAACAAATGTGTATTATCCAGCCATGTTCAATGTCGGTATCAAATGACGTTGTTCATGAAACGAGCGTGGTTGAGTTCAATGGAAACAAAAAGCATGCGGCACAATGGATGCGATAAAATTAATAAATTATTTGATTTACAGTGCTGTTAGCACTGGAGGAGTGTTAACAATACTGCACTCATATGAGGGGGCATTAAATAAGAAATCCATACTAATCATTATAAATTCAAAAGTAACTCTGTCTGTCTGTATAGAGATATGAGGAACAGGGTGTAAAGTTCACTCATACTCTATAGAAAAGGGAGGATCCTCGGACCAGACGGGTGTTGTGTCTGGCGGGCAACTGCCCAATGAGTCATGTCGGGCTGTTGTATCTATGCAAGTTGCGCGGTAAACTCTTCTTGCGCGATGCAGGATTTGCGCGACGTCAGTATGACGCGTTGTTCGCATGTGGCGTTGTAGATACCGCTACATCTGTATGTCTGTATGTTACCTTTTCACGCCTAAACCGCTGAACCGATTTCGATGAAAATTGCTATAGAGATAGATTGCATCCCGGGGAAGGACACAGGACAGTTTTTATCTCGATATTCCCACGGGATCGATACTTATGCGGGTGAAACCGCGGGTCACAGCTAGTAATATTATATTTTTCCGTTTATTTTAAGAACACTTGTTCACTTTTGCGCGTCTCAATCTTTTTTCTTTTTTATTCGAAACAAAAACCCCAAATAATCTATTTTGAAAACGAATTCCAAAGTGATCGAATGCAACCAGAGTTATTCAACTACCAGCCTGAACGATGTAAGGTCGCCTTTTGCAGACCACCTTTAAAGGACTTACTGTATAATGTCAAGTCGATTCTGGCACATTTACATTACATTTTTTTCATGACTATACGTTACTTTTGCACGAGACCTAGATGATCAACATTTCATGATGGAATGTATATTATGTGAACCATATTCTGCAAAACCTGTAGCACAAAATTACATCTCAACTCGCACTGTACCCAATGCACTACATGTCACTTTAGCCAGCATACAGATTTTAGTGACCATCACAATAAATTCTTACTAGCTTTCCCTCATTCTTAATTCTTAAGTCCGCCTTGGAGTGTAAATGTGGTGCTGTTCCACAAACGATGGGACACTTAATATCGTGTCCTGCGTGTCCTGTCAGCTGCATGTTAAAGGAACTGATGAACGCTGGTGATGGCGCCAGACAAGTAGCCGAATTCTGGGCCGAGTCCATTTAGATTGCTATCGACTCGCTTAGAAGAATATTCTTAATTATACATTTTTATTGTTTCAGGTCGTGATAACACATTATTTTTCGCGTACAATGGAGATAATAAGCAATCGACACATTTATAAATTGTACATTCTGCATAAAAAGAAAAATGCGCTGCGTAAGATATTCGTTTCGTGTAGCTTGTGATACAGTACAACGTCACATGTGAAGCTCTATTGTAAAATTTTTCTTTGTCGTTATTTCGTCGGTCGGTGCTTCAATACAGAGAAAAGCTAAGCAAAAGTAGTAAAATCTCATTTTGGGTCAAAATGTCACTTAGTGTGTTTTTCTATACATAGAAAAGCTAAGTAAAAGTAGTAAAATCTCATTTTGGGTCAAAATGTCACTTAGTGTGTTTTTCTATACAGAAAAACCTAAGCAAAAGTAGTAAAATCTCATTTTGGGTCAAAATGTCACTTAGTGTGTTTTTCTATACAGAGAAAAGCTAAGTAAAAGTAGTAAAATCTCATTTTGGGTCAAAATGTCAAGTAAAAGTAGTAACATCTCATTTTGGGTCAAAATGTCACTTAGTGTGTTTTTCTATACAGAGAAAAGCTAAGCAAAAGCAGTAAAATCTTATTTTGGGTCAAAATGTCACTTAGTGTGTTTTACCTTTGAACCGACGATTTAGTCTGTGGTCTGTGTCCTGTGGTGTGTTAGTGTATTCATAAAAGATATTCGTAATGAAATGCGTGGGTTTAAAGTCTAAAAGGTTTACTTCGATAAACAGTAGGTACAAAAAGTCCTAGTTGAGCACTAAAAGCATTTGGTACTTATTTAACTGTTACTGTTCATAAAAGCTCAACTCAAACGTAATCCTACGCTTGATGTATTAAATACTTTCGTAATTAAAGCGTTTGTTTGAAATTCAGAACCTAGATTTCATGAATGAATTATCAGAATAGAAATAGGTTCGAAATACTTACAGAAATTACCTAGAACTTTGGTGTTATCGTAAAATTTACTTTAAAGCATTTGATTTAAAGTCCTAACTTGAATAACAAGTTATTTTTTGTGTCAGAGCAGTGCTGTTATAATATAGATGGATGGATTGGATGGCCTTTATTTTTATAATTACTTTATTATTTCAGTAATACTTAGGGACAAAGGTCCATCTTGTCTGAGCTCTATCACTTTTATAATTGCAGACAAAGCCGGGTTGTATTATGATGTCATTTTTTTAAACTGGGTAATAAGCAAAGTCTGCACGGTTTTATGCTTTAGAATTTAGAGAATTTAATAGCGAGTAATAAATAGAATTAAAATAATCACAATTATGTAAGTAATAAAGATTTGACTGAAAGGAATGCCTGAAGGATTTTATATTGTCTACACTTTTAAAACGCTGAGAGTCTTACAAATTCAAACTTTAGTTTTGTCATTGCGACTGATTAAATAGACGTGATAATTATCACAATCTGCGTTTAGAGACAAAATTGACTGTAACGATCGTCACAAATCCAATCAAATCAAAAATGATTTATTCAAATTAGGCTAAGAATCAGCACTTATTGAACGTAACATAAGACAGTCCCCCAATAACCCCTTATAGGGGTTATTCCCTGCTATAGTGATTTAAGAAAAGAAAGGGGGGCCTTTCTTTTCTTAAATCACTATAATAAATAATAATAATAATAATAATCCACAACTGTCACACAACGCCATCTAGTCCCAAGCTAAGCAGAGCTTGTGTTATGGGTACTAGACAACTGATAAACATACTTATATATTTCTAAATACATACATATTATAGATAAATTACACCCAGACACAGAACAAATGATCGTGCTCATCACACAAACATTTGTCCTGGGTGGGAATCGAACCCACGACCTCCGGCATAGCAGTCAGGGTCACTAACCACTAGACCATCAGGCCTGTCTCATCATATATCATCATATCTCTGTACAGCAGGGAAGAAGAAGTGACGCAACAAACAAGAAAAAAAAGGATATATATTATTAATAATAATAAATCTTTATTTCTCCATAAATGCATTTACATTATTTTAATCTAAAAAAAATGGCCAAAGTTAGTGATGCAGAGTGAAAAACCCTTTTTTTATATATTTTTTTTTTTTTTTTATGGATGGGAAATCATCAAATGACCCCTCCCGCTCTGGGTGGAGCGGAAGGGAGTGTCAGACTCTTACTGACTAAAACCCATCCGTGCCTTAGCCCTTTATGTTCCGGGGTAGCGGTAACCCTTTCGGACAATCCCGCACCCCCGGCAGGCTTCGGCCCTGGCAGGCTCCTTCCTTTTTGCTGACATCTCTTTGAGGCGCGCGTGGAACACGTACGCGCCGTCCGGCACGGGCCTGGTCCTGATCGGACGGTGATTTACCCATTACTCTCCGTCCGCAGGCCCGCGCCTACGGTGGCCGGGAGTCGTCATGCGGCTCCCGACGCCCGGAGCGTCTCCCGCGGCGGCTGGGACGAGTGGCTCTCTCCCTCAGCCGTTCCACCACCTCCTTCGCTAGCATGACTGCTTCGCAGAAGGAGGTGACTGCCTCCCACTCCCTCTCGCCTTGGACCATGGCTTGAACCAGGGCCGGACGCGAGAGGTCGCCGCCGCTGCCAATCGCCTCTACGAGGACACGGCGGTGCTCCGCCCATGCGGGGCAGACTCCCACCGTGTGCTCCACCGTGTCCTCTGGGCGATCCTCGCAATGGTGACACCCGGGCGTCTCCTCCTGCCTGATTATGTGCAGGAACCTCCCAAAACATCCGTGTCCGGTGAGGACCTGCGTCAGGCGATAGGTGAGGACGCCGTGACGCCTCGCTAGCCACTCCTCAAAGAGGGGTCTTATCGCCACTATCGTGTTGTGCCCTGCGCTGGGTTGCGAAAGTCGCTCCTTCCATGCCACCATGAGATCGCGCCGGAGGTCTGTCCGCTCCGCCGCGACTTGCCGCGGAAGCGGAGTTTCCCCCCGGCGTAGTGTCTCCGCGCGCCACTCATACAGGCGCGCGAGGACTATCGCCTCCAGATCCCATGGCGGCAGTCCGGCAAGGAGGCTTGCCGCCTCGCCCGAGATCGTGCGGTACCCCTGGATCAGCCTTACGGCTACCACCTTTTGGGGCGTCTTCTTTATTCCTCCATAAATGCATTTACATTATTTTAATCTAAAAAAAATGGCAAAAGTTAGTGTTGCAGAGTGAAAAACCCTGATTTCTAAACTAGGTTTATGTACAGCCAGCACATCAACCTACCCGAAACTGTCAAATTTTCCCAATCAACTTTGAACCTTATGGTTTAGCGATAAAGTTGAAAATCAATTAAATAAATTTGATTTTTGTACCTTGATGTGCTGGCGTCTATACCTTTATCTTAGAAGCTAGTGTCCCTTCAAAGTGATGTACATATAGAAAACAGGACACACATTACGCACAGTAATCCATTAGTAGTCCATTAAGTCTAAAAAAAAAAGAAAAACAAAACAGAATACAAGAAGAAAAGAAAAATATAAATAAAATATAGGATAAACAGACATTGCACACCGCGTTACAGCAAATATATTGCACATTATGTTAAAGTACAAAAATAATGCCATCTGATGTAGTTATGTCCAGTTTATTGCTCTAATTTGTTCAGGCAGGCTGGATAATGTTCTCAGCCCGTTTATGGTCACGGGACAAAATGTTAGGAGAGTTTTATGATACAAAAAGAGCGTTTAATACCCCGGGGGCGCTTTATTACCACACAGTAGCCATTATACGTAAATGAAAGTGGCTGTTGAGATTTTCCCAAACTTTTTTCTAAAATGGCTGACTGTAGTTTAAATAACAATCACTGGTTCTCGCCTGCCGCAATGCACGTCACCTTTAGGCCTGAGTTCACCAACATTCAAACCACCGTGCACCGGTTAGGTATTTAAATAGTTGGTTTATGTCAAATTGTATAAGGAAATTTTAAATATAGAACTGATTAAATATTTAATCAGTTGATTTAAATGTTGATAAAAACAAATTCTATTCGTAAACCGTCATTTTATTTAGCCTGCGTTGACCCGAACATCGCCGACTCATACTTGACGCAGGTCGGCGTGACAACGGCAGATACGCCGGCCAAATATTATTGTTAGCTGCAAGTTTGAGTGAATTGAGGTTTCTATAATTTTTATCTACATAAAATATGAGTTGCGGATATTTGTGAAGTATTAAGCGTGTCTGTTAGCGGGCGCGCTGCTTGAAATGACCTCAATGAATAGCCGTCATTATCAAACCCATAATTAGCATGTTGCGTGCTGCTTTTAATCAACGTTAGAGTTGGTTTCGAAGTACCGTCAGCGTGGCAGATGATTCCTACCTCCACTATGGAAAACTCACGATTCCAGAGGGGCAATTCTCCTAATTTTAAGAACGTTCAGTCTGATCTCAGTCTCAATCTGTCAAAAATATCTCTAACTAGCTGCTTCCCGTGGTTTACCCACATAAGTTTCGATCCCGTGGGGATATCGGGATAAAAAGTAGCCTATATCTTAATCCGGAGTGTCAGCTACTTCCACACAAAATTTTATCAAAATTGGTACAGCTGTTTGAGCGTGAAGAAGTAACAAACATATAAACACACATACTCACAAACTTTCGCCTTTATAATATTAGAGTGATTTCCCTACATTTTGACAAGTTTTTGACGTTTGTTTGCCGCCGAGATGAGACTGCGACTAGATTTTGAACGTTTTAAATTACAAGAATTGGCCTTCTGAGCCCTGATTCACAACCATAGTGTGAACTTCTTTACGTGGATAGGTATATTTAGTTGGCTAGTCTTGAGTTTGGACTGTCATTGTCATTCATGCGTTTTCATGAAGATATTTCAGCACTTGGATGTATATCGCTAATGGAATTGGCATCGATGCAGCAACTCCAAGACAGACCATAGCCCTGATTCACTACCATACGACAGGCTATCGTATCGAAAACTTGACATTTCGATAACCTGATTTGACTTCCCCTCAACAGCAAATAGATGTTGGAAGAATAGCGGGCGTCTATTTGATTTAAACTGACAAAATTTTCGGGTTTTGGACTTGTGAACAGCATTGAGAAGACTCCTACGATAACAATGATTAATGTTCGATACGATACGGAAGCATATCGACTGTTTGTGAATAAGGGGGCAGGTCGTTTAAGCCAATTTATAACAAGTTTTAACAGTCAATGTCACTGATGGAGTCGGAAAGGATGCAGAGCGGAGTGTAGGAAATTACTTAGAATGTGGGTAAACTGCAAATTAACGAATCTTGTATTCATGTAAGGAGATAAAAAAAATGTAAGTAAGTACATAAATTATTCTGACAACAAAAATTACAGCTAGAAAATACATGTTCAGCTTTCAAAACATGCCTCAAAAATGCGAGTCATTTATAAGAAAAAAGGCAAGCGCACTTTTCTCGACTTGGCAAAATTCGCTTTAAAAGTCATGAAAAATCGTTTCATATTTTCTAGACCAATGTAGTGGTAAACTTTTTCCAACTTTATTATTATAATCTTTCACTTTGGAGCAGTAGTTAGATACATCAAATGCCGTGCCATGATGAAGTAATTACACTGGGATTTACAAAGCTGGATAAGGATCTTAAACAATTCAATTTGGTCTCTTCTCTGCACGTGTCCGTTTGGTGCAATTAACACTAACTATGAGCGTGGTAGGGACAGCGACGCGCAACTTAATACCATCCTAATATACATTATTCTAAACCCCACTGCGCTAGGGGGTCTAGAACCATGTGCTGAATTCAATTTCCACCCTGTACACAATGCTACCGCTGTAGTAGTCAGCCTAGTTTAGTCAAATAAAAAAATTATATCGTAAGCTTAACGCTTCCCTTTTTCTAAACCTTCATTCACTAGGTTATGTAGGATTAACATGTTGTCATCACTTGTCCGCTGCAGGCATCACAACAATTAATCAAAACGCGAGTTTCACTTTCATAACCCTGAAGTGTCGCCATCGAGGACGCTTCCGGAATAAATGTGAAATTTATTCAAGAGGGAGCCACTGCTGCAGCTAAGTTTAGCAATTTATTGCTCAAATACGTGTATGGTCCCGGACTTTGTGTACTTATTATAAAATGTACGAGCTTTGCTCTAGATTCCGTCCACGCAGTATTCGGAGGTATGATTCCGATCTCGGCAGCACGCAGCAGTGCTGCCGCAGCACTACTGGTCCCCATATATTCTCTATAGGTTTATATGAGATTACATTCCGCACAGCAGCAATGTGACGCAGCAATGTGACGCAACAATGTCGCGCAGCATTGCTGCCGTCCTGCGTACACGTGTCTTGTGTTATACTCATATTTAATAGAGATAGAAAATAAAACGTTGTTATGACACGTTCCAGGTGACTATATTATCTTTACTTTCACGTTAATAGGTACCACTCATTACCGCACAGTCCTTCGTATTTACGCGTCTCTTGTTTATACAAAATTACTGCCATTAATTATATTTACACTCGCTTCATGTGCTTTCCATGCTCCTTTCCTGTAATTAAAATTATTATTACTTTACTTTAGTTAATAACAACATATTTAAAGTATTTAGCGAATAATTAAAAAGGTAATAACGTAATATTTGCAATGAAGAAAATGAGGATGACTTTTTTTGATTGAATAGGAAATTTATTCCTTACAGCAGCAGTATTCCGTGTGTTGCGTTGTTGTGCAGAAAGATAAATGAAATAAAAATATGCGAAAACCAGTTACATGGAAAATTTTATATTAGGTATTGGATATAAAATTTGAAAAAAAAAAACGGAGGCTTATAAAAAAATTCTGTGAAAATATACCTTTGGCTGCGGACAGCGATACAGTCAACTTTTCATCCTCTGTACTGCTAAATTGTTGATAGACAAAGCTTAACCTCAAAACTGGTTAATGTCATAACAGGCTTTCACAACAATATTAAAAAGCTACAAAAATGTTCGTTATAAGCCAACAAATTACAAAACAACACCACAGCCGTAGAGTCAGCGAGTAAGTTATGACATCGTAAATTAGTCGGATGTCAGCGTTGTCCGAGCATACCGCCGGTATAATCTTACCATTGTAGGCTATTGCGGTATCTCCAATTAGACGGAGAGAGGAGGTTAGAAGCAAGAGCTTGATTAACTGCACTTGACGGAGAAGCAATTGATGAGGTGGCGATGAGTCAGCATAATAACTTTTTTGTTTTGGAGCAGGCGTGATCGAGGTCAAAAATATCTCAGGGAAAATATTTACAATGGTGACTTTTCGCAATAACTGACGCCGAAAAATATACATAAGATAGGCGTACACAAAATATGTAAGTTAGTTTGCCGATTTCCGTTTTTAATAACGTACCGTACGGTAACGTATTTTGTGTAAGCAAGGACATACAAACATAATAACTTAATGTCATATCTATTTACCATTACTATAATCTCAAGCAGCATCTACTCTATACACTTTGTAATCTCATACCACCACGTAATGCCTGAGGCAAAACAAAAATATCTAATTGTACACGGAAATATTATATCACAACTCCCCGAATGCGAATGTTAGTTATGTTGTGAAAAGTCATGCATACTGATTCTGTTTGAATAAATTGTATTTTGTTGACTTAAGGCGGTACCCCGATCAAATAAGCATTCGCGACAGAGACAGAGAGCGACACGACTTCCTCGTACGAAAGGGATGCAGCGTACCTTGCGCACGCCACTTTATCATAAAACTCGCAAAATTTTTGGAATTATTTTACTAAAATAAGAAAAGCGATCTTTTTAAATAAATTAAAACATGGATTATTTAGATTTTTAAATTATCTATCCATTGGAGAAATCCTTAAATTAATAGAACGTCAACTTTAGCAAAACATTGGTCTTTTTTTTTTTATTTAAACAAAATTACATGACAGCATTTAGATGTACATGTGTATTTAGTATTATAACATCTTACAATCGTGAACTGAAGCGATTTCTACCTATATAAAAATCCACATTTATTATTTCAACCGGAGTCTTTCACACAAAAATGTTCTTTACACGGAACGACAGTAAATAAGATATTTAAGGCGCAGATATACGACTTCTAATGATTTTAAATTCAACATCACGTCTAATCGACCGGACTGATTTCTTTGAAAAAAATAAATGCTATACTAGACCATTTGCTTCGTAATTTGATATGTGAATATTTGCAATTATATTTTTTTAACATAGTGTAATTAATTTGTAAAGTAATGTCTACCGCGGACATAAAAACGATAATCGCGCAAACACTATCGGGTGTATTTTCATAAAACTTTCACCATCTAAAAGACAATTTAATTCCCCGAATTTTAGTATACGGTTTTTATTTGTTTGGTGTTTGAGAGTTTTTGTAAATAGATAATTGCTTCATATTTGCAATAAATTACCACGGTTGTGTCATCGCGCTTCTCTTTCTTTTCTATGCAGTCCGACAGTGACCGCGCTTTAGGTCGTGTAGTCGCCTTAAACCGGAAAATTATTACATCTTCATCGCGACAATCGTGAAAGGACGTCGAACAATATGCGTTGTACCATAATGTGGCGAGCACAATGGCGGCCGGCAGTGAATATCGGAAGTGAGGCTCCGTGCAGCAGTGCAGCGTTTGTGTTTGAATACAGATGAATATGAACTGTACTCGGTTACCATGTGTGGCCGGGTGGTTTTGTAAATTAATCCATTATGAAAATTCGATATTTCAAGTAGTTATCCTATCAGATTAAGCTACGCTTGCCGCGGTTGGTCTGTGGATGGGTGACCATCTTTACATACCGAGACCCCTCCGTGCCTCGGAAAGCACGTTAAGCCGTTGGTCCCGGCTGTCATTTGTAGGTCTTTGACAGTCGTTACGGCTAGTCAGAAGCTCGAAAGTCTGACAACCAGTCTTACCAAGGGTATTACCCGGTAACTGGGTTGTGGAAGTCAGATAGGCAGTCGCTCCATGTAACATACTGGTATTCAGCTGCATCCAGTTAGACTGGAAGCCGACTCCAACATAATAGGGAAAAGACTAGGCAGATGATGATCTTTCTTAGGGTTGCGTAGCGAAATTTCAAAAACGGAACCCTTACAAGTTCATCATGTCCGTCTGTCCATCCGTTCGGAAGTCGAACGGCCGAGCGAAGCTATGGCACTATATCAATGAAAATTGGAAAGTAAGCTGTTTCGTGCACTGCTAGACCATGTTGTAGAGAATTTATTATTAGGTGTGGCTCTCTCCATACGTGCAACCGAGATTAAATTTTTTTTAAATAATTTTTTTATCTATGTCAGTAGGTTTCAAGATATGGGGTCTCTTCGGTTACAACCTATGAAATACAAACTTATTTTTGCGGTCGATAAAATCGATACTAGGCACGCGTAAATACTTACTTCAACTACGGAACCCATCACAGTGCGTGTTCCGACACGCCCTTGTCCGGTTTTTATATTGCTGACAAGTAATATGTAATGTTAGAAAATATAAAATCCGTATACAAGTTTAATTGTTTGCAGTACGGTAATCAAGTCCTATCTCATACATTTGGAAACTTCCTAACCAGTTCAGCATCCACCAGACCAATCTAACTTGTAATGAGAGAGACCACATCCAACGAAACGCATACAAACAAATTGTTAAAGTTTCACACCCCCCACCTCCTCTTCAGCCACCCCTTAAATAACTCCTCATTTGTTTTTTATTCTGCGCCCGTTCTTCTGTAACTGTTTGTAAAACGAGAAACAAAACGTGATACCTCGACTTAGCATTGTGTAATTAAATATCTTGGGAGTCCGAGACAGACAGAACTGTTAATTACGACAGAATTAATATTCAAGAGCTTCAAAAGACGAATGGGTGGATTGTTTCAAGTCAATGGAGCATGAAATCAAAAACTGTACATGTTTTGAAATACCGATTTAAGTTGTTGATTTTAAGGTGAATGCGCAGTTGTAGACCGCGAAATTCAAATTTTCTTACGTTTTTAGGTCAGTATCAGGTTGTATCTTGATCAAAACATGATTCGCGAATCGCGTAATTTTAGTCATTAGAATCATTAATAATCGTCGAATCTCTTTAAGTTAGATTTTTACCATTATCACTTTGCCATACGAGATATTTTGTTCTTATGGTAGAAATCTAACTTAGAAAGATGTATTAATGATTCTAATGATTAGGTATAAGTATTTCTGTAAATACGTACCTGTTATAGTCGCGAATCATATTTTGATCAAGTTACAACCTGACACTGACCTGAACATTGGTAAAAACGTAAGAAAAATTTAATTTCGCAATTTACAACTGCGCATTCACCTTAATTTTAATTAACTTAACGTCAGTCTAGAATTACGAATTAAAACATCTATATCTATATCTACTTATAATAAATCTGTAGAGAGGTCAATTCTGTACATGAAATATATTTTCAAAATAACTATCAGGGGGTGATTAGTGATCGATACTGATGCCAAAAATGCAATCAGTAAAATTTTTGTCTGTCTGTCTGTCTGTCTGTCTGTCTGTCTGTATGTTCCTTATAGAAACAAAAACTACTGAACGGATTTTAACGAAACTTGATACAATTATTCTTCATACTCCTGGGCAGGTTACAGTATACTTTTCATCACGCTACAATCAATAGGAGCAGAGTAGTGAAGGGAAATGTTGGGAAAACGAGAGAAGTTACTCCATTTTTTAAGCTTCCGTCGCGTGTGCAGCCTTAATGGTTAAAGTTACATAGAAATCATGTATGACGGAAATATTCTACATAAAATTGTCTAAAAAATATCCCGCAACAGCATATGTCTATCTTTTATGGTTGACTCACAATAGCACGTGTAACTCCTGATAGCTTAGCAGTTCCGAGCATTCTGATTATATTTGTTTACTCTTACGTTTATAATACTCTCACTCATCCCTAATTTAAAAAAGTTAACATTATTACCTATTCAATAAAAAAAGAATCATAGAAATCGGTATAGAAACACCAAACTTATACATGAAATAAGCCATCGCGCATCGCCATCGTGAATACTGAATCATGCTATAAGGATTATTTTTGTGTAACGGTTGCCGCGCTCGACACGGGTCGCGGCGGCGGTAGGGTATAAAAAGGCGGGAGGTCCGGATGCGTTCAGAGCGTTCAACCTTATTGACAGACAATAATTGATATTGAGAAACCGTGCTTATCAGCGCGACTTTTAGTCTTTAAATAGTTTATTTGAATTTCTTTTGTAGTTATTTTGTAAAATAGGTATGAGTTGTTTTGGTAGTGTTTAAATATTCGTTCAAATTAAAAATTATTAAGCGTAGGTACTTTTATTAATTAAAGTAGTAAGTTATAAGTATTTATTTTTAAGTGAAGTAGGTATAGGTAGATAGTATTGCACAGGCGTTTCAGCTTTATTTTCATTTCTTTTTTGTTGTGAGTTGTATATATTTCTGGTTATAATTCTATAAGAATATTTTAGTTTAAATAGTCACTTAGATTTTAACCCCCTTATTCATAATCCTATTTTATCTCTATTTTAGCTAAAATAGGTTTATAGAACGTTTGTCTTTATCTGTCACGTTGTCATTTCTGTGTGTAAGAAAGAGACAAACCCCATTTTAACTAAAATAGGTTTGATAAGTTTTATGAATAAGGGGGTTAGTGTAAGGTAGCTAAAGTTAGGATCACGTATTAGTTGTTTTGGTAGTGTTTAAATATTCGTTCAAATTACAAATTATTAAGCGTAGGTACTTTTATTAATTAAAGTAGTTATAGGTATTTATTTTGAAATTTTACACAATGGTTCCCTTTATAATGTAGACAAGGAATTAGGAAGGATTTTTTAAATTCAACCCCTAAGAGAGTTAAATAGGGGATGAAAGTTTGTATGAAAGTCCGTCAGTTTTAAAGTTATTTAAATTCAGCCCCTAAGAGAGTTAAATAGGGGATGAAAGTTTGTATGAAAGTCCGTCAGTTTTAAAGTTAGGATCTTCAAATTTTGTGTTTAGGCTGACGACTAAAAATTAATTTATACGTGTCTCAGCGTTTTTGATAATTCCAACCACAAAGGGTTAAAAAGGGGGATGAAGTTGTGTATGAAAGTCCGTCAGTTTAAAAGTTAGGGTCTTCAAATTTTGTATTTAGGCTAACGATTGAAAATTAATTTATACGTGTCTCAGCGTTTTTGATAATTTCTCCCCCAAAGGGGGATGAACGAACTGACTGAAATATCAACGCACAGTCTAAACCGCTGGTCCTAGGGACATGAGTTTTGGAGGTTGTGTTCTTTGTGCAGAGTAGGTATCGAATAAGAAGGGGTTTTTGGAAATTCAACCTTTAAGGGGGTGAAAAGGGGGGATTTTGTTTGTATGAAAAATCTTATTTATTGAGTTAATAACCTTGAAACTTGGCACGAATACTTATCTAAGTAAATTACGAAGTTTGGAATTTTTCGTTTTTCTAAAATACCCCCTAAAGAGGTAATGGTATGGAAAATTTGTATGGAAGAATTTTAACGCCCTGTCCGATTAACTTGAAACTCAGTATTTATACTAAGGACTAAAAATAATTAATAACATGTATCAGGGTTTTTCGAAAATCTACCCCTAACTGTATGAAAAGAGGTAGTTAATTTTAAAGGGGAGGATTTTACTGCGTGGCTTGATTAGCTCGAAAATTGGTATAAATAAACTTTGAGTGAAGTTATGAACACATCTTAAACGATTTTTCAAAATTATACCCCTGTGGGGGTGAAAAGCGGGGATAGTTTCTTTGAAAAATCTGATTCTTTTTTCTATGTATAAACTTAAAAATTGGCCCGACATACATTTTCGAAACTTTTAGAGGAAAGTATGAATTTCACGCGGACGAAGTCGCGGGCAGAAGCTAGTTTGAAATATTAAGAACATTGTAGTAAGATACAATTTTTTTTTTCTCACACTTAATTTCGTTTTGAAACTAAGATATTTGTTTAAAAAGTAATCATTTTAAGGGCTCCATGTGTGTATTATGTTAATCCGGCCCATCGTCTGGTCGTTGTACATTATTACCAGCTAATCACCGGCAGATATTCCGGTTCACCTTTGCCCCGGTGCTACCAGCCGCGAGGGCAGCTGCCGAACTGTGTTATGGTTATGATTTAGTCCGGATTATTCTCTTTGTAATTTTAGAATTCAAAATGGAGAAATGATTTTTGCTTTAGATTTTCAACTAAGCCAGCAACTGTGTCTGCAGAAATATTAATGCACATAATTATACAAACACAAAAACTCCTAATAACAGGTTACATTGTTCTTTGGAGTTAAATATTTTTTAGGCACACAATCGCATGAAACTTGTATTACGTAAGCAATAACAATTTATGTAATATGTTCATTGTCACCTGTTTTCTTTTTATCATTTAAACTATGAATAAGAATGTATTTAATTTTGATACATTAAGAAAATGTATATTTTTTCATATCTAACTATGACTTTCTATTTTCACATAAAACAATGACGCTATTACAATTAAGCTGTCAACTATCTCAATAATACGTGGCTGAATCCAAAATACATATAGAAAAATCAAAATTCATAAAACCCTGAACGTTGCATGCAATCACAGAATGTCACAGTCAACAGTCGAGACCTTTCACACGCTCGCGCTTTCAATCATTCTCGTCGAATTGAAAGCCCAGAGCGTCCAGCCCAGTTCGAATGAAACGTTTACGTTATGAACGAGGCAACCAGCAAGGGATGTGACAATTTATTGAGATATGGTAAATTACCAAAATAGTAAACAGATCCGCTTATTTAAAACGGTCGTGAAAAAGGTAAAGTGAGTTATTAAAATAACTCGGAGGAAGGCGGTAGTTTTATGACTACCACTATCCACCGACAATATTGCAAATATGTATAGAATATTAATGCTATAATACAAAGATTTTCCCACTTAATACAAATTAGTAACACAGTGGAAAAAAAGAAAATACCTACTGGTAGATTATGGGATTCTTCTTTTTACGACAACAATGGAGAAAAACCAATATAAGGCGACCGTTTTATTCCGACACGCTAAAGAGAGTTGTTGAACAGAGTAGGTATTACTAAAAGCAATCGTCACTTTCACGAAAAATGCGTGTTCGTCTGAATGTAAGCGATTTGTACGTATGAGCCTAAATTACCCATGTGTTGATTGCGTATCGTGTCTCGAAAGTGGTTATAACGTATATTTGAGACGTGAAGGTGTACTTTGGTGTTTGTTAACATAGCTTAACGTAGTTAAATTGAAAAATACCTTCAAAAACAACTTAAGCGAACAAGAAATTTTCATTATTTTACTATCTATTCGGTTTACACCTTAAATTCTATTAGTTAAGGTAAATACGAATTGATGGCCTACTCCCTCTCATCAAAAAGAGGCCTGTGTCCCAGCAGTGGGAATATTATATCCTGATTATGCTTAATTGACGGCATCTACGCCCCTCGGAGTTTAGTTTTCAACATACAAACCCCCAGGCTGTTATAAAAGCTTTTAAAGATCTTAAAATTAAATCAACAGAAGATCTCTGGGGAATGTCTGTAAAAGTTTGTAGATCTATCATTGAAACGATTGCGCCCTATTTAGCTTTCATATTTAACATCAGTATAGACCAAGGAGTCTTTCCGGATCTCATGAAACACAGTAAAGTAGTTCCTTTATTCAAAGCCGGTGATAGTAAAGAACCCAACAATTATAGGCCTGTGTCAATTCTGCCAGTTCTCAGTAAGGTGTTTGAAAAGTTGATGCTCAATCAAATGTTACGCCACTTTAATAAAAATTCCATCTTTCATGAACAACAGTACGGTTTCACCAAAGGGCGTTGTACCACTGACGCCGGTGTCACCCTAATAAAGAATATTTTTAACGCCTGGGAGGAAGCACAAGATGCCATTGGAATCTTTTGCGACCTCTCAAAGGCGTTCGATTGCGTCAACCATGAGACACTTCTACTGAAACTTGAGCACTATGGGATTAGGAATTTAGCTCTTGATTTACTAAAGTCGTATCTAAAAGATAGAAAGCTTAAAGTTCAAGTAAACGGCGTAAACTCATTGGGGTCTGAAATGGCAATGGGCGTTCCTCATGGTTCGATATTGCGTCCATTCCTCTTTTTAGTTTACATTAATGATTTACCACAATTACTTCAAAATCAACCGAAGATGGTGTTATTTGCAGATGACACATCATTGATATTTAAGATAGACAGACGGGCACAAAATCTTGACGACGTGAATAACTCTATTCTTCAGGTCCAAGACTGGTTTACGGTAAATAATTTGGTACTAAATGAAAAGAAAACCAAATGCATTAGATTTAAATTACCTAATGTTAGAAGTAGCGAATGTGACATCATACTGAATGGAGAAAAACTAGAATTTGTTGATCAAACGGTTTTTCTGGGAATCACGCTAGACGAGAAATTACAATGGGGACCTCACATAACATCTCTTGCGGGGCGGCTTAGCTCGGCCGCTTATGCTGTTAGGAAGATAAGACAGTTAACAGATGTAGAAACCGCGCGTTTAGTCTATTTTAGTTACTTTCACAGCATTATGTCGTACGGCATTTTACTATGGGGTCGAGCTGCTGACATTGAATCCATCTTTATTTTGCAAAAGAGAGCTGTCAGAGCCATTTATAATCTACGTCGCCGCGAATCTCTCAGGGAACTATTTAAAAGGATTAATATTATGACGGTACCTTGCCAATTCATTTATGAAAACATTATGTATGTAAGAAAAAATCTATCTACATCTTTTTAATAAAATAAGTGATAGACATAACTTTAACACAAGAAATAAAGATAAAATACATCAACCATTTTTCAGATTAGCCAAAGTACATACATCTTTTATGGGGTACTGTGTCAAATGTTACAATAAAATACCTAGTGATATATTGCAATTAAATGAAAGAAAATTTAAAACTCACATTAAACGTACACTTTGTAAACAAGCATACTATAAATTAGAAGATTATATCCAAGATAAGAACGCTTGGAAACATGCTGGTCCTGCTCCATAGGACAATCTAGAGTCTAGACAAAATCAAACTGGTTGCTAATTTAATTGTAATTTTTTTTTTATTAGTTTTTACATTCATTACTCACACCCTGACTTATTACTTGTATTTATTTTTTTTTTATATAAAAATCGTTTTGCTTGTACCATGTTTGTAAATATGTGAGCACCATGTATCTATCAGATAATTAATTTATATGTCATGGTTTCGTTTTTAATTCTTTTACCTATTGTGGTATAGTAATTTTATTTTAGGTGCATCGTCCTCACATGTTATTATATAATTAATGTACCCATGCAAAATATTGTACCTAAAACATTTTAAAAGAGTAACGGTGGAGTTTCTTGCCCATTCTTCTTCATACGAAAACTACCTTTTGGAATGGGCGACTAGAATCAATTCTATTTTAAGATAATTTTTGACGTTCAAAAGTGCCTTTTATGTGCCTATTTGAAATAAATGCTTTGACTTTGACTTTACGGTCTAAAAATCGAAATGGTGGGATGAACCATAACAGCTATAGATACAGTATTCCGTAACAGAAAGGTTCATCGAGGTACAAACATTTATGCCCACGGCGGGTGCCAAGCGCGCGGGAAGTTTAACAGGATCCATTAGGTAGTGACTAATTGTGTAAAAAGTTCAACAACCTGTATTTGGGTTCAACGTTTAAAATACAACATTTGTATTCCCCTGTCAGAAAGAGAAAGGGGCTGTAACTAGAATGGAAATGAAAAAGTTAAACCTACGAACTTCAGCATGAAACGTGTTTCTTTTTTCCAATCCGTAATGTTCTTAAACCCGCGCATGTAGGCTAAGTTAATGTTACGCTTTATGATTTCTCAACGAGTTTCGGTTTACCTATGTTTCGGCGAATTTTTGAAGTGAAACTTCTTTACGCACGCTTGACTTTGGGAGTAAGCTGGCGAACGCGTGACGCAAGCTTTACGAAAAGTGTGATCGGGCGAGGCGAACGGGAGTTGAGTGGGGGATATAAGCAAGAGAAAGCAGTGCGCGCGCACATTTTCTTTCTCTCTTCCTCTCAGCCGAAAGACGTCCACTGCTGGACATAGGCCTCCTCTCATAGCCAAATACGTTTGAAGTTTCACTTCAGTCGTGTGGTCATAAGCACACTCGGTTTTTTTTTTAATTCATCACTGGTTTAGTGATTTTTTTTGCTTACCGAATTTGTATCATGAAAGGTTCTGCCGCTTGAAGGATTGGAAGTCATCAGTTCCTTTTGACTTTTCATTTTGTTTTACTTTCTTGTCAAGGGTTGTAGATTTGCAAGAAAGTCACGGCTCCTATATCATCCACATGGCAAGTTACGTTGGGGAAAATATCAAGATTATTAGCCGAAAAATTGTGAGGCTCACTAATTATTATTAGTGCCTTTTATTCGACCGTAACAGAACGGTCCTGAGTGCAATTCATTATCCGGTAATGTATTAAATTGAGAACATTGTTTAACTTTTTTCCGTTCCAAAGGACAATTTATTTGCTAGAAAGTTACAAGTTACCCACAGCGTTAAAGAATACATCAAGCATATGCTCGTCTAAAAACTTAAATTGATTTTGAAATAATGGATGTCATAATTATACATGAACAGCTAGTAATTCATAAATAAAATATATATCATACTAGCTGCGCCCCGCGGTTTCACCCGCATAAGTTTCGATCCCGTGGGAATATCGGGATAAAAAGTAGCTTGTATGTTAATCCAGGGTGTCAGCTACCTCCATACAAAATTTTATCAAAATTGGTACAGCCGTTTGAGCGTGAAGAAGTAACAAACATATAAACACACCCTCTCACAAACTTTCGCATTTATAATATTAGTGTGATCAGAGGTGTTCAGGTTCAGTTGGTTGACTTAACGATCTCGTGATATGTGATATGTTGTCGTAGATGCCAATGCTAACCATTAGTTCTGAGAAGTTAATTATTTGATAGAATGACTTGACATATATCAAATGTTCCTATAGATTAATGTTAACATCTATTCCACTGCTGCCGGCTGCAGGGTTATCTCTCATTATTATTATGATATAATGTAGTAGGTAGGTACGTCTTTTGATGGATAGTGGGAATAAATTAATTATACCCTCTGGAAGTAACTAGCAAGTAGTTCACTTTCGCCTTTATAATATTAGTGCGATTAGTGCGATGGTTTAAAGATCAAACTTGTAAAAAATAAATACGAAGAGTTATACTTAATAATAATTTTATTCGTGATATATAATTTGATGGTTTTTATCAAATAATTTTTGCATTGAATCATCATGACGTAATATAACCAAATATACATAAATGCTACAGTTAAGTAACGAGGGCAGACGTCGAGGCGGTAAATAACCAAGACATTATTCATTTCAAGGCCTCGCGACGAATTTGTTCAACAAGAAAATGGAATAATAGAACGAACTGGTGACTGGTAAATTGGAACACGAAGCCACAAATTGTTGATTTTATTTAATTTCCAGAGATGTAAATATTCTGCTTCGGTTTTCAACGGCTCAATTTACAACGATCCAGGAAAACAAAGAATTGTAAAAGAAATAAATAAAACAACGCGTTTAGAAAATATAAAAACGGAAGGTTTAATACAACCTTTTCTCCTCGTACTTATTACGTAATTAAATCTTGAAGATATACGATACTTTTGGACTCGATAGGAAGGTAAAATTAATTAAACGTTTTGCGCGTAGCTGGTATGCGTAGCAAAAGACAGATATACTGGATAAGTACCTACCATAGATAGTACCTACTGTTTGAAAACAAAAGAATAAATGACGGATAACGATTCCAACACTGGCAATAAAGTATTACCCCCTTATTCATAAAACTTATCAAACCTATTTTAGTTAAAACTAGCTTCTGCCCGCGACTTCGTACGCGGATCCTGTTGCTTATGCCAGCGACAACGGGGTCGTCAAAATCGAAAATCTGAAACGTCTTATGTCGAATTCTAAGAGCCCGGGGACTGGAAAACAACGGGATGCGCGAGACGATTCGAGACGTTCCAGATCTTTCATTTTTGTAAGTCAACAGGAAATGCCCATAATCCACCCCTTCAAGTTATAACCATCATCTCCATGGCAATAAATTAGAGGGTACTGCAATGCATCGTAAGATCGATGTGTTTCATAAATGCGTTGCAGGCGATTATCTTGTGTGCGTAACACTATGTCACGCCGCTCACATTCTTGATCAGCAAAAACCACTGCAACATCATTTGTTACTGGACCATTGTATCTGCCTCGATGTCCAGTAGCGGGTCGTTTACCAGCATCAATCACAAAGGAGAAGGGAAAGACTCCATAGTTTACTGGGCCCAGGTGTTAACTCAATCAAACTAGCTTTATTTGTAAGTGGATATAATAACAAGGCCTCACTGAAAATTTGGTGAAATTTGGCTATCCAGGATTCAAGTTATATGAAATATAGTAAAAGTCAGGTTACATTATAACATTGTAGTTTTTTGATGTTATTTGCGAAATATTTTTGAATGGTTTTGGTTGTATAATGGTTTTACGCATGGAGTGCAAGTAAAGAGCCTCCATGTGCGATGTGTTGAAGATCCTGACACGTTTAGATTGAGAACGGAAAGTACGTGCGCACTCACAACGAAAGAAAACGAATGAGTCGGGTCACAGAGTACTTTTTGATAGGTGCTGGTTTTTTTCTACCTGTAATCTATCAGTCGGTGACCAGCACAGATTACTTTAGACTATACTGAGTGGCCAGTGTTGCTAACAGAAGAAAAATTAAAGGAACTCGATTCGCTTTGAATCGATTCCACGAAAAGATTGATAAGCATTTGACACACGATTTTCATACATATTCTGAGATTTTACCGATTTATTCAGTATCGATTACTTAGAATTCAGGCATGTACTTTATCGATTACTTAGTTTCACAACTTAATTTAATTTTTCTCGCTTCCTAGATAGAAACATGGTACTGTATTTTGTGATTTCCTTTAGAAAAATATAACGGTTTTTTTAATACCCGTTTCAACTAGTTAACTGCTGGGCCCAGGATTTCTCTTCTCCTTTATTTATAACTGTTGCTTTGTCCAGGGGGATAGATTCTAATGCAGATTTAAAACTGTGTACGTAGGGATTTACTTCATGCAACATACTTTGAAGCAGTGAAATCGGACTATTTTTCAATTGCGGAAAGGTTGGTTTCTAATATTTGTCTGATCTTGATAATTGGATACGAAATATATTTGGAGAAACTTGGGGTCATTTTCAGGCAAAAATGAACCAATAAGGTGGTAAACTTGGCCTTGCACTTTGAATGTTGGCATAAATGGGCCTTCTGAAATCTGTTTCGCACCAAAAGATGTCATTTGAAAGGCATTATTGTACGAACGGATGTTGTCCAAGAAATGTTTTGACTGTGGATGGTCACCAATTAGCAGTGATCTTAATATTTCTGGAGGATTTTGTAATATTTCAATATGTACTTTCCCACCTGAGCAACACGTATACCGTTTTTTTTCTTTTTGCCATTTAATAGCTTCACAAAAAGTACAATTTTGAACCATACCTCCAATGGCGGAATATGTGGCGTAGTCAATCATTAGGAGTATACGTAAATGCACTCCGTTCCTTATCAACCCAAGGAAGGTCGCCATGCTCTACGGCTATATCTTGAGACACATCCGATTCTTCAGATGATATCGACATTCTGTTCAGAGAATGTCGAAGTCGATTAGAATTCAAACGTTCGTTGCGCTCTTCTTCTGTCTCTTCATGCCGTACTCCAGTAATTCTTTCTCTCTCACTTTCTAACTGATATTTTGTTGTGTGCGTGTTCGGGACAACGTATGATAATCTCGATCAGCAGTTAGTCGCGCATCACGTTCATCACTCGTTTCAAAAGACCTGTTAGTAGATGTGCCAATACGCTGAGAACTCAAGCGTGATTCTGTGTCGGTAAACGTTTCCGATTCGCGAGACAATGTATGTCGCTCACGATCAGCGGACAGTCGCGCATCACGTTCCGCATTTGTCTCTAGAGACCTAGAAGCAGATACGTAGATACGCTGAGAACTCAAGCGCAATTCTCTATCCGTGAACGTCTCCGACTCGCGAGACAATGCATAACGTTCACGATCAGCATTCAGTCGCGCATCACGTTCCCCACTTGTCTCTAGAGACTTAGAAGTCGATGCGTAGATACTTTTGGAACTCAAGCGCAAGTCTCGACCCGTGAACGTCTCCGACTCGCGAGACAATGCATGACGTTCACTATCAGCGGTCAGTCGCGTAATATATTCTTCACTGGACTCTAGAGACCTGGATGTAGATGCGTAAATACGCTGAGAACGCAGGCGTGCTTCGCGATCCGAAGAGGTTTCCACGGAGCGAGTTGCAGCCTGATGTTCTCGAACAGCATCAAGTCTCTCCTGACGCTCTTCGGTAGATCCTTGTAATCTTATGACCCTCAATCTTTTAGCTCCTTTGGAACAATGGGAAAGATTTGACCTCTTTCTAGGCATGGTTATAGTTTTATTGTGAAGATACCTGATCAATTAAAATCTAAGTGACTGCTCCCCTGCGTTACCGGGTAGGCTACCGTGTCACGAAGATAAATGGAAAAGGAAATTAAACACTCAAATAACATAAGCCCGAAAGCATATTTATTCGATAAAATAAAAAAAATAAATGGGAGTTTTGGCCAGTAGAGTCAAATTTTCAATGATATACCATCGTCATCGAAAATCACTCCTAAACTGTTACCGCCTTCACCGCGTGGAGGTACTCCCAGCTTATGTTATTTTATAATTATACAGTGAAATTAGTGATAGCTTTGATTTCCACATAAGATGTTTCTGATCTTCGATTTTTATAAGTCAACAGGAAATGCCCATCAGACCGAACAACTTTTGCTAAGACGTCATTCCTATATGTGTTATAGTGTAGCTGGGCTCTTGGAGTTCCACATCAGGTGTTCCAGATCTTCAAATTTATTCTCTCAGCAGAAAATGCACATCACGTGGAATAATTTATGCTATGGTACCATTTTTGTATCTCTTATAGTTTAGCTGGTCTGTTGCGGTTCTGCATCAGATGTTCAAGTTTCCAAGATAAATTATAGCCTATATGTTGCCCAGACATAATACCTATGCAACCACAAAAAAATCATTCAAATCCGTGCAGTAGTTCCGAAGATTAGCGTGTACAAACAAACAGACACACAGACAGAATTTTTTTTTTGGATTCGTGCCCTATTACTATTTCTAAACCCCCCTCAATAATTTTTTTTTTGATATATTCAATGTACAGACACAGTTTTTTTACTGTTTTATTATATGTATATAGACTAGCTTCTGCCCGCGACTTCGTACGCGGATCCTGTTGCTTATGCCAGCGACAACGGGGTCGTCAAAATCGAAAATCTGAAACGTCTTATGTCGAATTCTAAGAGCCCGGGGACTGGAAAACAACGGGATGCGCGAGACGATTCGAGACGTTCCAGATCTTTCATTTTTGTAAGTCAACAGGAAATGCCCATAATCCACCCCTTCAAGTTATAACCATCATCTCCATGGCAATAAATTAGAGGGTACTGCAATGCATCGTAAGATCGATGTGTTTCATAAATGCGTTGCAGGCGATTATCTTGTGTGCGTAACACTATGTCACGCCGCTCACATTCTTGATCAGCAAAAACCACTGCAACATCATTTGTTACTGGACCATTGTATCTGCCTCGATGTCCAGTAGCGGGTCGTTTACCAGCATCAATCACAAAGGAGAAGGGAAAGACTCCATAGTTTACTGGGCCCAGGTGTTAACTCAATCAAACTAGCTTTATTTGTAAGTGGATATAATAACAAGGCCTCACTGAAAATTTGGTGAAATTTGGCTATCCAGGATTCAAGTTATATGAAATATAGTAAAAGTCAGGTTACATTATAACATTGTAGTTTTTTTATGTTATTTGCGAAATATTTTTGAATGGTTTTGGTTGTATAATGGTTTTACGCATGGAGTGCAAGTAGAGAGCCTCCATGTGCGATGTGTTGAAGATCCTGACACGTTTAGATTGAGAACGGAAAGTACGTGCGCACTCACAACGAAAGAAAACGAACGAGTCGGGTCACAGAGTACTTTTTGATAGGTGCTGGTTTTTTTCTACCTGTAATCTATCAGTCGGTGACCAGCACAGATTACTTTAGACTATACTGAGTGGCCAGTGTTGCTAACAGAAGAAAAAATAAAGGAACTCGATTCGCTTTGAATCGATTCCACGAAAAGATTGATAAGCATTTGACACACGATTTTCATACATATTCTGAGATTTTACCGATTTATTCAGTATCGATTACTTAGAATTCAGGCATGTACTTTATCGATTACTTAGTTTCACAACTTAATTTAATTTTTCTCGCTTCCTAGATAGAAACATGGTACTGTATTTTGTGATTTCCTTTAGAAAAATATAACGGTTTTTTTAATACCCGTTTCAACTAGTTAACTGCTGGGCCCAGGATTTCTCTTCTCCTTTATTTATAACTGTTGCTTTGTCCAGGGGGATAGATTCTAATGCAGATTTAAAACTGTGTACGTAGGGATTTACTTCATGCAACATACTTTGAAGCAGTGAAATCGGACTATTTTTCAATTGCGGAAAGGTTGGTTTCTAATATTTGTCTGATCTTGATAATTGGATACGAAATATATTTGGAGAAACTTGGGGTCATTTTCAGGCAAAAATGAACCAATAAGGTGGTAAACTTGGCCTTGCACTTTGAATGTTGGCATAAATGGGCCTTCTGAAATCTGTTTCGCACCAAAAGATGTCATTTGAAAGGCATTATTGTACGAACGGATGTTGTCCAAGAAATGTTTTGACTGTGGATGGTCACCAATTAGCAGTGATCTTAATATTTCTGGAGGATTTTGTAATATTTCAATATGTACTTTCCCACCTGAGCAACACGTATACCGTTTTTTTTCTTTTTGCCATTTAATAGCTTCACAAAAAGTACAATTTTGAACCATACCTCCAATGGCGGAATATGTGGCGTAGTCAATCATTAGGAGTATACGTAAATGCACTCCGTTCCTTATCAACCCAAGGAAGGTCGCCATGCTCTACGGCTATATCTTGAGACACATCCGATTCTTCAGATGATATCGACATTCTGTTCAGAGAATGTCGAAGTCGATTAGAATTCAAACGTTCGTTGCGCTCTTCTTCTGTCTCTTCATGCCGTACTCCAGTAATTCTTTCTCTCTCACTTTCTAACTGATATTTTGTTGTGTGCGTGTTCGGGACAACGTATGATAATCTCGATCAGCAGTTAGTCGCGCATCACGTTCATCACTCGTTTCAAAAGACCTGTTAGTAGATGTGCCAATACGCTGAGAACTCAAGCGTGATTCTGTGTCGGTAAACGTTTCCGATTCGCGAGACAATGTATGTCGCTCACGATCAGCGGACAGTCGCGCATCACGTTCCGCATTTGTCTCTAGAGACCTAGAAGCAGATACGTAGATACGCTGAGAACTCAAGCGCAATTCTCTATCCGTGAACGTCTCCGACTCGCGAGACAATGCATAACGTTCACGATCAGCATTCAGTCGCGCATCACGTTCCCCACTTGTCTCTAGAGACTTAGAAGTCGATGCGTAGATACTTTTGGAACTCAAGCGCAAGTCTCGACCCGTGAACGTCTCCGACTCGCGAGACAATGCATGACGTTCACTATCAGCGGTCAGTCGCGTAATATATTCTTCACTGGACTCTAGAGACCTGGATGTAGATGCGTAAATACGCTGAGAACGCAGGCGTGCTTCGCGATCCGAAGAGGTTTCCACGGAGCGAGTTGCAGCCTGATGTTCTCGAACAGCATCAAGTCTCTCCTGACGCTCTTCGGTAGATCCTTGTAATCTTATGACCCTCAATCTTTTAGCTCCTTTGGAACAATGGGAAAGATTTGACCTCTTTCTAGGCATGGTTATAGTTTTATTGTGAAGATACCTGATCAATTAAAATCTAAGTGACTGCTCCCCTGCGTTACCGGGTAGGCTACCGTGTCACGAAGATAAATGGAAAAGGAAATTAAACACTCAAATAACATAAGCCCGAAAGCATATTTATTCGATAAAATAAAAAAAATAAATGGGAGTTTTGGCCAGTAGAGTCAAATTTTCAATGATATACCATCGTCATCGAAAATCACTCCTAAACTGTTACCGCCTTCACCGCGTGGAGGTACTCCCAGCTTATGTTATTTTATAATTATACAGTGAAATTAGTGATAGCTTTGATTTCCACATAAGATGTTTCTGATCTTCGATTTTTATAAGTCAACAGGAAATGCCCATCAGACCGAACAACTTTTGCTAAGACGTCATTCCTATATGTGTTATAGTGTAGCTGGGCTCTTGGAGTTCCACATCAGGTGTTCCAGATCTTCAAATTTATTCTCTTAGCAGAAAATGCACATCACGTGGAATAATTTATGCTATGGTACCATTTTTGTATCTCTTATAGTTTAGCTGGTCTGTTGCGGTTCTGCATCAGATGTTCAAGTTTCCAAGATAAATTATAGCCTATATGTTGCCCAGACATAATACCTATGCAACCACAAAAAAATCATTCAAATCCGTGCAGTAGTTCCGAAGATTAGCGTGTACAAACAAACAGACACACAGACAGAATTTTTTTTTTGGATTCGTGCCCTATTACTATTTCTAAACCCCCCTCAATAATTTTTTTTTTGATATATTCAATGTACAGACACAGTTTTTTTACTGTTTTATTATATGTATAGATGGGGTTTGTCTCTTTCTTACACACAGAAATGACAACGTGACAGATAAAGACAAACGTTCTATAAACCTATTTTAGCTAAAATAGAGATAAAATAGCATTATGAATAAGGGGGTAGGGCATTTCCTGGAATCCGGCTCGAAGGACCGGCAATGTAAATGGACTGTATGTATAAATGGCTGGTGGATTGAAATAAAACTGAAGCTGTGTGTTAAAAGGACTTTAGTGAATAAAAATTAATATAAAAACAAAATTGGAATTACAACCCTTTTTAAACATAACGACCCGCAACTGTCTACAAAATAATATTATAACTATTGGCCTATACTTAATTCCCAGAAAAAACTTAGCGTATCTTATAAATTTGGGATAAATATAAAGATGACATAACTTAATTAGTAACTACAACACCCAACTTGTATTTTTGCTACATTTGTGCTGAAATTCCGCCTCAGTAAGTAATTTCTTGAGTTCCCGTTTGTTGAAAAAGTTGTAACCTGGGTTAAGTAATGAGACAGTAATTGTTCAAGGACTTCGCATTTATACGAGAGGAGAAAATCTTAGCTCTTCAAAAAAAAAGAAGAAAAATGATTAAACGAGAATAATTTTATCATTCTTCTTTAATTATTTTTCTTCTTAAGTAATGAAACAGTAATTGCTCAAAGACTTCGCATTTAGAAGAGGAAATCTTTACTCATCGATAAAAAAAAAGAAAATTATTAAAGGAAACTAATTTTAGGCCGTACCAACTTGCGGGGCTCTTTTCTCAACCAAATTGTAAGTAGGTAAGTTCACACAATTACTCCTATTTTTAATCAGATTTACATTTTTGAAGGAAAAGTCCCGATTTTCGGACACTAAAAATAAAAGCGACACGACACGTTTTAGTGTAAAATAAATTATTTGGTTGAATATAATAATAATAGCGACCCGTTTCGAAGTGTCTAAAATGAACGTTTTATTGTTTTCCTATTATATAATGCTTGCGATGAATGTTTCATGTTAGTAGGAGAAACAACTGTGAAATGTTTTTATGTTGGTATTTGAAGTTGTGGACATGCATTTGGTCTACATATAGTTGGTTCTGCATGTGAACAGACCATTCTACGTATTGCAAGCCACGAATGAGTTCCTCTCGCCTGTCCATGTATTATGTATTACGTTCTAACAAACAAATGCGTTATCATTATCATCATTCACCCAAATAAATCAAAAACGTTCCTATCCACTTAAAAGTTAAGTATAATTTTCATTAAGATGTTGCAGACATTGATAGCAACGCGACGGCCTCGTCGGGTCTGAACTTTAATTTCTACGAAACATAAATTGTTTCTTAAAATTTTCCGCAACTCAAGGAAATACATTTTCAGTTTCCAGCTAATTTTAATTGCGAAGTTTTCTTGAAAGATGACACTTTTATTTAGATGTATTATTAGACTGTTTACCCGGAAGAGCTGTAGCAAGCGAGCAAGGCGTAGAAAAATGCCATACAATGAAAACCGCCATATGCCATAAAACATTAAACGTGCAGGAATTTTTTTGAACTCCTCAGTTTAGTCGATGACCTCTCAGCGCGCGCCTAGTGCGAGCACTATACATCAAAGCACTTCAAATGTCAGGAAGCGTGGGATCTCGGAATACTTTATACGGGTCATCACATCATTTAACATCGCCAGTCATATTGCCAGGTGATTTATCTAAAGGGAAATATAATCAGGTCAGTCACGTGTAATAAGGTGGCTTCCATTTATTTTCCAGAACATCCATGCCTAAATATGGATGTTTGATTCTAATTTGGTATTATTTTACCAAATTGTGTTTCCAGGATATTCATTCCAAAAAGCTTTTGGCTAAGCTGATTTAGTTCAGTATCAAATTCGAGTTGGTAGTTACGCTTATCAGCGCAGTTCCTGAGTGCGACAAGTATAATGCAAAACCAGTTAGCATTGCACTCGTGATTTAGGGAAATGCTTGTAAAGCGGATATTATACTGGTGTTCAAACAATGTTAGTAAGTAAACTCAGTGGGTGCATATAGTTTCCATGTCTCGTTTTAAACATACTACAGCTTGTTAGACTGCTCATACGAGGGCACTGTGAGCCGGTGGCGGTATCCGCTAAGTTGTTAGAAGGAAAGTTTTCTCTCTATGGCTTGTATTGCAAACTGTTAAGAAAACTACTGTTAAAAACCTTTAAGCTGCACATTAATGTACTTTGTATTGTTTGCAGCAAAATAAATAAACGAAAACTTTTACTACTTTTGAATTCTCGAACCACGGAGATATGAAATTACGCCTACTTTGTCAAATACTATGAGGTACACAAAATTAAGTCGTCATTGCAGTGGATAAGATCATTCAACAGTCAGACAGTAGCAAATATTGAAGCTTCATACATTGAAAAGTATGCCTTATGTGTGATAAATAAAGCTTATTTTACGATGGGATTGCTAGTAAATTCTGTAGGGACAGCTGAACAATCGATTGCTCTGATGACATCTATTGAAAGGGTAGGCTTTACACTGCCGCACTAGGTACTGATGAATGCTATCGAACAACCGTCTATAAAGTAATGGATGTTACCTATTAATTTGCTTGCACTATCCACGCAGTTACAAACGTTGCGTGTTTTTACAAGTTTGTTTTGTTAGAAAATCTCGTTTCAACATTTAGGTTTATGCTTTGAAATTAGATTAAAGTGGAAGTTCTATCGGAATGACAAGTTTTACTGCAAAAATTCGCAAACCCGATTTTGATAGTAGCTGAATGACCTCTGATTTTAATACTTTAATCCGTGTGTAACCGCCATTAAAATTAGAGTACTACGCTAAATTCGATCGAACCTCAAATAAGTCTAATTTTAATCACAGCTTGTGCGTGGTTGTACACAGTTCTAACTTGACCTATCCCGTTAGATCGGGGTACCTTATTTAACCTTTTAACCCGACAAATATTTTCGTGCCCATTCCGCCAGAGTCGTATATATACGACCAAATTACACATCTCGTTTAATCTGTATTATTATTATATCATCACAGCTCGTTTCATCGGTATTTATATTTCGTTTTTTTTTTTACACGGGCGCTGGGGGCACGACAACTGATATAAAGTCGGGCGTTTGATCAACTGTGAGAAAAGGCCAAAAAGTTAAAAGTACATTTATTAAAAAATACAGAACGCATTACTGTAAGCCCAGAGAGATTCAATTATTTAAAAAACCGGCCAAGAGCGAGTCAGACTTGCGCACCGAGGGTTCCGTACAAATTTGTAGGTATATAAATAGTTTATCACGGGTTTATTTTAATATAACTACAAATCTACGGTTTTCGTATTTTTTCGGCATAAACGGCCGCATCTTTTTTGTTATGTTAGAAATTTGATTTTTGCACAGCTTCAAGGGACCGCAGACTTGAGTATATGGTTTTAATTTCAGCTCGATACCTCCATGCGTTCTTGAGATAAAGGGTCTCGACAGACAGACAGACGGACAACAAAGTGATCGTACAAATAAGGGTTCCGTTTTTCCTTTTCAGGTACGGAACCCTAAAAAGCGTGCATCATTAGAAGGTCATTTGTTCTTAGAGGATCAGTTTCCCAATAATTAATGGTTTAGTGTAGGCCAAGCCAAAGTGATTGGCTAAAATTCAAGCATTGCAACACTTGGCATAGAAAACGCGACGGAATCTCTTTATCAGCGTTGTCGACTACTTTAATATCTGCCATGACGACGTTAAGTTTATGCTGCGATGAGAAATCTGAGACATTCGGGAATAACCGCCAGTTAAGTTATATTGCTTGAACTGTTTTAATATATTGATTGCTGATGTCGATTGCTTCATTCACATTAACGATTATGGGTTAACTTTAGCAATATCTTATTTATTGCTTGGGGCTTCGGTGACACAGTGTTGGTCAAAGGAACTTGAACGTTTTTAAACTTGATAAGTGAACAAATAACACTCAGAAACATTATCGAGTGTTATATGTACACTTTTGGAAAAAAATACACATTTTTATATGAACAAAAAGTATTTATTATTTTAGTTAAAACCGCCCGAGAAAGATAGGGCTTAAGTTATTATTCCATTCACATTTTTTATATAATATTATTGAAATCACTTTAGTACCTATAACTATTATGTTTTATCTACACAGACCTCCATCAAACTTGAATGTTACGTTGTATAACCGTAACATTTAGGATGGTTTATGTTAATTTCCCATTCCGGGCAGTGCGGCCTTCTGGGAACATGTCCGTAGCGACGGTAGGAGACCGTCACTGAGCCTTTGTCAATGGCTTATTTGTCTGACTACTAAAGTTTTCTAACTGCGAAAAGGAATGTATGTGACAATGTATATAAAATACAGCAACTGTTTATGCTGAAAAAAAAAATTGTCTGCGTACAAAACAATATTAAAAGCAATTATAAATAGTGATTTTACACTTTTTTGTGTTGTCCCTCGAGCAGTCAGGGTCAAAGAGGTTGCACGCAGTATTATACGAGCGCCTTAATGGGAGGACGTGCGGTCCTGGGATTCAGATAGACGGAGGGTATCCATGAAGATTTCCCAAAGGAAAAAAAAGCTGTACGGATTTCTATTTCGCTCAAAATTTTGTTCAGTGATATTTGAAATTTAGCATACAGATGTTGCCTTTAGGCAGATGTATTTCAGTATAAAATTAATTTTAAAATTTTATTTAGAACACAATTTTGCTTGCGCTGTTGGGTGGCAATATATCCTGGGAGAATGGAATATAAGCTACAAAAGCTTTATTAAGGTATATCCGAATAAGATCGCTTAAGGAAAGAGAAGGATTTTACTTTTTCAAAGACGAGGTAGTTTATTTCAATGCAGACGTCCAAAATCGAAACGAAATCCAAACACTCTTATAATTTATAGGCTGAAGTACCCATAAATCCGTCCTTCTTTGACAAATCCACACGAAAATTTCCTATAATTTGAGAGCGGTTTGCCGCGTTTAGTTGATTCAATTCGGGTCAAAATTAACTGTCCCCTCCGGTTTGACCTAAAATCTACGCTGATTGTTTACCTTCCTGGCTTTGATATCGACAACGTTGATAAGATTCGAGTATAATAGATAATAATTAACAGAAAGACGATAGATAGCGAGATGGTACTTGTCAGACGTGATTAGGAAGTTCTATGAAATGGGTAGTGCGGAGGGTATTATTACAATGTTATGTATAAACATGTTAGCAAGAGATTTTTTATTAATTTATATTTCTAGATTACACCCAATTATCCTATTTCCCCCCATTATCTTCGTAAGGAAATGTTTCCACAAATTCTTTTGTATCCCTGAAAAGCCTTTCATTTAAGGCGAATGGGTAGTTGTAGCCCGCGAAATTCAATTTTTCTTACGTTTTTTGCAATTTTCAGGTCAGTGTCAGGTTGTATCTTGATGAAAATTTGATTCGCGACTATAACAGGTACGTATTCACAGAATTATAATCATCAGAATCATTAATACATCTGTTTAAGTTAGATTTCTACCACCAACACTTTTCCATACGAGATTTGTTCTTAACGGTAGAAATCTAACTTAGAAATATGTATTAATGATTCTAATTATTATAATTCTGTAAATACGTACCTGTTATTGTCGCGAATCATATTTTGATCAAGATACAACCTGACACTGACCTGAAAATTGCAAAAAACGTAAGAAAAATTGAATTTCGCGGGCTACAACTACCCATTCACCTTAACCAAATAATCGAATTTACATTCCACTGTACAGGAAAATTGTCCTGTTATACAGGGAAAACGAATTATTAATTTACTCTTTTCTTTTCTGGTTGTCGTGATTCTTGCAATTGACATTTTAAAAGAGAACAACAAACGAAGCCTTCAAAATAAAAATTGCCAAGAACACAAAGGTAATATATAAATAAAAATGTTTAAAAGGTAATATATAAATAAAAATGTTGATAATAAAAATAAAAATGTTTAAAATGAAACAAGAACTGAAAGCAACAAAAACAAGAGAATTAGTAGCTGTTGCTGAAATGATATTACTGACCATGATTTTTTACTTCCTAAACATTTTTGTGTGCCTAACCTATATCGACTTGACATTTATTTCAAAGTAAAGATGCAATTAAAATTAGGCACATAAAAGTCAGAAGTGACGAATACAAGTACCTAAGTGGTGTTTTTACCATATTTCTATGAACTAGACTAAATTGTCATACCGTAAATTAGTTTCGTAAGTAAGAAGTCATTAGACTTCTTCACTACTGCGTTACAACTAATAATTGGTCACATACAAGTCAGTCGTACCAACACACTTACCGCGGATAAACTGCCTCGACATAGGTACTTCTAATATTGACATTAATTAATAGTTTATAAGGAAGCCACTGTTTATTAGCGCTGCACAAATTAATGAGCTTTCACTATGAGTTTGCCTATTACCTGCTATTACCTATATGAACTAAAACGGCTCGTGCTGCGGTTATTAATTTGATTGGCTGTTTAGCTAATGCATAATTTAACTTGATTGATGTTAGTGAGCTTCTGGTTAAAGTTAGTGTAGATCAATGTGCAACTTGACGTTTAATCGCATCCAGGAAAGCGGCTATTATATTTCCAGTATCTTATTTTCACTATTTCCGATAATATAGTTATTGATTAGTAAATTAGTACTCCATTGATTGACCTCCAAGATATTTGTATCTTCGGTAATCAACAAATGGCGAGTAAATGGAAATCCCCTTCCCGAGCAACCTCTGAATTAAATCAGTAAAAATCGGGTTACTTTTAACGTACTTGTAACTGTTTTGTCTCCATGATGCAAATTACCAACGGTCAATCAACTCAGCCTATCGCAGTCCACTGCTGGACATAGGCCTCTCCCAGACTGCGCCACAGCACCCTGTCCTCCGCCTTCCGCATCCAGTCTACCCCA
Organism: Amphipoea lucens; assembly: GCA_947508005.1. Taxonomy (NCBI): domain Eukaryota; kingdom Metazoa; phylum Arthropoda; class Insecta; order Lepidoptera; family Noctuidae; genus Amphipoea; species Amphipoea lucens. The sequence goes on along the minus strand of OX382373.1, from coordinate 6,741,535 downwards.
GCCACCTTCTTTAGGTCGTCCGACCAACTATTACCAACCAACGGTATTACCAACGGTAATAGAACTTAATTGTTTTTAATGTTCTTGCTCTATAACAAACCGCCCTTATGATGTCGTGTGCACTCAGCAGAACTAAGCTTATCTGTAATTACCACTGAGAGGCTTGTCTCTGTTGCTAGGTAATCGTCTGTCCCATCTGAGGTCATTAGGACCTCGCTGTTTGCAGGTCTATTATACAGCCGACGTTGCACGTTATTTATCTGTACAGTAATAAAAATAGCGTTAGCACGTTTATGAATATGAAGAAATATTATTTGTCTGACATACAAAAAAAAAAAAAAAATACACGATGTATGAAAAAAATCCGAGCAGAATTCTTATGGTATCCTAACATTCCTAACCGACCTTTTGTTCCGTCTCACGACGAGGAAAAATCTAATTCTTGTTCAAAAAGAGGCCGTTAGCTGTGATACTAAAATCCTATCGTTTTGCGCTTTTAGTTTTCCGTCTCATGAATACTAAATCTGGAAACGTGTAGGTACGCGGTACAAGCAGGCTCTTGATACAGATGAAATTCACATTAATTTCCTAGCTGGCATAAAAATCTTTTGCTGTTGAAAACCTAGCGTTAGATACAATATTTTTTGTACAAAGAATGTACTATATTCGCGTGGCATATTTTGGCCTTTTACCGGTAAAAAGTGGTTTGCGGCTCGGTGGTTCGTTTTAATTAAAGTAAGCTGCTCATATATTTGAGCCGTAAAGGAAAATTGTGTGTAATTTAAATAGCAGCCTCAGATAGCTTCGCATACCTTATACATATTAGACATAACGCCTTAACTTCTTCAAAAACTGATTTAGACCGTATTTAACCCGGTAAAAGATTTGATGTGCCTCTAAAGAGGTTTTTTAATAGAACCATAGCCAATAAGTATTATCAAAATACTACGAGTATATTTTGAAAAAATGAGAAATTGGAATTTTGGAGAAATGATAAGAATAAAGATTACTTTTTGAAGCATTTTTTATTAACTCGTGAAGTGTATTTTTATTTTATTAGGGAAATATGTATGACACTAAAAGTTAACAACGATACAACAATATGGAGCTTATAAACTAGAATGGAAAGTTATTTGAATGTAGGTATTTGAGCAAATAAGCTGTTATTCCAAAGTGCTGAACAACGGGTCTCCCCAGACATATATTCGTTTTCTCAAAATAACATGTTGCAAATTCACACGAGAAGTTTCATGAAACAGTTTAGAAGAAGCAATTTTCAGGTAGTATTGCACAGATTTCCCTAAGGAAACATTGCAAATTGACTGTATTAGATGAGTTACCTTGTGGATATTGCTTCGAAAGTTATCCATATCAATAACTGTTCGTACGGTTACTTAGTTTTCTATTCGCACGGTAACTTACCTTTAAATATAAAACGACTAGCTGCGCCCCGCGGTTTCACCCGCATACGTTTCGATCTCGTAGGAATATCGGGATAAAAAGTAGCCTATATGTTAATCCAGGGTGTCAACTACCTCCAGACAATATTTTATCAAAATTGGTCCGGCCGTTTGAGCGTGAAGAAGTATCAAACATATAAACATACACACACAAACTTTCGCCTTTATAATATTAGTGTGATAAGAAAGCACCAATTTATAAGTTCATTATAATTTTTTTATCATAGCTTGCCGACCAACTACTTCGGTATCCGAAAATGAACGAAACGATTAATAAACATTAAATAAACTGTCATCATATCAGTCATCAGACGTTATCCACGTGCAAATCTAGTAAAATTAATAAGTTATTTCTAGCACACTATTACAAAATATGTAGTTCTCAAAATAACTTTTTTTCTATGAAAGTATCTATGAAAACTATTACCTACTTAAAGCTCAACCAAGGAGTTTTATTTGCTGTCGAGGAATAAAATATTTAAATTATGCAACTTAATAGTGATTTTACTTATAGTTGAATATTGGATTTTAATAATGTTTGAGACAACAAAAATGATTACAGCAATAAAATAAAAAATATCTGCAGGTCAAGTCCTATATTTGTGATGAATGTGTTTCTATTATGCTTTTAGTACATTATCTGTGGCGTAAAATGGTGGCGGACTGGCGGGTCATCGCAACAGCAGATCGGTTGCTGCCGCGGTGTGTACCCCTGCGGTGGAATGGGAATGGATTTGGGTACCATATTTACGTTAATACGTGTTGTAATATTAATAAAATTACATTCGTTTAGGACTTTAGACAGCGTATTAATATTCACACTCATGTGGCTCTGATTTATTGTAGGTACAGTTTCATAAACTGCTTAAAATGTCATCTTATAAAAATCTAATCGCATTTCAACATTTATTACAGCTGGCCAGTATTTTTTTTTTAATGTACCTAAATTTTAGGTTGCACCCACATACCTGTATTATACAAGGTACATACTTGTTTATTAGAGGTCAGTGGTTGCACCTCATATTTTTCATTCAAACTTATTATTGCAGTGCTTTCAGTTTACGTTTAGGTTGTTATATTAAGTAGTATCCATGATTTTGTTGTTTTTTTTAAAGTATCATAAATAAATTCCACGTTATAAATCGAAAACTTTTCGAACTAAAAAAAAAAAAACAGAACATGAGAAATCACTTTTGTCTCTGGTATTGTTTATGTATGAACTAGAAATATACACGATATACACAACGCCAAATGCCAAGATGTACCGCCGCCGGTACGAAAGCAATAATTCAGACAGACAGCAAAGTTAATAATTGCTTAAATATTCTTCAGCTAGCAATATGCATGCAAACCATCCTGTAACACTCGACAATGTACATAAACGCTGGAGGTTTTCAAAAGAGCAGTTTCAATTCCATATTATCAAAATGCCCAGCATATAAATCCCTTCACGCTATGTGCGGTCACCATGACGGACTTGTTGCGTGCCGCCGCCGGTGTGCCCGCGGGCCGCAATATACCCGCAGACTTATACCAGGGCTTGAGGCATTCCGGTTCAACTGCATCAAAGTCTGGGTTGAAAAAGTTTATCGCTTTGACCAGACTCCCAGTATAATAAATCAATATTGTGTTTTAGTACAAATAATCTGTGAAGACTATAGGCAAAAATGCTTTGTCATTATGCGCCTCTTTTGTTCATACTTAATATCTTCAAATACCTGGTGCACCTATATTAAAAACCTACCTACTACTTTAAAATGTGCTGGGTCTACATTATGGTCTTATAATAATGAAACGGCTTCACCTCTGGGCAATTATACCGGCCGTCCGACCGCACACTTAGAGCCTCATAATTAAAGACAGTGTTTGCTCACACTACACAACTCACTGAATATTGTATGCCCTGAGTGCCCAGCAAATTATTCCTCATTTACTAACCTCAGGGGAAGGCCAAAGTGTTCAAATGTAGCTGTAAACAAGGCTACTTGCTTAAAGAGGTAGTTTCACGCAAACTGTATTTCTACCAACAAGGTTAGTAATACTAACAAGGGCAACACAATATTAACAAGCATTAATATTAACAGTACTAACAAGCATTAATACTAACAAGGGAACTTATTTTGAGTTCTTTACATTCCTTAGTAATGATAATCCAATGTAAATGGTACTGAAGTAAAGAAAAATTCCTTAGACAGCTTGATGAACTCAGTGGATGAGGGAAGTTCTGTGAAAAAACTTATTAGCTGAATAAATTCATTATAATAGTTCTATCTGCTGCTTGGACGCGGATCATGACTCTTGCGCATAATGTAGAACGAATGCAGCTCTCATTAAGTTCGTCCGATTTTACTAAAATGACTGCTGAGTTGTTTTCGAAAGTGTGTACAGCCTAACGCTAGGGACTGTCATTACTGACAGCTCACTTCACCTAAGTTTTCAAGGTGAGATTTTTACAGAATAGATCGGGAGCAGTCTGACGCAACTGTCTAATAAAAAAAGAAACTATGAAACGTGTACATACTAAACACAATGGCGGCTGTCGCTGTCTCGCTTTAACATCTACAATCTGTGTCATTTTTGCTATGTTGGTTTTCAGTTCGACGTTTTTAATCTTTTTCTATGGGACTCCCGTCTCTTCTTACATATTAGAATGAACATTACTTACTCTATGATTGGGAGGTTTTCACACCGCACTGAAGTGATATTTAACACTGTATAGAAAAGTGTGTTATGTTACTATGCCTTATTGTCTATCTAATATTTGTTTGACGCATTAAACAAACTATGCTCGTGCGTCGCGTGAACCGTTTCAAATCTTAACGATCATGTATCCAAAAGCGCTGTGGAAATTGCTCGCCCTCCTGTGAACTCGTAAACATTCAACACACTCGTTTATAAAACTCATCCACCGCAATAAGTGACTTTTACTCTCTCAAATAAGCGGCAAAATATCCACACAACCTTTTGCAATTTAAATTTAAATCTCGCTCGTGCGAGAAATACGATATTTACCTACAGTTCGAGAGAATTATGAGTGAGTTTTATGCCTAAAAAAATTGTAGCCAGTTTGTTTTTACTTAATCGTGTCATGTTAGGGTGGGCACTCACCACATTTATATTATCTTACCACATTAACAAGAAAAGCTTCTAGTTTACAAAAGGGAGAAAATAAATAAATGTTCTTCGTCTGGAGATTTGCCAATTTCTATATTATCGTGTCTAGTTCGTAGTTCCCGTTCTTCGTGTAGACTCCAGCGCGGGGGAGGCTGACGAATATCTTCATAAATAATTCTATAGGGTGTTTCTTTGTCATATATGACTCCTTTGATATTGAATTGAGAATGAGGCTGTGAAATAAACAAGAATTATAACGCTGACCTTTGTCCATATATTATACAGTTTATTTAATAAAATATTTGACCCTTATTTGAATTACATGCATATTCCCTACTAGCTGCTGCCCGCGACGTCGTCTGCCTGAAGGCTCTACAGCACCAAAAATAACTAAGATGCCAGTGTCGCTATAGCATTATGAGTAAACAATTTTAAAATAGCATTAAAATATAAGTTTTTTTTGCAAGCGAAGCAAGTGAAGAGAGTTATAATATGGGAGTCCTGCTGAGTTCAGTCATAAGATGTGACTGAAGGAAATAGAGAAAATAATGCAAGAATACATTCCGGGACACCAAAGAGTAAAAATACGTACAAAGGTATCATACCTTACAACACTTCCCAATAAACTACGTTGGTAGTTATGCTGCCAGGAGCCAAAATGTAAAGAGAGTCAGGACTGGTGACGCGGGAGCATAAGCGACGAACAGTTGTCCGTGTGAGAAGCAACTCGTCTTGAGGTCGACACCCGCTGCCCTCAGTGTCTGCCCCTGCGACTTATTGATGGTTATCGCGAAGCAAACACTCACGGGGAACTGTACGCGCTTGAACTGGAACGGGAAGTTATGAGGTATGAGGGGAATGCGTGGTATAAATACTGCCTCGCCGACGCCACAACCCGTAAGAATTTCCACCTCAATGGTGTGTCTGTAGAGCGAGATGACTTTAGGCGGGTCCCGTTACACAACTTCAGAGGAGATAGGTTCCGAAAAAGCATAATCGGGACACCGACCTTCAGCTTGATGGTATGCGCTGGAAGTCCACTTGCTTACAGGGAGTTCAGAAATTCCGCGGGATAATGTGTGGCGTCATCTTGCTCGACAACAGTGTTTATCGAGGTGTAGACCACTTCATTCCCCTCAATTTCCGAGAGAATGCATTCGTTAATTGCTGCAGCCTGATCATTTTTGGACGTCAAAATGGCCCGCTCACACACCCACGAATTCTGCAGGTGCAGTATACGACTGATGTCCCCGTACACACAGCAAATGAGTTCTTCTAAGCTGGATACCACTCTACCGAGAGACTCTGGAAGCACCACCTGTCCACCTCTCTCTTCTGGTAGAGTGCCTTCGCCAAGATTTAGAAGGACATTGGAGAATTCTTGAGCACGTGCATTGCCGCCGAGCCGAGCTCTCATATTAATGGTCAAGCGCAGCGTACGAACTCGTGACCACAACGAAGATAGTTTCAACGAAGCATTCACCTCGTCAGCCCTCGATCCCCGTGTCACCACGGGAAGCGTTTGCCGGAAATCGCCACTGAACAGAACGGCTGTGATACGACGCATCAAATGTTCGTTCCTGCGGATGTCCTGCAGGGTTCCGTCCACGGCCTCAACTGCCTTCCTATTGGCCATCGTACACTCATCCCATACGATCAAAGAGCAATCCTTGAGCACGTGTCCCTTATCGCTGTTACGTGACACACCACAAACAGGCGTTTCGGCGCTCTCTAAATCGATAGGAATTTTAAACATGGCATGTGCTGTCTTGCCACTCGGAAGCAGTGTGGCAGCGATTCCCGACGACGCTACAGCAATAGTAATTTTGCCTTGCCTGCTGACCTCTGCAAGTATGCAAGTGGTAACAAATGTTTTTCCTGTTCCACCAGACGCATTCCAAGAAAAAACATTTGACCCTGGTTTTTTCCCAACGCTTTCAAGGACGGTGTCATAAATTTGTTTTTGCTCTGAAGAGAATAAAGCGACATGGTCATTTCGCCCGGATCGTAATTTGTCTCAGCGTTATACTCCCGATTTACACGGTCTTGATGCGGTGATGATTGGGGAGCTGGTAACCCATATTCGATCAGTGGATTGCCGCCGATAGAAATGACCACATCTTGAAGTGAACTGAGACAGGTGTTCAGCACGCGTTCATCAGTTACTCCGACTTCGTCTCCAGTAGAAACATAACTTTTTTGTAATACTTAACACCGCATTTTTTTTTAATTGTCGTCCTCAACTCTGCTCAAGATTTTAAGGGTTTTGTTGGAACTTGAATTTGTCAAAACGAACTATACGATACAACTTTTATGAAGAAAATGCACATTGCCATCTATGAATTTTAAGAATAACTAACTACTAACCTCGCCAACATGATCAAATTTAAATTATTAATTTTCAAAAAGTGTCAACATGTAACTTGATTTGATTTTTATGAAATCTCATAGATGGCGCTGCTTCAAAATTTTCTTTATACTACTAAAATTCATTAAACTATGTTTTTTCTGCCCAAGTTACTTAAATGGCGTAGTTTTTATAGTGTAAAGCTAGATAATAGCATGGCTTACTGAAAAACAACATTTAAATATGCGTCGTTAGATTACACGCTGTCACAGAATGCGTAAGAAAAATAAAGATTCACAGCTCCTCCCCCATAGGTGATAGCGTGATAATATGTAGCCTATATGTTGACCCGACCTCTTAGTAATACTCATGCAAAATTTGAAGTAAATCCATGCAGTACTTTTTGAGTTTATCCCGGACATACATACAGACAAACAGACAAAAATTCTAAAAACTATATTTTTGGCTTCGATATCGATTGTAGATCACGCCCCAAGTATTCTTTTAAAAAAATTATCAATGTATCGTTTTGACTTTCCTACGATTTTATTATATGTATAGATTAACGTATTTGTTACAAAAATGTAATGTTTACTTTCATGGATTTATAGATTGGAAAATAATTTCGTAGATAAGTTACATACAGAGAATAAATAAATATGACAACAATAATCTTTTTCTACCAGGTTTAAACTGATGGTTTTTTCTTTCCAGATTTCCAGTGCTGGTGGTGGGGCTAAACCTGAACAGACTTGAGGGCATACATCTCAGGGGGCTTTTTTATGAATGGGAAATCATCAAATGACCCCTCCCGCTCTGGGTGGAGCGGAAGGGAGTGTCAGACTCTTACTGACTAAAACCCATCCGTGTTCCTTCCTTAGCCCTTTATGTTCCGGGGCAGCGGTAACCCTTTCGGACAATCCCGCACCCCCGGCAGGCTTCGGCCCTGGCAGCCCCCTTCCTTTTTGCTGGATCTACTGTCCGTGTACGGGTTCAACGTGACGTATGAGGTGCGAGGAGCAGCGCAGTCAACGGGCCTCACTTCATGCAGCGCCTTCGAATGGTGGCACTTGGTTGTGGTTTGTGAACTCATGCCCTTCTGTTTGTTATAATTTCGTACACATTTTCTTATAGGTAATTTATTAATACGGATGTCACCAGTTTTCTTATGTAATATACTAATGTTTCCTCGAAATCTGGCAATAATATGACGTAGGCACTGAGATATATTATGAACTGAGATAGATAACGAGTTTTTTTGTAGTAGCAAAGCAGGAAAAAGTAAAGAAAACATATATTCCTTTTTGTATATCAGTTCTAGCGTTACTATTTTCTGAGACGGAGACACATTTGTTTGTAAAGGTCACAATCGTTGTAAACAGTTTTGCTTTTTTCGTTTTTAACCGACTTCAAAAAAAGGAGGAGGTTATCAATTCGACTGTATTTTTTTTTTTTTTTTTTTTTTTTTTTTTTTTTTTTTTTTTTTTTTTTTTTTTTTATGTTTGTTACCTCATAACTTGCGACTGGGTGAACCGATTTTCATGATTCTTTTTTTATTTGAAAGCTGGTGCTTCCCGTGTGGTCCCATTGTCACCATTTCAATATCTGATGATGGGATCTTAGAGAAATCGAGGGCAACCCTCAAATTTTATAGGCTCACTTATTGTTTTTCGCATATTTTATGAAGTATCTTGTGTATTTGCGTATGATTGTCACCATCTCAGGTAGCTGGGCTGATGATGGAAGGTACAACTCCTTAACAGTAAGAAGTTACTCGAACAGGCAAGGGCTGTTTTTAGTAAATTGTTTTGATGTTTGATAGGGCATTTGTCACATTTGGTCTCATGATCATCAAGTCATGACCTGATGCTGCAGTCAGGATAGTCTGCAGAGTACCTAACTCCTCGACAACTAACAGCAGATATATCGTGTTTAGGCTCATTGAAAAGGGCTCGATGTGTGGATAAACGTACTGTTAATAAGGAACACCGAAGTACATAGAGACCTGATGCTGAAGCCAGGAGCATCAGAAAAAGTACAAACCTTGAAATTACAGCACAGTAGTCGTGTTTGGGCTCATTTTAAACAGGACTAAATTTTAAGTTCAATGCAATGTTGACATAAGTCTGGCCTGATGCTGCAGCCAGGATTATCAGCATCTAGTCTAAAAACATCAGGTCAGGATTTGATGATGGGATCCTGGAGAAATCGAAGGAACTCTTCAAATATTATAGGCACACCTATAGCGATTTGGATATTTTTTATAGTAACTCGTGCACTTGCTCTCGGAAAGCACCATTTGGTGAAGTGGAACTGATGATGAAAACCACAGATGGCCTCCGGAACAACTCAATAATATATAAGTATTTCACGGGTTGCTATTCGATTACTTTAATTTGGTTGCTAAGCAATTTATACTCGTCACAATGTGAATGGTGATATGGAGCTGATGGTGGACCTGGAGAACTCCTCAACAATTAACTTCCCTGCATCGGGAAAAGCAATAATTTGTTTGTAAAAGGCGATGAGCACTAAGCTATTGTAACTTAGATAAATTATAAGCAGACCCACTAAAAAGCGTGAAATAAAAACTTTTTAAGAAAAAAAAAAACCGACTTCCAAAAAACACTACAAAGTGAAAAATAACTTTAATTTCGGAAGTCGGTGGCAAAAAACTAAAATACAGATCCAAAGACACCGACTTCCGAAATTAAAGTTATTTTTCACTTTGTAGTGTTTTTTGGAAGTCGGTTTTTTTTTTTCTTAAAAAGTTTTGTATCAACAATTTCGTCGGTTTTTTGCTGTAGAACAAAAAAGGGGTTAGAATGAAAGTACCATAAACATAGACTATCTACGTTATTTTGTTGAATTCTGGGCATATGTTTTCAGTGTGGGCAGAGTTATGGTAATGAGTGTTTCTGAGATATAGAGGAGGGTATGTCAACTATCGACTCGATCAAAAGCCCTTAGTTACAAAAATCAACCTTAAGGCTGGCCGCATACGTCCGGTTTCCTGATTCAGAACTCAGATTCGTAATTCAGATTCGGAAACCCTGACGGAAAATATAAGAACGTGTGCGCTAAAGAGAAGATTTTGTATGAAATGCGTGCATTCGGGGTCTCCGAATCTGAATTCCTGATTCGGAAACCGAACGTAATTATGTGGCCGGCCTTAGATGTTATTCATTGAATCATAATGCTATTATTATCTTGTGAAGCACGCATGATAGTTATATAGGTTTTCATAGAAGTGGCAGTACCGACATGGCGCGCGGCGGTAGTGGCACATTGACAGGAATATTTTCGCATTAATATTTCGTTTTTCTTCCAAAACTGTAGTAGGCGTGTAAAGTCTGAACGAAATTTATCCTTTGATCTTATGTAAGTACCTATAGCTTGTTACATTAGGCGTGATAAATAGCTTGCTTGTGGGTGTTATTAAGCTGTTGACTGAGGAACTGAGGAAAAGGGTGTAGAGTTCACTCATATTCCATAGAGAAGGGAAGATCTTTCGACCAGACGGGTGTTGTGTCTGACGGGCAACTGTCCGATGATTCATGTTGGGCCATAACTCTGCTTGCGAGATGCAGGATTTTGCGTGACGTCAGTAGTTCGCATGTGGCGTTGTAGATACCGCTACAATACAAAGATTTTTTAGTGATTAACATTATTGTCTAACCCCATCAAATTATGTTTGCATGATGTAAGATTATCTTTGTTGAAAAATTATTTGGTGAAAAATTAACGGGAGCTTGATTAATGCGTTTCTTTGTAACAAAATGTTATGTGAGGGATGAAGGGTGAACTTGAATGACGCCTGGGATCACAATGATGATATTCTAATGGTTTGTTTGGTAAATTGGACGAAAACAACAAATTTCGATATGAAATAGTACAAACATTTTCTTGGGCATTGTTTTGTAAGATAGAAATAATTTACTTAACATAAAGTCTGCATTCCAACCCAAGACTACGCTTTCATCGACTATTAGGTACGCATCTTGTACTCGTATGTCAAAGTTAAACCTCGGAATTAGAGAAAGCAGTGCAGTAGGCATAATGAATGCCGAGTAAATATTCTAATTACAGCTCTGGAGCATCTCCGAGTTTCAGGCAAAAAGCTGGAGTAAGACCTAGATAATGTTCTTAATGTTTACTCTGTAGGAACCGTCTGAGAGATTTTGTAAATGGGAGAAGCACATAAGGTCTTTATCTCGAGCTTTGTTGCTAATTAGCACGTAGGTATTTTAAAATATTTACAAGACTTGTCGTGCAACTGTGAAACGATTATTTCTGTTTAGAAAAATTATAAATTATCGATTACTAGCACGCGTACTAGCGCGTACGAACATACCCTGTTCTTTTATATACATAACGGAGAAAGCATGTATGTCTCGTTATTGACAGCCCTGATGGTCTAGTGGTTAGTGACCCTGACTGCTATGCCGGAGGTCGTGGGTTCGATTCCCACCCAGGACAAATGTTTGTGTGATGAGCACGATCATTTGTTCTGTGTCTGGGTGTAATTTATCTATAATATGTATGTATTTAGAAATATATAAGTATGTTTATCAGTTGTCTAGTACCCATAACACAAGCACTGCTTAGCTCGGGACTAGATGGCGTTGTGTGATAGTTGTGGAATATTATTATTATTATTATCAGCCATATTTCAACTACTGTGGGCGAACTATGGGTATAGTGTTGGTTACTGCGCAATAGAAAAACGGTTTGCAGTTCAAATCAGTTTATAATTTCACGAACAATTTAATCACACTAGCAAATCACACACTATAGGTACACGATACAACCAGATACGGAAAGCGGGACAGTTTCTGAGCGCATGTTGTTCGTATGATGTCCGATGTCCAAGAGGGCCGCTCCACCTCGCTGCACGCTCTCTTGTACTCCCCACGAACTCAGGCTAGACTCTGTCGAGCGCCGCCAGATGGCGCTGGCGTTCCGAATAGTCAAACCAATGACCGGATGCGACATACATATACTTATTGATTAATTATTTATGCAGGCATGTAGGTAGGTACAGTCATGATATCTTGTCATTCAGTAACCTTTGACCCTTGCCAGCACCGCACTTAACAGGTAGGTTGTACCTGAATATACTTGAAGAAAGGGTCATTTACGAAGCTCCTCTTTGATGTCCCATTAGGCGTGTCGTATGTATGTAAGGCGCGTGTGAAGTGTGTGCACGTTATAAGTTATTGGTCTCGGGAGAGTAAGTAATAATGTTGGACATTGGTTCACGTGCGTATCTCCGAGGAAAGACGTGATCGGTTTGCGTGACAACTCTCGCATTTAGACTTACACCGTAATTTCTTGTATATTTGTTGTATCACAATAAGTGCTCGACTACTCTTGTACTTCATCAATATATTATGTACAATTGAATTTTATGTATATAGATTCAAAGTCCTGACTGTCTGATATATCAACGCACAGCCTAAACCGCTGGTCCTAGACACATGAAATTTGGAGGGTGTGTTCTTTGCGAAGAGTAAGTATCCACTAAGTAAGGGTTTTCGAAATTCCACCCCTAAGAGGGTGAAATGGGGGCGGAATTTTCTGACCAAAAGGGCAAAAGCTAGTATTCTATAGAACAGATTACATGATCTGTAGTGGTGTTTATTTGTCAGTCAGTAATTACGCGGGATTATCTCGGCTCGCAATCTTTCCACAGACGTGATGTGAAATTGAATTATTTTCAATTTGTCTCCACTGGACTGTCCTTAACTAGTTTGTCTGTTACAGCTTTATAGGGTTGAACATTGGCGAAAAATTGTGTAGGTAGTTTGGAAAAAAGTTGTTGTGTAGAGCTTTCTGAAGTGACCTCTAACACACTATAAATACGACAAAAAACATAATATGTAGAAATACATCTCTTTTGGTGAAAAATATTCTATTAATAAATAAACTCTTTGCTCGGACAGTGTAATCACGTACCAAGTATTCATTAGACAGATTTACACAATCAGGCTATAACGTTCCCAATGCAGGGACACGATCTCCTCTCTAGAAGGAAACAGACAGATTTGTTTGCTGATATAATATGTAGATAGCTTGTTTCATTTGGTTATACATAGACCATCTATCTTAATAAATAAAACTACTTTGTCACAGTAACCTAAATGTTTGGTGTTCCAGGTGTTTTATACCTCTAATATTACAAATATATTACACTCTATGAAAAGCCTTTTCATTTTAGGAGCGGAGAGAGAACAAGTTTCCGCTTGCTCAGTCAGCAGTTTGTTAGCTTTTCATTTTTGTTAGATAATTTCACAAACATTGGGACGACGAGAGGCGACGATAAAATTCAATTACAGTAATAATGTTTCTCAGAAATGTTCGTAATTATTTTTGTGTCAAGGTATAGAAATGGAAAAGTGGTAATTCCATTAACCACTTAAATATAGGAAAAATCTATTAGCTTATGTAAATTATTGTGTCGCTTGACATCTTTATGTCATGTATACCTTTGTAGATGTTTGTCAGTTTCGATAAATTATTAGAATATTTAATTAACCGGTCAAGCGTCGCGGTTCGCCGATCGGCGACGAAACAATAGAAAATCAATTGTGTCTCATTAGCGGCGCTTGACAGATTAATATTAATTATATCTATCCGAAAATGAATTTCTATGAAGCGCTTTAGATAGGCTAGCTTACATTTTTTTCTTCAACTTGGTTTTTAGCTGCATTCGGTTGGACTGTAAGCGGACCCCAACATAGTTGCGAAAAGTCTAGGCAGATGAACTAGTTATTTAGTTCACACGTCACGACTGTATAATTATTAGGTATAGTAATGTGCTTTGTTACCGTTACCGTACCAGAGTGGGTTACGGTAACGGTAACAGTGTCGCGAGTTCCATGGCTTTTTCCCATCTCAAAAAATGCCAACATGCATGTGTATATATGCACGTACATACACAATATATGTACATACTTATATACAGAGGTGTCGGTTACAGTAACAGTGTCGCGAGTTCAATGTTTTTTTCCCACCTCAAAAAATGGCCAACGCGCCTAGAGGAGTTTTCACTTCAAAAATATTTGCTTCCATGAATGCTTTCTATCTGACCGGTAACTACGACGGTAGCATCTAGTGTGTGTTCTAATTCAGCTGTACACTTCATTTGTTTATTACTCCGTGGCGCACCCACACAGTGACACATTTGCATGTAAACGCGAATATATTCACAAATCCAATTATTATTATGTAAACACTCCTGTTCACTCGACATCCAAATGTGGCGGCTTAATCAGACTAATGTGATTGTAGGTAATCTAATCGTTTCATCTATATTGAAGAGTACTATTAAGTATTCTGTGATTGAAGTTAAGTTGTTTGCAAAAAGTTGTTTGTATAGATGATGATTTATTATTTTTACTATCACGATTTCGTTTTCGACTTCATATTCTTTCGATCTTAAAGACACATAACATTAAGAAACTTGGATAACCAGTAACTACCCAACTTGTCGCATTACTGGGAGACAATTCGTAAAACAAACACATATTGGAAAGACATTACCCTGAAGATTGTTCTTCTTACATTCATTAGTTTTGTGGTATTTTTTTCTTCAGTTTAACTTTGTCCTCTATCTTGAAAGACTTGTCGGGATTTTAAGCATAAGAAGTTTGTAAAGTTAAATTAAATGTTCGTTAATTGATCTGTCCCTAAAATGATACAAACATTACCTAGTTATTCCCTAACTACTTTTAATAAACTAGCTAAAAATAACTGCCTTAATTATTGACTCATTACTCTCTGAGCACAAACCAAACTAAATAAGGACCAAACAAATGAAACCATCCTTCATCACACAGTCCTACGATAAATGATCATTTTTCTTCCGGCCTTACCCCATTTTTTTTTGGGATCGTGGCAACATGTCTTTTTCTTCTCTATTAATCGTCATGTCGTTTGTCACCTTCTTTCTAGCCATATCCTCTTGTACACAGTCCATCGTTTCTTCGGTCTTTCCCTACTCTTGTAACCATTTCAAACTCAAAACTTTCTTCACATTTTCCTCACACCTCCGCATTACATCCCCATACCATGAAAACCGATTTCCATACAACTTTTCAGTTACCGGTGTCAATTTCTGACTTTTAATCATTTCTTATTCCTACGATAAATTATATCACTAGTTACAACTGTAATTACACTGAACTCCAAGTTTTAGAGCAAATAGTTGGAAGTTACGTTTTATGGTTATGATGTTATTATAAGTCAGGGGTAAGTTAAGACATAATGATGACATTTTATGTTGTTGATATTTGCAGTAAAATTATTGCAGTCTATAGTAGTAGAGTCAGTAAAGCGGTCAATTTCAAACGGGGTTAAATAATATAATGATCACCAAAAAAATATATTGAACACCAAAAAATGAGGTCTAAAATTACACTAGATCTAGCTTTAAACCCTTTACACAGAAATAGGAGCCCCACGAAGCGGGGCTTCGTTGACATAGGATGCAAGAGCGAGCAAATGAGAAAATACCTTTTACCTTTATTTTGGTGATCATTTGCTATTTTTGGCAGTAAAAAATGTTTCTTTGGTGTTATATTTTACTTTATCTGGTGATAAGTTAAACATAAGCCATTTCAAACTACAGTTAGCACTGATTAGTATCCTAACGTTGAGCAAAGTTTGAAACCAACTGACTGCAACAAAAATCCGTTGCGTCGCCTAATTAACATTCCCATCTAATTATATTAGGCCAACACAAAGATAGGATTTAAGAGAATTCCAGCCAGCTTGATGAAAAAAAGATAATGTCATTAAACAAGGCTTTTTTATATAAAAGGTAAGGCCGCATATTTTCCTCGTCGCGAAATTTAAGATGCCTGTGAAATTCGGAGCGGCTTAGAAGAGAAACTTTGCGCATACTCATATTTCCTTATTAGTAAGAAACCCAATATTTAAAAAGTTATAGGCAAGTTATAGGTAATAAAGTTTAAGTACAATTTGTCATTTTGCAATGGCTTGATGATTGAAATATCCTTTGATAATAAAAGTTTCAGAACACAGGAAGTTAAAGTATGTCTGCCATTGCAATGTTTACATCGTGCACTATCTCCTGTCTCGGACTATGTTTATATTTCGGTTTGATATATGTATATCTTTTGAGGAAAATAAACCACAAGGAATATTATTAATTGGTTTCTCAAAAACATTTTTTTTTAATATTTAGGTACATTTTGAATCAGTCAGTGCGAAATATAGCAATTTGTAGGTATTAAAAATAAAAGCATGTTTTTCCAAATAATTATAAACTAGCTGCGCCCCGCGGTATCATCCGCGTAAATGTCGATCCCGTTGGAATATCGGAATAAAAAGTAGCCTATATGTTAATCCAGGGTGTCAGCTACCTCCATACAAAATTTTATCAAAATTGGTCCAGCCGTGTGAGCGTGAAGAAGTAACAAACATATAAACACACACACGCACACACCCCCTCACAAACTTTCGCCTTTATAATATTAGTGTGATAGTGTGATTTTCGTGATTATTTTTGTTTGAGAATTTCAGAACTTTTAAAAGTAACATGACTTTTTGGAAGCATTTTGGTAAGTTGTAGTAACGCAAGTTAGAAGCTAATAATTGTCGATACTAAGGTAAAAGGAATTTAAAAAAATATCGAAAAACAGATATTTAAAAGCTCTAATCCCGAACAACAACAGTCGGGGCTGGTAGTTCAAATACCTACACATTTCTCACGTTTTCGGATCCCCAGGAGTATACCTATAATATACAAGGAAACAAAGGATTTTCAAAATTAATGTAAACGCTTTGATTACTATTTATTTAGGCACCTAAAAAAATCGACTGAATGTGGTTAATTGGTTACCTTAGCATTTAAGCTTTGGAAGAGTTTCAACAAAACCAGGATTACGTAGTTTGCAATTCCGTTCTCGTATTCACAAACATTTATATTTTATTTTCACAAAAACTGATTGAGTTCAATTTAAAATGAATGACGGGACAAACTTAGAGATATTCAATACTGCTCAAATACGAACTACTCTGTAAAAAGTTATGCATGTAAACGGCGGGGCAATTGCGTAATACATTATCAATCGGAATCGGTTTCATTTTGACAGATCAACAACATTCATTGCGTTATTTACGTGTTGAGCAGACAATTTTTTCGAACTTATGAAGCAATAGATTAAATTTGCTTCAAAATGATTCAGATTCCGATTGATAGTGTGTTACGCAATCAGGGTGCGGTTTGATGTAGTGTGTCTATTTGGTAAACGATTAATTTCACTGACTTAACCTACCCTGAAATCGACTACTAAACCTAAGTAAGCTAATCATACCACGCAAAGGCTGCTTCATTTACACAGCTGGCTCGCACTGAATCGAGCTGAGCTCTCGTTTAATATTAGACAGAGTGTTTGGATTATCCCTGTGTTATTTCTAAGTGTGGTACAGCTAGAAAACGTTGGAAGTTTGAGAAAGCCCTTGGCAAAGCTTATGTAAATACATTATGTTTATTAACGTAGGTAATGTTTAGACCATTTCATAAACATGACTATTAATATATAGCAAGCTATTACTAAAGCAAGTAAATCATTTCCTCTCACCTTGTTTTGTAATCTAAGAAAGAAAGAAAAAAAAAGGAAAATACGTTTATTTGCGGCAAACAAGACGCATATAAAAAAAAACCTTTACGTGTTCATCTGAAGCAATTTGCCCTGGATAGTCTTGAGAGATATTAGGACGCCGATGGGTATTTTCCCGATTCGCTGCAAACTCGTTTTCTTCTGACATTTGCTTGCGAAACCACAAACAGGGTTAACTACGGTCTAGATAGACGTACAATGACAATAAAAAGTAAGGTCAGATTTCTCTTACCTGACCGTGTATCATGATGAATGATTGTCGGACTGGCAGGGACTTTCTTAGGGAAATTATCTAAAGATATTTGGTTCTTACGTTGCAAAAACAAATGAATATACCATTTCAATGCAACTTTGTACATAAACGCACTAACACCATAACAGTGTAATTTCGGAAAATTCAACCTTTAGTAACATAATCTAATTTAAAACAAAGGATATTCGCTCTTATCTTTAATGTTAGAGTACCGAAAATGGCTTTCAGTTCCGTAACGTCTATTCTGTTTAATTTTGCAGGAATTAAATAAAGTTTAATTGAAGTTGCAACGTTAAAGGATACTACTTTAATTAGCTCTATGGAACAGTTCGAGATCATTGCTATGCAGGTTAACGTGACTATGTATTAAATACATATACCTACACGATTATTTGGTCGTAGGCGTATTTTCACGTGTAGCTAATGACATTATTGTACTCTTATAATATTTATGACATAGTTAATGATAGATATTGCATTCTTAGCATCTACATGTGAGTCATCAAGTCTATTTTATGAGTTATTCACAAGGTTCTTTCGAACATAGAGGGTTCGGTCAGTGCACTGCGTTTAATCGACGAAATACACGTGTTGCAGTATTTATAAACATTACAACAATTTTCACCTTGACCGAGGTATTTATTTATTTATTGACACACCAACGACTTATTCACTAAAACATTACAATAAATATATTCTAAATCAACAGCTTTGCGGTGAATTCGTCACTTATAGGTGTGCACAGAAAATGAGTACATGGTTGTAAGTAGATGGCAAGCATTATGCATTATTTAGGCATGTATGCGAATCCCCTACAGAAAAAAATCTTTATATTATGTGATCGTAATCGTAGGTGTGTTATTGTCCAGTCACCTAGGCCTTTTTTTCCATAACCTGGAAAACATCGTTATTTTAGGTAAGTACATCATTTAACAGTTTCAAAACTTATTGCCTATCTCTGTAACTCATTAACGTTTGTTTGTACAAGTAGAACCAAACTGAACAACTTAGAAAAGCTGAACAATTACATTATCTTCATTGTGCTGTCTGCTCATTACGCAGTTTGGTGGTACGTAAAGTTTGTTGCCTACGAGCGCTTCCTCTCAGAGTTTTGCCGGCAAGGGTAACGTTCTAGACTTTTCACTGAATGGAATTTCTGCTGTATGAGAAAAAGTTTAACGCTCACACATACCACCACATACCCTCTTAAACTTTGAAGTGTTATTTATAATATCTTACCAGAAATGTTCGCTTCGAATAAAAGCGTAATGATGTTGTTTGTGAAACACCCTCTATATTAATAGAGGGGACACTATACAGGATGTGGCGTAAATAGTAGTCCATCGTTATGGATTCGATATACCAGATAATTTACTATAACATAAATATTACAATTTTAACCATTTTTACCCAAGGGTTCCGAAAATATATTTTTTTTTTGTTTTTATTTACGAAATTTTTACCTTTTGTTACAAATTTGGTTGCAGTTTCAACAAAAACCATTATTTTTTCATTTTGATTTCTATTAATTACTGCTGAATACTAGGGCTATCGTGTAAATGGTTATTTATGTAAATTTAGAGCTTTTGAAGAAAAAGTTAGTTCTTCTCTATTTCAACCCAAAATTTTAACATAATCGTGCCAATTTAAGAGCGATTTTTGTAAAAAAATGTACTACTAAAATGGTTAAAATTGTAATATGTTATAGTAAATTGTCTGGTATATCCAATCCTTCACGGTGGACCACCATTTACGCCACACCCTGTATATAAACCCTTTGCTTAAACAGTCCCTTTGTAGTTAAGTGTATTATAGTTGAGCGATATCCCCAACACAGGTCGTATACTATTTCTACTTCAATCCCGATTGTATTTCGATACCAAGACATGATTGGATTTCCGATGTTACCTAAAGAACAGTGCCCTAACCTGTTGCTGGAGATTATGATACATCAATGACGAATCGGGACTTCTGTAGTCTAATTTTTTTATGAATATTTGGAACGGCGACAAGCCGGGCATGACTCGTAAATAAGTACATATACATTACTTTGTAATACATGCATGTTATTTAATAGGGATTATCTGTTAAGAGTAAACTAAACGCGAGCTTGAACTCACTGGTGGTCATGGCCAAAATCACGCTGTCTAACTTGGCTTCGTGTCTGACGGAGCTAGTATCAGTGATGAGCAGTTAGACGCTAATCTACACGCACAACATCTAGTTCTCACGCACAGAAACACGGAGTAACCCAACATACAATCAAGGTAGTTTTATTTTCGGCTTGCTCTTTAACCTTATTAACTCAAAATGTTTGTATGAGAACACTGTTTCTTGAGGCAGTATTCTTGTTTGTAAATACGCTCCGCATAATAATATTTGTTTAGGCTGCTGTTTATCTAGGCCGAAAATTATGTGTTTAATAATTACGTACACATCCTGCGGTGAGTATGTAGTGAGTTCATGTGAAAAGCATGAAGCGAAAATGTGTTTTTCCATTATTCAACGAGTCATTATTTTAATGAGACAATTTGGCGTAAACATCGTGATAGTTATAATAAGGTTTTTATCTGTTCATGAACTATTTTGATCTAATTTTCATTGTTACAAGTCAGACGGCAGCTCGTCGTTAGACATGAAATCTTTTCCAAAATATTTGATTCCTGTATTGTCAACTTTTATAGATAGGTATTGATGTTGTTTAAGAAGTGTTTCCTGCACATGGATGAAGAAATCAGTCATGCACGTCGTGTGACTGTCGATGACCACTAAACAGGATCTGAAAATATTTCCTCATAGACGGTAACATTCAACTACTGTGTTGGTACTCGATATTTCAATAGGGTATTCGATTACTAGCAAAACTATTCATGAATTATTTTAACCGGTCAAGCGGCGCGCATCGCCCATTGGCGACGAAACAATAGAATATCAATTGTGTCTTATTAGCGGAGCTTGACAGATTAAAGGTGTATAAATATAAAAAAAAACATAAAATCGGTGGGAATATGGAGAAGTTACACGCTTAGTTCAACTACAACAGACCAACCTTCTTTAAAATAATATTTATATCTGAAATATGTTTTTACTAGTTGAGATTCATATTTATCATCGTTACCTGGTTATTGGGAAATAATGTGATAATTTGTATAGTTAATTTGACACATGTATATTATGCAGGTCACATTCGCGAAAGAGCGTTTATTTATTATAATATTGTGATGATGTTATGACTGCGTTTCTGTAAAATCAGAACGTATTTTGTAAAACAAGTTATTCCATTATTCAAGTCTATATTTTACGATTGCGTAGCGTTATATCTCATCGGTCACAAGGATATGTAATGTAAATAGATCGTCCAAGACGCGCGGAGGAGCCCTAAGCCTTCCGGCAACGGACGTAAATTATGCATTGAGTGTTAAGTGCTGCTCTTCACAGGAATTTGTAAACGTTATTAAGCTCGCCGTCATGTTTACAGTACAAGGATAAGTGCAAATTATTGTGTAGTAGGTACAGGCTACCGAAGACAACTTACATGTCATACAAATGAGAGTATGAAACTGATGCAAGAATGAAATAAAATAAAAAATCTCTTGACTTTACATTTCATCGTAATGATTCTGAAAATTTCTGAAACTTGCACAGAATGAGGCGCTGACAATATGACAATTTTTATTTCGTGAGGAAATTGTTGTAACTATTAAACGCAAAGGCGTTTTTGAGCGCAACACAAAGGTTTAGCGCTCAACGTTTTCATAATGAACGATAAACTTCAACAGCGGCTGCATTGTGCTCGTTCACTTCAACTCTTACAAAAGACTCGTTTCTCTATGATGTGCCGTGAGAACAACACTGCTAAACATTATTACTGGAGCCTGTTTGTACACTCAGTCCATTAAGCAACGCGGCACTACTGTATAATGACTGCTTTTTCGCCTCTTTTTAATTTTTTCCCCTTCTTTTAAGTTTATGCAAATCTCCGGCGAGGTGGCGGCCATTTCAAAATGCACTACAAAGTTAGCTCGCTGAAGTTTTTGTATAGCGAAACTTTTAATGATTGATTTTCGAAAATGTTTGCACTAGTTACGCTTTCAGAACACGTAAAATAGTGGAATTATTTGTTGTTTAGGATTTCTTGTGATTCCTTTTAATAATTTTGTGCAGTGCAGTTTTGGCAGTAGGGTTTAATTATTATAAATGAAATATTATTTCATTCGGACCACACATACAAGTACACATCAAGTACAGAAGCCAGTACATCAAGCTACTACAATCTGTCAAATATCTTTAATAGATTTTCAACTTTATCACTAAAGCATAAGGTTCAAAGTTGATTGGGAAAATTTGACAATTTCGGGTAGCTTGATGTGCTGGCGTCTGTACATAAACTTCTTATAGTATTAGTAACAACGACATAAAAACTATGTGAGTGAACTTTAAAAACTAACTTCATTACAACTAATAACAACATGGACCATAACACATGTTAGCTTCAGCGCAACATACCAATTATATTATTGACGCTGTTCTCTTCCTCTTAATAGCATGAAAATTTTCAACATGGAGCTTCCACGAATATCTGCGAGGCAAAATGTTAAACAAAAATAAAAAAGACATCGTCACAAAAATTTAAATAACAGCGGTTTTCGTATAGCCGGAGTCATACAGTCATGTCATGTACTTAATTAAATTAAGTAAATCGTATCGATAGCGTGTGACTCCGGTTATACGAAAACCAGTGTCATCATCATCATTTCAGCCGAAAGACGTCCACTGCTGGACATAGGC
The DNA here is from genome assembly GCA_947508005.1 of Amphipoea lucens. NCBI lineage: Eukaryota > Metazoa > Arthropoda > Insecta > Lepidoptera > Noctuidae > Amphipoea > Amphipoea lucens. The sequence goes on along the minus strand of OX382373.1, from coordinate 6,718,924 downwards.
CTCCCCCAAACACCTCTACAAACAAAACACCAACCAGAAAACCAGTCGAAAACCAGTGTAATTTGTTACAATGTTTGTTTATATACATTTTTAGTTGGCATTTTTGTCTTAGTTCGGTTTTAGTATTCAACTTTCTTTTTCTACACTAAAACATGGGGCTATACACTACCTGTTTGGTACCGGTATTTTGAGAGTGAAATTAAATAATGTGCACAGGTATCGAGGGAAATAGTTGCTGAAATTAAGAGTTCACTTAATTAAACATCAATATTGCAAATGCGAAAATTATCGTGATATTCCTCGATTAATGGTAACGTCCGGTAGTGCGGTTATATGACGAGCACGGCCTCGTGTTTTTAGCAGCAATAATTATTGAGTCCTGTTTTTTTGATCTGGCAACAATTAAATGAAGGTTCGTATAAAAATATGACATGGAGAATCAATGACATACTTATATTCAAAACTATATTATTTAAAACGTCACCAAATGCAGAAATAAAAACACTTCTTCTATTCAAAGAGCTTTTTAGCGAACGAGTGAACGAGATGGGTATTTCCCAAGAAAAAACCTAACTCGTTATTTATTAAGATTCATCACTTTGAGCATACGTTTGATTTATCAAACTGAATCCACAACAAAGTTCCATGAAAAATTAAAGACATTATTGGTAAAATAATTAAGTGGCATATAAAGTGGCAAAGTTCATGATACTTTGAGGAATTCTGTCGGATAAAAGTCCAAGTTTGGTGATATCAAACTGAATATTCATTTTAGTTCCTAAAACATTTAATTTCAGAAAAAACGGTTCGGTTCGATTCGGTTTAATTTATAAAACCTTACTAAATTTTAATCTCTCCGATTTTGCTTAGAGGACGTTGAATTATCGACGTTCTAGGTACAACAGTCTATTGATTGACATACGCTTAATAAAAATAATTCTGTGTGGTTTTGTCTATGGTTAGAGTGATTGAAAGATTTCTAACTTACCTATACTTGAATAGGAAGAAGATCATTCACAAACTCTCACGTTGATAGAAGAACGTTAATCGAAGTTTTGAACACACATTCGTTAAATGTGAACTATCTTTAAGTTTAGAGACGAGACTTTTAGCTGTTACCAGGAATGGTTTAGTGATGGAAATAACAGCTGCAAGCGTGGGGTAAAAGCTTAAGCTTAGAATTTGCATACAATTTAGGATATCTATAGTAGTAAGAGATTATTTTTTGATGTAACATATAAGTTTTTCGTTTATTTTGTTTATAACATACAAAAGCAATTGAATTTAATTTTATTAGGTACAGCAAAATTCTATCCAGTCATTTTACTAAGAATGCCAATGCTAATACAATAGAATAATACAGCGTCTATACGCCGACCGCTTAACTGAGACGTTGCTTGAGGTAGCTGCGCGGTGCGGGAGGGGTGATAGTTGTCACAAGTTGACAAATCACCGAGCTCTCGCATCACGTCACCACACACGCGAGCCATATTTAATTTCGATCAATACAATACAATATTATGTTCATTAAGGAATTAATTTTACATAACACTGAGCGAGAATTTAAATCAATTTTATCAAATTCTATTCGACTATATTTAATTTATTGAATTCACTATTTAACCCTAATTCGGAAGCGTGAACAGTTCCCACTAGATTACTCAAAGTGTTCAGGGTTTATTTGTTTTGTTCAACTGGACTACATAGTGTACCTCTAGCCAAGTTTAGCTTGCTCGCTTTGCACAGTTTGTTAATTGTTGGTTGCAGTTTGTTTTATTTATCTACTTGTTTATATTGAAACTGGAATTTTTGTATATACTACCAAATACCTTGAATACTTCTTACAAAAATGATAACTTAGATCATAAAGTAGGTTAGGACCTAGATTGATGTCACTGGATTTGTTAAAAAAAAAAAACTATCACTTTTTTAAGTCCGTTGAGCTCTCATCAAACTGGATCTTATCGTAACAAAAACGAAACACGTAATCAAAAATAAAACTTATACTCAGTTACAATAATTTTTAATTTAATTTTTATTAATTTAATTTCGTACTACGGCCAAACGACCATTACCAAAACTTGGCATTTAGGGAAATTGATGTGGAAGACCTACACTAAATATATAGGAGAGTTAGTAAATCTCCATGTTGTTTCAAAACTTCGTTCAATTTATTACTATCGCGAGTCTAATAAAGAAAGTTAATTCATATAGTTTGATAATAAAACAGAAGCATCAAGTCACCTCTGTCAACATCAATCAGTAACTTACTCTGTTACAGTTACCGAAGCTGGCAGGTGTACCTAATTAATTCCTAAATCACTTACACTGCGTTTAAGATGTTATCACACCACATTTGTGTATGCTTACAACATGAACGTAAGAGCATGCAAATACCACGTAACTACATATTCTGCTCATTGCCTCCCATATGTACTTAGCAACGTGAACGGGTGCCAAGTTCAACGACTCATCTATTTAGGCATTTGCAAACATTTTAGAAGCTTTTTAATTAATGCACCTAGTTATTATGTAACACAATTGCATACTACCTTTTATACCATAGCTCCCTCGTCTCATTCAGCGCATCTCTCTTGATATTCATAAAATATGCGGAACCACGGGAGAGGCCGCGGTGAAGAAATCCTTTACTTATTAAAATACTGGAAGTACGACTGTGGAGCGAGACGAGTGAGGTCGGGGTGATAACGAAAGAAAGAAAGAAAATACCTACGTCTATTTGCGGTGAAAATGACGCAAAAAGAACATAAACACAAAAAATTAAATAAAAGGTAGGGGGAAACATGCATCACATCCACGCAAAACGGCTATCGCTCAGCATTATGCTGCGACCCTATGCAAGACAGAGCCCCAGCGCTGGTTTTCAGCGACAGCCGGCGCTGACGTAATGACGTCGTCGTGACGTGATAACGAAGTGTATGTCGACAATGCTGCTAAAGCTGCTGTCATTTTTGGTGAATATTTTTTAAAGAAGAAAGGGTTTTTTTATGATTAAATGAGAAATAGGTTTGTTCGTTTATATTTTGAAGTCTAGAAGCCGTAGAAGCCCTGTTAAATAGTTCCCTATTATTGTAAAATACCTTTAATAAAAATATTCTTTGACAATCACTCTAAATAAAAGCAAACCACTTCCAATACAAGTACTCTGAAGACGTCCACGTTCAATATACAGCCAAGATTAAAGCTCTAGATAACCGCAGGTTTCCAATTTTCATCCATTTCCCTCAACATAGCGTCGCCGCAGCTCGGAGCCGGAGATTTGGATCCTGAACTCACCTAACGAGAACCTTTCATTTGCATTATTTGTATACTTATGGTTACATTTGACGTTTTCATTTTGTTTTTAGACTTTCTGCATCAATTTTATGCTTTGATTAGTTTCCGACAAAATGCTGGTAGCAGGGGATTTGATTTTATGGATCAAATATTTTATTTGAATTGTTTATTCTTTCAATCGGAGTCCCTAGAGTCGTTATTTGTACTTACATTTATTTTTTCCGTCCCATTATTTTTCTCCGCGTGCTATTTTATTTGTCACAACACTTTCACCCTTCCTTCCTTTCTTTTTCTCAGTAAAGCATCGACACTTAGGCGCCTACGCATCCGTTAAACATTCTACTGAGTGAAAAGATACAAAGAGAAAACTCTGCCTCTAGTAAGTAGTTTGTAGGACCGGGAAATATTAATTTATAATGTGGCAATATTTCTCTATCACCTCTTTTCTGGAAAATTATAAGAATATTTTAAGCTCCGTAAAATAGCCAAAGCAAAACAGAGTAGCTAACATTGCATTTATAACCGTTTTATTTATAAAAATCCTTTGATAAAGGACCTACTTCGGAAACTAGGAGTAAATCCATGGTTAAATAAATGGTGACCATTGATGTGAATTTCACACCTTGTGTGAAAATATTGACTATTTCCCAGAAATCAAAAATGCTGTTCCTCCTCTTTTTGTGTCTCTCGAGTTACTTGTGGAAAACTATTTCGGTACACTTTGACTAGAGCACTGTTTTTCTTGAATTTGTGGTCCATCGCGTTCAATTATGTTCAGTGAAATAAGTACGAAAATAACTTAATACTTTCCTAGTGTCATCATCTGCCTAGCGTTTTCCCAACTATATTGGGGTCGGCATCACGGCTCTTTTCCCCAAGGTAAGGTAGTGCACCAATAAGACACCCACATAATATATAACCATTCCTTTTATTTAGTAACTAAAACAACGAGATACTTGTACTATAGGGTGGTATAAACATCATGGAAAAACTGTAATCCTGCGTCTGTGTTTCCGAGCGCATACAACCCGAATCTCTTCAAAGTGAGAGTGAAGAGGTTTCCTCTGGGTAAGCTCACTCCATCGTCGACTTTGTTTCTGTCATCTCTGACCTAGACAAGAGTCAAGAGCAAACGCTTCTCAAATAAAAAAAATCCATGTCACGCCATCTAGCAAAATAATTATAGCATTGACCCGATACACATTTACCGACTCCAACCTTAAAAAAAACTAAATACTCTGTAAATAATACAATTCTAACAAAAATAAACCGTATTTGAGTCCAGTCATTTTATCACTACGACGATAGCAATACCACATTATTAACATAGAACATTTTCTTCAAATAATTTTCTTTTGCACGCTTCATTCGTTTTTGGAGTGGCAGCGAGGGCAACACACCGAAACGGGCAAAAAAAGTCGGTTCCTGCCAACGAGGGGTACCTACAAATCGTTATTCGTTTGTAGCAAGGCAATCCAAAAAAAGAAGGCATTTACAATGTTCTTTTTATTATCCATAACGATTCAGGACGCCTCTGCTCCATTTATAACAGACAAGAGACAGGCTCTTGGCGACAGTGAACACTTCATTATTTTCAACAGAGAGAATTTGAGTTTCATTTCTTCAAAAAAATCAAGGAACTCGAATATTTTGTGGGCTAGAATATATAATTAGTGGGATAGAATTTGAAACTGCCCATACCTCCACGAACATCCATACTAATATTAGGTCCTTACATATGAAATTGGCGTTTTGTATGGAAGGAACAAAAAGTCGAATATTTTTTAATATAATATATTTAATTAATCAAAGTATGAACCATTGTTTTCAATGCACTTTTGCCATCTTATAGGTAGTTCATTGATCCCTTTACTAAAAAAACCAGTCGGACGGGAATCAATAAAATCTTTGAAGGCGATTTGGACTGCCCCATCGGAGTTGAATTTTTTCCCTTGCAAAAAGTTATCCAAATTGCGAAAAAAATGGTAATCTGTTGGAGCAAGGTCCGGGGAGTACGGAGGATGTCTAAGACATTCCAATTCAAGTAATGTAACGCAGCAGTCGACGCGCGTTTGCCGGTTTGCTTCAGTCAATTCGTGAGGTACCCACCTTTCAAGCTTTTTAATCTTCCCAATTTGCTTCAAGTGAATTAAAACAGTTTTATCACTAACATCGAAGCCTGCAGCTAACTCGGACGTGGTTTGCGATGGGTCCGCTTCCACAATAGCCTTCAATTCTCCATTATCAACTTGGGTCTCAGGCCGTCCACGGGGCTTGTTCTGCAGGTCGAAATTTCCAGAACGAAAACGTTGGAACCAAAAACGAACTGTGTTTTCTTTTGCAACATGACCGCCATACACATCATTCACCCTTCGAGTCGTTTCCGCAGCACTAGTGCCACGGCGGAACTCGTGCTCGTAAATAATGCGATATTTTAAATTTTCCATTTTGTAAAATGAGTGACGCAAACAGAAAAAACAGAAGAAAAAAAACAAATGAATGACGGTCATCGAAGCACAAATACATGAGTAAATAGCTGTACAAATTTGAATTTGGAATTCCTTACCAAAGAGGAGAAATTCGTGATTAAAGTGGCCAGTACGAAAAACGCCAATTTCATATGTAAGGACCTAATATTATAAATTCGAAAGTAACTCTGTCTGTCTGTCTGTATGTTACCTTTTCACGTCTAAACCGCTAAACCGATTTAGATGAAATTTGGTATAGAGATAGGTTGAGTCTTTGGAAAGGACATAGGATACTTTTTATCTCGATATTCCCACGGGATCGAGACTTATGCGTGTGAAACCGCGGGGCGCAGCTAGTTTCTATATAAATATTTGAAATGTGTACTGTGTAATATTAAATAAGATGATCTCTAGTTACTCATACTAACAATGATTTATTTACTACCGTAATCTTACAATCGTATCATTATATTATGTGCTTCTGTCTTACTGTCGATATTATCTCCAAATATCTTTTAACGAGAATCTAATTTTCGTATAACATTGTATTCTGAGATATGCCATGTTCCGGGATAGTATATGCGGTAACTCTTATAATTACCTACCAGTTTTTATCACCTAATTCATTTTGAAACGGTTTATATAATGCAGGATTTCTTTGGGTTTGACATTGGGCAAATATGGTTGATTTAAACAATTATAAAAATTATTTTTGAAGTGAAAACTTCTTTAGCGGCGTTGCACACTTTTTGTAATGGGTAAAAAATGTTAAACTCGCGTCAGGGCATCGCGTCAGGACACGTGACCGTCAGGAGAGATTCCCCCCCCTCTCTCTTTCTACGGCGGCGCCAACCGAAGTGAACCAAGTGACACACGACAATGGATGGATCGATGGATGGATCGATGGATGGATCGATGGATGGATCGATGGATGGATGGATCGATGGATCGATGGATGGATCGATGGATGGATGGATCGATGGATGGATGGATGGATCGATGGATGGATGGATGGATCGATGGGTGGATGGATGGATCGATGGATGGATGGTTGGATCGATGGATGGATGGATGGATCGATGGATGGATCGATGGATGGATCAATGGATCGATGGATGGATCGATGGATCGATGGATGGATCGATGGATCGATGGATGGATCGATGGATCGATGGATGGATCGATGGATCGATGGATGGATCGATGGATCGATGGATGGATCGATGGATCGACGGATGGATCGATGGATGGATCGATGGATGGATCGATGGATGGATCGATGGATCGATAGATGGGTCGATGGATGGATGGATGGATCGATGGATGGATGGATCAATGGATGGATCGATGGATGGATGGATCGATGAATGGATGGATGGATCGATGGATGGATGGTTGGATCGATGGATGGATGGATGGATCGATGGATGGATCGATGGATGGATCGATGGATCGACGGATGGATCGATGGATCGATGGATGTATCGATGGATCGATGGATGGATCGATGGATCGATGGATGGATCGATGGATGGATCGATGGATCGATGGATGGATCGATGGATGGATCGATGGATCGATGGATCGATGAATCGATGGATGGATCGATGGATCGATGGATGGATCGATGGATCGATGGATGGATCGATGGATGGATCGATGGATGGATCGATGGATGGATCGATGGATGGATCGATGGATGGATCGATGGATCGATGGATGGATCGATGGTAGATCGATGGATCGATGGATGGATCGATGAATCGATGGATGGATCGATGGATCGATGGATGGATCGATGGATCGATGGATCGATGGATCCAAGGATGGATGGATGGATGGATGGATGGATGGATGGATGGATGGACGTGGACGTGGACGTGGATGTGGACGTGGACGTGGACGTGGACGTGGATGGATGGATGGACAGCTGATGGCTCGACCGTCTGTGTAGTAGCCACACTGCTGTGTATTCGTAAAATTCGTGTATATAAAGTGTTTAAAATATGGAAATTGAACAAAGTGCATCTATTAATGAAAAAAATGACGCAGAAATAGTGAAAAAAAAATGAGTTATATTAATTCAATTAATAATTGATTTATTTCAACGTTAATATTCAAGTTTTCACTTCTGCCGGCACTCCCGGAGTGCAACCCGTCTTTTTAAGTGCTTCCCCGTTTTGAGAGAAATCTTCAACGAATCATTGTGACAAAAAAAAAGTTATTCGCGGCTATATTGCTTATAACTCTTTAATGCTGAATGGAATTTCGCGTCTTAACATTATAATTAGAGACATTTCTCCTCTTAATATTTTGGAAAAATTGTATATGCACATAGTGTAGGTACATATTGTTAGTGTAGTATATCTAATTTACAGCGACCCAGGCAATAAATAATGTGACTGGCTATAAATATAAAACCTAGTCTAGGCTATAAAGTAGGTCACCACAGGTGAACGCCGCGCGTGCGTAGTGCGTAAAGCCACGTTCATTAGCACAACCACATCAGCTTTTGTTGTATTCTTACAATAAATCCTTTTCTTATTTCACATTCGTAGTATCAAGGTTCAAAAGAAATGTTTTTTAAATAGACGTAATGCTGCGCTTTTGCCTGTTGCATCATTTTCTTAAAAAAAAAAAAAGTTATAATGAATGTGTATCTCTTTGTCATTTAGAATAATGAAGCAGGCTGAATTATGTTCTAAGTAAAACTAAAATACGTAAGATGAGGCTGCAAATTCTGAGGAATTTAAATTATATTGTTTAATTTAATCTAGATTAATGTTATTACTCTGCTATGTACAGTCGCCAGCAAAATTGCATGGGTACCTTAGTGTCTATTTTCGCGTGAACGTTTGAATTCAAGTTTTCGAAAATAAACTAGATGGCGTTGGTTTCTTCACAACTATGACTAATTTACGAAACGTAAGTAAGGAATTAGGAAGAAACGTATTAAGTAGGATTGAGCAAGGAGTTACAAGGCTAATACATTTATCCAATTATTACATTACATTTACCAGCATACGTTGCTGAAATGATAAAAATAATAAAAGAAACCGATAGGAATATATTTATTAAGCTAACGAGTGGGTATTTTAATAATTAATTTAATATTTCCATATTCAACCTACCCTCTCAAGTTTGAAAACTAAAACTTAGAAAATCAGATACCTACCTACTTATAAATTGATATTCAATTTTAACATAGTAGGTTAATAATTAGGAACAATTTTCTTTAAAATAAACTTTTAATTATAAATCGTTTGAATGTTTGCAGAGACAAGAAACTACAAAAATATTTTATCATATAAAGCAAAGCAACGCCATCTAATAACAGCATAATTAAATTTTGTTAGTCGTTAACTGGTTTTACGCTAGATGGCGTCATTTATCGCTTCATACGATTTTGTTTCTGTACTACCCATGCACTTTTGCAGCCTATCGTACCTATGAAGCGAAGTTTGCGTAATATCTTCAGTAATAATAGCGAGCTTAGCTTTTGGTAGCAATTATTTGCTTTAGGTAGGTTTACCTAAAATTGGATTGGTAATTTTAAGACAACAGTCTGATAATTTCGTAATAATTATGATATTGTGATGTGTTAGTTAGTTTCATACTTGAGGAGAATTTAATATCTCATTTGTCGAAGTAGTTGAAAGACTACGAGAAAAATGGCAAATTACCGCATAAAGAATCCACTTAAATATAATTTATTACATCGGGTTAGTTGTAATTTGTTACGTTGACTTCGGGGTCAAACTAATAAAACCATAATTTTTATTTGTACGAACAATTTTTATACCTAATGGTTCTTTTTCCATGCAGTTCAATTCAATGATTGAATGATTGAGAGTTCATACTTGTTTTATTAATAAGGCAAATAATATATAAGTTGATATGGTCAACACTACCAGCGATTTATTTCGGTGTGATCCCCTGAACGCCCCTTCACCCCCCCTCCTCGAACCCCTGCTACGGTCGTTGACCCCTATAAAAACATTAAATCGTTTTTTATTTTATCGTGTTAAGATATCGATACTAATCACATCTGTAGTTTCACGAGAAAAGCGAAATTTACCTAGCCTTTTCCCTCCAGTCTTACCGGATGTACCGGGTAACACAAAATATTAAATAACGCTTATATCTAAAAGAAACGGAAACCATATCCTAAACTAACCGTTATTGTCTAAAAATATTCTGCGGATGAAGGGTTGCAAATTATCTAATTTTCTTCCTTGAAAATTTAGCTTAGAATTTATTATACAGTTAAGAAAAATACAACTTTTTCAATCCTCTCACGTAACAAAAACTTTCCGCAGCCGTGTTCTAAGGTTTTCGTCCAACAGTTTGACTTTTTACTTATAGCTTTTGATATCCTTTGTGCTTAGAATGACCAGATACATTTCGTAGGAAATGAGCCTCCCAATTATTTACCGTAAAGGCTCCCGGAGAAATAAATCCAGATAAGTGATTCTTTAAAAAAACTATAAGACATACATTGGTATCCCATGTTGCTGCATTATGAGGCTGCAGGGATGCCATGTAATAATATTTTATATTAAATAGTTTATGGGTAGTAACTTCAAGCAGCATCGCGATGGTTTTGAAAATTTTCCTCCAAAAATATTCATGTTAAAGTCTATTAGGAGGCAATGGGGTGATAGTTTTAGATCATATATCGAAAATATCTCCATCAGGCAGCTCTAGTGTGTGTGTGCTCACGGTCGACTGATCTACAATGACTACAATCTTTAGTGATATGGATTGCGCTCGGTTTTCGTAGCTAGTGACCCGTGTTAATCGTCTAAATGGAATTACCGATACACGCCATGTTCCGACTCGATTCATTAAACAAAAGACCAAGTAATTGGCTAATGACTTGGGTCTCGCTACAGCCTGCTCATTGAATTCGATAATAGGCATGCATATACAGGACCGATGAATTAGTATTTTTCGTTTCTTTTCACCTTCCTTTAAAAATGATACCGAAGCGAAAGTACGGTAGCACCTGCCAAAACCAATATTTCTCTGACACTCGCAGACCACCTAACAGGCCTTGAGGGCCATCAAACTGATTCTCTTCCTCTTGTTCAATAACAGTTGCTCGTAAATAATGTTCAGTAGTTGTAGATAAATGGCTGCGTGTGATAAACTGTCATGTATGTATCAAGTGTGCCAGTTCTCACGTAGAAAATCCTGTCTCTTTCTCTTTCGTGAAATTGTGTCACAACCACCAATACGGTCATCTTTGCGATGATGACAATTGGGTGGCCGCTCGTGGAAAATATTATCACAGATACTTTAATCCGACACTAAAGTTACTATGGACTCCTGTCGTATGATAAATTCGTGTTTCATCCTAGCGATAAATTTGAATCCTAACTAATATTATTAACTAGCTTTTGCCCGCGGCTTCGCCCGCGTGGAAGTCGGAAAAAATCCCCGGGAACGTACACCTGGGTTTAAAAGTACCCTATAATTATAATAACCTAGGTTATAAATTATCTGTGTGCCAAATTTCATACAAATCCGTTCAGCTATTTTGCGCCAATCCGGAACATACCTACATCCAAACAAACAGACAAACGAACCAACAATCTTTGAAACGATTTTACTAATTATTTATAGGTACGAAAGTGAGTGTGTTTGTTTGTTACACTTTTAAGCTAAAATGGCTGAACTAATTTGGATAAACTTTGGCATACAGATAGACCATGACCTAGGTTATGGCAATGACATGAGCTACTTTTCATCCTGGATCGCAGGCGAAGTTGCGGGGAATAGCTATAAAGTGTCGCAACACGCAGCACACTCCATACTTTATTATTTATTGCCTAAGAAATCTGAATAAAAAGTTTGCATAACAGCGAAGTGAAAAGTTACTAGCTTATCACAATGACCTGTTTACGACTAGACTTGATTATGCCCTATTAGTTGATCACCGCAAAATATAGGTACGTATACTAAGTAGTGCAATATTTCGGAAATCAATCCTAGTTCATATTTAGAAGAAGTACTACATCAATAATCAAAGGCATACCTACTTACCAAACCAAAAATCATTATAATATTATGTTAATAGGATGACTTTCGGCTTGGCAATTTTTAAGGTGTGTGTTTACTATAAACTTAAAGCATATTTGAAAAGCTCAGTACCTGCAAACTAGAACATGACCACTAACTAGCTGTACAAGCTATACATTTCTAAACAGAAACTTCGCTTGCAGTGTGAATTTCGGAAATGTTTCGTAAAACAGTGAGTGGTCGTCACTCGAGACATTTCCTCTCACGTAACACGAGGCTTGATAAACATTCCTTTACTTACTTACAATTTAACTCCCAATCTCTCGGCCGCGGGGAAACATTTTACAAATACGCGTCCGCATTTTGTTCAAGCGACGTAATTCCGGAATTTTTTACGAGATTTCCTTAGTGTTGTAAAGTAAATAAAGATGTTTATTTACTCCGGCTTCAAAGAATGTCTCACGAATTTACAGTCACCGAAGACATCTTCAATGTGATCACATTTTGAAGTCGTTGTTCACAATACCACGTTCATAGATTTATTTTATTGCAATTTTATAGGTTTTCGACAGTGCTGCCTCAATAACACTCGGTGTTTATGGAATTTATGTTTTGTAACATGTGCAGTAATACTGATTTAAGATATTTTGTAAAAGCTATTAGACAAGCAGTACTAGCACCAAACGCCGAACAATTACACCTTAAGTTTGGGAGAAGGTTACAATGAACAAGCCACAATATAAGTTTTATTGTTATTGAAATGTGTTAATTTTACAACAACATAAATACTAGTAATAATAATAGGCATAAATGTTCCAATCAACATGCAACGAAACGCGATCGGTAGTAGTTTCATAATCAGCCTATAATGTTTCCACTGCTGGGACAGGCCTCCTCTCGGTGAGAGGGAGTGGGCCGTAATCCAATACGCGGGTCCAGTGCGGGTTGGCAGATGTCACATGCTGTCGAATTTTTGGTTCTAGGACATGCCGGTTTCCTCACGAAGTTTTCCTTCACCATTTTGAGAGCAGTGGTGATGAAATAATTTACACAAAGTAAAGCGCCTGTCTCGGTTGGAACCTACGACCTACAACTCGTAAGTCGCGGCCGTTACCACTTGGCCACGACTGCTCACTCGGTGTTTTTTTTTTTATTATTTGAAATGGGCTTGCTCTTGAGTCCTGCTAGGTCAAAGGTTACTGAGACAAAGTCGACGATGGAGCGAGCGTACCCAGAGATGAGAGTATGAGAGCATAGTAGTTTGTTACAATGAAAAAAGGCAGAAACAATACTAGGTATATTTAGAACTAAACATTGCTTTAATTTATGATAAGATATTTAGTAACAGACAGTTTTACAGCAAATACTTAATTATCTTTAAAAGTTTATATAAACGCCAATTATTATTATTGCCAGTTTCTTGTTATCTGCGAGTTAACGTTTATTCGGTAAACGAGCTTCAATTAAATTTTTGATCTCCATTATAAACTTTATTTCTTCTTTTTATTGGAGTTTTATTTATGGAATTTCCACCTTGAAACAACTTTTCTCCTCATAACTTTGTTACTTCAGACTCATAATTTGAAATTCACGATTTTCTGTACCTACTGATACCTATTAGATTTTACTCATTTAGGGTGTCCAAGTCAATAATTATTTTTTACCAGTAAAAATTGAGGCGAAAATCATCCGAACAAGAGACGTCGGATCGTTCATCTCCGCAAAATGTATATCACTTTGCATCAACTATAAAACACAACACCTGTTACAGATAACAAGTATCATCAACTTTCACTTTGTTCGTCTTTAAAAATCCTTTGACTTCTTACTAAAAAATTGCGACTGAAAAACAGTTTTACTTTGTTCCAAAGTTTGTCTTTCACATAAATCAGCTTTGTTGATAAAAGTATTATGTTTTCCTTTCAGTCCAAATTAGTAGTAGGTATAATTAGGGTTCGGGGCAAAAGTTGTTGTAATTGGAACTCTAAGTGACTTTTATTTAACGACACTTTTAGTTTAAATTCCGTTAAGTGTCTGGAAGTTGAAGATCCAGATGAACAGGTACAAAATAGGTAAAGAACCACACTACATTTCGGCTGTGCAATTTCAAAATCTAGCAACAGACATTTCTAAAAAAATCGGTGTTTTTGCATATTTGACTTACTAGATAATCTAGTACCTAAGTCAAATATGCAAAAACACCGATTTTTTTAGAAATGTCAGTTGCTAGGTTTTGAAACTGCACCACCGATTTGACATCATATTTCTCTACAAAGGATGTATATTCGTGTACTGTACCTACCTGCACAAGAGTAGAGAAACTAGTTTAACGTTACTCGAACGAACTCCGAAGGTTTCGAAATAATTAAATTTTTCAGCTTCACTTAGTTTTGCACGTTCCGCAACTTAACTTAGGCACAATTATTCATTCACAATAATTGATACACAAAACTAACTTCGCTGTTACAACAATCACGGGATATTGTTAACTAAGCCTTAATAAATTATGCTTAGTTTGTGCCTTAGGTGTCCTTGACCTATTCAAAAGCAAAATAAGGAAAGTTTAGAACCTACAGTAACCTGTAGCATAGTAAAAACAAATAAGTAGGGTATCTTCATACATAATTATTATGCATCGAAAACGGTTTGTAAGTAAGCGCGCTCGTACCTACGTATGCGTCGTCACACGCACACACTGACATATTTTATCGCTGCTACAGGTGCGCCAGTCGTGGCTACCATAGATTAATATACTAATAGTGGCTACGCCGCCGTACGTAATACCGCTCGTGCCCCCGCACGCTCCGTCGCTGCCCTGCTGCTCGTAATAATTTGTACGTTTACCTACCTACCTCCTTTAACTACAAATTCGTGAAGATGCCTACAAATTCGAGTAGCTATAGAAAATATTGCAGTGTTTATAGATGTCTCAATTTCCGAATTTAAAAATTATAATTTTCATGGTAAATGAAAAAGTAAAAAACACTTTATAGTGTAAAAAATACAATTTCATAATCATTTTATTTGAATACATGCATGATTCAGTAAAACCACATTATAATTATTAATCATATTTCGATAGTAATTTTTCAAACAACTAAACAGATAACATGACGTAGGTAATGAAATAAATGTAGTCAGCTCCTGGTATATGTAGAAAAAATATTAGACTATTATATTAGGCTATTATCGCTCGCTCGGGGCTCGAGTTGGCATACTTATTTGTTTTTACTATGCCTGTAGCTTCACTGAAGTTTATTCGATGCTTCCACAGAGCTTCAATATCAATAGTAATCTAACTTTGCTTGTATAACATCGAGAATCGATCTGTTACTCAGGAGCTCGTTATATATTTAGATTAGGGTGCAGCTCACTCCTTGCCAAGCTCGGTGAGTTAATATCACTCAACTGATAAGTTTCTGTGTGTCTATAGATTAATCTATTACTTGATTTTGTCATACATTATGATAGTTTGTAATTTAACTCTTGATTAATTGTAATAATTTCTCCTTTTTTCTACTGCTTTTCAATAATTATGTAAACGAGATTACAATACTCTATTCTATTTACTTAATAATAACTTATACAATAGCTCAGGTCTAGTTGAAAACCAGCGTGAGGCACTAATTGTCTGGCATTATTGCTGAAGGGCCTTTTTGGCGCAGCCGTGAGGCAAACTTTCCTGCCAATTACTTACATCGGACTTTACGCTTTTTATTTGATCTTTATTTTCTGTTTTTCTATCTGATGTATCTGGTGTATTGTGTGTCTTTTAGTCTGTGCTAAATAAATGTATTTTCTTTCTTTTTTTTCTTTCTATGCGTGGAATTGGTAGCAGAACAAAAATCAAATAACTGAAGCTAAACTAACTCGAAACCTTTACTATTGAAACTTTCTCATTCTAAAAAAAACATCGGTCATTTGACGAGCTTTCAATGAATTGAAGATCTTTACAAACGATACAATGCACCGTACTTTAAAGAGGCACCATAACGAACTTCTCGCTTTCATTTGATTTGTGAAGAGGTATTTTAAATAGAAAATGGACTGGAGAAATCCATGAGATTTAATTAAAGAATGCAGAAAGTTTTAGTCTTGAGCTTCTCAAAGTTGTGCTGCCTAATTTACTTTGGAAAGTGGACTACTTACTCGTAGATCGCTGGCCCTGTTTTCATTCAATTCATTTTAACAATTGAGCTCAAGTTTGGGTTTGCAGTACATTTAACTGTTATATTTGATCCAGATAAGACTGGAGTATATAAAGATAGGAATACAAGAATAGATATACACTGATTTGTGTTCAACGTATTCATTAATTATTAAAACTTAAGAAATATAGATTTAAATAAAATATCTACTTTCATAAAAACTTTTGTATACGTAATAGCGAGATCAAACCAGAGTATTCTTTCGTATACATTATACAGGGTGAAATTGAAAACATGCGACAAATCGAAATGGGAGATTGTACTCATCATTATGAACAACTTTTACTATGGGAGCAAACCTGAAATCACGAAAAAAAAATAAGCTGTTCCCTACATTTATGTTCGAGTAACTCGTCAAAATGTAGGAACAGCTGATTTTTTTTTCTCGATTTCAGCCATGGTCCCATAGTAAAAGTTGTTCATAATGATGAGTACAATCTCCCATTTCGATTTGTCGCATGTGTTCAATTTCAACCTGTATATAAAAATGGATGTTGGTATTATATGAGATTGATAAAGTCGGATACCGTTTGACCGATCACTATGAAAGTTAGTACATAATATAGGTATGTATTTTTGCATGGAGGTGGTTTTTAAACAGTTTTTCTCCAAACTCCATACGGGCGAAGCCACGGCCAATAGTTAGATGATAATTAATAGAAAAGTATATACATAGTTTACTTACTAGTTACTTCCTAGGTAGGTACCTACTTAAGTTAGAACAAAATCCTTTCATAGTTTTTCACAAAAATAACTTACAAAAAATTCAAAATTCAAAAATATTTATTTATATCTTAAGCATTGTGTCATACATAAATTGCGGCAGCTCCAGTAATTTACAAAAGTACTTGTGTCGGAGCTGCCTTTCTCTTCCCATATGTGGTAACTAAATACAATGATGAGGCGTAAAAGGTTTAAAAAGAAAAATAAAATAAAACATTAATTTAGCCTGCAACTCTGTGTGTATGTCTATGTGTGCCTATGTATGCGAGTGTGAGTGTGTGTGTCTATATGATGTGAGTGTACCCATTTTTTTCTCTCTCATTCCCGAAACTAAAACTCAATTCCCGCTCTGTCTCATTACAAATACTTGGATCACAATCACTATGCTGAACACACCATCAAACTAATCTAACAGCCGATATCAGAACTGCCTTGTACGTAACAGAACGATTATTACTAACATTTTCTCTAGCCGCTATTGTACTATTATATAAACGGTTCAATGAAAGACAATGAAGCGTACGTGTTGATAGTAGTACGTTGTTTCCTATATGACGTGTTATTTTTATGATGCCATTGAGTTAAATAACTAGAGAAGCAAACCTCAATAAAATGTGTCAAAAAAGTGTAACCACTATTTAAACGCGAAGACGTAGCTCTGAAACCACTAAACATTTCAAAGTAAACATATATCTGTCTCACTTACACAAGTCGCAAGAATAATACCGGTACTTAGATTAGACAAAGACCGCAATATAAACATGCAATGGCGGGATGGGGTTGCCTACCATGCAAAATCTTACCCAACTTTTTAAGCCATAAATGACGTTCAAAAAAAACGTTAGGCCAAATTATTTATAAAATATTTGAATTATGTATTTCTTATTCGATGTGTATTAGAAGTTTATAACTAATGAAAATAATTAAGACATTTTTTTTTTGAATATTTTTTGTTTATTCAGTTAGTCTCTTTTCTCAGTAATCTGATTATTTCCACCCATTTATCACGGCGTGATGCATCTTTAGGCACCCTGCAACGTTGTTATTATTTAAAAAAATATTTAAAATCACTTATTCCATAAATTAAAAACTCCCATAAATGTGGGAAACTAAAACTAAGTTTTTAGTGGTAACATTGAACCTAATTTAAAAAAAATCTGCATTTTATTTATTTTACGTTGATATAAACACAGAAACAATAAATTTACGTGTGGAAAGTAATTCCGGTTAATTGATTATGTTTTTGTGATCTTGAATCGCACTCTTTCACAACGCATTTACCCATTTTTGTCGCGTGTCACTCCGTTCAGTTCAATTTGGCGCCACACAGAGCACTGAAGTGACGTTAGCTGCTCATACGGCTGTGGCCTTATGTCAAGTGGCAACGCCTTGGCGCGGTAATTACTAATCTAGTGTAACATGTATATCAATGTATGATGCACAAAACATTAAAAGATGTAATTATTCAAAAAAAGTAAGGGGGTTATTTTGCATCTGGAAAGGTGAACCTTACATAACTCGTGATGCACCGCTGCAGCCTGTACCTTCAACGCTGCAGTGTTGTCAAAAGATACTATCAACATCAAAGGCGACCTAAGGTCCGGCCGCGCTAAATTTTCCAAAGATGTAAACAACAATGGCCGCTCGAAATAGAATAAAAAATCGATATACAAGAACATTTATTTTGAATAATGTTTGTTTTCGTCTAAATCTCCGAGCTAACTAGGGGAAAACATACATTACTTAAAATAAATGTTCTTGTATTCGATTTTATTCTATTTCGAGCGGTCATTGTTGCTTACGTCTTTGGCAAATTTAGCGCAGCTGGACCTTAGTAGTGCGCTTTCTAATTGCCAATTAAATAACCAGAACTTGCCTGAAATTTTCACACTTTACAGTGACACCATTATGGTTCACTTATTAAGATTTAGGGTTGATTTTTCCAACATCAGATAATTTTATCCGAGGAATAATTTTGAATTTTTGACAGTTCTGCCATACTAAATCTGCCAGACGTTAATTTTATTCCACGAATAAAAAATATCTGTCGATTGAAAGACTGCCCTTAGAGAACACAATTTCAAAGAAATAGATGTCAGTTTTGTCTATTTTGTTTTTGTATCTTGAGACTATACTGCTAATAAAATGTATGTGAGTATTCACATTTGTTGTCACATTAGTTCTCCGGATATTTGAGCGTCCTAATAGAACGGGATCTACCCTTATTTGAATAATTTCCATTAGCCCGCGGTTTACTTGAACGTCTCTGTAATTCACATGTAGTTCTGTGTGTTTAGGACCGTACTGTGATTTCATAGTTTATTCAGTTATATTTTTCGTCCACCGTGTGTTTACAGAAGAACGGAAGGGTTTAATTTTATAAAATATAATGTATGGTGTATGTTTAAAAATGAACGGAATATGTTTATCCACAAAACATATTTCACCGAAATATTGCGATATTAAGTTTTTAATTAGATTTTTAATTTAACCAAACCGAAGTGATGTACCTAAATAAAATCTCGTATTCCCCTAGCAGGATATAATTTCATTAATCAAACCATTTACTTGAGTAAAATGATCCTTGAATAGCTATTGTGTACTATAAGATTTGTCATCAAGTTAAGTAATTCAATTATAACCGTTTTCAATTAAATTCAACGGTATCAAAAGAAATGGCTAACTCAAGTGTTAATCAAGTAAGTGCGCGTTAATGTTAGTGGATTAGTGACAAACGGACGTGGATCTATTATAGTTATTTTTATGGTTTCAACCATTGTTTCTTCTCTATTACACCACAATTTTACCTACATTAATTACATAACATATATAATCAGCCTATAATGTTCCCACTGCTGGTACACAGGCCTCCTCGCAGTGAGAGGGAGTGGGCCGTGATCCACCACGCGGGTCCAGTGCGGTTTGGAAAATGTCAAATGTCTACGGATTTTTGGTTCTAGGACATGCCGGTTTACCTCACGATGTTTTGCTTCACCGTTTTGAGAGCAATGGTGATGAAATAATTTACACAAAGTAAAGCGCCTGTCTGGATTCGGACCTTCGACCTACAACTCGTAAGTCGCGGCCATTACCACTTGGCCACCACTGCTCTACCTACATTCATTGGGAAGTAACATTGATTACATAATCACATTATAATTATCTGCATAATTTAATTAGGAAGTAGATGTTTTTGATGAACAGTGAGCTTGAACTAATAAGAAACTCTTGAGAACGTTACTTCAGCCGGCACAGTTGTGTAGATATAAATCACATGAGAAAAGAAATTACATGAGAGTAACATTTTAGTGAAAGTTATAAAGCCTTCGTCAACGTAATAGTCCTGACCCGAGCAACATAGTCACAATGTAAATATTCTGAAATCTTTCCGAAACATTAATTTAGGAAAGGTCTAAAGGATGATTTTCACCAAACGGCTCGCGTCGGATCGGATCGGAACGAATTTTACAATCTTTAAACGATATTAAATCGAGTACACTACCAAGTCGTGTACAGCAGCTTGACCGCGGGCGTCTTCCGCGACACGCGATCGTAGCCGAAAGTATGCTGCGATGCGCGATCGGCTCCGTTCGCCTGTCGTCGTATCGGATCGAATTCTTTCGGCTGTTGTCCAAATATTTCTTTTCCTCTTCTGTGTTTAATGATTATTTTCTTCTACTTCTAATGCAATAGCCAACAATACTACGTCAACTTCAACCATTTTCAAAAATTAGAACACGTCAACATGGTAGGAATGAAACTATTTGACTAGGCGCAGAAACAGATGCGTTCGCAAGCATTGGTACGGAGCCGATCGTATGCGTCGACATGCTGCCGGACGCGATCGGCTGTCGCCGCATCCGTTCGTATCCTTTCCGATCCGATGCGATGCGAGCCGTTTGGTGGAAATCATCCTTTATTCATTCAAGATTCATCACTTGGCATGTTTATCTACCCACGCTCCCTCTGTGCGGTCAAGCCCGTGTTTAATTTCCAGGTAATTGTGTACAAGTTGCGGATAGTCGTAAAGTGTGGGAACTGAGTCATGGTCGATGAGATTCTGTGTTCGGGTCGCAGGTTTAGATTCAGGTTCTGTCTATTCTTTTGCTAATTGGTTGGGGTCAATATGGAATATTAATTGTATTTTGTTAAACTTATGAATTTACTTTAATCATAATAGATTAACGTAGGTATGTTTTAAGAAATATATTGCGTTGCATCCAGTGGCGTGCCTAGGGGTCAAACTTAGGGCAAGCCACTCAAAAAAAACCTACCGTATCGCTTGTCGACGTTGTGCCTCCGATTGAGTCGTTTTAGTTCTTACTAATATTCATATTTCATAATTGTAGGTTTTTGCTAATAGCTATTAAAATGAATGTTTTTTAATGGCACCATTTTTTCTTATATAAATTAAGGTAATCCTTTACAAAATCGTAACTTTTTTATTTTTGAAGTATTAGTTTCGCGTAAAATATGATAAGACGTATAAGAGTCATCTATTATTGTATGTACATTATTGGCACAACAGAGCTCTTCGAGTTAGTTCATATTTCACTCTCCCGCAACAGTCGCTTTGCAAAATATTACAATCTGGCCGATTGGCCACTAGATGGCGCACAAATAATTGATTGATTTCTAACTACACATTATTGTTTACGATGTTGATTGTTGATAATATTTATAATTTGATTTACTCACAATGTTAACAGCCATAACTCTTCATTCTTTGCTTCTTTACCACAGACAGATGACAAACATCAAACCACACGGAAGACATGAAGCAAAGATACAAGCGCTGAGCAATTGCCTCTATTTAATGAGGTTTTAGACTCGTCGTGACCTCGGAAAGGAAGTTCTTGTTGTGCTAAATGACACACAACATCAACTAACTTTTAAAATCCGCCCCTAAGACTCTCTGGCCGAAAAACAGCGCGATTGTGATCGACACGCGTATTGTATTTAGAAATATCGTCAAGCACATAATTGACGAGATAAAGAAGTTACGATTCGTGTTTTACCAAAAGTACAGAATGAAACAACAGCATTCGTGTGCTTTTGAGAATTCTGATGTCTTTTACTGGCACCAGCGAAGTTATTTAAATCATCGTAACCTGATATTCCAAGCGGTATTTCTTTTGAGAAAAATATGCAACACTAAGTAACAGAATAATTTGTTGATATGAGAGCAGCCTATATTCCAATGAGTATTGTACGCTGATCGACTAAAATGCCTATTACGTGATTTAGATTTCTGAGAAATACTCAAATCAATTTGTCTGTAAAACTCAAAATATTTACCTTTCCGAGTAACGATTGCACACGTTTTAATCCATCACAAGGAACAATTATTGCATGCGTTTCCGAATTCATTTTAATGACAAGAAACTTTTTAATCAATTTAAAACAAAGGTAATTACCGCAAAAACTAAACACAACACTTAACTTCACAGAAAATGAAAAAAAAAAACAAAACAAAAAATGCACCAGTAACCGATCAAAACTTTGAACTAATAGACTCGCGCAATGCCTCGCGATCTTACTATTTACACACACACGCGCGTCGTTATACGTTTCATTCATAAAAAATCAAAAGCCAGGCTTAAAAATCAGTACAATTTGGGAAATAAGTACATACAGTACCCGGCGATAAATATTGCACATCGATCTTTGGAAAGAGACAATCGGCTAATTTCGGCTTCGTAGAGCCTTATCTCTGTCGCACGAAATACAAACAGTCCGGTATCTATTAGGAGCTGTTAAAACAATTATGATTTGCTTCTTTTGATAATTCTTTTTATTCTTTGTATAAAATACACCAATTTTTCTATAAATGATTGCTTTAGGTTGGGGTAAAATAAAAAGGTTCCCCTATTTTTCCTAAAGATGCCATAGTACAACTTTAAATTATATAAATTTGAGGGTGTTGACAACTCTAGATATATATTTTGAACTGGACGCGACCGCACTCTATTGCACTTGAACAACGACTGACAAAACGTCCATAGGTAGTGTGCGACAGAGATAACGCACTACGAAGCCGAAATTAGCCGATTGTTTCTTTCCAAAGGTCGATGTGCAATATTTATCGCCGGGTACTGTACTAGTGTTATCAACAACGTGAACAATTTCTATACAAATAGTCAAAGGTCTAGAAGCCAGATTTGAAGCCAACTGGTGCGAGCGAGACGGGTTGATTTTGTTGTTGCGCTCTAGATTGCTAAGCGGCATTGGAGATGTTTGGCAACGATGCGCGTGATGAAAATGCGCGGAATTTGAAATTATTCATTGAGTATGTAAACCTGGCAACCTTGCATCGTACTTACGTATAGCGGGTGCCGGGACGTGCGGAGTTTATTTTTTATTACCTATTCTTATCAATATCTTTATAAGTTTACTTGTGTATTTTTTTTTTAATTATTAAGTTCGCGCTTCATTGAAAACCAGGCTTTTCGGCTTTAGTAAAAGGCACGCCCCTGGTTGCATCCAATTTGCCTGATGAAATGAAAAAACTGTGTGTGCTATGAAAATTTAATTCACCGATCATCCCGGTGCTTCTGGCTTCAGTTCATTTGCAACGCCAAATAGATCAAACCGATTTGAACATAAGAGTACAAATTGGATTTCATACTAATATTCAATTCAATATCAACACCCAAGTTTAGATTATCTCTTCAAAAATTCGCATTCCATCTTTTACAACACATCTCTCTATTTCACAAGACAGAATTCCAAGTACTTCCAGACTGTGTGAGCTGATAATACGATTACCGTGCAATATAGGTATGCGAGGGAACCCGACGATGTGTGACGATGACGTCACGTAGCAACATACTGAAATGCTGCATTTACAAGTATTAATATCTTTATGGGGAGTTGCTTGGTATTAACACAAGTTTGTGGACCTTTTACTAAACCTTTATTAATTTTTCATAAAGTTGTTAATGGCTCCGAAGCGAAGATTTACATTAGCATTTTATTGCATTCATTGGCAGAAAATAGTATTGGGTAGCCGTAGTCAACGGTGATTTCATTTTGGGGCTGATTTTTCAAACGACAGATAATTTTTTATTAATGGAATAAAATTGACGTCTGCCAGTTTTTAGGGTTCCGTAGTCAACTAGGAAGTTAGGAACCCTTATAGTTTCGCCAAAATCTGAAAAGTAGAACTTTATAAGGACTTTCTAGGAAAATTATTTTGAACTTGATAGAAACAACAGTTTTTGTACAAAAAAGACAAAAAGTTGTACAAAATCATTTCTGGACTAAGTTCGTAGTATATTCGTATATGCAAGCATTGTTTTTTAACTTCGTTTACATATTTTATTATCCTGAACGTATCTTTTTTCAAACAAAAAAAGAATTATTAAAATCGGTTCTCGCAATCCAAAATTACCACCGAAAACTTCTGGCACGTCTATGTATTAATTAATAACCCAATTCCCCGAGAGATGGCGCTGTAGGTACTTATTACATTGGGTCGGGTATTATCGAATTGTACGTGGGAACACTTATTGTGACGGACGGGAAACTACGGAACCCTACACTGAGCGTGGCCCGACACGCTCTTGGCCGGTTTTTTGTAAGGAACAACTGTCAAAAATTCAAAATTATTCCTCCGGTAAAATTATCTGGCGTTGGAAAAACCACCCTTTTAGTATTATAAAGTGATGAATAGAATTTGTGTTAATTTAAAGAAAATATAAGAGATTAAGAGAGGAAACTGGTACACAGCATTTTACTAAAAGCTGCCAGCACCACAGCATAAGCGACGATCGAAAATGATAGCACATCAATATGAGCCGTATCAAATGACTCGAACATGACCGACATCGACGTCGATGGTGAACATTTACAATGTTATTGGCACTTTGGACAATCATCGCAGCACAGTGTGTGTGAATGTGCTATTAGATAAGGAGAATAGCGTGTGTTGCGTTTGGTACTGTCCGTAGTTTCTCTTGAAATGTGTTCGTTGTGCATCACAACATCAAGAAAGTAATACTGACCACTTGTTTTAAAAATATACTGAGACGAGACGCCATTAGGATTTTCCTTTCTTATTTATTGTTTTAATGAAAATTGGTCAGGATGTTATTTGAACATTTGATTGAAAACTTATTATGATTTAAATTACGATGATGTTACTCCTATGACAAAGAGGTGTTTATTAAATGACCCGTGGCCAGTTAAAGCTGCTTTCCTTTTGTTTGGTTAGACAGAGAACCTGTTTCCAGAGGCAGTCATCCATTGTAGCAAATGCTTCCTTAGCCTGCCTGCATTCACCTTGATCCGCTCAAAGTTTATTATGTTGGTCTCTGGTGCATTGCCTGACCAGAGTGCGTAAATATCCGAAGGAGAGTGGCACGATGGGCTCAGGTCCCACTGGTGCCATGTTCGACTCCCTTCTGGCAAGTTAGTCAGCTGCATCGTTACCAAGCGAACCGCTGTGTCCTATTATCCATTGATACCATGATCACAACGTTTACGCAATGACTTCTCAGTTACATCGTATATTGTTCGAATGAAAGCTGAAAGGCAAATAAATTAAACTGAAAATAATTATGTTCGTAACGTAGGGTTGTCACACTTACGCCCGGATAACATACATAGGTACTCGTTGTTTATTTAATTGAATGTTGACAATATCGATTAAAGACTCCAATGAAAACTCGATGACTATAAGAAGTTAAATAGTAAAATAGTAAAAGAAAACTGAGTAGTACTATCTTATTGAAACATTATCACAATATTTCAAATTCAACTTCTGCAATGCATATTATAATTTATGATATAATAAGGCGAAAGCTTTATTGTTTACTAGCTGCTGCCCGCGACGTCGTCTGCGTGAACGCTCTACAGCACCAAAAATACCTAAGATGCCAGTGTCGCTATAGCATTATAAGTAAACAACATTTAAAATAGCATTAAAATATAAGTTTTTTTAGGAATGGGAAGTTATGAGGTATGCGTGGTATAAATACTGCCTCGCCAACGCCACAACCCGTAAGAATTTCCGCCTCAATGGTGTGTCTGTAGAGCGAAATGACTTTAGGGTGGGTCCCACACAACACAACTTCAGAGGAGATAGGTTCCGAAGAAGCATAATCGGGACACCGACCTTCAGCTTGATGGTATGCGCTGGAAGTCCACTTGCTGACAGGGAGTTCAGAAATTCCACAGGATAATGTGTGGCGTCATCTTGCTCGACAACAGTGTTTATCGAGGTGTAGACCACTTCATTCCCCTCAATTTCCGAGAGAATGCATTCGTTACTTGCTGCAGCCTGATCATTTTTGGACGTCAAAATGGCCCGCTCACACACCCAAGAATTCTGCAGGTGCAGTATAAGACTGATGTCCCCGTACACACAGCAAATGAGTTCTTCTAAGCTGGATACCACTCTACCGAGAGACTCTGGAAGCACCACCTGTCCACCTCTCTGTTCTGGTAGAGTGCCTTCGCCAAGATTTAGAAGGACATTGGAGAATTCTTGAGCACGTGCATTGCCGCCGAGCCGAGCTCTCATATACATAATGGTCAAGCGCAGCGTACGAACTCGTGACCACAACGAAGATAGTTTCAACGAAGCATTCACCTCGTCAGCCCTCGATCCCCGTGTCACCACGGGAAGCGTTTGCCGGAAATCGCCACTGAACAGAACAGCTGTGATACGACGCATCAAATGTTCGTTCCTGCGGATGTCCTGCAGGGTTCCGTCCACGGCCTCAACTGCCTTCCTATTGGCCATCGTACACTCATCCCATACGATCAAAGAGCAATCCTTGAGCACGTGTCCCTTATCGCTGTTACGTGACACACCACAAACAGGCGTTTCGGCGCTCTCTAAATCGATAGGAATTTTAAACTTGGCATGTGCTGTCTTGCCACTCGGAAGCAGTGTGGCAGCGATTCCCGACGACGCTACAGCAATAGCAATTTTGCCTTGCCTGCTGACCTCTGCAAGTATGCAAGTGGTAACAAATGTTTTTCCTGTTCCACCAGACGCATTCCAAGAAAAACATTTGACCCTGGTTTTTTCCCAACGCTTTCAAGGACGGTGTCATAAATTTGTTTTTGCTCTGAAGAGAACAAAGCGACATGGTCATTTCGCCCGGATCGTAATTTGTCTCAGCGTTATACTCCCGATTTACACGGTCTTGATGCGGTGATGATTGGGGAGCTGGTAACCCATATTCGATCAGTGGATTGCCGCCGATAGAAATGATCACATCTTGAAGTGAACTGAGACAGGTGTTCAGCACGCGTTCATCAGTTACTCCGACTTCGTCTCCAGTAGAAACATAACTTTTTTGTAATACTTAACACCGCATTTTTTTTTAATTGTCATCCTCAACTCTGCTCAAGATTTTAAGGGTTTTGTTGGAACTTGAATTTGTCAAAACGAACTATACGATACAACTTTTATGAAGAAAATGCACATTGCCATCTATGAATTTTAAGAATAACTAACTACTAACCTCGCCAACATGATCAAATTTAAATTATTAATTTCCAAAAAGTGTCAACATGTAACTTGATTTGATTTTTATGAAATCTCATAGATGGCGCTGCTTCAAAATTTTCTTTATTATACTACTAAAATTCATTAGTAAACTATGTTTTTTCTGCCCAAGTTACTTAAATGGCGTAGTTTTTATAGTGTAAAGCTAGATAATAGCATGGCTTACTGAAAAACAACATTTAAATATGCGTCGTTAGATTACACGCTGTCACAGAATGCGTAAGAAAAATAAAGATTCACAGCTCCTCCCCCATAGGTGATAGCGTGATAATATGTAGCCTATATGTTGACCCGACCTCATAGTAATATTCATGCAAAATTTGAAGTAAATCCATGCAGTACTTTTTGAGTTTATCCCGGACATACAGACAAACAGACAAACAGACAAAAATTCTAAAAACTATATTTTTGGCTTCGATATCGATTGTAGATCACGCCCCAAGTATTCTTTTAAAAAAATATTCAATGTACCGTTTTGACTTTCCTACGATTTTATTATATGTATAGATTAAGCGACCCTGTTAACACCTCTCACCTTAATAAAATTAAAAGGGTACTTTAATGGCCTCTTTTTATAGTTGTAGTAAATATCTGAATCTTGCTAGAATCATTATGCTATAAAATATTTTAGTTCTAGCTGTAACCGAGTAATAATAATTTTATTATGACCCACTAGTGTAGTAATTATTTTTATCTATAAAATACTCATTGTCATTCTTGACGAACCTTACGACTAAGCTTAATAGAGTTCTCTGCTCACTCGAGTAAAATGATCCCTCACACGGTTTTTTAACAACGGAAAAAGCAAAATGTAAAAGCATTCTTCACCCAAGGTTGATTAAAGTCTTTCAGTGTAATTAAATCTTCCATGGATTAGATTTTGTACATAATTAAATAATAATATTGTAATATCTTTGCAGAAAGAAAGATTGTATAGCTCCTGTTTTTAATTATATTAGGAATAAAAAATTACAGAATGTGTTTTTTCTCAAAAGATAAAAAGATAATCCCGCTCCCCGACTTTACAACAGATAATCCTTGTAACGTTCTTTTTGGAACTGTATTTGCAAATTGTCAACACGATTGGTTTGCTTTCCTTACGCTTTTATAGTAGAAAAACAAGAGATTAACTAGTCCCCAAATTAAGTCGACTGGCGAGGCAACGAGTGGGGTAAGAAGTCGATATAAGAAAATTAAGTATTGATGCGTGAGATGGAGCTTGGAGTGCCCATTATAGATGAGTTGCGAGCGTAACTGCTAGTAAAAAAATGATTCACGATGCTTCTTGATACCAACTAAGTATAGTGCATGTTACTCTGTCTCCTTTTGATTCGGTATAATCTGAAGACATTTCGGTTATAAATTTTTGCTTCTTACGTGCTTTTGAGTTAGGTTTTACCCTCACATGACGCTACTGTAATATTATGTTCCGAGAGGTATATAAAATACCGTAAAATATCCGTAGATATTAAAAAAAGACTACTTTTTCCACACAATGTAGTTTTTCTCCTTTTGTGTGACGTATAAAAGACTTAACGCAGTAACCCTACAGACGGATGCTTATTGTGGTACATTGCGTCGAGGGTCGTCATCCGCCACACTCACAAACTCGAGCTATATTTTGTTCATGTGGGCAACGTAACGTTAGAATTTTAAATAAGCAGGTTCTTTTCCTTTAGAGACTTAGAAATTAAGAGGACAGAAATTTTCCACCAGGTAAAGCCAGTGCCAGGAAATCTTTAGCGTTATATTTCGAGGGTATTTCCACATGTCCAGGTGCACAAGGGCATCCATTGTGGACGAGTTACATCACGCAAATTCACGCGATCCGAACGGTGTTTTATTGAAACTTTCGACGGATTAGAGGATACTTTTTGATTCAAGGGTTAACTGTTATGTATGAACAACAGATTAGTCAATAGGTAAATATTGCACAAATACCTAGTATCTACAATATGTTTCAAAAGTTTGTTTTAAAGGTTATACCTACCATGAATTAAACAACCAAGTTTTGAAATAACTTACCGATTTAATATGCTCATCATCTTGATTTATGTTTAAGAAGGAATCCAAGAGGCATCGTATGTTTTTACGGAAAAATGGGCTCCGCAACCAATTTTGTTTGTTTGTGAAGTAGACCATATTATATACACTATTTGACGTCTTAGTGTAACAACTGTAATGAAATTATTTTATAGGATAAGCAATATTGCGCAATCACTAGGAATACGACAAATTTTTAATAAGGTAAGTATCTATAAAGATTCAAGCTCGTTTTCCGACTTACTGGTATAAGTCAGTCATATATCGTACTAAACAAAACAATATTTACAATTACTCCAACCAAATGTAGCCTCTTCCTTTTGTCTTCTACACAAATTGAGACCTCACCTCGAAGCAGAATCAATACGTTTTGTGTTTGTAGACAAACCTTTACCTTCATGAACTCGACCATTGAGTTAACAAATATACCTACGTCATCTCTCGAGACTGACTTTTACCAGTTGTCTGTAGAGAGAGACGACGAGGAAACAAGCTCTTGTAATCAAACTGGAGAACAAAGATGGATTTATTCACGCAACAATCATCTTGATTTGTTTTCTAAAATTTTTACCGAATCTGTATTTTTTTATCGCCTGATAAGTTTTGAAGTTATAAGCCTTTCTAGAATGATTTACAACATACGCCTCTACAGCGACCTCTACGGTATCTATACATATAATAAAATCGTAGGAAAGTCAAAACGGTACATTGAATATTTTTTTAAAAGAATACTTGGGGCGTGATCTACAATCGATATCGAAGCCAAAAATATAGTTTTTAGAATTTTTGTCTGTTTGTCTGTTTGTCTGTATGTCCGGGATAAACTCAAAAAGTACTGCATGGATTTACTTCAAATTTTGCATGAATATTACTATGAGGTCGGGTCAACATATAGGCTACATATTATCACGCTATCACCTATGGGGGAGGAGCTGTGAATCTTTATTTTTCTTACGCATTCTGTGACAGCGTGTAATCTAACGACGCATATTTAAATGTTGTTTTTCAGTAAGCCATGCTATTATCTAGCTTTACACTATAAAAACTACGCCATTTAAGTAACTTGGGCAGAAAAAACATAGTTTACTAATGAATTTTAGTAGTATAATAAAGAAAATTTTGAAGCAGCGCCATCTATGAGATTTCATAAAAATCAAATCAAGTTACATGTTGACACTTTTTGGAAATTAATAATTTAAATTTGATCATGTTGGCGAGGTTAGTAGTTAGTTATTCTTAAAATTCATAGATGGCAATGTGCATTTTCTTCATAAAAGTTGTATCGTATAGTTCGTTTTGACAAATTCAAGTTCCAACAAAACCCTTAAAATCTTGAGCAGAGTTGAGGACGACAATTAAAAAAAAATGCGGTGTTAAGTATTACAAAAAAGTTATGTTTCTACTGGAGACGAAGTCGGAGTAACTGATGAACGCGTGCTGAACACCTGTCTCAGTTCACTTCAAGATGTGATCATTTCTATCGGCGGCAATCCACTGATCGAATATGGGTTACCAGCTCCCCAATCATCACCGCATCAAGACCGTGTAAATCGGGAGTATAACGCTGAGACAAATTACGATCCGGGCGAAATGACCATGTCGCTTTGTTCTCTTCAGAGCAAAAACAAATTTATGACACCGTCCTTGAAAGCGTTGGGAAAAAACCAGGGTCAAATGTTTTTCTTGGAATGCGTCTGGTGGAACAGGAAAAACATTTGTTACCACTTGCATACTTGCAGAGGTCAGCAGGCAAGGCAAAATTGCTATTGCTGTAGCGTCGTCGGGAATCGCTGCCACACTGCTTCCGAGTGGCAAGACAGCACATGCCAAGTTTAAAATTCCTATCGATTTAGAGAGCGCCGAAACGCCTGTTTGTGGTGTGTCACGTAACAGCGATAAGGGACACGTGCTCAAGGATTGCTCTTTGATCGTATGGGATGAGTGTACGATGGCCAATAGGAAGGCAGTTGAGGCCGTGGACGGAACCCTGCAGGACATCCGCAGGAACGAACATTTGATGCGTCGTATCACAGCTGTTCTGTTCAGTGGCGATTTCCGGCAAACGCTTCCCGTGGTGACACGGGGATCGAGGGCTGACGAGGTGAATGCTTCGTTGAAACTATCTTCGTTGTGGTCACGAGTTCGTACGCTGCGCTTGACCATTATGTATATGAGAGCTCGGCTCGGCGGCAATGCACGTGCTCAAGAATTCTCCAATGTCCTTCTAAATCTTGGCGAAGGCACTCTACCAGAACAGAGAGGTGGACAGGTGGTGCTTCCAGAGTCTCTCGGTAGAGTGGTATCCAGCTTAGAAGAACTCATTTGCTGTGTGTACGGGGACATCAGTCTTATACTGCACCTGCAGAATTCTTGGGTGTGTGAGCGGGCCATTTTGACGTCCAAAAATGATCAGGCTGCAGCAAGTAACGAATGCATTCTCTCGGAAATTGAGGGGAATGAAGTGGTCTACACCTCGATAAACACTGTTGTCGAGCAAGATGACGCCACACATTATCCTGTGGAATTTCTGAACTCCCTGTCAGCAAGTGGACTTCCAGCGCATACCATCAAGCTGAAGGTCGGTGTCCCGATTATGCTTCTTCGGAACCTATCTCCTCTGAAGTTGTGTTGTGTGGGACCCACCCTAAAGTCATTTCGCTCTACAGACACACCATTGAGGCGGAAATTCTTACGGGTTGTGGCGTTGGCGAGGCAGTATTTATACCACGCATACCTCATAACTTCCCATTCCTAAAAAAACTTATATTTTAATGCTATTTTAAATGTTGTTTACTTATAATGCTATAGCGACACTGGCATCTTAGGTATTTTTGGTGCTGTAGAGCGTTCACGCAGACGACGTCGCGGGCAGCAGCTAGTTGTTAATAAAGACTTCTTGAAAATCATATAGACCGAACTAGCTTCTTTCGATGTATTCCATTTCACAATAATTTATTTGAATAAACCCCTGTTGGGTTACATGATTTTTATTGATTTGTAGGCATTTCTTTTATTATTTTATATTGTTTTTTCTTATCTATGAAAACCATGTTTGCGCTTTAGTTGGTATAAATAATGTTATAGAGGTAAACCAGTGCGGTAATGAAAATCTGATGATGTTGCCACGAAACCAGTACAAAGTAGTTTATTTACAGGGTTACAATTTCAGCACGTAATTTGCGGTTTTATGAGGGGTTTTGAGTGTTTTACGTAACAGGCTATTAACACAGTTTAATGACGCGATTCACTCCAGAAAATTGAAAGTTAATTTAATAGTAAATTTAATGATATCCAAAGACGAGATATCCTTACATAGTATATTATAACAAAGTCGCCGAAATGTCTGTACGTGCATAACTTCCGAATGACTGCAACAAATTGGATAATTCTTTTTTGTTGTGTTTGGTATTGCCAGGAAAAGGTTTGTATGAAAGAAAATTTGGAAAACTCGTAAAAAACAATTGCACCTGTGCGAAGCTGGGGCGGGCCGCTAGTTTATTATAAAAGTACTTTAACCGGTCAAGCGGTGCGCGTCGCCCATTGGCGACGAAACAATAGAAAATCAATTGTGTCTCATTAGCGGCGCTTGACAGATTAATAGATAAAAACATGAATAATTTTAATACTCTCAACAGCCTACATTGCAAATTCAATTCGCTTTACAACACACCAAATGAGGCTGTCACGTACAATTTCGAGGTAACAGATAAACTTTAGGATGACTTCACAGTTGGCTGGCTCACCCTCTACATTTACATAATATACACTCTCATTCCTACTCTACAAGATATATGAGCAAAGATGCGTGAAAGTGTTACATAGTATGATCCTTGTGATTTTACATTTTCCCTAGCGAAGAAAAAAACGATCATTATGAGCGATCCCTTTGATACTTTGAAGTCTTGTACCATTCTCGTGCGAAGATTCGTAAATTCCAAATAGTTTCCATATATTATATTTCTTGTTCCATTCATGCTCCGTTCACCTCATATTAAACTGATAAGTGAGGTGTGTGACGTCACAGGATGAACGGATCACTTTCCGCTAAGTACGCAACGATTCGGGGTGTCTACATAATTTATCACACCTTGAGTGCAGGTGATATTCTTGTGGATGGTTAACTATGTACAGTCAACAAAAGAGATAAGTATGCAGAATCTTCAGATAGAGTTGAAGTTTAGTAAGAAACCGAAGGATATTGTCGACTGAAATTTAATTTGATAAATGAGCTGTTTGTTTTCTAATAATAAAATTAAAATTTATTCGAGAACATCCATCGGTTTCTTACTAACCTTTAACTATATCCGACGATTCTGCATACTTATCTCTTTTGTTGACTGTATATACCTATGTCACCTGCTCACCGGTGACTTCTGACAGTATGGTCAAGGCATAGTAGGTACTTTGCTATTTTCTGTCGTTTTTATGTAGAGAGGATGGCTTGCACTTTTTGAGCAATGTTATCGTCATACTTTGTTAGTAGGTATTAATTCAAAAAAAAAAAATAGAAGATATCGCATTATTATAAATACAGAAAATGATATAAAACACAGAGAAATAAATTATCATTAATTAGTTCATTTTTTTTTTCATTTAGCATAAATCTAATCTTAATAATATTAAGCCAGTAAATAAATCATTTCTTTGCAAACATCCACAAAGAACCGACACTTTCATGGCAAAGTTCTCCAGTAATAACAATATCTTAGGAATTTTATTAGAGTTTATGGTCGCGTTCCCAAATATTAATTCTGACCTCATTAATAAAAATTGGCGGGCGGCGTAATTTCTATTGAATTCTGTTAGCTCATTTTTGTATATTTCGCCTCGTCTCTGAAAATCACGGAGAGTCAGAAAATGATTTGTAGGTACTTAGTAAGGTGGCGCAATTTCCTTGTAATATCATCTTGGTAGAATTTATTTAAGGGTTACCTAACAATCAAATACTTGGAAATTAATGTAATTTTGAATAAGTCTTAACTTATTTTATTTTAATTTTTTACATTTCTGTCTAACCTATAGTTAACAAATAATATTATTTCATCACAAAACGTACTTTTTCACTTAGAAATTCCTTGTTTGTTTTCCAATGTCAACCTAAAATCAAAGAAAGAAAGAAAGAAAAGAAAGAAAAAATGTTTATTTGGACACAGTTCGTGAAACACAAAATACAAAATTAATAAAAAAATAATGTTTCTAACAACAACTTATCTGATTAACCAACCAGCAATCTTTATTATTGGAGAGCTAACTTGTGTCTAGATCCGGTTATAGAGATTTTCAAACAAAATACGGAAAGTCTATAATATAAATAGTCATAAATAACGAATCTTGTGTTGTGTACTTTATCAATTTCTCTCTATTCTTATATCAATATACTTTATGTTCACTGCGTACTTTATCTTCAATCGTTCTTTGTATGTATATCATAAGTTCTGCATGATGTAGTGTATTATATATTTGGGATATCCTCATGTTTATGTTTATGTACGCGCGTGTTCGGGACGTGCGTGAGTGGAGACGACCCTAAGTAAAGCAGTGCTTGTCGCGCAGTTCGAACCAATTAAGTTTAAGAGCGTCCTCATAACATAACAGATGCAAGCACATAATTTTACGTTAAAACATGTTATGTTTGTGTTTTTTAAAATTTAATAGATTAGATTTATAATGATTATGAGTTCTAATTATTGATTATTCATTCTTATTCATGCTCTAAAAATATTGCTCTCTCACACCCGTTTCCGCTTTTTCCCATAATTTCCTGCAAGTTTAATGGAGACACCTTATTTGTTGCGACCCATCGTGACTTTCCGCGGTGAACGTTTATCTTCTACTCAGTTATAATTTGGAGCTGCAGCATATCCGAGCTATCCATAAGTACTTACTCATTTGTCGATTGGACTGAGAGGAGTTTTGTCTTTCTGAGAATTTTATTCTGCTATTTATTGCAAAAGAATAATTTCTATAACGAGTTCAGCGGTGGCCCAGTGGTAAGGGCCGCGACTTACGAGTTGTAGGTCGTAGGTTCGAACCCAGACTGACGCTTTACTTTGTGTAAATTATTTAATCACCACTGCTCTCAAAACGATGAAGGAAAACATCGTGTGGAACGGTTTCCTCACGATGTTTTCCTTCACCGTTTAGCATGTCCTAGAACCAAAAATTCGAAGACATGTGACATCTACCAACCCGCAATGGGCCCACGTGGTAGATTATAGCCCACTCCCTCTTGAAGAGAGGAGGCCTGTGTTCCAGCGGTGGGAACAATATAGGCTGATTATGATGATGAAATAATGTTAAGACTTCAAAAACAAAGCTGATAAATATTCTATTGCAGCTTATGTACGCAATACTCTCGAGAAAACATCGGATGCACCACTATAAAATTGTGCAGACCACTATGCATGCCTGCAGTAGAATGAACAAACTCCAGTTTTATATTAACTACTTCCTGAACACAGCTTCAATAAAAACAAAACTTCTTTAACTGCGGCTGGTCCTAATAAAAATACGTTCCATCCTCCAAACAGATTTTCAGTTCCATTTATTTGAGCAGTCCGAGTTTATTCAGGTAACATCGCTGAAGCAAATGTGTTCAAGTTTCAGTGTCAAACTGCCACTGTATGCGTCACATCTCAGAGACTGTTTCTGATTGATAATAAAATAAAAGAAAGAAAGGAACACCTACTATCTCGAAGGACAGGTTTATGAGGCAGACTCACTTTTTTTTTTTTGCTGTTTGGGCCCGCTCTTGATCTCGATCACGCCTGATGGAAATCCATGGATGTGGTCTATGATGGAACAAGCATGCCCGGAAGATGACTAAGCCACTGGAACTCCCACGCATTGACAAAACACAGCAGGCTGCTTGACGCCGGACTCCGGTGGGAGGGTGGTCGCAAACCAGGAACCGCAAGGGAAGAATTATTGGCCAGTCAAATAAGGTGTTGGGTGTCACTGTCCAGGATGCGCCGAGCGCTCGGTTCAGTTGAGTAACTGGTGGAACAAACTGCGCTACACGAGGAGGCTTCTTCATGCATCCCAAAAAATCATAAACCTGTCCTTCGAGATTGTATGTGTTCGTTTGTTTGGTTTCCTTAAATTTCTTAGCATTTGCTTTAGTCTTATTTCTCATTTCCGTTTAGGTACCTACTTGATTTAGTCTTACCTCCGTACGGTATTTTACGTAAAACATTGGTAATTCAGTTTATTTGTTTTGTACTGTAGAGCTTCTGTCCTCTTTTGATGCAGACCAGTAATATTTGAAGACATGTTCCATTCGAATGTTAAAGCATGTGTCATTGAGAGTCGTGGGTTTGACGTGTAATAAATATGACGAGCTAATTTTACGAGTATACATTCGATGAAATACTCCTAAAATAATATCCTATGAAAGACAACAGGAATTTCATTCCAGTAAAATAGTTCCCCCGTGGCGTAAGTGCCACATATGGCGTAGGCGCCACAGTACTTACGCTACAGCACGCGTAGCATGACCACCAAAAAAACGGGTTTTTTCGACGGAAGAATAGACAAAATGACAGATAGAATAGACAAAACGGTAGATTTATTTAGTTTGTCTACAATCTGTCGTTTTGTTTGTCCTTCCGTCGACAAGACCCGTTTCTATGGTGGTCATGCTACGCGAGCAGGAGACGGAAAAAAGTGTAATTAAAACAAGACAAGATTTCATTTGGCCAGAAATTTTGCCGTTCTAAGAAATTATAATAACAAAAACGTCATTGTCAGTCGTTTACTACGTAGGCAAGAGCCACACATAACAATCGAAACATCTTCGTCATACGACTGATATTATCAAAATTCCTTAAAATGTATATTCGGAACACGGCTTCGTGGAACTGGAATCAAATTCTCCGGCTGCCATATTAGTTGAAAATATTTCACGTTCACCGCAGCGCAATAGTCAACGCAAAGCTTCAATATATCACGAACGTATTTCAGTAGCTGCGCAATAACTGATTGTGTTCAAACTCTAGGTACTGTGAAAGTCTGCACTAAGCTCTTTTTGATTTTTTAGCTTTTTATACCTTTTGTCTATGCTTTCGCTACCTTTTGGTTTTTACTTTGATTGACAAATATATACTTTGTTTTTTACTACCAAGAACCAGCGCCTTTGATTTCGGTAGTTAATAGGTACCAATTCAGAAAAAGGATTGA
The DNA here is from genome assembly GCA_947508005.1 of Amphipoea lucens. Taxonomy (NCBI): domain Eukaryota; kingdom Metazoa; phylum Arthropoda; class Insecta; order Lepidoptera; family Noctuidae; genus Amphipoea; species Amphipoea lucens. The sequence continues at coordinate 6,681,461 of OX382373.1, read as the reverse complement.
AATAAAGCTGTAGCCACGTGATTTTTAATCTTTTAGGTATTTAGCAATGTTAACTGGGCTAGACATGCTATAACGTTTTTAAATACGGAATTGCACGCTTGGCATGGCGTTAGGTATGTTTTTTTTAAATAAAGTAACATACAGCAGATGAACGAACGTAACTTATAAAAACAACATAAGCTGACATAACCACTTTCAGCTCAAGCTTCTAACACAATATTGTCCACGAAATTATAAAGTTATGAAGGTAAGAAAAACTCTTATAAAACTTGTTCTGTTACGTTTTTAGCCAATCTAATGTCGTTCCACAGTCCTATAAACTTCGCCACGTAGCCCAATCCATTCGATACAAAATAAATCCAAAACACAAAAACAAAACACACACAAAACAAAACAAAAACACAAAATAACTAAACACAAAATAACTAAACACACAAAACAAAATACAAAATTAATCCAGTCGTTCATATCGAATGAATTATTATCTGTGCCTTTGTCTAATCTTGACGTTTGGTCTCATTTAAAAATGTATGCGCGAAAAGTCGAACCTTGAACAAAATTTTTAACTTATCTTCTAAGAGCGATGTCAATGTTCAATAACTTAGAAGCTAAAAGGATTTTAGGCAGACATAATGAGGCGGACATTTATCACAAAGTCGACAGTTAAAGTAACAAAATGGACTTCTAATAAATTACTTCATTTTAGTCTCTGTCCTTTTCTTTCCCCATTATTTTTTCGACAAAAGTAATGATTCTTGGCTTTTTATTGGAAACGTTAAGTAGCTTGCAATCCCAAATAGATTTAGAGGTGGTTCAAATAGATTCCAATCGGCGATTGGTCAGGAGTGGTCGAACAATGTCATTAATATTTAGTTTCAAGACTAGGATAATTCTGCATGAGTTTTGATCTTACCGTAATAATAATTACATTTACATTAATCTTTTGAACGCCATTGTCACATATATGTGACAAACGAAATCTTACCCTGAACGCCAACGTCACAAATATAAATGACAGAATACACGTCACACGGGTCGCACCATATTATGAAATAAACAATTTAATCATTACTTTTGTGTGTTTTTATTTATATAATTTAAAAGTTTAAGCTTCCGTCTATATTGTATTGCATGAAAATAATATAAATAAACCACCAATATCGAGAAATTTGTTGTTTTAAGTGCGTGTGTGTGTTGTTTTGTTAAAGTGGCCTGGCGTCAGGGGTACGGCGATACGTTTACATTCTGGCGTTCAAAAGGTTAAGGACCTAATCTTTGCAACAGAGTCTCTTGTTCTATGGTGATGTAGTGCCTGCTCAGCATCACTCTCCTCGTCATCATCGCAGATCACGTGCACGTGAAGCAGCGCGAAAGGGAGCACTAGGGACTATAAAACTGTGGCGGCCAGCTGAAGGCTCCCGTGGGCACGATAACAACACCAAACTTCCCCAAACCTTTCCCCATCACGACAGTGGATAATAGAACGCGGGATGGTAAATGTTACTATTAAGATATACTGTACTCACTACCAGTGGGCCGTTCACTGAGTGCATGTACTGTGACGGGTCTTACAAGTTGGGCGAGAAGAGAGCTCTCAGCGTCACCGACGAGAATATCACCAAGATCAAGTGGCTTCAGGTTCGTTTCCTTATATCAAGTTGATCTTATATAAAATTTGGTTACTTTCCCCAGTCAATGAACGGAGTGGATTACTGTTTGACCATAGGGAGCAGTATTGCATTGCGTGTCGGCTTAGAAGGTATATTTGGAAACGGCAGTTCCTACGACGTTTCAAAAGAACTTGCTTTATGTTTGCTAGTACACCCCGGCGCTTACTTTAAAGCATTTAAATTATCATTAAATGTTACGTTAATTTAGAAAACTTAAAATTTCATGCAAGTAGATACGTGTTCTGGGACATATGCTTAAAAACTTATGCGAAGAGGAAATACAGGTACGTGACACAAATACCTCTAGTTTTTATTATGATGGAGAAAATAATAATTGCGCTTGTTCCTGCCTTGAGCGGCTCACTGTGGGAAGGAGGCTAATAATGTGCCACATTACTGTAATTATTCTATGTAACCAAGTTGTCGTCGACTGTACCGCTGCTGTGTTGAGAAAATAATATTGTTGACTTTTCATACGCTAAGAGCGAACATGATGCTTGGATTCGAGTATTTTTTCCTTGTTTTGATACGAGCTAATTATTTTGTGACCAGTTTTTGTTTTCAGTCGTAATTAAATAAAAACTTTTTTACATAAAAAACAACCGACTTAAAAAAAAACACTCACTACAAAGTGATAAATAACTTTAATTTCGGAAGTCGGTGTCGTTGGTTCCGCATTTTCGTTTTTTTGTAAAAAAGTATTTATTTTTCACTTTAGTTGTACATACCCTACATAAATTCAATTAACATTAGTGCACTGAAGAATTGTAGACACTGACTAGAAGAATCATCAAAATTCGCATAGAAATGCGGGAGATACAGTACATTTATGCATATAACTTCATTTTTATTTGTAGCATTTACGAAGTGATACTTTTAAACGCTTTTATGAGTAGCGTAGCGTTTATTTTATGGCGAACCTCGGTTCCTCAGCCTCAACGGGAGGCCGTAAGACCGATCAACAAGTTATTAATTTCTCTTTCACTATGTTGTTCTCACACAGGCTCTCTTGTTACAAACAAAGCAATGAATAGGTGAAGGTTCCGTATAGACTGTAGGTACGGCGGCAATCAGCCAAGCGGTTGGCGTTTACCGATATATTGTTGCAATATTATGAGAAAAAAACGTGAAAAAAACCGTTTTAAATCTATACATTATCCTTGTAACAAAATCAGGTGCTTTCTTTCTGTTAGTTCACGACTTTGAATATCAGCGTTTGTTCCCGCTTGATCCTACCGCTGTTATTTATTCAAGTACCTAGCAAATATTTTATTTATCGCTGGCTTGTACAGGATTCTGGGGTAATTTCAGTACTACAAAAAGAATAGGATCAGAATGTTATGTTGTAGCCATAACAATTGGAAACCTCAGTACATTATGCGGTCATACCTAATATTTAACATTGTCTTACGTTAATATTCCTTTTAGAAAAATCATATTCCGCGAAAAAAACACAGAATACCTACAGCCAAATTCCTGAAACCCAATTATACTTTCCTTGAAGCAATTTCTTTCTTTTGTCTCAAACAGGGACCCCTCTCGCCGAGGCCTTCGCCAGTTGAACGTGAGAAAAAAAAGTGAGGTCAAACTTAAAATGGTTGAAGTTTCTATCGTAAAGTTTGTATTATTAAATGTCTTGAAAAAGAAAGAATATATGGTGCAATGTGCAAAGATGGGTCACTACATGACTAGTGAGGTAACGCAGAAAGCAAAATTATGTTTATTCTAAGAGCTTAATTACATTTAACTCATTTTCCTGTAATTAGCAGTTAAAATAAACAGGCTATGTGCATGTGTACGTTGAACTTAAAAACAGATGTGATGTGTAAAGTCAAAATCAAAGTATTTATTTCAAATTCAAATAAAAGGCACTTTTGAACGTCAAAAATTACATTAAAATAAAATTGATTCTAATCGCCCCTTCCAAAAGGTAGAATTGAAGTTTCTGGTGATAATATTTTCCGATTACTTCGAGAGCGACCTTTGCCCTATAAAACGCCATAAGTACATATAAAAAACTAGCTGCGCCCCGCGGTTTCACCCACATAAGTGTTGATCCCGTAGGAATATCGGGATAAAAACTATCCTATGTCCTTCCCCGGGACTCAAACTATCTCTATACCAAATTTCATCTAAATCGGTTCAGTAGCTTAGGCGTGAAAAGGTAACATACAGACAAACAGACAGAGTTACTTTGGAATTTATAAAATTAGTATGGATGTAGGTATATTATATTTGCACACTCAAAGTCCATTTATTGTGAAGCTGACAATATAAATCATCGTTTGTATTTATTTAATCGTTCCATTTAGCTGTGCCGAGCGTTAGAGGATGAAATGGAAAATTTGTGCGCACATAACATTTAACAGCCACACTCGCGGACTATTTTACAATGGAATATTCTATGTGCGCTGAATGGGATCGGGATTTTTATTTTATCTACAAAATACCGTCAGAGAATTTGGAAAAGACCTTTTTGGTGTGTGGAAAACTGAATATCAGCCAAACATGGATTGTTTATCGAAAGTATCGTAATTCAAGATTTTAAAGCGTTTTCAATTTAATTTCAGCTAAGTTATTGAAACAGGTAAAACCGTATACAATTTGAGTAACTAAAACCATTTTCGTAAAGACTTTTTTCAATGTTCTACTAAAGACCATTTCAGAGTAAGCGGGCCTGCCGACCTATTTGAGGGACAGTTGAATATCCCTTTTAACCTTAGACCTTGGTTATGAGGGATATTCAACTCTCAGTCAAATAGATTGGCAGGCCATATAACCTACTCATAAAATGTCTATCACACACGTAACCACTCGATTGCCATAACATGACACTATTTGAGGAGCAATTATTCAATTAGTGTTTTGTCCATAAATTAACGAAATACAACTGAGTATGGAGAAATCATAATTACAGTATAATTATGATTTCTCCATACTCAGTTGTATTTCGTTAATTTATGGACAAAACACTAATTGAATGATTGCTCCTCATTTATGGAAAAAATTAAGCCTTAATTTATTAAATAGAATACCGAAAAAAAAGACATTCGGCCCTTTGTACACGGCACGGTTTCTTTACGATACTGCGTATAAACCGCAACGTAGAAAAAAACGTGTTTGTCATCAAGCTTCCATAGTAAACACTGAGGACCGTTACCTACACACGGCGAATAAACCGTAGTTTTCCACGGCAAGAATCGCGTTGTGTACAAAGGGCCTTAGATACTCGCGCATTTTCCTTGAACATTTTAATTCTGCTGTCGGTCGGTGGAACTGATAATTGAATACCAAATGAAACGTGTGGCAGGCTCACAGCTACGCTTCAGCAACGTTGTGTACGCTAGCTAAAAGAAAAAAAAAATAGTATCAGCTCTGTTCATTGAAATTAATGCCGATTCAGATTTGACTGACTGATAAATCAATGCACAGCCTAAACCGCTGGTCCTAGAGACATGGAATTTGGAGGGTGTGTTCTTTGTGAACAGTAGGTATCCACTAAGAAAGGGTTTTTCGAAATTCCACCCCTGAGAGGGTGAAATTCCACGCGGTCGAAGTCGCGGGCAGAAGCTAGTTTATTCAATAAATTGCCAGTATCCTGCGTAACAGTCGTTTTTATTATAAATCAAGTAGGTAAGTATGTAGAGGTACTTGATAAAATAATATCAATGCATGTAACACAGCTCAATAGCCCTTCAATCGCGCATAGTATTTCAGTTCTTCAAAATTTACGTTGTTCGGTAGGTAATTATGCTTGATAGATACTGCAATATTATAAACAACCATAAGCAAAAATATCGTTACCTACATACTTAAACGTTAGTAATTTATTTTATTTATTTTTATTGCTGAATGGACATGCTCTTGACCTCGATCACGCCTGATGGAAAGCGATGGATGAGGTCTATGACGAGCATGCCCAGAAGATGCCTAAGGCACCAACAGACATTTATCACCAACAGACTAATTTATGTATCTAAACCCTATTTACTCTAAAATTTATGTTCTGAACCATATTTCTACTTGAAAAGGGTTCCAATTTTAACATTCCTGCTACCGAGAAAACCATTTAAATGACCTCATCGCTTACAAAGCCCGCACCGGTACATAATAAAGCAGCTGGACAGATATAAGTCTGTGTAATTCTTATCTTTCTTGTGTTCTAGTCATGTTTAATAAATATCAGAGGTGCTCAGGATCTTTCGGTTGACTTGTGAAATGTATAGATTTATAATAGCAGCTAGCTCGCCGCTGCTAGCTCATTATTGTTTTTAAAATGTTTTTGACACATCTCGGGACCCTCGGGCCCCGGACCTTTGGAACGCGTACGAGGGGCCAAAGCGAACTCGCAGAGGCCCCTTAGACAATTTTAAATGATGAGGAGGCACCAACCGACGATTATCTCTGTATGCACTTTGCAAGTGCACCCAAGGATAACCCTCGGTTGGTGCAAAACTATTGCAGAACTGTTGGAAACAAAATATATTAGACTATGGGTTTGGGTGGTTATAATGGATTGGTTACCTTGAGCTGTGGAAGAAGTATGTCCCCTGCCTGACCAATGTTATACATAATTATAATATACACGGATATTTATTATTATACTAGCTGCTGCCCGCGACGTCGTCTGCCTGAAGGCTCTACAGCACCAAAAATACCTAAGATGCCAGTGTCGCTATAGCATTATAAGTAAACAACTTTTAAAATAGCATTGAAATATAAGTTTTTTTTGCAAGCGAAGCAAGTGAAGAGAGTTATATGGGAGTCCTGCTGAGTTCAGTGTGGTGTGGGGGATGTGACTGAAGGAAATAGAGAAAACAATGCAGGAATACATTCCAGGACACAAAAGAGTAAAAATACGTACAAAGGCATCATACCTTAAAACACTTCCCTATAAACAACGTTGGTAGTTATGCTGCCAGGAGCCAAAATGTAAAGAGAGTCAGGACTGGTGACGCGGGAGCAAGCGACGTACAGTTGTCCGTGTGAGAAGCAACTCGTCCTGAGGTCGACACCCGCTGCCCTCAGTGTCCGCCTCTATTGATGGTTATCGCGAAGCAAACACTCACGGGGAACTGTACGCGCTTGAACTGGAACGGGAAGATATGAGGTATGAGGGGAATGCGTGGTATAAATACTGCCTCGCCAACGCCACAACCCGTAAGAATTTCCGCCTCAATGGTGTGTCTGTAGAGCGAAATGACTTTAGGGTGGGTCCCGTTACACAACTTCAGAGGAGATAGGTTCCGAAGAAGCATAATCGGGACACCGACCTTCAGCTTGATGGTATGCGCTGGAAGTCCACTTGCTGACAAGGAGTTCAGAAATTCCACGGGATAATGTGTGGCGTTATCTTGCCCGACAACAGTGTTTATCGAGGTGTAGACCACTTCATTCCCCTCAATTGCCGAGAGAATGCATTCGTTAATTGCTGCAGCCTGATCATTTTTGGACGTCAAAATGGCCCGCTCACACACCCAAGAATTCTGCAGATGCAGTATACGACTGATGTCCCCGTACACACAGCAAATCAGTTCTTCTAATCTGGATACCACTCTACCGAGAGACTCTGGAAGCACCACCTGTCCACCTCTCTCTTCTGGTAGAGTGCCTTCGCCAAGATTTAGAAGGACATTGGAGAATTCTTGAGCACGTGCATTGCCGCCGAGCCGAGCTCTCATATTAATGGTCAAGCGCAGCGTACGAACTCGTGACCACAACGAAGATAGTTTCAACGAAGCATTCACCTCGTCAGCCCGCGATCCCCGTGTCACCACGGGAAGCGTTTGCCGGAAATCGCCACTGAACAGAACAGCTGTGATACGACGCATCAAATGTTCGTTCCTGCGGATGTCCTGCAGGGTTCCGTCCACGGCCTCAACTGCCTTCCTATTGGCCATCGTACACTCATCCCATACGATCAAAGAGCAATCCTTGAGCACGTGTCCCTTATCGCTGTTACAAGACACACCACAAACAGGCGTTTCGGCGCTCTCTAAATCGATAGGAATTTTAAACATGGCATGTGCTGTCTTGCCACTCGGAAGCAGTGTGGCAGCGATTCCCGACGACGCTACAGCAATAGCAATTTTGCCTTGCCTGCTGACCTCTGCAAGTATGCAAGTGGTAACAAATGTTTTTCCTGTTCCACCAGACGCATTCCAAGAAAAACATTTGACCCTGGTTTTTTCCCAACGCTTTCAAGGACGGTGTCATAAATTTGTTTTTGCTCTGAAGAGAACAAAGCGACATGGTCATTTCGCCCGGATCGTAATTTTTCTCAGCGTTATACTCCCGATTTACACGGTCTTGATGCGGTGATGATTGGGGAGCTGGTAACCCATATTCGATCAGTGGATTGCCGCCGATAGAAATGACCACATCTTGAAGTGAACTGAGACAGGTGTTCAGCACGCGTTCATCAGTTACTCCGACTTCGTCTCCAGTAGAAACATAACTTTTTTGTAATACTTAACACCGCATTTTTTTAATTGTCGTCCTCAACTCTGCTCAAGATTTTAAGGGTTTTGTTGGAACTTGAATTTGTCAAAACGAACTATACGATACAACTTTTATGAAGAAAATGCACATTGCCATCTATGAATTTTAAGAATAACTAACTACTAACCTCGCCAACATGATCAAATTTAAATTCTTAATTTCCAAAAAGTGTCAACATGTAACTTGATTTGATTTTTATGAAATCTCATAGATGGCGCTGCTTCAAAATTTTCTTTATACTACTAAAATTCATTAAACTATGTTTTTTCTACCCAAGTTACTTAAATGGCGTAGTTTTTATAGTGTAAAGCTAGATAATAGCATGGCTTACTGAAAAACAACATTTAAATATGCGTCGTTAGATTACACGCTGTCACAGAATGCGTAAGAAAAATAAAGATTCACAGCTCCTCCCCCATAGGTGATAGCGTGATAATATGTAGCCTATATGTTGACCCGACCTCTTAGTAATATTCATGCAAAATTTGAAGTAAATCCATGCAGTACTTTTTGAGTTTATCCCGGACATACATACAGACAAACAGACAAAAATTCTAAAAACTATATTTTTGGCTTCGATATCGATTGTAGATCACGCCCCAAGTATTCTTGTAAAAAAATATTCAATGTACCGTTTTGACTTTCCTACGATTTTATTATATGTATAGATAATACGTCTTTTGATGGAGAGTGGGAACAAATTAAACCTAGTCTACTGGAAAAATAACTGGAAGGGATATAGGTACTTAGGTTCCTACAAACGGGGTGAATAGGGATGCAGAGGTGAATTGGGACGAATCTTTAAAATGGATTTTAGAGTTGAAATAATATAGTTTGTTGCCAAAAAGGGCACTTAATCGTTAATTATAATGCAGTAAACACATTAGAGTCCTTTTTGGCAACAAATTATAATATTTCAATGTTAAAATCGCTTTTAAAGTTTCGTCCCGATTCACCCCTGCATCCTTATTCGCCCCATTTGACGGTACAAGTGAGGTAGCAACCTTTTATAAGAGTTACAGTTATAGTTGTTTCCATTTACCTAATCTTAGGTCTGCTGCCAACATCATTGCCCTAATCCCTTTTTCACCTAAATGCTACGTTATAATTATTATGATTGCGCTTTTTTACGTAGCTATTTATAAAGGAACCTGTCTTGTATTATTTCAGTGTTGAATATACAAAACGTGAATATACAAAATGTACATGTAGGTATGATGTTCCGCAATTTCAGGTAATCTGTAACAATAATACTGACCTTTAAATGAAATGTTCATTTTTGTTGCTATAACATTATCGGTATTTGTAAAAGGTAAAATAAGTACTTATAGAAGCTTAATGAATCACTTCATTAAAACTCTCTCAAAATAACAAAATTTACACGACCTTAAAAGGGTTTAGTAGACGTCCTTGTGTTTATTCTGTCATAATATTTTCACGTGTTCAGGTAAAATTAATTATGACGATAAAATTAAAGAATGGAAAACGAAATTAATTTGGAATAATTAACAAACGCACAAAGTCATCAGCTATTAGTTATGATAAACAGTCGTATGTAATTTGTTCGTTTTGAGCTCATTCAAACTCTCTCAATACTATGACATAAGAATAGATTTACTCTAAGACATAAAAACAGACTAAACATTCCAACATCACGACTTAAAATGCATTCATCAAGTATATATGTAATGTCAATAAAAATATATAATAAAATACCGGAACATCTTAAGAATATAAATAAATATAATATGTTTATTAATAAATTAAAGCTATTTCTAATAAACAAAAGCTATGTACTATCGTGAAGAAATTTTTACCCTCAGCTTAATTAGTGAAATAGCAATTAAATGGTAATTAAGAGTATTCTATTCTATTCTATTCTATGGTACTATACATAGTACCTCATCTCTGATATAAGCACATAAACAGGTATTATTCATATTCAAACAAAGGCCATGACTGTCCTGAATGCCTTAATGCATATTCGTCTACATATTGGTTCAAATGAACCAATACACCATTGATAGACAGCCATATTGATCTCCATTTAAAACTCATTGATTGCTTCTCTAACAAAGCTTCATACCGCTTTCAACTTAATAATAGGTTTCAGTTGAATCCTAGTATTCCGAGAGTCCAAAATTCTAAAACAAAAACAAAACGCAAAAAAACGTATTTTCTTTCTTTTCTTTCTTTCATGAATTTCACAATAACTTTTATTCTCAAAGGCTGTTCTGAGATAAGGATATCCAAGAGTGTCTTTTTTCTACTTCCACAAAAACCTTTTTAGGAGAGATTATTTTCGTTTGAAAAAGCGTAGTTTATTTATATTCGATCGCAAGATTTCTTCGGAGCTATGACCGTAAGGCCGGCCGCAAACGTCCGGTTTCCTGATTCGGAATTCAGTTTCGGAATTCAGATTCGGAAACCCGAATGCACGCATTTCATACAAAATGTTCTCTCCAGCGCACACGTTCTTAAATTTTCCGTTCTGTAACCCGGACGGAAAATTTAAGTACGTGTGCGCTAGAGAGAACATTTTGTATGAAATGCGTGCATTCGGGGTCTCCGAATCTGAATTCCGAAACTGAATTCCGAATCAGGAAACCGGACGTATGCGGCCTCCCTAAAACTAATTAATATTTTCAGATACTGATCTTGTACACATGCCTTACCAGATTGCCTCTTAGGTACATATTTTTACGTAACTCATCATCTGCCTAGCCTTTTCCCAACTATGTTGGGGTTGGCTTGCAGTCTAACCGGATGTTACACACCGGAACCGGACTGTTACACTTACGTAAAAATAAATATATAGGCGGCCGGTGGCTAAATAATAATAGTCGCACAGGTCGATCGATCAGGTAAAGCTACGCTTGCCGCGGTTGGTCTGTGGATGGGTGACCATCTTTACATACCAAGACCCCTACATGTCTCGGAAAGCACGTTGGTCCCGGCCGTCATTTGTGGACCTTTGACAGTCGTTACGGGTAGTCACAAGCTCGAAAGTCTGACAACCAGTCTTACCAAGGGGTACCGTATTACCCAGTAACTGTGTGGTGATATTAAAATTCTGGTATTCAGCTGCATCCGGTTAGGCTGGAAGCCGACCCCAACATAGTTGGAAAAAGGCTAGGCAGATTATGATGATGAAACTTAAATTACACCAAAACTTTTTACTTTTCTCAAAAACATATTTTTCTGCATTTTCTCAGTTATTGTGCACATGCACATGTTGGATTATGGATATTCTGTGACTAAATGAACTGGAAGTATTGATTTCTGGACACATTTTTTGCGGCCCCAGCCGTCATCTGAATTTGGTCGGACTCTTAATAAAAGTACCCTCTTAGGAGTACATTTCATTTTGATCCTTACCTTCCTTCAAAAATACAGATACATTCTAACCAACAACAGTTTGCGTTTTATAATTGGAAATGTACTTCCTTTCAACTTTGAAGTGTGTGGAAAGACGTACGACGTAAAACATTCGTTGATGGAGTGTGTCCGGTCGGTCAATCAGCTAGACAACTGCAGCTGTTGATAGGGAGTTCAAATGTTCTAGACATCGAACATATTTCGTGTTCAAATAACTAACCTATCGCTTGATGCAAAGCTATTACACATCACAGACTGCATGGATCGACGATCAGCAAATGTTAGTATACCTAGTGTTTAGAGGAACAGTTACTGATTGCATATCATGTTTGGGTAGTAATTACTTCGAAGCTTTGGAATATTGGTTGCGGTACTAGAGTACATTAACCGTACATAGTCTTAATAATATCAGCAATCACTCCGATTATGATTGGTTTGCTATGCAAAGGAAGCTCTTTGTAAACGATTTGTATGCATTCGTAGTCAACGTGTTACGAACCGCTACGATATGCTACGAGCCGCTACGCCATGTCTTGCTACGAAATGCTACGAACGGCTACGTCAATAATCGCTGCCGCTGCCGCGCTGGTACGATTTTAAATTCTAAGAGCCTGTTAAAGCGTTTGTAAAAATGTTAATTTGAGATATATTTGCTAACTTACTAAAGCATTGGTTTATAATTAGTTTCATTTATGACAGGTTTAAGAACTTCCACAATGAAAAGGCATCTCTCCAATAAAACAAAATCAATAAATAACATATTGACGCAATCCTCGACGTTTTCAATATTTGTGAATATTTTAAGTTCTCTTCGTCAATTTGATTTTCGTTGTCCCTCGGTTTTTGTATTTCATAATCGAGTTCAGACTTACAGTTGGTTGTTATTCAAGTAGATTGCAGTTCGTATTCAATAAATACCCTTTGTACAATATTGTTTGTTCAACAAATTATTTAAATGAAATAAAATTATTATGAAGTTAATTTTGTATTTATTGAATACTAGCTGCGCCCCACGGTTTCACCCGTATAAGGGTCGATCCCGTGGGAATATCGTAATAAAAAGGAGCCTATATGTTAATCCAGGGTGTCAGCTACCTTCATACAAAATTTTATCAAAATTGGTTCAGCCGTTTCAGCGTGAAGAAGTAACAAATATATAAACACATACACACACTCACAAACTTTCGCCTTTATAATATAAGTGTGATAGCATTAGATGTATATACAAACATAAAAGACGTACATAATTACTAACCTCATTTATACTAATAAAAGAAATAACCCTAGAAGGAATTGAGCTAAAGTAAAGTAGCCCTATAAAATGTTTATATTAATAATTATTATTATATGTACGTATGTTTAGGTTAATATATGGGCCTACGTCACCTGAAATAAATAAAATAAAAAAAATATTTTCATCAGTATGATAATTTATAACAAATCATAAACTAATATAAATAGAATAAACTTTAAATAAAAGTCCGTAAAACATTTTATCACCAATCAAACATTGCTGCAATACCAGCTTCCAGAGTCAATCGAGTCCAATAATGTGGTTGTAGATGTAAATTTGTGCTTGCAGGCTCCCCAGAATATGGTTGACATAATTTATTTACCATTGTGAATATTGATCGTAAATACAAAAAAATAAATGTATGATGATGAAAGAAGAATATTGTAACTTTAATGTCCTACAACTTGTATGACATAATGCAATACAAATCATCATCTGCCTAGCCTTTCTCCCAACTATGTTGGGGTCGGCCTCCAGTCTAATCGGATGCAGTTGAATACCAGTAATTTACATGGAGCAACTGCCTATCTGATATTTATGTTTATTTATCTGTACTTATAATTATATGTAATTAAGTATATATTCATAGTTTTAATACGTTTATGCGTATCTTTATATTAAAAATATTTATTCCTCAATTTTCATTATTGCACCTACCACTGTTTGTCTCTGCATCACCCAAAGGTTAACTGGTAGAAAATGCTTATGGCATTAAGTCCACCTACGTACATTTATGTGAGTATTAAATAAATAAATAATACGATACCCCTTGGTTCTTACCAAGGGGTATCGTATTATTTATTTATTTTATGGTTATCAGACTTTCGGGCTTCTAACTACCCGTAACGACGGTCAAAGAACCACGAATGACAACCGGGACCAACGGCTTAACGTGCTTTCCGAGGCACGGAGGGTTCTCGGTATGTAAAGGTGGTCACCCATCCACAGACCAACCGCAGCAAGCGTAGCTTAACCTGATTGATCGACCCGTGCGGCTGTTATTACTTAGCCACAATCCCCTATCCATGCTGAAACTATTTATTAATTCACATCCGTGTGCCGCATGTCATGTATGTTGTTTCTATTGAGTTTCATAAACAACGTCACTTGATACGGACATTGAACGTGGCTCGAAAATACACATTTCAATATACAAATATTCGTTTGACAAGACCTATTTGAATGGATTTGATTTTGCCATTGAGCTGTGTTTGAAATCTGTGAAATGAAAATGCAATAAACATTGACGAGCTATTAGTCAGAGTTTACTGCATTTTCCTGTTTATGTTTTCACAAATACTCAGTTATATGACACAAAGTGAAATTATTAAGTAAGTAATAAACATTGAGCAAATATATTAATTTCCTGAAAATAGTAAAAAAGTAGGTACGGACGGTGTTAATGGTCCAAAAACCATTTTTCAAGTAGGCTTGGTTAACCTAACTATGTGTATGCCTTTGATCCGGCCACATAGTCTTCAGTGGTCTGAAAACATTCTGTGGTGTTCCGAGGAATATTTTCGTAACCTTTAACGTACTTTGATGAAATTTTCTTTAGCAACAAGCTGGCAATTTTCGAATTATTTTGGGCCTATTTAATTAAAGTAAATTTATTACGGACCACGAAGACCTTGGTCAATTAATGCTTAGATAATGAATTAGTTCACGAAATATATTACCTAAAAGACCCATGCTCATTTTAATTTTACAAAATAGAACCAAAATTTCCCCAGCCACATCATGAATTTTAAATGAAAATCCCAACAGAAAAAATAAACGGAACGATTTCAGACAATGGTTTTAACGTAGCAATATTTTGGTTATACCAAGTGGTAATCGGAAAGCTCTCACGCCGTACAAAGCCATAGCTTGTTTTCTCTTTCTCTTCCCAATACAACCACATAACACCGTTCCTGACTGCCCAATTACTGCGTTCTTTTCTTATGCTCTCGATTTAAAAATCCACTCTCGTATTCAGTAGATGATCGTATGTGACTCGATCCCTATTTTCATCTAGTCTAGTGTACTCGATGATACTGTTTCGACATTCAGGTCCGATATCGCGCCGCAATCTGTTTGTCTGTCGTCTCAATACTTGACACAACAACTGTTTAGTTTGTGAGCTTCTGAACATGAACATTAAACATGCACTTTCATGTTTGCTGAAGGTAACGTATAAAGACGCAGGTTTTGAAAGCTAATGCGATTATCACCTACTTAACAAATTCCTATCCTAACTTATTTTGTAATTTTTATATGTCAGCATAAGACAGCTGTCACCCACAAATATTTGATAGTTCTAAGAAATTGAATTTAAAAATGTGCGAGTTTTTATTGAATATTTCTAAACATTTTCCTCGCTTGGAGTCTTGCAAATTCAAACTTTATTAGACTTATTGCGACTGATAAATGTAGCCATAATAATTATCAAAATGTGGGTTTAGAGATAAAATTAACTGTGACGATCTTCATAAACTTGATATGTAGAAGGTCCAACTATAAATAAAAGATACACCACACAGAATCCGTGTTACAGCAAAGATAAAGCGTATTATGTTAAAATACCGACTACAATAATGGTTATCTGGATGTAGGTCTGTTCAGTTTATTGCTCTCATTTATTCAGGCTGGCTGGATAATATTCTCAGGCTGTTTATGGTCACAGGTCGGTTCGGTGAGTTTTATGACATAAAAACAGCGCGTATAATACCCAGGGACGCTTTATTACTATTCAAAAGCGATTCACTTACAGTGGCTGATTCAATTTCCAACTTTGAAAAAAAAAATGGTTGACTGTAGTTTGAGCTACTTCGGGTTTAGCCCTTTATAAACGGTACTTTAACTCACCAAAGGAAACTGGCTCGCACATCCTGTTTCTTCTGAGTCAACCAAAACCAAAAAGAGTAAAAAGACAATAAATAGTGTTATATTTTAAAGAAGCCTTCCCGATAAGCGAATTAGCCATATAAAAGACAAAAAGCAAACGTTCTATTTAGAATTTACACAGAATTTTCGGTTCCAAATATAAAAATTTCTATCAATTTAGGTCGATCTCCGAACTTGCTCTGGTTTTATCATGATGTTTCACTATTTAGCAGTACCTCGTAATAAATGCCGTGTCTGGTGTAGTAATTAGACTGTTCATATTTACAGAGTTAGTTGAGGGTCCTAAACGAATACACCTTGGTCGTTCATCTGCATGTGTCTGTACAGTGCACTTATCTAACTATGTACAACGCTACCTCTGTAATGGAGCGTCTTTTTCGTGTAAACATCATGTTAAGTGTGCAAATGAATGGATGAATTTCATGTGAACTTCACATACCCCCTTACTAATAAACGTATTATATCAGATGAATATTTACACACCGATTTCTCTCTTTCAGTCGTCAGTAATTTGACTTTCGAAAGAAGAAGACAAAGCGTTGTGTAACTATAGAGACGCTATATAACGTTTATCAGTAAGGGGTAAGGTTATTAGCTCATATTAGGTCTTCAAACACAATGAATAAATATTATCTAAATCGTAAGCGTTCTTTTGTTTCTGCCTACCCCCATAGTAAGAACACGTGAGTTTATGTATGTACTAGCCGTTGCCGGCGACTTCGTTTCCAGGATGAAAAGTAGCCTATGACCTTCTCCAGGTCATGGTCTACTCTTATGCCATTTCATCTAAATCCATACAGCAGTTTTAGCATAAAGGCGTAACAAACAAACATACCTACATCAAATCTTCTCTTTTGATAATATTAGTTTAGATGTATCTAAGTCGTTCACTTCTTTCTGCTTCTAAATTATTCATCTCCTATTTATTAACATGTCAGCAATTGTCCGTTGTAGGCGTCATAATCATAACAATTCATCAAAACGTGAGTTTCACTTTCATTGCCCTGAAGTGTCGACATCGAGGACACGTCCGGAATAAATGTGGAATTTATTCAAGAGGAAGCCACTGCTGCAACTAAGTTTAGCAATTTATTACTCAAATACGTGCAATGTGCATGGTCCCAGTATTTTTGTACTTATTATAAAATATACTAGCTTCGCCCTAGATTCTGTGCGCGCATTACGTTTTGGGAAAATAAAATCCATTAATAATATAACCGTTTGTGACTTGCATCATATAAAAGGACATGGCTACTATCGCGACATAATTTATAACAAATCATAAACTAATAAAAATAGGCCAAATATTAAATAAAAATTCGTAAAACATTTTATTACCAATCAAACGGTCCATGTTTAGTTTTTCAGTTTTTATTTGTTTTCTGTCTCGTTTGTTGTCATCTGACATCCATTTAGTGGACAGTACAATGTCCTCGGGCGACCGCCGTAAGCTTTATTTCCTGACACGAAAAGTGAATCCAGACAAAAGTAACTTTTCTATACGAAAACGAACCTTCAATATTATCACCATTGAATGTTCCGCCTTATGTCTTTAGAAATAAAGGTGATATAAGCAGACGCATAAAGCGAGAGACGAAACATGAGTTGGTAAAATAATCCAAATTGTATCCTATCGTGTCTATCGCCAGTACGGTTTTATTGCGAACCTTGACAAACTGTTTATACAGCTTTTTATTTATAGCGGATCAACCTTTATGCTTACTGTTAACAAAGGATTTATTGTTTTTACCTATTCTGACTTAAAGGGATAGAAAATGAATCTTTGTAATTGTAGAAATGGTACTAGTTATCTCAAGGACTCTTCCTTGAGATAACTAGTGCTCTTGTTCTATAACATAGATCTAGCAGTATTTACAGTGAAGTGGAACAAAATCAGTTAAGTGGCATTAATTTTTAGAACTTGGGCCACCTAATTGAATTTGAATACCAATATTGTTACTGCCACGTTAACACCGCTCATTATCGAAAATCCCTCGTATTTATACGCCATCTTTACATTCAACGCTCCTTTAGAGAGTTAGCAAGATTATCTTATTAAAATCAACGTTAATTTGCTTTAATTTATTAATAAGTAACGTAGAATATACTAACGTTATTAGGCGTTTAGCAAGGGATCTAATAAGTAAAAGCAATGAGGCTGTCTTTTTCGATTTGATGGGTTCGTTATATGATTAGTCAACATTTTCCCCCTTATTCATAATCCTATTTTATCTCTATTTTAGCTAAAATAGGTTTATAGAACGTTTGTCTTTATCTGTCACGTTGTCATTTCTGTGTGTAAGAAAGAGACAAACCCCATTTTAACTAAAATAGGTTTGATAAGTTTTATGAATAAGGGGGCTAGTATTTATCGTAGCTGTGTTAAAAAGTTGAACCAAATTACAAAATCGAAATACCTACCTGTATCTTGGAAAATTTAATATTTTCTGTACTACGCTTTAATGAAATTATACTAGTCTAGTATTGTCCCACTGCAGGGCAAAGGCCTCTTCTTATACACAGAAGGCACAAGCATTGCCATGATCATCACGCTTGCTTAAGATGAATTAGCGCTTTCAAACATTATATTAATAACTAGCTGACCCGGCGAACTTTGTACCGCCTCAGATTCAATAAAAACGTATGTATGAAAAAATGAATTACATGTATTATTATTTTTTTTCGTAAATTTTCCCCATGTTTTAATAGTTATTTTGTTATTCGGGGTGGAGACAAATCCAACAAATCAAAGATCAGTAAAATCAGTCCAGCTGTTCTTGAGTTATAAATGGTGTAACTAACCCGTCTTTGTTATATTTATATAGATAGATAAGTTTATCCAAGATAAACTCAGAAAGTACACATGAATTAAAAAAAGTCACATTAGTGCTTTCGCGGATTTGAACCCTCAGATCCATCGCGTTAAAAATGGAGACTTATAAAAATATTTCAGTGCAAAAATATACCTCAGGCCATGGACAGCAATACAGTTAACTTTTTATCCAGTGAACAGCTAAGTTACTAAATCACGAAGCTGAACCGAAGCACACTATAAAACGCACCAAAAAATGTTCGATATAAACTAACAAGTTACAAAACAACAACACAACCGTAGTGTCGGCGAGTAAGTTATGACATCGTAAATTAGTCGGATGTCAACGTTGTCCGAGCGTACTGTCTGTCGGCATGATGCTACCATTGTAGGCTATTACGGTATCTACAATTAGACGGAGAGAGGGGATTAGAAGCGAGAGCTTGATGAATTGCTAGCACTTCATGGAGAAACAATTGATGTGGTAGCGATGAGGCAGGATATACTATGGTATACGGACCACGGTCGAAGGAAAGAATATGTGTAGATAATGAAGACTGTTGTAGGTAGGTACATGTCTCTCTTCGCACTTTAAAATAAATACATAATACAATGTTTTTAACATTACTCTAAATCTCATGAAGTATCAACTCCGTAAGCTCGTACCATTACGTAATGTCAAATACAACACAAACATACTTGTTTTAGGAAATATTATAAAACAACTCCACGTTGAATACGAATATTTTTTCTGTTGTGAAAAGTTATGCATACTGATGCTGTGTTTGAACAATTGTGATTTTGACATTTTGGGAAAGGTCTTGTAATTCTTTCACGGTTTTTGGCCAGCAAACACAATTTTACGTCTATAAAAAAAATTGCCCGTCACGCCCAGCAGATGTGAACCATGGTGGAGAGGGGGCATTTACGGTATACGAGACCATGATGCCGTCTACTGTCAGCATACGAGTCGGGCTTGTCCCCGAGGCGCGCCAACAGATGTTTCAATTTTAGTAGGCTAAAGAAATGACAAAAGAAAAAAAAATAAGCAAACAAATGGCAGAAGAATAAGTGCGGTTCTGCAGTACATCCGATCCGAATCCAAGAAATGACCATAGTAAGGGGTTGCGCACTAGATCCGAACTCTATCCGTCCGAATTTAGAACATTCCCAATTCGGATTGAAGTCGGATCTTTAATTCGGATTTGGATCGGATGTAGTGCAGATTCGCTCTTATTTTTTTGCCATTTAAACTTTGAAAAAGAACATTGTATATTCTTTTTCAACGTTTAAATGGCGGAAAAATAAGAGCGACTCTGCACTTCTGTTAACAAAATGATTCAGTGTTTTTCTATTTCGACTAAAGCGTGCAGTGACTTTTTATTAGTTAATCGTAACAATAAATTAAGCGTCATCAAGATAAGTTCTGTAAATAAAAGCTGTCAACTATCAAAACAAAACATAAATAAATTCTCAATTTCCTGCGTAAATGAAAAGAAAAAGTCTGCAACATATCTAAATATAAGTTGAATGAAATATACGTATTTTCAAACCAACAAAATGTCAGATAGAATATAATGGACCATAAACTATCATTATCTAGTGTGTAACGCATCGCCAACCTTTCCACTCAGTCGACTCCCGCGGGGCGCCGGAGCAAGCGTGTGAACATAGTAGATTGACAATTAATACTCTCGCTAATCTAGCGATGAAAGAGAATGTGGAAACAAGTCATCGCGTAAACTCAAGTTATTAAAAGATTTTTTTGACGAAGCTCAAAATGCGTACAACCGTGAATGTTCAGTACAATTACATATGTCACGGGCAACAGTTGAGACTTTTGATACACGAGCGCTTTTAATCATTCTCGTCGAATTGAACGTCCAGCCCGGTCCGGTATGGAAGTGAAAAATTTTATTGATGTTATGAACGATGCAACAATGTAAAGGGTACGACAAATTTATTGAGATTAACATTGAAGTGAACAAAACTTTATTACAAAAAAAAAAAAAATAACAACCGACTTCCAAAGAAGACACTACAAAGTGAAAAATAACTTTAATTTCGGAAGTCAGTGTCGTTGGGTTCGCATTTTCGTTGTTTGCCACCGATTTCCGAAATTAAAATTATTTTTCACTTTGTAGTGTCTTATTTGGAGGCCGGTTGTTTATTTTTTGTAAAAAAGTTTAAATTTTTCACTTTTATGTTGTACTTGCCCACGCAAATTCGTATAACACTAATTGCTATGTAAATATCAGTGACTTCCTGAGTTATATCAGATAACTTCCTGAGTTATTTTAACACCATCAATATAAACTAAGTGGCAAAAATACGTATTATTGATGCTAACTCAAAAACTACCCAAGCAAAGTTAATAAAATTTATATGGAACCACCCTTGAGGCATAACCCTATCCATTAAAAAAATAATTTTTGAAATCGATTTATAATTGCCCGAGATATTGCATAATAAACATACAAAAAAAAATATACAGTCGAATTGAGACCCGCCTCCTTTTTTAAAGTCGGTTAAAAATAGTAAATGGTTCCCATTTAAAGATGGCGGTATTGATTTCTTTCTTTTCTAGTAAGTGAGCAATATTGGTAGTTCTAATACACTAGTGGCTACTTTGCCGAAAGTTATTTATATAGGAATCTAACGAATGGTATGAGAAGTGTCTAGTTCGTAAAAGTGAGCTATAAACAGTACTTAACTTACTTGTTGTATCATCACGACTGACTTTTTATCTAGCTACTTTTTTTCTTTCAACACCTTTACAGATATTGAAAGTACGATAAGCTAGGTTAAATTTTACTACTAGCCCAAGAAAAGTAGTCCCAAAAAAGAGTACCTACTGGCCTGCTACTGCCTACAAAAAAAAAATCGTCTTTTTGTCCTTTTCGTTTATGACAGTAGCAATAAAACAGAATCAATTTGAGGAAATGTAATTTGTCATCTAAGTGAATAGGAGCTTCTGTTGTACAGACGCCAGCACATCAAGCTACCCGAAACTGTCAAATTTTCCCAATCAACTTTGAATCTTATCCTTTAGCGATAAAGTTGAAAATCTATTACAGAAATTTGACAGATTGTAGTAACTTGATGTGCTGGCGTCTGTACCTAATTGTAATTTCCGTAGTATATACGCAACACCGTAGCTCGTACTGTTGTGGTTCGTTCATTACGGTAACAGTATCGTGCGATGTCGTCGTGAAATTGACACACATTATGCGTGCGTGCGCGTATGCTGCGACCCCGAGCATAGCTTTACACGGTAACATGTTGCCGCTAGGCCCACAGTGTTTCAGTGTAGATACATATTTCCATTGTATTCTAGGATGAAAAGCGTGTGGCGAGCTATTCACAGAAATAATGTAGGAAAACTAGACATGGGTTGGACAAATAATGGAATCTAGTAGAAAATATTGGCTACCAATAATTTCAGTAGACAGCCAAAATTTAGTTTCTTTTGTTTCTGTTGCCTTATCATTATCATAAACGATTTGTCAAAAGCATTTATAAAAAAAAAAAGTTTTGTTGCCTTTTATTCGGTACTAGCTGCGCCCCGCGGTTTCACCCGCGTAAATGTCGATCCCGTGGGAATATCGGGATAAAAACTATCCTATGTCCTTTCCCGGGACTCAAACTATCTCTATACCAAATTTCATCGAAATCGGTCCAGCCGTTTTCATGTTATGTCGTGACAACGGAAAACGGGTTTCATTTTTATATATATAGATTAAAATAAAATCGCCACAATCACGATAACTACGAAAATAAAAGGAAAATTACTGATTCATTTTCCGTATATTACTGAAAAAAAATCTGTACATTAGAATATAAATTCGTTTATTTGGTCAAGTGAAAAGCTTTTCAGGGACCAAATAATTTGTATAAACGGTTCCTTCTGGAAGAAAATTGGATAATTAGAGTTATATGGGTATTTGTTGACTTGATTTATTTCATTTAAATGTCTTTTTAGAATAATAATCGACATCCATAAACTTTCCCTAATCATGTCTGACCTAAGTACCAACTCTTTCGGCTTTTTGCTAATCTTTATAATTGAGTCTCGAACGTTCTTGAAATCAAAGCTAGCTAGGAGGGTATACAATCAATGTAGGTCAGAACTGGATCGAACAGTTAACTATGCCACAAAAATCGAATCGATGGCAAACCGCTCTGAAATTATGTGAAATTGTCGTGTGGGGTTGTCAAAGAGGGACAGATTTATAGAAAACCTTAGACTATATAAATTATATAAAATGGTATATAACTTCTCATTTATATTTTAGTTTACTAAATATTTCTTGTGCGTAAGATCTCCAAAAAAAAAGGGTCGAAAGCCATACTCAATCAAACAGCAGTTTCTATACTATTTCGGAACAACGCTTTGCACGTCTGCATTAGAAAAAAACTACTAGGTTGGGTTTTGCAAAAGAAAATCCGTTTCATTTCGGTTGCGGTTTTACTCGGATATACCGGTTTTTGCCCTATTCTGTTTCCTTGGAACATACTCAACGGAAAAGTAGAATAAAATCGTGTTCCAAATAAAATTTCAAAACGATTTTTCTACTGAAACATATAGTTTGAAATACACTGAACATAACAAAAATATGAAAACAACAAAGTTTCTTTTTTTATAACAAAAAAGTAGATTACACACAAAGCGGACTTCCGCAATCCCTTGCGATAATATTTAATAAATTTACTACACAAATTTCCCACGGGGAAACCAAGAACAAACATCACTAAGAAGATATAAAAAATGAAGGAGAGTTCAACGACTATCAAGGTCCATCGGTTTTATTAAACGTATCACCATCGCCCCAAGTAATAAATACGATATTATTGCTATGATATTACTAAAGTTATAAATTACTGACGACTGAAAGAGAAAAATCGATGTGTAAGGGGGTATAAAAGTTCGGACAGTAAAACTGGCGATTATTCTCATTGTAGCACTCATTGCATTGTATGTATGTACTTTATTCAGATACTGAATACTTTTCGTAATAAGATGCCAACAAAATTTTTTTTCATTGTCAAGAATATGGTAATCTATATATCGAGTATCGACGGTTCCCCGGCTACCTATTTGATCTGAGCGACATTTTTTGCGAAATTGAGTTATACATATACATAATTGGAATCAGCAAAGGACATGGCCAGTTTTTGTAAGGACGTCGGCATAGTTATCGAATTTATTGTACACCTATGATTTTTGGTGTTTTATATTCGTGAATATTTGCTCATTAAATTGCTACAAATAAAAAACTCAGAGAACTTGTCAGTACAACAAACTAGACAAAAAACAGTTTCATTAAACCTTTTATTCAGATCGCTAGCAATAAGGTGCATAGATTATAATTTTGCTATTAAAACACTTAAAGGCGCTTTAAAATAGCGAACAGTTGTGAATTATATTATTACGTATAACTGATATGGTTTTAATATTATTAAGCATTTAAACAAAGTGATGGCCACCTAAATGAAGGATTTTAAACTGCATATTGATTAACATTTTTATGAAACTGGGTGATAGTCTCAAAAAATGTGACAATAATAACAAACATAACATAACATCGCGCCTATATATTCCTCGAAGGGTTGGTCAGAGGTGTAGTACAACCACATTTCACCAGTTATTTTGAGTCCCATGGGCGAGCTGATTGCCATCAAGCGCACAAGTCCAGACTCCGGGCTACTACTGAGAAATTCCTGATGAAAAAATTAAGAGAGAGATATGGGGTTTATATCTCTTTGTTCGACCTGGGAATCGAACTCAGGACCTCATGCTCAGCAGTAGCGTTTGCGACCACTAGACCAACGAGGCAGTCATAATAACAATTAACAAAGTATATTCGAAATTAATAGTTTTCTTTAAAGTACATTTTTACAGATTACCCTTATATTTTTTTAAATAGGTAGTTCAATATACTATAAAAAAGAGAAGCACAAAATAAAGCAAGAGTAAAAATAATTATTTATTTATTAGAGAAAATAATAAAAATATTTTGCTACCTATATTATAATTATTATATCTTAAATGTCTACCTAAATAACATAAATTGCAGCGATAGTGTTAATGAAGATACCGAGTGAGGTCAATCAACCAGCTTGTATAAAATAGAGAATGTTTATTTCACAAATACAGTAACCTGGATTAAGTGTAAGTATAGGGCTTTAGTAATTACATAAATAGCTGCTTTAAACATAACCAGACATGTTAAAAAATACAAGCATATTTATATATTATTGTTTTACAATTGTAATTATGGTTTTCAAGAAAGATTAGCCTTTTGTTAGATTGTTTTAATATTCTTGAATTGTTAATAATATGTTGTCTAAAAATCCAGCTGGAACTTGGATATTGTTTTGGTGTCTTGCCCAACCAAGGTACCAGATAATTGTCATAACGTGACAACAACAACTAACGGTCCTGTTTCCTACAAGGCAACTACAATAGTACCCTAAAATAGCTTCCAACAGACAGCTTTCTCGGTTTGAGCATTGGTTATCCAACGCGAAACTCTTGTTTGATGGTGTGCAGAAAGCGAGGATATGAGATGCCTCTGCAACCTTTGCATGGCTATTCCGCAGTTGATGCACCTCACATTGATCCACAAAACAAATCCGAAACGCAATGCAAATCAAGAGTCCAGTGTTAATAGCAAGGTAATTGAGTGGTAGAAGGTATCAGTCCGTAGGAATAAGCAGGGGACAAATAGGAATATTCGCAAAAACATAAACACAGTAGGTACGCAATGAAGAATATGCAATAACATTAATTCCAATCTAAAAGTACTTTGTGATTATTTCATTACATTGACATGATTGACATTCGACATAGACAACGCACATTGTCATTGTCAAATAAGTAAACGCGTTCCGTTTTATGATTTTTTTTGTGTGTGAAATATAAAAAAAAACTATCTTACGCATCAATATTACGAAAAGATAATTTTATTAAATGCAACAAATACCAATGAAGATAGTTTCGTAAGAATAAAATGTTCCTAATATGAGCATTTGGTCGTCCACGTCACATGTCTACAAGTAGTATGCATGGTATGGAACGCCCATTAATATATTTATCTTTCTCTATGGTCCACTATGGCGGAAGTTGACAAACGGTACTTTGAATTCATCATGCATTACTAAATATTTTGAAATAAACACTGACGAGTTCAGAGAGGTTAAAAACAACGTATTAATTCATTTTTCTATTTTTAATATACAATATTATTTACCATGTATGTGTACTTGGAATGTACTTTTTTGTCCATGTCCTTTTTCTTATTCTGGAACCGTCGATATTTTTTTTCCAAAAAATTGTCCAGTACATTTTTGTATAAATTTTTAAAGCCGACAAACTTTTAAGTGTAAGTAGAGGATCTGTTGACACCTGGATTGAACATAGACAGGAGGTGTAGTTGGTAAACATTTGTAAAATTGTCCATTGTAAAAGAAATTGTATTGACAAAACAAAATGGCAGGGCGTTAGTTCCCATTTTGGCCACGCGCCAAAATAACCTTATAGGTGGAGTTGGTAGTCGAAGACGCTGTTATAGAGATTTAGCATTGCGGTTTCTACCAAGTGACAATCTAAGTTAGCCCAAGTTACAGAGATTTATTGGAGAGTTCATTTGGACGTAACCGATTCTGTTGCAACGCTTAAATTTATGGCAGCCATTTTGATTTTGGTCTACACTGAACCATTAAATAACTCCGAACTTAACCAAGGACTCGGATACCACTCCACTTTTCTTCGCGGGTGGGGTGGGGACTTGTTGGTAATTTAATTGAGATTATCCAATCGTTAAACTATTGAAATCAGAGGCCAGTCAGTGGTTTTCGTCAAAGTGGGATCAGCTAAATTCGGCAAAAAAATTGTTGATCCCACAGAACTATCTTTTCAATCTCAATGAACCAGAGTAAAACTTAACACTTACAGGTTTTTTTGGTGAAATAGGAAGAGATACGTAAGTTTCTTAATTTAAAAATTGTCATATGTGTTGTGTGTTTACAAATGTCAATGATCCGATTTGATACTTTGCACATACTGTTTAAATAGGTACTATCCATTACTCTGACGATTATTCGATAACATTCATCAACACCATCTTTTTAAGAGATGTCATCAGGGAAGAAGGCAAAGAAGACGGAGAATGCGTGAGTTTATGTATGTGTATGTGTTATCAGAGTAATCGATTATCCAGCTGTCCAAACAGCACAACAACTTTCAAAGCAAGCCTTCAAGTCAACTTTCAAAGCAAGATTGAACAGGCATCTTCTGGGCACGCTCGTGTCATCGGGTGTGTAATATATGGCATAATAACAGATAGTATAATATCACTTGAAATGACGTTCATATGATATAATTTTCATATGCTATGAAAACGTTTAACCTCATCGTAGACCTCATCCATCGCTTTCCATCAGGCGACATCGAGGGCACAAGGATGCCATTTCGCAATAAATTAATCAGGCAGCAATATGTATAGGCTACTGGCACTCTATTCAAAGATCTTATCCACCGCAATTACTATAATGTCTTCTTTTTATGTAGGTACTAAGTAGATATTTAGCGCAACATTACGTGCAATTTGACTTCTTCATGGCTCAGTTAATTCAAAAGAAGCTTCAGACGGTTTATTTTACTTTCCACAGAACGTCTGTTCGTAACGGCGTTGAGTAAGTAGCTCGAAACAGTTTCTTAAACAGTTTGCAATAAAAGACATAAAGAGAAAACTTTTAGCAGATAACGCCTCTGGCTGACAGTACCCTCGTATGTGCAGTTCAGTTAAACCAGCTGTAGAATGTTTGGAGCGAGACACTGTGATGAAATGCACCGACTAAGTTTACTAACTAACGTATAATTTCCGCATTACAAGCATTTGACTAAATCATTAATGCAATACTAATTTTCTGATTTTGCTAACATTTATGCTTGGCGCAAATAAGGAGCGGCGCTGAATTTATACTAGTGTAACTACTCGTGTTTTATGCTGAGTTCAGCATAAAATACGAGTAGCTGATTAAGTTTAATCAGCTTAACTAAAAGCTTTCAGGAATGATTATCCTGGAAACATAATATGGCGGATTCCAGTTATTATTATATCTATCAAATCTATAGGTTTGATTGATTGGATATATCCAGCGAACCCATACTTACCTGATTACACATGAGTTGACCTCTCTCTATTTCTCTTCACATAAATCACCTGTAATATGACTGAAGGTGTAATAGTGCGATGACCCATGTAACATAATATTGGTACTTATCCCACGTATTTGAAAATGTTGAAGTGCTATGGTGCGCGGCGCGCGCTGAGAGCTCACCGACACTACCTACTAACGGTTGAGTCCACTAAACTAATGACTTTAAGAAATTGAGACACGTGTACTGTTTCTAAGACTGAGCTTACAGTAGGCAGCGATTTGCGATGCGACTGGAAGAGCGAAACGGGATAAACATGGTAGGGCTACATTATAAGCGAAAATCCGGCGTATATTCGGCGATGACGTGGCTACAGTACACATGCTATCAAATCATCCATCGCGATTTACTATACGCCTAATGTAGCCACACGCATATTTAGTAGCATTATGGAACTAGTCGTGCAAGTGAGAAATTTTCCTTCCGCTTCAATTTCGCTGATATGTTGATGTAGCCGTTGCCGTGATTACAGTAATGTTGTTCCTATCGCATAAAGCAATCAAAGATCGCTAGTAATATTTGATGTACGGTGTAGCCATATACGTGAGCATTCATTTATTTTGTTTTAATCGCTCATGTGTCACAAGTCGCGTCGCGGCCTAATGTAGCCTCAGCTTTATACTGGCGAGCATTTATGAATAAAAGTATCAATATTCATTCAAGAACCCTTATGGATTCCTTCAACTTCTCTGTAGAAATAGCCTATAAAATCGGACACGTATTTGTAGTCCTTACATTGTTAAGTTACGTGTACTTACATTGTTTTTTCTTGCAAATATTTTATTTGTATGAACACTATCAATACCTTAATTATAATATACCTTAGTTATAATTTTTTCGACATTAATAATACCGCGCGTCTTATACAATATTCGACAGTATGCAATTTGCCCAAACAAAAACAGGATATTATATGGTCAATATATTAAGCATGAAAGATTCTATTAAATAAAAAACCGGCGAAGTGCGAGTCGAACTCGCGCACCGAGGGTTCCGTACAAACTTGTTTAAAATATTTTTATTATATGATGTGACTAAAAATTTACGGTTTTCGCAATTTTTCCTTTATCTGTGCTATAAGACGTTGCTTCGTACCAAATTTCAAGATTCTGAGTTCACGGGAAGTACCCTGTAGATTTTGATTCCCTTGCGAGTGTCGAAAATTTGCGGCATAAACGGCTGTATCTTTTGATTGCGTTGGCTTAGAAGTTTGATTTTTTTACAGCTCCAAGGGACAGTAGACTTGAGTATTTGATATAAATTCCAGCTTGATACCTCCACGCGTTCCTTAAAAAAGGGGTCTTGACAGACAGACGGACGGACGGACAACAAAGTGATCCTATAAGGGTTCCGTTTTTTCCTTTCGAGGTACGGAATCCTAAAAAAGAGAATTTCGTTGAATTTATATTGCCAGGCTAGTGACTTTTACGATTTCGAGTTAGAACATCAATAACGCTTCTTGAAGTGTCAAGCAGCGTTATTGATGATCTACTTCGAAATCGTTCGGGTTCTTCAAATCTCCTTTGCCAACGTTGCTATAGGTACCTACTTGACATCTTTAGTCAATCAATCTGCCTAAATCAGAATTTGATTTGATTCTTTGAAAAACAATTTTAGTGTTTCCGATTCTGAAATTTGTAAGTCAAGGATTAGTAAAGCTTCGAGCTAGGTCTTGTAGCTTATCAGCGGTGTTCGGTTTTGTATTGGAACCGTTACCAGTATATATCTAGCATAAATAGAACAATTACTTCACTAAAAATACCACAATAAGTTCCTACTGAAGTCAGTCTTAAGTATTTTCCCCTTCGAAACGAGCCAAGATAAAATAATGATACTAGCTCTAAGTTGCGCAAAAAATACTTCGTCAGAATTTATAAAACAAGTTCATGAAAAACGGCCGCTTTTTATTCTCAAGAAGCTTAAAACAATTCAAGTTTGCTGCATCATGTTCAAAATTATTCTTTTAGGAAGAACGATGACTGGATAAGTTCAGCCGATAGATTCTGAAGTGAAGCTGTCAATAAATGATAAATGATTTATTTCTGTAAGCAGGTTTGTACAAACACTTTTACTCGTCAATCATATTTTTTTAAACTAGATGAGGTCGGCGTTTCCTATATGACTATTCTGAGAAAAAAGGTCGAAACAAACTTAAAGGTCACAGTCTCTATTTAAAGTCCAGACAAAATCTTGGTCATATCATGTGAAGACCGTGTAGATTGATGTCTGAAATGGTCTTTTGAGGAAAGAACCACACAGATTGAGCGGACCTGTCCAGTCAGTGCACGCATTTGTCAAAAATCGTGCAACTCAACTCAGAACTTGAGGAGCTCAACGATTCGACGAACAATTTCAAAGAAAGGACATTTGGGTAGGCCGCGTAAATTACTCAAACTACCAGATCATAATTAAGGCTAACTAAGAAGGAAAACAGTAAAAAGAAATGACCCACATAGTCCTCACATTCACAATAATAATAAAAAAAACTTTACAAAGTAAATCATCATCATCATCTGCTACTTAGCCTTTTCCCAACTATGTTGAGGTCGGCTTCCAGTCTAACCGGATGCAGCTGAATACCAGTATTTTATAATATGGAGCGACTGCCTATCTGACTTGCATAAGTATATATCGACGGTTAAGAATCAAAATAGTGTATATCTCAATAAAGTTGATATTACAGGAGATAAAAAAAACATTTCTCGGCTTTGAATGAAAAGATAATTGAAATTTTTATAATGTAAAAATAGGGAAATTAATATATTTTTCTATTTTTACATTATAATTAAACATTTATTGAGATATTGATAGACAACTTAATAACTTTATTGAGATAGACACTATTGATTCTTAACCGTCGATATGAAACTGCTATAAAAGACTAAGTAATTCAGGAAAGTAGTTTTAAATCCCTGTTGAAAATCGCTTACAAATGGAATTAGTTATTAGCTCGATGGAACGTTCTGTAGCAAATGGGTTTATAAAGCAGTAAAAGTTTTTCCTCTTTGTATAACTTTGGAGAATCTACATGGGTTTTTTTATGAACCTTCTTATTCTGACGATCTAGGAATATTTTTTTAAGTTAAATTTATTTACAGCCTTTAAAAATCTATTTCTTTTTTAATATTCAATACTTACATAAAATCACGTGAGTCTTTTAAACATTTCTAAAATAATAAGTAAACTAAACTACTCTCCGAGAGGCCCTTGCTAAAACATAACGTTACATGAAGAAAACGCTTTATTTCTAGAAGCAGGAAGGCTTAAGCGAATGAAGATATTGCTTTGCAAAATGAACTTGTTGTTGCATAGTGCATGTCTTGCGACTTGAGAGTTTTATCCGGATTTTCAAACCAATAGTGCTCTGGGAATATCAAACGCTCAGCTCTCGACTGGGCGACGAGTGGAAGGAAATGTTCACATGCTTGTAAAAAGCTGTTTGTTTTTAAATGTTTTTGGAATCTGTTTAGTATCGATTTGGATATAACATTAAATAATAAAAATTAACAAGTTCAATTGTGTATATATCAATATTTCTACAAAAGCTGTTGCTTTTGTCGTAGCGATGTTTTGTTGTTGCTCATATAGCGGCCGCATACGCGTACCATGCCGTAGCAATTACGGTTCAGAACATAAATATAAGTTCTAATTTACTACATAATTTGGAACACTAACACTAAGTCAGCACGTGCGCTCATTAACTCGTCAGTCCGACCCGGTGGCGGTTCGTTACGTAATGTTTCAATTTACCCTTTAATCATGTACTGTTTAGTATGTTTTGATGTGACACACACCTAAATAATTAAGGAGAATTGGCCTCTTGCTCTGAGCCTTACCTACTTGGCCAGACTATGTCGAGAAGGCAAGTAAATTTCAATCACTATGCCACAAACACTTAAAAACACTTAGTGTCAAGTAAATGTAAAATTTATGTAAAGTGTAAAAAAAAAAACAACGTCATGATGAAATAAGGACGGATCAGCCCGACCTTATTTCATCATGTTTTTTTTCTTGTCTAAGTACTTTTATAGTAATAATTATTGTCTGAAGCCAGACACAATAAAACTCAGAACTATGTACCCGCGAAACCATCTACACATAAAACTAACGACCAAGCCAAAGTTTAACTAGAGATAAAACTTTTAATAACATCTGCCACGTAAATGATATTTGTGTGAATTTTATTCTAGAATATTGTATAGAAAAAATATGCAGAAGTTTGTAAGGAAGGAACACCTTGTGACCCGAAGGATACAGATTCCCAGTGGCGGATTTACCAATAGGCTGAGTAGGCTGGAGCCTAGGGCGGCAGATTTTAGGGGCGGCAAATTCGGGGCTAACATTTTTTTATATGTCTTACTGAAATCAAAAAGATTAATATTTATATACCTGCCATGTTTTTTTTGGAAATAATAAACAAAGTGAATGCTCAAATTCAGGCTTCTATCGTAGATTTTATCACAGTTGCCGATCTTTACAAATCCCTTTGCAAGTTTTTCGTAGCTGATGAACGAGAACATTTTAAGTATTTTGAAGAAAAGGCGAAGCAGTACCTATACAAAAGACATGGGACATTATTGTAGAGGTCGGTAGGGGCGGCAAAATTTGAATAGCCTACTGGCGGCAAATGTATAAATCCACCACTGCAGATTCCTATTAGTAAACTAATCGATAACGCCAGGGAACGGTGTTAAATTCGTTTAGTACCTTCTATGTCACCATCATCATCCTTTCAGCCGAAAGACTACTTCTGGACCTGCTATGTAACAGAATCTACAAGTTGTATGTTTATAGCATCAGCACGATTTGAAACAAGACTGGAAGTAGTGGACCATGCAGGTGTAAACAAATCTCAAGAAATCGTAAAACAGGTACGAGTGTTTACTAAGAAATTAAACAACATAACTCGATGGCAGCAAAGTAGAAACCGACATCTACATTTTTGCGAAAATGCTTTTTTTTACAAAAATGAGCTTATTTCAACCCTATCTACAAGTCTGTATTAAAATTATTTCAAATTTCATAATAATTAAGAAAATCTGCCACGTAAATAAGGACAATTTTTAATTATTTTTTACTAAATCAGCTATCCTGTAAAATTGTGATTTTGTACATGTCCGTTTCTACTTTGCTGCCATCTAACTGCATGTTCCAGTGATAAAATTAATTTAAAATAACAATGTTAAGTCTATCAGCTAATATGATAATAATTTAAAGGGGTTAAACAAATTTTAATATAAGGTAATTCACTAAATACTGTTGGTGTATCTCGTGGTGATGTGTATTATCTACTCGTGTGTATGTGTCAGTGCGGTGCCCAGCGCGCACGGGGTGTAGGTGCGCGTGCGGGGCAGGCGGCGCGAGACGGGCGCACTGGCATGCGCACACACAACGTGCGTCTGCACACCGATATGTTGCACTTCTACAAGAAACCGTGCTTAGATTCTTTGTGAGTGTATTTCATGACTCGGTCTCGTAAGGCCATCAACCTTTATCGATGTCCTTACGTGTGATCTCAAGAAGCTAATAAGGCCGTCAAGAGGGACGGCCTTTTTAGATTCTTGACCTCACACAAAATATATTTCTTATGCAACTTAAGAAAGCATTAGGTTTCATTCATTAAACGACTCGTCAGAGATAACAGTTCTTGTAACTAATCTTTTACCTTAAAACTAAATCCTGTAAACCACTTACCTACGAACCCTCAAGGAAAAACAACATAATCAATCTTAACGCAGAAATCATGAGCACTTCAGAGTGTTGGAGAAAACTCAGCTTTATTAATTCCCAATTATCCAACCGCATAAAAATAATGGCTTGAGCTTGACGGTGAAATGATTTATGTTTTATTTATCTAGAACATTGCAAACAACAGCGGCAGTAACAGCGACCACAAAGATAAATTGGAATAATTTGTATATCTACTTTATCATACATGGGCTTAGGGCAATTAAATGTTCGGTTCGAGTAATCCGGAGACGACCCACCGATTTGGGGAAGCCGCACGCGGAACACATGGGATCAACGGGCGACCCACCATCCATACTAATATTATAAATGCGAAAGTGTGTCTGTCTGTGTCTGTCTGTTACCTCTTCACGTTTATATCGCTGAACAGATTTAGATGAAATTTGGTACTGAGATAGTTTGTGTCCCGTGAAAGGACTTAGGATAGTTTTTATCCCGATATTCCCACGGGATCGAAGCTTATGCGGGTGAATCCGCGGGGCACTGCTAGTGTTTTAGATTTTGTTTCGCTAACGGTAAATTTACTAAATACAAATTCATTAACTGACAGACAATGTGAAATCTAAGCCAATGTGGTAGCATGAAATTTTGCGCAGGAGTTTTAAAAATTAAATTCTTATAGGGGTTAAAAAGCGGATGAAAGTTTGGATTGAAGTTTGTCATTTTATTTTATTTATGTGAATGAAATGCGAGAAGTATGTAATATTACTTTTTGCAGACTCTGTTTCTGGACCATCGCCCAGAAAGAGGACATCGTCTAGAAAGAGGACATCGTCCAGGAGGAGGGATTGGATTATATACTGACATTTATGGCGTAAAGATCTCCAAACATCGCCTGCACGTGGTACAAAGATGGCGTCAAGACAAACTTCAATGGAACAACAAGGTAAGTGAATTAGACCTTGAGTGTGTGAAATTTTCCCGTAATTTAAAGTTTAAACTTCAGTCATTCTGTATAGAAAAACCAACATTCACCGACTGGACATAACGAACGCTACCTAATAGCCTGGCGTGGCGTCGAGACCAAAAAGTCAACGAGTCGCGGCACCAAACGACCGCCCATCCAATTACCGGGCTGCGACTGCTATTTTAACCTCACCGATTAATCGGTCAACAAACTCGCTTCCTGATGGCTTTATTTCGCTTAGACTTTCTATGAAAACGAGCTTATACGGCTGAAGTGAAACTTTTAAAACTTTATTTTGAACAGACTGTTAATTTTCGTTAAAATTAAATTTAGTAGGAGTGATTTTAATGTATAGCCATGCCAAATTACAGCTTTTTACTAATAATAGTCTCTGAGTTAAACCGTGGACAGACAGATTGATGGACTTAAATTGGCGAAACTGTAAGGATTGCTTGTTTTACTACGGAACCCTACAAATGGAGTAAATGTTTTTCCTTTTGTTTGTATTTATTTTTGTAACAACAACGGTCGCCAACGATTTGCACAACGTTGTAGCGATTGACGCGCTCCGGTAAAGTTAAAAGGAAATAATGATGTGCAAATACAATAAATTGTCTGTTCTGTTCGTTAGTTGCTTACTTATGTTTTCTGACAGTTTTTGGATTGATGTTTATCAGAACAATAGGTATTTCAAATGTTTATTGTCTTGCTGTGGTGTGTGTTATAGTTATGAGACTTTAACTGTACGGACGGCCGGCATATTTGTCAAGGGGTAACCCCATTTATTTTAAGATTATAAATTCCAATGTACGATTTATGTAGTAGTTCTTAACCTTTTAAACGCCAGAGTATAAACGTATCGCCGTACCCCTGACGCCAGGCCACTTTAACAACACAACAACACACACTTAAAACAACAAATTTCTCGATATTGGTGGTTTATTTATATGTTTCATGCAATACAATATAGACGGAAGCTTAAACTTATAATTATATAAATAAAAATACACAAAAGTAATGATTAAATTGTTTATTTACGACGATATATAGACGACGACGTGTATTTTGTCATATATTTGTGACGTTGGCGTTCAGGGTATGATTTCGTTTGTCACATATATGTGACAATGGCGTTCAAAAGGTTAATAGAAGTAGACCAAAAGGAAAATACCCGTATTTAAAAAGTTCAACATCTAGTCGCAATGTCATACCAGCGACAATCTATATCAAAAATTTTACAAAAATGTAGAGAATTTAGAGGTATTTTTGACAGATTGAGACTGAGATCAGACTGAACGTTCTTAAAATTACAAGAATTGCCTCTCTGGTATTTCAAGAGATTGATTACCTATGTTCAAAACAGGCGACGTAAAGGCAATGCATGTTTGCCCGTAGTCTTCAGAGATTAAATTTATTTAGGTATATTAAACACACAATACTGCCCCGCTATGCTGTGGGTCTGGTCAAAACGATAAACCTATTTTCCCAGACTTTGATGCAGTTGAAGCGGAATGCCTCAAGCCTATAAGTCTGCGGGCATATTGCGGCCTGGGGGCATATCCGGCAGCTCGCCGCAACAAGTACGTCACGGTAACCGCACACAGCGTGAGGGGATTTATGCAATTTCTACCACTCTTTTTTAATACCATTTCTTTGCATTTCCCTATACATATACGAAAGATCTGTTAAAGATTCTTTTTCTTATACACCCAAGGCTTACTGATTTACAGCTGTGTTTGCTTTACGAATTCAGGACGAAAGGTAGCAACAACATAAAATAAAATAAAGGTCAGAGCTATTCGTAACTTAATAGGTACTAAACTTACAGCTCAGAGTAACTTTTGCTTGTACCTAATAGATACTTGACCAGGGTTTAGGTACGCAGTACCTGTTCTTATCTTACCTTATTTTATAAGCAGTAACTTTTGAAAGGATGTAGGAAAGGGAGGATAGTAAAACTGTTTTATATATACTGGTGGTTTCAGATTATTTCTTTCTCTGAATGTATTCGCTCCCGAGAGAGCGGTACAATAACGGACGCAGTGAGGCGGATTACAGCGTGGGTTTGTATATTATATGAATCTCAAAAAATATTTATTTATTTATTTTATTATTTAGGTACACACAGTAAAATACATAAGGAAATGTTATAATTATAATATCGTCATTGAACAACGAAATACCTATCAGTATAATTATATTTTGATACAGATTTTACATGTTCTTGAAACATTTGTGTGTCTAATGGCCTGACTATAACATTAACTGAGCTAAGGCACCCTGACCAAATGGGTTAGGTTAGGGGAAACTAAGGAAAACATATCGTAACTAAAATTAGGTATCAACAACTAAAGTATTTTATTCAGGCTAGTAAATAAATGTGTTATTAGTGCCAAGAGACTGCTTTGTAACTTCACATTCTAAAGTATCATATACGCAGGTACACGTCATTGCGACATGCTACTATCACACCTACAAAGTCAAACTTTCTAGTAAACTTTAAATAAAGTAACAAAACGCAACACTTTCTCTTGGCCTTTCAAAATCGAATTACAAACAGCTAATTACAGGGAAGTATTTTAAGGGTATTTGATTACGTTAAGGGTAACCCAAATCTTATTGAATTTATTCAGAGGTTACTCGGGAAGGGATGTTCCATTTAATCGCCGTCTGTTGATTACCGAAGCTCCGGGTATCATGGAGGACGATCAATGGAGTATTAATTTACAAATACCGATCCATTCTGGCTACCAGGGCGGGGGCTTATATATTTTAAGAACATTTACTGATTGGAGATTTTGATTGCATTACGTTTGTTTAAAAATTAAGTAACTTCCGCGCCAAGCACAATGTTTTCCGCAAAAAAAAACTTAATTGTTCACTTTTAAGGTAGTACTAAAAAGGTTAAAGAACTTTTGATTGTGTACTCCTGTTTGATGTTGGCTCAGGAAAATTAAAATAGGGAAGTCTGACGGTACAATCTTTTGATGGTGCAACTATGGACTCTTAGTAAAAAGGTTTAAATACAGGAAATCTTCTCAATATGCTACTAGTACAACAATGCCGGTGAATCTTCCCTTATTCTTTCTATTAGTTATGTAGTACAATATTGCATATTAACGTAACCACTCTCAATGTTAGCTTCGAACCAGTTCAGCGTTAAAAGCGCTTTACATTTTAAACACATGCTACGGACTGTACTGTAAGAAACATTGTGTTACTCTCTTCATTATTTATGTAAGCGAAGAAAAATCGCCGGTTGCATACAAGTTATACGTATGTCACCAGTTGTGCCAAACCAGTGCTTGCCAAACATATAACCTTATATCGAGGATCAAACCAGAAAGTTTAAGTTAACTGCAATAGGATTTCGTTCTTTTAGCAACGCCATTGGAGCGAAGGAAAATTGGGGGCAAATCTAATAAGAATGGACGGTCGCCTTTCTGTAGGTATAACAACTTACAATGTCATTTTAATTTAGGCCCACAATCCTAAAAAATTAACCGGGATGGAAAGTTTAATGGTCTTAGGCTCGAAGTGAAAAGAAAAGTGACGATTGTATGAGGAAGATTAATAAAAATAAATTTAATTACGATAAAACAGAAAAAATATAAAAGCTTTTTTAAACGACCATGACAGCACACACGAAAAAACAACAGTTGTCATTTTAAGGCCAAAAAGTATTTCGCATTCTATAAAAAAAAAGACTATCAAAAGTTCCTACAGCGGTTGCGTCGCTTACAGGCAGGGAATAGACTTTTCTCTGTTAAAAGTTAAACTTTAATTTGCCCCATTCTTCTGCCTGTTTTTTTTTTTTTTTGTAAATTCGAATTTGGGAAAAAAATTCGGTTTTCCAGGCCTATCAGCAAACGTTGGCTTTAATTTCTCTACTTTGTCAGAAATTTGTAGGCGTCAGAAAAGA
Organism: Amphipoea lucens; assembly: GCA_947508005.1. Lineage (NCBI taxonomy): Eukaryota > Metazoa > Arthropoda > Insecta > Lepidoptera > Noctuidae > Amphipoea > Amphipoea lucens. The sequence goes on along the minus strand of OX382373.1, from coordinate 6,643,120 downwards.
TGGTTGAAAAACTACAGCTAATCAGAAGTGCAATAAGATCGGTATTGGTGCTGGTTTCGACGCAGATTTACGATCCGAGTATCGGTTATATATCTATGATCCGACCGGACATATTGTGCTTGGGCTTGAGGGCAACTTGTGGCAAATGAAGTAAATGATGAAAAATTATCAATAGGAAAAATGTTGGCGTCGAATTAGAAGTTTCTGTGGTTACAAAGACTACTTTATAACCACGGTGCGCATACAGGGAAGTTACATATCGACGGCACACCCGGGGTCTACTCCGAAGTGGTAAATTATTGCATATTCGTAGGTAAAATATGAAATAGCTCATTTTGCAAAGACACAAGGTCTTGAATCGACGACGACGTTTCCTACCTGTTTAATTTAAGTAACTTTTTTATTAAAATATTAAAAACTATAGAAATGAAACGTTTTTTCGCCTCCTGTAAAATCATGATTTTGTAGTTATTACACCGTCGATATGTATTTTGATTGCTGGTCATAATTGATCAACATACAATGTGATAATGGCTTGAAAATTAGAATTTCGCGCTAACCTGGCACTTTTTCCTCGAGAAATGAATGTGCCTACAGAAACAGTTATTCCGGAGGAGCTTTCATGAAGTCAGAGACCTGACCTTGATGCTTCAATACGGACCGAGGCCGTGACCTCATTATACTGCTCCACGTTTTTTTCTTATCTACAAGTTAGAATTAGCAGTGAGAACGACGAGATGCGACTAGATGTTAGTATATATTTTATTTATTTATTTATTTAACACAACACAACACTTCTATATTACAGGATATCCAAAAGCGATAGGGTGGTACTTAGCTTATTTTACAAATTGTAACACAAATGGTATGTAGTTATTCTTGCCAATTCATTCCCAAGAAGTAACTTCGCAAGTATTATGGTAAGTGTTCAATGTTCGTATTAAATATTTCTCAAGAGGAGCCTGCGTGAGTTCAAAGTTTTGTTAGGTTATACGACACACGATTTCTTCCAAGGTGGCCCCGTGTGTTGCACCAGATTTGTGCCGCAACTCAGTGACGCGAATGAGAGCGGCTCGTTGGGGGCGGCCGGAGATCAAAGAAACGACACTCGCCACAAAATAGCTTTTCTAATTCTTTTTTTAGTTTTGAGCTACCTTAATAAATAGTAAACTAAAGGGAGAGCATTTGAAATATTAAGTAACGAGCCGACTGAGTGGACTGAATTATTTTGTTCACGAGCTGTTGTTGACTGTGTTTTAATGTTGTGAATTATAAATAGTTTGAACAATTACTTACATTTATCGTTTGTTGATGCTACGGCGTAGTACGCCTACGCGGCCGCTACGGGAGCTCCGCTGTCGTAGCACAAACGTCGTAAATAAGGGTGACTCAATATTTGGATCATAATTATATTGAACTTATTAATGTGCTTTAACTAGATTTTGAAAACTGAAAGGATATTTAAAAGAGTTGAAAAAATATCTTTACTCAATCAGCTTCTTAAAAGCTTTCGAATATGTTTCTTTCCGGTCGTCGCGGTCGCCCGGTCGAGTGCCGAGTCGTTTGTTAATTCCCAGAGCACAGATTGTTTGAAAATCCGGATAAAATTCTCAAGTCTCAAGACATACATTACGCAACAACAAGTTTATTTTAGCAAAACAATCTGTTCACTCGCTAATACCTTCTTTCGTGGAATAACACAACGAGAAAAACCTTTTGCTTTTTAAAACCCATTGGCTACAGAACGTTTCATCGAGTGGAACGAATTCCATTTTGTAAGCGATTTTTAACAAGGATTAGAACTTTTATCTTTTATTCCAGATTCAATTTACTCATGCGATTCGAGTCAATAAGTTTGTTTTGAAGAACCCGAGTGAACAAAATGTTTTGACGGATTTTAAAAAAAATACATTACGGTTAAAAGTTTTTCTTCGTCAGCGATTAGTATTATGGTTTGAGAGGATGCTAGCAACAAATTAATAAAAAAACAAAGAGGTTTATGTCGTTAGTAGTCAGGTCCAGTCGAAAACCAGAATCAGGCACTAGTTGTCTGGCATTTATGCTGGGCATTTTTGGCGCAGCCGTGAGGCACACTTTCCTGCTAATTTTATTTTTATCTTGATGTAAGTACGAGTATGTATATGGTGTATTGTGTGTCTTTTAGTTTGTGCAAAATAAATGTATTTTTTTTTAAGTAATAAAAGTTAGCACAATAAAAATAAATGTTAAAAATTACAACTTTGTTTTAACAGCTTAATAAAATGGACAATTTGTGTACTGCTTCTTCCTTCAAAAGCTCCATAAAATGTACCGCAAAATAAATAAACTGAAAAACAAACTAACTTCGCGAGGAAGTGAATGTTACAACCGGGGAGACTTGCCGGTAAGTTATGTCTTCCTGAAAACAATTTATGTACCTAAAGGGAGCAGAATACGAATATAATAAGAAGGTGTTAAAGTTGTGATGACATTATGATTTTTTATGTTTGTATTATGATAAATAGGACAAATGGACTATGGTTTTATGATGTCTTTTTCTGAGAGTTGTAAGTGGTAGATAATGATAATGTTGTTAATTAACAATGGCGCCGATTCCCTTGTTCACAAACTAAACTAAATCTAAGTTCAGTGCATCTTTTTCTTTCTATTTCATTAAGAAAAGGACAGAACATAAATATTAGTCTAGTCCTGTCAAATCAAGATACTCCATAGACAAGTTTAGACGTGATTAAAAAATTCGCAACTAAAAATACGTCAATTCATGTCAGGCGCTGACTAATTTGACAGGACTAAACTAATATTTATATTCTGTCCTTTTCGTAATGAAATAGAAAGAATAAGATGCACTGATCTTAAATTTAGTTTAGTTTGTGAACAAGGGAATCGGCGCTAATGTTAGATTTCCAACAAGTACCTACTTCTAAAAGTTTCACGAAGCATGTTAGTTCTTAAAATAACTACTTCATACCCAAACTTTCTACAGCAAACTTAAATTATTTTAAACTACGTAAGTATAAATGGTGCAGTTTTAAACTTGTTTTAAGAGAGTTTCTCAAAGTTTGTTGCAGAGCGGTACTTGAAGCCAATATCATTTATCTTAGCTCATGTCGTAGAACCAAACACTTGAGAGTCTTGAGACCGAGTCGAGAGAGCCAAGACCAACTGGATGAAAACGTTATAAAAAGCAAAACTGAACTGAATCAATTTATTTGTTACTGTTACAGATGATCTTAGAACTATTACATACACAATAGGTGGAGTTCCACCTCGTTTGAACTTTTTGTTAGGGCCGTTTAGCCGTGGAGCATATACACATAGTGATGGTTGCAAAATTGTATAAAATGCATCGGTTTTCAATATCACCTAACAATTGTTTATTGTTTTTTTTTTGTTGTTTTAATGATAATAACCTTAATTCATATAAAAGAATGTACATTTTTATCAAGTAGAATGCTTAATCTAAACTTACAGTATACAAAAGTATTAGCATTTGGGGCCAAACTAGGCGTAGCCTGTATTTCAACCCTCAACATTCCCCTGAGTTACAAATTAAGTAACATTGCAAACGATTTTCTGCAACAATACTAATTATTTCCATTGATACTCATATAGCGAGTAGTGGTAACATGAGACAAAACAAGGAGGCAATCGGTTTATTCCAACTCGTCAAAGAGTGATTCAGCAGAGTATGTAGGTACTAAAGGCAATCGTCACTTTTATGACAACTTGACATTTTGTTCCTCTGAAAACAATTCTTTAATATTATGTATGAGAATTTTACAAGTATTCCTTCTGATTGAGTGCTGGTCGTGTATCGAGAGAGTCTATACGATTATGTTGTAACGTTTAAAAGTTTCCTCCAAAGTTTACTTTTAATTTGGTGATATATGTAGGTACATTTACAGTTTACCGTGGCATTGTTAGGTTATTGCCAGAAATATACGGTAATGTGAATCGATGTAGAAATGATAACCCTTTTCAGGTTTCAATAGCTGTAAAACCTTGATTTCATCATGCTAAAAATCCCGTCAGTACTTATGTTTTGCAGTAAATAGCTGTATTACCATAGACATCCCTTGTGCATTACATAACAAAAGTTTCAACGAACTATACAAATGCACACCGCAGGTGAACCACGCGCGGGAAGTTAATAGTATCCAAATCCATTACACATTGTTTCAAAAGTTCAACATCCTGTATTTGGGTTTTCCGTTTACAAGTCAGATGATTTCTAATCTACGCAAATATAGCATACTTGCGGAGATTTAAAAACATCAGAATTTTGTTAAAATTACACTTTATAATTTCTAAACGAGTTAGCTGAAACCTATGTTTCGGTGAATTTATAATTCATCGATCGTTTTGCTAACAAATCTATTCCGAACTGAATTTAATTTTTTTTAACCGGATTTGTATCGTCAAAGGTTTACTTGCTCCAATGATTTGAACTTTTGACGTTTCATTTCATTTCATTTTTTATTTAAAAGCTGTCATAGCACGTTGTCTACAATTGTATCTGCACCCATTATTTTGAAATGAATTTTCATAAACAAGGAAAAATGGGAAGAACATTGTGAGGCTCACCGTAATTTATTCGATCTTGAGGAGCTCTAAGCGTAATATACGATAATGTAACGAAGGACCTTATTTATGCTTTTCTTGTTACCGACAAGGACAAAAAAAAGTCAATTATTAATATTATGATGTGTTTCGTTACGGAAATCTTGATTGCTCTAGGCTCGCAAAAAATTCATTGCGCGTACCGCGACAAAAAAAATCGTTGGATTGTTCATTCTCAATAGATTTCGTTCAAGTTGCGTATTGTCTTGCCGAGGAATTCATCAATATTGGATTCATCACAGTCGCGCCAGAATGAGACAAATCACTATTTTAAAATTGCAGCGACATTTTTCTGGTGTACGCTGCCATATAAACTCATATGTCATTTCTGCGTCAAAACAATTGCGCGATAAAGAGTCGTACTGCTCGCTCACTCTAATACCTCATTTACATCGAAAAATGCTCGTCTGTCTGACATTACTCATACAAACAAACTGTAAAGCTCAATTAATACCAAGCAAACGTTGCTAGGTATTAATTCAGCTATTGGTATTATGCAAAATACTTTGCATAATACCAATAGCTGAATTAAATCTATACATATAATAAAATCGTAGGAAAGTCAAAACGGTACATGGAATATTTTTTTAAAAGAATACTTGGGGCGTGATCTACAATCGATATCGAAGCCAAAAATATAGTTTTTAGAATTTTTGTCTGTTTGTCTGTATGTATGTCCGGGATAAACTCAAAAAGTACTGCATGGATTTACTTCAAATTTTGCATGAATATTACTAAGAGGTCGGGTCAACATATAGGCTACATATTATCACGCTATCACCTATGGGAGAGGAGCTGTGAATCTTTATTTTTCTTACGCATTCTGTGACAGCGTGTAATCTAACGACGCACATTTAAATGTTGTTTTTCAGTAAGCCATGCTATTATCTAGCTTTACACTATAAAAACTACGCCATTTAAGTAACTTTGGCAGAAAAAACATAGTTTAATGAATTTTAGTAGTATAAAGAAAATTTTGAAGCAGCGCCATCTATGAGATTTCATAAAAATCAAATCAAGTTACATGTTGACACTTTTTGGAAAATAATAATTTAAATTTGATCATGTTGGCGAGGTTAGTAGTTACTTATTCTTAAAATTCATGAGCAGTGGTGGCCCAGTGGTATCAGCCGCGACTTACAAGTTGTAGGTCGTAGGTTCGAACCCCGACAGGCGCTTTACTTTGTGTAAATTATTTCATCACCACTGCTCTCAAAACGGTGAAGGAAAACATCGTGAGGAAACCGGCATGTCCTAGAACCAAAAATTCGAAGGCATGTGACATCCACCAACCCGCACTGGGCCCGCGTGGTGGATTACGGCCCACTCCCTCTCACAGAGAGGAGGCCTGTGTCCCAGCAGTGGGAACGTTATAGGCTGATTATGTTATTCTTAAAATTCATAGATGGCAATGTTCATTTTCTTCATAAAAGTTGTATCGTATAGTTCATTTTGACAAATTCAAGTTCCAACAAAACCCTTAAAATCTTGAGCAGAGTTGAGGACGACAATTAAAAAAAAATGCGGTGTTAAGTATTACAAAAAAAGTTATGTTTCTACTGGAGACGAAGTCGGAGTAACTGATGAACGCGTGCTGAACACCTGTCTCAGTTCACTTCAAGATGTGGTCATTTCTATCGGCGGCAATCCACTGATCGAATGTGGGTTACCAGCTCCCCAATCATCACCGCATCAAGACCGTGTAAATCGGGAGTATAACGCTGAGACAAATTACGATCCGGGCGAAATGACCATGTCGCTTTGTTCTCTTCAGAGCAAAAACAAATTTATGACACCGTCCTTGAAAGCGTTGGGAAAAAACCAGGGTCAAATGTTTTTCTTGGAATGCGTCTGGTGGAACAGGAAAAACATTTCTTACCACTTGCATACTTGCAGAGGTCAGCAGGCAAGGCAAAATTGCTATTGCTGTAGCGTCGTCGGGAATCGCTGCCACACTGCTTCCGAGTGGCAAGACAGCACATGCCATGTTTAAAATTCCTATCGATTTAGAGAGCACCGAAACGCCTGTTTGTGGTGTGTCACATAACAGCGATTTAAGGGACACGTGCTCAAGGATTGCCCTTTGATCGTATGGGATGAGTGTACGATGGCCAATAGGAAGGCAGTTGAGGCCGTGGACGGAACCCTGCAGGACATCCGTAGGAACGAACATTTGATGCGTCGTATCACAGCTGTTCTATTCAGTGGCGATTTCCGGCAAACGCTTCCCGTGGTGGACGGAGTGAATGCTTCGTTGAAACTATCTTCGTTGGGGTCACGAGTTCGTACGCTGCGCTTGACCATTAATATGAGAGCTCGGCTCGGCGGCAATGCACGTGCTCAAGAATTCTCCAATGTCCTTCTAAATCTTGGCGAAGGCACTCTACCAGAAGAGAGAGGTGGACAGGTGGTGCTTCCAGAGTCTCTCGGTAGAGTGGTATCCAGCTTAGAAGAACTCATTCGCTGTGTGTACGGGGACATTAGTCATATACCGCACCAGCAGAATTCTTGGGTGTGTGAGCGGGCCATTTTGACGCCCAAAAATGATCAGGCTGCAGCAATTAACGAATTGAGAAATTGAGGGGAATGAAGTGGTCTACACCTCGATAAACACTGTTGTCGAGCAAGATGACGCCACACATTATCCCGTGGAATTTCTGAACTCCCTGTCAGCGCATACCATCAAGCTGAAGGTCGGTGTCCCGATTATGCTTCTTCGGAACCTATCTCCTCCGAAGTTGTGTAACGGGACCCGCCTTGAAGTCATCTCGCTCCACAGACACACCAGTAAGGCGAAAATTCTTACGGGTTGTGGCGTCGGCGAGGCAGTATGTATTTATACCACGCATTCTCCTCATACCTCATAACTTCCCGTTCCAGTTCAAGCGCGTACAGTTCCCCGTGAGTGTTTGCTTCGCGATAACCATCAATAGAGGCAGACACTGAGGGCAGCGGGTGTCGACCTCAGGACGAGTCAGGGTCGCTTGCTCCCGCGTCACCAGTCCTGACTCTCTTTACATTTTGGCTCCTGGCAGCATAACTACCAACGTTGTTTATAGGGAAGTGTTTTAAGGTATGATGCCTTTGTACGTATTTTTACTCTTTTGTGTCCTGGAATGTATTCCTGCATTGTTTTCTCTATTTCCTTCAGTCACATCTTATGACTGAACTCAGCAGGACACCCATATAACTCTCTTCACTTGCTTCGCTTGCAAAAAAAACTTATATTTTAATGCTATTTTAAAAGTTGTTTACTTATAATGCTATAGAGACACTGGCATCATAGGTATTTTTGGTGCTGTAGAGCCAAAGTCAAAGTCAAAAGTCAAAGCATTTATTTCAAATAGGCACATAAAAGGCACTTTTGAACGTCAAAAATTATCTTAAAATAGAATTGATTCTAGTCGCCCATTCCAAAAGGTAGTTTTCGTGTGGAGAAGAACGGGCAAGAAACTCCACCGTTACTCTTTTAAAATGTTTAGGTACAATATTTTGCATGGGTACATTAATTATATAATAACATGTGAGGACGATGCACCTACAATAAAATTACTATACCACAATAGGTAAAAGAATTAAAAACGAAACCATGACATATAAATTAATTATCTGATAGATACATGGTGCTCACATATTTACAAACATGGTACAAGCAAAACGATTTTAATTAAAAAACAAAATACAAGTAATAAGTCAGGGTGTGAGTAATAAATGTAAAAAAAAGAATAAAAAAATTTACAATTAAATTAGCAACCAGTTTGATTTTGTCTAGACTCTAGATTGTCCTATGGAGCAGGACCAGCATGTTTCCAAGCGTTCTTATCTTGGATATAATCTTCTAATTTATAGTATGCTTGTTTACAAAGTGTACGTTTAATGTGAGTTTTAAATTTTCTTTCATTTAATTGCAATATATCACAAGGTATTTTATTGTAACATTTAACACAGTACCCCATAAAAGATGTATGTACTTTGGCTAATCTGAAAAATGGTTGATGTATTTTATCTTTATTTCTTGTATTAAAGTTATGTCTATCGCTTATTTTATTAAAAAGATGTAGATTTTTTCTTACATACATAATATTTTCATAAATGAATTGGCAAGGTACCGTCATAATATTAATCCTTTTAAATAGTTCCCTGAGAGATTCGCGGCGACGTAGATTATAAATGGCTCTGACAGCTCTCTTTTGCAAAATAAAGATGGATTCAATGTCAGCAGCTCGACCCCATAGTAAAATGCCGTACGACATAATGCTGTGAAAGTAGCTAAAATAGACTAAACGCGCGGTTTCTACATCTGTTAACTGTCTTATCTTCCTAACAGCATAAGCGGCCGAGCAAAGCCGCCCCGCAAGAGATGTTATGTGAGGTCCCCATTGTAATTTCTCGTCTAGCGTGATTCCCAGGAAAACCGTTTGATCAACAAATTCTAGTTTTTCTCCATTCAGTATGATGTCACATTCGCTACTTCTAACATTTGGTAATTTAAATCTAATGCATTTGGTTTTCTTTTCATTTAGTACCAAATTATTTACCGTAAACCAATCTTGGACCTGAAGAATAGAGTTATTCACGTCGTCAAGATTTTGTGCCCGTCTGTCTATCTTAAAGATCAATGATGTGTCATCTGCAAATAACACCATCTTCGGTTGATTTTGAAGTAATTGTGGTAAATCATTAATGTAAACTAAAAAGAGGAATGGACCCAATATCGAACCTTGAGGAACGCCCATTGCCATTTCAGACCCCAATGAGTTTACGCCGTTTACTTGAACTTTAAGCTTTCTATCTTTTAGATACGACTTTAGTAAATCAAGAGCTGAATTCCTAATCCCATAGTGCTCAAGTTTCAGCAGAAGTGTCTCATGGTTGACGCAATCGAACGCCTTTGAGAGGTCGCAAAAGATTCCAATGGCATCTTGTGCTTCCTCCCAGGCGTTAAAAATGTTCTTTATTAGGGTGACACCGGCGTCAGTGGTACAACGCCCTTTGGTGAAACCGTACTGTTGTTCATGAAAGATGGAATTTTTATTAAAGTGGCGTAACATTTGACTGAGCATCAACTTTTCAAACACCTTACTGAGAACTGGCAGAATTGACACAGGCCTATAATTGTTGGGTTCTTTACTATCACCGGCTTTGAATAAAGGAACTACTTTACTGTGTTTCATGAGATCCGGAAAGACTCCTTGGTCTATACTGATGTTAAATATGAAAGCTAAATAGGGCGCAATCGTTTCAATGATAGATCTACAAACTTTTACAGACATTCCCCAGAGATCTTCTGTTGATTTAATTTTAAGATCTTTAAAAGCTTTTATAACAGCCTGGGGGTTCGTATGTTGAAAACTAAACTCCGAGGGGCATGCCTTAACATTCTTTCTAAGTAAATCAGCAGAACGCGCGGGTGAGGAATTTAAAGCTTCAGTAGTTTTAATGGGAATATTAGCAAAAAAGTTTTCAAATTCCTGAGCAATTTCTACATCTGAGTTTATGGGGCCATGTGCAGTTTCTAAATTAAATTCAGTATTACGCTGTTTTTTCCTACCTGTTTCCTAGCCTTCAGGCAGACGACGTCGCGGGCAGCAGCTAGTAAATAATAATATTAAATAATTTAAGAATAAACTTGAAAGCTGGCATAATTCTGGCAAAGATTACAAAAGCAAGCAGACATCATGACATAAATAACAAAATAAAAACGTCATAGTCAAAGCAACGAGGGGAGACGTCGACGTGGCAAATAATAAAGATATCATTCATTTAAACGTCTCGCGACGGATTGCTAAAAAAACAAATGAAAAAGTAGAACGAACAGGAAAATGGTAATTTGAACACGAAGCCACAAATTGTTCATTTGATTCAATTTCCAGAGGTGGAAATATTCTGTTTCAGATTTTGTTGCAGCTGCAGTATTATTTAATAACAAACTTATAGCGGTATAGCACCCAGAAAATAAAGTAATTTAATGGAAAAAAATAAAACATCGCGTTTACTCCTGCAGTTTGTTTGTAGAAATAAGTAATAGATTGAGAAAATATATAAACAGAAGGTTTTCTTCCTAGCTTTTATCGAAACACTGGCAGAAAAACAACCTTTTTTTTTCTCGTACTATTATGTAATTAAATTTTGGAGATTCACGATACTGCGGGACTCAATAGAAACATTAACTTACTTAAACTTTTTACGCATAGCTGCTATTCATAGCATAAGATAAATATACTGGACACGTTTTGAAAACAAATGAATAAATGTAAACATAACGAACCAAAACTGTTTACAAAATATTGAATTAATCTTGGCCTATCGCCTGGAAACATTCGCGTATATAAAACACCGGCAAATAGAAAGATGAAATAACTTTTGTCAACTCGTATTTTTGCTACATTCGTGCCGAAATTCCGCGTCAGGTCATATTTTCTTATGTTCAATTCTGTTACTTGAGTTATAACTTGACATAAGTAATGAATCAGTAAATGTTCAACGGCTACAAATTCTGTGGCTTATAAAAGTGTACTGAAATAAAAGTATCGTGCTAAAGTAGTTTGCTTTATTTTATAATATCCACTAGCTGCGCCCCGCGGTTTCACCCACATAAGTGTCGATCCCGTGAGAATATCGGGATAAAAAGTAGCCTATAATTAATCCAGTGTGTCAGCTACCTTCATACAAAATTTTATCAAAACTGGTCCAGCCGTTTGAGCGTAAAGAAGTAACAAACATATAAATACACACACACAATCGCAAACTTTCGCCTTTATAATATTAGTGTGATACTCGTAATAGCTCCAACTTTAAAACAATGATAATAATTAAAACTAAAGCCATCCAGTTTTATATAATTTTCTGAAAAGTAGATAGTTAAAAACATGCTGCAGACATTCATAACGACGTCGGTCTGCAGTTTCATTTCAACGAATCATAAATTGTTGCTGAAAAATAATTACCGTAACTCAAGTAAAACACGTTTTCAGTTTCCTGCGAAGTTTTCTTAAAAGACGACATTTTCATTTTGATGGCATTACCCGAAATGTGTTAAATATAACAGAATATAGAAATTGCTCAGATCACGCACAGTCAAGGGTTTCGTAGTTGGGATGAATATTTTATCGCCCGCAAAAGGTTTGTATGTCATAGAATTTTTCGAAAGAACTATGAAAATATAGTTATTTCTACGTTGGTAACCGAAAATAACACAAAAGCATTTGACTTTAATGGCAAATACACTCGGAAACATAATAATATTTTTAATTATGGCATCCAACAATACACCACTAGATTATGTGCCGCTCGATTCCGTTTGCAGGGTAGGGAGAGAGTCCCTACCCTGCAAACCAAAGCGTTGAGTTATACTAGTAGGACAAGTAGTTTTCATCATAAATGTTTGTTATTTGCATGTTACAATAACATTCCAAAGTATTAATTCACCTGGCGGCTAAACGAAATCTAAGTCTGTTTATATGTACTTACTAGCTGCGCCCCGCGGTTTCACCCGTATAAGTATCAATCCCGTGGGAATATCGGGATAAAAAGTAGCCTATATGTTAATCCAGGGTGTCAGCTACCTCCATAGAAAATTTTATCAAAATTGGTCCAGCCGTTTGAGCGTGAAGACGTAACAAACATATAAACACACACACAAACTTTCGCCATTATAATATTAAGTGTGATCTAAGCGATAAGTTTCTTAAGCTGCAGGCTTTTTATATGGAGCTTGGCAGACGTTGTTTGTTGATCACGTGACTCAATCATCAACTTGGAACGTTCATATCTCGTAAACGTGACACTTTGCGGGGTTTGGTCTTAGTATGTTTTCTGTTTGTGTTGATGTCTGCTATCGGTTTATACAGGGTGTTACAGAAAGGGTATATCAATACAAACGGGTTGAAGAGTGTATCTGGTCTAGAATCTCTGTACAAAATTTCAGCTCAAAAGCAGTAACTTTGAAAATGCTTAATATTTTTTTATTTCGATAGTTTATTAAATTGAAATCATAACAAACGTGTCACCGCACTAAGAGGGTCATTATCCACTATCTGTAGTGTGTCTGTGCGCCTAATACACGCACATCACGCCGCCGCGCGCCATTGCAGCGCCGTGATGTCGAAATAAAAAAAATTAAGCATTTTTAAAGTTAATGCTTTTGAGCTGAAATTTTGTACAGAGATTCTAGACCAGATACACTCTTCAACCCGTTTGTATTGATATACCCTTTCTGTAACAACCTGTATAAGTATTATGCGTGGCTGCCATTTTAAAAATGGCGCAACAGTAGGTAAGTGTGCCACGGATCTTTAAAGCCCTTTTGGTGAAGTTATGTTTGTTTTAAGCGAGTCTGTTTTTCAAGATTTTATTGTACAACTGCGAGTCCTTTGTGCTCACTAGTTCCTTTAGCAGTTCTTTTGAAAGAGCTACTGAGAACTTTTGGATCATTAGTTCCTTTGCAAAAGCTAAAGGAATAGACAGACGGACATAGCGAAACTTTATGGGTTCCTTATTTTATACTCTGGTTACTGAATTTGGTACTCTGACGTTAATAAGTAGAATAAACAATGATAGAATTAGGTGGTCGCGCATATTAAAATACTAGCTGCACCCTGCGGTTTACCCGCATAAGTCTCGATCCCGTGGGAATATCGGGATAAAAAGTATCCTATGTCCTTTCCCGGGACTCAAACTATCTCTATACCAAATTTTATCTAAATCGGTTCAGCGGTTTAGGCGTGAAAAGGTAACATACAGACAGACAGACAGAGTTACTTTCGAATTCATAATATTAGTATGGATAATTTACATATTCTCATTTCAGTCAAAATTCACAGGAATAGAGTCGACTTTGAAAGATATCATGATATTCAAAATCTTGCCTCTTTTCCTCTAGTCTTATAATAAGCTTGTGCTTAAGAGAGACGACGAATGCTGACGCGGTCAAATAATATACTTACATATGCGGAAGCCCCGGTTCCATAATTATGTAAATGAATGAAATAACTTAGCATTTTTCTTTTAAAATCTTTTCGGGTATCTTATATTTTCATTCTCTCTTTAGCTTCCGGGAAGATATAAATTTGGAATTTCAAGCTTTTGATTATGAAGCTTAGAATATTTATAATACGAATAAGAATTTATATTTATTATTGTGTCGAGTTGAGGTAGAGTAAAGGGAGTTACGTCTGATATTATATGCAAGCTCCGTGACCGTGTTTTATTTATGTGCCATCCTGTATCAGATTGAAAGCAAAATTTTATCACAAAATAAATACACAGTTCGAATAAAAAGACATTAAATAAGTAATACAAATTCCATTATAATTATTAAGTCAACAGAGTATTCATCTAGATCTTTTAGATCACACGAAGTATATAATATTGAGTTATAGTGAGTCTTAAAACAAACTTGCCACTTGAAATCCTACTATATCACACTAATATTATAAAGGTGACACACAGAAATATAGCTTATACATCAGAATAACACATGGGATACTTTTTATTCCGATAATTTTACGGGATCGACACTTATGCGGGTGAAACCGCGGGGCTCTGCTAGTGTAAAATAAAATATCTAAAAGGTTCAGAATTGGTAATAATAACATTTTTATTCAAGGCATCATATCAAATTCAGATTTTACAAACATATAAGCACACACACTCACAAATTTTCGCCTTTATAAGAAACTTCTTAAGAAACTGAATAAATCCGAAAAAGATTATGAAAGTAATAACGTAAGTTTTGTTCATAATGTTCGATAGTATCAAAACCATGATCTCTTCTATATCTTCTCCAACTCGTCAGTTTAGTGGAATCAACTGATAATAATGTCAGTCAGCTCTCAACGCGCGCCGCGTGCGAGCACTATACATCATACTTTTTTTGCTTGAGCGTTGGAAATCATCAAATGACTCCTCCCGCTCTGGGTGGAGCGGAAGGGAGTGTTAGACTCTTAACTGACTAAAACCTACCCGTGTTCCTTCCTTAGCCCTTTATGTTCCGGGGTAGCGGTAACCCTTTCGGACAATCCCACTGACCCGGCAGGCTTCGGCCCTAACGTGCCCCTCCCCTGGTGCTGACATCTCTGTGAGGCGCGCGTGGAACACATACGCGCCGTCCGGCACATACATCACATACATCATACCTTGTCTAATAAAAGGAAGCGCAGGATACCGGAAAACGTTACGCGTGTCATCGCACAATTACATCGTCAGTCATATTATTATTTCCAGGTGATTTGCGTAACGGTAAATAGAGTGAGGTCAGGTCACGTGTAATAAGGGTTTTATGCATTTTTGAGAAAATTCATTAGGTAGGTGCATGAATTTGGTTTCTGCCAAATTGTGTTTTCGCGATAGTAATTCCAAAAAGCTTTTGGTTCAGCTGATTTAGTTTAGAATCAAATTCGAGTTAGTCGTTACGCTTGTATAATTTCGGCGTCGCAAACATAATGCAAAACCAGCAAATTAGCATTCCTCTAGTGATTTAGGCAAATGCTTGTAATGCAGAAGGTATACAGGTGTTCAAACAAAATTAGTAAGTAAACTCATTGGGTGCTTTTCGTCATGCCGGGGCCATACCAACGGGAAACGCCGATAATTATCGCGATGACGGGCGTTTATCGTAGGTGCAGTCACAACCTATCGCGATAATTATCGGCGTTACCAGTTGGTGTGGCCCCGGCATCACAGTGTTTTGCTTCAATCACTCTAAAGCAAGTTAGTTTGTGTGCACATACGAGGGTGTTATCAGCTGTCAGAAAACTACATACTGTTAAATTAACTGAGCCATGAAGAAAGTAAAATCATTGTTGGGAATAAATCTTTGAACACTCAGGCTAATATTGGTGCTTTATTCATTAAAATGTATGCTCTATGTCTTAAGAATAAAGCTCAGATTACGACAAAAGTGAACTCTGTAGGGAGTTTAACAATCGATTGCTCTGATGACATCAATTGAAAGGGTAGGCTTTACAGCGCCGCATTAGCATTATTGATGAATGTTATCGAACAACCGCATATAGAACAATACTTACCTATATAGTATTTATTTCATAGTACCTACGAGTCAGATTAGATCGTATGTGTTATAGAAAGTTAAGAATTATTCCAATTTCATCAACCAAGCTTGTAAGTTCCAAGTTTTACTTTGATTCAGTAAGATTCAAATGGAAGTTTAGCAACATTTACTGCCGAATGTTGTTGAAACAGAAGCAAATTAATGGCCTCTGAATTCTATAGTTTATGATTGGCCTAGAAAGAGATAGCGAGAAGACCTGGACGCGTACCGCGAAGGCTGCTTTGAGGTGGCGCGGGAAAAGGGCTCCTGGAAGGATTTGCGGGAGGCCTTTGCCCAGCAGTGGGACAGTATAGGCTAACAAAAAAAAAACCTCCACTAAAGTTGTAACACGACGTGACGTCGTGTTACAACTTTAGTGGAGGTTTTTAAAATGAGGGATTACTGAGAACTAGGTTAGTAAGTAGGTAAGTTACTCGTAAGTGAATGCTATAAATTGAAGCGTTGCAATAGAATCGGCTATGACCAAGTGGACTCTCCGATAAATCTTGCCGCTAGAACTTGGACGTCTTACATTGTCACTTGGCACAGAAACCTCGATGTTAAACCTCTTTATTAACGTCGTCAACATATCTATCGTGACGACGTAAAATTTGTGCTGATGACAATGTCTGGGACATTCTGAAATCATTGCTAGGTAGTTATGTTTCATTGTTTGTATTTTTCTAAAGTACACTAAGGGGATAAAGTGGGCGTTATAATTATTATCCCGAACGTAACGAAGGATTATAGAATCCTTCGTTACTTTCGGTATTCATGGTCGCCTTTATCTTAATTTCCGTGCTTGTGAGGCAACAAAAATCAATTCAAGTTTCAAATTAATATTATGAATATTGATTTCACTTTTGTTTTACTGGTTATTTAATTCACTTGTTATTTTCGAGCAGAGCAACAAACGAAGCTTTAAAAATAAAAATTGCAAAGTACGCAATACACTATAAGCAACGGAAACAAGAGAATTAGTTAGCTGCGCAAATGGTGAATAATATTTTCTGCTAGACTTTATTTATTTTCTGCTAGACTTTATTTGCCCAACCCATGTCTAATTCAAATTTATTTAATTTAGAACAAACACGCACACTTACACACGCACACATACCACACAAACATCAACCACACACACGTACCATCATACCTGAAATCACCTCTCTTGTCTCCGCTCTGGAATTCGTACTCCGAGGCCCAAGATTCAGACTAACTGTCTAGTTTGGGGCTAACTAGCAAATAATATTGTAACCTAGCTGTAGGAACTATTTTAAGCTACTCATGTCGTCTTAACTTGCTGTTTACCCTGAACCTGCTTACTGTATTACCTGGACAACAAATATTTTCTATTTCTATTTTCTACACTGAAACACTGTGAGTCCAGCGGCAACACGTTATCATTACAGCATAATCATTTGCAACTAGTGGATTGTGTCTATTCATTCGATAAATACAGTTGTGAATGGTCGTGGTGTACTGATGCTGACGCTACGACGCAATACAGCGTGTGTACATAACACAGCTCCGTTCTTTTGTTACTGTAACGAACGACCTACAATGATCACTGCAGGCGAGAACTGCAGGATAATGACGTAGAAACGTGGTCGTGCGGAAATAAAAATTAATTTTGAAATCTCTTACATTTTTCTGCGCGTTGCAGAGGCCAGAAACTGTTTTTTTTTTCTTTTAGATATCATTAAAAGATTTTTCTCGCGGCTTTGTTCACATGGATGTCGGAAAATATCTCACGGGAACATACACTGAAAAAAAAAAGCAGTTGCCACAATCAAGATTTTGTTTAGATTGACTAAGTAATTTGTTTGCATCTGAGCCTATCAAGCACAATGATCACAACTACTACTTTTATTTGATTGAGATTTGAAACGAGATCTTGATTGGAGTTATCAAAAAATCTATTTGCAGCAATCAAGTCAAAACATAGTTGCTCCAGCCAAGATTATTCAGTGTACCAGTGTTTGTATGATGTATTTGATAAACACAACCAAGGAACTTATTTAGCGCAAACATTTAGCGCAAGATTTGATCAAGTTGTATGATTAATACAATTAATTAAAATGATAGATGCTATCAAGCCAGATCAACATAATAAAGTTTCAATGATCTTTATTGAAGTAATCAAAATGGTTGATTGACACAACTAACTTACTTTGTTTCAGTAATTTTTTTTTTAACTTGTCAGTTTTTAACTCTTCTACAATGATGTCGTGTTAAGGGTAATCAAGAAACTTGTTTAAGCGTTCAATCATTTGAACTAGTATTGCTGCAATCATGTCGTTATGATCAACTTAACTAAGATTTTGATTAATCTAAACAAGATATCGTCAATCAAGCTAAAAAGTCACTTGATTCGAGTGCATTTTTTTTCAGTGTACTAACTCTATTGGTTTACGCAGCGCACACTAGTAAAGCTGGCCTGATTTTTCCGACATCTTCAACAATCATCGTTGTATTTCAATCAATTTATTCAAAACCTTAATGAATTATACACCTACACCTTCCTCGTGAATCACTCCGTCTATTGGAGTAAACCATAAAAACATCCGCTCGGCAGTTTTTGTGTTTATCGCGTTCAGACAGACAGACAGACAAACGCGGCTGGAGGACTTTGTTTTATAATATGTAGATATGTCGACAATAACAAACAAATTCTATTTAAAGTCGACCCATACCGTTAAAACTTCCAATACCGTAAGCTTGTTATCTAACTTTTGCTGAGTTATCTCACGTAGCCACTACTGCGTTACAACTAATAATTGCTTTAATACAAGTTAGTACGAGTACACTTGAGGCCGATACTCCTAGTATTGATTTTAATTAACAGTTTATCAGGAAACCACTGTTTATTAGTTTCACATAATAAGCCTCACTTAAACGAATATATGGTATTTGCTTAACTTAACATGCCTATATTATGTGTTGGTTTGGATAGTTTTACTGAATGATTCGTATGGACGCTCGGTCGGAGGCTATGAAGTAGACACCCCGTCCCCCCCCCCTCCCCAGCCCGCCAACTGGCTCTGTGAAAACCAGCGCTGTGGCTCAGTCTCGCATTGGTCACAGCATTATGCCGAGATGGCGTTTTTGCATGGACGTGACGCACATTTCCCCCAACTTGTTCTTTTTAAAGTGAAAACTTCTTTAGGCGCGTGGTCATTATTTGAGATGGGAAAAAACCATGGAATTTGCGCCACTGTTACCGTGACAACACCGCTTCGGATGTGTTCTGCTGTCCTCGGGATGTACTCGGTTTTAATGTATATCCAATATGTCAGTGAGTGATGGCAAAGTATTCTGTTTGTGTTTTTTCTTTGCGTCATGTTTATCGCAAAAAAAAAACATATTTTCTTACTTGCCTTTTTTTTTTTTTTCTTTCATTGACCATCAAAATTCTCCAAAACCTTTTCTTATTATACTCCCGAATATCTCATATTAGCACAGAATACTTAAAGTACTACGTACAGAAAGGACACTCTCTTCCCCGCACTAACATCAGTTACCGCACCTCACCCCGCACTTCGGCGTATTCGTCGCAGTTCTTTAACAAGAACGCTCGCAAACACAAGTACCTCACGCACACATTCATACGTATACAAACGTCATTTTTTAATGTAGTAGTAGTAGGTAATTATTTTGCGAGCGTTGTATGGAGTGTCCGGGGTGTGATATTAGCATTCCAAGAGCTTTCACTACGAGTCTCAATCTGCTATAGATAATATGAATTAAGTCAGCTGCTGCTGCGGTTATTAGGATTTGATTGGCTGGTTATTTCACTCATGATTTAACTTGAGTGACGTTAATGAGCTTATTAGTTTAAGTAAGTGTAAATCAATCACCCCCACGATGAAGGAAGTCCATGAGGATTTCCACCGCGCACCAAGAATCATAATATGTAGTTTGAAAAACTGAATATGCAATACAGCAATGGCAGAGTTTTTAGACAGGAACTCGAAGAGTGTGTATAGTGGTTTGTGACAACACACAAAAGAATGGAGGTATGTATCAACCTACTTATAGCACCTCGGAATGGACACAATGTCATTATCATCAAATATATTTATTACCATAAAGAAATGGCATTAAATTAGATTTATTGCCATAACAAAACACGAATGCATGAAAGGAAAAACAGGAAAATATTGAAGTTAATAACATAAACTGTTCACTTCCTAAGATTGCGTCGGTACTTTATTGTGTGGAATCCATAAGAAGCATATGTTCAAGTTACATAATTACGTGATTATTTTAAACGGTGCAATAATATAGAGGTATGCGGAACAGGATGTAAAGTTCACTCATACTCCATAGAAAAGGGAGGATCCTCCGATCAGACGGGTGTTGTGTCTGGTGGGCAACTGCCCGATGATTCATGTCGGGCCGTAATTGTCATGCGAGATGCAGGATTTTGCGTGACGTCAGTATGACGCGTTGTTCGCATGTGGCGTTGTAGATACCGCTACAATAACATTGTGAACAACAACTTTAAAACATCACGTTTTTCTTACTTATAATATAAAAATACTTAGTTTAACTACTTTGTCATGAAACATAACACTGAACTTAAAACTTAATAACGCAATAAAACATCCTCTGAAATAGAGATAAGTTGTTGTATGATCGTTGGTCTAATAATCGCAAGCGCTACTGCTGGACATGAGATCCGGAAAAGTGTTTTTCTATATGTAATTTCTCAATAGCAGCCTTGAGTCGGGATTTATCCCTGCTGATGGCAATAAGCACGCCTCGTATTACATGGGACTTAAACATATTTTATACCAGCTGCGCCCCACGGTTTCACCCGCATAAGTTTCGATTTCGTGGGAATATCGGGATAAAAAGTAGCCTATGCGTTAATCCAGTGTGACTAGCTACTCAGCTACATCCATACCAAATATTAAAATTGGTCCAGCTGTTTATGCGTAAAGAAGTAAAAAACATACAAACACACTCAAAAACTTTCGCCTTTATAATATTAGTGTGATAGTATGATACTTTTCTTTCTACTTGCTTTCACGTGTCTTCCTTTGCTTGAAAAAATTTTAATAAACTTGATTTCACACTATCATTTGTTTCCACATTCTCTTTCATTGCTAGATTAGCGAGAGTATTAATTGTAAATCTATGTTCACACGCTTGCTCCGGCGCCCCGAGGGGGCCGACTGAGTGGAAAGGTTGGCGAAGCGTCACACACTAGATAATGATAGTTTATGGTCCATTACATTCTATCAGATGTTTCTGTTTGCACACACATCTATAGTTATGTGCAGATGTTTTCATGGTGGTTTTCTCAGAAAATTGTGAATTTATTTACGTTTTGTTTTGATAGTTGGCAGCATTGATTAACAGGAATTAACATGATCACGCTTAGGTAATTATTTCAATTAGTCGCTGCATATTTTTGTCAAAATAGAGTTCAAAATTCAGTAATTTTAGTCGCATATAAATTTAAATGCATTCTTGAAGAGTAACAGGGTAAAGTGAATGTCGATAAAAGATGGGAAGTTCATAATGGATCCAATATTGCGGAGTAGGATTGTCACCCAGCATGATGCATTACCTTGTGAAGTCACGCTTGTAATATCGACTGAAACGCTCCAATTAGCCGCTTATCATTTTTAAATTATACCTCGCTTTTCGTTTATTACTATTCTATCTTCTCTCTAACATTGAAGACAAGAGAAACTTAACATGTTTAAGTTTCTCTAAACGAAAATGTTCACATTGAAGACAAGACTTGTCTTCAATGTGAACATTTTCATTTAAGACCCGTGTGACAGTGGAGAGCTGTATTTATCTAAAAGGAGAGAAAGATAAACATATTACGAGCTTACATTTTGCACTAGCTTCTATTTATAATACCGACAGCAATAGATTTCATATTTTGCTATGGAGTCTTGTCTGAAATGTCAAGATGATTTTATATTTCTATTCATAAACAAAATAATATTCTGAAGGAGTGGATACTAACTTAATATAATAGTAATATGATATGTAAATTGTAGAGAGCAAGGGTGCTAAACTGAATTATTTTGTTTAGGTACTTGACTTTTCTTAGAAAATACCTATGAATATCTCGGCAGAAGTCCGAAACCTCTACATCGTTGTTTTCCGACTTCTGTTGAGAGTTCAGTTTTTGTATGATTCTACTGTAATTTTAAGTACTTACAGACAGTCACTAAGTTCACTGTTAAAGTTTTAAAATATTATACTGCTTGAACATTGAATTTGTTTAGACAATCGTAATGGAGTAGGTACCTACAAACATATTTTAAAGTAATTAGCAAACTTTAATTATATAAATAACATTTTTAATAACGCCTTCCACATTTTTGTCCACGCAAAGTGTTGAATAAACTAAAAGAAAATTCCGAACCAAATATTTTATAACATTTTAAGACCTTAATCAAACTTTTCTCATTAAGTAATTAGAAATTAATAAGAAAACCGTTTTTCCTATAATGGTAACAGGGACCTAAATCGGTGAAATATTCCTTAAACATTGCTGAAATAATATCATCTAATGAGATAAATACTAGAGACCGCTATGCTGACTTGGGGGTAGTATTCAGTGTTGGCTTTGAGATCTGGATTCCGCTTGCCGTAGTACCTATATTATTCCACAGAGTAGCAATATCTAATTGGGGCGAAGAAAGAGAACCTTTTTCTTCTTTAGGTTTACTTGCAGATTAAGGTTCTAGACATAGTATTGTAGACATCATACGACGTTCCGCATTACATGCATTTACCTTTTACAAGCAGACAAATATACAGTATACAGTTTGCCTTATGTCATTACTTCCCAAAATTTGATCCTTATTAGGGACATTATCAAATAGTGTAATAATACAGTGTTTTTTTTTCAAAATCAACAGTTTCGATTCCTAGCTAGAAATATTGATTTAAAAAAAATCCAATGATGCGTTTTTAGTTTTTATCAAAATCGAGCCCGGGGTTCCTTTGAGTACTTTTCGCTATTCCTCATAGTTTCGAATTTGGCCATCCACGGCCACTTGAAAAATTCTCCTGTATATATAATACCAGTGTATTGTGCAGTCAATTCGATACAATGTGTGTTTCGATGCTGTCTAAGGAATGACGAAGTTTGCTGCTAACGGAGCGGAATAGACACTTAACATGAAATTTTGGATACGTCATTGAGAAGGCTTTTTCTAAGTTTACGCCAATAATCTTATGAATTAGTTATGGGTAAAATCGTCAAATTGAAAATTCAATTTTGCTTATTCTTGGTATCGAATGTATTGAAATTCAAACAATCAAAGATATTATATTTACTTTTTTTTTTAAAGTGTCTCGATCAATGCCATCTTACAAAAAAAAAATTAAGTAGGTATTTATCGTTGCGTCCTGTTTGTACCTACTGTAACACCTGCGCTACGATAGGAACTATTTTACTCAAATGAAAGTTCTATTGGATTTCATAAGTTAATATTTTAGGAGTATTTCATAGAACATCATTTATTTTTTAAATGTCGCAGCATCATGAGATAGGAGCCTTTTGGGCTCGTATAGGAGTTTCTGTCTCATTTTTCTTTTTGTTACTTTTTGTTTTATATAACTTGGTTTTTATTTTTTACTGTGTTTAGTTTAGTTTGTGATCTTCCTGTACGAGTCGCAATAAATACTTTTTCTTTCTTTCTTTCTTTTTTTCAACATATAAAATTAGCTCATCTTATTTATTACACGTCAAACCTACGACTCTCAATGACACATGCTTAAACTTTCGAATGGAACATGCCTTCAAATATTATCGGCCAGTATCTCAAAATACGACAGAAGCTCTACAGTACACTTCATATATCATTGCTCTGAAGGCAAGGAGCGGGCGGCGGAGGCAGTGACTCGTGAGATATTATTGCACATCACTGACCGCCAGAGATTGCTATGTAATGCTGAGTATTCGCTTGTGGGTAATGCCGGTAAAGGAATCCATCTTAAATTCATGGATCACGTCTTGGTTATTCAGAAAGGAGCATTCAGTGTAAACGTAATTAAGTAATCTTGGATAATCACGAGAAAATTATATTTTTATCGTTCAAAACATCAGCCTTTTCACGACGACTGACTTTTTACAAGATTTTATTTAACTTGCAATGTATGTTGTTCGGGTAGACTCTTGCAACTCAATTTTTAAGCAGATATCTTCGACCGATTGAGCTGAAGTTTTGTATACACGTTTAGTTTGGATGACAATGCATGGTTAGCAGTGTGACGTCATTTTAAATCCAACATGGCGGAACACCCAAAATGGCGGACTAGTTATTTTTTTCAACTATTATTAGTGCAGTTACATACATATACAGGGTAAATTAGCTAGTGTAACTTCGGAGACATGATGGTATCACGACGGAATGTAGGTACAATACCACTTATCGTGCATTCCCTCGTATTTACGAGAAATTTTGTGTTAATGTGGAAGTAACAATATTACCATTTTAATTTAAGTTAGTATATTCTGTATAAATAATACACAAATTTTGACCATACGCGTATTTGAGCAATGACTTGCTAAACTTAGTTACAGTACACAGAACATTTATTCCGAACGAGTCCTATATGGCGATACTTCAGGGCGATGAAAGTGAAACTCGCGTTTTGATTGATCGTTGTGACTCCTGCAGCGGACAAGTGTTGACATATTTACTCTACCTAATCTTGGAGATGAAGTTTTAGAAAGAGAGAAGTGGTACTTACGATTGAAATTTATTTTTATTTGTTTGCAAAATTAGCATGACTCGTGAAAAAGCCTCCTTTTTACCCAAAAACGCAAAGGAGGTGGTAATGTGTTTATCAGCCTATGTATTTATGTATGTATGTTCCTTTGAAGCACTATACAGACCAAACGCCTGGGCCGATTTTTATGATTCACACGTCAATCGATTCCTCTTAGCTCTTAGTACGGCGAGTGTCACTAAAGACATGACGTTAGTGAAAATTCAATATGGCGACTGCTGGACGCCATATTGTGAAAATTAAAAAAAATTAAGTCAACAAACTATGTCAAGTCGGGTATTGTTGTGGAATAGGTATTTAATAAAAATCATTTTTTAGTGCAAATAATGAACACTTTACATTTTATCACCTAAGAAGAGGCTCCTTATTGAAGTGCACCGTAAAGGCACGTGCCGAAGAGCGACCATAATAACAGTACACTTTTCTTTTTCATACAATCCAGTAATCTAATCACATTCATCACGCGAGAGAAACCTCGTTTATTTTCGCTATTCAATCTGTTAATCACACAATGGCGAGCTGTCCGGTCAATTACCTACACCATAAATAAAGCGTGGTTGTGGCTTCCATGACGAGGGTACATGGTCATGTCACCAGTCCACCGACTATGGGCACGTAATTGGTTAATAGAGGGAGTCGTGGTAAACGGGTTTACACGGGTCAAGTAAAAGATATGAGGAGAATTCATTTGTAAAGTGCTCTGCATTTTGCTGGTGATTGTAATATTTAAAAGAGTTAATAGCTTAGTGAGCCACAATCAGCCTATAATGTTCCCACTGCTGGAACACAGGCCTCCTCTCGGTAAGACGGAGTGGGCCGTAATCCACCACGCAGGCCCAATGCGGGTTGGCAGATGTCACATGTCTTCGAATTTTTGATTCTAGGACATGCCGGTTTCCTCACGATGTTTTCCTTCACCGTTTTGAGAGCAGTGGTGATGAAATAATTTACACAAAGTAAAGCGCCTGTCTGGGTTTAAACCTACGATCCACAACTCGTAAGTCGCGGCTGTTACCACTTGGCCACCACTGCTTTTGTTTGGTTAGTGAGTAACTTTTTGCAAATACTTTATGTAGGCTTGAAGCTCACTGAATGTATCACCTATAAGTACTTTAAACCTATGTTATTATTCTGAGAATTCAATAAAGAAACCATGAGTCTGAATTTCAAACCCACGCATTTAATTTTGAACGTGATAAATTTAAGCGTATTTCTCTTAAGCTTCGATGAATAAGTACCAAATGCTTTAGATGCTAAGCTCGGGCTTTGAGATTTAAGTCCTGTTCAACGAAGTTGCTAGTCTGAGTATTAGGTAATAAAACCTCTAGACTTCAAACCCACAGATTTCATTACGAAAATGGTCTGCAATAAATCAAGCATATTACGAGCACATGAAACAGTTTACAACAGGGCTTCTCATGTGACCTTGTACTGTATTTTTCTCTTTATGAAATTGTTACAATGTATTATTGTGTCGGTTGCTTATTACTTTCATTGTGGGCGTAGAGTGTGTGACATCACGTACCAGAAACAATGAAAATGCATAATTATAAAAAATGCGAGATTTGTGAGAATTGTGACAAATGCGAAAATTTATAGGTATGCTCCGATTATTAAATTTAATGTTCAAAGTATTCAGTGGCTAATCAAGAATTCTATTGAGTAGCCTTTACGAGGTGTCTGTCTATCTGATCAACGCATATCATTTCTGACGCGCACGCTGTATTCCATCTTTGCAATTAGTGGCTAGTGAATACTTAAGTAAAGTACTTGTGTGGCAGTGGTGGCCCAGTGGTAACGGCCGCGACTTGTGAGTTGTACGTCGTAGGTTTGAACCCAGACAGGCGCTTTACTATGTGTAAATTATCTCATCACCACTGCTCCCAAAACGGTGAAGAAAAACATCGTGAGGAAACCGACATGACCTTGAACCATAAATTCGAAGCCATGTGACACCTACAAACCCGCACTGGGCCCGCGTGGTAGATTACGGCCCCCTCCCTCTCACCGAGAGGAGGCCTGTGTCCCAGCAGTGGGAACATTATAGGCTGATTATGTGAATACTTAATATATTTATGTAGGTATGTCGTTTTTACCAAAAGAACTTGAGGTTTCCTTGGATAAGTAAAGTTATTAAAATACATAAATAACCTAAAAGTTTGTGTGGTTTTTCAATGACAACCAAAACAATTCATTTTCCTCAGAGGACCAAAGCCTTCTCAGAAGAAAACTTTCTACAAGTATCAAAGTTTCGTAGGCATCTGCGCTTCTAAGCCTCAAATCCTCAAAATGAATGTGTCCCCACATTGTGAGTTACATGTGTTTTGTTTGTAGGACAGGGGACTGACACAGATGTAACATGAAATGAAAGAAGATATCTGAAATTCTAAACGGGTAAGATTTTAGTTATGTTTTTACTGTTTATTTATTCATGTGATGTGATTTATTTAAAGGTTTCTTTACATCTGCGGCAACGTCAATCCCATAAGTAAGATATAGAAATACGATTTGTTGCTGGTAGGGAATCTCGAAACCCTTGTGTATTAAAAGGCATATTCACAAAAAATCATTAAAGTTACATATCTATAATGGATTTTTTCGCTTTTGAACAGGTTTTCCAAATGAAACCTACGAACTCCAGTGTTTGTTTCTAGCACTCTAACTAAAAGCTTTACTCGAAAATTTACTGAATATTTCGAAAGCTTTAAAATCGCTTCAAACATTTTAACAAATTTACGATTCCAAGTGCCGCATGCCGGATAAATATTCAGGGGATAAGGCACAAGCTTTCGCCGCAGTCAATGTTTGAATAAACGCTATTTGGCAGCGTTCAGTAAACATCACCGTTAACAACATACGCGCCGTTAATCATGCAATATCCAACTCTATTTGCTTCATAAACAGAGTTCAAACTAACATTTTACTTACGTGCCATCAGTCTACAAACCACATATGTTTCGGATGCATCTCATTGCCAAGTCTGACCAAAACCACATTACATTTAGCAGACACTTTTTAGCTTGGCTTAAAAAACTAAAATTTTGTGTGATTTTCGCTGCAAATCCAGGTTATTCGAGCTACAAGACTTATTGATCGGTTAGGTGTTAGGTGAAAATACTGACCTAGATAATTACGATGACACGATGAAACCTACATATAATACTACATCTAAGTTGTGTCGAACTGTACATATGTAAGTAATTATCTATATACATATAATAAAATCGTAGGAAAGTCAAAACGGTACATTGAATATTTTTTTAAAAGAATACTTGGGGCGTGATCTACAATCGATATCGAAGCCAAAAATATAGTTTTTAGAATTTTTGTCTGTTTGTCTGTTTGTCTGTATGTCCGGGATAAACTCAAAAAGTACTGCATGGATTTACTTCAAATTTTGCATGAATATTACTAAGAGGTCGGGTCAACATATAGGCTACATATTATCACGCTATCACCTATGGGGGAGGAGCTGTGAATATTTATTTTTCTTACGCATTCTGTGACAGCGTGTAATCTAACGACGCATATTTAAATGTTGTTTTTCAGTAAGCCATGCTATTATCTAGCTTTACACTATAAAAACTACGCCATTTAAGTAACTTGGGCAGAAAAAACATAGTTTAATGAATTTTAGTAGTATAAAGAAAATTTTGAAGCAGCGCCATCTATGAGTTTTCATAAAAATCAAATCCAAGAGAAAAAATCGTATTATTGAAGCAAAATCAAAAATTAACAAAGCAAACTTAATAAAAATTCAATTGGACCACTTCGCGAGCTTCCTCTAACAAATGAAAAAAGAATCACGTAAATAGGCCGAGACGAAAAACAAATAAAAATACCTCCTCCTTTTTTTGAAGTCGATTAAAAAGAGCCTATTACACGAAGTCTTTCCTTTACAACAGTCATTTTACAACAGGATATCATGGGAAAATGGGAAAGTTTTCCTATATTTTTCAATTACTCCTAATGGCCGGCCGAAGATTAAACTTGTTCCTACTGACAACATTGCTTAAACATTCACAAGATTGTTTACTAAACTTTACTGTAAACAGCTATTAGATGGAAAAACAACAAAGCAAATATAAGGTGTCGTTTGAACATTAAAGCGGCTATTACGCCGAGTTTGACCCGTTTCATTTAGGGAAATGTTTTTTCTTTCAGTAAATACTATTTATGTCGTAAAAGATAATTGGATTGGTATTTTAGATCTTCGTTAAGAGTTCTGTTGAGAACTCCCATATACTCCAACTGGGCACGCTCGTTCCATCATAGGCCTTATCTATCGCTTTCCATCAGGCGTGATCGGGGTCAAGAGCGGGCCCATTTAGCAATATTAAAATATAGTATATATATTTTCTTTTTCTTTAGAAATTAATCTTTATTTATTTGATTACTAGCTGCTGCCCGCGACGTCGTCTGCCTGAAGGCTCTACAGCACCAAAAATACCTAAGATGCCAGTGTCGCTATAGCATTATAAGTAAACAACTTTTAAAATAGCATTAAAATATAAGTTTTTTTTGCAAGCGAAGCAAGTGAAGAGAGTTATATGGGAGTCCTGCTGAGTTCAGTGTGGTGTGGGGGATGTGACTGAAGGAAATAGAGAAAACAATGCAGGAATACATTCCAGGACACAAAAGAGTAAAAATACGTACAAAGGCATCATACCTTAAAACACTTCCCCATAAACAACGTTGGTAGTTATGCCGCCAGGAGCCAAAATGTAAAGAGAGTCAGGACTGGTGACGCGGGAGCAAGCGACGTACAGTTGTCCGTGTGAGAAGCAACTCGTCCTGAGGTCGACACCCGCTGCCCTCAGTGTCTGCCTCTATTGATGGTTATCGCGAAGCAAACACTCACGGGGAACTGTACGCGCTTGAACTGGAACGGGAAGGTATGAGGGGAATGCGTGGTATAAATACTGCCTCGCCAACGCCACAACCCGTAAGAATTTCCGCCTCAATGGTGTGTCTGTAGAGCGAAATGACTTTAGGGTGGGTCCCGTTACACAACTTCAGAGGAGATAGGTTCCGAAGAAGCATAATCGGGACACCGACCTTCAGCTTGATGGTATGCGCTGGAAGTCCACTTGCTGACAGGGAGTTCAGAAATTCCACGGGATAATGTGTGGCGTCATCTTGCTCGACAACAGTGCTTATCGAGGTGTAGACCACTTCATTCTCCTCAATTTCCGAGAGAATGCATTCGTTAATTGCTGCAGCCTGATCATTTTTGGACGTCAAAATGGCCCGCTCACACACCCAAGAATTCTGCAGGTGCAGTATACGACTGATGTCCCCGTACACACAGCAAATGAGTTCTTCTAAGCTGGATACCACTCTACCGAGAGACTCTGGAAGCACCACCTGTCCACCTCTCTCTTCTGGTAGAGTGCCTTCGCCAAGATTTAGAAGGACATTGGAGAATTCTTGAGCACGTGCATTGCCGCCGAGCCGAGCTCTCATATTAATGGTCAAGCGCAGCGTACGAACTCGTGACCACAACGAAGATAGTTTCAACGAAGCATTCACCTCGTCAGCCCTCGATCCCCGTGTCACCACGGGAAGCGTTTGCCGGAAATCGCCACTGAACAGAACAGCTGTGATACGACGCATCAAATGTTCGTTCCTGCGGATGTCTTGCAAGATTCCGTCCACGGCCTCAACTGCCTTCCTATTGGCCATCGTACACTCATCCCATACGATCAAAGAGCAATCCTTGAGCACGTGTCCCTTATCGCTGTTACGTGACACACCACAAACAGGCGTTTCGGCGCTCTCTAAATCGATAGGAATTTTAAACATGGCATGTGCTGTCTTGCCACTCGGAAGCAGTGTGGCAGCGATTCCCGACGACGCTACAGCAATAGCAATTTTGCCTTGCTTGCTGACCTCTGCAAGTATGCAAGTGGTAACAAATGTTTTTCCTGTTCCACCAGACGCATTCCAAGAAAAACAT
The DNA here is from genome assembly GCA_947508005.1 of Amphipoea lucens. NCBI lineage: Eukaryota > Metazoa > Arthropoda > Insecta > Lepidoptera > Noctuidae > Amphipoea > Amphipoea lucens. The sequence continues at coordinate 6,612,719 of OX382373.1, read as the reverse complement.
TTGACCCTGGTTTTTTCCCAACGCTTTCATGGACGGTGTCATAAATTTGTTTTTGCTCTGAAGAGAACAAAGCGACATGGTCATTTCGCCCGGATCGTAATTTGTCTCAGCGTTATACTCCCGATTTACACGGTCTTGATGCGGTGATCATTGGGGAGCTGGTAACCCATATTCGATCAGTGGATTGCCGCCGATAGAAATGACCACATCTTGAAGTGAACTGAGACAGGTGTTCAGCACGCGTTCATCAGTTACTCCGACTTCGTCTCCAGTAGAAACATAACTTTTTTGTAATACTTAACACCGCATTTTTTTTTTATTGTCGTCCTCAACTCTGCTCAACATTTTAAGGGTTTTGTTGGAACTTGAATTTGTCAAAACGAACTATACGATACAACTTTTATGAAGAAAATGCACATTGCCATCTATGAATTTTAAGAATTACTAACTACTAACCTCGCCAACATGATCAAATTTAAATTATTAATTTCCAAAAAGTGTCAACATGTAACTTGATTTGATTTTTATGAAAACTCATAGATGGCGCTGCTTCAAAATTTTCTTTATACTACTAAAATTCATTAAACTATGTTTTTTCTGCCCAAGTTACTTAAATGGCGTAGTTTTTATAGTGTAAAGCTAGATAATAGCATGGCTTACTGAAAAACAACATTTAAATATGCGTCGTTAGATTACACGCTGTCACAGAATGCGTAAGAAAAATAAATATTCACAGCTCCTCCCCCATAGGTGATAGCGTGATAATATGTAGCCTATATGTTGACCCGACCTCTTAGTAATATTCATGCAAAATTTGAAGTAAATCCATGCAGTACTTTTTGAGTTTATCCCGGACATACAGACAAACAGACAAACAGACAAAAATTCTAAAAACTATATTTTTGGCTTCGATATCGATTGTAGATCACGCCCCAAGTATTCTTTTAAAAAAATATTCAATGTACCGTTTTGACTTTCCTACGATTTTATTATATGTATAGATTCCAATGCGGCCAGTACTTTTCGAGTTATTTAATTGAGTATGAAATATCCCTAGACCGTGTTGATGTGTGTATTATAAAGGCGAAAGTTTGTGAGTGTGTGTGTGTGTGTGTGTTTATATGTTTGTTACTTCTTCACGCTCAAACCGCTGAACCGATTTAAATGAAATTTGTTATAGAGATTGTTTCAGTCCCGGGAAAGGACAAAGGCTACTTTTTATCCCGATATTCCCACGGGATTGAAACTTACGCGGGTGAAACCGCGGGGCGCAGCTAGTAATGTTAAAATAACTTCCTTTCACAAGTAGTGGTACTTATACGAATTTCACAACAAAAAACAAAACAAAAACCATTTTTTACAAAAAAAAAAAACATACCTACGACTTCCCAAAAAAACACTAAAAGGTAAAAAATTGTTGTTTTATGTTAATTGTTTTAAATACTGATTGTAGGTAAATATCAACTACTTTCTTGCGATGAGTGTCTACGTTTTCATTTTTTTTTTAAGAATAAGATCCCTCTCCATAGAGGTATTGTTAGTATTTTTACGATCTTGCATAGTGATAAAGAATTTTCTTACAGCCCTATAAAATAAAACCTTATTTCATCGAAGTAACGAACCAAACCAGGAAGAGATTGGATTTCCGTATTGCTGCAACATCAGCTTCCAGTTTCAGTCGAGTCAAATAATGTTGTTGTACTTAGATGTAATTTTGTGCTGCAGGCTTCGCAAAATGTGGTTGACATAATTTATTTTGCATCGTAAAATGTTGATTGTCGATACTACGAAATAAACGTATTATGGATGGAAGAAATATAACGCAAACTGCAAATTGTATGCCCAAACAGAATTTACTTGTCCTCATCCTGTGAATGAAGCACTTGTTTGACACACTTAAAACACTAATGACTGAAAGGAGGACCTATTAGGTGGTAGGGAACTATACAGTATAATTTAATGGTTTTAATACATAATAATATCCCGAATTATCATACGAGTTACTTTACCACAAGTTTATTAAATTAATTACATAAATGTTTCATAGGGGTTTTTTCCCTTTAGGGTATAATGTAATGTCACTCGGAACATTAATTTGAAATATAATTTTATGTAACTGAATATATTATTATGAATCACTTTTAATTTTATTAAACTTTCAGTAAAGTTATTGAATTGTAATAAATAATTTGAAATGAAAACAGTACACAGTGCTGACGAAGCGTAGCTGTGAAACAGTCTCACGTTTCATTGGGTATTCAATTGTCAGATCCACCGACCGACAGCAGATTTAAATATTTATGGAAAATATGCGGGTAATATTATTTTCCGGTATTCTAATTAAACAATAAAGGCTTTATTTTTTCCTTGAAACACTTGGAATTTCACGTCATGTTAACTTACGTGTGTGATAGACGTGTTATTATGAGGGATATTCAACTGTCTGTCAAATGGATTGGCAGGACAGCTTGCTCTGAATTTTTAATATGAAACGGCTCTAATAGATGAACACTTTTTTGTTATGAATATGTTTTTAGTAACCCAAATAATATACGATTTTATCTGCTTCAATAATTTAGCTACATTTTAATTGAAAATACTTAGGTTTAAAGAATCTTTATTTCTCATAAGAACATGATACAGTTCACTTAAATGAGATTTAACTTTTAACATAAATAAATAATCGTCGTCTAATGACGGTGCATGCAGATGTAGAATATGTAAAACTATAACAACAACGTACGAGATCAACAGCAAACAAGGTAAAAGTGAAGGTAGTTACATATAAAACAAGTTCGTACTGCTGGCCAATTTGACACCAAGGTACCCTCATATACTGATTATTCACTTTGTGAGGAACACAAACAACGATTAAGTAGTGAACTACTGTGTTAATGTGTTTGTGTGCTAGCATAGTGCGTGCACGCGTTTATTTGCTTGTGTGCGACCAGTATAGTCTCGGAGATAGGTAATCATTTTTAATTTTGATTATTACGTGTGAGTTCTTGTTTTATGTGTTCTTATTTTGTATTATTTAAGTGTATTTTTTGTTTTTTATTTTTATGTAAGTATTTTATATTGTGTTGTCACGGTATTTAGGTAGAAATTATAATAGAAATAGTATTATTTAAGTGTAGGTATATTTTGTTTTTATTTTTATGTAAGTATTTTATATTGTGTTGTCACGGTATTTAGGTAGAGATTATAATAGAAATAGTATTATTTAAGTGTATTTTTTGTTTTTATTTTTATGTATGTATTTTATATTGTGTTGTCACGGTATTTAGGTAGAAATTACTTTTTGCATAATATAATCCTTTAGTTTTCTTTTGTAAATATTTCTATATTTGAAATTTTAAAAAATCTTTCCTGAATGCACAAATTCAATTGAAATAAAAATCCCGATCCCATGCAGCGCACATAGAATATTCCAGTAAAATTGTCGACGAGTGTAGCTGTAAAATGTTATGTGCGCACAAATTGTCCATTTCGTCCTCTAACGTTCGGCACAGCTAAATGGAACGATTGAATAGAGTACAAGTGGTGATTTATACTGTTAGCTTAGCTCTGTAGCAAATGGACTTTTAGTGTGACCTATGTTATTAATTTGTTATTCGATTTTTGGTTTGTTTTCTAACGAAGGCAATTTGGAACGACTAAAAAGGAAAAACATCACAATCATCTTCATGGATGAGATGACAACACAAGATAAAGAACCGCTGTAGTTACATGTTACATATTACACCATAACTAATAATAAAAAAAAAAGAAATGGCAAGACTCATATTATAAAACCCAAGCAGATAAAAAAGGGATCTAACAAACATAAGTACCAACCTATTAGGTACATAACACATGAAACTCAATTTCATTTCAGCAAACATTGTGTTTAGAAATAAAAGAACGCTGCGGGTGAGAGGTCAAAGGTCGCTCCCGGATTAATCGGAAAATCCTTTTACCAGAAAAAATTGAACCAAGGTCACAAAATATGTTACACAACAACGTAGCAACAACATTTAGTCAGAGTCCCCATATTGACCTGGAAATTCAACACAAAACCATCAAATTAGAATCACATTACAATATATTACGCATTCAATTCACCGGACACCTGAACATTATTTGTTTAAACAACAAATAAAATGTATGGAAATGCGTGTATTTTCTATCGCAATTGGGTCGAATTGAAATAAACTTATGAATAAGGTTTACAGTTTTGAAGTAAATTTTGCTAACTTATGATATCAAGTCCTACCGTTCTATATAAATTGACTACTTTTGCAAGTTATTTTCAGGTGCATGATTCATTTTGCTGACATTTTCAAATCATCTATAAAAATTAATAAAATTGGAGTTGCTAAAGTTTGTAATATTAAAATAACCGCTTTTTACTAAATGCATATGGATGGTATACACGGTACATATACCAAAATATTTATTTTTTTTACAATTTTTGTCTGTTTGTTCCGGCTAATCTCTGAAACGGCTGGACCGATTTTGACGGGACATTCACTGGCAGATAGCTGATGTAATAAGAAGTAACTTAAGCTACTTTTATTTTAGGAAAAGAATTAGGGCTCCGCGCAAAAAAAATAAAACGTTTTCCGTCACGCTTGCGAATGAAGTCGTGGGCTCAGCTAGTAATATAATGAAATCTCTTCCATGGACACTTTAACCATTTCAAGTTTCCCACTTTCGTCCGCCAACTGCTTCCCTCACTGCTTCCCTCACGGTCCTACCTGCCTCACCGGTCAACTGACGAAGGATACAGCCGCTTAACCCCTGTCATCACAATACAAATAGCTGAAACGGATAACTAAGTAATTACAAATCATCTCGTTTGTAGCTAAGAATTTGGAGGAAAAATCTTACCGACTTGTATTTCAAAGTTCCTAAAGGGTCCTTGTTTAGTCAAAAGAAAGAAATCGCTTCAGGGAGAGTATAATTAGATTTCAGGATTTGGCTGTATTCTGTTTCTTTTCGTGGAATATGATTTTTTCTCAAATAAACATGAACGTAAGGCAATGTATTAAGTATCTAGTGCATATTGTAGTGAAGTTTCCAATTGTTGTGTATATGTTTTAAAGCGCAATCATAGCCTTCCTAACCACGAACTTATTATTTTCGTTATACTGAAAAATCTCAAACTCCTGCAAAAGCCGGCGATACATCAAATATTCAGCTAATATTGCATAATGCGAGCGGTGAGATCAGTGCGAGTAAATAGAAGCCGGTATTCAAAGCCGTTAACTAACAGAACAAAAAGCAGCTGAACCTGGATTATGTGTTCCACGTCGGTGTTGTACTTGACTCTATTGTCACCAGGCTCTGTTTTCTGAGTTTTGTTAGCAAACACTTTTGGTCCCGGTAAAGCAAAGAGGATTTATAACTCGCTTCCGCGTTTTATTTGTAGGGTTTATGATATCATCTCTCAGGGTTAGGGTCAAATACCACAAAATAAGATTTGGACGTGAGAGCAATAACACACCTGTGTACTTACTGTAGTTTTAGTACGAAACTAGAAGTTTTTAAAGTATTTCAGGATTTTTATCAGCAGCTGTAGTCTGAGACAAATTCACCGTGTCATTCCTAGCCGAGAACATTTTTTTTTGTTCTGTAGATGATACCAGGATATATACATACAATTAGAACAACTTGAGCCGTTGAAAGAATACTTCATTATCTGCCTAACCTTTTCCCAACTATATTGGGGTCGGCTTCTAGTCTAATTGGATGCAGCTGAATACCAGTTTTTTAGATGAAGCGACTGCCTATCTGACTTTCACAACCCAGTTACTGGGTAATACGATACCCCTTGGTCAGACTTTCGGGCTGCTGACGACCCATAACGATTGCCAAAGATCTACGATTGAAAGCCGGGACGTACGGGCTTAACGTGCTTTCCGAGACACGGAGGGGCCTTTATATGTAAAGAAGGTCACCCATTCACGGACTAACCGCGGCAAGCGTAGCTTAACCTGATCGATCGACCGGCGCGGCTGTTATTACTTAGCTACAAGCCCCTATTGAACGAATACTCATTTAGGGCAAATGATTACCAATTACAAACATTAACAACTAGGTAATGTTTGTTAATTTTTCCACAAACACAGCTAACAATCAATCGAAACTTTCTTCTTTTGTGGAGTTGCGCAGCAAACCTTTCTGCGCTCGCGAACTTTTGAACTGACGTCATCTATGAAACTACTATGTACCTATGCTCAATATGTAGCTGCATAACTAACAAAGCAAATTCTTTTTGTCAGCAGTTATATTTTCTTTTAAACAAAGAAAGATACTACATACTAGACTAGACATGCTACGATCCCACACGCAGCCTCTATGCTACAAAGCCGATCACACAAGCGAGCCAGCAAATTGGACGCTATCGCCAGTGCCAATCCCACCATCATGCCTGTCAGTTGTCTGAGTCTCGTTGTGTAGCCGCATTGTACAACAGGAGCTAATTACCTAGGAAGCGGGATTAAGAAGAACCAGTTGATAGTTTGGTTAGACATCGCTGTTAGCTACTTTTTATTAAATATACCTAATTTATTGTTAATGAATTGTGTGTTCTGTGTCTTAGATACTTCGTCTCTTCTAATTCTGAATGAAATAGAACTTAATACCATGACATAATTATGTACTGGTATTCCACAAATCAACTCATTTTCTCCCATAGTAGTGTAATAATTGTAAACCAATTTTCAAGGTCTGTTTAAACAGAAACAGATTGCCTGTGTGTTCAAAATGATCCCATTTCACGTTCCATTAGGTTAATAACGGATTTTTATTCTAGATAATGCTGAAATTCCGCTTTACCTAACCCTTTTTCCAATCCCCTAAATCGGGTAGAGTGTGCATATTTCACGGACAAAGGTCAGATTAGGTATATGGTTTTCACTTTAGTTGTTCTCATTACTTGGAATACATAAGTTTTCAAACGCTTTCTAAATCAATTTTTAAACTCATTTCCTCAGCCTCTAACAACGAAACTGTCAGTCTAGTCCACAAAGTTAGTAACTTTTCTCAAATTTTGTTTTTCTCACACATGCTCGCTTGTTACAAACAAAGAAACGTGCAGGTGAAGCTTACAATAAGTGATGGTCCGTATGGAGGCAATTAGTCAAGCAGTTGGCGTTTAGCTGTAACTTATAATTATGTAAGTTGACTACAATACTTATTATGCTATAATATTGTATTAATGTGAAGACAAAAAAACATATTACAAATTGGGTATCTAAGCTACACATTGGCACATTGTTATGGAACAAAAATTGTGGGCATTCAAATAAATTTTTGTCAATGTATGTACAGTCAACAAAAGAGATAAGTATTCAGGATCGTCGGATGTAGTTGAAGTTTAGTTCTCGAATAAAATTTTATTTTATTAATAGAAAACAAACAGCTCATTTATCAGAATAAATTTCAGTCGACAATATCCATCGGTTTCTTACTAAACTTCAACTATATCCGACGATCCTGCATACTTATCTCTTTTGTTGACTGTATATCTTTTTGAGGCTGACTGCACACATATGAAACGATAATTTTTAATCGGTTCCCCACATTTATTGCTCTTAATTGTTACACATTCATAAACATTCATTATCAACTTGATATCTGAATGCCATAATATAAATAATATGATTCTACTGTAAACACCAATTTCCGTGCCTTTAACTTGAAAAACCATACACAATATCTTCGCATTATAAGGCTGGTCCATGGAGTCCTTATGTGTTTAGTAAATAATATCCGATCAGATCTATGAGTAAGTACATTTCTTCTTACATATTATAACAGGCATAAATGAAAGAAACATTATGAAAATCGCCCTTTGTTACGCACAATGGCGGATTTTGCTTTACTAAAGCACAAAGGAAAATCCGGCTTGAACATACTTATAAAAATAAGGAAACGATTCGTAACACTCATTGTTCGTATCACGTTGTTACAATAAATATAACTGAGAAACTTATTTTATTACGTGAACGTTTGGTCCGAAATAAAGTGTTACGGCCAACTTATGTTTTCTTTGGAAATAATATTTTATGAACACGTCTTGTATTTTTATAGAATTTTATTGGGTAGCGTATAGAATTTGCCATCAAACACATTCCAATGCTTGGTTTCAACAAGTCAAACGTGAAACGTTAGAAAATTGAGCTACCACTTAACACCAATGTTTGTGGCCAAGTGTGAGCAAATAATCACAATACAACGAATCATGAGAGTCTTTGAGAGGTGATTACAATTCCCGTCACGTCTCTGAAACCCGAAGTCCGTTCTAGGTAAAAATAAAATAACTAAATATGCTAATAGAAATCGTTAAGGGGGATCCACAATAACCATGATTTTGTTATGAAAATTGTTATTGTCATTACGGCGACAATAAAAAATGGCATAACTTAGATTAGATTTCAATCGATCATCATCTGTCTAGCCTTTTCCCAACTATGTTGGGGTCGGCTTCCAGTTTAACCGGGTGCAGCTGAATACTAGTATTTTACCAATGGCAATCAATAGACCAATAAGAATGCCGACCGGTCTTTGAACAACTGAACAACATTGTGACACTTTTTTTGAAGTGAAACTTCTTTACATACGCTTGACTTGGGGAGTAACCTGGCGGACGCGTGACGTAAGCGTTACGAAAAGTGTGATCGGGCGAGGCGAACGGGAGTTGAGTGGGGGATATAAGCAAGAGAAAGCAGTGCGCGCGCACATTTTCTTTCTCTCTTCCTCTCATAGCCAAATACGTTTGAAGTTTCACTTCAGTCGTGTGGTCATAAGCACACTCGGTTTTTTTTTGTGGATGGGAAGTCATCAAATGACCCCTCCCGCTCTGGGTGGAGCGGTAGGGAGTGTCAGACTCTTACTGACTAAAACCCACCCGTGTTCCTTCCTAAGCCCTTTATGTTCTGGGGTAGCGGTAACCCTTTCGGACAATCCCGCACTGCACTATCAATTTACTGATATTGCTTCACAAGGACACTAATAAGTTCAACTGGACTTTAAAATAGACTGTGACCTCCGAGTTTGTTTCGGCCTTTTTTCTTAGAATAGTCAGATGGAAACGCCGTCCTCATCTAGTTTAAAAAAAAAATGATTTATGCGTAAAAGTGTTTGTACAAACCTACTTACAGAAAATAAATCATTTATCATTTAACCGTTTCTATCAATCAATTTTGTTATCTCCATGAGTGTACACTCAAAATGAGTTCGTTATATTGAACGCCATTAATTTAAACGATTTTATATTCGATTCGCATACTACGTTTGTCGTCCACTTTGCCTGCGACACACCGGGACTTTCCTACTGTCAATATTTGATTTGGCTTCAACCCGAGCGTGTCATGTGTCGATACTTTTCAATAGCGTTACGTACGGCTCGGTGAGCTCCCACCCTATCGCGGCCTATAGCGGAGCGGATTTTTGCTTCGTATGTCTAAAAACCAAAAGGCTGTGGAAATGAATGAATATTTTTTGCGTAGAGTTAAGCTGTTAGTACTTTCGGTGTTGAGCTGGTAATTAATGGAAAAAAAAATGCAAGTACATTTTAATTTAAGTGCAGTATGAAATTGTTAATGCTATTAAATTAAATGCAAACGGTTCGCTTTTGTTATTTATATAAGTTGATATACACGGACGTGTCTCAGATACTGCGCACATATTTTCTTCCGCATATACGAAAGTGTTCAAATTACTTATAAGTACCTGATCAGAAAGAGTGACACTGAAACAAAGCTGAATTCAAATGGATTTTTATCTTTGTAATTATTAAACAATGTAAACTCTATATTTTAAAGTTTGCGTGCTTTTACAAAATAATTCTAAAGACATTATGTGTTTTTACTATAATTTGGTAGGTAACTCCTGGTACCTTTATATAAACAATATAAGGCGCCACCTCTCAAAAGGGAACACTCACACACACTTTCAGCACGAGCCTCTACGAAATATTGTTAAAGTTATGAAGGTAAGGAAAAACTCTCATTTGTGCTGTTAAATTTTTGGCCAATCCAATATCGTACAGCGGTCCTCCAAACTTTGTCACGTTGCCAAATTAATTTGATACGAAATTTCTCTTCGCATGTACGATGGGGCTCACTAAAAAGTTTATATTAAAAAGACGAACAGAAATCAACATTTTAACCTAATTTTTAAAATAGCGACGACGAGTTTCTATGATTTGGATTGAAGGATTTTGAAAAGACAAATAAGTGATATACAGACAGTTAACGTGAGGGTTCAAACAATGAGTTTGAACACTCAAGAAGTATTTTGACAGGGATAATTCATGAGTTTTGGTCTAAGCGGTCTGAAACTTTGCAAATCCATAAAAATAATTATAAAATATTGATGATTACTTTCTGATTTTTAAGCTCGTGATGCGGCGGCGACTGCTCAGAATCACTCTCCTCAGCTTCACTGCAGAGCACGCGAGCAGCGCGCCAAGGAGCACCAGGGACCACCAACCTGCAGCGGTCACTTGATGGCTCCCATGGGCACGATAACGGTACCAAACTTCCCAAACCCTGTTGCCCATACCGATAAAATGTGAATGGGACTAGATATCGATATACTACGCAATTTGATTTTTCAGCAATACAGTACGAGTGCAGTGGGTTGACGTTCCATAAGTACATGTACGAGTCTTACAAGTTAGGCGAGAGGATAGCCCTCACCATCACGAGTCGAAATCGAGTAACTTCAGATATGATTAAATTTAACAAGATACGTATGTACGTATGTTTAACATCCCTTGCTTGTGGACGAAGTCTGTTGATAGTTTCAGTCACAATTCTCAAAAATCGCGTCTATAAAACGGTAGAGCTTCGGGTTCCAATGATTTCCATCATGTTTGCTAAAACACTCTAAGCCTGTATGTTATGTTGTGATTTGGGAAACATTTTTTGTTAGTAAGTATAGAAATCTATGAAATACTTCGGCGCTGATCGCCGAATATCTCAGAATTTCAAAGCACTGGCTTACATAAGAGACTAACAGATTTATAGCAGCTATAAACGGATATTTTAATATTTTATCCGGTAATATTAAATGACAATCTAAACTACCTCCGAATATTTTGCAGTCAATAAGTATAACTCGGTATAATAGAATGAAAATGCACATTTATATTTTTTAAATTTAATACGTGAGACAAATAGCCGTCTATTTTTATTATGACGGAGAAAATTGTGCCCGTTTCTGCCTTGGACGGCTCTCTATGGACAGGACGTTAGAAATGAACCACATTACTGTAATTATTCAATGTGTTCGTCAACTGTACCGCGGTTACAACCAACGTTTCGTATTCTATTTATTTCACAAACAACTCATTTTCTATATAATCTAGTCGTTTCTGGCACCGGGCCGCTGCCGCGGCACCGCTCGCTTCGCTCGCTCGGCTCGTGCGTAGGGGTCACAGTTTTAACCTAACCTAACATTTTTTTTTTAAATATTTAACCTAATCTAGTATTTGATAAAGGTAAATCACTTTTCTTCTGAAATGTACAAGTGTTGTTATAACATGGGATTCAACGGAAATAGCAAACGGGATCCATCGTTAATACCTAAAAAATGGGATTCAAAAGTGGGATCCAACGAAAATAAACGTGGCGAACAAGGTGCTTGACGTCGAGTTTATTTTTTCCTTGTTTTAGTAAGAGCTGATCTTTTTCTGAACACTTTTACTTTTCACTATTTTTTTTTTAAATTAAATGTTAGGTGTGATTCAAATTTATTCCAAAAATTAAATATTTACATAATTTAAGCTAACATATAAAGTATAATAATAAATGTACAATATGACATTCGGCAATATGTCCTTGGTGGGCGGTATGTCCAATATTTCATATGTGCATAGGTTTACCTGACGCTTCCCTAGATGGCGTTAGGATCGAAATACATCTCGCTATGGTTTCGTTACCGAGCAAACCATATATAGTAGTATAATTTTTTTTTTGTAAGTGCGGTTCCTTGTGAATAAAATTATGCTAATTGGAACAGTACGTGAGTTTCATTGGGTGTTCTCGCCTACGGACCTTGATATCCTGTTCATGGAAAATTTCAAAATTTCAATGAGATTTCGGATTCGGACAGACTCCAAAATTAATTTACATTCGGCATTCACCCTGATTAGTAATACTGTTGTTTTGGCCCAAATTTTATGTATTTTCTACGCTCTTCCCCCTTATGGAAGCAGCCACACCTCTTGAACAAAATTGACCAAATTATTCGCAGCACACTAACATCCATTCTAAATGTGGCCTTGGATGACCGAGCGTGGCTTCAAGCCACACTACCCATCCGTTTTGGTGGCCTCGGCGTCCGCAAAATTACCAGTATTAGCTTACCGGCGTTCCTGTCTACTGTCCACAGCACTGAAAAGTTGACCGGGAAAATTTTAGCTCCTTGCCTGGTTGACTGTGAAGTGCCGTGCTTGACCGACGCGGTGAACGCCTGGAAAGCGGCTTGCCCGGATACAGATCGGCCCGTAAACCCATCTTCCCAGAGACAGTGGGATGAGCCGCTCTGCAGGTTGGTATGGAATAATCTTATCAATACGTCCACCAATTCTGCTGAGCGTGCCCGCCTGCTGGCTGTGCGTGAGTAGGAGTCGGGGCTCTGGCTTCAAGCACTCTCGTCACCCAACATAGGCACTATGCTGGGTGACACTACCTTTCGGCTCGCTACCTGCCTGCGTTTGGGCGCTCCTTGCGGGGCTCCGCATCGCTGTCAGTGCGGAGAAGCTGTCGACTGTCTTGGACACCACGGCCTATCCAGCAGTAGGAGCGCAGGCCGGATAGCATGCCACGCCAGCATTAATAACATCATCCGTCGTGCTCTTGTCACCGCCGGGGTGCCAGCTGTTTTAGAACCCAACGGCCTGGCACGCGACGATGGAAAGAGACCAGACGGAATTCCCTGGAAGTTAGGCAGATCTTTGGTGTGGGATGCAACATGTGTCGACACACTTGCACCATCCCATCTTCCTAGCACGGTGGGCTGTGCTGGGGCGGCTGCTGCAGGTGCAAAAAACCTCAAACGGCGAAAATATTGCAACCTGATTGAGAGTTATATGTTCGAGCCGTTTGGGGTTGAAACACTAGGGCCATGGGGTCCGAGTGCCCACTTGGTCTTTCGGGATATAGCCAAACGGTTAGTCGACTCCTCACGTGACCAGAGGTCTGGCCTATTTCTTGGCCAAAGAATTAGCATTGCCATACAACGTGGCAATGCTGCCAGCCTATTGGGCACTGTTCCTGTTGACAGCGATGCGGACGAATTCTTTGATGCCCTATAATGGTTGTTTATTTTTTCATATAATTGTACAATGTTAGGTAACTTTTGTAAAAACACTTTTACACGTCAATTATATTTTGATTCAATTATATTTTTACGAGATGAGGTCGGCGTTTTGTATCTGACTCTGAGAAAAAAGGTCGAATAAACTCAGAAGTCAGTCTCTGTCAAAATCCAGACATAATCTAAACTTATCTGAGCACAAGCATTTTTAAGGTTTCTAGTAGACAGTAGTACTTCTAGGCAACCATAGGTACAATCAAACATTTAGGTAATTAACTTTTAAACTGATCTAAACATCATTTTTTTCGTATCATAAAACTGAGGTACTAAATATTAAACGTTACAAGGCAGAACTTCCTTAGTAAAGAATCGTGTCGTGATCTTGCGGATATGAAACAACCGTGATAGTTCAAATCCACAAAGCCAGAATACATACATCTTACTTTTGTCTTCCAGTTAAACTTTACACCTCACCACTATATATTTTATATTGTGATAAACTCTTACCCCCTAAGCGTTGTATAGTGTCTGTATAGTTACACAACGCTTTGTCTTCTTCTTTCGAAAGTCAAATTACTGACGTCTGAAAGAGAGAAATCGGTGTGTAAGTATTCATTCGATATAATATGTTTATTAGTAAGGGGGTTAGGAAAAAGAAAACACTACGAATTATTTGTCAAGCTAGATTAATCTTGTTTACGACCAAATATAAATCGATTTATATTTGGTCGTATTTGCTTTATTTTTTTATACGTCGCGAGACACGTCATTTATTGGTTGATTGTGAACGTAGGATGGATGGAACAAGAAATACAGGGTCGGTAGAGACATCGACGCGCGACCTGTTACCATGCGTTCAGTTTATGATTCTGGACCTCCCTGGATGGAAATTTATCTTTACTCATAAAAAAACATATCTGTTCCATACATTTTGACCGTGTAGGTCAACTTTTGTATGAAACAGCAGATTATTTTTATATAACCGGTGAAAAATTTCTACGCTAGGATAATAAGCTGAATTCATGGTTACAGTTTGCGCGTAGATAACACTGCCACCTTGTATAATAAACAGAAATGATTTGAATTTATGGTTTTTTTTGTTTCAATGGAATACAAGAGCCATTTGTCCGGAGTTATTGGCATTACAAAATAATAATACTACTTATTGATATTCCGTATTCGTTTTGAAAAAGAAAACAGGGTACTATTCCATAAATTTTACAAAAATTAGGGTGAAATATACTTTTTTTTTATACTGAGGGAAACCAAAAAACGCTTTGTCCATTACCAGAGCTTCGATGCCTTTAAACTACGAACCTTTGAACGAGAATGCTACTAGACTTCAAAGTGACAAAGGAGACACTCGCGTCATTATTTTCCTTGCAGAGAGAAACGAAAAATCACAAGGCTAGGCGCAAAGCCTTCAAGTGAATAACATGTTGCTATATCTAACACTTTCGTCCTTGTTCATATCATTTGCAGTAAGAATGTGAGTGAATATGTAAATGTCACGCGACGCGCACCCGCGTCAATTAACTGTGACGTCATTCCATAGTTTATGGTTACCTCGTATTGACAGGAGAACTAGCGACCAGCCGCTGCTTCGCATGGTTTTTACGATTTGACAAAACATCGAGATTTCTTTATTATATTTAAATTTAAAATATTTTTCATTTACTTAAAGGTTCGGGTATAAATAAATTTATATTGAAATCCGCATCAAAATCCGTTGCGAAGAAGAAAAACAATGCGGTCACACATACAGACACGAAAAGTGACTTTTTATAATATGTAGATGTAGACGGCGGTAGAGATTAACATTGTATTAATTTCAGTCTTTTCTCACTATTTAACATGAATTAGTAAAATAAATAAGGAAAGAAAGAAAATACATTGATTTAGCACAGACTAAAAGACACACAATACCCCAGATACATCAGAATAGTAAACAAAAAATAATCTATACTTCTATCTATACTAATATTATAAAGAGGTAAAATTTGTAAGTTTGTATGTTTGTAAGTTTGTATGTAGGGGGTAATCTCTGGAACTACCAGTCGGATTTGAAAAATTCTTCTTGCATTTGATAGCCCAATTCTTGAGGAAGGCTATAGGCTATTTAACATCACGCTATGACCCTTAGGAGCCGAGCAAAAAGTAAAAAAGAACGTTAAGTGATAGCGCGGGCGGGTGATGCGATACGACGGGGTGGCTCGGGGGAAACAAGAAGTTTCACGCGAACGAAGTCGCGGGCTGAAGCTAGTGATCAAATAAAAGCGTAAAGTCCGATGTAAGTAATTAGCAAGAAAGTGTGCCTCACGGCTGCGCCAAAAAGGCCCAGTTCAGCAATAGTGCCAGACAACTAATGCCTGACGCTGGTTACGAGTACCTACGTGATGCTTTTATCCTATTCAGTTATGATTCCAATAAATCTTTCATAGAATTACATTCAATTGATTTTGTATTACTGGGTGTTGTTATTTGTTGCAGCAGTTTTCGTGTACCTAAGTACTACGTAAATTAACTTTCGGGCGTTATTGAAACCACAGATAACTGATTCCGCGTCATAAGGTGACCCACCAATTGCGGAAATCATTATCTCCAACTTTGAAAGATAAGTACCACAAAAAAGATCTTTGCTATTTTTAACCGACTTTAAAAAAGGAGGTTCTGTATTCGACCCGTATGTATGTATGTATGTATGTATGTATGTATGTATGTATGTATGTATGTTTGTATGTCCGCGATTATCTCAAAAACTACTAAACCGATTTTGATAATTCTTTCATTACTGTGATCTACATACTTTCAGGAAGGTTTTAGTATATAATACATTAGGTAACTATTCTTATGTACGAAGTTATATGCATAAATGTACTGCATCTCCGGCATTTCTATGGGAATTTTGATGATTCTTCGAGTCGTGTCTTCAATTCTTCAATGCACTAGTGTTAATTGAATTGGTGTGGGGTAGGTACAACTAAAAAGTGAAAAATAAAATTTTTTTTACAAAAAAAAACAACCGACTTAAAAAAAAACACTACAAAGTGATAAATAACTTTAATTTCGGAAGTCGGTGTCAAAAAACAAAAATGCGGAACCAACGACACCGACTTCCGAAATTAAAGTTATTTATCACTTTGTAGTGTTTTTTTTTAAGTCGGTTGTTTTTTTTTCGGATGAAATTACCAATAGTTTAATTAATATTCCCCAGGAATTGTACAGAAGAACAATAAAACAAGTAACTCAACAAAGAGTTTATTCAAATAAAGAATTATTGTAATAAATAAAGAAGAGGTCGAATGTAGTCGGAAACAGAAGTAAAAATACCAGATACCAAGAAAAACAATAGAAGAAAGTATTTAACTAGATAATTTGTGAATAAAAGAAAAACTAAATACGGTACCAGTAAGAATTTAAACTATCTTATTTCATAATATACAACAATCACAAATACAGTTTTTTTTAATTTACTGATATTATGATCAACAATATAAGTCAACGCCTATGTCTTACGAAAGAAATAATTCCCCATTCATTATTCTTACTTGTTCAAAGAATAAAAAATTAAGTTAAAGTCACAACGTCAAAATATTTCTAAAATACCTACGAGTCATGCTTCGTAGCTAAAATATTTTCCTAACGTTATTTGTTCTGCAAATATTGAAATTCCGATGTGAATTGTTCGATCCTTTAAAATGAAAAATTACGGGATAAAAAATATACTTATGAATTTCTTATATCGTACCTACCTACGTTATTTATCGTAATTTTTCAATAAATAAATTTCCTTTTTGATCAGGAATTTTGGAGTTGGGATTTTTGCTCGGCAAAAGGCTCGCCTCCTACATACCTGTAATAGAATACAGTTGAAAACAGAAACGAAACACTTTGTCGTGCGAATAAATCCGTTTTCTGTTATTTGAACACAACAGCTCGTTTTATTTTGTTTTCTTGTTATGTCTAACTACACACGACTGCTAAAAGGTCAGTATCGAGGGTCTGACGTAGGTACGTTTGTTAACTCAATGGTCGAGTTCTCGAAGGTACCTAAACGTTTGTTCACAAACGCAATATAATATTGATGGTCCTTCGTCGTGAGGTTTTCAGTTCTGTAGAGGGGACGAAAGTAAAATGTACACTGCATGGAGTACCTATATTTGGCATGCAGCCTTTAGTGATTTTAAATATTATTTGGCTGGTAGGAAATAACTTGACCTTGTGGAGCTCGCGTGACTCCATTGAATGCAAGAAGCACAGGACCGATCGATATGTCGAGTCTGTGATCGATGTATCTAGACTGAAAATGATGACAATGATAACGACGATTTTGAGAAAGTCGGAACACGATGCATAATATTTATACATACCTACCTAATTCAAAATCCGACGTATTCATGTTGCGAACTATGGTCTAGTTATTCTATAAAATAATTTCGATAGCGTTGATACAATAACACAACAAATTGCTCAATATCCTCTACTTCACAGACAAACAAAATTGATTGCGGAACCCATTTTCCTTAAACCAATAAAAATATACGATTCTCCTCGGATTCCATCTTGAACGTAAAATCAGTAAGTTAATTTAGAACTCGATTGTTCAATTCATGCTTTGTGGTACCTTAGCGTATTTTTTCATTAAGTCTGCGGTATTCATTTTACTTTATAATTATTATAATGTGATTTTTCTTTGTATAGAAAACATTACGAAAGGATTTAAGGAATTACTTACCTACCAACATCCTGGACTCACCTATGAAAGTTTATGCAGCTTCAGTCAACGGCTTATAAAGGATACTTTTAAATGTATTAGGAACCATCAATTCAGAACGGCTTACTGTCAGAAGTCTAGCAGACAAGATACATTTGTTTTGTTTTAAGTCTTGTGCCTTACAATTCCCAACAATAGTTTATTATATAGATAGACTTTTCATTAATCATAGCAAGGCAGAAACAATCGTTTAGTAAACTTTTCAGTACCTTTGCAGCACTCTGTAGCGATATCTACAACGCCACATGTGAACTATGCATCATACTGATGTCACGCAAAATCCTGCATCTCGCAAGCAGAGTTTACCGCACAATTAGCATGAATACAACGGCCCGACGTGAATCATCGGGCAGTTGCCCTTCAGACACAACTCTTAAAAACACTGGGCCATCACGGTATTATGCATAAAACTTCTAATAATTCTATACCAAGTAACGTTACTACCATTAATTTAATTAATTACATAATCACTATTTGTACACTTACTAACAAGCGCGGTGACTTTAATACAAGCTTTACCGGAATATAGGATCATTATATTGTTATATTATATTATTGTTTACAATTACGAATGAAAAGGTTTTCGATTATTAACTCAAATTCATTGCTCAGGCTAATTTAAACAGATAAAGTCCTTTCATGACAGCATAATGAATACGTCTCTGAAGAAAGGTGTCTTGCGTGTCCTGTCAGCTGTATGTTACAGGAACTGATGGACGCTGGTGATGGCGCCAAACAAGTAGCCGAATTCTAGGCCGAGTCCATTTAGATTATTATCGACACGCTAAGAAGAAGATGAAGAAAAGTAGGTAAATACTTCCTGTGTGTTTAGTCTACAGCAACCACGTTTAGAAAAAGAAATAAAAAATTACATAATATTGAACCTACTCCAGCCAAAATAATTCATCAAAATTAAACTCAATCATCAAATCATATTATAACTTAAATTACGTAAGTTTTTAATTATTATACTCTGAACATTCAGCTACATACACATTACATATTATTATGTAGTTCTCTTGTGTTGGTAATCCTTATCCGTATACTCTATTGTAGTCGGAGATAATCTTGCGAGCTCAGCCTCTTAGTGGTATCTGGTTTATCTCGAAGAACACAAAATATTCGGTCCTTACCTGATGCGGCGGCTTAAAATTGGTGGTGAAAATCGAAATTTTCTTAGTGGACTGTATGAGCGGTTCGAAGATGCGAGTAGGTGTTGGTGGTGTGGGAAAATGATAATCGTACCTGCGTGGCGAGCTATGGCGGAGACACGCTGATGAGGGTTCCTTAGCTACGTGGCGGCGGCGCGTCCACGATATGACGTACGTACGGACGAGGATCGACACTTTCCACAACACAAAGACACGCACTTGCACAGTTTAATATCAATCTTTGTTTTTCGCGGTGAATTATGAGTTCTCTTTGACTTAGGGTTTAATTTTGATTGCGGTTGAGAAACTGCGTTTGTTTTTTCTTCATGGCGGCACGCGACAGCGTTCGCGCATTGCGAATCTTCTTTCTCGCTCTCGCTCAAGCATTATAGGGGTTGCGGAATGGAAAGCGGAAGGAAATTTGTGTCGCACAGATACCAATATTATTTGGAGTTGCCAGTAATTAGGCATGAAAATATGTATAAACAAACTAATTATGCGTTAACATTACCTATGAAATTGCCGGTTTACATAGAAAAAACCGTTTTTTTTAAATGATGTATTTAATTGATCGAAGTATTGGCCATTAGTGAAGATGAACTTTTGCCATTTTAGTGAAAGTTCGTTGATGGCTCTGCTATAAAAATCCTGGGGACGGGAATCGATGAATTCTTCAGAGGCGTCTTTCGCCGCGTCGTAGGTTTTGAATTTTTGCCCCTATAAAAAGTTATCCAAATTCCGAATAAAAATGGAAATTAGTTGGAGCAAGGTCTGGTGAGTATAGTAGGTGACGGAAACTTTCCAGTCTTAATTCGACGGTCCGTTGTGCGGTGATACGGTACCCACTTTCCGAAGTTTTTTATCTTTCCAATTTGACATAAATTAATCAGTATCGATTTATCACTTACGTTGAAGGCTGTTGCAAGTTCCAACGTGGTTTCTTTTTTCACTATGGCTTTCAATTCATCGCTATCGACTGTTATTTACGGTCGGCCAAGGGGCTCATTGATGAGAAACCAATCTAGCCAAAAACGGACCGTCCGTTCACATGCGGTACCATGTCCATACACGTCGTTAATATTTAGTGTTGTCTGTGCTGCTTTGGTGCTACAACGGAAGTCGTATTCAAAAATAACGCGCAATTTCGATTTTTCCATGATTAAAGAAATAGCGGTATTTAAAAAAAAACGAAAGGCGGGAAAACAAATGAAAAGATTTTGAAAAGCAAAATGTCATGTTATATAATAAAATTAATTTGAATTTGGAGTTCTAAATAGAATGAAAGATATCGATCTACATAATAGCCAGTATCTAAAATCGGCAATTTCATAGTAAGTATCTAATATATTGAACAGGAAGACGATGAGCAGTTTGGTTTAGTTATATATTGAATATGTACCTATCTAAGTATTCTGCCTGAGATAGTAGCTCAGATAAATGTAGTGCCTGGTAACTAATAGAAATGTGTAATGCTAATAAACACTAACGTCAAGAGTGAGTGCCGCATTAACCACTGCGCGCCACTGTTACAATTAAGATTTCTTACCTCTAGCGGCAAACTATTGGGTATGGCAATAAGAAAAACAACAACAATCTTAAACACTGTATATTAATAAAAATAAATTAGTTTAACATCACAACACTTGGTAGACGTTACGGGTCTACCGCACTAACAAGTGGAACGTCAAGAACTAATTTACCATTTACAAATTATTGCCAGCCAGCTAAAATTTCAGCAGAAAGAGCTATAGAATGAAATCATGCTATTTGAAACTTGTAGATATTGAATCGATTTGATTTTTAGCACTCGCTTTTTAACTAAATTATACACATGCTAAACTGAACTTGGTATAATTGTATTTTTAAGCGAACGGTTTTGAGTGCATTAGCACAACTACCTAAGGAGAGATTCAAATCGAGTTTCTTAAGTTTTAATGCAATGTCAAGCTGTACGATGTTCGAGAATAATGCAGGTAAAGAGTTCCTAAGACGAATTCTAGAAAAATTGTGTGCATTTTAAAAGAGAAAACAAGTTCCTGTGCACATTCTTTTACTAGTAAGTTGCAGTTGTATCTATGTAGTAAGTATGCAATCAACTGTGTTCATTGATGAATGTGTATTTTGCAATGCAATAGTAGTAAAAGGCATGTGTTATTTATTACAAATACCAACGTCAATGTAAATTTTCACTTTGTCGGAGATAAATCAATGAAAAAACTTTTAAAATCATAACAGAAATTCACGGATGACTTTGTGTTCTTTAAAATGAAAAACCTGGTGTTAACATTCTGGGAAAATTTTACGTAAAAGGTAGACAAGTCAACTAAAATTCTACAACAAAAATGTAGGCTTCATGCTAAGAATTAGTTTGTAAAAGCAGAACCTATCAACGGTGAAAATAATTACTTTGATTTTCTCTACTCACAATCAGTATATTCGTAATTAAGCCTATCAAGTGTCCTTTAGTTAAAATCCATACTAATATTATAAATGCGAAAGTGTGTCTGTCTGTCTGTTACTTCTTCACGCTTAAACCGCTGAACCGATTTACATGAAATTTGGTATAGAGACAGTTTGAGTCCCGGGAAAGGACATTTTATCCACGGTTAATTTTTCCCCGGCATCACTTAGGAGGGTGAAACCACGGGACGCTGCTAGTTAAGAATAACTTCAAAATATCAATTACGACCTTATTCCGTACACCAATATGGTTAAAACTACAGTGTAATATTAATAATGATCCCATAAATCACGTGAACACTAAATAAGGCTCTATTCGCACCGAGATGGCAGCGGCTGGCAGAGGAGCGGTGAGTACTTTCAGTGCAGTGGCGTGCATTGCATATAGGCATATAAGTAGTGCCTACCTCGATATATCATCATAAGCCTGTCAATTACATTTTAGTGCGTGTGCCCCACAATACCTACTCGTTCAAATGAATACGACAAAATTAAAAATACGTACGTCTCTTGCGTAATACCATGACGTTTGACCTTCGCAATTTTTCACCCTTAAGTAGACATGCCTACTCAAATAACCACACTTTTGACCACACTTTCTTTTCTGATTAGTGACCGCGTTTGCCTAGACTAGACCCGGCCTAGTGCCTACCTATTCTGAAAACCAATGCACGCCACTGTTTCAGTGTTAAATAATACTAAACCTTATCTTCATTATTAAAATATATAATAGTATCACTTGAAGTATTCGGAAAGGCCACGCAGCCGATTGCGGCGTGCGAATTCTCGCGCAGATGCGGGTGGCTGATGGCGGCATCCACGAGTTTTCCTTCTGAATATAGAATGTAAACTGTCCTGATGCGCGAGACCGCGGCCGCGTGTTTTCTCTTGGCTACTTGCCGAGCTCAACGCTGCCGGTCGCTACCCTCTCAGTGTGAATTGAGCCTAAGTGTCTGGTGTGATAGATGTGTCAAAAAGCTATACTATACTTGCGTTCGCGAGAAACTTAGTTGATATCAGGCAGATATTGCTTAAGTAATTTGTAATACAAACCTCACAAAGGGGCTGAGTTATGAGCCCAAGTATGTATAGAGCAGCAACTACTTTATTTTTTAATTTCCGTTCAACGCTGCGGGATATTAAAGATTTTCCGAGAAGTAGTTTCAGTTTTAACGGAGTAGCGAATACAGAGCTTTGGGAATACAATTATTATACGTTAACTGAATTACTATGAAGCAAAAGTATCAGCAAAACAAACCTTTTCGTTCATTTTTTTAGATTGCATTTTTCACAATCAGTTCCTATCCATCTTCAGAGCTTTTTGCTGGAACCAGCGAGTAATACATCACGGTTTATAGCTGTACAAAACTGCTTTAGAGAATACTTTCCAAGTTGCACAGTTTATTATGGCCACAAATGTACTTTTAATGGCCAGAAAATTTAGTAACCAAGTCAACAAATTATGTTCGTACAAACAACGAATAACATAATTAGCCTTTGCGGACACCAGCCCGGCCCAGTGTGGTAGATGTCACATGTCTTCGAATTTTTGATTCTAGGACATGCCGGTTTCCGGTTTATTGAACAAAATGTGCAAAATATAATTCATTCTCCCAAAAAGAGCAGAGAGTAAATTATTATGTTCATGTTACGAGCCGCAATTAGCGCCAGATCCAAAGTTTTGTTAAAGTACCTATGCGAGGCATGTATAGACGCCAGCACATTAAGCTACCCGAAATTGTCAAATTTTCCCAACCAACTTTGAACCTTATACTGTAGCGATAAAGTTAAAAATCTATTTAAGAAATTTGACAAATTGTAGTAACTTGATGTGCTGGCGTCTGTACCTAGTAAGTAGTTTGAAAGTTAGGTAGGTACATCAATCTGCTTGAAAATGGGAAGACTATAGTTTAAGGCAATTTCACTTGATCACGTGTATCTGAGAGTTTGATATTGCAATTAATTATTTAAAGACATAAATTAAATTTTCTGAAACAATAGCAGCAAAAAGCCATCTACTAACAAATTACATAGGTAAACATGTACTTAGGAGAGGGGTCGGGGTTCAAAGTGCGTTGTACGCTGATATTGCAGTCAGTTTGCCAGTCAGTCAGTTTTACCTCTTAAACGTATATTTTTTATTTCGTTTATTTTTTAATAAACGCTCCATCGTTACCATTTCTTCTGTATTTAAGAGAAACTTCGAATATTATTTTGCTTAAACAAAGTTTAAGATGTAGCGCACTATCGTTATTCATTTACATTCGGGATAAGTCAAACGTCTGGATAGTGACCGTAATTTCGATCAATGTTTGACTAAAGAAAAGGGTGTCAGACCCATAAAATTTCGAAGACTAACCCAAGACTTCCAAGCACCAAGTATCCATGAATCTTTGATAGCCACTTGACCTTGTCGTTGCCTTGCTATTCCGAATGTATTCAGCTCAGTTTTTTAGTAGGTTCGATTAGCTAGGAAATCTTTAAATTTATCCTATCTACACTAACACTAAAGTAGTTTTATTTAAGCTGCATATAAAAAAATACAGTAGGTACTAAAACGAGAATTGGTCACAACATTAATTGTAAGGATGTAAGGAGCACGCGCGTCATGGAGAGAAAATGTCAATGACGAGACGATACATCTTGTTTATAAAGCAACATGCGACGCTTGCCAGTGAAACTGTTATGAAAACCACAATAAATCTTCTTCAAATATTGTGGAATTACTTGGCTCACCTTAAACGTAATTTTTACGGCCTCATGTAGGTAAAAGCAACAAGATGGTAGGTTTCCTAATAGGTGAATGACTACTGTAAAAAGGCTAAAGGAGTGTTTTTAAATACCTATAGCAAAGATCTTCCAAAATAATATATTTTAACTAAGAATTGAAAATCTATTTCTATTTAAAGAAATTATTTAAATGGGTTTGTAAACTGGTGAATGGACCTCGGCTATTTTGTCCATAATTAAACGAAGAAACTGTTATTCTTAGAGTAAGACTCCAATTTCAGTAATTTATTCTACCCTCCAAATAAAAAACACAGGTATAAACTTATACATTGACTTTGATAATGTTTTCAGGTTAAATATAGAACAGAATATTATTAGTATTTACTAAATACCTTTCTTTTAGGGCCGATTTGTCAATCATCTGTTAACATTATTCGAGGAATCATTTTGAAATTTTGACAGTTATTTCATACAAAAACTGTCAAACGTCAATTTTATTCCTCGAATAAAAGTTATCTGCCGAAGGAAAAAATCAGCCCTTAATAAAATATTGTTACCAAAGAGGTGCAGTTTACTTTAATTACATTGTCATCGTGTAAAGTGTTCACATAGTGTCGGGTAGCAAGTCTTTTGTGACAGCAAGTCTTTGTTCAGTGAGGAGAGCCATTTATACTATGCGTGAGGTTGAGGCTACATTAGGCCGCGACGCGACCTGCGACACATGAGCGATTAAAACAAATAAATGAATGCTCACGTATATGGCTACACCGTACATCAAATATTACTAGCGATCTTTGATATGTTTATGCGATAGGAACAACATTACTGTAATCACGGCATCGGCTACATCAACATATCAGCGAAATTGAAGCGAATTTATTAGAAAACTAGCTGCTGCCTGCGACGTCGTCTACGTGAAGGCTCTACAGCACCAAAAATACCTAAGATGCCAGTGTCGCTATAGCACTATAAGTAAACAACTTTTTAAATAGGCTTAAAATATAAGTTTTTTTTTTGCAAGCGAAGCAAGTGAAGAGAGTTATATGGGAATCCAGCTGAGTTCAGTCATAAGATGTGACCGAAGGAAATCCTCCCCCCCTCCCTCCCGACCTCTTAGTAATATTCATGCAAAATTTGAAGTAAATCCATGCAGTACTTTTTGAGTTTAGCCCGGACATACATACAGACAAACAGACAAAAATTCTAAAAACTATATTTTTGGCTTCGATATCGATTGTAGATCACACTCCAAGTATTCTTTTAAAAAAATATTCAATGTACAGTTTTGACTTTCCTACGATTTTATTATATGTATAGATTTCGCACTTGCACAACTAGTTCAATAGTGCTACTAAATATGCGTGTGGCTACATTGTGCGTATAGTAAACCGCGATGGATGATTTGATAGCATGTGTACTGTAGCCACGTCATCGCCGAATATACGCCGGATCTTTGCTTATAATGTAGCCACACCATGTTTATC
This sequence comes from Amphipoea lucens, assembly GCA_947508005.1. Lineage (NCBI taxonomy): Eukaryota > Metazoa > Arthropoda > Insecta > Lepidoptera > Noctuidae > Amphipoea > Amphipoea lucens. The sequence continues at coordinate 6,586,806 of OX382373.1, read as the reverse complement.
TCGTTTCGCTCTTCCAGTCGCATCGCAAATCGCTGCCTACTGTATCCTCAGCCTTATGGTGGAGGAACTTATTACGTGCAAGGGTGTGCTATTTCATAGAGTTGTATTTAAACTGGCAGAAGCCAATTAAATGCCTTATTTCGCAGATAGTTTATTATTTCTGGAATATCATTTACTGTTTTAACAACAGCCGAAGTTTAAATCAATTATTATTAAATATTGTTTTTTTTTATGGCAACTCGGCCCAATTGTTAGTACTTAACATTGTTCTTTACAGAAACAAAAACAAAAGAAAATTGTTAGGTTAGCTGTGGAGTTTTCTGACCAGCACCTTCACAGCGTGTGACGACCAAGGTACGTTGTACTTTTCTACCAACACACTTAGGATGCCGTTAACTAGACCACGCTTTTGTCAAGAAGGAATTTGTTTTTTTGCGCATTATGGCATAAAAATCATCGGTATGCGCAAATGCGAACACACCAGAGGCACTACAATAGCGTGGCAGTCCCAACAACATCCTGAAGCAGTTTAGTTCGATTCAATACGATATTACGTTTCACGAGATTTACTCATGTGTATTTAACAGGTATCAATAGTTTAAACACACTATATTCTGCTTATTGATTAAGCAGTAAGCACCAACTTACACGTTTTTACTGAACGGTGTTATTTACCGCTCAAGAGGACTTACCCCCTTATTCATAATCCTATTTTATCTCTATTTTAGCTAAAATAGGTTTATAGAACGTTTGTCTTTATCTGTCACGTTGTCATTTCTGTGTGTAAGAAAGAGACAAACCCCATTTTAACTAAAATAGGTTTGATAAGTTTTATGAATAAGGGGGTTAGAATTTATTATACCATAAATATATTTCGTGGAACCCTACGTGGCACAACTACCGTTCCACGAACCTAGGAAGACAAATTTATCAATACAACTCTTATCAATTACTAGTACCACGTAAGTATATGCTGTGATGAGACGTACTAGGTATAATTATTATATTAGGCATCCATTGCGTCTCTCCTTCACGTTGATATAATGAACACCCTTAATACTGTCCAATGTTTTCGCCGCACTCCGAGTTATCTTTACAGTCTCTCTGAGTACGCCCTCCGTCTCTGACAATTGATTAGCTCCGTGACGTCATTAAGACACAGACGTGCGGTTCCGTCAGCAGAGTTCCGGTTAATTGAGGAAAATGAATGAAGGACGAAGAAACAAGATCCAATTAATATTGAAGACACGGAGTGTTGTACAGACGCCAGCACATCAAGCTACCCGAAACTGTCAAATATCCCCAATCAACTTTGAACCTTATGCTTTAGCGTTATAGTTGAAAATCTATTAAAGAAATTTGACAGATTGTAGTAGCTTGATGTGCTGGCGTCTATACATCAGCTTAATTTTTACCTTCCAGTGTCACCTGTAAACAACATTAATAGATGAATTCATATCACCATTTCGGTTAGATATGAGTTTAAGCCAGACTAGCACCTAGACATAACTCCTATGTAGATAGGTATTTCTGGAGTAACTTTGATGTTATTATAACATTGCCGCATAGAGAAGCAATGAATAAACATGTAGGTACCTAATTTTCTACGCTTATCATCCATGTTTCCTCATATTCTAGTGACATAATGTTCTCCGAACCCAAATACTTTCATGTTCAACCTATAAATAAAACTGATAGCCTAAATATTTTGGAACCAATCAATCGAAAGCTTTCAACAGTTTTGCTATGCACAAAGGTACGCGCTAGCCGGAACGAAACTATTTTTATACCTAGAGCTCAAATTTTAATTCACATGCCGTGAATTAAAATCGGGGATTATCATAGGGGATTATAATACAGAGGCTTAAAATCGGTTGAAAGCCACGTACCTATAACCAAATTTTTAAAGAGAAAAATTGCTGGCTTTGTGTATATGAACAAGGTATAAAATATGTTCCATGTGGAAAAAAGAAAATAAAATAACGACAGAAGCTCGGCCTGAGCTCGTGCATAACTTGTGGTATGTAGATACCATGATGTAGATTCTACTGAGACTTTCCCTTATTTGTTCTTCAGACAGAGGCGGTGGTGTAAAAGAAAGAAAGAAAGAAGAATAGGTTTATTTGTCACAGAAACACGTGCATACAAAAAGATAATAAACTCTAATAATGAAGAAAAATAAAAACAAAATAAACCTATAATTACGAGCACAAAACAGAGACATAGTTGGGAAAAGGCTAGGCAGATGATTTAAGATTATGTGAAATTACAGTCTGTAACAGGACGGTGCAGACCATACAGACCGAGACTGTGTTGAGATTGCAAACGTTATTATCACGGAAATTACCCTGTTTGCTAAGTGTTGTGATGAGAACAATATTCAAAGTGATCTAAAGGTTTAAAAAATAAAAGTTTTATCCTAAAATTATCAAAGCCAAGTTGGTGTTACTAGTTTTTCATTGTGAAATTCTTTTGGCGAGTTTTTCTCGACTTGTCAGCCTGATGTATGGTTGTGTTCTGGCGAAAAATGTGAAGTCGTGTATGGTATTTCCATTTCCACCGGCCTGTGGTATTACATTATGTAAAAGTAGGTAGGTTACTCCATTTTGTCTACTGCGTTGAAGTATAGGAAATCACCGTAACAATACGATAAAAAACCGAGCTGTTTCTTTTACAAGTCGTTATTGTAGTACCTACAAAAGTTTTAGCAATTTTAAGTTTTAACAAACTTCATGAATTTTAAGAAGTTTTTACTGCACGTTTGGAAATAGTACATCCTCCTATTTCGACTATAAAACGGAAGGAAAATAACTCCAATCGTGTTAAAAATTTGCAAGTACAGTTCTATGAGGACATTACAAGCATTATCTGACTTAAAGTGGCTCTATGAGCCGAATTTCCTTTTATCTCTTGAGCCAAAAACACATTTTGAAAGTTGTATTTCCTTTTAGTATAACGCTATAATTTAAATGATAAATTTATAAACTATTTTTCTTAATAACATAGTAATTACTTTTTAATTTTATACAGAATCTCATTAATCCATGGAAGGCTACGATGAAAGATTTAATTACAATTAAAAGATTTTAATTGGTGGCTGGCAAGGATAGCTTTACATTTTGCTTTTCTAATGGCTAGGAAACAATCCAAGAGATAATTTTTCCAGTGTAAGTAAATAACTCCAGTTAGATGAGTAGGCTTAGTAATCAGATTCATCAAGAAACTCAATTTTAGTATATACGAACACAATGTGAACCCCAGAATTAGTTCCCATGTTCGAAAAATTCTAGGTTTTTCGAACACCATGTAGTTAGCACACATCTTTCAAAGCTGTGAATCTTGTTTTTTTTTGCGACCTAACTCGATTTTTATGTCTACGGTAACTGCCCTATTAACAAAATTTATATTAAATTGTTTGGTCTGAACGAAACATTGCAAATTAAAATGTAATTATTCCTAAAAATCTCCGTAACAAAGTCAACACCACACAACTTTACAATGGTATTTAAAACTAAGACAATGAATCTATGCAAAGTGCAAAATCTCTCAAATGTGTTTGTGTTATGATATTTAAATCTCGTCGTGTCGTGTCCGCAATCGTAGTAAGCGACTCGTGGTCCCGCGTTCAAAGAAGTACTTGAGCCTTTATGACGTCAGTTTTGCGTCACCGTTTTTCCGCACGCTTTTGCTTTGTCCCGAGACCAGGCAATGTGGCTTTCGATATACTAATCTTACTCGGCCGTGATATCCCTTTATTGATGCTTAGTTTAAGCGTAATCGTGGCTTCACTTTAATAAGTGGTTGGTATCATTTTAGTGCTTACATTCAAACTGCACTCAGCTGTGCCTGTGATTTTCTATAATGGAGCGACAAGGGTAAAAAGTGAAGTACAGGCGCCAGCAAACCAAGCTACCCGAAACTGTCAAATTGTCCTAATCAACTTTGAACCTTATGCTTTAGCGATAAAGTTAAAAATCTTTTAAATAAATTTGACAGATTGCTGATTGATTGATTGTTGATTTGAGCTTGATGTGCTGGCACAAAGAAGACAACTCAAAATAATTACTCCAGGATTTAAACTATAATTGAAAAATGAAGCAACCTGTGACTTTACAAAGTGGAATTTTAAAACGAGCGAATAAAAAAAAAACTTGATGGGATACTGTTTTAATAACTTGATCGGTATGAATTTAAGTAAGCGAAAAATCAACTAAACTAACGACGAATATTGATTAATAACTGTAATTTACAGTCTCTCGTTTAAATACTACCCCTTTACAAATAATGATAAGCTAGAACTAATAGAAGTACTAAACAATAACTAACAAAACTAAATTGCTAACATTAGTTATCATTTAGTGCACACTATTCAATGATCGAATTTAATATTTAATTATGTGCGGTTACTATAATTGTAACGGAAGCATACAAAATTGTTTTGGTCTGTAGGTAACTATCAAATTGCTAGTAAGGCTAGTAGAAAAAGCTGCTGGTTATGGGAAAAACATAAATTTATTTTAATATTTATGTACACAAAAATACACAGACGCATTATTTAATAATAATGTTATAATTTTCTGTGTAAAGGATAATTCCTTTATTATGTCATGTCCAAAACACGTTCACTTAGTATGATAAACCGCAAGTCTATGAAACATCAATAACTCGTTACCAACAAAAATAGTTATTTCAAACCATAATTATTTTAGACCTCACAAAGCTGGTCCAAGATGAAATTATTTATTAAATAATATAACGAGGCCATTAAAGTCCCCTTTTATTAATTTTATAAAGGTGAAAGTATTAGCGAGGCAGCTTATTGAGCAATAAAGCTGACCCTTCTAATGATCATAAATTATAATTTGCATTTGATCATTGAAATGGCGTGATAATTTTTCAATAAGATACTTCACACTCAACTTTCCATTATGTATTATTTAAAATTCTTGCACTCATCGAGTTTTTACTAGAAACTTTAATAAATACAGTACGTCAACTGGTTATTATTTTAACTTGAAAACCCTAGCAGCTGTGTAATGCTTTAATGAAACAATCAACGACTATGTATGTCGTTCAAGAGTGCCTTTAATGTGCCTATTTGAAATAAATGATTTGACTTTGACTTTGCCATTCGGCCCCCAGTGTGACAACCCTACGCTACGAATATGTTTATTTTCAGCTTAATTTATTTACCTTTCAGTTTTTATCCTACAATATACGATTTAACAGAGAAATCATTGTGTAAACGTTGTGATTACGGTTGGATTGAATCGGCTCATTATATTCGTACACACGGGACATCGGACCGCAAAGGCTTTGAGCCGCAGTTCATGCAGATTCTTCGTTTAATGATTTCTTGCATCGAACATAGTTATTTTTTGCCAACACATTTTAATAATTTTGAATTCTAATAAGGTTTCAAAATAACATTATTTAAATAACATTCTGGCCATTTTTCCATTTTTCTGACCAAGGAAAAATAAATAAAACCATAAAACTTAATGGCATCTCTCTATTTTTTGAGAACAATTGGCCAGTATTTTTTATATTATTAAATCTAAAAAGGCTGGGTCCAAAACGGTCATTACTTTTTCGAAGTAAATGGAATTTTTTTACTATATTATATATGAGATCTGGTTTAAGGGCTAATCTAAACGTTTGGTGTTTATATTTAATTTTATATCTGTATGAATCCAATCGGTGCTTTTATTATGAAAAGTTACACACATATACATGGATGGAATTATGTTAAAAGTTGAAGAAATATTATTTGTTCGAGTACCTCCTGCTGCGTCTCTATGTCTTCAATGTAGGTGACTATTGCTTTCGTAACATTAATATTCGTCGTGTAATAAAGGTAATGACTTTTAATATTTCTGTCTTATCAAATTCAAAGGGATGCTTTAAAATTACTGAAAGATCGTGTGAGTGTGATGTTTATTTTGTAAGTATATTTTCTGTCATGATATCGGTATCCGATAGCAAATCAAGAGCCGATTAAAACAAAAACTCATCTAGTGTAGGTGCGAAATATACAAAGGAATATGATCAATTTGGCTTTGCATATGAACTGAAGCCAGCGCAATCGGAATGAATGCGTAAATTAATTAATTTTCATAACACATACAAACCTACTAGCCTTTTTCGTTTCAACAGGAAAATTGGATGCAATTCGAAATATGAAAGAAACAAGTACGTTACTCTATGTGCTTGGCCAGACTGGCAGCGCGGGGCGGGGAGCGGCGCGGGTGCGGGAACTTGCGCGATATGCCTGTCCGCAGTCGAGCGCGGCTGTGTTCTGCGTGTTGTCATGTCGTGTTTTTCAAAATATAATATGGATGAAGAAGACTTATTTTTCCTAGAAAAAATCTCGAACTAGTTTGAGAACCCCGTTCCCCCCCGGGCCGCCCGCGCACCCACTGCGGCCACTTTTATGGACAAGCTATGGCGTGACCTTGTTGCGTCACATTCTTCAGCATTCATTATCTACCTGTTTTTATTGAACCTTTATGTTGATTCTGTCTATACAACTCTAGCAGCTGGAGTTAAGTTCTCAAGAGCTTCGTAGTAGTTCAAACTCACTGTAACTGTAATATAATTATGTACTTACCCTGTTTTCTCACAAAAACATATCTACTAATTTGATTATGTACATGAATATAGTGTGATTATGTAATAAATATTGCCAACTACAATGTAGGAATAATTATGTACCTAGATTGTGGTGTAACTGAGAATAGCAAACAATGGTAGTAATAATCATCGTGATTATAATAGATCAGCGTCTGATTGTTGCTAATCCAAGAACATTAACGTGTACATAATTAACACTTGAGTTGGCAGTATCCTTTGATGTGGTCCAATTTAATTGTAAACGGTTGTAATTGAGTTAACCTGGCGTGAAAATAAATCGTGTGGTATACAATAGTTCAACGGTCAATTTATTCAAGTGAATGCTATGATTACTGAAATTATTCCTGACTAGGAATAGGTTGTCTTTAAAAGATCGCTCTTAGCGATAAGACCGCCCATTGTGTCACCCTTTGTATAGTTTCTATATTTATGTCTGGTAATGTTTATGGTGTACATAATAAAGAGTATTCTATTCTAAGAGATACGAGTAATTATTTACTTCACTCCGATTAGGTATAATACATCAACATTATTAACTTAACAATACTTCTACGAACGAAGAAATGTAATATTTTGTGAATAAAAATATTCAGTAATTCCTAAACATACAATGTACATTTTTGTGTCTTATAAAATTAAACCAACCCGTTCATCTTTAAACACACGAACGACGAAAAATATAAATGGCTAAACTATGAAGTCACAATAGGGTCCTAAACACACAGAACTGCATGTGACTTACAGAGGCGTTCAAGTTGACCGCCGGCTAATAGAAATTATTCAAATAAGGGTCGATACCATTCTACTATGACGCTAAATATGCGGAAAATGAATGTGGTTGACAACAGTAATGATATTCTGTAAAAATCTCACCGTGAAAACTTAGGTGAAGTGAGCTTAAAGTGAGTTGTCGATGGTGTCAATTGTTAGCATCAGGTGGAATGACAGCTCACTTTAAGCTCACTTCAACTAAGTTATCACGGTGATCTTTTTACAGAATAGCACCGCTGATGTGAATACTCACAAACTTTTACTTGGAGTGTCGTGTGAGAGTACCTATCTATTGCTAATTAAAATCCCAACATCACGTAGTATTTAGTAATATTGAAATAGAGTTAAATGATAAACTAATATATTATATTAATGAGTAAAAAGTCAAACTCAAAGCATTTATTTCAATTAAACCATTTACAGTCACTTTTGAATTTTCAAGAAGTCGGTCAGTCAGAAAATATAAAGCTAGTTGTCAATTCCAAAGCGTAGGTACCTATGGAGAAGAACGGGCAAGAAACTCTATGGACACCCATGATGTCGATGCGAGGAGAAAATCGGCAGGAGTATATTTAATAATTAAAATGGAACATAATAGTATGCTGTTTCATTTGTGACGAATTTATGGGACTTTCTAATGAATAAACAGGAAACAAACAAGCATTTTAGGATTTCGGTATGCGTTATAAAAGCCTTCGGTCATTTCAGGGTCTTTTGGTTGCTAAGGTCAACAAAAGTCTGCATGTGGCTAAAAGAGATACATTTGGAAAAGTGAAACGGACAAGTTGCTCAGAAACCTACCTTTTTGGGTTATTTCAGTTCGCACTCGGAGTATCCTCAATTAAAATTCAGTGTTTCGTCCTACCTTCTAAGTTGCTGTAGAGTTGTTGTTAGTTGTTGTTTTGAACACGGAATTAAACCCGAAAGAGTCGTAAAATAACTTAAACTTGCAATTACAACAACTTTTGCCTCAAACTCTAATAATACTTACTACAGATTGAGACCGCGAGGAAAATACAATACTTTAAAAAAAATTATTTATGTGCAAGGCAAAGTTTTGACTAAAGAAAAAACTGTTTTTCAGACCCAATGTTTCAGGAAGAGATTGAAGGGCTTTTAAAAGACTTGAACAAATGAAATTTTATAATACTTATTATCTGTAAATGGAGTCGTGGTTTTAAAGTTAATTCAAAGTGATATCGCAAGGATAAACGTCGAAAATCGTTCAAATATAAATGAAAATTGTACTGGAACCGTTTGGTATTTTAAAACAAATCGATATGGAATGTACGGGTTGAATAGATTTAGCTGAAACCATCAATGAGTAGGTACAATCTCATCGGGAATTCTAAGTAAAATTGATAGATAAACGTCAAATTTAAACAAAAAAAAAGTTTATATCGAGAGCGTTAATTTTATTAGAGTTTGTTTATCGAATAAACGTTAACTCGATGAAAAAGCGAAACTGGCAGTAATTGGCGTTTAGGTAAACTTTTAACGATGATTGTATAACTTGTTTAATTTGCTACGCAGCTATTTTTACCGTCGATCACGTTCCAAAGATAAATACCGGGTGCTATTGGTATAGCATTATCGAAAAACTATAAAAGTAGCTATAAAATGTATCTACCAAATCCAAATTGTCAACAACTTAAACCAAATGTGGTCACATTGTACGAGTGAGTAAATGGCGAAAACAATTCCGGGACTGATGTAGCAAACATTATTCTCACCACTCAATATTTCAGTTTTTATGGTTGAACGTTGAAAATGCCTTCGGTAACTGAAAATTCGTAAAACATTCTTTGAAGCTCAATCTAAGGCAGGTCTGGAGTAAACTTCTTTATTTACTTTTCAAAGCCTAGGAAATCTCGTGAAAAATTCAGAAACGTACGTCGTTTGAGCAAATTGCGGTCACGTTTTTTGTAAAATGCTTCCTCAACTCTTGCGGGTAGAGGTCGGAAGTTAAATTCTGAGTAAAGGAATGTTTATCAAGCCACTTGAGAGGTAATTTCCCGTGTGACGACACTCACTGTTGAACGAAACATTCTACAAATCCAAGCTGCAAGCAATGTTTGTGTTTAGGAATTTATAGCTTGTAGGTACTAGTACAGCTAGTTAGCTTGCTGACATATATTGCTCTATAGTTTTATAGTAACCACAATATTATAAATTACCGACCCGAAAGTTATCCTATTAAATTAGATTACTTTTTGGTTAAGTAATCATGCCTGTGTCTACATTGATGGAGTGCATTTTTGAAAATGAACTAGGACCAATTTCCGCCTGCGATACAAGACAGCAAAATTATCTACTTATGCGACAATTAACAATGCTAGTATCCCCATATAATGAACTACTTAGTACTTATGTGCACAATTAGCTTTAATTAAGTGAAGTAATAGTCAATATCGTAGTAAGTGTAGTGACGTAAGCGGGTCAATTTGATAAGCTCGCAACTTGTCACTTTGCTGATACACAAACTTTTTATCCAGAGGGACAATACTTGTAATTTTAAGAACGTTCACAGCCTGATCTCAGTTTCAAACGGGTCTGGTTCATAATATCGACAGTCACTACATCGACAATCGCTGTATCGAAAACGTTCCATCGACGGGTTAATGAATCGACAGTACCCCAAATCGATGTTACGCTACATCGACAGTACCCCAAATCGATGGTACGCTACATCGACAGTACCCCAAATCGATGTTACGCTACATCGACAGTACCCCAAATCGATGTTACGCTACATCGACAGTACCCCAAATCGATGGTACGCTACATCGACAGTACACCAAATCGATAGGACGCTGTATCGACAGTACACCATATCGATGGTACGCTCAAACAGTCAATAACCCTAAATATTGGACAAGTTTTTGACATTGATTGTCGCTGAAATGAGATTGCGACTAGATTTTGAACGTTTTTAATTATGGGAATTGACCTTCTGGTCACTTCATAAGCAACTTGTACCAAAAATAGCGGTAAAAGAGACCGTTTATTAGTTAAATATATCGCTTGTAGTACGAAACACGAATAAATAAAACTGCATGAGGAATTTTAACTATAAACATGGATGAAAGTATTTCCAATTATATTTTCAAACTACTTCTAATGTATTGCAACTAGCAACCCAATTGCAACAATGTTGTATAGCAAAGGATGACCGTCTCAATCTTTACGACACAACTTCACGAGAAACGGACAAAGTCTTTCTAAATCTGCTCCGTAGTTCAGCGAGACATTTTATTCCACAGCAATAATAACGCTTAGGTACAGACGCCAGCACATCAACCTACCCGAAACTGTCACATTTTCCCAATCGACTTTGAACCTTATGCTTTAGTGTTAAAGTTGAAAATCTATTAAAGAAATTTGACAGATAGTAGTAGGTTGATGTGCTGGCGTCTGTGCAACGACCGACCTACAATCGTCTAGATATTGTACGAATTACTATTCTCACTTAATCGTATAGGTAGGTTTGTTAACCGTAGTTTGATTGTTAAAAAAAAAACAACCGACTTCAAAAAAAAAACACTACAAAGTGATAAATAACTTTAATTTCGGAAGTTGGTGTCAGAAAACGAAAATGCAGAACCAATGACACTGACTTCCGAAATTAAAGTTATTTATCACTTTGTAGTGTTTTTTTGAAGCCGTTTGTTTTTTTTGTAAAACTTTTTTATTTTTTACTTTTTAGTTGTACCTACCCCACACAAATTCAATTAACACTAATGCATTGAACAATTGAAGACACCGACTAGAAGAATCTTCAAAATATGCATAGAAATTCCGGAGATGTAGTACATTTATGCATGCAACTTCGTACATAAGAATCATTAATCCTTACCTAAATCGTTATATACTAAAACCTTCCTTAAAGTATGTAGATCACATCAGTGAAAAAAATTATCAAAATTGGTTCAACAGGTTTTGAGAAAATCACGGAGATACAAACATACATACATACGGGTCGAATACAGAACCTCCTTTTCAAAAAATCGTAGTCGTATTTCTATATCTCTACTTAGTAATAATAAAGCTAAAGAGTTTTTTTGATTTTTTATTTGTTTGTTTGTTGGAACGCGTTATTCTCTGGAACTATTTGAAAGCCCAATTTTTGAGGCAATTTAACATCACCCTACGACCCATAGGAGCCAAGGAAAAAAAAACAGCCAGAAAGGACGTTAAGCGAAGCGAAGTAATAGAGCGGGCGGGCGATGGGACGCGACGCGGTGTATTGGGGGCCGAAATTACACACATTTTGAAACTTAACGCGGACGAAACCGCGAGCAGAAGCTAGTGATTCTTATACGTGCCAGGCATTATTCATTAAACATTGTGACGTTTGGAATAGGTAGTCTAATGAAGTCTAATCTAAGCTTATAACATCTAAGTTTATAACATGATGGCTGAGTTGAAGATTAAGAATGTGTCAGTTGTCTTACGACAGGCCTGATGGTCTAGTGGTTAGTGACCCTGACTGCTATGCCGGAGGTCGTGGGTTCGATTCCCACCCAGGACAAATGTTTGTGTGATGAGCACGATCATTTGTTCTGTGTCTGGGTGTAATTTATCTATAATATGTATGTATTTAGAAATATATAAGTATGTTTATCAGTTGCCTAGTACCCAGAACACAAGCTCTGCTTAGCTTGGGACTAGATAGCGTTGTGTGATAGTTGTGGAATATATATTATATATTAGTTTGTACAAGTGACTACTTATTCAAATTGCTTAGTTTGTGTAGCACGATCTAGAGGATTCCAGCCTATTTCTACACACAAGAGTAATGTTTAAAGGAGGTACTGCCACATGACGCAACCACAATCTATTAACTCAGCACGATGTTATACATTGTGCAGTTAATTACTGGCAACACTCGACGACGGTGACGTCACACAGGCGAGCGTGATGCTCTAACGAGAAAGAATCCAATTAACTGTAAATAATGTGTTGTAGCCCTGTCGAAGGGTGATCGGTCACATATGTGTGACTTTATTTGGAGTAGGATGGCCTTTCACATTTCAAGTAGGTACTTACATAACGATTGTCTTTTATTTATCCATACTATATACTATATTACTATATCACACTAAAATTATAAAGGCGAAAGTTTGTGAGTGTGTGTGTGTTTATATGTTTGTTACTTCTTCATGCTCAAACGGTTGGACCAATTTTGATAAAATTTTGTATGGGGGTAGCTGACACACTGGATTAACATATAGGCTACTTTTTGTCCCGATATTCCCACGGGATCGACATTTACGCGTGTGAAACCGCGGGGCGCAGCTAGTACGAATATAAAGATATAGTCCATAAACTATAACCTATATGGCTACTAACAAACTGTACGTAAACCGTAATGTATTCAGTAATGGCTAAATAATAAAGCCATCACAGAGTAAAGTACCCCATTACTGCTAATTCACCCATTCTGAACCACATCCACAAAAGGTACAAAAGGATCACCTAAAAATGAATGTGCTTTTATAACCAGTGTAGCAGAAACGCAGTAAAGTGCTGAAATCGGCCAAAAGTTTTCGTATATCATACAAACGAGGCAATTGTAATAAAGTTATTGTTTTATTCGATACATTGATTTTTTCCGATGCCTATTTGTAAAATAGCAGTCGCATTATAGTAGGGGTCACTGTACAACAAGTAAATATTAGTTTAAACTAGATGAATAAACATAAGAAGTGATTTATAAAATTAAAACTGTTCACCGCGACACTTTAAACGCATCAGAGTTTCTCCAATAATCGTAATATCTGACTTCTACTTTTACTGATACTCATCATAATCAGCCTATAATCTTCCCATTGCTGGGACACAGGCCTCCTTTCTGTAAGAGGAAGTAGGCCGTAATCCACCACGCGGGCCCAGTGCGTGTTGGTAGATGTCACATGTCTTCGAATTTTTGGGTCTAGGACATGCCGGTTTCCTCACGATGTTTACCTTCACGGTTTTGAGAGCAGTGGTAATGAAATAATTTACAAAAAGTAAAACGCCTGTATGGGTTCGAACCTACGACCTACTTACTACTCGTAAGTCGCGGCCGATACCACTGGGCCACCACTATTCTCACTACTGATACTAGAATCACCGAAAAGGTTGAATAAGAGTGACACTGGCTGGTGACTGTCACTCTAGCGGAGCGTCGCATCGATGGTTGCGTGGCAACTGTGCTCTGATGACAGATATTATGTCAGAGGAGCCGCTGTTGTACCAGCAGATTAAAAAAAAATGGATGTACAGTCAGCTTCAGAGAAAAGGAACCCCCTTTGGATCAAGAAGTCTTGGGGTGGTTCCTTTTCTCTGACACTGTCTGTACCAAGTCCACAACGAATTGCACACACACACACATCCCTGATGATATTGAACCTGCTGAATCACTAAAACGACAACTTCTGGTAAAAGCTATCTTGCGCTGTTATACCTGTCTAATCATGCAATAAATCCTTTAGGTTATACTTAATTTAAATGTTTCATGGACTTTAACAAAGACTCTAACAATTGATTGAGCAATATTGAACAGTTCGCTTCTCTTACTACCTATATTGAGAAAACAGGTCATCAAAATTCAAGTCGTGTAAGAAACACAAATATGGCATGGTTGAAACTGTTCCCTCACAGCGTGTTTGTGTATACCAGCGCTACTGACCAGAGACGTTATCTAGGAGACACGCTGTTACAGTCCGCGATAATATTTGTGACTCGTAACAAAGTTATGTGATAAAAGTGTTTCGCTTGGGTGTTGAGTTTCGGAGATACGGGTTCAGGTTTTATGTATAACAAAGTTATCTAAAGCTCCTTGTGGTAGTAAAAAGTTTGTTAGTTTGCTGATATATCAGTTGTTTTCTGATTAAAGCAGATTAGATAGTTACGTGACTTGTCATCTAGACATCTCGTGTTATAATATAAATCCATGGTATAAATCCGTTCGAGGAGCGTGTTGCACATGAAAAGAGAGGCTAAGGCCGATCACGCCCTGCAACGTGGCACGCGACGTGGCGCGGGAAGCGGAGCTTTCCCCGCAAGGAAATGCGTTTTTATGGAATTTGTGTGTAAAAATTCACGCGCGGGGGCACGTTATCTACGTCCCGTCGCGTGGCGCGTTGTGGTATGTGATCCGCCTTATGCTTAGTATTGAGTGAAGTTGGACTGTGGATGATAATAATGACGTTTATGCCCGTTTTCACTACCAATAGGCAACACCTAAATAAATGCCTAGTTTAAGTGAATAGGCATTAATTTTTTACGATTGTGACTTTCCTATCTTCAAAATATTGAACTAACAATTTCCCTTTCTTTGTGCGGCTTCAATATTCAACCTTCATTATTGCTCTTGTAAAGTGCAAACTTGGGTTTTGTGACACGTATTATTTTGATCCTAGACTTGTTTAAACGCCTGAAAGTATATGAACTATAGTGTGTGGGGCTTAAATAGCCTCAGTAAATAGGTACAAGGGTCAAATCTATAATGGATCGAAATTATAATGGATATGATGTCTGAAAATTCCTTACGCTAAACTTGATCAAAGAATATGCAAAGGAACCGAAACTAATCCAGAAATAAAACAAAATAGTTTAGAAATTTTAATTATATTTTATCAGTATTTTTTTCCGGCATTGTGACGATAAGCAACAAATATCAAATATTGTGAGTCCACTTGTCCCGGAAGAAATTTAGGAAAATAAGCTGAAACCATAATGCAAAGATCAATATCCCTTTATAGTTTGAATAGTTTAGATCCAGCGGTAGACCAACTGGTACAGGAAAAGTTTAAGTCATAACTTTACTTACTGTCGTTAACAGAAATACGATAAAAGGATAACCCTAAAACGCCCGAATGTCCCACAATTTTGTGGTACCATTTGGTAGAACTCACAATTCATCAAAGTTTCAATTGGTGAAAGCAAATTCCTAGCTGACCCTTATGTTTGAAACAAACATTCAGTTATTTACGAGTATTGCGAGCTCCCATTAGTGAGGTCTCGTTAGCTGCTGGTAAACAAAATCAAGAGAATATTAAAGGAGACAAGCAACTACTTGGTAGAATTATGATAGCCATTGAAATCTGTAATGAGTTGAAAGATAACGAAGTTCTTACAGCTTTGTTGAAAGGAAAACCTTGTTGGAGAAATATTTACTCTAATGAAGAGCGATAATAACAGGAAATGTTAGTGAGGGGTATTCGATTTTCCTCTCCAAGAAAAGCTAATATAGCCTTTGAAATTGCGAGAAAAACCTGAAGATGTATTTAAAGTTGTCGGTTGGATTTAACCATGGTGGTTTTATAGAATTTTTAAGCTATAATAGTAAAGCAACCACCGGAATACGCGCTGAAACAGGAATTTCAAACGTCCTCTGGCAGCCCGTCAATAAATTTAACCATAAGGCTGTTTTTCCACCAGAGATGAGCGAGGATGCGCAGCGAGGAATGCGTGTAAAACTAACCAATAACAACGCTAACTTAGTTCAAGCTATGAAAATGAAGCGATGTTATTGGTTTGTTTCACACACATCCCTCGCTACGCATCCTCGCACAGCTCTGGTGGAAACGCAGCCTTATGCCTATGGCTGCTTGCAGCTCCCTGCAATCCTCACCAAGAAGTAAAATATGAAATTGTTTCATATCACCGATTAATAATTCACATTTCAGGAGACATCAAACAAGTTTAATGGAGTCCTTTATTATAGCTGTCTCTGCAATTTTTTTCTGATAATATTGGATCATCGGCACTAAAAGCTCTAACGTAAAACTCTATGACTCCTCCGGGAAATATGTTGAGAAAAAGGAATAACATAAAAGTTCGCGTATCATAATAGAGCGCATTTTATGCAACGTTACAAACCTTTAACAAGAAAAAGATACCGTAACGTTATTATTTTTGTAAAATATCTTGTGAGAAGCTGTTCTTTTCTCGGATTTTAATATTTATTTTTGTTTTAATCGATTACATAAAAAAAATCAGACTAACGTTAAATAATTAGCGTTGAAATGTTTTGAATTAGACAAAATCTGTTCAGTCAAACGACCGTAATAATTTGTATTCTGGCGTTATACGTGTATGTACTAATAGCTAGCTTCCAAGTTTTCTCCAACAAGAAAAAGCAAAAAAAAAAAATTGTTTCCCCACCTCACTTAAAAGAACATAATAACCAATTCTGTTTGTTTAATAATCCATAGTAATCCCTTTGGGCTAAGAAAAAGAACAAGGGAAACCGTTTAGCTACGAGTACTTTTACTTTTTACACAGAATTACCATAATCTGAGCAATCAACAGTGTTGACAAACCCAGAGGAGACTTTCGCAAAAACCGTGTTTGATGAGTGATGACAAATTTTCAAAAAACGTAATATTATTTGCTACGAAAATTGTCCAGGATATTTACAAGTTATTAATTTATACGGCACGTGTTGGCCCCCAAATGAATATAGATTTTTAGACGATATTTCTGTTTCATGTTATATTTTGCTTATGGAAATATAAACCACAAACATAGAACCTTATAGAGCAAGTATGCTTGCTTGCTTTGTTTTTAGTTTGTACAATAATGAATAGTAAGAATATTATATTCTGTAAAAGTGTACTTTTTACAGAATATGCATTTGTGTACCTAGTTTTAATAGTTTTTTTTATAATTGTTTCTCTCAACTAAAGCACCTGCCATCTAATCTCTTCACCACCCTTGGTTGACTGGTAGAGAATGCCTAAGGCGTTAAGTCCACCTTTGTACCTTTTTGTGCGAAAAGTTTAAATAAATAAATAATATGCCTAGGTTACATACCATTTTCAACAAACATACATCATTATAAACGACATATCTACAACTTCTGACGATGGCAGCCCCCATTGTCTAAAACGCAGCGAAGTGCGTAAATCTCGCTTAATATGCATCAATCTCGTAAAGTATTCACGTCGCGTCGGCTGAAGCGCGATATTACCGTATTATCAACGAGTTTTAAGCACCATCGAGGAAATACGTTGAATTTTACCCACTTAACACGCATTTTTTCAAAATGATCTAAAAATGCAAATTGATCGTTGCTTTTACCCAATCTTAGGATTTTGTTGTAAATTAAATACCCACACTAAGCCCGCATGGTGGATTAGGTATGGCCCAGTTCCTCTCACAGTGAGGAGGCCCGTGTCTCTGCAGTAGGAACATTAAAAGCTGATTATGCATGCTAAGGTAAAACTTTAACTCAGTACAAGAACACAAAAAAGAACAGTAACTAACCTATGTTCATTCCTAAGTAAGAGGGACCCGTGGCTCAATAATAACAGCCGCACAGGTCGATCGATCAGGTTAAGCTACGCTTGCCGCGGTTGGTCTGTGGATGGGTGACCATCTTTACATACCGAGACCCCTCCGTGCCTCGGAAAGCACGTTAAGCCGATGGTCCCGGTTGTCATTCGTGCATCTTTGACAGTCGTTAGTCAGAAGCCCGAAAGTCTGACAACCCGTCTTACCAAGTGGTATCGTATTAAGTATCTAGTAACTGGGTTGTCGAGGTCAGATAGGCAATCGCTCCATGTAAAATACTGGTATTCAGCTGCACCCGGTTAGACCAGTGTGGTGGTGTGTTCATTCCTATATAATGAATTAATTAGATCTAGCTCCAAGTCCATTCAAACCCAAATAAAATGTGCTTTTTAAAGCGATTCTTCAATTTATTTAAGTGATTCTGTTCAAACACAATCACTTTATTTCATTGAATCGCCGTTTTTAAAGTAATCGCTTTCTTAATCCATTAAAATGATTAATGGATCTTAAAAGGAGGTTTATTAATTCAGAACAATAAACCAAAGAAATAAAATGAAGTAGCGCCTATCGTAGGGCTCGTAAATGTAATTGTAGCGTAAAAAAGTTTATGTGAAATGAAAAATAATGAGAATATATAAAATTAAATATTTGGTGAAATCTCAAAATAAAAGCTGAAACAAAAGTCAAGTTTATATCTTTTGCGACGCGGAACTTTTTTTTTATAGGTGGGAAAGCATCAAATGACCCCTCCCGCTCTGGGTGGAGCGGAAGGGAGTGTCAGACTCTTACTGACTAAAACCCACCCGTGTTCCTTCCTTAGCCCTTTATGTTCCGGGGTAAGATAGGGAGATGAGAGCTCTGCAATGTAATTAAAAAGCGTTAAGCTTTAACCAGTGTATAATTTCAGGATGAATTTACATTATCATCTTCAATCCCGCCCTTTCTATCTCTGACAAGCAATATACCCCATCTATAAACACAACTATCGGTCCATAAACACCTCGCAACACAATATCTCCTTTTTTATGTACGCGTAAAATATCCTCTATACGTAAGAACTGACACTTGATACATTTATATGACAGTTTATTACACGCAGCCATTTACAACTACCTACTGAATATTATGTGTATGAGCAACTGTTATTGAATAACAGAAACATTACTTGTGTCAATAACTTATATGTATAGGAAGACGAGGAAAAACGAAAAAGATTTGGAAAATCCAAAAGTGCACGACTCATAATGCTCATTATATCGTATAAAAAACCATAGAATACTATTATATTTTAGTTAGTTTTTTATTAATTATTATCCTACTTTGAATAAAAGAGCCATTTTCAATAGGGTTCCTCATATGGGTGAAAAAAAAAAATACTCAATTAATTGATTTTTTCGTAAGCTGCAATGTTTTCAGGTTTCACGCTTAATTCACGGGATTTTTTTTTAGAAATATTTGAAGTATTTTTCGTTTTTACTGCATTAAATAAATTTTTGAAAACCTTTTTTACAAAAAAAAAAACAACCGACTTAAAAAAAAAAAACATTACAAAGTGATAAATAACTTTAATTTCGGAAGTCGTTGTCGTTGATTCCGCATTTTCGTTTTTTGACACCGACTTCCGAAATTAAAGTTATTTATCACTTTGTAGTGTTTTTTTTTTTAAGTCGGTTGTTTTTTTTTTTGTAAAAAAGGTTTTATTTTTCACTTTTTAGTTGTAACTACCCCACAAAAAAGTAAACAAAAAGATCGTTAATGTAGACAATGTAGATAAATTTTTAGATTTTTGTTGATTTTTCAAAAACCGCTTGTCCGATTTCGATAAAATTTTCATGGGACCATTTGGGAAGTATACCCTTTCCAACAAAAGAAAAATTTCCAAATCGGTCCAGGCGTCTTCGAGAAATCGGGGAACATACATAAAAAAAAAAGATTCCGACGAATTGAGAACCTCCTCCTTTTTTGAAGTCGGTTAAAAAAGACAGAATTAATCTCCATTAAAATATCTATACAATGGTTTATAAATTAAGTAGTTTTTGTGTACTAGCTAGCAGGAGTATAACAATAGAAACAGTTGCAGAAAGGAGGCAAAAAAAATTTCGATCGTAAAGCACTCTCCAATGCTTCGTATTACGAGTCGTGCAATACAAATTCATCGGTCCTGCATATTCATATAGCCAATCTAATTAGCAGGCATCAGCGAGAGCTCAGGCATCAGCCAATTAATTACTCGAACCGGAACATGTCGTGTATCGGTAATTCATTTCAATTAGACGATTTTCACAAATCACTAACGATGAAAAGAGAGCGCAATCTATATCACTGAAGATTTTAGATCAGTCGACCGTGAGCACACACACACTAGGGCTGCCCGATGGAAATTTTTCGAATATATTCTGATCATAAACTATCAGCCTACTACGAGTATATTGCCTTGTGATAGATTAACATGAATAATATTCATGGAGGAAGAGCGCCAAAACCATGACCATGGTACTTCTGTCCGGTAGAGGTTAGTACTTGTATTGAAGGCAATTATATAATTTTACTCAAGTACTTTTCTTAAACACAGAAGTAATGATTAAGAATAATACAAGGCAACATGTAAGTTCACAAACAAAATATTTATCTAGTACCAATATTTCGCGCCACGTTCCATGACAGCCCTGCAGCCTCATATTGCAGCAACATGGGAGACCAATAAATTTTTAATGGCTAGCATTATCAGCCTATAACGTTCCCGCTGCTGGGACACAGGCCTCCTTTCGGTAAGAGGGAGCGGGCCATAATCCACCACGCGGGCCCAGTGCGCGTCGGTGGTTTTTGTGACAATTTAGTCACGTACCAGGATTTATTTCACCAGGAGAATTAACGGTTAAAAATGATTAAATGTGTAAGAAATATTTTTAGAGGCGTTGGCTAGTGAGAATCGACAGGGGAGCCCGAGCCTGGTTGCCTATAGGGGTAGGTAAAGTAACTGCCCATAACTCGTCAGCAATACGCAGCTGTACGTATCCCATCTGCATCACTCCACGGTGGCTGAAGACATCGTGGAATACATCAGAAGCAAGACTAAGTGGACCTTGAGAGTGGTGAAGTTGGAATCACGCCACAACATAAACTTCAAATCGTTTGTGGTGAGGGTTCCGACTCAGTACCTGGAAACCTTCATGAAGGAAGAGTTTTGGCCGAAAGGTGTAGCGTACTGACGTTTTCGTGGAAGGTTACGCGACACCACGCAGCGCAACACAACGCCGACACTTCGTGCACAATAGTTAGTTTTTATAATTTAAATATGTATGTTTAGGTTAAGGTATTTATCTATGGGCCTGCGTCGCCTGAAATAAATGGATTATTATTATTATTATTATTATTAATACGAATTTTGGGTCATCTCATGACACTCAAGGATGCATCTCGGTCTCGGATTTTCAGATAGAATAAAAAAATCGTACAGTTCAATTTTATTTCATTTTATCTAAATCAGCCTGTCCACAATTTAATCATTTAATTGTCGGAATAAACAATTGTCATCTCTAATCATCTCTAATTTTTAGCATATAATATATAATCATCTCTAATTTAGCATTTCATCACTCAAAGCGTTCTGGTGGACGACGCGACTCCACAAAAGCCTGTCTAAAATAAACACCAGACTCGACGAAATCCATTGTCAAAATCAAACTTAAATTATTCTAATGGTTCAGTTATTTTTTCTGTGTTATGAAAGTCACAAAGGTTTAATTTGTTCAATGGGAGGATACCATTTTTAAAACAAATTTCGAAAAACAAATATAATATTAAAATATACTTTTAGTATGCAATTTTCATACAATGTTACAAACTGATTACAATGTTACAGTATTATAGCACATCACTTCACAATATTACGAGGAAAGACAAAGAAGACAGGTTTTTGGCAAAGCTTAGGTTTACAAATTCCGTAAAGGGCACTGAAATCTTTACAGTTTGTTTTGATACGTTACACTAACTATGCATACTGAATCCAGAACTTTATCTTTATAAACGTTAAAAGTTGGAATTTTGTGAGTATACAGGGTGTCCCTGGAAGTATGGATCAAATCGAATAGGGATGTGGGCAAGGTCATTTCCAAACGTTTTAGCAAAAAAAAAAAAAACTAAAGAAAATACTAAAATAAAAAGAGAAGAAAGATCGATTTCGTGAAAACTATCAGGGCTATCAATTTATTTTTTTTTAGATGGCCTTGATAGTATTTTTTTATGATTATTTTCTTTGAACACTAAGCGAAGTTTGGAAATGACCTTGCCCACGCCCCTATTCGATTTGATCCATACTTCCAGGGACAACCTGTATATTTTGAGAATTACTCATTTATAGAATTAGGTATTTTGAGAATTAGTCCATTAAAGACTCAGTTGCCATTTTGAGAAGTGGGCATTCTGCGCCTATATCTATTACTCTAATGGCTGCTTTTCTTGTATTCCACTTTACTAATATACCTAACGATTTTTAAGTTTAAACTCATCAAACACGAAAAATAGACTGACACAAGTCCATTTTTTACAGGACACATAATCGTGTCATTAATTGTCAACTTCTTATATTAAAATCCTGTTATTTGACTGAAATGTAATCTTAATGAAAGCCACTCAAGACAATTGCTTTTCATAACAATACCTACATTCCACTGCCACTGTTCGTATTATTGCCCTGACTTTGGACACTTGCCAAAGACCGAAGCCGGTCTCTAAGAGTGTGGACTCCTATTAAACTAATCGCCTGAAAGGTTCTTTGAACGACAGGATATTAATGTTAATCTTAAAAGGAATTATTATATCTGAACACTTGCAAAGCGCTCAGTGATCGAACTAATTACTTATAAAAAAGATAATAATTTTGAAAAACAAAAGACACTCAGTGGCAGTTGTTTTGAAGTATTACGGATCTTATCAGCGTATAATCTTACGAATAAAATAAAATATGTTTTGAATATGGAGAACTAGAAACCTTAGCACCGTTAAAATAAGAAAGGTTTCAGGAAACTAAATTTTGAACCTGAACTCTCACAATAATCCGAAAAACTTATGTTACGCATTAAGTCGAAATATCAAATCTACGTAAATATCTTTGCTGCTTATTAGGGTCAGATGGATAAGTCACAGAACACATAAAATATACTATGATAAACAACTAGGTACTTACATAACTTGTGTAACACTTCAATAAGAGATAAAAGCTCAGTTTCACTATTTGGTAACAACCGAAATACGACCAAAATGATTATGTGTATTAAAAAGAAAATATAAAAGTATGTGTTTTGCTATCTCTCTAAAAGTAAATGTTACTCCATAAATAAATATGTTCTGTCTCTATAATATAAGTGGGAGATCCTATTAGACACTTTCTCGAAGAAAAACACGATAGAAAAGCAATAAAAAGGTCCAATAACAATACGGTTAAAGAGCACTTCACTTTTATTATAAGTACCTACCTACTTTTAGAAACTAAAAGTGATAACATTTCGATAGGATAACGAGTACAGTCACGTCTAAAAGTATGTATACACTTGGCAATTTTCAATTGCGATTTTTTCGTGAAATAACGAATGCAACGTTGAAATACGACACTTAACATAAACCTATGGGTTCGAAAATACTAGATTCATAGTAACATAAACTTTTATTCAAAAATAAAGGAGAAAATCGCCTTTGAATAAAGCCAAGTGTATACATACTTTTAGACGTGACTGTACACATGCATTGGTTTTTTATATTTTCTTATTTGTATTTTGCCAAGTCGGTAAAAGTCTATTAGATTGTAATTCGTATTTGATACCTTTCTACAGAGCTCATGAAAACGTTAACGTAAAAGAAACATACGATTGATATCAAAAAGATCATAAATATATACGAGTTACACTCACGTATGGCACATAAATTGGTTTTAGGTCGAATTGTGGTTTATTTTTAGATGGATTTGTAGGTACCATGAGTAAATATTAAGAGGAAGGTTAATTTAAGTATACTTCTATAAAATAGGCGCTACTATTTATTTAACGATTTTGCTACAGGTAAAACAGGTTGATGTTTGGGCATCCAAGTATCAACAGCGTATTTCGTAGCAAGCGTTGCGATGACGTCATGATGTTTGCCACGTCGTAGAAACGCGTACACCTTCACAACACTTGCAATTTATTTGAAATGTAAAAGCGATTCTGGTAATTTGCAGACAGTGGCCTGGGTGGAAGATTAATGCTTTGATTTGATAAATGTTATTGTATCACTTTGTCTCAGCCTCAGCACTTTGAACAAAGCGTGTTTTTTCCAACAAAAACCAGCAGTTCAGACTCAGACTATATAACATTTTTTTACATTTCTATGGCTAATACTCACACACAAGGTAGCAGGCAATTTATTCTCACACTATCCGTTGTTAAATCACTAAAGAGCAAGCCATACATACAATATTTCTTTGGGTTTCTTGAATATAGATGATGGAGAAATATTTTGACAGATTTATTGTTAGAATTTTCTGGTTCTAGGGGTTGGGGTAGGGGTATCCTTTCGTATCTTTGCACTCAGTCAAGTGGCTCACGGATGCAAAGGTAAGTGTTGTGGAGGCTTCACTGAGACATGCGAGGGTTAAATTTTCGTGAGAAATAAAATAGTTAAGATAAAACGCGGTACAGAAAATAAAGGCAACTCAGATACACATAACGAGTTTTAGAAAACCGACTTAACGAAAAACTGGTTCAAATTAAATATTCGCTAAAAAAAAAACAAAACAAGACCTCTGCTACTGACGTTTTTATCGGAAAACTAATCAAGTCAAAAAATCAATGCAAAATGTCCAAAAAATTAAATGAAACGTCAACTGTAACCAAAAGTACAAAGAATGCAAATGAAAGGTTCTCGTTAGTTGAGTTCTGAATCCGAACTTCCGGCTCCGGGCTCCGGCGCCGCCATGTTGAAGGAAATGGATGGAAATTGGAAGCCTGTGGTGACCTAGAGCTTTAATTTTCGCTGTACATTGAATGTGGACGTTTTCAGAGTACTCGTATTGAAATTGGTTTACTTTTATGTAGTGCTGGTAGAAAAATATTTTATTAAAATTCTTTTACAGTCTTACAATGCAAAGGAACTTTTAAAATGACCTCTTACGGATTTTATTTTTAAAATATAAACTTAAGCGAACCTATTTCTAAATCTTTCTTTCATCAAACAAATCTATACATATAATAAAACTGTAGAAAAGAAGTTTTTGTACATTAAAAAAAAAATAAAAAAATATAGCCAGGGTGTTAAAGGACAACCAATAGAACCCATTTCCAGCATTTTTAGAATTTTTGTCTGTTTGTCTGTTTGTATGTTTAGTTATCCGAGCATCACGTAAAATGTACGAAATCAATGTAGATAACTTTTATACACAACGATTTAGCGTAACTTGAAGTAACATTTAGTTTTTGTTTCATTGCAATCGGTTCAGTCTATCAAAAGATTTTTGAATTTAAAGTGTTCCAGAAGAAAAATTAGTTAACGTGTGTTAATGTGCACTTGGTCTCACAACTTCACGTTTATATATATTTGCGTTAATAATTATATGAATTGAAGTAACATTGAGTTTTTTGTTTCATCGTAATCAGTTCACACCTAAAAAATGTAAATTAGAAAATTATAAGTGTTTCAGAAATAAATACTAAAACAGCGCCATCTATGGACAAAATGACTAACTAACTTACAATACAAATATATAAAAATAAAAAACAAAGGACACTTAGGCGTCGAAGTATTCATCCGCATCGCTGTCATCCGGAAACGTGCCCAGAAGACTGGCAGCATTGCCACGTTGAATAGCAATGCTAATTCTTTGGCCAAAGAACGACCCAGCCCTCTGGTCACGTGAAGTATCGACCAGGCGCTCGGGCCCCATGACCCGAGCGATTCGACCCCAAACGGCTCAAAGCTGTAGTTGCCCATAAGGTTACAGTATTTGCGCCGCTTGAGGGTCTCAGCAGCTGCAGCAGCGGCGCCAGCACAGCCCGCAGTGCTAGGAACATGATATGGCGCTAGGGTATCGACACATGTTGCGTCCCACACCAGAGGCCTACCCACCTTAAAAGGCAACAACGTCATGCCGTCTGGTCTCTTCCTATCATCACGTACCAAGCCGTTTGGTTCTAACACCGCTGGTACGCCGGCGGTGACAAGAGCTCGACGAATAATATCGTTGATGCTGGCGTGCCGTGCTATGCGACCTGCGCTCCTGCAGCAGGACAGGCCATGGTGTCCGAGACTGTCGACAGCTTCACCGCAGTGACATCGATGCGTAGCAACACAAGGTGTGCCCAAGCGGAGACACGTAGCGAGCCGAAACGATGAGTCATCCATCATTGTGCCTATGGTGGATGACGGGAGCGCCTGAAGCCACAAACCTGACTCCCATTCTCCCACAGCCAGCAGACGGGCACGCTCAACGTGTTTACAAGGGTATTCCGTATAATACTGTAGAGCGGCACGTCCCACCGTCTCTGGGAAGACGGGTTATCAGGCAAAACCGTATTGGGACAAGCCATTTTCCAAGCGTTCAACGCATCGGTCAAAAACGGCACTTCAAAATCGACCAGTGAGGAAGATAAAATGTTCCTGGTTAATTTATCGGTACTGTGGACCGAGGAGAGGAAAGCTGGTAAACTAATACTTGAAATTTTGCGGACGCCGAGACCGCCCAAGCGAATGGGTAGTGTGGCTTGCTGCCACGCACGGTCGTTCAGGGCCACATTTAGGATGGAAGTTAATGTGTTTCTAATAATTTGGTCTAATTTTTCTAAAAGTTGTGGATGCTTCCATAGATGAGAGGAGCGAAGGCTATAAGTAAATTTTGGTCCAAAACAACAGTACCGAATGAGTGTGAAGGCCGAATGAATATTAATTTTGAAAAGTCTTTCCGAGACGTCATTAAAATTTTGTATCTTCTCCTCAATGAACGTTGGAAAGGATTCGTCAAAAATTGGGGACCCTAGAAGGTGAGAGAGTTTCTTTCCATAATTTTGATATTTGGAGCTATTGTATTAAATTTTGCAATGGTTGTCTGTCTGTCAGTCGTTTGGGGAAGATAAATTTCGCATTTTGAAAGGTTAAGGTCTAGGCCAATGGAACTGAATTTTTCTTTTAAAAACTGTAAATATTTTAAGACTGTGTCTACATCACCTCCTAGGGTTCCGTCATCCAAATACCATACGTTGAATTTAGAATTTAGTTGTCGAATAATTGGATTTATTGCCAAACTAAAAATGACTGGCCCAAGAGGGTCACCCTGTTGACAACCAACTGCTGATTTCAAAAGGTGGTCTTTATAAAGTAATTTAGAGGGTTGCCTGTAACATTGATAGAGAAAACTGTAAATTTTGGACAAAATTTTAAAGTCCGAAGTAAATAATAACTTGCAATTTGAGTCAAGTAGTTTTATTTACTTCGTAGTTTGAAATTTTATTTGTCTTCATTCTCATTTTGAAAGTTTGTGTTTTGTTCAATATTTTATTTGTTTGGTTTAGTTCTTTTTCTGAAAATGCCTTCTAGAAAAAAAAAAACAAACCTTTCGCAGCGTAGCCGAGATGCGAAAAGGGCGAGATTAAGTAGGTCCCAGGAATCAGAAGAAGAACATGAAGTGAGTTGCGGGGGTGGACCTAAGTATTGGATGCTTTTCCCATGGTCAACTATACGTCTCTTCACGCGTAAACAACCCCAATAACCTTTTTGTGTACGCTCCAGATGGTTCCACAGCTAATGTTGTTTATAGAGAAGCACTAGCATAAATAAAAAATAAAGATTTAAATCGGTATCTTCGCAGGATACCGACGCACACAAAATATATTGTTAAGTTCCAACATCCACGCGATCGAAGTCGCGGGCACAGCTAGTCTATATATATAAAAATGAAACCCGTTTTCGGTTGTCACGACATAACATGAAAACGGCTGGACCGATTTCGATGAAATTTGGTATAGAGATAGTTTGAGTCCCGGGAAAGGACATAGGATAGTTTTTATTCCGATATTCCCACGGGATCGACATTTACGCGGGTGAAACCGCGGGGCGCAGCTAGTATCAAATAAAAATGCATAAGCAACTTCAATAGCATTATTATATACGCTATACACTTTGTTATCACCAGACCTCACTCGTCTTGCTCCACATTCTTACTTCCAGTATTTTAATTAGTGAAGCAATTCTTCACTGCGGCCTCTCCCGTGGTTCCGCATATTTTATGAATATCATGAGAGATGCGCCGAATGAGACGAGGGAGCGATGGTATAAAAGATTGTTTGCAATCGTGTTACATTACAACTGTGGGTACATTAATTAAAACGCCCTAAAAATGTTTGCAAATGAAGTAGAGAACGATGAACATGCAGCTAAATAGATGAGTCGTTGAACTTAGCAGCCATTCATGTTGCTAAGTGCACATGTGAGCCTAAAATTTGAATGTAGTTATGTGTGTTATTGCTTGCTCTAACGTTAATTTCATAAGCAGATTCAAATGTGGTGAGTTGATATCAGAAATGCAATGCAACTGATTTAAGAACTAATTACACCTCATCATCATAATTTCAGCCAAAAGACGTCCACTGCTGGACATAGGCCTCCCCCAATCACCTCCACTTCGACCGGTTTTGTGCTTCTCGCATCCAACGAGTTTCTGCGGCCTTCACAAGGTCGTCGGTCCACCTCGTGGGAGGCCTTCCAACGCTACGTCTTCCGGTATGCGGTAGCCACTCCAGAACCTTTTGGCCCATCGGCCATCTGTTCTGCGAGCAATGTGCCCTGCCCACTGCCACTTAAGTTTGGCAATTCTTCGAGCTATGTCGGTTACTTTGGTTCTCCTGCGGGTCTCTTCATTTCTCATGCGATTACGCAGAAAAACTCCAAACATAGCCCTCTCCATTGCCCTTTGGGTGACTTTCAGCCTGCTCCTGCAACAACACCTGCTAACTTCAATTACCAACTGCAACAGAGTCAGTTACTGATGGATACTGGCAGATGTGACTGGCGCTTCTATTTTATCATCAAATTATGAATTTACCTTCGAAAATAGCTATCAAATATGATGACATATATACATATATACATTTTCTATTTATATAAGACTACGAGATAGCAATAAATCATAAGACATCGAAGTTTGCAAACAACAAGCAAATTATTACTCTCTCATTTATTTTGTGTAAGTATATATTCTACGTTGACGGACTTCCACAACAATTTCCTATAATTATTCTTCTTCAATAATTTAATATCCGCGGAAACTTGTCAAATTCTGAATATGACAGCTGCTGTGACAATAAGAAAGACAAATTGTGTTTCGCCCACTTATCAAGCGTAGCGTCGATCACAAGATGTCCGCGTCGTCGCATTACCGACACTCCTCGCTCCATTGTCGACTTTGTCTCTGTCGCCTCGACCTAGGCTAGAGTCAAGTGCAAGCCCATTTCAAATAAAAAAAAAAAAAATAGTTGCACACCGATTTCTCTCTTTCAGTCGTCAGTAATTTGACTTTCGAAAGAAGAAGACAAAGCGTTGTGTAACTATACAGACGCTATACAACGTTTATTAGTAAGGGAGCCAGTGAATTATGCCTACGTATTCAACAGGTATAGCAACAGAAGAATATATCGTATTTTCAAAAAATGTGGCTCTCGTTACTAACATTTTGGTCCAACGTTACCCTCTTGCATACATTACTCATAATATTTTCAGTTATTTTTTTACTGTAAGTATTTTTACGTATTATATACTTTGTAAGTATTAATTAATGTATTAAAGGACGCAAAGTAATTTGTTAACCGAAAATACACTTTGTGAATTTCAATGTAATTTCTTGTTTCGATAAACCGCTGGATTGGTTTTCATTAATTTGAGAGTGCTCCGATAATATTATCTGACGACAGAAAAATCGACCCTTAGTAGTATGTAGTTACTTATGGATGTAACGGTCTGTTATATTCAATGAAACAATTGATTTCGATTGAGTTGGTCGTTGTCGATAATTTCGTCACTATTTCATTTATTTTTCTAAATCTTTTCAAATCTATCAATCATTCTTTTTTTCTTTTTTTTACCCGACTGCGCCAGAAGGAGGGTTATTTTTCAATGTGAAGCTGAAACCGCTCAACAAACTGATAGAAAAGCTGTCGTTTCGTTTCAAGATACAAAAATAAATCTATCTGCTGTCTGTTGTGTTGTGTGTGTTGTGTTGTGTGTTGTGCTGTTGTGCTGTTGTTGCTGTTGTGTGTTAATTTAATCTGTCAAGCTCCGCTAATGAGACACAATTGATTTTCTATTGTTTCGTCGCCAATGGGCGACGCGCGCTTCTTGACCGGTTAAGACTGAAATCGCCCACCTGTCTTGAGCAAGCGTGTTGATCTCTTTATGAGGAGAGGACTTTACCCTGGGACAATTAATAGTTTGTTTTTTTTTTAAACTGGTATTTATTCACAATCGATTTACACTATTGTGGCTTAAACAGCTTGAAAGAAAATGACGAGCAATGCCGTACCGTAACTACATATTACGATTGACGAATTATAAAAGCAGAAAGATTGAACTGAAATTCCAACACTATTCATTAAATTTCACCTCTAGAGTACCTACCAAAACAATTACTTAAACAATTTGTCACGAAGATCCATTAATTAGTAATTCCACGTTTAATTTACGACATGAACACGGCAAGGTTAATTTCATTTATTCATTAGTAGGATACGATTCTCCTGACGGTGTGGCTTGCCGACGCCGTGGTGAGGCGCGTGTAGCTATTACAGCCTTCATTTTGTTTCCAGAAAATTAGATACGTCGGAGTAAAGACCACGCAGGCTCTAGATTATGGACGATTTGGTTCGTGGTAATAACATAATTGTAACAGAGTTTGTGTTCAGCAGAATATTTCGTATTATCGTTTTAAGTCTAGCTGTTTTATATAACATAAACATAATCAGCCTATAATGTTTCCACTGCTGGGAAACAGACCTCCTCTCTGTGAGAGGTATTAGGCCGTAATTCACCACGCGGGCCCAGTGCGGGTTGGTATGCTGTTTTATATGTTCATTCTTTATTTGTAATCGATTGATAAAATAATCCTTGTCTCTTAAAAACATCGATGCGCCTTGAAAGATGAATAGTAAATATTCTTGTCTGGAAAACTGACACAAGAAGTCATTTTAAAGCTTCCAGAGCGATGTGACGGCCTGAATCAGTTTTAGGTTTAATGTTTACGCCTAAAAATAATGTACCACTAACATTCAGCTCATAAATTAGCACATACACGCGCCGTAAAGCTTACAAGTGAACGAGAAAAACAAAAAAAAAATCACAGGACACGTCCCGTTTATGACCATTGTGCTCACATTCTGTTTTCCCAGCACTCAGTGTCCGGCGTAATGGTCACGTGAACGAGCAACAATTTGCATATCGTTACAAAACCCGCACATTTGTGTTTTATTGATACCGTGTAACGCGGCCGGGTGTCATCTGTCACCATAGATAGCTCTTATTTTGTGGAAACGTAGAGCTTTCGCACGTGACACAAATTGTAAAAAGTTGCGCAGAATGGAAATGCTACTGTGTTGTGTTGTCAAAGCTTACACTACCCACGGATAAACAGAAGGGATCATAATCAGCATCTGCCTAGCCTTTTCTCAACTATGTTGGGGTCAGCTTCCAGTCTAACCAGAAGCAGCTGAATACCAGTATTTTACATCTGACCTCCACAACCCAGTTACTGGGTAATACGATAACCGTTGGTAAGACTGGTTGTCAGACTTTCGGAAAAGAATCTGAAATAACAGAGCTGAATTGAATTTATAAATTTTGTTCGTTTTATATGATAGATAAATAGTTACCTAACAAGCGAGA
The DNA here is from genome assembly GCA_947508005.1 of Amphipoea lucens. Taxonomy (NCBI): domain Eukaryota; kingdom Metazoa; phylum Arthropoda; class Insecta; order Lepidoptera; family Noctuidae; genus Amphipoea; species Amphipoea lucens. The sequence continues at coordinate 6,555,228 of OX382373.1, read as the reverse complement.
TCTAATTTTCATCATATCTCTCATTCTTTGTTTACAATAGACGCGATCAAAAACAATGGACCCTGTGTAGTATCTCCATAAAAACGCGTTTGGCGTTCGGCCAATCTGGGATGTGACGTCACCGCGTTTGTGTCACGATGAGATACACTGCTATGATGACGACCAGTCTGTATTGTGTGGGAAAAGTAGTTTGCAGAAAAGTGGGTTGATGACGTAATGAAATACTAGCCTTTGTTCAAAACTCAACTTACGGCATTCGATTTCAAAATAAAGCCACCAACTTAAGGTAGAGCATAATATACACTAACCTTTTGAACGCCATTGTCACATATATGTGACAAACAAAATGTTACCCTGAACGCCAACGTCTCAAATATATGACAAAATACACGTCGGTCGTCGTCGTCGGATATTATGAAATAAACAATTTAATCATTACTTTTGTGTGTTTTTATTTATATAATTTAAAAGTTAAAGTTTCCGTCTATATTGTATTGCATGAAACTAATATAAATAAACCACCAATATCGGGAAATTTGTTGTTTTAAGTGTGTGTGTGTGTTGTTGTGTTCTTAAAGTGGCCTTGCGTCAGGGGTACGGCGATACGTTTATACTCTGGCGTTCAAAAGGTTAAAAGGCCAACTTCAGCTGTTGTACACAATCTCACTAGTTTAATGCAGAAGTGGAGCCAGCTGCGTTATATTACTCATCTCGGTGACAAGGCGTAAAGTGTGATTATTTTACATTAAAAGGCCAACTTCAATGACTACATTCAAGTTGGTCACTTTTACTTAGCTATTTAGTATTTTTAGGTACCCAAATACCCAATTAGAGGTTCACAAAAAGAGGCGTATTCATTATATTAGAGAATTCAATAATATTTTTAGAAAAGCAAAATAAGAATTACTTGAGGTTTCATTAAATGCATGCATATCGAAACTAGTACACAACATTTTCAAAAATCAGTAATATATATATATCTTTTTTTAAACTTCATCGGGAGAACTTTGTAGTGCATTTTGAAATGGCGACACCTCGCTGTAGATTTGCATAAAGTTCTAAAAATGAAAAACACGCGAAAATGCTGTTATTATTTCCTACAGTAGTGCCGCGTTGCCTAATTAAGTGAATGTACAAACATGCTCCATTTACGACGGCAACGTTTAGCAGTATTGTTCTCACGGCACATAATAGAGAAACAAGACCTTTGTAGGAGTTGATGTGAATGAACACAATGCAGCCGCTGTTGAAGTTTATCGTTTATTAAGAAAACGCTGAAGAGACAGGTGTACTTAAAGCTAAACAAAAGCGTTTTAACTGCTCGCTGACACTATTACAACTTACTTGCGAATTGAAAGTTATAATAGTGTTATCTTGCAGCACCTCATTCTAAACAAGTCTCTAGAAACAATTTGCGGAATAGTTTGGTGACATCACACGTCTAAAATAGATCGGGTTTTCCTATATATTTGTAGCAGGAAATAGCGTTGCAATAAATAGCGATTTGATGTTGAGAAAACACGCCAGCTGACTTTCCAAAACAAACTTTCTTCACGTCATAGACAATACAGTAAGGGCATAAACTAGTTAGGAAAAATTATTTGTATCCCTCGTACAGAAACCATTTGGTTTAACGTCCATACTCGACTATAGTATGTACAGTCAACAAAAGAGATAGGTATGCAGGATCGTCGGATATAGTTGAGTTTTAGTAAGAAACCGATGGATGTTGTCGATTGAAATTTAATTTGATAAATGAGCTGTTTGTTTTCTATTAATAAAATTAAATTTTATTCGAGAACATCCATCCGTTTCTTACTAAACTTCCACAATATCCGATGATCCTTCATACTTATCTCTTTTGTTGACTGTACCTACTTCTTTACATATGCAAGCAAGCTTCACAAACGCCGCACCCTTACGTTATTTAATCAGTTTAATCCTACCGTAATTAGGATGACGAAGGTACACAGGTTAATCTTTTCGGGTTAACGCGAATACGTAAAGCGTAACCGGCAGCCTAATTGCGGAACGCCAAATCGTCAAATGATTCTGATCAGTTGGCTTCATTTCTATCACAATTGGCTTCATTTTACGATTTTCGAATTGCGAAACTCTAGTTTCTGCGCAGGGCCTTAACGATCATAATTGGTTTCATAATAAACTAGAGTTTCGCAATTCGAAAATCGTAAAATGAAGCCAATTGTGATAGAAATGAAGCCAACTGATCAGAATCATTTGACGATTTGGCGTTCCGCAATTAGGCTGCCGGTGTAAGTACAGCAGGGTGCTCCAGCCGTCAACCGTTGTCATAAACCAGAGAGTCATGTGAAGTTTGAGGAGCTGTGTAGACGACATGAATGTGATAATAGGTAAGATGTTAAGGACGTGACCCAATTAAATGAAATAGCTTAGATCCGATTAATTTTAAGTACACAAATTGTATTAAAATTTTAAAGTTATTTTACTTTGAGACACATCTAAGTTCCTACACTTCAGAATTTAAGATACCTTATTTCTGCTTTTACTGAGATTCCAATTAAGATCAAGTTGTTTTTCAATTTGAAAGAAAACAAACAAATATTGTTTTGATGAAACGAGATATTTTCTAGTGGATCTATTTTAAGCTGAACGACTCAAGGGTTGGATAAACAACGTTGAAGCCAAACAGGTAGATTCAGATTTTTGTTCAAATTTCATTTGAATCATTACGATGAAATGCAAAGTATTCCCATTTGGTTTTATTTCATCAATGCATCAATTTTGTACTCTCGTATATATTTATGTTCAGTAACCTGGTAGTACCTACATGAAAAATTAGCACGTATCATTGTATGACCCTACTGTGTGGTTGACGTTGATATAAATACCGTTTTCACTTCTCATGCTCTAAAAGTCCGTCTTTATGTTGTGCTTAGGCGACATAAAATCGCTTTTTATGTTCTAGTGCATAAAGTAATTTTTTTTTCTAAGACTAAAGTAATCAGGCCCAACAGCCACACGCACAATAAAACTTCGCAGATTAAAGTCGTTATTTATTTCATTTTCTTTAATTTATACCACTTCCGTGTTTTCTATCGTTAATTTAATAAAATCAGGTAAAATAGTTGTCATTTATTATTTAAAAAGGCAAAGAAACGTTTTCATTTTTTGGCAGTATGAAGTACCCAAGTCGAATGACAAATGTTGAAAATTAAAAAAAAAAACATTTAAAAAAAGTTTTGTGGCGGTATTATCTGTGGTGGCGGGAATCAGCTATGGATGCAACATTTTTGATTAATTATGTACTGTATACTTTATGACTGTTTCATTTTCTCGCAATCGAAGTGAAAAGCAGAGTGTATAACTCAGGCATAAACGAGCCATTTTACCCCTCGACTTAACTATCCACCCTCGCCTGCGGCTCGGGTGGATATAAACGTCTCGGGGTAAAATAGCTTATTTTATGCCTTAGTTGTACAATCTACTATTACAAGTCCCCTCACGAGTATTCAATACATTATGTACTCCTTTGCCTGAAGGCTTCGGCCCCAGCTCCTCCGCACCAATCTCGTGTTGTACAGATGCCAAGCATATCAAGAAATAACAATCTGTCAAATTTCTTTAATAATTATGTAGATTTTCAACTTTATCACTAAAGCATAAGATTCAAAGTTGATTGGGCAAATTTGACAGTTTTGGGTAGCTTGATGTGCTGGCGTCTGTACTCTCTATTTACATAACACTACTTGCGATCGAGGTGTATCGCTCCTATCTATGGTTAACAATAGGTATTACATACGAGTATTTAATTATTTCTTTTTTACGCAGCTAAATAATGCATACCTATGTATAACGAAAGCCATGTGTGTTTGGAGGCCCATTTCATGGAATTACGTTAAATTTATAGCAGATTACCGGATCATCCTGCGTTTGTATGGATTTAATTGTTTTGTTGGAACAATGGAATGATCATTTCGATTATATATTTTTTTTATTGTTGAATGGGCCCGCTCTTGACCTATTATTTGGAATATCGAGAATACAGTCTTATTGGCGCGAGGCTCAAATCAAAACTAACGCCGCCATCTTTTATTTTTTAATTAATATTTACACTAATATTATAAAGGCGAAAGTTTGTGAGTGTGTGTGTGCGTGTGTGTGTTTTTATATGTTTGTTACTTCTTCACGCTCAAACGGCTGGACCAATTTTGATAAAATTTTGTATGGAGGTAGCTGACACCCTGGATTAACATATAGGCTCCTTTTTATTCCGATATTCCCACGGGATCGACACCTATGCGGGTGAAACCGCGGGGTGCAGTTAGTAAGTAATATTTCACAAAACAATTGCACAAATGTTTACCCACGTTTTGGAGCAGTGGTGACCCTATGGTAACGGACGCAAACTTACGATTTGTAGGCCGTAGGTTCGAACCCACACAGGTGCTTTACTTTGTGCTGCTCTCAAAACGGTGAAGGAAAACATCGTGCGGAAACCAGCATATTCTAGAACCAAAAAATCGAAGACATGTGACATCTACCAATCCGCACTGGGCCCGCTGAGCCTGCTCCCTCTCAACAAGAGGAGGCCTGTGTCCCAGCAGTGGGAATATTATAGGCTATTTATGCTTACCAACAGCAACCACCTGTCAACGTCATTCGAGCGCCAAAATATCCTTGTAGCAGCAAAGTTGTTTAGGTTTACCATCTTTGAGAAAAAAGTTTCAAATATTTGTCATAGATAGTTACATTACATGCTTGACCGATTCCATCATACCTACATGTGCAGGAACCACTTCTTAATTAGACAACATCAAATAGGTAATTGACGACAGAAATATATATTTTTTGTAATGTAGGTCTAATACTCGTATTAGGAATACGGTAGTCTGGCAGGTTGCGATGGAAATTAGATCAGAATGATTCATAAATAAGTAAAAACATTGTTATAACAGTCATCATGTTAACGTGAACTTGTCTTAATATAATAATGTCTCGTTGCATAATGAAAATAAACATTTTCATTTATTACTAGCTGCTGCCCGCGACGTCGTCTGCGTGAAGGCTCTACAGCACCAAAAATACCTAAGATGCCAGTGTCGCTATAGCATTATAAGTAAACAACTTTTAAAATAGCATTAAAATATAAGTTTTTTTTGCAAGCGAAGCAAGTGAAGAGAGTTATATGGGAATCCTGCCGAGTTCAGTCATAAGATTCGACTGAAGGAAATAGAGAAAATAATTCAGGAATACATTCCAGTAGGTACACAAAAGAGTAAAAATACGTACAAAGGTATCATACCTTACAACACTTCCCTATAAACTACGTTGGTAGTTAGGCTGCCAGGTGCCAAAATGTAAAGAGAGTCAGGACTGGTGACGCGGGAGCAAGCGACGTACAGTTGCCCGTGTGAGAAGCAACTCGTCCTGAGGTCGACACCCGCTGCCCTCAGTGTCTGCCTCTATTGATGGTTATCGCGAAGCAAACACTCACGGGGAACTGTACGCGCTTGAACTGGAACGGGAAGATATGAGGTATGAGGGGAATGCGTGGTATAAATACTGCCTCGCCAACGCCACAACCCATAAGAATTTCCGCCTCAATGGTGTGTCTGTAGAGCGAAATGACTTTAGGGTGGGTCCCGTTACACAACTTCAGAGGAGATAGGTTCCGAAGAAGCATAATCGGGACACCGACCTTCAGCTTGATGGTATGCGCTGGAAGTCCACTTGCTGACAGGGAGTTTAGAAATTCCAAGGGATAATGTGTGGCGTCATCTTGCTCGACAACAGTGTTTATCGAGGTGTAGACCACTTCATTCCCCTCAATTTCCGAGAGAATGCATTCGTTAATTGCTGCAGCCTGATCATTTTTGAACGTCAAAATAGCCCGCTCACACACCCAAGAATTCTGCAGGTGCAGTATACGACTGATGTCCCCGTACACATAGCAAATGAGTTCTTCTAAGCTGGATACCACTCTACCGAGAGACTCTGGAAGCACCACCTGTCCACCTCTCTCTTCTGGTAGAGTGCCTTCGCCAAGATTTAGAAGGACACTGGAGAATTCTTGAGCACGTGCATTGCCGCCGAGCCGAGCTCTCATATTAATGGTAACTCGTGACCACAACGAAGATAGTTTCAACGAAGCATTCACCTCGTCAGCCCTCGATCCCCGTGTCACCACGGGAAGCGTTTGCCGGAAATCGCCACTGAACAGAACAGCTGTGATACGACGCATCAAATGTTCGTTCCTGCGGATGTCCTGCAGGGTTCCGTCCACGGCCTCAACTGCCTTCCTATTGGCCATCGTACACTCATCCCATACGATCAAAGAGCAGTCCTTGAGCACGTGTCCCTTATCGCTGTTACGTGACACACCACAAACAGGCGTTTCGGCGCTCTCTAAATCGATAGGAATTTTAAACATGGCATGTGCTGTCTTGCCACTCGGAAGCAGTGTGGCAGCGATTCCTGACGACGCTACAGCAATAGCAATTTTGCCTTGCCTGCTGACCTCTGCAAGTATGCAAGTGGTAACAAATGTTTTTCCTGTTCCAACAGACGCATTCCAAGAAAAACATTTGACCCTGGTTTTTTCCCAACGCTTTCAAGGACGGTGTCATAAATTTGTTTTTGCTCTGAAGAGAACAAAGCGACATGGTCATTTCGGCCGGATCGTAATTTGTCTCAGCGTTATACTCCCGATTTACACGGTCTTGATGCGGTGATGATTGGGGAGCTGGTAACCCATATTCGATCAGTGGATTGCCGCCGATAGAAATGACCACATCTTGAAGTGAACTGAGACAGGTGTTCAGCACGCGTTCATCAGTTACTCCGACTTCGTCTCCAGTAGAAACATAACTTTTTTGTAATACTTAACACCGCATTTTTTTTTTAATTGTCGTCCTCAACTCGGCTCAAGATTTTAAGGGTTTTGTTGGAACTTGAATTTGTCAAAACGAACTATACGATACAACTTTTATGAAGAAAATGCACATTGCCATCTATGAATTTTAAGAATAACTAACTACTAACCTCGCCAACATGATCAAATTTAAATTATTAATTTCCAAAAAGTGTCAACATGTAACTTGATTTGATTTTTATGAAATCTCAAAGATGGCGCTGCTTCAAAATTTTCTTTATACTACTTACATTCATTAAACTATGTTTCTCTGCCCAAGTTACTTAAATGGCGTAGTTTTTATAGTGTAAAGCTAGATAATAGCATGGCTTACTGAAAAACAACATTTAAATATGCGTCGTTAGATTACACGCTGTCACAGAATGCGTAAGAAAAATAAAGATTCACAGCTCCTCCCCCATAGGTGATAGCGTGATAATATGTAGCCTATATGTTGACCCGACCTCTTAGTAATATTCATGCAAAATTTGAAGTAAATCCATGCAGTACTTTTTGAGTTTATCCCGGACATACATACAGACAAACAGACAAAAATTCTAAAAACTATATTTTTGGCTTCGATATCGATTGTAGATCACGCCCCAAGTATTCTTTTAAAAAAATATTCAATGTACCGTTTTGACTTTCCTACGATTTTATTATATGTATAGATTATATTACACAATCACGACTGTATAATAAAAGGACATGCGTGGAAAAATAGTTTGATTTTAATGCATTTAGAATTTTACAAAAGTAGAAAAAGTGGACTTGCCGGTTGGAAGCATGAATGTAGAGAGAGAGTGTTGCTAGCCATCAAAAACTCTAAGTTTAATTACAGTCTTGCAACTTGGTAATCGAATACAATAATGAAACATACTAACTAAAATGACAAATAAAAGTTATATATTAAGTATAACTTTTATTTGTCATTTTAGTAAGTTTATGTTGAATTTACTTTAACAACGGCAGAATGTGTACCTAGTTATTACCAAAATATACATAATTTTCTGCCGAGATAGACAGCTTAGACAAATATACAGAGCGTACTTACGAACCTAAACTTTGCTTTTAAAAATAATATTCTCAATTTCTCATATTAATATTTTGAGATTTTCCCTATTTTTACCCGACTACGGCAAAGTCAAAGAAAGGTCATGATTTCAGTAGGCTAAGTATGTATGTTCATCTGTTCTCTCATAACTTCTAATCAACTCATCGCATTTTGACGAGTCAAAGGTGTCATTGGAAACGTCATGTTGTTCCGCGGTCCGTTATTCTCTTACCGAATATTAAATTAATTAATTAAATATTATTAATCGTCTTTAGTATTAAATTAAAGTTCATCAATAATTACACATAAATAATTAAAATTAAAAAAAAAATAATTTCACAAAAACGAAAACCCGATTAGGTATCTACGACAAAAACGCCAACTAAAAAGGTTATCATAGACAGATTAATTAAAAAAATAACGTCGGTTTTCGTATTGCCGGAGTCACAATACGTAATTAATAAATATGTCATGCCTCGGTCAAGGCAAAGCCAGTAGTAGTAGGCTACAATGCATGTAAATAGTAGTGCAACACGTGTGTTGCAACAATTAAACACAGTTCACTGACCACGGCTGCTTTTATGTCGTGCAGATCCTTGCAAACAACTCGTAAAATAAAATATGTGATTTACGACACTTACATCGGTAGGTACTATGAATAATATTGTCATAATTAACATTATACGAGTACAGTTATGTCCTACACGTGTACGTAACGATTTAATGGAATAGATAAAAACAGACATTTATGAGTAATTTATTTTTACTTTATATCTAGTAAATACTTTAGGTACGCACCTACGTTCATTTACTTGCATAGTAACGAAATAGAATTATTCCAGGCGCAAATTTTCAAACAATTTCCTCTAACGCTGCAACTTTACTGGCTCATTTAACTTTATTCAATTACTGCATGATTAAACAGAATTGACTTTACGGAGTTGAAAACCATTTTGACTCTTCTAACTTTAACGATAAAAGCGAATAGGTATTTTTTATTTTAAACAAAAACAGATTGTAATTACTAAAAGTAAACTTTTCCGAAATGATACTGTTATAGTTTTTGTTCGTTTATATTTTTGTGTTAATTCAAACAACCTACGTTAGAATTAATGCACAATTCGTTTTTTTTGAGAACGTCGGGACAAAATATCTTCAGATAAGCATAAGAGAAAGGCCCTGAAATAAGTATTCATTAAAAAAGGTCAGGTTAATGAAGTCTGATCTTATTAATTCTGTCTAGGCAGTACCTTTGTGCTGTCACGAGAAAAATTGTCGAAAAAAATTGTTGACTGGAAAATACCAATTGGCGTCCTAACGACTTTTATGCAGGTATGTCGAGGAGAGAGGCAAATGTCTCACTTGCTTTAATAACAGCCTCCAAGATATTAATAATATTTTTTATAAAATGGACGCCTCATTTTAAGCCCTCAAGCCAATTAAGCATTTTTTTAATTTTTTTTTTATTAAATAGGAACAACAACCAGCTACATTATGCAATATTACAAACAGAAAAAAACATAAATTACTTCAGTAATATTGTAACCCACAACGCTGTTCACAGATTACCATTAATAAATAAAACCTTAGTCACTAGGAGGTGAACTGTTCATGCATGACAGTTACGCTAATATTATAAAAACAATAAAATGAAAAAAAGAAAACAGTATTTTTAAACAACAAACAATTAGTCTAAAAGTTCAAGTGTCTCATACAAAAGGCTACGAAACCTTTTCAAAGAGCATGTAAATATATCTATGTGTTCGAATACTTCGTTGTAGGTTGCTCCCATTCGCCGAATTTATAAATATTAGGTAATGTGAGTAAATAGATAAACCTGTCCCGAGGGCTTTCTCAAACTACCAACATGCTCTAACCACACCTCACTTAGCAATAATAGATAATACAAACAGTGTGTCTAATACCTAACAATAGAGCTGTTAGCTGTTTCTAATCAATCAGCCTCTATGTCATGATTAGACTACGAAGGTACACTAGCTCATTTCTGGATAGTTACCCAATGATTGTGCCTCGGTATACAATAAGTCAACTAATCATCTCAGATCAAGCAATTATTTGTTATTGTGGATGTGTTTCTTTTAATATTTTTATTATGAAATAGGATATATTTAAGCTTTTTATATATGTTTATCGCAGCCCTTTAGGAGTCTATAGGCGTAGAATCAATTCTTATGGTAACTACTAGTAAACTCCTATTCATTTACTGGTTGTAACTAGTAAACTACAACAAACAGTAACAGTAACTAATTAGCAAACAATGAAGTGAACCCTCAATGACGAACGAATAAGAGAACGGAATTGAAAACCACGTATTCGTGACTTCGTGCAGAGTGTACTCTTCGAAAGCTTTATGCAAATTTTCGAAATTCTGCTCGTATTTGCTATCGTAACCAATATGCCAAATTAATGTTTTGCTGACTGACCAAAATCAACGATCGAACGTGAATACACAGATTAGTTCAGTAATGGATGCCTAAACAAACAAAGATTCCGTTTATTGCCCGTGGTCCGACCGTGTAGTTCTACTAGTAGGACCACGGGCATTTTTCTTTTCGGTGGTTCTATCAATCGGACCATGGGCAAATCAAGTTCTATCAGTAGTACTAAGGGCAACTTTGTTTACCCGTGGTTCTATTAAGTGAGTAAACTTCTTTGCATGTAAAGCAAAATTATTACATGTCGGTGAATTTTTTTACGGTTTAAAAGTTATGACCAAGTTTTGTTATTTTCAATGACTTCGCAATTTCGCATAATGTTTAAAAAAGACTATCAGGGCTATCTAAAAAAATAAATTGATAGCCCTGACAGTATTTTTTAATCAATATTTTACTAATAAAAGTGTGTTAAAATGTAAAAAACCTTTTTCAATAAATTTTATTTTTACCTACACGTATTTTTTTTCCTTTGTAAAATAATGAAGGTAATACGGGCTAGTGTCCGCAACTCCACATCAATGCGCGTATTTTGCGTAGCAAAATAATGTGACAGGTATAAGTACTACGTAAGTAGTACCATGGGCAAAAATATTTATCTTAGTTCCACTCGACCAGTAGAACCAGTGCCAATAAAATAATATAATTTTATAACGATGGTCCGATTGATAGAATCACCGAAAAGAAAAATGCCCGTGGTCCTACTAGTAGAACTACGCGGTCGAACCACGGGCAATAAACGAAAGATTCTGGTTCAATTCAAGCAATTACATTCATTTTGAAAATTCGTTGATTCCATGCGCGTTGTATGGAATCGAAAGATAATATAATAATGTAGGTGGCGGACGTCGTCACCAGGCTGCAGGCAGTCGAAGGAAGCTATGCCACCATTAATTGCCAAGCTAACCAGACGTTTATTATGACTGGACAGGAAAGACCTGCGCCTGGTGACGGGGACCATCACGCGACACTGCTCGCTAAATAAACACTTCCACACAATAGGCATAAGGGACAGTCCCCTGTGCAGGCCCGCAGGGCTTGCATGGAGGCTGATGACACCGTTGCGTATGTGCTTTTTGAGTGCACAGGTTCACCCAGATTAGGTCAGAAACCCTCGGGACACCCAGATCGTGCACAGATGTTCTCGACAGATCAGGAGACTTGTTCAGCTTCTGGATAGAGGTGGGCTGATTGGAATAATCACCGACGGCTGCCATGTGTCAAGCACAATGGTCCATTTGAAGGACTAAATGCGGAAACCAAACCCATAACATAGAACATAGATGTAAATAGGTTGGTTACTGCCGCGTCTTTTGACCAAATGAATTGTTGATAATAAGATGTTGTTGTATGGCCAGTAAATGTCTAAAGTACTCAAGTTAACGTTATTTTCAAATCGCAGGTTATAAATATTTAATTAAGAAGTCTTAACCAAAGCCAACCGCAACAAAAACAGCTTAGCTATCTAATATTTATGCAATCCTAAATCCTGCGAACGAATCATAGCTGAATAAAACATCGTTACTTTGTGTGCGTGACTGTGTGCACCACGGAGTTGTAAACAAATGGAGTGCTAATAATGTACGATTCTACTTTGAATTAACACCACTATATAGAAATGATTGCAGAAGCTCCTATTGACAGTTTGCGACTGGTAACGATGGGAACATACTTACGCAGAATTGTTTTTATTCCGGCCGTACGCATTTTATTTGTTTATTACGCCGTGGCGCACCCACACGCGACACGGTGACACCTTTGCATGCAAACGCAAATTATATTCACAAATCCTCAAATCCCCTCGTATTCACTCAAAATGGTGATTCTAACTATGAGAGCTTAATCAGACTGATGTGATTATGGCTTATCATTAAATCTAAATTGAAATAGAATTTTCAATGTTCGTAGACAAGTTAAGTCTAATTAGTTGGTGTCCATCGCGGTTTCGTTTGAATTAACTGAGAGCCTGTAAAAGAGATCGGTTTCGATTTCAGTCTCAGGTTTTTTCAATAATAAAAAAAAGGAGTTTTATTTTTCTTTTAAATTTGGACCGTGTTGCCTTACCACCTACAGTTCCGAATTTAGCCCTGATATGTCATCACAAAATCATGTATTACCTACATTTACGTGACTAACGACTATATTCTCTTCCCCTCCATGCAGCTGACATTTTTTTTTAGATGCGTATGATTCCTCGCGGTATGAAATTATTTTTTTATTTTTTTTACAACTTAGTCATGCTGTCATTTTGGATTCCCCTTTGGGCGCGGCGACAGTCTCTCATTTTGATGATTATTATTTAATATTGAACAACTGTTTGCAATTTAAGGATCATAGCAGGTGCCGTTCTGTAGTTTCTGCCTCTAGAAAGTTCTATTCAGTATACAATTACCAGCACGCGCAGTACCTCCCGTACTATTAACAAACTTGGATCACCGGTAACTACCAAACTTGTTTCATTACTGGAAGACGATCGTAAGACAAACACACTTTGGAAAGACATTCTCCTACACTTTGCCCTACTTACTTTCGCTACTTTTACTTACCTAAATTAGGTATATCAAGCTACAAGTAAGTAAAACATATCCAGAAAAAAAATCGAATGCTACACAGTTTATGGATTTTTTTCATGAGACTATTTTGAAATTGTTTTGATTATCCTAATCGTGAAAATTCATCAGGTTTTCAAACATGGAGTTTAATCAATCAACTCAGCCTATCGCAGTCCACTGCTGGACATAGACCTCTCCCAGACTGCGCCACAGCACCCTGTCCTCCGCCTTCCGCATCCAGTCTAGGCTAAAACATGGAGTTAATTAAAGTCAATATAGACCTAGGAGCAACTGGTTTTTTTTTTTTTTACTGTGTTTGATTTAGTTTGTGATCTTCCTGTACGAGTCGCAATAAATATTTTTTCTTTCTTTCTTTCTTTTCTTTCAATACGAACAATAAATCTGGAAAACTAGTTTGCATTGTGAAAATGAATTACAAGTAACCTGGCTATTACTTTTCTATAACCTACTTGCAAACACGTCTGTGATATTTCTGGTCGCAAATAAAACAAATTATTACGGAGCAAACAAATGAATATTGGATATAATTGGAACGATCTCTCTACCCTTCACGCAGTCCTACAATATTATTACAGTAAGAACTGTAATTATTAACACTCAAGTATAAGTTGTTGATCTAAATTGTTGGTAAAATTCATTTTAATGTACAGTCAACAAAAGAGATAATTATGCAGGATCGTCGGATATAGTTGAAGTTTAGTAAGAAATCGATGGATGTTCTCGAATAAAATTTTATTTTATTAATAGAAAACAAACAGCTCATTTATCAATTAAATTTCAGTCGATAACATCCATCGGTTTCTTACTAAACTTCAACTATATCCGACGATCCTGCATAGTTATCTCTTTTGTTGACTGTAGATATAGAAGTTACGAGTATACCTACGTTTCATGGTTATGTGTTATCGCGGTCGGGGATAAGTGAAGACATTATGACGACACTTCATGCTGTTGATATTGGCAGTAATATTGCAGTCCATATTATAGCATCGTGTGTATCTAAGTACGTCACTAAAGCGGCCAACATCGAACTACAGTTAACACTGATTAGTATTCCAGCAGCAATCTCTAACATTTGTTTTAAAGGAAGAAGCCCCTACAAAATGGTTGAGCTGGATGGTGCTGATCAATGCGTCATGTTCGTGAACGGACGCCGTCGGTTGAGACTGGTCATCTCTTAACTGCCAAGGCTTATTTTTAATCTTATTTCTTGTATTGTTTCTTCATTTGTGTGTTTTTTTACATTGTTCTCACATATAGAAGCAACAAGAATAATGTACCCAGGATTTTGTAATATCTTGATTTAAAAGAGTGTCCATGGAGTTTCTTGCTCGTTCTTCTCCATAGAGATCTACGCTTTGGAATGGGCGACTAGCTTCAATTTTCTGACTAACTGACCGACTCCTTAATTTTGACAATTAAAAAGTGCCTGTAATGGTTTAATTGAAATAAATGCTTTGAGTTTGAGTTTGAAGAGGGGAGGGAGTTTTGTTTTTGTTTTGTTTTTTTTTTGTGTTGCAAATAGTTTGCTGTTTGCAACAAAATACCGCCATCCAATTAATATTTCCGTTTAATAAAGCAAACACGAAGATAGTGTTAACTAAAACAGATTTCGGTGAAAATACTTCCGCAACTTTTGATGAAAAGTGGGAAAAAGATACCTCATTAAAATAAGGCTTAATTATAACAAGGCAGGCTTTTGCTAAAGCTCGGCCGCATTTTCCCCGTCGCAAAAATTCGGCCTTGAGGAGACAAAATATAATTTAACGCAATAAATAAATAAATATTTTCCAATTAGCAAAAATCTTAAAGTTCATTTTCCGATGTTACTCAGCATCCATGAATTTAATTTATTGCTGTTACAGATGATAGAACATCATTACGTTTTCTTTATACGGAATGCATTGTTTTGTAAGACAGAAATAATTGAATAACCGTCTCTACGCTTTTTATACTCGTTTCTCAAACAAAAACTTTGAAATAAGAAAAAGGCATAATAAGTGCGAAGTAAATTTTATAATTATAGCGCTAGAGCATATCAGTGTTTCAGTCAAAAAGCTCGAGTAAGACCTAGTTTTTCAACAGTAAGGAAAGTATTGGATACCTACCCATGTTAAATCTTTTCTCATGTAGGGGCAATGCCTGTAACTTTAAGAACATTCACAGTCTAATATCAGTTTAAATCTGTCAAAAATACTTCTAATAATGTAAGCATTATTTGCGCCGAATGAACTATTTTTCTTTCTTTCTTTCGAAATCTAATTTAAAATTCATAAATTAAAGATTTCCCAACTACTCGAAAATCCTTCATGTGCACAAAGTAAATGAAAGCATGGAATTGTAGTCCTTATGACAATATTTTTAAGATTAAATTTTTGTTAATAGCAGCTGGCTTAATTAACAGTTAAGGGATTTAGTTGAAGCGCTTCCAGCGCGTCCTAATTGAGCTAAGTCTCAACTGTCCAACTGCGACACTATGTCGGTGTTTCAACAAAGTTGAACAGTTTAATAGTGCAGTAAAGGAACGGTTTTCTACACAATATAAATAAGGTTTGTGATAATGAGGTAGTCCGCACACAGGAAAAAAACATGTCGAAAACTCAACGAGCCATAAATATATTATATTACAAAAAACACAATATTGGGTTCAGAGAGCTTTATTGTAGTAGAAAATTTTCCTGTCGACTATCGATTCATTTTTTTTTTTGTTTTTTTTTTTTTAGCTGTAAGTATTCCATGCTGTAATAAATAAATTTGCGTAAGTGCGACCTTCATCACTGTATAAACGCATCTGACAGATAGACAGACGAATAAAGCGAGTATATTATTAGAAGGGAACCTAATAGATGCCTCCCTCACAGACTTACCTGAGGATACGCGGTGGCTTACCAAAAATTCCTTTAATCGAAAACGAGGATCATTTTCGCTTTGATTTATTTTTTCCATTCCAACTGTGAGTAATATTGAATTTGAATATCTTCGGGGTTTGGAAGCGTTAAATTAAGGATTTACTTGACGTCATCAACCGACAAAGCGCAAATTTTATATAACATTTCGTCATGAAATGTTTTGCAGTCAGGATTTCATTCAGGTTTGGGAGCCAAATCAGGAAACTAAATGTAAGTATTCAATAATACTAATATTAATAGTAATATTAGTAATATTAGTAGTATTAGTAATATTAGTAGTAATAATAATATTAGTGAATATGTGCTTTTGCCATTTTAGTGGAGGTTCGTTGATGGCTCTGCTAGAAAAATCTTGGGAACGGGAATCTATTTAGTCTGTAGAGGCGGTTTTTACCGTCTCGTTGGATTTAAAATTTTTTCCCTGTATAAAGCTATCCAAATTGCAAATAAAAATGTCTGGTGAGTATGGTGGGTGACAGAGTGTTTCCAGTCGTAACTCCCATAGTTTTGAGACGGTCCGTTGTGCGGTGCGTCGACGCGATTTCGTTGTGATTTTTCAGAGATACGGTACCCACTTTCCGAGCATCTTTATGTTTCCAATTTGAAGTAAATGAATAAGTATGAATTTATCACTTACGTTGAAGGTTGCTGCAAATTCCAACGTAGTTTAAGATGGATCTGATTCCACTATGGCTTTCAATTCATAGTTATCGACTTTCATCTCCGGTCGGCCATGGGGCTCAAAATTTCCAGAACGGAAGCGATCAAACCAAAAAAAACGAACCGTGTGTTTGTCCATACACGTTGATTATAATATTCCGTGCTGTCTGTGCTGCGTTGGTGCCACGACGGAACTCGTACTCGAAGAATGCGCGTATTTTCGATTTTACCATGGTCACAGAAACAGCGTTACGAATAAATAATTTAATTAAAACATTATCCATCCGCCGAGGCCATCCGCTTTGGTGGCCTCGGCGTCCGCAAAATTACCAGTATTAGCTTACCGGCGTTCCTGTCCTCTGTCCACAGCACCGAAAAGTTGACCGGGAAGATTTTAGCCCCCTCCCTGGTTGACTCTGAAGTGCCGTGCTTGGCCGACGCGGAGAACGCCTGGAAAATGGCTTGCCCGGATACAGATCGGCCCGCGAACCTATCTTCCCAGAGGCAGTGGGATGAGCCGCTCTGCAGGTTGGTACGGAATAATCTTATTAATACGTCCACCAATACTGCTGAGCGTGCCCGCCTACTGGCTGTGGGTGAGTGGGAGTCGGGTCTCTGGCTTCAGGCACTACCGTCACCCAACATAGGCACATTGCTGGGTGACACCACCTTCCGGCTCGCTACTTGTTTGCGTCTGGGCGCCCCTTGCGTGGCTCCGCATCGCTGCCAATACGGTGAAGGTGTCGACTGCCTCGGACACCATGGCTTATCCTGCAGTAAAAGCGCAGGCCGGATAGCACGGCATGCCAGCATCAATGACATCATCCGTTGTGCTCTTGTCACCGCTGGGGTGCCAGCTGTTTTAGAACCCAATGGTTTGGCACGCGACGATGGTAAGAGACCAGACGGGATGACCATAATGCCTTGGAAGGTAGGTAGGCCTTTGGTGTGGGATGCAACGTGTGTCGACACCCTTGCGCCATCCCATCTTCCAAGCACGGTAAGCTGTGCTGGGGCGGCTGCTGCAGGTGCGGAAAACCTCAAACGGCGCAAGTACTCCAATCTCTTTGGAACTTACATATTTGAGCCGTTTGGGGTTGAAACACTAGGGCCATGGGGCCCGAGTGCCCACTTAGTATTCCAAGACATCGCCAAGCGGTTGGTCGACTCATCACGTGACCAGAGGGCTGGCCTATTTTTTGGCCAAAGAATCAGCATTGCCATACAGCGTGGCAATGCTGCTAGCCTTTTGGGCACGTTTCCCGTTGACAGTGATGCGGACGAATTTTTTGATGCCCTTTGATTATTTTCCCTCCCTTTTTATATACTTGTACATATTATTATTAATTTAAGATTGTTAAATTATGTAAATATACAATGAAAATAAAGATTAAAACATCATTTTCAAAATAAAAAAAAAATATTTATTATCTTATCCTGGAGAAGGCCTACGTCCAGCAGTGGACGTCTTTCGGCTCACATGATGATTTATCTTTTTTTGATAAAATAATTAACAAATAGTGTAAATCGTGTGATGAACAAGAGTTTATAGTAACGTTACTTTTTTTTCTTTTAACTAAGAATAAAATGTTCGTTGTTTTTATAGAAATACATTACAAAATTTTTATATTAAGTACATCGACACCATTACTATTAAATTGTATTTACATTATTATCTCTAAGGTTGTCATATCACATCCCTGTATCCATGTCACTAGTTTACTTACAACTACAAACACTACTAACTGGGCGCTTCTTCTATGCGCTGTGAGCAGTGGTCAGTGACTCGGCTCGGCGTCCTGTTGAGTAGGAAGTCCAGGTCATGTGATATCTTGTGCAGCACTTTGTCAGTTTGTGTGTGAGTGGAGTGAGTAGTTGTTGTATTGTGTGTGTTTGTGTTGACTAGTTGTATGTGTGAGTGGTTGCGCTCGTCGCTGCACTCGCGGTGGATGGACGGCAGCGAGCTGCTGCTCGACAACTGCGGCGCACGTTTCTTGAGACAGCTCTTGATCGGACGAGCCGACACGTCGGGCGTCGACTGACAGATCGTACAGCTCTCCTGGGAATAAGTTTATGATTAGATTCGATTTCAAGTTGTAATTTTTTGTGAGTTTACTTCTACTTGAACTTGTACTACCTTGGGCGTGTCAGTGCTGTCCCTGTTATTGCGCGTGTCTGTATCGTGCGGCGGCACTTGCGTTGCGGGCAGCACGCGCAACTCCACACACACGCGCGACACGTGGGGCAGTGTGCTCGCGTGAACACCGTCACCGTCTGTGGGAGTCACTACGTTACACTTGACATCATACAGCATAGCAGTCTAGAGGTTAACGTCTTTCAGTTATGTATGTTACTTGTAACATGCTTGTAACCGAAAAGCATTCGGAATTTAAATTACTGGTCACCAGAAGTTGGTCTCCAAAATGACCCAAGTTTTTAAGCTTTCTTAAACTAAAAACAATCGTCTTAAAGAAGTATTCACATAGCGCTACCTGTGGGTATCAGGTCACACAGTGCGTGCGTGTGAGTGCGCGGTGACTGCAGCTTGCGTTTGTACTCCACGCACCGCACTATGTCCGCCACACATGCTCCGCTCGACTGACGTCTACAGCAACAAGGAAGACAGTCAGGTCTGATATAAAAGGTACTTCGTGATCGCATCTGAGTGATAGTGAAGTTGTACCTAAGTCCTCACCTGTACATGGTGTTCGGGCTCTCTAACGTCGGCGCTTGCCAGTAGGTGTTAGAGGGCGACACATGAGACGAGGAGCACTCCACCTCGCGAGCTTGCTTTATGTATACTACAACAATATGATGGCAACAGCTTAGTAATAAGTAAACCCTTAAACATTCACGAGAAGCAAACCGAAAGAGAACATAAGTTTAATTAGAGGTTTAGGCAACAGGGTTGTTATGACGTACTTTTTAGTAATGGTTCATAAAATGAATGCATCCTCAAATTATAACAATCATCAATTATTAGCAGAGAGTGAATGATGAAGTGGAACGGACTATAGTAAATAACAAATTCATCGAGCTCGTTGGTTTATTTGTGAAAACTTCCGGAATTGAAATGAAATAGTTCATTTTACAGATATATATATACTTACATCCAACTTACGATAAATAGGTACATTATAGTAACACATAGCTTTGTTATATTAAATGGCTACATTGGTCGATGTTGGTTTGAACCCACGTCAACCTATACTGTTTGTGAAAGTATTCTTTAAAATAGTCGTAACAAATTAAATGTTATTGCAGTATAATTATTTTAATACATGAGGGGTCCCCACGTGGCGACGCTGACTATACATCGAAGTTGTTGCAAAATATGTATCAAAAAGCAAAATCTCACTTACAACTATGTGAGGCGTCTCGCTCGGGTGCGTCCTGCCACTCGTTGTGGGAAGAGAGTGTGAGCAGGTGCCGCGCTGCCTGCAGACACTCCTCGTCCATGATCACGTAGCACACCAGCATCGCTATACCCTGGACAAGCAATGGGAGATTTTGGCTGAGTCCAATAAGAATCAATTTCGTTGAGTTGCGTTGACTCACATTAGCCATTGCAGCGGCAGCCAGCACTACAACGCGCGGCATGCTGGTCTCTGCGGACTGCACGTACGCCACTCCGGCCGCTTGCGTGGCGCACGTAGTGACCAGTAGCACTAGCGTGTGCCGCACTACTCGCGCTCGCTCGCGCACGTGCTCTTGCCTCCCCAGCTTGCGCTCACGTGCTTGCCCTCTGAGTGCGAGCGCGAGTGCGATCGCGAGTGCGGCTAGTAGCGCTTGGCCTGCAGCACACACGGTATTGGCGGCCGCGCCCAGCTGCAGCGGCGCGCCACCCCACAGTCTAGCTGTCAGCCAGCATAGTGTGCATACCCCTGCAACCAGTTCACATGAGTATAGCAAAATGCACCGCCCTCCTGCACACCGTCTCGTTTGCACCTACACGTACCGCACAGTAGTCCGACAGAGGGTGCGCGTGTAGCTGTGGTAGCTGGATCGGCGTGTAGCAGCAGCGGTGCAGCACACAGCGCGGCGCAGCCCGCTATCCAGCATAGCGCCACCACCCAGCCCACACCGCCCGGACACGCTACGTCCTGCCCGACATAAGAACACACCTCACTTACTTATAACCTAAACCAGCGACACAGGATAGAAACATACAACTCACCTGTCTCGTGTCACATTCAAGTAGAGCTAACATAGCTGCAGACTGAAAGCCGGCAGTAGCAGCTTTGAGCAGCACTGGCAACCTGGTCTTACTGCCAGCTACTAGGCCGAGGAGCTGAAGTAGTGCCGCCACAAGACACATTGCACCTCCCAGACTCACTGTGATCTTCACGATGCCTCGTAAGTCATTCTCTGTATCTGTCTGAAAAAATCCGTTTTAGTGCTTATCGAATTAAGCAGCCTCATAATTATATCACTTCTCTTAGAGTACTCACGAATGTCTCCCGATCCACAGTGAAGAGTGCGATGGTTGCTATTCCCCGACAGCGGCACGCGACGTGTGTGCGCTCCGGTATGCGCAGCTCACACGCCTGCGTGCTCCACACGCGCGGCGCCGAGCGCGACCGACCTCCACACGCGAGCTGAGGTGCTGACACAGAACAACTACATGAGCGAGCGTACATTCTTGATGACATCGTTGTTGAGTGTTGTTTGGTGTCTTACTCACCAATAACGCTATAATTCTTGGAGTGCGCGAACAGCAGTGTGATAGTGTGAGGGAGCGTGGGGTCAACTCCCGCGCCGCTGACAGACACCTGCACCTGTTGTGATGCTAATGTGTACTCTGTCGCGCGGCCCGACCTGGAACAGTTGCCGCTACAAAAAAACAATAACAAAAAAAAAACGAAACAAAATTATACAAAAAAATACTGGAAGCACTAAAACCCAAGAAACAAAATATCTAAACGTTACATAATCAGCCTATAACGTTCCCACTACTAGGACACAGGCCTCCTCTCTGTGAGAGGGAGTGGGCCGTAATCCTCCACGCGGGCCCAGTACGGGTTGGTGGATGTCACATGTTTTCGAATTTTTGGTTCTAGGACATGCCGGTTTCCTCACGATGTTTTCCTTCACCGTTTTGAGAGCAGTGGTGATGAAATAATTTACACAAAGTAAAGCGCCTGTCGGGGTTCGAACCTACGACCTACAACTTGTAAGTCGCGGCTGATACCACTGGGCCACCACTGCTCTAAACATCACACAAGTTATTATTCAAGAAGGTAGAGTGCTATGCAGCTTACTGCCTATCTATTCTTAAAAAATGTATAATGGACTGTAATGAAGTCTGAAATAAAAGAGTAGGGGTCCTTACTTATACTCGACGTATCTTCTCAACGACGGCAACCTTGCTCCCAAATCATGATACAGCACGGTGACCACGGAAGCATTGCCAATTCTATCCGCCAGCTCCACTCCTGCTGACGTCACGAGCCACTCCTCGCTCCCCACTGGAGCTGGCTGAAGCTCGAAGTGTGCCGCGTTGTCCTCGTGTACTGGTTTCGTTGTGACTGTGAACTCGTGGTAGCGCTTGTCAAAGCTACTCCTCATGCCTGCTGTGTCCACTATCGCGTTTTGAAGATCGAAGATTTTCTAATACAAATAGCATGGCCCATCAGTAAAACATTCTAAACTTAATAATATAAACTTGACCTCACTTCAAGACGATTATAAATGTTCAGCAACTACTAACCTCTTCATCCAGGAAAGCATCAGGATGTGTGAGTAGGTGGTCATAAATGTGCAGGAGATGTTCCACGCTGTGGTACCTATCGGCTGACTGAGCTGCAGCAGACATGAGGTAGTGCAGTATGTGTGCTGCATGTGTGAGGGGAGGCTCACCCTCGCCCGGGTGCGTCGGCAGGGAGCGCAGTACTGCACTGTACTGCCGCAACACGTGCGATACAGCTCGCCAAGAGTAGCCCAGCGATATCAGAGTGAACTGACATCAACATAATGTACGTTTCAACTGGTTGATATTATTAATAGACAAAAACATCTAAACTGTATGTTTTCTTTTACCTGTTCATAAATATCCCTGAGTGAGTCTGCAACACAACCAGCGAAATCTGGTAGCATCCACTTAACGCCATGTTGTCCGGTTTTCGGCTCACAGAACCTGAAAATAAGTTACCGAAATAAAAATTTTTACTCAA
This sequence comes from Amphipoea lucens, assembly GCA_947508005.1. Taxonomy (NCBI): domain Eukaryota; kingdom Metazoa; phylum Arthropoda; class Insecta; order Lepidoptera; family Noctuidae; genus Amphipoea; species Amphipoea lucens. The sequence continues at coordinate 6,532,514 of OX382373.1, read as the reverse complement.
AGTCTTATAAATGATATATTATAGATTTTTTATCGGCTTTTTATTTTTTTTAAATCAGAATTTTCCACTTGCCTGATAGTCTCCCCGCTGTGACCAGGTGGGCAAGCGGCTGTCGCGTGCGCTCCAGGAGCAGTCTTAGGCCAGCGCAAGCCATGGGCGTCGTCGCTCTCACACGCTACGTCGTCAGTTCCTAGAGCCCACATGGTCACGCCTTTGGCGTTGGTTCCAGCCACTGATGATACTTGACAACGAAACTCGCCTGATTTCTAATTAAGAAGCAAGGTAATATAAAGCTCGCAAAAAACCCTAAAAGGCTTGTTGAATAGTAGGAAAACGGAAGATTTTCTGTTATTTTTAAGTGGAAGCGCAATATGTAACTTACCTGTACATTATAAAGCTTGAGCACGCTCCCCGCAGGGTACAGGTCCTCCCAGACCACTCGGCCCGGCGCCATCGGTAGCAGCGTCCTCTCCCTCGCCCAACTGAACCCGAGCGCGCCGTGCACCCGTCCCGCTCCCGCCAGACATGTTATACTCACGTTATCGCCCTGACACACATTTATATTAACTGTTAACTACGACGTGTTACTACAACATGAAAATATTTATTGCTGTTGAATTTGGTATTCCACCACCAGATATTACCACAGGTCTAGATTAATTTACCTTATTAACAGTGATTGTGGAAGGCACGAGTCGTATATCTGGCGGTCTCAGCACCGTCAGCCTCAGCGCTCTACATCGTCTCCTGCCAGCGTCGTCTGCTGCACAGGACCACTTGCCGCTATCGGGCCTCTTCGCCTCTGATATGCCTAACACTGACATGCGGCGACCGAGCGCATCTTCTGACACCGTGCGCGTCCAAATGTCTCTGAAAATAGAACGCTCTTATGTCAATGCTTTCTGCCATCAACTAACGAACTTTGTCGACTCGTTTTTGCAAGTATAGCGAAAAATGTATTTATTCCTACAGCCTGTTTCAAATAACGTTTTAAATTCTTCACTTTTGCTGAATATACTTATTTTCATATCATATCACCACACAGGTAAACCCCAAAGGGTTAAGCAGTATAGTACACCTTCATTTTATATCATAATCCATACTAATATTAAAAATTCGAAAGTAACTCTGTCTGTCTCTCTGTATCTTACCTTTTCACGCCTAAACCACTGAACGGATTTAGATGAAATTTGGCAGAGATTGCATCCCGGGGAACAAAGGATAGTTTTTATCCCAGAAATCATCCTTTAAGGGGGTGAAAAGGGGGGTGGAAGTTTGTATGGGGAATCAATAACCGCTAAACCGATTTAGATGAAATTTGGGATGGAGATAGTTTGAGTTCTGAGGAAGGATATAGAACTGTTTTTATACCCGAAATTATTCCTTAAGGGTGTAAAAAGAGGAGTGGAGATTTGTAAAGGGAATCAATAAAAAGGACTATAATACTTTTAATCGCGGGTGAAACCGCGGGGCACAGCTAGTATTATATAAAATCTTATCGAAATGAAACTATCAGGAAGCGAGCATGTTGGAAGTTGGCCGATTAATCGGTGCGGTTAAATAACAGTCGTCGGTAATTGGATGGGCGTTCGTTAGGTGCCGGGCTCACTACACGGGCTCGCTTACTCGTCGGTCTCGACGCCAGGCTATTAGTTAGCGTCTGTTATGGCAAAATATAGCATACTGGTAAGTTTTTAAGGCTTAATTGGTCGAAAAACTAGAATATACAGTCTCACCCAACGTCCTTCACTTACCTCGTAGTTCCATTGAAGTTTATCTTGACACCATCTTTGTACCACGTGAAGGCGATGTTCGGAGATCCATACGCCATACATGTCAGTATGAACTCCGAGCCCTCCCATATTTCTGGACGATGGTTCACAACTAGAGTCTGCAAATGGATAAAGGGATAAAGAAGGCGGAATGTGCCCTTTCTAAAAATTAAAAAGTAAAAAATAAACCTTTATCTGACTAAGCTCCTAAAGTAGTGAACATTACTCAATTTACATACAAGCAACGAAGATCAGCCAAGCTGCTATCATATAACTTGGCGCCTTTTTCTTTGTTTAGCGGTTATTTACCAGTATAATAGTACCCCCTTACTCTGTTCACATAAAGCATAAATGTTTTAAGTTTTGACCGTTAACGATGCAAAATTAATATTATCCCGTGTGCGGTTTTCCCAAAATTTCGTTAACCCGACTCCAATTTTCTCATACCGTGCAATCAATTTCACTTAAAAAATCAAAGTATGAATAATTAGAGCAGTTCCAAATTATTATTTGGAATCATTGGTATATTCTAAACAAATCGTTTAAATTAATTAGAAAGTTTTCGTAAAAGGCATTTCCCCAAAACTCCATCCAGTTTCGGAAATCTAGCTCTAGCCACTCTATCCATTAACTGCTGATGGATACTTAGGAATTAATCAAGTCGAGATTTCCCCGAATCCCTGCAGCACTCATGATTGCTCTTTAGTACATTATTGATTCATTATGTTCAAGATCCTACAAAAAGACGTCCAGAGTATGATGGCTTTACAACAACGGATAAAAAAAGTATAGGTTCTCACGTGCAAGCTAAGCGCAGGCTGCATGTAGAAGTGCAGCGTGTCGGTGCGCAGACGCACGTGGTGTGAGCGCATGCGCGCCAGTGCCGCGCGCAGTGCGCCCGCCTCACGCCGCGTACTCCACACGCGCACCCACACCCCGCGTGCGCCGCCCGTAGACCCCGCACTGACACATACACACGCGTACAGTGTAGTACACACCAGGACTTATTACTAAGAGAAGCACTAAGACAAACAGTATTTAGTGAAAAGAAACTTACCTTGTGTTAAGAATTTCAATTTCACCTTCTAATGTAATGTTTGACGCCTTTAAATGACTTGTTAACTGAAAAACGTAAGATAGTTGTTATTTATTAATTTTCCCTCTAGAATAAAATTAAGTATTCTGTTGTTTAATTTCTTTGTAAATACCTGTTTTATGACTTCTTGAGATATGTTTACACCTGCTTGATCCACTACTTCCAGCCTTGTTTCAAATCGTGCTGATGCTATAAACATCATCAGATTATTAATAAATGTGGGAATAAGTTGTAAACTTGTAAACGAATGCATCATGTCTTCTTAACATTATCGATTAATGTAAATAATACTCACAAATATCTGTATCCTTAGGATTACAATCACAAGCTTTTCCTTCCTTACAAACTTCAGAACATTCTTCTATACCGCATTCTGAAGCAAAATTCACACGAATAATATTAACGTGGAAGACATTATTACAAGTTTAAATTCTAGGTAGTAAATCTTTAATTATATTTCAAATGATATTAGAAATAGTGATTAACCCACTTTGAGGGAGGCATTGCTGTTTCTAGAAATAGAAAAGCTAGAAATGATAAAATATTTCTCACCGGGTGGTGCTAGCTGCGCCTCGCACAGGTCGCCCGTGTAGCCTGGCGCACAGATACAGCTGACGGCGGCTGGGCCCATCTGTCTGTCGATACATATAGCTTGCATAATATATTATTGTTAAAGGAATAACGTTAAGTGTTTGATGTTTTATAAATATTTTAGATCGAGTCAACGTTTGGTCTACAACGGATATCCATAACACACAATAATAAATGTGGCAGAAATAGTTTTCTGATTTGGTTTTTTCGTAGACAAAACAACGTACCTAACCCAAGTTTATGGTACTTTAATTCTTCCCTTTTTGTCGCAGAATAAAAAACCAATGACATTGAGAATACACGACGCAAAAAAAAGATTTTTTCAAACCCTTGTTTAAATGTGACCCTATTATACATATGTGACTTCGTCTCAGGAAACCAAAACCAGTACTGTAATACATAAAAAATAGGAAAAAGAAAATGTAAAAAAAAAGGAAATGTGTTTTCTACACATTTTCCTTCTTTTCTGTAATGTTTTACTTATATTGTATTGTCAAATAAAAATATTTTAACAGTTAAACTTTAAAAACAAACATGGTTATGCGAACTACATTAAGGAAATGACAGTCCTAGGAACATAGGGTTAATATGTACCAAACGATGCCAACCGGATTGTCATGGGCTCACTCACCTGCATGTGCCGCCGTTCTTACACATGTTGGAGGTCCTCGGGCACAGCGGGCCCTCTCCGCAGTCCGCTCCGGAGTAACCCTCGAAACACGAACAGTAAAACTCGCTGTGATGCGGAAAATATTGTGGAGTTAGCAATAAATATTATAAATAACGAAGCGGAAATATACGCCACGGTATTATATTATGAAAGCGCGGTTTTTTGCTATGTACACCAGAATTCGTAAACATATCAGTGTATGACGTTCACTATATTTTCAGTCACTGAACTCTGGCACCCATTTTGTACTCGCTTGCCCTAAATTGCTACGCTTTATTGCCTTCGTTAGTATTCAACAGACTATGTGTTGTAAGTTACAGTCTCTTTGGAATAATCAAGCTCTTAGGTAGGTAACAATAAGGTTCATGATTACCTACATCCAGAAAATTGCAAATGGTTTCTTGATCGTTAAATTCGTGCCCAACTTACTGATAATCCCGCATGGCGTAGCAGTGCCCCAGTAATCTGCACTCGATGGCGCTGCATGAAGTGGGTCCCGGCGACTGCGCTGCTCCTCGCACCTCATACGTCACGTTGAACCCGTACACGGACAGCAGACCCAGTGCCCTGAGCTGTGTGCCCTCTAGTCTGTTCAAGTTGAGCTCCACCACCAGCACTGGACTTTGGACCTGGAACCAAAATTACAACTATGAGAAATAGTGCAATTACACCTTCAGATAAACTTGACTTTACCTGAATGCAAAAACTTAAAGGAAGGAAGGAGGAAGGTTTTCTCGTTATTATTTTCTGTAAAAAATATTTTTCCTTTTTTATTTCTGTTATTATTTAAAAATCTTTTACACGATTTAATTCTTTGCCCATTTTAGTCGTGATCTTATAAACTACGAGTACTTAAACCTACTTACTACCTACAGGCCAAAATATTTGTCAAAACGTGGAAGCCAGTTAAGCTTATAAGCAGGTAAATGTTAAACTCGCATGGTATTATAATATTATGTAAAGGATTTGCAATATTGTCAGTGTTTGACATATTTTGTAATATCCGTTTAAATATTCTTGCTGAAACGTATCTAATATAAACAGTATGTCAATAAGAATATCCGACTTTAGTGTTTACAAGGAGAGCTCTCATTTTCATTTTACATACTAAAGACCAAGAAACGCTCGAACAAATTTTTGTATAAATACCTTAAGGGTCAGCATAATAATTCTCGTTTATTTTGCAGTCTCATTCTCAATTTAACAACAAAGGAGACATTACGTCAAAGAAACGCCCTGTAGAATTATTTATGAAGATATTCGTCAGCCTCCCCCGCGCTGGAGTCTACACGAAGAACGGGAATTACTAACTGGACACGATAATATAGGAATTGGCAAATCTCCAGATAAAAGAATAATTTCTTTTCTCCTCCTTGTAAACTGGAAGCTTGTTAATCTTTTAAGTTAAATAATTGTGACGACATCGGATAAAGCGACACGATTAAGTAGAAACAAACTGGCTACATTATAATTTCTTTCGGAATAAAACTCGTTTATAATTATGTCGTATGGTTCAATCGCATTTCTCCCACGAGCGAGATTTACATTTAAATTGCAAAAGGTTGTGTTGATATTTTTCCTGATAATTCGAGAGCAATAAAAGTCACTTATTGCGGTGGATGATTTTTATAAAAAGAGTGTGACGCAATATTTACGAATTCAAAGGGGCGAGCAATTTTGACGACGACGATTCACGAGCATTATTTTTATAATGCAACAAACGAAGATTAGATAGACAATAAGGTACAGTAACACAACACACTTAGCTATACAGTGTTTATATTATGGGCATCAAATATTACTTTAGTGTTATATCAAAGGAAAATGCACAAAGTGCTTGCGTCCGCAAATCAATGAAAGGAGTAGGATATTGTTTACATGAGTAATAGATTACATACAGTGCACATATTCATTTTAGTTTCAGAGTTACAAATAAAATAATAACTATACTGATGTTGTTCGTATGTATTATGAATATGATTCAGCTTTTTGAAAACAAGTTATGTCGAGCGGACATGGAAACGATCAATTTTAAGATTTAAAAGTCGTTATTTGCTAAGGAGACAGTCTTAATAATGACGACAATGTATTATGTAATAAATAGGATATTGAAAGTTTCTCCTACCTACTATAATTATTTTGGACTCTAATTAGACCGTAAATCGATATAAGTTCTTGCATTCTAGTCTCAATAGAAAATATAATCTGCTACTTAAACTTGTGCAAATGAAATGACCCACTAACGAGGACAAATAAAAAAAAAAGATATGAAAACGTTCCACATTTGCTAAAGTTTACCAGACTCGTTAGCACGAGCAAAGCGGCCAGACGCGATGGGTATTACAAACTGGGCACACGAGCAAAAAATATAACCCAACTGTTAGGATATAATTTCGGCGTAGCCTGGAATGGATATTATGAAAACGAATTAAAGAGGTCGTAATCATAACAGACTAAATGTACACTGTAGTTACAAATGAATCACAATAATCTTTACAAAAAAAACTTATTTACAGTACTTTTATCTAAGTAAATACCTACAGAAAAATGAGAAATAAGTAGGTCTTGATTCAAGTCTGACCCAAAACTTACTGTTCGTTATATTTTTCTTATCGTATAGGAAAAATTACGTTACAAATAAATTCTAGATACCTCAACAATCCTCTTTTATCCACATGTCTATTTTCATTTCCAGTGCAGCGAATTCAAAGAGCGCATCAGGCTTTCACGTATCGCTCATCAGACTGTATACGTGAGTTTTCTATTACAAAGCTCCGCTAAGTTAACCGTTACCGATGACTGAAGTATTTTTGTACAGACGCCAGCACATCTAGCTACAACAATCTGTCAAATTTCGTTAATAGATTTTCAACTTTATCGCTGAAGCATTAAGTTCAAGGTTGATTGGGAACATTTAACAGTTTCGGGTAGCTTGATGTGTTGGCGTCTGTACATAAGTGTCATGATCGTAAACCAGTGGAAGTTTCCGATTATATAAATATATTGAGAAATAGACTAGAAGAAAAATAAAATGACGAAAGAAAAGTTACAGGAGTATAGGTATTGTTTTACTTCAAAACTACACGCCTCGTTACAAATCTACAAAAAAGTTCAAATCGTCGACTCGCTAAGCTATTGAACTCATTATCAGTCACGAGCCCCTGAAGGCCCTCAAGTTAGCACTTCACATAGCGAGCTGATTGTATAAACACATTGTTTGGCTATCTGCCAGGCGAGTGCACTGTCATCCGAAAAACTAACAACATACAGACCCACATGGTTGTCCGTGTAACATATCTATTGATACCGCCAATAGACAAACAATAAAGAAATGTTGGCATACCTGATCGTTAGAGGCCTGCCGTGTTAATTATTCCTATATTCCTCTTTTTAAAATCAATTTACAGTCGTCATTTGAATATTATAAATGAAAAAATATAATAGCAAGCAATACATTATAAGCATTAACAAACAAAATTAAGAGTTCTAGTGAATGTAATGACAAAAAACAAATGAAAGATAATAACAATTTGAACCTTTGAAAATCGAGCACGTGCAGTTTTTGTAAGCCCGTTATGTTTTGACGCGAAGAGTTTAAAGGCCAACAAAGAATACTGGATGGCTCGAGTTGATACGGTGACGATCCATTTCCAAGTTGATACGTGTGCTATGACCTTTTTATTTTTTTATTTTCAAGTAAAGCCTTGTACACACTTTTACGAGTAAATACAAAGTTTTCAGTAAAGTTGGACGACGTTATTGAGTGCTGCATTTGGTTTAATCACGTTCCGCGTCCGAGCAGCACATATAATTAAGATAATTTATTTATTCAAATAATAAATCTTACACAGAACTTTACTCGCCTACAGAGTTATCAACCTGTCAATAGGAATGGCACTTCATTCCCAGCGCAAGTTTCAAAGTAAGTAGACCAGAATAGGCAAGTAGACTAGCCAATCTATTCACAACCACTCGACAGGTTTTCGAGTCGAAAATTATACAGTTTAGGTTATCTGATTTGCCTAGTCCCCGATAGCAAAATAATAGCCGCTGGAACAATAGTGGTCGTCTATTTTGTTTAACCTGTCAAAATTTTCGGGTTTCGGATTTGTGAACAGCGTCTAGAGGACTCCATCACATTGATTGATGTTCGATTCGGCACGGAACGATTCAGATGCATGTTTGTGAATAGCTATGCTGACATTTGAAGAGATTTAGTATGTACAAATGAGGCTACTTAATGACAAAGCATTTTTGCTCGTAGTGATCACAGATTAAAATTTATTCTATAAGATATTTACCCATTACGCTTTAGGTCTAGTCAATCCAGTAAAACTATTTAACCCAGACTTTGATGTATATAGTTGAAGCGGAATGCCTCACGCCCTGGTATGAGTCTCCGGGTATATTGCGGCCCGGGGGCACACCGGCGGCTCGCAACAAATACGTCACGGTGACCACACATAGCGCGAGGGGATTTATGTGCCAGGCTTTTTGATGTAATTTTTACTGCTCTTTTTCAATCATATTTTTTCGCATTTTGCTATATACGTACATGAAAAAAAAAAAAAAATTAAAATATACCTTGTGTTTTACTACTAAGCATACTAATTTTCTTTGCTGTGTTTGCTTTGTTACACACACACGAGTTCAGGACAAAAGGTCGCCATAAAAGAAAGGTCACAGCTCCGAGTAACTCTTGCTTATACTGCGTACCTGGCCGGGCTTATGTACATACCCACGCAGTACCTATTCTTATCTTACCTTATTAGTTGTAACCTTTGGAACGATAATGATATTTATAATTCTGAGGATATATGTAACTGTAACATTTATATTGGTTGTCTCGGATGATATTTATTTACCTGAATGTGCTTGCTTCCGGGAGCAGTACAATAACAGAATCAGAATATTTATTTGTGAAACATAAGTATTTACATAACGGACACGGTGTGGCGGTAGAACGCGTGTGTTTAAATATTATATTATTATGGATCTCAAAAAGATTGTCTTGTGTGATTAACCAACTAATTATCAGTTGGAAATATAATTAAATAAATATTTTGCGTTCTTGAAACATTTACTTCAGAGTAGAAAAGTAAATATCTCACTACAGCATATTCATTTTGTGCATTTAAGCAAGGAAACGACCCATCGTTTAGAATTCCTGATAATACCTAATGCTGAGAAATACCGAGAATACTGCACAAAGCCGTGGAATATTCTCAGTAATTCTAGACGATGAGCAGCAAACTGTAGACATATAATATGCAGATGTGCTCCTTAAGCCGAACACGGTAGTGCTTTCAGATCGGCGATACATCTCAGGAAGTCTGAGAATTTCAATTTGGCATTGTTTGAATTTCTAGTTCCAACGTAAAAATACCTACCAGAGATAAAAGATAATTTTAAAATTCAATTAAAAAAATAACACAAACATAAATAATTTAATCATAATGATAATATTAAAAACTAATTATAATTCCTAAATGTAATTTAAAATGTGTAAAGACCTAGATTGTGAGAAAAGCAACAATATTAAAAAAAAAGGTTTAGCGTATAATATAACCTATGGAATTTTAATAAAAGGTTCATGATATTATCATGAGGCTTTTATTAAAATTCCATAGGTTAAACTCCCGAGACAGTTTTTATAAGGAAACAAACCCTGAAAGTGATGAAGTATGAGTATAGTTTATGGGTCACAACCACAATCTTTAATAATGTAATGCATCGTTCCTTGAGCAGGGTGCAGTGACGATGCTGAATTCGGACCCTTAAAAAGGTCTTCGTAATAAAATGTGAGGTTTACTGAAGAACGCTTAATGGTAATTTATGGGGTTGGGTAACCAAAAAAATCTTCAAATGTTAGAAGAGTTTGCACAAGAACTGCTGACACGAGCTTCGGATTTATGAAGATGTTGTGACGGATTTGGTTCGAATTTCACTAATTCTTATAATACTGTCAATTTACAATGTTTCCTTAGGGAAATCGGTGCCAGTGTACCTGTAAGTTACTTCATCTAAATTGTTCCATGAAACACATCGTGTAAATTTTCAACTTGTTATTTTGAGGATATCTGTGTACGAGGAGCTTTGTTGTTTAGCGCTTTGGAGTAAAAGCTTATTACTCAAATACATTTCTAACTAAAAAAGTTGCAACTTGAGTTAATCAACTCGTACCAATTGACTGTGACCTTTTATGTTCCTTCACTTCTCCGGTATTAACGGTAAAGGCTTCAATAAAAGTAACAAGTTTATTACAAGCATTTCTTCGAAGCTCCTCGGAATGTGCCATCGTAATTGACGTTCCCTACAATTCAGAAAGATAGTTCTAGTAGTGATTGGTTGCAATTCTAATCCAAATCCAAACTAATATTATAAATGCGAAAGTAACTCTGTCTGTCTGTCTGTCTTTTCTTCACGCCTAAACAACTGAACCGATTTCGATGAAATTTGGTATAGAGATAGTTTGAGTCCCGGGAAAGGACATAGGATAGTTTTTATCCCGATATTCCCACGGGATCGAAAGTTACGCGGGTGAAACCGCGGGGCGCAGCTAGTATTATAAATGCGAAAGTAACTCTGTCTGTCTGTCTTTTCTTCACGCCTAAACTACTGCACCGATTTAGATGAAATTTGGTATAGAGATAGTTTGAGTCCCGGGGAAGGACATAGGATAGTTTTTATCCGGATATTCCCACGGGATCGACACTTATGCGGGTGAAACCGCGGGGCGCAGATAGTTTATTATAAAGAAAATACGTTGGCATTTTTACCCTAAGGAAAATAAATGTGAATATTATCTGTTCCGAGGCTGCTTACACCGTGTAGGTTTCCAGAATAAATATTCATGAGACTAATACTAAAAGCCCAAAGGCGGTAGGAATCAGAATAGTACTATTATGTAGTAGATTATTCACTAAGGGGATAAAGCAGTGACTTATGTAACGAGCTATATTGAATCGAGAGTGCAACGAAGGATCCTAATTAAGTGCTAGCTCAGATTTAAATCCTGAGTGGAGCGAAGGATTCAAGCTTGCCAAAGACGAAGTCATAAAAAAAAAAATTGAAAATACGTATAGCTTTGTAGAGAATTATAATAACAATATTGTAATTCAATCACAATAAAAAATTAAAATTTAATTGCTTTATCTGGGAATTATGCAGAAAATTACATTTTATATTTAAATGGTTTATTTTACTTTAACCACAATTTGAAGTAAGCTGTAACGGTCGTTTCATTTTCAAGTTCTCAAACTTTTACTAAAACTTTTCCTGCACTACATTCAAATCCGATTCGATTGTGAAGTCAAACGGAACCGCACAAGTAAATAGTGTGCGAGGAGGTTGAATAAGAAATGTAACGCGTTCCTACTTTGTAGATAAGGCTTAAGCGGGCTCAGATGAGCTATAAGAGGCTACAGATGGAGCAGATGCGGCGGCACACGGTGAATAATGCATGTTGCTCTCTGCGACGCGCGGACGCTGGATAGACTTCAGTGTCGGAAGTGTTACACAGCTTGGACACAGCGATTGTTTTATTCAGAAGTTTAGAGTTTTAGGAATCGGGTGTTTTGAATATCAAAACTTCTCTTTGACTTATAGAAAGTCGTATCGTATCTGCTCACGCATACAATCTTAATAATAATTTTCTAAGCGACTCTATTACAGAGAATTTAATCTATTAACGTTAAAAGTGTTGCTTAGAATATAATAATTATGCCCTTGAAATGCAATATTGTCATGTACAAAACCAAAAACAATACCACCAACATTGTGAAACTAACACTATCGACGATAGCGTGATAATATACCGGAAAGGGATCTGGTGTGGAGCTTATAAGGAAACTGTCAATATTAATATTATTACATACTAATATTTTAAATGCGAAAGTGTGTCTGTCTGTCTGTTACCTCTTCACGCTTGAACCGCTGAACCGATTTAAATGAAATTTGGTATAGAGAGATAGTTTGAGTCCCGGGAAAAAACATAGGATAGTTTTTATCCCGATATTTCCACGGGATCGAAACTTATGCGGGCTGTTTGTAATATACACTGCCTTGGTATATTTTCACTTTATTGTTGGCCATAAAAGTCAAAGCATAATTATGCTATTTATGGTATGTATGAGGTTATCTTTGTATGATGTTGCGATGTTGCAAAGTGTTGGAAAAATATAACTTGAAATTATTGCCTCAATTTATAGGGAACGAATTGGTATTTGTGGTTCGAGACTATGTGCGACTGAATAACAATAAGAAATGTTTACTTTACAGCCAGATAACTATGATAATATTATCTTATCATAGTTTTGTTTAATGACACGTACACGAAAGTTTATAAATAGGCTATTTTACGACCATAAGGGTCGGCGCTCACTGACGGCGTGTCACGACATGGCACGGCAGGTTGTGCTGCGGCATCCCGCGGTGTTCCGTGGCATCCCGTGGCATCCTGCTGAAAGCTTGCACCGACCGGACTGCGCCCCATTAACCGAAATTACCACTGCACAAGTTTCAACCTTATTTCAACTAGCTTAGCAATCATAATTCCTCGACACAAAGTGACCCATTCGTCTCACGGGAAGCAATGGCGCGCCGCGGCAACCCATGGAATGAAACGGCATCACACGTCATGCCGCAGCATCCCGCGGCGCGTCGCGTCATGCCGCAGCATCCCGCGGCCCGTCGCGTCATTTCGCGGCATCCTGGTATCGAAATAAAGTAACATGAATTCTAAACTCATTGAAATAAGATTCAAAATAACTTGATTAATGATTAGTAATAAAATCCTTTGCTATGATACGCCGTGCCGTGCCGTCAGTGAGTGCCGGCCCTAAATGAGATGAAAAGTTAATTAACTGACAAACACCTACTGTTCCCGCATGTAATGTTCATACTGTTGTGAACATTGTTGTTTATTCGACTTTGTTTCGTGATTATCTTTAGTGGTATTAGTTGCTTGTAATAAATAGTGTTCTGACAGAATTATTATGTAGCAACTATACCGCAGTGCGGAACACTCGAGAGACCCTTTTGTACAAAAATAATGTTCAAGGTAAGTATAACAAACTAGTTATTTTCTCACTATGTAAGCCGATAATGATTCACGATCGTTCTCTTATCTAGATGAGCGATAATGGAGGCTTTATTTATGGGTAAAAACATTTTCCTTATTTTATCATTAGTTAACCACAAAGAAATATGAACTTTCCGTCAATTCCACACGAGCCTTTTAAACAGCTCAGAGTCTCGAGACCTCTGTGCGACATGAGCCGCCTATTAATTTGTATCCACGTCCAATCCCTTCTTCTACAGACTTTGTTTTGTTAAATATTTTTGTATTTCTCATGGTAAACAAGCTCTTTTTCGGATTTTTTGTAACTTATGTAATTCAACTAACGGTATCTTAGCCGTCCTTTAATTATTAAGTTCTCTGCTAGTGCTGTGCACTTCTGTAAGTCACGAGTTTAGAATACCTAAAACTGAATGTGATATTTTATTTGCGTTTGTTTTAGGGAGTAAAGCGGCTGATATGGTGCTTAGCATATCTATACATATAAAATTCAAAGTCCTGACTGACTGACTGAAATATCAACGCACAGCCTAAACCGCTGGTCCTAGAGACATGAAATTTGGAGGGTGTGTTCTTAGTGAAGAGTAGGTGAAGAAAGGGTTTTTCGAAATTCCACCCCTAAGAGGGTGAATGGGGGGAGGGTGAAATTTCGCGGGTGAAGTCGCGGGCAGAAGCTAGTCAATGAATAAAATAAAATAAAAAGATGCTTGATCAAAAGTTAGTTACTTCCAAATCGATTTCACAGATACTTTCCCCATTTTGAGTTCCTGAATTGAATAATTTCCGACTTTGACAATAAAATAAATAATATTCCCAATCGATTCTATTTGATTGATTTCTTTGTGCGCTTTATTTAATTCATGAGATGGAACAAGGATCGACTTAATACAAAACAAGTTCTAACTTTAGATCTAGCCTAAATCTTCGAGCCAGTTACTGTATTTTGAACTTTATTCCGACAATAATAAAGTTCCTAATGCAAAATTGACAACTTAGACTCGGGTTTAACATCAGTTTTTATAATAAGAACTTTAACTTTGTCGGATTACAGTTCGTAATTTAAAAATGGCTGTATGTTTAAACCTGGGTTTTAAGATAAACCGTGTTTTGTAATAAAGTCAAGAGTGACTTGTTAATGAGGTGTTTTCATGGCAGAACGACTTTGAATTTGAAGTTGACGTTCCAAAGTTAACACAATAACTCAAATTCAGTTCTGTATTAATACAATATTTGTTAATTCCACAGCAAATTCTCACGAATTTCAGAGCCAAGTTTATAGCCGAGGTATTTGTGACGTCGCTTGCAAATAATTTATCGTTCATGTACTGTTACACTGGTGAAGGAGTAGATCCTGAAGCTTGTGTTTTAAGTACGATAAGAAGAATATGACGTTGGGGAATAGGTGTGAATGTAATGGTAAAAATAAAAAAAAAAGCTGTATACTCTTACAGTATCAAATATGACCTACTAAATAGATTTTAAACATCACGCTTATAATTGCCAAAAGAAAAACTAAGAAATGAATGTGCCTAGTAATTCGGTGGACCTTGAAGCTTCAATACGGAGCGAGGTCGTGACCTAATGAGGTCAGCAGTATAATGACACTGCACACGGTGTAAAAACAGTCCACGTGAGCTTCAGCGAACTTCCTGATGCGCTGCAGTACCGGGGCAACCCCATCAACACCCTGAATGCATTATTGTATTGGATGCGAAGGGCGCCGTATGATTTTTGAGTATAATGAACCCACAGACTGCAAGTATAAAAAGACGTACAGTAAGCACTAAATGCACTATATTTAGTGCTTACTGTACGTCTTTTTACCTCTTTAGAGGCACGCCTGAATCTGCGGGCAATTATGTTAGCTCTCACACACAGCGCCCTCCGCTCCCTGTCAATATCCTCATCGTCTTTGAGGAAAAATTTATAAAGAAGCAATTTAGTTAATATATACTACTACTACTACTACTTTATATATACTACTTTTATACAATGTGATAGGGGTGAGACTTCTAACCCGTTAAGGCTGAGTACTACATCTAATTTTATCGACAAAAAAAATAGTATGGGGGGTTGAACCCCCTTCCCCTAAAAATTATGGCTATTTGAATATTTTTTTTTAATGTACTACGGCGCGCTTGATTCTTTCTAATAACCTTGGCTAACTAATTCATTACTTTTTTCATATGTTTGATAATGTTTTGGTGAGAAAAAAAAATCATTTCTGAATTATTTTGACCGAAAAAATCGCTATTTTTCAATATTTTCATATTATTTTTTTTGTCGATATTACCCCCCATATTATTTTTTTTGTCGATAAAATTAGATGTAGTACTCAGCCTTAACGGGTTAGAAGTCCCACCCCTATCACATTGTATATACACTACTACTACTACTACTTTTATATTTTTTATATATACTACTTTTAGCTAAAGCTTATACACTACTTTGTCCCACCAGGTACAGTTTGTACCGCGCCTCAATGACGCGAGTGTGAGCGAAGTCGCTCGAGGCGGCGGGAGATCAAAGCGACGACATTTGCCGGAATAGCTTTCTACAGTAGGTTCTGCCCGTGACTTCTTCCACGTGAAATTTCACCCTCCCCCCATACACCATCTTAGGAGTGGAAACTCGAAAAACCCTTTCTTAGTGTATACCTACTCTTCACAAAGAACACACCCTCCAAATTTCGTCTCTAGGACCAGCGGTTTAGGCTGTGCGTTGATGTAGGTTTCATAACGGCCAATGCTCTTAACACATAATATAACAACGTACTACTAAAATGGTGGAACATGTTTGTTTAATAACAGGGGTACCCTCAGCGACTACAAACAGTAGGTATTATGAACATAATGAAAGGCTGAGCATTTGACCATCAAGTAACGAACCGGCTGACGAGTTAAGACTTAGGTACGAGCTGCTGTACTGTGTGTTTAGTATGAACGAGTACTTACATTTTATCGTTTGTACCGTTGCTACGGCGTAGTAAGTCTACGCGACCGCTACGTGAGCTACGCCGTCGTAGCACAAACATGTCATAGCCAAGATTGACATAATGTATCAACAATAGTTTAACGTGGAGCTTCTTATCTATCTTAAATTTTAATATTCAAATCGTTCTTAAAATTAATTAAAAAAACATGTTAAAACAACACTAGCTTCTTAAAAACTTGCAAACATTTTTCCATTGTGTCGTCGTTCGGTCCAGTGCTGAGTCGTTCAAAATTCCCAGAGCACAGATTGTTTGAAAATCCGGATAAAACTCTTAAAGTCTCAAGACATGCATTATACAACAACAAGTTTAATTTAACAAAACTCTTTATTTGTATTAATACTTTCCTGATTCTTGGAATAAAGCGTTTTCTTTGTATAGGTAATATTATATTTAAGCGTGCTCCTTGGAATGTAGGTAGGAACATTTTAATACTTAATGCACGTTAGAAGCAATCACGTAGTTTGAAATAAGTGTTTCATTTATTTATTTATATTACAATTGCTTGCTGCACTTACAATAAACACTAAAATGCGCCGCAAGCCAACAACATGACATTTGACTAGAAAACTTTATACAAACATTACGTACCGTTATTAACTGAAGGAAGCAGAATTATGCAAAGCAATGTTTAAAAATGTGACGAAAAAATGGCTTTTATGTTTGTTTTATGATTTCCTGCTGGCTATTTGCGCCCGACGAAAAACGGTTTCGTCGGATATAAAAAAGAAAACGGCTAAACCGTTTTTCGTGTTACCTGATTACCTTTACTTAAACTGGGAGCGCGGTTTGTTGGGAATATATCTAATAGTAGCGACATTACCTGAAACAAGAATTTTGTTGCTAATAACCACACTCAATCCCCAATCTGAGGTTCACGAAGCATGTTAGTTCTTAAAATAACTACGAGTACTTCAAACCCAAACTTCTTACCTCAAAGTTATATTATTTTTAACTTCGTAGTATAAATGGTGCATTTTGTTGTACAGTGCTACTTTTCAGTCACTATCATTTATCTTAGCTCGCGCTCTAGCCCCTAGGGAAACACACTTGAGACTGAGTCTAAGATTCAATACCAAACAGGTGAAAATGTTTTGGAAAGCAAAACTAAACTGAACATGATACTTTGTTTTCATATATTCGAACGCAAAAACGAGTAATTTTATCATGATGTCGTTAAATTTTATCTTGTGTAGTAACAATAAAATAGTAATATTTTTGAAAAAAAAAGTAATTGCTAGTTTTGTGTCCGTTTGTCTGTTTGTCCGAATTAGCGCAAAAACGGCTAAACAGATTGAGATGAAACTTGACACACTGTGTAGGTATAACCTGGATTAACACGTACTTTTAAGCTCATAATATTTCCAACATCCACGCGGGCGAAGCTGTAGACAAAAGCTAGTTATTAATTATTAGTTAAATACAGACCAAATAACTGGATTTAGAATAGACAAATAATAGTTAATTATTCAAATACTTGAACAAATAGTATCAAACAGGGTTAATAACGTTAATTAGGATTCAAACTACATACAAATCTGTATGAAAAGCATCTGTTTTCAGAACGCAAATATTAATGGTTGTATAATGCAAACGATTTTCCCAGCAAAATTATTTACACAATCAAAATAATAAGTGTGAATTAATTTTATTAATAGGTTGTTCGTCAATCAATCTGCCTAGCCTTTTCCCAACTATGTTGGGGTTGGCTTCCAGTCTAACCAGATGCAGCAGAATACCAGTGTTTTACATAGAGCGACAGCCTATCTGACCTCCACAACCCAGTTACTGGGTAACACAATACCCCTTGGTAAGACTAGTTTTCTGACTATTGATAGGTAATCATATACCTCAATATTTATGATGTACCTAATAAAGTGTATTCTATTTTTTTTCTTTTTCTGTCTATACTTAGTAGATAATAGTAACAATAGAGATAAAACAAATTGGCGTTCGTTTTATTCCAACACTCAGAGAGATTTAGAAGAGTATGTAATAAAGCCAGTCGTCATTCTTAGGACAAAATGCGTGTTTCTGTGAACACAAGCTATCTTTATTTATGAGCATTTTATACCTTCTGAGTGATTGCTTATCGCAACTCGAGTGTATATATGATTGATACAAAATGTTATGTTTGGTAATAAAAAATAAATAAAATCCTCCAGACCGTATTTCGGCCACGGCGGCCAATCTCAACGGAGACTAGACTTCGGCGTGGGAGATATTATAGTGCACAAGTGTGCGCGCAGACATAGGTGCACTCTCTCATCCCTCACTCTGATAGTCTGATGGGACGGCAATCCAATCAAGTCCAACTGCTTGACGTGCTTTCCGAGGCACGGGGGTATCACACCGCCAACTTATAAACTCCGGGCTGTTACTATGAAATTCTTATTGGGAAAACTCAAAAACACTTTGCCTGACCTGGGAATCGAACCCGGTTTGCGGGTCGGGGGTTGTTTGGTAATTCAATGAAGGTGCAGGAACTTACTATGGTGTTGTAAGATAAGCTATCATTCTCGTAATGCTAGTTTTTACTTAGGAATATTAACGTAGAAAGGTAATCCTTAACTTATTGTTAGCCGTTAGTTATTGTTCATTTTGTATTTAGGTTTACCCATTAAAATTCAACGTTTGTATTCTCTAGAGGGGAAGAGGAAGGAGCTGTATCAAGCGAGGATGTGAACATGGTATACCAACATACTCTACGTTTTATCTTAAAATAATCTTATATGATTTCTAAGCGAGTTTCGTCTCACCGACGTTTCGGTGAACTCGGTTTTAATAGCTAGTTTTGAGAAAAGATGCTGAAAATAAATAATGTATAGCCTGATTTGTATATTTAAAGGTTCTCCCGCTCGAAGGATTTGAAGTTGTACCAAGTCCTTTTGACGTTTCATTTCGTTTTATTTTCTTGTCAAAGGCTTGACGATTTCCAAGGCTCCTTTCTCACAAACATTTGAGGAAAATATCAAGATTACCAGCCGGAAAATTGTGAGGCTCACCATTATAGTGCTTTTATTCGACCGTAACCGAGCGGTTCTGAGTAATTTATTATCCGGTAATGTATTAAGTTAAGAACATTATTAACTTTTTTTAGCACAATTGATATGCAAGACCTACATCGTTAATGAATATATCGTGTATCGAGTATGTGACCATAATTATGCTAATAGGGTCTAAAAACTTGACTGGTCTATTAAAACTGATACTCAATTGATTTTAAAATGAATGAATAAAATCATTTAAATAAATAGTTTAAAGATAAAATGAGTAATAATAAATATGATGATTTATTATGAAAAGAACGTTATTAATGGCGATATGCCACTAATAACGTTTTTTGAGTTTTTTCTTAAAGAATTCGCCATCAAATAAAATATTTTTGATTTTGATATGTCACTCAGAAACAAATCGTAACCAAGCTGGTGGTTTGCCAAGCAAATATTTAATATTAAATTATGCAAGAATAAACTCGAAAGCTGGTATAACTCTGACAAGGAAATGAAAAGCAAAGATATGAATAACGAAATAAAATGTTACCGTCAAAATTAACGCGGGAAGACGTCGAGGCGGCATATAATAAAGACATTATTCATTTAAACGTCTCGCGACGGATTTTTTAAAAAGCAAATATAATAGAACGAACAGGTGACGGTAATTTGAACACGCAACCACAAATTGTTGTGTTGATTCAATTTTCAGAGCTACAAATATTCTGCTTTAGATTTCACTGTAGCTACAGTTTATTTTACAACTCAATTTACCGCGGTATGATCCAGGAAAACAAAAAATGTAAAAATATAAAATGAAACAACTCGTTTACTACCACAGTCTGCTTGAACAAAGAAAAACCATGATCGTGAAAATACAAAAACTTAAGATTTTTATGGAAAAGCTGGCAGAAAATCAACCTTTTTTCTCTCGTACCTATTACCTTATTAAATCTTAAAGATACTCGGTACTGATGGAGGGGCCCGTGGCTAAATAATAACAGCCGCGCAGGTCGATCGATCAAGTTAAGCTACGCTTGCTGCGGTTGGTCTGTGGATGGGTGACCATCTTTACATACCGACACCCCTCCGTGCCTTGGGAAGCACGTTAAGCCGATGGTCCCAGCTGTCATTCGTGGATCTTTGACAGTCGTTACGGGTAGTCAGAAGCCCGAAAGTCTGACAACCAGTCTTACCAAGGGGTATCGTATTGCCCAGTAACTGGGTTGTGGAGGTCAGATTGACAGTCGCTCCATGTAAAATACTGGTATTCAGCTGCATTCGGTTAGACTGGAAGCCGAGCTCAACAAAGTCGGGAAAGTGCTAGGCAGATGATGACACGGTACTGGTGGACTCAATAGGAATGTTAATATAATGAAATTTTTTGTGCGTAGCTGGTACCTACTTATACCTAGTATAAGAGAGACGAGATACTCTTTGAAAACTGTTACAACACGTAGACATAACAAACCACAATGGTCAGCAGATATTGATACCTCTCGGCCTATTGCTTGGAAACAATATATATCAATATCAGTATAACACGTATCTTATATCTTAGGGCAAACAGAAGTATGAAAGAACTTATTTAATAAGTACTTTCCCCTTGCTATATTTGTGCTAAAATTCCGCGTCAGTACTTTCCTGTGTCCCAGTTTGTTGAACAAATTGTAGCTTGTGATAAGTAATGAGACAGTAATTGCTCAAGAGCTACGCATTTTGTGCGCAAGAAGGTTTTATAAACTTAAAAGTTTCGTTTCCCCGAAAGAGCTGTAGGAAACGAGACGAGTAAGGCTTAGTTGACTTGAAAGCCATGTAATGCCAATATGAGAAAACATTACACGTATCGCAACTTCTCGAGCACGTCTGTTTTGTAGACTTATGTTTTAGTAGTGTCGGTGAGCTCCCAGCGTGCTCTGCGTGCAAGCACTATACATCATACATAATATGATCATAGCACTTCAAATGTAAGGAGGCGTGGGAGAATAGCATCGTCAGTCATATTTCCAGGTGATTTATGTTAAGAGGAAATTCGGTTGCGCTATTCTCCATAGAAACGCTCTCGCCTTTTTTATTTCTGGTTAATGACCATAAAGCAATGATTTTTTACAGAATAATAAATATTAAATACTTCTATGTCCCTATGTTTTCCTTTTTGATGATACATTATTTTTATACGCACTATCAACAGAGGCCTAGTGTACAAATTTGACAACTATTAATGAAAAAAGAAAAACATAGGAACACAGTATATATCCTTCTTATTCAGTTTATAAAATATCATTTAAATTGGTCTAATATTGGAGGAGGAAATAGGCGAGAGCCAAACCTCGAATTATGACTTTTTACTTAGACTTTTGAAAGAGTTTCTCCTACCGCATTTCCTCTTAAGACACAACATAAAGATTTTCCGAGCTTTGGCAATATAATTTTGGTTTGGAAATATAATAAGGCCAAGTCACGTGTCAGGGTCACGTGAGTACATACTGGTTTCGTTCATTTTAACATCCATCGTTGAATAAAGATTTGATTGTTACAATAAAATAACTAGACACAACCAAATAAGGTTACCGTGGTATTCATTCCAGAAAGCTTTTAGTTAAGCTGAGCTGATTAAGTTTAGCATAAAATACGAGCCTCTGAGAGTGCCGCTTCTAAGTGCGACAAGCATAATGTTTACAAAACCAGCCAATTAGCATTGTACTAGTGATTTAGGCAAATGCTTGTAATGTGGAAATTATACAGGTGTTCAAACAACGTTAGTAAGTAAGCTCTGTCGCTGTATTTCATCACATTATTCGCTTCAAACATTCTAAAGCTTGTTAAGCTATCCACACGGATATACTAGGGTGCTATCAGCCGGTTGTCAAAACTAACTGAAAGTTTTTCTGAGGAAAAGTTTTATCTTTACATCTTGAAAGCAAACTTTTAAAAAAACTACTCGGGGCGACTGCAAACTGTTAAGAGCAGTACTTTTGTCTTTTGTTTCACGCAAAATATATAAACAGGAACCACATAGTTTTGAATTAACTAACAATCATGAAGAAATGAAAATGCGCCTACTGTTTCATCAAACACTAAGAACCTACATGAAACGAAGACGTCGTTGTGATGGATAATATCTTTAAACAGACTGCCAGTAGCCAATATTGCAGCTTGATTCATTGAAATGTATGCTCTAAGTTTGACGAATAAAGCTCATTTTACGATAAGAGTACTAGTGGAGTCTATTGGGACAGCTGAACAATCGATTGCTCTGATGACATCTATTGAGAGGGTAGGCTTGACACTGCCGCACTATTGATGAATGTTATCGAACAACCGTCAGAGTAACGGATAGTATTTAATTTATTTATACAGTAGCTGCGTCAGATCAGATCAGACCGTGACATTGTTATATTGTATTTTGGTGATCCAATTTAGATCGAAACAACTGAATGGTCTCTGATTTCAATATTTTGCTTTTGTCAACGACTTCTTTTTCCGATGTCTGACGACTGCTAGAAGGAATGTATTTAAGAATGTTGAACATACTTACAGCACTTATGCTGAAAAAAAAATATTTAACTGCGTACAGTACAGTCACGAGCATAAAAATCTATGGACAGCTCGGCAATAATATATGGAAGCCGTATAGAAGTGGCAGCACAAATATGTAACATCGAAGGAACATCAACAGTATCTGGCGAGACAAGCGACGCCAAAATATAGAAGCATCATGGAAATGTGTACGTGCAAAGAAATACTAAAAACATTTAAGTACAGTGATTTAACCAAATTTTTTTTCTTACCTAATACAATGGATATTGTTAGCCATGTAAACGATTTTAATTCTTTTTTTCGTCTTTTGTTTTTACCTACTATGTCGGTATGTTAATTTGCACGCTACACGGGTTTCTATTTCGTTCGGTATTTAAATACGTGAAATGTTTTATCTTGGTAGTATTACAAAATCCAGCACACAGATGTAGCCTTTATTTACCAGTTCTTTGGGCAGATTTGTTTCAATATAGAATTCGTTTTTAAATATATAGAACACAATTCTCGCTAGCAGTCTTGTGGAAGAGTTCCAGCAGAATGGTATAGGATACAAAAGCCTTCTTACGGTATGTCCCAATAAGATCGCTTCAGGAGAGGATTTTTCTTTTACGAAAACCAGGTAGTTTATTGCAATGCAGACCTACAAAGAATTGAAACGAAATTGTTAACGGAAACGGCTTTGTGAACGAGGTCAAAGGCTTTTGATCGTTATATATAACACTAGCTGTGCCATGCGGTTTCACCCGCATAAGTGTCGATCCCATGGGAATATCGGGATAAAAACTATCCTATGTCCTTCCCCGGGACTCAAACTATCTCTATACCAAATTTCATCTAAATCGGTTCAGCGGTTTAGGCGTGAAAAGGTAACATACAGACAGACAGACAGAGATACTTTCGAATTTATAATATTACTAGCTGCGCCCCGCGGTTTCACCCGCATAAGTGTCGATTCCATGGGAATGTCGAGATATAAACTATTCTATGTCCTTCCCCGGGACTCAAACTATCTCTATACCAAATTTCATCTAAATCGGTTCAGTGGTTTAGGCGTGAAAATGTAACATACAGACAGACAGTTACTTTCGAATTTATAATATTAGTATGGATATAGAGCAGTGGTGGCCCAGTGGTATGAGCAGTGGTGGCCCAGTGGTATCGGCCGCGACTTACGAGTTGTAGGTCGTAGGTTCGAACCCAGACAGGCGCTTTACTTTGTGTAAATTATTTCATCACCACTGCTCTCAAAACAGTAAAGGAAAACATCGTGAGGAAACCGGCATGTCCTAGAACCAAAAATTCAAAGACATGTGACATCTACCAACCCGCACTGGGCCCGCGTGGTAGATTACGGCCCACTCCCTCTCACAGAGAGGAGGCCTGTGTCCCAGCAGTGGGAACATTATAGGCTGATGATGATGATGTATGGATATAGTATGGAAGTATGGATTAAGATCCTACCTAAAATGTAAAGTAATAGTAGAATACAAATGAGTAGATAGGTATCCACTAGCATTCCCTCTTAATTTATAGTCTTCAGTTCTCCATAAATCTGCTCTGTGACACCTGTGTATGACAATTTCATATAACTTGCGATCGGTTTGGTGCGGTTCGAAGTTGTTCAATCCAATTCAAAGCTACATGGATTGTATAGCGACCATTCACTGACTGGGAACGTCTCGGCTTTGATATCAAGAAAGTTGATCAGAGAGATGAGTTGAGTATAATAGATGACAAAATGTGAATCTATTTCTTATATTTAGGGAAATTCTATGAGATAGGTAGTACGTACACTAATGTGTCTTATCATGTCAATTAAAGATTTTAATTATTTGTGCAGATAAAATTCAAGCACGTATCGCTATGATATTTGACAGCTAAAGTGTAATGGTGCGATTGTTTTAAAATAATTATTTTTTTTTAATTCTTGTTACGCTTTGACGCTAAAATGGTTTTTATGCAGTTTTGAAACCGACTAAAGCACACATATTAACTCAAAAAGAGATCGTCACCGTATTGCCTTTCGCTTCGCCGTCAACCTAACGTAAGCACGTAACCAAAGCCGATCAGCAGCTCCGATACGTCGTCGACTCGGCTACGGCTAGGCGACGGCGACGCCGCGCTTTCGGCTCGCCGACCGCTGGTTGATGGTGCTGCAGGTAGGCCGCGGGAGGGGTGAGAGGGGCAAGGGTGGACGAAGAGACGTAAGCGCGGGGATGACGAGCCGTAAGCGCGGGAACTGCAATTTGACCACGCACCGCACCGCGCTTCGTGAGCTTGTCCCGACGTGAGGCGATTACGTTACGATTCTGATTAGTATGCGTTGCAGTAGGGAGTTTCATACAAAGAATACTGAATGGCTCGAGTTGATACGGTGACGATCCCTTTCCGAGTTGATATGTGTGCTATGACCTTTACTGACCAGCATTTCGGTATCACCATTGCTCCAAATTAGAATTTCGTGAATTAAAATTTGGTACAATGACAAAATGAGTGACTGGCTTCAAAACCACGTATTATTTTGTCTTTGTACTACCATTTTCTTTAAACAAAAACATCAGGGTGGCTAGATCTTGTCCTGGAGTTTATATAAAAACGTTTTCAGTAAAAATGGATTTTCAAATGTTTTGTCATAAAAATTCTTATCGTAAGAGTTAAAAGCTCGTAATAAGCAGCGAGGTGCTGACATGGTGTATGACGTCATAAATCATGTGACGTCACGCCTGTAATGTCGACTGAAACGCTCCAGTTAGCCGTTTATTCATTTTCACATAATGCCTCGCTTTTTGTTTATAACAATCATTTCCTTTTTCTATCTATTTTTTCTGGAAGTAACATGCTATAAGATTCTGTTGTCTCGAATGTGAACATTTTCGTTTAAGACCCGTGTGACAGCTAAACTTAGAAGGAGACAAAGGAAAATATATTACGAGCTAACATTTATTAGTTATACGATACTAGATTCTAAAGTTTACTAGCATCTCTAGAATGTCGTAGTGTTATTTCTATTTTATTCACGAAGTACCTATCTACTCTGTTAAAATTATTTAGAGTTTTGAATGTAAATTTTAGAGTACATAACTTTAATTTTTTTTTACTGACATTTTGAATAGGTGTTCTTTGAAAACGAGGATGCAGCGTCCGTAGCTTTTTTCAAGTAATGCTATGAAATCCCATAACAAAAAAAATCATTTATAAACAATAAATAATTAGGCATTTATGTGTTTACATAATTATGTTAGATTCTGGGTTAATATAAAAACCTATACCTAAAATATATTCTGAATTAAAAAGCTTCTAAAATTACAAAGAGAATATTCCGGACTAAATTATAACACAGTTCGGCAGCTGCCCTGTTAACGGTAGCAGCTGGTGGCGCTGGGGCGAAGGTGAACCGGAATATCCGCCGGTGATTAGCCGGTAATTATGTACAACGACCGGCAAACGGACCGGATTAACATAAACACGCACGTGGATGCTGAAACCGTAAATATTATTTATTTATTTATTAAAACTTTATGCAGAAGTAAAAAAAAATACTGTACAAAGGCAGACTTAATCCCTATGGCATATTATTACCTACATTTTTATTAAAAATCTTAGTATAAAAAAAAATTGATTAAGAGAAACCAATTTTGTTTCAATACTCACATTGGTTTGAATATTTCAAAAGTTTTCGTAATTTCAGACTAACAAAAAGTTAAGTAAATAAAATCAAAAATTTCCATCAGTATTCCAAAACATCTTCAGTATTCGATTTCATCCTCCATTGACTCGAAAAAGTCCACCTATTCGCGCTGAAATGCTCTTGAATACTAATTTTGTCAAACTTTATAATCAACTTTTCTGCCTCGAACTCCCGAGATATTTAATTACACAATGCTAAGTCGAGATATTCACACTTTGGTTTTCGTTTTACAAACAGCTACAGAAGAACAGACTCGGAATAAATAAATGAGGAATAATTTAAGAGGTAAAAGGGAGGGGAGGGGGGTGAAACGTTAATAAGTTATTTATTTGTGTGCAGGTTCATGTGGTCTCGCTTATTACAAGTTGGATTTGTGTTGTGGATGTTAAACAACTGCTTAGGAGTGTTTGCTAGACTTCATTAATGTTTTTACATGTTTGGTATTTCCTTGAGAACTCTTTTCCGTTGGGCAAAGAAAACTATTTCAACAATTAGGTAATACATGACTTGATATTTTTGTATATAGTTAGTTCATTGAAATAATAAATCCTACTTCCTACTAATATCATAAATGTGAAAGTTTGTGAGGATGTATGTCACTCTTTCATGCAAAAACGACTGAACGGATTTTGATGAAACTTTGTAGAAATATAACTTATACGTAAAAATAACATATAGAATACCTACTTTTTATCTCGATATTCCCACGGGATCGACACTTATGCGGGTGAAACCGCGGGGCGCTGCTAGTCCATACTAATATTATAAATGCGAAAGTGTGTCTATCTGTCTGTCACCTCTTCACGCTTAACCCTTCGTATGCTTAAACGTGGATCCACGCGAGACACAACGGCTTTTTAATTGTGTCTGTAGTTACGGCATTCAACCGACTAAACCGCTGAACTGATTTAGATGAAATTTGGTATAGAGATAGTTTGAGTCCTGGAAAAGAACATAGGATACTTTTTATCCCGATATTCTCACGGGATGGATACTTATGCGGGTGAAACTGCGGGGAGCTGCTTTAGCAAGGGTGACATAAAAAGCAAGAACAACTTCTGAAACTATAAAATTGTCATCATAAAACCTACTAAAACGAAGCAGGTCTCATGTGGTGAATACGGTTCATATTCATCCGTATTCGCAGTGCACTGGATCCTTACTTCCTATATTCACTGCCGGCCACCATTGTGCTCGTCACATTATATGACAACGCATATTGTTCGACGGTCTTTCATGATTTTATTTGCATTTTTTTACGGCTAAGTCTAGTTTACTGTAGGTGCGTGTACAGGACATTAGACATTAGGAATTTTATATAAAAAAACCTTTCAGTTTAAGATTGATTGTTTGTTTAGATTGTTTTTGCTAGGGCAAACCCGTGATAAAATTAGTGCACTTTTCAAAATGTAACATTACAATTTATTCAAACACAGCATCAGTATGCATACATTTTAACAACACAAACGGTATTCGTATTTAATGAGGAGTTGTGCTAAAATATTTCCTTAAACAAGTATGTTTGTGTTGCCTCAGGTATTACAATATGGTAAAACGAGCTTCCTCGTCCTCGATATGACTAGTCCTCGATATGACTTTAAACTGTCGTGCATTTAGTATTGAACTAAATGTAGAACGCCACCTGTAGGCTATGGGATAAATACACCCAAATAGGCTCGGATGGAACAGTCGATATTAGTGCAGGATATCAACTCAGGGCGGCGGCTGATGAACATCTAGCACGTCAAAGGCGGCGCCCACGGACCCAGTCAGGCGGTCCACTGTACACCCACCAACTCGCACTAGACAAGCGCGGTGGGTTAATTTGCCTAAACCTCTACTCTCTCATGAGAGAGTAGGGAGGCCTTTGCCCTGCAGTGGGATGTCACAGGCTAATAAGGTAAAACGAGCTTACAGAGTTTGTAGAATAGATGCTGCACGAGATTTAGGTTACCTAGTGGTAAATAGACATAACATTGAATGACTATGTCGGAGACTTGGAAAGGTTTTATTAGCGAAGAGAGACATGTTCCTACACCCTGCAATCTAAGTCATTTGCACATATTCTTTTCCTCGATACGTACAATAAAGTATATCACCATGACTCATCGCTACCTCATCAATTGTTTTTCGGTCAAGTGCCAGCAATTCATCAAGCTGTCGTCTTTAATCTCCTCGCTCCGTCTTATTGTAGATAACGTTAAAACCGACAATGGTAGGATTATGCTGACGGTGTGCTCAGCTACGCTATATTATTATTTTAGTCTTTGTTTAATCCAAGTCGGTTCACGCTCACGTATCAGAATTATTCTTTAAAAGCAAAGTTAAGAGTGTCCTTCAATCCAGAATTTGAAATTAAAAGCCAAAAATAAAATAAATTTCATAGCCGTGTATTAATACAATTAATTATCAACTTTTTATCCAATTAGTCATTAGCATATTTAGTACAAATCGAAAATGCGTGACAATCAGAAGTAACTTCATGGTGTTTTTCTGAAAAGAAAATGTTAGTTTGTAAACGTCATCTAGTTACGTCATGTTGTCAATTTGAAGAAAAATCAAATATACGATTAGCTATTTTGCTTAAGTCCAACTTAAGTAAAAAAGCTAATCGTATATTCGATTTGATTTGTGTACTAAACAGGGGTGTTTAATACACAAACACCACCATGACCATGACCATGCACGTATTTGAGCAATAAATTGCTAAACTTAGTTGCACTAGCGGCTCCCTCTTGAATAAATTTGCGACACTTCGGCGCAATGAAAATGAATCTCGTGTTTTGATTAATTTATGTGACTCCTGCAGCGGACAAAGTGCTGACATGTTAATATCCAACAGATTAAGAGAAATGGAAGAAAGTGAACGATTAAGACATTTAATTTTATTTGTTTGATGAAATAATCTGAACCAGTAGCCATAGTTAAGTTCAAGAGGAAAAGCTTCTTTTATCATTTGCACACTTAAAATTATGTTTACACCAGGAAGAAGCTCCATTACATATGTAGCGTTGCGTACAGTTAGTTAAGTGCACTCTACAGACACGTGCCGACGGGCGACGAAAGTGTATTAGTTTAAGACACCTAACTAACTCTGTAAATATGGACAGTCTAATTACTACACCAGACACGGCATTTATAATGAGGTACTGCTCCGCAGTCGAAGATCATAATAAAATAAAATGAGAGCAAGCTCGACCTACAATGTTAGAAATATAAGATAAGTTGATTCTAGAATTTTGAACCTAAAAAGTTTTATTATTTCAAGATAAAGCGCTTGCCTTTTGTCTTTTCACTTTTCTGAGAGGCTTCTTCAAAATATAGCACTAAATTCTTTTTACACTCGTTGCTTTTCGTTGACTTGGAAAAAACTGGTGCGGTTAATGTTACATCCACTGTCGTCTTTAAAGTTTCTTTTGGTTAGTTCAGTGACTTTTTACAAAGGGCTTAATTCCCTGCGGTGGCTAGAACTGCCGTCAACCATTGCGTAAAAGTTTTGGGAAACCTCAACAGCCACTTTAATTTTATCGCTTCTACATGGTAATAAAGCGTCCCTGGGTATTAAAATGTTTTAGTATCATAAAACCGTCCCAACATTTTGTCCTGTGGCCATAAACGAGCTCAGAATATTATCCAGTCTGCCTGAAAAAATTAGAGTAATAAACTCACCGGTCCTACATCAAGAAAACATTATTTTAGTACTTTAGCTTAATACGCAATTGCTTTGATTTACCTGCTTTGATTTATCCTCTGCAGATACGCGAGTCACGAGAATCAATAATTTCACAAAGTGACGTCTGTCACCGAAACCAAAAGTTAGTTAAAACATTGACATTATGAAATCGCAATAACTCTGCTTTCTCTTTAATTTATCAAAACAATCAGCAAGTAGAAGCTTTAAGTAAGACGTCTCTATTAACTTACTTTCAAATTAACTTCTCAACAATTACGTAGAGTACAAGATTATCAAATTTCTTAATGGATATAAATTGGTTTTGGAGTTCCGTGTTGTTATGATATTTTCTAAAGTCTAACGTATAAATTTAGCGTTTCCGGCTTTGCCCAATAAGAAATTAATTTAATATCATTAGACAAACCGATTTTGTCTGCAAAGTAATAGGGCTCAGAAATTGTGAAAATTTTTGTTCAAGTTTTACTTAAATCATAATTATCGTCTAATTAGAAGAATAAAAGGGACCGCTTTATTTGCCCAGTTGGGAGTAGTATCCAGTGTTGAGTTTTAGATCTGGATTTTGAATTATAGTACGTACTACTGTAAAAACAAACCACCAAGTAGTGAAATCTAATAAGAGTAAGAAGAGGAGTATTTTCTTTTTAACTATTCTATTATGAGAAAACTTTAAACAAAACGTGGGGAAAAACAAAACCTTTCGGGGATACAGGCGTGATATTACTTTATGTTAAACAAAACTAGACAAGGTATTGTTAATGTAGGCTAACCTAATAATATACCTTTTTAATGATTCTAAAAATAGGTACCTACGCCTCACGCGAAGTTAAATGGACTATAGACTTTTTTATACTATCCAGTGTATATTGTCTCGTGCGGAAAACTTTATTTATTTTCACTATTCAATCTGTTAACCACACAATGGCGAGCTGTCCGAACAATTACACCATAAATAAAGCGCGATTGTGGCTTCCATGACGAGGGTACATGTCATGTCACGCGGTACACACACTGTGGTGGCACAATTGGGTGATAGATGGAAAAAAGATAAACGAGTTAAAATATAGTACGGAGAAGTCCTAAGGCCTCTGTATTTAGGAGGATTTCCGTAGTTGAAACGAAGTGAATACTTAATGCTTTTTTGTACTGCATAAATACCAAGATAAGATAAAGATAGGTATTTGTAAGTTTACATGCAAAGAAGACAAACTAAGGATTAAATCTATGATTTAATCATCAAATGGTATTTTTAAAGCCCCTAGGGTCGTATTTATGAACTATAAATGTCATCATGATTCCAGTGCGAAAAGGGGATGGTGCTATCGGTCATATATAGATGTGTCTCTCTCTTACACTGGAATCATTTAACCGGTCAATCTCCGCGCGTACCCTATGTATTATGATACAATAGATAATCAATTGAGTCTCATTAGCGGAGCTTGAAAGGTCATACCGTCATAATACGGCACCTGTTTGAAGTTCTAGGCATTACCTATAAGTATTTTGGACTTACAATATTCTACTCTGAATTTCAAACCACGCATTTATTTACACGAGTGTAGACAATTATTGAATATTAGGATTTCAGCCGTTTTGTTATTATGCTACTCGTATAACTACGGAAGCAATTCTTTATAGCGTTGCGTATCTTTTTAATACTGCCATTAATTATATCTACTTCATCGTATCCGTAGATCTCATATAATCCTCAGTGATTAGCTATTGGGTATCTTTCTAGCGGTATCTCACTAAACACGAATCATTATTCACGCGCACGCTGTGTGACGCCCCTTTCAATTAGTGCGCGGTGATTCATGGAGTTTTATATAGGTATATCCTTTGTTAACGAAAGAACTCGGGATATATTTGGATGGCTAGCAGTATTAGAACATAATATACAAATTATTATGCTATTTTTGTGGCTTTCATTAAAAACAAAACAATTTATTTCCCTCAGAGGACCAAAATCTTCTTAAAAGAAAACTTTCTACAAGTATTTGCGGTTCTGGGAGTTATGATCAGTCCCCAAATGAAGTATAAATATTTTTTTGTGCTTGCATAAATTATGTTGCTGCTCTGGCCAACATTATATGGCATTCTAATAAATAAAAATCTTATTTCATAAGAGTAACGAACCAAACGGAAAGAGATTAGATTTCCGTATTACAGTAAATTCTGTTTCCAGATTCAGTCAAGTCTAATAATGTGGTTGTAGATGTAATTTTGTGCTTCAGGCTTCACAGAATGTGGATGATATAATTTATTTTCCATCATGAAATGTTGATCATCGCTACTTCTTGCAGACAAGTTACGTAATAACAATACAAATCTAAATAATCAATCATCGATTTCATCTCATCTGCATGTTTGTTGTTACTATTGAGCTCATAAATGCTCGTTTCATAAACAACGTCGACGTTGATACGGTCATTGAACATGGTTCGACGTTTGATATTCGTTTTGTAATTAATTAAAATATTGTATTGCGTTTTCAGTCTGTTGCCACAAAGCCACAGGTTCAAAGTACAATAGTAGTAAACATAGTATAAGTAAACAAGTGACATAATTTTATTTTTCTGAAAATCGTGTACTTGTCAGGACGGTGTTGATACTCAAACAACAACTTTTTAAGTACCTAACTATGTGTTTATTCAGACTTTGATCCGCCCACACAGTCTTCAGTGGCCTGGAAACATTGGTCTTCTAAAGAACATTTCGTTACCTACCTTATGATTTTATGTTGATGGAATTCTCTTGTAGCACTAAGCTGGTAATTTTAGAATTGTTTTGGGTATAAAGTCTGCTGTTAAATTAAAGTTAAATTCTATGTTATTGCGGGACACAAAAACCTTGGTTTGCAAACACATTATAAGTTTACTAAATATATTACTTAAAAGACCCTTGTTAGTTTGACATAATAGAAGCTAAGTTTTCCCAACAATATCATGTATTTTGAATGAGAAACCCAACTTAAAAATATCGTTAGCGGCCAGAACGATCTAAGAAAATGGTATGGGTTTAACGCGATAATACCTTAGTTATACTAAATGCTAATCGAAAGGCTATCACGCACACCAATGCCTCCATAGCTTGATATCTCAGCCTACATCCAACACTACCGCATAAAATTGTCCCTCACTGAATTAATAGCTCAATTACGGCGCTCTTTTCTTGTGCTCTCGATTTAAAAGTCCACTCTCGTATTCAGTAGATGATCGTTTGTGACTCGACCCTTTTTTTCATCTAGTCTGGTGTACTCGATGATGACTGTTTTGATATCCAGATTAGAGATCGCGGTCAGTCGTCCCAACACTTGATACAACAATTGTTCAGATAGTGATAGCGCTTACCTAATTTGGTGTGCGCTTAGTGTAGTGTGGAATAGAATTCGGTCTCTATTTACATTCTTAGTAGCATAGCACGTGCTCATGAAGAACAAGTACTCTAGATTTGTACTGCTGAGTTAATAAACAACACAGAACAAATTTTATTTCATAGAAATAATCTGTTGAAGAAATAAAAATACTGATTGTATTGAATACGAACTGAAAGTTAATGAATTTGCTGGATACTAATAAAAGCCAACTGTTTGTCTGAGCTCAGTTGATTATTACAAAAGTCGAGGGACATCGGAAGTGAAATGTAAGATAAGAAACTTGGAAATTATTATTAAAAATATGGAGAACTGTGCCAGTATTTGCTGGGTTTAGTTTGACATTAATCAAATTAACATGGTTACGACCAATTTACCTGAATCTTTGAATTTAGTATCGTACAACGTCTATCGATGTAGCCGTCTGTAAAATTTCGTAGCAAGATGCGGCGTAGCGGCTCGTAGCACGTCGTAGCGGTTCGTAGTGGTTCGTAGCACGTCGTCTTCGGGTGCATACAAATCCATTACAATGAGCTTCTTATGCATGATTTTCTCAAATCCCACTCATCTGGTCGGAGGTAAACATTTCTCTGTTTCTCTTGAAACTTTGGACTGCATTGCTTGTCATGTTTATATCATCATCTGCCTAGCCTTTTCCCAACTATATTGGGGTCGGCTTCCAGTCTAACCGGATGCAGCTGAATACCTGCAGTATTTTACATGGAGCGACTGCCTATCTGACCTCCACAACCCAGTTACTGGGTAACACGATACCCCTTGGTAAGACTGGTTGTCAGGCTTTCGGGCTTCTGACTACCCGTAACGACTGTCAAAGATCCACGAATGACAGCCGGGACCAACGGATTAACGTGCTTTCCGAGGCACGGAGGGGTCTCGGTATATAAAGATGGTCACCCATCTACAGACCAACCGCGGCAAGCGTAGCTTAACCTGATCGATCGACCTGTGCGGCTGTTATTATTTAGCCACGGGCCCCTTTGCTTGTAACAAGCAGAGGGGCCCGTAAACATAATGTTTATTTTATGATTTTACAACTCTCAACGCAACTTTATGTGTATTATTTTAGGAAATTATTTATTTACAAGGCATCAAATCTGTCTATTTCATAAAAATTTTTGGTACCTAAATAATTAACGACGCAAAAGTGTGACCGATCCCGACGTGGTTATATACACGAAACGTGTGCTTAATATTCCGCTTTATCGATATAGATTGATATAACATAAATACATATTCGGTATCGGATCGAACTGAGTTAAATATACTCTTGTGAATATTTATAAATTCGATTTGGTTCTGAATATCACTCGTATGACGAGTCAACATATTTCATCCCGAAATATGTCCGGAACGCTTGTATTTCCAATCAACTGCAGTTGTCTAGCTGAATGATCGACCGGACACACTCCATCTACGAATATTTTATGTCGTCCTGACACGGCATGACAATTTCGGAACGGAAACTGTGGTCAGAATAGGACGAATACGAAGTAATAAGCTTCTTATAATATTCTTATGTTTGCACCAATATAGAAGAGTTCGTGTAAGTATAGCTAAGAACTGTTCTAGTAACAAAGCTACACTTATTCACTAATTTCGCGCGCGTCTCCTTTTTAAGGAAATTTCTCGCCGGCTGGTAGATACTTTACGTGACCAAAGGGCTGGGTCGTTCTTTGACCAAAGAATTAGCATTGCCATTCAACGTGGCAATGCTACCAGTCTTCTGGGCATGTTTCCGGATGACAGCGATGCGGACGAGTACTTCGACGCCTACGTGTCCTTTGTTTTTTTTTTTATTTATTTGTATAGTAAGTTAGTTAGTCCTTTTTTTTAGTATCTAGTGTATATAGTTAGTTACATAATTATAATATATAATAGTCTGATTTATACATACAATAAAATAGTATATTACTAATTTTATATTTTAAACTGATACTGTTCCGCAAGAATAAGTAAGTGGTAATCCTGTAGGTAATGTATAGTGGTACAAGATCAATAGCCAAAAGTATAAATTCGTTTTGCGTTCATATCCCCAAGGAAACGTTGTGACCGAATATAAATAACCTAACCCCTTCTTGCGAAAATGGTCTCTCCAAAAGGGTCGTTGTGGATGTAGAACGGAGTCACTCGTGGTTCATTCTTTATCTCACAAAAGCCTTTTAGAGTTCAAGCTATTGTGAAGCTGAGTCCTCTCAGTAAGAATTTGATATCTCGAAATATGCAAATGTAACTTCTTACTTAGGTAAAGGTTGTACGAGGCTTTGACTTATTATTTTAGCTTTTACGTTGTGTAATGGGTTCAAATGTGTTCCATATAGATAGACACACATTCAGCAATCAAGACTGTTAAGGTTATGGTTTGAATGCAAATAATACCTATGTACAGACGCCAGCATATCAAGCTACTACAATCTGTCAAATTTCTTTAATAGATTTTCAACTTTATCGCTAAAGCATAAGGTTCAAAGTTGATTGGGAAAATTTGACAGTTTCGGGTAGCTTGATGTTCTGGCGTCTGTACATCAGAGTGGGGTAAAAATACAGTGTAATTTTTATTTCCATTACCAAGTAATAGGGATGAATATTTCTTCACATAAAAGCTCTGAAAATCTCTTGAACTTCCCAATATCGGAGTTGTGGTGGTCACAAACGCAGATAACTAAGCCGATTTAAACTGAATCCATTACAAACAAAACGTTTGCCTTTATAGTCTTGATCTGATACACAAACTTGAGAAACATTCAACTAGAACAGCAATCCTAATAACTATTTGAGGTTCGGCTGATCCCTTTCGCCGAAATCATGATATACCTGAACTATTAATTATGATTAACAGTAGATTTTGAGGCTAGGCAGGCACAGTCAGACCTTCATTAACACAATCATACTCTACTAATAGGTATCAAAACAAAGCTAGGATAGACGCATGTCAGCCGCATCTGTCTGCCGTTACATGCAACTGATAAACGACTGTGTTTGGTACGTATGTCGTAGTCGATCATGGAAATTTCTAGTGTGGGAACGCATTGCTGGGGCAAGGCCGCTGAGAGAAACAGCGAAGCACTTGCTGTGTCTTTTGATAGCATACCAGACGCCTTCGATCTCAAAGGCGTCTGGTATACTAGTCAGTTGGGTAAGCTTCCCGGATTCAGCATCCCTGCTGACTTTAATAAGTGGATTTCCGACTTCCTTAGTGAGCGAATGATCAGAGTAGTCATAGATGGCTGCGCATCGGTTTATATTACCATTGATGGTGTTCCTCAAGGGTTTGTTATTTCTGCTGCATATCAATGACCTGCTACACCTTGGTGATATCGGGTACGCAAATGAACAGTCTCAGAAAGATACCTGTTCATTGCAAGAGTCAGCAGAGAGGAACTCATATATGCCCTCAGACACTCGTAATATACCTGTTTTTTTTTAAATTTCTGTGGGGTCTACCTACATGAATTAACAATATTTGAATGCTATTGCATTATTAATTTAGGGTGAATTTTTTCAATAAAACTGAACGCGTCAGCACATCTAAACCGCGTTCAAGATAATTAGAAATGTGAACCACGTGCTGCAAGAAATGGAAGTGTCATCAATGTTGTGAAATATTGACACTGACATTTTTTGAACGTGGTTCACATTTCTAATTACACATCATTGTCTATAAACGTTTGTTTGATTAATGAGAGATTGTTTTCTATTGTAAGCCGAGTAATTCATTATTAATACCGTCTAGCTGGATACAGACCTACTTACATACGATAATAATTAGTAAACATAAAAGATGTATTATTTAGAATTATCGTAATAGTTTGCTAATGGTCCTTTGAAAAGCTTAGTGGATTAACAATTTGTCTTGGAGTGTATTTTAGTACCTAAGTTTTCACATTTCACATTATAGTAGGTAAGGGTCGAAATGTAACGAAGGTCTGAATGTAAGTTCGAACGACATTTGTGAACTGAACTTGAATGAGTTTCAGTCAGCATACGTTCCACATGTAATGTGTTGAATGTACTTTCTCACAAGTTAAGAGTTACTAACTTATAGAAACTTTGTCCCGATAATGTCATTCGACTTCAGTAGTAACTATTACTTTGTCATGAATTTATTTAGAAATACGCTATCGATTGTATGTAGTTTCTGACTTTATTATTAACCAGAAAACTAAGTTAACCTATGGGAATATTGTAAAAAATATCATGGCTTCTGACATAAATCAGATTACGTAGTAATAATAAAAACGCATAGCACCTGAGCTTTCCCTACAACAGTAAATACAAGTAGGTACCTTTATAACGACGCGTGTTTAATACAGCAATGACGTTTTATTTCGAAGTGTCAAACAATAAGAAACGTATTTCTATCGCAGTACCCTCGTAACACGCGTCTCTCGGCGATGAGCTGACAAATATAATAATAATAATTTATTTAATAAAACGTTTATGTATGTACGTTTACGTAAATATGGCGAGTCTTGGGACCTGTCTGTATTATTACATAAATATAATAGAACTTGTAAAAACCAGCTCAGTACGAAGTTACAGATATTGTTTAGAAAAAAATAATTCATACTTTATGTTTAACAATTAAATGTGCCTTTATTTGACTCTTATGTTTGTTTTCTAACTCTATGGGCACAGAACGAACTACCGCCAAGGCTGACCAATAAGGAACGGTTCACAATTTTACGAATGATAAAATCGGACTGATTCCAGGTTCGTTCACAATATTTTATATAGTAAGCAGTATGGTTTCAGTTCCCTATAAAAGAAGCTGATACTAAATGATAACAGAGGCTTATAGAATAGAAAAGACATCGACATTTACATATAAGTACCTCGCGCCAGCATCAAGTACATGTAATAAGATTTTGATAGAATGTGGAATAAAGTTTTGTAAATCTCCTTTCCTGCTGAGGGCCCAGTGTGTAACTCTATGGGCACAGAACGAACGGGGGAACCGCTGGTGGCCAAAGCAAAGAGTTACAAATGAAGGTGTTGGTTTGATTTTGTTCGGTATCATGTTCTATCTTGGGTTGACTTTACCCTTAACCG
Source organism: Amphipoea lucens (assembly GCA_947508005.1). Lineage (NCBI taxonomy): Eukaryota > Metazoa > Arthropoda > Insecta > Lepidoptera > Noctuidae > Amphipoea > Amphipoea lucens. The sequence continues at coordinate 6,493,959 of OX382373.1, read as the reverse complement.
TATCAGCATAATTTTTACGGCAGTTTCATATACCCAATCTTCATCTGCATTTTCTTTTCTCAACTATGTTGGGTTCGGCATCCCGTTTTACTGTATTTATTTTCCATTCTTCATTCATTAGTCAAAATGAATTTCGTTTTAAATCCTTATACATTTTAATCATCACCACAAACTCAAGAGCAGCAACCCAACCGTTCTCTTCATTATGTCTCTCTCAGCACTTAATTGTTCCTTTATAAATACCGAGAAATTCTATATCAACAAGAATTAACCTCTAATTTAAAGTAAACTCCGTATTATTCTTGCAAAGTATTTGAAATTGTGAAACATCATACCTACATTAGAAATGTTTTGTATATTCAATACTGAAATAATATAAGACAGGTCGCTTTATAAATGGGTAGTTATACCTTCGTTTAAAAGCGCTATCATGTTAATTATAACATAGTTACGAGGGGTGAGGATGATGTGAATGTGGAGGCAGATTTTACCTTAAGTGGAAATAATTTATGTAACTCTAACAAAATATTGCTTCCTCAGTGAGTTGTTCGTACAGACGCCAGCACATAAAGCTACTACAATTTGTCAAATTTCTACCGATTAGTGGATGGTTAAACGTTTTGGAGGAACTTTAAGTACTTTAAATAGAGTATATAGTTGTTTCATACATATAAATTAAATTTTGGAAACGATCGTTGCCAAGAGCAAAGTTCGAGTTCTAGTATTGGAAATAATCTTTGCCAGAAGCAAGCGAGCGGTTTCAACTTTATTGCTCAAGCATAAGGTTTGATTGGGAAAACTTGACTGAGTTTCGGGTAGATTGATGTGCTGGCGTCCAAATCCAAAATCAAATAATTTATTTGCAGATATGGGTAAGTAGAACTACTTGCTAGTTACTTCCAGAGGGTATAATTAATTTATTCCCACTATCCATCAAAAGACGTACCTACCTACTACATTTTATTATATCATAATAATAATGAGAGATAACCATGCAGCCGGCAGCAGTGGAATAGCTGTTAACATTAATCTATAGGAACATTTGATATATTAGAGTAGTCAAGTCATTCTATCAAATAATTAACTTCTCAGAACTAATGGTTGGCATTGGCATCTACGACAACATATCACATATCACGAGATCGTTAAGTCTACCGACTGAACCTGAGCATCTCTGATCACACTAATATTATAAATGTGAATGTTTGTGAGAGCCCGTGTTTATATTTTTGTTACTTCTTCACGCTCAAACTGCTGGACCAATTTTGATAAAATTTTGTATGGAGGTAGCTGACACCCTGGATTAACATATGGGCAGCTTTTTATTCCGATATTCCCACGGGATCGACATTTACGCGGGTGAAACCGCGGGGCGAAGTTAGTATGTAATAAACATGACCAGAACACGGGAGTGATAAGGTTTACGCAGACTTATCTCTGTCCAGCTGTCTGTTTTAATGTACCGGCGCGGGCTTTGTTAGCGATGAGGTTAAATGGTATTCACGATAGCACATGAAGTTGATGAGTGGAACCTTTTTTATGTAGAAATAAAATACTCCATGAAAGAACATACATTTTAGAGTAAATGGGGTTTGAATACTGAAATTGGTTTGTTGGATAATAAATTACTAACGTTCAGGTTGGTACCGGTATTTTAGGATTGTTCTTAATAAGACAGTTCCCATCAAGCATAATAATATTACGCACGTACATTATGTTGAACCGAGCAAATTATGTATGCGGCTGAAGGGCTAATGGCTGTCACGTGCATGAAAATTATTTTGTGAAGTACCTACCCATTTATACCTACGTAATTTATGAAAATGCTTATAATTTTTTAAAGTTACGCAGGATACCGGCAATTTATTCAATAAATAAATCTAAATCGGACAATCATTTCGATGTTCATAAATAAAAATATTGAACTAAAATAAATTTAGAAGCTGGTACCAATTAATTTTTATTTTTTATAAAAAAAAATCGTTTTGAAATAAGAATCTAGGGGAAAAATCGTGCTTGTACTTCAAGTTCAATTTAATTTTTAAGAGACTTCTACAAATAGAAGTATGACAAAAGAAAAAAAATCGCTTCAAGGAAATTATACGAGTAGGTACTTAGGTTTTAGGAGTTTGGCTATAAGCAGTGCTTTGTGGACTATAATTTTTATTTTAAAACTCCAAAAGTATTAATAACGTAGGAAAATGTTTAATATTATGACCTCATATTGTATTGAAGTTTTCAATTGTTGTGTATAGTTATTACGGTTAAAACATAACATACCGACCTTATTCTTTTCGGATTACTGAAAGTACCAGAATCTTGCAAAAGCCAACGATAAATAAAATATTCAGCTGGTACTTGAATAAACAATAGCGGTAAGATCAAGTGGGCGCAAACGGAAGCTGGAATTCAAAGCCGTGATCTAACAGAGCAAAAAGCAGCTAAACCTGAACAATTGTGTTCCGCGGCGGTGTTGTACTTGACTCTATTGTCACCAGGCTCTATTTCCGAAAACTTATTGCTAACACCTTTGGTCTCGGTAAAGCAAAGGCTTTATAACTCGCGCCTGCGTATATTTTTAGGGCTTTTTTCATCCCTCAGTGCTAGGGTTCAATAACTTCAATAATAGGATTTTGTGGTGTGAGGGTGAGAGCAATTATTACATCTGTGTACTTACTGTTTTTTTAGTGCAAAAAAAAACTTCTTAAAATATTTCAGGATTTTGGTCAACAGCTGTAAGCTAGGGCAAATTCACCGGGTCACTCCTAGCTGAGAACTAACATGTTCTTGTGCTGTTACCGGATTATACAGGAGATAAACATACAAATAGAAGAAATCGAGTTACTGAATGCATACTATAAAGGTTAAAAATTCAATTATTTGGTAGTGTTCTCCACAAACACTGCTAATAACACTAATCGAAACTTTTCTTGTTTTGTAGATTTGCGCAGCAAAAGTTGCGAGTGTCCGCACTCACGACCTACCGAACATACTGGCGTCACTCGTGTAGCGACTCATATGTGAACAATGGAATCATCATAAATTAACCTGAAGCATATTCCCTAAAATTGTGACCTAAAAAAGTCGTGACCAGTACCACACGACTAAGTGCCTTCACATCACGTACCGTACCTCTATTCAAGTTGTTTTTTAGTTGGCTAATTGGATGCCAATCTAGCTATTTGTCGGTTCTTTAGCGGGACGGTACAAGCTCAAACGGAAACTCAAAGCATGCGGACTTCGTACATTCTTCTATTAGGTCCTTACATATGAAATTGGCGTTTTGTATGGAAGGAACAAAAAGTCGAATATTTTTTAATATAATATATTTAATTAATCAAAGTATGAACCATTGTTTTCAATGCACTTTTGTCATCTTATAGGTAGTTCATTGATCCCTTTACTAAAAAAACCAGTCGGACGGGAATCAATAAAATCTTTGAAGGCGATTTGGACTGCCCCATCGGAGTTGAATTTTTTCCCTTGCAAAAAGTTATCCAAATTGCGAAAAAAATGGTAATCTGTTGGAGCAAGGTCCGGGGAGTACGTAGGATGTCTAAGACATTCCAATTCAAGTAATGTAACGCAGCAGTCGACGCGCGTTTGCCGGTTTGCTTCAGTCAATTCGTGAGGTACCCACCTTTCAAGCTTTTTAATCTTCCCAATTTGCTTCAAGTGAATTAAAACAGTTTTATCACTAACATCGAAGCCTGCAGCTAACTCGGACGTGGTTTGCGATGGGTCCGCTTCCACAATAGCCTTCAATTCTCCATTATCAACTTGGGTCTCAGGCCGTCCACGGGGCTTGTTCTGCAGGTCGAAATTTCCAGAACGAAAACGTTGGAACCAAAAACGAACTGTGTTTTCTTTTGCAACATGACCGCCATACACATCATTCACCCTTCGAGTCGTTTCCGCAGCACTAGTGCCACGGCGGAACTCGTACTCGTAAATAATGCGATATTTTAAATTTTCCATTTTGTAAAATGAGTGACGCAAACAGAAAAAACAGAAGAAAAAAAACAAATGAATGACGGTCATCGAAGCACAAATACATGAGTAAATAGCTGTACAAATTTGAATTTGGAATTCCTTACCAAAGAGGAGAAATTCGTGATTAAAGTGGCCAGTACGAAAAACGCCAATTTCATATGTAAGGACCTAATATAATAATATTGGTAACAGAAACGTTTTCCTATATGTTGGACGGAGCTCGTGATTTACAGATGCTATACTTATCTCACGTTTATTTAATGTTTTTTTGTAAGATTGTGATAGAACAACGAACCGACAAACTACAGTCTGCTACAAATATAGTAAATTAGATAGTGAATAATTTATCAAGTCAATTCAAAGAACTTTAACACATTTTAATTTTAAATATTACCGATGACGTTTAATCAATAGTTTAAATAAAGTTAATTCGTTAGCAATTACAACTGTTTCTAGAACCACAACGTTTAATTAGAATAATGTTCTAATGATTGTAATGTCAGCTTGCATTTAGTTTGCGGTTTCAACATATTATGTATGATTAAGAGCAGAGTGTTACGCTGAACAACAAACAGCGCAAAGATTAATTATCATAATGTACTTTATTATTATTTGAATCACAAACACACCATGTTTCTATATTTATGTCTGTAATTTATATGGTGTACATAATAAAGAGTATTCTATTCTATTCTATGTTGATGTAATTTGTCATTTGAATGTGTCAAAGTCAAAGTCAGTTTGAATGTGGGTCTAATTACCCATGAATAAAAGTAAATAAAACGTGCACGCGACTGTACTTAACTACTCATCGTGCTTAGGAAATAACAACTTATCTGCCCTTTTCTTCAAAAGACGAAGTAGGTAACCATAATATATATTTTGTTTTATCAAGAAATATCATGTAGTTTTAAGTAAAGACAATGCAATGATTTAGTGTTGTATAAATGAAGAAAGGTGACTAAAGGTGGAATAAAGTTTAACCGGAAGACAAAAGTAAGACATGTTTGTTCTGGCTTCGTGGAAACGAATCATCCCGGTCGTTTGATATCCGTTAGCTCGGCACATTATTCTTTATCTCAACTTCCGCCTCACCATTACTAACGACTTTCTTACTTACAACTTACTTATAACTTATTTTTTTTAAATCTAGTCGCTCCTAGTGTTGTCAGACATCGAAATGCGCGGAATTTGAGAACGAACTATTCTAAATGTATGGAACTGGCAAGTCTTACTTCATACTAAAGCAATGACGACTAAATTGGAATCAATACAACACTTTGCCGCCTGGGAACTAGAGTTCCCAGCGGCACTTTAGCGGAGCTGTTCTTGAAATAAACTGATATTTATAAGTTGAACTGTTACCCACCTACTCGAAGTGTTAAAAATGTATTTAACATGCAAAGAACTTAAGTTTAAAAAAATCCTATTAAAAGCCAACAACAATATTTTCTCGTCGCAGCCACGGTACAGTCGACAACAACTTCGTTACGTTGAACAATTACAGTAATGTGGCACATTATTAACCTCCTTCCAACAGTGAGTTGCTCAAAACTGGAACAAGCACAATTTTCTCCGTCAAAATTTAAATCTACGGGCATTTGTTTCACTTACCTGTACCTACTTACTTTTGGTATGAAGTTTTTAAGAATATAAATGTGCAGTTTCAATTTCTTACACTTAGTTACATTGGCTGCAAACTTGTCTGCTGAGTCAAAGATTTTTCTTTTTATTTTGTTTTATAATAGAAAATATCCATTAAAATATGAATGGCCGTTTAAGTAAATAAAACGTTTCAGTAAATCATAGCTGGTGTGTAATGCAAACTATTGCTTCAACACTGAGATATTTGGCGATCTGCACTAAAAAACTACTAACAATAGGTATATGTCCCAAAGCACAAGCACTAAAGATAATTTATATAGGTACTTTAGTTATTTTTTAAACTTTAAGCAGCTAGTTTCTACAGATAAATTATGAGAAACTAGACTGAGCACCGACAAGCAACGCAATACTATTATTCCCAATGGGCAAATACCTACTAAACCACTCCGTTCATTAATTGGGGAAAGTACCCTAAGGAAACGTACCTGAAGCCACTTGATCCTGGTGATATTCTCGTCGGTGACGGTGAGCGCTCTCCTCTCGCCCAACTTGTAAGTCTCGTCATAGTACATGTACTCAGTGAACGTCAACCCACTGGTAGTGTACTGCTGAGTAAAGTATATCGATATAGTCCCATTCACTATGTCGTGTTCTATTATCCATTTACACTTTATCGGGACGGGGAAAGGGTTGGGGAAGTTTGGTGTCGTTATCGTGCCCACGAGAGCCTTCAAGTGTCCGCCGCAGGTTTGGGGTCCCTGGTGCTCCCTGTCGCGCTGCTGTGCGTGCGCGTGCTCAGCGGCGACACTGAGGAGAGTGATGCTGAGCAGCCGTCGTATCACGAGCCTAGAAAAAAACACGATACTAATTAAATGTTTCATATATTTTCTAATAAAATACTACTGATGTCATCCCGCTATGACTTCTTTCTCCTTATGTATTTGAAATTGCAAACTATTGAGCGTTTAAAAAAAAAAAAAAAAAAAACAATCATTTCTATTGTGGAAAAATTGATGGGAAAAGGGCAGAGACCAAAATGAAGTCATTTATAAGATGTCGCTTGGGTTACTTTAACTGTCTACTTCGTGATAAATGTCCGCCTCTTCGTCTTTTTAAAATCCTTTAATCCAATTCATTGACCCTAGTCATCAATCTTTAGAGTTAAGTTTTAAAACACGATTTCAATTCGTATTTTTATGGTTTAAACTTTATTTTAGTTCCAACGTACAAGATTGGACAGAGATCAAATTAATTTCTCAAGTTGGCGAAGTTCAGAGGTCCGGGGAGCGATATTTTATTTAGAAGTTTTATGGGAGCTTTTCCTTACCTTCATGAGTTTATTATTCGTTGGACAATATTGTAGGGATTTGTTTTATTATAGTTGTTTCCTTTTGAATGATTGCGCTTTACATTGTTTCTGTAAGGATTCCGGAAGGTACCAAATTGAATTAAAATGGCATTGCTGGAATTTTTTTAGCTCGCTAAATTATTTCTGAACGTTATGTTTTCAGAAATACCTTATATCTACTAAAAATATTAAAATTCTGTGTGAATTCTCCACCAAAACTATAATGTGCGAAAGAGGTACAAAAACGCGAATTTTCCGAAAGACGTTCTTGATACGTTGCAGCGTTCCGTTGATTCCGGCGCTGCGGTGAACGTGGTATATTTTCAACTAGTGACAGACGGAGAATTCGATTTAAATTCTAACCCCCTTATTCATAATCCTATTTTATCTCTATTTTAGCTAAAATAGGTTTATAGAACGTTTGTCTTTATCTGTCACGTTGACATTTCTGTTTGTAAGAAAGAGACAAACCCCATTTTAACTAAAATAGGTTTGATAAGTTTTATGAATAAGGGGGTATGAATATACGAAGCCATGTTACGCTGTAGCGTTACATGAATGTTGATCGTATCCATCGCATGATCAAGATATTCAGCTTGATTCCCCCCTAGGTACTAGGTGCTAGGTACTGCTCTTGCCTTCATTGTGAAAAGCTGGCACAGTTTCAATTTATTATTTTTTCCTGTAGACATAAAATAAAACAAGTAAACAGGATGTCAACAAAGTTCTACATAAAATATCATACAAAGATATAACCAAAGCTAGGTATCAATAATAGTAAAGAAAAAAATCAACTTAAGTGCCTTTCTACTTGGTAAACTTTTATAATACATACTAGCTGCTGCCCGCGACGTCGTCTGCCTGAAGGCTCTACAGCACCAAAAATACCTATGATGCCAGTGTCGCTATAGCATTATAAGTAAACAACTTTTTAAATAGGCTTAAAATATAAGATTTTTTTGCAAGCGAAGCATGTGAAGAGAGTTATATGGGAATCCTGCTGAGTTCAGTCATAAGATGTGACCGAAGGAAATAGAGAAAATAATGCAGGAATACATTCCAGGACACAAAAGAGTAAAAATACGTACAAAGGTATCATACCTTACATCACTTCCCAATAAACTACGTTGGTAGTTATGCTGCCAGGAGCCAAAATGTAAAGAGAGTCAGGACTGGTGACGCGGGAGCAAGCGACGTACAGTTGCCCGTGTGAGAAGCAACTCGTCCTGAGGTCGACACCCGCTGCCCTCAGTGTCTGCCTCTATTGATGGTTATCGCGAAGCAAACACTCACGGAGAACTGTACGCGCTTGAACTGGAACGGGAAGATATGAGGTATGAGGGGAATGCGTGGTATAAATACTGCCTCGCCAACGCCACAACCCGTAAGAATTTACGCCTCAATGGTGTGTCTGTAGAGCGAGATGACTTTAGGGTGGGTCCCGTTACACAACTTCAGAGGAGATAGGTTCCGAAGAAGCATAATCGGGACACCGACCTTCAGCTTGATTGTATGCGCTGGAAGTCCACTTGCTGACAGGGAGTTCAGAAATTCCACGGGATAATGTGTGGCGTCATCTTGCTCGACAACAGTGTTTATCGAGGTGTAGACTACTTCATTCCCCTCAATTTCCAAAAGAATGCATTCGTTAATTGCTGCAGCCTGATCATTTTTGGACGTCAAAATGGCCCGCTCACACACCCAAGAATTCTGCGGGTGCAGTATACGACTGATGTCCCCGTACACACAGCAAATGAGTTCTTCTAAGCTGGATACCACTCTACCGAGAGACTCTGGAAGCACCACCTGTCCACCTCTCTCTTCTGGTAGAGTGCCTTCGCCAAGATTTAGAAGGACATTGGAGAATTCTTGAGCACGTGCATTGCCGCCGAGCCGAGCTCTCATAATAATGGTCAAGCGCAGCGTACGAACTCGTGACCACAACGAAGATAGTTTCAACGAAGCATTCACCTCGTCAGCCCTCGATCCCCGTGTCACCACGGGAAGCGTTTGCCGGAAATCGCCACTGAACAGAACAGCTGTGATACCACGCATCAAATGTTCGTTCCTGCGGATGTCCTGCAGGGTTCCGTCCACGGCCTCAACTGCCTTCCTATTGGTCATCGTACACTCATCCCATACGATCAAAGAGCAATCCTTGAGCACGTGTCCCTTATCGCTGTTACGTGACACACCACAAACAGGCGTTTCGGCGCTCTCTAAATCGATAGGAATTTTAAACATGGCATGTGCTGTCTTGCCACTCGGAAGCAGTGTGGCAGCGATTCCCGACGACGCTACAGCAATAGCAATTTTGCCTTGCCTGCTGACCTCTGCAAGTATGCAAGTGGTAACAAATGTTTTTCCTGTTCCACCAGACGCATTCCAAGAAAAACATTTGACCCTGGTTTTTTCCCAACGCTTTCAAGGACGGTGTCATAAATTTGTTTTTGCTTTGAAGAGAACAAAGCGACATGGTCATTTCGCCCGGATCGTAATTTGTCTCAGCGTTATACTCCCGATTTACACGGTCTTGATGCGGTGATGATTGGGGAGCTGGTAACCCATATTCGATCAGTGGATTGCCGCCGATAGAAATGACCACATCTTGAAGTGAACTGAGACAGGTGTTCAGCACGCGTTCATCAGTTACTCCGACTTCGTCTACAGTAGAAACATAACTTTTTTGTAATACTTAACACCGCATTTTTTTTTAAATTGTCGTCCTCAACTCTGCTCAAGATTTTAAGGGTTTTGTTGGAACTTGAATTTGTCAAAACGAACTATACTATACAACTTTTATAAAGAAAATGCACATTGCCATCTATGAATTTTAAGAATAACTAACTACTAACCTCGCCAACATGATCAAATTTAAATTATTAATTTCCAAAAAGTGTCAACATGTAACTTGATTTGATTTTTATGAAATCTCATAGATGGCGCTGCTTCAAAATTTTCTTTATACTACTAAAATTCATTAAACTATGTTTTTTCTGCCCAAGTTACTTAAATGGCGTAGTTTTTATAGTGTTAAGCTAGATAATAGCATGGCTTACTGAAAAACAACATTTAAATATGCGTCGTTAGATTACACGCTGTCACAGAATGCGTAAGAAAAATAAAGATTCACAGCTCCTCCCCCATAGGTGATAGCGTGATAATATGTAGCCTATATGTTGACCCGACCTCTTAGTAATATTCATGCAAAATTTGAAGTAAATCCATGCAGTACTTTTTGAGTTTATCCCGGACATACAGACAAACAGACAAACAGACAAAAATTCTAAAAAATATATTTTTGGCTTCGATATCGATTGTAGATCACGCCCCAAGTATTCTTTTAAAAAAATATTCAATGTACCGTTTTGACTTTCCTACGATTTTATTATATGTATAGATTATGAATATAATAAACACACATTTCATTACATAACGTAATGTAAGAAATTTATTCACTTCCTTAAAATAATTAGGGTTATTCTGTGCGTCCCCAATATCAATTTTGTCAGTTTGATATTAGGCAATTTCGCCGGTTGAATAAGTAGGTAAATTTGCCTGTTTATTTTCGCTCTTCTTCATTTTTTGGTACGAAGCAAATGATTGAATAATGTTTGATAAGTATTCCGCCGCGTACTTCCTCTTATAACTCGATAATATTAACGAAGCTAAAGTTAATATTATCATTACATGCTTGGAATCGTGACCTTCTATAAATACTCCGAAAGATTTTTTTATTAAGTACCTACTGAAAAACTTCGAAGACAAAGCTAAGGCTTTCTGTTCTTTGTTATCATTTGCCAAGGTAATCAAATTTATGTTCTTTCAACATATTGTTCTGCGGTCTTTCAAATCAATGTTCCCATAGATCAAAAAAGGAGTATAGTTATGTAGTTTTTACAAAAAACCCGGGTGGGGCTTCCAATCTAGGTAAATAGACCATACCTCTCTTGACCATATCTGACACATGTGATAGATCTATGTATAGATTCATGAGAATATCATCGGCGTGTATGATAAATATGTAAATACCGTCAGGTACCTGACGCAGGGTAGCGGAAAGTGATCCGTTCAGCGTATGATGTCACACAGCGGTATTTATACGTCACCGACGCGACACATGTCACTTATTTGTTTAATATGAGGTGAACAGAGAAAGTTGCCGGACTTCAAAGTATGAAAGAATAAACTCCCGTCGTTATTTTCTTTGCAGAAGGAAATGTAAAACCCAAACAATCTTCAAAGCTCGTTTCCATATCTGACACTTTCACGAGTCCCTGGTCATATAATTTGAAGTAAGAATATGAGTGAATATGTTATGTATTCGTCTCAAAATTAAGTTGTTGTAGGGTTTCTTATCTATGTCTCATAACTATTTTTTTTAATATTTATATATATATATATTGTTGTACCTATGTATGTATATATGTATTTATTCTTATACCTTAGTTATAAATATTTTCTTTTTTTTGTTCTGTTATTGCACCTACTGTGTATTGTCTCTGCATCACCCTAAGGTAGACTGGTAGAAAATGCCCAAGGCATTAAGTCCGCCTTTGTACAGTTTTTTTACTTGTGCATAAAGTTTTAATAAATAAATAAATAAATATGTAAATGTGACAGGCCTCCCTACAATGTATTAATGCCTTTTCCCACTGTACAACGTCAATACTTATTGCTTTTATCCCATTTATTTACCATAATATTAGGTATTTTGTTCCATTGATATTTGGGACATTGGCTTTTATAATTGAATGGAGAAGCACATCATTACACAGTGTAAACAGCGTTGCGTAAATTGAAACCGCACATTACGAGCATAAGTTCTGGATTTGTGGCAACATTGTCGAATTTTCATTGTTGCATTTGTTAATCTCTTTTAAAGCAATATTTACTTCAGCTAAGGCTAATCGACAGAATGAATTTACTAAATCTAAAAAACTTTAACTCCAACTTTGACAAAGAAAATAATTATACTCTCTTATTTAACACAAGAATAATCAAACAAGTAATTCACCAAGAGTTTATTCTAATAAAAATTATTTATACCAAAGAAAAGAAGAGCTATTATACTCGGATGTAGTCGGATACAGAAGTTTAAGAAACTTCGCTCAGATACCAAGAAAAACACAATGGAGGAAAGTTGTTTGGTACATAACTAGGTATTTAATAATAAAAGGATAAAGAAATGATTTACCAGTAAGAAATAAATACATCGTATTTTTCAGAGTTCGTCATAATCTACACCGAAAATAACAAAATATACAGGTTTTTTAAGTTTTCCGGTTGATAACAATGAGCATATATTTTATTAAATAAGCAAAATAGATACTTTACTATTTATTATTCTTCGTTCAAAATTTATTATAAAAACATTATAAATTTACCTAAAGGCACCACAGAACAATAAACTACAACAATTTACGCTTCGAAGCTAAAAGATGTCTCTACCGTTATTTGTTCAAGCGCGCTGTTTCTTACAAATATTGAAATTCCGATGTGGACTTTTTACTGTTGAAATAAAGAATGACGGGATCCGTAAGGTATGAATTTACTGAGGTCGTACCTACGTTGTTGATTGGATTTTTTTCTATGGGACGTTTTCTATTCCCGGAGTTAGGTTCTGTGCTCGGCAAAAGGCATATACTTAGTGTATCGTTGGAAAAAAAATCAAAACGTTTTGTCGCGTGAAAAAGTCCATTTTTTTATTCTGTAGTTGAATTATAAGAACTCATTATCATCATCGCCTCTCTCTACACACGATGATGCAGGTTTTTGGGTCTGATATAATGTTTTTCGATTTGAAAATTTCGCACGTAGGTAGGTACCTACATAAGTAATTTTTCCAAAGTAATACCCTATAATAATTTGGAAAAGTTTGCCGAAGACGACAATACCCTCTCTGTTGTTATTACAGTAATCGTGCAACATCATAATTCTTTCGCGATCACTATTACGTTAACAGCGAATTTATGCCGTTCTATCGAATAATTTCCATTGCGAATTGAGCTATTTTGCTGTTAGTAGGTACCCATCATAAAGGACTAACAAAGCAACTAGCTCAATTCCGCCCACTTCAGAGACAAACAAAATTAATAGCGGAAACCCATTTTTCGATAACCAATAAAAATATACGATTCCCCTCGGATTCGTTCTAGAACATAAATTGAGATGATGAGCAAATTGAATCAATAATTTATTTCGGAATTCGCGTTCGTATGATAAAATTGTTTTAGTCAAAATGTCTGTATCGCGTCGCTATTACTAAGCATCTTCTGGGCACGCTCGTTCCATCTTAGACCTCATCCATCGCTTTCCATCAGGCGTGATCGAGGTTAAGAGCGGGCCCATTCAGGAATAAAAAAAAATAGTTCCAAGCCTTGGTTTTGATGAATATAAAACACAAAATCCTCGTAATTTTCTTACTACATTGTTTAAAAACAAAAACTTATTCTATTGTTTGTACATATACTACAGTTAACCCGATACCCTTTCTCTGTGTTCACATCCCTTAACACCTAAAGTGATCCATTCTACTTCCATCTGAGGGCATCTCTAGAGGGTTTGTACAAGATGTTTACACTTCAATACTTTTGCATAATATGAAAATAGTGATTTTAGCTCCTAGGCATATAAATATTACACACATTACTTTGAGCGAAGGATTTCATCGCGATTCACAATGTATGATACGATTGCTTCATATGTCTAATAAAACAGCATTATAAATCTTTATTCTTCCATCTTTTATAGTGAAAAAGCTCTCAAAAATCGCTCATAACAGAAATTGTGAATTGAAACTAAAAACATTGTGCTATAGAGAAAATATTTTGTGATATTTATTTTACGTGGATGGTAGAAAAATCCATTAAAATTCTGCATAGAGCTGATGATGCTCTATGCCAAACGATGGAAGTTTACGAGTATACTAGTTGGATGAAAACCAATATCCACGACGAAAATGGCTGCTTTAATTCTACTCGTTATGTCCTTAATTAAGTCTGCCAAGCGTCTCTTGGTCATCTATACATATAATAAAATCGTAGGAAAGTCAAAACTGTACATTGAATATTTTTTTAAAAGAATAATTGGGGCGTGATCTACAATCGATACCGAAGCCAAAAATATAGTTTTTAGAATTTTTGTCTGTTTGTCTGTTTGTCTGTATGTCCGGGATAAACTCAAAAACTACTGCATGGATTTACTTCAAATTTTGCATGAGTTTTACTAAGAGGTCGGGTCAACATATAGGCTACATATTATCACGCTATCACCTACGGGGGAGGAGCTGTGAATCTTTATTTTTCTTACGCATTCTGTGACAGCGTGTAATCTAACGACGCATATTTAAATGTTGTTTTTCAGTAAGCCATGCTATTATCTAGCTTTACACTATGAAAACTACGCCATTTAAGTAATTTGGGCCGAGAAACATAGTTTAATGAATGTTAGTAGTATAAAGAAAATTTTGAAGCAGCGCCCGCCATCTATGAGATTTCATTAAAATCAAATCAAGTTACATGTTGACACTTTTTGGAAATTAATTTAAATTTGATCATGTTTTCGAGGTTAGTAGTTAGTTATTCTTAAAATTCATAGATGGCAATGTTCATTTTCTTCATAAAAGTTGTATCGTATAGTTCGTTTTGATAAATTCGAGTTCCAACAAAACCCTCAAAATCTTGAGTAGAGTTGAGGAAGACAATTAAAAAAAAACGCGGTGTTAAGTATTACAAAAAAGTTATGTTCCTACTGGAGACGAAGTCGAAGTAACTGATGAACGCGTGCTGAACACCTGTCTCAGTTCACTTTAAGATGTGGTCCTTTCTATCGGCGGCAATCCACTGATCGAATATGGGTTACCAGCTCCCCAATCATCACCGCATCAAGATCGTGGAAATCGGGAGTATAACGCTGAGACAAATTACGATCCGGGCGAAATGACCACCATACGAAATGACCATGTCACTTTGTTCTCTTCAGTGTAAAAACAAATTTATGACACCGTCCTTGAAAGCGTTGGGCATAACCAGGGTAAAAAGTTTTTCTTGGATGCTCCTGGTGGAACAGGAAAAACATTTGTTACCACTGACATACTTGCAGAGGTCAGGAGGCAAGGCAAAATTGCTATTGCTGTAGCGTCGTCGGGAATCGCTGCCACACTGCTTCCGGGTGGCAAGACAGCACATGCCATGTTTAAAATTCCCATCGATTTAGAGAGCGCCGAAACGCCTGTTTGTGGTGTGTCACGTAACAGCGATAAGGGACACGTGCTCAAGGATTGCTTTCTGATCGTATGGGATGAGTGTACGATGGCCAATAGGAAGGCAGTTGAGGCCGTGGACAGAACCCTGCAGAACATCCGCAGGAACGAACATTTGATAGGTGGTGTCACAGTTCTGTTCAGTGGCGATTTCCGGCAAACGCTTCCCGTGGTGACACGGGGATCGAGGGCTGACGAGGTGAATGCTTTGTTGTGGTCACGAGTTCGTACGCCGCGCTTTACCATTAATATGAGAGCTCGGCTCGGCGGCAATGCACGTGCTCAAAAATTCTCCGATGTCCTTCTAAGTCTTGGCGAAGGCACTCTACCAAAAGAGGTGGTGCTTCCAGACTCTCTCGGTAGAGTGGTATCCAGCTTAGAAGAACTCATTCGCTGTGTGTACGGGGACATTAGTCGTATACCGCACCAGCAGAATTCTTGGGTGTGCGAGCGGGCCATTTTGACGCCCAAAAATGATCAGGCTGCAGCAAGTTACAAATGCAGTCTCTCGGAAATTGAGGGGAATGAAGTGGTCTACACCTCGATAAACACTGTTGTCGAGCAAGATGACGCCACACATTATCCCGTGGAATTTCTGAACTCCCTGTCAGCAAATGGACTTCCAGCGCATACCATCAAGCTGAAGGTCGGTGTCCCGATTATGCTTCTTCGGAACCTATCTCCTCCGAAGTTGTGTGACGGGACCCGCCTTGAAGTCATCTCGCTCCACAGACACCATTAAGGCGAAAATTCTTACGGGTTGTGGCGTCGGCGAGGCAGTATTTATACCACGCATTCCCCTCATACCTCATAACTTCCCGTTCCAGTTCAAGCGCGTACAGTTCCCCGTGAGTGTTTGCTTCGCGATAACCATCAATAAGTCGCAGGGGCAGACACTGAGGGCAGCGGGTGTCGACCTCAGGACGAGTTGCTTCTCACACGGGCAACTGTACGTCGCTTGCTCCCGCGTTACCAGTCCTGACTCTCTTTACATTTTTGCACCTGGCAGCCTAACTACCAACGTAGTTTATATGTATAGAAGTGTTGTAAGGTATGATACCTTTGTACGTATTTTTACTCTTTTGTGTACTGGAATGTATTCCTGAATTATTTTCTCTATTTCCTTCAGTCACATCTTATGACTGAACTCGGCAGGATTCCCATATAACTCTCTTCACTTGCTTCGCTTGCAAAAAAAAACTTATATTCTATACATATAATAAAATCGTAGGAAAGTCAAAACTGTACATTGAATATTTTTTTAAAAGAATAATTGGGGCGTGATCTACAATCGATACCGAAGCCAAAAATATAGTTTTTAGAATTTTTGTCTGTTTGTCTGTTTGTCTGTATGTCCGGGATAAACTCAAAAACTACTGCATGGATTTACTTCAAATTTTGCATGAGTTTTACTAAGAGGTCGGGTCAACATATAGGCTACATATTATCACGCTATCACCTACGGGGGAGGAGCTGTGAATCTTTATTTTTCTTACGCATTCTGTGACAGCGTGTAATCTAACGACGCATATTTAAATGTTGTTTTTCAGTAAGCCATGCTATTATCTAGCTTTACACTATGAAAACTACGCCATTTAAGTAATTTGGGCCGAGAAACATAGTTTAATGAATGTTAGTAGTATAAAGAAAATTTTGAAGCAGCGCCCGCCATCTATGAGATTTCATTAAAATCAAATCAAGTTACATGTTGACACTTTTTGGAAATTAATTTAAATTTGATCATGTTTTCGAGGTTAGTAGTTAGTTATTCTTAAAATTCATAGATGGCAATGTTCATTTTCTTCATAAAAGTTGTATCGTATAGTTCGTTTTGATAAATTCGAGTTCCAACAAAACCCTCAAAATCTTGAGTAGAGTTGAGGAAGACAATTAAAAAAAAACGCGGTGTTAAGTATTACAAAAAAGTTATGTTCCTACTGGAGACGAAGTCGAAGTAACTGATGAACGCGTGCTGAACACCTGTCTCAGTTCACTTTAAGATGTGGTCCTTTCTATCGGCGGCAATCCACTGATCGAATATGGGTTACCAGCTCCCCAATCATCACCGCATCAAGATCGTGGAAATCGGGAGTATAACGCTGAGACAAATTACGATCCGGGCGAAATGACCACCATACGAAATGACCATGTCACTTTGTTCTCTTCAGTGTAAAAACAAATTTATGACACCGTCCTTGAAAGCGTTGGGCATAACCAGGGTAAAAAGTTTTTCTTGGATGCTCCTGGTGGAACAGGAAAAACATTTGTTACCACTGACATACTTGCAGAGGTCAGGAGGCAAGGCAAAATTGCTATTGCTGTAGCGTCGTCGGGAATCGCTGCCACACTGCTTCCGGGTGGCAAGACAGCACATGCCATGTTTAAAATTCCCATCGATTTAGAGAGCGCCGAAACGCCTGTTTGTGGTGTGTCACGTAACAGCGATAAGGGACACGTGCTCAAGGATTGCTTTCTGATCGTATGGGATGAGTGTACGATGGCCAATAGGAAGGCAGTTGAGGCCGTGGACAGAACCCTGCAGAACATCCGCAGGAACGAACATTTGATAGGTGGTGTCACAGTTCTGTTCAGTGGCGATTTCCGGCAAACGCTTCCCGTGGTGACACGGGGATCGAGGGCTGACGAGGTGAATGCTTTGTTGTGGTCACGAGTTCGTACGCCGCGCTTTACCATTAATATGAGAGCTCGGCTCGGCGGCAATGCACGTGCTCAAAAATTCTCCGATGTCCTTCTAAGTCTTGGCGAAGGCACTCTACCAAAAGAGGTGGTGCTTCCAGACTCTCTCGGTAGAGTGGTATCCAGCTTAGAAGAACTCATTCGCTGTGTGTACGGGGACATTAGTCGTATACCGCACCAGCAGAATTCTTGGGTGTGCGAGCGGGCCATTTTGACGCCCAAAAATGATCAGGCTGCAGCAAGTTACAAATGCAGTCTCTCGGAAATTGAGGGGAATGAAGTGGTCTACACCTCGATAAACACTGTTGTCGAGCAAGATGACGCCACACATTATCCCGTGGAATTTCTGAACTCCCTGTCAGCAAATGGACTTCCAGCGCATACCATCAAGCTGAAGGTCGGTGTCCCGATTATGCTTCTTCGGAACCTATCTCCTCCGAAGTTGTGTGACGGGACCCGCCTTGAAGTCATCTCGCTCCACAGACACCATTAAGGCGAAAATTCTTACGGGTTGTGGCGTCGGCGAGGCAGTATTTATACCACGCATTCCCCTCATACCTCATAACTTCCCGTTCCAGTTCAAGCGCGTACAGTTCCCCGTGAGTGTTTGCTTCGCGATAACCATCAATAAGTCGCAGGGGCAGACACTGAGGGCAGCGGGTGTCGACCTCAGGACGAGTTGCTTCTCACACGGGCAACTGTACGTCGCTTGCTCCCGCGTTACCAGTCCTGACTCTCTTTACATTTTTGCACCTGGCAGCCTAACTACCAACGTAGTTTATATGTATAGAAGTGTTGTAAGGTATGATACCTTTGTACGTATTTTTACTCTTTTGTGTACTGGAATGTATTCCTGAATTATTTTCTCTATTTCCTTCAGTCACATCTTATGACTGAACTCGGCAGGATTCCCATATAACTCTCTTCACTTGCTTCGCTTGCAAAAAAAAACTTATATTTTAATGCTATTTTAAAAGTTGTTTACTTATAATGCTATAGCGACACTAATCTTAGGTATTTTTGGTACTGTCTTCACGCAGACGACGTCGCGGGCAGCAGCTAGTAAATAATAAGACCTTCAACATAATTATACAAATTATAGTGCAGTATTAATTTTGATTCCATTAATCACGTGAAGATTAAATAAGGGTCTGGTGTGACAGATGTGTCACATTATTACCGTGACTCGTGCGCGAGGAACTTAGCTAATATCAGACATATTAGACGATATTACATAAGGTATTTTGTGATTCAGATCTCACAAAGGGGCTGAGCTGCTGAGTAGGTTTTAACTATGTATAAGACTTCTATGTTGAGGTCCCAGTGGAGTTCGCTATTTCTAATGTACCAGGGCACGATGACTTTATCCCTTAGTACTTTATTATGAAAACGTTGTTGTATGATTTGACAATTGCTTTGGCTGGTTCAGCCCCACAGCTGAATACCGTAGGTCTATAAAGGCTTTAAAACTCGTTTATATAACAACTGTTTAGTAGATATTGACAATGGCGACTGTCTGACCAAGTAGCCAATACATTTTATTGTATCGAATATAAAATTGAGCTATTTTTTTATATGCTTTCCAGCGCAGTTTTTCTGCAAGGATCATGCCGAGATAAATAGCAATATTCGAGTATGGTTTTTATTGATTATTCATGAATACCGTATTTGGGTTTTTTATTAGTGAAATTAATGTGGATAGACTTGTTTTCATCCTAACTGAATAATGCGGTAATATGACCACAAACTTCGCTACGTGTCACATCACCTGCACAGCTACATTATCTTCACTGCTCCGAATGAAAGCTAGATACGAGTATCTAACTTTCATTCGAAGAGTTTTGTTTTTACAAAACAATGTACTGTTTCGTAAACAGAATCCTATAACCTATCAATGTTCATTATTACGATCAGCAATCGAGCATCACTCGCTGATAGTTATGTAAATGAATCGAATTAATCTGACTAAACATTGAACATGTCGAATACATTACTTGCTGATAGGGGAAACGGATAATCCATTCCATAAATATAACGCTAGTATTGACAAACTACCGTTATCCATTAAAATGTTTGCTGGAAAATAGACATCAATCTTGTCGTAAATATTTGGAGCATATCTCTTCTTATCTATGCGTCGAAGGATCATGAAATTTCTCGCAGAAACGATCAATCACTAATATTGATGCTTTACTGCAGTTTGTGTTAGGTTTGCTCTACCTGTGTAGCAGTCCTGATTGATGAGGATCGCTTGCAAAGTTAAACATACCTATTTCGCATAGTTTGACATACCAATATACCTAGAAATATTGGTGAGTATGTTTAAGTTCTATTAAAACTCGAATTGATGCTTTTAAACTTAGTTGTAGTTCTTATATTTTTTTCTCTAGGTATAACTATCTGTATGCCCAGTACCTACATTAATGAGTAAGTTTCATGTGAATTGAGATCACATTTCGACGACGACAGGCATCGAGATAAGCCCCTAAGCAGCCGACGATATATCGCAGTGAGGTATACTTCAGCATGTGCGTGCGTGTCTATTAGAATGCATTTGTTTTACATAGAAGTGATATCGAGGTAGCGAAATAAGCCGCGACCGCGAGATATCGTAGTGAAGCATCTTCGGCATGTAATTACCCTAAGAAGTAAGGATTTAATGTTTATTTACTACCAATATTCCCAACATATTGCAAGGAAAACCTTGCAGGAGCTTGTCTGTTCTTAGAATAAATATGACGTGTTCCGGACTATCGATCGCTGGCAAAAATACCTACAACAAGATTTTCAGTAAATTTCTTATTTCAACAATGCGCCGTAATAATTATTTACTGAATAAAATAAACTAAACATCGTCTAGAAAAAAATGTAGTATGCCAACTTTAATAATAATTATGTTATTTTTCTTCATTATCTCAATATTTATTGTTATATTGTTTATCAACCGTTTAAAAACTTATTTTTGCAAGTACGTTGGATAAACTTAAAAATGTTCTATATTTATTTTGTTTTAAACACACTATATTATTCTTTTACATTCGTGATAAATCGAAGTCAATTTTTCAGATAGTGACCGCGAGACGCATACATTTTAGAACAATAAACCACCAAACCTAATCTACTTTCTAAAGAAAACAGGATTTGTGGATCTTTAAGAGCCACATGCTTTGTCGTTGACTTGTGTTTCGAACCTTTCAGTCAAAATTTTCAGTTGTTTTGGTTAGCTTGAAAAATTTATCTTCATAATCAAATGAGCGTATTTTTACATTTTTTTATAAATTTTAAGAAACTCTTACGTTAGAATAGTTTTATAATAGCTCCATAACACAGGATACAATACATACCAAAACCAATACGGTAAGTGGCGATAACATTTTGTATAACGATCACGCGCGTATTGGAGCGAAAATGTCGATACCGAGACGATAAATCATGTTTGTGAAGCAACATGCAGCGAGGCGGCGGCGGCTACCAAAAATACTGTTAGGAAAATTGTAACAAATATTCTTCAAATCGTATGAAATTACTTGGCTCATCTGTAACGTAACTTGAAGTCTTTGTTTAGGAGGAAGCTGCAACAGTAGGTTTTGTAAGAGGTGAATGACTTAGGTATGTCTGGGATTTGATTAGCTTAACCGAAAGACATAATATTTAGCATTAATATTATCTTAATGTTGTTGCCAGATTGTGAGTTTCACACTTTATATTACGGAATAAATACATAATTAAGTGCTGAATAAGATTTTGAATATGGATTTAATGAAAGCGAGAAGATTCTGCTCTAAATCTTTACAACAGACTTTTAATATTAAATTAGTTTGTAAACTTTGTAAATTGGTAAAAGAAGCCGTTTGTTTTGTTCATAATTCAATGAAATATCTATAATTCGTGGAAGTAAGACTTTCATTTCTGTAATTTTATATTCTACCTTCCAATTAAACAGACAATGGTGCACCTTCCATCCTGCGCCGCATACCCTGTCATCTGTGCACTTGATGATCTTATGACTGCGTCAGTGAGTGGAGTTCACGCTGCGGAATTTTGGGCCAAAAATATTTAAACTTTTTGCCATCGTTACGCTAAGAAGAAGAAGAAGTGTCCACATAGTGTCGGGTAGCGCATCTTTTGTAGCAGACAGTGGCTTTGTTCAGTCATAAGAGCCATTTTGTAAGAACTAGGACTGAGTTATGGTGAAGGAAACTAGGTATGACATGTTGGATGTGCTAGTTTTGTCTGTATAGCAAAAGCTAACAAATGTTTTACATCGTAGATTGTTTCTAAATTCTGGGAGAAACATTTTAAACAGTTCTAAAAACGGCCAAAGTTTGGTTCGATTATTTATTTATTCACAAGGCAACTACAACAGGCAATAATCACATTAGGGTATATCACTAGGTTCAAAATTATAGGTTTCGACCTGACTATCACCCAAAGCGTAGTCGCACAACATGACAAGCAACAACAAAATAATGATAACAACTACAGTAAAAAATATAAATAATACTTAACCGTAGGGTTGTCGCGTGGTCTACATATGTAATCCATTGATACAAAATTGCAATGGTTCTAAAAACCTAATAGTGCCAGTTATTTCATCCTTCGTGTATTCGAAGTTGCATAATTGCCGCATGCGCTCAGTGCAGCGCGAGCATTGGGTGCGCGTGGTTGTGCAACGGGAGCTCCGCAAATTTCGCGGTCTACGTCACTTTTAGATACGCGACTACCGTAGGGTTAATAGCATAGATATATGTTTTTTACATTTCTATGGTTAATAGGCAAAATTTACGGCTACAAGGTGTGAGCGTCTGCCCTCCGACACACTTCTACTTACACAGGGAATGTGTCGGAGACCAAACACGCCAGGTTAAGCACATAATTGACACAAAGTTACATTATTTAAAGAGAACAGTATTTAAAGCGTTACAAAATTAAAAAGAAAGAGTACATACATGTCTTTTGAAAGCAGCGGCACGAGAATCGAAGATATCAATACTGTTATTGTCTTTTGAAATTTCATTGTAAAGTCGACACATTCTAACGATAGGGGATTCAATCCGATTTTACGCTTCAATTCGTTTCCCAACGTTAATACAATAACAATCGATACCTTGAACATACCTATTTCCACTGATAAATTAATTAGTACCTACACACTTTCAGTGAACTCTTTAGTAGGTACTAATAATTTACAACTCAAATGGGCTTAAAATTGACTATTCCAAGCACACGAACTATATTAGATTAGGCATCCAATGCGTCTTTCCCTCACGTTAGTATAATGAACGTCCTGAAAACCATGTAATGTTTGCGCCGCACTCCGCTTTATCTTTATAGCCTCTCTGATTACGCACTCCGGCTCCAACAATTTGATTAGCTCAGTGACGTCACTGGGACATGGAGGTGCAAGTTGGTCAGCAGAATTCCGGGTAATTGAGGACAATGTTTGAAAGACGAAGACGCAAGATCTAATTAATTAATTAGGTCTTCGTCTTTCTGATGAAAACTCGAAGTATTGAAGGTATTTACATAAACTTGATTATGTATGAGATGGAGTGCAAATAAGAAAAGTTTATAAGGGGAAATTCTGGAAAATCAAACGTAAGGCATTAATGTTACACATGAAACAAGAGTAGCTTATAACATATTAATGAAATGAAACAGACTGGTATAATTAATTTCAAAGCCTATTCCACTCTGAAAGAAAATTTTCGATTGTCTTTTGCTTGTTCTCTTGTGGACTACATTTATCGCAGAATACAATATCCGTTTTAAATAATTAGAAAATTTAATGTAAACGTTATAATAAAACGGGGCACTCTGTGTGTTAATTTAAACGTTACTTTAAATAAGGAAGCAGTAATAATAAATATGGGTAAGCAGTGGTGGCCCAGTGGTAACGGCCGCGACTTTACCAGTTTTAGGTCGTAGGTTCGAACCCAGACAGGTGCTTTACTTTGTATAATAATAAATATTCTTAAAAATAAACCCAATCATGTTGACAATTTGCAAAGTTCTGAAAGAACATTACAAGGATTAGGTATCCGATATAAAGTGGGGAAAGAGGGATTTTCTTTTTATCTTTTGAGCCAAAAACAGGTTTTGTAAGTTATTTTTCCTCTTAGTTTTCACTTCCTAAATTAAAGAAGCTACAAACTATTTTTTCATAACATAATTATTACCTTTTTTTATTTTAAACAGAATCTCATTAATCCAAGCAATGCTGCGTTGGAAGAATGATTTTCAATGAAAGATTTTAATTAGCGCTAGGTTAAGAATCCTTTTACATTTTGCTTTCTAGTGACCAGGAAACCATCTAAGAGGTAATTTTACTAGTGTAAGCAGAAAACTGCACTGGTATATACATAGCTCAGCGATTTTCAAGAATGTCAGTTTGAGTACATACGAACACAAAGTGAACCACACAGACTTAATTCCCATGTTTCAACCAGGTAGGTACAAAAATTAAGTAGGTGCCTAAAGCTTCTCATGAAAATAGTGTCTAAGCTGTGTGTGTGTGTGTGTGATATGTGTTTGTTACGCTCCTTCATTATTTACTCGCAGTAAAAATTAAAACACAATGCCAATTTAACAGAAGCGGCTCCGGGTCGCAATTAATAAAGTTCTCGTTACAAAACTTTCAAAGAAGCAGTACTTAATTACCACCGACATTTAATTGTTTCTTGATTAACATATTTAGTTTCTTTTACAACCGGAAATATAGATAGCAAGTATTACGATTCCGCTTGGTTGACCAGAAAATAAGTTCTAAGAGCATTAAAAGTTTTGAGAAGAAAACTGGTAAGGAAAGCAATTCACGAGATTTTCGAGATGAACGCAAAAGAGTTGCTAATTTTGGAATTAGCACTTGTAGAGAAAAAAGTTGTAGGCTGATTTATCTTTTTTGGTTGGCTCTTTATTCAATTAATAATCGTCAAGACCAATTATACATTTAATTATTAAAAAATACATTAGAAGTAGTATTTTTTAACTACAGCCTTTTCATATGTAATATTGCTATATTTTACCTACCTGATGAGTGCTAAATTGTACCTACCTATCGTCACAAAGAACTTCTTTAGCGGCGTTGCACACTTTTTGTATGGGGAAAAAATGTTAAACTCGCGTCAGGACACGTGACCGTCAGGAGAGATTTACCCCCCCCCCCCCCCTATTTCTACGGCGGCGGCGCCAACCGAAGTGAACCAAGTGAGACACGATAATGGATGGATGGATGGATGGACGGACGGACGGACGGACGGTGACGGTGACGGTGTCGGTGACGGTGACGGTGACGGTGACGGTGACGGTGTCGGTGACGGTGTCGGTGACGGTGACGGTGAGGGTGACGGTGACGGTGACGGTGACGGTGACGGTGACGGTGTCGGTGACGGTGACGGTGAGGGTGACGGTGACGGTGACGTGACGGTGACGGTGACGGTGACGGTGTCGGTGACGGTGACGGTGACGGCGTCGGTGACGGTGACGGTGACGGTGACGGTGACGGTGACGGTGACGGTGACGGTGACGGTGACGGTGATGGTGGACGTGGATGTGGATGGATGGATGGACAGCTGATGGCTCGACCGTCTGTGTAGTAGCCACACTGCTGTGTATTCGTAAAATTCGTGTATATAAAGTGTTTAAAATATGAAAATTGAACAAAGTGCATCGATTAATGAAAAAAGTGACGCAGAAATAGTGAAAAAAAATTAGTTATATTAATTCAATTCATAATTGATTTATTTCAACGTTAATATTCAAGTTTTCACTTCTGCCGGCACTCCCGGAGTGCAACCCGTCTTTTTTTTTAGAAAACCTTTAAATTTAGATGTAGGTATAGAGTGTATTTCACAAACAGAATGCCACTAATAATAGTATAAACTAAAGCAAAACGGAAAATCGCTTGAATGTAACTATGTTAAGAGATTTAAATCTCGTCGCGTTGTGTCTGCAGTCGTAAAGCGACTTCTCTTCCCGCCTTCAAAGGAGTACTTGAGCCACAGTCTACGACGTCTCAGTTTTGCGTCACCGTTTTTTCCGCATTCTTTTGCTTTGTCCCGAGACCGGCCAATGCGGCTTTTGATATGCTAATCTTGCTCGGTGGTGATATCATTTTATTAATGCTTACTTTCCTCATCGTCGTGGCATCCATGGCTTTATTTTCATTTTGAACTCATTTTTAGTACTTACTTTAGGCGAAACCTTTCAAACAGTAGCTCCTATTCTCTATAATGGAGGGGCAGAGCGATCAGGGTAGAACGTGAGATGGTTGCCACCAATGAGGTATAAAGAAGCAAACGCTTAATAATAACTCTGTGGATAATATTTGTTTTGACAAATGAAATAACCTGTGCCATTGTACAGTAGAAAAAACGCGAACTAATAACTTACTAAAAATAGTTATCATTTAGAGCGCACTCTGATCGTATTTCAAAATCATTTCGGTGTGTGTTACAAATTAAAAAGCCGACAAGCTTACAGGCAAAAAAAAAGGTGGCACTCCGGGAGTGCCGACAGAAGTGAAAACAAAACACAAACATAATACGTTGCCATCACTCACTGACGTATCGGATATACATCTAAACCGAGTACATCCCGAGGACAGCCAAACACATCCGAAGCGGTGTCGGTTACGGTATCAGTGGCGCGAATTCAATGGTTTTTCCCCATCTCAAAAAATGCCCAACGCGCCTTAATAAGATTTCACTTCAAAAATAACTTATACTCGTAAGTCACATCAATTGCCTAATCAACTGAAATTAACATAACTTTATTTATTATGGACTAGCTGCTGCCCGCGACGTCGTCTGCGTGAACGCTCTACAGTACCAAAAATACCTAAGATGGCAGTGTCGCTATAGCATTATAAGTAAACAACTTTTAAAATAGCATTAAAATATAAGTTTTTTTAGGAACGGGAAGTTATGAGGTATGAGGGGAATGCGTGGTGTAAATACTGCCTCGCCGACGCCACAACCCGTAAGAATTTCCGCCTCAATGGTGTGTCTGTGGAGCGAGATAACTTTAAGGCGGGTCCCGTTACACAACTTCGGAGGAGATAGGTTCCGAAGAAGCATGATCGGGACACCGACCTTCAGCTTGATGGTATGCGCTGGAAGTCCACTGACAGGGAGTTCAGAAATTCCACTGGATAATGTGTGGCGTCATCTTGCTCGATAACAGTGTTTATCGAGGTGTAGACCACTTAATTCCCCTCAATTTCCGAGAGAATGCATTCGTTAATTGCTGCAGCCTGATCATTTTTGGGCGTCAAAATGGCCCGCTCACACACCCAAGAATTCTGCTGGTGCGGTATACGACTGATGTCCCCGTACACACAGCGAATGAGTTCTTCTAAGCTGGATACCACTCTACCGAGAGAGTCTGGAAGCACCACCTGTCCACCTCTCTCTTCAGGTAGAGTGCCTTTGCCAAGACTTAGAAGGACATCGGAGAATTCTTGAGCACGTGCATTGCCGCCGAGCCGAGGTCTCATATTAATGGTCAAGCGCAGCGTACGAACTCGTGACCACAACAAATATCGTTTCAACGAAGCCTTTACCTCGTCAGCCCTCGATCTCAGTGTCACCACGGGAAGCGTTTGCCGGAAATCGCCACTGAACAGAACTGTGACACCACCCATCAAATGTTCGTTCCTGCGGATGTCCTGCAGGGTTCTGTCCACGGCCTCAACTGCCTTCCTATTGGCCATCGTACACTCATTCCATACGATCAGAGAGCAATCCTTGAGCACGTATCCCTTATCGCTGTTACCTGACACACCACAAACAGGCGTTTCGGCGCTCTCTAAATCGATGAGAATTTTAAACATAGCATGTGCTGTGTTGCCACCCGGAAGCAGTGTGGCAGCGATTCCCGACGACGCTACAGCAATAGCAATTTTGCCTTGCCTCCTGACCTCTGCAAGTATGCTAGTGGTAACAAATGTTTTTCCTGTTCCACCAGGAGCATCCAAGAAAAACATTTTACCCTGGTTATGCCCAACGCTTTCAAGGACGGCGTCATAAATTTGTTTTTGCTCTGAAGAGAACAAAGCGACATGGTCATTTCGTATGGTGGTCATTTCGCCCGGATCGTAATTTGTCTCAGCGTTATACTCCCGATTTCCACGGTCTTGATGCGATGATGATTGGGGAGCTGGTAACCCATATTCGATCAGTGGATTGCCGCCGATAGAAATGACCACATCTTGAAGTGAACTGAGACAGGTGTTCAGCACGCGTTCATCAGTTACTTCGACTTCGTCTCCAGTAGGAACATAACTTTTTTGTAATACTTACCACCGCATTTTTTTTTTGTCTTCCTCAACGCTGCTCAAGATTTTGAGGGTTTTGTTGGAACTTGAATTTATCAAAATGAACTATACGATACAACTTTTATGAAGAAAATGCACATTACCATGTATGAATTTTAAGAATAACTAACTACTAACCTCGCCAACATGATCAAATTTAAATTATTAATTTCCAAAAAGTATCAACATGTAACTTGATTTGATTTTTATGAAATCATTGGCGCTGCTTCAAAATTTTCTTTATACTACTAACATTCATTAAACTATGTTTCTCTGCCCAAGTTACTTAAATGGCGTAGTTTTTATAGTGCAAAGCTAGATAATAGCATGGCTTACTGAAAAACAACATTTAAATATGCGTCGTTAGATTACACGCTGTCACAGAATGCGTAAGAAAAATAAAGATTCACAGCTCCTCCCCCGTATGTGATAGCGTGATAATATGTAGCCTATATGTTGACCTGACCACTTAGTAATATTCATGCAAAATTTGAAGTAAATCCATGCAGTACTTTTTGAGTTTATCCCGGACATACATACAGACAAACAGACAAACAGATAAACAGACAAACAGACAAAAATTCTAAAAACTATATTTTTGGCTTCGGTATCGATTGTAGATCACGCCCCAAGTATTCTTTTAAAAAAATATTCAATGTACAGTTTTGACTTTCCTACGATTTTATTATATGTATAGATATTGCTTACTATTATTATTTTTTTCCTCGGGAAATACAGGCGTGATGTTGCCTAGCCTAAGCTAGCTTTAAGTCTTAAAGCTAGCTCAGGCTAGGAACATAAGCTAGATCAGCCTTCTAATATTTGCCAAGCCACCCAGAGCGGGAGGAGTCATTTGATGATTTCCCATCCATAAAAAAAGCCTTCTTATATTTACATAATTAGGAGCCCATTAAAGTCCCCTTTCAATTTATAAAGGTATCAACAGGGCAACTCTATAAACAATAATAATAACATTTATTTCAGACAATAAAGCCTTCCTGTAATTGTGATCATTAACCATTATATTGGAGAAAGGAAGAGCTCTCATTGATCATTAAAACAGCGTGATAATGTTTCTGTGAGATACTCCTCAATTTTCCCTTGCTATCTAAAATTAATGTACTCGTTGAGTTTAAGATAGCTGCTGTGTAATGCATCAGTGTGAGATATCATTGAGCATGTATGTCACCTGGCCCCCAGTGAGACAGCCCTATGCAACGAACGTGTATTTATTATTTATGTATTTATTATTATTTTTAGCCGTTAATGTCCCACCGCCGGGAAAAGGCCTCCCTACTCTCATTCCACCTCTCTCTATCCAAAGCTGCCAAGGACCAATCTTTATCAATGGAGTCCAGCTCTGCCCGCCATCTCCCGTCTGGGCCTGCCGCGATGTCGTTTGCCATTAAGCGGGACCCATTGGGTCGTAAGTTAGGCCCACTGGTCGTCTGACATGCGGCAGAGGTATCCAGCCCAATTACATTTAAGCGTGGCAGCTTTCTGAGTGACATCAGTTATTTTAGTGATGGAAGGGATTGTTGTATTATTAACCCGGTCCACAAGTTTAATACCCAGAATACTCAGTTCTATAGCTCTCTAGCAAACCTCGAGCGTGAACTTCTGCTGAATTGTCAAATACCATGTTTGAGAACCATACGTGAGGATGGGAAAAATACATATGTCGATGAGTCTTCTCTTGAGGGATAATGGAAGATCGCCCTTTATTTGATCTTTTTATGCGCCTAGCTTAATATTAGCTTAAAGGCTTGTACACAAAACTGCGAATCGGCGCGATGTGAATTTGCAACGCAGAAAGGTTACTTATATAGGTTAGAACTAGTAAGAGCTCGCAGATTTTTACGATGCGACGTCGCATCGCAGTTTTGTGTACAAGCCCTAATAGTAGCTTAATTTATGCGCCTTTCAGCTTTCATTCCAACAATATACGATTGAACAGGGAATTCATTGTGTAAACGTTGTGATTACGGTTGGATTGAATCGGCTCATTATATTCGTACACACAGGACATCTGACCACAAAAGCTTTTGAGTTGCAATTCATAGCAGAGGAAAAGTTCATATTGTATTTTTTTAATGAATTTTTCTATTGATCGTTAAAGTATTACTTTGTATAACATCTAAAAATACAGCGCATAATTTATAACATATTTAAAAAAGGTTTTAATCAAATATTTCAATGTCATGCTGGGCAACTTTCATAAAAAATATAGGTACATTGCCGTTTTAGAAGAAAGGTAAAAATTATAAAAATAAAAACTTAATGGCATCTCAGTTATTTTGATAGCAAGTGGCCAGTATTTGTAATGCAAATCAAAAAGGTTTGGGCAATACAGTACTTGTTCCTGTAATTTGATATATTTATTTTACTATCGCTTTTCGTGTGTGTCTGCGTGATCGCGTTGTTCTCCTAAATTACGCAACAGTGCGGTTTTCATCATCATTTCTAAAATTTATTCTTAAAAGGTAGGAATAACGTTGGATGGATATTACTCTACCTTGGTACCTACGCGTACGTCTTTTGTACGAATAACTAAACGATGATTTATTTTAGAGTTCCATTTAACTAGAGTGAAATTTCAAACTTCAGACGCGTAACGGAATCCAAATAAAAAGTGTCGTAAAATTACAACAACTTTTGACCAGCGCCCGAAAAATACCTACTACTAATTGGGACCGAGAGGAAAGCGTAATATTTTTTTTCAACACGATGATTTATGTGAAAGACAAACTTCGTAACAAACTTAAAACTGTTTTTCAGACGAAATTTTTCAAGAAGAGATAAAAGGGCTTTTAAAAGACGAACAAAATGCAAGTTTATGATACTCATTATCTGTTAACGGAGTTAGGTTTTAAAGTTAATGCAAAGTGATATTGCGGAGATAAAAGTCGAAAATTAAAAAAAAAGTCGGAAATTAAAGTTGGCAGATTCGTCTCAGAATTAAGTTGTTGTAGGATTTCTTATTTATGTCTCATAACTATTATATATATATATTGTTATGCATATGTATGTATATATGTATTTATTATTATATGTATTCTTATATCTTAGTTATAAATATTTTCTTATCTTTTCTTTCTGTTATTGCACCTACTGTGTATTGTCTCTGCATCACCCTAAGGTAGACTGGTAGAAAATGCCTAAGGCATTAAGTCCGCCTTTGTACAGTTTTTACTTGTGCATAAAGTTTTAATAAATAAATAAATAAATAAAAATTATTTAGATATAAATCGTCGCCATTAATTTTAAGTCAATCATGAAAATTGTACTCAACCGATTGATATTTTAAAACAATCCGTTATGGAATGTTAGTTACATTTGAAAAGATTTAGCTGAATCATTAATGAGACAACTAAGTTAAGCAAAAGTACGAAATAAAAGTTACGATACTAAGCACAAGCTGAAAACTCTACAGATAAACATCAAACTTCAACAAACAGAAAAAGTTTATATCGAGAACTGACAATATTATTGGAGCTAGTTTATCGAATAAACGTTAACTCGCTGATAACATAACACTGGCAGTAATTGGCGTTTAGATAAACAACGATTAAGTATTTGTTGTAAAGCTGCCAGTAGTATAAATTGGTATCTAACTGCGACCATTATTTTATAGTTAAAGTCACCGTTAAATATAGCAGAACATCTCTTCCAAACGATAAACACAATAAACCAACGTATAAAAATGTCTATAAATTGCGTCTGTGATAAATTGTGAACAACGTTGGTAAACGAAATATGGTCATTGTACGAGTATAACGCGGAAACAATTCCTTGAAGAATCTAAACAAAATTACATATCCACACAATTTCTCGTGGCTGAACGTTGGAAATGCCTTCGCTGGCTATAAATTCGTAAAACGTTGTTTGAGGCTTCATCTTTAGTACCTCTGGAGTAAATAAACATCTTTATTTACTTCCCGAAGGCAAGAAAATCTCGTGAAAATTTCAGGAATTACTGCGCTGAAACAAATTGCGGCCGCATTTTTGTAAATTGCGGCAACAGAAGAGAGCGTGGGAGTTCAATTTTAAGTAAAGGATTGAAACATCAAGCCTTTTGCCTCTAGGAATTTATAACTTGTAGGAGCAGTACAGGTAGTTAGTGGTCACGATCTAGTTGTTAGACGCTGTGTTTTGCAGACAAATATTTCACTGGTTCACAGTTACATTCTAAATTTGTTAAACGAAAAGTTATACTGCAAACTCGCATAACATTACTTATCACTAATACGTATATTTAAGTATAGCATAATTATGTTTAAGGTAAGGCCTCCATCCACATAATATAACGAACAAATTATTTGTATGCAAAAGTTGCGGTAATCAAGTGGAGTGATTGGTTATACGGGTCAATATGATATGCTTGCAACTTTTCACTTTGCTGCTATGCACACACTTTTTATCCAGGTCATTTCTTCAGAAGCTTTTTTTAACAAAATATAGTGTTGCGACGCTTTATTATTACAATTTGTCGAACGACGAAACGAAACACGAATGAATTAAACAGCAGGAGTAAAATAAATGTGTACCAAGAACAAGGATAAAAGTAACTTTCATAACATTAGTAAACTTTTATTTATGTATTGCAGCTACGAGCGGCAACCCAACTGCAATTATCGCAAAGTATGTTTGACAGTCTCAATGTTTACGACAGAACTTTACGAGAAATGGACGAAGTCTTTCTAAAACTTTTCCGTAGTTACACAGCAAAAATAAACGCACAAGTCTTGCGTATTAAAGATTTACTTAAATAAACCTGCGTTGGTAATGTTTCAACTGTTTGCTGTGGTTTACCTAATATACAAACATTTCAACTATCTAGCAACATTGCACATATCGCTTCTCTTACTATATTAACAAAGCAAGTCATCGAAGTTCAAAGTCGTGAACGAAACGCAAAAACGGCGCCATGTTTGAAACTCAGAGCGTGTCTGAACTAGCGCTACTGATCAGTGACTTCAACTAGGGGTTATGCTGTAAACAATCGATGTTATAGTCTGCGATATAACAAGTGACTCGTAACATAAAAAGTTAAGTGATAAAATAATTTCGCTTGTATGTTGACTTTCGGATGTATACGGGTTCAGGATTTATATCACGAAGTTCCTGAAAGCTCTTTGTAGTAATAAAAAGTTCGTTGGTTTGCTGATATCAGTTGTTTTCTGATTGAAGCAGATCAGATGACCAGTCTAGCCATTCGTTATATGTATAAATTCGTTTAGACTTGATTTGCCACTTTCATATTTAAAAATCTGATAAACAATCACTTATTCTAAGTTTAGTCCACAATATTCACAGTATACAATAAAGTATATAGTGCCATCAAACCGCACTGGGCACGCGTGGTGCATTATCGCCCACTCCCTCTCAGAGAGAGAGGAGGCCTGTGTCCTAGCAGTAGGAACAGTATAGGCTGATTATGCTTTACTATACAGGGTGAATTTTTCAAGTGGGCGTGGATGGCCAAATCCGAAACTATGAGGAATAGCGAAAAGTACTCAAAGGAGTCGCGGGCTCGATTTTGATGAAAACTAAAACTGCATCATTGGATTTTTGAAAAATCAATATTTCTAGCCAGGAATCGAACCTGTTGATTTTGAAAAAAAAAACACACACTGTATTATTACACCATTCGATAGTGTCGCTAATAAGGATCGAATTCTGGGAACTAATGACATACAGAAAACTAAAGGAAAGAGCTCATTTTTAACAAAATACTTTATTTATTATTTTTCTTATTTCACCTACCTCATCATCTGCCTAGCCTTTTCACAACTATGTTGGGGTCGGCTTCCAGTCTAACCGGATGCAGCTGAATACAAGTATTTTACATGGAGCGACTGCCTATCTGACCTCCACAACCCAGTTACTGCGTGATACGATACCCCTTCTCCTTGGTAAGACTGGTTGTCAGACCTTCGAGCTTCTGACTACCCGTAACGACTGTCAAAGATCCAGGAATGACAGCCGGGACCAACGGCCTAGCGTGCTTTCCAAGGCATGGACGGGTCTCGGTATGTAAAGATGGTCACCCATCCACAGACCAACCGCGGCAAGCGTTGCTTTACCTGATGGATTGACCTGTACGCCTGTTATTATTTAGCCGGGCCCGGGTTATGTTACCTACCTACTAAAGCTTAACTGATTATTTGTTCAAAATTATTACCATTGTTTTCAATACATAGCTGGATTCGTCCTCTCAAGGATTGTACTGCATTCAGCATTACAATATTATTGATTCCATTAAAATATTTTCCAAAGATCGTAATAGAAGTTTGAATTTAGAACATAATGTTGTGAAGGTGACTGCGCTGCGGGTGTCTTATTAAAAATATTGTTAAAAATATTGAGCATCATTTCGAACAACGTACTTAATTATGTAATGTAGGTATGAATACTTTAAAAAAATAAGAAGTTTATTAAAATTCAACATTTTCCTTAAGTTTGCCGTATGTCATTACTTCCCAGAATTTGATCCTTATTAGGGACACTATCGAATGGTGTCATAATACAGTGTGTGTTTTTTTTTTCAAAATCAACTGGTTCGATTCCTGGCTAGAAATATTGATTTTTCAAAAATCCAATGATGCAGTTTTAGTTTTCATCAAAATCGAGCCCGCGACTCCTTTGAGTACTTTTTGCTATTCCTCATAGTTTAGAATTTGGCCATCCACGCCCACTTGGAAAATTCAACCTGTAGGTATAGTTACTATGTTCTAATTATTTGTAACTGAACAAAAAGTTGAATTTTCGTGCAGACATATCGACCGTTTGGAATAGACGTGTTCAAAGTAACATTTTTATCAACAGTTCAAAGGTTTGGAAAACGAAGATATGGTCACATGAAACCTTTTTACAGTAAAACATCAATTTTTATAAAAATGTTAGTTGGAACCCTTTTATATTCCAAACAGTCCATATATGTTCAAGCAAGTATTGTGTAAATTAATAAGATGAAGGTTTATAGTCATCCATTAACTTCCAGTAAATTACCGTGGGTACGCATATAATCCAAATTGTGATTTCTTTAGAGAACAAAACTGTAAAGTTAATTAAAATACACAAAATATCTACCTCAAGAACTTATAAGCGGCAGTTATTATTTGGACAATTTACAGACTAACTGCATGCGACATTAGAATTTTGTTAAAATGTTGCTTGAACTGAACTGTTAAACTACTTTCTATAACGGTGTACAAACTCCTCCGTCCTAACAGACCTCTGTGGGGGCTGTCACTATCGTGGCAGCCTGTCAAGAGGTCTGACAGATTGATTAATGACATAAGCTTGCCAAGGCGTCCCGACATGTGCACGTTGTTATTGTAAAATGTATGGGGCCCGAGAGCGCGTCTCTTTTTTCAGGAAATTTCTCGCCGGCTGGTCGACATTTCATGTGACCAGAGGGCTGGGTCAGGCTGGGTCGTTCTTTGGCTAAAGAATTAGAATTGCGATTCAACGTGGCAATGCTGCCAGTCTTCTGGGCATGTATCAGGATGACAGCGATGCAGACGAGTAAGTGTCCTTTGTTTTTGTATTTATTTTTATAGTAAGTTAGTACTTAATTTAATTTAGTATCTAGTATAAATAGTTAGTTATCTATACATACATTAAACTATATTGTGTATAATATATTAATATAAAATGTATGGTAGAAAAATATATAAAAGTTTAACTATCAAGGGTTTTCCTTTCAATAACCTGCTGCACACCGAAAACATTTATTTATATTAAGGTTGTTATCTGATGATAATCTTCACTTCGTTTCATCAAAACATACACAATGGACCCGAAATAAATCCAGAGGTAATACAAAACTATTTATAAATTTAACATATGTCTACAATGTTTTCGAAGCGCTTTCTATAGAACCATTGAGTCTATTTACATTAAGAAAAGGGTTAGTGTGAACGTATCTCTAACGATAAGCATCAAATACTAAATTTAGTATTGGAACCTTTATGTTAGAAACAATTTAGGAAAATGAGTCAAAACCATAGTGCAAATATAAATATTCAGTGTCCATTAATTTGTTTAGAATTATTATAGATCCAGTCTTTGACGATATCTAGTCATATTCCTATAGTAAATATAACGTAAGTATGTAAGTTTGCTTCTGTTGTTAACAAAAATACGATCGTATTCTGAAACGCTCAACTCACCCAAAGTGGTTGAACTCGCTATCTAACAAAGTTTCAATTGGTGACCACCATAAAGAAATTCCTAGCTGACCCTTATCTTTAAAACTGACATAATAGCTCTTGTTAGCGGCAGGGTTGCCCTCAAGTCCTAACATATTTTATGAATACATAATCAGCCTATAATGTTCTCACTACTGGGACACAGGTCTCCTCTCGGTGAGAGGGAGTGGGCCGTAATCCACCACGCGGGACCAGTGCGGGTTGGCAGATGTCACATGTCTTCGAATTTTTGGTTCTAGGACATGCCGGTTTCCTCACGATGTTTTCCTTCACCCTTTTGAGAGCAGTGGTGATGAAATAATTTACACAAAGTAAAGCGCCTGTCTGGGTTCGAACCTACGACCTACAACTCGTAGGTCGCGGCCGTTACCACTTGGCCACCACTACAAATTCCCAACTATAAGTGGTATTCAGTTGATTAGGAGTATTGCGAGTGTCATTCCATTATAGAGGTGTCGTTAGCTGGTGTTAAATTGTTAAAGGAGCTAAACAATGATAAAATTATGATAGCCATTGAAATCCATTATAAGTTGGCAGATAAAGAAGTTTTTACAGCTTTGTTGAAATGAAAATCTCGTCGGAGAAATACAATATTTACACAAACGAAGAGCGAAGATAACAGGAAATGTTAGTAAGAAGTATTCGCTTTTTCACTCCAAGACAAGCTAATTATAGCCTTGGACTTTAGTTGCTGAACAGAATGAATATAGCAAAGCTAATTTCATTTGCTACAAGTTATACGAGTATAGAGAGTGATAGATAAACCTTTAATCACCTTTTTTCCTGTAGCAGGTCCACGTGTTTTGTCTCACTGATTATTAGCATCCCCTGAACCACGCACCACGCCCTTCCGACCCAAGCACCCGTAGATCTATTACGATCTCTGCTACACTTGCTCCGATTCATTATTTACGAGTCTTCTATTTTTTATAGTGAGCTGAACTTCATCTGAAGGTTCCAACAGGGGCTCGGATTTATTGTGACCCGTAAATCAACACGGGCAAGAAACTGTTATATTTTACCCTAATATCCGTTACAATAATGGTTTATATAATTCACAAATTAGTAGTATAATTTTCACAATTTATCAAAATTACTTCGAAGTCTCAATATTCTACCTATGTATCCTTATTATGTTTTAGTTAAGATATTTATGTTAAGGGGTACTGTTTATATCTTACTTGGACACAGACGTTATATCTGTCAACTTTAGAAATGTAATAGACGACGCTTCCCAATCACTAAACTCGTCCGTAATGTCTTTACAACAATAAAACACGACGTTACTTTGACAGATGGCAGCACATGCGCAACACATTCAGGATAAAAATGATTAATTTATCACGCGCTTATCAGATATTGCCCGTATTTCTCACAAATCGACGCAAAGGCTGTGTAGAAAATATATATGCAAATGTGACTCGCTTTCTGTACAACGCTTCAGTGAGAGTAATGTCGGGTAAGCAGAGATTGCGTGTAAGCTAGTGAGTGTACGTGTTATGTAGCCACGTCTCGTATTATATGCCACGTCTAATATTATTGCGGCTATAAACGTTATGACGTGCATCAGCAGCCTTCACTTCATCTTCTGAGAGAAGTGGGTCACTGTGTTGTGAGCCGGTAATGGAGCGCACAGTAACGCGTAGACTGCGCTGAAAGTACACAGTGCACTAGGAGTATTAGGTGGCAATTAGGTACTAACTTCTAATAGTGTAGACAATACTATGAGTTATGTCAAAGGGGTTCGTGTTTATATTTACTTTGAGATTAAATTTCAACAAACTAAAAGAAATATGAAAACAGGTACTTATAATATGTAAAACATAGGTTCCTACCTACCAGTCTTGGATCTGTTTACAGGCCAAAAATTCAATAATTACGAACATCAGCTGCCAAATAACAGGTTCAATAATGAACATTTTTTGCAGACGAGCTTGCGAACAATTTTTAATTTTTGATCCAAAAAAAAAACTAAAAAACTTAAGACAGTTTTTCTACATAAACAAACTATGACTGTTAAAAGATGTTCTCTACTCGTCGCTAATCTAAATTAGAAAACTACCGGGTCTTGGTAGCACTTATGTGAAATTATATGACACCTCAGGGAGACGTTTTGTGAAGAAGCTTCTAAACAGTTCGTTTATCCGAATAAAGTTTATGATACGTTGAACAACGAAGAGATACGATAACATTCTCATGTATTATAGTAAATGTCTCGTGACTAGAAAAAGATGTTTTGTCAAAAATATTAAAACCAACCAAAAAAAATAAAGATCTAAACATTTTTATTCAAGGGTTCTGTAGTTTGACAAAGTTAATCACGCGATCATAGTACTTAATATACTTAATTATGGTTATCTTGCCGTTAAAACTGTAAGTAACTTCTATTTTTTTTCTGTGTGGAATAGAATACGAAAAAGTATTGAAAGCTTTTAGTAACCCTGTCAATATAGGTAATTAAACCGTAATTTGTACCTAAACTCAAACCTCGGTTACCCAAGAATAATTGATTTATCCTCAGAAAAATACCATTAGTCAACATTAACTTCTTTTCTCATGGGTTTTCACAAATTACTATGGTATGGTTACAAAAACACAAGGGTCAAAAAAATAATTAAAAAACGAAAGAGAGAGAAAAAGCGTTTAGTAACATTTTTACACAGAATTACCATAATCTGGGCAATTAAGCGTGTTGACAACCCCTGGGCAGACCTTTACAAAAAAGATGTTTGATGACTCATTTTAATAAAACCATAAAATTAATTTCTGTGAAAACACTCAAGGTTCTTTACAAGCTATTAAGTTGATAAAATGTTTTCACTGTGACAATAATACGCTTTGTGTTGGCGTCTGAATGAATTTGAATCATTTAGACGTTACTTTTTGATTACCATTTCAACGTGCTTATATATAACTAGCTGCTGCCCGCGACGTCGTCTGCCTGAAGGCTCTACAGCACCAAAAATACCTATGATGCCAGTGTCGCTATAGCATTATAAGTAAACAACTTTTTAAATAGGCTTAAAATATAAGATTTTTTTGCAAGCGAAGCATGTGAAGAGAGTTATATGGGAATCCTGCTGAGTTCAGTCATAAGATGTGACCGAAGGAAATAGAGAAAATAATGCAGGAAACATTCCAGGACACAAAAGAGTAAAAATACGTACAAAGGTATCATACCTTACATCACTTCCCAATAAACTACGTTGGTAGTTATGCTGCCAGGAGCCAAAATGTAAAGAGAGTCAGGACTGGTGACGCGGGAGCAAGCGACGTACAGTTGCCCGTGTGAGAAGCAACTCGTCCTGAGGTCGACACCCGCTGCCCTCAGTGTCTGCCTCTATTGATGGTTATCGCGAAGCAAACACTCACGGAGAACTGTACGCGCTTGAACTGGAACGGGAAGATATGAGGTATGAGGGGAATGCGTGGTATAAATACTGCCTCGCCAACGCCACAACCCGTAAGAATTTACGCCTCAATGGTGTGTCTGTAGAGCGAGATGACTTTAGGGTGGGTCCCGTTACACAACTTCAGAGGAGATAGGTTCCGAAGAAGCATAATCGGGACACCGACCTTCAGCTTGATTGTATGCGCTGGAAGTCCACTTGCTGACAGGGAGTTCAGAAATTCCACGGGATAATGTGTGGCGTCATCTTGCTCGACAACAGTGTTTATCGAGGTGTAGACTACTTCATTCCCCTCAATTTCCAAAAGAATGCATTCGTTAATTGCTGCAGCCTGATCATTTTTGGACGTCAAAATGGCCCGCTCACACACCCAAGAATTCTGCGGGTGCAGTATACGACTGATGTCCCCGTACACACAGCAAATGAGTTCTTCTAAGCTGGATACCACTCTACCGAGAGACTCTGGAAGCACCACCTGTCCACCTCTCTCTTCTGGTAGAGTGCCTTCGCCAAGATTTAGAAGGACATTGGAGAATTCTTGAGCACGTGCATTGCCGCCGAGCCGAGCTCTCATAATAATGGTCAAGCGCAGCGTACGAACTCGTGACCACAACGAAGATAGTTTCAACGAAGCATTCACCTCGTCAGCCCTCGATCCCCGTGTCACCACGGGAAGCGTTTGCCGGAAATCGCCACTGAACAGAACAGCTGTGATACCACGCATCAAATGTTCGTTCCTGCGGATGTCCTGCAGGGTTCCGTCCACGGCCTCAACTGCCTTCCTATTGGTCATCGTACACTCATCCCATACGATCAAAGAGCAATCCTTGAGCACGTGTCCCTTATCGCTGTTACGTGACACACCACAAACAGGCGTTTCGGCGCTCTCTAAATCGATAGGAATTTTAAACATGGCATGTGCTGTCTTGCCACTCGGAAGCAGTGTGGCAGCGATTCCCGACGACGCTACAGCAATAGCAATTTTGCCTTGCCTGCTGACCTCTGCAAGTATGCAAGTGGTAACAAATGTTTTTCCTGTTCCACCAGACGCATTCCAAGAAAAACATTTGACCCTGGTTTTTTCCCAACGCTTTCAAGGACGGTGTCATAAATTTGTTTTTGCTTTGAAGAGAACAAAGCGACATGGTCATTTCGCCCGGATCGTAATTTGTCTCAGCGTTATACTCCCGATTTACACGGTCTTGATGCGGTGATGATTGGGGAGCTGGTAACCCATATTCGATCAGTGGATTGCCGCCGATAGAAATGACCACATCTTGAAGTGAACTGAGACAGGTGTTCAGCACGCGTTCATCAGTTACTCCGACTTCGTCTACAGTAGAAACATAACTTTTTTGTAATACTTAACACCGCATTTTTTTTTAAATTGTCGTCCTCAACTCTGCTCAAGATTTTAAGGGTTTTGTTGGAACTTGAATTTGTCAAAACGAACTATACTATACAACTTTTATAAAGAAAATGCACATTGCCATCTATGAATTTTAAGAATAACTAACTACTAACCTCGCCAACATGATCAAATTTAAATTATTAATTTCCAAAAAGTGTCAACATGTAACTTGATTTGATTTTTATGAAATCTCATAGATGGCGCTGCTTCAAAATTTTCTTTATACTACTAAAATTCATTAAACTATGTTTTTTCTGCCCAAGTTACTTAAATGGCGTAGTTTTTATAGTGTTAAGCTAGATAATAGCATG
Organism: Amphipoea lucens; assembly: GCA_947508005.1. Taxonomy (NCBI): domain Eukaryota; kingdom Metazoa; phylum Arthropoda; class Insecta; order Lepidoptera; family Noctuidae; genus Amphipoea; species Amphipoea lucens. The sequence goes on along the minus strand of OX382373.1, from coordinate 6,452,390 downwards.
GCTTACTGAAAAACAACATTTAAATATGCGTCGTTAGATTACACGCTGTCACAGAATGCGTAAGAAAAATAAAGATTCACAGCTCCTCCCCCATAGGTGATAGCGTGATAATATGTAGCCTATATGTTGACCCGACCTCTTAGTAATATTCATGCAAAATTTGAAGTAAATCCATGCAGTACTTTTTGAGTTTATCCCGGACATACAGACAAACAGACAAACAGACAAAAATTCTAAAAAATATATTTTTGGCTTCGATATCGATTGTAGATCACGCCCCAAGTATTCTTTTAAAAAAATATTCAATGTACCGTTTTGACTTTCCTACGATTTTATTATATGTATAGATGATGTTGCTAGTTTATTGTATAGCTATTTCAAAGAATTGTAATCGTAAATGTCAAGATTTTAAATTCGTTAACAATAGAAGATGAAAACAGTGAAAATCAAAATTCATTTATTCAAACTAGGCTGAGAATCAGCACTTTTCGAACGTCAAAATTAAAAAAGACAGTCCCCCAAAACGCCCGCCATTCACCACTTCCTAGTGCTTTCGCTGGGGAGAAGAAGTGGCGGAACAAACTCCCCAGCAGCACAGTTGTGTACGACTTTAAGATTTTTTCCATTTGAGTATGACGGATCCTAAGCATAGAACCGTCGAAGTGGCTGTGATTGGGGGAAGCCTATGTGCAGCACTGGACGACTTTCAACGTCGTTTTCGTCGTTCTTTCTCTTTATTAATGATGATGATGATCCTAACTCTCTTATTCATAAAACTTATCAAACCTATTTTAGTTAAAATGGGGTTTGTCTCTTTCTTACACACAGAAATGACAACGTGACAGATAAAGACAAACGTTCTATAAACCTATTTTAGCTAAAATAGGATTATGAATAAGGGGGTAAGCATGTGGGTACTTTCGCGTTTTCCTCATTTCCACTAACATACATCAAACGAACGCCTTATTATCTATGTCTACCGACGGTCGCAGCTTCCATCGTCTGAGACGCGGCAAAAATGTGTAAATCCCGGTTAATCTGTATAAATCTCTTAAAGTGTTCGCGTTGCGTTAGCTGAAGCGCGGTGTTACCGTATTACGAGTTTTTAACATCCATCGTGAAAATTTGAGAACAGTAATACGTCTTTTAGTATTTTACCAAAAAAATCCGAAAATGTTAGCAATTTATTGATCAATCGAGTACTTTACGGCTATTCTAATAGCACCAAAACTGAGTTTAACCGGTCAAGCCCCGCGCGTTACCGTTCGGTGGCGAAACAATAGAAAATAAATTGTGTCTCATTAGCGGAGCTTGACAGATTAATTTACTATTGTGTTGCAAATAGTTTTGATATTTATTATTTTCTACGATTGCCTATTAATAAAACGAGTTCTAAGCTTCCAAGTCTTAGTCATCATTGTAACGTAAATAAATGTGCCTCTCAAAGCCGTTTCTTCGTTTCTTCAATTAAATTGAGTGATTCTGCTCTTTTAAACACAATCTTTCTATTTCATTGAATGCCTGTTTGCACTTAATCTCTTTCTTATTCCATTAAAATGAAGGATTTAAAAAGGAGGTTTATAATTTAAGATTAGCGCGTACTGTAGGGCTCGTGAAAGAAATTGTAACTTCAAAGAAGATAAAAACAAAGAAGAAAAAAGAGAAAGAAAGAAAGAAAAAGAATAAAAACAAAATCACTAGTTGAAAACTATTTTCACGCCTTTTGGAATCTATATACATAATTATAGTGACTTGAATATACCTACGCGTCGCTACATACATATTATATTATATCTGCAGCGACGCAGTCGCAGCCCTGCAAAGTACAGTCTGTTTATAAACACCTCGCTACTAAAACGTCCTTTTTGTTAAAAAGTAAAGTATCTCTCTACGTAAGAACTGACACTCATGATACATGTACGTGACAGTTTATCAAACTTAGCCATTTTAGTTTTGTATGCGAGTGACAGAGAATTATTGGCTGTCACATGTGCTACCGTACATTGGGTACCATTTATGAAGGAATGCGAATGGAAAAAAAAGACGGGTTGCACTCCGGGAGTGCCGGCAGAAGTGAAAACTTGAATATTAACGTTGAAATAAATCAATTATTAATTGAATTAATATAACTCATTTTTTTTTCACTATTTCTGCGTCACTTTTTTCATTAATAGATGCACTTTGTTCAATTTCCATATTTTAAACACTTTATATACACGAATTTTACGAATACACAGCAGTGTGGCTACTACTCAGACGGTCGAACCATCAGCTGTCCACCCACACCCACACCCACACCCACACCCACATCCACACCCACATCCACATCCACATCCACACCCACACCCACACCCACACCCACACCCACATCCACATCCATCCATACATCCATCCATCCATCCATCCATCCATTGTCGTGTGACACTTGGTTCATTTCGGTTGGCGCCGCCGTAGAAAGAGAGGGGGATACTTAGTAGTTAGGAGTAGTAGTTCTCCCCTGTGTAGTCTCTCCTGACGGTCACGTGTCCTGACGCGATGTCCTGACGCGAGTTTAACATTTTTTACCCATTACAAAAAAGTGTGCAACGCCGCTAAAGAAGTTTTCACTTCAAAAATACTAAGCCGGTCCTGTATATTCCCATTAGCGAATTTAAATAGCAGGCGTTATCCAGAGCCCATTCTTATTAGCTAATTAAGTAGATATTAGAAACAAGGCATATATCGACAAATTCCGTTTAAACGATTTTCACGGATCACTAGCGACGAAAAGCGATCACCCCATATCAGTAAAATTTTAGATCAGTCAACCGTGGTGAGCATATAGGCTAGGGCTGCCTGATAAAGATATTTTCAATATCTGATGCCCATTACATTGCCTACTAAAAGACTATTAGAATGAATTTTCGTGGACGAAATTTTCCAAAATCATGACGATCGTGCTTCTGTCCTGTAGACTCTACAGGTAGGTAACATAAGAAAAATAAAAAAGTATTTTGTTAAAAATGAGCTCTTTTCTGTAGTTTCCCGTATGTCATTACTTCCCAGAATTTGATCCTTATTAGGGACACTATCGAATGGTGTAATAATATAGTGCGTTTTTTTTATAAATCAAATGTTGATTTTGATTTTGGTTCGATTCCTGGCTAGAAATATTGATTTTTTCAAAAAACAAATGATGCAGTTTTCATCAAAATCGAGCCCTTGACTCCTTTGGGTACTTTTCGCTATTCCTCATAGTTTCCGATTTGGCCATCCACGCCCACTTGAAAAATTCACCCTGTATATTATAGTTGCCGGTTTTATTTTCCTTGTATTCCAACTCATACCTATATAACCTAATGATATGTAAGGTCGACACACTCATTACAACACGAAAACGAGACTCGAACATGTTCATCATATTTATAAAATGTCAACTCTTAATGATTAAAATTCAGTCATTTATTAAAAATACCTAATGCTATATGAAAGTTACTCAAGACCATTGCTTTTCTAACGACACCTACACCCCATTGCCACTGTCCGTATTATTGCCCGCACGACTTTGGACACTTGCCAAAGACGGAAACCGGACTCTTAAGTGTCATTACAATTTTTACTGCAACTCCTATTAAAATTATCGCCTAAAAGTTTCTTTGAGCGACAGGATAATGTTATGTAACTTAAAAATAATGATAACACTTAGTAAGCGATGAGTGATCAAACTAATTTTATTTAAAAGAAAAACATATTATTAAACAAATGACACTCAAGAGTGGCAGTTGTTTATCAACAAAGGCAGCTATATCGGATCTAATCAAATTATAATCTCACTAATAATAAAAAGATGTTTTGTAAAAAGAAAATCAGTGCATCGATCACATAACATTAGCGTTTCAAGTACCTAACTACATCAATATGTGAACCCAGACCCTTAAAATAATCCGGAAAACTTCTGTAACACACTGTGTATAAATATCAAATCTATTATTATTCGTTGCTGTTTATGTGGGTCAGATGGACCCCTCGCAGAACACATAAAGTTTACGATTCTTGGAGTCTGTCCAGGAGACTCCCGTCCGTTGCCAAAGCCTACGTGTTCCGCTCTGCATAAAACTGTCAGAGCGATGCAAAAAAATGTTTGAGTATGATAATAAGTAATACGAAATACCCCTAAAGCGTATTTTTTTTATGTGCGCACTGTTTCACGCGCAGGATGAGTAAAGTTAATGGAGTCTAAGTGTTAATGACGCGAATCGTAAATGTTACTGGTTCGAAATAATGGTCAGAAAAATTATTTTTGGAAACTCGCAGTTAGAGTCAAAACTTTTGTTGCATTTATAATCTTTGTTTATTTGACACAGCTATTTTAATTACAATCTTACATCAGTTGTTAGTGTATGGTGTGTGTTGTCTCTTACCTAGAACAAAAAGAACACATAATGATAAATAAAAACATTAACTTTTGTGACATTTCAATGAGCTAAAAGTTCAATTCTCTATAGTAACAACACGATAGAAAACCATATACAGGTCAAATAACAACGCGCTTAAAGAGTACTTCACTTTCATTATACCTAATTACCTCTAAAAACTAAACTTGATAATATTTCGATACAATAACGAGTACACCTACGCTAAGTGGTTTTGTATTTTTCTTACTCGCGTTGATCTAATAATTCTTTGCTAGGATTTTACCAAAGCAATACAAGCCCCTTCAATACATATTAAATTGTATTTCATATTTGATATCCTTTTACAGAGCTCATGAAAATGATAACTTAAAAGGAATAAGTAAAAGGAATCATAAATGTACACGAGCTACACTCACGTACAGCCCATTCCAGGAACAAATAAATCGGTTCTGGGAATTTCTCTATCGATTTTTTGATACATTTTTAAAGAATTCATGCCACGACTATAGCAAAAAAAAAGTAAAAAATTGGTTGTCTGTAAAGTCGGCTTACGGACGATAGTTTTACGTGATAACGTCATATGAAAACAATGCGTCACAAGCCGAACACTAAGGCCGATCCTGCTTCTCTATCGCTTGTTCCGCGCTCTCGCTTGAACGCTCGGCTCAGGCGGAACGTGACAATGAGACACGCTTTTTCGTGCGTGCAGCCGGCTTTCATCGATTTATAAGACGTTATCACGTCAAACGTTTCTAAACATAAATGCTATACATTTTCTGCACTTATAAAAAGCTTTCCTGCTCTGCTGAAATTCACAAAGGTTTATTTATGCCTGTAGAGACTGCAAGCTATTACTGATGAAATATTTTGCTGTGAGTCAAAATAAACGTTTACACCAAAGTTTGACCGGGTGTGTAACGGTTGATATAATAACAAAAAATCTAAAAGGAGGAGGTTCTCAATTCGAATGTTTGTATTTTTTGTTATCTAAATACACCGACGGCTATTTAATTAAACATTGTTATAAAAGAACATTCACTTATCGTATTTATAAGTATCAAGTTATTCTAGCACAAAGGTTATCTCTACAAAACCCTGAAGCCAGAAGTTAAGCTGTCATAGTTTACGACTTTCTATAGTTCTTATGTACGTGGATGGTTCGGACAGGTCATCCTTTATTCAACTGTATTATAAATTCTAGGACGAATCTTTGAGGAGGAAAAGAATGTCGTTTGTATCCAGTCATCAGTTACCAGTTCTGTTGTGGTATAAACTGGACTGTCCATAATGTTTAACGTTCCTGTATTAGTCGAGTTATTAAAGCAGACGAGCAGTCTACGCTTTCACAAGTCATGATAGTTTCAGCTGTATTATGCAAGCGTTTTTACGAACTTAAGTACGTAGAAAATATCGTGTTAAAATTAGTTTGACCCCAAAGTCAGTGTAACGTAATATTTACAACTAACCCGATGCAATAAATTACATTTATGTTAAATCTTTATGAGTTAATTTGGAATTTTCTAACAATCGCTTTGACAAATGATAAACTACCTTTTGGAAGGGGCGACTAGAATCAATTCTATTTTAATGTAAAATTTCCCGCTAGTACCACCGGTGGTACAGTTGGGTGGTACTAGTGGGAACAAAGGTAAATTTTGACGTACAAAAGTGCCTTTTATGTGCCTATTTGAAATAAATGCTTTGGCTTTGACTTTGAAAGGATATTAAATTCTCCTTAAGCATGAAAAGAACTTATTATCTACTTATGTAATGAAAATGCCAAAACTTTGTCTTAAAATTACCAACCTGCTTTTGGATATTATACCTACCTAAGGAAATTAATTGTTTTAAAAGCTGAGCTGAAGCTTACGTAATATCCTCAGTAATAATAACAACTGAAGATATTACGTAAGCTTCGCTTCAATCGAATATCTGAGACACTGCTAAGATACCAGAAGGCCAATTCCCATAATTAAAAACATCCAAAGTCTAGTCGCAATCTCATCTCAGCGACATCATCATCATCTGCCTAGTCTTTTCCCAACTATGTTGGGGTCAGCTTTCCGAGGCGCGGAGGGGTCTTGGTATGTAAAGGTGGTCACCCATCCACGGACCAACCGCGGCAAGCGTAGCTTAACCTGATCGATCGACCCGTGCGGCTGTTATTACTTAACCACAAGCCGCTCAGCGACAATCAATGTCAAAAACTAAATAAAAAAATATTTAATCGAATTGAGAACCTCCTCCTTTTTTGAAGTCGGTTAACAAAAAGAGAAAGATTTACTAGGAGAATACAACAGAAGCTGGTGTGGTTGTGACTGATGATCGTTGATTTGATCGCTACGCACGCGGCATTCACTGGTGACGACCTACTTTATAAGCTAGACTTACTAGGTTTATATTTATAGCCTTTCACACAATTTATCGCCTGATTCGTTGTCAATTAGATCTATAGCCTGCTTATTCAAGCTCGTTGACTTGTACCGCATTATACATATATCACACTCGAAACCATTATGTGGGGTGCGAGACTTTATCCAAAACAAATGATACTGCAAATAGGTATATGCACTTTATTTAAAAATACTTAAAAACATTTTATAGAACATATGTTTTAGGATTAAATTCAAAACTCGTTATATAAATATCAAGCTTTGAATTTGACAAATCAAATATGCTGAAACTGAAGTTTCTTTAAAGTTGAGCCCTGCTTAAATATCCATCCTTGCTAAGTATAATTTGTTTAAAAGTTTATATTTAACGAAGCAAGCACGTTGGATCATAAACATGGCTTATTGTTTGAATCTCAAAGACTCGATGGTTTAACGCTAAGCCCAACGTAATCCAACAAAATCCTGCATTATAGAATCAGTGAAACTTATTTTGTATTAAAACAATATGATTTTAAAACCTTTTTGTCAGGTAATCGCTAACGATGCTCTATTTGGATTATGAATGAACCAGAAAGGCAAACCTAAATATTTTGCGGCCCTATCAAAAATTAAGGTCTTATCATAATAAAAAATTCCTGTATCTTGAACGTGAAATCAGATTATATGACTTACAAGAGCACATAATAGTACATTATGATACATGTGTGCTATGTAGATCATTAAACTCGAGGCGGTAGTATTCACGCGAGCCGTAGGCGAGCGCGATAAGGAAGCCGAGAGTTCAATGATCAATGCACACGCGTATCATACGACGTTTTTCAACAAACTTGCGAGGAAAAAAACAGGCTTGTATTGTTAAATATTAACTCGTATGGATAATGGCGGGCTGGGTTTGTTTTTCCGCGCGCCGCGCTAGCGTGTTGCGCGCGCAGGTTTACCCATAGAGTAAGTAATGGCGCGCGTTTATTTATTTAAAGGCACAGACAAAACATATGTCAAATTGTAGTTTAGTTAGTATGGAATTAGAAAGTACTATTGGCATACAGAAATATACATTAATTCAGTGAGAATCCGCAATAATAGAACGCCAGTGGTCTTTTCCGTTTGGTTCCGCGAGGGACCACAGACCATATTATTATAAGGTGCATCCAGACAGAGCGAGGCATGCGCCGCAAGTATTTTTTTTGTATGTTAGATGCCTCAGCCTGAGGCAACCGTACATATAAAACAAATCATTTGCGGCGCATGCCTCGCTCTGTCTGGATGTACCCTAAGGTGAATGCGCAGTGGTAGACCGCGAAATTTAAATTTTCTTAAGTTTTTTGCAATTCGCAGATCAGTATCAGGTTGTATCTTGATCAAAATGTGTATATATATAATAGATATGTATTTACAGAATTATAGTCTTTAGAATCATTAATATAATATACCTATTTAAGTCAGATTTGTTCCCTAAGAACTTATCCATAAGAGATTTGTTCTTATGGAACAAATCTAACTAAGAAAGATGTATTAATGATTATAATTCTGTAAATACATACCTGTTATAGTCGCGAATCATATTTTGATCAAGATACAACCTGACACTGACCTGAAAACTGTAAAAACCTTTAGAAAAATTAAATTTCGCGGGCTACAACTGCGCATTCATCTTAAGGTAAATACATTTTAGTTCATTTTGGGACCAAAGACAATTCAGACTATTAAAAAAAAGTGAAATATGGCTCGCGGATTCCTTTTGGCATGAAGTCTCTTTGAAGAGATTAAAAAAAAAAACGCACTTCTCCGACCTCCGACTAGTAGGTAAATTAAATAGTTATCTGTGGAAATAAAGCACAAGTACCGTAACGTAAAGAAAAAGCACGCGTTTGTAATACACTGCATTATGGTCCTAAAAGCGGTGCATTAAGAGCCATTTTACGAGCAAGTGTGTTGAAAATAATATTCTATAGTTCACTGGTTATTATACAATTGATTACCTTTTTTTTATATCACTATTCTACAATCCAAGTTCTCACAAGTTTATGCACAAATTGTTGTTTACATGTGGTCGTCAAAAGTGATCATAATAATTATAAATAGTAAGTTAATGGTGCAAACGAAACTAATTAGTCTCCTCTGCACCATTGATGGTGCAAGTCAATAGTGCATACGGTACAACGGGGAAAAATCTTGAAAAAAACTCGAATTCACTTCTTCATCGAAAATACCTAAGTGCGGGAAAACCAAACAGTCTTTTGTCTTTTGCTATAACGAATTCGTGCCGGTTGTTGACATGTTTCAATTGTTTTGCCATTTTGGCGTAATGCCCTCGCTATCATTCTAAAAGTTAACGCGGTTTAACTAAATTGTGTCAGTGCCAGTTTGCGCATGATTGGTTGCAAATTGTCACCCCTGGGCTGCATCAAAGTTATATATTTTTGACAAAAAAACTATGTAAAGTTGAAATAAAAAGAACAACGTAGGTATACGATGTAGGTCACAAAAAGTGTGAAAATCTATTAAATGGTAACCGAACACTAACATTTCGTTACCATACCGAAAAAGTAAACTGAAATAGTTTTCCACTAGTAGGTAGGCACCTAACCCGAGAGGCGCAAAAAGTGGACAACTTTTTGTTTTTGGGCAATAGCCAATTTTCTCACACAGGGTCGGATTCTAATCGAATAGTTGCTAGTTTCCGAAATAGCTACACAATTGGATGTTAAAGTGGTCCTTTTTTTAAATCCTTGTGATAGAAGAATGGGTTACCAGCTATTCTTTTTTGATTTGGCATTTTCCAGTCCTAAAAAATACTTAGGTAAAGCAAGGTTTTCCTTTTGCAAGAGTATTTTCACTCGGACTAGAGGCTAACAGATGCGTAGATAGATGTTGTAGACGACTTAATAATGTTTCGTGATAAATAAAAATGGAGGCTGCGAAAACGGCACTGACGCGAAAAATAAAGGTACAATTAACGCTTTTTGAAACGCCAATCTAAAGTATTGTATTGATTATTCAAAATATTTGATCGATAAAACAGAATCCTCTGCTACTGGCATTTTATCGGAAACTAATCAAGTCACAAAATTAATGCAAAAAGTCCAAGAACGGAATGACAGGTCAACTGTAACCATAAGTACAAAGAATGCAAATGAAAGGTTCTCGTTAGTTGAGTTCAGGATTTGAACCTTCGGCTCCGGGCTCTGGCGCCGCCATGTTGAAGGAAATAGATGGAAATTGCAAACTTCCTATTTGCTTACTTGCTTGTTAGAGCCTTAATTTTCGCTGGATATTGAATGTGGACGATTTTCGACTACTCTTATTGAAATTGGTTTGCTTTTATTTGGTGTGCTACTATTTGGAGAATAATTTTATTACGTTATTTTTAATCGTTCTGTATTCTGTTGTTGGTAATGTCGGTAATATTCAGTTGTATACAAAAAGGGAATTCGTTCAGGCACTCTCTCCGAGACATAAAGATCAGTATAATAAACCCAAGAAAAGTATTGAAAGTTTAACTACTGTTTCTTGATCAAAAAATTATTGAACCCCAACAATTTTCTATTACAGTTCGAACGTGCGTTGCTATGGCGGCCATGATGTGACGTCATTATCTACAATACTCACTGCTTCATTTACATCGTTTTCTTAGTCCTAAATCTTATAAATTAACAAATTTTTTGTGCTTTACTCAAGCAGACATTGCATTTACAAACAATATAGAAATTACTTATCTTGTGAAAGTATCCCGCGTTAAACGTCTTCGACATCAATTTCCGTCTATAATTGTTTTATTATTTTAATATTCAGAAAAATGTATGAAATTTTGGATATGCCAACCGCTGAGTAGGTACTCGTATAATAAAGACAAATTGTGTTTCGCCCACATGTCGAGCTTAGCGTCTCTAGACGTTCCCACATCGCTATAAGTCTTGATTATGAAAAGAAATATTGTGACATGCAATAATTCTATACCATTATAAGTAACACATGTACCTACAAAGTATTTTTATCTAATATCAGAATCCCTTAGAAAAAAGCAAATTGACACTATTATTAGTTATCACATAATCTATCACGTAAAATAATAAGTTACAGTTAAATTATTAAGAACTATTACCGTGAGTTTACATTTGCACATACAAAAGTCTTAACAGTGGACTGTTAAGAGCTTTTTCAACAATGGATTGTCGAACTAGGAAGTAGGTATGAATGTAGGTATCTACCAGAACACTTTTAGGAACGGTGTGATAGATTACAACGTTCGTGTATTTTTCGGGAAATAATCAATCGTTATAATAATCAATAGTTGAGCTATTAATAAAGGCATTATTTCAGTTCCTTTGTAACGTATCGTTTGGTTCGACGGAAAAAACAACAGTTTTCACTGACATTGGGCAGGAGATATAATGAAATTCGCGTTTCGCAGCATTTCTCTAGGCTGCGAAACGGAAATTTGCCAATAAAATCGGGGTCGATATAGAAAATTGCGCCCGAACTACTCTAAAACAACTTTCCTCAGCCCTTCGTAGTTACGAAATATACCATTTGGCTTTGACATTTGATTAGCAAAAGGTCTTATTTGAAATTCGAAATTTTGCTACTTAGCACAGAACAGTAAAATTGTATCTTTTTCGTAAATGAGTAAAGCTCTTAACAGGAATTCTGTAAATATTTATATGAAGCTAAAAGAGGATTTGCATCCATTATGCTCGAAAAACTTTTCTAATGCGCTAGGATTATTCGGACACTAAATAATATTGTAGTCCAACGTCACACCCTTGTTAATCCTCACATACCAGCTCACGTAGTGTTTCAGTTTAATATCGTTCTACGGCGGCAGTTGTAAATTTTATAAATTGAACCTTCTGTTATGTAATTGCGTAAACAATGGGTTAGTGAACCCATTGTTTGTAGTGGACCCGTTGACGCAATTAACTTCAATGTAAATTCTTTTTCAAAACACTGGATTGGTTCCCATTAATACAAAAGCGCTCCGATTTGATAGTAATAGTATTTATTCAATCAATCGGTTTTAAGTGGTTTAAGGTATTTATCGGTTATTTTATTCCTTTTTATGCATTTAAATAATAAAAAGTGAAGGTGAAACCGCTTATCCTCCACTAATGGGTATTCCACCTAAGTACCATCAAAATTAAAATCAATCTGAATATAATTCGTAATAAACTGAATTTTAAAATTATACTTGAACAATTCTAAACCAATTCTGGCACGATTATTCCACGAGCGAATGCTCTGAAATTTTAACTTGGGAGACGCTTAATTCTTCTATTGTATAATAATGACGCTACAAAAACTGAAAAATGAACGATGCCTTGAGCTACGAAACGTTGAACTTTGTGCAATATGTACTGTTAAAGTTCTGTCAGAAAAATAAAGTATTCAATTATTTTAATGAACAGATGAAAGGTGTATTAAACTTCCCTACTTCACTGAACGTTCCATTGCCTCGGGGTGCAGTATCGTCTCGTTAAAGAAAAGGAATTGAACTTTGTTTTTCCCATTTTTAAATGTTTCTCTCATTAGTACCTATCTGTTCAAAATCAAACGAAGTTCAGACCTAACTGTTAATACCCAGGCGCGTTTAATACCCAGAGACGCTTTATTGGTGCGGGTTGTCCGAAAGGGTTACCGCTACCCCGGGACATAAAGGGCTAAGGAAGGAACACGGATGGGTTTTAGTCAGTAAAAGTATGACACTCCCTTCCGCTCCACCCAGAGCGGGAGGGGTCATTTGATGATTACCCATCCATAAAAAAAAGACCTAACTGTTTTCGTCTTGGTAAGTTAGTAGATAGTATTAGTTGCCAAAATAGCTACTTCAAATAGGTAATTGTTATTTGTGGTTTGCTAGTCATACTTATCAAAATATTACTAGACATAATAATATATTATAGCTTCAAGATTTAACACAAACTCTAACATTTTGAATTTAGTTTCATGAAATTCCATTAATTAGTAAATCCACGTCAAACAGTATGACATGAATATGATAAGGTTATTTTCATGTATTAATTAGTAGACGATTCTGCAGACGGTGTGGTATGGTAATGGCGCGGCGAGGCGCCTGTAGGCATAGCAACCTTAATTTTGTTTCGAGAAAATTTGATATCTCGAAATAAAGACTGCGCCAAGACTTGGTTATGGACGTTTTGGTCGGTGGTAGAAATTAATTAGTTTGATCTGATTTCGTGTTTTATTTTTTGGGATTGCATTTATTTCTTATTGTCACAATAAAATCCAGTTCGCTTAAAGGTTCTTTTTGAAGTGAAAACTTCTTTAGCGGCGTTGAACACTTTTTGTAATGGGTAAAAAATGTTAAACTCGCCTCAGGGCATCGCGTCAGGACACGTGACCGTCAGGAGAGATTTCCCCCCCCCCATCTCTTTCTACGGCGGCGCCAACCGAAGTGAACCAAGTGAGACACGACAAAGATGGCCGAAGAAAATTACATTTGACGTACAAATGTTTGAAAAGTCAGTTTCGTAAACAATAGTACTTCGAGGAGCCGCAGTTGTATTTAATTTATTTTGAACTTCTGTTTAACCAATTTAGTTTATTATTATATACCTACCTACAATACAAAATAGAAGCGACGAAAAATATAACGAAGCACATTATAGCAACAAGAAATACTGTGAAAACAATGCTTCCGTGTCGACCACGGAAGTTTACACCCAGCAGGTCGATGCTCCAGTAGGGTGTGGCTGTGAAGCTATGTTGCAAGACATGCTCCTCTTCCTATCCTGCCTTATTTGTCCTACCCAAAACATGCAGTCAAAGTGACCTCTGCGCTGCCACCGACGACAACGTGGAAGTGGTAATATTTTGAGCCAACAAGATCTAAAGTAAAAGAGAAGAAATTTAGGGAGTAGTTCATTAATAAAAAGCTTGTGTACAAATATCAGTTTATTTTTATAATACTTGTACGCACCGGGACTTAGCTTAGTACGGCTGTTATTCCAAATGCATACAGTGTGGCTAAGTTTGTAACAATTGAGCCTGGTATCTATGGTTACCTCACCCTACTGATTATAAACCTACAGCAACTACTTAACACCCTAGTTATCCTAACACCCTAACCTATCATACAAACCTACGGGAGACCTACGGGAACAGACAGAATTTGGGTAGGAATAGGGGTTTGTGTACGTCGTGCAATGTACACAGGAAATAGTTTTGTCATTGCCGGTCCCACAGACTCATAGAACTGGTGATGGCTAAAGGTGTCTTGGCCATAGTAAGAGGAATTATGGAAGATGAATCAAACTCTACTCCAGCTTGATGACTAATTTATTAATTTATTAATTACTAATTTATGTGGAACGAATGTATGTCGCTCTTGATGCTGACGCTGGCGTATGTAACTCTTGCCTGTTCACGGTTGAACAATACTCTAAACTCTAATTTGGCTTCTAAAACTTGTGCAAGCAGAACAACATTTTTAAAATGTTTGCTTTTCATTTGCCATCTGTGCCATCTCTTCTGTAGGCCGTTTCATTTTCTGCTATTCGTAGTGAAGCACCATCCTTACTAGTCCTATTGTCCTGAAATACAAAACTAATGTTATAAATTCTTTCTCTTCATTATCTTATTTATACTGATTTAATTAATCAGTAGCGGCATCAAAATAACAGTCAATATTATTCTTATGGCGGGTTTTTTTTTGTTACAATGAGTTTTGTACAGGCAAACGAAGTTCTTCGTAAAATTGTAAATTGGATAGGCACCTAATTCGTAAATCATGCCAAGCTGCCCCTGTTTAGCGTTAATGCTTGTGTCAGTGTTTTTATTTTCTATTATGGAGACCTCTCCCTGACCAATAATTGGCCAGGAAGAATTATTCTTCCAAAAATCTAAGGATTAGAAGCAAAAGCAAGCATAAGTATAAGAAATTGAGAATATTTACAAAACATAACTTACTTTGAACACATTTTAGCTGTAACAGTAGGTACACACCTTATCCTCCTCCAACCAATATTCAATTCTTTGCCCTTTATTGTAACTAGTCTCCGGTCTTAATTTCATTTATTTTAAATACAAAAAAAATATTCAAAAGTTTTTTAGTTTGACACATACAATATCAAATTCATTCATTGACATATTCATATTGTTTCCATGACGACCATGACGTTGTCGCGTCAAAACTGTTGAAACTGTAGACAATAAATTAGTTTTTCATACGTAATAATGTCTATGGACACAAATATTCGTTCGTAGACAGATATTCTCGTATGCCGATTCAATGTGTTGGCCAATTTGTTGGATGACTTCATTATAATGGCATTTAGAAGTTGTAGGACATTCTAGTTATAGAACGTTTATGAAGCGTTTATAAATACAAAATTTTATCGAATGTTTTAAAGGCCTATTGAGCATTTTAACTAATGAATGGTTTAAACCTTCAATAGGCTTTTTTATGAATAAGACCGAAAGTGTTTAAAATATGGAAATTGAACAAAGTGCATCTATTAATGAAAAAAGTGACGCAGAAATAGTGAAAAAAAATGAGTAATATTAATTAAATTAATAATTGATTTATTTCAACGTTAATATTCAAGTTTTCACTTCTGCCGGCACTCCCGGAGTGCAACCCGTCTTTTTTTTTACATATCTTAAACTACCATATAACTCTATTGTTGCAGCCGAATTCTGGCTTAGGCCCTTTTAGATGGGCATCGGCACGCTGAGAAGAACAGCCTATTGTTGTCGCACTGCAGGGCGAAAGCCTCTCATACAGAGAAGGTTCGAACATTGATCACCACGCTTGTACTAGTTTTCCTCATTTTCGAGGTATTCAAAAAGTAATCGTCACAAAGAGAACGGAACTTTGTTAAAATGGTTTTTAAGAAGCTATAGAGGTATGAGGAACAAAGTGTAAAGTTCACTCATACTCCATAGAAAAGAGAGGATGCTCCGACCAGACGGGTGTCGTGTCTGGCGGGCAACTGCCCGATGATTCATGTCGGGCCGTTGTATATATGCTAATTGCACGGTGGTAAACTCTGCTTGTGAGATGCAGGATTTTGCGTGACGTCAGTATGACGCATTGTTCGCACGTGGCGTTGTAGATACCGCTACAAAGCATTTAAGGCAGATATTTGCTGTACACAATCTTTCAAAGTACACAAGTAAATAGAACAATTAATTGCAACCAACTATTAACAAACTGTGCAAAGCTAGCGAGCTTGGGTAATTTATTTTGAGGTGAATGCTGTAGTCGATTTGAACAAAACAAATAAACCCTGAACACCTTGAGAAATCTAGTGGGAACTGTTCACACTTCCGAAATGGGGTTAACTTAAATAGTGAAGCGAAGAGTGAAGTTCAACGAATTGAGCTATCTATACTAATATTATAAACAGGTAAAATTTGTTTGTAAGTTTGTATGTAGGGGGTAATCTCTGGAACTACCAGTCGGATGTGAAAAATTCTTCTTGCATTTGATAGCTCAATTCTTGAGGAAGGCTATAGGCTATTTAACATCACAATATGATCCTTAGGAGCCGAGCAAAAAGAAAAAAAAGTAAAAAAGAACGTTAAGTGATAGCGCGGGCGGGTGATGCGATACGACGGGGTGGCTCGGGGGAAATAAGAAGTTTCACGCGAACGAAGTCGCGGGCTGAAGCTATATTATTATAATTATACACCAATAATTTACAGAAATGTTTCTAATTTTTCATGGAGCTTAGTTAAATTGTCGTTTCAGGTTGATATAAATCAGTAGTACTCCTATTGATTGTCGTTCGTGTAGACACAATGAGTTACTCAGAGTTAGGTACGTATTATTCTTGTATAATTATTTTGTTTTACAAATGAAGCTCCTTGGAAAATTTAAATTATTATCTTTGCATTTTGCGATGAATTTGAACGTTGCTACTGTCTAAAATAATAGGGTTTCATTATTCCTATTAGACACGAGAATGTCTATTCGAAGCTAAGGTAAGCTGGCTCCATCGTCGACTTTGTCTCTGTCACCTTTGACCTAGACTAGAGTCAAGAGTAGGCCAATTTCAAATTAAAAAAAAAAACAAGCTGCCCTCGTCATATGATTTTTATTTTTGAATGAATTTTTATTTAGGTAATTACCGTCAAATCAAAATGTAACAGCGCTTAATAATTGGTGTTACAAACACACGGCCATATAGACGGTACCGTGGCAAGCTTGTCAAATAACCGCACTACCGGGCGTCACCGTTAACCGAGTCATTTCACGGTAATTTTAGCATTTCTGTAATTTTATCTGAGTTTAATTAAATGACCTGTTTATTTTAGCAATTTTGTACTTCCCGTGTCTGATACCTATTTGTGGATACAAGCAGCTCAATAATTATGAAAAAAATACAACAAATCAGAATAGCTCTCTATGGATCAGTATAAGATATTTTTGTCAAAATTATTAGATACTAGCTTTTGCCCGCGGCTTCGCTCGCGTAGAATTTGGTCTGCCACATTAAGTTACGTGACATTTTTTTTAAAATACTGATATTTTTTTAATGTACCTTCACATCGTACATCCCAGATTTCTAACTTCAAAATTAGTTTCCATACAATCTTTGAACTCCTATACCTAATATTTAGAGGGTATCTCTTGAGGGTGGAATTATCTGAATTCTTTTCTAAGTGCTCATTATTTTAAGCTATAATAGAACTCTGCAAATTTCAAAATGCTAAGTCCAGTGGTTTCTTCATCAATCTTTGCCTGTATGGTGTGTTTATAAAAAGTAGGCTTGAGATTATCCTATCCAGCACAAACGGATTACTAAACACTGACAACTAAACAGGTCGGACCAATGTTACTTGCATTTAATCACTACATAGTATAAAACAAAGAAGCTTTCTTTTTCCCTATGAATGCTTAAATTTTTTAAAACTACGCAACGGATTTTGCTGCGGTTTTTAGGGTTCCGTACCCAAAGGGTAAAACGGGACCCTATTACTAAGCCTCCGTCGTCTGTCTGTCTGTCTCCAGGCTGTATCTCATAAACCGTGATAGCTAGAAAGCTGAAATTTTCACAAATGATGTATTTCTGTTGCCGCTATAACAACAAATACGAATAAGAATTAAGTACATATTAAGGGGGGCTCCCATACAATAAACGTGTTATTTTCGCCGTTTTTTTATAGACAATGGTACGGAACCCTTCGTGTGCGAGTCCGACTCGCACTTGGCCGGTTTTTTTTAATAGATTTTGTAATAACTAAAGAATTATGTGGTACGTAATTGGAATAGGTGAACATCTGTGTTAATTTATCTGTGTTTTTACTGCAATATACTCCTGTATACTATGTTATTTGATTTTTTTTGTTCAGCGTAAATAAGATGATTTTGGGATTTAGAAACACGTGAGCAAGCTACGTAAAGCTGCCCATGGGAAAAACAGGGCGTGCCTAAATGTATCCCCGCTACTTTCAAAGTTTGCCCTTGCGATTTATTGATGGTCATAGAAAATGCAACTTTAAGTGGAAACTGTAAACGTTTGAAATTAAAGGGTAAGTTATTGGGTATTATTGGGATGCGTGGAATAAGAACATTTTCACCCTTAGCTTCTCCAGTTAAAATTGTGGCCTTAACAATATGCCTGCCTAGTTCCCTGACTCGCAATCTAGTGCCATTACATAGTCTCGGGGCGTCCAAGTTACGCATTAACAAAACCGGTATACCGACTTTTAATTGGAGCTTATGTGATGGCACCCCGGATAGCTCCAAAGAGTTAAGAAATTCCACGGGGTAGCTTGTACAGTCTTCAGATGACATGACTGTGTCGATAGAGTTGTAGGTTGTTGCATCGCTGGTTACTTGGTCCAAGATAATGTTATTGATTTTCGCAACTGTCTCATTTCTTGGTGCTAGTATAGTTCTTTCACATAGCCAACTTTCATCGTGGATGTTCTGTTGCAAATTTGGAAAAACTTGAGCAATGAGTGCGTCTTCCGAATCCACAACGTGACAAAATTGGTTAGTGAATAGAACCATACCTTCTTCGACTGCGACGCCGCATCGCGCTCCGCCCGTGCTGCGGCCGCCGCCGCTGCGTTAGGCGCTCCGTTCAAGTCAATCATATCGTGATAACTTTTAAACTATTCGGCCAAATTACTTAGTGTGAAAGACAAAGTTTATCTACATTAAATACTTAATGCGAGAAATGTATTCATTTTGATAAGAGTTTGATAATTATATACTAAATGTGCATTGTAAAATGGTACCAAATTTAATTAGATTTATGGTTCACAATTTTGGTGGTACTGGCTTGCACATAAAAGGTAGATATATGCTGTCGCGGACTTTTATTTAGATCTACTTAAGACAAACAATCCTGCGGTACATCATCTTTATGTAACTCCATTGGTTTAGGCAGCGCACGCCAAGATAGCTCTCAGATGGAAGACTTTTTTCCGACTTAATTGACACGTATCGTTATATTATGCCCAAAACTACATAAAATCATTATAAATTGTAGCCTAT
The DNA here is from genome assembly GCA_947508005.1 of Amphipoea lucens. Classification (NCBI taxonomy): domain Eukaryota; kingdom Metazoa; phylum Arthropoda; class Insecta; order Lepidoptera; family Noctuidae; genus Amphipoea; species Amphipoea lucens. Next base: position 6,433,134 of record OX382373.1, on the reverse strand, counting down.
GTGTTATTCTGATGAATAACCTATATTACTGTAAAGTTTCATCCAAATCCGTTCAGTAGTTTTTTCGTGAAAGAGTAACAAACATACATCCATCCTCACAAACTTTCGCATTTATAATATTAGTAGGATTATTGTCATTTCAGATTAACCTTCATCGGTTAAGGTGAATGCGTAGTGGTAGCCCGCGAAATTCAAGTTTTCTTACTTTTTTTGCAATTTGCAGGTCAGTGTCAGGTTGTATCTTGATAAAAATTTGATTCGCGACTATAATAGACATGTATTTACAGAATTATAGTCATTAGAATCATTAATATATCTCTTTAAGTTAGATTTCTACCATAAACACTTTTCCATACGAGATTTGTTCTTAACGGTAGAAATCTAACTCAGAAAGATGTATTAATGATTCTGATGATTATAATTTTGTAAATACGTACCTGTTATAGTCGCGAATCAAATTTTGATCAAGATAAAACCTGACACTGACCTAAAAATTGCAAAAAACGTAAGAAAATTTGAATTTCGCGGGCTACCACTGCGCATTCACCTTAACATCAAATAATATGACCGTGAAATTCTCATATACCTACCAATCCATCTTTGAACTAAATCTGAACCTTTAGATAATATTTCAACACACATACAGGACATATAAATTTACACGTGAATGAGAAAAAAACAAAACCTAGCTGACACCTGGACATGATAAGTTTTTGGCCATCCTGCCCACATTCTGCTTAGCCCAGCACTTGGTGTCCAGCGTGATGATCACGCGAACGAGGTACAATTTGCATATTTTCGTTACAAAACCCGCACATTTGTGTTTTACTGATACCGTTTGTAATGTGACCGCGTGTCATCTGTCACCATAGATAGCTTTTGTTGTGTGGACACGTTGTACGTGACAGAGAAATACAGACATTATTTAAAACTGAGTTGACCTATTTTCGTCATGTTTGTAAGATACATAATTTAACAAGCGTGATCTAATTTGCATTATGCATTAGGTACACCATTAATACTTTGTTTACAATAGTAAATCAAAACCATGTGCTTTTATTTTAACGTTATAAATAATATACGCTTGGCGTCGGCCCAAACTGCATTGTGATGTCACCGCGGTTGTGTCTATCAAAAAGTAAAATGCAACACAAGCTTCCAAATTAAACTTTTTAAATTAAAAAGTGATAAAGTAGGTAGGCAACCATTTAGAAGCCGCACTCATGTATTATTATTATTGCAGTCAAATCAAACATAGCAGTGTTTTGTAAAACATGAGTAGTGAGAACGCTTAAAATGATTACAAGTAGATGTGTAAATTGTGTAGTGTGAGCATTTCTTATGTAAAAAGTTTTAACACATAACTACTTAGTTAAGACCTATCAAAATAAAGACTCAACCGTGCTTTAGCTCCTAACGTAGCGGCTGACAAGAATCACTGAATGGAAGAAAAAAAACGTGTTGCACCGACACCTAGTAACATGGAACAAGAGTAGAAAAATAATGACAACATTTATTCGTGAAACTGTCACGAACTTCCATGTACTATTTTAAAATTATTTAATATTTTAAAAGGCCAACGTTAGCTACAAACAAATCTACTACTCGTATTTTAGGTACGTCTTCTGAAAGCCCAGTTATCAAAACTAGCACAAAACATTTTCGAAAATCGATAATTAAAAGTTTTGCCATACAAAAACTTCGTTGGGATAACTTTGTAGTGCATTTTGCAATGGCCGCCACCTCGCTGTAAGTTTGCATTAAGTTTTCAAAGGAAGCAAGTGAAAAAAGGCGAAAATGCTGTAATTATTTCCTACAGTAGTGCCGCGCTACCTAATGGAGTGTCTGTACAAACAGGCTCCAGTAACAATGTTAAGCAGTGTTGTTCTTACGGCACATCATAGAGAAACGAGTCTTTTGTAAGAGTTGAACTGAACGAGCATAATGCAGGCGTTGTTGAAGTTTATCGTTCATTAAGAAAACGCTCAGGTGTGGCGCTTAACAAAAGCGTTTTAAAACTGTTCACTGACACTATTCCAACTTTTTTGAAAAACTAATGTTATAATATTGTTAGTGCTTCATTTTGCGCAAGTCATTAGAAATAATTTGTGGAATAATTTGGAGACATCACGCGTCTGAAATGGACTGGGTAAAACTACGTACACTGCAAAAAAATGCGATTTAATATTGAGAAAACACGCCAACTGGCTTCTCGAAATAAACTTTATTTACCTACATAATGTAGTAAGAACTTAAACAGTATCTACAGAAATCTTTTGATTTGTGTAATATTCTCTTGAACTTCTCTGCTTATATTATACAAGCAAGCTTCACATTTTGTCGTACTAGGTATTTAGCAGTTTAATCCTACCTTAATTTGGATTACTAAAGAACATAGGTCAATCTTTTCGGGTTAACGCGAATTCATAAAGCCCCGTGAGAGGGTAGCAGGGTGCTCAAGCCGTCAACCGCCGTCATAAACCAGAGGGTCACGTGAAGTATGGGGATCTGTGTTCACTTCATGAATGAGCTAATAGGTGAGATGTTATGGACGTGACCTAATTAATAATAAAATAATAACGAATTAACTGAGAACATTTTATAAATCGGTAAAATTTTTGAAAAAGTATAATTAATCTATACAAATAAACAAAATTAGAGTGTCTGTTTTTAATATTAAAATAACCGCTTTTTACTAATTGCATATGGATGTATACACGGAAAATAACATTTTTTTACAACTTTTGTCTGTCTGTTTGTTTGTTCCGGCTAATCTCTGAAACGGCTAGACCGATTTTGACGGGACTTTCACTGGACGACAGCTGATGTAATAAGGAGTAACTAAAGCTACTTATATTTAAGAAAAAAAACAGGGTCCCACGAAAAAAATCCATGCGGACGAAGTCGCGGGTAACAGCTTGTTAATTAATAAGTAGTAGTATTTTATAAGCGACTTATCTCTCAGAGCATATTGAGTGTTAATAACTACTATTATCAACAGATTTCCGGATCATCCTGTGTTTGTTAGAATTTATTTGTTTCGTTGGAACAATGAACAATAGAATGACGTATACCTGCTACACATTGATACAATATAAAGCATAAATTGAAATTGAATTCTAGCCGATGTAGGGGTACATCTTATTGAGGCTGACTGTACGTGCGAACGTTAAAGTTTTTCTCAAACAGCACAAATTAAATTCAGTGAAAAGTCTGGAACGTTACCCTTTTCGGCAATACTCCGAGAGGAAATGGTAACGTACTCGTAGAGTACAAACTTTTTGTACCACCACGAAACAGCGTAATGAGGAGACAGCACAATGAAGATAATGTAATTGTAGCAGTCTGGTTTAACTTTGTTCAAAGGTTCAAACACTAATGTGTTGTAGAGTTAGGCAATAATAATTTGTTATTTCGAAAGTTAAAGATAGCGTTAGCTGCTGGCAGCATGTTAACTGCGAACAAGAACTAATTTCGGGAAGAAGTCTTTATTCAGCAACTGTTAGCTGTGTACTGTGTGCTGTTAAATTACAATCAGGTCATCAGCAACACGTGGAAATACTAAACGTTTACGATCAAATAATTGTACCTATTTAATACATAGCCACGTTCGTTTACCTGCATAGGAACGAACTCGAATTGTTCCAGACCTAATAAACGCAAATTTCCCTTAAACGCTGCAACTTCAACGGTTCATTTAACTTTCATTTAACTACTGCATGATTAAACAGAATTGTCTTTACGGAACTGAAAGCCATTCTCAGTATTATAACATTAAAGATAATAGCGAATTGTAAATAAGATTACGTTGCTAAAAGTTAAGTTTTCTGAAATTATACTGTTATGGTGTTAGTTCGTTTATATTTTTGTGTTATCTTAGTAAGCTTCCGTTGGAAAACCTAACACCATTTGTTTTGGCAACGCTAGATTAGGACAATATCACATAACACATAATCAGCCTATAACGTTCCCACTGCTGGGACACAGGCCTCCTCTCGGTGAGAGGGAGACAAACACAAAAACACAAATATATTTTTCTATAACTGAGGCGTGGAATTTACAAATGGGCTAAGTGCCAAAAAGCAAAACCAAAATTTTGTCTTTCAAAAGTGCCATGTTCATTTAAATAAATGACTTTACACCAATTTTATTGATAGGTATATGTACAATCAGTGCCTATTTAATTTAGTTTTCATAAAAATATGCCCAAATAAAATGCTGACTAAGAAACTAATGCATTTTCATTTAATTTCTCAATGATTGCGTTTTGGCACCTAGCCCATTTGTAAATTCCACGCCTCAATTTCTCTAGAAAAGCTTCAGTTAGGATGAGTCATTACGTAAGGTCAAATTGTCTTGCCACGTAATTCTGTCTAGACCGTAGTTAACCTTTGTGTTGTCGCGAGAAAATGTCCAAAGGAAATTAGTTCGCAGTGACTCGAGAAAATGGAGGTATCCTAATGTCTTTTATGGATGTCGGGGTCAAATGGCGTCAGGTGACCACGTAGATTCTATTACTAAACACGGGAAGAAGAAAACGTTTTACTGGCTTTAGTAGCAACCTGCAAGATAATCATTATTATGTGTACGAAATGGATGCCTCAGTACGTAACTGAACATATTCCGTGCATGTAGATAAGCCTTTTCAGAGTCTCGAGGGCGTTCTTAAACTACCAACGTATTCTAACTACACTACTGTTATTCCCGTTACACTAACACTAGGCGACATCTAAATGAGTGCTTAAATGAAAGCGCGCTGCGTTCGGCTCAACGCTGAAGGTTGAAAATCTAACAGTGCAACAGATTACATTCAGGCGTCGCCTAGTGTTAATGAAAACAGGTATTACTTACATAGGTAACGTTGTGGTAATCAATGTCTGAGTATCTAACAAAAGGGCTGTTCAGTTGTTCTAATTAAATGTACTTTGAGCCGAGATTTGTTTGCTAACAACGGACTTGCTTTAATATGTATAATTATTAAATAGGTAGGAGAAATAAAGATTATCACCTAAAGTCATGTATTTTTTGGGAAAATTTGCACCAAATCAGGATACAAATAGGTTCGGTATTCCACTCGTATTTGCAAACGTAACCATTTCGCCTTTGCTGACTGGCCAAAATGGACTGAATGTGAGAGCAATAACCACAGATTAATTGAATAATGGATGCCTAAACAAATAGAAATTCTGTTTCTAATCGAATAGGTTTGCTGACCTTGTATTTTTGTTTTCTTGAATGTTAATTTTTTTTTTTTTGTTCACGCTGGTATTCGGCTGCATCCGGTTAGACTGGATGCCGACCTTAGCATCGTTAGAAAAAGGCTAGGCAGCATGATTGAATGTAGACTTTGAATTTTCGCCGTAATCACGCGTGTTGTTTAAAATAATTTTGAAATAGTATAAAAGTGTAATATCGTTACATATCATCGTCCGTGTTTTCGTCGTTTTATCTTGTTGAGTAAATAGATGATTAAAACAAGTTTACAACACTACGATATTATGTTTTATAGATGTGGTGAGAAAATGATTTATTACATGTTTCATTCTAATAGTGTCAAACAATTAATTCAATGCAATAACGATTTTATCAAATGCTCCAAACGTTAACGTTAAATACGGATGTTAAAGTTCTTTTCAATTCTTATACAAAGCCAACCGCAACAAAAACGGCTTAGCTGTCTAATATTTATGCAATCCTAAATCCTGCGAACGAATCACAGCTGAATAAAACAGCGTTACATTATGTCTGTGGAACACGGAGCACGGAGCTACGAAATAATGGAGTTCTAGCATCAACGATTAAACTAAGAGGGACAGGTATCTGAATAGATATTATTGGACGCATTACAATAATAATATGATTATGAGTAGATATGTATGTCACAATATACTGATACTTTCTGACCGATAACCACGATATCAATATACAGGGTTATTGGAAAAACACTCAACAACCTCTTAAGTGGTCATTGTACTCATCATTATGAACAACTTTTACTATGGGACCAAACCAAAAATCGCGAAAAAAAAATCAGCTGTTCCCTACATTTATGTTCGTATAACTCGTCAAAATGTAGGAAACAGCTGATTTTTTTTTCGCGATTTCAGGTTTGGTCCCATAGTAAAAGTTGTTCATAATGATGAGTACAATGACCTCTTAAGAGGTTGTTGGTGTTTTTCCAATAACCCTGTAGAATACACCATTGTTTGTTCTAGTTTAGCCTCGAAGAAGCTCTTCATTTGTTTATTAGAATGAGGCCATACGATGCGTTAGCGGTGCGGTGCGGCGCCGGAGCGGTGCCGCAACATCATCCTACATAGAAATCACTATGCCATGTCACACGATGCGTTGAGCCGCCGTGCGGCGTCTCACCGTAGGCGCGCCGCGCTTGTGACCTGCGAGACGAGGCGGGGAGGGATGATGCGCTGCGTCGCGCAACACGGTAAACAGCGTTCTTCTGCGGTGCCACACCGCCCGTGTGCTGCCTCGCTCTTACTCCGTAGCACACCCACGTTGCACATGAACTCGAATATATTCACAAATCCTCAAATTCAATTATCATCAAGTGGCACTAATGTTCGCATGACGCGACGGCTCTAATTGTGAGAGATTAATCAGACTAACGTGATTTTAGGTAATCATTTCATTTCATCTAAATTGGATTATCAATGTTTATGAGTTAAGTTAAATGAGATCATGAGGCCAGATCAGGATCCTCGTTTAGTTATTGGATTAGAAAAGGCTTCATTATGCGTTTAAATCTACAAATTATGTCAAGCTACATCGTACATTTACGACTCATGAGATTCGAATAAACAAAGTATATAAACTGTTGCGTGACAATCATCATCAACATTTCAGCCCGGAATCACCTACAGCTGGGTAGTTATAGGCCTTCCCTTTCTTTTGTCATACTTCCCGATTCCGTGCCTCCCTCATCCAGGTGTTTCCCACGGCTTTGACGATTTCGTCAACCCAACGCGCTTTTGAACAGCCCGGTTGCGTGACAAACTACCATTACATTAACTATGCAAATTATACGAGGGCGAAAACTAACATTTATGAACGTAAATAGGTATAACAATCGCTAAACGTAAACAAAATGTCTAATGACAGTAGTGTATGAACAAAGTAGTAGTAGAGCAGTTAATGGTGCAGTAGGAACAATTTAATTATACAATTACGTATAGGTATTTTTCCTTCGTCTTAGCGGTTAAGCAAGGTGTTTTGCATTGTGGCTACTTCAATGACAACGTTACGACTGTGTTCATCTTACTGTTGACCCATGGGTCTTGCTGGCGAGTTATGGAAGCATTACTTTAAAACCAAAAAGTCGAACATAGGCACTTTGTTCGACGACACTACTTTTCGCCTCGCTGCTTCCCTGCGACTAGGCACTCCTTGCTGTTCCCCTCATCGCTGTCACTGTGGCGAAGATGTCAACAGCCTCGGACACCACGGCCTGTCTTGCAGCCGAAGTGCGGGTCGCTTAGCGCGCCACGCGAACAATGACATCATCCGACGAGCTCTTGTTACCGTCGGCGTTCCAGCTGTATTAGAACCCAATGGCTTGGTACGCGACGACGGCAAGAGACCGGACGGTATGTCTCTATTTCCTTGGAAGGTGGGTAGGCCTTTAGTGTGGGACGCAACTTGTGTCGATACTCTTGCGCCATCCCACCTTCCTGGATCGGCATGCTGTGCTGGCGCTGCTGCTGCGGCTGCGGAAAACCTCAAGCGGCGAAAATATAATAACCTTATCGGAAATTATATTTTCGAGCCGTTTGGGGTTGAAACCCTCGGGCCGTGGGGTCCGAGTGCTCATGGTCTTTTTACAGAAATTTCAAAACGGCTGGTTGACAATTCCCGTGACCCAAGGGCTGGCTTTTACCTTGGCCAAAGGCTAAGCATTGCCATACAACGTGGCAATGCCGCCAGTCTCTTGGGTACATTACCAGTCGACAGCGATGCGGATGAATTTTTCGACGCTATATTTTAGTTTTTGTATAGTTTTAGTTAAGTTAGTTTTTAATCTTGTTATTTTTGTTAATTAAGTTTTTAAATTCAAATAAAAGGAGTCCACAGATACAACTTAAAAAAAAAGTAGCATCAACAACTTCGAATATCGATCACATTGGACTGCGGTATCCTTGTGGTGGTTGCATGAATTGAACTTTCTTACTCCTTTATGTTGCGATTACGGTGGTACGCGGAAGTAATAAATATGGGTGCCATATCAAATTGACACTCATCATCTGCCTAGCCTTTTCCCAACTATGTTGGGGACGGCTTCCAGTCTAACCGGATGCAGCTGAATACCAGTATTTTACATTGAGCTACTGCATATCAGACTTCCACAACGCAGACTGCATAATACTTTACTCCTTGGCAAGACTGGTTGTCAGACTTTCGGGCTTCTGACTACCCGTAACAACTGTCAAAGATCCACGAATGACAGCCGGGACCAACGTTTTAACGTGCTTTCAGAGGCACGGAGGGGTCTCGGTATGTAAAGATGGTCACCCATCCACAGACCAACCGCGGCAAGCGTAGCTTAACCTGATCGATTGACCTGTGCGGCTGTTATTGTTTAGCCACGGACCCCTCTATCAAGTTGAAACTCACTGTTAAACTATCAATTTGTTACCTGCTCGACTCACGTTACGTACAGGTAACGTGTGTCAGTAATGTTTGAACCTGAGCTTGAAAAAGGTCACTGTATCTGTATTGTAACAATGAACCAGAATACCTTTCTAGAGAAGAGACTATCAATACTTGTGTAAGTAAAGGCCTTGATCAACTAATTGTAGACACAAATTATTGAACAAGATTGTCTAGTATCTACTTTAGGTAAAGTAAGCAGGTAGTCTGTTTATAGTTAACATGAGATATTCTGTTACTCATTGATTCCTTAGATATTTTTTAAATTAACAATACATTTTTCTCTAAATTCTTGTCTAAGATGTAGCTACAAGTAAATAGACGGAATCAAACCGTATACCTAATTATCATCATACACTGCAGACTTGCATAATTAGCGCCTAATTAATTGAAATACCTTGATGACGACTTGAATTTTGTAATCTCGTTCCTGTACTGCTGGCTGCGGATAAACCAGACAGCTTTTTATGGTCAGGGTCAAGGTGTTTTTAAGCGCTATAGAACGAATAAAATAAATATACAATGTTTTCCTTACCAGAAATCTGCCAGCTTTATTTTGATAAAAAGTCTGCAAAACTAAGTTTCAGAAAATTCATGTTGTGTTATCGACAGCTCAAGGTCACTAAGGAGCTTGTGTACTTATAACAATCAATATATCTTATAGTTTCCAAGGGATTCATAAATATAAGCGTATGAGAATAAGGGTGCTTTCCCCACAAATGTAGTACACGCCTGGGAATCCGATAACATTGGGATATGTATTTGTTTGACAGTACAGTTTACTTGACTGTACAACTAGACTAGTAAGAAGTTGTCTGGTTTCTACTTGAGGAACCCAAAGTTACGGAATAGACTGTTTTCAACTTTACATTTGTGATAATTATGTAAGACTAGTCAGTCGCCATCGCCAGAGTGCAATGGTTAAAGTCTTGATGTTGAACTTCGCATCATACGAGTAAGCTGAACACACAATCTGGTATAACGAATTCTTCAAACCTGGTATATATTTTCATGTAGAACGTTTTTGCTAAATGTTGCAGCTAGCAAATGCCTAGTTTATAAAAAAAAATCCTAAAGTTTCTAAAAATTCTGAGTACTTATTTAGGTAATAAAATTGACATTTACCACAGAATGATAATGAATAGATTTCACTCCAAGTTTGTTCCGTTTTACGTTCAGACAAAGTGACAGCGAACTTTAATTTATTTTTAAATAGCTGCTACCGTAATGAATTTTTCAATTATAAAACAAAAAATATAATTAATGAAATTAAATCTAATAAAGTTTAATTCGAACTCTTTGATCGTTGGTAATGATTAATTTCTCGTTATTTATTACTGCATCTTATTACAAAGATTTACATTTTATAGCTACATTGAATCAATACACACATTTTAATCGCCGGTGACGTTAACTCCTGCTGAAGAACTAAAATCCTAGTGTCCTGTGTCACTCACTATTTACACACCACACTCGACATCGTATTCACATTCGCGATAACGAGAACAACCGACACAGAGCAGACGTCCACTCACTACAACAGATGCCGCGGTACTGAAGCTTTGATGCTGTAAAGTGGAAATCAGGGAGAGTTTTTCCTCCCCCATGCGTACCGACACTTAGCGCTCGCAACTTAACGCGCTGACACTTAAAGCAATCATTGTTCTTTTAACAAAGGCGCTTTTCACACTAACAATGTTTTAGGAGCTGGTATAAGAATAATAGTTCGTGCCTGTTATTATCCCATTGCAGGGCAAAGACTTCTCATACAGAGAAGGCACCAGCATTGATCACCACGCTTATGCAAGACGGATTGGGGATTTCAGATTTATAATCCATACTAATATTATATAAATGCGAAAGTGTGTCGTCTGTATGTTACCTCTTCACGCTTAAACCACTGAACCGATTTAGATGAAATTTGGTATAGAGATAGTTTGAGTCCCGGGAATTGACGTAGGATAGTGTTTATCTCGATATTCCCACGGAATCGAAACTTATGCGGGTGAAACCGCAGGGCGCTGCTAGTTATTTATAAACATAAGTCTGAAATCGCTAACCTGGACTTATTGTTTACTATAAATCTAGGTGTCCTCACGACGTTTTCCTTTATAGATGTCAGATTACTGACATCTGTTAAGTCCAAGTTAAACTCAGAATTACATTCTGAGTTTGATGTACGAGGTTGTGAGGTTAAACCCGGGCAAGTACCAATGTACTTGCCCGGGTTTAACCTCACAACCTCGTGCATGAGAGACGAGGTTTTAACCAATGGGCCATGAAGACTCAATCACGCCCCCTTGCCTACTCTCGATTGGTAAAATAGCCGACCAAATAACCAACGTGATTTAATTCTATCCGGGCAAAAAAGTTCCATTGTTCCTTATGTAGGTGCCCATAAAGTTTTTCCACCAGTAAAGATGTATTATTTATAGTGTGTTATAAGTAATCAAGTTTCAAGAAGAACTTTTCCCGACTACCAAACAAATAAAATTGGTTTACTACAGCCCAGCGCGGCAGCGGCGAGATTGTTCAAATAATTCAATTTCACATCACGTCGGTGGAGAGATGGCGAGCCGAGATAATCCTGCGTAATTACGGACCGACAAATAAGTTACCACTACAGATAATGTAATCTGTTCTATAGAAGACTGTGTCGTGTTGAAATAACCAATAAAACAGTTACTAAACAATTATATGCTTTATTTTCATAGAGTAGGTACCGAGTTTTAAACTCTAGTTAAGAGTATGGGTTAATCAGGATACGATCACATTTGTACACATACTAAATCACCATCAACTGCTCTTTATGGTGTACAAGGCTGCAAGCAAGTGTTGTCACGCAAACCAAGCACGTGTGTCCTCGGGGACACGCATGTGAACCAATGTCCAACATTATTACCTACTCTCCTGAGATCTATAATGTGCACACACTTTACAAGCGCCTCTCATACTCACGACAATCACACACACGATACTTTAGTGACACTTCAGAGGGGCAATTCTCGTAATTTTAGGAACGTTCACAGTCCGGATCTCAGTCTCAATCTCTCAAAAAATACTTCTAATTTCCCTACATTTTGACAAGTTTTTGACATTTATTTGTCGCTGAGATGAGACTGCGACTAGATTTTGAACATTTTGAATTACGAGAATTGGTTTTCAGATCTAACATAATTTGTTTATCTACCTGTTAGACGCCATACTGATATAGGTGGGAACTGAATGACAGCTTATTATGGAACCTAATACAAATATGAATAAATCGATCATTCTCTAAACAGAAATGGATAATCACTTTATAGTTGCTTGACAAGTGAGGTAGGTAAGGTGTTCAAAATATTTCAGAATACGTGTTAATTTTCATCAAAGCTCAAGACTATCTTATGCGCTTCACTCATTTACAGTCTCTCAGACGATTCAGTAACATTAACATTATCCAGGTCTTAGGTACTCGAGTTTTTTGCCTGAAACTGTGACACGCTTCAAGCACTCGGCTTAGAATATTTACTGAGCACTTAGTATGGCTTCTAGACTGCTTTCTCTAATTCCAAGGGTTTACTCCGAGATACGAGTGCAAGAAGCGAACTAGATAATCAAAGGAAACGTAATTTTGGCTTAGAGTGCAAATTTTATGCTAAGTTATTGAATTATTTCTGTCTTACAAAACAATGTAGGTACAGAGCAAAATTTTGCTGTTTATTTTTTTTGTCATCCAATATACTTAAATACCTACTAAAGAAACCAATAGAACATCATCATTGTGAACCTAAACTTTTTTCAATTTCACCCTTCATAAGTCTTTTTTCTTACAATGTAACGCATTTTTTTCAACAAATCCTACATCATCCGAACTTAATTTGATAGGGTAAAAAATGTTAATCACTCAACAATCTTTAATACAATTAACGTGCACAAGCAACTATTAATCACATCTAACGAGCTTTATAAAATAAGATCAAAAGCCGAATTTCGTTTAGTCTATACATGCGAACTACGGTTTTGGATGAAAAAAAAAAACGAATGAGAAAATATTTACGGACACTGCAGTCCATCACTGTCTCTTCTATGCATCTATACAAATCTATCTATATAAATAAAAATATAAATAAAACAATGTCGGATTAGTTACACCTTTTATAACTCAAGAACGGCTGGACCGATTTTTATGATCTTCGATTTGTTAGATTTGTCTCCCCGCCCCGAATATCAGAATAACTATTAAAATATGGGAACATTAAAAAAAAAAAATTCTGGTACATTTTGTATGGAACGGCTTTTTTGATGATATCTCGAAAACGGATTGAACATGCGCTGTTGAATGATGGAGTTAGAAGCAGCTGACTCAAAGAACAGTTAAGGGATTTAGTTGGAAGCGCCCCCGGTGCGTTCTAATTGAGCGCTAAGTCTCAACTGTCCAACTGCAACACGAGGTCGGTACTTCCACAAAATTAGTCACTTGAATAGTGCAGTTTAAGGAGCGGTTTTCTGTACAGGAATTCGGCACACAAGTAAAACAAAATGTAATGTTACATATTGAACTAGTCATAAATACAAAACAATTTTTGGGTTCAGAGGGAAAATATAGGAGTTAAAATTTAAAAATGTAATCTTTGTAGAATTTATCTCAGTGCTACCTTCACCAATATATAAACATACCTGGCAGAAAGACAGATAAATAAAGCGAGTATTTCAATAGTAGGTAATACCTCTCCCTCAGAGGCTTACCCGAGGATACGCGGTGGCTTGCCAAAAGTTAATGTAGAATCCGACCGAAAATTGATGTTTTTAGGAAACCGAAAACGAAGGTGACTCTACCTTAATCGAAAAGAAGACCTTCGCACTTCGCTTTGATTTATATTTCCTACTTCGTAAGCAAAATTGAATTTACATATCTTCGGGGAGTGCAAGCGTTAAATTAAGGATTTATTTGCCGCCTTCAACTGAGAAATTGCAAATAGTATCCAACATCTTGGTTTCGATTAAAGGTTTTACATTTAGAATTTCATTCAGGGTTGGGAGTAAAATCTTAATACATAATGTAGGTATATATATACTTATCATGAGTTCATCCTATCTATCACATCGATGTTCCCGCTTGTGCACATCAAAGATATCAGACCGTACTCAACTAGTATCTAATGTGACAACGTATCGCTCAGAATCAACACAAATGCCTTTTAGAATATAAAATGATCCACTCACTTGTAAGATTTTAAGGACTCGTAAAATGTTATGTGAGATTTTATAGCAACTACCTTTTCAAATCGTCGTTTTACGTATTTATCTACAGCTGTAATATAATATGATATTATTGAAAGAAAGATACTTAGACAGATTAAATATACAAATTTGGCCCCTCTGTTGTAAAGTTTATAGAGCAGAGATTCTGTTTGACAGCTGGAAAAGGCTTTTGAGGTCATACCTTTAGACGACTTACATTCAGTAACTAGTCTCTCAGAAACTGAGCCTCGTGGCAGTGTCCTGTCCTCACCATCAATAGACATTACTTGACCCAGTAAACAGGCATTCAAATCTCGTTTACACCAGAGACTGGCTTCAAAGGGTACTGTTATAAAAGTTTTATGAAACGAATCCAGGTGAGCCGCGCAGCTTTTCACATTTATCACAATGTTGCAACTACTTTCATTCTAAATAGATCCATTTTGAGGATATTCGATTTTAAAACTACTTTTTTCATGAGCTTTCGTAATGACGTAGGAGTGATAGCCGAAATAAAAAGTATCGTTCTTTTGATGAAGATCGCGCATCGCACTCATTTTATGCACTATAAATTCTTTGGATATTAGCAGCCGCGTAATTTTACAATATGCTTTTCGTCAGATATTTTTTTCTGAAAGAGCGGTCTGCTTTACAATAAAGTTTTTCCACTGTATAGTTCTTTCTCAACTCACGTTCATATCAAAATTCACAGTTACAATGAGGAATTGACCGACTATTTTGATGGTTTTAAAACCAGGTACTTTAGATCTGTCGTAATTCCTTTATATTGCTTAATGAATACAGAATCTCCTTTTTTGAAGTCGGTTAAAAAATAATAAATTCTAAACGCAGAATTCCCATAATTAATTTACATGCATTATTATACAGTATACCGTGACGTGGCAGTCTGCTTTCACCGCAAACATACACGGACATTATGGTTGCGTAGAAGACGAAAATCTCCACAAACTTTATCAATTAAGCTTACCGCGCTATTTCAAGAATGCGAATACCTTGTACTCGTAGGTAACTTTGGCGCACCTTAGCATGTTACCACATTCCCGTCTTTAGAATGAAATTCCGATTATTATTATTTTATTACGTAGTACTCATTAGAAGGATAGTGAGGCGTAAAAAAAGCGAAATGTGGCCTTTTTAAACAAAGACCAAATGTAGGCTGACTTCAAAAGCCATCTTCTGTACCTAAATTTAAAAACGAAATCACAAATGCCCACTGAACTATAGTATTGCTTCTGTATTCCATGTCAAGGGTCGCCACCACGTCTATCACAAGTGATAATGTTTGAACCACAAAAAAATATAAGTACCTAATTATGAAATTAGGCAGTTTCGTGATAGACTCGAAACATTCATAGTCGTGTGCTAAATAGCAAGCCGTGAAACCGTACTGACTGCATATCATGCATACGTGTCTTCTACATTACGCTATGGCATAATGTTCTGGGGAAATTCATCGGATAGGGAGCTAGTGTTTAAGGCACAAAAAAAGTGTTTAAGAGCTGTGTGCCAAATAAAAGCTACTGATAGTTGTAGACCACACTTTATTGACCTAAGAATAATGACTTTTCCATCTCTATACGCGTTTGAAGTAGCAATGTTCGTTAAAAAACACTTATACTTATTTGACACCCTGACTAGTAAACGTCACCAGGACAAGATTCACGCTGTGCCTCACAAAACAGCATTATATGCAAAAAGTTTTCTGGGAATGGCTCCAAAAATTTATAATATGATACCCACGACTATAAGACTTGAGAATGATGTAAACAAATTCAAAAGAATGCTAACAGACTTTATGGTTAAAAAAGCGTACTATTCCATTGGTGAATTCTTAACAGACAAGTTAAATAAACAATAATTAGATATGTCAAAAGGCCGATTTATTTAAGCTTAATTCTATCTAAGTGCAATTATATAATGTAATTTGAATGACTACTGGCATATATTTTAATTTGAATAATACAATGCATGAAAAATTATAAATTGGTTAATTCTATTAATTACTTTGACATTACCTTTTAATTTGAATCTATGACATTGTTAACTTATTAATTTGAATTTATATCATTGTAAAACTTATTTTTTATTATTTTTGAATTTATGACATTATGTAATGAAATTGTATAACTATAATTATGAATATTGCATGCCTGAATTGGTACAATACAGTGTACTGCGCATTCACTTAACATCTGGAAATGGATAAAATTACTGTGTTGAGCAATAAATATTTGAATTTGAATTTGAATTTTGTTGTACTGTCACAAAAGCTTTTCATTCCTTTGTAATCCTAATACATTTCCTGAAAACGCCTCGTTATTTTGGAAGTGGCTTCATAATGATGATGAATCGCGAGATATTTGAGGTCATGAAATGCAAAAGTTGTCGAATGGTTTGCACGAGAATTGTTAATTTTGTTTATTTGCAAAATTTCTGTCAAGTTAGTGAATCAAGTAAGTATACAAATTAGATAGTTCTATGGTATTCAAGGTACACGGATACCCACGTGGATTTTAAGCGATAACATAAATAGTGGCACAAGGAAAGAACCTGTTTTTTTTTAGAGGCAGTGTTGTTTTTAGATAGCTAAAAACGCTAGAAATTAAAGTTTTAAATTGAATAATTTCTCACCAGAGGGTGCTAGTTGCGCCTCGCACAGGTCGCCCGTGTAGCCTGGCGCACAGATACCTACAGCTGACGGCCGCCGGGCCCATGGGTTTGTCGATACATGCAGCTTGTACATTATTAATAATATGATAAATCTTATTAGAACATCTTTATCAAGTTTACGTTTGATATACACACTTTTAGCAAAAAACGTACTCAGTAACAAAACTTCTGTCCACACTGAAAAATGTGCCTGAAATTCTACAAAACAACATTACTTAAGTTTATGGTAAGTACTTTAATGCTAACATTGCTAACCCCCTTTTTATTCCAGAACAAAAAACCAACGAAATTGAGGATACACGACGCAAAAAGCGGAATTGCTTCAAACCCTAAGTGTGACCCTTTCATACAGATGTGACTTTGTCTCGAGAAACAAAAAAGCAAAACTGTCCAAACGAAAAGAAAATGCTCTTTCCACACATTTTTTTCTCTTTTGTTTGCTGCTCTGTAATTGGGTACATCTTATTATTGAAAAAAAAGTTGTTACAGTGAAGCTAAACATAAAGAAACATGGATATGACAGAGACTAGATGACTAGATGACAGTCATTGAAACATATTGGTCAAAACAATGGCAAACAGAGGGTCATTTGTTCACTCACCTGAAGATGCCGCCGTTCTTGCACATGTTGGAGGTCCTCGGACACAGCGGACCCTTCTCCGCAGTCCGCTACGGTGTATTCCTCGAAAAATTTGCAGTAAAACTCCCTGCGATGCGGAAAATATTATGGAGTTAGGAATAAATATTGTAAATTATCGTGCGGAAATGCCCGCCTCGGTATTATATTACGAAAGCGAGGAATTTCACTGGATACCTACACCAGAATTAGCAAACAGTCAATGACGTTTACTATTTTGTCAGCACTGACTCAGGCACTAATTTAAACGAAGTAAAACACGACACGATTCGGTGTTAACAAACTTTCTACCGAATGGTAATGTTTTCGTACGAGCTGGATTTACATTTAAATTGCAAAAGGTTTTGTTGATATTTTCGCTTTTTATTTGTGAGCAATAAAAACACTAATTGCGAACTGCGGTGAATGAGTTTTTTATACGACCGTGCTGCACTATTTACAAGTTCTCAGTTTCACAGGACTTTTTATTAATGTTAAATTTTTTGAAATGTTAGCTTTTAAGCAACGCGAGTTTTCGTTAAAACTATTGCTAGTTTGCTACTATATTTTTGTGCTCTGCGGTGGTGAACTTAATCGCTTTTGATGACCATCGTCCTTAAAAGTAATAGGATCGTAAAGTATATAACGGGCTATGGTTTTGTGGAAAAATAAGAAGTGTAAAATCACTTCAAAAATAAGTACACACTTCGTAACAACGGGAAATCTCTACGACTAATTCGTCCACTTGCTAAGCTGGTAAATGATTGTGTTCATTAGCATTTCTGTCACGAGCCTCTCAAGTTGGCACTTTTTCTAACGTTCTCATTGTATAAACCCATACCTAGTTTGGCTAGCTACCAGGCGAATGCACAGTTATCCGAAAAAGTGTGAACATAACAGACACATGAGATTAATTTGTCCACACATACCGCCAATACACAAACAATAATCGCGTGAAAAAACATAAGCACAAGTTTCTAAAATATTAATCAAACTAGCTGCGCCCCGCGGTTTCACCAGCGTAAATGTCGATTCCGTAGGAATATCGGGATAAAAAGAGCTTTATGCCAAGCATGGAATACTCCATGGCTCTCTGTATCACTTTCACCCTGTTCACAGCCTAATGCGTGAGCGTCCATGTCTCTGTCTGTTGATGCTCTTTGCCAGATGAAAGAATATGGCCAGTAACGTTACCATCGCTGGTAGAACCTGGATGAGGCTACCACAGGGCGCGGGGAATGGCACTTAAAAAGAGAGGCCTGCTCGGCGGTGGGTAAAGTCGGGCTATGGATGATGAATGATGAATGTTTACTATACCTGATCGTTAAACGCCTCCTTTGTTACATAATCCCATTTTCCTTTTAATAATTTCACATACCCGGCTTCATTTTAAAACATTATCATCACTGAACTATAGCACTAAACAAAGCATTAATAACATTCAATAAATTAACAATAGCAAACAAAAAATTAAGCGTTCTAGTGAGTGTAGTGACCCCCAAAAATAAATAAAAGACAATCTGAACATTTGAAAATCGAACATGCTCTATCCAGCCAGTTTTTTTTTTTTCACGCGACATTTAGCCTCATTTCTCGTTCAAGTAAACACACTTTCGAATACAACGAGGCAGTCATTCCAGAAAATTTGGGTGAAGTTATTGAGAGCTGCATTCGCTCTACATTATACACAATAGTCACGATCCGTGTCCGAGCAGCAGATAGAATTAGGATAATTCGTTTATTCAACCAATAAGTTTTACACAGAACTTTACTCGTCCGCTGAGTTCATTAACCTAATCATATTAATGTTATTTCATAAGAATGGTAGCTACTTCATTCATTACTCTGAGGAATCTTACTTTACTTCAGTACCCAATACCCATACATCTAGATTAGATTCTCACCATAGAGGAACGTAAGGAACTGAAGCTGGGTTCCCGTGTTAGTGTTGAATGCTAACTAACCTTGTTGGTGGAAATTTTATTAGCGTGAAACTACCTCTTTAAAAAGTAGCCTTGTTCACAGTCACAGGCACAGGCGCATAGGAACACATTGCCCTTCCCCTGATGTTAGTAAATGAGGAATTCGTTGAGCACTCTGCGTATACAAAATTCATTAGAATTGTGTGCTGTGTAAACACTGTCTTTAATTATGAGGCTTTAAGTGTGTAGACGGAATTATTTTATGTTAAAACACACAATATGACCCATTGTATAGTGGGTCAATATTATGTGGGTGTAGGTCCGGTCAAACTCAAAACGATAAACATTTTAGATACCCAGACTTTGATGCAGTTGAAGCAATATGTCTCAAGTCCTGGTATAAGTCTGCGGGTGTATTGCGGCCCCCGGGCCGGTGCCGGCGACTCGCAACCAGTACGTCACGGTGACCGTGCATAGCGTGATAGGATTTATGTAGGTACTGGACTTTTTAAAATGGCATTTTTGCTGCTCTTTTTCAAGCAAGCATTTTGCTGTACATGAAAAATACTAATTCTTTTAAAAGATTCCCTGTGTTTTATTACCAAAGATACTTATTTTCAGTAGCATTTACTTTGCTTCACAAGAATTCAGGACAAGGGGTCGGAGAAAATAAAAGAAACACATAAAAGGAAGGTCACAGCTATTCTTTGTAAATACTAAGCGAAAACCTCCAAGAAAGAAAGCCTCTAAGAAAGTTTCGCTTGTACTAAATACCTCACCAGGTTTACGTACCTAAGCAGTCTTACCTTATTTTATTTATAGTACAAGTAAAAAATTAACTAATCGTAACTATACTTTTTAATGAAATAAGACGTGTAATCCTGTGTGGAAGTTATGTGGAGAGGCCTTTGCCCAGCAGTGGGATAATGAAGGAGGATGCAGGCTAACTTAGTAGTAAAATGTGGAAAATACATACCTGCTGCTTCTCTCACTGAGAGGAGGCCTGTGTCCCAGCAGTGGGAACATTATAGGCTGATTATTATTTCCATACCTGTATTGCAAAGCAAAATCATTTTTATATAAAAGGTTTAAAGGTCCAACCTTTTTCAATTTGTATAAAGTAACACTCGCCACATGCTCTCAAAATATATTGAAATGCCATTAGGTTTTTTTTTTTCTACTTTTATTATTTTATAAATGATGATTATTTTATATTTTTTTTACTTTTTAAATGGCGATACACATTTTTTCCATTAAAATTGGCCAGGATGACAGTTAAATATTGAAATGTATCTAGCCTTTTTATTAATATTGTATTTGTTATGTGATTTTATTACACTCCATAAGTAAAACCACATGGTAAAGCCCTGAGACCACTAACCTGTATTATACAGACAGTTTAGAATGAAACTCACCCTGTAATTTATACGACTAAATACGGCTTATTCTATGTAGTACATACTAATTCCATGCACTGAGTATAGTTTATGGGTCACAATCAAAATCTGAACTGCTAAGAAAAAATAATAAAGTTAACTATTGGTACTCTAACACAACAATGTTTCATTCCAAAAATCTGTGCAATACAAACTAAGAATAAAATTGCTTGTTTTCTGTTTCATGAAACTTTTCGTGTGAATTTTCAACATGGTATTTTGAGAATATAATTCTGAGTCTGGGGAGCTTTGTTGTTCAGCGCTTTGGAGTAAGAGCTTATTTACTCAAATACATTTCTAAGTAAGTAGTTGACACTCGAGATGTTAATGCCTGTATTGACTTTTACCTTTTAGTGTTCATCTCTTACGGTTAAAGAGTAACAAAATTACAAACATTTTCCCGAAGATTA
This sequence comes from Amphipoea lucens, assembly GCA_947508005.1. NCBI lineage: Eukaryota > Metazoa > Arthropoda > Insecta > Lepidoptera > Noctuidae > Amphipoea > Amphipoea lucens. Next base: position 6,412,175 of record OX382373.1, on the reverse strand, counting down.
TCGGAATGTTTGGTCATCATTGAAATTCCTCCCATATAGAAAGATAGTTCTTGCGGTAATTGGCTAAAATTCTATTTATTAAGGGCTGCATTGCGGTCCAAGACCACCACGGGATCCTGAAGACGTCCAACGGCATCGCGGAAGATCCAAGTGTAGATAGCGGGACAAACTTGTCGCTTATAGGAGGGATTGGCCCATATCGGCTCAGGATCGAGTTCAATGAAAAAAGGAAAGGGAGGCATTTGCCCTGCAATGGGACAAATACACGCTGATTATTATTATTTCAAACCACCATTAAGTTGCCGGCTGGCCATGTGCAAATTCAAAGAAAACTTAGGGAGTATTCACGTAGAAAGCTGATAGGTACACTGGGCAAATCAGCGCGAACCAGTGAGCACCGGCGCCGACTAATTCAGACAGGAGTTTGTCGGCGCTTATTGGCGACGACGATTCGCGCTGATTTGGCAAGAAGTATGAAAACTGCCTACGACCAGTGCTTGTCAGTGCCAATAAACGCTGGCATATCGGCGCTGTATACCAAGTTTCTACGTGAATACACCCTTAGGCGGAGTACCAACCTGATGCTGGTATAGTAAATACCTTTGATTATTTACGGCTCGATTTGTTCTCGGCTCACTTTCAAAAGAACCAGTCATAGCCGCAAACCACTTTTTACCGGTAAGAGACCAAAATATGCTACACGAGTTGAGTAAATTCCATTTTCATCCCACCATCTCGGAAAGAGTATTTTTAATCTTCAATATCTGAGTGGAAAAGCCGTTTTTATTCTCTAGAGGATAAAGTAAATTGAATTTAGAACATCGTGTGCACTAAGTTTGTGAATTAAAAAAAACATTAAACCTATTTACTGCTACCTCTATGGTGCCGAATATATCATACAACTTTTTTTTAATTTGTTAAAAACTCAGACTCGGAACCTTCTTGGTGTTCTTTTTTCAATTTGCTTTGTACGCGGTTCTTTACGCGGCATTTTTTCACGTCATTGTTAAACCTTATATTAAAAACAAGAAACTTGAAAACAAGTGAAAAAACTAAAATGAGTGATTCTAGCGACGAGGAAGTTTGCTTGACGCCAACAGAATTGACTGAAACTGTTAATAATGCGCAAATGAGCTTTCTCCCTTAACAATCACGCGAGAAGTATTTAAAACAGTACGATATGTTCAAAATAACTGTAGCAACGTTACTTTAAAATTTTCTTAATTATACCTTAGTATTATTTTGTTATAATTTAAAGATTATTCTGTAATACTTACCTGTCATAATGTAGTAATTAATACCTAAACTGAAATAAAAGTGTACCTATCTTGTGATTGTAAACGTTTTTTTTTTTTTGCATTTAGTCATTTCCTCGCTGAGGTGGAATGAAAAGTTACGTGTTGCACTCGAGTGCAAAGATTTTTCACCTCGTGCTCTTTTGATTCCTTCGCTTGCTCGGTCATCAAAATTGAACACGCGGTTAAAAAGCAACTTTGCACTCTTGTATAACAAATAACTATTTCCTCTATACGGCCAGTACTATTGAGCCAATACAGATTATTTAAAACTTTTACAAATATATATTTTATTAATTGTTGAATGGGTCCGCTCTTGACCTCGATCACGCCTGATGGAAAGCGATGGATGGGGCTTATGATGGAACGAGCGTGCTCAGAAGATGCCTAAGGCATTGGAACTCCCACACATCGACGAAACACAGCAGGCTGCTTGACGCCAGACTCCGCAAACCAGGCGGGCCTTAGCCCTACCACCGCAAGGGAAGAATTGGCCAGTCAAACAAGGTGTTGGGTGTGACTGTCCAGGATGCACCGAGCACTCGGTTTAGGTGAGTAACTGGCGGAACAAACTGCACTACACGAGGAGGCTTCTTCATGCATCCCAAAAACAAACAAAACAAAAAAAAATCCTTAACACAAGATTTCAACATCATTTTTCGCACCGATGGCAAACATTTGTTGCCAAAGGCATTTAATACCAGCCGCGAAATAAATGTGAACTTCAATATATGTAGTAGCAGCTCGCTTGTACCGTGTAGACACACGTTTCCAGGATTAGTATTCATGAGACGAACACTAAAAGCCCAAAAGCGATACGATTTTAGTAAGTATCACAGCTTACAACCCTTTTGAACAAGAATGAGATTTTTCTTTGTTGTGAGACAGAACAAAAGGTTGGTTATGATGCCATACATTTTTGATTGGATTTTTCATGTACTTAATTATTTATTTATTTATTTAAACCTTTCGCACAAAAAGGTTCAAAGGCGGACTTAATGCCTTAGGCATTCTCTACCAGTCAACCAAGGGTGGTGAAGAGATTAGATGGCAGGTGCTTTGGTTGACAGGAACAATGATAAAAAAAAACTAAAATTTTGGTATACAACACATTATGTTTTAGAGAAAATAGTAGATTGTACAACTAAGGCATAAAAGAAGCTATTTTACCCCGAGACGTTTATATCCACCCGAGCCGCAGGCGAGGGTGGATAGTTAAGTCGAGGGGTAAAATGGCTCGTTTATGCCTGAGTTATACACTCTGCTTTTCACTTCGATTGCGAGAAAATGAAACAGGCATAAAGTATACAGTACATAATTAATCAAAAATGTTGCATCCATAGCTAATTCCCGCCACCACAGACAATATCGCCACGAAACTTTTTAAAAGTTTTTTTTTTTTTTTTAATTTTCAACATTTGTCATTCGACTTGGGTACTTCATAAGTTCATACTGCCAAAAAATGAAAACGTTTCTTTGCCTTTTTAAATAATAAATGACAACTATTTTACCTGATTTTATTAAATTAACGATAGAAAACACGGAAGTGGTATAAATTACAGAAAATGAAATAAATCACGACTTTAATCTGCGAAGTTTTATTGTGCGTGTGGCTGTTGGGCCTGATTACTTTAGTCTTAGAAAAAAAAATTACTTTATGCACTAGAACATAAAAAGCGATTTTATGTCGCCTAAGCACAACATAAAGACGGACTTTTAGAGCATGAGAAGTGAAAAGGTATTTTGTTGCAGGTTTTGGAGATTTTTAATTCACTGGACAAAACACGACAATCTGTCAATGAACTATATATAAGATCGCGTTAATATTATATGCTAACAAGTATTCATATTATCGCAGAGAAGTGTTTAAGGGTATTCAATTAAGTTGTGACCCAAATCTTATTGAATTAACTCAGGAGTTGCGTCGCGAACGGAATTTCTATTTACTCACCTTCTGTCGATTACCGGAGCCCGTGTATAATTGAGGACGATCGCGATGTGTGTATTAATTTACGAATACCGACCCGATCCGGGTAAATTATCTGTAATATTTGGGCGTCCGATTATTATTGATGAAGAAGTAACAGATAAGCGATATTATATTGTATGGGACAGCTTTTATTGATTCTGAGGCGGTATGAATTTCGCCGGAAAGCTAGTTTAGATTAAAATAATCACACACTACTACAGTCACGCAAACACATACTCACAATAGCACAATACACAGAGCTGCTAATTACTTTTTATGTCATTGTTTTCTCTTTGTTCCTAAATTTGTTTAATTAGTTAAACTTTAATTGTTACAGAGTCTCGATCCATACTATCTATATATATATCTATATATATAAAAATGAAACCCGTTTTCCGTTGTCACGACATAACATGAAAACGGCTGGACCGATTTCGATGAAATTTGGTAAAGAGATAGTTTGAGTCCCGGGAAAGGACATAGGATACTTTTTATCCCGATATTCCCACGGGATCGACACTTATGCGGGTGAAACCGCGGGGCACAGCTAGTAGTGCATAAGCTATTAATTAAGGGAAAGAGCGAGACAACCCCAACATAAGTATTATTAATTATTTACTGGGGCTGTCTCAATCAAATTTGCTAATGTAACAATTTGAGAACCAATAAACAATTTTATTTTTTATAATAATGCTTGTACTTAATATAAACTTAGTGACAGCCAATGGTGACAGCTATACACACACCAGTCACTAAGTTTCAAGGAGTTAAGTCCAAAGAGATTTCAATACCTACCTATCTTTAGAAAATACTTTAGCTCTCTTTTACTTACATTACTGCTATTCGGACTATTCGAAATCACAAATTCTGGAGCTCAAAGAACTCCAATTTGTGTACATTTCTTTGACGGTTCAGTCAGTCGCACTTCATAAATTACTTTTGCTGTAGGTACCTATAGCAAAAGTAATATAATGTAGAGTATTGTAATAGTTCGTAATCAGTCTATAATGTTCCCACTGCTGGGACACAGGCCTCCTCTTTGTAAGAGGGAGTGGGCCGTAATCCACCACGCGGGCCCAGTGCAGGTAGGTATACGACACATGTCTTCGAACTTTTGGTTCTAGGACATGCCGGTTTCCTCACTATGTTTTCCTTCACCGTTTTGAGAGCCATGGTGATGAAATAATTTACACACAGTAAAGCGCTTGTCTGGGCTCGAACCTACGACCTACAACTCATAAGTCGCGGCCGATACCACTGGGCCACCACTGCTCCAAATAATTGTAATAGTTGCTTGTACTAAATCATGTTCTGACGGAAAAATAATGTAGCATCTGTACCGCAGTGCGGAACACTCGAGAGACCCTTTTACACAAAAAAATACGCTCAGGTTATAACCTAATTATTATTTTCTCACTATGTAAGCCGATAATGATTCACGATCGTTCGCTTATAAAAGCCCGAGTGTTTGTTTTTTATATGCTTTCAGAGCAATCAGGAGAAAAAGGTGTTTTTATTCATGGATCGAAACGGTTACATTGTTTGCTATTTTACAGAGTTGTTCATAATTTAATTTCACAGATAGGTGCTTCCTATGTATTTAAAAATCACCTTTGTGATATAGCAAACAACTCACATCACAATAACTTTGCACGACGGAGACGGATTTTGAGGCGGTTTTCAGCGCAGTTCATTTTAATTAGGCTCTGTCCTACCTTTCCAACTATCCCAACCCATCTGTTTGCTTAAAAATAATGTATTTTTATTCATTTTTCGTTTTTTTCACTACTTAAAAACACCATAATCTCGATTCACTCAATTTTTTTCCTTTTAAATTCTTTTGTTTTCACACCTTCAGTTTGGACCGTGTTTCACGATCAGTCTCTGGGTCTGACTACCTATTTCGAAAAGAAGACTACATAGGCCGAATCACGACACAAACAGGTACTCTTTTTATCTTTCCCTTGCATTGACCTCAAGTGCTTACAAACTAGCATTTATGTTTACCATACTTAAGTAGCTCAAAGTTAAGAGCATGTAGTTATAAAAGCTATTCCGTGGTGAGTGTCGCCTCTTTGATCTCCAGCCGCCTCGAGCGACTCGGAGCAGTTCACATTTGCGTCACTGTGACGCAACACAAGCTGTATCTGGAAGGACAAACGGGAGTGTATAAGCTTAAAGTAAAAGTAGTACATATTGCCTCAATTTCTTCTTTAACCTTTTAAGCGCTTGGCTAAATACCAACTGCCGTGCCTCTAGCGCGCGGCTACAAATCGATAAAATCAAGATAAAATAATACCTACAATAAATAAGGAGGAGAAATCGTTGTATCGATTAAAAAATATTCAAAAAGTTATTTCTCTATTTAATAATGGTTTTAGTTGTACCACGCAGTTAATAGGACGAAAAACACATGCATGTTCTCTGTCGCAGAAATACGACACGAGCGGTAGGGGCACGGTAATCACAAGCGGTTAAAAGGTTACAAACACAAACATAATCAGTCTATAACGTTCCCACTGCTGGGACACAGGCCTCCTCTAAAAAACTTAAAAAAAACTAAAAACTAAAAGTTAAAAAACTTTAATATCAGGCTACAAGCCCTCTGAAAATTTTGTACATACCAACTGAAAACTTTACAAAATTCTAATTACTTTCTAACTTAGATAAGAAAAACGTTGAGCAGTATAATGAGGTCACGGCCTCGCTTCGTATTGAAGCATCAAGGTCAGTTCTGAAACTTCATGAAAGCTTCACCGGAATCACTGTTTCTTAATTTAACAACATACATACTACTAAAAGGGGCAAGCATGTTTTACTAAACATGTTACTACAGATGATGCCTACTGTGTACCTACATAATTAAGGCCGAGCGACGTCTTGGACTGATGACTAATAAGTTAATTGGCTCACGATCTGATTAAGTATTTATGTTATTGTTGTTAATTAAGTAGTTACATTTATGTTCTGAACCGGTTGCTACGAATGCTACGGCGTCGTAAGTCTGTGCGGCTGCTACGTGAGCTACGAGCTGTCGTAGCACAAACGTGTCGTAGACGAAGGCGCCTCAATATTTCGACAATCAGTTTTTTAGTGAACTTGTTAATGTTCTTGAACAAGATTTTGATATCCGAATGGATATCTAAAAGAGTTAAAAATATATCTTACTATAACCAGCTTTTTAGAAGCTTCTTACATTTTTTTTCTACTTGTCGCCCGGACAAGTTGCTTTCTTTGATAATTCTTAAAGTACTTATCGTTGGAAAATCAGGATAAAAGTTTCAAAGTCTCAAGACAAGCATCTTGCAATAACAAGTTTATTTTTACAAAACTATACCTTCCTGCTACTTAGAATAAAGCGTTTTCTTCATGTAATGTTTTGTTTTAGCTCCTCTTATAGAGTAATTTATTTTACTTATTATTTTATGAATGTTGAAAACAATCACGTAGTTTTAACCCTTCGTATGCTTAAACGTGGATCCACGCGAGACACAATGACTTTTTAATTGTGTCTGTAATTACGGCATTCAACTGATTCAACCGGTTAAGCGTATATTTAGGACTAGCTGCTGCCCGCGACGTCGTCTGCGTGAAGGCTCTACAGCACCAAAAATACCTAAGATGCCAGTGTCGCTATAGCATTATAAGTAAACAACTTTTAAAATAGCATTAAAATATAACCCCCTTATTCATAATCCTATTTTATCTCTATTTTAGCTAAAATAGGTTTTTAGAACGTTTGTCTTTATCTGTCACGTTGTCATTTCTGTGTGTAAGAAAGAGACAAACCCCATTTTAACTAAAATAGGTTTGATAAGTTTTATGAATAAGGGGGTAAGTTTTTTTAGGAACGGGAAGTTATGAAGTATGCGGGGAATGCGTGGTGTAAATACTGCCTCGCCGACGCCACAACCCGTAAGAATTTCCGCCTCAATGGTGTGTCTGTGGAGCGAGATGACTTTAAGGCGGGTCCCGTTACACAACTTCGGAGGAGATAGGTTCCGAAGAAGCATGATCGGGACACCGATCTTCAGCTTGATGGTATGCGCTGGAAGTCCACTGACAGGGAGTTCAGAAATTCCACGGGATAATGTGTGGCGTCATCTTGCTCGATAACAGTGTTAATCGAGGTGTAGACCACTTAATTCCCCTCAATTTCCGAGAGAATGCATTCGTTAATTGCTGCAGCCTGATCATTTTTGGGCGTCAAAATGGCCCGCTCACACACCCAAGAATTCTGCTGGTGCGGTATACGACTGATGTCCCCGTACACACAGCGAATGAGTTCTTCTAAGCTGGATACCACTCTACCGAGAGAGTCTGGAAGCACCACCTGTCCACCTCTCTCTTCAGGTAGAGTGCCTTCGCCAAGACTTAGAAGGACATCGGAGAATTCTTGAGCACGTGCATTGCCGCCGAGCCGAGGTCTCATATTAATGGTCAAGCGCAGCGCACGAACTCGTGACCACAACAAATATCGTTTCAACGAAGCATTCACCTCGTCAGCCCTCGATCTCAGTGTCACCACGGGAAGCGTTTTCCGGAAATCGCCACTGAACAGAACTGTGACACCACCCATCAAATGTTCGTTCCTGCGGCTGTCCTGCAGGGTTCTGTCCACGGCCTCAACTGCCTTCCTATTGACCATCGTACACTCATCCCATACGATCAGAGAGCAATCCTTGAGCACATGTCCCTTATCGCTGTTACGTGACACACCACAAACAGGCGTTTCGGCGCTCTCTAAATCGATGGGAATTTTAAACATAGCATGTGCTGTCTTGCCACCAGGAAGCAGTGTGGCAGCGATTCCCGACGACGCTACAGCAATAGCAATTTTGCCTTGCCTCCTGACCTCTGCAAGTATGCCAGTGGTAACAAATGTTTTTCCTGTTCTACCAGGAGCATCCAAGAAAAACATTTTACCCTGGTTATGCCCAACGCTTTCAAGGACGGCGTCATAAATTTGTTTTTGCTCTGAAGACAAAAAAAGCGACATGGTCATTTCGTATGGTGGTAATTTCGCCCGGATCGTAATTTGTCTCAGCGTTATACTCCCGATTTCCACGGTCTTGATGCGGTGATGATTGGGTTGCTGGTAACCCATATTCGATCAGTGGCTTGCCGCCGATAGAAATGACCACATCTTGAAGTGAACTGAGACAGGTGTTCAGCACGCGTTCATCAGTTACTTCGACTTCGTCTCCAGTAGGAACATAACTTTTTTGTAATACTTACCACCGCATTTTTTTTTGTCTTCCTCAACTCTGCTCAAGATTTTGAGGGTTTTGTTGGAACTTGAATTTATCAAAATGAACTATACGATACAACTTTTATGAAGAAAATGCACATTACCATCTATGAATTTTAAGAATAACTAACTAGTAACCTCGCCAACATGATCAATTTTAAATTATTAATTTCCAAAAAGTGTCAACATGTAACGTGATTTGATTTTTATGAAATCTCATAGATGGCGCTGCTTCAAAATTTTCTTTATACTACTAACATTAATTAAACTATGTTTCTCTGCCCAAGTTACTTAAATGGCGTAGTTTTTATAGTGTAAAGCTAGATAATAGCATGGCTTACTGAAAAACAACATTTAAATATGCGTCGTTAGATTACACGCTGTCACAGAATGCGTAAGAAAAAAATAAAAAAAAAAACGTAAAAAATATTCAATGTACAGTTTTGACTTTCCTACGATTTTATTATATGTATAGATTAGATTAAAGAATGTGGCTTTTAAAAAATGTAAAAAAAAAAATAAGAACAATATTTGTCATTCCTAGATCGTCGAAATCTAATAGTTCGTTATAAAGAAAACCGTCCGACTGTCCGAAATTAATAAAGAGGAAAACCTGTTGCTGTCGATTCAGTTTTATAAACCTATTTGCTCCTGAACGTTCCATCGAGCGGAAATAATTCCATTTGAAAGCAATTTTTAACAACGATGTTAAAACTGTTTCCTAAACTAATCACACGAGGAAGATTTTTATGCCCTGAAGTTATTTCTTCATCAGATAATTCACAGTTTCTATTGTGGTCTGGGAGCTTGTTAGAAGTATTAAAAAGAGTAAAACGTTCGTTGGCAGTAAAATTTTTTCAAATATGCTGTATACACAAGCAAAAAATTACATATGGAAAATTAAAAAAAACCGAGTGTGCTTATGACCACACGACTGAAGTGAAACATCAAACGTATTTGGCTATAAGAGAAAGAGAGAAAGAAAATGTGGTTGCGCACTGCTTTCTCTTACTTATATCCCCTACTCAACTACCGTTCGCCTCGCCCGATCACACTTTTCGTAACGCTTACGTCACACAATCGCCAGCTTACTCCCCAAGTCAAGCATGATGATACTTACTACGTTTGATGATACTTTCAAAATTTTTCGTTTCATACTTCGTTTTCGTTTTCATATTTTTTACAATTTGGCGCAGACACTTGAAGCGTGAGTGAAAATGATGTGACTTGATATTATTATTGTTTGATATTACGCCAAGTTTTTAAATATTTAAAAGAATATTGTATCTAAACATTACTCTTTAGGTGACCTAAGCAGTGTGACATGTTTTACAATATTTCCATTCTTGAATAAATGGTTATACAGAATGTAAGGACATTTTAAAGCAGCTCTAACAGTAAACTAAATCATCTAACTATTACTCGCGTCCACGGCCTTTGACTTAGACGATTTACGTTCTGCTTCATCTTTCTAAAGCTCCATAAAATATATCGCAAATAAGTAAACTGCCTTCTTCGAAGAAGAAGAATTCAGTTTACTTATTTTTAAAGTAACGTCGTGAGGAATTGAATTTTACAGGCGAGGAACTGAGGTGGGGTTCCGCCGCTAAGTTATGTCTTCCATTAAACAATTAATGTACCTAAAGGGAGCAGAATTGTGCATAGCTAAGCGTTAAAGATGTGAAGAAATTATGACTTTTATGATTAGTAGTTCGAATGAGCTGTTTTATCAGGACATTATGAAGAGCCTCTGTGAACCTAAATTGTTACATGGTGCCATAGTTATGTATTTTGTTGACTGTTTTAAGAGGTATAAGCCTATAAGGATTTCGCCATCACTTTTATAGCATAAGTAGGTACGCGTGTGTTCAAAGAGCTTTACTGGAACATCTTATTGGCCTGTACTATTATTCATCATCATAATCATCATTTCAGCCGAAAGACGTCCAGTGCTGTACATAGGCGGGACCAAGCGTCGCCACATCAAACGGTTCTGTGCTTCATGCATCTAGCGGTTTCCTGCAACCTTCACACGGTCATCGGTACACTTTGTGGGTGGCCTTCCAATTCTACGCCTTCCGGTATGCGGTCGTCACTCAAGAACCTTTCGGCCCCATCGGTCATCTATTCTGATAGCAATATGCTCTGCCCACTGCCACTTAAGTTTGGCAATTCTTTGGGCTTTAAAGGTTACCTTAATCAATCACTTAGAGAAACTCAATGCGCAAATGCTCAACCCATAGCGCTATGCTATGCACAGCCCTATGGGTAGGAAGGGGCCTACCAGGGCCGAAGCCTGCCGGGGGTGCGGGATTGTCCGAAAGGGTTACCGCTACCCCGGAACATAAAGGGCTAAGGAAGGAACACGGATGGGTTTTAGTCAGTAAGAGTCTGACACTCCCTTTCGCTCCACCCAGAGCGGGAGGAGTCATTTGATGATTTCCCATCCACAAAAAAAAAGCCCTATGGGTGACTTTAAGCCTTCAACGAGGCATAGACCTCATTAGAAACGTGGTCGCTCACAATATGGTGTGAGCGACCACGTTTCACTGCCTTAAGATGGAGCAGTTTTAAACTTGTTTTAAACGGAGTATGTCGGAGCGCAACTTGAAGTCAATATCATTTGTCTTGGCTCGCGCCGCGCCGCCCGCAGGGGACTAGACTTGAGACTGAGTCTACAGTGTCGACACCTACTAAGTATTTGAAAACAAAACAAAACATCAACTCACGCCTAATTATTTTTATTATAGCACCATCGAATAACTAATAGGTAGGTCAGAATATTTTACCAAACCAAACCAGACAAAATAGCAGACTTTGGAACGGAAAATGATAAAAATTACATACTTGAACAAACTGTATCAATTTAAGCATTCTAACAATATAAAATAACATCCAATGATTGGCTGCAAAACTGTACGCAATACATTTTGTTTTTAATTCAAAATAATATTTAGCATTAATGAAAAAATATTTTTTTCACAACAATACTAATCACTTTTACTGTGTAACAAATAATAATAATTAATAGAAACCATAATTATGATAAAAACTCAAAGCATAGCTAAGTATTAGTTACAATAGAGTAAATATAGTCGTTCGTTTTATTCCAACTCTTCAAATAGACTGAATTATGTACTAAAGGCAAAACGTCGCTTTTATGACAAAATGCGTGTTCCTTTGAATGTAGGCTATTTGTATGTTTGAGCATATTATACCTTCTGATTGATTGCTTATTGCGTCTCGAGTGTGTCCATTGTAATGTTTGATTGGAATGTTTGAAGTTTCTGAGGTTTACTTTGACGTTTTTATATGGTATATGAAGTTGTTGGAACTTATTGTGATATTGTAAGGTAAGTAATTGCTCCTGTAATACGAGAAATGTACGGTAGCGTGAATTGGTGCAGAGTTTTTGGCAGGTGTTGTAACGATAATGTTAATAAAAAGGTTTCCACAAAATGATAGTTCTTTTCAAGTTTCTCTCCGAGTAGTGGGTATTTTTAAAGTTTGTCATTATTTTAAATATCTTTAAATATTATAACGTATTGCAGTATACAGCTTCATTACAAACAACAAAAGATTCATCGGAGTATAAATCTCCAAGCGCATACGTGCACACTGCGGGCGAGCCAAGCGCGTGGAACGTTAAATAGCGGCCATAACTTATTGTTTAAAAAGTTCAACATCCTGTATTAAGGTTTTCTGTTTAAAATTCAACGTTGGTTCTCCCTAGAGAGGAAAAGGAAGGGGCAACTAGAAGGGATATGAAAAACTTTAGCTATAGAAACGTGCTTTTTTTCCAATAAAATGTTTAAAATGTTTCCGTCAAAACTGGAAGGAGGACGCGAAGGCTCGCGAAAGATGGAAAGAGTGAAGGGAGGCCTTTACCCAGAAGTGGGAAAAAAAAATGTTTAAAATACGTGCCTAAAGACTCTAAAGATAAGATCACATTTACGCTTTATGATTTCGAAAGTAAGTTTCGGCTTACCAACGTTTCACTGAACTTAGTATTTGCTCTTTCTGCGGAAAGACTCGATGCCGAACTGAAACGAATTTATTTTTAACCGGATTTGTATTGTCAAAGGCTCACTCGTTCGTAGAATTTAAAGTTACTAATTCCTTTTGACGTTTCATTTCGTTTTATTTATCAAAAGCTGTCGTTGCAAGGTTTCTATGTTACGTCTGCAATCTGCTTCCATTACTTTAAAAATGCCGTATTGTAGTTGTCGAGCATACTGGCTCCTTTATCAAAATCAAAACCTAGTTAGAAGCTAGTTACACGGTTAATTGGTCGTTTCCTATAGAGAAAACCCGGCAAGAAACTCCACGGTCCGTCACAAATAACTCAATAAATAACGTTAAGAAAAGTTCCAGTTGGTTGTGATGCCATATGCCCATGTCTACTTGGCATTTTATTTCTGTTAACAGCTCACCACACGCTTTTCTTTGCACAATACAATGGAAATATCCAGACTGCTACAATGTGAGCCCAGCGGCAACATGTTATCGTGTAAAGCTGCGCTCAGTGTCGCAACACACGCGTACAATGCTTTGACGACGATATCTCGCGCTATTGTTACTGTAATGAACGACCTACACCACTACGAGCTGCGGTGTTGCCTACCTACTGTGAAATTACAATTTTAGTACAACAGAATCTGCTATTAATCAAAAATAGGAAATTAATCACATTTTTTCACATTGGTCGTAAAGGAAACGAAGGACCTCTTCGAGGAATCGATGAGGTTTTTCTTAGGCCAAAGCAGGCCAGTACTTTTTCTCGGGACTAGTGGCTATAAGTAAAACTTAATCTAGCTTATTCAACTACCAATACCTGAAAAGGTGTTCATCATTTCAGACGCGAGACGTCCACTGCTGGACATGGCCCTCCCCCAAGTACCTCCACTTTGACCGGTTTTCTGCTCCTCGCATCCAACAAGTTCCTGCGGCCTTCACAAGGTCGTTGGTCCATTAGAAAAGGTGTTCAGAGTAAGAAAAGTCAGACGTGACGGTAATCAAGTACGTGATGTTTATAGCCTAGATCTATAAACTCAATTAACTTCTCATACCTACCATAAATTAGTTTTCCAATAAATGATTTTCAGCGAAGTTAGCTCACCTAGCCAGTACTTATTGCGTTACAACTAATAATTGCTCACATACAAGTTAGTTGTACCTGTACACTTGCCGCCGATAAACTAAGTATATTGACTTTAATTAACAGTTTACAAGGAAGCCACTGTTTATTAGTTTCACATACGAAGTTAGTTAACTTAGGAACTTATACTCCGCTGAACGGAATTTATCATTTATTATTAAAGGCTAAACTAATCCTCCAAAATTCTATGAGGTATTACCAGTATGTTATAGTCCTTAATATCCACAGACAAGTATTAAATTCCTTACGCCGCACTGCACAGATCAATAAAGAGCTTTCACTATGAGTCTTCATCTGCAGGCTGAAGACATGAACGAAGACATTAATTAATTCAGCTGTTTAGTTAAATTGTATGCATATAAACATAATTTAACTTGATTGACGTTAATGAGAATGTGGTGGAAATGTACCTGCATTTGCTGTACGGTTCGCGATTTATTTGCCAAAAATGTAAACAAATATGAATTAATGGAAAAATAACTTTAATTCCTACACAATAAAGTTCAGTTTACGCTACAATTTTAAACATTTTTATAACTTTCTAAATAGTGCTAGTCACTCTGAAATCAACTTAATTATCATTTAAATAAAGTTGATATTTGTTTAACTTGAAATAGGGTGGGGGTATGCAGCACTGTGCACTTGTACAGTCAGCATCAAAAGTCGATTAACACTATCATTTTTACATGTTATTAAATTGACAACAACTTTTTTCAATAAACTGATTTTTAGCTTTTCACATAATAGACAAGAGTATATATTCTAAAAAAAAATCTTCTGCTGCAATTTTGAACAAATATTTTGCTCAATAACTAAGATTAAAAAAACTGAAGTGTTAATCAACTTTTGATGCTGACCGTACTATAAGTGTTCTTGACTTTTTATACCGAGTAAAATAACTGGTGAACGCGTTTTTTTTTTTTGAACGGTCAGCCGCACGTCTGTGACTTTAAAATAGCTTTTATTTCGTAGCAGTAAGAGAGATTTTTGTAGTTACTGCTGATGTATTACGTGTACTTGACCGAATTTAATATCATCATCATCATCATCTGCCTAGCCTTTTCCCGATCACGTTGGTGTCGGCTTCCAGCCTAACCGGATGCAGCAGTATTTTACATGAAGCGACTGCCTATCTGACCTTCACAACCCAGTTACTGGGTAATACGATACCACTTGGTAAGACTGGTAGTCAGACTTTTAACCGAATCTAATAATCAAAGTCAATAAGTTGAAAAAATAAGAAAAGCTATAATTTATCAGGAGTCTTTTTTCGAACTTCACAATCCATCGTTCGATGTAAGTCCAAAACAAGTATTCCTTGCGTATGAACTTAAAAAAAAAATATCCTGAATTTTATGCTAAAAGGAATACCATTTTCTCTAGGAAGCATCTACCAAAACATGCTACTTTTACATAAAAGTGTCGCCATAATGTAAGTCTTATGATACATCTGGTCGCTGGTGAAAGCACTTACAATGAAAAATAATAAAAGAATGTTGTTACCAGGAACTTGGCCATTAGTGGCTCTAACTTGGTGTCTACTTAGTCAAGTTGTGATGGAATGACTGCCACCACAACTTATACAATAACTACTACTCACCCCCCTCCCCTTCTCTTTACTTTTTTTTTTTCGTGTATGGGAAATCAAATGACTCCTCCTGCTCTGGGTGGACCGGGAGTGTCAGACTCTTACTGACTAAAACCCATGCAGGTACACACGAAAAGGAAGGAAGAATCCTTAACCCTTTATGTTCCGGGGTAGCGGTAACCCTTTCAGACAATCCAGCTACCCCCCTTCGCTTTACTTTATCCACAATTGTTTCAAATGAACTATTACCATTTTGCGTCTATCGGAATAATAAAATGTCATATCCTTTACTAGTAGCATCCTTCATAAAGGCAATTTTTCGCTCGATCCGGGCTGGACGCTGAAGCTTTAATTCGTCGAGAATGAATAAAAGCGCGCGCGAGGCAACGGTCTCGACTGTTGCCCATGGGCCGTCACGTCTGTGATTGTGGAACATTCACAGTTTTATACATTTTGTGATAAGCAGAGATTTGAGCGTAATTTGGAACGTGTAAAATGTTTGTTCGATGTTTTTTTTAATCGTGGCTTTTTGTTATGTATGGTTATGTCGTGTGTATATTGTTTTTTTCGTATTTATATCTTCTACTTCTTCACTTACTACCAACTGAGTAGGTACAATCATGTCGTTTTTTAGCTTGAAAATATTTAACAAACTTGAGCTCACACGACCCTTTTGTTTCCACATTCTCTTTCATCGCTAGATTAGCTAGGGTATTCATTTCATTGTAAATCTATGTTCACACACTTGCCCCGGCGGCGCCCCGAGGGAGTCGACCGAGTAGAAAAGTTGTTTGATAGTTTATGGTCCATTACGCTCCATTGAATCTTTTTGCACATACTCGTACGTTAATTTCATTTAATTTCATTCAGTTCACACGTCGGTATTTTGCTGAAGTTTTCATTGTAGTTTAAGTGCGCAGACAATTTGAGAATTTATTTACGTTTTTTTAGAAGTCAGGGCACACTTTTGAAAATTAGAAAAACATTTGATAATTTTGTCCGTATATGAAAGTACATTATTTTCTTGTTCAACGTTTAGGAATAACAGGTGGAAATGAATGTAGTAATTATAGATAGGAACTAGGGAACGGATCCAATATTGCGGAGCACGGTTGTCACCCAACATAATGTATCTGCATTTTAGACTGCCGGGTGAATAGGTTTATACAATACAAATAATTCGCATCGTAAAACAACTATTTGCAGTAAATAATAATAAAAAACGAATGAAATGAGTGGAACTGGCGAGTTTAGACAAAAACATGAATACTAGATTATGCAAGAGTGAGTACAAACATATTTGAATGTTCACGTTTCTTCAATACATTGTAATTTTCCTTGGTTGTACCTGCAGTTTACAATAATAATATAATATAATATTTACAATTTTTTTTTTCAATAAAACTGAATTTTCGAACGTCTTTCAAAGTCATTACTTACTTAAAATCAAACGCTCGTAATAAGAAGCGAGGTCCGACTGCAGTTGTCTTTACCGTTGACGTGTGTCGCACGTGTGTATGCACAGTTCAGAGTTTGAAGAGTAGATGCTGCGTAAGATTAATCACACTATAATATATAATATAATATTATAATACATCACACTAATATTATAAAGGCGAATGTTTGTGAGTGTGTGTGTGTTTATATGTTTGTTACTTCTTCACGCTCAAACGGTTTGACCAATTTTGATAAAGTTTTGTATGGAGGTATCTGACACCCTGGATTAACATATAGGCTACTTTTTATCCCGATATTCCCACGGGATCGATACTTACGCGGGTGGAACCGCGGGGCGCAGCTAGTGGTAAATAAACGTCTACTGTCTTTGTGTCTTTCCACACAAAATTATTAGATTTAGGAGATTGGATTGGAAAGGTTATAATTATATATTTATTTTAGACTAGAGATAATTGTGTGCCGACACCCGCAGTCTTCGTTATTTACACATATTCTTTCCTCCGATCCAAAGCATATCCTGACTTATCGCCACCTCATCAATTGTTTTCCGTCAAATGCTAGCAATTCATCAAGCTCTCGCTTCTAATTTCCTCTATCTGTCTAATTGTAGATAGCCTAATAGCCTACAATGGTAGGATCATGCTGACGGTATGCTCGGAGAACGACGTCATAACGACGTCATAACTTACTCGCTGACACTACTGCTGCGATGTTATTTTGTAATTTGTTGGTTTATAGCACATATTTTTAGGAACGGTTGAAAGCCTATTGTGTGAGTAACGAGTTTTGGGTTCAGCTTTGTGTTTCAGCAAGTTAGCTGTACACAGGATGAAAAGTTGTCTGTATCGCTGTACAGCCGATCTGTTCTCTATTCCTGGTGATATTTTTACAGAACATACCGACTGGGCCTCTGGTATATTGTATACTTACTGAAATATTTATAAGCCTCCATTTTTATCAAAGCGTAGTTCACTAAATATGAAATTTTCCACGATACGGTTATTTGGATTAATATTTAGTTCAACTTTTTAGCACAGCTACGGTAAATACTAAATATTGGCTATTAATATGAAAAAAAAACTATCAAATAAAAAAAAAATTAGAAGGCTCATTTTGTTTATTGCAAATACTACGTTGCTTTTACTTATTGGATCCCTCGCTAGTGTCTAATATACCTACGTTGTTAATAAAGAAAGCGAATTAATGTTAATAATAATTAGAGCAAGTTAACTCGTTTTATTAAGAAAGCATGTGATAACTGTAAATACAGGGTGTCAATGATATCGGCGCACAACCTGTTACCATGGTTGCAGTAGGTACATGATTTCGGAACCCCCGACGTTGAAATTTATCAAAGGTTACTCGTATATAAAAATAGCTGTTCCATACATTTTCGCCTCGTAGGTAGGTATAGCACTTTTGTGGGAAACAGCTGTTAACTATAATAATTATAGTTCCAAGAGTGTCATTAGCATTACAAAGTTATTTGATATCTGTATTGTAAAAAAGAAGTACAACACAAGACACGTGTACCTATCACAATAATTATTTTATCATCAAAAATCATACAGGCAGATCCACAATAAATAAACATTTGTTTCAACAATTTGTCGATATACGTGATAAAAACAATTTATGTAGATTGTGTTACTTAACTAACTTACGTTTCATCTTTCGCTTTATGTACATTTGATCACCATAACCTTTATTGTTTCCGGAATAAGGTGGAATATTAAATGGAAACGACCTGAAAATTCGTTTTCGTTATAGAAAAATAACTTTGACTGAATTCACTTTCCGTGTGAGAGACAAAAAACGTATTTATGGCGCCGGCGGTCGCGCGAGGACATTGTACGTTCCACCAAATGGATGTCAGATAACAATAAATGGAACAGAAAACAAATAAAATCTGTAAAAATAAACACTAAACGTTTGATTGGCTATAAAACGTTATACGTACTTTTATTTCCAGTTTGGTCCTATTTTAAGATTGGCTATAAGATTGATCCATATGTATACATGCTTGCGATAGTGGCAGTAGGAATGATTTTTGGATGGATTGAGTTACATAAGGATACGGAACCAGCAGAATGAATTCAATACAGTGGTCAGCGGGGCAATTGCGTAACACATTATCAATCGGAATCGGTTTCATTTTGACAGTTCAACAACATTCATTGCGTTATTAACGTGTTGATCAGACAGATTTTTCTAACTTATGAAGCAATGAATGAGCAATTGGCTTCAAAATTATTCAGATTCCGATTGATAGTGTGTTGCGCAATTAGGGTGAAGGTCTGACAGCCATTTTAATACACCAGTGGGAACTTGTACCTACATTCAGTTATGATAGGAGCAGTATGATCTAATAAATTGTTACAAAGTTTACAATACATCAGTGGGTAATTGTGCTTACCTATTATTGGTTAGTAAGCTTGCCTGCATTCGATTGACAATGTTGAAAGAAGAAAAGATAGAAAGAAAATATTTTTTTTGTGAAGGATTTTTTATTTAAAATGTTTACATAATTTAAAAGCTAACAGTCTTAGATGTACAAGTATATAAAAAGGAGGGGATATAATGAAAGGGCATCAAAAAATTCGTCCGCATCGCTGTCAACAGGAAACGTGCCCAAAAGGCTGGCAGAATTGCCACGTTGTATGGCAATGCTGATTCTTTAACCAAAAAATAGCCCAGCCCTCTGGTCACATAAAGAGTCGACCATTGCTTGTCGAAGTCAAAAATAATAAACAAACAAATAAATAAATAATAGACAATAAAACTTTTCTAGATTTTTTTATTGTTACTAAATCCAAGGTAAAGCGCTTTTGTCTTCTATCTAACTCACTTTTCTAAGAGGCTTGTTCAAATTAGATCGCTATTGTCTTCACACTTTTAGCTTTTTTAACTTGGAACAAAGTAGTGTGGTTAATGTAACAACACCCAGCGGCGCTTTTGGCGACTCCATCGGAAAACCGGGGATATTTTTAATTTGTCTGTCTGTGGTGTTTTCCTCACTTTCCTTATACCGTTTTAGTTGGCATTATTGTCGTAGTCGGGTTTTAGTTTTTAACTTTTTTATTAAAATAAACTTCTTTAACCGTTACTTTCACTGAAATCTACGACGATATCACTGAAACCAAATTAATAATAATTAAGTATGTAAACCTACCTACATACCTAATTATTATTAATAGAGTTTTAAGTAATGTATTGCTCCAAATTCCTCTAAAGTCTAACGTCTACCTAAACCTTGCCGACTTTGCCAGCTAATTAAGAAAATTTCATTAAACAAACCGATTTGGTCTGCAATTATAAAAGCGATAGGGCTTAGAAAAGGTGGACCTTTGTGCCTAAGTATTGCTGAAGTAATATCATCCAATTAGAGGAATAAAAGGGACCGCTTTATCTGCCGAGTTATAAGTATTCAGTGTTGCGAAATCGAATTAGAGTCGTGAGAGACGGTCTTTATTTCTTAATTAACTTTTCTATTAGAAGTAAATAAGTGAATAAATTAAATTAAAGTAAAAAAGTGAACTTTTTATTAACTTTGAAAACTCAATTAGATATCGGCCACGCTAAATTTGCCAAAGATGTAAACAACAATGGCCGCTCGAAATTGAATAAAATCGATTTAAAAGAACATTTATTTTAAGTAATGTTTGTTTTCGTCTAATAAGCTAACATTTAAAATAATAATAGATATTATATACAAGAGAATAATAAAAAGAAAGGAAATTAGACATCATTTTTATCTACATTTTCAGTCACTCATTAAATACGTAGGTACTACGCACAATAACAGCAGCAGTACACTTATCTTTTATGCCATTCTACCCAGTAATCTAATCACGTTAATCACGCGAGGAAAACCACGTATATTTCCACTATTCAATCTGTTAATCACACAATGGCAAGCTGTCCCGCCAATTACACCATAAATAAAGAGCGGTTGTTGTTTCCACGATAAAGGTACAGACGCCACACGTGTGATTTTCCCAATCAACTTTGAACCTTATTCTTTAGTGATAAAGTTAAAAATCTATCAAAGTAATTTGACAGATTGTAGTAGGTTGATGTGCTGGCGTCTGTGTAATGTTATGTCGCGGTACACATACTTTTGCACGTAATTGGGTAATATAGGGAAATGTTGTAAACGGCTCAACCTCTTAATCACCGCTAATGAGACACAATTGATTTTCGATTGAAATGGGCCGATATCGTACCACGCCGGGATTGAGTGGTTAAGTATAGTAAAGGAAATTAGGATAATCTATTTCTTAAATCCATACTAATATTATAAATTCGAAAGTAACTCTGTCTGTCTGTCTGTATGAAACCTTTTCACGCCTAAACCGCTGAACCGATTTCGATGAAATTTGGTATAGAGATAGCTTGAGTCCCGGGAAAAAACATAGGATACTTTTTATCCCGACATTCCCACGGGATCGAAACTTACGCGAGTTAAACCGCCGGGTGCTGCTAGTGCTCTATATTTGAGGATGTTTGTTATTGAAAAGAGAGATTAGGTACTAAATTATTTTTGTAATTCAAAAATCATTTTCTATTTCTAAGCTTGGAACAATGCAAGCTCTCCAGCTTCTGTTTGAAGTTCCAGATAACACCAAAGATCTAGGTAATACCTATAAGTATTTCAAACCCATGCATTTAATTACAGAATCAAGAGTATTAGGTTTGAGTTGAGCTTCTATAAATACAGTCAAATAAGTACCAAATACTTTTGATGCCAAATTTGGACTTTGAGATTTAAGTCCTATTTAACAAACTTATTTGGTAAAGAAAGCTCTAGGCTTCAAGCCCATGCATTTCATTACGAATATGTACGCAATAAATCAAGCATATTACGCTTGAGCTTCTATGAATACACTAACAAAACCGCAGAGCACAACCCACAGACTGAATAACGTGAGCAGAGCACGTGAAGCAGTTTACACCAGAGCTCCACATGTGACGATGTACTGTAAATGTTGTGTAACTCAACCTTATGCAGTGCAGACTGACCGTAAAATAAATCTAAGTAGTTGTATTTGAACAGTCCAGCGAATTGATAATGAGTTTTCTGTATTAAATTATTGTTTGAAAAAAAAAACAGGTTCGCTTTAAATAAGCGCAGTAACATAACGTTGTATTATTTGAACTAATACCCTACACAATATTACACGCAATACACGTCACAAGTGGTGGAGGCGCCTAAAATCTCTTTTGAAATTTGAGCGGATGCAGAGCCAGCCCATAACGAATACCTACCTACTGCACAAGTTTAAAGAGTAAAAATTATTTCACAGTGTTCAGCACGCATTTTGTGTGAACGAATAGGTACAGACGCTAGCACATCAAGCTACCCCAATCTGTCAAATTTCTTTGATAGAATTTAAATTTACTACAAAGTAATAAGGTTCATATTCAATTGGGAAAATTTGACAGATTGGGGTAGCTTGATGTGCTGGCGTCTGTACAATATTTTGGAAGCACTTTTGATTTTAATAATTAATAATTTTTTTGTAAAATAATTGAAATTAATTAATAAGAAAACAACACAACGTTGCTGAAGCGTAGCTGTAAACCTGCCTTAAGTTTCGTTGGGTAACTGTCAGTTCTACCGACCAGCAAATGAATTAAAATGTCCATGGCATATTATTATTAAACAATGAAGGCTTTGTTATTTCCATAAAACAATTGAATATTCACGTCATGTTGGAGAGATCGGATGGTTACGTGTTCGATACACTTGTACAGAGGACATTCAACTGTCAGTCAAGTGGGTAGGCAGGGCAGCTTGCTCTGATGTTACTGTTAAATGGTTCTAATGGATAAAAACGTCTTGGTTCACAGTTTTTTTTTAGTCGGTAAGTACCTGACGCAAATAAACAATTTTACCTGGTTCAATGTAGCTAAAATTGGATTGGATACACCTTAAAAACTTGTTTTTTTTTTTTTGATAAACAATCCATGTTTACACAGAGAGCTATATGTCCGGATTAATTAATTTCCTTTTTTAAATTGGAATAGAAATACCGATACCATTTGGCCCACAAATCAATATTTCAGTTTAATGTCGACGAGTGTGGCTGTAAAATGTTATGTGCGCACAAATTATCCATTTCGTCCTCTCGGCACAGCTAAATGGAACGATTGAAAAATTGTAAACGATGATTTGTACTGTTAGCTTCACAATACATGGACTTTGTGTGTGGAAAATTACTTCATATGTATATTCTTTTGTTATTCAATTTGTTGCTGGGTTTCCTAACGTAGGCAAATCGAAACATCACAAACATCTTTGCTGTCTAGAAAGCAATACAAGATAAAGCACCCTAGTTGCATGTTGCATCTTACAACAAGAATTGTTATAAAACACATCGACAAGAATTCATTTAGCTGTCTACAATATTTGTTCCATAATATTGTATCATGTATCAATGTGTAGCTACAAAACATAATTGTTACTCTTTGAATATTTAATTATGGCTACACATTGATACCAGTATTATGGAAAATACAAATTGTAGACAATCAAATTAATTATTATTGTCACTTTTACACATTGCTTCATAATAAGTAACTAACTGTATACACTAGATACTAAAATAAATGACTAACTAACTTACAATACAAATAAATAAAAATAAAACAAAGGACACTTAGGCCTCGAAGTATTTGTCCGCATCGCTGTCATCCGGAAACGTGCCCAAAAGACTGGCAGCATTGCCCCGTTGAATGGCAATGCTAATTCTTTGGCCAAAGAACGACCCAGCCCTCTGGTCACGTGAAGTATCGACCAGCCGGCGAGAAATTTCCTCGAAAAGTAACTATGATTATTGTCCATGTATACATCTTTTTGAGACTGACTGAACCAGCTTGACTCTATTGTTACCAGACTCGTTTCCAAGTAGGTACACTTTGTAAACACTTTTCGTCTCAGTAAATCAAATAGGCTTTATAACTCGAGGCTGCGTGTATTTTTTAGGGTTTATGATTTCATCTGCCTTCGGTGTTGAACTCAAATACTACAATAATAGGATTGGGACGTGAGAGCAATCACATAGCTGTGTACCTACTTACTAAAAATATATATTTCAGGATTCTGGTTGTCTGGGACAAATTCACCATGTCATTCATAACTGAGAACTAACTTGTTCTTGTTCTGTAACCAGAGGATACCAGGATATAAACCAACAACTAGAACAACTCAAAACTTGGAGTGAATACATAATAAAGGGTAATAAATAATAATAATAATGTAGTTGGTAATGTTTGTTTAGTTCGCCACAAACACAGCTGATAACGTCAATCAAAACTTTTCTTGTTTTGGGGAGTTGTTCATTGAAAGTTGTGAGTGCCGTAACTCGCGAACTGTCTACGTACTGAGTACTGACGTCCTCTGAGACTACTATGTAGCTATTACAATATTGTATCTATATACATAACAATGCAAAGTTTTTTCAGCAGTAATATTTGCCTCAAAATAAACTAAGAAAATGTCCGTACTAGACTAGCCAGTAGGTAGGTTCAGATCACACACGCAGCCTCTATGCTACAAAGCCGATCACACAAGCGAGCCATATTGGATGCCAGTGCTAGCCCCGCCATCATCCTTATCAGTCGTCTGAGTCTCGTTGTGTAGTCGCATTGTGCAACAAGACCTGATTATCTATAAAGCGGCATTATGAAGAGCCAGTCGATTGTTTGGTTCGACGCCAGACTTTAAGCTAGTATGTAGTTTCCCTTTAGGCAGTTGGTCTGTTCTGTGGAAGTTACAATGGCAGTCGCGCCTTGTAAAATACTAGTATTCAGCTGCATCCGCTAATACTGGAAACCGACTCCAACATCGTTGGGACAAGGCTAGGCAGATGAAGAATTTATAAAACATACCTTATGCGTTTTTGTGTTAGATACTTCTTTAGCTCTCATTCTAAAAGAAATAGTTTTATTATTTATCAGAAACCATGGCATTTGTTTTGGTAAAATGTTGTATTCCATAGATCAAGTCATTTTCTTTTACTAAAAGTATTGTACTAGCTAATTACCAAGGTCCGTTTATACAGAAATAGAATGCCTGTGGGCTGGATCAAATTACCCGTTTTACGATGGAGTCTGATCATTTTGAACCTAAGTAATGCTAAGTCCTGATTTTAATTTAACCTTTTTCTCAAATTTAATAAATCAGGTTCAGTGTTAGGTAAATTTAGATTATTGTTTTTTATAGGTATAGCATGGAAGAAATGGGTTTAGAAATAGTTACGTGCTTAGTAGTTTTTAAACTCATTTTCGCAGCCTCTAACAGCAAACGAACAGACCGGTCCACAAAGTTAGTAACTTTTCTGGTATTGTGTTGTTCTCACACAGGCTCGCTTGTTACAAACAATGTAACGTGCAGGTGAAGTTTACAACAGAAGAGTTCCGTACGGAGGCAATTAGTCAAGCGCTTGGCGTTTACCGATACCTTTGTTGTTCTAATATAAACAAAATGTTATTTTGCCTTTTGGGTAGCGTAATAATCTCAATCTTATGAGTTTACTAGCCCTAATTAATTTCAAACAAAGTACATAAAATAATGTTTGTAACAGTTTTGGTTACAAACATTATTTATTTACATAGGCGGATTTTCCTTTACTAAAGCACAAAAGAAAATCCGGCTCGAACAGACTTACTAAAGAAGGAAACAATCCGTAACACTCTCGTTGTTCGTATCACGTTGTTACAATAAATATGACTGAAGTCCTTATATTTATTACGTGTAACATTCGAAATAAACCGAAACCTAATTGGAACACTTTTTTACTAAAAAACAAAGTATGTTTTATGAACACTTCCCACAAAGACACAACAACACACACTAAAGTATATGTATATATACAATTATATACAAAAACATAATAAACAAATGAAAGAAAAAGGCAGGAGCTCTGGGCACCAAAAAATTAGTACGCATCGCTGTCAATGGGATAAGTGCCCAAAAGGCTGGCAGCATTACCATGTTGGATGGCAATGCTGATTATTTAGGTTAACAATAGGCTAGCCTTCTGGTCACATGAAGAGTCAACCAACCTCTTTATCTATTTTATAATTTTCCCAGTTAACTGATAGAATTTGCCATGAAATATTCCAATGTATGAGTATCAACAGGTGCTGCTAACATTCCTGAGCGTTTCAAGTCAAATGTTTAACGTTACAAAAATAAGATACCATCAATAATTATTTGTGGCCAAGTGTGAGCAAATACATTATACAAAGCTATTCATATTGAACATAATATGAAAATAATACGCTACATGAATTATGAGAATCTGTGAGAGGTGATTACTATTCCCGAACGGGCTTCGTGTCTCTGAGACAGGAAACCCGTTCAAGGTAAAAATAAGAAAAAAATGAAAATGCTAATGGATAGCATTATACTTTAAAGAAGAATTTTTCTACCAACTACGATGCAACCATGATTTTTATAATGAAAATTGTGGTCGTTCAGTTGTGGCGGAAATAATGGCGTAACTTAGATTAGATTTCTACTCTATTGACGTCACCAATGGCAATCAATATATCAGTAATAATGCCTACCGTTCTATGAACAACACGTGACACTGCACCATCAATTTGCTGAGATTGCTTTACAAGGACACTACAAAATTCAACCGTTCCAATCAATCTACCCTCATGTACAGTCAACAAAAGAGATAAGTATGCAAGATCGTCGGATATAGTTGAAGTTTAGTAAGAAACCGATGGACGTTCTCGAATAAAATTTAATTTTATTAATAGAAAACAAACAGCTCATTTATCAAATTAAATTTCAGTAAACAACATCCATCGGTTTCTTACTAAACTTCAACTACTTCAACTATATCCGACAATCCTGCATACTTATCTCTTTTGTTGACTGTACCTTCGTGTATTTATCTATATTCTATACTAGCTGCTGCCCGCGACGTCGTCTGCCTGAAGGCTCTACAGCACCAAAAATACCTAAGATGCCAGTGTCGCTATAGCATTATAAGTAAACAACTTTTAAAATAGCATTAAAATATAAGTTTTTTTTGCAAGCGAAGCAAGTGAAGAGAGTTATATGGGAATCCTGCTGAGTTCAGTGTGGTGTGGGGGACGTGACTGAAGGAAATAGAGAAAACAATGCAGGAATACATTCCAGGACACAAAAGAGTAAAAATACGTACAAAGGCATCATACCTTAAAACACTTCCCTATAAACAACGTTGGTAGTTATGCTGCCAGGAGCCAAAATGTAAAGAGAGTCAGGACTGGTGACGCGGGAGCAAGCGACGTACAGTTGTCCGTGTGAGAAGCAACTCGTCCTGAGGTCGACACCCGCTGCCCTCAGTGTCTGCCTCTATTGATGGTTATCGCAAAGCAAACACTCACGGGGAATTGTACGCGCTTGAACTGGAACGGGAAGATATGAGGTATGAGGGGAATGCGTGGTATAAATACTGCCTCGCCAACGCCACAACCCGTAAGAATTTCCGCCTCAATGGTGTGTCTGTAGAGCGAAATGACTTTAGGGTGGGTCCCGTTACACAACTTCAGAGGAGATAGGTTCCGAAGAAGCATAATCGGGACACCGACCTTCAGCTTGATGGTATGCGCTGGAAGTCCACTTGCTGACAGGGAGTTCAGAAATTCCACGGGATAATGTGTGGCGTCATCTTGCTCGACAACAGTGTTTATCGAGGTGTAGAGCACTTCATTCCCCTCAATTTCCGAGAGAATGCATTCGTTAATTGCTGCAGCCTGATCATTTTTGGACGTCAAAATGGCCCGCTCACACACCCAAGAATTCTGCAGGTGCAGTATACGACTGATGTCCCCGTACACACAGCAAATGAGTTCTTCTAAGCTGGATACCACTCTACCGAGAGACTCTGGAAGCACCACCTGTCCACCTCTCTCTTCTGGTAGAGTGCCTTCGCCAAGATTTAGAAGGACATTGGAGAATTCTTGAGCACGTGCATTGCCGCCGAGCCGAGCTCTCATATTAATGGTCAAGCGCAGCGTACGAACTACGACACACCACAAACAGGCGTTTCGGCGCCCTCTAAATCGATAGGAATTTTAAACGTGGCATGTGCTGTCTTGCCACTCGGAAGCAGTGTGGCAGCGATTCCCGACGACGCTACAGCAATAGCAATTTTGCCTTGCCTGCTGACCTCTGCAAGTATGCAAGTGGTAACAAATGTTTTTCCTGTTCCACCAGACGCATTCCAAGAAAAACATTTGACCCTGGTTTTTTCCCAACGCTTTCAAGGACGGTGTCATAAATTTGTTTTTGCTCTGAAGAGAACAAAGCGACATGGTCATTTCGCCCGGATCGTAATTTGTCTCAGCGTTATACTCCCGATTTACATGGTCTTGATGCGGTGATGATTGGGGAGCTGGTAACCCATATTCGATCAGTGGATTGCCGCCGACAGAAATTACCACATCTTGAAGTGAACTGAGACAGGTGTTCAGCACGCGTTCATCAGTTACTCCGACTTCGTCTCCAGTAGAAACATAACTTTTTTGTAATACTTAACACCGCATTTTTTTTTAATTGTCGTCCTCAACACTGCTCAAGATTTTAAGGGTTTTGTTGGAACTTGAATTTGTCAAAACGAACTATGCGATACAACTTTTATGAAGAAAATGCACATTGCCATCTATGAATTTTAAGAATAACTAACTACTTACCTCGCCAACATGATCAAATTTAATTATTAATTTCCAAAAAGTGTCAACATGTAACTTGATTTGATTTTTATGAAATCTCATAGATGGCGCTGCTTCAAAATTTTCTTTATACTACTAAAATTCATTAAACTATGTTTTTTCTGCCCAAGTTACTTAAATGGCGTAGTTTTTATAGTGTAAAGCTAGATAATAGCATGGCTTACTGAAAAAGAACATTTAAATATGCGTCGTTAGATTACACGCTGTCACAGAATGCGTAAGAAAAATAAAGATTCACAGCTCCTCCCCCATAGGTGATAGCGTGATAATATGTAGCTTTTATGTTGACCCGACCTCTTCGTAATATTCATGCAAAATTTGAAGTAAATCCATGCAGTACTTTTTGAGTTTATCCCGGACATACATACAGACAAACAGACAAACAGACAAAAATTCTAAAAACTATATTTTTGGCTTCGATATCGATTGTAGATCACGCCCCAAGTATTCTTTTAAAAAAATATTCAATGTACCGTTTTGACTTTCCTACGATTTTATTATATGTATAGATACTTATAATAAATCTGTAGAGAGGTCAATTCTGTACATGAAATATATTTTCAAAATAACTATCAGGGGGTGATAAGTGATCGATACTGATGCCAAAAATGCAATCAGTAAAATTTTTGTCTGTCTGTCTGTCCGTCTGTCTGTCTGTCTGTCTGTATGTTCCTTATAGAAACAAAAACTACTCGACGGATTTTAACGAAACTTGGTACAATTATTCTTCATACTCCTTGGCAGGTTATAGTATACTTTTCATCACGCTACAATCAATAGGAGCAGAGTAGTGAAGAGAAATGTTGGGAAAACGGGAGAAGTTACTCCATTTTTTAAGCTTTCGTCGCGTGTGCAGCCTTAATGGTTAAAGTTACAGAGAAATCATGTATGACGGAAATATTTTACATAAAATTGTCTAAAAAATATCCCGCAACAGCATATGTCTATCTTTTATGGTTGACTCACAATAACACGTGTAACTCCTGATAGCTTAGCAGTTCGGAGCATTCTGATTATATTTGTTTACTCTTACGTTTATAATACTCTCACTCATCCCTAATTTTAAAAAAGTTAACATTATTACCTATTCAATAAAAAAAGAATCATAGAAATCGGTATAGAAACACCAAACTTATACATGAAATAAGCCACCGCGCCTTTCCTTTTTTCTATATTCCTTTGTTCTATAAACTTAAAAATTGGCCCGAATACTTATTTATCTAAATTAATTATAAAGATCATACCTACCAACATACATTTTCGAAACTTTTAGAGGAAAGTACGAATTTCGCGCGGACGAAGTCGCGGGCAGAAGCTAGTGCAAAATAGATTCGTTATAGGTATTCTTCTTCTTAGCGTGTCGATGGCAATCTAAATGTACTCGGCCCAGAATTCGGCCACTTGTTTGGCGCCATCACTAGCGTCCATCAGTTCCTGTAACGTGCAGCTGACAGGACACGCAGGGCACGATATTAAGTGTCCCATCGTTTGTGGAACAGCACCACATTTACACTCCAAGGCAGAGTCGTCTATAAATTTCCACCTGAACAGGTTTTCCTTGCTTCGGCCAACCTGGGTCCGGAGTCTGTTTAAAGACTTCCAGTTTACCCAAGGTAACTCATGTCCAGGTGGGAGGTCCTCAGCGGGTGGAACGAACGGTTTGGGTAAGGAAGCACTGTCTCGCCACAGCCTCAGTCTTTCTTGTGGTAGTTCGCCAGTGAGTGGGACGACACACTTTAAGAAACTATTTCGGCTTTTCAGCCTTTGTGGCACAAGGGTGTTGTCGTGCAAAGGGTGTCGTGTGTCGGAGACCATTTTGGCCCTTTCGCTGGAGCTTGCCACCGCTCTGCGAACCACTGGTGGCGCTATTCCTGCTAGCGGATACAGCATTTGTACCGGGGTCGGTTTTAGGCAACCAGTGATGATCCGGCACGTTTCATTCAAAGCTGTATCCACTAGCTTTGCATGGGCAGAACGACTCCACACGGGGCACGCGAATTCTCCCGCAGAAAAGGACAGCGCCAGTCCAGTAGTCCGCATAACGTCAGGCGAAGCACCCCACTTCGATGAGACCAGTCGGCGAAGAAGACTGTTGCGAGTGTGCACCTTCTGCTTGATGTTCTTATAGGTATTGAACGCCACTAAAATAAAAGGTTGTTTAGGTTATATTTGTTGCCGACCTACGTTTGCCGTCCAGCACACAGCGGGACATTCTCACGGTCAATATTTGATTTAGTTTCAAACCGAGCGTGTCACGCTTTTTTTTTTTCAATAGTGTTACGTACGGCTCGGTGAGCTCGCAGGCTTTTTCAGCTGCAATTGATATGGTGCGGATTTCTGCTTCGTGTGTGGAAAAGCCAAAAGGCTGTTGAAATGATCGAATATTTATTGTATAGGTATAGTAGTTATAGAGTTTTGGTGTTGAACTGGTTATTAATTTTAAAAATTGCAGGTACATTGTAGTTTAAGCGCAGAATGAAATTAAATGCAAACGGTACGCTGTTGTTATTAAAATGTTTCAAAGTTGTCATTTTTCAGATACATAACTAGCTTCTGCGCGCTACTTCGCCCGCGTGGAATTTCTTGCTATAAATATCATAATACTTATTGTAGTTTTCCTTAAGACTTTTCCAATTTTCCACTAACAAAGCCAGGGTAATAAAGTCAAGAAAATGTCAGGAATACTGTTTTATTGTTGTATAAATAAAGAAAGGTGAGTAAAGGTGGAATGAGATACGAAGTTCGGAAGGAAGAAATCAAAGGCAAAAATAAGACGTATTTGTTCCGGCTTCGTGGAAGCGAATCATCTCCGTTGTTAGATATTCGCAAGCTCGAGACACCATTCTTTACTTAGGAACTTCTTAAAAAAAATTAATAAACGTTACGCAACTTTACGTTGTTCTTTAAACAAAACTTCTAAAGATAATTTAAATGTTTTTGATTTCGAGCGTGAATAAACATGATAGAAGCGATCGTTTCTAAAGATGAATTCTGATAACCTAGACAGGGCATCAACAAGCAACACAATGCGCTTTTCCCTATTGTCAAATAAGTGCTCCCACTCCATTCGTTGATCAGAGAAAGTACCCAAATAGTTTTACATATAAATACAAGGAAAAGTATCCGAAGGCACTTGATCCTGGCGATATTCTCGTAGGTGACTGAATTTTTTTTCAGTGAAGGTCAACCCACTGGTAGTATACTGTTGAGTAAAGTATATCGATATCATACCTAGTTATCCGAATCCCATTCACTATGTCGTGATGGGATGGGGAAAGGATAGGGGATGTTTGATGTCGTTATCGTGCCACGGGAGCCTTCAACAGACTGTCTGCCGCAGGGTTGTGGACCCTGGTGCTTACTGTCGTGCTGCTGCACGTGCGCGTGTTCTGCGGCGATGACGAGACCAACACTAATTAATATTGAATGAATTGCAGTCCGCTTTCGTTTCGCACAAAATTCAGACAATAATTACGCATAGACCCAGCAATTATTCCTGAGGCCACTCCTCACAAATTTTCTGTTGAAATCGTCTAAAATCGTATATATTTGTGATTGCAAGCTACAAAACGTTTTCAATACAAAGCTGTCATATTAGGTACCTACCTACTGAAGAAGAAAAAAATAATGGATAGAGGACAGACCCGAATTAAGACATTTATTAGATGTTCCTCGTTTCGCTCCAACCTGTAACTTTCTACTTCGTGATTAATGTCCACCTCATTTGTCCTTTTAAAATCTTTTAAGCTAAATCACTGACCTTCTCTTAGGTGTTAGTTTAATAGGATTATTTCGGATCTTATTTTCCAGATAAAAACGGTTGAGTGAGCTCCAGGATACGTCTTTCAAAATTATAAGGAGATCAAATTAGTGTCAATTAGTGGAGCGATATTAGATTGCCTGAAAACGGTAAGTACAAGTTTTATGAGAGCTTTTTTTTACCTTCATAACTTGGACAATATTGTTGTGTTAGAGATTTTTTCAAAGTAGTTGAGCTATTGCGCCTTGTTGTTTTCATAAGGATTCAGGAAGATACCAAATTTTTATCAACATTTGCTAATGGCTTTTCCGGTTCTTTCTTTTTCCAACTCGCTAATTTTTCACAGTCATGTTTTCCAAAATATCTTAATTTGACTTAAACATGATTGTGTCGATTTTTCTGCCAAAAAATTTAAGTATTTAATGTGCGGAAGAGGTACCTATAAGAGCACACAATCCAGAGACTGTCTGTATATAGGTATCACGGACGTGTCTCAGAAGACACGTCCGTGATATATAGCAGCGCAGCATGCGTTGAATCCAACGTGTAGTGATGCGTTGAGCGTGAAATATTTTCAACTAGTATGACAGACAGAGAATTTAATTTCAATTTATGAAACCTACGAAGCCATGTTTCGATGTTACATTAAAGGAATTCTGATCGTATCCATCGAAAGATGAACATATTCCGTCTATTATGTATTGCTCTTGCTTTCGTAGTGATCGGCTCTCACTGTCGTGTTTAGGTAGTATTGCCTAGAACAGCATACTATTTGGCAAAAATAAATGATACACATCTCGCATATTTAACACTTTTTTATCAGTTCCGGTGGCCTAAGAACAAAACAAGTAAACAGGAAAGTAGCAGTGTTCTACGTAAAATATTTTATGAAAATAACACATTTACTAAAGAAAAATGCAAAAACTTAACAAACACAAAACAAAAGCACACCTAAAATCTCGAAGGCCAGGTTTATGAGGCAGACCCTTTCGTTATTAGGGTTACATGTATTTTGTCGACATTCAGAAAAAGTTCTTGAGATATAGACGCATTCATTGGCAGTGTGATGATGAAACACGAAAATACGAAAACACGAAAGTGTGATTGGCGGATTGAACTTACTCTTAGTGGGATAATCTGCAGTTAAAGGTTTGTTTTTATTTAAGTTTTGTTCAGGATATGTGTTTGTTTGTATTTAAGTTTTGTTCAGGAGTAGTTATAATGGAGCGGTGAATGCTTTTGCGAATCCCGCACCCCCAGCCATAGGTAGAGGTGGAACACCGCGAAGGAGTTTTAGCCGGTAAGAGTCCGGCATGCCCCTCTGTCACTCCCACGATGGAGGAAGTCCATGAGGATTTCCACCGCGCACCAAAAAAAAAGGAGTAGTTATAATAAAACTTTGGAGTTTGCTAATTCCACCGCAGGCTTTGAGCATGTTATTACTGTTATTTCTAGATGTTTTCGCGTGATTAGTGCTTACAAAAACTGCTGTAGAATGTTAATAAATTTTGTTTTAAAATAAACATATTATTCGGTATTTAGGATATTATAGTTGGAAACGAATAACAAGTTTCGTTATTTAATGAATTTGTTTTTGGCTTTGACTTTTAATTCTTTTCTTAGGTTTTGTGAAAAAACTGAAAAAACCCTATTCTTAGAGAGACATTGTTCTCACTCAGACTTACATCCGAATTGTACCCGAGCTTTGAAGATAAACGTTCACCGCAGAAAGTCGTGGCGGGTCGCGATAAATAAGGTGTCTTCATAAAAGTTGCACGCAATATGTGTGAAAAAGCTGTAACGGAGGTGGGAGAGCGATATCATAGACTGAGTAGGGATGAAAATGAATAAAGAGCAATAAAGAGCATTAGTGGTCATTGTCCTTAATCTTTTGCATTTCTACTCAAATAGTCAAATTATAATAATATTATTTATAAAAATGGTGCAGATTACAATAACATAACTTAAAAAATTATAGAGGACGCAGTTGCTCATTTGCCTGAACTAGGTTGTACCTGAGTTTCAGGCTAGAATGGTGCTTATAATTTTAAAATATAAAAATTAACACTGACTAGGGAATTAAAAACTAAATTTTCTTAAAAAAACTAACATGTTTTATTTACAGACAACGAGTAAATCCTCACTGTATGATATGCTAAGTAAAAATTGCCGAATAATATAATTTAATTTAAGATACTTAATTTCCTATTTAATTTATTGTATAGAAATGGGCCTAAAAATGTATAGAATCTGTTTACAAAGACATATTTAGAGGATGCATTTGACTCACATACAATATCATTCGTTAAAAGTATGTTTTGACGTTTAGTTAATGTTAAGTTTTTCAATCTGCATCTGTTATGGTCAAAGCAAGCACATAAGTGCACCAATTAAACATATTAGTGGGTGTACTAAGAATTTGTTACATTCTGTATTTTCTGTCGGATTATGTCATTTCGCAAATTGCAAATTTAAATTCAATTCCAGCGGGTAAGACATTAGCCGAATAATTTAAATTGGCTATTAGAAAGCGTACTACCGGATTGCCTTTGATGTTAAAAGTGCTTCTTTTGAGAACATTGCAACGTTGTAATCCAGCGGAGCAATTGCGTAACAAATCGGAATCGCTTTCATTTTGACAGTTCAACAACATCCATTGCGTTATTTACGTGTCGAGAAGACAAATTTTTCGAACCTATAAAGCAATGGATTAGCGATTTGCTTCAAAATTATTCAGATTCCGATTGATAGTGTGTTACGCAATTAGGGTGCAGGATGAATTATTTTAAGTTCCCCCTATAGATTAATGCAGACTAATCTAATCTACCTTTTGAGGAAAAAGAGAACATGTTATACGGCACACATGGCAGCGCCGTACTATTAATAAGACGGCATACAGGAAACAACGATGTTAAGACGAAACGCGGTCGAAGAGACTTTTAAAAAAGCCTAAGTAAAAAGTCATAACTCGAGGGTTGGCTCTCACCTATTTCCTCCTCCAATATTGGACCAATTAAATTATATTATTATAAACTGTGTCCCTATGTTTTTCTTTTTTCATTAATAGTTGTCAAATTTGTACACTAGGCCTCTGTTGACAGCGGTTTAAATTGGCAATTTTGAGCATTTTTTGAGGGTTCTAGTGCTTATAAAAATAATGTATCATCAAAAAGGAAAACATAGGGACATACAAATACCTAGTTAATATTTATTTTTCTGTAAAAATCATTGCTTTATGGTCATTAACCAGGAAGAAAACAGGCGAGAGCGTTTCTGTGGAGAAAAGACCAC
The DNA here is from genome assembly GCA_947508005.1 of Amphipoea lucens. Classification (NCBI taxonomy): domain Eukaryota; kingdom Metazoa; phylum Arthropoda; class Insecta; order Lepidoptera; family Noctuidae; genus Amphipoea; species Amphipoea lucens. The sequence continues at coordinate 6,376,666 of OX382373.1, read as the reverse complement.
CCGCATTTCCTCTTAATGCGCACACTCCATTGTTTTTCATGGGAACAACTATGTAGTTCATTGGCGGCTAGAGAGAATGTAAGCAATAATCGTTCTGTTAGTACAAGACAGTTCTCTTACCGATATCACTGTTTGGTTAGTTGATAGTGTGTTCAGCATGGTGTCAGGGTAATCGAGGTTCAAGTATTTGTTTTAGAGGAAGGGTTTCTGATGCTGAAAATGAGAAGTAGGTAATTTGTGTGTTACCGTTAGTACTATTCGTAATTCTGTGGTTATGGTGTGAAGATTTATCTCATTAATGGGCTTACAGGACCTAAACGCTAAAAACGCAAGTTTTAGAAACAATAAAATTATATGATCAACTACAGTAAACAAAATCAAAAAAATATTTGATATTCTTCAGGATATATGATAGGTATATAATGTGCTGAAAACATAATATAACTTATTTGGTATGGCAGAAAAAAAATCATGAAGATACCTCTAAAAACTTTCTTTTTACAATAAAAATCATACAAATGTACATAAAATCGTTATGATTTTTTGTCAGATTATTCTACAAGCAACATACCAAAACTCTAGTGTTTTATTTTTTTAGTCCAAACAATAGATTTTTCGTAAATAGATAATTGCTTCATATTTTGCAATAAATTACCAGCGTTGTATCATCGCGCTTCTCTTTCTTTTCTATGCAGTCCGACAGTGACCGCGCTTTAGGTCATGTAATCCTCTTAAGGGATGATTTTTCTATCAACAGATAATTTTTATTCGTGGAATAAAATTGACATCTGACAGATTTTGTATGGAAGAAGTGTCAAAAATTCAAAGTTATTCCTCGGATTAAATCATCTGGCGTTGGAAAAAATAGCCCTTAGTAAGTTATGGTATGTCAACATAATGTTTATAACCTTGTTTGAAATACGAAATTATTGTTGTCTTTGATCTCGCTGGGAAATCGTTGCTCTAGTTACATGTACTATAAACTGAAACATTTACTCAATTAATACAATTCCGTGAAAGGAAGACCGTTGTACTCTTTTTTAAAGTAAATCCTGCACAAATAAAAGAAAATCAGACTAAAACTTTATTCCGCGTTGTCCAATTAGATCCCAAGTATCGCTACGGTCTATTTGTATTTTAAATACCTCTACAAATTAAATAGAAACGCGGCAGGCGTATTCAAAGTACTAACGTAGAACTTGTTTTTATTCTCGTATTAAAACTTCTCCTAATGTATTGCAGCTAGCAACCCAACTGCAACTATGTATATTGTAGGTATAGCAAAGGATGACCGTCTCAATGTTGACGACACAACTTTACGAGAAATGTACGGAGTCTTTCTAAATCTGTTCCGTAGCTCAACGAGATATTTTATCCTACAGTAAAAATAATGCTTAGGTACAAATCTTACTAATAAACATTGTATATCGTCCGTATCATTACACAATGCTTTGTCTTCTTTCGAAAGTCAAATTACTGACGACTGAAAGAGAGAAATCGGTGTTCACAAATATAAAACGTTTATTACTAAGGGGGTAAATATCTAAGTACATCGAAAAACTGATTGAATATTAAGCACTACAAAACTACGAATAAATTTTAATTACAACAGAGTAACGTGAAGATTTATTGAAGAGGTCGTTTGTTGATTCAACACGATTTTATAGAGCTGTGCCATAGATATCCGAGAGATATGCCTTCACTCTATATTTGTTCGAGTTCAAATGTCGCCACCTTTTTCCCACTCCTGAAACTCACACAAAAACAAAAGAATTAAATACGGCACACAGATATCCGTGAGCTGTGCAGTTAATTACTGACAACATTCGTCGACGATGGGGTCCCGTGTAACACGCGAGAGTGACGCGCTAACGAGAAAGAATCCAATTAACTATATCGTGTGATTATATTCGTGAAGGATATTTATTGATTCTTAATACCAATTTAGGTTATTCACTTTCATAAACATCGCAAGTATACTTTACATTGTGTCATCAAATCATTCAAAGCTATTTAACTATGTGCATAGCACTCATTTAAAATATCAGTACAAAAATAATGCTCTAAACTTCTAGCCTATTATACAAAATATACCTACGTTGTAGGCAAAACCACACAAATGTTGTAAAATATTGCAGCCATTGCAAAACAAAGTACGCCATTACTGCTCACTTATTCATTCTGGACCACATAGCAATAGATATTACGAAGAAATCGCCTAAAAATTAATGTGCTTTTATAACCAGTCTAGCAGAAGCGCAGTAAACTGCTGAAAATGCCCTAAAGTTTTCATATATCATACTGACAACTTGGTTTGCTTGGTTGGTATTCATACGTGTTTTATTCTTACTTACCAACCAATCAATGGTCACCTATTTACTTTGAAAGTTTGAAGACTGCGAAATATCAAACGCACAAGTCTTCCATATCTAAGTTCCGTGTAAATAAACCTGCGTTGGTTATAATTAAATTATTTGCTGGGGTTTACCTAATAAACAAACATTTTAACTAAGTATCAAGCAACATTGAACAGTTCGCTTCTCTTGCTATATTGACAAAGTAAGTCATCGAAGTTCAAATCATGTACGAAACACAAATACAGCACCAGGTTTGAAACTTTTCCCTCAGAGCGTGTGCATGTGTACCGTGTAGCATGTGTGTGTGTGCTACCGATCAGTGACGTCATCTAGGAGACACCCTGGAAACAATCTATGTTACAGACGGCGATCTATTTGTGACTCGTAACATGAGGTTACTTGATGAAATTGTTTCGCTTGTACGGTTAGTTTCGGATATACGGGTTCGGGTTCACTTAATGCATCACAAAGTTACCTAAATCTCCTTGTGGTAGTAAAAAGTTTGTTGGTTTTCTTTTATCTGTTGTTTTCTGATTATAGTAGACGAGATAGTTATATGACCTGTTATGTAGTCTTGTCATTCCGTTGTACGTGTATAAATCCGTTTAGTTTTTTTGTAAGATTGTGAATTTCTTATCTTCAAATATCGAATAAATAATATATATTTTCTGTGTTTATGTTTTTTTGCGTCATTTTTACCGCAAATAAACGTATTTTCTTTTTTTCCTTCTAATAAACAATTTTCCTTCCTTCGTGTAGCTGCAATATAACTATCGAAAAAATTTGCAAACATCACTATGTGACACGTCATTATTTTGATCTTGACTTGTTTATCCATGACTTGATTTATCTTTAAACTAAAATTTATAACTGACTCGTAAACACTTACTTATTTTATATTCGTAGTAAACTAATGACCAACAAACAATTTTGCCGTAAAGTTACACATGAAAGTTCATAGTTCACCCATTAATTAACCAAGGGTAAGCATATAACCCAAATGGTGGTTTGTTTAGGATACTAAACTTTATAGTTAATTAAAAATGTCTCGGCTGTGTACGGGTTATCCTTGAGGGATCGAATCCGCAACGAGGTGATCTGGGAGAGAACCAAATTTGTCGACATAGCTCACAGAATAAGCAAGCTGAAGTGGCAACGGGCCGGCCATATTAGCCGTAGAACCGATGACCGTTGGGGTAGACGTGTTCTTGAGTGGAGACCGCGAATCGGTAAACGTAAGGTGGGATGCCCTCAGGCTAGGTGGAGCGACGAACTTCGCAGGATGGCTGGTAGCAGCTGGATGAGAGATGCCGAAAATCGAGTTGAACGGCGTGCAATAGGAGGGGCCTATGTCCAGCAGTGGACTGCTATAGGCTGATGATGATGAAAAATGTCCCGGAAGCAGAGAAACAATAATATCCCTTCATTTAATTCCTTCATTTAATTATTTTTAGTTTTTATCCCGATATTCCCACGGCTGGAACGGGCTTATGCGGGTGAAACCGCGGGGCGCAGCTAGTACTGTACATTATTACCTTTCGCTGGAAAGGTAATATTTATATACAGTACTAGCTCCCAGCACCTAGTAGGCGGAATTATGATATCCATTGAAATGCGTAAGGAGTTGAAAGATAATGAAGTTTTTATGACTTTGTTGAAATGAAAACCTTGTTGGAGAAATATTTACACAAATGAAGAGCGAAGATAACAGGAAATGTTAGTAAGAGGTTTCTCCTCTCGAAGAAAAGATAATGCAGCCTTCGAAAATGTAAGACAAACTGTTTTTACATTGCTTGTAGAATGTTAAGGCAAAGGTAATTTCCTTAGATTACAAGTTACTTAGAAACCGAATCTTTTTACCCCTTTTTTTGTGATACAAGTCGGCGTGCTTCACCCCACAGACTTTTAGATTTGTATCCCTGAACTACGCCTACCAAACCGTAGATCTATTACAATCCCTGCTACACTCGATCTGATTCCTTATTTACGAGTCTCCTATTTTTTAGTGAGCTAAACATCTTCAGAAGGTTCTAACAGGCTCTCGGATTAATTGTGACCCGTTAATTAAAAAGGGCAAGAGGAAGCCTTTTTATTTTTCTCTGATATCCTACACAATAATGGTTTGTACAGTCCAAAAAACATTAGAAAGATTACTGCATTTAGTTGTTGTTACAGTAGTAGTCATTTTCTCAATTTGTCAAAAATCTTTTATTCTATTCTAATTTTTTAATCTTTTATTTTTATTATGTTTGAGTTCCAATATATTATGGTATAAGGCGTTGTGTTAATATATAATTATTACTTTGACATTGACGTTATATTTGTCAACTTTAGTCGTCAATGAATTACGTAAACAACGCCTCTCCCACTCATTAAAATAGGAATAATTATATCATTAACCACCCATGTAATGTCTTAGCAACAATAAAACACGACATTACTTTAAGACGACGTCGACCGCACAGTAGCGCCCTCATCGTTTGTTTGGTTATTTCTTTTATTTTAGAATGAAAATGCAGAAAATAAGCACGTTAAGTTGTGCACCACAAGATTATACGTTAATATTATTACAAAATAAAAGAAATAACCAAACAAACGATGAGGGCGCCACTGTGCGGTCGGCATCGCCTTAACAGATGGCAGCACATGCGCAAAAAATTCAGCATAATAATGTTCAATTTATCACGTGCTTAGCAGATATTGCACAAATTCCCACAAATCGACGCACAGGCTTTAAATAGGGAATAGATATGAACATGTGACTGGCTCCTTGTACAGTGACTCGGTGCGAGTAATATCGTTTATTAATACCCTGGTTACACCTACCGACTAGAGCGGCGAGAGAGTAAAATGTCACTCGGCGAGAGAATTAAATATAACCGAGCGCTCGGCCGAGGGCACTCTCTCGCCACTGTACTCGGCAGGTGTAATCAGGGTATTAGGTTTTTTTTTTTTTTTTTTTTCCGTTAGCCTGTATTGTCCCACTGCTGAGCAAAGGCCTCCCCCATTTCCTTCCACTTCTCCTTGTGCTGTGCTTTCTCCGTCCAGTCGGTTAGGAATGAGTCTAAGTCGTCACGCCAGCGTTTCTTAGGCCTGCCTCGGTGACGACGCCCGTCTTCAGGCACCCACTGTGTGACGACTTTGGCCCATCTGTCTGGATGCATCCTATAAGTGTGACCCGCCCAGTCCCACTTCAGCCTCGCAGACTTGCCACCAACATCAGCGATACCTGTCTTGGAGCGTATTGTGGTGTTGCGAATTTGGTCGGTGAGTTTAATCTTTAAGATACTACGCTCCATCGCTCTTTGGCAAACCTTGAGTTTGGACTTCTGAGCCTCTGTCAAAGACCAAGTCTGAGCGCCATAGGTTAGGATAGGCAGGATACACATGTCGACGAGCTTACGCTTTAGTGAAATAGGAAGGTATTAGGTATATGGGAAGATAATGCTTTATCTAGCGCAGGCTAGGGAGTATGCGTGTTAAGTGCCCACGTCTCATATTATGTGTCACGTGTGGTAGTATTGCGGCTATAAACTTTATGAAGTGCATGAGCAGGGATTTTTGAGAGATGTGGGGTTGTTACCCGGTAAGTAACAGACACATTAAACTGCGCGGAACGTAGAAAAGTTCTTTTCGAGACCATTTTATAGCTAAAAACATCAAAACACCAGGATCTAGTTATAACCGTAAAACAACCACCTGAATGCGCTTGATGCGAACAGAGCCACTTTTATTGCCACCAGTCAATAAATGAACTCCGCCCCGCTTCACGTTAATGATAAAATTCCATTGAGCTTAAAGAAAACCGGATAAGAGCAAGTAGAACCCGTTGACTTACGAGTAGAAGCTTGATTGTTTATAACTCCAAGTATCTAAGTATTCGATATCAATTTCAACTCGATGCAATCACGCGTTCCTAAGAAAAAGGGTCCTGACAGACAGACCGACAACTAATGCCCGGTTTCTGAAGAATTCTTAAACGGAGTTTAAACTTTCAATAGCTGTTGATTCGATATATTTATCTATTTAGGTAAATTCCTTCCTTATGCTCGGTTTTTGAGGTTCTTAGATAATCCCTCGATAATAATTCACTCGACTTTTAAGCTAAATTATTCCTTAATGACGTGTTCAGAAACACGATATCGAACCAATAATCACTATCGAATGGATAAACTCCGTTTAAAAACCTCAGAAACCGGGCATAAGTGATCCTTTTGGGGTCCCGTTTTTTCGTTGAAAGATGAAATGAAAAACAGATTGAAAAATATATAATTCAGTGATGGTATTAGAACATGAACAAAGGCACTTCGGAGTTATGTCATTGTGAAACAGTTACCTTTGGGAGACATTTTGGGAAGGCAACGCTAAAAAAGTTCGCTTATCCGAATACAGTTTATGATACGATAAAAACGAAGAGATAGGATAACACCCTTAAGAATTTTGATTAATACCTCTTCTTTTCTCACTGAGTTAAGGAAAATATTTTGTTAAAAATAATATTATAATCAGAATTTTTCGTCAAGTTTTTTGAAGTATGGCAATGTCTGTTCAGTCACGCCATCATAATAATACCTTTATCTAGCCAAAAAAAAAATGAAAGGTACCTTCCATTTTTCCGTAAAGAATGAAGTTTGACGAAGTCTTTAAAACTTTTAGTAATAAATCTGTCAATATTTATACTTAAGCTACAAATCCAATATCTAAAGAGAAAAGTTCTTTAATAAAAAATCTTTGGGCAGAATATTACCAGTAACATTAATTTCTTCGTCTTGGGTCAATAATTACCTGACATACCTACATAAATTACATATAAACACTTGAGCCAAGAAAAAGAGTACTTACAGTAAAGCATTTAGCAACATTTTTACACGGAATTACTATAATCTGAGCAATTAACCGTGTTGACAAGCCCAGAGAAGGTTTTTACAGAAAATGTTGACCCATTTTCATAAAACCATAAAATTAATTGCTATGAAAACAGTCGAGGTTCTTTACAAGCTATTTCGATTATAAGATGTTTAGTCCTGAAAGAAATACGCCTTGTCTTGGCCGTGGCCAGAATTTTGACTTTTCAGGCGATGTTATATTTTACATATGGGAATAAAACAGCAACCTTCGAACCGTTAGGGAAAAAATATTGCCTATATTAATGTAGGTTGTATAATTATTTGTAAGAATGTAAAGAATATACTTAGGTAGGTATATATTTTCATTTTCACAAACATACATCAAGTATACGCCATATCTAAATCTCCTGACGGTCGCAGCCTCCATTGTTTAAGACGCAGCGAATGTACGTAAATCTCTCATCTCGTAAAGTATTCGCCTCGCGCTGCCTGAAGCGCGATATTACCGTAATACGAGTTTTTAACACCCATCGCGGAAATACGTCGAACTTTACCTACCTATCACCCCTCCCGCACCGCGCAGCTACCTCAGGCAACGTCTCAGTTAAGCGGTCGGTCTATAAAACAAAATAATTTAAAAATGTAAATTGATTGTTGGCTTTACCCAGCTTTAGGATTTTGCTGTACATATCTTTAACACAATTATTTAATGAAGTAGTTCCGACGTGAGTGAATACTCTAATCTCATTACAAGAACACAAAGAAGTAAGCTATGTTTATTGTTTGCCATTAAAACCTTAATAAAATGTGCTTATTAAAGCCAATTAATTCAAACTGTACTTTAATTTAATTTAGTGATTCTGTTCAAACACGTTTATTTTATTTTATTGAATCTCCTTTTTCTAAAGAATCGCTATTTTATTCTATCTAATTGATACTTAAGTGCGATCAAGTATCCTTCGCTTCAGTATCATTTATTCAGGAAGGCGATTAGGAACGAAAAAAAAATTATAACTAATTCGTCGTATTCATATTAGCAGGCGTTAGCGAAAGCCCAGTCATTTAGTTAGTCGTTCACTTAATGAATCGAGCCCGAACATGGCGTGTATGGTTAATTCCAATTGGACGTTTTTCACAGATCACTAGTGACGAAAATCGAGCGCAATCCATATCACTAAAGATTTTAGATCAGTCGACCGTGACCACACACACTAGGGCTGCCTGATGGAGATCTGTTCGTTATCTCTGATGATAGACTGTATTTCAGCTTCATGCACACTGCTTGCTCCTAATAGATTTATTGCAAAAAAAAAAAACTACGGAATCAGTGCTTTTAAATACAGTATCTTAATTTCAGTACAGTAAAGTCCTGTCAATTTTAATTGCATGAAATGAAAAATAATTGTTTTTTTTTAAGAAACACAGAAAATAATGTTGATTGATTACGCGTGTACGCGGCAATAATAGAGCACATTACAAGCCTAAGTTTCATTTTGCAGCCCTGTAGCCTCATATTGCAGCAACATAAATTGTCTCATCATCAGGATTTATTTCTCCGGGAGAATTTGCGATCAAAATTTGTGAAAGAAAAGTTAGAGTTATACTATAAACTATTAGAAGGTATTCGGATTTCGCAAAATAATAATAAGTTTGATAATGTTATCAACAGATTTGCTGGCATAAATGACAACCCTACTTTCCTCGTATCAGAACCAAATAATAAAGCAAATGTGGTACACATTATAATATTAAACCGCCATGACGAATTTACATCGCTACAGTGACGTATTTTGAAATGTGGTAGATTTCTGTAGGATAAACCTCTGTGTCGTAATTTATTTCAACCGGCATTAAACGTGACACTTCGTTAATGAAAATTAAATAAAGAATTGCCTCTACCTCCCTCATTTTCAGACAGTAATTTCCTTTTCAGCTTAATCAGCGTGTCCACAATTCAATCATTAAAATGTCAGAATAAAAAGGTTCCACCTCCTATTTCGCATTTTATCACCCGAAGCGTTTGAGTGGACGACGTGACCCCCAAAAGCCTTTTTTATTCCAATAATGATCTTGTATTGTCTAAAATAAATACCAAACTCGACGAAATCCATTGTCAAAGTCAAACAATCTGTTAAATTATTCAGCTGGAGATCGTGCTGAATAATTTCACAGATTGATTTGTTATTGTTTTGTTATTATTTGCGATGTAAAATTCGCGCCTTTTTACTATGAAAATATTTACGTTTCACAAACACAAAATACTTTTTTATGCGACGTTTCTACGTTCATACCACGTTACAATCTGATTACAAGTTTTTGTAAATGTTACAGTTTTATAGGACATCACTTCACAATGTTACGAGGAAAGACAAAGAAGAAAGGTTTTCAGCAAAGCTCAGCTTTAAAAATTCCGTAAAGGACACTGAAATCTTTACAGTTTGTTTTTAGAAGTTAAACGAACTACAAGTATTGAACTAAGAAATCTTTCAGTAATGAAAAACTTGAAAACTTGCATATTTTGTGTGTTATTGTAGCTGCCCATATTTTTGTACTAACGTCTTCATCAGTCATCACATCAAATGTAAACTTCTAATTTATAAAATCCAGTCCGGTTAAAAATAATTTTTTATGTAATCTTTCATCTCTTTCAAGCTACTTAAGAGAATTTGAAAACAAGACATATATACCACTGCCACTGTCCGTATTATTGCCCTCTCTACTTCGGAAACTTGCCAAAGACGGAAGCCGGTCACAAAGAGCGTCGTTACCATTTTACTGCAACTTCCGTAAAACTAAGTAATTACCTGAAAGGTTCTTTGAGCGACAGGATAATCTGATGAGTGATCGAGCTTACTATATAAAGACAACAAAAGCAAGCTTGTTTGATTGTTTATTACGAGTATAAAGGTACAGCAACAATGGATCTTATTGGTTTACCTTTAAACCTCTGCCACACCTCGGACACTCCATACAACACTTGCAAAATAATTACTACTACATAACCAAATGACGTTTGTACACGTGCAAATGTGTGCATGAAATCTAGTATCTAGCTTTCGCGCGTAGCGCAAAAAAAATAGCGCGGAAATCGATTTGTGTTCGGCGAACCGAACCATAACCGAACGACGACGGCGCTGCCCGAACGTGTGTATTATGAAGTGACTTTGTAGTTCAATTTTTTATTTATATAGTCGGGTTCGTAATGAAATAAAAACACTAAAATTGTTTAGTTTAAATGACTTATGTGTAAATAACCGGTTATTAAATCGCATGATATTGAAAATGCGAAATCTTACAAACAGTTTATGTAAATACGAATTCGGGAAAGCGTCACAATATCCAACCATCGTGATTAAAACTCAAATAAATCTTTTAAATCGCAAAATTATGTGTTCGTGTCAGCAGTACAGCGATGCGTTTCGCGAGCGTCCTTGCTCGCGAGAGTCGGCGACGAATACCTCGAAGTGCGGGGTGAGGTGTGGTATCATATGAGCGCGGGAAAGGGAGTGTCCTTTCTGTACGTAGTACTATTAAGTATTCTGTGCCTCTGCTTAACCTTTCGAGAAATATCTACTAGCGTGATGTTATGTTGTGTGTTATGCATGTTATTCAAAAAATCATCTTTGGAACAAGGACTTTACTGATCAATAATGAGGGTTTCAGGAAACTACAATAATATGTACTACCTAACTCTATCACAATAATCTGAACAATTTTTGTTACGCACTGTGTATAAATACTTAGCAAATCTATATTAATAGTTTCTATTTATGTGGATCAGATACTCATGGACCCCTCGCAGAACACATAAAGTTTACGATTCTTGGAGTGGACCCAGGAGACTCCCGTGAAGTGTAAGAATAATATGTATGCTCCTTTAGTTTAGTAAGTAAGTACGCTACTTTATAACCGTATGTATGCTGAGTTTGCACTATACCTTACATGAATTATTTTAGATTATTACCAGCGCATTCATTAAATAGTACGTAACCGATGTGGTCGTTTCCTTGAATAACACCCATTAGGAACCCCAACATTACATGGCGACCCTGCCAGGATACTGCCAAAGGGATTGTTAGTCATAGTATAGTTAACATAACTACTTAATTAAAGAGTATATAATAATGTGTCGGTCAACTGTGGAAAAAGAAGAGATTTTCCTCAGCCAAAACGCGGCTGGAAGCAACAATGACGCCACGTTGAAAGAAATCGGAGGCCACGTGGAGCGGCTTAGCATTGTGACCTATATTGTTCTGGCCATTATTGGACTCGTAGCAGTTTATGTGGGCCTGCGGATGTACAGGAGCTGCCACCGCACATGGATCCAGCAGGAAATTGGGATGAGTACCATGCAGAGAATAAGATCATCCATCAGAGGGCGCACAGAAGGTAACGAGAATCAGTAATTAGAAGTGAATTAATAGTGAAAGTGAAAATAAAAGTGTTGTGGATTGTTCATTTTTCGTAAAAATATAATAAATAGCAGTGAGTGAGCTACTTGTAGTTACGCGGTATCATATTTCATTACGCTATAATTCTAAAGGTGCTAAATCGGTGCGCGGACATTCAGCAATAAGACACCGAACGGAAACAAAATGCGACGTCGGACTTTTTTCTTCGCATTTATGTAGAATGTGTTACATTTGTGTAATTCTATTATTAGATTAAGAATATTATGATTGATATTTTGGAGAAAAATTATGCCTTTTTAGTAGAAATACGTAATTATTTAGTAAAAAAGGGACAAACTAGATATAAAGGTAATGTTATTTCAACTAAGTTAGATCAAGCAAAAAGCGCATACGAAAACTGTTGTAAAATATATCTACTTATTGAAAAAAGTAAAGATATTCACTTGAAATCGGCAATAGATCTTTATCAAAAAATAAAACAAAAGTACGAGGAAATAGAGAAATTGTGTACTTTTCCCGTAACAGTAGATTTAGATTTATGCAAAATGGATTTCGACATAAAGGTGGCGTGTAGTTTGATTCCAGTAATGGACGGTGTAGAGGCCACCACTAAGCGCTTAATAGACTCAGTGGAGATGTATGCTGACATGCTGGACAGCCCAAATAAAATATTATTAATTAATTTCGTTTTGAAAAGTCGGTTGAATGAAAATGCAAAATTACGAATTGCAAGCTCATACAAAACTATCCAAGAATTAATTGATGATTTGAGGAAATTTCTTTTACCTAAAAAATCATTTATGGCCATACAGACGAAGCTTCAAAATATTCAACAAGGCTCGAGATCCATTGAGGATTATGGTACGGAGGTAGAAAAGTTATTTACAGAGCTGACAATTACCCAGGCAGATGGAAAAGAGGAAATATTTTCGATTTTAAAGCCAATCAATGAAAGTTTTGCCATAAAACGTTTTTCAGATGGCCTGCGTAGCGCGAAAATGAGCACTATCATCTCGGCACGAGGCTTCAGCAGCTTGAAAGATGCCATACAAGCAGCGAAAGACGAGGAGTGCACGTCTTTCCAACCACCAGGTAACATTTTGTATGCATCTAAAAATGGACGCCACTCGGCACACAATATTAGGCGTTCTCGAGGTCAAAGAGGTATTTACCGTAGTCAATATGGTAACAATTACCATCGTGGGCATCAAACTAATAACCACTACAATCAAGGACAAGGTTCTAGAGGAAATTCTAGAACAAATTATCGGCCTTCATACAATAATCAGCGAGGAAATAGAGGTTCTAGATATGTTAGGAACCGTGGACGAGGTCAAAACACATTTCCAGTAGAGAAAGTAGCTGACACTCGTCAATGCGATAAAGACGTGGATAAAGACGACAATGCAGGAACATCGAATCAGTTTTTTCGATCCTAAGCATTTTATATTATCATTACAAGGTGATGCAAAATATGTTACTTTTTATATAAAAAATATTAAATACTATTGGCTTGTTGATACGGGTGCAACATTGTTAATTATTAAAAATGAAGTATTGCCAAAATATATCATTGTTAATAAAGATAATCTATACATATAATAAAACTGTAGAAAAGAAGTTTTTGTACATTAAAAAAAAAATAAAAAAATATAGCCAGGGTGTTAAAGGACAACCAATAGAACCCATTTCCAGCATTTTTAGAATTTTTGTCTGTCTGTTTGTATGTTTAGTTATCCGAGCATCACGTAAAATGTACGAAATCAATGTAGATAACTTTTATACACAACGATTTAGCGTAACTTGAAGTAACATTTAGTTTTTGTTTCATTGCAATCGGTTCAGTCTATCAAAAGATTTTTGAATTTAAAGTGTAGGTACCAGAAGTAAAATTAGTTAACGTGTGTTAATGTGCACTTGGTCTCACAACTGTACGTTTATATATATTTGCGTTAATAATTATATAAATTGAAGTAACATTGAGTTTTTTGTTTCATCATAATCAGTTCACACACACCTAAAAATGTAAATTAGAAAATTCTAAGTGTTTTAGAAATAAATATTAAAACAGCGCCATCTCTGGACAAAATTAGTTAATTTAATGTGTATTAATATGCACTTGGTCTCAAAACTTCACGTTTATACACAACAATATTTGCGTTAAAAATATTATATTGAAGTAACATTGAGTTTTTTGTTTCATCGTAGTCAGTTCACACCTAAAAATGTAAATTAGAAAATGATGTGTTTCAGAAATAAATATTAAAACAGCGCCATCTATGGACAAAATTAGTTAATGGTGTGTTAATGTGCACTTGGTCTCACAACTTCACGTTTATACACAACAATATTTGCGTTAAAAATTATAAATTGAAGTAACATTGAGTTTTTTGTTTCATCGTAATCAGTTCACACCTAAAAAAAAGACGGGTTGCACTCCGGGAGTGCCGGCAGAAGAGAAAACTTGAATATTAACGTTGAAATAAATCAATTATTAATTTAATTAATATAACTCATTTTTTTCACTACTTCTGCGTCACTTTTTTCATTTTACGTCCACGTCCACGTCCATCCATCCATCCATCCATCCATTGTCGTGTGTCACTTGGTTCACTTCGGTTGGCGCCGCCGTAGAAAGAGAGGGGTGGGGGGGGGGGGGAATCTCTCCTGACGGTCACGTGTCCTGACGCGAGTTTAACATTTTTTACCCATTACAAAAAGTGTGCAATGCCGCTAAAGAAGTTTTCACTTCAAAAATGTAAATTTGAAAATTATAATATGGACTACATCTGGAGATCAACTACGTGCAGTATTGAATATTAATAGCACTTCGATAGATGGCGTTGTTATGGTTTGCCCACACCGGTAGTCGATCGAGAGTACGTATCAGAAATTAGTTACAATCCCGTGGAACTCGAAGAAATTTTGCAAAATGACTGCGCAAATTTGACAGAGGAACAGCGCCAGACGCTTGATACAGGGAAGGCTGCAGTGTAGATAACGCCTCGGGTGAAATCCTGTTTTTAGACGCACCGGGTGGCACAGGGAAAACTTTCCTAACCAAAGTTATTTTGGCTCGAATAAGGAACCAAAGTAAAATTGCCCTTGCTGTCGCCTCTTCAGGGATAGCAGCCACATTATTGCCTGGAGGAAAAACGAAGGCACACACAACATTTAAAATTCCTATCGACTTGGACCGTACGAAAAGCCCGGTTTGCAACATAATTATCACGAAATAGCGATAAAGCAAGGGTTTTACGCGATTGTGTTTTAATTATTTGGGATGAGTGCACAATGGCAAACCGCAAAGCTGTAGAAGCAGTGAATAGAACTTTGCAGGACATAAGGCAAAATGACCGGCCGATGGGAGGCATTACGGTACTGTTCTGTGGTGATTTTCGGCAGACACTCCCGTTAGTACCCCGAGGAACGAGAGCCGATGAAATTGCTGCATGTCTGAAGAGTTCTGTTTTATGGCGCAATATATCATCTACACACCTGAGCGTAAATATGCGTGCACAGTTAGGAGGCTGCGAAAATGCACAGGAGTTTTCCAATTTATTGTTACAAATAGGCGATGGCACATACCCCGTACAAGAAGATGGAAAAGTTAATTTGGTCGCTAATCTCTGTTCTTGCGTTACATCACAACAAGAGCTAATTTCTTCTGTGTACGGAGATTCCACAAATATGGGAAATCAAGCCGGTTCTTGGCTATGTCAGCGAGCTATTTTGACTCCCCGCAATGACCAAGCTGCGGCAATTAATTTAAAAATATTGATGCATGTGTCCGGGAATAGTAGAGAATACACCTCTATAAATACAGTTATGGAAGAAGATGACGCCACGCACTACCCGGTAGAATTTTTGGATTCCCTCAACACACCCGGACTTCCCGCCCACAAAATAGTTTTAAAAATCGGTGTTCCAATAATTCTCCTCAGAAATTTATGTCCTCCCAAACTTTGTAACGGCACTCGGCTCAAAGTCACAAATCTGCAGCAAAACATTATCGAAGCTGAAATATTAACCGGTTGCGGTGCCGGTGATATTGTTTTTATTCCAAGAATACCTATTATTCCTAACAACTTTCCTTTCTCTTTCAAACGAGTGCAATTCCCAGTCAGTCTTTGTTATGCCATGACGATTAATAAAGCTCAGGGCCAGACATTATCCGTTGCGGGGGTGGACCTAAGTATTGGATGCTTTTCCCATGGTCAACTATACGTAGCTCTTTCACGCGTAAACAACCCCAATAACCTTTTTGTGTACGCTCCAGATGGTTCCACAGCTAATTTTGTTTATAGAGAAGCACTAGCATAAATAAAAAATAAAGATTTGAATCGGTATCCTCGCAGGATACCGTCGCACACAAAATATATTGTTAAGTTCCGACATCCATGCGAACGAAGTCGCGGGCACAGCTAGTACTATAATAAATGGAATAGGTGGTCAGCGACGCTCTCAAGGTTCTGTAAATTTAATGTTAAAATACGACAATGCCACGTTTCAGCATAATTTTCTTGTTTTTAATTCGCTACCACTAAAAGCAGACGGAATCATAGGCTTAGACTTTTTAGAAAAATTTGGTGCAAATATTGATTTGGGTACAAATAATTTAACACTTTTTAACGGTAATAAACAACATTATCCACATTTTGTTGATGAACTTGATAGGATGAAAAATTCTATGATTATTCCGGCACGCTCGGAATCAATTCATTTTATTATTGTGAATGAGAATGTAAATAGAGAAGTTGTAGTATGTAGTAAAGAGTTAGCGAAGGATGTCTTTATAGCAAATGCAATAACCACAGTTAGTAATAACAGAATTCCAGTTAAAATACTTAATGTTAGTGACAAGGAAGTAAACTTGCTATCTTTCACACCAGATTTGAAAAGTTTGGACGATTATAATATCTGTCAATTTAATAAGACCAATATTGACGTTGCCAGGGTTAAAACTTTGCTATCTGAATTAAATTTAAATTATTTAGACGGAGAAGAGAAACAATCAATTGAAGCAATTTGTGCAAAATATTCTGACGTTTTTCATTTAGAGGGAGATAAGTTAACCACAACTAATATTTATCAGCAGTCTATAGTTTTAAAACAAAACTCTACTCCAGTTTACGTCAAGCCGTATAGGTTACCACAGGCACTAAAACCAGAAATAACTAAGCAAGTTGATAATATGTTAGAAAATGATATAATCGAAGAGTCAAATAGTGAATGGTCTAGTCCAATTTTATTAGTACCTCAGAAAAGTAACAAAGGTAATGAGAAAAAATGGCGTTTAGTTGTAGATTACAGAAAATTGAACGAAGTTATTTGTGACGATAAATTTCCTCTACCAAATATTAATGAAATTTTAGATACGCTTACTGGAGCCATTTATTTTACTCATCTTGACCTTCACCAAGGCTACTATCAGGTAAGTTTAGAGCCTAGTAGTCGTAAATTAACAGCTTTCACTACAAATACTGGTCAATATGCATGAAACGTTTGCCAATGGGTTTAAAGATCAGTCCTAATGCCTTTAGTCGATGATGATGATGTCGATGATGTCTGTAGCGATGTCTGGTTTAACTTACGATAAATGTCTAGTATATCAAGACGATCTCATTGTATTTGGAAGAAATCTATCTGCCCATAACAAAAATTTAATAACTGTCATGGAGAGATTGAGAAAAGTAAATTTAAAACTAAATCCTCAGAAATGTGAATTTTTAAAGAAAGAAATTCTTTATTTAGGACATTTGGATCCAGAAAAAACAAAAGTATTACGAAATTAACCTACTCCCAAAAATGCAGATGAAGTAAAACGGTTTGTAGCATTCTGCAACTATTATCGTAAATTTATAAGAAATTTTTCGGACATAGCAATACCTTTGAATATGTTAAGTAGGAAAAATGAACCATTTATTTGGTCTGATGAATGTCAACACGCTTTCGAATTTTTAAAAAATGCTTTAATATCGTCACCGATTTTACAGTATCCCGATTTTTCCGAAAATCATGAATTTATTTTACAAACAGACGCTTCGGGTACTGCTATTGGTTCTGTATTATGTAATAAAGATCTTAGACAAGTTGCATATGCCAGCAGACCTTTGAATAAAGCAGAAAGAAACTATCAAACTATTCAAAAAGAACTTTTGGCAATAGTGTGGTCCGTTAAGTATTTCAGACCATACTTGTATGGAAATAAATTCACCATAATGACAGATCACAAACCATTAATATATCTTTTTGGTATGAAAGATCCATCTAGTAGATTACTAAAATTCCGATTTACTTTAGAAGAATATAAATTTAAAATAGTCTATGTGAAAGGAAGAGACAATGTTGTGGCAGATGCTTTATCGACAGTTTGTATAACGTCTGATGAACTTAAAAGTATGAATGAACAAGTAATGGCTGTAATGACCAAAGCGCAAAAGAAAAAGCTGAATGAGTTAAGTAAGAGTAAGAATGACGATGAAAAGAAGGATCTTAATAAATCTACTAACAATTGGACTGATCAACCAAGAGTTGTAGATATATTAAGAAAACCATGTGATTCGGTAGAGATGTGTTTGATTGAAGGCAACAAATTAAAACGATTTAGAGATAACGGCATGATAACTGAAGAATTAGAATGTTTTACATTTATAGAAGGTAAAAAGACATTATACATTAATCTTAATTTCAAGGCGTATTTCTCGCGAGCCGAATTTGTGCAGAAATTAAGCAATTTTTGTGAAAAGATACGTATCAATGAAGTGTGTATAATTAAAAATGATGATAATATAGAATTTATCAAAAGTGTTTGTGATGAAATAACAACACTTACTAACTGGTCCGGACCGCGAATATGCATATTACGAGGCGTAAAAAGAATAGATGACGACAACGAAAAGACACTTATTATGAATGACTTTCATTTACTGCCATCCAGTGGTCATGCTGGAGTGCGCAGAATGATAAATACAATCAAAAGTCGATACTATTGGCCAAGTATCGACAAAGATGTCCAGAAATTTGTTAAAAAGTGTACAAAATGTCAAAAACATAAATATTTTCGTAACATAAAAGAACCGATGGAAATTACCACAACAGCTTCCACGGCTTTTGAAAAGATATACTTAGATGTAGTGGGACCCTTAGATAGAGACGAAAATGGTAATTGTTATATATTGACTATGCAATGCGAATTAACAAAATTTGTACAAGCTATTCCTTTGCAAAACAAAGAAACAGTGTCCATTGCAGATACATTTGTTAGACAGTTCATATTAAGATTTGGTATTCCGGCGACAATAGCTACGGATCGAGGAACAGAATTTATTTCTGCAACCATGGAACAGGTTTGTAAAATACTTAACATTGAAAAATTATCTTCTACAGCCTATTACCATCAGTCGATTGGAGCTCTTGAAAATGCTCACAAAACTTTAGGTGCATTTTTAAGGATCCAGTGTGACAATCATACGGATACATGGAGCTATTGGTTACCATTTTGGTGCTTCAGTTTTAACAACACAGTCCATTCAGAAACAAATTACACACCATATGAACTTGTTTTTGGAAAACTTTGTCAAATACCTGATAGCATAAGCAATACAGTAGAACCATTGTATAATATAGATAATTATCCATTACAATTAAAATACAGGTTACAATTAGCTCATGAAGATGCAAAGAAAAATTTGTTGATTAATAAACATAAACGCAAAGAAATATATGATAAGTCTGTCAATTCTACAAAATATGAGAAAGATGATTTGGTTTTAGTAAAAAATGAAGCACGTAGTAAATTAGATGCAATATTTAAAGGTCCCTATACAGTTATAGAAGATTTAGGTTGTAACGTAAAAATAATTAAAAATAATAAAATTGAATTAGTACATAAGAATAGAACTAGGCCTTTTTGTCAATAGATTTGAATGTAAGATTTAATTTTAGATAACATTGCAATGTATAATGATAAGGATAAATATATGTACCATTTTATTGTAATAAGTAACTTTATGTTTATTAAACACTATTATTTAAAAAGATGACACATCAAGTAAATATCTAGTAATAATTATGTAAAAAAAAAAAGAAAGTAGGTACCATTCTTTTTTTTTCTATGTCCCCGGGAGGTGAAGTGTAAGAATAATATGTATGCTCCTTTAGTTTAGTAAGTAAGTACGCTACTTTATAACCGTATGTATGCTGAGTTTGCACTATACCTTACATGCATTATTTTAGATTATTACCAGCGCATTCATTAAATAGTACGTAACCGATGTGGTCGTTTCCTTGAATAACACCCATTAGGAACCCCAACATTACACCCGTTTGTTGTCAAAGCTACATGTTCCGCTCTTTATAAAACTGTTGGCGATGCAAAAACTATTTGAGTGTGAGCGTAATAAGTACATACAGTACAGCGTAATTGTTATTAGCAAGAAAATATTATTATGAAATTGGTTGCTGTCTCTAAAGAACCTAAATGTTACCCAATTAGTAAATATGTTCCGTCTCTATAGTGTAAGTCCTGTTAGACCCACTCTCGGGGGAAAACACGATAGAAAAGCAATATACAGTCCAATAACAACACTCATAAAGAGCACTTTACATTTATTATAAGTATGTACCTATATCTAAATACTAAACATGATAACATTTCGAAACAATAAGGTTTTTACTCTTATCGAATGCAAATTCGCACCGGTTGCAAAAGCCATATGGTTGACAAACAGCGCCTCACAAAGGTTTGACATTTTTAACTGTATATTGGCGGAATTTGCGAGGGTGACTCTCGATTTATTAACTCCTAAATGATAATCATTTAATCACATTATCACATTTGGTGTGAACCTGTACCTACCTAAGAATAGTGTGAGGTTGTATAAATAAAAAAAAATCTAACGTGTATTGATCTAATAATTCTGAGCAAAGATTTTACCAAGCCAATAAAAGCCCTTTCAATACATATTAAATTGTATTTCGTATTTTATACCCTTATACAGAGCTCATGAAAATGATAACGTGAAAGAAATTCGCAATATCAAATACATCATAAATTTACACGAGTTACATTCACGTGCAGGCCATTCCAGGAACAAATAAATTGATTCTTCTGAAATAAATTACTCTACCGATTTTTGATACAGTTCTAGAAGGATTTACCAAGAGTACTTATCCAAAAATATGTTTATAGGTTCAAATTCAGGATGGTTCGTAGGTATAAGGAAATAGAAATGTAGATCGTTTGTAACCCGTAATCAGCAAACTGAGATATTGAAGTTAAAGTGTTTGAGTATATTGTTTTCGTTGCGTTTATCGATGATAGTAGATTCTTTCATCGTATTCTATACAACTATATTATCCCTAACTAGTATAAGTCTAGTAAACTCACGTTTTACTGGTCCTTTTCGTTGTGATAATAAAGCAGGCGAAAGCAGTTTACGCTTTTAAACTTCAAAATATTTTCAAGTGAATTGCGGAACTGTCTTCACAAACTTACCCACGTTGAAAGAATTTGGTGTGATATTAATTTAACCCCTATGTATTGACATAGGGGTTAAATTAATATCACAGGGTGACACACAGGGGTTACACAGGGTGAGTTGTAATTTCTTACGTTGGTAAGAAATTACAACTCACCCTGTGTAATAAATTATGTTTAAGTAATTTTTTTACAAGGCATTCTGCCATGTTTTCGTAACCTTTCAAGCGCTTTATAAAAGATGTGACATTAAATTCTCCTCAAGCTAGAAAAAAACACACGATCATTAAAATATGAAAATTCTGGATTTTTTTCTTAAAATCAGCAAACCGCTCTTAGACATACGAGTACCTACCTAAGGCAAATAGCTGTTGGATTTTGATCTGGTTTTCACCGTCATTTAGATAATTTATTCGGGAAGGTTTATACATAAACCTACACCATAATGAAGAAATCTCGAAGTTTCTTCAAGTCAAAAAAACTTATAATACAGGGACGGGTCGCTAGTTAATAATAATTGACTATCTTAAACATCACATCTATTTAAAACATTCGTATTAGACCTTGATACAATAAAAGAGAAATAAGAAATGGAGTTTTTTTTTTTTTTAGAAAAACAAAAGCAAAAAACAAAAGGATGTGACTAATGAACGTCGATGTGAGCGCTACGCAGGCGCGGCGTTCAGTCGTGACGACCTACTTTATACCCTAGACTAAGCTTTTATTTATAGCTATTCGCACAATTTATTGCTTGGTGTGTCGATGAGATTTACAACCAGCTCATTTAAGCTTTAAAAATATTGATGCACTAATGTCTGTTCTAAGCGGTAAAAGATCGAAGATTTTAATACTTATAAAGGTGCATCCAGACAAAACGGGGCATGCGCCGCAAGTGTTTTTTTTTATAAGTTAGATGTCTCAGCCTGAGGCAACCGTTCATATAAAAAAACCATTGCCTCGCTCTGTCTGGATGCACCTTAAGGCGTTACATAAGGTTTGAAGCTTTATTGGCGGGTTGGAACTCCCATCATCTTTTATTGGCTAAAATACCTAATACTAAAGTTTCTAGAATCCTTGGAAGTTGAGGCCACACTGTTTCTTGTTTGGAACAATTATTTGTCTTCTGTTAAATCCGGAAAGCACAACCATAAAATTGAATATTGTGTGTAATAATCCGACGATATCCTGCATTATGAAATCTAATTAGCCTTTTCAAAATAAACTAGATGATGAAAACTCATAATAATTAGTTAATTTAATTCCAGTTAAGCGTGGCAGCTTTCCGAGTGACATCAGTTATTTTAGTGATGGAAGGGATTGTTGTATTCTTAAACCGGTCCACAAGATTAATACCCAGAATATTCCGTTCCATAACTCTCTGGCAAACCTCGAGCCCACGCCACACCTCTGCTGAATTGTCAAAGACGAAAGAACCATACGTGAGGATGGGAAGAATACACCCGTCGATGAGTGTTACCTACGATGAGTATACTTAAGTACGATGCTATAAAAAAAACCTGCGAAGTGCGTATCCGACGAAGTGGGATATTTAGGTACTCATGCACAGTAACATAACAGTAACGATATTAAAAAGAATTATTGCTTGATTTTTTGAAGTTATGACTCAAATTCTCGTCTTAATTGATAATAATGAAGTGTTCACTGTCGTCTGTCGAGCGTCTGTCTCTTGTCTGTTATTAATGGAGCAGAAACATTTTGAAACGTTATGGATACCTACTGAAAAGAACATTGTAAATGCCTTCTTTGAGGATTGCCTCGCTACAAACGAATGACGACGATTTGTACCTGTCGTTGGCAGGAGTCGACTCTTTGTCCGTTTTGACGTGTTCCAAGTGTCCGATGGTGACGAAAATAATCGTTGTCATTGATATTCCTTCAATTCACTGTGAAGTAAATTACCATTTTTTTTAAACATTAAACAGGTTGCATAATAATAATATCTTTACATTGTTAGAATTAATTAGGTGCCATAAAACCTGCCATTTATTTTTAACTACGTGGCAGATTGAAATATTGACATGAGTACCCAGTATTGTCATTTCAGAGCTCAGTAACATCACCACAGAATATTTACCTGACAAATCGGTTTTATTACTTGAGTTTCCGTGCACCTATGTAAATGGAAAACAAAAATAATTGTTATACATTTGACTAACTTCTGCACGCGATTACGTTCGCGCGGAAGTCGTTGAGGAACACGGTTTAGTGCAATATTGCCAATCCCCGACAGTTAATAGCATGATAATATACAGCCTATTTGGTGATCAGAACTGAAAGGAATATTTGTGCATTAGAACAGAATCTATGTATTTAGTAGTTTTCACGCCAATCCGGAACATATCTAAGAACTATATTGTCGGCATCAGACTCATTCCCAGACCTCGTAGCAATAACTTTTTTTTAAATATTCAATGTAAGTTGTTTAATTATCAAGTTTGTTTGCGACATCAACGACAGTCGCTATTAAAATAATGATGACAAGTTATGGTTCGCCCATAATGTTTAGTTAACTGTTTGGCCCACATGTTGAGTACCTACTTACCTATAAAGCGTCTCAAAACGACCCCGCATCGCTATAACTCTTGATTATGAAAAGAAACATTGTGACACGTTCATTCTTTGTAAAATAAAATATGGTTAAAAAGATCCAAAGTACAGACGCCAGCACATCAAGCTACTACAATCTGTCAAATTTCTTTAATAGATTTTTAACTTTATCGCTAAACCATAAAGTTCAAAGTTGATTGGGAAAATTTGACAATTTCGGATAGCTCGATTTCCTGCGTCTGTACAGACCTTTACTGTAAGATTATCAAGAACACTTACAAAGTCCACTGTTGAACAAGTAGGTACCGGAACACTCTTAGGAACGGTATGAGGGATTATAATTTTCCCTTTTTGGCACCTAATCAAAAGATCTTGCATATTTAGATCTTTGAAGACAATCATTTTCGAGCCAAGAAACAATTTTTTTTGGCACACCTCAAGGATTTTCTTTAAAAAAATTCTTATACCAACAAAAGGAAAGCAAAAGTACGACAAAGAAAACATGATAGTAAAAATGTTGTTTCGTAAATAAACAGCTTTTAACACGAACCCTATAAATATTCATAAACCTAGAAGAGGATTTTCATCCATTATGCTCGGAAAACTTTTCAAATGCGGCAGGATTAGTCTGACACTAAATAACATTTATATGTATAAGTATTACTGTAATCATTTGGTTTATCATCCCTAGTCGCCACTTATGCGCTTCTTTACATAAGCATGCAAGCTTTACAAACGACGCACACGGTATTTACCAGTTTAAACCTTAATTTAGATTACGAAGGAACACAGCGGGGCAATTGCGTAACACATTATCAATCGGAATCGGTTTAATTTTGTCAGTTCAACAATATTCATTGCGTTATTTACGTGTTGAGCAGACAAATTTTTTGAACTTATGATGCAATGGTTTAGCAATTTACTTCAAAATGATTCAGATTCCGATTGATAGTGTGTTACGCAATTAGGGTGCAGTTTAATCTACTGGTTTACGTAAATACCAGTGATAATATAGCAACTTTTCAAGTGTTCAACCGTCGTTAAAAACCGTAGGTCACGTAGTTACATAAAGTAAGAGGCTCCTTATTAATAGGACTTGAACTTGTTAAATGATAGCATTACCAAAATACAAATAATCACACTAATATTATAAAGGCGAAAGTTTGGGAGTGTGTGTAAGTGTGTGTGTGTTTATATGTTTGTTACTTCTTCACGCTCAAACGGCTGAACCGATTTAGATGAAATTTGGTATAGAGATAGTTTGAGTCCCGGGAAAGGACATAGGATAGTTTTTATCCCGATATTCCCACGGGATCGAAACTTATGCGGGTGAAACCGCGGAGCACCGCTAGTATTATTAAAAATGTGAAAATCTTTATGTTTGGATGTTTGTTAATCATGCAAAAACGGCTGAACGGATTTGGACAGAAATTAGTACACATGGTTTATAAACAGGAGTAATACATGATTACTTTTAGCCTGATAAATAATATCAACTCGGGCGGATCCGCGTGCAAAAACTAGTATTTAAATATTGTTTGAAAATTTTAATATATTTTAGAAGTGGTTTGTCTGAGAACATATTATAATGTGTTAAGAATTTAATATTATTTTAATTTGAAACACTTAAAACTACTTCAGTATAAAATAAACAAGTTTGCTGTTACAAAGTAATAAAATACTTGAAACATAATCTTCCCCTTCCTAATTTAAGACATCTTGTTTCTGCTTTCACTTAGATTCCAATTAAGATCAAGTTGTTTAATTAAATTTGAAGGAAAATAAACATATATTCTTTTAATAAAACGAGGTTTTTCTAGTAGAGCCATTATAAGTTGAGCAATCGAAACGTTGGATAAATAAAGATGCAGAAAAGCAAACATCTACGATGCATACGCGATCTATTTGCCAAGAATGTAAACAAATATTGGAAAAATAACTTTAATTCCTACACAATAAAGTTCAGTTTACGCTACAACTTCAAACATTTTTATAACTTTGTCAATAGCGCTAGTCACTCTGAAATCAATTTAACTTGCATTGAAATAAAGTTGATATTTGTTTAACTTGTAATAGGGTAAGGGGTGCAGCACTGCGCACTTTTACTTTAGATGCAGATTTATATAAAAATTAGTCATATTTTATGTATTGTAAATCATCACGATGAAATGCATAATTTACCGAAGTGACCTGTTTGTTTTGATTCATCCCTGCATAAATTTCATGCTCTCATAGGTTAAATCAATCAACTCAGCCTATCGCAGTCTACTGCTGGACATAAGCCTCTCCCAGACTGCGCCACAGCACCCTGTCCTCCGCCTTCCACATCCAGTCTACCTCAGGCACCTTCTTTAGGTCTCATAGGTTAGTAGGTATTTATGTTCAGTAGCCTGTTACCACACGACAATAACGAGTACCACTTATCTATGTACTGTGTAGATGGCGGCGACCTAAATAACGTTAAGCGTTTCTTGGGAGGAGCAGCACTTAACACTCAATCAATACATAATGTATTCCGTCGTTTGAAGGCTTGGGTCCGAGCTCCTTCGTGCCAAATTCGTCTTGAACTCTCTATTTACATTACAAGCATAACTCCTTGTGGCCGAGGAGATAAATTGCCACTTTACGCTAGCGTGATGTATCTTTTACCATTTGGAATGGAAATAATCTTTGATTTTGGGAATACGTTTTGATTCGTAAATGCAAAGCCGTTATAGTGGTATAGTGATGGATGAGCACCAGTTTGTGATTGTAATAACTTCTATGACTAGCGGTAACTATCTTAAGGGGCGTCGCTCACTGGTAAGTCAAGGCGGTGTCGCGTCGGCGTCGCGGCGGCGTCGAGGCGGCGTCGAGGCGTGATCTCTATGTAGAGTCGAGGCGCGAGCGGCTATGCTTCCTTCACACATTCCAATTCATTTAACATGTCGTCATCAGAAGATGAAGACGTATTTGCACTCATACATGTATAATCGTACAATTTCATGTTGGTTTCAAAATCGTCACGCATTATTTTAACTGTACAAATACGTCTACGCCCGAAACAAAATGACCAAATGGCGGTGGAGTCGCATCGCCGTCGGCCACAGCGCCCTCGCCGCGGCTCTGCTGCGCCTCCGCCTCGACTCCGCACCGCCACCACCTCGCCCGTGCCGCGACTCTAGCATGTGAGCGCACTGCCATTTATTCCTAATGAAAACGTAGAAGCGGCACGCCGCTTGTGCGCCCGCGCCTCGACGCCGCCTCGACTCTAGCTCGTGTGGACGACGCCTCTAACAATTCGGGCAATGCGTCAAATTAACGACACAACTTATAAAAGTAATCTATACATATAATAAAACTGTAGAAAAGAAGTTTTTGTACATTAAAAAAAAATAAAAAAATATAGCCAGGGTGTTAAAGGACAACCAATAAAACCCATTTCCAGCATTTTTAGAATTTTTGTCTGTTTGTCTGTTTGTATGTTTAGTTATCCGAGCATCACGTAAAATGTACGAAATCAATGTAGATAACTTTTATACACAACGATTTAGCGTAACTTGAAGTAACATTTAGTTTTTGTTTCATTGCAATCGGTTCAGTCTATCAAAAGATTTTTGAATTTAAAGTGTAGGTACCAGAAGTAAAATTAGTTAACGTGTGTTAATGTGCACTTGGTCTCACAACTGTACGTTTATATATATTTGCGTTAATAATTATATAAATTGAAGTAACATTGAGTTTTTTGTTTCATCATAATCAGTTCACACACACCTAAAAATGTAAATTAGAAAATTCTAAGTGTTTTAGAAATAAATATTAAAACAGCGCCATCTCTGGACAAAATTAGTTAATTTAATGTGTATTAATATGCACTTGGTCTCAAAACTTCACGTTTATACACAACAATATTTGCGTTAAAAATATTATATTGAAGTAACATTGAGTTTTTTGTTTCATCGTAGTCAGTTCACACCTAAAAATGTAAATTAGAAAATGATGTGTTTCAGAAATAAATATTAAAACAGCGCCATCTATGGACAAAATTAGTTAATGGTGTGTTAATGTGCACTTGGTCTCACAACTTCACGTTTATACACAACAATATTTGCGTTAAAAATTATAAATTGAAGTAACATTGAGTTTTTTGTTTCATCGTAATCAGTTCACACCTAAAAAAAAGACGGGTTGCACTCCGGGAGTGCCGGCAGAAGAGAAAACTTGAATATTAACGTTGAAATAAATCAATTATTAATTTAATTAATATAACTCATTTTTTTCACTACTTCTGCGTCACTTTTTTCATTTTACGTCCACGTCCACGTCCATCCATCCATCCATCCATCCATTGTCGTGTGTCACTTGGTTCACTTCGGTTGGCGCCGCCGTAGAAAGAGAGGGGTGGGGGGGGGGGGGAATCTCTCCTGACGGTCACGTGTCCTGACGCGAGTTTAACATTTTTTACCCATTACAAAAAGTGTGCAATGCCGCTAAAGAAGTTTTCACTTCAAAAATGTAAATTTGAAAATTATAATATGGACTACATCTGGAGATCAACTACGTGCAGTATTGAATATTAATAGCACTTCGATAGATGGCGTTGTTATGGTTTGCCCACACCGGTAGTCGATCGAGAGTACGTATCAGAAATTAGTTACAATCCCGTGGAACTCGAAGAAATTTTGCAAAATGACTGCGCAAATTTGACAGAGGAACAGCGCCAGACGCTTGATACAGGGAAGGCTGCAGTGTAGATAACGCCTCGGGTGAAATCCTGTTTTTAGACGCACCGGGTGGCACAGGGAAAACTTTCCTAACCAAAGTTATTTTGGCTCGAATAAGGAACCAAAGTAAAATTGCCCTTGCTGTCGCCTCTTCAGGGATAGCAGCCACATTATTGCCTGGAGGAAAAACGAAGGCACACACAACATTTAAAATTCCTATCGACTTGGACCGTACGGAAAGCCCGGTTTGCAACATAATTATCACGAAATAGCGATAAAGCAAAGGTTTTACGCGATTGTGTTTTAATTATTTGGGATGAGTGCACAATGGCAAACCGCAAAGCTGTAGAAGCAGTGAATAGAACTTTGCAGGACATAAGGCAAAATGACCGGCCGATGGGAGGCATTACGGTACTGTTCTGCGGTGATTTTCGGCAGACACTCCCGTTAGTACCCCGAGGAACGAGAGCCGATGAAATTGCTGCATGTCTGAAGAGTTCTGTTTTATGGCGCAATATATCATCTACACACCTGAGCGTAAATATGCGTGCACAGTTAGGAGGCTGCGAAAATGCACAGGAGTTTTCCAATTTATTGTTACAAATAGGCGATGGCACATACCCCGTACAAGAAGATGGAAAAGTTAATTTGGTCGCTAATCTCTGTTCTTGCGTTACATCACAACAAGAGCTAATTTCTTCTGTGTACGGAGATTCCACAAATATGGGAAATCAAGCCGGTTCTTGGCTATGTCAGCGAGCTATTTTGACTCCCCGCAATGACCAAGCTGCGGCAATTAATTTAAAAATATTGATGCATGTGTCCGGGAATAGTAGAGAATACACCTCTATAAATACAGTTATGGAAGAAGATGACGCCACGCACTACCCAGTAGAATTTTTGGATTCCCTCAACACACCCGGACTTCCCGCCCACAAAATAGTTTTAAAAATCGGTGTTCCAATAATTCTCCTCAGAAATTTATGTCCTCCCAAACTTTGTAACGGCACTCGGCTCAAAGTCACAAATCTGCAGCAAAACATTATCGAAGCTGAAATATTAACCGGTTGCGGTGCCGGTGATATTGTTTTTATTCCAAGAATACCTATTATTCCTAACAACTTTCCTTTCTCTTTCAAACGAGTGCAATTCCCAGTCAGTCTTTGTTATGCCATGACGATTAATAAAGCTCAGGGCCAGACATTATCCGTTGCGGGGGTGGACCTAAGTATTGGATGCTTTTCCCATGGTCAACTATACGTAGCTCTTTCACGCGTAAACAACCCCAATAACCTTTTTGTGTACGCTCCAGATGGTTCCACAGCTAATTTTGTTTATAGAGAAGCACTAGCATAAATAAAAAATAAAGATTTGAATCGGTATCCTCGCAGGATACCGTCGCACACAAAATATATTGTTAAGTTCCGACATCCATGCGGACGAAGTCGCGGGCACAGCTAGTACATAATAAGCAGCTAACAATGGTTACCATTTATCTCAACTAGAACACAATAACAGATTTATGGTATGGAATTTATGGTTAATACGTACGACAAAGTACAAAGTTCGGAAAATTCTAAATACTAACATCCCAAAGAGGTTGTGTTCATTCATTCAATGTGTAGTTTTCTAAAATCAACTACTGCTACGTATGCTGAAGTTTCGCCTGTGGTAGACATTGCTATAATATTAGGTATATGTATTTTTGCTTTAGTATGCATTAATGGAATTACTCTTATTTGATATCGTAACGCATTAAATCAAATTGACGTTTGGCTGACTGACCGAAATCGACTGAATGTGAATAAGTAAACAGATTAGTTCAAATGGACGCTTAAACAAATATAAAGTCTGGTTTTAATCAAATGCGTTCACATTTATTTTAAATTTTAATTAATTAATTCCATGTTTGTTGTGTGGATTACAAAGATAATGTCATCCAAATCCGTTCAGCTGTTTTAGCGTGAAATCGTAAAAAGCTTTTATAATATTAGTTAGTGATTAAATGCCTAGAATAATTGTTATTTCCAATTCTAAGATTCGTAAACTCAAACCATTTATTTCAATTAAACCAATTACAGACACATTTGAATTTTTAAGAGATCGGTCAGTCAGAAAGATAAAGCTAGTTGCCCATTCCAAAGCGTAGGTAGTAGGTTCCTATGGAGAAAAGCGACAAGCTCCTAGATATTTCATTTAGGAGTCTTATCTACATAATATACAAAGCCAACATAAAAAAAAACGACTTAGCCCAGGTTCAGCATGGGCGCGTTTTTCCCGCGGCAATTTTTTTAATTGAAACCTTCTTAATGGCATTTTTTTAAATGGGAAAAAAACCATTGCACTCGCGACACTGTTACCGACACCGCGCTACATTCGGATGTGTTCGGCTGTCCTCGGGATGTACTTGGTTGTCGGCCGCCCACTATCTGAACGCGCCCCAAAAGGTGGTAGCCGTAAGCCTAATCCGGGGGTACCGCACGATCTCTGGCGAGGCGGCAAGCCTCCTTGCCGGACTGCCGCCATGGGATCTGGAGGCGATAGTCCTCGCGCGCCTGTATGAGTGGCGCGCGGAGGCACTAAGCCGGGGGGAAACTCCGCTTCCGCGGCAAGTCGCGGCGGAGCGGTCAGACCTCCGGCGCGATCTCATGGTGGCATGGAAGGAGCGACTTTTGCAACCCAGCGCAGGGCACGCCACAATAGTGGCGATAAGACCCCTCTTTGAGAAGTGGCTAGAGAGGCGTCACGGCGTCCTCACCTATCGCCTGACGCAGGTCCTCACCGGACACGGATATTTTGGGAGGTTCCTGCACATCATCAGGCGGGAGAAGACGCCCGGGTATCACCACTGCGAGGATCGCCCAGAGGACACGGTGGAGCATACGGTGGAGGTCTGCCCCGCATGGGCGGAGCACCGCCGTGCCCTCGTAGAGGCGATCGACAGCGGCGGCGACCTCTCGCGTCCGGCCCTGGTTCAAACCATGGTCCGGGGCGAGAGGGAGTGGGAGGCGGTCACCTCCTTCTGCGAAGCAGTCATGCTAGCGAAGGAGGTGGCGGAACGGCTGAGGGAGAGAGCCTCACGCCCCAGCCGCCGCGGGAGACGCTCCGGGCGTCGGGAGTCGCGTGACGACTCCCGGCCACCGTAGGCGCGGGCCTGCGGACGGAGAGTAATGGGTAGCTCACCGTCCGATCAGGACCAGGCCCGTGCCGGACGGCGCGTACATGTTCCACGCGCGCCTCAAAGAGATGTCAGCATAAAGGAAGGGGCCTGCCAGGGCCGAAGCCTGCCGGGGGTGCGGGATTGTCCGAAAGGGTTACCGCTACCCCGGAACATAAAGGGCTAAGGAAGGAACACGGATGGGTTTTAGTCAGTAAGAGTCACACTCCCTTCCGCTTCACCCAGAGCGGGAGGGGTCATTTGACGATTTCCCTTCCATAAAAAAAAGGCAGATAGTTGAAAATCCAACATTATGTTTTTTTTATGCGCTAAGATGCGCTCTATTGGATTCTCAACGCTCGGCTTAACACTGACAGTTGAAAATCCAGTGCGCGATAAAACCCCGTCGCGATATTTTTTCGTCCATGAGTAAGTGGGCTTAGACGTCTAATATTTATGCGGTCCTAAATCTCACGAACGAATCACTTTCAATAAAACAGTGTTACTTTGTGCCTGTGGAAACATGAAGCCGCTAACTGCAATTTACACAGCATTGTTTCTAGTCGAGCCGAGCATTAGCGTTAAGGTATTTATGTATGGGCCTGGGTCGCCTGAAATACATAAATAAATTAGTCTTTCAACTGAAGGCCAATTCTCGTAATTAAAAACGTTCCAAATCTATTCACAATCTAATCGCAACGACAATCAATGTCAAAAACTTGTCAAACATGTAAGGAAATTACAGGTATTTTTGACAGATTGAGACAGACCTGAAGGCCAATTCTCGTCATCTAAAACTTTCAAAATCTAGTCGCAGTCTCATCTCGGCTACAAACAATTAATGTCAAAAACTTGTCAAAATGTAGGGAAACTAGAGGTATTTTTGACAGATTGAGATTGAGATCAGATTGTGAACGTTCTTAAAATTACGAGAATTGCCCCTCTGACTGTGAACGTTCTTAAAATTACAAGAATTGCCCCTCTGGTTATTACTCCGTAGCGTACCCATACTGTGACACATTTCCATGCAAACGCAAATATATTCACAAATCCTTAAATTCCATTATCATCAAGTGACACTCGTGTTCACACGACGCGGCGACTCTAACGGTGAGAGCTTAATCAGACTAATGTGATTTTAGGTAGGTAATCATTTCATCCAAATTGAAATTGAATTGGCAATGTTTGTCACGATGTTATTTGACTCAAGTGAGAGCAAGTAGTATGAAACTGTCAGGCTCATATTAAGCTTCAACCAAACCTGCGCGACCAAAGCAACTGCAAATCGGGAGCGTCAGTCACGCGGTGGACGCTGCTCGTGTTTATCTATTGCACCTTGCACACTTACCGCTATATTCGCGCAGGTGTTCATATTTAGTTTCGCGTTGTTGACGCTTTTGCTTCACGTCCCGCATCTCGCTTACTTGACGCGCTGGTTTGGCCGAAGCTTGATTCTTTCGATTTCTCAGCAAAGACACATAACATTAACAAACTTGGATCACCAGTAACAGCCGAACTTGTCTCATTACTGGGAGACAATCGTAAAACAAACACATCTACGAAAGATATCGTATTACCCAGTAACTGGGTTGTGAAGATCACATTGGCAGTCGTTCCGTGTAAAATACTGTTATTCAGCTGCATCCGGTTAGACTGGAAGCCGAATGATGTTATAGGAAAGATATTCACATAAACTTTTTACTTCTTACTTTCTTTTTAGCTTAACATACCTTCATTGATATTTACTAATTTTTTAGGTAGGTAGTGAAAGTGAAATATGTTTACCTATCAACAGAATGTATTGCAGAAAGAAAAGTTCAGCAAGGGGCTAGTACACAACAATCAATATAGATGTTTCCAAGAGATTCGAACCATGAGCGTGCAAGAGCAAGGTCGAGCTGTTAATCTAACACCCTTTTCCCAATAATAAAGTACACTCTTGGGGATCCGAAAATGCGTGAAATATGTATTTTTGCATGTGCTACTAGCTCCGACTTTATTTGTCTGGGATTAGAGGTTTTTCCTTAAAAAATATTGTCACCAAGTTAGATTTTTCTGATGCATGATGATGTAACGAAACACCACACCATTAATGCACGAAGATAGGCAGGAGTGTACTGTACATTATGTTTAAAGTTATGATGACGTTGCAATTTTTGCGAATCACACACTACAGTTTACATTAGTTCAACTTGCACAATAACATTCCCTGTACTATTACAAACGCAAATCATCCTTACCAGCAAATTGACTAACAAACCAATGATCTATCCACATAAACACAATTTTAACACTAAACGCGTGGGTCTGTGTAAATAAAAACTATAGATATTATTTAAACTTTAAATTAATTTAAAGACTAGCTGAACTTCGTTCCGCCTCAGAATAAAAAAAGCCGATCCATACAAAATGAAAGATTTTTTTTCTTGGTTAATATTCCCCATGTTTTACAACAAACTAAAGATCATAAAAATCGGTCCAGTGGTTCTTGAATCATGAATGGTGTAACTAATCCAGCTTTCATTTATATAAATAGATAAATATAGTTTATATGGGGTTTGGTGTACTCACAGAAACTCTACTGGCTAGAAATAGAAATCATTTATTTACCAATAACGTAGGTATAGAGATATGATGATTATTTTGAGGAGACTCCCATTTTGGCTGTAATTTGCCATTTCCTATTTGCCTCTTGGCCAACCATAGACATCTCTCCTGGAACTGATTGCTGGATCTTCATCTGGAAGCAGTCTTTGTCGCAGGACACCTGCGTCAAACACGACGCCGAATCGTCTGATAGGTGCAGTTCCACCCCGGTCATGGTAGTCTTCGTTCTGACATTTTATTTCAGCCAGGCTTATTATGCAGACAAAAAGGACGAGTAGTTTAAACATTTTGCGATCGCCTTCGAATCCCAAAAGATTACTGAATTCTTATTACACCCTGTAGATATATTTATATAAAGTAAATAAGATAAATCGATTAGTTTCACAAACCAATTTGAATTGGTTTCTGTTGTAATGATCTAACTTGTTAGAGCAATAAATGGGCACAAATAAATTGTTATCGTTCAGTGTATCCAATTCGACCATTAAGTCAATTTTATTGACATGGAGTCTTATTACATGTAGAATTGAGCAAAATATTGGTTACCTACTGCAAATTTATTTTTAGCAATAAAAAAAATTGACACTCCGAGAGTGCCGACAGAAGTGAAAACTTGAACAATCACGTTTGTATTTTTTGAATCGTCATAATTATAAACAAAACACGAACAGTATTACCTAGGTATATAATAAGTCCATGCTTTGCCATCACTCACTGACACATCAGAAATACATTAAAACCGAGTACATTCCGAGGACAGCCGAACACATCCGAATGTAGCGCGGTGTCGGTTACGGTAACAGTGCCGCGAGTTCAATGGTTTTATCTCATCTCAAAAAATGACCAATGCGACTAAAGATTTTACTGTAAAAAAAACACAAAAACATGAATAAACAGCATAATAATGTTCAGTATGGGAGCTGAGCCCTGATTCACAAACATACGACAGGCTATCGTATCAAAAACCTGATATTTCGATAACCTGATTTGACTTGCCTTCAACAGCAAATAGCTGTTGGAAGAATAGCGGGCGTCTATTTGATTTAAACTGACAAAATTTTCGGGTTTTGGACTTGTGAACAGCATTGAGAAGACTCCTACGATAACAATGATTAATGTTCGATACGATACGGAAGCATATCGAGTGTTTGTGAATAAGGGGGCAGGTCCACTTTTGGAACGCTTCCCCTCTGGGTATAAAAACTTGTCAAAAAATTCTAATATACAGACGTCAGCACATCAAGCTACTACAATCTTTCAAATTTCTTTAAAAGATTTTCAACTTTATCGCTATTAGCATTAGGTTCAAGGTTGATTGGGGTAATTTGACACTTTCAGGTAGCTTGATGTGCTGGCGTCTGTACCTTGCACCGGCACTTCAGTAAATGAAGTATTTATTTTTTCAACGATAAATGTTTGCTATGTCTGACCTACACTTGTATACCTAATAATAAAATTTTGATCAAAACGAATGATCAATCACCTGTTATACATGAATACTAGTTTCGTAGTTTCGTTTGTTCGGTAACATAGCATTGTCACAGTTGCACGACCACTCTGTTTGGAACAGTACCATCAATTGTCTAACGAAACAAGCATTGTACGCGTACCAACTCGGGAGATGTATTGTGAGCTGCTAATGCATTATCAGGGTTCGTAGACTATTAATATCTAGTATCTCTTTATTCACCACCTAGCGCTCGTTACGGTGTAACAGTCTGAAAGCGAGTGTTGTCACGCTGACCAATCACGTCTACCCTCGGGGACACGCACGTGAACCAATGTCCAACATTATTACCTACTCTCCCAGGACCTATAACGTACACACACTTCACATTTGCCTTACATACACACAATAATCACACCAGACACTACCTAATAAGTCTTCAAATTACTCTTCCTTTAAGTAGGTAGGTATAAACTATTCTATTACTCACTAGCGCTTTCTCTGAAACTCTGACACGGTCCAGAGCTCCAAGTAGAATATTTAATTTACTTAATTTATGGTTAGAAACGAGGTGAATACCGAAATGCCGTCTGAAAGAAATGTATAGACACCAGCATATCAAGTTACCCGAAACTGTCATATTTTCCCAATCAAATTTGAACCTTATAACATAGCGATAAAGTTGAAAATCTATTAAAGAAATTATACAGATTGTAGTAACTTGATGTGCTGGCGTCTGTACATATATGAATGAAAAATACATGTTGCGCCGACCCTAAATAAATTATCATGATGACTTAGCACTTATTAATTATTATACCTAGTGCACTGCTTTCTCTAATTCCGAGGACTTTTACTTTGAAAACGCGCGAGTATCCAAAGCGAACCTAATAGTCAAAGGTAAGCGTAGTCTTGGATTGGAGGGCAGACTTTAGAATTATTTAATTATTTCTGTCTTACAAAATAACACCCCAGGAACGCTTTTTACTATTTGTGTCTGTCATCCAATATATAAAAAAAAAACCATTAGAACATCATCATTGTGATTTGTGATTCAAGCATCTTTCAATTTCACCCTTCATCCTCCAAATTTTTTTAATGAAACGCAATAACCAAGCCAATTTTTCAAAAACGATAATCGTAAATCATGCGAACATAATTTGATGGGGTAACGCCGTGCCCTAACCAAAATTATCGTCCGTGCTAGTGCGCTATTGTCACGTTTATGTGTCAGTCATTTGTTCGGAAAACTGGAAGGCGGCTTCTGTCGATGCAACCACGCGTTTGAGTTCGCCGATCAATCGCATTCTCGCGCGACAGTCGCGTTGGTTAGGACGCAGGGTAAGAAAATAATATTAATCGCACAACAATCATTGTTACAGCTTATTGCACGCACAAGCAAGCTATTTATTCCACCTAATATTACGAGCTGTAGGTAGGTACCTAGATAAGGCCAAATGTCGTTCAGACTTTACTCGCCAACTACGGTTTTGGAAGAAAAATGAAACTTATAGGTATGAATACGAAAATATTTACGATCAATGTGCCACTACTAACAAATTTGTTACGCCTGCTTCACGAGATAATATTTCAGTTTATCAACACTAAGGAAAAACTTCTAACTTTTTCATTTCTCGTTTTTTCACATATTTGTCGAATATTGCGCTTTTGGCTACTTTGTATAAGTGTGTACTTATATTAATACATAATTATATTATGATGAATTTATAATGTGCGTTTTATTTGGGTACTAGCTGCGCCCCGCGCAAATGTCGATTCCGTAGGAATATCGGGATAAAAAGTAGCCTATATGTTAATCCGTGGTATCAACTACCTCCATACAAATTTTTATCAAAATTGGTCCAGCCGTTTGAGCGTGAAGAAGTACCAAACATATAAACACACACACATACACACTCACAAACTTTCGCCTTTATATTATTAGTATGAAAATAAACAATTTTTCTTTCTTGCTTCCTACATCTAATTTCAGATTTATAAATAAAAAAATTTCCAACTACTCGAGAAATCCTTCGCACAAACAGTTTACTTAACTAGGTAGAAGTGCTGTGAGCAAAGTAAACATTGAATTATAGTCCTTACGGACATATTTTGAAGAGTGAATGTTGGTGTTTAAAAGCAGCTGTCTTAGTGAACAGTTAAAGGATTTAGTTGAAGTGCTTCCAGCGTTTACTAATTGAGCGCTAAGACTCAACTGCGACACGATGTCTGTACTTCTACAAAGTTGGATACTTGACTGGTGCTGTAGCGGCATATACACACAATGGCTATAGGCTCGCTAACTAATAACTAGCGAAATGTGGGTGTACCAATAGGTGCACCCCTGCCTAACCCTTCTTCCCTATGCAGGCGTCATGTTATGTAAGGGAGGACTAATGTAGCTAAATCCTACCAACTCTTCCATTGATACTTCTTTATAGGTGTGATACTTCTGGTAGGTATTATAGCTAGCTTGTAATACGTTCCAAAGCACAGCACACAAATATTAACTAACACAAGAAATACGGAGGATTGAAGAGACAGGTACGATATAGATAGAGAGCTAGCCTAGGTTATTAACGGACAGTTTCTTCATCAACAACTAAAGTAATCAGTCAAAGTATTGACTTTTACTTGACCTTTACTGATTTAACGGAAAAGGTGTTTCGTCATTCATGTAACAGCTAAAATGGTGAAGAAACAAAGGACAATGCCAGAAACTCTATAGAACTTTGCCCCATTCAATAAAGTTAATTTACAACCATGCAATATGCAACACCTTATTGCTTATGTATTACTGATAACTAAACATTTAACCGTTACATTGACTTTTGTGACATTACTTCGGCTGTTACTATTGATGAAGAAACTGGCCGTAAGTATAGTTACAAAGTTTAAAAGGATAGAAGTCGAAAGCAAAAGTACATCGGTCAGAATAACATGGTAACTTCTTATAACACTATAGTGAAATTGAAAATTACTTTTAGAATAAACGCTAACCGGGTATAAGCCTAACAGTAAGCAATTAAGAACATAGGACAATACGAAAATAAATTCCTTTTTCTTTTTCATCGCGATACTAACCCAAATAGAAAACATGTTGTGAGTTCAGAGAACAGAACTTTATAGCTAGATAAATAGGCTTGGAGAACCAAGATAACCGACATAGCCCGAAGAATTGCCAAACTTAAGTGGCAGTGGGGAGGGCAAATTGCTCGCAGAACAGATGGCCGATGGGGCCGAAAGGTTCTGGAGTGGTGACTGCGTACCGAAAGACGTGGCGTCGGAAGGCCTCCCACAAGGTGGACCGACGACCTTTTGAAGGCCGCAGGAACTTGTTGGATGCGAGAAGCAGAAAACCGGTCGAAGTGGAGGTGCTTGGGGGAGGCTTAAGTCCATCAGTGGACGTCTTTCGGCTGAAATAATGATGAAATAGGCCTAACAGGGTTAAAATAACGCGAGTACTTTAATAGTACACACGATAAAATAATGCCTCAGAGGCTTCTCAGAGGATACGCAATGGCTTCCCAAAAGTTATTCCTTTAATCGAAAACGAAGATCTTCGCTCTTGGCTTTGATTTATTTTTCCTGCTCTAACTGTAAGCAAAATTGAATTTGCATATCTTCGGGGAGTGCAAGCGTTAAATTAAGGATTTATTTGCCGCCTTCAACCGACAAAGTGCAAATAATATTTTACATTTCGTTTTAAATTGAATGTTTTACATTCAGGATTTCACGCTGGTTAGGGACTAAAATCTGAATATAAAATGTACAGTAAACAAAAGAGATAGTACGTCGGATGTAGTTGAAGTTTAGTAAAAAACCGATGGATGTTCTCAAATACAATTTTATTTTATTAATAAAAAACAAACAGCTCATTTATCAAATTAAATTTCAGTCGATAACATCCATCGGTTTTAAAAGAGTAACGGTGGAGTTTCTTGCTCATTCTTCTCCATACGAAAACTACCTTTTGGAATGGGCGACTAGAATCAATTCTATTTTAAGATAATTTTTAACGTTCAAAAGTGCCTTTTATGTGCCTATCTATACATATAATAAAACGGTAAAAAAACTGTGTCTGTACATTGAATATATTAAAAAAAAAAAAATATTGCGGGGGGTTTAGAAACAGTAACAGGACACGAATCCAAAAAAAAAATTCTTTCTGTTTGTCTGTGTGTCTGTTTGTTTGTAAACGCTAATCTTCGGAACTGCTGGACGGATTTGAATTACTTTTTTTTGTTGTATAGGTATTATGTCTGGGCAACATATAGGCTATAATTTATCTTGGAAACTTGAACAACTGATGCAGGACCGCAACAGACCAGCTAAACTATAAGAGATACAAAAATGGTACCATAGCAAAAATTGTTCCACCTGATGAGCATTTTCTGCTGAGAGAATAAATTTGAAGATCTGAAACACCTGATGTGGAACTCTGCACCATAACACATATAGGAATGACGTCTTAGCAAAAGTTGTTCGGTCTGATGGACATTTTCTGTTGACTTAAAAAAATCGAAGATCAGAAACATCTGATATGGAAATCAAAGCTATCACTAATTTCACTGTATAATCTATACATATAATAAAATCGTAGGAAAGTCAAAACTGTACATTGAATATTTTTTTAAAAGAATACTTGGGGCGTGATCTACAATCGATATCGAAGCCAAAAATATAGTTTTTAGAATTTTTGTCTGTTTGTCTGTATGTATGTCCGGGATAAACTCAAAAACTACTGCATGGATTTACTTCAAATTTTGCATGAGTATTACTAAGAGGTCGGGTCAACATATAGGCTACATATTATCACGCTATCACCTACGGGGGAGGAGCTGTGAATCTTTATTTTTCTTACGCATTCTGTGACAGCGTGTAATCTAACGACGCATATTTAAATGTTGTTTTTCAGTAAGCCATGCTATTATCTAGCTTTACACTATGAAAACTACGCCATTTAAGTAATTTGGGCCGAGAAACATAGTTTAATGAATGTTAGTAGTATAAAGAAAATTTTGAAGCAGCGCCCGCCATCTATGAGATTTCATTAAAATCAAATCAAGTTACATGTTGACACTTTTTGGAAATTAATAATTTAAATTTTATCATATTGGCGAGGTTAGTAGTTAGTTATTCTTAAAATTCATAGATGGCAATGTTCATTTTCTTCATAAAACTTTATAGTTCGTTTTGAGAAATTCGAGTTCCAACAAAACCCTCAAAATTTTGAGCAGAGTTGAGGAAGACAATTAAAAAAAAACGCGGTGTTAAGTATTACAAAAAAGTTATGTTCCTACTGGAGATGAAGTCGAAGTAACTGATGAACGCGTGCTGAACACCTGTCTCAGTTCACTTCAAGATGTGGTCATTTCTATCGGCGGCAATCCACTGATCGAATATGGGTTACCAGCTCCCCAATCATCACCGCATCAAGACCGTGGAAATCGGGAGTATAACGCTGAGACAAATTACGATCCGGGCGAAATGACCACCACACGAAATGACCATGTCGCTTTGTTCTCTTCAGAGTAAAAACAAATTTATGACACCGTCCTTGAAAGCGTTGGGCATAACCAGGGTAAAATGTTTTTCTTGGATGCTCCTGGTGGAACAGGAAAAACATTTGTTACCACTGACATACTTGCAGAGGTCAGGAGGCGAGGCAAAATTGCTATTGCTGTAGCGTCGTCGGGAATCGCTGCCACACTGCTTCCGGGTAGCAAGACAGCACATGCCATGTTTAAAATTCCCATCGATTTAGAGAGCGCCGAAACGCCTGTTTGTGGTGTGACACGTAACAGCGATAAGGGACACGTGCTCAAGGATTGCTTTCTGATCGTATGGGATGAGTGTACGATGGCCAATAGGAAACCAGTTGAGGCCGCGGACAGAACCCTGCAGAACATCCGCAGTAACGAACATTTGATGGGTGGTGTCACAGTTCTGTTCAGTGGCGATTTCCGGCAAACGCTTCCCGTGGTGACACGGGGATCGAGGGCTGACGAGGTGAATGCTTTGTTGTGGTCACGAGTTCGTACGCCGCGCTTGACCATTAATATGAGAGCTCGGCTCGACGGCAATGCACGTGCTCAACAATTCTCCGATGTCCTTCTAAGTATTGGCGAAGGAACTCTACCAAAAGAGGTGGTGCTTCCAGACTCTCTCGGTAGAGTGGTATCCAGCTTAGAAGAACTCTTTACATTTTGGCACCTGGCAGCCTAACTACCAACGTAGTTTATAGGGAAGTGTTGTAAGGTATGATACCTTTGTACGTATTTTTACTCTTTTGTGTACTGGAATGTATTCCTGAATTATTTTCTCTATTTCCTTCAGTCACATCTTATGACTGAACTCGGCAGGATTCCCATATAACTCTCTTCACTTGCTTCGCTTGCAAAAAAAACTTATATTTTAATGCTATTTTAAAAGTTGTTTACTTATAATGCTATAGCGACACGGGCATCTTAGGTATTTTTGGTGCTGTAGA
Organism: Amphipoea lucens; assembly: GCA_947508005.1. Lineage (NCBI taxonomy): Eukaryota > Metazoa > Arthropoda > Insecta > Lepidoptera > Noctuidae > Amphipoea > Amphipoea lucens. The sequence continues at coordinate 6,334,594 of OX382373.1, read as the reverse complement.
GCCTTCACGCAGACGACGTCGCGGGCAGCAGCTAGTTTGAAATAAATGCTTTGACTTTGACTTTGACGATCCTGCATACTTATCTTTTTTGTTGACTGTACATGTTAGTTCATATTATTTGTCTAGGATTAGGATTTATTATCGGATCGCTAGGCATCTATCACATCCAAGTTTCCGTATATTATCTAAAGTGACCAGGAACGCCTTTTACATTATAAACCACCGTATGGGTCGTTTTACAATGGCGCTCAAATATTGAGCACCATTGTAAGATTTAAAGTGCTCGTAAAATGTAACGTGGCTAGATTTTACAGCAACTATCTCTTCATATTTTCTTCGTTTTACTTATTTACTTACTGAGAACATTATTATGATAGTTATTTTTTCATTTATTTGAAATATTAAATACCAAAAATTTGCACTGCGGTAATCTAATAAATTCCAGACGGACTTTTAAATCGGCGATAGATCTTAGCAAGTAGCATGACAATCTCAATTTCACGTTATGTGTATTTTTAGTCCATAGATACAGACACCAGCAGCCTAATTGCGGAACGCCAAATCGTCAAATGATTCTGATCAGTTGGCTTCATTTCTATCACAATTGGCTTCATTTTACGATTTTCGAATTGCGAAACTCTAGTTTCTGCGCAGGGCCTTAACGTTCATAATTGGTTTCATAATAAACTAGAGTTTAGCAATTCGAAAATCGTAAAATGAAGCCAATTGTGATAGAAATGAAGCCAACTGATCAGAATCATTTGACGATTTGGCGTTCCGCAATTAGGCTGCTGCACATCAAGCTACCCCAAACTGTCAAATTTTCCCAATAAACTTTGAACCTTATACTTTAGCGATAAAGTTGAAAATCTATTAAAGAAATTTGACAGATTGTAGTAGCTTGATGTGCTGGCGTCTGTACATATTAGTACCAGAGACAAAAGTTATTGCTAATGGGCTGTGGCTTCCAGTTTAATCTGTCAAGCTCCGCTAATGAGACACAATTGATTTTCTATTGTTTCGTCGCCAATCGGCGAACTGCGCCGCTAGACCGGTTAAATGAAAAAAAAAAAACAGAATATATTTAATTCATCCTTCACTCTTTTAACACAATATTGCTTATACGGAGCTACCTTCATTGCAAACTTGCGAAGCAACAAAAAATTTTATTAAAAAGGTTTGCTCTCAAATAAACATTGAAATGCCATTTGTTTTTTCTTCATTCTTTTTTCTTTACTTATTTATTACAAGTTTGGTCCATACCATCAACAAAAATTAACTGAAGAAAAAAGATTTACGTAAAAGAATCTAGGTAGTAAAACTACGATGTTGCCTCAGGGACACACGATGCAATACTACCTGAAAATTGCTCTTTATAAACTGTTTCATGAAACTTCTCGTGTGAATTTTCAACATTTTAGTTAGGGAATATCTGTGTCTGGGGAGCTTTGTTTTACAGCGCTTATTTACTCCAATACATCTCTACGTAAATAGTTGATACTCGAATTTATAAGCCCGAATCTATTGGCGGTGATGGTTCCTTCATTTCTCCGATATTAGCGAAAAAGGCTTCAATAAAAGTAACAAGTTTATTACAAGAATTTCTCCGAAGCGCCTCGGACTGTTTTGACGTAATTGACGTTTCCTCCCATTCAGGAAGATACGAGTAGTTCTGTAGTGATTGGCTACAATTCTTTTTTATTATTTTACCAATATTAGGCATTTTTTCCGTAAAGAAAATTTATAATGTAAATATTATCTGTACCAAGGCTGTTGCCTTATGAGAATTAGTAGAAGCCCAAAATTGGTATAATTTCAGTAGGTACCTATCACAGTTTACAACCATTTTTTCTTTAACAAGAATGAGATTTTTTCTTGTTGTAAGACAGAACAAAGGGCTGAAACTGATTGGATTTTTTTGCACCTAGGTACATCTTATTTAGTATCTAAATATTTTGTTCTAGATTATTTAAATTTAAATTATTTTTAGGATAGAATAGATGATATTTCTATAAACAAACTATAAACGTGGTTTTAGGTATATCTTTGTTACAGGTAAATAGCCTAAACGAGCAATGTCAGCTGTAAAAGGTACGTCCTGCAAAGAGTGGAGTCCTAATGACCTGAGATGGGGCAAAAGATTACCTAGCAACAGAGACACCCTCTCTGTAGCAATTACAGATAAGCTCAGTACTGCTGAGTGTAGTCGACAGGCGACATCATAAGGGCGGTTTGTTGTATAGTCTTTCTCTGCATTTGCAATTAATTAAATATAAATTAGAACGAATTGCTATAAAGGTATTGTTGTTGTTGAATCTTAGTTATTGAGCAAAATATTTGTTCAAAATTGCAGCAGAAGAAATTTTTTTAGAATATATACTCTTGTCTATTATGTGAAAAGCTAAAAGTCAGTTTATTGAAAAAAGTTGTTGTCAATTTAATAACATGTAAAAATGATAGTGTTAATCGACTTTTGATGCTGACTGTACTATGTTATAATAAAAATATGTATGTTTAGGTTAAGGTATATATGGGCCTGCGTCGCCTGAAATAAATAAATATTCACTGTACAGCCAGAAGTACTTGCGTACCGGAAGACGTAGCGTTGGAAGGCCTCCCACAAGGGTGAAGGCCGCAGGAACTCGTTGGATGCGAGAAGCACAAAACCGGTCGAAGTGGAGGTGCTTGGGGGAGGCCCATTGCCAGCAATGGACGTCTTTCGGCTGAAATGATGATGATGATAATACAACCAGATAACTATGATAAATATAATCCTATTATACCAAGTCTTGTTTGTGGTATATACGTGCTTTCGTAATCAGGTTGTTTTACGAGCATAAATTAGATGAAAAGTAAGTTAAATGATACACCACACATTACACAACACCTACTGTTCCCGCACATTAAATTCATACTGTTGTGAACCTTTTAGTTAATTAGACTTTATTTCATGATTATCTTTAGTGTATTCTAGTAGTTGCTTGTAATAAATCGTGTTCTGACAGAATATACTACTTGACGTTAGGGAGTGTGCAAAAGGTAAACATAAAACAAGAAGCCTTTAGGTACTCCTTCAATGTATTATCTATAATTAAATAGATCTAAAACATCACGATTGTCAAAAGTTTATACAGAAATAAAACGTTACTGTTCTTCAAAGACTCGTACCAATTAAGAAATTAAAGTACCAAAAAGGAACAGAAATACTATACTACTAATGGCTGATTTTTCAATCGAATGATAATTTTTATTCGCGGAATAAAATTGACGTCTGACAGATTTTGTATGGAAGAAATGTCAAACATTTTAAATTATTCTTCGGATTAAATTATCTGGCGTTGGAAAAATCAGCCCTTAGTCGTAAATAACGTTACGTGATGCGTTTAAATGTAATATTATAAAGTTTTCAAAATTTCTTAAAGTTATTTAGAATTTACAAACATTTTTTCCAGTGTTTATCTGTGTTTCCCCTGGCTTAGTTAGTGCCGCGTCTCGGTGACACGAGTATGGCTGGCTCTAAGTCGCTCGAGGCGGCCGGAGATCAAAGTGACGGCACTCGCCACGGAATAGCTGGCCTATGTAGTCTTCTTTTGGACATAGTCAGGCCCAGGTAGGTTAGAAAGAAAGAAAAATAGGTTTATTTGTCACAGAAACACGTGCATACAGAAAGATAACTAATTCTAATAACATTAAAAATGGCAGTGGTTAGTTTCAGAGCAGCTCTTAACATCGTGAATAATGTATCACATTACAGCCTACTACCAAGACAGAGGAACATGTTTAATAACAGAGGTACCCTCAAGGGAGTACACACAGTCATACAGTATTAGCAACATAATTTAAAGGTAAACATTTGAAACATTAAGTAACAAGTCGACGGGTTGGACTGACGAGTTAATAGGCTCACGTGCTTACTGAGGGTTTATGTTGATGTTGCAAATTATAGTTTAAATGAGAATATACACATTTTATGTTGTGAACCGTCACGGCGTAGTAAGCCTACGTGTGCTACGCTGTCGTAGCACAAACATAATGATATGGTACCCATATATTGACTCAATATTTCGACAATAGTTTTAAGTTCAATGTAAAACAACTTCACTGTTCTTATGAAATCTTATATCCAAAGCGATATCAAAAATAATCGAAAGAACATCTTAAAACAACTAGCTTTTTAAAAACTTGCGGACGTTTTTCCATTTTATCGTCGCCCGGTCGAGTGAGTCGTTTGATAATTCCCAGAGCACAGATTGTTTGAAAATCCGGAACTTTCAAGTCTCAAGACATGCATTATGTAACAACAAGTTTGTTTTAGCAAAACAATCTCTTAATTCGCTAATACCTTCCTGGTTCTTGGAACAAAATGTTTTCGTTACGTAATGTTATGTTTAAAGGGCTTCTGGGTGATCCGACAACCAGTCTTATCAAGGGATCGTATTACCCAGTCACTAATAGATCGTGGAGGTCAGATCCATGTAAAATACTGGTATTCAGCTTAATCTGCAGCCTAATTGCGGAACGCCAAATCGTCAAATGATTCTGATCAGTTGGCTTCATTTCTATTCACATTTGGCTTCATTTTACGATTTTCGAATTGCGAAACTCTAGTTTATTATGAAACCAATTATGAACGTTAAGGCCCTGCGCAGAAACTAGAGTTTCGCAATTCGAAAATCGTAAAATGAAGCCAATTGTGATAGAAATGAAGCCAACTGATCAGAATCATTTGTCGATTTGGCGTTCCGCAATTAGGCTGCTGGTTAGACTGTATAGTCTGTATACAAACACACAAATTGTTCGAAAAAGGCTAGGCAGATAAACTGGGTCGCTTTATCTTATTTTGAGATGGTCATAAACTAAACAATAACTTAGTTTGAAATCAGCTTATGAATACTCATACCTACTCATTGCAGTCAGGGGACCTGGACGGTTCCTTGGAACAGTTTTTCACAGGTCCCCCGACTTCGTTGAAACGATTGGTTTTCAGTTTTCAACTTTTGGGCACAATGGCAGTTTATTTGCACAGTAAATATTATAATCTATTTAGTACTTACCTAAATTCATTCACTAAAATCATTTAGCTTGTTTTTGATTTTTTAGTTCAATTTTTTAGTTCACTTTTAGACAAGGCAGGAGTGTTTTTTTTTTCAATTATTTAAGCAATAAAACGGTTCCTGAATTACTCTTTTATCGAAAAATAGAACGGTCCAAATATTAAGACTAGAATGTAGGGCAGCAGCTGTAATAGTAAACCACACCACATAACTACATGCGTATACAATTTATTATAATAGTCCTTATAATAATTTGGACGGTTTATTTTCTGTGGCTTCCTTCAAAAGCTCCGAAGTACGTACCGCAAATATAAATAAAAAAGTTAAAAGTCTTTCTAAAAATACTAAGTCCTACTTAGTATTTTTAGAAAGACTTTTAACTTTTTTGGACGTGAATGTAACAGGCGAGGAACCCAGTTCTACCGGTAAGTTATGCCTTCTTAAAAACAATTTATGTACCTGAAGGAATCAGAATATGAATAAAGGAGGACGAGGACGAGGTGTTAAATATGCGTTAAGTAGGACAAATGGGGCTTTGTTGAATATTACGAAGAGTCCCTGTTAACCTCAATTATAACTTGGTAAAATTATACATATGTCGCAACAAACTGGTTTAGTTATCCGTTTTGGGCGGCCGTTCAAATAGCGGCCTGAATTATATTCAATATTATAGTTTAGGGTGGAACTGTAACCAATTAGGCGAGAGCCGAATTGGTCGCAGTAACTAAGACAGGGCATCCTGACCAAATGGGTTAGGTTAGGCTAGAACTGTGATCAACCGCGTGCGAGCAAAGAGAGCGAGGCGAACACTACTTCCAAAGGCCAGGCGGTTAAATAAACGGCTAATTTAACCAGTTGGCTGCGACACATATATTATGATGAATTACCGTCAGAAAAATACATCATACACCAAGAGGTATATAGGTAAGGGATGATTTATTGATATTTCAGCGCAGTTTGAACATAAGTAAGGCAACAGGTGCAAACTGTGATCACTTTCGAAGTGCTTTTAGTTGATATTACTGCCAATCCAAACCATGTCACCCGTTTACCTATAGTGGGGAGCTTATTATGTAATAATAGTGTACAAAAGTAGCCACTTTCCCTGAAACTAGAATGTCAACACAATTTAATCCCTAACCTGTACTTCTTTTAGGTCCACGATGCATCGTAGTTCTTAAGATAACCCATTTGAACTTGATGCAGCAAACTTAGATTGTTTCAACCTTTTTAAGAATAAAAGCAGATTTTTTTCTTAAACTTGTTATATTATATAAAGTCTGACGGAGTATTTTGTAGAGCGCAACTTAAAGCTAATATCATTTGTCTTGGCTCGCGTCCTGGAGAACTAGACTTCTGTTTTCAGTTCAGTATGAACTTATTGTGATACTCTTAGTTATATACCTAATTGTTCTCTTAATGCCAGTAGTGTAAGGTTAAGCGAATTAGTGCAGTGTTTTTTATGGGTGTAGGTACGAAAATGAACATGTAAAAAGTATTCACAAAATGATAATTCCTTTCAGATTACTCTCGATGCAGTTGCGTAAGAACTTTTTGATGTCATCTTTCTAAATATCTCTTAGTAAGTATTTCAGTAGACAGCCACTGTGCATTACATTACAAAAGATTCATAGGAGTATAAATCTCCAAGCACATGAACTGAAACTTATACAATCAGCCTATAAAGTTCCCACTCCTGGGACACAGGCCTCCGCTCTGTGAGAGGGAGTGGGCCATAATCCACCAGGCCAGTTTTTTGGTTTTAGAATTTATGCCGGTTTCCTTTCGTTTTCCTTTACCGTTTCGACAGTAGTGATGCTGAAATTCAATACGCAAAGTAAAGGGCCTGGCTGGATTCAAACCACTGGGCCACCACTGCTCAGCCGAAAATTAAACAGTAGTAATTACTTATTGTGTAAATGTTTAAAATTCCATATTAAGGTGTACCGTTTATCATCTAACGTCTGTATTCATAGAGAAGAAGAGCAAGGGGTTGCGTGTGACAAGTGAGAATGTGAACATGCTATACCAACGTACCTACTCCACGTTTTTAAATCCTATGATTTCTAAACGAGTTTCGGCTTACCGATGTTTCAGTCAGTATTCATCGTTCTTTTTGAGAAAAGCTGTTAAAAATAAATAAAAGAAACCTGATTTGTAACATCAAAGATTCACTCGCACAAAGGATTTGAATTTATACCGATTCCTTTTGACGTTTCATTTCGTTTATTTTCGTGTTAAAGGCAGTAAGAGCCAAGACGCCATAATGGCAGCGTTTTTCACCGCCGCGGTATCAAGACTTATCAAAACTCGCCGCCGCCGCCGCGGTGCGAGTAAGAGTTCATAAAAATCCAAGGGTAACTAATACAGTGGCACCGCAGCGGCGCCGGTGGCGGTGCCACTGCAGCTTTGGCATAATGTGTAAACGGCCTTAGTAGTCGAAGATATTCATGGCTCCTTTATTACAAGTATGTCAGGGTACTTTGAGGAAAATATTAAGATCACCAGCCGGAAAATTGTGAGGCTCACTATTATAGTGGCTTTTATTCGACCGTAACGGTTCTGAGCGTAATTTATTATACGGTAATGTATTAAGTTAAGTACATTGTTAACATTTTTCAGTAGCGATAAGGAAACATAATTTACTAGAAAGTTACAAGTTACGAGTACCTACATCGCTGATACGCTAATTGGGTTTAAAATCTTGACCGGTTTATAATACTTGGTTTTGAAAAGAACAAATAAAATATGGTTATATACATGAATTACGAGGAATTATTATAAAATACATAAAAGTTATTCGAGCCATCTCTTTGATGTTTTTGAAGTGAAAACTTCTTTAGCGGCGTTGAACACTTTTTGTAATGGGTAAAAAATGTTAAACTCGCGTCAGGGCATCGCGTCAGGACACGTGACCGTCAGGAGAGATTTCCCCCCCCCCCATCTCTTTCTACGGCGGCGCCAACCGAAGTGAACCAAGTGAGACACGACAAAGATGGCCGAAGAAAATGACATTTGACGTACAAATGTTTGAAAAGTCAGTTTCGTAAACAATAGTACTTCGAGGAGCCGCAGTTGTATTTAATTTATTTTGAACTTCTGTTTAACCAATTTAGTTTATTATTATATACCTACCTACAATACAAAATAGAAGCGACGAAAAATATAACGAAGCACATTATAGCAACAAGAAATACTGTGGGACATTGCTGCTTTTGTGTGAAAACAATGCTTCCGTGTCGACCACGGAAGTTTACACCCTGCAGGGAGATGCTCCAGTAGGGTGTGGCTGTGAAGCTATGTTGCAAAACATGCTCCACGTCCTATCCTGCCTTATTTGTTCTACCCAAAACATGCAGTCAAAGTGACCTCTGCGCTGCCACCGACGACAACGTGGAAGTGGCAATATTTTGAGCCAACAAGATCTAAAGTAAAAGAGAAGAAATTTAGGTAGTAGTTCATTAAGAAAAAAGCTTGTATACAAATATCAGTTTATTTTTATAATACTTGTATGCACCGGGACTTACAGCTTAGTACGGCTGTTATTCCAAATGCATACAGTGTGGCTAAGTTTGTAACACAATTGAGCCTGGTATCTATGGTTACCTCACCCTACTGATTATAAACCTACAGCAACTACTTAACACCCTAGTTATCCTAACACCCTAACCTATCATACAAGCCTACGGGAGACCTACGGGAACAGACAGAATTTGGGTAGGAATAGGGGTTTGTGTACGTCGTGCAATGTGTACACAGGAAATAGTTTTGTCATTGCCGGTCCCACAGACTCATAGAACTGGTGATGGCTAAAGGTGTCTTGGCCATAGTGAGAGGAATTATGGAAGATGAATCAAACTCTACTCCAGCTTGATGACTAATTTATTCATTTACTAATTACTAATTTATGTGGAACGAATATATGTCGCTCTTGACGCTGACGCTGGCGTATGTAACTCTTGCCTGTTCACGGCTGAACAATACTCTAAACTCTAATTTGGCTTCTAAAACTTGTGCAAGCAAAACAAAATTTTTAAAATGTTTGCTTTTCATTTGCCATCTGTGCCATCTCTTCTGTAGGCCGTTTCGTTTTCTGCTATTCGTAGTGAAGCACCATCTTTACTAGTCCTATTGACCTGAAATAAAAAACTAATGTTATAAATTCTTTCTCTTCATTATCTTATTTATACTGATTTAATTAATCAGTAGCGGCATCAAAATAACAGTCATTATTATTCTTATGGCGGGTTTTTTTTTTGTTACAATGAGTTTTGTACAGGCAAACGAAATTCTTCGTAAAATTGTAAATTGGATAGGCACCTAATTCGTAAATCATGCCAGGCTGCCCCTGTTTAGCGTTAGTGCGTGTGTCAGTGTTTTTATTTTCTATTATGGAGACCTCTCCCTGACCAATTCTTCCAAAAAATCTAAGGATTAGAAGCAAAAGCAAGCATAAGTATAAGAAATTGAGAATGTTTACAAAACATAACTTACTTTGAACACATTTTAGCTGTAACAGTAGGTACACACCTTATCCTCCTCCAACCAATATTCAATTCTTTGCCCTTTACTGCAACTAGTCTCCGGTCTTAATTTCATTTATTTTAAATACAAAAAAAATATTCAAAAGTTTTTTAGTTTGACACATACAATATCAAATTGTTTTATTGACATATTCATATTGTTTCCATGACTACCATGACGTTGTCGCGTCAAAACTGTTGAAACTGTAGACAATAAATTAGTTTTTCATACGTAATAATGTCTATGGACACAAATATTCGGTTCGTAGACAGATATTCTCGTATGCCGATTTAATGTGTTGGCCAATTTGTTGGATGACTTCATTATAATGGCAACATTTAGAAGTTGTAGGACATTCTAGTTATATAACGTTTATGAAGCGTTTATGAATACAAAATTTTATCGAATGTTTTAAAGGCCTATTGAGCATTTTAACTAATGAATGGTTTAAACCTTCAATAGGCTTTTTTTATGAATAAGACCGAAAGTGTTTAAAATATGGAAATTGAACAAAGTGCATCTATTAATGAAAAAAGTGACGCAGAAATATTGAAAAAAAATGAGTAATATTAATTAAATTAATAATTGATTTCATCATCATCATCATCATTTCAGCCGAAAGACGTCCACTGCTGGACATATGCCTCCCCCAAGCACCTCCACTTCGACCGGTTTTGTGCTTCTCGCATCCAACGAGTTCCTGCGGCCTTCACAAGGTCGTCAATAATTGATTTATTTCAACGTTAATATTCAAGTTTTCACTTCTGCCGGCACTCCCGGAGTGCAACCCGTCTTTTTTTTTATCAAGAACTCGCCATCAAATCAAATATTTCTTGATTTACATTTTTTTCGTTACAATTAGTTTGCTCGACGTAACTCAAAAAATAAACCATAAAGAAAGCTGCTAATAGGGTCAAGTGCGAAACAAATTTTATATTTTATACCAAATTATGCAAGAGTAAACTCGAAAGCTGACATAATTCTGACAAGGAAAAGAAAAATACAGACATGAATAACGAAATAAAATGTTACAGTCAGAAGTAACGAGAACAGACGTCGAGGTGGCAAATAATAAAGACATTATTCATTAAAAGTCTCACAGCGGACTTTCTAAAAGGCAAATGAAATAATAAAAGTGTACAGGTAACTGGTAATTTGAACACGAAGCCAGAAATTGTCGATTTCAAAAGGTGGAAATATTCTGCTTCAGATTTCAATGTTAATTTAACAGCTCAACCCAAAGAGGTTATGAGCCGAGTTTTAAGGCTTTTGACCGTTTTGTATTTTGGGATTTCACCAAAATGTCTGGTACAGAAAAAGTAGAATACGAATGAGTAGATAAGCACTAAAATTCACATATCAATTTATAGTTTGCAGTGCTCCATAAATCTGTCCCTCTGTGACAACCGTAAACGACAGTTTTGGATAATTTGCGAGCTGGTTGCCGCGGTTAGTCGATTAAATTCGTGTCAAAGGTGAAACTGTTCCATCCAATTCAATCTACATCGATTCTGAGAAATCTTTGGTATCGAGAACGTTGATGCAATTCGAGTATAATCCAACTTTAATATTATAAATGTGAAAGTTAGCATGTTTCAATGTTTCTTAATCACGCAAAAACAGCTGAAAGGATTTGAATGAAATTTGGCACACAAATAGTTTATATTATAACATGGATTACCACATAGGATACTTTTATCCCGGTTATTTAAATCCTTTGTTATAGCTGATACGGCAATGGAAACAAGAGAATTTAATTAAGAGAGCTGTCTGCTGTCCGGTAACCGATATTTTATGCTAGACTTTATTGTTCGTCTACTTGAAATTTATTTCTTTGCACAGTTCACCACATGTTTTTCTTCATGGAATACAATGAAAATATTCCGACTCAAACAATGTGAGCCCAGCGGCAACGTCATCGTGTACAGTTGCGTTCAGTATCGCAGTATACGTACACACGCGAACACGCGCACAATGTGCATCACTTTGACGACGATATCTCACGCTGTTTTTTTATTTATTCTCTAAAAAAATACAATATTTTTTTCTTTTACGATATTACTCGCCAAACTTTCGAGTTTGATGGCGAGAAGCGTCGCGTATTGTTACTGTAATGAACGAATCACAACACAAATGACGGTGTTACATAATTATCTACTATGAAAATTAAAATTGGACACAACATCGATGGTGTGTTCTAATGCTACAGGATAATTTTCTTTAAAAACACAAGCCTGGAGAGAAAAGATACTTAAATATTCACAAACAATAGTTAGCTATGGTCGACGTACTAAAAGATTAATCAAATCTGTGACCTCCAGAAGTCTACTAGGCATTTCCAGCATATTATACCAACTCCCCAATATTCACAGATTAGTATTTCGTGCGCCACACAGATTATTAAGAGTGATTAAGAGGTTTAATCATCTGTTACTTATTATGTCATGAACTAAGACAGCTGCTGCTGGTTATTAGGTTTTGATTGCCTGCTTAGTTAACCTTTTAACCGCTTATGTCGGATTAATCCGACAAATATTTTCGTGTCCATTCCATCAGAGTCGTATATATGTTACGGGCAACGTGATTAACTTTGCATTATTAATAAGGACCGGCCATTATTAATAATGCCCAAGAGCGATAGGCAAAGTGATTAATTTATCACTTTGACCGGCCATTATTAATAACGCCCGACGGCCCGTGGTCCATGTAATAAGTCAGTGTTTGAGATAGCTTGAATTTATCACTTGGACCGGGAAAAATTTCCTATTGCAGAAATAGGCCAAAGCGTTCGAGTAAGGATACCAGATGTATATCGAGCCAAGACGGATAGTCGTAATATAATTGCTATTATTATATCTGTCGAAAAAGAAAAACTTTACAAACTAGGAACTAGACACGGTATTTTAAACCAACTGTACTCCAGAAATGAGTTTATTGTGTGTAAAGAAAAGTTCATTTCGATCGACGAAGTTCCAAAAGTTGATATTACTCTTCAAGAATGTGCTCGAAGAGACTCTCATTTTGATGGACAAGGCTTCCAGCATTGTAACTGTAGTGGTGACTGCAATTCAAAACGTTGTAAATGCAAGAAATCAAACATTCTTTGCAATTCCAAATGTCACAAAAGCTCATCTTGCAAGAACAAATAATTCTAAACTTAATAACTTTCTTGCACAGTCCTTAATTATTAGATATTTCTGTTGATTTTTTTCAGTTTACTAATTATTAAACTATTGTTCTTAAGTAATATTTTTATCAAAATAAAAGTACGTAACTACTGATGTTGTTACATTTTTAACTGTTTATTTTTTAACTACTATGTTCAATAATTTATTTTTTGTTAACTTTTCATGAAAATTTTGTAAGTTTAATTTCATTTAATAAACAAAAACGCTACAGTTCACCTATTTTATTACTTTGCCCAAGATAGGGTGGGCATTATTCATAATGGCCGGGAAAAGTGATTAATCATGCTGTTTTAATCACATTGCCCAATTGAGTCGGGCATTATGAATACAGACCGGCCATTATTAATAGTGCCCGGACTTATCAAATTGCCCGTAACATATATACGACCAAATAACACAGCTCGTTTAATCTGTATTATTATTACATCATCACAGCTCGTTTCATCGGTATTTATTTTTCGTTTTTTTTTTTCGGGCGCTGGCGGCATGATAACTGATATAAAGTCGGGCGATTAAAAGGTTAATGAATGGTTTAACTTGATTGACGTTGATGGGTTTGTGGTTTAAGTTAGTAGTGTAGATCAATGTGCAACTTGCCTGAATCAGCCTATAATGTTCCCACTGCAGTGCTGGGACACAGACCTCCTCTCTGTGAGAAGGAGGGGGCCGTAATCCAAAATGCGGACCCAGTGCAGGTTGGTAGATGTCACAATTTCTTCGAATTTTTCGTTCTAGGACATGCCAGTTTCCTCACGATGTTTTCCTTCACCGTTTTGAGAGCAATGGTGATAAAATAATTTAGACAAAGTAAAGCGCCTGTCTGGGTTCGAACCTACGACCTACAACTCGTAAGTCGCGACGTTTACCACTGGGCCATTACGGCTCTACCCCCAGGAAGGCAACTAATATATTCCCACCATCTTACTACCAATATGTTTATTGCTTGCTCCCCTTAGAATAAAGACATTCAATTAGATTTATTGTCATAATAAAACACGAATTTATGAAACGAAAAAAACAGGGAAGACGTTGTAAAACATTTGTATTTACTTGCCACTTCCTATGATTATGGTAATACTTTATGCGTGGCATAGGAAACTACGTGAAAGACGAATTCGTTTGGTTTCATAATTACGCATTTATTTACATGTTACCTTAATGTAAATAACAACCATGTCTGATCATGTTATTCCTTACTGTTAGGGGAAACAATTGACAACATTTCAAACCTGACACGACCTTAAAACAAAAATACTATTTTTTTATTTTCGTATCCTGAGTTCAAATATATAATTTTTTTTTTTATTTCTAAATTTCTAAGAAAAAAAATAAAAATCAAAAAACATGTGATGACGTCACATAAACGGCGGAATGAGGTAGTTACCTTTGCGCATTCCAATGTCTTTGATTGAAAACATTATATCAAACAAGACATGTTAATGTCACCTAAGAAGTGTAACTAGAAAACAACTAAAAAACTTCAACAATATTTTTTCCTATCAACTCGACACGCTGCTTACTGTTAATATTATCAATTTTTGATTGATATTTCGGCTATAAAATGGATCCCAATGAAAAATATATGCCAATGACGGAACCAAAACAACGACTGAGACAAGAGTGACATCCAACAGTTTTTTTGACGGGTCACAATAAAGCAAAGGTAATATCGCCATCCTACCGTCATCTGGCACTTACGTCTTTTTAGAATACACCGAATTTCAAAGTTAAAATTATGAATGAAATGTACATAATTTCGAAAAACGAAAAAATATGGGTGCCCTAGATTTGAATTTACTTTTATATGACGTAATAATACATGCAGGTTAAAAATATGAAATGTTGTCAATTGAAACCTTTTCAAGCTTTAGCAAGCTTTTTTATTCAAAGTTCAAACGACGGAAAGATCACTGGTGAAAATGGATAGGACGTAATGGATGACTCAATATTACGGAGTACGATTGCCACCCAGTATGATGCATCTCCCTCTGCTTTAAGGCTGTCAGGTGAATAAGCTCAGGCATTCCATTATTGCGTTTGATGTTAAAATGATAAATGTGGTGCGCGGATCACATTTTATTCATCTGGCAATGTAATAAATGGACCAGTCAGTCAAAGTGTAAGATGGGGTAAGAATTATATTTTAAGTGTTGGAATCACTCAGGCGATCCATACTAATGGAAGAATGAAAGACGCAGAAAAAAATAGAATTCGAATGAATAGTATTAAGTAAAAACACTACTTTGCAGTAAAAATTGACGAATTAATGGAACCAGAGAAACTGGCGAATTTATGACGTAGTTGTAAAAATTCTATATACATACTTATCTTATTTACCTATCTATTATAATTTTTAATGTTACAGAAAATAAATGAGGTTTCTTCACTACATACAGAGCTCATTTTCCTTTGTGTCTACAGTTTACAATAGTTTACAAAGTTTTTCAGTAAAAACTGAATTTCCAAACATTTTGTCGCAAAAACTCTTCTGCTCGTAATAAGTAGCACGGTGCCGACATCTATACTGAGGTCATATCTTTAAATTCATTTATTGTTTTTCACAGGAGGTCAGTTCTTAATCCATACTAATATTATAAATGCGAAAGTATGTCTACCTGTCTGTCTGTTACCTCCGCTTAAACCGCTGAACCGATTTAGATATTGTTTGGTATAGAGATAGTTTGAGTCCCGGGGAAGGACATATGATAGTTTTTATCCCGATATGCCCACGGGAAACTTATACGGGTGAAACCGCGGGGCGCTACTTGTTATTACATACAGGTTCGGTGTAACAAACCTATATATTATCATGTGACGTCACGCCTATTATGTTGATTGAAACGCTCCAGTAAGCCGCTTCTTTATTTTCACACAGTGCTACGCTTTTCGTTTATTACTAGGAATTCCTTTGACTTTCCATTTATTCAGAAAAACTCAAACTCAAAGCATTTATTTCTATTAATCTGTAAAGCTCCGCTAATGAGACACAATTGATTTTCTATTGTTTCGTCACCGATCGGTAATGCGCGGGGCTCGACCGGTTAAATCATGTACAGGCACTTTTGAATTATCAAAATTAAATAGTCGGTCAGTTAGTCAGAAAGATGAAGCTAGTTGCCCATTCCAAAACGAAGATCTCTATGGAGAAGAACGGGCAAAAACTCCATGGAAACTCTTTTAAATCAAGATATTACAAAATTACAGAAACATGTGAAGTTTCTCTTGTCTTGAATGTAATCTTGAATGTAAACATTTTCTTCGACTCGTGTGACAGTGAAAAGCTGTATTTATATAAAAGCAGACAAAGATAAAGGAACTATTATTATAACAAGCTAATATTTTGCAGAACTTTATGCTTATACCTATGTCTTTAGATTTCGTAGTTCACTACGAAAGTCCCCTCATGTCTAGAATCTCGTCGAAAGATTTCTATTTATTCAAAAAGTAATATTCTGAAGTAACCTAAAGTAATAAAATGTAAGTGGAACATAAACATATGACTTTTTTATTAACTTTTGAATAGGTGTTCTTTGAAAATATGAATATGTAGAGTAGCATTTTCAAAGACGTTGCTTTGAAATACCATAACATAAACCGTCATTTTCATGTATAAGGCCGGCCGCATACTTCCGGTTTCCTGATTCGGTTTCCTGATCAGGAAAATAAGAACGTACTTGTATGTGCTTAGAGACGATATTGTATGAAATGCGTGCATTCAGGGTCTCCGAATCTGAATTCCTGATCTGGAAACTGAATCAGGAAACTGGACGTATGCGGCCGGCCTAAATGTTGCAAAGGACAATTTACTGATGTGAACTGTAAATAATTTGATGTTTTTGCATAATAATGGTAGCTTCTGGGATAATATAAAAACGTTTAGCCCAAATACATTCTGTATTCATTGAGCTTCTGAAATTACAATGAAAATAATACAGACAAAATTATATCAATGTGTAGCTTCGCAACATACATAAGTACATTGGGTATATAATTATAGCTACATATTGAAACAGTGTTATGGAACACAAATTGTTGTTATTCAAATGAATTCTTGTTGATTTATACATATTTTTGAGGCTGACTGTACCAGCCTGTGAGACGACGTTGAACTGGAATATTCGCCGGTGATAAGCCGGTTAATATGATTACCGGAATAACAAAAACCCTAAGGTTGACTGGTAGAAAATGCCTAAGGCATTAAGTCCGCCTTTGTACAGCATTTTTTTTTCACTTGTGCATAAAATTTTAATAAAAAATAAATAAAATAAACACAAGTAGATGATGAACCCATAAAATTAGATTTTAAATAAATATCTTAAGTTTCGAAACGAATTTGTTTAAAAAACCAAACAACTTGTTTTTGTCGGTAATAGATCGTTTTAATATTTAAAGTTTTCGTCCGTAATTTCAGGCTAACGAAAAGTAAATTAAAACCATCAATATCTATCAGTATTTCAAAACATCTTCAGTTTGTGATTTCATCCTCCATTGACTTGAAAAAAATTACCCATTCGTGCTGAAAAGCTGTTGAATACTAATTCTGTCGCAATTTATAATCAACACCTCTCGCGGACTCCTGAGTTATTTAATAACACAATGCTAAGTCGAAGTATTTACATTTTGTTTTTCGCTCTACAAATAGTTACAGAATAACGGACACGGAATAAACAAATAATGTATTATTTAAGAGGAAATGCGGGTGGTTTTTTCTCCATAGAAACGCTCTCGCCTGTTTTCTTTCCGGTTAATGACCATAAAGCAATGATTTTTTACAGGACAATAAATATTAACTGCTTTTGTCCTATGTTTTCCTTTTTGATGATACAATATTTTTATAAGCACTAGAACCCTCAAAAAATTCCGACTTAAGCCGCTGTCAACAGAGGCCTAGTCTATAAATTTGCCAACTATTAATGAAAAAAGAAAAACTTAGGGACACAGTATATAATTATCCTTCTTACTCAGTTTATGAAATATCTTTTAAATTGGTCTAGTATTGGAGGAGGACATAGGCGAGAGCCAAACCTCGAATTATGACTTTTTACTTCGGCTTTTTCAAAAGTCTCTCCGACCGCATTTCCTCTTAAGGGGCTGGTGCAGAGGTGGGGGGTGAAACTTTGACAATTTGTTTGTTGGTGTGCTGTTGTTTGTTGTGGTCGCGCTCATTACAAGTTGGATGAGTGTTGGTGAGGGGATGTTGAATTGTTGAGAAAGTACCTATCCTACCGTTTTTGTTTTACTGGATTTAGAATGGATAAGCGTGGTGCAAGGAAACCGGCATATCCTAGAACCAAAAATTCGAGGACAACGGACATCTACCAACCCGCACTGGGCCCGCGTGGTGGATTACGGCCCGCTTCCTCTCACCGAGAGGAGGCCTGTGTCCCAGCAGTGGGAACATTATAGGCTGATTATGAAGCGTGGTGCAAACAATGTGGTTCAATTGAACAGACTTCTTACTAGATGTGACAAAACTATACCAGCCGACCTTTTTTTGTTTTTAATTTTAGTATTTATCAGTGAAAACTTGTAAATGGCTTGTATATTGTTTTGGACCACTGTATAGATTAGCTGTTAATTTCTCGAATATAATAAAATAAATAGAATACTCCCTTTCGTTGTAACCGCACTTGAAATAACTTATTACGAGACTAAAATCAGAAACAGGCAATATACCTAACTACAATAAAAACTGAAAATAATATATCAAATCAATGATTATATTAATTCGTAGACTAATCGATCCCAAACCGGTGTCTACGAATTAGTGTTCTATAAAATACAGTCCATATTCATCTCTGTTCACGCGCACACACGCTGTACTGCTGCATTGAAGCATAACTTCATATATTCACTGCCGGCTGACATTGTGCTCGCCACATTATAATACAACGCATATTGCTCAATGTCCTTTCATGATTTTTGCCATGTGACACTGAAAATGTTACTAATAATTTATTGTACTAGATAGTATTTAGTGATTGAGTGAATTCTTTGTGCATCTACAGGGTTATTGGAAAAACACAACAACCCCTTAAGAGGTCATATGACCTCTTAAGCGAAAAAAAATCAGCTGTTTTCTACATACGAGTATGTTCGTATAACTCGTCAAAATGTAGGGAACTGCTGATTTTTTTTTGCGATTTCTAGTTTGGTACCATAGTAATAGTTGTTCATAATGATGAGTACAATGATCTCTTAAGAGGTTGTTGGTGTTTTTCCAATAACCCTGTATATTTTAAGAGCTAGAGTTATTACGGTTATGGGTACAGGTAAAGTAGTACATAAATCATACGACGTACAACATAAAATGATGTTCCTTTTCCCGCAAATATGACACAAGCAAACCAAATACCAGTGCATTGTGCAGTCGATTCGATAAGATGTGTGTTACGATGCTGTCTAAGGAATGCAGAAGGTTGCTGTTAACGGAGCGGAATAGACACATTACACGAAGTTTCGAAATCTTAGATACGCCATTAGGTGTTTTTGTTTTAAGTTTAACGCAGCTAGCTTGATCAACGTAATTATTTTATACTAACTTCTGCCCGCGACTTCGTCGCATCGCATCACCTGCCCGCGCTGTCACTTCGTTTTCGCTTAGCGTTCTTTCTGACTTTTTTTGTTCTTGCTCGGATCCTACGGGTCATAGCGTGATCTTAAATAGCCTTCCCTAACCTTCCTCTAAAATTAGGCTATCAAATGCAAAAAGATTTTCTTTTTTATAAAAAAATCTTTTTATATACAGGGTGTTACGGAAAGGGTATATCATAGAAGTATAGAATATTAAAAAAAAATAATAACAGAAAAGGCTCAATCCACGCTAGATCGAATTGAATACTCCCTTTTTTTACGAAACCCCGGTTTCCTTGACGGCCGAAGCGAATCGAATCACAAAAAAAACAGAAAATTATTTCGACCAGTGTAACGTTAGAGAAAATTTAATGTAGTTAGGTATTATTGTGCTGCACTGCACTATAGTCCTCTGGGTCCTCCGTACACTTTATACTGTATCATTGTTCTGAAGGCAAGGAGCGGGCGGAGGCAGTGAGCCCTTTTTTTTTTTTTTTTTTTTATGGATGGGAAATCATCAAATGACCCCTCCCGCTCTGGGTGGAGCGAAGGGAGTGTCAGACTCTTACTGACTAAAACCCATCCGTGTTCCTTCCTTAGCCCTTTATGTTCCGGGGTAGCGGTAACCCTTTCGGACAATCCCGCACCCCCGGCAGGCTTCGGCCCTGGCAGGCCCCTTCCTTTCTGCTGACATCTCTTTGAGGCGCGCGTGGAACACAACGCGCCGTCCGGCACGGGCCTGGTCCTGATCGGACGGTGAGCTACCCATTACTCTCCGTCCGCAGGCCCGCGCCTACGGTGGCCGGGAGTCGTCACGCGGCTCCCGACGCCCGGAGCGTCTCCCGCGGCGGCTGGGGTATGAGGCTCTCTCCCTCAGCCGTTCAGCCACCTCCTTCGCTAGCATGACTGCTTCGCAGAAGGAGGTGACCGCCTCCCACTCCCTCTCGCCCCGAACCATGGCTTGAACCAGGGCCGGACGCGAGAGGTCGCCGCCGCTGTCTATCGCCTCTACGAGGGCACGGCGGTGCTCCGCCCATGCGGGGCAGACCTCCACCGTATGCTCCACCGTGTCCTCTGGGCGATCCTCGCAGTGGTGACACCCGGGCGTCTCCTCCCGCCTGATGATGTGCAGGAACCTCCCAAAACATCCGTGTCCGGTGAGGACCTGCGTCAGGCGATAGGTGAGGACGCCGTGACGCCTCTCTAGCCACTCCTCAAAGAGGGGTCTTATCGCCACTATCGTGGCGTGCCCTGCGCTGGGTTGCGAAAGTCGCTCCTTCCATGCCACCATGAGATCGCGCCGGAGGTCTGTCCGCTCCGCCGCGATTTGCCGCGGAAGCGGAGTTTCCCCCCGGCTCAGTGCCTCCGCGCGCCACTCATACAGGCGCGCTAGGACTATCGCCTCCAGATCCCATGGCGGCAGTCCGGCAAGGAGGCTTGCCGCCTCGCCCGAGATCGTGCGGTACCCCCGGATCAGCCTTACGGCTACCACCTTCTGGGGCGCGTTCAGATAGTGGGCGGCTCGCCGCCGCAGAGAACGCGCCCACACCGGGGCCCCGTATAGGGCCATGGACCGCACGACCCCCGCGTAAAGCCTCCGGCAGGAGGTGTTTGGCCCCCCCAGGTTAGGCAGGAGCCGCTTGAAGGCGGCCCCGGTCCTTTCCAGTTTGGGGGCCAAACGTCGGAAGTGTTCGACGAAGTTCCACCGGCTGTCGAGGACGAGACCCAGGTATCTCATCGTTGCCTCGACGCCGATGTGAACCCCTCCCACCGTTAGTTGGGATCCCGATGGTGGCCCGTTCCGAGGCCCATGGAAAGACATGGCCTCGGACTTGTGCAATGCTACCTCGAGACCCAACCGCCGGATTCTTTCCACGACTATCGCAACCCCGCGTGTCATCGCGTCGGCCGCCGCCTGATGCGACCTCCCTTGCGCCAGGACCAGCGTGTCGTCAGCGTAGCAAACCACGCTGACGCCATCAGGGAGGTCGGCCCGCAGCACCCAGTCGTAACCGATGTCCCACAGGAGCGGCCCCAGAACCGATCCCTGTGGGACACCGCACGACATCTCTCGCCGGTTCCACTCCCCGTTGCGACCGGGGTAGATGACGGCTCTGTCCGTCAGATACGCCCCAACTACTCGACGGAGGTAGGTCGGCACCCGGTGATACCGGAGTGCCTCCCCAATACAGCTCCAGGGCAGGGTGTTAAACGCGTTGGCGATGTCGAGTGACACCGCCACGACTACCCCACCCCGGGTCACCGCGTCCCCCGTCGTGAGGGCTCTCACGCGCATGATGGCGTCCACCGTCGAGCGCCCCTTGCGGAAGCCAAACTGGCTTTCCGCAAGATCCGGCCCCGTCCTCACTAGGTGCCCGACGAGGCGGCCTGCAATCACTCTCTCAAAGAGCTTGCCGACCTCGTCGAGCAGCACTATAGGCCGGTATGCGGACGGAGAGTCCGCAGGGCGCCCTGGCTTCTGAATGAGGACCAGCTTCCCCGTCTTCCAACGGAGTGGAAACTGGCCCCTCTCCATGCATGCGCTTAAGAGCGCCTCTAGTCGAGGCCCGAGAGCCCTCGAGGCCAGGACCCAGACTTTACCCGGCAAGCCGTCGGGTCCTGGGGCGGTATTTTTGGCCTTCAGCCTGCCTACCGCCGCTCTCAGATCTACCCCGGTCACTTCAGGGATGTCGTCGTCGTCGTCTTCATGGTCCGCTTCGGGCACCGCAAGTGGCGGAGCCATGGGCGGGGGAGTATGCTCCCCCCGTGAAGGGAACAGAGTGCTCACCACCTCCTCCACCAGCTGTGGGCGGAGACTCTGCGTCAGCGGGGGGGCCCAGGTGCGGAGTTTATTCCGCACCATTTTGTAAGGGCGCCCCCATGGATCTCTGTTCAGAGTCTCCACCATCTCTTCGCGGGCCGTATCCTTGGCCCGCTGGACAGCCCCTTGGAGGGCGGTCTTCGCCGCTCTGTACCCACTAGCACGGAGAAGGAATGGTTTCCGGCGACGACGACACTCAACTCTGTTAAAGAGTTCTGGAACTCGGCGAGAGTTCGGTTCGGAGAGAAGTACACTCCCACTACTACGATCTCTCCGAACCGTGCCGCTACGCACCCCTGTCCCTTCGTGACACATTCGAGGGACGGGGTACCGGCGGCAGCCGACGAAACTATGGTCACTGAGCCGCTCAGGTCCTCCACCCAGTTATCCCTGGGCGGGACAAAGTACGGCTCAGCGACCACGGTGATGTTAATCGACCACTGCGCCATGCTCTGGAGCAGCAGGTCCTGAGCGCATGCACAGTGGTTGATGTTCGCCTGGAGGAGGCGCAATGGAGCCATTACTCCTCCATTTCAGCCCCCTCCCGGGCCCTTTGTGAGGGCCCCCCGGCGGTGGCGGCGGCGGCGGCGACAGCAGCAGCGGCGGCGACGGTGGGGGTGGCGACGGCGGCGGAGGGCCTGCCTTTTCTCCTGGTCCCGGTGGGTGGAGCGCAGGACTTGCTCCCCGCCCGGTGAACGGCCGGCTTGCCAGCAGCCGCACATGCGACGCAGTGCGGCGCGGCGCTGCACGAGCCAGCCGTATGTCCGGGGGCAGTGAGCCCTGAGTTATTATTGAACATCACTGATCGCCGGAGATTGCTATGCAATGGTGAGTATTTACTCCGGAGTAACACCGGTTAGGGGGAATCTAGAATTCATGCATCACATTTTGGTTGAAAAATTGTTTTCAATTGCGTCTTTCACATATTCAGTAGGCGTAAGATTGCGTTTACTAGTGAAAACGGCGAAAAAATTAAAGTACATTATCCAAAATGTTAAATTAAAATATTAAAGGTCGTGCGACTTTATACGACACAAACAAAATTCGTATTGAGTGAGAGGTTGTGTTATAATACATCCGCATACAAGTGTGTTTGATTTGTCTCAAGCATTACATGTAGGTACGAGCTTACAGAGTTTATAGAGTAGATTCTACAGGGTGAAATTGAATTCATGGGTATCCTTTTAAGGGGTCATTGTAATCATCATTATGAACAACTATGGGACCAAACCTGAAATCGCGAAAAAAAAAAATCAGCTCTTCCCTACATGTTTTCGAGTTATGTGAACATAAATGCAAGGAACAGCTGATTTTTTTTTCGCGATTTTGGGTTTAGTCCCATAGTAAAAGTTGTTCATAATGATGAGTACAATGACCCCTTTAAACGATAGCCATGAATTTAATTTCACCCTGTATATGAGATTAGAGTATTGGACAATATGGACACAGGACACACGAATATATTGTGAGAGTTATTTCAAACAGTTATTTATTAATTCAAAAAGTTTACCTGATCTGAGTATATAAAGTGTTAAAAAATTAACCCGGCAAACTTTAAGAGGTGCTTTAGACCATCAAACTGAACAACTTTCACTATGGGACCAACTCTGAAATCACGCAAAAAAATCAGCTGTTTAATACAAAAGTTCAATACCTACTTGACCAATTTGTATGAAACAGCTGTTTTTTTTTTCGTGGATTCATAGTTGGTCCTATAGTGAAAGTTGTTCAGTTCGATGATATAAAACATCTCTTAAAGTTTGTCGGGTTAATTTTTTAACACGTTGTATTAACATGCCACTTCATCAATAAATTGTTTCTCGGATAAGTGCTAGCAATACTACACGAAGCTCTCACTTCTAGTCTCCTATCTCCATCTAATTGGTACCGTAATATAGCCTACAATATTAGAAATATGCTAAAGCTGACGTTATGCTGGAACCGTTGTGTCAGTATGGTACTTTAATTGTTTCAATTGCAAAGATGTTAAAATAACTTGTTTGTTTACAATGGAAAATAACGATAGATTGGTAAAATCGGCAATCCCTTCGATTAAGGCAATCGGTTTATTATGCATAGGAAACTCATTGTTATCGATTTGTATGCGTTCAGATACGACGTGCTACGCGCCGCTACGACTTGCTACAAGCCGCTACGCCCGCGCCGCATCTTGCTACGAACGGCTACGTCGATAGTCGATAATACGATACTAAATTCGCAGAGCCAGTTAAATTGCACAGTAAAGAATTTTATAATTCTATTCTTTTGTTGTAAATCATTGTTTCAGCTTCCACAATTTTCGAGCAGGCATCGCTCGCTAACAAACTCTTTCGGGAGTGCTTATCCTATTTGGAGTTTTAAGTAAATATATCGTTTGTCTTGAAGTTTCTTTGAAACTTGAAGTTTCTTGGGGATTAAAATACGTAATACATAATTATGTATTATTTTGCCTTTTTGTGGTTTTTCAGAGAAAAACAAAACAATTCATTTCCCTCAGAGGACCAAAGTTTTCTTAGCAAAAAACTTTTTACAAGTATCAAAGTTACGCATTTGCGGTTCTGATCCTAAATCCCCAAAATGAATGTGTCCCAGCAGTACGAGTTACATTTGTTGTTTGTAGGTCACGGGACCGACACAGATGTTACGCGAAATAAAAGAAGTTGGTATTTATCTGATATCCCAAAAGGCAAATGGGTATGATATAAAAACATAATTTTGTTGTTGTAGAGAATCACGATATCTACGTAAAAAACGATATTATGAATTTACATTGAGAGTACCAATAGGTACGTACTATTGGTACTTTTACAAATTCATTGTAAATTCATTAATAGAATCTCTTGGCTTCAAAATACTCTTCTAAATAAAATGTACATATCAAAGCAAATTGCTTGTTTAATCTATTAACTATGGCTCAAAGTTCCAGTCGGCGCAATTCATTCTGTTTCTCGAAAGCTATTGATGGCATAAAATCGCCTGGGAAATTTTTACGATTCCGAGTGTCGGATAAATATTCAGTGGTCAAAGCACAAGCTCTCGCCGCAGTCAATGTTTGAATAAACGCTATTTGGCAGCATCTGTAAACATCACCGTTTACAACATACGAGCCTTTAATCATGCCATATCCAACTCTATTTGCTTTATAAATAGAGTTTAAAGTAACATTCAACTTACGAGCCATCAGTCTACAAACCACACATGTTTCGAATGCATCTCATTGCCAAGTCTGACCAAAACCACAAACATTTTAGGCGATACTTTTAAAACTTGGTACTATTTGCAGAAAATGCAGGTTATTCGAGCTGCATCGTAAAGCCCACCGTCACAGTGGCTTTTTTATATTACTGCCTTGTTAAGACTGACTTTATTTTATAGGATAATGAGTAGGGTCATCTCAGTTATGATCTTATCTTCTTCTTCGTGTTGCTAGAACGACTGTATTTAAGATAGCAGCACCCCGCGGATTCACCCGCATAAGTTTCGATCCCGTAAGAATATCGAGATAAAAACTATCCTATGTCCTTTCCCGAAGCTCAAACTATCTCTTTACCAAATTTCATCTAAATCGGTTCAGCAGTTTAAGCGTGAAGAGTTAACAGACAGACAGACACACTTTCGCATTTATTAGTATGGATATTGTTGGCCCAAAACTTCGCCACTTCCACGGCGTTGTCGGTGGCAGCGCAGAGGTCACTGACTGCATGTTTTGGGACATATAGGGCAGAATAGGAGGTGGACCATGGTCAGCTCCACATCCACACCATACTGCCGTTTCGTCGAGGTAGCCCCACTTTACCAGGTCGGAGTTACATCTTCCCACTTGTGTCCGGAGGCGGTGATCTTATAAATCTATGGAATTTATGAATATTGAATTGTGTCCTAGGTAAGGCTTCTACCTAATTACAATATCGGACTTCACACAGCTCGTATGAACATACAAAAAAACGACCAGAAGGCCAATTTCTCGTGATTTAAAACGTTCAAAATCTAGTCGCAGTCTCATCTCGGCGACAAACAAAAATGTCAAAAACTTGTCAAAATGTAGGGAAATTAGAGGTTTTTTTGACAGATTGAGACTGAGATCAGACTGTGAACGTTCTTAAAATTACGAGACTTGCCCCACTGATTATCTTTAACAACATAAAATGTTTAACAGTTAAATAGCTTTTACTGAGAGAAAAATGAAATGGGTCTGAACTCGGCGTAACAACCGCTTTAACTTTCGAACGACACCTTGAAATAATTTTCTTTTTCTTTTTCCCCTTTAAGAGCCGTTTACTGTAAAGTTTAGTAAACAATCTTAAGAATTTGTAAGCAAAGTCATCAGTAGGAACAAGTTTAATCTTGAGACGACCGACCGAGTACCTAATTGAAAAATATAGGAAAACTTCCAAATTACCATTTTCCATTATATTACGTTACAAAAGAACTGCTTCAGAGGAAATATTTCTTGTAATAAGCTCCTTTTTGATTATTGGCAATATTTTCCGGCGATTAATGCCTAATCCTCAGTAGCTACCTACTTTCAAGTGACCTTATTGAATAAACTCACTTTTTTAAAGAATAAAGTTCCAAACGAAGAAAAACATTTGTGTTCTTGCTTATACTAAACCTAACGTAGATTCGTAGACCTATAAAATAAAAATCTTATTTCATTGAATAAAGTAACGAACAAAACCTAGAAAAAGATTGGATTTCCGTATTGCTGCAACATCAGCTTCCAGTTTCAGTCGATTCCAATAATGTAGTTGTAGATTTAATTTCATGCTGCATATTGTGGCTCCGCAGAATGTGGTTCACATAATTTATGTACAGTCAGCCTCAAACCGACCAGAGAGATAGCTACAATAATATACCCAATGTGTAATATGTATTATGGCTACACATTGATGCAGTATTATGAAACACAAATTGTATACAGTCAAATTATTTCTTGTTGATGTATGCATATTGTATCCATCGGTTTGAGGCTTACTGTACCTTCGTGAAATGCTGATTGTCGATACTCTCGATACCTATGATTATTTTGTTTATTTTTACATTTAAATGTACATATTATTATAGTTTATATGTTAGCTTATATCATGTAAATATTCAGTAATTATAATTAATAACCTAATTTATTGTTCCAATATTTTTACCGAATCATGTTTTGAAAACAAATAAATAATTTCTCTCGATACTGCGTAGCAAAAC
Source organism: Amphipoea lucens (assembly GCA_947508005.1). NCBI lineage: Eukaryota > Metazoa > Arthropoda > Insecta > Lepidoptera > Noctuidae > Amphipoea > Amphipoea lucens. Next base: position 6,307,238 of record OX382373.1, on the reverse strand, counting down.
AAAACGCAAATTTGCATAATTGAATGCAATACGAATCAAATCATTTGTCAATTTCATCTCCACCATTGTGCATAATTACGTTGTTTGATTAGAAACGCTCGTTTCATAAACAACGTCATGTGATACGGACCTGTCTCGTGGTATACAGTGAGCTATTCATTTTACTCATTTGAGTGGATTTGATTTTGCCGATGTGTTTCGTTTATTAGAGTGGTTTTGATTTTACTGATGTGTTGTTATGGTTGTTTGGAGTGAAACTGCTTAGGCGGCGGCGATAAGATAATTATTGAGACTGAAATTTTAAATTTCAAGGACACGTCACTTTTAGGCACATCCCGTTACAAGAGAAGGAAGAATGATACAACTCTCTTTCTCGCACACTAAAGAACAATGGGTAAAGTTGTATGGGCCCCGTACCCAAAAAAAAAGATGACTGTAGCATTATGAGCTATATCGGTATTCGTTGCCCTCATGGAGTAGTTTCATTAATCCTAAGACAGCATGTCTGGATTCACTTGGAGAAAAAAGATATTTAAGGAAGTTAAATTGGTTTTGAGAAGACGGTGCCCAGAGACAAGGTTAATTGTAGCATTATGAACTATGTCGGTATTTGTTGACCTCATGGAGTAGTTTAATTAATCCTAAGACAGCATGTCTGAATTCAATTGGAGAAAAAAGATATTTAAGAAAATTAAATCGGTTTTGAGAAGACGGTACCTACCCAGAGACAAGGTTAATTGTAGCATTATGAATTATGTCGGTATTTGTTGACCTAATGGAGTAGTTTAATTAATCCTAAGACAGCATGTCTGAATTCACTTGGAGAAAAAAGATATTTAAGGAAGTTAAATTGGTTTTGAGAAGACGGTACCCAGAGACAAGGTTAATTGTAGCATTATGAACTATGTCGGTATTCGTTGCCCTCATGGAGTAGTTTAATTAATCCTTAGTCAGCATGTCTGCTGGAAACCGACAATGCAGCATAAAATGAGATACAAAAAAGAAATAAAAACAAAACACAATACAAGTTCTAAATCAATTTTAATTAATTTTTAATCAAGTTCTGTTAATTTTCTAAATTGCTGGAGCCTTATTGAACACGTTCCGTGATCCATTGTAGAATAATCCACACGCTAACAATATTGTCGAAATAATAGAAGACAGAATTAACCATTCCAACAGGTTTGGTGACTAATATGTTGTGGACTGTAATATCAACCGCCAAAGGGTACGTTTCACAGCGATGGAAGAAAGCGATGTACCATTTCCTAGCCTCAACGAGGAGGAACTTATTTTGTTTAGTTTAGGCACATACCAATTAAAACTCGCAAAATCATACGTGTCAGAGCATTTGCGAAGAGTCATGCAGGTACCCTATAGAGGTATGCGTAGAACCAAGTCCTAATATGAGATATGGCGCAAGTGATTGACTGTCGAGTAATTATTATTTAGTAAGATTATTGTAAAAATGGAAAATTATACCTGTGAGACCTACTGGTGAAGTATGTTTAAATAGAATCATTTTCAAACGGGTGATTGATGTAGTTTTTTTTTTGTGCTTACCCTGTCTGAAATATCTGTGCACGCCACTGCATGATTGCGACAACAACGAGGTTGTTAAACGTGGAATGTGGACTCAGCGATCATTGTGTGATGTACTAGTTTTATAATAAAAATATGTATGTTTAGGTTAAGGTATTTATCTATGGGCCTGTGTCGCCTGAAATATATGAATAAATAAATAAATTGTGCCGATAGTCGTGACAGCCTATGGCTTAATAGCCAAAAACGTCGACTAGCACCTGACGAGGCTCTCGTTGGGCAGCTAGATCAAGGACTTGATTCAGAAAGCGGAACTTCTCGACACGACCCACATTATTAGGAGGTTCTTCTCTCTGGAGCCCTGATAGCTTGGACCTGTTCCCGATACCGGTGGGCTACAACTTTTTTATATTTTTAAATGTTTTTATGTTCTAATATTTAAAAATATAATTTTTATAAACATGTATAATGAAATAAAGGAGTTAAAATATAATTAATGAGAATAAATAACGTTCTATTATTTTATTTTATTCTATTTAATAAAACAATTTAACTTCCTTAAATATCTTTTTTCTCCAAGTGAATTCAAACATTCTGTCTCAGGGTTAATTAAACTACTCCATGAGGTCAACAAATACCGACATAGTTCATATTGCTACAATTAACTTTGTCTCTGGGTACGGTCTTCTCAAAAACAATTTAACTTCCTTAAATATCTTTTTTCTCCAAGTGAATTCAGACATGCTGTCTTAGGATTAATTAAACTACTCCATGAGGTCAACAAATACCGACATAGTTCATAATGCTACAATTAACCTTGTCTCTGGGTAGGTACCGTCTTCTCAAAACCAATTTAACTTCCTTAAATATCTTTTTTCTCCAAGTGAATTCAGACATGCTGTCTTAGGATTAATTAAACTGTTCCATGAGGTCAACAAATACCGACATAGTTCATAATGCTACAATTAACCTTGTCTCTGGGTACCGTCTTCTCAAAACCAATTTAACTTCCTTAAATATCTTTTTTCTCCAAGTGAATTCAGACATGCTGTCTTAGGATTAATTAAACTACTCCATGAGGTCAACAAATACCGACATAGTTCATATTGCTACAATTAACTTTGTCTCTGGGTACGGTCTTCTCAAAAACAATTTAACTTCCTTAAATATCTTTTTTCTCCAAGTGAATTCAGACATGCTGTCTTAGGATTAATTAAACTACTCCATGAGGTCAACAAATACCGACATAGTTCATAATGCTACAATTAACCTTGTCTCTGGGTAGGTACCGTCTTCTCAAAACCAATTTAACTTCCTTAAATATCTTTTTTCTCCAAGTGAATTCAGACATGCTGTCTTAGGATTAATTAAACTATTCCATGAGGTCAACAAATACCGACATAGTTCATAATGCTACAATTAACCTTGTCTCTGGGTAGATACCGTCTTCTCAAAACCAATTTAACTTCCTTAAATATCTTTTTTCTCCAAGTGAATTCAGACATGCTCTCTTAGGATCAATTAAACTACTCCATGAGGTCAACAAATACCGACATAGTCCATAATGCTACAATTAACTTTGTCTCTGGGTACGGTCTTACTCGTTCTCCAACTTGTTTTCATTTCTTAAGAAGCTTCTCTATACAGGGTCATTGGAAAAACACTAACAACCTTTTAAGAGGTCATTGTACTCATCATTATGAACAACTTTTACTATGGGACAAAACCTGACATCGCAAAAAGAAATCAGCTGTTCCCTACATTTATGTTCGTTGATTTTCGGATAAGTAAAAAAAATAACATAAATAAAACTAGAGGATAATACTTTACTTTAAATCGTAAATAGTTCGGGAAGGAGTTAGTTCGTACTTGGACGACATCATTCTATGAATGTACAGACGCCAGCACATCAAGCTACCCGAAACTGTCAAATTTTCGCAATCAACTTTGAACCTAATAAGTTAGCGATAAAGTTGAAAATCTATTAAAGAAATTTGACAGATTGTAGTAGCATGAAGTGCTGGCATCTATACTTAGATTTTGATCCTCCCACAGTCTTTCTGGAAAGTACGTCCATTCTACGGAGGAATATTTATGTAACCTTTTAATGTTTTCTAATCAAACTGTCTTTATGCATAAGCTGACAATTTATGAAATGTTTTGGGCCTACTGGGCCGCTATTTAATTAAAGTTTATTGCGAGAAACGGAATCCTTGGTTTGCTAATGTTGGCATAATTAGTCCACAAAATAAATTACCTCAAAATACCCCTGTATATTATTTTGCTTTACAATATAGAAGCTAAGTTTTCCCAACAACTTCATGAATTTGAAATGAGAAACCCAATAAAAAAAAGTCTTGAGTGGCCGGAACGATGTAAGAAAATGGCTTTTACGTGGTAATAGTTTGGCTACACCAAGCGTTAATCGAAAGACTCTCATGCACAACAAAGACTCTCCATCGCTTGTTATCTCTTCCTCTACCCAACACTACCGCATAATGCCATCCCTCTCTGACTCAGTAGCCCAATTAATGCGCTCGTTTATTTTGCTCTCGAGTTGAAAATCCACTCTCGCATTCAGTAGATGATCGTTTGTGACTCGATCCCTGTTTTCATCTAGTCTAGTGTACTCGATGGTGTTTTGACATTCAGATTAGAGATCGCAAGCTCAAATCTGTTTGTCTGTCGTCTGAACACTTGAGGTACCTAGTAAATGGTTAGTTTTTTATTTTGAACTTCTGAAGTAAGAGTGCTTTTTTATTTGGTGTTTGCTGAAAGCAACGTAGAATGGAGTTAGATTTCAACCCCTATTTTCAATGGAAACCGTTTCTAAAATTAAATGAGCAATCTACTTTTCTATTTTTATAGCGGTATGTACTACTAAATTAGACGCTACGAGCGACTATCGACGTAGCCGTTCGTAGCATTTCGTAGCACGGCGTAGAGGCTCGTATCACGTCGTATCCAACTGCATACAAATCGATAACAATGAGCTTCCTATGCAATATAATCCAATTGCCTTACTCGGAGGGATTGCTAACATTATTAATCTATCGTTATTTTGCATTGTTTAATCAGATTTGTTTGTATCAGAATACAAACAGTCATTTTAACGTTATCTGCAATTGAAACAATTAAATTTTGTGAGATTGAATAACTCGTTCCATTTGACATTTTTAACTCGATATACGGCATTCACGAACCTCCCTTAAGTTAATCCTCTTACACATAAGAAATTTTACTCGTACGGATTTTCCAATAAAAGAGTGGAGCACTTCAACAAACTAGGAAATTGCGTACATTGAAATTATTAACTAAATTGACCACTATGTCATGTTTCGTGTTATACATTATAGCCTCACCATGTAGATTTTATCAAATTACTACTGGTTTGTTCATCAACGCTAGCCAATCGGAACATGATTATTTTCTGTAAAGTGCTATAATATAATTAGGGTGGGATAATCCATACTAATAAAAAAAATGCGAAAGTGTGTCTGTCTGTTACCTCTTCACGCTTAAACCGCTAAACCGATGTAGATGAAATTAGTTATAGAGATAGTTTGAGTTGGTTGTTTGATAGTTGGAAAGAACATGGGATAGTTTTTATCCCGATATTCTCACGGGATCGACACTTATGCGGGTGAAACCGCGGGGTACTGCCAGTATAAAATAAACTCTAGAGTTCCGTGATCAATATTCAGAATCTTCGAAGTAGGTAAAACATAACACGTAGGTAGTTAGTAAGGTTTACTGTACTGGATGTGGGTAGGTAGGTGGGTAGGTACACAAACACCTGCTGAGCTCGACGCCTTGCAGTCTGTGATGTGCGATAGCTATGCATTGATCAGGCTTAAGGCTTAGTGCAGACTAACCATAGTACCCAATTTCTTCACAAAGCAAAATAAAATCGTATCTCTAGTGTCGGTCGTAAGTTTGGCCCATAGATCGTATGACATGCGGCAGGCATGCGTCCTTTGCCCAGCAGTGGAACAACAATGGCTTGTAAAAAAAAAAACTAGTGTAACTCATCCGTTGTGTCCCGATCATCTAGCTTGAGATTTACATAATAGTCAAGGTTGTTGTATTGCCACTATTTCAAACCATGGTATAGATACATTGATTATATATTATCTTCGTTTTCGTTCGTTGTTTTCTTCGTCTTTATTTATGTCTGTAATTTATATGGTGTACATAATAAAGAGTATTCTATTCTATATTTCCTTATTATTGTACTACTTTAACTATTCCTGTGTATTGTATTGTCTTATTAATTGATAAATGTTATTACTCCATTTGTGAATTTCTAAATGATAACACTTTATATTTACCTAATTAATCCTGACATCTTTAGTTTATTTTACTGTCCATATTATAAGAATTTTCATGTTGGCAGCATTTTACACTATTAAGCACTTGTGCTAAATGTTTGCATGTCTAATTTAACGTATAATGTATAAGGATCTCTAATTATTATAAAAACATCTGCATTTTTTGTACCTACTTTCTATGCAAATAAATAATTATTCTATTCTATTCTGTATTTAGGAGGCTACAGTCAGCGTTGTTTGTATGAGAAGTAGTGACGCACAAGTGTGATTGATTCATTACTAGGAAATGTGAACGGATCGTGCGCTGAATATTACGCTAGCTTTGACATAAAATCGATACGAATTACTCGGCAAACCGAATAACAAAATACCGAGTAATCAGTTCGTTCCTCAATAGGAACCAACTGAGCTTAATGTTCATATGTATAAATCCGATTACATACAGAGAGACAAATAGCACTCATCACATTCATGGATTATAAAGGAATTAATTTATGTCAAGCATTTTACACCCGGTAAGTTCTAAAATACTCCATTTAGATCCATCATCATCCGCCTAGCTTTTTCCCAACTATGTTGGGGTCTCGGCATCCTGTCTAGCCGGATGCAGCTGAATACCAGTATTTTACATGGAGCGGCTGCCTATCTGACCTCCACAACCTAGTTGGGTAATACGATACCCCTTGGTAAGACTGGTTGTCAGACTTTCGGGCTTCTGACTACCCGTAACGACTGTCAAACATCTACGAATGTCAGCCGGGACCCACGGCTTAACGTGCTTTCCGAGGCACGGCGGGGTCTCGGGTATGTAAAGATGGTCACCCATCAACAGACCAACCGCGGCAAGCGTAGCTTAACCTGATCGATCGACCTGTGCGGATGTTATTATTCAGCCACGGGCCCCTGCGCTCCATTTAGATCCATATAGGTCAAAATTTTATTCAGATCAATTTATCAGAACACGAAATATGTCTGGTTTCCAGAACGCTTGAATTTCCAATCAACTGCAGATGTCAGACTGACTGATCGACATGACACACTCCATCAGCGAATGTTTTATGTCATCCGTCTCTTCACACACTTCAGTTAGGGAGAAAATGCATTTCCAATTTAAAAACGGAAGCTGTTGGCCGGAATTTTGGAGATGTTTTTATAGGAAGGTAAGAATCCCAATGAAGGTTCTTATAATATTTTTGTGTTTGCAGCAGCAAAGAAGAGGTAGTGTAACTTTAGCTATACTTGTATCGTAACTACACTTTGGCACTAAAAAAATAATATTAAAGTTTCCGTAAAAATATGTAAAAGGTAGTGCTATAATGTAATTAATGTATGTATTATTGTATGTGGTACAAGATCAGTAGCTAAACATATAAATTCGTTTTAACGGTCATATCCTCGAGGTAACGTCATAACCGAAACTATAATTTATGTACCAATTGTTAATTTAATTTATTTTATTTATTTAGATGGCCGGAATTTAGAAGATTTTTTTATAGGAAGGTAAGGATCCCAATGATGTGTAAGGTTCTTATAATATTTTATTTATTTTTAATTTAAGCTTAATTTATTTAATTCATGTAATCAATAATTTTGCATGCAAGTTTTAGCGAAATGTTTTAGAAACTTTAAAAAAAAACCGACCATCTATAATGTACTACAATTCTTGCAAATAAATTTCATTTCGAATATAATATATAGGTAACCCTTTCTTCCTAGCGAAAACTTTTCTCCAAAAAAGGTTCTTGTGGAAGTACACTCTTTATTTCAGAAGAGCCGTAAAGATAAAACTATTGTGAGGCTGAGTAGGTCAGGTAGAAGGATTTTGAAGGAGAGTTTTTTTAAGGAGGATTTTGGTATATAAAGGTTCGTGTATACGTTCTGTCCAATCGGAGGCGCTTCCGAACTATACGCCTAAACGAACAAAAGCAAACCAAAATACTCATTTGTTATTCTTAACTTCGGCCACCAGCGGTTCCCCCACTAATAAGATAAAGAAGTTACACAAGTATGCAAACTTGCTATCTACACACGGTGCCCTCGGCAGGAGAAGAAATTCAGAAACTTATTCCACGTTCGTCCGAAATCTTTTAATTAAATGTAATGTCGGCGCGAGCTATTTGCACGTTCTGTTTCTATCGCAAACTCTTATTCTCGATGTGTTTGCTATAAGCCTCTGTAATTTCTATTTACTTTCCTTTTGTACATAAAATACTAGCAGCACCCCGCGGTTTCACCCACGTAAGTTTCGACTACTTGGGAATATCGGGATAAAAACTAACCTATGTCCTTTCCCGGGACTCAAACTATATCTATACCAAATTTCATTGAAATCGGTTCAGCGGTTTAGGCGTGAAAAGGTAACATACAGACAGACATACAGACCGACAGACAGAGTTCCTTTCGAATTTATAATATTAGTATGGATTTGAAGTAAGACTATTAAAATTTCAGGCCCCTCTTGTAGCCAGTGGGCCAAAACCTATATCAAAAAATAAAACATTTATAAATTCGATCTCTGAAAGGGTGCGCAACAGTCTGTCAATCGTGTGCGTGTCTGACCCTTTTTCTTTGGAAAAGCAGCTAAAGTACCGTACACGTGCCGTACGTATGAAGTCAACTAAAGAATATACCATCAATCAGAATATTGGAATAAAAAAGAAACTTGTACAATGGACCTACTTCGCAAACAGCGAAAGGTTCCTGTATAAAAATAGCACAACATTCGAATCAATATTTACCTTGGAAGTAAATTCTCGGTAAAACATCTATAGTCGCTCAACACAATAGACAATATCATTGTATTATCACACACTGGTCCCGAGATTATAGCTACATTTGTTAGCTCTCCGAGTGAGGCGGATGACGAGGGTATTGTGATATAAATAATATGTTTTTTATTGTTTGACACTGACATAAACATAATATATTATTATTGTACATACCAAACACGTGTCTGTATGGTGATAATAGAACACGTGTTTTTTGGGAAAATCCAGAATATGCCATACTTTTTTATTTATTCTTAGTACTATGGAAGAAAAAACATGTTGCGCTGACCCCAAATAAATCGGGATAAAAGCAGAAAAGTGATGATGACTAATATGGAATCCGATTTATGTCTCAAGAGATGATATTTCTACAATATTCCGCTTCACGTATCTAATAATACTTTTTGTGTTAAATCAATAAATGAGAATGAACATTCGATATTTCGGAATAATGTTACGACAGAGTACCTAATATGACTCAAAGTCATATCTACATGTCCGAAACAAAGTTTGTATAAGCACATTACAATAATGAAGAACGTATGCTGAAACTCATTCAAGTTTAGTTCACAAATGTCGGTCGTTCTTACATTCAGTCCTTCATTACATTCAAACCCAGAACGACTATAACGTCAATGCTTGCTAAAACCCCTTCCAAGATGAATTGTTGCTGAATCTACCAAACTTTCATACTTAGTTATTAATACGGCTTCACAATATTGTTTTGTGAAAATAATTAATTCTTGTTTTATGAAAAACAAGAAAGAAGGAATGTTCAAGACATAGTTTTTACATAAAACTATATGTATTGAACATTTCTCATCGTACTAGGATAATGGCAAACTAGGGTCATGAGCTATTTCACTAATACAATAAAAAAAAAACTGAGTTTTTAATAGAACATTATTGAACAATAACGTCTTTTACTGTTTTTCAAAATGTATACGAATCATATTAATAACCAATAGTCTATGTTTAGCTGATATTAATGTTTTTAATCCCGTAATATCACACGAGTTACGTAAACAAAAGTTATGTAAAGTGATTGCATCAATGCTGCATACGTTGTTGCTACCCAGCGCATATTATCATGAGCCGAGCTAATAATGTGTGCGGTTGAAGCTATTATGTCATGTCACGAGCATCCTGAATATTAATTTGTAAAGTATTTAATATTATGTGACCGAATATACTCGTAATATTTGGAGTTACATTTAATTTTAATAATCATTAGTAACTTTTTAGTTAAATAATTGAACTACGTTACCAAAAAAAAAAAATAAGGCCTGTATTCTCCGAAGAGTTTGACAAAAAAAAAAACAATAAAGGCGCAGACCCACCGCGGCGCACGGATAGGCCATGCACGTGTGTTGAGCTTCGCTTTGTATGAATATGTATGTGATTGTGTCCACTGCAAATCACGGACACGCTACATCATTCATTCAGCGTCATTAGTACACGCGTGGCTTACTCGAATATGGCGCTCACATAGCTCAACGCTGTCAACGCCATGCACGCTATGCATGCGGTACTCACTATACACGAATGTTAACCCACGACTATGTACAACTGTATCGCAGCACAGTGCCCCACGGTGTGCCACGCTATAGTTGTACATTATTGTGGGTGTTGTGTGTATACTGCAGTGGAAACGTAGACCCACGTTGTCAAACAAATAAATCCACACGCTAAAGGTGCAACCAGACAGAGAGAGCGAGGCATGCGCCGCAAATAATTTTTTTTATATGTACGGTTGCCTCAGGCAAAGGCGACTAAAATATAAAAAAACACTTGCGGCACATGGCTCGCTCTGTCTCGATGCACCTTAAAATGCGCCGCGTGCCCGTGCACAGCATGCGCCGCAGTGGGTCTGCGCCTTAACACTTTGCCCGTGCATGTGACGACTAGACCAAAGAGGCCAAATAATTGATTTGTCATAAATACACAACGTTGCTGAAGCGTAGCTGTGAGCCTGCCACATGATTCATTGGGTTTTCAATTGTCAGTTCCACCGACCGACAGCAGGATTAAATTTTTCGTGCAAACAAATTGTGAGTTGAATAATTTTTCCAGTATTCTATTTACCAAATGAAGGCTTTTTTTTTGCGTGAGTTAATTTAATATTCACGTCATTTTTAGGTGGCCAGTAAAGTGTAGGTATAAAATGACGTGTTATGATACCAATAAACGTTTTTTTTCAATTGAAATAAAAATCCCGGTATCATTCAGCGCACATAGAATATTCTAGTGAAATTGTCGACAATTTTTGCAGTAAAATGTTATGAGCGCACAAATTGACCATCTCGTCCTAAACCGTCGTCAAAGCGGTATTTTGCGTACGAAACCCCGGACCATAATAACGAATCGATGGACATCTCATTCATTAAAATCAATTGAGTAGATAGTAATTTGTATTGATAGTATATTTGTATTGTAAGTTAGTTAGTCATTTATTTTAGTATCTAGTGTATATAGTTAGTTTCTAAAAGAATAAATTGATTGAGTAGATCAAGCGCTTCGATGGAACATACGTATAAAATATAAACAAACATATATACAAAGACTGCTAAAAACATCCTTTCCCAAAAACTACCCTTCTTGTTGGCTTCACCGTAGTCGGGTTAAAGGGTCACCAAACGCGTTACACAAGAATAAAGCAACAATATTAAACTTTGTTACATTATATCTCCGCGAATCGGTAAACGTAAGGTGGGACACCCTCAGACTAGGTGGTGCGACGATCTTCACAGGGGAGTTGCCAAAAATCGAGTTGAATGGCGTGCTATAGGAGAGGCCTATGCCCAACAGTGGACTGCTATAAGCTGATGATGATGACATTATATCTCGGAAAAGGTTAAATATACAAAACTACGAGCGAGTACAATATACATCAGTGATAAAGCCCGTCGCTTACAATACCAGATTTCCTTCAGAAGTCCTTTGCTGACCTGAAAATTACGAAAACATCAGATTTGATTTGATGACAATTTATTATGAATTCAATTCACTGGACACCTGCGCAGTGTTTGTATATAAATAACTCGCAAATGGGTCGAATTTAAAAATCTCATGAATGACATATCTACAGTCATGACTATGAAATGATATCCATTCTACCGTTCTATAAATTCTACCACTTTTGTAAGTTACTGGCGATTATATTAATGTCGGTTACATTTTTGCAGCATATATAAAAACTAAACCATGAAAACCTCATTTATTTTAAGTTTGACCCCACTTTTGTCCGCCAATTGTTTCCCTCACGGTCAGCTCCTTGCTCGGTCAACTGATAAAGGTCTCGGCCGTTCGACCCCTGTCACACCCACGCTATAATAGAAGAACTGAAACGGATAACTAAGTAATAAAAATCATCTCGTTTGGAAACAAGAATCTGGAAGTAAAATTATTCTTTTATTTCAGGGTCAATTTAGTTTGCAGGAGGTTGTTTAAGTCTGTTCTAAAGGGTCCTTGTTTGAGGCAGAACAAAGAACAAAGAAATCGCTTCAAGAAATGTATAAGGGTTTCACGAATCTGTATGTTTTCTTTTGGTTCATGTTATGCAATATGATATTAAAAGTGCACACACTACATGCGAGAAGGCGTAAACCTAACTCCTACAAATTATTGTGTACAATTATTTTCAAAATTAAACGGCCTGAAAATTATTACGACCTCGACCTTATTCCTTTTGTATAACCGCAAACACTACAACATTCTGCAAAATTAAGCGGTATTTAAATAAAATATTCTGCTGATACCTGAATAAACAATGGCGAGAGATCAAGTGGGAGTAAACAGAAACCAGTTTTTAAAGCCGTGAACTATAAGAACAACAAGCAACTGAACATGGACAATTGTGTTCCGCGTCGACCTTGTACTCGACTCTATTGTCACCAATTTATAGGGCTAGCATGATCTAACTTAAAATTTTAAACACACTGGTTCGCACATTTTATTTTCTCAATAAATTAAGAACAAGAACCTTCCGGAATAAATTCTCTATACGATGATGAAATTGTATCAACATTCATTCCGTAGTTAGAAGAACAACGCGCTCATGAAAAAAGACACGACAAAAAGTCGCTTGAGTTTGTATGAAATAGATGCCAAATTATCTTGCTTAAATAAAATAGTGTCAGTTTTTTCCTTCAAATAAATTTTATCACAACACCATCACAACCGGGGAAATAAGTTTCGATTACCAGAGTCCACAAAACTTAAGAAAATAGCAAAATTTATTATGTTTAGTGTCGTATAAACGAAGAAAGGTGGCTAAAGGTGGAATGAGGTATAAAGTTTAACCGGAATACAAAAGTAAGACGTATTTGTTCTGGCTTCGTGGAAGTGAATCATCTCGGTTGTTTGATGTTCGCAAGCTCGACACACCATTCTTTACTTAGGAACTTCCGCGTGACCATTAGTAATACACGTTACGTTGCTCATGAAACTTTTAAATGTACCTCTGTTTTAAGCAGCGAAGAAAATCCATACTAATATCCATACTATTAATATACTTTTAATATTATAAATTCGACCTTATAATGCCTAAACTACTGAACGGATTTAGATGAAATTTGGCAGAGAGATAGATTGCATCCCGGGGAAGGACATAGGATAGTTTTTATCCCAGAAATCATCCTTTAAGGTGGTGAAAAGGGGCGTGGAAGTTTGTATGGGAAATTAATAACCGCTGAACCGATTTAGATGATATTTAGTATGGAGATAGTTTGAGTTGTGGGGAAGGATATAGAATAGGTTTTATCCCCGAAATTATACCTTAACGGTGTAAAAAGGTGGGTAGAGATTTGTAAAGGGAATCAATAAAAAAGGACTATAATACTTTTATCGCGGGTGAAACCGCGGGGCACAGCTACTGATGAATAAAATCACTTTAAGTTATAAAGCTAATTCATGTATACAAAGCTTGATTCTAACAAGAATAAAATTATTCAAAGGAAAGTAAGCATACAACAATACAACATACACAAACCAACACGCGGACCCGACGCGTGTGGATGGAAGCCCCCGATATATTCGCTCCAGGACACCCCGGCCCCTCACGATGCTCTTCTTCTAATTAGCTCATACAAAAATAAGGAAAAAAGTAAACCCGACTTCAAACATCATTTTCGCTCAAGTGTATAAAAAGTCAACAGCATTATATTCTCATTCCGCGGTACAGTCGACGACAACCTCGTTACGTTGAATAATTACAGTAATGTGGCACATTATTAACTCCCTTCCCACAGTGAGCCGCTCAAGGCAGGAACGAGTACAATTTTCTCCGTGATAATAAAAATCTAGGGGTATTTATCTCACGTACATAAATATTATACTCTTCCTACCTCTTCACATAAATTATTAGAGAATATAAATGCGTATTTCTATTCTTATAATTACGGTGAGTTATATTTGATGCAAAATTTTCTGCAATAGAATAGAGGGCTTTTAGATTTTTTAAAATTAATTTAAAACATTAGAATATTCATAGGATTTATAGCCGCTATAAGTCCGTAAGCTATTATTTTGACATTCCGAGATATTCAGTGATCAGTGCTGGAATATTTCATAGAATTAGTAGGTACTTACTAATAATAAATGTCACAATTTCCCAAAGCACTTCTATGGAATATTTAATGTTCTCTAAACTTAACATAGAAATATAAAATCGATTTAAAGCGTGAGCGTTTTAGCAAACATGAAGCATGTGCTTTTAACCCGAAACTGTACCGTTTCATATCATGATTTCTGAGAATTGTGACTGAAACTATCAATACGAACAGACTTTGTCCACAAAGGAGGATACTAAAAATACACAGGTATCTTGTTTGATTGATTCATACCTAAAACCACTTGATCCTGGTGATATTCTCCCAACTTGTAAGTCTCGTCATAGTACATGTACTCAGTGAACGTCAACCCACTGGTAGTGTACTGCTGAGTAAAGTATATCGATATAGTCCCATTCACTATGTCGTGTTCTATTATCCATTTACACTTTATCGGGACGGGGAAAGGGTTGGGGAAGTTTGGTGTCGTTATCGTGCCCACGGGAGCCTTCAAGTGTCCGCCGCAGGTTTGTGGTCCCTGGTGCTCCCTGTCGCGCTGCTGCGCGTGCGCGTGTTCTGCGGTAATGCCGAGGAGAGTGATGCTTGCAACAAAATACGCAATAATAATTTATTTTCTTTAAGATCTTTCTGATGTTATACAGCTATGGCTTTTCAATAGAAATCTACTAGAACCTTCGAAATGTGTTGGAATTTGAAATAGCAAGCTACGGAACGTTTCCAATAAAAAGCAATCATTACTTTGGTCGAAAAAATAATGATAAAAAGACAGAGACTAAAATGAAGTGATTTATTAGATAAATGTCCGCCTCATTTGTCAATCGATCCAAATTATCCTACATAGATGAAACTAAATCAAGTATCTACTTACCTACCTGTGAGGAAAAGAGAAATAAGACCATTGCAAGTGCTAAAAACTAAGAAAACGAAACAAAAGAACGCCTAAATTCAGGTCATGAGATAGGTTTAGGAGGCAGACCCTTTTTTGTACGGATTTCATGTATTTTTTCAACATACAGAAAGATCCGTTGTCTTTGGAATGTACAGACGCATTCAGTGGCAGTTTGATGCTGGAACTTGAGGACATTTCTCTTAGCGACGTTACCCGAATAAACTTGGACTGTTTAAGTTAATGGAACTGAAAATCTGTTTGGAGGATAGAACGTATTTTAGTGGAACCATCCGCAGTTAAAGAAGTTTTATTTTTATTGATGTTTTGATCAGGAAATTCATAATAAAACTTTGGAGTTTGTTAATTCTCCTGCGGAATTTGAGCATTGTTATTCCTTGTTTGCAAAAGTATATAATAATGGTGCATATGATGTTTTCTCGATGTTTTCTCCTTGTTTTCTGTTATAAGCTGCAGTTGTATATTTTTATCAGCTATGTTTTTTAAGTTCCTACTTAAAATTGTATTCTATTATAGAAGAAACTATAGTGTTATAATTTAAATTGTGAACTTATGTATAAAAATTATTCTTATTCTTAAATTTCTGAAATCAATGACAGAATAAAATTCTCAGTAGGACTAAACTCCTTTCGTCAAAAGAACAAGTATGGATAACTTGGATTTGGTTATCGCAGAGAGTAGTAACGGGTCCCAATCCCAATAAATAAGGTGTATCCATTAAACTTCCAGGAAAATGTAAGAAAAAACTGGAACGCATGTGAGGAAGCAATAATTTAATAGAGTACGAATAAGAATTGATAAAAACAACCGACTTCCAATATAACACTACAAAGTGAAAAATTACATTTCTTCAAAAATGTACTCAGGTTTATTTTGGGTGTCTCCAAAATCAATTCTGCAAAGTTGATAATATTATGACATTCCGCAGCTTGAATAAGTACGTTTTGTTTGCCAAATTATTTTTGCTCTTCTCGATTTTTCGGCCCATAGCAAATTATGCAAAAATCTTCAATATATACCTACTATTACGGGGCCGCGCGCCGGGCCGCTTCCTTTTATAACTCGATAATATTAACGAAGCCAGAGTTAATATTATGATTAGCTGCTTCGAGTCATGACTTTCTATGAATATTCCAAAAGATTTTGTTATAGGTACCTACGGAGGAACTCCGGAGTCAAAGGTTAATTGGGCTTCGATTTTTTGTTGTTATTTTGCTGAGGTCAAAGTTATTTATATTGTGAGAACAATATTGTTCAGCGGCCTTTCAAATCAATGATCACTCTGCATACAAGAAGGAGTTGGTAGGGAGTTTTACAAAAAGAGCCAGTTTTCCAATCTACGTTAATACCTACATACTTTGCCCAACTCATTTAATACAAATCCATCAACTCGAAAAGAAGAAGAAGACATTATTTGTGAAGATATTGGCATTTCTCACAAGACATAAACCTCTCTTGACCATGTCTGGTACATGTGACAGATCTATAGAGTCATTAGTATTTCATCTGCACAAAGGCAATATGTACCTAAACACCGCGACATAACCGAGTACGGGAAAGTGATCGGCTCAGTATGTACGTCACACATCGGTATTTATTCGTCACCGACACGACCCACGTCATCTGTTTAAATGAGGTGAACGGAGGATTTGTGAGACAAGAAACAAAAATACAATTATTGTGTTTGGGTGGACGTCCTCGTCCATAAAAGGTTTAGAAATACGTGAACCTTATGACGTCATCGTGCAAGGATATTTAAAACGTCTTCATATATTTCCACACATTTTACTTCCCTGTGTTATCGTGACATCGTCACGTGGACATGCACGATAATATCATCGCGTTAGAAATGATAAAAGCGCACATTTTTTCGGGGTTTTCAAAATGAGAGCATACAAAAATATTTTTTTATTATTATTATTAGCCTGTGACGTCCCACTGCAGGGCAAAGGCCTCCCTACTCTCTCATGAGAGAGTAGGGGTTTAGAAATTAGAAATTAACCCACCGCGCTTGTCTAGTGCGAGTTGGTGGGTGTACAGTGGACCGCCTGACTGGGTCCGTGGGCGCCGCCTTTGACTAGATGTTCATCAGCCGCCGTCCTGAGTTGATATCCTGCACTAATATCGACTGTTCCATCCGAGCCTATTTGGGTGTATTTATCCCATAGCCTACAGGTGGCGTTCTACATTTAGTTCAATACTAAAAGCACAAAAAAACAAGATTTACACAATCATTTTTGAAAGAACCTCCCGCCCGCCTCGCGTGTTTTTATTGAAAGATAACATGAGCAGCGCTCTCTGGCGCCGACGCGTGCGACGGGTTTGCACACGCGCAGTGGCGCCCCCTCCGTGCACCCGCCGCGTGCAAAGCATACTGCCAAAGCTTCTACACGTGCAGGTTGTGGGTGAAATATACGCAAAGAGGCTACAACGTCCTGCGCAACCAATATAATGATGGTTTCAGGATGTTGATGGGGCGTCCGTGCTTGTTTGACGATTTATTATCATGGCATTATGAGGAAGAGAACAGCGTCATTAATGGGTAGGTTGCACGGAATCTTCAACAGCATTCTGATAACATTATTAGACAAAGTGGACAGTACGGACAGCGTCAGAGAAAAGGAACCCCCTTTGGTAATGAGTCCCCTTTGGTAAGTACCTAACCAAAGGGGGTTCCTTTTCTCTGACGCTGTCTGTACCTTTATAAGGCACTGGGTACGAAGACACGTGCCAATATGTGTAGGGCCACGTCATTATCAGTCGTTTTAGATTGTAAAAGTTTACTAAAATAGTTTTTAAGTCATTGTTACTAATACTAAGTAGGTATACGCATTGTGAGTACTCCGAAATAAAGAATATAATTCATTTTCCTTGCAAACGGAAATGTAAAATCACAACGATCTTCTTAGCTCTCAAGTAACATGTAACATGTCACTTTCACGCGTTTTTGTTCATATCATCAGCAGTAACAGTGTGAGTGAATATGTAAATGTGTGGGCGCACTTTGTGACGTCATGACAATGTTTATGTGTGTTACCTCGTATTTGTATGTGACAGGCTTATTTGGTTTGTTGGGTAGCAAATTGGATTTTTAATGTAGGCAGTTGAGAGTATTAACATCTTTAAACGAATACTTGATTTTATGATGATGATGAGATTTTATCCTATTCAGAAACCATTACAATAAATCTTTTCTTCCCAGGATGATGTTAACGACGTTTTATGGAGAAGCACATCATCTCATAGTGTAAGTAACGTCGAGAAAACACACACACGTGTGTTTCGTGTCTTATCCAAACCGCACATTACGAGCGTAGGTACTGGATTTTATATCAACATTATCGGCTATTTATTGCTGTATGGATCTATCTCTTCTAGAGCAATATTTACCTTATTCAAACCCAAACCGGAATTGAGATGATCCCTCAATTGCGGAAAATGTTACATCCAACTTTGTCAAGTAAGTAAGAACAACAAAAAGATTTTTGCTAATATACACCGAAGAAATAACCAACAACTTAATTTATCTTTCCCAGGCATTGTACTCAAGAACAATAAAACAACTTACTCAACAGGAGTTTATTCAGATAAATTATTGTTGTTATAAAGAAAAGAAGAGCTATTATACTCGGATGTAGTTGGTTACAGAAGTTAAAGAAACTTCGCTCAGATACCAAGAAAAACACGATGGAGGAAAATACTTAACAAGGCATTTATCCATAAAAGGAAAGGGAAACTCTTTACCAGTAAGAAATAAAAACGACGTATTTTTCAAGAGTACGCGTCATAATACAATAACATAAAGTCCGGCCGCGCTAAATTTGCCAAAGATGTAAACAACAATGGCCGCTCGAAATTAAATAAAATTGATATAAGTACAAGAACATTTATTATAAGTAATGTTTGTTTTCGTCTAGTTAGCTGAGAGATTTGGACGAAAACAAACATTACTTAAAATAAATGTTCTTGTATATAGATTTTAGTCACTTTCGAGCGGCCATTGTTGTTTACATCTTTGGAAAATATAGCGCGGCCGGACCTTAGGTACCAACATCAACAAGTAAAAAAGTTTTTTTTTTTAAGTTAGCTGATTAATAACAAACCGATAACAGCATCGAGTTAATTGCACGTGCACTATGACTTACGAAAGACATCCTTGCCTATTTATTGTATGTTCAGAAAATATAAAATTAAGCTAGTCATAACAGCGAAATGTTTTTATAATATTTCGTGCCTCGGAAAGCAAGTTAAGCGTTGGTCCCGGATGTCATTCGTGGATCTTTGACCGTCGTTTCACGTTTCATATCCAGAAGCCCAAAAGTCTGACAATCAGTCTTATCAAGGAGTTATTGGAGTTTATTAATATTGTATCAGTATAACCCAGTATCGGAAATCGGCATGTCCTAGAACCAAAAATTCGAAGACATGTGACATCTGCCAACCCGCACTGGGCCCGCGTGGTGGATTACGGCCCACGCCCTCTCAATGAGAGGAGGCCTATGTCCCAGCAGTGGGAATATTATAGGCTGATTATGTATGTTACAAGTATGTTATGTATCACCCAGTAATTGGGTTGTGGAGGTCAGAAAAATACTGGTATTTTGCTGCATCCGGTTTGAATGGAAGCCAACATAGCTGGGAAAAGGCTAGGCAAACGAAGATGACTACAGCAAAATATTTGTAAAACACGAAGCTAAAAGATTTCTCTCACCTTATTGTTTAATGGTGCCTTTTCCTGCATATATAGAAATTCCCATGTGAATGTTACAAGTGAAATAGAAATGACGCAATTCGTCAAAAGATTCAAGTAAGTATGATTTTCATGAATTATTAAAAAAAAATACCGTAGAGATCTCGGCAAAATTGTATGTTGTAGACAGTTATATTATTCAGAATCGGAATTTTAGGAAAGGCTTATCACTTGAAAATGATTAGGCGAGGAAAAGTATTCAGAAAATAAACATTATAAGCAAAATAAATCCGTTTTTGTTCTATACTTTGTTTGCTAAGAGCTTTGTTTCCTCATCGTATCTCACTACACACGACTGCTAACGGGTCACTCTCGATAGGACGACGAGGAGTTCACAAAGGTAAACGTTTGTTCACAAACACAAAACGTATTATTGGTGCTTCGTGGTGAGGGTCTCAATTAATTGGAGAGGATGAAAGGAAGAGAATACAAATAGAGTATAGTCAACTGTAAGGCTCGAGTCACACCGAGATGGCAGCGAAGCGGCGAGTAGTTTCAGTGTCATATAATTTTAAACTTTATGTACACTACAAGAAGAGTCGTGAGCCGCTGCTGCGTGGGAGTCGTCGGAGTGCTCGCGGCGCCGCGCCGCGGACGGCCGCGCGCCAAGTTTCTCAAGCGATGCTATGTGTTATAGTAATGAAGATAAAGTTTAAAATTATATGACACTAAAACTGCTCGCCGCTTCGCTGCCATCTCGGTGTGACTTGACCCTAAATAATCTTGACTAGCTATATTGTTCGTCTGTAACGAAACTTGACTTACTTATTGGGAGTTATTTTGGGAGCTGAAAACGTGTTATTCATTACCCGCCTTCAAATATGTTCGAGTCATCAAAAGTCGTATTCATTCATAGTGATTGGGCCTTTAACGTAATCGGCGAAATGTGGGTGTACTAAAGGAACACACCCACAGATATAGATAGACCTAGAGTAAGCGTAGCGTAACGTAAGTATCACGATCTGTATGAAAACCAAGCGTGCCATTTTTTGACTACCTACAATGATGTCATAAGCACTATTTAGTGATGGGAAAATCAAATCGATTCAAAGACGCCGCCGCGTGCGGCACCCGTCTCGCCCCACTCCCAGGGCCTAGCGCCAGCGCTTACGCTCACCCAGCCAGCAGTACTCAGGACTGAGCGCGATTTTTTGTACGTAAGCTGGGCACGCGAAGTGGTTGCTATTGCGTTATCTAGGTGGATCTATATCTGTGGGAACACCTCTGCCCAACACTTCGGGAAATACAGGCGTGATGCTATATTATGTGATATAATTGTGAAATATGTTTTATTCTATAAAATAAACAAAATTGATTGCAAGACTATTTTTTTCATAACAAATTAAAATTAAAATTCCCCTCGAATTCCTTCTCGAACATAAATTGAGATATCATAACATTTCTTACCTTTAAGTATATTGAATGCTCTAAGATGTTTTAAGTAAGTATACCTATTTAATTCAGAACGACTTACTGTCGGCAGTTTAGCAGACACAACACATTTTGTTTTGTTTGAAGTGTCTTGTTTATCCCAATAATAAATAGGTACCAACTTATTTTATACAAGGTGAAATTAATTTAACTTACGAAACTCGTAGACGTGATGGGTTTCGATATGTTATCACGATCAAACAAAAACAAAAAAAGATTTGATATCTTTTATTTTGAGGGCAACGACCGCTGGTAATATAGCGAGTTTAGTTACTTGAAGTATAAGTTGATAAAATCAGTTTTTTTTTTTTTGTTTATTGTCAGAATCAGTATTTTTTGTATACCTAAACTTTTATAGGTATCTACACAAAAAAGACTGATTGTTTAAGCTTATATGTCATGTAGGTAACTACACTAACAAGGGTCGTAGACCCCAAACAAATTATAAAAAACTTACTCTTACCTTGAGATTTTAAAGTTAAGCCTGTGCTTCTAAAGTTATGCCTCCATATCCTCTGTTCTCTGAATCCAGCGAGAGTTTTAATAAAACAACGTTCGGATCGCATCCGCGTGATTTAACTCGTCCGCAATGGTCGCTTTTGTGAACCTGAGCGAGTGGGATCCCCTTCGAATATATTTTTAAGCGCCATAGAGTTCCGGCTTTTCTTTATCAGGTAAAATACTTTTCCTCGTTTTATTTTTTGCTACTAAAGGCTCAAAAAGGAGAATCCACTTACATCAGATTCATGCAACACCCACGAGTACAGAAATATAAACTTGTATTGGGTATGAGTGTGGCGGATTACTTTACTCGATAGGATGAGATACGCTGATTTTTTTTACGTAGTATAACAGGAAAAAAGGATTTTTCTCAAAATACAGTACAGCACTGTATTTTGAGAAAAAAAAAGCATTTTATCTATTTACTCAAAATCTGTATTAATCATGCATCAATAACATACATAAAGTCTGCCAAACTACATAACATTTTTTCGGCAGTGCAGTGACGTGACATAGAGACCGCTTTTAGAAAGAAAGAAAGAAATAAGAAAAAAGTTTATTTGGCATTAATGCTGAAATGAACCTTTTTGGCGCAGCCGTGAGGCACACACTATTGTTTTCCGAAACATTATTTTTTATTTTATTAATTTTGTGTTTCACAAACTCTGTCCAAATAAACTTTTTTCTTTCTTTTAAAAATATACGGATATTTTATGACATTCTATATGGCTATGGGTGAAAGCATCGCACCCGGAACATAATCTAATGTAGAAGCGTGATGTTATGGTACAACCCAAACTCTTGAGCACATAAGTCGCACATAAAATTTTATAACCTGCAGATTAAATGCCAATTCAAAAGGAGCTGCTGAATATTCAGTTTGCATCAAGAAGTCTAGTAAATCTTTTTTACTGGCAGTTACGCTCACAACTCGTCTATAGGCACTCCAAACTTCACCACACACGTGCGTGAATAGAAGTTTGGGGTTCTTAATTCTCTTTATATCGTCTACTACTTCGTACTCTTGCGTTGCTTTATTTTGGCAACGACCTTGGTTTTTTTTATTCAACTAAGCAGTTCGTCTTTTCTATATTGCTAATGAGATGTGTGGACTCTAATGAAGCGGAATGATTTAGTCCCGAGGTTTATATTGGTTTGCCTCCGTGCTTTTTGTAACATGAAAGTTCGCTGACGGATTATAGTTGATGTGTGTGAAACATAAAAGGTTTTGTTTATGAGGCGAAATCTTAACTAGATTTGGCCAAGAAAGTACAGACGCCAGCACATCAAGCTACCCGAAACTGTAAAATTTTCCCAATCAACTTTGAACCTTATAATTTAGCGATAAAGTTGAAAATCTATTAAATAAATTTGACAGATGTGCTGGCGTTTGTACATGCACGTTATCAATAACAGAAGCATTTCTCGCGACTCAATTTGTGACTAGTTGAACAGTGACGTCAAGATCTAAATTAATCCAATAATAAACCGTCATTGGTGCTGCATATTAATGTCTGTCGAGAGTTGCAATATCTGCTGCATGTGTCGCCGATGTCAACGTCGCGGCTGGCTGTTAGGTTCATTAAATTATATCAGACCTTTGGGGGCAAGTGGTTCGTCTTCACTGGATTTAAGGTTATGATAAAATTACCACTGACTTGCAATCACAACTAAATATTTGAAGTTGCTCATCAATTGTACATATCATTATCATCGGACACTGTACGTGGATTTACAAGACTTAATTAAACAACAAACGGGCGCGCGTGCTTCAAAAATTCACGTTGTAATTACGAAGACCAGCATGATTGAGAGATAAATTAATGGATCCCTCTGTTCGTCTCCAACGAAGTAAGTTTCCAGCTACATAAATAGTAGTTCCCTTAATTTTGGTAATCCTTGTGGATAACGAATATTAACCTTTTAAGCGCTTGGCTAAATATCAATTGCCGTGCCCCGAGTGCGCGGCTACAAGTCGATAAAATAATACCTACAATCAATGAGGAGTATCGATTAAAAAATAGTCAAAAAAATTATCTCTATTTAATAATGGTTTTAGTTGTACCACGCAGTTAATAGGACGAAAATAGAACGAAAAAATCATGTATGTTCTTTGTCGCAGAAATATGACACGAGCGGTAAGGTCACGGAAATATGTGTCGCATAAATGCAACACAAGCGGTCAAAAGGTTAAAGAATTATTAACATTGTGGTTTGGCACAGATAACCTCCTCGGTGAGAGCTAACCTTGCGTAACCTTGTGAGCCTCATAGTGGTTTGCGGTTATCTCGATGAACACCGAATATATTGCACAAGAGGACGCTGAGTAGTTTGGTTTAGTAATAAATTGAATATGTAGGTGTTCTGCCTGAGATAATAGCTCCAGTAAGTGTAATACCTAATAGAAGCAGTGGTGGCTAGTAGGCGCTTACGTCAGACTGTAACCACACTCTATCAAATCCAATTTATATAATGAGTGAAATTCCGTTTTTGTTAGATCACACTCGTAGAGAATATTCGTTCGATTCTACATTTAATTGTTCATATCATGCACTATAATATCGATATGACGTGACGACAGTTAACCAATCAATTAAAATTTGATCAGACAATTATAGGTACCGCAAAATGAACCGCAATACGAAATCAGAACTTTGTGGTTGATTCAATAGTGAGCACTTGCCTTTTAACTTTTGATGCTATAGGTGGAAGACTGGAAGTATTACATACCTGCTACGGGAAGTTAAGCTTCAAATGGAATATCACAAGTTTTAATGTTTTGTCAAGCTATAAGTTATGCAAGCAAATAGCTCCTAACATAATTGAATTCTT
Source organism: Amphipoea lucens (assembly GCA_947508005.1). Lineage (NCBI taxonomy): Eukaryota > Metazoa > Arthropoda > Insecta > Lepidoptera > Noctuidae > Amphipoea > Amphipoea lucens. Next base: position 6,282,606 of record OX382373.1, on the reverse strand, counting down.
TGAAATCTAGTCTTTTAGTTACGAGCATGTTACAATGAAAAAACAGGCTCTTGGGATAATTATAACCTCTGTTGAAACTGAAAATTATGTGAAAAATTAACTATGTGATCAATACGTTCATTAATTCAGTCGTGACTGTATTTCCTTTTCATTGTGTTATTACAAATACCACCGTCAAATTAATGTCAAAGTAATGTTGACTTTGTCAAATAACTTTATTAATGATAGGAAGTGGTGAAGGGCGGGCGTTTTGGGGGACTGTCTTTTGTAATTTTGACGTTCGAAAAGTGCTGATTCTCAGCCTAGTTTGAATAAATGACTTTTGATTTTGATAATGCTTTTAAAAATCATAACAGAAATACACGGACGCTGGTGTGTGTTTGATATTAATAACATGGTGTTACAACGAAGAATATATTACGTGGATGGCAGATAAGTCAACTAAAATTCTGCATCGACTCCTGGCTCCATACTAAGAATGAGAGTTTGTATCAGGTGGATCCACGATGAAAACAATTGCTTTGATTTGCTCTACTACTCGTTATGTTCTTAATTAGTCTGACAAGCGCCCCTTGGAGTCTATAATAACCTTCAATAATAATAATATCTTAACAAATTAAATATCTTGACTTAGCACACGAGGTTGTTGACATGTGGAATGTGAGCTCGGCTATCATTGTGCCGATTGTCGTATCGGCCAATGGCCTCATGGCCGAAAGCCTCGATCAACATCTATCGAGGTTTTCGTTAGACGGTTGGATCAAGGGCCTGATTCAGAAGGCAGTACTCCTCGATACGGCTCGCATTGTGAGGAGGTTCCTGTCTCTGGAGCCCTAACCACCGGTAGCTTGGACCCTGCTCCCGACACCGGCGAACTACTATTTTTTTATATTTTGTAAATGTTTTTTATACTTATTTTTTATATTTTAAGAAATATTTAAAAAATTAATTAAATATGTTAATAGATAAATAAACGAAATAATAATATCAATAACGACCGTGCAAATATGTACGAATTTATTATTACGTAAATCACGTGAAGATTAAATAAGTGTCTGGTGTGACAGATGTGCCCCATAGCTACCGTGACTCGTGTGCGCGGAACTTAGGTAATATCAGACATATTGGATGTTTTTATCTATTTTTACTGAGCAAAAGTCAAAGCAAAACATACAAGTTCATTTCTACTTTTATATAATTGCATTTTCCTATTTTCAGGCGATTTAGCTGCTCGTTCATTTGGGGAGATTGCATTTTTCACAACCAGCCGCCATCTATTTTCAGCGTTTACTGCTGAAACCAGCGAGTAATGCATCTCGCTTTATAGCTGTACTAAACTAATTCAGCGAATTTTTTGGTAGTTGTTGCTAAACAGGTTGTTTGTTGTTGAATTGAGTATACACTGCAGAAATAATAGGGATACCTTCCTGAGACAAAGGTGGACTGAATTTTCCAGCGAATAAGAATTGTTATTTGATCACAATTGGATCTCATTCCATCAAACACAGGAACTGAGAACCTTCGTACATTATTTTACTACATTGTTCGCTGTTCCACATTGTTGTATTGTTTGGCATGTCGACTGCACACTCGCGGGCAACAACATACCTATCCGAACGACGGCGATCTATCACGCGGCAGTGACCGGAAGCCAATGTGAAGACGAATGTTCCTGTACAGTCGTTAGCAGTGAACTCAGTGTATTATACAGGGTGAAATTAAATTCATGGGCATCCTTTTAAGGGATCATTGCACTCATCATTATGAACAACTTTTACTATGGGACCAAACCTGAAATTGCGAAAAAAAATTAGCTCTTCCCTGCATTTTGACGGGTTCATGTGAACATAAATGCAAGGAACAGCTGATCTTTGTTCTCGATTTTAGGTTTAGTCCCAAAGTAAAAGTTGTTCATAATGATGAGTACAATGACCCCTTAAAAGGATGCCCATGAATTTAATTTCACCCTGTATAAATATTATGATTATATTATATTAATATAATAATTATTTCTAAAATTGCATAAGCTTAATTTACATCATGACGTGGACTGTTAGGTCTCTGCATGATCCTCTATTCTTTTCTTTTAATTTTCGAAATATGAAATAGTATTTATCTCATTATACATGCTCTCAATTTTTAAATTACTCGTAGAGCCATTACAAAAGCCATGCAGGTTTAAACCTCTTCAGTACTAACTGTACTAAGCACCGATAAAGATGTTTAGGTAACTAGCTTATTAATAATATCTGTGTAAATAATTTACATTAAATTTACTTTTGCTCAACTAGGTACAGACGCCAGCACATCAAGCTACCTGAAACTGTCAAATTTTTCCAAACAACTTTGAACCTTATGTTTTAGATATAATGTTGAAAATCTATTAAAGAAATTTTACATATTGTAGTAGCTTGATGTGCTGGCATCTGTACATAATAAAGACTGGTAGATACTGACAGTGTCACAATAATATGATGCACGATATTATGTTCTTGCTTACTAAAAGCATAATCCCAACATTTCAAGTAGGAACCTCCTAATAATTATATGAACTTATGTAATCGTTGAAGGTTTATTTCCTGCAAAGAATCCTTTCGTATCACAAAGAAAATCTTGTAGAATCTGAACTGATCTTACAATAATAATATGTATTCCGGACTATCGATCGCTGCTTAGCATGTAAACCAAAGCAGACTATGAATCGCTTTGTTATTTTTGATGTCGAAAAAATAGAAGTTTTTTTTCAGTCCATTTATTATTTCAACAATGCGGGCACACGATATTTTGTTATACAATAAATGTGACCAAACGTCGTCTACACAATCTTAAGACAACAGCCAACGTTAATATTTTGAAGTGAAAACTTCTTTAGCGGCGTTGAACACTTTTTGTAATGGGTAAAAAATGTTAAACTCGCGTCAGGGCATCGCGTCAGGACACGTGACCGTCAGGAGAGATTTCCCCCCCCCCCCATCTCTTTCTACGGCGGCGCCAACCGAAATGAACCAAGTGAGACACGACAAAGATGGCCGAAGAAAATGACATTTGACGTACAAATGTTTGAAAAGTCAGTTTCGTAAACAATAGTACTTCGAGGAGCCGCAGTTGTATTTAATTTATTTTGAACTTCTGTTTAACCAATTTAGTTTATTATTATATACCTACCTACAATACAAAATAGAAGCGACGGAAAATATAACGAAGCACATTATAGCAACAAGAAATACTGTGGGACATTGCTGCTTTTGTGTGAAAACAATGCTTCCGTGTCGACCACGGAAGTTTACACTCTGCAGGGAGATGCTCCAGTAGGGTGTGGCTGTGAAGCTATGTTGCAAAACATGCTCCACGTCCTATCCTGCCTTATTTGTCCTACCCAAAACATGCAGTCAAAGTGACCTCTGCGCTGCCACCGACGACAACGTGGAAGTGGCAATATTTTGAGCCAGCAAGATCTAAAGTAAAAGAGAAGAAATTTAGGGAGTAGTTCATTAATAAAAAGCTTGTATACAAATATCAGTTTATTTTTATAATACTTGTACGCACCGGGACTTACAGCTTAGTACGGCTGTTATTCCAAATGCATACAGTGTGGCTAAGTTTGTAACGATTGAGCCTGGTATCTATGGTTACCTCACCCTACAGATTATAAACCTACAGCAACTACTTAACACCCTAGTTATCCTAACACCCTAACCTATCATACAAGCCTACGGAGACCTACGGGAACAGACAGAATTTGGGTAGGAATAGGGGTTTGTGTACGTTGTGCAATGTGTACACAGGAAATAGTTTTGTCATTGCCGGTCCCACAGACTCATAGAACTGGTGATGGCTAAAGGTGTTTTGGCCATAGTGAGAGGAATTATGAAAGATGAATCAAACTCTACTCCAACTTGATGACTAATTTATTCATTTACTAATTACTAATTTATGTGGAACGAATGTATGTCGCTCTTGATGTTGACGCTGGCGTATGTAACTCTTGCCTGTTCACGGCTGAACAATACTCTAAACTCTAATTTGGCTTCTAAAACTTGTGCAAGCAGAACAACATTTTTAAAATGTTTGCTTTTCATTTGCCATCTGTGCCATCTCTTCTGTAGGCCGTTTCATTTTCTGCTATTCGTAGTGAAGCACCATCTTTACTAGTCCTATTGACCTGAAATACAAAACTAATGTTATAAATTCTTTCTCTTCATTATCTTATTTATACTGATTTAATTAATCAGTAGCGGCATCAAAATAACAGTCATTATTATTCTTATGGCGGGTTTTTTTTTTTTTTGTTACAATGAGTTTTGTACAGGCAAACGAAGTTCTTCGTAAAATTGTAAATTGGATAGGCACCTAATTCGTAAATCATGCCAGGCTGCCCCTGTTTAGCGTTAGTGCTTGTGTCAGTGTTTTTATTTTCTATTATGGAGACCTCTCCCTGACCAATTCTTCCAAAAAATCGAAGGATTAGAAGCAAAAGCAAGCATAAGTATAAGAAATTGAGAATGTTTACAAAACATAACTTACTTTGAACACATTTTAGCTGTAACAGTAGGTACACACCTTATCCTCCTCCAACCAATATTCAATTCTTTGCCCTTTATTGCAACTAGTCTCCGGTCTTAATTTCATTTATTTTAAATACAAAAAAAATATTCAAAAGTTTTTTAGTTTGACACATACAATATCAAATTCATTCATTGACATATTCAATTATTCATATTGTTTCCATGACGACCATGACGTTGTCGCGTCAAAACTGTTGAAACTGTAGACAATAAATTAGTTTTTCATACGTAATAATGTCTATGGACACAAATATTCGGTTCGTAGACAGATATTCTCGTATGCATATCTGTCTACGAACTATATATTCATTATAATGGCAACATTTAGAAGTTGTAGGACATTCTAGTTATAGAACGTTTATGAAGCGTTTATGAATACAAAATTTTATCGAATGTTTTAAAGGCCTATTGAGCATTTTAACTAATGAATGGTTTAAACCTTCAATAGGCTTTTTTTATGAATAAGACCGAAAGTGTTTAAAATACGGAAATTGAACAAAGTGCATCTACTTTTTTTTTTTTTTTTTTTTTTTTTTTTAAATATTAATGAAAAAAGTGACGCAGAAATATTGAAGAAAAATGAGTAATATTAATTAAATTAATAATTGATTTATTTCAACGTTAATATTCAAGTTTTCACTTCTGCCGGCACTCCCGGAGTGCAACCCGTCTTTTTTTATCGTAATAACTTTTGTAAGAAAACTGTTACATAGAATATATTTTTTATCAGCAGTTGAAATATATTTTTGTGTTAGTTCTTTAGATAAACTTAAAATATTTTGTCAATTTATTTTGCTACCAACACAGTGAGTTATTCTTTATCATTCGTGATAAATCGCAGCCAATCGTCCGGACAGTGACCGCACTTTCCAATGTCTGACCCTAGAAAAGGTTGTCCGTCGCATAAAAATTCGACCTCAAAACATACTTCAAGAATCTTTGAGAGCTACTCGCCCTTGTCGCTGACTTTTCCGTTCAAATTTTTCAGCTAAGTTTTTCAGTTGTTTTGATTAGCTAGAAAATCTATCTTCAAAATAAAATTGAAGGTATTTACCTACATTTTTACAGATAAAGAAAAATAGTTCTTACGTTAGGATAGTTTTTATTCTTGGCTCCATTATACAATGGGTATACAATACCAAAACTAATACGGTCAGTGGTGAGAACATTTTTTATTACGAGCACGCGTTTAATCGCGCAATACCTACATAATCTGAAAATTCCCACATGAAATGTATTACTCAAACGTGTCTCGTCAGTATGTCACAAAAAGAAGAAATTACTAGAAAACTTATTCCATACCTTCATTTTGACTATGGGTCAAAGCCAGTCTATGTTTATTTGCCCTCGATCGCAGCTAATTAAATAAGTCCAAAACGGTTTAAATACCAATTTTTGTGTCTTTTTCTTCCAAAATATTTTGCAAAAAAAAAAGAACTTCCATTAATCTTTCACGATACATCTTCTAAAACTGGAAATAAAATAAAATAGTAAGAAGTTCTGAGTTGAGCTGCACGATTTTTGACAAATGCGTGCACTGACTGGACAGGTCCGCTCAATCTGTGTGGTTCCTTCCTCAAAAGACCACTTCAGACACCAATCTACATGGTCTTCACATAATCTGACCAAGATTTTGTCTGGACTTTAAAAGAGACTGTGACCTCTGAGTTTTTTTCGGCTTTTCTTCTCAGAATAGTCAGATAGGAAACGCCGACCTCACCTAGTTTAAAAAAATACGATTGACGTGTAAAAGTGTTTGTACAAACCTACTTATAGAAAATAAATCATTTATCATTAAGATTTAGTATTCAGCTTGGATGACTTTGAAAACTTCTAAGAGCATTAAAAGTTTAAATAAGAAAAAGGAAGAAAACAATTCACAAGACCTTCGGCATAAAACGCTAAAGAGCTGCTAATTTTAGAATGGTGTAACTTTGTTTTAAGAAAAACTTTTTTATCAGCAGAGTGACAAAATTAACAAGCATTTGTAGATTTTATCCAAACGCCCTGTTTCACGGAATCATTTGTTCCACAATCTGTTTGAATTTACAGTGGTAGCATTATGTACAGACGCCAGCACATCAACCTACCCGAAACTGTCACATTTTCCCAATCAACTTTGAACCTTATGCTTTAGTGATAAAGTTGAAAATCTATTAAAGAAATTTGACAGATTGTAGTAGGTTGATGTGCTGACGTCTGTACCAGGCGTGTGCATGTGTACTCGTGTAGTTTCGTAACTAAAGACAGCATTATGTTGGCAGCCTACTGGGATTTAGTTGCAGATTAGGACTACGTGTTCAATTCAATTAACTAGTACCAAAGTTCAAAATTAATTGATTGAACTTGCAAATAGATGGCTTTTCAAACTACACTGTACTAAAGTAATTTACAATTTTTGTGGTCTACGAAACTACGAACCAACAAATAAAATAAAATTATTTTTGGAAAATTCTAACCTCCTTACTAATAAACGTAGTATGGCATATGCACATGATTAGACAAACGGAACAGATACAAAGCTTCAAACAACCGCGCGAATCGGTTGCACTACTACAAGCACACGGGGCATGTGTGCGTGACCACTGGCTGCTTGTCACGTACGCGGCGAGACTGGAAAAAACCGGTTTACGCTGGCACAGCTAGTTGACAATCTCAGGGTCAGTGCGACGCACGTTGTTTGTTTTGTTAGTTCCAAGTTTGAATATTTTAATGTAAAAACGTGGTATATTATTGTTAATAATGGTGGTTTATTGTACTGTGTGTATGAATAATACTAGAAAAAAACTTTTTTACAAAAAAAACAACCGACTTCAAAAAAAACACTACAAAGTGATAAATAACTTTAATTTCGGAAGTCGGTGTCGTTGATTCCGCATTTTCGTTTTTTGACACCGACTTCCGAAATTAAAGTTATTTATCACTTTGTAGTGTTTTTTTTTTGAAGTCGGTTGTTTTTTTTGTAAAAAAGTTTTTATTTTTCACTTTTTAGTTGTACCTACCCCACAAAAAAATAAACAAAAAGATCGTTAATGTAGACAATGTAGATAAATTTTTAGGTTTTTGTTGACTTTTCAAAAACCGCTTGTCCGATTTCGATAAAATTTTAATGGGACCATTTGGGAAGTATACCCTTTCTAACAAAAAAAGAATTTTTCAAATCGGTTGGCAAACGACGGAGTTATGCGCGAACAAACATAAAAAAAAAAAAAAAATACAAACATTCGAATTGAGAACCTCCTCCTTTTTTAGAAGTCGGTTAACCCTCTACTTCGCAGAAAAAGTTGTGATAAAAATGTTAAATTTTTTTATCTAATTCTGTCTAATAATATTGTTGTTTACCTAAAAAAAATAGAAAAAAAAAACTGCAACTTTCAGATTTTCAGGAATAGTATGTTAAAAATACGTAACATTGCGAAGCAGACAATGTTCAAGTGTACAAACAACATGTTATGTATTTTTAACATTGCGTAATTTTCAGGGAATTAGAAATAAAACTTAATGCTATTTACTTTAATATTATTTATTGAAATAAAAACAAATGTTTGTTAAATTACGTTAAAACGATTAATTATCGTGAAATTGCTTAAAACAATTACGTTTTTTTACAAAACATAATCTTAAATTACACTTGCAACAGATAACGTTAGTCATCCCTTTCTTACAAAACTTACACCTACCCGGTGCTGTTGTGTAGTCAGGCATATGACCTATATTGTCACAGCGGATAGCATCAGTCGGCCTTGGCCCAGAAGGTTTTTGAATTTTTTCAAATTTGGCCTTTTGAGTTTTTTCTAAAGACGTACTCGTACCAGCAGGTGTTCGTTGTTTCGAGAGAAGTTCGTAATAAACCATAATTCTAAATATTTTTAGTGAGTTAGGAACTTTATTATACCGAGCACAATCTTTTCTATACATGATCCATGCATTATTTACGCAAATATCTAAAACTTGAGAGAACAGCGCCATATACCACCTTTTCGTTTTATAATTAGTGCGGTAAAGGGATATTAGCATGTCACACAAATCCACACCTCCCATATGGGAGTTATAATGTTTTACTATTTGAGGGCATGGGATATCAATCTTGGACTTGGTTTCTTTAGAAAATCGCCTTATAATCTCCATTGGAAACGAATCCACATAAGAGCTTGCTAAAATAACAGATTTGTTATCATGCCATTTTACGACACTCAATTTATTTTTATTGCAAACTACTTGTTTACTGGATCCTCTACCTTTTTTTAACAAGTCTTTATCACTAGGCAGTTTTTCCTGACACCCTCTTAAACGATTTGCTCTGATCGTGCCCAAGGAAAAGATACCATATTCACTCCGTAACAGATGAATCAGTTCGAGAGACGAAAAGAAGTTGTCAAAATACACAATCGCTGGTTTATGTTTAATACTCTGGCAGAGAGCTATCACAACTTTGGCACCAACTCCTAGAGAGTTCTCATATTCCGTGAAAGAATGATATCTGAATGTATCTTCTCCTGCATAAGGAACAAAATCGTAGACACAGCCAGATACCCCAGCCCTGACAAACATTTTGAAACCCCACTTCTTGGGTTTCTTTGCCAAATATTGGCGCCTGTTACCAGCTCTTGTACCCTTGTAGGGCACCATCATTTCGTCGATACTATAGCGATGTTCCTCTTCTATGTTAAGGCAGTTTCTACGTACTGCTTCTAAAATCGGCCGGACTTTGAAGTAACGATCTCCATTTTGTTGAGAATTATCAACGAAATGCAAAAACTGGCGAATTTGTTCATAACGCTTTAAGCTCATAATATCGGCAATAAGATTATATCTAAGGTCCTTCTTCCAATAGTCGCGATAGGACGGCATCTTAACAACACCCATTAATAGATTTATTGCAATAAAATCCAGTAACTCGTCATGAGTAAGATTAACAGATTTAAGATTACGTTGCACTGCGTATAAGTTTGTATTTTCAATAATTATGTTTATTACTTCTTCACTAAAAAAATCAGCAAAATAATCTGACGACGACTTCGATTCCGAACCAAATTGAGTGAAGGTTATTTCTTCTAAGGTTGCACTATGTTTAAATTTACCACCTTCCCATTTAAATTCAAGTGGCTTTCTTAAAAATGCTTTCTTTTTTTTTGTAAGTAAATGAGGTAAATTTGTTGTGATTTTTTTCTTTGAACGTGTTTCTTTGACTGGTATAGAAGCAACAGGGCTTGGGGACATGGATAACACTGAAGAAATGGATTGTAGTGCAGGCAAATGTTGTGGTGGGTTGTGTGTGGCGAGCACTTCACTTATAGCGGGGGTAGATGGTATTACATCCTCCGGCAAAAACTCATCATTTTCTAAAATATTAAGTCGCTCAAACGAGGAATCTAATGAGCGAGGTTCGGAACTATATTCAGTAACATCAGTTAGAACATTGATCTCATTATCGTCTTCGCTACTATCGCTGGAAGCAGCATCTTGTGGTGGGACAAGTGCTAGTATTTTCCTCACACGCTCTAATCGCAGGTTACCCTAAAATAAATAAAGCAAAATTGAGCATGCAAACACCCCCAAATACAAATAAAAGCAATTAGGTACATCCTCCACCATTTCGCTATGTTAGCTATTTTTTACACTCTTATCTTTATGACAATCTCTGGTATCTTCGCAATGTTAAACATAGCTAACATTCAATTTTAACAAGTTATAGCGCATACTCTCATGCAATATTTGTAAGAAAGCTTTAATAATGTCGTAGAATGCAATCATAAAAACATAAACAATGTGGTATTTTTACATGAAATACGAAATTTGAATGAAAAAATTAATATTTCTTACCTTTTGCGCGGGAGCAGTTCGCGGTCGATTCGCCATTTTTCACAATACTGTCAAAATTGACATTAGTATGACGTATTTTATTTTGCTAGGGATGCATAGTGATGTCCTGTACTTACTAATTCGAAAAAATCGTAAGATGAACCGATAATATTGTCAGTAGATTTTTCGGATTGTGAATGTTAAGTATTGCTAACGTTACGAATTAAAGGGTTAAAAATAAAGATATATCATACTGCAACTATCCCAAGGAGTACAATAGGTAGGTAAATATTTGATTACTTCTTTTTCAAGTAAGTACCTTTTTGATAAGAAGACGGTTGTACACGATGTGTTTTTACCTTTTTATTATTATTACAAGTTTTTACTATATATTTGTAGGTACGTGGATGGGTTGGTATGTAGTAGGTGTGTGTGTTAAGTTTAAATATTGCAAGTAAGGTTTGAACCACTTCCCGATGTCTGATTGAGCTGAAATTTTGTATACCTGCGTAACTTCGGTGATAATGCAATAATAAGATATAACCTGACGCTGCACCCAGGATTATCTCCTCACTAGGGAACTCGTTCAACGGTTAGTAGCACCATCACGAAATTTTTATGATAGATGAATTTTTAACCGACTTCTAAAAAAGGAGTAGGTTCTCAATTCGAATGTTTGTATTTTTTTTTTTTTTAATGTTTGTTCGCGCATAACTCCGTTGCTTGCAAACCGATTTGAAAAATTCTTTTTTTGTTGGAATGGGTATACTTCCCAAATGGTCCCATGAAAATTTTATCGAAATCGGACAAGCGGTTTTTGAAAAATCAACATAAATCTAAAAATGTATCTACATTGTCTACATTAACGATCTTTTTGTTTACTTTTTTTTGTGGGGTAGGTACAACTAAAAAGTGAAAAATAAAAACTTTTTTATAAAAAAAACAACCGACTTCAAAAAAAAAACACTACAAAGTGATAAATAACTTTAATTTCGGAAGTCGGTGTCAAAAAACGAAAATGCGGAACCAACGACACCGACTTCCGAAATTAAAGTTATTTATCACTTTGTAGTGTTTTTTTTTTGAAGTCGGTTGTTTTTTTTGTAAAAAAGTTTTGATAATTCGACACGATATTTATCATGAACTGCTGCTGCAGCCAGCATTGTCTCCTTACGAGGGAACTCTTTAACGGTTAGTAGCATGGACTTGAAAGTGAAACTTTTTATTTAAATTTAATTTTGCTTTCTAAACATGATCTTCACCATAGACTGCTGCTGCAGACAGGTCTTCTCACGATGGAACTCCTCAACGGCCATAATAGCATGATCATGAAAGTTTGAATACGAGTTTAAAAAGCATTTTTAATCGAAACTTATTATTAATACCTACATCGTACTTATTTCTCGCTACTAGTAGGTCTTGAAATTAAATAAATATTTTCCCCCTTATTCATAAAACTTATCAAACCTATTTTAGTTAAAATGGGGTTTGTCTCTTTCTTACACACAGAAATGACAACGTGACAGATAAAGACAAACGTTCTATAAACCTATTTTAGCTAAAATAGAGATAAAATAGGATTATGAATAAGGGGGTTAATCTTTAAAATATAGGTCTACCTATGTCTTTTGTATAATAGTGTTCGGTTCGCATTTCCATTTTATTTTTGTTTCAGCTCAAAGCATTTACCACACCATTAAAAGGACAATAAATGATTAAAAAACAAAAATTATAAAAAGAAAATTATTAGAGTAAGTAATTTGTAAATCATACTGAACAATAAAACTATTTAACAAATGTTTTGTTTAATTTGTCTTAACCTATTGTGACAACCCTACCAAAATAGGTAACAATTTTGCACGTTCTTAAGAAGCTTTGCCTCTGTTCCGTTTGTCTACTCATGTGGCATATGTATTGTTACACAACGCTTTGTCTTCTTCTTTCGAAAGTCAAATTAGTGACGACTGAAAGAGAGAAATCGGTGTGTAACTATTCATCCATACTTACTAATATTATACTAATATTATAAATTCGAAAGTAACTCTGTATGTCTGTCTGTATGTTACCTTTTCACGCCTAAACCACTGAACGGATTTAGATGAAATTTGGCAGAGAGATAGATTGCATCCCGGGGAAGGACATAGAATACTTTTTATCCCGATATTTCCACAGGATCGAGACTTATGCCGGTGAAACCGCGGGGCGCAGCTAGTCTAACATAATACGTTCATTAGTAAGCGATAGTTATGCACTAACACAATGGATCTCAGCAAAGATTTATTTTAATTTAGTGCGCACTCTGTTCGTATTTAACATTTAATTTACTATTGTAATAAAGGCATACTGAAATTATTTCGCGGTGTATCACAAAATTTCAGGGCTGCCAGTTTTTAAACTGATCGTACAATAAATCATGTTGGTTTAAAAGATGGCGTCTTCTAAACATTTTATAAATTAAAGTCGCTTTTCGTGTCTCTGTGTGACCGCGTTGTTATTCTTTACTACACAACAGTTTTTTTTTTGCGGTTTCCACCGTCATTTAGAAAATTTACTCTAAAAGGTTTACGTGTACAATACATTTCTATTAAACTTACAAATAATAAAGAAATAGCGGTGTTTTGTCATGTCGTTTGAACAATGCGGAGCAGGGGCGGGTCGCTAGACTAGAATAAACCCCGGGCCTGCGATGGACAGTGAACAAGCCTAGCCATGACTAGTATGACATATCGATACCTTATCAACTGAAATGGTTTAATGCATTCATGATTTAAGATCTCATAAAGCCGATCTAAGATTTGAAAGAAAAAACAATTAAATACTTAGGAGGCTACTAAAGTCCCTTTTAATTTTAAAAAGGTATGAGTATTAATAGAGCAACCTAATAAACATTAAAGCTTTCCTGTAATTACGATCAGTTATATTATAATTTATATTGAAAAGAGCGAAGGCTCTCATTGATCATAGCATAATGTTTCAATTACATACTTCAAAATTTTCAAACATTTTGTAATATTCTTCACTTTCCATGTTCTCACTAGAATCAATACAATACGTCGACTAGTTAAGTTTTATGTATGCGAAAACTTTAGTTTTGTAATGCTTCAATAAAACAATCAACGATTATATTGCATGTCATCCGGCCCCCAGTGTGACAGCCCTACTCTACGAATATGTTTATCATCAGCTTAATTTATTTGCCTTTCAGCTTTCATTCCAACAATATACGATTTAACAGGGAATTCTTTGTGTAAACGTTGTGATTACGGTTGGATTGAATCAGTTCATTATACTCGTGCCTACGGGACATTTAACCGCAAAATCTTTTAGTTGGTGCTCATAGCAGAGGAAAGTTCTTATTAAATTCTCATTTTATGATTCGTCGCACCTGAAAATTAAGCTATTTTGCGTCTTATTTATTTAACTATATTGTAAACCAGAAAAAAACATTACATAAATTATTAAACACTATAAAATCTAATCTTCATCAATTTAAATCTTAAAAGGTTTCAATCACATATTTAAATATGTTATTTAAATATTTGATTGAAATGGCCAATGTTCATATAAAATGTGCATTGGTGCCCTGAGACAGTGAGGCGAGGTCGCGGTAGACCACATAGGAGATGGAGGGACGAGCTGGATAGGTTCCGTCCAAACTGGAAGGAGGACGCACGGGCTCGCTAAAGATGGAAAGAGGGGAGGGAGGACTTTGCCCAGGAGTGGGACAGTGTACACTAGTAAAAAAAAATATTTTTTGTGAGCAAGCGGCCAGTATTTGAAATGTAAGTCTAAAAAGGTTGGGCCAACACAACTGCACTTGACACTTTTTAATAGAACATTATTGCTGTAGTTTATGTTGATAGTTCGATAAATAATCGTGTTAATTAAATAAATAAACAAGACATTGAATTTCCTCAATGAATGGTTGTTACGATGCAAAACATCCATTTTGTGTGACTCTGCCGACAGTAGCAACGCGACTTAAACTATTCTCCTTACTTATGTAATTCCAATTTTGCGGTTGCTCGCTCAATATCATAGGTTTTATTTCCCTGTCTAATTACATGAATCTGTTCATGTTGTTGTAGACCGTGGTCAAAGTCAAAACTTGAGCTTAACTTTGGTAATTTATTGATTAACAGTTCCGATACCACGAGACTACATCTGAAACTTTAATCAAGTTTGGAATTAAGGTACAATCAATAGTTTAATGTTTAGGGTTTCTCGATTGATTTAATTTTATCGGATCTTGGTTATACAGAGGTGGCGATTAGGTTATCACATTAAGGGGCTGGCGTAGCATGCGTAATTCATACAAACGTAATACCAAAATAATTTGTAAATCAAACATGTTCTTAAGGTAGTGTGTATTTATTTCGATTGGATTACAGAATATCTAGGTTCTCAAATATATATTTTGAAAGTACTCTGATATAAAGACGAGATATTTTATGAGGAATTTCAAATTTCTATAGAAAACTTATTTTTCTCATAACTCGTCTTTAAATCAGTGTCAACAAAAATAGGTCCCACGGCTTGAATGTTAATTGTTATTAATTATTTTATGTTGTTCGTAATGTAGAATACGTGATAAATCGCAATTAATCTACATAACCTAATCGCCACATTGTATTTGGTTGGTTCGTGTCGATAAGCTCCGACAAGTTCCTATCTAAGAGTCGGCACCAGTTCGCGCTGATTTGGCAAAATGTATGAAAGCTGATGTAGCTGATTAATAAAATAGTAGTTTCGTTTACATGAATCGTATCTAGACAGAAATCCTAAAATAACCTAATCAAATCAATTAATTGACAGGTTTCACTTGGACGCATGGTTTTGCTCGAACCTTTTCAATGCAAAAATTATATATAATGATTTTAATTACGGGAATTGGCCTTCTTATAACATGTATAAAGAATAAAAGTTATTGAATCGTTGCTACATGATTCAATTTTATGACATAGGAAATTATACTTTTCCGTCAAAAAATATTATTATGAAAAACAGGAGTCCGGTCCTAAACACACAGAACTGAGTGAATCACAGATATACTGAACTAACCCGTGGGATAATAGAAATTATTCAAATAAGGGTCGATCCTACTCTATTAGGTTACTCAAATATCCGGAAAGCAAATGTGGTTAACAAACAGATGTGAATACTCACACACATATTTACTTACTACTGATTTAAGAAGTAATGACTGTATGAGAGCATTGTTTAAGTATTTCGAAACCAAAAGTCAAAAGCGAAAAGACAATGTTGAGAGCTTTAATATTGAATCACAGTGTTCTGTTCTTTAACGGAATCTATGAATGAGTGAACACTATGGCGTTACTGTAGACAAAGCCGGCAAAAGACTAAAATAAATGGAACATTCTGTTTCATTGTTTACGAGTTCCTGTGATTTTCTATTTCAAACTCAAACTCAAAGCATTTATTTCAATTAAACCAATCACAGGCACTTTTGAACTGTCAAGGGGTCGGTCAGCCAGAAAGATGAAGCTAGTTGCCCATTCCAACGCATAGGTACCTATGGAGAAGAACGGACAAGAAACTCCATGGACACTCTTTTAAATCAAAATAATATGGTTACAAAGTCTTGGCTACATCATTCATGTTAAAAATTATACATGTGAGAATGATGCAGAACGTTAAAAGCGTCCATAATGAAAAGATAAGAAAAAACAACAATTCAAATAATAAATTAAAATAAAATAAGCCATGGCAGCAAAGAGATGACCAGTCCCTACTGACGGCGCCCGTTCACGAACATGACGCACGTATTCGCACCATTCAGCTCAACCATTTTGAAGGGAGCTAATTGATCCAACACATGCGCCACCATCAGCGAGACATTTAATGAACAGAAAGCAACAAACATTTTAGGATTTCATTATCCTTTTTAAAAAGCTTCGGTCATATAAGGGACTTGTTGACTAAGTGGCTGCGGAGGTCTGCATAAGCCTGCATGTGGACAAAACCTCCTTTAGAAAAATGAAATCTTTATTTTGCTCGGTAATTATCTGTCTAATTTTGCTTATTTGTTGAGGGGGTTGTCTACTATTAGAACTTTTAAAGGATTCCAAACAAAAACGAAACAAAAGATGTTTGGTAAGGGCCAAAGCACACACGCTACTTTTTGCATCGGCGATCGGCGATTTTGCGGCTGTATCGATGCTGCATCGCGTTTTGGCGACTCTCTGCGTTCGGACGCGGTATCGGAATCGCGCGTTTTAGCGACTGCTCCGATGCTGGCGCAAGTGCCAAATCGCTGCGACCGGCATCCGAATGTATGCGGAGTGTAGCATTCAGCCGCTGTATCGAGCTTCCGAAAAGCGACTGAATCGCCGCGTTTGGCATTTTTAAGTGTGCGGTGTGGAATGCTTGATCGCTGCATTTAGCTTCTAAAAAGCAGCTGAATCGCCGATCGCCGATGCAAAAAGTAGCGTGTGTGCTTTGGCCCTAAGACAATTACTCAGCAGCTGCACTCAGTAACGGCACAAGAAAATCGTACTACGGTAAATGAATTCGGCTATTAATTAACATAGCGAGCTAATAAATCAAAGTCAGATGTTGTCGGAAAACTTCGGGTTTAAATTAAGCCACCTCAGAGAGAATGCCTGTCAACAGTCACCATGAGTTTGTTATTTATTTTGTAAAATATTGTGACTGTAGGTAATTAGAAGTCATGAGGTTTTGACGACGGTTCTGATAAAAAATCTCTACTGTGTGTATGTATACAGGTTGTTTTTTTTTTACTGTCTCGAAATTTTTACAGGGTGTTATACCCATGAATATGAACAACTTTCACTCTGGGACCAAATCTAAAATCACGAAAAAAAGTTTGCTGTTTCATACATTTTGGTCAAGTAGGTAGGTATTGAACTTTTGTGTTAAACAGCTGATTTTTTTTTCGTGATTTCAAAGTTGGTCCCATAGTGAAAGTTGTTCATATTCATGGGTAGAACACCCTGTAAAAATTTCGAGAATGTAAAAGAAAATCATCCAGTATAAGAGGTTTCAAATGATGAAAATGGACAAGCTTTAACCCTAATGCATAATTGTCATTTGTGCAATTTACACAAACAAAAAATTTTATCACTCCTGGTAAAATAGCTCTTAATGATTTGTTTAAATTAATTATGTTTATCGTAGTATTTAATTAATATTAATAAAACCACTTCATTAACGAGACGAGGGTTTTGTTTAAATGACTCTACCACTGATGTTTATTTCTGTTTTACAAAAGTTTTACGTATCGTAGTCGATCGTTTTATATATAATTATAATATAGCGTTAACTCAATAAATTAATACATCTTTAAGTTATCTAACTCATAAAAAAAAAATACTTTTTAGCTGTCGAATGTAGCACCACATAAATCGTATATCACTACTTGCTATGTAAACGACGTATTATTGAAGCTAATTAAAAAAACTACTGAAGCAAACTTAATAAAATCATACGGGTCCAAAGCGCCAGTTTCTTATACCAAATGAAATAATAATTTTCTAAATCGGTCCACAAAATTGATGGAAATATCGAAGAACATACATTAAAAAAGAGAACCTCCTTTTTTTGAAGTCGGTGAACTACCTTATCTTGTTCTATTTCAGTAAAGCACGTAATACATCAGACGTTTCTTCAAAAGCCAAGTTGTTAAATAAATATGTATGAAATATCTCGCATAAACTTGGACTCGGGTCAACTCTCGTATATATCTAGTATATCCGAAAAGTCGGTAAGCACAGTTGGCGACTCCTGCACTGAAGTAACTGTACATTAGCTAATCGAGTGTGAGTTTAGATAAGAAGGTTGTTTATAGTGTACAGCTTCACTTCGGACGAAACTGGACTGTCGCGTGGAGATAAGCTTGTAGCAGTAGCTGGGTGTTTCTAAATGTCATTGATCCGGTTAAAAGTTTATGTTTTAGATACTTTCGATAATAGCAAAAGTAGAACAATGTTCGCAGTTGTTTATTTCCTCAATAATATATGTATATGACGGAGAAGGTTTGTGTGTCTCGTTATTATCAACCATATTTTAACTACTATGGGTGAACTATGGGTACAGTGTTGGTTATTGCGCAATAGAAACACTGTTTGCAGTTCAAATCAGATTATAATTTCACAAAAAATTGAATGACACTAGCAAATCACACACTATAGGTACACGATACAACCAGATACGTAACGTGGGACAGTTTCTGAGTACATGTTGTTCGTATGATGTCCAATCTCCAAGAGAGCTCCACATCGTTCTCTCGCGCTGTCGTCGACCCCCACCAAGAACTCAGGCTAGACTCTGTCAAGCGCCTCCAGATGGCGCTGGCGTTCCGAATAGTCAAACGAATGTCCGGATGCGACATATAGATGTTTATGCTAAAACAAAAGGTTCGAAAGAATCAAATTCAAAGTAGCAATTGCATAAATTAAGCTCTAAAGAAAACCCTTTTGACAAACCTTTTTCCCCTTCGTAACTTTATTACCATCATTGGGTCAGAACTACTGGACTTTAAGCATATTTGTGAAGATTACGTCCTTGTACGCATCCCTCGGGGTATTTCGAACAATCATCGGGATTACAGTCGCGTGTGTTTGACTATTTGTCTAAACCTCTCATGTTGACCGACGCTAAAGTTTTTTCAACTACTAAGAACGGAAACTTGATTATTTGAACGAACTAGATTTCGTAAGATATTGGAAAATAATTAAATATTATGAATTCAATACGTTTATTTTCTGTTTTTTTTTAACAAATTACCAGATTAAATTAAATTTTAGGTAGGTACCTTCTTAAGTCTAGTATTACCTGGTTAATTGAAAGTGGCAATTAGAAAGCGCACCACCAAATCGCTCGCCGTTGATGCTGAAAGTATTTCCTTTGACATCACTGTAAAGTTGGAGGTGCTCCCGGACAAGTTATTTTAAGTTTTAAAAGTCACCATTCTTCGCTCCCATTTAAATAGAATTAACAAAATAAATTAGTTACAAAATGGACCGAAATGATCTTTGAGATTCAATTAGAGACTGCAGAAAGTTTTGAGTTTCTGAATGTTGTACTGCCTACAGAATTATCTTTAGAAATAGGACAATATGGATCGTCCGTCCTCTTTTCATTCAATTATACAGTACAATTTCGTAATCAACAAATACAGTTAGGTATTTATTAATTATTATTATGTATTAAAAGCAGTGGTGGCCAAGTGGTAACGGCCGCGACTTACGAGGTGTAGGTCGTAGGTTCGAACCCAGACAGGCGCTTTACTTTGTGTAAATTTTTTATTCACCACTGCTCTCAAAACGGTGAAGGAAAACATCGTGCGGAAACCGGCATTTCTTAGAACCAAAAATTCGAAGACATGTGACATCTGCCAACCCGCACTGGGCCCGCGTGGTGGATTACGGCCCACTCCCTCTCACCGAGAAAAGGCCTGTGTCCCAGCAGTGGGAACGTTATAGGCTGATTATTATGTTATGTTTATTAAAACACGCATTTGAAATCAGTAATGAGTTGGGAGATGACGAAATTTTTACGGATTTATTGGAATGAAAACCTTGATAGAGAAATATTTACACAAACGAAGAGCGAAGATGACAGGCAACGTTGGTAAAGGTATATGTTTTTCTTCTTTATGGACAGCTAATATTGCCTTCAACGTCGTAAGAAAAGCATGAAGACGTATTTAACGTTGTCGGTAGGGTTTGATCGTGATTGTTTTACCCCACTGGTTTTTTTGTAAACTAAATCCTACCAAAACAAACACGCGTAGACTTGTTCCGATTCATTATTCACGGGTCTCCTATTTTTTGTAGTGAGCTGAACATCTTCTGAAGGCACTAACAGGAACGCGAATTTATTGTGACTCGTAAATCAACAAGGGCAAGAAACCGTTTTATTTTTTCCTGATATCCTTCACAAGTGCTTTGCACAAACGCCAGCACATCGAGCTACTGCAATCTGTCAAATTTCTTTAATCGATTTTCAACTTTATCGCTAAAGTTGTTCAAAGTTGATTGGGAAAATTTGACAGTTTCGGGTAGCTTGATGTGCTGGCGTCTGTACATTTCACAAAACACAAGTAATATTACTGTATCTAGTTGTTGTTTAAGAAGTTATTTTCTGTCGGAAAATCCTTTATAGCTACGTTTTAAAGTTATTCTTTATTGCTATTCATCCTTACGATGTGCAAGTTACGATAATTATGGTAAGGCGTTATGTTTATATCTTATTTGGATACAGACGTTATATCTGTCAACTTTAGCAATCAATTACATAAACGACGCCCCCCTAGCACTAAACTGCAAGCAGTGTTATATATCAGTATTAATTCCCTCCTTTATGTCTTAACAACAATAAACCATGGCATTACTTTGACAGATGGCAGTACTTATTCAGCATAAAAACGTTCGATTATAACACGCGCTTTGTAGATATTGCCCGTTATTTCTCACAAATTGACGGAAAGGCTATAAACAGAGAATATCCATGCAGATGTGAGTCGCTCCATGTAATATACTGGTACTCAGCTGCATCCCGTTAGACTGGAAGCCGACCCTAACTTAGTTGGGAAAAGGTTAGGTAGATGATGATGTGAGTCGCTTCCTGTAGGTTCCTCGCTTTCTTCGCTAATTACAGAGCCTCGGTAAGAGTAATTTTATGCTTAGTTGGAGAGTATGCGTGTTAAGAGGCCACGTATCTTATTATGTCTCACATGTAATAGTATTGAAGCTATAAACTTTATTAAGTGCATCAGCTTCACTTCATCTCCTGAGAGAAGTGGGTCACTGTGTTGTGTTGTGAGCCGGTAATGGAGCGCACAGTAATGCGTAGACTGCGCTGAAAGTACACAGTGCACTAGGAGTATTAGGTGGCCATAAACAACTCATAGAGTAGACAGAACTAAATAGGCTTTGTCAAAGGGGAAGGCTTATGTTCCATACAGTTTGAGGAATTTCATAGTTTTATCGAATAAAAAAGAATATACATAGATGGGTAATTCGCACACATAGATATCTCCAATCTTCAAGTTAAGAACAACAGCATCGAATAAGATGGCATACAAAGAAAATCTTTTATTATGATTTCTTGAAAGAAATCTGCGGGAGTTGTGCCAGTGAACAGATTTTTGAGGCATAAAATAAACTTTTGCTAATATCTCCTATCAACGATCGAATGATCTATAATTTAAATATGTTACTTGTAGTCAACTACACCAAACATTTTGAGAGAATATTGAAACAAGAAAAATTCTTGGTTGCTCTTATGTGAAATTCTACGACACCTCCGGGACATTTTGGCAAGAAAACCCTAAAAAGTTCACTTATCCGAACACAGTTTATGCGTTGCGTTGTGTGTTTGCGTTGAACAACGGAGAAATACGATAACATTCTTATGAATTTTGTGTGAAGACTCGTGGGAAGCTTTTCTTTTCTCGGAAAAGAGACAAAAATCGTATGTTATCGATTATACAGAATACAAATCTGCGAAGTTATTGCGTAAGTCGCTTACAGTAGCACCGGCTTTCATTTTGACAGTTCAACAACTTTCATTGCGTTATTTACAAATTTTTCGAACTTATGAAGCAATAGATTAGCAATATCCTTCAAAATGATTCAGGTTTGATTGATAGTGTGTTACGCAATTAGGGTGCTGGTTCCAAAATTATTTCACTGATCGAATGTTACTGTGAAATGAAATTGTATTTCATCAGAATCACTGTGTTTGTAAATCAACTCGAATTAAATTAACTGATTGTCTGCGTTATGTCTAAGAGACTTGTGGCTTAGTAATAAAAGCCGCA
The DNA here is from genome assembly GCA_947508005.1 of Amphipoea lucens. Classification (NCBI taxonomy): domain Eukaryota; kingdom Metazoa; phylum Arthropoda; class Insecta; order Lepidoptera; family Noctuidae; genus Amphipoea; species Amphipoea lucens. The sequence goes on along the minus strand of OX382373.1, from coordinate 6,260,433 downwards.
CGGGTCGATCTATCAGGTTAAGCTACGCTTGCCGCGGTTGGTCCGTGGATGGGTGACCATCTTCCTCCGTGCCTCGGAAAGCACGTTAAGCCGTTGGTCCCGGCTGTCATTTGTGGATCTTTGACACTCGTTATGGGTCGTCAAAAGACCAAAGGTCTGACAACCAGTCTTACCAAAGAGTATCGTATTACCCAGTAACTGGGTTGTGGAGGTCACATAGGCAGTCGCTCCATGTAAAATACTGGTATTTAGGAGTCTTTGGTCAACTGGACCCACTCGAACTGGACCCGCGGGTCCAGTTGACCAAAGCAAAAATTTTCTATATTTTTTTATCCGGTTAGCTCGGCGCGGCTTCCAGAAGCCGACCACAACATAGTTGGGAAAAGGCTAGGCAGATGATTGTATGCGTTATGCATGCACTAACCAAATGATTTAATATCCAGTGTTAGTATATTATAAATAAAAACAGCCATCAAAATAAGAAATAAAATAAATATAGATACTTCACCTAGTTCTAACAGATGGAATAAACATGAAATTTATGAAGTGGTAACATTCCTGACAACGACTCCCGCACCGCCGTGTATTAATAATCTGTGCGCGCGCGCAGCTGTCACAAAACTATACATTTGACGTTTTGACATACTGAACGTAATGAAATTAGCAATAACATGGCGCATTTAGCAATAAATGATGATTGGTTGGTGATTATAGGCGCATTTTTTGTGTATAAAGTATTTACAAAACAATTCATACAAAAATAAATATTATTGGCACGATGAGCATTTAATAAAGATAAAATTTGCGCTTTCCAGCACGCAAGTTGATCGTTCGGTAAGTAGTGGGAGATAATACTAAAATAGTAAAAAATAATTAATTCATAGCCATAAGCAAGTGGTTTATAATCAAATTAATTTAAAAATTTTACTTAATTAAGTGCCGATTGTACTTCATTAAGTACATTTTTTTTCCTGTTTGGTTATCTCGATATCTAGGTACAGTCAGCCTCAAAAAGATGTATACAATTTATTTATCAACAAGAATTCATTGGATTGTAAACATGTTGTGTTCTATAACTCTGTATCAATGAGTAACTAATATAAAAAAAATATATAAATACCTCGAATTTAAAAAATGATGTAGTGGAACAAAAACTTAACGCAATTGAACAAAGCCAATTAGCCAACAACATTGATAGATATTTGTAGGGTAGCCGAAACAGAAGACGTAGATAGTGTCATGAAAATCCTATGTACTAGATTAAAACTAAAATCCGATGACGTCGTCAACACAATAGAAAAAAAAGTAACCGACCTGAAGCCAAAACAGGAAAAATACATATAAACATTTAAATGAATATACAGATGAATTACCAAATATATACAACTCAATAACAATGCTTCACGTAAATATCAGATCAATGCTGAAGAATTCCTCTCAACTCGAATACATCATCATGAACTGCCCTCAAACTATTCACCTGGTCATCATCACCAAGGCAAACATCTCTGACACGACTAAATCATTGTCAATCGAGCTTGTGAATTACGACATGAATACTCAGTTGCGTGATTCTTAGAAGGGAGGCGGAGTTATCGTATATGTGCACAAGAGCATTTTGCTTCACCAGACTATCTTCGCGTACACATAACTTCGAGTGTATAACCTGAGAGCTAAAAACGGACTATGGTTCAACGATTAGTTTGTGTGCCGTGTATAGACCACCTGATACAAATGAGACCCTGTTCATCGAGGAGTTGCGTAGGCAAATTAATAAAATTTCACCAATAAACAATGTCGTTCTGCTAGGCGACACGAATGTCGATTTGAAACAAAAAACTTCGCTAACTAAACTTTATGTAAACAGCCTCTGTGGAATGGGTCTTGATTCCGGAACAAACCAGTTTACTCGAATAGATAAGTGAGGTGAATGCATAACAAAATCATGTATATATCACATATTTATACGTAGTGTCGATTGCCACGCCGTACAAACAGCCGTTATAAAGAATGCGTTAGCCGACCACTTCGTAACCGGTTGCGCGCTAGTCGGCAATACATATGTAAACAATGCTAGTCAATATAAAATCATAAGCAAATTAAATAAGAGTAAGTTGCAAAATGAATTAATTAATATTAACTGGAGCTTAGCCTTAGATTACGACAACCCTAAAGATATTTTATGTTTTATATTGGATAAGTTTTCTTATGTAAGTACTGAAAAGAAAACTGTAAGTACAATGTAAAAATTAAACTGGGTAAAAGACAAATGTGTAAATGGAAAAGTAGCAGAATAGAAAAAATGTGTGTAAAAAAAGATCAACTATTAGATATCTAGCTTAAATATCAAAGCAGTCTGGCTAATAGGCTATCATACAATAAATACAGAAATAAAACAAACAAGCATATTAATAATGTAAAGAATAATAATTTTTTTAAGGAGGTAAAATCAAATTTTCATAATACTAAAAAAGTTTGGGAAACCATTAACAACTTATGTGGGAAAATCTATAGATGACATAATTATAAAGCATTTTAAACGATTGCAGAACATTGTGTTTATTCAAATTTCAGTGTATATCAATAATTGTAACTTATCTATGAGATTGCGAAAGGCCAAAGAGTACACTGTATCCTCTATAATAAATAAAACACTTAAATGAGAAGAAATGCCCAGGTAATATATACCTAATTTCTCATTAATTAATCATTAATATGTAGTGGCACCGAGTTGCCGTGTCTGGCCATACCGCTGTTAAACCCGCGATGGTTTGTGTGGTATGTTTAATTGTTCAACAAATATTTGTAAACTGTTTTTGTTTTGATTAATAAACAATAAAAAAAAAAAACTACAATTATGTACCCAATGATATATGTTTTGTGGCTACAGATTGATACATTATTAAGGAACAAAGATTATAAACAATTAAATGAATTCTTGACAAAGTAAACATCTTTTTGAGGGTGACTGTACAGTTGTTTTGTAGCGTTTAGTTAAATTATAATGCTTTTATTCCATTGACTGTTTCAGAAGCAACACTAGTCTAGTTTGTATTGTCAGAAGCTCTTCCTGAAAGTGTTTTACGCCAAGTTGTTCACAAATAATTTTATCTTTTGAAAGTAAATCAACAAATCTGTTGAAGTGAAATTCACTATGTCTGACAACGATACTGGCGTAAATGACGCAGAAAGTGATAGTTTTGACGTATTGTATGACGTGGAATTAATTAGAAAAGCCGACAAGATTGTAAAAACCAGTCTGTTGGTACTGACAGTAGTAGCGTTGGTGTACGGAGTAATATCATGGTGTATCTTGATAAAGTTCCGCAAATACAGAAACTATGTGTTTCTGAATGCAATTTTAACAAATTTTCTCCAATATATAATAATAAAAATCGTGATACCTTATAGTATGGGATTTGGGATTGCTTGGGTTACAAGGTTTGTAACGTGTCTAAATATTTACATGATGTCTGTAAAGAACCACTGGGTGTTAGTTATATGTCATTTGTTTTATATAGATTTTGTTAAGGTTTTCGATGGGCATATCCAAAGAAGATACTTAAAAAGTACATTGTTTGCCTGGGGTGTGTCTTTTGTAACTACCGCAATTTTTGTCATTTTGCTTTATTATTTATTGTATACTTCAAGAGAAACGGTACTATTAAATCGGTCCGTTAGTTATATTCTAGTCTGTACCAGGGGTAGTTCGATTTTAGCGTTGATAGCTAACAGTTGTTTATATGTCATAATTGTGCATTCAGTTTGTCGTAGTTTCAACATGAGTGGAAATACAGCTACTAACATCTGGCGTCGCTTGTACATCGCCACTTTGATATTTATAATGAGCGACGTCATTATGCTGTCTGAATATGTTGTGTCTTTATTTCGTAAAATCAATTTGACCACAACAGTGCTTCTTTCAGAAATACTTTTAATGAACTTTAATGGATTTGTGCTGTCGATTTTTTTAATTGTTGCAAAGAGTAACCGATTGATATGGTATGAATTTTATGTATATAAGTTAAAACGAAGGTCGTTATCAGCAAGGCATAGGAATCACGATATCAACATGCATGGAAGAAATAATTGTAATCCTGCTGATAGCCGCACGGCGGAACTTGATGTATAATTGTTAAAAATAATTTAATAAAGGTGGTTTATGAACAATCTAACGTTTTTTTTTTCTTCTACCACGATGACAAATATTAGTTCTGATTAATTGGTACCCTCTTTATAAAGCACATTTTTTTTTTATTTCCTATTTGTCATATTAGGTACTATTATATCGACACCTATGTTAATTTAGGTATGTTCGTTTTGTAACAATTACAATACTTTCGTTTCCATTGACTGTTAAGAAGCAAGTCAGTTCGTTATGGCTGAAACTTCCTGAATGTACTTTACACCAAGTTGTTCACAAATCCAAACTAATATTATAAATGCGAAAGTAACTCTGTCTGTCTGTCTGTCTTTTCTTCACGCCTAAACTACTGAACCGATTTAGATGAAATTTGGTATAGAGATAGTTTGAGTCCCGGGGAAGGACATAGGATAGTTTTTATCCCGATATTCCCACGGGATCGACACATATGCGGGTGAAACCGCGGGGCGCAGCTAGTAATTATATATTTTGAAAACAAAAAGATAATGATGATACACACTTGATGCATACACATGACAGTTTATCACACGCAGCCATTTACAACTACTGAACATTATTTATGACCAACTGTTATTGAACAAGAGGAAGACAATCGGTTTGATGGCCCTAGAACCTTTTTGTGTTGTCAGCTAGTGACAGAAAATTATTGGTTTTGTCAGGTGCTTCTGTACCTTGGGTACCATTTATAAATGAAGGTGAATGAAAAGGAAAACTACCACGTTGGTCTTGCATATTATTATTATTTTCTAAACGAATTCAAATAGCAGGTGTTATGCAGAGCCCAGTCATTTGCCAATTAGGTAATCGATCACTTAATGAATCGTGCTGGAACATAGCGTATATTGGTGGAAATTCCATTTAGACGATTTTCACGGATCACTGGCAACAAAAAGCGAGCGCGATCCATATCACTAAAGATTTTAGATCAGTCGACTGTGAGCTCCCACACACTAGGGCAGCCTAATAATTTTTTTCAAAGAATTTAGTCACGCCATCAGCATTTATTTAACCCCGGAGAATTTGCGTTTAAAATGTATTTAAGAAATTTGGCTATGGCTGCATTTTAAAGTATTAGTATAGTGCGGTCACAATATCTCTGCACCTCGCTTATTCATTCAATAATTAATATATATACACAGTGTTCTTTACGATATCCATAAACTTTGTCAAAGGCTTCTATAGCTTTTACAAATTTAATCTAACAAAGGAAGTAGTACTTAAAAAGGCTTCGTTACAAAGATATTTGTAATTTCATTTAGTGAAATTTAATTGAGCATGCAGTAAGAAAGGGTCTTAACTCACTTTTGACAAGTTGCAGCCCGCCAAATCTTATGAATGAAAATACGTCGTCGTAGCCAATTCGGATAAAGAGGCATGCATATCGGGCGATTTACGTCAAGGTATTTTGTTTTATATGAAATTTAACAAAAAATAATAATTCATTAATATGTCCAGAATGAAAAATGCTTATTTCCATGGTCAGAACATCTGGTCGAAGTTTCTGTATATCGTCCGGAACACGGTATATATCCAATCACAAAATCCTTCAATCTAAACCTCACACATATACAACCGGCAGTCGGGTAAAAAGAAATCATATTTCTAGAGATGCTTATCTATCATCATCATCATCATGAGCGAACATTGGCGTCATCGAGCGAGGTGCAGAGATAATGTGACCGAGTTATAGGTATTCGGATTCCGCACTTAATAATGAGTTAAATTATGTTTTTAAAACCATTATTAAATGCGGAAACCATTTAAACCAATACCATTTAAAACCGACACGACAAATTAACTACGCTACATACGTGGCATATTTAATTTCAATTGATTAACAATGAGGTAGATTGCTATAAAATTCTGTTGTAAATTATTTCAACTAAAATAAAACCTGATACTTTGTTAATGAACAACAGATAGAGAATTGCCTATACCTTATTTTCAGATAGAATAAAAACTCGTACCTACATTACAATTTAATTTCTTACATAAAAAGGTTTCATATCTAATTTCGCATTATTTCCAACACTTGAAGCGTTCGAATGAACGACCTACCACAAAAGCCTTTTATACAAATAATCGTCGTGTATTGTTTAAAATAAATACTCGAAGAAGTCCATTGTTCAAATCAAACAATCTGTTAAATTATTCAGCAGGTCCTGTTATTGTTTGTGATGTAAAAGTTGCATCTATTTATTATGAAAATATTATCGCTCCACAAAAATAAATTTAAATATACAGGGTGACTGGAAATTAGTGGCGGAGCCGTTAAGGGGAGGTAGTCTAGGGTTATTCCGACAGATATCACTATGAGACCTACCGTCCTTACTTAACCCTTTCCAAGATATTCCTACTTTTTGTTTAGCAGTTTTTGCATAAAATAATGACAGTAGCGGAAATTTTACAATTAATATTACTTATTTAGAATATCTTTGTTGCAAAACAAAAAAAAGTAGGCCAAAATCACTTTTTTTTAGGATTTATTACTATCTCTTTAAGTAGGAATATCTTGGAAAGGGTTAAGTAAGGACGGTAGGTCTCATAGTGATATCTGTCGGAAAAACCCTAGACTACCTCCCCTTAACGGCTCCGCCACTAATTTCCAGTCACCCTGTATATTTTATTCGATGTATACTGTCATGCAATGTTACAAACTGATAACAAGGTTTCAATGTTCAATTTTAAAGTACATACTCGTATGTACTATCGGCATCAGTTAAGCATGCTCACTTAAGAAAATATTTCTGCGAGAGCGCAGCTAGTGACGGAACTGCGGAACTTTGGCCCATTGTACGGAAGACAAAGATTTCCAAGGTTTTGGCAATGTTATTTACTGTGCGTTTGGAATTTAAAATAATTTTATTATTGGATAATTCAAAAAAGTCTTTTAGCAAATATGCAACTTCTTAATAACACCCTCTCATTTCAATAATTTAGAAATGAACCTAATGCGGAAGCCACTTAAGACAATTGCTTTTGATAACGGCACCTGCACCCCACTGCCACTGTCCGTCTTATTGCCTCCACGACTTTGGACACTAGCCAATGATGAAAACCGGTCTCTAAGAGTGCCGTTACATTTTTCTAAGGTTTCTATAACATTAATTGCTTGAAAGGTTCTTTAAGAGACATGAACTACATCGATATGTGAACCCGAACCCTTACGATAATGCAAAAAAATTCTGTTACACATTCGTTGCTGTTTATGTGGGTCAGATGGACCCCTCACAGAACACATAAAGTTTACGATCCTTGGACTGGGTCCAGGAGACTCCTGTCCGTTGCCAAATCCTACATATTCCGCTCTTCATAAAACTGTCGGTGCGGTACAAAAAATATTTGAGTAAGAGAGTAGTATACAGTACAGCGTGATTGTTATGTGCACGCTGTTTTACGGTCGGTGTGAGAAGAGGCCAAGAGAATTGACGCTTTTAGTACTAATGGCATGGAAAGCAGTTTAAAGTAACGCGATGATGGTTTTACTAATCGGGGTTCCGTAGTTTTAATAAATCTTGTCATAAAACCTATGTATATTAATGGTAAATAATAATACCGTGTTCATTTATATGTATTCTTGATTCCTCTGTGAGACTTACATACACAGAGGTACTATTAATGCCACAATTCTGCAACCGAATATTTCAAATTTTTTTTTTGAAGTGTAAACTTCTTTAGCGGCGTTGCACACTTTTTGTAATGGGTAAAAAATGTGAAACTCGCGTCAGGGCATCGCGTCAGGACACGTGACCGTCAGGAGAGATTCCCCCCCCCCTCGCTTTCTACTGCGATGCCAACCGAAGTGAACCAAGTGAGACACGATAAAGGATGGATGGATGGATGAATGGTGATGGTGATGGTGATGGTGATGTGGATGGTGATGGTGATGTGGATGGGGATGGGAATGGGGATGGGATGGTGATGGAGGTGGTGGTGCTGGTGGTGGTGGTGGTGATGGTGATGGTGGTGGTGGTGGTGGTGGTGCTGGTGGTGGTTGTGATAGTGGTGGTGGTGGTGGTGGATTTTCCCTTTTTATATACTTGTACATATTATTATTTTAAGATTGTTAGCTTTTTAAATTAATAATTGATTTATTTCAACGTCAATATTCAAGTTTTCACTTCTGCCGGCACTCCCGGAGTGCAACCCGTCTTTTTTTTTTTTTAATAGGTACAGTATCCAAAACAATGCGTGAAAGTACTACTTACTTTATTATTATTTTATATGTCGGATCAGGAGTAGGTTACAGGCGTCTAGTTATTATCAGGCATATTTGATTAATTACTGTGGGCATACCGTGGGTAGTGTTGGTTATTGCGCAATAGAAAAACCGTTTGCAGTTCAAATCAAATTATAATATCACGAACAAATTAATCACACTAGCGATTCACACACTGTAGGTACACGACACAACTAGATACACAGTAAAATAATTATGTACAGTAACAAAGTAATTGCGAACAAATCGTAGGATCGATTACTGTTCGTATAGTGACAGAGCCACCCAAGTAAACCGACAGGTTTGTCGGGAGCTAGTGCTCTGTCAGGAGTCGAGTCCGAACACCGACTGACTCTCGCTGACTGTGACTGTCTGTTACTGACTGTCTGTCCAGCACAAACGAGTGCGCTCAGTTATAAAGGTTGGTCCCCACCACGCACTCGCCCCACAACAACTCTGTCCAATGGCGTACGGAAATACGTCATCGTGTTTACTTGATACAAAATATTAAAATGTGCTAAATCAAATAGATTCACATTATAACTCACATTATAAATCGAATAATACAAACAAGAATAATTGTCTTAAATAAACAATAGTAATTTCACAAAGTTAATCGTTTTAAAATCAAAGTAACGTGTCATCAATTGGTTTGAACAAAACCGTCGGTTACAATTATCAAAATAAGTTGCTAAAATCAATTAGCGCGTACACTGAGTACTCAATAAATTATGTTCCAATTTATTACACAATAATGGATAGTAAAATCTCTTAAATTAATAATAAGAAAACAAATCATAACAAATTCTGTTGACTACCCACAAATGTAGTCGACAACCGTCTCCGACATATATTTAATACTTTGTGCACTTTTTATTACTTCGTTGACGTGAAAAAAGTCGCTTTTCATTACCCTACTGCATGCCACTGGTGTTACTTTTGAATTGTTTGACCTTGTGTAAGACGAGCTTTATCGGTGAGCGAATGTGAGGTAAAAGATTGCAGAAGTGCTTCACCTGTCGTGAACATGAGTTTAAAAGAATGAGTAGGACCTTTTCAGTGAAAACCATAATTCTTACTGTCATCTATTCAGTGTCTAAATTTACTTAATCATGTAGGAATGTTAGGTTATACTGTATGAGAGATAGCGACTCTGAACGGATCTATAAGAGAACGACGAATGGACGGACTTACCAACTGAATTTCGACAAACTGTAATACCTATGACAAGATTTGATTTCGACACTATGGAACTCCGACACGTCTTCATTTCGACAATACTTTAGTTCGAAATACCTTAAGTCCGACACTACTGTACTCCGACAAAGTGTTTCTTCGACATGACTTAAGTAGAAAACGATGCGACTTCGACGACATTCTTCTTCGACAACAATGGTATTCCGACATGAGTCAATTTCGACGTACTCTACTCCGGCTTGGATTGTCGGCGTGGTGTCAATATATTATCTGTAAAAGTGTACCTTGTGCGCTTAAATTCAAGTCAAACCACATAAATTGGCTGTTTACTTGGCAAAGTTACTAGGTATTATATAATCAATTTATGTTCGTACACATTATATTGCATAAAATTGATTGCGATGTCGATGGTTCAAGACTTCATGAGTTTCTAGATTACTCAGTCAAAGTTGCACTTGAGTTAGCTAGAAACTGTTCTAAGTGATCCTCGAGTCTTTGAGAAATCTAAAGTCTAGTTTATACCACGCGCATACTTTGGGTTGCTTCGAAAACTTTAAAAAAGCCTTTGAAACTAGTTAGCTAATACCCTGGGGAAATACGTAAGGAAGGATTTAAGTATGTAGGTACTTGGTTTTGCGAAAGTTCCTTACAGAAGTTGTTCTCCAAAAACAAAACTTTTCGAAAGCTTTAATTTATTTTGTTTTCAGGCTATCTAAGAAGTAAAAATAATATATTTATTACGATGTTATTAGAGCATTAACTTATACCCACTACTCTCGAGGCGAAAATAGTAATATTACAAACAGTAAACCTTAAATTAAAAAATCATCGCTCCGATCCTCAGGTAAGAAATAGATACTCGTAAGCTGGATAAGGCATTTGATGTTAACCTAATTATTGCCCAACTGACGTTCAGTTTAACATTTTCAAGGGAAGCCACAGACTGGAACGGTGCCAGATGACCACGTGTCGAGCTCTGGCACGTAACATTATATGCACTAGTTAACAAACTGTTACTATGTAGCTATCTCAACGCCCCTAAAGATTAAATAATATTAAACTATTTTTTGTTTCCATGAAATTGATTCTAAAATGAATATAGATAGTACATTCTCATAAATCCATGGGAAGTTCGGAAGTAGGAACTTCCAAAGTAGGTATATGTTAAAGAGGTTCCTTTTCAAAGTCCCAATGATCGATGAAAGGGATACAAGCCATTCTTTTTTGGTTTGGCGTTTATACGGGCTTTTCAATATTCCTTTGGGTCTCTCGAAAACTGAAGGCCAATTCTCGTACTCAAAAAAAACGTTCAAATTCTAGTCGCAATCTTATCTCAGTGACAATCAATGTCAAAAACTTGTCAAAAAATGTGAGACTGAGATCTGAGGGGCAATTCTCGTAATTTTAAGAACGTTCACAGTCTGATCTCAGTATCAATGTGTTCTGTTGTTCAAAATATAAATACAAACGAACCTACTTCTCATTTGATAATTAAAAATCCTTCTTTCATTAAAAATATCAAAATGCATTAAAAAGCATTGTAATACGACGTACACTTCGTTTTCTCCTCACTCGTCTCGCTTCACATTATTACTTCCAGTATTTTAATTAGTGAAGCATTTCTTCACTGCGGCCTCTCCCGTGGTTCCGCACATTTTATGAATATCATGAGAGATTCGCTGAATGAGACGAGGGAGCGATGATGCAAAAGATTGTATGCAATTGTTTTGCATACAAACTGTGGGTACATTAATTAAAAAGCTCTTAAAATGTTTGCAAATGAAGAAGAGACCGATCGCGGCTCTCGTAGCCAAATAGATGAGTCGTTGAATTTGGCAGCAGTTCACGTTGCTAGGTGCACATATGAAGCTATAATTACAAAGTAGTTATTTGGATAATTGCATGCTCTAACATTAATGTTGTAAGCAGACACAAATGCGATGTTTTGACATTTGCAACAGTGCAACTGAACAACTGCCAGCTTCAGTCGGTAACTGCAACAGAGTACCCGGTCACACATTTGACGGAAGGTGCGTCGGGTTTAACTTCGGTCTCATCAATTTATTCGCTCGAAGCACTATCGTTTCATCGGTTAGGTGTATCAGGTTGAATATTTTACAATATACTTGTCCGTTCTAACGTTACGCGACCGACGATACGCGACGCATCTGCTGTCAGATTTGAGACTACCCTAAGTTAATGATTGATACTGACTGGTGTGACTTAGTGTTTCTATTTTATCATCACACTAAAACGGCGTCACACGACAACTAAGTTTTCACAAGACGTCGAAGTTTGCAAACAATATGCCACGTTGAAAGTCTTTGTCATCATTTTACGTTAGATTCTTTACTACGAGACAATAATTTACTCGTAACAATAAGTTTATTTGCGCAGAAATATGTGAAGTGCTTAAAGTGACAGCTACTTTAAGATAATGACATGACAATGCAAATTGTGTTTTGCCCACATAATAAACGTCTTAAAACGTTACCGCATCGCTAACTCTTGATTATGAAAATGAATATTAGGACACATTCATTCTTTAAAAATAATGTGCTGGAGCTGTAGAATCGTATGTATGTATAAGAACACTTCTTATAAATACATACGTTTATGATAAAAGTTTATTAAAATTCTATTGCTAAACAAGGCTCGGCACACTTCCATAAACGGCACCAATGAGGAATCGCATTGTCTCACATGAAATAATTAATCAATAAACAACGGCTGAGCCGTAAATAAAGCCTTAATTACAGTTCCTTTGTCCTAGTCGTGACGTTTCGCTCGATGGACAAAAAAATGGGCTTTCACGTAGTACCGAACAATTCTCTAGGCTTCGAGAGGAAATTTGGCAAAAAAATCGGGGTCGAATTGGGAACATTGCGGCCGAGCTGGCCTAAAATTACCTTTCCCTACCCTTGATAGCCAAGATCGTAGTTATGTAACCTGTCTATTTGGCACCGTATCAAAAGATCTTGTTTGAAATAAAGAATTTTGGAACCACGAGATTTTTTTAACCTTCAAGCAGGCGCGCGGCGTTGAATCGACCGCACTCGATACATTTTTGTTCTGAATATCGTTATTTCTTGTCGCACGTATTTCCCATCCTTAGTAGCCTGTCATTGCTTCACTGTGCACGAAATAAACTGTTTACCTCCCCTCTCCGCACCCTCCGGAGTGCATAGTTCGCATTTGTTTTAGTCGCGACGCAGGCGTCGAAAGCATGCAAGCACGCGAAAGTTAGAGGTATAAGAAAATGTATGATGCCAAACAGCTTACTAATCCAAAGAAAATTAGAATATTATTTTGATTTTATAATTATGTTTTATGTCCTAACGTAATGATAATCAGATAAATACAAAAAAAGATTATTAAATAATGTTTTAAATCCCTGAAATATCCCATAGGTCTTTTAGGTTACGCGCGACCGCTGGCGTTACAAATGACCGCGCGCCCGCTAGCAACTAATGTTTTGCTGTTTTGCTTATAATGAAAAACCGGCCAAGTGCGTGTTGATCCAAACGCAATGAAGAGTTCCGTAGTTGGGATGAATTTATCCCAAGAACAAACTTAACCTTGTAGAAGAAAAAAAAACCGGCCAAGTGCGAGTCGGACTCGCCCATGAAGGGTTCCGTAGCAGCAAGTAACATAATATAAAAGTTCTTGTAGTTCGTTGTAACTTTGTGAAAGGTAAATTGCGGTTTTCGATTTATGACGTATTAAAAAAAACTACTTACTAGATCTCGTTCAAACCAATTTTCGGTGGAAGTTTACATGGTAATGTACATTATATATATTTTTTTTAATTTTATCATTCTCTTATTTTAGAAGTTTTTATTTATTTTTATTTATTTATTAATAACCAACTTATATTGACAGTTTGCACCACACATACAAGTTATTGGTCAATGTTAGTAATTAGACATGTCATACAATCATAAAATTAGGTTAAATCACATAATAAAAAGATGAAATGAAATAAAGTGAAACAAAATTGGACAAAACTAGATAAAAATTAGATAAAATTAGACAAAATTAGATAGAAATTAGCATAAATTGGAATAGAATTATTAATAACATATAACTATTTAATATAAATTAATTAATATAAATAAATTAATATAAAATTTATTTATTTATTTACTCCAAGGAGATTGTACTGGGAGTGGCAATGGACTCCAGGTATCGAGTGGCAGTGTTCAGGAAACTCAGTTCAGTACTCGCGAAGACATCTGAGGACTCGTCATATAACAGAATGTTGTTGATATGGGTGAGAGCTAGGTATAATGGACTGGTCTTAAGGGTTATGGTATCGGTTTGAGGTATTTTGAATAGAGGGCGTCGGCGAGGGCGAAGTGTGTGTCTAATGGCTAGTGGGATGTTAAAGGAGATTACTGCAGTAAGGAGGAATTGAAATGGGTACCACGAATTAGGCGGATGAAATATTTTACCAGACTAAGATTTCTCCTTAATTCTAAACTTTGGTACCCGACCATACCTAGCACAAATGGTGTTGGGTACATGTACGGGTAATAACCATAAAGTTTTAAGTATAAGTATAAGTTAGAGGGGGGGGGACACACATTTTACCACTTTGGAAGTGTCTCTCGCGCAAACTATTCAGTTCAGAAAAAAATGATATTAGAAACCTCAATATCATTTTTGAAGACCTATCCATAGATACCCCACACGTACAAGTTTGATGAAAAAAAATTTTTGGAGTTTCAGTTGTAAGTATGGGGAACCCCAAAATTTATTGTTTTCTTTCTATTTTTGTGTGAAAATCTTACTGCGGTTCACAGAATACATCTACTTACTAAGTTTCAACAGTATAGTTCTTATAGTTTCGGAAAAAGTGGCTGTGACATACGGACGGACGGACAGACAGACAGACATGACGAATCCATAAGGGTTCCGTTTTTTGCCATTTGGCTACGGAACCCTAAAAATGTTCTTCCATACATCGATATACGTCAAGGACAATTCTCCAACTGCTAATGTAAGTTTGTAATCGCTTTTGCCTAGAGCGCGTCAAACGCGCGTTTCCAGATTTTGGTTAGAACGCGCGTTGCCTGGGTGTCAGCTGCGTGCTTCGAGACACATGTGCTGCCATTTTGTTGTACATTCGCGCACTTTCAGGTAAACTGAATGCACGTTGACCGAAATGGAGAACAATAATTCTATATTGTTTCGATCTATTTATTGATAAAATCCAAAAGAGACCACCCATTTGGAACATTGAGAGTTCCGATACAACGTCCCAAACATTCCATGTGTCAGTCTAACTCGTACCCAAAATTCTCTTTGCCTCTGCCGTCGTCTTTTATAGCGGCAATAAAAGTGCCACACACAAGCAATCAGTTCCACTCCATTTCCACACTGAGCCAGTGTGCACGCCCTAGTAAAGGTTATCACACGCTGAGTTGAACAGGCGGTGTGTACGCAGCTAACGCGCGTTTCACGTAACGCTCAACGCCTAATACTTTTAATCGTAAATTCGAACGTTTTGCGCTTGTATCCTCCTCCTCCTCAAGTCGTACTCCTCATTACTGAGGGACGTGATCCTCCCTTGAAAACATCTTTTCCCTGACGATGTTTCACCATCTCTGTCTATCACACCGCGCTTGTATCACATCTGATGATTAAAGATATAATCCTTTGCCGAATACTCTTGTAAATTGTATAAATTGAATATTCTCTGTGGTATCAATGGATATAAGGACTCGAAACTGATTATTATTATTATTATTATTATCAGCCATTTCTGTCCCACTGCAGGGCAAAGGCCTCCCTCCCCTCCTTCCACTTATCCCTATCCAGTGCTGATTTTAGTTAACCGCAAATACATTTGTGAATGTAAATGAACTTCAATGTAAATTCTTGTTTCGATAAACGTAGGTTTGGTTTCCATTAATTCGAAAGTGCTCCGATTCAATATTAATAGCAGGCATTAAACCAAACAAATGTGTTTAAGTGATTTGGTCATTATTGGTCACTTCATTACTTTTTCATTCATTTAATCAATGAAAAGTAAAACAAAAACCGCTGAACAATTATGAACTGGCTTACAACTTACAACCGAGGAACATTTAACTTGAAATAAATTCTGAATATATATTATTATATAGCGCTGGTTACGGATTAAATTGGTCTAAGTTTAAAATTGATAAACTCAATTATAAACTTGGAACAATTTAATCCGCAACCGGCGCGATCTATTTCTCACTCTACAATTTAACTCGGGAAACGCATAATCCTTCTATTGAATAATAACGATGCCGAAAAGTACAAAATGAAAATGATCTCCGCGAAAACGGTTAATGTTTTGTGGAAATTGGAAAAGAAAATCTAAAAGTGCCAACCATTTCCTTTTTTTATACCACTGCTTTTGTTTAAATATACCGGTACAGGGACTGCCAAGTTCTTTTCATTGACATAATCATTTTGCTAAACAAACGTACAGGTGCAGAATTTTGGAAAAGTTTCGTAAAAACCTCTCCAATATTAATAAAATGTACGCAGTCAATTCAACTTCGCTACGTTGCTGAACGTTCCTCTGCCTCGGGGAGTAATATCATCTCGTTAGTGACACAGAATTGTACTTTGAATTTATTCTACGCTACTTTTTAAGTGGTGTTTATTCGGTTCCCTATCCATTTGCATAAAATTTTAAGACCTAATATAACTTGGCATACTTTTGTTTCTCCTAATTAAATTTTCTCATAACATTATTTACGCATAACAGCTTACGCATAATTTTTTAAGCATAATTTCTCTAATCATAATAATGATTTAAAAGCATAACATTCTAAAGCATACATTTAGCATGCTCGTTTTATCTCTAACGTCGTCAGGTCGAGGTCTATTTCTGTCTGCGGGGTTTAAAGGAACCTAACCAAACCGAACCTCGGGGTGCCTCTGAAGTTGTTTAGTATTATGCGAATTAAATTTATGCCAAAACACATTAGCCTTCAAGATAATTATGCCAACATAAACTGTATGCCAAAAAAAAATGGCAAAATATTATTATGACAAATCAAATTATGCCAAAATAGTTATGCCAAAGTATATTAGGAAAAAGAAAGAATGCGAAAAGAAGGGATCCCCTTTATTCACTATTGATGAAAGTAGTGTTTGACTCCGCGTTGGAGTGTAAATGTGGTGCTGTTCCACAAACGATATCATGCCCTGCGTGTCCTGTCAGCTGCACGTTACAGGAACTGGTGGACGCTAGTGATGGCGCCAAACAAGTAGCCGAATTCTGGGCCGAGTACATTTAGATTGCTATCGACACGCTAAGAAGAAAGTAGTGTTCATCAATTGTGAATAAATGTATCCTACTATAACTGTGTTGATACAAAATCAGGTACTTGCGACAATTAAACTGTAGCCACATATTGATGAATCATAAAAGCAGCAAGATTTAACAAATTTCCCATATTATTCATTTTCACCTCTAAAATTCCGAAGCAATTACTTAACCAATTTTTCACGATCCATTAATGAGTGAATCCACTTTAAATAATAGGTACGACTTGAACATTACTCGACAAGGTAAAGTTCATTTGGGAGGCGATTCTTCAGACGGTGTGGCTTGACGACGTCGTAGTGAGTGTATTACCAGCCTTAACTTAATTTATCTTAATTATACCTACTTATTCTTTTAAATGGAGTCTTTGAATAGTTTTATCTAACAGCTCTAATGACAAAAAAAAATTAAGCCGTTTTAGATATTCTTTCTTTATTGTTAATCGTTAGGCAATAGTTAATTTCTCGTCTATAAAAATGCTATTGCGATTTTAGAGAGGTATAGTTTGAAAGACCCCATTAGTGTTAGTTTCAAACGGAGATTCGAAAGCTAAAAGGATTTTCCGCACAAATCCAGTTACTTTTGACAGATTGGGTCCTAAGCTTGATTGATCTCACTGCCGGTAGCTACGCTGGATTCTTTTGAAATCAAATGGCTTCATTTTCGACGTATCAAAGTACTCATTACAAAAGAGGACACGACACGTGATAGTTTTAAACCATTTTTAAAAACTAAGTTAAGCTGTTTACAGTACCTAAATGTCCAATAAATGTAGGTTGGTATTTGCTGACTTTGAATGTAAACAAGTAAATAAAATGTAACAAACACAAAGCGAGTGAGCTGAACGAATTTCGAGATTCGTGCACCAAACTGAATGCTGTAGTCGAGTTGAACAGGACAAATAAACCCTTAACACCTTGAGTAATCTAGTCGGGACTGTTCACGCTTCCGAATGGGGTTAACTTAAATATCAAATGATTTTGATTACAGCTAGAATCGACTGCAAACTTGTCGATAGTTCGCTAGTATTCATTAATGTAGGTTTTGCGCAGAATGTTTATAGTAACGGTGACGGACTGCAACATACCGACTGTCTATTGTTTTAATATTTTCTAAATATGGCCAAAGTAGGGAATGCAATCGAATGCATGCGAATGGTGGGTGCTAATTAGGGCATCTAATCTTATTAAGAAGATCCCAAAGAATAAGTTTGGTTTGGTCACAAATGCGCGTTTAGGGCTCGCGGGCCACAAGTTTACTGCCAGTGAGTGTACTTCAAAATCAAAATATTTTATTTCACATAAACCTACATGGGCACTTATGAAACGTCAAAATCAACCGAAATTACTTCAAAATCAACCGAAGATGGTGTTATTTGCAGTTGACACATCATTGATATTTAAGATAGACAGACGGGCACAAAATCTTGACGACGTGAATAACTCTATTCTTCAGGTCCAAGACTGGTTTACGGTAAATAATTTGGTACTAAATGAAAAGAAAACCAAATGCATTAGATTTAAATTACCTAATGTTAGAAGTAGTGAATGTGACATCATACTGAATGGAGAAAAACTAGAATTTGTTGATCAAACGGTTTTTCTGGGAATCACGCTAGACGAGAAATTACAATGGGGACCTCACATAACATCTCTAGCGGGGCGGCTTAGCTCGGCCGCTTATGCTGTTAGGAAGATAAGACAGTTAACAGATGTAGAAACCGCGCGTTTAGTCTATTTTAGTTACTTTCACAGCATTATGTCGTACGGCATTTTACTATGGGGTCGAGCTGCTGACATTGAATCCATCTTTATTTTGCAAAAGAGAGCTGTCAGAGCCATTTATAATCTACGTCGCCGCGAATCTCTCAGGGAACTATTTAAAAGGATTAATATTATGACGGTACCTTGCCAATTCATTTATGAAAACATTATGTATGTAAGAAAAAATCTACATATTTTTAATAAAATAAGCGATAGACATAACTTTAACACAAGAAATAAAGATAAAATACATCAACCATTTTTCAGATTAGCCAAAGTACATACATCTTTTATGGGGTACTGTGTCAAATGTTACAATAAAATACCTTGTGATATATTGCAATTAAATGAAAGAAAATTTAAAACTCACATTAAACGTACACTTTGTAAACAAGCATACTATAAATTAGAAGATTATATCCAAGATAAGAACGCTTGGAAACATGCTGGTCCTGCTCCATAGGACAATCTAGAGTCTAGACAAAATCAAACTGGTTGCTAATTTAATTGTAATTTTTTTTTATTAGTTTTTACATTCATTACTCACACCTTGACTTATTACTTGTATTTTTTTTTTTAATAAAAATCGTTTTGTTTGTACCATGTTTGTAAATATGTGAGCACCATGTATCTATCAGATAATTAATTTATATGTCATGGTTTCGTTTTTAATTCTTTTACCTATTGTGGTATAGTAATTTTATTTTAGGTGCATCGTCCTCACATGTTATTAGGTATATAATTAATGTACCCATGCAAAATATTGTACCTAAAAAATTTTAAAAGAGTAACGGTGGAGTTTCTTGCCCATTCTTCTCCATACGAAAACTACCTTTTGGAATGGGCGACTAGAATCAATTCTATTTTAAGATAATTTTTGACGTTCAAAAGTGCCTTTTATGTGCCTATATGAAATAAATGCTTTGACTTTGACTTTGACGTCAGAAGCTAGATGCACGGTTCCAATTGGTCGTTTCCTATGGAGAAGAACCGGAAAGAAACTCCACGGCTACTCTTTTAAAAATAATTGGCTTTTACAATGTTTTCAAATTACAGTAGGTATGGGAGGACAGCGCAGGCCTGTCAACAAGTACCAGGTACTTGATAAAATAAAAAATGGTATACAGGTCTAAAGTCTACAAGGCCTACAAAGTCCTCACATTTACAAAGTAAGAATCTATCAAAAGGATAAATAAAATATAAAAATCTACTAAAACCAAGTAATATGATTGCCTTAGCTATGATTGTAAGGTTACAAGTTCCCGAGCTACGAGCATATATTTGTAGTTTATTTACTTTGTATCTGATGGTAGTTACGTTACTAACACTACATTCAACGTTTGATGAATACGAAATTATTATTACAATGTTTTACCATAACCAGCGCCCCAATGTCGTATAACACACTTTCAATTAAAATCCAATGGATTTTGAAGGAAATTGCTTATCAATTATTGCTTTATATGTATATTCGATTTCATCTGCTCGACAACTTAAATCACGCAATTAATGTTATTGAATGCATAAATACATTGCCTTTGAAAGTATGTTAATTAATTACGCTGAAGTATGACTGAACTTAAGTTATTCTTACAGATTTCCCTAAAGTATACATAATCAGCCTATAATGATCCCACTGCTGGGACACAGGCCTCCTCTCAGAGAGTGGGAGTGGGCCGTAATCCACCATGCGGGCCCAGTGCGGGTTGGAAGATGTCATATGTCTTCGAATTTTTGGTTCTAGGACATGCCGGTTTCTTCACGATGTTTTCCTTCACCGTTTTGAGAGCAGTGGTGATGAAATAATTTACACCAAGTAAAGCGCCTGTCTGGATTCGAACCTACGACCTACAACTCGTAAGTCGCGGCCACCACTGCTCCCTAAAGTATCAGGTATGAAAATTAGCTAGGGCACGCCACGATAGTGGCGGTAAGACCCCTCTTTGAGGAGTGGCTAGAGAGGCGTCACGGCGTCCTCACCTATCGCCTGACGCAGGTCCTCACCGGACACGGATGTTTTGGGAGGTTCCTGCACATCATCAGGCGGGAGGAGACGCCCGGGTGTCACCACTGCGAGGATCGCCCAGAGGACACGGTGGAGCATACGGTGGAGGTCTGCCCCGCATGGGCGGAGCACCGCCGTGCCCTCGTAGAGGCGATCGACAGCGGCGGCGACCTCTCGCGTCCGGCCCTGGTTCAAGCCATGGTCCGGGGCGAGAGGGAGTGGGAGGCGGTCACCTCCTTCTGCGAAGCAGTCATGCTAGCGAAGGAGGTGGCGGAACGGCTGAGGGAAAGAGCCTCACACCCCAGCCGCCGAGGGAGACGCTCCGGGTGTCGGGAGCCGCGTGACGACTCCCGGCCACCGTAGGCGCGGGCCTGCGGACGGAGAGTAATGGGTAGCTCACCGTCCGATCAGGACCAGGCCCGTGCCGGACGGCGCGTACGTGTTCCACGCGCGCCTCAAAGAGATGTCAGCATAAAGGAAGGGGCCTGCCAGGGCCGAAGCCTGCCGGGGGTGCGGGATTGTCCGAAAGGGTTACCGCTACCCCGGAACATAAAGGGCTAAGGAAGGAACACGGATGGGTTTTAGTCAGTAAGAGTCTGACACTCCCTTCGCTCCACCCAGAGCGGGAGGGGTCATTTGATGATTTCCCATCCATAAAAAAAAAAAAAAAAAAAAAAAAAATAGTATGAAAATTAGCTAAACTTCTTAACACATTGAAGGATACTGAACGAGACACAATAAAAGTTTTATTGTTATTACTTCGAGGAGCGTTAAGTGTCCCGCAAAGTGTTAAATGCCACTGAAATAATTTAACAATAAAGTGTCTCATTGTTCTTGGGACTTTTTGTGTAGATTCAGATAGATAATCACACTTGAATAGATTAAACGCTGCGTTTGATTTGCCCTCGTGTAGACTCGATCTTATTAACTTTTGAGTTACGTACTAAGAGATACAAACTTTTCAAAGAAATTTTCGAAATATTATATATATTTTTATCACCTTTTGATTTGATCCAAGACACTGTTTAGATCAAAAATACCTCTGTGAAAGACAGACAAAAATTTATTATAAAAGTGAAGTTTTTCCTTTAAGATCAGTAACGGTACCTACCCTAAAAACTATGCCCTTTTTTCTTATAATTATTGTTTGAAAGGTTTCTTTTGAGATTATATATACAGGGTGTCCCTAGAAGTATGGATCAAATCGAATAGGGGCGTGGGCAAGGTCATTTCCAAACGTTTTAGCAAAAAAAAAAACAAAAAATAAAAAGAGAAGAGAAATCGAATCATTTTAAAGAAATCTTAAAAAAAAAACCATCAGGGCTATCAATTTATTTTTTTTAGATAGTACTGATTGTATTTTTTATGTTTATTTTCTTTGAGCACTATGCGAACTGACTGAAAAACATAATTAAAATCGGTCATAACTTTTGAACCGTAAAAAATTCACTGACATTTTCAGGGTTAAAAAGTTTGGAAATGACTTTGCCCACGCCCCTATTCGATTTGATCCATACTTCCAGGGACACCCTGTACAAGTATTATATGAAACAGTAATTATTCCATTTTTAGATCTGCAATCGACCGGATTAAAAACCTAGATTAAAAGATACGAGGTTTAGCACCGTCATGTCCGTCCTCCACTAAACCACTTCATCATTAACCGAAAGTTGTTACGGTAATTTTAGCACTTCTATATTTTTTCAGTAATTAAGATCATCCAGCAACGCGACGGGATGACACAGTTTTTGGTTAGAAGTAACATAATTTATTCCGCCTAGGCACAATTAAGATCAACTAATATTCAGTTCATATTTCAGCACATAACAAGTGACGTAAAGCTTAAACGTGGACGAAAAAAAAACAAAGTTGACTTGCTCGCGTCCCGTTTATGGCCGTACCGTGTGCACATTCTGCTTACACAGCACTTGGTGTCCGGTGTGATGTTCACGCGAACAAGCAACAATTTGCATATCGTGACAGAACCCATACATTTTTGTGTAATGTTGCCGTGTGTCATCTGTCACCGTAGATAGCTTTTGTTTTATGGTCACGTTATAAAGCTTTGCAACAAAACAGCAATATGATATTAGGAAAACTCCAAACAATTATCATCATCTGCCTAGCCTTTTTCCAACTTTGTTGTGATCGGTTTCCAGTCTAACCGTATGCAGCTGAGTATCAGTATTTTACCTGGCTGCCTATCTGACCTCCACTACCCAGTTACTGGGTAATACGAAACCCCTTGGTAAGACTGGTTGTCAGACTCGGGCTTCTGATGACCTATAACGACTGTGAATGATCCACAAATGACAGCTGGGACCAATGGATTAACGTGCTTTCCGAGGCACGTAGGGGTCTTGGTACGTAAAGATGGTCACCCATCCACGGACCAACCGTGGCAAGCGTAGCTTAACCTGATCGATTGACCCGTGCGGCTGTTATTACTTAGCCACAAGCCCCCTCCAAACAATATTTTTATTAATTTAATCTATAGTTTGACTTTAAATGAACATCATCCTTTTGAGATGTCAGTGCTCAGAACTTCACCTACTTTTCATTGGTCATACAACAGTAAATTTCAGTAGTATAATTAAACCATGACCTCAGTAAACCACAACAAAACAGCCTACTTCAAAACAGTTTTAACGTTTGAAATCTGTTATTACTAGTCGAGATTAATGTTGAAGCATCGTTAGCTGGTTATTGTGTATTAATGTGATAAGTTGTGTCGTTAATTTGACGCATTACCCGAACTGTTTAGATAGTTAGCAGATATTATACAGGTTATTACAATTGTGAATTGGTGTTGAATCTACCATTATGGCTTTATGTTCATGTGTAAATCAGAACATATTTCTAACACCAAAGATTATTTCAATTCGAAGTGATACTCTCTAGATAAATCATGCACGCATAAAATAGCGATACATCTCTTCAGCCACAAGTAGTTATGTAATGTTAATAGTGAGCACAAGACGAAATTGGTGGAGGAACTCGGACCGAAGCCTTCAGGCGACGGAATAAATTATGCATGGAGTTTAAGTGCTGCTTCTCGCGAGGAACTTGTAAACGCTATTTAGGTCACCATCATCTACATTGTGCAAGGATAAGTCCTTATTGTTGTGTAGTGCCAGGTTACTGAAGAAAAGTGTGAAAAATTTCGGCATTCGATTGTTGTAGCTAGTATTGATGTTTATGAGGGACACTAGAGCTGACAGGTCCAGCGTAGAAAGTAGGATCTTTTACAGGTTTATTAAATCTTGCTGTTTGCGACGAACATACAAAGGTTCCAAATTGGAAGTAACAAGGCGTTCTGAATCACACTAATATTATAAAGGCGAAAGTTTGTGAGAGTGTCTGTGTGTTCATGTTTGTTACTTCTTCACGCTCAACTGGCTGGACCAATTTTGATAAAATTTGATGTGGAGAAAGCTGACACTCCGAATTAACATAAAGACTACTTTTTATCCCGATATACCCACGGGATCGACACTTATGCGGGTGAAACCGCGGGGCGCAGCTAGTAACTAATAATTAGACATATACGAGATTAAAACACACAAAATTGATAAACATAGGATAGGAAATAAAAAAGTGTTACTTCATGTAACAGAGTCAAGCCTACATATATTATTTTTACTTACCCTTATTTTTACTGCACATCACAATACTCCGCCATAGCCTCAAAACCAAAATCATCATCATCATTTCAGCCGAAAGACGTCCACTGCTGGACACAGGCCTTCCCCAAGCACCTCCACTTCGACCGGTTCTGTGCTTGTCGCATCCAACGGGTTCCTGCAGCTTTCACAAGGTCGTCGGTCCACCTTGTGGGAGGCAGGCCTTCCAACGCTACCAAAAAAACCAAAATGGCAAAATGATAGTCTTCAAGAAAAAAATCTGAGGATATTTTTAATTTGTTGTTTTTGTTTGTTCAAGGAGACATTGCTACATACTTTGAGTAGGTACTACACGAGACTTTTCTTGCAAATGGAATTATTTTCTTAAATAACGAAACGATTCGACGTCTACAGTCCCCATTCCCGCGACAACCTTCTCAAGGGATAATGTCAAATTGAGTATGCAAATTAACGTTTAAACTCGCTTCACACCCTTCTTTAAAAGATTTTCAACGTTGATAGGTTCGTAATCTTACTGTGAAGTGCGTTATTTAGACCGAGCCTGTTATGATTTTTAAAAGAAATCTCAAACAATTTTTTTTTCAGGGAGTATTATAATTTCAATATAATTGTCATTGACTTTTTAAAAATTTAATTCTCGACTTACTTGTAGGTACTTAATTCCGAACGTACGAGTAGTTTTTATATATCTGTCTTAAAAAGGTAAATCCTATTTCCTACGAAATGTAAAGGATTTTTTTGGCGATTTCTGACGTTTCTGGTGCTCAAACCTTAGTTGGTACGGTATAGTTTTGAACCTTTTAAGAAACCCTATCAATTGGCAGCAAAAATTTTTTTTGTGCAAATTGCCTATTTTCTTGCTGTAATTTGTTTTACAAAATCTGTAACTACAGATCAAAGTGACCGTCCCTCTAGACCGTTCTGTTTCTGACGTTTTTTTTTTTGGTCGGCTCTGAAGTTTCGTAGTGTGATGTTAAATAGCCTATAAACCTTCCTCAAGAATTAAGCTATCAAAAGAATTTTTTTCCGATAATATTGCCACAAATCCAGTAGGCGCTTGTAATGTTAAACAAGTTAAAAAAGTAACGGTGGAGTTTCTTGCCCATTCTTCTCCATACGAAAACTACCTTCTGGAAGGGGTGACTAGAATCAATTCTATTAATGTAATTTTTGACGTTCAAAAGTGCCTTTTAAGTGCCTATTTGAAATAAATGCTTTGACTTGGACTTTGAATGGTAAAGGCGTTTTTAATAACACACTAAAGTTAATTTACGCAGTTACTCAATGCTATTTATACTGTGTAAGTATGTGCTTCTCCATAAAACGTCATTAATATCATCCTAGGAACAAAAGATTTATTATAAGGTATTTATTTAACTGAATAGGATAAAAGCATCAAATATTAATATTTTATTGCGGGAAAAGGATAATATTTCTTCCTAAATTATAAATTAAATTCTCTACTACACAACACAATAAATGAGCCTGTCACATACAAATACGAGGTAACACATAAACTGTGAGATGACGTCACCGTTAAGTGGCGCACCCCCACCGCGGGTGCGCGTCGCGTCACATTAACATAATAATATTCACTTACATTCTTACTGCAGATGATTTGAACAAGGACGCGTGAAACTGTTAGATATGACAACTTGTTACTTAAGACTGAAAATAAAATGTAACATTTCTGTCTGCGAAAAAAATAACGAGGAGAGTTTATCCTTTGACACTTTGAAGTCTTGTAGCTTTGACGTTCAAAGGCTCATTTTTATCTTTTAAAGCATTAGAAAGATCTGGAGATTAAACAACTGCCAGTTTAAATCAGTGCCAAATAAAAATGACTATACAGGAAACATTTTTGACAAAATAGATGCGCAAATCCTTCCCGATCCTATCCTGATTATCTTGTACCTACTTTCTGTGCAAACAAAGAACTATTCTATTCTAAATTTTGACAAAATAACTGTCCACTTCTCTCACATTATGTTGTTCTCACACAGGCTCGCTTATTACATACGAACAGGTGAAGTTTCCAACAGAAGAGTTCCGTACGGAGGCAAATAGACCGCAGAAATAATCCTTGATTAAAACCTACCTTTTGAAAAGATGAATTCTGAGAACTTAGACTCAGCGCCAACAACTCCGACAAGCAACACAACGCTATTATTTATTTATTTCAGGCGACACAGGCCCATACATAAATACATATTTATACCCTGTGGTCAAATAATAACCCACTCCGTTCATTGGAGAAAGTACGAAACTAATTTTACGTAAGTATAGATCAACTTGATACAAGGAAAAATACCTGAAGCCACTTGATCCTGGTGATATTCTCGTCGGTGACGGTGAGCGCTCTCCTCTCGCCCAACTTGTAAGTCTTGTCATAGTACAGTCACGTCTAAAAGTATGTATACACTTGGCAATTTTCAATTGCGATTTTTTCGTGAAATAGCGAATGCAACGTTGAAATACGACACTTAACATAAACCTATGGGTTCGAAAATGCTATGTTCGTAATAACATAAAATTTCATTCAAAAAAAAAAGGAGAAAATCGCCTTTGAATAAAGCCAAGTGTATACATACTTTCAGACGTGACTGTACATGTACTCAGTGAACGTCAACCCACTGGTAGTGTACTGCTGAGTAAGGTATATCGATATAGTCTCATTCACTATGTCGTGTTCTATTATCCATTTACACTTTATCGGGACGGGGAAAGGGTTGGGGAAGTTTGGTGTCGTTGTCGCGCCTACGCGTTGTTATATAAACGAGTTTTAAAGAACCTGTGAAGCCGCACCGGCTAAAGCAATCGTCAAACATCGATTCTAAAACAAAGTACTTAGGGATATAGTCAACGCGTCCTGAAACAGAGACCTCCACCAGGACCTCAGAAAAAATTCAAAAGCTCATGAACACAGACTTCATCATCACGTGAATGTCGAGGCGCTCCAACTCCTTGACATCACTGAATTAGTGCGAAGACCGAAAAGTCCCCAGGAGATGCTGACAGGAATTCTGTATCCGTCACATGGTAAAATGCTCTTTCTTTGTCAGTGTGTAGGTGTTGTCAGTTTGTTTTCTTGTTGGTTTTTAGATTAGCATCATTTTTGGCAATCTCAAAACAAATGTATTGTTTATCTCATCTTTTCCTGTGACAAAAGAACAAAACAAGTAAACAGGAACTGACCAATGTTTTACGTAAAATACCCTACAGAGATACAATCGAACGAAGTACCTACCTACGAGAAATAAGACTAGCTAAACGTTTAGAAAAAAAAACTAAACAAAAGAACACCTAAATTCTCCATAGACAGGTTTATAGCACATACCCTTTCGTTATTAGGGTATTTTGTATTTTGTCAACATTAAGAAACAGATGTCAAACATGTTCAAACGTATTTAGTGTCAATTTGATGCTGAAACATGAGCACCACAATTTTCTCAGCGACATTACCAGAATAAAATTGGAATGTTCGATAAGGAAATGGCACTGAAGTCTGTTTCGAGGGTAGAACGTATTTTTAGTAGACCATCCGCAATCACAGAAGTTTTATTTTATTGAAGCTTTGTTCTGGAAGTTATAATAATTACTTTCGAGTATGTTGATTCTACTCCGAGCTTAGAGCATGATAGTATTTACTTGAAGAAAGAAAATACGTTTATTTGCAGTGAAAATGACGCAAAAAAATAACATAAACACAAAAATAAAATAAAAAGGTAGGAAGAAACATGCGTCACGTCCACGCAAAACGGCTATCGCTCAGCAATATGCTGCGACCCTATGCAAGACCTCTGTCTTGCATAGGTTCGCAGCATAATGAAGCGCTGGTTTTCAGCGACAGCCGGCGATGACGTAATGACGTCGTCCGGTGCAGCAAACAATTATTAAAACACTGTACTGGTACAATGTACTTAAAGAAAAATAATTGAATTTAAAAGTGATATAATAATTATACTAAACAGGAAATAGACATAGGTACAGTACATGCTATGAGAATATCATCCTCAATAAACGTATCTTTCTTTATATCGAGTAGGTAATAGGAAAAATAAAACAAAATACTATCTACTTTACTGGTTTGCACAACTACGAGACAAGCATCGTTTTACTTCGTGTCATCTTATATCTCGCGCACTTTACTAACACGCGCGTACGTGAACATAAACTTGAGGACGATGTTTGTAGATATACTACATTATCTGGAACAGACGACAGAATACGTTACATACAACCAACGACCGAAGATAATGTATTCAGTGAACACAACCACAATCGGTAAGAAAACAATACCTGCTTAGAGTCAAAGTCGAAGTCAAAGCATTTATTGCAAATAGGCACATAAAAGGCACTTTGAACGTCAAAAATTACCTGAAAATGGGATTGATTCTAGTCGCCCCTTCCAAAAGGTAGTTTTCGTATGGAGAAGAATGGGCAAGAAACTCCACCTCCACCACCACATGCTTTAAATCGTGATTGACATAAGAATAAAGTGGATGAAGTTACACAAGGATTGATATCTATGTAGACTCCATATCTAACAAAGTCTCCAATAAATTGGAGATACGAGTATTGTGGAATTTTTTCTCAATCTTATTGAGAGTTATATTATTATGTTCCAGCTGTTTGAGGTTGAAACACTAGGGCTATATGGTCAAATTGCTCACGTAGTTTTTCGAGACATCGCGGTTGGTCGACTCTTCACGTGACCAGAGGGCTGGCCTATTTTCGGCCAAAGAATTAGCATTGCCATACATCGTGGTAAAGCTGATTCTTTTGAAATGCTAACAGCTTTTTGGGCATTATTATTTATTTTAAAATTATATTATATTTTATTTTTTTTAGCTTGTAAATAATATTATGTAAATATTACTGGTATCTTGTTACAAAATATAAAAAATGGTTGTAACACATTTTTTGGGAGACAACCTCGGTATCTGACTCAAGTTCTCTGATAGTAAAGGTTTTCAATCAGAAAACGTCGATTTTGCATCGATATTGGAAAATAAACAAAGCTTTCCTTTGAACAATACCGCTATGGTGATATCGGTTGAAGATCTCTAACTGGGAAAAGACAAAGACATTATAACTTTCTGACTAACTAAAACTCAAAGCATTTATTTCAATTAAACCATTTACATTCACTTTTGAATTGTCAGACCAAATTTTGACAATTCAAAATTGCCTGTAAATGGTTTAGTTGAAATAAATGCTTTTCGTTGAATTTCGAAAATTAACTATTATATCAGGTAAGTTAATCATTGTGAAAATGTAGTAAATGAATCGATGCATTCACTTACTTTTCCTGTAGTATAAAGTGAAATATTTAAAATAAAATCGATTGTTTCAACGTTTCATCACCACTGCTCTCAAAAACGGTGAAGGAAACCGGCATGTCCTAGAACCAAAAATTCAAAGACATGTGACATCTATCAACCCGCACTGGGCCCGCGTGGTGGATTACGACCCACTCCCTTTCACAGAGAGGAGGCCTGTGTCCCAGCAGTGGGAACATTATAGGCTGATGATGATGATGATGATGTTTCAACGTATTGGACCTTATCATGGTGACAAGGTGCAATATAACTGATTCTTTGAATTTATTATTTAGCAGTTCATAGCAAAGCGCGGCACTGCAGTTCGTAGCATGTCGTAGCGGTTCGTAGTTCGTCGTAGAGATAACTTGATAAACTAAGTCTCTACTTACTTTATCAAGTTATATTATTTTTCAATGCACTATTCTGATATGACAAAACAGTACCTTCGAGTACACTAGTCTAGATGAAACCAGGGATCGAGTCACAAACGATTTACTAATGAATATGATTTACGAATATGAGAGTGGATTTTTTATTCAAAAGAAAAAAAGAACGCTGTAATTGGGCTATTCATTCAGTGAAGGACAATATAATGCGGTAGTGTTGGGTGGAGAAACAGATAACAATCTTCGGGGAGGATACGCTGTGCGTGAGAACCTTTCGATTAACACTTGGCATAGCCAAACTATTACTGCGTAAAAGCCATTTTCTGTGATCGTTCCGGCCGCTAAAGATTTATTTTTTGTTGGGGTTTCTCATTTAAAATTCATGAAGCTATTAGGAAAACTTAGCTTCCATTTATTTCTTAGTAAGGATCTTTTAGGTAATTTATTTTGTGAACTAATTGTGCTAGCATTAGCAGACCCAGGTTTTCTAGTCCCGCAATAAATTATAATTTAACTTGAATATTCAATAGAAGACTTTAGGCCCAAAAAAATTCTAGAATTGCCAGTTTATTTCTTAAGAGATTTTTTTAAAAACAAGTAATAGGTTAATTACGAATATATTCTTCAGAAGGCCATAGAATGTTTCCAGAAAACTGGAGACTGTGTGAGCGGATCACAGTCCAAGCAGTAAAAACCTGCTTGAAATATAAAAAAAAGACAGAAAGAAAATACGTTTATTTGCGGTGTACATGACGCAAAAAAGAACATAAACACAAAAAATAAAATAAAAGAAACCGAGTGTGCTTATGACCACACGACTGAAGTGAAACTTCAAACGTATTTGGCTATGAGAGGAAGAGAGAAAAAAAATGTGCGCGCGCACTGCTTTCTCTTGCTTATATCCCCCACTCAACTCTCGTTCGCCTCGCCCGATCACACTTTTCGTAACGCGTTCGCCAGTTTACTCCCCAAGTCAAGCGTGCGTAAAGAAGTTTCACTTCGATCAACATATAGGTACAGTATTAGCCCCATATTCTAGGAAAATAAACTATTGACAATAATATTATCGTTATAAGATCCTTTTACACCAAGTCTTTCCCTAATAACAGTTCTTGTACAACGCAATACGACATAGGACTTTGAAAATTTTCCTATACTTTTCAATTACTCATAATGGTCGGTCGTCTCAAGATTAAACTTGTTTCTGTTGATGGTTTCTCTTGAACATTCATAAGATTGTTTACTAAACTTTACTGTAAGCGGTTAAACGAAAAATATCAAATTAATTTTAGGTGTCGTTTGAAAGTTAAAGCGGCTGTTTCGCGGAGTTTAGCCCCGTTTCATTTGGGGTGATGGTTTTTCATTCATAGCAGTGATATATTTTTAACGGTTATACATTTACCCCCTTATTCATAAAGTAAAAATGGGGTTTGTCTCTTTCTTACACACAGAAATGACAACGTGACAGATAAAGACAAACGTTCTATAAACCTATTTTAGCTAAAATAGAGATAAAATAGGATTATGAATAAGGGAGTTAATGTCGTGCCCTTATTATTTTCGGCTTGTTTGTTTAGTTCTCTGTTAATTGAGGACTCCGTCATTTAACAAAATAGAGAAAAGCCCGGAATTCTCATAATATCGTAACTTAGACGATTTGACTCCCCATTCTATAAAATATAGCCTACTAGCTGCGCCCCGCAGTTTCACCCGCATAAGTCTCGATCCCATGGGAATATCGGGATAAAAATTATCCTATGTCCTTTCCCGGGACTCAAGCTATCTCTATACCTTTCATCTAAATCGGTTTAGCGGTTTAGGCGTGAAAAGGTAACATACAGATAGACAAACAGACACAGTTACTTTCGAATTTATAATATTAGTATGGATAGGGGATTGTGGCTAAGTAATAACGGCCGCACGGGTCGATCAATCAGGTTAAGCTACGCTTGCCGCGTATGATCCGTGGGTGTCTTTACATACCAATACTTCTCCGTGTCTCGGAAAGCTGTCATTCGTAGATCTTTGACAATCGTTACAGGTCGTCAGAAGCCCGAAAGCCTGACAACCAGTCTTACCAAGGGGTATCGTATTACCTATTAACTGGGTTGTGGAGGTCAGATAGGCCGTCGCTCTATGTAAAATACTGGTATTCAGCTGCATCCAGTTAGACTGAAAGCCGACCCCAAAATAGTTGGGAAAAGGCTAGGCAGATGATGATGATAGAATGGGGCTCAAAGAAGAGATGTAAACAAGCAGGATCGTTGATAATGACGCACATTATAGCCGCAATAGTAACGGACGTTTGAACTGTAGTGGATTGGAGTTTAAATGTTTTTGAGCAACAAGCCGTTATTCTTGAGTCTAATACGAGAATATCATAGCAACACAAATCCTAAGTCCAAAACCATAGTATAAATATTAATTAAGTAATTCAACAATGTTTCTCTCCAAGTTAATTTGAAAGTAAGTTAATAGGGGCGTCTTAAGCTTTGACTTGCAGATTGTCGCGATAAGTTCAAGAGAGAGTAGAGTTATTGCGACTTAATAATGTTAATGTTTTAATTATTACTGGGTTTCGGTGACCTCACTTTGTGAAATATATATGTAACGAAGACTGCGTATCTGCAGAGGACCAAAATTACAAACGAAAAGTATATATTCGGGTTACTTCAAAGATATTGCGTATTATATATAGGTACTAAAGAATCAAACTAATGGTATCTTGATGCAAATCTGCACCCCAAATGTATAACGCACTTTTTTCATCAACCAAAGGATTTTGAATGAAATTTGTAATCCATTGTTTCATATATTTGAAACTAGCTGTGATTTTTTTTCGTTGGACCCTATTTTATTCTAAAATAAAAGTAGCCTAAGTTACTCCTTATTACATCAGCTATCTGCCAGTGCAACTCCCGTCAAAATCGGTCCAGCCGTTTCAGAGATTAGCCGGAACAAACACACAGACAGACAGACAAAAATTGTAAAAAATATTATTTTAGTATATTTACCGTGCATACATCCATATGCATTTAGTAAAAAGCGGTTATTTTAATATTACAAACAAACGCTCCAGTTTTATTTATTTATATAAATATCTCTGCTCGACAACGCAATGAGTGTTGTTGAATTGTCAAAATGAAAGACATTGCAATTGTGTGTAACGCAATTACCCCGCTGTTCAGGTTATTGCTCTAATTTATCCAGGCGGACTGGATAATATTCTCATCACTTTTATAGTCACAGGACAAGTTGTTAGGAGGGTTTTATGATACTAAAACAGCGTTTAATACCCAGGGACGCTTTATTATCATACAGAAGCGATAAAATTAAAGTGCCTGTTGAGGTTTTCCAAAATTTTCCAAAAAAAATATCTCCTCCCGCGACATCCCTCTTCGCAATATAAAAATAAATAGAGTTCTTCTTTCCAAGTCTTCGAAAGTTATATTTTTATAGGTACATGAACACAGTTCACTAACGCCATGTCAATTTACCATTACTCTAAATCTCATTCAAGTATCAACTCTGGTCATGTCATGCCTAAGGTACAGTCAACAGCAAAAGTAGATGATTGAGTTTATAACTTTTGGAGTCAAAACTGATCACGAATGTATGGCAGCTGTACTAGTAGTAAATGTTTGGTATAATTTACAATCACATACTTTTGAATCACTTCGACGCCACACAGTTCTGACACGAACTCCGTTCATTAGTATTGAATATCATCTACTTTTTCTGTTGACTGTACCTAACAAACATACTTCTGTCTTTTGCATACTGATACTGATGCTACGTTAGGTTGACGCCTAGTTGACGGTGACGATCCCTTTCCGAGTTGATATGTGTGCTATGACCTTTATCCGTAGTAACAGTAACTATGAGAAAAAAAAAACAATTGCACGCAGTATTTTACTCGAACTATACCAAAAATAATAAATTATTAGATGTGGCCGGGATAGTTCCAGTTTCACATGGCAAAAATAACGAAAGGCCGTCGAACAATATGTGTTGCAGTATGAACAATGTGGCGAGCACAATGGCGGCCGGCAGTGAATATCGGAAGTGAGGCTCCAGCAGTGTAGCGTGTGTGAGCGGGAATACAGATGAATATGAACTGTATGTACCACATCGTTATGTAGGTCAATTTATAATGACAATCTTATAGTTTCAGAAGTTGTCCTGGCTGTTTTTGTCATCCATGACAAATAATAATGTGAAAGTGGGTGTAAAAAGTATGACTTATTATGGGGTCGGACCCGTGCTTCACCTAGTTTCTCCACCTGGGTGAAGCACGGGGACTACGGTTCCGTGATCGGGTCCCGTGCTCCAAGTAGGTAATGATCAGTACAGTCAAGTAATTAAAAAAAAAAACATAATTTCATAATATACTGTCGGTACAATGATCCGTACACGAAAATGTAATTAATTAATTATACCGAATTGTTTTCCCACGGAAAACAGTGCTATAAAATACGAAACGTTGGAAAATATTTCAAGTATAGCAGACACTTCCTAACCAATTGGTCAACATCCGCCATATTGATAATTGATCCAAATTGACCACATTGAACAGCACACAAACAAATAAATTGCTTAAGTTTCACCGCTCCCCTTTAACCCTTAATTAATTCCTCATTTATTTATTCCGCATTCGTTCTACAGCAACTGTTTGTAACACGAAAAGCAAAACCTGAATACTTCGACTTAGCATTGTGTAATTAATTAAATAACTCGGGAGTCCGAGACAGAATTGTTGATTATAAAGTTGGACAGAATTAGTATTCAAGAGCATTTCAGCGCGAATGGATGGATTCTTTCAAGTCAATGAAGGACAAAATCATAAACTGGAGAAGTTTTGAAATACTTAAAGAACTTGTTATAATTAACTTTTCGATAGCATGAAATTACGGACAAAAAATTTTTAAACATCCAAAACTATCTTAGCATTAAAGAAAAAATATTTTGTCTTAAACATAACTTCACGCCTGTTCCCGAAAAAGTAAGACATTACCGTGTACCCACATTTCACTCATGTAAAAGAGCTGAGAAATTCCTGATAGAAAATCCCACTTCCGAAATCCTTCTGAATCGAACCCAGGACCTCATTCTCAGCAGTATCGCTAGAAGGGTTCAGCGACCACATGTGTTTATGTTAATCCAGTTCGTTCGCCGGTCGTTGTACATAATTACCGGCTAATCACCGGTGGACATTCTGGTTCACCTTCGCCCTACCGGCCGGCACCGGCTGCACCTAGGTATTTAATATTAACAGGGCAACTCGCGAAATGTATTATAATTATAGACAGGACTATTCTCGCTGTAATTTAAAAGCTAATTCAATCAAGATAAGTGGTCTGGCTACCTATTATATTTCTACATTATGTTGGAGCCTACCTACTTAGGTACTGGATGCCTAATAATTTATTTTAAAAAACTGTTTTCGTGCAAAAAAACAGGCGTGCAACTTTTATACTTATTCTATACCAAGCAAAAGCAGAAAAACTCTACGCTCCATCTAATAGGTATCCATATTTTCTAAGAAAAGTCAAGTAAGTAAAGAAATCCAGTAGCTCGCCCTTCTTCTCTAAAATTAACATATTTCATTACCATTATGATATAATTAAGGCCTTTATACTACTTTAGAATAATATTACTTCATGTGTAAATAGAAATACAAAATCCTCACGACATTCTAGACATGACTCTCGTAGCAAAATAAGAAATCTACTCTTGTACGTATCATAAACACAAACTTGTGAAAAATGTCAGGTCGTAATAATGTTTATCTTTGTCCCTTTTAGATAAAAATAGCGCAGCTGTCCACTGTCACTTGGGTCTTAAAAGAAAATGTTCACATTTATGACAAAAGTAACTTAATATGTTACTGTCAGAATAAATGGAAAGAAAAAGGAATAGTAATGAACGAAAAGCGTAGCATTATGTGAAAATAAATACATAAGCCGGTGACTGGAGCGTTTCAGTCGACATTACAGGCGTGACGTCACATGATATATGACGTCATACAGATGTCGGCACCACGCTGTTTATTACGAGCGTTTGCCTTTAAGTTGAATGGATTTGTACGACAAAACGTTTGAAAATCCAGTTTTACTGTAAAAGTTTGTAAATATTATTGTAGACTGCAGACACAACCAAAGAAAATGAGAATATATTGTATGTTTTGTATTAATAACCCTATTTTTTGTTGTTTTTTCTGGTGTACAATAAAGTATATATAAATAAATAAATATAGTGAGGAAACCTCATTTATTTCCGTGACACTAAAATAATATATGTTTGCACCTATTCTCGTATAATCTATTATAATTATTCTTGTTTACCTACGCTCGCCATTTCCACTTTTTCCATTAATTCATGCATTTGTTTTTATCCTTTTGAATTTTTTTTTCTGTATCATGGCGTAGTTGCCCGTTGTACCAAATTATTATATTAATAGGCATTTATAAGAAAACCAGAAACATTTCTGCGACATACCAAACTTCATAACATACTCGTAGTTCTTTAATCACTTAGGATCGTGTGATTATTATTTCTCACACATAGAAATCACCATCCTTCTTTTTTATTTTATTCTTGTGTTAAAGTTCTTTTTTACGTCATGTTCACCGCAAATAAACGTATTTTCTTTCTTCTTTTCTTTCTTTCTTTCTATAGAGACATAATAACTTCCCTATCTAATATTTTGATTTGTCGTTTACTTTTTATTGTATTATCGCCCCGTTTATTATTAAATATCTAAGCAGTAATGAAATAACTGAGCTTATTCACCAGTCTTCATAGCATGCATCATACTGGGTGACAATCGGACCCTGCAGTACTTGAGTCATCCATTACTTGCCATCTATTATCGCCATTCGTCGTCAAAGATGGTAAAATTAACGTATCTTAATAAAGATTTTCTGGTTAAGTTTGCCATTTCACAGACCAAAGACCCAAAGACAGAAGGTCTCAAAATTTAAAACGGTTAAAAGCGTTTAAGCTCGCTCACAAAGCTGTTTCCATGCGAACTCGTTTCAATACTTTGATCGTTGCAGACGTACAAAGTATTGAAATGAAATCGTTGCAATAAACTTCCTCGTTTTATAAAAAGTGAAATCCTTCTCACTCTTGTATCGATCTTATTCGGACATATCTACTGTGAAGGCTTTGCAGCCTATTCCAATCTCCTGGGACATTCTCACCAGACCACAGACGAGAATTGTGTTCAAAATGAAATTGTAAAACGAATTTTATACTGAAACAGAATTTTATTTTAACGAATTTAACACGTATTGAACTGGTGGACTATAAGGCAACATTTGTGTGCTCAATTTGAAATGTACTGAATTACATTAAAACATTTCACGTGTTGAAATAGCAAGCGAAATAGAAACCCGTTCATAGAGCGTGCTAATTGACAAACATCCAGTTGGTAAAAACAAACTACAAATATTTAAAAAAAGGAAAAATTATCTTAATCTATGACTACTTACCTTTTAGGACTAACGTTTACCATTACCGTTTATTTACAACTAACTGCGCCCCGCGGTTTTACCCGCATAAGTTTCGATCTTAGGAATATTGGGATAAAAAGTGGCCTATATGTTAATCCAGGGTGTTAGCTACCTCCATGCAAAATTTTACCTAAATTGGTCCGGCCGTTTCAGCGTGAAGAAGTAACAAACATATAAACACACACACACACTCACAAACTTTCGCCTTTATAATATTAGTGTGATTAACCTTTTGAACGCCAGAGTATAAACGTATCGCCGTACCCCTGACGCCAAGCCCCTTTAACAAAACAACACACACACACACACTTAAAACAACAAATTTCTCAATATAGGTGGTTTATTTATATTAGTTTCATGCAATACAATATAGACGGAAGCTTAAACTTTTAAATTATATAAATAAAAACCGGCCAAGTGCGAGTCGGACTCGCCCATGAAGGGTTCCGTAGCAGCAAGTAACATAATATAAAAGTTCTTGTAGTTCGTTGTAACTTTGTGAAAGGTAAATTGCGGTTTTCGATTTATGACGTATTAAAAAAAAACTACTTACTAGATCTCGTTCAAACCAATTTTCGGTGGAAGTTTACATGGTAATGTACATTATATATATTTTTTTAATTTTATCATTCTCTTATTTTAGAAGTTAGAGGGGGGGGACACACATTTTACCACTTTGGAAGTGTCTCTCGCGCAAACTATTCAGTTCAGAAAAAAATGATATTAAAAACCTCAATATCATTTTTGAAGACCTATCCATAGATACCCCACACGTACAGGTTTGATGAAAAAAAAATTTTGGAGTTTCAGTTGTAAGTATGGGGAACCCCAAAATTTATTGTTTTTTTTCTATTTTTGTGTGAAAATCTTACTGCGGTTCACAGAATACATCTACTTACCAAGTTTCAACAGTATAGTTCTTATAGTTTCGGAAAAAAGTGGCTGTGACATACGGACGGACGGACAGACAGACAGACAGACATGACGAATCCATAATGTTTTTAGGGTTCCGTAGCCAAATGGCAAAAAATGGAACCCTAAAAACACACAAAAGTAATGATTAAATTGTTCATTTCATAATATGGTGCGACTCGTGCGAAGTGTATTTTGTCATATATTTGTGACGGCGTTCAGGGTAAGATTTCGTTTGTCACATATATGTGACAATGGCGTTCAAAAGGTTAAAAAAAACGTACAAAATTACTGTATCTGCTTTGACTATATTTCTTTGCACTCAATGGTTTAAATATTATCTCACACCTACATTCCTTTTCGCAGTAAGAAAAGCTTTTGTAGTCGGGCATCGGACAAAGAACCCATTGACAAAGGCTCAGAGACGATATCTTTCCGTCGATAAGGACATGTTCCCTGAATAGGCAATTAACATAAACCATCCTTAATGTTACGTTTTAGAGAACAGTCGTGTGACACAAGTGATTTAGTTTATACCTACGTATATATATAACATTCAAGTTTGATGGAGGTGTGCGGAGTCAAAACGTAACAGTAACACACAAACTATTCTAAATAGACTTTAACTGGAACATACTTATTATGTTTTATGAAAATGAAAATTACTTTAGTAATATTTTATGCAAAAACAAAACTCAGAAACTACAATAAGGTTGAGAGTTCAATGAAGCTCAAGTTCCAGTGGTTTGACCAAAACAATATCATCGAACAAGTCCTAGCAATAAATAAGACATTGCCAAACTTAACTATAATCAATAGATTAATGATGTCGATTGTTTTCTCACATTACCTGTGATTGAAGCAATCGACATCAGAAATCTGTTATAACAGTTCAAAGAATAAAACATATCTGGCGATTATTCCGGAATATCTCAGATATTCTCATCGCAGCACAAACTTTAAGTCGTCATGACAGATATTAAAGTAGCCGACGACGCAGACAAAGAGCTTTAGTTTTGAGGTTTCTGTGTCCAAGTGACAATGTAAGACGAACAAGTTCTAAAGATAACATTTATGGAAGAGTTCACTTGGACATAACCGATTCTATTGCAACGCTTGCATTTATAGCATTCACGGTTTGGTCTACATTAAACCGTATAACGACCGGTTTAAGTAATAACTCTGTCATCCTCCATTATACTTTACAGCCCTGATCTAGATCCTGAGCCAGATCCTATGAGCTTTTTAATGGAGATAAATTGTTTAAATTGTGTAATTCAGAGGTCATTTATTTGCTTTTACATACATAAATACATCAACGAAATTCGGCAGTAAATGTTGTAAATACGTCAAAACTTCCGTTTGAAAATCGCTGCATCAAAGTCAAATAGAACTTTGAGGAGACACATTCTTAAACATGTATCTTAAACTACGTACTACAATATCGACAATCTAATCTGACGCATACCTAC
Organism: Amphipoea lucens; assembly: GCA_947508005.1. NCBI lineage: Eukaryota > Metazoa > Arthropoda > Insecta > Lepidoptera > Noctuidae > Amphipoea > Amphipoea lucens. The sequence goes on along the minus strand of OX382373.1, from coordinate 6,220,517 downwards.
ATAAGAATAAATACTATCAATAACTTTATACACGGTTGTTCGATAACTACCCTTTCAATAGATGTACTCAGAGCAATCGATTGTTCACCTGCCCAAACAGAGTTCACTCTTATCGTAATATGAGCTTTATTCTTCAGACATTAAGCATATATTTCAATGAATAGCATAGCATATATTTCAAAGCAGCAATATTGTCTACTGGCTGACTTTCCAAAGATCTTATCCACTACAATGATGCCTTCAGTTAGAAGTGTTTATATAAGTTAACCTTCTTCATGGCTCAGTTAATTCTTAAGTAAGTAGTTTCTGTTTTATACTAATTTTGCTTTGAACAACACAGAACTTCTCTTAACGCTTTTAAGTAGCAATGAGCCGTTCGGAATAACTATCGTGGGGAAAGGCTCGGTCAGCTAGACTAGACTCTGCGTTACCGAGTGCTAGCTGCCCAGGGTACGCCGGGCGTTTGGAATTGCAGTACGATTGGCGTGGCCACGTACTGGGCCCAACTTTATTAACATAATATAATGTTTTACCTTTGCTATCGAGTCGAAATGAAAAAGAAGAAGTAGCTCCGAGCAGTTTTCCTAAAAGTTTGCCATACAAGACAAAGAGAGAACTTTTCCTTATAACAACATAGCTAAGGGGCAATTCTCGTAATTTTAAGAACATTCACAGTCAGAATTCTCGTAATTTAAAACGTTCAAAATCTAGTCGCAGTCTCATCTCGGCGACAATCGAATGTCAAAAACTTGTCAAAAATGTAGGGAAACTAGAGGTAGTTTTGACAGATTGTGACTGAGATCAGAGCGGCCCAATTCTCGTAATTTTAAGAACGTTCACAGTCTGATGTCAGTCTCAATCTGTCAAAAAAATACCTCTAATTTCCCTACATTTTAGCGACTAGATCTTGAACGACTTAAATTACGAGAATTGGCCTTCTGATAACGCCACCGGCTGACAGCACCCTCGTATGTATAGTCTAATAAGTTGTACAATGTTTGATGCGAGATACTGTGAGTAATTACACCGACTGAGTATTTTACTAACGTTGTTTGAACGCCTGTAGAATTTCTGCATTATCTACAAGCATTTGCCCAAATCACTAGTACTAATTGGCTGGTTTTGTAAACATTATGCTTGTCGCACTTAGGAGCGGCGCCGAAATTATATAAACGCAACTACTCGAGTATCTTATGCCAAACTTAATCAGCTTAACCAAAAGCTGCCTGGATTTTTTTACATCCTCGAAAAGATCGTAAAAGATAAGAAAATTACCCAAGTTCAATTGCGTTCATTTACATAATTATGGAACCAGAACACCTACATATATATAATAATATATCTACCAGTCAGCGTCGTCTCATATGAGACAAGACGAAAAGAGGTAAGAATATTTTGAATTTCCTAATATCTCTCACTGAGTTTTAATTCCGTGAGAATGTCAACATAAATATGTTCTTTTATGGAAGACCGCTTGATTTTGAAAATTTTAACTTCTAATTTACATCAACAGACGCTCATACTTATTCCAAGTTTTCGGATCTGTAAATAGCGCTAAGTGGTTCGTCTTAAGACAACACTTTTAATTCTTTTGACGCTTTTCGTTATCAATTTTAATCCCTCCACATATTCCTTACAAATACAAATTTAAATCATCCCGGGAAATACATCGAAATGAAAATGTCGTCTTTGGAGAAAACTTCGCAATTAAAACTAGCTGGAAACTGAAAACGTGTTTTCTTGAGTTGCGGAAATATAATTTATATTTCGTTGAAATGAAAGTTCAGACCGACGTCGTTATCAATGCCTGCAGCGTGTTTTAAAATAAAATTGTTGCCAAGTTATAGTGTTACCTAATTCTTATGAATGTTTTAAGTTGTGAGCTATATATAAGAAAAATATGGAATAAACTTAAAAAAAAACTGGCTGCTTCAAAGTAACATCTCTACTCATGATTGTTTGATTTCGTAACATTTTTATTGAGCCAGATTGTTCCTACTCGCGTATATAATGCGTAGTCCTTGAACAATTACGGTCTCATTACTTAACACAAGTTACAATTTTTCAACAAACTGGAACTCAGGAAAGCAGGTAGGGACAGACGCAGAATTACATTAATTATAATTGTAATTATATTATTATGTGGAGGCGATGCATCTAGAATAAAATAACTATACCACAAATAGGTAAAAATAATATTAAAAGCTATTAATAATTCTGCACCCTTCAGGTGCATTCATTGTGTTCAGGAATTTATAAATGTAACATTCACTTCCTCGCAAAGTTAATTTGTTTTTCAGTTTATTTATTTTTGCGTTACATTTAATGGAGCTTCAGAATACAAATCGTCTAAATTAAAAGCTGTTATATAAATCGTGGACGCGTACCGTTGTTATGAGGTGTAGTATACTGTTATGAGTATCCTAATATTCTTATTTTATGATTCGACCTGAACCATTGTATAAAAAAATCTAATGAACAATGAATTCAGGAAAGTTGTTTTAAAATCCTTGTTAAAAGTCCATTGAGAAATGAAAAATAGGTACTGATCCTTTTATTTTAACCTAAAAGGTAACACTCATATTTTACGTAACAGACTATAACCCTTTCTTTTATTGTATAAACCCAGTAACTGGGTTGTGGAGGTCAGATAGGCAGTCGCTCCATGTAAAATACTGGTATTCAACTGCATCCGGTTAGACTGGAAGCTGTCCGCAACATAGTTGGCAAAAGGCTCGGCAGATGATGATGAGACTATAACCCTTTCTTCGACCTTAAGGGAGAAACACACTAATTCCAAACTAAGTGATTGTCATCAGCATTCATGAAATATGTATGTCCCTGGTGAAATAGAAGATTTTAATTACAAAGAAAACACTTTATTTCACGAATGAAGGTGAGGTGAGTGGTGATAGTGAGAGAGGTGAGCGAACAGATCGTTTTTCTAAAATAAACTTGTTGTTGCGTAATGCATGTGTTGAAACTTGAGAATTTTATCAAACAATCTGTGCTCTGGGAATAATCAAACGACTCAACACTCGACCGAGTGACAATAGAACGAAGAAATGTTCGCGAGTTTTTAAAAAGCGAACATTAAAGAAATTCAATATTATTAAACTACTTGCAGAAATAGAATAGTACGGTCTAAACCATAAATGTAAGTACTCGTTCATTCTATAATTTACAACATTTACATGAGCACCAAGGCAGTTCGTGAGCTTATTAACTCGTCAGTCCGACCCGTCGGCGTCGCGTCGGCTCGTTACTTCCTAATGTTTCAAATGCTTACCTTTTAATTATGAAGCTAGTACTGCGTGTACTCCCTTGAGGGTACCCCTGTTATTAGGTAAACATTTTCCTCTGTTTTGGTAAGTCATAATATTATGTTATTATGTGATACATTATTCAAGATGTTCAGAGCATTTAGCTCGATATAGCCAGGTCTAGGTAGGTAAGTGGCAGACCACTTACCTACCTAGACCTGGCTATATCGAGAAGAATAGACATAGGCAGCACAGCATAAGTCACTTGTCTTGGTCCTTGGACATGAATCACGACACAAACACTCCTTTATCACCCCTAAACACGTAGTTATAAAAACTATTCCATGGCGAGTGTCGTCTTTTTGATCTCCAGCCGCCTCGAGCGACTCAGAGCCGCTCACACTCGCGTCACTGAACCGCGGCACAAACGATAGGTACCAAATGAGATACACGGAGCAAGTATAGAAAAAAAAATTGTATCGTATAACCCAAATACCTTTTTTATAAACCTTTGAAATGAGGCTCTCTCCTCTTGGGAAATATTTAATACCAACACTGAAACAAAAAAATTCTAATATTCAGCCGCATCTCGTTACGCTTAATTGCTAATTCTATCTTAGATAAAAAAAATGTTGAACTGCTCGCTCTGTATTGAAGCATCAAAGACATATCTCTGGTTTCATGAGAGTTTCACCTAAATTCCTACTGTTTCTTTAGTTACATTTCTTCCCTTTTTATTGGTGCGATGCTTTGACCTTTTTCTAATCATAAACATGATGTTTTATATGTACATATTTAGTGGATCATGCATGACATTACAGAAGTACTTAATACAGCTTTTTGTTTCATGTTTACATTGACCACACGCCCTAACGTCACCTACATTTTGTCGTACATACGACGACACATCAAACTATACATTTCCTGTTTTAGTTGACCTCGCATGGGCTTAAGAGGACGTTTGTGAATCATTATCAGCTTACATGGTGAAAAAATAACTAGTTTATTATACCTTGAACATTATTCTTTGGACAAAACGGTCCCTTGATTGTACCGCACTGCAGTATAGTTGCCAGGATAATTATTCTGTCAGAACAAAATTAAGTTCAAAATACTATTACAATACACTAAATATGGACATTATATGCGACAACACTATATTGTTGTCGCATATAATGTCATATTCATATATCATATTCGCACATACATTATAATATGTAATCATAGATGACCTACATAATTATAATGTGCGGTACGCAAGTTGATTAACATTTTATCTCATTAATTAATGACACAAGTCAACAAAAAAAATAAAAAATTTTGGTGCCGAGATATTGTTAGTGGTTTTGTATTAGGTATGCACTGGCAACACTAAACATATTTTTTATCTTTTTTTCCTACGTGTAATTTTTGATCTACCCGCAGTTTTAAATATTGATAATAATCAGTACTTTCTTGTGCATGATTTGTTATCTTATCGATACATTTCTATAAATAAGTTGATTTTTATATCATGTCTTCATCGCGAAGAAGTTGTCTCAATGACCCAAATGTGTTTTGTTACAATTTGTTAAAGCGCTAGACAAAAATGGGCAATGTTTTTCTTATATTACGAGAAAATTTCCTGGTCTGAGCACAGAAAAGATAAAAGCGGGAATTTTCGACGGCCCACAAATAAGAATATTAATAAAAGATACTGATTTCTTAAGTACAATGAACAATTTGGAACGACTCGCGTGGACATCGTTTGTTGAAGTTACCAAAAACTTTCTCGGAAATCACAAGTCGAGTAACTACTCTGAAATTGTAAATGGTATGCTAGAGAATTTTAAAAACTTAGGATGTAACATGTCCATCAAAGTGCACTACCTTCACAGTCATCTTGACAAATTCCCAGACAATCTTGGATCCTATAGCGAAGAACAAGGGGAGCGGTTTCACCAGGACCTAAAAACTATGGAAGACAGGTACCAAGGCCGATGGGATCGGCATATGATGGCTGACTATTGCTGGGGGATGCAACGTGATAGTCCCACCACACCTCATACTCGAAAGTCGCGAAAAAGAAAATTTTTATTTAATTAATATTGTAATAAATATTTTTTTTATGTAAATTTGTTTTTTTCTTTACAAGACAAAATCTATAAAACTACACGTAGGATAAATATCTTTTTGCTATTAATGTAATCAGTTTAAGGTCTTAAGTCAAAAAAACAATACAGCTTCTTGGCACCAAAACTAGTGTTGACCAGTAGATCGATAACAACTATAAAGAAATACACACAACACCAAATTAAAATTCTAGTGCTAACTGCAAAGATGTGTCGCCCCGAAAGCATTATCGTGTTCGGCTTAAGGATCGCATTTGCATATTATTATTATGTGTCTACAGTTTGCTGCTCATCGTCTAGAAATTCTGAGAATACCGCACTATGACCCGCTTCCTCGCTTAAATTAACATAATGCAGATGCTGTTCATCTGTGATGCAAAATCTTTAGACGTTCCTTAGTAAAATGTTTCAAGAATGAGCAAAACATTTATTGATTTTTTATTACCTATTATTATTTCGTTGCTTCACCATACAGACGATTTTTTAGAAGATTCTTATAGTAGTAAAACGCACCCAACCGACGGCGGCATCGCGTCCCTTATTGTAGGTACCGCTCCCGGGATCAAGCACTTTCAGAGAAAGAAAGGTAAGTAATCTGAGACCACCAACACAAATGTAAAAGTTTTATCCTCAGAGTTATATTATTATAAAATATCTGCATATTATATGAGTATAAGCTAAGAAGAACACTGCATAGATACCTTCGAGTACATAAACCCGGCCAATATTATTCTAGTGTTTGCAAAAGTTAGGTACCTACTAGGGCTGTGAGCTTTATGTTTACAAACGAATAGCTCCGTTTCTTGAGTTTCGATGTCCAAAATTCGTGTGGAACAAGACAAACACAGCTAGAAATTAGTAAGCCTTGGGAGTAAAATTAAAATTAAAATTTTAAAAGTAACAGTTTATTCGTTTACAGCGAAAAACGAAGAAATGATATCAAAAAAAGACCAGTAGAAATTACATATCAAAAATTCAAGCACATAAATCCCCTCGCGCTATGTGCGGTCATCGTGATGTACTTGTTGCGAGCCGCCGCCCGGTGTGCCCGCGGGCCGCAATATACCCGGAAACTTATAACAGGGCTGGAGGCATTCCGCTTCAACTGCATCAAAGTCTAGGTTAACTATGGTTTATCGTTTAAACGGAACCACAGTATGCCCTTTGTACACAGTATGGTTTTTTCACGGTACTGCGTGGCATATAAACCGTGCCGTGCAAGAAAAACGTGTGTGCCGTGCAAGAAATACCATTATTATAGTTTCAAACTCAAATGGGCCCCTCCTGCTTCCAACTTTTATTTAATTTAAAATGGGCTTGTTTTTAGGGGTTATTGTACATTCGTCACAAAGTAAATTCGTCACATTTTGTAAACTCCGTACATTGAAAGTGTATTCGTCACATGCATAAAAAATATGTGTAAATTCGTCACAAATCTGCATAGGTACATATTTTTTGCATAAAGTACTGGTAGAAAACAAAGTTATTGATTTTTAGCGCTCGAAATGAAAATGATTTTAATTTTTTTTTCTTCTCCTGCGCTCCTGCACATGCTATCACGCGCTCGCTTGCTCGCTCGCTGTAGATGCAAATTACCAAAAAATAATGTGATTACTACTGTGATTTAATTATCTTTCTATTGTTTTGTTATAATTGTAATGTTGCAGACAAATCAGCCTATTGCAATAAATAGATATATACAAGGTGTAATTTCAATGGTGTCGGACCTGAAAAGAGGCCATTGTACTCATCATTATGAACAACTTTTAGTATTAGACCAACCCTGAAATCGCAAAAAAAAAATCTCCTGTTCCATATGTTGCAGTCAAAACTCATAACCAGTCAAAAGTACTTTTAACTAACAAAATCAGTCAAAAGTACTTTTGACTGGAAGCTCTCGACAATAGTACTATTGACTGATATAATAGTCAAAACTAGTTTTGCCCAATAGAGCTGGTTAAAAGTAGTTTTGACTGACTAATTTCGTTAAAAGTAGTTTTGACTGGTTCTATCAGTCAAACTCTTAAAAAGTCGACATAAATTACGAAGAAACGCACTTATTAAGATTTTTTGAAACTAAATATAATTAGAGAGTCAATAGATATTAGTTAAATATGAGTGAGTACGAAAAAAAAAGAACGTTTTTTAGGAAGAATTTTAGCGATAGCAGATATGAAAGACAGTCATTTCAATGTTATGAAAAAAAAAAAACAATTTAAAGAATTTGCAATGGAAGTGGAAGATGCAAAATTTGCAGAAAAGAAAACACCGTTACAGTACAGTAGATTAAAAAGCTTTAACATAATTTGAAGTCTGTGGTATTAAAAAAATAGTTACAAACACAGAACTTATCAAATATTTTTTACCGGCTGAAGAAATATACGACATAATTGATGCTGCTCATATTTTTTATTAATTATCTAAACTTTAACCTAAATCTTCGTAATAAACGAATTTACAATATGAAATCTTTTATTACATCCTGGTTATAGTTATTTTGACTGATGCTCTATTGGTTAAAACTAGTTTTGACTAAGAGCTTTAGCCAAAATCACTTTTAACCAAATATTGTCAGTTAAAATCACCATTGACTACCGATTTTCAGACAAAACTACTTTTGACCAACGTGTTCGGTCAAAATTACTTTTGCCTGATTTTTTCAGTCAAAAGTACTTTTGACTGGTTATGAGTTTTAACTGCAACACATACATTTTGACAAGTTATGCGAACATAAATGTAGGGAACAGCAGATTTTTTTTTCGCGATTTCGGGTTTGGTACCATTGTAAAAGTTGTTCATAATGATGAGTACTATGGCCTCTTTTCAGGTCCGACACCATTTAAATGACACCTTGTATAGTTGTAAGTAAAACTGTGATTTTTTATGTACATGCAAATTACCAAAAAAAAAATGTGATTTAATTAAGTATATTTTTATTATTTTTCTTATAATTATAATATTGTAAGCAAATCAGCTCATCACTTGCAATACATGTTTATTTAGGATTAGGCGTGTCACGCAGGTCACGCTGTCCTTGACAACGTGGGCTTAAAAACCAGACAATATTACCGTATATTTAAGCTGTAAGTAGAACTGTGATTTTTATATGAATTTCTGTGATTATGAAAAATAAAGAAATAACGTTTTATTCTTTATTGTTTGATTTTTCTGCTGTCTGTACGGAAATAAACAATATGGCGGATTTTCTTTCATAAAAATAGATTTGTGGCGCGTTTACACATACTTTTTTTTGTGACGAATTTACTTTGTGACGAATGTACAATAACCCGTTTTTAGCTTTTCAGTTAGTTTTAGTATAAGGTTGCAGTCGGGTTTTTTAATTTTTTTTTTTATTTCCAGCTTTTTAGTTTACAAATGTGAAAGATTTCGCAGACGATTTAGTTTTTGGTACGTGTTTTTTACGATTTGTCACTTTGAATTACTTTTAACCATATAAGTTGTACATATTTTTGTAATCACCGTTTAAAACCCTTTATTTTGATACCCGACTCGATAGGTCTTGAGAAAAAAAAAATTGAAGGCATAATATGGCGCCAAAAATCCGCCATTTTGTTTTTTTTTTTATTTTGATATCCAGTGTCACTCTCACAGTAAATACAAATCTAATGACACCTCTCAATCTAAAATCCATCGAGCCGTTCAGGCCGCAGAGCGTGCCAAACAATTATACATAAATACTCTCGAAAAACATAACCCTCCTTCTGGCGCAGTCGGGTAAAAAGCAATATATCGCTCTTTTACTTTGACATACAGTACTAAATCTCCTCAAATTACTTCTTACCTAGGCTGTATAAAACTTGCGCTGGGACTATACATACTCGTATTATGTTCTTCCCCTGGGCAATTATGCCGGCCCTCCATCCGCACACATAAAGCCTCATAATTAAAGACAGCGTTTGCCCACACCACACAAGTCTACTGAATATTGAATACGCTGAGTGCTCAGCGAATTATTCCTCATTTACTAACCTCACGGGGAGGTCAAAGTGTACTTACGTGCCTATGAAAATTAATGGCTAATTTGTAGTTTTAAAGAGGTAGTTTCACGCCAACTGATTTTCCATCAACAAGGGTCCGTATCAATTTTTTACCGTTTCTCGATGATGAAAATCTAAACCCAAAGTAAAGGAAAACGTAGAGGTAGAGTCCGAATGAAGTATGATAAGTTTAATGATTTGATGAATTCAGTGGAAGAGGCGAGACGAGTCTTCTTTGAAAATATTATTACCTAGTTGAATAAATAAATTAATTATCTTAATTCTATCTGCATCTCGGACGCCGATCGTAACAGTTGTGTATAATTGATGAATGAAATCAGCTCCTTATTACTTCGTACAACTTTACTGAAATGAAAATGACTGCATATTTAAAGTTTGTGAAAATGTGTTTTGTAGATTTTTTTCATGATATTCGGTTCGTATCTTGACGTGGCTTTACATTTTCACATATAGACGAGAAATATGACGCTAAAATATATTCGCTTGAAAAAAAAAAACATGTTACATTGTGGACTGCGCTTGTTCGATTTTCAAATGTTCAAATTATCTTTCTTTTATTTTTGGTCACATTAAGTCACTGACCTATATTATATTATTAAAGGTCAGTGCATATAAGCTTAGTTTTGTTTGTTATTGTTAATTTATTGATTGTAAATAATGCAACGTTCAGTAAAAGTATTTTGTTATGAAGCCGGGAAACTGATTGCATTAAAAAACAAATAGTAAATAAAAAGGAGGTGTGTGACAATTAGGTATGCCGAGCATTATTATTTAAATTACGTCTATGACCAATAATTCTACAGATTAAAAGAACTTACATTTATATTTGGTGCGAGACAGAACTACGAATATACAATGTTTCACATGAAGCTTAGCAAGTCGACGACTAGAACTCGTAGAGGTTTGCCATAGCATTCGTTTTCATTTTACTACACACTACAGTCTGTAACACTCTGAATTTGGTTAACTAAATTCCTGCTACTTAATCCAAACTCACGTCTGCAGTAGAGCGTTCTGATGCAAAATTGCGCTATTTGTATTTGTAGCACCTGAAATATTTAGGATGTAGGTTACTATGTAAGGACGTGCTGTGGTGTCTAAACATGTTTGTTCTGTGAGTTTTTCTTGAAAGTATAAAATACTGCACCCTAATTGCGTAACACACTATTAGTCTCAATTTGAATCATTTTGAAGCATATTTCTAATCCATTGCTCCACATGTTCGAAAAATGTGTCTGCTCAACAACGCAAATAACGCAATGAATGTTGTTGAACTGTCAAAATGAAACCCATTGCTACCGATAGTGTGTTTCACAGTTAGGTACCCTGCTGGTTACAGAATCTTATTCGCAATGATACAAATACGTTTCCTGTCAGACTTGAAATTGTTCTAAGCTCAAAAGTCCGTTTCAAAACATAACGATCATGAATTCAAAAGTGCTGTAAAAATAGCTCGTCCCTGAGAACTCATAAATATCCAGCACAGTTGCTTATAAACTGTTCTACAGCAATAAGTGACTTTTATTGCTCACAAAAAAGCAAAAATATCAACACCGCCAACACCTTTTGCAATTTAAATGTAAATCTCGCTCGTCAGGAATACGAATCTATAGGATACTAGCTGCGCCCCGCTGTTTCACCCGCATAAGACTCGATCCCGTGGGAATATCTGGATAAAAACTATCCTATGTTCTTTTCCGGGACTCAAACTATCTCTATACCAAATTTCATCTAAATCGGTTTAGGCGTGAAGAAGTAACAAACATATAAACACACCCCCACACACACACACTCACAAACTTCCGCCATTATAATATTAGTGTGATTAAGAGAGTTGTATGTCTATAAAAATTGCAACTATGTAGGTTGGTTCGACTAAATCATGCTGTATTTGCAAAAAAAAAAAACAGAAACATGTCCTCATCCGAAGACTTGCCAATTCCTACGAGTCTATTTTGTAATTCCCATTCTTCGTGTAAATTCCAGCGCGGGGGAGTCTGACGAATATCTTCATAAATAATTCGACAGGGCGTTTCGTGACGTATAAGTCTCCTTGGTTGTTGAATTGAGAATGAGGCTTCGAAATAAGCAAGAATTGTTACATTGACCTTTATTCGAAAATGAGATCGAGCATTACTTTCTTTTTAATGATGAATCAGAATGAATATCCATACTTCCATACTAATATTATAAATTCGAAAGTAACTCTGTCTGTCTGTATGTTACCTTTTCACGCCTAAATCACTGAACCGATTTAGATGAAATTTTGGTTTTATTGATAGCTTACATCTGGCTTTTTAGTAGAGATAGAAAAATAATTTCGTGTTCGGAATAAATTATACCGATGGCCGATGGGGCCGAAACGTTCTGGATTGGTGACCGCGTACTGGAAGACGTAGCGTTGGAAGGTCTCCTACAAGGTGGACGGATGACATTGTGAAGGCCGCATGAATCCACTGAATGCGAGAAGCACCGAATTGGCAGAAGTGGCGTGCTTGGAGGAGAACTATGTCCAGCAGTGGAAATGATGATAACTGAGGAGAATAAATAAATATGGCGATAATAATAATTTTAGTATATTTCTCACCAGATAGAAAATTCTAGGTTCATAGTCCATTGCTGGTAGAGGAGTTAAGCCTGAACAGACTCTAGGGCACACAGTTCAGGGCGCTGCTGTCCGTATTCAACGTGACGTATGATGCGCGAGGAGCAGCGCAGTCACCGGGATCCACTTCATGCATTGTTTTGTTTTTAACCGACGAAAAAACGGAGGAGGTTCTCAAGTCGACGTGTATATTTTTTTTTTTTATTTCCCGAGACGTTCTCACATCTCTATGTAAGGATCACGATAGGCGTTTGAATCAATTCCACTTAATGTAGGTATCGTGTATCCTCAATTGCGTTGGATTCTTGTTCTAAAGCAAAAAGGGGTATTTAATAAATTAGGTAGCATAAACATAAGCAATGGCCAATGGGGCCGAAAGGTTTTGGAGTGGCGACCGCGTACCGGAAGATGTGGCGTTGGAAGACCTCCCACAAGGTGGACCGACGACCTTGTGAAAGCCGCAGGAACTCGTTGGATGCGAGAAGCACAAAACCGGTCGATGTGGAGGTGCTTGGGGGAGGCCTATATCCAGCAGTCGTTCGGCTGAAATGATGATGATGATGAAACATAAGCAATCTACGTTTTTTGTAGAATTTTAGTCACTTTTCAATGTTGGCAGAAGTTTTGTAAATTACTGTTGCTCTACTAGGTACAGGAGAATATGGACTTGGTCAAAAATGCTCATAAAAATCGGCCTTTAAGTAGATGGTATTTAATTTGAATCATAATGTACAAGTTGTAAGTATGGACAAGCAGATGGGCCCGGCCGCAAATATCTCACGATCCATCATCAGTACGAAGCCGCTTGCAAAATAACGAGGCGCTTTCAGGAAATGAATTAGGATTACAAAGGAATGAAAAGCTTTTCTGCCAGAACAATACACGATTACAGACTGTTTCGACTACAGAACTGCATTATTTCATCTTGCTGTTTTTTTGTTGTCTTTTTTTTATTGGGAGGATTTAGTTTTTAGTTTTAACCATTAATCATATCTAATGTATTTATTTATAAATCAAGGTAAATAATGTACAGACACCAGCACATCAAGCTATCCGAAACTGTAAAATTTTCCCAATCAATTATGCTTTAGCGATAAAGTTGAAAATCTATTAAAGAAATTTGACAGATTGTAGTAGATTGATGTGCTGGTGTCTGTACAATTAGCGCCAGCAGTTGCCATTTACAAGCTTCCACAAATTAAAAACTATGTACCTAAAGTTAAAATAAATAAAATTACACACAACATATAACGAGTTATACCTACATAAGATCAAATGTCGAATGGAGATGTGATTGTTAGTTTCTTGTGCGCGTAATGAAACGGCTACAAAGATTGTTGAGTCGTTAACGTTGTGTTCTTACCCTATCAAATTATGTTCGCATGATCTCTGTTGAAAAAAAACCGGCCAAGTGCGAGTCGGACTCGCCCATGAAGGGTTCCGTAGCAGCAAGTAACATAATATAAAAGTTCTTGTAGTTCGTTGTAACTTTGTGAAAGGTAAATTGACAACATTTCATATTTTTAACCTGCATGTATTATTACGTAATATAAAAGTAAATTCAAATCTAGGGCACCCATATTTTTTCGTTTTTCGAAATTATGTACTTTTCATTCATAATTTTAACTTTGAAATTCGGTGTATTCTAAAAAGACGTAAGTGCCAGATGACGGTAGAATGGCGATATTACCTTTGCTTTATTGTGACCCGTCAAAAAAACTGTTAGATGTCACTTGTCTCAGTCGTTGTTTTGGTTCCTTCATTGGCATATATTTTTCATTGGGATCCATTTTATTGGCGAAATATCAATCAAAAATTGATAATATTAACAGTAAGCAGCGTGTCGAGTTGATAGAAAAAAATATTGTTGAATTCAATTCAGTTTTTAGTTGTTTTCTAGTTACACTTCTTAGGTGACATTGACATGTCTTGTTTGATGTAATGTTTTCAATCAAAGACATTGGAATGCGCAAAGGTAACTACCTCATTCCGCCGTTTATGTGACGTCATCACAAGTCTTTTGATTTTTATTTTTTTTCTCAGAAATTTAGAAATAAAAAAATAAAATAAAAATATATTTGAACTCAGGATACGAAAATAAAGAAATAGTATTTTTGTTTTAAGGTCGTGTCAGGTTTGAAATGTTGTCAATTGCGGTTTTCGATTTATGACGTATTTAAAAAAAACTACTTACTAGATCTCGTTCAAACCAATTTTCGGTGGAAGTTTACATGGTAATGTACATTATATATATTTTTTTAATTTTATCATTCTCTTATTTTAGAAGTTAGAGGGGGGGGGGACACACATTTTACCAATTTGGAAGTGTCTCTCGCGCAAACTATTCAGTTCAGAAAAAAATTATATTAAAAACCTCAATATCATTTTTGAAGACCTATCCATAGATACCCCACACGTACAGGTTTGATGAAAAAAAATTTTTGGAGTTTCAGTTGTAAGTATGGGGAACCCCAAAATTTATTGTTTTTTTTCTATTTTTGTGTGAAAATCTTACTGCGGTTCACAGAATACATCTACTTACCAAGTTTCAACAGTATAGTTCTTACAGTTTCGGAAAAAAGTGGCTGTGACATACGGACGGACGGACAGACAGACAGACAGACAGACAGACATGACGAATCCATAAGGGTTCCGTTTTTTGCCATTTGGCTACGGAACCCTAAAAATGGCAGGGAGCCTGATTAATGTTTTTCATTGTAAAAATATCACAATGGTGATGTTCTAATGGTTTTATTTGTTATTTTGGATGCCAAACACGAATTAATCGAAGTAAAAGCTTTTCCGGGGCATTATTTTGTAAGACAGAAATAATTAAATTACCATAAAGTCGGCACTCCAAGCCAAGACTACGCTTCATATACTCGTATCTCAAACTAAAACCTCGGAATTAAAGAAAGCAGTGCAGTAGGCATAATAAAAGTTAAGTAAATATTTTAATTAGAGCTCTGGAACGTGTTAGAGATTCAGGCAAAAAGCTTGAGTAAGACCTAGATATTATTCTGCACCATCTGAGAGACTTAGTGAATGAGTTTAAGTACGTAAGATGTCACGGGGAGTTTTAAACAAATGCTTTAAATGGGCTTAAAGTCAGCCGCGATCTTGGATTTTCATTTTGTTCCCACCTTCGGTTTTAGCACCCTCAAAAACCATGAAAACGACACCCATGACGGAAAATTTGAAAGTTCTCGCATCCGCCATCTTGGATTTTCATTTCGAGCCTAATTTTATTATCAGCGACCTCGAAAACCATGAAAATGACACCCATGACGGAAAAAAATTAAAAGAACCTAAGTAAAAATGAAAAATATTGAAAAATAATTAGAAAAAGTCCAGTCGCGCAAAAGTCCATTCGCGGAAATATATTTATTTTTATTTTGCGCAAGTGGGTTCGCGCAAGAGTCTTTCGCGGAAATGTCTTTCGCGCAAGTGTGCGTTCATACCCCTCCTGATCAAAAGGTCTAAGTAGCTAAATGTCCAACAGCGCGAAACGTCTAATGTACAGTAAGTCTAATTAGCTAAATGTCCATGTAGCAAAACGTCCAACTATCAGATGATCTGTATAGCAGAACATCTATGAACATTATTAATGTAAGGTTTATGATTTTGTATAATCGATTTGAGGAATCGATAATATGATGAGTTGACAACACTCGGCGAGCGCGGGAATTTTTAATCTGTACGGCCGTACGGCGAGGGAGAACGGGATTAATTTGGCGGTGTAACATTGATTGTTTAAAATAAATAATTGTAAAACATAGTGACCTGAGTTTTACTACATTAAACTTTTTACTAGACTTGCTTAGGTACCTTAGCATCCTTCTACGTGTAATTCATTTTATACATTTTTCCCTTGTCTCTTGGCTTGTCAGCCATATCTGACGTCTTCTTGTTTTATATTCTAGATTCTAATCTTCTAAATTAATGTTTGTCTAGTATTCGTGCCATCATTCATAACGGACTCGCGGAGGTTGCATGTAAGCACCAAATAGACCAAATATCTCTATAGTACCTACCGCGTTAACATTCTTTATGCTCTTAATAATAATGTTTTAACTGCAAAGAGTGCCTTAAGTTAAAAGAACAATGTTCGTTTCAAGTGTCGGCGCGTTAAGTTGCAAGCGCTAAGTGTCGGTAGCGCTAAGTGTCGCATGGGGGAGGGAAAACTCACCCTGATTTCCACTTTACAGCATCAAAGCTTTAGTACCGCGGCGTCTGTCGTAGTGAGTAGACGTGTCCTCTGTGTCGTTTGTTCTCGTGATCGCGAGTGTGAGTACGATGTCGAGTGTGGTGCGTAATTAAAACTGAAAATAGTGAGTGATACACAGGATTGTGCTTTCTTTAACAGAATTAAACATCACTGGCGATTGAAATGTGAGTATTATTTATTTAATTTAGCTAATATAAATTAGGTGCAGTGAATAAGTGACTTATTTAAATGCGTTATGGTATTATTTCATTCGAACGGGCTATAGACATTTGACCCCTTAAATACAATAACAAAACCATGCGAAACCTATAAGTATTTGGGTATGTCGGCAGCGTTGGGCATCAATGTTACTGACATGAAGCAATCGTTGAAGGAGCGCTTCTTTGGCCGCCTGAAGAAAGTATTTAATAGTCTTCTATCCAGGAGAAACAAGGTGTGGCCTTCAACGGCTGGGCTATGCCGGTTTTGATATACTCTTTCGGCATACTCAAATGGACTCGAATCGACTTGAATCGTAATCGATACCCTGGATAGGAGGGTCAGTACGCTGCTGGCTACAAATTAAATGCATCACCCACGGTCATCGGTAATAAGGCTGTATACCCCGCGAAAGACTGAAGGTCCAGGCTTTTTAAATGCTAAGACCCTCCACAATAGCGAAATATGCAGTCGATGCCAACGCCGCGATGTGGGGACGCATCGAGATGTGGTCGTGGTGGACAAGAGCCTCATCCCGCTCTCCTGGGCTAAAGAGAACTGGCGCAAGCCAGTAGTGTTTAATTTCCACGATTAAACCAACGGTTTACCTAAATAAAATAAAAAAATAACAGAGACGAGCTTGGGTAAAACTGACAGCTCGTTTGTTAAGACACGGTGTTTGGATTATCCCGGTGTTATTGCTAAGTGTCGTGTAGTTGGAACGCGTTGGAAGTTTGAGGAAGCCCTCGGGAAAAGATTATCTATTAACATGGAGTATGTTTAGTAAGGTTTTACTTAACGAGGCACCCATTTCAAAGACATAATTATTATTAACTTGCAGGTTGCTACTAAAGCCAGTAAAATATTTTGGTCTTCTCGTGTTTAGTAATCTTCCTGGTTACATGACGCCATTTGACCCCGACATACATAAAAGAGATTAGGACGCTTCTATGTTCTCGAGCTACTGCGAAGTAATTTCCTTTAGACATTTTCTCACGACAGCACAAAAGTAACTACGGTCTAGATAGACCTACGTGGGGTGAAAATAATTATAAAGGTCAGACTTTGCTAACCTTAGGGACAATTCCCGTAATTTTAAGAACGTTCACAGTCTGATCTCAGTCTCAATCTGTCAAAAATACCTCTAATTTCCCTACATTTTTGACAAGTTTTTGACATTTGTTTAAGTGTTCTCAGTATGCTATATACCTAAATCTATTTACATTATTTATAGTACCTAGCCACGTGTCGTAAATCATCTATTTTATTGTAATATACTTACAAAGTTCTTCAAAAAAGTTTCTAGTTCATTTGTTAGACCTTACCTTCTACATAAACAGTGGTGCCTAAGCTGTAGTCAGTAATTGTCTATTGTTTTTGATCAAGAAGCTCATCCCGTACATGGATGATGGAATCAATGGTGCATTACAAGCGTACGACGCGTTTTCTTCGTGGACAAAACGCAAGCCAACTGTGATGTGTAGGTACACATCACAGTTATTTTGACAAACACTGGACACATGGAGCACATTGCTGTGCTCCATGACTGGACACGATAACACGCAGAACGCAGCCGCGCTCCACTGCGGACAGGCAGACCGCGCGTGTTCCCGCACCCGCGCCCGCCCCACGCCCACGCTGCCAGTCTGGCCAAGCACTTAGTTCAACCACAACAGAACAGCAAACTTCAAAACAGTATTAACATTTGCTAGTTGAGATTAATGTTAAACATCGTTAACTGGTTATTGTGTATTAATGTGATAAGTTGTGTCGTTAATTTGACGCATTGCCTAAACTGTTAGTTTTGTGTCTGGATAATTAGCGGATATTATGCAGGCTATTACAATTGTGAATTGGTGTTTATTTGTGAACATGACGCCGTTATGGCTTTGCGTTACTGTAAATCATACGTTTTCCCAAAATTAAACATTATTTCCATTCTAATTGGTATGCTCGATTAATCACGCATGCATAGGAGCGATACATTTCCTCGGCCACAAGGAGTAATGACATGTAGGTAATGTAAATAGAGGGTAGAAGACGAGATTGGTGCGGAGGAGCTCGGTCATAAGCCTTCAGGCAAGAATACATACTGTATTGAGTACTCGTAAGGGAACTTGTAAACGTTACTTAGGTCACCATCGTCTAATCCAAAGTCTATTGTTAATTTAATTATATATATTTCAAGTTAAACTAATATCTACTTTATTTTAATGGGAATTATGTTGATTTCAGAGTGACTAGCACTATTAAAAAGGTAAAAAATGTTTGAAGTTGTAGCGTAAACTGAACTTTATTGTGTAAGATTTAAAGTTATTTTTCCATAAACTCATATTTGTTTACATTTTTGGCAAATAAATCGCGAATAAAAATTATACAGTACAATGACAAGTGCTAATTTGTCATGCAGATATTACCAAGCCACTGAAAATAAATACCTAGAATACGAAATTACTGCAAAGATGAAATAAAAAAAATCACTTGGTAATACTTTCCATTTCATCATAATGATTCAATTGAATTTTAAATAAAAATCTGAACCTATCTGTTTGCCTTTCTGTAACGTTGTTTATCCAACATCTCCGTCAGATCCACTAGGGAATAAATCATTTTATTAAAGCAATGTTATTGTTTGTTTTCTTCCAAGTTTAAATAAACAACCTGATCTTAGTTGGGGTCTAAGTAAACACAGAAGCAAGATATTTTTAATTCTGAAGTGTTGGGAATTTAGAAGGATAATGTTCTTAGTTTTTTATATTAGTTTGTAACATCAAGCTTGTTTATTTGATGCTGTTTAAGTATGTGATTCAAATTCAAATAATATTTTTCAGATACAAGATACGCTCTCAGACAGGTCACATTAAAAAAATATATATACAGGGTGTCCCTGGAAGTATGGATCAAATCGAATAGGGACGTGGGCGAGGCCATTTCCAAACGTTTTAGCAAAAAAAAAAAAAAATACTAAAAAAAATACTAAAAAAAAAAAAGAGAAGAAAGATCGAATTCGTGAAAACTATCAGGGCTATCAATTTTTTATTTTTAGATAGCCCTGATAGTATTTTTTAAGATTATTTTCTTTGAACACTAAGCGAAGTGATTGAAAAGAAAATTAAAATCGGTCATAACTTTTGAACCGTAAAAAAATTCACTGACATTCTCAAGGTTAAAAAGTTTGGAAATGACCTTGCCCACGCCCATATTCGATTTGATCCTTACTTCCAGGGACACCCTGTATAACTAAAACGGTTGCTATCAGAACATTCATGTCGTCTATACAGATCCACATACTTCATGAGACCCTATGGTTTATGACGACGGTTGACAGCTCGAGCAAGGTTGCTGCCCTCTCACCGTGTAATACCGTATGTGTTCACGTTAACACAAATAGATTAAACCTTTGTTCCTCCGTAATCCTAATTAAGGTAGGATTAACTGGTAAACTCAGTGCGCCGTTTGTGAAGCTTGCTTGCATAAGCATCGCTCTGAAGATACGCACTGAATCTATTCTATTTATTTTGAATCGCATGACTATTGGCCTATTTTTTTAATTTAATATAAATGTTTACTGTTGATTTATTTATATTATTGTTCTTTGTATTTTTATTTTGAAATCTTATCGTCTTTCGACCTAATTTGTACACCAGCCATGGTTAAACATGTTGATGTTTTAGCAAATAAATGAATCTGAATCCGAAGCGTTAAACCAAAATATAAAGAACTAGCTGCGCCCCGCGGTTTCACCCGCACAAGTCTCGATTCCGTAGGAATACTTGTTATAAGTTTATAACACAGAGCAACAACAGTAACAGATAGATACAGATAGTTGGTTAGGTAGTTAGATATCTGTGTGCCAAATTTCATCCTAATCCGTTCAGAGTTTTTGCGTGAAAGAGTAACAAACATCCATCCATCCATCCACCCTCACAAACTTTCGCGTTTATAATAAATAATATTAGTACGATTAGCTGACTCGTTTATAATTATCCTGTTATAGAGATATGAGGACCATGGTTCACTCCTACTCTATAGAAAAGGGAGGATCTTCCGACCAGACGGGTGTTGTTTCTGGCGGGCAACTGCCCAATGATTCATGTCGGGCCGTTGTCTCTATGCTAGTTGCGCGGTGAACTCTGTTTGCGAGATGCAGGATTTGCGTGACATCAGTATGATGCGTTGTTCGCATGTGGCGTTGGTGATAACCCAACTGAGAAAGCCAACTGGCATGTACTCGATAGAGATATACTCGATAAAAAATCTATATATTTTTGCAGTGTAGTTTCCAGCTATTAATAAATGGTAAAACCCACTATTTCAGATGCGTGATGACGCTAAATAATTGTTCAAATTATTTCTAAAGACTTACAAAGAATGAAGCGTTGACAATATTATAACTTTAGTTTCTCAAGCAAATTGTAATAGTGTTAGCGAACACTTAAAAGGCTTTTGTTTAGCGCTACACCTTAAATATGTCTCCTCAGCGTTTTCTTAATGAACGACAAACTTCAACAACTGCTGCATTGTGCTCGTTCACTCCAACTCTTACAAAGGATTCTTTTCTCTATGATGTGCCGTGAAACTGCTAAACGTTGGAGCCTGTTGGTGCACTAACTCTATTAGGCAGCGCGGAACTACCGTACGAAATAATGACAGCTTTTCCTCCTCTTTTATATTTTACCTCTCTGAGAACTTTGTGCAAATCTGCGGGGTGGTGACCATTACAAAATGCAAGCTCTTTGAAGGTTTTGTATAGCAAAACTATTAATGTTCGGTATTCCGAAATGTTTGGTGCTAGTTTCGATAACCGGTCTTTCAGAGTACCTACGTGAGATTGTTTGTAGATAAAGTTAGCCTTTTAATATAAAATACCCATGTGTTTGCAGTTCGCAGCACAGTTCTGTTAATTATAGCGTACTAGTAGCGCCCCGCGGTTTCACCCGCATAAGTTTCGATCTTGTGGTAATATCGGGATAAACTATCTTATATCCTTTCCCGGGACTCAAAGTCAAAAGTCAAAATCAAAGCATTTATTTCAAATAGGTACATAAAAGGCACTTTTGAACGTCAAAAATTATCTTAAAATAGAGTTGATTCTAGTCGCCCATTCCAAAAGGTAGTTTTCGTATGGAGAAGAATGGGCAAGAAACTCCACCGTTACTCTTTTAAAATGTTTTACAATATTTTGCATGGGTACATTAATTATATAATAACATATGAGGACGATGCACCTAAAATACTCAAACTCTCAAGACTCAAGACTCAAACTATCTCTATACCAAATTTCATCTAAATCGGTTCAGCGGTTTAAGCGTCAGAGAATATATTGTGAAAAACGTATTATATCCAACAAATTTTACTCAAACCGTTAACACTTAAATTGTGGAATGATAAATGGATCGCGGCGGTTACGGATTAAATTGGTTCAAGTTTAAAATTGAGTTTATTATAAATTAATTTCAAGTTAAATGATCCTCGGTTGTCAGTTGTAAATTAGTTGGTAATTGTTTAATGGTTTCTGATCTACTTTTCATCGTTCAAATCTATACATATAATAAAATCGTAGGAAAGTCAAAACTGTACATTGATATTTTTTTAAAAGAATACTTGGGGCGTGATCTACAATCGATATCGAAGCCAAAAATATAGTTTTTAGAATTTTTGTCTGTTTGTCTGTATGTATGTCCGGGATAAACTCAAAAAGTACTGCATAGATTTTCTTCAAATTTTGCATGAATATTACTAAGAGGTCGGGTCAACATATAGGCTACATATTATCACGCTATCACCTACGGGGGAGGAGCTGTGAATCTTTATTTTTCTTACGCATTCTGTGACAGCGTGTAATCTAACGACGCATATTTAAATGTTGTTTTTCAGTAAGCCATGCTATTATCTAGCTTTACACTATAAAAAATACGCCATTTAAGTAACTTGGGCAGAGAAACATAGTTTAATGAATGTTAGTAGTATAAAGAAAATTTTTAAGCAACGCCATCTATGATATTTCATAAAAATCAAATCAAGTTACATGTTGACACTTTTTTTAAATTTGATCATGTTGGCGAGGTTAGTAGTTAGTTATTCTTAAAAGTCAAAGATGGCAATGTGCATTTTCTTCATAAAAGTTGTATCGTATAGTTCGTTTTGACAAATTCAAGTTCTAACAAAACCCTCAAAATCTTGAGCAGAGTTGAGGAAGACAATTAAAAAAATGCGGTGTTAAGTATTACAAAAAAGTTATGTTTCTACTGGAGACGAAGTCGGAGTAACTGATGAACGCGTGCTGAACACCTGTCTCAGTTCTCATTTCTATCGGCGGCAATCCACTGATCGAATATGGGTTACCAACTCCCCAATCATCACCGCATCAAGACCGTGTAAATCGGGAGTATAACGCTGAGACAAATTACGATCCGGGCAAAAGGCCATGTCGCTTTGTTCTCTTCAGAGGAAAAACAAATTTATGACACCGTCCTTGAAAGCGTTGGGCAAAAACCAGGGTCAAATGTTTTTCTTGGAATGCGTCTGGTGGAACAGGAAAAACATTTGTTACCACTGGCATACTTGCAGAGGTCAGGAGGCAAGGCAAAATTGCTATTGCTGTAGCGTCGTCGGGAATCGCTGCCACACTGCTTCCGGGTGGCAAGACAGGACATGCCATGTTTAAAATTCCCATCGATTTAGAGAGCGTCGAAACGCCTGTTTGTGGTGTGTCACGTAACAGCGATAAGGGACACGTGCTTAAGGATTGCTCTCTGATCGTATGGGATGAGTGTACGATGGCCAATAGGAAGGCAGTTGAGGCCGTGGACAGAACCCTGCAGAGCATCCGCAGGAACGAACATTTGATGCGTAGTGTCACAGTTCTGTTCAGTGGCAATTTCCGGCAAACACTTCCCGGTGACACGGGGATCGAGGGCTGACGAGGTGAATGCTTCGTTGAAACTATCTTCGTTGTGGTCACGAGTTCGTACGCTGCGCTTGACCATTAATATGAGAGCTCGGCTCGGCGGCAATGCACGTGCTCAAGAATTCTCCAATGTCCTTCTAAATCTTGGCGAAGGCACTCTACCAGAAGAGAGAGGTGGACAGGTGGTGCTTCCAGAGTCTCTCGGTAGAGTGGTATCCAGCTTAGACGAACTCATTCGCTGTGTGTACGGGGACATCAGTCGTATACCGCACCTGCAGAATTCTCGGGTGTGTGAGCGGGCCATTTTGACGTCCAAAAATGATCTGGCTGCAGCAATTAACGAAAGCATTCTCTCGGAAATTGAGCGGAATGAAGTGGTCTACACCTCGATAAACACTGTTGTCGAGCAAGACTTCGCCACACATTATCCCGTGGAATTTCTGAACTCCCTGTCAGCAAGTGGACTTCCAGCGCATACCATCAAGCTGAAGGTCGGTGTCCCGATCATGCTTCTTCGGAACCTATCTCCTCTGAAGTTGTGTAACGGGACCCACCTTAAAGTCATCTCGCTCTACAGACACACCATTGAGGCGGAAATTCTTACGGGTTGTGGCGTCGGCGAAGCAGTATTTATACCACGCATTCCCCTCATACCTCATAACTTCCCGTTCCAGTTCAAGCGCGTACAGTTCCCCGTGAGTGTTTGCTTCGCGATAACCATCAATAAGTCGCAGGGGCAGACACTGAGGGCAGCGGGCGTCGACCTCAGGACGAGTTGCTTCTCACACGGGCAACTGTACCTCGCTTGCTCCCGCGTCACCAGTCCTGACTCTTTTTACATTTTGGCTCCTGGCAGCATAACTACCAACGTAGTTTATAGGGAAGTGTTGTAAGGTATGATACCTTTGTACGTATTTTTACTCTTTTGAGTCCTGGAATGTATTCCTGCATTATTTTCTCAATTTCCTTCAGTCACATCTTATGACTGAACTCAGCAGGACTCCCATATAACTCTCTTCACTTGCTTCGCATGCAAAAAAAACTTATATTTTAATGCTATTTTAAAAGTTGTTTACTTATAATGCTATAGCGACACTGGCATCTTAGGTATTTTTGGTGCTGTAGAGCCTTCACGCAGACGACGTCGCGGGCAGCAGCTAGTAAACAATAAAGCATTAAAATTATCAATAAAGACCTTAAATCACTAAAAAGCAATTACATTTATTTGGTTTAATACCTACTTTTAATATTAATTCGGAGCACTCTTTCTACATATCGATATCATACCTTAATTGGCAAACCAGCCAACTCCAAATTTCGTCAAAAATATTTTTTGATTTGATTTGACGTCTACAAAAATACGTATTATAAAGTTTAAGTGTTTCTTGAAAAATTTGCTCATATGGAGACGACTAGTTTGCCAATTAAGGTATCGATATGTAATAATTATAATCGTCAGGTGTAATACAACTGCTGCAGAACGTTTGCATTAACAGGATTAATAGTGTTTTTTTATTAAACTGAAACACTACGTGAGGTATGTGAGGATTGACAAGGGTGTGACGTAGGACTACAATGTTATTTAGTGTCCGAATAATCCCACGGAATTTGAAAAGTTTACCCACCATAATGGATGCAAATTCTAGCTTTATAAATATTAACAGGATTCCTGTTGAGAGCTTTGCTTATGAAATAGATAACATTTTACTGTAATATTCTAAATAACGATAGTTGGTCAAAATATCCAGTCTCCAAAATTTCAATTTTTAATAATATCTTTTGACTAAGTGCTAAATGGCAGGTTACGTAACTACTATCTTGGCAATTAAAGGCATGATAATGTAGCTCACCATCCGGTAAGGACCAAGCCCGAGTCGATGGCGCATTGTGTTCCACTAGCGCCTCAAAGAGATGTCAGCACTAACTGACAGGGTCCTCTAGGGCCGATGCCTGCCAGTGTCGCGGGTTGTTCGAAAGCACCCGTGTTCCTTCAGTCAGTAAAAATCTGACTGAGCCTCCCCGCTCTGTCCTTATTATCGTGTTATCTGCTGTCTTATGTAAAAAAAAACGGTGACACTCCGAAAGTGCAGACAGAAGTGAAAACAAAACACAAAAAAAGAATACTTTGCCATCCCGAGACCAGCCGAGCACATTCGAAGCGGTGTCGGCTACGGTAACAGTGGCGCGAATTCAATGGTTTTTTCCCATATCAAAAAATGCCTAACGTGCTTAAAGAAGTTTTCACTTCAACAAGTGAAACCTTATTTTTTATCCAACGCCCCAAGTTTATATTTATGGCCCAACTGCTGTTCTAATATTGACTATTTTCCAAAAAATGCTTACATTACATACCGTTTCTAAGTGTTCTTGTTTGACAGACTTTTAAGAGCTTTAGCGTGAGCTTGTGATAAACTTACAGTAAAAGCACTTTTTAGCAAAATTTTCCGTTACAAAAAATTAAGGTATCACAATATTTCTTTTCATATCAAGAGTTATAGCGATGCGGGGACATATAGAGACGCTACGCTTGACATATGGTCGAAACACATTTTTTTTTATTGGTTTATATTATTTGTTTTCATATTCTGAATTTCAATGATTTCTGCGCAAGTAGACTATATAAAAAAACCGGCCAAGAGCGTGTCGGGCCACGCTCAGTGTAGGGTTCCGTAGTTTCCCGTCCGTCACAATAAGTGTTCCCACATACAATTCGATTATACCCGCACCCTAATTGCGTAACACACTATCAATCGGAATCAGAATCATTTCGAAGCCAATTGCTAATCCATTGCTTCATAAGTTCGAAAAATTTGTCTGCTGAACACGTAAATAACGCAATGAATTTTGTTGAACTGTCAAAATGAAACCGATTCCGATTAATAAACTGTTACGCAATTGCCCCGCCGACCCAATGTAATAAGTACCTACAGCGCCATCTCTCGGGGAATTGGGTTACTAATTAATACATAGACGTGCCAGAAGTTTTCGGTGGTAATTTTGGATTGCGAGAACCGATTTTAATAATTCTTTTTTTGTTTGAAAAAAGTTACGTTCAGGATAATAAAATATGTAAACGAAGTTAAAAAAAAATGCTTGCATATACTACGAACTTAGTCCAGAAATGATTTTGTACAACTTTTTGTCTTTTTTGTACAAAAACTGTTGTTTCTATCAAGTTCAAAATAATTTTCCTAGAAAGTCCTTATAAAGTTCTACTTTTCAGATTTTTTTCATATTTTCTAAACTTATGGTTCAAAAGTTAGAGGGGGGGGGGACACATTGTTTTTTACTTTTGGAGCGATTATTTCCGAAATTATTGACATTATCAAAATATGATTTTAGTAAACCCCTATTCATTTTTAAATACCTTTCCAACAACATATCACACGTTAGGGTTGAAATTAAAAAAAAAAATCACTTCCCACTTTACATATAGGGGGGCTACCCTACTAAAACATTTTTTTCCAATTTTTATTTTACCACTTTGTCGGCTTGATTGATATACATATTGGTACCAAATTTCAGCTTTCTAGTGCTAACGGTCACAGAGATTAAGCGAGGACGGACAGACGGACGGACGGACGGACGGACGGACAGACAGACATGGCGAAACTATAAGGGTTCCTAGTTGACTACGGAACCCTAAAAACTAAGGGAAAATTATGAGAAATACCTTCAACGCGGAATACTTACACAAGATAAAAGGGAGTTAGTAATTTTCATGTTTTATGCAAACTTCAACATCCTAGGGTTTACTATGTTTCGTGTAGTCTTATAGATTGAAAATTTATCGTATATCACCTTTGCTTGCTAGTTTCGAAGGTAAATTCATAAAGTTTGATGATTAAACAGAAGCACCTTGTTGTCAGTACCAATCAGTAACTGTACTCTGTTGATTGAAGCTGGCAGGTGTAATTAGAAATAGAATAGAAATAGAAAATATGTATTGTCCAGGTAATACAGCAGGTGTGGTATGGTACGTGTGTATGTGTGATGTTTGAGTGGTGTGTGGGTGTGTGTGATTTGAATTAGTTCTTTCATCAGTTGCACTGCGTTTCAGATGTCATCACAACACATTTGAGTCTCCTTACGACATTTCCAAAACAGCTAGTATTTAACCATATTACATTCTAATTATATCCTCACATGTACGAGCACTTAGCAACGTGAACTGCTGCCAAGTTCAACGACTCATCTATTTAGCTGCAAGTGCCGCGATCGCATGCTACTTCATTTGCCAACAAATGTTCAGAGCTTTTTAATTAATGGTGGGTACATTAATTAATAAAAAGCACTTTGAACATTTGTTTTTATGAAACACAATTGCATACAATCTTTTATAACTTCGCTCCCTCATCTCATTCAGCGCATCTCTCATGATATTCATAAAATGTGTGGAACCTCGGGAGAGGCCGCGGTAAAGAAATCCTTCATTAATTAAAATACTAGAATTATGAATGTGGAGCGTATTACAATGATGTTGCAGATACGTAGCCATTTTTGATACTTCTTAACGAAAAAAGCATTTTCATTTATCAATTACTGAGAAATAGTTTCGTTTGCGTTTATATTTCAATAATTAAATTCTTTAGGAGGTCTTTTGAATATCTCCCTAGCATTGCAAAACCGTAAAACATATCTACTAAAAATATTCTCAAAGCAAACCAATTTCAATATGAATAATCGGAAAACATGCACATTCAATGTTCAGCGAAAATTAAAGCTCTAGGTAACCGCAAGTTTACCAATTTCCATCCATTTCCTTCAATAACAGCGCCCCCGGAGTACTCTGTGCCAGAGGTTCGAACTCGACTAACGAGAACCTTTCCTTTGAATTCTTTGTATTTATGTTTACAGTTGACGTTTTACTTCATTCTTAGACTTTTTGAATAATTTCTGTGACTTCATTAGTTTGTAATAAAAGACTTATTTTTTGCGTCTCAGGCCAAATAAGTATTAAGTTCCGTAAAAATCCAACGCGAAAAAATAATGGCTTCTAGCTCGTTCATCGACCACTGGGCCTTTGTAAAATTACCCACTGTATAATGTTGATGCTGCAGTAGGAATGGTGAAGGGCGGGCGTTTTGGGGGACTGGCTTTTGTAATTTTGACGTTTGAAAAGTGCTGATTCTCAGCCTAATTTGAATAAATGACTTGATTTTTTAATCCATGTGAAATTCGAATAGATGAACATTCCCTGTGTGAGAACATTGGTTATTTTCCTAAATAAACATTTTGTCCTCTTTATATGAAGAGTACAAAATTTTAAATAGATAATTATAATTATAACTCGAAGGGCATAGGTATGCTCTTCGAGTTATAATTATCTATTTAAAATAATATTCTTTTCTTTTCGGTAATTAGCTCAATTTCTCATCGCTTTCAAAGCGTATTAATCTTTTAAGATTCTTACGATTATTCTGTCCCTAAAAAAACTTTCAGACGATTAGTTTTATAGGAGTCACAGTAAAAGCTGTAACGGCACTCTTTGTGACCAGGATACGTCTTTGGCAAGTCTCCAAAGTCGTGGGGGCAATAATACGGACAGTGGCAGTGGGATGTAGGTGTCGTGTTCAAAATAAATTATCTAGAGTGGCTTTTTTTTTAAAGATTATTTTGCAATCAAATGACCGGATTGTATTAGGAGTTGACATTTAATATAAGATGAAGAATTGAAGATGGTAATAATCTTG
Organism: Amphipoea lucens; assembly: GCA_947508005.1. Classification (NCBI taxonomy): domain Eukaryota; kingdom Metazoa; phylum Arthropoda; class Insecta; order Lepidoptera; family Noctuidae; genus Amphipoea; species Amphipoea lucens. The sequence continues at coordinate 6,191,490 of OX382373.1, read as the reverse complement.
TTGAAAATACTTGTGTCACTCCGGTTTTCGTCTTGTCAATTAATAGTTAAGCACATTATTTATCATTTATCATTAAAATGGATACTAGAAAAGTACAGTCAGCATCAAAAGTCGATTAACACTATCATTTTTACATGTTATTAAATTGACAACAACTTTTTTCAATAAACAGATTTTTAGCTTTTCAGATAATAGACAAGAGTATATATACTAAAAAAAATTCTTCTGCTGCAATTTTGAGAAAATATTTTGCTCAATAACTAAGATTAAAAAAACTGAAGTGTTAATCAACTTTTGATGCTGACCGTACCATCAACTACAACATTGTACTCACAAGGCAAGTTGACAAACAGTATAATTATAATAATAAAATAGTCCTACACCAACCGGGGATTGTCCTTGGGTGCACTTGCATAGTGCATACAGGGATAATCGTCGGTTGACGCCACATTTCATTGAAATTTCCTAAGGGGCCTCTGCGGGCTGGCTTCGGCCCCTCGTACGCCTTCCAAAGGACCGGGACCCCATGGTCCCGAGATATGTAAAATCATAAAAAAAAAAAATAATAATAATAAATTTATTTCAGACTCATCCTTAGATTACATCCATATTTGTTAGTAAAATTACGAGCTTAAAAACTATTGTTAGTAATGATTAATAATAATTGATTTGTTGTATAGTTGTATAGTTTTCAGTGTTCTTTTAAGGAATTTGTAAAGCTGAGCTTTGCCAAAAACCTTTCTTCTTTGTATTTTGTGTACAAAAAGTAGGTACATTCTATATTTTCTTGTTTATTAGAGGTGGGCTTACAAATACAAAAATACAAATACAAAAACAAAAAATACTGGAAATAGTGGTATTCAGTTGCGTTTATTATCGTTGGATCCCACTTTTGGATCCCATTTTTTAGGTATTAACGATGGATCCCGTTTGCTATTTCCGGTGAATCCCATATTATAACAACATGTGTACATTTCAGAAGAAAAGTGATTTACCTTTATCAAACACTAAAAAGAGATTATTTTTAGTGGGTTACCCGGAACCGAACTAGTTAGATTAGGTTATTTATTTAAAAAAAAAAACAATGTTAGGTTAGGTTAGGTTAAAACTGTTACCCCTACGCACGAGCCGAGCGAGCGAAGCGAGCGGTGCCGCGGCAGCGGCCGGCGAGTGCCAGAAACGACTAGATTATATACATAGAAAATGAGTTGTTTGTGAAATAAATAGTATACGAAACGTTGGTTGTAAACTAAAAATTTCAATGGAGTTTTGGTGAAACATTAGTGAACCCCTCATTTTATTATAAACAATTTTGTTGTTGAAAGTACCCGCATTCAGATTTTTTTAAGCATTCGGGATCTAACGGAAATACTTTTCGGGATTCAACAACAATAAAACGTAATTATCTTGCATTTTTTAAATTCGGGATCCAACGGAAATACATAATAATGTTTTGCGGGATCCAACGCCAAAAATATTAAAATGGGATTCAAAAGCGGGATCCAACGGAAATAAATCTTCAGTTGCATAGACGGAAAGCCGACCCCAACATAGTCGGGAAAAGGCTAAAGATATAGAGGTGGGCTTAAAAATGGTTTCTACTTTTTTAAACAAATGAAACCTTTGTGACTTTCACATCACAGAACAAGAATAACAGAACCCGCTGAATATTTTAACAGCCTGTTTGATTTGGACAATGGATTTCGTCGAGTCTGATTTTCATTTAGGACAGTACACGATCATTATTTGAATAAAAAGGTTTTTGTGGAGTCACGTCGTCCATACCAACGCTTCGAGTGACGAAATGCTAAATTAGAGATGAAATCTTTTTCATTCTGACATTTGAATAATTGAATTGTTGATACGCTGATTTATATGAAAAGGAAATTGAATTGGAATGTACGACTTTTTTACTCTATCTGAAAATGAAAGCGAAGCATTTTTGTCTTTGATGTTCAGTAACAAAGTGTCACATTTTATTTCGGTTGAAATAAATTACTGAATTTCGTCCCCGTCTACCTCATTAATTAATTGTAATTGAATATGTCACTGTACCAATGTTTATTACTTGTATACTACTGTTAACGTTATAAAAAGACGATTTTATTGGATGAAAAGAAAAGAGATGTCATAGACATTTACAAAAGTGCTAAGTGCCTCAGTTTTTTATGATACAATGCTACCATTAAATGTTTGAATCACTCATTGACAGGTACAGTCACGTCTAAAAGTATGTATACACTTGGCTTTATTCAAAGGCGATTTTCTCCTTTATTTTTGAATGAAATTTTATGTTATTACAAAAATAGTATTTTCAAACCCATAGGTTTATGTTAAGTGTCGTATTTCAACGTTGCATTCGTTATTTCACGAAAAAAATCGCAATTGAAAATTGCCAAGTGTATACATACTTTTAGACGTGACTGTACCATTTTTTCTTCTTTCTCAGTTTTAGTGCGAATGCGTAACAATAATAGTTAGATCTTTATAGTGTTCTGATGTTCTTAAAGCCTAATGATCGCGTGAAGAACGTGTCAACGCTTCTTCAGCTCGCTTCGCAGTTGCAGCATATACTTATTTGTGTTATAGTGAGCTCTATTACTTACTAGCTCACTACACAGTGACCCACTTCTCTCAGATGAAGTGATAGCTGCTGATACACTTCATAAAGTTTATAGCCCGCAATATCTGCCTACTTAAATGTGACATATAATACGAGACGTGGGCTCATAACACGCAAACGCTTTCACTAGATAAGGCAATCTCTTCGTGCTCATATTTTAACGAGATTTCTCTCACCTACCTAGGTGCTGCCAAGATGCTAATCACATCTGCGTAGATATTCTCTATTATAGACTTTAAATGATAAATGATTTATTTTCTGTAAGTAGGTTTGTACAAACACTTTTACACGTCAATCATATTTTTTTTAAGCTAGATGAGGTCGGCATTTCCTATCCGACTACTCTGAGAAGGAAGGCCGAAACAAACTCAGAGGTCACAGTCTCTTTTAAAGTCCAGACAAAATCTTGGTCAGATCATGTGAAGACCATGTAGATTGGTGTCTGAAATGGTATTTTGAGGAAAGAACCACACAGATTGAGCGAACCCGTCCAGTCAGTGCACGCATTATTGTCAAAAATCGTGCAGCTCAACTCAGAACTTGAGGAGCTCAACGATTCGACGAACAATAACAAGGAAAGGACATTTGGGTAGGCCGCGTAAATTACTCAAACTTTCCGTCGATTTGGGAGAAATATGTGCAATATCAGCTAAGCGCGTGATAAATTAAACATTTTTATGCTAAATGTGTTGCGCATGTGCTGCCATCTGTCAAAGTAATGCCGTGTTTTATTGTTGTAAAGACATTACGGAGGAAATTATATCAGTATTAATTTCCTCCGTAATGTCTTTACAACAATATTTAACAATTTCGCTGGAAGTTTTGTGAGTAGGAGACGTCGTTAATGTAATTGATTGTTAAAGTCGGCAGGCATACCTTATCTGTATCCAAGTAAGGCATATACATAACACCTTACCATTTATCTCACTAGAACACAAAAAGGATAAATAGGTTGAACATTGAAATACAGCCTAAAAGTATTTTTGACAAATTGAGAAAATTACTACTATAACATCAACTAGATCTAGTGATATTTCTCATGTTTTGTGAACTGTACAGACCATTATTGTGAAGAAGGATTGCAGGAAAAAAAAAACGGTTTCATCTTGCCCTTGTTGATTAATGTGTCACAATAAATCCGACAGCTTGTTAGTACCTTTAGAAGATGGTCAGCTCACAAATGATATACGCAAGTAATGAGTCGGAACAAGTGTAGCAGAGATCGTAATAGGTCTACGTGTGCTTGTATACGTAGGGTTTTTTTTTCAGGGTGGGAAATCTTCAAATGACTCCTCCCGCTCTGGGTGGAGCGGAAGGGAGTGTCAGACTCTTACTGACTAAAATCCACCCGTGTTCCTTCCTTAGCCCTTTATGTTGCGGGGTAGCGGTAACCCTTTCAGACAATCCCGCTGACCCGGTATACGTAGGGTTCAGGGATACAAATTAACAATCAGTAAGACACGTCACCTCGTTTTAGGAAAAAAGCATTGAAAGATTCGCTCTCCATGTAACTTCTAACGTAAAGAAGCGTTATGTAATCTATGCTAAGTATCTATAAAATTCAATAAAGCTTTTCTTACAGTCTCGAATGCTATAAATTAGTTTGCCTTAAAATGTAAAGCGAATATCTCTTAATAAAATTTCCTGTTATCTTCACTCTTCGTTTGTGTTAATATTTCTTTTACAAGGTTTTCGTTTTAACATAACGTAAGAACTTCGTTATCTTCCAACTCATTGTGGATTTCAATGGCTATCATAACTATACCAAGTAGTTGCTTGTCTTCTTTAATATTCTCTTGAATTTGTTTACCAGCAGCTAACGAGGCCTCAATAATAGGAACTCGCAATACTCGTAAATATCTGAATAGCACTCATAGTCGGGAATTTGTGAATACTTTAGGACTTGAGGACAACCCTGCGGCTTGTGCGAGCTATTATGTCCGTTTAAGGCTAGCCGCATACGTCCGGTTTCCTGATTCGGAATTCAGATATGGAATTCAGATTCGGAGACCCTGAATGCACGCATTTCATACAAAATCTTCTCTTTAGCGCACACTTTCTTATATTTTCCGTCAGAGTTTCCGAAGGGAAAATATAAGAACGTGTGCGCTAAAGAGAAGATTTTGTATGAAATGCGTGCATTCAGGGTCTCCGAATCTGAATTCCACATCTGAATTCCGAATCAGAAAACCGGACGTATGCGGCCAGCCTTAAACATAAGGGTCAGCTAGGAATTCGCTTTATGGTGGTCACCAGTTGAAACTTTGATAAATTGCGAATTTGGTGGGATAGTCGCGCGTTGTTGGTTTATCTTTACGATCGTATTTCTGTTTACAACAGAACTAAAGTTCCACCCTTACATTGCATTCGCTTTTGAGTTTGACTTTACTTTTGTATGGCTGTACCAGATGGTTTACGGCAAGGTTTAACCTATTCGCATTCTAAACAAAGTAATGAAAGGACATTGATGTTTATCTTTGCACTATGGTTTCGCCTCATTCTCCTAAATTGCTTTCAGGACAAAGGTCTGTTTACAATATTTGATGTGAGATGATTATCGTCACTTGAACAATGCTGTTTAAACTGACCCTTTTCTTGTTTATTAATAAAGATAAGGTAATAACGTCAATTAGTTCTTAATCAGTACCATCGGAAAACAATTGCTAGAACGAAATTCAAATTTCTAAACCGATTTGTTTTATCTGTGGGTTAGTTTTGGGTCCTTTGCATATTCTATGATCAATGTAAGCTCAGGGAATTATCAAATATCGTATCCATAACCAAAAACAGATTAAAACAGATTAGTAGTAGATAGTTAAACAAATCAATACAAATTAAGTAAGTATCAGAAGCAATTTTCTATAAATATATGTTTATTTGAAGACTATTAATGAACAGCCCTGCATGTAGTAGGGTCCATACTTTAAAAGTTTCTTACATAGTGGTAATTTTTAACCCCCGATGCAAAAACGATGGGGTGTTATGTTTTAAGTTTGACGTGACTGTGTGTGTGTGTGTGTCTGTCTGTGGCATCATAGCTCCCGAACAGATGAACCGATTTATTTTGAAGCCCATGAGAGTGCCAGACGTCAATACACTTATTCTTAACTAGCTTCTGCCCGCGACTTCGTCCGCGTGAAATTCATACTTTCCTCTAAAAGTTTCGAAAATGTATGTTGGTATGATCTTTATAATTAATTTAGATAAATAAGTATTCGGGCCAATTTTTAAGTTTACAGAACAAAAGAATTAGATTTTTCAAATAAACTGTATCCTCGCTTTTTACCCCCACAGGGGTGGATCTGAAATCCCATGTTTTGATAACTTTGTTCATAAGTCTGTTTTTTAGTCGATTATCTATTTTGCTTCGCGACCTGCTAACCAGAGTTTATAAACAAATTAGTTAATCATTGTTTAAGAGCTTACTATTTTTTTTATGTTTTTATTATAGGAATCTAAGCTAAACAGTGGCTTATCAGTGATTGGCGAGATTTTTATAAATAAGGCTGCAATTGCTTAGCTTTATTATTATATTAATGCCTATAATATTTAAGAGTTAGTGTCTGTATGGTATGGGTTTAATAATTGCCTGAAATAAATGATATTTAATTTTTAATTTAATTTAGCGACCTTTTAGCGTTTATAAATAAGAATTTTGCTAATATTATAACCTTATCTAAAGATAATCTTATCTTATTTTGCTTAGCTTATCAATTGATTACCTATTTATTTCCTCCGACTACTACTTCTAGAAATAGGTCATCTTGTTTCCATCGTTTTAAAAGTTCTCTATTTACGCAGTCGGGTTTTTTTTATTTTTTTTTATTTTACACTTGTTATTATCTTGTTATCTTTACAATTTAGTACCCAAACCTCAAATTGGGTCACATGGTTAGTTAATGAATGAATTATAAAATCTAAAATTGTTTGTTGGTCATTTGTTTACTGCGAACATAAAATGGATTCAATAGAATTAGTAGTTAAGTGTTTGCAAGTCAGTTAAAAAGGTCAGTTTCTCCACTTCTCAGTCACCTGTTCAGTCTTCAGTCACCTCTTTGCTATAGTAGTAGTATAATTATATTGCTATAGTGTAAGTAGTAGGAATCAGTAAAAATAAATGTATCGAATAAAACAATAACATAACAACATACAACATAATCAGCCTATAACGTTCCCACTGCTGGGACACAGGCCTCCTCTCTGTGAGAGGGAGTGGGCCGTAATCCACCACGCGGGCCCAGTGCGGATTGGCAGATGTCACATGTCTTCGAATTTTTGGTTCTAGGACATGCCGGTTTCCTCACGATGTTTTCCTTCACCGTTTTGAGAGCAGTGGTGATGAAATCATTTACACAAAGTAAAGCGCCTGTCGGGGTTCGAACTTACGACCTACAACTTGTAAGTCGCGGCTGATACCACTGAGCCACCACTGCCCAATAAAAAAAATAAAACAATAACTTGTTATAATAGCCTCGTTTGTGTGATGTGCGAAAACTTTTGGTCATTTTCAGCACTTTACCGTGTTTCTGCTAGACTGGTTATAAAAGCACATTTATTTTTAGGCGATCTTTTTTTAATATGTGCTACTATGTATTTATGTATGTTCAGAATGAATTGGTGAGCAGTAATGGCGTACTTTATTCTGTAATGGCTATGTATAATAATTATTATTATCGTATCCCATTTGTGCGGTTTTGGCTACGTAGGTAATTTGTATAATTGGCTAGTGGCTTTGAGCTGTATTTTATACTGATATTTTAGATGAAGGTTATGAACATAAAATTTTCATTATGTTAAAATTAATGCGACGAATTCTTCGACGTTTGTTTCCGCGATTTCACATTGCATTAACTTCATAATACTACTCCATTAACAGATAATGAGTATCATCAACTTTATTCAAGTTGTATAATAGTAGATTGTACAACTAAGGCATAAATGAAGCTATTTTACACCGAGACGTTTATATCCACCCGAGCCGCAGGCGAGTGTGGATAGTTAAGTCGAGGGGTAAAATGGCTCGTTTATGCTTGAGTTATACACTCTGCTTTTCACTTCGATTGCGAGAAAATGAAACAGGCATAAATATACAGTACATAATTAATCAAAAATGTTGCATCCATAGCTAATTCCCGCCACCACAGATAATACCGCCACGAAACTTTTTAAAAGTTTTTTTTTTAATTTTCAACATTTGTCATTCGACTTGGGTACTTCATACTGCCAAAAAATGAAAACGTTTCTTTGCCTTTTTAAATAATAAATGACAACTATTTTACCTGATTTTATTAAATTAACGATAGAAAACACGGAAGTGGTATAAATTAAAGAAAAGGAAATAAATCACGACTTTAATCTGCGAAGTTTTATTGTGCGTGTGGCTGTTGGGCCTGATTATTTTAGTCTTAGAAAAAAATTTTACTTTATGCACTAGAACATAAAAATCGATTTTATGTCGCCTAAGCACAACATAAAGACGGACTTTTAGAGCATGAGAAGTGAAAAAGTATTTTAATCTCTTCCTGACAAACTACGTCTGACAAACAGTTTTATCTCTGTTCCGAAGTTTGTCTTACACATAAATCAACTTTGTTGAAAAAAGTATTATGTTTTCTCTCAGCCTCAATTAGTAGTAGGTATTATTAGTCTTCGGGACAAAAGTTGCTGTAATTAAGATTTTAGGTGACTTTTATTTTACGACACTTTTCGTTTTAATTCCGTTTCGTGTCTGAAAGTAGGGGATACGCAGGAATACCTTCTTTTAGTGAATCGTTGTTGTAGGTAATAAAATAAAACTTATTTGAATTCATAGTTACGTGTAGAGAACTAGAAGTTTCAGACATTTCAGTGCAGTTTTATTAAAGTGAAGATCTTTTCAAACGATACAATACGGCTTACTTTGAATACGCCTGCCGCGTTTCTATTTCATTTCTAAAGAGGTATTTAAAAACAAATGAACCGTAATGATCCTTGGATCTAATAAGGGAGCTACCTTAAGGTGCGGACGAGAACGTAATCTTTACAAATATGCTTTTAAAGTCCAGTAGTTCTGCCCCAATGATGTTTACAAAGTTACGAAGGGGAGAAAGGTCTCTCAATGCTAATTTATTATTTTAATCCTGCATAAAATAAATCGTAATAAAACATGGTCTTTACTCATTTTATACTCATACAAAATATTAAATTTTGGCCATGAATATTTACCGTAAACAAAGTCGAAGTTTTTCTAATTACAGCTACTATTTTTTACAAGACGAAGAGCAAACTTAAGGCACAGCTTAAGGTGACTATTGACAGGCAGTCTCCCTGAAATGGCTTAATTAGAACCAGAAGTTCTGCGACAACATCTGACCCTGATTTATTAGCTCACTACGTGAAATATTTATCGAATTTTACCGTAGAATGATTTTCTTTTGACGTTTCTGAGTGCTGTAGTATCTGAACTGTGTAGCATTTTTTTTTTAACAAGCCTTTGCTGTCCCACTCCTGGGCAAAGAAATCCCTCCACTCCTTCCATTTTTCGCGAGCAAACATTAAACTACTAATCTTATTATACCTTCCTATTATACAGGGTGAAATTGTTATCACCATTTTCCTCTTAATTGTACTCATCATTATGAACAACTTTTACTATAGGACCAAACATGAAATCGCGAAAAAAAAAAAATCAGCTGTTCCCTACATTTTGACGAGTTATGCGAACATAAATGTAGGGAACGGTTGAATTTTTTTTCACGATTTCGGGTTTGGTCCCATAGTAAATGTTGTTCATAATGATAAGTACAATTACCCCTTAAGAGGAAAATGGTGATTAAAATTTCGCCCTGTTTTGGACTAAAACATAACTGGCGACATCTGGGTGTACTATAGGTACTACATCTCTACCCAACCCTTTTGGGAAATAAGGCATGATGTTATGGTATTTATTATTATACCTACCCAATTTAGATCCAATTGATTCTATTGATTCGGAACCCTATAACATAATTCAATTGATTACCGAATCAAGAACCCATTATTGTACTGATTGTCTCATCAAACGACAACAGGAAACCATTAGTCAGTTGCTCGTGATCATATGTGATGACCTTTTCAAAATCTATATTTATTTTGACGATAAAGTTCATAGAGAAACATACTTATACCAAGCTTAAAATCGTTTGCCTCAAACTGTAAATATTACTAAAGCGAATTTATTGCGAAGAGATTTTGCTTTATTTATCTCAACTCTAATAACCCACACCGCAAATCAATATTTGCTATCACGGTGAATACGAGTATATTATACTCCATTTTAAATAATATTAGACATTTAAATAAACGTTTTTTACAGTCCGTCCAACCAATTTTGAATTTTATTGCGTTAGTGGCATGACATATGGCAGCTGCAGTAAACAGTTGGTACTGTAACCACTTTTTTGCTTTTAATACCATCCTTATGCTTACTGTATAGAAGTCAAAATCGGTTGAAGGGACTGTAAAAAAGGTTTATTTAAATGTCTAATCTTATGCCAAATGGAGTATAGATACGGCAACGATTATATATTTTCAGAAATAACCTAGCTAGCATTAGGACAGAATCATGATAGCTTTGAAGTTACTTGTATTATTGATTTTCTTTGACGTTAGCAGCTCCTACGTACGAGTACCTAGGCTACAAAGCGTACTAATACCTGTATGGATACCTTTACATGGTCTTGTAATATTTAATTAATAATAATATATTCGAATTTTCCACTCTATTGAACATTCAATACAAGGTAAAATGATGTCGCCTTGTTAGAAAATGAATTTACGTTTCGAGAGAGTTTACTGAAAATTACCCCCGCTTTGAAAAAGCGAGTTATCATAACTTTGAAAGCGTTATTAGCCCCGAAATATTTTCACTTTTTGTATCGCGTAATAAATTCTTCGCTAATTAAGTAACTCGATTTCCAAGTCTCAAAAATGATCAAGGTGAAGCGTTCAACGTCTCAATAAAAAAACTTTTTTAATTACTAAAATAAACGAAAGTTACGCTGTTTAATGTTTATCCTGTAGGAGTATCAGAAATGTATAATATTTACTTTGACATTAAGCAGAATGTATGAATAAAGTTTGCCATTAAAATATCAAACCTATTTAAGAAGTTGGCATCTAATAGAAAAAGATTTGCGAAATAAAAACATTAAACTATGTCAGCTGGTAATCTGGCCGCAAAAGTTCTAATAAATAATAGACAACCAGCTGCATAATCAGCCTATATTGTTACCACTGCTGGGACACAGGCCTCCTCTCGGTGAGAGGGAGCGGTCCGTAAACTACCGCGCGAGCCCAGTGTGAGTTGGTAGATGTAAATGTTTTCCCAGGATATGCCGGTTTCCTCACGATGTTTCCTTCACCGTTTTGAGAGCAGTGTGGTGATGAACTAATTTACACAAAGTAAAACGCCTTTCTGGGTTCGAAACTACGACTTACAACTAGTAAGTCGCGGTGGTCACCACTGAGCCAGCACTGCTCAACGACAACCAGCTGAACAAACACAGAACAAACAATATACTGAGACACATATTTTTCCAACTAAGTACTTATCAATTTCACTCTTCCAAAAGTTGTTCTTTTCTCCACATTCTTATTCTGTAGATCTCATTTATTCTGTAGATCGCCGCAACCACTAAGCCCCATCTATGACCGAAACCTTTTAAGGTCATAGCACACATATCAACTCGGAAAGGGATCGTCACCGTATCGCATTTCGCCTCGCGTCAACCTAACGTAAGCATGTAACCAAAACGGATCAGCAGCTCCGATACGTCGACTCGGCTACGGCTAGGCGACGACGACGCCGCGCTTACGGCTCGCCGACCGCTGGTTGATGGTGCTGCAGGCAGGCCGCGGGAGGAGAGAGAGGGGCCAGGGGGACGAAGAGACGTAAGTTCGGCTACGGAGAGACGTAAGCACGGGAACTGCAAGTTGACCACGCACCGCACCGCGGTTCATGAGCTTGTCCCAAGGCGAAGAGATTACGTTACGATTCCGATTAGTGTGCATTGCATTAGGGAGTTTCATCAAAGAATACTGAATGGCTCGAGTTGATACGGTGACGATCCCTTTCTAAGTTGATATGTGTGCTATAACCTTAACAAAGGATAGGTACTGATATCCTAAAATGTTTGTTTATTCCTGTTTAATAAATAGAAAGTCGCATAAACTCGTTTCAAATTAGACAGCGTCTCACCGACTTTCTCTTTGGAGCGGCGTTATTGGTGTCCGGATTTAATTAGAGAACACAGTTTCAGTGTAACAAATAGCTGTCGACTTTGTCTATTTTATTTTTAGTATGTTGAGCATATCGTCGGTTCAAAGGTAAAACACACTAAGTAACATTTTGACCCAAAATGAGATTTTACTACTTTTGCTTTTTCTGTATAGAAGCAAAAGTAGTAAAATCTCATTCTAAAAATTTTTGGTAAGTAAAATAGGTGTGAATATTCACATCTTTATGTCAACCACATTCATTTTCCGGATATTTGAGCGACCTAATAGAATGGGATCGACCCTTATTTGAATAATTTTATATAAGCCCTTGGTTTCACATGGAGTTCTGTGTGTTTAGGAGTGTGACGTCATAGTTGAACCTGTATATTTTTCGTCCCTCGTGTGTTAAAAGGGAGGGTTTAATTGTATACGGCATACAAATGTATGTGTGAGGTGTAGGAATTACTGAATACTTTTATTCTTTATATAGATTTCACTGAGCAATAAAATAGTGTTATTAAGTTTATAAGTAGACATCCTCCTAGCAAGAAATAATTTCATTAATAACAGCATTTACTTGAATAATTTGAACCTTGAACTATTGTGTAATATACGATTTATTTTCACACCAAATTATCTCAATTACAACCGTTTACAATTAAATTCAACCACCTCAAAGGATACAGCTAGCTCAAGTATTAATTATGTGTACACGTTAATGTTCTTGGATTAGCAACAATCAGACGCAGATCTATTATAATCATGTTTATTATTGCTACCATTGTTAATTATTCTCTGTAAATCCACAATCCACAGAATTATGCCTACATTATGTTAAGCAACATTAATTACGTAATCATGTTATAATTATGTACATAATCAAACTAGTAGATGTATTTATAAGAAAATAGGGCAAGTGTTGAGTTTGAACTACTAAGAAGATCTTGATAACTGAACTCTAGCTGGCACAGTTGTATAGACAGAACACGGATATCGAGACAGAATCATGATAGAGATTCAATAAAAACAGAACGGTAATGTCTAACAATAGATCAACAGGAATACCTACTATTGATTTATATATAGATATATTGTTGTACATATGTATGTATGTATGTATTTATTCTTACATCTATTCTTATATCTTAGTTATAAATATATATTTTTTTCTTTCTGTTATTGCACCTACTGTGTATTGTCTCTGCATCACCCTAAGGTAGACTGGTAGAAAATGCCCAAGGCATTAAGTCCGCCTTTGTACAGTTTTTACTTGTGCATAAATTTTTAATAAATAAATAAATTTAAGAATGTCAGCTATCCGCAATTAAAATACTTAAGGTTGATATTTGCATGAGCAGAAATTACACAAGACAATATTTTAGTGGAAAGTTTTAACGCCCTCGTGAACATAATCGATTTGACCTGAACAACATAGCAACAATGCAAAAATGGTCTAGAATCTTCCCGAAACGCTCATTTAGGAAAGGTCTAATTCATTCAAGCCCAAGATTCATCACTTGGCACTTGGCTGTGGATTTCTATATAGACATCCGCAGTATTAATAAACGTTCCCTTTGTGCGGTCAAGCGTGTGTTTCATTTTCGGCTAGTTGTGTACTAGTTGCGGATAGTCGTAAAATGTAAATCTGAAGGCATGGGTGATGAGATTCTGTGGTCGGGTCGCAGGCTAATTGGTTGTGGTCAGGATTGAATATTTATAAGTATTTCATTTGCTATATGAATACCTTATAAAATATATGAATACCTACTGGCTGCGCCCCGCGGTTTCACGCGCATAAGTGACGATCCCGTGGAAATAGCGGGAAAAAAACTATCCTATGTCCTTCCCAGGGATGCAATCTATCTCTCTGCCAAATTTCATCGAAATCCGTTTAGTGGTTTAAGCGTGAAAAGGTAGCATACAGACAGACAGACAAACAGAGTTACTTTCGAATTTATAATATTAGTATGGATTAAATTGAATTTACTTCAAAATATAAGTTACTTATCTTATACTGACAGTAGCGATTGGATTTCATACTAATATTGAATTCAATATTAACACCACAAGTTAGATTGCATCTCCACACACATCTCTCTACACCACAAGACGTACTAAACGAGTGAGCTGATAATACAATTTCCTTGCAATATTCGAGAGAACCCGACGAAGTGTGACGTCACATAGCAATATACTGAATTGCTGTATTTGCAAGTGGTATTAACTACTTGGTGGAGTTGGTTAGTGTTGCACAAGTTTGAGTATACGACATCGACGTTCGTCGGAAACATGCTGTCAACTTGTTGAAGCCATTTTTATGAATACTACAAAATAGTAGGTATGTTTTTCTTTGTAAACAAGTGCATCATAATATTATCATTATACCATCGCGTATTTTGCGTACAAAGAAATGCAACCATATTATGAAGTAGATGATGTGATTGATGTCGCTGCGCACAAAACTATAATTCTAATCTATTTACCAAGATCTGATTAAATCAATCGAGAACCCCCTAAACGTTAAACGATTGATTTGGTTAATGGTGCAGTTGTAGTCTCGATACTGGAACTGTTGATTATTAAAGAAGAAAAGGTTAAGATCTTAGACCACGGTCTACATATGGCATGAAAAGATTCATGAAAAATGGATTATTATTCACTAATACTACTAGAACGAACTAACTTATACAGCGACTAGCTGCGCCCCGCGATTTTACCCGCATAAGGGTCGATCCCGTGAAAATATCGGGATGAAAAGTAGCCTATATGTTAATCCAAGGTGTCAGCTACCTCTGTACAAAATTTTGTCAAAATTAGTCTAGTCGTTTGAGCATGAAGAAGTAACAAACATATAAACACACACACACGCACACACACACACCCCCTCTCAAACTTTCGCCTTTTTAACCTTTTACCCTATATATCAGACTTTATATCAGTTCTCGTGCCCCCAGCGACCGACAAAAAAAACGAAAAATAAATACCGATGAAACGAGCTGTGATGATGTAATAATAATACAGATAAAACGAGCTGTGTTATTTGGTCGTATATATACAACTCTGGCGGAATGGACACGAAAATATTTGTCGGATTAATCCGACGTAAGCGGTTCATCATCATCATTTCAGCCGAAAGACGTCCACTGCTGAACATAGGCCGTAAGCCGTAAGGAACGTAAGCGGTTAAAAGGTTAATATTAGTTTGATAAGTGTGATGTATGTTACTGAGCGAGCCACCGCGAAATAATAACATGTCGAAATGTATCGTATCACATGACTAAATGTTCTATAATTGCATTCCTAGGACAGACATCGACGTCGATGTGGAACATTACAATGTTATTGGCACTTCGACAATCGTCGCACCGCACTGTGTGTGAATGTAGTATCAGATAAGGAAAATAGCGTGCATCGAGTTGGATAGGAAGTATAGAGATTATAGCCTGCATGGAGCTTCCTTGTAACCTCTGCGAGTTTGTTTTAAGTTAATGGCATAATTATGAGACAAGCATTATTTTGTGTTAGGAATAGAAAAAACAATTAGGGGTCAGCTGAAGACCTGACAAGTGGATGTCATGATGGAAAATGTAAATCCAGGTTTTACCCGCGATTGTAACAATGTCAGCAACAATACTAATAATGGAATTAGTATGTAGATACTAGTTACTATAAAGTACATGCTAATGCCGAGTTTAGTAGGTACATACTAATTCCATGGAAATTGTATTCACAAAACAAAATGGTGGCATTAGTTCCGACTATGCCCACGCGCCAAAAGAACCTTGTACAGCATAGTTTTTCCAATAAAAGTTTCGACAACGTACCTTTTGAAACTTACATTAAAAATACTGGCCTGCTTGCTGGCTGGCTTGTTCACAAAAAAGATTGAGATGCCATTAAGTTTAGTTTTTATTTATTTTTCCTTTCTTACTAAACGGCAATGCACATTTTTTTAGGAAAGTTTGCCAGGATGGTATTTAAATATTTGATTGAAACCTTTTTAAATTATGATAACGTTAGGCAAGAAAAACCTAAAAGCTCTTGCAACGAAGTAGAAGAACCCACGCTTGAAACTGCAGCTAAAAGCTTTTGCGGTTCAATGTCAACAATAATTATATTATATATGACTAGTTTTTAGGCTGCCAGCCCTAACAATTTGTAACACACATCGAAACAATATAGTAGATATGCCTCCTTTACAATAGTAACCGAACATAATTGAATATTAACTAATAGGTACTATCAGAGTGCGCACTAATTAATGGTAAGTAACCTTATAGTTTTTGCATGTCATGTGTAATTATTGGTATTACATAATACTACAAGGTGAGGTCAACTGCAGTTTATTACAGTGAAGCCACGATTACGCTAAAACTAAGCATTAATAAAGGGATATCACCGCCGAGTAAGATTAGCATATCAAAAGCCGCATTGCCCGGTCTTGGGACAAAAAGAAAGAGTGCGGAAAAAACGGTGACGCAAAACTGTGACGTCGTAAACTGTGGCTCAAGTACTCCTTTGAATGCGCGAAGAGAAGTCGCTTACTGCGACTGCGGACACAACGCGACGAGATTTAAATCTCTTAACACAATTAGAATCAACCGATTTTCCGTTTTACTGAGATCCTTTGTCTTAGTTTTATACCATTGTGAGATTGTGTGGTGTTTATTTTGTTGACTGGAGCTTTTTACGCTGAGAATTTTGTTTTATTTTGTTCAGACCAAAAACATTTGAAATAGGTATCTAATTTTTGTAAAGTATAGTTAGCGAAGTATACCCCATCTATTTGCACATTCAATCGTTCAAGTACCAAAAATTTGAAAAATCTAAAATAAATGGCTCTGTGAAACATGCATTGTTAGATTTTATGAGGAATTTGGGGATACATGAAGAAGCCTTCTCATGTAGCGCCTTTTCCGCCAGTTACTTAACTGAACCGAGCGCTCGGCTCATCCTGGACAGTCACACGCATCATCTTATTTGACTGGCCAATTTCTCCGTTGCAGTGGTACTTAGGGCTAACGCCCGCCTGGTTTGCAACCACCCTCTTACCGGAGTCCGGCGTCAAGCAGCCTGCTGTGTTTCGTCGATGCGTGGGAGTTCCAGTGCCTGATACATCTTCTGGGCATGCTCGTTCCATCATAGACCTCATCCATCGCTTTACATCAGGTGTGATTGAGGTCAAGAGCGGGCCCATTCAGCAATAAAAAAAAAACGGCTTGTCGTTTGGATAAAATCTAACAATGCATACCTATTGTTTAGATTGTCACTAGATATCACTTTACCTGAATATATATATATTTTTTAATCCTTTTCTAACTGGTATACTAAAACGTTCTCTTTATTATAATAAAGATAATATTGCAACAACCCTTGTCTCTCTAATATCTACGTAACTTTATACTTTTTATTCGTCTGCTGTCTTATTAATTAAATTCGAAATGGACATAATACCGCCATACTGTTTAATTTGTACGTCCCAATATTTCACAAAATAAGTTTTTGTGAAAATGAATATTTTATGTTATTAGGAAAAAAAATTAGAATCCCAACATATCGAAATTGAATAGGTTTTTGATGAATGTTTTCTTTATGTGGTAGAAGGTATTATTGAGCACTTACATCAATGCCTTATCTACATAAAAAAATTAAATATGAAAAGCCGTAATTTTTTTCTGCGATACCCAGGTTTATAATTGAATATTATCATAGTAAACCGCTTATTTTTCACATAAAAAATTGACTTTGTATTTGTTTTTGTTTCAGGTATGTATTCAAATCAGGGCTTAACAATAAAATATCAAGGGTAATCAGGACGGAGTTCAACAATGCCTTAAATCACATTATTATTCCGGAACTAATTATGTTAATTAAATGTCTGTGGTAAGTACTGTTCCTTTGAAAGTTTAGTAACGAGAACTTTATCAACTGCGACCCGGAGCCGCTTCTGTTAAATTGACTTTGTGTTTGAGTTTCTACTGAGAGGAACCTGATTAATGACGGAGCATAATAGCTCACAAATCTCACGGCTTAGATAATTATTCACTGTGAAATTATTTTGATAAGGAGTTTTAGGTAACTGTCATACTGGAAACAAGAGAACTAAGTCTGTTGTTTACTTTGTTGCTCCTGATGCCGCGACTCGAACAGAAGAAGAACTTTAACGTGGAATTAATATTGAACGGAGAGCGAAGTCCGGTAGAAGAAAACCTGTAAATGGAAAATACGTAAAAAAAGAAAAAAATGTGCCGCTGAATGCTATTGAATGAAATATTCTTTGAAAAAGTTGAATTTTATCACACTAATATTATAAAGGCGAAAGTTTGTGTGTGTGTGTGTGTTTGCTACTTCTTCACGCTCAAACGGCAGGACTAATTTTAATAAAATTCTGTATGAAGGTAGCTGACACCCTTGATTAACATAGGGGCTACTTTTTATCCCGATATTCCCACGGGATCGAAACTTATGCGGGTGGAACCGCGGGGCGCAGCTAGTTGTGAATACTTTTCGGTTTGTGTTGTCGTTTTAATATTATTATGTACCTAGATTCTTTGGTGCCTACATGGCTTATTTAACCATTTACTCAAACAAATATTAGTAATTTTATCCATGAATTGTATATCTTTGAATTTGAATTTAATTTTTGTATTGTATGTTATTTGAATGCTTATTTTATCCTAATTTTTATAATTCTATGTTAATTAATGTAATTGGACCTGTGCCGTTTTAATTAACTATAAATAAATAAATAAATAAATAAATGGCATCCGCGGCGTAACGATCTTTTTCCTAATCTGTAAAAAATAATTCCTTGGATAATCTACTAAGGGCCAGTTCCACCAAATTTTTATACCTAAAGTACCTAAATCTTATCCTGAGAATAAATTTAGAATTTTTGACAGTTTTTGATACTAGAACTGTCGGATGCCCATTTTATTCAAACGGATAAAAGATATCTGATTTTGGTAAAACCAGCCCTAAATATAATAAACAATTTTACACTGATGCACATCACTACGAGTCTTCCTAATTAATTGGTTCTTGTTTCTTCGTCGTTCATTCATTTTCCTCAATTAGCCAGAACTCTGCTGACCAAACTGCACGTCCGTGTCTCAGTGACATCACGGAGTTAATCAAATTGTCGGAACCGGAGCGCGTAATCAGTGAGGCTATAAAGATAACTCGGAGTGCCACGCAAACATTACGTGGTATTCAGGACGCTTATTATATCAACGTGAGTGAGGGAGAGGCGAAATGGATGCCTAACCTAATATAATGCGTCGCCGTGTATAAACGGCTGCGGTAAGATTAATGGCTGCCTAGCATTCTGGAGACGGCAGTTACCACGTAGTGTTCCACAAAATATAATCAATTTTAAGCCTATTTGAGTATCAAATAAGAGCGTTCACTAAATTTTTGCAAGTACTGATGAATCAATCAGTGGAATATGTTTAAACTACCACTAGTATTCACTTGGGAAAACGAATTGAAGCCTGGCCGTTATTGGAACAGTAAACAATGTATCTCCCAGAAATAAGAAATGATCTACGATGTAAGGCATTTTTTTAAGTCTGCCAATTTAAACACAGCTCTAGGAAAAGCTAGCACATTCAAGTACGTAATAGTTTCTTACACTATATACAGTCATAGTTCTTACAAAATTGCTCTTTTCACTGAACAAAGCGACTCCATGTCACAAAAGGCGCTACTCGAAACTATCTGGACACTTTAACACGAAGACAATACTCATACCCCCTTACTAATAAACGTTGTACAGCGTCTGTATAGTTACACAACGCTTTGTCTTCTTCTTTTGAAAGTCAAATTACTGACGACTGAAAGAGAGAAATCGGTGTGTGTAACTATTCATCTGACATAGTAGGTACGTTTATTAGTAAGGGGGTATATATAAATAAAACAAAGTCGGGTTAGTTACACCAGTTATAACTCAAGTACGGCTGTACCGATTTTTATGATCTTTGATTTGTTGAAGTGAAACTTCTTTACGCGCGCTTGACTTGGGGAGTAAACCGGCGAACGCGTTACGAAAAGTGTGATCGGGTGAGGCGAACGGGAGTTGAGTGGGGGATATAAGCAAGAGAAAGCAGTGCGCGCGCACATTTTCTTTCTCTCTTCCTCTCATAGCCAAATACGTTTGAAGTTTCACTTCAGTCGTGTGGTCATAAGCACACTCGGTTTTTTGGATTTGTCTCCGCTTCGAATAACTATTAAATAATAAAAACATGGGAAAAATTCACGAAAAAAAATTTAAGGTATTCTGACGCGGTACAAAGTTGGCCGGGTCAACTAGTAGCTCTTTGTAACCAAGTTTTTATGAAGAAATGTATTGTCATTATACAAATATGTCCTGAAAACACTAACAAAGGCAATTTATAAGTTTATCAACGTGTTGTTTAACTGAAAGGTAAAATAAATAATTTAAATTACAGGCTTTCTCCGTAAATTTCAGCATATTAATTTAATATTATGAACTTAATAGCTCTATTTAGTAGTTTACAAACAAATTTAATGTCAAAGGCTTCAATTAAAACTTTATTCATAAAATGTTTTGGAGCTCATTTTCTATTTTCGTTGTCTTAAATAATACATAAACAAGTAGGCAACAATATTAAAATATAAACCTACAAAAGCTTTTTGTTTGAACTTATCAAAGCCCTGACACAAGTCATTCACTCTTACAAAACTTACCCATCCTGTTGTTTTTTCTTATTCAAAGATGCCATGTTATATAGATAGATTCATATATTTACTTGAGATATGGTATTTTACGGATTTTATAACACATACACAAATAGTTCTTCATTTTCCGCCTACTAAATTCGGCATTTGTGACAATAATAATAATCTATATCGTTTCACATGAATCAAGTAATTCAACACGAATTAAAGAAGATTTATTATAATTTTCATACCACTATGACTGGCAGCCGTCGCATGTTGCTTCACAAACAAGATTTATCGTCTCGACATCGACATATTCGCTCCACGACGCGCGTGCTCCTTACAACAAATGTTGTCACCACTTATCGTATTAGTTCTGATATTGCATTTCGTGTTATGGAGCCATTACAAAACTATTCTAATGAAAGAACTATTTTAATTTATGAAAAAAACAATCAGTAAAAATATAGGTAGGTACTGATTTCATTTTGAAGATATTTAGTTTTTCAAGCTAATCAAAACTGCTGAAAACTTAGCTGAAAGATTGAATCAACGTTAACGGAAAGTGGCTTTCAAAGATCTATGAATCCTTTGTACGCTTCGGAATGTAGATTAGGTTTAGTGTTCGAAATTTTATGTGTCTGATCTTTTCTTCGATCAGACATTGATCGAAATTGCAGCCACTGTCCGGGAGATAGACTTCGAATTATCATGAATGAATATGAATAACTTAGTGTGTTCGTAACAAAATAAATAAATGAAACATTTCAAGTTCAACTAAAGATCAAACACATAAAACCAATAACGGTTGAGTAAATTGTTTTATGAAACAGTTTTCTTGCAAAAAAAATATTAAATTCGAGAGTAATATTAAAGTTGGCTGTAATCTGTCTTTAAATTATTGTCTAGACGAATATGTCTTTCTTTTTTTCTAATGTACAAATAAGAAATTGTCTGAAAAAAACTTTTTTATATTTTCGGAATAATTTTTTTTAAAGCGGTTCATAAAATATTCATCGTCTGCTTGTAAGCCAAGTTATAAAATATTCATCGTCTGCTCGTGAGCTTGTAAGCCAAGCTCAGCAGCGATCGATAGTCCGGAATACATATTTATTGTTATAAGCTTAGACAAGCTCCTGCAAGGTTTTCCATAAAATATGTTAAGAATATTTGCAGTAAATAAATGTTCAATCCTTACTTATTTTATTAGAAGAATGCATTTTTGGTACGCAGTGCGGACCTTGTTGCTGTACATACGTGCTGTCTGTAGTTAGCCATAGCTCGTTCATGCAAGTGGCCGCAGTGGGTACGCGGCGCGGGCGCGTGCGGCTTGCGCGGGGACCGGGGTTCTCAAACTAGTTCAAGCTTTTTTCCAGTAAAAATAAGTCTTCTTCATTCATATTATATTTTTACAAACACTGGACACGACAACAAGCAGAACGCAGCCGCGGTCCAGTACGGACACTCAGCCCGCGCGCGTTCCCGCACCCGCGCCCGCGTCCCAGTGTGGCCAATCACTCAGTGTTTGCGGAAATACGCTGTGATTTAATTATGTATCGTGCGTTCTCATTATCCTATGTTATCCGAAAGCTTTAAAATAACGAGCTGGTAGGTTTGTGTTTTACCTAGCATTCGACATTAATGTACTCGTATTCACAGTTTAATTATCATATCGTATTCGTGTGAGGTATGTTCGAGTATGACCATTTGTTACAGTCACCAGATAACGAGCTGTTAGGTCTGTGTTTCACCTAGCATTCGATATTAATGTATTCACAGTGTAATTATCGGGTACACTACATATTAATACGAAAAACTTTATCCCGAAAGTCACAAATCCGAATTTCAAAATACCGATTTTCATAATTCCGAATGGTTCAAAATTCCTTTTATAACAACTCCGATGTATCATACATCCTATTTTAATAATTCCGAAATTTCAATATCCCTAACGTTTATAATTACTATTCTCAAAATACCGAGTTTCAATAGATCGAATAACAAAAAGTCCGACTTAATGATAATTCAAAACATCAAAAATACGAATTCCGATTATTAAAATACCGATCAATTAGAATTCCGAAATAATAACACTTTGTAAAACTGAATAGCAAGACAAATAAACACACATTTCCAATTGTAAGAATATAGATGGCACAAAACCAACAATAGAGCCCCTATTTCTGAGTAAAGGGTTTAAAAAGTAACCTAACTAAACCGAACCTCGGGGTGCCCTTCGCTCGTTCTTGCATCCTCTGTCGACGGAGCCCCGCTTCGCGGGGCCCCTATTTCTGTGTAAAGGGTTTAAAGTAACCTAACCAAACCGAACCTCGGGGTGCCCTTAGCTCGCTCTTGCATCCTACGTCGTCTATTGCGTTCGTTGAATTCGGGTGCGGTAACGGTAACGGAAATAATTCGGAGTATTGAAAATCGGAATGTCGTTTTTCGGACCGAGAACCCATCGAGCATTTGATTCTTCGAATATATGAAAATCGGAAAACAAACAAGTCGCATTTATGACTTTCAGTAAAATAAATTTCGTGATTTTTAATAATAGACATTATGATTCTTAACTATTATGAAATTCGGACTTTTGAAAATCGGAACATCGAAATTCGGAATAAAATATTTCGGAGTATTTGGGTGTTCCCGTAATTATCACATCGTATCCGTATGACGTACGTTCGAATGTGACCATTTGTTACCAGTAACCAGTAATCACAAGGCGCAGGCTTTTCTCTTCTGCTATTTGTGTTTCTGTATTTACGCTATGGTAATAAAGCTTTATTTGCCGTGTGATACTGACAGAGAACAACTGTGATTGACGTCATCAGTAAAATATGCAATTGGAATAAAGTTTAGACTAACAAACAGACAAAACAAAACACAACAAACAAAACAAACAAAAAAACACAACAAAACAACAAACAAAACAAACAAAAAAAAAATCAAAATATTTTATTTCACATAAACCTACACAAGCACTTATGAAACGTCAGAAGCTAGGTGCACGGTTCCAACTGGTCGTTTTCTATGGAGAAGAGCCGGCAAGAAACTCCACGGTTACTCTTTTAAAGTAATTGGCATTTACAATGTTTTCAAATTACAGTGGATATGGGAGGACAGCGTAGGCCTGTCAACAAGTACATAGATACCTATGATGTTCGTTAGTATGTAAGTTATTGTTCCAAAGTTTCACAAAATGTAATTTATACACGCCATCTTCCCGTGAGATTAGGCGGAAACTGTAAAATTCCACCTGCTACGATCCTTACATACTCCTAATGTTCAAAAATGAAACTTATGTCTTGAAAACATTAATTGCAGTATTAACATTAATCGAATATTTCGAGACATCGTCAAGCGTTTGGTTGACTCTTCGCGTGACCAGAGGGCTGGTCTATTTTTAGCCCAAAGAATAAGCATTGCCATCCAACATGGTAATGCTGCCAGCCTTTTGGGCACTGTTCCTGTTGACAGCAATGCGGACGAATTTTTTGATGCCCAATGAGCTCCTGTGTCCTTTTTATTTTTATTATACAATTGCAGTATCTATATTGTCTCCAGATACTCGTGATCAAGTGAAATTGCTTCAAATTATAGTCTTTTCAATAACAAACAGACTCGTTTAACTTCTAAATTACTTACTACAAGCCTCGCATGGTTATGATATTTTATTAAAACTTTAGATCTGCCCAATTGCGGCTCGTAACATAAACATACGTGCTCTTTCTAAGGAGAAAGTTGTTACAATGATATTTTGTTCGATACGAATAAAAAATGATTATTTTAGTTGCTGAATTTCCCTGTCATTTAAAAGGCATTTTATGACCATGTAAAGTAACATGTCTAGTGCATTCTGCGAAGTATTCTCTAAAGCAGTTTAGTACAGCTATAAACCGTGATGCATTACTCGCTAGTTTCATTGGAATCTAACAAAATGAACAAAAAGCTAAATCTCTTGAAAGTAGGAAATTGCACGAAGATACAAAATAAGAAGTTAACCAGTTAGTTTTGCTTTCATTTTTGCTTCATAAAATATTCGGTCATCTCTGAATAATATTGTGTTCTAAAAGCTCGGTATTCGAAAACTCTTTTCTGGAAAATCTTCTATATCCCGCAGCGTTTAACAGACCGGAAAATGTAAGAACTAAGTACTGCTTTATACTTACTTGGGCTTCATAACTCAGCCCCTTTGTGAGGTCTGAATAAAAAATTACCTTAACAATATCATCCAATATGTCTAATATTACCTAAGTTAAGCGCGCACGAGTCACTGTAGCTATGAGACAGATCTGTCACACCAAACACTTATATATCATCACGTGATTTATGGAATATTAATAACGTACGGTCGTGATTCATATGTTAAAGAGTTTATTCGTTACTAGCTACGCCCCGTGGATTCACCCGGGTAAGTGTCGATCCCGTGAGAATATCGGGATTAAAAGTAGCCTATATGTAAATCCAGGCTATCAGCTACTTCCATGCAAAATTTTATCAAAATTGGCCCAGTCGTTTGAGCGTGAAGAAGTAACAAACATATAAACACACACTCACAAACTTTCGCCTTTATAATATTAGTGTGATGTGATAATAATAGTGTGATGACCAAAGCCCCCTTGGTCAGACTTAATTAAAAACATAATGTTAACGAATGCTTTCACCCACAGCCATATAAAATGCCATAAAATATCCGTAGCCATTTTAAAAGCAGGCTCTATTCTTTTTCCACAAAAAGCAGTCTTTTTTTTTCTTTTCTGTGACGTATAAAAAATCCAACGCAGTAACCCTACATACGGATGCTCATTGTGGTACATCCCGTCGAGCGCCGTCATCCGCCACACTCACTAACTCGAGCTGTATTTTGTTCATGTGGATAACGCAATGCGAGAATGATAAATAAGCAGATTCTTTTCCTTTTAGAACCTTAAAAATGAAGAGGACAAAAATGTTCCAGCAGATACAGAAAAATATCAGGAATTCTATGGCGCTATAAGTGTATTCCGAGGGGATTTCCAAAAGTCCAGGTGCACAAAGGACTGTTACGTATTCTGTGACAAAGGCGACCATTGTGGACGTATGCTGTCTAACCGAAACCAATCGCAGCACGAGTAAACGTTCCTCGTGCTCTTTTATATAAGAATGAATATGAATATAATTCAGTCGAATTTGTAAGTCAAAATTCAAACAAACGCTTAGAGGCGTTAGGACACGGGGTAAGAAGCTGACGTAGGTAATCGCGCGATCAATCAAGTTGCGTTTGTACGTTCACACAAACGATTGCGTCGATAGCAATTACTCAGGTGACGTTCGCATTTGGTTAGGACACTGGAGACGTTAAATCACGCAAATGATTCGAACGATGTTTGTTTGAAATATTACGAAGAACTCTGTAAATACTTTTTCCTTTCTCCTTTAATCAGTGAATAGTTAGTGAAGTAGGTACTTTCCTCTACTGTTTTTCTCGGTAAATATCTGATAAGTTTCATAAACTTCTGTTTCCGACGACGTTCGTGGATAATTATAGCTCTTCGTTTCTTTATAATAGCAATATTTTACTTGAATAAACTCCTGTTGAGTTTCTTGTTTATTCTTCTTGATAATAAATCAAGTTATTGGTAATTTCTTCGGGAAAAAATTACAAAAATATTGTTGGTCCAAGTTAGAGATAAGTTAAACAATTCACCTTTAATGACGCGAAAAATGAAGTAGGTAAATAATGTAGCCTTAGAAGTGATGAGCCAAGGCAACAATGAAAATCCGACGATGTTGTTACAAATCCAGCACGCTTGTAATGTGCGGTTTCAATAATACAGCACGAAAGTTAATTTATTTACGACACGACACTGTTTACATTAAGTACGTAATGGTGTGCTTTTGTATTAAATAACAACCCGTGTTAATACCATATTAATTTTATCTTATCCCAGAAATCAAAGATTGAAATATAATAGTAACTGATTAGACTTGTGGCTAAGTAATAACAGCCGCACGGTTCGATCGATCAGATTAAGCCGCGCTTGCCGCGGTTGGTCCGTGGATGGGTGACCATATTAACGTGCTTTCCGAGGCAAAGACCCCTCCGTGCCTTGGACAGCACGTTAAGTCGTTGGTCCCGGCTGTCATTCGTGGATCTTTGACAGTTGTTAAGGGTGGTCAGAAGCCCGAAACTCTAATAACCAGTCACTGGGTTGTGGAGGTCAGAAACACAGTCGCTCCATGTAAAATACTGGTAATCAGCTGCGTCCGGTTAGACTGGAAGCCAACCCCAACATAGTTGGGAAAAGGTTAGGCAGATGATGGTAACTGATTAGGAAAAAACCATCAAGTATTTATGTCATAATGCCGGTATCTACAGTATAATGCTCCCAAAAGCCTACATTATAAATTCAATTCAAACAAAACAAATGAGCCAGTCACATACAAATACGAGGTAACACATAAACTGCGGGATGACGTCATAGTTAAGTGGCGCACCCCCCACATTTACATATTCACTCACATTCTAACAGCAGATGATATGAACAAGGACGCGTGAAAGCGTAAGATAAGGTAACATGTGAAGAGCTTTGTAGATTGTCGTGATGTTACATTTCCCTCTGCAAGGAAAATAACGATTGGAGTTCATTCTTCGTCATTTTGAAGTCTTGTAGCATTGACTTACAAAGGTTCTATGTTCATTTTCGAAGCATTGAAGCTTATATAAACTACGCGTATCTCTATCGGCATCTCTCAGTTTTTAACAAAAAAAAGTATAAAAAGTATATCCTAATGTGCGCTTTTGTAATTTGTAACGTTAAGATATTATCGTAAACATCCTCGGCCATAGGCATCATAATATTATTAACTCAGACTTCGTTAATCTATCGAATTAGAAAAGGAAGCAGGCGGAGTAATATACAGGTTGAAATTGAAAACATGCGACAAATCGAAATGGGAGATTGTAGTCATCATTATGAACAACTTTTACTATGGGACCAAATCTGAAATCACGAAAAAAAAATCAGTTATTCCCTACATTTATGTGTACAACTGCAGATTTGGTCCCATAGTAAAAGTTGTTTATAATGATGAGTACAATCTCACATTTAGATTTGTCGCATATTTTCAATTTCACCCTGTACGTGAACATTTTTGAATTATAATTTGCCTCGTGCCAAAAAATCATGAGCGCGTACCTAAATTAATAACTTATTCAAACGGGAAAATACCCTAATATCAACTTGGCAGAACTGATTTTGGGTACTCACAGAATAAATCTCAATTATTTTTTAAAGAAATGAATGAACTTTTTACTTAATGATTTCTGATTTTGTTTTGATATTATTAATCTAGTATCATCAAACTTCGCTGAATAAAAAGGTACCTTAAAGGATTCTGTTCTTTTCCATTTAAGAAACCCTCAACTGATATTATCCTGAACGTACTTCTATCACGAAGGATAGCTCTGTTTGTTTCCCGACGTCGACACAAAATTGATTTATCGGATTGAAAATTTTCATCAACAGAGAGCTGGCTAGTGCCTAGATCCAGATATACAGGCCCAATAGAATGCGAAGAGTCTACATAGATATAATATCAAATCTTGTCACACACGGTGTCAAACTCTATTTCAAGTACCTGTTTCCTTATAGATTGTGGTACTGTTCACTGCGTATGTTATATTTACTCGTTGGTTGTATTTAATATGGGTGCATACATAAAGACGCGGGTTCCCGGTAAAGTCAAGCAGCGGTCATCGCGGTCAGCGGGTATCGGTGCGGGTAAAATATTCCCGTATTAATTTATGCGCTCACACATGATACATCTGCCAACCCGCACTGGGCCCGCGTGGTGGATTACGGCCCACTCCCTCTCACCGAGAGGAGGCCTGTGTCCCAGCAGTGGGAACATTATAGGCTGATTATGATTATGATGATATGACATGATACATTGGTACGGGTAAAATATCCCCATATTAACTTCTCGCTCTCACATAAAGATACAGATAAAGCATTCTGACAGTTTGTTTCCGTAGATCAACCTGCAGTGATATCTACCGGAAAACTCACTGCTTTATGTAAGCACCTTTAGTCATGTGATCTGCAGCCTATTCCAAATAATGTACCATATCTGCAGACATCATCCTCATGTTTATGATTATGTACGCGCGTGTTCGTGACGTGCGCGAGATGAGACGACACGAAGTACCTAAAGCGGTGCTTGTCGATAATGCGAACCTGACTTTATAAAATGCTGAACTGGTGCCTTTATGTCGTTTATGTGCATGCTTTTACCATGACAGATGCAGATAAAAAGACCTTACATTACCTGAACCTCAAAACATAATATATCATTATATTTTAGTATTCATGACCAGATGACAACTAATGCTCTTTATTCAAAAACATTCATTCTCCTAAAGTATTACTCTCCCACCTCCATTACAGCTTTTTCACACATTCTGCGTGCAACTTTTATAAAGACACCTTATTTATTGCGACCCGCCACGACCTTCTGCGGTAAACGTTTATCTTCAAAGCTCGGGTACAATTTGGATTCAATGCTGAGTCAGAATAATGTTACTTCAAAAATTGTAATTCGTTCCCAAGATAATATCCGAAATACCTAATAAGATTGTTTCTTCCAAAACAAAGCTTATTAACATTTTATAGCAGCTTTAGTAAGTAGATTTTTGCTTACAAAAGCCGATTTTGGCTTTGATACTTATGTATCAAACTCGAAAGTTTTATTATAAGTAACTACCGACTTTCAGAACAAAGCTTCAATAAAAACAAAACTTCTTTAACTGCGGATGCTTCCACTAAAAGTACGTTCTATCCTCCAAACAGATTTTCAGTTCCAGTCCTTGAACAATCCAAGTATATTCGGGTAACACCGCTGAGAAAAATGTGCTTAAGTTTCAGCATCAAATTGCCAACGAATGCGACTTTACATCTCAGGGACTGTTTCTGAATTTTGATAAAATACACGGAACCCTAATAGCGAAATGTTCTGCCTCATAAACCTGTCCTTTGAGAAAATAGGTGTTCTTTTGTTCCGTTTTCCTAAAATTCTTGGTAATTTTCTTGGTGTTATCGCTCTACTTCGGGTAATACTTGGAATAAGCTTTGATTTGATTTTTTTAGGATATTTTATGTTGAACACTGTTGATCCTGTTTACTAATAAGCTGTTGTTAATAAAGCGAGGCTGTGCCAGTTTTTCAACACCTCGCCTACATAACAAGCTCTTGATCATGCGACGGATATGATCAAAATTCATGTAACGCAACATCGAAACATGGCTTCGTATATTCTTGGAACTGAAATCGATTTTTCCGTCTGTCATGCTTGTTGAAAATATTTCACGTTCACCGCAGTGCCGCAGTCAACGCAAAGCTGCAATATATCACGGACGTGTCTTAGAGACTTTGCACAATAAATATACATAATATTAATATATTATATTATATATATTACACAATATATTTATTTATTAATAATAAATATTATTACCAGTCTTACCAAGGGGTATCGTATTACCCAGTAACTGGGTTGTGGAGGTCAGATAGGCAGTCGCTCCATTTAGAATACTGGTATTCAGCTACATCCAGTTAGACTGGAAGCCAACCCCAACATAGCGTGGAAAAGGCTAGGCAGATGATGATGATTAA
Organism: Amphipoea lucens; assembly: GCA_947508005.1. Taxonomy (NCBI): domain Eukaryota; kingdom Metazoa; phylum Arthropoda; class Insecta; order Lepidoptera; family Noctuidae; genus Amphipoea; species Amphipoea lucens. The sequence goes on along the minus strand of OX382373.1, from coordinate 6,161,292 downwards.
TAATGAGTATATTTAGTATTTTTGGTAGAAAACTCAAGAGATTTTTAATATGTTTAGCCAATATAAGGTTTTTCAAAAAACATGGCATTAACAAACTAGCGAGCTGGAAAAAATAACGGCAATGCCATTTTGATACAATTTAGTAACTTCCGGAACCCTTATAATAACAACATAAGATACGATCGCTCAAAAAAGGGAACCGCTATAATACAAAAATTCCAAGATAATAATAAAGTTATGAAGGTAGGGAAAAAGTCTCACAAAACTGGTACAGTGTTGTGTTTTCAAACAATCTAATATTGCTCCACGAACCTCTGTTATAATTGAAATGTTTTTATGCCTGTCGATATATAAATTATTAAATGTTTTTGCAAAAATACAAAAAGCTGTTATACAGCAATGTTATATAATATTATGAATTTGCGGGTTTGCTGGGGTACCTAGTAAATGAAACTGTGTTTACAGTTAGAGTGATAAGTATTATAATGACGAGGGTCATTGTATTGTGTTAAAGAATTTTAAAATGATAAATGAGACGGACATTTTTATCAAGATGTGGACAGTTAAAGAAACGCAGGAGATATGTAATAAATTACTTCATTTTAGTCTCTGTCCTATATGTTAGTACCTACCTATTCAGAAAACGTAATTAACATATTAATTTGTTTGTCTTGTTCTAGGCTCGTGATGCAGCGCCTGCTCAGCATCACTCTCTTGAGCATCGCCGTAGAGCACGCGCACGCGCAGCGGCGCGACAGTGAGCACCAGGGACCACAAACCTGCGGCGGACACTTGAAGGCTCCCGTGGGCACGATAACGACACCAAACTTCCCCAACCCTTTCCCCGTCCCGATAAAGTGTAAATGGATAATAGAACACGACATAGTGAATGGGACTATATCGACATACTTTACTCAGCAGTACACTACCAGTGGGTTGACGTTCACTGAGTACATGTACTATGACGAGACTTACAAGTTGGGCGAGAGGAGAGCGCTCACCGTCACCGACGAGAATATCACCAGGATCAAGTGGCTACAGGTATGTTTCATTTTAACAAAATATATAGCTCATTTGGAGAAACATGGACGTAAATGTATTTTTTCCCAAAAATTAGTTAAATTTGACAAAGCACTTAGAAAGCGTATTTACAATAGGAAAGCAAAGACGTAAAAATAAAATAAAGTAGCAGTTACGTCTGTTTCTCCAAATGAGCGATATGTATATTTAGGATCCCCTATTTGTGGAAGAAGTCCGTTAGTATTGATAGTTTCAGTCACAATTCTCAGAAATAACATTTATGAAACGGTTAGGCTTCGGGTTCATAGCATTAGCATCATGTGTACTAAAATACCTCTCTATGCTATGTTTAAAGCACATAATAATATAATGGAAAGACAATCGGTCGTTTGGGAAATTGGGTCATTTAATGTTAGTTAGGTACCTACTAACTATTTCTATGAAATATTTCAGCACTGATTGCCAAATATCTCAGAACGTCAAAGCACTAGCTTTCATAAGATACCAATGTATTTATAGTGGCTATAAATCCTTTAATGGATATTATATTAATGTCTTATTTGGTAATACTAAAAGTCATCTAAACTTGCCGCAGAGTTTCGCAGCCAATGTTAGTGTGCTCACATAAAGTAGCGGGTTTTCTGGCCCGACTCCCAGTACAGATCTTTACAAGTTGATCTGCGGAAGAAAACGGTTATATTTTTTACCTGTTTCTTTATGTGTGAGCGCATAACCCGCACAGTTCGGTGCTGATTTGTCTTTACAGGCACACCGCTTCTTTATCCAAGCACCCTTACTCAGTATAATAGAATGGAAATTCACATTTAGTTCTGAAAAATGTTCATGCGAAGAGGTAATACAGGTACGTGAGACAAATAGCCCTAGATTTTTAATATGACGGAGAAAATTGTAGGTTCTGACTTGATCTGAACTCTGGGAAGAAGACTATTCTACTGTAATAAATAATATAAAAATATTGCCTTAATTCAGCGTAACGAAGTTGTCCTCGACTGTACTACGGAATGAGACAATAATTAACTTATATTATTGAACTCCTTAGATTACGAAGGGCGAATTATGCTCCAGCATCGCTGGTACGGGTTCCTGGGGACTACCCCAGGAGAATAAAAAAAAAAAACTAATTTCTTTCAATATTTCTTCTATGATCATCCTTGTTTTCTTCACGGTTCAGACATTTTAGGAACTATTTTTGAACCAAGGATTGTGTAACAAATTGTGTCAAAAAGGTTATTGCATGAATATTTTAGTAGGTACTACAAACATCTCCTTAGGACTTTAATTGCCTAAGCTTTGTTAAGCGATGCACCTAAACAACCCTGTAAATAATGTAAAACCACAGAAATTATAAACGTCAACAATTTTTTGGCGACTGGAATTCAAGTATTTGACAACTAAAAGCCGCAAACATTAGCTTGATATGGTAGTCGGGATCCGTATCCAGTCGAGTATAGGTGATGACTATACTTTGAAACTTGAAGTAGATGAACTTATAGATGATGACTGATGAGATTTTGAAATTACAAAATATACAAATTAACAACGGGTACTTACGCAAAATATTCCAGGTGTTGTTTCTTCTAAAGGATTATACCACTGGATCTTTCAACTAAAAGCGAAGTGATGAGAGAAATCCTCAGAGTTGGATTGAAGGCCATTGAACGAGACACAATAGAAGTTTTATTGTTATTACGTCGAGGGGCGCTAAGTGTCCTGCTTAGTGTTAAGCCAGTCACCTGGTCAGGTTTATGGTTTTACCGCCACGGTCTGGTCGCCACGACCTCGACTGTTATCTAGCAGAGAGCGCTATAGAGTTTCTTTCTGACGCTAAAGAGCGCGTGTTGGTGAAGCTGACGATTGGGCTGGAAAAGATGTTGTCAGTTCTCCCCTTACTCTCCCTTAGTCAATTTTCCACTCTTTCAAAAGTGACTTATCCTTCGATTTGGAATCTAAAATTTACAGACCGTATCTTGAAGTAACATTCAGTCTTTATTTCATTAACTCGATCCATTCTGCACTCGTTTTTTTGAACTACGTAGTTTTGTTTGTCCTTCAATCCGGAATCGGAGATATATGGCCTATATATCTCCTATGTATCACTTTGATGAAGTCCCGGGCAGCCGGGCACAGCTGCGGGAACCCTTGTGGTGCGAATCCTACTCACACTTGTCCAGTTTCTTTGTAAGTATGTTCGAGCCGGATTTTCTTTTATGCCTCAGTAAAGCAAAATTCGCAAAAGCAGCAAACAAAAGCGGTTACAGTCATATTTTTGTAATTTAGTATAACTTAGTTTGAGATTCAGTAGGTCTAGTAAGATTAACCTTACACCGCCACGATATTATTTCCTTCTTCTAAATCAGTGTTTTTCAATCTGTGAGTCACGACCCTTAGCCGCGGTCGCGAAGCCTTACTAGGGAGGTCGCCGGCAAAAGGAAAGGCAAGGCAAGGTTTTAATAATGAATACAGATAACAAAATAGAGACTAACGTTTTGTCTGTCTATTGCCGAAGGAGGTCGCTAGAATTTTTAAGACTGTAAAGGGGTCGTGTACTCAAAAGATTGAAAAACACTGTTCTAAACAAAAGAAAAAAGCATTTGTTTATACAGGAACCACAAAGGTATCAGTAAAAACCAACCGCTTGGCTAATTGCCTCCGTACGGAACTCTTCTATTGTAAACTTCACCTGATCATTGCTTTGTTTGTAACAAGCGAGCCTGTGTGAGAACAACACAGTGTGAGAGAAGTTACTAACTGTATGGACTAGTCTGTCGGTTTGCTGTTAGAGGCTGAGGAAATGAGTTTGAAAACTAACTCAAACACCTAACATTGCGGGCAATGTGGAAAACATAAACTGGTTAATCCGGAATCTTCGTGTGCTGAAGTGCGGAGTGTAACAGATACTTTCACCATTTGGAACAAAGGTTTGAACAAAAAACATGATTTACAGCATTAGTTATTAAATAACTATAAGCACCATACATGTACCACCACGGCCTTTTCCGCTTGATAACTTTCGCCTAAATCCTGCGGCGGCGCCAACCCACGCCCCCTTAAAGTTTTCGCCTATTAGGAAAGCGATAACGCGTTTAGTTGCAACCTGCACTGCGCAGCTTAGTGACGCATCACGCGTACTCCTTTTGTGAATTTTACGGACGAACTATTTGACATTGGCGCGCTTACTAAAGAGCGCTTCTATTTTTTGAGTGCAAGCAAAAATGAACTTACTGGTGGTCAGACGGGAGTGTCCGCGATAGTACGTAAAGCCCGAACGTGAACGTGAAAACGGGTCATTTGATTTAGTACGCAGGCATTTCATTGAAAAATAAACGTCGATCTTATTGTACCGTGTCGTTGAAGAACCATCAAATGGATTACCATCCAATTAGCCAGCTAAATGGAACAAAGTGAATTGAGGTAGCGTGTGAAGTGAAAGCACTTACACCTATGGTACTGGCCAACACTTCTGATTTCAGAGAAAATGTTTCAGGTGGAATTGCGATGGCTCCAATCACACTAATATTATAAAGGCGAAAGTTTTAGAGGGTGTGTGTGTTAATATGTTTGTTACTTCTTCACGCTCAAACGGCTGGACCAATTTTGATGAAATTTTGTATGGAGGTAGCTGACACCCTGAATTAACATATAGCCTACTTTTTGTCCCGATATTCTCACGGGATCGACATTTACGCGGGTGAAACCGCGGGGCGCAGCTAGTGTTTTCATACGAGTTATAATACCCGGCACGTAAGTTGGCAAGATATTTTGTAGTGGGGGAAGTTCGCGCATGCACAATTTCATACATTTTTACATGCGCGAACTTCCCCCACTACGAAATATCTTGCCAACTTACGTGCCGGTAACTGTACTACACGAATGACGTTAGTACGAAGGCAGGTCGCGAGTGGGCACTCACAACTTTCGCTGCGCAACTCTACAAAACAAGAAATGTTTCGATTGGCATTATTAGCTGCGTTTATGGAGAACTAAACAAACATAAAACTAATTTGCCCTTTATAAGTATTCATTCAATGGCTTGAGTAGTTTTTATTGTATGTTTATCTCCCGTATCGTCTAGTAACAGCAAAACAACAGTTAATCAGTTACAGGAATGCATACGATGCATTTGCCCCAGCTACTGACCAAAATCCTGAAATAATTTTAAAAGTTTTGTTTTTGTACTAAAACTACACAGGTGTGTAATTGCTGTCACATTCACACTCGAATCCTATTTTTGTAGTTATTGAACTCTAATACCAAGGATTTAAAAAGCCCTAAAAATACACGCAGTCGGGAGTATAAAAGCCTCTTTGCCTTACAGAGACCAAGAGTGTTTGGAAAAAACCAATGGAGTCCAGTACAACACCGACGCGGAACACAATTGTCCAGGTTTAGCTGCTTTTTGTTGGTTCACGGCTTTGAATATTGACTTTTGTTTGCTCCCACTTGGTCTTACCGCTGTTGTTTATTCAGGTACCAGCTCAATATTTTATTTACCGTTGGGTTTTGCAGGAGGAAAGATTAAGGTCGCAATGATATGTTTTAGCTGCAATATACAACAATTGTAATCCTACAATATACGCTCATATTAAAGATTTTATTACGTTATTGTTCATTAGAGTCGTAAAATAAAAATCATATTCCACGAAATAAAACACAGAATATAGCCAAATTCCCTAAACCTAATTATCTATACTTTTACTGAAGCCCTTTGTTTTTGTCTTAAATAACGACCCTTTTTAACAATCTCTTACAAATTAAATTGACCCTGAAATACAAATTTTTTCCTCTAGATTGTTTCCGAACAAGATGATTTTTTTATTAATTAGCTATCCGTTTCAGTTTTTCTATTGTAGCGTGGGTGTGACAGGGGTCGAGCGGCTATGACCTTCGTCTGTTTACTGGTGAGGTACCGACCGTGAGGGAAGCAGTTGGCGGACAAAAGTGGGGGCGGGAAACTTGAACTTACTCGGCCTTGTTACAAAACAAAGTTTATCTTTATTTAGGAGTTCTGGTCTGATCCCCTGAACCCCCCTCCACGCCCCCCTCCTCGATCCTCTACTAGTTCTTCTGTTTTAATCTGTATCTTATCCACTATAAGGCTGGTTTCACAGCTGTCCGGAAAACCCGTATGGGCCGACCGTACACGGGAGACCCGTACGGGTAGTACCCGCAATGCTCTGAAACGATGATTCAGTACGATACGGTTGCTAGCAGGAGACAGATGCGCTGTACGGGCTCAACCCGGAGCGGGTCGTGTACGGATCAAGCCGCGTCGCTGTGAAACGATGTTCTAGCGCCTAACATGTGCTCCCGCTCTGGGCGCCCGTACTGACAGCCCGTACGGGTCTCCCGGATAGCTGTGAAGCCAGCCTAAACTTTCTCATTCCGGTCTGATCCAATGAGCCATTTTTAAATTTCGAACTATAATCCGACAAGTTTAAAATTCTTATTACTATAACTGACGTTAAACCCGAGTCTAAGTTGTCAATTTTTCATTGAGAACTTTACGTTTGTCGGAATAAAATTCAAAATACAAGAACTGGCTCGAAGGTTTAGACAAAGTTAAAGTTAGAACTCGTTTTGTAATTAGACGGACTAACTCTAACTTATAGATAATTTGTGCACATAACATTTTACAGGAACACTCGTCGACAATTTTACTAGAATATTCTAAGGTGTACTGAATGGGAGGAACATTTTAATATCGATTGAAAAAAATGTTTATTGTAAATTCGATGAAAATGTCTTTGTAGTGTAAAAAACTAAAAACTGAATACCTACAGCAGCATGAACTAGGTAAATAGGCGTTAAACATCCCTATGGGTATACTTAATTTCAGTAGTCACTGAATAATAGGTAAGAAAGAAAGAAAGAAAATACAATTGTTAAAAAAACACACATTATACATTTATTTATAAAAGACACAATACACCAGATAAATACATCAGATAACAACAAAACGTCGAATTGCGCTCGTAAAAACCTTTTCAAAGCCCAAAAACACAGATGTGTTTATCCATTAGAATCATTTTACATCATATCAGAGTAAGCTGTTCTGCCAATCCATTTGATTGAGAGTATATCCACGAATAGGTATCGTAACACGTTATTCATTTACGTAACGACACTACCATGAAACCGTAACGTGAACGTTCAACTATTCCATACAAAAATGAGGTCTTTCATTAGAATACTGTTAAAATTAAACAAGTCGCAGTTTGTTTCCATAAATATTTATATGCTGCTGTCCCCAAAATGCCCAATGAAACGTGAGGCAGGTTCATAGCTAACGACTCCCGGCCACCGTAGGCGCGGGCCTGCGGACGGAGAGTAATGGGTAGCTCACCGTCCGATCAGGACCAGGTCCGTGCCGGACGGCGCGTACGTGTTCCACGCGCGCCTCAAAGAGATGTCAGCATAAAGGAAGGGGCTTGCCAGGGCCGAAGCCTGCCGGGGGTGCGGGATTGTCGGAAAGGGTTACCGCTACCCCGGAACATAAAGGGCTAAGGAAGGAACACGGATGGGTTTTAGTCAGTAAGAGTCTGACACTCCCTTCCGCCCCACCCAGAGCGGGAGAAGTCATTTGATGATTTCCCATCCATAAAAAAAAGGTTCATAACTACGCTTCAGCTGCATTGTGTACGCTAGCCATCAGTAACAATAAAAGAAATAATAATATCAGTTTCTAAATTAATTGCAGTTCAATTATTTTGATGATAGTATATTTGCGATCATTGAAGTGCTTGTAGGTTTTTGTTCAGATTTATTTATTGAATAAATTGTCAATATCCTATGTAACCGTAAAAAAAAACCATTTTCATCATGTAGGCTATAATTACATACTACACAAAATAATTTTCATGCATGTGACACTCAATAGCCCTTCAACCCCCACACATTGTTAGCTCGGTTCATTATAATGTACATTATACATACATATGTACGTTCATCAATTTTAATAACCTACTAATAATCATTATAATCAACATATAATGTTCCCACTACTGGGAGACAAGGGTTTAATAATAATTAAAATTGTGTTTAATTGAGTTGTTCGTATGAACGTAGTTCCCACCATTCCCACGTTCATATGAGCACACAACAACAAAAAGACAGACAATTAATCAAAATATAGTCGAAAATACTACTAGGTACATTGATATATAAAAACCTGAACGTTAGTAATTTTTCATCCAACAGACTAATTTAAGCCCCATTTGCTTTAAAATTTATATTCTGAACCACTATATTTCTATATAAAAGGGTTCTGCTGATTAAGTTATCATTTTCTGTTATCGGGAAAACAATTTAAATGACCTCATCGTGTACAAAGTCCGCGCCGGTACTTATATAATGAAAGAGCTGGACTTTCTTATCACTTCTGCGTGGACGATCCCTAGGTAATGCTAATAAAATTACTATTATTTAATAAAACCATAGGTAGGTGAGGTAGCAATCTTTAAATTGAGTTACATAGATTATTTCCACTCATCTAATCTAAACTCCACCTTCAAAATTACACAAAATTGTTATTATCCTAATTCCTTTCTCACCTAGTAGCTACGTTATAATTATTATAATGGCGCTTTTATATCTAGGTACCTACATACTCATGTATAACGCGACCTGTCTTTTATTATTTCGTTGTTAAATATACAAAATGTGTGTCTAATGTAGGAATGATGTTTCGCAATTTACGGTCCTCTGTTATAATAATACGGAGGGAGATCCCTTGAAATTAAATGACCATTCTGGTTTATATAGCATTCTCGATATTTGTAAAGGGAAAATTCAGCGCCGCGAGAGGCATAATGAAGTGGTCGGTCCTTGAGTTTATTTCGTCATACTTTCACGTATTACATACCGTGTGAAAATTACGATCACATAAAATAAAAGGACGGGATACAAAATTAATTTAATAAAGACTAAAATTCACCAGGAAACAAAAATTCTCATTCATAATTCCTAACTTCAGCCACCAGCGGTTTCCCCCCAACTAATACGATAAAGAAGTTAAACAATTATGCAAACCTGCTATCTACACATGGAGTCCCCAGCAAGAGAGACAATTCAGAATCTTTATTGAACATTCTTCCGACGTCTTTTAATTAAATGAAATGTCGGGATACTCGGACGATTTCTGTTTGTATCGCAAACTCTTACTGTCGATGTGTTACTATGAGCCTCTGTTATATTTTCTTTTTATTTAAGATTTAAACACAAACATGTTTGGTTAGCAGATTAACCTTTTGAACGCCAGAGTATAAACGAATCGCCGTACCCCTGACGCCAGGCCACCTTAACACACACACTTAAAACAACAAATTTCTCAATATTGGTGGTTTATTTATATTAGTTTCATGCAATACAATATAGACGGAAGCTTAAACTTTTAAATTATATAAATAAAAATACACAAAAGTAATTATTAAATTGTTTATATCATAATATCCGACGACGACGACCGACGTGTATTTTGTCATATATTTATGACGTTGGCATTCAAAAGGTTAACTTTATACATTTTTATATTCTTTTGTACGAAAAATATGTGTGGTAGAGTACTAAAATTTCGGGACCCTTCTGTAGTAAGTAGGCAAACACCTATATCAAATACAATATTTATAAATTGCATCTCTGAAAGGGTGCGGAAAAGCCTGTCAAAATGGTAAACATTTTACTTTGTGAAAAAGCAGGTTAAGTGCCGTGAGTATGAAGTCAACTATAAAGGTCCAACAATCAATCAGGATAATGTATAAAAACTTGTACATCGCAAACGGAGAAAGGTTCCTGTTTAAGAATAGCACAAAAATTGGAAATCAATATTTACTTTGGAAGTAAATTCTCAGTATAAAAGTCTATTTTATTTATACAAATAGTAAATAGAATCGTTACTGACTGATCCCAAGACTCGCTACTTTTGTGTCAGCTCATCGCCGAGAGACACGGATGACGAGGGTACGGAGATATAAATAAACATCTAATTGTTTGTAACTTTGAAATAAAACATAAATATTTTTGTATAAAGTACGTTTTATTGTGGAGATTCTAACAGAACTCGTGTTTTCGGGAAAATGTGCTAAAAATACAAAGCTTTTCGCTTCTGACTTTGGAATCTGATTTAAGTCGGAGGAATAACAGGTGTTTGTATTTTTTATGATATTTCCTTACAAAATTTGTGATACATCATAATCACAGTAACCACCCTCGATGACGAATCTCTTGATTAAGTCCTCCAACTATGGGTTGAAACACTATGGTCATGGCGTCCGAGTTCCCACTTGGTTTTTCGAGTGATCGCTAAGCGGTTGGTTGACTCTTCACGTGACCAGAGGGACGGCTTATTTTTGGCCAAAGAATCAGTATTGCCACACGACGTGGCAATGCTTCAAGCCTTTTGGGAACATTTCCAGCTGACAGCGATGCGGACCAATTTTTTTATGCCCCCTTGCTTTGCTTTATATACATATAGGTACATATTATTAGTTTAAGTGTGTTAGCTTTATTATGCAAATATTATCTAATTTGAAAATATAAAAGAGTTCTACGACAAAGTTATACAACGAAGTCTTATCAACATTTTCGAGCCAAAGTGTCTAGAAATTAGTAACTTAGTAGAGAAGTACATTCAACACATTACATGTGGAACGACAAATGCTGACTAAACTTTATTCAAGTTTAATTCACAAATGTCGTTTGATCTTTCATTCAGACCCTCATCATATTCATAACCTGGAACTTCTGGGTATAATGTGAAAACTTAGGCACTAAATTACACTTTAAGACGGATTGCTAATCCGCTAAACTTTTCAATGTACCACACCACTAGCTAACTCTTATGAAAATAATTGTAAACAATACGTAGTTTTTAACCGACTTCAAAAAAAGGAGGAGGTTATCAATTCGACTGTATTTTTTTTTTTTTTTTTTTTTTTTTTTTTTTTTATGTTTGTTACCTCATAACTTGCGACTGGGTGAACCGATTTTCATGATTCTTTTTTTATTTGAAAGCTGGTGCTTCCCGTGTGGTCCCATTGTCACCATTTCAATATCTGATGATGGGATCTTAGAGAAATCGAGGGCAACCCTCAAATTTTATAGGCTCACTTATTGTTTTTCGCATATTTTATGAAGTATCTTGTGTATTTGCGTATGGTTGTCACCATCTCAGGTAGCTGGGCTGATGATGGAAGGTACAACTCCTTAACAGTAAGAAGTTACTCGAACAGGCAAGGGCTGTTTTTATTAGTAAATTGTTTTGATGTTTGATAGGGCATTTGTCACATTTGGTCTCATGATCATCAAGTCATGACCTGATGCTGCAGTCAGGATAGTCTGCAGAGTACCTAACTCCTCGACAACTAACAGCAGATATATCGTGTTTAGGCTCATTGAAAAGGGCTCGATGTGTGGATAAAAGTACTGTAGAATAGGGGCTCTATTCTACGGAATTAAATCAAAATCCTTTTTATACTTATTAGGATTATATTGAATCTTTCTTTATATTATTATAATTCAATCCTTAAATATTATACGTCAAAACCTATGACTCTCATCTGACATCTGTTTGAATGTTCGAAAGGAACTCGTTATAAATATATGCAGCGGCCTAACCCGCAAGGAGGTCTGTAACCCTTAAAGAAGTCTCTACATCAGCTACGCCCACCTTAGAATAAAAGTATGGGCATAGCCGGAGACTTTTATTCACACCATTCGAATATCCAAACCCTATCTTCCTATCCTATTATATATCTACTTAAATCCGAGGAACAAATTTACATGATGAGGTCCGTCTCTTGCAAGAGTAAGCTTAAGTCAGGACGTACGAACCGCGAATCCAACACCACGTTAAGTGCCAAGCAAATTAACATCTATATGTGCCAATATGCACCCATACAAACTAACGTCGTCATGCTTAAACCTCGTCGTGTCAAAACCTCGGTAAAAGGCGCGACGCGGCCTCCTAATTATTAATAATACTTGATGTGAGAGTTCACATCGACCTGGAAGAGGCTTAAGAGAATTAAACGATCTTAGCATCAGATTCTTTTAACTCCATCGGACGGGATTGAGCCAGAGGGAGGGAAAAGTTTAAGAGGCCAGGGTTCATTGAAGAAAATTAACATGCTCCTACTCCAGCAAAGAATGTCAAATACCTATTTCGAAAATCAATTATTCAATATCAGTCATACTGATAAAACTCAAACACAAGTTGAACCGAAAGTGTCAACCAAACACACTTTGCAAGGGTTATACCCCTGTTAGCAAAGTCGGTGACAACTTATGCTGAGTGTCTGTCACCCCCCCTTCTATAGGAGTGACCACAGTTATAACAACAACTATCCTCCTATAACTCGCGTCATTAAATACTGGAGTACTCGCATGTTCTCCCTACTTGTAATCACGTTGAAATCGACAATCTATTCAGGCCTCCCTTTGACCCGTTGCAGGTGTGAGGTCGCACCTCACAGCCCTCTGGGAGGTGGGATACCTCACACTCTCCCGGCCGCGTCCGATGTATTTTCTCACAGCATATGTAACACACAAATGGACACATATTAATAAATTGTAACAATCATACAAACAAAAATAATGCACTAAAATATGATGTTTACATTCAAGTGACATATTTACATTACATGACAAGATACATGACAATTAAAAAAAACAACAACTATTAACATACTAATATGAAAAGGTTTTAATTAAATAATCTGAAATTAAAAAGGTTTCTATCTCTAAACTTCCTTTTTCTGAATTTATATTTTAAAATTGAAAACTTCTTTATAAAATGATGCTTGTTTATAAAAAAAGTTTTTATAAAATTATCAATTATTAAAAAACTTTTTGGAAATAATATTTTAGTTTTCGCTTTCTTAATAAATGGGATTCTTTTCTTCTTTCGTGCTTTTCTCTTATTGTTTGCAGCACATCGTGAATAAAACTTATTAAAATTAGGGACATCTACATGACATATTATACAATTACTACGATTACGAACTATAACTTCATCCGTAGGAAAACTAAATGAGTCTATTGATCGTACGGAGTCGTTCAACACCTCTGCATCTTCATCTCTGACTGCATCCAAGTTCATATCATCCTCAACTAACTCATCACTAATCATCTTATCATTATTATTCATGTCGATGATGAAGTGATCTTTCTTCTCTATTTTGGAAAAATCGGAATGGCCATCGTCCTTTATTTCGGAAAAATCGAAATGACCATTCTCCACATCAAAATGATCAGCGGCGATGTTAATTTTATTTATTCCCACATCGCGATCATTGTGCTCATTCTGTGGCTCTGAAACATTGCTAGTTACGTTAATAATTGGACAGAACTGACCCGATTCGTTGTTTTCATCATTGTGTTCGCTCTCGAACACTTCTATCGGCTCCTTCTCATCCTCTGCGAGGATGCACGCCTCGCTGCTGCGCTCGTCCTCATCTCCATCACTGCCAACTTCCACGCTGCTTTCTAGGCAGCACTGCTCGTTCTGTAGCGGGTCATTTTGTCTTCCACTAAATAATACAGAAGCATCATTATCTAAATTTACAATATTTACAACATTTTCTTGTCTGCTTTCCTCAGACAGATCTTGTGCCATCTCGACTACTTGCACCTTAATCATTTTTCTATCTCTGTGACATTTACATGGAAGCTCCTCCCATAACACTTCACATATCTCATCAAATGACATGTCGTCATAGTATTTCCACTTATGAACTGCTAGGGCAGCACCCTCAAGATATGCGCTTAATATGAGCGCCCAGTCGCTCTCACGCCATTTATTATAGGCGGCAACAACTTCAAATCGCCTAAGAAAATCTTCTAGGCATACGCCGTCCATGCCCGCAAAAACTTGAGCCATCTTTCTCTCCTTATATAAAAAAAATACATATAACCACTTAGCTTTTTATCCTCCTGGCGACGTTTCTTCGCATCTAATAAATACTCACAGTATACTTTGAGGCCTCGCTTGGCATACGAGAGGTATTTCACTCGCTTATTTCACTTCTATGAGTGCTGAAACAAAAAACTATTTCGCAAGCTTAGCGAAAATCCGGCGATCGTAACACACCTCCACCAAATGTAGAATAGGGGCTCTATTCTACGGAATTAAATCAAAATCCTTTTTATACTTATTAGGATTATATTGAATCTTTCTTTATATTATTATAATTCAATCCTTAAATATTATACGTCAAAACCTATGACTCTCATCTGACATCTGTTTGAATGTTCGAAAGGAACTCGTTATAAATATATGCAGCGGCCTAACCCGCAAGGAGGTCTGTAACCCTTAAAGAAGTCTCTACAGTACTGTTAATGAGGAACACCGAAGTACATAGAGATCTGATGCTGAAGCCAGGAGCATCAGAAAAAGTACAAACCTTGAAATTACAGCACAGCAGTCGTGTTTGGGCTCATTTTAAACAGGACTAAATTTTAAGTTCAATGCAATGTTGACATAAGTCTGGCCTGATGCTGCAGCCAGGATTATCAGCATCTAGTCTAAAAACATCAGGTCAGGATTTGATGATGGGATCCTGGAGAAATCGAAGGAACTCTTCAAATATTATAGGCACACCTATAGCGATTTGGGTATTTTTTATAGTAACTCGTGCACTTGCTCTCGGAAAGCACCATTTGGTGAAGTGGAACTGATGATGAAGACCACAGATGGCCTCCAGAACTACTCAATAATATATAAGTATTTCACGGGTTGCTACTCGATTACTTTAATATGGTTGCTAAGCAATTTATGCTCGTCACAATGTGAATGGTGATATGGAGCTAATGGTGGACCTGGAGAACTCCTCAACAATTAACTTCCCTGCATCGGGAAAAGCAATAATTTGTTTGTAAAAGGCGATGAGCACTAAGCTATTGTAACTTAGATAAATTATAAGCAGACCCACTAAAAAGCGTGAAATAAAAACTTTTTAAGAAAAAAAAACCGACTTCCAAAAAACACTACAAAGTGAAAAATAACTTTAATTTCGGAAGTCGGTGGCAAAAAACTAAAATACAGATCCAAAGACACCGACTTCCGAAATTAAAGTTATTTTTCACTTTGTAGTGTTTTTTGGAAGTCGGTTTTTTTTTCTTAAAAAGTTTTTTGTTTCCTCATTATGTATGTATGTGTTACGGCTAATAGCCGAAGTGCGGCTACACCTAGTTTTAGCTGGGTACAACTAGGTGCACCTAACCTCGGGGTGCCCTTCGCTCGCTCTTGCATCCTACGTCGCCTATCACCCGATGTCACCCGAAGTACACACGAACCGCATGCGGCCGGCTGAACCTAGTTATAGCCGCACTTCGGCCGTCTAAAACTAGGTGTAGCCGCACTTCGGCATCTGTGCTTCGGCCCGTGACATATGTATCTGTACCTTGACGGTATCAACAGATATTGAATATCTTGGGTCAGTCTCTCTATTTGATCTAAAACAAAAGACGATAGATAATGATATGTAATTAGAAATGAGAGATGAATCGAAAAGTTCAGACAAACAATATTTATAACTAACTAAGGAATTAATCTTCTTGTGTACGAAATAGCATAAGTCTATGAGCACCATAATTATTACATCCTCAGTTGTAATCCTACTTCCTACTAATATTATAAATGTGAAAGTTTGTGAGGATGCTTGTTACTCTTTCACGCAAAAACTACTAAACGGATTTTGATGAAACTTTGCAGTAATATAACTTAATACGTTAGAATAACATATAGAATAGTTTTATCCCGATATTCCCACGGGATCGACACGTATGCGGGTGAAACCGCGGGGCGTTGCTAGTACCTATAAATATCGCCAATTTTTTATGTTTTCAGTCTTCCAACGAAAACAAATTTCAATATAGCATGGAAACAGCAATGTTCTGCTCATTTTATGTGAAATCCAAGTCATATCGCATTAGTGTTTTGATATAAATTCATGTATTACCTCACATACGAAACCAATATAGGATTTCTCACACCGTCACTCCTGGCTGAACTGTAATATTATACGAGTGTGCGTTGCGTTCGAACTCGTATCAGTCTTGCATGTGGCGCAATGAAAAACTATAGCTTAGCAAACTTCTTTTTATGTTGAAACGGTAATAATATTCCGCTGATATTTAATAATTCTTAATAGGTAATTAAGAAATAGGACCAGAGGTCTGGCCTATTTCTTGGCCAAAGAAGTAGCATTGCCATACAACGTGGCAATGCTGCCAGCCTTTTAGGCACTGTTCCTGTTGACAGCGATGGGGACGAATTCTTTGATGACCTATGATTATTTTGCTTATTTTTTCATATAAATGTACATTTTATTATAGTGTGTATGTTAGCTTATATTATGTAAATATTTACAGAAGTAGTAGAATTAGTTATTTGAATAAAGACTTTATAGTTAAAAAAAAATTGGTAGTTTATGTATATTCTTGCCGCGGAAAATACGAAATGTTTGTTATTTGATACATTTTCATTTTATTATTTAACATTTGCAAAGAATATCTATAGATGTTTTTAGAACTGGTAGGTAATATGGACATGGCTCTATCCTAGCTTTGTTTTGTAACCAACAGCGGAGAATGATTTTGTAGGTAAGTATATATCGATTGCTGACTGTGTCTTTCTCTTAGTTTGTACCAAAAATATGAATTATGAGTATTTCTACTCCATTTAGTGAACCTTCACGAGTACCTATCATCAAAAAGTACTCTGTGACCTATCCTTTTATGTTACTTATCCGTGACCTCAAAACGTACTGTTTATTATAATCTCCTTTATTTCATTACATACATATAAATTATATTTTTAAATATTAGAATATAAAAAAATATGTAAAAACATTTAAAAATATAAAAAATAGTAGCCCACCGGTATCGGGAACAGGGTCCAAGCTACCGGTGGTCAGGGCTCCAGAGATAGGAACCTCCTAACAATACGGGCCGTGTCCAGAAATCATATTTTCGTCTGACGGAAAGGATTAGACGAAGCTGATATAGTTAATAGGATTGTTGTGGTTAAATGATTCTCAAGTTTGTTGATATTAATACTCTAAAGGCAAAATTTGTTAAGGATTCACTCTACGAGTAAATCCGCTTATCTGTGTTTACGATCCCCATAACTCTGATATTGGAAAGTCGAACAAGCAAGTAAGATTAGATTAGATACTACATTTATAGCCTCTGACGAACATAGGTATTATTCGCTTTCAAACCTTAGCTGTCGGTCACACAGACAGAGAGTCGAAAACGACTGTAATTTATAATATGAATAGATTGATGTATTCTCGTCTATCGTAATTAAATGCGTAACTTCAGACCACCTTGAGGGGTTAGCGACTAAACTCAATTTTAGAATTCTTGAGATCAATACAGCTCTCAAATCTCTAAATAATGGTGATGAAATCTATCTATTACTACTTTAGAGCTGGGTTTCTAAGGGCTGATTTTTCCAACGCCACATAACTTTATCCTAGGAATAATTTTGAATTTTTGACAGTTCTTCCATACAAAATCTGTCAGACGTTAATTTTATTCTACGAATAAAAATTATCTGTAGATTGAAAAATCAGTCCTTAATCATTTATAGAACTAGCAATTTAAATAAATATTGTATATTTACTGTAGCTTGCGGACCGACGATCTTGTGAAGGCCGCAGGAACCCGTTGGATGTGAGAAGCACAGAATCGGTCGAAGTGGAGGTGCTTGGGGGCGGCCTATGTCCAGCAGTGGACGTCTTTCGGCTGAAATGATTATGATGATTTACTGTAGCATAAAAAAAGACATACTAGATGTATACAGGGTGGATTTTTGAAATGGGTAGTAAGGGCACGTACCTTATAACCGAGAGAGTACTCATTTTTCAATTTACAAAAATCCTTAAATAGTGTTCAATTAAGACGTTCGTTCCCCAAAACTCTTCCACAGTACTTAGAACTTAACAAGTTTACCATTTTGTCCCCCTATTAACCAATTACGGGTGAAGAGACATAATACCCCCCCTTCCCCCCACTCTCGTCATGGAAGCCATAATCACGCTTTATTTATAGTACAATTGACCGGACAGCTCGCCAATGTGCGATTAACAGATTGAATAGTGGAAAATACCCGAGGTTTTTCTCACGTGATAAATGTGATTACATTACTGGATAGTATTTACCTTTCTACTGTGGTATGGCAAAGAAATCAGAGTAGTGCTATCAATGGTAGTGCTGCTGGTTATTGAACGTCGTTTCTTAATTGTCTGAAAAGGTAGATTATTGACTAAACTAATTAAGGTTCTTACGTAACTAAAACCATTATTCTTTTCTATTTTTGTCTAACTTATTCACTTTTTTTCTCCTATTAGAAAAGTTAATTAAAAAAGGAGGGTATTTTTCTTTCGTGGCCCTAATTAGATTTCGCTACTCAGTGGACACAGCGGCAAGCGGAATCCAGATCTCAGAACCAACACTGTAGACTACTCCCGTCTCGACAATTAGAGCGGTCCCTTTTATTCCTCCAATTAGGTGATATTATTTTAGCGACACTAAGGCACAAAGTTCCACATTTTCTAAGCTCTATCGCTTTAATAATTACACAAAAATCTGGTTGTCTATTGATATTAATTTTACAATATTGCAAGCATTTCCATACAACGTGGTAATGCCGCCAGTCTCTTGGGTACATTACCAGTCGACAGCGATGCGGATGAATTAAATAATATATTTTAGTTTGTGTATAGTTTTAGTTAAGTTAGGTTTTAATTTTGTTATTTTTGTTAATTAAGGATATATTATTATGTTAAAAAAAAATTATAAACAAGATATTTTGCAATTGGGTAATAAGTAAAGTCTGCGAGGTTATTTAGACGTTAGACTTAAGATAATTAAATAGAAACAAAACCCAATGAATCGTCGAATGTTAAGACTCAACGTACCTAGTTCACTCATGTTTCTCTCTTAGTTATTGCTGAAAGATTCATTTGAAAGTAAGTTAATTGGGACATCTGTAACTTTAACATGCGTCGAGACAAGCCAATTTTCCAATCGTCAAATATGAAGGTTTGACATCTATATAAATAAAAATTATTTGCCGCATGTATGAAAGATCACTTGAGGATGGCTCGATCGATGTTCGTAATTGTCACAGTAAGGTTTATATGGATGAATTTTTTTTTTTTTTGTAGGTTGAATGGTATTTCGTATCAAAATGTCAATAAAAAAATGTGACGATTAGTTCACCCGCGCGACGTCAGGCAACAGCTAGTTTTCTATAAAAAAAGCTTTCAAACCGTCACAATTATTCCTCAGATAATAGTTATATATTTTGACGACTGAAAATTAATTACTCATTGTCTTACAACGAACATAATTGGAAGTTTATAACTTTCAATCATGACCAAACTATAAAATTAAATAATAACCACTACAATGTTATCTCGACGTTAGCCTGTTCAGTTTATTTCACTAATTTAATAGGTGACTGTATTTCACAGCTTCTTTATGGCCACAGTTCAAAATTTTAGGCGGGTTTTATGTCAATAAAACTGCGTTTGATACCCAAGGACGTTTTATCACCATACAGAAGTTATATAAAATTGAAGTGCGGTTGAGGTTTCCCAAGCTTTTACAAAATGTTTGACTGCAGTTCAAACAATCGAGGGGTATTTATCCATTAATAAAAAATCGGTTGTCTGCAAAGTCGGTTTACTGACGATAGTTGAACGTGGCAACGTCATAAGAAAATACTGATGGAATGGTTTCATTTTTCAAAAGAAAATTTTAACTTTATTTGTTTGATAGATATTTTGTATGGATATAGAGAAGGAGGTAAATCGTTGCTATAAACAATTGACACCACATTCCCTTTTCACTGCACTTCATACTTGACGAAAACGTGTAAATGTATTATTGTATAGCAGCTGTCCACGCGGACGCATCGCTCACTCAAGTAGGAGAGAGACAGATGTCGAACGCTGCCGAACGCGGAGGCCGATTATGCCTCTTTGTCGCTCGTTCCGTGCTCTCGCTTGCACTTCAAGCCTTAAATGGAACGCCTCAGAGCGAGGTAACGCCGCATGAGTCATGTTTTTTCGTGCGTGCAGCTGGCTCCATCGAAATTATAAGACGTTGTCACGTCAAAAAATCACTGAACTAACCAAAAAATCCGTTACATGCGCTCCCTGTTAAATGAACCGCACCAGTTTCTTCCAAGTCAACTAAAAGCAAAGAGTGTAGATAGACAATAGTACTATATTTTGAAGAAGCCTCTCAGAAAAGTGGGTTAGCTAAAACACCAGAGAGCAAGCACTTTATCTTGAATTTATAAAACCTTTTCGGTTCAAAATTCTAGAAAAATATTTTCTTATTTTTCTAACAATGTAGGTCGAGCTCCGAACTTGCTCTGATTATATTATTATGATGTTCCACGTTTGAGCAGCACCTCACTATAAATGCCGTGTTTGGTGTAGTTATTAGCCTGTTCATATTTACAGAGTTAGTTAAGGATCCGGAAATTATATACTTCGGTCGCTGCTCTGTATGGTGCACTTAACTAACTAACTAGGTACAGTCAACAAAAGCGGTAAATGCGCAGGTTCGTCGGATATAGTTGAAGTTTACTAAGAAACCGATGGATGTTCTCCAATAAAATTTAATTTAATTAATAGAAAACAAACAGCTCATTTATCAAATTAAATTTCAGTCGTCAACATCCATCGGTTTCTTACTAAACTTCAACTATTTCCAAAGATCCTGCATACTTATCTCTTTTGTTGACTGTACATTAGTTAGACATTACCTACGCTACTGTAATTGAGCCTTTTATTTATTTATTTTATTTATCCTCACGCTGGAACGCCATACGGCAATTACACCAACGGAGTAAAAAATCACATCATCTGCTGCTTTCCATCCATGTTCTGCGCGGCGGACATCGAACGAGTGGCCACAAGGCCACAATGGATCTCGCACGCTCACGCAACGTCAAGTCATTTCTCCATAACCCCATCACTCCTTCCATAAATAGCACACATTCATTCATTACGAATTTTTACATGTTGATTTTACAAAGTAAATACATTAAAATAGAAAAAAACGGAAAATTTTGAGGTGTCTATTTGTGTGAAATGTTATTATTTCCACTAAAATGGAGTCTTTTCCTCGGGGCATGTTAATTCTACAAAAACGTAAAAAGTGTGTTTCAAATGTAAACCTCTTGTTATAATCCTTGATCTTCTAGGAGATGTAGAATTAACATGTCATAACTTGTCTGCTGTAGGTGTCACAACAATTCATTCCAACATTTCACTTTCATTGCCCTGAAGTGTCGCCATCGAGGACGCGTCCGGAATAAATGTGAAATTTATTCAAGAGGGAGCCACTGTTGCAACTAAGTTTAGCAATTTATTGCTCAAATACGTGCATAGTCCCGGTTTTTGTGTACTTATTATACAGGTTGAAATTGAAAACATGCGACAAATCGAAATGGGAGATTGTACTCTAATTGTAAACTAATGATGAGTACAATCTCCCATTTCGATTTGTCGCATGTTTTCAATTTCACCCTGTTTAGTTAACATATACAAGCTTCGCTTGCGATTCCGTCTGGACAGACATGAGCACCATTAATAAAATTTCTGCTCGTGTCTTGTATAGTTCAAAAGAAGTCACGGCGACTATCGCGTCATGTCAGTAGTCGTATAATCAATCTTAAAATAGGACAAACTCTAGATAAAAATACGTAAAACATTTTGTTACAAATCAAACGATCACTGTTTCGTTTATTGTCAGCTGACATCCATTTAGTGGCCAGTACGATGTCCTAAAGCAACCTCCGTAAACACGCTTTGTCTCCAGACATGGAAGGTGAATTCAGAAAAAAGAAAGAAAGAAAGTACATTTATTTAGCACAGACTAAAAGACACACAATACATCAGATAAAAAAACAAAAAATAAAGATCAAATACAAAGCGCAAAGTCCGATGTAAGTAATTGGCATGCATTTCAAGTGCGGTTACCACGGGGAGTATGGTGAAAAACAGACGTTTTTTCACATCTAGCAAGAAGTCTGTTCAATTATGCAATTAACCACATGACCACGGTGAACAATTCTAAATCTAAAAGATAATTACTTTCTAATCAAATCAACATCCCCACACTAATCCAACTTGTAATGAGCGAAACCACACTGAACCGCACACCCAACAAACAAACAAATTGTTAAAGTTTTACCGCTCCACCTCCCCTTAACCCCTTAAATAATTCCCTATCTATTTACTCTGCATCTGCTCTTCTGTAACTGATTATAAAACGAAATGCAAAATATGAATACATTCTGCAATTAAATATCTCGGGAGTCTGAGACAGTTATGTTTATTATAAAATTCGACAGAATTCAAAAGCCTTTCAGCATGAATGGGCGGACTTTTTCATGTCAATAGAGGATGCAATCACAAAAAAAAGATGTTTTGAAAAACTGATGGAATTTGTTATAAAACAATCTTTGTACCTACTAAAACAAAATTGGTTTCTCTTAAACGATTTCGTTTTGAAACTCAGATATTACATTAAAATGTAATAATCATAAAGGCTCTGTAACCACGTGTGTGTTTCGCTGAGCGTTTTACATAATTACTGGCTAATCACCGGCAGTTATTCCGGGTCATCTTTGACCGGCTGCTACTGGATGGTTAACGTTAACAGGGCAGCTGCCGAAATGTATTATAACTTAGTTAACACTCTACACACACACACGCGCTCGTGTAGCACTCAGGATCGATTGAATAGAGTGTAATTGACCATAAACTCTAGTAAGTGTGTGACGCATCGCCAACCTGCACCCTAATTGCGTAACACACAATCAATCGGAATCAGAATCATTTCGAAGCCAATTGCTAATCCATTGCTTCATAAGTTCGAAAAATTTGTCTTCAACACGTAAATAACGCAATGAATGTTGTTGAACTGTCAAAATGAAACCGATTCCGATTGATAATGTGTTACGCAATTGCCCCGCTGTTCACTAAGTCGCCTTCCTCGGCGCACTGGAGCAAGCGTGTGCACATAGATTTACAATTAATACGCTCGCTAATCTAGCTATAAAAGAGTATGAAAGGAAATGATCGTGTTAACTCAAGGATTTCAAGCTAAGAAACGACATGAAGTACTTAGGTACGTACTTACCTAGTTCGTAGAAAATAAATGAAATAAAAATACGAAACAACTGTTTCGTCTTCAATACATTACAAAACAAAATTACAAAAACATCTAACAAACACATTTCACGCGTTCCAAATTCGCTCGAATCTCTGCTAATGACAACATGCGTGAAAGTTCAAAACAATCACAGATGAATTTCAACAGTCGAGACCTTTGACACGCGCGCGTTTTCAATCATTCTCGTCGAATGGATTATCCAACCAGTATAGGATATGACAATTTATTGAGTTTGACGTGGAAATGGACAAAATATTAAATAGTTCCCATTTAAAACAATCGTGAATAAAGAAAGCGCGAGTTATTTAATAAAAATTGTAATGGAAATTGGTAATTCTTCGCGTCGTTCTCCATCTAATGCCCAAGTTTCTAGAAGCCACATTCTTATTGAAGTGAAAACTTCTTTAGGCGCGTTGGACATTTTTGAGATGGGGAAAAACCATTGAATTCGCGCCACTGTTACAGTAACCGACACCGCTTCGGATGTGTTCGGCTGTCCTCGAGATGTACTCGGTTTTAATATATTAGGTCCTTACATATGAAATTGGCGTTTTTCGTACTGGCCACTTTAATCACGAATTTCTCCTCTTTGGTAAGGAATTCCAAATTCAAATTTGTACAGCTATTTACTCATGTATTTGTGCTTCGATGACCGTCATTCATTTGTTTTTTTTCTTCTGTTTTTTCTGTTTGCGTCACTCATTTTACAAAATGGAAAATTTAAAATATCGCATTATTTACGAGTACGAGTTCCGCCGTGGCACTAGTGCTGCGGAAACGACTCGAAGGGTGAATGATGTGTATGGCGGTCATGTTGCAAAAGAAAACACAGTTCGTTTTTGGTTTCAACGTTTTCGTTCTGGAAATTTCGACCTGCAGAACAAGCCCCGTGGACGGCCTGAGACCCAAGTTGATAATGGAGAATTGAAGGCTATTGTGGAAGCGGACCCATCGCAAACCACGTCCGAGTTAGCTGCAGGCTTCGATGTTAGTGATAAAACTGTTTTAATTCACTTGAAGCAAATTGGGAAGATTAAAAAGCTTGAAAGGTGAAAAGCTTCACGACAACGCCAGACCACACACTGCGCAACAGACGGCTACCAAATTAGAAGAGCTTGAATTGGAATGTCTTAGACATCCTCCGTACTCCCCGGACCTTGCTCCAACAGATTACCATTTTTTTCGCAATTTGGATAACTTTTTGCAAGGGAAAAAATTCAACTCCGATGGGGCAGTCCAAATCGCCTTCAAAGATTTTATTGATTCCCGTCCGACTGGTTTTTTTAGTAAAGGGATCAATGAACTACCTATAAGATGGCAAAAGTGCATTGAAAACAATGGTTCATACTTTGATTAATTAAATATATTATATTAAAAAATATTCGACTTTTTGTTCCTTCCATACAAAACGCCAATTTCATATGTAAGGACCTAATATATCCGATATGTCAGTGAGTGATGGCAAAGTATTCTGTTTGTGTTTTGATTTCACTTCTGTCGGTACTCCCGAAGTGGCAGTGTTTTTTTTTGCTATAGTTTTTATTTTAAGTGCTTCCACAAGATGCATCGTAAGACTTCTTAAAACCTTTACGATTGTGACATTCTAAATGCATTTTCATGTAAAAGCATCGTGTCTAAAGGAAACTTCCTAGTTTATAAAAGTATGTCTAGTCTATCAGTTACTTCGGTCTTACATTGTGAAATTATAATTAGGTCACAGAATGATAATATAATTATGTCCAAAGACAAACAAACGCCTACACTCTACGCTATTCTCTCTTGGTACAAAAAGATAAACAAACTTTATACTGACATTTACACATTCATTTTCATGTAAAAAGGTTATCTCTATTTCAAAGGACATTACGATAAAAGCTATAAATATTATATGTATTTTAGTATTCAGCTTATAAATATGAATAAAAAAGGTACTTATCATTCAGAATATTTTAGTGTATATAGTGTCTGAAAACCTAATATGTTGTGTCTCTAATATGCTTGAAGAGGTTTCAATTATTTTCCCTAAAAATATCCTAAGGTACTGCTTAGGAATAACATGTTAAGACAATATGTTAGTATTAACTATAAGTAAACATGTCAATAAATAAATAATAATAATCCTTTGCCACACATAAAGTATCGAAACAATCTTAGGAAGAGGAAAGTAAACATAAAGGGAGGGAAGGGAAGAGCCCCATGAACTTCTTGCCTCCCGTACATTTTGCTGGAAAATTACGTCTCTATGCGTAAGCTTGATGAAGCGTTTATGGGCGAGAGTAGACAGCTTTGGGGAAGAACTTTGAATTTTGTTTTATTTACCCCGTTCCCCCCGCAGGTCCTCCCCCTTTAGGGCAAAAGCTGTCTACACCCATGCAAACAATAAGTAAGTACATTTTACAAGATTTTCTTGTTTTTCATTTCAGGGATACTTGTTATAATATGGCAATAAATCTAATACATATAATGTTAATATTTGAAGGGGAGTAAGCAATAAACATATTGGTGCTAGGATAGTGTAAATATTATATACCGACCTGGGGTGTGATTCAACGTCAAGTTCCACATTGATCTACCACAAACTCATTAACGTCAATCAAGTTAAACAATTCATTAGCTAAACAGCCAATCAAATCTTAATTTTCAGCAGCACCTGACTCAGTTCATATAAAACCTCATGAAGGCTGACGGTGAACGCGTTATATGAACCTGTGCGACACACGGAATACTAATCTGTGGATAGAAAATAATTTATGCTGGAAATGTCTTGTAGGCTTTTGAAGGTCAATGATTAGTTACATTTAACCTCCGAGGTATGGGTTTTTGCAAATCTTAATTATTTGCTTTCAAGAAAACTATTCAATACAGCACGTGTGCAAGTTTGTACATTAACCTTATCAAAGGCCATGATACGATGTGAAGTTTAAGTTCCTAAGTCAACAAATTTTGTATGTGAAACTAATAAACAGCGGCTCCCCTATAAACTGTTAATTAAAGTCAATGTTAGGATTATAGTCAGTTTATCGGCGGCAAGTGTACTAACTTGTATTAAGGCAATTATTAGTTCTAACACAGTGGTGGCCAGCTGAGCTAATTCACCGGAAAGTTAGATAATTCGGTTACAGTATTGATGTGTGGCCGGCTTTAGGTTTCATCTCAATGGGTCTTTTGGATGCAAATATTGTCGCTATGAGTTTTGCGGTAGACATCAGAGGGGCAATTCTCGTAATTTTAAGAACGTTCACTGTCTGATCTGTCTCAATCTGTCAAAAAATACTTCTAATTTCGCTACATTTTGACATTTGTTTGTCGCCGAGATGAAACTGCGACTAAATTTTGAACGTTTTAAATTACGAGAATTGGCCTTCAGAAAGAATTTCAGATTTTTCTAGTGAGAACCCTTCGATGTTAATTGAGAATACGCACAGACACTGGCACAGCATTTTTCTAAGTGGACTGTGGATTGCCATAGTATTAAAAGACTAGATTCTGCCCGCGACTTCGTCCGCGTGTGACTACTTGTCCCTCGACCCACCCTGTCACCGTCAGCATCGCCTGTCCGCAGTATCACTTCGTTTTCGCTTAGCGTTCTTTATTACTTTCGTTCTTTTTGCTTGGCTCCTAAGGGCTCTAGCGTGATTTAAAATAGCCTTAGGCCTTCCTCAAGATGTATGAAATGCGTGCTTTCTATTTGCAAGCCAGTTCGAAATTTAAATAAAACCTTTGATAAGTTACCTCTTTGGTTGCCGTGTTTTGGAGTAAAAGATCGTTCCATTTTCAAATAACACGACAGATATGAGTTTACTATGTAATTTATTTGGCCGCAAAACACGACAGATATGGATTTTCATACAACTTTTGCCGGCCGCTGCTCACATGTATTTGGCCAGTGCAGCAATTTCGATTTATCTCGAAGAAGGTTGTCAAAATAATGCTCTTTCCAAGCATGTTTGAGAAAAAATATTATCATTATCTGTTTGTTTCAGTACCATCGTACCTCTTTGATAACAAAGGATTTTGTAAAAGATTTTTTCACTTCTCATGCTCTAAAAGTTCGTCTTTATGTTGTGCTTAGGCGACATAAAATCGCTTTTTATGTTCTAGTGCATAAAGTAAATTTTTTTTCTAAGACTAAGGTAATCAGGCCCAACAGCCACACGCACAATAAAACTTCGCAGATTAAAGTCGTGATTTATTTCATTTTCTTTAATTTATACCACTTCCGTGTTTTCTATCGTTAATTTAATAAAATCAGGTAAAATAGTTGTCATTATTTATTTAAAAACGCAAAGAAACGTGTTTATGACTTGGCAGTATGAAGTACCCAAGTCGAATGACAAATGATGAAAAAAAAAATTTAAAAGTTTTTTGGCGGTGCTATCTGTGGTGGCGGGAATTAGCTATGCTTTGCAACATTTTTATTAATTATGTACTGTATACTTTATGCCTATTTCATTTTCTCGCAATCGAAGTGAAAAGCAGAGTGTACAACTCAGGCATAAACAAGCCATTTTACCCCTCGACTTTACTATCCACCCTCGCCTGCGGCTCGGGTGGATATAAACGTCTTGGGGTGAAATAGCTTCTTTTATGCTTTAGTTGTACAATCTACTATTATTTAAACAAGCTTTAATTGTATATTATGGTCTTCTGTTTCGTATTTATTTACTTACATCATTACATATTATATTGCTGCATTCATGGAAAACATTCTTTTTTAAATATTTATGATTCACTCCGAGTATTACAGAACAATTTTCCTGGACAGTGGAATCAAACTCATTTATTCTCATTTTTATTCGATTTTACAACCTTTTTTTGTACCTATGTACTTCTATAGTATTTTTGGGGTTCCGTACCTCAATAAGAAAAACCAAACCCTCGACACTTCGTAGTCCGTCTGTCAAGACCCGTTTTTTCAGAAATACATACAAATACAAAATTGTTTAATTCAATATAAAGTTGTTTCATTTTGTTGGTGAATGGCGCCTCCTTTTAAGCAGATAATGCCTGTGTTAGAAGACGACCGAAGACCTGGATTAGGTAATTATTCTTATGTACGAAGTTATATGCATAAATTTACTGCATCTCCGGCATTTCTATGGGAATTTTGATGATTCTTCGAGTCGTGTCTTCAAGTCTTCAATGCACTAGTGTTAATTGAATTTATGTGGGATAGGTACAACTAAAAAGTGAAAAATAAAAACTTTTTTACAAAAAAAACACAACCGACTTCAAAAAAAAACACTACAAAAATAACTTTAATTTCGGAAGTCGGTGTCAAAAAACGAAAATGCGGAACCAACGACACCGACTTCCGAAATTAAAGTTATTTTTCACTTTGTAGTGTTTTTTTTTTGAAGTCGGTTGTTTTTTTTGTAAAAAAGTTTTTTGTTCCATTTATGCTGCATATTTTGACACTCGCAAGTGAATAAAAACCTATAGGGTACTATCCATTGACCTAGAGTCGTTAAAGGCAAGAAGCAATGTCATGTAGCACAAGTAGGTACCTAAAGGAAAAAACCAAAAACCGTAGTTACATAGTATACCTACGTACGGAATCCTCGGTGTGCGAGTCCGACTGACCGGTTTTTTTTAACCTAACCCATACAAATCATAATATCTATTCAGCTTTCCCATTTAAACATTATATCTATCTACTTCAATCCCATCTATTGCTATCAATACGAATGCTGCGACAACTCCGATCAGTTAAAATAGTAGTTATACAATCAATATAGGTCAGAACCGGATTAAACAGTTAGCTTTGGCACGAATTTGATCGACTAACCGCGGAAAACCGCTCGCAAATTAAGCGATATGTTCGTCTGGGGTTGTCAAAGAGAAGGATTTATGGGAAACTGTAGTCTATAAATTATATGGGAATGGTACTAGGATATTGTACCATTCCCATATAAGTAGGATAGATAAGAGATAAGTATGCAGGATCGTCGGATATAGTTGAAGTTTAGTAAGAAACCGATGGATGTTGTCGATTGAAATTTAAATTGATAAATGAGCTGTATGTTTTCTATTAATAAAATAAAATTTTATTCGAGAACATCCATCGGTTTCTTATTAACCGGTCAAGCGGCGCGGTTCTTCGATCGGCGACGAAACAATAGAAAATCAATTGTGTCTCATTAGCGGCGCTTGACAGATTAAAATTCAACTATATCCAACGATCCTGCTTACTTATCTCTTTTGTTGACTGTACGTACTCATTTATATTCGACTATTTCCGTACTTTAATAAATGTGATATCTGCAAATGGAAAAGGATCAAAAGCCGTGAAGCTAGCTCACAAAGCTGTTTCCACATGATTTCGTATAGAATCTTCGTAGGTCTGCAATTCTGAATTGCAATAAACTACCTCGGTTTTGAAAAAGAAAAATCCATCTCTTTCCTAAAGCGATCTTATTCGGACATCCTACCGTAAGAAGGCTTTTGTAGCCTATTCCATTCTCCCGGGACATTTCCACCAAACAGTGCAAGCAGAATTGCATTGTAGATAAATTTAAAACGAATTTTATACTGAAACTCGCTGCCTATAGAACTGGTAAATAAAGGCAACATCTGTGTGCTGAATTTCAAATACACTGAACAACATAAAACGTTTCACGTATTTAAATAGCGAGCCAAATAGAAAAGACAAATCGATAGATGGTACCATAAACTTATTTTTATGGTTAGTACAGACGCCAGCACATCAAGCCACTACAATCTGTCAAATTTCTTTAGTAGATTTTCAACTTTACCCCTAAAGCATAAGGTTCAAACTTGATTGGGAAAATTTGACAGTTTCGGATAGCTTGATGTGCTGGCGTCTGTACAGTCACGTCTATAAGTATGTATACACTTGGCTTTATTCAAAGGCGATTTTCTCCTTTATTTTTGAATTAAATTTTATGTTATTACCAACATAGTATTTCCGAACCCATAGGTTTATGTAAAGTGTCGTATTTCACGTTGCATTCGTTATTTCACGAAAAAATCGCAATTGAAAGTTGCCAAGTGTTGACATATTATTGCTCGTGACTGTGCAACCAAAAGACGAATACAACAAAAACAAAAGATGTGTTTACTATTTGTTACAAGACCAAACCAACTATTTATTGAAAATTCAGTTGAGTTTAAAAAATGTGTAGCTTAAAGAGATGTTGTAGGTTTTTTAATCTCGCATACATTCCTTTTTGCAGCAGAAAAAGCTTATGTAGTCGGACATCGAATCCATTGACAAAGGCTCAGCAACGATATCCTTCCGCCGTTATGGACATGTTCCCTGAATCCCCACTGCCCGGAATGGGCAATTAACATAAACCATCCTAAATGTTACGGTTAAGAGAGCAGTCGAGCGTTCATGAGACACAAGTGATTTAGTTTGCGCAAAATGTTCAAGTTTGATGGCGGTCTGCGGAGGCAAAATATGACAGTAATATACACACATTATACAAAATTATTCCAATAAATACCTTGGTAAGTGTAGATTAACTAGCCCTTAACTAGAACATACTTTTTATTCGTATAAAAATGAAAATGTATTAGTAATATGTTTTTTTCTAAAAGTGAACGAAATACACTCAGTGATGATGATGAATGATGCTTTTGATTAAGAGCTCAACAAGGGTTATTCGCACTTCCTCCCATTCGCACTTCGTACCGTGGGGTTATAACAAAACTCAAGTTCTACTGGTTTGACCAAAACCACTACACAGACGATTACAGCTACTAAACTATGCCACCAACCCCCAAGTAACCAGTAATAAATACGTTACTGGTAAAGTTACACAATAATCGTTAATGTGAATGAAATAATCGACATCAGCAATCTATTAAAACAGTTCATACAATAAAACATACTTATCTGGGGATTATTCCGCAATGTCTCAGATAAACTCATCGCAACACAAACTTTGCGTCGTCATGACAGATATTGAAGTAGTCGACGACACTGATAAAGAGGTTTAGCGTCGAGGTTTGTGTCCAAGTGACAATGTAAAGTAAGAAGTTCGAGTTTCAGAGGCAAGATTTATCGGCGAGTTTACTTGACGTAACCGATTCTATATTAACGCCGGAATTGATTGCATTCACTTTGGTTTGGTCTACACTGCCGACCAGTTTAGATAATATATTATAGATAGATGTATATCACCGCACTTCGAGGAACAAATGGCTTCTAAGACACAGGCTTCTTGCCTAGTTTAGTTCATTCATAAATTGTCTCTGCTGTACAACTAAATCTTGTCATTAAATTGTATTGTTTGGTTTTTGTGCACAAATAAACATTTTATTTATTTATTTACAATCAAGAACTTGATTATACTTCATTTTGTTTCACTGAAAAGGTCTTTTAGTATTTTAATGGAGGGTATCCAATCGTTGATTTACCTAAATTAGAGGCCACTCAACTGTTTCGATCTAAACTTGAATCACTATAAAATCGAATCGGTCGGCAGTAATTGTTGCAAATCCCATAGAACTGACATTACATCCTCATAGAATTAAAATATAATGGGAACTATATTTTCTATCACCAAAATTTATATTTGTCATCAAGTTGTATCACCTAATAAATAGATCTATCGCCACGAAATATTTGTATCACCTAATAAATAGATCTATCGCCACGAAATATTTTCGTTCTCAGATAGCGGGGCTCCGTCGACATAGGATGCAAGAACGAGCGAAGGGCACCCCGAGGTTCGGTTTGGTTAGGTTACTTTAAACCCTTTACACAGAAATAGGGGTAGGTTACTTTAAACCCTTTACACAGAAATAGGGGCCCCGCGAAGCGGGGCTCCGTCGACATAGGATGCAAGAGCGAGCGAAGGGCACCCCGAGGTTCGGTTTGGTTAGGTCACTTGCATTGTTTGGTGACTACATTTTGGTGACAGATCTACTATTTGGAGGACAAACCCTATTATTTAAGAAACACAAAACTAATTAAATTGGTGATAGCTTAAATGATACCCAAATATAATATCTTAAAACTTAGTAACTGAGTTAAGTGAACGAAATGGGAGGAGACACATTTCATACATACCTATATACTTAAACTACAATAACAACGATCTAATCAGACTCAATACTGGGCAATAAATACTATCAATAACTTTATTAACGGTTGTTCGATAACATTCATCAATAGTGCGGCCTACCCTTTCATCGGAGCGATCTATTATTCAGCTGACCTAACAGACTTCACTAGCACTCCCATTATGAAATGAGATTTATTTTTTCGCACTTAGGGCACACATTTCAATGAATCAAGCAGCAATATTGGCTAATGGCACTCTATTCAAAGATAATATCCAGCAGAGTGACATCTTCATTTTCCAAAGCTAAGTACTGTAGTGTTTACCGTAACAAAACTCGCATTTTCGCTCCTGAGCAATCCTGGATCGGTGTTAACACAGGGTTTTGACGGTTTATTTCGTTTACACACCATACAGAATTTTTGTTCATAAATGGCTTTGAGTAGCTCCGAGCAGTTTTCATAACGGTTGTCAATACAAGCCATAAAGAGAAAACATTTCCTTCTAATAACTTAGCTGATTCGCCACCGGCCGACAACCACCTCATACGTGCACACAAACTAACAAGCTTCAGACTGTTTGATGCGGGATACTATGACGAAATAGACCGACTAAGTTTACTAACCATCGTTATTTGAACACCTGTATAATTTCCGTATTACAAGCATTTGCCTAAATCACTAGTGCAATGCTAATTGGCTAGTTTTGCAAACATTATGCTTGTCGCACTTAGGAGCGGCGCCGGAATGATACAAGCGCAGCTGCTCGTATTTGATGCTAAGCTTAATCAGCTTTACCAAGAGCGAGAGTGTAGAATAATATTGTGGAAACATAATATGGCAGAATCCAGAAGGCCAATTCTCGTAATTTAAAACGCTCAAAATCTAGTCGCAGTCTCATCTCAGCGACAAACAAATGTCAAACACTTGTCAAAATGTATGGAAATTACAGGTATTTTTGACAGATTGAGACTGAGATCAGACTGTGAACGTTCTTAAAATTACGAGAATTGCCTATTATAAAGAGGTAAAAGTTTGTAAGTTTGTATGTAGGGGGTAATCTCTGGAACTACCAGTCGGATTTGAAAAATTCTTCTTGCATTTGATAGCCCAATTCTTGAGGAAGGCTATAGGCTATTTAACATCACGCTATGACCCTTAGGAGCCGAGCAAAAAGAAAACAAATCAAAAAGAACGTTAAGTGATAGCGCGGGCGGGTGATGCGATACGACGGGGTGGCTCGGGGGAAACAAGAAGTTTCACGCGAACGAAGTCGCGGGCTGAAGCTAGTACTTAATATTATAAATTCGAAAGTAACTCTGTCTGTCTGTCTGTATGTTACCTTTTCAGTACTTTTCACGCCTGAACCACTGAACGGATTTAGATAAAATTTGGCAGAGAGATAGATTGCATCCCGGGAAGGACATAGGACAGTTTTTATCCCAGAAATTATCCTTTAAGGGGGTGAAAAGGGGGGTGGAAGTTTGTACGGGGAATCAATAATCGCTGAACCGGTTTAGATAAAATTTGGTATAAAGATAGTTTGAGTTGTGGGGAAGGATATAGAATAGTTTTTATCTCCGAAATTATCCCTTAAGGATGTAAAAACGGGGGTGGAGATTTGTAAAGGGAATCAATAAAAAAGGACTATAATACTTTTATCGCGGGTGAAACCGCGGGGCACAGCTAGTCAAATATATATTCAGCTATAGATGTTGATGATGCTTATACGTGACTTGATCTTACTTAATTTCCCTTCACATAAATCATCTGACGATGTAACAGTGTGATGACCCGCGTAACGTATTCCGGAATCCCACGTTTCCTTACATTTGACGTGCTATGATGTATAGTGCCCCCACGCGGCGGCGCGCGCTGAGAGCTTACCGACACTACTATCAGTTGATTCCGCTAAACTGACGAGTTCGAGAAATTGCGCCACGTGATATGTTTTCTGATATTGTCGGACATTTGATCATAAGTTATGTTATTACTTCATCAACCCTTTTCGAATTGCTTCAGCCTCTTTGGGGAAATATCATATTTGATGTATCGGAGACGTATTGACTGTGTTCTTACATTGTTTTCCTTACGGTATGTTTTATTATAAAGAACATTGCCAATACCTATTAGAGTCTTAATTTAGTTGACATCAGTAATCAACCGAGTATTAACGAAAGGCACAAAGTCAAACACCTATCAATGTTCTTGAATTCATTTTCGCATTATCACACTATTATAAAGGCGAAAGCTTGTGAGAGTGTGTGTGTGTGTGTGTTTATATGTTTGTTACTTCTTCACGCTCAAACGGCTGGATCAATTTTGATAAAATTTTGTATGGAGGTAGCTGACACCCTGGATTAACATATAGGCTACTTTTTATCTCGATATTCCCACGGGGTCGACATTCACGCGGGTGAAACCGCGGGGCGCAGCCAGTTTATGAATAAAATCGACATCTTTTTCGTGCGTTATATTGCATCACTACCATAAACAGCGAATTTTCACACAAAAACAAAATCCCAGCAATAATTATTGCAGAAAGTTTATTTAGTTTGAGAGAGAGAATGCGTTGATGACGGCTTCGTGGTGGGTCTTTTTTGTCGCTGTATTTTCAACCGGTTCCAATTAATTCCGGTTTTTTTTTACAACTTACAAACCACTAAAGCTTAGTAAATAAAACGGTGGAACGCAGAGCTAAAAAGCTTATAGGCGACGAGACGTTGGTAGCTACGCTTCCCAGCCTGGCTCATCGGCGTAATGTCGCTTGCCTGACGGTCTTCTATAGACTGTACTACGGAGAGTGTTCGCAGGAGCTCCACGACCTGATCCCACCATCGCCCTTTTACCACCGGACAATCAGACGTACTGCAGCGTACCATCCGCACTTGGTTGATATCCCGATGAGTCGTACTCGGCGCTTCTCCTCCACTTTTATTATGCGCACAGCCAAAGTGTGGAACTCTCTGCCGGCATCTGTGTTCCCTCCCACATTTAACCCGTCTGCCTTCAAATCAAGAGTGAACAGGCATCTTCTGGGCACGCTCGTTCCATCATAGACCTCATCTATCGCTTTCCATCAGGCGTGATCGGGGTCAAGAGTGCGCCCATTTAGCAATAAAAAAAAAAAAAGCTTTAAGCTACAACAACGTGTTTAAACGGTTTGTGTTGTTTTTAACCAGAACGGGACTAAATGTATCGAAATCCCTACGACAGCAAACAACACAACAACATCCCTTTCAAGCCAACGACTCACTTGACTAATCATAACAGACTAGATACTTCAAAACATGAAATTCAGAAATATTCAAACTTCCTGGAGCCAAAACCAGGGGTAAAGTTTTACATACGCGATGAGAAAAGTTATTTCGTTCATTTACATAATTATGGAAACAGGGCATCCGCGTATGTACGGATATAATATCTACGAATCAGCATTCGACGTCTCTTTTAAACACAGGCTTACAAGTATAGACGAAAAGAGGTAGCAATATTTTGAATTTCATAACAAACTTTCAAGGAGTTTTGTGGATGATCGCTTGATTTTGTAATGAGCTAAATGAGTTTGCTTGTAATTAACAGCACCAAATGCTCATTGCTTATTCCAAATTGGCGTGTCTTTAGATACCGTTAAGTGATCCGACTTAAACCCTTTTAATCCTCTTAACGATTTTCATTAACAATTTCAATTCCTCCATGTTTTACTTACATACCATCCCGGGAAATACATCTAGATGAAAAGGTCGTCTTTAACCTTTCGTATGCTTAAACATGGATCCACGCGAGACGCAATGGCTTTTTAATTGTGTCTGTAATTACGGCACTCAACCGGTTAAAGAAAATATCAATTTAAACTAGCTGGAAACTGAAAACGTATTTTCTTGCGATATAATTTAAGTTACGTTGAAATTAAATTCAGACCGACGTTGTTTTCAATGCCTGCAGCGTGTTTTAAATTAAAATAGTTAAACCAATTAGTGCCTAGTTATAGTGTAACTTAATTCTTATGAATGTTTAAAGATGGAGCCATTAAATACGTTTAGGCAATTGGCACACTGCTGCGTTTCTTTGCTAAGCTTTGTGTGGGATACGGAGTCAAATTCCACGCGCGTGAGAGCGTTTTTTATTGAATTTGTATGTAAAAAAATCACGCGTGTGATTGCGTTATCTACGCCCCGCTGCGTGATGCGGTGCAGTGTGAGAATCGACTTAGTGTACCATGGAGTACAGAATAACATCTCTACTTTGTTAGCATGATACTTTGATTTCATATCACTTTTACTAAGCCCACAAAGGCCCAAACCCACCTTGTTAAGAGTAAAGATTATTTCTACTCGCATAAAATGCACAGCCCTTGTACTTATAATTACTGTCTCATTTATCATTCGTGACTTCAAGTGACGGCCATGTGAACTGAACCCAGCTTTACATAAATATAAATATGTAAGCTGTCACGCCCTTTATACCTGGAGGTAGTACGATTTTATTTACATTTTGAATTTTTATTTATTTAATTTTTTGCTTGAGTACGTATGGTTATTTTTGTTTTCTTGGTATATTGGCGTGGCTAGCTGACATTTAATGGGAAATAATTTAATTTAATGTTCTGTGTATTGTAATGTTAATTACTTTGCACACCTAGTATTGTATACAATCAAGTATTTTCTATCTGAACAGACAGCTGTGCTGCTGAGGAGTTTGTTGAACTTTATTGCGCCACGTCTTCTTCCCAGCGAAAACACTAAGAAGTGGTGAAGGGCGGGCGTTTTTGGGACTGTCTTTTCTAATTTTGATGTTCGACAGTGCTGATTCTCAGCCTAATTTTAATAAATGACTTTTGATTTCATTTCATTTCATTACTTATTACAAATTTTTCAACAGACCGAGACTCAGGAAACTACTGAGCGTAAATTGTGAAAAAATTCGAGTTGAAGAAGTTATTAAATACCTAGGTTATTTCATCTTTCTATTCGCCCTACGTTAAAACGTATTGGCCTATTGCCAAATACAATAGGCCAAAGGTTATCAATATTTTATACAGGGTGGCAGAAACATCGACGCGTAACCTGTCACCACGGATTTAGTACATGATTCTAAACTTCCCTGCGTTAAGTTTTATTATATTTATTCGTGTTATCAGTATGTTTTCAGTACCTATCTAGTATACCTATCCTACACTATTAGGTATATGCACGCTGCGCTCAAAAAAGTAAGTTTAACCGGTCAAGCGGCGCGGTTCGTCGATCGGCGACGAAACAATAGAAAATCAATTGTGTCTCATTAGCGGACCTTGACAGATTAAGTACGTGATTGTTTTCAACATTCATAATTATAAGTTCCTCATCTAAATTCAAAGAAGCCCTCGGTAAAATAGAATCCTATTACCTACACAAAGAAAACACTATACTCTGGAAAGTAATAATAAAAGCGAACAAAGAGTTTTGCTTAAGTAAACTTCTTGTTGTATAATGCGTGTCTTGAGACTTGAGAGTTTTATCCGGATTTTCAAACAATCTGTGCTCTGGGAATTATCAAACGACTCAGCACTCGACCAGGCGACGATAGAATGCAAAAATGTTCGATGTTTTTACAAATCTGGTTGTTTTAAGATGTTTTTTTAACTATTTTTAATAACGATTAGGATATTAGATTTTATAAAACAGTTGAGAAGTTCAATGTTAAACTTTTGTGGAAATATTGAGTCACTCTTTGCTATGACACGTTAGTGCTACGACAGCGTAGCTCCCGTAGCCTTCGCGTAGGCGTAATACGCCTGCAACGGAACATAATATAATATAATAAGTATAATAATAACTCGTGCAAACTATAATAATTTACAAAATAAACATACAGAGTCAAATGTTTTTTTTTTTGATTCTGTACTTAGTACCTACTTGGCCCCGAGGGCACCCCAGTTGTTAAACATGTTTCACTGTTTGAGATATATGTTTGATTAATTATTTAAGATATCAAGAGGATTGGTCGCTCTGAGACTTATCTACCTTGTTTGACGAAGGCTAAACATAGGCCGAATCACGAGATAAACCCGCTACTAATCGTCCCCTGGACTGATCTCAAGCGCTTATAAACTAGTATTTATGTTTACCATACATAAGTAGCTCAATGTTAAAAATATGTAGTTATAAAAGCTATTCCGTGGAGAGTGTCGTCTCTTTGATCTCCGGCCGCCTCGAGCAACTCAGAGCCGCTCACGTCACTGAGACGCGGCACATACGATACCTGGTAAGACACACGACATTGTTTAAAGTTAAAATAAGCTTTAGCTAAAAGTAGTATGATTTAACTACATTGCTTCTTAAAAAACTTTGAAATCATGCTACAAGCCCCCTGAAAAATATTATAATACACTGAAGCATTACCTAACATTTAGCCGCGTCTCGTTGATCTAACTAACTTAGCATAATCGGCCATCTTAAAAAAATAATCATCTTAGGAAAAGCGCTGAGAAAAGTAGAATAAAGTTCCTTTCCGTCCATGTTTCATTTCTAGCAATCAGGGTCAAAAAAAAATCTCATTGTAAGTTGTTCGGTGAGGCCACCGTCCAGTCGCACAACTTTCTTGTAAATAAGTTTTTCCCCCAATTTCCTGTCGCTTCGATGTCGTTGCTTAAAAAAACTAAATCCTTTTGCAGTTAACTTAAAGTTCGATCCTCAATATAAGGCGATGTGTTGGGCGCGCGTCCAACTGCTGATATAGACATATTATAACTTGCATACTGGCTCTGCCTTTTCTTCTCGCTCACATAAATAACTAGGACAGTAACAGTAATATTCTTACAGTACAGTCCGCAGCGTGTCTTTAGAGTAAAAAACGCTTTTTACACTGAAATGGTCGGAAGCAAATCTTGTACTACTATAAGTATTAAGGGAAGGTTCACCGTCAATGTTGTTCTAGTTGAAATACATTGAACGCCATTCACCTCGCCTCTCCTCTTCCTTCGCCTTTGACTATGATTATGTTAAGCGCCTAAGATTGCACAGTATTTTTGTAGTTTTGTTGTAACGTACGTGCGTCTACGGAGTAGGGTTGCCGCGACACATTCTGGCTGTATCAGGACTCCACATAATGGTTATTTTGGCCCACAGCTTATTGGGTATGTGGCAGTTGTGGCCAGCCCAGTCCCACTTCAGCCTAATGACTTTTTTAACGGCGTGACAAGAGAAGCCAGTGGTTCACATTAGCCCTGGATCAAAAGAACTGGAAGTCACGGTTAGAGATCGTTGCGCAGCAGTGGAATGTACCTAACAGTACCTATGTCAAAAAATATGTAAAGTATGTTGGGGTAAGATCGTTGCTGTGGTAAGACCGTAGGAATCAAATTATTTGCCTGCAAAATTAAATTTTGCTCTGATCTTCGTCCTAGCAGAATAAAAATAATGATGGAGAACACCAATGTTTATTACTGCATTAAGAACATTGCCTCATTAGGTGGGAATTTGATTCATACGGTCTTCTACCAGTGCCGATCTTACCCCAACATACTTTAAACAGTGTTGTAGTTCTTTGAGCTCCTGAAAGTGGCAGTATGAAATGGTCTGTGCCATCTTGAAGCAGTAATTACGTGAGCCTAGTGTTTAATTTAAATTTTTTTTCAATATAATTTAAATTGAATTTCTCTGGAACATGATGATAAAACACAAGCGCGGATTCACAGTTGGGAGCACGATGGGCATGCCCACAACCCTAAGACTTGTGACGTCACACTTTCACGGTCTATTGAGATCGATAAGCTGATGATATTATATCCTATATCATGCCTTAATAAAATAAAACAAAAATACAATGAATCGTGCATAAAATCTTGGTCAGGGCGTCATATATTTTGTAAACATCTCCTTTGTAGGAATGCACTATATCGATCATGGGCGAGTTCATACTTCGACTCGCGCTTGGCCGGTTTTCGGGTGGCTGTGACCACGGCTTTTTTGAGGAATGGATCCGCGCCTGATAAAACAGCAGTCATTTAATTTAAATGTACGTCTTCTTCAATTAAATTGTACCCAATTATTACGTGCTTATTGTCATGGCCGGTTAGGTATCGGTAAATTAATACTCATTGATCGTCCTCCTATATACGTGGGCTCCGGTAATCAACAGATAGCGAGTAAATAGAAATTCCCTTCGCGAGCAACCTCTGAATTAATTCAATAAGATTTGGGTCACTAGTTAATTAAATACCTGCCCTTAAAACACGTCCTCTGTGCAAATACTTTTTGCAAGGCGATTTTATTAAAGGCAATGACAGCGTGTTGTGTACTTCAACGGAAACTTGTTACTTCTTACGGAAATAGAAAAAAAAATACTGCAAAAGAAAAGTATCTAATGAAAAGTTTGACTTCGTAGGAGTACACTCGGCGAACTTAAAATTGAGTTGGAATGAGTTTTGTTTGGTACTAGAATGGCGCAGTGACGTATCAACATCCACCTGCACCCTAATTGCGTAAAACACTATCAATCTCAATCTGAATAATTTTGAAGGATATTGCTAATCCATTGCTTCATAATGTTCGAATATTGTCTACTCAACAACGTAAATAACGCAATGAATGTTGTTGAACTGTCCAAATGGTAACCGCCACGCACTCAAGTGTTTGAAGGTGAAGAAAAGAAAATCAAGGAAAAAAGAAATGATAAATTTTAAATGATTTATTTTCTCTAAGTAGGTTTATACAAACACTTTTACACGTCAATCATATTTTTTAAGCTAGATGAGGTCGGCGTTTCCTATCTGACTACTCTGAGAAGAACGAAACAAACTCTGAGGTCACAGTCTCTTTTAAATTCCAGACAAAATCTTGGTCAGATCATGTGAAGACCTTGTAGATTGGTGTCTGAAATGGTCTTTTGAGAAAAGAACCACACTGATTGAGCGGACCTGTCCAGTCAGTGCACGCATTTGTCAAAAATCGTGCAGCTCAACTCAAAACTTTCATCTATCAATAAAACCAAAGCTCGAGTCAGCTATTCCCTTGCTAACTCTTGTAACGTTTGAAGATTTTTTTGATTACGCCTACTTAGGCCTTCAAGGTTTCTTGAGCAACCCTCACATCTTTATTACTACGGCCATTTTAAGGGTCTGAGTATCTACACCATCACTGTACCCTTGTCAAAAGACGGTGCATTACCTACCTTATTATAGACTGTGATGGTGACGCATAAAATAAAACCTAAGGCCCTTATTCATAATCCTATTTTATCTCTATTTTAGCTAAAATAGGTTTATAGAACGTTTGTCTTTATCTGTCACGTTGTCATTTCTGTGTGTAAGAAAGAGACAAACCCCATTTTAACTAAAATAGGTTTGATAAGTTTTACGAATAAGGGGGTATATATATAAAACAAACTATACTCGATCATACTTCATCACTTTCAGGATTAGTTTCTATGTAAGCTGGCCGCAGGGTTTTACCTAATGGAGTTTAATAATAAAAGCTTTTTTCACCGAACTTTTATACCTAGAATAAGTCTTATGCGGAGAATAAATTTTGAATTTTTGACAGTTTTTCTGTTCTAGAACTGTCAGATGTCAATTTTATTCTACGGATAAATGATATCTGATTTTGGTAAAAGCAGCCCTTAAAGGGACATAATATAAAATCTTAAAAAGTTGAGGTTCAATCAAATATTTAAATGACATCCTGGCCAATTGTAATAAAAAAATGTAAATGAAAAAATACCTAATGGCATTTTAATATTTTTTAAGTGGAAGCGACCAGTGTTTCTTAGTGCAAATCCAATATCGGTTGCATCTTTTTTTTTTTTTATAAACCTTTTTACTATAATAACCACACTGTTCGACAATTTTTAATTTCCATAGCTCGATTAAAAAATTTCATTCAGCCGATAATCGAAATAATAAAAATAAATGTAGAAACTGAATAATAACTCTGTGTTATTTTTTTTGAAGATTTATTTATTTTTAACCGACATCAAAAAAGGAGGTTCTGTATTCGACCGGTATGTATGTTTGTATGTTTGCGATTATCTAAAAAACTAATGATCCGATTTTGATAATTCATTCAATAATGTGATCTACATATTTTCAGGAAGGTTTTAGTATATAATATATTAGGTAGTTATTCTTATGTACGAAGTTATATGCATAAATGTACTGAATCTCCGGCATTTCTATGCGTATTTTGATGATTCTTCTAGGCGGTGTCTTCATTTCTTCAATTTGTGTGGGGCAGATACAACTAAAAAGTTAAAAATAAAAACTTTTTTACAAAAAAAAAAGGTATGTATTATGCTAAAAATTATTAATTTGATCAATAACTCTAAGATTGATTAATTTATTATTGTAGAAATCTGGGACTTATGTTTTTTACGCGATTGTTGTTTGCGTATTGGCGGTATAGGTGGCCAAATATTAAACTTGTGTGTCTGTAATCTTGTCACTTTTTCGAATGACGATGACAATGCACTCGCTCGCCTGGCAGCTATCCAAACTACAGGTTTATACAGGATGTTACGGAAAGGGTATATCAATACAAACGGGTTGAAGAGTGTATCTGGTCTAGAATCTCTGTACAAAATTTCAGCTCAAAAGCAGTAACTTTGAAAATGCTTAATATTTTTTTATTTCGATAGTTCATTAAATTGAAATCATAACAAACGTGTCACCGCACTACGAGGGTCATTATCCATTATCTGTAGTGTGTCTGTGCGCCTAGTACAGGCACATCACGCCGCCGCGCGCCAGTGCAACGCCGTGATGTCGAAATAAAAAAATATTAAGCATTTTCAAAGTTAATGCTTTTGAGATGAAATTTTGTACAGAGATTCTAGACCAGATACACTCTTCAACCCGTTTGTATTGATATACCCTTTCCGTAACACTCTGTATACAATCAACACGCTAGCTGAAGTACTAACTTGAGAGGGTCGTCATAGAACTGCGGATGTAGGTAGGTATTTCATTCACTAGTTTAGCGAGTCGACGATTTGAACTTGTATAGATTTCCTGTTTTAATATCATTTTACAGTGATTTTACCATAGATCACAGTTCATAATATTATGAGTGTGGAGTGAGTGTGTCCGTAGAGTTATTAAAATTCCTATAACTAAATTATTAAATCTTAACCTACTTTATTTACTATCTGAATAACTCTAAAAACACTTCCGCTCATCGGAAACAGTCCTTTCCCATTACAGAAGAGATTACGCAATAATTTCGTAAAAATCCGTGTCGC
This sequence comes from Amphipoea lucens, assembly GCA_947508005.1. Taxonomy (NCBI): domain Eukaryota; kingdom Metazoa; phylum Arthropoda; class Insecta; order Lepidoptera; family Noctuidae; genus Amphipoea; species Amphipoea lucens. The sequence goes on along the minus strand of OX382373.1, from coordinate 6,117,806 downwards.
CTGAAGACTAGCGTTCCAAAAGCTCATGGATTCAAAAGTGCTGTGGAACTTGCTCGCCTCTGAGAACTCGTAAATATTGCCGCACATTCGCATATAAAACTCATCCACCGTAATAAGTGGCTTTTATTGATCGCAAATAAAATGCTAAAACCTCAACACAACCTTTTGCAATTCAAATGTTTTCATTATCGCTCATCATTTTCATCATTACGATTACAACTCGATAAAATTTTAAATTTTAATTTCTTGAGGCATATATGCCTCAAGAAATTGTCACTATATAGTTTGCCTCTGCGCACATAATCGTGTCGTGGTAACTTCTGTCGCTATTATTTCGCTTATCTACATTATCTTACAACATTACATTACTTAAGCTTATTAACAATTTCGGCTTCCAGTTTGCAAGAGGGATAAAAATAAGTAATTCCTTCGTCTTCGTCTGGAGATTTGCCAAATCCACCATCGTGTCTAGTTCGGAATTCTCTTTCTTTGTGTAGAGTCCAGCGTCGGCGAGGCTAACAAATTTCTTCATGTATAAGTAATTCGACAAGGCGTTTCTTTGACGTATGTCTTCTTTGTTGTTGAATTGAGAATGAGGCTGCAAAAGGAGCGGTAATTGTTATGGTGACTTGGTAACTTTAGGTGCTGCGATAACATGTTGAAGCGTTTCGTTAAGAAGAAAAAGAAAGGTTTTTATAAAGTTACGGGGGTTATATCACGGATATATAAAAGACTGAAAAATTTATTTCAGCCAGGAAATATTTTTGACTGTCAAAAGTCTAGAATTTCTAGAATAGGTTACAAAATACATTTCCGAGACTAAGTACAGGGGATGAGGGGCCCGTGGCTAAAATAGAGGGGCGCGTGCCTAAATAATAACAGCCGCACAGGTCGGTCGATCAGGTTAAGCTACGCTTGCCGCGGTTGTTCTGTGGATGGGTGACCATCTTTACATACTAAGACCCCTCCGTGCCTCGGAAAGCACATTAAGCCGTTCGCTCCGGTTGTCACTCGTGGATCTTTGACAGTCGTTACGGGTCGTCAGAAGCCTGAAAGTCTGATAACCAGTCTTACCAAGGGGTATCGTATTACCCAGTAACTGGGTTGTGGAGGTCAGATAGGTAGTCGCTCCATGTAAGATACTGGTATTCAGCTGCATCCGGTTATACTGGAAGCCGACCCCAGCATAGTTGAGAAAAGGCTAGGCAGATGATGACTAGGTATTTTAGTGAGGTAAGAATCCCACACTCCCCGACTCCCCGGAGTTCGGGTGCCTTTTGAAGATTTCCCCCCGACAAGAAAAAAAAGGTACCTAGGTATATGTAGGCAACCTACCTACATCTAGTCTGAGAAATATATTTAGGTACGGTCTCAGAAATAATATTCTGTACATACGAATGTATATCTGAAGCTTCAGTGTTCAATTTTAGCTGGTTGTAAAGTTGGGATTTTATTTTCAGGTTCAGAGCCCCGTGCTGGTGGTGGAGCTAAACCTGAACAGACTCGAGGGCACACAGCTCAGGGCGCTGGGCCTGCTGTCCGTGTACGGGTTCAACGTGACGTATGAGGTGCGAGGAGCAGCGCAGTCGCCGGGACCCACTTCATGCAGCGCCATCGAGTGCAGACTACTGGGTCATTGCTACGCCAGGCGAGATTATCAGTGAGCAAAAATGAGTAAAATAACTACACAATCTATAGGAATAAGTTTATTTCAATTTACAAGATACGTAATATTTACAGAATTTAAAAGGCTAACAGTCTTAAAATTATAGTAACAATATGTACAAGTATGTATATAAAAAGGAGGGAAATGGAAGGAGGAGAAGGGAGGTGGGGGGCGAGTAGATTACTATACCAAAAGTCTTTAACAAGCTGTAGCACAAGCCAGTAAGAAAGCATAACAAACAACAATAACAACAAACAACAAAGCAACAACAATATAATATAGTCAGCGTCATACACTGGTAACAAAATTATAATATACCTACACGACACAACCTGGTTGCGAATTTTTCCACGCCATTATTTGCAAAATTTATTGCTGACTCCAGAATATTTTCCGCATCGCAGGGAGTTTTACTGTTCGTGTTTTGAGGGTTACTCCGGAGCGGACTGCGGAGAGGGTCCGCTGTGCCCGAGGACCTCCAACATGTGTAAGAACGGCGGCACCTGCAGGTAAGTGAACCCAATGACGTTCTGTTTGCCATCGTTTCGTTCAAATTTTCTCAAAATTTACGAATAAGGTTGTTACCAGTTTCCTCGAATTCCTGCAATAATAAATGTTTAAGTTTTTTGAAGTAGTATAACAGGAAAATGTGTAGAAAACACTACAGCTTTCTGTTTTTTTTTTTTTAATTCCGGAGACTGAGCCACATCTGTACGTAAGGGCCACAATTTAGCTTATTGAAACAATTTCCGTTTTTGCGTCATGTATCCTCAACGTCGTTGGTTTTCTTTGTTCTGGAATAAAAAGGGGTTAGATTTCTGGCACATTTATCAATGTGGACAGAAGTTTTGTGAATGTGTATTTTCTGCTAAAGGCACTCCTCTAAAATGTTTATAATACATCAACTGTTAGATGTTATTCATCCAATCATAATGTACAAGCTATAAAGGATGTTACGGAAAGGGTATATCAATACAAACGGGTTGAAGAGTGTATCTGGTCTAGAATCTCTGTACAAAATTTCAGCTCAAAAGCATTAACTTTGAAAATGCTTGATATTTTTTTATTTCGACATCACGGCGCTGCACTGGCGCGCGGCGGCGTGATGTGCGTCTACTAGGCGCACAGACACACTACAGATAATGGATAATGACCCTCGTAGTGCGGTGACACGTTTGTTATGTTTCAATTTAATCAACTATCGAAATAAAAAAATATTAAGCATTTTCAAAGTTACTGCTTTTGAGCTGACATTTTGTACAGAGATTCTAGACCAGATACACTCTTCCACCCGTTTGTATTGATATACCTTTCCGTAACAGCCTATATGTATCGACAGACAGATGGGCCCGGCCGCCGTGAGCTGTATCTGTGCGCCAGGCTACACGGGCGACCTGTGCGAGGCTCAGCTAGCACCACCCGGTCAGAAATATTTTATCATTTCTAGCTTTTCTTTTCTTAAAATCGGCACTGTCTCAGTCAAAATGGGTTCTTTGTTATGCCACTATTTCTATTTTCGCATGAAATTAAATTAAAGATGAACCTAGAGTTACAACTTGTAATAATAATGTCTTGCTCGTTATCATTATTCGTGCGAATTTTGTTTTAGAGTGCGGTATAGAAGAATGTGCAGAAGTTTGTAAGGAAGGAACAGGTTGTGACTGTAACCCGAAGGATGCAGACTTCTGTGAGTATTCACATTAAATGTGACAAATTGTCAAGCGTAAACTGCTGCGATTGGCTGTTGATAAATCATTCAACCTATCACAGCAATTTACGCGCGCTGGCCATTTTGTCACATCAATTTTTACACACACTTTGCTTAACCTTTAAATGTAACTCATTATAGTTTTAAGTTATTTTGTTTGTATAAAAATAGTAAAATAGAAATAAACAAGTATTTATAAGTACTACTAATGCATGGAAGAGCGGAGTCTCCTAATACAGGCTTTATACGCTTTTTTTTATGGATGGGAAATCATCAAATGACCCCTCCCTCTCAGGGTGGAGCGGAAGGGAGTGTCAGACTCTTACTGACTAAAACCCATCCGTGTTCCTTCCTTAGCTCTTTATGTTCCGGGGTAGCGGTAACCCTTTCGGACAATCCCGCACCCCCGGCAGGCTTCGGCCCTGGCAGGCCCCTTCCTTTTTGCTGACATATCTTTGAGGCGCGTGTGGAACACGTACGCGCCGTCCGGCAGGGGCCTGGTCCTGATCGGACGGTGAGCTAGGCTTTATACGCCGAAAAGGAGGTTCTAATCACCACTGATGTAATATGAAAACTTGTTGTTTCCAATAAACCTTTTTTCATTTTATTTTTCATTAATTTAGCGATAATCTTCGTTAAGAAGCTAGCCCTAAGTATCTCAACATTTCTATGTTATGTTGTTGATAGCATCAGCACGATTTGAAACAAGACTGGATGTAGTGGATCAAGCAGGTGTAAACATATCTCAAGAAGTCATAAAACAGGTATTTTCTGATAAATAAAACCACAGAATAATTATAACTTTTTCAGAGAGAAAATTCATTTAAAACAACTTTCTTTTTTCTTTCAGTTAACAAGCTATTTAAAGGCTGCAAACATTACATTAGAAGATGAAATAGAAATTCTAAACATGAGGTAAGTTTCTGTTCACTAGGTACTATTGGTGTATGTAAGAAGGCCAATTCTCGTAATTTAAAACGTTCAAAATCTAGTCGCAGTCTCATCTCGGCGTCAAAAAAATATCAAAAACTTGTCAAAATGTAGGGAAATTAGAAGTATTTTTTGACAGTTTGAGACTGAGATCAGACTGTGAACGTTCTTATAATTACGAGAATTACCCCTCTAATCTGTGTATCTGTCAGTGCCGTGTCTGCGAGCGGCACGCGCGGGTTGTGGGTGCGCGTGTGGGGCGTGCGGCGCGAGGCGGGCGCACTGCGCGCGGCTCTGGCGCACATGCGCACACAGCACGTGCGTCTGCGCACCGACACGCTGCACTTCAACATGCAGCCTGCATTTAGCTTGCACGTGAGTACCTACTTATATTTAATTAATCTGTTGTCGCAAAACAATCATTCTCGAGACGTCCTTCTGTAGGATCTTGAACGTGACAAAATACTATTACATCCTCACTTAATTCACTTCCAAGACTCACGACCATAACGACACCATCAATCTTGCACGCAGCGAAATCAACTTAGGAGCAATCATGTGCTTTAGGGAATCGGGGAAATCTTAATTTGATTATTTCTAATGACCATCTGCACTTGATGAAAAAAATCGCTCGAATTCCATTCCTGATAGAGGATGAAGGTTTGGGAAGGTTCCTTGTCAAAAAAAAAAGGTTTTAAACGGTTTGCGTAGAACGTTCCAACAAAATAAATTGAAACAATTTGTCTAACTACTCTATTTTTCATATATGGGCTTAGACAAAATTGCTCGGTTTGAGTAATCTGGAGTCGGCACTCCGAAAATTTGGGGAAACCGCACACGGGATACATTTGATCACAAACTACCAACCATGGTGTACGAGTACGTTATGTTTATGAAAATCCTACGCCTTTGATCGCTTAATTTTACGAGTACTTATTTTACGACTCTTGAAGTCAAATTGAAGTGAAATTATTAAGGTAATACATATTTTGAAATAACCGCCATGTGTCATGGAGTCATAAGTTGGCGCAGTAATTAATTCGCTAAGCGTCATCTGAAATCTGTCGTCCATGGAAGGGTGATGAAAAACTTAATTCCGTCAATTTTTTTAATGATTTATCCAAATTAGCTTATCTTGTGAAAGTGATTATTTATAGGATCAAAAATAATCTTCTGATAGCCGCAGTGGGGACCCTTGACTTGGAATATAGAACCAAAACTATAGTTCAGTGAGCAGACATGATGTCGTTCTTAGTTATGTAAAGTCCCCGGATGATGGTTTTTGAAGTCGGCCTATGTTTGATCTATTTTTAGAAAGGGCACATTCAGGCTCTGTTTTCCCTCTTGCGTGTATTTCATAACAGTATTAATTGGAATTTTATTATTATAAAGACGGGAATGTGGTAACATGCCAACCCACGGCGGAGTTCAGTACCTACAAGGTATTAACATTCTTAGCGCGGTAAGCCTAATTGAAAAAGTTTGTGGAGATGCCTTTATTTTAGTCTCCTACGCAACTTGAATACCCCTGTGTGTGTCGCAGCTAACTGGTTAAATTAGCCGTTTAGTTAACCGCCTGGCTTTTGGAAGTAGTGCTCGCTTCGCTCGCACGCGGTTGTTCACAGTTCTAACCTAACCTAACCCATTTGGTCGGGGTGCCCTGGCTTAATTACTACGACCAATTAAAGAAAAAGAAAGAAAATACATTTATTTAGCACAGACTAAAAGTCACACAATACACCAGATACATACATCAGATAAAAACAAATAAAAAAAAATAAAAATAAAAGTCATATAAAAAGTGTAAAGTCCAGAGTCCAGTGTGTGTCCAGGCCAGTGTGTGTGTGTGTCAATTCGGCTCTCGTGTGATTGGTTACAGATCCAACTTAAACTATAATATTGAATATCATTCAGGCCGTTAGTTGAACGGCTGCCGTTTAGTTAAAAGGCTAGGCGGTTAACTAAACGGGTAATTAAACCAGTTGGCTGCGATCATAGATATATTTTACATTTCTATGGCTGCGACATATGTATACCGTGGAAGCCGACTGCTACGTCACTGGCTGCTTTGGTGTTTTTCTATAGCCTTGACTTATTAGATCATCCTGGCTCAATATAACTTTGTTGTAAAGATTAAAAAAGTAAATTGACAACTTGAAACTAAAAATCCCAAAAATAAAAGACAAAATCTGCAGCAGTAAGCTTGAATCCTGCGTTCAATTACTAATAATAAGCGTTTGGTGCCGTCTATAGCGACATTTGGCGTCGGTCCAGCATACATGCTACCAGATAACACTTGTTAACCTGGCTAAACCCTTTCTTTATGATGCTCATTGGTAGGAACACCCATACAGCGTTTCACTCTAATAAATTGTACTCGATAGATCGAACGACAATTATGTTTATTGTCTACTTAAGGTATTTTGTTAAGTTTCTCATATTTAAGTGAAAAAAATATTATGACGAAATCTTATAAACCGTTCACACCAACAAAATCGGGCGAAATAATTTTTCAACGAAAAAGTTATGATCGGTTCCTTTAAAGTAGTTAAAAGGGATATTTATTGAGATTGGATTTCATCCTCAGCGCTTGAGAAATGGAGATTACACGAACAAAGTTATTTCAATATTTAGAAGCATCTTATTTTCAAATTCTCTCTATTCATCGTAATAATAAACCCTGAAAGTAAATTGAATTAACTACAATAACGAATGCAACGTTATTGTAAATCAATTTACTTTCAGGATTGCTTTTGCTAGGCCATTTTCATTTGAAGTCCTTTTGCAGACTCTGGTTGTGAACCATCGTCCTGAAATATGGGAGGGCTCGGAGTTCATACTGACCTGTATGGCGTACGGATCTCCGAACATCGCCTTCACATGGTACAAAGATGGCGTCAAGATAAACTTCAATGGTACTACGAGGTAATGAGTGGGACTTTAAATGTGAGTCACACTATATTTAATTTTTCTAGTTCGACAAATGAGTCCTTAAAAAACTAACCCGGCTGCGGATACACCTGGACACATTCCTGGACATAACAGATGCTACCTAATAGCCTAGCGTCCAGACCGACGAGTGAGCGAGCCTGTGCAGTCCTGGCGCTTAACGAGCGCCCATCCAATTACCGGCGACTGTTATTTAACCGCACCGATTAATCGGCCAAACAAAACGTCCAACAAGCTCTCTTCCTGGTGGTTTAATTTTGTTTTTAAGACTTTATGTACACGAAAACTAGTATATTTAGCAGAAATGAGTTGGGGTTTTAAACTTTATTTTAAGCAAACTGTATTTATTCATTTCATTTGGAAAAACGAGAAGTCTGCAGCTGGCAGAAAGTAAGCATTATCATTAGAAGGACATTCTATTTTCAGAGACATTTGGACGCGCACAGTGTCAGAAGATGCGCTCGGTCGTCGCATATCAGTGTTAAGCATATCAGAGGCGAAGAGGCCCGACAGCGGCAAGTGGTCCTGTGCAGCAGACGATGCTGGCAGGAGACGATGTAGAGCGCTAAGGCTGACGGTGCTGAGACCGCCAGATATACGACTCGTGCCTTCCACAATCACTGTCAATAAAGTGAGTCATTCTAGACCGGTGATAAAATTAATTCTAAAGTTGTAGTAACATAACAGTTGATATGAATGTGTGTCAGGGCGACAACGTGAGCATAACATGTCTGGCGGGAGCGGGGCAGGTGCAGGGTGCACTCGGGTTTAGTTGGGTGAGGGAGAGAACGCTACTGCCGATGGCGCCGGACAGAGTGGTCTGGGAGGATCTGTATCCCGCGGGGAGCGTGCTCAAGCTTTATAATGTACAGGTATGTTATGCACCCTATTACGTTAAATACGTTTAGAATACAGAAATATAAGAAAGTTTTCCAATTTTGTACTATTCGAGATACCTTTTGGGTTTTTAAATAGAAATCCAGCGAGTTCCGATGTCAAGTATCATCGGTAGCTGGCACCAACGCCAAAGGCGTGACCATGTGGGCTCTAGGAGCCAACGACGTAGCGTGTGGGAGCGACGCCTCCCATGGCTTGCGCTGGCCGAAGACTGCTCCCGGAGCGCACGCGACTGCCCCCTGTCCACCTGGTCACAGTGGAGAGACTACCAGGTAAATGGAAAATAATTATGAAACTAAAAGAAATAGTCGAACAAAAGATAAATATTTAATATCGTTTCACTATCATGTAGTAGAAGTTTTATGTAGATAACTTATTTTTAGGTTTTGTGAGCCGAAAATTGGACATCGTGGTGTCAAGTGGATGCTACCAGATTTCTCTAGTTGTGTTGCAGACTCACTCAGGGATATTTATGAGCAGGTAAATAAAAACAAAATGATAGTTTTGTGACGATTTAATTTAAACCCAACAATCAGTTTAAGCTTATTTTATTATCAGTTCACTCTGATATCGCTGGGCTACTCTTGGCGCGCTGTGTCGGACGTGTTGCGGCGGTACAGCGCAGTGCTGCGCTCCCTGCCGACACACCCGGGCGAGGGTGAGCCTCCCCTTACACATGCAGCACACATGCTGCACTACCTCATGTCTGCTGCAGCTCAGCCAGCCGACAGATACCACAGCACGGAACATCTGCTGCATATCTACGACTACCTACTGACACATCCTGATGCTTTTCTGGATGAAGAGGCAAGTAGTTAGTTGCTAAAGATAGGATGAAGTTAAAGCAAAGTTAATTTCAGTAGTTTAGAATATTACATTGATTGGCCATACTACTTCTATTAGAAAATCTTTGAACTTCAAAACGCGGTGATGAACACAGCGGGCATGAGGAGTGACTTCGACAAGCGCTACCACGAGTTCACAGTCACAACGAAACCAGTACACGAAGACAACGCGGCGCACTTCGAGTTTCAGCCAGCTCCAGTAGGGAGCGAGGAGTGGCTCGTGACGTCAGCAGGAGTCGAGCTGGCGGATAGAACTAGCAATGCTTCCGTGGTCACCGTGCTGTATCATGATCTGGGAGCAAGGTTGCCGTCGTTGAGAAGATACGTCGAGTATAAGTAAGAACCCTCTCTCTGAATTGTGAGTTTGATGCAAAATATTTTAAGGCTATTAACATGTATTCTGGTTTCCGTTTTGGTATGAGATTTTTTTTATCAACTACTGTTGGTTGTTTCTTTTATCTTTTAGTATTTCTTTTGTTTTGTTTTAATTTATCTTTCCTTCCTACATGGTAGTTGTAGCGGCAATTCTTCCAGGTCTGGCCGCGCGACAGAGTACATGGTAGCATCACAACAGGTGCAGGTGTCTGTCAGCGGCGCGGGAGTTGACCCCACGCTCCCTCACACTGTCACACTGCTGTTCGCGCACTCTAAGAATTATAGCGCTGTTGGTGAGTAAGACACCGAAACAACGCTCGATAATTATGTCATCTATAATGTACGCTTGCTCATGTAATTGTTCTGTGTCAGCACCTCAGCTCGCTTGTGGAGGTCGGTCGCGTTCGGCGCCGCGCGTGTGGAGCACGCAGGCGTGTGAGCTGCGCATACCGGAGCGCACACACGTCGCGTGCCGCTGTCGGGGACTGGCGACCATCGCACTCTTCACTGTAGACAGGGAGACATTCGTGAGTGCAATATAAAATTTACATATGAGACTACTTAATTCGATAAGCACCAATAATGTTTTTTTCAGACAGGTACAGAGAATGACTTACGAGGCATCGTGAAGATCTCAGTGAGCCTTGGAGGTGCGATGTGTCTTGTGGCGGCACTACTGCAGCTCCTCGGTCTGGTAGCTGGCAGTAAGACCAGGCTGACCGTGCTGCTCAAAGCTGCTACTGCGGGTTTTCAGTCTGCAGCTATGTTGGCTCTACTTGAATGTGACACGAGACAGGTGCGTTTAAACAACCTGGGTCCTGTGTAAATGCTTCAAATAATAAGTGAGTGAGGAGTGTTGCTATGTCGGACAGGACGTAGCATGTCCGGGTGCCGTGGGCTGGGTAGTTGCGCTATGCTGGATGGCGGGCTGCGCCGCGCTGTGTGCTGCGCCGCTACTGCTGCACGCCGAGCTGGCTGCCACAGCTACGCGCGCGCCCTCTGTCGGACTACTGTGCGGTACGTGTGTGTGCAAACAGGCCGGTGTGCAGGACCGGGCGTGTAGCTATACTAACTTGAATTGGTTGCAGGCGTGTGCACACTATGCTGGCTGACAGCTCGACTGTGGGGTGGCGCGCCGCTGCAGCTGGGTGCGGCCGCCAACACCGTGTGTGCTGCAGGCCAAGCGCTACTAGCCACGCTCGCGGTCGCACTTGCGCTCGCACTCAGAGGGCGAGCACGAGAGCATAAGCCCGGGAGACAAGAGTACGTACGCGAGCGAGCTCGAGTAGTGCGGCACACGCTAGTGCTGCTGGTCACTACGTGCGCCACGCAAGCGGCCGGAGTGGCGTACGTGCAGCCCGCAGAGACCAGCATGCCGCACGTTGTAGTACTGGCCACCGCCGCGCTGGCTAATGTGAGTCAACTCAACTCAATGACATACATTCTTACTGTCATAGAAGATTTGACTCTGAAATTGGCCCATTGCTTGTCCAGGGTATAGCGATGCTGGTTTGCTACGTGATCATGGACGAGGAGTGTCTGCAGGCAGCGCGGCGCCTGCTCACGCTCTCCTCACATAGCGAGTGGCAGGACGCACCTGAGGGAGACGCCTCACATAGTCGTGAGTGAGATTCTTCTTTTTGACATATACTTTGCCACGATTTCGATATACGGACAGCGTCGCTATATGGGGACCTCTCAAGTGGTAAAATATCCTACTGCAATTACATTGAATTTGTTACCACTATTCTAAAGAATACTTTCAAAAAAAGCATTGTAGTCAACTTTTTTTGTATTTAATAAGTTGTCAAATTATTATAGGACGACTTTGTTGTCTTAACCCCTAATTAAAGTACCTCTAACCTGTTGTAGTGTACATAAAGCAAGCTCGCGAGGTGGAGTGCTCCTCGTCTCATGTGTCACCCGCTAACACCTACTGGCAAGCGCCGACGCTAGAGAGCCCGAACACCATGTACAGGTGAGGACTGAGGTACAATTTTTACACTGAGTCACTATTATTCAGTCGCGATCATGAAGTACCTTCTATATGGGACCTGACATGTTCCATTGTTGCTGCAGACGTCAGTCGAGCGGTGCGTGTGTGGCGGACATAGTGCGGTGCGTGGAGTACAAACGCAAGCTGCAGTCACCGCGCAAACACACGCGCGCACTCTGCGATCTCATACCCTCAGGTAGCGCTTTGTGATTACTTGTAGTTGACTTGGTACTAAGGACAGGATTGTTGGTGGTTTGAGAAAGGTACAAACGACTTTTGGATCATATCGTATACCACTCCTGCCCCCTTATTCACAAACACTCGATATGTATCCGTATCGTATCGAACATTAATAATTGTTATCGTACGAGTCTTCTCAACGCTGTTCACGAGTCCAAAACCCGAAAATTTTGTCAGTTTAAATCAAATAGACGCCCGATATTCTTCCAACAGCTATTTGCTGTTGAGGGGAAGTCAAATAAAATGAAGAAATGTCAGGTTTTCGATACGATATCCTGTCGTATGGTTATGAATAAGGGCTCTGGTCACCTGTAATTTGACTTCCCTACCCTTTTCGATTGTTTGCAGTATAACACATGCACGTAACAGTACAAACATTAGCGGTTAAACGTTACGCTTGGCATCATACAGCATAGTTACACTGTGACTCCCGCAGACGGTGACGGTGTGCACGCGCGAACACAGCCGCACGTGTCGCGCGTGTGTGTGGAGCTGCGCGTGCTCCCGGTATCGCACGCGATGCCACACGACACAGTCACGCGCTCCTACAGGGACAGCACCGACACGCCCAAGGTAAGTCAAGTTCAAAAGACGTAAATTCACTCTAAATGTTAACTCGAAATCTAATCCAGTCATATTTTCCCAGGAGACCTGTGCGATCTGCAGTCAGTCGACTCCCGACGTGTCGGCTCGTCCGATCAAGAGCTGTCTCAAAAAGCGCGCGCCGCAGTTGTCGAGCAGCAGCTCGCTGCCGTCCATCCACCGCGAGTGCAGCGACGACAACCACTCACACATACAACTAGTCAACACACACACACAAACTGACAAAGTGCTGCACAAGATATCACATGACCTGGACTTCCTACTCAACAGGACGCCGAGCCGTGACGTCGACCACTGCTCACAGCGCATAGAAGAAGCGCCCACTTAGTAGTGCGGGATAAGTGATAGTAGGTGTAAGTAAATTAGTGACATGGAAACGGATGTGATATGTGACAAGCTCAAAGATAATAATGTACATAATTATTGTAATAGAGATTGTATGGATACTTAACTTAGGATAGATTTTTTATAATTTTGTAATGTATGTTCTTAATCACTCTCAAATCATCAATCTCAAATCATCACTCGTCTGTGGACACTCAGTCGTACTGTACGCGCCGGTCAATTAAATAGATCGTCAACCTTTTTCACATGTTTCTTCATTGCTTACATTCAGTATTTTAATAATGAAAACGTGCGGATTGTGTAACGTGCAGTTCAACGATGGCGTTCAGTGTGGGAACTGCAAGAAGTATTTAGATTTTGGATGTGCAAACATATCTGAAGCTGGATGGAGAAAGCTGGGTGCTACTAGAATGGCACAATGGAAGTGCTCAGCTTGTAGAATCTCATCTCCAGTTGTAACCACTTCTGACCAAGCGTCCCTTGAAACCATCCTGATTGAAATTCGGGACATGAAGCGTCAGTTGCTTAATATACCGACACTTGATGACATTAAGGTGATTAAGGATGAGCTATCTGAGCTGAAGTTGACATGTCAAGGTACTAGTGGCAAACTAGATGAATTTGATGCGAGGATTGCGGAAGTTGAAACCAAAGTATCTGAACTTGAGAAGATGCAGTTGATTATAAATGACTTGCAGACAGATTTATCAAAGGTGAAGTTCGAACTCTCATCAAATGATCAGAGGTCTCGATTAAATAATGTTGAAATCAAGGGAGTTCCTGTGAGAAAGGATGAGAATTTATTCACGATTATAACGTTCGTGGTCTACGAACTAAAACCGATACTTTCTATCGTCAAATGGTAGCCAGCTCATTTGATGTTATTGTTCTCACTGAGACTTGGTTATTGGATGGTATTTTGAACTCGGAATTTTTTGATGAAAGGTATATTGTGTGGCGTCGGGATCGAAACTACGCTCTGACTGGACAATCACGTGGTGGAGGAGTTCTAATAGCTGCTCGTCGAGAATTATCAGTAACATGTCAACCAAATTTTCATTCTACAGCTGAAGATCTCTGGATAAGCATACGCTTGAAAAATTCGAATACACGTAACTATTTTAACTTACATCTCTGTGGGATTTATTTATGTAAACAAAATCTGGGTCTTTCCTTTTCTTCACAGCTGAAGAACTTTCTTTCGACATTAAATCGATCTGTGATCGGCAATGGTTCTGATAGATTTCTTATTATAGGTGATTTCAATATGAGCGGAATAAAATGGGTCCCTTCCGACAATAATATATTGTTCGTCCCATCGAATCTTAATAGTATTGATGAAGTGCTACTTGGAGATGAGTTATGTACTCTTGACCTTGGACAATATAATGGCGTGACTAACAGATACGGCAAAATACTTGACTTAGTCCTCTCGAACCAGGCAGTCAATGTGACTGAAAGTTTAAGCCCACTAGTACCAATCGATGATTATCACCCGGCATTGTTAATTACAGTAGATCTTGTTGAAACACCTCCCCTTGAGTGTGCGTCACGTATACAATTTTTATATGATAAGGGTGACTACGAATCCATTAACTGTGACATTAGCAATACAGACTGGGATAGTGAGTTCTCAGTAAGGTCAGTTGACGATTCCGTAAGTTTTTTCAATAACGTTATTTATAATCTTCAGTCGAAATACATTCCTCACAAACTTTGTCGTAACAAATCATATCCGACCTGGTACAGCTCCTCGTTAATTAGAACAATAAAAGAAAAATATAAAAGGATTATTTATAACCAGGTTTATTCTGCTCTGGAACAATCGTTTAGTCCCTTCCAACACGGCTTTCTCAAAGGTAGATCCACTGTCACCAATCTTATTTTGCTTAATAACTACATCACCGACGCAATGGACCACGGTAAACAAGTCGACGTTGTCTACACAGATTATAGTAAGTGTTTCGACCGAATCGACCACCTCATCCTGTTGCAAAAGTTAGAGGGCGTCGGTATACGCGGGGACTTGCTCAGATGGTTTTCGTCTTACATAGAAAACAGGTCGCAAGCTGTGGTACTGAATAACTTTATATCTAGCTGGGTTTTAGTCCCCAGCGGAGTCCCCCAAGGTTCGTTGCTCGGTCCGTTATTATTTATCATCTATGTAAACGACATCGACTCCTGCCTGACCTCATCCAAATTATTGTGCTTCGCCGACGATATGAAAATTTATGCTACCGTATCATCGACTGCGGACATGACAGCACTTCAAACTGACTTACAGTGTCTTGAAGTATACTGCCAAAAAAGTAAGCTTGATCTCAATCCCAAAAAATGTTCAGTTGTAACGTATTCCCGTGGACGGTCAGTTCTAGCCACAGCGTATACTCTTGGTGGCCATATTTTACCTAGATGTAGTACTATTCGTGATCTGGGGGTTCATCACGATTCCAAACTTATTTTTGATAAGCATGTTGATGCCATCGTCGCTAAAGCCTCAAAATCCCTTGGTTTCATAATGCGATTATCCAGGTGCTTCACGCAAGCTAAAACGTTAAAAATTCTATACTGCACTTTTGTTAGGAGCCACCTGGAATACGCATCTGAAATATGGAGTCCATGCTATCACAAATATATTGACCGTATTGAGCGCGTACAAAAAAGATTTATTAAATTTTTATGCTTTCACCAGAGGGTACCGTATCAGTCCGTTAACTATCTCAGTCTATGTAAAAAATATCATCTCTTACCATTGAGCAATCGTCGTGAGATCTCTGACTGTATATTTTTATTGAAGACGGTTCGAGGTGACATAAATTGTTCTGATATTTTGTCAACTCTCTATTTCAATGTTCCAAGCAAATCTAAACGGTTCAATCCACCATTACGGGTGCCATTCGCAACTACAAACTACAGACAAAATTCGTACGTTGTGCGTGTAAGTAGGTATTTCAATAAAGTGTGCAAACAGTTCGACTTTGATCTTTTTAAAACAAGTGTGACCTCGGCAAAAAAGTGTCTAGCAATGAATTTCTTTAAAGATTGAATTCTTCAGACTTTGTTTTCTTTTTATTAACTTTAAATGGAATTTGTAACATCTTGGTTCTGATTAGAAATAACCAGTCGCAATTATATTAGTATTTTTAATTTTTTTTTTTTCTTTACATATTTTAGGTGATGGTCTATTTGCAAATTTCTATTCTTATTTTTTTATATTTATTTTAGTCTTTTCTTTGGCAACATTTGGCAGTGTGTATATTTGTATATTTGTTCCACAGTACTTTTATACCAGACAAGTTCTAGACGTGAAGACTTGTAATTGGCTGTCAGATTATCATACTGTTATTTATCACTATTGTATTTAGCTGTAAGTCTTCCAAAGTCCTTAAATAAATAAATAAATAAATAAATAAATTAAAAACAATGAACAATTTATGCTTAGATAAAAGAAAAAAAAGAGTTTTGTTACATTAATCTCTTGTTCTTCACACGATAGATATTATTATGACTATTGTTAATTCCAGCCTAAAGACGTCCACTGCTGGACATAAGCCTCCCTCGAGATATGATTATTATATTTTTGTATATTTCCAAAATGTTGTTTTTTATTATTATTCATTCACCAGCGACCCGCCCCAGCTTCGAACTGTTTTATGACTGGACAAAATATCAAGATTTTTTATTATAGATGAGAGTCTGTACACATAAACCTTCCAGAATAAATGTATGATTAATGATGGTGAAAACCGCATCAAAATCCGTTGCCTAGTTTAACCGGTTGAATGCTTAATTACAGACACAATTTATAAAGCCATTGTGTCTCGCTTGGATCCACGTTTAAGCATACGAAGGGTTGAAAGAACAACGCGGTACACGATTAGCAACTTTAATGTATAGATAACGAAGTAAGCTGAAAAGATAAAAAAAATATAAAATATTCTTCCTCTATTTGGTATTTGTAAGATTTATTTTTGTTGTGTTATCCTTATCAATATGACAAAAATAAAGTGTTGTGTCACTAACAATTTGTTCAACGTTGGAGCGATTGACGCGCTCCGGTAAAGTTTAAGAGAATAAGAGCGGTTTCGCACTACATCCGATCCGAATTCGAGAAATGCAGGTCCGATGTGACCACTGTCCTTTTTGTATGAGGGGTTGCGCACTAGATCCGAACAAATGGGACTATGGACTATTTCTTGGATTTGGATCGGACGTAGTGCGAAACCGCCCTAACGATATGCAAAAATAGTCCTTTTTTGTTTACTTAGGGCTAATTTTTCCAGATAATTTTATCCGAGGAATAATTTTGAATTTTTGACAGTGCTTCCATACAGAATCTGTCAGACGTCATTTTTTTCCACAAATAAGAACTGTCTGTCGATTGAAATATCAGCCCGTAGGGCCAAAGCACACACGCTACTTTTGCATCGGCGATCGGCGATTTTGCGGCTGTATCGATGCTGCATCGCGTTTTGGCGACTCTTTGCGTTCGGACGCGGTATCGGAATCGCGCGTTTTAGCGACTGCTCCGATGCTGGCGCAAATGCCAAATCGCTGCGACCGGCATCCGAATGTGTGCGGAGTGTAGCGTTCAGCAGCTGTATCGAGCTTCCGAAAAGCGACTGAATCGCCGCGTTTGGCGTTTTTAAGTGTGCGGTGTGGAATGCTTGGTCGCTGCATTTAGCTTCTAAAAAGCAGCTGAATCGCCGATCGCCGATGCAAAAAGTAGCGTGTGTGCTTTGGCCCTTAGATTAGTATAATTTCTCTGACAGATATTTGATTGCTTATCAAGTAGATGGGGGGGGGGGGAGATGAGACAATATTGTTATTAATGCACTTATTAAAACTAATGATTGTGCTTATTTTCTTTCGGTCTTCGGTCGGATTGATGTTTGCGAAAGCGATAATTTTTATTCCAGTTACTACACCTGCGCTTTACGAAATCTAGTTATAAATACAGCAGATATTGATTATCAACTAAAGACTTAATGTCAAATATCCTCAAAATAGATCCACCTCAAATGAAAAAGTAGTTTCAACATTGTGGTGAATTTGAAAAGGTGCGCAGCCCACCTCGATTCGTTTAATAAAAGTTTTATAGCGTTACCTACTCTTTCACGCCATTCTCTAGATTAGAATGCTGGTTTACTGGGTCAAGTAATGTCTATTAATGTTGACAGGAGACTTGTTTTTGAACGTAAGCTGTCTTAAAGTATGACCTCAAAAACCTTTTCCAGCTGCCAAACAGAATTTCTAAACTATCTAAGGGAGCGGTCGGGAAAATAAATATCATACCAGAGACATGAAGAGTTAGTTGCTGTAAAATTTCGCTACGTTACATTTTATGAACTCTTTGAAACTTACAATGGCGCTCAATTGAAAGGAGTGAGTGGTTCGTTTTATATTCTAAACGGCATTCTTGTTCACTTTGAGCGATACGTGGTCACTTTATATAATATTCTTTTATACACAAAGGGAAGCTTGGAAGTGATAGATGACCTGTCGAGCGATGCGACTGAATTGAAAGCCTAGTTAAATAACATGAACTGATAATATGTTTGCTTCCTAACCAGCGTGAAATCCTAAACGTAATAAAAGTAATTTAAAACGAAATGTTAATTAATAATATTATTTTGCACTTTGTCGATTGAAGGCGGAAAATAAATCGCTTGCACTCCCCGAAGATATGCAAATACACTTTTGCTTTCAGTTGGAGTAGGCAAAATAAATCAAAGCGACTCCGAAGATCCTCGTTTTCGATTAAGGGAATAACTTTTGGCAAGCCAACGCGTATCCTCGGGTAAGCCTTTAAGGGAGAGCCACTTTAGGTTCCCTACTATTTAAATTCTCGTGTTATTTATCTGTCAGGTATGTTTATACAGTGATGAAGGTAGCACTAAAGTAAGTTGTACTGGGATAAAGCCCTCTGAACCCAAAAATTGTTTTGTATGTATGTGTCGTCCAATTTGTGACGTATAATTTTGTATTTTTCGTAAGCCGAATGGCCCTCTAAAATCACAGACTTTTTTATATACCTATATATACAGGTTGGTCCAAATAGTGACGTGAAAAGAAGATTGATTCCTCATGCGTGTGTGTGCGTGTGTGTTCGCATGATGTATCTTTGTTGGAAAAAATTATCTGGTGAAAATGGCTCGTAGCTTGATTAATGCGTTTCATGGTAAAAATCTCATGTCCCGGAATGTAGGATGAAATTGAAAGGCGTTTGGGATCATACTTATGATGTTCTAATGGATTCTTTGGAACATTAATACAAAACTTTTCTGGGCATTATTTTGCAAGACAAAAATAATTAAGTTACCATAAAGTCAGCACTTCAAGCCGGAACTACGCTTCCTTTACTATAAGGTTCGCTTCTTGTACTCGTGTCTCTCTGGAAAGCAGTGCACTTGGCAGAATGAGTGCCAAGTAAATATTCTAATTAGAGCGCTGGAGCGTGTCAGTTTCAGGCCAAAGTAAGTTTTTAATGTTTATTCTGTACGTACCGTTTGAGAGACTTTGTAATTGGATGAAATGTACTTATGTCTATATCTCGAGCTTTGTTGAAACTTAGCAGGTATCCTGAAACATTTTCAAGACCTTACCTACTCACTTATTATGCAACTTTGATGCAATTAATTATGATTCAAGAAATTATTGATTACTAGCAGCGTCACACGGTTCCGCCCGCATAAGTTTCGA
Source organism: Amphipoea lucens (assembly GCA_947508005.1). Classification (NCBI taxonomy): domain Eukaryota; kingdom Metazoa; phylum Arthropoda; class Insecta; order Lepidoptera; family Noctuidae; genus Amphipoea; species Amphipoea lucens. Next base: position 6,098,550 of record OX382373.1, on the reverse strand, counting down.
TCCCGTGGGAATATCGGTATAAAAACCATCTATCCTATGTTCTTTCCCGGGACTCAAACTATCTCTATGCCAAATTTCATCTAAATCGGTTCAGCGGCTTAAGCGTGAAGAGGTAACAGACAGACACACTTTCGCATTTATAATATTAAGAATGGGTTTACCTATTATTGTACTACCATGACAAGTTCTCATTAAATTACCTGTGACCCATGTCAGCACGACACTTATCAGGTAGGCTATACCTGAGTATAATTGAAGAGAGGGTCACTCAAAGGGCCCTCTTTGATGTTCCAATTGGAACTGGTGTGATTGTCATGCGTATGTGAGGCGCGTGTGAAGTGTGTGCACGTTATAAGTTATAGGTCTCGAAGGAGTAGGTAATAATGTTGGACATTGGTTCACGTGCGTGTCCCCGAGAATAGACGTGATCGGTTTGCGTGACAACACTCGCTTTCAGATATTAGCACCATAACGAGCGATGGTTGGTGATGTGACACAATATACCTACTATTGTGTTAAATTACAGTAGGTCACATTTATATTTGTTATGGGGTACCTCTCCTTGTCACACTATATCACACTAATATTATAAAGGCGAAAGTTTGTGTGTGTGTGGGGGGGGGGGTGTGCTTACGCAAGTTAGCAATATAAAAATTTTGGTATCATGTTTCCAAACGCGTCTCACATATTGAGGGTAGAATTCATATTGGACCACAGTATTGAGCCAATTATATTCCGGCTTCCTTTCCATTCCTACCCCCATACCGCAAAAAGGTGCTAAACCGCAACACCAATGAGAAGCGTCTCCGCCGCAGCGACTTGACAGAGGTCGCCATGAGGATTCGCACTGTTCTCTTTAAGCAGTCAACCGCATAACACCGCTTTAACTGAACCGCTGTACCATCATTATAATATAAACTATTTAACGTGTTGGCCGACACAAAGTGACTAGTGTGAAGTGAACGCGTGCCCACCACGTCGGCAGTCGTTGCACCAACCTCACATCCAGAGATCCCAAGTAAGTCATATTCTTCCCATACTTTCATTTTGCTCAATTTTCTGTGTCGTCCAATATTCGCTCCCGCATAAAAATTATTTTCCCGCTAAACTACACAACGCTTATAGGTCCTTCGAGAAACCGCTATCCAACTTCACCAGTGTGTTTATATGTTTATCACTTCTTCACGCTCAAACGGCTGGACCAATGTTCATAAAATGTTGTATGGGGTAGCTGACACCCTGGATTAGCATATAGGCTACTTTTTATCCCAATATTCCCATGGAATTAAGTCTCATGCGGGTGCAACCGCGGGGCGCAGCTAGTCAAATATAAATGTGATCATATCTAACTATCCGATACTCTCATCCAGTATTTAGTTTCCTCTGGATATTTCTGTTAACTGAATAGATCTATAACAACAATAAATTATATTCTGTTCTGATCTGGTGAAGATCTATCTGTATCGATGTTAACCGCAGTTTGTAAACTGGCATTGATGTCGTATTGTATTTCGGACGGCAGGTTTGTAGGGGAATTCAATGGACTATGTGTTGTTCGGACAACAATGTACCTATGTTGTTTACGTGTAGCATCTCAAGAGGCCTAACTAACTAGAGGACACTATCCCTCAGATTGTGGCAAACAGGCCCTGAATAGACACAGTCCCATCTCACCAGTGGTTATACTGGTGGATTGGGATATAACAATACACTATGGAAGTAAACAGCTGCAGTTTAGTGCAACTATGAAAGGTGTTGTAACTTCACTGTCATCATCATCATCATCATTTCAGCCGAAAGACGTCCACTGCTGGACATAGACCTCCCCCAAGCACCTCCACTTCGACCGGTTTTGTGCTTCTCGCATCCAACGAGTTCTTGCGGCCTTCAGAAGGTCGTCGGTCCACCTTGTGGGAGGCTTTCCAACGCTACGTCTTCCGGTACGCGGTCGCCGCTCCAGAACCTTTCGGCCCCATCGGCCATCTGTTCTGCGAGCAATGTGCCCTGCCCACTGCCACTTAAGTTTGGCAATTCTTCGGGCTATGTCGGGCTATCTTCACTGTAATAATAGAAAATTAGGTATTGGGTTAATACCCAATACCTAATTTTCACACCGACCTACGTCGGATTAATCCGACAGATATTATCATGTCGATTCCGCCAGGGTCGTATATATACGACCAAATAACACAGCTCGTTTAAGGCGAATGGGTAGTTGTAGCCCGCGAAATTCAATTTTTCTTACGTTTTTTGCAATTTTCAGGTCAGTGTCAGGTTGTATCTTGATCAAAATATGATTCGCGACAATAACAGGTACGTATTTACAGAATTATAATAATTAGAATCATTAATACATCTTTCTAAGTTAGATTTCTACCGTTAAGAACAAATCTCGTATGGAAAAGTGTTGGTGGTAGAAATCTAACTTAAACAGATGTATTAATGATTCTGATGATTATAATTCTGTGAATACGTACCTGTTATAGTCGCGAATCAAATTTTCATCAAGATACAACCTGACACTGACCTGAAAATTGCAAAAAACGTAAGAAAAATTGAATTTCGCGGGCTACAACTACGCATTCACCTTAATCTGTATTATTATTACATCATCAAAGCTCGTTTCATCGGTATTTATTTTTCGTTTTTTTTTTTCGGGTGCCAGGGACATGACAACTCATAGGGTTGTTCCACTGCGCTCCAGAAGGCTAAGTGCTACTCCTCGCGAGGGAAGTTGTGAGCGTTAATTAAAGTAGTTCTTTAGTAAATTACGTCAGAGATAATTGTTAATTACAAACACAAGTAAACTCGATGGAACCTTGAGTAAAAGTGCTTCATCTTGTCCCATTGAATTGATAAGTCTGTATTTTATGATTCTTCTTTAATATTTGCTAGAGAGATTTGATCCTTATTATTGACCTTATCGATTGGTGCCGTAAAAGTGAACGATGCTATTTTTTCGGATTTTAGTTGGTTCGATTCCCGGGTGTGGCAAACGTATTTTCAAAAATCTTTAAATGCAGTTTTGCTTCTTTTTAAAAATAAAGGAATGTTTCCTTTGAGTAAAATTTGCTGTCTTCAGTATTTACAGTACCTACTTTTCCTCCAGGTACGCTTCGAAAATTATATCCTGTATTAAACCTAATTTATTTTAGACTAGCAGTGCTCCGCGGTTTCACCTGCATAAGTTTCGATCCCGTGGTAATATCAGGATAAAAACTATCCTATGTCCTTTCCCGGGACTCAAACTATCTCTATACCAAATTTTATCTAAATCGGTTCAGCGGTTTAAGCGTGAAGATGTAACAGACAGACACACTTTCGCATTAATAATATTAGTAAGGATTAGTATGGATGTCACCAAGCTGTTCCGCAAATTGTTTCTACAGACTTGCATAGAATGAAGCTCTGCAAGCTGACACTATTATAACTTTAATTTCGCAAGAAAGTTGTAATAATGTCAGCGAACAGTTAAAACGCTTTTGTTAAACGCTACACCTGAGTGTCTCTTCAGCGTTTTCTTAATGAACTATAAACTTCAACAGCGGCTGCATTGTACTCGTTCACTTCACCTCTTACAAAGGACTCGTTTCTCTATTATGTGCCGTGAGAATAACAATAATAAACGTTGTTACTGGAGCCTGTTTGTACACTTACTCTACTAAGCAGCGCGGCACTACTGTAAGAAATAATGACAGCTTTTTCGCTTATTTTTATTTCCTCTTCGAGAATTTCATGGAAATCAACAGCGAGGTGGCAGCCATTTCAAAATGCACCACAAAGTTAAAGTTAAACTCGACGAAGTTTTTTTTGTATAGTGAAACTTTTAATTATTGATATTCGAAAATGTTTAGTGCCAATTTGGCTTTAAGAACACGTAAAATAGTGAGATTGAGTTCAACAGTTAGTTGAAGTCGGTCTTTTATTGTAAACTAGCTGCACCCCGCGGTTTCACCCGCGTAAATGTCGATCCCGTGGGAATATCGGGATATAAAGTAGCCTATATGTTAATCCAGGGTGTCAGCTACCTCCATACAAAATTTTACCAAAAATGGTCCAGAACTTTGAGCGTGAAGAAGTAACAAACATATAAACACACACACTCAGAAACTTTTGCCTTTATAATATTAGTGTGATTATGCTCTAAATTTTGTGGCAGTTTTCGGAAAGTTTACCATATTGAGGCTTTAGGTTCAAATCGAACGCCGTAAGTCGAGTCATGAACAAAGTGAAGTATTTTATTACGTCATCACAGACGAACCCACATTTATGTGAACTACTTTCCCCACACAATACAGGCTGGTCTTCATCACGGGGCGGTGTATCTCATCGTGACACGAAAGCAGTGACGTCACATCCCAGATTGGACGGATGCCAAGTGGGCAATATTTATTGCTATACTACAAAGGCATGTGGTTTTTATCGCGTTGAATTCACAATTATAAACAAATACTTAATAAAAGATGTAAGTAATGTAAATTAGATCACGGTTGTTAGTTTAGGTCTGTATTTTTTTTATTTCCTATCCTATTGTGTTTTAAACAGTAGGTAACGTAAACTTTGACGATACGCAGAACTTACCTCATTTAACATGAACCATAAAAATTACACCAAACGGCGTCCCTTTTTAAAATGACACGCGCAACGGTTCTGCAACGTTTCCACACAACAATAGATATCTACGGTGACAGACGACACACGGCGACATTACACGGTATCAATAAAATTTGAATGAGCGGGTTTTGTAACGATATGCAAATTGCAGCTTGTTCACGTAACCATTACGCCGTTCACGGAGTGCTGGGTAAGCAAAATGTGTGCATTATGGCCATAAACGGGACGCGGCCTGTGACAACTTTGTTTTGTTTTTCTCGTCCTCCTTTTGCCTGCGCTCGTGTCTTTGCTCGATGAAATATTACGCAAATTCGCTCGTATGTTTGCAATATTAAGTCGTAACAAAGCGTCGAGTATCGTGCTCATTGTCCGGTCCGTAAAAGGGTGACATTAGAGCAGCGCAAAGTTTTGTTACAAGTAAATGCTCTAGTATAGTCTATACTCACCTTTATGTACTAAAAAATGAAGTGAATGTTAGTGGATCTAAATTATTTTTAGGTGTAAACATTAAACCTAAAACTGAGTCAGGCCTTAACATCGCTCTGGAAGCTTTGGAATTGCTGAAATAAAGAGGTCGCTTAATTAATTTCAGCAAATTACGGAACTGCCGAAATTACCGTGAAAAGACGTGCTTTAGAGCGGGAATATGACGGTGCTCAACCGCGTGGCTTTGAACTCCAAGTTTTAAATCCTGTTTATAGCTGATCTTACGATGGAAAGTCAAGTTTTACCTAGACTCGTTTAAAGGACATAATATTAAAGGCTAACAACACAACAGTCAAGCGATTGTTAGTGTGTGTAACAGTACAAATAATTGTTTGTTCGAAAAAGCATATTATGCCTATCAAAAAATCTTTTTTCGCAAAACCTATCGAGTGGGGTATCAAAATAAAGGGTTTTAAAAGGTGATTACAAAAATATATACAACTTATATGGTTAAAACTAATTCAAAGTGACAAATCGTAAAAAAAACGTAACAAGAACTAAATCGTCTGCGAAATCGTTCGCATTTGTCAACTAAAAAGCTGGAAATAAAAATAAGTAATAAAAAAAAATTAAAAAACCCGACTGCTACCTTATACTAAAACTAACTGAAAAGCTAAAAACAAGCCCATTTTAAATTAAATAAAAGTTGGAAGCAGGCGGGACCCATTTGAGTTTACAACTATAATAATGGTATGGGCGGGCCTGCTTCCAACTTTTATTTAATTTAAAATGGGCTCGTTTTTAGCTTTTCAGTTAGTTTTAGTATAAGGTAGCAGTCGGGTTTTTTTTAAATCTAGACTAGTAATCTGTGTCTAGACAGTGTCAAGAATCAAATCAAAAGTTGATAAAATAATAACTTCAGTTATCTGGAGAGTTTTCTTTGTAGTCGCAAAAGCTCCATGAAAAGTTAGTATCTTTTTGTACCTCGTAACTTATTAACATTGAGTCTCAAACAAAAATCAAACGAAGCGTTAAATCAATTTAATATTTATCAATCTGAATTCACAAAAAAAGTTCCAAGAACAATGAGAGACGTTATTGGTAAATTAATTCAGTGACATTTAAGAAATTCGGCTTATTTTCTTCAGACTTTGAATGCCAGAAATAGTAAAGTAAATTAAATTTATTTTACAAAAAAACTTAATACTTAATATTTTACAGAAAAAAAGACTGGCAGTATTAATTTTCTCTAATAAATGGATGTAGCCACTGCAACCGAACTAGGCAAAGCATATATAGATGATCGTTATGTAGCTATCCAGACCGAACTTTCAACTCAAAAGGATATATTTTTGTTCATGGATAGTAAGTTCCGGTCCATGTTAGACAAAAGCCTAAAAGGAATTTTATATAGGTAAGTTTTTTCTACGGTCGAAAACACGTCTAACTATTACAAATGAAAGAATGTATATACAACTGTAGAGGCACGTTAATCAACGTTGTAGAACATTAGTACTGAACACACATTCGTTAACTGTGAACTATCTACAAGTTTACAGACGAGAGTTTTAGCTGTAGTCGAGATGTGGTGTAGTGATGGGAAAACAGCTGCAAGTGTGGCTTACAAACTTTGGCTGAGCTTCGGGAACGCTATTTTGCACAAAAGGTATATAAAGCAGTAAAAGTACTTTTATAATCTGTGTTTTGAGCCTTAATAGCATTATGCACAATTAATTACGTTAAGTCGTTGGTCTAGGTTGTCAGTCTCAAAGCCGAACCAAACAACTACCATTCCCAACTAGGAAAAGACCAGGCAGTTCGAATAGAAAGAAGCAAGTGGCGTAATTTAATTAGAGTTAAGTTCTATATAGTCCTTTTACTAAGTAGGACTTTTTATGCTAAGACTCTTAATAGATTCAAGAGCTCGACCTTCGATAGCAGTTGGAACACCACGTGAATGCTATACGTATTACAATGTGGCCGTATTTATATTCGATCAATACAATATTATAATGATCACATGTTCATTCAAGAGTTAATTTTAGGTTCCTAACAATAAGCGAAAACTTCTATCAATTCTATCAAATTTTATTCTACGATTCGTGACTGCCACGTTAAAACTGTGGTATTATAATATTGCTACGTTCATGGAATTTCACCTCTTCGCGTCACTATTTAAGTTAACCTCATTTTGGAAGTGTGAACAGTTCCCACTAGATTACTCAAGGTGTACAGGTTTTATTTGTTCTGTTCAACTCGACTGCAGCATTCAGTTTGGTGCACCTCCAGATAAGTTTAGCTCGCTCACTTTGTACAGTTAGTAAATTATTGTTGGTTGCAATTTATTTTTTATTTACATTTAAAGTTAACAAAATAGGTACATTTATTTTTTAAGCCTTTTTCTGTTTCTCTTTGTGACAAATAGTTCTTGAATATGTCGTGCCATTTGATTTCAAATCGTACCGAGAAAAATATCAATCAAGTAGATTAATCAACTGGATGTATGTGGAAAATCCATTCGGCTTTTAAATCTGCGTTTGAAAGTAACTCTCATCTCAGTTTCACTAGATTAGAGACTCCATGTTTCAAAGTGTTTCGTGTTTTAGAGACCGGAGTTCACAATGAATGACTTTTTTTTATGGATGGGAAATCATCAATTGACCCCTCCCGCTCTGGGTGGAGCGGAAGGGAGAGTCAGACTCTTACTGACTAAAACCCACCCGTGTTCCTTCCTTAGCCTTTATGTTCCGGGGTAGCGGTAACCCTTTCGGACAATTCCGCCCTGGCAAGCCCCTTCCTTTTTGTTGACATCTCTTTGAGGCGCACGTGGAACACGTACACGCCGTCCGGCACGGGCCTGGTCCTGATCGGACGGTGAGCTACCTATTACTCTCCGTCCGCAGGCCCTCGCCTACGGTAGCCGGGAGTCGTCACGCGGCTCCCGACGCCCGGAGCGTCTCCCGCGGCGGCTGGGACGTGAGGCTCTCTCCCTCAGCCATCCCACCACCTCCTTTGCTAGCATGACTGCTTCGCAGAAGGAGGTGACTGCGTCCCACTCCCTCTCGCCCCGGATCATGGCATGAACCAGGGCCGGACGCGAGAGGTCGCCGCCGCTGCCGATCGCCTCTACGAGGGCACGGCGGTGCTCCGCCCAAACGGGGCAGACCTCCACCGTATGCTCCACCGTGTGCTCTGGGTGATCCTCGCAAGGGTGACACCCGGGCGTCTCCTCCTGCCTGATGATGTGCAGGAACCTCCCGAAACATCCGTGTCCGATGAGGACCTACGTCAGGTGATAGGTGAGGACACCGTGACGCCTCTATAGCCACTCCTCAAAGAGGGGTCTTATCGCCATTATCGTGGCATGCCCTGCGCTGGGTTGCGCAAGTCACTCCTTCCATGCCACCATCTACACATATAATAAAATCGTAGGAAAGTCAAAACTGTACATTGAATATTTTTTTTAAAGAATACTTGGGGCGTGATCTACAATCGATACCGAAGCCAAAAATATAGTTTTTAGAATTTTTGTCTGTTTATCTGTTTGTCTGTATGTATGTCCGGGCTACTGACGAGGTGAATGCTTCGTTGAAACGATGTTTGTTGTGGTCACGAGTTCGTGCGCTGCGCTTGACCATTAATATGAGACCTCGGCTCGGCGGCAATGCACGTGCTTAAGAATTCTCCGATGTCCTTCTAAGTCTTGGCGAAAGCACTCTACCTGAAGAGAGAGGTGGACAGGTGGTGCTTCCAGACTCTCTCGGTAGAGTGGTATCCAACTTAGAAGAACTCATTCGCTGTGTGTACGGGGACATCAGTCGTATACCGCACCAGCAGAATTCTTGGGTGTGTGAGCGGGCCATTTTGACGCCCAAAAATGATCAGGCTGCAGCAATTAACGAATGCATTCTCTCGGAAATTGAGGGGAATAAAGTGGTCTACACCTCGATAAACACAGTTATCGAGCAAGATGACGCCACACATTATCCCGTGGAATTTCTGAACTCCCTGTCAGTGGACTTCCAGCGCATACCATCAAGCTGAAGGTCGGTGTCCCGATCATGCTTCTTCGGAACCTATCTCCTCCGAAGTTGTGTAACGGGACCCGCCTTAAAGTCATCTCGCTCTACAGACACACCATTGAGGCGGAAATTCTTACGGGTTGTGGCGTCGGCGAGGCAGTATTTATACCACGCATTCCCCTCATACCTCATAACTTCCCGTTCCTAAAAAAACTTATATTTTAATGCTATTTTAAAAGTTGTTTACTTATAATGCTATAGCGACACTGGCATCTTAGGTATTTTTGGTGCTGTAGAGCGTTCACGCAGACGACGTCGCGGGCAGCAGCTAGTGAATGAATAAATGAAGAAAGAAAAGTTAAGCAATGGTCTGGCTGTGAAAGACTGTATCATGAAAATGCAAAAATTAAAATACAAATTCTTACCTTTAATTAGTTTATTTCGTACCACGGATCAAAACTTCCATAATTAAGACCTTGTGCGGTCTTAACGTCGAAGCATCTAATTTTCTCGAAACAAAATTAAGGCCGTAATACCTACACGCACCTCGCCGCGATAAACGTCGTCAAGACATTCTGTTGATACGTCTGGAGAATCGTCTCCTAGACTAATAAACAAAATTAAATTAACCTTGACGTGATCCTGTCTTGCTATTTAACGTGGATTTACTAATTAATGTATTTTCGTGACAAATTGTTTAAGTACTTAATTGCTTCGGTATTTCAGAGGTGACACTGAATGATTAATGTAAGAATTTTGTTAAATCTCGCTGGTTTTATGATTCGTCATTCGAAATATATAGCTAAAAGTGGCAAGTGATCTTATTGCAAGCCAATTAAGATGCAATAGTGTTTATCGATTGTGAATAAATACCACTTAAAAAATAGCGTAGAATAAACCTTAAAGTACAATTCCGTGTCTCTAACGAGACGATATTGCACCCCCGAGGCAGAGGAACGTACAGTAAAGTAGCAAAGTTTAACTCATCGCCACCATTTGTTAATTAAAATTGCGTACTTTTTCACAGAGCTATTCCAGAAGCCTGCAATTGTATGCTTGTATAGCAAAGAGAGATATCAAAAAAAAGGATCTTAGCAGTCCCTTCACAAAATGAATGATGTAAAAAAATCTAATGGTTAGCAATTTTCGATTTTCTTTCCTATTTCCATGAAAATTAAACCCTTTCGTGAAGACATCATTTTCTAATACTTTTCTCCATCATTATTATTATTCAATAGAAGGATTATGCGTTTCCCGAGTTAAGTTGTGGAGTGAAAAATGGATCACGACGGCTTCGAAAAGATTAAAATTGAGTTTATTGTAAATTTGTATTCAGATTTATTTTCAAATTCCTGTTTTCGTCCTCCGGGTCGTCCATTAGAGATTATTGAGCGGATTCTGTTTCAATTTTCCTTGAGAAAACATTTATAAAATTAAATAAATACAAAAAGTAATGAAATTATTAAAAACATCCAATCTGCCTAGCTTTTCCCAGGTATGGTCGGCTTCCAGTCTAACTGGATACAGCTGAATACCAGTATTTTACATGGAGCGACAGCCTATCTGATCTCCATAACTCAGTTACTGGGTAACACAATACCCCTTTGGAAGACTGGTTGTCAGTCTGTCGAGCTTTTGACTACCCGTAACGACTGTCAAAGATCCAAGGATGATAGCCGGGACCAACGGCTTGACGTGCTTTCTGAGGCACGGAGGGGTCTTGATATGTAAAGATGGTCATCCATCTACGGACCAACCGAAGCAAGCATAGCTTAACCTGATCGATCGACCTGTGCGGCTTGTATTACATAGCCGCAAGCCGCTCCAAGCCCAATGAAATGGCCAATAAAGACAAAATCATTCAGAAGCAGTTATTCACTTGGCTATCAATATTGAATTGGCGCACTCTCGAATTAATGGAAACCAATCCAGCGGTTTATCGAAACAAGAATTTACATTGACGTCATTACGTTCACAAATGTACAGTATTTGCGGTTAACAAATCACTTTGAGTCCTTTAATCCATTGATACCACAGGGTCTATACAATTGTAAACTTTTTATATGCGTGAGTACGAGGCTTTTGACTAAGTTGTATGTGTATATTGTGTCTTTTTTTTTTGTTATGTGCGTTTTGTTTGTGCAGAATATACAATTTTTCTTTCTTTCATCGCAACCTACGTAACTACGATTATATTGATAATCAAGGGCAGAGCGAATTCAGATTAGGTCGACCACATATGGCCATTCGGACCCAAATCTTTTCACCAATCCTATAGAATTTCCCATTCTTTATTTTCATTTAATCGGCTCAATGTGAAGGCCTAGTTTTGGGCTAAGCACCGGGAAAAACGTTGCCACAGGTTTTTTTAAAACACTGCTAGTACTGCTACAAGGGTCTTTTGGCGCTCTAGTATATAATAATTTAAACTCTGTGATATACATTTTGAACATTAATAAAAAAAAATAAAAAATGTATCTTACACAATCACCCCGCCCCCGCCCGCCGTATTCAGCAACGGATTTGATATTTTGGTTTGTCAAACATGGGTAACTATTAGATATTCGTTGAACTGTTGATCTAAGATGCGTTATTTGTACTTAAATTACTTTTATTAATTTTTCGTGTTCGCATTTTTGTTTTCATGAATAAGTACAGACGCCAGCACATCAAGCTACTAGAATCTGTCAAATTTCTTTAACCGGTTGAATGCCGTAATTACAGACACAATTAAAAAGCCATTGTGTCTCGCGTGGATCTACGTTCCGGCATACGAAAGGTTAATAGATTTTCAACTTTATTGTTAAAGCATAAGGTTCAAAGTTGATTGGGAAAATTTGACAGTTTCGGGTAGCTTGATGTGCTGGCGTCTGTACAAGACTTACCTACGCATCTGATAGCGCATTAGGAAAACCCTGCCTCTAGTAACGTACAGAGCCGGGAAATGCTAACGCAAAATCCGGAAATATTTCTTCATCATCTATTTTCGGGAACCCAGTGGAAAATTGTAAAACCGGTAAAAACTTCAAAGCCATAAAGAATGGCTTGTAATCCTGTCATCGATCACAGGGAGTTTGAAAAAGGACCCATTTAACATCGGATAGTGTACTACCTACTTCAGAAACTACGAACAAATTCATGGGAAATTGATAGATGGTCTTTGTGACCCTGTGTGAGAATATTGGCTATTTCCCAGAAACAAAAAGTTTCTTCTTGTGCCTTCGAGGTACAGTCAAAAAAAAAATAAAAGAGATAAGTATGCAGGGTCGTCGGATATAGTTGAAGTTTAGTAAGAAACCGATGGATGTTGTCGACTGAAATTGAATTTGATAAATGAGCTGTTTGTTTTCTATTAATAAAATTAAATTTTATTCGAGAACATCCATCGGTTTCTTACTAAACTTCAATTATATCCGACGATCCTGCATACTTATCTCTTTTTTTGACTGTACGTAGTAGTGAAAAACTGTTGCAGTTGAAAAACTATTTCGGAGCATGCAGCATAGTAACGAAATGTTGCTCTGTTTACTTTTAAATGTTTTTCACGCTTATTTACTCACTCAGATAGCTGAGTGAGTAAATAAGCGTGAAAAACATTTAGGCATAGGCCTAGTGTGTTCTTTTTACCCGACTGCGCAACGCAAAGGAGTGGTAATGAGTTTATCAGCCTATGTATGTATGTTTGTTATTTTAGTTTTACTGAGTCCGGGATTTTTTATTTTATTTATTTATTGCAATGGAAACATAAACAGTAGTAGATACTTATATGAAAAATAAACAGAAATAACAATAAACTTTTTTCAATGTTTTTATTTTTATTAAAGACTAGCTTCTGCCCGCGACTTCGTCCGCGTGAAATTCGTACTTACCTCTAAAAATTTCGAAAATGTATGTAGGTATGATCTTTATCATTTATTTAGATAAATAAGTATTCGGGCCAATTTTTATAGATCAAAGGAATCAGATTTTTCAAATAAACTGTAGCCCCACTTTCCACCCCCACAGGGGTGGAATTTTGAAAAATCGTTCGTGTTCATAACTTGACTCAAAGGCCCATACCCATTTTCGAGTTAATTGAAGCAAGCAGTAATATAAACTTTACTTAAACTTTAAACTTTACTTGCCCTTTTCCACCTTGGTAGGAGTCGATTTTTGAAAAACCCTAAAACAGATAAGTACTTGTTTTATTTTTTGTTTTGGTAGTACCTAGTTTAGAGTTAATCCGATAGCGAGTTACATATTTTTCTAACCTATCAACTTTGTCACCCCCAAAATCCTCTGTAAGGGGTTTTTTTTTTAACTATAACTGATAATCGTTATTATTTACTGACCCAAATATTGCCAAGTTTCATGTTTATTAACCAAATAAATAAGATTTTTCCTATAAAATGTATCCCCGCTTTTCACCCCCACAGGGGTGGAATTCATTACTTGACTCAAAGATTTTATTATTATTATAAGCCATTTCTGTCCCACTGCAGGGCAAAGGCCACCCTTCCCTTCTTCCACTTATCCCTATCCAGTGCTGTTACACGCCAATCTTTGTCGAAAGAGTCGTATTCGTCCCGCCATCTCATTCTGGGCCTGCCGCGTTGCCGTTTGCTGCTGTTTGGGACCCATTGTGTGGTTATTTTAGACCATAGCTCCTCCGGCATGCGACAGATGTGACCAGCCCAGTTCCATTTTAGCTTGGCAGCCGTGTGACCTACATCGGCAATTTTCGAGTTAATCAAACCACACAGTAAAATCCTACCCCGTAAAATTAACTACCCCTTTTCACCCCGTTAAGGGTAGATTTTCGAAAAACCCTGATACACGTTATTCTTTATTTATGGTCTTAAGTATCGGACTTCGCGTTAAAATTCTTCCATACAAATTTTGACGCCCCCAATCCCCCTCTAGGAGGTAGTTTAGAAAACCGAAAAATGCCAAACTTCATAATTTACTTAAGTATTCGTGCCAAGTTTCGTGTTTATTAATCAAATGAGTAAGATTTTTCATATACACTGTACTCCCGCTTTTCACCCCCATAGGGGTGGAATTTTAAATAATTGTTTGGGATGTGTTCATTACTTGACTCAAAGATTATTTATACGAATTTTTGAGTTAATCAAGCCACGCATTAAAATCCTCACCGGTATAATTAACTACCCCTTTTCACCCCGTTAGGGGTAGATTTTCGGAAAACCCTGATAGACGTTATTCTTTATTTTTGGTCTTAAGTATAAATACCGAGTTTCGAGGTAATCGGACCATGCGTTAAAATTCTTCCATACAAATTTTGACACACCCCGCCTCAATCCTCCTTTAGGGGGTAGATTGTGAAAACAAAAAATGCCAATCTTCATAATTTACTTAGATAAATATTCGTGCCAAGTTTCAAGTTTATTAACCAAATGATTAAGATTTTTCGTATAAACTGTTATCCCGCTTTTCACCCCTACATGGGTAGAATTATGAAAAATCGTTTAAGATGTGTTCATAACTTGACTCAAAGATTATATATGCCAATTTTCGAACTAATCAAGCCACGCAGTGAAATCCTCCCCTGTAAAATTAATTACCCCTTTTCACACAGTTAGGGGTAGATTTTCGAAAAACCCTGATACACGTTATTCTTTATTTTTAGTCCTTAGTATAAATACAGAGTTTTGAGTAAATAGGACAGCGCGTTAAAATTCTTCCATACAAATTTTGACACCCCCCAATACCTCTTTAGGGGGTAGATTAGAAAAACGAAAAATGCCAAACTTCATAATTTACTTAGATAAGTATTCGTGCCAAGTTTCAAGGTTATTAACTCAAGGAATAAGATTTTTCATACAAACAAAATCCCCGCTTTTCACCCTCTTAAAGGCTGAATTTCCAAAAACCCCTTCTTACTGGATACTTACTCTTCACAAAGAACACACCCTCCAAAATTCATGTCCCTAGGACCAGCGGTTTAGGCTGTGCGTCGATATCTCAGTTAGGTCGTTCATCCCCCTTTAGGTGCAAAATTATCAAAAACGCTGAGACACGTATAAATTAATTTTCAATCGTTAGCCTAAATACAAAATATGAAGATCCTAACTTTTAAACTGGCGGACTTTCATACAAAACTTCATGCCCCTTTTTAACCCTTTGGGGGTGGAATCATCAAAAACGCTGAGACACGTATTAATTAATTTTCAATCGTCAGCCTAAACACAAAATTTGAAGATCCTAACTTTAAAACTGACGGACTTTCATACAAACTTTCATCCCCTATTTAACTCCCTTAGGGGTTGAATTTCGAAAAATCCTTCCTTATTCCTTGTCTACATTATAAAGGGAACCATTGTGTAAAATTTCAGCTTTCTAGGTCCATGGGTTTGGGCTGGGCGTTGATGAGTCAGTCAGTCAGTCAGTCAGGCCTTTTGTTTTTATTTATATAGATTCAAATATTCATATAATTTAAATTTAACAAATACTACCCACCTCATCAGCTGCCGAGCCTTTTCCCAACTATTTTGGGGTTAGCTTCCAGTCTAACTCGATGCAGCTGAATACCAGAATTTTACATGGAGCGACTGCCTATCTGATCTCCACAACTACCCACTTACCCCTATAGTATTGTAGGTAGGTATAATTATTGGGAATGGCTATTACCATCTCCACTCAAGAGCCACCAATCAATTTGATAGAACACGTAAAAGTAGGTAGAGTATATCTACTCTACCTACTTTTACGTGTTCTATCAAATTGATTAATATAAGTATAATTTCTGTCACAATAAGTATTTATTGTGACAGAAAGTACTATCGTACTTTCTGTCACAATAAATACTTTTTCTTTCTTTCATTCTTAGGTCAATATTAACTTTCTATCGGGTCGTTGAGACACAGATAGTCACAGTTTGACCGCATTAAAATAAAATAAAAATCTTTTATATTGGCAGGCATCGTATGCCCATAGCGTGTTAGTATTACAAGTAACTTAAAAAAACTATGTAAGTAGGTAGTAGATAAAAAAAAATAAGGCACACAATTACAATCTAACTTGATTTAAGTTTAAAAAAATATATATAATAAAGTATATTAAGTACAACGTTGTATTATGATAGATACTCGTACTGTGCGTCTGGCAAAGTTCCAGTCTGGGGCTGTAATTGAAAATGTTAAACCGAACGTTTGACTAAGTTCGGTAATACGTAATTAGGAATATCTAATGCCTCGTCTAACTTAGTAACTATTCTCGTCACGAGAGTAGTAAGCGTAAGTTAATGCTCTTATAACATCGTAATAAATACAGGGTGAAATTGAATTCATGGGTATCCTTTTAAGGGGTCATTGTAATAATCATTATAAACAACTTTTACTATGTCACCAAACCTGAAATCGCGAAAAAGAATCAGCTCTTCCCTACATTTTGACGAGTTATGTGAACATAAATGCAAGGAACAGCTGATTTTTTTTCGCGATTTTAGGTTTAGTCCCATAGTAAAAGTTGTTCATAAATATGAGTACAATGACCCCTTAAAAAACCCATGCCCATGAATTTAATTTCACCCTGTATAAAATTTTCTACTCTTTATAAGCCCTAAAACATAAATACCTAAACGAAAGCTTCTTATATTTGTAGAAAAATGTAGTATTAAAGAACAACTTTTGTTACATGCCTAGTTGGGCTATGAGTAATCTCAAAGAAAGTAGTCCTTTAGCTAATATTTCCCCAGGGTAATAATTTTTTGAGGCTATAATTTACTAATTACTACATGCTTAATTTTTGATTACTTTTAAAATAGCTACCTACCTTACTTTAGATATTAACTGTTATATAATCCTACTTTAACTATTATTTTTTGTATAGTAAAATACTTAAAAAAAAAACAGGCTTTATATACCAACATAGATAGGCCTTTTATTTTAATTGTAATACACAGCTCAGCATTAAAATCTGTGAATGAACAATAAATCACCCCTATTTTCTCACCCTTAGGGTAGGAATTTTTTTCCAAATTTATATGGGACCAACTTCGGGGTATATCCTTTCCAATAAAAAAAGAATTATCAAAATCGGACTGCTCTGTAAAAAGTTATGCGTGATCATACATAAAAAAAAATATATATACGCGTCGAATTGATAACCTCCTCCGTTTTTTCGTCGGTTAAAAAAATATGCATTTTTTTTACTTTGAAGGGAAATCTATGATAACGATTATTTTCTTCACCATCACAGCATAACAACAACGTTCAAATGATTAACATATCAGTCTAATTTCAATGTCATCGTTAGACAACCGAGCCCACAAAAACTTTGGTTTCGTTTAACTGTGACAATTTGTGCACAACTAAAATGCGTCACTTTGGGTGTGACAGCGAGGGCAACACGCCGAAACGGGCAAAAAGTCGACTGCTGCCAACGACGGCAACAAATCGTCATTCGTTTTTAGCGAAGCTGTCCTCAAAAGGGGCATTTGCAATGTTCTATTTATTATCCATAACGATTCAGGACGCCTCTGCTCCATTAATAACAGATAAGAGACGGGTTGTCGACTGCTCGACGGTCGACATTGAACACTTCATTGTTTTTAATGGAGACGCGAATTTCAGTGTTGTCATTTCTTCATAAAATCAAGCAATTGTATAGGTTAGTGAACGGGGATTAACTTTTATCATTTTAGGTACTTATTGGTAAAATTGGTTTAGTATATTCTAGTAAACTTCCTATCGTAAATAAATATTTTATGTACCTCTGTCCTACGGTCGATATCGCAGACTCTATTATCTTTTTACAAGACCATATTTTTTATAGCATCGTATACTAAGTTATGTCATGATCCAGAGATCGAGAATCCCGGTCTACTTGTTCTCCTTGTAGATTTGTTTGAAAATTTATGATACAGTTGAATAAAATATACCAATCACTAAACGAAAACTTTCTGCAGCCGTGTGCTGAGTTCTTTGTGTAACAAGTTTAACTTTTGCCTTAAACTTTTACCCCCTTATTCATAAAACTTATCAAACCTATTTTAGTTAAAATGGGGTTTGTCTCTTTCTTACACACAGAAATGACAACGTGACAGATAAAGACAAACGTTCTATAAACCTATTTTAGCTAAAATAGAGATAAAATAGGATTATGAATAAGGGGGTTAGAAGTTATCCTTTGTGCTTGGATAAATAGATATTATTTCATGACATAGCTTAGAAGGAAGATAATGCCCTCTATGGCGATTGAACAGAATCGCTTCTATAAAGACTTAAAACGCTTTCCGTGCCATTAACACTTAAAGCCTAAATTCACTTGGTACTCTGTTCTCCACACGCGTGAAACAACGTGCACATAAAAATTATGCTGTACTATATATTACTCTCACACTCAAACATTTTTGCATCGCTCCGACAGTTTTATGAAGAGCAGAACACGCCTCAAGAATCGTAAACTTTATATTATGTTCTGCGAGGGGTCCATCCGACCCACATTAACAGCACCAAATAATATAGATTTGATATTTTTACACAATTTGTAACAGAAGTTCTTCGGATTGTTGAAAAGGTTCGGGTTCATATATTGATGTAGCTTCCTGAGAACCTTATTATTAGATCGGATTCTTTTTCTTCTGAATAACAAGAAAAGTGTTATGTTTTCGTATACTAAAAGTATTATAAATTCTAAACGCATAATTTGTTTAACTTGTCAGACTGCAAAGCAAACAAACACTAAAAACAAACACTGCACGCAAACAAACACAATGCGCTCACACACACACACATTGCTACACTGCTTTACAAACTGTAAAGTTTTAAGAGTTCTTACGGTATCCGGAAAACATTTGCCGAAACCTTGGAGTCTTTGTCTTCCCTCGTAATATTGTGATGTGATGTTCTAAAACAGATGCATTGTAGGAACCTTGGAACGTCATAGGTACATTGCATAAAAAATTACAATCATTGTTTTTGTGAAATGAAAATATTTTCATAAAAATAGACGCGACATTTATACCAAAAATAATAACATGACCTGATGAATAATTAAACTGATATTTTGATTCAAACATTGCATTTAGTCGAATTTGGAATTTAAATAATGATATTGTATTATCTAAAATAAATAGTTATACAATATCATTATTTGAATAAAAAGTCTTTTGTAGAGTCGCGTCAAGTGACGAAAATAATGCGAAATTGTGGAACCTTTTTTGTTCCGACATTTGAATAATTGCATTGTGAACAAGCTGATTTAGATGAAAAGGAAATTAAAATGAACTGTCCATATGAATTTATTTGCTGCAAGCCGTACGCCCGATGACGAGATTCCATACAAATTTTCAACCCCATAGCAGAAGCAATTTTCGCACAAAAGTTCCTTATACAGGGTGTTACAGAAAGGGTATATCAATACAAACAGGTTGAAGAGTGTATCTGGTCTAGAGTCTCTGTACAAAATTTCAGCTCAAAAGCAGTAACTTTGAAAATGCTTAATTTTTTTTTATTTCCCTTGTTTATTAAATTGAAATCATAAAAAACGTGTCACCGCACTACGAGGGTCATTATCCATTATCTGTAGTGTGTCTGTGCGCCTAGTACACGCACATCACGCCGCCGCGCGCTAGTGCAGCGCCGTGATGTCGAAATAAAAAAATATTAAGCATTTTCAAAGTTAATGCTTTTGAGCTGAAATTTTGTACAGAGATTCTAGACCAGATACACTCTTCAACCCGTTTGTATTGATATACCCTTTCTGTAACACCCTGTATAACGAAAGTGAGCACAATTTTGTTACAATAAGGAACTCTTGTGCAAAAGGAGAATGGCAGAAGTTCATAGAACGCTGGCATTAAACTTTTTTAGTTTCCACAGAAATAAAAGTGGCATGGTTTGATAGGGAATATTATGAGCTTTTGTTAAAAAAATAAATAAAAAATAATTACAATGGTGTTAAAGAGAAATCTTAATTTTTGTAAAAGTGAGGTTAAGTGTATTAATGTTTGTACTTTAACAGGTTATTTTACCTCTATTACTATTTTAACGCATAAATGTTTATTGTATGCATAACATATTGCTAATTATGCTTTGTAATGACTTCAAAAATGATAAATAACTACTTGTTGAAGTTTGTTTAGTTCAATGATTTACCCACTGATCATAGACCTAATGACAGTTTCAAGTGTAGATACTCGGTCAGTTTTAATTAAACTCAGTAGTCACAGAAAACTCAGGAGACTCTAGAGACTCACTTATCGGAATCTAAGCATATAATAGGAATAATAATAAACAATAAGAATAATAATAAAATAATAATCTAAGCATATAGGAAACGTCGAGGTCCAAGTCTAGCAACAGTCGTTCAGAAAGGTAGGAGTCTTCGAAATCCAAAAGCAAGCCAGGTCGTTGTAAAAATCCACGTAAAACTTTGGGCGCACAAAACATTCACACCAGCACAAAATAGTAGCGAGCGAGCGAATGTGACTTGTGAAGTTTTGTGTGTCATCTTAGTCTATCAAAAAGTACTCTGTGGTCATCTTCTAAAGAGTCATGTTTGTTTGTTTGCCATGACAACACTGTCATATAGTATAACAAGTCCAAAAAGCCTTGTTTCCGGCTGCTCAACTTACTCATATTTAACGAGATTTAATCCCAATTCTCAATAATAAAGTATTAAGTTCAGAAGTAAGGAGGCAAAATAAAGCACGGTATTAAGTACTTATTTCTTCGTTATATTTCGTATTCGTTCTTACATAAATCTTCCAGTTCCCACGTCTCAAACCAGATTCCAGCCATTTACTTCTTTTCTCAACTCACATGAAAAAAACCACAGACAAAATATATCACTTTTAAACTGATACCAAGGAGGATTTATATTAAACCTCCTTGACTGATACTAAACGTAAAACAAATGAAATATAACAGTCGGCCATTCTGAACTTTGCGAGTCCTCTCGTACCTGTTAATTTAGTTTAATTTAAACAATACAATAATGGATCTAAAATTACACTGAACAAAGCAATTAGAACTGAAATCGTACAACCATTCATGTTTTTAGTTTAATTTAAACAGTACAATAATGAATCTTAAGACATGAATTGCACTAAAGAAAACAATTAGGAACTGAAATACCTAGTATGTACAATCATTCATGTTTTTAGTTTAATTTAAACAATACAATAATGAATCTTAAGACATGAATTGCAATAAAGAAAACAATTAGAAACTGAAATACCTAGTATGTACAATCATTCATGTTTTTAGTTAATTTAAACAATAGGTACAATAATGAATCTCAAGGCATGAATTGCACTAAAGAAAACAATTAGGAACTGAAATAGTACATTCATGTTTTTAGTTTAATTTAAACAATACAATAATGAATAATAAGGCTAAAATTACACTAAAAAAAAACAATTAGAAACTGAAATAGTACAATCATTCATGTTTCTATTTTCATCAAACTTTACTGCTTCGGCCATCTAGTAAACCTAAAATTGTTCCATCAATTTAGAAATGAAGTGTAACTCTTAAACAAAATGTGCCTGTTGTTTAGTAAAAAAAAAATAAACATAGAATAAGTATAAAATAATTAATCATCTAAGTATTCAAATAATTTTCATTTTCACTTAACGTATTTGCACACTCCCTTATTGGCTTATCGGCCTCATATGTGTGCAAATACCGTAGGTACTCAAATACAATATGTTGGCTAATAAAAAAAAACTAATAAACAAACTATAAAACAATTTCAATATCTATTCAAAATTATTTTCACTAGGTATCACTCAACGTATTCGCACACTCCCTTGTTGGCTTATCGGCCTCATATGTGTGGAATTACCGTTGTCGAAATATCTTACATACTCCTTCGTTTGGCTTATCGGCCTCATGTGTATGCAGATACTCTACTTAGATACACGGATGCTCCCAAAATTGGCTTATCGGCCTCATATGTGTGGAATTACCATTGTCAAAATATCTTACATACTCCTTCGTTTGGCTTATCGGCCTCATGTGTATGCAGATACTCTACTTAGATACACGGATGCTCCCAAATTTGGCTTATCGGCCTCATATGTGTGGAATTACCGTTGTCAAAATATCTTACATACTCCTTCGTTTGGCTTATCGGCCTCATGTGTATGCAGATACTCTACTTAGATACACGGATGCTCCCAAAATTGGCTTATCGGCCTCATATGCATCTTGTACCTTTCAAACTTATGTTAATTTTACATTCATATAATCTCTCATAAAATATATCAAAGTATTTCAGAATTATTCATACAATCAATTGCATTTGCAAGTTAAAAATTATTATGTTAAACAAAATATTAATTCCACACCTCAATTATTATTTAAGTCTTGATTATCGTCATTGCTAATAGTAGTACTATCAATGGTGTTCCTCAAAAGTCGTCTGCACGAAGCTGACTGATGTCCAAGTTTTTTACAGATGTTACAGGTTACAAGTGGTTTCGAGCATTTAAAACTAGGATGACCTAATTCACTGCAATTAAAGCATTTGATCGCACTACTACCATTACTACTCTTATTGTCACTTTGCCCTTCAACGGCTTCAACCCGCTTCTTTAAAAATGGCCTTCTAATTTCTGTACTATCTTCTAACTTAACCGTTTGTAAATAAGCTAATAACTGTTCAGGCTGATTATAGTTGGCTGCTTGAGCACCTAAACGCATACCCCTGTCTTCTAACCCGTTTATAATACAGTCTATCGCTTTCTTATCATATATTTCACATCTGTTTAATAAATTCATCTTGTGATAAAAGTATGTCTCTAATGTTTCATTGGGTTTAACTTTCCTATCTAACATTTCTTGTAATAATTGTGCATAATTTTGTACGGATGGAAATGTTTTAATTAATTTATCTTTCCATTCCGACCAAGTGAAATTGATAGAAGAAAGTCCCTGATATAACCCCATTAACTTGGGTAGTGAATAATGCAACAATTGGGGTTCACTCCATCCATACAATTTAGAACATTCTTCTAATTTACTTATCCAAACATCAACAGTCTGTTCTTTGTTAGAGGGATCAAATTCAGGAATAGCATTATTATTTATTGAAAAATGATTCTGTGAAGTAGGCAATGACTTTAACAGATTTAACAACTCACGGGCAGAAACATTATTCACAGATTCCTCGGCGTTACGTTTTTTTGAACGTCTTGCACTAGATTTTGTAGCAGACTTGCTTCTTGAAGAGGCACTATCAGTAGAAGAAGACAATGTACTTACAATCGAAGACCGCCTCTTGTTCCGCTGGTGCCGATTGTGATGCTTCCTGTTTCGGTCGTCACACCTGCTGCGACGATCCTTTGGTGTTCCACTTTCGCGTCGCCTACGTCGTCTACGCGGCGAAGATTTAGATTCGCTGCCACGATCGCGACGTCTTCGTGAGAAACTCCGCTTTCTCGATCGACGATGATGCACTAGATTAGGGGGGGTCCCCGACTCCTGGATAAATCCTCGTTCACCTTCCTCAACTTCAAACATCACGACGACAGTTAGATCTTATGTTAGTTAATACTCGGCTTCAAGTTTTAAGTTTTTAGACTGTCACTAGTTGTAGGCGCGGTAGGAATTAAATCCTTTTACAATCCCACTTCTGAACTATTAAGTTCAGAAGTAAGGAGGCAAAATAAAGCACGGTATTAAGTACTTATTTCTTCGTTATATTTCGTATTCGTTCTTACATAAATCTTCCAGTTCCCACGTCTCAAACCAGATTCCAGCCATTTACTTCTTTTCTCAACTCACATGAAAAAAACCACAGACAAAATATATCACTTTTAAACTGATACCAAGGAGGTTTTATATTAAACCTCCTTGACTGATACTAAACGTAAAACAAATGAAATATAACAAAAGTTAATCTGGCTATCAATACATAAAAATAAGCGCTTTTTTTTTAAATAGCTTTGAATTCTGTACCTTTCCAAAATTAGCAATGCCAAAAACTGCCATCTCCTTTAGTGCCTCTAGACCCAACGATTGTGAGTTGTCTGTCACTGAATGAATTAATTAGTGAATGATTTTAGAAAACGAGGGAGTGGCAATTCTGTATTTTAAGTTCATTAACGAAATGTTAGGTTTTATTTCGGTTGAAATAAATTACAACTCCGGATTTCGTAGCAATCCACCTCATTTTAATAAATTGAAATCGAATACGTCACTGTAGCTACGGCAATTAAACGTGTCGTAAGAAATGTTTGATGTTTATAACAGTCGGTCGTCATTTATTTATTTGGTTTTGATATAAGGAAAGTAGCGAAGTAACTTATTAACACGAAAAGAGAAGTCATGTTACTGCAATATGAAACTGGAGGGCGATGGTGCTATTGTTGTAACATTGATATTTCCGTTTTATTTTTATAGTTAAAATGTGATTAATGAAATTCAGTTTTCTTTCTTCATATTAGGCATTTATAATTAATCGGGACTATTAAAAGCACCATTGGGCAATAACACCCAATTAATTATCATTTTACTTTACTTTTTTCCTTCAGCGTTCTACGTTAGGGATAATATAAATTTTTTGATCAGTTTCCTGACCTCCTTTTTGAATCCAATTAATAATTTTGTAGATTCAGTGAAATAAAATGATTGTGTTTGAACAGAATTACTAAATTAAATTGAAGAAATGACTTTGAGCCGCACATTTTCGCGACAGGCCTGATGGTCTAGTGGTTAGTGGCCCTGACTGCTATGCCGGAGGTCGTGGGTTCGATTCCCACCCAGGACAAATGTTTGTGTGATGAGCACGATCATTTGTTCTGTGTCTGGGTGTAATTTATCTATAATATGTATGTATTTAGAAATATGTAAGTATGTTTATCAGTTGTCTAGTACCCATAACACAAGCTCTGCTTAGCTTGGGACTAGATGGCGTTGTGTGATAGTAAAAAAAAAAAAAAAAAAATATTTTATTTTTAATGGCGTTAATTATTTTTAATTTGCGTTTTAATGCCGACTCACACTTTGAAGACAGGTCTCCTTTAATTAATTTTAAGGTTTCCAACTAATAAGCACTAAATGAAACGTATAATTTAAAAGCTACTGCGATACTTACTTGTAGTAGGCAAAGCTGGGTTTAGGTTTAATCATTATTGCCTTAAAGTACACACGACGACAAATCAGTATTTCCAGATTTAGCTGACCTCGCATTGTATAGGCTTTTCGTACAATGAGAATTCAACTTATATTGGACCCACTTATGCAACACGGAACCGACCCTGTAAAGATCAAAATGATCTGAAAATTTGTCAGATCATTTTGATCTTTACAGGGTCGATAGAAGGTGGATTTTAAAAGCTTGATATGTCATCGTTCGTACGAAATCATTATCTATGTACGAAATGATCAATATACATTTGCCGGCCTAGCCAAGTTACAAGATCATTTAGGTAAAATACGTGTTAAGTATTGTCTATTCAGACTTATGTTTAAAATTAATATTATTTCAAATTAAGCAAATATCAACTTTATTTTAATGGTAATTAAGGTTGATTTCAGAGCGATTAGCAGTATTGAAACAGTTATAAAAATATTTGAAGTTGTAGCGTGAACTGAACTTTATTGTATAGGATTTAAAGTTATTTTTCTGAGAAGAAAAAAAAACGGATAAACCCAATTTGCCCGACCTGGGAATCGATTCCAGGACTTGAATTGAGCTCAACAGCAGCGCTTGCGACTATAATAATATTATTATATAAACCTCTGCCGAACCCTTACGGAATAACAGTCACGATGTTATATTATTAGATAAGAATAATAAATTAGTGCCTATAAATAATGAATGATTTCAATTCATCCGGGCGCCAACACAAGGCGTATTATTTTCGCGATGAAAAGATTTTATCAACATAATAGCTTGTAAAAAACCTTGAGTATTTTCACAGCAATTAATTTGATGGTACCTATTATGATAATGGATCATCAAACACGTTTTTTGTGAAGACCTTCCCTGGGTTAGTCAACACGGATAATTGCTCAGATTATGTTAATTCTATGTTTTTAGCTGAAATGTTAACTTTATTATTTTTCTTGGTCCCAAGTGATAACGTAAATCTGAAAGCTACCTTTATAAATTCATAGAACTTTTATTTTGACATGAAGGAAGACAAGGCTATTGTTTGGATTAGTTAAGTTTATAGTAAGAGACAGTTTACAATATAATAATATTGAACAAAATGAAAAAAAAAAACTAAGAAGCTAAGGCACTTTTCAGTTTCAGTCTTTAAAGAAAATTTAAACGTTAATATTTTTTATGGTGGTTGCTTTGTGATGAAGGCTGCTGTATGCAACTGTTGTATAATAAGAGGTATTAAAACACGAATGTGGGCTTATCACACGAGGCGAAGCAGAGTGAATTTGAATAACCTGTAAGTTCCTTTTTTAAATTACAGCGCTGTGGTAGTGAAACGCGCGTGCACCTTGTTCATTTTTTTTTTTTAAAGGAGTTGCATAATGTTTAGTACAACATTATACCACTCGTTTGGATGATATTATGGTTACTATGACACTGGTTGTTTTCATGTTGGCAATAAGCTAACTGTTTCATAAACTTTTATAGAGGATTTATAGCATGGGTGTAGATAATAATAATTTATAGCCGCAACACTATCATATGTGACACATAATATGAGACGTGAGCACATAACACGCACATTCACTAGCCAGCGCTAGACAAGGCAATCTCTGCTAACCTATATAAACGAGATTACTCTCATCGAGGCGCTGTATAGGAAACGAGTAACATCTGCATAGATAGGTATTTGTACACTTGGGAGCAAATAAATCGAGCCACTTCCTTTTTTCACTTATAATGGTTATCATTTTTGGTATTATGGAACGTATCAATTCGAAACATATATCGCCTAAGAGCTTATTTAATAACCTTTACAATGAGGGTAAATTATTGAATGATAACCTTGTTTAATGATAAATTATTGGCTCTGAAAGAAAAACGGTAATTCCGATAGAAAATTGTAGGGTTAAAACAGTCCAGAAAAAAACAATTAAAAACAATATTATGGTATAAACTTATTCTTAATATCTTGCATTACCCCCCCGCGTCCTGATTTCGATACATTTTCTGGACTGTTTTAACCCTACAATTTTCTATCAAAATTACCGTTTTTCTTTCAGAGCCAATAATTTATCATTAAACAAGGTTATCATTCAATAATTTACCCTCATTGTAAAGGTTATTAAATAAGCTCTTAGGCGATATATGTTTCGAATTGATACGTTCCATAATACTAAAAATAATAACCATTATACGTGAAAAAAAAGCAAGTGGCTCGATTTATTTGCTCCCAAGTGTATTTATAGCCTTTCCGTCGATTTTTGAGAAATACGTGCAAAATCTGCTAAGCGCATGATATATTGAACGTTTTTATGCTGAATGTGTTTCGCATGCTACCATTTGTTAAAGTAATGCCATGTTTTATTGTTGTTAAGACATTACGGATTTACGGAGGGAATTAATAATTGGAAGTTTAGTGCCAGGGAGGCCTCATTTATATGATTGATTGCTTAAGTTGACTGATATAACGTCTGTATCCAAGTAAAATATTATAAACTTTATGCCTTACCATTAGGTATATCTCAACTCGAACATAATAAGCATGATTGTAGGTTGATAGTTAAGTTGAAACGTAGCTAAATTTTTTTTTTTAAAAATTAATATAATGACTACTGTAACAACAACTAGAGAAAGTATGCCCATGTATACACGGGAGCTTTTTTAACTCGACGTTTTCTTACCTTGCTCTGGATTTTCAACTCTCAACCTCGAACCGAGGGTTGAGAATCCAACAGAGAGTTTTCCTGGCGCGTTGGAAAAGCGCACTGTTGGATTTTCAGGTATTGACGCTAAGCCGAGCACGCTAATACAGTACGCGGTAAAAGGAAATCGGCTTTTAAAAGCACCCGTGCAAACGGCTTATATTGCTTACATTTTTGTGAGCTGACTGTACAAACCATTACTGTGAAGGATATCAGGAAACAGTAAAACAATTTCTTACCCTCGTTGATTTACGAGACACAATAAATCCAAATCCCTGTTCGTAGGTTCCTTCAGAAGATGTTCAGCTCACTACAAAAAATAGGGTCTTCGTGAATAATGAATCGGAATAAAGTGTAACAGGTATTGCCAGAGATACATCTACGAGTACTTGTGTAGGTAGGGTGTAGTGTACCACTATCAATCGGGAGATAGAACGTCTCAGTAAAAAAGGCTTTTATAGATTCGCTTTCTATGTGACGTAACGTGACATAAAATGACGCTTGTATTTCCCGGAAGGGTTAAGGAGAGGTGAGCCTATACTACACCCACATTTCGATAGTTCTCTTGCCATCAACTGGGCGCAATTCTAAGCTCCCGGCTACTACTGAGAAATTCCATATGGAAAAACCCAACGACACCTTGCCCGAACCAGGAATCGAGCCCAGGTCCTAATGCTCAGCAGAAGCGCTTGCGACCATTGCACCAACAAGGCAGTCACTAAACAAACCTGTAACGCATAAACGTGTTACGTAATAAAAGCGTTACGTAAGTTATATGCTACCTATAAAATTTTATAAAGCAACCGTGGGCGCGACCCGATAAAATTCAACAACTCAAAATTGGAAAGAATATGGAGTGTGGCTGCGTCATGGACGTGAGTTGTACGTCAATACGTTTACGTAACGGGGTTGATCCGCTCGGCCACATTAATTCTTTTACGTTCCCGGCACTGCTTGACTCGTTCATATGGTGTTTTATTAGTACTTTTGAGAAGCCCTTTCCAACCGTATACGATCTTTGTATTTGGATTTGGATTTTTGACACGTATAGGCCGACATTATATATTTTTGATATTATATTTCTATGTATTTTGACAACATTATATTCACTGTCACTATTTTACACTTATGTTTTGTATACAACAATGCATCACAGTCCTCACTTGACGTAATGAGTTCATTGATCCTTTAGCTATCCAATGGTGTAATTGAATTTAGGATGGAGATGATGGATATGAAGCTGCGACACCAAACTGTATCCCCTGATTTTGTTATCATTGGTTTTTCGACTTGCCTCCCACTATGGAAGCAATTTTAAAGACGTATTCATGTCAAAAACGAATACCTCGTACTAACATTTCCTGCTGTCTTCGCTCTTCATTTGAGTAAATATTTCTACAACAAGGTTTCCATTTCAACAAAACTGTAAAAACTTCGTTATCTTCCAACTCATTACGGATTTCAATGGCTATCATAATTCTACCAAGTAGTTGCTTGTCTCTTTTAATAATCTCTTGATTTTGTTTACCAGGAGCTAACGAGACCCCACTAATGGGAGGGTGCTCGCAATACTCGTAAATAACTGAATAACACTTATAGTAGGGAATTTGTGAATACTTTAGGACTCGAGGACAATCCTGCGGCCTGTGCGAGCTATTATTTCTGTTTTAAACATAAGGGTCAGCTAGGAATTTGCTTTTGGTGGTCAGCAATTAAAACTTTGATACGTTATGAATTCGATCATTTTGTAGGATAGTCGCGCGGTTTTTATGTTGTTCGTATTTTTGCTGGCGGCTGAAGTAAAGTTACATCCTTGCACTCTTTTCACTTTTGATTTTACTATTTTTTTGCTGAACAAGATTCTCTACGACTGAATCTGAATCATTCTAAACAAAGAACAAATGAATGAAGGGATATTGATGTTAATTGCACTATAGTTTCGGTTCATTGTCCTTAATTGCTTCCGGGACAAAGGTTCTCTGTCTGTTCACAATATTTGATGCTTACCATAACTTGAACGATGCTTTTAAAACTGACCCTTTTCTTGTTAATGTTAATAAGGTCAACTCTAAATAGACAACCGTCGGGAAAAATTGCTGGATTACCATTTTAATTACTATATAAAAAGGTTTCTTTGATCCCTGGTTTAATTTCGGACCCTTTACATATTCTTTGGTCAAATTCAAGGTACGAAAATATCAGATAATATTTCCCTTTTTCCCGTATTGGAAATTAAACCAGGGATAAAAGGACTCTATTTACACAAGGCGAAGGGGCTTCACTCCCCGCAGCGCCGGAGACGTAACGGAACTCCTTATATACTCGTAGCAATTTGTTGTTCGTTTTTGAGAAACTTCAAATTAGTATGTCTCAGGTGGGTTAATGTCAGGGGTAATTAACACTCCCCCACCCCCGAATTCGGGCAACCGTGTTCTACAGTTTTACCGCTAAGCTTATAAACATCTGTGGTGTAGTGAAACTGAAAAAGTGCCTTCTGGTGACAATGATTGGAACTACAATATTCCATACAAATTGACTTGAGAGAAAGTTAAGGTTAACGCGATCGAGTAAGTTTAAAAACTCGCACTGGGCCCTCATACAGTAAGCTTAACAGGCGAGGATGAGTCTGTCAATGTACCTAAGCATTATTTTTGCTGTGGGATAAAATATTTCGCTGAACTACTTACGAAAGAGATTTAGACAGACTTCGTCCATTTCTCGTAAAGTTTTGTGGTGGTTGTGTTGTGTCATTGAGACGGTCATACTTTCCGATAGTTGCAGTTGGAATACTGGCTGCAATACATTGATACATTCAGTGAGAAAATATTTTGAAATACATTCTTGCAAACCATAAATTTTATTAAAGGGGTTTGAAGGTTTTGGCCCTAAAATCAGCCGCCATTTTGATTTTTTTTCAGAATCGCGGTGCACAACAAAAGTTATATATTTAGATAGAGGACACTTATACCAACAAAAAATGTAATGTAACATAATATCCTAAAGCGTCAGGTTTCGGAGTTATTCACCAAAATATAAGTCGAAAACAACAAGGATTTTTTGTTTTTTTCCCTCTAGGTAAGCATAATGAACTATTGAAGTAATAGAAACGTTATGAAACCTTTATGGAGAAGAAACAAAAGAAGAATAGACATTTTTTTAAATGAATAATTAAACACCGCAATTTATAATTCGTTTTTTAATCCAGACTAATCGGACAAATGTAATGTCAAACTTCTATACTAAAAAAACGAAAACACAAAAGACTTAAATGTCAGATTAGTCTCTGCGATTAAAAAACGAACTATAAATTACCGTGTTTAATTATTTATTTAAAAAATGTCTATTCTACATTTGTTTCTTCTCCATAAAGGTTTCATAACGTTCCTATTACCTCAATCATACCTCAATAGTTCAATATGCTTACCTGGAGGGAAAAAAAAAACAAAAAAATCCTTGTTGTTTTCGACTTATATTTTGGTGAATAACTCCAAAACCTGACGCTTTAGGATATTATGTTATATTACATTTTTGTTTGTATAAGTGTCCTCTATCTAAATATATAACTTTTGTTGTGCACCGCGATTCTGAAAAAAAATCAAAATGGCGGCCGACCTTAGGGCCACCCTCCATACAAAAATCTTCAAACCCCTTTAAAGGGTCGCATCACACTCCATATTTTGTTACAAATTACTTGTGAAACGACCTCGATAAAAAGTTCGCATAACAACGAAGTGAAAAGTAGCGAGCTTATCAATTTGACCCGTTTACGTCGCTACACGTGACTACTACGATATTGACTTCATTTGGTTACCGCAACTTGTACAAAGCAAGATTTAAAATATCTTTGGAAATATATTTTATAAATAGATTCTGTTTACCAAAAAACGCGGCGCGCAACGAAATCGAATGCCTTATAATTGTAAAATCTGCTGCACTAATTGTATGTATACATTATTAAGTTTACTATTAGACCAGAGGGCTGGGCTATTTCTTGGCCAAAGAATTAGCATTGCCATACAACGTGGCAATGCTACCAGCCTTTTGGGCACTGTTCCTGTTGACAGCGATGCGGAAGAATTCTTTGATGCCCTATGATTAGTTTGCTTATTTTTTCATATAAATGTACATATTAACATAGTTTATATGTTAGCTTATATTATGTAAATATTTACATAAGCAATAAACAGATTATATCGTTTGAAAAAAAAATTAAGTATATTTAATAAACTAAACCAAAAAGTATATATTTTGGCTAAGCAATTTTGTACGTTGTAGTAACTATATAAACCTGTAGTGAGTTATTTCAGCTCAGCGCCTGCCAACTAGAACGTGACCACTAACTAGCTGTACAAGCTATAAATTCCTAAACACAAACATCCCTTGCAGCTTGAATTTGTAGAATGTTTCGTTTAACAGTGAGTGGTCGTCACACGGGCCATTCCCTCTCAAGTGACACGCGGCTTGATAAACATTCCTTCACTTACAATTTAACTCCCAATCTCTCTGCCGTGAGGTAGTGGGAGGTATTTTACAAAAACGCGGCCGCAATTTGTTCAAGCGCCGTATGTCTTGAATTTTTCACGAGATTTCCTTGGCTTTGGAAAGTAAATAAAGACGTTTATTTACTCCAGAGCTGCTTAAGATGAAGCTTCAAAGAATGCTTTACAAATTTACAGTCACCGAAGGCATTTTCAATGTTTAACCACGAGAACTGAAATATTACGGAAACATAATTTTCACTAGATCCATTTTGGAGTTGTTTGCGCGATAAATTCGTACAATGTGACCGCATTTCGTTTAAGTTGTTCGAAAATTAACTTTGGTAGATGCATTTTATAGCAATTTTATGGGTTTTCGATAATACTGTAAGAACAGCACCCGTTGTTTATCCTTCAGAACCTATTCTACTTTATATAACTGTAAGCAGGAATACAGGTACCTACAATAAGATTTACAACAGTAAAACAAAATAAACAACGAGTTTTCGAACACACAGCTTTACAAGAAATACCTATTCATCGTTAAAGCTTATCTAAACGCCAATTATTGTACCTACTGCCAGTTTCGTGTTATCAGCGAGGTAACGTTTATTCGATAAACAAGCTCCAACAATATTATGTTAGCACTCGATTTAAACTTTATTTCTTTTTGTTTAACTTTGATGTTTATCTGTAGAGTTTTACTTTTGTTCCATAGATGTTCACATCATTTTCCAATTATGTTAAAAGATTGTACCTACACATTTTGTTTTCAGGTAAATCTATTCAAACTGTACATTCCAAAACAGATCGTTTTAATTTGAAAAAAAAAAAAACAGGGGTGTACAATTTACATGATACAATTGAAATGAATGCGACGATTATCTATCTATCTATACATATACATATAATAAAATCGTAGGAAAGTCAAAACTGTACATTGAATATTTTTTTAAATGAATACTTGGGGCGTGATCTACAATCGATATCGAAGCCAAAAATATAGTTTTTAGAATTTTTGTCTGTTTGTCTGTTTGTCTGTATGTATGTCCGGGATAAACTCAAAAAGTACTGCATGGATTTACTTCAAATTTTGCATGAATATTACTAAGAGGTCGGGTCAACATATAGGCTACATATTATCACGCTATCACCTACGGGGGAGGAGCTGTGAATCTTTATTTTTCTTACGCATTCTGTGACAGCGTGTAATCTAACGACGCATATTTAAATGTGGTTTTTCAGTAAGCCATGCTATTATCTAGCTTTACACTATAAAAACTACGCCATTTAAGTAACTTGGGCAGAGAAACATAGTTTAATGAATGTTAGTAGTATAAAGAAAATTTTGAAGCAACGCTATCTATGCGATTTCATAAAAATCAAATCAAGTTACATGTTGACACTTTTTGGAAATTAATAATTTAAATTTGATCATGTTGGCGAGGTTAGTAGTTAGTTATTCTTAAAATTCATAGATGGCAATGTGCATTTTCTTCATAAAAGTTGTATCGTATAGTTCGTTTTGACAAATTCAAGTTCCAACAAAACCCTTAAAATCTTGAGCAGAGTTGAGCGCGACAATCAAAAAAAAAAAAATGCGGTGTTAAGTATTACAAAAAAGTTATGTTCCTACTGGAGACGAAGTCGGAGTAACTGATGAACGCGTGCTGAACACCTGTCTCAGTTCACTTCAAGATGTGGTCATTTCTATCGGCGGCAATCCACTGATCGAATATGGGTTACCAGCTCCCCAATCATCACCGCATCAAGACCGTGTAAATCGGGAGTATAACGCTGAGACAAATTACGATCCGGGTGAAATGACCATGTCCCTTTGTTCTCTTCAGAGCAAAAACAAATTTATGACACCGTCCTTGGAGGCGTTGGGCAAAAACAGGGTCAAATGTTTTTCTTGGAAGGCGTCTGGTGGAACAGGAAAAACATTTGTTACCACTGGCATACTTGCAGAGGTCAGGAGGCAAGGCAAAATTGCTATTGCGGTAGCGTCGTCGGGAATCGCTGCCACACTGCTTCCGAGTGGCAAGACAGCACATGCAATGTTTAAAATTCCCATCGATTTAGAGAGCGCCGAAACGCCTGTTTGTGGTGTGTCACGTAACAGCGATAAGGGACACGTGCTCAAGGATTGCTCTCTGATCGTATGGGATGAGTGTACGATGGCCAATAGGAAGGCAGTTGAGGCCGTGGACGGAACTCTGCAGAACATCCGCAGGAACGAACATTTGATGCGTCGTATCACAGTTCTGTTCAGTGGCGATTTCCGGCAAACGCTTCCCGTGGTGACACGGGGATCGAGGGCTGACGAAGTGAATGCTTCGTTGAAACGATCTTCGTTGTGGTCACGAGTTCGTACGCTGCGCTTGACCATTAATATGAGAGCTCGGTTCGGCGGCAATGCACGTGCTCAAGAATTCTCCGATGTCCTTCTAAATCTTGGCGAAGGCATTCTACCAGAAGAGAGAGGTGGACAGGTGGTGCTTCCAGAGTCTCTCGGTAGAGTGGTATCCAGCTTAGAAGAACTCATTCGCTGTGTGTACGGGGACATCAGTCGTATACCGCACCTGCAGAATTCTTGGGTGTGTGAGCGGGCCATTTTGACGTCCAAAAATGATCAGGCTGCAGCAATTAACGAATGCATTCTCTCGGAAATTGAGGGGAATGAAGTGGTCTACACCTCGATAAACACTGTTGTCGAGCAAGATGACGCCACACATTATCCCGTGGAATTTCTGAACTCCGAGTCAGCAAGTGGACTTCCAGAGCATACCATCAAGCTGAAGGTCGGTGTCTCGATTATGCTTCTTCGGAACCTATCTCCACTGAAGTTGTGTAACGGGACCCACCTTAAAGTCATCTCGCTCTACAGACACACCATTGAGGCGGAAATTCTTACGGGTTGTGGCGTCGGCGAGGCAGTATTTATACCACGCATTTCCCTCATACCTCATAACTTCTCGTTCCAGTTCAAGCGCGTACAGTTCCCCGTGAGTGTTTGCTTCGCGATAACCATCAATAAGTCGCAGGGGCAGACACCGAGGGCAGCGGGTGTCGACCTCAGGACGAGTTGCTTCTCACACGGACAACTGTACGTCGCTTGCTCCCGCGTCACCAGTCCTGACTCTCTTTACATTTTGGCTCCTGGCAGCATAACTACCAACGTAGTTTATAGGGAAGTGTTGTAAAGTATGATACCTTTGTACGTATTTTTACTCTTTTGTGTCCTGGAATGTATTCCTGCATTATTTTCTCTATTTCCTTCAGTCACATCTTATGGCTGAACTCAGCAGGACTCCCATATAACTCTCTTCACTTGCTTCGCTTGCAAAAAAAACTTATATTTTAATGCTATTTTAAAAGTTGTTTACTTATAATGCTATAGCGACACTGGCATCTTAGGTATTTTTGGTGCTGTAGAGCCTTCACGCAGACGACGTCGCGGGCAGCAGCTAGTATAAATAAAATGAAATTCTGTTCGCGCAATAAGCGCATCATTTGAAAACAACTGGACTGATTCGGATATGTTTTGTTTCAAAATGTTCGTAACAGTCCGACTTAGGTATTAATTGAAAAAAAAAATGGAAAAGATGCCCGGAAACTTGGAGAATTTGGGAAAAACTAAAGGTGCTTTTTTTCTATGGGACTTTTTTATAACTTACTGGATAGGACAGCGTCTACCGGGTCAACTAGTATCCAAATAATTTTCGACGTTTATCTCAACGATAAACAATCGATTTGACATCTGCCAACCCGCACTGGGCCCGCGTGATGGATTACGGCCCACTCCCTCTCACTGAGAGGAGGTCTGTGTCCCAGCAGTGGGAACATTATAGGCTGATTATGTATGTATCACTTTGCATAAACTTTATAACACAAATCCATTTACAGATAATGAGTATCATCATAAACATTAATTTTTCCAAGTCTTTCAAAAGCAGTTTATTAGGTAATCTCTTCCTGAGAATTTGCGTCTGAAAAACAGTTTTATCTTTATTCCAAAGCTTATCTTTCACATAAATCAACTTTGCTAAAAAAGTATTAGATATGTTTTCCTCTCGGTGCCAATTAGTACTAGGTATAATTAGGGTTCGGAGCAAAAGTTGTAGTAATTGGCAGTTTAAGTTATGATACTTTTATTTTACGACACTTTTAGTTTTAATTCTGTTACGTGTTTAAAAGTTGGAGTTCAGCACGAATAGGCACAAAGTAGGCATAAAAACGTACTGAGCTAACTCCGAAAGTTTCAGAATAATTTAAATATTCAGCTTCGGTTAGTTTCGAACGTTTCGTGACTAAAGACAACATAATTCTTTTGACTATTTTTGAAAAAATAAATAAAATCCGTACCTCGGAAAGCACGATAAGCCGTTGGTCCCGGCTGTCATTCGTGGATCTTTGACAGTCGTTACGGGTAGTCAGAAGCCCGAAAGTCTGACAACTAGTCTTACCAAGGGGTATCGTAGTACCCAGTAACTGGGTTGTGGAGGTCAGATAGGCAGTCGCTCCATGTAAAACACTGGTATTCAGCTGCATCCGGTTAGACTGGAAGCCGACCCCAGCATAGTTGGGAAAAGGCTAGGCAGATGATGAAATAAAATCAGTGGAAAAATGGAGAAGTTACACGCTTTTGAAGCTTGAAACATCGTAACTACCTTAGTTTTTTTATTTGAAAGCAAAATAAGAAAAGGTTCAGAACCTATACCGAATAAATTTTTTTTAAATCATAAAAATAATCTGCCGTTTCATACATTTTGGTCAAGTAGGTATTGAACTTTTGTATGAAACAGCTGATTTTTTTTTCGTGATTTCAGAGTTGGTTCCATATTGAAAATTGTTCATGTTCATGGGTAGAACACCCTGTATAAATTTGGAAACGGTAAAAAAATCACCTGTATAAAACTGTAGCATCACTTTTGTTTATTTGATGCTCCCGCGCTCCTTCAAGCGATAGTAATCTAAGTTTGTTTGTATAACAACGAGAGTCAATTAGTAACTGTTACTGAGGAGCTCGTTATACATTTAGATCAGCGCGCTACTCACCCTGCCGAACACGGTGAGCTGGTAAGTTCACTCAACTGTTAAGATTCTAAGTGTCTACATTATTAATCCATTGTTTGACTTTGTAGTAAATTATGATAGTTTGTGATTGAGCTCTTGACGAATTACGTAGCTGATAGTCATTGTAATATTTCATAAGACGACATCGACCGCGCAGTGGCGCCCTCATCGTTTGTTTGGTTATTTCTTTTATTTTAGAATGAAAATGTAGAAAATAAGCATGTTACGTTGTGCTCCACAAGAGTATAGGTTACTAGCAGCGCCCCGCGGCTTCACCCGCATAAGTTTCCCGTGGGAATATCGGGATACAAAGACAGACACACTTTCGCATTTATAATATTAGTATGGATGGATTATGATTACATATTTATTTACATTAATATTACATATTATTATAATCCTTCAAACGGAAAATAGTGGCTACTATTTTCCGTTTTATGGATTATAATAAAACTTAACAATGTAAAACTACCGTTTGTAATAATATAACGTATAATCTCACACCAAGCTTCACGTAAGTTTTTACGCTGAGATTTTTACAGAATAGATCTGCTGATATTAAGGTGAGGTGTTTTGTAGTGTATTGGTGATATGACGCGCGATCTTGAAAATGATATGAAAGTTTAACTGTTTATCTGCCGAAATGTATCGACAATCTTTATTTTGCCAATACGCAGAAATATTAATATGCTTGCATAAGTTTTATGAAAACATCATAACTTCACTCGAAGAGCGTCTAAAAGGAAAAGTTTTGTAATAACCTAAGAGCTGCGGAAGACATGAAAATATTTCAGAGAATTACCCCTTTGTTTATAAACTTTGCTTAAAGTTAAGTGACGTTTAAACGTCAAAAATATACGGTTAAAAAGTCGCTTATAGTTTTATTAACTAAACTAAAATAAACTTTAAACATTTATGAATAAAATCCTTAGACCCACTAACAATTTAGTACAGATCTATGATAAATCACAGTAATACAACCATGTACTAGGAAGTTCCTAAAAAAAAGTTTTCGAGTAACTTATACTTTTAACGTTTTCTAAAAGTGGTTTTATTGGCCACATATAGAACCTTATTTGAATAATTTCCATTAGTCCATAGTATAGTTTGGCATTTCTGAGATTCACTTCATTTTATTCACAGAACTTTGTTACGCCACTTCTTCCCAGGTAAAGCACTAGGAACTGGTGAAGGGTGAACGTTTTGGGGGACTGTTTTGTCTAGAATATTGACGTTCAAAAAGTTCTGATTATCAGCCTAGTTTGAATAAATGACTTTTGATTTTGTAAGTGTATCTTAGAGATGATGATGAGATCGGAAGTGAGTCATGCACGTGATATGTCCTGAACTTCGTATGTTTAAGCACAACAAAATATATACCTAAAAGATTAATTGATAATATTCATCATTTCAGTATGTTTTACCTAATTAAACTTATTCCAAAAACTGATAGAAATCACATAGGTACCTACATTACATTATACGTTTATTGCCCGTGGTCCGACCGCGTAGTTCTACTAGTAGGACCACGGGCATTTTTCTTTTCGGTGGTTCTATCAATCGGACCATGGGCAAATCAAGTTCTATCAGTAGTACTAAGGGCAACTTTGTTTACCCGTGGTTCTATTAAGTGAGTAAACTTCTTTGCATGTAAAACTTGGAGTTACTAAATACCAAAATAAATGTTGGACATGCATTGGATAAGCTGCGATGATATATATTCGTCCACGTTTACTTACTCTTTGTCTAAAATCTTTTTTTTAGTTAAACCAGCTAACTCTTTTACTCTCACATTTTTAATCTCACATTTACACGTCCGTCCATCAATGCCTCTTTTGCTGGCTGCTGCAGTAATGTACTATTTTCTTTTTAGTGCAATAGGTAGCTACAAAAACATTTTTTAATCACTATTATTTTTTAGTCTTTTGTTACAAAAGGCTAAAAAATAAAAATAATAGTTAACAGGTATAAGTACTACGTAAGTAGTACCATGGGCAAAAATATTTATCTTAGTTCTACTCGACCAGTAGAACCAGTGCCAATAAAATATGATAATTTTATAACGATGGTCCGATTGATAGAACCACCGAAAAGAAAAATGCCCGTGGTCCTACTAGTAGAACTACGCGGTCGAACCACGGGCAATAAACGACATTATAAGTCTATAATGTTTCCACTGCTGGGACACAGGCCTCCTCTCATCGAGAGGAAATCACATGCGCGATACAAACATTTCCAATCAAATACATTTTAGGCCTATTCAAACTTCCAACGGATGCAATATTTTGGTGGATAGTTATGAAGGCCTCCACAAACATAATCGCTTTGACCCAAACAACATAGCAACGATGTAAATAGTCTGAAATCTTCAGTCGTCAGGGAAGGTCTAATTCATTCAAGATTCATCACATCTCAAGTTTCTCTATAGACATCCGCAGTC
The DNA here is from genome assembly GCA_947508005.1 of Amphipoea lucens. Classification (NCBI taxonomy): domain Eukaryota; kingdom Metazoa; phylum Arthropoda; class Insecta; order Lepidoptera; family Noctuidae; genus Amphipoea; species Amphipoea lucens. The sequence goes on along the minus strand of OX382373.1, from coordinate 6,058,724 downwards.
CGTATTAATAAACGCTCCCTTTGTGCGGTCAAGCGTGTGTTTAATTTCCGGCTAATTGTGTGCAAGTTGCGGGTAGTCGTAAAGTGTGGGAACTGAGTCATGGTCGATGAGATTCTATGCTCGGGTTTGGTTACAGGCTTTGTGTATTCTTGTTGCTAATTGGTTGGGGTTAGGTAGGGATATTTATCGGTACTTCGTGAAATGAATACCTAATATACCTATACATAAAATATTTTTATTTAACCTAAACAACTGTTGGTAGACATCAATCAACTCAGCCTATTGCAGTCCACTGCTGGACATAAGCCTCTCCCAGGCTGCACCACAACACCCTGTCCTCCGCCTTCCGCATCCAGTCCGTCCCAGCTACCTTCTTTAGGTCGTCCGTCCATCTACGTAGCTGGGGGTAGGCATCGATCGTACCATAATTCCGAAGTTGGTTAAAGTTTTAGGTATAGTCTCATGGGTACCGGAACTGATAATATATGAGTTACTAAACTTAAGATCAAGGACTGACCTCAGTTCACTACACCAATAATTATGCTGCGAAAACAGCACCACACCATCAGCGAGCAACCGCAAATTATAGCGCATCAATATGTATCATGTATCATATCACGTGAATCGATGTCCTCTAATCGCATTGCCATTACCGACATCGACATCGATGGTGAACATTTACGATGTTACTGGCACTCCGACAATCGTCACACCGCACTATGTGTGAATGTGGTTTCAGATAAGGAAAATGGCGTGGGTCGCATTGGGTGGCGGCCGCTTTTGTGATGGTTGTTATATTATGTAGATCAGTTACATCGCAACATCCGCTTAAAGAGGAAATTCAATGTTCAATTTATTATTTTACAAGATTGTCAATCAAACTAATAGAGCAATAATTCTATTAAAAAGTATAAAGTTTACGTACTGTTTTGGGCCAAACTTTTTGGATGTTAATTAAAAATACTGACCACTTGCTCTCATGAAATACTGTCATTAAGTTATTGTTTTTATGTTTTTTTTTCCTTTTCTATTAAACGGCAATGCACATTTTTTTTTAATGAAAATTGGCCAGGATGTTATTTATATAAAACCTAATTGAGGCTTTTTCAGAATTTAAGTTGTTTTTTAAACATACATAACATAAATATCTTCTTACTACACCTATTATTAAATTCAAGTTGGGCAGTACTACCCACAACTGTTACAAAATTAGTAATGTATCAATATTAAATATTGTGGACATAATGTGACATATAATGTGATTTTAATATTTTTCAGACGGATTATTCTTCTATTTTGTCAATTCCGGTGTCTTTTAATGAACTCACAGCCGAGTGATATGCAGTAGGAACGGCAGGTGCTTCGGGGTCTAAAATAGTTTCTTTCAGATTATCCAAACTATAAATCACGACAACTATACGAGTACATGCTTAGAAAAATTCCCATAGATATATGAAAGAAAGTGTCTTCACAATTTGTGATATTGACACAGTACTAAACATGTAACAGTTGTACCTATATAGGTATTACTGCCCAACTTGAATTTAATAATAGTTGCGTAGATGTTTTTACTGTTTCAATTTTGAATCAATAATTTTAAAAATCAGTGATTTCATTAAGTAATTAGAAATTGAAAAAAATTGACAAAAATCTGTCTTTAATTAATTGATTATAATAATAATTAATCAATGAATCCTAACTTCCATAAGAAATAAAGTCTTCATGGTTATTATTCAATAAGCTGTTTGTATTTTAATTTTAAACCAATGGGGATTTGTGAATTTTTTGTCCACAAATCCGAATTATGTACTCTATGAGACTTCAATGGGGATTTCTGAACAAAAAGTTCACAAATCTCCATTGATGTGGATTCTCATTGGATATTTGTGGAATAACCCTTTACATCGTATGTATTTGGAATGAAAGCTGAAAGGCGAATAAATTAAGCGGGTAATAAACCTGTTTTTAGTCTAGGGCTGTCACACTACACTGAGGTTTAGCAAGAAGCCGTCTTTTATACACAATCCTTTAGTTAAAGTATACATTCCTTGAATAGATTGCCAAAGAAATACAAGAACAACGGGGCCAACTAAATTAATAAAAAAAAGGTTTTGTTCAAACAAAGTTACGGCAGCAGTAAATAAATATTCCACCACGACGAGTGCTAATTCCATAATTAGCAGCTCTTTAGCGTGTTATCGAGCAGATCTTTTGAATTGTTTTCCTAACTTATCTTCTTCCTTATCTGAAGCAACTCTTAAAACTTTTAATGCTTTCAAAAGATTTTCGGGGCCGACCAAGCGCAATCGGAATACGTATTATTTCTGGTTGGAGAGAAGCACCGTGTAGCTTTAATCGTATATTTAACTTTGTAACCTTTTATTTTATTTTTCCATTTGAATATTTTTTGGAACGAAGTTCTTTAACGGAGCTTACGGTAGGAGTAAACTTGGAGAAATCGTGACCTAACGAAACGAGTGTGCTTATGACCATGACCACACGACTGAAGTGAAACTTCAAACGTATTTGGCTATGAGAGGTAGAGAGAAACAAAATGTGCGCGCGCACTGCTTTCTCTTGCTTATATCCCCCACTCAACTCCCGTTCGCCTCGCCCGATCACACTTTTCGTAACGCGTTCGCCAGCTTACTCCCCAAGTCAAGCGTGCGTAAGAAGTTTCACTTCAAAAGCGTTATGCCCCTCCATGTGACTTTTTATTACATAGGTATAATAGAGAGTCAGAGAGAGAGAGATAGTTTTCCTGGTTTTCAAGGTTGCTGAAGCCGATAGTGAGGTCAAAATAAAAATCGAAGATTTCATTGGATTTTCATTTTGAACTTCGTTCCTGCCGGGGTCCCCCGACCCCACCATGTTTCTTTTTTTTAATAAAAAAAACATTAGCTCGGATTGTAACAATAAAATGGTGAGAGTACTCAATACTGAGTTCAACAATGCAATATTCCGGAACTAATTATGTTAATTAAGAAGCAATTAAATGGCCGTGGGGTAAGTACTGTTCCTTTGAAAGTTTAGCAACGAGAACTTTATCAACTGCGACCCGGAGCCGCTTTTGTTAAATTGATCACAACAAAATACTGAATCTTAAAAAGAAAGAATATTTTATCACTGTGAAATTATTGTGATGAAAAGTTTTAGGTTACTGTTGTACTTGACGCAGGAGAACTGATTCTGTTGCTCACTTTGCTAAAGAATTTATATTGTTATTCTTGACGAACTTTATCGCTAAGCTTTGTAGAGTTCTCTGCTTACACTAATCATCTTTCAAACGGTTTCTTCGTAACTGAAAAAAACAAATTATAAAAGAATGCCGATCGTTAATTAAAAAATGACATTGCAGAATTCATGGATTATAGAGATTCTGTATAAAATTAAAAAGTAATTTTGTTATGTCTTCGGAAAAAAAAATGGTTTGTTCATACACTAATTTAATCCAAAAGAGCTCTGGTTCTGAATGCAATTCCAAGTGTTAATTGAATCTTTATTCATAAAGTTTAAAATAATACATAAACAAGTAGGCAATTTTTTTTACAATGCAGTGTTTAATATCTCTTATACCTAATTCACTTCAGGAGATTTTAAAGAAAAGTGATTGAATTATCTTTCTTAAGAATGCTGCACAATGAACCGAAAAATTCTGAGAAACCGAGAAAATATCATTATCTACGGTTGTTCGTTCTCGTAAAGTCTGGGCAATGCTTTCAGAGATGGATAAGTGAGTCCTTTGCATTAGGGTTAGCCTCCGAAATTGTATGCGTCTGACACCCTTTTTTCGGTCAAAGTATGGAAATTGCGATCCCCTGTCCGGGTGAATGTCTGCAATTTACCACGAAAGTAACATAAAATCTTATGAAACCGTAAAAAAACATAGCCAAACGTTTTGAGTGTATCTGAAGAACTTACTCTTAGTATTTTTTTTTTAGTTGCCTTCGCTGTCCCACTCCTGGGCAAAAGCCTCCCTGCACTCCTTCCATATTTCGCGAGTCCGCGCGTCCTCCTTCCAGTTTTGACGGAACATATCCAGCTCGCCCCGCCATCTCCTACGTGGTCTGCCGCGACCCCACCTCACTGTCTCGGGGCACCAATTCTGTGCTATTTGGGCCCACAGCCTGTTCGGTATGCGGCAGACATGTCCTGCCCATGCCCATTTAAGTTGATCAGCCTTTTGATCACGTCAGCTATCGTTGTTGAGACCAGTATTATGTTTCGAACACGATCCGTTGATTTAACGCCTAGTATACTGCGCTCCATTGCTCGTTGGAAGCCCTTGAGTTCGAACTTCTGGATGTTAGGCAAAGACCAAGTTGCACCATAGGTTAAATAAATAAATTGTATTTTTAATTGAAACTGATGCAAGAATTTTTCTCAGACAAAATATACATAATTAGTATAGTACTTACTCATATATCTAGCAAGGCAATATGTATAATGCTTTATACAGTAAACAATTTACGACATCAAAAACTCAAAGCGAGTCTTTGTTATTCATCACCTGCTCCAGTTTACAAGCTCAGCAAAGATCGATGGATGTTTCCGGAATACAGTTTATTGTGAGATCAGACTACAGCCATGCTTTTCCCAGGATATTCTTATGCTAAACGTGGGAAGGAAGCTATAAAATTCTGCACAACTTTGTGCGCTGCGCTCATCATCAATCATCTTCGCCTTCAATTTACCTACATCATAAAACAAATTCAAAAGTTATAAAACAATATTGACTGTAATACTTCGAAGTCTTTGAATGAAAGAAGCGGGATGGATAGTTATGGTGTAAGGCTTTTAAAGAGTACTAGATAATTCTGGCGGTGAGAAGGCAGATGACATTGTTACCATCGCAGGTAGAACCTGGATGAGGCGGGCACAGGGATTGGCAGATGATAAGAGAAGCCTATGTTCAGCTGTGGATGCTGATGAAGAGATAATTCTTACAACAAACATCATTTATGAAATTGTATTGTAAATATTTTCAAGCATTTTCACCCCTTTGTAAAAGTCATTCCCGGAAAGTGTTTGGTTTCCAGAGGAACTGTCTCGCGCAGAGCAGTGGTGGCCAAGTGGTAACGGCTGCGACTTACGAGTTGTAGGTCGTAGGTTCGAATCCAAACAGGCGCTTTACTTTGTGTAAATTATTTCATCACTACTGCTCTCAAAACGGTGAAGGAAAACATCGTGAGGAAACCGGCATGTCCTAGAACCAAAAATTTGAAGACATGTGACATCTGCCAACCCGCACTGGGCCCCCGTGGTGGATTACGGCCCACTCCCTCTCAGTGAGAGGAGGCCTGTGTCCCAGCAGTGGGAACATTATAGGCTGATTATGTGTATGTGTGTGTGTCTCTCGCGAGCTATCAGCATATGGCTGCACAAGGTCATCGGTTCAACTTGTGGGAGGCCTTCCAACGCTACGACTTCCGATACGCGGTCGTGCGCGTCTAAATCACTCCCCGTCATTCCCACTAGCTGAGAGTCCACACATCTCGTTAAAAAAGCTAGAAGCTACTCGTAAAATAAGGCAAAGAGTGCGAAGAAGTCGATTTTAAGCGAATTAAGTATCGATTCGCGATTTGAAGGTTCAGTGCCTATAGACGATTTGGAGCGAAACTGCCCGTAAAAAAGATTTAGGACGCTTCTTGATACGAATTGAATATTTAGCAGGTAGCCGAATTTTCTTTTGGTTCCGAACTGAACTGAAGACGTTAAAGACTTTTATAAGCGACTTACGTGCTCTTGAGTTTGGATTTTCCCTCACATCACGCTATAATATGTTCCGAGTGAATGCTTTCCCCCATAGCCATATAAAATGGGATAAAATATCCGTATATTTTTAAAAGCGGGTTCTGTTTTTTTCCACACAACGCCGTTTTTCTTTCGTGTGACGTATAAAAACCCCAGAGCAAAAAGAAACCGTACAGTCGGATGCTCATTGTGGTACATCCCGCGCAAAACCCTTAAGCGTCGAGACACGTAAGCATAGGTGGATAGCTCCCTAACTAAAAAATAATTTTACTTTTTGGTGTTGCAAGAATCCATATCTACTCTTAATCTTATAAATTCGAAAGTAACTCTGTCTGTTTGTTATCTTTTCACGCCTAAACCCGCTGAACGGATTTCGATAAAATTTGGCAAGGAAATAAATGGCACTTTTTGTCCCGGTAGCACATCCCCGTGGGATAATTTCCGTCACACGGGCGACGGCGCGGGTAGAAGTTAGTGTTAAATAATCGGATTCTCCTTTTTGAGCATTTAGTAGCAGAAAATAAAGCGAGGAAAAGTATTTTACCTGAAATAGAAAAGCAGGAATTATATGGCGATTATAAAATGTATTCCGAGGGGTTACCCGCACGTCCAGGTTCACAAAGGCGATCGTTGTGGACGAGTTCAATCAAGCGGATGCGATCCGAACGTTGTTTTATAGAATCTTGGAGGATTCAGAGAAGAGAGGATATGGAAGCTTAACGTTAGTAGACAAAACGTACGTCGTGATAAATAAAAGTCCTTCACACTAGACGGCTGAGCCCTATATATGCGTCATGTTCGTGAACGGACGCCGTCGGTTGAGACTGGTCATCTCTTAACTGCCAAGGCTTATTTTTAATCTTATTTCTTGTATTGTTTCTTCATTTGTGTGTGTTTTTTTTTTTACATTGTTCTCACATATAGAAGCAACAAGAATAATGTACTCAGGATTTTGTAATATCTTGATTTAAAAGAGTGTCCATGGAGTTTCTTGCCCGTTCTTCTCCATAGAGATCTACGCTTTGGAATGGGCGACTAGCTTCAACTTTCAGACTAACTGACCGACTACTTAATTTTGACAATTCAAAATTACCTGTAATGGTTTAATTGAAATAAATGCTTTGAGTTTGAGTTTGAGTTTATACCGCAAAACATTACAATTTACTTGTAAATCTTACAAGTGCGTTAACCACAACGCTTTTAGCCACACAACTACTGAAGATAACAGACGCGATGTACAGAAGCGGAATCTATAAAGCTATGGCTTTTGTAGAAAAGCGATAGCCGTGACACAACGATCGCAGTGTCGGCTATCATGCCATGAAAATAATGGCAGCGAGGTTTGACTGTACAGTGTCAAAAAAACCGGCCAAGTGCGAGACGGACTCGCGGACCGAGGGTTAGAGATGGGCCTAAACGTTAAAAAATAATAACACTGCTAAATGCTAATGCTAAAACTAATTAACACTTAAAATTAGCAGTTATATTTAGCAACTGTTAATTTAATCACAGACAGATTGCTAACAAAATTAATTCTCATTTCCTTCATACTTTTCACAGGCTTAGGACTGTCAACTTTTTCTGTTGGCGTATTTAAAATGAGAATCAATTTATTTACAACGATTTCTTTTTTTGTAGCTGTTTTTTTTAGTATTTATAATTTTTGTTTATTAATCATCTTGTTTTTATTTCTTTTTTTTTCTGAGAATCAATTTATTTACAACGATTTCTTTTTTTATAGCTGTTTTTTTTAGTATTTATATTTTTTTTATTAATCATCTTGTCTTTTTTTTTTCTTATCAACATACAAACTAAATAATCATCTTTGTGCAGATATAATATATATGGTAAGATTAGGTAGGTACTTATTTTTTAAAATTTAATATATTTTTTATTTCCGTTTAGAAATGTTAATTGTTTGACTTTTCGGACTCCAAGTCGAGTTCTTCGTTGCGAAATGATGTAACCAGTTCGCGAAAAAAGTCTTTCGCAAGAGACAGAAGTACAAAGTACATTGCATTTATTTCGAACCAACTTAGCCAAATGTGGAAAAATGCCTTGGTTCTGCTTCCACCAGCTCAAGGGTAAATTATTGCGACTAATCACTTTTTCATTCAAATACTTGTCAATTTCTATTATTGCTCGTGCAGTTGGTGACTCAATTGATTGCGGTACAGCTTCCCTAGCATCCCAGTCATAAAATATTGAGGTGGGATCGAGAGAACTTTTGTTGGTGCTAACTTCAATATTTTCACATAGCCCTTCTCGATTTATTTCTTGAGCGACAAGTTTGATCATGCTCTCCCTCAACGTTGCTTGCTTTGCAGATGTAAAGGGCTGTAACTTAAAGCGGGGATCCAAAAATGTAGCTACCCCAATCGTGTTACTATTTTCTATATTGTCGAAACGACTATGGGTCAAATCTAACAAAGCTCGAACAAAATCGTATGTTATTGACAGATAGTGATAACCTGAAGAATCCGAGGTTAAAATATCGCTGAGAACTCTCTTTATGCCTTTTATGATTATTAATAGTTGACTGGCCGTCAAATACTTTTCACCACTCATGTGCTTTGATGCTTCTTCAAAACATTTAAGGGCTTTACAAATTTCGTTGCAAAGTAACCAGTCTTCCGGCGTTAAATTTGGTAAGCTTGTAGCACCCAAAACGGCAATGGATGACTTGACGGCATCTTGAATTTCTACGATCCTTTCGAGCATGTAGAATTTGGAATTCCACCTCGTGGGGACTTCTTGAAGCAGTCGTTTGGGCTGTGTTGCTCCATTCTGCTTTTGAAACTCATCAAGTTTTTGAGTGGCTTTAGTACTTCGCTTGAAATAAGCGACGATGAGCTTCACACGTTCAATCACAGACTTGATGGGTACCGATTTTTCCGTCGCTTCTTGCACTATCAAATTTATTGTGTGTGCTGCACATCCGAAATGTTTCCACCCTAGCTCCTGTGATATGGCTTTCTTGATGTAAGCCGCGTTATCAGAAACAGCTAAATTGATTTTAGCTGAAATACCCCAAGAATCGGTAATACTTTTCAACTGAACTGCTGTATTTTCACTAGTGGAAGGACCCGTAATTACTTCGCAGTCCAAAACAATCGATTCAAAATCAAAATTTATATTTATAAAATGCCCAGTAACGGCCATGAAACCATCATTTCTCGCCGAAGTCCAATTGTCAGTCGTAATGCAGATTGTTTCGAGTTCTTTATTTATGACTTCTTGCACCTCTGTTCTACACTGTTCGTACATTGTTGGTAAAAGTGTATTTGAAAGATATTTTCGAGAAGGAAGCGTATATGAGGGATTCATAGCATGTGAGTATTGAGTAAAGCCAACGTCTTCTACAATCGAAAATGGTTGAAAATCAAGTATGAAAAGTTGCATTAAATAATAATTAAGTCGTTGTTTCTCTTTTAGAGTAATTTTTTTTACAGCATAGGTTGATACACTTGTTTGAATTTTTCTCTGCTTTGGTGGTGGTGGCAAAAACTCATCATTAGTACACGAAGAACTTGAAGTACTGGGAGCATTTTCAGAAATAGGAACAGGCTGTTGAGAACTAACCAAACTCTCAGTTACTGTACAAGCACTTTGTTGTTGTGCCTGTTGAATATTAATCGTAGGATGCTTAAACTTCATGTGGGATTTTAAATTTGAAACTGAGCTCTTGTATGAAATAGTTTTTTTACACAAATTACACGTTCCAATTTTTTTTACGGTATCGCTGTCCGTAAAAAAGTTCCATATTTCACTTCTTTTTAGCCGTTGATTATCCATTTTATAGTTAATTTTTTTGCTATTAGAAGAAAGTATTCTTTTTCAAACGTTAACAACACTATACAAACAGTCAAACAATTGAAATTTCACTCACAACACTCATAATCATTAACTACTACCTAGATAACAAAAACATAAATGTACTTCGTAACGAAGATCAGTCTTCAGTTAAAAAATTAAACCAACTAAATAACAATCTGTCTGACTTAACAATAAACACAAAATAAACAGTTCACAGTTGCTAAATTGCTAAATGCTAAGTTGAAAACATTTCAATAGAGACGGAACAACATTTTGTATCCTTTCCTTTCTTTCTAGTGGGTTAGAGCGAGACAAATATATATCAATCTGTGTGTGGACGGTGTGGTGCGGCGGGTTAGTAGTAGTCTGAGTACCTGACGCCGCGCCGCTGCCATTATTATTAATTTGTTATCTGTGTTAGTTACGTTTACATGTGAGATGTGACTGCTATATTTAACAGCTATTTTAAAATTTATTTAACAGGTGTTGACACTAAAAAAATATAGCAGTGTTAATTTAGCAGCTTATTAATTTTAGACCCATCTCTACCGAGGGTGCCGTACAAACCTGTTTAAAATATTTGTGTTATATGATGTAACTAAAAATGTACAGTTTTCGCAATTTTTCCTTTATCTGTGCTGTAAGACGTTGCTTTGTACCAAATTTCAAGATTCTGAGTTCACGGGAAGTACCCTGTAGGTTTTGATTCCCTTGCGAGTGTTGAAAATTTGCGGCATAAACGGCTGTATCTTTTGATTGCGTTGGCTTAGAAGCTTGATTTTTTCACAGCTCCAAGGGACAGTAAATTTGAGTATTTGATAGAAATTCCAGCTTGATACCTCCACGTGTTCCTGAGAAAAAGGGTATTGACAGACAGACAGACAGACAGACGGACGGACGGACAACAAAGTGATCCTATAAGGGTTCCGTTTTTTCCTTTCGAGGTACAAAACCCTAAAAACGCTCTCAAGGAAAACACAAACTTGTTTTCATAATTAACGTTTCAGTGACGTCATTCGCCCATAAATTACGGACACTTTGTGGCGACCATCGCTCATTTAAGAAACCGTAGCTTTACAGATTGTGCTTCTGTAGACCGTGCTTGTTATCTTCAGTAATTGGTTCTGTGTCGGTCATGTCTAGAGAATTATGTTTCAGATAATGCATACTATCCATACTAATCACACTATCACACTATCACACTTCACACTAATATTATAAAGGCGAAAGTTTGTGAGTGTGTGTGTGTGTTTATATGTTTGTTACTTCTTCACGCTCAAATGGCTGGACCAATTTTAATGAAATTTGGTATAGAGATAGCTTGAGTCCCGGGGAAGGACATAGGATGAGGGCTGGATAGTATTAATATTTCAAAAGATTTCATACAATAACCACCAGTGATTCTTCCCTTGTCTTATTCCGGCTTTTCGCATCATTTGCCTGGAAGTTTCATGGAGACACCTTATTTATTGCGACCCGTCTTGGCTTCCCGCGGTAAACGTTTATCTTCAGAACTCAGGTACAATTCAGCTCCACCTTGGAGTGATTTGTGTTTGTCCTTTTTGTGAAAAGGTATTTTGTCTCTTTGAGAATAAATAGTTCTCGAAACAAAGCTTATTAGCATTCTATAGCGAGTTTTGTATGCATAGGACCGCGGACCCATCTTGACAGCGGTCCCAGTCGCCAAAGTACTCAATATTCTCGAGAAAACATTCAGGTATACCACGCAGTAGAATTAACAAACTCCTAAGTTTTATTATAACTATTCCCTGAACAAAGCTTCAATAAAATATAAAAAAACAAAACAAATTCACCAGATTTTTGTACATGAAACTATACGGTGTCTATCCCTTCTATCCGTTGATGTACCCAACCTTATTCGTTATCGGTATGGTCGGGTACAACAAACTCGAGACAAGGAGGGACTTAGCTATAACCTCATATGTTTTTAAGCTATTGCGTGGTAAGACCTACAATTCCGGTATTTTGAAGGAGATTTGTCTGAATGTGCCTGACAATTACGTATCGCGGCGCCGGAAGCCACGGTTATTAGCAGTGCCACATGCACGAACCAACTTGCTCAGCAAAGCGTCACTGACGCGCGCCTTACACGCACTGAATGACACGGCTGACAGGATCGATTTATTTTCATGCTGTCTGAATGAATTCACAAAAACAATGTTATATGTGTTATGTTATTTAAGTTAATTGTTTAATATAGTTTAATTAAGGACCACGCTACCGCATTAGGAATTTCCTGTAATGGTAGCAGTGTTTGTGATAAATAAATAAAATAAAAAATAAAATAAAAAACAAAAATTCTTTAACTCCGGATGGTCCCACTAAAAATACGTTCTATCCTTCAAACAGATTTCAGTTCCATATACTTGAACAGTCCGAGTTTATTCGGGAAACGTCGCTGAGACAAATGTTCTCAAGTTTCAGCATCAGACAGCCAACGAATGCGTCTATAGATCACAGGGTCTGTTTCTGTATGTTGATAAAATACTTGAAACCCTAATAACGAAAGGGTCTGCGCCATAAACCTGTCTTTCGAGATTTTAGGTGTTCTTGTGAAAACGGAACAACCGTTTTCGCATGTTACTTTCGTCCCGATTTCCCTGTGCCTCATTGGTAGGTAGATACTTGATTTGGTTTTAACCTCGTAGAATATTTTACGTAGAACTAGTGGTTTGCTGCTTACTCGATTTGTTCTTAGGCCACAAGAAAAGATTAAAAATTGTAACATAAGCAAAATGTACTTTATTTCTTTAAGCCTAAAAGTAAGCTGTTCTAGGCAATATTAAAAACGACAGTGTAAGCCGTTCTCTACGAAAGCAACGGCAACATAACAGACTGAACATCTTCGTCTTACGACGGATATGATAAAAATCGATTTAATGTAACATCGAAACACGGCTTCACAGATTCCAGGAATTGAAATCGAATTCTCCGTCTGTCATGCTAGTTGGGAATATTTCACATTCACCGCAGCGCCGCAGTCAACGCAACGCTACAATACCTATATCACGGACGTGTCTTAGAGACTGCAAATTTTTATACCCCTTTTGTAAATTCATACTCCGTTCAAAATATGCGAAGTGTTCAGAAATAATAACTAGGTGCTATGAGAAACATTGTAGGCAACTGAAATGTTATTCTTGTAAATTACAATTTCGGAAGACAAGTCAAGACATTCATAAAATATTTTTTTTATTTATTTGGGGCTGCGCCCCGCGGTTTCACCCGCGATCCCGTGTAAATATCGGGATAAAAAATTATCTTATCGGGATAAATAATTATAAACTATCTGTGTGCCAAATTTCATCAAATGTGTGAAACAATCACTTTATGTGCAGCTGCTGCTTTCCATCCATCCTGTGCGCGGTGGACATCGATCGAGTGATGATGGGTCACGCACGCTCACGCAGCGTCAAGACTTTTCTCCATAATCCCATCACTCCTTCCATATTGCGCAGATTCATTGCGTATTTTTTAAACAATGATTTATATATCATTCTTAGTTCCATAGCGACGTGTTTAGTCAAAATATGGAGTTTTAGAAAACATGTGGAATCACCGACTTAGAACTCGGCGGCCTTTAGAACATTTTGATACAAATCGGTGTCTCTTAAAAGGGAACCACTTTCAGCACGAAACCTGTAACATATGTAATTGTCCAAGAAAGAAGTAATAAAGTTAAGAAGGTAAGGAAAAAAACTCTCATAAAACTTGTACTGTAACGTTAGCAGCCAGTCTCATATCGCCCCACGGATCCCTGAACTGCGTTCGTTGCCAAATTAATTTGATAAGAAAACTAATTGTCATCTTGTAAGTTCTCAGGAGCTCACTTAAAAGTTTACATCTTGAAAAGATGAACTAAAATCATCCTATTATACCTACCTAACTCCTAAGAGCCATGATGAGGGTCAATGAATTGGATTAAAGGATTTTAATAAGACAAATGAGGCGGACATTAATCACGAAGTGCGCAGTTAAAGTACCGCAAGAGACATCTAATAAATGACTTAATTTTAGTCTCTGTCCTTTTCCCATTACTTTTTCCACCAAAGTAATGATTGTTTTTACTGTGAACGTTCAGTAGCCTGCAATTTCAAACATATTAAGAGACGGTTCTAGTAGGTTTCTGTTGAAGATTAGGGACGAGTGGTCGAACAATGTCATGAATTGTTAGTTTTACGACTAAGAGCACTCTTGACTTTTGGTCAACTGTTGGGACACTTACCTCTTTTTAGGGTTCCGTAGCCAAATGGCAAAAAACGGAACCCTTATGGATTCGTCATGTCTGTCTGTCTGTCCGTCCGTCCGTATGTCACAGCCACTTTTTTCCGAAACTATAAGAACTATACTGTTGAAACTTGGTAAGTAGATGTATTCTGTGAACCGCAGTAAGATTTTCACACAAAAATAGAAAAAAAACAATACATTTTGGGGTTCCCCATACTTACAACTGAAACTCCAAAAATTTTTTTTCATCAAACCTGTACGTGTGCGGTATCTATGGATAGGTCTTCAAAAATGATATTGAGGTTTCTAATATCATTTTTTTCTGAACTGAATAGTTTGCTCGAGAGACACTTCCAAAGTGGTAAAATGTGTGTCCCCCCCCCCTCTAACTTCTAAAATAAGAGAATGATAAAATTAAAAAAATATATATAATGTACATTACCATGTAAACTTCCACCGAAAATTGGTTTGAACGAGATCTAGTAAGTAGTTTTTTTTTTAATACGTCATAAATCGAAAACCGCAATTTACCTTTCATAAAGTTACAACGAACTACAAGAACTTTTATATTAGGTCCTTACATATGAAATTGGCGTTTTTCGTACTGGCCACTTTAATCACGAATTTCTCCTCTTTGGTAAGGAATTCCAAATTCAAATTTGTACAGCTATTTACTCATGTATTTGTGCTTCGATGACCGTCATTCATTTGTTTTTTTTCTTCTGTTTTTTCTGTTTGCGTCACTCATTTTACAAAATGGAAAATTTAAAATATCGCATTATTTACGAGTACGAGTTCCGCCGTGGCACTAGTGCTGCGGAAACGACTCGAAGGGTGAATGATGTGTATGGCGGTCATGTTGCAAAAGAAAACACAGTTCGTTTTTGGTTCCAACGTTTTCGTTCTGGAAATTTCGACCTGCAGAACAAGCCCCGTGGACGGCCTGAGACCCAAGTTGATAATGGAGAATTGAAGGCTATTGTGGAAGCGGACCCATCGCAAACCACGTCCGAGTTAGCTGCAGGCTTCGATGTTAGTGATAAAACTGTTTTAATTCACTTGAAGCAAATTGGGAAGATTAAAAAGCTTGAAAGGTGGGTACCTCACGAATTGACTGAAGCAAACCGGCAAACGCGCGTCGACTGCTGCGTTACATTACTTGAATTGGAATGTCTTAGACATCCTCCGTACTCCCCGGACCTTGCTCCAACAGATTACCATTTTTTTCGCAATTTGGATAACTTTTTGCAAGGGAAAAAATTCAACTCCGATGGGGCAGTCCAAATCGCCTTCAAAGATTTTATTGATTCCCGTCCGACTGGTTTTTTTAGTAAAGGGATCAATGAACTACCTATAAGATGGCAAAAGTGCATTGAAAACAATGGTTCATACTTTGATTAATTAAATATATTATATTAAAAAATATTCGACTTTTTGTTCCTTCCATACAAAACGCCAATTTCATATGTAAGGACCTAATATTATGTTACTTGCTGCTACGGAATACAAATACCCCTAGATTCTTATTATGACGGAGAAAATTTTGCCCGTTCCTGCCTTGAGCGGCTCACTGTGGGAAGTGGGTTCATAAATGTGCCGCATTACTATAATTATTCAACGTAACGAGGTTGTCATCGACTGTACCCTGGAATGAGAAAATATTGTTGTTAACTTTTTATACGCTTGAAGTCAACATGATGCTTGAAGTCAAGTTTATTTTTTCCTCATTTTGGTATGAGCTAATTATTGTATGCTTAATTTTCTTTCAATATTTTTTTTTTGTTTGAATCAAGCTTTGTATTTACAATCATTATTACCTAAAATAACTTTTAAAAATAATTTAATTCTAAATAAAACTAAGTTACTTTTAAACGTTTCTCGAGCAGCGCCAAAGTTCCTGAGCAAAGAATAGTGTCTCGACCTTGCGGACATCAAATAACCGAGATTGTTCGCTTCAAAAAGCAGAACAAATACATCTTATTTTTTTCTTCTGGTTCTTATTTCACTTTAAGTCGCCTTTCTTCATTTTTATACAACACTAAAAATAATACTTATTCTGCACATTTTCTTAATTTTTCTGGACTCGGGAAATCGGAACATAAAGAAACTATCTTAGCCCTGGTACTGGTTGTGCTTGGTGTCGGGTGAAGACTTATTTGAATTGAAAGCACTAACACTAATTTGGGATCCCTTCTTTTCGCATAATGTTCTTTGTCCTAATATACTTCGGCATAACGATTTTGGCACAATTTGTTTTGGCATAATAATACTTCGGCATAATTTTTTTAGGCATACATTTTATGTTGGCATAATCATCCTAAAGACTAATTTGTTTTGGCATAAATTTGATTCGCATAACGTTAGTAGGCCTAATGACTATTAGCATAACGTTAGTAGGCCTAATGACTATTAGCATAACGTTAGTAGGCCTAATGACTATTAGCATAATAATATTTAGGCATACAATTAATATAATTTATACATAACATTATGTAACTTAAACGATTTTTCAATCGCGAGATAACTTTTATCTGATGAATATATTAGATGTTTTGACAGTTTTTGTATAAAAAAATATGTCAATCAGTTAACTTCTATTATGAGAAATAAATATGGCGGTTATTCCTCAGATAGAAGTTAACTGATTGAAACGCGAACACCCAAATACTCCGAAATATTTTATTCCGAATTTCGATGTTCCGATTTTCAAAAGTCCGAATTTCATAATACCTAAGAATCATAATGTCTATTATTAAAAATCACGAAATTTATTTTACCGAAAGTCATAAATGCGACTTGTTTGTTTTCCGATTTTCATATATTCGAAGAATCAAATGCTCGATGGGTTCGCGGTCGGAAAGACGACATTCAGATTTTCAATACTCCGAATTATTTCCGTTACCGTTACCGCACCCGAACTCAACGAACGCAATAGACGACGTAGGATGCAAGAGCGAGTGAAGGGCACTCCGGGGTTCGGTTTCGTTAGGTTACTTTAAACCCTTTACACAGAAATAGGGGCCCCGCGAAGCGGGGCTCCGTCGACATAGGATGCAAGAGCGAGCGATGGGCACCCCGAGGTGGTTTGGTTAGGTTACTTTAAACCCTTTACACAGAAATAGGGGGGGCCCCGCGAAGCGGGGCTCCGTCGACATAGGATGCAAGAGCGAGCGCTTGAATGCTGCATGCTGCATGCTTGCTTGCTTCATGCTTCCTACAGCGAAAAAATAAAAATATGTTTTAATATCATTATGCGTAAATAAATTTATGCTTTAGGATATTATGCTTAAAAAAGTTATGCTTTAGAACTTTATGCTTAATAAATTTATGCTTTACAATATTATGCTTAATCATTATTATGGTTAGAGAAATTATGCTTAAAAAAATTATGCGTAAGCTGTTATGCGTAATTATATTATGCGAAAATATAATTATGCCAAACAAAATTATGCTAAGTTATATTAGGTCTTAAAATTTTATGCAAATGGATAGGGAACCCACTAATTTATTTCACAAACCAGATAGTTTTAAGTCATCATCATCACCTGCCTAGCCTTTTCCCAACTATGTTGAAGTCGGCTTCCATTCTAACCGGATGCAGCTGAATACCAGTATTTTACATGGAGCGACTGCCTATCTGACCTCCACAAACCAGTTACTGGGTAATACGATACCCCTTGGTAAGACTGGTTGTCAGACTTTCGGGCTTCTGACGACCCGTAACGACTGTCAAAGATCCACGAATGACAGCCGGGACCAACAGCTTAACGTGCTTTCCGAGGCACGGAAGGATCTTGGTATGTAAAACTGATCACACATCCACGGACCAACCGCGGCCAGCGTAGCTTAACCTTGGCACTAAGTCTATAGGTACATATATGTATTATTATAAATTAAAGTCGCTTTGCAAAACGCAACGGATTTTGATTCGGTTTGATTATCATCATTTAGAGAATTTACTCCATAATGTATTTGTATAATACATTGACATTGAACCTGAAATCTCGATTTTTGGGAAAGTCGTAAAAACTGTGCGATGTAGGGGCGGGTGGGTCGTTAGTAATAAATTGTAGATTTAACTTTTCTGTATGTTATTACCTACACGAGCTTGAAGCTACAGCTTTAAATTATTCTCGCGTTCAAAACATTTATAAATTTTATAATAGTCTACATAATATGGATTTGATTAAAATTTGGAGTGTAAATGTGGTGTTGTTTCACAAACGATGGGACACTTAATATCGTGCCCTGCGTGTCCTGTCAGCTGCACGTTACAGGAACTGATGGACGCTAGTGACAGCGCCAAACAAGAGGCCGAATTCTGGGCCGAGTACATTTAGATTGCTATCGACACGCTAATAAGAAGAAAGTTAGTGTTATGACTGTTCATTGTTTGGCATGACACCAGTCACTCCGCTTCTTCAAACACATTCATGAAACCGCAAACTAAATTCAAGCTGATGTATTTACGTTACAATCTATCAGCATTATTTTTAATGTAGGTACTTTGTGGTGTTTAAATAGCTTTGTTATTACAAATAACTGTAACTGGAGATTATTTCGTTCATATTATTTCGTGTAGGTGATACAGGCACATCGGTAATAATTTTAATTAAAATCTGTTAGAGTTCTGTAATTTAATTCATTAATATTCCACTAGATATCTTATTCATTTTTGTAATAAGTTTTAATTATAATTTTAAAACCTAGCGTAGGTGCCGCAAAACGGGGCTACTTTGACTTCCAGGGTTACTTTGATAGGCGTTGGAACTACTTTAACAGAGCACCAAAATCGGTTTTCACGTGTGCTCAGCAAGTGTGCGTGACCTCGAGCAACATTGCGCGAGGCGCGGGGTGTGGGGAACGCGTCATAGCGTTGTGATCGGCCTTGTCACAGTAACCCTGGATGTCAAAGTAGCCCCGCTTTACTGTATGTATTTATACAATCTTAGACAATAACGTCAAAAGTGAGAAAATGCAAACGATATCTTCAGTTCAAGGAGAATTCAGAAATTAAGTAAAAATATTGTAGAGGGATGTATGAAGGAATACCGTAAACCGGGGTTACTTTGAATCACGGGGTTAATTTGATAGAAACTTCTTATCGGCATAAAATTGCAAATTGCGTAAAACGGAACAACTTTTGGTAGTTTTTTTTTTTCGGATGACTACACTGGTAAACTGTCACAATCCTTTTTGCGGATGCGCTGGTGATGACACTTTGTTTCATGCAAAAAAAGGTAAGTTTTTTATCAATACCGATTTTTACCAGATAAAATGATTTATTGGGGCTACTTTCAGATTCTATGTTAAAAACGGGGGGTTTCAAAGTAACCCCAGAATCATTTTAACTTTTATCACTTTGTTTTATTTTTTTTTTCTGAAAAACTAATCGATTTTTTTGGTTTTTTTTTACTTTTACAGAGAGAACTATAAAAACCGATTCTTACATTTTTTTTATAATTTATTTAGAACCACACATTCAAAAATTACAGTCAATTAAAGTTCAAAATTGATCAAAGTAACCCCGGTTTACCGGTAGTAATTTCCTGTCGGAGCTGACTGAGGAGGACAGGGTGCAGAGGAAGGAATGTCGGATGTGAGCGCGCGGCGACCCCGGAAGATTTTAATTGGATTTTCCATACGTGTGATGTCTGTTTTTGTCTTTATATCGTGAATTCTATATTCGAAATATAGAATTTCCATAACTCGTTAGAATGTAGGGAAGAGCTGATTTTTTTTTGCGATTTTAGGTTTAGTCCCATAGTAAAAGTTGTTCATAATGGTGATTACAATGACCTCTTAAAAGGATGCCCATGAATTCAATTTCACCCTGTATATATTAAACAAATTTTTACTAATTTAATACTTTACACCAAATTCAGTAAGTAGTCATGAAAGTTCAAAAAAACCAACTTGACTAAAAAGACTGGATTTCAAATAGATACTAATTAGTTTTACGGTTTTAGACATTTATTTTCTCAAAAGATTTACACAATCACTTACAGAGAAAATACAATATTTTATCTTAAAAATATACTTAAAGTCAATTGGCGTAGCGGGTTAGTACTATGACAAAATTATATTAGGACACAGAAATAAACAATAGTACATACATAAAGGATAGGAGTTTTGCTTAAGTTTATATACCTAATTCAAATAATTGTGTAGGTATATCAAAAAGTTATTAGTAATTTGATTTCCATTTGCATTTGAAACTAATTTAATGAATAGTGTAATATAATGCCAACTTTGAAATATTTTAATAACATAAACGTACCATTGGCATTTAATGAGCTCAACAATTTAATACTTCACTTAAATTAAATTATACCTGCACAACTTTTCCATTAATTAACAAGCTCACCACCGAAACGACTAACAGCTTTACTCTATAAAACAAATATATTCATCCGTATGTATATTCATACATTTCCACAGCCTTTTTGCTTTTCCACACACGAAGCAGAAATCCGCTCCGCACTTATCAACTGCAGCTGAAATAGGCTGGGAGCTCACCGAGCCGTACGTAACGCTATTGAAAAACATCGACGCGTGACACGCTCGGGTTGAAGTTAAATCAAATATTAATCGTGGGAATGTCCCGGTGTGTCGCCTGCATGCTGGATGGCAAACGGGATATCCATTATTATCCACCTTAAGGCGAAGGATTCAGAAAACGGTCAAAAAGTTAGTTTTTTAAAGCAGTGTATCTCTTAAACCGTACTTAAATATTTTTGATAAAAAAAAATGATATTTTCAAGTCTTATTTTAATTATACAGTGATGGAACTGAAATCATAAATAAATATACATAAATGTTCAAATACACCTCTTAATTGTCTTTAAAATCAGTTTATCCCTTCATTAAAATTTTTAATTATAATTAAAAATATACCATTAAATGCCAAAATGCATTCAGTGATGGATTATTTATTATTAAATAGTTCTTGTAAATAGATAATTGCTTCATATTTGCAATAAATTACCACTGTTGTGTCATCGCGCTTCTCTTTCTTTTATAAATGCAGTCCGACAGTGACCGCGCTTTAGGTCATACGATTTCCGCATGCAATATAGCGAATCGATTTTGAACGTCACTCACTGATAAAATAGATTGACTGGATTTAATTTGTAGTGACTTTGTGATCCAGAAGCAGCGCGTGGTTATTGATGAATTGATAACAGTAATTAATTCAACGGAAACTGTATTGTTTTCTATGAAATGAAATCTACAGAAATAATAAAAATCTGTTCGTTTGGTAAGCGCATAAAATAAAATGGAAAAGGTTTCCGGAAAATTTTCAAATTCGGATAAAACTGAACGTTCTTTTTTCTATTGAATTCTTGTATCAATTATTTTAATTTGGATATGACAATGACAGGGCCAGCTAGGATACAACTTTGTACTGGCCACAAATATTTGGCCGTGACGTATTTTAGTCAAAGAATACGTTGAGCGCGACTGAGATTTTAAGCTCTAGTCATGAGATTACTGAATTAGCTATATTTTTGTCAGTAATATTTTTAACATGTCCTAGTTGGCATCTTTCACAGCCATTGGAATAAAGTCTGTTACGAAGTGTTCATAAAATTTTATTTCTCAAGAAAAGATACATATTATAAGAGGGCCGTAAAACACTTTCAGACCAAAGTTTACATAATAAATATAAATTTCTCAGTAATATTTATTGTAACGACGTGATACGAACAACGAGTGTTACGAATCGTTTTCTTTTTTTTATAAGTACGCACGAGCCGGATTTTCTTTTGCTTAACCTTTTAACCGCTCGACATTATAACAGTTGTTGTGCCCCCAGCGCCCGAAATGAAAAAAAAAACGAAAAATATACAGATTAAACGAGCTGTGATGATGTAATAATAATACAGTTTAACCGGTCAAGCGGCGCGCGTCGCCGATCGGCGACAAAACAATAGAAAATCAATTGTGTCTCATTAGCGGAGCTTGACAGATTAAACGAGCTGTGCAGGTATTTGGTCGTATAATAGGGTGTAAAAAAATTAAACCGACAAACTTTAAGAGGTGCTTTAGACCATCGAACTGAACAACTTTCACTGTGGGTCCAACTCTGAAATCACGAAAAAAAAATCTGCTGTTTCATACAAAAGTTATCTACTTGACCAAAATGTATGAAACAGCTGATATTTTTTCGTGATTTCAGAGTTGGTCTCATAGTGAAAGTTGTTCAGTTCGATGGTCTAAGGCACCTCTTTAAGTTTGTTGGGTTAATTTTTTAACACTGTGTATACGACCCGGGCGGAATGGACACGAAAATATCTATTTGTCGGATTAATCCGGCGTAAGCGGTTAAAAGGTTAAGCTTAAGGAAATCCCGCCTTTGTTTAACAAAGGCGGTTATATTTATAGGTACAGTCAGCCCTACAAAGATGTATACACGGAAAAGGAACCATTTTATTATCTACAACTATTGTATGTCATATGTGGGACCATAGCGTCATTTTAGAACAAAACGTTTACTTTGTCTTGTAAAATAATATTTTTTATATTTTTTATACCTACGGTGGATACAATGTTATGGAACAAAGGTTGTTCACAGTAAAAAGGTACCTTGTCAGTGTTTTCATCTTTTTGGGGCCAACTGTACATAATATTCTTTAATTTTTCTTAGTCAGTAAAAACTTCTTAAGGCGCACGTTGCCCTCTTTCTGAATAGTGACCGAAACCATCACACTCGGGTCGGTGACGCTGAAACGGGTACCCATACCTCGGCTCCGTTGGAAGGTTTTTCTTCTGCGTGGTCATTAGCACACAATCTCTTTTTTTTTATAAAAAAGTACTTAATAGTTATACAGGGTGTCCCTAGAAGTATGGATCAAATCGAATAGGGGCGTGGGCAAGGTCATTTCCAAACTTTTTAACCCTGAGAATGTCAGTGAATTTTTTACGGTTCAAAAGTTATGACCGATTTTTATTTTATTTTTTCAATCACTTCGCATAGTGCTCAAAGAAGATACTATTAGGGCTATCTAAAAAAAATAAATTGATAGCCCTGATAGTTTTTTTAAAGATTTCTTTAAAACATTTAGTTTTCTCTTTTTTTTTGCTAAAACGTTTGGAAATGATCTTGCCCACGCCCCTATTCGATTTGATCCATACTTCCAGGGACACCCTGTATAGGTTTTATTTCTTTAACCTTTCGTATGCCGGAACGTAGATCCACGCGAGACACAATGGCTTTTTAATTGTGTCTGTAATTACGGCATTCAACCGGTTAAAAATGTTTGACTTTTATAAAGATAAACATCATTCAGTTGTAATACGTTTGTGAAACTCACCCCTCAACCATTTATTTCTGCCTCGTCTTAGAATAATAATAATTATCGGTAAAATCCAACCGCTTGACTAATTGCCTCCGTACGGAACTCTTCTATTATAAACTTCACCTGATCATAACAAGCGAGCCTGTGTGAGAACAAAACAAAGTGAGAGAAGTCACTAACTTTGTGGACCGGTCGGTCGGTGTGCTGTTATAGGATGAGGAAATGAGTTTAAAAACTACTCTGTTTTCAATCCTGATTGAGTTTCGCGTATAGCCAAGGACGTTTTTGATGTTTACTACTCTTAGAAACAGGCTAAAGGATGGTGAATTGAAATAGGTCAGGTACTCACGGGATGCTGGGAGCCAGGAGATCACCACACTGTATCGCTAGCAGTTCTATTCACGATATTTTGGTGTTTTTTGACCGCACGCGCATGTTCGTGGCCGGCCGGCGTCTTTGTTGAGTTGGGACTGATTTCTTCTTCGCGCCGTCAGGGGGCGTGAGCGATGCTTTGTCCTTGTAGCACTCACAGCGATGAGCGAGTTAAATTTAAAACAGGGAGAGAACGGAAAGGACTGGGGACCTCAAGCCTGTTCAAATCCTATTTCTTCCAAACCTCCTGTATTGAAAACCATAATCTGACCCTTGTTCGTGTGAAATGTAGACACTAAACCTAATCTACGGAATTGGAAAAAAGGTTTAAAGTAAAATCAGGGGTTTTAGCATTATCTAGAATCAGACTCCGTCTTTAAAACCTAATGCAACGTAAACCGGGTCATTTGATCGCACTTTGTAACAATACTTTCAGTAGGTACCTATGAGACTAAGAGGTAATTTGTGGAATAAAACATTTTACCAAAACACGTGTCATGGTATTAACTATCTCTTTCAGAATGAGAGGTGACCATGTATTCGTATCTAACACATTATTCATTAACATTTAACCGGTCAAACACCGCCCGTCGCCTATTGCGACGAAATAATAGAAAATCAATTGTGTCTCATTAGCGGAGCTCGACAGATTAATTAGGTTTCATAAACTAGCTAAAGGTAGCGTCGAACCGAACAATCGACTGGCTCTCATTAATGCCGTTTTGTGGGTAATCAGTTCCTGTTGTACAATGCGGCTACACAACGAGACTCAGACGACCGATAGGGATAATGGAGGGATTGGTACTGGCATCCAATTTTCTGGCTCGCTTGTGTGATCGGCTTTCTAGCATAGAGGCAGATCTGCGTACTGCCTTGTGTACTACGGGTACTTTCTTACTTTATTTTGAAGAAAAAAAAACTGCTGGAATAAAGAATTTATATTTATTTCTTTATTTATATATACTTACTACACACTACTACTGCTACTTACTTATATTGTTAGTTATGTAGGTACATATTGCAAATAGCTACATAGTAGTTTCACAGATGACGTCGGTACGTGGGCAGTTTGCGAGTGCGGGCACTCACAACTTTGGCTGCGCAACTCCACAAAACAAGAAAAGTTTTGATTGACCTTATTAACTGTGTTTGTACACAAACTTTACTAACTAAACCCTTCATAAATATTCGCTTAATGGTTATTCTATAGTATCATCTGTTAACAGAAACAGAACAGATTATTTTCAGCTAGAATTCACAAAGAACACTTCTCACAGCCTACAGCTACCGATCAATTTCCTGTAATAAGCAAAAACAATATTATCATTTTAATACAATAACATCAGTAGGTACAGTGAAGCTCTCTACAAGCTGTCAGGGTAACCAGGAAGAATCAATTAACCCACGGTTTAACACGTATGTTCAATAATTATTCCTAGAAATCATAAATAAATATTTTACATATTTTTCCTTGGGTTTTCAGCATAAAATGTACTCTGTGTTGTCAGCCAAATCTGACGCCTAATGTCTTCTTGTCTTAAACTAAGTTAATGTTTGACCGCGCCGGAAAGTGTTAAGAAATAAAAAAAAAGAATAAGGTTCGTTGTCATGTTTTAGCCATAATAAATCTAAAGAACATTAATTTGAAAACATCAATACAAAACTGACTTATATCAAACATTTCCTTACTTTAATTTTCTGCTTAAAAGAATCATATTCCACAAAATGAAACACAGAATACCGCCAAATTTCTGAAACCCAATAAACTTTCCCTGAAGCGATTTCTTTCTTTTGTCTCAAACATTAAATTGACCCTGAAATATAAGAACGATTTTTCCTCCAGGTGCTCGTTACCAAAATTTTTTTTTTACTTAGTTATCCGTTTCAGTTTTTCTCCACGACCTTCATCAGGAGACCGAGCAAGGAGCCGACCGGCGACCGTTAGGTAAGACATTCACGATCGACGTAAAACAAAACCACAAAACAAAAAATATACCTAAGTAATTTTACTCATTCAAAGACCATTCATTCTAAAGCTAGCAGTAGGTATAAATCATTGTTCGTATTTATTCAATCGTTCCATTTAGCTGTGCCGAGCGTTAGAGGACGAAATGGACAATTTGTGCGCACATAACATTTTACAGCCGCAATCGTCGACAATTTTACTGGAATATTCTATGTGCGCTGCATGGGATCGGGATTTTTATTTCAATTGAAAAATTACATTCAGCAAAAAATTTGATAAAAACCGCATTGATGTGTGGAAAACTGAAAATGTTAAATTCTGGCCAAACATGGATTATTTATCGAAATTCAGGTTTTTGAATTGTTTTCAGATCAACTTTAGCTACGTTATTGAAACTGGTAAATTTTTATATTTGCGCTAATAAAAACATTCCGGCTAAATTAAATGTTTCTCCATTACAATAGATTAACATTAGCAAGCTGTCCTGCCAATCCATTTGACTGACAGTTGACAATTGACATAGATATCTCCCATAAAAAAACATCTATTACACACGTACAGTTCGACACAACTTAGATGTAGCATCGGCAAAATTCGTAAAACCGATCACATCCGAACTAAGTGCGCCTTCAAACAAAATGAACGACGATACGAATTATGAACGTTTTACGAATTTTGCCGATGCTACATCTAAGTTGTGTCGAACTGTAACCGTACACGTAAAGTTCGCTCACAGTTATTTTACTTCTGACAGCAGCAACCAAACAAAAAACTTATTGTAACGAGTATAAGTGCTTGGCCAGATTTCAAACGCGGGTGCGGGGCGGGCGCGTCTCGCGACGTACTCAAACATAAGAACTTCATTTGAGCGGCGCAGGTAGCACGTGGGGCGCACGCGGGCAACTCATGCCATAGCTTGTTCATACAAGTGGCCTCAGTGAGGGCGCGGACAGCCGCGCGGGGACCAGGGTTCTCAAGCTAGTTCGAGCTTTTTTATAGTAAAAATAACTCTTCTTCATCCATATTATATTTTGACAAACACTGGACACGATAACACTCAGAACGAAGCCGCGCTCGACTGCGGACTGGCAGATTGCGCGCGTTCCCGCACCCGCGCCGCTCCCCGCCCCACGCTGCCAGTCTGGCCAAGCACTGAAGATCACAATGATTTTGACAGACTTTTCAGTGGCAGCAACTTTATTCGGATGAGAATCAAGATCTCTGTGATTTGGACCGTGATACAAAATCGTAAAGTATAAATCTGAACGGACTGTAACATAACCACTCGACCACCAAAACATGACGTCAATATTCAATTGTTTCATGGAAAAATTTGTAAATTCCGTCATTTATTAAATAGTATAATGGATAAATAATATTACTCGCTGATTTTCCATGAAAATTTTAATCCTGCTGACAGTCAGTGGAACTGAAAACTGAATACCCAATGAAACGAGTGGCAGGTTTAACAGCTACGCTTCAGCAACGTTGTGTACCGTTTCCAAATTAATTATAACATTTTCATTATTTTACTGAAATTCAATTAACAATTATTAAAATCAAAAGTAATTCCAAATATTATACCTACCTACTTATTCGGTCACATAAAATAAATTTCTTTACAAATTAATTTTCATGCTCGTGACGTCAGCCTTACAACCGCACACTCTATTAGTGATTTTGTTGTTTAGAGTATTCTATTATATTCTTTATTGGTTCAGTTCACAGTTTGGAATCACTTTATTTAATACTAGCAGCGCCCTGTGGTTCACCCGCATAAGTGACGATCCCGTGGGAATATCGGAATAAAAAGTATCCTATGTGTTATTCTGATGTATTAACTATATTACTGTAAAGTTTCTTCAAGATCCGTTCAGTAGTTTTTGCGTGAAAAAGTAAAAAACATCCTCACAAACTTTCGCGTTTATAAGTAGTACTCGTACTAGAAGCGCCCCGCGATTTCACCCGCATAAGTTTCCCGTAGGAATATCGGGATTAAAACTATCCTATGTCCTTTCTTGGGACTCAAACTATCTCTATACTAAATTTTATCTAAATCGGTTCAGCGGTTTAAGTCTGAAGAGGTAACAGACAGACAGACACACTTTCGCATTTATAATAGGTACTAGCTGCGCCCCGCGGTTTCACCCGCGTAAATATCGATCCCGTCGGAATATTGGGATAAAAACTATCTTATGTCCTTTCCCGGGACTCAAACTATCTCTATACCAAATTTCATCGAAATCGGTCCAGCCGTTTGAGCGTGAAGAAGTAACAAACATATAAACACACACACACACTCACTCACAAACTTTCGCCTTTATAATATTAGTGTGAAGTGTGATTAGTATGGATTCCCATGCCGATTTCGGCTACGATGACTATTTCGAGCCATATTGTTACGAGCGTGTGATCTTATGTGTATGTATGTCATGTATTATATTAATGTTGAATATACAAAACGTGTGTTTAATGTACAATGTTTCAAAATGTCAGGTACCTACTCTGTCATAACAATAAGGGAAAATCCTTTTATATTAAATGTTCATTCTTGTTGATATAGCATTCTCGGTATTTATAAAAGGAAAAATGAAGTGGGTGGTTCAATAAACGCCCTTGAGTTTATTTCGTCATATTTTAATGTTTCACATACAATACCTAGCGTAAAAATTAAAACGAAAATACTGATTTGTAATTCCTAAGTCCGGCTACCAGAGGGGTAATTCTCGTAATTTTAAGAACGTTCACAGTCTGATCTGAATTTTTCAAAAATAACTCTAATTTCCCTGCATTTTTGACAAGTTCTTGACATGGATTATCGCTGAGATGATATTGCGACTAGATTTTGAACGTTTTTAATAACGGTTATTGGTTTTCAGGGGTTCCCTCTATCTAATAAGATAAATAAGTTACACAATTATGCAAAACTTTTCATTCAGAAACTTTATTTTAGAAAATTCAGAAACTTTATTTCGCTTTCGTCAAAAATCATTTTCTTAAATGTAATCTGACCAAATAGTCTTCCCGGCAGACAATGGCCCACCTTTCATCGGCTTAGTCGTTAAATGCCCAATTCGTAAAATGCCCAACAGCTTGAAAAAGGGCTAATTCGCTAAATACCTAGTTCTGATAATACCTATTTCTGGAAATGCCTAATTCTTAAAAAGCCCAATTCTCAAAAAGTCCAATTCTTAAAATTCCCAATTCTTAGAAGGCCAAATACTTAAAAAGACCAATTCTTAAAAGGACATTTTTTTGCCAATTAGATAATTCGAATAATAATAATGTAAGTACCTACATAATTATGTATATAAAATGAGGAAATAGGTACTCAAAATAAAATTGCTGAAAGACAAATCAAATATAATATAGTTCTTAAAAGTAATAATCGTCATTATCGATTGCATACAATACAAACATTGATTAATTGTTTAAATACAAGTATTTCTTCGGTAAATCGGGCTGTATCATCGATTGACACGTACGAAAACAATAGTTAATTTTGTTTCGTTTTGGAATGACAACATTGAGTCTCCTGTGTTATGCTTCTACAGCATTGGTGGTTCGGTGGCGTTGACCGGAACAACTTAATAATGTAGGGGACAGTCGATGCCACTGTCTCTCTAAATAGTTTTGGTACTCCTTCATGGCAGCACTTAATGATTCAATTTTACCATAAATAATTTGCCATCCCTCTGGTATATAGCGGGGTGGCAAAAGTGGTAATACAGCGGCCATACAAATCACATTACGGTTTTCTTTGCATCTTGTTAAATTGGCCATTTTAAGAACTAGTCCTTTTGCGAATTGGTCATTTTAAGAACTAGTCTTTTTGCGAATTTGCCATTTTAAGAACTAGTCCTTTTGCGAATTAGCCGTTTTAAGAATTAGTCCTTTTGCGAATCAGCCATTTGTCGAATTAGGCATTTGTAGAATGCTAGGCATTTTAATAATTGGGCATTTAACGACTAAGCCCTTTCATCTTGCGCCAACTGTGAACCTCGAGGATTTGATGCCTGCGTCACCGAACGAAATTCTCGTGGCTGAATTTTCGACCAAACATCAAATTGAAACTTCCTAAAGGGCCTGTACTACCTCAGATTGCGAAAATTGTGGCTGTAGTTTCAACAGTACTGCAGTATTCACTTTGAAATTTATATACAATAAAGATGAGGACTACTATTAAGTGTTATCAGCGAAGTACTCGGACAGTCTCTGTTTGTACCGCAAACTCTTGTCATCGATGTGTTTGCTATGATCCTCTGTTATGTTATTATTTGCCTTTTATATAAGGGATAAACATATTTGGAATGCAGATCATATTATCACATTTCGAAAAAAATATCAACTGTCCCATACAAAACTTCAATACCTACTAGACCAAAATGTATGGGTCGGCTGACAATTTTGTCGCGATTACGATGTTGGCCCATGGAGAAAGTTATTTAGTTTGGTGGTCACATCTGATACACGCTGTATATAACCTTTTGTACGAAAAATATTTGGGGTAGAGTATTAAAGTTTTGGGACCCTTCTGTAGTAAGTAAGCAAAAACCTATATCAAATACAACATAAATCCGATCTTTGAAAAAGGTGCGGACAAGCCTGTCAATATGGTAAACCCTTTTCCCTTGGAAATAGCAGGTAAATGCCGTGTGTATGAAGTCAACTAAAGAATTTACCATCAATCAGAATAGTGGAATAATAAAAAACTTAAGCTTTTAAACGGCGAAAGGCTCCTGTATAAAAATAGCACAAAAAAAGATCCCATAAAACTTCTATTCAAAATCGCCTCGAAGAAGCATCGCAGTTACATGGTTTTATTCATCGGCCTGCGACTTCGTCCGCGTAAAATTTCTTGCTTCCCCGACCCACCCCGTCGCATCGCATCGTCTGCCCGCACTATTACTTCGTTTTCGCTTAGCGTTCTTTTTGCGCGGTTCCTAAGGCTTTTAACATAATATTAAGTAGCCTATAGCCTTTTTAAAGATTGGGATATCAAATACGATAAATATGTTTTAAATCCGACTGGTAGTTTCAGAGATTAGCTCGTTTAAACAAACAAACTCTTCAGCTTTATCTTCTTCTTCTTTTCGTGTCAATGGTTCTCTTAAGCGTTGTTTTTTTTTTTTTAATATATTTGTTTATTTAGTTTGCGCCGCCTGTGAACTTGAGGATTTGATGCCTGCGTCACCGAACGAAATTCTCGTGGCTGAATTTTGGACCAAACATCAAATTGGAACTTTGATTGCGGCATCAGTGGCAATATTTAGGTCATCCAAGGTGCAGGTGAACGGGCACTTAGGGCACTCCAGTAAGGCATGGTCTGGTCAGAAGCACTGCACTCGCATTGAGTATTGGATGAGTCTGTAATCCCCCACTTAGATAAATTGTGCCTGCAGCGACCTAACTAGGTACGCAACCGATTGAGAGCTTTCCATACAGGCCGCTGCAGATCACACCCGGGAGGTAAATGTTCTTAGGATTTAACGAAGTCGGGAGATGGTGGATGCTCCTTTACCCACAATTTGCTTCTCTCCTTGGGTGGTTTTTCCTGGATGGTCTACGTAGAGCGTAAGAAGCTCTTTCCTTTAGCTTCATTATTATAGTCCGCGCGAAACTAGTTGGCCGCTGAGGTGTGGACAGGGGTGAGGCGGCGGTTCGCAACGCACGTACTGAGTAATGCGCCCCCGCCCCTCCGTCCCACCGCTCACATACCTAAGGCGCGGACAACTAGTTCCGCGCGGAGTATACAGGGTGTCCCTGGAAGTATAGATCAAATCGTTCGTTCGTTCGTTTTAGCAAAAAAAATAAAAAACTAAAAAAAAAACTAAAAAAAACACAAAAAAAAGAGAAGAGAAATCGAATCATTTTAAAGAAATCTTTAAAAAAAACTATCAGGGCTATCAATTTATTTTTTTTAGATAGCCCTGATAGTATTTTTTTATGATTATTTTCTTTGAGCACTATGCGAAGTGATTGAAAAAAATAATTAAAATCAGTCATAACTTTTGAACCGTAAAAAAAATCACTGACATTCTCAGGGTTGAATAGTTTGGAAATGACCTTGCCTACGCCCCTATTCGATTTGATACATACTTCCAGGGATACCCTGTAGTACAGATATAGACAAATTGTGAATGTCAATGTTACTGACTGGTCCCTAGACTATCGTTACATCTGTCAGCTCATCGCCAAGAGACGCGTATGACGAGGGTACTGTGATATAAATATGTTTCTTATTGTTAGTCACTTTGAGATCAAACATATTGTTACATATGATACACGTGTCGGTATGAAAAATATATTTATTTATATACAGGGCTTCCCACGGATATGCCACATGGAGGGAAAGTACCTTGAATATTGTAGATGGAACATTTTACTGAAAGAAGATCTTATTTGAATTTAAAAAAACTGCATTCATAGATATTTAAATAATTACGTGGTTGAACCGGGAATCGAATCCGTTACACGAGAAAAATAATCACCCTGTAGCTTTATCACACCGATCGAAAGGCTTTATCATAAGGATTATGTTATATATTTATTATTTGTTGCTGCTTATATTGCTGGATATATTTGTTTATTTCTATATATTTTATTGTACACCAAAAAATACATAGCAAAAAATATGCATATCACTAGAAAACATACAATGGGCGGCCTTATCGCTTTCTGCGATCTCTTCCAGACAACCTTGGAATGGACAGTGATATAAACAGAACTATGCTTTTCGCTTCTGAATATGGAATCTTCGGAGTAATTGCATAATACACAAAAAATAACAATTGACTGCAATGCCTTTAAGTCCAGCTCAGTCAGTTCAGCCATGTTCATTGCGTTATTTACGTTGCTAAGCAGAAGAATGTTTGAAACTTATGAATCAATGGATAAAAAAACCCTTGGATTGTGGATTGAAAGTGTGTTACTTAATTAGGGTGCTGATTGAGATCTTAAAGAATGATATTAATCATTATTTTTTTTAATATCTAACCTAACCTAACCATATTACAGCACTTCACAGAAAATGGAATCACTTACCAATTGTGCCTAGCTTTGATGAACAAGCCAGTAGTAATTTGATAAATTAGCTAAATGATGAGGCTTTTATGTGGAACACGAAACATAAACGTTGTTAATTTAGTTTAAAATGTCAAAGTAGGGAATTTTCTAATGTGTTTAAGTGCCTAGTCAGATACAACGTGATCATACAATTCGTTGTACAAGAGGGTTCGCCCAAGGGGATTTAAAAGTGCCAAAAATATATCGTTAAAATATAAAAATGGAACGAGCTTTTCAATGTTACATTGTTAATAAAAATAAATTACATGGAAAAAAATGTATTTATTTTTGCAGAATAACTGTAAAATACAATCCCTCCGATTACGGGAATTAGTTTACAATATTATATAGGAAGCTCAATGTTATCGATTTTACCGCTACGCAGTGCTACGACCCGCTACGCCACCGCGTCTTGCTACGAACAGCTACGTCGATAGGCGCTGTACGATAGTATACTATAAATACTAAGAGCCAGTTGAATTGATCGGAAACATGTTAGTTTGTTATACATTTGCTAACCTAGTTAAGAATTTGTTCCTAATGTTATTTAAACGCGGAAAATGTAAAATTTACATAATTATGACTTCGTTCCTCATAGTTTTAACAAGACTTTCACAATCAAAACGCATCTCTCCAATAACAAAAATTCAACGCAGTACATATTGAATTATTAGTCAATATTTTCCAAGTTTCTCGTCGTAAATTTCATTTCCGCTGTCCTTCGGCTTTTGTATTAATCAACTGAGTTCTGACTAACAGTTGGCTGTTATTTTATTAGCTTTCTGTTCGTTTTCAATAAACACGAACAATAATACAGAGATATTATTGTTTCTTCAACTGATTATTGCCAGTAAATAAAAGTATCATTAGTTTTGTATTTATTTAACAATAGGTACAGACCTGGACAACGTACGAAGTATGTTCACTAATCCATACTAATATTATAAATTCTAAAGTAACTCTGTCTGTCTGTATGTTACCTTTTCACGACTAAACTACAAAACCGATTTAGATGAAATTTGGTATAGAGATAGTTTGAGTCCCGGGAAAGGACATAGGATAGTTTTTATCCCGATATTCCCACGGGATCAAAACTTATGCGGGTGAAACCGCGGGGCGCAGCTAGTGTATTATAAAATTCAAAGTCCTGCCCGACTGATATATCAACGCACAGCCTAAACCATTGGTCCTAGAGACATGAAATTTGGAGGGTGTGTTCTTTGTGAAAAGTATGTATCCACTAAGAATGGATTTTTCGAAATTCCACCGCTAAGAGGGTTAATGGGGGAGGGTGAAATTTCATAAGGACGAAGTCGCGGGCAGAAGCTAGTTATTTTATAATAATAAAAAGAGTTTGTTTCTTTGTTTAAACGCACTCTAGAGTTACCAGACTCATTTGAACAATTATTTTTGCCCTTGATAGCCCAACTCCTGAGGAAGGTTATAGTTTATTTATCATCACGCTTCGACCCTTCGGACCTAAACAGAAAGAAAAAAATACAAAAGGAATGCGAAAACAAAGTAGCAGCGCAGGCGGGCGATGAGATGCGACGCGATAGATCTGGGATCGAAGGAGTTTTATAAAAATGTGGCGATTATTTTAGTTAATTGTGTACTAGCTGCGCCCCGCGGTTTCACCCGCATAAGTATCGATCCCGTGGGAATATCGGGATAAAAAGTAGCTTATATGTTAATCCAGGGTGTCAGCTACCTCCATACAAAATTTTATCAAAATTGGTCCAGCCGTTTGAGCGTGAAGAAGTAACAAACATATAAACACACACATACACACTCACTCACAAACTTTCGCCTTTATAATATTAGTGTGATTTTACGACTGCCACGCGAACGAAGTCGCGGGCAGTAGTTTATAATATTTATAGAAGAAGCACAAGCACTACAAAGAATTGAGTTAAAGATCTCCACTCCTCCGATCAGAACTCCACGCTACGTAACCCTCAGTAAATATCAAAGAGCACTTATTCAGAAGCTCACAATCTATACAATTGTTGTGTCAAGTGTTGAGACGTCAGTCAAACGGATTGCGGCTCGCGATCTCTAATCTGAATGTCAAAACAGTACCATCGAGTACCTACACTAGACTAGATGAAAACAGGGATCGAGTCACAAACGATCATCTACTGAATATGAGAGTGGACTTTTAAATCGAGAACAAAAGAAAAGAGCGTACTAATAGTAATTAGGCTATTGAGTCAGAGAGGGACGGCATTATGCGGTAGTGTGGGGTAGAGGAAGAGACAACAAGCTATGGGGAGGCTTTGTTGTGCGTGAGAGCTTTTCGATTAACACTTGGTATAACCGAACTATTACCATGTAAAAGACATCGTTCTGACCGCTCAAGATAATTTTTTGTTGGGTATCTCATCTGAAATTCATGAAGTTGCTATGGACTAAGCTTCCATTTTGTAAAAGATGAACAAGAGTCTTTGGGTAATTTATTTTGTAAGCTTATTATGCCAGCATTAGCAGGCCAAGGCTTCGGTGCCCGCAATAAATTATAATTTAACTTCAATTAATTATACTGCAGGCCCAAGCTTTTCTGAAACTGCCAGCTTATTGCTACAAGAGACTTATTCTATTAAAATACGTATAAGGTCAAGAATTTTTTTTAGAAGACTACAGAATTGTTCCTGACCACTAAAGACTGTGTGGCCGGATCAAAATCGGAATAAACACGTAGTTACATAGGTACTTGAAAAGTTTTTTTTTTTTTAATATTAACACCATTCTGACCTATTTACGATTTTCAGGGTATTATTTTATTTTGTTTTTATTTAGTTTTTGGGGTCGAAACGCTCGGGTCATGGGGATCGAGCGCGCGTCTCCTTTTCTCGCCGGCTGGTCGATACTTCACGTGACCAGAGGGCTGGGTCCTCCTTTGGCCAAAGAATTAGCATTGCTATTCAACGTGGCAATGCTTTCAGTCTTCTGGGCACGTATCCGGATGACAGCAATGCGGGCGAGTACTTCGACGCCTAAGTGTCATTTGTTTTTTTTTTTTTTGTATAGTAACTTGGTTAGTCATTTATTTTAGTATCTAGTGTATTATAGTTAGTTACAACAAATAAAAACACATAGTATAATGCTTGCGTTGATTTTACAGAAAAGTAAGAAGTACTCGTTCATATTTTTGGAATAATAGGTATAAATAAGATGGCTATTTTATATGTATTTGCTCGATATTTACTACTATATATTATTTACTCTGTAACTGAGACAGACAACATTAAAATCTCTATGATGGTAAGATACTTAACGCAAGTACCCACACAAATATTTTTCTTCGTTTGAATCTTTATTCTTTTAAAGGAAAAAGGGATATGCATTTATTACAATACAAAATAATATAATCTATAACAATAGTACTGTCAAATTATTGATTAATTAACGAATAAAGCAAGTTTTTTTATCTATCGCGATTTATAGTAATCGACGACATCTTTTCAGTTTGTTGGCCGCATCCACATCAGTCTTGTCTAGGTAGGGCTGCTCCATCATCGAAGCATTATTCATCCTTTATTATTTTAATAGGTGAGCTTATTTATTAAGATTCCTCGAAAGTAGGTACCTTTACAAAATTTGACGCTAATCGTAGGAAAATATTGACAATAATCATAAAAGGAATTCAATATTTATGCTTTGCCCATGTTAAAAATCTTCGTTCCACCAAAAATCGCCTTTTACGATGTCCTTCTCACCGTTCTGACTTTATTCATTCTTCTTTCTTTGTCCAGGCGGTCTTTCTGTGGAATGCGCTCCCTCTGAACATTAGGACGGCAACCAGTTGGTTATCTTTTAAAGTGAAGGCACGTGAATATGTTCGGCAGAAGTTGGCCGTAAGATCCCAGCGTTGATTTGCTGAATTCGTTTTCTCTTCTACCGATAATTTTTCCCCTGAAAGCTCATTTGGTTTATATGTATGTATCTTTGTATATATTCTTGTATTTTATAGTCATTTTCTAGCTAGTTATCCTGTATGTTGCACCTGCCATGTTTTGTCTCGGCATCACCCTAAGGTTGACTGGTAAAAAATGTCTCAGGCATTAAGTCCGCCTTTGTACAGTATTTTTTTTTACTTGTGCATAAAGTTTTAATAAAAATAAAAAAGGAGCCTATTACACGAAATCTTTCCTCTGCAACAGTTCTTTTACAACGTGATATTTTTGGAAATGGTAATTTGGAAGTTTTCCTATATTTTTCAATTACTCGTAATGGTCGGCCGTCTGAACATTAAACTTGTTCCTGCTGATGGCTTTGCTTAAACATTCATAAGATTGTTTACTAAACTTTACTGTAAACGGCTATTAGAGGGGACAACGAAAAAATTGAATTAATTTTAGGTGTCGTTTGAAAGTTAAAGCGGTTGTTTCGCGGAGTTTAGACCCATTTCGTTTTGGAATAAATTCAATATTCATGAATCCCGAAGTTTTAAAATACCTTAACTAGGTATTTTTGGAAGCGTTATGCTGTTCCACGGGTTATGGGCTATATGACGTCACATAAAAACATGGCGGCTGATAGCGGATGTAGTGTTACTGATTTTTATTTCGTGTTTGGTATCTATAAAAATATGTTGCAAACCACATTAAAAACGGTTTGCAGTTTCAAAACTTTGTTTTCGTTTCCCCAAAAAAATGATTTTTTGAGATACGTCACTACTGTTCTGAAGGTGCGATATATCACACACACAACATCCTATATTTATTGTATTATCCTAAACCCTAAAATATTTGGTTTTCGGCAATTTCTTTTTCTTTTCGACGAACGGAACAAAATAATACTTCCAACAATACCTCTTTTGGCTTTGCCGTAGTCGGGTAAAAAGTATGACGTCTTAAAATGTAATGTGGTGTTGGTCAGACTTTGGAATGAGATGCATCCGAAACTTGTGCGATTTGTAGACTGATGGTTCGTAAGCTGAAAGTTAGTTTGAGCTCTATAAGAAGCAAATAGAGTTTGATATTGCATGATTAAAGACTCGTAAGTTTTATACGGTGATGTGGACTGTTTGCTGCAAAATTGCGGCGGCGAGAGCTTGTGCTTTATCTCTTGAATATTTATCCGGCACTCAGAATCGTAAATTGGTGAAAATATTTCGAGTGATTTTAAATCTTTCAAAAAAACCGTAAAATTGGAGTTTGACCAGTGGAGCTTTTAATTAGAGTGATAGATATTTTACATGGAGCGACTGCCTATCTGTCCTCCACAACCCAGTTACTGGGTAATACGATACCCCTTGGTAAGACCGGGACCAACGGCGTAACGTGCTTTCCGAGGCACGGAGGGGTCTCGGTATGTAAAGATGGTCACCCATCCACAGACCAATCTCGGTACGCTTACCGCGATTGGTCTGTGGATGGGTGTGGATGGCTTAACCTGATCGATCGACCTGTGCGGCTGTTATTACTTAGCCACAGGCCCCTCAATCACTTTACCAGCTGCCGGCGAGGAATAATAATAGAAATACTCTTTTTTATTATTTTGAAATTTAGAAATGTAGAACGTTACGTTTGTGAAATGTGAGATAGTCTTGCGTAGCTTGTGTGTAAAACCATGAGTTTATACAGCCAAAACTCGCTAGCGTCTCCGTAAATGATATATTATATGAAATATTGTACAGTGCCTAGCACAGTAGACTTAACCTAGTCACATATAGAATTAAAATTCGTACTATGAGCGTTATAGATTTCGATAGGTAGAAACCTAACGAAATCTGTTCGATAGTTAACGTTTTATAACTGTCGCCATACAAAACGGCACCATGAGTCACTAATTTGACACACGCTATCGAAAAACACGCTTACAATAATAGTTACTTAGCTCACTAGCAATTTGAGGTGTGTAACATACGTTTACATTCAAATTATATACGTTTTTGAGTCTATTAAAGAGAAAATAATGCCTGGAAGAGCTTGTTTAGCATGGAGTATACACGTATTAGCGGCCGCTGAATTTGAGGACCAACGACGTGACAACGCGAATTCCAAGATCTCTCAAATTCTGTTGTACCTGAATTGTTTCACGTGCTCTGCTCACGTTATTAAGTCTGTGCCACAGATATAGATAGACCTAGATAACGCAAGTATCACGATCTGGGTGAAAACCAAGCGTACCATTTTTGACTACCTACTATGACGTCACAAGCACTATTTAGAAATGGGAAAATCAAATCGATTCAAATACGCCGCCGCGCGCCGCGTGCGGCACTCGTCTCGCTCTACCCCCGGGGCCTAGCGCCAGCGCTCAAGCTCACCCAGCCAGCAGTACTACAGGACTGAGCGCGAAAGTGGCGGCTTACGATTTTCGTACGTAAGCTGGGCACGCGAAGTAGTTGCTCTTGCGTTATCTAGGTGTATACATATATACCTGTGGTCTGTGCTCTTTGGTCTGTTAATGTATTCATAGAAGCCCAAACGTAATACGCTTGATTTATTTCATACATATTCGTAATGAAATGCGTGGGTTTGAAATTAATACCCTAGGTTCCTTTAATGAATTTTCAGAATAGAAACATCATCATTCTCCTGCCGTTATCCCAATTTATTTGGGGTCGGCGCGAATAGAAACATAGGTTCGAAATACGTATTTATTTATTCACTCCAAACATACAAATATCCTTACCTAGACCCAATGCGATATTGTAGTATATTTAAAAATTAAATAGTTCCCATGCTTGTATCATAAAAAATTCTATAGATTCTTTCAAATTCACCTAAAGTGCAACAGAATATGTCTACGTCATCAGCAATGAGGTTGAGGGTCTGGAGCTACTTATAGATAGGGTACGGACTTATAGATACGTATAGAACTGGAAGTTCAAAGCAAACAAATTAGGATGCAAGCTTACAAATACTAGGTACGCAGCTATCATTGCAATACAAAACATGCAGTATTCACTCTTTTCTGGTACAAATACCCTCGCAAAAAACTACAGAAAACTTGAAATTCGGGGGTTACCCTGGCACTTTCCCCCTTAAGAAATGGCTTCTCCCAATCTTTTTAACTAAACACAACCCGTTTACCGTTTTTGCCTTTAGTACCCAATTTCGTGGGACAGTGTCTGTACCGCGTGACATGATCACATGACACGCAGAGCAATTGCGTAACATACTATCAGTAGCAATGGGTTTCATCTTGACAGTTTAACAACATTCATTGCGTTATTTACGTTGTAGAGCAGACACATGTTTCGAACATACGAAGCAATGGATAAGCAATATCCTTCAAAATGAATCAACAATTAGGGTGAAGTACCCTCATCATAGATCCCAAAACCGCTCTTTATTTATAGTATAATTGACCAAATAGCTCGCCATTTTGTGACTAATAGATTGAATAGTGGAAATAAACGAGGTTGTCCACACGTGGTTAATGTGATTACTGAATAGTATGAAAATAATTACGCGTGCAGCACCGTGCATGTGATAGAAGTACAACTTCTTAAAAAACAAAGAATCGGAGAGATTTAGTGTGAGAGACGGAGACAGTTATATCTTTCTTCTCTCTCATGTAACTAAATGTGCCTAAACGTGACGCGTCCTTGAAATTTCACTCACAATACTTGTTCAATTATTGAATCGCCGCCTTAGTCCAAGGCCAAACCGATTTAGAAAACCTTAACTGAAGAGGAGTTCTTAGCAGCATGTGGTTGGTCGGAAAATCCGAGAAATGCAAAGTGAACATTGTCCTATTTGTATGAGGGGTTGCGCACTAGTTCTGAACAAATGGGACCATGGACTATTTCTCGAATTCGGATCGGACGTAGTGCGAAACCGCCCTTACTGTTGCTCACATTTTTCGTGATGCGTATTCATGAAATGTAAAGGTAAATAATCAGGTTAGCTATCGCAGGTCCCTACATTTGTAAGTGCTTGTTTTTTCTAGTTTTGTTTAAATTCTGCACCTCTTTTCTCATAATAGAAAAAAATAATTAAGAAAAATACCCTCTGGTCTTATTACTACTCTGCGAATTATTCTAAGTACGGCATTTAAAATCCAGATCTGAAACCCAACCCTGAATAATACTCCCAACTCGGCAAATAAAGTGGTCCCCTTTTATTCTTCTAATTAGACGATATGATTTCAGCAATACTTGAGCAAAATTTCCACCATTTCTGAGCCCTATCGCTTTTATAATTTGCAGATTAATTATGTTTGTCTAATGATATTAATTTCTTAATAGGGCAAAAAAGGCAAGGTTTTATTAGAATTTCATAGCAATACAGAACTCCAAAGCCAATTAATATCTAGAAAGAAAGAAAAGGTATTTATTGCGACTCGTACACAAACACACAAACTAAACATAATACATAATACATGTTGTCGGCAGATGGCGCTGTTCCGAGTCTGTCGTGCAAATAAACTCTCTGTTGTAAAATATATTTTAAAATTACTATTACTGTATAGAAGTGATTAAAAAATAAGTGAAACGATTAAACATCAATCAATAACATAGTGACAGTGTAGTTTAAGTATTCTATTCACAAACTATGTAGTTAAAACCAAATATGTGAAATCACGAACCGTCTCAAAAAACAATCGCATTAAAAACAATAACAAGTGTCAATTCGCAGTAAAAACCTAACATTCAACCTAGTAAATCGTTTAGTGATACAAATATTTAACAATAAGTGTAAAATTAACAATACATCAAACACAAAGTGAAAAAGTGATTCATCAGTGTTTTGAATATCAACCGTCGTAACATCGACAAAAAATCAGCGATTTTGAACCTTAAACTAAATCACGGCAGGGAAGTTTGGGCAGTTGTCAACTAGTCAAAAAATTCGATCTAAGTAATCACTGTCTAGTTGGCCTTGTGGATAAGACGTCTTCCTACTTTTGCCAATCGACTTGCGTCACCCAAGTGGTCGCGAGTTCAAATCCCAGTGCCGACATTCACTTTTCGGAAATATCGAAATTCTTATTTCAAATCTTATAAATATTTCGCTGGACACTACGCAATGTCGGCAATCAGTACATCAAGCAACAGCAGTAACAGCAGTAGTGGCCGCAAAATGACGCCACTAGTAATGTGCCATAAATGTAAAAGGAAGGTGAACATTAAAAGCACTGCGTTGTGCTCGGCCTGTAATAACAGATACGAATTTGAGTGCGATGGATACCCAGAACACACATATCGCCTCAAAGATATAGAAGCTAAACAAAAATGGAGATGTAAGGTTTGCATCAGAAACAAAAAATATGCCAATCTCTCGTCAGGCGTTACCCTAAGAAAAAAGCAAACTTTTTTGAAGACCCTATCTCCTACGGAACATGATACAGTCTCACACTCAAATCTAGACTGTGAAACAAAGAAAATACTCTCCCCAACCCAAAATAGTACAATGTTGTCTGATTCGCACATAATTACTGACTGTGATACATCTGATGAGTCATATATTACTCCAAAAAGACTGTCAAGGAGTATGGATAGAACCGTAACTGATTTAATAACTACATCGGAAATGAAGGAGACAATTTCTAAACTCACACTCAAACTGGAAAGTGCAGAAAATGAATTGGGAAATGTATTATTGGAAAACACCGAATTGCAGAAACATGTAAACAAATTAACTGCGGAAATCAGCACTTTAAAGTCCTTGTGTCAGTCTTCCTCCATTGGTCGAAATCCTGGTTCTAGCACTAAGAAAAACAAGCAAAGCGTGATGCGACAATCAAACTTGAATTCCACACCGTCCACTTCACAGGCAGCTTCATCGAAAGTCGATTCCAATGTCTACGTAATTCAGCTGGAACAGGAAATTCTTAACCTACAACACCAATTGCAGATTGCGGAACAGGAGTTGGTTGTACTCACAGAGCGTATCAACGCTTACGAGTCCTCCATTCAAGAATCAAAACAAGGCACCGTACACGTCACCGTCTCCAATTCTCATGTAAAATCGCAAGACGGCCGGCAAGAGAAATATACTCAAACCTCAAAGCGGAGTTATGACTCATTAACAAACATAAAGGAAACTCTAGGCAAAACGACACAAGTGAGTAATGTTGCTTGCAAAAATGATCCAGGCGCTATATCATTCCCATTTCACAAAAACAGATTAGCTATTATAAGCAGCAATTGCACCCAGGGAACTCTGCCAATGATCGAAGAAGTATTTTCTAAACATTTTGAATATTGTAATTATATAATACCGAACGTCACCACAACATCCTTCCTAAGGAGTATTAAATACAAATTAAAGGACTTTACAATGAATGACTACTGCCTTATATTCATTGGAGAAATTGATCTGCAAAGTGGGGAGTATTCACACATACTACATAACTTAAAAAGCTCGCTACAAAATGTGGCCCATACAAATATTGTTATTTGCGCGCCCATATACATAAAAGGTGCATTAATTCATAATTATAAAGTAGAGCTCTTCAATAACCTCCTCTTAACAGACATAAGAAACAACGAATACGCCTATTTCTTCGATAGCAATAGTACCTTATCGCATGAAATGTTTTCGTATAATACTGGGAGAATAAATAAATACGGATGGAAAAACATCTTTGACCAGATCATGTCCAGGATAATGTTTGATTACGACTTGTTCGGTTTTCAAGAAATTGGTGTGAACTCAGAGATTCAGACTGATGCCAGAGCTTCTACAATCAGCAATACCGAGACTCCAACCTACCAAGATAACCAGTTTTTTCTATTATAAACACTTGAATATTATGCACCAAAATATTGCTGGACTTTTAAATAAATCGGATATGTTGACAATGCATATCCAAGAGTTGCATACTAAAGAAAATATAGATATCGACGTATTGTGCATAACTGAACATTTCGTTACTTCAGGTCAAGAATCATTAATAAAAGTCCACAATTTCAAGCTCGCAGCGTGTTATTCAAGAAAGCAACAGAAGCGCGGGGGATCGTGTATCCTTATCAGAAATAAATATAAATACAGGGAACTTCCTAACTCGTCTATCTCAGGTATATTTGAATATTGTGCAATAGAGTTATTTGAACAAGGAATAACAATTGTTTGCATCTACAGACCTCCGAATATGTCGTGCATAAATTCATTTTTAGATAATTTAGATACCCTACTAAAGCAACTATGTACTAAACCTAATAAAAAAATTGTATTGTGTGGGGATTTTAACATTAACAGACTGAAAAGAAATAATTTGTCATTAGACTTTGAAAATGTACTACTTACCTATAACCTTAAATTAGAATTAAATGAGCCAACTAGACCAAAAAGCGGAACGTGTTTAGATAACTTTGCTCATAATTCCAAACAAAAATGTGAGAGTAAAGTAATCGATTTCGCATTATCAGACCATACAGCTCAAGTTTTAAAAATTCAAGTTAATAAAACATGCATACTAAATTCTTGGCACACTCAAAAACGTGATTTATCCAAAGAAAATTTAATTTTATTTAAAAAACACCTTCAATGTCTGTCTTTTGCAGAAGTTTTCGAAGCTGATAATCCGAACGAAGCATACGATAGGTTTATTGAACTGTTTCGTTTATTTTATGATTTATGCTTTCCAAATAAATTAATTAATATAAAACCTGATAAGAAAGTAAAGTGGATTTCGCGGGGAATTAGACTTTGCAGCAGAAAACAAAGAAACCTACTTTGGAAATACAGAAAAGCACCTTCATGTGAAAGTAAAAATACATTTAAAAATTATTCACGGAGGCTTAAAAAAATTATCAATCTCACGCAAAAAGCTCAAAATAACTACCGCATTAATTGTTCTCAAAATAAAGCTAAGACGTCATGGCAAATAATTAATAATAACAGTCGGTTGAAAGAACCAATATTAAAAATTAATAAGGATGATAAATTAATAACAGATCCTAAGCAAATTGCTGATTCATTTAATGATTTTTTCGTTGATCACGTACAAAATATAAATGGTAAATATCCGGGATATACTAGTGGTAATCCTCATGTCAGCAATTCTTTATTCTTGCCTCCAGTAATACCTCAAGATATTTTACGTATAATAAAAAACATGAAAAATAAAAAAAGTGTTGGATACGATGAAGTTTCCACCACGGCAGTAAAATTTGTATCGGATATCATAGCTAAACCGTTAACTCATATAATAAATGCATGTATAACCTCAGGTAAATTCCCTGATAAATTGAAAACAGTCATAATAAAACCGTTACATAAAAAAAACAATAAGGAAGACATGTCAAATTATAGACCAGTGGCCTTAATCCCAGTGTTTTCTAAGATATTCGAGAAAATTATTCATGAATCTATTTATACATTTGTAACTAAACATAATATTTTATGCGAAGAGCAAAAGGGCTTTCGGAAAAATAAAAATATTAACATGGCGATATTTGATCTTTTAAAAGTGGTAATGAATAATGTGGATAAAAAAAATCCCGTATGTGCAATATTCACAGACATGACGAAGGCATTCGATTATGTAAGACCTGACATCCT
Source organism: Amphipoea lucens (assembly GCA_947508005.1). Classification (NCBI taxonomy): domain Eukaryota; kingdom Metazoa; phylum Arthropoda; class Insecta; order Lepidoptera; family Noctuidae; genus Amphipoea; species Amphipoea lucens. Next base: position 6,013,737 of record OX382373.1, on the reverse strand, counting down.
CTTAAATAAACTTAGTCACTATGGTATAAGGGGCAATGTCTTAAATTTAATTAAGTCTTACCTCACGGATCGTAAACAGTTCACAGAAATATCGAGAATATGCCATAAAAGTAAACGCGAATTAAAATATCTCTCCGATGGCAGAATAACTAAATTTGGAGTTCCACAAGGCAGTGTGCTTGGGCCTTTGTTGTTTTTACTATATATTAACGACCTACCTCGCCAAATACATCATTCAATGACTTTATTTGCTGACGACAGCTCAGCCATAATTGAATGTGAAAATAAAGCGCAATACGAAAAAGAAATAAATAATACACTTGAAGAAATAATAGATTGGCTTAATAAAAATAATCTTGTTGTAAACCTCCAAAAAACTAAAGTAATGCATTTCTTCCAACGGCTAATGCCAAATAATATCATAACTAAATATAAAGACGATATAGTAGATACCACTTCAGTTACAAAATTTTTAGGAGTACAAATTGATGATAAACTAACATGGAAAAACCAGGCTGAAATCGTGTGCCAAAAATTAAGTAAAAACGCATATGTTCTCCATAATCTCTCAAAGAAGCTAAATATGAACACGTTAGTAACAGCTTATCACGGTTTAGTTGCTTCATTACTGAGGTTCGGTGTCATATTTTGGGGAAACTGTAGTGAGAGAGATAGAATATTTAGGGCCCAAAAACGCTGTATTCGAGCAATGACAGGTCTTAAACCTATAGAAAGCTGTAAACCTAGTTTTAAATCGCTAAAGATCTTAACATTTCCTTCCTTGTACATACTTGAAGTAGCCCTATTCGTTAAGATGAACAGTCAATTGTTTATATCAATGGTGGATATAAGAATACGCAAAGGACCAATGAGGTCTCAATATAAAAGCCAACTTTATACAGGTGGCTACAAAACTTCGTTACTTAAAAAAAATATTTTTTCTATGGGTCCTCTCATATATAATAGATTACCAATACATTTAAAAGACTTACCCATCACCGAATTTAAAAAACAGTTAGCAAAATTGTTGTTAGACAAATGTTACTACTCGCTTAAAGATTTTTTTGATGATAAAAGTTTCTGCTAATCGAATTCTTGATGTAAAATTATAATTATTTTTATGACATTTCTATAGTAGATAAGTGCCTAATTCCGAATTATATGTGTGGTAATATATTTTTTATTAAGTATTAGTTTTATCAATAATAGTGTATTTTTTTTTTTTTTTTTATATTTTTTTTTTAATACCATTATATGATGATTATTTAAGCGAAAAATGTGACATGTAATTCTAAGTCATTGTGTTGTCTCAATTGTATAGAATTGTATTTAAATGTTAACGTAGCAATTAAGCAATGATTAAATATTTAATTAATTAAATAATTTTGCATGCCGTAAGGCAAAATGTATCGGGACTCTCCATAAATTAACACCATACTTGTTACCTACATTATTGGCAAATAAATGATTTGTATTTGTATTTGTATTTGTACAGTCAAAAATGAAATACCAAATTATATATTTAAAAAGTAACAAAAAGAAAATGAAACAGAAAGTCCTATACGAAGCCAAAAGGCTCCTATCTCTGCATGATACTGCGATATTTAATAAATAAATGTCGCAGAATATCTATTAAGTAATTCAATCATGATTCTCTCTAAGTAATTGTTGAAAAGTTCATTAGAAAGTAAGTTAATAGCGTCCCTATTAACTTGCTTTCAAATGCTTGCTCTTAAGCTTGGACACGTCTCGATAAATTCAACAGAGGGTAGAGTTTTTATTATTATTATAGCCTTTTATTCCATAATATAATTAATTACAGTTTATCTGTTACATTACACTAATAAAATTCACATTTTATTACAACTTAAAACCTACAGTAAATAAAATAATAATAAATAGATACCTATTTATGCAACTGTTGTATAATAAAGGGTAATAAAACACGAATGTGGGAAAAGTATCACACGAGTGTTTTAATACCTAATTATGTACAGTTGCATTCAAGACTTTATCTATACCCATGATAGGTATGAATCCTCTATAAAAGGTTCTGAAACAGTTTTTGTAACACTAATATCGAACAAAAATGGCGGCCTGCGGGATTCGACGTGAATTCGAATAACCTATAAGTTCTTTTTTAAATTACGGTCTTTTTTTGAAAAGGAGTTGCATAATGAAATTTAGTACAGCATTATAACACTCGTTTGGATAATATTATGGTTACTATGACACTGGTTGTTTTAATGTTGGCAATAAGCTAACTGTTTCAGAAACTTTTATAGAGGATTTATAGCATAGGTGTAGATAAAACATTTTATTACCAATCAAAATAGTCCCTGTTTATTGTTACAGCTTTCATTCTTTTCTGTATCGTTTATTGTCATCTGACACCCATTTAGTGGACAATACGATGTCCTCGGGCGACCGCCATTGCTTTATTTCCTGACACGGAAAGTCAGTCCAAACAAAGTTTGTTTCCTGTTAGAAAAGTTATAGCTATCCAATATCCCACCTTATTCCAATAGTAATAAAGGTGATGATGACCAAACGTAGGTGCAACGGAAGAAGAAACGTATGTTAGTAACAGAATCTAAATTGTTTCTATCACATCTATCGCCAATTCGGTATTGTATTGTATACATAGATAACTGCCGAGACAAATAGTTAAAACAGCTTTTTACCCGACTGCGGCGAAGCCCAAAAGGAGGGTTATGTGTTTGTTATTTATTGCATATCTAATCGGAATCGACCCTTGTGCTTACAGTAAAAGAGTTTTAAACACGACGTGCCTTGTGTTGTGCTTATTTATAAATAAATAAAATTGAAGTTAAAGTATATACCGTAGGTACTTACTCGTATAACAAAAAAACGCTTTTTAAAACTTTTGTCTGTTTGTCCGTTTGTTTGGCTAATCTCCGAACGTAAACAGCTGGACCGATTTTGATAAAATTTGGTATGGGGATATTTTGAACCCTAGGGACATAGGCTACTTTTTATCGACATACGATACGGGAGAAGCTGCAGGTGGAAGCTAGAAACAGAATAAAACTTTGTAATACCAGATCTGGACATATAGTATGGTTATCTAGTTACCGGAGATAACCTTCCTTGGTATTATTTTTTTCCCAAAGTAAAATTAACTATAATAACTTTGAAGTCTATAACGATACATGAACTTTATATAAAATATGATATCACAAAGTAGGTACGGTCGAACAAGCAATTTGGTATACAGGCAGCTAACTTGCAACTACTTTTAAACAATGGTGTTCTGACTTAGTCAATTCTTTTATACCACTCTATTTAATTAAGGATGCCATAAGCTAAAAAAGTTATAACGCACAAAATAAAACTAAATATTGTCAGTGTAGTGGAAAGATGAATATTTTTGCCTGTATACCAAATAGCTTGTTCGACCGTACCTCCACACACATACTAAGAAGATATTGAAATTTATAATTAGAGTACTAATATTGTTCCACGTTTAACGCCGCTTATTCCCTCGTATTTCAGTGGAATTTTCTCGTGTTTATCCAAAATTGCTTTCAGTAATTAGATTTACACTTAACGCTCCTTTCTTAATAAACAAGAGTAACAGATTCCTTAATTAAAATTAACGTTCATTTGCTTTCATTATTAACAACGTATAACAGACACTTAGCGAAGAATTAAAAGGTGACAACATAATATTTACAATGTACAAGATGACTTTAGATTCGAATATTACCTACATTTTGGTGTGATGGCATTTGTGATACAGGATAATCCTAGTATAAGTGCGAGTGCCAAAGTACTCCTTTGACACCTAAGTGCACATTACATAAGGCCTTAATTTGTTTGTTTTTAAGGAGATTTCCTGTACCCATTCTTCTAGTAACAAATATTTCTTTAAAAAAATATATAAATATTAACAGCACATATTTTGTATTCACCGTAAGCTGTACTAAAAGGTTGAACAAAATCAAAAATTCCGAATACCCGTATCATGGAAAATTTAATATTTACTCGACTACGCTTTGATAAAAATGGAGGCTTATAAATATTTCACTGGTGAAATATACCTTAGGGACCGCTGGCCAACTTTTCAGCCTTTGTACAGCTAACTTCCTGAAACACAAAGCTGAACCCAAAACTCGTTACTCACACAATAGGCTTTCAACACACAAAAACGCTACAAAATTATTCGCTATAAACCAACAAATTACAAAACAACAACACAACCGTAGTATCGGCGAGTAAGTTATGACATCGTAAATTAGTCGGATGTCAGCGTTGTCCGAGCATACCGTCAGCATGATCCTTCCATTGTAGGCTATTACGGTATGTACAATTAGACGGAGTGAGGAGATTAGAAGCGAGAGCTTGATGAATTGCTAGCACTTGACGGAGAAACAATTGATGGCGACTTACCTACTTTATGGATATAATGAAGACAGTTGATTTTATTTGTTATTTTCGTCGAAAATACACATAAACATTTGTGTAGGTGTGCGTACACAAATCCATACCAATATTATAAATTCGAAAGTAACTCTGTCTGTCTGTCTGTCTGTATGTTACCTTTTCACGCCGAAACCACTGAACCGATTTAGATGAAATTTAGTATGGAGATAGTTTGAGTCCCGGGAAAGGACATAGGATACTTTTTATCCCGATATTCCCACGGGATCGAGACTTATGCGGGTGAAACCGCGGGGCGCTGCTAGTGTCTATATGTATAACTGACTGTAACATGAATGTCATGTCGATTTACCATGATTGTAATCTTATAAAGTATCTACTCTTCAAACTCTGTAACCTCGTACCAGCATGTAATGCCTGAGGCAACTCAAACATACGCGTGTACAGAAATATTATAACAGAATCCTCACTGAATACGAATGTTGTTTCTTTTGTGAAAAGTCATGCATACTTATGCTGTGGATGAATAAATTGTTATTATTACGTTTTGGAAAATTCACTTTTTTCAAGAATTTTCTTTGAAAAAGTTTCATCCCCTTTTACATGGGATTTATACAACGTAACTGGCGATTTGTGCGTGTAGTATTGATACACCTCTGCCTAACCCTTCTGGAATTACAGGCGTGATGTTTTGTTATTTAAACAAGACGTTTACTGAAAATGTGATAAGTCAATGGAAATATCGCACTAATCGCACTATCGCACTAATATTATAAAGGCGAAAGTTTGTGAGTGTGTTTGGGTGTGTGTGTGTTTATATGTTTGTTTCTTCTTTACGCTCAAATGGTTGGACCAATTTTGATAAAATTTTGTATGGAGGTAGTAGTATCATCTGCCTAGCCTTTTTTCCAACTATGTTGGGGTCGGCTTCCATTCTAACCGGATGCAGCTGAATACCAGTATTTTACATGGAGCGACTGCCTATCTGACCTCCAGAACCCAGTTACTGGGTAATACGATACGGAGGTAGCTAACACCCTGTATTAATATATCTAGGCTACTTTTTATCCCAGTATTCCCACGGGATCGACATTTACGCGGGTGAAGCCGCGGGGCGCAGCTAGTTGTCTATAAACAAGATAGGTACGTCAAATTTGTGATACATTCTCTCATCGACGTTCCTCCGCAGCAAATACTCCGCATTACATAGCAATCACTGGCGATCAGTGATGTGCAATAATACCTTACGAGTCACCGCGTTTTGTATCATCTTACAATCTTGAAATGAAAGGATTTTTTATTAAAAATTCTGCTGTTATTATTGTTAGTTTATTGCTTGAAGAGTAAGCAAACTGAAGTGGCAGTGGGCCATGTTTATCGAAGGACCGATGGCTGGTGGTGGAGCAGACGAGAGTGGAAACCTCGTATCGGCAAGGGTAGTGCGGGTCGCCGTCTAGATGGACCGACGAAGGTGGCCGGGACAAGCTGGATGCGGAAGGTGGAGGACAGGGTGTTGTGGTGCAGCCTGGGAGATGCCTATGTCCAGCAGTGGACTGCAATAGGCTGAGTTGATTGATTGAGTTATTATTGAAGTTGTTATTTCAAGCAAAATACTTCACACAAAAATGTGTACACGGAACTACAGTAAACTAGAGATGGCAGGAATTTTTTCATATAACGAAAGCCATGAAAGGACGTCGAACAATATGCGTTGTGGTACATAATATATACATCATACATATTATGTACTAGCTGTGCCCGCGACTTCGATCGCGTGGATGTCGGAACTTAACAATATATTTTGTGTGCGTCGGTATCCTGCGAAGATACCGATTCAAATCTTTATTTTTTATTTATGCTAGTGCTTCTCTATGAACAACATTAGCTGTGGAACCATCTGGAGCGTACACAAAAAGGTTATTGGGGTTGTTTACGCGTGAAGAGACGTATAGTTGACCATGGGAAAAGCATCCAATACTTAGGTCCACCCCCGCAACTCACTTCATGTTCTTCTTCTGATTCCTGGGACCTACTTAATCTCGCCCTTTTCGCATCTCGGCTACGCTGCGAAAGGTTTGTTTTTTTTTTTCTAGAAGGCATTTTCAGAAAAAGAACTAAACCAAAGAAATAAAATATTGAACAAAACACAAACTTTCAAAATGAGAATGAAGACAAATAAAATTTCAAACTACGAAGTAAATAAAACTACTTGACTCAAATTGCAAGTTATTATTTACTTCGGACTTTAAAATTTTGTCCAAAATTTACAGTTTTCTCTATCAATGTTACAGGCAACCCTCTAAATTACTTTATAAAGACCACCTTTTGAAATCAGCAGTTGGTTGTCAACAGGGTGACCCTCTTGGGCCAGTCATTTTTAGTTTGGCAATAAATCCAATTATTCGACAACTAAATTCTAAATTCAACGTATGGTATTTGGATGACGGAACCCTAGGAGGTGATGTAGACACAGTCTTAAAAGATTAACAGTTTTTAAAAGAAAAATTCAGTTCCATTGGCCTAGACCTTAACCTTTCAAAATGCGAAATTTATCTTCCCCAAACGACTGACAGACAGACAACCATTGCAAAATTTAATACAATAGCTCCAAATATCAAAATTATGGAAAGAAACTCTCTCACCTTCTAGGGTCCCCAATTTTTGACGAATCCTTTCCAACGTTCATTGAGGAGAAGATACAAAATTTTAATGACGTCTCGGAAAGACTTTTCAAAATTAATATTCATTCGGCCTTCACACTCATTCGGTACTGTTGTTTTGGACCAAAATTTACTTATAGCCTTCGCTCCTCTCATCTATGGAAGCATCCACAACTTTTAGAAAAATTAGACCAAATTATTAGAAACACATTAACTTCCATCCTAAATGTGGCCCTGGACGACCGTGCGTGGCAGCAAGCCACACTACCCATTCGCTTGGGCGGTCTCGGCGTCCGCAAAATTTCAAGTATTAGTTTACCAGCTTTCCTATCCTCGGTCCACAGTACCGATAAATTAACCAGGAACATTTTATCTTCCTCACTGGTCCGATTTTGACCGATGCGTTGAACGCTTGGAAAATGGCTTGTCCCAATACGGTTTTGTCTGATAACCCGTCTTCCCAAAGACGGTGGGACGTGCCGCTCTACAGTACCGTAAAACGGGGCTACTTTGAACAGGTTTTGGAGGTTTTTGGATTGTAACTTTTTTTTTACGGCTCGAATTTCACTTTTTTTTACGCCAACAGAACAATGTATCCTTTGGTTATCAGATCTATGACAAATTTAAAACCTACCACGCCCCTAACTCCCTACTTTTTTTTATTTAATCAATGTCAAAGTAACCCCAGAAGTGGGGTTTCTTTGACAGGGCAGTGAAATGCAACTGACGTCATAGATAGTAAAAGCATGGGTTACTTTGACATCATTTTGACCAAAAAAACTATTATTTTATTGAAAACTACATGTATTTAAATGAAAACAAATATTTTTACAATTAAATATTATTCTTTATTAACGCAAGTATCACAATATTTGTACCGAAGGTACTGTTAATGACACTTAATCAGTCTCTTAAGTAATAATTAATATAATTGAGATCAATTTAATCAAGATAGGTAACAACTATGTTGGGGTCGGTTTCCAGGCTAACCGGATGCAGCTGAGTACCAGTATTTTACATGGAGCGACTGCCTATCTGACCTCCATAACCCAGATAATGGGTAATACGAAACCCCTTGGCAAGACTGGTAGTCAGACTTTCGGGCTTCTGACGACCCGTAACGACTGTCAAAGATCCACGAATGATAGTCGGGACCAATGGCTTAACGTGCTTTCCGAGGCACGGAGGGGTCTTGGTATGTATTGCGCCTCGCGCAATATTACTCGAGGTCACGCACACTTGCTGAGCACACGTGAAAACCGATTTTTGCGCTCTGTCAAAGTAGCCCCAAAATCTGTCAAAGTAACCCTGGAAGTCAAAGTAGCCCCGTTTTACGGTATTATACGGAATACCCTTGTAAACACGTCACGTAATACTGTTGAGCGTGCCCGTCTGCTGGCTGTGGGAGAATGGGAGTCAGGTTTGTGGCTTCAGGCGCTCCCGTCATCCACCATAGGCACAATGATGGATGACTCATCGTTTCGGCTCGCTACGTGTCTCCGCTTGGGCGCACCTTGTGTTGCTACGCATCGATGTCACTGCGGTGAAGCTGTCGACAGTCTCGGACACCATGGCCTGTCCTGCTGCAGGAGCGCAGGTCGCATAGCACGGCACGCCAGCATCAACGATATTATTCGTCGAGCTCTTGTCACCTCCGGCGTACCAGCGGTGTTAGAACCAAACGGCTTGGTACGTGATGATAGGAAGAGACCAGACGGCATGACGTTGTTGCCTTGGAAGGTGGGTAGGCCTCTGGTGTGGGACGCAACATGTGTCGATACCCTAGCGCCATCTCATGTTCCTAGCACTGCGGGCTGTGCTGGCGCCGCTGCTGCAGCAGCTGAGACCCTCAAGCGGCGCAAATACTGTAACCTTATGGGCAACTACAGCTTTGAGCCGTTTGGGGTCGAAACGCTTGGGTCATGGGGCCCGAGCGCGCGTCTCCTTTTTAAGGAAATTTCTCGCCGGCTGGTCGATACTTCACGTGACCAGAGGGCTGGGTCGTTCTTTGGCCAAAGAATTAGCATTGCCATTCAACGTGGCAATGCTGCCAGTCTTCTGGGCACGTTTCCGGATGACAGCGATGCGGATGAATACTTCGACGCCTAAGTGTCCTTTGTTTTTTATTTTTATATATTTGTATTGTAAGTTAGTTAGTCATTTTGTCCATAGATGGCGCTGTTTTACTATTTATTTCTGAAACACTTATAATTTTCTAATTTACATTTTTTAGGTGTGAACTGATTACGATGAAACAAAAAACTCAATGTTACTTCAATTCATATAATCACATTAACACACGTTAACTAATTTTTCTTCTGGAACACTTTAAATTCAAAAATCTTTTAATAGACTGAACCGATTGCAATGAAAAAAAAACTAAATGTTACTTCTAGTTACGCTAAATCGTTGTGTATAAAAGTTATCTACATTGATTTCGTACATTTTACGTGATGCTCGGATAACTAAACATACAAACAGACAAACAGACAAAAATTCTAAAAATGCTGGAAATGGGTTCTATTGGTTGTCCTTTAACACCCTGGCTATATTTTTTTTTTAATGTACTAAAACTTCTTTTCTACAGTTTTATTATATGTATAGATAATGTGGCGAGCACAATAGCGGCCGGCAGTGAATATCGGAAGTGAGACTCCAGTGCAGCAATGCAGCGTGTGTGAGCGGGAATATAGATAACCTCATGTGGTCAGGGTCGTTTTGTGAATGAATCCAATATTATAACCTGTTATTTGCAGTTGTGCTTTTTTATGTTGCCGACAAGAAATAATGTCAATGTAAATAAAGTCCTCCACTCCGTATTCCGGCCACGGCAGCCAATCTCAACGGAGACTAGCCTTCGGCGCGGGAGATATTATAGTGCACAAGTGTGCGCGCAGACACAGGTGCACTCCCTATTTCCTCGCTCTCATAATCCGATGGGACGGCAATCCGACACGACCGGAGAGAGATCAGGGAATATCAATGTAAAGAAGCTTTTGGAATAATCTTTAGGTATTGGAAATATCGACGACGATCGCGACGATCTTCGCAGGGTGGCTGGTAGCAGCTGGATGAGAGTTGCCAAGAATCAAGCTAAATGACGTGCAATTGGAGAGGCCTATGTCCACCAGTGGACTGCGGTAGGCTGATTTCAAAATATAAAATTAATTTAAAAGTACTACCTATAACATTAATCACAAATTAATGTTTGCCCGACGATAAACAATCCAAAGTCCTATCTCAAACATTTGAACACTTTCGAACCAGTTCAGCATCCACCACACTAATCCAGTTTGTAAGGAGGAGACCACATCGAAGAGCACACATATCTACAAAAATGCTCAAAGTTTCACCGATTCTCTCCCCTTCACCTTAAATATTTCCCTAGGTATTTATTTATTCCGCGCCCGTTCTTCTGTAATTGTTTTTAAAACGAAAGCAAAATGTGAATACCTCGACTTAGGATTGTGTAATTAAATATCTCGGGAGTCCGTGAGAGAACTGTTGATATACATAAAGTACGACAGAATTAGCATTCAACAGCATTTCAGCGCGAATGGGTGGATTCTTTTAAGTCAATGGAGGATGAAATCAGAAACTGAAGATGTTTTGAAATGCTGATGAAATGTTTTGGTTATACTCGTAATTAAGTTAGCCTGAAACTGCGGACGAAAACTTCTGGAGTAGATATTCAAACAATCTTGGCAATTTGCATACAATCAAGATATATATTTTTTTAAATGTCATCTCGCAGTTCAACCTATGAGGTTGTCGTCTGCTTAACCGGGCTTGCCTGTGGATGCGTCAATAAATTAAGGCCTCCAGCCAGGGCTTAAAAGGATCTTTATTAATACGTGTGCTTTTATGTGAATACGGTCCGTTCGCCAGTCGTTATACATTATTACAGACTAGTCATTTTGGCTTCCAATAGGATTGACACCTTCTTAATATAGAAGATTACATAATTATGCAAAAACATAAATTCCTAATTATCTACAGTTTATGTTAATTAATTGTTTTTTGTTACTTTTATGCTACGGCTACATTGTGGCGAATCGCGACTCGCGATAGCGCGAACTACACTTGGACAATGTCGCCGTAGCATTATACGCAGGTAAGCATAGCATTTTATGTGATGGGAAGCCTGAAAACAACTACGCTACATTGTCGCTTTCAAAGAAAACCAATTATAAAGTCAAGTACTTACCTACCTAAATAAAGCAATCAAATTCATATTCTCTTATTTAAATACTGTTTAGAATAATAGTTTGTGAAAAATATATAGGGTGGCAGCGGAAAACAGCTGATTAAAAAAAAATAACCGGCTAAAAATTTGGATGTAGGGGGCAATCATGTAGGTACCTACTGAATCCACGGTAAAAGGTTGCGCATCGATATCCCTGCCAGTTCTACCACCCTGTAAAATATCACTACGAAATTTTCGACAAGCTCAGTGTCAACCAACTTCAGAGACATCTAGTGTCGCATAATAAAATTGTGCGAAATGTTAGCTCGTAATGTGTTTATATTTGTCTCCTTTTCGATAAACACAGCTGTCCATTGTCACACGGGTCTTAGAGGCAAATGTTCACATTTAAAACAAGAGAAACTTAACATATGAATAAAGAAATAGTAATAAACGAAAAACGTAGCATTATGGGAAAATAAATAAGCGGCTAACTGGAGCGTTTCAGTCAACATTACAGGCGTGACGTCACATGATATATGACGTCATACCGATGTCGGCACCACGCTGCTTATTACGAGCGCTTAACTTTTAAAATTTTGTACGCCTAAACGTTCGAAATCCAGTTTTACTAAAAAGTATTTAAGTAAATAATATTGTAAACTGCAGACACAACCAAAGAAAATGAAAAAGTAGTGAGGATACCTTACCTATTTATTTCTATTCTCGTCCACTTCTTTCTTTCCTTCGTTCATATTTTGTTATTATGATTTACTGCAAATAGTGTTTTTACGATGCAATTCATTTGTATTGTATTTCTTTTTTCCACGAGATTTAGTATAAAGGCTTGGAGTGGTCTGGTTTTTGTTCTAATGGGCATTTATTATTACAAAAAAAAAAAAAAAAATTATGCGGCATGCACTTCATAGCCCAGTTAGGTCACTATATAAGATCGTCTGGTGTTTCTAACACATAGAAGCGTAATAACTTCCTCATTTAAGTTTATAGAGAAATGGGGTACAGTGTGTAAAGTTCACTCATCTTCCATAGAAAAGGGAGGATACTCCGACCAGACGGGTGTTATCTGCTGGGAAACTGCCCGACTATTGAAATCGGGACGTTGTATAATATATGTTAGTCGCGCGGTAAACTCTGCTTGCGCGATGCAGGATCTTGCGTGACGTCAATTGGATGCATAGTTCGCATGTGGCAATGTAGATGCCGCCACAAGTTATTAAATGACTGCAGGTCGTCATCGACATTGTCAGGCGAATAAAGACGCATTTCGGTCGCCCCGTTTATCATTTAATATCAAAAGCAATAATGAATACCCATGCTTATTCACCCGACAGTAGACGCATCGTACTGAGCGACAATAGTACTCCGCAATATTCAGCCATACATTCCCATGTATTATCGTCATTAATTTTCATCTGTGATCCTTGAAACGTTACACTGGTATGCATTGAATTTTGACACACGAAGAAATTATTTTTGAATGTATATTTTTTCTATACAAGAGAGAAAGAGCCTCCAACATTTATGGTGGACGTACCAGTCCCAAACCAGTCGCCTGTAGTTGATCATTTGCGTCAAAAAGGCCAATATCTATAGGTTTTTTTTTAAATCTGGGTTACCTTATTACATCTTTGAGAATCTTACATAGCATTACCCGGTAATGTGAATCACATCGGACGGCCCGTCTGGTAGTGTCATACAAATTGGTCCCATTGTACCATTCTATGGTTAGTTGGAACTCTGATATTAATGATAAGGAACTACTGACAATTTGTAGTTTCATTATTATCAAGCCCTTAACATTTTCACAACGACACCTACGTCTGAACTGAACGAAATGAAATAAAAATGTCTGTGCAAACAGAAACTTCAGATAGAAAGTAATGGAGCATTTATTTCAGTCATTATTTTGGTGTGTGACGCTTCGCCAACCTTTCCACTCAGTCGACTCCCTCGGGGCGCCGGAGCTAGCATGTGCATATAGGTCAATTTTGAAAGAAAATGTGGAAAGAAATGATCATGTGAACTCAAGTTTAATAAAAGCTTTTCAAGCTAAGGATGGCATTATCATCTGCCTTGCCTTTACCCAACTATGTTGGGGTTGCCAACCCCGGCTTCCAGTCTAACCGAATGCAGCTGAATACCAATGAAGACTGGTTGTCAGACTTTCGGGCTACTAACGACCCGTAACGACTGTCAAAGATCTACGAATGACAGTCGGGTCCAACGGCTTAACGTGCTTTTCGAGGCACGGAGGGGTCTTGGTATGTGAAGGTGGTCATCCATCCACGGATCAACCGCGGCAAGCGTAGCATAATCTGATCGAGCGACCCGTGCGGCTGTTATTACTTAGCCACAAGCCCTTCAAACTAAGGAAGACATGTGGAAAGAAAGGTAGAGAGAAATAGGTATTAAGCTACAATAAAATAATAATACTCACATTTCGCGCATTTCAATTTCCAATCCGACCTCAGCTAATCACAAAATGCATAAAGCCGGGAAAGTTCCAAACAATCACATATGTCACGGGCAACAGTTGAAGCCTTTGATACATGAATGCTTTTAATCATTCTCGTCGCATTGAATGTCCAGCGTATAGCCCGGACCGGGATGTGAGTGAAAAATTGATATTATGGACGATCCAACCAGTAAAGGATAGGATTTATTGAGATAGACTTTCAAATGGACAAAATTGTAAATGGTACTCATTCAAAACAATCGTGAAAAATGGAAATGCGAGTTATTATAAATAACTTGTGACGGTAGTTATTTCTCGAGGCGTTCCATTACAACTTGACTAAGTAGACACTAAGTTGGAAGCTTTTATGGCCAAGTTTCTAGAAGCACTTCTTACTCTTCTATCGTTATTTTTTATTGTAAGTGCCTTTCACCAGATGCATCATAAGCTGACAAGGTATACTTATAACAAATTTTATTTCAAAATCTTTCTTTCTGTCGGTTTTAAAAGCGAGTCAATTAAGATGTGGGAACTTACCACATTTACAATATACGCGCCGCACTATGTAGGTACTATTTTGTTGAAACTCAGATGTGTCTTCTCGACATCCGTGTGCCACTAACGGGATGCAGCAGAATACCAGCGTCAGGTATTGTTCCTGGCATATGCTGAGCTGGACTCCCATTTGGTGCAACCATGAAACACATACCGCCCAGTAGTGATCGACCGTTATAGTTATATGAGGTGTCTATGGGTCAATTTATCTTTTTAATCTTTTTTTTTTCACCTTTTTTGATGTTTTTTTTAATACCTGAATTGTGTCTTTTGTTGCACTGAATAAATGTCTATCTATCTATCTATCTATCAAGGTAGGCTTTAAAGTGCGTTACCTACTCGCTGCGCAGTACCTCACCCCTCACCCCCGCTGAGACGTGAATTTGTTACTGCGCAGCGACGCGCCTCATGTTCTGAGGCGCCATAAAATTTGAATCGGGCTGTATGTTGTGCACTTGTGGAGATATTTTATGCAAAAAACATTGTGTATCGGAGACTTCCTAGTTTATCAAAGTATTTTTAATTCGTAAGTACTCTAAAAGTAATGTTTCGAACATTTTATTTTATGAAATCATATTTTAGAAAATAATCGTGAACTTTAGGGAAAAACAGGTGCTTTGGTATTTATAGTTTTGACTCACTTTATAGATACAAAGACAAGCAAAAGTGTTCACTCGAAGTTATTCTCGCTCGGTACAGAAAGGCAAGAACACCTATTCAAGTGCCTGAAGCGTTAAGAATAGAGAATTGGAAGACGGGTTGGGCAAACAAAAATGTCTGGGATGTAGAAAATATTTTTCTCTAATATAATTTCAGCAGACAGCTAATTCTCTTGTTTCTGTTACCATACGATGTCTTTGTCTCATTTTCATCCAAAGGAATTAGCAAAACATTTTAATTAAAAAAAAACCTTTGTATACTTTCAATTTTTATTTTGAAAGCTTCTTAATTGCCAATCACGATAACCAGGAAAAGAAAAAAGAAAATTACTAATTAATTTTCCGTGCATTACAGACCAATTTTCCTGTACAGTGGAATACAAATGAGTTTATTGTTGGGTCATATGAAAATGGTCTTTTCAGATATACAGAACAATTTGTAGAAATATTTCCTTATAGAAATAATGTGGGGAAATAGGGTAATTTGAGTGTAACGTGTGTATTTATTTATTCAGGTTCGGACAACAATATAATCCATCTTGTTAGTGAAAAAATACCTTATAACTACTTAATGTTAGTAATACAAAACACACAATCAACACCGACAACACATAACGAATTAAGTGTCCAAGGCACGTTGCTCAAAGAACGATCAAGCCAGAGATCAGCTGCCTAGCTGACCATCTTCCCCACAAAATGTATTTCATGAGTTCATTTATTTAATTAAAATATCATATTGACATGTTTATACAATACACGTAGCAATACCTACCCCCACTATCCATCAACCCGCACTGGGCCCACGTGGTAGATAACAGCCCACGTGGTCCAATGGTCCAATCCCCCCCACATAGAGGAGGTCTGTGTCCCAGCAGTTGAAACGTAATAGGTTAATTATGCTACCTACCCCGCACTGCACCACTATCCGTCTCGTAGAATTTCCCTAATCATGTCTGACTAGTACCAACACGCTACCAGTTTTCCGGAAATAATTAGGTATCAATTAAACCCGAATCTTGTCAACGTTCTCGATATCAAAGCTGAAAAGTTACACAATCAATGTCGGTTCAATCGGATGGAACTTTGACACGAATTAATTTAGTCAATAAAATGCGGCAAATCGCTCGCAAATTATACGAAATCGTCGTGTGGGGTTGTCAAGAAAGGACAGATTTATGTATATAAAAAAGAGTATGACTAGTCGAATAGGACGGCAATCCAACACAGATCCGGATCAAGATAGAGAGTGAGGGAAGACTGGAAGAGTGAGTGCACCTGTGTCTGCGCACACACATGTGCACTGTAATATCTCCCGTGTAGATGGCCAGTCTCCTCTGAGATTGACCGCCATGGCTGAAATTCGGTTTCGAGGACTATTGTTTTTTGTTTATATCAATTACTAGCTTCCGCCTGCGACTTCATCTGCGTGAAATTTCAACCTCCCCCATTTACCCTCTTAGGGGTAGAATTTCGAAAAACCCTTTCTTAGTAGATACTTACTCTTCACAAAGAACACACCCTCTAAATTTCATGACTCTAGGACCAGTGGTTTAGGCTGTGCGTTGATATATCAGTCAGTCAGGACTTTGAATTTTATACGTATTGTAGCGAAATGAAACATAAGAACACTTCACCGACAAACACGTTTAATTTTGTATATAAAAAAAATCGAAAACACAAATATGAAAAAATATGAAAATACAAAAAAGGAAAAACTAAATATGAAAACTTGTCACATTTAAATAATAGGAAACTATTGCGTTATATTTTAAATTTAGGTTTTAAATGCTACGTAACGAATTATGAGTCGGTTGCAACCAGATCCGTAAAACGAAGACGTAACTTTTGTTGAGAATAGGTACGACTAAGTGTATTCAAAGATTGAAATAACGCGGTATTTAAATATTTAAAATTAACAGATTTTAAAAATAAAAAAGGCTAAATCTACTACGGGAAATAAAAAAAAACTTAAAAATCTCCCATATCTTGTCCAAATCTTCGCGGTGACGTAGAAGCTCTGCCAGTTGTTCCAATACCTCACTTGCTGACCTCTGAGATATGAAGAGGATGTCCGCAGCGCAGCGCGGAGCCGCAGATAAAAGTTAGTATGTAGGTGGGTGGATGGAGCCGAATAAATCGGCTCGCAGAAAATTCGGACTTCTATCTGGGGCAAAAATTATCACCATAAGAATCCCGAGATGCAAGCAGATCTCATAAAACCCCAAAAAACGTACAATTATACATACCAGTCAAAAGGATTCAATCCAGTCAATAGGAATATACGTAGTCTTCCGTCGAAGAAGTGGGGAAACCTTTAGCACAGAACGGATGGGATTATTATATTGAAATATGACGAAAGGCTATGAAAGGCCAAAAAGATAAAAAATACATATCCCGAATCAAATAATAGACATGCACGATCCAATTAAGATTTGTTGATTTCAATATTAAATTTGGGTGTTGGTTCTCAAAAAATTCCGGACGTCGTATCAGAGAGTATGTAGACAAGTGAAGTATGTCACCAGGAAAAAATCTCATGTCACGTAAAAGAAATTATTTCAAAATTATTATGAAAATAAAGGTTTTTGATAGGGCCAGTACAAAAAAAGGTTGATTATAATGTTGAAGAAGGACGAATGGCGAAAATAATCATCATGCAGTAACTACTAATGCTGCAGTACCTCCTTTCCAAAAGAAAAAAAAAAAAAAAAAAAATATAGGTAAGTGAGAGAAGAGAAAAATTCTAAATATAATCGATGAGTAAGAACCCAATAAAAATTAACCTAACTTAGCCTAAACAATAAGTCCAAATGATAAGTAATCTAAATTAAACCTAAATGAACGACATCGAAGTGCAGCAGATACTGAATAAATACGAAATCCGGACTTCAATCTAAACGTTATCAGTGCGAACTCCAGACGCGTCGACTAAAATCTAGGAAATAACAAGAAAACTAGAAACTAAACTAACTTATTATCTAAGACTTAAGACCTAAGTAAAAAAGGAGGAACCTCAAAGAAATATAATTAAAGAGCAAAAGTTAAATAATGAACAAAGACGACGAAAGAGAAGACTTAAAATAATGAAAGAAACGACATAAAACAACCAAAGGACTTAAGCCACACAAAGACTTTTAGTCAAAGACAGAACTTTAAAAAAAATAAGAAACTTATGCATGTTTCTTATAAAAAGAAAAGTCATCGATAATTATAACGATTAACAGAAAGGAAAAGAAATAATATTTTAAACAATATATTATTGTGATGTTATCGACAAAAATACGTCGACAGTGTCCCGACACTAAAGTACAACTATCGATAAGTGTTAATCGACCGTTTCCCAACACTAGAGCTATTATGTCAGACGTCACAACATGACATGTGCATGTAATGACATCTACGGGCGTAGCCTGAACTATAAAGCATTGACACATAAGAAAAGGTAGCTAACAAATTGTTTCGCTCAGGAAAAACTAGATGTCGCTGTTAACGTTTTTTGAAACTAGTAATTATGAATGAGCTTATTTATTTAAGTAAATATAAAGGGAATTTAATTTAAAGGGGTCAAACTAAACGTAAACATAACATTCCGAATGGGAATAAGTTAACGAGATTACGAGTTTAGAAATTGCCAAGAAATTATTTAAGAATATCTTTGATATGATATCTTCCAGAGTGGACAGAATCAATATCATGAAGTTCATAAGTGGTCCTAGAAATAACCCTAGTCACACGGCATTTAATAAAACGAGGAGCTAGCTTTCCCGAAAAATAATCATCGCCTGAAGATCTGGAAAAATTCCTTCTCCATACAGTATCACCAACATTCAGCGTGACGGCTGAACGATGCATATTATAAGCTCGTGAATTACGGAGGAAAGCCATAGAAAGATTATCAGCAACTTTCGCATAAACCTCTGTTAAGGACGATAAGTTCGATGCGTGCTGGGCCCGACTCTCAGCTAAATTTACGCTTTGAGTCTGACTATTAGCACGAGTAGGAACCATGAGAACTTCTCTACCAAACATAAGGAAGTTCGGTGAGAAACCTGTAGCTAAATTAATACAAGAGTTGAGATAAAGTTTAACTTTATGCAACATTTTAGACCAATTTCTTTGATTCTCACCAACCAAGATACCTAAACATGTAACCACGCTTTGATTATAACGCTCGACAGTATTTGCCTGAGGAGTATAATAGGGAGTATAGGTCGGTGATTCGATGTGAAATGATCTAAGAAAGTTTAAAAACTGATTACTGCGAAAAACAGTTGCGTTATCGCAGAGGATACTACGCGGAACTCCGAAATTGAAAAATATTTCCGACTCTAGAGCTTTAATAACAGAACAAGCATTAACTTTCTTAAGGGGTATAAGCCAAACGTACTTTGAGAAAACGTCAACCATAGATAGAATATACTTATAACCATAGTAAGCAACGGGCAAGGGACCAATGACATCGATAGAGATTGCCTGTAGAGGCATGGAAACATCCTTCGGATAGCTCATCTGACCACGAGGTTGAGTATTCGCTATTTTATAAGCTTTGCACACCTCACATAGCTTTAAGGTCTCTGTCACGTCACGAAACATGTTCGGCCAGTAGAAGGTCTCTTTTAACTTAAGATATGACTTGGTAACGCCAGGATGAATAGATGGGAAACTATTGTGTACCTCCCAAATAGCGAGTGGAACCTTCTCTGCCGGTAATACTACACGCCATGGATCTGAAGATAAGGGACTGGTGATAGGCATGCGTCTTAAAAGTACACCGTTCTGTATAGCGTAAGCAGGAAACATTTGGGGTGAATCACGTGCCCCTAAATAAACCTTTTTATACCATCTATCGGTGGTGTGCTCTGGACCTTGATCGAAAGAAATAGGACTTGCATATACCCTAGATAGTGCATCTGGAACGACGTGTTGTGAACCTTTGCGGTGAACGATGTCAAAGGTATATTGAGAAATAACAGTAGCCCATCTAGCTAAACGACCAGAGGGATTATTTAAAGTAAGAAGCCATTTTAAAGCCATATGATCAGTTATAACAGTAAACTTTATTCCATCTAAATAACAACGGAAATGCTTAATAGAGTCAAGAACAGCCAAAAGTTCACGTTCGGTGGTACTATAATTGCGTTCTGCTTTGGAAAAAAGCCGAGAGTAATAAGCAATAGGATGCTCAATATTATCAATATTTTGTGAAAGTACCGAACCAAGACCTACAGCTGAAGCATCACACTGTAAAATGAACGGCTTAGAGAAATCAGGACAAGCCATGACAGGTGTGTTCATTAGTGCCTCCTTCAGTTTAATAAAAGCATGCTCGGCATCGTCACCCCAACTGATAGGATCACGACCTTTCCTTTTTCCTAAAAGGGAAGTGAGTGGAGAAATTATAGAAGAAAAACCTTCAACGAAACGTCTATAATAGGAACACATACCGATGAAACCGCGCAGAGACTTTGCGGTGGTCGGAGTAGGATAATCCCTTATAGCATCGAGTTTACTAGAATCAGTCTGTAGACCCTTTTCGTTTACAATGTACCCCAAATACTTTAATTCACTCTTACAGAACTCACATTTGTTTAAGTTAATTGACAAACCAGCTTCTTTGAGGCGGTTTCGAACCTTTCTGAGGAGAGCGAGATGACTATTAAAGTCTTTAGAAATCAAAATTAAATCGTCAACATAACCAAAGACGCAGTCATCACTAGTTGAGGTAAATTCGAAATTAACAATCATATCTGTAAGACGTTGCATCTCAGATGCCGCATTAGTGAGACCAAATGGCATCCTAACAAATTCAAATAAACCACGTTGAGGGACTATAAAAGCTGTCTTTTCACAACTCTCTTTATCCGCAAGAGGGATCTGCCAAAAAGCACTTCTAAAATCGAGCGAACTAATGTATCTAGCACCACGAAGATTATCAAGTATATCCTGTATGCGGGGGAGAGGATAAGAATCTCTGATGGTAACGCTGTTTAATTTCCTGCTATCGACGCAGAAGCGAACTGAACCATCTTTCTTAGTGACCATTACCACCGGACTAGCCCACGGAGAACGGGAGGGACGAATTACTCCGACCTCTAACATCTTATCTATCTCTTCGTTGAGAATCTTTAACTTAACAGGAGAAAGAGGGTAAAACCTCTGTCTTATTGGCTGTCCAGTTGTAATTATTTTGTGTGAGAGCCAAGTAGTCCTACCAAGACCAATCTTGTCTGACGAGATTTCCTCAAACTCATCGATCACCAGTTGTAAACCTTGCTCTTGGTCAGGTGTTAGAACGTTGCGAGGATGTATATAACGTACCTCACTTAAACAGGAAGGTTGGGAAAGGGAATGATTTACAGAAGAAAGGAACATGTTACCTTTAATATTTTTATTGAAAGCCCTACTAAAAACTGAAGTTAAACCAAATTTGTTCCAAAATTCAATCCCCAAAATAACTGAAGAAGACATACATCGAGCCACTAAAAACTCATGGTCAAAGGTCGTACCATTGAAATTAACTGGAAGATAAACAGTACCTAGAATATCGATTGGCGAGTTATTAGCAGAAATAACACGAGAATGCGAATTATTTGACTTCAATGGGATACCAAGATCCTGAATCAAGCTATCACTAATAAGAGACATTTGAGCGCCAGAGTCAAGAAGAGCCTTAACCACCCGATCACGTAATAATATTTCAATAAAAGGTCGGTTATCTGATGAATTAGATTTAATCACCGGTGACACTGTACGGAGAGAGACGTGCCGCCGGCAAGTTATACATTTTTTGGATTACACTTAGGGCAATCACGAGAAATAAAGCCAGGGGTACGGCATTTAAAACATAATATACCAGGGAAATCTGGGCAAAAACGATAGGAATGTCCGGTTTTATTACATTTCCAACATTGTTGAGTTTGATCACAATTTGAACAAAGTTGGATACCGTTATGACTAGGTTGGGTTTGGTTAAGAACCGGGCCTGGTTGGGATGATCTAACTAAACTTGAAACAGTTTTCACAGATTTTTGTAAATAACTCTCAAAATGAGTTACAGTTTCGATTAGTGTATTGAAATCGGTAAATCTATGAATTGATAAACAAGGGAAATATCTATGATGCATATTATGTGTTACGATATCTAACAGATTAGATTCATCAATAGGTTTGCGTAGCGTTTGGTTCAAATAAGATACGCGAATAACAAATTCCCTCACTGATTGATCAGCTTTTTGTTTCAGGTTTCTGACCTCTTGCTCTGTTTTGAAATCGAAGTCAACCGTACCAAATGTACTCAAAAAGGCCTGCTTAACCTCGAGATAAGTCAAGCCAGGTCGACGAATTGATCTAAAATATTGTAGGGCAATTCCTGATAAAACTTCATGGAAGCGTTTTAAGAGGTAACCATCGGAAATATCATCTGCTTCTTTATGTTCTTCAAGACTCGTGAAAAATTCACGAACGCATGAATCGCCAGAATAACTAAGCCTCCACTTCATGAGAGAAAACTGTTTTTTAAATAATTGTTGATCTTCGGATCTCTTCGGGGAAAGAGCCATTGATGGAGAAGAGGAACAAGATGGCCTAGGAGGTATAGGAGGAGGTCTTGAGATAATAGGACTCATACGTCGCGGCGTCTCGCGAATAGAATACTCTTCCTCTGCCATGATAGTATGCCAAAAAGGACAGAACAAAACTAAATAGGCAAATGTGCTAAGGAAGACGACTACTACTTACGGTGTCTGTAGTGTGTCTGTGTACTTAGGAAGAGCTAGAAATTCAGTGATTAGTCTGATAGGGAACTGAACGGCAAAAAAATCAGCAAAAAGAAAAAATTGTTGAGAATAAAAAGCAATCAGACCCTAACAAACTAACACTAAACGATAAGCAAGGCTGCAAACCAAAGCAGTTAGGCAACCAAAATAATCTAACCTTAAACTGCTATAGTAAAGAAAAAAACAGCAAATATACGGGTCACATTCCACGTTATAGGAAAGTGTTAGGCATCGGGTAATATGGTTGATATAGGAATGGTACAACAACGTGACTTCACAGGAACAGCTGGGCTAAGAATTCAAAGCAAAAACAAATAGAAACTAGGGGACCAACTGTACCAAAAAAGACAACGTACAGCTGGGCTAGAATCAAAAAAGACAAATAGAATCTAGCAATCAGCCGTGCAAAAAAGGCTTACCTTAGTCACGAAGTCTACAACATTCACACACCAATCACACACTACAGGATGCTAACTACTTCTAACTAAGGAGTGGAATAAAACCCAGGAAAAAAATATGTATTTAAAGGGAAGAAATAAAAGCGTTTTATATGTTTTAAGGTTCTACAATGTTATTATTATTTTATATTGCATCACAACACAGCACATCACAATATAGCAATCAATCAGCAATGGAAGGGTTAGCAGACGTTGTCAATCACAGCATAATCCCTGGTAACTATGGCAACAGTCTTGTTTGACGGAACGAGAAAAAATTCCTCTATTCTGGAACCTGTAAACATGAATACAGAAATGAAAGATTAAATTTGCTCAGAAAGAGCAATCACCCTCACGACAGCAAAAAAAAGATAATTTAGTAATTAGAATCAATAAAAGTGCTTACTTTTACTTCGGGCGCCATTTTGTAGCGAAATGAAACATAAGAACACTTCACCGACAAACACGTTTAATTTTGTATATAAAAAAAATCGAAAACACAAATATGAAAAAATATGAAAATACAAAAAAGGAAAAACTAAATATGAAAACTTGTCACATTTAAATAATAGGAAACTATTGCGTTATATTTTAAAGGAGATGGCAGTTTTTGGCATTGCTAATTTTGGAAAGGTACAGAATTCAAAGCTATTTAAAAAAATAGCGCTTATTTTTATGTATTGATAGCCAGATTAACTTTATTATTGAGAATTGGGATTAAATCTCGTTAAATATGAGTAAGTTGAGCAGCCGGAAACAAGGCTTTTTGGACTTGTTATACTATATGACAGTGTTGTCATGGCAAACAAACAAACATGACTCTTTAGAAGATACCACAGAGTACTTTTTGATAGACTAAGATGACACACAAAACTTCACAAGTCACATTCGCTCGCTCACTACTATTTTGTGCTGGTGTGAATGTTTTGTGCGCCCAAAGTTTTACGTGGATTTTTACAACGACCTGGCTTGCTTTTGGATTTCGAGGACTCCTACCTTTCTGAACGACTGTTGCTAGACTTGGACCTCGACGTTTCCTATATGCTTAGATTATTATTTTATTATTATTCTTATTGATTATTATTATTCCTATTATATGCTTAGATTCCGATAAGTGAGTCTCTAGTCTCCTGAGTTTTCTGTGACTACTGAGTTTAATTAAAACTGACCGAGTACCTACACTTGAAACTGTCATTAGGTCTATGATCAGTGGGTAAATCATTGAACTAAACAAACTTCAACAAGTAGTTTTTTATCATTTCATTCTGATGTGCCGTGTTTCACCGAGGCTATGGATGCCTGGAGACTCGCTTGCCCGAATACAGATCCACCCGACAATCCATCTTCCCAGAGACGGTGGGATGAGCCGCTCTGCAGAGTAGTACAGAACAATTTACTTGACTCGTCTGCTACTTCTGCGGAACGTGCGCGCCTGCTGGCTTTGGGTAGATGGGAGTCGGGACTTTGGCTTCATGCACTACCTTCGTCGAACATAGGCACTTTGTTCGACGACACTACTTTTCACCTCGCTGCTTCCCTGCGACTAGGCACTCCTTGCTGTTCCCCTCATCGCTGTCACTGTGGCGAAGATGTCAACAGCCTCGGACACCACGGCCTGTCTTGCAGCCGAAGTGCGGGTCGCTTAGCGCGCCACGCGAACATTAATGACATCATCCGACGAGCTCTTGTTACCGTCGGCGTTCCTGCTGTATTAGAACCCAATGGCTTGGTACGCGACTTTGGCAAGAGACCGGACGGTATGTCTCTATTTCCTTGGAAGGTGGGTAGGCCTTTAGTGTGGGACGCAACTTGTGTCGATACTCTTGCGCCATCCCACCTTCCTGGATCGGCATGCTGTGCTGGCGCTGCTGCTGCGGCTGCGGAAAACCTCAAGCGGCGAAAATATAATAACCTTATCGGAAATTATATTTTCGAGCCGTTTGGGGTTGAAACCCTCGGGCCGTGGGGTCCGAGTGCTCATGGTCTTTTTAAAGAAATTTCAAAACGGCTGGTTGACACTTCCCGTGACCCAAGGGCTGGCTTTTACCTTGGCCAAAGGCTAAGCATTGCCATACAACGTGGCAATGCCGCCAGTCTCTTGGGTACATTACCAGTCGACAGCGATGCGGATGAATTTTTCGACGCTATATTTTAGTTTTTGTATAGTTTTAGTTAAGTTAGGTTTTAATTTTGTTATTTTTGTTAATTATAAAGAAATAAAAATTCATTAACTTTTCACTTCTCATGCTTTTTGAAGTCATTACAAAGCATAATTAGCAATATGTTATGCATACAATAAACATTTATGCGTTAAAATAGTAATAGAGGTAAAATAACCTATTAAAGTACAAACATTAATGCACTTAACCTCACTTTTACAAAAATTAAGATTTCTCTTTAACCCCATTGTTATTATTTTTTATTTATTTTTTTAACAAAAGCTCATAATATTCCCTATCAAACCATGCCACTTTTATTTCTGTGGAAACTAAAAAAGTTTAATGCCAGCGTTCTATGAACTTCTGCCATTCTCCTTTAGGTTTTAAATGCTACGTAACGAATTATGAGTCGGTTGCAACCAGATCCGTAAAACGAAGACGTAACTTTTGTTGAGAATAGGTACGACTAAGTGTATTCAAAGATTGAAATAACGCGGTATTTAAATATTTAAAATTAACAGATTTTAAAAATAAAAAAGGCTAAATCTACTACGGGAAATAAAAAAAAACTTAAAAATCTCCCATATCTTGTCCAAATCTTCGCGGTGACGTAGAAGCTCTGCCAGTTGTTCCAATACCTCACTTGCTGACCTCTGAGATATGAAGAGGATGTCCGCAGCGCAGCGCGGAGCCGCAGATAAAAGTTAGTATGTAGGTGGGTGGATGGAGCCGAATAAATCGGCTCGCAGAAAATTCGGACTTCTATCTGGGGCAAAAATTATCACCATAAGAATCCCGAGATGCAAGCAGATCTCATAAAACCCCAAAAAACGTACAATTATACATACCAGTCAAAAGGATTCAATCCAGTCAATAGGAATATACGTAGTCTTCCGTCGAAGAAGTGGGGAAACCTTTAGCACAGAACGGATGGGATTATTATATTGAAATATGACGAAAGGCTATGAAAGGCCAAAAAGATAAAAAATACATACCCCGAATCAAATAATAGACATGCACGATCCAATTAAGATTTGTTGATTTCAATATTAAATTTGGGTGTTGGTTCTCAAAAAATTCCGGACGTCGTATCAGAGAGTATGTAGACAAGTGAAGTATGTCACCAGGAAAAAATCTCATGTCACGTAATAGTACATTATGATACATGTGTGCTATGTTGATCATTAAACTCGAGGCGGTATTATTCGCGCGAGCCGTAGGCGAGCGCGATAAGGTAGCCGAGAGTTTAATTATCAATGCACACGCGTATCATACGACGTTTTTCAACACACTTGTGAGGAAAAAAACAGACTTGTATTGTTAAATATTAACTTGTATGGATAATGGCGGGCTTGGTTTGTCATTACGCGCGCCGCGCTGACGTGCGCGCGCAGGTTTACCCATAGAGTAAGTAATGGTCATTCCTACACCTGCGCGCGCATTGCTAGCGCGGCGCGCGTTTATTTACTTAAAGGCAATAACAAAACCGATATACAGCCTATAGAAAAAATATAATAAACACAAAATAACGTTAAGACTGATCTTAGGCGATTGGCACACTGCTGCGTTTCACGCAGCGGTGTGCGGGATACGGAGTCAAATTCCACGCGCGTGAGTGCGTTTTTATTGAATTTGTATGTAAAAAATCACGCGCGTGGGTGCGTTATCTGCGCCCCGCTGCATCATGCGGGGCAGTGTGAGTATCGCCTTAGTGTTGTCGTATGTCAAATTGTAGTTTAGTTAGTATGGAATTAGAAAGTACTATTTAAAACATAGAGACATAGAGAAATATACATTAATTCAGTGAGAATCCGCAATAATAGAACGCCAGTGGTCTTTTCCGTTTGGTTACGGGACGACGGACGACGGAAAATTATAAGGTGCATCCAGACAGAGCGAGCCATGCGCCGCAAGTGCTTTTTTTTGTATGTTGGATGCCTCAGCCTGAGGCAACCATACATATAAAAAAATCATTTGCGGCACATGCCTCGCTATGTGTGGATGCACCCTTAGGTGAATGCGCAGTGGTAGACCGCGAAATTTAATTTTTTTTTAATTTTTTACAATTCGCAGGTCAGTATCAGGTTGTATCTTGATCAAAATGTATATTTATACAGGGTGTTACAGAAAGGGTATATCAATACAAACGGGTTGAAGAGTGTATCTGGTCTAGAATCTCTGTACAAAATTTCAGCTCAAAAGCAGTAACTTTGAAAATGCTAAATATTTTTTTATTTCGATAGTTTATTAAATTGAAATCATAACAAATGTGTCACCGCACTACGAGGGTCATTATCCATTATCTGTAGTCTGTCTGTGCGCCTAGTACACGCACATCACGCCACCGCGCGCCAGTGCAGCGCCGATGTCGAAATAAAAAAAAAATTAAGCATTTTCAAAGTTAATGCTTTTGAGCTGAAATTTTGTACAGAGGTTCTAGACCAGATACACTCTTCAACCCGTTTGTATTGATATACCCTTTCTGTAACACCCTGTATAATAGATATGTATTTAAAGAATTATAGTCATTAGAATCATTAATATATATATTTAAGTTAGATTTGTTCCCTAAGAACTTTTCCATAAGAGATATGTTCTTATGGAACAAATCTAACTTAGAAAGATGTATTTAATGATTCTAATGATTATAATTCTGTAAATACGTATCAGTTATAGTCGCGAATCATATTTTGATCAAGATACAACCTGACACTGACCGTTAGAAAATTTTAATTTCGTGGGCTACAACTGCGCATTCATCTTAAGGTAAATAAATTTTAGTTCATCTTGGGACCAAGGACAATTCAGACTATTTAAAAAAAAAAGTAAAATATGGCTCGCGGATTCTTTTTGGCATGAAGTCTCTTTGAAGAGATTAAAAAAAAAACGCACTTCTCCGACCTCCGCCGACTAGTAAATTAAATAGTTATCTGTGGAAATAAAGCACAAGTACCGCAACGTAAAGAAAAAGCACGCGTTTGTAATACACTGCATTATGGATCTAAAAGCTGTGCATTAAGAGCCATTTTACGAGCAAGTGTGTTGAAAAAGAAATTATTTCAAAATTATTATGAAAATAAAGGTTTTTGATAGGGCCAGTACAAAAAAAGGTTGATTATAATGTTGAAGAAGGACGAATGGCGAAAATAATCATCATGCAGTAACTACTAATGCTGCAGTATATACAAACTACCGATTACTACTAAGGTATTAGCTTGCTCCAAAAGTCTCCTTAAGATTTCGTTTCGATTTCATTGTCGTCTGCATCGCAATAAACTACCTCGTTGGAAAAGGAAAATCCTTCTCTTTCCTTTAGCGATCTCTTTCGAACGTACCGTAAGAAGGCTTTTGTAGCGTATTTCACTCTCTCGGGACATTTCCACATAACAATGCAAGCAAAATTGTGTTCTGAATAAAATTCAGAAATGAATTTTATACTGAAACACATCTGCCTATAGAACTGGTAAATAAAGGCTATATCTATGTGCTGAATATCAAATGCTGTGCCTGCGAATTGAGATACCTGGAAGTTGGCAAAAATAAAAAACACAAAGAATAAACTCACTACCTCGTTGGTGTAGTGGCCGCAAACAACAATTTTTTTTATTATTTGAAATGCGCTTGCTCTTGACTCTAGTCTAGGTCAAAGGTGACAGAGACAAAGTCGACGATGCAGCGAGCTTACCCAGAAGAAGCCTGTTCACTCTCAATTTGAAGAGATTCGGGTTGTATGCGCTCGGAAAAACAGACGCAGGTAGAGAGTTCCACGCTTTTGCTGTGCGTATTATAAAGGACATTTTGCAAACGCTTAGTGCGAATTGGTGGAATAGCAACCAGGTGGGGATGGTAACTTGCAGTGCGTCTGGATGTCCGAAGGTAGAAGGGGACACTACTGGTAAGTATGAGGTCCTGGATTAGAATCGCAGGTCCCAGGTGTTATTGGGATCTTCCCAGTAGTTCTTCTTTCTCAGTAGCTGCCCCGGGGTCTGGATTTGTGCCCGACTGATGGCAATAGGCTGGCCCCCTACTACAAGAGACTTAAAAATTACTGATGTGGGTGTACTAGAGGTAGGTACACTTCTGCCTAACCCTTCTGAGAAACAAAGCATGATGTTAAGTTCTGTTTTTTTTTTTAATTGTGTCTAAATCCTATAAAGGACAAACTATTTCCATTTGAACTTCATATTCAATTTAAAAATAAATTATGTTATTATGATGACAAAAAAAAAGCATGTTTGAGGAAAAGTATTATTATACCAACGTGACGCCTATCATCTGACCTTATAAGAAAGTGGTTATTTTAAATCTTAAGTCTAATAATATTCTTTAAAGATTTAAAAAAAAAGTATAAAGTGTACTGCTTTTAATATTTTTATTAGCGTAAACAGATGTAGGTAGGTTTAAATTCTCATATTATTACATTCATTTTCGCAGCAAGCTTTTAGGTACAGTCGGATATCGGACAAAGAAGCCATTGACAAAAGCACAGATAGACGATATCCTTCCGTCGTTATGGATATGTTCCCTGAATCCCCACTGCCCGGAATAGGCAATTAACATAAACCATCCTAAAGCAGTCGAGCGTTTATGATACACAAGTGATTTAGTTTTGTATAATCAAGTTTTATGGACGCTCCATGTAAAATACTGGTATTCAGCTGCATCCGGTTAGACTGGAAGCCGACCCCAACATAGTTGGGAAAAGGCTAGCTTGATTCATCATCATCATCATCTGCAAGTTTGATGGAGGTCTGCAGTAAACGTGAAGAAACATAACATTAATAAGCAATCTAAATATGTAGGTAAGACATACACACATCATAGGTACAGACGCCAGCACATCAAGCTACTACAATCTGTCAAATTTTTTTGATAGATTTTCAACTTTATCTGTAAACCACAAGGTTCAAAGTTGATTGGGAAAATTTGACATTTTCGGGAAGCTTGATGTGCTGGCGTCTATACATAATCTCACACCTTGTTCCCCTGGTGGCAGGCAGAACCAACAACAGGTAACAGTAAAAGTTTATAGTGAAAATTACAACCACATTACAACCCTACCATTTTAATTACCAAAATAGATGTAAATCTATGTACGGTCTGGTCTACCCATGAGGAAACAAATGACAATCAGAAGACTCTCAAGTTTTATCGGTTTAATCAAAACTGTGTCATCGAAGCCCCAAGCTATAAATAATATATTGCTAAAGTTATACAATAATCGTTAATTTAAATGAAACAATCGACATCAGAAATATATTAAAACATATCTGACGATTATTCCGGAATGTCTCGGAAATTCTCATCGCAGCCACCGAATACTTAATAGTACTACGTATCGCAGCACAAACTTTACCTCGTCATGACAGATATTAAAGTAGTCGACGACGACGGTGATAAACAGATTTAGTGCCAGCACAAACTGTACATCTTTCTGCTGCAGGATGCGATCATTTTGTTTGAGTATTCGACGCACTTTGAGATGTCAAAGCGCGTCAAATTTAAAATCGGATGCGATTTGAAAACATCGACATCGGACGAATCCATATTGAGATTCGCAATACAAACACATATGCACCTTCCTCAGCGCTCACATCAGACTGACGCTGACCTGTCGCATGCATGCGACTGTGCATCGTGCGTCTATTCACTGCGACAAGAAGCGAGAGCGTGCTACTGTTCTATTACTAGTCAACTAGTAGTACTCTGCAACTCCACGCCAAGTGTGCGGAGCTATGAACAAAATATATAAAAATTGTCGGCCGCAGCTTTTCGTTACGTCTAGTCGCCGAGCTGTCGCAGTCGCACGTCGCAAAGTGTGCGCCGTATCTTAGCATCGAGGTTTCTGTGCCAAATGACAATGTAACACTTACAAGTTCTAGAGATTTGATATATGGAAGAGTTTACTTGCACATAAACGATTTATTACATCGTTTGAATTTATAGCAGTCACTTTGGGTTGGTCTACACTGCACTATTAAAAACCGACCAGTTTAACCAAGAACTTGGTCATCCTCCATTTTGCTTCGCGGGAAAGGTCTTGGTAGAATTTTAATGAAGGTTATCCAATCGTAAAACTATTGAAATCAGAGGCCATTCAGTTGATTTAATCTTACTTGGATCACCGAAATTCGGCAGTAAATGTTGTAAATCCCACAGAACTGCCATTTCAATTTCACTGAATTCAAGTAAAAATTTAAACTACAAGTATGTTTAACGAAATGGGAAGTCACGTAACTATTTTAAACTGCAAACTACAATATCAACGATCTAATCTGACACATACCTACTGTGCAATAAATCCTATAAATAGCTTTATAGACAGTTGTTCGATAACATTCATCAATAGCGCGGCAGTGCAAAGCCTACCCTTTCAAAAGATGTCATCAGAGCAATCGATTGTTCAGCTGTCCCAATAGACTTCACTAGCACTCCCATCGTAAAATGAGCTTTATTTTTCACACATAGAGCATACATATATAATATTGGCTACTGGCAGTCTGTTCGATCTTATCCATTTACCTATTCCTTACCTCCATTTACAAACTAAAACAAGATATTTTAACCCTTTTCCTCACAAGTTATTGAACATGCTTCTAAGTAAAATGTCCATTTGGTTAAATGTATATTTCCAGAATCACTTCAATGATCAAATTCGAAATAGTTCGCGTTCTTCAAATCTCTTTTGCCAACGTTCCTATTCTTGACGTATTCCTCTTTCTTTGAAAAATAATGTTAGTGTTGCCAATTTCGATGTTTTCATTTTATTTTTTTAGGGGCTGATCTACCCTCAGTAATGGGTAGCTCACCGTCCGATCAAGACCAGGCCCGTGCCGGACGGCGCGTAGAGGCGATCGGCAGCGGCGGCGAGCTCTCGCGACCGGCTCTGGTTAAGCCATCGTCCGGGGCGAGAGGGAGTGGGAGGCAGTCACCTCCTTCTGCGAAGCAGTCATGCTAGCGAAGGAGGTGACGGGATGGCTGAGAGAGAGAGCCTCACGTCCCAGCCGCCGCGGGAGACGCTCCGGGCGTCGGGAGCCGCGTGACGACTCGACCCCGCCACCGTAGGCGCGGGACTGCGGACGGAGAGTAATAGGTAGCTCACCGTCCGATCAGGACCAGGCCCGTGCCGGACGGCGCGTACGTGTTCCACGCGCGCCTCAAAGAGATGTCAGCATAAAGGAAGGGGCCTGCCAGGGCCGAAGCCAGCCGGGGGTGCGGGATTGTCTGAAAGGGTTACCGCTACCCCGGAACATAAAGGGCTAAGGAAGGAACACGGATGGGTTTTAGTCAGTAAGAGTCTGACACTCCCTTCGCTCCACCCAGAGCGGGAGGGGTCATTTGATGATTTCCCATCCATAAAAAAAAAAAAGAAAAAAAAAAAAAAAAAAAGGGGGCTGATTTGTCAATAGTCAGATAAGCTTTATCTGAGGCCGTAATATGGCGGTTTGACAGTTTTGTATAGAAAATATGTCAAACTGTCATTATTATTCTTCAGATAAAAGGTATCCTCCGCAGCAAATACTCCGCCTTACATAGCAATCACTGGCAGTAATGTGCAATCACGGGTCACCCCGTATTGTACGAGTATCATCTTACAATCTTGAACTGAAAGGCTTTTTTATTAAAAATTCTGCTGTTATTATTGTTAGTTTATTGCTTGCAGAGTAAGCAAACTGAAGTAGCAGTGGGCCATGTTCGAAGAACCGATGGCCAGTGGATCAGACGAGTCCTCGAGTGAAGACCGCGTATCAGCAAGCGTAGTGTGGGATGCCCCCCAGCTAGATAGACTGACGGACGACCATAAAAAGGTGGCTGGGAGAGACTGGATGCGGAAGGCGGAGGTCAGGGTGTTGTAGCAACTCACCGTCCGATCAGGACCAGGCCCGTGCCGGACGGCGCGTATGTATTCCACGCGCGCCTCAAAGAGATGTCAGCATATAGGAGGGGGCCTGTTAGGGCCGAAGCCTGCCGGGGTTGCGGGATTGTCCGAAAGGGTTACCGCTACCCCGGAACACAAAAGGCTAAGGAAGGAACACGGATGGGTTCTAGTCAGTAAGAGTCTGACACTACCTTCCGCTCCACCCAGAGCGGGGGGGTCATTTGATGATTTCTCATCTAAAAAAAAAAAAGTGTATTGTGGTGTTGTAGCGCAGCATGGGAGAGGCCTATGTATTATCAGTGGACTGCGATAGGATGAGTTGATTGATGATAGGATGAAACACAAATAACACACGGTCAAGCTTGCATACAATATTAATCGTAATACACCTTTACTCTAACTCGACTCGACATTCTTATTTTCGTGTCACAAATATTATAATTTTATAATGAAAACCATGAAATTTAGAATTTTCATATTCCCCGGAAGCTCTCTCTACATAGAGACAAAAATAATACTCGAAAAGATCGTAAAAGAAAAATAGCAACCAAGTTATTTCATTCATTTACATAATAAATGGAACCAGGGTATCCGCATGCATATATGCATATTATATATATGGATCATTCGTAGTCTCTTTTAAACACAGGCTTATAAGACTAGACGAAAAGAGGTAGAAAGATTTGAATATTTTTTAAAGAGTAAACTCTTTTCCGGTGAACTTTACTGAATTGAAAATATGTAAATTATGTAGCCTTTACCAGAAATGGTATCTTATTAATGGTTCAGCAGCATCAATATCATAGAGTAAGTAATGTTCATTATATGTAAGAAGAAAAGGGAGCCCCATAGAAAAAGATGAAAAACGTCACTTGTATGAAACTTGTACTAAAACTGAATACCAACATAGCAAAAATGACACAGACTATGCACAGACTGCAGATGTTAAAGCGAGACAGCGATAGCCACCATTATGTTTAGTACACGTTTCATAGTTTCTTTTTTATTACAGTTGCGTCAGACTGGCTCCCCTGACATCATCTGTCATCAGAAGACAGCCGCCACGCAACCATCGATGCGATGCTCTGCCAGAATGTATAGATAATCAGCCAGTGTCACTCTTGTCCAACTTCGTCGGTAATTTCAATAACTTTGTAATACGTTACAACAAGACGGTATCGTTTAATTCTTACGTCGACTCATTAGAGTTAAGGTACCTACCAAGTTAAATAGTAACACTTTTTAAATAGCACTTCGTTCGCACTCACCAGCTTGCACCAGCACTCATCTCGGGTAATTCATCTAAATGTAAATGTCCTCGTTCAGGAAAACTTCGCTATTAAAACTAGCTGGAAACTGAAAATGTATAAAATGTGCTTGAGTTGCGAAAATATAATTTCACGAAATAATTGGTTTCGTTGAAACCAACGCCGTCGACATTATCAATGTCTATATTTGAAACGGTTTAAGCTTTCAGGTAGTTACAGTTTTGATTCTTATGAATGTTTTAAAGTTGGAGCCATTAAATAGTGAAATATTTATACTATAAAAAAGATATAATTTGTGAGTTTTTATGTAGAGGGTAATCTTTGGAACTGCTGATTCGATTACGAAAATTGTTTCATTAATGGGAAGCTACAGTAACGCCGCGTGTCATAGGATATTATTTAATGATAAAAAAAAAACACTTTTAGGCGGACGAAGTCGCGGGCAGAAGATAGTATATTACAAAATAATACCTCTGTTTTAGGCATGATTATGTGCTGTCATAAAATTTATTGAGCCCGACCCTCGTTGTAAAGAACTAAGATTGTTCCTACTCGCGCACAAAATGCGTAGGAATTGAACGTTTACTGTCGCAAGTTACAGCTTTTTCAACAAACTTGGACTCAAGAAAGAACTAACACGGAATTTCAGCACAAATGTAGCAAAAATAGTTGAATGAAATAGTAATATATTTCATCTTTCTATTTCCCTAAGATACAAGATATGTACGCTATTTATGTCCAGGCAATATAACCCAGGAGTTATTATTTATTTGTAGGCAGTTGTGGTTTTATATATCTGCGTGTTATCTAGTCTACCTATTTATCTTATACTATGAATAATACGTTCAAAAAGGCTGGTTTAATTAATTAGTCGGGCCTACTTAGTCCACCAGTATCATAAGTCTTCAAGATTTAATTAAGTACAAGGAAGAGGTGGTGAGACGACCTAGACGCATACCGCAAGGGTTGGATCGAGGTAGCGCTAGAAAAGGATACCTTGAATAATGATTTGGGGAAGGCCGTTGCACAGCAGTGTGACACTTAAAAGAAAATAGGTACGAGAAAGAAACGGTGGTTTTCTGCCAGCTTTTCCAAGGAAATCTTTCGTTTGTATATTTCCTCGATCATATAATTTCTTTCTACAAGCAAACTGCGGGAGTGAACGCGTTGATTTACTTCATCCTTTTATAAAATTGTGTTACAAAATAAACTGTAGCTAGCTACAATGCAATCTGGCATAAAGGTATGATTCCGATCTCGGCAGCACGCAGCAGTGCTGCCGCAGCAGTGCTGCCGCAGCACTGCTGGTCCCCATATATTCTCTATAGAAATGTCGCGCAGCATTGCTGCCGTGCTCGGAATGTAATCACGTATAAACCCGTAGAAAATGTATGAGGACCAGTAGTGCTGCGACCGCACTGCCGCGGCAGCACTGCTGCGTGCTGCCGAGATCGGAATCATACCTTAAGCATAATCAACCTATAATGTTCCCACTGCTGGGACGCAGGCGACGTCCTCTCTCCGAGTGGGAGTGGGCTGTAATCTACTACGCGAATCCAGTGCGGGTTGGTGGATATCATGTCTTTTATCGATTCTAAGTCGAAATTGAAGTCACAAGCAGAATATTTCTCCAGCTCTGGAAAAAATTGTGGCTTCGTGTTCAAATCACCAGTTACCTGTTTGTTCTATTATTTCATTTTGCTTTTTAACAAATTCGCCGCGTGGCGTTTAAATGAATAATGTATTTATTTGCCTCCTCGACGTCTCCCCTCGTTACATTGACAGTAACATTTTTATTTCGTTATTGTGTCATACTGTTTTGCTTTTTTTTCCTTATATTAAAACATAAACTTGAAAGCTGGCATTATTTATGACAGCTTTCGAGTTTATTTTTTGCATAATTTGATATTAATTATTTGCTTCTCATTTATTCAGCTTTTCGATTTGTTTATCTGGGTGAATTTTTGAGACTGGGCTAGGTTAGTAACTACGGTTACGGTACATAAAGGTTATCCGCTAAAATCAACCTTATGTAGTGCCAGGCTGGCAATAAATTAGCTGTCATATTCGAACAGTCGAACATGTTTAAAGCGAGGTGTCAAATATTTGGTTTGGCGGCTATGTCGTTATATTAGGTTTTTTGTTTAGATTAAAACAGTGAATATAAAAACGTTTAGTCAAAATAAACGTAAAGAAATCGTAACGTTGTTTAATTTTTCTTAGAAGAGCTCATCTGTTCTTCACTGTACTTACCCTAACCGTCGTCGTAGCTACAGGAAAACGGTCTTACTGTTTTTCAAAATCTGTGAATGCAGATCAAAACGACAGTCTCCTAAGACCGTTGAATAAACTAATGTTATTATTAAATCTTAATGTATGGTCACACGAATCATTTTATTAGAATTAAGAAGCATTTCTTGCATGTTTGTCCTCGTCGGAAACAAGAAAAGCGCTTACAATGACTTTACATAAAGCTAGGGATTCCAAAGCCCGCAGTGGTCGCCACATTCCACATCTATCTAATAAATTGCTATCATTTTCTATACGAAAGCTTCTTGGTCTTGTATTCTTAATTGGCAAAACGAATATGAATGTAGTAATTTGATGAATGCTATCATAACTTTAATAAATGACTGTCGATAAAGTTTTTTCATTCGAAACTAAGTAAACACAGTACTTTCCACCAGCTGGTCTCGAAACTTTCGAGTGTCTCAGTCTAGTTCTCTGAGACGCAGCGCGGAGTGAGATAAATGATATTGACTTCATGTCGCGCTTCATAACATACTTAGGTACTCATCACACTAATATTATAAAGGCGAAAGTTTGTGTGTATGTGTGTGTGTTTATATGTTTGTTACTTCTTCACGCCTAAACCACTGAACCGATTTAGATGAAATTTGGTATAGAGATAGTTTGAGTCCCGGAAAAGGACATAGGATAGTTTTTGTTCTGTAAATAACCCATGATTGGACGAATTTGAGAGTGAATGTCTGTATGCGCTCACTAAATCGGCACGCGATTGGCTGTGCCGTACCCGCGAGCCGCTAAACATTATGGCGCGAAAGCGACGAGCGCGCCATCTGGAGAAGCTGAGAGGACGGACAGCGTCACTTAGTCTGGTCACAGTATAATACAGTACGTTATCTAAGGCCGCCCGCCGAGTTATTAGCCTACTCTTGCGTTGATCCCCAGGGTTGTCACTTTTACTTTTAGTTAATATTTTCGAACAAGCAGCACTTGATCTAAATTTATGAAATAAAAAGCATATTATGATTGAATATTTATCACCTATTATTTTAATTAAGACTATCTACCTACTTAACTATATTACTAAATAAAATACCTAGTGTGCAGGACGATCGACCTATTAGTTTCATTAATTTTACTTTCGGTGGTTGGGAAACCCAATTTTATGCAATTTTGAAATAATGATCACGCAGAATTCCCACGGTGCTGGGGCGACACAGGGTAAATATTGGTTTTCCCAAAACTAAAATTCATTGTGTTGTTTTATTATTCTCAACATGTTTTATTGCTGGTATTGTAAACCAAATTGTCGGCACCCTTTGATAAAAATATGTCTTTGATAGTTTGCTTGTGTATTTAATCAGTTCCGGCTTAGATCTCGCACAAGAGACTTCAGTAGTAAGTAGTTCTGAGTGATGTGATGTGACAAGCTCTCAAAATAATATCAAGCAAGTAACTCATCAGTTTGTATTTATTATTGATTTAGCTCCTTTGTTGCCCTTATTTATTAGTAAAGAATAAATAAATAAAATAACTACCCAAAATAGCTACATAACCAACAATTATACCGTTTTTAATACAACCAAAAAATAAGATGACCATAAAAAGTACTTAATAATTTTTATTATTGATTTAGCTCCTTTGTTGCCCTTATTTATTAGTAAAGAATAAATAAATAAAATAACTACCCAAAATAGCTACATAACCAACAATTATACCGTTTTTAATACAACCAAAAAATAAGATGACCATAAAAAGTACTTAATAATTTTAATCACTTATTGACTATTTTCGAGATTTGGCATAGCGTTACGACTATTTCTTGACTATTTTTTGGAATTTAAACCAAGTCGATACTCCCAGCCGTTTGGTTGCATTAGAGGTGAGGATTGTGTGGAGACCTTCACCACACAATCCTCACCAACCTATAGCTATAACTTTGGAATCATAATGCGACTAATTTTTTGACCTTGGTGACTATTTATGACTATTTCTTGACTATTTTTTGGCGTTCTCAAAATTGATTTATAAGAAGTTTTCAAAAGTGAGGATTGTGTGGTGAAGGACACTAAAAACTAGACTTCTTAAAATAAACTTTAGCTCTAAACATAGTATTCAGAAAGTAAATTTGGGAATACATTTATATGGAAAAATGCGACTCGGCTACGCTCTTAATAAAGCAAATAAACTGTGAAATAAACAATACAATACCACATTTTCTAATAATATTTAAGTATAAGTAGGTACTTACATTTCTGGTTGAGTAGGAACTATGAAGAATGATAAGTCCGGGTTTGCGAAATCATTATTGAGGCACCCGAAAACACTACAATATTTTTTTCCCCTTTTTGAAGTCATGATACTCGTAATTTAAGTGGCCGCCGCCGGCGAGAGTTGACGAACGCAAGCGGTCATGTAGCGTACGCGCGTGCTCACAGTCGCGCTGCACAGCCCGCACTGCCGCCACCTTATTCCCTCATATATTATGCTAGCGTGTGCGTGAAATCGCGTGCCGACACGGCGCGCGGCGCGCACGCACACATTAAAACCGAGAGCGGCACATTTGTATGAAGATGTTCTACTGTATATTAATTATACTGTGGTCTGGTCGCCGCCATTGACCCGATAAACTAGCTTTTTTGACTCCGTGAGTGAAAACTGATACAACAAGGACAAATTGTGCATCACCGTGTGGTGTTATTCGTGCCAGTCTCCTTCAGATCAATCGTAAGCCGTGCCGCAGCAGAAGAAAGGTGAGTCGTACTCAGATTTTTTCCCTGTTGAATTTGTTCCTTGATTGGGTGAACGGTGAGCGCCGTTCGTACAGAACTACCTATTTCACCTTCTAGCACCAGCGTATATTACAGTCCACTTCTCTATTCCACATTCTGGTCCATTCGAGACGGATCTGATCCATTTGAACACGGATCTGGTCATTCCAGCCCGTATTTCTTAATTTTATTTTGCTAAAACCACGCGTCCAAAATGGCGGAAGTTTTAGAAACCAAACGTAAAATCTTAATAGTTAGAAAGCAATATTTATTTACGAAAATACAAAAGCTATATGACTATTCCAAAAAGTTGGGAACAGATCCAGAAACATTACAATTGTTTACGGTATTATTGTCGGAAATGGAAAGTGTTCGTGCGAAGTTTGAATCCACCATATTTGATTTGTATGAAATAGAAGTGCAAATAAAACCTACTGCAAAAATGTCAATTAGTGAACTTGAAACATTTGACGAAATGTATAATGCATGTCAGTTAATCGCTAGTAAATATTCTAAATCAGAATCCGATTTCGGTACTGCGTCAGACAAAAATGATACAGTAGTACCAGTACCCGCGTTACCAAAAATAACATTATTTCAATTTGACGGAGAAGTTGAAAATTGGATAACTTTTTACGACACGTTTTCATCTTTAGTGCACAATAGAAATTTCTCAGATATCGATAAATTCCATTATTTACTTTCATGCGTCAAAGGTCCTGCTTTAAATATCGTTAAAAATCTACCTATCACTGCCGCTAATTACAAATTAGTATGGCAAAGTTTAGTTGATAAATATCACGACCACAGAACACTAGCATGTAGGTATTTCGATAAAATGTTCAACTTCGCACCGTTAACTAAAGATTCTACGTCGAACTTAACTTCATTTATAGAAACCTTTGATTATTCTCTTAAAGCGATTCAAGCATTGAAAATTAATAACTTAGACGATTTCTTATTGTGTCATTTGGCATTACAACGACTCGACCCTCATACGCGAAAATTATTCGAAGAATGCCGTGATCAAAAGTTGATACCTACGTTTGCGGAACTAATGGCGTTTGTAAACAAACAAATTAAAGTTCTAGAACACACTTTTACAGACAGCTCCTCGAATAACACGTCGAAGTCTAATAGTAATAATACACAAAATAAAAACCAAAATAAATCTTCGTCTAAGTCAGTTCTTAATACGGCACGAGCTCCGCACAATAATAATAACCGTAATAATAACTTAAATTTGACTTGCGTGATTTGTAAACAAAATCATATGATTTATCGATGTGAACAATTTCGTAAATTGTCTGTTGATGAAAGAATGAACCGTGTTCAGTCACTAAAACTTTGTCATAATTGTCTTAAATCTGATCATCAGGCTAATACTTGTAAAAGTACAATGAATTGCGGGGTGTGCGCATCATCGCATCATTATTTATTACATAAAGATAACGCGAAGGAAGAAAGCGCGGGAATGTCGTCCGTGACGAACTCCATTAACGTGCAGCCGTCTCTTTCGCACTCGCAGCAA
This sequence comes from Amphipoea lucens, assembly GCA_947508005.1. Classification (NCBI taxonomy): domain Eukaryota; kingdom Metazoa; phylum Arthropoda; class Insecta; order Lepidoptera; family Noctuidae; genus Amphipoea; species Amphipoea lucens. The sequence goes on along the minus strand of OX382373.1, from coordinate 5,972,730 downwards.
GCGCTAGTGTCGTCTCACTTCGTAAGTGATACAACACATTCACCGATACAGCAAGTGTTAATTAATAATAACTGCGATTATGGAGTAGTGTTAGGCACTACACTTACGCATGTTATTGACTGTGTTGGTCAATATCAAGATTGCCGTGCAGTCATTGATTCAGGCGCTCAGAGTTCTTTTATAACCACTGAATGTGCTCAGAAACTAGGATTACAACGTAAAAAATGTCCATTTTCCATTCACGGTATAGGTGGGGGCATAGTTAAAAATCAAGGCATGGTCACTTGTGTTTTAAAACCTAGACATGCGAAGGGTCCAACATTTAGTGTTAATTTTGTAGTTATTTCTAAGGTTTCCGCTGATATGCCTAATATCTCTTTCACAGATAATGTCATTAACGAATATGACACTTATAAGTTAGCGGATCCACTGTTTTTTAAGCGTTCGCGAATAGATATCTTGTTAGGTAACGACATAGTGCCAGATATTATTAGAGATAAACCATTAGTCATTAAGAAGGGTATTCCGAGTGTTATTAATACAGTTTTTGGTTATGTTATTAGCGGAAAATTATATCCACTTGATAATAATAGTTCGCAAAATCTTAACTTATCGGTATCATACAATGAAGAACAGTCGATTGAAAAAACTTTACGCAGTTTTTGGGAAATTGAGGAAGTGCCGTGCACGCCTTCAATAAATCCAATGGATCAATTAGCCGAGGAGATATTCTCTAAGGAACATACTCGAGAGTCGAACGGGCAATACGTAGTACCGCTGCCTTTTGCGCCTGAACGCTCGCCGCTAGGTGCAACGCGCGCCGTGGCTGAACGCCGGTTATTGTACACGGAACGTAAACTCGCGCGTACTACTGATTTAAATAAGAAGTATAAGGAGTTTATGCAAGAATATGAAGACCTCGGTCATATGGAACTTTATCAGGGTAGGAAACCTAGCAAATACATTATTCCACATCACAGTATTTTGCGACCTACTAGTACCTCCACTCCTTTACGTGTAGTGTTCGATGCGTCCGCGAAGAGTAGCAATAACGTGTCCTTGAATGATATACTATTAGTCGGCCCTAAGTTGTATCCGGATATTGCGGCAATCATTTTGAAATTTCGACTATTTGAATATTGTCTAGTAAGTGATGTTTGTAAAATGTATCGTGCTATCCCATTAAGAAAAGAAGATCGCTTGTATCAACACATTTTATATCGGGAATCGCCTAACGATCCCATAAAATTATACGAATTAAAAACCGTGACGTACGGACTTAGTTGTTCACCGTTCTTAGCAATTCGGACGCTAATTCAGTTAGCTAACGATGAAGGAAAACGTTTTTCATTCGCTGCTCAGGTCCTCCGTGAGGGAGTTTACATGGATGATATTCTATATTCATGTAACACTTTTGAGCAAGCTTGCTTAGTACAGGATCAATTAATTAGTATTTTTAAAAGTGCCAACTTTACCTTAAAAAAGTGGATGAGTAACAGTGAGAAGTTACTACAACGCGTGCCCTCAGAAGATAGGGAAAATTCCGTGACATTCGTTAAAGATGAAAACGACAGTACCATTAAGGTTCTAGGTCTTAAATGGATTCCAAAATCCGATAATTTTGTTTTTTCAGTTAATTTAACAGACAGCGTGTCAACCAAACGATCAGTGCTAAAATTGCTAGCGTCGATTTACGATCCCGTGGGTTTTATCGCACCATGCACTTTTGTGGCGAAGCAGATCATGCAAGAACTGTGGAAGCTAGGCATTGGTTGGGACGAAAAGTTGCCCGATAACATAAAAAAATCGTGGCAAAATTTTATTTTGGAACTTCCTCTGTTAAAGGAATTACGTATAGAGCGTCATATGCTACTACCAAGAGAGACGGAGTGCGACTTAGTGGGATTTTGTGATGCTTCATTGCGTGGCTATGCAGCATGCGTGTATGTTATTAGCCGCGACCAAAAGGGTAACGTAAAGGTTCGTCTTGTGATCGCGAAATCTAAAGTCGCACCAATAAAACCCGTCACAATTCCTCGGTTGGAGTTAATGGGTGCTGTTTTGTTGAGCAAATTAATGAAGTTCGTCGTTGACACATTTACTCGCGTTAAAATTAACAAAATAACAGTAGCTTCCGACTCGACAGTCGTACTGTCGTGGCTTCAAACGGAACCTTATAAACTGAAAACCTTTGTCAGTCATCGAGTTACGAAAATTATTGAAGTTTTACCCCCTCATTTTTGGCGGCATGTGTGTAGTGAACATAATTTAGCAGATATTTGTTCTCGCGGAGCGTCTCCGGAACAACTTGTCAGTTGTAATCAACGTTGGTTACAGGGCACTGATTGGATGTATCAAAATTATACCGATTGGCCCCTGACGGTGTTTGTTAATGAGAGTAATAATAAAGTACCGGAATTAAAAACGTCTATTAATTTCTTGACTGAACATAAAAATAATGATAATTTTAATGAAACTAAAACAGAATTTTGTGAAAGAATCTTTCAACAGTTTTCATCATTTTCCAAATTGCAAAGATCGTTTGCTTGGATTTTAAGATTTAGACGAAAAAATAGTGACATAAACACTAACTATAAATCGGGAGTATTATCAACCTTCGAATTAAACGAAGCTCACGATAAGTTGATAAAATTAGTTCAAAATGCTTATTTTGAAGCGGAATTCAAATTGATTAAAGATAAGAAACACGTTTCATCCTTACGAAAATTATCTCCATTTATTGATTCCAACGACTTCCTCAGGGTAGGGGGTCGCATAGGTCATTCCGAACTCCCGTATAATTCTAAACATCCGCGGCTTCTTCCGAAAAACAGTTTATTTACCAAACTTTTAATCAATTATTTACATAAAAAATATTTACATGTGGGACCGCGAACATTGCAAAGTATAATCAATGAAAATTTTTGGATATTGTCTGCTCGTAGCGTCATAAGATCCGTTTTATCCAAGTGTAAAACGTGTTTTAAATGTAAACCGTCTTTACTGCAACCCGAAATGGCACCTTTGCCACCAACTCGGTTGATACCTAATAAGGTATTTTCTAACGTCGGAGTTGACCTCGGGGGTCCTTTTTTAATTAAAGAAAGCTTACGTCGCAATGCTAAAGTGACCAAGGCGTATTTAGCACTGTTTGTCTGTTTTTCAACAAAAGCAGTACATCTGGAAGTGTTATCTTCTCTCTCCGCAGATTGTTTCCTTGCGTGCTTAGACAGATTCGTAGCTCGTAGAGGTCTATGCGCTGTTCTCCACTCTGACTGTGGTACTAATTTTATTGGTGCAAGTAAACATCTGTCTGAAATCAAAAGGTTCCTGCGTGAGAGTCAAGATGACATTTCGGATGGCTGCTCTAAAAGACAGATTGATTGGAAATTTAATGTTCCCAGCGCCCCACATATGGGTGGTCTCTGGGAAGCGGGCATAAAGTCCGCAAAATATCACTTAGTGCGAAGTGTAGGGGAAAAGTCCTTAACGTTTGAGGAACTTTCTACGATATTTTGTAAGGCGGAAGCCATTTTAAATTCGCGTCCCTTATGCCCATTACCTGCTAGCGATAATCCCAACGAATTTAATGTTTTAACCGCCGGACACTTTCTCATTGGTCAAAGCCTTACTTCTATACCCGAGTACAACGTTCAAGAGGTAAACATTAACAGACTGTCACGTTGGCAGTATATTCAGAGGTGCTCCCAACTTTTCTGGAAACGTTGGAGTCATGAATATTTAAACACTCTTCAGCAGAAAGCTAAGTGGTTTACGTCTTCCTCTAACCCAAAGGTTGGAGATTTAGTAATAATAAAAACTGATAATGTTCCCTCCTGTAATTGGCCTCTTGGCAAAATAGAAAAATTACATCCAGGTCCCGACGGTATAGTTCGGTGTGTAACGCTGCGCACTGAAAAAAGTGTCTTGCAAAGACCAACTAATAAACTCTGCCTATTACCTTATACCAACTAGATTCAAATAAAAAGTTTTTGTTAGATATAGGTACCTAGTTTAGTGTTTATTTTAGGGATCTCTTTAATGATAATTATAGGTAATAAGGTAATCTTAATTTTCTGAAACCATCACTATGGTTTCGGTAGGGGATATGTTCTGTAAATAACCCATGATTGGACGAATTTGAGAGTGAATGTCTGTATGCGCTCACTAAATCGGCACGCGATTGGCTGTGCCGTACTCGCGAGCCGCTAAACATTATGGCGCGAAAGCGACGAGCGCGCCATCTGGTGAAGCTGAGAGGACGGACAGCGTCACTTAGTCTGGTCGCCGCCATTGACCCGATAAACTAGCTTTTTTGACTCCGTGAGTGAAAACTGATACAACAAGGACAAATTGTGCATCACCGTGTGGTGTTATTCGTGCCAGTCTCCTTCAGATCAATCGTAAGCCGTGCCGCAGCAGAAGAAAGGTGAGTCGTACTCAGATTTTTTCCCTGTTGAATTTGTTCCTTGATTGGGTGAACGGTGAGCGCCGTTCGTACAGAACTACCTATTTCACCTTCTAGCACCAGCGTATATTACAGTCCACTTCTCTATTCCACAGTTTTTATCCCGATATTCCCACGGGATCGAGACATATGCGGGTGAAACCGCGGGGCGCAGCTAGTGAGACTATAACAACAAGTTGATATTGGCGATGAAGGTTATATTCCAAGTAGGTCAGATTCCAAGTAGCTCAGATTCCAACTAGGTTAGATTCCAACCAAGAAGACCTGCCCTTTTTATTCTTCCAATGATTAAAATAATTTAAGGTTGCTATAGAAAGTTTCAGTCTGTCCCAGTCACCTTTTTAAGGTATTCGGTCGAAGGTCGTCGTCTGGATGCGGAAGGCGGGGAACACGGTGTTGTAGCGCAGACTGGGAAATGCCTATGCCCAGCAGTGGACTAAGATAGGCTGGGTTGATTTATTGCTTCGTGAACCTTTCAGTAGTCGGGTTGGGATTGAAGTGTTGATTTGTGGTGATTAGCAATGACATTCTAGTTTCAGGTAATGCCTACTGATTTAAAGACGAGTTATGAGAAAAATAAGTATGAAATTCCTCATATCTCGTCTTTATATGTGTCCTTTCAAAATAAATATTTGGGAACGTAGATATTTTTGTAATCCAATCGGAATAAATACAGACTACCTTAAGAATATGTTCGATTTACAAATTATTTTGGTATTACATTTGTATGAACTACGCATGCTCCGCCGGCCCCTTAAAAAAGTAACATGGTTTGAATTAACAGTAAAATTAATTAAAGTTTAAACTAAAAGCGCTTTGAAAATGGTCACAGTTTGCACCTGCTGCCTTATATACCTACCTCTTACAACCGTCAGGAAATGACATCACAATGTAATGTTACCTACTTACCATGTTATAATTTGTTCACAGGGGCTCTCCATAATATGGGTTCCCTAACAAAAACATAGCCCATTCGTCCCACTTAACATAAAACAAACATAAAAAGCCATCATTTCGTCACATCTTTAACACCTCGCTATGAATAACTCTGCTCCCCTCGGGTGCATAATATATTGTTTTCAGGAAGACATACTTACCGGCAGGACTCCCCAGTTCTTCGCCTGTAACATTCACTTCCTCACGAAGTTAACCGACTTCAAAAAAGGAGGAGTTTCTCAATTCGGATGTTTATTATATATATTTTTTATATAAGTATGTCAATAAACGAAAATGCGAAACCAACGACACCGACTTCCGAAATTCCGTTAAGCAGTATTCCGCATTGAAGCATCAAGGTCAGCTCTCTGACTTCATGAAGAATCTCAGGAAAGACTGTTTATTTAGGCACTTCCATTTTGTAATTGGATCGAGTCTTTGAAAAACAGTTAAGGTTTACCTTCATAGAGTATTATATTATCTGTGCCTATCTACATGATTTTTAACAATCACTACTACCTATAGATATATTTAAACCTTGGATTACCAATGGTCTACTACGGTGTATCCGTAATAGAGACAGCATGGCTCAAACCCTAAAGGCAGATCCTGAAAATTACATTCTCATGGTCACGTATAAGCGATACCGTAATTTTTGTAACAAGCTTCTCAAAAATTTAAAACATGCATATGAGGGGAAGGAGTTTCAAATGGCGAAGAACAACCCTAAAGCAACTTGGAAGATCATTAAAAATATCACTGGAACTAGCCGTAATGCGGAATCCCCTAACGAGCTTCTAAGGATGTCTTCGGATGAAAAGTCTTCGGTCAACAAAGTTAACGAGTTTTTTGCCAATGTTGGCAAGAACTTGGCTGACAAGTTCTCATCCACGTCGTATACCCCGGAGCATTCTCTCGATGCGCTGCCTTCTAACTCGCTGGTGCTTCTCCCCACTGATGAAGTAGAGGTCTCTAATATCATTATTGGATTACGAACAGATGCGGCGGTGGGTTGGGATGGCATATCATCCAGATTGTTAAAATCATGTATGCCCGCGATTGTCCCAGCCATCACCCATATCTGCAATCGCTCTATTTCCATGGGTTGCTTTCCTAGGGTTTTTAAAAGGGCTGTCGTTCATCCAATTTTCAAGAGTGGGGACAGACACAGTGTAGATAACTATAGACCGATCTCAGTCTTGCCTGCTATCTCTAAAATTTTGGAAAAGATACTTAATAAACGATTGGTAGACTATCTTGAGTCATACAATTTATTAAGTGACAACCAGTATGGTTTTAGAGGTGGCAGGTCAACTGAAAATGCTATTGCTGCCTTGGTAGATCAAGTAGTATCTAAACTAGATAGCAAAATGAAATGCTTGGCTATCTTCCTCGATCTTTCCAAGGCATTCGACACGGTGTCTGTTCCCCACCTCCTATCCAAGTTGGAAGCTACTGGTATTCGCGGACATACCTTGGAAATTTTCCGGGATTACCTGTGTGATAGAAGCCAATGCGTCAAAATAAATGACGTTATTAGTGACACTATATCATTGAGTTTCGGCGTTCCTCAGGGCTCAATTTTGGGTCCTACCCTGTTTATTATTTATATAAATAACTTATGTAAAATGACTCTAACGAACTGTTCAATTTATACTTACGCAGATGATACGGCCTTACTTCTTCATGGTAGCGACTGGCCTGAAACAGTAAAATACGCGGAACTTGCTCTAAACTCAGTGATGAAATGGCTGTCAAATAACATTCTAACCTTGAATCTTAAGAAAACAGTATACTTACCTTTCTCCTTAATATCCACCAACCTCCCTCCACCTGATTCAATGGCACTTAGAGCCCATACTTGCTCACTTGGTCTATCCTCTTCACAATGCGGCTGCTCGCAACTCACTAGGTGTGACTCTGTTAAGTATCTCGGAGTGCATGTAGATAGTTCTTTGAGTTGGAAAATTCACCTTAGCAATCTCATATCGCGAGTCCGCAAGTGTATATTTATTTTTAAAAAACTAAGGCACTCTGCGGACTTTAGTACTATCAAAACTGTTTATTATGCCCTCTGTCAAAGCATATTAAACTACTGTATCACAGTGTGGGGGGGGGCTCCCAAGACAATCCTTCTGCCTCTGGAACGAGCGCAGAGGGCTGTCCTCAAGGTAATGACCTCGAAGCCTTTTAGATATCCCACCTCGGCTCTCTACACCGAATGTCAGGTCCTTACTGTGAGACAGCTCTTTGTTCTTGGCACTATTTTGCGCAAACATCCCTCTGTGGTATACAATCCGAATGACGCTAAAAAGCGTAGATACTACGAAGTATGCTCAACTCGTGGATGTAGAACGGCCCATGCCCAGCGTCATTATGATATTCTGTCTAACCATTTATATAATAAAATAAATAGACTATGCACTATCGCTCCCATGTGTTTCAATGAATGTAAGACCAAGGTAACAAAGTGGCTATTGACATTGAGTTACGATAAGACTGAGGATTTGCTACATGTATCAATCGCTTAACCTAATGTAGTTAATTAAGTAATTTATTGTTAATTATATATAAACAGACAATAACATATTTGTGTCATGAACGTAGGTCCTATGTAGGTTATATATTTGTACAGGATAACATGAACCCAAGTTTTCACCACATTTATCTCTTTTTTAATACATATACAGAGGTACTTAAATAGGCCACGGTTATGTATTTAAATTTGTAAGTAGTTATAGTATAATAATGTACTGTGCTCGTCATACAACTACAGTTTATATGTTGCAAATTATAGGCGAGGACGCTGGCACCCTAAACACAAGTTAAATCTTACTTTGGGTGCCAGAGTTCATCGAAACCACTCTTTTCCTTTGTTGTAACGCTGCATAGTGTTTAGATGAGTGTTTTTGTACAACTGAAGTTAATAAAGAAACTTTTTTTTTTTTTTTTTTTTTTTTTTTTTTATTTAGTAGATCATGTGATAACGGCCGCGACTTATGAATTGTAAGGTCGTGAGTTCGAACCCAAGCAGGCAACTTTGTGTAACTTATGTCATCACCACTGCACTGCTCTTAAAACGGTGAAGGTAAACATCGGTGAGGAATGCGGCATGTCATAGAACCAAAATTTCGATGTCATGCGACTTCCACCAAACCGCAATGGGCCCACGTGGTGGCCCGCGCTCCCTCTTACAGAAAGAGGAAACCTGTGTACCAGCAGTGGGAACATTATAAGCCGATTATGCTGTAGTAGATCATGCACTTCGTACGAGAATAAATCTTCTTGATGTATGTCTAAGTACCCATTCTACACTCCACAATGTCACCTACACTTCATAGTATCTTAAAAACAAGCTTCAGGATATTATCCTTCACCAGTGTTAGGCAAACGATAAATTATTTGCAAGCGAATTCACGAATATCTCGGTTATAAACTTGGGTCTGAAATTCGTGAGAACTTCGTGTGGACTTAACAACTACTGCATTAAGAACTGAGTTTTAGTTGTTGTTTCGGAACGTCAACTTCAAATACAAACTTATTCTGCCGTGAAAACTATTCATCAACAACTTAACCACTCTCGTTCTCGTTAATTTAATATTATTTTATTAAATTTCATCAAATATAATCATATTGAAGAGTGTTATTAAAGTCAAACATTCAGAAATTCAATTATGGGTCAGGAAGTATCTGAGAAATTATAAACAACGCTTCTAGAACGTTTTTTGGTAAAACAATGTTACCGTTTCGACCCATAAATAAAATTACCGTTATCTCCTATTATATGCTCTGAAAACATATAAAAAACAAACACTTGAACTTAAGCGAACAATCGTGAATCATTATCGGCTTACATAGTGAGAAAATAACTAGTTTGTTATACCTTGAACATTATTCTTTGTACAAAAGGGTCTCTCGAGTGTTCCGCACTGCGGTATGGTTGTTGGGATATTATTATTCTGTCAGAACACGATTTATTACAAGCAGCTACATACAAACCACTAAAGATAATCACGAAATAAAGTCTAATAATAACGGGATTGTTCACAATAGTACGGACAATATGTGCGGCGGCAAAACATGGACGGATCACTCAGCAAAATGTTGAGAAACAAAAGATGATAGGTAGCATTCTTTCACTTGAACTCTGTAGGTGTACTTTTTCGCACTGCCGACTTCGATACTTCGACACTTAATAGTGGTCGTTTGGTGCGTCGCGATGGTCATCGATGTTCTCCAATATCGGGCCGATAATGGCTTGACACTTTCCACCTACGGTGTCATCAGTCAATCCTCCGCATTAAATGGCAGGATCGTGTTCCTAACACGGAGGTGCTAAAGCGCACAGAAATGATGGATGTATGCGATTTTGATGAAGATCCAACTGAGATCGTGTGGTCGCATGGATACCATTAGACATAATTACTACCTAAAACCGCTTCCTACTCAGAGCTCGCCCCAGGAAAACGCGCACAGGGCGGGCCATAGATACCTGCGCTGCAAAGACGTCCTCAAACGTCACCTTATAAATTGTGATAACTTTGCTCGAAACCGAGAAAAGTGCACTTCAATCTACAAAGCAATTGAATGCTTTGAATAAAATCGTCTTGAACACCTAGACAAAAAGCGCCAAATATGCAATAGTCGCCCAGAGCCTTCATATCCCTACAATGATGCCGTTTAGCTCTTCTCCTTCCGTACACGGCGTCGGGTTGTGATCAGTTGTCAAAACCAAATTTAGATTTGCTAGTCATTTTAGAGCTCACGAAAGGAAAAAAAGACATTTGTCCTCACGCACTACGCGACCACGATCACGGCCAGTGGCCGCAGCATCCAAGTAAACTATCGTATGTGGGTACATACGTGCGTGACCAATTTAAACAGGAATTTTTGAAGACCAAAATTTACAGTTTGACTAAATTACAATAGGAAACCTGATTTAGCGAATCCTCGTGTTCTGAACCGCTTAAGACCGCCATCTAGTGGTCACTGGTATGCACTAGAAGTGGAAACAAGGCCTGCTTTGGGGCATTTCTCCGCTAGATGGCGCTAAGCTTGCTTGCCACCATTCCATCTTTAACAGCTTTTTATATTGTCTTGCTTCGTTCGTATTGTTTCCAGTTACTCGCATTTTCATCCATTTTTCAAGCACTTCCTGGCATCCGATTGAGCTGAAACTTACCATACTTATAAATAACTTCGGTGACAACCCAGAAATATGTTACAATGGAGCTGATGGAGGTCTGACTGAGGTCTGATGATGGAGCCGGTAGGCTGCTACGCACTTCTTAATCAGACAAGATAGCAAAATCGTGTTTAGACTTATTGGTGATGTATTGACAAGTGCTATTTGTGGTATTACACTAGATGGTGTTCAGGGTCTGATGATGGAGCCGGAAGGTGGCCATAGGAACTCTTCACCCCAAAAAGACAATACCATCGTGTTTGTACTCATTAGATATGTATTGACAAATGCTATTACACTATGTAGTGACCAGGGCCTAATGATGGAACCGGAAAGCCATAGGAAATCCTCAAAAAAATAGCACTATCGTGTTTGGATTCATTGGATATGTATTGAGAAGTACTATAGCCCAAATTAGTATCCAGGGTCTGATAATGGAACCGGACGGAAGGTAGTCATAGGAACTCCTCAACCAAACAAGATAGCACCATCGTGTTTGTACTCATTGGATATGTATTGACAAATGCTACTACACGTCTAGGTTGTATCCAGTTAGATTTTACCTATATTTTATATTCTAACAAAATAATATAATACTGGTGATAAATAAAACGCCTATGAAACGAGTAATAAAATATTTTTTATTAAAGCTCAACTAGCATAAATAAATAAAAGAAGTTGATAAAAAAAAGCAATAGACTAATCGGCAAAGAATAGTATTAACATATTGTTCGCTATTAGACAATCTTGACACACTATACATTTAACGAATTCATTATATACAGTGACTAACATTACACGTCCAAATACATTCCAAAAATTTAATTTTATCGGACAATCACATGCACAACTGAACGGCAATTTTTATTTTATATTACATACGAGTATATAGGTGCATTATTAACATTTTAAATATCTAAGGCTGGGTCCTCACTTGTAAAAAACACGCCAACTACTCTCCCAACAAATTCCCCAACATGTTAGGAAATTTAGGTTTTCTTTCACGTTTCACGTCGACGTCACATTTTGCTACTCGTATTTGACATGTTCGAAGTTTTGTTGGCGAACATGTTACAAGTGTGGACGCAGCTTTACACGAACACATTAACAATATAATGAATAACAAGCACGCCAACAAGCAAGTTTAGGTTTTCCTTCACGTTTCACGTCGACGTCACATTTTGCTTATCGTATTTGACATGTTGGACGTTTTGTTGGCGAACATGTTACGAGTGAGGTCGTAGCTTTACATGAGCACATTCACAATATAGTGAACAAATACTTGAACTGTTCGAGCCAGCACACACTATCAATTTTAAACGGTCGATAGTTTCAGTAAACAGGCTCATAAGGGATCAACAAGTTTTTCGGTAATAATAAATCAACTCTCGATCGCTTAAAATCGATGTGTGCAAAGCTTCTAACAAATACATAATAATAATATGTTATACTGTACGTACTGCGCGGCAGGCCCAGAAAGAGATGGCGGGATGAGCTGGACTCCTTCTTAAAGGATTGGCCCACAATCGCAGTAGACCGGGAAAAGTGGAAAGAGGGAAGGGAGGCCTTTGCCCTGCAGTGGGACAACACAGGCTTATAATAATAATAATATACTGTACGTAGACATACCTAAACCGAATCGAATGCTTATGACAAATTATATTAGCACCAGTTTACAAATAAAAGAGAATCAACTCCCGGAGTACTAAATCAAGCCGCCCTGCAATTTTTTTGTAAGGGCCTTTACTTTTTAAATGGTCGTGAATTCAAACTTGGAACAATAATTACACCAAAATATCGGCCAGTACGTCGGCAAAACTAATAAAAACTTTTCTATGACACAATCATGTTTGAGGCCTTTATAATTTAAAGTGGAAATGCACGGTGGCTCGATTTAGGAGTCCCGGAGTGTATTTGTATTTTCGCCAGTTTCCACGCAGTATGAAGATAGAAACGTCGTAGCCAACGAAGTAGATCTTATTGGCCAATTGTGAGTTAGCGTGAATATATATAATAATTAGCTGGCCCGACAGACGTTATCCTGTCATCCATAGAAAATAGGACGTTCAGTTTTTCCCGAATTTGATAACATTCCGGGAAACTTTTACAATTTTGCTTTCTATAAAAATCTAGACTATTACGAACATTTTAAAACAAAACATAGCCAAATTGGTCCAGCCGTTCTCAAGTGACGCGCTTCCAAACGAACAGTATTTAATTTTTATTTATATTGATAGACAAAAATGGCGAGAAACAAATCGTTTTCTTTTACTACTGTAGTTAATTAAGCTGCTTTATTAATTCAGTAAAAACATTTTCTTTTGCCAATATTTTACTTTATGACAGCTGCCTAAAATATTGGCGATGCAATTAACACACAATGCAATGCAAGTGCTTCACGCCATGTGACTAGCAAATTACAAAATTAATTTGAGTTGAGGTGCATTTTTGTTGAACAAACTGTAGTCATGTCCAGAGAGGCTCGCCAGGAGAATCCACGAAACGAACTCCTTTCTGACCACAAGTATCGTCAGTGGCTCTTATAATATTAAATAATTATACTTATGAGATGTCAAGTCGATATATTCAGAACTTTAACATTTATAGCTGCTACCGCTAGTCTATTGGAAGTAATATTAGCTATCACAAGGCACTGATATCGTAAATTTTACTCGCGATGATTAACATTGATACTCGTATTTTCCATATTTTTTTTAGAGAAAGTCTAAACTAATTTGAATATTTCTGAAGGCTTTACTATCGATGCCAGTTCTGATTTATTTAATAGACAGCGCTGTATTAACGCTACAAAATAAAATGGTTTGATTGCTGTTGCTGTTTTCCGGCCGACAAAAGTTAGGAAAAATTTGGGTCGATTGCTGTTGCTGTTTTCGGCCTGACAAAATTGACAACTCATTACTTTTTATAAGGTATCACAGAATTGGCATCGAGAATAAGACCCCGGATGTAACAATTCTATTTGGCATACAATCGTTCTTTTGACTAAAGTTGAAATACAGACATATACTTGCCGTATTTAGTACATTTCTTTCAAAATGAAGCATCGAAATTTATCAAGTTTAATTTTATACATTTATCATGAAAATATAGCTATCGATACTAGACTATACAGAATGACCCGAAATTAATGGATAACCTCTTAAGGGGTCATTGTACTTATCATTATAACCAACTTTTACCACGGGACCAAACATGAAATCGCAGAAAAAATCAGCTGTTCCCTACATTTATGTTCGCATAACTCGTCAAAATGTATAAAACAGCTGATTCTTTTTTCGAGAATTTAGGTTCAGTCCCATATTAATAGTTGTTCATAATGATAAGTACAATGACCCCTTAAGAGGTTATCCATTAATTACGGGACATCCTGTATACAATAAGGTTCAAAATACACACATTTGTGACAGATGAGGTTAAGGACTGGAAGTAACAGTTATATGTATTTACATATTAGGTAGTCTGCATGCGTAGCATGACCGCCGTAGAAACGGGTTCTGTCGACGGAAAAATAGACAAAATGACAAATAGAATAGACAATCTGTCATTTTATCTATTTTTCCGTAGCATGACCGCCATAGAAACTGGTTTTGCCGACGGAAGAATATACAAAATGACAAATAGAATAGACAATCTGTCATTTTGCCTATTCTACCGTAGCATGACCACCATAGAAACTGGTTTTGTGGACGGAAGAATAGACAAAATGACAAACAGAATAGACAATCTGTCATTTTGCCTATTCTTCCGTAGCATGACCACCATAGAAACGAGTTTTTCCGACGGAAGAATAGACAAAATGATAGATAGAATAGACAATCTGTCATTTAGTCTACTCTTTCGTCATGCTACGCGTGCTGGCAAGGGAGACATAAAAATGGACACTATAACGATATGCCGTCACGACTAATAGACATGGACTAATATTTATATAGGTATAACATTTTATTGACATTAAATAGGACATTTTTATTTCGTATATTATGCTATCCATATATTTGCTATAATATTATTTATTACTCGGATTATTCACATTTATTACATGAGCTTTTCACATCTATAAAAGCTATAACATATGAACAAGTTTAAACATCCCCGTTCTTAGACTATAAACGGTATAACTTACATAGTAGACTATTTACATCTAAGTTATTTATGTTATTACTTGATTTTTAGATAAACTTTAAGCTCAACCACACGTACAAATGTATTTAGTGCCTCACAAGTTATTTATAATTTATATAATATGTATAACGGGTATAGGGACGTTTGATAACATGTGACCAATTCGAGGACTCATTTCTATAGCTTTATCTACAGTATCATCGAAACATTGGTCTGATGACGATACCTAATGTTTTAAATTAAGTTTAAAACAAAATAAAATGCAGAAACGCCGGAGGAGAGCTGAGTCAAGCTACGTTTTCCATTAGAAGACCGTTTTCGTCACATTTATAATGGACGTCATAAAAATCTGTCATTTTCACCAGTATTTGACATTAACGTGTCAAACAAACGCTCAGTATTTGGACATTTCGGCCGCACGTGGCGGAAGGAACCGAAAATTAATGTGACAAATTGACAAGCACGCGTAAACTGCTGCGATATGCTGTTGATAAATCATTCAACCAATCACAACACTTTCCGCGATCTTGACAATTTCTCACATTAATTTTGCGATAATTTTCTTTCGAGAAAGTGGTGGTGAAAAGTGGTTGATTTAGCCATAAGCCAACTACTTTTCTTACAAAGGATTATAAAAAATATCAACCATTTTTAAATTATGGAGTCATTATAATTACAACCGATATCGTTCGTTTTTACTGTCCAAAAAGTCAAAGGAAAATATTTCTAACAGTTGGTCACATGTTTTCAAACCTCAGCAGTATATAATAGTCTCGATATATTATTACAATAACATTACATTATTAGGTTTTATATTTATATCACGTTGAGACGATGAGTCGCGTGAGGCTGAGATTTCTTAGTCATAACGGTTAGATACAGTGTGATCACAACTTAGTTGATGGCCCTCGCTTAATAAAACCTGCACTACAATACACGAGAAGTGAAGGGGACTACATGTTCTAAAGCGCGGTCACTGTCGGACTGAATAGAAAAGAAAGAGAAGCGCGATGACACAATGCTGGTAATTTATTGCAAAATATGAAACAATTTTATCTATTTACAAAAACTACTTAATAATAAAATAATCCATCACTGAATGCAGTTTGGCATTAGAAATTTAATGGTATATTTTTAATTATAATTAAAATTGTTAATGAAGAGATAATCTGCTTTTAAAGACAATTAAGAGGTGTATCTATTTGAAGATTTTTTGATGCATTAATGTATGTTTAATTATGATTTGAGCTCCATCACTGTATTAAAATAAGACTTGAAAATATAATATTTTTTTGTTTTGGTGAAAATTATTTACGGTTTAAGAGATACACTGATTTAAAAAAACCAACTTTTTGACCGTTTTCAAGAAATCTCGAGAGTGTAAAAGGGCACTTCGGTTCGCTTCGTGCAACCTCGGCTCGCCTCGGACGACTTAAGATCGTTGTCGGTTTTTGCGCCAGAGTCAAAGGACTCGAAGCCTCCCGTAGTTCTTAGCATGAGTGTAGTCACGTACATCAGACTTCGGTCAATTTCGACCAGTACTTCGTCGAAGCAACTTAGCGAGTAGTGTAGTGCAGGTTTGAGATTTACTTCAATTGAGTAAAGATGCATTGCGTAAAAGAGCAGTGGTGGCCCAGTGGTAACGGCCCGTCTAACGAGTCGTGGGTTCAATCCCAGACAGAAGCTTTACTTTGTGTAATTTATTTCATCACCACTGCTCTCAAAACGGTGAAGGAAAACATCGTAAGGAATCCGGTATAAAAGTGCACACTGTGTTATTTATTCTAAAAATATAGATCTGACCGAAAGAAAACATTATCTTATCCACAGTGATTTCTATTATCAATCTTATGTAGGTTACAAAGTATCAGTCCGTAAATTTAAAAACAACGTGTGTCTAAATTTTGAACGAATAATTAGACCATTGTTGAGTAGAAATTAATTAGTCATAGATTTTGAGACGTTCGAATGGCAATAAAGTCTTATTAGATCTTCGTAGTGCAATACACATGAAATGAAGGAATATCTATAGGAATCTAGCCAGGATTAAGATTTTTACAACATTAAATAAAATCGGTTTCATATACATGTGCCTGATACGTCGCAATATAAATGCTCTAGTGGAGATGAGCCCTAAAACAAGGTAGGTATTTGAAAGGGCCCTCAGGCTTCAAGTCTACAGGGTAGTAGGACATTGATGCGCAATCTGAAACCATGAATTTAGCACATGATTCTAGAGTCTAGACCCCCTCGCGTAGACGTTATTCATCGGTTATCAAAAAAAAAAACTGCTGTTTCACAGTGCAATAATTACACGATCAAAATGTATTGAACAGCAATTATTCCTTTTTAAATAACCGACGATAAATGTTCGACACAGTGGGGTTCACAATCATATACTGGAATCAGTATATGAAACCATGGTACAGGATGCGCGAAGATGTCCTTGCCATCCTGTATAAAAACACCTCTTATTGATAGACCCTGGCTAGAACCTATAGACAGTAATTACACGTATTTTTTTTTTTTTTAAGTCAAGCACGTCACTTTAAGAATACAGTAATCTAATATCACTTAGTGGCCTCACGACTGACTCACCGACTGTACTTGAGTGTTCAGTGCGGCCGCGATCAGCGACACGATCGCGCGACGCGACCGCTGTCTTGATCGCCGACGACCGATCGCTGTGACGTCAGCACAGCGCAGGCGCATCGCGTTCATTGTAACCGCGCATACCTGGAACGATTTAATGTCATGATAAGTATATTTGTATTGAATGATAGCGGTTAGTAAATAGTAGGGTTACTTGGGACTACATCAGACCAATTTAAACGAAGCATTCATGGTTATCATTCTCAAACACCCAATACTAGGTTTTAGTTACGGCTTTGTCCGCGTGGAGGTCGGGAAGTACTACCGGGATAAAATGTATCCTGTGTTTAACACACAGGATACATTTTATCCCGGTAGTGTTTCATCGAAACCGTTCAGCCGTTAAGGTGTGAAAAGGACACATATAGAGACAGACAGACATAGACAAAGACAGACAAACATAAGATACGACAGACATAGTTACTTTCACATTTCTAATATTATAGTATGAATGTATACCCACTTAACCAGGACAAAAAAGATTGGCAAACAGGGCTGATTCGTTCCTATGTCAGCTGGGACCAACAGTTGTAACGTGCAATATAAAAACGACGATGCTACAAAGAAACGCGGTTAGGGCTCCTCCCTCTTGTGATGATAGGTGCTGAACATGACTATCTGATAGTATTTTAGGAACCGTGGAAAGGAAACATCGCCCCCCTGTCTACATGAGAAATAATTTCTCTATTACTATTCTTCTATGCATATTTATTTATTAAAACTTTAAGCAAAAGTAAAAAAAAAAAACTGTACAAAGGCGGACTTAATGCCTGAGGCATTTCTACCAGTCAATCTTGTTTTACGTACGGCAGGTCGCTACAAACAGTGCAATCCACGAAGACGCGCCACACTCTTCTTCCTAATCGTTAGTGGTCATCGTCAGTTAATTCCGCAAATGTTTTAGTTTTTCGATACACACTAATTACCCACTAATAAGTAATTAGTGTGTATTGAAGAAACTAAAGCACCAACGGAATGCTGCACACTTGTACTGTAAAGGTACTATTTGTAACCGAGCTGCAAATTGCAACTGCCAACAGCACGTGCAGCGGGTGGTAACCTCGGTTCCAAATACATAGTACCTTTAGCGATTAAGAAGACAAGTGGGGCGCGTCTTCGTGGATGGCACTCATTTGTAGTATTGTATAATAATATAGTATTCTTATAGCCCTACTTTTGTCATACTGATTAAAGTCGCCAATGCAATCGAAACGGAATAAATGTGTCGAATACGTAAGCTATGTAATTATTGATAAGAGGCAATAAGGGAAACGTTGATAATCTGGTGTGTCAAATTAATATCGATGAGATTATTTTGATTGCTTCCGTAAATTATATTGATATGAATGGAAAAGCAAGGTATATGAGAGAGAAGGGAGTGAATGATAGCGTGATGGTTGACAGGGGAGAATGGGAGAAGAAAACGTGTTGCGCTGATCCCAAGCAACATAGGATGAGGGCAGGAAGGCGATGATGATGAATGGAAGAGGAAACTATTTAATGGTTGACCACGGTGAAGGTGAAATGAGGAGCT
The DNA here is from genome assembly GCA_947508005.1 of Amphipoea lucens. Lineage (NCBI taxonomy): Eukaryota > Metazoa > Arthropoda > Insecta > Lepidoptera > Noctuidae > Amphipoea > Amphipoea lucens. Next base: position 5,953,812 of record OX382373.1, on the reverse strand, counting down.
GCCTGCAAATAGTGACCAGATAGTGGCCAGAAAACGCACATAGAGATTTGGACGAAAGAAAGAGAGGCCAAATGACCCCTCCCGCTCTGGGTGGAGCGGAAGGGAGTGTCAGACTCTTACTGACTAAAACCCATCCGTGTTCCTTCCTTGCCTCTTATATATTCGAATTATATTTACGATCCCTAAACTAACCGTTGTATCATACATTACATATAATTGGAATACATGAATTAAAGTTAGACTAGGTATTTATTTCGGGATTTTACGTGAAAATCACGAAAATTTGGTAATTACAAGTTTAGTTAAAAATAGCCTTTACCTAAAATAGCCTTTAAATAAAGCTTAGGTATTTTCAACTTATTTATGATCTTTCCCGAATTCCGGGAAAAAAAAAAGGCATCGTAAAGAAGTCTCCACTTTCTGTCTCTGTTCTCCGAAGTTTAGGTAAATATACTCAGCCTATTCCGATCACTGCTCATAAAGCATGTAACACGTGAACTGATCGTAATTCAAGTGGGCGCGGGTTACAGTTCAGTAACACTGTTATCAGTGACACATCATTAAATATCATTGCTGCTATAAAGTCACTGATAGAGCGACCGTGGCACAATATCGTGCGGCGTTACTCCATGACAATTAAAAGCGTAGTAATGGCTATATCGTGTGACTTAGATTGTGTATGGATAAATATATAGTATTCGACATGGTAATGACACTTTTGGAAATTAATGTGGTGAGTGGACTCCGAATTGGTTGGTTGTTAAATACTTTCCGGATAAGAGGCAATGGACAAGGCAAGCCCGCGCCCGAAAACTATGGCAGGGTCTGGGAGTGGCCTATGTTGGAAAGTAAAACAAACTCATTACCGATGTCTAATATGTATAATTATGTTAATTATTGTAAAATAAAATGTTAACTGAAATAACAATACGGCTGTAATCCTAATACCTTAGTAAATAATACCTTAGTATACCAACATTCCGCCATTTATGTTTAAATTCCATGCAATCCATACCAATATTATAAATGCGAAAGAGTGTCTGTCTGTTAATCGGTTCAGCGGTTTAAGCGTGAATAGCTTTTCACGCTTAAACCGCTAAGCCGATTTAGATTAAATTTGGTATAGAGATAGTTAGAGTCCCGGGAAAGGACATAGGATAGATTTTATCCCGATATTCCAACGGGAAACTTATTCGGGTGAAACCGCGGGGCGCTACTAGGAGGGAAATACTTTCTTTAAAAAAATCCTGCATCAAAATTCGTCTAGAGTTGGTCTCATCGAATTCAGAACTAGGATGTACTTTGATAACGATCGATATTTTACCTAAGTACCTAACTAATATATTAACAAAAAGCTTCTGATATTTCATAGGTAGATATTATTTCGTCTTTAATGAAATAATTAAGTAAGAACATTCCAGCACAGTCTCGTGGCAAAATTGAGTCATCCGAATTAAGTAAGAGATCACCCATAGATATATGAAAGAAGGAGATATGCGGCCGTAGTTGAAAATGTATCAGAACCCGATGTCGCTAGGTTTGCCCCACCGCCGCGCCACTACTACAGATGTAGTTTAGTAAAAGCAATAGATACAAAGTCGCGCACACTCTTGCAATTCATAAATCAGAACGTACTACACAATCAATTATAAACCTTAAATCATCAAACACAGCGTGCATTTTACCATGCACCGTACAACTCACTCACACAAAAACATCTATCGCTATCGTTGTGCTGTGCAAAAGCCATTTATTTTACATATACGCTAGTGATTGACTAAATCGGAAAGTTATCGATTCTTTAATTCATTATTCAATTATTGTACCTACTAAGAAAAATAAAGGGTCATGAAAATAAAATAAATAAAAACGATATGTTCAGAACATATTATTATATTATAAATCAATAAAATGTGTTTAAAAAAGTAATTGCAGTTAATAAAAAAAATTAACATTATTTTACATTTTCTCAAGGGCCTTCCAACCATTTAAACGTCATATTTTCAGGTCTTCTATAAACCGGGTTAAAACGGTTGATAAATTTAAAAAATAACTATAATAGCAATATATTCGTTGAGCATTCAACGTTGTTGTCGATAGCCTACGTTAGTGGACATTCATAACCACATCACTATCTCGCCGCAAGACACAGCGGCTGTACTATGCGACGCTCGGCGAAAATAAAGTATCGTTTTGTAATTTTTACATTGCTTGCTTTTCACTTACGACATACTGAGTGGCTAGTGGTTAAGAAGCAATGTATTTGCTGCAAAAATAGTATAGCCGCTGCGATATTTGAAAACAAAAATAACGTAGTAAAAGCAAGAAATATTTTACGCTTTGTTGTTTTTCATGATTTTAAAGATAAATACAGTAAAATACTTTTACTTATATTAGGTCCTTACATATGAAATTGGCGTTTTGTATGGAAGGAACAAAAAGTCGAATATTTTTTAATATAATATATTTAATTAATCAAAGTATGAACCATTGTTTTCAATGCACTTTTGCCATCTTATAGGTAGTTCATTGATCCCTTTACTAAAAAAACCAGTCGGACGGGAATCAATAAAATCTTTGAAGGCGATTTGGACTGCCCCATCGGAGTTGAATTTTTTCCCTTGCAAAAAGTTATCCAAATTGCGAAAAAAATGGTAATCTGTTGGAGCAAGGTCCGGGGAGTACGGAGGATGTCTAAGACATTCCAATTCAAGCTCTTCTAATTTGGTAGCCGTCTGTTGCGCAGTGTGTGGTCTGGCGTTGTCGTGAAGCAGCAGTGGCGTGGAGCTTTTTAATCTTCCCAATTTGCTTCAAGTGAATTAAAACAGTTTTATCACTAACATCGAAGCCTGCAGCTAACTCGGACGTGGTTTGCGATGGGTCCGCTTCCACAATAGCCTTCAATTCTCCATTATCAACTTGGGTCTCAGGCCGTCCACGGGGCTTGTTCTGCAGGTCGAAATTTCCAGAACGAAAACGTTGGAACCAAAAACGAACTGTGTTTTCTTTTGCAACATGACCGCCATACACATCATTCACCCTTCGAGTCGTTTCCGCAGCACTAGTGCCACGGCGGAACTCGTACTCGTAAATAATGCGATATTTTAAATTTTCCATTTTGTAAAATGAGTGACGCAAACAGAAAAAACAGAAGAAAAAAAACAAATGAATGACGGTCATCGAAGCACAAATACATGAGTAAATAGCTGTACAAATTTGAATTTGGAATTCCTTACCAAAGAGGAGAAATTCGTGATTAAAGTGGCCAGTACGAAAAACGCCAATTTCATATGTAAGGACCTAATATATGGTAAGTGATTCCACGAGATACGAGGTTTTTATTTTGACTTCGTTTTTTACAGGAAACCACTGAACAACTCGGCATTTTTATATTTTATCACGATCACAGTCAAAAGCGCACTAGTTCGCGGAGACGGCCATTCGCCTAGTACAAGCGCATGTTGCTCATGACGCGTGGACACAGACACGCCCCCTTGCCACTTCTCCTGTTTTTTACATTTCTATGAGATCACCAGTGTTAATAAATACTTATTAATAGTAGTTGCTGGCCTCAGTTTAGATGCACCAAGTTTCCAAGATAATCTATTTAGTTCTGTTCATTCATAAATTATACACTTTTTACACTTCACTACCCACGATCATCATCTACGGGGTAACACGATACCACTTTTTGACGTTCAAAAGTGCCTTGTATGTGCCCATTTGAAATAAATACTTTGACTTGACTTGACCCTTGGCAAGCCTGGTTGCCAGACTTTCAGGCTTCTGAGTTTCTGACTACCCGGAACGACTGTCAAATATCTACAAACGACAGCCGGGACCAACGGCTTAACGTGCTTTCCGAGGCATGGGAGTCCCAGTATATAATATATGGTCACCCATCTACCGCCACCATCCACCGCCACCCACCCATCGGACCGACCTCGACAAGCGTTGCTCAACCTTGAAAATCTACCCGTGTGGCTGTTGTTATTAAGCCACGAGCCCTTTCTACATCACTACCTACCATTCTATCTTATTTTCTTTTAAAATGTTGGGATACTTGGGCTTGGCACATACATGGAAATACCTATCACAAAAGAGACTCAATTAGAACAGAATAGAAGGAGAGCTACTTAACATTAACCTTTTAACCGCTTGTGTCGCATTTATGCGACACATATTTCCGTGCCCCTACCGCTCGTGTCGTATTTCTGCGACAGAGAATATGCATGTTTTTTTCGTTCTATTTTCGTATTATTAACTGCGTGGTACAACTAAAACCATTATTAAATAGAGTTTTTTTTTTTTTTACTATTTTTTAATCGATACAAAGATTTCTCCTCCTTATTTATTGCAGGTATTATTTTATCTTGATTTTATCGATTTGTAGCTGCGCGCTAGAGGCACGGCAATTGATATTTAGCCAAGCACTTAAAAGGTTAAGATTTTAATACGAAGTATGGCAAAGCTAATTAAATTATTTCTGAATAAAGTAAACAAACATTTTTTTTCAAACCTAGACTGTTCTATTTGCACATTATAAGATTGGCACACACTCCGACCGAATCTGGACCATAAAAATATGCATTACCGATCTAGAACTTGTATAATAATATGAGTAAACCGCGATGACGTCAAAGACTAGAACATTGCAATAAAAACAAGCTCCCGGACTATCCTATATACATGTTAGCACATCATTGGAACATAAAACTGATGGGCAGCGAATGAACGATGTCAATGGAAACGTTATATTTTCTGTTACTTTTCTGCATCAGCAGTTATTTTGAGAGGAACAAGAGTTTGCTAATGGTGTTTGCAATAATATTTTGAAACACAATCCATCAAAATCAACGTATTATAGAAGCCCGTTGTGACTTATCTCACTGGTGTTTATGGGCTGCTGAATATTCGTGAGAAAAATTACATAATCAACACACTTTGCGAGTTTTGTTGGACACCGAAAAGGATTCTGTTGAACATCATCATCAGCATCAGCCTACAGCAGTCCGCTGCTGAACATAGGCCTTTCTAATTGCACGCCATTCAGCTCGAATCTCGGCAACTATCATCCAGCTGTTACCAGTCACACACACACACACACCCCCACACACATCACATCATATTCTTGTCCCCGATGAGCCTTTTGACGACAGCTTTGCCCGATTTGACACAAATCTAATTATCGATGAAGTTCACCAGTGTTTGTTTATGTCCAGCATAGGTACTTCGGCAGTCAAATGAACTGGATGGGCATCTGTTGGTTGGCCAACTATGAACTGTGTGATATACTCACACTGATTGACGTGTAAAAGTGTTTGTACAAACCTACTTACAGAAAATAAATCATTTATAATTTAAATACTAGGAGGTTGATAAACTTCGGCGACCGATATTTTTTAAACTCAAAGGCTAATAACATCGGCCGGTCTATTCTGTAATAATCTCATCGTGAAAACGGGTGAAGCGAGCTGTCATTCCACCTGATGTTAGGGATTGACACTATTTATATCTCTCTTCCAGGTCACTTCACGTTGAGATTTTCACAGATATCTCGGCCGGTCTATTTAACTTCTTGACTATACACACCTGCGCTGCTTCGGCCGCTACAACTGGAACAGGTCATCGTGCGCCCTCTCCAGCCGTCTGAGCGAGGTGTCGACGCGCCGGCCCTGGGTGAGCCCAACAGGCGGCGGCGGCAGCGGGGGCGGGATCACCTCGTTGTACGACGTGGAAGCGCCCATGGACGCCGACTGCCGGAGCCGCGCCGTCGGCCGGTGCCGGACGAAGCCGTCCTCCAGGTCTTTTACGAATCTGGAAATGGTTAAGGAGTATGGATTAGTTATAAGCATAAGCTAGGTGGGACAGTGATGTCCGTTTAGTATTGCCTGATTAGGCTAAAGAGATCAGCACCCTAATTTCGTAACACACTCTTACTCCCAATCTGAATCATTTTGAAGGATATTGCTAATCCATTGCTGCATATGATCGAAAAATTTGTCTGCTCAACAACGTTAATAACGCAATAATTGTTGTTGAATTGTCAAAATAAAAGTCTGTAATGTTAGTGTGTTACGCAAAATTTACCACGCAGATGGATGGTTTCTCCGTGTACCTATACCGAATACTGAAATACATTCGCATCTAGTTAGGCTTTAGGCTTGCAAGTCAACAATCATAAAGTAAAGATGCAGATGTTTTAAAAGGAAACCAATAAAGATGTGGAAGTTCATATCAGAATACGCCACTACGTAAAGCGTAAAACGTTTATTGAGGATGATATTCTCATAGCATGTATATCTATTTCCTTTTTTTATATTCCTATTTAGTATATTCTATGACATTTAGTTTCAATTATATTATTATTTTTCTTTGTGTACGCTGTACCAGTACAGCGTCCTAATAATTGTTTGCTGCACCGGACGACGTCATTACGTCAGCGCCGGCTGTCGCTGAAAACCAGCGCTGGGACTGTCTTGCATAGGGTCGCAGCAAAATGCTGAGCGATAGCCGTTTTGCGTGGATGTGACACATGTTTCCCCCAACCCTTTCTTATTTTTTTTTTTGAAGTGTAAACTTCTTTAGCGGCGTTGAACACTTTTTGTAATGAGTAAAAAATGTGAAACTCGCGTCAGGGCATCGCGTCAGGACACGTGACCGTCAGGAGAGATTTCCCCCCCCCCTCGCTTTCTACTGCGGCGCCAACCGAAGTAAACCAAGTGAGACACGATAATGGATGGATGGATGGATGGATGAATGGTGATGGTGATGGTGATGTGGATGGTGATGGGGATGGGAATGGGGATGGGATGGTGATGGTGGTGGTGGTGCTGGTGGTGGTGGTGGTGATGGTGATGGTGGTGGTGGTGGTGGTGGTGGTGGTGGTGGTGGTGGTGGTTGTGATAGTGGTGGTGATGGTGGTGGTGGTGGTGCTGGTGGTGGTGGTGGTGGTGGTGGTGGTGGTGGTGGTGGTGGTGGTGGTGGTGTTGGTGGTGGTGGTGGATTTTCCCTTTTTAAATTAATAATTGATTTATTTCAACGTTGATATTCAAGTTTTCACTTCTGCCGGCACTCCCGGAGTGCAACCCGTCTTTTTTTTTTGTGTTTATGTTCATTATTGCGTCATGTTTACCGCAAATAAACGTAACTATTTTCTTTTTTCTTTTGTACTGATAATCCTAACTATTTTCGAAGCCTGTCTTTGGGAATAAAGAACTGCGTCTATATTCTTGGTTTTATCAACAGAAAACAACCTTGGACCTTTGTCTTAATAAAGCAATGTTTATCATTAGAGAGCTCAAGATAACGGATGTTATATTTAAAGAGAATGAGACAATGAGACAACATCCAAACGTCGCGCGTCGTAGGTATTTACTCTGCTTATTATCCAAGAATACTGAAATACAGTACCCGGCGATAAATATTGCACATCGACCTTTGGAAAGAAACAATCGGCTAATTTCGGCTTTGTAGTGCGTTATCTCTGTCGCACACTACCTATGTGACGTTAACTGACGTTTTGTCAGTCGTTGTTCAAGTGCGATAGAGTGCGGTCGCGTCCAGTTCAAAATATATATCTAGAGTTGTTAACACCCCCAAATTTAAATAATTTAAAGTTGTGCTATGGCATCTTTAGGAAAAATAGGGGCACCTTTTTATTTTACCCCAACCTAAAGCAATCATTTATAGAAAAATTGGTGTATTTTATACAAAGAATTAAAAGAATTATCAAAAGAAGCAAATCATAATTGTTTTAACAGCTCCTAATAGATACCGGACTGTTTGTATTTCGTGCGACAGAGATAACGCTCTACGAAGCCGAAATTAGCCGATTGTCTCTTTCCAAAGATCGATGTGCAATATTTATCGCCGGGTACTGTACAGTAAGTATCGGAGCTGAAAATACTCGTTTATACGCTTTAGTCCAAACTTAGCCATCATCAACGTTCTAATTACTCATGCAGTTAAAAGAAATTATTTTTCAGAAAATCGCCAGCAATGAGAACAGGAATTCGGAAATGACGTGCCGTCGGTCGGTAGCCGCAGTCATAACCCAGTATTTGTTAAAACGGATACTGGCAGCAGGCCAGGGCAAGGCTACGCGATAAATCGGAGAACACCCTGAATACCTAACTTACGTATTCACATAGACATTTCTTGAAATGGGAATCGAATTTTCGGCGAAAACTCGTATTGGCTTCGCATTGTCCGTATAAAGGTTTTGCCCAAAACTACTCGCATTGCAGTTGTCTTATGCCTACGTTAGCATGGTCCATTATAGATAAATAAGAAGTATACATGGTGTAGGGACATCAACGTGCAAAACCATGAATTCAGCCCATGATTCAATCTCAAATCGTTTATTGCAATCCATAATGTACAATTACAGGTGGTAAATAAAACCCCACAGCGTAGAAATTTTTCGTAGGGTATCAAAAATAAAAACGGTCAAGTGCGAGTCGGACTCGCGCACCGAGGGCTCCATACAAAGGACATTGCTCTGCGTCCATACATTGTTGGCCCTGGAGCCAAGAGCATCGGATAATTATGTATTGTATTCTCTATCATTTGGAGACTCATAAAAGATCTTGTTTTTATAGCGGACTAGCTGCAGAAAAGATATATTTCAAAAAAAGTATTAGATTTTGAGGTTATAATCTAACCATAACAACGAATATTAAATGTAGGTACCTACCATGATTTTTCATAGCTCTGAGTAATTTTTAAGAAACTGAAAAGTAATATCATAATACCTACCTAGATAATTAGGTACCTATGCAGTTATTTTTCTAAAAAATGGATGCAAGTGCAAAATTAATATACATTAAACTAATCAACATAGGTAGGTAACTGAATTCGTAGCATTCGTTCAGAAACTGTAACTCTCAATTGTGGTAACAATGACTTTTTTTTTATAATTTTATGGCATGGCTTTTTGGCCTTTGTGCCATTGGTAACAATGACACGTTCACCGGCAAAACTAGGGATGTAATACGACACCATTAATCGATTTTTCGATTATGATTTACTGTGGTCTTAAATTATTACAGTCTGTTACATCTACTTTGTCATAATTATAAACATTACAAGTATGTATGACAATGGTTTATTTTATATATAACAACACTCTTCTATACTGGTAATAATAATATATAATAACATCTGTATCTAGTTTGCAATATTGTTTTTTAAATAAAACATTAGGTAATTGTGATGTGTTTAGTAAAAATAAGAATTTTTTTCGTTTAATGAACCGCAAAAGGAGCGTTATTTTTGTATTAATTGTCGTAAATAATGAATTAGTTTGAATGATTGTATAGAAATAAAGAAGTTTTGATTTATGTATAATATTATTCTTACTGCCTATTTAAATTGGAGTATGACTGCATTCATAAAGTATTTTATTAAGTTTTTAAAACTACACTTTAGAAAAAAAAAACACAATCGATCGATTAATAATTCAATCGATCGATTATAATTGATCGGACATCCCTATTTCACTTTTGACACGACATAGGTGAAGATGGCGATGTAATGTTATTAGTCGCATTAAATTCTATTAAAAATACATTTTGGAATACAGCTAGTCCGTGATACAGAAGTATTTGCAACTTATATAATAAAATAGGCGATTAATTATCGTATATTCTCAAACTCTTCATTGCACAGGGCCATTTTGAACATTGTCTTTTGTAGGTAGGTATATGTAAATAGCTTTAAATTTTTTTTTTTGTAATGTAACTACAAAGGAGAATGGGCGTTATTATATGAGGTGCGTCCCAACCCTTGTAACAAGTTGCGACTAGTATAAACATGTTCATTTAGGCTTTTTTATGAATAATAATCCAAGTTGTTATTACAATTGCGTGCAGGTCAAAAGTAATTGGGCTTCAAGTGAAAAAAAGGTTTTTGTATTAAATAATGCTTAGGTAATAGATAATACAGGCTGGTGTCCGTAACTCCACGTCAATGCACGTATTTTGCGTATTAAATAATGCTTTAATCATAATATCAATCAATACTTTTTTACATTTTGTGTTACATATCCACATAATTATTACATTTATAATAATTGTACATTAATCACAGGTAGTAACAGTTACTTTTAGTCAGTTATTAATAAACACACATTTGAAAATACATAAATAAAAAAAATTATACAATTATCACTGAATAATTCCCTTATGTAGGAGTATGCCTCAAACAAATGCACATTGTACACATATTGGTACTTGTGATATAATAATAGATTAATTAAGTAGTCTCTATATTCTATCGAAAATACAAAAAATTAAAACCTAACTTAACACAAACTAAAATATAGAGTCGAAAAATTCATCCGCATCGCTGATCCGGAACAACTACCTGTAGGCAATACAAATAGTTTTTCCGTGCAGGAATCGAACCCGCGACACGCAGCGCAGTAGTCGATCGCTCAGCCACTGCGCATACCGTGTCGTCATTTATAATATTACGTATGGAAGTATAATGTCTCCCCAGTTACCTCTAAGAAACCGATTGATTCATTGTTGCGTTGCGACGGCGACGTGAAAAAAGCACAAATATAGTTCAGAAGCAAACAAGCACATAACAGACCTGTTCTATTCTCATATGCTCTGAAATATATTCAGCAAAACGCGGTCTTGCTTCTAATATTGTTCTTGAAACTACATGTCGCACTCGCTGTCGAGTCAAAGACCGAGCACAGGAGACACACAAATGTTCCATAGTTCGTAATCGTAACAAACCAATCAAAAAACAATATCAAGTCCACAAAGTAAGCCGAAGTCGATAGTTGCAAACGTAGAAACACCAGAGGTCCTTTAGGAATGCGTAAGTCGTTAGTAAACAAACAGAGGAGCAACAATTTAAAATACGGTAGTACAGCACAGCTATAAAAAACTGAAAGCATATATACCACTAAATAAATAATGGCATCTAGAAGCACCATAGATCAATGAAATTACGAATCGCTGACACAACTGACTTTTATTTTGACATGTAAAAAAGAGTAAAAAACTATAAATATAAAAAAGATAAAAACCTTAATAAAATAAAACTTAATAAAACTCATAAATATATATACTTATTACAAAAAGTTGCAACAACCGACAACCATCTCTTTCCAACATATAGCCTGTCTCTTAAAATATTTTTCACTGCTCCTGCGCTTACAATAAAAAAAACAATGGCAGTGCCCGGCGCAGGGTAGTAGAGAGGATGCTGGGGGGTGTTAGGTCAGAGTAGGAGTAGGTAGTTATAAATAGCTTTAGTCCTTTTGTCATTAAAATACTAATTAATTAACTTGTATTTAATATTTTATTAAATAAATGAAACTACTATAACACTTTCCCTGCACGAGATACAGAGTTATGCCCATACAAAAAAAATTACACTCACTGAGATCTTCCATATGATATAGGTAGAAACATGTTACAACACTTGGGACGAAACCGCCCATTCTTCTTTACGGTTTTCGGATTTTTCCTTTACTTGTGGTTTGCTTGTGGTACGTGACATTGCTTCTTGCCAAATCATGATTCTAGGTCAACGGGAAGTCTTAGTGCCCTATAGGTTTTCATTTCGGAACATAAATTTTTATTTTTTTTATTTATTTATTTAGGTTAGCCTACAATTGTTTACACTCTACATTTTATTTACAAGCACACAATATACATTTATAAGTGCAACAATCACTTACAGGCTAACACCACATGCACCATTTTATTTATATTATACAATTTTTTATATTATACATTTTCTTTTTTTTTTTTGCAATTACTTAATTATAAATAAATTTTGTATGATAATAAAACTATTAATAATATTAAATGAATTGGTAATACAATAAAAGATAAATAAATTAAATTAAACTAAGATTAAATAACTGGTTTAAGTACATTAAATAATGATTAAAATTTAATTAACGTTAAATAAGTAATTATATTAATTAAGAATTTGGTCTTTCATAAATGATGTCTTAGTTGTGCGAATAGTATTCAATAATAAAATTGATGTACGAAATTTTTTTATACTGTATATTATCGTGGTGAACGTCGATCAGGTCACTGCAACTGTTTAAAATTTTACACATTCGCGGTATTGGTGAGTTAGCACCTAGGACAGTTCTACGCAAGGGCGGGTAAAGCGGAGTGATTGGATTTCGAGGATAGCGGATTGGGGCACGAAATTTGAGGAGACTCAGTAACTGCGGACAGTCTATTTGCTTTCTGAGGAGTTTGTATACAAACAGGGCATCCATAACTTCTCTTCGAGTCGATAACGAGAGCATCTTGAAAGTCTGCAGACGGGATACATAAGAGGGCAGCTGCTTGTTTTTTCCTTTGCTAAAAGCAAGGTGCCACAGAAATCGTTTCTGGACCCTTTCTAAGAGAAGTTTATGAGTGGCGTAGTGTGGTCTCCATATGACGCTACAATACTCCAGTGTGCTTTGGACAAGGCTTTTATACAGCAATATTTTAGTGCTGACCTGTTTGAAACCCTTGGTATTGCGCAGTACAAATCCTAACATTTTCGAAGCTTTTTTTATAAACGCTCGTATCTTATGATTGCGTTGACTTAGAAGTTTGATTTTTTCACTGCTTCAAGGGATTGCATCCCTGAGGACCTGATATTAATTTCAACTTGATAACTTCACGCGTTCCTGAGAAAAAGGATCTTGACTGACGGACAGACAGGCGGACAACGAAGTGATCTTATACGGGTTCCGTTGTCCTTTTGAAATACGGAACCCTAAAAACGCTGTTTCATAGAAAAGTGCAATACCGATGCGGTCAAAATTTATGGCATAGCATAGCTAACTTCTTTTTTAATAACCGACGCAAAATTTCAACTAAGTGGTGTTCAGAATCATTATACTGAATCCAAGGTAACCTGGTTGCGCGTCAATGTCCTGCCAGCCTGTATATTGCAGTGTATTCATTAGAACGAGAGCAGTAAGAACGTTCTGCGAATTGTTTGTTTTTCCTCTAAAAATTACACAAAAGTCTAATATGTCTGTACGATTTACATTGTTAAAAAAAAGGATAAACATTTATTTATGTATTTTTCCTCAACCCTGAATTGGATACTTCTGTTATAAAACTATGTAGGTTACTTTTAAACTATTTTCCCTGTTCACCTGAAACCACAAGCATTAGAAGCAAACACGTTGCCAAGGCATATTAATCTTTATCTTATAGGAATTCCGGTTATTAAAATACAAAATAAATACAAATACAAAATGTTTATTTCTGTACCAACTAGTATACATTAGTTTATGATTAGAGCCTCATTTTAAGCATGATGACGCCTGTGTTAGGAGACTCCGCACTTCCATAGCTTTGGCTGTTTGTACAACTTACAGAATTATTTTTAATATTTTCTTAAATTTACTACATTTTTAAATTCAAGATCCTTTAAAGCCTCATCCCGTCACCGATATACGATACCACAAGCATGATCACGAAGTTCCGGTCACGGGATCAGGAGTAAACTAACCCACACACAAAGAATCTTATTTTTAGAACCACTCGGCGGAATAAAACCGACTGCACAATTGACACTCACGACTTCCCATTGCAAGCCCAAGGCAAACTAACTTCTATTAAAGCAGCGCAAGGTTCGGTTTGCGATGGCTTATTTGGTGCGAATTCGAAGGGCACGGCTGTGTGTTAGTTATTAGTTTTTAGGGTTCCGTACCCAAAGGGTAAAAACGGGACCCTATTACTAAGACTCCACTGTCAGTCTGTCTGTCCGTCTGTCTGTCTATCTGTCACCAGGCTGTATCTCATGAACCGTCATAGCTAGACAGTTGAAATTTTCACAGATGATGTATTTCTGTTGCCGCTATAACAACAAATACTAAAAACAGAATAAAATAAATATTCAAGGGGGGCTCCCATACAACAAACGTGATTTTTTTGCCGTTATTTGCTCGATTTTAATAACGGCAACAGGTAGACATTCAATTTAAAAATAAATAATTAAATTAAAATAAATATTTAAGTTAAAAAAATCACGTTTTTTTGCATGGGAGCCCATACAACAAACGTGATTTTGTTGCCATTTTTGTTCCTTGTGGTACGGAACCCTTCGTTTGCGAGTCCGACTCGCATTTGGCCGGTTTTTTTTTATTTGGACATTACTATACCTATGTGACCAATAGTATGTATTTGCCGATGTAAAATAAATGTCCATGGAAAACGATTTTGCAATTTTACGTGTAGTTTTCACAACGTTTGGGTGACAATAGTGTGTAGCACTTATGCACCATGTTCAAGGTTCTATGGGAACCACCAAGCAATGTGGTCCAAGGTTACAAATAATAAAAATGATTGTGTGAACTATTATGATCAAATTTTCAATGTTGATCATAATAGTACTTGCAACCGTTGGGCATTTCGTTCAGTTTCTTACGCCCACTTGCGCGTTCATGGGTTATCCTAAATAACTCGATTCCGGGTTAGCAAAATTATTGATCTTCGGCCACCAAGAGCTAAGAGGTAAGCGTAGAGTGAAACTTTTAAATATAAGAGTTAAGTCACTAATGTCTGGGTTAGAGTAAGTTATGTCAAAATAAAGTAGCAAAGTAGAGGAACCAAGAAACCCCAATTATTATATCTATTATGCTTTATAATAATCATGGTTAATCCTCTCGCGGTGTTCGCAGTCCATTTCAATAGACAGTACACAGACCTTGACATTGTCACGCTCACTCGAGTTTAGACATTCATTAATAGGTTTATAATTAACTCCTCTCCATTACAGGCTTAACAAAGCCACAGAATTAAGTAACCTAAATACCGTCTTTGATAAATTACCGAGTCTTTTGTTCACCGTCTCTGACATTTCCACCCACAGCTGCCGATGCGGGGAAGCAAGAAAATCTGCATAATAAGTAACATCTGCACGAATGATTTTAATCACAAGATAAGATCTCAAAGATATCGTGAATATTAATACGGCAGACACAGTTCTATTTTATATTTTCCTAGCTTCTGCTCGCGACTTTGCCCGCGTGAAATTTCCTGTTCCCCCGACTCGCCCCGTCTGTCCGTCCGTCCGTCCGTTCTCTCCGACTTCTTTTCTTTTTGCTTCTTATGATATGATTTTTACTTCTTATGACTTCTTATGATATGATAGACCAATTCTCGAGGAAGGGGAATTCCCCTTCCTCGAGAATTGGTCTATCAAAAGCTATATTACACTTCCAGATATTAGCGCGTTCAAACAAAGAAACATACAAAATCTTCAGTTTTATTATTGGTATAGATAGATAATTATATAGAAAGATAACGTATAAATTACCATATGCAGTAATCAATGAGTGATGAAATAACACTTCTGATGAGAGTTGTAAACAAATCACAAAACACTTGTTCACAATCTGTTGACGAATAATTTTGTAGTCTTCGGCTTTGAGTATACCTACATATTTCATTAATAATAAAGCTGTGTATTCTGAACTATCTACTGTGTGAAATGCTGTGTGTAAAGTTTTATAGTCAAACCAAAACATAAACAGTATCTGTATGTTTCAATAACATGAACCAAAATTATCATTCAAGGCTATAAAATATTGCAGTCAAATTCCCAAGAAGTTCTATTCAGTTATATGACTGATTGGCAAACAGCCAGACGACCTGACTGAACGGGATTGCCGGCGCCTGTTGACACCTGCTACACCAAGGGGTTTCCCAATCCCAATGTGTTCATCTTCCCATGCAGGCAGAAATTACAGAACGCCACCTGCTACGATCCTTACGATACTTTTTATCAAGACGTGAACTTACATCGCGATTCTACGTCACATCACTATGAATAAAATTCTAAAATAAATGACCTGATTTGGCTTGCCCCCGACAGCAGATAGCTGTCGGAAGAATAGCTGTCGTCTATCAAAATTTTCGAGTTTTGGACTTGGGAACAGCGCTTAGAGAACTCCTACGATAACATTGATTGATGTTCGATACGGTACGGAAGCGTAGCGAGTGGTTGTGAATAGCTATGCTGGTCATACACGCACGCCAGTTGTGAGTACTACGCACCTGACCTTTCTGATGAACATCACACTAATATTATAAAGGCGAAAGTTTGTGAGAGTGTGTGTGTGTGTGTTTATATGTTTGTTACTTCTTCACGCTCAAACGGCTGGACTAATTTTGACAAAATTTTGTATGGAGGTAGCTGACACCCTGGATTAACATATAGGCTACTTTTTATCCCGATATTCCCACGGGATCGACATTTACGCGGGTGAAACCGCGGGGCGCAGCTAGTCACCAATAAAGTCACTATAATAATATGTTCTCCAACGGCGTCCCCTCCCGGCGTTTTCGAGTCCTTTTACAAGGAGATTAAACAGTTTTAACTCTTCTGGGACACCAACTTCGGACTATAAACACACTAATTACGAATAGAACGTAAACAATCACTCATCAAACAGCGATTTGACCTTAACGGTGACGTAATTCGAAGGGGTAGACATTGTATAAGCAAAGTAGTACTTCCGTACACCCACATTTCGCTGAAAGCAGCATTAGGTAACAATGTTACGGAGGCAAGTTCACAATTTATCGGGCACTGTTCCAACCCTGAACTAAAGTAATTATGAAAGGAAAATGCTTTCCTAAGAATTGGAATCGAGAACTAGATATTGGAAAGTGGAACAGTATTATTTGTGTCTGCAATAGTCTGCATGAGCTGCACTACTAAGCTTATTTCTTGGTTAAACATTCATCCAGTCAGAACGGCTTGGAAGCGGCAGCCGCTCCATGTAAAATACTGGTATTCAGCTGCCTAATGCCAGACTGGAAGCCGACCCTAACATGGTTGGGAAAGGTAAGGCAGATGATGAGTAGATTGGTAGCGGCCAGCTGGGCTAACTGCCCAGGGTATAATAATTTATACATAGTCACTTGTAGGCCCTGCTCCTCTTTCATTAATGCACCCAATCCCTGTCATTGCAAATTATTCAACTCTAGTACTACCTCCTGTAGGGTATTCATTATTTTTCTTATGCTTTCAAGGCCTGGAATTAAGGATGATTTACGGTAGACCGTGCCCGGTCTGAAGCACCGAGCTGAGGCACGGATGCACAATATTGTGCGAAGTATACATATTTTATCGAGTCCACTGATATGCTACTACACGGTCTACGCCTAGCATAAATGTTCCTTAACCAGTGATGCGGATGCATTGCATCGCGAACACTATAGTTTTTATCAAAAACGACAGTCATTCCCGCATTCTGCATTTTCTTTACCGATAGCAGATTGTAGGGAATATCAGAACAGGATGAAATACTAACTGACCCGAAAGCCGTTGTTCTGTGAAGTACTGTCCAAGATTCAATAAACTTCTCGACGAACGAAGTGTTTTATCGAAAGCAGTCAATCCGCTCTCGAGATATCATTAAAAAAGTCGTTCATACAAAATGTATGAGAAAATTAACTATCTTTATTATTATTTTTCGTGATTTTTTCCCATTTTTTAATAGGTAGGTACTTATTCTGCTATTCGGAGCAGAGACAAATCCGAAAAATCAAAGATCATAAAAACCAGCAGTTTTTGAGTTATGAATGACTAGCTGCGCCCCGCGGTTTCACCTGCGTAAATGTCAATCCCGTGAGAATATCGGGATAAAAAGTATCCATGTGTTAATCTGATTCATTAGTTTTTGCGTGAAAAAGTAACAAACATCCACACAAATTTTCGCATTTATAATAATAGTAGGATGTAACTAACACGACTTTGTTTTATTTATAAAGGCTAAGCAAAAATACCTACAACTACCTAGTTACAGAAAATAGGGTTGCCAGAGCAAATAATAATAGTTAATATCGGTCAGCGGCCTAACATGTAACAGTCAACAAGAGTGTTATCGGTGTTATGAACATATTTGCTCACCAAACTGCTCTTCGTTATCCTAATCTGTTCAGCAATGTTTCAGACGCTGCGGCCCGTTAAATATGACCACGAGACGAGTTTATTATGTTACTTGTGCTGAAATAAAGTTTTACTACATTGAAAGAAGATTAAAGCCTTTGTCTCTTGGTTAAATCGCCTATAACTCTAGAGCTTTTTTTTAAATTCATAGAGACGTTGTTACAGCTAGTTTTTGAATCCCGGGAATGGTCAAATTATCATAACATAACGCCTGTTATCTCCGATGGGTAAGGCAGAAGTGTACCAAACTACATATAGTACACCCACATTTCGCCAGTTATGTTTAAGTCCCATGTGATTGCCATCAAGCGGGCATAAACCAGACTCCGAGCTGCTATTGAGAAAATCCTGATGAAAAATCCAATAACACTTTGCTCGACCTGAGAATCGAGCCCAGGACCTCTTGCTCAGCAGGAGTGCTTTCGACCATTAGATCAACGTGGCCCTCAGGTGGTCAACGTATAATGGTATCCATAGCTGCCCCCAGGCCCCTCTTATCCACTGGGCACTCTGGGCAAGTGCCCAGGGCCCCGCGATCAACGGGGGCCCCGGCCTGCCCTCGAAAAAAATATTCTTTGCAGCCGCCGCCGTTCCATTCTACGCATTATTAGTAGGTACCCGATTCAACGACATAATAATTGATTTGCAGTGGGATTTACAATAAGTTTCTAGTCCCAAACGTATAAAATATTTGTATTATGTTTCTTTTATTGGATTTGTAGCAGAATATTTGAAAACTGATCATAATGAAAATGAATTATTACTTATCTACTCTTATATTCACCGGGGCCCCGTGGTCCTGCCCTGGGCCTCAAATAGTTTAAAGACGGCCCTGGCTGCCCCCGATAGGAAAAAAGACGCATCGAACATTTTTTCCAGATTTGAGTTACATACTTTGCCGGAATCAGAAAAAAAGGCGCAACTGCCTGTATTTTTAATATTTTTCTAACTTCCTCCAGTGCGGTTTTAGCGCAACAAAATATTGTTAATTTCCCATTTCATTCATTAAAACATTTATTTCTCTGTTTTTACTTTTTTTTAGATACGTCTTTTTAACTATCGGGGGCAGATATGGGGGGACCAGTAAGTCTGTCGTCGGAAATAGTCTGTTAATATTTTATGGAGCAATTTTCTTCTTCGTCTCTTGAACTAAGTCTGTCCAATTTTACAAGTTACGACAGCACAAGCCCTAAAATAGATTAGCCTTTTGTGTGTCGTGTAAGTGGCCTATAGCTGACATTCAGAGCACCTATGAATGTCAGTGACATTAAATCGTCTCACTCAAGCCGACGAATTACGTTAGCCTGTCTACTGTCCTGTCTAGTCATCAATCGATATTGTTTGTTTGTTTGTCTAGTCGGACGAGACTTTCGAAGAAGGCGTCAGGGTAGCCCGCTAGCCAACGTCCATACAACGTTGAATACACCGGTTCTTATCCGATCACCGAAGTTAAGCAACATCGGGCGTGGTCAGTACTTGGATGGGTGAACGCCTGGGAACACCACGTGACGTTGGCTTTTTAGCCTGTCGGGGGAGCGGTGAATGCTTATGCGAATCCCGCACCCCCGGCCATAGGTAGAGGTGGAACACCGCGGTAAGAGTCCGGCATGCCCCTCTGTCACCCCCACGATAGAGGAAGTCCATGAGGATTTCCACCGCGAGAAAAAAAAAAAAGGCAGCCCGATAAATTCAAATTTTCTTACGTTTTGCAATTTGCAGGTCAGTATCAGGTTTTATCTTGATCTAAATATGATTCACGGGCTTAACAAATATTTGTTTATAGAATTACAATCATAAAAATCATTAATATAACTCTCTAAGTTCATATTACTCTATTGAATGACTAGTTCATGATATCATGACATTAATGTGTCTTTAATTACAACAACACGTGACGGTTTTTAATTGGGAAAAATTTTAGATTTAGCTCTTCATTTTGATATTACTCAGTTAATCTTCGTTCTAAAGGTTTAATAATTGAAATAATAAGAAGCAATCATTGTGCCGATAGTCGTTACAGCCAATGGATTGATAGCCAAGAGCCTCGACCAACACCTGAGGAGGTTCTCGTTGGGCAGCTGGATCAAGGGCTTGATTCAGAAAGCAGTACTTCTGGACACGGCTCACATTGTCAGGAGGTTCCTCTCTCTGGAGCCCTGACCGCCGGTAGCTTGGACCCTGTTCCCGATACCGGTGGACTACTATTTTCTATATTTTTAAATGTTTTTATATTTTTTATGTCCTAATATTTAAAAGTATAATTTATATGTAAATAATGAAATAAAGGAAATAATAATAAAATGTTAGACATGAGCTATTTAGAAATTACTTGCTCACTTTATCTTCGTTTTGAAGATCATTTTATTGAAATAACTTGCAACTGAAAACGAAGATCAGGCGATGTTTGTTAACTCGTTAGTATTTATCTGGCAGACTGTACCTATTTAAAAGTAAACAGCATTAAAAATCTCAATCAAAACAAGTTAAATAAAAGCTTTTAATAAATCATCTTAACTCTTCACCCGTTAAAAATATCATTCCAATGTTTATCTCGACACGATTCAGTGGAAACCACAAATCGTAAATTAAAGGTCAATTAATCAATTTTTATCAGACGTCATAACATCCTAAAGCAAATGCCTACGTTGTGATAATTTCAACCAGCAGCAGTACTGTAGTAATAATATCAACGGGCTGCTAAACGTAGTACTTTAAGTATTCTGTGCTGGAACTAAATTGGCAAGAGGATAATAAATATTAGGTCCTTACATATGAAATTGGCGTTTTGTATGGAAGGAACAAAAAGTCGAATATTTTTTAATATAATATATTTAATTAATCAAAGTATGAACCATTGTTTTCAATGCACTTTTGCCATCTTATAGGTAGTTCATTGATCCCTTTACTAAAAAAACCAGTCGGACGGGAATCAATAAAATCTTTGAAGGCGATTTGGACTGCCCCATCGGAGTTGAATTTTTTCCCTTGCAAAAAGTTATCCAAAATTGCGAAAAAAATGGTAATCTGTTGGAGCAAGGTCCGGGGAGTACGGAGGATGTCTAAGACATTCCAATTCAAGCTCTTCTAATTTGGTAGCCGTCTGTTGCGCAGTGTGTGGTCTGGCGTTGTCGTGAAGCAGCAGTGGCGTGGAGCGATTGACCAGCCTTGGTTGTTTAGCCGCTAGCTTTTCCATCATGGTTTGTAATTGCTGACAATAGACATCAGCTGTAATAGTCTGGCCAGATTTGAGAAAACTGTAATGAACAATACCGGCACTAGTCCACCAAACGCTTACAAGTAACTTTTTTGGGGTTAATTTTCGCTTGGGGCAGGATTTGGCTGGCTGGCCAGGATCCAACCATTGCGCTGAGCGCTTCCGATTATCGTAAAGAATCCATTTTTCATCACAGGTAATGATTCGGTTTAAAATACCTTCATTGTTGTGCCGGTTCAGTAATGTAACGCAGCAGTCGACGCGCGTTTGCCGGTTTGCTTCAGTCAATTCGTGAGGTACCCACCTTTCAAGCTTTTTAATCTTCCCAATTTGCTTCAAGTGAATTAAAACAGTTTTATCACTAACATCGAAGCCTGCAGCTAACTCGGACGTGGTTTGCGATGGGTCCGCTTCCACAATAGCCTTCAATTCTCCATTATCAACTTGGGTCTCAGGCCGTCCACGGGGCTTGTTCTGCAGGTCGAAATTTCCAGAACGAAAACGTTGGAACCAAAAACGAACTGTGTTTTCTTTTGCAACATGACCGCCATACACATCATTCACCCTTCGAGTCGTTTCCGCAGCACTAGTGCCACGGCGGAACTCGTACTCGTAAATAATGCGATATTTTAAATTTTCCATTTTGTAAAATGAGTGACGCAAACAGAAAAAACAGAAGAAAAAAAACAAATGAATGACGGTCATCGAAGCACAAATACATGAGTAAATAGCTGTACAAATTTGAATTTGGAATTCCTTACCAAAGAGGAGAAATTCGTGATTAAAGTGGCCAGTACGAAAAACGCCAATTTCATATGTAAGGACCTAATATTAAGCAGAATGTAGGACGGGAAAACCGTTTCATGACATTTCTGAAAACCGTCTACGTAAAACGGGCGGCCACTTATGCTCCCGCAGACAGACGCAACGCGACATCACGTAACCACTTTCAATCATAACCTGAACCATTTTGAAGGAAATTGCTAATCCATTGCTTTATATGTTCGAAAAATTTGTCTGCTCAACAACGTAGATAACGCAATGAATGTTGTTGAACTGTCAAAATGAAATCCATTGCTACTCTTAGTGTGTTACGCAATTACCACGCTGATAGAAAAAAATCCATTACGTTTTAATAGAAATTGCTCTACTAGAGTCGCGTCACGCATATTTGTGAGTGAGAAGTTCCAATGAACTTGCAGATAACCTGTGGCCAATTTAATTAGTAATTAAAAAGTTAGGTATAGGTGGAACTTTCGCCATCAAAAGCAAGATGAAACCTGAAATTACTATACATAACTGAAAAATATTATATTGTGTTTTGAACAATTTTAATCAGACGAAACGGCACGTTTTGAATTTCATCTTATCTACATACAAAATTGAAAGTCCTGACTGACTGATATAGGTATCAACGCACAGCCTAAACCGCTGGTCCTAGAGACATGAAATTCGGAGGGTGTGTTCTTTGTGAAGAGTATGTAAAAACGGTATTGTAGGTAAGAAAGGGTTTTTCGAAATTCCACCCATAACAGAGTGAATGGGGGAGGGTGAAATTTCACGCGGACGAAGTCGCGGGCAGAAGCTAGTTTATTTCAATAAAATTAAAGTAAAAACACCACTCGGCACCTACAGCTGGGTTCAATGACCTTTCCAAATCTTTACATAGGTATTATAAATAAAAGTCGCTTTTCGTGTCTGTCTGTGTGATTGCGTGATTTTTCTAAACTACGCAAAAAAGGTTTTATGCGTATAATGAAAGAAATCGCGATGTTTTGTAAAGCCGTAAAAACCATGCGAAGCAGAGGCAGGTCGGTAGTGATTATATAAATTACATATGTATTTCTCCTACAGACTCAATTTGCCAAGGCGTGTCCCGAATGCCCTAGTAATATCCCATGAGTCGGCACCGCAATGTGAAAGATAACAGCTCGACAGCTGCGTGATAAGGCCAATGACTTCGGAAGCTATATCACAACTATAGATGGGCAATGCACACGATTTAAACCCGGCGCTTTTGATAAACACCCGATAAACACCCGTAAACACCCATAAACACACAGAAAAATGGGTGTTTATCGGGTGTTTACCAAAAGCACCGGGTTTAAACCCGGTGGATCTATAATCACAACTAATATCAACTCTGTAGGTATAACATAACATAATCACGCCTGCATTCAACAAAGGATTGGACAGTAGTGTACCTATGTACACCGGCACCCACATTCTTTAAGTCCCATATAGTTAGGGTTACCATCCGTCCGGATTTGTCCGGACTTCTAGACTTTTGTCCGGCTCTTTAATTTGTTCGGATTTTTTGGCTTAGATGGAGTACGAGCAATAAAACTTATAAGTACTTAATACCAAATAAGTCTTTAATATTTATTACCTTCTCATTCATCTAAAAACAAAATATACTTCTTTATCAATCAACTTAACGAGATCAAACAATAAATCTTGTATTGAAAATTTGCAAACAATCAACTAGTTCAAACGTAAAAATTTTCTTCGAAATAAAAATAGTTTTACGTAAAATAGGTAAGTAATTAAACTTAACCCTAGTTTTTGGTATCAGGTATTAATTTTTATATTTTTCAGCGCACTTTTTACCACTAAGTGGATAAATGTTTGGATTTGTGACTAAAATGGCCGGGCTTTTATTGAAATGTCCGGATTTTTGTCAGGACTTTTCAAATCCAGACTCCGGCTACTGATAAATTCCTGATGGAAAAACCTAATAACACGTTTTACACTATACAGGTTGAAATTGAACTCATGGGCATCCTTTTAAGGGGTCATTGTACTCATCATTATGAACAACTTTTACTATGGGACCAAACCTGAAAACGCGAAAAAAAATCAGCTCTTCCCTACATTTTGACGAGTTATGTGAACACAAATGCAAGGAACAGCTGAATTTTTTTTCGCGATTTTAGGTTTAGTCCCATAGTAAAAGTTGTTCATAATGATGAGTACAATGACCCCTTAAAAGGATGCCCATGAATTTAATTTCACCCTGTATATTAGTCTACACATAATTAAATTCTCTGTAACACATGCATTGGAAATTTCAATAAACGCAAGCGGGTCATTAATTTGTCACATTACATGACACATAGTTTCTTCATAAAATGTTTTAGTCTTTAAAACTAGTACGAGTCTGCATTTCTTGTTTAGAAATTAATTTTACAATAAAGTAATTCGTGCAATCGTTTTACATGTAATACAATAAAAATTATTGCGAAAATGCTGACCTGTGCGTGTTTACTTATGTTGTCGCTACAACGTACCTAGTACACAAAGAGAATAAGAACTATCTATCAGCATATAATAGTTGTCCTGTCTAAATTTTAATAGTTCATACAAAAACCTCATAGAAAACAGGACGCACAGTTTTTCCACAATTTGAAAAAGTTGCGGGAATTTTCCCAATTCTTCATTCCGTAAAAACGTAATACGGACTATTACGAACATTTTAAAACAAATACATAATAGCCAAATCGATTTACATAGGTTTTATAGATTAAAGTCCTGCCGTTCTTAAGTGATGCGCTTACGCAATGCCTTTTTTTCACAGAAGTTTCATTACCATCGGTCAAGCCAATTTCGAGTTTTCGCGAGACTAACGAACGGCAATTGTTTTTTATATAAGTATTTGAAGATGAGCAATAAGTGACAAAATTGAATAAATTAAGAAGAAGACAAAAGCACATAAAACTTCATATAACGCATTACAAACTTCAATAAAAGCAAGACAATTTTCTCACACGCTCAAGGAATCCAATAAACGAACGATGCATTATCCCAACGGCGAGGGTATTCTGACTATTTATTTATTTAACTGTCTAAACAACTGAAGATCACGTCATTTCATCGATCGATTAGTTTACACACTGTCATGCTGAGATCCCATTTGCGCAAATTCAAATACGTCACTTCAAAGACTTATTGAAAGTTATCTATCAGCCTATCAACAAACGAAAATGGGTTACCTACTGTGCACGCTCCCCTTCTTGGCAGGCCAATGTGGACCAACGTGTACAGGATTACGCCCATTACTCCACTCTAATGCCAGTTTTAATATTGTAGTTAGCAACGGAGTAATCGACTTAATTTGTTGGCAATGGGCAAACTAATTCGCGGTGACGGTTTAAAAGATATACCTAAATGTAAAATGCTGCTGATTCCACTCTGTACTAAGACAGCAGCTATTCAAGAATAACCAACTAATATAATAAATAATAATACAAAGTTTATTTCGGAACAATAACACAAGACTAAGTACAACAAGTAAAACGATTATAGCTGCAAAAGTATAAACTGTAGCGCAGCTAACAACGCCCTTCTCCGGATACAGAATGGAATGATGTTCCATGCAAAAAGTGCTTAAAGGTAATTAATATATAATTGATACTAGATATTTCAAACTATAACGACCATCCTAGGGACATTTAACACTTTAATGCTGGTGCTGCTTCTCTCTCCTGTGGTCAAAAGTGTCTTTTATGTGCCTATTTGAAATAAATGCTTTGACTTTGTAAGTCCAAAACATTTTATTTTCAAAGCCCAATTAAATTCTTAATTACTTTTATGAGAATATTTACTTTCGATGTACGGCCGCGGCCGTATCTATGTTGTGGCCATAATAACTGACCTCTAAAGTTACAAAACCGTGAAAACTTGATAAACGCATACATTATACAAAGCATAATAAGTATCTAATAGCAAAGAGCAAGGTCAACCAAAGCCCTTTGGTTTCTCGTACGGCTTTATTAATAATGATAAGTATTCTAAAAATGTATGCTGGACAAGTGTGTGTTAGGAATTTAGGATGCAGTTAGCATGCAATCGGTGCATGCGGCTGCGCAACTGCATATCAGAAATGCACAATAAGGTCGCATTCATACTACCGTTCGGTTGGAATTATTAACCGACTTTAAAAAAGGAGGTTCTGTATTCGACCCGTATGTATGTATGTATGTTTGTATGTCCGCGATTATCTCAAAAACTACTGAACCGATTTTGATAATTCTTTCATGAGTGTGATCTACGTACTTTCAGGAAGGTTTTAGTATATAATACATTAGGTAATTGTTCTTATGTACGAAGTTATATGCATAAATGTACTGCATCTCCGGCATTTTTATGTGAATTTTGATGATTCTTCGAGTCGTGTCTTCAATGTGTGGGGTAGGTACAACTAAAAAGTGAAAAATAAAAACTTTTTTACAAAAAAAACAACCGATTTCAAAAAAAACACTACAAAGTGAAAAATAACTTTAATTTCGGAAGTCGGTGTCAAAAAACGAAAATGCTGAAGCAACGACACCGACTTCCGAAATTAAAGTTATTTTTCACTTTGTAGTGTTTTTTTTGAAGTCGGTTGTTTTTTTTGTAAAAAAGTTTTTATTTTATGCATAACTTGTCTTAGCAACAAAAATAGTTCCGTTTAGTATGTGCTTACTGCTAAGTTTTGGAAAATTGCGTTTGAACTGAAATACTTTATATTATTTTTATCTAAGCCTTCCTATCATTAGGTATATACCTAACTGGCCATCATCATTACTAGAGGTAGATGTTATCTATAACTA
Source organism: Amphipoea lucens (assembly GCA_947508005.1). NCBI lineage: Eukaryota > Metazoa > Arthropoda > Insecta > Lepidoptera > Noctuidae > Amphipoea > Amphipoea lucens. The sequence continues at coordinate 5,927,055 of OX382373.1, read as the reverse complement.
ATTTACATGACATAGTACTTAGTAATAAATACCTATAAAAATCTTTCTGTGACGTGAGTCGACAAACGATCAGCTATTGCATAATTATAATTTAAATATGAGCAATGCCAAGGAATTCTGTATAGGCACGCTCGCACGCCACACACCAAAGGAAAAATAATTATATCATACCAAGAACAAGAGGGGGGCAATTCTCGAAATTTTAAGAACGTTCACAGTCTGATCTCAATCTGTCAAAAATACCTTTAATTTCCCTACATTTTGACAAGTTTTTGACATTTGTTTGTCGCCGAGATGAGACTGCAACTAGATTTTGAACGTTTTAAATTAAGAAAATTGGCCTTCTGATGTCATTAATCAATATTTACCTAATAATGGTAAATTTGGCATACCTACCGCTACTTTCATAAACACGAAAATAATCGTCAGTCGAATGGCATACGTAAACAAGAAAGGAAGCGGCTAGCTGCTGTCATGTGACTGCGCTCGCGCATAGAAAGTGTTGGACGCAAGCGCTTAACCGCGACCTTCGCGCAGTCGCGAGGAAAAAAATAATCAAGTTTTTATTGTTACAAGCAGCTGGTTCCATGCTATTAGTCGGCTGAAATATATAAGGTCCCATTAAAATAGACGGACAAACTTTTAGAAATCATTCAGACCACCAAAAGAAGGACGGTGGTGGTAAAAAAATATATAAGAAAAACCCATTAGATACGTACAAGAAAAATAAATCAACTAACGAAAACACATTAATGTGCCGGCAATTTATTATTTTAAGTCAAAAAATTTACTTTAATCAGTGTTTTTTTTTTGCTTGGATATCTTTGGTTAGACGTACTGAGCGCTGTGTTAAAATTTGTCCATATATTTTAATGGGACCATATACAAGTGGACTAAGACAGGGCTACACATTGTTCTTGAATACATGACATGCTATGTCAGTTTGGACTTCATCTTTTCTGTGGACACAGGACAGACAGCGACTGCCTCGTTGGTCCATTGGTCGCAAGAGCTACTGCTGAGGAGGTCCTGGGTTTGATTCCCAGGATGGCCTGTTTTATTGGGTTTTTCCGTCAGGGACATCACATCAGCCTAGAGTCTGGATTTGTTCCCAGTTGATGGCAATAGTTATGTGAATGTACAGACGCCAGCACATCAACCTACCCGAAACTGTCAAATTTTCCCAATCAACTTTGAACCTTATGCTTTAGCGATAAAGTTGAAAATCTATTAAAGAAATTTGACAGACTGTAGTAACTTGATGTGCTGGCGTCTGTACTAACTGCCTAACCCTTTGAGGAATACAGGCGTGATGTTATTATATGTTATTCTATATTATTATAAGGTTTAGTATCACACTAATATTATAAAGGCGAAAGTTTTTGAGTGTGTGTTATGTGTGTGTTTATATGTTCGTTACTTCTTCACGCTCAAACGTCTCGACCAATTTTGATATATTTTTGTACGGAGGTAGCTGATACCTTGGATTAACGTATAGGCTACTTTTTATCCCGATATTCCCACAGGATCGACATTTACGCAGGTAAAACCGCGGGGCGCAGCTAGTATAATATACATAAGGTTTAATTTAAAATAGCAAAATATGTGACTTGTTGCATCTACATCTATTAGAGCCCAATCTATATGCTGACTATAGAGAAAAAAATCTGTTTGTTTTAGTACTAAGTTCAAACAGCTAAAACTAAATCAAAAACATTGGGTGAAAAAGTTCTAGAAGAGCGGAATGCATTGTTTGTGTAGGCGTGATAGTGGTTCGTAAATGTGATACTGATAACCGACTTCCTATCGTGATTTCATGTGTTTACAAAACATGTTTTTGCATATGAATAAAGACAACCGTATATAACAAATATTGTTACCTATAGAATAGAATACTCTTTATTATGTAGGTACAAGTACACCATATGAATTATAGACACAGAGAGTGTCAGAAAGGCGTGGTCAAAATTAAGGTGGCATATAGACCATCAAATGATCAAACTGAACTACTTTCTCCATGGAACCAACACCGTAATCACGAAAAAGGAATCAGTCGTCCCATACAAAACTTCACTCAACCCAAATTTATGGGCGACTGACTCGTTTAATTTTGATCACACCTTTCTGATTACCCTGTATACAAATAGGACTGTACGTAATACACTATCAATCAAAATCTGATTCATTTTGAAGGATATCTATCGCTAATCCATTGCTTACTATGTTCGAAAAAATTGTCAGCTCAAAAACGCACTTAATAAAAAACGCAATGAATGTTGCTGAACTGTCAAAATGAGAGCCATTCCTACTACTAGTGTTACGCAATTAACCCGCTGGACTAGACTTATGTAGATAGCATCCAAGTAAGAAAGCCCTTGAGAAGTAAGCTAAAAATTCGTAGTTTTAAAGGATTTGGATGAAGCAAAGATGAAACAATGCACAATACAAATGTCTCCATAATTATAATCGTTTTCCGCAAAGAGATCTAATTATGGCACACTAATTAGGTGACGACCATATCAAATTAGGAGTAAGTATATTGTTACCAAATCATTATCAACTGCGCAAGCCACAATATCCCGGAAAATTAGGGCAATTAGCTAATGATGTGTTAGTTTGTGGGATATTGGATCCGAATCAGCTAATATTAGAAGTAATGAGTATGAAGATACTTCTATGAAGATATGGGCAAGAAGTATGAAGATACTTCTTGCCCTTATCCCAACCCATAATGGGCCCGCGTGGTGGATTACGGCGCACTACTCACTGAGAGATGGCCTGTGTACTAGCAGTGGGAACATTATGGGCTGATTATGCTATACTTATGCGGCGTAACATGTATTCTTGTTCACAGTAGTCACCCCATTTCATCCGTAAGACGTCCTTGTAACAAAGGGTTTAGTTGAAAACCAGCGTCAGGCATTAGTTGTCTTGACGACATTTATGCTGAACTAGGCCTATTTGGCGCAGCCGTGAGGCACACAATACTGTTTTAAAATGTAGGTATTTTTGTTTTTGTTTTCGTTTTTTTTTTTTTTTTTGTTAACGTTGTGTGCCTTACTTAACCAGAGGGGCAATTACGTAACACATTATCAATCGGAATCGGTTTCATTTTGACAGTTCAACAACATTCATTGCGTTATTTACGTGTTGAGAAGACAATTTTTTCGAACTTATGAAGCAATGGATTAATAGCAATTTGCTTCAAAATGATTCAGATTCTGACTGATAGTGTGTTACGCAATTAGGGTGCTGGGTCAAATAAACTTATTTTCTTTCTAGCCCTATCATCTTTCACACATTCCATCCATCGTTTCTTCCCCTTACAGCAACATAATCGTCCGATGCACTACCGAACCGGTCTGACAGATAATTACCTACGCATCGCACGTAATCGATTCAATATTACAATACGTAACAGTTGCCGGCTGTCCATTCTTCACACTATTTTTTTACCTTTTAGCATGTGCACTTAAGGAAAAGTTAAAAATGGTAGGAGTAATATTAGATTGGTACATACTGAATGCCGCGCCGACGAAGCATCGAAATATGGAGTAGAATTAGAGATTGTCTAAAGTAATCAATTTTTGATGATAACATACAAACACATACATAAACTCACGCCTTGTTCCCATGGGGCTAGGCGGAAACTATAGAACGCCACTTGCTACGATCACCCATCCCCGATCTGCCTGCAGCTGATGATCATGTTTTTTAATTAATAAATCTAGTAGTGCAAGTCCCAACTATAGTCAAAACAAATAGTAAAATTCTACATAGCTGCCACCTGGATGATATACTGATAAATTATTAAAAGTTGCCATCATTTATACCAATATTTTATTTTATCACTAATATCAGTTCTTTTTTCAATATTGAAAGCACTTTCATGTTTGTAAAATAGCGTTCGAATATTGATCCTTGATAGTGGATCTGCCGACCCTAAGCAACATGGGACAAAGGCGATAAAGAAAGTCAAAGATGATGATAACTTTCCTTGTCAGTGAAAATAAAACATAGTGGTATCAACCACCCCTTAGCTCTTAGATAAACATAATGAGAAAATCAATGGTGGTTTCCTTGGCTGTATGTTTGTTGAATCAATATTTTTCATTTTCATAAAGTTTATTATTTTGCAGCTTAATTTGCTCGTACATAATAATTTATTTAATATTAATTTTATTTTCCATAGCATACAAAATATTTTCGAATTGTTAAATCCATTTATCCTCTTCCACCCAAACAATACCCAATAATTATAATACTCAATAATAATAATTATATTTTTAAATGTTTTTATATTCTAATATTTAAAAATAATTATAATTTATATGTATGTAGTTAAATAAAGGAAATATTACAAATAATAATATTTATATGTATGTTATGAAATAAAGGAAACAAGTACACTCAGATTGAGCAGTGTTTCGGCTTATTGGGATTTTTAAGTCATGAACAGTTTTATAAGAAGGGTCATGTCCAGTAACTGAAGCTTATTCATTTGTCATCAAACTATGGCATGCATTCAATTACCTAATAGATACTTCATATTCATACCACTACCCCTTTAGGGAATACAAGTGTGACTATAATTAGTAACTACTAGCTTCCCCGCGGCTTCGCCCGCGTGGTGTGTTGATAGCATATATTCTTCCCCAGTGTTCAAAATATCCCCATAGGAAATATCATCAAAATCGGTCTTGGCGTTTTGGAGATTATTAATCTCCAAAACGCCAAGACCGATTTTCGGTTAAACCGGAACAAAAAGATATACAGACAAAATTTTAAAAAATTGTTTCTTTTGTTGTAAGTACCGTACCTACTTATACTTTCATATGCATTTAGTAAAAATCTGTTATTTTGACATTAGTACAAACAGACACTTCTATTATATTTATTTGTACAGATGTATAGTTACCTAGACACAACAAACACATGAATTATTAGCTTTAGCACACAAGTATGTCAGTTAAAATGATTGGCCGTGCAAATTTTATTTGTTTACACAATAAATTGTTAGTTATTGAAGAAAACACATTTGAGTTTGGAACTGTTATTTCATTGGAATGAGATGTTTTGTCATCAACAAGAAGTATTTTATCATCTGCACATTTCTCTCTTATTTGCGCAATAAATTACATTCAATGAACAAATGTTGGAATATTCTATATTAAAATAGATGAAGTACTTGCTGATAATGTGTATGTAGATGTACGTACACCCCAAACATCAAATAAGCATGCGGTTATCAATGTTACACAAACACACTTTATCATAAGAGCAGATACCTTCCACATTTATTTACTCAACATTGAGATTATTTTATCATAAAATGTATTGTATTTTACAATTATTATTCCTAATTAATGTACTTCAATATACCTATTTAAATTAATAGTTTAACAGAACTTTAGGGGAAGATGACAAAATGAAAATTATTTATCAATGATTGATGAGCCTAATTAGTTACCTGCTTAGAGTATGTTAGTTTAGAGTGTTTTTAAAACACAAATTCAATTTATTTGAAGAAAGAAACCAAAGGCTCTATGGTAATTGCTTAGGATTATGTGAAGACCTTTGCCTAAATAATAATGAAGAAATTAATAAATTACGTTAGGTACTCACTCGCTAGTTTCCTTGGTCTTCTCTACATGCTTCTTGATATCAGCAAGTGAAGAGTCCAGTCTATTGAGGAACTCATCGAAGCTCTTCTTTTCGTCCGGGCTGCCCGGGGAGAAGTCTGCCGTGGGCATGCCCGCGATGGATGCCCGGTGATTCGGCGGGGGCAGCTCCGTCACCCGCTCACCATTCTCGTAGAACGGAGAATCTTTGGTGACGGGGATCAATAAATACTCCCGCAAATACAAGCTGTCCGTAGCGAATAAACGATTCGCCCGCCTAATTTTCTCCATCTATAACAACCAAACGACACATTTAACACTCTTCCCGTTCAAAACCCGAAGAGTTAACGAGATAATAACACTTTTATTGCGATGTTGGTACACTTACGGTAACACCATATTTGAGGGCAAGCCCTTGCAAAGTATCGCCTTTTGCCATCACATGCTTGATGTATTCTTCGTTCCTTTTCATGTGGTTACAAGTACTTCCATATTTTTTAAGAGGGCGAGCTGAATCCCGAATAGAAACTCTCTCATCGAAAAGACGTTCCTCCTCCATTTTTGACGTGTGTAAATGACAGCGTCGAATATACTGAAGTTAGTTTCGAAAACAGGTGCAATGACCTTTTGTTTGATAAGTATCCTCCCATTCATCCAAATAGAACAAATATAAAATTATATGTTAACATTAATAATACTGTAATAGTATGCTGTACTAAAATGACTGTAGAAAATAAAAATGGGTATCCAGCTTAATTCTTCCTCATTTCTTTCTCATTAAATCAGGAGACAGGATTTACTGCCATCTGTACGCAAAAAGCATAAACTAATGGTCATTGTTGTGCCCCTAATGGCTGGCAAAAAGCGCAAGCCATTATAAACTAAAGCAAAAGATGGCGCTGGAAAATGTTACCCGCGTTTCCGATAGATGGTGCTTTACGAGAATTTAACAGCTAGCTCAACCCGGGCCAATACGGACGACCAATCATGAATCTAGAACCTTTAGTTCATTCAACCAGATCAGAATCGGTCTTTCTCCTATTCATAGTGTTCATTTGTTCAATTTGTTCATTCATTTCATTCAGTCTCACAGTACAACTGGACGGGGGTGGTGTTGTGATATGTGATTCAGAATTAGATGAAATTTAAAAATTGTTATGAACTGAAAACATTTTCAATCGTAGTGTTTTGACTATACATTTTAATTTTATTGTATTGACTGAAGATTCATAGAGGACCAAATTTTCTCGTTTTGTATTGTTTTTTGGACTTTTATTCGATTTTTATTTATGGTTTGTGTACATACACATGTGATCAATAAAATAATCGCGACATTTCTTCGATAAAAGGGGTATGTATGAATGAAAGTGTTATTTTTTGCACGTTTAATGAATTAAAAGTGTTGTATTTAGTCGTTTGGCCGTTGGAGAGCTTGTTTTCCCCTGTCGAGCGCACACCGCCCCATTGCGAAAAATATATTATTGCGAGGGTTGGTTGGCCGCAGTTGGCCGCGCGCGCTCCGTTCACGATTATTTTATTGCTGGTGGGGGCCCAGCTTTTTAATTGTTGAATGCTTTAGATATAATTTACTTTATATTTGACAGTTTATTCGTATTTTCTGGGTGGCAAGTTGATTATTACGTACTGTCTACCCACATCCCATCAAACTGTTTTATTTATGGTTTTGGTATTCCCGAATGCGGATTAAAAAAAACACCTAGGGCTTACAGGTAGGTTAATACCTCCTTATACATATATTCACGAGACCCATGGGAAACGTGTGTGTCCTAAATAAATAACACTGGCTAATCTAGACTCGTTAAGTCTACCTAAATCAGCTGGAGAACGAAGCTGGCACAACTCATCTTTCTGGCTAACACTTAGGTAATAAGATGGATAATTAGATACCTCCTGATTAAATCAATTAGCACAACGGGCAATGCTAGAGATCAAAGAGATTTCGATATGGTTTAGGCATTACACTGTACCTAATTACCCCACTTCAACGGAGCATATAAGTATGTACCTAGGTACTCCCAACCTAACCAATAAGCAATTAGCTTAGTTTAGATGGGTTGATAATACAGTAATTGGTTTTAACTATTCTATAGCTATACCCATACCTACAGCATGCGCGGTCCGAGGGGGGGGGGTCGTGGGGGTCATGACCCCCCCCAAAATCATTCAAGCTGTCGGGAGTCTGAATGATTTACTTGCCCTAACTTAAAACTGTACTTGAGCCACGAAAACCCCGATTGGGCATATTCAAAAACATTAAGAACATCGACAGACATGGGGACTGCCGACTGAAGTAAAAACTTAAAACTATGAAATGACAGTGGGTTTTTTAACTCGCCTAAAAATATTTTCCTTTAAAAAGCCTGTTATAAAAATATGTAATCTAGGATTCAAGAGCGAGAGAAGCAAACTCGGGATATTGGGCACCCCGATCGTACGTAAGGTTGAAAGGCTTAGGTAAGGCCAGATTCCTAAACCTAAACTGCTGTGAAATGAGTTTAAGTTTTCGTCATAATTCGATAAAGTAAGTTCTTTTTTTGTATGTTGGGTAAAAGAAAACAGAGACTATTCAAGGTGGGGTGCTAAAATTTTCAGGCTCGCGACGCTCGTTCTTGCAATTTACATTGGTTTTTGAGCTTTTCTTCAATAGTCGACAAAGCATGAAATGATCGCAAAGCATCGAATGATCGAAAGAAAATCGAACCTATCCGAAAGTGTGTAAAATTTTCGAGCTCGCTTCGCTCGCTCTTACATTTTAGATTCTGATAGCTGCTTAAGCTTGCCTGCATAAGTCGACAATGTGATTCCTATTTCTACTTGAAAATATAACACAAAACCTAATTAAACAGAGGCGGGTTGTTAAAATTTTCGAGCTCTCGCTTCGCTCGCTCTCACCACCCTGCACAATCTGCCGTTCTAATGCATACGACCAATTTGGCAGCATTTAAGTAACACCCCCCCCCATGTAAAAGCTGCGTCCCTAAATAGCATAAGTAATGTGGAGTTGGAGTTGTACATGAGCCTTAACATGTCATCACGCCTTTAATCCCCAAAGGGTTGGGCAGGGGTGTACCTTCATATAGTACTGACACCCACATTTCGCCAGTTATTAAGTGAAAGGTCATAGAGGGCGAGCCTACTGCCGCCAACCGGGCACAAATCCAGACTCCAGGCTGCTTCTGAGAAATTTCTGATGGAAAACTCTTTAACACTTTACCCGACCTAGGAATCGAACCCAGCTAGGACCTCATGCTCAGCAGTAACGCTTGCGACCACTAGACCAACGAGGAAATGTACCTCCCTAAAATATTCCTCGGCACCCATGATGACCCCCCCCAAACTCTTAGGCTGCGACCGCGCCTGACCTACAGGCTACGTTCAACAATCGGCATTTCACACAGTCGGCAAAAAACTAGAACCCTTGGCCCTTGCCTACATCTAACGTACTTCTTACGTCCTATAGAAACGGCTTAATTACTACATGTAAAAAACTAATAATAAGTTATCTTTCACCAAAGAACTTAACACTTTAAAACTACGCCTCAATATGTACCTGCTCCAAAACCATCAAAAAAGGTCATGACCCCAACTTATGCACCCTTGCACCAATAACATAAATATCAAATTCCAAACTGTTGACTCACACAAACATCCCTCCGGCTGTTGAAGGAGTGTTATTAAAAAATGCATTTCGAAAGAAAAAAAAATGCGCGTGAGTTCGTGAGTCAGTGTAGACGGAACCAGTTCGAAATGAGTAAATCTTCAAGATCAGCGTGTCATTATCGTGAGTCATGTAGCTAGAATCCGACCTCCGAGGGAACTCCTATCTGTAATCTGTGTAGATTAGTAGGTAAATGAGCGATGTGATTATGAGTTGAGCTTGTTTGACGTCCTTGTTTATGAGCGTAAATTGGATGCAGTTCGGTTTTACGAAAGATTTGCTCTTATTTCTTAGACGTAGACAATGTCAGAATGTTTAGGTCAATGCACTATCATGAACTGATAATAATGTTGTAGGTATCACAAATAAATAAAATGGAAGTGTCTGTCTATAATGTCAAAATAACAGCTTTTTACTAAATGCTCAATTAAAGTATACGGTAGGTACCTATATAGAACAAAAAAACAATTTTTAATTTTTTTGTCTGTCTGTTTGTTCCGGCTAATCTTCGAAACAGCTGGACCGATTTTCACGGGACTTTCACTGGCAGATGTAATAAGAAGTAACTTAGGCTAGTAGGCATTCTATTCTATAGGTCAGGCCACAGAACAGTGTTCTGTGGGTCAGGCATACTTTTATTTATATTAGAAAAAGAATTAGTAAAGATAAACATACACAGTTGTTTTTACGACATCTACGTGAACGAACACAGTTGTTACGTGTTTTTTTTTTTTTTACATCCAAAAGTGATTACCTGTGAGCAATTGCAATGCATGTGCATCCGATCCAGGCATCAGGTGTAACATTATTTATAACGTCAATTAATTACCTGCTGGCTGCTGGTTATGTGTATTATTTTTGCACCTTGTAGTCTCAACAGCTGACTAGCTAACAAGCTTACCTACACCACATCATATTTCATCGGTCCTTACCGCCGTAATACAACACTCGGCCATTACAAAAACCCGACGGTTTACTACTGAGAAACTGCTTTGAATAAGCTCATAAACTGAGCTACTTATTCGTTAAATCCCACTAATTTAACAAACGAGGCACCTGAGTCGAAAATATAACTGTAGATGTAAAAAACCGTTAGACATGGTGACGGTCGACTAAATTGTTTTGTCGAATAAATGACGCAACACAAGTTCTCTACTAAAGTCACAAAACCGTCAATCGTGCGTACACAGCAAATACTACAAATCTTTCGACCAAATGCGTGTCATACGCACGGGATCCTAAGACAAGTGGGTCGATGTCTCTATGACGTCATGGCACCGGTACTGCGTGTACGCTGATGATGCGTCAGGCCATTCACGGATCTTTCGCTCCGTTTCCGAGAACTTTTACTGAATGACCGGGGTGTTGCGTTACCATACCTTAGTTGTGTAATGACATTTAACCGACTGCTCACCTGTGTTGAAAGCAGGGTAATGTTGCTGGTAAATGACTTTAGAACGGGTATGGAATGGTCATTGAAAATGATAAGTACAGTTTTATGCAGAGCTCAAGAAAGATAGCAAGAAATTACCGTCTAGCGTGACTGTAGTTTCAAAATAAATAAAAAGAGAGAAGTCGCAAACTTATTATCGCGTTTCGCCAAGACTTTCCGAACTTCAGGGGACAAACTATAACTTAAATTACAGTAAGTAGTAGATGAAACTTCGCTCATTTCACTGGAGTTTTATAACTTGTAATCAAACTTTGAAAACAAACAAATCTATAGAAAATTATGGAACATGATTCAGAATTATAAAATAATTAATTTATGTACTTGTTTTGCTAGCAGACCAACCTGCAGACTGGGCCTGCGTGGTAGATTACGGCCCACTCCGTCTCGAAGAGAGGAGGCAGGTCCCAGCAGTACATTATAGGCTGATTATGCTAGGAGACCTCAGACGTGACTTTTGCTCATACTTGAAAGAAGTCTTTGAGGTTCAAAACTGTGAACTCACGACGTCTTGGGTGCCTTTTAGACGTGATATGCCTGTGTGACCTGTGGGTTAGCAACTTTACACAATACGGCAGCCGGTCTATTCTGTAAAAGTCTCATCATGAAAACTTAGCTGATGTTCATAAGTGCGTAACACACAATCATTGCTAATCCACTGCTTCATAATGTTCGAAAAACTTGTCTGCTCAATCAACTACGTAAATAATAATGCAATGAATGTTGTTGAACTGTCAAAATGAACACCATTGCTACTATTAGTGTGTCGCAGTTACCCGCAGGTGTTGTTCGAAAATTTGAACTCATACCATGTCATCTTTCAATCTTATTTAACAGCAGATTTCCTGCAGCGAAATAAGACCAAAACTTCTTCTTCTTAGCGTGTCGATAGCAATATAAATGTACTAGGCCCAGAATTCGGTTACATGTTTGGCGTCATCACCAGCGTCCATCAGTTCCTGTAACGTGCAGCTGACAGGACACGCAGGACACATAACGCTTATCGCCGAGACCAAAACTGATCACCTAAAAGCTATCTTATTCCTTCGGTTCTTGCATAGTCCATTGCCTTGTAAATATACTCCACCTGCCGTACATTTCACGGATGTATTGGCAGCTGGATGTGCATCCATCAATCAATAGTCAATTTCACAGTGTAAGCTTAGCAGGCATCATGCTCCATGTATTGTAATCTGCAACGGTTGATTACACACAACACGATAATTATAGTACAAGAAGCATCGATGCTGATAATTGGCACGTTGGAACATACTCTTGGCGGCAAGCCATTAGGAATTTGTTGTGAATATGACCCATTTTACCCTTTTTCATCCATCCAAAGGTTGTTTTTGAAAGACCGCTCTTAGGGATAACACCGCCCATTGTGTCACCCTTTGTAAAATTTCTACATTAATTATACCTGTAATTTATATGGTGTACATAATAAAGAGTATTCTATTCTGTTTACGATATCGACAGCAAATTAAGTAATATTATAAACATCATGCCCAAAAACAATTTCAAGAATCTCAACCCCAGAATTCGACTAATGAGATTTTTACTTTTGCGTACAATTTTAAACGAAGTGCCCTAAAGGATTACGATCAATTAATGCCAAGTGCAAACCCACTGACAGCTGTCGCTCCGCAAATCAAACCAGAAACTCTCATCATTAATTTAACAGCTGGTGTTTGGAGTTAGAATTTATTTAAACAAAGCCGTGTTTGATAAGAAATCGAACTGCTAATTACAATAAAGTCAAAGAAAAAAGATACCCAACCTCAACTTTGTGCTCAATAGTATAGCCCTATCAATCATTTCATCGAAATAAAACTGGCAGAACTTCGAACTTTGGTCCTTCGAACTTTCGTAGTTGGAGTTTTTATTCAGCTGGCTGCTGGTGCACTGTGTTCAATATCAAAACATGTTGCTGTATTCTCATTGAGAGAGAGTGCAGCCGCCTCTGGTCTGGGTGCCTTTATAAATAAGTGCAGTTTTCGTCGCGTAAAGTAAAACGCGGTAAACGAAAAACAAACACGTTCATAACAAAATCGCGAAAAAAAAATCAGCTGTTCCCTACATTTATGTTCGTATAACTCGCCAAAATGTAGGGAACAGCTGATTTTTTTTTCGCGATTTCAGGTTTGGTCCCATAGTAAAAGTTGTTCATAATGACGAGTACAATCTCCCATTTCGATTTGTCGCATGTGTTCAATTTCACCCTGTAGAGACAAAATACTAAATATATATAGGGTTATTGGAAATTAGACAGGAATTTTGGTGGGAGGTCACTTGCAATAATCTCGCTCGAAGTTTGATTTGGAATCTAAGTTCTAGGCAAAACATAAAATCAATGACCGAATTAAAAAAAAAAAACAAAAAATCAAACCGAAAAAACGACGATTGACTAAGAACTGTTCTTAGTCAATCGTCATTTTTTCTTTGGTTGGGATTCCCTTTCATCACGATGGTTTTCATTTTGAGAAAGATGAAATAGAATGCGCTCGTGTTCTTCTTCCTCTTCGTGTCTTTCTTCATCATTCTGAGGAAGACGTCCTTCTTCATCTTACTCTGAATCGTTGCTGTCTTCGTCAACAGAAATCAACGTGACGTTATTACACGACTTTCCTCCGCAATTCAAACAAACAGCCGAGCATTTCAGCCCAGCTTTTAAACAACTACATGCCCCTCTACATCCCTTTTTGCATTTGCAGGCTATCATTTTTAGAAGCTGTGCGGGAGCTGGCTCTTTGTTTGTTGTGATCGGGATTAGGCCGCGGGAGCTGATTTCCCAACCCCACTCGGTAGGATCCTTTTCTACCCTCAGCCATTTTTGCACTTGGTGGTAGGTGCGAAACGCATGAAAAGAGGATGCCTCGGTAGTAGGGGGCAAACGTGCCAGATTCACTTTTGCGCTTGCCGCTGTCTTCACAAACAACTGGAACCGCAGGTCGTGCAGTGTCTGAGTACCTGCAACGCCTCCGTAAAGAGCCACCAGACACTTTACGCCAGCTTCCGCAATATCCGCATGCGTTGCATCTGTTTGGAGGAAGATGGTAGCCAGCACCCTAATTGCGTAACACACTATCAATCGGAATCTGTATCATTTTGAAGCAAATTGCTAATCCATTGCTTCATAAGTTCGAAAAATGTGTCTGCTCAACACGTAAATCACGCAATGAATGTTGTTGAACTGTCAAAATGAAACCGATTCCGATTGATAATGTGTAACGCAATTGCGCCCCTGGTCTACTAGGTCTTGCCTCTTTTGAAATTGACCCCACAATTTCTGTTTTCCTTGCCAGAAAAGGGCGGACGTAAACGTAAACAGTTTAAACCCATTGGGCATTTCAACTTCTCCTCGGTTATACGCGCTAGTGGTATACTGAATGCACCTGGCCTCATGTCTGTTACGTCCACGTTTCTGAAAGCGCAAGTTCTGGATGTTAGAACCCAACCCACAGAGGAGAACAAGCAGGTCTACGTCCTCTCCCACTACGATCACATGGGCGTGGCTCTTGGTTTTCTCTAACGCCATTAGAATAATATCGCGGTCTGCATCATCCGTCGCTGTCTTCGTTTCAATTCCTTCGAGATATAATGAAGAGCAGAGATGTTGAATGAGACGTTCTTTGTTTCGATCGTTCGACATCATCTTCTCCTGGGGCACTTTTATAATCGTGGAGGAGTCAAAAATAATTTCAGTTGAAGAATCAAGATATCGTCTGAATCGCTCGGCAGATTTTGTGCTCCGATCGGCACTCTCGTCCCGGGTACCCGTCAAACACCACTGATACGTTCCTGCCAAAGCGGTTCAACGTATACGTGACGTAGGCATCTATAATTGCCTGTACAAATGAGTTACGATGCCAAAAACAGTAGGCAAGAGGTATCCCCCATCAACGACTACATAAGTGTTTGCATTACACGCTTACACTGCTTACACTGTTACCGCCTTCAGCGCGGGGAAGTACTCTCAGCTTATGTTATTGATATTCGGAATGGAATAATCGAGACAAATGTAACCATTAAAGTTAACTTCAATGGTACATTAGTGAACTTAACGCCATCAATCCACATCCACACACAACAAAGACAAAAGAAAGAGTTCTACGATTTACAAATCTTTTTGCTATGGACGGAGAGGTAATATTACTTTTGGGGTCAATATTGTTGCAAATGATGTCCCCCATCGCCCCTTATAAGATTCCGGTCTAATTTCCAATAACCCTGTATACATTGAGTCTTTTGCCTCTATAACCCATTTTACCTTCTTTTCGTTTTTTTGAGATTGTGAGTGAACTGCTAGTCTCACAGACTTCGTTTTGGGCTCTAATAAAAGCTAAATAAATGTACTATAAAATATTTTCAGTAACTTTTCTTCGTAGGGCAAGTGGTTTTGCCAATATTTCGCGAAATAAGTGTGGAAAACCTAAAAATTTCAATTTTCAAGAAAAATTGGTCAACTTTGAAGTGCCATAGCTTGGCTCCTTTGGGGTCAATAGAGCTGCATTTGGGCTCAAATTGTAGGCAATTTAATACAGTTTATAAGTATCCGGAACATTGTTCGCAAAAAAATGCATAGTTTTGGCCCTGGAGAGCAAATAGTGAAAAAAGTCCCAAAATTTCGAAGTTTTTCTCGATTTTCTCAGTTTCCACAAGTTTTTCGAAGTTGCAAATTTGAATTTACACTACCCTAACAAACCCATACAACATACCAAAAATGCAGAACTACATCACGCTTTGCGAATTTAGCCACTTTTTTTGTCTATTTCCGACGGCCTACAGAGAACCTGCACGCTAATTGCGTAAGTGTAACACACTATCAATCTCAATCTGAATTATTTTGAAGGATATTGCTAATCCATTGCTTCATATGTTCGGAATATGTGTCTGCTCAACAACGTAACATGACGCAATGAATGTTGTTGAACTGTCAAAATGAAAGCCATTCCTACTGTTAGTGTGTTACCCAATTACCCCGTTGGTTTATGCTTTAAACAATCTTCTATACCTACAACACTTAGAAATTTAAACAATGTACCTGAGTCTTCTGATAAAAGAATAGAATACTCTTTATTATGTACACCAAAATGTCCAAAATCCAAAAATAAAAAATGTCAAAATCCCCTTCTGCGCGACCACTAGAAATAATGAGGTGGCATATAATAGACTTTACCGCAAAATAACTAACAAGACTCCTTTTATTTTTCATCTTGCAACTAATTAAGTATCTTGTTCCCTGCGCCTTGGAATAGATAGTGTATTTTAAGCCCAAGTTGACTTAAACCAGACGCTGAGCTAGACTTAAAAAAAGTGTACACGTATATTGAATTATAGCGCAAAATTATATGTATTCCGCAACTTAGCTCCAAGTCTCCGACGCGCTTGGATGGTTGAGCGAAAAAAGGAATTAATTTTGATCCGCATCGATACTGTGTAATTATTTCTTCAAAGGTTAATACAAACTGTTGGTTAAAGATCAAGAAACCGTTACTGCTAAGGCTACCCAAGTACCCATGCCTGTTAACGTATTTCGTATCGCCTCGGGCAAGGGGTATTGTCCACCACGAGTCGCCCATAATCTTGGCTAATATAACAAATGCGAAAGTCTTGTTAGTTTGTTATTCAATAGCGTAGCAAGGTAAGGAAAGCTGCGGAGAAACCTTAAAGGCTACCTAAGTCTGTAGCACAAAGCACTTTGTATTTGCTTCCTTCTTGTTTCTCGTTATTGTTATGGTTCCGTGGTCCTTTGGCCGTGTTGCTTGAATGAGCAACCAACTTTTTCTCCGTGAGGATTTTAGTTTCATGAAAAGCAACCTGGGAATTATTGTCTAAAAGATGGGCACAGCATTTTTCTCTGTACAATATTTCCTCACAGTCGTTTATTGTTGAACAGCCTGTAATGGAGCAGTGGTGGCCCAGTGGTAATGGCCCCGACTTACGAGTTTTAGGTCGTGGGTTCGAACCCAGGCTTTACAATGTGTAAATAATTTCATCACCACTGCTCTCAAAACGGTGAAGGTAAACATCGTAAGGAAACCAGCATGTCCTAGAACCAAAAATTCGAAGACATGTGACATCTACCAAACCGCACTGGGCTCGTTTGGTAGATTACAGCCCACTCTCCTCACAAAGAGAGGAGGCCTGTGTCCCAGCATTGGGAACATTATGGCTGATTGTCTGAATCTAGGTTCAGTCAGTAGTGATGGACGTTTGCGGACAGAGATAAGCCATTACGCTCCAGGCTTTAAAAATAAACACTATCTCCGTCACTCAATCGCGCTGTTATCAATGTCAAAAACACCAGGCGAGCGGCTCCGGGATTGTGGCAAGAGTATAAAGCTCGGGCGTCTTACAAAATGGTTGTCAGTGAGATAAAATCGCGGTTTTGTGCCCATAATAGGCATGAGACTGGAAGTGGACACGACGGTGACCCGACCCGAGGCACTTGCCCTTACTATCACGACATGGAAGTGACTTTATGTCACATCTTATTGTGTACTTTGTCTTATTACCGTTTCATTATGAGGTACTGCTTCTACGTTGTAATGGCGAGTGCACGCTGATCGTTTGGTCGTGTTGTTTACGGTTTCATTATTTCTGATGTTGTAACGTAATAAAGTTCTTAAAAGTCAAATTGGTCAACAGTCGAAATCTTATGCAGAAAATTCTAGCGCTTGCATATTCAGAAGTAAGCTCGTTCTTCAGCACTAATTCGGAGCCACTTCTAATGGTTCACGGTAGGTATTGAAGTGGAATCCACGTTCTCTTCTTACTTTTATAATAAAGGTGGTAGACCCGGCGTTGTAATTGTTCATCGTTTATTTAAAAAAATATTAGGTAAGTAGCTGTTTCATACATTTTGACCGCATAGATATTGCACTTAACTATGATACATTTTTTTTTTTTTGATAAATCTTGTGCTGAATTCATGGTGACAGTTTGCGCGTCGATGTCTCAGTCACCCTGAATTTACATAAAATTAATAAATGCTAAAAAAATATAGAAAATTCCATCATTTAGTTACGTTCCTAAATGATGGAATTTTCTATATTTTTTTTTACCCGCCTTATCCCTGAAAATTCAATTTACTTAATTCAAGTTATTGCGGTGCTAAAGTCTCTTTGAGTATGCTTCGTTTAGCTTGATGTATTTTTATCTAAGCATGTTTTTCTTGAACATGCCTCATAACATGGGCACATTAAATTCAGTCATCAATCTGAACTTGCAAATGTTAATGTAAGCAATAAGTTAGTGCTAATTACATACGTAACAAACTATGAAGTCTAGTACTATTAATCAAAAGAAAGTCTACGTTATGATGATGTCATTAATAAAGTGCTTAAGCCTTAACGTCTGATTTTATTACATCAGGAATTAACTCTTTAACAGCAAGCATGCTGGCTACACTTAGTTGTGTAGCTGTATTCTGTTATAACTTAATAAGTTAAGACTTAACAGTTACGAGTTTCGGGTCGTGTTTTAAGTACAGCTTTATCTTTTCCATGGAAATAGTAAAGCATACCACAGTACAGTTTGTACTGCTGCTGGGCCGTAATCCATACTTAACATTATAAATGCGAAAGTGTGTCTGTCTGCTACCTCTTCACGCTTAAACCGCTGAACGGATTTCGATAAAATTTGGCAGAGAGATAGATTGCATCCCGGGGAAGGACATAAGATAGTTTTTATCCCGATATTCCCACGGGAAACTTATGCGGATGAAACCGCGGGGCAATGCTAGATCTCTATTAAGACACAATGAACAAAACCGCGCGAAAGCAACGCGGGATTAGCTAAGGAATTGAAGTGGTTTCGAAGTAAGGAATCATTAAATGGTCATAGTGAATCAAGCCCCAAACTGCTGTTTGCTGTTATTTGTACTGATTGTCTGCTAAAGTCGACCTTATGTAGTGCAGGCTGGCTATAAAATAACTCTGGTTGTGTTGGAACCACGTTGGAACAGTCAAGCGAATTTAGAAAGAGCTTTCAATTTTGTTTGTAAGAAGGAGTGATAATATAGCCGGAGTGTCGTAAAGACGTCTGCTTGGAATAAACGCAGAAAATATAACGTTGTATTATTTGAACACATACACCTGCTACATTACTTTTGAAATAGAGGAAACAAATTTAATATGGTTCGGTTCTTATGAAGATGTGGGAATTTAGTGCAGTGTAAGTGCAATGTTGCTGTTTCTCAAGTTCTCTACACTTTAAAAGGCTCTAAATTGCATTGAGGCAGCCCCTTGATGCACTTCGTTGGTTGTAGAATCTAATTTATTTTCACCTTTTTTGCCACTTGCGTTGTTCGTGTTCCTTCGTTGGGTTAGAATAGAATAATTATGTCGAAACAGCATCCAGTACTAATGAACCAATTCGCATTTCGATTTTGCATACTTCAATTTTATCACCTCTAAATATTCGGTTGTAGCTGTAGCAACACTGTAATTTACCGGTAGGTACTCGTTACAATATAATGACGGGACAGATGTACGGGTCCCTCGCCTCACAACAGGTGTGCACGCGCCTTAATTTTTTTATGACCCTGCTATGCTCCGTCTCGCTCTTTTGGGATAACGTCTATAGAAAGAGAGGCGACAGTTGATATCGAATAAAAATGTGTTAAATATTGTAATATTGCATGTCAACTTGTGTGTGTGTGTTTTTTATATCATCGATGATTGATGACAGTGCAAAGCTTTTAAATAATTCTTTATCCTCCTGACGTTAATATTAATTGGAACAGTTCGATCACTTAATTAATTCGCAAAAAGCAAACTTCATTTCGGAATAAATTGTCGAACAGAAAACAACATTTGCAAATAAAGGATAAAAAATTAACGCAACCTGCAAAAGTACCGCATAAATATGCCCGCTAATTAAAATTAACTTAATAAAGTGCAAACCGCATTTTCAGTCACATCATAATTACTGCTGACAGCATGTTTCGAATATTTGTGCCAGTCTCTCAAAAACCATCGGAACCCGTTCTTTGAGCAAAAAAAGTCGGTAAATTATATCGATATTATCGTGCATCGATACCGCGTGGGCCTCGGCGTGCGCTGCCCGACTCCCTGCATCGGCAGCTGTGACAGATTTTGTATTTTTTGCACGAATACACCAGACATCGATTTGCAATTTTCGTGCAAGTGGTTCCGACCTTTAATGTTCCTACCTGCTGGGCACGAAATATTTATAGTATGCATCTGCATTCAGTGTGAAATAATCCAATATTAACGACTTACCAAGTTGTGTAAACAGCTTGTTAAATACACCTTTAAGAACAGGAAATTCGTAATCACAAAAGTAACATCTACTAGCCTAGTCTACAATATACTCTCGATGTTCTGAATCGAATGATCCTATTCAGTAAGTACCTATGTAGAATTCAGCAACACTTAAACCCAGTTGGGAATAAATTTCAAGGCATTTTTACACAGGATCATCTGATGAAAGGTCCGGACGTAATATAAAAGTAAGGTTTAGGAAAATAAGCTCACATAACACTGATAGGGGCGTTCCGTTATTTTGTTTGCCACATTTACGAAATAAAATAAAAAACCTCTAGACTATTTCGAAAATTTTCGAGATGTAAGAATATTTTACGCATCAAACATATCGTAACTGTAATCGTTCTTCTGCATCGTCAACGAATTAGCACAAAATACCAAGAGCTAGTCCATTAAGATAAATTATGGTCTCGGAAAATCGCTCTGAGGTTAGCCATCAGCCAATTCGCTGCGATACCTCGATTAACTCGGTCACATGTGCCGTAAACATCTGGTTTACATCTCCAATGCCAAGTCTCCTATAACCCGAGCCTTGCAGGACATCAAAGGACATCAAATGCTCCATCGAACGGCACATAATGGCTTTCGGCCAGCAACGCGACGGAGTTACAAATCGCTTTTAATGCCGTAGTCTGCAGACTCTGAAGACAGCGGAGGTCAAGTGTTGAATATTCAGCAGGCGTTTTAAATCAAGCTTTGGTTTAATGGTGTTAGGAAGAAGTTACAGGTGTAACTTTGAGAAAAGTTATGTAGTTTTGGACGACGATGTTCCCCTCGATTACCAACAAGAGAAACGTTCTTTGTCCATAATATCCTTTAGCTTCGCCTTTCAGCCCAGTTAGTAAGCAGTAATGGCCCAGTGGTAACGGCCGCGACTCAGGAGTTGTAGGTCGTACGTTCGATCCCGGATAGGCGCTTTACTTTGTGTAAATTATTTCTTCGTCACTGCTCTCAAAAAGGTGAAGGAAAACATTGTGAGGAAACCGGAATGTCATAGAATCAAAAATTCTAAGACATGTGACATCTACCGACCTGCACTGGGCACGCGTGGTGGATTACGGCCCACTTCCTCTCACTGAGGGGAGGCCTGTGTCCCAGCAGTGGGAAGATCACAGGCTGATAATGTTGATGTTATGTTTCAGCCCAGTCTCCTTCTTTCTTCTTTCGTATACTACAGTTTTTTCTTACTGCAGCCATGAATCAACCACTTCACGATGTGTTAATTTGTCAGCAATTTTCGAACTCGACTTATTGCTCGCGCCCACTTATAAATCTTGCGCTCAATTGTACCTCGATGAGATAATTCCTTACAACTGTAACTAAAAGAAACATTTTCTGAGACCAATTACAAGCTATTACCTAACGTTGCCATGAATAAATAAGTTTAACGATTGTGATCAAGCGTGTCTGACTTTCTAGTAATCTGATGGTGGATAATGTCCGGTTATGAGCGTGGCATCAATCATCCGCGACAGGGATGGAAATCGCCGCATAATAGGCCCCTACTTTAGTGTGACCTTTGTGGACCTTCTTTTATCATGGCATTGAGGTAATCATGGATACCTGTCTATCTATTTTCGTAATGCTATAGCATAACCAGCATATAATGTTCCCACTGCTGGGACACAAGCCTCCTCTGAGAGGAAGTGGGCTGTAATCTACCACGCGGGCCCAGTGTTGGTTAGTAGATGACACGCCTTCGAATTTTTTGGTTCTAGGACATGCCGATGCCGGGTTCCTCAAAATTTTTTCCTCCAACGTTTTGAGAGCAGTGGTGGACTGGTGATGAAATTATTCACACATACTAAAATGACGACCTACAACTCGTAAGTCGGGGCCTTTACCATATATACGTATTATCGCGTACATATACGTATTCTATCTTTTCTTGCGAGAAAAACAAAAAAAAACACTGTCTACTTGTTTTGGAGGAAGGACTTTCCTTCAGGCAAACTTAGACAACTATTAGTTACAATTTGCCCGTACGTAGGTACTGTCCGGAATAAGAAGTTTCTGTGTTATAAAAAGTTTAATCCCACGAATTACGGACGGAAAAGTAAAATTTATTATTAACAGCATCAGTGGCAGTATAGCGGTGTTTGAAATAAGTGGAGTCTACTTTTAGAGAAACATTATTTTTTCTATTTGTTGGAATCCTTAACTCGCAGGCTAAACGATTAAACATTTGCTAAGCGCTACAAAATTCCATAACAATCCGGGAAACGCCACAGACGAGAATAAAAACATCCTGCAGTTGTAATTCAGTCAAGTCCTGGCAAAGTGACAGTCCTTTAAACTCTGTAACCCGAGGCGAGTCAAAACTAAAGTAGTTTATACACGAGGAGACAAAAATATGTTAGTGACATGACATGGGTGAACGGGACTACTATATCGCGCTGTACAATAAACCCTACTATATGGTGCACTTCTTGAAACTGGCGAATGGCGATTATCTACAGTATTTGGAAGCAATATACTTGGTCTATCAACTTAGGCTATCGCAGTCCTCTGCTGGACATAGGCTTCTCTTAAGATGCGGAATGCAGCACAATACCCCGATCTCTGCGTTCCATATCAAGCCTGCCCCAGCTGCAGTTTTAAAGTCCCTTTTGTCCATTAAATTTAGATGAGGGGCGTCCACTTTGCTTTTCTATTCGCGGTCCATCTCCAAATCCTCGTCTACTTCAACACTGTCATCGCTCATCAGTTAGTTAGCTACTTGGTTACGGGCATTATTATCGTCTAATACTTGTCACATAGTGTGTGCATGGCTTTAACTTCAGACGGCGGTCTAATTTAGGAGCCAAATCGTTTATTTTTATATCCCCGACTTGTCCTACCAATAAATAAACGAAAGCACCATTTTACTTTTTTTTTGTAACCTTCGTATCCTATGGATGGAAGGATGTAGGAAATGTTGGCAGTGTCTACATGAGAGATATTTATTGATTTTTATTAACATAGTATAAAGGTTCAAACTATTTAATTAAGTTCTGTATGTGTCTAGTTACAGAATGTAGGAGTGCATTATTAATATTTATGTTCATATTTGGTCTGAGAGGATGTCTATTCTTGGTTTGGTATTCAAGTAAAAAATCTTCTCACAGTTTATTTCTTATTACACAACTGAATTTTCTTAGAGTCCTATTCTGCTAAAGTCTCACCGTGAAAATTTAGGTGAAGTGAGCTGTCAATAGTGTCAATTCCTGGCACACTCACCTCATCTAAGTTTTCACGTTGAGATTTTTACAGAATACACCGGTTTTTTCTACATATTTCTTCAGTGTGTCAAAAACGCTACGCTTTACCAAGCGTAACTTTTATCAAACACAACGTAACGCATGCGTGTACATATAAAAACATCACGCGTAGTTAACGCGTTACTTAATGTGATAACGCATAAACATGCATGTTATTGTTTACATAATAGTTCAACTGAAACGAACGAGAACTATCAACTCGGAAGATGCATCGGAGTTGATTGGAAGTCACGTCATTGTGTCCACAAACTCGGAACGGACAATGGCAAGCATTGTTATGTCATTGGTTTAGGATGTAACAAGGAGCTTTAGAACCAGGATTGCACAAGATAGGTCAAATAGCACTTATTGAAGTGAAACTTCTTTACGCACCACGCTTGACTTGGGGAGTAAGCTGGCGAACGCGTGACGTAAGCGTTACGAAAAGTGTGATCGGGCGAGGCAACCGGGAGTTGAGTGGGGGATATAAGCAAGATTCAGCAGTGCGCGCGCACATTTTCTTTCTCTCTTCCTCTCACAGCCAAATACGTTACGTATATCTAAGCACAGTGCAGGCCTATTGTCTGTATCACAGTTAGGGAATGCAAATCCGTTCTGTTTTAAAATCCGGATTTTAATAACGGATTTTTGTCCCAATCCGGATTATCCGGATTTTACGGATTTTTCATGAAAAGAAACAAATCTACCCATATTAGTTTTTTAATACGATGTTTCTTATATTTGTATAAATGGATTAAAATAAAAGCACATAAAAATCAAAGCAAATGATATTTTAATATTTTTTTTACTTGGAATTATTCAAACTATCATCATTAAATACCATAATTATGGTGTTATTGCTATAATATGTACTTATTCTTATTAAAATAATCAGTCCGCAACTCGTGTGCCGAGTAACATTAGTAAAATTATTAGTAGATAAACTCTGAAGAACAAAAATAAAGTGAAATAGACTCCTTGTCAAATTATTAAACATAACATAAACAAAAGTAACAAAACAATTTAACTTCACTTAAATCAACATCAATTAATTTAATAACGTAAAAAAGCTATGTAAATAATAAGGCATCTAAAGTGCAGTCCTTCTGCAGCGAGATGTGACACAGGGAGACGTTATCCCTCCGACACTGTTCACCGCTGCACTGGAGGATGTCTTCCAAGGTTCTGGACTGGAAAGGGGCTAGCATAAATATTAATGGCGAGTACATAACTCACCTTCGGTTTGTAGTCATGGTTGAGACTTTGGAGGACCTCAGTAGAGCCCCCGAAAGAGTGGGTCTTAAAATGAACACGGAAAAAACGAAGGTCATGTCAAATGCCCATATAACACCCACTCTCATGAAGATCGGAGACGCTACACTCGAAGTCGTGGACGAGTATGTTTACCTAGGACAAACTGTCTGTCCAGTTAGGTAGGTCCACCTTCGAGAAAGTGGTCAATCGTCGAATCCGACTCGGCTGGGCAGCGTTCGGGAAGCTACGCAATATCTCCTCGTCCCGCATACCGCAGTGTCTCAAGCCGAGAGTTTTTGACCAGTGCGTGTTGCCAGTGATGACATATGGCACTGAAACGTGGTCGCTCACAATGCACCTTATTAGAAGGCTAAAAGTCACCCAAAGGGCAATGGAGAGGGCTATGCTTGGAGTTTCACTGCGTGATCGAATTAGAAATGAGGAGATTTGCAGGAGAACCAAGGTAACCGACATAGCCTGAAGAATTGCCCAACTTAGGTGGCAGTGGGTAGGGCGGGCACATTGCTCGCAGAACAGGTGGCCGATGGGGCCGAAACATTCTGGAGTGGCGACCGTGTACCGGAAAATGTAGCGTTGGAAGGCCTCCCACAAGGTGGACCGACGACCTTGTGAAAGCCACAGGAACCCGTTGAATGAAATAAACACAGAACCTTTCGAAGTGGAGGTACTTGGGGGAGGCCTATGTCCAGCAGTGGACGTCTTTCGGCTAAAATGATGATGATCTAAAGTGCTGTCGTTTAACCTGCTGAGAATTCAGTAGCACATAATTCCTGCTACATGCTCTGATTCGACGCTTGTAGGCGGAATGCACTGAAGATGCTTGTAAGCGGAATGAACGGATTAACGGAACGATCAAGGACGCCTCACACACTTGCTCGACCCACGTCCCGCGTCCCGCTCGCTCTCCCCAGAGCCGATAAACTTGACACTCGCGAGACGCGACGCGCGAACAGCGAACTCGCTCGTTTAGATTTTTTTGTTACAATTTCTTATTATTCAAAAAATCCGGATTCGATTTTCAAATCCGGATTTAGAAGTCAAGTAAAAATATGCGGATATCCGGATTTTTCGGATTACGGATAGTCCGGATTGCATTCCCTAATCACAGTGTAGGAGCAAGAGAGAGCAGTGCGCGCGCACATTTTCTTTCTCTCTTTCTCGAAGTTTCACTTCAGTCGTGTGGTCATAAGCACACTCGGCTTTTTTTGCACAGAGCTATTGGCCCGTAACTAGGGTCTAAGATCACCGACTGTTCTTAAACTGAATATAGAGATGACTCTAAGCCCTAACGAGCGGAGATCTGGAGAGGGCATGAACTCCTTAAAAATATAAACACGAACTTGTTCAAAAATTATAAATATAAATTGAATTATAAACTTTATTAAGTTCACAACAACAGAATATCGTACCTATGAAGCCCATCCTAAAAATATACTACCGGACATCCAGTATCTCGCATTATCATGCGCCCGCGCTTCGCAACTTATCGCCAGCGCGAGTGCCAGTACACATTCCTCTCTGCGGTTTGAACAAGGATAATTTGCCACGCTAAATGTCCTGGTATTAGTCTAATGTGGCTAAATATAACTATTTTATTATTTACTAGCTGTGCCCGCGACTTCGTTCGCATGGATGTCGGAAAGCAATACCTATGTCTCTTTACTACTTAATTATTTTATATTTTCTAAAATAAAAGTAGCCTATACTATTATAACATCAGCTATCTGAAAGTGAAAGTCCCGTCAAAATCGGTCCAGCCGTTCCGGGGATCAGCCGGAACAAACAGACACAAAAAAAATTAAAATTGTTTTTTTTTTTGTTATAAGTACCGTACTTATATACTTTTATTTATGCAATGCATTTAGTAAAAAAACATTTTGACATTACAAACAGACACTTCAGTTTTATTTATTTGTATACATAGATAAAATACATTGAGAAATTACATTATGTACATATATTGTATTATGATAATTATGTATTTCAATAGACAAGTAAGCAATGTCACCAACTAGAAATATACATACATGACATAATTACATAATATACAGACATTTACCTAGCAACAATTCTTACTATTCATAAATAACTTGTAACAAAGTCATGCCATGCCGTAATGTCAATATTTCGTTAGAAGACAGTTCATTAACAAATGTGACACTATGTCTAACGATATGTTCTTTTGACCAATAATGCTAGACTAGCGATAAACGCATTGAATCACGTTCTATTACAAAATAAACACTATGACGCCTAATTGGTCTAGATAGACCTAATCTGCGAGCCTTGAGGTTTCGTAATTGATTAACTAACTAGGTTTGTTTTGTACCAGTGTTGCCCCCTATTTCACTCGCGTTCGATGGAAACTTCTTGCCCTTGTCCCAAGTTACTTTGGGTCGGCGCAAAACGTTTTTTTCTTTCTTTCATTCTCCCCTGTCAACGGTCATGCTTTCATTCACTCGCGTCTCTTTCATATTATAATATAATATAATAATATTCCACAACTATCACACAATGCCATCTAGTCCCAAGCTAAGCAGAGCTTGTGTTATGGGTACTAGACAACTGATAAACATACTTATATATTTCTAAATACATACATATTATAGATAAATTACACCCAGACACAGAACAAATGATCGTGCTCATCACACAAACATTTGTCCTGGGTGGGAATCGAACCCACGACCTCCGGCATAGCAGTCAGGGTATTATTCCTCACATTATCCATATTTTCTTTGGCCTTCCAGCCAGCCTCTCCATCCATCAACACTATATACATCACTCTTTTAGTCACTTGCGTTTCCGCCCTCCAGATTACCTACCTCATGTACTCTTATAAAAAGGAGCCAATGGGTTACCTAATCCATGGTCTATCACTCTATCTGACTGCCAAAGTTCATCTAAATCTGCTCAGCGTTTATGCGTAATTGTGTGAGCAGTAAGCTGAGATTTCCGTGTAAGACAATCCCACTGTTCCTATTGGTCAAGCAATCTCGCCCCGTACCATCAATCATCATACCCTGCACCACATTTAACGGCAAAAAATCTGTCAAATATTGGCCGTCTTTCTTTATATAATTACCCCTATAACGCTAGGTCGTTTGGACCAATACTCAATCAGTGATAGCAAATGTTTGCCCATGTCTCTTGCCAATATACGTCCTATCCTCCCATGTTAAATTTGGGTCCATTACTTTTAGCTAGTTATGACAAAACTTCTCGAGTCTTATATAGTCTTCAGGTGAACAGAACGATCATGTATGAGTTGTATGGCTATCGTAAACTGCAGCGGAGGTCATAAAAATTCTCCACACAGCATTTAGATCTCTATTCTCGTTATGATGTTTGAGACAAACATCTGGGAATGCGTGTGACCAAATTATATTGCTTTGTATGGACTATGGAATGAGTCAGAATTTTTTACATGTGTAAATACTAAATTGTATTTAGTGTAACAAAGTGTTATTATGAATGAAAGACAACATATTTTGTTTCAACATCATTGCTGTGCAGTTCATCATGTGAACTTGCCTTCTACATCATCCTTACATAGTATAAAACAAAGTCGCCAAAATGTCTGTACGCGCATAACTTTCGAATGACTGCAGTGAGATCATTTAGAGAATTTATTCCGGAAGGTTTATGAGTATAATAATTTAATATTAAACTTACTTACCTATAATAAAGAAATCGCGATGTTTTGTCAAGTAATAAAAACCGTGCGAAGCAGGGGCGGGTTGCTAGTTTCCAATAAAGGTGCATGACGCTAGACTAACAGGTTGAAGCCCATCTCAATAGACAAGTTCTTATCACAAAGATGTTGTCCCCCTCTAGGAACAGGAACAAAACGCCACGTGCTCTGATCCTTTACAAATCCCTCGTGCATCTTTATAAGTACCATGTGCGTTTTGAGTACTACGGACATGACCTTTTCGAAGGCCATCAAGTAAATTATATTCTTGTCTTGCCCATCTGAGAGTAAAAAGGGAACGCCAAAAAAGTTATGTCCGCAAAAAATATTGTGCACCAGCTGCTCATCAATACTTGCAAGCAGCTTGAAGATCGGGCAGCCGAAAAATTCTGAGAAATAAAGGCATTCAGATCGACATTAATGACTTTGAAAGTCTGAACATATACAAATTACACAAATAACTATAATTGAATACCGCTCAATCAATAACAAAAAGCAAATAAAATGGCGATTGAAACACATCAATAGATTCAATTACCTAATTCAGCCCTTATTCCCATTCAAATGAATCAATCTTCATTACACGAACATACAATATAATTTACTGTGAAAATAAATCATTCTACTAATGAGAAATTGATTCTAAAAGTATTTTTATGGGCTCTAACCATTGATGTA
The DNA here is from genome assembly GCA_947508005.1 of Amphipoea lucens. Classification (NCBI taxonomy): domain Eukaryota; kingdom Metazoa; phylum Arthropoda; class Insecta; order Lepidoptera; family Noctuidae; genus Amphipoea; species Amphipoea lucens. The sequence goes on along the minus strand of OX382373.1, from coordinate 5,898,126 downwards.
CATCAATGGCTCTAACGTTACTTTTATAAATAAACAATTGAACATTCCTGAGAATCCCCAAGACAAACTGTATGCATGCAGGTGCTGCATACTGGAGAACAATTATTTTGTTGCTGTACATTTTCCTGGTACTAAAATTAACACATTTATCCTTTACGGACATGATGAAAGATGAAACGACATAACAAGCCTATTCTATGTTAAAATTAATTTATTTGCTGATAATTTGGCCGCAAATCTGCCCTTCATCACATCCTGGGCGTATTGACCTAAAACAAATCGAGTCCAAATTATGGATAATAAATTGTAATTACACACGTGGTCAGGACGTTGACCCGTATGCCCGAAATTGTAACCCCCTCGGCGAACACATGGGTTTGCTCAGGCTTAGACTGTGTTTGCACATAACTAGAGTACGTGGTTATGGTCGGGCTATTGATAGACGTATGTAGTTACGCTTTGTAGGTCAATTAACGTCCTATATTGATTGTAAACTATTGCAAGGGCGTATTTGTTTGCCCAACGAGTACTTATTGGACTCTGATCGATTATAAACAAAAACAGCAGTGGAAAGCCTCGTTCTTACAAGGTTTCTAACACAGTTACGAAAAATGATCTCTTTATGATTGGAGTTTTGTAAAAAGATTTCCAACGACTGGTCTGTTGCGATACTCACATTCCAGAATTCCAGATGCAAACTTATCGTAATATAGAAAAAGGCGATCGAGTGCGTCCTACATTCGGATGCTCATCCAGTAGGGCACGTGCAGGGTACCTACTAGAAGCGTCCACAAACTATAGGAGAGCTCTCGACGTCATTTACGAGCGCCATCACGAATGGAGCTCCGGTTGACTCGTCAATTCCAGTCCGCTTCAATTCGGAAACGAGATCTTTTGCAATTGGGTTAGCTACCCTGTGATATTTGGAAAACGTTTTTAGGCATGTATGAAATGCTAACGACCATCGTTTCAGGAATAAAATTATAGTTAATAACGTAATTTTACTTAGTTTTTTACTGAAACAAGAAATACTAAGCGTTACTAATAAATACCCAACGCGATACAAATTATAGTAACTTTTATGGCTGGTAATATAATCTTACATCATCCTAACTAATAATATAAATGCGAATGTAAGTTTATTTGTTACGCTTTCACGCTAAAACGGCTGAACGGATTTTAATGAAATGTTGGCACACAGGTAGACCATGACCTGGGCCCTTACCCAGTCCTTACCCATCTGCGATCCAGGATGAAAGTAGCCTATGCCCTTACATAGGCTACTTTTATCCTGAATCGCAGATGAAGTCAGGGGGCAACAACTTGTAAGAATAAAGACTTAATTACCAGAGAAAAAATGTACTGTCGTCAATCTGAAATCTCCTTGAAACATTGTAACTTCATTGTTTCAAAAACACTTTCGTAGCAATTAATTCGTTAATTAGTTCATCTGGAACAAACAGTAAAAGCAGTTGTAATTAATTAATTACACTAAGTTTTTCTCCGCGATTCAAATTGAATTTGAAACGATTTCGCTCTGCAATGTAGAGCAGAATCTCACTAAGTTGCTATGCTGGCTCGAACAGTAGTCATTGTATCTACAAAGCTTTGTTCATGTCTCAATGTAATGAATCGTAAAATGCTTCTCATTCGTGTATTAAAAGTAGCTGGTTGCTACCAATTCGGGATGTGTAGTCTCAACAATCAACAGAGTGATTTGGCAATTTTTTTCAAACATCTCATTGGTGGTGTCGCTTTCATGTACTTAATTAATACGTTGTTACTTTGTTAGTGTAATTATCTTTAAGTAGGTACAAGCTTTTTGTAAAGATACTTGGGGTACTTATCTTTTTTTATAATTTTCTTTTCATTGCCATAAATTACCGCTATGACAAGTGCCACTGTGGTGCCACCACATCGGTCGATCATACTTCATCAAAGTTACTTACGATATTTTTTCTTCCAACGCTTACACAGCCCGCTACTTAAGTGTTTAGTATTACTCAATCTAAGGTGTTTAAAACTGTCGTGAAATTGTGTGTAATAGAATGGCCCACGTCACGTGGCTCAAAAGTCCCGCTCGATGGCCCATAGTAATGGCTGCAGACACGCAACCTCCTCTATCTTACTATTTTACTACTACGAATCTATACTTCCGAGTATGCGGGCTAATTGTTACGTCAAACTGTTTTTGCTATCTTCGATTTTAATGATCCTCTCTCTTACACATATTATTATACCGTTTATTTGTTTTTTCGTGCACATCACGCGTAGTTTGCTTTTTGCGCATCAACGTGATCTTTCATTGCAGCCATTCTAAAGTTAATGTTCGTGACTTTTTTAGACACTTCATTAGATCTTTTCAGTAATCCATTAAGTAGGTGTATCGACGTGGCTTGTTTTTGTTTGTTGATTGACGAACATGACAGTGTGTCGACGGGTTGACAGTAGAATGGATAGGCTAGGAAAGCAGAGGTGTATCGTTTGCTTGTTGATGTTGTGTTGCGGCTCTTTGCAAATACCTTGTATGCTCCCACAGATCGTGGTCACATGCCATCTACGTAGTGTTGTTTCGAAAAGCTGCGGATTTTCTCACATGTTCTGTATTTGTCCACACATAACAGTTTGTTTCTCTGAGCTCTCGTGTGTTTAGACTATTAATGCTATGGTAATGAGTTGTTACTATTTCTTAAGAATGATTGATGAAGCTGTACGCTTGTGATGGTTTTACACTTTGTGAACATGGACACTATGTAAGTATGACAATATGTGTTTTTAGCCCTTGTTTGTTACACATCTATACTAATATTAGAAAGAGGTTAAATTTTGAGTCTCATATAATCTAGGGGAACTACTGATTCGATTCCGAAAATTGTTTCACTAATGGGAAAGTTACAGTATTGCCGAGTGTCATATGATATATTTTATGTTATTTAAACAAGAAATTTCACGCAGACGAAGTTGCGGGCAGAAGCTAGTGGTATTATCATAGAAAAGTGTCCCCACTTTGTTTGAGTAGACTTGGATCTTATTTCAGACACCATTGAACACAAACCAAACATACTCGTTATCGGACATTCAAATACATGCAATTGTATATTTATAACACATAATATTATGAGAGGTGTTGCTGAAATAAACAGTGCAGCTACTTAGATACTAAATGCTGTGGTTTTCTTTCCTACATTATTATTGAATACGGTACCTACCTTCCTGCGCGATTCCATACATGGGAATTAATTTCGCTACTCCATCATTTTGTATTGCGCGGTTAGTCCTAAGTCCTGATGCCCAAAAACGGGTCGCTTTGTTTTGCCAATCGCATAATTTAAACAAAGCTGTCAAAGCTGTAAGCATTCATTTTTACAAAAGTACATAAATTGTCCCAAAATATTTCAAAATTCTTTCAAATGTAAGTCCTCTTTTAAGATGCGTTGTTTCTTTTTAGGGTACCAATTTGAGGGTAGAGCAATCTTGACCCCAAACACCATAAAAGCAGCCCAAGGGGGTAATTTGCTTCGCAAACGCTTTGCATCCCCTTTAGCGACGCATCTAAAGGAAACGAGATTGTTTTAGGTTGCAATAAAATATTATCAGATTTTGAAACATGTTATTTATTTATTTATTAAAACTTTATGCACAAGTAAAAAAATACTGTACGAAGGCGGACTTAATGCCTGAGGCGGGTCCATATTGGCTCAACTAAAGTTCTTTACCCGAAATTGTTCTTCCTAACGATTTGTAATCCGAATGATCACTCTTCCTAAAATTTTTCATCCTAAAGTTTTCATTCATACTATTTGTAGTGCTACCGGCGATGTTCATAATACTCATGTTTCCGAAAATTGTAATCAATAATATCATTAATGTAAATATTTTAAACTCCTACTGTTTTTTATCATAACGCTTTTATCCCTAAACATAACTACCATAATATTTTCATGGCCTGGGAGTTTATACGGGTAAGTAATATATGATATAATTACAAAACCTCTAATATTTACAAGATATAACAACTGAACCTATAATTTTATTTGATATAATGATCAGTTAATATAATAAACGATTGATATAATTTTAATGTAACTAATTTCTATAAGAATAACAGACAATATAAAATCGTTTGATATACCACTCAATAGACATAAAACCTATAATATGATAAACACTTTTTTTTTCATCCTATGTCGACGGAGCCCCGCTTCGCGGGGCCCCTATTTCTGTGTAAAGGGTTTAAAGTAACCTAACCAAACCGAACCTCGGGGTGCCCTTCGCTCATTTTTGCATCCTATGTCGACGATCTAAACAAAAAAGATATGACTTTGAATAATAGTGTAAAAGATGGTTATGTTGAGAAAATATAGGAAAACAAATAAAAGTATAATAGATGTTTATTGCTACTGACATTATGAAGTTTAATGATTCGGAATTATGAACATTAGAGACAGAGTAGTTAGGAATTGTGATTGTTAGGATGAAAAATGTTAGGAAGAACATTTTCGGATTTCCAATTATCGGAGTTGAAAATTTAGGTGAACTTTGGCGCACCCGCCTGAGGCATTTTCTACCAGTCAACCTTAGGGTGATGCAGAGACAAAACATGGCGTGGCATGTTGCGTGTTTAAATTAAATCATTTTTCATTGCTACAGGGTTTTTAGGACTTTATTATTTTATCTGCATTGCTTGAAGGAACAAATATCAATAAACATTTTGATCTGCTGCTGCCTGACAGATGGCAGTTTTCTATTGATTCCTAGTCCTACTTGTATCTTTAACAAGCGCTATTACTTTGTTTTCGCTTAGCGTTCTTTATGACTTTATTCTTTTTTTCTCGGCTCCCAAGGGTCCTAGCGTGATCTGACGAATCCTGTCGGCCGTTTTTTAAAAAGCTAGGTCTGTTACCACTTCCTGCACTTTATATATACGCAATCTGTAACTTTGTCTACAGTAATAAGGGATTGTTCAAGAAAGCTTATGAAGTAATCCCTCGTCCAAAGGATCCACACAGACTTGTAATAAAGGATACTCCAAAATCAGCCAAGTATGCTAAAAGCTGCTTTGTGATGTGTGTACGCATTTACAACAAAATCCCGAAAGAATTAAAATGTTTAAATAATTTAAATTCATTTAAGAACAAACTGTATAAATGGCTGAATGGACATAATTTCTATGACATTAATGATTTCTTTGACATAAAATTATAACATTATATTGACCTATTAATTTGAAATAATGTTGTTTTGACCTAATAATTATTTTGCATGCAATTGACACATATTCTGTGTAGCTAAACATGTGAACATTGTATTTAAATAAGACTAACACCATTATACCATGTTTAAGGCAAATAAAGACGTATCTTATCTTATCTTAAATAGCCTATAGCCTTCTCCAAGAATTAGGAAAAAGAAGAAGAAAAAGAATTTTTCAAATTCGACTGGTCGTTTCAAAAAGTAGCGCGTTCAAACAAACAAAGTATTCAGCTTTATTATTAGTATATAGATACGTATAGATAATATCAAATGCAAAAAGATTTTTTCAAATCCGACTGGAAGTTCAAGAGGAAATAAACTCTTCGGTTTTATTATTTGTATCGATTAGCAAGTACCTAATCATTGGGTTCATTGATGAATTATCAAAGAAAAAATAATAATCTTTGCTACCACTACTATTTGCTCAGCCAATAGATCTATAAACACCAAATCAGTTATTTGTTTTGTCTAGTTCGTTTCTGGGCTTCGTTAGACTTGTTTGCGTGTTAAAACAAAGCGGTTTATGTTCTGGTGGTGTACGTAGCTTGGCCGTTGACCTCTGATCCAGGCTTGGAAGTGATCCAACTTAACGTTTTCGGGTAACCGAGCTCATTCTATGCTGAACTGACACAAAGGATGTGATGATTATGGATAGAATGTTAATATTCACTTGCCCGAAGGTATGACAACCAGTCTTACTAAGAGGTATCGTATTACCCAGTAACTGGGTTGTGAAGGCTCCAGATGCATCCGGTTATACTGGAAGCCGACCCCAACATAGGTGAGAAAAGGCTAGGCAGATGAAGATGGTCTTATTTACTTGCAGAAGCTCCATTTATTTTGTAATGTCAGTAACAATGCCGGCTATGAAGACAGTATGACTCAAAAGATAAAAGTCCCGAGAGCACCGTTTTCTTCCTCCGTATGACGTAATCGATCCCGGTTTCCGACTTCCTTTTGCACCGGGTTGACTAGGTCAAAGCGTTTCCTACCGACATACTCCTCGCATAACATACATACTCGTACGTACACTGTACAGTCACCAAAAGAGAAAAGTAACCAGGATCGACGGATATAGTTGAAGTTTAGTAAGAAATTGATGGATGTTTTCGAATGTAATTTTATGTTTACCCGACTACGGCGAAGCAAAAAGGAGGGTTATGATTTTGACCGGTATGTGTGTATGTATGTTCATCTGTTCCCTCATAACTTCTAAGCTACTTGTCATAATTGGACAAATGAGGTATCGTTGGAAGCGTCTTGATTGTCCGCTGGTTATAGGCTATATGACGTCGCATTAAATTGAATATGGCACCCTCTAGCCGTCTAGCAGACATAAAGTCATGATCTAAAAATTTTTTTCTTTTTTATTGTTTCGTATTTGGTATCAAATGAAAGGGCTTAATTAACACATTTCAAAAATATAAATATTACTGAAATATGCCCCAAAATAATTAAATAAAAAAAAATAAGTTTAAAAACTAAAACCCGACTACTGAAAAGGATGAAACAAGAAAGTACCTTCCCATGGTCGCATGCCGCTGTACTAACATACAAAGCTAGGGCAACATTCGATCACGGGAAGGTACTTTCATGTTTCATCCTTTTCAGTAGTCGGTTTTAGTTTTTAAACTTATTGTTTTATTAATAGAAAACATCCATCGATTTCTTACTAAACTTCAACTATATCCAACGACGCAAGTTACTTATCTCCTTTGGTGACCGTACCTACATAATATGTTCAAGTAGGTCGTGTCCATGAGCCTTATCTTTAACTTGACCGTCAGTTTGGGTCCTGTTCAAACGTTCATACTACTGCCTTACGGCTCTGACAATGACACCATGTGGTTAGGACCGTGTCCCAACAATTCTGCAACCATTCAGACCCATGTGAAGTGCCTCTAGTGTGTTTTAGTGATACGATGGAGATAAGTCTTTACCCAACGTAAGGAAATCGTGCACCCGTGCAGACGCTCACTCAATTTGTGGGCGTGGAATATGAGTCAAAAGAGTGCTGATATCGCTTGTAAGGTGTCTGGTGTCTTTGCGTTGCGGAAATCGAATGAAGAAGACATGCGACTTTTACTTAGTGTTGGGTATTTATTTAAATATGTATTTTTATGTTTTCTATTTTAATCACAAACTAACTATATACACTAGATACTAAAATAAATGACTAACTAACTTACAATACAAATATATAAAAATAAAAAACAAAGGACACTTAGGCGTCGGAGTATTCATCCGCATCGCTGTCATCCGGAAACGTGCCCAGAAGACTGGCAGCATTGCCACGTTGAATGGCAATATTAATTCTTTGGCCAAAGACCGACCCAGCCCTCTGGTCACGTGAAATATCGACCAGCCGGCGAGAAATTTCCTTAAAAAGGAGACGCGCGCTCGTGCCCCATGACCCGAGCGTTTCGACCCCAAACGGCTCAAAGCTGTAGTTGCCCATAAGGTTACAGTATTTGCGCCGCTTGAGGGTCTCAGCAGCTGCAGCAGCGGCGCCAGCACAGCCCGCATTAGTATTTTATTTACTAGTATTGGAACACCAACATCAGCAGCAGCGAAAGACGCCGCTGAGAGGAAGAGGGTGAAGTACGCACCGTTGATGGACCGTTACCATTTTGTGCCCATTGCTGTCGAGACCATGGGTGCTTGGGGCACTGAGGCCAGGAAGCTCATTAGTGAGATAGGGCACAAGCTTCATGAAAAAACGGGTGACTCCCGCTTCGGCTCGTTCTTGGTGCAAAGGTTAGCCATTGCCATTCAACGTGGCAATGCAGCAAGTGTTTTGGGCACCTTTGCGCCGGGAACAGTTAGGGGCGGGTTATTTGACTAATTTAGACGTGTTGTTGGAAAACTATTTTAACTTGACACCAACATTAAAATTTAAGTTATTATGTTATCTGTGGCAACACGCTTCATTCCAACTGTGACACTGGTCGAATACACACGTAACAATTACTTGACCGCCGTTTTATTTATTCTTCTTCGGCAGCAACGCTACCAGCACCTCATCAGCACCCACCACACTATTACACCGCTACACACTTACAAACATACACAGTTGAAGAAGTAAGGTTTTTTTCTCTACATTACGATTAAATCGACAACATAGCAATATCGGCGCTATGGTGTAGGCAAAAAGTCTTTATGCATCAAAAAGCTCAGATAATTTGATATTCGTGCAGAGAATCAGATATTTGCGTGTTATGATGCATTCTTCTTTGTATCGACGTGAGGTACTCGACGGAAATTGCTCATTGCCCCACACTTTTAATGACTACTTCCCTAATGAAAGCTTAATGAGTCCGCATGTGTGGAGAGGAATTGTTCACAATAATTAAGGTTTTTTTTATTGGTGTTGCTATTCTTGTATCATTGGTATATGGACTTAGATCGTTTTGTGGAAATATTTACCGAGGCATGGTTATTCCAAAAATATTGTTTTTTTTTTTCTATTCCTTGTTCATATCGTTCTTCAGAGTCAGACAGCCTATTAAATGACCAATAATGGGGTTCATTATTCCTTGGCGCCCCTTCGTACAAACGACGGTAATAAATTATAATTTTCTTCCTCGCGCCACCTACGCATACCAGGTTTATCCCTCATTTCCTGGCGTTCAACATTTCTGCGTAATCCTGCAATGGTAGTAGAAAGGAAAAATAATTCTTGTTTCATATTAAATTCCCCGGCAAACAACATGAAGGATAAATATGTCTTATATCAGACCTGAAATAGGTAGGTACTTATGGAGGAAATACCTTTTAGGTCTAGTTAGAAGATATCATTTGTTTATTATATATTTTTAGCCTATGTTGTCCCACTGCAGGACTTTGGCCTCCTTTTCCCCTACAATAATTTAGGTAAGTACTGTAAGAAGAAGAAAATATTTTTAAACATTATACAACTAGGTACTAAACTAAATGACTAACTAACTACATAAATAAATACAAACATAAAAGGACACTTACTACAAATAGAAAATGCATCATGCATTCACACAATGTCATAATCATAACATTTCCTCATAGCTACACCAAAGTCGGATATCCCCCAAAAATAACGTTTCATAAATATAAAGTAATCCTTCCGCACATTGTTTCAATCATATTCAAATCAATACGTTTATAAGCACACCACGACCGGGAACGTTCGGAAACACTGATTCGCGTGACATAATCAAATTATAAAAAAAATAGAAATACGTTTTGAATCCCGCTATTTTCCGGTGCCCGCCCAAAATGTCGCGGTGACCAAATTTTAATAATATTTTTGCTTAATAACTGTGTAATGAAGTTTTAATGGATGCACGTTGACATATCGTGCATTTAAATATGTAGGTAGTTTGCGAATTTCCTGCACGTGTGCCAATTGTGAGCCGTGTCGGTATTCCTCATTTATAAATGTCACTAGTCTCCATAACAATATTTTCGCAGTAGGTACCTATTCATTCTATACAATCAATATTCATATTCTGTTACACACTATAATTAACCTGAATCCTGAATCTATGCGGAAAATAGTGCGAATAATTAGAATAATTTCTGATTCTGAATGATGCCTCTAACTCTACATACTGACCTATTTATAAAATCAATTACGTCTGTGGCAATGTGGCAGAAACAGGCAAAAATATTTTTTTATTAATTATATAACTATTATAAATTATAATTACTCCGTAAGAAAGAAAAGTTTTGAGTATGCATGTCGATGGCTATAAGAGTAGGGGAAGACCAAAGAAACGATGGATGGACTGTGTGAATGATGATATGGTTAGAAAGGGGGTGACTACCGAGATGACGACTAATAGAGAAGTATGGAAGAAAAAGACATGTTGCGTCGACCATAAATAATTTAGGATAAAGGCAGGTGATTGATTATGAATTACTCTGTAGTCGTTGGATGCCTATAGGAATAATTTCAATACTATCCGATGTTGAAAACAAAATTTTATGTATAATTAAACAATTTAACATCGCTGACATTGTCATTTCCTACTGAAGTGATAACATTATCCTGAAATCCGTATCCGTCAGGAAGTTACAATATTTTTTGGATTTTGGTCGCAAGTTTGTTGCTCGAATACTTAAATAAAAATATTTGCGTAGGTAATGCCGGTGTATCGTGAAATACGCTCCATGTAAAATACTGTGTATTCAGCTACATCCGGTTAGACTGGAAGCTGACCCCAACGTAGTTGGGAAAAGGCTATGCAGATTGCTAAAATATTTTTTTTTTTAGATTACATTCATTTTGAAAGTGTTTCCACCTAGGATTCATAACGCCGGCGCCATCCGTAGCATCAACAAATATCATACCGTATGCTGAAAGGGTGTGATACTTCCTGGCCGCGCCACAGTGGAAAATTAAAGTAACACGTTTCTAGATAAATTGTACCCTTTATGTACTTCAGGGTACATGTAGTAAAAAAAATTGTACCTCAAAGAATAATGAAATATAATGAAGTTTTGGTGGCGCGGCTGGGAAGTATACTTCCTGGCCGCGCCACCAACACAAGGCTATAATTTCTAAAGTAGTAAAACTTTCAAATCTCTTTATAGCGTACGGAAAAGAACAATTTTGGTACAATTCTTTAGTGTGCACTATGTCCGCGTACGCCTAATAGTTTACGAAAACCGTGGTGGCGCGGCCAGGAAGTATACTTCCCAGCCGCGCCACCAAAACTTCATTATATTTCATTATTCTTTGAGGTACAATTTTTTTTACTACATGTACCCTGAAGTACATAAAGGGTACAATTTATCTAGAAACGTGTTACTTTAATTTTCCACTGTGGCGCGGCCAGGAAGTATCACACCTGAAAGGAGCTCCTTACTAAGTGAAGTTATTTCTCGTTGAAAAATCGATCTCCGCCCGGAATGTCATCTAAGAAGTAGGGCAGACTCGATTCCTTTCTGCATCAATATACATTCTATACTTATATCATTTTTAGATATCGATACCCATCACGTCTGCGGAGTGTCGCTAGCTAAATTAATTTGACCCTGTATACTAACCCCCTTATTCATAAAACTTATCAAACCTATTTTAGTTAAAATGGGGTTTGTCTCTTTCTTACACACAGAAATGACATCGAGACAGATAAAGACAAACGTTGTATAAACCTATTTTAGCTAAAATAGAGATAAAACAGGATTATGAATAAGGGGGTAATAATAAAGCTGAAGAGTTTGTTTTTTTGTTTAAACCCTCTAATCTCGGTTGGATTTGAAAAATCTTTTTGCATTTGATAGCCCAATTCTTGCGGAAGGCTATATGTATAGGCGACTAGCTGCGACCCGCGGTTTCACGCGCGTAAGTGTCGATCCCGTGGGAATATCTGGATAAAAAGTAGCCTATATGTTAATCCAGGGTGTCAGCTACCTCCATGCAAAATTTTATCAAAATTGGTCCAGCCGTTTATAATAATAATATTCCACAACTATCACACAACGCCATCTAGTCCCAAGCTAAGCAGAGCTTGTGTTATGGGTACTAGACAACTGATAAACATACTTATATATTTCTAAATACATACATATTATAGATAAATTACACCCAGACACAGAACAAATGATCGTGCTCATCACACAAACATTTGTCCTGGGTGGGAATCGAACCCACGACCTCCGGCATAGCAGTCAGGGTCACTAACCACTAGACCATCAGGCCTGTCCTGGCCTGTTTGAGCGTGAAGAAGTAACAAACATATAAACACACACACTCACAAACTTTCGCCTTTATAATATTAGTGTGATAGTGTGATTGTGACTTAACATCACTTTAGGACCCTTAGCAGCCGAACAAAAACAAAAAGTCAGAAAGAACGCTAAGCAAAAACGAAGCAGGAAGGCGATGCGATGCGATGTAGTTTCACGCGGTTGAAGTTGCGGGCACAAGTTAGTAAATGATTAAGTGGAACAGGTACTTACATTCTAAAACTATTGCAGTATTCACCACTATCTTACTAAACAGTTCTGACCTAGTTCTCCGCTTACATACATATTTTAACAACCACTCAATTTGCCAAAACCTCCCGAAACTTCACTACTAGGCTAATTGAATATAAACACAGCAGTTGTCTGATATTTTGGCTGAAGTGACGACCCAGGGCCCAAGACGTCAAGTTAGCAATTTCAAATCATAGCAACTGGCTGAAAATGTTTCAAGCAAGGGCTTGAGGCAACTTAATATGATGCAGCTTCTGAATAGCAGGAAATCTTCTTCTTATTTCTTATTAGCCTGTGACGTCCCACTGCAGGGCAAAGGCCTCCCTACTCTCTCATTAGAGAGTAGAGGTTTAGGCAAATTAACCCACCGCGCTTGTCTAGTGCGAGTTGGTGGGTGTACAGTGGACCGCCTGACTGGGTCCGTGGGCGCCGCCTTTGACGTGCTAGATGTTCATCAGCCGCCGCCCTGAGTTGATATCCTGCACTAATATCGACTGTTCCATCCGAGCCTATTCGGGTGTATTTATTCCATAGCCTACAGGTGGCGTTCTACATTTAGTTCAATACTAAATGCACGACAGTTTAAAGTCATATCGAGAAATCTTCTATACATAAAAATAAATAAAATTGAAGTGTCTGTTTGTAATGTCAATATAACAGCTTTTTACTAAATGCATATGAAAGTATGTATATATACAGTACTTATAATAATTTTTTATTTTTGTCTATAATAATATGCCTGTCTGTTCCGGCTAATCTCCGAAACGGCATTTTCACGGTCCGATTTTGACAGGGCTTTCACAGGCATATAGCAGTTGTTATATAGAGTAACTTTAGTGTAGAAAAGAATTAGGGACCCGCGCAAAAAAATGAAAACCGGAAATCCACGCGGGTGAAACCGTGGGCAAAAGGTAGTCTTTAAGACTATGTAGAACTAGCAGCGCCCCGCGGTTTCACCCGCATCAGTTTCCCGTGGGAATATCGGGATAAAAACTATCCTATGTCCTTTCCCATCACTCAAACTATCTCTATACCAAATTTCATCTAAATCGGTTCAGCGGGTAACAGACAGATAGACAGACACACTTTAGTATGGATGGATAGTATTTTGGAACTGGTAATATCAGCACTTCGCTAAACTGAACAACAACTCGATCCAATATACCAAACGGTCTGAGGCGAATTCGGAAACTCAATATTGATCAGCCAGTATCAGAATATTTACTAATTAATTATCAGAATCTGTAATAATTATGTACTCGATAGTTGGAACTGCAGTATCGGATTTACAGCCAGAGCCATACATTATGTACCTACGTAATAATTATGGTCTATTTGTTTAAAGAGAGCGACCACAGTGAAATTTAAATTGAATGTAAATACTTAATGATTACTTAAACAAAGTGAGCAGTGGTGGCCCAGAGGTAACGGCTGCAACTTACGAGTTATGGTCGTGGGTTCGAATCCAGACAGGCGCTTTACTTTGTGTAAATTATTTCATCACGACTGCTCTCAAAACGGTGAAGGAAAATGAGGGAACCGGCATATCCTAGAATCAAAAACCTCTACCAACCCGCACTGGACCCGCGTGGTGAATTACAGCGCACTCCCTCTCACAGAGAGGAGGCCTGTGTCCCAGCAGTAGGAACATTATAGGCTGACTAGCAGCGCCCCGCGGTTTTACTCGCGTAAGTTTCGATCCCGTGGGTATATCGGGATAAAAAACTATCATATGTCCTTTCCCAGGACTCAAACTATCTCTAAGTATACCAAATTTCATTTACGTTCAGTGGTTTAAGCGTGAAAAGGTAACATACAGACAGACAGACAGATTCGATTAATCGAGTCTGGTTTAACCACGTTAGGATCGGTGCAATTCATTAATTCATTAGTATGGATTATGCTAAACAAAGTGACGATTTGGTGTTAAGAGCAGCCCGAAGTAAGAAATGGTTCCCAATTCATTGACAAAGCTGCTGTAACTTAGAACTTTCGACAGCAAATTGTATATATTCCACGCCTCTACCCTAACCGCACCGAAATCAAAGTCAGTCTAGTTATATAAGTGGAATATTTCCACATTGTGAACTTCAGCGCATCAGCGCAGAAACTCAGTTAAAATATATGCCGGAGGCTCGAAGCGCCACGATAGAAAACTCAATTTTGATAAACGTTACCGGTGAAAATATTCCCATCCCGATGCGACCTGGTTACCGCTACGGGGAAATTATTGATATTTGATATCACAATACTGCGATGGGATTACGTGTTTCTGAGAATACTTCTTTATACCTTCAACGATAGCTGTTTGTGCATGAAAGTTGTTAGGACTTTGTTGTGGGTTCATAAATAAGGCACCTTGCTGCTACGTTAGGAAGATTAATGGACATATTATACGAGGGGTGCATAAGGGCGTAGGGTTCCCCTGGTCGGATTTTGGAAACTGTAATAATCGAACCCTAAAACACTGCTTCACCGGCTTCGCGAAATTAATTTTGACGGCTCCCAGAGCAAATCTATTAGTTGCTATGAAATAATGGGGTGAATTCTGATTAACTAACACATTTTGCCCGTCTTAATTTTATCCTAGGTATTAAATATGCCTCAGTAGCAATCAAATCAGTTCCAATAAAAAGAAATTCATCCACCGTAACCACAGTAACGTTTATGTCCAATTTACGGAAATTGATCGTATTGTTTTGCCCATAATAACAACAACAACAAACAATAAATAAAGTCCCAAACCTGTATTAAGACAAAAGCACTTATGTGATTATTTCCTTTTCAGATCTTGAACGATGAGACGGCCGTAACGAAGCTAATTCATCGCGACACGTATCAACCGAGCAGGTGGGTTCGAGGGTGCGTTACGTCTCGGTTACGTAACACCTGCTTCTAAGAACAACTCATTTGTTATCTGTGGCACGTTCGCAATCAGCCTCTTTTAGAATTGACCGTTTTTTTAAACTCGATAATGCCTTTATTGTTATTAATGGAGACTTTTAACTTTGATAACATTCTAACCAGGTTACCATTCTAGGATATTGTTGAATAAATCAATAAGTTTATACTGGCCGCATACCGCGATCATCACTGACGTCAATGAAATGGAAAAGGACTCAGGAATGCGACATCGCATTCCTGAGTCCTTTTCCACTTCATTACATTACATTTACAATCGCAAAAGTCCCTTATTTGAATATTCGCTCCATACTCCATACATGAACTTGCATGCCCTTCTTGAAAACAAAGGTCCTGGTTAAAACTTCGCCTATCACCCATCGATACGGTATAAGGCCCAGAACTCAATGCATCAATAGGGCCATACTGGCGACTACAATAAACAATAGGCTGATTGTAATTCCGGATGGCACGTCTTGAGGAAGTTGTACTAATGTCGCGGTGACGGCGGAATCCATACTTCTTGTCATCGTCGACATACTCTTTAGCGCCCACCGCTATGGGAAATAACTTCCGTTCGATTATTTCTAAATGGTTTTGTGGTTTGTCATGGGAATGTTTTCATTAATTGTTTTTTTATTGTGACCGCCATAAATGTATGAACTGAATTAAATGGAGTTGTTTAATGGAATGAAGAAAAAGCTAATGCTAAAATACTTATAAAAATATAAAATGCGTAAAGGATACAGTAAACAATAATTTAAGGAAATAATCCATATGACGAGGGGTCAATGTAGTTACCTAAATTAGAAACCGATAATTAGGTATATTTGGCATTTTCCTTGTTATTGTTATGTTGATGGAAAATCCCTCATCGGATGACCGATAGATACCATGGATACAGGAAACCTAATGTAAGTAGCGTATTTTTTTAAATTTGTTTTTTTTTAAGTGTAAACTTCTTTAGCGGCGTTGCACACTTTTTGTATGGGGAAAAAATGTTAAACTCGCGTCAGGACACGTGACCGTCAGGAGAGATTCCCCCCCCCCCCCCCCCCTCTTTCTACGGCAGCGGCGCCAACCGAAGTGAACCAAGTGAGACACGATAATGGATGTATGGATGGATGGACGGACGGACGGACGGACGGTGACGGTGACGGTGTCGGTGACGGTGACGGTGTCGGTGACGGTGACGGTGTCGGTGACGGTGACGGTGTCGGTGACAGTGAAGGTGACGGTGACGTGACGGTGACGGTGACGGCGACGGTGACGGTGTCGGTGACGGTGACGATGACGGTGACGGTGACGGTGACGGTGACGGTGACGGTGACGATGACGATGACGGTGACGGTGACGGTGATGGTGGACGTGGATGTGGATGGATGGATGGACAGCTGATGGCTCGACCGTCTGTGTAGTAGCCAAACTGCTGTGTATTCGTAAAATTCGTGTATATAGCGTTTAAAATATGGAAATTGAACAAAGTGCATCGATTAACGAAAAAAGTGACGCAGAAATAGTGAAAAAAATATAGTTATATTAATTCAATTCATAATTGATTTATTTCAACGTTAATATTCAAGTTTTCACTTCTGCCGGCACTCCCGGAGTGCAACCCGTCTTTTTTTTTTTATACACTTTATGTATGATATTTGTTTCGATGAAGAGATTTTGAACATATGCGTCTGAACTAGATATAAAATAAGTATAATTATGTATTTCAGACATCAGCGCACTTCCCCAGTTGTAGGCGACTCTAAGCAATTAACTTAGTTTGACCTCTATAGTTCTATACACATCTATAGACACAACATTTGATTATCAAAATATCACCCTCCTGTTACTTTTACTATGGTCCAAAGCCAAACCCCCTTAATTCATTAACAAACATTATCACTCTTTTGAACTCGCGCCTTTAAAAAATAACACAAAAAAATCACACGCGACATACGGGTTCACTAACCCTAAACTGCTGACGGGTATAATAGAGGCGCGCACGCCTCCTAGCGCTACGACCACTTGAGTGCGGCCCAGATTTTTTCTCCATTCATAACAAGCTGGTCTTTCTATTAATTATTAATTACTGCTGAGACGGGCTGTTCGTGTCGTTATTTCTAATGTTAGCAGAGACAGCAATACTCAATAGGTTGACATTTTGTAGATGAAGATTTATTAAAAAAAAATTAACGAACAATGCCTTTAAAAGCACTTGCAAAATGCAAATGCTGGGCATAAAATTAGCAACAGTGTAAGCGTCGCTGTAAAAACTTTGATAAATACTTTTTTTATAGAATGTAAAATACTTTTTTGTCCTTCTTTTGACGCGTATTTTTGTTTTATGGTGTTCTGTCATTGTCGTTGAAAAAGATATTATATTTTATACTAGCTGCGCCCCGCGGCTTCGCCCGCGTAAGTTTCGATCCCGTGAGAATATCGGGATAAAAACTATCCTATGTCCTTTCCCGGGACTCAAACTATCTCTATACCAAATTTCATCTAAGTGGTTAAGAGGTGAAAAGGTAACATACAGACAGACAGAGTTATTTTCGAATTTATAATATTAGTATGGATTTTGCTCTGCTATTTCGTTTATTTTTATTAATCTTCTTCGTCACTTCGAGCCTAAGACCATTACAAACAGCATCATGAATGTGAAGTAAAAATACTACGGGTATGATTACTTATTCGTGCCATTATTGCCCCAACGTTGTTTTAAATTCGTAAAGCCTCCGTAAAACACCTTGAAAACTTGTACGGCGTTAATGGTAACTTTTTACGTCAGACTACTTAAAAATTTACCTATGAATTCAAGTTAGCAAGCTTTCAAGCGTGCCCTAACCCTCACTTGCCACTTAGGATCTCACAGACCTAGTTCGTGAGCATCCGCGACCTAATTTTCTGATTTTTTTTCTGTATTCTCAGCGTTTCCCGCAGACTCGTCCGTTGATTAGTTTAACAGACTCCTGTCACATGATTAGACAAACGGAACAGATACAAAGCTTCAAACAACCGCGCGAATCGGTTGCACTACTACAAGCACGCGGGGCATGTGTGCGTGACCACTGGCTGCTTGTCACGTACGCGGCGAGACTGGAAAAAACCGGTTTACGCTGGCACAGCTAGTTGACAATTTCAGGGTCAGTGCGACGCACGTTGTTTGTTTTGTTAGTTCCAAGTTTGAATATTTTAATGTAAAAACGTGGTATATTATTGTTAATAATGGTGGTTTATTGTACTGTGTGTATGAATAATACTAGAAAAAATAAAGATATATCATACGGCAACTATCCCAAGGAGTACAATAGGTAGGTAAATATTTGATTACTTATTTTTCAAGTAAGTACCTTTTTGATAAGAAGACGGTTGTACACGATGTGTTTTTACCTTTTTATTACTATTACAAGTTTTTACTACATATTTGTAGGTACGTGGATGGGTTAGTATGTAGTAGGTATGTGTGTTAAGTTTAAATATTGCAAGTAAGGTTTGAACCACTTCCCGATGTCTGATTGAGCTGAAATTTTGTATACCTGCGTAACTTCGGTGATAATGCAATAATAAGATATAACCTGACGCTGCACCCAGGATTATCTCCTCGCTAGGGAACTCGTTCAACGGTTAGTAGCACGATCACGAAATTTTTATGATAGATGAATTTTGATAATTTGACACGATATTTATCATGAACTGCTGCTGCAGCCAGCATTGTCTCCTTACGATAGAACTCTTTAACGGTTAGTAGCATGGACTTGAAAGTGAAACTTTTATTTAAATTTTATTTTGCTTGCTAAACATGATCTTCACCATAGACTGCTGCTGCAGACAGGTCTTCTCACGATGGAACTCCTCAACGGCCATAATAGCATGAACATGAAAGTTTGAATACGAGTTTAAAAAGCATTTTTATTCGAAACTTATTATTAATACCTACATCGTACTTATTTCTCGCTACTAGTAGGTCTTGAAATTAAATAAATATTTAAAAAATAGGTATAGGTACATATAATCTTTAAAATATAGGTCTACCTATGTCTTTTGTATAATAGTGTTCGGTTCGCATTTCCATTTTATTTTTGTTTCAGCTCAAAGCATTTACCACACCATTAAAAGAAACAATAAATTATTAAAAAACAAAAATTATAAAAAGAAAATTATTAGAGTAAGTAATTTGTAAATCATACTGAACAATAAAACTATTTAACAAATGTTTTGTTTAATTTATCTTAACCTATTGTGACAACCCTACCAAAATAGGTAACAATTTTGCACGTTCTTAAGAAGCTTTGCCTCTGTTCCGTTTGTCTACTCATGTGCTCCTGTGTCATGTAAATCGTGGAATTCCGAACGTTTTGATTTTGTGGTAAACTCAAATATTTGTCTTTGACAACTTGTTAGCTGCATCAACCAGGGATTTTGTTTTCTTCTCAATGTGGTTTGTTATTTCTCCGTTTGATTGAGAGCAAACTTATTGTTTTCATCAGATTTTTGGTGGAAGCTTTTTCAATCAGCCAACAGTGAGTGAACCTTGTTTTTGGGTTTTCCTTTTCGTTAATCAAAATTCTCCCAACTGCTTCTGTTTTCTCTACTTTACTGTAATCTCTTCTGATAGCCACAAGATTTTGATTACTCATCAAAACGCAACAAATCTCTCGACGTGTTGGCCGTTAAATCCTGCAGATGGTGGAAGTGTGCCGAACTAGGACACGCTTTGAGAGTGAAACCGAGTACACTGCGGGCTATCCAATGCGGGTGCCGTCAGTCTCTTTGATGCGTGTTTACGTGTTATCGTGTGGAACATTGGCCGTCTAGCTGCTGCATGCAACGGTTCTTCATTTAAATTGTATGCTGATGTTCACATGTTTATTTCTTTGAATGTACCTGGCTTTTCGCGGAACTATTAATGTGACACAGTGGGTTCGTTACATTTCCTACAGGCTCACGATATACAAATTAGTTGATCATTTGTTACTTTTCCTTCCAGACAGAGCTTGACAGATTGATGTCATGTACAATTTAGTCGAATCACTAAGCAATGTATTCTCATTGAAAAGTTTAATCGATTATAAATCGAGTCACATTGTTAGATTACCTTCGCTCATTGAAGTTAATAGCTGTAGGTGGGCGTATGAAAATACATCGATTACCTAACTCTATTCAACAGCCTAATTACCTGACGCGTCATTGAACGTGAAACAATCCAGCCTTAATTACTATTATAAGGGAGCCGTGAATTAATTATGAAAGCAACGTAATTATCGTTTTTACTGATAAATGTACATGTTTGATGTGTGAAAGGTCATGTTTTTGTAATAAGAAATAATTGCTCAATATAGTTTTATGGCTCATTTTTGCTAGAAATGAATATACCCATGAATATAAGATATACAGGGTGGCATCGACGCATATACTGTAACCATAGATTTAGTAAATTATTCTGAACCCTGCGTGGAAATATTCCGTCGGTTATCAAAAAAATATGGGCTGTTTCATAGAAAAGTGAAAATGTATGGGAGAGCGATTTTTTTTTTCACTTCCTACGAAATTTTCATCGCCAGTGTCCAGAATCATGTACTGAATCCGTGGTAACAGATAGCGCATCGATGTCCCTGCCACCCCCTGTATGTAATGTAAAATATTTTTAGATTTTGCGCTTTAATCGGTTGAATGCCCTAATTATTACAGACACAATTAGAAAGTTATTGTGTCTCGCGTGGATCCACGTTTAAGCATAGGAAGGGTTAATCCTTGACGTATAGTTGCACGGTTAATAGCTTAGCATCAAAGTATCAAACATACAATGGGCATGTTAGAGACATACCTATTATAGTTGGACAAAGCAGTAAACAACTCTTTAACACGACACATTGGACAGTTGTATTGTCACAGTTCGTGTAGAGCAGGGTTGCGGCTTGCCCTTTATTTATATTTAAAATTATGCGTAATCATTTTTACCTGTTGACCTAATTATATTTGCTGGAAATGTGACGTCATCACGTTTACCACCTAAGTTAAAAAATAATTGTGGTTTACTTTTCAAAGCGATGTTTAAATATTCCAAAATGTTATGGGTATCTGATAAACATGGTTTTATTTGCCGTAGATAACCAAACCCGTTGTTTCGCCAAAACGGTTTGTAGGCACTTCCGTGACGATAATTTAAACAGAATATTGCTAATTCGCCAACATAATTTGTATATGAATATGTATTCCCAAATTTTCCTTGTGAACTCAAAATTATATTAGTTCCGAGTAATCATATTCAACGGAAGTAAGCTCTATACAAAGGGTTGGTTCCCGGATCCTGTGTCACGTCTGATACAGATTCTCAGAATAAAGAACGAGGTTTCATTACTGAAAGCAAAGATTATTTTCAGAAGTGTACCTATTAAACTGAAAGAAAAAAGAAAAATCTTTTATTTGAGACACACACAGGAAATACAAATAGTAAAAAAGGATAATTTAAAACTAACAAAGTCACTGAAAACACACACACTGAAAATTCCTGTAAAATTTCTGTATGTACAGTCACGAGCACTAATATGTCAACACTTGGCAACTTTCAATTGCGATTTTTTCGTGAAATAACGAATGCAACATTGGAATACGACACTTAAATAAGCTTATAGGTTCGAAAAACATAAAACATAAAATTTCATTCAAAAATAAAGGAGAAGATTGCCTTTGAATAAAGCCAAGTGTATACATACTTATGCTCGTGACTGTACAGGGTGTAAGGAACATCTAACCACAAAATGTTGCCATTATATCAGCAAATGATAGACCCACCGGGGTAAAAATTTTTAGTTGGTTATTAAAAAATCGTCAGTCAAATTGTATGGAACAGCAGATTTCTATTTACTAGCCGACAAAAAAATTCGGTTGCGTCGATGCCCCTTACATCGTGTACTTATTGCAATATCGATTTGTTACAAAAATACATCGCGGCTCGTGCATGAGTTTTAATTTAGTCTACACTTGGGAGCAAATAAATCGAGCCACTTCCTTTTTCATGTATAATGGTTATTATTTTTGTTATTATGGAACGTATCAATCCGAAACATATATCGCCTAAGAGCTTATTTAATAACCTTTACAATGAGGGTAAATTATTGAATGATAAACCTTATTTAATGATAAATTATTGGCTCTGAAAGAAAAACGGTAATTTTGATAGAAAATTGTAGAGTTAAAAAAGTCCAGAAAAAACAAAATTATGGTATAAACTTATTCTTAATTTCTTGTATTACCCCCCCGCGCCCTGATTTCGATAGATTTTCTGGACTGTTTTAACCCTACAATTTTCTATCAAAATTACCGTTTTTCTTTCAGAGCCAATAATTTATAATTAAAAAAGGTTATCATTCAATAATTTACCCTCATTGTAAAGGTTATTAAATAAGCTCTTAGGCGATATATGTTTCGAATTGATACGTTCCATAATACCAAAAAGTAATAACCATTATACGTGAAAAAAAGGCAAGTGGCTCGATTTATTTGCTCCCAAGTGTATTTTAAATGGGGTCACAGGTCGCCAGGTAATACTCGAATCTGGAACGTCGACTGTGGGAACTTTTGACCTAATTGCGGCACCAAAAAGGAAATACTATAAATATGATATAATGTTTAAGTTGGGAGCGGCTTTAAAGTTCGTGTTTAAAGTGTATTTTTAACCGACTTCAAAAAAGGAGGTTCTGTTTACATTTCAGTTTGGATCTCGTACTATATGTTTCGTTTTTCATTGCTATCCCTTTCGTTTAACAACAAGACGTGTGATGAAGAAACTTAATGCAAAATAGCGTTAAAACAACGGTGCCGATTCTGTTGTTCACAAACTGAACTAAATGTATGTTCAATGCATCTTTTTCTTTCTATTTCATTAAGAAAAGGACAGAAGATAAATTTTAGTTTAGTCCTGTCAAATTAATCAGCGCCTGACGTTAAT
Organism: Amphipoea lucens; assembly: GCA_947508005.1. NCBI lineage: Eukaryota > Metazoa > Arthropoda > Insecta > Lepidoptera > Noctuidae > Amphipoea > Amphipoea lucens. The sequence goes on along the minus strand of OX382373.1, from coordinate 5,875,070 downwards.
TGACGTAATTTTAGTAAGCATGTTTTTAATCAAAACTTGTATGGAGTAGTGTCAGGCGCCAACACAGTTTTAGGAAACCCTAGATTTACGGGCAATAACGTTAAACGCCAAAAACAACCATAACTTCTCAAAATGATACTACGAAGTTCAAACTGCAATGGAGACATTGCAGTTTGAACTTCGTAGTATCATTTTACTAACCAGGATATGTGACTAGTCCCATCACCTTTGATCACGACACTTGTTTATCAATTGTCCCGACAACTTCACGCATGCGTAATAGAACACACTCAATACAGCAAGATTGCCTTTAAATTGGTCTTGTTTATTTAACATTTTAGCTAGAACGATGAAATTATATCAAAGTTAGCAATTTTCTTGAAAGGTTTCTCTCCTGAAGCCTCCTGAGTGTTTACGTAACTTAGTTTAGTTTATACCAAGTACAACCAAGCTTCTTCCGAGAATTCCGGTACTGTAGGCACGTCTAACCTAATTGGTTAACGCGGCCTGCTGCTGCTCAAGGATTGGCTTAGCAGCATGCAATCTAGACGTTCATTGGATTAATTACTTTGCTGTGAGAAATCCGTTTTCATTTACATGTGTCATCATTGTTGTGGGATGTTGAAACTCAAATATTCCCAATCAGTAACACCTTGTCTTCAACACTGTTGATGGTCGGGAAAAAGTGTTTCATTGTTTGACAAACGGAACTTTTTCCCCGATCGTACATATAATTAGTTCAATTCGTACATATGCTTAGTAAACTCTTGAACTAAGTATATTATTTATTTAATACTTCAAGCACATAAATGTACAGAGGCGGACTTTAAGTCATAGGCATTTTCTGCCAGTCAACCTTTGGGTGATGAAGAGACAAACAGTGGTAGGTGCATCTTGAAAATTGAAATTGAATTGATTTGATTGAATTGAATTTCCGTTCGTCAACACTGTAAACGAATGAAACTTTTTTTTCCCGATCGTCAACAGTGTTGACGACAAGTTGTTACCGATCGGGAATATTCGATGAAACTGACACCTCTTGAACGCGGTTTAGACTTTAGATGTGCTGATCGTGTTTAGTTTAATTGGTGAAATTGTGACTTAGTCGGACTTGAATGAATATCAAGTAACATCAAATTATCGCAACACATATTAATTCAGAATGAATGGCCAAACAAATGCTCTTGCAATAGATTTATAACCTATTAAATTTTTAATTGGTCCACATAAGAGCTGCGCTAACCGGACGGTTTACGTTCCCTAATCGTTTACTGGCTACTTAACGTCCCGTAACCGGTAGTTAGGACAGCTGGTGTTAAGGTTAGTAATGCCAGCAATAATTAAATTGCGCTGTAGGCTAACACGTCCTCTTGGGTTTAGTCGTAACTATTGTGATAGCTAGCCGCATCTGAATAAGCAGCATGTTTAAATAATTTCTTGCCGATGGCTACACTTGGTTCATATCTTTAGTTCTATGATAGGTGATGAAGACATGATTGCTAACCAATCAGCGCATGCTTACCTTGGATAGATCTTCTCTGCTGACTGGTTTTAAGGAACCCTATTACTAAGCTTCCACTGTCCGTCTGTCTGTCAGCGGGCTGAATCTCATAAACCGTAATAGGTAGACGGTTGAAATTTTCACAGTGTGTATTTCTTTTGCTATAACAACAAATTATAAAAATAAAATAAAATTAATAAAAATAGAATAAACTTTATTTTATTTTATATCCATACAAGAAACGTGTTTTTTTTTGTCGACTTTTTGTGCCTTGTGGTATGGTACCCTTCGTGTGCGACTCGCACTTGGCCGGTTTTTTTTTGTTGATTTCTTCGCCGTTGTGTTGTATGTACAAGTATTTAATCGCCTCATTTTAACACTCAAGATAAAACTAAAGGTGCTTTGTGCTTTCTAATTGAATATCTTCGTACCAAAAAAGCTTCAAACAATATTTATTCCTCATTGATCAAATAAGTATCTATTAAGTTATCTATTGACATTGCCATAATTGATATTTTTCCACTATTAAAATCTCGGTTTCTTGACTCTCTTTGACTTTATCACTAACTAGCTGTGCCCGCGACTTCGTTCGCGTGGATGTCGGAAAACAATAACGTGTTTATTTACTAATTCTTTTTATTCTCTCATAAAATTACACATTAGCTATCTGCCAGTGAAAGTTCCGTCAAAATCGGTCCAGCCGTTTCGGAGATTGGCCGCAACAAAAAAAGTGACAGAAAATAAAAATTGTTTTTCTGTTATAAGTACCGTATATACTTTCATATTATTATGCATTTAGTGAAAAGCTGTTATTTTCTGATTACAAACAATTCAATGTTATTTATTTGTATAGATGATGATGATTATTGTGTTTACATGTTCACATTGTACACTTAAAACAATGGCATACGACTTCATTTCCTAAGGTTTCCTAAGCACACATATAGTCTTGTTATTCCTAGAATGTTTGATAGTAACTTAACGAAAGCCAAACACGGCGTATGGCATGTGGAAGTGCTCTCTAAAAGCCCGATGCCGTCGTCTAAGGCATTGTCTTCGAAGCCAGCCAGACAATAGAGCGCCCAGACTCAGGACATCAGACCGCGGCTTTTATCTAGACCTAGACTTGAATGATTACATTTAACTGTTCTGAAAACAAACAAAAACTTTCAAGTTTTCACTTCTTTTTGTATTATTAACAATGGATTTGAGAATACTTTGGAATCTGAGAGCTGTCTGCTTATTATTTCGAATAACAATATTTTCGGGAAAATATCTAAGCAAATACGTACCGAAGTTAATAAAAGTATTTGCGATGGGCAAATATAATATTTCGAGGAAACTCTAGCGAAGTTCCGTAGGTAGTATCTATTTGGATAACTCTGTGAATGCTAACGGTACAGAAAACATGACTATTGTACATACCCAATTATGTACATCGACACATATGCCTATGCCATTTTTTGTCAAACTTTTTGTTTTCCATATTTGATTGCGTAATATTATGTCATCCATACTAATATTATAAATTCGAAAGTAACTCTGTGTGTCTGTCTGTATGTTATCTGTTCACGCCTAAACCGCTGAACCGATTTAGATGAAATTTGGTATAGAGATAGTATGAGTCCCGGGAAAGGACATAGGATAATTTTTATCCCGATATTCCCACGGGATCGAAACTTATGCGAGTGAAACCGCGGGGCGCAGCTAATATTAAACTAAATGAAAGATCCTACTTCTACAAAATGATTCTTATCTCATCATAATCATTCTCCAACCCTTATCCCAATTTACCTATTTGTGGTCGGCGCAACGTGACTTTTTCTTCCATACCTCTCTATTAGTCCTCATCTCGGTAGTCACCTCCTTTCTAGCGATAACATCTTTCACAGTCTATCCATTGTCTCTTTGGTCTTCCCCTGCTCTTATCTTCCTCACATTTTCCTCATTCCATGGCATCACATGTAATAAACTATTGTATTGTATTCAATTATTATTATCGCTAAAAAGCAAATATCATAAAAATGCACCTTAGTGCAGCACTCTAATTGCGTAATCAATTACAATCTAAATGATTTTGAAGGATATTACTAATCCATTGCTTCATATGTTCGAAAAATTTGTCTGATCAACAACGTAAATAACGCAATGAATGTTGTTGAACTGTCAAAATGAAAGCCGTTCCTATTAGTGTTTTACGCAGTTACCCCGCAGGTAACTTTAGAATCATATCTAGCAACTGTCTCCAAAACAATCATTCTATGTATACACAGTCACTCCTTACCATCAACCACTGCCTATTATGATCGTCGGCGAGTCTTCCACGGCTCGAACACTAAGTAATGTTTTCTCGCAGTGGGAAGCCTTTGTGCCACAATCGCGGGCCCGTTCAAGCCGCGCCTTTTTTTTCCCTTTCATCCCTCAGGCTTCACTCCGTCATTACTACGCACGTCGTAGATTACAAAGATGTATTGTGCGACGAATCCGCACATGTCTGTAATCAGAAGCTCGAAATAAGTTTAGGAAAAGAAACTGATAACGAGAATTCAGCACATGATTCACCCCTTAGCGAAGAAATTTTTGGTTGGTTATCAAAAACAAAATCTGCTGTTTCATAGAAAAGGGCAATACCTACGCAGTCAAAATGTATGGAATAGCATTTTTTTTAATAACCGATAAAATTACAACGCAGGCTGCTTCAGAAACGTGTACCTTTTTTTTATCGTGCGGAAATTCTCATGGATGTCCACCACCCTGGGGTGGGTGGAGGGGTCTGTCAGACTCTTACTGGCTAAAACCACACGGTGTCCTGCTGCTACCTTTAGCCGGGGTGCTGGAGTGCTTGCGCATTTCGTCACGCTCCCCCGGCCAGGGGTTGGCCCGCATGAATTGAATCCATGGTAACAGGTTGCGCGTCAATGTCCCTGCCACCCCGTACACAAGGTGAAGACGGCAATAGATTAAACTGCGCATATCTAAATGTCGTTCTCAGTCTGCATACAAAAGTTAAATCAAATATATACAATAGTTTAGTCTCCATAGCTAGTCATAGAGTGGCAGAACCAAGCAGAACCCATAGTCGGCCCAACACTCCTATTTAGTTTGTTTAAAAAAAAATGTAGAAGAGAATTCCTATACTAAATATCGAGCCTTTGCAGGAAGAAGATCGTAACCGCCATTTTGCATATTTTACAGGAGAGTAGAGAAGATAAGATGCAAAATCAGTTGATCTGGCAGTTAATATAAAAACAGTTTTTTGGGATTTTTGGCGCTAACGATGTTCTTCCTGAAAAGGCTCGATATATTTTCTTTTAAAAGTCGGAAATGTTAATCTGAGGAAATATTTCGAAATCGCATATGAGAAAAAGTTTTCATTATTGTACAAATTAAAAGTAAAAAAATCTTCGTCACAAAATTTTTAACCCTGTCGCCTTCGCGTAGTTTCTGTACCGTCAATAACGCGTCACATGCACACATCATACTAAGGTGAATGCGTGACGCGTAAAAAACTTACATCAAGCTGTTATATTAACATCTGTCCGTAAAAAAATAACAAGCACAGTGAATGAGTGATGAAACAACTTTGTCCATTTATCATGAGACCGGAACATTTTTTCCGTAATTATAGATCGGTGTTGTGTGTTAAAATGACTATCGTTAAGTTATTAGCTTCCGTAATGATTCGTTTTAAATTGACACCATTCATCATTGTGATTCAGCACTATTATTTAATAGAAACTTTACACGCTTCCTAAAATGGAAATGCTTCTGGCTTTTAGAGTAAATCTACAGTAATTGTACACTGTAGATTTTTAAAGTAACTTTAGGGCTTTCCCAAAGGTCGTAAGTTTTTTATTGTGCTTGACGGGGTTCACTTACCCACGAATTGTTAACAAAACGATGTTTCGTCGAGTCGCTCACATGTTCCGCATATACAGCATTTTTCACTCGGGAATTGTCGTCCGATCAAAAATCAATCGTCTGTCCAGGACCTGAGGGTTTCAATTCAATGTCAAAATAACGCTGCAGAGTAAGCCTAAAGTCATGGGTTAAATGCTTTATTCAATCTGCGGCCGCCAACGCAATTGTTTCTATTCGCTTAATACGACCACCCTTGATGCTACTGAATTTGTATATTCTAGTCCTTAACACCTTTTATTAAAGCCCAATGAGACTCCTAAGAATTTTTGCAAGCATTCCAACGCACAAGGATGTGAGAATAATCACCCATTTCTATGTGTGGTCTCTGAATGGACGTTAATGCGTACATTTTCGGGTCACGCGACAATTTTTCTACATTAGAATAAATTAGGTCGCAGACTGACTCTGACACAGATATAGGATTACTGAAAGTTAACATCCCTAATCCAGGATAAGTTTAGTTTGTAACGAATGAAAATATCCGAACTAGGTTAAAGAAATTAGATCTGTTAGCTAAAAACAACGATTTATTTTGGTTTAGATTCCTTTACACAGAAACGGGCTTGTATGAAAATAAAGCAAATATTGGCATACCAACCAACTTTAATTCCCGACACACCGTCGAGACAGGTCCTTTATCGGCTCCGGCGTTGACCCTCGAGAATGCGAAGATCACAATAATTAAATTAATCACACGATACGAGTATCACTGTGTTTGACAGCTGATAGTATCTAATTAATTGATTGATGTATCAATCAGCCTACGTATTTTTCTTCCAACCATTCACGGGAATCAAGGCATAGACCTTAATTTTGTCGTCTCTGATTTAAATGAAAAAAAAAAAACAAATGCCAACGGTTGGTCCAAGAATATCCTCATTCAATGGTTCCTTCTGGATTAAACACTCGGATCAGCATTCGGGACTTCTCAACTATTTGTCGGACTTGAAACTGCGTCTGACTTTAATCCCGTAGCAGAAAATAAGATTGAAAGATATGCTTTATATTTAATTTATTTTTAAATGCGGCTTAATTATCTCATTTCACTCAAAAAGCCATAAAGACGATATATTTAAACCGGTGCATTTGTATATGGCATCTATTTCAGTTGGAGCACGTGCCAGTTTTTACGGCCATTAGATAACAGGAGATAAATTACGGAGCGGCGCGAGCGCAGCCACCGCGCGTGCCACGCCAGGATTATAAAAATAAAAATCAAAACGTTTTGGACGGATGTTTGGGTTCATGTTACCACAGAAAGTTGACTAATCGGTGGGTTGAATTAATGGCCACTTTAGCGAGGATGTGGTGACTACTTTTGATATTATTATACGCGAGACTAATGAATTCGTTAGTTCTTCTTTTAGCTACTGTCTGTTTAAAAGAACTGACGCTCCTCTTTACCGAGAAAGCATCGCATTGCAGTGCTAGTTCATTAATTTTCTTTATGTCATCGTAAGATAATCTTTCCTTTATACTGCCGCGTACATCTGAGTCAGCGTCTCCACAACAAATGAAACAAACAGGGCAAAGGAAATGAAGTGTCTGTGTACCTCTTTTAGATTGAAACATTGTCAGGTGACAAAAATAAAAATTGCTTTTCAATTTCTGGCTTCCATTCGCAAAAAAATATTTTCTTTTCCATTTGAAAATACTTGTCACCGCACACTAAAGGTGCTTTAGGACGATCAAATAACACGATTACTTATTACATTCTGTGGACACAGACGAATGCGGGTTAAAGGCCAGACAAGGCCGAAATTCAGGGCATGAAGGACGTAGTAAATTTCTTATACTTACTGATTAATGTGACACAAATATGAACCTTCATCAGATCCTGCTAATATTATAAATGTGAAAGTAGTAGTAGTAGAATTACGCAAAAACGCCTTAACGGATTTGGATGAAATGTGACACATGTGTAGACCACGAGCTGGATTACGACATAGAAACTTTTTATCCCGGCAGCACGTTTCTGTGGGATAATTCCTGACCATCACGCGGGCGAACCTGCTGTGCAAAAGCTAGTCTGAAATATTTTCCACACGCGACATGTTTGCCTACAAATTACCTGGTGACTGGTGAACGCAATCAGAAAACCAATATCGTGAATTCCCGGAGGCTGTAATTAACTCGTGGGACTAGCGTCCCTAGGCGTTTATTGTTTTGTATAGTCTACATCATCATGATCGCTTATTTTAATAGACTATCTACCGCCAGGCTATAATTCCCTTAAGTATTACTTACAGAAAACTTATTGGAATTTTTTGCAACGAACGATTTTAGTTGGGAATTCTAAAGGTTTTCAGGTTCTGTATACAGTATAAGACCACCAAAGAAGAATACAATAAAACTCTTAAGATATTATGTTTATTCGCAAAATCAAATTATTAACTTTACACCTCAGAGAACATTTGAGGGTTGCGCCAATTTCAAACGAATTTCTAAAAAGGTCGAATTCAAATGTGAGAGACATTTGAATTGACATTTTAATATTTTCTTTTTTACCGTTGATAAATAAAAGACGATCACAAAATCTGCGCAAAATCATATTTGTTTTCGAGCCGGTCATTTTCTGTTTCATAAAATATTTGTAATAAAGTGTGATATCAAGTCTTGATCGACCATTGTGTGTCTAAAAGGTTTTCCAGAAAGCTGGAAAAGTTTACAAATAAATTACTTACCATCCATAAAGCTAATAGAGCAGGCAGAGTGCATTGCCCGTTGATGTGTAGTTGTATATGTGTTACATAGTCGTGTTCGTTCCATCCGACTATGTGCCGCACAGAAAGGCTTGTGAGTGGGGAAAATGCACAAGTTTATGACACTCCCTTGGAAAATGGTACGTATTGTAGTATTCCTACCGCACACACGTTTGGAAGGTTATTGTATGAAGTTGTGGCAGCCGTCGATATTCCGTACGATAGCGTTCTAAAATAGTGGTCCAATTTCATGAAAAGGTGGACATGACTTCCAATCTGATGTTTTACGTCATTGTTGGAGATCACCTATCAAAGAAAGATTTCAATAGATTTCTTTGGTGTCAAACCGTTTTCAGCTAAACATTAAAAAGATTACCAAGCGTTTTATATATGTATTTAGGCCAATTACGTTTGTATGTGGTTTAGTAGCAATGCGCTATTCTCGGCGAGATATAGGTACTCCTTCAAGGATAAACTTGGATATTGTAGGTGGACGTGTGTCACGGTGGGAAAGTTTACGACCGCGTCTTGTTAGAGGGTGCCAATCTGTAGCCGTGGATGCAAGGAAGCGTATTTTATCTTGTTCGAGCGCGAATTCGAATTTGGTACGAGTAAATTCGTTCCATTTAAATTTTATGAGACCACATGTGACATTCTCATTGGAGACAGCCGATATTTTGAGTGTTATCTACTATATAATATATTTTTAAGTAACTTACAAATAGCCAAAAAATTTATTTCCGCCAAGTTTTTATCAAAAAGCCACATTTTGCTTTATTTTGGAAAAAGTTACGAAAACCAACTGCCTCGAAGTAAACTATGCTAAATCTAAAACAAAAGTTAACCATGCTGAAACGAAAACTCGTTATAAGCTTTACGTGCTTTCAAATTAATTTATTTGCATTATACAAGTTGATGGAATGTTACAAAAGCGTTCTGGCTAGAATCCACTTTTTCATAGGAACTCAACTGGAAATCAGAATCTACCTGTTTTTCTTCTTCTTAGCGTGTCGATGGCAATCTAAATGGACTCGGCCCGTAATTCGGCTACGTGTTTGGCGCCATCACTAGCGTCCATCAGTTCCTGTAACGTGCAGCTGACAGGACATGTAGGACATAATACTAAGTCTCCCATCGTTTGTGGAACTCCACACACTCCGCTCTAAGGCGGAGTCGTCTATGAATCTCCACCTGAACAGGTTTTCCTTGCTTCGGGCAACCTGGGTCCGGAGTCTGTTTAAAGACTTCCAGGTTACCCAAGGCAACTCATGTTCCACTGTTCCTGTTAATCATGAGACTGGCCATTACAAACAGAAGTTGTGGACTGGAACGCAGACCACCCACCTTAATAAATATATTAATAGGTACACCCAGGGACACAAAGTATTAATTTATCGCCTGGAAATAAAAGGTGGAACACGAGTTTCTTTCTCTGAACACAGAAAAGGATTCATAAATCAGGTGACGGAAATAATATTTATGTCACTGAGCTAATGATGGTGACGTTTTAACATTTTTGTAGATATTTATGGTTGTTACTTTTCGAGATTTGAACAAAGGTGACTTTTATAAGAAAGAAGAGAATAATCTCACCCCTCCCCCCCCCCTCTCTGTATGTTGTAGAACATTGTACTTAATGCCGTTAAATTCTAAAATGTGATGTTTCTCTCTACAAGTCTGCTTTTATTATATTATTGTCAAGATGGTTCCAAGGGCTGATTTTTCAATTTTCAGATAACTTTTATCTTCTGAAAAATAAATAATATGGCGGTTTGACATATTTTCTCTCTCATTGATATAAAGTTATTTAACTCAATGTATTTTCTATAGAAAAGCTGTCAAACCGTTATATTTATTCTTCAGATGAAAGTTATTGACGATTGAAAAAGCAGCGCTTAGTGTAACATTTTCTAGGTACCTACTACCTAACTTCATATCTAAGTACATCATGTCTGGTTGCATCGCTCTTAAAAAAAAAGTCTCTCTCGTTGAAAATACAGAGTCAAGTCTTTTAAGCCTTGCTAGAGTGACTTTAATCCAATCCTTGTCCTCGGATAGCTTTACAAAACACTGCTTCTCTGTTACTAACAGTGTTCCTCTTTTTATTGTGACGAGCCAGTCACTGAAACACGCCGCGACGTTTCGATGGATATTATCAATGACTAGCTGTGCCCGCGACTCCGTTCGCGTGCATGTCGAAAAACAAACTGGATTTCATGGGTTTTAATTTTTTTTTCTAAAAGTAGATTTAGTCACTCTTTATAACATCGGTTTTTTTTTTTATCGTGTCAGGTAAGTCCCGTCAAAATTGGTCCAGCCGTTTCAGAGATTAGTCTGAACAACAAACAGACAATCAAAAAAAAAAATAGTTTTTTGTTATAAGTGCCGTATATACTTCCATAGGCATTTAGTAAAAAGCTGTTATTTTGACATTGCAAACAGATACTTCAGTTTTTTTTGTATGTGTGTATTTGTATAACATTATTTCATTTAGTTATGCGGGCTTTACGATACGTTAAGATACCGCCTTATAACTTTAGCTGTTGTCTTTAAGTTTTGGCTGGAAGTGTTGGATATATCTCGTACATCGCACTTTCATGACCTTGTCTTTGTGAAACATTATTCTTTCGGTGGAATTGCTAAGTCTTTGAGACGTTATTGGATAGCAATGCTTTCAACGAGCTTTAATGTTCTCTACAATACACGATTATTTACTTACCCCTTACTAATAAACGTTGTACAGCGTCTGTATAGTTACACACAACGCTTTGTCTTCTTCTTTCGAAAGTTAAATTACTGACGACTAAAAGAGACCAAGGAGGAGAGACGCAGGAGGACCAAGGTAACCGACATAGCCCGAAGAATTGCCAAACTTAAGTGGCTGTGGGCTGGGCCCATTGCTCGCAGTACAGATGGCCGATGGGGCTGAAAGGTTCTGGAGTGGCGACCGCGTACCGGAAGGCGTAGCGTTGGAAGGCCTCCCACAAGGTGGACCGACGACCTTGTGAAGGCCGCAGGAACTCGTTGGATGCGAGAAGCACAAAACCGGTCGAAGTGGAGGTGCTTGGGGGAGGCCTATGTCCAGCAGTGGACGTCTTTCGGCTGAAATGATGATGATGATGAAAGAGAGAAATCGGTGTGTAACTATTCATCTGATATAATACATTTATTAGTAAGGGGGTTTTACTTTTTATTATTAGCTGCTATTAACTTTTTTATAAACGGGTCCCCTCCATCCCCTGCTCTCACTCCAACCTTTGATAGAATTTGAAGCCACGGTTATAATTTTAAGTTCTGACGCTTCTTAATGAAAAACTAAATCTGTTATCACCAAAGTCAATAGCGTTAAATTCTTTCACAAAAATACTTTCGCTTTCGCAAATAATCCACAGTTACTGTAATTTAAATGGGTTGTATAATGACACTTAAAATGTTAATAGAGTTTAAAATGCACTCAGTAGTATTTAGTTCCACATCAATTAAATTAAATGGAGCCGTGTAGCGCCTTGTAAAGACAAACTTAAAACCAATTGATCCCCAATAAAGAGCGTTCAACGCGGTGAGGTGAGCCCACACTAACAACGATAATCCTAAGGCTCGGACAACTCGTACGAGTTTGTAGTAAAGTGGCTGATGTATGGTTTAGTATTGGTTACAGTGTGCTTTTTAATGGGAAGTGACAGTTCTTCTGTATAGTGTTTTATTATCTTTGCTCTCATTATAGGACTATTTTCTTCTCCGCTGCTCGTTCTTGAAAAACTTTTTTTTAGGGTTGTTCGCTAATGTGGGTATCTAAGTTTACGCCAGAGCACTAGCTATTCAAAGTCAAAGTCAAAAGATTTATTTCAAACTAGCTGTTACCCGCGACTTCGCCCGCGTGGAATTTAACAAAAAACTTGTTTTTTTTTTTCTAAAATAAAAGTAGCCTAAGTTACTCATTACATCAGCTATCTGCCAGTGAAAGTCCCATCAAAATCGGTCCAGCCGTTTCAGAGATTAGCCGGAACACACAGACAGACGAAAATTGTAAAAAATGTTATTTTGGTATTGTACCGTGTATACTTCCATATGCATTTAGTAAAAAGCGATTATTTTAATATTATAAACAGACACTCCAATTTTATTTATTTGTATAGATAGGCGCATAAAAGGCACTTTTGAACGTCAAAATTCATTAGGATTGTAGTTGCCCCTTCCAAAAGGTAGTTTCGTATGGAGAAGAATGGGCAAGAAACTCCACCGTTACTCTTTTAAAATGTTTCAATTCATATCATTCAGAATCTATAATATTGTTGGCAGTCAAATCTATTGATTCAATAGCTCACATTATTCAGGGTGAAATTGAACACATGCGACAAATCGAAACGGGAGATTGTATTCATTATTATGAACAACTTTTATTTACTATGGGACCAAACCTGAAATCGCGAAAAAAAAATCAGTTGTTTCCTACATTTTGATGAGTTATGCGAACATAAATGTAGGGAACAGCTGATTATTTTTTTCGCGATTTCAGGTTTGGTCCCATCCTAAAAGTTGTTCATAATGATGAGTACAATCTCCCATTTCGATTTGTCGCATGTGTTCAATTTCACCCTGTATATTAAAACGCTTCTATTCTTCTAAGCAACATTATGCTGCTTCGTTACGCAGTCTATTTTTACTCCAGCTTGCTTCAGCTATGTACTGCATTCTTCCGTCTTGAGAAAGATTTCCAATATCCTGTTATTGCTTTACGATTAAACGTATACTTTATTTATGCCAAGGCTCTACGTAGGTATTGTAGGTATACGTGCCACCCACAACCACGCCGCGAATGAAGTTTCAAATTCTGCACTGAGTAAAAATTTTAACGAAACATGCAACCAGGTCCGTCCTTGCACGAGTAGGTACAATATTGCGGTATTGCAGGGAAACATGAGCTTTGCCGACTAACCATAAACCTATGAAACACGGCATTTTTCGCTTGTCAGCTCCGCGTTTAGAGGTACATAACATAAATGGGAAAGCTGTCAGCAACGGGACGCGATAGTGTAAAATAAATGAAACAATGTTCGTATGATGGTCTTATTCGCAGTTTGGTGACATGCAAAATGACTTAACGAAAATGGAACACGCAAAAGTAAATCATGATCTATCGGATGACAATACAGGATGGCATCCTGACATCGACGCGCATACTGTAACCACGAATTCAGCAAATGATTCTAGACACCAAGAGTAGAAATTTTTCATCCGTTGTCAAAAAAAAATTGCTGTTTCATAGAAAAGTGCAATACCTGCGCGGTCAAATTGTATGGAACAGCTAATTTTACAAGCTTTTATTTAACTTTCAATGTTTCAGATTCATGTATTGAATCTATGGTAACAGGTTATAGGTCAGGTCAGGTCAGGTATAATATTATCTTTAGACTTCCGGAGTGTCACCAGTATGAAGTCGTTGTAAAGCTGTTCGAAATCGAAATTTGTTTTCAAGAACATTTAATTTGCAGGCTGAATAAGCCTCCAGGGCCCCTAGCACACGTTTCGATGCCGGTGCTGGTTAGTTAACTGTGCAAATTATTGTGTAGGGTGCGTCACCTTCACCTCTTTCGTTTTGTGGCACTGGCACCCCGCAGACTTTGTAGTACTGATTTCGAGTTTTGTTTTTTTTTAGGTTTTCTGCTTTCCTGATTGATCCAGTTCCACAGGAGGATCAGTATTCAAAATTGTTTGAAACTGGCGCTTAGTACTTACTCAATTTTATATGCCTAGGTAGGGAGGGCTTCGTTAGCCCTGCCTGCGGTCACCTTGGTCCACCCATAGTTTGTGATGTTGGTCCCTGGTGCGTTTCCTTAAGAGCCAGAGCAACACTATTTTGACACGATTTGATATTCTATTCGCACATGTCTTCGGAATGCACGCTTTAGACTATCCGATGCAATTAGTTTCAAGACAGTTGCTTAGAAGGTTTCTAAGAAACCCTTTTTGACACTTCCCCTCGTTGACCGGACGCTCACACCTAATAGTTAACCTAACCATCCACCCGTGAAAGAATCCTCCTCGGTTCACTAAACAATACCCTAGCAATAAAACAAAACAAAGTTTATCGCCGAAGCTCCCAACTCCCGAGTCTTAAATAATTAACAACGTTCAATATCGAACCAGTTTGGGGACAAAACTACTTTTTGTTAAGAAAATACCTATCTGACGGCAGCGTTATTCGCTCCACAAGTTCCCAAAATAACATTGGCAGGTCCTTGAGAGCCGCATTGTTTTCCAGATTAGGTAAAGGCATGTTCCTCCCCATCCCTCTCACTCCTGCGAGGAGGTCCTCGTCGCCTCATCTTGCGGACTCACGTGTCCTCAGACAGGTCTCTGTAAATTATGGATGCGGCGTGCAGATAACAATGTTTTAAAGAATACATATAAAACTGCAGATAGTGCAGTAGTGCGCGTTGATCAGGTGCACTTTCGTAGTCTTCTTTCGCAAGATAGCCTTTTCATTTCGGTGGATATAAAAATATTGGTTCATCTCGTTATTTCATACGACTCATCATCATCATTTCAGCCGAAAGACGTCCACTGCTGGACATAGGCCTCCCCCAAGCACCTCCACTTCGACCGGTTTTGTACTACGTGGTTTTGTGTTCATACGACTATTACCATCTAATCAATATTTCTTTACAATATAACAAAAACCAAAATATTACCCAAATCTACACGTATACAATTTATTATAGTTTGTTGCCCTCCTACACATGCATCAGCCACGAGAATAATTAAGATGGCAGACAGAGTTTTTACGACTGATGCGTCTTGTCCGTAACGTCTTAAAGTTTAGGACATCGTAATTGTTTTACGAGTCCTAAAATACAAAATACTGTCTCGGCAACATACTAAAGTACAAGCTATGAACACTTATTAGCATGATTTACAAATAGTAACAAAGGGAAATTGAGTTTATAGCTGTAATCAATATAATAATTACGAGTGTTCTCATTACCACCAATAAAACTAATACACTTTAAACGGAAATGCATGTATGCACAGATAATATCGACATAGACACAGCAGAATTGATACGCATAAACAATAATAACACATGCGAGTTTTCTTTTTCTTGCCTTTATGGGGTTTATATTCTTAAGGCGATGTCTTACTGCTTGACTGTTCCCCGTGTAATGGAAAGCTGTAATTGTTTCGAGATACCCGAGACCTATCAATACTGAATGAGCGTTGTGATCAATCATATGGGCTCGTAAATGTCCGCTGCCAAACATGTTCTCTCTCCTGTGGTGCTAGAATGAATGATTCTGGGTAGGAAACATTATCCAAATATCCGTTCATTTTGACTTTCACAAATACTTCTTGTTCTAGCCTTTACTGTCTAGATTCTGACATATCTATAAAGCATGATGAGAAAGGTGTAGTCATATTTAATAAGTATAGACTATCAAACTGAACAACTTTCTCCATGGGACCAACGTCATAATCGCTAAAAAAAGGGTACAAAACTTTAATACGACAGACGATTTGCGTATTGTTCAAAGCTGGCTAAAGTGACCCTGTTTAAGGCATACTGCCAGGCGTTCTACACCGGCCAACTCTGGTACAAGTACACGAAGAGTATCTATAATACTCTTCGTGTACAATACAACAACGCGTTCCGGGCCATGCTTAATCTGCCCTGGCGGTGTAGCGCGTCTGGTATGTTTGCCGAAAACAGGGTTGACGATTTTTATGCTGTAGGTATTACGTAGGCTTAAAGCATCATTTCATCTGTAAAAACAACATTGTGACTACAGTATTCCGCACCATTTACATGACCACTAAGCATTTTATTTTAGTATTACTGTTTGTTTTTAAAACTAAATATAACCTACCTGACATTTACTTACAAGAAAACTATAATTTATAATATAATTTATCTAAATAATAATTTAATTTAATTTCTTTTTTATTTTTGATACTATGGGTGTATGTGTAAAAACTTGCCTGAAATAAACGAATTTTATTTTATTTTTTATTATTTAATACCCAAATGTATGGGACGGCTGATTATTTTTCCGCGATTACGATGTTGGTCCCTTAGAAAAAGTTGTTCCGTTTGATGGTCTGTACCACACCCCAAAATATGATAACAAGAGTAGCCCAGCTGTCTTTATACGTATCGCCACACAGTTTCTCGACTCTTTCGCAACACTACACATCGTCGTCGCCTTAAACACATTCGATACGTAACATATCCAACGTACAGACGCCAGCACATAAAGCTACCCGAAACTATAAAATTTTCCTAATAAACTTTGAACGTTATGCGTTAGCGATAAAGTTGAAAATCTATTAAAGAAATTTGACAGATTGTAGTAGCTTGATGTGCTGGCGTCTGTACAATAAAACAAGACAATTACACCGTAATTATTTACGAGTAGCGATCATTCATTTTTATGCCACGATATCGTTTTGACTCCGTGCACACAAATGCCAGTAAAATCATAATGCATGTATAATGGCAGTTTAATTGTCAGTACGTCTGCGTACTGGCATGCCTGGCTTTGTTTCCGCCATGTACCGCTGGGCGCTGTATTTGTGCCAGGGCTAAGATTTATGATGACTTGCCTCGGGTTTCGGGATGCCATCAATAAATCTGGTGTCAAACCTAATGTTAGATGGTGGTAGGGTAGGATAGCAATACCTAATGATATACCCTACTTTGCATGCTGATGCTTGACACCAGACACTGAGGGTGTTTCAGACACCGAGGTAAGTCACACAAAAATTCTCATAATATTGACTCTTGTACTTGTGTCTCGGGCTCGTGGCTAAATTATAACAACCGCACGGGTAGATGGAAGGTTAAGCTACGCTTGCCGCGGTCGGTTCGTGGATGGGTGATCATCCATTACATCGGTCCCGGCTGTCATTCGTAGATCTTTGACAGTCGTTACGGGTAGTCTGACAACCAGTCTTACCAAGAGTATCGTGTTACCCAGTAACTGGGTTGTGCAGGTCAGATACGCAGTCGCTCCAAGTGAAATACTGGTATTCGGCTGCATTCGGTTAAACTAGAAGCCGATCCCAACATAGTTATGGAAAAGCTGGACAGATTGATTTTTACTTAAAATGAAACCGGTATGTCCTAGAACCAAAAATTCGAAGACATGTGACATCTACCAACCCGCACTGGGCCCGTGTGGTGGATTGTGGCTCACTCCTTTTCACAGAGAACAGACCTGTGCCCCAGCATCGGGAACTAGGCTATGCTTGCTTATGCTATGTTTGTACTTTGTAGACAATTTTCACCACATTTTCTCATTTCTACATAAACTTATGGGCCTTTGACGCCATAACCTTCACTGAAATCGGCCAGCGTCGTTAGCTGTTACTGACGACCTATTGTACTCATTGAAGCAAGAAAGATGCCAGATAAGATTGTCGCTACGCATGGTATACTACCGACCACCCTCTTAATGCATACCGCGTTATGTGAAAATGATCAGGCTACACCATAAATAATCTATTTATCGTAGAAAAGAGTAATGATGATTGGTCAGTTGAGCCAGGAGCTTTGCACTTAGTCGTGCGTTTAGCGGTGTGTCCGTGTTCACATCAACACTTCCAGGATTAACTGTTGTGATAACCCTTGATTCATTGAATATTTCATGCTTATCTTAACATACATCGTTTTAAAACCTGGGCAGTTCAGTACACAAGTCTACCATTACTTTAAACTGCAGATTCTGGCGTGGTGATAACTTATACTCGTACACCTTACGCTTCATGACCGTTTTTGACAAGCGTGTAAACACAGACAAAAGCTAGTTTATTTCACATGTCTTGTCTACAAATATGTTTTTAAATAAATGATGTCGTTATCTTCGTTGTTATACGGACCGATCTAAAGCAGTGATTTAAATAGTTGGTTCTCAAGGGACCGGGACGCCTGGTTACGGTCGCTGGCGTCCGTGTGAACACCGCCTTATTTATATATCCATCTTTATTAGGGCGTTGTGGCCCGCTAACACATGAATATGTACAGCTTTTTTAAAGCCTTTATAAGTACACTATATTTACGCCTTGCACAATTATGTATTGGTTAGTTAGTTGGTAATAAACATACTAAAAGTCAAATTACGAACTGTTTAAGTGAAAAACAAGAAGATGAATATACATAAAACATTTACAACAAGGCGTGTCGTGGTTACTAATCGGCGGCTAATCAGTATTCTGTGTTACAACGATTAACACGTTAATAAACGTAACCTAATAAACGAGCTGGTCATAAATTAGAAGGCGAAGAGCGCTTTAATATTGAATACTTCGCGAAGTTTACTAGCGACAGAAATATAACTGGCAGTTTTGTGGATATGGGTGACATTGCAGGGTTGTCTTGTATGTATGTTTTAAATGTCTAGATTGAAAGGTTTGAATAAATGACAAAAACGCTTTTCAGAATCCCTCTTTTCCTTATAGTTCAAAAGTTCTTAATACTCCATACTCAATACTTTTATTGCATTCCATATGTAGGTATTCTTAGGTGGTAAACTTATAATTAAATCATATGGACCCAACAAAATAGTGAGTTAGGAGAGAGGAAGCATTTGTAATTACTTAGCAAACTACTACATTATAATAATGATGTAGGTATTTTCTAAAATAAAGTAATAGCTTTAATATAAAATATAAATAGAAACTGACTCGAACTCTGACTCTTTGAACTGGCTCGCTGTAGTCAAAATATCTACTTACTCTCTTTACTTATATTACTCTTTTATTCATTTGCTGCTCAGTTCATTCAATAGGCCTGTTCATCTAACGTTCTCTCCTATTTCCAAACCTGTCATCGCCCCGGCCGCGTAATCTGGCTCGCTAAATGGTCAACGCCCTAGACGCTTTATTCTTAACGCCTACATTCAGATCATCATCATCAGCCTATAATGTTCCCACTGCTGGGACACAGGCCTCCTCTCTGTGAGAGGGAGTGGGCCGTAATCTACCACGCGGGCCCAGTGCGGGTTGGTAGATGTCACATGTCTTTGAATTTTTGGTTCTAGGACATGCCGGTTTCCTCACGATGTTTTCCTTCACCGTTTTGAGAGCAGTGGTGATGAAATAATTTACACAAAGTAAAACGCCTGTCTGGGTTCGAACCTACGACCTACAACTCGTAAGTCGCGGCCGATACCACTGGGCCACCACTGCTCTTCATTCAGATCTGTCTGCACTAAAATAAGAAATGCTAACCCCACTTAGGGCTCCAGTGGCGCTGGAGTGGGCTAATTTAGAAGACGGGCTGTCACTGCCATCAGCTGTCTCAATCTGGTCACCATACGTTAATGACTATGTCAGGGTTGTCACGAAGTGATTAACGGTTGTCTATTTTCTTTGTGAATATGTATTGAGATGTTCTATTGATGTGATGATGTGGTGATGAATGATGGAAATGGTTGAGGTTTTGGAGGTGTAGATACTGAATTGTACCTATTCATTTTATGGCCATTATTGCCAACCGCTGCCTTTCTTTAACTCACTGTAGATGCCGAACTTTTCTCCCAAGTCTTTAACGCAAAGCTTGCCTGTTCCGCCTACCTCGTCCAGCACCCTAATTGCGCAACACACTTTCAATCACAATCTAAATCATTTTGAAAGATATTGCTAATCCAATGCTTTTTAAGCTCGAAAAATTTGTCTGTTCACAAAAGTAAATAACGCAATGAATGTTGTGGAACTGTCAAAATGAAAGCCTTTGCTACTCTTAGTGTGTTACGCAATTACCCCGCAGATACTGCCGAGAGCCATCTTTTAATATTGTCATTAGTCTTCCTCCCCTGATTTTTTGTGACGAGCTGCCTTATGTACTAAAGTAGTAGTTCCACGTTAGTAGGGTTCATTTTACCACCGTCCTCGGAAAATAACTCCTATATGTTGTGCTCATATACACGAGCGACATGCGTCGACGACAGAGGCAACTGCATCCGCCAACACGCGTCGACAACGTGTCGACGGCAGCCGACGACACGCGTCGACAACGTGTCGACGGCAGTCGACGACACGCATCGACGGCTGCAGTTGCCTCTGTGGTCGACGCGTGCCGCTAGCCAGATATTCAAAGATAAGGTCTATTCTGATACTTAATAGTATCAGAATAGTTTGAATAATAGTGTTAGAATAGTTGTTTGGAAAACCTAGTTTCCCTTTGTCTGTGTTATTGTCGCGCGTGTCACAGAATACATTATGCCTACGCAACTATGTTTCAGTTTTTTATTATCCTTTGTAGCCTCGTAAGTCCTCGGAAACCCTAATGTGTCTGTTTTATTTAAAGTAAGAGGCATAATAATATTAGGTTAACTTGACTGTGAACATAGTACATACGGCGACATATCAAGCTATGTATGCCCATACATACATATAGTATAATAATACAATTCCTGTTTTAGATGACCGCGCATTTATAGGCTTTTCGTAGAATAAAAAGTCAGCTTATTCTGAAAAGGTATAACTTCATGTAGTAGTGAGTACAACGAAAAAAAATTTAAGTACGTCACAATTTTTTCTACGATTATATTATAAATCAAGTGACGAAACTTATTCATCTATTAAAATTTTATTACACTCGTTCATTCAAGTCTCCACGAAATTACTAAAAATTTTCCATGTTTTTTTAATTTTCCTTGTAACATCTTATTCCACTTGTTACGCCTATAAAAATTGGGAGCCTATTATCAAACTGTGTAATTTCTCCAAGAATCTCTATTGGCTGAAGTTATGAAATCCTAAATCGCTTTGTGGAGTAAAAGTGTCATTATGTAATAAATATAGAATGGCTCCCGGCCTATAAACGCTGTTATTTGCCGCCCACACTAGTGCCAGCGCCCCGGCTCCTCTTTTTACTCGCAACTCTAGGTTTTCTCAGCCCGGGGCGCTCGCACGGGTCCGCCCACGGGTTTGGTTTGTCCTTTATTTCTTTTCAATTTAGCGAAATATCGTAATTGCTTAGATATAAGTACTGAGGCTTGTTAATATTACGTGGAGTTTTATTGTGTTACTTTTATACATTCGCTTTGAAAGGTGTTCGACGCAAATTGGTAAATGAAACCAATTTCCTGTTTTAGGATAATTGCGTATCAATAAATCTAATTGCTAATCCTATTTTCACATATGTTTTTTCATCCTATTTAATCTTTTCCCACAAGTTTCTCGCCGCTCTATTAGGGATATATATTTATTGCATTGAATTGATAGATCAATTGGAAAGCATCAAAACTTATTATACAGATCTAACTCAATGAAACCAAATCAACATTATGAAAACGTATAATAATATCCAATTTCATTTCCCTTTTGGCTCACGGTTGGATGTTTGAATGGCCCCATTAAATCAGGGAGTTTGAATGGGTGTTCCCTCCGCGTCAGACCGTCAGTACGAAGGGTCCCTTACAGCAAGTTGCGTTGAATTCGTCGTGGGTAGCGCCCGGCGCCACAGACCCGTTTCTTGTTTTGATACAAGTGACAGCGATTGTTCCGACAAAGTTTCCGAGTGTGGGTAGGTAGTATGTTTGTTGACTTTACGACTTGTGCTTCACATGAGCTTTGTTTACGTGAAAGTAGGCTCGCAGCAATCTAGAATATAATATGTAAAAGTTAGTACCTTTACGGGTCGAGTAGGGTGATATTGTTCGCTTAGCAAACAAACAACGGAACTTTTGTCTAGGTAAACATAATCCATGATCAAACATGTTCTCGTTCTATCATTCTTGATTAGTTTGAATTAGGGCTGATATTTTAAGTGCCTGTACTACTAAATGAATTGTATAAATCTTCATTGCACGTAATATCTTATGCCTTGTACCAGTCAATGCAACAGTCCCTCGGGAGCCCGCGGTCTTTGAACGTCGTATACGAGTGTCACACGCCGTCTATAGAGTAAATCGATTATACGCACTAGATGCACAAAATGACACGATATCATCATAATCTGTAAAGAAAAATATATTGGTATTGAACTTTATTTATTTTTCACACTCACATAACAATCCAGTAATATTTTTCTCGTTCCTCACTGGACACAGCCTGGAGGGCCCGAAGCCTAGAAAGGAAGGCCTCACTCGTTACTGATGTGAATAGAGCTGTAAAATCATTGAAAAAAATCTAAAGGAAATTGGCAATAACATTAAAACTTACAATATCAAACAAAATGATAAAAACACTCAAGCTTCGCGAAAGAAATCCCCCAGTCGAAAGAATTTGATTAGACACATTTTTCAATGGAGGCTTTAAAAGCGTCGAGTCATATCGGGGTGATAGATTTACGTAACTAATATGTTAGGGGGAGCTCCCCAGAAATTAAATGACATAAAAAACCAACGCTGCGGCTAAGCACGCGAGTGCGTGTCCACAGTACCTACTTAGATGCTTGGCTGCAGATAGGGTTATCAGACATCCTGGCTAGGATAGATGGAAAAACCTAGATTTCTTTAGAAACCTTTTCCCGAGCAAATATCGTCTTAATGAGCTGTTCGGAACGTGGATTTGATTCAGCGTTTCTTTGCCTGAGATTTTTCGTACCCTTATTAATTTAAGATGTATAACAGTCTAAAACAGTCGCATTAAATTAGTCCATAATTATGTTCAATTATTTTAATGAGCAATTGCAAGAGCTTATTATTTATATGGAAGTGGCAAGTTGGCAACCCTACTTTATAAGAGGCTTTTCATTCATCAATATTTGTTCAAAGCTTTATAACCGGTAAACATGGCGCCGCGGAAGGATTGCTGCTATTGAGCTTGCGATTCAATAAAATGATCGGATATTTAGGGTAAATCGGACCCGGATAAGATCGGAAATAAATTCTGTAAATAAATACTCAGTTTTCAAGGGTGAAGGAACGTAAAATGAGTAATACCTACTTAAATAGCAGTAGGTCTCATCATCATCTGCCTAGCCTTTTCCCAACTATGTTGGGGTCTGCTTCCAGTCCAACTGGATGCAGCTGAATACCAGTATTTTACATGAAGCTACTGCCTATCTGACCTTCACAACCCAGTTACTAGGTAATACGATACCCCTGGGTAAGACTGGTTGTCAGACTTTCGGTCTTCTCACGAGTCGTTACGACTGCCAAAGGTCCACAATTGACAGCCGGGACCAACGGCTTAACGTGTTTTCCGAGGCACGGAGCGGTCTTGATATGTTAAGATGGTCACCCATCCATGGACCAACCGCGGCAAGCGTAGCTTGACCTGATTGATCGACCCGCGCGGCTGTTATTACTTAGCCACAAGCCCCAAAATAACAATAAGAGGACAAAATATGCCAGGAGCTTGCCTTCAGCTTTTTCGGACATTATGCGTTCATCTAAGCAGGGTCTGGAAAGGCTTATGATACTAGGCTGGATAGAAGGAAAACGCGCTGAGGGCAGAGCACCGTCATGACAGTCAGCCGTGATCAAGAAGGCTGATGAAGGCAACATTTACCGCGCGGTCCACACTACTGAAGACCGCATAACTTGGAGATGCGGTTGTATGTAGACGCGATCCTCATCATTGAGGGAATGACGAAGAAGAATAAAGAATAGGACCAAATGCAGCAGTATAATTGAGCTATAGTGCGTGATGAATGTGTATTGTAATGACTGCAATGATTGACTGTATCATGTAGAACAAGATGCGTTTGATTCCACAGATCATAAAATTGATAATGTTGTTAACTGTATCAGGGATGTTGCACCGACTTTGCGACGCCAGCTCATCGTCATCCTACAATACAGCGTGCAACGTAGCGCTACTTATATGCAAATATCATGATCAAACGCCTCTCTAGCAAATGTTGAAGCGCAGTAAGCCTAATCTAAATAAGGAAACGCGGGAAAACTAAGCGCCTGCGCTATGTTTAGTAAATAAACTCGCTTGAAGATTGAGATCTCTTTGTCTGCGCCGGAACAATAACTTGTATCACAGCTCTGGACGCTCTGGTACTAATATGGCAACATGTTCAAGTTATGGACATGTAAGTTCATATATCTACATTTATCAGGGATCACCTTCGTACACAAGATTTCTGAAGCTAAGTAATATCAGCCGCACTGGTCGATCGATCAGGTTAAGCTACGCTTGCCGCGGTTGGTCCGTGGATGGGCGACCATCTTTACATAACAAGACCCCTCCGTGCCTCGGAAAACACGTTTGACGTTAAGCTGTCGGTCCCGGCTGTCATTCGTGGATCTTTGACAGTCGTTGCGGGTCGTCAGAAGCCCGAAAGTCTGACAACCAGTCTTACCAAGGGGTATCGTATTACCCAGTAAATGGGTTGTGGAGGTCAGATAGGCAGTCGCTCCATGTAAAATACTAGTATTCAGCTGCATCCGGTTAGACTGGAAGCCGACCCCAACATAGTTGGGAAAAGGCTAGGCAGATATGATACATTGTTGTATCGCAACTGGATCTTTAAATTGGGAAAACAAAAGCAGTTCGTGAAACTGCGGGTTAAATGCGTAACAGACTCAGCAGCAATGGCTTTCATTTTGACAGTTCAACAACATTCATTGCGTTATTTACGTTGCTGAGCAGACACATTTTTCGGACATATGAAGCAATGGATTAGCAATATCCTTCAAAATCATACAGAATGTGATTGAAAGTGTTGCGTAGTTAGGGTGTTGTTTTAATTTTTTTTACTTTGTCATCTGTCTTTGGCCACTGTAGTCTCTGGACTAATGCCTCTCTTCCTCGTGCAATAGGCTCTATGAACGTTAACTTTGCATTTACTAAAGCATTAACAACACTTTTGGAAATAGCTTTTAAACATAACCATTATGTTATGGACAAACAATCAAAGCTTTGTCCTTTCTAGCGTAGCAACACAACATTAGCGATATGACAGGAAGTTTTGTCATACATTTGTCACAAACAACCTTGTCATGACCCATGTTAGTCATTACCGTTTCTACCGCATTACCGCCCAGTTTTATGGTCATCGCTGTATCGATCACGACAATAATTATCTTAATTGTTGCAGGACTTGTTTTTCCTTAGTTCAAGGACTCTTTGACGAGGATTTTTGCCTTTAAATCACATTTTAAATGAAAAATCAAGCCTTATTACTCCGAAGGGTTAGGCAGAAGTGTACCTACAGTAAACCGACATTTCGTTATGTTAAATTATTACGTTTAGTTGTGACATAAGTCATATGTAATACGGGGCAAGTCAACTGCCATCAACCGAGGACAGATAGGAGCAGTGGTCGCCCAGCCGAGTGTTAGCGACCCCGATTTGTAGGTCGTGGGTTCGAACACAAACAAGCTCTTTACTTTGTGTAATTTATTTCATCACTACTGCTCTTAAAACGGTGAAGGAAGACATCGTGAGGAAACCGTCATGTCCTAGAACCAAAAAAATCGAAGACATGCGACATTACCAACCCGCACTGGGCCCGCGTGGTGGATTATGGCCCACTTCCTCTCACACAGAGGAGGCCTGTGTCCCAGCAATGGGAACGTTATAGGCTGATTATGCTATTATGAGCACAGATCTAAACTCCGAAGTTCCGAACTGCTACTGAGAAATTCCCGACCTGGGAATCGAACCCACGACCTCGTGCTCAGCAGTAGCGCTTTCGACCACTAGACCAACATGGCAGTTAATCTCATTTTTTTCGTCAGTAATTACTACGGAGCCTGTGGATACATATACAGCTATTGGCTCGATTCCCATAAACGTGTAATTTGAGTCAATTATGGTCGACGAGTGTCAATATTTTCCCTATCAAGACCATGTTCAACAACAAAATCAGTATTGATATCGATACGATCATTCTTTTCCTCCATGTCAGCAAGTTTTCCGTATTGCTTTTTGGCTGATAACTTGCTACATCTGCAATTTATTTGACCGCACCTTTCCCCGGACGATTTTATTTGCACTATAATCCTGAGTTTTTTTTATATAAATTGCATCTCGCATTTCAACCTATGAGGTTGTCGTCTGCTTGACCGGGCTTGTCTGTGGATGCCTCACTAAATTAAGGCCTCCAGCCAGGGCTTAAAAAACTTAAAAACTAAGCGACTACACGCCAAGGCTACGTTTCCACCAGAGATGAGCGAGGGTGCGTAGTTGCGTAGCGAGGGAAGTGTGTGAAACCAACCAATAACATCGCTTCATTTTTATAGCTTGAACTAAGTTAGCGCATTGTCGTGCATTGCATATAGGCATATATGCAGTGCCTACCTCGATATATCAACATAAAGCTTGTCAATTACATTTTAGTGTGTGCGCCCCATTAAGAAACTCACTAAATTATCATACCTAACAAAAAACAAAATCTTCATAATTTATGTAAACATGCGCGGCAGTAGGCAGTCGCCGGACGGCCTACTCGGCTCCCGTACTATTCGCACATTGTCATTGGTCTTAACTCGTTCAAGTTAATACGACAAAATTAAAAATACGTACGTCTCACGCGTAATACCATGACGTTCGACCTTCGCAATTTATCACCCAGTAGGCATGCCTACTCAAATAACCACACTTTTGACCTCACTTTTTTTCTTATTAGTGACCGCGTTTGCCTAGACTAGACCCGGCCTAGTGCCTACCTATTCTGAAAACCAATGCACGCCACTGAGTTAGCGTTGGTGGAATTGGTTAGTTTTACACACATCCCTCGCTACGCATCCTCGCTCATCTCTGGTGAAAACGCAGCCTTCACCCCCTGTGGGGAACGGACCTCGGCTTAGGGCGTCGCTGGGAGAGGGCAGCAAGGGACAGGCTAGATCGGAATTAAATAATCCTGACTAGTTATTCTTTGCCCTATTATATCAAACCAGCACGAAACCAACATAAAAGCGAGCATAATCGTAAAAATATCCTCGCATCCTGTTCCTATTGTCTTCAATCTTCAACTACCGCCCGCGATGAATCACGGCCGTATAGACACAGCTCAGTGTTGTAGTGATTGTGCAAATAATGTGTAATATTGATAAGTAGCAAGTGTGAGGGCCCCAGTGACGTATTTATCCGCAAGTGACATTTCCGCCCGATAAGTTGGTGGGAACATCCCATCCAACGCTTCAAGAACACATTGTTATCTGTAGATATGTTTGGAATATCATTGATGTAGGATATACTTAGACTGTTCATTGGTTTGGACATAGCAAACAATTTGCACCTTGAAGTCCTGGAATTCATGCAAAAGTATTGGTTTTGTTTTACTTTATCTACCGGCTTAACGTGCTTTCCGAGGCACGGAGGGGTCTTGGTATGTGAAGATGGTCACCCATCCACGGACCAACCGCTGCTAACCTAACCTAACCTGATCGATCGACCCGTGCGGCTGTTATTAGTTGGCCACAAACCCCTCCTATTACACCTACATATACGACTACATTACTTACACATTCGTAGAAATATCATAACATTTATAGCTCGTCATAAAGCCTTAATTTCACCCGTTTATTGACCAAACATATCGTGTGTTGGAAATAAAACAGTTATCAATCGTTGAGACGATAACATCGTATTTAGGGAGCCCGGGGGTGCAAGGGTGAAGTCAGATCGATGTAAAATGATTAGGTCGTGGGTGCTATCTTCAAAGACACTATAAAATGGTGACAACTTTACCAGCTTTGGTAGCATTTTTTGTACGGTAATGTTATCTCTTTAAGAGAGTCTTACTTACAGAGCTATTCAGCTTAGAGTGGTGGGACACAAGCGAATTTTGAGTAAAGCTACTGATGCAAAAATAAAAAGACCTCTTTCATCATTATTTTTGGATTTAAAGATTCTACATAGCACTGGAGGAAAGTGTCCGACAGTTGACTTTATTTTAAAACCTCAACGGCTTTTATTCAAAATTAAAAACTGATGGAGGACCACTTAATGTTTGCAACAATCATAAATAATGTAAACAAAGAGATACAGCCAAAAAAATCACGTCTCATTCAAGTAAATCACCTGCCATTACAGTTCAGTTTTTGCACCTTTTAAAAGTCGAGCAATGTCGACATAGTGCCCTCAGTGCCTCAGCCCCTCAGTGCGCAGTCCGTCGACTTTGAGACAACATTGCAGCCCTCTCAGAGGATTATCTATACTTTTATTGACGTAATCATACAGACTGAGGGGAAAATATTTTGCTTAAATACCTGGGTCTCTCGTTAGCGCGATTTTGAAGATAGAAATAGCATTCATTTTGAGATTGAATAATTTCGCAGGGATTTGGTTTTGAACTTTCGATCGGTGAACTGCTTGCTATTTGGAGAAAAGATACACCAAAAGCAAGTATCTTAGGGTAATTATTAGACAAACTCAATCTCAAAGCATTTATTACTATTAAACCATAAAGCTAGTTGCCTATTCCAAAGCGTAGGTAGTAGGTTCCTTTGGACAAGAAACGGGCAGAAACTCCATGAATACTCTTTTATTATTTTTTTACAATATTTTGGTTACAATATTCAAATAGAAATTATACATGTGAGAACTTTCAAAAAAATAAATAAGCTATGGCAGCTCCAACTGATGGCGCCCGTTCACGAACATGTCGCATGGATCAGCACCATTTAGCTCAACCATTTTGAAGGGAACCGAATGATCTAACACATGCGCCACCATCAGAGAGACATTCGAGAGAGCATGGCATACTTTCACATATAGAACAAAGACTGAAACGAGTTCCCAGTAAAATAGCAGGGGCGTCTAGCGTAGGTGTTTTAATTTTATCAACATAGTACACCCCCTCACGTTAATAGCGGGTAACATTGCCCTTTTTAAGAGTTGAGCGTGACGGCCTTTTAATGTATTCCGGCAAAGTTAATTTATTTTAATTAAAACGATTATGTTATACTTGTGTACCATCTTGTTGCCTTTATTAATTTTCTCGCACAAACATTTCATTTACTTAAATAATTTAATAAGCGGTCTTTCACAACCCTCGGCAAATACTAAGCCCTTCTGAATACTAGAATAACATTACAAAGATTAATGAACCTTATTTATACTCATACTAATGATCTCATTATACTTGTGACCTCAAACTACTACAATCCCTATTTTACGACTAGTAACATAATCTATACTAATATTATAAAGAGGTAAAATTTGTTTGTAAGTTTGTATGTAGGGGGTAATCTCTGGAACTACCAGAAGGATTTGAAAAATTATTTTTACATTTGATAACTCAATTCTTGAGGAATGCTATAGGCTATTTAACATCACGCTATGTCTCTTAGGAGCCGAGCGAAAAGAATAAAAAGTCAGAAAGAACGCTAAGCGAAACCGTAGTGATAGCGCGGGTAGGTGATGCGATGCGACGGGGAGGGTCGGGGGAACAAGAAATTTACGCGAACGAAGTCGCGGGCAGAGGCTAGTACACACATAAACTTACGCCTTCTTCCCTGAAGATAGGTAGAAACTACAGAGGTGGCCTTCTGTAGTTCCTGCTACGACCCTTTTTTTTTGTTTTGTTGAGGGTGGGAAATCATCAAATGACACTCCTTCCGCTCTGGGTGGAGCGGAAGGGAGTGTCAGACTCTTACTGACTAAAACCCACCAGTGTTCCTGCCCGTAGCCCTTAGCGGTAACCCTTTCGGACAATCCCGCTGACCTGCTACGACCCTTACATACTCCTTTTGCCTCGTTTACTTTTATACATCTGGTACGGACAGCGTCAGAGAAAAGGAACCCCCTTTGGTAATGAGTCGTTACCAAAGGGGGTTCCTTTTCTCTGACGCTGTCTGTACACGCACCCCGGTTGCGAGTACTACGCGCCTGACCTTTCTGGAAAACATCAGCAATAAGGTCACTATTTATGTCCTCCTAGAGCATCGCCTCTCGACGTTTCCATCCACATCTGCCTTGTCATCTTACAAGTAACATTATCATTCATTTAATTCAGAAGCTGATACTTAGACAATTCATTGCGAAAATCAATCAATCTATTCGTTTATTTGTTAAACCATAGGTGTTTACGTAATTAGGGGGGTGCGCTATGTTTTGTCATAATTGAGACATAGAAATTTATAAGTGACATACTAGGTGTCATTAGATTATAAATATATGAACAGAAATAAAAGAAAAAACATTAAATACAATAAAATCAATAAAATAATAGTCAAAGTAATTATTATCAAAAGGTAAAAATGCATTATTATAATAATTGGTCGTTCAGAAATTCGTCTACAGTATAATAACATTAATTGTCAATCAATAATTTAGTTAGGGCTTTTTTAAACTTATACAGGGTGTTACGGAAAGGGTATATCAATACAAACGGGTTGAAGTGTATCTGGTCTAGAATCTCTGTACAAAATTTCAGCTCAAAAGCATTAACTTTGAAAATGCTTAATATTTTTTTATTTCGACATCATGGCGCTGCACTGGCGCGCGGCGGCGTAATGTGCGTGTACTAGGCGCACAGACACACTACAGATAATGGATAATGACCCTCGTAGTGCGGTGACACGTTTGTTAATTTAAAGTTTAAGTTTGTCAATTTAATAAACTATCGAAATAAAAAAAAAATATTAAGCATTTTCAAAGTTACTGCTTTTGAGCTGAAATTTTGTACAGAGATTCTAGACCAGATACACTCTTCAACCCGTTTGTCTTGATGTACCCTTTCTGTAACACCCTGTATAATGTTATGTTTTTTATGTCATCAGAAAATGACCGTTGTAATCCTGAATTTAGGTTCAGAACTTGGCCGATGAAACTCCATTTTCATTTTCTAAAATAATACCAGTAACAGTAACTGTTCCGTAATCTGTGAAAATGCTTTCACCACTTTATAGATCCTTGACATAAATGGATTCCAATTTAGTTAGTGCTTTCTATTTCAACCACGTCTTAAAAGGCTAGACTAAAGCAATAAGCGAGTGAAGGGTTAAACTGTCTGTGAAAAGTGTTGCAGTAAAACGCTGGGAATATTGCCTGTTAACACGTTACGCATTTATGGAAGACGTCTGTAAATTTATAGGCAATCTTCTGTTAAATATGTAATAATAATAATTATGTTTTATACAGAAAATCACAACCTCAGGCTGTGGCTAAGTAATAACAGCCGCACGGTTCGATCGATCAGGTTAAGCTACGCTTGCGGCGGTTGGTCCGTGGATGAGTGACCATCTTCAGATACCAAGACCCCTCCGTTCCTCGGAAAGCACGTTAAGCCGTTGGTTCCGGCTGTCAGTCGTGGATCTTTGACAGTTGTTGCGGGTCGTCAGTAGCCCGGAAGTCTGCAAACCAGTCTTACCAAGTGGTATCGTATTACCCAGTAACTGGGTTTTGGAGGTCAGATAGGCAGTCGCTCCATGTAAAATACTGGTATTCAGCTGCTTCCGGTTAGACTGGAAGCCGACCCCAACATAGTTGGGAAAAGGAAAAGGCTAGGCAGATGATGATGACAGAAAATCACAATAAATTAAGACTGGTTTTTCGAACTAGACCATTTTTAAGGACTTCTGCAGGTTTGATTTCGAAACTGCTAACGATGACAATAGCTTTCAAGCCTTGTAGATTCTGCTTTTACCTAATTGTTATTTCAGACTTATTTTAAATAATTTCTTGCCTGTAAACCGATTTGTAAACTAATATCTAAGAGAGCCGGGTGATCTGTAACTCAGGATCCTATCCTACCTCAGACAACTTTCCCAATTTAAGATTACAAACAAAAATAACGAGAAGACTCCATACTAAGCAGTGAGTTGTCCATAAACTCCTCCCCTTCCGAATATACGCTCATCATTAGCCAAATAGCCATTTATACGAACTTGGGAAAGTCCCACCCACGCAAGCTATTCAGCGTCGGATGAATGAATATATTTCCTGAAATTAGTTCAAGGATTCTTATTTGATGCGCCCTGAGTCAATTTAGATAGAAATTTTTGATATTGACGTAGGTTGGTTATTTTCCAATTATTTACTTTACTAATATGTATACAAATAGGTACCTATCTAATTGTCTGATGTCAGATGTTATAACTTACTATTTTAAGCATCGTTAGTAATTATTTATTTACAGTTTTCCGGGTTTAAATGTGTCTTTTTCACTTCTCATGCTCTAAAAGTTCGTCTTTATGTTGTGCTTAGGCAACATAAAATCGCTTTTTATGTTCTAGTGCATAAAGTAATTTTTTTTTTCTGAGACTAAAGGTTATCAGGCCCAGCAGCCACACGCGCAATAAAACTTCGCAGATTAAAGTCGTGATTTATTTCATTTTCTTTAATTTATACCACTTCCGTGTTTTCTATCGTTAATTTAATAGAATCAGGTAAAATAGTTGTCATTTATTATTTAAAAACGCAAAGAAACGTTTTTATGACTTGGCAGTATGAAGTACCCAAGTCGAATGACAAATATTGAAATTAAAAAAAAAAAACTTTTAAAAAGTTTCGTGGCGGTATTATCTGTGGTGGCGGGAATTAGCTATGCTTTGCAACATTTTTGATTAATTATGTACTGTATACTTTATGCCTGTTTCATTTTCTCGCAATCGAAGTGAAAAGCAGAGTGTATAACTCAGGCATAAACGAGCCATTTTACCCCTCAACTTAACTATCCACCCTCGCCTGCGGCTCGCGTGGATATAAACGTCTCGGGGTAAAATAGCTTCTTTTATGCCTTAGTTGTACAATCTACTATTACCACATAAACACAACTGACGTAGGTTTTATACGGATCTGGAAAAATTTCAATACACATACCTCAATACACAGAATTATTAATAAATGTACCTACATTTATATTTATAGTTATGCATATCATACGTATTGTATTGTATATAAGTAATACAAAAACTAACGTCTGTTTTTCTTTATTTTCAGACAAGATGGAGGAGCGGGAGAACGCCGCGGATCATGGGGTCCCCGACATGACCATGATGCCGCAGATCACCGAGCAAGCCATCAATGACAATCTCAAGAAAAGATACATACACGACTTAGTTTACGTATCCTTTTGAAAATAACCATCATTCTTTTGCTCTTATCCCAATTTATTTGGGATATATGTATTATATTTCTTCTTTTATACTTCTACATATATTACGTAGTCGTCATCTCAGCAGTAGTCACCCTCTTTGTAGCCATATCATCTTTCACACAGTCCATCGATCGCTTCTTTGGTCTTCCCCTACTCTTACAGCAGTCCACACTTTTTTTAAATTAAAATATGAGTTAGAATTGAGGCAAAATTTGCACGGCAGCATATTCGCTCGTAAGATTGCCAGACTCTCTATGATAGCCCGACAGTCTCGCAATAACCTCAGTGGTTCAAGCTGCCGCCAACTTCGACGTATACACTTCATTAGAATTTCTGAATCACGCAATTCCCTTTTACGATTCCTCCGTCTAGGCTTGGGAACTAGAAACGATCTTTAGCGGCTAATCTACTTGAAGAAGTACCAAAGTTTACCACTGAAGTTTTGTGATGTTATTTGCTGAGATTTTTTTCTTAATATTTTGTACAGACATACACAGGATCCATTCTAGTCGCAGTGAATCCTTATAAGGAGTTAGGATGTTACACAACGGTGAGTCTATATCAGTATTTATTATGTAACATTTTGATATTGGGGCAGCATCTACGAGTATCCTCGTATAACGCCACATATGAACTACGCGTTGCACCTGAGGTGACGCAAATCCTGCATCGCGCAAGCAGATTTATCCGCGCGATTGACAGAATAATGTACAGAAACCCGTCGGTCAGTAGACCACCAGACACAACACCCGTCTGGTCGGAGGATCCTCCCATTTCTAAGGAGGATGAGTATTTCCTTGTTCCTCATACCTCTAAAATATCGAGAAATCTACACTAAAAATGAAGATACAGAAAAAAAATTATGTAGTTTTGTCATTACCATACAAACACCGTCATTACCAGGCAATAAATTACAAAAAAAACGCATCAAAGATGACACTAACATCGCATTTAGCGGTTCCTTATAATTGTGTTCACATTTCTTTTGATACCGATCGCTAGATCATGACAATAGCCCGACAGTTTCCATCAATTTCCTTTAGCAGATAAACAAGAGGAAACTATACATTATTCAATGACTAATTATCTATTATGTATGAAGACTGCATACATTAGCGTTGGTCGTAATACACTTGACTAGTTGCCAATTATACGGTACTAGCTTCTGCTCGCGACTTCGTCCGCGTAAAATTTCACCCTTCCCCCATTCACCCTCTTAGAGGTGGAATTTCGAAAAACCCTTTCTTAGTGGATGCCTACTCTTCACAAAGAATAGACCCTCCAAATTTCATGTCTCTAGGACCAGCGGTTTAGCCTGTGCGTTGATATATCAGTCAGTCAGTCAGGACTTTTAATTTTATATATATAGATTGAAAACGTGATACGAATAGATAAGCTATTTATCCTTTTTATAGAACGAATAAACCCATATACAGGGGAATAGTGTTAGCGGAGTTCGCGCAGCTGAATTTTGGGCCAAAGATGTTTGAACTGTTTGCCATCGATACGCTAAAAAGAAGGGGGGGAATAATAATAAAGATGTACTTATGCAAATTCTTTAATAATGTTAATCAGATGATCTTATAATCGTCTAAACGTACTAACTTGGTGGATTTGTTCCGGGCGGCGGCGTTATCAACTTTCACAGTCCATGGAAAACTGCTAGAAAATAAAACATTGTTTCTTGTTGACAGGATCACATGCAGGATTACCGAGGTAAAGCCTTCGGTTCACTACCGCCACATGTGTTTGCGCTGGCTGAGTCAGCATACAGCTCATTGCAGGTATGACCAACTACTTACCGAATTATTTTGTAAAAAAAAAAATACAAAAAGAACGTACTATTACCTCGAACAGAAGGTCATAAATATTATTCATAACGTAACCAATTGAGTTTTTCTTGTCACCGGTTTTCTAAGGAACATGAATCAGTGTTCAAGAGATCTGTAATAATTGCATCTGTAGATATACTTATGATTCATGTGAACGCAATGCTATGATATAATATAATAGGGATTATCAATCTAATAAAGCTCATTTAGCGTTGTGAAAATAATATCGGTGATAGTTTATGGTGACTTGTGGGATCCTAGGGTAGCTTTGATG
Source organism: Amphipoea lucens (assembly GCA_947508005.1). NCBI lineage: Eukaryota > Metazoa > Arthropoda > Insecta > Lepidoptera > Noctuidae > Amphipoea > Amphipoea lucens. The sequence goes on along the minus strand of OX382373.1, from coordinate 5,839,894 downwards.
CAATATCTTATATCTCATTGTTCTCTAACCCAATTATGAACCATTTTTCAACTATTACCTTCACCGCAACATACTTATTAAATTATCGTCTTTTTCGAACAGAATGGCGAGAAAAATCAATCAGTAGTAATATCAGGAGAGAGTGGCGCCGGCAAGACTGAGACTACCAAGCTGATCCTACAGTACCTCTGTGCAGCCGGCGGCCAGGCCTCGTGGGCCGAACAACAGATATTGGAGGCCAATACTGTACTTGAGGCCTTTGGTAAGAGTCAACACACCTTACATCTACTTAAGAAATAAATCACCGTCCAGAGATAGGTAAACATTGTAGTGTGACCAGAGGGGGGTAGATAATTGCGTAACACACTGACAACATTCATTGCGTTATTTACGTTGTTGAGCAGACAAGACATTTTAGACATGAAGCAGTGGATTAGCAATATCTTTCAAAATTATTCAGATTCCGATTGAAAGTATGTTACACTATTAGGGCCAGCGTGACAGCAGAACTACCAAACCAGACCTATTTCTGTCGCCAAACAGCACTGCTGTATGGGTGCCGGTGTAATAACACGCATCATGACAGATTTCAGTTTTGTCTCTGGGCAATGCACCTACCATACCTCTGGTATTGCAGATGTTCTTCCTAACACAGGCTTATTTGCTTAAAAGGAGGCTCCAATCACTAGTTTTTTAGATCCTGTGTCCGTACAGGGCTAGGTAAAGGTAATGATGAGACAAGTAGATACAATTTTGAATTTGTAATATATACTGTCAAACAGTGGAGTCAACTCCTTACGACATTAGTATGGAAGAATAACTGCTTGTTAATACAATAAAACATTTACATGAAGTCCATAGGCGGCGGTGTCTACTTACGGGCAGGCAGGCCATAGCTTTATAGCCACCGAATGACATAAAAAAACGTAGCAATGACTTCAGCAGACATAAAAATTATCATATCCATGTAAATTCAGAATTATTGACGAGCTTCCTAAACTCTTAGCTATATCACTGTTCACGCCCCCTCACTAATAAATTCGTGAGTCGTGTCATCAACTTATCCAACCTGCCGTGCAGATATTACCCCTCGTTTTGTATAAAAAGGAGGGGCTGACAAACTAAATCATTAGTTCCTCAAGCCGCTCCCAAATTGAAACCTCCAAAAAGCGGTGACGTTTGAAAAAAATACTAATTTGTAGTTTCATTCCGAATACATACATATTACTTATAATATCGTATGTACAAAAAAAAGTGAATCATTCAATATCTACCTGCTGCATACCCTTCATATCTGTACCTTTCAAAGTGAATCTATTTGGTGAAACCGTGTGATACTGCCATCACACTGGTTTCACTTATGTTATGGTCAGGTCAAAATTGAATGATTCACTTTTATGTTTGTTCACGATGCATTTTCCAAATTGTAAGGCAAAAGTGAACCGTGTATGTCCAGCGATATTAAGGCATATACTGTGTTTAAACTGATAGCATACTATACCTAAAATGGCTTATCATTATATTTGCAGGAAACGCTAAAACAGTTCGTAACGACAACTCTTCCCGGTTTGGTAAATTTGTCGAAGTCCGGTTGGACCACCGCGGCGGGATCAAGGGCGCCGTGTTGAGAGACTTTCTGCTGGAACGAGCCAGGATCACTGGACCTGCGCCGAGAGAAACCAACTACCACGTCTTCTACCAGCTGGTTGAGGGTGCTAAGGTAAGCTGTACCTTTATAATTTGATAAGAAAGTTAAATTGGGTATTTTTTAGGATTTCGAAGCCAATAAAAAGAGAACATAAGGGCCTAATTGTTAATTTAATTAAAAAGAAAAGTTTCGGCTCTCCCTTGCCTAACTAATTCTCCGTATCTTGTATTTTATTCCTTGTTACCTCTCATCTGTCGACCAAAATCGACGATACTGGACATAGGCCCCTCGAAAGTTACTCAACCCTAAACACACACGTAATTAAACCTCTTAATCTTGCATTCCAGCACAACGCCGAACTCCGTAACATCCTTCACCTGCGCGAAGACGTGCAGTACAAGTACCTGCGGCCTGAAGACGAGGAGGCTCACCAAGGGCGCGGTGGGGAGCAAGGCAAGCTGGAGGCTCTGCAGCTGGCGCTCACCGTGCTGCAGGTGCCGCCGCACATGTGCGAGGGGCTGTTCAAGGTGCTGGCCGCTGTACTGTGGCTGGGGAATATACAGTTTCAGGTATTTATGACCCTCGATGTGTTAAACTGGAAAATGCTAAATGGAAGACTCCTGAACAAGGTCCCTCGACTTTATTGCAAATTTTTTCATTTGAATATGTTTTACCAATATCTAAACTTTGTAAAGATTAGAATTGATAGTTGATTAATCGACGATACCCCGAGCATTCGCACATTCGTTGCGGCTAGCTTTTGTTACGCAACAAACATTCATTCATCAAATAAGCATTCGTGTTAGAACATTACCGTATTGTTATAATTATTATTGCACGCAAAGTTAAATTAGAAACGAACTTTCGTTCGCGAGTTCACTGGATAAGTGGTTATTACAAAATGGAGTGTTAAGAAATTGACTCTTAACACTTTTACTTTATTTCCAGGATGTAGACGGTGAGCGTTCAACGCTGGCGGGAGAGGACACGGAAGCTGTAGATGCTGTCGCCAATCTGTTAGGACTACCCCTGCCTACCGCGAAACGAGTACTATTGGAACGACAGATCAACGTGCGAGGCAATGTCACGGACATACCACTGCGATTGCCTGAGGTACCTACAAGCCTTACCTTTATTTTTAACCGTTTTTCTGTCCCGTAACACGTAATCAAATAAAATATTTTATGTCCATTGTATTACTATTGTAGGCACAAATCATATTAACGATGGTCACGAGGTATTATTTTTTATATGAAAATAGATTATTATTATCTACGATGTCTTTGGATACAAATAAACAATTCAGCAAGGCTTCTGTGTAGAACACTGTATACAGGGTGGCAGGAATATCGACGCACCAACTGTAATTATGATTTCAGCACATAATTCTAGATCGTTTTTTTTTAATAACCAATGCAAAATTTAAATGCAGGGGTGTTCAGTATCATGTACTGAATCCATGGTAACAGGTTGCGTCTCGATGTCTCTGCCACCCTGTATATGCATGTGCAAATTTTCCCCAATAGTTTACACATCAAGTCTAAAATCACATTTCCTCTGCAGGCTCGCGAGAACCGTCACGCGATGGCTCGCGCGCTGTACTCGCGAACATTCGCGTGGCTTGTGCGCCATGTGAACAGTTGTTCGGCGCCAGGCCGCGCCGCGCGGGCGCTCGGCGTACTCGACATCTTCGGCTTTGAGAACTTCGCGACGAATTCATTAGAACAACTGTGTATTAATTACGCTAATGAAAAGCTGCACATGTTCTTCAATAATTATGTGTTTGCGTTGGAGCAGGATATTGTGAGTATGCGTCGCATTCGTAATAATATTATTTTAAGAACTTGCTCTACACTTTAGTCTATAAAATGTAATGTTTCAACGGAGTTTTGCATAATAATTTAGGTTAAACTTTGATTCATAATATCACAAGGTGACATACCTTCTGAACCATACTATACGAGTAAAATACTCGATTATTAATTAACTATTGTATATATCAATATTTTTTTATTTCAGTATCGTCAAGAAGGCATCGTGTACAATCAGATCCAGTTTACAGACAATGCTGCGTGTCTAGAATTACTAGAGAAACCGCCCAGAAGTTTGCTCAAGTTACTTAGCGAACAATGTCATATGCCTAAGGTGAGCTCCGAAAGCTGCGAAATTGTATGCTTCTAGGCACCGGTTTAGGCTGTGGGTTATCTGCTAGTGAATGCATTTAAGATTTTTATTAATTAGGAAGCTCATGCAAGATAGGCAAAGCTGATGCGGATGATAGGTAGTCATTGATTACTGGATGTTAGCCGTCTGATGTGTGCTCACAATGTACCTATTTGAAACTGCTGAAGCTTTGCTTAGCAGGTAATGTATGCGATGCGGTGTTATTTAGACGTTTTCGGGTTGAGGAGTTGGGCTCACAATCTAAGATACACCAGTAGTTCCTTTAAATATCATCTGATTGAATTTAAACATTGACTTCTTCTATTCGTCACTGGCTAATTTTTATTTTTTTCCAGGGCTCAGACGGCGCCTACCTAACAAATATCCAAGGCGAGTTCGGCGACCACCAGTCCTTCGTGAAAGGTTCCCGTCGGAAATGGGAGGAAGAGTTTGGAGTGCAGCACTACGCTGGTACCGTCAGCTACAGTGTCTACGGCTTTGTCGACAAGAACCGGGATACGCAGCAAGACGCCTTCATTGACCATCTGAGTCGGTCCGCGAATCCGTTTGTGAGGGAGCTGGCTGATTATGTGCAGGATTTAGCGCCTCCTGGACAGGTATGTCATTTTCGACTTTATTGCAATGCTGTCAGTGTCCATAAAAAAAATTACAACATGCTTATCATGATATTTTGTTATTTCTTGTAGGATACTTCGCTGTCGAGTCCCAACTCGACTGGAACTACACAGCGCGGCACATCCAAGGGTCGCCCAACTGTCGTGGATACATTCAGAGCTCAACTACAGTCGCTCGTCGATATGCTTCAAGCTACTGACGTTTGGTGGGTACCGCAATACATTGTATCAATTTTATATTATCGTTAAATAATAGCTTAAAACCCAGATACACTTGTTTTGGTCTAACTCAAATCGCCTTTCATTCTACAAAATGTACTCATATATACTCATACTCAACCTATGATGTTCCTACTGCTGGGACATAGGCCTCCTCTCTGTGAGAGGGGGTGGGCCCTAATCCACCATTCGGGCCCAGTGTGGGTTGGTAGATGTCACATGTCTTCGAAACATCGTGAGGAAACCGGCATGTCCTAGAACAAAATGTACGGATAAATTAAAATATCAATCCTTCGTACAGGTACGTCCGCTGCATAAAACCGAACGAGAACAAAGAAGCGGGCAAGTACTCGGAGCAACTAGTACTGGAACAGCTGAAGTACCTCGGCATGAACGAGATCGTGCGCATCCGGCGCGACGGGTACCCCATCCACCTGCCCGCGCCGCACTTCCAGGCGCGCTACCGCTGTCTGCTGCCGCATCCCAGGCCACAGAGCCCGGACATACAGTGAGTGTTCAAATAAAAAGGTTATTTTAAAAAGCTGTAATAATAATAACTGACACAGATAAAAGATAAAAAAAATATTAGGCGCAGTACCGTAAGCAAAGGAAACACATTTGAACAAATTAAAACTAACATACAATTTAACGCCAAATAGATTCATTTTAGCTATAATGCTAGACTACGGTCTGACGCTGATTTTCAATTTTCAATTGTGAGTGACGGATGTGTACAGTTTCAAACATTGTACAGACGCCAGCACATCAAGCTACTATAATCTCTCAAATTTCTTTAATAGATTTATAACTTTATCACTAAAGCATTAGGTTCAAGGTTGATTGGAAAAATTTTACAGTTTCGGGTAGCTTGATGTGCTGGCATCTGTACATAAGTTTATACTTATGAACGAGTAAACAAATATACCTTATTGTATACAGGATGGCAGGGACATCGATGTACAACCAAATTTTGTTGATAAATTTCCCCGCTATTGTTAGAATCATGTGCTGAATTCATGGTTACAGTTTGTATGGTTGTATGGTACATGGTTACAGTATAAGATATTTATGCATTAAGAATTGTCCGAGTTCTCTTATAAAATATAGTAAGAAGATGCTGTCTTGCATTTCTTGAATACATGGTTTCAGCGACGCGTGGACATGCAGTGTATAGATTTCTATGTTTTGAAACAGAAATCCAATTCGGCTCGAGGAATAATTATCAAGTTTTGAAAAGAACCTCCAATTATTAACTACGGTACTTTGCCAATTGGATCATATTGTCTTCATTAGCTCTATAGGAATCGCCTCGTATTGATTGCGGGAATTTGTAGTAAAATCGCGAATTAACTGGTTTATTTGTATTGCAGAGCAATCACAGCGATAGTGAATGCGCCCAAAGATGACTGGCAGATCGGACACACGAAGATATTTATGAGAAGAACCGTACACGCGCCGCTTGAGGCGAAAAGGACTGCGCTCTTGCAATCATCTGCATTGCGCATACAGAAGGTAAAAAAATACTACTTACAACCCGATTCAAACTTTATGGCGACTCTGAAGTGGTTTTATTACAGCTGTGGCCGTATTATGACGTTGTAATGCCACCATGATACCAGTGCAAGAGAGAGACGGAGCAATACATGACCGATGGCACCATCCCTTTTTCAGACTGGAATCATGGTGGCATTAATACTTCATAATACAGCCCCTGTGCTGCTGGGGAGTTTGTTGCGCCACTTCTTGTTCCCAGCGAAAGCACTAGGAAGTGGTGAAGGGCGGGCGTTTTGGGGGCACTTGTCTTATGTAATTTTGACGTTCGGAAAGTGCTGATTCTCAGCCTAATTTGAATAAATAACTTTTGATTTTACTCGCTGCGCAGTACCTCACCCCTCACCCCCGCTAACACGTGAATTTGCGGAGCGACTCGCCTCGTGTTCCGAACTGGTCATAAAGTTTGAATCAGGCTGTAAAAAGCATTATACATGCCGTAACATTATTCTTAAAGCTCTGAACGAAGCACAACACTAACAATAAAAGATCCCATTCACATTAAAAAAAATCCTTTTGACTTTCATAATGGTCATAAAATGTAGTTACAAAAAATAATGAAACTCTTTGAATCCTGCGCTAGTTAAAACTATGTTGCAAGAGCCAATGTGCTCTCGTTTAAAAAAAATGTTAATTTTTGTCGCTTTGTGACACGAAAACAAAAGATCTTTCTATCAAATTCTTTATACTGCTTCTGAACCAGATGTATTAACACTTTCCAAATCTCCGCAGTGGTACAAAGGCTCAGTGAAACGCCGCCAATACCTCACCTGGCGCAACGCCGCCGTAGTGCTACAGGCTGCCCTGCGCGGCTGGAAGGAACGAGCCGCCTTCCTGCGCCTGCGCCGTGCCGCGCTCACTCTGCAGAGGCATCTGAGAGGCGCCTTCGCAAGGGAAGTGGCGGCTGCGCTGAGAGAGATGAGGAGAGTCAACCAGGAGATTAAACTTAGGGAGGAGAGGAACAGGTAATTAAAGATTGTTGATAGACTATATTTAGAAGCAATCAGAAATAAACAAGTTTCTGGGAGGAATAAAATTTAAAATGAAGGGTGGCAAAAAATGTTTAGAATTTTTGATGGGATTTTAATGATAGATTATGCAAAAAAAACACCATCGCTCCTACTTGCCTAGCACATAATAAAACAGGAGCTGCCTATGAAAAAAGCTGTAATTACTAAAACTGAATAACATCCCTTTCTAAATTGTATTCAGAAACAGAATTATTATAACATACTAACATGCTTGTATCGTAAACAAACCCCACCTTTATTTCCAGTCTCCAAGAAAAGGCGAACCAAGAACGGGCAGAGCTCGAAAACATGGCCGACCAACTCCGAGGTCTTTCCTGCCCGACCAGCACTCGCGCCGAGTCGGTCAACTTGGACAATTTGTTCGACTTCTTGGCAGACGTGCCCACACAACGAGGGGCGCCAGATGGACAGCCGGATACTCATCAACCGACTATTGCAGAGATCGGGGATTCTATGGAGAGGCTAGCTGATGATCTGCATCAAGAGGTGAGTTGAGATAAAGAAAGAGGAAGAAAAAATGTTTTTATTTTTCACATATAAGACGCACGTTAAACATCATAAACATTAGAATATATTTGTTTTTTGAATTGAAAGGGGTTGTAGGGCCATTATTTACTGGAGGGTGTGGAGAAATAAAGATATACAACCATTATTTTATAGCATCTAAATTAAATGGAATTGTTTGTTTACGGACTTCTCATCTCCTCGAGATAATGGCACTAAAATGACTTACCTTTGAAAATACAATGCCAAACAATCGTAACAGAAAATATCACTCATATAAACTCTTTCGTTCGCAGTTGGAACACGTCTTAGCCGCCGAAATGAACGAGCTAAGCAAGTCCCACACGGAAGCACAACGCAAGCCGGACGGCGCGCCGTCCGAGTCCATCCCGCCCCCGCCCCCCTCCACGCTCGCCATACACCCGTGCGTGCCCCCCGCGCCGCCCCCCGCGGCTATGACGTCATCATTCAACGGTGCCATGAGTAACTCGATGAACGGCACGTCTCCGATGTCGAACGGGGACGCGATGACTTCGTCCCTGAGCCTGCCGCCGCCGCCGCCGATGGAGCCGCTGACGGAGGAGTCCCCGGTGTTCCCGCCGCCGCCGCCGCCGCCGCCGCCCACGTGCACGCTACCGGAGCCCGCCGGCCCGCCGCCGCCGCCGCCGCCTCTTGCTAAAGGTACAAAATAATCGGTTAAGTTTTACAGAAGTGGATGATTATGATATTAGATTAGTACAAAATTCAAAACATTTATATCCACATTAAATATGTATAATGCAAACTGAACAAAGATTTTCATGAAGTCACCATCTTCATGAAAAATCTTTGTTATTCAGTTAAAAGGAACAAATGAGTGTTTTCATTGATACTATTTCTCGACAGGAATTCAACTTCAACCAAAACATTTATACTAATACTGTCATCGTCTTTCAATTCGGTCTTAAAAAGTTAACCAGTCTTGATCGAACATATCCTCCTACTTCTGCCTTATTTATCTATTTTTCTTTATTATTTTTCTCAATCCCACAGACAACACACCACCAGAACTAACCAACGGTATAATCCCCAATGGAAAGCTATCGGTGGTTAAAAGCAAGGAACCGATCTACGAATCCGTGATACCAAGACCGGCGCAGGAACAGAACAGCGAACCACCGCCACCGCCATCCCCACAACAGCCTCCAACACAACCCACACCGCCTGAGAGTAATGGGTATGTTGATATGCTTAGATAAAAACATAGTGGGTAGTGCCTACTCTGTATATTCTTCGAGTTTTAAATCAAAAGTAATTTTGATCCAAATTAGGCCCTTTGTATACGGTGCAGTTTCTTTACGGTACGGCGTATAAACCGCGTCGTGGAAAAACCGTGTCCGTCCACAAGCTTTCATAGTGATCCATACCGGCGAATAAACCGTATTTTTTCACGGCAAGAAAAACGTGTATTTACAAAGGGCCGCGTACCGGAAGGCGTAGCGTTGGAAGGCCTCCCACAAGGTGGACCTTGTGAAGGCCGCAGGAACTCGTTGGATGCGAGAAGCACAAAACCGGTCGAAGTGGAGGTGCTTGGGGGAGGCCTATGTCCAGCAGTGGACGTCTTTCGGCTGAAATGATGATGATGATGACAAAGGGCCTTAGTGTCAATAAGTTATGTAAATATGTTTCAAATTGATTCTACAGGGTGTTACAGAAAGGGTATATCAATACAAACGGGTTGAAGAGTGTATCTGGTCTAGAATCTCTGTACAAAATTTCAGCTCAAAAGCATTAACTTTGAAAATGCTTCATATTTTTTTATTTGGATATCACGGCGCTGCACTGGCGCGCGGCGGCGTGATGTGCGTGTACTAGGCGCACAGACACACTACAGATAATGGATAATGACCCTCGTAGTGCGGTGACACGTTTGTTATGATTTCAATTTAATAAACTATCGAAATAAAAAAATATTAAGCATTTTCAAAGTTATTGCTTTTGAGCTGAAATTTTGTACAGAGATTCTAGACCAGATACACTCTTCAACCCGTTTGTATTGATATACCCTTTCCGTGACACCCTGTATAGTTCGGCTTTTAATTAGCTGCAGTAAAATGACATTTCTTACTGTCATTTTATTATAAAATGATACCACACTATCTCTACTAGTAATGTGATTAAAACGCAATGAAACGTCATTTTAGGCCAGGATATTCGAAATTTACCCATTTTGATTTAACAATCAAAATATTTTTTTGTATTGATCGGATAAAAATATACATATCGCTCATTTGGAGAAACATCGACGTAAATGTATTTTTTCCCAAAAATGAGTTAAATATGACAAAGCACTTAGAAAGCGTATTTACGTTAGGAAAGCAAAGACGTAAAAAAAATAAAGTAGCAGCACAGAATACTTAAAGTACTACGTACAGAAAGGCCACTCCCTTCCCCGCACTAACATCAGTTACCGCACCTCACCCCGCACTTCGAGGTTACCGTCGCAGTTCTTTAACAAAGAGCGCTCGCAAACACAAGTACCTCACGCACACATTCATACGTAAACAAACGTCATTTTTTAATGTAGTAGTAGTAGGTAATTATTTTGCGAGCGTTGTATGGAGTGTCCGGGGTGTGGTAGCAGTTACTGCAGTTAATTAAAAGTCCGACTGTAGGTACTTCTTAATTCGAATCATTCCACCAAGCAACAAATCATACCGATATCATATTGACCAAAGCCAATCTCCATTTGATCATAGATTGGCCATCCACAATTCGCAAAGTAATGAGAAGAGGTCACAGACTCTACGCTCATCACTCAGGGCCCCGTATAGGAAGAGGAAGACTCTGAAACACGTTCGATTTCAATAAAAATGAAAGTACTTCCACAATAATATCCCAGAAATCTCGAAGAAAATGGTGTCAGACATTAAGGGCTTGTAATAGTTCAGCTAAAATTCAGATTTTGTCCCCACTTCCCCGCGCTATGTATCATTCTATCCCACTCGCACTGACATACTGATTCAGTTAGGGTGAACTGAACTATTGTTGGAAGGATGTCAAGAAATAAAATAATTAAACTTAACATTAATTTATTACATTCACATTGTATATTGTACAGTATATATAAAATTCTTTTAAATGGGCAGGTAAATAATAAGTAGGTATAACAAAACAAACATGAGACACTCACCATTCGCATAGCAAATACAGTTTACATCGAAATCCGCAATATACCTACTGCATTAGTGTTCTACGACCGACCAAAGACCATTGCTCTACCGCCATATATTTGTCACCATAAGACATCGACAGCCAAATACGAGCCGGCGCTCAGCTCACTGACAGCATGCCACGGCAGGTTGTGCTGCGGCATCCCGCGGCGTTCCGTGGCATCCTGCTGAAAGCCCGCACAGACCGGACTGCGTCCCATTAACCGAAATGACCACAGCACAAGTTTCAATCTTATTTCAACTAGCTTAGCAATCATAATTCCTCGACACAACGTGACCCACACGTCCCGCGGGATGCAATGGCGCGCCGCGGCATTACGTGGAATGAAACGGCATGACACGTCATGCCGCAGCATCCCTGGCGCGTCGCGTCATGCCACAGCGTCCCGCGGCACGTCGCGTCATTTCCCGGCATCGTGGTATCGAAATAAAGTAACATGAATTCTAAACTCATTGAAATAAGATTCAAAATAACTTGATTAGTAATAAAATCCTTTGCCATGACAAAGCCTTAAAATTACTTTCTTTTTGCTGAATCTTTGGCCAAAAAATAGGCTAGTCTTCTGGTCACGTGAAGAGTCGACCAATCGCTTGGCGATTTCTCGAAAAATTAAGTAGGCACTCGGACCTTATTTATTTATTTATTTATTTATTTATCACATGGAAAACCAACAGCTTTACATAAATACAATAAATACACTGGAATAAGAAACATGAAGCCAATTATAGGTTTTCACGGCTAGCTAAACAATAATACAGAAAGAGATCTTGTACACGACAAATTAACAATAACATAAGCGCACCAGTCATCAAAACGGTATCGCCAAACATGAGGGATAAACTACAATATAATTAAATAAAATAAGTACCTACCAGAACTATTAACACTTAATAATTAATTTTAAAGAAATCAAGGTTCAGCCTATTGCGTACGCTTGAGCCTTTCGTTGAAAATAAGTCAAAAGAGAACTGCTTGCATAAGTCATTAAAGTCTTTACTCGCTCGCACTAAAAATGAGTTTTGCCTGTAGTTGGAAGGCCCTAGTGTATCAGCCCCAAACGGCTGGTACATATAAGTCGGAATAAGATTAGAGTATCTATTTGCGCTGTTTGAGGTTTTCTGCACCCGCAGTAATCGCACTAGCACAGCCAACCATAATAGGAAGATGGGGTGGCGCAAGGTAGTCGATACATGTTGCATCACACACCAAAGGCCGACCTAACTTCTAAGGCATTATGGTCAATCTGTCTGGTCTTTTCCAATCGTCGCGAGCCATTGGGTTCTAAAACAGCTGGCAACCCAGCACTGTCAAGAGCACGCAATGGTTATAACCAGTGATCGAAATAGGTAGAGCTATTTGGGTTCATTGACCGCAAACATTGATGTTATATGGATATTCCACGGGATTCCGACTGATACTACGGGATTTTTGTCATATAAATTCGCTTCACTAACATCAACAGATGTCGAACGCTCGTTTTCCACATATAAATGGGTGTTAGATGTAAAAAGATATAGATTAAAATTAGATAATTTAGAAAAAATAATGGTGATTTATTTTAACTCTGATCATACTCAGTCTTCTAGTGAAGCTGAAGACGAACCAGACCAATGACATTTTTTGTTTAAATAAGTGAATTATTGTTGAAGCGTATTGATTATTTTAATTAATATTTTATTGTAAATACAAATTGTTCTATTTGGTAATGTTTTGATTTTACTGAGGAACAAATAATTTGTATGGTAATATGTTTTTGTACAACTTCAGAATAAAAATGTTTAAATGATTGTTGATTCTTGAATAAGAAATTGGTGCCGATTCTCTTGTACACCGAACTAAACTAACTAAACTATCACTAAAATTCCTTACTTTTTGCTATGAGAATCTTACAGCTATTCTGCATAAAAAATTCTCTAAATTTAAAAATAATTTTGACACAACAAAAATTGAATTTGACAATCGTGACTCGTCGACACGTGGTACTTATTTTCCCTACCCCGTGAATTGTTTTTTAGAGCCGCAGGCGCGGAGGGGGCAGCCTTGACGTGTTTTTTAAGGAATTTTTCACTTTTTGTATGGAAAATATGAAAAATTATTACCTACATGTTGAGTTTTAGGAGTTTACAGGTTTCATAAAGGGGGTCGAAATTTTAATTATTTTTGCGATAGGACACACCATTTTCGAGATATAAGCAAAAGAAAAAAAAAGATACAGACAGTACTGTTTTTGCACCTGAAGTCGAGGTGTTGGTGTGAATTTCTATTCATGACAACTAATTTTATTCCACACCTTTTTAATCGCGATTAAAAATAGATTTAGTTCGATTTAGTTACACAATCAAAATTTTAGGTGAAATTCAGAATAGCAAAATTGCCATCTTCAATAGATTAATAACTCAGTGCCATCTTAGTGCTGTCAAACTAAAATATAGTTAAGTTGCGTCACTTTAGTCAATTTCAGAATGGGAAATCGTCGCTTGACAGGAATAAATTAAATTTTAGTGATTTTTAGTCTAGTATAGAGGCACTTGTGACAAGAAAATCGGTACCATTATTACGTAAAAAAATATATGTGGTTTAATGAATCAAGTTTATCTATTTATTATACTATCCTTAATCCCGTCCTTCTTATATTTAACCGTCAGAAAGGAAGTGTAATCTTTCATTAGTCCCGAAGGCGTAAATAGTTTTTATGATTTTACTACTTAAAAACCAAATCCCGGGACTCGGGGAATATCCATATTATTCTAACCAACCAATTATTCTAAGCAAGTACATAAAACAGCTCTACCTATTCCGATCTATGGTTATAACGCATAATAATACGTCATCGGAATGACTGATGTCAATTATAAAGTTTCATACATTTTGGCTTTAACGGAGGTTTGGAATAGAACGAATTTTAAAATAAGTTGTTTTTAATGAAAACATTTAAATTAAAAAAAAAGGAATCAAGAGGAGGAGAATGACGAAAGCAAGAACATTTATGTGAATTCCCTTAAATCCCTAATTTCCACGGAAGTCGGTGGCAAAAAAGTAATATACAAATCCAAAGACACCGACATCCGAAATTAATGTTATTTTTCACTTTGTAGTATTTTTGGGAGTCGGTATTTTTTGTCAAAATTTTTTTGAAGTGAAACTTCTTTAGGCGCGCTTGACTTGGGGAGTAAACTGGCGAACGCGTTACGGAAACGTGTGATCGGGCGAGTAGGGAAGGTCCGTATTTATGCGACCGGGTTTTTACACCAGGTATTTGCTTCCAAGTACGCACACAAGTACGTAGGTACTCAAATAGTTCAACAACCACGTTTGTTTTCGCAAATGCAATCATGCTCCTTATCAGTAAGAGCACAGAATACTTAATAGTACTACGTACAGAAAGGACACTCCCTTCCTCGACCTCATATCAGATACCGCACCTCACCCCGCACTTCGAGGTATTCGTCGCCGACTCTTTAGCAAGGGCGCTCGCGAACCGCAGCGCTGTATTGCTGATACGAACACACAATTATGCGATTTAAAAGTTTTATTTGAGTTTTAATCACGATGGTTGGATATTGTGATGCTTTTCCGAATTCGTATTTACATAAACTGTTTGTAAGATTTGGCATTTTCATTTGTTTATGTAGTAGTAATAGGTAATTATTTTGCGAGCGTTGTATGGAGTGTCCGAGGTGTGGTAAGAGTCTATGGAACAATTTCTTAAGCAAGTATTTTTACTTTAATGGTTTGTAAAAGTATTTTATTTTTAATTATAATTAAAAATATACCATTAAATTTCTGATGCCAAACCGCATTCAGTGATGGATTATTTTTTATTAAATAGTTTTTGTAAATAGATAATAGCTTCATATTTGCAATAAATTACCACCGTTGTGTCATCGCGCTTCTCTTTCTTTTCCTACCGAACCTACGGTCCTGCATGCGGCAGCAGCGGGCAGCATTATATATGTTTATTTCCTTCAAAGGAACTATTTAGTCTCAGTAGTTCCTTCAGCTTTTGCAAAGGGACTACTGATCAAAAAGTTCTCAGTAGTTCCTTCAAAGGAACTGCTAAAGGAAATATCTAGTCTCAGTAGTTCCTTCAGCTTTTGCAAAGGAACTACTGATCCAAAAATTCTCAGTAATTCCTTCAAAGGAACTACGCGAAGGAACTAGTGGGCATAAACGATATTTTTTACGAAAACAAGTTTTGATATTATAACACAACTTTAAATACCTCCAGGACCCCTGTACAGTTACATGCAGGTGCAAAATTTGCTGTTTGTGGTAGTGCGCATACAGCAAATTTTCACACCAAAAATTAAAGTCGATTTCCAGCAATTACTTTTGTCACAGATCTTTTGTGCAATGTTTCTTAGTTTGATGTACGACGGCTATAAGTCTTTTTACACCCTGTATCAATAAATAGATAAAACTATTTATAAAAATAGTTTTGCTGAATATATTGAAAACACCATTACACATTGGGAACTGTCTAAAATAGGTACGTTTACCTCCCTAAATTTCTGACAATGTTTTGACATTGACATAAGATTACGATTTTAAACCATTTCAAAAATTATTTTATGAATGAAAACTACAAAATTTGGAAAAAATAAAAATACGAGGCCTTATATTTTACATCTATATTTCATTTTACTTTATTACATAATTTCTTCAGAACATAAAACGTTGTCAATCGGGTCTTTTGAGCGCAAGCAAAGTGACACGGGTTCCCCGTCTGATAGCCGAAGCGGTACTGACAAATACTGAATCGGGGTCCTGTCGGGGGCCGGGCGGCAGAGCGGTTCAAGGTATGAGTGGTTATAAAGCTGGATATTTCGGATCTCATCTTTTTACGTTAAATTTAACGATTAAAAAAATAAAAACGAACCTATGACACCTGCTTTATGCATAGTTCGATTAGCTTGCAAATTTTCATGGCCTAATTTGAAAATTTTCATTGAATATTCTCCTTTTATTTTGCGGTTTAGAGGTAACTTTGAGACTTCTTTGTATCGAGAAAATTGTATGCAATCGTGTTTTCGCAACCGATGACACCTCGCAGTAGTCCTCATCTTTATCGTATATTAATTTCAAAGTGAAAACTGCAGAACTGTTGGAACTACAGCCGTTAATGCTAAGGCAATTTTCGCAATCTGAACTAGTACCGGGCCTTAAAAAACTCTCCCTTTATAAAGTTTACTCTAAATGAGTAAATCCTATTTGCAGCTAATTTCACAAACTAAAAGGTTCGTAGGCCTTAACGGTGTTCAGGGACTGTATTATGATAAACTGTTAAATGGCGAATTGGACAAATTGCGAATTGGACGTTGTTTGTGAGAATTGGACATTTTGAGCCCACTGGACATTTTGCGAATTGGACATAATGCGCCCAAAGGAAGCCATCATCGATCGTTTCGTTGCGAAAAAGAGATGGAACTATCTGTCCTGAAGTAGCTTCATATCTCTCTCACACTGATTCTTAAACTTCTTAATACGGCCTCAGAAATGGCAAATCGAGTCGACGAGTAAAGAAGTTCGTATTTATCATTCAACATCACTTGTTACTATCAATAAGGCCTTCTTTATTCTATTTGCGTCACAAACTTGGTATTCCTAACTTGATTTGAAAAGCTTCCTCGTTTGAATGTACTCATTAACAACTTTTCTCTACAGGTTCGTCCACAAAGAGATTGAGGTCGAGCCGGAACCATCAGACGCGCCGCTGCCACCTCTGCCGCCAATGGACAACGGGCCATCTCCGCCACCTGTACCCATGGATACTTGCATTAGTCCGCCACCTATGATGAATGGGGAATCTACAGTAAGTCTCATGACTCTTAATGACTCTCGGAAACAATTACTCTAAATTGTGTGGATGTATATGAGATGGTAACACGTCACACTATCACACTTCACACTAATATAATAAAGGCGAAAGTTTGTGAGTGTATGTGTTGTGTGTTTATATGTTTGTTACTTCTTCACGCTCAAACGGCTGGACCAATTTTCATAAAATTTTGTATGGATGTAGCTGACACCCTGGATTAACATATAGGCTACTTTTTATCCCGATATTCCCACGGGATCGACACTAATGCGGGTGAAACCCGGGGCGCAGCTAGTATAATAATAGTAGAACGGACTGGTGTCCGCAACTACACTTCCAAGCGCGTATTTTGCGTACGTGGGTCTGTATTTTATTGAGGTTAAAATGCCCGTTAATTTTCTGTATAACATTAAAACATTATTTTGCTTGATCACGAGACGATATACTGTATCAAAAACATAATATAGTATAATTCCTTCCAAATACTCAATAAGCTTTCTCCCAACAGAGCATAGACCGTAACGCGCGTCGCAAAGAGCGCGTAGAACGTCGGTTACACCAAATAGAAGCTCAAGCGACGACGTTACCTCCCACAACACCACCTGCTGACGTCGCCAATGACTTGTCAGAGTTCGCCAAGTTATACTTCAACGACCACCCGCGCTCACCCGAAGGTAAATTAGACCACAGCTCTATAGAAATAAGGTTGATTATTGCGTGGCGTACCCTGCTCAATCGCCCTGCGAATTCTATCACACCAAGGAAGCGTCAATATGGTTCGAAATTAAGCATCATATTACATCCAACCTTTTATTCATCAGGTACTATTATGGCGACGTTAACACGCAAGAGCAAGTCTATGGAACTGCTAACCAAGGAGGAAATGATCACGTACCACAAAGGGAACAACATTCCAACCTCACACATACAGTTGCATGATCCTGATAGTGTTACTGCGGCTGTCAATATATTTAGAGTAAGTACTGAATTTTTTATATCCGTTTTATGAATCAAACTCCTTAGACTACTAAAAGAAATTGTGACCTAGCTTTTTTTTTGTCTGCGAACCGACCAAAATATTCATAAAAGTCATCATCATCATCTGCCTAGCCTTCCCAACTATGTTGGGGTCGGCTTCCAGTCTAACCGGATGCAGCTGAGTACCAGTATTTTACATGGAGCGACTGCCTATCTGACCTCCACAACCCAGTTACTGGGTAATACGAAACCCCTTGGTAAGACTGATTGTCAGACGTTCGGGCTTCTGACGACCCGTAACGACTGTCAAAGATCCACGAATGACAGCCGAGACCAACGGCTTAACGTACGCATATTCATAAAAGTAACACGTTTCAAATATATTGTAGGAATCGTGAGTTTTCTTCTCTTTTGTTTGTTCTCGTGTTTTGAAACTTGTTGTTAAGGTGAATGTGCCATGGTAGACCGCGAAATTTAAATTTTCTTACGTTTTTTGCAATTTGCAGATCAGTGTCAGGTTGTATCTTGATCAAAATATGATTCGCGACTATAAGAGGTACGTATTTACAGAATTATAATAATTAGAATCATTAATACATCTTTCTAACTTAAATTTCTACCGTTAAGAACAAATCTCGTATGGAAAAGTGTTAGTGGTAGAAATCTAACTTAAAGAGATATATTAATGATTCTAATGACTATAATTCTGTAAATACATGTCTATTATAGTCGCATATCATATTTTGATCAAGATACAACCTGACACTGACCTACAATTTGCAAAAAACGTAAGAAAATTTAAATTTCGCGGTCTACCACTGCGCATTCACCTTAAGTTTAGGATTTATGTAACGCAGACTTAGCTTCTAATTCTGATTCTTATGTGACCGCGTCCAATCATATTTTATTATGGAATTCATTTCATAATTTTACACATTCGTTGTCCCTTTAGGATCTATGTCGATACATGCGTGGAGAGCTAACGGCTGAAAAGGAGACGCAAGTGATACAGTCGGTCATCGGCAAGGGCATAGAAAGAGAAGAGTTGAGAGACGAGATTCTGGTGCAATGTGTTAGACAGGTGAGTGTTCTTTTGTCACTCTAGCTGTATATCCATGAGTTTTACGTGAAGGATTTGGGAACAGGGCCCTTCGATTAAAAAAATAGTGGCTTGATGGGCATGATCCCGAGTTAACGTAGACCAGTTCGGGAGCTGACGGGCAATTCTTGTAATTTTAAGAACATTCACAGTCTGATCTCAATCTGTCAAAAAACCTCGATTTCCCTACATTTTGACAAGTTTTCGACATTTGTCTGTCGCCAAGATAAGACTGCGCCTAGATTTTGAACGTTTTAAATTACGAGAATTGGCCTTCTGGTAGTCGTACTGGTGCATTCTGATATTGAAGCCTGCTGTTTGTTTTGAATCGAAACTAATTCTTATACATATGTGGATCAGGTTACATTTACCACCGTGTTATAACTTTCGTTTCCTGTCCAGTTAACGGAATGCCCAGTAGAAGAATGGGCGGAGCGCGTATGGCTAGTGCTATGCCTGTGCGCAGTAGCGTGGCAACCCAGCCGCGGCCTGGCGCGCTACTACAGCGCGTGGTTGCGAGCTCGTGCACGCCTGCTGTCGCCGGGCTCCCCGGCCTCGCCCGCGTCGCCGGCCGCGCGAGAGGCACACTGCGCGCAGTGGTGTCTTGATAACTGTCGCGGAGCTGCACCTAGACAACTGCCACCGAGTACTGTAGAGATCGCTGTGAGTATTCTATCTAAGTTGGTTCTTAATAAATAAAGAAATAAGAAACATTTACGGTAAAAGTAAAACATGACAGAGATCTAACATTTCAATAATTTGTCTCAGGCCATGCGTCGCCTCGGCACCATAGTCTGCCGCTTCTTCTTCCTGGACGGCCGCACGAAGGCCATCGACGTGCACCCGGCCGACACCGCGGCCGCTGCCGCCGCCCGCTTGGCTGACAAGCTCGGCTTATCGCCTCATTCAAGGGCGGGCTGGGCTGTGTACCAGCAGCGAGCGGGGACCGAGGAACATGTGCGGGCCACGCATTATTTGTATGATGTTATTGCTGCGTGGGAGATGTAAGTAGGAGACGAATTTTTGTTTTATTCTTTACTAGCTGCGCCCCGCGGTTTCACCCGCAGAAGTGTCGATCCCGTGGGAATATCGGAATAAAAACTATCCTATGTCCTTCCCCGGAATGCAATCTATCTCTCTGCCAAATTTTATCGAAATCCGTTCAGTGGTTTAGGCGTGAAAATGTAACATACAGACAGAGAGACAGAGTTACTTTCGAATTTATAATATTAGTATGGATTTTGTAGTTTTGCAGGAATTTTTAACCAACAGCTCCTAATCGATAGTTAAATTACCACTATTTGCGGAATATGATAAAACTGTTTCGAGCAGTAACGTATCAGATATTGTAGCGTCAGTTTATCTGGATATTAGGCCTACCATATTATGAACCTTCCCTAAATGTTTCTTTTTATGTTTTGTAAAAAAAAACTATATTCGAAGGCTTTCTCTTTTTCTGTAAGAAAATAACTTAAAATTATTTATTTGGACTTCCACAGACCATGCTTATGATTGTCGCCCGAAAAAAAATGTTTAGTCTGCAGATGTTCCAGGTCTGTTGTTAAAAAGAACGTTACATAACTTCTTTCTATCGTACAGGCAACAAGGTCCCGGAGGTGGCTCCGCAGACAATCGCTTCGTGTTTAAGCGCCGTCTCTTCCGCGGCGGGCGCGACCTCCCACACGACCCCGTCGAGGTCGCGCTGTTGTACGCACAGGCTGTGCACAGCGTCGTCAAGGTAAGAAGACAATCTGATACTGGGTGGGGCTTATATCCCGAACTAAACTTTGGATGTTGCTCGGTAGATTTAAGTCTTTCCCATTTATTTCAATTCGCTCTCACACACTTAGGATGAGATCAGAGATCGTCTACAGTCAACAGCAACCTTATTACAACAACAATATGGGTCACTGGGATTTGACAGACTTGACAGTTGCAGCAACCTAACAGCAACTTTGTTGTCACGAGATTAAAGATCACTATGATATTGACAGTGATGCATAATCAGAGGCTGTGAATAGATTGTACACTTTCGTCATTAAAACATACCGACTTACGAAAACAGATCATCTAGAAATAAGACAATTTCCTTTTCACCCTGGTGTAGTGTCTATGACTGCGAAAAAAGCTATACTTTCTAGTTCGCTGGATATTTCGTAAGGAAAATATAGACGCACAAATTGCAGTATTTATCTTTTTTACCAGACCTTCTCCCTCCCTCTCTACGTTACTTCTTCTTTTAAAACACATTCTCTTCCTTTCGAGTACAGACAACTGTTAGTTTTTTTTTTTTAGTACAGCCAACAGTTACTATTATATATCGTTGTATGGCCCAGATGGACGAGTTCCCGGTGTCGGAGAAGGTGGCCCTGCAGCTGGCGGGGCTGCAGGCGCAGGTGTCGCTGGGCGAGCCGCCGCCGAGCCCGCCGCCGCCACACACGCGCGCGTACTACGCGCAGCCCGAGCAGTTCCTGCCGCAGCGCATAGCGAGGACTAGGCCGGCGCAGCAATGGGTCAGTGTCTTTTGAGTATGTTTTAAGACCACTTGCACCACAAATCACTAAATGCGTTTAACGCTAAACACGTTTAAAACATCAGTCTGTCACGAGGACTAAAACTACTCCTACCTCCTACTACTTGTACTTGACATTCCACTATTGCCAAGTTACCGTGTTTTATAAAATTCAACAAAAGAAAACAAACTGTAATCTAGATTTGAATTGGCGAGAAAGAAATATGCAATGGCTTAGTAGCGTGTCAAGATGTCATGACCATCTAAAATATATTTTGTTCCAACCAGGCAACCATTCTTGCGCAAGCGCATCGTCAATATGGCGCCGGACGAGCAGAACTAACTGCGAAGGCGTTGTACCTGTCATGTGTGATGCAGTACCCGCTGTATGGAGTCACGCTCTTCCCTGTTACCTACAAAGGCTATTGGGCACATGGTAAGCACCATTTACGTGAAATATAATATTTATTTGGTTTGTTTGATTTGTTCTCGTGTAACCCGATTGGATGGATAACACTTCTCATCAGTTATAAACACTTGTTTGGTGGCTTAAGAGCGTTATCGCTTAGCGCGGATCGTCAAGTTTAGGTAATTCTTTGCAAATTTCACTCACACAGACGCGTGCGCAACTGTGTGCGTAGGGTTAGCGCGTTCGCTCTGCTTATAGTCAGACGTACTCACTTTGATCCGTTCGCTTTAGGGCAATAATTGTTTTAGCATTATTTTAATTTGAATTTAAATCCAACTTCAATTTTTTGTCATACTTATGATTTATAATAAATCTGAAATCCTCTACACATAAAATTAAGTTATTTAGGAGAAAAAATAATATTAATAGTCCTCGATATGACTTTAAACTGTCGTGCATTTAGTATTGAACTAAATGTAGAACGCCACCTGTAGGCTATGGGATAAATACACCCAAATAGGCTCGGATGGAACAGTCGATATTAGTGCAGGATATCAACTCAGGGCGGCGGCTGATGAACATCTAGCACGTCAAAGGCGGCGCCCACGGACCCAGTCAGGCGGTCCACTGTACACCCACCAACACGCACTAGACAAGCGCGGTGGGTTAATTTGCCTAAACCTCTACTCTCTCATGAGAGAGTAGGGAGGCCTTTGCCCTGCAGTGGGACGTTACAGGCTACTAAGAAATAAGAAGATTACTCAAGTGTTGGTGACTAGTTTCAGTTGGTTGTAAATAGCTTTTTTAATATTTATGCACTAGATGAGTAGGTGGGAAATTAAATAAAGGTTTAAAATCAAAATATTTTATTTCACATAAACCTACATGGGCACTTATGAAACGTCAGAAGCTAGGTGCACAGTTCCAATTGGTCGTTTCCTATGGAGAAGAACTGGCAAGAAACTCCACGGTTACTCTTTTAAAAATAATTGGCTTTTACAATGTATTCAAATTACAGTAGGTATTGGAGGACAGCGTAGGCCTGTACCAGGTACTTGATAAAATAAAAAATGGTCTAAAGTCTACAAGGCTTACAAAGTCCCCACATTTACAAAATAAGAATCTATCAAAAGGATAAATAAAATATAAAAGTCTACTAAAACCAAGTGATATGATTTCCATTACAACCACTATTAAAGAGGTGAAAAATTAAAATTGTCTGTATATAATGTCAAATAATAAAAAGAGTATGTCAAAGAAGTATGTAAAAAGAAATAAAAAATAAATATCGTAATTTGAGAGCAGTTAAACATTTACGTAGTTATGCCGTTAATGAGGTCCCAGGGAAGCCACATGTGCAGAAGGAATTATTGCCAAAGTACCTTGTCTTTAACATAGTCTTTAATCTTATAATATTATGCTTTTTTGATAAGGACTCGTTTGATGAGGGTTTTGGACTTTTCATCGCTAAGTTCTGTAACCGGCTTTGGCAACTTGTTATAAAAATGGATGCAGTTTACAAGAAATGACTTACTAGTTTTAGTAAATCTAAATTTAGTTAACACAATTTCATTTTTCTGCGTTTATCATGTTATGCTGTTTACATTATAAAATAGTTTCCCTCAGTGGCATTGATCGGCTTTTTGTGGGATCAATTATTTCAGGAAGAACGCACATATAATAAAATTTTGTCAAACGAGGAATCATTTTTCTTTCCAAAATTGATCGTCTTTATAAATCTTCAGAACATTTATTGGAAATTCAGGATCAGTGTACACCGCAAACAAACATAAATTTTTATTTTCAATATTTAGTTGGCCCTGAACTTGGTAATACCAGCCATGGTTAACGTTGATAATGACGTTATCGCCATCAAATAAAAAACATTTCAATTGTTTTTTGACGGATTGCTGCTCCACTGTCACCACAATACAATTTACTTTTTCGGCCCATCACCTAAAACATAAAAGGAATAATAGACCACACACACCTAGTTGACACTACACTATTACGTTTATGATTCGAATGTACAAAAAAAATTTTATGAAAAAAAAAATACTTACGGATCAAAACGTGTCAGGCGTAGTATATACCGCCGGCAACTACGTATCTGTGTATAGTCGATCGATGGCAGCGCGAGCGACATAGGCCCTACCTCGGAGAGCGCCACAGCGCGACTGGCCGACACCGCTCGGCGCCGCGTAATTTATTAGTAACTTTGAAATATTATACTGTCGATAAAATATCTTTATGTAAGTTTTTTTTTTACTGATTTTTGTCTGCCTGAACTCCTCTTACAAACAGTGTATTTTTTTTAAATAATTTCAGCCTTAATATGACATAAAAATGATGTTTTATTTTGCCAAATTTAGATTAAGAAAATATTTTTTTTGAGATACTTAATGAATTAAAATTTCTTTTTTATTTTATACAAAAACAATAACGGTATCTTTCCTTTTTCCACGTATTTTTTCCAGACTTCCACGACTCATTGTTGATTCATAATTTCATTCCGAAATTCAGTCTTCCCGTATAGTCTCAAAAATATGAGTTCAAAATAAGCTTTTATTTTGATATTTAAGAATATTTTTCAATTTTTATTCTATACAAATACAATATAAAGATATGCTTAATGCGGTACTCAAATTAGTTTTTAATAATTTCATGCCATTTAGTAGTAATTTAACCTTAAAAAACCCCGATTTTATGTTTATTGTCATTTTTTAACGATAACACTCTTAAGCAATCTATTGCAGGGTGTTTCAATCGTTATCCATTGATGCGCGTTAGCCCCCCGGGGAAGTCGCAACAAGATTATTAATTGTGTCCCTTTATAGAGGATTCATAGATGAAAAAGCGTTTATTCACGTACATAATAATGTTATTGTATACATACCTCTACTAAACTGCAAAGCAGTTTGTTGGCAGACGTAGCTCGCGGGGTTCACAAACTAACATATCTCCTCAGGTCCCAACGTCTTGCTTGGCGTGGGCTCCGAAGGCGTGGTCCTCGTCCGTCCTACGGACAAGGTGGTCCTCGCTGAATACCCGTACAGCAACATCGCAGCCCTACTCATGGACCACGTGGACAACGGCCTGACCATCAGCCTCACACACCACGGACAGCACGACGGACACCGGTATGTTGTTAATGATCAGGACGAAGATCTAAACCAGCATGGATCGGATGAGGGACATCGGTATGATACACTTGATTAGTATACGCTTGAACGTAACGAAATATCGCCTGCTGCTGATGAAAAACTAACCAACCGAACAAAATGCAGGACAATAGCTTGCAATGTCAACGAGGTGCGAGAAGACCGCTTCTCTCTCGGTGGCAAATGTTGCCAGCTAAATCTCTCGGGAACAAGTTGTTGCCAGTTAATAATGCTACAGCTCATGCTCTACAGCCAACGCTCCATGTGCCTTTTTTTAGTTGTTGCATTTCTCGAGCGTCGGTAATTGCAATCTAAACCTTATTGCACTGACGTAGAAGTCACTTTCGTACGCTCTTGATTTGCAGCAACTATACTTAGCTGTTAGTCTGCGATACTTTATTGACATACCTAACAATCTCAGGTTACAAAACTGATTCCTTAAATCCAATAGGTGCATCGTATTGGAGTCTGCTCAAAAGAACGAAGCCGCATGGCTGATGGCGGCTTACAGTCCAGTTCTCGCAAACGGGTTAGCAGACGAGCCTCCTCGCCGCGCGGCCCCTACGTCTGAGAGGTCCCGTTTGGCCGCCGCGCTCAAGAGTGCCAGGCGAGCTCTGGTTGACTCGGGCATGCTCAGGAGACCCACTGAAGCTACTACTGGGAACTTCTTGAGGAATACTCTGCGAAGGTAATACAAGTGCTGTTTTACTTTTCCATTACTAGTAAAAAATCAATTCAATATTGTATGCAACTAACCTAACGTTAGTCCAGCGTAGGCGTTTGTCGAACATATAGAAAACGTAGACGTTGCGCGAACGTGACGTGTATTTTCGATACAATCACGCCAACGCCACGCCGTCTTAGCGTATATATTTAAAAAACGCAGACGTTGCCGCGAACATGGCGTGTATTTTCGATACAATCACGCCACAACGCGACGCCATGTTAGCGTATATATTTACGCAGCGACTACGCGGCGTGAAGGCGACGTCAACGCCTATTCGGAACATACTCCCAATGCAGACACTTTTAAAATAAAAAAAATATGGGGAGATAACTCATCAACCTTTAATTCCACAGGTTGAGCAAGCACAGACTAGAGAAGATGCGGCTGGACATGGCGGCTGAGAGCCAGGGCGAGAGCTACAAGAGCTTCCCGGCCGGCTACTGGGGCTGGTCGCGCAGCCTGCCGCACAGCCTCACCAAGCTCAACGAGGCCGAGGAGGTGGCCGCCATGCAGATATTCAAGGTAACACTTTTTTCCTCTCTAGTCTCTACTGGCCACTGCTAGGCAAAGACATCCGAGCTTCAATAGAGGCTGATAACACGCCGAGATCAAGAGCATTGGTAAACCTTGTGTGTTTACTTTGCTCCTTACTACTTGTTACTTTGAAATCAACCATAGTTCCTATTATTTGTCAACGTGATGCCCGTGCCGTGTCTACGAGTTTGAATGGTCTACTAGCGCCTGGGCAGTTTAAACTGGCCATTTTTTTTTTTGTTTTCTTTTAAAAAGTTACTTTAATCTACTATGCGTGTGAGCTTTATTTCTCAACTTCGCCGCAGGACATAATGAGCCACGCGGGTCTAACAGCCACGCACGACGGCAGCACCACCAACTTGGCCAACAACAACGTGACACAACACGAGGCTGACAGCGACGACCGCGTGGCGCTGGCGCAGGCTTTACTACAACGATGTCTGCAGAAGGATACCTTGCTTTGTGAGCTGTATATGCAGCTTATTAAACAGGTGAGATGATGAAACGTGATGATACATTGTTAATTATAGTTTGTAGTTTAAAATCTTCAACTAAATGGATTCCATTAAAGTTCCGAAAAAGAATGTTTGCGTTTCCCCGCGGTAGAAGACGATTGTATTTTTGCTTATCTATGCATCTTGATATAATGACGGCTGGGTGGAATGCACAATTGCACATGGTCGTCTCGGAGATGCTTTAATGTAAAGCACGTGGGTTTCGCTGCATTAATTTATTCTGCTGCTGTGCATTTAAAAATTCGCCTCTAAAAACTTCTGTCGTATTCCTCAGACGACGGACCACCCAGAGCCTTCGTCCCGCGTGTCGGCGCGGCACTGGGCCCTGCTGTGCGCGGCGGTGGGCGCGGCACTGCCGCCCGCCAAGCCGCTGCGCCGCTTGCTGCTAGCGCATCTGCGGTACCGCGGCACTGCGCTACACGCAGGAGAGGAGGGCAAGTTCGCACGACGGGCGGAACAGGTACGAAGTTAATCATTGCTATTTTCTCTTTTTATGTGTATATTGTAAACTGCCTTTATTGTAATTGTTTTTAACCGTTTTAATTAAAGTAAAAAAAAAATTAATTAAACATATACATATGCTTGTGCACTGTTTAAAATGACCAAGGTCGGTAAGCAAGGATTAGGGGACCGCAAAGCCAGATGTACCTGGTATGCGAAACATGATTTGGTCTTAAGTAGACTTCTCCCGATAAAAAATATATGAAAACGAAGATAAAACTAAAAGAATCAAAAAAATATTTTCACTTTTTCCTAAAAATTGCAAAAGCCAAGCTTATAAAATTGATTTTAATAGAATCGCACACAAAAATCAAACTATATTTTTAAACGTGCGGAATATTTTTGGTGAGTTGCCTCGAAGGCACATTAAATCTGCCCAAACAGGGTCAGACTCTAAGCCTAACCACCGCTTTGCTTGACCTTAATAATTGCTCAACAGATAGCCCATTGGCCTCCATATCATCCTTTACATCAACCAGCTTACAATGCTGCACACAGTGCCCACCACCCCTTCTGTATATATTATCACTTCAACGTCTGACGGACGCGTCCGTACGACGGTAAGACCACCTTCACCATATTATAACAAAAAATTAACACGTTTTCCAAAATCAAAATTAGTAAACTAAAATAAAAGCGTTTTTTCTGTTGCGCACAGACTAACATTAATAACCCATTGCTAGCTATTACTAACAGATAGTAAAAAGTCTTTTTCATGTCTCTTCACTGCAACTGTGTTCTGACTTGTCGTCTATAGTTGTACGGCGGCAGTGTTACTGCAATCTATTTTGATACCATATCCATGTAGTTTAAACAGCATCGTTGGTCTAGTGGTCTCAAGCGCTACTGCTAAGCATGTGGTCCGGGGTTCGATTCCCAGTGTTATGGGGTGTTTCCATCACCAATTTCTCAGTCGCAGCCCGGAGTCTGGATTTGTGCTCGGTTGAAGGCAACAGGCTCGCCCCCTATTACTTTAACCATAGCTGGCGAAATGTGCGTGTACTGTAGGTACACCTCTGCCTAACCCGTCGGGGATTAGGATAGGCGTGATGTTATGTAATCCGAACATCAACATTTTCGTATATCCCAGCATTGAGTTACGTGTCGTCTTTACCAGGTCGCTCTAAGCATAGCCCAAGTGCCCCGTCGCTTAGCCGCCCCCTCCAAAGAAGAGGTGTTATGCGCGGCGGCGCGGCGACCCATGCATGTGCGGGTGTTACTGTTGGACGGCAAGCAGCATGGCTTGGTGTTCGGCCCGGCCGCCACCGCAGACCATCTCGTGGCTATGTTGAGGGAGAAGATTGGACTTAGTGATGCTGCAACAGGTCGGTACTAATTAACAGGGATTTCTTAAATAAATTTTTAAAAATGCCTTTAATTTTCCTTAATTACAAAAAATACAATTCTTAAAACGATTCAGTAACACTAATGATTTAATTACAGTAAACAGTAACAGGGCTTTCTTACTATGTGATTAAAATAAGCAAAGGGCCTTGATCAGGCATAGGGCCATAGTAACTGCAATTTGATGAGTTGGCACTTTCAACACAAATATCTACTCCAAAGCAATAATACACTGTTGCCTAACTGAGGAGTTATGATTGTTCGTTTATAATGTTCCTTTTCCTATTGTTTGTATTTCCTGTGTGTGACACAAATAAAATATTATTCTTTCTTACTTTCTTTCTGTCTGTCCACTGTCATCTCTATTGTCGACGAGGCAGAGGGAGGTAAATAATTGTTGATACCGACAGAACATTGGACTACCAAAATTATTTGCTTTTAATTCGGCTGTACTTGTATAATATTGTCTCGTTGCTTGTGCACAGGTTACGCGCTATACGAGGTGTGCGCGAACTCGACGCCAGCGGGCGCGGGCGAGCGAGCGCTGGGCGGCAGCGAGCGCGTCGGCGACGTGCTCGCGCGCTGGGAGAAGGCCGGCGCTACTGCCGCCGCTTGCAGGTATGAACTTTGTTATGCCCTATTGCATACATTTACTTTTAATAACTAGTTATGTTTACCGTGTGGTGGGACACCCTGATGATCAGAAGATCACCAGGGTGTCCCACCGGGTCACAGGGTGTATACAGATATCTTAGTGCAGAAATCAGACTCTCTCACAAACTAGTGTCACATAGACATTTTATGCAAAGAAACGATTTTGATTTGATTTGTAGTTTATCTTAAATAAACTAATCTGTATATTTGCGTTTTTGTCAAACCAATTTCAGCTTTATGCCAAAGTAACTTAAATTTAAGCACCTGCGCTATAAAAGAATTGCATTAATCACATAATTATAGCAGATTGAAACATTCTTTGACGTCTGGGAATTAGCAAAAACATGGCACTGCCAGCTGGGTCATCTGCCACAAGAAAATCCACATTTCAGAAACTGAAAATGAAGCATATTTCCTAACTAGACTATTTCTGTTAGGCTGGTGTTCAAAAAGCGCCTGTTCTTGGGCGAGCGTCCGCTACAGACGTCGTGTGCGGCAGAGATGGAGCTGTTGTACTACCAGGTTCTACACTCCGTGCGACACGACCGACTGCCCATAGAGACCGATGAGGCTGTTAGTATTCGTTATTAAAGTGTAGTCCTTCCACAGTTATATTACCTCTGATTTTGCATCATTGTCAAAATCACAGTGATCTTTATTCCCGTTACAATAAGGTTGCTGTTGGACTGCTGCTGTCAGAGGACAACTTGGAGGTTGGATAACTGTGAAAGGATTGTAGTGTACTTTCACTATTTTGTATCTTTACTTTGTAACTTGTGAGTGCTAGTTTGCTCATTAATAACTGACTTCATTTGATGAGTTATTTTTTTGTCTGTATTTAATTTTGACGACTGAGATCGTTTTCGAAAAAATCTATTTTATTTTTTACTTACTTTTCATAAAAAATAATGTGTATAAAGTTCCAAACGCATGATTTTCTTTTAAGACAAGTTGTGTGCCCAATGGGATTTGTTGAAAAAAATCCATACAAACTTTCACCCCTTTATTTAACCCCCCTCCCCCCCTTTATTTATTTTTTTAATATAACGAAATTGAGCACCTATCCCTAATAGGTGCTCAATTTCGTTATATTATTAAAAGGAACTCTTTGCAATACTTCAAGTTTCTAGACCAGCGGGGCAATTGCGTAACACTTTATCAATCGGAATCGGTTTCATTTTGACAGTTCAACAACATTCATTGCGTTATTTACGTGTTGATCAGACAAATTTTTCAAACTTATGAAGCAATGGATTAGCAATTGGCTTCGAAATGATTCTGATTCCGATTGATAGTGTTACGCAATTAGGGTGCCGGTAGTTTAGGCTGTGCATTGTCTGTAAGCGAATGACTTGAAAATTTTATTAAGATGTCAGTGTAAGTAAACAACTATTGTTAGGAGACCTAATAATAATAATGTGCGTGCAGGTGATGCTGGCGGCGCTGCACGCGCAGGTGGTGAAGGGCGAGTGCGCGGGCGGCGGCGAGGAGTGCGCGGCCGCGGCGGGCGCCGTGCTGCCGGCGCGCCTGGCGCAGCCCGCGCTGCCCGCGCCCGCCGTGCGGCTGCACCACCTGGCGCTGCGCGGCACGCCGCCCCAAGCCGCCATGCAGCGCGCGCTCACTCTCGCCTCCTCCTGGCCGCTCACGAGGGCCACCATCTTTGATGTCATGGTGAGCGTTTTTTAAAAATAATAATGACGCCATATTCACTTCTGTGATTTATTACTCCTTTAGTTTTACGGTTGATTAATTTTCGAAATACATACATGAATAAATAATTATCTCGTTTGTATCACAGCAATCGTTCACGTCGAACTGGCCACGTGCACTGTGGCTAGCAGTGGACGCTCGAGGTTTGACCTTACTACGACGTGGCACCCGCGCGGCGCTAGTGTCGCACGACCACGACCAACTGCTGGCCGTGTCGCCCGCACCGCGAGCGTTACTGCTCGTAACGAGAGCTGACCGCAAACACGCCAAGCTCGTACTCTCTACTGATCAGGTATGTAGACTCTACCGTGAGTAAGTACTTGGCTTTAAAGTCCCCGTCACGAGAAGCTATACATTTTGTAAACACACATTCAGGAGTTCGCAACCTTAAAAAACCGTTTTGTACTTAATGATTTTTATATTAGGGATATAATTATGTTAACACACACATCTAATTACCGTCGTCAGACGATTCCGAGTATTCTGCATCTGCATTTTGCAGCAATGCAACATTGACAGCGTCAGCGTGAACTTATTTCCAAAATAGCCGCCCAAATGTTTACGTTGCATGAGTACCACAAAACTCTATATCGCTAAAGTATAACCCGACCAAGTGAAATTGCTCGTTAATTTCGTATTACACGTATGTTACTTTGAGTTCATTGAATTTGGGATTATTAATTTGTTGTTGATTGAATTGTCGCTACGTAACTTAGTAGAATTTCTTTATTTACAAAATGTATAGCTTCTCGTGACGGGGACTTTATATTGCAAGCATGTCTAGTGGAAACACAGTCCTAAAACAATTAATTGTAATTTCCCGACTGTCTCCGGAATTTAGACCAGCAAGTTGGTATTACATTTGTCGGTTATTTAAAAGCGGGGGCTGTTCAGCTACTACTATATTTCGATGGTAACAAAATCCCGCCCCGACCTGTAACTTTAAACTTACCCCCAAATAATCACGATCCGGTCCAGCCTGTCCCTTGCTGCCCTCCCCAGCGACGCCCTAGGCTTTTAAGCCATACCTCACAGGGGGTGCTTTATGACACCCTCAGGATGGTCCGATTAAGCAGCCGACAACCTCCTAGGCTGCCCTGCGAGAAACAATTCTCAAAAAAAAAAACTAACAAATTGTGTCCTCTCCTCAGGCGTACCAGATCGCAACGCTGATCAAGGATTACATCGAGGCGGTGCGCGGGCCCGTGTCGCCCGCAGTACCGGCCGCCGGGCCCGCGCCGCCCGCGTCGTGACACCCGGCCGCCTAGTGCCAGTGCTTCCACGTCAGGCGTTGAGTAGCGAGGCAACTCAACACGGCACATACGCACGAGTGTTCCACTCGCGACCCACACTACACATGCAACGTGATTTGACTAAAACCTCGATTTTAAAACATGTAGAAACTTGTCTCGAATTTCAAAAAATATTCAATCGATTCAGCAATGAAGTACCTAAAATATTGATGACCTATATATGTTCGAGACGGGTAAATTAGCTTATAATTGGAGTCTTCCACTGAGTTTTCTTAGTTAAATCTGAATAAAAATCACGTGATTGTTGTAGTTGAAGCTAATTCTCTTATTGTTGTTGAATCCACTCCAAGGAAACGTTAAACAAGTAGTCTATTAGAGATGATATTGTCTCTTTGGAGTAGATGCGCTCGCGGGTCGAACATGGGAGGGAATGCCAGTCACAGAAGAAGTGAATGATGAAGACGACAAAGTAAATGGATCTGAATGCGGAAGGCATTAGCTCAGGTGTCCCAAGCGCGGTACAACGCGGGCCGCGCACTCTTTACACATATAAGTTTTGTTACAATTAGTTAAATATCATTGTGAACGATAAGCATTTACTTCACAGCAACAGGTCTGATCAAGTGGTGTTCGGTTTTGAGTGACAGAATGGACGATTTAAGTTGCCAGAAAGACGGGGAAGCAAAAATAAAATTAATCCACATACCTTCATAGTCAGTAAATAAAACAATTTTAACCCACTATCGTGTAATAGTTGTTATATTCCGATCTATTAAATTCCTCAAAATAAAATTATGTCAGTATTATTACTGTTAAAAGTTTTAGACTAAATGTTGCAGTTAGATGTATTGACCGTTGATGTTAAGATTTATCTGGTAGATAGTATAGAATCTTCTTTCCCTTTAGTCTTTGGTAAATCTAAGATCTTGTTGTATTGACATTTTTGAACCATGTGTTTGATGTGAACTCTGAACTATATAAAACGTTGATGCAAGCGGCTAAGCCAACCCACTGTAAATCATTGTAGTACATCATTGTATACTCTAATAAGACATGATATCTTTGTTGTAGAAAATACTATTACATAATAGTGACTGTATGGAAGATACAGACTACTACAGGAGTGAGAATACGAGAGACCCGGATTTACATCACGAAATCAGCTGCGCAAACTTTGTAATTCATTGATAGTTTCACGTGTAAATAGATAATTTTTTACACGTGAAACTATCAATGATTGACTGTGTTTGCGCAACTGGTTTCGCAATGTAAACCCGGCTTAAGAGTGTATATTGGTTAGTTGTTATTGTAAGTATAGTTCCATTGGATTATTGTAATTGTGACATAGGTACCTATCAGACAATCTTGTATAGTAAAGTGTGTAGTGTGAAACTCAGTTATTTCTCACTCCTCTTGTTTGTACTCCCACTATTATCTCTGCTAATATTTCAGCATCCTAATTGCGTAACACACTAACAATCGGAATCTGAATCATTTTGAAGCAAATTGCTAATCCATTGCTTCATAAGTTTGAAAAATCTGTCAGTTCAACACGTAAATAATGCAATGAATGTTGTTGAACTGTCAAAATGAAACCGATTCCGATTGATAATGTGTTACGCGATTGCCCCGCAGATTCCTACTGTGTATCCTATTTTAATGTATTCGCTCCAAATATCGTCCCAGTAGATACCAATTATATGTAAAATATAATATACCTTAGGGGCAATTCTCGTAATTTTAAGACCGTTCACAGTCTGATCTCAGTCTGTCAAAAATGCCTCTAATTTCCCTACATTTTGACAAGTTTTTGACATTTGTCGCTGAGATGAGACTGCTTTGAACATTTTAAATTACGAGAATTGGCCTTCTGGTTTTAGTCTGCCTGTAATGCATTATGTATCCTGAACTCTTGTTTTGTGCCTTGTATAAAGCTGACATAATTATGCTGATTAGTATCCTGTAAATCTCCTTAAATTCTATTTAACAATTAAAATAATGAGTTATACTACATTACTGGCTACCAGCATTAATTATTAGGCGTATTAAATTCAGTGAGCGATTTGTGCAAATTTATTGTGACTGCAAAATAATTACCGATTGTTTCAAAGTATATCTTCTATCATGCATATTACACTATATTGCACAATGTTATGTCTCAATATTTTATTATAATAAAAAATATATTTGGTATAGTAGAGCTAATTGGAATGTAAGTAATTACTTTGTTAGTAACACTAGGTTATTAGACGCTGCGTATTCTGTTCCTTTATAGAAAGTGGTCTATTGTCTAGTGCTACAACGTATGAATACAAATAAGGAAGTCTATTTTAAACTACTACTGCCGTATCATGACTGTTCAATGCCATCATGATTCCAGTATAAGAGAGAGATGTAGCTATACATGATCTATAGCACCATCCCTTACTCGCACTGGAATCATGATGGCATTAATACTTTGTAATACGTCCTGGTGGCCTACCGCGAGTTCTTAACGCGATTCAATTTACGCTCAGGGATCGAGATGGCGCTAGACGACTTGTATAGCTCTGTATCTTTCCAACAGCCTAAACTGGATCGCGTTAAGAGCTCGTGGTAAGGCCTCTGTAGACATAAGTCCATCGATATCCTTTTAGCTCCATTGTTTCCATTCTTGTACTGTTGAACAGGACTGTCTGTTACTTAACATTTAGAGCGAGGCCACACGATGCGTTAACGGTGCGGTGCGGCGCCGGAGCGGTGCCGCAACGTCATCCTACATGTCATGTCACACGATGCGTTGGGCCGCCGCGCGGCGTCGCACCGTAGGCGCGCCGCGCTTGTGACCTGCGAGACGAGGCGGGGAG
Source organism: Amphipoea lucens (assembly GCA_947508005.1). Classification (NCBI taxonomy): domain Eukaryota; kingdom Metazoa; phylum Arthropoda; class Insecta; order Lepidoptera; family Noctuidae; genus Amphipoea; species Amphipoea lucens. Next base: position 5,804,869 of record OX382373.1, on the reverse strand, counting down.
GGGTGATGCGCTGCGGCGCGCACCACGGTAAACAGCGTTCTACTGCGGTGCCGCACCGCCCGTGTGGCACCCTATAGCTCGAATTAATTGCGGTGCGGTACCGCACAGCACCGTTAACACGTCGTTAACCTCTTATAGGAGCAGAATCGTAGCGAATAAAATTCGATGGAGAAAAGATATCCCTTTGTTATAAATGGACGTGTTGTCGCATAATATTGATATGTCTATTATACCTCGTTCTTATATAATTATTATAGAGGACACGCTACGAGGATATTTTGGACTTCTTTGGTGCTTAGATATCCAAGAGTTTCTTAGCTTGTGTTTCTGATCTCATATTGAGTATTATTTATTTAGATGCCATATTTTGATTTACGAGCAATATTTTGATTAGGTTATATTTATTTTTAATCCAGTATTTTGATAACTTGTATATAATTGGTGAACCAAAGACTTCGATTCGTCCCTTTGGATATTTTATCTTTTATGGATTCCAATTAAACATTTGTAAATAACTATAGACATAGCACACTCATTGACGTGAAATTCTCGTAATTATCATAGAGGCTGAAATTATATTAAATTATTGGAACGTTTGGCATTCGGTATGTTTTCGGCTTTGGCTTATTATTAGTCAATTATTTGATCTAATTAACTAACACTTGGATGTATTTACAACACAATTTATCGATTTGAATGCTCGTGATTGACACAGGGCGGTCACTTTTGGATTTTCCCGAAACCATAAAGTAACATGGAATAAATATTGCAATATTTACTTGCTGGTATTGAAATATAGTAATAAAGGGGTTTTCGGAGAAAATAGCAAATTGCCCCGAGTTCTGTGCCAACCACGAGTGATTATACTAACATTGAGCACTAATCTGTAGACAATATTTCAAAGTAATTGTAATTGTTTCTCATAGGAGTAAGTTATTTTAATATAGGATAATGAATGTCAGTGAAACATCGACAGCACACTCATGTGTTTCATTGCGTACCACCACTCATACTGCCCAAATAGACTGAAGGTGTCCAAATATTTTATCATTTTTGATGGATTGTTTTTGTTACATTGTGTATGGAATTTTAACCTATTATTTGAATGCCAAATAAATGATTAAAAAGTGACGTTTTTGTTTTTATTTAATAAATTGTTTTACTTAATACACTTATTACAATATTTATAAAAATCACTGTGTTACTAATCCTAGGTAATCGTCCATTAATGTTCCGATGGCGAACTGGAAAGGAAAAATTATATAAATAACACTTGAAAACAAACAATCATTACACTAAATCTGCGTTATGTTCCTGTTTTTGTGTCGTGTCTACACGTATCGCTGCGCGCTGGCGAGAATAATCGACATCGGCTAAATTGCCAAAAATAAACACCAAATACAAAACCATAAAAAATATTGCCGTTCTTGAGAAAACCGCGATTATTCCCCACCCTAAGGACACGGAAACGCGTGTCCGAGAATCCACCCTAAGCTCATAAATTCCATTTATCCAAGGAGGCCTGGGGTAGATTCTCGGACATGCGTTTCCGCGTATCTACCTTAGGGTGGATTTGTGAAGGGGCCTGCCAGGGCCGAAGCCTGCCGGGGGTGCGGGATTGTCCGAAAGGGTTACCGCTACCCCGGAACATAAAGGGCTAAGGAAGGAACACGGATGGGTTTTAGTCAGTAAGAGTCTGACACTCCCTTCCGCTCCACCCAGAGCGGGAGAAGTCATTTGATGATTTCCCATCCATAAAAAAAAAAAATTGTGTATGAATAACCCGAAAACCACATACACGCGCACTGGTTGAATACAGAGCCTTCTTTTATAAAGCCGGTTAAAATATTAAAAATTAAATGCCTTGGAGTAACGCAATTTCTGAACGATTGGCGTTTAGCCCACCCACTCCAAGAAAATTCTACAATATACAGCAGTACAAATTAAAATTTTAAGGATCTTGTTTTATTGCACAATTTTTAAGGACGACAGAACTGAATGAGAGCTCAAAAAAAAAATTGTATACTCACAATGCCCGTGGCGTCAACCCTGGTGCCGACTATCTTGAGCCGGATCACATCCTCTTCCTGTATGACGTTGTCTTCCTGTTTGCTCTTGTAACACGGAGGGTTCACGTTTGGACAGAACTCCATATCAGCTGGGATGGACTGAAATATAGAATTTCATTGTACTGATCATTAGAGAAAGAACCTTCATAAAAAGCTAAAGCCTTCCTAAACAGGTAGATATTAGGGTGGTTACCGAATAGCCATATTTTATTTCATCCAATACCCTAAGCTTAAGTGGGACTGGGCCAGACATGTCTGCCACATATCAGATGACACATGGGCTAAGAGAACCACCGATTGAGTCCCACTAAACGCACGACGCCATCGCGGCAGCCCGAGACAAAGATGGCGGGACTCCTACCGAATGGATTGGCAAAAGATAGAATTGCGTGGAAAAGAGAGAGGGAGGCTGGTTCTAAGCACATTATTTTCCAGTCTCCTATTTATTAACAGAATAGATCATAAGGGCTGGCGCACATTCGGTGAGGCGCAGCGCAGAGCATCGATAGCTGTAAGTTGAAAACAAATAAACTTACATTAGAGCGCATCAGGTTGTTTTTTTTTAGAAGGGCAACAAAGATATTTATTTATGGCGCAGCTCTGCACCTATTTAGCCAAATCTGCACCAGTCCTTACAGTTTATTAGATACGTAGATTGAACACTTACATGATGAGAAATAAAACAGCTCAATGGGCCAATTTGTGCGAACATTCCAACCTGAAGAAAAGTAAATTGCCTATTAGCTTATAGTTATCAAATAAACTAGCTGCGCCCCGCGGTTTCACCCGCGTAAATGTCGATCTCGTGGGAATATCGGGATAAAAAGTAGCCTATATGTTAATCCAGGGTGTCAGCTACCTCCATACATAAATAATTTTATCAAAATTGGTCCAGCCGTTTGAGCGCGAAGAAGTAACAAACATAATTATAAACACACACACTCGCAAACTTTCGCCTTTATAATATTAGTGTGATGTGATACAATAAATAACTTACAAGTAACATCAATCCGGCCAACAAGATAATGCATTCTTGACACCTGTCAGTTTCATACAAACGAATGTGTATGTTTTGCAATGTTTAATAATTACGGTAATAAAATTGTCACACTGACAGGAATCAGGAACACATTCTCTCGACGGACATACTTACTCTATCTTACTTTTTTTTCTTGTAATTTACTTTATTACTTCTTATGGTAGTCAAATTAAAAATAGATGGATGTTAATATTCATTACTCACCTTATTAACTTGAGTGACAATAGCGTCAAGTACCTCTCCTTTGAACGGCCGGAACACAATAGCCTTGTACTTGACAGGGTACACTACAAACCCTTGTCCCGGCTGGATCAGGCCAGCACCTATACTGTCTATTGCTGTCACTGCTATCACGAAACCATACCTGAAAATAGAAAAGCTTGTATGTAATTCAATTTCAAATACGGATAGATAGGTATAGACAGAATACTTATAACCGTATAATACATATACTCGTAACCTGCCATGGTGCACTTAGAAGTCCCTGAAGCATCTCAGACACAAGTGGGAAGAAGTAACTCCACCCTAGTTAAGTGGGGCTACCTCGACAGAACAGCAGTAGGGTGTAGTTTTGGAGCTATGTCAGAAACCATGCCCCACCTCCTATCCTGCGGTCTGTGTCCCAGAACATGTTGCATGCTTAATGGAACATTGACCCATTAATAGATAGGTCAGAATTGAGTTACACAATTTTTTTACTCAGATCTCATCAATAGTTAATCATAGGCGTTTAAAATACAAGCATTCATGATGATTAATAAATAGTTAAATCTAATCAGTTTTCATTTTATGCGTCAACAAGTACGATAAGTCCTCATAGCAAGATCTTTTGCGATGTCCCAAAAATCTCCTTTTTTGAGTTAAGTCAGTATTCCATTAAGCATGCGATGAACTCAAAGTGACCTCTGCGCTGCCACTGACAACACCGTGGAAGTGGCAGTTTTGGGCCAACAAGATCTAAAATACAGTTGTGTTAGTGACTCGAAGAAGACAAAGATTATGTACACCATAAAAAATTACAAATATTAATGTAGAAATTTTACAAGGGGTGACACAATGGGCAGTACAGTTAGTTTTCTTTTCTAGGACTAAATTAAATACTAACTAAATTATTATAAAGTTATGTGATTATTCGGTTTGAACTGAATTTTTAATAGTAAGCATTATCTAATCTATTAATAAGTTAAATTAAAAAACATTATTCTCGGTCTTTCTTAGTACATAACCTTTAAAATTCAAATTTAATTTATCACTTACTTTCCCGTACACGTGCCCTCGACTTCAGTATATAACTTCTGCTTTACGATATCTAGCAACTGCGGCCCGAAATACCGAGGGTGCAAAAGAATTTCGTGTTCTAAAGATATCTGAAACATTTGTTTACAAAACAAGTTATCTCATAACAGGCGAATTTAATGCGTGATAAGAAATATAAGTTATTCACTCACATGATAAAACATTGTGGTGTTTAAATATGTACCCTTTTATGTATCTTTACTTCATATTACAAACAATTATTCATAAAACTAAATTTTCCGCAAACGCCGTGAACGAAAAGCGTCTCACAAACAAAATAAATGTCAAATTTGTCAAAAAACCGGCCAGGTGTATGTCGGACCACGCTTAATAAAGGGTTCCGTGGTTGGAATGAATATTTACGCATGTACAAGAATTCATTCATTTCAATCATGCATTTTATCGACTGCAAAAATAAGTTTGTATAATTATTCTTGGGATCTATATTTATTATACCCAACTGCACCTTACCTGGCTTTAATTTGGTGCTTAATAACTATGAATTCAAAAAATTATTTTGTGCGGTTGTAACTGCAACCTAAAATATCCCATATCTCACAAAGTACAGTATAAAATAAAAAAGTGACTGAGATATGTCTTCATATTTTTAATTAAGTACGGGATCCAGCGATACTCCACAACAGAAGTTTATGTGCATTCATCATCGGACAGACGAAACGGCCAGAAACATAAATTATAAGGGTTCCGTTTTTGGCGTTAGGTTACAGAACCCTAAAAAGTAACATTGTCTGTAACTGGCAGTGACAGTGAAGGTGAGCACCAGTGTTGAGGTGCTAAAAAAAATTTCGTTTGATTTTTTTATAATGCACGAAGATTCTTATCATCATTATAGAAATATCTTTTTATTTAATTGTTCCATTACGTATTTGTCGTTTTTATGTCCGTTTGCTTCTTCTTAAAATATTTCTTATAATGTTAATCGATTTAACCGTTGATGCTCCTAATCGAATCATAAATTACAACTTAGTTACTTGACAACACTAGTGATTACTCAAAAATGCCAAATGAATGGCAGACCTGTGTATCGTAATCAGATTGTTGTAAAAAATGGCAAAAACTTACGATTATTTATTTAAATTGCTTTTGATAGGTGATTCTGGTGTGGGAAAAACATCTATATTATTCAGATTTTCAGAAGATGCGTTCAATATTTCATTTATATCAACAATTGGTGAGTACTTTGATTCAAGTCTGTAAATCAAAGGTTATTGTCAGATAATTTTTACGTATTGTCATGGAACAGGATTTTTTGTTTCCATGATCATTGTGTCTATTTTTTATCGTTCCATATATTCGTGGCGGTTAGGGCGCGGCGCCTCGGTAAATGGAGCCCTTATCGAATTAAATGAATCGAGAGTTCATGACATCATACACACTAATTAATTAGTTGACTCCCGAATAACTGGACTGTTGGTTGCAGGTATCGACTTTAAAATTCGTACGATAGACCTCGACGGGAAGAAAGTAAAATTACAAATATGGTAAGTTGATTTTTAGTTAAATTTGTTGTGTTCCTTTTTCTTAGTGTTACAAAGCCAGACCAGTTACGAGGCGCGGTCAAGTTAAAGTTAGTGGCCAGTTTTGCAATCGTAAATGAGTAATGAGGCTTGTACAATGTACCCACTTCCTTTCTTCAGCCTATCAACACAATGGCTCAAGCTGTTGTTCTATAAGACATTCAGGGAACAAAACAACAATTTACATTTGCACTGTAATTCTAGTCTCATAGTCATGCTTGACCTCTGCAAATTTATGAGATAATTATATGGTGCTAGTTATCTAATACTGATAATTATGTAAATGGGAAAACAATTCCAGTTTATTATTGTTTAGACTTTAGAACAAATGATTTATTTAATGCATTCCTATTAAACTGTAACAATTGAACAATAATCATTTATTACATTCTGTATTACATTAATTTATGGAATTTCCTATTGAACTGTGAATATGATCGTGTTCCAGGGATACTGCTGGCCAGGAAAGATTTCGTACAATCACAACGGCATATTATCGGGGTTCCATGGGTATAATGCTGGTTTACGATGTTACAAACGAAAAGAGTTTTGAAAATATAAAAAATTGGATCAGGAATATTGAAGAAAATGCCAGTGCCGATGTTGAAAAGATGATTCTTGGAAACAAATGTGATTTAGAGGCGAAAAGACAGGTAAGAACAGACCAAATAGGCCTAGACCTTCTCTTGTCTACATGAGAAATCTATGATTTGCCTTTACAAATTCATCTAAACTAATATTATAAAATGAGAAAAGATTAGATTTTTTGTATGTTTGTTTGTTATGCTTTCAAGCTAAAACGGTTGAACAGATTTGGATGAACTTTGGCTCATGGGTAGACCATGACCTGGATTAGGACATATAGGATACTTTTTATCCTAATAATCTTACAGATAAGAGACATATGTGGGTGAAACCGAGGGAGGAGTGCAGCTAGTTCATAAATAAAAGCAAAACAGTAAAACTGGAAGTCATTCATATTCTGAGGTCATTGAACCCTCATTAACACTTTGACAGCCAAGCATTTTATTTATTCCTATATTATTAGTATTAATTAGTATGTGATCCGCTGTCAAAGTGTTAAATATGAACCCTAATTTCATAGTTCATCTTCAAAATCAATATATCACTTCACTGTGCTGTTTCATACTGATTTGAAACTATTACAAATTTATAGCTGATAATTATCATAATAATTAATTTTTTTGACCTTGTTTGAATAAAATGGAATTATGGTTTCAATAAATTTATAAATATACACGTAGTATGTATTGATAATGCCATGAAAGTAATACAGTTTTCCTACTGTTTGAGCTCTATGATCACATTAATGCGTTATCAATAATATTATGTTGGTATTGATAAGTGGCAGATGGAACTGTAAATGTTATACCAATCATACTCGTGACTCATATTTTTGGCGGTATTTTATCTACATGATAAGAGTAACTGGGGATTAACAGGGAGAACCGCTAACAAGCCAGTTAGCATAATATTCATGTCAAATTACAAAATCATCAAATCTAATTCATATACTTAAAACCAGGATTAATTTAATCTATACATTTATAAAAATAAATAAAATTAAAGTGTCTGTTTGTAATGTCAAAATAACAGTGTTTTACTAAATGCTTTTAAGAAAGTATACTTAATATAAGTATAATTTATCAAAACATATATTTTTTTTTAATTTTTGTCTGTCTTAGGCTTGTTCTGGCTAAGCTCCGAAATGTCTGCACCCATTTTGATGAAATTTGGTATGGGGATACTTTGAACCTTGGGGAAGGACATACTATTAGGCTTTTTATCGACATACCAAGCAGGCGCAAGCTATCCTAACATAAACTTGTTTTATTTTTCTAGGTTTCAAAAGAAAGAGGTGAACAGTTAGCTGTAGAATATCAGATTAAATTTATAGAAACCTCAGCAAAAGACTCCTTAAATGTTGAGGCAGCGTTTTATACCCTAGCAAGAGATATCAAGGCCAAGATGGAGAAGAAACAGGTATGGGCATTTTACTCATTTTTACTAAATAAAACACACCATCATCATTAATAGCCTATAATGTTCCCACTGCTGGGACACACGCATCCTCTCTGTTAGAGGGAGTGGGCCATAATCCACACACACTAAGAATTGCAAGTATGTGTAGGATATGAATTACAGATGTGGACAAAGGAAAAGAAGAAAGTGAGTAGAATTGTAGTACTTTGTACTGCTGTTTCTGGCTACCCTCATTATAATCCTTTAGGTTATGTATGTATTGCATATGTAAGAGATTAGTGTTCACCACACAGACATTATATAAAAAGATTGTATAAACAAAATGTCTCCTTTGTTTACTGTGTGATTGATTAGTGCTGCCAAATATAATTATACACTATACTATTTTAATGACATAACATAAATTGCCAACTATGCCACTTAAGGAAAACTTGAATGCTATGCTTGTAAGTAGGAGACAAGATGACGTCACCTGGCATTTTCTTATCAATAGGGAACTGAACCATATTATTACAAGCACAGTAATTGTTAGTACTTACTCATTATTATTACATACAGCTAGTTACATATAGTTTTTTGAGAGCAGTGGTGGCCCAGTGTTACGGTTCCGATTTACGAGTCGTAGCTCGTGGGTTCGAACCCAGGCAATAGCTTCATTTTGCGTAAATAATTTCATCACCACTGATCTCAAAACGGTCAAGGAAAACATCGTGAACCAAAAATTCCAAGACATGCTACATTTACCAACCCGCACTGGGCCCGCGTGGTAGATTACAGCCCATACACACTTGAAGAGAGGAGGCATGTGTCCCAACAGTGGGAATGTTATAGACAGATTATGATATTTATAATTTTCATTTAGCCAAGAATGTAAATAAATGATGGACTGGCTGGACTGTTTTGTCATCCAGCATTGCACTTTAGGTAGTCGCAATACATTGTAAAATATGGCTTGATATGAATAGCCTTGTCAAATGAATTATGCAGATTGCAGCTGTCAAACATACTTGTGTATAGATGATTCATCATTGTGTTTAGTATATTTATAGCTAATAGGTACATCATTTTCCACTTTTCTTAGCATGAATTGATTACTCATTAATTTACGCATTAGTTAATTCAGTCATTAAGTTATTTTTAAACTTCTATATTTTACAGAAAGTGCCACTACAAATAGTGGGTTTAAAATAATATACACCCTTTAAAATAATTGGTAACTTTCACCAAATATGCAGCACTGTTTACATTGGTCTGTGTAACAATTGAATCAAGGTCTTATTCATAAGTGCTAACTATTTGCGATCTCGTACACCACCTACTGAATAAATTATAATGATGAGAACTGAACATAAACGTGACTCACACGTCCAAATATCTGCTAAATGTGGAATTTAAATTGTGTAGCCCTGTTTATTAATGCTAGTAGAAGGAGGTGGTACTTCGGTAATCAAACGGATTGGTTCCCTCTCTCTCACTCTAATTATTGTTCTCAAAACTTAGTTTGTCATACATGGTTTCGCCTACTTCACCCGGGCTAAGTTTCGCAAGAAACTACCAAAGATTTGTCAGGTTGGGTAACAATACTAAATACTGAGAAAAATGTTTCCCAATAAGTAAATAATAAAGTTTCAATATCTGATGATGCATAATAATATCAATGCACTCTTGTCAATAAGCGGACAACCTAGTTCGTTTAAACATTGCTGACCCTGACAATTGCCGAGGTATGATTGCGATCGATAACAAAACAACTCAAAGGCCTAATTAACAGTTCACTGATTGATGTAATCGTGAACACATACTTATGACTTTACATAGCAAGTTAGTGCTATTGATATTTGTCTTCCACCTTTAATTTGATTTCTTTTGTTTCATGCAATTCTTTACGAAAACAGAAGGTAATGAATCCGAGTATACGGTACTAGTTTTTCTAAGTGTCATCTTTTTTGTACGCTTCTTAATAGTTAAAATTGCAAAACAGTAAAAATATTGAGTTAAACTAATTAGGCGCTCGTTTTTTGTTCCGCTGTGTATATTGTTTAGCATTGCTGAAATGAGTTTAGCTACCTACTAAACATTTGCATGATGTTTTCTACAGCAATTATTTAGAGCTTATTTTATAAAAGCGAAATCTAGGTCTTTGCCTGCCTTCTGAGACAGGTCTGTTAATAACGAAAAAATACCCGTTTTCTTCACCAGTAACTATCAGTTGGGATTTCAATAACAATCTGATGGCTTAGCCAATAAATAAACCATTAGCTACACAGAACACAATAATTATAATATATTGTGCCACCTCAATAACGTTTTATATTCGCACCAGTTATTATTATTTTGAACTTTATTCAGAATAACGTAAAATTCTTATTACAAAACTGACAACCTAAACCCGGTTTTAAAGGGATTTTTTGTAGTAAGAACTGTACCACTATCGGAATAAGGTTAGAAGTAGTATAATAAGGTGGTTTGACGGTCGAAAGATAAACCTTTTTTGTAATAAGACGGATCTTGTCTGTGAAGGCAGGTGTTTATTAGCACGACGCGCTACGCAAAGATAAATAACTGGGCGTTGAATTTTTGGTAACATGGAGCGTTTGCACTCGAGATGAATTTTCGAATGGACGAAAATGCGATTTATTATTGCTAGTACAGGCTTCATTTTGCCCTAAATTGTCGCGTACGGATTTGATGATAATATATTATCACCACATTATCGATAGTGTTGTTTTTAAACTGTTTTACTTTTGTACTATATCTTGAATGTTTTTATTATGTTACCTTGAAATCGCTTTGATAATTTTGTGCAGTATCGTGCTGTGTGCCACTAACGTTCCATACGAAGTTCCTGATTGGTCATTCTTTTTATTTAATGTTACAACAGCGATATTGCCGTTAGTCACCTCGAAGAGAATTTAATTTACGAATTTGACTATGCGACTAACGAAAAATTTACCATAATTTTATTTTACTCTAAACTAATCGTACGAATGTGTGTATCCAGGAGGCGAGTAACCCAGCGGGCGCGAGGTCAGGCGCGCACCAGATCCGTGCCAACGAGCAGCAACGCAAGCCCACGTCGTGGCTGTCACGCTGCAGCCTGCTCTGACGGCGCCACGCCTACCCGCGCGCGCGCCTTTGCCCCCGCTCCCCGCACCGACCCCGCGGCTAACACCCGCGGACCTCGGACCCTACCCGCTCTATGTACAACGCGAGCAATATCAACAAGTATTAAGGCCCGTAACAAACGACCTTGCGCGCTCCTAAACCCTTCTATCACTATGAGTTATATCAGGATAGCCATCCAATAGCCATATATCAAGCGCGGAGGGTTCCCTATCGACACCCACCAACTATATATTTTTCGATCTTTTTAATACTGGTGCGTCAACTCCATAGGGGGATCAGACTTGCTTTTTGTATTTTTATATCCGCGACTATGATACCTACTTCGACGTTTAGTTGAAACGAAACAGTATTTTTTCGTAAATTACCTTGTACATTTGTTTACATTTGAAGTGACGATTTATTTTTATATTAGGGCGAAATTAAGGTGTTACATCATTACAAATAATGGTTGGAAGGTTTATTTCAATAGATTGTTTAGCTGTACTTTTCCTTTTGCTATTTTAATTAAGATATATATTTTAATGTAATATATAATATTTAATTTGAATAAAGTGCTTTTTTACAAATTGTGGTTTTATTTTTAAATGCAATAAGACTACAGTGAATTTATTAACAGTAACATTTTATTGCCAACATTATGTACAAAAGAGATGAATATTTTGGACACTTTTAGAAAATGGAAGTATCACCTCTAGTCTCTGAGTACTTACATTATTGTAATGCATTTGGTACAAACTAACTAGTTTTAGTAACGCTCGTAAATAAATGCTTTCATGTAGTTTGTACTTGTTTCGTGGTTCCTTTGAAGGGTCTGAGTGCTAGTTTTTTTGCTCCCCCAAAGACAACAACTGAAGCTGTTTTTAATAAATGGAAGAATTTCTTTGTTGTGACAGTTAAAAATCCTGTGGTGATCCTTGTTCCTTTTCTCCAGTATACTACATAACTAGGTAAGGGTGGAAGGTTGTCAGACCAGATACCCTCCCGGAAGCTCTTAGCCCGGGCTTCAGCAGACAATAAAGCCGGGGCCAATTTTGACTCAATAGTATTTTTCTTGATGTTACTGGGCACCATTGCTTTGGCATAACCAAGTTCTACAAGCCTTTCTCCAATGTCTATAGTCTCAACTGTGTTTTTCTGAAATTAAAAGTGAAACATTGTAATATTTTGAAAATAGTTCCAAACAGAATTTATTTTATAAACAAAATAATGTCAATTTGCAAGTTTTAATTGATTACAAAAACAAAAAGTTGCTTCTAATTATTGACTTTAACATGACTGATTTAGTATGAAATGCAGCTCAAGAAACAAAACAAAAACAACTTCAAGTTGTTTATAAGTACTAGTAACTAGAAAAACTTTTTTACAAAAAAAAAAACAACCAACTTACAAAAAAAAACACTAAAAAGTGAAAAATAACTTTTCATTTCGGAAGTTGGTGTCGTTGGGTCCGCATTTTCGTTTTTTTACACCGACTTCCTAAATAAAGTTTTTTACCACTCTGCAGTGTTTTTTTATTGGTAGTTGAATGTTCTTTTTTTTTAAGTCTATTTTTCACTTTTTAGTTGGACCTACCCCACACAAATTCATATAACACTACTTGCTATGTGAATATCAGTGACAGGAAGACATTAAAACATCATCAATATAAACTTAGTGGAAAAAATTTGTATTGTTGAAGCTAATTCCAAAACTACCCAAGCAAAGTTCATGAAATTTATATGAGACCACCCCTGAAGCATACCTACCTTAAAAAAATAAAAAACCACACAACACTACCTTACATTAATAAAAAATAAGAGAATTTTTAGATTAGAGGTACCCCAATAACAACTTTGACAGAAATGAGGTAGTACCGTGGTATACTGAACACATCTGCGTACCCCTTTAGACGATACAGGCATGATGTTGTGTTGTGTGCTTGCTTAAGCAATAGTAGCAATCGCGGTTGATTTGCTGGTATTTATTCAAGAGGTCCGTTGCCTGTCTCCGAAACTCATCATCAGATCTTTACAAAATTTAAATGGGACCATTTGGGAATAAACTTCTTTCTAACAAAAAAATAATTTTCAAATCCATCTATTTACGACGAAGTTATGCCCGAACATACATAAAATATATATATGTATATATAAACATCCGAATTGAGAACCTCCTCCTTTTTAGAAGTTGGTTAAAAATAGGTTTATTTGTCACTGAAACGTGCATACGAAAAGATAGTCAACTTGAATAATAAAGAAAAATGGATCTATAATCACAAGCACTAAACAGAAATAGTCAGCAGCTACATGTCATGACTGTGACAAGAAGGCTACCTAAGCATGATGCTGAGGAAGCCTACAGCACTGCACTGATTTTCAGTGGTTACCCAATAATAATTCTTTGGTATTTTTACAAATAGGTCAAATTCTGTATGTACTTACCCTTTGTTGTGGTAAATGCAACAACACTTTCGAGACTAGGTCATCATTTTCTCTTGCAATAAGTGTAAATGATAGTTTCTGGCCTTTGGCCACACATTCCAGCCAGTTCACCGCATTCCCACTTGCGACCTCTACTCCCCATAACTAAATAAAACAGATAATTTATAAATATATTGGCACCAATCCAACTGGGCTGAATCAAAGGTATTGTTGTAAACATTATACTAACCTTGACTGGAAGTGGTGGTTTCTCAGAATGCCATAAAGGTAAATATATAGGGGCTCTATGGTTTACCAAAACACGGAGTGGTGAATGCTGCACACCCGCATAAGATCCTCTCAGTGTCTCATGTTTTGTAATGAAATGAAGAGGAACTGCACTTGGCTTTGAAAACTTGCTAACCTAATTAAATTTAAATATAAATGTTATTATGTAATATCAATAACAATATTAAACTTCAGATAAACAGGGCACGTACCGGACGAATTTTATGTATGGATACTGCTAAGCCAGCAGTCGCCAGAGCGTAAACAGCTATCTGTAAGTAATAGTTAGGTGATAATCATCAGCAATCTTCAAAAGACATTTTCTCTAACCGCACTTACATTGACTCCACGATAGTCTTGTTTTAATAAATGTTCAACGTTGAAAAAAAACCCTTCTTCGTTGACAGACATCTTGTTACTTTCTATAGTAGCTTATTATCATAATTTTCGTTTCATTAGCTCATTGGTATTTTCAGATTTCAGATTTGTTAGAACTTTTTATGACATTTAACATTAGCTAAAATGTTGCAAACTTTAATTTTAGGATTAGATAGCAGGTATAGAGGAAGAATTTTGAAAATGAAAAGATGCAAATTATGGTAGCTATTTTGAAATTAATTTATGATTTATTGCAATAAAATTATTTAAACAAGCAATCAAATTGTATTGGCAGCTGTTGTCCTTGTCAACAACCATGCAGGGTTCATTTTCCAGTCACTCGTCACGTTAATTTTGTTCTTTTCTGTGGCAACTTCAATTCCACGTCAACCGTTTGACAGCTGGTACGCTACTCGCGGCTAATTGTTCATTTTAGTGTTTTTTGATAAATATTTTAAAAATGATTACGGTTCTAAACACAATCGATACGGGTCATGAAGACATGATACACGATGCTGAACTGGATTACTACGGGTTGAGGCTTGCAACGTGTTCATCCGATAATTCGGTAAAGATTTATGACATCAAGAGTGGTACACAAACGCTTGCTGCTGATCTGAAGGGTCACTTCGGGCCAGTGTGGCAGGTCGCTTGGGCCCATCCTAAGTACGGCAACCTGCTGGCGTCATGCTCGTACGACCGAAAAGTCATTATATGGAAAGAATCTGGCGAGTGGACGAAACTGTATGAATATACCGGACATGAGAGTTCCGTGAACTCTATTGCGTGGGCGCCCGCCGAGTACGGCCTCATCCTGGCGTGCTGCAGCTCCGACGGCTCTGTGTCCATCATAACATACTCGCAGGATGGCGGCAATTGGGATGTGAAGAAGATCCCAGGAGCACATGCCATCGGTGTGAACTCTGTCAGCTGGTGCCCAGCCATCTCTGCTGACTTGAACTTGGACCCTCTCAGCAATAAGGAGGCCTCAAAGAGGATAGTAACTGGAGGATGTGATAACTTGATCAAAGTGAGTACACACCAAAATCAGTTATTTTAGAAGGTTTACTCATAGTACCTGCAATAACATAACATCACACTGTCCCCCAAAGGGTACCCGTAACAATGATGTAATAATCTAATTAAGCTAATAAGCTTTTTCTGTCAGCATTATATTTCATCTGTCTAAATATTGGTTCTTTTAAGGTATATATTATTTTCCCTCAAAGCTAAATTTCTCTTACAGATTTGGAGAGAAACAGGAGACCAGTGGGTAGAAGAAAACAGACTAGAAATGCACATGGACTGGGTCCGAGATGTAGCCTGGGCTCCATCTCTGGGGCTCCAACGGTCCATGATTGCCAGCTGTTCCCAGGACAAGAGAGTCGTAATCTGGACAAGTGATGATAATGTTTCTTGGACACCTACAATACTTAACACATTTGACGATGTTGTATGGAGCGTGAGCTGGTCTCTCACTGGTAACATTCTCGCCGTATCCGGAGGAGACAACAAAGTCAGTCTCTGGCGGGAAGGATCCGATGGACAATGGTTATGCATAAGTGAAGTAGCTAAAGGCTTGGGCCAAACACCAAATGATGAGAGGAGCACACTTTGAATTCATTTATTTGTTTTTGTTTATTTTAATTAACTTGTGAATAATTTCCTTATAGTAATATACATGATATCAATAATTTTTTGTTGTTTTTATCAATTTTTATCCAATAATTTTAGTTACACACAGGAGGAAGCTACTACCTGTATTATCGCCATGCTTATGTCAATGTGTGTTGGATCATCCATCCATCAATGAAGTCATATCTACTGATGTGAAAACATGTCACCTTTTGCTTGTACTGGTGGGGCAAGTTCAACATTTCTGACTTGACAACAACTCTATTTTTCACTACATGTTGAAATTCTGATTCTTATATAGCAAATTGTATTTAGCTTGAACAGTGATTATGGTGTTGTTGTAAAGAGTTGACAAAGCACTACCAGTGAAACAACAGAAATATCAAGGCATACATATTGAATACTATTTTATAGCATGTGTGACCTAGATAAGCGTGACAAGTGCGGGTTTACGTCACAGAGTGCTATAAAGTATCATAATCGGTGAAAGCTTACTTCATAAGGAATGCAATGAGCCTACTCAGTCTAGGATTCAAGGACAGACGACTAAGGGGACCATTCGTCATGTCCGTGAACGGGCGCCGTCAGTGGGGTCTGGTTGGATAGTTTTGTTACTACTTGCTGTACTCTGGACGCTTTTAACGTGTACGTATTTTTTTACATCGTTCTCACATAAATTCAACATGAATGATGTTAGTTACATATTTTTGTAAAAATATAATTTAAGAGTGCCCATGGAGTTTCTTGCCCATTCTCCATAGGTACAACGCTTTGGAATGGGAAACTAGCTTCATATTTTCTGACTGACCAACTTCTTTACAATAGTGCCTGTAAATGGTTTAGTTGAAATGAATGCTTTGAGTTTGAGTTTTGACCCCTCTATATGTATAGTTTTAATAAATTGGCTACTTGAACAAAAATATATTGACACAGAGCGGCTTCTTCTTTCCGGAGAAATGTTCTACTAATTTGCAACTATCCCTCTCATACATAACACATACACACTTCACACACATCACTTACACTTCTCACCACCACTAAACTCCCTCTCGCTTGTATTTTTGGCATTTGTTTTTCTCTTCGTTGATTTTATTTTACTCAATTTTCATGTAAAAGTTACCATTATTTGCTTTTTTTGTATTATTTGCAATGCCTTAAAATATATGAACCAAGGTTTGGCACTTGTGCCCTTAATACAAGTTATCCTGATAACTTAGCAAGGGTGCAAGTTAGGACAACTTCTAGTGCTATATTCACACTTAAGTCATAAGTATGTAACATTAATTAGCTGTATTGTTGGTACGAATAAATACTATTATTATTATTATAGAGGGGTCCCCTACTTAGTACATAGTTGAGAGTTTGTTTGACACTGTAACATTGCGATCGATCTGAGTGAGCGATGCGAGCATACCGCGGCACTAACTGGTGGAAAGCTTGGTTATACCTTCCCCTATAATGAATATAGATGCTATATCCAATTCGGTGGTAGATGTAGACCTACCAAAAAATTACAGTTAGTCAATGCTCAATGAACTGGTGCTGCCCAGCTGTTGGCTTAGAGCGAGGCCACACGATGCGTTAACGGTGCGGTGCGGCACCGCACCGCAATTAATTTGAGGTATAGGGTGCCACACGGGCGGTGCGGGACCGCAGTAGAACGCCGTGTAGTTTGGTGCGCGCCGCAGCGCATCACCCCTCCCCGCCTCGCGTCGCAGGTCACAAGCGCGGCGGCCATCGTGTCACATGGCATAGGGATTTGTATGTAGGATGACGTTGCGGCACCGCACCGCACTATTAACGCATCGTGTGGCCTCACTCCAATAATTTCTTGCAGTAATACATAATTTGCCAGGTAAATGTATGAGAGGCAGAAAGGGCCTGCCCTTGTCCCATATTACTTGGAGTCGGCGCAACGCGTTTGCTTTTACCATTGAGAGCTTTTCATAGCATTCAATTGATAGCGTGACGGGTAATCTCCACTATCAACCGTCACGCTATCGTTCACTCCCTTCTCTTTCATTTCATTCCTCGCTCAATCCATCCATATCTTCTTCGGCCTTCATGCTGGGGGGCTCAGTAAGAGCATGAAAACATGTGTTAATTATAAAAACAATTTTAATTACACTTAATCTTAATAATACAGCTTCATATCACGTATTGCTGAGGTGGTATTCAATCAGTTCTGAGAGTAGCGGCATCTTGTAATACTCTGCTATGGTCTTAAAGGTGTTGATTTGTGCGAGGACCTCCTTCGTTGGCAACATGAGAGCGAACTCTCCCGCACACTCGCATACCATTGTCATGTTCTCGCGTTTTACCTGTACAAGGAAATAGAATATAACTTGTGTCTCCTTCAAAAACATCAGTGTTCGACATAGGTGACTGTGACAATGCATGGTGCATTATCACCAGTGATCGGAATAGGCTGAGTATATTTACCTAAACTTCGGAGAACAGAGACAGAAAGTGGAGACTTCCTTACGACGACATTTTTTTTCCCCGAATTCCGGGAAAAAAAATGTCGTAAGGAAGTCTCCGATTCCGATCACTGATTATCACAGTTATCTATGTCCAACAGTGTGTAATTTGCTAGAGTATTCACCTCACTTGGTAGAAAAATTGATGATTGCAATTTTATTGACACACTACTCATATATCACCTCTTACGACACCACAGGTATTGAAAACAGGCATTCACTCCGTTTACATGAACCTAAGAAAAATAAAATGTTGACTGCTACAAACCTGATGACACCGTTTACAGATCAAATCTTGTAGGACATAGGACATGGTTCGTCTGTTCATGATCTCAACCAGTCGCCACTCCAGCTCCTGATTCTCGTACGGAGTGCCACACGTAGGACATAAGCACACTGGCCTGTGAACAAAATGTTAAGAAATTCACTCATCGTCATTCTCCTGCCCTTATCTCAATTTATTTGGGGTCGGCGCAACATGTCTTTTTCTTCCATACTTCTCTATTAGACGTCATCTCGATAGTCACGTCCATCCATCGTCTCTGGTCTTTCCATTTTTTTTTGTAATTATAGTAACCCAGAATAATATGTACAAACACTATCTTCTATCGTTCCGCGAGTATAAAAGCTGCAGGTGACAGATTGTTTATTGTTCATGGACATGCGGTATAAGAGTTATTACGCACTGTCGACTGGTCGCCGGTGACTCGGTTCCTCAGCGACCAAAACATAGGCATCTTCCGGCGACCAAGTGCGTAAACGGATATTTAAACTATAGTAAGTCACAGTTGTTGTCGACCAAGTCGCCGGCGACCAGCCGACAGTGCTCTAAGTGATATGGGGACAATCTCCAAGCTGGGCAGTATTACTGGTTTCAGTGATTTATCCATCAGTTGCAGAGCTGCTCAAAGCCAAAGTATGGGCATACCCAAGATTTGTGCCCATCAAAGACATTAAATTACTTATTTACCTATCTTAAATCTCTTTGGTGCCCATTTAATAGCAATAAACGTGGGTGTACTGTGTGTGATAAGTACACCTTTGCCAGACCCTTCGGGGAAACAAGACGTGAGGTTGTCATTAATAGCAATAATAGGAGTTTGTCCTTTATTTCATAGGATTTAAACATTATTGAAGAAATGTGGATATGAAACATCACTGATTTCTGGTGATGTGTCGTAGCCAGACCAAAAGGCTGGTCAAAACTGCCGGGGAAGCCTAGGATGAGGCGGTTCTTATGATAAGTTTTCGGACCTGCGAAATGTATGCAGCTGCATCCGGTTAGACTGAAAGCCAACCCCAACATGGAAAGAGGTTAGGCAGATGATGATACTCACACGTCATTCAGCACGGCGGTGTTGATGTCGCGACAGAGGTCGAGGTCGCGGCAGTGGTTGCACACCTTGCAGATGATCTCGGTGAGCACGCACGAGTAGCACGCGTCGCGCCACTCCGCCGCGCTGCTGAACTCGCCAACACCGATGAGGCGGAGCAAATTGCGGCGGAGGAGAGTTACCTGGGCAGAATGGATATTTTAATTTTTTCATCGAATTTACGAAGATGCTTTTTACGAAGCAAAAGTAAAATAGGTTTATTTGTCACAGAAACTCTCGCATAAAAAATAAACCGAGTGTGCTTATGACCACACGACTGAAGTGAAACTTCAAACGTATTTGGCTATGCGAGGAAGAGAGAAAGAAAATGTGCGCGCGCACTGCTTTCTCTTGCTTATATCCCCCACTCAACTCCCGTTCGCCTCGCCCGATCACACTTTTCGTAACGCTTACGTCACGCGTTCGCCAGCTTACTCCCCAAGTCAAGCGTGCGTAAAGAAGTTTCACTTAAAAAAAAAAACAAGATAGGAGTAGGTATGTAAGGAAGGATCGTAGCAGTTGGCGTTCTATGGTTTCTGTCTGCCCCCATGGGAAAAAGCCTTGAGTTTATGCATCGTAACTCAGAGATACAACGTATACCTACGTAACGTAAATTTGAACGGTTTTTAAATCGAAAATACAACTATGCTATACCATTTCGACGACAAACGACATCGTGGCAGGCCCAGACGGAGATGGCGAGATGAGCTGGACTCCTTCAACAAGAACTGGTCCTTAGCAGCTTTGAACAGAGAGAGGTGGAAAGAGAGTAGGGAGGCCTTTGCCCTGCAGTGGGACGTCACAGGCTAATAATAAATAATAATATACCATTTCGAAGTCTTAAAACTAAGTAAATATTATGTGCGAAACGAGTATTTTCAATTTAAAAATCGTTGGAATTTACGTTTACTCCGCGCGATCGTTAGGCCCAGTTTATCTACAGTACAGTTGACTTCAAACAGAGTTCTCTTGAAATTTTTGTGCTGCCCTGGCTGGATGCAGATATGATTATTTATTCTGCTACTACTGCCAGATAACAATAACTATGGTGCCTGCCAATAGAAGCTCCTTATAGATCTACAGCTCTGGCAACAGTTGGCTATGAATTTATAAATTCTAACTAAGCGTTGTCATAAGAAGTTTCCATGTTTTGGTAGAGCCCTATGTTGTCCTAGATAAAACTAGCTGAATAAATGCATAATACAAAATCACTTTATTATTGAAAGTGAAACTTCTTTACGCACGCTTGACTTGGAGAGTAAGCTGGCGAACGCGTGACGTAACCGTTACAAAAAGTGTGATCGGGCGAGGCGAACGGGAATTGAGTGGGGGATATAAGCAAGAGAAAGCAGTGCGCGCGCACATTTTCTTTCTCTCTTTCTCTCATAGCCATATACGTTTGAAGTTTCACTTCAGTCGTGTGGTCATAAGCACATTCGGTTTTTTTTTCACACAATACAAGTTGTACAAACCTCCTCATCTAGTGAAGTATCAAGAGAGAACACTTTGCAGACTGCGTTGACGTACAGTAGCGCTGGCTTGCAGTCGCCGGAGAACGCGTCCGGCTTCAGTCCGGGCTGCTGTGCGATGTCGGACGGCCGGAGCAACGGGTGGCGTGTGTTTATCCTCTCCGTTACTCTGTGAAGGACAGTAAGTAATAAGTGGTTGGCTAAGGTCGTTTCTGGAACGAAAATCAACACAAAAGAGCTGACAATGGGCAACTTTGTATTGGCTTCGTCCCTAGGGTGTATCAAGTTTTAAATGTTTTAACAATAGCTTTAATTATGGCAAGAACTTAAATAAAATAATATTTTATTTTTGATTAAAATAAATATTATTTTTAGGCTATACAGTTTTTCTCCTTTGCTAACGAATTGCTAAACACGCGTAAACTGTTGTTAGACTTGACTTGCGTTTAATTTTGTGCCACAGGATATGTTTTATAGTATAGTTGACTATAATGCGGACAAAGTCGCGAGCACGAGATAGTCTAGCAATAAAAAGAATGAGTATAAACAAGTAAAACATACTGGAACAGCTTCTGCGAGATCTCCCCACGTATCAAGGCGGGCAGCTCGTGTGGCTGCGCGTACGCCGCGCTGAGGAAGCCGGCCACGGCCGCCGCGAAGGGCTCGCGCACCGACGCCGGGAGGAAGTTCGACAGGTTCCAATGCATTGTTATTGAACCATCCTGGAATAAACGGAATATTGAAGCAACATTTTACGTTGAATGTATTAAACTGTTATTCACATAAAAACCGTATCAAATCTAAACTAAGTGCGCACAGAGGCAGACACGAAAAACGACTTTGTTTTATACTATTTATACATCAATGCTAGAATAGCGTTTTAGTTACTCAGTGACCAAAGTGAAAGTGAAGTTCCGACGTGATTTGCTATAAGTTTTTCATAAAAATAAAATAAACGTGTTGTACTTGTACCTCATCGTCGCCACTTTCTTCACTTGCTGCAGGCAGTTGCGACGAACCAACCTCTGTTAAGCCTTCCGGTAGTTTGCCCTGTTTCCAGAAAAAAAGTTAAATGATTGTAAAATCTTTACAAAAAAAACTTTTTAAGAAAAAAAAAACCGACTTCCAAAAAAACACTACAAAGTGAAAAATAACTTTAATTTCGGAAGTCGGTGTCTTTGGATCTGTATTTTAGTTTTTTGCCACCGACTTCCGAAATTAAAGTTATTTTTCACTTTGTAGTGTTTTTTTGGAAGTCGGTTTTTTTTTTCTTAAAAAGTTTTTATTTCACGCTTTTTAGTGGGTCTGCTTATAATTTATCTAAGTTACAATAGCTTAGTGCTCATCGCCTTTTACAAACAAATTATTGCTTTTCCCGATGCAGGCAAGTTAATTGTTGAGGAGTTCTCCAGGTCCACCATCAGCTCCATATCACCATTCACATTGTGACGAGCATAAATTGCTTAGCAACCATATTAAAGTAATCGAATAGCAACCCGTGAAATACTTATATATTATTGAGTAGTTCCGGAGGCCATCTGTGGTCTTCATCATCAGTTCCACTTCACCAAATGGTGCTTTCCGAGAGCAAGTGCACGAGTTACTATAAAAAATACCCAAATCGCTAGAGGTGTGCCTATAATATTTGAAGAGGTTCTTCGATTTCTCCAGGATCCCATCATCAAATCCTGACCTGATGTTTTTAGACTAGATGCTGATAATCCTGGCTGCAGCATCAGGCCAGACTTATGTCAACATTGCATTGAACTTAAAATTTAGTCCTGTTTAAAATGAGCCCAAACACGACTGCTGTGCTGTAATTTCAAGGTTTGTACTTTTTCTGATGCTCCTGGCTTCAGCATCAGGTCTCTATGTACTTCGGTGTTCCTCATTAACAGTACGTTTATCCACACATCGAGCCCTTTTCAATGAGCCTTAACACGATATATCTGCTGTTAGTTGTCGAGGAGTTAGGTACTCTGCAGACTATCCTGACTGCAGCATCAGGTCATGACTTGATGATCATGAGACCAAATGTGACAAATGCCCTATCAAACATCAAAACAATTTACTAAAAACAGCCCTTGCCTGTTCGAGTAACTTCTTACTGTTAAGGAGTTGTACCTTCCATCATCAGCCCAGCTACCTAAGATGGTGACAACCATACGCAAATACACAAGATACTTCATAAAATATGCGAAAAACAATAAGTGAGCCTATAAAATTTGAGGGTTGCCCTCGATTTCTCTAAGATCCCATCATCAGATATTGAAATGGTGACAATGGGACCACACGGAAAGCACCAGCTTTCAAATAAAAAAAGAATCATGAAAATCGGTTCACCCAGTCGCAAGTTATGAGGTAACAAACATAAAAAAAAAAAAATAAAAAAAAAAAAAAAAAAAAAATACAGTCGAATTGATAACCTCCTCCTTTTTTTGAAGTCGGTTAATAAATAAAATTGAAATGTCTGTTTGTAATATCAAAATAACAGTTTTTTACTAAATGCATATGAAAGTACACATACTTTATATGAATTTAGTAAAATGCTGTTTTGTTTGTGTTTGTTTCTTTATGTGTGAGCGCATTGTAATAATAAGCTATTAAGTAAATTTTGTTTGCCATGAAATTGTAATTTGGTCATGTATCGAGTTTGTTGTTCCAAAATTTGTTAATCGTCTACGATTCTGAAATGGACGTTAGTTAGGGGCCGGAGGGATAAGTTAATGTAGGACTATTTCACCTGCACTGATCGGTACCAACCCGCACAGACTCGCCTGCACCAGAAACATGTTTCTTTATATGTAAGCAACCATTTTTGATGATCTTCGAAAAGGATCTCCCTGTACAAGTGACATACCTGCACTCCGGCGTGGTTGGCCTCGTCCAGCCACAGCAGGTACGACCAGCATTGCTTGTACCGGATGTCGATGCCGTGGAACAGCTCCTTGTTGCGAATGCTTTGGACTACAAACTCCACGTAACCTGCACACGAATGTTCACAATAATAATAATAAGGTTGTCGACGTGTGGGATGTGGACTCAGCGATCATTGTGCCGATAGTTAACCTGGCGCCACTATACAGGGTATTACGGAAAGGGTATATCAATACAAACGGGTTGAAGAGTGTATCTGGTCTAGAATCTCTGTACAAAATTTCAGCTCAAAAGCAGTAACTTTGAAAATGCTTAATATTTTTTTATTTCGATAGTTTATTAAATTGAAATCATTACAAACGTGTCACCGCACTACGAGGGTCATTATCCATTATCTTTAGTGTGTCTGTGCGCCTAGTACACGCACATCACGCCGCCGCGCGCCAGTGCAGCACCGTGATGTCGAAATAAAAAAATATTAAACATTTTCAAAGTTACTGCTTTTGAGCTGAAATTTTGTACAGAGATTCTAGACCATATACACTCTTCAACCCGTTTGTATTGATATACCCTTTCCGTAACACCCTGTAGAATAAACTAGCACCGATAGTTAGTATAACCCACGTCCCAAATCTTACCGATGCCATCCATCACAGTATTCTTCTTGGTACACAGCAAGATCTTGTTGAAGTCTGCGAAAACTATTTGCGAGCCGAGACGCTTGAACTCTGCCACCAGCATGAGGAACAGCTTCTTCATCAGGTTGTATAGAGTACGTCGGAGGGCAGGGTCGTAGAGTAAGGAGGACGGGGTTTTTAACCATCTGTTGAGGAGTTCATGATTAAAATAAAATAAGCCAAAAACTAACTAAAGAAAGTCCCTTATCCCGAGAAAGTTTTTACAGGGGTTTTTATGTCATACCAAACCATGTTAAAAACTTTACGCTAGGTTTGAAATTGAAATATCAGTCGCGATATAGAACTTTCCAGGCTGTTTTTGACCCGGTTTGCGACCACCCTCCCACCGGAGTCCGGCGTCAAGCAGCCTGCTGTGTTTCGTCAATGCGGGGGAGTTCCAGTGCCTTAGGCATTTTCTGGGCACGCTCGTTGCATCATAGACCTCGTCCATTGCTTTCCATCAGGCGTGACCGAGGTCAATAGCGGGCCCAATTAGCAATAAAAAAAAATGGATACATGTTGCTGCAAATTAATGACAATTCGCATTTTGGTTTCTATATGCAATGCCTAAATATGATTGCACGTTCTCTGGGCGCAGAAAATAGGCGAAAATTCAAAAGTGCCTTTTTTATAGATTTTTGGTGTCGCCTAGTGTTAGTAAAAACGCGCATTTTTTTTTTTCTGGTTCTAATTATTGATAAGTTTGGTTTACAATTTTCCACACAGGGTGTGTTTATTCCACCAACCTATAAAAGTGTGATATTTGGAAGTCAGCGAAGACGTTCTTGTACTGTGTGACGTCACGCAGCCAGGACGCTATCATCGTTCGAAGGATCTTGAACGCAGCACTACATTGAGCAGTTTCATCGTATGGCATCGATGCGTTGGAACCTGACAGATAATGAAATAGGCATGCTTAGTAAATAGGCCTCGCAAATACAAGTGTGTTATTTAAATTCAGGTAACAATATACTGTACAACGCCTTAGATATTATATAGAGTGTTTTGAAGCTGAATGCAAAGCCTGAAGAGGGTGATAGTTGACACCATTTAGAGCATTTCGAGTCATACATGTCTTAAACGAAGTATGTTTTTTTTTCCCAGTTAAATTTGGTATGCTATTTTTGACTAAAAGTGTGCAGTTAAAAGAAAAACATACTTCGTCTAAGACATGTATGGCTCAAAATGCTGTAAATGGTGTCAACTATCACATAATAAAACTTTAACACTTATAAAGCTTTGCACTCAGCTTCCAAACACCCTATATACATATATCTAGTTATTTTGTGCATGTATACTAAAAAAATAAATTGTATGGATATAAACGGATACAATACAAAGTCAATCGATAACTTATTTTGATAGTATCTACAGCTGATTAGGAAAACGGCCGCGGGCAGTGCAGTTACTTGAAATACAGGGTGACTTATTGCAGTACACTCACCCGCATTAGCCATAGCGTCCTGTATGTTAGCGTGCTGAGCTCCGAAGGAGGTGGCGACACTGGTGCCCTCTACCTGCAGGATGCTGTGAGCTTGCAGTAACGCACACACGGCCAGTGCGTCAGTCTCCAGCTCTACACACACGGTACCATATGCGGCACTCGCGTTGTGCGTGCAGCCAGATAGCTCTTCTACTTCGCTTACCAATCTGTAGAGAAGAGACGAAAGGATGAAAATGAGCCCACTTAGGGAACAGAAGGCAAATCCTCGTATACATGAAGCTTTTATTATCACCATCCAAATTTTTACAGGGTGTTCTACCCATGAATATGAACAACTATAAAAAACGTTAAAAGCTAGTCGCAATCGCATACCAGCGACAACCAATGTCACCAACTCAATCGTAGATAAATTAGAATTATTTTTGGCATGTTGATACTGAGATACGAACGTTCTCAAAAATACGGGAATTGCCTTTCTGAAATATCGCACTATATTAGGCAACTTCTAATTTGATTTTATACACATAAACTTGACATACATAAACTGTCTTATTACCAAAAGATATCTAACTTTAGCCCGAGCCACAGAATACTTAATAGTATTTACATAAACTGTTTGTAAGATTTCGCATTTTTAATACCATGCGATTTAATAACCGATTATTTAGATATAAGTCATTTAAACGAAAATATTTTAGTGTTTTTATTTCATTACGAACCTGACTACATAAATAAACAATTGAACTACAAGGTCACTTCATAATAATGCACACGTTCGGGCAGCGCCGTCGTCGTTCGCTTCGTCCGACGCAAATCGCTTTCCGCGCCATTTTTTACGCTACGTACGACAGCCAACCCTACTAGACTTCACGCACACATTTGCACGTGTACAAACGTCATTTGGTTATGTAGTAGTAATAGGTAATTATTTTGCGAGCGTTGTATGGAGTGTCCGAGGTGTGCCCAAGTTTAAACTTTCGAGCCTGTTTTTTGTATTTTGAACTTTATTCCGTCTAAGTTCGATCAAACTCATGGTAAAGTTACCTGTTATCATCAGTCTCTCTGCCACCAAGATCGGGTCGGTCTCTATTAGAACACCACAGAACAAAGTTATGTTTGATAAGATGCCGCGCGTAGAACAGGTCAGCGCCGAACAGTGTGGGGTCCGCGGGCATGTTGCCGAGAGGCACGTGGAAGTACCTGTAAGGAGATTAACCCAGTTTGTAATCAAGATTTGTTGCAAATACCAGTGAGTAATGAAGATAAATCTAAAAAAACATTAACAGTAAAGAGTTTCTTTTTTGGTTTTAGATGTTCCTGTGTAATTTTCCAAACACACATTAAGAAATTGATGGAACATACAACCCAGATGTTGTGACAAACCATCTTTTGGACACTAAATTTCATCAGGACGCATCCGCTTCAGCAAAATCTTTAGGTTTTCAAAATAAGGTCGTCATTCATGTGAAACGGGTGCAATTCTTATTCGTTTCAAAATAGAGGAGACAAAACACCGATAAGTTTAATAGGTAACGAATCTTGAAGAAAAATATAACCTACCTGCATTGTTCAATAGTAAGTTGCAACACGGCGTCCAATCCTAGATAATGTCTGACTATAGCCCTCGCACCAATACGTTGCCATTCTAGCGAGCTGTACAAAGTTTCTACATCTCGAACATGGATTGGTACCAGCGGGAAGTCTGATAACCCTGTAGAATAAAAAATAATAATGACAATAATGTCCATTTCTGCTCAATCAATAAGAAATAGTTTGTTTTTACTTAATGATTCTTTGTGTATATTTTTTTTGTTGTTCTCCACAAACAAATAAGTGGAACTACCGCTTGCATCCGCATAATTATGCTGTTTTATTATGTAACTAGCAGCGCCCCGCGGTTCCACCCGCATAAGATTCGATCCCGTGTGAATATTGGGATAAAAACTATCCTATGTCCTTTCCCGGGACACAAATTATCTCTATACCAAATTTCATCTAAATCGGTTCAGCGGTTAAGCGTGAAAAGGTAACAGACAGACAGACACACCTTCGCATTTATAATATTAGTATGGAATTCTTACTAGATTTTGCTGTTAAAATCATCCTCGATGTAAAACAAACTACTCACAGTGAAGGAATAAGAAATAGGCCAAAACGTTACGCTATTATTACGAAACAGGTGCAGGAATCACTATTTAGCACTACTAGCATAGTTTTTGCATTTGAACATCCACCATTGTAATTTAAACCTTATAGCAAGGACTTAAGAAGCAGATGAATGACATAAAGGGCACGTAATAAGTGCTCATTAATTACTATAATTTTATGTGTTTTCGTACCAGGCATAAGCTGCATCAACAAATGCGGCGACAGCGTAGCTTGCAACGCTAGTAACGTCGGGCCGCAACGTTCATCTTTGTAACGTTGCAGTGCACGTTGCAGGTGTCGGCTGATTGCGCGGGCTTCTGTTTCGATCACTATTTCCCAAGTTAGCTCTGCGCCGGGGAGTGAAGACTCCTCAGTACCTAGGTTGATCCTGTAGGAAACAGTTTGCGTGGAGTCTGGGAAATGCTTATTATAAAGTACCATTACAAGCTGATTAGAGCTGTCAAACATGATATTTTTTAAACTCAGTCGGCGTTTAGTCGGTATCGTCATAAAGTAGGTAGATACAGAAGGCTGGCACCCTAAATCGAGCTAAAACGGGCGCACACGCACACAGCCGCGTACGTGTGGGCTTCTCAAAATATTGCAAAAGAGTAACAACCCACTGACTTGAAAATTTTAAGGCTTCAATTAGAAAAGTATCAACCATTTCATGTAACCTATTGTAAACTCTAAATATTACTACCTTCTCTGTGCAAGTCTTTTTGATATTTTACCTTTTTGTACCTTTTGTTTATGCTTTTTCTACCTTTTGGTTTTTAGTTTTTACTTTTGATTGACTTATTATATATTTTGTTTTACTACTGAACCAGCGCCCTTTTAATTTGGTAGTTAATATTCTCTATTTCTGTTATCAGTTAGGAAAGTAATAATTACACCTGTATTCACAAACAATACTTGTCTAAGTAGCAATACTATGCGAAGTAAGGCATTTCTCAATGCGTTCGAGGGATGCATAGTGCCGATCGCCACTCAAGTATTGTCTATGAATAGGTTTTTGGAACCCTGTGCGTCCTCGCACACTGGGTGACCTCATAGTAATGTTTGTGAATACGGGTATTAGGAAACTCTTTTGCTTGCTTTATATTCTACTTACTTGGCAGTCCTCTCGGCTAGGTAGAGCGTGTTCATGTTGGGCACTTGGTTGGTCTTCACGGTGTCCAACACGTATATGTAGGCTCGCTTCACGGGAGGTAGTATAAGAGCCCACATGCTGCGCGAAGAGTTTAATGCTGAATGTTGATACAGGTAGATGTGTTTTACTGGGGCAACGCCATCCTGTGCAAAAGAGTTTGGCATAACTTTTAATATTATACTTATCATGAAAATACAAAGGTATTGCGAAAGATATGTGTATTGAAAAAAAAAATGGCTGTGTGACGAAATTATAAATTTGATGAATCCTAACAAAACGCGGATAGAAGTAAGGTATTTAAATCTGAGTGTATTTTTTTGTCTACACATAGTAATGACATATTCATCAACAAAATGATAAGCAGACATTTGTTGTTAATTACCTGCTTTTGCAAATAAGGTTGAAGAGCCACGCTTTTGAACTGAAGTTGACTAAGTGCAAACGAATCCATGTTAGTCGACCCGAATTGAATCATCCTGAAAAATACAACGTTTAAAACATCGACTAATATGCTAAAGCGGTCTTTATAGTATAAGAAATAATGTTCATTTTCGTACTTTCTCGCTTCCGTTGGATCAACTGTGCATATACAGCCGAGCTGCACGAGTACTCTGAATTCAAGAGTCATTTGCGTTTCGTATATTCCTTCGATTTCTGGAGCGCATAGTTCAGACGTTAATTCTCTGTAAAGGAAATATAATATTAATAAAATGCAAAAGTTTCATAACTCATTATTGGGATGAACGCCTTGTTTACACTAGTGTTTGTCAAATCCGAAATCGCGAAAAAAACATCAGCTGTTCCCTACATTTTGATGAGTTGTACGAACATAAATGTAGGGAACAGCAGATTTTTTTTGCGATTTCGGATTTGGTCCCATAGTAAAAGTTGTTCTTAATGATGAGTGCAATGACCTCTTAAGAGGTTGTTAATGTTTTTCCAATAACCCTGTATAATCTAAACTAATATTATAAATGCGAAAGTAACTCTGTCTGTCTGTCTGTCTTTTCTTCACGCCTAAACTACTGAACCGATTTCGATGAAATTTGGTATAGAGATAGTTTGAGTCCCGGGAAAGGACATAGGATAGTTTTTATCCCGATATTCCCACGGGATCGAAACTTACGCGGGTGAAACCGCGGGGCGCAGCTAGTACTTACATAAATGTCTATCATCTATACACGTATAAATAAAAATAATATGCTGTTCGTTGGAAAGCGCATCACTTCAGAACGGCTGGACCGATTTGGCTGTTTTAATTTAAAATGTTCGTTATAGTCCGAATTAGGTTTTTAGGAAAAGAAAAATTGGAAATGTTTCCCGGAAAATACAGAACGTCCTTTTTTCTATAGGATTTTTGTATGAACTATTGAAATTTGTCAAGACAACATTTGTTGGGTCAGATAGTTAATCACACTAATATTATAAAGGCGAAAGTTTGTGAGTATGTGTGTGTTTATAAATGTTTGTTACTTCTTCACGCTCAAACGGCTGGACCAATTTTGATAAAATTTTGCATGGAGGTGGCTGACACCCTGTATTAACATATAGGCTACTTTATATCCCGATATTCCCACGGGATCGACATTTACGCGGGTGATACCGCGGGGCGCAGCTAGTTATAAATAAATGTGACTGCAATACTAACTCCTGATGCTCCCTGTACAAGTTCTCGGGCACAGTGTACTGGTACAGATGCAGCGCGGGATGCGCGCGCGGCAGTATGCGGCTGCACTTGCGCCAGTACTGGCCGCTGTCACTGGCGCGACTCACTCGCTGGTTCACGTAGAAGATGCGCGGTACTGATAGCTTGATCTGGTGCAGTTCGGAGCCGACTAAAGCCCAAACTTTGAATAGCCCTGGTTCCGCTGTTTCGGCTACCTGTTTGGATAGAAAAATAGGTTTATTGCGTGTTTCTTAGGCAGAGTTCTATTAACATTGCGTAGCTCGTGCTTTAACTTGCTCCCGTCTCTATCTGGCACTTGAATTTTGACAGTTGTGCGACAGTGACAGGAATAACGCTTAGCCAAATTACGTGCTAAAAAACTGTTACAGATCTCGGCCTTATGCCATATAAGGTGTGAATTTTTTTGCCCTATGCTTATGCTATAATCTGAATTAGTATTTATGACATAACATAATCAGCCTATAATATTCCCACTGCTGGGACACAGGCCTCCGCTCTGTGAGAGGGAGTGGGCCGTAATCCACCACGCAGGCCCAGCACGGGTTGGTAGATGTCACATGTCTTCGAATTTTTGGTTCTAGGCCATGCCGGTTTCCTCACGATGTTTTCCTTAGCCGTTTTGAGAGCAGTGGTGATGAAATAATTTATACAAAGTAAAGCGCCTGTCTGTGTTCGAACCTACGACCTACAGCTCGTAAGTCGCGGCCGATACCACTGGGCCACCACTGCTATACTGTAGTATTTGTAACTCAGTTGCGACTCAATGCCCCAATTTGTCTGTAATATGTGTATAGCAATAACAATATTTACTTTTGTTCATCAATGATTTAATCATACCTGTATAATCTGCCAGGGAGTGTTGAGCAGTGTGCGTTGAGCTCTCCTGATGAATCCGCCTAAAGTGGTCGCTGGGCCAGTCTTAGGCGGTGGCATCATGTCCTTGTCCAGTTTACCTAACAAACAAGTTATTTAGGCAAGTTAACTCATTTCTTTATCAGAACAATGTGCTTCGTATGTCTGAGTGAGATAACACTATATCATTTTTATGTGCTAGAGAGAGACAGTAACACAGTTCCAATTTTATATGGATAAGATTTGCCAGTTTAATACCTTTTTTACTGCGGTTGCGAAAACCACGTTGTTCCATTTGCCACAGCCATTTCTTCTTTTGGAACAATATCCACTGCTTTCGCTCAGCCTAATAAAAAAGAAACAATACATTAGTTCGGATAATTAATTAGAAAATATAACTTTCGGCAATTATTTTGAGACTAGCTTCTGCCCGCGACTTCGTCCGCGTGAAATTCGTACTTTCCTCTAAAAGTTTCGAAAATGTATGTTGGTATGATCTTTATAATTAACTTAAATAAATAAGTATTCGGGCCAATTTTTAAGTTTATAGAACAAAGGAATCAGATTTTTCAAAGAAACTATCCCCGCTTTTCACCCCCACAGGGGTAGAATTTTGAAAAATCGTTTAAGATGTGTTCATAACTTGACTCAAAGTTTATTTATACCAATTTTCGAGCTAATCAAGCCACGCACTAAAATCCTCCCCTTTAAAATTAACTACCTCTTTTCATACAGTTAGGGGTAGGTTTTCGAAAAACCCTGATACACATTATTAATTATTTTTAGTCCTTAGTATAAATACTGAGTTTCAAGTTAATCGGACAGGGCGTTAAAATTCTTCCATACAAATTTTAACACCCCCCATTACCTCTTTTTCTAAAATACCCCCTGTATTTTAGAAAAACGAAAAATTCCAAACTTCATAATTTACTTAGATAAGTATTCGTGCCAAGTTTCAAGGTTATTAACTCAATAAATAAGATTTTTCATACAAACAAAATCCCCCCTTTTCACCCCTTTGGTTGGATTTCCAAAAACCCCTTCTTATTCGATACCTACTCTGCACACAGAACACAACCTCCAAAACTCATGTCCCTAGGACCAGCGGTTTAGACCTAAGCGGTTAAGACGAGCGCTAATCCTGCCGACAAACTGTCACGCAGTTTGGCAGGTTTATGATAATGTGTACAAGTGTTTGGTCTAAAATAAATTATTTATTTATTTATTTTATTATTTTTTTTATTTATATTTCAGTCAGTTCGTTCATCCCCCTTTGGGGGAGAAATTATCAAAAACGCTGAGACACGTATAAATTAATTTTTAGTCGTCAGCCTAAATACAAAATTTGAAGATCCTAACTTTAAAACTGACGGATTTTCATACAAATTTTCATCCCCTATTTAACTCCGAATTGAATTTAAAAATTTTTTAATTTTCTTCCGGGTTGAATTTAAAAAAATCCTTCCTAATTCCTTGTCTACATTATAAAGGGAACCACTGTGTAAAATTTCAAAATAAATACCTATAACTACTTTAGTTAATAAAAGTACCTACGCTTAATAATTTGTAATTTGAACGAATATTTAAACACTACCCAAACAACTAATACGTGGTCCTAACTTTAACTACCTTACACTTAAAATCTAAGTGACTATTTAAACTAAAATATTCTTATAGAATTATAACCAGAAATATATACAACTCACAACAAAAAAGAAATGAAAATAAAGCTGAAACGCCTGTGCAATACTATCTACCTATACCTACTTCACTACTTATAACTACTTTAATTAATAAAAGTACCTACGCTTAATAATTTTTAATTTGAACGAATATTTAAACACTACCAAAACAACTCATACCTATTTTACAAAATAACAACAAAAGAAATTCAAATAAACTATTTAAAGACTAAAAGTCGCGCTGATAAGCACGGTTTCTCAATATCAATTATTGTCTGTCAATAAGGGCGAACGCTCTGAACGCATCAACAGCCAAATATTGAATGAAGCTCGCTCTCGGACCTCCCGCCTTTTCAACCGTTACACAAAAATAATCCTTATAGCATGATTCAGTCTTCACGTGCGACGCGACGACGGCGCGATGGCTTATTTCATGTATAAGTTTGGTGTTTCTATACCGATTTCATGATTCTTTTTTTATTGAATAGGTAATAATGTTAACTTTTTTTAAATTAGGGATGAGTGAGAGTATTATAAACGTAAGAGTAAACAAATATAATCAGAATGCTCCGAACTGCTAAGCTATCAGGAGTTACACGTGTTATTGTGAGTCAACCATAAAAGATAGACATATGCTGTTGCGGGATATTTTTTATACAATTTTATGTAGAATATTTCCGTCATACATGATTTCTATGTAACTTTAACCATTAAGGCTGCACACGCGACGGAAGCTTAAAAAATGGAGTAACTTCTCCCGTTTTCCCAACATTTCCCTTCACTACTCTGCTCCTATTGATTGTAGCGTGATGAAAAGTATACTATAACCTGCCCAGGAGTATGAAGAATAATTGTACCAAGTTTCGTTAAAATCCGTCCAGTAGTTTTTGTTTCTATAAGGAACATACAGACAGACAGACAGACAGACAAAAATTTTACTGATTGCATTTTTGGCATCAGTATCGATCACTAATCACCCCCTGATAGTTATTTTGAAAATATATTTCATGTACAGAATTGACCTCTCTACAGATTTATTATAAGTATAGATATATGTGCGCGCGTCATGTGACTGTCATTGTTATCTACGAGTATATTATCTTCTACACATATTATAAACTAGCTTCTGCCCGCGACTTCGTCCGCGTGAAATTTCTTGTTCCCCCGACAAGACACACACCGTGTCATCGCATATATCGCCTGTCCGCGCTAATGCTTCGTTTTTGCTTAGCATTCTTTTTGATCGGTTCCGAAGGGTCCTAGGCGAGATGTTAAATAGCTTAGAGTCTTCCTCAAGAATTGTGCTATCAAATTAATGTAAAATAATTTTGACGGCACGGTTGGCGCAGAGGTCAAGCGAGTAACTGCTGCGCTGCGTGTCGCGGGTTCGATTCTCGCACGGAACAAATATTTGTATGACCTACAAGTAGTTGTTCCGGGTCTGGCTGTTTATGTGAGTTTAAATGTTTGTAAACGCACCCACAATACAGGAGAAATTCCTAGTATGGGGCAACGTTTTTTTAAAAAAAATTTAAATTAAATAAAAATTTTAATATCCGATTGGTAGTTCCAGAGGTTAGCGCGTTCAAACAAACAAACCCTTCAGCTTATAATTATTGATTAATGTCTCTGTTCAGTTGGTGTCTGTCTCTGTTACCGCGTTGTTCTTCTAAACTACGCAACGTTTTGATGCGGTTTTCACCATTATTTAGAGAATTTATTCCGTGAGGTTTATGTGTATAATCACACTAATATTATACAGGCGAAAGTTTGTGAGTGTGTTTGTATGTTTGTTACCTCTTCACGCACAAACGGCTGAACGGATTTGGATGAAATTGGGCACACAGATAGTTTATAACCAGGATTAACACATAGGGTACTTTTTATCCCGATATTCCCACGGGATCGAAACCGCGGGGCGCTACTAGTTAATTAATATAAAACTGTACATATCATAAAAAAATCTCGTGGTTTGGCAAGTCGTCAAAAACTGTGCGAAGCAGGCGCGGGTCGCTAGTAAGGTATAAATTGCAATGATTGACGCGTGTTCATGAAATGCAAGATCTATAAAAGTTAAGCTTCAAAGAGAATAAAGTGTCGTATACCTTGGTAGTCCCAAAAGGCGGCGGTGCACCTAGCGCCTCCCGCCAACTCTGCGCCTCCTTCGGCGGAGACTCGTCACGTTTGCGCTTCACTGTGTGAACTATCGGACGAATTGTAGTGGCGTTGTCATTACTGCTCTTGCCTATGTCTTCTATGTCCACTTCGGTGTCCTAAAAAAGCTAAAATATGAGGACATACTCAAAAGTAATGGGTTTTAAAGGTCAAAGACATCATGTAACATTCATGGCATGTCATATTTGACTAATTTGCTATTTGAATGTTATCCTAAAGTCTATTCAAACTTATGTTTCAAATTAATATTATTTCAAGTTAAACAAATATTAAGTTGATTTCAGAGTGACTAGCAGTATTGAAAAAGTTATAAAAATGTTTGAAGTTGTAGCGTAAACTGAACTTTATTATGTAGAATTTAAAGTTATTTTTCTCTAAATTCATAGTTGTTTACATTTTTGACAAATCGCGAATGCAGATTAATTTATTTAATTCAATGTTATATCTAACAAATTAACTAAAACCCTGAAAATGTATTTGTACGCCGGAAACGGCAGTATATTATGATTTATGAACTTTTAAAACAATGTAACAACTCTGTAACAATATTCTGACAAATAAATGGACTATTCCTATGTACTGAAGAACATGGTCTTTGGACCTCCTTAAAATAGACTGTTACAATAAGACTTTTGTCCTGACTACTACTGAGTAGTCAGGGCAAAAAAAAAAAACAGAATCTATCTTCGGCCCATTCCTAACCCATCGGAAAATACAGGCGTGATCTTATGTTATGCTTATCTTCGTATAGAAATTAACATATTGTAATCTTTAAACGAACATAGAAGGAAGATGATGACCATCCTACGACATAATGAAATTATTTTTATCCCTTCATCCATGAATGTTATGATACCCACGGAGAGAAAAGAGGTGGTTACTCTATTCCTTCCCAAGCCAAAAGTTGGCCAAAAAAATTATTCATAATAATAATAACTCACTCCATCGTCGACTCTGTCTCTGTCACCTCTGACCTAGACTAGAGCCAAGAGCAAACCCATTTCAAATTAAAAAATTGTTGGTTACCATATTCCCATCGCTACTGGTAGACGGTTCCTCTCCATCCTCACAACCCTTCAGCTCTTTGGGCTGCACGCTGAACATGTCGGTGATCTTCCGTGTCTTGAACTTGTCCGTCTTGGCTAGCATCTTCTTGTGCAGCCAGTCGGGGTACTGGCAGCGAGGGACTGGGTTGTCTAACTGAGGATGGAAACAGCATATTGAAGCAAACAGATGTTGGTGAAGTAATCGAGTTTACTGATGATTTCATTGGTCGCAAAGTTCGAGCAAAGTCTAAGTGTGCGTAACATTGAAGCGGAGACTGCAGGTATCGACAAATCATATTGGTTGAAATTCACATCTCATTTCGTCTGTTATTGGTCGATTTCTGCACGTCTACGCTCTGCTCTGCTCGTCTCCACTTCAGTGGAAATGTACCCTAAGTAAGCACTAAGCAGATTTGAAGAAGATTTTGCCAGAACGCGGTATCACAAATTATAAAGGAAAATGATAAATCATCGCAGTTCTACTCACGCCCTGCATAGCAGCTGGTATAGTAATAATCTTCTGCACAGTTCCACTCAGCCGCTCGATGTAGTACGCCCAGTCCAGTACATCTCGAATGTCTATGTCCTCAGTAATGCTGTTGTCTTTGAGCCATCGTCGCAGGTGGTGACGTTTGACGGCGGCCGGGGACTGGAAGATGGCGAGAGGAATCGCGCGTTCTGTCACCGGAGCGCCTTCGGGCTTCTTTGATATTATGAATCTAGAATATGATGTGAAGGAGTTGATTATAGAGGAAATGAACCACTACTTGTGTTAATCATAAGTAAAAAGGCCACATTTACAACAAAAACATTTCAATAAACAGAACGACTCCATCGTCTCTCACAATTTGAATTCCAGCAGCAGAGAGTCAGTTATGTAAATCCAACTGAGAAATTCGAGGGCATGACTGTTTTCATTTTATTCATAAAGTTCAAAACTGTCGCGACTCTTAATAATCCAGTTTTACAAAATAAGTACCATTAATAAGTACTAGGTGTATCTACAAACGTGTGGGCGAGCACTGCTCTCCTAGCTTGGTTAATTAATTAAAACTCCTGGCATCTCAATTTCTAGTTGCATGACCTAATTCCTATCTTTGAGCAACGGTAACTTTAAAAGTCTAATAAAGTTTTACTATATACAAACCTGCAAGCCAGCCCCGCATCTTTCACCATCTGATCACCTAGAAACTCCGCCAGCCGCTTAGCAGTAGAAATAGAAGTCGACTTCTGACCGCCATAGTCCTCAAGTTTCTTCGACATGGAGCGGTTCTCAGAGATCAGCTCGAACAGTTCCGAGTCGGGCATATTGCTGCCTTTACTGTACAGTACGTCGAGCCAATAATCGGCTACTTTGGCGACTGCGCTGTAGCACGACTTTAGGTCGTTCCCTTTTAGAAAGGCTTCGAAAACTGAGGACTGGAAGATCTTGATCAGTTGTAGTTCTCCACGGCGTTTTACTTCGAAACCTGGAGAACAGTATTTATGTTTACCACGGTTAAAGCGACTGTTTTCTTCCAAACCTCCATGTGACGATCTAATATCATTTGCAAGGTCAACATGGCCAGAGATTGCACAAACAGTAAACAATTACTTAGTAAAAAATAAAATGAGACTATATGTCAATCAAAGTATTATTTATTTCTCATAAATATATACGAAATAAATATAAAAACATAAATATGCACACCGCATGCAAGCTATATCAAACAGAAACCCCGTTTTACTAATTTATTAAAATGCATAAAAGATAGTTTGAAACTGGATACTTAAAATAACAAATGTATCTAATTTTTGCAATAAGCAGTAAGTGCATTATTTCATTCAGTCCTTATTCGTGGACACGGTGAAATCGAATCTAGAAAAATGCTTTGTGAAATAAATTGTGTCCATTGTTGTTAACTTGTTATTCAAACTTGGATAAGTGAAAGTTGCTCTAGATTAACTGAAAGAGATTGGTAATTTGGTGTCGTAACTTCAAGTTTCCGTAGTGTAGCGGTTATCACGTGTGCTTCACACGCACAAGGCCCCCGGTTCGATCCCGGGCGGAAACAGTACTTTTTTTTACCAACGAATTACTCTTTTTTTTTTTTGTAACTAGTAAACTGTTCTGCGCTTTTGTTGTTTTTTTTATAGATTTATTATTTTTTAATAACAACTAACCTTTCAACTCAGCCAGTGACCCATCGAAGTTAAACACAGCATATCTCTTCTTCAACCTCTTACCCTCCTCTTTAGAGGCTGGCAGCACCATGGCCAGGTATGGGCCATCTACTTCAAAGAATATAGAGTTCTCTGCCCGCTGCTCGTATTTCTTTTGTTCGGGGTCCACTAGTTCGAAGTATTGGTCATTCGTGAAGTGATCCTGGGTGAAAAATGTGGAGATAGTAAGTACAGAGGCCAGCACATCAAGCTACTACAATCTGTAAAATTTATTTAATAGATTTTCAACTTTATCTCTAAAGCATAAGGCTCAAAGTTG
This sequence comes from Amphipoea lucens, assembly GCA_947508005.1. Lineage (NCBI taxonomy): Eukaryota > Metazoa > Arthropoda > Insecta > Lepidoptera > Noctuidae > Amphipoea > Amphipoea lucens. Next base: position 5,765,552 of record OX382373.1, on the reverse strand, counting down.
ATTGGGAAAATTTTACAGTTTCTGGTAGCTTGATGTGCTGGCGTCTGTACATCCCAATGTCATGTTAGAACGGAATATTCTCACTTTCAGATATTCTAATACACGTTTTCGGGAACGCTAATAAACAGAAAAGCTAGATCACAGTATGCCAAGTGATTTAATTGGCTATTCTTAATTTATTATTTCAGACGGCCAGTCACTGTTTTTAACAAGAGTTCAAACCAGGATAAACCTTTTATTTTATTTAATCTGTTGTGAAATATCAAATCAGACTGATGTAATCACAACTTACTTTGACCATAGCGTTGAGCACCGCGTTCGGGAAGGACACGTTAATTTTCTTCTTCTTCGGATGCGTTGTTAATACCGTCACGTTTTCAGGGAACGAGGAGGGGAGTATGCACCAAATACCTGTGCAAACATGTATTTCTTATTATTATTATAAAGAGAGAGCAACATTGGACAATCATTCATCACTGCAGCGAATTTTGTCATCTGACGCAGATGCTAAACTCGCGTCTCCTCGCGACAACTAAAACCCTTTCGGTTGCTATTTGTAATAAAAAGTACTTACACTGAATCCAATGCAAGCCACAACAAAAATCACTATTCAATTATCGTTTTTATTACACATTAAGAGGTTTATTTATAAACATTGCTTAAAGTTAAGCTATGATTGACGTCTGCTTACCCATAATTTTTTTAACGTTTCATTATAAGTTTCTTAGCTATAAGGAACGTTTATAAATAACATAACATCTGTACTCAAACATTTCGCCAGCTATGTTTAAGTAAGTCCCTTGTAAAAGGGCGCGAGCCTATAGCCATCAACCGGGCACAAATCCAGACTCAGGACTGCTACTGAGAAATACCAGATGGAAAAACCCAGTAACACTTTGCACGACTCGGGAACCGAACCCAGGACCTCATGCTCAGCATGACTCATCCATACTAATATTATAAATTCGAAAGTGTGTCTGTCTGTCTGTCTGTTTGTTACCTCTTCACGCTTAACCTTTCGTATGCCGGAACGTAGATCCACGCGAGACACAATGGATTTTTAATTGTGTCTGTAATTACGGCATTCAACCGGTTAAACCGCTAAACCGATTTAGATGAAATTTGGTATAGAGATAGTTTGAGTCCCGGGAAAGGACATAGGATAGTTTTTATCCCGACATTCCCACGGGATCGAAACTTATGCGGTTGAAACCGCGGGGCGGAGCTAGTGGTTTATAAATAAACCAGTAAATAGACAGTGTCGTCAGAAGCCTCTAGGCCGAATCTCTCCAAAAAATAAAGACGAAGCAGAAATGCCATAGCAACATCGATTTTAATTATTCCGTACTAGCTGACCCGGCGAACTTTGTACCGCCTCAGAATCAATAAATGTTGTTTCTTCATTTTTTTTTCGTGAATTTTCCCATGTTTTAATAGTTATTCTGCTATTCGGGGCGGAGGCAAATCCAACAAATCAAAGATCATTAAAATCGGTCCAGCCGTTCTTGAGTTATAAATGGTGTAACTAACCCGACTTTGTTGTATTTATATAGATATAGATAGATTTATTAGGTCGTTTACAAGTCCTCGTTCAACAATAGGACATTTAGGTAAACTTGTCGATGGTTTATTACTTACCGTCAGTATCCAGTTCCAATGGCCTGCCGACTTGTTCAATAATCTCCCTCGCTTTCATGATGATGTTAGCGCCCGTATAGCACACGATACCTGCCATCTCCATACTGTGCCAGCGAGCACTAGTGAAAAACAAAAATAAGCTGTTCATTTGTTTTACCCTAAACAGCTACATTATGCAATATTACAAACAGAAAAAACATCAATTACTTAAATACTAAACCCACAATGCTGTTCACAGATTACCATTAATAAATAAAACCTTAGTCACTAGGAGGTGAACTGTTCATGCATGACAGTTACGCTAATATTATAAAAACAATAAAATGAAAAAAGAAAACAGTATTTTTAAAACAACAAACAATCAGTCTAAGAGTTCAATAGTCTAAGAGACTAAAACGAAAGCTTTGGGAATAAAACCTCAATGTCATAAAAGAAAAAGTTCGAATTCGTTTGCCAGCAACTGATTACCTGGACCTATTTATTACATTAACAGTCATGTATTGCCCCTTTGGTAATGCATGTCAATATCGAAAATTATGGTATTTATTTATTGGCCTATCTACAATTGTTACACTGTTTATCTTTAAAATACAAGCAATATACAAGCATAGTGTACAATATGATGCGATAGACACAGCATGCAAAAACAAAGTTATAATATAAATAAAATTGCAATAATTGTGCAGAAATAACGCTTACAGCACTAATGATTAGTTTTATAAAAACAAGACAAGGAAAAAATAATAACAATTAAATGAAGAAAGAAAAAAAAAAACAGTTAATTGTGTTGGTTACATTTTATGGACTTGGCGCTTGAATTTTTGAATTTGTATTAATGTTAGATTTGAATGACTATACAAAGCGGTTCCTACTGAAACCGCTTGAATAATGTCCTGTGAACAACAGTTCATTAGTCCTGTAGACAACTTTGGACAACTTCTAAAAGTAGTAAAATAGGAAAGGAGAGTATTAGGTTATAATTATTGGCAGTGGGTCTAAATAGTTTTAAAAGATATAAAATTTTGAAAAAATCTAAGTATTCGAACAGAACTTGTTTTTTTTTTATATGAACGTGTTTCTGTAACATAATAAAAATATTTTCTTTCTTACCCTCTCCTCATGACGTATCCGTAGAACGAGTTGAGGATACACTTGTGAGCGAGTTGTAGCGAGTCGAACAGTACTTCGCGACTCTTAGCGGACTTGATTTCAGCCGCATCACCGCTTGCGACTGCTTCGGCTACTTTAGCTTTCGCTTGTTTGTTTAGAGCCTTGTATTCGTAACGACGGTCCCTGGAGATAAATGCTTTGTTAGTATACTGCTTAGGATACAAGTTATCTCGATCGATGTTTGAATTTGCGATATCTAAACATATTTCAATACAATAAAAGATGATATTTTCTGTTGTTGTAGTAACTTCAAATATAATCAGGATTTAAATATTAGTTTGTGTTTTAGGAATAGATTTATAAGTAGGCTACACAATTTAGTTTCGACTAGCTGTGCCCGCGACTTCGTTCGCGCGCATGACGGAAAAGGTTTTAATTTTTTTTTTGTGAAACCCTAATTCTTTTTCTAAAATAAAAGTGGCCTAAATTACTCCTTATTACATCAGCTATCTGCCAGTGAAAGTCCCGTAAAAATCGGCCCAGCCATTTCAGTGATGAGCCGGAACAAACAGACACAAAAATTGAAAAAAAAAATATTTTGGTATATGTACCGTGTATACATCCATATGCATTTAGTAAAAAGCGGTTATTTTAATATTACAAACAGACACTCTAATTTTATTTATTTGTATAGATGTATAGATATGAGAAATCAAACTTAAATTACCTGAAAGCTCGTACAGTGTCGACGTAGAACGAGTTCTCCTTCTGACAGATGGTGGTGGTTCTGACTTCTGTTCTCGTCACCTTCGTCTTCTTGTAAGCCACTCTGCAGTAGTCTGCTAAACGCTTCTTTTCGTATGCCGCCTAAAACGAAAAGCACCTACACGTTCATTTTACACACATTACTGTTGTTAATTCATATAATAACTGTGCTGTAAGTTAATGAGAGCAGTGGTGGCAAGTGGTAACGGCCGCGACTTACGAGTTGTAGGTCGTAGGTTCGAACCCAAACAGGCGCTTTACTTTGTGTAAATTATTTCATCACCACTGCTCTCAAAACGGTGAAGAAAAACATCGTGAAGAAACCGGCATGTCCTAGAACCAAACATTCGAAGACGTGTGACATCTGCCAAGCCGCACTGAGCCCGCGTGGTGGATTACGGCCCACTCCCTCTCACCGGGAGGAGGCCTGTGTCCCAGCAGTGGGAACATTATAGGCTGATTATGATGTACTGTGAGTTAATGCATTGGAACTAAATAGATCTGGTCCAAAATAAATTATAGAATCATACTACACACTTTGTTGAGTGGAAGCCTTCTTGTTACAGTCACGGCGTGCAGCTGCCGACTATTTCTGTCCCGTGCTTGCGATTATAGCTTTTGATCATAATTGTAAAGTCTATTCAAACTTATGTTTCAAATTAATATTATTTGAAGTAAAACAAATATCAACTTTATTTTAATGGTAATTAAGTTGATTTCCAGAGTGACTAGCAGTATTGAAAAAGTTATAAAAATATTTGAAGTTGTAGCGTAAACTGAACTTTATTGTGTGGGATTTAAAGTTATTTTTCCATAAACTGATATTTGTTTGCATTTTTGGCAAATAAATCGCGAATGCATTACATGTTTCTGTGATAATAAAACAATTTTCCTTTCTTTCTTCTCTTTGATGTAGTCTACACTAAGAAAACTTGGATAATTTTGCTCTACCTATTACATGCTGTAAAATTAAAATGGCTACTAACTAACCTGATCTTCCTTAGGCAAAGCATGGAAAGCTCTGGTAGGTCCACCTGGATATAATGGCGGGAACTTCTCAGTCTCTAACTGCTGTTGAATGCGCTGGTACTCACTGCGCGTTGCCGGTACTGTGTAAAGAGAGATAATTGATCAGGAGCCAGATGATATGACAGGTTGAGGAAAAGTCCTGGATACACAAACATTAAGAGAGTATATGGATGATATAATCAATGCCCAATGCTGTTGGAAAGAGTACAAATGTTATTTAACCGGTCAAGCGGCGCGGTTCGCCGATCGGCGACGAAACAATAGAAAATCAATTGTGTCTCATTAGCGGAGCTTGACAGATTAAACAAAAAATAAAAGATTCCGACGAACTGAGAACATCCTCCTTTTTTTGAAGTCGGTTAAAAATACACTTCTCTGTTCCCCACACAATGTTTTTTCTTTTTAGTAGATTTCGTTTAAGGCTGCCTGTCCATTGACGCGGAGCGAGGCTGCGGAGCGGAGAAACGGAAAAATATTAACCAATGGGATTGCATAAAATCTCAATTTCATTTTCTATTTGTTAATATTTCTCCGTTTCTCCGCTCGCGTCAATGGACAGGCAGCCTTATTATTGCACTATTCGCAATGCTTTCGAAAAAGGACAGCCTGAGACAAGTATTCAGTGTATGAAGGGTCTAAATGTTTTGCAATTAAAGACCTACATCCGTCAATAAAGTTAATATAAAAGAGTCTCACAGTAATCGCCACGCCACATCCACTCCATATGTCTCTGGCACGTGGCGCCGGGTCGGTTGTAGTCGCACACTGCGCACACGCTGGTATTCACGATCGCAGACGGCTGTAATCTGACAATAAAATTTTAAGAACAAGAAAATGAGTGTGCTTAGAAACTTTGCAGAAGATAGAATCTTCTCTTCTTATATGCAGATAAAACAAAATATCTATATTCTATGTAAATAAACGTGTGTTTTCGTCCGTCCGTCATTGTAATATTTTTTGTACTGGACTTTAGGTTACGGAGATATTAAAAAATCTAACTTTTTTCTTTTTTTATTTTCCTCCTCAACTCGTCAAAGAATGTGTTCGTGCGTTACATTACGCACTGGCGTAAATGGCGATTTTTACAAACTAGATGAGGTCGGCGTTACATATCTGACTACTCTGAGAAGAAAGGCCGAAACAAACTCAGAAGTCACAGTCTCTTTTAAAGTCCAGACATAATCTTGGTCAGATAACACAAAAAATAGTAGTACAGTTCGACACAACTTAGATGTAGCATCGGCAAAATTCGTAAAACCGATCACATCCGAACTAAGTGCGCCTTCAAAATCACCAATCTTTATTAAGATTAAGTTTTTAAGATTTACGAATACGAATTACGAACGTTTTACGAATTTTGCCGATGCTACATCTAAGTTGTGTCGAACTGTACCTGTTAGTCAAAATAATATTCGGATACATAGCGCCGACATCCAAGTGATAAATAAGGGGGTTCTCGTCCCTCCTCGGATGGTCCTTCATATGCTGCAACTTCGCCTTAATTTCCGCGCACACTTCGTCGAAGTTCGTAACCATGTCCATTGGGATCCCTTCCTCTACCTCGATGGCGTGTTTCATCGTTTTCTCAGTTGTGTCCATCAGTTCTTGTACTGCTGATGGCACGATCTTGAATTTGCATTTGATGTCAGCTCTGAATACTCCTGCAAATATATTTTTAGGTCAAGGCACAAACCAAACCTCAAATAACACTAATTTTGCTTTCCTAAAAATATTATTGAACACTCTTAATATAATGAATGCGCCTCTTTTTGTGAACCTCAAATAATTCCTATTTTGTAGTCCTAAAAGTACTAAATAGCCAAGTTACTGCGACGAACATGGGTGCAGCGCTATCAGCCCGCTGCCGCGGCACCACTCGCTTCGCTCGCTCGGCTCGCGCGCGGTTTATCACTGTTCTAATCTAACCTAACCCATTGGTTGAAGTCACCTGCTTAGTTACTGCGAAAAACTGTGAGAAAAGTCTAAAAAGAGGCTCATTTATTTAAGGTATGTTATTAATATGTTTTTTGAAGATCATTAACTTAAAAAAAGCGTACATCATTAAAAGGTCAATAAACTTTTTAGAGGATCAATTAAATATTTCCCAAAAAATATTGTACTGACCAGACTCCAGCGCCTCCACGTGCCCACCGACATACGTCTCTGTTTCCAACACATGTCCATCCGCAGTCAACTTGTTGAGTTCCTCCACCTGCTTGTTAGGGAATATGATGTTTGCGTGGAAGGCTTGCACCATCAACAGCGACTCACAGAGTGTGCCTGAACCTTTGCGGAGCACCTGCAAGTATATATAATTTTTTTGAAGACTAGAACTGATAAGGAAGAGATGATAAGGTTGATTATGATTTGTAACGAAATATGCTTTGGTAACAACCTTCACCTAAACTACTGAAGGTGGAATCATGATATTAGTAAGATATGGTCCTGTTTGGGTGGAGTAGGACATTAAGAAACCATTTTACGAACCTCTACCAAAATTCTACCTACTTTGACCCTCCAGGGAGGGTCAAAGTAGGTAGAAATTTTGGTCGCGAAGTCGGGGGCATCGACTTTCTCTATGCTACGAAAACCTATGACAAAAAAACGGTTCCTTTACATACACATAGAGGTACGAGGAACATAGTGTAAAGTTCACTCATCCTAAATGGAAAAGGGTGGATTCTCCGACCAGACTAGCTGCTATGTCTGGTGGGCAACTGCAGTCTGACGATCAACGTCGGGACGTTTTACATCCGCTAGTCGCGCGGTAAACTCTGCTTGCGCGATGCAGGATTTTGCGTGACGTCAGTGTGATGCGTAGTTCGCATGTGGCGATGTAGATGCCGCCACACATACACCCAAGCGGCCCAAGCCTCCCAACACTTGACTCTTCACTTACCTCATCTGGTTCCAAAGGGATGATGGTGCAGAGCGCGAATATGAAGGGGTGCACGTACTTCATGTACAAGTAGTACGTCGCCACCGCGTCTGATACTGAGTAGTTTGATAGCACCTGCAAAATAATAATTATTATTATTTTTCACATCTTTATTTGCTTTTGCTTTTTTTTTTTTACAATAATTCCGGCTAATTTCCGAAACGTCTGGACCGATTTTGATGAAATTTGGTATGGGGATACTTTGATGTAGACATAGGCTTGAGTTTTTATCGACATACCACGAAAGCGAAGCCGCGGGCGGAAACTACCATAAAATATATTTCTTTGTAATGGGGAGCTTTAAGAGAATAGGAATATACGAAGACGTTCTATCTTTTCAACGTTGTCACCAAATGTTAGATGTACAGACGGCGCTAAACTTCTGTGTCATTCAAAACTTAACGCAGAATTTGGGCAGTCTGATTACATACAAAATCGTACTGGACACCTATAATTTTTAATTGCGCCTGCATATTTAAGGCTCATGCTCAGATCAGCCAAAAACGCCAGAATGCTAGATAAAATATAATTATGAAAGCCTACTTATAGAACGTCGTTATCCCTTGTAGGTACAGACAGAGAAATTAATTGTTTACCAAATTAACATACTACTCCAATTTGCCAGGTGATATTCATTTCATACAAATCGCGAAGAATAACAGTTGTGATTTTTAAAATACAGACAATTATAGTTGATAGTGAGTTTGATAAGCAATTCCCTGACTTCGCAAAACCGAGAGCATATTGGAAAAATTCTGCAATACATGTAAGAATAATTATTATTATATTAGTAATTTTGTACCTGAGGTTGTTCCGCCGCCATTCTGCACATGTCTTCAGGATCCAGCTCCACAGGGTCATACCTCAACTTAGCTTTGGCAACAGCTTTCAGACCTTGCGACCCCACCGGTAGGTACGAATCTCTTTTTACCCAACTGAAAAAGCAATAAAATGATGACTTGAAAAGCAACACAAAGAGGTATTGATCAAGTCATAATTTTTTCTGTGCGAAAAAGGGACAGCATACACTCCATCTCCTTTTCGCAGCAGCGCGGGATATGATGATTTAAGTTACCTACCACTAAGTACACATTGTGAAATGCAATGAATGAGTACTGACTTTGGCTCTTCCCTACACGGGATCAGGGCCTTTCAGAAACTGAAGAAGAATTTTGCTGTGCAAAACCTTTACAGAAATTAGCTTTTGCTTGCTTTTATACTTCTAGCCTGTGTATGAAACAAGATTGATTTTATCACATTACCACAAACAGTCCATATGCATAGCAGGTCGACACGCGTAGGTCCCGTCCCTTGCGGCTATTTTACTGAATCCTATTTCTTGCTTCATGTCCAACCCGAGCACGGCCGCACGCGCTTCCACAAAGGGCCAGTCGAAGAAGTCACCTTAAAAGTCAGAAAATTATTATATGGTGTAGAATTTGTTGATAGCTGAGACTGATCACAACGAAAGGAAGTGGCAGCGATAGACAGACCACAAGGATATGGGCGGGCCATCTGAATTACAAGATTTGTATTTTAATGTTTTAGTAAGGCGGCATCCATTAATTACGTGAGGCTTTTATGGGGGGGAGGGGGTCAAGCCGATTCTCACCCAATCTCACGTGGGGGAGAGGGGAGGTCCTGGCAAGTCTCACGTAATTTTTTATCTGCAAAAAACAGTGTAAAATTGCGAGAAAACTGGGTAGAATTAATCTTAACTAGTCTTAAATAAAAATAATTAAACAAATTGTTTTGTTTTTAATAAATCCAACGCAATGAAGAATAATATATTATATTAACGTATTTACACTGAAAACACGCATTTTGAACAATCTCACGTGAGATTAGAGGGAGGGGGAGGGAGTCGAGCAAAATCTCACGGTATCTCACTAAGGGGGGAGGGGGGGTCAAAAAATCGCCAAAATCACCTCACGTAATTAATGGACGCCCCCTAAGTTATAAGCTTGGGTGGAACTGGAAATTTCCATCAAAATAGTTAGAAGTTATAGGTAGTTGTATTGTAGCTCAAATATAGTAAAACTGTAGATTTTCAATGAGACAGTAGCAACTTATGGTTCTTACCGTTGTATGTAACGAAAATGTGGGGTTTAACATCCATAATGTGATCAAAGAACTTTTGTATCAAGCCCAGCTCATTTTCTTCATTGAACACGATGAAGAGTCTACAAGGGAAATATTTTTATTTAAATTAAAAACAATAATAATATAATTAAACACATAAACAAACATAACATCGCGCCAGTATTCTCCGATGGGTTTGGTAGACGTGTACCTATTGTATACCAATATGTCGCTAGTTATGCTTCGAAAACAAAACAATTTTATGTCTTCCATAAACAGATTTAACATCTTACTTACCCCTCAAACTCTGGTTTAGGAGTATACTCAAAATCCTCAACATCTACAGAAATAATCTCCCTATTAGTGATCAAGTATCCTTGCCCATCAATCATATAAGATATCATCATTATCTGATCCGTCTGTGAGTCCGGAAACTTCAGTGGGAGTTTCGTAGTCTCTATATCAAAGGCCAGAACTATAGGGTCTGGTCTTTCTATAATGTCGTCTCTTTTAGTGAATACTGGTGTCTCTGTCCCTCGGCTCTTGATTGTGTACCACGTGCCGCAGAATATTTGCATGTCTATTGATACTCGGACATGGTAGGGGACATCATGTTCTCTGCAAATATTAAAAAGCATGTGAGTATATTAAATCGCAAATCAAGAATATTTAGACTTAGGAGTGTTGTGAGCACATAGTTTTATCAGAAAAAATAAAGAGTTGGCTGCTTGTAGAAATTGAACTATATTTTAATAACAAATTTAATGAATTTGTTTCGCCATTTCTTCTCAGGGGTATTGTAGATATGAAATGTCGACGACATGAAGTTTTTTTTTTTTTATATGGCTTGGGCCATAATGCGCTATGACCATGACCACTCAATGATTCCTTGCTTCGACACCACGTCAATTCCTTAGCTATTCCCGCCAATCTCGCGTTCATTTCGCGCGGTTTCGTTCATTGTGTCATAGAGAATACGGCCCCTGTAAAAGTGATTCCGTAATCCTATTTCCAGAATAGTACTGGAAGACATAGCGTTGGAAAGCCTCCCACAAGGTAAACCGACGACCTTGTGAAGGCCGCAGGAACTTGTTGGATGCGAGAAGCACAAAACCGGTCGAAGTGGAGGTGCTTGGGGGAGGCCTATGTCGAGCAGTGGACGTCTTTCGGCTGAAATGATGATGATGAATGATGATTTTCAGAATAAACAATTTTATTTTATTTCAATAATCAGAGAAAAGTTTGGAATGAGGCGTTTGAAAATTATCTAAAGTCTGTACCAAACACACCTGATATCAAGAATATTCTCCATATGATCAGTGGTCTTCTTAGCATGTTCAATAGCTGCCGCATTGGTTAACGCATTGGTCAACATTTCAGCGTAAATCTGATCTTTTTTCTCTCTCTCTTTGTTTTTGTTGACAGCAGTGAGTATCTCTCTCCGTGCTTTCATCATTTCATGTTGGGACATGAATGAGAGCTTTATGTACCGTTGCTTTATACCAGACAAGTGGTTCAACTGTAAAAGAAAAGTATTATGCTGTAAAAACTGGAAGATTTCCAGCTTTAAGTAGAACTAGATGTAGTAGTATGTGGATGTGATGGCAGAAAGAAAGAGGCATTTTTTACAAAAGTTTATCCCTTGTTCAAGACCTTACTACAATACAATGAACACTCTTCTGTCATCAACTAGTGTGACTTGTTTGCCTAGAGATGGATACATGTGAGTTGTGAATGTTTATTTTGTGTGAAGATGTTTAGATAAGTATAAATAAAGTTTTTTCTTTCCACTTGATTGCATTTGTTTATTTTTATAAGTGTTATTTTGTTAGTTTCTGGTGTTTACTTATATCATCATCACCTGCTAGGCCTTTTTCCCAACTATGTTGGTGTTGGCTTTCAGTCAAACCGGATGCAACTGAATACCAGTATTTTAAATAGCGATTGCCTATCTGACCTCCACAAACCAATGACTGGGTAATATGTACAATACCCCTTGGTAAAACTGGTTGTTGATTTTTGGGCTACTGACAACCCGTAACGACTGTCAAAGATCCACGAATAACAACTAGGACTAACGGCTTAACATGCTTTCCGAGGCACGGACGGGTATGTTTGGTATGTGAAGATGGTTACCCACCACGGACCAACCGCGGCTAGCATTGCTTAACCCAATCGATCAACCCATGCGGCAGTTATTACTTAGCCACAAGCCCGTTTACTTATATATATTTTTAATAATTGTATTTTACCAAACCTACTCACTCATGTAGGTATGTACCTACATACCTACATGAGTGAGTAGGTACCTATGTCATATTTTAGTTTGACACTCCACAAGGCCTTAAGATTCTGTAATGCATGTTAACTTAACACATTGAACGCCATGGGGGTCACAAGTGACCTCATCTGGTTTACTTTATTGCGCCATAGGGGTCACCAGTGACCTCAAGGGTTTTTTTTTGTTATATTTACGGAACCCTACGGCAGATTCTTATGAAAAACAGTATACATACATATCTTGATAAAATACATAAATTACAAGGTTTATTTTTTTTTACAAAAAACAATTTTCTATGATGGCGTTTAACATGTTAAATATATAAATAAAAGTTGAAGCTTAGCTAGAATAAGAATAATCATCATTGTTAAAAAAAAAATCTTAATTCAGTTCTTACCAAATCCAAATCTTCCTTCTCCGTTACAGTAATCTTGTGTATGGTACCCGCAAACTTCTTTGATATGAATTGTATGACCTCCTGCTCGCACTCCTTGCGTGCCAGGATCAGGAAGTATGGCTGGAAGGTCAGGGACACCTTGAACCTGGATCCATCCATCTCTATGAAGTAGTAATCCATAGCAGCCACAAGCCTTTTATCCTCATCTAAAATTTCAGCCTAAAAATGAAAGTTGTTTGAAATAACTTTATAAATAAATCAAATTTTAAAGACTTAATGTACTTACTCAAACTTTAGTGTCTCCTATTAGGGTCAGAGGGTCGTCTTCAGTTGAGTTAAAAGCATATTACAATGTTGGAATTATGCTGAGTGCAAACTTGGATTAATTTATTGTTAAGACTAATCAAATATGTATGCTCTTATAAGTGTACAATCCAAATAATTATTGTTTAAGTATATACATTGTTATTAACGTATGGTATCACAAAACATAAACAAACAAAAAACACTTACAGTATGCATGTTTATCAAGTAACCCGTTCGTTCTTTGACGTCCCGTACTCTGTCGAATCCATACTTGGAGTCAATTCTGTCATTATCCAGGGCCAAACGAATCCGGGACTCCGACGATTCCTCCCTATACAGAAAAAGAAAGCGTAAAGTAACCTGTAAGTTTTTATGTAGGCAGCTCGTAGGCAGAAAGAGCTTATACCTAGTAATTTACTGACCTGGGGCCGGAAGACGAGCCAGCGTCTCTTCTGTTAGAATCATCTCTATCTGATCTGTACTTTCCCTTGTTTTGTAGAACCATAGCGTCGTAGATATGTTTAAAACTTAAAAATAACCATCATTGGGAAACTCAATTGTCATTTATCATCAGCTGCTACGGCTGTCATATTTTCGCGCCATTTCTTACAGCAACTGTTGCCGCGTTCCGAGTTAAGACTGTAATCGATATTATTGATTTGAGCGTGCTTAAATCTAATTCGGTACGGGTTTAAGCACGCTCAAATCGATAATATCGATTACAGTCCTAACTCGGAATGCACCCTATACATGTAGTAAGTAGTAAGTACGACCTGTATGACATTTATGCCGCGTTCCGAGTTAGGAATGTAATCGATATAATCAATTACAGTCCTAACTCGGAATGCGTTTTAGACAAACGGAATATAGACTAGAGATGCGTTTTAAATTATGACAATGTACTCGTGCAGTCGTGCTCGACGCGACTGTGTGTGTGAAGTGCACTCTTTTATAGTTAGCGCCATGAAAGGTGACGTATTAGTGAAAGTGACCTATTAGGGATAGCGACGAAATGGCCAAAGTGACGACATAGCCGCCAATCCGAATGATGAGACTTGACACACCACGTGGTTTGACTTACGCAGTACACGCTTTTAGGTCTCTTTAGCGGTATGAGGTATGAGAGCGGGACAGAAGTGGATGACATAGGGGCGGCGGAAAGAGCGCGGGAGGCGGTGTCAAGTCTAATCTTTCGTGGCGCCTAGTACTTTGAACTTGAACTTGAGTTGAGTTCTCTTTCCGTTTAATAGAGAAAAGTATGATAGAAAAGACATGTTACGCTCACCCTAAATAAATTGGAATAAGGGCAGGAAGAAAAGTATTAATTCAAAGTTCATTCTTCTCTGTAATATAGAAAGACGGGATGTCTTTATTTCCGTGGAAAGTGAGCAGGCCTTTAGTGCGGGACGCAAAGTGTGCCGATACTCTTGCGCCATCCCTCTGCTCTGTGATCCCTTCTACTTGGCAGTGAGGTAGGAGCGGTCCGCACCAGGCCTGCGGTCCTGGGGGGGCCTCCAAATCTTGAGAAATACTTTTCAATCGAATCCTTAAGAAGGCGTAAAATGTTCAGTAAGATGCAGTTATAGCAGAAATGTTCGTTTTCCATTTTCTTACTCAAATCGTTTTTGCGTACTTACTAACTATCCGTTTTAGAGCAAAACGTTTCATAACAATTATTCATCAGAATGACAGATCTTTCGATAGGTATATTTTTTTAAATGGAATTTGTAAAAAAAAAACCATATTATTATGTCTATGTTTCAATCCACTGTGCGCCGGCGAGGTGCTTAAATTTTCGGTTACGCTCGCTCTTGTCAACATTCTTTTAACTCTTACAGGGTCAATGGTTAGCTACGCTAACCACATATTTCGGATTTTTTTTCTGTAAATTCATTGCATCTAGCGATTATTTCTTGAACTATCATAGAAATACACCTTACGCTTGATTTAGTTTAGGCAGTTAGTGGCGCCGATATTCGTTTGTGTTTGTATTGTTCGTATGAAAAAAATTCGTTGACAGTGTTTTTGTAACGTGCTCGGAAAAAAAATTCAAAAATAAGGTGAGTCTATTATTTTTATGACTATGATTGTTTTATAAGACGTATTTAGACATCTTTAGTAGGTATTTGATAAACAATGTATGTAATTTTGCGTTTCTAATGTAATATGACACTCATAATTAGGTGGTTAGAGTAGCTAACCAGGCGCGCAGATAGAATGTTTTATTTGTTCTTATAGATGTGACAGTGGTTTTTTGTATATCTTACAGAATGTTTCAGGTGTTAGCTGACGGGGATATTGAAAACTGTCTGGAGGAGTACGTACCGTTTGGAAATGCAAAACCTGCAATGTTCCACTATGTTTGCGTAAAGGAAAGTTCTGCTTCGAAGATTTTCATAAGAAGTAAAATAAGTCCTGTGTTTTCATGTTTTTTAGCCTGTATTCATGATTAAAAAATTTACTAATTTTCAGTGTTGTTTTGTTCTACAGCGGCGGTGGTTACCGTAGCTATATAACCATGTGATTCCTCAAAAGCCTTCACTCTGATATTTTTTTCAACCATGTTTTCAGTATTCTTTAGCCTAAATATAACTATAAAAAACATAAAAACACGTATATCGTAACTTATATGAAAGTGCCCCTGAAAGAGTTAATTGTAACACTACACTTTTCTGCATAAAGTTTCATTCTAAGCTATCATTGTTTTTTACACGACTGCCCAAAAAAAGAAGTGTTAGGTATGTTTTCAGGGTTCATGTATTTAATTTTTTTTTGCATCCGATTAAATTGGATGCCGACCCCAACATAGTTGTGAAAAGGCTAGGCAGATAGGTTGATACATAAAATTATAATAGAAAAACCTACATGTACCGAGAAGACGGGGGGAGGGGGCAACATTTTGTTTTGCCACCCCAGGCCCCCGACCAAAGATTATATGATACGGGATCCCCCGACTGGCTTAGTCCATCCGCTGCCTGCTTCGGCTGCAATTACAACGATAATTAAATTTTCAGGCCTTTTGGAGCAACAACGTGACCTAAGAGCTGGTTTTACCCTGGCCAGAGGCTAAGCCGCTAAGCATTGCCATACAACGTGGCAATGTTGCCTTTTTTGAGTACATTACCAGTGACATTACCAGCAATGCTGAATTATCGCGATAACTGGTTTCGTTAATTGTAGGTGCAGCCATGACTTATCGCGAAAATTATCGGCTTTTCCCCTTAGTGTGGCCCCGGCGGCATGAGGAATTTTTCAACGCCATATTTTCCTTAAATCATCTAGTTAAGTTATTATATTGTATTTTTTTGTGTAAATATTTGTATAATAATTTACTATTATATTTATATTAGTTGATAGTTGTGAAGTGTTTCAACAAAAACTCGTTACAAAACCTTACACAAAAAATATTTCGAACGAACCCCAAACGTTTTTGCAGCTGTCATACTGGTATATTTTATGTTTTGTGACGATAGCGGTACTAAGTATTCTGTGGTATTAGTGTTCTGTGCTCTCAAGTCTCAACGCCTCAAAGTGTCAAACTAATTGTCAAAAACTTGAAACTGAATGAAACTACCACCCGAGGGCAAAATATATTGTTTTCCATGTTTTGGTCGTTATAATATTGAGACTATAAAAATGGATAGATCTTTCGATATTAGCTTTAGTAGTTATGAAGATCTATCTACGAATAATTCGACCAGGAAAGGGGACATCAGCATCAGCGATCAACTATCAGGTTTTGCAAGGTTACGTGTATCTGCTCTAACAAAAGCCGCTGAAATGAGTCCTCTGGTGAAAGAAGTGACCATAGGACCTAACAGTCCTCTGAAGAAAGATGAGATTGAGGAACCAGTGACTGTCATTGAAGAAGGCAACGACGGCGAAAACTTGATAGAAGATAAACTTCGTGAGGACCTCCGATACACGCTCATCATGAAACAATGTGAAAACAAACTCCAAGAATCATCTGAGCAGCTCTTCAAAAGCTTGCTTGAAAACATGATAACCAAGCGCGCCGAGTTCATAACAAAGTTTTGTACAAGGCAAGGCGAAGAATGTAATAAGCGAGCATTGGAATTCAAGGCACGTAAACTTCAAATGCTTAAAGAATTGCAGGAAAATGACAATTTGTCTGTTTTGAAAAGCGCTCGTTTAGATGAACAGAATTGCCAGATCATAAACACACAAACAATACAAAATATGAACAGAATATTAGAAGAACAAAATAGAGCTACAGCTAGGTTTGCTGCAATTACAGACTGCCACACTAGAATTTGTATATGTTATAATGATATAACAAACGTCTTACATGTTGAACCATTAGCTAAAACCATCTGTGATAAACATACAACAGCAATAAATACAGTTATAGGAAATATTGATCACATTATGGAGATATGTAAGACTGGAGGAGTGACAGATAAAGATGTAAAGCAGGCTGAAGTTTTAGCATTGAATATTGAAAATATTAAAAGGAAAATCATAGACAATATAGAAACAGTTAAAAAAGAAGAGATTTTGAAAAGACAAAAGGAGGCAGAAGAATCACAGAAGAAAAAAGATCAAGAAAGACAAGCACAACAAATAAAAGCAGCGCAAGTAGCTGCGGCAGCTGAGGCGGAGAAACATAGATTAGAACAACAACCTAAGACAACTAAACCAGTGTTTTATTCTGCAGCAAATTACAACCACTATGAGAACCTTAAGAATTATCTGGAGCAGTATGAAGCGCAGTATAGAGATTTGTTACAAGATGTTAACTTAAAGAAATTCAGATTTGACTGTCAGAAAGCCGTCAATACTCCAGTGAATGCATTGTCATCAGTCAGTGCATCGCACATGAGGGATAAATATGAAAAACTTTCAAAATTACTGAAAGGGGAAAGAGTACAAGTGCTAGACATTCATGTGACGGCAACACAGCATCCACAAGGATTATTTTATTGCACAGCATTATTGGCCAAGAAAATTGTGAGACAGGGAGATCTGTTAGTGTCAAGCAGTACAGAAGCTGCTTATCCCCTAGCTGCTGTCACTGCAGCTTTATGGGCGCAATTCCCACACTTTGGAAAACTAGTTGAAGCTAATTTCCATAGATATTGTCCGTATTTAGTACCAATGTTCTTGCCCCAAAAAGAAGGACAAACTGACAAAGAGTTTTACATGTCAAGAGGGTACACATACAATGATGAAGGGGTTGTTGAGAAACAGGACAAGTTTCTGAAAAGGATGTCTGGCATATTCAGGCTACGTTGTGCCATATGGATAGCTTCAATGCCCAAATTTATGAATACATCAAATCCTCATGGTCTGCGATTCGGATGGCAATGGCTTGCATCTTTTTTGAATTTGAAACCTGAACCTGATATTTCTGCAACACTGGTGCATGATTTTTTCATCATGTGTGGGTCAAAGTATGACAAACATTATGGTAAACAATTTAGGAAAATATTAGAATTAACGAGTAATCAGTATCTTAAAGTACTCGATAATATTGACGAAGGCGGGCCTAAGACTAGGTTAGAAGTTTATCTCCAGACTGTATTAAAATCTAATGATGTACCAGCACCCCCAGCATCCTCACAAATAAGTTGGTGATATCCAAACTATGGGTATATTAAATAAGCTCTTAATGTTCTGTTCATTCACACGAGCGCGCGTCGACGGCAGTGGCAATTGCAGTCGTCGACATTCGTCAACGGCCGCCGTTCACGTATTGACGGCACCCGTCGACGCGTACCGCTCGTGTAATTGAACACTTACAATGAATTTGTGCTGTACAGACATTTTATTTGACATGAAATGTAAATAATTATTAAGCCATTCAATAATAGGACTAATTTAAGAATGATTATGCATGTGATTGTGAATATTTTTATTAAGTCAGTTGTTGTAAGTAAAGAAGAGAAAGAAAGAAAAGTATTTTATTTGGGACACACACAGGAAATACTAAAAGTAAAAAAGAAGCATTAACAAACTTACATTACAAACAAAAAAAACGGTACAGTGATAATTATCAACATTTCGTTTTTAATAAAAAATATTAATTATTAGTTTTTTTTAGTATAACTTTTCTAGTAAATATGAGACAAGATAAATTCAGAATTCCACTGTACTGCTCGTAAGTATGTACGAGTATCAATAAAATGTTTTATTTTTATTAAATATACCTACCTACATGTTTCATCAAATTTTAAAAAATATGGAACCAATAGGTTCACCTAATCATCATCAACATTGCCTACAAGTCCTACATGCGCGGTCCGAGGGGGGGGGGGGGGTCGTGGGGGTCATGCATGACCCCCCAAAATCATTCAAGCTGTCGAGAGTGAATGATTTACTTGCCTTACTAACTTAAAACTGTACTTGTGCCACGAAAACCTCGATTGGCATATTCAAAAACATTAAGAATATCGGCAGACATGGGGGGACTGCCGACTGAAGTACTAATAACTTGAAACCATGAAATGACAGTGGGTTTTTTAACGCGCCTAATAAATATTATCCTTTAAAAAGCCTGTTATAAAAATATAGAATCCAGGATTCAAGAGCGAGCGAAGCAAACTCGGGCTATTGGGCGCCCCGCTCGTACGTAAGGTTGAAAGGTTTAGGTAAGGCCAGATTCCAAACCTAAACTGCTGTAAAACGAGTTTAAGCTTTTAAGTTCTCTTTTTGTATGATGGGTAAAAGAAAACAGAGACTATTCAAGGTAGGGTGCTAAATTTTTTAGGCTCGCTACCCTCGTTCTTGCAATTTACATTGGTTCTTGAGCTTTTCTTCAAAAGTTGACACAAAGCAAGTAATTCCTAGTCCTTTTGGAATGATCGAAAGAAAATCGAACCTATCAGAGAGTGTGCAAAATTTTCGAGCTCGCTTCGCTCGGTCTTGCATTTTAGATTCTGATAGCTGCTTGAGCTTGCCTGCATATAAGTCGACAATGTAACTCCTATTTCTACTTGAAAATATGGAACAAAACCTAATCAACAGAGGCGGATTTTAAAAATTTTCGAGCTCGCTTCGCTCGCTCTCCCCACCCTACATAATCTGCCATTCTAATACATACGACCAATTTGGCAGCATTTAAGTAACACCCCCCTATGTAAAAGCTGCGTCCCTGAATAGCTTAAGTAATGTGGAGCTGGAGATGTACAGTCACGGCCAGAAGTCCACTTACACCGCAATGACCATTATCGCCTGCGCTATACGAGCAGCGGCGCCTATACACACATACGCATATTTTTATCCGTGTGAGTCATGTTCCAACGCTAACAAACTAACGTCGTGTAGCATCGCACTACGAGTAGTCATAGATGTGGTCAATGCTAGACAAGGATGACAATATCAGTAACTTGTTTTTTTATCACAGTCTGATTATTTTTTTAATAGTAATGCAAAATTTCAACAGGTGAATATAAGTTAACATTAGCTAGATCGGTAATAAGGCTGCACTCGCTAATGTCATCGGGATAGATGCGGGTTCGAATCCTAGTTGGGCCAGTTTTTTTTTGATGTTTTATATAATTATTATTATTTGTATGTTTTAGAAATTTATTTTATTAAATTACTTTGAACAAATAGATATTACAATAAAGGTAATTTATTATTATAATATGATAATAAATGAAACAAATTTTGATATGGTAACATTGTAATATTTTTTATACAAAAGAAATCCTTTACTATGTTCACCAACCATTGAGATAGGAAAAACATGGAGAGGCCGCGTTATTCTATACATACATTTGCTTATACAAATATGAGTGAAATATGATTCAGAATGTGAAATATCGTTTTGTCTCATTCTTTCCAATAAGATAATCGTATTTGACAAAAGAGACAACAATATTTTAAGTTGTTGCTCATTATGGCAAAATTTTGTCGTGACGTAGTGACAGCTGTAGGTAAGTGCCGTAGCAGCCATCTTATGCGACGAGATTAGTAATCTGTGGACGAGTTTCGTGGTAGTTTTGCTGTCAAATGGTTGTTTATTTTTTGTATTATTGAGATTTGCGAGAAAATTATAAGGATTTTACATTTAAAACTGCATATAAATGTTGGAAAACAGCAATTCAACATGCCTGTGTGTTGTATTGTGAAGTGTGGTGCAAGAAATAATGAAAATCAAACTCTATTGTCTTTGCACAGGTTAAAGCCGGTTTTCATGCAATAATACATAAAATAATACACATTCGATGATACAACTGTAACCCGATCATGAATTTATGGCTAAAGTATTGATATTTGGGTTATTTTCCGTATAACAGACCTTTTTATTATTTTTGTTACTTCACTCGTTTGTTTACAATAATATGTCATATTGGAATAGTGTTGTACCGTTGCCAAGTTTCCGAATCTAGTTCCTCCGCTGAAACGATATCGGTATTTTCTGCGATGTTAACATAAATAATCCTGCGTCTTATTAGGTCCGAGCGACCTTGCTAGGTTCGGCCCATGGTTCACAGAACCAAAATCAAAATATTTTATTTCACATAAACCTACATAGGCACTTATGAAACGTCAGACTCAGAAGCTAGGTGCACGGTTCCAATAAAATTGGTTGTTTGCTATGGAGAAGAACCGGCAAGAAACTCCACGGTTACTGTTTTAATAAAAACATTTTTACAAAAAAAAACAACCAACTTCAAAAAAAATACTACAAAGTGAAAAATAACTTTAATTTCGGAAGTCGGTGTCGTTGGTTCCGTATTTTCGTTTTTTGACACCGACTTCCGAAATTAAAGTTATTTTTCACTTTGTAGTATTTTTTTTAAATCGGTAGTTTTTTTTTGTAAAAATGTTTTTATTTTTCACTTTTTAGTTGTACCTACCCCACACAAATTCATAATTAACACTAGTGCATTGAAGAATTGAATACACCGACTAGAAGAATCATCATAGAAATGCCGGAGATGTAGTACATTTATGCATATAACTTCGTACATAAGAATAATTACCTAATGTGTAATATACTAAAACCTTCCTGAAAGTATGTATATTACATTAGCGAAAAAGTTATAAAAATTGGTTCATTACTTTTTGAGAAAATCGCGGACATACAAACATACGGGTCGAATACAGAACCTCCTTTTTTGAAGTCGATTAATAATAATTGGCTTTTACAATCTTTATTTTGTTAAGTACCTGGCACTGGTTTTAATAAATAAAAAACTCGTTTTTTATTTTTATGGACGATCTGTTTCTCTCTTCTTGCCACTGCAGATTCATATATCGATACTCGATACAGTAACACCAATTTTCCTTGATTGACACAACCCTAGCAATGGCAGCCATTTTATGAGACAATATGAGTTGTAGGTATGCACCCTATTTTTGTAGGTATTTCCAGTCCATACTTTTCTATGTCAATGTCACCAACCAACAACAGCGAATAGTGGAATAATTTATGTAAACTAGTAAAGTAGTTAAAATATGAGGGTAGATTTACAAAGTGAACTTATCACTTTGTTTCAAATCTACCCTCATATTTTAATAACGACGCTAAGATTGAAAATAATTGTAAAACGAAAGAATCTTCGTTTAGTTGTGGAATATTTGTTAGCAACTCGGCATTCTTATTTCACATGTAATACTTAAAAAAATATTTTTAAGGTTTGATGTAAGACTCGAACCCGAACGTTCGCCATGCGAGGCACAGTGCTAACCACTTTGGCCACCGTAACACTCACTTAATTTATTGAAATTTGTAATAACCATCATAAGCGGGCAACAAGTTGCCAATGTGTAGTGTTGTCAAACGTTCTTATAGAAGAAGGTCATAAGTACAACTAATAGTCTTATGCCATAGTTTTGTGAGATTGCAAGTCGACTTCTGACTGTTATAGTACACGAACCTTAACATATCATCACGCCTTTAATCCCCAAAGGGTTGGGCAGGGGTGTACCTTCATATAGTACTTATACCCACATTTCGTCAGTGAAATGTCATAGAGGGCGAGCCTGCTGCCGCTAACCGTGCACAAATGCAGACTCTAAGCTGCTTCTGAGAAATTTCTGATGGAAAAACCCTTTAACACTTTACCCGACCTAGGAATCGAACCCAGCTAGGACCTCATTCTCAGCAGTAACGCTTGCGACCACTAGACTAACGAGGAGATATATGTACCTCTCTTAAAATATTCCACGGCACCCATGATGACCCCCCTAAAATCATGGGCTGCGACCGCGCCTGAGTCTTACAACAGTCCACTGCTGGACATAAGCCCACAGAGCATATATTATATACCCTAAAGGGCATAGGCCTTCTCCAGTTGCTTGCCATTTAGCTCGATTAACCTAATGTTGGTGTGGCTGTAACTGATTGGCTGATATCTGATAGCCACCTAAAAGCGATCTTCATTTTGATCTTTACGGCGTTCTCCAAACTAGGTGGCGTCTGTTTTTGTATCTTGGTGACGTGTCTCCCAGTATGTTGTTCATACTATATAGATATTGGTGTTGCAAATAAGTAACAAAAAAGGAGGTACTCAGAATATAGTTGGGCAGGCCCGTGCCGGACGGCGCGTAAGAGATGTCAGCACCAGGGAAGGGGCCCGTCAGGGCCGAAGCCTGCCGGGTCAGCGGGATTGTCCGAAAGGGTTACCGCTAAGGACTAAGGAAGGAACACGGGTGGGTTTTAGTCAGTAAGAGTCTGACACTCCCTTCCGCTCCACCCAGAGCGGGAGACTCCTCCCGCATTTGATGATTTCCCGCACACAAAAAAAGGTGTTTCTATAGATTATTATATATATATAGCTGACCCGGCGAACTTCATACCGCCTTAGAATCAATAAATGTTTTGTTAACTTATTCATCAAAAAAGATGTTCCTTACAAAATGTACTACACTAAGTCACTAGGTACATGAGAAACAAAAATCTTCTTTTTATTTTCTTTCGTGAATTTTTCCCGTGTTTTAATAGTTAGGTATTCTGTTATTCCGGGCGGAGACAAATCCAACAAATCAAGTAATCAAAGATCATAAAAATCGGTCCAATATATCAATGCCCGAAAATAATATATCAATGGTCCAGCCAAGTTACTCTGTGAGTCCAGCCGTTCTTAAATTATAAATGGTGTAATTACCCGACTTTGTTTTATTTATATAGATTAATGTTTACATTTGTATTCTATTTAATTTGACTCGCCAAAAACAGAAGTAGGTAAGTTTTTTTATACCTATATTGTTAACATTTTTATATATTTCTACTAAAAGCCATTAAACAAAAAGTTTTATTTAATTTCCTATTATAGTATGAAATATTGCGCATTTCTTTACAATACATGAATAACTAAAATACCCCTAGATTGTGTTGATGTGTGTACACATATCGCTCATTTGGAGAAACATCGACGTACGTAACTGCTACTTTTTTTTAAAAGTCTGCTTTCCTAACGTAAATACGCTTTCTAAGTGCTTGTTTTATCATCTTTGGGAAAAAGATACATTTAGGTACGTCGATGTTTCTCCAAATGAGCGAGCGATACCGTTACAATTCACAACATTTCGGTTTTAAATAAATACTAAGGTACCGACAACCATTTAGAGCTTTATGTTTAAGTATTCCATTCCATAATTTTTAGATTTTTTTTATTACTTATTTAACGAAATATTCAAAAAAATCCTCTAACGATCCAGAGTAAGGCATCGTCACAGTGATGCCTTTGCTCCTAATTATTATGAATAAAAAAAGTTGTCAATGTCAAATATAGTCATATGTCCAGTGTTGCCAACTTAGGGGTTTTCCCCCCAAATTTAGGGGGTAACATAGTGGAATGGGATTTTTTTAGGGGTTTTATATGTTTAGGGGTATTTTTAGGGTTTTTCTGAATATATAATATTCTGAATATAATAGAACTATCCAATGCAATAATCAATTAAATTTATTTTTTCACCTAGCGAATGACTTAGGACTGGGTGACATCTAGTGTAATTATATTTTCCTGCACAACATTCACTCCATCTTCTAAAAATAATGTTAAGTTTATTCAATGTTAACATGTATGATTTTAAAAATTCTGACTCTTCAGAGGAAACTGACATAATTTTTAATGTATTAGTTAATTTATAAATAAAAAGCATTAACAAATATTACTGAATATTACTTATTATATTATTTTGATTGAATATTATTTTTTAGGGGGATTTTCAAATAATTGACGCAGTTTTAGGGGGTTTTGACTTAGAGTTAGGGGTAAATATTTCTGAGAGTTGGTAACACTGCATATGTCATTGTCAAATATCAGTGTTGTTGTGGTTGTGGTGTTGTTTGCCGAGGTTGCTTTGTTTGAAAACGCATTGTTATTTACTAATAAAAACGCATTATTATATAAATTGATTTGCCATGAAAGTTTCGGACGGCTATGCCATGGCAGACAGCCGCAACCTTCCCAAGGTGGATTATGTGATGTTGTTGCAATACATGCGTGAAAACGACTCGTTTAACGTTGCCGAAATCCGGGGAGCTAAGGTTTTGTTGTCATCAAGGGATGCGTATGTTGAAACTTCTGTAGGCTACGTGGAAGTGAAACGAGAAAATGCTGTGTGTTTTATCAAGGGCAGAGTAACTCCTGAGCACAGAGTTCGTACTAAAATGTACTCAGTTGTCGCTAGCATTAATGAGGCAGAAGAAACAAAACAGCAGTAATAAAACTATGGCAAACTATGTTAAAGATAGTGTAATATCAGCTAAATGTAATGCCCAAATACAGCTGCAAATGTTAGCGATGAAAATATGAAAAAAGCTTTATTGTGTATAGCTGATCCAGACTTTGAAAGAAATAAAGCCTATCATGAACAGTGGTTCTACTATGATAGATTGTTTGCAGAAAAGTTAGTGAAAGAAGGTGAAATGTTTTGGGAGAAATTTGTTTTTAATAAAATGCTTGATATTGTACATTATGATAAATAAAAATCAAAATTTTAATCATAAAGTATCTCTTTTATTAAGTATCTATAGCAACACACAGTTAAAGTTATCAAAACTTATATAAACATAACATAGTTTTCTGAAATATAAATTAAAAATTGTACACTGAGGGAGGCCTTCCAATGCCTAATACTTCCTTATGACAGGTGACTGTAAATTTATAAGTCCACAAGCAACTACCACTGCATCATCTAGTACATTTATTATTTACAACAGCATGTGAAATGCGAAAAATTAAAATACAATAAAAACCAATATTACATCATAGCCACAAACCAAGGAAACAAATACCTAAATTAACAAACGTCAACGTCATCATAAGACGTCATCACGTCAATCTCCATCTCATTTTTTTTTTCATGACCCAAGCAAAGGTAATGTGTAGATTCAACCTTACAGGCGTTTTTGAATTTTTCGAGATTTCAAAATTATTTTTGACTAACTTAGAATACAAATTTTGTGAAAAGAAAAAATATGGGTCTCCTAGTTATCTAAGTACTATTTATTGAGCATAAAAAAACATAAGGCAAAAAAATTGAAATGTTGTGAATTACGCTGACCCCAATTGTCACAAACCGGCGCTTTACTACCTGTGATTACTATGAACGCATCTATAATCAAATGTAAAAAAATGAACGCATGGAATAAGGTTGTATCTATTTGTCAGAAAAAATCGAACAAAAAAAAGCAATTTCGTCGAACAATAATAGTAGTCTATGGTTGAACATGAATCAACTAACGCTATAAGGCTGGCCGCATACGTCCGGTTTTCTGATTCGGAGACCCTGAATGCACGCATTTCATACAAAATCTTCTCTTTAATGCACACGTTCTTATATTTTCCGTTAGGGTTTCCGAACGGAAATTATAAGAACGTATGCGGCCGGCCTAAATTAGGGAAACCCAAATTCAAAAATTGGAAGAAACCGTAATTTATTTATTTGGCATTTGCCGATCTTTTTTGTCTGTACTTTTGTTGTAGTACATCTCTAGCAAAAACTAACCTATGATGCGTTTTGGATTTTGTGTGTTGTGTCAATAAAGTGAATTTTGGGATAAATATAAATAATTTGGGTACACACCACAGTGCACTTATCAGTACAGAGTAAATTTAAAGAAAATGGAAGGGCCACCTGGCACGGGGCCGCCCAATAACAATGGATCAATGGGTCCACCGGGAATGCCAAGCTTTCCCCCGATGCCGCCGCCGCCTGGCTCGATGGGGGCTGGGAGCATGCCTCCACCGCCCATGGGTCCACCTGGAGCAATGCCACCTGTTAGCACGTCTAGCGGACCACCAAGTGGTCCGCCCACAATGCCTCCCGGTATGGGCCCGCCACCCGGTATGATGGGTAATATGGGCATGGGTCCTCCTGGAATGGGTCCACCGCCACCTGGTATGGGTCCGCCAGGTATGGGGATGGGCCCGCCGCCGATGGGTCCCCCAGGCATGGGACCACCAAGAATGCCTCCAAATATGATGCGCGGTCCTAATATGAAAGGTAACTTTGGTAATCAGGGAATGGATATGGGCCCACCGGGCATGGGACCGCCGCCGAATATGCCTCCTATGAGCTGGGATGGCCAGGGTCCCCCAGGTTGGGGTCGGCAGGATGGCCCACCGGGGTGGGATGATCATGGTGATGAGGGAGACGAGGATGAGGGTGAAGGGGAAGACACTGGTGGGATGCAAGGAGCTCCAACTAGTTTGCCATCACTGTTGACTATGAAGATTGATACTCCTGAAGAGTTCAGGAACAAGCCAGTTGGGGTGGGTGGGGTTGTACTTCCCAAGGCCTTGGAAGAAGCTCTGGCCTACAAAGATCAAAGGCAGGCTGCTCTTGGAGGTGAACCAGATGGAGGAAAAGGTATTTTGCAGTTTACTTAGTCTTAGTTGTTACAATTTACCATAACATAATTATTTCTATAGCTTGTGTGCTAATCTCTGACTAAATTAACCTTTTGAACGCCACGGTCGTGTATAGCCGACAAATGAAAACGTGCCCAACACGCCACCGTCGCGCGTCGTCTATAGACGACAAGAAAACGACATTTTTTTTAAACAAAATAAATATACTAAATTAAGTTTTCTGTGTTTCTTTTTCCTATTATTTAAAACTACATTAAAGTTGCCTGGCGTCAGGGGTACGGCGGGCGATACGTTTATACTCTGGCGTTCAAAAGGTTAATAAGATTATTAATTTAGTCAGAGATTAGCACAACAATTTATGAGGCAGTGTAACGATCATCAAAGTTCAATTTTCATACAAACCATAGATGCTTAGCAAATAGCAGATTATAGGTGCACAATCTACTGTTGCCTTGTTTCCTACACAAAATGTCAATGCAGAGAACATTGACAGGGGTTCAAGTAATTGATGCATGTGCTAAGCAGGTAGCGTCTATTTATCTTGTCCAGGTAGAACATGAACACTGTGGGGTTTATTTATAAACAATGATTAATGTTAAGTGATGTTAAATGTATAGTAAAACATCCTTTATTCATAAACTTTAAGCAACATTTATGAATGTTTGGGTTTATTATCATGTTCATCATGTTCTATACATGAACACTGTATTTTAATATCTATTTCAGAACAAGAAGTGGAACCGGAAGCACCGCCGGCACCGGTGATCAGTACCGAGTATGATGCGGAGGAGGATGATGCAGACTCAGATGATGACAACATCCCTGATGCACCACAGCCACCAGTCATCTCTATCTCTAGTCTAGAAGTATGTTTACTTTTATCCTCGTTTCTAATACTTCATTCTCATACATTGTGACAAAAAAGGAACAAGTTGGTCCAAAATTATTAGCAGGTTTTTCTCTTAATTTGGCTGTCGATGCTAGAACCCACAGCTAGGTTGTCATACTGATGCATTAACTAAAAGACTGCATTTCTCTTGTATAACCAAACTGTACGGTCTCATTGATTGTACATAATGCTTGCCAAAGGCAGCAACCCACTTGGATGTCAAGCATCACCAATATCCATACTAATATCATACTTACCTACCCTTTTTTATGCCTAAACCACTGACTGAATTTCGATCAAATTTGGAAAGGGATAGATGGCATCCTGGGGAAGAACATAGGAGACTTTTCCCTGGTAGCACATTCCCATGGAATACTTTCCGACATCCACGCGAGCGCAGCCGCGGGTTGAAGCTAGTTTTACTATAATTTGAACTTGTTATGTAATACTTGTTTTAACCCTTACACTTGTCAAAAGAAAGAATTGTTACTATTTCTACTTGTTATCTTTTGCCTTAACTTGTGGCCCTTTCTGTGTGCTCCAAAAACTTACTTAAATAAAACAAAGTGCAAGTGTATGGTGCCTACAATCATTTGCCCGTATACATACATTTGCTTGATTAACATCCTCATTGTGGCATGAACATGAATCCTGATTATAAATGTTCAGAATGGCTGATGTAGGTTTTCTTCTACTGATGACTCCTTTAAAGATGCCTCCTCTATAGTCATGGATGTGCATATTCTATAATCTATCTAAACCCGGCGACAAACTAAGTGAAAGTTACAAAGCTGTCTTGATTCTTAAAAAATATTAGCCATCTATTATGTTTTTTTCTTAGCCTGATTTGTGTGTTCCCCTTTATTGAACGCTCCGAGTACATTGTTAAATTATAGGGGCTGGCAAACAAAGCCAGTAAGAATAAAAGGAAGAAAAAGAAGAAGAAGGCGGCCAAACAGAAGAGGCGAGAGGATGCTAAGAAGAAAGATGATGATCACACAGCATCCAGTCAGGAAGATAGCAAGAAGTCCAGTGACAAGGAGAATATAAAGGAAGTTGATATAGAGTGAGTAAAATTTGTTTTTTTTTTCTATTTACATTCAACCATAAGCAAATGGGTTATGGCTTTGTAGTAGAGCAGCCAGTGCTGCACCTCACTCATATAGAAGGTGGTACCTCTTGATTGATTTTTATCATCATTGTAATTGATTGATGATGAAAGCTGCCAATAGAATTGTACAGTCACTCAAAAATTCAAAGACATGTGACATCTACCTACCCACAGATATAGATACACCTAGTTAACGCAAGAGCACTTACTTCGCGTGCCAAAAATCGCACGTGTACGATCGAAAATCATAAGCCGCCACTTTCGCGCTCAGTCCTGTGTACTGCTGGCTGGGTGAGCGTGAGCGAGAGAGTGCGAGCTTGTGACGTCATAGTAGGTAGTCAAAAAGTGGCACGCTTAGTTTTCATACAGTTTGTGATACTTGCGTTATCTAGGTATATCTATATCTGTGTACCTACCGCACCTCCCACGTGTTGGATTACGGCCTAGTCCCTCTAGAAGAGAGGAGGCCTGTGTCCCAACAGTGGAAAGATTATAGGCTGATTATACTTGTGCACACTCAAATAATTTACAAACTTTCCACCAGATATGTCCAAGAGAACATCCAGTTCCATGAATTGGAGCCGATGTACCGTCAATTCCACCGCATCCTGGAGGCGTTCAAGATCACGGAGTTGAAGGAGGACACCATCAAAGAGGAGGACAGGGACGCTCCCAAACCTTCCAAGCCTCAGGAGAAGGTGCAAGATCAGTTTGCTGCTGATGAAGAGGCTGTAGAGGTAAGGAATACATGAGGCTGCATGCTATCAAATTGTGCTGTTATGTTTGACCCTATGAGGCTGTTTCTAGACTTAGACTGCCTGGATGGTTTAGTGATTGTAAGCCCTACTGCCGAGCATGGGGTCCTGGGTTCGATTTCCAGGTTGGGCAAAGTGTTATTGGGTTTTTCCATCTGAAACTTCTTAGAAGCAGCCTAGAGTCTGGATTTGTGCCCAGTTGATAGCAATAGACTCGCCCCCTATTACATGGGAATTAACATAACTGGCGAAATATGGGTGTACTAAAAGGCACACCTCTGCCCAAAACTTCAGGATATACACGCGTGATATTATGATGATGTTATTATTTCTAGAAAAACGCCGCTGACGAGAAAGAGCGCCTATCGAAGCGTAAACTAAAAAAGCTGTCGCGGCTATCCGTCGCGGAGCTGAAGCAACTGGTCTCTAGGCCCGACGTGGTCGAGATGTATGACGTCACAGCGAGAGACCCCAAGCTTCTGGTGCAGTTGAAGGCACACAGGAACACTGTGCAGGTGCCGCGACACTGGTGCTATAAGAGAAAAGTGAGTTGCTTCATAGGCTCTCCTTAGTTGTACCTTTCGTATCAAGTCTGCCATTTTGTTTAAGCCATCAGGTAAAAACGCAGCTTAAAATTCAACCGTGAAAGTCCCCAGTTTCTCTAAAACATGACTTCGAAGTATTATTCTGTTTATCTGTAGGGCAGAGTACCAAACGTCGTACTCGTAAGCCGAAAGTCGAGCCATCAACAAAATATCTGGTTTACTTGTACTGAAAATTTCAATCCACCTCAGAAAAGATCTTAGCTCTTCCCATTATAGCATTATAAGAATCCTAATTACCTGACTACGGCAAAGACAAAGGAGGGTTATGATTTTAACAGGCTATTTATGAATGTCCATCTGTTCCCTTATAGTGCCTAAACTACTCGTCATATTTAAAAAAATGAGGTATCGTTTGAAGCGTAATTTAATCATTTTTCTAATCATCTTCTACCAGTATCTCCAAGGCAAGCGAGGTATCGAGAAGCCTCCATTCGACCTTCCAGACTTCATCAAGAAGACAGGTATTATGGAGATGAGAGCCTCCCTGCAGGACAAGGAGGAAACCAAAACCCTCAAAGCCAAGATGAGGGAACGCACCAGGCCTAAGCTCGGCAAGATTGATATTGATTATCAGAAACTCCACGATGCTTTCTTCAAGTAAGTTGTACAGTCTTGAGTCTTTTCATTCAGTTTAAAATAGGTTTTTAGGGAATTAAGTATTTATCACAAATTGACATTTTTATTTTTATAGGAAAATTGTCTATGGATAATTTAAATGTTTCTGGTTCAGGGTCTTTTGAGACATAGTTTTACTATTATCATTATCAGAAATGAGTGCTTCTACATAGAACATTAACATCTTCTGCTGTTCTGCCAAGTTTCAATATTAATTACAACAAACTTTTCTAAACAATATGATCATAAAAGCATGTTGATATAACTGCATTATTTTTGATCATGTTACACCCAGTTTGAAAACTGGATCCTTTTTTCTCTAGCGGAAGACTCGAGAAGGACAGATAAGAGAGAAAGAGACATTTTGGTGAGTATCAGCATAAAATTGTATATTTTTTATACCATTCCCTGGAGTAAAAATGATATCACATCAAGTTTGAAAAAGAGACACCGTTATAGGTAACTGAGATGACACACTACAAAGCCGGATTTATTACTAAAACTCGATGTGTTGATATTGGGTAATCTCTGGGAACTTATACGGCTGTAATTTATCTTAAAGAATTCAATTCAAACGATCGGCGAACGTAATTGGATAGACTAGCCAATTTAATGCACAAGAAATGTGTTTTTTAATTCATCAATGTTGACTTCTTCTTCGTGTGGACTTCTTCTTCCCGTTGGGACGACAGTATTTCAAAATTAAATAAAAAAATATTGAATTTATTAGAATGTTTATTTCTGTAAGTAGGTTTAAAAATTAAATAAAATATTGAATTTATTAGAATGTTTATTTCTGTAAGTAGGTTTAAAAATAAAATAAAATATTGAATTTATTAGAATGTTTATTTCTGTAAGTAGGTTTAAAAATTAAATAAAATATTGAATTTATTAGAATTTTTATTTCTGTAAGTAGGTTTAAAAAATAAATAAAATATTGAATTTATTAGAATGTTTATTTCTGTAAGTAGGTTTAAAAATTGAATAAAATATTGAATTTATTAGAATGTTTATTTCTGTGTAAGTAGGTTTAAAAAACACTTTACCTACACATCAATATTTATTGTGTAGGTACTATGTATCTTATTTTCAGTTTAGACCTAATATTATGAAATGTGTACTGACTAAATTATTGTATTTAGATGGCAGACGAAACCTCGCATGACGATCCACGGCGACCTGTACTACGAGGGCAAGGAGTTCGAGACGCGACTCCGTGAGAAGAAGCCTGGTGATCTCTCCGAGGAATTGAGGACTGCACTCGGTATGCCTGTAGGGCCGGGATCACATAAGGTCAGTACAGGCATGTTTTTTTATTTATGTTTTATTCTTTTTTTATTTATTTTTTTTTATTTATTTACTCATTTTGTTAGACTGGCTAGAGTGACCTTCCTATCAGCGTCCATAGATAAACAAAGAATAAAAGTGAGATTCCCATTCTGAACACGTTTAAAATTGGGCTATGACCATACAGATTCTGTGCGTGTGATACTTTTGGTCCCGGCAGGACCGTGTGTACGACACTCGATTGATATAAAGTTTTGTATATCGTGCATGCGTTTGAAAATTGTGTCATTAGCCACACCTTTAATCTGGCTATGGCTAATGATGTTAGAGCCCAGTTTCAAAGAAGTGTTTCTTTTTATATGGCTCTTGTAATCCTTAAAAAAAAAGCTCGAAGCAATTGGATTGGGTATATCACATTCCCATTATACTTGTTCAGATTTTGTGTTCACTAACGTCTGAATATTCACATTTCGCCATTTGTCACTAATAATACTCACTCACTCAATCTTAATCTAAAAAAAAATGTGTGTAGCATTAAGTCCACCTCTGTTTTGTGTGCGTAAATCATTTCATCTTCTTGCGCTTGTCCGATGGTACTTGAAGTCGGCGCAACACGTTTTCTTCATCCATTCTCCCGATTTCTCCCCTGTCAACCGTCACGCTGTCATTCACTCACTCTTTTATTTGTGTGCTTGAAGTATTAAATTATATAAACTGGTTTTCTCCCAGGTGCCACCTCCATGGCTGATAGCCCAGCAACGTTACGGTCCTCCGCCTTCATACCCGAACCTGAAGATCCCGGGTCTGAACGCGCCCATACCCGAAGGCTGTGCTTTCGGTTACCACGCCGGCGGCTGGGGCAAACCGCCAGTGGATGAGACCGGCAAGCCTCTGTATGGAGACGTGTTTGGACACCAGAGCAGTGGCCAGGATGTAAGTGGAATTATATGAGGTTTTTATTGAAAAAGAGGTTTCAAAAAAAGATCCATGATCATAAAGATTAAAAAAAAAATTTTTTTTCGGGAACTGCAAGTACCGGGTTTACAATTAATGATTCTATGTGTAACAAATGTAACAGCAAGACTCACAATAATACATGTTTTGTTGTAGGATGTAGAAGACCAAGACATTGACAGGACAATGTGGGGAGAACTGGAATCAGAATCTGAGGAAGAATCAGAAGAAGGTATGTCTTACGTCTTTTTTCATACATTTTTTTTTGTTTTTTTAAATTATATGTGGAATCTTTTGGCATAAAACTTTTTTTTGTTTCAACAGAGGAATCTGACGACGGAGGCGAGAAGCCAGGCGAGGGAGAGGTGGCAGCTGGAGTGGCAACGCCTGGCGAAGGCCTGGTCACACCCCTGGGCATTAGCTCCGTACCGCCCGGCATGGAGACACCTGACACTATTGAGCTCAGGAAGAAGAAGGTCGAAAGTGATATGGAAGGGTAAGTTACACATTTCTTTGTGGATGTCAACAGGTTCCTATATTATAATGTGTTTGTTACTCTGGTAATTTGAGGTTTATTTATAAACGTTGCTTAAAGTTCAGTAATGATTAAGGACTGCTTAAACGTACATTTTTTACGTTGAACCGTCTTTTAACGTATATAAATAAAGGGGTCAGTAAATATGTAGACAGAGTAACAAACAAGAATTCGCAGAAATTAATCCTTGTCACTGTACTATACAAGGAAATGGGCCTCTGTGTAGTGGTATAGTCCGCGCGGAACTAGTTGGCCGCGCCTTAGGTATGTGAGCGGTGGGATGGAGGGGCGGGGGCGCATTACTCAGTACGTGCGTTGCGAACCGCCGCCTCACCCCTGTCCCCACCTCAGCGGCCAACTAGTTCCGCGCGAAGTTTAGTTAAGCAATGAACAGTTTAAATCTCCAACAACGTGTTTTTTTATTGCTGTTGATATAGTTGTTATTTCTTTTATAAAACATCTGAAGAAGTGAAGGAACTTATCGGGAAATGTTGACTAATTTATATATATTTCAGTGGCGACACGCCAGCGCTGTACCAAGTGCTACCGGAGCGGCGCGTCGGCCTGACCCCCGGCATGATGGCGTCCACACACGTGTACGACATAGCCGCGGCTAACCCTGGTGAGATAACAGTATTATATATTGTCCTCCTTGTCGATTTCGATAACGGCAACCCTTTTTATTTATAATTTATTAAGTACATGGTACTTGTTGACAGGCCTACGCTGTCCTCCCATACCTACTGTAATTTGAAAACATTGTAAAAGCCTATTGGAACCGTGCACTTAGCTTCTGACGTTTCATAATTGCCCATTTAGGTTTATGTGAAAATCAAAATATTTTATATTTTGATTTTGATAGAAAAAAAAGAAAGAAAATTTGTTTATTCTTTACAAACAAGAGGCACATTACAG
The DNA here is from genome assembly GCA_947508005.1 of Amphipoea lucens. NCBI lineage: Eukaryota > Metazoa > Arthropoda > Insecta > Lepidoptera > Noctuidae > Amphipoea > Amphipoea lucens. The sequence goes on along the minus strand of OX382373.1, from coordinate 5,730,545 downwards.
AATCAGAATCAGAAATCGTTTATTTGCACAGAATGTAGGTAATATAGTAGGCATAAAAAGAAAAACAATTCGATCCAGTACATTCTACCGTATGGCATGCAACATTAAGCACTAAAATAATTCTAAGTATTGCAAATCTATCTAAATCAATAATTTTCAGGTAATCCGTTTCTATATCATATTCTCAAAAGTCAAATTCACCAGAAAAATAATAGTCATGCATAGGGCAATGTCATAGGGTGTTATCATTTAAAAATTCACTGACAGCGTAATAGCATTTTTCAACAAGTAGTTTCGTTAAATTATTTTTGAAAAAATTTTTAATGTCGATAGGTATTTTATTGTATATACTGGTCCCATAATGCATAATATTCTTTCTTAATAATGCAGTTTTGAAACTTCCTGTATGTAATAGTCCTTTGTATTGGGATCAAACAAAAGAGACAAAAATACAAACACACATAAACTTTATTTATTTATTTATATTTCTTTCTATTACAAATTATTTGTTTAAACTATATATTTTACTAAAATAAGTACTTACCTATTAGGTATTAATGCAAAATTAATTTGCATGCCATATACAGGCAAATCTTTCAATACAACCATAACAAACCTACAAATTTTGCAACTGGTAACACCTATACTTTTTGAAAATAAATGATTATTTTCTTTCTTCAATACAGGCAAGCGCGCTGCCCCGTCCGCAGCCGCTGCAGGCACCACGAGCGAGGGCGGCGGTGGCGCGGCGCTGGGCGGCGTGGAGGTGGCGCTCGACCCGTCAGAGCTGGAGCTTGAGCCCGAGGCCGTGGCCGCGCGCTACGAGCGACATCTGCGCGAGACGCGGCCCAAGGCGCACGAGGACCTTTCCGACATGTTGGCCGATCACGTCGCCAGGCAAAAGGTAGGAGGTTCAATTGGTTGACTGTAGCAAGTTTTTATAACATAACATCACGCCTGTATTCCCGAAAGGGTGAGGCAGTGTATACCTTAGTAAACACGCATTTTGCCAGTTATGTTTCAAGTCTTGAGGTGTTTTTATACTCGTTAGAAAACATGTTATGATTTACCGTCCCATGACTTTATTATACTAATGCTACATTGACGTGATAACACGAACTACACTTCGCGCGCTCTGTCTCGCACACCGGTTGACGTCCAGCTGTACAAAAGAGAGCGCGCGAAGTATAGTTTGCGTTATCGCGATAATGTAGCATTAGTATAATAAAGTCATGGGACGGTAAAGCATAACATGTTTTCTAACGAGTATAAAAACACCTCAAGACGTGAAACATAATCACAATAGCCGTAGCATTAAAGAATCGTGGCAATGCCGGTCATAAAACGTGGGAGTATGACGGTGAACTGAGTCTCGTGTGGTCTCGCTCCCGCGTTTTATAACCGCGGCTGCACGAACTTTGTCGTATATTATAGGAATTTAACGTCGTTCTCAAACAAATTATACACCTGACCAAAAAACTACATTTTGTTTTCTTTTTCAGAACAAGAGAAAGCGACAGCAAAACACAGATTCCAAGCAATCGAAGAAATACAAAGAATTCAAGTTCTAATAGTGATAATAGACATATTATTATATTAATTTTTATTTATAAGTGTATCTGTACCTTTGTTATTTTATTCTTGGGTAGTACATTAAAATAAATTAGACATTGAAGTGTGACAGAATAAAGCGTGACTTCCATGGACTGTTAATATATTTCATTCTTCTACAGAAAACTCCACCTTATCCTTAAAACCTTTCACATGTCTTTGTTGGATCATAAATAGCCGCACTACTATTAACTGTCACGCGGATTTCGTCCGCAAAACAAGCATTCATCACATACAGGCTTATTTTTTTATCATCATCCAAATTTTTACAGGATGTTCTACCCATTAATATGAACAACTTTCACTATGAGACCACTGAAATCACGAAAAAAAATCAGCTGTTTCATACAAAAGTTCAATACCTACTGTACCAAAGTGTATGAAACAGCTGATTTTTTTTTCGTGATTTCAGCGTTGGTCCCATTGTGAAAGTTGTTCATATTCATGGGTAGAACACCCTGTAAAAATTTGGATGGTGATAAAAAAAAATAAGCCTGTATGTTCCTTGATTCAGCATGCTATTATTGCGCGACAGTGTTTCATTGTACGTGTTGCCGTAAGTTCGTCGTCCGAGGCTTCTACTACGCATTTTTGCTTTCAATGCCAGGCGTTTACCTACCCAGCCTAGTCCGATAAAGGTTTTTGTTTGCACACGGGCCTCCAAAAAACCGTAAAAATCAATACGATTTATGGCAACACACACTCCCAAATGTCAACTCACTGAAAAGGCTCGTTGTAAGATCCCATTTCCCAAAAACATCTTTAAAAAAAAAAGCTGGACTTCGTACTTTGTTGGAAGTTTTTCAATTGTTTTTAATAGAATTAACTTGTATTAGTTTGTTGTAAGTTAAGTTAACCGCACAAATAAGAAAATGTCTCGAGTTCTAGTTGGAGTCAAGCGAGTTATCGACTATGCTGTAAAAGTAAGTTTACGTCAAGTGCAAAGGTTACTTTGTTGTTTTAATATTTTTCAAGTTCATTGAAATAAAATGATAGTACCGTTAGTTTGTATCATAGTAACCACCCCTAGCAGAATTAAAGACATAGTAGTAAATAAAATATACCTATATTTTTCATTCTACAGTAAATTTTCTATGACAACTGCTCCCTAACTCTCAAGTCAGATTCGTTATCATGTAATAGCCTTGAACTGGCTATACAAAAAAATACTGAACAGTGATAAAATGATCAGATATACTACCGTGCCAATAGTGTATACTTAATAAATAATTTATATATTTTATGGAATTATGCCAAGAAAACCATGATGTTTCTAATGCATAAAATTTGCAAGCATGCAATGTTTGTTTATGAGATGACAAGACTATTACATGAGCTCTTTAGGTAAACAAAAATCTTATCATCATACCTCATTATGAAATAATGTACAGTAAAGTAGTATCAAACAATATTGTGATAATGCTGCCTAGGCTAATATAAACTAACAACTGCAAAATATTGTAACCTCTTTTAAATCTTCCATACAATTTGTAGATCCGTGTGAAGCCAGACAAAACTGGTGTTGTGACAGATGGCGTGAAGCACTCAATGAACCCCTTTGATGAGATAGCAGTAGAGGAGGCAGTCAGAATGAAGGAGAAGAAGATTGCTAGTGAAATCATTGCTGTATCATGTGGACCTGCTCAGTCACAAGTAAGAATGATCTTAGAATCAAGAAACAAACGAAACAATCAAGAAATTAGAGGAATCATTTATTAATAAAACAATTTGATGACTAAAGTTTGAAGATCTCTACCAAAATTCTGTACTTAACCGGTCAAGCTGCGTGCGCATACCCTATGTAGTATGATACAATAGAAAATCCATTGTGTCTCATTAGCAGAGGTTGAGAGGTCATATTCCACTTCTTTTATCTTAGCCTTGAAATGATTTTAACTTATAGTTCTTCTTTATCAAATTAGAGGCTTCTATGGAAGAACTTGCCAGTATCACATACTATGATACCATTCTAAACTTAAATGAATTAGAAAAATAATTTTAATTATCAACTAGGACTAGCTGACTCAACAGACGTTGTCCTGTAGTATTGACTTCATAAATACTACTGTATACCATACTAGAGCAAAATTGTTCCTATTCCTAGAATAAATCAAACAGAATTATTTAACCAAGCTCTTTTCAGGAAACCCTCAGGACAGCACTCGCCATGGGCGCTGACCGCGCCATCCACGTTGAGGTGACTGGTCCAGCATACGATACCCTGCAGCCCCTACATGTGGCCAAGATCCTAGCTAAACTGTCGCAGGATGAGAAGGCTGATATTGTCATCGTTGGCAAACAGGTTAGTTGACACAAATCAGTAACAAGCTTTATATGGAAATGCTAAAAATGTATGCATAAAATCCTGGACGTAATTGTCATGGTATATGGGGAAACTGAAACTATGGTAAAAAAAGAACAAATCCCATTGACAGAAATGTTTATTCAACTCACAATCGTCATAAACAATCTATTGTATGGAAAATAATGCCTCTAAACAATTAATAGTACCCATTCATGGAGGAGTATATATTAATCACCTCAGTAGATGTTCATTAATCAGATCATTCTAGTATTCCTTTCTAACATGTTCAACGGTGTAGATAGGGGGTGTTGGTCTGCTGACCCTCAGAAAGTAAGGGACCTCTTAAATCGATTAATATCATTGAATAGAACTACATACAGACTTGTGAAGTTGTGATATTTTTCAGGCCATTGATGATGACTCAAACCAGACTGCACAAATGACAGCTGCCCTACTGGACTGGCCACAGGCGACCTTTGCGTCCAAAGTAAGTAGACTTGCTTTTAAAATCCAAGCCACTGACTCCTGCACCAGCACATCATAGTTATACAGGGTGGTAAGGATATAGACACGCAAACCTACCATGGATTCAATATATGATTTTGGACCCCAGAGCGTCAACACTTTTTGTTGGTTATTTAAAAAAAAATCAGCTGTTTCATACATTTTGACTGCATAGGTATAAATTATCAACTACCTTCAAAAAATTATAACTCATTATCAGCATTGATACAGATTCTTATCTTGTTTTTACTATAATAATGTACTGATTGCGTTCTCAATTTTATGCACAACAGGTTTAATTAAAACACTTTTTCCTTAATTACCCAGAAAAAACATCAGATTACCTTAACCATTGTTGCAACATCTTCGAAAGCTTTGTAGACACGAAAACCCTAGCCACCATTCATAATCTATTGCACGACTCATAATGCAAAGCAATAGTGCTTTACGATCGAAAACATTTGTTTGCCTTCTTTCTGCAACTGTTTCTATTGTTATACTCCTGCTAGTACACAGAACCTATGTACTTAATTTATATACCTACCATTGTATAGATAATTTAATGGAGAATAATTCTATACATTTCAATTTATTCCATGCAGTAGAAACGAAAAAATCATTTAAATATTTCTAAAAAAATTACCCGTCAATCAAATGTGAAACCTGAAAACATTGTAGCTTGCGAAAAAATCAATTAATTGAGTCTTTTTTTTTAATAGATTCGAACCCTATTGATTGAACCGCATTCATACTCAGAACATTTCTCGCGACTTGTCCCTCACTTTGCATCACATAACATGACAATATTCCTGTAATACCCGAAGGGTGAGGCAGAGGTGTACCTTTTAATAGAGCACGAGCCTATTACCATCAACCGGGCACAAAACCGGGCTACTACTGAGAAATTGCTAATGGAAAATTCAATAACAATATGGCTGGCTTCACAGCTATCCGGGAGATCCGTACGGGCCGACCGTACACGGGAGACCCGTACTGGTAGTACCCGCAGTGCTCTGAAACGATGATTCAGTACGATACGGTTGCTAGCAGGAGACAGATGCGCTGTACGGGATCATCCCGGAGTGGGTCGTGTACGGATCAAGCCGCGTCGCTGTGAAACGATGTTCTAGCGCCTAACATGTGCTCCCGCTCCGGGCGCCCGTACTGACAGCCCGTACGGGTCTCCCGGATAGCTGTGAAGCCAGCCTATGAGAGTCCCAGGAGTCTGCATGCACTAAACATTTATTATGTCCAGGTTGAAAAGACAGGCGATGGTCTGACGGTGACCCGTGAGATCGACGGCGGTCTAGAGGTGATCAAGACGAAGCTGCCGGCCGTCGTCAGCGCCGACCTGCGTCTCAACGAGCCCAGATACGCCACCCTACCCAACATCATGGTAAGTACGACTTAGGACTAATTTTTCAATGGTCAGATAACTTTTATCCGAAGAATTAATATGGCGGTATATTTTCTATAAAAAAGCCGTAAATTTTCTATCCTCAGATTAAAGTTGCCTGAAGTTTGTAAAATGACTTGTGTACAACTTGTGTCAGTTTTATTATTATTTACCTCAACTAAACTCCTGACATTTTGATTCGAATTAGCAAATTGATGTTACGATCTAAAAGAATCAAATTGCAAATGAATTTGAACCAATGTTTTTTTCCTGGACTTATCGAGAGTAACGCATCAGTTACGTCCTAAAATTAATATTTTACTTTGCAGAAAGCCAAAAAGAAGCCATTAAAGAAGGTCACCCCCAAAGACTTAGGCGTAGACATCGCGCCTAGGATCAAGGTGGTCTCCGTAGAAGACCCCCCAGTCAGACAGGCCGGTGCCGTGGTCCCAGACGTGGATACTCTCGTCGCCAAGCTCAAGGAAGGAGGCCACATCTGAATACCATTGTAAATAGCGAAATGTGTGTGTTCAAAATCAGAAATTACCTATATTTATACTGAGATTTTGTATGAGCGTCGATTGTAGAGTACATTGTATAAATTGTTAAAATACATTTTTATCTGTTCTCTTTTGTTTTCTTACGACATGACAGCCATATCTTTATTGCCCGCATGTATCTACAGTCCATTCAGTTATTTTACCTCTGACAACAGCAAACTTAGCAACCTTATGGTGACGAGAATAAAGATCACTATGATTTTGAGACTTCTCAAGGCAGCCACCCATTGACGTATCTAGGGCTTCTTTCTAGGAGGGGGGGCTGGCCCCAAACTTTTTTTTTTTACCATCTGTCCGGGAAGAACGGAGGGTTATAATGTCGGACTCCTACCGACTAAAACCCCACTATTGTGTGCCACTTATTTGAGCCCGAATGCTCGAGCGACGACACGGCCCCAATTTCGCCGTCCACAGGCCCCTTATGGTGGCCGGAAATCGTTAAGTACTCTTCGACGCTGCTCTTCTGGTGCGGGTGGAATGAGAGGTATGCTCTCCCTCCGTCTCCGCCGCCTCCTTTGCATGCATCAACTCCTCGCGAAAAGAGGCCACAGCGTCCCACGCGTTTTCGCTTCCGACCATGGACTGAACCACCGCCGAAAATGACAGATCACCCGCACCAAGTGTCGCGACGAGGGCACAGCGCTGTTGGGCCCAAGCTGTACTCCTCCAACGTACGTTGTGGCGTGTCCTCGTGGCAGTTCACAGTCCACACAGTAATGACAAGCAGGCGTCCGCTCTCGACGACGCAGGTATTTCCTGAAACGTCCGTGTCCAGTAAGCACCTGAGTCAGCCGGAAACTCAGGGCGCGATGCTGCCTCTCCAGCCATTCTTCCATAACAGGCCTTACCGCCACTATTGTGGCGAGCCCCCACCTGGGTTGCGCAAGTCGCTCCCTCCATTCAGCCACTAGGATCTGACGGAGCTCAGTCCTTCGTGGATCGTTTCCCGAGAAACCGGAGGCTGACCACGCGCAAGTCCCTATATCGCTGGTGGAAGGTGGACTTCCGCCAGCGATATAGGGACGCACGGATTTTCGCGTCCAGATCCCAGGGCGTTGATCCAACCAGGAGAGTTGCTGCATCGTAGGAGATCGTACGGTATCCTCTTATCACCCTAACAGTCATCGCTCTTTGCGGCCTTCGCAATATTGCAACGTCCGCCCACACGGGCACCCCATACAGGGCCATGGACCGCACAATCTCCACGTACAGTCTCCGGCAGGAGGCGTTGGGCCCCTCTAAATTGGGTAGCAGTCACGCAAGAGCAGCTGCAACGCTCATCAACCTGGGGACCAGCCGCTGAATGTGCGGCCCGAAGTCCCACTAGCTGTCGAGGACAAGTTCTAGGTACTCCATCGTCGACTCGAAATCGATGCGGACGCCTACTACCACTATGTGTAAATCGCGTGGTGGCTTGTTCCGAGGCCCATGGAAACAGAGGGCCTCTTTGTGCAAAGCCACCTCGAGACCCAGACGCCGGATCCTTCCAACGACCTGCGCAACCCCTGCCGTGGCCTGTATGGCCGATTGCCGATGCGTTTGTCCCCGGGCCGTCTAATCATAATAATACTCTAGCTTATTTCGTTGCTTATTAGTAGATTCAGTTACTTTAGTGATTTCAAAAGTAACTAAATGGAATTTATTATGTAGGTAATAATAAGTTTGTGTAGGTCTTGGTGGTAGATTATTTATTTGATTGCTTTTGTGTGAAGTTATATTATGTAAGTATCCAGCTTAAAATTTCGAATAGGTCCCCAAACATCCTAGGGTGGGCCGTGCCCCCCCCCCCCCCCCCTATATACGCCAATGCAGCCACCGAACAACAACCTTAAATTTTTTTGTTATACTAGGCTGCCAGGCCGCCCCCAAATCCTTCTAGGAACTCTTTTCCCGCGCCACCTCGAACCAGCCCTCGCGGTTCGCGTCCAGGTCATATCGCCATCTCTTTCTGGGCCGGTCTCGGTGGCGCCGTCCATCTTCAGGGGTTCCAACTAACATCTTTCGGGACTCGAGCTAACTTCACCTTAGCTCGCATAGCTGAGGTAATTTTTCATATTTGTGTGCAGGCAGACCACAAACTATGTACACACTACACAAGTATGAAAAATACCACAACTCAATCAATCCGCCTAGCCTTTCACCAACTTTGTTGGGGTCGGTTTCCAGTCTTAACCGAATGCAGCTTTATACCAGTATTTTACATGAAGCCACTGCCTATAGATCTGACCTTCACAACCCAGTTATTGGGTAAGACTGGTTGTCAGACTTTCGGGCTTCTGACTACCCGTAAAGGACTTTCAAAGATCCACGAATGACAGCCGAGACCAGCCGGGGGCTTAACGTGCTTTCCGAAGCTCGGAGGAATTTTGGTATGTAAAGATGGTCACAATCGCGGCAAGCATAGCTTAACCTGATCGATAAGCCCGTGCGGCTGTTACAGCTTAGCCACAAGCTCCTCAATGAAAAAATTACGAGCTAAACCAAACTAACTTAGTTACATAGCTTAGCTCTTGGTACCCAAGTTCGATCAGCATCCTTTACTGCAAGTGGCGGCGTTATGGCACTCGATGAAAAAGAATCAAAGGGAAAACTGAACAAGTAATTTCCTGTAATATTGATAAGGAAAATAAAAGTCAGGTCTGGACTCGATAAATTAATATTTATTAAGTATCTGGTAAGCAATGTGTCATTTGGACGATCTGGCCGTACGAGTCAATTTGAGACTAAATTACAAAGGTGAGACTAGTGGTTGATAAATATCGTCTAAAACTAACCTACGGTAGATTAAATTAATTGCTAGTTGCTGTCTCACCTAGAAAATTCAAGAGAGTGTAGTAAACATTTCAAATACATTACAACTCCATTTTTATTCAGCCTTATTGATAAATTCCTCATTATGTTACTATTGTAGCAGCAAATTTTTTAAAAGTGACTTATACTCTCTACATATTACTTATTACGAACATTCAAATGCGTAAATGGCCAAGTTCCTTACTGAAGTAAGAATATACATCGGAATCTAAAATCAAATGATAATACCGCTCTAACACGTCATATATTTGAATACCTCGCTGTAACGTAAGTATCGAGCCTACTATAGCACTACAAGGTTCTTCTGGCGCGTGGCCTAAATCGGAACTAACGTCGCTATCTTGTTTTTTTTTTTAATTCTTTCTACCAACAGCGCCCCCCTCTAAACGTCACTAGCGCCAAAAGATCCTTGTGTTTTATTGTGGACGACCATATAGCTCACTATTTAACTATCTCTGCCGGTGACGCTGCGAAAAATTACCTAATGGTAATATTTCATTCGATAGTCATCAGCCCACTTGTCCAGCTTTGTGACTTGGACGTGTCGCCCGGCAGTGGAGTGCAGGAAGCTGGGCAGGCAGTTAAAACATTTCACCTAATAAGTACAGCATGATTCGAATAATAAACCATACAAATTATTGTCTAGTACATGGATTCCCCGCTGAATGGTTGGTGCCACACGATCTTGCCTTCGAGGCAGCCGGTGACGAGCATGTGGTATCGCGGGGAGAACTTGGAACTGACGACGAGATCCTGGTGGATGCCCAGGCTCTGGCCGATCTCCACCATGGGTCGCGGGCCGGTCATGTCCTGCACGCAGTTGCACAGCTCACTACACTCGTGGTTGAGACCTAGGAGCCTCATCCCTCGCCCGTATGGAGAGCACACGATGCGACCGTCCGCTGAGAAACATAGTTCCTGCACATAAAAAAAAATGTTTAGATTTAATGGCAGGTGCAATGCGATATATGCATAACAGTAAACAATAACATTATTTCCAAGCATCAGGTTCTGTTATCTATGCAGGGGCAGGGCCATCGACGCATAACTTCTTACCATGGATTCAGTACACGATTAACCCATTGAATGTCGTAATTACAGTCACAATTAAAAAGCCATTGTGTCTCGCGTAGATCTACGTTCCGACAGACGACTGGTTAAGGACTGTTTCATAAAAAACCTACGCGGTCAAAATGTATGGAACAGTTTTTTTTTTTTTTTTACTGACGAAAACGTTTATCGCTACGTGTTCATCCTCCTGCCCTCATCCCAATTTATTTGGGATTGGCGCAGCATGTCTTCTTCCATACACACTCACTTTTAGCAGTCATCTCTGAAGTCACCCGCTTTGTAGCCATATCATCATTCACACAATCTATGCATCGTTTCTTTGGTCTTCCCCTACTTATAAAGCCACATACATATTCAAAACATTCCTCACAACATGCTCTTCGTTCCTCCGCTTTGCTATTACAGAAACTATAATCTGACCTTGATAAAACCTTTTCCTTCGTTGGTCTCCTCCGTGTAATACAGAAGTCGGTCCTTGTTTTGTCTGATGGTTACTTTGGCCAGTTCCTCGTCACTGGTGCCAGGGCTGTCACGCGGCGAAGTCTGTCCCGACGGCGAGGATGGCGACGATGGCGACAAGCTTCTGAAATTATTCGAATGAAGGTTTATTGGACTTGGAATCATTAAGTTACAACGGTGGTTTTGCGACAAATTGGACAGAAATGGCAATCGACAAAGAAAGAAAAGTTGCATATTAACTACTACAGGTGCAAAGCAATTACGGATAATAATTATTTATTTATTTTTCAGAAAGCTTATTATCATGGCCTCATCTTAACTTACAATGGCAGAAGTAGCTCAGTAACTCTCAGTCGCAATCTGTCAAAAAAATCTCTAATTTTGACAAGTTTTTGACATTGATTGTCGCTAAGATGAGATTGCGACATAAAGAACGTTTTTATTTACAGGAATTGGCCTTCTGGTCGTAAGAAAACATCGTGGATGCGGCCGCAACAAATATAATAATCCGGAGACAGATTTTCATTTGACGTCTAAACGTTGTAATTGTATGGACAGATACGGCATGAAACATTTCTACTAAAACCAGGAAACCCTTATTGACTCAGAGCCGTGTGCCCGATAGGATTTTCCATCGGCAAAAATCACGAACTTCACTCCCATATTTAACCCCTTTAAGGAATGAATTTTCAAAATTCCTTCCTTAGTGTTCACTTTCGTTATACAGGGTGTTACAGAAAGGGTATATCAATACAAACGGGTTGAAGAGTGTATCTGGTCTAGAATCTTTGTACAAAATTTCAGCTCAAAAGCAGTAACTTTGAAAATGCTTAATATTTTTTTATTTCGATGGTTTATTAAATTGAAATCATAACAAACGTGTCACCGCACTACGAGGGTCATTATCCATTATCTGTAGTGTGTCTGTGCGCCTAGTACACGCACATCACGCCAATGCAGCGCCGCGCCGTGATGTCGAAATAAAAAAATAGTAAGCATTTTCAAAGTTAATGCTTTTGAGCTGAAATTTTGTACAGAGATTCTAGACCAGATACACTCGTCAACCCGTTTGTATTGATATACCCTTTCCGTAACACTATATAAGTATAAGGAACACTTTTGCAAAATTTCATGCTTCTAGAGCTAGCATTTTAGGCTGTCCGTCCGTTGTCAGTGAATGAATGAATTAAGGAATTTCATTAAGCTATTGATAACTTTTTGTAGTAGCGTAAGTACGTATACCTTGGAATCCCTTCCTCGCCCAGTCGGGACATGAGTGAGGGCCGTGGGCTGGGCATGACGGGTGGCTGGATCCCTGTGTTGATGCCCGTGATGCGCTGCATATTGAAGTTACGACGCACCTGCCCTCTGGATGCATTGTAAACGTTTAGTTTTATACGAGGCCAGGGTTTAAATACAACACCGAAAAAAAGTCGCATTGATGAATACCTTTAGTTGTATTTTGATAGTTGGCCGCCAGTCACCAGTTATAAATCCACGTGCAATTATTTACCGAGTATAATAATCTAAATGATACACTATGTACAGACGCCAGCACATCAAGCTACCAGAAACTGTTAAATTTTCTTAATCAACTTTGAATCTTATGCTTTAGCGATAAAGTTGAAAATCTCTTTAAATAAATTTGAGAGATTGTAGTAGCTTGATGTACTGGCGTCTGTACTATGTATTCTGCTAGTGTTGTTTCACGGTGAAAACTTAGGTGAAGTGAGGTTTCAATCCGTAGCATGAGGTGGAATGACAGCTCACTTCAACTGACTTTTCACGGTGAGATTTGTATGGAATAGATAGGTTGTTTCTGCAAGCAGTTGCTTGTCAACAATAATTTCTATGTTACGCCCCAAACTGTTGTCATGGGCGTGACTTGACATTCACATGAGGCGTGTTTGTTTGATACTTACAAACCAAATCTATCACAGTTTGCCAAATAGTGATGGGTTTTTTATCTAAACATTTTGGGAATTGATTTTACACCTTTTTGCATAAACGCATCGCATAGTCTTAATATGTATTGGTACACACTGTTAAGGACACCCAGCATAATCAGCCTATACTGTTCCCACTGCTGGGACACAGGCCTCCTCTCTGTGAGAGGGAATGGGCCACATAATCTTCTTCGCGTGGTCAGTTTGGGTTGGTGGATGTCACATATCGTAGAATGTTTGGTGTTGGATATGCCGGTTTCTTCATGATGTTTTCTTTCACCGTTTACCCCAAAATGGAAATAACAGGTATTGAGGTTTTAACCTAAGGCCACATTTGTAGGATTTCGACGAATACTTATTTATTTATTTTACCATTTATGTACACACATATATAAACAGACAAGAAAAAAACAGAACAGAAAAATAGGTACAAAGGTGATGCTTATTTCATAAGAAATCTCTTCCAGCATACCTGCGATAGGACAAGAAATAAAGAGATGTAGACAGCGTGTTAAAGAGTAAAGGAGACAAAAAATACATAAAACCTAAAAAACAATTCACTTAATAAAAATTTTAAAACAACCTAAAATCTAGAAACGTGTACAATTTTTACGAATATTATGATGATAAATATACATTTGCCGAAACCCTGTAAGCGTAGCCCAGGATTAAAATCCCATCTCGCTTCTGCGCTACTATCGGATTGGCCGAAGAAAATAAAATATCGATTAGATTTGTGTGTTGAAATGGTCCCGGTATCAAGTCGTTAGCGAGGTTACCTGACTGGTTTTACCACCCACTAATTACTTCATCATTACACAAAGTGATAGCTATTTAATTTTTAGAATTAGACCTTGTACGGTCAGCATCAAAAGTTGATTAACACTTCAGTTTTTTTAATCTTAGTTATTGAGCAAAATATTTGTTCAAAATTGCATCAGAAAAATTTTTTTTAGAATATATACTCTTGTCTATTATGTGAAAAGCTAAAAATCAGTTTATTGAAAAAAGTTGATGTCAATTTAACAACATGTAAAAATGATAGTGTTAATCGACTTTTGATGCTGACTGTACAAGCACTTTGAAAGGTTAAGAAGTTTATTAGTTTGTCACATAGTTGGGATTGTTCTACTTTTACCCACAAGCGTGTGTGGGACATTGATGGGGAAAAGTGGGACCGTAGGACAAAGTGGAATTTTGACAAAGGAAAATTAAGCTCGCATGAACTATGAGTTCTTTTTTTCCCAATAGCAGCCCCTATTGGGAAAAAAATGTAATTCGACCCACCTAAACCAATTGTGAAGACCCACCAATGTGTCCCACCAGTGGGACACAGTGGCGGGGCATAATGGAATTATCTGATAGTTAGTAGTCAGTTCCAAAGCGTAAATTATTATGGGTGAGAACGACCGCCCAAACCAATCCTGTATTGACTTTCGGATTTTTAGCGGGTGGTGAAAAAAAAACATGCAGTCGAAGTGACCTGTGCGCTGCTACGGACGATGATAACTACAGTACGATCACACTTAAAGGTCCATTCGGGACTACGAATACGGATACATGCTTATCCCATTCAACTATAGTAAGATGTCAACATGCTGCTTTCCATTCACAAAACTACAATTTTGTCAAAAACTTCTATACAGGGTGTTACAGAAAGGGTATATCAATACAAACGGGTTGAAGAGTGTATCTGGTCTGGAATCTCTGTACAAAATTTCAGCTCAAAAACAGTAACTTTGAAAATGCTTAATATTTTTTTATTTCGATAGTTTATTAAATTGAAATCATAACAAACGTGTCACCGCACTACGAGGGTCATTATCCATTATCTGTAGTGTGTCTGTGCGCCTAGTACATGCACATCACGCCGCCGCGCGCCAGTGCAGCGCCGTGATGTCGAAATAAAAAAATATTAAGCATTTTCAAAGTTACTGCTTTTGAGCTGAAATTTTGTACAGAGATTCTAGACCAGATACACTCTTCAACCCGTTTGTATTGATATACCCTTTCTGTAACACCCTGTATACAGGGTCAAGTTAAATTAGTTACGAGAAAATACTGAAGATCGTAGCGTCTTTATATAAGGTCTATCTATTCATATCTGAAGGGGTCATTGTACTCATCATTACGAACAACTTTTACTATGGGACCAAACCTGAAATCGCGAAATAAAATCAGCTGTTCCCTACATTTTGAAGAGTTATGCGAACATAAATGTATGGAACAGCAGCAATTTTATTTCGCGATTTCAGACAGCACTCAGCACTCGTGCAGTGTCACTAAGCTCACCTGCTGTACATCTCTTGCAGTATTCTCTGCTGTTTGACCGTGATAGCCGCCTCCCAGACGTCATTCTGTATACCAGAAAGACACTGAAGAATATTCTAGCGCTTGTTAAAAGTTATCTCTACTTACAGGTCTTAATTCCCTTATTCATGCAATGCGCTGAGAAGACGAATGGACAATTTGACCGCGACGATAGAAAAAAAAATAGTAATCTATGTAATAACGCACATAGCATAGGATATTTCAGGTATAGCATAATCAGCCTATAATGTTCCCACTGCTGGGACACAGGCCTCCTCTCTTCGAGAGGGAGCGGGCTATAATCCACCACGCGGGCCCAAGTGCGAGTTGGTAGATGTGAAATGCCTCCAATGTTTTGGTTCTAGGATATGTCGGTTTCCTCACGAAGTTTTCCTTCACCGTTTTAAGAGAAGTGACGATGAAATTATTTACACAAAGTAAAACGCCTGCCTAGATTGAAGCCCACGACCGCGGGCCACTAGGGGGGACCTCGTAAGTCGAGGCCGTTACCACTAGGCCACAACTGCTCACTATGTAATAACGTACACAGACAAATAGACTGCTGAGATTTCCATTCTATCGTTCACGTTCTATCGTCGCGGACAATTTTCTATCGTTTGCTCAGCGCCTTAGTACCTGTCCTTGTCATTTTCATGTCGACTAAGTGAGATATTATAGCAAAAGACTATTACGTCATTGTATTATAAAAAGGTTTATATGGTCTGTTCCAAAAGTATTTGATGAAAATGTTAACAAAACGTACCCATGGAGATCAATTAGTAATGTCACTTACAAATTGAGTGCTTTGATTTAAGTATTAAGAAATTAGTATTTCTGGTTTTACTTAAACCCGAAATTCTAATTCTAAATTACATTAAAAATGTTTTCATTTGTCAATTATTGAGGTTAACTTATAACCTCAATTGTCATCGATGATTATCAAATTACCATTTAATAACGTTATTAAAACAATAGGTAATTGTTGGAAAAAAATTTAAGATATACAGTTGAAACCTTCTAAATACTAAATGAATGCGTTACAAATTCCCTTTAGTGAGTGATTGCGTCAGAATTTGACCTGAACAGGGTTTGTTTATACTTTCATCAGATACTTTCGGAACAAAGTATAGTTAGCAGTATGACGGCCTGGGGTGTGCTTACCCCGGCGAGGCGGGAGGGTTGCTGCGCGGGCGGCGCGGGCGCCTCGCGCGACGAGCTGGGCCCCGCCGCCGGGGCCTCGCCGTCCCTATTTAAGTGAATGTGAGTCATCGCCCTGCCGACAAACGTACCTCCACTTATTTACATTAACCTAGTTTTATTCATTATGCGTAACGTATTTAGCAATTTGTGGTGCAAATGGGCCTTAAACTAACCACATATTCAAATGTAAGTGTTTTGTGTAGTCCTGCATCGTGCTTTTGAAACTTGCATAATTTAGTGTGTTTTCTAACATACTTAGGCATGGGATTCGTTAATGTATGTGTATAGTAGAGATAAATCTTACAGAGGCTCTCAGCAATTATGGCAATACTGGCTATCAACAGATTTTTTTAAGTTGTTAGAAACATTACAGGGACAGATGAGGTTAGGTTGACTACGTTTACGTCACAATCACGCATACAGCAAAAGCAACCTTAATCATAGAAAAAGAAATAATACCTCGTATAGAAGTGAAAATGGGGGAGTACGCCCGAAGGTAAAGACTACTAAAGAACTATTTCGAACAAAGTGCGTTTGATGTTTTATTGATTAAAAGTATTATGCATTCTGAAACGGTCTTCTTAGTGTGCATACACACTAGCACCACGCGTTAACGGCAGAGGTAACTGCATCCGTCAACACGCGTTGACGCCCGCCGTCAACGCATCGGCGGTTACCGTCGCCAACGTGCCGCTCGTGTAAGGGTCTCCCCACATTTATCGACGCGGAATCGGCTTAAGCTGAGTGCGTATCACCAAACTACTCGACTTATCGCCGAGCTAATAGGCAAACGGCTCGTTTCGCCGTCTGTCGGCGTCGCGACGCGTCGTCCGAGCCGAGCCGATGCGAATGGTATTAGTAACACCTTTATTACGTAGACATAAAGGCTTTTTTGACCGGTGTTAGCCGATTCCTCGTCGATAAATGTGGGGAGAACCTAATTGAGTACGGTGCTCAAACACACGAGCGGCAGGTTGTCGACGGCAGCCGTAAACGTGTCGGTGGCATCCGTAGACGTGACGACGGCTGAAGGGGCCTCTGCCATTGACGCGTTCCGCTCGTGTGTACCTATGCACACTTATGTCGAATTTGAACGTATTCGGTACCGGACTCTAGGTTCTATACGAATTATTTATTTTTCTACGCTACCTCCCTAGCATAAGGAAATATTAGTACCGTTAGTACAAAATGAATCATGATATTCACCAATAAAACCAGTTATGAAAGAGGTGGTAACTCACATAGGGTTCACATTATGCGACAGCCGGTTCATGCGGAAGGTTCGGGTCCGGCGCCGCACGCTGAACCGGCTGGTCGGGTACGTGCCGCCGCCAGATGGAGACGTGTCCCGCGTACTCTTCAAGCTGACGTCGCTGATCGGCTGGATGTCGTGGATGCATGTCCACTGTGTACAAGAAGAGGTGTTTTTACTTTTGTAATATATTTGTGGATTTTTGTTTGGCCATTATACATTAAACAAAACGCGAAATATGAATTCTGACTTCGCAGATGGACATTACTTATTTTATGTGTGACTATACTATGGAAAATTAGGGCATAATTCAACACATTGACTGAATAAAATATTAAGATAGAAAATTACAAACTTACCTCTGATTTGTCATCATGGCTGATATTTCTACTCAAAGCACACCAACCCTGGGGGTGAATCTATAAAAAAATATTATTTGTTATCCACAATACTACAAACTCATATAGATAGGATGAGGTGGTGGTCAATTCATCTGAATGCGTATTATCCACGACTATTGCTTAAGGCGAAAGCGTCAGGGTCATCATCATCTGCTTAGCCTTTTCCCAACTATGCTGGAGTCGGCTTCCAGACTAACCGAATGCAGCTGATTACCAGTATTTTACAGGGAGCGACTGCCTATCTGACCTCCAGCGAAAGAGTCAGGGTAACCCGCGAAATTCAAATTTTCTTACGTTTTTTTTTGTAATTTGCAGGTCAGTATCAATAAAAATACAAATCATCAATACAACTCTTTAAGTTCATATTACCCTATTGAATGACGTTTTCAGGAAATCATGACATCTGAGACCAATTCTAACTCAAGGAGTTATACTGCTGAATCTAATGATTATATTTCTGTAGTCATATTTGTTACGATCGCGAATTCTGTTTTAATCAACATACAATCCGGCCACTGACCTGCAAATTGCAAAAAACGTAAGAAAATTAGTACTTTTCGGCTACCTTAGCGCATCCCCCTTCAGAAAAAAAATCCTTCATGCAACATGCAACCATTGGAAAAATGCTGGTTTAAATCTTTGTTAGCTAGTTTAAACTATCTGTGTAATTATTTGATTATAATTGGTTTTCTGTAAAGTTGGTTTACACTTTACGGACGAAAATTTTACGTGATAACGTCATACGAAAACATTCAGTTAGGAATCATACCCATACACTTCACAAGCCGGACGCTTAGGCCGATCGTGCCTCTCTATCGCTTGTTCCGTGCTCTCGCTTGCACGCTCGGCTCAGGCGGAACGTGACAATGAGTCATGCTTTTTCGTGCGTGCAGCCGGCGTTCATCGATTTATAAGAAGTTATCACGTCAAAAATACTTCACAAAATCTCCATACCTGTAAAGCGCTCACAACTTCAGCATCATTGCCGTCCGGGAAGTCAGAGACGAACTCGACGCGGTTCTGCTTGCGGTTGGCATCGAACAGGTGGTCATACATGGTGGCAATTGGGATACTTTGCTGGCTCATCTGCATCAAGCGGTATAGATTCGGCTGCAATGGAATAATTGGTGAAGTTGAGTGGAAATTCTGCTAAACTCTACTAAAAATTATAAATTCTTTTTTAAAGGGCTTTCACTCAGGTCCAGCAAAGCCAGACAATTTCCTAAGACTACTAAGAAGAATAAGTCGAGAAATCAGACTAACCTTAAATCCATTTAAGTCCTGAGCTAGTGTATTTAAATTCAAGTCGTGTATGAGAATAATAAGTCCGCCCGTCGTGCACATGACCATCTGCTTCGCGTCCGGTGACAGCCGACATCTCATCAAGCTCGACGTATGAAATACTCTTTGGTACACAAGATTGTATTCTGTATATGAGTTGATATCCCATGTGTATATACTGCCGTCTAGCCCCGAAGTGACCAGCAGTTTGTCTTTGACTGAAAATTCTATGTTTTTCACCCATTTGGAGTGGCCTAGTAGAGATCGTATCTTTTTCTTGAGGTTTCGGACATCCCATAGAGCGATTGTCGTGTCGTCTGAACAGGTCGCGAACATGCGTCCGTCAAGGAATCTAAAAGATTTATGAGATTCTTAATGTTAAGGATCCCAACAGAAGAGATGAAAAGAAGCTAGTTCTCTTTTTTTCCATGGATAAATCTTGTTTAGTCTTTTCTTTCTATCTCTCTAAATCAAAAGTCATTTATTCAAATTAGGCTGATAATCAGTACTTTTTGAACGACAACATTAAGTACATAAGGGAGGTCGCCCACTGTGACTTTTTGCAGCGATTCAGTCGCAAAAAAAACCGCGATACAGTCGCTTGGCGTACACATTCGCCCACGTAATTACGATTTTTCATCGCGACTATCGCGATGCAGCATCGATACAGTCGTGCGCCGTAGTGACTACCTGTGGACGCTACAGTTGTAAGATGGACTCGGTCGAGACAAAGTTGGTCGCGTTGTCTTTGTTGCTACTTCTACGGAGGCAACCCCAGCGCAATCGTGGGCAACGTAAATATTGGGTGCACTAATAAAGAAAGGTTACGTGCTGGCCAAGTAACTATCATAATATTATAATACGTCTAGAATAAAATTTCAAAAACTAATAAAGTAGAGGAAAAATTTTGAAAATGTTATACGGTTTGTTATAATAAATATAGTTATAAAAGTTCGAAGACATGTGATGATGTGACATCTGCCAACCCGCACTGGGCCCACGTGGTGGATTACGGCCCACTCCCTCTCACCGAGAGGAGGCCTGTGTCCCAGCAGTGGGAACATTATAGGCTGATTATGATGATGATGATAATTTCATAATCAACTTTTTGCTCTTCTTATAAATGATGTCGCCCGAACGGCCGCGCGTTAGTGGCGATGCTAAATCGATACGATCACGCGTTTGCATCGATGCAGAAGCGATACTGTATTACTATTGAATAGCTTCTGTAGCGCGTTGCGAATGCGACAGACAGCCAAACGTAGTGATGCAGACGTGCACTGACGAAACGCGCTACTGAATCTTTGCAAGTCGCCGTGGGCACAGAATAACTACTAGTACTAACGTACAGAAGATGCACTCCTTTGATCTTGAAGAAAGCCGCTTTTATAATAGCCTACAAAATCATTTCTCCGCCAACGCGTAAGCTAAATTGCGCTTGCTTAATCGCCGCGATTGAGTTGTTATTACTTTGGCTTTGTGTCCTTTCTCGTCCGTAACATACCTACTCCGCTTGACCGAGTACTAGGGCTGTCCGGAAAGAAAAATAAAGTAGGTACGGTACATACTTTTTTATACTTTTATTGTATTTATGAGTTATAGTCTATCTACAGTTTTTTACAATTTCATGTAATGTCACAGAATAAATATACGCGCATTGACGTGGAGTTGCGGACACCAGCTCATATTACCTATTAATACAAGTACCTACCTAATTACTAATTAGGTACATGTAGACGTGCATTTCTTTACCTTTCGATGTCTTTTGGAAGTGAGAAAAACGGGAGGTTCGGATCCTTGTTATTATTAAGAAAATAAACCTATTCTATTTAAGCAGCCGAATACGATGCAATAAGCTTTTGCCGTCATTTCATCGTAAGCGACGAACGGACGACGCACCGTGGCGCGTGGGTATCGAACTAACGTGCGACTCAGCCAGCGCGCGGCAGCTCCTTAGCCCGGCGAGTCGCTAAAATGCGGAGTGCGCCTGGCTTGCCGTGGGCGACCTCCCTAAGACAGTTCCCCAAAACGCCCACCGTTCATAACTTTCTAGTGCTTCAGCAGGGAACAAAAGTAACACAACAAACGACCCTGCAGCACAGCTGTCTGTTATGTTAGAAAAAATGATGAGACCAAAGAAAAAAATGATTTTTTTTCACAAAGCCCATAACATGAATAATGTATTTAATATCTAACATTCTAAACGCCCAAAGCACACAAATAAAGTTTAAAGCAAAGTAATACTTACTTAACACAGTTGACACAGTCAGAGTGTGCTCCATTTACCGAATGTATCCTCTCATGAGTGAGCGGGTCAAATATTTGTACAGACTTCTTTTCACAGGCAGCCACCAATAATGTCCTGAAATATTTAAATTTATTGTTAGACAGTTTTACAGACGTCAATTTAAAATTGTCAAAGCGGCTTGGCTGATTGATTGGTTTTTAGCACACGCACATTCTGGTATGAAATGAAAAAACCACGACCATCAGCAACAAATGTAGGTATATCCAAGACCAATTTTTTTGTACAAAACTTAATCTTTCTTTGACAATTGCCTCATGCAAGTCCAATATTTTTGTTAAATATTGTCAATTAATTTGTTACTTGTTGGAATAAATGGATCTTGCTAGCATCATAAAGGTTTGATGATCCTTGAAAAACTTAACTTGGAATTTTAAGGTTGGCACAGACGACAGTAAAATGCTCAAGCACGTTTCTAGCTGTTAAGTATTCAGTGACAATATTCCTAAAGAAGTTGATTAATAAAATACATGAGCATGCTTGAAAACATACTACAGCAAAACTTTTAAATTCTATTTTAGTTCAATATTTTTTTATTGACGATAAACTGCTACTCTGTCTACTCTGGCCCTTACATATACAGGTTGAAATTGAAAACATGCGACAAATCGAAATGGGAGATTGTACTCATCATTATGAACAACTTTTACTATGGGACCAAACCTGAAATCGCGAAAAAAAAATCTGCTGTTCCCTACATTATTTTATGTTCGCATAACTCGTCAAAATGTGGGGAACTGCTGATTTTTTTTCGCGATTTCAGGTTTGTTCCCATAGTAAAAGTTGTTCATAATAATGAGTATAATCTCCCATTTCGATTTGTCGCATGTTTTCAATTTCACCCTGTATAGTCTGTGAATAAGGGTCAACATAACTAAGTACATTATAAAGTTAAAAAAAAACATACAATTGTAAAATAAATTAATTTTGACAGGCAATAGTATTTTTATCTACAGATGACTTAAAATGAATATAATTTATATCTTTTATCAACAGACTACTGTTGATAAAACATACAATGTTTCATTTATGCCGTGTTCTGAGTTAGGAATGTAATCTATATTATCGATTTGAGAGTGCTTAAACCTAATTTGGTACGAGTTTAAGCATGCTCAAGTCGATAACATCGATTACAGTCCAAACTCGGAATGCACCCTTAAACATAAGAAGTTAACTCTGGCCACCCGTTACTTTTGACAACTCTTTTTTAAGAGGGTAATTAATTTAACTGCAGTGTTTTTACTTTTTAAATGCAGTTTTAATGACGACTGGAGCCAGGAGCAGTCCAACGTGGGTAGCAGCAAATCAAGTTAATATTAGCAGATTATTATTATTTATATCTTGTAAGTATTTGCATATTTTTGGTTTTAGAATGGAATTGAAGCGAAGCCAAAGTCAAGGCCAACATGCGTTGTTCAAACACCGCACACTTACCCTTCCGGGGAAAATTCAAGGTTGAAAACGCCTCCAGTCGGGGGAATCTTGTCTTGTTCGGCGTCCCAACATGCGATGCCTTTCATGCCGCAGTACAAACTCTTCGCGAGCGCATCGCCCTCTCCGATAGAATACTTGTACCCCAGCTCTCTCTGTCTTATGCGATAAGGATTAAATGCTGAATATTTAGCCATGTAAATCGAATTGTCTTTGTTAATGTTACCCATCTTGCAATGTTTATGACACAAATGCTTCACACAATACAAGAAATTATGTACTCGATGTTACATTGACATAAATGCAGTCAGAAACCATAAACGGCATCGTTTTTCACATTAATAGATGATTTTTTAATGTAATAAATAGTGGTAGAACCAAATTAAAATCCACAGCACACTTCACAGACTGAAAACTTCACAAATCACAATTTTTGTTTTTTGACGTTAGACTGGTTAGACAGCTGCGCTTAGTAGTTTCGGGTCGATTTTTTGTTGCCAACTTAAAAATAAGTTAGAAGTTTTAAAAAAATGCTCTGCCTGCTACAAAGTCACGAAACCCTGGCCAAGCAAACACATTGGTTTTGTTTTTGCTTTGGCTGGAGTAGTCGCTCAATTTTCCACTTTTCTAACACGTCTGACCGATTGTATAAGCTATAAAGATATCAAATACTCAACAAAACACCGATCATCATCTCACACCACCTTAGAGTATACAGCATCACCACATCGATTAGTCCTGCTTAGTTACTTTACTCTTTGGTTCTGCTTGCATCATGGACTTATTATATTACCTGCAACGTAATACAGTGTTTGGTGCATCGTTTACCAAATGGAATTGGCCGAAAGGAGAGGTTATTTGCTATCTCCTAAGGCCCAATAACTCATTCCTTGTTACACCGGTTTTTTTTTATTATGACTTTTAAATTTTTATTTAGAATTTTTTCAAATTTCATTTTAATTTTCATGCTTACAACTTGTACACTTGCACTTGTACTTGGTTCTATAAAATTCAAAAATAACTTCACTAATTCGCTAAATGTGTAATCGAGACACATCAGGCTGATATTCGATATTATGGTAAGACTACTAGTTTTCACATAAATAACATGCATGCACACCACTACAATCGAGATAAGACGAAGATGTCGCGAGTGCATACGCAATAGTGGAAGACAATTTAAACAAAATTTGTAATTAGGCACTTATTAACCTTAACACTGCAAATGAACTCTTCTTTCGGCCAATTCCATTTGGCCAACGATGCACCAAACACACTGACCACCCTGTATATTAATAAGTCCTGATGCGAACATTTGATTTTCAGTCGGTCAGTTACTTTTTTTGTGTGATAGGAACACTGTCATTCAGCTGCCATAACTTGACAAATATTGACAATCACCTGACATATATATAGACAATTACCTACTGCTGTAGCCGTATACAAAAGGATTTTGTTATCAAATTTTCTTGTGATTACATCAATAACATACGTGTACCTCTCCCTATTTGTTGCGTCATTAGAATTATCATACTGTCGGTAGTTCCTACCTGTTGTGTTTTTTGTAGAAGATGGCGGAAATAAGTGAAAAGTATAACACAAAATGTCCTGGTGTCAAACGTCTAATGAGAGAGGCCATGGAGTTGGCGGAGGCCACAGAGGAATATTGTGCGCGGCCTTTGGAAGACAACTTGTTCGAGTGGCACTTCACCGTGCAAGGCCCGAAAGGTACAGATTTTGAGGGTGGTATCTACCATGGTAGGATATTGTTGCCCAAAGAATATCCTATGCACCCACCTCACATAATACTTCTGACGCCCAACGGAAGATTCGAAGTTAACAAAAAGATTTGTTTATCCATTTCTGGGCATCACCCAGAGACTTGGCAACCTTCATGGTCAATAAGAACTGCCTTATTGGCTCTGATCGCGTTTATGCCGACTCCTGCTGAAGGGACTATCGGATCGCTCGACTACTCGCCTGCAGAACGCAAGGTGCTCGCCAAGAAATCCGTAACTTGGGTGTGCTCCCAGTGTGGAGAGATTTCAGCTCTGCTGTCATCAACAGCAGCTAAACCAATTACTGATGAAGAAAAGTCAGTGTTGAACCAGATAGCATTCAAAGCAGAGGAGGAGCAGACTGCTAAACCCCCGGCTGAAGAACCTGTTCACGAGCCGGAGCCACAAGTGTTGGAGTCAGTTGAACCAACTAATAGTTTCTTGGATCAGCTGACTGAAATACTGGTTGCCCTACTAGTGGGAGCCATTGGCATTTTCATTTACAGGCGTTGGAATGCACACTATCCCACATCTGAGACAGAGCTGTAACTTTTAACAGATTTTTGATATTAGGGCCTAAGAATAATATTGAAGTATTTGCAAGTGATGACAAATGATGCAATGCATCCTCCTCTTTATTAAGAGATCATAATTCAAATTGGAGTGTTCACTTGAACAAGATTGATCATAATCATACCTACCAAAGTTTTGTTTTTCTGATAAATGATATGATTTTTCAATTGTGCCTTAAGAAGGATGTAATACTTATAAGGCATCCAAATGCCTCTCTAAGAGGAAACAAAATTACATCAGTCCGTTTTTTGATTGCTCATGTATAAATCTTTGACTATACTTTGTTTGTATAATTAATTTATTATTAAATATCAGGAGGCATGATGTTGTGAAATGAATAAATACAACATTTCAAGTTACATAGTAACTCTGAATATATGCATGTAATTAATTTGTGTGAAATAAAACTTGATGTCAACACTATTCTTTCTTGCCAAATATTGCAAAAAATGAACTTTAGACCTTGTGATCTCTGAAACGGTGACCTACTTTTACATAAACATTATTATGAATGGAAAAATAACATACCGCCTGTCTCCGTGTTTTGTAAAGTATGGTCACAGGGGACATGTGATTAAAATTCTTTGAGGTATGAGAAAAGTCGACTTGCTTTGGCAAATGCCAAATTGTATTTTCAAGTGTTCTTCTATACTAGTACAACCTAGACTTTTTAAAATGTCTTTTGTTCATATTTAAACAATTTTTACAAAATGTTTATGGCACTGGTAGAACACTTGATTCTTTGATACAGCGAATATAATGACTAACATCTTAACACTGTTATTAAAATTTGTAAAATATAAATGTTTATATGATCTTTATTATATCTAAGAATTCTTCTTGATTACTATAACTAAATTATTGTTTTGTAAATTAATATTGCACCATCTTGTGGATAGTATCTAGTACACTAGTATTGAGTACAGGTTTCTGACCTGTACTGGTTACATTCCAAGAGCTTAGCTGTCATTACAATAATCTTTTGGAATCAACATTGTATTAATACATAAGTTTTTGTTATGTAAAATTATTGTAGTGATAAGTTTTATGTATGTATATTTTAATTAATGTGTGTAAATTAGTTGTAACATTGCTTTCAGAATACTGTGTTGCATTGTTTGACTAACATAAACTTTGTAAATTCACTACAGAAATGGTGTAATTATTTGCAAGCCCCAACAACCATTATTATTCTTCACAGGAAGTAAAGGAAGGTGAAGGTAAGGTTGCCTGTTTTGACAGTGATTACTAATTTTTCGAAGGGCGTCGTTAGCTTAGCAAGGCTATTTGCTTATTAGTCCAGTCATATAAAACATCATAGGTCACAAAAAATTACAATGTACTGATTTTGCAGCTTGGAAAGACCTGTGCACAGGTCTTTTGAAGCTACAAACTTGGGTTTTACACCAATCCTAAGAACATCCCAAAAAATCAGTTAAGTGCAATTTCTTGTAACCTATTAGGTTCTCAATTTGTCTGCATCTATACTTTTTGGTGTCTATGGTGACTGGCCTACATTGTGTGATTCGAGTGCATGTAATGGTAGGGTGGTATGATATCACTTTTAGTCAAAAATAAAACATCATTTGACATTAAATTTATTTATTAAGACATTATACTGAGATACATCTAGAAAATAGCTTACAAAGTAAGAAGTATTTGGGTGCTGTTAATCCCTTCACCACTGTGCGTTCTGCCAGTTTACACTGGGTTAGAAAGGTGACAAAAGTGTGGTGTTTATAATATTATTAAATTAAATCTGCCACATTCATGGGCATCTCATCAATTTGCGTGGAGTAGTACTGTTCAATGTCTCTCAGGATCCTGATGTCATCTGACTTGACGAAGTTGATGGCCACACCCTTGCGTCCAAAACGGCCTGACCTGCCGATCCTGTGGATGTACAACTCACGGTTGTTGGGCAGATCGTAGTTGATGACTAGGGATACTTGCTGCACGTCGATACCTCTTGCCCAAACGTCAGTTGTGATAAGGACACGGCTGAAACATTAGATTATTTATATTTACTTCATGTTGCAGTTTGTAACAGTAATAACATTTGAGTGCTAATGACATCAATAAAATCGCAGCTCAACAATTCTTTGGTTGACCAGCAAAGGTATTCACCACCATCCCCAGGCTATCGTATCGAAAATGACACATTTCGATAAACTGATTTGTTTGCCTACAGTAGACGGCTTTCGGAAGAATAAAGGTCGCCTATTTGATTTAATCTGACAAAATTTTCGTGTTTTGGACTTGTGAACAGCAGCGTTTAGAGAGGACTCCTACGATAACGTTGGTTGATGTTCGATACGGTACGGAAACGTATCGAGTGGTTGTGATAGCTATGCAGTTACGTCATCGGGAATAACAAGCAGTTACACACGAATGTTCGACTAATGACGCCTGCAGATTACAGTTAACTTGCGAGTTCCATAAAATAATTAAAATATTTAACACATTTCTACATACCTAGGTCAAATAAAAAAAAATCAGAGATCTACGTAATTTAATTTAGGTTCTCTATTGTGTTCCCTAACTTTTTTATCCATAATCTAAAGTGCCATATTATTTTTGTCTTGCCCATAACTTGCCCGAACTTAATGACACATAATATCATCACATGCCATAAAATTGAAATCCTCAAATACAATATGCCCGAAGTTTGTATTTAAATTTTTTTTACGCGGGTAAAACCCGGGGGCGCAGATAGTTATATACCGTCAAACGGGGTGAATAGAGATGCAGGGGTGAATCGGGACAAAACTTTAAAAGGATTTTAACAATTAAAATAATATAGTTTGTTGTCAATAAGGCACGTAATCGTTAATTAAATTACAGTAAACACATTAGGGTCCTTTTTGGCCACAAACTATATTAATTGTTAAAACCCCTTTTAAAGTTTTGTCCCGATTCACCCCTGCATCCCTATTCACCCCGTTTGCCGGTAATACAAATAGCTGCGCCCCGCGGTTTCACCCCCGTAAAACTCGATCCCGTGGGAATATCGGGATAAAAAGTAGCCTATATGTTAATCCAGGGTGTCAGCTACCCCCAAATAAGATTTTACCAAAATTGGTCTAGCCGTTTGCGCGTGAAAAAGTAACAAACATATAAACACACACAAACTTTCGGCTTTATAATATTAGTGTGATACTTAGGACATACGACTATTTCATGCAAAATTAGGAGATTCAATTATTATAGTACTCTATATTATGATATGTAAAACAAAATTTCAATTTTTTAACATTATATAGCAATGTGTTGTGTATGGATAATGATTTTCGGACAAACAATTTAAGGAGAAGAAAGGGAGTACCAAACCAACTCCTAGTACTATTAATTAACCAAGTTTGATAAAGGAACAATTAGTCTAATTGACAGTTTTTGAGCAACTAATGACTAATGTTTGTAATCTATTTAAATAAAAATTAAATGCCGATTTGGTAACTTGAGAACTGTTGGACCTTTGTAGATGTTTGTAGTAGTCCGAATTTGGTTTTTATGGAAATAAAAATTGTAAAGTTGCCCAGAATATTCAGGAAAAAAATTAAATTTGCTTTTTTCTATGGGATTATTGCATGAACTTGAGACCATATTGAAATTTTGACAGGACAAAGTCTATTGGGTCAGCTAGAGTATAACAATATAAGCTGCATACTGGTGGCGCGACTGGTAGTGCGGAATGTGACAAGCGCATAGCTAGCCGCACTTCACTTCCTATCCTACTAGACCGTCGCAGTTGGTATTGATGTTTTATTGATACAAGCATAGTGACCTGCCTGCAAAGTTCTTTGTGGTCTCAAATCATTTATAAAATTAAGCTGAGGTTTGATATTTTTATCCCAGAACCATTCTAGTTACTGTCCACTAGCTAATAGCACTTAATCACCCCACGACGCATCCCCGCGCAGGGTCGGTTTCCTGTTGCACATACAAACTGAGCTATTTGTATTCAACACTAAAAACCGCAGCTCAGTGCTCCGTCACATGACACATCGCAGTGCAGTGTGATCCTAAGGTGAATCGGAACCCAAATCCCCGCACGGAAGCGCGTTTTAATTGAATTAGTATGTAAAAGTCACGCACCCCATTGTGTGGTGTCGTGTGATCCGCCTAACTCAATTAGAATAAAAAATTATACCTTTGTTTTGTGTTTGTTGTAAAAAAATATACCTTTGTCCAGAGCGGAACTCCTTCATAATGTTGTCTCTTTCCTTTTGTGGCATGTCACCATGCATTGAGCTGACTGTGAAGTTAGCTTCTTGCATCTTCTGTGTGAGCCAGTCCACCTTTCTCTTAGTGTTGCAGAAGATGACTGCCTGGGTGATGGTCAATGTGTCATAGAGGTCACAAAGAGTGTCAAACTTCCACTCCTCACGCTCCACTGCTACAAAGAATTGCTTGATTCCTTCTAGTGTCAACTCGTCACTGTGAACATTATTTGTATTTTGTTGTAATTTATGCAGTCACTCATAATAAATAATGTTTTCTAGTTCAAATAACGGATAGCCTGGTAATTAAAATAGTTGTTTATAATAATAAAATTTTGTTCACTCCAATATTTTATTTGGAATACATACCGTTTTACCAAAATTCTAATAGGGTCTGTCATGAATTTGGAAGTCATTTCCAGGATCTCATGCGGCAGTGTGGCAGAAATGAGCACAACTTGTGTGGCAGGGGGCAGATAGCGATATACATCATAGATCTGCTCTTTGAAACCCTTGTTTAACATCTCATCAGCCTCGTCAAGTACCAGCATTTTAATGGACCTTGTACGTAGTACACGTCTCCGGATCATGTCTGCAAAATTATTTCAAATAATGGTTAAGAGCTTTTATATTCATTTGACATCATGTAACAGAAATTTTGTCCTTTTTAGCATGATGATCAATGTCATTGCTAAAAAAATATCAACTTAAACAATGACAATGGCAAAATTGTAAGACACTCATCGATGGAGCTATAGCCAAATTACTTATACAAGGTGTTGACATAAACATTAGTATGGGCCTTGGCCCAGCAGTGTTACAGACTAATAATTTAATAATAATAATTTATTTAATAAAAATGTTTACAAAAAGGTGTAAATTTAGCCAAAAGTAGCAAATTGTCCATACAATTATAGTGTCTAAAAATAAACTAAAACTAAAATATGCTTTATTATAGTTGCAAGTAGTGATGGTTCGGAATTATTGTGTTAGGTAGCGACCCGCCCGAACTAGGTTTATTCAAACCTGTGTTTCAGGCCATCACTTTACATTTTAATTAAATTGGAGCGTTAATTTTTAAACGAAACTGATATAAAAATAATTCATTAATAATAAAGACTGATGGTGAAAACAACATACCATTTTCATGCTTTTCTACATACAACTAAACGAACTTACCAAACACTCTGCCAGGAGTTCCTGACACAACATGCTGACCATAGTCCAGCTTCCTGATGTCTTCACCAAGGTTTGTGCCACCAATGCACGCATGACACTGTACATTCATGAAGTCGCCCAAGGCAAGTATCACTTTTTGGATCTGAGTGGCCAACTCGCGGGTAGGCGACAAGATTAGAACTTGAGTTTCACGTAGTGTGGTGTCCAAAGACTGCAGAATGGAAATTGAAAACGTCGCAGTTTTACCGGTACCAGACTGTGCTTGAGCTATCACGTCTCTGCCTTTAACTATAGGCAGTATACTTCTCTGTTGGATTGCGGACGGCTTCTCGAAACCTGAAAAAATGTGAAAGTGGGTGATGTATTGCCGCGTCAAAAAGAATGAAAAACTGAACTTATATTTCAGCAGTTCGAGCCTGATATCTTATGTTTATACGTACCATAGGTGTATATCCCTCGTAGTAACTCGTCTCGTAATCCCATTGAATCAAAAGTTGGGATAACTTCCACATCTTCGCTTGTGTCGAATTCAACATTCGACAAATCTTCCGATATTATTTTTCTATTATAAGAAACTTCTGATGTAGTCATCTTGCTTCACAGTTATCTTAATGATGTGGCTGAACTTTTTTTAAGGAAGGTACAAGAATCACCAAAATATTTTGAAGAAAATCAACGAGGTTGGACTTGATTCATACTCGCTAAGTTGCCACTCGGTGAAGCAAACAACAAAGTACGGTGTGTCAGTCAATTTCTATTTTGCCTCTCTTTCATATTACATATGAACAAAAGAGAGACGTATATAAAATTGATACGAAAATATGAAACAAAAATATTGAACACCAATATGGCCGCCAAGATGGCCGCTATTAGTGCGTAGTTCACAGACTATAAGCATTTTTGAAGTGAAACTTCTTTAGGCGCGCTTGACTTGGGGAGTAAACTGGCGAATGCGTTACGAAAACGTGTGATCGCGAGTAGGGAAGGTACGTAAAAAATAGCTGGAAATACCGTGTAAAAACCCGGTCCCGGTCGCATGAATATGCGACTGGGTTTTTACACCAGGTATTTGCTTCCAAGTACGCACACCGGACTCAAAATACTTGCAAGACTATTAAGTATCTTATACGGCTACTCGCTCAAATACGTAGGTACTCAACCGCGTTAGTTTTCGCAAATGCGATCATGCTCCTTTTGGAACAATTTCGTATGCAAGTACATATTTTTTACCGACTTCACAAAAAGGAGGAGGTACTATGTTCGGCTGTTTATATGTTTTTTTTTTTGCATGTTTGTTCATCGAATACTCCGCCAATTGTCGACGGATTTTCAAAATTATTTTTTTGTTCCAAAGTAGATAGTTTTGAGGTGGTCCCACTGTCACCAAGTTAGGATCTGATGATGGGATCTTAGAGTAATCGAGGGCAACCTTTAAATTTTATAGGCTCACTTATTGTTTTTCGCATATTTTACGAAGTATCTTGTGTATTTGCGTATGGTTGTCACCATCTCAGGTAGCTGGGCTGATGATGGAAGTTACAACTCCTTAACAGTAAGAAGTTACTCGAACAGGCAAGGACTGTTTTAGTCAATTGTTTTGATGTTTGATAGGGCATTTGCCACATTTGGTCTCATGATCATCAAGTCATGACCTGATGCTGCAGTCAGGATAGTCTGCAGAGTACCTAACTCCTCGACAACTAACAGCAGATATATCGTGTTAAGGCTCATTGAAAAGGGCTCGATGTGTGGATAAACGTACTGTTAATAAGGAACACCAAAGTACATAAAGACCTGATGCTGAAGCCAGGAGCATTAGAAAAAGTACCAACCTTGAAATTACAGCACCGTAGTCGTGTTTGGGCTCATTTTAAACAGGACTAAATTTTAAGTTCAATGCAATGTTGACAAGTCTGGCCTGATGCTGCAGCCAGGATTATCAGCATCTAGTCTAAAAACATCAGGGCAGGATTTGATGATGGGATTCTGGAGAAATCGAAGGAACTCTTCAAATATTATAGGCACACCTATAGCGATTTGGGTATTTTTTATAGTAACTCGTGCATTTGCTCTCGGAAAGCACTATTTGGTGATGTGGAACTGATGATGAAGACCACAGATGGCCACCGGAACTACTCAATAATATTTAAGTATTTCACGGGTTGCGATTCGATTACTTTAATATGGTTGCTAAGCAATTTATGCTCGTCACAATGTGAATGGTGATACGGAGCTGATGGTGGATCTGGAGAACTCCTCAACAATTAACTTCCCTGTATCGGGAAAAGCAATATTTTGTTTGTAAAAGGCGATGATCACTAGGCTATTGTAACTTAGATAAATTATAAGCAGACCCACTAAAAAGCGTGAAATAAAAACTTTTTAAGAAAAAAAAAACCGACTCAAAAAAACTACAAAGTGAAAAATATCTTTAATTTCGGAAGTCGGTGGCAAAAAACTAAAATAAAGATCCAAAGACACCGACTTCCGAAATTAAAGTTATTTTTCACTTTGTAAAGTTTTTTTTGGAAGTCGGTTTTTTTTTTCTTAAAAAGTTTTTTTTTACTTTAATGGTTTGCAAGTATTTATTTGTAAACGCGATTTTGCTCCTTATTTATTCGAAGTCATTGATCAATTTCCTATGCAAGTAGTTTTACTTCCAACGGGGCTTTTGAATACGCGATTGTATTTCTTATCTGTATGAAGTTATGGATCAGTTTTCTATGCAGATAGAAAATACTTGAAAGTATCTCGCTCCGTCGTGCCTCGACGCTCGAGTACGTAGGTACTCAAATAGTTCAACAACCGCGTTTGTTTTCGCAAATGCGATCATACTCCTTATCAGTAAGAGCACAGAATACTTAATAGTACTACGTACAGAAAGGACACTCCCTTCCTCGCCCTCATATCAGATACCGCACCTCACCCCGCACTTCGAGGTATTCGTCGCCGACTCTTTAGCAAGGGCGCTCGCGAACCGCAGCGCTGTATTGCTGACACACAATTATGCGATTTAAAAGTTTTATTTGAGTTTTAATCACAATGGTTGGATATTGTGATGCTTTTCCGAATTCGTATTTACGTATACTGTTTGTATGATTTCGCATTTTTAATAACATGCGATTTAATAACCCATTATTTACAGATAAGTCATTTAAACTAAACTATTTTAGTGTTTTTATTTCATTACGAACCCGACTATATAAATAAACAATTGAACTACATGGTCACTTCATAATAATGCACACGTTCGGGCAGCGCCGCCGCCGACGTCGTTCGGTTCCCCGACACAAATTGCTTTTCGCGCCATTTTTTTTTACGCTACTAGATTTCACGCACACATTTGCACGTATACAAACGTCATTTGTTTATGTAGTAGTAATAGGTAATTATTTTGCGAGCGTTGTATGGAGTGTCCGAGGTGTGGTAAGAGTCTACGGAACAATTTCGTATGCAAGTATTTTTACTTTAATGGTTTGTAAAAGTATTTATTTGCAAACGCGATTGTGCTCCTTATTTATAGGAATTCACGGATCAATTTCCTATGCAAGTACTTTTTACTTCCAACAGGGCTTTTGTTTGATTACGCGATTGTACTTCTTATTTGTATGAAGTTATGGATCAGTTTTCGATAGAGATAGAAAATACTTGAAAGTATCTCGAGCCCTGGTTTTAGGCCCTGGTTTCTTAAGGTGGACGTACTTGGAAGCCCTGGTACTCGATTTTGCAAGTACGACCCATGTCTAAGGGCTACGGGCGAGGCGAACGGGAGTTGAGTGGGGGATATAAGCAAGAGAAAGCAGTGCGCGCGCACATTTTCTTTCTCTCTTCCTCTCATAGCCAAATACGTTTGAAGTTTCACTTCAGTCGTGTGGTCATAAGCACACTCGGTTTTTTTTTTAAATTATTTTAATGGCCTGGTTGCTGGGACCTTTTAGCCAAGTCTTTATTCAGATTATAAGCATACCATACCACAGCAACAGATAAACGAAAAAAGTGATGGAAAGGATTATTCCAAACTTCATCGACTCACTTTACAATCGCCTTTTTTGTTTGAATTTTTCGAGTTGCAGTTTAATTTCGCAAGAAAATCTCAATATTTATGAAATGTTGATTGATGACAATTCCAGGAAACATACATATGAGCATCATTACTTATATTTTTACTCTCACTGAAATAAATTATAGTTCAATAATAAATAAGACCTTGCGGTGTGAAGGATGTTGACTATGACTTGTTGACCGTGCAGCAAATCAGCAATAACAAAACGCATTTAAGAACGCATTCGGATTCGGACCATTCAGATTTCGAGTTTATTTGTGGTCAAAAGAACGATCATATTTGATTTTGAACGAATCAAAATGGATGCTGGGTGTGAATGAACTATGTACTGAAAAACGAACAGCTTTTTATCGAGTTGTGTCGTGGGCCCGATTATAATTGGGAATCCGGCGTCGCGATTTTGTTTAGCCATTATTTAAACAGTGAGAAACGTAAAGTGTTATAGGAAACAGGATTGACCGTAATATTGTACAATTGAGAAGTCACCGTGTCGGTAATGTGTTTATACGAAAGATTCGGTGGAGCCCACAATCCGCAGGTGGCATTAGGATGAGGACTTTGACGGATATATTGTATGTTGATCAGAATTCGCGAGTGTTTGATGCGTCGGTGTTCCCCAATCTCGGTGCGACATGGCGAGACGGTTCGGACTAAAGTGTCGCTCGCGTGATGTATGAGCGGTCAGACATGAAATGCATATACAGGAAGGAACAAACACAACTCTGACAACATGTACCAAAATGACAGAGGAAGTAGACAGAAGACATGGCGTGAATGGTAACAGCAGTAGTAAGGGTGCTAGTGAGGATGCTCCTGTGAACAGTTCTGCTCTCACTGCTACTGGAGGGAGGCTAAAGTTTTTCAAAGGTGGGTGTCATTATGTCACATTGTGATGTGCACTCTGTGCAGTGCTACTAAATATATGGGAAGACTCCCAACGATTAGGTAGTTAGATATTAATTGTGGCAACCGTTGGGCCAGTTAGTGTGTTAAGAAAAACTAGAAAGTCATTCATGCTCTGATAAGCCTACATAAGCACATTTGACCGAGCCGTTGCCAATTGTCTTGAGCACAGCTTCTGTACTATTGTTGTGAGTTTCGTAAGGAGCTGTGGCCACCCTAGCGGAAACAAACAACTATTTGATAATGTCTTGGTGAATTACTATTATTTGCATCAGTTAATGTGAAGTGTGCTTGTGAAAACATAGTATGTAATGGAATGTTATTGCTATTATTGTAAACTAAATTTAAAAAATAGTAATTGTGTTGTACACCTGCGTCACACGTGAATAAGAAATTTCTTACAAATTCTTATTTGACAGGTATTAGTGTCAAAATAACTTGTTTTTATTACTATACAACATGGTATGCAAACATGCATGTTTGGAAAGATTTAGTTAGTAATTTTTACAGCATTCATTATGCAAATGTATTATAAAATTAGGTTTTGTTACATTCCACAAAAGAATTCAGACATTTTGTACATAATATTGAGATCTAGTTGGTGAAACAAGTAACTCATAGGTAAACAACGTTCATCTTATTATGGTGTGGTTACTTCATTATAACTTGAGTTAAATTTCTTACACTTGTGAGTGAATGTCATTGTTGATCAATATCAATTTCACATAAGTCAGACACACAGGTGGTGTATCAGCAAGTGAAAATACAAAATTCTATCACTTAACAAATATGACAACATATACAAACATTCCTTTAGACAGATTTATGTGTCAACAATCTACACATTTTTGTTGATTGACCTTTGTGTTGTCCTGTTCCTTGTGTTTACCAATATTCCCTATACATGATGCTAATTAAACATCTAGCTAGTTTTAAATAGCTTAACAAAATATAGGTCAACAATAGTTTCTTACACAAATACTTATTATCATGATACAATTACATGGTTGGTTATCAATGTGTACATTCTTAATAGAACAGCAATTGATGATTATTTTTATCATGTAAGTGGCTGATGTGGTTAGCACTTGTGAGCCTGAAATAGATTTACTTAAACTGTTGATTATTTTGATCTTATCAGGGATTAGAGGATTTACTAAAGTGCTTGCTCATTAAGAGAAACAATTAGATAGGTTTATTTAAGCAATAATATATTATTCTGTTTTAATTATAATTTTTCATGCAATGGAATAATGGTATAGGGCAGCAATTTTTTTCTATTTGAATTGCTGTTGAGAGAAATCTCAACAGCAATTCAAAAATTCAAATAGAAAAAAATATATTATGAGGCCTTTAGAAATAAAGGCCTCAAACATGTACACAAAAGAAAAAATAGATTATTATTTCCCCATGTAGGTATCTGACAATAATGTGTGGGAGCAACAAGCGGCATCAAAGTATGTATGTGTTGTATTTGCAGATGGAAAGTTTATTCTGGAGCTGGTGCGCGGGTGCGCGCGAGAGGGCGAGCGCGCAGGCTGGGTGTCGGTGCCGCGCAAGACGTTCTGGCCGCCCGCCGCCGCGCCGCCCACGCCGCCCGCGGCCGCGCACCCGCCCTCCGCCTCGCTGTCCGTCTCCGACGACAACAGCTCCGTGCAGTCCTCGCCCTGGCAGCGCGACCACTGCTGGAAGCAGACTGCCCCGCGAAGAAACATTTCCAAAGAGTTAGCCATGTACTATTGCCGACCGAGCACGCTGCACACCGCCGCTATCGAGATGGCCAGCCGGCTCAAGCGGAGGAGACCGTACGACACCACCCACCTGGATGGAATGGTCAACGGTAGCAATTCCAGGAGAACTCTGACTAATGGAGTGTGCGATAAAAAGAACGGCGACGTCGGCTCCCCAGAGAACAGGGGCTGTCGGAGCGAGGACGTCGTCGACGGCACCGCTCCCAAAGCGAAGCCCAACTCGGATGACGATCGATGGACAGAATATGATCGAGAGAAATACTATCATATGAAACTAAAGAAACCGTATCAGTATCGTAAGTTAAGGGTCTATAAAAAGACGAAATCGGCGATAAGGCGTAAGGAGTTGACCAAAACGATAAACAAGCTTCGAGAGAGAATTTCCTCGCTGCCTGCGCCCGTCAACGCGAAGTTAGCGAACTGCAGGCAAGAGCATATGATGGTCTCACCGAGGAAGCGAATTCTCCGAGAGTTGGAGCGAGTGAGTCTCGAGGACCAGGGGATGAAGCGTCGCGCGAAGACCGTGCCCGCGCTGAGCACGGCCTCGTACCCGCCGTCGCCGGGCCCTAGCCACACCGCGCACAAACCAGCCGTCGAGACGCCCATACGGTCGCACAACGGCACAGCGCCGCGGAAAGAGGCGCCAAGTCACGTTTCTAAGAACGTCAGCAGTTACAGTATCCACTCGCTGCTAAGCATGCCAGACGACAGCCCCACAAGGAGGTCTCCGGAAGCGAAGCGGTCGCCGCACTCGCACCCGCCGTCACTGAAGACCGAGTCACCGTCGAGCGTGAACTCGCCGGACTTGAGCCCTAGCCCTGACAACTACCGCTACAGGTACTCGGCGCTGATGGGCTCGCCGGGGCCGGGCGGGCTGGCGCGCGACTCGCCCACGCCGCCGCTGGAGCTGGCGCGGTACCGGGCGCCGTACCCGCCGCCCACGTCGCCGTACGGCGTGCGCCAGTGGGGCGGCGGCGCGGGCGCGCAGTATCGCGGCTCGCCGGCGCGCGACGAGTGGGGTCGCGACGTGGCCTACATGTACCCGTACTCGTACATGGGTGCGCACCTCTACCGCACGCCACCGCCGCCGCTCTGGATGCAGTACCCGATGTCGCCCGGAGTGCCGCCCGGACCTTGGGCGCCACTCGCGATGCCGCTCCCTAACGACCACATACCTAAGGATGAACCCACTTCAGGTGAGTCACGTTCATAATCAAAGATGACATGCCAACATTAAAATAGTAAGTAGTTCATAAATCGTTGTATGAAAAAGACTACTTTTAAATTCCATTTCATAGTCAGTCAGTTGAATACACGACCTACTCTTGATAATGCATTTTGCCTCTGTTTTTGACTCGAGCGTATGAAGGAGGTAATTATATTGTAAGCTTTGCTCGTCCCTTCAGTACAAAGAGCAGAAATATATGAACACAGGAATATACCTGTTGCCCACCATAACGATGTTATTTATATTTCCAGATTTGCCGCTCAATTTGTCGAAACACTGAGATTCAATGGCACTGGCGCAAGTCTGACACGTGAGACTGAACACACAAACAAACATTGTTTTAATAAATTCGGTCAATTTCGCTCCGTCGTGCGTGACACGTACACGTCGTACACCGGGTCCCGCCATGTCATGTGCTACCTTTCACGTGCGTTATACATGTATAATGAAAACGCGATCTAAGACTTAAAAATTAATATGTAGCATATAAGCGAAACAGCAATATTCATGGTTTATATGAAGTATAATAATGATACACGTGGAAGACAAGTGATAGGTATACTTGTGGTGTCATGTCGTCAATAAAATTGTCTTATGAACATTCCACTGTCACACTTAACGATTGGCGCATGCAAAAGTCCAAAAACTAGATCCCACCTAACCCAGCGCTTGTGATCGCGCTGATGCGATTATGTATTTTATATATTGTAACTGTAGCAAATATCTTTTGCAGGCTTGCAAAAATATTTTTGTATAGATTGTCGTTTTCCGACGGAGCACTCTGTTCGGGGATCTATTTACAAACTAATGTATATTACACTGAAATATTATATTTTAGTATAGATGTATGTATGCAGAGTCATGTGTGTATTTTCATACGAAATATTTGTACTGCGAGTTGAATATTTTAATATTGGCTATTATTTTAGGGTAAGATTCTAAGATGATCTAAATAAACAAAATACAGTTATCAATTGTTAAATTCAGTGCCTTGAAAGAAATAAAGATATTAAGATCATATTTAATTGTAAACGAAAAGTATTACGAGAAATCCTGGCTTCGTCCAAATTAACAACATTACATTACACATAGGTACTGCTTATATTCATATAAATAAAATTTTATACAATATAATATTTCTAAATGTTGCTCCTGTTCCTTGTTCATTTGCAAAATTCCATATGTTTATGTTCGATCTCATTATTTAATTTAGAAAATAAAATGAGGTAAAGACTACAGTTTTGGGAACAAATTTGGATGTGTGTTTATGTAACATGTATAAAAATAAGAGACATTGTATATAATTTGTGAATGGTGTATTATTGATGGAAGTTCGGGGCGTAGATATATCAGAGCATTAATCGTTTACGACTTATCAGTAAGGAGTTTATTACCTTCAAATAATTATTGTAATTGTACAGTATTTTTATAACGAGTATTTTATGTTGTTTACGCTGATGACGGGAGTCTGTCTTGTAGTGGGTGTATCGAGGAGCAGCTGTCGCGCTCCTGCAGGCTTTGAGATTAAAACGTAGAGCTAGATTTACTGCAATTTTAGTTGAAGTATGGGGTTATGTATTATAAGAACAGTTAAATGACGGTAAGGGACTGACTTCTGATGTAATATTATCATTAATGGAACTGTATAAAATAGTTATATAACCGAAGGCCTACTGTAACGATTGTGTTGTCCTCCAACTAAGTTGACTTAGTGTAAATGTAGCTATAATACATCCTGCTCAATTTAACTCTTGAGTAAATATAGGGAACAACTTTATTTCAATGTTGTGGTGCGCGCAGGAGGAAGCTGTGTTTTTTATATTTTTTGTGTCGTTATTATGAAAAAGAAATTGGGTATATGCAATCCACTAGTCCATTATGTTAAACTCCAATATCTTTCTTCGTGGGTTGCATATACTCGACAGTGGGAATATTACTCCTTATTTCTCGTTGCAATAAAAAGAGATCATATTGAAGAATGTAGTGATGCCATTTTTATATGAATGCATCTTGTCCATAACCTCATATCTTTTTGCAGTGACATGATCCCAAAGAATAATAAATACTTACTACCTTACATAGTGCTTCCACAAGACTTATGAATAGGCACCGAAAATTTTCATTAAAACAGGTGACCTGTTTTAAATAATCGTTTAAGACTTTTCTCCTTTCTTTGAAGAAAGAAGTAAGGTAGATTCTCGTAAAAAAAAAAATATTGTTTACTATATCCGGTGGCTAAATTAAATCGTTTGCTTACCATCGGCATTGTTAGGTACTAAGAACGTAAGAAGTACATTTGAGTGCCATTTGACAACGCGACAACTTTATTGAGGACTTTCACTTTTGTGCTAAAGTGATAACTTCGCTGCTGGATTTATTAATGCTATATAAAAATAATTTCTCAGCTATCTGCTAGCGCCTGTTGCTAGAACCATGATGGTGCATTTCCTCATTAGGGTTGTCGGTCACAAGCTTTTATTTAAGTATATTTTATGTGGGTAATATAGAAAATGCAGACTTCTCCGAACTACAACATTGTTTTACCGCTGTTTTATAAATGCTAAAATATTTTTCTACGCGACGATATAACACAAACTTGAAGTATGTGATAGTGCTTTCAA
The DNA here is from genome assembly GCA_947508005.1 of Amphipoea lucens. Classification (NCBI taxonomy): domain Eukaryota; kingdom Metazoa; phylum Arthropoda; class Insecta; order Lepidoptera; family Noctuidae; genus Amphipoea; species Amphipoea lucens. The sequence goes on along the minus strand of OX382373.1, from coordinate 5,689,386 downwards.
AATAAGTGAGACGCGATCATGCAGGTGTCTTAAAATCCCCCTAAAATCATATTTATCATACCGAGAAATAGTTATTATCCATTTATATTAAGATGTAGTTATTACTCGAATAAATATAACTTTTTAAAATTATGTCTTTTCTTTACTTGCCCTGTCCACCATGCAAGCAAAACTTAAATAGGTAGGTACATAGTTTATTGTTTTATTTTATAATATTAATAAGAGTTATAGATTTTTACATGACAATGCCCCTTGAGAATGTTCTCGTGGTAAGTTTCAACTCAAAAAAGAGGATTCTTCTTCCATACGAAATCCTTCGACGTCGAATTTCCAAAAACTCCTTATTGCTTGCTTATAAAAGGAAGGAACCATATTCACGACCCTATAGTCCCAGTAGCTTAGGCTGTGGGCTGATATGTCAGTCAGTTTCTCCTCTTTACCCGACTACGGCAAAGCTAAAGGAGAACGTTTTAATTTCTAAACTTCCGGCGGTAAATCTTCCCTTTTTTTTGTTTCAATTTATGTCGCTAATATTGACTTTGAAGTTGTTCGCTACCAGAACCGTAGGTACCCTAATTAGTTACCTACCCTTCAAATTGATTCAGATTGTGGTTGATATACAGGGTGAAATTAAATTCGTGGGCATCCTTTCAAGAGGGGACTAAACCTAAAATCGCGAAAAAAAATCAGCTGTTCCTATGTTCACATAACTCGTCAAAATGTATGGAAGATCTGATTTTTTTTTCGCGATTTCAGTCTTGGTCCCATAGTATAAGTTGTTCATAATGATGATTACAATGACCCCTTAAAAGGATGCCCATGAATTCAATTTCACCCTGTATAGTGCGTTACGCAATTAGGGTTAGACCGCCGACCATTACCACTGTTTTATCCAGATAATATAATAAAGCTGTTTTATAAACTCCGACGTAGACTTTACGGTTTTCGTCGTTCTGTCTGTCTGTGGCATTGTAACTCTCAAACGGATGGACCCATTTCAATGCGGTTTTTTATTAGAAGGCTATTCGGGTGGATCTTAGAGCTGTGTTTTTCACGAAAATCTGTTTAGCTATTTTAAAGATAATCAGCGCTTGTTCTGATTGGTGTAGGCATCTCTGACATGACAATGCTAATTTATATTTATTACACTTTTACTCATTCGAACGACTTGGGACTGTAGTATACTATATTATCGTACCGTACCGTATTATCCATTTACCGAGTTGTGGAGGTCAGAAAGGCAGTCGCTCCATGTATAATACTGGTATTCAGCTGCATTCGGTTGGACTGGTATCAAAGCCGACCCCAATGTAGTTGGGAAAAGACAAGGTAGATGATGATGATATTATGTGGACACTGAAATTATGTGGTAACCTTGACCGGATCCTGCAGCTTGGTAAGTCTGCGGACAAAACAACTCCTCAACTATTAGCAGCACACATATCGAGTTTGGGTTTATTCAATTAGTTTCTATGAGTAGTTGACTTAGAGATTGAGAACATAGTCTGATGATGACACAGTAAGGTGGCGACAGGAACTCAGCCTTACTAATCATAGACCCACCGAGTTTGGGATTCTATGAACGGTCTAAACAAATAGTTGCTGGAAAATAGTGTGGTAAGGTTACCTAAACGTGATGCTGGAGCCTAACAAACTCCTGGATAGTACAGCTGCAGTCTTATCATGTTGGGGCTCATTCAATTTGTCTCGATGTGTAATTGACTTAGGCATGGTGAACATAGTAAGATCATGCAGCTAGGTGGTCACAGGAACTTGACCTTATAAATCGTAGACCTACAAAGATAGGACTCGTTGGATTGGTCTAGTTGAGTAGTTGGTAGACAGCTAGTGATAGGATCTAATGATGTAGCAGGGACGGGGTCAGGCAGAGGATGTCAGTTCCACATGTCCGTGACTACCGCCGCCCCACCAACGCCAATCATATCCATATTTGGTACTAACTAGTAATCGAACAAAAAATTGGTACCTTAGTAGTTTTCGAAACTCCGGCCGGCGGTAGTCACGCTCCCTTCAGCAGGATCACCATGAGCGCCGAAACCTTTTTCGGCGCTCATGGTGATCCTGCTGAAGGGAGCCCCTTGGGCATGCTACAGCTATTCTAGGTGTACAAATCATTTTATTAGTACCCTTAAATGTGATTCAATTCAAAAAAAAAAACAGAATAAACATTTGTATTTACCGAGAAATCAACGGTGATAAGTTGATAACTTTCGCGCTCTCGTTCAGCAGGACCTGCAGGACCATGACTTTGAATGTTGATTCCAAGTTTGAGAAGCTTGTCGCTTTCCTCAAACCTACATAGAAAATAAGTACCCTGCAAGATAAAATTAGTACTCCAGTAGTTTACGAGACATACCATGCCAATGGTGGGGTGGCGCTAGTCACGGTGTTAAATTTTCATTTCGAGATTTTCCTATTAAAAACTCTGTGATTTTTTCCCAAATTTACACAAAAGAAGTTATAGTGACCAAAAATTCAGATTCCTAAGTGTTGTGTTTTAAGAGAAATTAGTTTTCATTACTAAATCTCCGCGTATAACCCGACCAAATTAAGTGGGAGTTGGTTTGTTGTTGGTTGGCTTCTTTAGTACAGTACCCGGCGATAAATATTGCACATCGACCTTTGGAAAGAAACAATCGGCTAATTTCGGCTTCGTAGTGCGTTATCTCTGTCGCACACTACCTATGTGACGTTAACTGACGTTTTGTCAGTCGTTGTTCAAGTGCGATAGAGTGCGGTCGCGTCCAGTTCAAAATATATATCTAGAGTTGTTAACACCCCCAAATTTAAATAATTTAAAGTTGTACTATGGCATCTTTAGGAAAAATAGGGGAACCTTTTTATTTTACCCCAACCTAAAGCAATCATTTATAGAAAAATTGGTGTATTTTATACAAAGAATAAAAATAATTATCAAAAGAAGCAAATCATAATTGTTTTAACAGCTCCTAATAGATACCGGACTGTTTGTATTTCGTGCGACAGAGATAACGCTCTACGAAGCCGAAATTAGCCGATTGTCTCTTTCCAAAGATCGATGTGCAATATTTATTGCCGGGTACTGTACTAATTTTTCTATAAATTTGGGAAGGAATCACAGTTTTTAATAGGGAAATCTTGAAATGAAAATTTAGCACCGTAACTACCGCCACCCCACCAATGGCATGGTAAACCTCGTAAACTACTGGAGTACTGATTTTGAATTTGGGGTACTAATTTTATCTTGCTAGGTACTAATTTTCTATGTAGGTTTGAGGAAAGCGACTAGCTTCTCAAACTTGGAATCAACATTCAAAGTCGTCCTGCTAAACGATTGCGCGAAAGTTATCATCGTTGATTTCTCAGTAAATACAAATGTTTCAATTCTGTTTTTTTTTTTTTACGAAATGTGTGTACAAATAATTAGTACCCATATTTATGTGATATAAATATGGGTACTAATTATTTGTACACTTAGAATAGCTGTAGCATGCCCCCTTTTTCGGCGCTCATGGTGGTCCTGCTGAAGGGAGCGTACTTCTACTACCACCTTCAAAGTCGATTTTCTCGAAAACTGCTAAGGTACCAATTTTTTTGTTGAGTACTAATTAGTACCAATTGAGTGCAATTGAGTTATTTACCAAATATGGAAGCGATTGACGTTGGTGGGGTGGCGGTAGTCACGGACATCAGTTCCACTCATTCAAAGTTAGCAACTTATGGATTTCACAGCCATTGTTGTAATCAATAGGTAATAAGCAAATGGAAATGTACTTATATTTATTTTTTTATTATAATAATAGATTTTCAAAACTTGTGCATTCAAATTGGCAATGTATTGCGCATATAGTAAGGTGTAATTACTCGTACGCCTCCACGTTGAACGAGATGGTCGCCTACTAGATATTCTAACGTAACCTTGCGTCCTTAGGACGCAGTCTACACTACGATAATTTCTATACTCAAAATGCAATGAAACCAACCTATATTTCAATTTGTGCTTTATTTATGAAAAAAATTGTAAATTATCCTACAATGAATCTCCGAATGAATTAGACTTACATATCGTTTTATGTATCAAATACATTATTTTGCTCGACGCCAGATCAAACCACATAAGAACAATATAGTTTAAAATATTATCTACAGAATCCGTCCTCGGCGATTCGATTACCAAAAATACAATCTTCGTTCGGTCCCCGGGGCGTCGCGCGCGGCGCGGGGTATGTACAGCGCGAATATACAGCGGACGCGCTCGGCGACGCACGACGCACTAGCCGAGCAGCGCCTCCATGGTGTAGCGGTGCGCGGGCGGCGGGCGCGGCGCCGACTGTCAGTCCAGGATCACCAGCTGCACCGCCGCCTTGCTGCGCAGCGCCCGCCAGGGGGCGCGCGCGCCGCGTCGCAGCTCGCCGCACGACAGGCTGCGCCGCGCCGCCCTGTACACAGCTACGTTAGGTCGCCCGCCACGCACGAGCGGCACGCGGCGACCACGTGCCGCTCGAATATTTGAGTACGGTGCTCAAGTACACGAGCGTTTGTTTACATGTTATCGACGGCAGCCGTCGATTGCTGTCGTTCGTGTATATGAGCACGACGTCGACACTTTCTGAAGCGTCAGTCGCGGAAAAAGGACCTAACTAAACACTAAGAATGACAATGCGAAAAGTCACTTTTCTTATCTCATGTTCAACTGCCAATCCCCAACCAATCTCTTCTCTCAATCTATCATGCAGTTATAGCTGATATCATACAATCAGCCGCGCAATCCTAGTACATGATGAAAATTCTACATTTTGATGTTGAAAGTATGAATATGAGCAACTTTCAAACCTTAAAGAAACTGGCAGTAACCACTGAGGACAGCATTCTTACATCTCCCACAAACCAGCTATTTTCTTGTGTTTTTCTTCCAGAATCAATATAAATTTCTTTTCATACAAACTTATCAATACTTATTGCCATTCAGAGTTATAGGATTTCGATAGTTTATGATGATAATTTATGACTTGTATGTTTAAAGACGATTAGATAAGAATGAAGCTGGATGTTTGTGATGTCTTATAACTAAGTGATACCGTGCAGTCCTGCGGTGCGTGGCTACTCACTTGGCGGTCTCGGTCGCTCGGAAATAGAGGTCATCGGGCGCGTCCATCCAGGAGATGACGTGTCGGCGGCCGCCTCGGCCGCTTATGTTCGTCGGCTTGCCGTTGACCTGCACACGGTACGAGCTCGTTACAATCTCGGTCGGCCGGGGACGGATACTGGATAGTGCGATAGCGTGGTTACGGGGAGGCGGGACAACTGACGTGTGTGAAGACGTGCGCGGGCAGCGGCTGGCCCGTGGCCTGCGCGCGCGCACACATGGCGGCGTACTGCTCGCGCGACGGCCGCTGCATGGGCGCCGGGTGCTTGTTGGGCCGCTTGGCGGGCGGCGGGGCCGCGCCCTCGCTGGACTCGCGCCCAGGGCCTCCTGCAGAGTTAATCATCGCTTTGAGTATCCAAGGGACGAACGGAAACACTATACACATCGTAATAAATTGCGCGTACCTGTCGCTGTTTCCATAATGAGCGTGAAAAAATACGATACCGTTAATTTTTATTTCAATATATTTTTATAAGTTTTAAATTTGACTGTAACATATTTTTTTAACAGAAAACTCTAACGATACTGACTGTCGAGGCCGTTGATGTCATCGTATGCGCGTCGCTTGAGGGGTTGCGCGGGCGCAGCTTCGGCGCGGCGTGCTTCTATTTCGGCGCGCGATAACACTCGCTCGTACATTAGGCTGCCATCTAAACATAATACGTGTAAATTAGTTATAGAAACAGAGAAGAAATGAAATGTAGAAATAAGGACGTAGGTACGTAACGGGTTTTTACGAAAACAATTTTAAATGTTATAACTTTAAATACTACCACGCCCTATACCGTTGTATGCACCCATAAGCACTTATTTTTCAAAAATAAGTTTTTCTCAGCAATTATTTTTACACAAGTTCTTAGTTTGATGTAACAAATGTATAGATGACGGCTTCGTGATGGGCTTTTACACATCCTGTAATATAAGGAGCGGTTTCAGGTGTTCAGAGTAGTATTTCTCGGTTACCTGGCGCCTTGGGCGGCTTGGGGAAGGCGACGTGCGGCGGCACGGGCATGGCGTCGCGCGGCGTGAGCTGCAGCCACTCGTGCCGCCCCGGCGCCGGCGCCGAGCCGCGCGCGGCCGCCAGCCGCGCCGCCACCGCGCCCACGGGCCCGCGCACGCGCGCCGCGCCGCCCGCGCCCGCCGCGCCCGCCGCGCGCAGCTCTGCGCCGCCTAGGCCCGCCATCGCTATTGAACCTGGGAATACAACACACGTCAGATCACCGATAACGCGAGGAAGCTGTTAAGTTGAACTTGAATTCAGAATCTTAACCTTAAACCCGACCCTTCATCATTATTGTGATTTCCGTTTAAAAACCCAAGCCTATGATAGTCAAGTGAGTGACCTCTATTCTGAATTCAAATATCGAAATATAGTCTGCCTGGAGCCGTACTCACACTCGTGCTTGACCTGCGCCAGGTTGATGGGCGAGAAGGGCGAGCGCGCGAAGTGCCTTGGGCGGCGCAGCGCGCGCGTGAGGCGACGCGCCAGGCGCGTGAAGGGCGAGGCGCGCAGGTAGAAGGCGGCGCGCGTCTTCATGACGGGCCGCGCGCCCTCGCCCGTGCCGTGCGCTGTGGCCACGTGGCGCGCCAGGTGCGCGCGCAACTTGAACTCCTGCAGATAATACGCGTTACATTCATACATAAACGATGTTGGAATCAAAATCGACGACAATTTCAGTTGTTCGATCTAAGCACACTAACATTAACAATGAAGACATTTCAAGCCATATAATCATCCTCTCAAGCCCACTTGCACTACAAATGACTAAATACATTTAACGCTAAATAGTATATTTAAATGACACTGTCTCTGTAATCTTCAAACAGTAAATAGAAATATAATAATATATTAAACTCGTTTAGCTCTGATCCCATTAGGGATTTGTGGTGCAAGTGGGCCTCAATATTTACACAGGTCACTGTCTTCCTAAAGACAAGAATCCACCAACTTCCTTGAAGAACTTTTTCACATACCTTGGCGCAATTTAGAACAGTACAGCGATGTGGACGATGAGACACGGACAGTGCGGTATCCTCGCCCTCTCCGCGAGGCCCCTTTACGGCCTCCACTTCGGTCTCGCCGAAAACGCCAGCGGTCTGTTACAGATACATAGACATTAGAAATCTATTCAAAGTTTGATTACATCACAAAGGCGTGCAAAATGAGAATATGTTCTAACCTTTACCTTGAGACCTCCATACTTTTTCCAGTATTGCCAGCATGTGCCGCAAAGTCTGTATTGTAAATGCTGCGGGCCCCATGTGTACCACTGGTTTGAATTTGTCACTGGAAGCGAATCCACTCGTTCATTATATGATGGAATTTAATAATTATTCAAACATGGGCACAAGCTAGCACGTAACTATTTCGTAAACGAAAAGTATTTATTAGAAATATTTTAATTGATCTTCACCCACTTGTCTGTATGTATGTAATTAGTGATGAAGAATAAACGATGATATGAACGTATGTGTACCAAAAAGTACTGATAAATATTGAATATTCTGACTGAGCCAAATTATGCCTATACGCAATTATTAATGAGAATGCTATTCTATTAGAAAGCAAATTAGTCGGTATTGCACTGACCATTCGCAAGTTACTCGCTAGTGTCTGTATTTCGTCTGAGTCGTCTTTGTTTGTGTTTATTGGTTTATCCCTCTCAGCCATCAACAAGATACATATTTTGGGCCTGCGACTGCGCTGCGTGTATTGGGGTTTTGTACTTCCCTCATATTCTTGATCTACCGGATTTATTGAGATCGGTTAAACAGTTAAACCGTAAAAGCACTATTAACTAAATCTAGGCAAACATGACAGACGCACTGAATGGGAGTGTGCTTATTGCTAAAACCCTGAACTCTAAGATAATATTTTACTTAGTTTGTGCCTAGGAGTATTACTTAGATATGAATACAGACTGATGTCGGGCCCCCTTTTAGAAATTTTCAGGTTTCCTTGTGAGATAATTAACATGATCGCCGCGCGTACAGAGAAAATGTGATGCGTAAAAATGAATAGCTAAGCGTTCTACAGTGTTATTTAGGAGTTATATTGTATCAGTGTTATATTGAATCATGACGCCACATGAAATCTAATTCCATAAAAGAAATAACATTAATTACCGTCCTATCTACTTTACGAAATCGGTTCGGCTCATGTTTAAAACGCAACATTGTAACGTTTTGCTCTTACAATCATAAAACTTTACAGCCTTTTGAAAATTTTGGGTAATTAATAATTTGTTCCAGTTCTGAATAAATTTGCGACTGTTCACACTAGGGCCACTGAAAGTATAATTAGTTTGATGGTTACCTTGGCAGGATGCGCAGAGTTGTCCAGCAGTAACGGTGGCAGTACCGTTGGTGCCTCCGTTGAGCACAGCGGGCGCGGTCTTGCCGCTGCTACTGTTGCTCGTTATTAGTGCGGGGTTCGGCTTGTTGCTGCAATTGTAATCATATATTGATGAAGCGGATCAATGTTGGTTAACTAAACTACGATGGTAAAAGCTGTAATAAATAAAATAACATGATCTGAAAGATAGTTGTTGATGGAGAAGTTAACAAATACATATTATGGTATTGATTTTCTCTATCCCACGAAAGCGGATTGGTCTGTTGCATGTTGTGTAAAAGCACGTGCGCATTGTTTCTGTGTGCGTAAAGGCGTCTCAGCCAATACTCTCCAGTTTGCGCGCATAGCAATATAACAATGTGTGCGTGAATCAAACACACACAATTAAAACCACCCACCTTTGTGAGATCGAACATTTGTGTATCAAAATAATGGGGCATACTAAAAAACAAATATATTTCGTTTTTTCTTTTAAGTTTTCATACAATATTTTAGTTGAGGTTCTAAACTCAAATACCATTATTGAAGAGCGGGATAGAATGAAATTCAGTACAATATTATTGCCCATCTAGACCCCAGGACTATAATGACTCACTTTATATTAAGTTTGTATGAGATATAATTTGCCATTATCGAGCAGGTGGTGTGATACATTATTAACAATTAAACTAATTAGCTATATCACGTCACATAGACAAGCGAAACAAAAAAATAAAGGCAACAGAAGATCACATCGACATAGTTAATGCATCGTGTGGTACAAACACTCACTAGTTGGGAATGTACACTTGTTTCAGTTTGGACTCCGCCTCCACCGCTTTCACGCGCTTCTGTTGCACGTAGCGGTCCGTCGTCTTCCACATGTAGTAGTATTCCACAAGGTTCTTTAGCGTCTTCCATGGCAACTGTTCAAAGAAACATAGTAAGCGACAAAGGCACTAATGTAACATTCGATTCTTGAAACTTGACATAATTCATTCTATATTTTCACGAAAAGGCATAAATTAGCTTCGTTGTTACAATTTAAGGTATAATATGTAACTTGCCTGTTATTTATAAAGAATGTTATTTACAAATGCAAAGGTTTTCGAAGTTACACATAACGGTTTTAATTATATCTTTATATTAGTTATTTTTGGAATTATACAGGCTTATTTTTTTATCACCATCCAAATTTTTACAGGGTGTTCTACCCATGAATATGAACAACTTTCACTATGGGACCAACTCTGAAATCACGAAAAAAAAATCAGCTGTTTCATACAAAAGTTCAATACCTACTTGACCAAAATGTATGAAACAGCAATTTTTTTTTCGTGATTTCAGAGTTGTTCGCATAGTGAAAGTTGTTCATATTCATGGGTAGAATACCCTGTAAAAATTTGGATGGTGATAAAAAAATAAGCCTGTATAATAATATTATAGCACCACACAATCACGTGCGTTCTCAGTGCACGGCGACGGTATGCAATCCGGCTGCCATGCACCTTACTAGATTGATCTGGACGGTCGATGTAATCGAGGGATACTCACAAAGTCCTGCCGTATATCAGCGAAGTCCTTGCCGTACTTGTCGAGCGCCTCCTCGAACAGGTTGGCCTCGGACGCGGACCACTCCTCCATCTCGTCGCGACACAGCACGGGGCCCGACGCGGGCACCAGTGATGACAGCGCAGACTCTATACTATAGCCGGATTTGTGCAGGGTGTCCATCGCGTGGAACTGGGTGGTAAAATTACATAACATCAAGCTTGTATTCCTCGAAGGGGAATTTTGGGTCGTTCGGGTGGTCGACCCGTCGGACTATGACAGTGCACCTGTCTCTACGCACACAGTTCTGCACTATAATAACTCCCGCGTCGATGGCTATGAGATGGCCAACATGACCAAATTTCGGTTAGGAAGACAGACAACGCACAGCCTAAACGCTGCGTCTAGAAGCATGAAAATTTTCACAAGTTTCTTAATAAAAAAAAGCGAGCACTATTTTTGAAAGTTCATTCCCTAATGGGGTTAATAACGTTTGTATGGAATCCCATCGGGTACATGGGATGTCAAAATAAAGTTAGTGCACATACGAGTGTGATGTCGCGGCTGGCGGCTGCGGCGGACATGTGCAGCGAGGGCTGCTTGACGCTGGACGAGCAGTCGAGCGCGCGCGCGAACGTGCCCACGGAGCGCGACACCACGAGGAACTGGTCGATCTGCCGGTCCGTGAGCCCGTGCTCTGGCGTCCACACCAGCGTCTCGAGCTCTTCACTGTTGCGTACGTCCTCCTCGCCTAAAATGTACAACGGATATTTAATACTTTTGCGTCACATTTTAATATTATTCTGCAATTGTTTCATTTAGAAATACATGCAATTAAAAGTTTTTGAAGACATCTGAGTCTTAGGCATTATTACAAAACCATAAAAAGCAACATAATCAGAAGAAACACAGCTTTCAGTATAATATATTGTTGCTACAAAATATAATACACCAAAAATTACGTACCATCTTTTAATAAATTAGTTACTTCAGTCTGATATCTACTTCCAACTCTGATTTCTCCCTTATCTGCTAATAAAGTCTTTTGTGAAGGATCAAATACTAAACAATAAAAAAATGCGTCCTGAAACAAAAAAAAAAAACTCTCATGAAAACGTGTTACAAACCAAACTAGATATTATTCTAACAATACAGTTATATATAAAGACATATAGATAACCATCTTTTAATTTTTCCCATGACAACTAAGTACTTATGAAGAGCTTAGTAATTAAAATGTCACATAATTCATTTTAGATTATTCAATAAATATTACAGAGTGTTTAGTTTAACTATAAATATTAAGTTATTCATTTTATTCAAATTAGATGTTCAATACGTTGAATGGTTAAACAATGTAGCTAGAATTTAATACGAATTTTGGGTGACTTGAAAGTGCTTATCCATGTTTTAGGTTATGGGATTTAACTATTGTGTATATTTGTTAATACTAATACATTACGGTCGTCGGATATGGGAAGTGACATCAGATTAGGGCGTGGTGACATTTCCTAATTGAGATTGTTAGCGGCTGTGTGGCCTAACCTTGAAATAAAACGGGATGAGTACCTACTCATTAGTCATGATAGCCATACAGAGTTATTTGTCTTAATACATCTAGTTATTATAGTTGTATGGTACTCCAAGATGGTGCTCATTTAAGTGGTAATTACTAGAGAAAATTGATAATGAAACAATATAAAGTCTCACGTTGTGACTGTGATTAGGGAATGAAATTAAAGTAATTTATAGAATGCTTGTATCAGCTCTTAATCTTCCCACGTAAGTTGTATATAACAGTCGCGGACGAATGACTAGAAATGAGTCCCATTATAATATGGAGATTTCTAATTAAATTCAGTTCGACTGTGTGCTTCTTGCACCTTGTTTACACATAATCGTGTTTAGCTTAGGGAGCATTACAAAGGCTAGCTATATTTAACAAAATATGACAGGATACAAGAACAGCCGCACGGGTCGATCGAAGATCCGCGGTTGCCGCGGTCGGTTCGTAGATGCATGACCATCCATTACATATCGGGACCCCTCCGTCCTTTGGAAAGCACGTTAAGGTGTTAGTCTCGGATGTTATTCGAACATCTTTGACAGTCGTTATAGGTAGTCAGAAGTCCCGTCTGACAACCAACCTTACCAAGGGGTATCGTGTTATCCAGTAACTAGGTTGTGAACGTCAGATAGGGTCTCACTACAACAACGACCCCAACATAGTTTGGAAGCGGCTAGGCAGATTTGTTGACAACAGGATACAAAACAAGACTAAAGTCATGATTTAAAAACATATTCGTATGGTGCTACGTGCAAATTTATCGTTATTATTAAATGTTCATTAGCAGGATAATGTTCTTAGAAACAGATAACGCCATAACGCGCGTGACATGTTAAGTATTCAATTGAATCATGAATTTTGGAGTAAACTTAATAGTTGAATTTTGAAAATTGTTATTGTCAAAGGCACTATAAATTGTTAAAAAAAAAGTTCTTTTAATTTCGTAAACTTTTCATCTTTTGATCAGAAATTAGCAACTCGCCCCTGCTTCAGACTTTACAAGACATCGAGATTACAAACACGGGAACCTTCCGGAATAAATTCTCTAAACGATGGTGAAACCAGTATCAAAATCCGTGGCGTAGTTTAGAAGAACAACGCGGTCACACAGACAGAACCGAAAAGCTATAGATTTGCAAAATCTGGCTTTATACACTTGCGAAGCAATACAAGAGCAACGGAATCGAACCATATCCAACCAAAGTCCTAAATACTTTCCGGTTATTTAGAAAATCTCGGAAGTTTGTAGAATTGGGTCACATAAGATCATTGAGAACTAGAGGATACCATATCTATCTATAACGTCCACTACTGAACATAACTGCCTTATAAACCGCTATAATGATCGCTCGTGGGAACATTACCATTTTAGCCACCTTTTTAACCGATTTAAAAAAAAGGAGGAGGTCATGTATAGGGCTAGTCTATTTAGTCTCAGACTACTGATGCTCATCCAAAATGTTTCCTTAGTCATTACTTATTTTATAAGTAATACTTTTCACTCTTTTACATCTCCTAATGGGCCAAATGGAAATGGGAAAAGTTTAGTCCATTCTATGTCAGTAACCATATTAAATTATTATTTATATGTATTTATTGAGTATCTAGTATTTAAATGATGATGAAAAATATCCTATTACGTTTCATCATTACAAAACGAAACTTGAATATGTTTCTAATACTGATTTATTGTTTAGGTACTGCATTTTGTTAGATTATTCAAGTAGAAGATGTACTAAATAAGAAATATAGAAGGCCCACTCCTAAAAATAAGTGATCAGGAACCGATAACAGACATTCGCTAAGTTACTCGATGCTATGGGCCTTCCGTCCGTTTTATGTAAAGGCCTATGGGCTACTATAGTCCCTTGTTCCAATTTACAGACGTATTTGGTCATATGCAATGGACGTGCTTCGGGCGGACCAAGTAGCTTAGATCGAACAGTCTCGGAACTATTTCAGCCGTGGATTGACAGACTGCCATATTTTTATTAGCTAGGTCTATGAGAGAGCGTTTGCAAGGAGTGGACCTTCTACCAGTAGTGTTGTGTTGTTCTTCCGTGGCCGGTACATACTCACATCCTTATTGAGATAGCTGAGCAGCGACTCCGTCTCGTTGAGCAACGTGACGGTGCACTTGCCGCGGATGTGTGTTGCCGGCAGTGTTTCCACGTGCCGGGATAAGAACAGCTCCCGGTGTTTAGCCTGGTGCCGCTGTTTGGGCGCCAGGCCGTCCGTGCCTGGCAACTCGCTAGATTCCTCCTCCATCGCCGCTGAAACATACAAGTGAAAACGTTACTGACCAATATTTGAATGTTAGTGTGGTGTTGATATAATCGAATTCGGTCTTTAGGAGTAGTTGCCAACTCAGAATAGTAACACAGAGTCGATAGGTCAGTTTCTGACCTTTTACGTGAATTTTTATTCGTTCTAATGTTGCTAATAAGGAAGAGGCTTACTTCAAAACTATTTAATGGCACCAATGGATGACAATATTTGTAATATGTAGTTACAACATATTGACATCCATTAGTCTAATACCCCAAACATTACCAGCGCCAAGTTTAAGCCAGAGACCCAGGGTATCACAGTTCTGAGATCGGTTAACGTAATGCGGACTTCAATTTTATGCATAAGCAGACAAATCAATTCCGTACGGTTTTCTTTTTGGTACCAACTTCAAAATTATCACGAAGGTCAAACTTAATTTCAAAGATTTTGCATAGTTGCAAGGTTACAAGATGGCACTAAGGTCAATTAAACATTCAATTGCTTTGTTATCTTTTAACCTTAAATTAATGATGACAAATACTTCAGTTGTCAAATCATGAAATCAGTATCAGGAGGAGTAGAAAAGCCAGCAAATTGTTCGCACAAACTATTCGGTCTTGGACTTGTCAGTAAATGCATACTTCTATTATCATAAATTGTAGGTACGCATAGTGCAGTTGCAATCAACGTTACAATTTCGCAAGACATCATCTCATATTTATTAACATCAAGTTGTGTGTACTGATGAATCACCGCGCCCCATAGACGAGTGTTGAGAGCGGTCGAGCGGCGTGCTAGTGTGATTTGCGTAAGAGCGGAAACATGGTTGCCTTGTGCGTACCGATTACCGATGCACTTGGATCACTGTGAGGGGACCCTATAAAATAAGCGATTCAGTAATGGTATTAACGTATTATATATCACGGTTTACCGAGATAGCTGTTATGAATGGTTTATAGGTCGTAAAGTTTATGTGCGTCTCCTTCATTCAAGTGTTGATTGGAAAGGGCTCGGATCACATCTGACGGTATGACTTGAGTGTTGCCGCTTGCCGGTCGCATGTTCTCAGCAGCCGTCGGTCGGCGGCCGGCAGGTGCGTTGCGAAACATGTCCACGTCAACTTTATGATTTTTATGTGCCGATGTACCGACCGCCATTACGACACGCGTTGTACCTACGCGTATCACACAACATGTCGGCCATTCCGTTTTATTCATTTTAAATAAGTGTACCGAAGCGAAGCAAGACTTGTTTATTGTTATTCGACAATAAATATCATCCGTTTACCCATCTCGAAGTCCTTGAGTAACTGAAAAATATCTTTACACACCTGTCTTTTGAATAAAGATAAAATGCTTTTTATTTTCTTTTATTACTCGAAATACGTCCGGACTATTGAACTTAAATTGCTACTGACCTTTAAAATTCAAAGCAATTTAATGTTCCTTAAGGGACACAAATGTGTACAGCAGATAACATCCAGGAGCTAAACTTTAATAGCTGTAAAATATTTTAAAATACTTGGTCTTTGTTACAATTTTGACTTTTGTCATTAAACTCAATCAAAAGTAAACAGTTATTTTGTTTTCTGTAGCATTGTAAAGTGAAACGGGGCGTTGTCGAAGGTAAACACAAGGGACAGCCGTCCCCGCGGGCAGACAAAAGCGCGACCCCTGCGGCCCAAAGTCACCCGGTTTGGCGTCGCGTCACGCGCCAAGATTTCTTCAATATCAAACATATACAGCATCCATAGATACAATCAATTACAACCAAAATCTATGAAACAAATAAGGTTATTATGTAGGCCAGTGTAGTGTTTGTTGGTTTGTGTTAAGACGGGCTTCGGGCGACACCGCCATTGTATAGGGGCGGGTGTTGTGGGGTGGGATTGTATCGGCTACTTATTATTACCATGCAGACACCTCACTAATCGCGCACGAATAATAATAAAAGCCGTGTTTGGTAAACTAAACGATTTTAGAACTAAATGGGGTGTGCTTTATTCGACAGATGTCATGCAGTTTAGAGCACAAAGGTTCCGATAATGGGGGCCGAGGTATGAGCTTTCGCAGGGAATGTAAAAAAAAATACAAATAAAAAAACATAATAAATATGTCAATAATCTAGATTGCGATTGGCTGTAAACTCATTATTGGCATTAATAAGATAAATGAATAAAAGAGAGCAAGGAGAGGAAGACGGTAAAACAAACGGGCGAATTTAATTCCGTCGCCAATACGAGATGAGAGCGGTGTGAGGCAAAAAGTGGAAACGCGATTGTTTCGCTCTACACCAAGAGCTATGGGATAGTGAGTCGCGTGCCTAGTTTACAGGGACATCGATGACGCTGCTAAAATATTGCCGGATTATGCATGTGCTGCAGTATTTTATGCTACTTTACTGTAACAACCTTTTAAGGGAAATCGGAAATCAGTCGGTAAAATAAGATATTTGCCTTTGGGGGAGACTGGAGATGGTATTTTACAGTAAATGCTGATCGTATCAATTGAATCTGGTGTGCATTAAAATAATGAATTACTTGCTCATAAACAGGCCAGATATCTGTAAGATGCGCTAAGCGTTTTCATCGATACGATACAGTGTTGCTGACACAGATAGACATCACTAGAGCGTCGCGACGGCGAGGGCCCGCCATTTACCGCGACGCCCCGGCCCCGGGGCGGCCGCCGAATTGCGGGGGATTTACTTTATGATAATTATTTCGATTGCGATCGTGAGGAAAGAGCCAGGGCGCACTCGAGCCGATCTCGAGACGACCGATGCGAGGAGCCCGTAAAAATCACAGCTTTACACCAAAGCACTTTTTACTGGCAAGCAATTTGCACCATGATTGGTTGAAATTAGAAAGCAATCTAGAGATTCCAATTAAGAGGCTCTTAGAGGGTTGTTTTGATTAAATATAAAGCTTCTTTATTACATAAATTGATCTTAGTGTTAAATAGCTCGTGAGAAAAAGACTGACAGCAATTTATAACCTCTAAGCTATCATCATCAAGCCGGTGGTGTTGGGTATTTAAGACTGGCCAAGTCGAGAAATCATGCCGAATCATGACATGATCTAACGATGGCATTTACAATTAGAGATTGTAATTTAATTCAAAACATGTTCTTCTGTAATCGTTTATGGAATAACTGGATTTCCAGCACTTATTGAGGATTGAAACAAACATAGTGGCTAAATACCGGTAATATCATCTAGATGATGCAGGATCATCCGACACTAGCTTAAGCTTATCCAGAATATATGGTCATAAGCATGATATGAAGTATGTTGTGTTGTCTACACTACGGTATAGTACTTATGCATTTTGTCATAACATTCCTAGAAGTAAATGGAATGCGGAATGACGACAGACAACATGCGAGTCGCATGAATACAAAACAGTTATGATAGTCATACTCATCAGAGTAACAGTAACGTTTTAGCAGATTTAAATAAATCGTCTAGCTCGTCATTTCCTTTAACATTCGTGGGAATTGCGTTCAGAAATATCCAATGTCGTGATGATGATGATAAGAGAAATATGCTAAGGGCATGTAAATCAAATGAATGGAAAACTTGGAGGTGGATGAGTCAACCTGGATAAGTATAAGAAACCTATTGAAAGAAAAGTTTGGCGTTAAGTAAGGCCTTTGTCTAACAAAGAGAAGGATTAGGAAGAAACACAAATCGATTATTCGGATTGATGAAGCTACAGGCTAATTTTAACAAAAATCTGCTGTATCTGGAGAAATCCAGTTTATAGTTTCAACTTTATTACTGCGGTAACCTAATTTTTATCAAAGTTTTAAAATTGTGAGACAAGATAGAGTTGCCGGAACAAGCCCAACTTCTCGTATAAAACTTGCGCTTTTAGCAGAAAATTGGGCCCGTTTTCGGGTGTTGAGTGTCGACTCCAGGGCTAGTTGTAACATATTGATACACGCTACGGTAAGTTATACATATTTTATAATATGAACATGGATTGTGGTCAAAAGTATTCGAGTGTCACTTGCTCCCCCGGTGACGTTTCGACAAAGGTTGCTTCGAAAAGTCCAGATTTTGAAGCCTCGCATATGAATATGTATAAGCAAAGTTGGGAGCATAAGGATGCATACAAAGAAAGAGCTTTGTTAAGCGTGTATTTCAGGTGTGTCGCGGTGAACACATGTATTATCTATGGCTTTATCTAATCTTGGTACTACACTACTACAGTGTCATTCCGATCGAAATATTGAAGACTGGGATGTTGTTTAGAGTAGGCAAAAATAACGTTAAGCTTAAATACACGTAACGCAAGTCCAGCTTTACCGGGAGGAACATGGAACATTGAGAAAAGTATCAGTAGTTGGCGAAGAGCTGTTACTTTCTTTTGCTTTTATGTCCCTCTGACAGTATTAGTTATGATTACAACTTTATGCTAGCAAACTAATGTTGCGGATTAAGTACTCGAATATAGCACAGTGGTCTACCTCGCTTGATAGAGTGGACGGGACCTGTTTGGCAATTTAATAACATGGGATTATGGATCTACACGCGTCACTACGCAACTAATTAAAGCGTAGGCAAAGAGAAAATGGCAATCTGTGGAGTCCTCCCCCCGCTAGTGGGGGGGGTGTCGGTTACGTGTGCCCCCTTGGGGTGGTCGGGTGTATGGTTTTTCTGCTCGGGCATCCTTTGCTTACTTATTGATCCAGTCAAATGTGTGGAGGTGGCGCGGTGGGTGGCACGCCCGACCCCGCGCCCCCCGAAGGGGGTACGTCCAAATAAATCTGCCCGCCCGCGAAACACCGCAGTGACAACAGTGGCGGCCGGTAAGATGCGGTCGCACTGTCTCTATACTGAACACATCAAGGGAGCCACCGGTCCCGGCAGTCGTTGTCGAGCTTTTATTTTAGTCTGACTTAAAATTAGTAAGTATGGGGCTTTTTAATTGAAATGATTACAATCGGAAGGCGGTGGGCTCTACCTTAGAGAAACAGGCATGCGCGCGATCGCAGAATCTACCACCAAACCACGATGCCTCTGCTCTTTTCACAGGGGTCAATGACGTTTAGTTTCCCAAACACCGGATATGTAATGTAACGTTTATCTGAAACTAATTAGTATTCCCTTTTAACGCAATTACAATCGCGTTTATGAATCAATTCATTGGAACTGAGAGTTGAATTGGCTTCGTGAGATGGGGTCTAATAAAATTCGTTTTCTAAATATGGTGGAATTCATTGATTCACTATCGCAAGTAAAAATTTGAGAATTAATAAATAGGGAATTGCTAATGTAGTGATAACGAACCGATGATGTGACATTATCTTAGTGGGGCACAGGATGAGATTGTTACTGTCACACAGTAGGTATGAAGTTCATGCCAACAATGACCCGTGCTTACTCATATTAGCAACATGATAAAGATTTCACAGTCACTATACATATAGAAACCATCATCTTTATCTAATTCTAAAGCGAAGAAGAAGTTTCCTATGTTTAATTATTGCGTCTCGGATGGTTATTGTTTAACTAAAACATGGAGCCAGCATAAACTTAACAAGCGCCTATGGACAGGTCGGCTTGTTTTTCAAAAGCTACAAGTATGAGCTAAACGTTCGGCATATGGTACACAAGTTCATGACCACACATAAACGTGTTTAGTAATTAATTCAAATTCCTGACTACAAAGGACACGACTCTTAGGAAGGAGCAGACCAAGTTTTGGTCATGTGAAAGTGAGCGAACTAGGTTGTCGACCCCCATGTTTTGGTACGAAAAGAACACAAACTTTCATTGTTTGGTCCACGAAATATAGGACAACAAATATGAATTCATACATCAAACAAAATTTAAGTGGAAATGCGGGTGGTCTTTTCTCCATAGAAACGCACTCGCCTGTTTTCTATCTGGTTAATGACCATAAAGCAATAATTTTTTACAGAATAATAAATATTAACTACTTTTATGTCCCTATGTTTTCCTTTATGATGATACATTATTTTTATAAGCACTAGAACCCTCAAAAAATGCACAAAATTGCCGCTGTCAACAGAGGCCTAGTGTGCAAGTTTGAAAACTATTAATGAAAAAAGAAAAACATCCAGGGACACAGTACATATAATCCTTCTTATTCAGTATTATGAAATATCAATTAAATTGGTCCAATATTGGAGGAGGAAATAGGCGGGAGCCAAACCTGGAATTATGACATTTTACTTAGGCTTTTTCAGAAGTCTCTCCGACTGCATTTCCTCTTAAGGAGATGAATGACACAATAAAGATTATAAAATAATGATACTACTACAAAGTTTTTAATAACAGAAAAGTTAGTCCTGGAAACATTCCAGCGTGAGATCCCATAATACAATAATGTGTGAGTGGTTTCCAAAATTGAATGCAAGTCCACCCTGTACAAAATTACACATACATAATACCAAGTTACCAAGTCATAATGCGGCCAGTAACTTTCTTCATAATGTGATGATTTTGATACGAGTACGACCAACACACTATTCATATATCTTCGCTCCGGTTTTCTAGCAAAACTTCGAGGTTACAAGCGGCTCTAACATTAGAGAGACGGTTACTTGGAAACATGTGCAACGAGTAATAGACTTTCAAACAAAATATTACACGTCGACATTTTGGTAACAATCACAATAAAAAAAATCGTATAGGGTTTCACCGTTGCAAACTTGTGCGTAATGATGGAAGTCCTACTAATCCGGTCAAAGTTAAAACCAGCGACTCGCAAGTTTTACTCAGCAGTAGGGCAGAGTAACCCTTTGGGATGGACTTCCATGAGGAAACATTTTCAGTTCCTCTGTTTCTATCACTCCTTAACCGCATAGAAACAACGCTAACCCAAGGAACGAACGTTAACGTTACTGGTGCGCCGTCAAAAACCAGTTTTTCAAAACAGCGATTACTAAAAACGTTAAAGGCGAGTAAGATGCTGTGTTTGTATATTTGAATATGTAGCACGAGTTGTTAAAGAATAGATAAGTACCGTTATTCGGGACCGTCACCAGTTTCTCTGTAATGAGTGTATTTTGGAACCCCAAATGCAAAAACTTTGCGAGGCAAATGTTTTGTACCACGGAGCGTTGGAAATGTTACCAATGAATATTGCATAAATATATTTGGTCTCGTGGCCGTTGGACATGTGTTGATTCCAACTACCTTTGTGTTATGATTTATTTATACGGTTCACGGGATGTCTGATCTGTTATGTTTTTCATTCAACTAGTCCGGGTTTTTTGGAATCTAAATGGACTGCCTGAATTACAAATTACCGTTATCTCTGATTTCAAATACACATGCAGACTTATGAATGATAACTGTGCTTTTACTGTGGTGTATGATGTAAGTCTATCATTGCTTTTTAGGTTTGAGGGTTGCAGACCCTTGCAGATAAACTATGCTTATGTTAAAGCACGTTTAGTCTAAACCCGGATGCCATTGAGATAAGCATATCGACTGAACACACATGGGCAAGCAGTCCAAACAGACTACTTGGAAAAAATGTCTCGCAAACCTTGGTACGACTCAAGTGCTTGAAAGTTACAAACGTCTACGGGAAACTGCATGTGTAAAGCATAGCCTTTTTGAAATTTAATTGTGGCGACTTTAAAGCTGTTTTATTTTTCCTGCTTTAGGCCGTCTTCTAAAGAAATATTTTACATACTGAAGTCAGACTAGTAAGGTCGCGTTCACACCAAACGTACTGTCAACCGCCGACTGGGAGCGTGTGTTACGCAGTTTAGGTTTCCATGTCATATTCAACTTTTCGTTTAAACATAGTTTATATCAAACCGACAATACGCTATTATGAGCTAATTCACCATTAGTGAGCCTGTCCACAATCGGTGGCTGACTATACGTTTGGCCTTACTACGGACTGACTTCAGTATATAAATAAGTAAATAGGTAATACGGGCTTGTGACCGCAAAACTCTACGTCAAAGTGCGTATTTTGCGTACGGATATTAGTAAGTAATAAAATTTCTTTACAAGACCTCATACATTACCAAAAGAACCATTGAAATAAGACCATTGTTCAGTATGTTGGAAACAAAATAGTATGTGTAATTGTGTAAGTATATTGAACGTTAGACTGTTTTAGATTTCGACTACCGGTTTTTACCTAATATTGACCGTTGCTGCAAAAAAAAGGGCACGCGACTACGATGAAAAATCGCATGCCTACAGTCTACACGCACATATCATGTGCATCCCTTTCTTTAATGACATGCTCTAAATTTTCTTTATAACACATTTAATTAGATATTTTAATTTGGCGCACCTATTCAATTTCATCCTGTATGGGGCTTCTTGTTTCAATATGGAATCCTAGATAATCAGTACCAAATCATTCCCCTTCAATGTTAGTCGACTATGTTGTAGCAACAGGTTACTTGTTGACTCGTATGCTGGTTTTCCAGTCTGATGTCACTAACTCAAAATTCAACAGTATTTGACTACTGACTACCAAAACATCCATGTTAAACCTTATATGCGCACCGTCTAAGGATCTGAGATTACTTGGATCGATTAGCTAGTATTGCAGATATAACCCAAATTTTAAGGATACTTTGCATGCAAACCAGTTTAAGTAAGGCGCCAGTGCAAGTGGACCTAATACTGAATTGCACAACAATGTAAGTACGTTGATCTGCGCGAGCGCAACGTTGATGCAACGTCATTTACTCGTAGTAGGCTTCATACTATAGTACGGTAAAGGCAACAAGTTGATAGTATTGCAATTTTACTTACAACCTCGGATTTGTAATACTATTTATTCGGAATTATAGTCAGGCTTACTTTGAAACCGCTGAATTTGTACAATTCTGAACATTGTTCCAAGAGCGTAGAAGTGGTGTGTATTTTACGGGATACGTGAACTTTCAGAGCTTTCGACTACAAAGTTGAGTTTCTGCCACATATTTTATTTGGAGGAATACAAGCGATGATGATGTTTTTGATAAAATTTGATATTATTACGTCAATTGTTATCCGCCGTCCGCCGATGACGCTTGTCGCGGTCGGAGCGGCAGTGTGAGGCTTGGAGTGGTAATGTGGTAAGAGTGTAATGAGAGGGTCGGTCGGTCCTGTGTGGCGCCGCGCGGTGTAGCGCGCGGCCGGCCGGTGCGGGGCGGGAGGGCGCGCGGAAGGAATGCGTCGTTTTCGCATCGGGAGAAACGAATGCGTTTAAGCGTCGCGGGTATACAATGGCGGCGTGACGAGATCCGGTTCGCGGGCAGCGCGGGGGCAGGGGGCGGGGGCTCTAATCGATAGCCGGCGAGCGACGGCCGGGCGACTGCGGCGCATAGGTGACAGCTCGGGCCCAATCAAATTACCGGCCGTGGAGGAGAACTGCAGTGCCACGCACGCCGGAGAAACACGCCGCCGCCGCCACCACCCGTGCCGACCCCGCGTTCCGCCGCCGAAACTGCACCGACGAGCTCCTATTGTCCGATACACCACCACCTCACATACGTTCTCCTATGCAACACATTGACGGATAGTCGTCACTTATCACGCCACGCGATACGCGAGACCCACCCCCCTAACCCCCACTTTGTACGGCTGCAATTTGTACACGAGCTAGGTAAAATAAGCCATGTGTGAGTTAAGGCTCTATAGATATGATAGCGTTGTAGAGTATTTATGGTACCTACATCTACATAAGAGAAAATCATTTCTGATCTGCGCGGGCTTACATTACCTACTATTGGTAAGAATTGTAATGTGATACCAATGTTTTATCAAAGCAGCAAGTTCATATCAATTTGTTTACAAATAATTACTTTTAGAATACAAGTAAAGCTTCATAAAATATCTGTTGCTGTTCCATCTGTTGCTAGCAGAGAAAGTCCTTACTATCAAGATGTCAAGTTTAAAGCGAGATTTTCCAAGTATATTGCCAAGAACTTTAAGCCGAAGCACGTGGCTAGTATCGTGTTGACCGATTATGTAAACAACTAAGAAAATGCGGGCAAAGAGCAAAATTCAAAACAATATAAACAAATACAATTATGGATAACTCGTTTTTTAGGTCGCGAAGTTCTATCTAAAGCAAAGGGGGTCAAGTTCTTAATTTACACAATGTGAGAAATTTTCCAAAGACAAAAAATAAATATGATGTTGCATTTATCGCAAAAGCTGGATGTTGTTAGGGTATGCGCAAATTCGACAGCGTTCCTGCATCAAATACATCAACGGATGTAGCGTAAACGACACATCTACGAGTTCCACGGCTGAGGATTGGTGTACGCGCATCTAATTATAGGTTATTCCACCCGCGTACCACACAACAGATCCACGTTGTACCATTAACGACCTGTGCACGAATGTCTACCCTGTACCTACACATAGACAACGCTTCATATACCACATACGCGGCCGGTGTATACAGAGAAATGTGATGTAACCCGTCACGCATACTGAACTCTGGTCGGTCGCAGTGGTGGAGTACACTCGAAAGATATAAAACGGCTGTAAAGGAAATAGTTAGCGACGACGACGCTCGGTAAAAACGAAACTTGACATTGAAAAGGAAATTAAATCAAAACGTTGCATAAAAGATAACGACGCTGTAAAGTTTCCACAGATCGATCGACGCATGTCGAAGCTTATTTCGATGAAGACTGAAATAAATGTCGCTTTTATAGGTAGGTAATGAAGTGGCCACCGCAATTAAATCGATGACATCATAGCCTCGATGCGTGTCGTGATGGGAAATAAAGCACAATTCAATCAACGGGACGGCGACATGTTGGCCCAATCCATGTATGAAGCATATTATACGCGAACAAGGAATTTATTATTTAGAGCACATACCTAATATACTTTAATCATCAGCTAAAATTAATTTTACTTATGGCGAACTCAGAACTACTGTGATTAGTATGGATCTAGCTGTACAACCTGAAGATGGTCTAACATAGTTGGTAGACTTATGTAAACCGGGTATGTCACCCGCTGGTCACAGAAAATAAAGTAAAAAGTGTTAAAATTAAAGTTATACACCAGACAATCCTTGATATACTTTCGCTTTAGCCATTGAACCTAAAACCAGAATAGTGCCAAAGGTTCAAAGTTCGTGAACTTTTTACAACCCCTTGCCCCAACGTCTGTAGCTCTATTCTATTTATAATACGCTTTACGAGAAACTATCTTCCCGAAAAATATGTTTAGTCCATCTCTACTGTATCAGAAGGGCAGAAGTATGTAACAAAAAACTATCGAGTATTTGGCCTGGTTTGACACTGTTGTGCCAAGTTACATCGGAAAAGCATGTTTAGACTCACCTAGCGCAGGGTCGAGGACTGCTTGTGCTGCTTGCTCCTCGCCGACCGGCGTCTTAAGGCATATTTTCTTGAGTTTCATCGCGATTGGTGAGTCTTCCGACTGGGCCACTGTAACACAAACGTAGAGTTAACACTATGTTTATTGAATTCGGGTCTTCCAAGTATGGCTGATATTGGACTGTGTCACATATCTATAAAATTTCTGAAAAAGCTGTCGCCAAAAAGTACATTTTTTATCTTCAAAGCAATATTTATATCAGTAAAGAACCATAGAGAAAAGCGTGCTTGTTTAATTTATTAGTCGATCCTCTACTAGAAGAAATGTTGATCAATAATAAATTAATGAAGAGCCTCACGAAACCCTTTTCATTACTATTACTTATTGATTCCGCGATCGATTACCGTTGGCGATTACATAAATTCTATTACGCATTGTTTTCTACACCTATTTTCTGAACTAGGTTTTTTCACGCGTGTGTGAAACATATAAAAGTGAAACTTATGACCATGGAGTTGATCATCAGCAGATTATCAACCTCAACAACAACAAGTTAAGCAGCAAGTTGCCGTTTAATACAAAAACGCATATAACGTCTACTGCCGTAACATATGGTAAATTAATAATAGCGCAATAGAAAATCGATACACCACCACTGTTAATTTCTGTGACTAGGATTACTAAGTAGAATAATTTATAAAAGATAAATAAATACATTTTAATCATGGTCTTGGTCCTGGTAATTTTTTACCTGTTTTTGTTCCCATTGTGCAAATGTCTCGCCATCTCCTTAGGACTGAGCACAATAAAAGCGAGTATAATAACAACAATATTTTCGGGGACGTAGCTCCTGGATACAAAAAGGATACCTTGCTCGAGCTTCTCAATAAACCTTTAAGACTTTCTGTAAATTTTGCAGCAACAGAACCATCTCAGCAGACACCACTTTTTCCTTAGGTAACTTATGAAATGTGTGGTTTCTGAAATTACATGAAATCTGTTGTCAATTGATTTGACAGGCTGTTGGTTTTTCCTCAACGTATCACAACAGTGGATATGAGATTTACAGCATATGACAGAACAGAGATGTGTTGGAGAAACATCGGAATTTAAGTTTGTCCTATGCCGCACCATGTAAGACAGATCTTCATGCTCCTCACATGATCTGACCAAGATTATGTCTGGATTTGAATTTGACCCCTGAGTTGGTTTTGCTGTTTCTTCTCAGCGTAAGGTTGCATTTCCACCAGAGATGTGCGAGGATGCGTAGCGAGGGAAGTGTGTGCAACAAACCAATAACATCGCTTCATTTTCATAGCTTGAACTAAGTTAGCGTTGTTATTGGTTAGTTTTACACACATTCCTAGCTACGCATCCTCGCTCATCTCTGGTGGAAACGCAGCCTTAGTCAGAGGGGCAATTCTCGTAATTTTAAAAACGGTCACAGTCTGATCTGTCTCAATCTGTCAAAAATACCTATAATTTCCCTACATTTTGACATTTGTTTGTCGCTGAGATGAGACTGCGACTAGATTTTGAGCATTTTAAATTACGAGAATTGGCCTTCAGATAGGATATGTCGACTCCATCTACAGTCTGACTTATAATTAGCTGCAGTAAAATGACACTTCTTATTGTAATTTCGTTAAATTATGTTGCTACACTCATACTAGTGACGTGATTGGAACGCAATTAACCAATTTGGATTTAACCGTAAACAATAAAAATTTATTTGTATTTATCGGATAAAAATATACATCGTAGTTTCATTCATAATAGGAAAGTTACTAATAGTACTAGTTCGCATCAAAATTGTGCTCGAATAGTGACTGCACAGAAATCGTTCATCTATATATACATTATAACATTCAAAGTCCTGATTGACTGACTGATATATCAACGCACAGCCTAAACCGCTGGTCCTAGAGACATGAAATTTGGAGGGTGTGTTCTTAGCAGTGATCGGAATAGGTAGAGCTATTTAGGTTCATTGACCGCAAACATTGATGTTAATATGGATATTCCACGGGATTCCGACTGATACTACGGGATTTTTGTCACATAAATTCGCTTCACTAACATCAACAGATGTTGAACGCTCATTTTCCACATATAAATGGGTGTTAGATGTAAAAAGAAATAGATTAAAATTAGATAATTTAGAAAAAATAATGGTGATTTATTTTAACTCTGGTCATACTCAGTCTTCTAGTGAAGCTGAAAACGAACCAGATCAATGACTTTTTTTGATTAAATAAGTGAATTATTGGTGAAGCGTATTGATTATTTTAATTAAGATTTTATTGTAAATACAAATTGTTCTATTTGATAAAAAAAAAACTCTAAATTTAAAAATAATTTTGACACAACAAAAATCGAATTTGACAATCGCGACTCGTCGAAACGTGGTGCTTATTTTCCCTACCCTGTGAGTTGCTTTTTAGAGCCGCAGCCGCGGAGGGGGCAGCCTTGTGTTTTTTAAGGAATTTTTCACTTTTTGTATGGAAAATATGAAAAATGATTACCTACATGTTGAGTTTTAGAAGTTTATGGGAAGTTTAAAGGGGGTCGAAATTTTCATTATTTTTGCGATAGGACGCACCATTTTCGAGATATAAGCAAAAGAAAAAAAAAAGATACAGACAGTACTGTTTTTGCACCTGAAGTCGAGGTGTTGGTGTGAATTTCTATTCATGATAACTAATTTTATTCCACACCTTTTTAATCGCGATTAAAAATAGTCAGATTTAGTTCGATTTAGTTAGACAATCAAAATTTTAGGTGAAAAACGTGAAATTCAGAATAGCAAAATTGCCATCTTCAATAGATTAATAACTCAGTGCCATCTTAGTGCTGTCAAACTAAAATATAGTAAAGTTGCGTCACTTTAGTCATTTCAGAATGGGAAATCGTCGCTTGACAGGAATAAATTAAATTTTAGTGATTTTTAGTCTAGTTTAGAGGCACTTGTGACAAGAAAATCGGCACCATTGTTACGTAAAAAATATATGTGGTTTAAAGAATCAAGTTTATCTACTTATTATACTATTCTTAATCCCGTCCTTCTTATATTTACCCGTCAGAAAGGAAGTGTAATCTTTCATTAATCCCGAAGGCGTGAATAGTTTTTATGATTTTACTACTTAAAAACCAAATCCCGGGACTCGGGGAATATCCATATTATTCTAACCAACCAATTATTCTAAGCAAGTACGTAAAACAGCTCTACCTATTCCGATCTATGGTTCTTAGTGAAGAGTAGGTATCCGCTAAGAAAGGGTTTTTCGAAATTCCACCCCTAAGAGGGTGAAATTTCATGCGGACGAAGTCGCGGGCAGAAGCTAGTCAAACTATACAATCTCAATTAAGTGTTTATTAGTTTTTTAAGTGCATCCAGGTACCCTAGACTAAGACCTAGACCCGCGGGGTAATTGCGTAACACACTATCAGTAGCAATGGGTTTTATTTTGACAGTTCAACAACATACATTGCGCTATTTACGTTGGTGGGAAAACACATTTTTCGAACTTATGAAGCAATGGTTTAGAAATATCTTTCAAAATGATTCAGATTAAGATTGATAATGTGCTTATGAAAGGACCTCTCCCGCTTTCATTAAAAGAAAGCTCATGGACATGTGCATTCTTTCCACCCTCACCTACGGAGCGCAAACATGGTCTCTTACAAAGCGTCAAAAGTCCGCACTTGGAGTCTGCCAACGGGCTATGGAACGAAGTATACTAGGTGTCAAACTCACTGACCTCATTAAGAACTCCATACTTCGTTCCAAAACACAAATAGATGCTGGCCGCACAGCTGCTGGATTAAAGTGGAACTGGGCTGGCCATATCTGTCGCATGTCGGAGCAGCAATACGCAAAAGCCACCACTCTGTGGATCCCCAATGGCAGGAAACGACTGCGCGGTAGGCCCAGAAAGAGATGGCGGGATGAGCTGGACTCCTTAAAGGACTGGCCCACAATCGCGGTAGACCGGGAAAAGTGGAAAGAGGGAAGGGAGGCCTTTGCCCTCCAGTGGGACAATACAGGCTTATAATAATAATAATGTGCTACGTAATGAGGATGCTGGACCTAACGTTCAGATAGTCTTTGAGAGAAGCTTATTTAATCGAGTTTAGTTGTATTGTAATACTCGTAGTTTGTTAATTTTGTAAATAATAATATGGTTTTATCATCCTGCTTTCAGAGGCTCGTTACTCCCTGACAAACACAAGCTACTGACTTGACCAAAAATATACTATTCTCTTTTATAAAATCAATTGAACATTGATCGATTTTGAATTGAATGTTAATTGAATGAATCGATTCTTTTGTCACATCACTATTTAAATATCGTTAAAAAGTGGTGACACAAAAGCTGTCATTTTACTGCAGCTAATTAAAAGTCCTAGTACCTATAGCTTATTTTTTTCTATGTGACTTCTAAAGGTGATTGCGATATCCCATTTACAGAATAAACAATTTAATTTAAATGCTTCGTGTTGCCTTTCAGCATTTCATACAAAAAAGCACATTCACATTTTCATGCATTTGTAAATGTATCGATTTGCGTAATCTGTAACGATAACCACGTTTAAGTCTACTTCAAGCACCATTGAGCTCATTTCTTTTGTCTAAATTAAAGTACGGCTTCAAGGTAAACAGATGACTGGTTTTGTTTCTAGATATTCTTTTTATCGAGACAGCAATGTGTGTGAGCCCAAGGCAGGACTGTTTTCAAAGTAGCAAATAAAACCCCTCTACATACTATAAGGGCACTTTTAGAGATGCGTAAATGTTATAGTGGACAAAAAGCTCGAATCGACAACTTTGTCTTGTCTAAATCAATTTAAGGGCTGCTTTGAAGAAATGCTGACATTAAAATTCACATGAACAACGTCTGCAAAGTTTAAGTTGATGAATGATTAAAATACGCTTTACAATATTATGTATTCAAAATTTCGACCGCGCATTGATCGTATTCTTCAATCGAGTACAAAACTCGTTTTGAAACTCGTATTAGTGGTTTTATGTTTAAATTAAAATTTTCAATTTAATTTTCGAAGTGAAAGTTGTAACGTTAACACTGCTTATTGAAGCGTACAGTATAAGCTCATAAAAGTTTAATGAATAATGAGGTGAAAAAAGGGTTTAGATATACATAATGGTCTATTAAAAGTGTATAGTTAGAATGTGTAACAGTGTGCCAGGTCTTGTCTGCGACCTTGACGGCCTGAGCGTCGGCCACCGGAGACCGAGACACCGCGCCGCGGTCGTCGAGGGCGCGACTCGAGATCCCGGGTAAAGGCGCGCGTACACTGGCGACTA
Source organism: Amphipoea lucens (assembly GCA_947508005.1). Taxonomy (NCBI): domain Eukaryota; kingdom Metazoa; phylum Arthropoda; class Insecta; order Lepidoptera; family Noctuidae; genus Amphipoea; species Amphipoea lucens. The sequence goes on along the minus strand of OX382373.1, from coordinate 5,658,892 downwards.
CTTTAATATTGCCACGACCTACGACAACTACCACATTGTAAATGGACCTTGTGTATCAATATTAACTATCAACTCTATTGACGTATTCAGTGACAGCTTATACATCGACCTCGACCCTCAAATAGGTTTTAATTTTATTTAGGGCTGATTTTTCCATCACCAGATAACTTTTATTCGAGGAATAAAATTGACGTTTGACAGTTTTTGCATGAAATAACTGTCAAGATTTCAAAATTATTCCTCGAATAGTCATCAGATGATTGAAAAATCAGCCCTTAATTTGTCAAATTTGGCATGACCTTGCGTTTAATGTTGTGTTAAGCTCTTGATCTCGCCTCATTTATTTAAATGCATAAACTTAGTAGGAACTTGAAGTCGACGAGGTGTATTTGGTGCTATTATTTAGAATTTAAACTGCGCTGTCGAAAACATTGTGATTGTACAGCGGTCAGCGCTTCAACATTCAAGGTACCAGTTTCAGGCGGTTTAGTGGATTGACAAGGTGCCGCGGGTAAAAAGCGTCGCGCTTATGTCACGTCACGTGGTGACGTGGTGGGCAGTGTACAGGCGTCACACACGTCGTGCGGCGCGATGTCGCTAGTGTGTCGTGGTTACGGCAGGGCAGGTGCAAGCGAGGCTGCATGCTGCGCCGCGCGGAGGCTGCGCCCACCCTTGCCACCCCGCGTCACCCTCATGCTCCCCCCGTAACCCTCCCGCGCACGCCATCTTAACAAATCGATAGGATATGACTGTTCTCCACTTCGCGGGTGCGACTTTTGGGCGCGGACTGAATGACCCCTCTTGATTGCGTAACGCAAAGCGCGTTCACGAACAATAGAATCGGGCGAGATTCCGCCAGCGAAATGTAGCGATGTTTAAAACAAACCCAACGGCGGCGGCGGGCGAAGAGGAAAAATCTAAGTATCATCATAACCATACAAACAGACGAAGGGCTTTTCGCCTGAACAAATGTTGGTTTAGCACCTTCCGAACAGGATTCTTTATAAATAATCGTCACGTTAAGTTATGACTATACATACTACTTTTAGCTATAAGGTTCCAAGGCAATTTCTGCGATGTCCGTATATGGTAAAACATCTAATCCAAGTTACGTTATTAAATAATTAGCAATTAAGAGGCAGCAATTAATAAAGATAATAATAATGAAGCGAGTTAGCTGTGGCCGGTGGTAGGGAACAGTTTGCGATGCGTCTCGAGGTTTACGAGGACGTTATTGCTGCATCATTTAACCAATATGGCCAATATGGGTAAACAGTTGTGCACTAGGCACTAGACGAAGCTTTATTGTGGAACAATATTGGTCCACCTCGATTTACACTACAGTAGCATAATGGTTTCTGTGTAATTTATACCAAGTGTTTACTAAGTTTATGAGGGGGGACAATGTTTTTGTTTGGGTTACATACGGTCTTGACGATTTTTCACAAGGATCTTAAACACTAAAGGCATATTCACACATTTTGTCATAATAATACTTAACAAAATGTAGAACTTCCCTGAATTATTAGTTCTAGAATAAACCTATCTCAAAACTTTAGTTTTCACTGGCGCAGTCACGGGAGGTCATTGGATATTTTTAAAGTTTAAACTTTTTATAGAATAAATCTAAAACGTGGTTTTTTACTTTTGATCTCAGCCGGTGATCCTTAAGTTTTATTGGGTAAAGTAAATTTTGGCAAAATGCTATACAAAGCCTTGAAATTAGGTCACGGAATGCTATGCAAAAGATGATGGCATAATGAAGTTTTTGTATTGATTGCAATAAATTGTAAATATTTATAGTAACTAAAAAAAAAACGATTACTTTATCTACAGATGCAGCTAGTAAAACCTTTTAGGGCTGATTTTTCAATCGCTAGTATAACTTATATCTGAAAAATAAAAATGGCGGTTTGATATATATTTCCTATACAAAAGCTGTCACACTTTCATATTTATTCCTCAAATAAAACTTATCTGACGATTGAAAAATCAGCCCGTAGTATAATTAATTTGATTATATGTATCAGAAAGTTCTACAGCTGCAATGTAAATGTAAAGTAGATGAAAAAAAAAGTGAATTGTCGTCAGGAGTTCGAATTCGCTACCTGGTGTACGCTTACGATTCATCCATTCTACTAGAATGGAATTTGGTGGCGCCTTTTTCATCAGCAAACAGAATTAATTCAATGAGAAGGTAATCCCAACCGTCCTATAACCCAAGCGGGAATGGGAGTAAACCGCGGGCCGCTCCCGCCATCTCTACTTAAATATTCACGCCCTCTAATGACACGATGTCGGCTCACTTTAACAAGGTTCTAGGTGGCCAACTAGACGCGCGTACTTGGAACCTTACCGAACCAAGCAATACGGAACAAAGAAGTTAAGATAACCATCCGCCGAAAGTGATCCAGTACGGAATGAAAGAAATTCGCTCCTGTGAGGGTTGCAAAGGATATACTGTAGGGTGAAGGTACCTTTGTATATTAGGTAGCTTTCTGGCATTCTATTCACACATTTCCGATCGATATTTATCTGGCTTCCTTACTTCGTCAGCTTCGACTGGGATGCTTGAACACAACAAATGCGTTGAAACGGCATTCGCACTTGTTGTGCTCAAATTCAATACAGTATTCCAATCCAGTTCAAAGAATTTTCATAAAATAGGCAACCATTTTCAAATTATATGTGACGCTTGTGCAACGATGGATATTCGTCTTCGTAGACGCGACCATTGTAACTTGGACTTCGTTATGTTAAATGCATGACATAAGGAAGATCTGGTACAATTTACAATAGGATAGTAGGATTGTTGACAAGGGAAGGGGATCTTAAAAAAAACTGTTAGGTCCCGAAAAATTCAAAAGCATCTTCAAATCCGAGTTCAAGCCTGCTTCTCTGACAGAATAAACTCAGCGGGATGGTTCGTTGGAATAAAGCGGACTCATTTATGAGTGACAAAAGTACGAGAACGAACCGAGTAAATTGTTCTAATGATACTACATATTCATTGCCGCGTCGACTTCTCAGACTTAACGGTTTACAAGTCGGTGACCAACGGCGTGTGTATCAACAAATTAAAAGTACACAAGTCATAACGATAGCGAAGCGTCATGTGGCCTCGGCTATTTATGTAAAAATATGACAAATGAGATAGTGGTCATGGTGTAATGACATTTGCCACAAGAAACTTGGAGCTTATATTTTAACATATGTCAATTCTTAATGTCTTACATCAGCCACGAAGATAAAGTTGCAGTTAGTACCCTACTGGACTAACACTCGGATTTGGTTTCCATTGTCGATTTGGAGACCTATGTAGACGGCGAGAGTTAATTGTTTGTTTGATGAATGATTTACTATTCTTATATTAAGAAGAAGCGTCAGTACTAAACTCTCTGGCGTTACCCATAGAAATCGGTTGTCAAGGTATGGGCGTGTATTGCGGAGGAATTAGGGACTTGTGGTGGAGAAAGCTGAAGATGGTTTGTGTAAAAGATGGTATGGCTTAATGGGGGATGATTACTGAGATAGCGGCTACAGAAAGATAATGATACTGGCTTTGGACCAGGCCAACTTGTCGTTCGAGAACTCTCTTGTAGATCCACAGCATATATTTTGTATTGTGACATAGTATTTAAACACCTAACTGAGCTGACCTGTATACGAATTAGTGTGATAAGCAATTTATTTACTCAAACCATCTCACTGCGTAGTTTTATCACTATATGGATGATATAAGTATAATGATAACGTGTTGGTATTGTTTCAGGAAGGAAGACATTAGACGAATGATTAAAATCATGTACACATAACTCAGGTTGTTTTGGTCTAAAAAGGAACTCAAACCAGAGTGGGGTCAAGGGGTCTACTCTCTGAGTCCGTCAACGAAGCTACGGGCCCGTCCGAGCAAGTGAAAATTCAAATATTCGGACAAAACACATTGCGAGTAGGGACAACTGTCAAAATGTGTTTTCATTCAGTCTTAGTTCGGGCTCCAAACTAATCTTGTTTGTAGGTGATACGGAGTAGCCCGTAATTTCGGCCGAAACTACGGAGTTTCGTGTTTAGGGAGTCTACTCCCTAAACACGAAACTCCGTCCGTGCTCGTAGATGAAGACAACCGCCTTGTTGTATAGCCCCGTTAGGGCCGCGAAACGGCCAGTGATCTTCAGGATCATTAAGTTGTCTTCTATATTCTATATAATATATAAAATTCTAAGTCCTGACTGACTGATATATCAACGGACAGCCAAAACCGCTGGTCTTAGAGACATGAAATTTGGAGGGTGTGTTCTTTGTGAAGAGTAGGTATCCACTAAGAAAGGGTTATTCGAAATTCAGCCCCTAAGAGGGTGAATGGGGGGAGGGTGACATTTCAAGCGGACGAAGTCGCGGCCAGAAGCTAGTACTATGATATTGCCAATCCTTACTCTATCTATGATATTCCCAATACTAGTGGGATGGCACAATATTGAAGTGGATCAAAATTTTCTTAGAAAGTATACAACTTTCTGTCGCAACATTTAATAGAACACCACAACGATACAGAATGTTTCAGCTAAGTGATTAAAATTGTTCTCCAGAATCTATTTAAAACAGAAAATAATAACATGATTAACAGTCACTTTATAAAAATGGCTGGGCTTTAATTGCTTGAGAATGACTAGCTACTCGGAGGGGCTCGTGGCTAAGTAACAAGAGCCGCACGGGTCGATCGATCAGGTTAAGATTCGGTTGCCGCGGACGGTCCGTGGATGGGTGACCATCTTTACATAGCGAGGACCCCTCCGTGCTACGGAAAACACGTTAATCTGTTAGTCCAGGCTGTCATTCATAGATCTTTGACAGTCGTTACGGGTTCTCAGAAGCCCGAAAGTCTGACAACCAGTCTTACCAAGGGATTTCGTGTTACCCAGTAACGCAGTCGCTCCACGTAAAATACTGGTATTCAACTGCATCCGGTTGGTCAGACTAGAAGCCAACCCTAAAACTAGTTGGGAAAAGCTAGGCAGATGCTGATTGGCTTAATGTACAAATTCATGAGTTCATCGAGTTTGATATCCACCCGCTCGATATATGGAGCGGCTAACGGCGCGGGTGGCACCTGCAGAGCCTCAAGTATGACCTTGTCGCTAATACGCAATACCTACTTGAACGGTCAGCGATCGGCGTAACACAATTATTATGCGGAATGATTAAATAGATGATATTATGATGTGGCAAAAAATTCTACGGACCATTTAGCTTAACGACACGTTTGGTACAGACTGTTTGTTCTTGATAAACAAGTGTGAGTTTTATGTTCATGTTAAGTAATATCAGAGTATGATGATTACATCAACAGACTCTTATCAGCTAATCAAAAAATCTTCGTTACTTTGTGAATGTTCGGAAACCAAAAAGTACCGACGTTTGAGTTCAGTGTGCTCGCCGCTTAACTGCTGTCAGACCGGCAACTTTGTCCCTCTTTCACTTCCTGCTAAGTAGTACTTCCCGAATAATTCTTATATCCTCAGATAGTTTACAAATGGTATCTGTACCCTAAAACGTACAACGATACGTGTTGGCCATTTAGTATACGATTACGATACGATGTCACCGCGTCACTAGTAGTCACTACGTGTGCTCGCAGTGAGGCAGCAGAGCGACGAAACGGATACTCGCTTCACCTGCTCGCTTCCGCTCGATAATTACAAGAAACGCACTACTAACAAAACATTATATTATGCGTTATTGTTTGCTCTATCTATTGTCGTTAACTTGGTATGATTGGTTAGAAAACTAGAGTACGTGATGCGCTGAGTAACACAATGAGGGGTGCACCAGTTACCTGAGTGAGACGCGGCGTCCATTATACAAAATTTGCTCAGTTAACGACGCAAACGCAATGTCAAGTTGTTTGTCCAAATATGGCAGCCTACTGTCTCAAATATTGTTGAGGCCGGTTTCAATGAGTAAGACGCTAGAGTGTAAGCTACGGGATGTTGAAACAATGCGACGGTCTTGTACAAGTGCGGATCGGTCGGATGCGCGGGGGTCATCGACCCTGTGCCCCCCTCCCCCGCGCCAACCGCGGTCTCACTTTCGATGCGCCCGGCAGGGCTTTAAATACCGGTAAAATTTTCGTAACGATACCTTCATTTGACAGCGTTACCGTTAATATTAAAATAACGGTAATGGATTTAACGTTATTTTAGCTCCATTTTATCGGTAATCATTATTAACGTTAGTTTTTTATTAACGTTAATATTATCGTTACTTTTAGAACGGTTAATCTAGTGAGTTTGAAGTAGAGGGGGAAGAGGCGCGCGGGGGCGGGCCACCCGCCGTCGCCGTCGCCCCGCGCTGTGATGCCGTGCCAATCAAAACATTGCCCGATTCTTACGTGTGAGTGTGTTTTGGTCAGGTCATAAGTGAGATACCTAACTGATAAGATAATTTATACAACATCAAGATGAGTGAAGACAATAATCAAGGTAATTAATGGTTCTTATTTATGGTTATTACAATAGTTGTTTAAATATGCAGGATTTAATAGTCTAACGCCAACGTCCAACGTCTAACTACCACGGAATTTCTACTACAGTAACCGACTGCCGCCGCGTGCAGACACCAGCCGACAACACACGGCGGCGGCTACCGCTAATTGCGTTCCGCTTCTCTGTATGAGAGATTCGTCGCACTACTGACGCTATATAGCGTCAGTAGTGCGACGAATCTATATAAGGTGTAAAAAAATTAACTGCAAGAACTTTAAGAGGTGCTTTAGACCATCGAACTGAACAACATTCACTATGGGACCAACTCTGAAATCACGAAAAAAAAATGAGCTGTTTCATACATTTTGGCCGAGTAGGTATTGAACTTTTGTATGAAACAGCTGATTTTTTTTTCGTGATTTCGGAGTTGGTCCCATAGTGAAAGTTGTTCAGTTCGATGGTCTAAAGCACCTCTTAAAGTTCTTGCAGTTAATTTTTTTTACACCTTATAGTATTATTTGAAAGCGCTTTGAAGGTAAGCAGGCCGCACACCGGTGCACACAGATATAATTTATTGAAAAAATTAAGTTATTCTAGTTTGTTTTTGTTAGTTATTCCTGTACCAGTCGCAATAAATACCTTTTCTTTCTTTCTTATTCTGAATTAAAAGTTAATCGCTACTTTTAATTCAGAATAAGAAAGAAAGAAGAGGTATTTATTGATCGAAGTAGCAACTACACGCTAATTGTACCCCCTGTGGGGTACGGACCTCGGCTTAGGGCGTCGCTGGGAGAGGGCAGCAAGGTACAGGCTGGATCGGAATGATGTGTACTTGGTGTGCGTGCTTGCGCGCAGCTATACGAGGGCGTTAAATGAGTCGCGTTTCAAATGCGGCACCACAATTGTCGTAATGCAAATGTATGTCCTGTGTGCGGCTTGCCTTAGGAAGATAATTCGTTAAACCGTTTAGGAAATATTTCTAACTGCGAGCATCCCAAGTGAGTGACTACATGCGCGTACTCGAAATAAACGGGCTGCTCTGTTCCATTCCGCTTTTATGGATTGTCTTGTCACCCATATATTATTTTAATATTATTTTCAGATGATTTCACTGTAAGTGAGGATTGTAGTCAACCGATATTTACGGACATGCTAAATGTTTCGAGCTCAACAAGTAGCGCCGCCGATGACATTAATGGTTAGTAATTATATGTAGTTTTTCTGTAGGAAGATGTGATTGTTAAAATTAAAGTTGAAACCTAATTTACAAATTGTTTTTCAGGATTCATCGAAAATAGCCAAGATGATACTGATGTAATGTCACAATCTTTATTACAACCTCCAAATCATAATAAACGAAAATATAAAGCAGAAAACGAAATAAAGGAAGAACATATAAGTCCTAACAGTAACAGTCATAACAACAGTAAGAAAAAAAAAAGACGGGTTGCACTCCGGGAGTGCCGGCAGAAGTGAAAACTTGAATATTAACGTTGAAATAAATCAATTATTAATTGAACTAATATAACTCATTTTTTTTTCACTATTTCTGAGTCACTTTTTTCATTAATAGATGCACTTTGTTCAATTCCCATATTTTAAACATTTTATATACACGAATTTTACGAATACACAGCAGTGTGGCTACTACACAGACGGTCGAGCCATCAGCTGTCCATCCATCCATCTATCCACGTCCACGTCCAAGTCCACGTCCATCCATCCATCGATCCATCCATCGATCCATCGATCCATCCATCGATCCATCGATCTGTAGAGGTATGAGGAACAGGGTGTAAAGTTCACTCAACCTCCATAGAAAAGGGAGGATCCTCCAACCAGACGGGTGTTGTGTCTGGCGGGCAACTGCCCAATGATTCATGTCGGGCCGTTGTATACAGGGTGTTACGGAAAGGGTATATCAATACAAACGGGTTGAAGAGAGTATCTGGTCTAGAACCTCTGTACAAAATTTCAGCTCAAAAGCAGTAACTTTGAAAATGCTTAATATTTTTTTATTTCGACATCACGGCGCTGCACTGGCGCGCGGCGGCGTGATGTGCGTGTACTAGGCGCACAGACACACTACAGATAATGGATAATGACCCTCGTAGTGCGGTGACACGTTTGTTATGATTTCAATTTAATAAACTATCGAAATAAAAAAATTTTAAGCATTTTCAAAGTTACTTCTTTTGAGCTGAAATTTTGTACAGAGATTCTAGACCAGATACACTCTTCAACCCGTTTGTATTGATATACCCTTTCTGTAACACCCTGTATATGCTAGTTGCGTGGTAAACTCTGCTTGCGTGATGCAGGATTTGCGTGACGTCAGTGTGACGCGTTGTTCGCATGTGGCGTTGTAGATACCGCTACAGATCCATCCATCAATCCATCGGTCCATCCATCGATCCATCCATCGATCCATCCATCCATCCATCGATCCATCCATCCATCCATCCATCCATCCATCGATCCATCCATCGATCCATCGATCCATCCATCGATCCATCCATCCATTGTCGTGTGTCGCTTGGTTCACTTCGGTTGGCGCCGCCGTAGAAAGAGAGGGGGGGGGGGAGGAATCTCTCCTGACGGTCACGTGTCCTGACGCGATGTCCTGACGCGAGTTTAACATTTTTTACCCATTTCAAAAAGTGTGCAATGCCGCTATAGTAGATTGTACAACTAAGGCATAAAATAAGCTATTTTACCCCGAGACGTTTGTATCATTTATATCATCATATAAAAATAGTTGGACCACAGCACCTTTTGTGAGTTCCTTGGTCCAATTCATTTAAAAAATAACTTGCCAACTCTAAAAACCTCAACTGCATTTTTATGTGTGTATGTATGGTACCGGAGAAAGCAAAAAAATTAGGTATCTCAAAAACTAAATCCAATATCAATTTGCTTAAATAATGACATGTACATTTACTGTATTATATTATTTTAATTATTGTGAAGGTGAGGACTATGTTGGTCATTATTTCCGTTTTAATTATGGTTTGGCAGTTTGAGTAGTTTATGCGGCCTACCCAAATGTCCTGTCTTTGGTATTGTTCGTCGAATCGTTGAGCTCCTCAAGTTCTGAGTTGAACTGCATGATTTTTGACAAATGCGTGCACTGACTGGACAGGTCCGCTCAATCTGTGTGGTTCTTTCCTCAAAAGACCATTTCAGACACCAATCTACATGGTCTTCACATGATCTGACCAAGAGTATGCCTGGACTTTAAAAGAGACTGTGACCTCTGAGTTTGTTTCGACCTTTCTTCTCAGAGTAGTCAGATAGGAAACGCCCACGTCATCTAGCTTTACAAATATGATTGACGTATAAAAGTGTTTGTACAAACCTACTTACAGAAAATAAATCATCATTTAAATCAAAAAGAGTCAAAAAGCAAAAAAATTAGGTATCTCAAAAACTAAATCAAAAAGAGTCAAAAGAACTATTTCATTATTCTCAGTGTTTCCATTATTGCAGAGTGATAAATTTGTATAAGGCTGGGATTACATAAAAGAAGAAAGTGGTGTTGAAGCTAACAAACTGATTCAGTATAGGTCTAAATAAAAAAAAATAAAAAAAATTCCTTGAATCCAATAACGCTCTATAGCGTTATTGGATTAAAGGAAATGTTGATGAATTTTCTCAGCTTATGAGCGTATTTAGCCAGAGGCATAGGACTAATAACATTTCAGAAAGCTCACATGCAGAACTAAGTGAGTGCATGAATGCAAAAAATGTTACAATGTTACGTCTATTAAATGTTTTAGAAAATTTTACAACTTTATCAAGTGAAATCGCACACAAAAGACGTAAGGTCCAAATTGAGAATGATGATTATATACGAGAAATTCAGCTACAACTGATTTCAGGTGATATTACTGTAGGTCATGCTTTAGATAAATTTCGTTGAATGTTGTAAAACATTAAAAAAAAAAATTAAAAACTTAGTCACCCTACTTTAATTATGTTATTTTACTGCAAAGAGGTTCAATATAACCGTAAACCAGTAGGTACCATACACATATAAAGATGCAGTTGAGGTTTTTAGAGTTGGCAAGTTATTTTTTAAATGAATTGGACCACGGAACTCTCAAAAGGTGCTGTGGTCCAACTATTTTTAAAGTTGGACAACTGCCCCTAGTAAAGACCCATGGTCCAACTAGTTGGACAGAGCAGTTGGACCACTGCCCCGGACTGGAAAATATCTATAAACTTTATTTTCTTTTTTACGTCCCATCTTGACAGCGTCTCGAACAAACCAACTCACTGTAGGTATTGCACACAATTGAGCGCGGCAGCGACGGCGCAGGCGGCGCGGTTAGCGCGTGGCGGAGCGGCAACAGTGCGAGCGCACAAAAATGTAAACAGACGGAACGGCAACGTAGCTAAATTAACGGTAAAAATAACGTTACTGATGTATTTTGCGTTAATGTTAATTAACGTTACTTTACTGGTAATGTGACCAAGTAACGTTACATTTTTGTGAACGTTATTAAGGTATCAAATTGAAATTAACGTTACATAACGGTTATTATTTTGTTATTTGGTAACGTTAACAAGCCCTGCGCCCGAGGCCTCCATGAGTCCACGTGCCCGTGCGCAGCCACCGACGCACAGTGGAACGAATGTATGGGAGCGGTTGGACGTAGACATGTCCGAAAAAAAAGAGTAAAATTATGCCAAACTAATGATGCCATCTTATTCGATTACTTAATGCCTTCATAACTTGTGGTGATGAATTTCTTCATAACTCCCATATTTCGGGAGTAATTTGAGAAAATGTGAAATTTTACTATGAAAATGAGTGTATCGAGCTCTCTCCCTCCTGATTCCGGGCTTGTTTCAAGTAGCGGTCTCTAATATCATAATGCTTATACTAAGAGCTATATTTAATACTAAGACACATAGTGCGCCAAATGTGCACTTTCTGGGATAAAGAGTGATGTTTATTTTATAACACAATTTTTTTATTTTTTGTTTATTTTGTTGATTAAAACCGTTTTTCTAAAGGTTTACCTTATTACAATAACATTTCTGAGCAGCCAATTAGAGAAGATATAAGCTAATTAGGATATATAATTAGGGACTTAAGGTTTACATATAAAACTGATGCACTAATGATTACTGATAAGAACATTGCTATTATTTAATTACTAAATGGCTCTTAATACACTAATTTAGCATGCATCATTTACTAATTATCACAATAACTAATTACCTTGCAATATTTAACAAAGGATACCTGGGATACCTGGATTTTATATAAATAGGTCACTATTAGTAACTTTAAAATCAGTGTTGATTTACACCTCGTTGTATCCAAGCTAATCTCGCAATGTATTTTCCAAATTTTAATACAAATCTTGATATTCACGTTGCTTTATGCGCACGCGCACATAAAGATTTACGCGACTTTAACTATTTGTTCAGTGTTTTAAAAGATAACAGTTGTGTTCAGTTATGTGAAAGTGCTGAAACAAGTTTAAAAGACTGGTGTCGTCGATTTTGCTACCGCATTTATGCAAAATGGACACAGTCTGGAAGAAGCACAGATAAGTTTCGGAAGAAACATGAGATTTGGCTACAGGCTGCAATTCAATGGCCGGAATTACAGAATGAAAATATGGAACCTTCTACAGAAAATATAAGTGACGTCATCGAGCCCATAATTTCTCCTGCTAAATCTGATGCTTCAACTTGTACACATCCTAGTCCTCGTAAATCTTTTGAGGACCTTAGTAACCGGCAAAAAAGAAGACGCACTGAAGATAGTCTTTCATGCAGCAGTAGCAGCGCTGAAATTATGTTTTCGGCCGAAAGGGCGCTTCAAAAGGCAGGACAAAGCGATACAGCTTATGTTATGAAATACTTGACGGAGAATCCAGAAGAGGCCTCAAAAATCAAAGCCTTCATTGAAGGTAAATCAATTCAGGTACGGGAAATATCCCCTTTGAAGGCATTGGCTCTTTATGTATCGATGAACTTATCGAAATGGCGCTATAACACTCTTCGGGATTTCAACACTCAAGAAGGAGCTCTTCAATACCCGAGTTACTACATGTTGGTTAAAGAAAAAATTAAGTGCTATCCGGCCAAAGAAGATCTCACAGTTACAGAGAGCTCTGCAAAAATCAAATTACAAGCCTTGATGGATTTAACCTCAAGAAGACTTATTAGGTCGTTAGAAACCCCTGTTGATCCCAATCAACAGCTCGTATTGACCAGCAAATGGGGTTTTGACGGATCATCTAGCCAAAGCATTTATCATCAAAGGACGAGTGAAGATGAGCAAATCGATCTTGCTAGTAATTTTATGATTAGTCTTGTACCACTGCGGCTCGTCTCAAAAGGTGTAACAATTTGGGAAAACGAGCGACCATCTTCCACTTCATTTTGCCGGCCAATATTGTTTAAGTTTATAAAGGAAACCAAAGAAAATGTGCAGAGAGAGATGGCTGAAATCGAAGCAGAGATTGAAGCCTTAACTCCATCCACCATCACTGATGGAATTAGTGTCAAACACCAACTGCTGTTGACAATGATTGATGGTAAAATTCATTCCATTATATCCAATACAGCAGCTTCAGTGTGTGACATATGCAAGGCTTGTCCTAAAGAAATGAATAATTTAGAGTTAATCAAAGATAAACACGCAAACGAGGACATGTATAAATATGGCTTAAGCACCCTTCACGCTTGGATTCGCTCAATGGAATGCTTATTACACATTTCCTACAAATTAGACATAAAATCATGGCAAGTAAGGGGTGATATAGCAAAAAGGCAAGTTGATGACAGGAAGAAAAGAGTTCAAGAGGCTGTAAGAAGAGAAACGGGCTTACTTCTCGATGTTGTGAAACAAGGCAGTGGATCCACCAACAATGGCAACTCGGCAAGGAGATTTTTTGAAAACTACACTAAATCTGCTGAACTGACCGGAATAGATGCTATGCTTTTAAGAAAAATCTGTGTGATCTTGCAGTGTATTTCATCAGGAGAGAAGATCAACGTAACTAAATTCCGAGAGTTCTGCTTTGATACTGCTAAGCTTTACGTGGAGTTATACCCATGGTATTATATGCCTTCTTCACTTCATAAAATTTTAATGCATGGGCCAGACATAGTTCAGAACATGTCAATTGTGCCCATTGGTTTTCTATCCGAAGAGGCATCTGAGGCTAGAAATAAAGATTTTAGAAAATATAGAGAGGGGCATTCTCGAAAGCATAGCAGTATCTCATGCAATGAAGATATTATGCACAATCTTTTACTGTCTTCTGATCCACTTGTTACAAGTATCCGTCCAAAAGGAAATAAGTTTGTAAAAAAATCTTCTTTTAAGGAATTTTATGAGCTTACGGATTCTGAGAAAAGTGATATCGAATTTGTTAACATAAATGATTTAGCGGACATCGATTCTGAATTTGAATTAATTGATGATGATGATGATGACGAAGATAATTAAATGATGTTATTGTTTTAAAATGTGTAACTTAGTAAATTAGAGCTTACATCTTAATTATTTATTGTACTTTTAATGAAACTAGGTAATTTATTATCAACTTACTTAAAAGTCATACTCTCATCAGTTCTTGTGAATATTTTTGTTAATATATATTTCTGTATATATATAATATATTTATAGACCTCTTAATAAGTCTGTCTGCGGTTTAAAGTAAATACAAATGGGGAAAAAACGTTTTTTTTTTTTAAATTTTCATTTCCTTTTATCCCAGAAAGTGCACATTTGGCGCACTATGTGTCTTAGTATTAAATATAGCTCTTAGTAATAGCATTACGATATTAGAGACCGCTACTTGAAACAAGCCCGGAATCAGGAGGGAGAGAGCTCGATACACTCATTTTCATAGTAAAATTTCACATTTTCTCAAATTACTCCCGAAATATGGGAGTTATGAAGAAATTCATCACCACAAGTTATGAAGGCATTAAGTAATCGAATAAGATGGCATCATTAGTTTGGCATAATTTTACTCTTTTTTTTCGGACATGTCTACGTCCAACCGCTCCCATACATTCGTTCCACTGTGCGACGCCGTCGCTGGTGACGTCATCGCCTCCAGGACCACGCGCAACGGTGTTACTTGCCAGAGCGTGAAGCTGTTTGTGCTTTTCATTAGAACACCCATGGGAACCATGCTAACAACGGATGCCACAGTCCTTTCCCTTACTGACATAGTTTAAATAGTTCGTAACGTTCTGGTAGTTTGAAAATGTCTTACGAGAAAACTTGTCAGTATCAACTACTGATGATGTAAGAATAATACAACAATAAATTAGAAGACTTTTTTTTTAACTTTAATACAATATTATGTAAACTTACTAATTAGTCAGCTCAAAAGAACAGGCAACAAATCATGTAGAACTCCGAATGGTGAGAAAGTGCGAAATATCACGCATTAGTGTAAATGTAAAGGCAAACGACCCAGTAAACTATACTATTGAAACTATTGGAAGCTACGTGTTTGTTGTACACACGGCTACACATTTCCAGTATTGCATAGATTTTTCTTACAATCAGATGTCAGCTTATACTGGTTATGTATAGCTTGATGTGTAGCCGTGTGTACAGTAGATGCATAGGAGAGTACATTTGAGATGCCGCGAATAGTTGTTATAGTGAACAGTCGAATACCGATTAATCGCCATTCCCTATGGCGGATAGTCGAATAACTCGCCATTATTATTCGACAATTAAAAATGAATATAAAAATAATTTATTTGTTATCAAATAATAATATCACGCTTGTAGTAGTCTTGAACTTACCAATCATTTATTTGTTACTGTAATCTAAAAAAATTCTAAGGTTGTGAGAAAAGAAAACAATGAAGTTAATGAAATCAGTCTCATATTATACCTTTTCTTGTAATTTTGGGCATTTTTTGAAGAATCTACAACCGAGCAGCCTTATGAAGAGCAACCCAAGAATGCCACTGCTGAAGAAATCTCCCACTACATCACGTTAGCAAAGGCTGACAGAAGTATAAACCCATATGAATATGGGTTTTGAGTGCCAATAACAATGGATTCCCCATTTTAAGTAAGCTTGCTGAACGATACTTAATGACACCAGCAAGCTCTGTCTATTCAGAAAGACTATTTTCTGAGGTAGGTTTGATTTAGGAAGAAAAGCGCAACCGACTTGATCCCAATCGCGCAGAAAAAGATTTTATTTTTTGCACCACAATATGCCCTTTTAGACTTTAAATATCAATTAAAAAGCCTAACTAATTAACTTAACATGACATGACTGATTTTTGGCTAACTTTTTATATTAAATAATAAAAACCGGCCAAGTGCGAGTCGGACTCGCCCATGAAGGGTTCCGTAGCAGCAAGTAACATAATATAAAAGTTCTTATAGTTCGTTGTAACTTTGTGAAAGGTAAATTGCGGTTTTCGATTTATGACGTATTAAAAAAAAAACTACTTACTAGATCTCGTTCAAACCAATTTTCGGTGGAAGTTTACATGTTAATGTACATTATATATATTTTTTTAATTTTATCATTCTCTTATTTTAGAAGTTAGAGGGGGGGGGGACACACATTTTACCACTTTGGAAGTGTCTCTCGCGCAAACTATTCAGTTCAGAAAAAAATGATATTAGAAACCTCAATATCATTTTTGAAGACCTATCCATAGATACCCCACACGTACAGGTTTGATGAAAAAAAAATTTTTGGAGTTTCAGTTGTAAGTATGGGGAAACCCAAAATTTATTGTTTTTTTTCTATTTTTGTGTGAAAATCTTACTGCGGTTCACAGAATACATCTACTTACCAAGTTTCAACAGTATAGTTCTTATAGTTTCGGAAAAAAGTGGCTGTGACATACGGACGGACGGACGGACGGACAGACAGACAGACAGACAGACAGACAGACATGACGAATCCATAAGGGTTCCGTTTTTGCCATTTGGCTACGGAACCCTAAAAAGCGTGTTTAAAAAAAAAAAGATTTTTTTTTAAGCCTATAGTTCTTTTGTTTATTAAAAGTTTATTTTAGAGAACTATTCGTCGAATGTCGAATAATACTAGCTATTATTCGCTATAGCGAGTATTCGCGGCATCTCTAGAGTTGTAGGATGACGATATGATAACACATTCTTCATCGTGTTTCCTACGTTTCGAACGTCTACCACCACCATCACCAACATGCTGGAGAACCTATTGCAATGTCCCGACTTCCCGAGCTTGCAGAAGCAAGCAGCCGAAAGTTTTGGTTGACAATATTGACATGCAGAAGAAATCGATCGAAGAGATCCGATGACATGCCGATACCGATATTGAGGGTGAGGCCATGTGAATTTACCCAAATCAAGTTCAGTTTTTTTGTTCGCAATAAATAGTAACATCAACAGCCTCCTGCTTACATCTTGAGGTTTTTACAAGGCTGTGCTGTCTACACCACCAGGCTAGACAAGCGTGTTGACTTTTTTAGTCTGTCCGATCTTGTATACTATGTCGGATTTAAGTCCATTAACCCCATAAAGTTTACATCAATGAAAACGAATGTCGCAATACTTGATGATAGTTGAGTTATTTGTAAAATTTATCGCGACATCAACCCGCCAGCATTTTGCTTGGTAACGAAACACTAGCCAGTTGTTAAAGCCGAGGATACATTACAAATTTCAGCGGTAAGTCAAGCGGATTCCACATTATTTTATTTTAAAACGTGCATCAAATCCAAACTTTTCGGCTTATACGGGAACACCATCTGCTCATCCTATAATGTCTTAGAAAGGACTTATCATAGGGTGGGTACCTAGTGTGCTGTTGGGCACTCGAATGTTTTCAATTTGGTTAGACCGACAGAGAAATGGGGCTGTAACAGAAATGAGTCGTGTAAAAAGTATTTATTGATTGTACTCAAAGTTTTCCATGGGATAACAAGGACAAATTAAAATTATTCATCTTCGGGGATGTTGTTTTGACCATTCCAAAGTTGTTTTTAGTTTGCTAGAAATTATTTATCCGCTATCACTTATTGCTCAGTCAGGGGTTGAGCGAGCAGTCTTAACAATGTTGCAGTAATCGACTCAACTCGTGTAAGCAACCATTACACAATCGATTGCGTAATAGAAAGTTGTGATTCGTTATCAACCAGATGGTTTAAAACATTCTTTTACATGCGTCAGTCAGCCGAATATTTCTAGGTTCTGTAATGATAATGACCATTAAACACAGTTCTCATCTACGAAATCCAGTTTATCTGTAGCGACCGGTGGAAAATGATCGTACTACGATAGTAGTCTCACGTTGTGATTGTGGCAAAGAAAACTTTTGAAGGATGTCAAAAAACATACACAGATATTTCAGACAACCACTTCAAAATTTGCTGATGATCTCAAGATCAAAGTTGACAAAAAAAGCTATGAGCAGTTCCTAATTATGTCAACTGATATAAATCGATACATACTTACAATAAATCTGTAGACAAGGCGATTCTGTACATTAAAAATATAAAAAAAAAAAAAATTGTCGGGGTGTTAAAGCATAACTAACCAACAGATGCCATTTCATAAATTTATGGAATTTATGTCTGGTTGAATGTAGGTATCACGGAAAATGTATCAAACCAATATGGTGTTAAGGTCACATAAGAGGTGGACATAGTTTATACTAAATGGGATTTTGAAATTTGAAAAAGTAAACTTAAACAGCCCTGAAGACTTTATTTGAAAAACTATTTTGAATACTCTTTAGCAAAGTTTATCTTGGCCAAATTAAAGTTATAAAATGACTGTTTGCTCAGATAATGAGCCTCGACCAGGCGCTTTATTTATTCTCAAAAATCAAAGTGACTCTTCGTCCCATTGCATTGACATTATGAACCTTGAAGACGCAGTGACTGCAGTCAAAAGGGCTGTGGTAGAGAACCCCTGGTAACGCTTCCCACCAGGCAAGGTCGGAAGATTCTTCCTTTTCAATGAAGGAGTGGTAATTACACCTTTCCCAAGCGACACATTGTTTTCCGACATCCACGCGAACAAAGTCGCGGGCACAGCTAGTTGTAATTAAGTGTAATAAACGCATGTGAAATGTGATCTAGATATTATAATTAAGTAAGTATGCATTACGTATATTTGAATAAATAGTGAGTTGGCAGTGAGCAGGCCGCGTAACGGTGTCTAGTATCGAAGTCGTCGGCGAGGGTCATCGGCGCGTGGCGACAATTAAAACCGGGATAAGTGTTGCGTGTACCTGCGAGATGAGGGCGCCACGGTCGATACGAGGGGGAACCACCCGCGGGGAGGAGCCATTCGGTTAAGGAGTTTAGAATACAAGTCACGGAGTATTGATGTCTGCCGTGTTATTTTTATTGCGTAAAAGGACAACTATGAAACAGTCCCCAGTCCCATCAACCCGCGCTACCTCGTCCGAGCGATATCGTGACGGTAGATTGGAAGGTGTATGACGGGCTGTAACGATGTATTGTCTATCTGCAGGTAGCCTTCGACTAGTCGGGGTAACTACAGTTTTATTTTTATGGTTTGCTTAAAATGCCTTTCTCACAGTAGACCTTTTACTCGAATCGCGTATTTGGTTTGGCGAAGCGAGTTATTTTAATTCGTATATGGAATAATAGATTTCCATTACGATGTGTTAAAAAAATAAGCATGTTTTCAGCAATTTCAACATCTGCGTCACAAGACGTGTGGGTGTTGAGGCGGCAGACAGAGTGTGCGGGGGTGGGGCGGGGTGCGGGTGAGCCAACTCTTCATTCCCATTTAGCTACTGAATTGTACAGCGGGAGGAGGCCATGATTATGTTTACTAACCCCGGCCGCCCGTGCCCCCGGTCTACGCGGTCCGAATTAACACACGATCTTTGTCCCAAAACTCGGTCTTTACATAGCCACCCTGCCGATCGGTGTTGCTATGTGCGAACTGCGAAATTGCGAATGGCGGATATGTTAGCACTATGTTTATCCATTCGATTGTTCGAGAACCAAATACAGAATTGAACGCATTCTATTTTGAAATGATTCACATAAACACTAAGCACTCGAAAATACTTCCTGTTTTACTAGGTTTTCTTAAAATGACATTATCTCTGAATAAATAGTTTTTTAACTGATATAATGTAGTTTAGTTATTTTAAATGTCGTCAAAATATTGGTTAGAGGGATGGAAGCAGACTGAGCAGGTATCTCACATTTTGTTTTGTAAAAAAGAAACATGCTTAAAAACAGTAAATCAAGGCGCGTGCTCACAAGGCGGCGTGGCCAGACAGCAACCGCAGCATAATCAAGTGTTATGATATGAGTGAAACAAAAAATATGGGTTCACTCACTGTATGATGTAATATAGTACAGCTACTATACAATATACTAGCTTCTGCCCCCGAATTCGACCGCGTCGCCTGCCCGCGCTATTACTTCGTTTTCGCTTAGCGTTCTTTCTGACTTTTTTTTTTTCAATCTGCCCGGCTCCGAAGAGTCGTAGCGTGATATTAAATAGCCTTCCTCAAGCATTGGGCTATCAAAAGCAAAAAATATTTTTCAAATCCGACTGGAAGTTTCAGAGATTAGCGCGTTCAAACAAACTCTTCAGTTTTATTATTAGTTAATAGATTACTAGCTGCTGCCCGCGACTTCGTCCGCGTGATATCCTATCCTAATCCTAACTAATATTATAAATGCGAAAGTATGTTTGTTTGTTACCTTTTTACGCCTAAACCACTGAACCGATCGTCCTGAAATTTTGCATATACGTTGTCAGGTGTACAGAAACGGTAGGGCACTTTTCATCCCGAAAAAAAGGGCTGTTCCCGAGGAAAACAACAATACACGTGGCGCCATCATTATCATAATAACGTCATTCTTGTTTTTGACGCACTTTTTTCGGGATGGAAGGTACCCTATGTCCGTTTCTGTACTCCTGACAATGTATAAGCAAATTTTCAGCATGACCGGTTCAGTTGTTTAGGCGTGAAAAGGCAACAAACAAACTTATTTTCGCATTTATAATATTAGTTAGGATTATATTTGAACCCAGAGAAACAAACCTATTCAATGGCGAGCCGTTAGTTTTTGCCAGCCCAGATCGTTCTAGGTTCGATTACCAATTTTGTCAGAGTGGACAGAAATATTGCATCTATTTCGACGTCAGAAAATCACTAAAGGGGCTCAGTTTGTCAAAAATACCTTTGATTGACTTACATTTTTGACATTGATTATCGCGGAGATGAGATTGAGGCTTGATTTTCAACGTTTAAACAAGTGAATTGACCTACAAGTTCGGCGTCAGGATATTTTATCCGGTAAATCGAGGGTCTCCTACTCGCCCTGAATCCAACATCGGGACGTGTGAACCGCTCCGCTCCACCACAAGCGTAATGTTAAAATGAAAAGATAGTCAAACAGAACGTAACATAACACTAAGCAAAACTACTGCCGTGTGTACTGCACTGTGATCCTGTGGTACCGAGTTGACCCACTGATCCTCTTTACGCTGACGTTGGTAATCGTCTAAAAACTCGACCGCGGCGAAGCCAGCCCCCTGACCACCGGTCGCGCGAGTGTAAGTAACCGGCAAGCTGAGCAATTATTCATTCATTCAATACATAATAATAATGATGAATAACAATAATAGTGAACTGAAATATCAGTCAATTATACAAAAAAAGCAGGTTTTATAATATGGCATGGTATTTATTTTAGATTTGTAAATTAAGACGGAGATTTTTATTACGGAGCAATATTATTTAAATTCAAACAAAAACGGCATGCAGCTACAATACTTGTACCCTAATTGCGTAACACACTATTAATCACAATCTGAATCATTTTGAAGGATATTGTTAATCCATTGCTTCCTATGTTCTAAAAATTTGTCTGCTCAACAACGCAAATAACGCAATAAAAATGTTGTTGAACTGTCAAAACGAAACCCATTGCTACTGATAGTGTGTTACGCAATTACCCCGCGGGTCTAGCTGCATATACAGGGTGAATTTTTCAAGTGGGCGTGGATGGCCAAATTCTAAACTATGAGGAATAGCGAAAAGTACTCAAAGGAGTCGCGGGCTCGATTTTGATGAAAACCAAAACTGCATCATTGGATTTTTGAAAAATCAATATTTCTAGCCAGGAATCGAACCTGTTGATTTTGAAAAAAAAAGAACACACGCTGTATTATTACCCATTTGATAGTGTCCCTAATAAGGATCAAATTCTGGAAAGTAATGACATACGGCAAACTAAAGGAAAGAGCTCATTTTTAACAAAATACACTTGGGAGCAAATAAATCGAGCCACTTGCTTTTTTTTGCACGTATAATGGTTATTATTTTTGGTATTATGGAACGTATCAAATCGAAACATATATCGCCTAAGAGCTTATTTAATAATCTTTACAATGAGGGTAAATTATTGAATGATAACCTTATTTAGTGATAAATTATTGGCTCTGAAAGAAAAACGGTAATTTTGATAGAAAATTGTAGGGTTAAAAC
This sequence comes from Amphipoea lucens, assembly GCA_947508005.1. Classification (NCBI taxonomy): domain Eukaryota; kingdom Metazoa; phylum Arthropoda; class Insecta; order Lepidoptera; family Noctuidae; genus Amphipoea; species Amphipoea lucens. The sequence goes on along the minus strand of OX382373.1, from coordinate 5,636,913 downwards.
AGTCCAGAAAATCTATCGAAATCAGGGCAAGGGGGGGTAATACAAGATATTAAGAATAAGTTTATACCATAATTTTGTTTTTAATTGTTTTTTTCTGGACTGACAATTTTCTATCAAAATTATCGTTTTTCTTTCAGAGCCAATAATTTATCATTAAATAAGTTTTTCATTCAATAATTTACCCTCATTGTAAAGGTTATTAAATAAGCTTTCAGGCGATATATGTTTTGAATTGATACCTTCCATAATACCAAAAATAATAACCATTATACGTGAAAAAAGGAAGTGGCTCGATTTATTTGCTCCCAAGTGTACTTTTTTATTTTTCTTATGTTACCTACCTCAATGATGAGGTAGGTTATATGGATGAAGACATCTGCCTAGCCTTTTCCCAACTATGTTGGGGTCGGCTTCCAGTCTAACCGGATGCAGCTGAATACCAGTATTTTACATGGAACGACTGCCTATCTGACCTCCACAACCCAGTTACTGGGTAATACGATACCCCTTGGTAAGACTGGTTGTCAGACTTTCGAGCTTCTGAAAATCCTTCTAAAGATCCTGGAATGAAAGCCGGGACCAACGGCTTAACGTGCTTTCCGAGGCACGGAGGGGTCTCGGTATGTAAAGATGGTCACCCATCCACAGACCAACTGCGGCAAGCGTAGCTTAACCTGATGGATTGACCTGTGCGGCTATTATTATTTAGCCGGGCCCTGGTTATGTTACCTATACCTACCTATTAAACCTTAACTGATTAATTGTTCATAATGATGACCATTGTTTTCAATACATAGCTGGATTCGACGTCCCAAGGATTGTGTACTGCATTCAGCAATACAATATTATTGATTCCATTAGAATATTTTCCAAGGATCGTAATAGAAATTTGAATTTAGAACATAATGTTGTGAAGGTGACTGCGCTGCGGGTGTGTTAATAAAAATATTGAGCATCATTTGGAACAAGGTACGTAATGTAGGTACTTTAGATACTTTAAAATAAGAAGTAGTTTATTAAGATTCAACATTTTCCTTAAGTTTGCCGTATGTCATTACTTCCCAGAATTTGATCCTTATTATGGACACTATCGAATGGTGTAATAATAGTGTTTTTTTTTTTCAAAATCAACAGGTTCGGTTCCTGGCTAGAAATATTGATTTTTCAAAAATCTAATGATGCAGTTTTAGTTTTCATCAAAATCGAGCCCGCGACTCCTTTGAGTACTTTTAGCTATTTCTCATAGTTTAGAATTTGGCCATCCACGCCCACTTGGAAAATTCACCCTGTATATATTTTTTTTTTAACTATGCGCTGTCATGTCTATGTACAGACGCCAGCACATCAACCTACACCTAACTGTCACATTTTCCCAATCAACTTTGAACCTTATCTTTTAGTGATAAAGTTGAAAATCTATTAAAGAAATTTGACAGATTGTAGTAGGTTGATGTGCTGGCGTCTGTACAAAAGGCTACACTTCCAAAAAGCTAAATAGGCTAAGTGTTACGACCGAATACTTCACAACATTAGGGGCATCCGAATGTTTGTAGTGTCGTGGCGGCTACATACCACACGGGCTGCAGGGTCATTACCACGCGGCTGGGGGCGCGTTCCTAACGCCAAGCGCTCCCGACAACGTTTGCGTAACACTGTCTTTATGACACCTCTGATTAATTTTACGAGACGCCCTTGATTCTACATCCTCGAGTAGACACAACTGGACCACTTTGCATAGCGTGACGGCGAGAAGCTTTTTTGAGGGGGCAATTGCAGCAACCAGGGCCTCAAGTCTGCTATTACAATAGTGTCAGAATGGTCTATCATTGACTTCATAATTGTCGATTTTGACAAGTTTGGTAATCTACTAATATAATGGCGTCATTATGACTTTCCAATGGTCAACCACTGACACTCCATTGAAAGATATGACACTATTGGTAATCTCGTACATAATGACAGATGAATGTTTGGCGTATGCGGTAATCTGCTAAAATTTTGACAGTTTCTTTGATCAATGACCTACCATTGGAACGTCATTGTGCAATCATTGCTTTCTCAGCTCCAGTTTCAAAAACTTTTTGCATTTGTTAGTCTTTTTATATCGTGTTTGTTTGTGAAATATTATTGCATCCAAGAATGTATTCACTGCGATCAAGTATTCTGGAACTAGCCAACGCAGTGGATGCTAGAGAAAGAAGATGCAGGGAATCCAGAAGACGTCGTCTAGCCCGTCGGTTGATGAGAATCAACACGAATCCCTTTATTGACGTTCCTGAGGCGGAATTCGTAAAAACCGAAATTGAGTTTAATATTTGGGCGCACTCCATCGAGTACCTTTTCGACAGACTGCACCCTTCATTAGTGCGGCTGCAATGGCCAAGCGCCAGGTCTTGGTGGTTCTCCAGAAAATCGATAAGAGCCGAAATTTGCTCAATTATCACCATTTTGATTTTTTTATATACAAACACAAAACACAAACAATAATATAAACACTATAAAAATAAATACTTAATAAAAACAAAACATTGAAACGCCGGTCTAATAACAAAAATAAAAACAAAACTGTACAACGTCAGTTAGCGTTAATGTCACATTTGACTTTGACAGCTAAACAGACAAAATAATATTGCAGTTACACATTTAATTAATGTTTTTTGGTGTTTACGAACTTCTTACTACTTCAGATTGCTTATAACACTAATAGATAATTTGTAAAATTAAATATAAATAAAATCTAGCATGAATAAATGTTCAAATTTAGTAGTAGTTTTTCGAAAATAATTACTACTAAAGGGTTTTATAATAATGGCAATACAGCAATGTCATTCTACTACAATTCTATTACGAGATCATTGACCGACCAATGATCGACCATTATGAATTTAGCAGATTACGAACTTTTAGCAAAATGACAATGCGATCGTGTTGGAATGACAAAAGAGATGGCTAAAAAAAAACCCAGAATCGCCAGAAACTTCATATATTCCATTTTTATAGGCATAATATGTACAACAAAAATATATAATAATATACTGCAAAAACGACGTGGTATACTAGATATACAGGGTGAATTTTTCAAGTGGGCGTGGATGGCCAAATCCGAAACTATGAGGACTAGCGAAAAGTACTCAAAGGAGTCGCGGGCTCGATTTTGATGAAAACTAAAACTGCATCATTGGATTTTTGAAAAATCAATACTTCTAGCCAGGAATCGAACCTGTTGATTTTGAAAAAAAAAAACACACACTGTATTATTACACCATTCGATAGTGTCGCTAATAAGGATCGAATTCTGGGAAGTATTGACATACGTCAAACTAAAATAAAGAGCTCCTTTATAACAAAGTAAAAAAAAAACATCCTGTATAAAGATTATTAATAATAAAACATATTAAAAGATGAAGGGTATATTTTTTACATTATTTTAATATATTATCATAATTATACTAAAGAGATTGTGATAAAATAACAGTCAAGTAATCAATGTAAGTATGAATAACATAAACACACAAAGTATAATAACTTTTATAATATATGGTTTAGGAGGCTGATTTTTTGAAACCGTACTGGGCTTACTATAGTGAACCCATTTTTATACATTTCGTTGCTGGCGATTCTGGGTTTTTTGTCTATGAACTTTTAGCCATGTCCTTTATAAAAATAGCAGACTTGAGGCCCAGGCCGCAGTCGACGGCGTAAGGACATATTTTTTGGGATTTAAGTACCGGATGTTTTTTTTTACCGGCTCCAAATTTTTACAGGGTATTCTCAAATATGAAATCACAAAAAAAAAAATCAGCTGTTTCATACAAAAGTTTAATACCTACTTGACCAAATTGTATGAAACAGCTGATTTTTTTTGTGACTTCAGGGTTGGTCCCATAGTATAGTGAAAGTTGTTCATATTCATGAGTAGAAAACCCTGTAAAAATTTGGAACTGGTAAAAAAAATCATCCTGATATGAGGCGGTACATCGAGGTCGACTGCGATCTCGTTGCACGGTGCACCCTTATGCAGGTACAAGTTGCAGTTTTCGTTCCCCGAAATCTTTGCGGCGTTTCTGTAAACTGTCAGATAAAAATCCGTGTTTAATCAACGCGGAAGAAATGATAGTGCACTTCTCGTAATCTTGTATTTTGCCTTTACTTGTAATAAATGTGAATCTTTGTCAATCACGACACGCGTGGAAAAATAATAAAAATCAGAAGAATGAATAAGTGTAGCCTACCTAGTGTCTTAAAATTCTATTGAAAAAATGTAGATTGACTATAAGATTTGTCTGAGTGACGCACGTGTTTACAACAGACAACTTATGCATGTTACATTATTCGTAGACAGTTCTCTAGCGTTCGGATTAAATGTGATCATTATTATTATCAAATACAGATACATAAATTACATCCCAATTTTATTTCAATAAATCTTACAAATCGATTTTTAAAAGTTTTTGCACGAAATTTATACGGCAGAATATAAATCAGAAACCTGTCTGCAACATAAGTGTACCATAATATTCTAGCAATTTTTATATTTTCCGGACGAGCATGGTTGAAAAGGGAAAACTTCGAACAACTCGATATGCAATTATAACTACAAATGCAAACACTTAAAATATCTATATGGATGTCATCACGTTTGAACGAATACACCACTTCCCAAATGCATGTACAAATCAATAATCAAATAGCGTGCAAGCGTCTGCAAAGTTGTAGCCTTGTAGCCATACATCGCTATTCAGGTACAGGGACGCCTAATGAAAGTCGATAAGATGAATGTTTAGGTTTTAATTAGAATCGATTTATGTCGCCAGAATGGTTCGTATACGTACTGGAATCGTGGGATACTAACTACTAAAACACACATCCTAACTGACTTAAAATATTTGGTTTAAAAAACTTTTTAACAAAAAATTAAACCTCCGAAAAAACTGAAAAGCAAAAAATAATAAACTTTTTTTATTTAACCTTAATAAATAAGTTCTTAAACTAATGCAAGTATACCTAAGTAATTTAGAGTCGGCGCCAAACAAGCAAATTAATATCGTTGCGAGTGGTCGTGCGGAGAGCGCATTTTTTGTTTGAAATGTTAATGTAGCTTTGCCATCTGTTAGTTACAGCTATAAAACAGAAAAAAAGTCCTGTCAAATTAATTTGAGTTTAAGGAGTTTAGGAGGAAAAGACTTGGGACTTGTTACACAACATTTTCGTACATATGTCATCGGAAAAATACCGTGTAAAAACACGCTGAAGTTTAGCACGTAAACTAGTTTGACAACTCTAAACCTTGCACTAACTCTTTCTTGTTCTAGTAAAAGATACGAATTCTCGAAACTATTATTATTGTTAAATGGCGGAAAACAAAAACGATGACGTGCCATTGGCAATCGAAATCGGAACCTTGCAGGTGCTTTTGTTCTGCGAGGTTCTGAATTAAGATAGGAAAGACTAATCAAGCAAGATTATATTTTGTATCGCTAAGTAGACAACTTATGGAAGTATACTACCACCTTTTTCTCCCGGACAAAATTAGTCCTAAAGTCAAGGTAACTAAGAAATTCAAGGTTTTTTGACAAAGAGCATGGGCAACATAGATCTATTCAGAAAAGAAATGAAAAGAATCAAGTCTCAACATAAAGCACGATTGTTGGGTATTTTACTATTGCAACACCAATATTTTACTATTGCAACACCAACATAAAAAATGTAATCCAATTTGTTTTCTGTGGCAACACGCCCCTTCCAACTGCGACACTGGTCGAATACACACGTGAACCGAAATTGTCCGCCGTTTTATTTATCTTCCGTGGCACCACGCTACCAGCACCTCATCAGCACCCAACACCATTACACCGCTGCACATTGGTCCTTCGAGGGAGAACAGCGGTGCTGCGGAAGAAGCGGGCTACCTACAGGTTTGCCAAGTTTTTCTCGTCCGTGTCGCAGCCATTTTGGTTGGCACAGGGCACTGCAAGCGGGCTCTGCATCGCCTGACTTCGTTGTCGCAACACGCCTATCGATTCGACAAGTCTGAAGAACAGAAGTCTGGCAGTATTCTTCAAGAGAAGGAAGCAACCCAGCAGCAATCGGTAATCATTCCATCGATCGCCTTTGCCGTCGTCGCCGGAGTCACCTCTGCAGGTGTGAAGAGTACAGCTGACAGCACAAAAGGTATTCCGCAAGAAGAAGCGAGACGGCACGCATCGCAATATTCTACAATTCTGCATTTCTTCAAACCTGAAACGCACGATCCACGCACGCCGTGCGTGCAACAGACAGCGAATTACGCACGAGCGCAAGAGGGACAGCAAGCGACGCCAAAATCGTCGAAGCGAATTTCCGGTTCCGACTTCCGAGCCGACATTTTGTAGCTTCGACTCGTCCTCAAGATCGGTCCACGCGCATCAAAGAATTTTCAACTAATTAATTACTCTATTCATAGTATAAAGTGTATATTTGTGGTACCTATAGTGACAATATTAAGTTTTTATATAAACAAGTGCACTAGAAGTTAAAAATGGAGGACGAACTAAAACGTAAAATCGCCTCACGTGGCTATGTTAAAGGTACGATTACAAGATTACTTAAGTTCGTCGAAGTTTCTGAATTATGTGAATTAAGTTCCAATGAGCTAGTCAACAAACGTGATCGACTCATAACTGCTTTTCAAGAATATGAGTCTTTATGTAAAGATATTCTTTATCTCGATCCTGCAGACAAAGAAAATGTTGAGCAAATAGAAAATAATTACTACAACATTTTGGCATCATTGAGCGAGCAAATAAAGACCCACGAGATTAAAGGCCCCTCCGGTCGCTCCATGCATTTAGATGCAGACACACATAAAACAAAGTTGCCACCAATTTGCATAAATACATTTGATGGTAAGTTTACCGAATACGTACCATTCATTAATTTGTTCGACTCATTGATTCACAATAACACTAGCCTTGACCCTATTCAAAAGTTTTATTATTTGAGATCGTTTCTAAAGGACGAACCATATAATTTGATAAAAAATTTATGTTTAACCCAAGAAAGTTATAGTGAAGCTCGCAAACTGTTGCAAAATCGCTATAATAATAAATATAAGATTATAAATGATCATATAGGTAACATTTTAGATTTAAGTAACATTGTTAAGTCAACTGCTGGTAGTTTAAGGGACTTTGTGTCATTTATTAGGCAACAATTGGCTGCAATTAAAAACCTTGACTCAAATGTTATATACTGGGATGCAATTCTGTTATGTGTTCTTTCTCGGAAACTAGATGGAATTACTGCACGAGCTTATCAGCTAGACCGAGATCCCAGCGTACAACCTAACCTCGAAGATTTCCTGCAATACATTGAGAAACGAGCTCTGGCACTGGAGAATGCCGGACAGGGTCTTCACTTGCAGCAACAATCAACTAAAGTAACAGCAGTCGCCACTGCAGGAGCAACATGCATCTTCTGTAAGTTAAATGACCATAAATTATACAAATGTAAAAAGTTTCAACTATTGCCAGCAGACAATAGACTGACATTTGCCAAAGAACAAAAACTGTGTGAGATTTGTTTGGGTATACATGGTGGCAAATGCAGGTTTCACTTCCGGTGCTCAGAGTGCAAGAAGCCTCATAACACTCTGCTCCACTGCAATTCAGGTGAAACCACACCAGTTGTCACCTTGTCAAGTAATGTTAATAATAATGTGCTTCTACCTACAGCTAGAATCAAAGTTGTAGCAAGGAATGGCACCGAATACATCATCAAGGCGTTACTGGACAGCGGATCTCAGGTTTCCTTTATAACTGCAAAAGTTGTTCAGCTATTAGGTTTAACGCCCTTGCAAAGTAACACTTGTATTGTTGGAATCACTAATGAAAAAAGTAATGTAAAATATAACATTCCCATTGAAATTCATTCATTAAAATCACCATACAAGACAACGGTAACTTGTCATGTGGTAAAAAATGTAACATGTAAATTGCCTCAAAATAAATTTGATGTCTCTAGGGTCATAATACCATCCAACATCATACTGGCAGATGACCAATTTAATGTGCCTAGTGAAATACATATGCTATTAGGGGCTGATGTGTTTTTCCAGACCCTGTTGCCGAACGAGCAGTGCACAAGCATCGACCTGCCAAGGCTCAGCGAGCAGTCATCAGCTCTGCCCCAGAATGCTGCTCATCTACTGCAGCAGCCTAGTAACACACAACTACACATCTTTAACACATACTTCGGGCACATTGTAGGAGGAAATCTGCCACCCAAGGTATCTCAACAGACATGTAATAGAGTAGTATTAAAATGTGAATTAGGTCTCAATGAGACACTTGCCCAGTTTTGGACCAATGAAAAAGTTCCAGAAATATTTACTGAGCAAACATCTGAGCAAGAGCTTTGTGAACATATTTTTCAAAGGTCTGTTAAATTAATTAATAATCAGTTTGAGGTTCCTCTGCCTTTAAAATTACCTTTATTAGATGTAAATGATACTCTTGGGGAGTCATTTCACCTAGCTTTAAAAAGGTTTTTAAATTTGGAAAAGAGATTGCATGCTGATCCTGATTTATTCATGCAATATAAAAATTTCATCCATGAATATCTAGCACTTGGTCATGCTCATTACATTGATATAGGATGGTATGATTTAAATAAACATGCAGTGTATTTTCTCCCACACCATGCAGTTATTAATAATAACAGTAAAACCACAAAGCTTCGAACAGTCTTTGATGGTTCAATGAAAACAAACAAGAAGGTTTCTCTAAATGACTTACAACTCAATGGACCTGTGGTTCAAAAAGATTTATTTGATATAATTTTATTATTCCGCGTAGGTAGATATACATTTACGGCGGACATAAAGCGTATGTTTAGGAACATTAAAATAGATCCTCAATACACTACCCTTCAAAATATTTTGTGGAGGGACAATCCTGACGAACCAGTCAACTGTATTAGATTAGATACGGTTACATATGGCTTGAAAAGTTCAAGCTATTTAGCAACTCGCTGTATATATGAGCTAGCAAATAGATATGAGTCATTATATCCACTAGCATCATCTATCATAAAAAATAATCTTTATGTTGATGATATTATCTATTGTAATAATAATTTAGAAACTACTATTGCTGCCAGAGACCAACTTCGTGATTTGCTTAAATTAGGTAGTTTCCATACTCATAAATGGTCATCAAATGATGAAAATGTTTTGAACAATATACCATTAAATGAAAGACACTTCGATAGTTTAGAATTACAAAAGGATAATTATAACATGAAAGCCTTAGGACTTCAAATCAATGTAAAAGATGATCATTTTATTATCTCTAGTCCAGAACCGTTCAATAGGAATAAGGTTACAAAAAGGAGCATACTTAGTTATATAGGTAGATTCTATGACCCAATGGGATTCGTGAGCCCAATTGTAGTCACAGCAAAGGCCATAATGCAAAAATTATGGCTACTGGACACAGGTTGGAATGACAGTCCTCCTGCAAATGTTCAGCAAGAATGGTTTCAATTTACCAATAATTTAGCTGCAATGCAGCCAATCCTATTAGATAGGAACATTAGAATTTCAGAAGCAGACTCGGCAGATTTAATCGGCTTTGCAGACGCTTCGAGTAAGACAGCCTACGGATGCTGTGTGTACCTGCGACTCACAAACCAATCAGGTACAACAAAATTGCATCTACTCTGTTCCAAATCACGAATCAACCCTGTCCAAAAGAAAGGCATGACTGTGCCAAGGCTTGAATTGAATGCAGCACTATTGCTATCGAAATTAATTGTGAGGACTCATAATACACTCAAAGTTAAATTTAATATAAGGCATGTCTGTTTATTCAGTGACTCACAAATTGTCCTTGCATGGCTAAATACTGAATTAACAAAACTTCAAGCTTACATATCAAACAGAGTAAGTGTAATTCGTCAAAACACAGCTGGATGTAGTTGGCATTATGTCAACACAAATGACAATCCTGCTGATCTCATAAGCCGAGGCGTCAATCCGAATGAGCTGAGTAGCTGCGATATCTGGTGGAATGGGCCAAAATTTCTGCAAAACAGTGAGTACAACTTTCCTGCTTACAACTCTCCCACTGATTTGCTTGCAGTGGAACCCTGCTTGGCTCTTTCCAGCAACTTGGTTTGCCAAAACCCAAATTCGCTTGATTATGTGTTCAAGCGCTTGTATAATTACTCTAATATAAATAAAATAGTAAGGCTACTATCATACATATTGCGATTTTTAAACAATGTTAATAAAAATAAAGTTAAAATAAATACAGACTTTTTGCAAAGTTCTGAGTTAGATGGTTCATTAATGTTATTAATTAAACATGAACAAAATATATATTTTCAATCTGAAATCAAAACCTTAAACAATAATAGCAATATGAAAGGAAATCTATCCGAATTGCATCCCTTCCTCGACAACCAAGGTCTTTTACGCGTTGGGGGTAGGCTACATTATGCTGATATTGCTTATTCACAAAAACATCCTGTCATACTGCCTAAAGGCTCTTTAATTACTAGCTTGCTTATACGGTGTGAACATGAAAGGTTACTGCACGCAGGGCCTAAGCTGTTACTCTCGCATCTTAACCAAAGATTTTGGATTGTTAACGGATTATTAGAAGTTAAGAAAATAACCCACAAATGCATTGTGTGTTTCAGACAAAAGGCCTATGTGGCCAAGCAGCTAATGGGCTCCTTGCCGGCTGCACGTGTAACAGCTACCAGCCGCCCATTTGAGAAGGTCGGCGTGGATTTCGCTGGGCCAATTGATGTAAAACTCTCTCGCGTAAGACGATCCTTAATAGGTAAAGGTTATATCTGTGTATACGTATGTTTCGCAACAAAGGCCGTTCATTTAGAACTTGCGTCAGACTTGACCACGGAAACCTTTCTAGCATGCTTGAGGAGATTTATCTCTAGACGAGGGTTGCCCACCGAAATTCACTGCGATAATGCAAGTACTTTTAAATGTGCAAGGAGTCAATTAGTTGACCTTTACAAACTGCAAGCTTCTCAGAATCACCAAATGCAAGTTCAAAGATTTACCGCCGAGCGTGGGATTCAATTTCATTTTATACCTTGTTACTCGCCTACATTTGGGGGGCTCTGGGAGGCGGCAGTAAAAAGTACAAAGTTTCACCTAAAAAGAATATTGCAAAAAACTGTCTTAAATTACGAACAACTTAATACTGTATTAATTGAAATCGAAGCAGTGCTTAATTCCCGGCCGCTCTTACCGTTATCTTCAAGCACTGATGATTATTGTTATCTAACACCTGGCCACTTTATTATAGGTTGTGCAATGTCAATGTATCCTGAAAACAATGTATGTAACATTCCACAAAATAGACTTAAGTTTTGGAAACTGTGTACTTCTCTAAAACAGTCCTTTTGGAAAGTGTGGTATCAATATTATTTAAATTTGTTACAAAATAGACCTAAGTGGCGCGATAATATACGTAATGTGAAACTAGGGGACTTAGTTATATTAAAAGAGGATAATACTAGCCCTATGTCGTGGCCCATGGCACGAATTGTTAATTTGTTTCCAGGACATGATGGCAAAGTTCGGGCAGTAGAGGTCAGAACCCCAAATGGGAAAACTCATTCCCGAGCCATCAATAAAATTTGTCTATTACCAATAGAATATGATGATAGTTCTTAAGTATTTTCCTAACTGTTAATGTTAAACATCTTTTTTTTGATTTATCAATAAGTTGTGTTTGTAAAACCATTTAATCTCTATTTCTATATAATCTAAATAAACAATTAATGTAAGCTTTGAGTTTATATACTTAACTGAATTTTATGTAACTTTTTACAAAATGTAAGTTCATTGTTATTTTAATTCTGTGAGGCCGCAGCATGTTGGGTATTTTACTATTGCAACACCAATATTTTACTATTGCAACACCAACATAAAAAATGTAATCCAATTTGTTTTCTGTGGCAACACGCCCCTTCCAACTGCGACACTGGTCGAATACACACGTGAACCGAAATTGTCCGCCGTTTTATTTATCTTCCGTGGCACCACGCTACCAGCACCTCATCAGCACCCAACACCATTACACCGCTGCACAACGATGTTATAAGTGAACCTTCCGTATACGGCTGTTCGTGTTGCCTAGGACATCATCACGTTAAAGACTAACGAAAAATAATGTCCAGAGATTTTAAGCTTTAGAACAATTTGATAAACCACTTCACTTATATCGCTTGTTGTAATGCAGTTCCGAAATGCAGCCAATTAATTGGCTGGCGCGAATGTTATCAATAATTATTATTATTTTGACGGTAACATTAATCTGCCAACTAGCATATTTGAATATGTGATGCCATTGGACAATAATCATATAATCGTGTTTATCTAATCAGTTAATTAAAATTGTCTCCAAGTTGATCTTGTAGAGTGGAACATTACAAAAGACTAGGAAATTGAATCCATTCACTGATCACAATATCTATGTATTTACTTCGTACAGTAGGATGCACGTCAGAGGTAATTCTTTGGCCTTAAACTGGTCGAGCGTAGTGGTCGAGGGTAGTACGGACTTTGAATAGAATCAGAGGCCAGCTTGTAGTGGTTTTGTTACCACTGACATGCGGCCGAACTGTCTATGTGGGGAAGGGTCGAGGGGAGTCGAAGGACATTTAATTATTGTCCATATCGAAGTACGGCCCATTTGGCCTTCAAAAAAGGTCAACCGTATTATTTGAAACGCTTCGGCTGAGTATATTGGAGCAACGCAATTACGCATGTAGGAAAGTTTAAATTATTACGCTAGGACATCGCAAAGTACTGCACGAAATAACATAATTGTATTAACACATAATAGTATGCAATTGTGTTAATTAATCAATAATGGGATGGTATTAAGATGTTGTCCAAGGACTTGGAGCGCGAGTTACTTCGCGTATCGAGGCAACCGCCCGATCGCGTGAGCCCTTGTTGTTCATGATATTGGTATGGTGAGACGGTGGATCGATTCGAGTGAGCTTAGAGCTCGATCATTATCTCTATCAACATTTCGGTAACGGCTGCGAACGCTTAAATTGTAGACTGGTTTTGAGTGACTAAAACTCGATACCGACGTTTTTTTTTAGTGTCGTCTCCTTTGCGCATGAAGAATTGAATCATTTTACTTATTTATAATGAAACTGCGACTGATTTTTTTAATACGTTTTAGACGGTCATGATTTTATTATTACTATCTTTGCTAATTGCTATGAACTAGAAAGGTTTTCTAAACTAAAATACATAATCTCTCGTGCCAGAGCTTAATCCTAAATCGAATCGTCAAATGAATTCCAACTTTTTATTACATGGCAATAAAATAAAACTACAACAAGATGTTTCTGGTGTGACTCTATTATAAAAAGTTGGAGAATACTAGAATTACGATACGAGCGGTTTTACATAAAATGTCGATATTCAATTTATTTTTTGCAAGTCGACAATCGTGCGTGTGTGTTCGACACGGCAACACGCAGTGGGATTGTTGAGATTTCGGAGTTCGAGTACAGACACCCGCTGAGTAATCCTTTATACAACTCCGATATAGGATACTTTATAAATCTATTAATAGAAAATAATCAAACACGCGTTAATTTAATCCGCATGGGTCTACGTGACGCAGACGCCACTGCAGAATATTATTAACGTACAACTAGTACCTAATACCGCTGTCTTCGTCAGTCCATGTGCGTGACTGGTCTGTTACGAAAATCAATATCAAAACAATGTCTTATTATAAAGTTGGACTCCAAGGATATAGTAGGTAGTTATATAAGTAGCCTTGTGTACGATGTCGATATCCATAGTATACACATACGCGCAATTAGATCGAATTTGGTTGAACAAGACAAGCAATAGAATTAACTCAACAACAGTTTATATTCGATCAATAACTGTTACAAGATTTGTACCCCGTACGAATCGAGGAGCCCCAAGACGAGATTCTCAACTGGAAACAACAAACGGAGACCACATCTTTTAGCAAAACAACCACCATGGAACACTTTTCTTTTATTTGCTCCACGCGAATTCTGTCTCGTGTGATTTGTTGTTTTATTTATCACCTAGCTTAAGTCTACTTCTAACTTCCAAGTCAAAACATCACTTACTATAATTGGTCACGAAAAATTCTAGTCCAGATAGGATATACTTACTTTGATGCTTATCAGCTAACTGTATAAGAGGATTTGGAAGGTCTCGCCGCCTGTAGAAGCACATGACTTTTGCTTCCACGTTCCCAGACGGCGTCTTGTTCAGCTCCTCTATCCGTCGGATCTGGTACGGAGACGTCGACGACGTCTCGAAATAGACGCAGTCTGCAGACAAACATAATGGACATTGGTTAGATTGGACTCTACCTGTAACCTGCAACAGTTTATTGTAAACACTCTCATTTCTATTCGTAAAGTTTATTTACAACAGTCTTTAAGAAATATTTAGTTTATTTGTAGAGCAGGAGCAAAGGTATAAAATTAAAAGCAATACAATGTTATTAGATTTAAATTCAAACTGAACATGTAACAACACGGTGGGTGTTACAATAGTCAATAGATTTTTTTGTTCTTCGAATAGAATTGATTAGCATTTTAATTGTCACGTAATATCAAATTATTCCCAAAACCATCGGCACTCACTGGAACATAACCACGGAGTGCATTTACGATTCTACGGTACATTTGAACGTTTTTCCTAGGCCACAAGTGCCAACTCTTGGTGTGGAATTAGTTGGTGCGGAACGGACGGTTGCTGTTTATCCGTACCTGCGATACTTATGTTAGTTGTTGTGCCACATGGACAACTAATGTAAATGGTGCCTTTTTACCGTTACTCCGTACAACACAACTAAATAACACGCGCGCATAATGACACGCTTGAAACCTTTCATTCCGAACCGTAAGCGCGTTAGTTTTGGACGATTAACCGCCTGACAATACTAGCTATTGCTGTATTAAGACAGAATGCAAGAGTAATGCGGACCCCTCGCCACCAGTCAGCGAAACTATATTATAACATCTATGTACCGGAAATTTTCTCTGAAGTTTGGGAAACATGACCTTCTAACAATGATTTTGATGTGTTGATTTATTTTTTTTCTCTCATAAAGCCACCCAAAGAGGCAGTTCAAGAAGGTAGAGGTCTAACTTCAATAGGGCAGTTGGTAGTGATCTAGTAATATAATAGTAAATAGTTTTGCAGTATTTTGGGCTTACGAAATTTTCAGTTCTGTCTGTTACATTATTAAGTCGGAAGTAATATGAAAACTCGTGCCGCTTAATAATCACCAGAAAATATAATTCTAGTGGATCTCATATTTCGTGTGAAACTTTCCATTCTGGTACGATCGCGAGGTGAACTAAAATTAACTTACGATGAGACGTGAATTCACGTGTACTTAAGAGTGTTATCGTTAAAAAATGACAATAAACATAAAATCGGGGTTTTTTAAGGTTAAATTACTACTAAATGGCATGAAATTATTAAAAACTAATTTGAGTACCGCATTAAGCATGTCTTTATATTGTATTTGTATAGAATAAAAATTGAAAAATATTCTTAAATATCAAAATAAAAGCTTATTTTGAACTCATATTTTTGAGACTATACGGGAAGACTGAATTTCGGAATGAAATTATGAATCAACAATAAGTCGTGGAAGTCTGGAAAAAATACGTGGAAAAAGGAAAGATACCGTTATTGTTTTTGTATAAAATAAAAAAGAAATTTTAATTCATTAAGTATCTCAAAAAAAATATTTTCTTAACCTAAATTTGGCAAAATAAAACATCATTTTTATGTCATATTAAGGCTGAAATTATTTAAAAAAAATACACTGTTTGTAAGAGGAGGTCAGGCAAAGAAAAATCAGTAAAAAAAAAAACTTACATAAAGATATTTTATCGACAGTATAATATTTCAAAGTTACTAATAAATTAGGCGGCGCCGAGCGGTGTCGGCCAGTCGCGCTGTGGCGCTCTCCGAGGTAGGACCTATGTCGCTCGCGCTGCCATCGATCGAATATACACAGATACGTAGTTGCCGGCGGTATATACTACGCCTGACACGTTTTGATCCGTAAGTATTTTTTTTTTCATAAAATTTATTTTGTACATTCGAATCATAAACGTAATAGTGTAGTGTCAACTAGGTGTGTGTGGTCTATTATTCCTTTTATGTTTTAGGTGATGGGCCGAAAAAGTAAATTGTATTGTGGTGACAGTGGAGCAGCAATCCGTCAAAAAACAATTGAAATGTTTTTTATTTGATGGCGATAACGTCATTATCAACGTTAACCATGGCTGGTATTACCAAGTTCAGGGCCAACTAAATAATGAAAATAAAAATTTATGTTTGTTTGCGGTGTACACTGGTCCTGAATTTCCAATAAATGCTCTGAAGATTTATAAAGACGATCAATTTTGGAAAGAAAAATGATTCCTCGTTTGACAAAATTTTATTATATGTGCGTTCTTCCTGAAATAATTGATCCCACAAAAAGCCGATCAATGCCACTGAGGGAAACTATTTTATAATGTAAACAGCATAACATGATAAACGTAGAAAAATGAAATTGTGTTAACTAAATTTAGATTTACTAAAACTAGTAAGTCATTTCTTGTAAACTGCATCCATTTTTATAACAAGTTGCCAAAGCCGGTTACAGAACTTAGCGATGAAAAGTTCAAAACCCTCATCAAACGAGTCCTTATCAAAAAAGCATAATATTATAAGATTAAAGACTATGTTAAAGACAAGGTACTTTGGCAATAATTCCTTCTGCACATGTGGCTTCCCTGGGACCTCATTAACGGCATAACTACGTAAATGTTTAACTGCTCTCAAATTACGATATTTATTTTTTATTTCTTTTTACATACTTCTTTGACATACTATTTTTATTATTTGACATTATATACAGACAATTTTAATTTTTCACCTCTTTAATAGTGGTTGTAATGGAAATCATATCACTTGGTTTTAGTAGACTTTTATATTTTATTTATCCTTTTGATAGATTCTTATTTTGTAAATGTGGGGACTTTGTAAGCCTTGTAGACTTTAGACCTTTAGACCATTTTTTATTTTATCAAGTACCTGGTACAGGCCTACGCTGTCCTCCAATACCTACTGTAATTTGAATACATTGTAAAAGCCAATTATTTTTAAAAGAGTAACCGTGGAGTTTCTTGCCAGTTCTTCTCCATAGGAAACGACCAATTGGAACTGTGCACCTAGCTTCTGACGTTTCATAAGTGCCCATGTAGGTTTATGTGAAATAAAATATTTTGATTTTAAACCTTTATTTAATTTCCCACCTACTCATCTAGTGCATAAATATTAAAAAAGCTATTTACAACCAACTGAAACTAGTCACCAACACTTGAGTAATCTTCTTATTTCTTATTAGCCTGTAACGTCCCACTGCAGGGCAAAGGCCTCCCTACTCTCTCATGAGAGAGTAGAGGTTTAGGCAAATTAACCCACCGCGCTTGTCTAGTGCGAGTTGGTGGGTGTACAGTGGACCGCCTGACTGGGTCCGTGGGCGCCGCCTTTGACGTGCTAGATGTTCATCAGCCGCCGCCCTGAGTTGATATCCTGCACTAATATCGACTGTTCCATCCGAGCCTATTTGGGTGTATTTATCCCATAGCCTATAGGTGGCGTTCTACATTTAGTTCAATACTAAATGCACGACAGTTTAAAGTCATATCGAGGACTATTAATATTATTTTTTCTCCTAAATAACTTAATTTTATGTGTAGAGGATTTCAGATTTATTATAAATCATAAGTATGACAAAAAATTGAAGTTGGATTTAAATTCAAATTAAAATAATGCTAAAACAATTATTGCCCTAAAGCGAACGGATCAAAGTGAGTACGTCTGACTATAAGCAGAGCGAACGCGCTAACCCTACGCACACAGTTGCGCACGCGTCTGTGTGAGTGAAATTTGCAAAGAATTACCTAAACTTGACGATCCGCGCTAAGCGATAACGCTCTTAATAGATACGAAAGAGCGCTTTATTTTTTCATGTATTACCATTATCATTGTGATGTGATACTTCCTGTTGCAGCATTGTGGCACTTAGATGTATTTATAGTACTTTAACAATGTAGTCTAGTTAAGGTTAGGCTAGAGTGGTCATGGAAAGGATCCCCACTATTTATTTTTGTACCATATCGTGGCAGTTGGTTTGACCATCTCGATAAGATTCAGATAGGAGATTCATCTCTTGCGAAACGATTCTAAAGCATCCAATAAACAGTAAAAAGGGGTTTATACAAAATTGATCCCTGTGTAAGAAAGCCTCGTAGTGTGGACGCGCGGCCGACCTGGCGTTTATAAGAAACAACACCAGCGCTTGTACTTGTACCAATAGGTATGCAGTAACTATACATGTGTACGCTGCTTCATCTACACAGATATATAGACAGCCAATATATGAGTGTTACGGACACGTCTATACATATGATATTACCTATAGTTATGTATGTGCGTAAGTTGGGGCATTATGCGGCTGATAGCGATGTTAACGCCCGTTCAGTTTTGCCAAGAAGTGTATTTTTGGAACGTGTCAATAAGTAAGTGTATAGTAAATTTAGCCCGGACACGTCATCACAAGAGGGCGGAGAATGATTGAATTCACACTGTAAGATTTCACGTTGCGACGCTTTACTTGTGTTTCTTTTGTTGTTAATTACCATAACTGGCCTCAGGGTCACCTGTTACGAGTGACATGTAGACAATTCTCCAGTTTTTAGTAAAAATGACATTAAAGTGAACAGCAGCCTACCTATCGTCGCCCATAATATTAAAGTGACTTTTGCTTGATACATCAAACATAGCTAAGTTTACTTCGTGATAATGGTTATTTTTTTTTTCGATTTTTATTTGGTATGTCTTTCTTTATCAAATTAATGGATAAATACGAGGTTGGGCATTAATTAGGAAAACTCAACTGATAAACCAAACCGAACTACAAAAGATTACGTTTAAATTAATAAGCCCTCGATGTTTCTTGTGCAGCCGTTATGCACCTTCGGTTAGAGGTCGCCATTGTTTAGTGTTTTAAAACCTTTTTTGCCTCATTTCTTTTCTATTGTTTTAAATCACTGGGACATAGCATCTTCTGACATAGACATTACTTTTTAAATCAAGAATCTTCTGTTCCATTTTTTAATGAGTGCGTTATTCGACCCTGCTCGTCTGACCACTTGTATTTCAGTTTTCGTTTTGTTTCTGTTGTCTGGTGCGTTTTTTATTAAAAACTAGCTATTTCCCGCGGCTTCTCAGAAATTATACTACGGAGACATACTACTAAAACAAATAGAATAATTCCGTAATACATTGTTTTCATACTCATATTGGTTCACGCGGAGCACGCCAGTAAAGCATTAAACATTAGCATAAGCTTAGGCATTATTTTTTCCTACATCTTCAACAATCACAGTCATATTTTTCAGCCAATTTACACAAAACTTTAATGAATTATACACCCAAACCTTCCTTATGAACCACTCCGTCCATTGGTGTTTTGTTGGTCAACCATAAATTTTATGATAACTTGATAAGACTGTGATCCAAATGAGGAACGCTTTGAGTATTTTCGAAGGGGATGGCTATATGCAGAGAAAAATCATTGAATGAATCAAAGCATTGTGTGAAAGTAGATATGGCTAGAAAGGGAGTGCCTACTGAAATGACGACTAATAGAGATGAATCGAAGAAGAAAGAAGACAAGCTGCGTAGACCCAAAAAAAGGGAAATAAGGGAAAGAGTATAATGATGATGACTGTGATCCTAAGCACAAACCTGTATTCCTTTAATTTTTTTTATACAGATCAGCAAGAATTAAACTCTGCCTAGCCTTTTCCCAACTATGTTGGGGTCGGCTTCCAGTCTAACCGGATGCAGCTGAATACCAGTATTTTAATGAAGCGACTGCCTATCTGACCTCAACCCAGTTACTGGGTAATACGATATCCCTTGGTAAAACTGGTTGTCAAACTTTCGGGCTTCTTACTACCTCGTAACGACTGTCAAAGATCCAAAAATGACAGCGGGGACCGACCGCTTAACGTGCTTTCCGACACACGGAGGGGTCTCAGTATGTAAAGATGGTCACCCGTCCACACACCAATCGCGGCAAGCGTAGCTTAACCCGCGGGGCAATTGCGTAACACTTTATCAATCGGAATCGGTTTAATTTTGACAGTTCAACAACATTCGTTGCGTTATTTACGTGTTGAGCAGACAAATTTTTTCGAACTTATGAAGCAATGGATTAGCAATTGGCTTCGAAATGATTCTGATTCCGATTGATAGTGTGTTACGCAATTAGGGTGCTGATCGATCGACCTGTACGGCCTTTATTATTTTAGCCATAGCCCAATTCTTGAGGAAAGTTATAGACAATTTAACATCACGCTGCAGTCCTTAGGAGCCGAGCAAAAAGAAAAAAGACAGAAATAACGCTAAGTGAAAACGAAGTATTAGCGCGGGAGTTTTATAAAAATGTGGCTGTCATTTTAGTACTTATATGTATATTGTGTATTTCTTACGACATCCAAGCGAACAAAATCGCGGGCAGAAGCTAGATATACTATAATATTGAGAAAGGCCGTTCAAATATTTGATTTCGCTAGATGTACCATTCAAAAAATAAATGATTTGTTTGATACACTGGACAATACATATGTTTTAAATTACGTCCACATTCTTAGCTTACCTAATTAGGTGAGCAAACAATAGAGACATTAAATTCAACGATAATATCAAAGTTCATTTTATCGATTGTAATTATATTAACAATACATTTTTTGAGTTCGTCGTAAATTTTAATTAATTAAAAAAAAAAAAAAAAAACAGGCTGGTGTCGATGGGTTCGCATTTTCGTTGATTGCCACCGACTTACGAAATTAAAGTTATTTTTCACTTTGTAGTGTCTTTTTTGGAAGGCGGTTGTTTACTTTTTGTAAATTTTTTTTTATTTTTCTTTGTATTTACTCCACACAAATTCGTATAGTTTAACACTGTAAATATTGGTGACAGGAAGTTATTACAACAAATACGTATTATTGAAGCTAACTCAAAAACTACCCAAGCAAAGTTAATAATATGGATTTCCAATTGCCGGAGATATCGCACACATACATTAAAAAAAAATATAGTCGAATTGAGAACCTCCTCTTTTTTGAAGTCGGTTAATTATGTAAAGATACGGCTTTTATAGCCACAATGCATCCTATTGCAATTCCACTAAGCCACCATTGAAAAGTATTAGGAAAGCAAACGACGTAATTTCGTTTACTTGAATTTTTACCAGTAATTTTGGTTTAAAAACCAAACTGTTTTTGATGAAATTTCTATGGGACCAATCTGAAAGTATATCCTTTCAAATAAAAAAAGAATTTTGTAACAAATCGGTTTATAAATAACGGAGTTCTGAGGTAACAAACATAAAAAAAAAAACAACCGAATTGAGAACCTCCTCGTCGGTAAAAAATAAAACTAATTTGTATTTAGATACGTAATATCTACTGCTAGTACATTCATGGGGTAAATGCTCAAGCAAACCCTTCAATTCATGGTCGTGAAAAACATTGCCATCACAGAAGGCAAAGACGGATTGTGGGCGGAAGTTGGAGAACCTTTCAACAGTAGACTGGGGTAGTTAGGATGGGATGTGAAAATGCTGCAGCATATAAATATTATCAATATTTTCACAGTTTTTTCGGCTATGCCATTCAATAGGATTAATCTTAGGGCATTACAATCGTGTCTATAGAGATAGGTTCCGACACAATAAACAGCGTTACAGTTAGCGCCGACCTGAAAGACTAAAAGTATGAAACGCAAAACGAAATGAGGCTTAGAATAAAAGTCACAGAGGCAGGGAAATTTTGAAAGGCTAAACAAATTACTGTGAACAAAGTGATAGCTCAAGATGGACTGCATAAAAGTTAAAACATCCGAAAGGATAAATAACTTTAATTTCGGAAGTCGGTGTCGTTGGTTCCGCATTTTCGTTTTTTGACACCGACTTCCGAAATTAAAGTTATTTATAACTTTGTAGTGTTTTTTTTTTTGAAGTCGGTTGTTTTTTTTTTTTGTAAAAAAGTTTTTATTTTTCACTTTTTAGTTGTACCTACCCCACAAAAAAGTAAACAAAAAGATCGTTAATGTAGACAATGTAGATAATTTTTTAGATTTTTGTTGATTTTTCAAAAACCGCTTGTCCGATTTCGATAAAATTTTCATGGGACCATTTGGGAAGTATACCCTTTCCAACAAAAAAAGAATTTTTCAAATCGGTTGGCAAACAACGGAGTTATGCGCGAACAAACATAAAAAAAAAAAAAAAAAATATACAAACATTCGAATTGAGAACCTCCTCCTTTTTTAGAAGTCGGTTAAAAAACCGTTCCAATGCGAGTCGGACACGCGCACCGAGAGTTCCGTATTTTGTAGGTATGTAACTACAAATTTACGGTTTTCGGATTTTTTCCTTTATTTGTGCTACATGACATTGCTTCTTGCCAAATTTCATGATTCTATGTTAACAGTAAGTATCCTATAAATTTTGATTTCCTTGAGTGTCTAAATATACCTTTTTTGCGGCATAAACGGCCGTATATTTTTTTTAAGGAACTGCTGAGTGTATGGTTTTATTTTCAATTCGATACCTCCATGCGTTCCGAGATAAAGAGTCTTGACAGACAGACAGACGGACAACAAAGTGATCCTATAAGGGTTCCGTTTTTTCCTTTTGAAGTACGAAACCCTAAAAAGGACAATCTAGCTTTATAAATCCCTCTAAAACATCCCGTTCAGGATTAGCCAGTGCGAAATTATGCTAGCGATCTGATAGAAGTAAATGCATGTTATGTAATGTTAATTATTATACAATAATTAAATTAATATACTATTACTTAACACGTTTAAATACATAAACACATAATATTTAAGTAAGCAAATCTATTAATTAAGGTGGGCGCCAATAAGAGACGATGGGCGCCATTAAGGAAAGATGTCTTAATATGCCTCCCTGTGGAACGCCGTATGACAAATGCAACAATTTAACAAAAGTTAAGGCAATTTCTAGGTAGATTAGAGTTTTAACTAAGACAGGTTCGAATGAAACTGCTTGCAGATAAACGAAAGAGGTCTGTTTAGGAAGCAAATTCCCAAGGTCCTTACGTATGTCCTTTGTTAATGTGAGTGAATATTTTAATCTCATGTGCTTTCATCGATACTACAACATTTGGCTACATATTCGCTACTTGGATGGAACTATACTACTACCTTGTCTGGCAATGGTGAACCGCGTTGTGTGTTCGTCTGTCAGTGATTTCGTGGTTGTTTGTATACGCAACAAAGCGTTGGTGTCGATTTGTTCAGTCAATGAACGTTTTCACGGGCCCCAATATGTGGTTACTACATACATTTAGCCGTATGCATTTATTTAGAATTAAGTAACTTTCGACACAGCTGTCCTGTACAAATTCATAGCTTAATGAAATTCAATATTTACAAAACTATGTATTTCGCTTCGCGGCTTATTTACGAGTTAGTACCGTTTTACGGTTTTATGCAATAACTACCGTAGTTTGTGACATAGCACAATGCATTTGAGCGTCGTATTTACTTTAACGTTCGCTTACCATGTGGATAAGCTACTTGTCATTGTAAAACCACAACCGTAAGTCATTCTACTATTTTCATGCACTGACCGAACTTCCGTTCAAGTTTACGAGTTCAAACACATTACATTTAGTGTGTTTAAAATAAATAATAGGGTAAAGAACCATCGGCTTGTTATGTTAGAGCAACGGCAGACAGCCACAGATTTCAAGTATCATTTCTGTGATGCCACAGGTACTTGGTCGATATGACTATAAAATTATCTGTATTACACAATATAAACAATCGTTTAGGTTACTGCGGTGAAATTGTTATTTTGATTTATGAAACATTAAATAATTGGAACAGTGCAAATTCTTAATTCATGAAACCTAAGATAGCGGTGTCATTTTCGTCAGCTTAGCGTATTTATAATGTTAATGAGTTGATGTCGACAAATTATTTAGATGTTTTGATGCACAGTTCCTACTTTTTACTAGAATATCGTCCTTTTGTGTAAGGTATAAATCGACGCCAAGAATTAGTTATGTGCATTAGGTAGTAGGTTGACAATTGGCTATGTAATATGAAGTTATATAGGCAATAAAGAAGAAATGTGATGTTTGTGATTTAGTTAGACGTAATACAAAGTTGAACAACTACACCATTATGTTTATGGTACCTTTTTGTTGTGCGGGTTTTTTTTACCCCGCCGATAAATGCAAAAGGATAGTTTATTCGGTGGGTGGTCGTTTGAACATTGTCTGTTATATCGAAAGACGCTATCTTTGCTCAGTGTTGGTCGATTTATTGGGTTAAAGGCGTTTAGCTAAAAACATAATTATCTTATGGAAGTAATTTTTACCCTAAAATGTAGTAGAATGAATTCCAGAATCCTATCCAGCAGTCTGTTGGCAGTGACTTCGTAAATCACAGGACCAATTTTGATGGAATTCATAATTATATAAAACTAGCTGCGTCCCGTGGTTTCACCCGCATAAGTCTCGATCCCGTGAGAATATCGAGATAAAAAGTATCCTACATATGTCCTTTCCTGGTACTTAAGCTATTTCTATACCAAATTTCATCTAAATCGGTTCAGCAGTTTAGACGTGAAAAGGTAACATACAGACAGACAGATTTACTTACGAATTTATAATATTAGTATGGATTCAAAGTCCTGACTGACTGATATATCAACGCAGAGCCTACACCGCTGGTCCTAGAGACGTGAAATTTGGAAGGTGTGTTCTTTGTGGAGAGTAGATATCCACTAAGAAAGGGTTTTTCAAAATTCCACCTCTAAGAGGGAGAATTTCATGCGGACGAAGTCGCGGGCAGAAGCTAGTTAGATAATAAAACGTCGCACTTTGTATTCGTCAGATAAGGCAATGTGATAAGCTTAAGGCGAATTTAAAGTGACAATTTGCCTTTCAACAGTAACTGTTTCTATGCAAAACCGGTAACGGTTTATAGGAAGCAAACACAATTAGAAAATCTGGACGCTGCCAGCCACAATAACAATAAAGATAGTTGCGTAACGTAGGCTGAACAAACCGACGATTAAACTGGAGTTTACGAAAGAAAATGCCAGTGATATTTAGCATCAGTTTTTATTGATAGGAGTCTTATTATTAGGCTCGCCCCCTATAACATGTGTCTTAAACATAACTGGCGAAATGTGGGTAAACGCCTCTGTCTAATCCTTCGAGAAATACAGGCGTTATGTTATGTGTGGATCATTTATTAGGGTTGTAGTCGATCGGCGATCACCGATTCATTTCATGTTTGGTGAGCCTGTCAAACTAAGGAAGGCATCCAGTTATGCATTCTTTCTTATTAAAATGGAAAATATTTGGCGCGCGTGATGTTTACGACGTTTTGGAACAAATAATTTATGGATGTTTTCAGAAAAAAATAGGTACACAACCTGAAGAATAGTTCTAAGGTACCTATACAGAATCTTAGATAAGAACCCTTGAAACAATGATTTTGGTGATTCGTAATTTCGACGCATATATCAAATAATTTGACGTCTATTCCTCCTTTCAAAATAATTTCCGGAACAGTTTTGGTTTGGAAATACCCGCGATATACGATATTCCCGCGGATTAGAACCCGCGTTTTCCTGTGGTTTAAAAAAACAACGCATCACCATCGCCAACCGAATGCGCTCAATATTCATAATCAAATGAAAACGTCAAACTATCGAAATGAAATTCATCGCTAATCCTTTTAATGAGGAACTAATTAGTAATTTATTAACCAACTGCAGTCGACTGTACGTTGGTACGCGTGAACTTACGTCATGTGATTATGGCTTTAACTATTATTAACACGAGATATTAAGAGGAAAATAGTTGTAAGAACAATAAATTAACAGAGCCATACCACATTTGAAATGTGTCAATAGGAAGGAGTATTTACTCAATACTACTTCATGTACAAGCTAGCACTAGATATTAAAAGTTAGGCAAGGTAGTTGGGTTACAGCCTATGCTTAAGTAATAGGTCAATGAACTCATACTTTCACATGTCTGAAGGTTATATTAAACAAAATGAGGAGTTTTATGTCGACTGTCATAGCTGGATATAAAATGTAGACAGAAAAATGTAAGGAAGTGTCTGTCTATTAACTTTCAATGACGTTTTGTAATTAGAAATAGAAAGTATTTTATTGTCCAGGTAATACAATAAGCAGGTTCACAGGTTAACAGCAAGTTGAGATGACATGAGTAGCTTAAAATATTACCTACAGCTAGGGTACAATGTATAATTTTCCAGTGAGCCCCAAAATAGACACATCTGTGTCTGGTGTGGGCTTGGTTACAGTCCATAATTGATTTTTGGTTTCATTTGGGTATAGGCAACTAGTTATGCTAACAAAGTTACTTTGTTTTCAGTTTTTTTTTTAAATTTAATGTTCCCTTAAGATGTCATGATGGGGCCATTTGAAAAATACAAAGTATATTTTAATTTACAACAGTTTGTCTTAGATTGTTGTTTCCTTGTATCAACATTACTTTGTTTCCGATTAAATATGACAAAAACTTTGTAGAATGCTGCGGTTAATTAAATAAACAAAATTTAAAATATTTGTGGCATTCTGTAGTTTCTGTCTACTCTCATGGGAAGAAGGCGTGAGTTTATGCTATGTAAAATACTTGTCTAAAAAAAATGTTTCACCAACAGAAAT
The DNA here is from genome assembly GCA_947508005.1 of Amphipoea lucens. Classification (NCBI taxonomy): domain Eukaryota; kingdom Metazoa; phylum Arthropoda; class Insecta; order Lepidoptera; family Noctuidae; genus Amphipoea; species Amphipoea lucens. Next base: position 5,610,052 of record OX382373.1, on the reverse strand, counting down.
GGAAACAATTGCAAATTAGGCCAGTAATTATTTCAGCCCTTTTGTGGTTAATCTCATACTTTTGTACCTATTATCTTTATAGTTCCATTGAACATGATTATCTTTCATCTACTTCAAATGGTCAAAAATCTCTTCAAGGATTGTATGGAATAATTGTAAGCCATTTAGACCAGTAATTAAACCATAGCCATTTGGGAGTCAATCACAAACTTTTTTCATATCACCTTTATAGTTCCATTGAATATGATCTTTTGTCTACATCAAAAGGTGAAAACTCTCTTTATGGATCATACGAAATGCTTGTAAAGGAAAATTTTCCCATATCATCAACTAGGTACAATTTCATTGTTTACCTATTTGAGTGTTTCAGCAGATTAATATGCGACTAAAATAGATTGCCTTCCGTAACCTTGATAGCTTAAGAGAATTGTTTATATGTTGATTTTGTTCATTTTGATCATTCAAAAAAGTAATAATCACATTGTTATAAAGACAGCTTGTTAGCTTCTTCATATAGCTGGGACCTTTACTTCTGTTAGGGCCATAGGTTATAAATAAAGTTCAGTGCCAAAGAAAAAATCCAAGGTAGTGAATGTAGGTCAAGTCATTCTTTGTCAGATACAAGTGTATTATGTATGCAGGTATTTTGAGGTCAACACAAAAATGATAAATTCAGATATGCATGTGAAATATGTAAGGAAATGACATTACTTCAATATCTGGTCAGTGGGTCGTCTTAGGGGCGGAGTGTAGGAGTTGGAGTATACGCTTAGGGGCACTAAGAAATTGTTGCTCTACTCAAAAGCCATGAGGTCACGTAAAAAAATTAGCAAAAACTCGAAAAAAAAAAAATACATCAAAAATTTGACTAAGTCCTCTGCCCCTAAGAATACTCTAGCTGAAACGACGACCGACACTTAGAAAAATTTTGATGTATTTTTTTTTTCGAAGTTTTTGTTAATTTTTTCACACGACCTCATGGCTTTTGAGTAGAGCAACAATTTCTTTCCCGAAAACAATCTCATCCGAGCTACCATTTTGGAAATATACATAGTTTTATATAAAATTAAAAAAAGTAAAAGGCTCATAAATCGGAAACGGTGCCTCGTAGGGCCATGCTTCTCAGACCCTAAATGGTTTCTATGGACATGTTTAATCAGTCGCTGCAATAAAAATGGTCGAATTCAATAAAAAAAAAAAAATCTCCGAAAATTTGACTAAGTCCTCTGCCCCTAAGAATACTCTAGCTGAAACGACGACCGACACTTAGAAAACTTTTGATGTATTTTTTTTTTTCGAAGTTTTTGCTAATTTTTTCACACGACCTCATGGCTTTTGAGTAGAGCAACAATTTCTTTCCCGAAAACAATCTCATCCGAGCTACCATTTTGGAAATATACATAGTTTTATATAAAATTAAAAAAAGTAAAAGGCTCATAACTCGTAAACGGTGCGTCGTAGGGCCATGCTTCTCAGACCCTAAATGGTTTCTATGGGTGAGCTTAATCAATCGCTGCAATAAAAATGGTCGAAATCTATAAAAAAAAAAATCTCCGAAAATTTGACTAAGTCCTCTGCCCCTAAGAATACTCTAGCTGAAAAGACGACCGACACTTAGAAAATTTTTGATGTATTTTTTTTTTTCGAGTTTTTGCTAATTTTTTTACGTGACCTCATGGCTTTTGAGTAGAGCAACAATTTCTTTCCCGAAAACAATCTCATCCGAGCCGCCGTTTTGGAAATATAGAGCGTTTTATAAAAATTAAATAAAATTCGGAGGCCCATAATTCGAAAACTTAACATAAAAGGAAGAGCTAATTAACATTCAACGCGAGGTCCGCGTAGCGCGGCACGCGGCGCCCGCGCCCGGCTCCCGCTAACACCAGCGACACCGAAGCGCCGGCACTCAAATACCAAACATGACAAAACTAACCCCAATAACCTGCACAACTACTCATCCCAAACACCCGGTATACCACAGTAACCCCCAAGCCATCAACGACCCCCACAATACAAAATACTTCCAACAAAATGTTTTGACAACATCGAATATAACCTAAAATCTCGTGTTGAAACCATCAAAACTTCGTCAAACAATCCCTAAAAATCATAAACGCCGCCTGATAATTACAGGCGCTTCGTGTCTAACCACCCGCACGCAGATATGCTAGCCGATACAATGATACCTAGATGCAAATGCTAATGTCCTATTTGACGAATTTTGGTAAAATAAATATAACTTTTCCGCAAACAAGGCTTTGCCGCGATGTTTTAGACGCAAACCTTTAGATCAGTTTAAATTCAGACAAGTAAAGAAATATAACTAACTGAACTAATTAATGTGAGCAATTAATGAAGGTACGACAATCAAAGCAAAGCACCGCTAGTCGGCTGGCGGTGAACCGGCGAAGCTACAACAAAAATAACCAATTATTGCCACTTACCGCCGACTCTGTACATATTCGCAGCCATTTTTATACACAATCACTATTCATTAACACTTAATTAATCTACATCTGACACAATTAATAACTATAACACTATGTAATTGAGCTTTTAACAATGTTTTTCATCACGTTAACTCCGGACGCCTTTCGCTGATCGCCATTTTCTTTCACAATTCACACTACTAATTTGGCCAGTGCGCAGTCGCACTTTTTGGCGTAAACTTCCTGCTCTTCAAACAAAGCAATGACATGTCATTAATTTTGTATCCACTAATTATATTAGAATGTTTGTTCTTATACCATTAAATACGAATTATTTTACAAATAATGTCCATAATTGAAATATAATTTACTATGTCCTAAAAATAAAAAAATATTTCATTCAAGAACGTTTCATTACTACTCAGAATGTCCACAACCGAGCCGTTTGCTCCACACATGTATTTCATAATTTCCAAAAATATTCCACACTTTTAGTACCAAAACGCTGCTAATCACTGTTATATAGTATAATTTACTTGAGAAATATTAAATTTTCAGTTAAAACATGTATTTATTTATTTTTTTAGTTTTTTTTATACCCGTATGTGTGTAAAGGAACGCGTCACTTTTTGCCATAGACTAAGACGCTAAACTTGCCTATGGAATGACTTCTTCAATCTATGGATAACCGTAGACAAAACCAAAGACATCGAAAAGGTAACAATATTTACAAAATTTAATTAATTTGTAACTACTAATTCTAAACATCACAAAAAATAAGCTGAATTCTAAATAACTCACTTAAAAATTAAATTAATAAAAAATATTTATGTTGCGTCTTCCAAAATGACGTGGCCATTGTGACAGCTGATTTGTCTATGATTTTGACAATTGCCAAATCAGCCAGCCTCTCCCGTCTGCTGAAAATTATTGTAAAATCTCAATAACAACCAATTTCTGAATGAATACTTAGTGAAACTCTGTGAAACGTTAACATATTGCATATGTGGCTGGACTGGAGTTGCCGCATGCACACTTGGTACGTATAATAAAGAAATAACAGATATATTCGCGTTTGTAATCCACTGTTTGCCAAATCTGTGAATTATCGATGTTTCGTTTTTAGATCGGCGATATGGCCACGTATGAGGAGTTTATCCAGCAGAATGAAGACAGAGATGGTGTACGGTTCACGTGGAACGTGTGGCCTTCGAGTAGAATCGAGGCTACCAGGCTAGTGGTGCCACTGGCCTGTTTGTACCAGCCGCTGAAGGAGAGGCCTGATTTGCCGCCGATTCAGTATGAACCTGTGCTGTGTACCCGGAATACATGCAGGGCTATCTTGAATCCAATGTGCCAGGTGGATTACAGAGCCAAATTATGGTCATGCAACTTCTGTTTCCAGAGAAACCCTGTGAGTAATCTGTACTTTAAATTACTTTTATTTTATGATTTCATTACTTAATTCAAATTGTTTGCCAATCTTGCCATTGTATAATTCATATGACTAAGGATTGGTTTCAAAGTCTAAGACGAACAAGTTTTTTGATGCCCTTTGATTATTTCCCCTCCTTTTTTTATAATTGTACATATTATTATTTTAAGACTGTTAGCTTTTTAAATTACATAGAAGTTGCTCTATACTGACTTGAAACCAAGTGTAAGACTGTCCCATGTTTGTTTATGTACTATCACACTAAACCATTGTTTCCAGTTCCCTCCACAATATTCAGCTATATCGGAGCAGCATCAGCCTGCAGAGCTTATCCCCAACTTCTCCACCATAGAGTACACTATAACCCGGGCCCAGACTATGCCACCTATCTACCTGCTGGTAGTTGACACATGTTTGGATGAAGAGGAACTCGGAGCACTGAAGGACTCACTTCAGACATCACTCAGTCTAATGCCGCAGAATGCTCTTGTTGGTCTGATTACTTTTGGACGCATGGTGCAGATACATGAGCTAGGTAAGTGAGATGTCTAAAATGGATACCTATATTGTGAAGAGCACAAATGAAATGTAATACTAACATTACTTCACTAACATCTATCCATACTACCTAATATTATAAATGTAATAGTAACATAACTTCACTTACATCCATACTGCACGAAACCTGAGCGCTCAGTTTAAAAGTGGGGATCGGTTTACACATTGTAAACCTAGGGTAAAAAGTCCCCACTCTTTCATCGAGCGCTCAAGATTCGTGCCTGTCACTGTACTTAATATTATAAATTCGAAAGTAACTGTAACTGTGTTGACTGTATGTTAACTTTTCACACCTAAACCACTGAACGGATTTTGATAAAACTTGACATAGATGACATCCTGGGGAAGGACATAGGCTACTTTTTGTCCCAGTAGCATGTTTCCATGGGATAATTTCTGACAACGCGCGAGCGAAGCCACGTGCAGGAACTAAATAATAAAGTCATCAGAGGGTCAATTCTTGTAATTTTAAGAACATTCTCATTCTGTCAAAAATACCTACATTTTTGACAAGGTTTGACATTGATTGTTGCTGAGATGCGGTTGTGGCTAGATTTTGAATGTTTTTAATTACGGTAATTGGCATTCAGATATGCCAATATCAGCATACAGTGCAGTCTTAATGGTTTAATAAAAGACTAATCAAGCCTCTACCAACTATAAATTGCCATCAATTTACCAACATGTCTGTGAGTGAAAGAATGAGATAGCAATAGATATCTTATAGGCTTGCATAACCAAAGTTGATTTATATGAATGTTTCAAATTATAATCAAGCCCACAAAAGGTTGATTTTTACAGCTCTTTAATAAAATGCATTCACTTTCATAATTTCTCAATAATTTTATCATTTATGTCACACTAGCTGCGCCCCGCGGTTTCACCCGCGTAAATGTCGACCCCGTGGGAATATCGGGATAAAAACTATCCTATGTCCTTTTCCGGGACTCAAACTATCTCTATACCAAATTTCATCTAAATCGGTTCAGTGGTTTAGGCGTGAAGAAGTAACAAACATATAAACACACACACTCACAAACTTTCGCCTTTATAATATTAGTGTGATAAAATCAAAAGAATTTTATGTTTCCTGTCTTTTATCAGTGAAGCTTGATTTGTACATGTTTTATCTCCACGATATATGTGTGTATTACATGGCAAGACTGTTAACTAATGATGTAGGTATTAACTTTCACTTCCTGCATACTTACACTTCCTCAACTATTACATGTTTTGAATAGGTTACCTGATATGAAATACTTGGCTGAAAACCAACAACAAGGAGTCCACAACCTACTGGCTTTAAGCCAAGTGTGTTTACTATGAATATTTTCGAAAGCTAAAGTTGTAGGGTAACTGTTTTTAACTGATGAACTTGCTAGTTCCCAGGCCATTCTTTCATCCTTGGCACATTCCTGAACCCTTTACTTCTCTTCTTCAGGTACAGAAGGCATATCAAAGTGCTACGTCTTCAAAGGCACGAAAGACTTGTCAGCCAAACAGATTCAAGAACAATTGGCGATCGGCCGTGTCAACGCACCCAATCCGCAGCAAAGAGCCGGCGCGCCTGCCCCGCAGCCACCTGCACACAGATTCCTACAACCTGTCAAGACATGTGACATGGCATTGACTGATCTCCTTGGAGAACTTGGACGGGATCCATGGCCACTAGGCGTCGGAAAGAGACCGTTACGTAGCAGTGGCGTTGCTCTCTCTCTAGCCGTTGGTCTTTTGGAGGTCACATACCCCAACACTGGTGGAAGAATTATGATGTTCCTCGGTGGACCTTGCTCTCAAGGGCCAGGTCAGGTTGTCAACGATGAGCTGAAGCAGCCCATCCGTTCGCATCACGACATTCACAAGGACAACGCAAAGTACATGAAGAAGGGTATCAAGCATTATGAAGCCCTGTCACTGAGGGCGGCAACGAACGGTCATTCGATTGATATTTACTCGTGTGCCTTGGATCAGACTGGACTTTTGGAGATGAAGCAGTGTTGTAATTCTACTGGGTGAGTAGTACTTGCTTACATGTATTATTACTTTTATTCCAATTAAGGTTTAGTACATAAGGTTGTTTCTCATGTATCCAATGAAAGTGACTAAAGAATAGGGTATTTTCCTGGGTAAAAAAATAATAATTAGATTTAGTTCGTCAGTTAGATTATCGAAAAATAATGGACCCTTATTTTTTTCTTTTGTCAATCAAACAAAAAATGACAAAGATAAAGCGCGTCAAAATTTGGGAGTGGGGGGTTGTGACGTCACGCCGCACAGTGGTCTGAAAATCGAGCTCCATACTCATAGAAACTTAAAGTTCGGAAATAAAAAAACAAAAATTGTAATGGGTCTAGTATACCTCCCTTTACGTAATATTAACGTATGGATGGTATCAGTCGCTCCACGCGTGAGAAAAAAAAGTCTCTTATTTTTTTTGTATGGGAGAAAACACTTAATGTACATTTTTTTGAAACTGAATGGAACTGATAGGCTGGAGCTCACACGAGCTATTGTACCATACACGGCCATCAAGATGACATACAATTCATGCACCGTTGGGCGCCGCTTTGCACGTAGCAAATTTTTGAAATTTTGAATTTTCGATACGTGATTTTTCAAATCTATGACGAGGTTAAATTAACTTGCCGATCGATTTACTTATACTATCGTTAGTATTAGCCTGCTTATGACCTTTGTGATGACAACAATTAAAAATTATATTGATTATATACGTTTTTTTTTTATTTCATTCCAAGAACTAACTCATTTAATCACCGTGATTATGGTTGAGTTATAATTGTATACTAATGACATGAGCATCAACCAGCTCTAGCAGGGCCAAATGGGCCCTAGTCACAATAAAATTCTATTGTCTGTAATATTAAAGTCTGTAAAACCTAATTAAAGAATAGCGAACGATAATGAGGGTAGTTGTATAAAAATAGGACGTTTGAGCTTACTTTTATCAGTAGCTCTCAGTACTTGTGCGCGCTAACTTATTACGTTATTTTTTTTATTGTGCTGTGATGGAAGGTTGTGATACCAATTTGGACATTGTCATGTTTGTGACAAACAACAATTGTTTTTCACAGCCCAATGTTTTATTTGAAGTTTTTGAGAATACTATTGATTTGTCAGAAAATGAAAAGAGGGTATTGAAACAATTCTGTCAGACTTATGTTTGTTCGTTGAGGAACAAATGGATCTCGTGTAATCGCACGAGACGTACATACATAACAAAGTATGAGACATGGCTGCAAGAGAACATAAAATGGCCTGAGATCATGAAAGGAAAGATGACCCCTTATTTAGTGTCAGTAGAGCAGCAAACCCGTTCCAGTTCTGACTTTGTTTTAAATGAGGGTGCATCAACATCCTACACACCGGAGACGTGCAGTGTTGGAACATCAACATCAGTTGTAATGCCGAGAAAACCATTTAAAGAGCTAAGCCCGCCACAGAAGAGAAGGAGAGCGGAAGACCTCCTAACGTATAGCACTGAAAGCCTTGCTCATGCAACCGGTTTGAAAGCACATGACAAAAATATAGCAGATATCGTTAAACTAGTCTCGGAGCAAAGAGGCTACAAGGATAAATAAATCGTTAAAGCCCAAGGAAACTGTGCCTATATATTCCGCTGATAAAGCTTTATTTATTTTGACCTCATTGAAGCTTTCGAAGTGGCAGTATATAACATTAAGATCTTGTGCAAAAGAAGAAGGAGTACCACTGTGTCCTTCTTATACTGCCATCCTTGAGGCGAAGAAGGACTGCTGCCCTCCAAAAGTTACCATTGTACATCACGGAAGGAGAGGTAAAAGTAAAGCTAAATTTTGGATAAAACTGTGCAAAGCTTGGAAAATTCCTACGTGTGGAACCTTCGCTGGATGGCAAAGAGTTAACAATTATATGCAAGTATGGCTTTGATGGTGCTTCAGGGCAAAGTTTGTATAAGCAAACTATGGCAGACGAAGACGATTCCAGTATGTTTATGTGTTCTTTTGTGCCTCTGCGCTTAGTTTGTGGCGAAGAAAAGGTATGGGAGAATCCAAAGCCATCTTCCACAATGTTCTGCTGACCAATTTATTTTAAGTTTTCAAACGAAAACAAGTTGAACATCGTGGAAGAACAGGCTCTGATTGAGGCTCAGATTGAAGCAGTATCTAATTACAACTCAACCATAATCACGGTTGTAGAATCCTGTTGATTCCGTAAGCCAGTGAAGTGATATGTTCAACATAAGTTGAACATATCACTTCACTGGCTCACTACCACACCAAGCGCCATCGTATATAGCCTGCTTCACTTTGTCTGTTTCCCGCCATTCCTCGTAACTGACAGATGACATAACATAACTGACAGCAGCTACCCCGCTTGTGTGAATGAGACAGTGTTTACATATCTATTTAATAGATACACTACAACGGTGATTAAATGAGTTAAGTAGTTCTTGGAATGAAATTTAAAAAAAAACGTATAGGTACTTATAATCAACATAATTTTTAATTGTTGTCATCATAAAGGTCATAAGCAGGCTAAAAGTAACGATAGTATAAGTAAATCGATCGGCAAGTTCATTTATTCACGTCAAAGATTTGAAAAATCACATATCGAAAACACAAAATTTCAAAAATTTGCTACGTGCAAAGCGGCGCCCAACGGTGCATGAATTGTATGTCATCTTGATGGCCGTGTATGGTACAATAGCTCGTGTGAGCTCCAGCCTATCAGTTCCATTCAGTTTCAAAAAAATGTACATTAAGTGTTTTCTCCCAAACAAAAAAAAACAAAAAACTTTTTTTTCTCACGCGTGGAGCGACTGATACCATCCATACGTTAATATTACGTAAAGGGAGGTATACTAGACCCATTACAATTTTTGTTTTTTTATTTCCGTACTTTAAGTTTCTATGAGTATGGAGCTTGATTTTCAGACCACTGTGCGCCGTGCTAAAAAGTGTCGCACGGCGTGACGTTACGCGGAACCTTAACGGGCGATATCTTCATCATTTTTTATATAATTGACAAAAGAAAAAATAAGGGTCCAATATTTTTTGATAATCTAACTGACGGACTAATTAGAATTTTTTAGGAAACTAGCCTATTATGGATATCAATTAGACAACAGTTTCTTATCATGTACTAGTAAAATGTTGCGATCCCTAATAAATCCTTAAGGGCTAATTTCACCAAACTTTTATAGCCAGAATAAATGTTATCCCGAGAATATATTTTGAAATTTTGTCAGTTTTTACATACTAGAACTGGCAGATGTCAATTTTATTCCATGGATAAAAGAAGACTTTGGTAAAGTCAGCCCTTATTCGTAAATATTGATGTTCCCTTCTAAATAAACAATACAGTTTAGTGATTGCACTAAAGCACTTTTTTAAAAACTGTTTGTGCAAAGTTCTGATGAATTTGGTAATGAAAATGACGATCAAATAAAACGTGTGCTCTGCCATTATCGATGTTGATGATAGTTTAATTAGTAATATCGCACATTATACTCGTAACTGTATGCTTGATAAGTATGAAGAACTTTCATTATTCTGCACAAACTAGGCCATGCTTGGAGACAACTGCTGCTTATTTAATAAAAAAATACTTGAAAACAGACCTAGGGGTAAACGTCAAATACGTAGTTCGGCTATATACACAGGTCTCCCACATAGATTGTTGGAATAACCAATTAGGAGAAAATCCCCAGAATTCTCAAAAGATCCTTATTAATGTCTTAAAAGTCTTTAACAGTCTGTCTGTCTCTATGTTACACTTTAAAGTGACGGAGACAGCAAATTACTTAAGGACAACTTAAAATTGAGTTGCAATTAGAATTCGGCTGAAAATCTCTTATCCAAGTTTTGTGAACTGCACAATAAATTGCACTGCACTTGACAAATTACTTTATCTCTCTTTATAATCTTCTTTTGTTTCTCAGCGGCCACATGGTGATGGGAGACTCGTTCAATTCCTCGCTGTTCAAGCAGACATTCCAGAGAGTCTTCGCCAAGGACCAGCGGGGCGACTACAAGATGGCATTTAACGGCACTCTGGAGGTCAAATGTAGTAGAGAACTCAAAAGTATGTCAATTTCTGGTGTATTTTTTAGGAAACATGCTTGGCATTTTGTCAATGCAAATTGGTGCGTGATTTTTAACCAGAATAATAAATGTTACATGCATTCAGATTGGGGTGTATTCATTCTACTTAGTTTCAGCAGTAAAATGTGGTCTTGCGAAAGCTGGGCCATTTAAAATTATATTAATTACAATACAACATATTGTTATTTTTTCATTGGGGTGTCCTCATGGATACTTACCTTCCTTCTGAGGAGAAGGGAGGGTTATGCCGGACTCCTACCGACAAAAACCCTTCCTTCTATTACCGTGAGTCGTGGGGTCCGGAAGATACGTACATTCACCGCACCGCCGACTAAAAATAAAGGTTTGACGAGAGTACCGAGAACCTCTCTAATTCGAAAGGGATAAAATGTTAGTACTTTAGTGAAAAAGTCACATTCTTTCATTCATTATCCAAACCAAACATTAAATTCACATAAAACCTGTGTTCAACAGTATCCGGTGCGATCGGTTCGTGCGTATCCCTGAACGTGAAGGGTCCGTGCGTATCGGACCAGGAGGTCGGCATGGGCAACACGTGCCAATGGAAGATGTGCACCTTTACCCCGAGCACTACTATGGCGATATTCTTTGAAGTAAGTAGTTTTTTTTAGGTGTAATCTGACATAATTAGAATTTGGACCAATTATTTCCGAAAGCCAGACTTAACTGAGAATTTCAATGCTTTGTAATTTAATTAAATCCGTGTATCATTGACACCGTGTGTATAAAAACCACGTGATTTTCAACGAATTTCCTAAAAGTCATGAAATCGGTTTTTCTTCATGATGCTTGCTTGAGGAGCAATGGTAGGACAGTGGTATCGGCCCCGACTTAAGTTGTAGGTCGTGAGTTCGAACCCAGGCAGGCACTTTACTGTGTGTATTTAATTTTGTCACCACTGCTCACAAAATGGTGAAAGAGAACATCGTTAGGAAACCGGCATGTCCTAGAACCAAAAATTCAAAGGCATGTGGTATTTTCCACCCCTCACTGGGTCCGCGTGGTGGATTACGGCCCATTCCCTCTGGCCGAGAGGAGGCCTGTGTCCCAGCAGTGGGAACATTATAGGACACCGATTATGAGGTACGGAACTGGAAGTTATTAATTTAGATTCTTCCTATTTTGTTATTGCAACATATAACCCTTACCTAATCTGTACGATTATTGTTTGTTAACCAGGTGGTAAACCAGCACGCAGCGGTTCCTCAAGGCGGTCGCGGCTGCGTGCAGTTCATCACACAGTACCAACACTCGAGCGGACAGCGCCGCGTGCGCGTCTCTACTGTAGCGCGCAAGTGAGACAACCATACTATTATCTTTCCAGTTTTCAACACTGATGACCGTGCCTACACACACGTTTGTCTTGCCGTGGAAAACTACGGTTTATTCACCACTAGCTGCGTCCCACGGTTTCACCCGCATAAGTGTCGATTCCGTGGGAATATCGGGATAAAAACTATCCTATGTCGTTCCCCGGGATGCAATCTATCTCTCTGCCAAATTTTATCGAAATCCGTTCAGTGGTTTAGGCGTGAAAAGGTAACACAGACAGACAAAGTTACTTTCGAATTTATAATATTAGTATGGATGTGTAGGCACGGTCGTCAGTGTTGTATGGATCACTATGGAAGCTTGTTGACAGACACGTTTTTTCTACGGCGCGGTTTATACGCCGTATACCGTAAAGAAACCGTGTCGTGTACAAAATGCCTTAGTGTTGACTGGCCGTACTAAAACGATCTTCGCTCCCACAGTTGGGGTGACGCCGCAGTGAGTCTGCACCACATATCGGCCGGCTTCGACCAGGAGGCGGCGGCTGTGGTGATGGCGCGTCTCGTGGTGTACCGCGCAGAACTGGAAGACGGACCCGATGTACTGCGCTGGCTCGATAGGATGCTGATTAGACTGGTATGTATGAATGGATTATGTTATGTGTGTGTGGTGGGGTGTGTGGTGGGGTGTGTGTGGGGGGGGGGGGGGTGGGGGTTTGTGTGTGTTTGTGTGTATTTACTACCATACTACGCTATTGCTACGTAGTTGGCAAAACTTCAAATACGGGACGGGTATCGTTGCCTAATAGCAAAAACAATATTCTTAAATCATAATCCAGAACAAGATCCGCTGTATTAACCAGAACAGCTGATCCCAGGACAAAATTGGGGAACTAAATACAGTGGTGGCCATGTGGTAACGGGCGTGATTTACGAGTTGTAGGTCGCAGGTTCGAATCCAGACAGGCGCTTTACTTTGTGTAAATGATTTCATCACAACTGCTCTCAAAACGGTGAAGGAAAACATCGTGAGGAAACCGGCATGTCTTAGAACCAAAAATTCGAAGACATGTGACATCTACCAACTCGCACTGGGCCCGCGTGGTGGATTACGGCCCACTCCCTCTCACTGCGAGGAGGCCTGTGTCCCAGCAGTGGAAACATTATAGGCTGATTATATTATATTCATCAAGTCTGTTTTCGCCAAAAATTAACAATGAACTTTTTTAATTAATGCTCAACTCATTTGAATGCCATCAAATTGTTGCATAAGAGTCCAAAAATATTAAAAAACCATTTTATTCACAGTGCCAGAAATTCGGCGAGTACGGCAAAGACGACCCGAACAGCTTCCGTCTTTCAGAGAACTTCAGTCTGTACCCGCAGTTCATGTACCACCTGCGTCGCTCGCAGTTCCTACAGGTGTTCAACAACTCGCCCGACGAGACCACCTTCTATAGGTAAAGCATTATTAAAACTCAAAATCGAAGTATTTATTTTAATTAAACCAATTACAGGCACTTTTGAATTGCCCAACGTAGTAGCTTTCTATGGAGAAGAACTCCTTGGATAGAAACTATTTTAAATCAAAATATTTTGTTTCACAGACACATGCTGATGCGCGAGGACCTGACCCAGTCCCTCATCATGATCCAGCCGATCCTGTACTCCTACAGCTTCGGAGGTCCCCCGGAGCCTGTGTTGTTAGACACCTCATCCATACAGCCTGACCGCATCCTACTCATGGACACCTTCTTCCAAATACTTATTTATCATGGAGAGGTAAGGGTGTTGACGTAATAGTGTAATAGAAATTTAAGTAATGTTAAAATGTATTAGAATAGGTATAAGCTTGAATCGAAGATAGAACAAAAATAACAATAAAATATAGACTTGATAACATGGTGACATTCCATGATGTTGAAGTTTTAGGTGGAAGGCCATTTTCAAATACCTAATATTTATCCCTTGCGGAGTTGAACTCTTTGTACCTTCACATAAGTAACTAATTTTAGAACAATTTTTTTTTTGTTTCGTCAATCTCTAAACTAGTTTCTGCCACGCAATGTTTGTAATTTCTTCACTATAAATATTATAGCCCTCCCAACACTTGCTGGAATGTCCCAAGTGTTCATCACCTGCATTTTTGAGGATCTAATGAACGCCACTGGCGCTATTAACGTGGCCATTTATTGGGCACACGTAATTTAAAAAGTAACATCGATTCGAAAAAAAAAAAGAATAAAGAGACCTTTACTTGAGATTGTCAGGTAGTAAAAAACATTCTTATACTCTTCCTTGTTTCCAACAGACAATAGCACAATGGCGTGAGCTCCGCTACCAAGACATGGCGGAGTACGAGAGCTTCGCGCAACTGCTGCGCGCGCCCATCGACGACGCGCAGGAGATCCTGCAGAGCAGGTTCCCCGTGCCGCGGTACATAGACACCGAGCACGGCGGCTCACAGGTAAGACAGAATAGTAGATTATCCATAATGGGGATAAAGCAGTGTCTTATGTTACGGGAATTATATTCAAGCTTGCGAATACACAGACTGCGAGATAATAAAAAAAACAATTCGATTTTCCAGTTTTGTTTTTTTGTAAAAGTTTTCATACGAATGGGCATATAAAGAATCCGGGCTGCTTCTGTGAAATTCCTAATAGGAAAACTCAATATAGTGCTCGTCCTGGGGAACGGACCCACGCAGTCGCGCGTAACTACTTTATAGGTGGTGGAATGGCGGATGATAATAATGATGATGATGTCATAAATAAGAACTAATATTTACTGACTATATATTTATTACTAAAATATGTAGCATCACCGCTACGGTGTTTCGACACTGTGTGGGCCGCCATTCTTAACATTATTCGCGAGTATTTTCTCCAGCATGTCCGTCACTTTCTGTTGAGACTTCAGAAAATTAGCGAAGTGTGAGTCATCGTACCTCGTATGCTGTTTGACCTTCACCAAGGGCATCTGTTGTCTAGCGGATATTTCATCGTTACTGCTGTCTGAGGGCGACTGGAAATCTTTCCAAGTACTCGACCGAGGCCACTTCTCGATTCTCTCCAATTTCTCATGGAATTTTGTTGCTTCGTAACGCGGTTGGCGATCGTAGTCGGATTGGCCGTACGACCCCGGGTGTCTTATTCCGTTTTGGTGAATTCCGAGCTCATTAAAACCAGGTCGGTTGTATACTCTTGGATGGAAATCCTCAGAGTTGCTCAAATCTCTTGGTCGATTCACATGCTCCAAGTGACTCAATCTTCCCGGATAATGTAACTCCGGGAATCTTGACCTAGCGGGGTGTGTGTTCTCCATATTGTGAACCTTTTCATGGTACTCATGGTTGTACCAAGGCTTTCCTCTGTCCACATACCTACCACCCCCATAGGAGTATCGGTCGCTAATTTCATGCTTTTCTGCGAATCGAACGTGTTTCGGTAAATCAGACTGATGTTCAAGTTTTTCTCTATAATTTCTATCTTTGTTTGGGATCCGGAATTTTTCGTCGATATGTTTCATACTCTCGCGTTCCCGTTCTTCTCTTTTTTTATCGATCGTTCGTTTGGTAGTTAGAACGATGTGCTGGTTCATAAGCTTCGATGGCTTCGATATTTGTATGGGTAGTGGTGCTATCTCGTCCGAATTGGTCTGAATAGTGATGGCACCAAAGCGGAAATCCTTGGTGGACTGCATGTTTATCTGTGGTATGTACTGTAGAGCCTTATTTCGTGGTGGGTTGACTGCAGAAATTATTGCTCCTGGGACAATTCTTGGAGTATAAGGGTTTTTCTGTACAGGCTTGAAGACAGGAGGGTTTTGCATAAGATACGGATTGAATGCAGCTACTGCTTTTGGGTATGGTTGTACGGGCAATGGAGGTAGTCTCGTCGTGCCATTACTCACAGCAGTATTTTGCGGCATCTGACTGTTCAGTTTTGCAGTGTCCTTCATTGCTTTCAATTCTTTAAATATTTCCATCAGTTTCTGCATGACATGGCTTGCTTTAGTGAATTCTTCCTGAAGCGAAGTTGAAGGTTTTTCTGAAAATATTAAAATTGGGTGTCTTAAATTTGGAGTATGCGTTTCGACATGGACCTGCACATGCACAAAGCATTTATGTAATAGGGTTATTGAAAATGATGTGGTCCTTACACGACCTTAAATGACTAAACAAATGTGTAGCTGCCTATAATGAAACTCGTTACTGAGAAACTTGTGCAGTTTATCTACAGTTGAGCCATATGTTGCTTGACATCATAGTGTCGTGTCGTGTCGTGTGTGTGTTCGTCATAGTGTCACTTTTATTACGATACGTATGTTTTTCCTTTTGTTTTTATATCGGCACCTTGTTTTTTATTATGTTATATTCATGTGGGTAATTGATTATCATCTAATATTGTACTTTTGTGTGTCGTGCTGTCTTTTGTGTGCGCCAAATAAATGGTTTGTCTATCTATCTACATGGAATGCATTCTGTGAATTTTAAACTTTCAAAAATATTTTTTGTTTAGTTCTACAAGATAATGTCGCGTATTTCTTACCTGATGTAGGTATTGTTGTCGTCACCAATGTAGAAGATAATGTAGTAGGAGCTGCAGTAGTCGAATTCGTAGACGAAGTAGTTCCCACTGTTGTAGGAATGACATCTTCTACTATATCTTTCAACACCATTTGCTTCACTTTTTCAGCGATCTCTTTAATAACGTTAGCCGGTATAACTTGAAGATCAGACATGTTCATCGAATCCAAATTTTGAGTTTGTTTCCAACCACTTACATTAACCTGTGTAAGTTGTTCGTTGTCTCGATCAAAATTGTTTATGATTTCTTGAATAGCTTTTATTTTTTTAGAATCATGAGTTGGTTCCCATTTTGCAAAAACCGGTGCCTTCTTCATTCCTTTACCATTAAACTCTTTTGAATTTTGTGTAATATTGCTTTTAAACTCTGAATCTGGTTTAAATGTATCATTTTTCATTTTAAATAACTGATTTCGAGGGAACTTTTCTATTGCCGCTGGCTGCTGGCTAACGATAGCTTTTTTAACAACAAACCACTCGGTATTTTCATTTTGTTGTTGTTTGTTAAAGTCTGTGGGCAATCCTATTACTTCATTGTTAGTATTTTCGGAGCTTTTGTTTTCTTTTGAGGATTTTATTGATGGTAGCATGTCTTGAAACCGCGATCCCTTATTTTCAATATCAAGATTTTTATGCAATGTCCATTTTTTCATGTCTGGAGGCATAACTTCAATTTCATTATTATTTGTGTTAAAATTTTGCACTTGTTCCGTGTCTTTTTTACCTATTGGTATTGGTGAATTTAATTCCTTGTTTATCTTTTCGTTACTTAGAGGTACTGGTTCCCATGTTTCAGCTGTTATTGGCGCACTTGTAGATATATCGTTTTTAACGTTATTTTTATTTACATCATTCATATTTTGAAAAAGATTGAATAGGCGGAAAGATTCACTTACATCTTGTTGTTCATTGCTTTTATTGGTAAATAACTTGATAGTTTCAGTGCTAGATTCGGTTTCAGGAATAACTACTCCATTGTTGAAAAGGTCATGCTTCATTTGGAGAAGTCTTTGAAGGATTCCTATCGGATTATTCCTTTGAACTGGCTTTGATTCTTTAGCCTTCGGTTTGTTTTTCTGAATTTGACTGGACGGCGTTTCATGTGCCTTTTTATGTGGGTCAGTACTATCATACGTAGTTTTGAAAGGCATACTTTTAATTTCGTCTAACAAAGAATTGTAAACAGCTTTAGCGGAGTGCAAATCATCTTGTGAAACATTATTTATTTTGTTTATCTCATTACTTTGCTCATTTACTTTCGGTTTTTCTTCGACTGGAGCTTTACTTGATATCTCCCAATATTTTATGGGCACATAATTTGAATATACTTTTTTCGTGGAGACTTTTTGAGTTGTAGTAGGAACAGTTTGACTTGCCAAGTATTCTGCCAAAATTCGACTGATATATTCCATTTCTCTAGAGTGAACATATCCATTATTGTGAGTTTCGGCTTGTACTCGCGTAGTAATGTTCTTCGCTTGATGTTCTAACTGGGTAGTTGCAGTAACGGGCGCCACAAGAGTCGTTTGTAGTGTAGTTCCAACGGTCGTAGTGTGGCGTGTGAGCTTCGTCCAAAAGTTCATCACGCTTTCCACATCCGGTTGATTCTGAATATTGTATTCTATTTTTATTATACCCTTATTTCCTTCAACGTTTGTTGTATTTCCTAAATCAGGCATTTTTTGAGGAGTTACAGGCAGTTCATCAATATTGCCTTTTGTTTTATTAACATTATATTCATTAGGAACGATAGTTCTATCTTCAAAATTTGCTGCCAATAGCATCCCTATTTTTGGATATATCCCAACAGTGACGTCATTTTCAAGACCTAAAAAGGTTTGATTATATTTACATTGAAGAATTGTACAATTTAGTGAACGAATGTATTCTATAGTAGGTACTCACGTTCAATAGTGGCGGCTGTTCTCAATGCATCTCTTTGTACTTCAGTTGTAACGTGGTCTAACAAACATTCTTGGCGCTGTTCTCTAAAAAGGAACTTGCAGTTAAAAGTTTGTCATTTCGAATTATTCATTATACAGGGTAGCAACGCGCAAACTGTCGTTTTGAATTCGGCACATGATTCTGAACACCTCTGCGTAGAAATTTTTCGTCGGCAATTAAAAAAAAATTAGCTGTTCCATTGCACTTTTTTGTGTAACTGCTGTTTTTTCTTTTTTTATAACGGAGGACGGACAAATTCTACGCTAGGGGTATAGAATCATGTGCATAATTAATGATTACAGTTTGCGCGTCGATGTTCCTGCCATCCTGTATAATTATTTAGGGGCGAATCAGAGTCAATTAAAAAAATATTTAGAAATAAACTACTTACTGCATTCGTGATTTATTTGCCAAAAATGTAAACAAATATGAGTTTATGGAAAAATAACTTTAAATCCTACACAATAAAGTTCAGTTTACGCTGCAACTTCAAACATTTTTCTAACTTTTTCAATAGTGCTAGTCGCTCTGAAATCAACTTAATTGTCATTGAAATAAAATTGATATTTGTTTAACTTGAAATAATACGAATTTGAAACTTAAGTTTGAATAGACTAGAAAACAACACAAATGTTCTGATAGCTAGCCAGGTGCCTAAATGCACATTGTACTACATTCTTGATAAAGTAACAATAACACTTACTCATTGTTCATATCATCGATGTTTACATTGTACCGCGCCAGCTTCTCCAAAGTGCTGGCATCCAAATCATCCTTTTGCAATCCACTCCACAACAACATACATATTATATCTGAAAACTATCACATTTTAATGGCACACGTTTTCACAAACTGCCTGCAGCTATGACTTATGTTGCACAAGAGACCTTTAACGCGTTTAATGGGTTAGTAATATAAACCTAATGTTTAATTGAGTGTTATTGGAACCTTTTATCTGGACTAAACGTTGTGGGCCCTGACCGTCGGCGCGTACGATTATTTCACGTTTGAACGTACATGATATTGCTACTGCAGTCAATATAGTTCGGCACCACATTTCGTTATCGCTGTGAATACTTCATTGTTTTGGCCAACAAGGCGCGGAACACGGCGGGAAGGAGTAGGCGACTGGTGGCCGGCGCTATCTGCGATACGTAGCTTGTTTTGCAGGTGGCGACGCCGTGTTAGTTAACTCCGAAAATAAGAAACGTGAAAATTTTTGGTACACAAATATTTGAAGTGAAAGTGTTACGAAAACGGAAAAGCATTGCAGTAACTGCGATAGTGCGTTTGAAACAGTTACAAAATATTATGCAACAGAAAAAAACGTGCTGCAAAGTTGGCCGAATCTAGATTTCCTATACTTTCAGAGTTAGTACAGAATAGGTAGTGGGTCTTTTAGGAATGTTGTTTAAGTTGCCATAGAGTCTAGAATCCCATAATATTAGAATTAGTGCAGGAATGTGTGTCTGTTAAAAATCTAGAGTGGTCCTGCCAACATTTTAACAGGCTGATGCGATAAAAACGGTGTTTAATAACTTTGTGTTTGTCTGTTTCA
The DNA here is from genome assembly GCA_947508005.1 of Amphipoea lucens. NCBI lineage: Eukaryota > Metazoa > Arthropoda > Insecta > Lepidoptera > Noctuidae > Amphipoea > Amphipoea lucens. Next base: position 5,590,141 of record OX382373.1, on the reverse strand, counting down.
GGCCCGGTTCCTCCTGTCGAAGGTCAATCCTTCGCAGACACACAACAACATGTACGCTTATGGAGGGGTGAGTACACAACCACGCTTTTGTAAAGTTAGATGTCACATTCATAATAATTTGTACAATCGCCCTATAAAAACATTGACCATACTTAGAACATAAAAGCTAAGTTATTATTATAGTTACGATACAAATGGAGACGACAAAAATGCCGCGTCAGAAAACATCACAATTAAGCAAATACGCTCGCGGAATTCAAATTTTCTTACCTTTTTTGCAAAGAAATTTAGAATTTCGCGGGCTACTTTTGTGGAAGTAACTCTTAAGGTAGTGTTGACAAGTTCTCATCTTGAAATTCTCAAAAACCCGGAGAAAAGAGCTCCTTGAACTTGATAATGGTCAAAAGTGGTCAACGTTTTCATAAGGCGATTGTACTAGTCAATTAAAATAATAATTTGTTGTTGTACTGTAAATGCATGGCGTTGAGCCTTGTTCTCTTGTTCTATTATGCAAAAGTTTTGTAGTCATTCAAAATTTGCATGGTGTGACAGAATACCATCGCAGCATGGTGTGAATTTGATTTTGTTTTTTTTTTTGTTCCATCATTGTTATGGCGATATCCAGGCGATGCCGATTCCATCAGGGGTAGTGACTTTTATCTTTTTTTTATTGGTGTTGGCTTTCTAATTCTGCAGTTTTATTTTAACGAAGTTTTGCGCCTTTGCGAGCAGTTTGTTTCTAATCTTACGTACGATCACTGGAAATATTTTAAAATAATAAATTATATTATATTTTTTTTGTTCCTTCGTCGCTGTTACTTTTCCTCATTATTTTATGAAATCAATAAAGTAAAATATATTGTTTTAAAATATTTAGACTGGTGATCGTCAATGTCTGCCTTTGCGTTTCTTTTGAAGATTTTCCTAATTTTTTATAAAATTTAATACCTATCATTGAAAAAAAAATCAAATTGGGTACCTATATTATTACGTAACAAATAAATCAAAAGATGTAAGAATCTATTAAATACATGTGTTAACAGCAAGATGCCAATATTATTTTTAGGGTTCCGTACTTCAAAAGGAAAAACGGAACCCTTATAGGATCACTCGTGTCTGTCTGTCCGTCCATATTCTTGGGATAAATTCGTTCCAACTACGGAACCTTTCATTGTGCGTGGTCCGACACGCATTTAACCGTTTTTTTTTTATAATGTTGTTTTTCTATCTAATGAGGGTTTAACTTGATACTATCGATTGATACAATCGAACGAAATTCACGCGTTCGTTTTCAAGTGTTTTAATTATCCACTCATACATTTATTTTGGCATAACAAATTTATTACTATTATATTTTCTTCAACATAGTATTAGTCGGATGATTTCGAACTCGGACATGCTTTGCGTTTTTGCTTATGAATAAGAAATCAAATGTGTAACTTAAAAAATGCTTTAAAAATACTAACATTACGCTTAAAATGCCTTGAATGTTGATTTTTGTGTCCATTATTCTAATGATGATGATTTTGGTGACAAGGGGATTTCACTTTTTCTACACAGTTGATCTTTGAGATTTTTGTTAAACAACAACACATATTTATTGGTACAAGGATACTAAAAGGGAATCATATGATTTCAGTTATGTCGGACACACTTCAAATTTCATAGCAACAAGGCGGAACCAGACCGAAATAGAGAGAATGAGTCCATTGCCGTGTTCAAATTCTTGGGAAAAGGTCTCACAAAGCTGCATGACGTGTTGTCTTTCAATAAAAAGTTAGCCAATGCTTTGCTTGCAGAATTGAACTGAAAGATAATGGTTATGTTTGATGATCAGTTTCAGTATGTGTGGTTCTTTCCTCAAAAGACCATCTCAGACATCGATCTACATGGTCTTCATATAACCTGACCAAGATTATGTCTGGACTTTAAAAGACACTGTGACCTCTGAATTTGTTTCGGCCTTTCTTCTCATGGTAGTCAGATAGGAAACGTCGACGTCGACCTCATCTAGTTTAAAAAAAATATGATTGACGTGTAAAAGTGTTTGTGCAAACCTAATTACAGAAATAAAATCATTTATCAGTCAAATACAAGGTCTTTTTTAATTAACTGACGAAACTTAACCCATTGAATGTCGTAATTACAGACACAATTAAAAAGCCATTGTGTTTCGCGTAGATCTACGTTCCGACAGACGAGAGGTTAAACAGACTTTAACAGATGAGAATCTATCGGTACCTATAACCAAATATAGCAATAAGACAACGAAAGCATATAGGATTTCCTAAAATCTGAAAGTGCACCGGTATTTGTAATGTTGTGTGGCAATCGGTTGTCATGGTATGGGTCATGTGATATGGAGGAATGAGGAAAATGTCGTGAGGAAAGTTTTGAGTATGAATGTCAATGGCTATAAGAGTAGGGGACGACTGACATTACGTCTAATACAGGGTGTTACGGAAAGGGTATATCAATACAAACGGGTTGAAGAGTGTATCTGGTCTAGAATCTCTTTACAAAATTTCAGCTCAAAAGCATTAACTTTGAAAATGCTTAATATTTTTTTATTTCGACATCACGGCGCTGCACTGGCGCACGGCGGCGTGATGTGCGTGTACTAGGCGCACAGACACACTACAGATAATGGATAATGACCCTCGTAGTGCGGTGACACGTTTGTTATGATTTCAATTTAATAAACTATCGAAATAAAAAAAATATTAAGCATTTTCAAAGTTACTGCTTTTGAGCTGAAATTTTGTACAGAGATTCTAGACCAGATACACTCTTCAACCCGTTTGTATTGATATACCCTTTCTGTAACATCCTGTATAGGTATGGAAGACTAAAGACATGTTGCGCCGACCCCAAAAAAATTGAGATAAGGACAGGAGAATAATGATATATGTGAATGATTGATTTTCGGGTCATGTCGCTCGTAGTTACTTGAAGAAAATGATTTCTTTAAATCGTTTTAATTTTGAGGACATGTCTGTGGAGTTATGCCAACTAATTTCATTTGGCCTTGTATATGTATACATAGCTATGAATATTGAAGTGTGTTCCAAACTAAACATTCCGCAATCTGGTGCAACATTAATTCTACTCCAATCCTGGTGGTGGCCAGTTTCCATACCATTCAAGTTGCTAATACAACCTTCATACATTCGCAGGACGGTGGCGCCCCCGTGTTGACAGACGACGTGTCCTTGCAAGTGTTCATGGAACATCTGAAGAAGCTAGCCGTGTCGTCAACTGCTTAAGGAAACAATATGGAATCTCGCTACTTTCAGAACTGATCGCTATTAGCTTTTAGTCAACCTACTAAGCCTTACACCCGATTTCGGAGTTGAGAATTTCAAATTGAGAACTTGTCAAACTGTACTTTAGCATTATTTAAGGGGAAAGCCCGCAAAATTCAAAATGATTTTTGCCAAACACGTAAGAATCTTTGAATTTCACGGGCTACATGGAAGTAGTCACCTTAAGTTATACTAAGAGTTTAAGGTGAATGGGTAGTTGTAGCCCGCGAAATTCAATTTTTCTTACGTTTTTTGCAATTTTCAGGTCAGTGTCAGGTTGTATCTTGATCAAAATATGATTCGCGACAATAACAGGTACGTATTTACAGAATTATAATAATTAGAATCATTAATACATCTTTCTAAGTTAGATTTCTACCGTTAAGAACAAATCTCGTATGGAAAAGTGTTGATGGTAGAAATCTCACTTAAAGAGATATATTAATGATTCTAATGACTATAATTCTGTAAATACATGTCTATTATAGTCGCAAATCATATTTTGATCAAGATACAACCTGACACTGACCTGAAAATTGCAAAAAACGTAAGAAAAATTGAATTTCGCGGGCTACAACTACCCATTCACCTTAAGCCGTTCCCAATTTGAAATTCTCAATTTAGAAACTGGGTATTAAGTTCTATGTAGATGTGTTTAAATGTTTTGTTTAAAAACCATCACGCCTGTGTTCCCTGGAGGGGTAGGCACAGGTCTATACTACGACATGTCGGCAGTTATGTACCTATTAGAGTTATTCATTTATTTTAACGATATTTCTATTATGTTGTAGCTGCGGTATTATGCAGCTTGGATAAACTGGTAGAATGCTAAAAACTTAGGTAATGGGGTCGTTGATGATAGAACTTCATTATTTTCACCATCACAGTATTATATCACGGTGATCGATAATTTCAGGCATTTTTATCATCTTCAGTTTGGGTTTGTAATAGTTTGTACTGGGCTTGTGTATCTTATGATTTAGTATATAATCTTATTCATTTTATTTTATAATATGTAGCTATACACAAGTGTAGTCCTAATAGTATCAGTTCTGAATTTGTATGTCGCATGTGGTGTTCCAAATTGTTTTTGCAATTAAGTTAAAATAATTTTCTACAATACAATGTAAATTATATGAAATTAAAAATGTTTATGAAATATTTAGACTCGTTTGTTTTACAAGAAATGAAGTCTATTTTGTCTCTTATACCATTATATCCCATTGGAAGGAAAATTAAAAAACTGACTTACAGTGGTCAGTTTTTTTTTTAATTTGAACTAGAATCGGCTACGGCGTCGTCACCCGAGACAGGGCTAAGAAACGCTAGCGTGACGATTTGGACTCGTCCCTAACCGATTGGACGGAGAAGACACAGCATAAAGAAAAGAGGAAAAATATGGGGAGACCTTTACCCAGGTGTGGGACAACATAGCATAACTGAAAAAAAAACAGAATCTTTCTGGGGTTCTTATACACAATGATACAATATTTTGTACAAAAAATATTTATTCCTAATTTCTAGACACCAACTTGAACACTAAATACATATAACTTTTAAATTAAAACATAATTTACCTACATACACGTAAAATAAATAAACCTTTTATACATATAGCTCTTATAACCGTAAAAAATTAGAATATTAGAAACAATTATTTGACAAATTCAATAATATATAAACTTACCAAGTAAACAAAGTTCATAATTTAACCCAATAACATTTAACTAAAAAAAAAAAATGTTAATATACAATATACATCACACTGTACTCTCTTTGGGGATCGACAGAGAAACAAGTATCAACAGCTACGATTCCTACACATATCTGTGATTATTTATAACTGTATCTAAATAACAATTTTCAAAAGTTTCCATCTACTATTGGACGTAAATGCTGCTCTGTTTGAGAACATCTATGTATGTGCTGTCATCAAGTCTATTCGTAGTTCATAAATGCGTAACATTAAAGTGCGAACAGTACTATCTACCTTTCTAGATAAACCGTTAAAGACTATGTAAAATAACTCCCTTATTCATATATAAAATTGACATCCCTACGCCTAAGATTCACCTATTTTTTCTGCAGTTACAATGCAGTTTAACACAAGTCACTATCAGGGCTTGGAACTGGTACCAAAAGTACAGATTATTACCGGTACTTGTTATTTCGGTACCTACGTAACGATTCCAGACGGGTACCATTACTCCATCTAACTAGTACCGGTACCAAATTTACACACAAATTTCGTATTTGTATTGTACCTTGAAATAATTTTTTTAATGCCTATTAACTATCCTTTTTACTTACTAATATCTGTTTTCTCACTCTTAACTTACAGAAATAATTGTTTGGTACCGGTACTAATAGTTTAGGTACTACTCTGGTACCGGTATCACACCAAGGCAAATGGTACCGCTTCTCAAAAATACCGGTATTTCTAGCCCTGGGCACGATACAATGCTGCAGGCTGCCTTACGGCGGGTCAAGGAACTTCTAAAACATTAATGAATAAGGGAGTCTTACAGGAATCGGGGTACTAGTTCTTCTAAAAGATTCTAACATCATGCGGCCACAGGGTTTTGGTTTTTACCTCTAATCCTAGAATACTTTCCAATAGTTCATATGCCTTATATCATTACATACATCCCTGTTTTATCACAAGTCATTGTCAATACTAAACCAATCACGAGAACGTAAAAAGAACAAAAGACCATCACATTCGCTTGACGCGCCGAGAACAATAGGCCTACTTTTTACGAGGTCGTAATTTTGGCTCAAACTCAACTGTTGCTTCAAAAACTGTATTAAATTGATAATCAGTAATCTACTTCTTAAACGTCAAAGGGGAAGGGCAATTCTCGTAATTTTAAGAACGTTCACAATCTGACCTGTCAAAATACCTCTAATTTCCTTACATTTTTGACGTTGATTTACGGGAAATTGCCTTCAGTTATTTTGGAGCCCAAAACTAACTTACAAAGTAGGCCTATTGGCGTATTTCTAATAAGTATAAAATGTAATGTGCAAACATTTTGTGATGATAAATACATAAATATCACATGTATTACATAGTAAACTAACTGAAAAAAACCCACCCAACATTTTCTGTATAAAAAAATCTCTTAAAAAACTAAACTAAAACTGCAAAACACTTAACTAATCACTCATATACACAATATTAAGCATTGTTTATACATTTACAGCGTCATTTCTTATTGAAGAGCCCGTACATGATGAGGGCCAGCAAAAACATCAGTATGTACTTAATGTATTCGGTTCAGGAGTGCGGAGGTCAGTTGAGGAAACGGATGGACATCTTCTGCTCAACATCTGTCCGCTCCAGGGCGTGGCAGAACTCCTCGAAACAGATCATCTGGTCGTTGTTGGTGTCAGCTTCCAGGATTGTGCGTTCGGCTATGCTTGTTAGTTGCTCTTCGCTGAAATTAATGAACATTTTTGATAAGGGCTTTTGCCAGGTTTAGACGGGGCTTTCACAAAGATATTTCAAGCTTAGGGTTTTCTGGGGGTGCAGATCAATTTTCAGTGACTACCGACCCTCTTGCCAAAGAAGAAATACAACACTCAATCCTCAATTCTTTATTGCATTCCATATGTATTACATAGATGGTATTATAAAGTAAAAGATCAATATGGACCCTGTCGGGCACAGCAAAATTAGGAGAGAGGAAGAGGGCTAAGTAGCAAATCAATACCAAATGATAAATTATTTTATTTCTGATAGTAGGTTTGACAAACACTTACACGTGCTCATAACATGGCAGTGAGTTTACGAATTTAAAATCGTAATGATTTGAATAGGGACTGTTTGTGTTTTTATCAGCTAATATGTTTATCCGCTGAGTATGTGTCATCAGGTCACGGCTTAATCTCTAAGGATACATGTGACTACTAATGGTTTTGTTACTCATTATGTAATGTATAATGAATGATGTTACGCCTTTACTGCTACAGCAGGTGTAAGGTTCAATTATTACATTTTCCGATCCTACGTTGCTCGGGAAATGCAACTCTATGGCGAAGTATAGGTATGCGTGAAGATATAAAGTTCATATTATGTTATGTAATTATCTATCTGTTTTTATTAAATGATTAGTTGAAAGTGCTACGGACTAGACCAGGGTACTTCGTTCATACTTCTTATCTTAATCGTAAACACGTTATACTTAATCCGATTATACGAAGCAATAAAATATGGTTTTAGTAGTAAATCTAGAGTAGGTACAGTCGAGTTCTTTAATATCTGAGCATGTTCATGAATCAAAAATATATAGGCAATGGTAAGTTTCATAAAACTCTAAACAGCGTTGCCGTACAATAAATTGTAAACAATCTGTGACATCATAAATATGTGACTACATTATATCAATAATATTACTACAGACAAAGACTCTAAAAATTGTGCGCAATCCCTTGTTCATATTATTTAGCGCAAAGTTAGGTTCACAAATATCTATGCAATTATTTTTCTATGAAAAAGATCTTGAAACAAAATCAATTTGAAGTTGTCAGTTATGACATCCTTCAACGACAATATTGCATTATTACTCGAACTTCTGCTCCGGCAAGCAAAAATAAATTTAATGGTAAAGCCATTTAGTTGAATATTCAAAGCTGTATAGATATTTATGAATCCTAGGTTGTAACACATTTATTGAAATCTAGAGTATTTAGATATTTATGTTCCTAAGGGTAGTCAGATATTTTTGACTGCACTACCGTAACATACTTATGAACAGTTTATATGAAAACATTTTATTGATGTCTAAGTTTGTATAGATCTATATGATCATTTTAACACTTACAATATTTTGAAACATTGTCACTGCCAATATATTAATGAACTCGACTGTACCTACCAACTAATCAATGTTATCATTGCAAAGGATTATCACACTATCACACTAATATTATAAAGGCGAATGTTTGTGAGTGTGTTTGTTACTTCTTCACGCTCAAACGGCTGGACCAATTTTGATAAAATTTTGTATTGAGGTATCTGACACCCTGGATTAACATATAGGCTACTTTTTATCCCGATATTCCCACGGGATCGACATTTACGCGGGTGAAACCGCGGGGCGCAGCTAGTCATACCAAAAATAGGAGAAACCAGCGGAATCCATTTTTTTTTCTAAAATACAGACGCCAGCACTTCAAGCTACTACAATCTGTCAAACTTTAATAGATTTTCAATTTTATCGCTAAAGCATAAGATTCTAAGTTTAGAAAATTAGACATTTTCGGGTAGTTTGATGCGCTGGCGTCTGTACCTACCTCATTGAAATACCTGATTAATTCTAATATGAATATGAATTAATAGGAATTTAGCAGAACCCATAATGACTTCTTACTAAATCTGTATAAAATTCAGTAAGTACCTACCTAGGTGGCGTCTTAAGAGCCTTTTTCCTATAATGCGGATATGTGTCCGCGTGTGTGTCTGGCACGCATGCGCGCCGCCCACATCCTATCGTTTCGTACATACGGCGACACATCAAGCTATACATTTCGAGTTTTAGCTGACCTCGCATTGTGTAGGTTTTTCGTACAATGAGAAATCACCTTGTACTGGTTATGTATAGCTTAACGTGTAGCTGTGCGTACATACTTTCTAAACTTTTCCTATCATACAAGCCACAAGCACGCGGGATGCGGAGAGTTTGCGGGCGCATCACACGCACGCGGCCGCGCGGGAGCAATCCAGGACCTTTGTGTAAATAAAGCGAAAGTTACCTGATATTAGCTCCGACCATCATGTGCAGTATGGCCAGCAGCTCATCCCTCGAGATCTTGCCATCATTGTCCAGGTCATACATTGAAAAGGCAACTGGAAATATAAATCTTTAGTTATGGTTTGGGGGCAAAAGTTATTATTCATGGAAATAAAAAGAACCGCCAGGACCAGCGGGGTAATTGCGTAAAACACTAACCCCCCCAATCCCCCATACTAATAAACTTTGTATAGTGTCTGTATAGTTACACAACGCTTTGTCTTCTTCTTTCGAAAGTCAAATTACTGACGACTGAAAGAGAGAAATCGGTGTGTAACCATTCATCGGATATAAGGTGGTAACAGTAGCAATGGCTTTCATTTTGACAGTTCATCATCATTCATTGCTTTATTTACGTTGTTGAGCAGGCAAATTTATCGAACATATGAAGCAATACCTAGATAAAAAAAAAAGCTCAAAGTGATTATGATTGTGATTGAAAGTGTGTTACGCAATTAGGGAGCGAGTCGATGCAAATCACAAACGCGGATCATGTGGTCCTTAGTTAATTGACACAATCGGCGCGAGCGAACTTCGTCCTGCATCTAGCATCCCGCCCGCGCTACTACTAACTTATATGGATGTGTTCGAACAGCTGGGTAATTGCGCAACAAGAAATTCAGACTAACTAAAATTACTTGTAAACCATCTGCCAATATAAGATTAGTTAGATTTCAGAGGTTTCGGATTAACTGAAATTCAATTCAACTTGGGGCAACTCAAACATAGACTTGGTTGTTATGTCAACATTGTTCAGTATTCTTAACTCACGAAGCAACGAAACACGCTGTGAATGTGTAAGCGCAGGAGTTATGTGCTGATGCTACTCGTCCTCACGCACACATTTACATATAATATAATAATATAATATAATAAATTTTTTATTTTATTTATATATAAGTAGTTTGTACATGGCATACATTGTTGTCTTATAACTAAAATGTAATTTACTTAAAAACCAGTACAACAATAACAGGGGTCATAGGACTCCCTTTTCCTAAACTAGGCAGAAAAACCTGTCTGTATCTTAGGAAAGAGTATCCTTACATCGTGTTTATACATTTAGTTACCACAAGTAAAGAGCGCGTCGCTTCGTGAGATAAAAATACTGTAATCAGACTGATGATCGGATTCAATAGAGGTGCATAATTGTTTTGTTTTGTCTTATGTTGCACCTAAAAATATTTGTTCTATAACTGATATTAATTCTTATTCTACACATAATTGCAAGGCCCGTAGCTAAATAATAACCTTCGCACAGGTCGATCGATCAGGTTAAGCTACGCTTGGCCACGGTTGGTCTGTGGACGGGTGACCATCTTTTCATACTGAGACCCCTCCGTGTCTCGGAAAGCACGTTAAGCCGGGACTCGTGGATCTCTGACAGTCGTTACGGGTAGTTAGAAGCCCGAAAGTCTGACAACCAGTCTTACCAAGGGGTATCGTATTACCCAGTATTTCAGTAACTGGGTTGTGGAGGTCAGATAGGTAGTCGCTCCATGTAAAATACTGGTATTCAGCTGCATCCGGTTAGACTGGAAGCCGACCTTAACATAGTTGGGAAAAGGCTAGGCAGATGAGTGTGTGTGTACATGACACAACATTATAAGGACAACTTATGTATTAAGGTGAGCATAACCCAGAATTGGAATCTCCAACAGCTGTCTTCATACTTACATCTCAACTTCTCATCTCTGCTATTAAGCTTGTTCTCCCTATTCTTCCTGATGGGCCGGAAGTGTGCCAGCACCCTCATGAACTGCAGGAAGTTCACTCGATCATCGTGGCTCTCGGCAAAGAACGAGTGGACAATACGCTCGCTCAGTGGGTTGATTGCTAGCTCGGGGATCCGCAAGAAATCCTCTCGGGCTAACGTGCCGCAGTCGTTCTTGTCTAGTGAGGTGAAGCGGGAGTACAGCCTCTCGATTTGGTTTGGTGTGACTGATGAGAATATAGAACAAAATAAACATTAGGCCGAAGCAAGGAAAACCTGCTCAGGTGAAGATTCACAGATTATTTCGCCTTGGAGTCAGTGGCGTAACTATACCGTTTGGGGCCCGTGGCAGATTCAAGGTATGGGGCCCTCCCTCAATATAAAGAAGCTCAACCAACACTGTAGTTTTTTTTTTACTAGCATTTCTCCTGCAACTTCTTCTGCGTAGATTTCATATTTTCCCCTACAAAATTTAAAACCTGACTCCTCCGATGGTTTCGTGGTCGCAAGCGCTACTGGTGAGCATTAGGTCCTGTCCAAAAAATTATACAAACAATGGGAAAAAGTACAAAATGTTCTAAACCTGAATGATGTCCTTTGTTGCACATTTTCAAAAAAAGTTTCCTTTTATAAACTTATGTTAGGAACCTACTGTGCTCATGGCCCTCTCGGGCCAGGGGCCCCCTCTGGCTATGGGCCCGTGGCATTTGGCTCCAATGCCACCCTATAGTTTTGCCACTGCTTGGAGTGTAAATGTGATGCTGTTCTACTAACAATAGGGCACCTAATGTGTCCAGCATGTCCTGTTGCCTGCACATTACAGGAACTGATGGACACTACTGAAGATGCTAAACTCAGACCTAAATTCTGTGCTGACATTATTTCGATAAGAAGAATAAACAATAAAGACCAAATAGGTTTGTTGTGAACAAAGGGACTTTGAATATAACATTATTTCTCATACATTCTTGAAAGTATGACCTTGAGCAGCCCAACTTTAGATTTAATGGTGTATCATAATGCCTACCTGGACATATGGAATACAGCTGTGGGGTACGGCAGCCAATTCAAACATTGACATACTCCAAAGTTTTCAATCAAAAATGCTTAGGATTATAACTAATGCACCATGGTACATGACGAATGACAGCTTACATCGTCAGGACTTAAAAATACCAAAGGTGAAAGAACAAATCACGCAAAGAGTCACTTCCTACAAGAATACGATTATTACTCATCCTAATAAACTGGCATCAAACTTGATGAAAACCAACACATTCAAGCCTAGGGGCTTAAAAGACAAACCCCAGAAGACCTGATACTACGACAACTGACACACCATAAAATGGAGTGATGTGGATGCACCACTGGGCACATACCAAGCATGACTAAACAAAAGCTTAACACAAAAGATGCTGAATGTCTGTAAAAATGATAAATAATTTTTATGATCAAACTGCATCATAAAAAAAAATATTTAATAGGCCTTCCTATTAATTCAAAAGTAAACTTTCTTACTTCTCAGGATTACTAACTGAATGTACGAGAGAATGAAGCCTAATAAGAAATAGGTAAAAACAATGAAGTGTAGATACATCAGCTGGTTTTTATTAACCTCAATTTGTTCAAAATGTTTGAATTTTCTATAATACTGTTTTTGTTTGTAGACAACACACAAATACAACCTTTGACACTGTTCTACACAGTGAAAAATGGTAAACCAAGATAGTGAATGATTTGTTAAAGAACAAATAATTTGTATAATGAACTTTGCATTTGTGTCATGCTTATTTGCATCTTTGCCGCAAAATACCTAATAGATATTATGCAATTAGCATAGGTCATAAAGTTCACTATCGCATGGTGCACCAAATTATTTTGTATTACAATGTATGAATGAAATGGAGTTCAAAAGAGACTATATTTTCTTCAATATTTACAATAGAAAAAAACAATAACTTACACCCAGTCTCTTCTTGCAATTGAGCGATTTCTTCTTCCCGTAGCAACAGAGATGATTTGTTACCCATATTGAATACGCTTAACGCTGCACGACTACTAGACCTTTTACCTTATAGAAAACTGATAAGATTGATTCAATCAGGATTTTACGAATAATATGCAAGTCAAAGTCCACTTCACACCACAGCGGCCTGCTGCCTACTGTTATGACTTATGAGCACTATATAGAATATGATTATTTGAATATTTATTGGGAGAAAACTAAAAACAAAGGCGTTTTGTTTTTATTATAATTATTTAAGTTTGTGTAAATCAAGAATGAAGTCGGAGAAAAGGACTGACATTTGACGTTGTCAATGACAACTTGTCATATATTATTTGAGGACTTTTTGGCGGGAAGTCAAACGAGGCGGTAATTTTGATTTCACCAAAAGTTTAATTAATAAATAATTGTACAGAAATACTATATCAATAACATCTGATAACACCTTGAACAACCATGAGTGTCACTAGTGGCGGTGAGGAGTCGCCAGAGCCGGGGGAAAAGAAGAAACGGAAGTACAACAACAGTCGAAATTCCGACTCAAATAATAAGTATAGCATTTTTACTAAACCTAATTATAAAAGATTATTTATAGAAAACTCCAATTCGGAATATGTTGTGTACGTTGAGTCAACAGAGCAGGAGAAGGTAGGGAATAAAAATCCTATCACGCTCACCAATTTAATATCAGACAATGTTAAAGGAGTCCTAGGAGTACATAGAATAAATGCGCATAAAATAGGAGTAACGTTCAAGAAGGCGGCTGCGGCCAACAATTTTCTAAAGATGGAAGACTTTTTATGGAAAAATAAGTTTAAAGCCTTTATACCATCGTATTTGACAGAAAGGATTGGTGTATTGAGGTTTGTGCCTAAAGAACTCTCGAATGAGGAAATATATAAAAATATTGTGTGCGACTCTGAAGTAATTTCCATTAAAAGATTCATGCGTAAAGTAGAGGGAAAATTAGTGCCTCTCAATACAGTTGCTGTCACCTTTGCATCAACATCTTTACCGCAATACGCTTATATAAAGCTATTTAGATACGAGGTGAAAACATACATACCACCATTATTACAATGTTATAAATGTCTTAAATTCAATCATTCTGCTAAGACTTGCAGAGGCGAGCAACACTGCTCTTCTTGTGCTGGTCGCCACTCCTACAGAGAATGCGATGTCGAAGAGATCACATGCATCAACTGCGCAGGTAATCATCTTGCCATTTCACGAGACTGTCCCATTAAAAAACAAAAAATTGAAGAGAAAAAGGCCAAATTTCTGCAGCAATCGTATGCCACTGTTGTGAAACCACCCCCTACATTTAATGAGAAATCTTTCCCTGCTTTACCCAAGGTTACTGATAAGACTAAATCCAATGACATTTTAGATATTAAACAAGTAGCAAATAATGACATTATAATTAACGCAATTGTTAAATCGTTGGTTGCATTAGGAAACAAGAGTGACTCTGATGGGCCACTCACACATAAGAAAATAAAAGAAATATTTTTATCAAATTTAATTTAAACATGGATAATTATCTAAATATTTTACAGTATAATATACAGAGTTTACAGAGTAAAAAGAGCCTATTACAAAATTTATTAATTGAAAAAAATATAGATGTCTGTCTTCTTAACGAGACTTGGTTCAAAACTAATTCTATAATCCCACACTTTCCCACATATAATTTAATCCACAAAAATTCCATAAATTCCCATAATGGAGTAGCCATTTTGGTAAACCATCGTTTAAAGTACAAAGTAGTCAATACACACTTCTCAGAATCTATTCAAAACCTATGTATCACTATAGAAACACAATTTGGAGCAATGGCAATACTTTGTATTTACAGTCCTCCAAGTATCAGATTTGACTCAGAAAAGTTAAAGGATTTAATCAATAACATACCCAAACCTTGTATAGTCATGGGTGATTTTAACGCTCATAACATAGCCTTTGGATGTCATAGTGATAATAATAGAGGTAGATGTTTGTATAATATCATAGATGAATTTGACTTATGTATTTTGAACGATGGATCACCAACAACTGTTCCTTATCCTAATAGACAAGCTTCAGCTATAGATCTTGCCCTTGTTAGCTCTTCAATAGCTCATTTATGTAACTGGTATGTTCATGACGATCCCATGGGTAGCTATCATCTTCCGACCTTACTTGAGATCAACATTCAACCATCTATGTATGACACGTCACCTCCTTTGGATCAAGAGAAATATATTTATAGTAAGGCAGATTGGGACGAATATTATAGCCTATCAGAAACTTGTTTTACCCAGTTGGATTCAATAAATGATTCCCCTATCAATGCATATAACCATTTTATAGATACATTAAATGATTTAAGGAATAAAACAATTCCAAAACGAAAATTATTTGCAAACACACCTATTAAAAAACCAGTACCATGGTGGAATACAAAATGTAGTGATGCTGTCGCAAAATCAAAAGATGCATTAAAGTTTTATTTTTCTCAACCCAACATTGAAAACTGGATAACATATAAAAAACTAGATGCAAAAAAGAAAATAATTCTGAAGGAAGAAAGTTCTTCTTCTTGGAAAAATTTGTGTAGTAGCTTTAATAGGTTAACTCCAGTTTCTAGGATATGGGGATACATTAAAAAGTTTAAAAAAATTGGAACAAATCGAAACAAAGACATCAATGATGAGTGGGTTCCAAGTTTTTTAGATAACTTATCAGATTCTACTGAAATAGATGACAATAGGCTTGAGTATTTGTTCGAAAATGCTACAGAAAATGATGTAAATGTATTTCTCAAGAACAATTTCACTATAGAAGAGTTGAAAACATCTTTAAAAAGTAGGAAAGATACTACACCG
The DNA here is from genome assembly GCA_947508005.1 of Amphipoea lucens. Taxonomy (NCBI): domain Eukaryota; kingdom Metazoa; phylum Arthropoda; class Insecta; order Lepidoptera; family Noctuidae; genus Amphipoea; species Amphipoea lucens. Next base: position 5,574,455 of record OX382373.1, on the reverse strand, counting down.
GGATTGGATGGCATACCTTACATGTTAATCAAAAAACTACATTTAAATGCACAAACAACATTACTTAATATTTATAATAAATTATGGGATGAATTAGAAATACCCGAGTCTTGGAAAACACAGTGTGTCATTCCAATTTTAAAACCTAATAAACCTGTAAATAGTGCTTCTTCATATAGACCTATTTCCTTATCATCTTGTTTGGGTAAACTCTTTGAAAATATGTTGAAGTTAAGATTAGATTATTTTGCTGAATCACAAAGCTTAATTCCTTCTATACAGTTTGGCTTCAGAAAAGGTAAAAGTTGCTCTGAAAGCCTTGTATCTTTATTATCAGATGTAAAACAGGTTAAATTAAGTCACTCTAATGCAATCTGCGTGTTTTTAGATGTAAAAGGTGCTTTTGACAATGTAAATATAGAAGAACTCATTCAAGTATCTCACGATATTGGTATACCTGGTCATATTCTGAAATGGATTTATTCTTTTTTAAACAATAGAACTGTATTTGTTAAATATAATAATAAATTGCATGGACCTAGGACTGTCAACAAAGGCACAATGCAAGGGGCAACTTTGTCTCCTTTGCTTTATAACTTGTATACTTCTGAAATATTAAAATATGTAGATGTACCAGATGTAAAAATCCTGCAATTTGCAGATGACTTGCTTATGTACAGTATAAATCAGAACATAGATATAGCAATGGCTAATATCAATAAGGCTTTGTCTCAATTATACAGCTATTATCATAATAAACTTAAATTAGAAATAAGTCCAGAAAAGAGTTCAATTTTAGTTATCAGTAAAAATGTAAATCCTCATAGCAATGTTAAAATTTCATATAATAATGTAGAAATTCCTGCTACTAAACAACATAAATTCCTAGGTGTCATTATTGATGATAAATTAAAATTTGATGAACATATTAAACATATAAGTAACAAAGCACTGAATGGTATTAATCTATTGAGGCATTTAGCAGGAAGTTTTTGGGGATCTGACCCTAAAGTAATGAGTATGCTGTACAAAAGTATAGTGAGAAGCCATTTTGATTACAGCAGTTTAGCTTACATGAATGCCAATAGCACCTTGTTACGAAAATTAGATGTAATTCAAAATATGGGACTGAGACTTATTTGTGGTGCTATGCGCTCCACACCTATTAATTCTTTGGAAGTTGAGACATGTATACCTCCCTTGACATTACGAAGGTTGTTGTTGGCTGAGAGATTTTTATTAAAAGTCATGGTATCAAATGATAATCCTTTACTTAAGAAACTAACAATACATCCTAAAATCTCACAGTCAATTGCTTCCCATGCCATCTCTGCTTCTTCTTTGGTTGGTGGAACTCTACCTGAAATGCCAACAATATTTGAACATGTGAATAGTAATTCAAAAGATATTGTTAAAAATGATATTTGGCCTATATATACAATTCCTTTTAATTGTATTATTAACAGCTTTGCAATCTATTTAGACACGGTGCACAGTAAATTTGATTTTTTACAGTTTAAAGAGAATAGACCAGAACATTATGTTATATACACAGATGGATCTAAAACAGACAATAATGTAAATGCAGCTTTCTATGATCCACAGCTAGAATTCACTAAATGTATTAAATTAAACAAGGTGTGTAGCATTTTCACTGCAGAATGCTATGCAATTTATTGTGCACTGCAGCATGTAAATAGTCTTGTAAATAACGTACATAATATTTTGATAGTTACAGACTCCAGAAGTGTCTTGTCAGCTCTACACAATGTAAATATTTCTTTTAAGTTAAATTATATTATTTATAATATTAGACTTATAATCCAAAAACTACTTGATAAGTATATGAAAGTGGAATTCGTTTGGGTACCTTCACACAGTGGCATTCGTGGAAATGAAGTAGCTGACACTGCGGCCCGTTCAGACCATGACGAGGATCGATCCGAGTTGCTCAAGGTTCCATTCACTGATTACTACAGTCTTTTTAAAGAACTCAATAGACGGTTATGGAAAGAGTATTGGGACATAACCCTGGAAACGAAGGGCAGATGGTATGCTGGAATACAAAATGAATTACCTATTAAACCTTGGTATCATAACTTAAAATACATCACAAGAAGATTTATAACTGTTATATCACGAATGAGATTGGGACATTGCTTAACACCAGCTCACCTGAATAGGATTCGCATAATTAACAATAGCCGATGTCAACATTGTGGAGCAGAGGATGCTGATTTGGATCATGTTATCTTACAGTGTTCAAGTTTTAACATCCAACGTTTGATTTTGGTCAGTGAATTGAAAGAAATAAATGACAATGACAGTGAAAGTGAAGTTCAAAGTGTTCCCCGCCGCGTTCAGGATTTATTAGAAAATAAGAAGTATTTTAGTGTGTTATTTAAGTATATTTGTAATACGGTAGAAAAAATTTAATTCATTTAATTTGTATATTATTTTTATTTTATTTGTTTGTATATTGTATTTGTACATTTAATTGTAATGAAAACAATGATATCATTGAGATGTATTCACCCAACCCGAAAGGGAGGCGAGTGGATAATATGTACCATTATTATAATGGAAAACATTCATTATTGTATTTCTAACTTTTTTTAAAAATGTATTCGACTGAAAGACTCGCATCTATGGTCATGAATAAAAAATTATTAAAAAAAAAAAAAAAAAAAAAAATATATTATTTGACAGCTTTGACTGTTTGACAAGCCGGGTATTTTTTTTAGTAGTTCTGAAGCGAGGCGTTTCTGTCATCATTGCACTTTCATTTTAAAGTTGTTTCAGACGACTATTAAATGAAAGATCAATTAAATTATGTAATTTATGTGTAATTCTATTCTACCATATCTTTATTTATTAGGCATTTACAAAAAATTGGTTTATAATCAGTGGGGGGACTGGGAAACTGGCACTGACCAGTACTTGTATAATAGAGGTCAGTGGGAACTGGGGATGATCTACGTTTAGTTATTGCTAATGTTAACGTAAAGGGTCGACTTTCAGTTTCCAAGCGATCAAAAAGTTTGCTTAGAAACTGAAATCCTGAAAATTGTTATCTGAAAATGTCAAAACTATGAGGAGAAAATACCTGAAAAGTTAATTTTATCCAAAAAAGCCACTTATCAAGAGTTGTGATTTGATTCAAATATTGAGTTGAGTTGATTATATTTTCAAATGATAACTAATTACTTAACTGCATTAATTGAATAAAGCTATTCCAGAAAATGAGTGCCACTCCGCCACCTCCGAAAGACCAAGCTCCTTCGGAGCAGAAACTTACAGATCAAGAACTTCCTAGTCTGCCACAACTAGATACAGTGGAAGAACTTAACGAAAATGTACCAAGTGAGATTTTTGAGCAACCGTTTGAGGATGTCGACTTTGTGGAAATACCTCCGAAAATATTTGGACTTAAAGTATTCTCGGAGAGGCTAACTATACCTACGCTAAATAATGCGATTTATGAACTCGGTGTTGTGAACATGTGCTGGCCAGAGATTAATGAGCCGGTATTCGAAACTAGGACATGTTTTCCTCCAAGTTATTACACAAACAGTCCGAAAGAGCGCTTGCTTTTGGCATATGCAGAGAACTTCCGCAGACAGTATCTTTTTCACTTTCGCATGCGGAAACCTTTATTACTGCAGGTTCCAAACGAGTGTGGTTTGCAGGTAGGCACCTTCTTTTTTAAATTAACGCTAGATATCATGCTAGTTTCTTTCATAAAATACATGCGTAACGAGTATTTTTACTATCAGAAAATGGTGTGTACTTCAATAAGGCCGACTAAACTCTGTTTTGAAAGTACAACCGACTGGCAGGGGGTCGCGGCTTTGGTGTCGGATTACTTTGACTACGAGCCCTTAACCAAGCCTATGTTACATGTGAGTAATAGATTGTAATTTTGTAATGCACGAAAACTAACGAAATAAGGGAATACTTCAACACATCGATGGTCATACGTTGACAACTCGTAACCCATATTTTTTCGCAAAATGAGTTACGTATAATTTGGCGCTTTATTAAAAAAAAAATGATATAAGTAAGTACGTACAAATTTTGCGAAAAAATGTGGGTTACGAGTTGTCAACGTATGACCATCGACATCATTATTAATTTATCAATGTAAATTTTCATTTGTCTACTCGCCCATAGATGGCGTTACTTATATGAAAGTTGACTCAAACTCGTTCTTCGCAAACAAGCCGAGGTAGTTTAGTAAAGAATGTTTTAAACGGTTCTACCTTAAGGTGCATAGGTGTCGCTTGGAGTAACACAACACATTAGGTACAGCAACAAAGGTGTAAATTAACTTTGATCAAGTACCTAGCAAAGACTACAATATTTATAGTTACTTTTTCGCTTCAGAAACTAGTCACGTGGGTAGTTTCGAAGAAAAAGACCATCTACAGACAGGCAGACAGACAGAGACAAGTGCACACAGGGTGGCAGTGACATCGACGCCCAAACTTTAATCGTGAATTCAGCACATGAATCTAGGCGGGGTAGAAATTTTGGGTAGGTTATAAAAAAAAAATCAGATGTATCAAAGAAAAGTGCAATATCTACGCGGTCAAGCGATACTGAACAGCATTTTTTTTTTCATAACTGACGGATAAACTGTTCTGTTTCAGAATCATGTACCGTTAGGTTAGGGTAATAGTGTTCTGTGATCATGTAGGTACTGAATCCATGGTAACAGATTTTGCATCGATGTCCCTGCCATCCATCATCGTTCTGATCTTACACTTACATCATTACTTACTATGGTTCTAATTTTTCTTTTTACCCACCACGACGGAACGGAGAACGCTCCACAGATCGATGTTGATTGGCTCCTCATTCTTAGATTTCTCATTAACTGGTTGTCTTTACTCGTACAATTTCAAGAGATGAGGTACGCCTAGTTAGGTATATTTTTTTTCGGTCTAAGATCGATCGAGGCGAAATCATTGTTATGAATTTTTTACTCCTACCGTTGTCTAGTTAATCGTACTACCTGTGTATTGTGCCACAATCAACGCCTTCTATACGACCAGTTAATTTAGATTTTTCAATTAATTTTTTTGCGATATTCGCCCCTTCTCTTGGCTATTACTAAATCAATCAAGACTATTAACAGTAGTGCAACAGGTTGGCCGCTGTAATTTTCTTCTGAGGCATTTTTTGTTACGTAGATGTAGATCTAAGCCGGTTTCAATTAAACGAGAGTCTTCTAAATAAAAGTACTGAGTTCTTCAATATCCAGTCCTTTTAAAGTACATCCTGTTAGTTTATAATATAACATAACCAGGGGAAATAAAACAGTTTCAATGTAAGGTCAATCAAGTTTAATCATTCAACATTTTCGAGATCACAAGTCGTGAAAAGAGAATTTATAATCCAATTTTTTAATTTTGTACAAAATATCATCTCTCGAATAATTTTCCAGTGGAGCTAATATTAACGTGAAATGCAAATCAATAATTCTATCTTCTGTGGGAAGGAGACACAATTTTTGAACGTTTTTTTTCCTAATAGACTGGTCGCGGCCGGGTGCCACCGCGACCTTACACCATTGGACAATCTCTTAAATAACATTAAGATAATACACTCTATTAATTAGGAATGTACTTACAATAATAATAATCTCTCAATAATTTATAATTTTGATCACAGTGTCCTTAACTGTTAACGTTAACGTATAATACAATTCCGAGTCGACACATCGACGTTGTCTACCATATACATAATATATAAAATACTGAGCAATAGAAAACAATTACACAACGAGTGCCTAGCTAACGCAATAGAGTCATCTATATCTTAACAATATTACCTTGTTCTTACGATTGGCACAACAATACATTCGCATCCTTTCAATATTTGGTATCGGCCGGGAGGTGTCGCCACGCGCCGCGGCTGAGCCACGCCACACACACGCCACTCACACTACACACTCTACTACTCAGTGAACGGTTGAAAGGACGCCGTGCGTGACTTAGTATTAGTTTGACATGAGGTAGAACATAGGGATTCAACTATAAACTATAGTAAGGGTACAACTAGGAATGTAATCGTCAAATGGCAACATACAGCGGTACTATCTAAACTAATTATTTAACAAGTTTTGTGTGCATTGGTAAGTGAAAACGCAGATATAACATTTAATTTACAACAGGTATAACTATCTACCCATCAAGTTTCACATAAACTCGGAAACAGGCGACCGAGGCCGCGCGGGCCGACAGTTGCACGGAGCTGCGCGTGCTCGGGCCCCCGTCTGCTCGCCTGCCTCGGCCTAAAGTCTTACGAACTAAAGAATAATGCATAGCTTTTCTTTTAGAACAAAGAAATTACGCAAATTTGGCTACACATATCACAAGTGAACGCTTACTGGCGACAACGTAACTATGTACATAATTGAAATATTCCCTGTAGCGAGTGGCAGTCCTTGCGGGGTGTCTACTTGCGGCGGGCGGCGTGGTCGGCGGGGTGCGCAGGGTGCGCGGGTGCGGGCGCGCGGCGCGCGCGCAGGTTGTGCAGCAGCGCACGCAGCTGGTGCACGTGCATGCGCGTCACGCTGGGGTCGCCGCTCGCCTCAAGCCACGCCAGGAACTTGTCGCCGTGCTCCAGAGCATCGGCCGCGCCCGACTCCCACTCGCCACTCGCCGGCGACGCTGACCGCGTCTCCGCACTCGCCGACTGGTTGCTGTTGTTGAACAGCAGGTTGTCGAGCACGGTACGCGCCTTGGTCTGGCTTCGGCTTGATTCGTGGGTCCTCTCGGGTGTTGGCTCTTTATTCTCGGTCCCGATCTCTGGACTAGCGGCAGGCTCAGCCACTCGCGGCTCCACGCTGGGAGTGCGGCGAGGTTCAGACTCATTGTGTGCGTGTGTATGCCCTGGACTAGTCATTGCTCCTCGCTCTTCTTCAATCTTCCCTTTCGTAAGATGTGAGTACAGAATATTTTCTGCGGACTTATCCTTTGGCACCTGTGAGGCGGATTTGTGCTTGTCTTCAGGCAGAGGCATGGCCCCACCGAATTGTTTGTAATATTGCCACAGCCAAGAGTTCCTGTTATAATCGAGATGTGAATTGATTGGTGCAGCGGCGGTAATTGGTTTAGGCGGGATGGTTGGTTCACTCGGTTTCCCGAGCTGCAGGGGGTGCGCCGTCGTCGTCTGCGCCGATAAGTCAAGCATTGCCTGCTGTGTCTTCAGCCAGTACCATAGTGTGTCATCCACTGGTTGGTTCACTACAGATGAGTGAGTGCTGTGATGATTAGATTTTGACAAACTCGTGCGGTACGGATCTGAGTGGTGATGAGTCTTGCTGCGATGATGATGCTTGCCATCGTTCAAGTTATGCATGCCATTGTGGGCAGGCTTTGGAGATCGAACAGAGCGCAGTGCGCGACTAGCAGGTTGAGCTGATAACGCTGATAGTCCAGGGTTCAGTTGAGCGAGTAAAGTTAGATTGGTGGCGATCTCATTGAAGCTGAGGCCGAGGTGCGAGTGTGTGAGGCCAGGCAGGTGAGGAAGGCCTGACAGCGGGCTGATAGCACTCATGGAGACGCTGGCGCCGGGGTCAGGTCGGCGCTCACGAGGGATGTGGGATGTTGGGGATGGTACAGCTCGTTTGGTGGTGAGTTCGACTGGTGCGTCGATAGGCGGTGTGGGCTGCTGCACTATGGGGGCTGCACTGACCGGTGCCGAGAGGTCAAGCCCGGTGGCCACAGGAGAAGGAGGCGCGGCAGGAGACTCGGTGCGCGCGCGCTTATCGGGCGGCTCGCCGTCATTGCTTTTATCCGTATCAGGTGATGAGAGGCGAGATGTCATGTAACGCAGCTTGTCCTCGTTCTTGCACCAGCCCCGCAGCGTGGACTCGGGCACGCCGATGTCCCGTGCTACGGAGGCCTTGGACTCGCCGTCGTTGACGCGTTGGATGGCCTCGATCTTGTCGCTGGGCGTCAGTGCACGCATTGGACGTTTGCCCTTGGTCGCCATTGTGGCGTCGCGTCTGCTGTAACAAAAACATATACGTTATAGATTGTTCTGATGAGTTTTATTATTGTCATTATTGTCTAGCGGCTGGTAATTCCTAAAGTGGTCGGTTATTCCATTGTTCAGTTCAGACTAAGTGCGATACACGTTAAATAATATCCATTTAAATGTTATTCAACTCAGGTTTGTCGGTTAAAATTGGGTGAATAAATATTCGTCTCGTGTGTGGGTTTCCCTAGAATTTCGATAAAATTATAATGGGTGTGAATTTAACTGGAACTAACTACGTATTGTTTACGCATCGCGAACGGTTTCCTATAAATAATATTGCATCATGTCCTTATAGTAACATAGTAGGTAGGTAAGAATGTTGTGATGGTACCTAACTACCTACCTCTACTATCTAATTGAAAATAATGCTATGACTTTGACTTCAACATTTGATGACAGTATTTTATCCAGAATGTTGCAGTGATAAACAGACATAGCAACATTAAACTACAAAACACCTTTGAATTCAGCACAAATATCGACATTATTTACACAAAAACAAGTAGTGTCAACCAACGCACTTGAACTGAGTCCCGATACATTTCAACAGCAATGTTGCACAATAAACAACAATGTTACCACTTAATGTTATTACAATAAAATTACGAAAATATAACTGGCCGCAAACACGTTTACAACTGTTACCATAAACAAAAACGTTTACGCGGGAAGCTATAAAGTTACGAAAAGATAAACAAAAAGAAGACATAAAATTATGACCTACGACAACAGTAGGCGGCAAAAGTTGTCGGGTCGTTGACACGGTGACCTTGCGAGCGGTTAGCGCGCCTCCGTCGGTCGCCGATAGATGGCGCTAGGCGACCGAACGTTTACCTAGCCTGTTTATTTGTATCGAAATGGAAAAGTTGATTACAAAGTTTATGTCACTCGAAAGTAGTAAGCGTCGGTAAATACTTGATTATCACGCTAATAAACACGTGAAATCAGTAAGATAATGAGAAAACAACAACAACAAAGGATTTGTAATTTTAATTTTTTTTTGTAAATTACATTACTAAAAAAAACAGATAAGCATCGGATTTTCCACGAAGGTTTTATTAAAAAGGTTGGTTTTCTGTTATAATAAAATTAGTTACATTCTTTAGTTTCTCTTTTACTTGAGTTTAATAACACTTATTCTGAATTTCATAACTTTTGTCACAACAACAAGAACTTTTTTCAAGTGAGTCTTTTTTATTATTGATAGTTTCACGTTTTCTCAAGTTCTCAAATTAACTGATCGTAAGCGATGATGAGGTCTTTGGATGACGAAAAGTTTTTAAATATTTTCAATGAGTTTCTAAAGGTGTATTAGAAAGATAAATAATTATTTATATACCGTACGGTGTTCTATTATGTTTAGAAGTCTTTTATAAATATAAATTCAATACTAAACTAGGTACTTTGGTACTCGGTTTTATTGTATTGTTTATTTTTATGGATATTGCAATAGAATATGTCACAAATGTCAGAATTAATGTTTTTGTCATTGGATTTTGGGTTGAGTTAAGATAGCATTAGATGACACATAGCACACTTAACAAACTACATATTTCATTCTATTCTATTCTAGCTTTTACAATTCCACTTATGCCTTTGCCCAACAGTGGAATTTTCAAAGGCCTCTTCCCCGCGATTTCAAGCAAACTGGGCGGTTTTGCAATCTCAATCTGTCCACTTCGTCCTGCCATTAGCTTTCGCGGGTATTATTTTTATAATTTTTTACCGCACACAGAACTAAATAAAGTGATATAAATAATAATAATTCCTGTGAATTTCGGGATTTATTTCTACATGTCAGTTCGGTCAGAGTTGACCACGAAATCGGGGAAATATTTTCGTAGCTGTCTTTGCTACGAGCTACGACGGGCTACGACTTGCTACAACTTTTTCAAAACTGGCTGACTGACCCGAAACTATTTTAATACTTACTTAGTCATTTTAGAAATTATTGAGAATTTGTATTGCTTTTTTGCAGAAAAGTTATAACCTGAGTACTAAATAGTATTTATTACAAACTTCAAACAAAACTGAATGACCACTTTTCACTCACAAAGAACAAAACGTCCTGCACTCACTTGATACCGTTGGAACCTAGCAACACAGTGATAAGCGAATGAAATACAAAGTTAGCAACTTACTTGCGAGCCGGCGGCGGCACGTGTGCTGTGTTTACAATTTTTGACAGGCCAGCCGTTATTGCGATATTATAAACGGCCGTGAATGGAGGACTCCAACCAATAAAAATATAGCTCGGGTGCGCAGTGCGCGGCACGTGTACACACAAGTTCCAGTTTCACTGATCAGTTGATCACAAGTCACTGAGCGGAGTGCGGAGAGCAGAGCGCGGTTCGCGGAGACGTGCGTCGCGGCGCGCGCGGAGCGACTGTGTGCGGCCGGTGATAAGGCGCCGGGCCGCGGCTCGCGTCCGCGGCCGGCCGCTCCTCTCCTTTGTGTCCGTCCGTCACCCCCCGGCGCCGCCGCCCCCCGCGGTCTTGCCACCTCCTCGACATTCGAGCCGCGCTCGCCGGCCCACCTATCTCCCGCAATGTATTAACTCGATTAATTATTAATTTTAACGCATCAACTTTCCCAGCGAAAAAATCGCCGCCTCCAAACTGGAACTTTTTCCGACGTCAACTTGCGGTCGCAAGGACGAAACTTTTCTCACAATCGTGGTGTTCCACAACTTTTCTAAGTGACGAACTTTGTCTTGTAATAACGTCTCGCGCCCGTCTACCAAGTAATAGTTGCCAACTAATTACTCTAGTTCCCGCGACTCGAGTCGCTTTCGATGTTTTTCAGAGTTTTCAGTGGGTCGGCGAACAAACAAATGAAACAAAAACAACGTAGTTAAAGAGATGATAAGCGATGGGCTCGCCTCATTGATATGCTACGAAGTCTCGTAGCGCTCGCTACGTTTGATTGTTATGATTATGTTCTACGTAGCAGTTAATTTTTATGCGTAGTACTTGTTCCTTCCGTGGCATGTAAGTTGTCGGTGATTTATATAATGTTATGTTTGTCGAAAGCTAGTGTTGTCTTAAGTTGTTGGAACTTTTTAAGACTGTAATGGGTTTTTGTAAAGTCGATTCAAGAGCGGCAGATGTGGCAATAAATTGTAGATTTACAGTGAGCATATTTATTTAGCGGCCTACAAAAATGTGTCATCAAAGTGTTTTATTTCCGAAGAAAACTTATTGATATCATGGTTACGTACATACTAACTACATATTTCCATGGTATTTATACTGCAAGATAACATTCTTGCCGTGTGTATCACAAATGAGTGATAGTACTAACTAGTACTAGTGAAAGTGTCCACGTTACGTGTTTCAGAAGCGCTAAAAGCCAGAGTTAACCAACACTTATGTCATCCTCCATACTGCCCCCGATAGGATGAAAGACGCATCTAACTTTTTTTCCAGATTTGAGTTACATACATTGCCGAAATCAGAAAAAAAGGCGCATCTGCTTGTATTTTAATATTTTTCTAACCTCCTCCAGTAATTAATTTCCCAATCAACAGCAATTAATTTCCTGTTTCATTCATTAAAACATTTATTTGTCCGTTTTTACTTTTTGTTAGATACGTCTTTGGCAGCATAGACATCGAACTCTATGTCATTGACACCCATGTTCCTACATGTTGTATTGTGTTACTTACTTAAGGGGACTACGGAACCTAATACACGCAAAAAACGCAGGTTTTATAATGCCTAAAAGTATAATATGATCGACTAAGGTAAAAAAAAAAACAGAAAAATATATGATATTCTTCAGGATATATGCTAGGTAGATAGTATGTTGAAAGCATAATACAACTAATTTGATACGATAGAAAATAATCATGAAGATATCTCTCAAAACATTTTTTTTTACAATAAAAACCATACTAATATACGTACAATCATTCTGATTTTTTGTCAGATTATACTACAAGCAACATACTAAAGCACTAGTGTTTTAATTTTTTAGTCCAAATAATAGATTTTTTGTAAATAGATCATTGCTTCATATTTTGCAATAAATTACCAGTGTTGTGTCATCGTACTTCACTTTCTTTTCTATGCAGTCCGACAGTGACCACGCTTTAGGTCATGTAGTCACATTAATTGTACTTTACTCCTATTATCTCGGGGTTGTGTTGTGATTACATAATTATTAGTCTTAGGACTGCCTCGTAGGTCTACTGGTCGCAAGCGTCCTGGATTCGATTCCCATGTCGGGATATGTGCAATTGGGTTTTGCTGAATATTTACCCGGTTGATGGCAATAGGCTCGCCTCTACTACATAAGACTTAAACGTTACGAAATGTGGGTGAACTTTAGTACACTTCTGCTTAACCATTCGGGAATTGCAGGCGTTATGTTATGTTGTGTTAAACCACTGACTTATAGTGAAGGTAAAAAAAATCCTGATTAATTCTCGGACCTAATAGGATAAAGTCGCTGACAGTCATTGAGATGATCATTCTGTCTGATAACCTTCATTAGAAAGAACGATCGCCTCACTGCTTGTGCGCAAGGCATAAGGAACCTATTGATGTTACTGATAGCAACCGCTTTCCACGAGGTCTGCCATAAACCTGCATCTACAACCCTTTCCGTCTCATTACAAAACGGCGTCTAACTTTATTCAAGGTCAAACCTTCGAGCCAGTTACTGCTTTTGGAACTTTTTTTTTTTTTTTTAAGTAATGGCTCCATCGTTTTAACGATTATTCTGCCAATGACAGGGTTAAGGGAAACAAAGTGTATTCGTTGAGGTTGACCGGTTATACTGTCTTTAGTACGGTTTAGTTACAACTGGAACTGTTTGAGTAGCCTTTGAGTTGCTATGTTATAGTTTGATGTTATTTAATAATATAAATTTTTTAAGTGAATTAAATTATTGGGGACTCAACGTTTTGGAACTTTATTCCGACGAACAGTTGACATCAAGCGTCGGTTTAACGTCAGTTTTTGTAATTAGAATTAGAACTTCATCGGAATGAAGTTCGAAATTCAAAAATGGTTCGATGGCTTGAACCTCGATCTAAACAAACCTTGTTTTGTAATAAGGCCGTTTGAATTGTTAAGAGGTGGCATGTGCAGTAACTACTTTTCATCAGCATAAAACCGCCCATTGTATCACACTGTGTAAAATTTCTACATTGATATTTGTAATTTTTATGGTGTACAGAACAAAGAATATTCTATTCTATCCACATACATATTAAACAAGCTTTAGGATATATTTTATGTTATTTCACGCGGACGAAGTTGCGGGCAGAGGCGTACCTACCGACATAATTATTTGGAAATAGGTAAATCTCGTATTAGGTATCTCAAAAACTTCATTGCTGGTTGCGAGAGAACAGCGATTGCTGACCGAAGGTTCCCAGGGTTCAATCCGCGGGTCGAGAAAATTGCTATTGGCATTTTTCACTGGAAATTCTCACAGCGAGAGTTCATAAGCGCGTTTTGATATTCAAGGGAAACTACGTCATGGCAGCTTAGTTCGTTGGAGCAGTTAACAAGAATACTTGAAACAACTAGTACCTACAATCGTAGAATTCTATAGTTTGTTCCCCTTCGTATTTTATCAGGAACTTTATAACAAAGATATTACACCTCTCTTTAACATCAAAGGGTGCATAAAAAATAGCTTCCACGAGTAGTTTTTTTATAAATACAAGTACATCCAGTATATCCTGACCTTCAGCCCTACTACTGCCAAATATCTTTACCACGGTATGATGGTATGGCTTTTCTTATAAACTAACGTTACCATAGGAGACACGAAGATGTCCTAAACTATGCTCCGTCCTTTAGGAAATCTTTTTGTCTCGTCTCAACACAATTAATCTAGCAATTCTAGCATCCCAATATTCCTTAACACACTTTCTATGACAATCCAAAGGATTTTGAAAGAATTTCGTAATCCATTGCTTCAATAATGTTTTGTCTCTGTCACCTTTGACCTAGACTAGAGTCAAGAGCAAGCCCATTACAACTAAAAAAAAAAAGAAGTAGTTTGCTGACAATGTAAATGACGCAATGAATTGTCAAAATGAATGGTGTTGGGATTTTGAGTGTGTTACACACTTACCACGCAGGTCTTTAACATGGCTGCTATGCTGGTCATCAATTGAGCGGTTATCCTGACCGTAGCTCAGCATGAGTATGCATATTGTGTTGTACAGACGGTAAAAGACCGGTGTTCGTGGTAGTTTCACGGTCTGATGAGGCGTTACAACACCTACAATACTTACACGCTGTGTGTCCTCACTACTAACTGTTTTGTTTAGTTCGCGTTTGGTCTCTTGCAAGCGCATGCTGTGTAGGTATATTTTCTTTAGGGATACGGTGTTTTGCGATGTAGCGAACTAATTATTAGTAATGTGGCCTATTTGGTGGAAAGGGACGAGTTGGTTCTACTTTGAAAAGGGAGGTTCTTCCGGCCAGATGGTCAATATTGTCTAGAAGGCTACTGGCGCTATTGGCTAACGGTTTTATTGGGATTGTAAAATGTCGCTACAGTTCCATGAGGTGTTCATTCTACTTATTGTCTTCTTATTAAGCGTCACCTGTGAGCTGTGTGCCTATTTTTGTGTTCTTTTCTTCTTGTTCTTCTTGAAAGTAACTCTGTCTGTCTGTCTGTATGTTACCATTTCACGCCTAGTTTGAGCCCCGGGAAAGGACATAGCATAGTTTTTATACCGATATTACCAGGGGATTGAAACTTATGCGGGTGAAACCACGGGGCGCAGCTAGCAAATATATAAATAAACCAACGACCATAAACAAAGTTAAGTAATGGGCTATAATTTTGAAATAGGTTTAGGAAAGTTCTATGGATCTTGTTTACAGTATCAGTTCTATGTTTTGGACTCGATTCGCATTACCGTTAATGGTGTATTCCATCGTCTGTAACTTGTGCTACAGTCAGACATATATGTTACATACCTGTTTAAGCTCATGTGCGAAACATATTCTGTTGCCAAGTCGCTATCTACCTACCAAAGTCCCAGGGAGGACTGCAGAACATTCAGCTACCTAAAGCGTATTAGTCACTGAGCGACCTACTCATAATAATAAACGATGGGATCACGAGGTTCCCGTGATGGGATTACCATCCATTGATTGCCAAAAAGTTAGTGACTGGGAACAGCGTTATCGATGAGAGAGAACTTGTTCCAAGTTGCGCCGACTTGAATGTTTACTTCTCGCCACAATAGGCCCTGACCATTGCCTTTCTTTCTGAGAGCCCCCTAGTATACGACACGGCAGATGCCAGACAGGGTAATCTTCTTTCATCTTAGGCTTATAGATCGGATAACGTCGATTTCATTGGCATCTGTATATACAGGATGACAGGGACATCGATGCGCAAATTGAAACCATGAATTTAGCACATAATTTTGGACCCCCTAGCGTAGAAATGTTTCGTCGGTTTCATAGAAAAGTGCATTACCTACGCGGTCAAAATGTATGGAACAGTAAAGAATTAGGGGCATTTTTGTATGGAGCCTGGCCTGATGATCAATAGAGTTAGAGAGTAACGACTGTCAAAGATCCACGAATGACAGCCGGGACCAACGGCTTAACGTGCTTTCCGCGGCACGGGGGGGTCTTGGTATGAAAAAAGGTCACCCATCCATGGACCGACCGTGGCAAGCGCAGCTTGACCTGATCGATCGACTCGCGCAGCTTTTATTACTTAGCCATAAGCCCCCTCAATGTGATGAGTCAATAACTAATATTATTGAGAACTGCAGTGAACATTAGCGTCATAAACTAATACGTTTATATGGTACTTGCAGGTCTGATATCTCTTTAACCCGTATTTCACAGCTTTCTGCTCATAATGAAAATTGATGCTTATGATATAAACTTTCATTTGATGTAGGTATATATGGTTTTTATTGGACATACCGGCCAAAACGCCCATCATTCTTTCTGATTTAATAACCGATGAAAAATTTCAGCGCAGGGGGTTCAGAATCATGTATTGAGTCCATGGTAACAGGTTGTGCGTATGTCCCTAGCCCTACCACACTAAGTACTTATAGTTGTACTTGTATACTTATGCAAGTATAGTTGGAACTGTCATATAGAGGTTACGGGTCACATGTTTTGCTAATATATTAGCTGTCACAATGTCAATTTTGATTTTAATCTATAAATGTATGACCGCGTTATCACGGATATTGATGCGGTTTTAACCCTCATTTATAGAATATAGTCCAGAAGGTTTTATGTGTAGGTACCTATGCGTAAGTGTCATACACACGAACGACACGCGTCAACGGCAGAGGCAACTGCTGCCGCCGTTGACAATAATCTCATACTTGAGTAGGTGCTCAAATACACGAGCGGCATGCTGTCGATGGCTGCAGTTGCCGCTTTTTGCTCGTGTGAATGAGCACTAACTTAGATATAGGTAGCTCAGAAATTTATGTTTTTTTCACTTGTTAATAGTCAAAAAGTAAAGACAAAAAGCTAGTGACTTGTTCGATTGTTGATGAAAACCAAAGATAGGTAAGTAACCTACCGCGTTGTTTACCGCCGTGAGTCGAAGCGTCGAATTTGTATGCGGTCCGTTTTGCACCTACCTATGTACATGACTACATGTTTACCGCTTCTAATACCTATAGTCGCGAGACGGCGAACGTGTCGTATTCCTAAGCGCGTTTGCCGCTGGCGTCGGGTGTGTGTAGGTATGTTTTTGCGCGCCGAGGCCACACAAAGGCTCTCGGCGCGGCCTCGGCGACGGGCGAGCCACACCGAGCCGCGCCACGATTTACGACGCGTCGCCCGCACTGTATTTCGGGCATTGGCGATGTATGGGAGGTGGGAAGAGTTTGGAGGTGGTAGTTTAAGATGATTTGCGGTAATTACCTACGAAAGGATTTAAAAAATGTAACCGGAGTCTAATGTTCAAGGTATAATCAAGTGTCGTAGCATTCTCGTAGCGGTCGTAGCGTTCGTAGCGTCATCGTCGTTGTGGAGGTTGCAGTCTCTCCGAAACTCTTGGCATATTCTGATTGTAAAACATAAATGTCCCACCTTCACCGTTCATTATACATATTGATTCTAATACTAAAAAACTCAACCTATTCCTATTTTATTTTATTTTTCTTGTGGATTCATCGTAAAATTTTAATCGATATCTACAATTTAAAGACAAACGCAATATTTTTTTTCTTCGCAAAATTTTACAGCAAAAAGTCACTATCAAAATCAAAATTAGGCTGAGAATCAGCATTTTCATAAGACAGTCCCCCAAAACGCCCGCCCTTCACCACTTCCTAGTGCTTTCGCTGGGAAGAAGAAGTGACAGAGCATATCACACTCCCACAGATAAACAAAGGCTCGGTTAACAGACTCAAGAAAACTGGCTTGAAACTACCGCATCGCCCCCCACTAACTTCACACATCTGATATGCACGTTCTCTAGTGATTTTGTTATCGGCGCGCACCCCCGGCGACATCCGACGCCGCGCCATTACCGCCCCCCTCCCACGCTCCCCCTTGTCCCCCCCCCCCGCGGTGTTGCCAACTAAATGCGGGATAATTGATGTTTAGCGGCCATTCGGACGTCAATAGTGCGCTGATATGCCTAGCTCGGGCTTGGGTTCTATGCTCGCTTTAAGCGAAGAAATTAGGAATGTTTTGGTTAATACCTGTTTGAAATGAAAATGTTGGATGGGCTTTGTGCTGGGAAAGAGAAAAACGGGATTCATTTGGAAAACTTAGTACTCGCTGAAAGTTTCAGCCGCACCGCATAGGTAGGAATCCGGCTTGGTAGCGAAGTAAGCTGCGCCTGCACCGCTTTCTATGCGGCGAAAGCTCTAAGCAGAGTTTGTTTCAAAACACAAAGCAGTTATCTCGACTGTTTCACTTTGAAACCCGTCAGCAACATATCTACTTCCCCTTATGTGTATTTTCATCCTAACTTGCCTTCGAAGCTCTCAACCTAGAATCACTGCAAGATTGACCTGCTGCACTGACACTTTTCTCAAGTCTTTACTTTTTTATTATCTTTTACAAGTCCTGTGTCCGGCTGGATTTCCAATCGGCAAAAAATTACTTCTATACTCCTTTAGGCTGGATTTAGCGACCAGCGGTCAGCGCTGACGTCGCGTCGGTTCCGTACCGATTTATATGGACTCGCGCTCGCTGACCGTCGGTGCTACACTATACACGTTCATTTATCGTCAGCGTCTTGGTACGCGTGACCGACGACGTCAGCGTAGCACTAAATCCAACCTAAGAGCGATGCGTTGCGTTGTCGCAGCGGCAGGGCAGTGATTTCGACGCAGTGAGTGCCACACTAGCGCTGCGATGACGTCACCGCTCAGGCGTGGCCGACGCAACGCATTGGCAACGCCCGTGTGGCATCGCCCTTAGGGTATGAATTTTCAAAAATCCACGTTTAGTCTTCACCTTCGCATTCGTTATAAAAGGAACTCTTTTGCAAAATTTCTTGCGTCTAGACCAAGAGGTGGTATCTGTCAAAAAAATTAAGACTTCTATACTTAAAGTAGATTTATCTCTGCATTAAACTGTCCACGTCCACCATTTGCCAAAACAAAGTAATCTTCTCCATGTACAGCACACAATTCAACTATGTACTAAAGAACAAATGTAAGAACTCCCACTGCTGTTATTTCGTCCACATCTGGCAACTCCGTCGCGCTCATTAGCCAATGGCGAGATCGCCTGCAGCCGATGCCGCGGCTTGAATTTTTACAACCTAATAGTATACGTATACAGTCTTCAAGTATCGCGAAACATTCGAAGCTGTACCTTTTACTGGAGTTCTTAGTTGATTAGAAAGAAAAGCCGTTTTGCGAATGCTTTCGTTTTATGTTTTCAAATTGTTTTGGAAGTGGCAGAAAATGAGGCTTTCATTGCAGATAGTGTAGGTATACTTACTTACACAACTGTATCGGCTTATATTACCTAATGGACTGATTGGTAAACATCATTATCTGCTTTACTTTTTCACTTGTAAACGTGGTAACGTGGAATTAAAAAAAAACGTCAACGTATCTATTATCACACCCCGGACACTCCATACAACGCTCGCAAAATAATTACCTACTACTACTACATTAAAAAATGACGTTTGTATACGTATGAATGTGTGCGTGAGGTACTTGTGTTTGCGAGCGCTCTTGTTAAATAACTGCGACGAATACGCCGAAGTGCGGGGTGAGGTGCGGTAACTGATGTTAGTGCGGGGAAGGGAGTGTCCTTTCTGTACGTAGTACTTTAAGTATTCTGTGCTATTTTTCCAATATTGGACCTCCTCCTTTCCCTTCCAGTCACGAAATTTATGGGACACTTGGACAGCTACAAATGGCGCCAATACATAGTCGGAATCTTAGTTAAAGTCACACTTGGTGAAGTCATAATTATATCGTCCACTAGTGGACGGTAGGCTTCCCTGAGATCAAGGCCCAAGGATTGCTCATCGGTTCGATCATCATGATCTAGACATCCGTCACTTTCTACGTCCATCTATAAAGTGATAGCACCTTATACCCTACGTGTAATATCTTACGAACTTATACTAGCGTAATACTTCCTAATAAACACAACCAACCGTTAACTGTTAAAAGGACTTACAAGTCGATTCGCACGAAACGGGCGAAAATTGTAATTTTATGCAATGAAGTTAAGAACAAACATACATACGGGTCAAATACGGAACCTCCTTTATTGAAGTCGGTTGAAAACGAACACGTTGTATAATATTTATCTCTTATCACTTCTGTTTCTTTTCTATAAGTGCTGGAGTTATCGACTCGGCTACAATTAAATTAACTTCGTGCGAGTTGCCTATAGAAAAAATAATATTATTTCAAAGTGAAGGTTCGCCCGTTTCGGGCGAGTAAATTCATGTGAATCGACTATTAAGCCGTTAAAAGAACGAAAAGTACCTAATGTTACACAGACTTTTAGCGCGAATACATCTGATACCAGGCGATTATGAACTGATGCCGGGTATTGGGTTACAACTACTTATTGTAATGATACGTCTGTACTGTAACATGATAATTGTAACGTTCGCGCGTTCGCAGACCTATTAGGCATTACTATAAGTACTTACGCAATTAGCCGAATACGAGCAGCCAGGACGTTTAAGACAGCCTCTCTTTGTTTTGAAAATGATGTTGACTGTCGAAAGTAAAACTAGGTTTACCATAAATTGACGTATCATCATTATCATCATCATCATCATCACCACCAGCCTATAGTAGTCACACCTGTATACATCTGCACTTCTGAGGACCTAAAAAACGCTACTGATGCCGCGATTAGCGTCACCTACTGTGCCCAACTCATTTAACACAATACCTCATGGCTAAATAATATCCGCCGCACGGGTCGATCAATCAGGTTAAGCTACGCTTGCCGCGGTTGGTCCTTGGATGGGTGACCTTATCTACATACTGAGACCGGCCCTCCGTGTCTCGGAAAGCACGTTCAGCCGTTCGTCCCTCCTGTCATGCGTGGATCTTTGACAGTCGTTACGGGTCGTCAGAACCCCGAAAATTCTGACAACCAGTCTAACCAAGGGATATCGTATAACCTAGTAACTTGGTTGTGAAGGTCAGATAGGTCGCTCCATGTAAAGTACTGGTATTCAGCTGCATCAGGTTAGACTGTAAGCCGACCCCAACATAGTTGGAAAAAAGGGTAGGCAGATTGATTGACATTTATTTATCATTGACTCGGAAAGAAGACGAGAAGCAGTTTATTGTTGGATCTATGATCTTTCTAATCACACGCCATTTAGTTCGATCCTTGGCTACTCTCATCCAGCTGCTAGAGTGCGCACAAAATAAGGGTGCCGCGGCTGAAATCGGAAATAATCGTTTTCCGTCTATCTGGACGTTTATGTCCAACCCGCATTGGTCCCGCGTGGTGGATTACGAACCACTCCCTTTTACAGAGAGGAGGCCTGTGTCCCAGCAGTGGGAACATTATAGGCTGACTACGTAGCATGTCTTCTTCTTCGTTACATCAAGGGTGTGCTATGTTCCGTGTTTTCCAAAATAAATAATCGCCGTCATTAATATGGGTCTTGCCTGAATTAAATGAATTTTAATTTAATTAGCTCATGTTTTATATTTTTAATAAAATTAGATTTGATTTACTTAAGTATGTACATTTTAATTGTAAATTAATTTCGATTGAATTTTGATTGTGATTTGAATTTTATTTTAACTTTGAGTTTAATTTTAATTTTGATTCTAACACTAACATAGTTTGTAAGTTATAATACTAATACAATATGGATGATTTGCGAATTCAATGATTGATTGTTTGATTAGGCCGAAAGTAATTAAAAGTGTTGGTAGGGAAATAATCTTGAAGGTCAAACGGCGCGCGCAGACTTACCTAAGTATCCTGCGCGCACTCTATCTGCCATCTTGCGAAGATCGTCACTCTACCAAGTGCGTCTGAACACCGTCGCATATAAAAACACCTTTAAAACTGCTATGATTGATCACCATAACCTATTGAAATGACCTGCTGCCTTCCCCGTATCCAAATAAAGTTGCGGACAACTTAAATATTTGCCGATGTCGCTTCTTGAATTACACAGACACGTGTAGATAAAATTAATACGCATAAACAAAATTGAATAACGTGTTTTTTTTATTCTAATCTAAAGTATCGATTAGAATTATAAAAAAATACTAGTTGCGCCCTGCGGTTTCACCCACATAAGTCTCGATCCCGTGGGAATATCGGGATAAAAAGTAGTCTATATGTCAATGCAGGGTGTCATCTACTTCCATACAAAATTTGATCAAAATTGGTCCAGCCGTTTGAGCGTGAAGAAGTAACAAACATATAAACACACACACAAACTTTCGCCTTTGTAATATTAGTGTGATTGCATACATTAACTTAGTTCTAGTGTTTCAGATTCCTAGGTTTTGAGCACTTATTTCTTAATCTTAAAAGATAGGTCAAAAGGTAGCGGTGTAAGTCTAGTCACTATGATATAGTGACTATATGCCTGATGGTACACTAACAGTAGCAATGGTTTTCATTTTGACAGTTCAACAACATTCATTGCGTTATAATTACGTTGTTGAGCAAACAAAATTTTATTAAAAGGATAGCAATACCTATTCTTCAAACGAGTGTTACGCAATTAAGGTGCGGAACTTTAAAACTTTGTTACAGTTCGACACAACTTAGATGTAGCATCGACAAAATTCGTAAAACCGATCACATCCGAACTAAGTGCACCTTCAAAATCACCAATTTTTATTACTACTTTAAGAAAAATTGATCAATTTTCCTAAAGTAGTAATAAAGATTTACGAATACGAATTATGAATTACGAACGTTTTACGAATTTTGCCGATGCTACATCTAAGTTGTGTCGAACTGTACGTAGCTTAAAAGTAAAATTGAACCTCTTTTTACACGTGACTTATTCGTACAACTGTTTCTAAGTACCTAGTGTTTATAATAGGAACCGTTTGCTTACATTACAGCCGATGGGTTAGCAACTTGCGTTACTTATTCCAAGTCGTGATGTAAGGACGTAAATGTGGCTCGGTGCAAGTATGTGAGGCGTGGATTGAGGCTCATGCCGTACATGCTTTCGGTGACTTACTGCATATCGATTAGGTTATTTATCATTGTTCAGACGAAAGAGGTCTACTGTTGAACATCATTGGACACAAGACGTTGATCGATGTAGCTACGCTTGGAGAACTCTAAGCGTAGCTACGTCGACTGGTCTTGTGTTAAGGTTGTTCACGTAAGCAAATTAAATATGGCTTTTCGTAGCTTCATAAAACTTTCCGTTGTTCAACCGTTTGCTCTGTTTTCTACTGAGCCCAAGGCAAGATACTAATAAAAAAAGACGGGTTGCACTCCGGGAGTGCCGGCAGAAGTGAAAACTTGAATATTAACGTTGTGCATTTTTGATATTTTTCATTAATAGATGCACTTGTTCAATTTCCATATTTTAAACACTTTATATACACGAATTTTACGAATACACAGCAGTGTGGCCACACAGACGGTCGAGCCATCAGCTGTCACCATCCATGGATGCGCGTGGCACGCTGTAACATAAACACACACGAACATTCGCGCAAGCGCCCTGCGCCGCCTAAACGAAACAGCAGGCATACATTTTCGCCGCGCCGCACAGTGGAACGAATGTATGGGAGCGGTTGGACGTAGACATGTCCGAAAAAAAAGAGTAAAATTATGCCAAACTAATGATGCCATCTTATTCGATTACTTAATGCCTTCATAACTTGTGGTGATGAATTTCTTCATAACTCCCATATTTCGGGAGTAATTTGAGAAAATGTGAAATTTTACTATGAAAATGAGTGTATCGAGCTCTCTCCCTCCTGATTCCGGGCTTGTTTCAAGTAGCGGTCTCTAATATCGTAATGCTATTACTAAGAGCTATATTTAATACTAAGACACATAGTGCGCCAAATGTGCACTTTCTGGGATAAAAGGAAATGAAAATTTAAAAAAAAAAAACGTTTTTTCCCCATTTGTATTTACTTTAAACCGCAGACAGACTTATTAAGAGGTCTATAAATATATTATATATATACAGAAATATATATTAACAAAAATATTCACAAGAACTGATGAGAGTATGACTTTTAAGTAAGTTGATAATAAATTACCTAGTTTCATTAAAAGTACAATAAATAATTAAGATGTAAGCTCTAATTTACTAAGTTACACATTTTAAAACAATAACATCATTTAATTATCTTCGTCATCATCATCATCATCAATTAATTCAAATTCAGAATCGATGTCCGCTAAATCATTTATGTTAACAAATTCGATATCACTTTTCTCAGAATCCGTAAGCTCATAAAATTCCTTAAAAGAAGATTTTTTTACAAACTTATTTCCTTTTGGACGGATACTTGTAACAAGTGGATCAGAAGACAGTAAAAGATTGTGCATAATATCTTCATTGCATGAGATACTGCTATGCTTTCGAGAATGCCCCTCTCTATATTTTCTAAAATCTTTATTTCTAGCCTCAGATGCCTCTTCGGATAGAAAACCAATGGGCACAATTGACATGTTCTGAACTATGTCTGGCCCATGCATTAAAATTTTATGAAGTGAAGAAGGCATATAATACCATGGGTATAACTCCACGTAAAGCTTAGCAGTATCAAAGCAGAACTCTCGGAATTTAGTTACGTTGATCTTCTCTCCTGATGAAATACACTGCAAGATCACACAGATTTTTCTTAAAAGCATAGCATCTATTCCGGTCAGTTCAGCAGATTTAGTGTAGTTTTCAAAAAATCTCCTTGCCGAGTTGCCATTGTTGGTGGATCCACTGCCTTGTTTCACAACATCGAGAAGTAAGCCCGTTTCTCTTCTTACAGCCTCTTGAACTCTTTTCTTCCTGTCATCAACTTGCCTTTTTGCTATATCACCCCTTACTTGCCATGATTTTATGTCTAATTTGTAGGAAATGTGTAATAAGCATTCCATTGAGCGAATCCAAGCGTGAAGGGTGCTTAAGCCATATTTATACATGTCCTCGTTTGCGTGTTTATCTTTGATTAACTCTAAATTATTCATTTCTTTAGGACAAGCCTTGCATATGTCACACACTGAAGCTGCTGTATTGGATATAATGGAATGAATTTTACCATCAATCATTGTCAACAGCAGTTGGTGTTTGACACTAATTCCATCAGTGATGGTGGATGGAGTTAAGGCTTCAATCTCTGCTTCGATTTCAGCCATCTCTCTCTGCACATTTTCTTTGGTTTCCTTTATAAACTTAAACAATATTGGCCGGCAAAATGAAGTGGAAGATGGTCGCTCGTTTTCCCAAATTGTTACACCTTTTGAGACGAGCCGCAGTGGTACAAGACTAATCATAAAATTACTAGCAAGATCGATTTGCTCATCTTCACTCGTCCTTTGATGATAAATGCTTTGGCTAGATGATCCGTCAAAACCCCATTTGCTGGTCAATACGAGCTGTTGATTGGGATCAACAGGGGTTTCTAACGACCTAATAAGTCTTCTTGAGGTTAAATCCATCAAGGCTTGTAATTTGATTTTTGCAGAGCTCTCTGTAACTGTGAGATCTTCTTTGGCCGGATAGCACTTAATTTTTTCTTTAACCAACATGTAGTAACTCGGGTATTGAAGAGCTCCTTCTTGAGTGTTGAAATCCCGAAGAGTGTTATAGCGCCATTTCGATAAGTTCATCGATACATAAAGAGCCAATGCCTTCAAAGGGGATATTTCCCGTACCTGAATTGATTTACCTTCAATGAAGGCTTTGATTTTTGAGGCCTCTTCTGGATTCTCCGTCAAGTATTTCATAACATAAGCTGTATCGCTTTGTCCTGCCTTTTGAAGCGCCCTTTCGGCCGAAAACATAATTTCAGCGCTGCTACTGCTGCATGAAAGACTATCTTCAGTGCGTCTTCTTTTTTGCCGGTTACTAAGGTCCTCAAAAGATTTACGAGGACTAGGATGTGTACAAGTTGAAGCATCAGATTTAGCAGGAGAAATTATGGGCTCGATGACGTCACTTATATTTTCTGTAGAAGGTTCCATATTTTCATTCTGTAATTCCGGCCATTGAATTGCAGCCTGTAGCCAAATCTCATGTTTCTTCCGAAACTTATCTGTGCTTCTTCCAGACTGTGTCCATTTTGCATAAATGCGGTAGCAAAATCGACGACACCAGTCTTTTAAACTTGTTTCAGCACTTTCACATAACTGAACACAACTGTTATCTTTTAAAACACTGAACAAATAGTTAAAGTCGCGTAAATCTTTATGTGCGCGTGCGCATAAAGCAACGTGAATATCAAGATTTGTATTAAAATTTGGAAAATACATTGCGAGATTAGCTTGGATACAACGAGGTGTAAATCAACACTGATTTTAAAGTTACTAATAGTGACCTATTTATATAAAATCCAGGTATCCCAGGTATCCTTTGTTAAATATTGCAAGGTAATTAGTTATTGTGATAATTAGTAAATGATGCATGCTAAATTAGTGTATTAAGAGCCATTTAGTAATTAAATAATAGCAATGTTCTTATCAGTAATCATTAGTGCATCAGTTTTATATGTAAACCTTAAGTCCCTAATTATATATCCTAATTAGCTTATATCTTCTCTAATTGGCTGCTCAGAAATGTTATTGTAATAAGGTAAACCTTTAGAAAAACGGTTTTAATCAACAAAATAAACAAAAAATAAAAAAATTGTGTTATAAAATAAACATCACTCTTTATCCCAGAAAGTGCACATTTGGCGCACTATGTGTCTTAGTATTAAATATAGCTCTTAGTATAAGCATTATGATATTAGAGACCGCTACTTGAAACAAGCCCGGAATCAGGAGGGAGAGAGCTCGATACACTCATTTTCATAGTAAAATTTCACATTTTCTCAAATTACTCCCGAAATATGGGAGTTATGAAGAAATTCATCACCACAAGTTATGAAGGCATTAAGTAATCGAATAAGATGGCATCATTAGTTTGGCATAATTTTACTCTTTTTTTTCGGACATGTCTACGTCCAACCGCTCCCATACATTCGTTCCACTGTGCGCCGTAGAAAGAGAGGGGGATACTTCCTCTCCTACGCCGCGCCGGCTGTCTACTCTCCATCCGTCTTACGAATTTTCGATCAGGTCACGTGTCCTGACGCGAGTTTAACATTTTTTATCCATTACAAAAAAAGTATACAACGCTACTAAAGAAGTTTTCACTTAAAAAAAAATGACATTTAATACTCATCTCTACTGAAATAAACAATTCTATTATTCGGTCAAAATGTCTCAGATAAAAGCTTACAGACAACACTTACAAACTTCAGTTTATAAATTAAAATAATATAAGTAAAAAAGTCTTTACTACTTTTAATTTTCTTTACATAGTTACATAAACTATATGCAAATAATTTCTTTATCATGTTTCTAAGTAAAATTAAATATAACTTGACTTTTTTTTCTTTCCTATTTATAATTATGATAATAATAATAGTGTGGCTCACGCCTCTGGCAGTGCGCTGGCCATGTTTGTCGAAGGACCGATGGCTGGTGGAGCAGACGAGTCCTTGAGTGGAGACCGCGTATCGGCAAGCGTAGTGTGGGACGCCCCCCAGCTATCTGAACAGACGACCTAAAGAAAGTGGCTGGGACTGACTGGATGCGGAAGGCGGAGGACAGGGTGTTGTGGCACAGCCTGGGAGAGGCCTATGTCCAGCAGTGGACTGTAATAGGCTGAATTGATTGATTGATTGATCACGCATCTACATGGTCGCCTCCTTTGGCGTAGGTCTCCCCGGCATTTCCATCCATTGTTTCCAGTCCCTATCTTTAGTCATCCATCCTAGTCTCCCCTTCACCCAAAATATGTCTTCGAAGTTCGGTTTGGCATAATCAGCCTATAATGTTCCCACTGCTGGGACACAGGCCTCCTCTCTGTGAGAGGGAGCGGGCTGTAATCCACCACGCGGGCCCAGTGCGGGTTGGTGGATGTCACATGTCTTTAAATTTTTGGTTCTACGACATGCCGGTTTCCTCATGATGTTTTTATTCACCGTTTTGAGAGCAGTGGTGATGAAATTATTTAGACAAAGTAAAGCGTTTGCCTAGCTGGGTTCGAACCCACGACCTATAACTTTCAAGTCGGGGCCGTTACCATTGTGCCACCACTGCTAAGTTCGATTTACCTCATTATTATTATAAATTGTGAGTTGTGGATCAGATCAGGGATCGAACCACAATCTACCATCAGACATTCCGCCATTGTTCTATCATACTTGTCAATGTTGCAAGCTCAAATATTGCTAGTTCAAATAATAATGTAGTCTATCCGGTTTATAGTGCGACAGTTTTGTGCATGGTTTCCTTTAATCCATGTCATGGACGCTGCGGTCTTGTGTGTGCTTGATAACGATAACATAGGAGGAAAAGTTCACCTAACCACAGTAATTGGGTAATATTGATCGTTTTAATGGCATAATTTCACGATTTTGATAGTGTACCTATTTATACAGGGTGTTACGGAAAGGGTATATCAATACAAACGGGTTGAAGAGTGTATCTGGTTTGGAATCTCTGTACAAAATTTCAGCTCAAAAGCATTAACTTTGAAAATGCTTAATATTATTATTTTTTTATTTCGACATCACGGCGCTGCACTGGCGTGCGGCGGCGTGATGTGCGTGTACTAGGCGCACAGACACTCTACAGATAATGGATAATGACCCTCGTAGTGCGGTGACACGTTTGTTTTGTTATGATTTCAATTTAATAAACTATCGAAATAAAAAAATATTAAGCATTTTCAAAGTTACTGCTTTTGAGCAGAAATTTTGTACAGAGATTCTAGACCAGAGCCCTGATTCACAAACATACGACAGGCTATCGTATCGAAAACCTGACATTTCGACAACCTGATTTGACTTCCCCTCAACAGCAAATAGCTGTTGGAAGAATAGCGGGCGTCTATTTGATTTAAACTGACAAAATTTTCGGGTTTTGGATTTGTGAACAGCATTGAGAAGACTCCTACGATAACAATGATTAATGTTCGATACGATACGGAAGCATATCGAGTGTTTGTGAATAAGGGGGCAGATACACTCTTCAACCCGTTTGTATTGATATACCCTTTCCGTAACACCCTGTAGAAGTTGTCAGAATATTTTGCGTAAACGACAAGGAGATGTTTCTTTTAAGAATGAGTTTAATATACCTACTAGTAAGTTTTATAATTTACTAGCTGTTGCTTGCGGCTTCGCCCGCTTGGCGTTTCACACTTCATTGACGGGATTTTTTTTAATAAATATTTTGATGTTTTTTTTTTCGTTTCTACTGCATTACATCAATTTTGGAAAATAACAATTAATCTCCATTAAATTATCTATACAAACCATACTTAATATTATAAATGCGGGAGTGTGCCTGTCTGTTACTTCTTCACGCTTAAACCGCTGAACCGATTTAGATGAAATTTGGTATAGAGATAGTTTGAGTCCCGGGTCTACATAGGATACCTACTTTTTATTCCGATATTCCTAACGGATCGAGACTTATGCGGCTGAAACCGCGGGGCGCTGCTAGTTCATTATAAATGTACTATTTAGTGTACTAGGTACCTAAATCTATGCCATAGACTATCCGGCTGTGCTAGGCTTTCAGATTGGGACATTCGTACGCCCGTTTCGGGTAGCGCCTACGTTCTACGTTACGTTAGGTTGGTAGTAATTACTAGTAGAATTTACATCCAATCCAAGACGTTTAAGTGGCTTTACGTTAAAGTATTACTTTAATTAATCATTATATGTAGGTATGTGTTTTGGCTGTCGGTCTTTATTCCTTGGTCTCTTCTAGAACCACTCGTAATTTAAAACGTTCTAGTCCCAGTCTCATTTCAGCGACTAACAAATGTCAAAAACTTGTCAAAATGTAAGGAAATTAGAGGTATTTTTGACAGATTGAGACTGAGATCAGACTGTGAACGTACTTTAAATTACGAGAATTGCCCCTAAGACTTCGTCTAATATCAAGCAAACTCATTTCTCGTCATCATTTTCTCAGTTTTCAGCAGCAAGCTCTTAAATTCTTCATGCAAACGCAACTGTAACAACAATACTTTTTGTTTAATACATAATAATATAAAACGTTCAACAACATGCGTCCTATCCTAATTATAATTCCAAAGTCTTGCATCTCAGCGGGCGCGACGTGGCTGCGTCTACCTATCCGTACCTAGCGGCTTACACAAAGAGTTTTTAGCTCTATCCGTTTGTTAATAAGGTTGGGTTTGTATTGGTACAGTGTGTGGTAAACAACACAATAAGTTTTCTGTGTAATTGTTATCGCGACACCGCGCTGCAGGGCCGCGCGCCGCGAGGTCGGGTGACGCATAGATAGTGCGCCCAACCCTACCGCGCGGGCACAACCTTCGGCCGAGCGTGACTGCGTGGAATATATCGTGGGTTTTACGCACTGTTTTTCGAGTTTGGTCTGATGAGCTTGTTGATTAGACCAATTTATTCGATCACGCTGGTTAGGGTTGGCAGAGTTGGTCAACCCGAGCAACAGCATTATTACTGTAAA
Source organism: Amphipoea lucens (assembly GCA_947508005.1). NCBI lineage: Eukaryota > Metazoa > Arthropoda > Insecta > Lepidoptera > Noctuidae > Amphipoea > Amphipoea lucens. The sequence goes on along the minus strand of OX382373.1, from coordinate 5,544,264 downwards.
ATTAATGCGATGTTTCATGAAGTATGAATGAGTTGATTCACTGACTTAATATTACAGCAGCATTCAAATATTGTCCTAAGATAAAAAAAAAGTTCCTAAAAAGTTTGTTACGTGGCTTAGCGTGGCTTTCAGTAGTTTACCTACAAGACGAGCAAAGGATGCCCACATATTTTATCTCACTGCAAAAAAATACTAAGCAAAGCCTTTTAGTCGTTGCCTTTAAATAAATTAAAAAAAAAAAAAACATAACTTGCAAGGCTTCTAATAACAGCCACCTGTAATAATTATGTGTTAAGTTATCTTGGGTGGGTCGTACGACATGGAAAGAGATGGCCTGTTGACCTATCGCCTGCTCGCCTACGTGCGCGGTAATTAACTGCTTCCTTCAGTTTCTTACTACTTGCGTAAGAAGTTAAGCAGCTAGGGTACTGTTTTTTTTTTATTTTTTGTAAACAAGAGATGAGAACTATTTTTAGGAAACTGTATACGCGCCGCGGTTTTTTTAATGTGAACGTCCCAATTTGGCAACCAATAATCCGACCGATAACCGATAATCCGAACGCGATTATAACAGCAGAAGCTGTACGGGCTGGTAAGGGATGCGTTCTATTTTTAAAATGGCCCGCGAAACTGCACATCTGGCGTTTAGGGCAGGCGATTATTGTCCCGTCCATCGACTTAATGGGCAACTACAAAATATTAATGCGATATCGCGTGTTGTCCAACCGTGGGTTCGATTGTTGTGAAAGTAACTTGATTGTTCTTCCGCGAATGGCAGGGAGTTATGGCGGAATAGCGGGATGATGACGTGTCGAAAAGCCGCAGGTCGCCCACTCAGTCAGGTACTATTTGACCGGTTATAGTTATGTACAAATACTTTTTGGTTCTTTTTCTCTGGTATTGATAACGCGGTCGGTGTATTGAATTCTCATAATTTTAAAGGTCGTGGGATTCTATGTATGGATGAGTAAGGAAATGTTATCGATTTTGATTGTGTACTTAGAGTAAATAGGGAAATATTTCAAGGAATAATATGTATCGCCATTTCTTTCTGTTGCTAAGAGTAATAGACCTAAGAAAAACTGAAAATATGTTTATGTAAGCCACTAGTATTGATTGACCCTAGTAGTCAATGATATTCTAATAAAATATCATTGCTAGTAGTACTTAGTTACATAAAAAAATTAATTTACTTCTACAAGGAACCAACTAGCACACACGTGACACGGACCATTCAAAAGAAATTAAGCAAAGAAAAAATGGCCGTTTGTCAAATTGAAACCCGGACGACATATTGCACCCCCATTGTCCATTCTACATTCACGCGGGCTCCTTGCGTTTTCACATAAACAATAGCAGGGTCATTCAGAGATACAGTTGTTCTCTCACTGACGGTTTGTTTGTAAAAGAGTTTCAATGAAGTCTGTTAAAAAACGCGGCAGATTATTATAAGTGTCATGTTACAGGCTGCAGGGTGCATTGTCTATGATTCGGTTATTGTTTTTTTTTTTCACAGACTATACTGGCTGGTTATTGTAACGAACTCATATGACGTTAGTTTTAAATTCCACATGCGACTTTGTCAGAGTTTTTTTTTGGAATCTACGGAGCATGGTTTCCTTAAGGAAGTGTACGTGCGCGACTGAAGCACCCATAGTTAATCAATCATCTTAACAGCATCGAACATTCATTACTACAAAGTTAAAACTTTCTTCTAATATTTTCATTAACGCGGAACTCCGTCGAAATGACAATGGCTGACTGACCCACTGAACTTTCAGCGATCAAATCCTATACAAAATTTAATATTAAAGCATGGAGTCATAAAACGGGACCTGTTGCTCGAGCCCCGTGCATTGTGCGTTTACAACCAGTGTTTCGACTAATTAAACCGTTTTATGAGCTTTTGTTTTGTCTTAACGGCCATTCCACAGGGTTTTGGAGTGACTTTTGATGATGTTACATTAATTTATATAGCATTATAAATTGCCTAAGTAAGTAATACTTCGTGTTATGATTTATGGTATGTTACAATAAAACTTGACAGAAAAGACTACTTATGATTTGTTACCTTTGCTTAAAACTGATTATAGATAGACCATAGACCACACTTTTAAAGAGTGCGTTTCAACAAATACTTCCTTTGCCGTCATGTTGGCAGCAATGTATATCACTTCTTATCTTTTATAGAGTGCGTTTCAACAAATACTTCCTTTGCCGTCATGTTGGCAGCAATGTATATCACTTCTTATTGTTTTGGGCATGATTCTAACACGGAAACCTTATAAATCTTAAAAAAATCCGCGGAATCGTCTTCCCATATCTACTATCTTGACAGACATGGGCACAAAACACATATACTCCTAGCGGAGGACAGGGGAGCCAACATTATAACTAGTGATGCAACGAATACTACTTTTACGAATACGAATACGAATACGAATATCAAACCTACTATTCGGCGAATACGAATACGAATACGAATATCTCGCCATGGTAATCAAAGACTTATTTATTTGAATAATGTTTACTCTTCTAATAATTAAAATTTACAACAGGCAAATTTTTATTTAAAAAACATAAAATTTGTAGATTTTCTGGTTTTAGGCGATTTCTTTTTTCAGTCTGGATGTTCCCAGCCGTTGAAAAAGTCTTTCCGAGGCGACTGTACATGGCTTCGTCACGTCGTCGTTGCGGTTAAGGGCCTCTGCACACGTCATATTTTTACGCGCGTTCTTTAAATCTGCAGTAAATAGAGTTGCGTACAAAAATATTAGTTTTTAAATATTCGTATTAGTATTCGCCGAATACGAATATTCGGTAAATGTCTTCTATTCGGCGAATACGAATATTCGTATTCGTATTCGTTGCATCACTAATTATAACATAGGAACTATTTGTTGAAACGCACTATACGTACTGCATGAATGATATAATCCATAACAAACCTATACAAAAAAAAATAAGAGATTTAATGGCATTCAACAGGTTTGATACTTACTGAGTGAACAAGATAAATACGTTGCTTATGCGATCATATCTTAATAAGTTATCTGGCGCACGATCAAGATAGTTACCGGCAAAACTTGATTCTTTGCAAGCTTCTCTCGTGGTGCGAAATAAGTGACAACTTAATTTCAGTCGTTATTCATAATGAATGATACTGTGAAGACCGCGAACTAGATTATTCTGAGTGACCATTCATTCATCAAAGTCTTATACATTTTTTGAATCATTTATCGCGCCCTCTTTCTTCATAAATGTAATCGTATGGTAGCTGTTGTTCATGCTAGCACAAGATCTAGAAAATCCTGAGATAAATCTAGGTACAGACGCCAGCACATCAAGCAACCCGATACTGTCAACTTTTCCCAATCAACATTGAATCTTATGCTTAAGCGATAAAGTTGAAAATCTATTAAATAAATTTGACAGATTGTAGTAGCTTGATGTGCTGGTGTCTGTACTTGTCTGCAAGTGATACTGCAGTTAAAGCGATCTTATAAAGGGTCAAATTAAATTAGCTAGAGAAATTTCGCAGACGAGATGTGACAAAAAAAAAAAGATGATTTGATGATTTTTATTTTGGGGTCAACGACCACTCTGTCACTGTAGTTTCTTGAAGTATGAGTTTAGAAAATCGTTAACCTACATATTATTTTTTTAAAGTTGGAACTGTATGAAAACCAAGCGTGCCATTTTTTGACTACCTACTATGACGTCACAAGCTCGCGCTCTCGCTCACGCTCACCCAGCCAGCAGTACACAGGACTGAGCGCGAAAGTGGCGGCTTACGATTTTTGAACGTAAGCTAGTGTGATTTTTGGCACGCGAAGTAGTTGCTCTTGCGTTATCTAGGTGTATCTATGTATATCTGTGCCCACACCCGTCACGTATGTGCAGATTTGCCAACTAATTTAATGTGATCATATTGTATACTAACTTGTACTTATAGCATAAAGTAAACCGCTCTACGAAGAGTCATCCTACAAAAAGTGAATGACTCATGGACGAGACGCTTTTAGGACTAAAACTGCCAAAACTAAAGGAGCCAAAAATATAAATCGATTGGTTTTTAAGTACCTTTTTGATTGTGTATGATTGAGGCAAACCTCAAATCATTCCAATATACTTAAATGTTTACAAATCACATGTTACTTGATTGGGACGGGAGCCGATGCCGACAGACGTATTTTTTTTCGATTTATTAATTGCGAACAGGATCTTTTATTCCGTACAAAATCGCAAATGGATACCGTATCTGAACATCCTTATTTGGAAGGCATACAAAGTAAATTGGTTACAGCTCTACGGAAAGGCGCCACAATTAGGGTTACCATTTAGAAATTTGAAAAGTCCTGACAAAAAGTCGGACGTTTTAATAAAAGTCCGGACATTTTAGTCACAAAATCCAAACGTTTACTCACTTAGTGGTAAAAAGTGCGCTGAAAAATGTAAAAATTAATACCTAGGTATACCAGAAACTAAGGTTAAGTTTGATTATTTTACGTAAAACTTATTTTTATTTTGAAGAAAATTTTTACGTTTGAACTAGTTGATTGTTTGCAAATTATCAATACAAGATTTATTGTTTGATCTCGTTAAGTTGATTGATAAACAAGTATATTTTGTTTTTAGATGAATGAGAAGTTAATAAATATTAAAGACTTATTTGGTATTAAGTACTAAATACGTTTTATTACTCGTATTCCGTCTAAGCCAAAAAATCCGGACAAATTAAAGAGCCGGACAAAGTCCGGACAAAAGTCTAGATGTCCGGACATGTCCGGACAAATCCCGACGGATAGTAACCCTAGCCACAATAGAGGCCCACCCATTAGGCTTACATTATAAGCAAACTATCGCATCGCATCGCCTACCCGTGCTATTACTTCGTTTACCGCTTAGCATTATTTTTGACTTTTTTTATTTTTGCTCGACTCCTAGGGTCCTAGTGTGATATTAAATAGCTTATATCCTTCCTGAAGAATTGGGCTATCAGATGCCAAAATAATTTTTCAAATCCGACTGTGGGTTCCAGAGATTAGCGCGTTCAAACAAACAAACTCTTCAGCTTTATTTTTATTATAGTATAAGATAAAAAAAAAGATAAAAAAAGGCAAGGCATTAAGTCCGCCTTTGTACAGTTTTTACTTGTGCATAAAGTTTTAATAAATAAATAAATAAACGATTTCTTGATTTTATAAAAATCTATTGGTAAAACAAACAAATAATTTTAGACGTTTTCACACTTAGAAACGTTGTTTATTTTGCTATCATTTTTAACACGGAAGTTTCAAGTCTGTATTGTATAAGGATAATATATTGTCCTGTCAGGGTTAACTTTTGTCCGAAGCCGGCATGTTAATTACTGTAAAGTGTGTATGGACTGGGAAAACACTAATTTCATGGTTTGTCCCGTTGGAATAAATGAAGAAGGTTTGAGTAGTATTTCACATCCATCGCTGACACCTTCATAAACAGAACTAATCATAAAAGGGATCTTCAGGTACTTTGTCTATTGAAGCTTAAAAATGTGTTTTCTTGAGATTAAACGAGTCTTACAAATAAAAAAGTGACTATTTGTGTGGTTTCGACTCTGAATAAAATCCATGGAGATGTCAGTTTTGTTTTGTGTGTGTGTGCGACATGTAACTTTATCACCTAATAAATTACTCACTTGTTCTAAAAGTAAATTCTGCTATTGTTTTAAAAATGCACGATTTACTGATGACTAGTCAAGTTGAAAGAATTTGTCTCACGGTTGGTACCCACAGGTCTATTGTTTCATTACGTTGAAACATCCTTTTCGTTAACATGCAAGCAGTACAGGTACACAGTACCTAAACCAGTATGAAGTAATTAAGTTTTTAAGCACTTAATACCTTACCAAACATGACCGGGATGCATTCAAAGAATTTCAGTAAAAACCCAAATGAGGATTGTTTATGCGTTTCTCACAAAATCGCGGCAGTCGGCCATAGCCGTAATAAGTAACAACAAAGGCGGGCTCGCGTCCCTTTCAATTAGTTTTTACGCGGCGGAGATAATGATTTACAACGGACGGACGGACGGGGCCCACGGTGTAATCGCGGACGGCCATCTTTTCCCGGAAAGAGCGACAATGAACACACGTTCGCGGTATTTCGCCCCCTCTACACTATGGTCTCGTTTAGTTTAGCTGTGTGAAAGCTCTCGCGGGTGCGTGCAGGAAGTGTAGCTACGCGATGCTATTATAATAGAAGCGTATACTTCTAGCGACTCGCCGGTTATTATCGTTGTTAATCGAATCGAAGCAGATTTGCTTTTAAAACTCTTCTTTTTTGGGTATGCAATAAATATAAACACAGACTGACAGACACAACAGCTAGAATCCAATCCATGACTTACCAATGACTATGACTGGAATGGATATCTTGAAGTTAGATTTATGTACAGTATGCCGCAGATCAGTGGTAACAAAATCTGTATTAGCTGCGGGGAAATTGCGCACACTAACAGTAGTGATGGCTTTCATTTTGACAGTTCAGCAACATTCATTGCGTTATTTACGTTGTTGAACAGACAATTTTTTCGAACATATGAAGCAATGGATTAGCCATATCTTTCAAAATGATTCAGATTGTGATTAATAGTGTGTTACTCAATTAGGGTGCTGTTCTCTGATTCTTTTGAAACTCTGTACTACACTAGGTCAGCTCAAGGTCAAAGACATGCAGCCTATTGTACATTCAATCGAAACGCCCAAAAAACAATAACACAGCTTGCAATGCAATGCGTGCAAAGCATACCACAGATATACAGCAAGGCACGTCCAGCGGGCAGGCCGCAGCGTGCGTATCAAATCGTAGTCCGAACGGTGTTGTGTCACTAATATCGGTGCTCACGACAAACCCACTGCGCTTGTTTGAACAGCCCAGCGAAACAAAGGCCTTTTGTACTGCAGTTACGCTGTGAACCACGGATTTTGTGGAGTTGTGTGAGGTATCGTCAATTTTCGATGAAATTGTAACTGGTTATTGGTTGAGTCTTTAGTTAGGTACATGAGCTGAGCGGATTAGACTGACTATCTATATGAATTTTAATGCGCAGTTTAATGGTAGTATTGTTGTCATTTTTTAACTGCCTCTTCCTGATTCCCTTTCCCTTTCATTGAGGATTAGGTATATAATTTTTATTGGTTTGCAAAAGTGTGTCATATATTAGGTACTGTAGAGATTTTACCCTATTTGGTGTTTATTAAATGCAACCTTTATGAATACTTTGAAAAATAGATGGAAGAAATACGAGACAAATATTGATCTATAAAAATAATAGGAATAGCAACGGTAGAAGTGAGATTTGGCTGACAAGCCAAGAACCAAGGATAAGAAATGTTAAAACGTAGAAACGTCTTCTAGGAATAATAATTCGCATCTTCAGAACGGTAGTGACGTATCTCATAAAATATTTTTTTTGGGAAAACGAAAACAAAGTTTTGAAACTGCAAACTTTCAACTTTGAACTGATTTAATTATTTTTTTTATGAAAATCTATCAATTACTAGCTGCGCCCCGCGGTTTCACCCGCGTAAATGTCGATCCCGTGGGAATATCGGGATAAAAACTATCCTATGTCCTTTCCCGGGACTCAAACTATCTCTATAGGTACCAAATTTCATCGAAATCGGTCCAGCCGTTTTCATGTTATGTCGTGACAACGGAAAACGGGTTTCATTTATATATATATAGATTAAATAATTGATAGGTTGGGTATTGATTGAGAGTTAAAAGTTTGCAGTTTCAAAACATTGTTTTCGTTGTTCCAAAAAAATTTTTTTTTAGATACGTCACTACTGTTCTAAAGGTGCGAATTATTGAAGTAATAATAATATGACAATCTGTGGTTTGATTTACTCATCACGGTATTGAGAGCTCGCAAAGCTTAGTACCTTTCTTTCTATATTTGGAAATGACTTTTCATTTTCTTCTGAAAAACGTTTAGGTATGTTAATTATTTATTGGTTGTTTTTTGTTTCGATGACCTAGTTCGCATAGGTACCTTGGTCGTGTCCTTGATTTTATGCAATGAACGGGACCGGAGCTGTTTGGCGCAAATCGATGGTGCACGTCCTCGTGCGACTTTCAGAGGATACGTCAAGTGCTACTTGAGTACTCGCAAGACGGTAACGAGCTGACTAAAGAAACTGCGTAAATAGCTTGGGTAGATAGCTCAAGGAAAAAAAAGTGCATTGAATAAAGAATGGACAGTAACAAAAGAAATAGAAAATATTTATTGTCCAGGTAAGCAGGTTCTGGTTAACAGCATGAGTAACAAGAAGTGATAGCAATGTGAATTTTAATTTATCTAACTATACTTAAATGAAAATTCACCTGGGTATCACTTCTTGTAATGTTGTGTTTCTGGATTGTGCCCAATGAATAAATGTCTAGGCAATATCGAACTAGCCCAATTATATTAGGCGGTTCTCATCAATAATTTCATGGTGTATAATATAGGATACTTATTCGTCATTATCTCCATGTTTTTCTAAAGGGTCTCAAAAATGTAATTTGAAGAAAAAAAAACCTAACCCTCCCTTCGCCGTAACTGGGTAAAAATGGCAACGCCTTGTATCTCTTGCCACGGGTAAAAATGCACGGTAATGGTCGCGGGCGCGATACTCCGCGACTCAGGTAGGGACATAATGAGCGCAGGACGCGGACGCAGGTACGCGCGAAACAATGCAGCTGGAAGGGCCGCGACTAATAATGTTATGTTATTATTGTTACTTCACTTGAAAGAGTAATGGGCATCGCGCGTTACCTGCGTTTCAGACGCGGTTGGGAGCAGTCGCGATTTGAGGTGCATTTTTTATGAGCGTTGGATTTTAGCGGATGAGAAAGTAACAATGTTGAGCCCTTTTTAGTTTGGACTTCTTCACTTGAATGGGGGTCTAATGATATTGTTCGGAATTTTGATCTATTCTGGAAATAACTGAATTCCTTGCTGAGCAGCTGGTAAAGTAGGACAAGATTCTCTCGATTTCTCTGTTACATAAAAAACAGGCCAGAATATTTATCTTCCAACTTGAATTCTTTTATGAACTTGAAAGCAAGACCCACATATTTTTTCTATATGGCCGTACCCGCATCGATAGCATCACACTGCTCGCACGCGTATGGAAAATAATGATACCTAAGTTATAAGAGAATTTATACTCTCGCCCCTACGCATGAATACCGATCGCAACGTGTCGCCCGGCTGACGATTGATGGCAGCAATTTTCGCGGCCGTGCCCCTTCAAGTTATAGCCTACACGTATCTGTGTCGCGCTAATGGCGGCGCGGAGGCGGCGATCGGTCGGTGACGGGCGCGTAAAATGCGTAAATGTAAATGTGTGCCCGCGGTGTACGCCATCCGGCGTTCGTCGCGAGCGGCGATAATTTAGCCGCGCCGCCGCGCCGCCTCCCCGCTGTCGCCCCGACCCCGCGTCGCGCCGCGCCGCCGCCTCTGTCGCCGGGTGAGACGCGAGTTACGTAAAAACTCGACGTCTGAACTGCACTTTATGTTATGGATATGGTAACAATCGCTTCATCGGCTTTCTCTTGGATTCTCTGCGTTCTTGATGTGAACTTTGCAGCTTAACGCTCTAAGCTTTCTTGGTATCTAAACTGCCTATTATCAGGAACTAGGAAGACTCTTGCCCAGCTTTATCTATTGCCTGCTGTAATAATTAGGTACCTTGAATACACATACGTAACTACCATCATTTGCATAAGGATAAAAAAATCCTTGACCTGCAAAAAGGTTGCAAGTTAACACCAATCATAAATCGTATGGACTTTCACTTAAAATTCAGCATCGTGCCGACGAATAGCCAACACCTGATGAAGTGAGGATATCGATGTTGACCTGTATAAAACTCAATAATTACACTAATACTTACTTAGTAAACGAGACACGTTATCATGTTATTGAGGCTTACTCATCAGTTAATCAGTGTTTTCTTATCGGGACACAAATAGCTGCAGCACAGTCGACGCCGGTCGATGACTTATGCAAATTTTTTCTACGCGTTGACATTGAGTCTCAGTTTTGATAAATCTGTTGGCGTCTGCCCCTTGAAACTTTGTTTTTGTTTGCTTTTACGTGTAATTACTTACTGCAGCTGTTAATTTGAATCGGAAAAAGCGACATTGAGTATTTCAATATATAGCAATTAGGCTCTAAAGGGAGCGGTGGTGGCACAGTGGTAACAGCTGCGGTCGTAGGTTCGAACCCAGACAAGCGCTTTACTTTATGTAAATAATTTCATCACCGCTGCTCTCAAAATGGTGAAGGAACATGAAGGAAAACGTGACGTCTACCAACCCGCACTGGGCTCGCGTGGTGGATTACGGCTTACTTTCATCGAGAGGAGGCCTGTGTCAGGCTGTGTCCCAGTACTGGGAACATTATAGGCTGATTATGCTGCCTAACACGCAGTCTTTTGGAGCCTTCCAAAAGACTGCGGGGTATATCTGAATGAGAGTGGAACTGACCAGAGAACCATGAGAGGACTAGAAAGCAGTTATAGTGGGTTAATAAAGTACCTAGTCAATAATGATGATGAGGCTCTCAAAAACCACACAAGTTCCAAGCCTATAAAATAATTCTCTTAAAACAGTTTTTTTTTTATCCGTAACAGCTCCATCCATAACTTAGAATTTGTGAAATCTGACATCTGCTTGGCATAATTTTATTGAAGGGTTGCCATACTGTACGAAAATGTAAATGTGATTGCTAACTTTATATTTTGCACCCAGACCGCGGAGGCGGCGACCTAAGTACAGCTTGGTGTGACCCTGACCTTATGGAATATGGAGTAGTTTTCTTTAGACTAGCTTCTGCTCGCGATTTCGTCCGTGTGAAACTTGTTCCCCAGACCCACCCCGTCGCATCGCATCGTCTGCCTGCACTATTATTTATTTATTTATTTAGAGACAACAAATAGTAGTGTAATAATAAGTAAGTATAGGTTTAGGACTTAATAATAGAATAATAGAACTTACTTCGTGTTCGCTTAGCGTTCTTTCTGACTTTTCTTGTTTTTGATCGGCTCCTAAGAGTCCTAGCGTGATGTGTAGTATGTATAGCCTTCCTCAAGAGTTGGGCTATCAAATGCAAAACTATTTTTGAAGTGAAAACTTCTTTAGGCACGATGGGCATTTTTTGAAATGGGGAAAAAACCATTGAACTCGCGACACTGTTACCGTTACCGTCACCGCGCTATATTTGGATGTGTTCGGCTGTCCTCGGGATGTACTCGGTTTAAATGTGTTTCCGATATGTCAGTGAGTGATGGCAAAGTATTCTGTTTGTGTTTTGTTTATATGACGATTAAAAAAATACACACGTAATTGTTCAAGTTTTTACTTCTATCGGCACTCCCGGAGTGCCACTTTTTTCCGACTGGTACTTCCAGAGATCAGCGCGTTGAAACAAACAAACTCTTCAGCCTGTATTAGTATAGATATACATAGATGCCCTATTTCAGACTAGGCCTCCAGTACCGCCTCTATCATGTAGTAAGAGCTAGTTGCCCGTTATGTGCCTGACAACCTGACATCTGCGACCTTGGCTTTTAGGATTTCTGCTTGAAGTTATAATTGTTTGTGGTGTTATTATTGTCATTGGCTTTGCAGAGTAAAGACTGATATTAACGAGTATGGTAGATATCAAAGCGGGATTATGCATGTTACTACCAACGCCCCGCGGTTTCACCCGCATAAGTTTCGATTCCGTGGGAATATCGGGATAAAAAGTATCCTATGTGTTATTCTGATGTATAAGCTATATTATTGTAAAGTTTCATCAAACTCCGTTAAGTAGTTTTTGCAAGAAAGAGTAACAAACATCCACCCATCCTCAGAAACTTTCGCCTTTATAATTATTATTATAGTGTGGTAGTGTGATGTGATTATTAGGAAGTAGGATTAGTAGGACTAGTAGGATACTTTGTAGTGGATATTCACCGTGTTTTTTTTATAAAGAGCAGAATGTGGTAAACTTAAGTGAAACCCTTATTCACCCTTGAATTTAAGGTAAAAAACTGCTTATTGGGTTGGTTTACCCAAAGAATTTAACACAAAAACATATTCCCGACCGTCCCAAAAATACAATCGTTACATTCGTGAGATAAGCACGACAATTACTATGTAGTCAGCAGTGAGTGTTCAAAGGCGCGTCGGGACGTGCCTTATCAATGGGGTGGCGGGTTTGTGCCGCGGCCGCGTCTACGTGCAGCCCGGCACACGGACAAAGAGCTCCTAGACTACGTCGCGAATATTCGTGGGAAGAAAGGGTTGGCCCCGCCGCGCCCCGCGGATATACGCAGCAAAAAACGCAATGTACAGCTCATCGGATCACCGTCGCGTGAGACCGTCCCGTTTCGAAAACTTTAATTGGACCCTTTTCGCATCGATTGTTATGTAGATCGAGTGACGTTCGCGTCTTAAATATTCTTTGTTTTTTGTCAATCCTCGATTTGTAAGTCGTTTCTCCTCTTTGTCTCGTCCTTACGAATGTAGATTTACTTCCGGCGAGGTGTCATTTACGAAATCATATTTCTTGTGTCCATTTACTTCTCCCTTATTTCTCTCTAATTGCTGGGCATTGTTAAAAGTTAATTCTTAGTGGTTCAACGAGGATTTAAGCTTCTTTATAATTAACCCTTGTCATTCTTGAGGAGAATAGGTAAGGTTGCGAAATTGCTAAGTGAGAAGCAATTCTGCGAAGTCTGTCGGACGATAAGTTTCGTTTCGCAAATCGCGGTGTGTCGCGTTTCGCGAGTGTTGCTCCGTGATTATGTAAGTGTATTGCGTCTGTTATCTGCGTCGTTATCGCGGCACCTAAGCGCGCAGCCGTCCGTGATCTGTTATCACTGGACAGGTTCGCCTTGCGACATATTGTGTCGCATGTGTGCACGCTATTACACTTAATCACTCGTATGCAGGCAAAGGATCGAAATTGCCTTTTATGCTCGAGTTTTTGTAGAGCAAGCGCGATATTGGAATGAATGGTGGGCAAGCATAATACCTATATTTTGTCATTATCGTTTATTACTTCGTGCCCACCCATTTTCCTTATTTAATATGCACATAGCCACATACGAAGGAAAAGCCCATCCCGAACGTATAAAGCGTGCCACTTTCCCTATCAAAATGATAAGCTTTATTAAGTAGATTCGGGCTTAATCGAGTCAACTCCAAGTTTTCATTTTGTGAACGGCTCAAGTTGTTGCGAGAGCACACGAATGGGCGCGGGTTTAACGAGCGCCGCCGACAGAGTTTCTGAACGATTATCTCCACGACTAATTATTTCCGGCGGCGCGCGGCGGCGACTCACGCGCCCGTCCGACACGTCGCCGACGCGTTCGGCCATCGAACAAGCTTTTAAAATTGTACACATCTGCGCGGTCAATAGACGGCGCATGCATTTCACGCGCGGCCGCCCGGAGCCCATCTATACTCTATACCTGACGTTGACGCTCGCGATCTTATTACCGCGCGCCGGCGAGAAAAAAAACAAAGGAAGCGGCGGCAAGCGAGCGGCCTCGGAGATTTATGGAGGCGCGGCGCCGCCGGGGGCCGGAGTGTCCCCGAATCGCCGCGGCTCGCGGCTTCCAGGAAACGCGATGCGGGCGAGGGTTGGCTTGCACGGCGAATATTGATTACCCACTGGTCGTACTATTAATAGGAGGTCGGTTGACGTCGCCCGGTGGGAGTTCACCCGCTCTGTCCGCACTCGACCTACGCGAGCTGAGTACGTTCGCCTTTCCGGCGTCCATTTCGCTAATTGCCTCAAGCCACACAGGCTAAGTAGGACCCGATCTTAGTGTGCTATGTGCTAACTAAATTATTTCGTGCATGCACACCGCATCGGTAATTGCGGGGCGATTTCAGATCCATCTACGAGAGTGCCAAATTATTTAAGCACAAGATCTAAATTGCTTCTTCATTATGAGCTCACGTGTGGCTACTTATGCTTAGATAGACTAGGTACCTACGTAACGAACATTAATAACACGTGTTCTTTCGTCCATTGTTATTGCGACTTGTTTTTCAATCGCACAAGATGGACTCTACCTGTAACCTCAACAATGCTGACGCTAAAGTAAAAGCCAGTGTAATTACCTCACAGAACAATCGATTCGGTTCCGAATAATTAACAAACTGCAGCTGCGAGCGCCGAGTTATTTGAACAAGATAACAGCGGTCATCCGCGGAATATGAACTAGGGGAAAGCGAGCGTGCATTGAGCTTCTAGAAAGTTCGAACAATGCGTTAATCGTCGGGACAGGCAGTGAGCAGTGAGGCAGACAGTGACCTGCAAGCGCCGGTTGGTCCGTCACGCGGGTGACGCGTGCGCGGGCGGCGCGGGCGCAGTCGCGAGGTCACCGCCGCGCACCGCTACTCAACAACGTAGGACAGAATGCCCACTAACGCGAAGGGTGATCAAGACTGTATGCATAAATAAGCTGTTACGATGCAGACTGGTCAGAACTTTAGATCATGGCACGCGATATCTTACCAGGCATTTTACATACAAAAGGAAGATATGTATTCATATATTGGAAGACCTTGAATTGACCTCAGATTCCTAGATCAGATACTACAAGGGAGCGGTCGTTACAATCAGCAGATTGATTTTGTATAAATACCTGTTAAAACTAAAAAAAAAGTATAAACACAAATCGTTTCCAGAAACGTAGAAAGACTTTTTAGAAAACGGTATTGTCCGTGATTGGAACAATTTCGACCATTTCGCAGACAGATTTGACTTTCGGCGACTTACTGATTTATTTGTGTTGTTGTTCATTTGGCTATGTTGACACGATGTATTGCAGGACAGTCTACCTTCTGCATCTATTTTGTTTTTGTCATCGCACCGCGGCCATGCCGGCGCGGGCGCAGCTACGACGCACGCGCTGCAACACGATGCGACGGCCGCCATTATCTCCGACATATTTGATCGATGCCACCGATAATATTCAACAGCTCAATAACATTCTCAGGTACCTACAATATAGTTAATATTGCCCGAAATACAAGAGGGGTTATTGTCCAAACCACCTGTTTTTCTTTGCCAATATTTACTTGTTGCTAACGCCAGTGTTTACTTTGTCTATGAGTATAGTAGGGTAGTGTGTAGAGTTTCATCTATGATTTTCTTTCCGGACAAGTGTTTTGCAAAATTCTCATGCTATTATTAAGCATTCGTTGTGATGATGAGCGCTTAAACTGCTTATTGTAATTATCTTTGGCAGATTCATACAAGGTAGCCGTCATTGAAAAGGTCAAGCCGCGATAAGTATTACATTGCAGATTGTACCAATAATTTATCAATGCTCCTTCGATCCTTCCCCATAGCAACAATCACGCCGCGACGCCCGACGGTAATGTTTTAAACAATGCCGCGTTATCGCGAAACTAAATGCGTCACCACACTGTTCATTTGAGCGTGGTGTACATCGGCGGCGCTGCAGCGTTGCGTCACCGCATCGAACGGATATAGCCGCGATCGATCAACATCGCTTCCTTTATTTTTGCGCGACGCCATCGCTTGCAGCCAGCTACGGCTAGCGGTCTCGCCCACGGCACGACATTCTGTACCTAGCTTTCTATTCTATTCAGAGACACGTAGTTTCACAATGTGAGTGTCGATGCAACGTCAATACACGCGAACTGAGGAAGCGACGAGACACCGACCACCTCTGACACGACTATTTTCAGCGTTTACGCAATATGCAGATTAATACCGACCACGGCTGTCATTTGTGGTTTTGTGTCCACTTGTATCATAAACTTAACAATCTAACGACCTAACTACCTTATTGGTCCGAATTTTGTGGAAAAATTGCTCGACGCTAGATTTCTCCCAAACTTTTAATTGTAAAATATAGACGCTAACTGTCAGATAACAAAAGAACCATTCTGTTCCTTTGATTAAGGTTTCTGATTTGTATCTATGTCAAAATAAAAACACGTATCGTTGCAAAAGTGTCGATTTGATAATCATAGTGATAATGGTGGCGGATACGTGATGATAACAAACAAGAAGTGCTCTGTCGACGTCATTCCCGCAACGATCTCAAACGTACCGACTAATTGTTGTGCTCGGGCTAGGTTGGAAAGAATTATTCCATCGCTGTAGCTCGCAGTTCCGCGTGGGTGCATCAATGCACTTCAACCCACTCTATTTAAACTTGTTAACGCATTTCGAACGCGTCCATCGACGCTTTTACTTTTAATTCTTGCTGGACTGTAGCAAGTTATACATCGATGGGTGTTGTGCTACTCGATGCGATTGCTGTGAAGTGGTTTAGGAAGTGTATCAGGGAAGGGGCCTGGCGTCTCCTCGCCAATAAGTTTCAAAGTTTTATTTTATGTCGCTGTATCCACGTGTACCACTTTGGCTTGTCTCTCGCTTGCGTTAAATGCGCACGATGTGTGCCCCAACTTACAGTTAGTGGCTGGGTGCGCACTTTATAATAATTCGCTCTTTTACTGTTTCCGCGTTTTGTAAGTAACATGCTATTGTCTGAAACGAACATGTTGCTACAGGATTGTTAACAATCTAGTTTATGTGTCCTTAGGTTACAGTTATTTACATTACAACACTGTCCGGGGTCAGAGTTTAATCGCCCCGATACACATAAAAAGAGATTCGTAAACCTAACTCTGAGACTTCAGGCAGTCTGGGTAATAAAAAGAAGTACATAGATATATTTACTACAAAGTACATTAGTACCTACTCTTTTTGCTTACATCTGTAGTAGGTACATAGTCAAAGAGAGCGCTACACGAGTTGGCAGTCCGCACGTTGCTAAGAGTCGCTACTCGCTGCTTATAATCAAGTTTTCAGTAGTTGCGCGGTAAAGGATAGCTTTAGCCAGTAATTTGTCTGAAATCCCCGCTGGCTACATACGTAGGGAGGTTGTTCCAGGAACTCAGCGTCTGTTGTATTCCCAGGGCTACTTGTAGTTGATGTTTCACGAATATTATCAACTAATTCGCATAAAGCGAGCCAAAATATTATTACTAGCAGGGCCTCGCCCGCGGCATCGTTTAGGATTCGTATCTTAGATATTATAACAATCGGTGTCTTGGACCTTTTCCTGTTGCTTTTTGGCTTGTGAATTTCCAGGATCACCGGGGTAATTGCGTAACTAACACACTAGGATAGGAGTGGCGTTCATTTTGACAGTTCAACAACATTCATTGTGTTATTTACGCTGTTGAGCTGACAAATTTTTCGAACATATGAAGCAATGGATTAGCAATATCCTTCAAAATGATTCAGATTGTGATTAATATTGTGTTACGCAAGCAATTAGAGAGCTGTTTCTGTGAGAATTTGTAGGATTGCTCTCAATCTATTTTCAGTGAACCATCCACTGCCTTTCCTTCTATCCGTTATCAGGTTCCTATTATTTCTACTGTATGGTGGTGACCGGTGATAATTCCAAGCGGTCTCTAATATCCAATTTAAATGCATTTATAATCGGCGAATGGCGGCAGAGAC
The DNA here is from genome assembly GCA_947508005.1 of Amphipoea lucens. NCBI lineage: Eukaryota > Metazoa > Arthropoda > Insecta > Lepidoptera > Noctuidae > Amphipoea > Amphipoea lucens. Next base: position 5,526,717 of record OX382373.1, on the reverse strand, counting down.
AAAACTCTATTGCACGTGCATACCATTATTCTAAAATCAATTACGTTTGTGGACTTTTATGGCCATAGTTAAGTTCCGTCATGTAAAGGGCAGTGCGCATCGATCGCCCTCTATTAGCGCAATCGTTGCGGCGCATCGTGGGAGCGCGGCGCGCGGGCGCACCGTGTGCCGTGCGCCTGACTCACCGCGCCCGCGCCGCGCCGTCATCTGTCAGTGGGCGGCCATTTTCGGTGTTCGGTCGCCGCCGCCAATTTGAATTGTTAATGGTGATTTTAACAGCCAAATAAAATGCCTAAGAAATGTGTTTTACGTTTCCAGGTTCTAGCGTATTCTGTTCGTTTACGATGGTCACATTGTGATGTCTCGTAGAGTGAATAGTGAGGTATTTCAGTTAACTTTAATATGTTCAGTTGTTTCTATAATTTCGTTTACGGGGTAAGCAGAGTTGTGACTGGTGTGCTTAAGTTCGTTGACACGGCTCCAGTTAACGAGCAGCGGTAAAGTGTAGAGTCTAAAGACAATAAGAAACCTCGCGAGGTACCTAATATAATTTGTTGTTAAGAGTGTATGTTAAGACGGCTCCTCAAATTGCGGTTCGAAACCTCTAAACTAGGAAATACGACCTATTTTCTGCTAAGACAACAGATTTGTCTCTCTTTATTTTCGAACGAACACACACACACATCTACACATTTTAGTGAAACCATTTCTAAATCCGTAGAGATAAAAAGTGCGAGTCGAACTCGAACACGAAGGGTTCCGAACCACAAGGCTAAAAACGCCGAAAAAAACACGTTTGTTGTATGGAAACCCCTTTTAATTTTTACTAATTTAATTTAATTTCTATTCTTTGTGGTTATAGCAGCAATAGAAATGCACACTCTGTAAAAATTTCAACCGTCTACCTATTCTTGAGGTAGATACAGCCCGCTGACAGACGGACGGACGGACGGACACAGCGGAGGCTTAGTAATAGGGTTCCGTTGGCATCCCAAATTCCCAATAGATTACCTACTACTCGACTCGTTCTCATGTCCTCATGCTCTTAAGGATATCTCCAAATACATTACAAAAAGTAAATTAATTAGGTACCTAGACTTACGATATTTTCCACCAACATATTTCACCGAAATTCTCTCACACCAAAACCTGCGGAGAATGTTTGTCATTCCAAAATATTCTAACACCAGACGCTACGCGGACTCTTGATGAATAGTTATACATTTATTCTAGGTACAGAATTGCGTGAAAATAAAACCCGAATTACCTTCGTCGGCCCTATGAAGGTAATTCGTTTTTTTTTTACCTGGGTAATCAGAGAAAATGTATGCGTAGCTCTCAAGGATGCCTTGTAAGGGGACTTACCTATCGCGAGATGCGTAGTACCCGCTGCCTCAGGGTCAAATGTTTGGTAATATTTTTAGGACAAATATTGAATATTGGCACTTGCAAAATATTAAAGGATCACGCGTTAATACGTTTTGAAATAAAAATTGGTCTCAATACAAAGTATGATTTTGATTTTTCGCTATTCTGAGTTTTGCCAATGAGCGTATTTTTAAAGGTCTAATCTAAGGGCTAATCGTACCAAAGCGCGTTGGGTTGACGATAACGTCAAAGTCGTGTGAAACACCTGGATGAGGGATGCACGGAACCAGAAGTTTGGCATAAGAAAGGAGAGGCCTTTATCCAGCAGTGGGAGATTCCGGGCTGAAATGTTGATGATGAATCGTCTTCATAATAATAGCAACCTACGATCGACCTTAACTTTAATAGTCTCAACTAAAGTTCAAAACCAGCTTAGGTAATTAGTTGTGTGTGCTTTTTTGCTGTTATCAGTTCGTAGCATTGCGTTTCGAGATCGTAGCAGCTTTTCCCTTAGTTATATTACGAAAGAAGCCTCTATGACGAACGGCTATACCTCTTAGGGCTGATTTTTTGGGGGTATTCCTCGAAACGCACCAAATGAAACGTGTATCGATATCATTTATAACGAATCCTTCATGCTCTTCTCTATTGTTTCATCGTTGATACATTTCGAGGAATAAAATTATAATAAGTATTTTTATTAATATTTAATTTTTTGAGGAATACTTTTGGCGCGTTTCAAAGTTGGTGCGTTTCGAGGAATATCCCGATTTTTCCAACGCCAGGTAATTTTATCCGAGGAATAGTTTTGAATTTTTGACAGTTCTTCCATATAGAATCTGTCAGACGTCAATTTTATTCTACGAATATTAATTATCTGTGGATTGAAAAATCAGCCCTTAATCAGTAATACCTATTACCAAGCTGACGTAGGTACTTCAACAAGTTGACATAACGTTATAAAACACAACCACCTACCAACAACTCAGTATCTAAATAACGTAAGTTTCCCTAAAACGTCATCAGACTTGACATAGTTCTTTACCTCCTAAGCACTTAATTAGTTATTATTAGGTACTTAAACTATTACCCACAGTGATGTACGCGAGTACGTCAGCATCGTTATCCTGTTTCCTCGTGGACTGCAATGCGTTGTTCGCAGCTGCACGTTTTTTAGCGCGAAAACAGTGCAGATGCATGCGGGTGCGGATACAGTGCGTGGGAGCGCGGGACTTGTAGCGTTTGCGATGGGTGCATGTCATTAACGATGGGAAATTGAGCATTGAGATCATTATCGTGTTGTTTATATCACGATCGTGTTAGCTGTTATAGCGATACGGGTGTGTGTGTTTTTGTATGGCTAAATAACTCTGTAATTTTATCGTGTACCTAACTATTGATTTTTATGTTGAGTATGTTATGTAGGTTGTGGGTTTAGGCGAGGCTTTTACGACTGAATATGACATGAAAAGATTTTATGCTTGATAATTGAACCAGTGTAGGGTTTCTTCCAATGAAATGTTACAACATAACTAATAGTTTCAATAGTTCCATGCTTAGGCAAAGCGGTATTTAGGTGCACTAACTCAAGTAGAGCAACTACCTGGAACAACGGATCCGTTTGCTCTTTATTTATTAAGTAATCCTACTAATATTATAAACGCGAAAGTTTGTGGGGATGGATGTTTGTTACTCTTTCATGCAAAAACTACTGCGCGAACGGATTTTGATGAAACTTTACAATAATATAGCTTGTACATTAGAATAGCACATAACATAGTATACTTTTTATACCGATATTTCCACGGGATTGAAACCGCGGGGAGGTGCTAGTACATAATATATTAATTTATAGAAAACAAGGCGGACTTTAACGTGGACTGTAGCTGTTTATTGCATGTCGCATACCAAAATCATCACTTAAATAAAACCAAATCCGCTTCTGCATCCGCTATTCCCGCCACCATACCCCCTACCAGTCGGTCGGCACGTTTGCACGGCTGACGGTCACCGGGCGTCGACGCGCGCGCATTACGCGGACGCGAAGCGCTGCGCCCGCGCCGCCAAACGGTGAGTCACGCGCGATACCAACAACATTCGAATGTTTGTGCATCATTCACTTGTGCTATGGGGTTACCATCCGTCCGGACATTTCCGGCTTTTTGGGCCCCCGTCCGGACTTTGCCCCGCCCTGTCATTTGTTCAGATTTTTCAACTAATGGGACTATTTTGAATAAAAAAAAAAATTCAGATGATGCTTACTAGCTTTTGCCAGTGGCTTCGCCTGCGTGAATGTCGAAAATTATCCCATCGGAACGTACTACCGGGACAAAAATTATCATATGTGTTGATTTATCTGTGTGCCTTTCATCCAAATCCGTTTAGCCGTTTTTGTGTGATTGAGTAACAAATATCCAAACAAATAAACATTCACATTTATAATATTATAGTAGGATTGTAAAGTAAAATGTCCGGACTTTTTTGTATGTAGTTGTAACCCTACACGCGATAACAGCAACATTCGAACGTTTGTGCATCAGTCACTTGTGCTGTTGTGCTGGTATTTGGTCGTCCACGTCCGCTTTTAGGTCATCTAGTACACTGTACGATCTAGAATTCGAGGGGATACTGTTACTTAATGCGTGTTTTGAAGATCGTATTATCGGTTCACATTATGTGAATTGTATTAAATTGTGTCATAGTAATATGAATCTTATGATAAGTATTCCTACCACAGATCACTGTGTTTATATGATCTGTGATTCCTGCAATACTGGCTGGGAGACTTCCAGATACAGTACAGTAAAACGGGGCTACTTTGACTTCCAGGGTTACTTTGACCAGGCCGATCACAACGCTATGACGCGTTCCCCACACCCCGCGCCTCGCGCAATATTACTCGAGGTCACGCACACTTGCTGAGCACACGTGAAAACCGATTTTGGCGCTCTGTCAAAGTAGCTACAAAATCTGTCAAAGTAACCCTGGAAGTCAAAGTAGCCCCGTTTTGCGGTACTCTCTAAATGATTGAAAGTTTTCAGAAGGCTAGTGGATTATTTTAAAATCACAGTAAAATATGTGTTACTGTTGAGCATGCATGACTGTGACATAATTACCTGCGGGGTAATTGCGTAACATATTATCAATCGGAATCGGTTTCATTTTGACAGTTCAACAACATTCATTGCGTTATTTGCAGCAAAATTTTTCTGAGCAGATAAAGTCTTCGAACTTATGAAGCAATGGATTAGCAATTTGCTTCAAAATGAGTAATGTGTTACGCAATTAGGGTAATGTTTCCGTAGCCTCTGTAAAGTACGACTGTACAAGCAATAGCATACGGGGTAATTGCGTAACACGCTATAAGTAGCAATGGCATTTTGACAGTTCAACAACATTCAATGCGTTATTTACGTTGTAGAGCAGACAAATTTTGCAAACATATGAAGCGATGGATTAGCAATGTCCTTCAAATTGATTCAGATTGAGATTGATAGTGTGTTACGCAATTAGGGTACATAATCATCCTATAATGTTCCCACTGCTGGGACACAGGCCTCCTCTATCTCGGTGCAATTAGGGTGCAGGAGTTTAATTTACAAAACTTGAAATGCACTAAGATCTATTCAGTAAAATTCGAGATCAGAAAACATTACAAACCGACATTTCATTTTATTTTTTTATCTGTGCTGAAAACAAAGTGTGAATGACAATGAACGTTGAACTTGTGAAACGTACCGGTCACCGGTCGCCCTTGATACTCGCGGATTGTGGAGTTCTTTGCACCTATATGTAATACTGGTACAAATGATCGTGTCTTGATAATGTATTAAATCATTTACTGAATGTACGTTCGCAGTCTGATCTCAGTCTCAATCTGTCCAAAATACCTCTATAATTTCCCTACGTTTCTGACAAGTTTTTGACATTGATTGTCGCTGAGATGAGAATGCGATTAGATTTTGAACGTTTTCAATTACAGGACGTGGCCTTCTGATGCATTTTTGTATGCGGTGGTGTATTTTCGTGTAAGGTCCGGCCGCGCTAAAAAAACAAATTGTATAAAATCGATAAGTATACAATTCTTGTACCTACTTATATCGATTTTATTTAATTTCGAGCGGCCATTGTTGTTTACTTCTTTGGCAAATTTAGCGCAGCCGGACAATAGGTATATAGGTATATGGGTATATTAGTACGTAGGTAAGTTTTATGCAAATGTTTTGACGTGATTTTATGTTAAGTACTTGTGATAATGCTTATAGTTATTGTTTAATTTATTTTGTAAGGGGAAACAAACAGTAGTCAGTTATTAAAATTAAACAGAAATGACCTAACAATAAACTTAATAGATTACAACTTATATATTTATTATGACCCCCTATCAGGAGATACATAATACGGTCTACCTACAATGTAGCACTCCGACTTTTATCATCATATAAACGTTAGTATTATTAGATTATAAAAATAGAAGTATTTATATCGAGTGTGTTAGATTTAATCAGTCGATAATATCAGACGATTTGCGAATGGTCAAAAATAAAACTTACCTAACAATAATTAATTTTATTAGTTCACTGGATTGCCAACAGACGGTAAAGATCTTTTTCTTTTTTGTTAGTGACATTTTAATGGAATTTAATTTTAATGTCTAGAATAGAATAGAATAGAATATATTTATTTGCTTTAAAACATGGTACATTAAGGTCTTATAAATAACGTGTTGATCTTACATGTTCCGCCATGGTCTGGCATACAAATATTTAAACAAGTTAAATGTAACTTGTATGTAATTTTTTAAAATTAAAACTAAAACATTTTTAATAACATTGGTTATTAGGGTTTCGTATCTATTTGAACACATAAAAATAATAGCTAGGTATATAAAGCAATATAATTAAATCTTAGAATCATATCTTATATTTATCAGCTACTTTTTTTTATCAAAAAATTCTTTCACATTTCTATTTAATTTAAATTTTAATGATTGTATTGAATGTTAATGTATTTTATTTGAATAATGTAATTAATTTCATGATCTTTATGGATTGGTGATTTGTATATTGGGACTTGAGCCTAAGTTAAAAAAAAAAAAAAAACAAAAGAAAAACACTTTAATACATTTCTAAACGCCACCAAAAAAGCGAGTAGTGCACCCAATGTGTACTCGGCTACAGTTTTGGACTTTTTTCTAAATGCTACCTCTATACTTAATTATAGTTTTACGTAAATTTCGACTTAGCTACGCGGGTGCTACGAGAATGCTACGACAGCGAAAAAGAAAAAACACATTCAACTTCATTTCATTTATTTGCATACCATAATGTGAACAAAGGTGTTACAAAAGGCTCGTCAATCGTGAGGAAACAGGCATGTCCTAGAACCAACCAAAAATTTGAAGACATGCCACATCTACCAACCCGCACTGGGCCCGTGTGTTGGATTACGACTCACTCCCTCTCACGGAGAGGAGGCCTGTGTCCCAGCAGTGGGAACATTATGGGCTGATTATGTTATGTAAATAGGCTTAAAGCTTAGATACAGTTAGTTAGCTACATGACAGTAAGCAATAATAATCAATACACCGCGGTTATCATTAGCAACATTGATCGATATCTACGTAGCCACGTGCATATTAACATTGTACGCGACCTTGCGATTGCTATCATTGTTCTCCTTCGATCATTATTCACGATTACCTGCAGACTTCTTACAACAAATCCCAACACTGCCTTTATATAATTATAAATACCGTTGAACAAACCCTTCTCCCAAAAAAAGGGTTGTCGCAACATAAAAATATACAGAACACAACGAAAACAAACATCTTACGACCAGCTGATCTCAACGACCACTAACATGTCTATAAAACGTTTTCAACACAAAACGTATCGCTAAACTGCTGAATACGACAATTGCCCATTATTAACACAACAAAATAACTTTTAATTCCCAACAATAAAGTTCAAATTGGAACGAAACATAAAGGGCAATGATAATAACAACAGGGCAAAGAAAGGCCAGTTTAAAATGAGCTTCCACCCTCTTTTCTTGACTCGAAATTTGGACGTATTAAGGGGGATGGATAATAGTTGTAGAGGCCATCTGAAACTGGTCGATTTATTGAGTTGCGTCGGAAAGTTTTGTAGATATTGAAACGAATAGCGCCACCTGTTGAGCTCGGTTTGCAACTTCGTTAATGGCGGCTCTATTGGGCCAATGATGTCTGTGTTAGATTGTTGTTAAAGTACTCAAATTATATGTGTTTATGGGGGATAAAGCCTTCCGCGCTCTGGGGCGTTATGCTACGTGTAACAGGTGATAATGATTCGGTTGTTGAGTGGTTTAATATTGCACCATGTGGTTTGGGACAGATTTGGTTTTGAATTCATATTTGGTGTAGTTTAGTGGCATGCGATCGGAGAAATCACGTCCTACATTGGACCACTGGAGGGTTAGGCTGAAGATGATGATGATGATTGTAGCGATGGTGGGAGAGAAATGCGTTCAAATCAATGGAATCTAACAGAATATAAAAAATTGAGGTCGTATAAAAGGGGATGTAGTCGTCTGATTGCTGATTGATTGTTTATTTATTTATTTTATTATTTACTTGCTGACACCCGCGACTTTCTCTGCGATCTAGAGTGAAAAGTAGCATATGTCCTTCTCCAGGTCATGGTCAACCCATGTGTCAAATTTTATCCAAATCCGTTCAGCCGTTTTAGCGTGAAAGCGTAACAAACAAACTTAGGTACTTTCTTTTTTTGTTTTCGGGGAGAAACCTTCAAAAGGCACCCGACCTCTGGGGAGGGAGGTCGGGGAGTGTGGGATTCTGTGAAAGGAGAAATGAAAAAGAAATGTAGACATAGTGTGTCAGAACAAGAAGAGAAAGATATGATTTGTGACGTCTTAAACTAAAATATTACACCTACATTAGATCCGCCAACCCGCTCTGGGCCCGCGTGTTGGATTATGGCTCACTCCCTCTCACAAAGAGGAGGCCTGTGTCCCAGCAGTGGGAACATTATAGGCTGATTATGTATGTACAATGATTATAGAATTTCACCAAAAATCAGTTAGATAAATTGATTCAGAGTTTGAGATGAAAATCCTGCAATATATTCGTAGAGATAACAAACTTGTGTTTTAGTAATAAAATAACCGCTTTTGATTGACTATTCCAAAAAGTGAAAAGTTTTCATGGAAGTCCTTAGAGATATACCCTTTGTCTAGTTCGAGAGATATAACGACTTTGAGTATATGCTCAACCAAAAGTCAGTACCTACTCGATGTTACTTTATCTATCCACAACCCACTGAACTACGTAGTATAATCTAATCAGCCTATAATGTTCCCACTGCCGGGACACAGGCTTCCTTAATCCTTTCTTCGAGAGGAAGTGGGCTGTAATCTACCACGCGGGCCCAGTGCGGGTTGGTAGATAGATATCATATATCTTCGAATTTTTGGTTTTAGAACATGCCGGTTTCCTTACGATGTTTTCCTTCACCGTTTTGAGAGCAGTGGTGGTTAAAATAATTTACACATTGTAAAGCGCCTGTCTAGGTTCGAACTCACGATCTACAACTCGTAAGTCGGGTCCGTTACCACTGGGACACTATTGCTCGAACTCTGAACTACGTCCCATTTTCAAATGGCTAATTTTAAGGAAAACGAGTCGATTTTCCTTCTAGGAGCCGTAATAACCACTTACGCGACTCTGACGTGGACAATTACAGTCCGACTTAGTAACATACCTAATTAATCTCGTGACGTCACGGTCGTTATGCTATGTCAGTGATTCAGTATTATAAGTTACGTAAACAATTAGTATTGGAAAACACGGACCAAACGGATAACGGAGAACGGAATAAACGGATGCAATTGGCCGTGAAAGATGAGGATATTTTTGAACAAGTTGAGCATCCATACTTGTTTTTAGTTACTGTTAGCCTGCATCATGCCACAGCTGGGCAAAGGCCTCTCCCCATGACTTCCAGCTCTTCCGATCCAGGGCTAAAGTAGACTACAGGTGCCGTATTATGACCGTTGAGTGCCATCATGATTCTAGTGTAAGAGAGGGACGAAGCTATACATGACCGATAGCACCATCTCTTTTTCGGACTGGAATCATGATGGCATTAAAACTTCGTATTACGGCCCTTGGTCGTTTGTTTTCTCCAGCTCGTCCCGCCATCTTCTACAGGGTCTGCCGTGATGCCTTATAGCTGTGTCAGGGCTCCAAGTAGTCGTTATTTTGGCCTAAAGCTCATTGGGCACACCGCAGACGTGTCCAGGCCAGTCCCACTTCAGGTTAGCGGCTATAGAAATTGCAATCTTTGTTTGTTAAAAAAATTCCCACTCGCAGCTCTTTTTGCTGTTGTCCATCTATAAAATTCTTAAATTCATTGACAGACAACACACAACCTTAACAGCTGGGTCTAGAAACATTACATTTTGCACAAGCGTTCCTTTTCTGACGGAGAAAAACATTTAGGAACGATTTTTGAAAAGTCATCCCCCTAAATGGTTTTTAGGTTTATGCGTATCTTTATATTTATAATATTTATTCCTCAATTTTCATGATTGCACCTACCACTGTTTGTCTCTGCATCACCCAAAGGTTGACTGGTAGAAAATGCCTATGGCATTAAGTCCGCCTCTGTACATTTATGTGCTTGAAGAATGAAGTAAATCAATAAATGGGTTAAATATGATCTTATTTCTTATTTCTGCAAGTAGGTTTGTACTAACACTTTTACACGTCAATCGTATTTAAGAACTAGATGAGGCCGGCGTTTCCTATCTGACTACTCTGACAAGAAAGGCGGAAACAAACTCAGAGGTCGGTCTCTTTTAAAGTCCAGACATAATCTTGTTCAGATCATGTGAAGACCATGCAACCACGACCACGACGACCACCACGACGACCACCACGACGACCATGACGACCATGTATGTGTGTGATATAGATTGGTGTCTGAAATGGTCTTTTAAGGAAAGACCCAGACATTTGAGTGGACCAGTCAGTGCAATCATGCAAGTTTGTATGGAACTTCGTCATTTTTGCCGTTGGGAAATCCCATCAGACATACCGCTCGTTATTAAGGGGACTACATGACCTAAAGCGCGGTCACTGTCGGACTGCATAGAAAAGAAAGAGAAGCGCGATGACACAACGCTAGTAATTTATTGCAAAATATGAAGCAATTATCTATTTACAAAAAATCTATTGTTTGGACTAAAAAATTAAAACACTAGTGCTTTGGTATGTTGCTTGTAGAATAATCTGACAAAAAATCATAATTAGTATGGTTTTTATTGTAAAAAGAAAGTTTTTAGAGGTATCTTCATGATATTTTTCTAAAGTATCAAATTAGTTCTATTATGTTTTCAACACACTACCTACCTAGCATTATATATACTGAAGAATATCATATATTTCACTGATTTTGTTTACTGTAGTCAATTATATACTTTTAGTCATTATAAAACTTGCGTTTTTTGCGTTTAGGTATGAATGAATGAATGAATGAATTGCACCGATCCCAGCGTGGTTAAACCAGACTCGATTAATCGAATGAACCCCAAGATTCGCACTAGCTCCTGTAGCCTCATAGTTAATACTTAATAATAATAATATGTATTTTCTCGAATCCGTTGATTTAGCATTTTAAATTAAGAATGAGTAACGTGGGCCTATAATGTTCCCACTGCTGGGACACAGGCCTCCACTGTGGGAGAGAGTGGCAATGTAGACTTAAGGCGACTACACGACCTAAAGCGCGGTCACTGTCGGACTGCATAGAAAAGAAAGAGAAGCGCGATGACACAACCGTGGTAATTTATTGCAAATATGAAGCAATTATCTATTTACAAAAACTCTCAAACACCAAACAAATAAAAACCGTATACTAAAATTCGGGGAATTAAATTGTCTTTTAGATGGTGAAAGTTTTATGAAAATACACCCGATAGTGTTTGCGTGATTATCGTTTTTATGTCCGCGGTAGACATTACTTTACAAAATAATTACACTATGTTAAAAAAATATAATTGCAAATATTCACATATCAAATTACGAAGCAAATGGTCTAGTATAACATTTATTTTTTTCAAAGAAATTAGTCCGGTCGATTAGACGTGATGTTGAATTTAAAATCATTAGAAGTCGTATATCTGCGCGAGCGTTTACACCGTACGGCATTTCATACAAACTTTCAAGCCCTTGTTTTTCGATGTTTAAATGTTTTTATATACATACATACATACATAATCAGCCTATAATGTTCCCACTGCTGGGACACAGGCCTCCTCTCAGTGAGAGGGAGTGGGCCTTAATCCACCACGCGGGCCCAGTGCGGGTTGGCAGATGTCATGTTTTTATATATTTTTTTATATTCTAATATTTAAAAATATAATTTATATGTACATAATGAAATAAAGGAAATAATAATAATATTCCACAACTATCATACAACGCCATCTAGTCCCAAGCTAAGCAGAGCTTGTGTTGTGTTAGGTCCTGTAATCCTCTTAACAACTTTTTGAGATTTGAACTAAAGGTTTATATCGTGATACAGCTAGGTACGAGGAAGAGCCATGCATACTGCTGATCTTAAACATTCTGTCAGAATTTTCTGCAAATCAGCGACCAACACTGATCAACATAACAGTATCATCTACCGAACACCCAACAAATGAAATTAGCGATTGGTAATCGATTACAATAACAAAAGGTGCACCTACTGACTTGATACTCGGCTCACATAACAAGCGGTATCGAATCAATAGCCTGCTCGAGTCATTCCGAGTCAAACGATCGACTCGAAATTAGAGCGCGCGAACGTGCGTTCCTTTGAGCACCATTTGCGACAGAAAGCAACGCTAGCAAAGGGGAGCTTATTACTAGAGGTGCGACGCGTCGGCCCAGGGGACGACGAAGATTCTAGAATCCAGTGTGTTCAAGAACGGACTTGTAAATATTTTCTCGAATCCGTTGATTTAGCATTTTAAATTGAGATTGAGTAACTTGGGCAATGTAGACTTAAGAGCGTTTACGACGTACGGCATTTCATACAAACTTTCAAGCCCTTGTTTTTCGAAATGAAAGAACCGATTTTAATGAAACTTCGTGCGCATAAGCAGGATACAAAGGTCTAAAAAGTTAGTTAAGAACATTTTCGAAAAACAGTGTTACAGCCAAATTAGACCGATTTTAAATTTTCCATAGAAACAGAGATTTCCAGTTATCTTTTTTCAATAAGATATTTCGAAAATGTTCTTTAGACCTTTGTATCCTGCTTATGCGTATGAAGTTTAATTGAAATCGGTTCATTCATTTCGAAAAAAAAGGGCTTGAAAGTTTGTATGAAATACCGTACGTCGTAAACGCTCTTAATAGCATTTTGTTAAGTTCTTTTATCATTCTTGTTATTTTATCCATGTGTAATATTTACAGATTTATCATAAGCATCTTAGGGCTAATATTTAGAATTTCCCTAAAAGTGGGTTTTTCAAATCGTCCAAATTGAAATCTGTGATTTTGAAAGATCATACTAACGTTTCAATTCATATTGATATGTTCCTAACACCACTTCATACACATTGCGCAATCTTCGGCCCAAAAAAGTCGTCTTCGGCCTCGGCGAAAAATCCTGGCAAAGCGCCTCTCTACTTATTACGCTCTGAGGCGCTTTATGGCGGCTGGACTCGGGTCAGCTCGGGTTTTTTGTCGTGGCACGTAGCCACCCCCACCCCGTGCCACCCCCGCGAGTATCACGCGCGACTCCAGATACGGGGGGTAGCTATGACCGCGTGTTGGGTAGCGTCGCCGTTCAGATGTTTTTTTGGTGTGTATAGAAAGTTCTAGGTTTTGCAGTGCTTTTTATATCAGCACAACATTTATTATGACTACTCGGTTATATTACGAGTTTTGTTCCTCAAAATCTTGCAGTTTTGCCGTGATTGCATAATCTGCATGGTCAGCTCAGCCTATTATGTTCCCACTGCTGGGACAACAGGCCTCCTCTCTGTGAGAGAGAGTGGCCGTGATTGCGAGGACTTTAATGTTATGATTCATGAAGACTTGAAACAGATATACATCTCTGGATAGCGATGTAGGTATCATGTCTTGATTCATCATACACAGTACAGAAGGCAGACACTAAGGTGTCACGGTTAAGTTGTTTTTCTAAACTTTAATTTCTTCTGAACAAAGACTCACACACCCACCGAACAGCGACGCTACCTTGCTCCCTGATCCGCAAGTATCGCCTTCATTGTAATACCGCGCCCGAGGCCGCGTCGCGTTGCCATAACAACCATCGCGAGAGCTCACCGCACCCCTCCCACCCCCGTGCCGCCCCCGCCGACCACCCTGCTCTACCTGCTCTCATTAATATGTACCCAGCCGGACACAGCGGATCACTTCAACTCGTATATATCGACAAATGAAAATTTTATTAAAAGCGCCGGAGGTGTTTCTTACTTTCGCATAGCGAGGGGCTCTACGGGCCGCTGAAACTGCTGGTTTCCCTGAATTTACATACCGAACCGAGTTCTTTGTCGGAGTTGTACCTACGTATATTTTGCTGGAGGATTCTTTTCTCTCAGTCAGTTTTATAGGTGACTCACCCGTGGCTTTGCTCGCGCGTAAAGTTTATCGTTTTCTGGAATTAAGCGTACCCAAATTCTGGGCCGAATCCATTTAGATTGCCATCGACACGCTAAGAAGAAGAATAAGAATGTACCCGATGTCATTTTCCGCCACTTTTACTCTTAGTCAACTTTCATTACTAACGATGTACAGACGCCAGCACACCAAGCTACCCGAAACTGTCAAGTTTTCCTAATCAACTTTGAACCTTATGTTTTAGCGATAAAGTTGAAAATCTATTAAAGAAATTTGACAGATTGTAGTAGCTTGATGTGCTGGCGTCTGTGCATGTAGTACTTAATTGTTTACGAGACTGTGTCGTGGATCTAGTGGTTGCAAGCGGGTCTCCTGAACGTAGGGTCTTGGGTTTGATCCTCGGAACGGCTAATATGCCATGTTAGATCATTTCTGAAACTCTGAAAAATCTAGTGCAAATGTTAACAGCGCGCGTGTATACTTTTTTTACCCGTGTGTGACAGCAACTCCAGTGTAATATTTTTTCAGACAAGTAGCCATTATACCTATCAGTTCGTTTATTAGCCGTAATGATCTAGAACTCGTTGAAAAGCGACGAATCGAGATGTTTATCGCTTTGCGCAATTTATGTGAGACATTCGTGAGAAGCGAGTTAGTCGCTAACGGTACGCCGAACTATGTGCCGTCTGTCAGCGGTCGGTCCAACAGTATTGCCATAGTTAAACTTGACTGTAGTACTGTCCACAAAACAGATACCTAGAGTTATTCAAAGATCTTTTGGCTCGTGACTAAAATCGGAACTAATGCCGCCATCTTGTTTTGTCAATACAATTTCACAAATGTTTACCAATAAACCCCCCTGTCAATGTCAGTCAAACGTCAAAAGATCCTTGTAGAACTGTTAGGGTAATTATATGCAAAAGATGCCTTACTGCGATACCTCGCGGTCGCGGTTTAGCTCGCTATTGTACAGACGCCAGCACATCAACCTACCCGAAACTGTCACATTTTCCCAATCAACTTTAAACCTTATGCTTTAGTGATAAAGTTGAAAATCTATTAAAGAAATTTGACAGATTGTAGTAGGTTGATGTGCTGGCGGCTGTACCTTGATGTCACCTCCATGTAAAACAAAATGCATGCTAATAGACAAGCACGCAAATGCCAATGTGATACATCGCGGGCTGCTTGTGGGTTTACCTCGATGCATGTGTATGATGCATTTGTTTTACATGGAGGTGACATCGAGGTAGCGAGATAATCCGCGACCGCGAGGTATCTTTTACATGTAATGCCCTAACATTGCTGCTAGAATATTTTGGCACTTGACTCCCCTTACCCTTTTTTTTATCGTGTGGAAATCCTCATGGATGTCCACCACCCTAAGGTGGGTGGAGGGGTCTGTCAGACTCTTACTGACTAAAACCACACGGTGTCCTGCTGCTACCTTTAGCCGAGGTGCTGGAGTGCTTGCGCATTTCGTCACGCTCGGCCAGGTGTTGGTCCGCATGAATCCATGCGAACCCCGTTACCCTCAGCGGCCGCAAACGGCTATCATTAAGTACACGAAAGCTATCCACTATTAATTCATGTTGTGCTTGTTTTAGCTGTTCAAGTCCTTAAAAATGACACTCCCTTCCGCTCCACCCAGAGCGGGAGGGGTCATTTGATGATTTCCCATCCATATAAAAAAGTCCTTAAGATTGCTCTTTTGACGGTAAACTTATTACACTTAGGTACAATACCTAGTGGAAAGATGGTTATTTCTTGCATGCCCTTTTTTGTTGACTGTACCATAGATAATTTTGAGTCTACGACTAAATCGTTGTCCTGGTCATTAGCAGACACTGGTATCAGGAGCTGCTGTCTGTACCTACTTGCGTTACGTGTGTGTCCTGACGGGCCTCCTGAGTTAATAAGTTCCCCTCTTCTTCCTCAATAGAAGCGCCATGTTAACTTTAGCGCAATACGACAAGTGTACCTACCTAAAAACCGGCCAAGTACAAGTAGGACTCTAGGTACCATAAGTAAAAAAAAACACGTTTCTTGTATAAATTAATTAGCAACGCCCCCGCGGTTTCACCCGCATAAGTTTCGATCCCGTGGGAATATCGGGATAAAAACGATCTTATGTCCTTTCCCGGGACTTCATCTAAATCGGTTCAGCGGTTTAAGCTTAAAGAGGTAACAGACAGACACACTATCGCATTTATAATATTAGTATGGATATGGATTACCTAATTTTTTACTTTCTTTATTTTATTATTTGTTGTTATATTCACATTCTGTCAAATTTCAACTGTGTATCTATTATTGTTCATGAGATACAGCCCGCTGAAAGACAGACGGATGGACGGACAGCAGGGGCTTAGTAATAATAGGGTTCCGTTGGCACCCTTTGGGTACGTGGGTTTGGGTTTGGGTGGGTGGGTTAACAGCCAGTTTATTCTGTAAAAATATCACCGTTAAAACTTAGGTGAAGTGAACTTGAAGAGAACTTTCATCACCTATAATAGCACTACAGTTCTGGACTTAGGCCAAGCCAAGATTTACCCCAAACATCGATCTTCTATCTTTCGAAACCAATTCTTTGAACCAACAACCTCCTTCCCCGTCCTTCCAATAAAACCAGCTTCGATAGCATCTTGCTACCAATTCTTGTGCGGCACAGCCGGCGTAGAGGGAATTAGCGATCCTCCGTGAGGACTAATGGAGGGCCGGAGGACGTCGGCGCGCTATAAACTGGAAGGTTTATGTGTACGTGCCGCCCCGAGCTGGGGAAACGAGATTATTACTAGAATAGGAATTGGTAGGTTCAAGTTATTGTGCTTTTTCTGGGTTTAATTTGAACGTGTTTGGTTGGTTATTGGGAGTTTTATTGGCAGTGGCGTGCATTGGTTTTCAGAATAGGTAGGCACTAGGCCGGGTCTAGTCTAGGCAGACGCGGTCACTGATCAGAAAAAAAACGTGTGGTCGGGGGACCCCCGGCAGGAACTAAGTTCAAAATGAAAATCATTTAGTGAGTTTTTTAATTGTGGGGCACACATTAAAATGTAATTGACAGGCTTATGTTGATATATCGACGTAGGCACTGCTTATATGCCTATATGCAATGCACGCCACTGTTTATTGGTTGGATGAAAATTGTGCAAGAGTGTTTTTTTTATTAGCCTATATTGTGTCCCACTGCTGGGCATAGCTTAAGAATAGCATAATCAGCCTATAATTTCCCATTGCTGGGACACAGGCTTCCTCTCATCGAGAGGGAGTGGGCTGTAATCAACCACGCGGTCCCAGTACGGGTTGGTAGATGTCACAATGTCTTTAAATTTTTGGTTCTAAGATATACCGGTTTCCTCACGATGCTTTCCTTCACCGTTTTGAGAGCAGCAGTGATGAAATAATTTACATAAAGTAAAGCGCCTGCCTGGGCTCGAACCCACGACCTACAACTCGTAAGTCGGGGCCGTTCCTACTGGGCCACCATATGACCATATTCATATTCTTTATTGTAAAGGCGAGAGGCCTTTTCTTTTTCCTTCCAAACTTCTCTGTCTTGTTGCGATCTCTGGCCATGTTTGCCTGCAATCGTTATCAGATTAGATTAAGAGTGGATTAATTTAACATAATATTTGGATGGATTTCCGTGTCACCTGACTCCCAGGTATACCTTTTGTATTATGAAAACCACGAATCTAAGTAAGTAGAGTGTCATTTAAATGCATGAGATGATCATGTATTGTCAGTGAAACTAACGATTAGCACTATTCTTGATATTTATGCATTCTTTAGAATACATTAAATCCATACCTATCTATAGAAACTTCAAAACTGAAAATTAAAAAAAAGTGAAACTCGAATTTTTCAAAAAGGGCACCGTTGATGTCTTTTACAAAAGAAAACTGAGCGGTTCTATGGTGTATAGAAGTTTATAGTACTTATTTAACATTTTTTTTTGCTGACAGAATATGAGAAGTTCTCGTAGCCTTTACAGTACAGGAGTCTTGAGTACTTGATTCAGATACCGGTAATCAGCTGCATCCGGTTAGACTGGAAGCCGACCCCAAAAATTGTTGGGAAAAGGCTAGGCAGATGATGACGTGTTTAGAAGCTTATTTAAATCTTGGCAATAATCAAAAATTTTCTATACCTAATAAAATCTCGAACTGCATTCTGCAATCATCGATAACTTTACCTTCTAAATAACAAACATTAGCCAACACATCAGAACCAGAAACCCGCGGCACAAGAAGCGAACATTCTAAAGCTAAGCGCGTAAAGTGGTCGGCCACACATGGTGCTTTGTACCGGCGCGGCGCATACGTCGGCGCGTCATCACTAAGGGCTTGTACACAAAACTGCGATGCGACATTGCATCGTAAAAATTACATATATACCAAAAATGTTTCCAACAAAAAGTTCGCATCGCGCCGATTCGCAATATTGTGTGCTCGGTTTCTGAATTCAAACAATACACTTGTTTGAATTCAGAAACCGAGCCATTGCTTTCAGCAAGCCTCCTAAAAAGTAAACTAATTTGAAAGAAGAATGTCCGCGATTTAATATGGAGACGGATCTGAAGGCCAATTCCCGTATTTAAAAAAAACGTTCAAAATCAAGTCGCAATCTCATCTCGGCGAGAGTCAATGTCAAAAGTGTAAGTAAATTAGAGGTATTTTTGACAGATTGAGGCTTAGAACTTCTACGGGATTTGCCCCTCTGATTCTACATATATCATTATAATCTAACTACACAAGTCTGACTTTTTCTAGTTTCTGATTCAGTAACTAATTCAGTGCAGTATGTTTAGAAGCTTTTTAAATATGGTCACTTCCTAAAAATAGGATTAAATTCAGTCAAGTCATCAAGTGGAATAGTCCCTTTATACCGGCGCATACATCGGTGCGTCGTCGCTTCGCGCATGTGCGGAAGAGCGTGCCGCATCTGGCAGCATGCGCGCGCGCCGTTGCGCCGCGTGAAAGCGCCGAGCTATGGCTTACATGCCGCCGAGGATATTGTATGATGCGGGTGTACTGTTTGGAAATTATAAGTGGTGGAAGTCAAGTGCTAAAGTGAGGAAGGAAGACAAGACGTGGATTGTTGAAAAATTCCGGACATTTTTAAGCTGACTTCTTTAGGAAGACTTAATGTTAACAAGTGAACCTGCTTACTGTGTATTACCTGGACAGTAAATATTTTTCTTTTTCTTCTTTTTCCTTTAGGATTACATTGCAACTTAATCGTATTAATGAAATTTTTGAAGTGAAAACTTGTTTAGGCGCGGAAGACGCCCGCGGTAACATAGACTTTAAATACTGTGCACAAGATTTAATATCGTCTAAAGATCGTAAAATCCGTTCCGATCCGATGCGATGCGAGCCGTTTAGTGGAAATCATCCTTTACATAGACATAAGTATTCTTTAAACGTACTAGAGTATTTTGCCAATAGTAAGTGTAAATCCCGGAGGAGTGAGCTTACTCTCTGTTACTTTCCCCATATTAAATGGCCTCGGCACAGATAAGATGCTAAAACTTATGTTCTATGGCTTCAGAATATTGTGGCCGACATAAATGACATAATTAAGAAATGAGAGAAATGAGGCTAGTCCTGTATGCCACAGTTGCATTGGGACCGGAACCATGTGACGATAAAATTTGTAGAATCGAGCATGCTTTTATCTCCATAGTTGTAGACGAAAATATGCTATGATTGGACTCTTTATGGGTCAACTAGCTGCGCCCCGCGGATTTACCCGCATTAGAGTCGATCCCGTGGGAATATCAGGATAAAACGTAGCCTATATGTTAATTCAGGGTGTCAGCTACCTCCATACAATATTTTATCAAAATTGGTCCAGCTGTTTGAGCGTGAAGAACAAACATATAAACACACACACACTCACAAACTTTCGCCTTTATAATGTTAGTGTGATTTAAAAAAGGTTGCAAAACAACAGTAGTCCAATTCTTTCAAGAAAATAAAACGTAACACTCACGTGCCACACCCAAACACGTGTACCTATGTAACAATATTGTATAAATTAAACGTTTACCGCCGCAGACGCAGTTGCATAACAACTTATGAATAAGGGGTAGCCAGCGAAACGCATCCGTAATACTAATCCTGAGTCGTGAGGAGATGAGCGATGCGTGGCGCATGTTAAAGCGAACGGCTACTAATTGTGGACGTTGAAATTTCTCTTTAGTACCTACTCAGAATCCTGTGTTAGATCCCAGAGATATCATTGACCGAATACCTAGAATAATAATAAGTTTATTTATTGAAGTGAAAATTTCTTTAGCGGCGTTGTACACTTTTTTTGTAATGGGTAAAAAATGTTAAGCTCGCGTCAGGACACGTGACCTGATCGAAAATTCGTAAGACGGATGGAGAGTAGACAGCCGGCGCGGCGTAGGAGAGGAAGTATCCCCCTCTCTTTCTACGGCGCGGCGAAAATGTATGCCTGCTGTTTCGTTTAGGCGGCGCAGGGCGCTTGCACGAATGTTCGTTTGTGTTTATGTTACAGCGTGGCACGCGCATCCATGGATGGTGACAGCTGATGGCTCGACCGTCTGTGTAGTGGCCACACTGCTGTGTATTCGTAAAATTCGTGTATATAGAGTGTTTAAAATATGGAAATTGAACAAAGTGCATCTATTAATGAAAAAAGTGACGAAGAAATAGCGAAAGAAAATGAGTTATATTAATTCAATTAATAGTTGATTTACTTCAACGTTAATATTCAAGTTTTCACTTCTGCTGGCACTCCCGGAGTGCAACCCGTCTTTATTTTCTCTCACAATGGTTTTGTAGCACTTAACAGTTTTGAACTACCTATATAAATTCACTCTATGGTCTGTTCCCAAAATATCTGATGAAAACGTAAACACATTGTCTCAGAGAAGTAAGCTGTCAAGTGTCAATCCTTAGCATCAGTTAGAATGACAGCTCACTTAAATCTCACTTTACCTAAGTTTTCATGGTGCGATTTTTACGGAATAGACCGGTAGAAATAGTAGATTGTTATGCAAGGGTCGAAAGGAATCAATTCCTATACGAGGCATTTAGATGCCCGAGCGCAGCGAGGGCGGCTATAGCCCGAGTAGGAATTGATGACTTTTACCCGTGTTAAACACTCTACTTTTCATTTCGAATATAAGGAAAGTAAAAAGTAGTTTTTCTAAAATTTTTATTGATAACAATAACATGCAGTTTTTAAATTTCGTTACAGCTTACAGGGTTAGTATCCCGCCAAATAATACTATTGTCTTTTTTATTTTAAATATGGAACACACCGCGTCATGGGCTGTCCCGCTTAATAGGTTTTTTTTTTAATTCTCACTGGCTGTTTATACACTCACAAGACTGCAGCATTTTTCTTAATTTATGTAAAAAATTTCGTAGCTGACTACAGTTCTATTTTTAAAATTCATTCCCACCCTAAAGAGGGAAGTAATTACTATGAGTCTTTCCCGCCCTGTGGTGGGAAGCAGCGTCTTCCACCCGCTATTTGGATCAAACAAACACTACTTTCCGAGTATGAGAAATGAAAACGTACTTACTTGTGGGTGTCAATTTGGATTGCCACTCGCAAAGTGAGTGCTTCGATTTGATTATTTAAATTTTTACCTAGCATCGTGAACTATACGAAGTTTCTTTATGCGGATCGTACGGTTCACTAGTCTAATAAGGCGAAATGTTATAGTGTCCAACTTAATACATGCAATCCACTTTGTTAGTGAAATTCTGGCACGGTTTGTGATACTGGATCCAGCAGCCAGTAAAAAGGATTTTTTGTTTCAGTTCAAATTAATTATACCGTGCACTACTGGACACTTGGCCATATTATATACTAGGTGTTGCCCGCGACATCGTCTGCGTAAATACTAATTAATATCCAGGACGAAAACTAGCCTATGTCCTTCTCCAGGTCCCAGGCTATCTCTCAACTCACATAACGATCAGTCAGTGGTTTAGGAGTGAAATGTTAACATACATACCCTTTACTTTCTTTAGAATATTAGTATGTATGTAGTCTGGGATAGTGCCACTTTTTCAAGCAGATTATGGAAAGGAAAATGCGTTTATTGGCATTACAGCAAAATAAATACACCTTAAAACTATTAAACAAAACAAAGATTATAATGCTAAAAGGGCCTCAGCTCAGCATATTGTCAGATGAGCTGTAACACACGAGTGCCATGTTGTATATGGGGTGTGTATAGTAAACTAGCTTCTGCCGGCGACTTCGTCCGCGTGTAATTTCTTGTTCCCCTGACCCACCCTGTCGCATCGCATCGCATCGTCTGCGCGCGCATTTACCTACTTTGTTTTCGCTTAGTGTTCTTTCGACAATTTTTCCTTTTTGCTCCTATCTTAGGGGTCCTAGCGTGATGTTAAATATCCTATAGCCTTCCTCAAGAATTGGGCTATCACATGCAATTTTTTTTTTTCAAATCCGACTGGTATATCCGGAGATTAGCGCGTGCAAACAAACTCTTCAGCCTTATTATTAGTATAGAAGTATAGATGAGTTATACAACGTGTTTTTTTTTATATCCCATAACTCTAGGGGGTCATTGTACTCATCATTATGAATAACTTTTACTATGGGACCAAATCTGAAATCGCGAAAAAAAATCAGCTGTTCCCTACATTTTGACGAGTTATGCGAACATAAATGTAGGGAACAGCTGATTCTTTTTTTGCGATTTCAGGTTTGACCCCATAGTAAAAGTTGTTCATAATGATGAGTACAATGACCCCCTAGAGTTATGGGATATAAAAAAAAACACCTTGTATACAGAGTGAATTTTTCAAGTGGGCGTGGATGGCCAAATCCTAAACTATGAGGAATAGCGAAAAGTACTCAAAGGAGTCGCGGGCTCGATTTTGATAAAAACTAAAATTGCGTCATTGGATTTTTGAAAAATCAATATTTCTAGCCAGGAATCGAACCTGTTGATTTTGAAAAAAAAAAAACACACGCTGTATTATTATACCATTCGATAGTGTCCCTAATAAGGATCAAATTCTGGGAAGTAATGACATACGGCAAACTTAAGGAAAATGTTGAATTTTAATAAACTGCTTCTTTTTTCATACCTTGTTCGAAATGATGCTCAATATTTTTACACCCGAAACACTCGTAGCGCAGTCACCTTCACAAAATTATGTTCTAAATTCAAATTTTTAATTGCAGTACAATCCTTGAGACGTCGAATCCAGCTATGTATTCAAAAACAATTGTCATAATTTTGAACAATTAATCAGTTAAGGTTTAATAGGTAGGTAGCATAAGAAAATAAAAAAGTATTTTGATAAAAATGAGCTCTTTCCTTTAGTTTGCCGTATGTCATTACTTCCCAGAATTTGATCCTTATTAGGGACACTATCGAATGGTATAATAATACAGCGTGTGTTTTTTTTTTTTCAAAATCAACAGGTTCGATTCCTGGCCAGAAATATTGATTTTTCAAAAATCCAATGATGCAGTTTTAGTTTTCATCAAAATCGAGCCCGCGACTCCTTTGAGTACTTTTCGCTATTCCTCATAGTTTCGGATTTGGCCATCCACGCCCACTTGAAAAATTCACTCTGTATACAAGGTGTTTTTTTTTATATCCCATAACTCTAGGGGGTCATTGTACTCATCATTATGAATAACTTTTACTATGGGACCAAATCTGAAATCGCGAAAAAAAATCAGCTGTTCCCTACATTTTGACGAGTTATGCGAACATAAATGTAGGGAACAGCTGATTCTTTTTTTGCGATTTCAGGTTTGACCCCATAGTAAAAGTTGTTCATAATGATGAGTACAATGACCCCCTAGAGTTATGGGATATAAAAAAAAACACCTTGTATACAGAGTGAATTTTTCAAGTGGGCGTGGATGGCCAAATCCGAAACTATGAGGAATAGCGAAAAGTACTCAAAGGAGTCGCGGGCTCGATTTTGATGAAAACTAAAACTGCATCATTGGATTTTTGAAAAATCAATATTTCTGGCCAGGAATCGAACCTGTTGATTTTGAAAAAAAAAAAACACACGCTGTATTATTATACCATTCGATAGTGTCCCTAATAAGGATCAAATTCTGGGAAGTAATGACATACGGCAAACTAAAGGAAAGAGCTCATTTTTATCAAAATACTTTTTTATTTTCTTATGCTACCTACCTATTAAACCTTAACTGATTAATTGTTCAAAATTATGACAATTGTTTTTGAATACATAGCTGGATTCGACGTCTCAAGGATTGTACTGCAATTAAAAATTTGAATTTAGAACATAATTTTGTGAAGGTGACTGCGCTACGAGTGTTTCGGGTGTAAAAATATTGAGCATCATTTCGAACAAGGTATGAAAAAAGAAGCAGTTTATTAAAATTCAACATTTTCCTTAAGTTTGCCGTATGTCATTACTTCCCAGAATTTGATCCTTATTAGGGACACTATCGAATGGTGTAATAATACAGTGTGTGTTTTTTTTTTCAAAATCAACAGGTTCGATTCCTGGCTAGAAATATTGATTTTTCAAAAATCCAATGACGCAATTTTAGTTTTTATCAAAATCGAGCCCGCGACTCCTTTGAGTACTTTTCGCTATTCCTCATAGTTTAGAATTTGGCCATCCACGCCCACTTGGAAAATTCATCCTGTATACGAGTCCTTACGTCTTGTAAGTATCATAAAATAGTACACAATTGGATGCTGCGGACTGTGGTTTTGGCTGTTGACTTGGTTTCCCAACATAATTAAAGACAATCTCTTCGAGGACTGCAACGATATATCTAGCTGTAAAGAGCTAGCAGCTTAGTCGCAATTAAAATAAATCTTGCTAATTAAAATTGGTGAATTTAGTCGATTGATTCTGTTTCAACATCTCTTAGACTCTTTAGCTCACAGATTTTAATAATTATGTAAACCCAAACATAAAAAAGGTCAAACAGCTACTTAATCATATCATTAGCAAGCCTATAGCAGTCCACTTATGGATGGTGGTCTAAGGCCGATCACTCACTACAACGCGCCACGCGACTGGGCGCATGAATCTGAGCCAAATTCCCCGTTGAATGCGTTTTTATTGAATCTGTATGTAAAAAATCACGCGCAGGGGCGCGTTACCTGCGCCCCGTCACGTGGCGCGTTGTAGTGTGTTATCCGCCTAGTAACTGCATGCTACTGAAGTCAATGGTCAGCCACTCTCATAAAAAATACAGTTTATTATTCTTCCAAGGGGTAATCCTTCATAGAATTTCGGGCTAATAAAACAGCGTCATGTACACCCAACCTAACACCCATAAACGCATAGAAAATGGTTTTTGTCTCAAGTTTTTATGCGCGGATAGCGTATGGAGCTCGGCAGGATCACAGGCGCGGTTAACGCCATAAGCGGCGGCTATACACTAAAACTGTTTGCGAATACACCGACTGGCATTTACGATAAACTGCTCGTTTCGTAGCTGACGGCAAAACCTTTCAAACGAGATGCGTGGGGCAACAGGACTGTACAGTTTAAATCAAGAGTTATCGATGATGCTAAGAAACTAAAGATTTTATTAAGATAGATAACTTTGTTTGTTTATTGAAACACAAGCTGCTCGAGGGGATTTCCTGTCAACAAAAATGACGAACTTCTGTAAGTACAAATTTTTATACTTCATTTAAGTAACCCCTTTAGAGGATGGATTTTCAAAAATCATTCCTTAGCTAACCTTCGTTATAGTAGGCAGCTCTTGTGCAAAATTTCAAGCTTCTAGACTGAGAGGTTTAGGCTGTGTGTTGTCTGTCAGTTCATTTAAGATTTTTATTTAGTGGATATTAGTCATGAGACAGGCAGACTTTACGCTAATTAATAATAGTTCTATGGCAGACGTCATCC
Source organism: Amphipoea lucens (assembly GCA_947508005.1). Lineage (NCBI taxonomy): Eukaryota > Metazoa > Arthropoda > Insecta > Lepidoptera > Noctuidae > Amphipoea > Amphipoea lucens. The sequence continues at coordinate 5,500,821 of OX382373.1, read as the reverse complement.
TTTTCTATAACTAATTTACATTCTTTTGAAAACTAGCAGTGTCTTGTGTGTGTGTGTTGTGACCCAAATAGCGTTTTTGGATATCATGATTTTTCTGAAATATGGATTAGTGGCAAAAGCCCAATTTTTTGCAACTTGTTTTGTATTTATGGTCATTTGTTGGTAGTATTCTGTAGTTAGTTACTACAATTGTCATTGTCAGTCAAATTAGGTTTGGTAGGTAGTAGCGAGTGCTCCACGATTGAACTTCTTACATTGTGGTTGCCAGATGGCCAGCCGACATGATTGATAGCTTAATCAAATTCTGTGGTATCTTTTAATCTACATACACTTTTACATTAACATTTACATTTACACTTCATAAGCCTATGTAACTTTACGTCGGGGTCGGACTGATTCTCCTTTTAATACAGGTTTCATAACCTAGCTAAGCGAGGAGAGCTCAGCCACACGATTGTCAATAGTACTTATTTTGTAATCTGTATTATTAACTTTACAAAAAGCAAGTTTTTTGTTCAACACACACAGCTTATAAAAACAAGTCCCTTCCAAATTACTTCTTTAATAGCCATTTTGTCCTGTTAATGACCAGCGATATTTTATTTTAACGGTAAATTTAGAGGTCACGGTCAGGCCCTTGTTTATTTGTATTACTGCATCTCGTTGAAAGTGAGGTTGTTTTCGTCCGACCTTGGACAGAGCCCATAAAACTTTTGTTTCTGAACTCATTAGGTACGCTTCAGTAGTATGCAGTTTCGAACGGGCTATAAAGTGTAAATAGTGCTTTAGATTTTTGTCCTTTTAAGAACAAGGACGGTTTGAGATCATACTTTGCGTGATCCTAAGACTTTTTGAAATTGGAGCTGCGACTTATGTTATGTTCTGCTCGTCTTTGTAAATGAACTTTTACTGCCACGTTAAGAGCTTTATTTTGTAACAGGCTCATTTTATGTGGGTAATGCCTCCGTTTGATTGCCATTCAATGGTCTGTACAGCATGGCCATGATTACAAACCTGTTGCGTATGCAGTCATCTACGAATAGCGAATAATAATAAGCGATTTATCGATACTTCGATATCGATAACGCAAAATCGATTATAGTACCTTGTCTGCTACTCATCCTCGGTCTCTCGGAGACTTTGAGATACCTATACGATATTGTACTAAGTATACATAATATGTACACACACGCCAGTATTCCACGAAACGGTAGACAGAGCTGTAAACTACACCCAGATTTCGCCAATTATGTTTAAGTCCCATGTTCGTGGGGGGCGAGTCTATTGCCATCAACCGGGCACAAATCCAGACTCCGGGCTGCTACTGAGAATTTGATCTTGTAATAATAGGTAGGTAGAGGTACCAAAGACAAAGCGCTCACGAATTCGGTCCCAGTAGGTGCGGGCAAGGCTTGCGACGTAGATTCGGCGGCAATTATTGTCCGTCAGCGAGCGGGGGGTGTTGCGGTGGGGTGTAGGGGGGGCAGCCGGCCCCGGGGGCTAAGATGGCCACCGTAATTAATTGGCGCGACGCGGGGGCCGACCGCGACGCGTCTCGTTCGCAGCGCGGCATTGCGCCCGCGTGTATGGTGGCTAGGTTTTGGAAACTTGGAGGATGTTTTAGAACGTTATTTTGGGTGAAAGCTTAAATGGAGTTGGAAGTCGATAGGTAAGGGATGCTAGGCTAATAGACATGGTATGTATGGATTCGATTGCGTGTGATTGGATTTGTCAATAACGATCTCTCATGGTCGTAGAGCGGTAAGTATAGCTCTGTCAGTGCATTCGTACACGTCACTGCATATAATTAAAGTATTCTTCTTTTTAGCTACGAGTTTGGCGCCATCAGTAGCGTCAGTTCCAATAGAGTATTGAAAATAGGAGTCAACAAAGAAACTGGTACATATTACTATATAAATATCGATGGAATTGCTGCTTTTTGGCAGAACTAGTTTCTGCGAAAATATGTGTCCAAATTATTCAGTACCTAGCACATAGTGTTTAGAAATATGTTACGCAATGAGACTGCAGTCCGCCATTTTCACTGCTAACATTTGAAGATATCTCGTGTCCTTTGGCCCGAGCCGTGGTCACCGCAGCGTCGTCGACCAGCGATCCGACCGTAAACGTCTCACCCACACGCCGCGCGCGCCCGCTCGCCACTCGCCGCTACATACCTACCCACGTAATGTACTGCCGACCGACCAGCTCACCCGGACCCCTCACCATGTTCACACTAACTCCCCAAAACACAGAACCCAACTGCATTAGAGGAACGTGGGAGCTCTACTTATAATGGACTGCCACCAATACCGCACTATACCATAGTTTGTCACATCAAGACCTCTGACCACTTGCACATTCCACTCCTCTGGCGCCTTCGGCTCTTCGATCTGCGGGGGGTGGGGTAGCTCTCACAGTCCTGGCCAGCAGCTCATACAAATTGCATGGGTGTGAGTGAGTAACGTTAGTGCTCGGACCTCGGTTCGCTTAAGCGTAAATTCTGTTGCGTAAGTCGGAAAAGACGTCTGGTTTTCGAGATAGGGACGAGGGGAAAGTTATTGGAAGAATAGTTCGGTGAAACGAGATAATAGAATATATTATTCAGTTAGCAGGTCATTAGTATTCAGTATTTTTCTCGCTTTAATTCGAGGAAGAGAGTTCGAAGGAAGATTTTCCCGCGTAACCTGTTACTTCAGGAAAGATGACCATGGCCAACGTACTGACAACATGTTTATAATTATACTAGCTGACCCGGTGAATTTCGTACCGCCTCAGAATATCAATAAGAACGAATGTACCTACTTACGAGAAAATAAATCCAACTTTTTTTTTTTTTTTTTTTTTTTTTTCGTGAATTTTTCTCGTGTGTTAATAGTTATTCTGCTATTCGGGGCGGAGACAAATCCAACAAATCAAAGATCACAAAAATCGGTCCAACCGTTCTTGAGTTATAAATGGTGTAACTAACCCGACTTTGTTTTATTTATATAGATAAATATGTTTATATGTATTAAAACCGTTACACGGTTACTCTTAGTCCTAGTTTAGTTATTATTTTAATTGCCGAGTATATTTCACGGAGCATTGCGTGTCTAACTATGACTTATATAAAAGAAAAATACCTAATAGTTCATTCATGGTTGGAAATACATAATTAATTTTATCATAAATACATCAAAAGAACCCTGTATGAACTTCGTATTGACGTTGAAAAAATGCAAGAATTACCATTTTACATTTTACAGAAGGTTCTAATAGGAATGAAATGCTACGAGAGTCGTACGACAACATTAAGTAACTAATATTTTTTTATACGCTGCTAAGAGACTCAATTCACCGAAAATAATTAAGTAGCTGCCCAGCCATACGAAAACCGAGACCCGAAAAAGCATGCCCATTTTTCGTTGACAAAGAAACAAGTTTAGTGTAAAGACAGGACGCATGTTCGAACTATCTAATTGGTAGTCAGCTAGTCAGGACTTAGCTTATCCTCTGCAAGACGAGTGGTGCCTAACAGTCCTACCGTGAGTCAATTAGGACAGGACATATCCACACTATAAGGCTTTAAGGCTTTGTACCAAAAGCAGTTTTGGGCGAAGTCTGGTGCCAATCAGTCGACATAATTGCCACCCGAGGCATCGTCCTCGCAGACGAAGGAAAATAGAAAAAATGCGGGATTTCTCGATGGCTTTCCCGTTTTCAAGTATTGGAAATATGGAAGGTTTACGAGCGGCTCCGAGCGTAAAACTTGAAGTGAACAATCAAACAATGAGAGAACTGCTCGGAGATTGGGTGCTTTGTTTAGTCTGTGTGACAAACTGGTAATGTAGCGCTGTAATTGCATTTTTAACTGTTTTTTTAATGCTCGTATCTCTAAATTCGTCATTAATTAAGTGCCTGCAATAGATTATAGGGTACTTTGGATTGAGACTTGAATTATCAACGAAACGGCGCTCACGACATGTTTTGAGAGAAAGAGACGAGACGAAAAAGTCCACCTAACAAATTTTACAACTACTTCGATTTTCAAACCAATCAAAACTTTTTGGTTTCCGCTAAGTCTGTCCCTCTTCAGAAACCTACAATAGTCCATTAACCGGTCAAGCGGCGCGCGTCGCCCATTGGCGACGAAACAATAGAAAATCAATTGTCATAAACTCATCCATACTAATATTATAAATGCGAAAGTGTGTCTGTCTGTCTGTTACCTCTTCATGCTTAAATCGCTGAACCGATTTAGATGAAATTTGGTATAGAGATTGTTTGAGTCCCGGGAAAGGACATAGGATAGTTTTTATCCCGATATTCCCAAAGGATCGAAACTTATGCGGGTGAAACCACGGGGCACTGCTAGCGGGTGAAACCACGGGGCACTGCTAGTAAGTTCATAACCCACTTTTTATTCTTCGTACTTCGCGTGAATTAATGACGTCAGCATCGTTCCGACGCGTCGTGATCTGCGATCCAATCGTGCGACGTGATCTCTGAGATAATAAAACCTACGACTTGTCTTGCAGTCGTTGCGTCATGCGACAATGGGTAGCGTCTGTCGGCTGACTGCGTAAGTGCTGAGCATTGCTATGTGGAAGCTACTGCGTACGTGGTAATGGAAGATTATTTTTTTTATTGCTGAATTGCGTAATACACTATCAATCACAATCTGAATCATTTTGAAAGATATTGCTAATACATTGCTTCATATGTTCGAAAAATTTGTCTGCTCAACAACGTAAATAACGCAATGAATGTTGTTGAACTGTCAAAATGAAAGCCATTTTTCAAACTCAAACTCAAAGCATTTATTTCAATTACTTAAACCAATTACAAGCACTTTTGAATTGTCAAAGGGTCGGTCAGTCAGAAAGATGAAGCTAGTTGCCCATTCCAAAGCGTAGGTACCTATGGAGAAGAACGGGCAAGAAACTCCATGGACACTCTTTTAAATCAAAATAATATAGTTACAAAGTCTTGGTTACATCATTCATGTTAAAAATTATACATGTGAGAACGATGCTGAACGTTAAGTGTCCATAATGAAATGATAAGAAAAAACAACAATTCAATTAAATAAAATAAGCCATGGCAGCAAAGAGATGACCAGTCCCTACTGACGGCGCCCGTTCACGAACATTGCTATTGATAGTGTGTTACGCAATTACTCCACTGGACTTGACTTCGATCACGCCTGATGGAAAGTGATGGATGGTCTATGATGGAACGAGCGTGCACAGAAGATGCAACACCGTATATTCTTATGATGTTCTGATAAAACAAGCCGTGCGCTCCATGGGATTTCCCTTCGGCAAAAAACACGAACTTCCATGCAAACTTTTATCCCCATTCTAACTTCATAAGATGATGAAATTTTTGTATACAGGGTTATTGGAAAAACACCAGCAACCTCTTAAGAGGTCATTGTACTCATCATTATGAACAACTTTTACTATGGGACCAAACTTGAAATCGCGAAAAAAAAATCAGCTGTTCCCTACATTTATGTTCGTATAACTCGTCAAAATGTAGGGAACAGCTGATTTGTTTTTCGCGATTTCAGGTTTGGTCCCATAGTAAAAGTTGTTCATAATGATGAGTACAATGACCTCTTAAGAGGTTGCTGGTGTTTTTCCAATAACCCTGTATAGGGTGTGGCGTAAATAGTGGTAAGGTCGGGCGGGGCTATTTCGACTATGGGGCTATTTCGACTAATGACAATAACTTTTATTCTACTGTATTTAAATCAAAACCCCATCTATCTCCAGGTAGGCGAACAAATTATTTCTACAAAATTTCATAGATGGAGCTGCTCAAGCGCGAACTATTTGACCCACACGCCTTTTTTTGTCAGACGTCATTTTGTGCATGTGCTAACAAAAGACGCTCGTCACAATTTTTGTCAAAATTCATGTTTAAAACGCTTGTTTTTACAATATTAAACAGTGACTAGGGAAAATATAAACCGTAAGTTGTTTTTCACTTATTTGTTCTTTGGAATGATACGTTTTTGATGAGATTTTTTGTTAGTTTAAATAGCCCCACGGAAAGAAAAAGTGGGGTTATTTCGACTACCGTAGCCAAAGTTGAAATTACCCCGCTTAATTTTTGTATGGTATTGCAAAACACTAGTGATGTGATGATGTTCCATTATATCGATACCTTATGCATAAAAAAAACATTGGCACTGTACTGTACTATGAACCACTATTGGTAAATTAAATCTCTAAATGGTGATTAAACCTTTTACTATGGTTGTGCAATGTGACTGTCATGCAGTTTGAAGAATTTCCTATGTTGTCATAAATGTTTTTTTGTCTCTCGTCCGCTTTTCTATTACTTCACGGCTGATTCACTACTTTTGCGCTTTGATTGGGTTGGGCATACTGTGCATGTATGTTTCTGTATTATTTTAGATGGTGCGAAATTATAAACCAAAAAAACTAAAAAAGTGCACATTAGAGGAACAACACAAGGCTGTAGAAGATGTTAGAAATAAAAAGATAACTACATACCAAGCAGCTGAACTATAAATAAACAATTGCCAAAGTGTTTCATATTTTAGCAACAGCTACTTAATTAATTCAATAGTAAATTATTTTTATGAAGTTTGTTTCATTACAACCTATCCAAGGATCTTGAAAAATATTAGCGTCTGTCCATGTATTATTAATTTGAATAAAAATTGTCAAAAAATATAAGAAACAGAAAATAAACAATTTCCAATTCTATTAGAATTAGTCTAAAATAACGTTTTTTTTTTTTTATAAAAGTTTATTCATGGTTGTTGTTGATCTGATTTATCGACAATGTTGGTTTGCATACGTCCCTGCACTACTACCTATGTAAAAAGTCGAAATTGCCCCTCCAAGGTGTTTAAAGTATTTTATTACGTTACTGAAGCATGTTAGGAGACAATAAGCCATAGATTGGTATAAATTATGCCATAAATATGCTCTGGCTCTCAATTTCAAAACGATAACGGCTTTAGTTCGATAAATATGTGGCATAGTTGAAATAGCCCCACTGTGGGGCAATTGTAACTATTTCTTCCTAATTTCAAAAACATGGTTCCTTTGAACATACAAGATGAGTATTCTGTTTAAGACCTACGTAAGAAAGATCTCAATTAAATCCTTTATTACATACATTTATTCAATCTACCATAGCGTATTCGAAGACGGGTGTGCAGACTTTTGAAGTTGACGTTCGTGTTTTTATAGTCGAAATAGCCCCGCCCGACCTTACACCGTTATGGATTCGATATACCAGATAATTTACTATAACATATTTACAATTTTAATTGACATCACTTCCTAGTAACGATGGCACGGTCGCAGTTCGGTCGTAGTTTCTAGAGTGGGTGGATTAGATCGGGAATCCACACTGGGTTTGGGTCTATAATCTCCTCGCAGATGTTAAAAGGAATCTTTCCTTTATGTAATCATCACGATTGATATACAAATACTGTACCCGATTTCCTGTCACTCAGGGGGACGACATTACGTCATTCGAGAGGTAGGTGCTGAAAATCAGCGCTGTTGACGCTACGTTCGTCCCACGTCATTCACTGTAGTTTTCCTGAGCAACTACGACCTGTTCTTGCACAGATGCGATCCATGTCATAATTATTTTTGTTATTTTTGTTTGTTACAAAAGTAGTTATTTTTCCACTCTGCAATCGGTATTAATTTTTGTTTTTATTGTTTGTTTGTTGTCATTTGCCAGTGTCGTATCATTTACGCAATTTATATTGTTTTTGGTCCTTGACATCAAGCAATGAACAAAATTGTTAAAGTTAAATTGGTTGAATACACGGGCTTTTGGCTACTTTGTATGTTTGTATTTTATGTCTTTTTTTTGTAAAGTGCGTTTAGTTTGTGCAGAATTTTTTTTCTTTCTTTCAAGATGGGATCATCTTTGACAGTGGCATCCGGAAAATCACTAGGCAGATGATGATGATTCCATTGCCAATTCACTCGGTAAAATATTCTATTCCACGAAAGAGGTGGCATGGCCTTTCTTTGCATAAAATTCTCTTTGCAAATTGCTACGACGTCTCATATGAAGGTGGCATCGCTGCACATTTGGGGTGATATACAAAACGCGGCAAGGCGGGTACTTAGTGACGTCACGGGTACTCGGTAGGTATCGTCTCGCTGCATACCAGTCCGCAGCGGCGGAGCATTCTGTACAGTGACGGAATGTTCTGGCACGTTCGCTGGGTATACAGGCTGGTGGGTTTTGGAACATTACAGCGATTTTGGTTGAACAGATAGATTGTATCTCAAGAGATATTGTTGGAGGCAGTAATGCAATGAAAACGCCAACAATGAGACAACAAAAGGATAAGATGATGAACATTTTAAAATCTTGATAGCTGTTGAGTGAAAGAAAAAATAGTATCTGAAAGTTGTCGAAACTTCAAAAGTTTCAAAAAACTTCAAAGAACTTTTCAATTACCCAATCATTATTAAATAACACAAAAATATTTACCATATTTCGAATTTTAATTTATTTCATAAGACCTGAAATCATTATATTAAATTAATTTTCGTTGCCTATTTTTCTCCCACTATATGACGGACGTCTCTCACGAAATTTCCTGAAGTTTCAGCACCATCCTGTATACAGCTGTGCATCTAGTACGTAGACAAGTAAGGTGGCGAATCCCGAAGCGTTATTTAGGTACTCACTCGAAAATAATTGTTAACTATGTGTTTAGCGGCGTCGGCGCATAATCGGAACACTTTTGGCAGAACACGTGGTATTTACAATGTATGAGCACACCTTTGAGGACCTTCTTCTTCCCAGCGAAAGCACTAGTATGAAGTCGTGAAGGGCGGGCGTTTTGGGGGACTGTCTTATGTAATTTTGATGTTCGAAAAGTGCTGATTCTCAGCCTAATTTATAATAATAATAATAATATTCCACAACTATCACACAACGCCATCTAGTCCCAAGCTAAGCAGAGCTTGTGTTATGGGTACTAGACAACTGATAAACATACTTATATATTTCTAAATACATACATATTATAGATAAATTACACCCAGACACAGAACAAATGATCGTGCTCATCACACAACCATTTGTCCTGGGTGGGAATCGAACCCACGACCTCCGGCATAGCAGTCAGGGTCACTAACCACTAGACTATCAGGCCTGTCAATTTGATTTTGAGGAAATGCTGTTCAATAGATTCTTTGAAGGTGCTTAAGAATAGAGACTAAGGTTACATGCGCAGGCGATTAGTACTTACTCATATGTTAAGCCACGTATGACATCTCAATGTGTGTTTAACCTCTGTACCTACCTGCTTATGTATTACCTGGATAATAAACAATTTTCTATTTCCTTTCGAAGAAGGCACAATCTTTATTTTATGTCTCACAATCTTAAGATCCAGCGGAGTAATTGCGTAACACAATCACAATAAATGGCAATGCCTTTCATTTTGACAGGTTAACAACATTCATTGCGTTATTTACGTTGTTGAGCAGAGAATTTTTCTTAACATATGAAGCAATGGATTAGTTGTTACTGTCAAAATCCTTTGGGTTGTTATTGAAAGTGTGTTTCACAATATAAGTTTAAAGTTAATTGGAAAGGTTTTTCCATTAAAAAAACACTAACCCCCTTATTCATAAAACTTATCAAACCTATTTTAGTTAAAATGGGGTTTGTCTCTTTCTTACACACAGAAATGTCAAAGTGACAGATAAAGACAAACGTTCTATAAACCTATTTTAGCTAAAATAGACTAATAGGATTATGAATAAGGGGGTAAGTATTCCAAATCATTCTCAGATTGCGTGAATCATTCTCCTGCCCTTATCCCAATTCATTTATGGTCCGCGCAACATGTCTTTTTCTTCCATACTTCTCTATTAGTCGTCATCTCGGTAGTCACCCCCTTTCTATCCATATCATCATTCACACATTCCATCCATCGTTTCTTCGGTCTTCCCCTACTCTTATAGCCATCGACATTCATACTCAAAACTCTCCTCACGACATTTTCCTCATTTCTCCGTAACACCTGCCCATACCATGACAACCGATTTCCACACAACTTTTCAGTTACCGGTGCCACTTTCAAACTTCTTTTATGTACTCTCAGATTGCGTGAGTGACGAAAATATTTTCAGTGCCTCTGTTCATCCGTAATCTCATCTTTCTTAGACTGGCTTTAAACTGGATTCTTCATACTAAGTCCACGTGGACAATTATTTTGTAAATACAGATATTTTCATTTTTTTTCTGCCATCTAAGGTTTTCTTTTGCATTTTTTGCGTTAAAATTTCTTTCTAGTTTTCAGAATCATAGTAGTTATTACACTCTGTTCACAGTTATTTTATCTCTGGTAGCCGCAACTCAACAGCAATCTTATTGTCACAAGAATAAAGGACACTGTGATAGTGACAGACTTGTTAGTGGCAACAACCCAAAAGCAACCATATTCAAACTCTATTATAGCTTAATTTTGAGAGTGATGCAAAGTCAGAGGTAAATGTGAATGGGCTCTAGTTCGAATGAATGTATGGAGTGAGTATCTTCGTTATGAATAGACAATCAACAAATTAGAACCGGCTTCGCGACATGGGTATAAAATACTTCCTAGGATTCTCTTAGAGAACACTAAAACCGAAAACAAATCGCCGACCCTGGTTAACAAGTTCATCTGAAACCTTTGTTCGGAATTGTCCCCTTAGCATAATAAAATGTTCCCACAGCCGAGACACAAGTCTCCTCTCTGTGAGAGGGAGTGGGCCGTAATCCTCCACGTGGGCCCATCGCAGGTTTGTATATGTCACATGTCTTCGAATTTTTGGTTCTTGGACATGCCGCTTTCCTCACGATGTTTTTCTTTCACCGTTTTGAGAGTAGTGGTGATGAAATAATTTACACAAAGGTTCGAACCCACGACCTAAAACTCGTGCTCTCACTGGAATTGTCCCCTTAATTACAAGTTAATTACCGAGTTCATAATATTTGTAAAACACTTCATTTCTGTCCTTTTAAGTAGAAGCGGCATGATGGAAGTTACACACTCTAGATTAAGGTCATCCACGCATACATTAGCGGCCCACGCCAACGGTACAAGCAAGTACGTCGTGCGAACTTGTCCCCAGGTCCTCGGCTTCAAGGGAATTCTAATTAATAGCTAAATATGAATATGAAAATTGAAAAATTATAAATGCAACGACAATTAACAACTCGTCCGAGACATGTTTGAACCATGAATTTTAATGTTATATGCCTCATTTTAATTTAGTGGCGGCCTTTCGTATTTTTATTAAGTTACTCAAGAATCGTTTAGATTTCGATCTACATGTGATAAGAAAACTATGGAGTTTAATTAGTTTTTAAACGGTTGTGAGTTTCTTATAAGTAAATTGGACGTGAATTGAGTGTTTTGGTTCACTCAAGTGGAAAGTTTATTTTTAGGATTCAAAATTAAGTGAATTGGACATTTTCAAAATATGTATATCTAAATTTTTATCCAAATATTGCCTCATTGGCCTAGTGGTCGCAAAACAACGTAAATAACGCAATGAATGTTTCTGAACTGTCAAAATGAAAGTTATTGCTACTTGATGGTGTGTTCAATTACCCCGCAGATCTCTCCTGACATCATTGAGGACTAATTAGCTTACCAACCGAACTAATTACCGCCAACAAATTTGAATCCAAGTGTCCTAACTTTACATCAGTAACCACTTAGTGACAAACTTTTGCTAATCGCTGAATTACGGATGTAAATTGTAATCCCCATAAGAATTGTAATGATTGCTTTGGCTCTGCTAGGATTACAGACGAGGTAGAACTGTTAGAAACTTCCCGAAGCCGCAAAAAGCATGGCAGACGGGCATAATTTGAAAAAGATAATTCAGTTATGTACAGACGCCAGCACATCAAGCTACTACAATATCTGTCAAATTTCTTTAATAGATTTTCAACTTTACCGCTGTATTATATGGTTCAAAGTTGATTGGGAAAATTTGACAGTTTCGTGTAGCTTGATGTGCTGTCGTTTGTACAAGAATGAGGGGCTTGTGGCTAAGTAATAACAGCCGCACGGGTCGATCGATTAGGTTAAGCTACGCTTACCGCGGTTGGTCCGTGGATGGGTGACCATCTTTACATACCAAGACCCCTCCGTGCCTCGGAAAGCACGTTAAGCTGTTGGTCCCGGCTGTCATTCGTGGATTTTTGACAGTCGCTACGGGTCGTCAGAAGCCCGAAAGTCTGACAACCAATCTTACCAAGGGGTGTCGTATTACCTAGTAACTGGGTTGTGAAGGTCAGATAGGCAGTCGCTCCATGTAAAATTCTGGTATTCAGCTGCATCCGTTTAGACTGGAAGCCAACCCCAAACCTAGTTTGAGTACCAGTGCTCAAATAAAAGCTGGTCAGTACAACTTTGATTTGAGCACTGACACTCAAACTAGGTTTCTCCTAATGATGGGTATAAGTTTAAGCTGGCAACACTGTATTATAGATTAGAGGCATTCGCTATATCTGTCTCGTGAAACTGGAATATGTAGTTTGAATCCATAGCGATGCCCTCCATAAGCCAATTTCATAGAAGGTAATGTGGGTTTATAGCTTACTGCAGCAATGGTCCAGTTAAGCGATTATTATCCAAGGATTTAAATCGTTAGATTTGCTCTCGTCGTACTTCGGTCGGGGCTTGCCGCTAAGTAATAACAGCCGCACGGGTCGATAGATCAGGTTAAGCTACGCTAGCCACGGTTGGTCCGTGGATAGGTCACAATCTTTACATACCATAAGACCCCTCCGTACCTCGGAAAGTACGTTAAACCGTTGGTCCCGGATGTTATTCGTGTATCTTTGACAAGCGTTACGGGTCGTCAGAAACCCGAAAGTCTCACAACCAGTTATACCAAAGCGTATCATGTTACCCAGTAGCTGGGTTGTGGAGGTCAAATAGGCAGTCGCTCCATATAAAATACTGGCACTCAGCTGCATCCAGTTAGACTGGAAGCCGACCCCAACTTAGTTGGGAAAAGGTTAGGCAGATGATATACTTAGGTCGCCCGGAAAAGTGTCGATACTGAGATAAGTGAGCATCCCACATGGAACGATAGATACGATTTTAGTGTGGATAGAAAGAAAATACATTTATTTGCGGTAAACGTGACGCAGAGAAAGAGCACAAACACAAAAATAAATAACAAGCGAGACAATATTATTCTAATGTCATTAGCAACGAAACAGAAACATGATCATCTTTTGACGCGGTCGGGCGAATCTAAAGATTTAACTTTGATAATAAATAAATAATATGGTCAGCGCATAAAATGGCAAATAAATCGCGAATGCCTCTGGTTACCGTTGGTTTAACGTACCTTATTTAATTCGAATTAAATGTCTGCGTAAACTGGTAAATGCGCCATCCGATACAGGCGTGTAATTACATAAATATTGAGAGTCTGGTGCATAATTTATATTTAAATGAAGACTGATCAGTTACTATTGCTTTTCTGTGGTCACTGAGACGTGGAATCACTGAGACGTGGAATCACGGGATCGTGGCTACATGACAGATGAATTGTCCTGAAGGGCTGAGTAAAAAGCAACGTCTGTACAATTTAACGTGCAAAAAAGTTGAATTTTCTTAGACTGCATATTTTAAAGGAAAGCTCAAGTAATAAAAATCCGTTTTCCTCTTTCAAGTTTTCATTAAACATTTTTTAAACATTGCGACCCGCTCGGCCCAGCGTGAGATTAATGCAACATACACGATTTTTAATTTACTTCCCCTTTTCTCATTTTCTTTGCTACACAAAATTGCACCGAGTCCTTTGTTTACTAAAATCGATTGTAGTAACCACTCGATTACTCGGCTTCGCACGGAGCAGGCGTCCCTGGCCGCGTGGTAGCGCGACGGGAAGGCGGTCGCGGGACTTAATTAAAATCGCGCCAGGTCGCGGCCGCGTGCGACCGAAATAATGTCGTGTACCTATACCTACTTAGTACTTACATACACATAGTATAGATTGAAGTTTGGAGTGTAGCATTATGGGTCATGTGATTGAAAAACCGTAACTAAAATTGTTTTTTTAGGGATAGGAAACCAGGGGGTAATTGCGTAACACACTATCAGTAACAATGGCATTCATTTTTGGCAGTTCAACAACATTCATTGCGTTAGGTATTTACGTTGTTGAGCAGACAAATTTTTCGAATATAAGAAGCAATGAATTAGCAATATCCTTCACAATGATTCAGATTGAGATTGATAGTGTGTTACGTAATTAGGATGCTGTTATTTCTATTAGACTAGCCCAAAACAATGCTAAAGCGTAAGGAGTAAGATAAAATTAGATACAGGTATGTAGATTGATAAGTTAAGTTTAAAGCTTCCTCTCTTCCTGTCGGGCACTTTGCTGTGCCCAACAGGGTTCATAATGATATCATTATACTTTAAGTTACTATCTAAGTATGAAAATAATAAGTATTCGAGGAAAAACTTACCATAATTGAGAATTTCAGCTAAGTGTGCATATACACGGCAAGCGTCTACGACAGAGGCAACTGCATCCGTCGACTCACGTTTATATGAGAATAAGCAGTTTTTAAAGGTACATTACGATTGTATTTGTATTGCACATGCATACCTATCACACAGTCTCGATTTAATACGTTCTAGTCAATTTACGTATGGTACAGTTCGACACAACTTAGATGTAGCATCGGCAAAATTCGTAAAACCGATCACATCCGAACTAAGTGCGCCTTCAAAATCACCAATCTTTATTACTAATAAAAAAAAAAAAAATAAAGAATAAAGATTTACGAATACGAATTACGAACGTTTTACGAATTTTGCCGATGCTACATCTAAGTTGTGTCGAACTGTACAGAAAATATTCAGCATGGAAATCTTTTAAGCGTCTTAAACACGTGCAAACGGTATTCTAAAGCTTCGCAGCGAACTTTATTACGTACGACAGGAGTTAGTATAAGGCCCATCGTCCACGACGCTAGTGCAGTGACATTCGGGGTACTCATTGGTGATGTGAGTTTATAGAATAGAATACTGTTTATCATTTAAAAATGAGAGAGGAAGGCCTTTGCCCTGCAGTGAGACAGTACAGGCTAGTTTGATGTACATCATATAAATTACAGAAATTACATGTAGGTAAAATTTATACAATGGGCGGTCTTATTGCTAAGAGCGATCTTTTAAAAACAAACTTTGGACGCATTAAAAAGGCGAAGGAGAGACAATACTGTAGCTAGTCTGTGGTGTACCATTTACATAATACAATAAATACATACATAAAGCGTTATACTAATCTATATAAATATGTATATATAATAATCATGAAACAGAGCACAGAAAATACTTTTTACAAAAAATATAACAACTGACTTCCAAATAGTCGGTTTATGTTTTTGTAAAAAAAGTTTTTATTTTTCATTTTTAAGTTGAGCTTACCCGACACAAACTCGTATAGCACTACTTGCTATGTAAATATCAGTGACAGGAAGTTATTATAACATCATCAATATAAACTGTGGCAAAAATACGTATTTTTGAAGCTAACTCAAAAACTATCCAAGCAAAGTTAATAAAATTTATATGGGATCACCCCTTGGATAGGTTTGTTCCCACTAGTTCTACTGAACAGTTCTACGGTAGAACTAATGGGATTTTTTTTTTCTCAATAGGTCCATTAAAAAAAAATTTTGAAATCGATTTACAATTGCCGGAGAATCGCGTAACAAACATTAAAAAAAAATAACATACTTTCGAATTGACAAAATTGGTCCTTTTTTGAATTCGGTTAAAAATATAATGATGCGTTACTTTTGAGTAGCGTCGTAGACGATGGGCCTAAAAACTGCGATTAATTGCGCGTGGCTAGTCACGTTAAACTGTGACATGCCATATTGCGCGCCTGTTCTTGTTATCGCGCGGTTTTTTGTCGCTTCTTCGGTTATTTTATTAATTACCGGCTTGATGTCGAATGACGATTACCGGTTCGTTTTTATAAACGTAGGCGTAATGCACGTTTCCTTTGTTTTATGAAAATGGAAAACCGTGAAGGATTTTGTGTGTGACTTAATTATGTCGGTTTGAAACTTTCAGTTTAAACTTCTTAGTTTTTGAATTAAGTGAAGTCTATTAAAGTTTATCGTATTGAGGTTTTTGTGTGTGATGTGCATGGGGTTTATAATGATACCAACTTAGTTGGTATATTCAGAAATTCAAAAACTAAAACTGAACACAAAATTATGGTTTATATACAGGGTGTTACAGAAAGGGTATATCAATACAAACGGGTTAAAGAGTGTATCTGGTCTAGAATCTCTGTACAAAATTTCAGCTCAAAAGCATTAACATTGAAAATGCTTAATATTTTTTTATTTCGACATCACGGCGCTGCACTGGCGCGCGGCGGCGTGTACTAGGCGCACAGACACACTACAGATAATGGATAATGACCCTCGTAGTGCGGTGACACGTTTGTTATGATTTCAATTTAATAAACTATCGAAATAAAAAAATATTAAGCATTTTCATAGTTACTGCTTTTGAGCTAAAATTTTGTACAGAGATTCTAGACCAGATACACTCTTTAACCCGTTTGTATTGATATACACTTTCTGTAATACCCTGTATAATGAATTTGCTACACTAAACTGTCAGAAACTTTTGTCTTCGGAAAAACGGCGAAGATATTCCACTCAGAGCACTGATTTGAACCGCACTTGGACGAACAGCACCTGAGCACTTCCACTAACCGCACTGAAACAAGGTGTTGCTTCGAATGAAACTTATAAAGTGCAATATTTGTTATACGTAGTATAATCAGCCTATAATGTTTCCACTACTGGGACACAGTCCTCCTCCTTATGAGAGGGGCCGTGGGCCGTAATCCACCACGCGAGCCCAGTGCGGGTTGGTCGATGTCAGATGTCTTCGAATTTTTGGTTTTAGGATATGCTGGTTTCCTCATGATATTTTCCTGCATCGTTTTGAGAGCAGTGGTGATGAAATCATTTACACAAAATAAAGCACCTGTCAGGGTTCGAACCTATGACCTACAACTCGTAAGTCGCGGCCGCCACTGCTCTTATCTTGGCAATATTTGGCATGATTCGCCGTTATTAACATTGACAGCCTAACATCCACTGCTGGTCATTAGGCCATCTCAATTCTTGGTTTTTTCGCTGTTTAGATCTAACCAAGTGCTGTTTAAATCTTTTAATTTATCAAAAAATATACAATTCATTTCCCAAAAAAATTCGACCCTCTCTTTTACCGCGTTTCTTTCCAAAGCTCCCCATTCTCACCCTCGTTGCAATTTTCCCTGCGTTTCTAATCACTTTCCTCTAATTACCTCATCCAGCGAGGTTGCTACATTAATATGGAGTTGCTATCGGGAGGAGTCGCAGTATCCACCTCGCCTTTGACGCAGATAAGGTGCCGAGAGCGAAAATAACCGCGCGCTCAACGACGAAACCAATGGTTATCGATACCAAATCGATTTGTGAGATTAGAGTGAGAAGTGCATTATGTTCTTGAAGTAACACGTTCTTACCCGACTGCCCCAGATAGAGTTAGCCTCAAAGGGTAATGTTATGCTGTCAATATTCATTTTCTTCCTGAAGCCTTTTGTCGTCTACTTATTAGAGTTCGTAGGATATGTTAGTGTCAAAACAAATGAAGATCGTATTTGAAATTATTCGACATTTGAATATTTGAGGATGTAAAAAAATGCTTGAATCGAAATCTGAATGGGTGATTCCAGAGGGGCAATTCTCGTAATTTTAAGAACCTTCACAGTCTGATCTCAGTCTCAATTTGTCAAAAATACCTCTAATTTCCCTACATTTTGACAAGTTTTTGACATTTGTTTGTCGCTGAGATGAGACTGTGACTAGATTTTGAATGTTTTAAATTACGAGAATTGGCCTTCTGATCACCAATTCAGATTCCTATAATAATGTTCGCTATGATCTGGATATAAGTGCTTCATAACGATTTATTGTTGAATGATTTCGTGGAAGCAGATGCTTTTCGTAGCCATTGTTTTGATGTTGAGCAGTTAGTACAAGTATCTGTTTACGACCAATGAACATTGAGTTTCTGAAATCGGTACCATTTGCTTGTTTTGTGTTAATGTTCCAAAGTTATTGGACAGCAATTGATGATGGTTCATGAATCTGAAGATGATTAACCCTTCGTATCGAAGGTGGATCCACGCGAGACACAAAGGATTTTTAATTTTCTCTGTAATAACGTTATTCAACCGGTTAATAAGCCAGTTACTGGGTCTATTATTATCACCGCGCTTTATATCCTCAATTTGCCAGAAACGGGCGAGACTTTTTTTTCACATGTCACGTTCCTAACTCGTACTCTTATTGCCTTTTATGGCTCAAAAATGTCACAGCTCTATTCGAGAACTGCAACCTGCCACTCCACTGAAACCAAAACAAAATCAACAAAAAGAGAGCCGTTTAGATGTCGAATCTCCAAAGATCATAAAATTTTTACAGCCTGCGACTAACGATTCGAAACGGTCAATAGTATACGCGGGACAATCGAGTTTCCATAGTAGGTTTCCTCATTACGGACAGAATTCCTGACCGGCCGGCTATAAACCCTGGTCCTAGCAGCCCGAATGTAAAATGGGACTCGTTTTATGTAGACGGCTCTTTGATGGCCTTTTAAACAGCGCAGCGCAGTCGGCCAGTCCGTACATAGCTGTATATCTGGTGCTACGGGCTACGGCCACGGTCTCCCCAACTATTTGTACTATTTTAATATTCATCCTTTGAGATTTTTGTTTTAGTTGAGTGTTTCTGTTTGATTGGTGTTCAAAGATCTTTATTGCTTTTTTGGGTGTTCAGACATTAGTGTTATTTTCACTTTCAAGTCTGATAAAGGCGTAATCGCCGTAACAAGATTCCGCGAGTGGTCTGTTGTCTGGTTAAATTTATATCAATTGTATTTTCCATTAATTGTTCGGACGGGCCGGCACAGTAGAAGGCCAATTCTCGTACTTTAATCTGTCAAGCGCCGCTAATGAGACACAATTGATTTTCTATTGTTTCGTCGCCGATCGGCGAACCGCGCCGCTTAACCGGTTAAAAACGTTCAAATTGAAGTCGCAATCTCATCTCAGCGACAAGCAATGTCAGAAACTTGTCAAAAATTTAGGAAAATTAGAGGTATTTTTGACAGATTGAGGCTGAGATCAGACTGTATTACGGGAATTGCCCCTCTGAGCAGTTCCCTCTAGGTGATATATCCATATTGCCCAGAGAGAATTCAGGAATGTGATTTATCAGTTTAATTAATTCGTAGGTACTTAAGTACAAATTCGTCCAATATGTCCATTCTGATTTCTGGGTAATCCTTTGAATTCTCTGCAGCGGACGTTAACAGAGAATTTAAGAGGAAATGTTTCAATAAAACGGAAAATGGGCCACGGGTTTCGCAAGCAATGGTGATAATTTGTGGCCAAGAATTGTCTTGTCTATGATTTGATTCCTAGTTAGTAGAGGACTTATTAAAAGATCTCATCATTATCATCAACATCATAATTATGATTCGAACCTACTGCCATCAACAGGGCAAAAATCTAAACTCTGGGCTGTTAGGTACTGAGAAAATTCTAATGGGAAAACAGGAATAACAGCCGAATTGGAAATCGAACCCAGGAATCCACGTTCAACTGTCGCGCTTACGACCACTAGGCTATCGAGGCCAACTTTTACCCTATACTAAAAATGCTTGGTTAATTAATTTCCAAAGCAACTGAGCTGATATCTGTATATTGACATCATTAGTAATGTATTTTGACATCTGTATATTGACATTAGTATTGTATAGGTATTGACATAATCTTATTATTAGTTTTCATTTTATTTGTTTTTTTTTTCTGTTTTTTGACATTGGTTTCTATTGCTATTTATTATCAATTAATTTGTCAAAATGTGTCATTCCATATATTTTTTTTATTGTTCAAGCTTATTTTTTATTTTATTTTAATCACAAACATTTGTACGCCCTCTGGCTTAACATAGCGCACTATTTTATCTTTATAATAACATCATTATTGTACCTATGTTGAATCAAACTCAAACTCAAACTCAAACTCAAAGCATTTATTTCAATTAAACCAATTACAGGCACTTTTGAATTGTCAAGGGGTCGGTCAGTCAGAAAGATGAAGCTAGTTGCCCATTCCAAAGAGTAGGTACCTATGGAGAAGAACGGGCAAGAAACTCCATGGACACTCTTTTAAATCAAAATAATATGGTTACAAAGTCTTGGTTACATCATTCATGTTAAAAATTATACATGTGAGAACGATGCAGAACGTTAAAAGCGTCCATAATGAGAATATGAGAAAAAACAATTCAAATATTAAATTAAAATAAGCCGTGGCAGCAAAGAGATGACCAGTCCCTACTGACGGCGCCCGTTCACGAACATGACGCATGTATTAGCACCATTCAGCTCAACCATTTTGAAGGGAGCTAAATGATCCAACACAAGCGCCACCATCAGCGAGACATTTGAGTGAGCATGACATATTCTCAGCCGCCAGAGCACATTCAAGTCAATTAAAGACGTACCCAGTAAATGGTAGCTTTATAGTATGTACATAGTACTCACACATGTGCTATGCAATTATACAATACAAGGAGATTGAATTTATATAATGCAAAAATAGTATTTTAAAATCTTCAGCAGCTCCAACAGTAGGTATTTTCCAATGCTAATCAATTTATTTGTGCGTCCTTATGGAGCAGGACCAGCATTTAGCCAAGCATTTTTATCAGTGATGTAATCCCCCAATTTATAATATGCCTGACTGCATAGTGTGCGTTTAATACAAGATTTAAATTTCGTTTCATTCAGTTCAAGTATGTGGGTAGGTATTTTATTGTAACATTTTAGACAGTAGCCCATGAAAGATGAGTCTACTTTAGCCAGCCTGAAACCTGGTTGAACTAATTGGTCCCTATTTCTAGTGATATAATTGTGTCTTTCACCTCTTTTACTAAAAAGATGTAGGTTTTTCCTTACGTACATGATATTTTCATAGATATATTGACAAGGTACCGTCATGATGTTAATATCTTTAAACAGTTTCCTTAGAGAGTCACGCCTGCGGAGATTATATATGGCTCTGATGGCTCTTTTCTGCAGAATAAAAATAGACTCGATGTCTGCAGCCCGTCCCCATAATAAAATACCGTACGACATTATACTATGAAAGTAACTAAAATAGACTAGTCTCGCGGTATCAACATCAGTAAATTGCCGGATTTTTCTCACAGCATATGCTGCTGAACTTAGCCGTCCTGCAAGGGATGTTAAATGAGGACCCCATTGAAGCCTTGAGTCGAGCGTGATCCCCAGGAAAACAGTTTCATCGACGAATTCGAGTTTCTCTTGATTCAATACTATCTCACAATTACTACTTTTGACATTTGGTAAAGAAAATCTTATGCACTTCGTTTTTTTCCCATTTAACACTAAATTATTAGCAGTGAACCAATTTTGGATCTGCTGTAGGGCGTTATTTACGTCGTCAAGATTTGATGCACGTCTATTAATTTTAAAAATCAAGGAAGTATCGTCAGCAAATAACACCATTTGAGGTTGGGTTTTTAACAAATGGGGTAGATCATTAATATATACTAAAAAGAGGAAAGGACCTAATATCGAGCCTTGTGGTACACCCATTTTTACTTTTAAACCGAGTGAATTGACACCATTTATTTGAACTTGCTGTTGTCTATCATTTAAATAAGATTTTACTAAACTGAGCGCAAGTTTTCCAAGTCCGTAATGTTGAAGTTTTAAGAGTAAGGTTTCGTGGTCGACGCAATCAAAAGCCTTGGAGAGGTCACAAAAAATTCCTATGGCGTCTTGAGACTCTTCCCACGCCGTAAATATGTGTTTTAATAAGGTGACACCGGCATCAGTCGTACAACGTCCCTTAGTGAAACCATACTGTTGGTCGTGTAGTATTTTATTGGTGTTAAAATGATTGAGCATTTGGTTCAGCATCACCTTTTCAAAGACCTTGCTGAAAACTGGTAACACGGATACTGGTCTATAATTATTGGTATCTTTACTGTCCCCCGATTTGAAAAGTGGTATTACCTTACTGTATTTCATTAGATCCGGGAAGACTCCTTGATCTACACACAAATTAAATATTAAGGCTAAGTACGGCGCTATAGTCTCAATAATGGAGGTACAAACTTTGATAGACATTCCCCATAGATCTTCGGTTAGTTTAATCTTGA
This sequence comes from Amphipoea lucens, assembly GCA_947508005.1. NCBI lineage: Eukaryota > Metazoa > Arthropoda > Insecta > Lepidoptera > Noctuidae > Amphipoea > Amphipoea lucens. The sequence goes on along the minus strand of OX382373.1, from coordinate 5,478,510 downwards.
TTTGCTTGAAAGCTTTTATTACTGTTATGGGGTTTATATGCTTGAATTTAAATTCAATCTGGCAGGATGAAACGTTTGCTCTTAATAAATCAATAGAACGCAAGGGCGAGGAATTTAAGACTTCAGTAGTTTTATGTGGGATACTGGTAAAGAAATTTACAAATTCCTGAGCAACTTCTTTGTTAGTGCTTATGAGACCACGCGAAGTCTCTAGTGTGAAATCATTATTATGTCTTTTATTCCGGTTAGTCTCGTCATTAATAATTTTCCAAACCGTCTTTATTTTATTATCGGCTGATTTGATCTTGTTGCTAATATACAAGGCTTTAGCTATTTTGCAGGTATTTTTAAAAGTTTTAGAGTAGGTAGCAACATATTTATTAAAAGTTTCAGAGTTAATATAAGGTTTAAGGCCATACAGCTCAAACAATTTTTCCCTACTTTTTCTAATACCCTTAGTTGCCCAGTCACTGAACAAAAAATTTGTGCAAATAGTTTTAGTTTTCTTTTTTAAAGTGTTATTGAATTCGGTGCGCACTATAGAAAAGAACTCCTCATAAAATTCATTTACATTGGTTTTAATATGGCCTGGTACACTTAACTTACTAATTAAGTTATTATTAAATCTATTTAGATTGTTTGGTGTTATTTGTCTTGTTTGTATCTGAATTTTTTGTAATGGTGTATTGGACTTGAACGCAACGGTTTGACCGCTGTGGTCAGAAGGGAGATAGTTTACTATTGCTTTATCTAAGTAGTCGCAGCAACAAAAAACATTATCAATACATGTAGCAGAATTTATAGTTATGCGGGTTGGTTCTGAAAACACATTTGACAAATTGAATGATTTGAAGAGACTTAATAATCGACTGCTATTTGAACTATTCTCTAAGATATTAATATTGAAGTCACCACAGATAATTAGCGATTTTTTACCAGTTCCAAGTTTTGCTAGAACATCTTCCATTACTGACTCAAATATGGAGTAGTTTTGATAATTTGGGGGTCTGTAAACGCACACTATAACATGCTTATCTAGCTCAACACAGGAAAGTTCAATATTATGTTCAACCGACAGATCAACTATATCTTTACGAGTCTTAGATTTAATAGAATTTTTAACTAAGATTAATGAACCCCCACGCAGCATAGATTTTCGGTTAAAACAACTGCCCACACTATAATTTTCATAATTAATTAGCATTTCATAATCTTTCAACCAATGTTCAGTTAAACAAATAATTTCAAACATAGTTTTTTCTAAAAATAGTTCAATTTCTAATTGCTTGGATGAAAAACCTTGAATATTTTGATGAAATAATGTCAAGGAATTCTGCTTAGATCCTTTTTTATACTTAACTATTTGAGAGCAAGAAGGCACCTTGTTGTTGGTAGGTATAACAATATTGTTACTGGTATCTTCTGTTGTCTTACTAACTAGTTTAAATCTACATCCAGAGTGAGCCCCAAGACTCCCATGCCATCACCAGGCAATGATATCCCACTCCCATTACTTGTGGACCCCACATTAGAACTAGAATTTGCCAAAGTGAGACATGGATCCTCCTTCGTACAATTATTGTAAATAGTTATAGCATTAGTGCTACAGTTATTTCGGGTGACCACCTGTACATTAGAATTATTACTAATAATTGCGGTGTCAATTATAGTACAAGACTTCGACATACTACTTATGTCTGAGTTTATATAAGCTAATAGCCTCGCTATTTTATGTCTAAACCTAATGGGCAGATACACTGTATTCCTTGTCGATTTCAACTTATCAACAAAACTGTTGGTGTCAAAAAATACAAGTTTGTCACTGTAGTGACTTACTAAGAAATGCATATGCTTATTAAGCATATGTATATAATTGTTTTGTCTATTTGATAACCTCTCAAAATATGGAAAAGCACACAAAATAATTTTTTTACAATTTATCTTTAAAAGCTCAGAAACACTGTCAGTGATATCTTCTTTTTTGACGTGTGAACTATTACCTACAAATACAGTAATGTTGGTATTAGAATCATATTGATTTCCTGTAATTGATGTCATTATTTCTTTGAATGATGTCCCAGGTAAACAATAGTTTTGAGTAGTAAAGCTAAAGTTGTTACTAACTAATTTCCCTAAACCTCTTCCTATACTATCTGAAAACATAACTGACTGATAACATACTTGGCTACTATAATAAATAAATTAATAAATTACTTATGGCTAATGTTCGTAGGTACTAGCACATACATACCTATATATCATCATCTGCCTAGCCTTCCCCAATTATGTTGGGGTTGGCTTCCAGTCTCACCAGATGCAGCTGAATACCAGTATTTTACAACCCAGTTACTGGGTAATACTCTTGGTAAGACTAGTTGTCAGACTTTCGGGCTTCTGACGACCCGCAACGACTGTCAAAGATCCACGAATGACAGCCGGGACCAACGGCTTAACGATGCTTTCCGAGGCACGGAGGGGTCTGTGGTGTGTAAAGATTGTGACCCATCCACGGACCAACCGCGGGTAGCTTAACCTGATCGATCGACCCGTGAGCTGTTATTACTTAGCCACAAGGCCCTCAGCACATACATATTCATACGTATTATATGTACATAGAGAACGATATTGCTACGGACATACTCGTAGATATAGTAGGTACGTTGATGTCAGTGCATCGTGTTTTTACGACTTCATCGCCGGCGCCCGTTCGCGTTGTCCTTTCTTAATTATACTCGCCACCCCCTCACCCATTTGTGTATCGTTAGGGGGTAAGCAGGGTTCGTAAACATGTGATTATAGTTGGTGTGATAAGAGCGTCGAAGTATTTGAAGCTGGTTTTAAAATACTTTACTTCACTGATTCCTGATTTCGCCAGCAGTATTTTATTTTAACACTAGCTGCGACCTGTGGTTTCACCCGCGTAAATTTCGATCCCGTGGGAATATCGGGATAAAAAGTAGCCTATATGTTAATCCAGGGTGTGAGCTATCTCCATACAAAATTTTATCAAAATTGGTCCAGCCGTTTAAGCGTGAAGAAGTAACAAACATATAAACACACACACACACACTCACAAACTTTTATCTTTATAATATTAGTGTGATTCATCAGTAATCGCAGAATTAAGTCCACAAGCAAACATTATCCAAAATAACAATAGGTAAAGCGCGTCGATCAGTTTCCACTCCACTTCATCCCCGGGGCGACTAAACACCAATGTTTTTCTTACGAGCACAGACGATGTTTACCGACCTGTCTATTATAATACCTACCCACTCCACGGGTGAGCGTCTCGCGTGTTTTCCTTCAAACTTCAATTATTCGTGCGCCAGCCGATACGTCAGGCGGCGATCACTCCCACGCGACACGTTTCGGCCCCTCTGTTGTGCTTTACCTGCCAAACTAAACAAACGCGAGTGGGGGGCAAGGGGGGCGTCCGCGCCTTATCGAGCCGCGACCCCGCGGCAACCGCAGCCGGCCTGCTGGCGACGTACCTACCTGTCCGTACGTCTCCATCCACTAACGTTCCCCAAGTTTCCGACCTCCGTCAATAGCGACAAGTTACAGATCTGCCGCCGAACGGTCGAAGTCATAGCACGCAGCGAAACTTTAGTGACACTTCACGTTCACGTCTGCTGCGCGGCGGGTACAGGCAGCAACTCTCCCGCAGATGAGCTTGCCGGGCACGCGTGCCGCGGTGAGTGCGCTGCGGAACGATTAAATCTAATAAAAAACGAGCGCTGACCGGTCGGCTTGACCGCACCGGCCCGCAGCGATAACAAACAGAATTCTGTAAAAAAGCACTCGACGCGACCGAATCGATGACCGAAGCTTTATTTCAACTTTATCGTTTTTGCGTCGTCCATAACTTGGCACCCTCTATGTTCGCCGAAAGCCAGTAAGTATGTAAATTACGGTCGCGAGCGCCGGTCCTCGGGTGCCCACTTATCTATTCAAATTCGGCTCTGGGTGCGGGGTTGCGTCGCTGGCCCACGCTAATCAAAATCCGATCAGCCATTAAGTCCTCTCGCTATCTGCGCTTAGTTTACGAGCTAGAGGGGGGGAGGCGTCACGAGGGGGGTGCAGGGAGGGGGGTAGCGCCGTGATCACTTATTTATGTGGCGGGGGCTCGCTCGGCGACTGAAAAACTACCCTCGCGTCGTCGGAGCGGCGGCGGCGAGGCAGCGAGGCACGCGAGATGCGCGCCCATAAACCCGACGCGGCTTTGTAATCAACCGTGCCGCGCTTTTTATGAGTCCGCCTTTTGCAGTCACTGCTCGGGATAAATTTAACCCGCTATCTGATATTGAGGCGACGTATAAACTTTTATACTTATCTACCAGCGCTTTCAGCGAGACGCAGAGCTTTTGTGTGCACCGCATTGCGTCCAACGTGTTTATTTCGTGCTCTCCATAGCTTGATCTCCTTCATTACTGCTATTTACTTTGACTGCGACAACTAGGCGTTAATAGAATAAAAAAGGTGGACACCGTAGAAACCTTTTACGAAGGGACCTTGTTTCTTCTCAAGTATGTAATTCTGCAAAATCTTCAGCGATTTTCCTAGAACTTTCCATTTTCAAACTTCAACCACTTTGCAGTTCCGCTACTTCTAGAGAAAACTGTCAGGATTTTTTCAGTTATGTTGTATTAAAATTAAATGAAAAATGATCGCAAAGAATGATTAGTTTATGTCACTTAAAACATAAATAAAATTAGAAAATGGTTTATTTACTTCAATTAATGAACACGTTAATAAGTACCTAACTTTTGAGCCCTAGCACTGGAATTCATTGGGATGACATACTTTGCTTACTAAATAACTTGTCCAGCTAAACGACGTTACAGGGTGGCAGGAAAATCGGTTACTTACCATGGATATAGTATTTATTAGATTCTGAACCTCAAATAGATGACATTTTTAGTCGGTTTGAAAAAAAAATGCTATTCCATATATTTGACGGCGTAGGTATTCCAGTTTTCTATAAAACACCTGAGGGGTAATTCTCGTAATTTTAAGAACTTTCACGTCAGAGGGGCAATTCTCGTAATTGTAAGAACGTTCACAATCTGATTTCAGTCTCAATCTGTCAAAATTACCTCTTGACATTTGTTTGTCGCTGAGATGAGACTGTGACTAAATTTTGAACGTTTTAAATTACCAGAATTGGCCTTCTGATCTCAACCTATCAAAAATACTTACATCTAATTTCCATACACTTTTGCCATTGATTGTTGCTGAGATGAGATTGCGACTAGATTTTGAACGTTTTGAATTCCAGGAATTGGCTTTCTGATATTATTTTTGGTAATCGCCGAAAAATTGTTGGGGTCTACAACTCTACATCATATGCTGAATTTATGGTTTCCCCTTTCACCCTACTAAGAATCAGCAGTGCATAAAGTGCCTCGTTGGTCTAATGGTTGCAAGCGCAACTTATGAGCATGGGATCCTGGGTTCCATTCCCAGGTCGGGTAGTTATTGGATTTTACTGTACGGAAATTCTCAAAGGCAGTCCGAAGCCTACCGAAAACTGGTGAAAGATGGAGGTGACTAACTAATAACTAAACATTTCTTACTGATGACCCTACTAGGAATAGGTAGGCCTATATTGTGTCCCACTGCTGGGCAAAGCATAAGAATACCATAATCAGCGTATAATGTTCCCACTGCTGAGACAGAGGCTGCCTCTCCTCAAGAGGGAGTGGGCTGTAATGTACCACGCTGGCCCAGTGCGGGTTGGTAGAGGTCACATGTCTTTGAATTTTTGGTTCTAGAACATGCCGGTTTCCTCACGATGTTTTCCTTTACTGTTTTAAGAGCAGTGATGATGAAATTATTCACACAGGCGCCTAGGTTCGAACCTACGATCGAAAACTCATAAGTTGCGGCCGTTACCATTGGGCCACCACTGCTCTAGGTACTGTCTTAGTGATATGTAAACTGCCTAACTTTATATGGTAAGTCCCAGCACTCTATATCCTCCCAGTACCCTGTCTGTCCTGTCCTGTGTAGGCGGTATGAAGGCCCGTTATCGTCAGCTGACAGCGAGACAGATCGCGGGTATTTTTGTTGTCGCGTAGGATCCAAGCTGGTGACATATTGCATAGGAGGGCGCGGAGAGCGGTTTGTAGGATGAATTTAAATTGATTATGGGATTGAATTGTTATTGTTCTTGGCTTGTTCTTGGAATGGGTTAAGAGATGTGAATATAATAGTAAGTGGGAAGGAACGGTTTTGCTAGTCTTATAAGTATTTCCTTATGTACAGACACGAGCATAAAATAAATACATAATTGACAGTTGCTCAACATTTAAAATGCGTTTTTCTCCTGAAATAATAGTTGCAACTTTGACCTAATAATTGCTACCATAATAATAATAATATGGTTTCGATAATACTATGTTCGTAACACCATACAATATCTACTTATCAATACTTTAGGAAAATCGCTCTGAATCTTATTTATTTAGTAAGTAGGTACTAACAGCTCACACGAAACAAACATTCTTAATCTTTTTAGAGCGGAATTATCAGTAGTAGCATAATTTATGTATGGTGTCGTACTATTAAATTCTGTAATTTAAACTTCAACCGAATTTAAACTCAAAGCGAGTTTAAATTCGGTTGAAGTTCTTTTTCCCCCACTATGACAGTCTTCTTTTTAGAGCGGAATTATCAGATATGTATGGTGGTCGTACTATTATATTCTATAATATAAACTTCAACCGAATTTAAACTCGCCTTCATTTCTTTCTCCCCCACTATGACCGAGGCGTCAGTAAGTGCGGTGTAGGCAAGGCAATATACAATATTATCGTATTTTTAGCGACATCGATGGGAGCCCGGCCACCTGTGGTTTCACAAGTCTCCACATTGATTAGGTACCGTGTTACCGACTCCCTACATCCACGTCCGTGGCAAAAATCTTTGTATTAGAATATGTTCTAGACTAGTGTATTTTTTAAAGAAAGTAGTTGTGTACTGTAGAGGCTGGCTATAAAGCCACACCTCTTTGTGGGACAGGCTAGTTATATTTGAAGGCATGTTCCATTCGAACGTTCAAGCATGTGTCAAATATTCTGTTAGTGTTTTTTCTTATTTTAGAAGCAGTGTTGAATTTACCGTTGTACGATAAGCTTCTCTTAAACAATAAATACTATACAAAGCTTAACGCCTTTTAGTTATATGTCGTCAGCACGTCCATTGCTACGACCCCACTACAGTACATTGACAGGGGAGAATGGGAGAAGAAAACGGGTTGCGCCGAACCCAAGTAACTTGGGATAAGTCCAGGGAGATGATGAGTTGTGTAATGACATTTTAAGGAGTTCTTTCGACGTAAGGAAGGAGGAAGGAAAGGTAATGAAAATAGGTTGTTTATATTATGGAAGATATAATTAAGAAACTATTAAGACTTTGATTTGGAGGGAGATGGTCTCGTCAACTCCCTGGGATAGCATAAAGTGGATAAGACGAAGTTTAAAACAGAAGACGAACTAGCAGGGGTCGAGGAGGGGGGGGGGGGGTTGGAGGGGGCTCAGGGGTCAGACCAGAATAAATCCGTTTTACCTATAGTCTTCTGCTTCATCTTCTTCGTGTCGCTGGCAGCGCAGAGGTCACTTTGACTGCATGTTTTGGGACACAGAGGGCAGTATAGGAGGTGCATAGCTCCACAATCACATCCTACAATAGACGGAACTATTGTAGGATAACAAGGTAGCCCCACTAGTCAGGACCAGGCCTGTGCCGGACGGCGCGTACGTGTTCCGCGCGCGCCTCAAAGAGATGTCAGCAAAAAGGAAGGGGCCTGCCGGGGCCGAAGCCTGCCGGGGGTGTGGGATTGTCCGAAAGCGTTACCGCTACCCCGGAACACAAAGGGCTAAGGAAGGAACACGGATGGGTTTTAGTCAGTAAGAGTCTGACACTCACTTCCGCTCCACCCAGAGCGGGAGCGGATCATTTGATGATTTCCCATCCATAAAAAAAAGGTAGCCCCACTATACCAGGTTAGACTTACATCTTCCCACTTGTGTCCGGAGACGATTCAGAGACTTCCAAGTGTCACAATCATTGATTTAGGTACTTTAAGTGCGGTGCAAAAGGTGTTAAAAACATCTTGTACGATGACACACTTCCCCATATTTCGCTATGCAAATATTAAAATAGAAGTATGGTGCTAATCAAATTTAAATAAACAATAATCTAGAGCTAGCTATGTATGAAAAAAACCAGGTAATTATGGAAGCAGTTATGAATAAACTGCAGTTGTTTAAACCTACGAGCTACGCTACGAAAAATTATAAAAAAAGTTTGCAAATCCAAATGTCAAAGTGCCTTCGGTGCCAAATACCTGTAGCTACTAAGATCGGATAAGTTATGAAAGCTCACTTAAGAACATAATAAATGATGCTGATCCCAGAGTAGACTTTAACAAATGGCGCTGACAAGCGGTTGATTTTGGAAATTAAGAATACATCGTCATGTCAGTGTTATAAACGTTTTCCTCAAGAGTGCATTCAACTTGTACCTTCGATTTGTTTTGAAGATCAACTCTGTTGTCATCATTAGGATGTTGTTTGATGTCCTGGTGAGTGATGGCATTTCTGACTTGTCTCAATAATAAAGTTTTTGAGAAAAGTCTACATTTTGACTGTCGACTGTCATCATCATCAGCCAATAGAATAGAATACTCTTTATTATGTACACCATATAAATACCAGAAATATAGGTAATATAAGATATAAATGCCTATAGTGGACCTTTGCTGGATAAGCGCCTCTCTAATCCTAGCCATTCAACTCGATACCCAGCAATTTTCATCTAGCTGCTATCAGCCACCTTTTGAAGATCTCTAACGAGCTCCAACTTGGTATATGTATTCCTACATGCTTTGCTGTGCCCAACAGGGTCTAGAATGATCACTACCACCGGTCTTTGTAAAACTACCAACAAAGCTCACGTTTTGGAGTGCAATAAATTATTGAGTATAGCTTTTAGCCGCGACTTCAACTGCGTGAAATTTTGACCCCTGACTCACCCCGACGCATCGCATCGCCTGCTCGCGCTATTACTTCGTTTTGACTTGGCGTTCCTTCTGATTCTTTTTCTTTTTGCTCGGCTCCTAAAGGTCCTAGCGTGATGTTAAATAGCCTATGTAGTCTTCCTCAAGAATTAAGCTATCAAATGCAAATAGAATTGTTCAGATCGGACCGGTAGTTTCAGAGTAAGAGGGTTCAAACAAACTCTTCAGTTTTATTATTAGTATAGATTGAGTAGATAAATATATAGCAACTGCGCTCTTGTAAGAAGGCCTTTTAAGGAAGTACCTTTCTGCAGATGGCGCCGCTGTAATTCATAAATACAGTTTGTTCTACGAGTTCTCGTAGTCGTTTTGCGACAAATCCTTTAATTGCAGAATTTATTATTGTAATGTCAACATGGTATTACTATAAACTTATTTTTGAGTAAACCGGTCAAGGACCGCGGTCCGCCCATTGGCGACGAAACAATAGAAAATCAATTGTGTTTCATTAGCGGATCTTGACAGATTAAAGATATTTTGACATCTAATAAAAAAAGTTCGAGTCGGTGATAAAATTCGATCCGCGAAGATCAATTTATTACCTTTAATTTTTTAAAGATTTTTGTTCGTCTTATTTTCGTCCCTGTCAGTTCACAAGTGCGTTTTCGACCGCGAATAATACAACAACAAAAAAATACAATGCTTACTTACTTTGGATGTAGGTAGATAAAAAATATTGAGTGTCAGCCAAGTGACTTGTCACACGGCGCGCTCACATATTTATGTATGTACATTAGTACCGTATTTGTTATACCTACAGACGTACATATTTGGTACTATGTTGTTTGTGTGGGCTTTCTCGTGTTATGGATTTATTTGGGAGAGTTTTCTTCACGTGTATCATACTCCACCAACGTAGAACTTTACCTTTGGGATAACATTCATCTCAAAAACTGTTTGAACTAAACAAACTTTAAATCTATGTTTACGTAAATTTAAAGTCGGGCTTGCATAACTAAGAAAACGCCTATCCAATGTCGTAGCTTTCAACTTATCATTAGAATTCTGATTTCGATACGATGACTTCAGGAAGGGCCATTTTGATCTCTAGAGTTTCTAAGAAAACCCAATCTTTTCGAAGGGGCAATTCTCGTAATTTAAAGAACTTTCAGTCTGAGGGGCAGTTCTCGTAATTTTAAGAAGGTTTACAGTCTGATCTCAGTCTCAATCTGTCAAAAAAACCTCGAATTTCCCTCCATTTTTGACATGTTTTTGACATTTGTTTGTCAAAGAGACGAGACTGCGGCTAAATTTTGAACGTTTTAAATTACTAGAATTGGCCTTCAGGGTACCAACAGAATCTTGAAAAAAAATCCTTGGTTTGGTTACACATCACATACACACAAGTACCTAAGTTATCCAGTTCTGGTTCAATCCATTTAAGTAAGTCCTGTTACAATATCTTCTGGACGGTTTTTCTGAAAACAAAAACAAAGGTGTGAAATGCTAAGTATGATTTGCAAAACAATACGACCGATGCGCGGGCGCAGTCTTTGTGCAGCACGTGTTGGCAACACACGTGCAAATATTAAATAATTCATTTGATTGTGATCGCTTTGTCATTTGAATACGCTTCCATGTTGGATGTTTTCGGATTCCTAAGGCAATTCGTAGCATACATGAATGAAACTCGAATATTATATGAAAATATGAAGGACCATACTCTCTAAAACGATGCTAAGGGCCTTATCACACCAGCGGTTTGCGAGCGGCTGCGGGGCGGGGCGACTGCGCAGCGAATGCGTCGCGAACACGCCGCGGCTGCACGGCGAGTGTGTAGCAAGTTAACGACGTACAAATCGTATAATACACTCAGTAACAATGGCATCCACACACACACACGCACAGTAACATTAGCGGCGACCTCGTTGCGCGTCCGCAACGAATTCACTGCGCATGCGACGCGTGTTCGTTGCGCGCCCGCTCCGCTTTGAGGACGCTCGCAAGCCGCTAGTATGATAAGGCCCTAAATAATGAGTTTCGATTTATAAGATTACGAACATATACCCAAATCTAGTATTAAATCGAGACAATTCAACAAGTCTTACGAAGTTTATTTTTAGTAAAATCATTTGGAAGATCTTTTAACGTCACATTTTTAGTTTCCATGGAAACACCGAGAAGGAGCACAAGGGAAGGACAAATAGATGATAGTAGATAGATACGAAGCGGTATTCAGGATGAATGGATACAAAATGCTGAAAATAAAAAATGCTGCAATCATCGGGTAATGTAATGGCAGTAGACAAATAGGAATATGCCCCTACCATAAATACTTACACGTAAAAAATACCCATTCGAGAGTTAGTTGGTGCAGCTGAAATGTCACAATATACAATACCCTCCAAAAATTAGTTGTGTTTCAGTTGTGATGCCACACTATGATTTAACATCAATTATTAAGCGTCTAAAACTTTACACGCTTCAACTTGTCCAGCATATAATATAATGGACAGAACCGTTAGCGATGCAGACAGTAAATTGTCCATCTACGTGCAGATAGCGTGTGGGTGCGTAATGGTAGGTAGCCGTCTTGCCGATAAGCGCGGGCCATCTAAACACTGTTTAGAGGACCAACATGTTACAATAGGGCTGCCAAACAGGTCTGCAAGCACTGCAAGTCGTGTAAGTACGAAGTTCTCGTCTGGTTTGTTATTTTCTGGCGTCGAGGAAATAACAATATAGAGGTATGAGGAATAGGGTGCGAAGTTCACTCATACTCTATAGAAAAGGGAGGATCCTCCAACCAGACGGGTGTTGTATCTGACGGACAACTGCCCGATGATTCATGTCGGGTCGTTGTATGCGCGGTAAACTCTGCTTGCGAGATGCAGGATTTTGCGTGACGTCAGTATGACGCGTTGTTCGCATGTGGCGTTGTAGATACCTCTATAAAAGTAATTCGTCAAGTTAGGCTACTAACATAAATCATCATTATTTAACATTATTTTAATGTTTTCTAAAACGTTGAACATACATATTATTGGAAAACTTATGTTTGTTGGACTATCGTTCGTTACTGGGGGCCTACTCTCTAACAGCCGAACCCAATGACCTATTTTCAGTTAAAGACAGATCGCTACTGATGGTAGCCAGTATAATCATAACTGTCAGTATAATATAATCATACAGATCGCTAGGTACTGATATAGATTATTGGGACGTTAAAACCAGAGATAGATAGGTTTTCTACCTCCAGTTTGCCAAAACTGGTGATGGAAAGTTGGGTTCGGTCGTTAGTCCTACAACGAAGATGTGGGGCCCGTCTGAAAAATGTTCTAAACTTTGGAGTGGGTCCTATATATAATCAGCCTATAACATTCCCACTGCTGGGACACAGGTCTCCCCTTGGTGAGTGGGAGTAGGCCGTCATCCACCACGCGGGCACAGTGCGGGTTGGTAGATGTCACATGTCTTCGAATTTTTGGTTCTAGGACATGCTGGTTTCCTTACGATGTTTTCCGTCACAGTTTTGAGAGCAGTGGTGATTAAATAATTTGCAAAAAGTAAAGCGCCTATCTGGGTTCGAACCTACGACCTACAACTTGTAAGTCGCGGCCATTACCACTGGGCCACCACTGCTCGAGTGGGCCCTAATCCCGATTAATTAACTTTTTTGGACGTTGTCCTTCATTCTTAGTTCAGGCCCCGAACTAATGTTATGTCGGTAGGTGATACCGGATACGCCCATCACTTCGGCAAAAACTACGGATATCATGATTAGGGAGTAAAACTCCAGATTTGAATCAGTTTTCCCCCTCTTCCTTCCCTTTTTAAATTCCATTTGATGATGTACAGACGCCAGCACATCAAGCTACCCGAAACTGTCAAATTTTGCCAATCAACTTTGAACCTTATGCTTTAGCGATAGAGTTGAAAATTTATTAAAGAAACTTGACAGATTGTAGTAGCTTGATGTGCTGGCGTCTGTACTTGCGATTCTTTTTAGCTATTCTATTTTCATTGATAACTGCAATCTTAAGCTCATTGATCTTTAATAATAATAAAATCTTTGTGATTTGTGAACCAAATGTCCCTTGCCCAAAGCACATACAGAATTTCATGTGGCTTGGTCTCCTCTCCCGTGGTACGGTGGTAGATACTCAAAGATTCCGCTTGTTCGGGACACAGATACAGCAACTGCCATGCCGGTTGGATTACACTAGCTCCTAGCTTGCGCGGTGTATGTACTTCTAAACTGCCAGGATAACACCTAGCGATCTCGCGTTCAGGGTTGCCAAACGTACCAAGAAATTGGTTCATATTTTAGGCTGCCCGCCTACGTCCGATAATCGGTGACCGATTTTTGTAGGTGAAATATAGAACGTAGTGATGACGATTATAGTGCAACGCACACGTCCTACAAAAAGTTGGTCTAAATAACATAAAGCGAAATAATCTGACCGTTTGTAGGACCTACAAAAAGTATACCTACCGTGCGAGCGCGCTTAACCTAAAATGTGCTTTTTCTAAAGTGCATTTGGGATTAGGGATTGTATACACAAAACTGCGACGCGATGTCGCATCGTAAAAATCTGCGAGCTCTTTCTAGTTCTAACCAGTGGCGTGCATTTCTTTTCAGAATAGGTAGGCACTTGGCCGGGTCTAGTCTAGACAAACGTGGTCACTAATCAGAAAAAAAGTGTGATTATTTGAGTAGGCATGCCTACTTAAGGGTGATAAATTGCAAAGGTCGAACGTCATGGTACCTATTACGCGTGAGACGTACGTATTTTTAATTTTATATCATATTAACTTGAACGAGTAAAGACCAATGACAATGTGCGAATAGTACGGGAGCCGAGTAGGCCGTCCGGCGACTGCCTACTGACGCGCGTGTTTGTGTGAAGATTTTGTTTTTTGTTAGGTATGATAATTTAGTGAGTTTCTTAATTGTGGGGCACACACGCTGAAATGTAATTGACAGGCTTATGTTGATATATCGAGGTAGGCACTGCTTATATGCCTATATGCAATGCACGGCCACTGGTACCACCACCGCCGCTGGTACTGGTATGCACCTCCTTTCTGTATTGCGAATTCGCATCGCGCCGATTCGCAGTTTTGTGTACAAGCCCTTAGTGTTGTGTGTATTCTTGATTATTTTCTTCGTAGTTTTCAATTATACTTAAGTGTCCTGTCTACCCATCATAGATAAGCAAATTCCATTTTTGTTTAGCGTTTCTTTTTAATGCGGTCTTTGGCCAGGGGATGCTGTTCTTATTTGTGTCGACCTTAGCAAGGACTGAAATGAAAAACTGTTTTTTTTTCCCTTGTACGATATTGTCATCAAAGTTTTTTCTCGTTACAGACCATCATGATCCTGGCTTATAGCAGGCACAGTGGTGGTACAAGTCCTCAAGTTCCTTATACTCAGTCGCGAATGCGTAGGTGCGTCATGGTAGGCAGTCGTCTGGGCGGATGATAAGCAGCGCGACCGACCGCGATGGCGTGTTGATCACTATTACTGAACTAATATGGCGACTGCGCAGGGCTGTCAGTGACAATTGACAAGCAATTGGAAGGTTTCAACAAAAATTGTAAAAGCATTGCCATTGTTGCGCAGGAGCAATAGTGGGTCTTGGTAACGGATTCGTCATCATTATCATAATGATGGTTTATTGTACAATTTTAGTATTTTTTATTTCTAGTCAATGGTTTCCAACTTATTCCAATAAGATTGGAACTGGAAGCGTAAAGCCATAGATATAAGAAATTCTATGGTAAAGCCACTTTGATGATGTCCATTGGTGGGCTTCGAATTCGAACACACTTCCTCTTGGCTTATATGCCAGTCAGATAACTTTGTAATTGGACTTTTACTAAAAGTACTTGTCTCAGGAGTTTTCGTTATCGAAACAAGACCACATAAATATCTCCTTTATTGTCATATCAGCTGGTAAAGTCCATTGTTTCTGCCTCTCAATGTTAGTTAACAACTAATTAATTAAATTGATATATTTATGATACGATAAATAAATTGAATTGCTTGATATTACGTGTTATTGAGTTATGTTAGTGAGACTAGATGACTTGATATAATTAATGTGTGTATTTATCATAACACAGTGAAAGGTCGTGAGGAAATATTGTCATGATCACAACTCGCAGATCTTTTGTCGTCATGATCATCATTCAACCAAAAGACGACCACTGCTGTTGCTGAATATAGGCCTCCATCTATACTCGCTACAACCACCGCCGGTCCTAATAAATCCCATATCCAGCAGTTTCTAGGGACCTTCACCAAGTTGTCTCGGCCCATCTTGTGACGGCCTACTCTCCAGGGGTAAGCACCCCACAAGACCTTGATTCATTACTATAATGAAATAAGGACTCTTCAGACTATGATATAGCACTCTTGAGCCCACCCTGCGGGGTAATTGCGTAACATACTAACAGTAGCAATGGCTTTCATTTTGACAGTTCAACAACATTCATTTGCGTTATTTACGTTGTTGAGCAGACAAATTATTTGAACATATGAAGTAATGGATTAGCAATATCCTTCAAAATGATTCAGATTCTGATTGATAGTGTGTTAGGTACCTACTCAATTAGGGTGCTGTTCTTTCCACTTTTTTATACTGCTACTGAAAACTGAGAGTTGCTCTAGTTTTGCTTTTTAGACTCGCAGAGATATAAAATAATATTCATGGATGATTTAGTTAGGAGTGAGTGTAAAAACTTCATTCTTTACTAGCTTCTTCCGGCGACTTCGTCCGCTTAAAATTTGTTGTTCCTTCGACCCACTCCGTCGCATCGCATCGCCTTCCCGCGCTATAACTTCGTTTTCGCTTAGCGTTCTTTCTGATTCTTTTTTCTTTTTTCTCGGCTCCTAAGAGTCCTAGCGTGATGTTGAATATCCTATAGCCTTTCTCAAAGATTGGGCTATCAAATGCAAAAAGATTTTTTCAAATCTTCCGGAGATTACCCCCTACATACAAACATACAAACTCTACCTCTTTATAATATTATTAGTATAGATTCATACCAAATAATTTCTCCACAATCTAATTTCCACTTAAACCTCAGCTAAGTTTATGAGATGTGTCGTGTGTGGGCGCACGGTAGGTAGCCGTCGCGTCGCTGGCGCGGCTGGCCGGCCTGGCTGATAACCGCAGTGCAGTCGTCGCAGCGCGTGCAACTTACAATTTAGCGCCCGACACGACCCGACCTAGGGGTGTCGCACTTATAAACTATAATATTTATAATTTAGCAGTTTCTGAAATAAGAAATGGGGATGGACATGCCAAAACTATAAAGAGCTAAGTGGAAGAAGTTTCGGAAATATATTGTTGTTAGTAAGCGGAAACAAATGAACACGTTCAACTAGGGACCGTTCTCCTTAGTACAGTTACAGTAAGTGTAATTGCACCTATATCAGAAGGAAAACAAGAAAGAAAAATATGTTTATTTGTCACAGAAACACGTGCATACAAAAAGATAATTAATTCTTATAATAAGGAAAAATAAAAACAAAATAGATCTATTATCACGAGCACAAAGCAGAAGTAGTCGACGGCTGCACGTCATGACTGTGACAAAAAAGAAGGCTTCCAGTCAGCATGATGCTGTGCTATAGGGGGACCCACAGCACTGCAAAAGAAAATAAAACAAACAGTACTTATAAAAGCAACTGCATAAACTACATATTATTATTTTAAGGGTTGATTTTGCCAAAGTCAAAGATATCTTTTATCCACGGAATAAAATTGACGTTTGACATTTCTTGTATGGGAAAAACTGTCAAAAATTCAAAATATATTCTCAGGATAAGCCTTACTCTGGGTATAAAATTTTGGTGAAATTTGCCCATTCATTTCTAAATAAATTACTTATACAATATGGTAAGTATTTATATTTCGATCTAAAGATCAGTTACGTAAAGCTAAACCGTTGTTGTTAATTGGTAATCATTTAATTCAAATGAAGTATGTACTAAAAATTGCTTTCTACGACTTTCGCTTTGTTTACCAAAAAAAAACATTTCTTTTTTTAATAGACTCATCATCACGCTTCGCCCTGTTGACCGAATATCTTTTTAATAGCTGTTATTCACTCTTTTGGGCTATTGCCATCCCCTTGCGTCTGACTGTTCCCTGTACGTCACCTGGCCTCTGGTCTAACTGACGTAATGAGAGGAGTGGTTGGGTGATTGATGGCTTTCTTAAGTCCAAGATGCAATGAAAATAAAGTGTGGGTTGATCTAATTGTTCTTAGAAATGATACTGGTTTCTTTTGGCAATAATTGGTTAAACTCTCTACCCGCGTGTTTTATTAGACTAGCGGCGCCCCGCGGTTTCACCCACATAAGTGTCGATCTCGTGGGAATATCGGAATAAAAAGTATCCTGTGGTTATAAACTATCTGTGTGCCAAATTTCATCTAAATCCGTTCAGCCGTTTGTGTGTGAAGAAGTAACAAACATACAAACACACTCACAAACTTTGACAGGGACAGAAGCGGCCTCCTTTCTTTTAATTTACAAATTTACAACCTTCTGCCAAGGGTGGTTATTTTGGCAAGGGCGCGGAGCATGTGCAAGTAATTCCTGCACTGCCGATTCAAGGGCGGATTCCAACAATGACACTGAACGCGATCAGCACATTAAAACCGCGTTCAATAGCTGTCAGTGTCAATATTCCAGAACAATGATGACGTTAATAGTGGTTTACGTCTAATCGTGTTCAGTTTCATTGGTAAAATTTGCCCTTACTCCTTTGCCCGCCCCAGACGAAGGGCATTCATGAAGATTTCCACACGAATTTATGTAATAAAACATGCAGTGGAAGTTTAAAAACCGACCAAGTGAGAGTCGAAGTCGCACACGAATCCGTACCACAAGGCAAAAACGCTGAGAAAACACGTTTATTGTATGGAGACCCATTTTAATTTGTATTAACTTTATTTTGTTTTTATTATTTGTTGTTATACTGGCAATAGAAATACTCACTCTGTGAAAATTTCATCAGTGAACCTTTTACAGTTCATGAGATACAGCCCGCTGACAGTCAAACGGACGGACGGACAGCAGAAGCTAAGGCTGGCCGCATACATCCGGTTTCCTGATTCGGAATTCAGATTCGGAGACCCTGAATGCACGCATTTCATACAAAATCTTCTCTTTAGCGCACACGTTCTTATATTTTCCGTTCGGAAACCCTGACGGAAAATTTAAGAACGTGTGCGCTAAAGAGAAGATTTTGTTTGAAATGCGTGCATTCGGGGTCTCCAAATCTGAAGTCCTAATTCGGAAACCTAATCAGGAAAGCGGACGTATCCGGCCAGCCTTAGTAAAAACGAATGAAAGTAATTTAGTTATGAATAACCTCTCAATTGGTGCGTTATTACCTGTGTTATTATTTTCCGCGAATGTTACTAAATGCTGCGTTTATTGAAAATTGTTCCTGGATTTGTACAGTTACAGGTAATTCTAAACTGTACATGGCTTTGTCAGTAAATAGTTGTTTGCTATTCTATTTGGTTAATTGAACGTGTACCTAATTAGATTAGGCATTCATTTGATATTTCTACTTTTATGATTTAAAAATAAATATGTATGTATGATTTTTTTCCTTTAATATATTGTAAAACATTTTTAAAAGAGGAACGGTGGAGTTTCTTGCCCATTCTTCTCCATACGAAAACTACCTTTTGAGAGGGGCGACTAGAATCAATTCTATTTTAATGTAAATTTTGACGTTCAAAAGTGCCTTTATGTGCCTATTTGAAATAAATGCTTTGACTTTGACTAATTACTTGTTCCGATTTTGTTTAGGATGATCCTTTATCATTATATTATCATTATTTTCTTAACAGTTGAAAGACGTCCACTGCTGGACAAAGATCGCCTCCAAGCTAGCAAGCGATCCAAGTTCAAATTGACATTTTCTAAATGTTGTATCTTATGTTATTTTCAACATCAGATTTATTTTGGTACCTTAACCAATCTCAGTCTACTACAGTATGCGTGATTATTTTCTCAAAAGTCTATTCAGACATAAATCTGCATGGTCGTCACATGATCTGACCAAAATTATGTCTTGACTTTAAAAGAGACTGTGACCTGAGTATGTTTCGGCCTTTCTTCTCAGAATAGTCAGATAGGAAACGACGTCATCTAGTTTTTTTTTTAAATATGATTGACGTGTAAAAGTGTTTTCAACACACTTGCTCGTAAAATGGCTCTTAATGCACCGCTTTTAGGACCATAATGCAGTGTATTACAAACGCGTGCTTTTTCTTTACGTTACGGTACTTGTGCTTTATTTCCACAGATAACTATTTAATTTACTAGTCGGAGGTCGGAGAAGTGCGTTTTTTTTTTAATCTCTTCAAAGAGACTTCATGCCAAAAGGAATCCGCGAGCCATATTTCACTTTTTTTTTAATAGTCTGAATTGTCTTTGGTCCCAAAATGAACTAAAATGTATTTACCTTAAATGCGCAGTTGTAGCCCGCGAAATTCAATCTTTCTAACGTTTTTTGCAATTTTCAGGTCAGTGTCAGGTTGTATCTTGATCAAAATATGATTCGCGACTATAACAGGTAGATATGTATTTACAGAATTATAATCATTAGAATCATTAATACATGTTTCTAAGTTAGATTTGTTCCATAAGAACAAATCTCTTATGGATAAGTTCTTAGGGAGCAAATCTAACTTAAATAGGTATATTATATTAATGATTCTAATGACTATAATTCTGTAAATACATGTCTATTATATATATACATTTTGATCAAGATACCACCTGATACTGACCTGCTAATTGCAAAAAACTTAAGAAAATTTAAATTTCGCGGTCTACCACTGCGCATTCACCTTAGGGTGCATCCACACAGAGCGAGGCATGCGCCGCAAATGATTTTTTTTATATGTATGGTTGCTTCAGGCTGAGGCATCTAACATACAAATAAAGCACTTGCGGCGCATGCCTCGCTCTGTGTGGATGCACCTTATAATAATTGTGCGTGGTCCCTCGCGGAACCAAACGGAAAAGACCATTGGCGTTCTATTATTGCAGATTCTCACTGAATTAATGTATATTTCTGCATGCCAATAGTACTTTCTGATTCCATACTAACTAAACTACAATTTGACATACGACAACACTACGACCAGTCTAAACATTATTTTGTGTTTACTATATTTTTTCTATAGGCTTGAAGGCGCGTCCCTGGCGCCATCTAGTAGGAGAGATTGAAAACCCTATTTTGACATTGATTGTGTGATTTATCGAATGACATTGAGCGGACGAGAGTGACAATTGTGTTGTCACTCTGGCGGAACGTCATAAACGTCAATCAACCACCGTACTCGTGCACTTTGGATCGAACGATAGCGTGGACTAGACGGTTACGACGGATCGCTTACGTCCCAAGTTTAAATCCATTTTCATCTGTGTTAAATTGAGTGATTATTATAATTTAAGTTGTGGATCGTGATTATAAGGCTGCTGATCGAAGACCTGTCTACTTATTTTTAAAATACCTCGTGCGATTACCCACTTTAAGATGAGTGATTCTGATATAGGTACCCACGTGCCTTTAGGCTGTTTATCGGTTTGTCTGTGCCTTTAAATAAATAAACGCGCGCCATTACTTACTCTATGTGTAAACCTGCGCGCGCACGCTGGCGCGGCGCGCGGAAAAACATACCCAGCCCGCCATTATCCATACAAGTTAATATTTAACAATACAAGCCTGTTTTTTTCCTCGCAAGTGTGTTGAAAAACTTCGTATGATACGCGTGTGCATTGATCATTAAACTCTCGACTTCCTTATCGCGCTCGCCTACGGCTCGCGCGAATAATACCGCCTCGAGTTTAATAATCAACATAGCACACATGTATCATAATATACTATTGTACATACAAAGTGTACAAACCTACTTGCAGAAATGAAATTATTTATCATTAATTACACGGCTTTCCTACCACCTTATCCATAATATAAATATTCCATATTTAGCACCAAGTTCAAGGTTATTCAATATTTGTGGCCATAAAACTCAGTATTTTAGGCCCTACAATGACTAGCGTAAAGACGGGGTGAGGAAAATAAGGTCACGTTACGAAATGGACTTCTTTATAACAAAGGTATAAGGTTCATTTTGGCGAAGTTGTTTTGTTCTCCTCGCACGGTTGTTCATAGTTATGGGTCCATTGGCTCTTGTCACTTTTATGATGTTAAGTCAGCGTTTTTTTGATGACCAGCACCTTCGGTTTTGGAACAAAGTTGGGATTTAAAAGTAAGTTGGTGTGTTCGGGTAACTTAATCATTGGATTCTGGTATAAAAATCGAGGATGTAGAATTCAGTACTATCCTAAATTAATTTGTCCGTGGTGCCTGGAGGTTTGTTCCAGTTGGCGATTATGATTGCTTTTACCGCCGTCCTAGTCCTACCTACCTCTACCTACTTTTGCGTACTACGCGCTGATTCCAGCCTCTTATAACTGTAAGAGCTACCTTTTGCGATAGGTAGAGCGTCTAAATGCACATGCATTTCAAGTTAAGTCCAAATCATAGAGTCTAGTTCTCTTGTACGTAAAATTTTATTACGCGTCTATCGTATCCGTCCGAAGTAGATCCAGTCTGAGCTAGGCTTCGTTTTTATGAGTGTTATAAATAGCTCGGATGTATAGGTAGGTAATAATATCGGTATCACGCGGCAACCTTGCGGCTCGCGGCGCGTGCATGTGCCGGCGCGGCGGCGTCCGTCCGCTATCGCTCCAGGATGATCGAAATCGTTGACATCGCGCCAGCGCCGCGGTGGAATGACCGCCCGACGTTAATTGTCGCGTCACCTTCGAGCAAGGGCGGCCTCGCGACGCGCGACGCCCTGCCTCCCCCCGCACCCCCGCACGCGCCCGCGCACCTCCGCGCTGGCCGGCTCGCGGCCCTCGCGCGCGTCACGTTACCTATGACGGTCAGCCACCCGCGATCATGTTTTGTTTCGCGTGTCCGCGCCACGTACTTACGAACTCGCGTCACCGCGGCAGACGGACGCGCGGTCGCGGGACGCTAATAGACACCCGACCTATACATAGATGCTAAGTATTCACCAAATGAGTAATAGCGCAGAACGCGCCAAATCGCCGAATGCCTTCGAACATTTGGTTCGATTTAAACGCGACGGAAAATGGTTCGCAGAAGTTATTGTCATCAGATGTTCTTGGAAGACAGAGAGCATCCGGAACAGCGAAGCGTCGCGAATTAATTACGAAGGAGTTATGGGCCGATTATTGCGCGCTAGAATTAAATAGAATCGCAGTTTGTCATATCCGCCGCAGATCTACGAGCTATATACGTACCTACTAGTGTAATTATGTGCATCTACTTGGATTGGAACACAAGTACTTAGTTGTCTCAAGCACCGACCTTAGGACCAAGGATTTTCGATTTTAATGTCCACTTTCAAACAACTTATACACAATGTAAGACTCCTAGGTCTTTTAGAGTGTAAGAAAACGTCATGAGGTACTCGTAATCCAAGTTTTGATGGTTCACAACTAAGTAAAAGCCCCGAGAAAATGGCGTTCAAAAGATCATCGCACCTATATTCGCAGCAGGGTTATTCAGAGGAATATAGGACACCTACTGTACTAAGAAGTCCTAGATGGAAAAACTCAATAACACTTTGCCTGACCCGGGAATCGAAACCAGGACCTCATGCTCGGTCATGGCTTTCGTTTTTATAAAAGTTAATCTAAAATATACTAACGATAAAAAAATTATTAGACACACTATACTACACTATTACACTTGGGAGCAAATAAATCGAGCCACTTGCTTTTTTTTGCACGTATAATGGTTATTATTTTTGGTATTATGAAACGTATCAATTCGAAATATATATCGCCTAAGAGCTTATTTAATAACCTTTACAATGAGGGTAAATCATTGAATAATAACCTTATTTAATGATACATTACTGGCTCTGAACGAAAAACGGTAATTTTGATAGAACATTGTAGGGTTAAAACAGTCCAGAAAATCAATCGAAATCCGGGTGCGGGGGGGTAATACAAGATATTAAGAATAAGTTTATACCATAATTTTGTTTTTAATTGTTTTTTTCTGGACTGACAATTTTCTATCAAAATTACCGTTTTTCTTTCAGAGCCAATAATTTATCATTAAATAAGGTTATCATTCAATAATTTACCCTCATTGTAAAGGTTATTAAATAATCTTTTAGGCAATATATGTTTCGAATTGATACGTTCCGTAATACCAAAAATAATAACCATTATACGTGAAAAAAGGAAGTGGCTCGATTTATTTGCTCCCAAGTGTAGTTGCGCGGAAACCCGCAGATGCTCATGCGCATACGTGCATCAGCTGCCGCCCGCGCAAGTTGTAACAGTAACAGTCAGTTGAGGGTTATGGCCTATTGTGGCCTTTGTAACGATGGCTACCTATTTGTCACACCTTATTCTAATAAGGGCTACCTTTGGTGTAATGACTTCCTTCCTCCCTTTATCATGGCCCTTTTTATACTTTAGTTACAAAATTCGATTTATTTAAAGTAAGATATACGTAGGTGACAGTAAAGATGTAAAGGTGCAATGTTAACATAAGCATATACCTAATACTAGCTTTTGCCCGGCGACATCGTCCGGTCCGCGTGAAATTAATTGTTCCTCTGCCAACAGTGGCGTGCATTGCATATAGGCATATAAGCAGTGCCTACCTCGATATATCAACATAAGCCTGTCAATTACATTTTAGTGTGTGTGCCCCATAATTAGGAAACTCACTAAATTATTATACTTACCTAACAAAAAACAAAATCTTCATACAAACACGCGCGGCAGTAGGCAGTCGCCGGACGGCCTACTCAACTCCCGTACAATTCGCACATTGTCATTGGCCTTTACTCGTTCAAGTTAATACGACATAATTAAAAATACGTACGTCTCACGCGTAATGCCATGACGTTCGAACTTCGCAATTTATCACCCTTAAGTAGGCATGTATACTTAAATAACCACACTTTTGACCTCACTTTTTTCTGATTAGTGACCGCGTTTGCCTAGACTAGACCCGGCCTAGTGCCTACGTATTCTAAAAACCAATGCACGCCACTGTCTCCCAACCTATCGCGTTGCGCAGTATCGCACGCCTGCAGTATTACTCCGTTTTCTCTTAGCGTTCTTTCTGACTTTTTGCTTAACTTCTAAGGGTCAATAGCCTTTAACCTTCCTCAATAATTGGTCTAAATCTGACTGGTAGTTCCAGAGATTAGCGCGTTCAAATAAACAAACTCTTCAGCTTTATTATTACTATATAGATATACAGATGAGTGAATGTTTCAGTCAATCACTCTATAGAGACCTGCATCCAGAATTGAGAATTTGAAGTTCAGAACTTGACAAACTGTAACCCATGAAACACAACACGGACTTGAAGTTCTCAATTTCAAAATCTCAGTTCAGAAACCAGCGGGGCAATTGCGTATGCGTAACACATTATCAAATCAATCGGAATCGGTTTCATTTTGACAGTTCAACAACATTCATTGCGTTATTTACGCTGTTGAGCAGACAAAGTTTTCGAACTTATGAAGCAATGGATTAGCAATTTGCTTCAAAATGATGCAGATTCCGATCGATAGTATGTTACGCAATTGGGGTGCGGGTGTATGCTTTGTTAGTTACCACAACTTATAGGTAGAAATGAAGGTTTGCACAGCGTTTTTCAATATCTAAAATGATGGGGAGATCTAAGTCAAACCTTGTAGGTAAAGTGGGGTTACCTCGACGGAACTGCTGTGTCACAAACGATGCTTCACCTTCTATCCTGCCCTTTGTGTCCCAAAACATGCAACCAAAATGACCTCTGCGCGCCACCAATAACGCCGTAGAAGTGGCGGGACCAACATAATTTAAATAACTGTCGTGCCAGACACGATGAAGAAAAAGAATATCCAAAAAGATGGTGTCCTTATTGTGATTTAAGATTTACAATGTGATTGGCTGAGTAATTCCAACCACAAATGACCTCTAGTCTTTGCACGTACCTGAAGCAATTCCAGCCATCCTATAACAACAAATTCAACCCCATCTCAACTACATTCTAAGTCTCCGGTGCAGAGGGGTCAATTATCCGGCGATAAATCGAACGGTCCCCGTCCTGTTACGTCACATGGATGGCGACAGTCTTTTGTTATCTACAGTATGACGTCCCGAAACGATTAACGTGGCAGATAGGGCTGTTTGTGTAAGCTTGTAACAAGAGGTAGGTAGTAAATCTTGAGATATATCGCAGGTTCTGAAGCTCTTGTGCTGTTGTGTTGAGTGGTTAAATAAGTTGTCTAAGTTATTTTGTAAGTTGACTTGCATGATTGCATTGAGATTATGCAGTTTTGGGACGGTGGTCATATAAATTGTTTTGTTGGTCCCCTTTGCTGTTCGTTTTGCTGTGGTGCATTAGCGTGACAGTTAATGAAAAACTATTTTAAACGGTTTTTTTTTTAAACGATGAAGGAAAAAATCGAGAAAAAAAACTGGCATGTCCTACAACCAAAAATTCGATGACATCTGACATCTACCAAACCGCACTGGGCCCGCGTGGTAAATTATAGCCCGCTCCCTGTCAAAGAGTGGAGGTCCCAGCAGTGGGAACTTTGGCTGATTATGCTACATCTCCTCAGTCGATATGGAAGAAATTACTCCTAGTTCATTGCATCAATATTTAAACCCATCGTATTTCGTAAACTTATAAGCTCATAAAACTTTTATTGCTCACCTAGGTACAAATAATAATTGATAAATTATCTTTTGCAATAATCACCATGCTTGGGAAACAAAAGGTGACAGACAGATGTGATTATAATATTCTGTTAAGTGCACATGGGGTTCCTTTCTGGAGCCCTAGAGCTCATTTTTAATGCCTACCATGATAAAAATTTATGAGAAGTCTGACTCTACCTATCTTTAAATCCTCGAATACCGCCTTTCGTTTCGAAAACAAAGTAATCACACAATAAATCAGCCATAACTAGACAATAAACCTGAGCTAATTTCCAGGCGACCAGTCAAAACAGTCTGCTAACAACTGGGTCACTTACAGTAAACAATAACTCATGAAATGCGACAAATAGTTTTAATTTGTCTTGAAGCTACATCTGCTGCCATCTGTTGGCGCGCGCGCGAACTAAATTTATAGAACAGTCGGATGATTTATAACCTAAAAGTTTTGGCGGAAAATTCTTGCGAGGTCTTGACTTTTCTTTTGAATTTTGTTAAAAATGTGTCTAGTGATAAGTTGTGTTTGATTTTTGTTAGATTAGGAGCTACTTCTTGTTATTCGTGTTTATAAAAATGGTGATTTAAATGAATGCGTGACAATGATTTCTATAGGTACTTACATTTTGTGTATTAATGGTGGGGTTATTGATAGTTAGGTTTGCAAATTCAACAATCTGTGGACATCGTGGGCTTTTGCCTGAAAACGCTAAAACGTCCGCAGCAATGACAAACCTATTAGAAAAAAAAAATCATATTGCATCTGAATATTATTTTAGAATACTGAAATAAGTAAGTACCTACCTGAAAAAAAAAAACGAAGCTATAAGGCCGCCCATTGTGTGTTTTGTAGTGTTAAATGTATTTTTTCAAAAAGTACCTGTGCAAGTCTTTTCTCTTGTTTTTGATATTTTACCTTTTTGTACCTTTTGTTTATGCTTTTTCTACCTTTTGGTTTTTGATTGACATAATTATATATTTTGTTTTACTACCAGAACCAGCGCATTTTAATTTCGGTAGTTAATACCTAGTACCTATTTTCTGGTGTACAATAAAGTAAGTACCTAGATAAATTAATAATAAAAAACCTGATTATTTCACCTTTTTAGTGAAAATATTAATACGATGTATTATTTAGTACCTAACATTTTCTATTGAACTTTATCATACACACTTCTCCAAATAAGACCTCCTTATCACCTATTAAATTCTACTTAACTTTTAGAACTAAGAAAAAAACATCATGGCGACTTAATCCACCTACTTAATTACAACGAAGCATGGCAGGAAAAGTTTAATAAATTTAAATCCCCAACAACTAACTTTTTAATAACCCATCTCGACATCTCACTCTACTCATTTGAAAAAAAAAAAAACAGCATCAACAGTAAACAATAAAACACGATGAAATAACACTAAATGAATAATTTCGACGCTCGTTTGTTTTGATAACAATCGTTCCCGCGCCCTTTCGCTTTCATTCATGCTCGATGCCCAACTAAAACAAACTTTATTTCAATTTATAAATGTGTGTCTTACGACGACTCTGTTGAAGTGCGCATGTGTGCGTTTTGTGGGCAAAGAATATAGAAAGATGGGGTTAGTATTGTGCCTATTTATTAATTTGTAATTATTTTTTAGGAGAAAACGCCTGAACTGTAGGATTGGAAGAAATGATGGAAAACTAGCTGCCCTGGCGAACTTCGTAGTGTACCGCCTCAGAATCAATGTATGAAAAAATGAATATTCCCTTTTTGTGATTTTTTCTCATGTTTTAATAGTTATTCTGCTATTTGGGACGGAGACAAATCCGACAAATCAAAGATCATAAAAATCGGTCCAGCCGTTCTTGAGATAACTACCCCGACTTTGTATTGTAAGATATATATATAGAGGATTAGAGTGTGATAAATTTGAATTAGGTACTAATTTCAGCAATCAAATACTGTGAGGGAAATTAATTGTTTATCAAGTAGACAAAACGTCAAATTGCCGAGTTATAGCCATTATCATGCAACTTTCAAATAATGACAGTTGTGACAGTTGTGATTTCAATATACTCGTAGGTAAGTTAGTATAAGGCAATTTGAAATGGTAGTCAATTTGGTAAACAATTAAATGCTCTAACTTTAGAACTCTTTATAAGTTTTAATTGCTCAAATAACAAAGAAGAAGAATCAGCTATTGGGGGAATGTGCTTCTTCTTCTGCGTGAAACCACTTTTGAACCAGCCATTTCTGGACAGCTCATGCCATGGTCTTTTCGTGTTCTCTACTCTTCTTCTTCAACAAGAAGAATCCGGCTTCTGTTGTGTCATCATCAACTTTTGTAGGTACATGTTCTGTATTTGTTTTAAATAGAATTGATAACGTTTACCGAAAAGTGAAAATAGCTTTACAGCAATCTGTGACTGGTAAAACAATCATGGAAAAGTCGTCTTACACATCTACAACCATTACAAAAAAAAAAAACTTAGTCTTTGCCGCGTCACAGTTGCAAACACATAAATATGTAGGAGGTATCGCCGCAGATAAACTTGTAAAAAGTTATGAATGAAACCGAGAGTGCCTCGTAGTAGAGTTGTAGACTGTCCCCCCCCCTGCCTTCCGCCTGTGTTCCGCTCCCCCGTTTCCCTCCCCCCGCAGCACCCTGCCACCCCGCATCCTCCCGCGCGCCGATTTGTTTTACGCATTTAGTTTTATTTTGTTTTGACTTATTTTGTACTCTTGTACTAGAACGTGTAATGGAGTGCCCGCTGAGAAATTGGTTGAGTTATTCTGCAACGTTTTGTTTTAAACATAATGGTGCCTTTGCGTTTAGTTTTTTCTGTTTTGGTTTAGGTAGCAATGTTTAGTGTTGTTCTTATAAGTTTTTTTTTTAGAGATTTGTCAAAATTTTATTAAAACATATTTGTGAACCGGTTTCAGCTCATTTTTAATCGAACCCTTTGCCGATTATAAATACCTTCACCATGTAAAAAAGCATGTTCAATATTCGGTACGATTATCCTCTTACACCGAAAATTATACTAGCATAACCATTGAATATTCGACAAGACTGCACATAGAGTACATACGTAGGTAGATATACATAAGCTGGTACACACTTGGCTTAGCGTTCGTCTGAGCAGGACACGTGGGGCGCGGCAACTAGGGCAGCGCTTTGCCAACTAAGCCCACATACTGTGCCTATGCTACTAACTATAACCTCCTATGCAGCAGAAATACTATGTATACCTATACGTCTTGTGAATTTACCTAAGATTCGCTTGATTTCATCATCATTCTCTTGTCATTATTCCAATTTATTTGGGGTCGGCGCAACAAGTCCTTTTCTTCAATACTTCTTTATTAGTCGTCATCTAGGTAGTCAGTTAGATTCGCTCAATTTATAGTAGATACTTTAATAAAACCGAATCTCCAACTACCTCCTGCACTTACCCTAATTTATCTGAGTCCAGCGCCGATGTCGTCTTCCATTTATCTCTATCAGCTGTCTCCTCAATATTCACCCGCATTCTAGCCATACCTATTCACACAATCTATCCGATTTCGATAAAAGAATTGAAAAAATCTAAAACATCACCAGGTCAAAGAAGCATCATCTTCATCTGTCTGGCCTCTTATGATACGTAACACACTATCAGTCGCAATGGCTTTCATTTTGACAGTTCAACAAAAGTCATTGCGTTATTTACGAGTACGTTGTTGAACAGACAAATTTTTCGAACATAGGTATAATATGAAGCAATGGATTAGCAATATCCTTCAAAATGGTGGAGGTGGTGGTTAGTTGGTGATCGATGATATCAGTGTGTTCCTATGCATTACATACACAACAATAATACCAACCCCAAACAAAGAACTCGTACAGTACTTAATACAAACACACTCACACGGGTATAAATACAGGTGTGTTCTGCAGCTTGCTTTGTGTTCGTTTGAAGACCGGACTGTTGAGGTGTCCTCCGAACGCTAAGCCAACACGTTGACGGCTAAGCTTGCACTGACACAAGACGGGCTGTTTGAGCTTGTGTCATGGCGTCGAGGATTTTTTTTTCCATTCCCAAAAACTCTTGGGACCAAATTCACTGCTTTATCATTTTCATCATTCATTATAATAGTACCCGTATAAAACCAACAGTACCTGCTGTGTTAAATTTGCTCATTCCCGCATGCGGGCGCGAGCAAAGTGGTGCCCGCAAATTCTGCGAAGACCGCAATTCATGCACGATAAGGAAGCACGTCTTGCAAGCTTTTTTTAATTATGACCTAAAATATAGTGAAGGGCGCTAAACAATTGGTGAATACCAAAAACAAAAAAATCTACCTAGCCTTAATTTTATAATATGCCCCCAAAAGTGACCCACATATTAATAATTAATTTATTTACGTTACACGTCCGTGTTTTGGTCACAGAAATTTATATGTACACCGAATAACTTAATCGGTCGGATTCGGAGCAAATTTGCCGTGAAAAATGGACAGACAAACACACGAGCGATCGATAGGACATACGGAACCCTAAAAAATATTTTGCATTCTACAGAAACTGCGGGCCCACCACCGCATGCGGGAAAAATCCAGGCCATGATGTACTTATTGATTTCAAAGTCTTAGACTACACAATTTTCATCTTAGGACATAGGCATCAATAGACGTTTACGACCTGATAAATGTCAACTAAGTGTTCTTTGTTTCTCATAGGGCCACTCCCATAACATGTTTAACTTGCCTGGAGAAGGTGGTTTCACTATAATCCACAATAGTTCAAGGGCTATAACATGTTAGCTCTCGGCCTCTCGATAACCTTGTCCCCCGCAAGGGAGACTGTTATTTTCACAGTCTAATTAGGTTTCCTTAATTAACCAGTACAACCTCTGTATTATATCAAAGCTTACTGAATATTTATTCTCTTGGTTCTGATTCACGTAAAATTGTAACAACATCTGTGGCCTGCTTTTTGCAAGACGGTCTTTTTTTAAAGAAAAAAATATCTGTCCTGTGGCTGAAAACTCCTTGAACTTAGCTTTATAGGTCTCCAAACTAAGTTTCCTGTAAAATACCTAGCACGAGTGTTCCAAAATGCATCCGTATGTGACACGATTTGCGAGCTCAACGTTTTCGGCGTGCACAATTTGAGCTTTAAATTGGACACAGAAATACATGCGTCTTACTTTCACTGCTATATTAATGATATACTCGTAGGTACCTAATTTTGAAGTCCTCAAATCTTTAGGGCGTGTATGCACATGTATCTAGAATCTAGATAGATTAGAATAACCAATAATTTGTCCTTATGTTGACCAACTGCCTGATCTTTGTTAACATGACATAATACCCAGAGTTGCTCGTGGCACAACTCCATAGAGATCCTTTAGGTACATAGAGAAACAAACATACCTAGTAATACCTACGGTGCTTTTTGTAGTTGTTCCACAAAAACATTCTTCAATAAAACGTCGTCACCACTGCAAGTTGTTTTAAAATCCGTCCAGAAAAACGTACAGCAGCGACAGACAGACGTTAAATCCTGTTCTATCTAGGTAAGGCTTTGGGAGGTTTTGTTTTTCATACATTTCCCCGAAAAATTCTCTCTGAAATTCTGGAAAATTTCACCGAACTCAAGGAACCATTTTTGCTTTACATTTTTCTGAGCGAGAAAAAAGGGTGAGCTTTTCCCTCCCCTCGTTGGTTATGAAGGTACTAAGCACTTACTACGTACGTGTATTACCAGGAGAGCGTATCGCCTTAATACCTGAGACGATACGTGGTATCGGAACATGATATAGTTAACGTTATGTAAGTCCTTTATGTCTCACGGTGCGCCTCCGTCCATTTCCATGACGTTGCAGCTGCCAGCCGCAGGATTGGGAAGCGGTTCAGTTGGTGAGAGGAGCGGTGAGGAAGCGGAAACGTGTGTGACTGAAGAAAATGGTGGTAATTTTTCTACTCGATGAATGCGATGTGCCAAAGAACGAACTATGCATTACTTGGGCATATTGTGGGCTGTAAATCAGAAAAAAACTAGGATTACTATTAGTGCGGTTGGTCAAACAGCAGTTACTTCATAATAACGCATGATATCGCACGTAAAAATCTAGAGTAAAAAACTTTTGGTGACATAGAAGTCAGCATTTTTTTGCAAAACACAAATCACAGAAACGAAGGAAATTAAATGAGTTTGTTCACTTCGATAGATATAAAAACGGAACCTAAACCCAGTGGGAGAAAAGACCATTAACTTATTACAATATAACCATCAACCGCTAGGGTGAGGGTATGGCGGTGTGAAGTGCGCGCTTGCACAGGAAATCACTTTTTTGTTCAGCGGCCGTGACTATCCACTTCCATGCCGACGCACCTGCCCCGCCTGTGGTCGAGGTGACCGGCTCAATGGGTAATGTGGAGGACACACGTGTGCCTAAATAAAGCTTAATGTAGGCAGAGTGCCTCGCAGTGTGTGATTGGGCAGTTGTTTAAAATATTGCTATAACTTCGAGCTTGTTCTAAAGAAATCATATTCTGTAAAACCTACCACCTAAGTTCACTGTGGAAGCAATAAATATATTGATGGAGAAAAAACATTTTCTTTATAACGAACTCAAATGTCATAACATCATTTTCTTTTAATTTCATTTACACACTACACTGAAGGTTGTAAAAACATGTTTTGAAGACCTGCCTACTGCAAATATATCACAACATTTTTCTCTCAAGATTTTATAAGTACAGAATCAGATTGTAAAATCCTGAATGAGTATCGATAAAAACAATTCACATCTATTCAAAAAGAATTAGTGTATTCTTCGTAAACAGGGACTAAAATAGCTCTTTAATCCCTAAGGACTAAAAGTTATTTGAATTCGGAATGTGGATATTGTTAGTAAAAGCTCCAATCACCAAAGAGATCAGCCACAGACATTGTATGAGTAAGTAACAGGCTGTATGATAAAGTAAAACGCACGCGAGCCAAATAAAAAAAAAAAAGTTTGTGAAAAAATAAAAAACGCGCGAAAAGCTTTCTGCCTTCGTTCGTAACTGTTTACTCAAAATTGTATGGAAATAAATAAACTTACTGTTCTTA
This sequence comes from Amphipoea lucens, assembly GCA_947508005.1. Lineage (NCBI taxonomy): Eukaryota > Metazoa > Arthropoda > Insecta > Lepidoptera > Noctuidae > Amphipoea > Amphipoea lucens. The sequence continues at coordinate 5,445,583 of OX382373.1, read as the reverse complement.
TTCATAAGTTGCACTTACTTTTTTTTTCATAAAGGGTGATAAAAAGTAGAGTGTCCACCTCGGGACAACACTATTTTAAGCTCGAGTGACGTACTTTGAAACCCTCGCTGCGCTCTGGATTCAAAGAAACACTCGCCTACAAAATAGCTGTTTGCTCCCTTGGCAAACAATCTACTATTTTTTGGGAACCGCTAGTGGTTCTGTTACTTGAAGTGTGAGTTGAGAAAATCTGTTTATTTTTTTTGTTTTTCGTGTTTAAATATCGCAGGCTACCTAATTCAATCTGATCCTGTATTATAACGAAATGACATTTCTTTTACCAAACTGCAGCTACGTCCAAAAGAAGGATAATGCTTTTAATTTACATTCCTTTCTTCAACTATTCAACCATTTGGAAATATCGTCTCCTCGATAATCCTTCTCCAAAATCTATTCACCATCTCCCAAGCAACGCACTAAGGTAGCTACCTCAAATCGTCATCACAGGAGGTCGTATTCTAAGCTCGGCCATGCACGAGCCGTTCGCGTATAACCTATGTACCGTACGAACGTATATAAATCCTTATATACAGCGCTGTAGCCATCATGCGAGTACACACTGTATATAACCGGTATGTGTTTCTGTTTTAGCTTGAGATGTCGATGAAAATTTGTAGGTGTGTTTCTAGCTGGGTTATAGGATACTGTTGCTTTGATTTGCTGGAAAAACTCGGGGTATTTTTCTTAGTTTTCTTTGTTCGTCGAATGTCTAAAAGTATGTATACTGTGAAAAATAAACGTTTATTAACCTCAAACTTCCATTTTCATGTCTAATTTCACTTTTTCTAAGTTTTTAAGGCTTTTTTTTTGTCATCTCGTCGAGCTGATCGGTTACTTTGTCTAGAAATTGTCTAGAATTTTTTCTAATCGTAGAGTTTCATTTTTGTCCGTGTCATTTTTTCTTTACAAAAATGTGTGTATGCACAGCTTACATCTTTGTTCAATTCGATTACTATTTAGGTAATAATATTTACAACGACCGTTGACCAATCAAGATTAAAAAAAGAAAGATTTTTTTTGACCCTCATTATTGCATATCTATAACCTCCAAGGCCCCAAATAATTCCAGAAGCCACGTTCTAACTCCTAACAATACGTCGCATCTATCCAGACCAGCAATCCTCTAGTTTATTTAACTTCCTAAACTAGGGCCATCCCAGTCGCCCGTCCTAGTTAACATGAGTTAGTATCTTCCGGGCGATAATCCTGAAAATATAACGATCTAATTTCCCTGCTAGGCGTGAGGAGAGCCGGTGGATATAATTCTCTGTCGGGTGGCCACTCAGAAAATGAGCTGAGTCGCGGGTCCACGTTCTACCGAACAGAGCCCGTAGGTTACGTTAGTCACATACAGACAGAGAGCACAGAATACTTAAAGTACTACGTACAGAAAGGACACTCCCTTCCCCGCACTAACATCAGTTACCGCACCTCACCCCGCACTTCGGCGTATTCGTCGCAGTTCTTTAACAAGAGCGCTCGCAAACACAAGTACCTCACGCACACATTCATACGTATACAAACGTCATTTTTTAATGTAGTAGTAGTAGGTAATTATTTTGCGAGCGTTGTATGGAGTGTCCGGGGTGTGCAAAGAGGTTGTAAAGTCTCTAACCTATGGCAAATAATTTAATTTAATGTTCTGTGTCCTGTAATGTTAATTACTTTGCATTCTTAGTAGGTATTGTATAATATCAATTGTTTTCTAACTGAACAGACAGCTGTGGTGCTGGGGAGTTTGTTCCGCCACTTCTTCTCCCCAGTAAAAGCACTAGGAAGTGGTGAAGGGCGGGCGTTTTGGGGGACTGTCTTTTGTAATTTTGACGATCGAAAAGTGCTGATTCTCAGCCTAGTTTGAATAAATGACTTTTGATTTTGATTTTGTGTGGAAAAAGATATTGAGACCATCGATAGTTATGCTCCAAAAATTCTAGTCGAAACTTGAGATAATCTCGTTTAAATGCGAACGAGAATGTAAAGCCATGTTTCAGGGAATTTTGTAGAAACCTGTATTCAACCAAAATAAATTATAAGTACTAGACGTTAACAAAGAGTTCTAATTATGTATTCCGTCATAGTTTCTTAAAGTATTAATTACTATGTTCGTTAGCAATCTGTTGGAGTTAAGCCGTAGACGGGGTTACATACTCGTCGGGGCACGTGTCAAATAACAATTTCACAGCGACACGTGTCGCACTATAAATTCCGTGTGCCGTTCAGTAATCGCCTTTGCAAAAGGAAATAGCAAAGACATAAAACTTATGTTGTGCCACTTTGTCTTCACTTGTGTAGCTTACACAATAAAAATGGCGTATTGCCACAACACCTTAATTGTGTAACAGTATCAAATCATTTTGAAGGATATTGCTAATCCATTGCTTCATATTTTCGAAATATTTTTCTGCTCGAGAACGTAAATAGCGCAATGGATGTTGTTGAACTGTGAAAATCAAAGCCATTGCTTCTGATAGTGTGATATGTAAGTACCCCGCTGATTACCAAAAATCGTCTTAATATATTCTATCTCTTTCTGTATCTGCTGCGGCTTTGTCATCCATACTCCTCGACGGTATGTCAGTCTAGCAAGCGAGGCGGTATTTTAGCTGCGTCGTCACGCGAGCTCTCGTCTTGAGACTGCGGCGAAATAGACCTCAGTGTAATAAGCTCAACCTATCTATACGGAGCTATAGGTAGACCATACGCGATATGTATCTACTGTTGTCTTACTATCTACTAGGCGTATGGACGATTCGTTGCTAACCTACGAGGCGTTTAAATGGTTTGTTGCAAACGTAATTTTTGATGACTCTTTGTTTGAGGGGAAAATCTATATAAATCAAACAAAGTCGGGTTAGTTACACCATTTATAACTCAAGAACGCCTGGACAGATTTTTATGATCTTTGATTTGTTGAATTGTCTCCGCCCCGAATAGCAGAATATTTATTAAAACAAGGGAAAAATTCACAAAAAATAAAAATTAAGACAATTCATTTTCTCAATACATGTTGTATGGAATGGCTTTTTTGATGATATCTCGAGAACGGATTAACTGATTTCGATAAAATAAAAATCTTTCATCTTGATTCTGAGGCGGTACGAAGTTCCCCGGGTCAGCTAGTTATAAATATAAGGTGGTGTTCGATTATAAATGGTTGGCTGCATGTGTCAGACATGTTCAAGGGTGGAATCTAGCAAAGAAAAAGTACCTACCTACATGTGTTGAATTGGGTAACGCTGACCCCGGTATGTGATTTGAACGTATGTATAAAAAAAAAATTGCACTCAGAAAATGAGACTTTAAAATCAAATTCCTCTGCAACGTACTGCATTTTAGTGAAAAGTCCAAATTTATCGCTTCACACATCAATATCTCGCGTGGTTTACGACACCTGGTTAATGGCAACGGTTCGTGAAGTGGAAACCATTGTATATACGCGTGTATATACGTGTGTATATACAGCGTATGTATATAAGTGTGTGGGTTACATAAAATGAGCCGGCGACAGCTAGTCGGAGCCGACCGACCGAAATACGGGCACCTGACGCCCGCTCGCAACCCAGCCAGAGTGAGGACACTGTGGGGATGACATAGCGGGGCTTTCTATCAAATTTTATTAACTTTTCTTTATTCCAGCAGTTTTCTCGTATCGACGTTCTTTCAATGCAGTAGGTATACCTATATCGATTTTCGTTTTAAACAACGCTTCACTGGCTTTTGTATAAACTTGAGGCCACTTTGTGCTCGAAGTAATTTTGGAAGAGAATTGTGTTGATACCAGCCGGTCATATAAATTAATCTTGGTGCGTTATTGTAATGGATGCCTTTCGTTCATAAATGAATTTTAAGTTTTTCTTCTACTAACTTTAATATTATAATTAACTATACCCTTATATAAAACCTAACTATAAGCAATGGTGGATGCAGGAACTGATCGGTAATGACGCGTGCTGGCACCTTAGCATAGCAAAGTAGACCGAGACCTAGACAAGATGATATTCTAACAGCGAGGACGATGATGGAAAAGTAAGAAAAATATTGATTGACATTAAGCTACACGAAGAGCTGTTGAAACTCGTTGTAGAAATACGAAACACTTTGAAAGCGATTGTCACTTGTCTAGGCCATCTACCGACGAATAATGGCAAGATATAACTATTCTTTATTAACATCTCCGTCCCGCTCCGCTCATGAGCGTATCCTCAGCGTAATTTCGCCACGAGCGCGCACAAAGCCTGCCCGCTGCGGTCGGTCGTCTTACCATCGGGCGCGATTGTACTGCTATACTTATGTACACTTATGTACAGTGTTTATCGCGTGTTGACACTGCGACTGTACCCAGCCAGCCTATCGTTCACGCCTCTTGCCCAAAACGGCGTAAGCAGAGCGTGTCGCTATCATGTGGTTCGACAGTCGAGTTTTAAAAGATGAACCTAATGGACCTTAAAATTGGCACGTTAAGGATTTCGTGATCATGCGTCGATCCAACAGTCTAGTTATAAAAGACGACTTAAAGGACCTTAAAATTGGTAGGTAATTTTTTTTTTTTGGTGGGAAACTTAAAAACCAACCGAAGTATAACAACTAAACCTCACACCACATAAACACGATTGGTGTGCCGATCAAAACACAGTCGCAACTCGCAGGCTGCCAAATCATCACCGTTCAAAACAGTAATGTGAAATTATTGAGAAACGCCAACATAATTATAGAATTGTACATTTGAATCGAAAATCGCTACCATTTTGCAGCGAATCGGACTACTATTCTAAAACAAAACATTACATACGAAATACTGAGAGCTCTCCGTTTATTTCTGCAAAATCAGACTCATGTGGGGCTTAAATAGCGCTTTGACGGCTCCTAGCCTAATCCAAACACAGTCGTACGGTCATCAGTGTACAAATACGATGTATTTAGTATTTAGATGTTTGGCTCTTTGACTTTGTGCGGATCGTTGGGGGGCGTGGGTCCTGGGCTTGAAGACTTCAAAGAGAATATGGTTTATTAAAGATAATGTATTGGTTTTCGAATCATTGATTTGTCTACGCGATGTATCAATACTACTAAGATTTGCCTGGGGTAGACTGTCCTACGAAGCTATGTCTATTATGTAAGATTCGTATTCAAATTATTCGTGTTGGTGATTTGTTGTTTATACTGCCTTGGAGACGGTTGGTCTTTGAAGTCTATGAGATATGCTGAATATGATATTTCTATAGGGACTGCTACAATGAATATTCCTTGTACGGTAAGCAACAAAACTATTAACACATTACTGAGCAAAATATTCATAAAAAATCTGTACTAATTTAAAGCATAAGGAGTTTTAACTCTTATCAAGTAAATTAAATGCTGAAAGTCGAATCATTGTGTATCAATATAGATGGTATGCAAAAACAACAGTGTTTAACGACTCTTGTTGCTAACTGTACATGCTATTACAAAGTTAACACCTCGTTCTAGTGTTGCTAAGGTACTTAAGTTGTTGGTAGGTTTCGTCTTGTGAAGTCTCAATAGAGATATGCGGAACCAACTCTCCAAAAGGCACTTGTTACCTACCTACGCTTGAAGTGATCACAATACGCAAAAACTAGCGGTAATTGGGCGATTAACTATGGCGGATCACACACTACAACGCACCACGCGACGGTGCACGGGAACCGGAGCCAAATTCCCCGCGCGGAAGCCGATTTTATTGAATTTTTATGTAAAAAAATCACGCGCGGGGGCGCGTTGTCTGCGCCCCGTCGCGTGGCGCGTTGTAGTGTGTGATCCGCCTGTATAAAGTTATTTAGATGCAAAAATCAAACTTTATTTAAATTAAGCCATTTAGAGGCACTTTTGAATCGTCAATGGATCGGTCCTTCAGAACGATGAAGCTAGTTGCCCATTGCAAAGCGTATTAGGTTCTGTAAATGGTTTTTATGGTCCTGTGGAGAAGAACAAGCAAGACACGAAAGACACCACGGACACTCTTTGAAATCAACATGTTGTTCTAAAATATCGGTTACGTCATTCATATTGAGAGCAGTGGTGGCTCAGTGGTAGTTCGTGGGTTCGAACCCAGACAGTTGCTTTACTTTGTGTAAATAATTTCATCACCACTGCTCGCAAAGCTTCGCTGCGGTGGAGGAAAACATCGTGAGGAAACCGGCATGTCCTAGAACCAAAAATTCAAAGACATGTGACATCTATGTACCAACAATGTAGTAGATTACATCCCAATCCCTTTCGTAGAGAGGAGGCCTGTGTCCCAGCAGTGGGAACATTATAGGCTGAATCATGAAATGATGATGATTCATATTGAATTTGCTTAAAACATCATACCTTGTTAAATACCTGGCTTGACTTTTACTAGTAAACCTCAATCGAAAAGGAATGAAATCCAATTAAACCACAGCGTACATAAGGAGGTTCTTTACGTTAAGTTGTTCCCGTTCCTTTATTATACCTACCGTACTTATGATTGCTCTCGTTGTGCCCAGATCAGAGAAGAAATATTGAGGCGGTAATACTACCGCCTCAATATTTCTTCATCTTTCGTAACTACAATAGGGACACACTTTGTTTGTCGACTTGACCATTAAAAGGGCTGATTTTACCAAAATCAGATATTTTTTATCCAGCGGGGCAATAGCGAAACACATTATCATATCAATCGGAATCGGTTTCATTTTGACAGTTCAACAAAATTCATTACGTTATTTACGTGTTGAGCAGACAAATTTTTCGAACTTATGAAGCAATGGATTAGCAATATGCTTCAAAATGATTTAGATTTCGATTGATAAGTGCAGTGTTATGCAATTAGAGTAGGTACAGGTCTGACATTTCTAGTAGTAGTAGACGTGTACTATTTATTCTGTGGTAGTAGGTCGTCTGACAGTTCTAGTAAGGAAAACAGTCAAGAATTCAAAATTTATTCTCAGGATAAGACTTATTCTAGGTATAAAAGTTTGGTGGAATTCGCCCTTAGTCTCTAAATTATAATTAACTTATTTTCTTTCTTTCTTTATCACCATCTACGCATGTTTTAAAATATTAACCCAGAATATCTGATGTTTCTACGATCCGAAGCACAGGCCTAAAGAACCAGGCAGGCGTGAACTAGGTTGAAATGTCTGGTCGCCATGGAATTGTGATGGGAACGTGTATACGTGTATTGTCATATATACAGACTTTTTTATATTTCATCGTTCAACAATAATGGACTAATAACGTACCTACATTTTACAGGGTCAAATTAAATTAGCTAACGAAACTACAGACAAGAGGGGTATCGATATCTAAACCATTTCGCACGCCCAGATCAACACTGCACTAAGTCAAAATAGCTTATTTTTCAGAATGGACGGAAAAACCATTACTTCATGTTATGTCAAAGTTATTGCGAATGTCCTGAATATTGCATGTGAAGAATCCAATGCGTATCAGTATTATAGAAATACGCCTGTCTTCGTGGTTAGCGCAGAAAATTTTTGGCAATTCTATTAAATAAAAAACTCGATTTTAAGATTTTTCGAAATAATACAGTGTCGTTCTGGGTGTGCGATTTGTTACGCATCGAAAACAGCCGTTTTGGCAGTGTAATGCCAGGTGACTGAAAGTTTGACAACTGAACAACAGAGGGGCAATTCTCGTAATTTTAAGAATGTTCACAGTCTGGTCTCAGTCTCAATCAATGATTAAAGCTACCTTCTTTAATCATTGGTCTCAATCTGTCAAAAATACCTCTAATTTCTCTACATTTTGACAAGTTTTTGACATTTGTTTGTCGCTGAGATGAGACTGCGACTAGATTTTGGACGTTTTAAATTACGAGAATTGGCCTTCTGATCGACCAGTTGGAAGTCAGATGAATCAGAGGGGTCGTCGAGTTAGACACCGATTAATACTATGTTTGAAAATCTAGCATGAGTAATCCAAACTAATATTATAAATGCGAAAGTAACTCTGTCTGTCTGTCTTTTCTTCACGCCTAAACCGCTGAACCGATTTAGATGAAATTTGGTGTAGAGATAGTTTGAGTCCCGGGTAAGGACATAGGATAGTTTTTATCCCGATATTCCCACGGGATCGATACTTATGCGGGTGAAACCGCGGCGCGCAGCTAGTAATTTAATATACTTAGAATTAGGAGTAAAAACTGATTGACGTAATCATATTAATAAATAAGCACCAAATTCCCTACACGCTTTAAACCTGTGGATACGTCTCTCCATTTTCCTTGTAATGATGAAAAAAAATAATCAACATGTTGGATCCTCTACACAGGATCGTGATTAGACATAGTGTCCTAGATATACCTACTGTGGGCGCAGAATTGATTGAATTGACAAATGCTTGCACTGACTGGGTTGGTCCACGTCAAATTCGTGTGGTACTTTTCTCAAAAGACCTTTTCAGACATCAATCTACATGGTCTTCACAGGTAATTACAGGGTTGACATATTAGTGTACTAAAACTACAACTTGAATGGTGGTGAGGTGCTGCATTCCCAGCTAGGTTATAGAATAACCTGAATAAGGGAGTACAGTGCCAGTCCCCATTGGGTATTATAATTAAATTGTACACAGATGTGGCTTAACACTAGTCTTCTACTACAATTTTATTATTAATGGTGACATAGTGTAGCTAAGGTTAATATAAAAGGATAAGGATAACAATGGCATACCTACATATTATGTCTTGATTTCTATCTCAAATATTTTCTTGTTTCGTACTTTTGAGACCACTTTTACACACTTGTACTCGGGTTACAGTTTTTTAAACTTAATTTTTTATTAGGTGCATACTCATCGTAACATATCTGATGACAAACATATATAATATTCTTTTTGCTCACGAACATCAGTCTAAAAGATAAAAAGTTAAAGTTTGAAGTACACCATAACACTCCGGGCTATCGCTGTTCTTTATAGCCTCATACCCCACACTTCACACAAACTATAAAACTCAACCTGGGAAACGCAATATGCAATATAGTCTATTATTTTGTTCACTACATTTACTTTTCATTGGAATAGAAGAAGAATCACGATTCAGGTTGCATAAAGGCTAAACAGTACATGTACAACGCGACAAGTGTTTGGTATGCAAGCAAAAAAATCCTACATATTTTTTCCGCCAGATTTTTTTTAAGGGTAGGGAAATTATTAACTTCTCCCGCTCTGGGCGGAACGGGAGGGCGTGTCAGACTTTTACTGACTAAAACACACCTGTGTTCCTTCAGTTGCCTGTGCTAGGGGCCACGGTATCTCTTTCGAACAACCCGCGACCCTGGCACTTGGCAGGCATCGGCCCTAGCAGACCCCGTCAGTTAGTGCTGACATCTCTTTGAGGCGCGCGTGGAACACAACGCGCCGTAGACCGGGGTGCAGTAATCGTAGTGTTTGTTAGTGAATTCAATGTGATTTGATCTTAACTCATTCAGTTTGATCTATCACTTTTGTGTCCAGTCATAAACATTGTTCACAGCTAGTTGAACTTTTTATACTGCTTCAATGTAGCTTGATCCGGTAGTCATAATAGCAGTGTCGCCTGCAAAGTTCGCAATGGTGTTGTTTTCCAGCTCTGGGATATCACATGGGTATAACAAGTACAGGATTGGGCCTAACATACTTCCTTGTGGTACCCCAGCTTTAATAGTTTTCAGCTCGGAATAGGCATACATCCACTTGCCACTTGCTAAGACTCGGCTCTCAAGCCAAACTGTCAAAGGTTTGCGCGAAATCTAGGAATACTGTGGCGGCGGTAAAAAAAAAAACAACGTTTGGCGCTAGGAATGTTCTCCTGTATCGTTTACATACACAAACAGCCAGATTTACCTACTGTCTCTGGAGATCAAACGCAACACGTATCACAGCAGCCAATCGCTCAGCTACTGCGCTAACCGTGCCGCCAAATTCATTGTCATTTCACGCCTAATAAAATAACTTTTAAAGCGTGAGACACTGGAACGGGAGTTACTAAATAACTATTTAACTTCTCAAACACGCGCAAACTCTAATCATGTACTTGTATTTGGCGGCCGATATTTTTACTTATATCTTTCATCGAGATTCTAGTGACCATGGTGCACGTTTTGCGCCTAAAGGGTTTTCTCCGTCACACTTTATATTGTCCATACAACGGTAATATGAACTCGTGCGGCTAATGAGTCCTTTATTCCTTTGTCCTACATGAGCGACAAATGCGAAAATGCGTTGTCAAAGTCAAAGCATTTATTTCAAATAGGCACTTTTGGACGTTACATTCTATAGTATAAATAAAACAAAGTCGGGTTAGTTACACCATTTATAACTCTAGAAGGGCTGGGCCGATTTTTATAATCTTTGATTTTTTTATAACATGTCTCCGCTTGGAATAGCAGAATAACATAAAAAAAATGGAAGACAAATTCACGAAAAAAAAATGAAGATATATTCATTTTCTCATACATTTTGTTTGGTACGGTTTTTTTGATGATATCTCGAGAACGGATTGACTGATTCCGAATAAGTTAACACAATTTATTGCTTTTAGGCGGTATACGAAGTTCGCCGGGTCAGCCAGTTTATAATAAAATAGAATTGTTTTATTTCGCTAATAAAATAGTATTGATTGAGATGCGATATCTTCAAACAGCAGCTACTTTTAGTAGGTGACGTAATACCTACGTTTTCGCGAAAAGTAAGTTACGTTAAAAGATGCGACGAAGCACGAAGTTTAAAACCAAGCTTTTGACAGTAACTGTCAAGTTTTGCCGTCGCGATAAAGTCGCGTTGTATAGCTTTACTAGCTCACCTAGGACATAGGTTGTGTGTCGTATAATAGGGTAATGTGACGTCACTATACGCCATTCAGCCAACATGGCGGACACATGTGCTGGGATTCCTTTCATTTCATTTCCTCCAAAGAATATAGGAGTATCGGTATCTTTACGTTGTTTTGTGAATTTATTTAGAGGTTTTTATACGTGCAGGCAAGATGGCATCCCTGGAGAAAAACCATAACAATGATACAAATCGTTCGTTTATGAAAAACATAAGTTTAAAATTAAATGATAAATGTGAATTGTGTGTTATGTGTGTGTGGGGGGGTGAGTGTGTGTGTGTGTGTGAAATATTAATTAATGAGGAACGTAAGGATTGTAGCAGTTCTGTGGTTTCTGCCTACTGCCATGCGAAGGAGGGTTCATTTTATGCATGTGTTTTATTGATTAACTAGCTGCTTTTCGCGACTTCGTTCGCGTGACATTAATTCCATTAGATTTTCTTTCTTTTCCTAACATAAAAGTATCTTTAGATACTCTTTATAACATCAGCTATCTGCCAGTGAAAGTCCCGTCAAAATCAGTCCAACCGTTTCGGAGATTATGAACAAAAAGATTTTTGTAAAAAGCTGTTATTTTGACATTACAAACAGACACTTAAATTTTATTTATTTGTATGTATAGATGTTGTAGAGCCAAGTTATTTGCTGTTTCAGGCTATTTCGTTCTAAATAAGGGATAGCCCAGCGGTTAAACTTATACAGTAGTACCTCCGCACGAAGTTTTCGTCACAAAAAACGTTTATTTCCTCGCGTGAAAAATCTACTTCGTAATTAACTAAAATGGCGACAAACCGTAGCCACGTATAACGCTGTTGACCGCCCTTTAATCTGGGAGCTTGCTAGAGATTTGTTCTTTACAACTCATTCCAGTTTCTGTCTACTACTATAGCTAGGTAAAAGATTTAAGGGCGTGTGCTAGCTGACATATAATGTAAATAATTTAATTTAGTGTTTTGTGTTTCGTAACGTTAACTGCTTTGTATGGTATAGAATCAAGTTTTTCGAACTGCACAGACAGCTGTGCTGCTGCTTTTAATTCTTTGTTTCCAATCGATGTTACGTTACTGTTTGTTGTTATATGTTTTTAACACCAACTTTATATCAGGGTTAATTAACCTTGTTTTAAAATGAATATTGACAAGTCTTTCTTGTTTAATCAATTTCAAAAAAGGACCTGGACTTTATTTGTGAGTTTTAACATAATTTTTTACCAAAAAACACGTTATTGTTTACATGTTCGGAAACTACTTTTTAAACGCAGAATATATACTGTAAAAGCAGACAATTTTCTTTTATTGACAAGGCTTATAATATTGCGGTGTGTCCTTTGGGTAAAATATTTCTGTAACATATTTCTGTATTCTAAAATATTACTAAACATATAAAGTCAACAACAAAACCTTTAGAAAACAGTTTCCGACGTTGACTTTCCTAGTCCGCCATCACAGACATTTTCTACGCAGCTCGGACAGAAAAGTATGGACCCCATAAGCGGGTATTTTGAACTACATAAACTTCAGCAGTTTACACGGTGGCCTGTGACTTATGCAAAACGGTGGGTATTTATCAACGTACTGTTTAATGAGACGTCATTTTTCATGTCCGCGCTTCGGATCCACGACGCCGCGCCTCACTGGATCCTGACGGGATTTAAAGTGCGCCTATTTGCGACACTTTTTCCGTTATAATCGAGTTGTGAGAGGTACGTACGTAGTTATCATTTTTTGGCCCTAGAGCTACGGTGTCCTAAAAGAGATAGCCGCTATTTTTTTACCATCGTCCTTTTTTTGTTGGTCTGAATGATTTAGAAAAGTTTGTCCATCTATTTTAATGTGACCTTATACAGGGTGAAATTGAATTCATGGGCATCCTTTTAAGGGGTCATTGTAACCATCATTATGAACAACTTTTACTATGGGACCAAACATGAAATCGCGAAAAAAATCAGCTCTTTCCTACATTTTGACGAGTTATGTGAACATAAATGCAAAAAACAGCTGATTTTTTTCGCGATTTTATGTTTAGTCCCATAGTATATAAGTTGGGGTGTTTTCCTAGAGAGCATTTTTTGACACCATAAAGTCAAACCCCGTTGACATCATTTTCATGACAGCTGTCACTGCGGACGTTATGTGGCGGCCACAGCTCTTCTATAGTAAAAGTGCATAGTGCTGCACACCCCCACCCTAATTCAAGTTAAAGAAATATCAACTTTATTTCAATGAAAATTAAGTTGATTTCAGAGTGACTAGCACTATTGAAAAGGTTATAAAAATGATTGAAGTTGTAGCGTAAACTGAACTTTATAGTGTTGGAATTAAAGTTATTTTTCCATTAATTCATATTTGTTTACGTTTTTTGCAAATAAATCGCGAACGCAGATTAGGAAACCGTATCTTAACCCATGTTTGCTGAAAGCTTATTGAATTTAAACTGTATTCAAATCTCATATCAAGGGGTTAGAGTGACTGTTGTTTCAGCCAACCAAACACAGCAGTTAACTTGAGTTTGGTAAAATGTTAGGTAATCTTTGCAGCCTTTCAATACTGACCCATAGGCTAAGTAAGAGGACCTAGTCGTTCCTGGTACAGTGATGCCGTAATCAACTTCATGTAGATGGTTTATGTCTGGACAAGACGCCTGTCTCCTGTCACCTCTTAGAAATGTCCGAGCTACATTCGGGGCACGTCCTCTTGCTCTCTGAACTGTGCTCAAGATTTAGGTCCTTAGGGGTCACCGTAATCTGGTCATCTTGAGAGTTGAGATAGCTGTAGCTATCCTATACAATGACGGCTTGGTGATGGGTTTCCTTACACCCTGTATATTCAGCCTCCGGAATATAAGCCGTCAAGATAGTTCTTAGTTAAAGTTCAAACGAATTATTACTGCTACGTCGATTCCCGTTATTATTTACTAGCTTCTGCCCGCGGCTTTGCCCGCGTAAAATTTCGGCCCCCGACCGATCCTTGTCGCATCGCATCACCTGCCCTCGCTATTGCTTCGTTTTCGCTTAGCGTTCTTTCTGACTTTTTTTCTTGGCTCTTAGCGTAATGTTAAATAGCCTTCTTCAAGAATTTGGCTATCAAATGCCAAAAGATTTTTTCCAATCCGACAGTTAGTTCCAGAGATTAGCGCTTTCAAATAAGCAAACTCTTTAGTATAGATAATCTATTCACAAAACAAAAGACGTTTGTCAAAAAAAGTTCACACTTGACCTCAAAATTAGTCAAGTACCTACACTTAAAACAATAAAAAAACCAAGAAGATTTAAAAGACTGCTCTTTGCAATAGTCTTACTCCCCATCCATCATAAGAAAAATGATCAAATTCTATTGCACCTGGCGCATTCTTCTTTGAAGGCGAGCCAAGAAGTTTATCCGTCCGCTAACAAACGGCGAATGTTCCCAGCTCAGTATTCAGTATTGTGCCGTTCCCGAACGCCGTCGTTATATCTAAAGCTGGTAATGACGTTATTCAGAGGAGACTACTCAAACAGGGAAGGGAGAAGTCCAATTTTGCTGAGTTTTTGAGATTTTGTATGGTCTGAGCAGAGGGCCTAGATAAAGGGCAATCGCTTTCAATCTATGTGGTTCTTTCCTCAAAAGACCATTTCAGACAGTATCTACATGGTCTCCACATGATCAGACCAAGATTATGTCTGGATTTTAAAAGAGACTGTGACCTTTGAGCTTGTTTCGGCCTTTCTTCTCAGAGTAGTCAGATAGGAAACTCCGACCTCATCTAGTTAAAAAAAATATGGTTCACGTGTAAAAGTGTTTGGACAGACGCCAGCACATCAAGCTACTACAATCTGTCAAATTTCTATAATAGATTTTCAACTTTATCGCTAAAACATTAGGTTCAAGGTTGATTGGGAAAATTTGACAGTTTCGGGTAGCTTGATGTGCTGGCGTCTGTACTTTTCTTTGAAAGAGCAGATTTTTTTTTACCGCGTGGATGTCCCTACCGCCCTGTATGTTATTCTAATACATTTCTTACTTTTCCATCATCAGCATCGCTGATAGAATGTCACTTCGTCTTCGATTCGACTCACTAGTTTTTTCGAGACGGTCAATTTCTCATCACCCTTCGTTTGAATTGCATCAAGTGCACCTACATAATTTGACTACTGAATTGTACATTTCGATTGGCTTATCTCACTGGAACGGATAAGCAACAGTGTCAACTAGTACTGACAGGAACAACGGCCAAGCTTCGCGCTTACGTTGGCGCACTTTCACATGGCCTGTTTGACAGGGATTTAACCAATTGGATAAAATGGGAGCTCCTCGCGTTCAATCTTATTACTGTCTTAGTTTGAGGTTGTGTGGAGCTGAATGTTCGTGCGAATCCCACTACGTCGGTCAAGATTAGTTACTTTAGGTGGATCACATACTACAATGCGCCACGCGACGGTGCGCGGGATACGGAACCAAAATCCCCGCGCGTTTTTATAGAATTTGTATGCAAAAAACCACGCGCGTGGGCACGTTATCTGCGCCCCGTCGCGTGACGCGTTGTAGTGAGTGATCCGCCTAAAATGCACCATGTACTGCAAGTGATAAAGATAAGGTAAAATACTCTTTATTATCTACAACAGCAAGAGCTCAGCGCTCTTTCAATACCGTGTCAATCAAAGGCGTATTTTAAGTATAAACTTTGAATTGTTATTTCTAACTGTTAAAACTACATATTTTTATCAAGACGAGTGCTGTCAGCTATACGAGCTGACTGTCGAATCTTTTCCTATTCTTCTAAATAAAAAACTGCGTAGAGTCCGCCTCATCAGAATCGCCCACTGGCTAAATAAGTATAGACCTCTTTTGTCTACTGCCAGTTGCTACGGCTTTATGTATCCCTTATCCAAGTGTTCCCAGCCGCTTTGGCAGTCTTCTAGTTCTAGTTCTAACCAGCTTTTAGATGTCTTGGGTTTTTTTACCCAGAAAAAGGAAAATGTGTAAAGATTTCCAAACGCTTTTTAGCGTTTAGAAATCTTTACACATCAGCAGAGCGCGGAGCATTTTTGCTCTGCGCTCTGCTGTCTCTTTTTCTCTCTATGTTATGATGTGTGTCTGATTTGTGCATAATTAAAATTTGTTCTTTATTCTTTTTCTCTGGAGTAAACCTTCTCCGTTTACCTCGTGGTGTATGCGGGCGGTATCGCCGCACTAGCTCCTGTTCAGCAGCGGTCGTTTGAGATCGCGCGTTTACGAGTTCGTCCGGGCGATGCGCCCGCTTTATTGTGCTGACTGTACTCCGTGACGTCATGGATACAGTCGCTATCGCTGCGACCCCGATACGAATGTTGGTGGCCTTCTGTGCGAATTAGTGGAGCTGGCTCGTAATTTTGGGGAGGTGGCCGACTTTTTGGTTTCGGATTCGTATTTAGGGACTGTTTTTAGTGGAACCCAATTAAATTAATAGTTATGTGCATAAAAAGAAAGAAATAAAAATGCGTTTATTGACATTACTGCTATAAAAGTACACCTTAAAATTATAAAAAAAAAAAACAGAAAACAAAGTTTGGAATGCAAAAAGGGCAAAGGACATATAAGACATTGTTGCAGCAAATTCGTGAACTTTCAGACCATAATTGAGTCTTTCAATTATCTACTCTTATTTGTGGAAAAGAACAACAAAGATACAATGAATTTTCTTGATGAAAAAGGCAACTAATTGTCTTTCAAGGCAATTGTCAGTTTTCACCAACAATCCCAATGTATTTATCAATAGCCTCTGAAAGAAAAGATCTCTATCAACACGTAATAAAGCAGTGAGCAGGTGAGCCCGGCTTCACTGTTTACGAGCTCTGAACTAACGAGTACACTCATGATAATAAACCGGCCGTAAATAAAGTCATCCATGACGGGAATAACGTCATCCATCTTGGGAATAAAGTCATCCACTCGTCGCGATCATCCCAGGGATGATAGATAGGTCGCTATACCTAGAAGCCAGTCGTAAAGTGTGTAACTACTTATTAATAATAACATCCGTACTCACAAATGATGATCAACCGTAATGATTCATTCACTAATGAAAAATTAAGGCTTGTAAGCAGATCTTGCTGGCAAGGTGATCAGCAGAGATTGTCGGCGCCGTCGAGGCCGGCTCAGAAAGGGATGGCGAGATGACCTGAATGCGTACCGCGAAGGCTGGTTCGAGGTGGCGCGGGAAAAGAGTTACTGGAAGGATTTGGGGGAGGCCTTTGCCCAGTAGTGGGACAGAATAGGCTAACAAAAAAAAAGCTGATCTTGGTAGATATATGTATAGAAAATAAATGGATGCTAAAAATATGGCAAATTGTTCAACTGTATGCTATGTTCCTGTGCCATAGTTCTTACTAACTTTATAAAAAGAAAAAAAAAACCTTCAATCGAAAACAATACCTTAATTGCGGAAAAAACTTTCAATCACAATTTGAATCACATTGAAGGATATTCCTAATCCATGGCTTCATGTGTTCAAAAATTCGTCCGCTCAACAACGTAAATAACGCAATGAATGTTGCGAAACTGTCAAAACGAAAGGCATTGCTACTGATTATGATTATGCAAATACCCAGCTGGTTCGTTATTTATTTATTTACTAGCTTCTGCCCGCGACTTCGTCCGCGTGAAATTTCACCCTCCCCCATTCACCCTCCTAGGGGTGGAATTTCGAAAAACCTTTTCTTAGTGTATACCTACTCTCAAAGATTACACCATGTCTCTAGGATCAGGCAGCGATTTAGGCTCTGCGTTGACATATCAGTCAGTCAGGCCTTTGAATTTTATATGTATAGATTGGATCTAAAACAGAGTCTACACAAATCCATGTTTACAAGAACAGGGACAAATACCAGTGTATGCTTCCAATCATAGGAGACAAGATCATTCGGTAATAATCTAGGTAGGTGCATTAAGCATGACAAGGAAAATACCTTTATCAATTAACCATTGTAAAGGAACGCTACTGCCAAGAGTTAAAAGAAAGAAATACACAACTCCACAGTCCATCTCGCCAGAGGTCCGACTCAGCATCAATTTTTAATGAAAACGCTTATACATAGTTATAGCCCCGAGTCTGCGGGCTATTTTGTGGGCGCTATAATAAATACTGCGAAACAGTTATAGTGTGAAAGTGATGTCGTAAATCTGTTAGGGGGTGTTGTTGAGGGGTGAAACGAAAGATTTGAGTGTTCGGGACAATAAACACGTCAGATGGGAGATGGTTTGGAAATTCATTTGTTTAAAAGCTGTGAGAGTATTGGTTGATAATTTGATGACGTTTTCATTAATTGTTTGAAAGTTAGATGTTCATTTGTTCGCTCAACGACAATCTGTCAAATTTCTTTAATAGGTTTTCAAATTTATCGCTAACGCATAAAGTTCAAAGTTGATTAGGAAAATTTTACAGTTTCGGGTAGCTTGATGTGCTGGCGTCTGTACATCCCCTTTTTTACTAGTGAAGTCCTGTCAAAGTAAATTGTAGGATTTAAAATTGGAAAATATTGTCGTAACCTTCTCTTACCTGAATATGGCAGAGAGGGAGGGTTATTTCAGGTTAAAATAACAAAGTATCTTACTAAGCTATGTACAACGACTCAGCCCACCTGCGTGAAAGTTTTAATTTTCCGCGGGTAAAAAGCGCCTTCATTATTTACTATGTTTTAAGTTGAGTTTTTGACACCTACTTTTGTGGTCATGGTGTAGGTAAGGACACAAAACACCTTTAGGAATACAGATAAAGAAAATACATTTATTTAGCACAGACTAAAAAAGATGATGATGACAGATGTACATTACATGATAAGAAACAGTCGGTATAGTATACATAACACACATAATCACGCGGGCCGTGCGGGTCGGTAGATATCACATGTCTTCGAATGTTTGGTTCTATATCATTATTATTTATTTATTTGTCAAAATCTCCCTTACAACTATCATCTTCAGTGGTTATACATCCTGAAAACCAATAGTTACCTCCCCACACTATAAATAAGCCCAAGTTTTCACCCCCCCAGTAACCAGTCCCAGTTACGCCGAAACTTCTGTACTTTTACTAATAATGTGCGCTTACTCGTGCGGTACATATTGGGGGGTGATTTTTTTCCACGTGGGGGGTGTACGGGGGTGTCAGATCTCGCTCTTTTTGCGTTTCTTCCCGGAGCGATGCAAATCCCCCGACGCGCCGTGTGCCCGTCGAATGGGAATCGGGAATTTTCGCAAATGCCCACTGCGCTGTTTAAGATATCGCATGATAGAAGTGAGCGAACTTATGTTGAGGAGATAAGTTCGTGATGTGAGTTTGTGTAAGGAGGTGTAGGTATTTGATTTTGTGGTATGTTTTTCGACGTAAAAAACGTTTTGTTATAGATTTATCCATGATTTCACAATTTCTGGTTGCTATTTCTGTAGCAATAATCACGAGACCGTTAAACAACGTAACGAGTGTTTCGAAACATTCTTTGTCAAAACAAAAGTTTCACCCTTCAACACATTTCTCGCTACCCACAATTATTACACAAGTCTCAAAGCTCCTTGCGTGTGACGTCACCATGTTTACGGCACACGGCGCCACGTGCTCCCGGGCACGTTGCGTCATTACCGGGCACCGGCGAGCTCGTAAATCAATATCGACGGACCCTTATTAATTAGTGCGTTCGCGGATCCCCGTGGCTACCACCCCTCCCGAACTCCCCCTGCCCTCACTCTCCACGTCTTCCGGCTGCGATGAGAGTTTTTAATTATCCCAACGGGAGCAGCCAGCCGTGTTGACACCTTGCTCCGTCCTGATGAGACTTAATAAACTCCACGATGGGCCCTTTGACGACACTTACTTTCAGTGCGATCCTACGAGATTAAGACTGGGTACTATGTCTAGGTAGCTGTAGATGACGATGCGCTCAATAGTATCTGCACCCGTGATCGTGATGAACTACTACGAGGGACACTCCATCCCATTGTTCTTGTGGACATCAAGATCATTGCAAACGTTAGTTGCCGTTACGATATAACCTTACGGATCCTTCAAGTAATCCTCTGTTCTGTTCACTTTGGTCCGATGGCTCGTAAAATCCGATGTCCAGTCATACTGAGGTTATATCTATGCGGCGGACCGCAGTGTTTCATCGCAACGCTATTAGAGATGGCCCATAGCAACAGCGGAGAATCTAGGTTAAATCCGTGAGTCTTTGAAATAGAATGCTGATTTCCTCGAGGAAGCGATAAAGAAAGAAGTCTCAGGATAGTTGTATGTATATCTATGTGGCTGCGTCATCAAGAAAAGATTATCGGCCGATGTTGTAAGTCGGAGGCTGAGCACGGAGCCCGGAAGGCGGAGCGCAGTCCCCGCGGGCGACGGCGGCGTCCGGCGCGCCGTCAATTAGACGGGGAGGGGCCCGGGGGCCCGGCAGTGCGGGGGCCCGGCGGTACGGGGGCCGGGGGGGGCACGCGAGACGCCGCGCTGCCCAGATACGTGCCACGTTAGGTATATGCCCGGAAATTCGAGCCTATATACCGTGCACATAGCGCGTCCGCCCTGGGCACCGTAATTAATAGCAAGAGGCCGAATCTGCTCCACCATCCTAATCTTCAACCCTAATTATTATTCAGGGAGTTTTTATCGGAGCTTGTTTATGCTGCCGGCGCAAGACGCCATGAGATGAAAGGAATTGTTCGACGCCTTTATGTGCCCCTGTCGTTTTATGTCGGGTTTTTCGGTGAATCGTTAATGTAAATTGGCGGGGGGTCGCGCTTTCTTCATTATCGAATCACCATTGGCAGGATTTTTTTAGGGTAGCTTAATTCACATAAACTGTACAATGCGAAACACAGGTATTATTTCGAATGACAAATAAGGCACAGAGGTACTACCTATGTACGCAGTTGAACAATAAAAGTTGTACAGTTCGTTGTACGGGGAAGTGGGTCAAAGTTGCGAGGGTTGGAACTGTATGTATGTAAGTGGGTCTGTCTGGTAGTGCGACTGGGCTCGTCTGCCGTCTGGCCTGACTGCGACGAATTCATTAAATTAATTGCTGTTTTCGTGAACATTTTTATTACGCCGCGTTTAATTTGATTTATCGTTTCCGTGAGATTTGGAGATTAATTTGTCGGAAGGGGTTCTTAACGAGGCCTTTATTAATAAAAACGTGTTAAACGGCGATTTTATTGTGATTAAGTTGTTGATGTAAATTAAGATGTCATACTTTTTTACTTTTGAAAGGAAACTTTGTTCGTTACTTTGAGTATTTTCATAAAGTTTAGGGTCTAAGACCGATATCTACATACCGAGGGTATAGTGTTCAAACCCAATAAGTGTCAAAAAATGAAAAATCGGTTTATTAGTACATCTTAATGCATTTTTGACGCTCTTTCCAGTGGTCTAATCCAATAAGTGGAATTCGCAGCAGAAAGATAATTACTTAAGGTAATAACCCAATAAAGTCACCACGTTTAGCCGTTTCTTAATTTTTTTCGCCGTTTCGAATTTCGTAGGTACTTATTGGGTTTGAGCACTATACCCTCGATACATGACTTAACACTTACATACTTCGGTTTAGCATTATTGCTATCACTATCGCACAACTGTCAAACTACAAGTGCAAGATAGAGACGGTAACATGTCTAAGTCAAAGTACGAGTTAAGTAACGTTTATAGATCTCGGGCTTAGAGTCTTAGGCCGAGTTTTCGTTTTCAGCTTTCGAACTTAAATCTAGAAAAAAATATTGACAGATTTAAACCTGCAGGCACAGTCACTAACCTACCTCACATTATAAAAATTACTACATTATTTTTCTTTCTTTTCTTTACTTAATTTGTTGAAAAGTAACGTTTAAATAAAGTAAAGAGGTTTCAAAAACTAATCTATACACATATTACACCTGCATTCTCATAAAAAAAATCACCACGAAATCCGTACAAACAAACATTCAAATACATAAAAAATCAATAACATACAACACAAGAAGCAAAAACAAATTTCAACTAATGACTGCACGTGCACGGACTAATTACGGGAAAAAAACAATATTGGTTGAGGGAACACAATTGTTTAATGATTTACCGGAGAATTTAAAGAGGTGTGATAGTATAAACATATTTAAGGCAAAACTTAAGAAACATGTATGTACACTATAACGTCACCAACACCCCAGAGGCAAATATAATACCATTATTTATCATTAGATATAAGCACTTTGTATCTCATTTTAAGTGAACTATGTTTTTTAAGTTCTTATGAGAAATAAAATATCTTTAAACCTAATCTCGCGGAGTATCGTCGAACAATCTTAGAGAAACGTTGTTTCGGACCTACTCATAAATATCTTAGTAGGTGGCAAAACGCAAACGTAACAAACTTTTGACGACTCACGACGGCTGTGCGAGATTTCATGAAAATAAGGTGGTTTTTTATCAAAGCCTACTGCGGTCTACCCTATTTTAGGATCAAACCGTCATCATAAAAAAAAAATATACAAATAAATAAAGTTAAAGTGTCTGTTTATAATTTCTCACATCTTACAAATGTCTTCATCTGTAATTATGCATTATGTCCCTTAAATAAAACACCTGTTGACCCAAACCATAATCAAACACAAGTTAGAGCCAACATACACGATCCAACATGACCCAACGACAACTTAACACAGCTGACCACAACACACCACTACCGACCGGTGCACGGTGTTGGTACAGACGCCAGCCAGCGCATCAAGCTACTACAATCTGTCAAATTTCTATGATAGATTTTCAACTTTATCGCTAAAGCATAAGGTTCAAAGTTGATTGGGAAAATTTGACAGTTTCGGGTAGCTTTATGTGCTGTCGTCTGTACTAACTACCTGTGTGCGTAGGTAAATCTGAATACTAATGAAGACATTAGGAGTTGCGGTATTCATCGTTACCGGGACACGGAAACATGACACTCTGGATGGGACATAGAGTAGTAGAAGCTAAAAGGCACCGGTTTCTGACAGAAAACCTCCAGGGTCAAGTTATCAATTCCATACATTTGCTTGTATGTTTTTGTTTTTAATTCTTGAATGTACTTTTTTGTCACTATTTTTTTGTAGGATGAAGTGACTAAGGGCCGGTTGCTTCAAACGGTTGGCTAACGTAACATACGTACGTCAAATAATAACAAGTAGATAATCGTAATTATTTGACTTAAGTCAAGGCTATAATTTTGTAATTTGAAACCATGCTTTTTAGGGTTCTGTACCTCTAATGGAAAAACGGAACCCTTATAAGATCACTTCGTTGTCCGTCTGTCTGTCCGTCTGTTAAGACCTTTTTTTTCTGGAACGCGTGGAGTTATTAAGTTGAAATTAATATCAAATAGGGCTGCAATCCCTTAAAGCAGTGAAAAAATCTAATTTCTAAGTCAACGCAATCAAAAGATACGGGCGTTATGTTCCGCATATTTAACACTCGCAAGGGAATCAAAACCTATAGGATACTACTTCCCGTTGACCTTCAATCATGAAATTTAGCAAGAAGCAACGTCATGTAGCATGTAATTACAATACAAGAAAAAAACGGGAAAAATACTCGAGACATGATTCCCGTAATAAGCTATTTACATACCTACTATGTACGGAACCCTCGGTGCGCGAATCCGACTCGCACTTGACCGGTTTTTTATTTGATTTTAATGAACCTTCAAACACACGACATATTATTACAGTTGTTACCCATTAACTTAAAATATGGATATAGCCCGCATATCAAACTTTTATTAACACACATGTGTGGGCGCCCTATCTGTCCTTTTCACTAGTTCTATGTATAGGTCATAGGTAAGCGTGGAGGCACGTGTAGGCGAGTTGTGTCACTCCTACGCAGCAAATTCTCGCCAAACACGCTCCAATTGGCAATGTATTCGCACTATAAATGCTTTGTATACTTTGAGTGCTGTATCACTGATGTGTATTGTTGGTTTTTATTCAAGTGTCTATGCCGTATTTGATCGGTCGCCATTTTGGACACAATTTTGTGTAACATTTATAGTTTATTTTACGTTCAAAAAGTTGATTAAAAAGTGCCCCTTTGCCAATAAAATTATTTTCGTTGACTTCAAAATAATTGATGGGTATTTGATAGTCGAACAGCAATTTATTAACTTTGCTATACTTGCCACCAATCAATCAATCATCAAGCATCACGCATCAACAATCAATTCTGTCATTTATTTATTTATTTGGGACAAACAAACAGTAACACAGTAGTGGGACAAACAAGAAGTTGTAGCACTAGTGCTACGAAACAGCTTACGCGGTGATGTCTTTGCTACGACTGCTACATTTTCGTAGCAGACGCAGGACATGCTACGCCGCGCCGCCGCGCGCCGCACGCGTTGTCATTATTCTTGAATTTTGTGTTGAAGTGGACGTGCGCATTGTGTAGCTGTTTGTATTTTTAATAGTTATATAAAGGAAGATTTTTTTATCACCATCCAAATTACAGGGTGTTCTACCCATGAATATGAAGAACTTTCACTATGGGACCGACTCTGAAATCACGAAAAAAACCGGCCAAGAGCGTGTCGGGCCACGCTCAGTGTAGGGTTCCGTAGTTTCCCGTCCGTCACAATAAGTTTTCCTACGTACAATTCGATAATACCTCGGATATCTATGATAATACCCGACCCAATGTAATAAGTACCTACAGCGCCATCTCTCGGGGAATTGGGTTACTAATTAATACATAGACGTGCCAGAAGTTTTCGGTGGTAATTTTGGATTGCGAGAACCGATTTTAATAATTCTTTTTTTGTTTGAAAAAAGATACGTTTAGGATAATAAAATATGTAAACGAAGTTAAAAAAAATGCTTGCATAATTATACTACGAACTTAGTCCAGAAATGATTTTGTACAACTTTTTGTCTTTTTTGTACAAAAACTGTTGATTCTATCAAGTTCAAAATAATTTTCCTAGAAAGTCCTTATAAAGTTCTACTTTTCAGATTTTTTTCATATTTTCTAAACTTATGGTTCAAAAGTTAGAGGGGGGGGGACGCCTTGTTTTTTACTTTTGGAGCGATTATTTCCGAAATTATTGACATTATCAAAAAATGATTCTAGTAAACCCCTATTCATTTTTAAATACCTTTCCAACAATATATCACACGTTAGGGTTGAAATTAAAAAAAAAATCACTTCCCACTTTATATATAGGGGGGCTACCCTAATAAAACATTTTTTTCCAATTTTTATTTTACCACTTTGTCGGCGTGATTGATATACATATTGGTACCAAATTTCAGCTTTCTAGTGCTAACGGTCACAGAGATTAAGCGAGGACGGACAGACGGACGGACGGACGGACGGACGGACAGACAGACATGGCGAAACTATAAGGGTTCCTAGTTGACTACGGAACCCTAAAAATCAGCTGTTTAATACAAAAGTTCAATACCTACTTGACCAAAATGTATGAAACAGCTGATTTTTTTTTCGTGATTTCAGAGTTGGTCTCATAGTGAAAGTTGTTCATATTCATGGGTAGAACACCCTGTAAAAATTTGGATGGTGATAAAAAAATCTTCCTGTATACATGGCTTAATTATAATTAATTAACGATCGACGGAGATGGCGGTATGAGCTGGACTCCTTTAACAAAGTTTAGGCCTTGGCAGCTCTGGACAGAGAAAGGTGGAAAGAGAGGCATTTTCCCTGCAGCGGGACAGTAATGGCCAAAAGACTGGATGGCTGGACTTTTGACTGCCTTTCAGTATCGTAATCTTTTGTATTCGATTATATTATTAGTCTGAGATTCCTGGTAAACCTATAATTATTTACTATTTATTTATTTATTAATTGGCGACTGTGTAAGACCGAGACTTTTGTGATTATAGTAATTAAGATAAATTATACATAGAAGCTGTTGGTGTACCTTAATAAATAAATAAATAAATTATACGTTCAGGTAAGTTTGTTGCAGTCTCGAGTTTTTTGAATCACTCTAATAAAATCCATACTAATATTATACATTCGAAAGTAACTCTGTCTGTCTGTCTGTATGTTACCTTTTCACGCCTTAATCACTGAACCGATTTGGATGAGGTATAGAGATAGTTTGAGTCCCGGGGAAGGACATAGGATACTTTTTATCCCGATATTCCCACGGGATTGACCCGTATGCGGGTGAAACCGCGGGGCGCAGCTAGTATGATAAGAAACATATTACTCCCTACTGTGCTTGTACCTGGTTCGGACGTTTTGATTTGGGGTAGGTGTTCAAAGCGATTTCCCCTTCGTTAGTCCCCTAAATACGTGGATAATGTTGGCCATGGCAAGTTCAAAGTTGATTGAGTTTCAAGAGTTGAGTTACTTAATTTTTTTGCAACAGTTGTTTCAGTTCCAACAATAAGTTTATACATAAGAAATAATAGATTCTACGTAGAGAAGTGGCTGGGTCAATAGGGTACTTTCCAAGCGCTTCAAAATTTGTAAGGTGTGCAAAATACAATTGCTAATTATTATAATCATGGCTAATTTTTTTTTCAAGTAATGTAATATAATAATCTTTTATTGATGAATATGATACAATCATACAGAGTAACTTAATAATAAACCCAGTATATTTTATTTTATTTCTTAAGAAAACTTACTGCTACGATACAGATAGTTGACATTTAGTGAAAGAAGGCCAATTAAAAGTTTTCACTGACAGTATTAGGGTAGCACAAGAAACAGTAGACAGGTAAGCGATAGCAAGAATAAGTAAGCACTCGGAGAGAATCAAGAAAAGACTGAACAGGTTTTAGTGATCTTCAAAGAAGATTTTACACAGTATTTTTTTAATTTAGAAACACTGGTGGAAAATAAATCAAGATCATCAACTCTCTGACACATCGAGTTGTATGCCCTGCTAGCTTTTATCATAATAAGAGTTTTGTCGATATATGCACCGCACAGAGGGAACATACAGAGGTCGATGATTCCTTAAGGTGAAGGATGGAACACGCAGCCCAATTTTGCTCATGAGTTCAGAATAGTTGGTTGAACCATTTGCCAAATTTAACAGGAATACCATGTTGTGTAGACAAATATAGTTTAAAGTTATTTTGACAATAAAGACAGGTCAACAGTTTGAGAATGTGAAATGGTAGACCGTAAAAATGATTTGGTTGTCTTTGGACTGATTCGCCCTATCCCCCCTCGTACTAGTATAAAACTGTATCACGAGCGGATATACTTCCTCAACCTTAGAACAACAGATTCGCTCAAAGTTCCAGTAACAAGTCAAATAGTTACTTATTGGCCTGCATTTCTTTGTTTTCAATGGTCACAACTTCAGAAAATAAAATACTAGCAACCCGCCCCTGATTCACACCATTTTATGACCGGACGAAAAACCAAGATTTTTGTATTCTATGCAAGTTTAATATTAATTTATTTTACATATTAACCTTCCGAAATAAATTCTCTAAATGTTAGTAAAACCATAACTGGCAAACACTTGAAACTGGCGAGTTAACACAACTGTCTAATCGGTATACTGACGAATCAGTGAAACTGACTAATTAACGAAACTGGCGAATTAAATTAACTGACAACTGAGGGAAACTGACCAGTGATACGCGGACTCCCAAAATCATTTGCGTAGTTTAGAAGAATAACGCGATCACACAGACAGACACGAATAGCGACTCTAATTTTGGATGATACTATTCAATTCTGCTATCCACTTAGTCTTACCTAACACAGAAGCACTAAACCCCTTAACAAAACAAGGTTTTTCAGGTTTAAACTGCCGAGCCCGAAGCCAGTTATTGAATTAAGAACCTAACTATTATAGAAATTCATTTCTTTATACAAAAATTACAGCTTAGTTCGGTGCTAAGTTGTCGGTGTTGTATTTAGAACTTTGCCTAAATTGAAATAAAGTCCGAAATACAAATACTGGCTCAAAGATTTAGGCTAGAGCCAAAGTTAGATTTCGTTGAGCTCTTTATGTTCTGAGTTGCATGATTACTGACAAATGCGTACACTGACTGGACAGGTCCACTCAATCGGTGTGGTTCTTTCCTCAAAAGACCATTTCAGACTCTAATCTACATGGTCTTCACATGATCTGACAAAGATAATGTCTGGACTTTAAGAGACTGTGACCTCTGAGTTTGTTTCGGCCTTTCTTCTCAGCGTAGTCAGAAAGGAAACGCCGACTTCATCTAGTTTTTAAAGTATGATTGACATGTAAAAGTTTGTAAAAAACTCCTTACAGAAATAAAATCATTTATCATTTACTATCGGTTTATTTAAAAAACGAAGGTAAACATTCAGGGGTTTATTTATAAACGATGATTAAAGTTTAGTGACGTTTAAACGTCAAAAATGTATTGTTAAACAGTCGCTAAGTCATGGTCTTAAAGTTAAGTAGTGATACTTAACATTACGCAACGTTTATGTATAAAGGGGCATGTATTTGTTTTCATAAGAAGCCGCTCTTACAGGTAAGATATAACATACTTAAAAGCCTATGAGTACCTACTAAATATTCAAACCTCAAATAAATTAATAAAGCTAAAATGATCATCTCTCTATACATATAAAATTCAAAGTTCTGACAAACTGACTGATATATCAACGCACAGCCTAAACCGCTGGTCCTAGAGACATGAAATTTGGAGGGTGTGTTCTTAGTGAAGAGTAGGTATCCACTAAGAAAGGGTTTTTCGAAATTCCACCCCTAAGAGTGTGAATGGGGGGAGGGTGAAATTTCATGCGGACGAAGTCGCGGGCAGAAGCTAGTTCTAACATAAAATAATACCAGTATATCTCAGAGTTCCCTAATATTATTGAAAGCGGTTATTCATACGCGAAACCCTTCCATCTAGGGTGGCACCCTTCTTGGAGGGATGGACGGTGGTCGTCGTCTTGTGCCTTCGTTCCCTCTTGCCCTGAGGCTCAGTGGCCGTACTGAGAAAGACGCGAATGTGAGCGATTTGTTAATATGCTTGTTCGGATGGAATATTGCTTGTACTAGCTGTGACCGTGACTTTGCCCATGTGTACAGTTTTCAAGTTCCTGCGATAAAAATACCTACACCAAGTCTGGCGGACATCTGGTTTACCCTGTTGGATAAGGTAATATATTTTACGAGTATAATATATATTTTTGAGGATTGGGCACTCCTCTTCTCCTCTCACTCCCTACAATGACTAAATTTAATCTCTGCCTTACTTAAACCGGTTCGATGGTTTTTAGCCAGGACCGCAGTAGATGAAGTCCGTCCTCAACCTTTTCAACGTTAGTATAAATATACACAATGCCGAATAGGTTACTTGGTAAATTTTAACCTGTTAACCTTTACTGCTGAATATAAACACCCACAAATGCGACAAGAAAACATGCGACAAAATTTAAAGGGGTTTTCTACCCATCAATATATAAACAACTTTTACTATGGGACCAATATAGAATTCTCAAAAAAAAATTCGACGTGTTTATACAAAATGGTCCAAACGGGTATGTACCTACTTTTATACGGGAAAGTCGAATTATTTTTGCGAATTCTAAGTTTGTCCCATAGTAAAAGTTGTTAATATTGATGTGTAGAACATCCCTTAAATTTTGTCGCATGTTTTCAAAGTCAGCATATACACCGTGTTCCGGACGATATACATAAACTTCGACCAGAAGTTCAGACGATGGAAATAAGCATTTTTCATTATAGACTCATTAACGAATTCTTATTTTTTATTTTTTTGTTAATTTTCATACAAACTAAATACCTTGACGTAAATCGCCCGATATGCATGCTTTTTTATCCGAATTGGCAACGATGACGTTTTTTCATTCATAAAATTTGGCGGACTGAAACTTGTCAAAACTGTGTTAAGACCCTTTCTTACTGCATAGCTCAATTGAATTTCACTAAATGAAATTACAATATCTTTGTAACGAAGCCATTTTAAGTACTACTTTCTTTGTTAGATTTAATTTGTAAAAGCTATAGAAGCGTTTGACAAAGTTTATGGATATCGTGAAGAACACGGTGTATACATCCCTATCTATATATAAGAAGTAATGGATTGCTGCTATCCAATACATTACAGTGCTTGCTCTCATACACAGCACTTTTACGCAAAGTTTGCAGCAACTCTAGCAAACATAATTTCCACGCGTCTCCTCAATATAAACTGTGATAGTTTCGCATTCAGTTTCATGTCCGTTGTTAACCTTTGTAGTCCATTTTCTTTTATACTGCCATTACATGGACTGCTCAATACGTTAAGCGAGACATGGCCGCTAACTGCATCGATGCAGTTCCGAGTTGTGCTTAGAACAATCGAGGATATGAGGCAGACTGGACAAACGATATAAACGTTAATAGCTAACGGTATTGCTACATTGTATCTTTCTTTTTAGAGGTCTAAAAAAAAAAGAAAGATCACAGTTTTAAGACCATGCTCCTGCAACCATGGCATTTTACTATTCCAGAAATAAAGTTGAAAAGTCTCATGTTCCTGTGATTTTGAATCAGTCAACTCAGTCTATCGCAGTTCTCTGCTGGACATAGGCCTCTCCCAGACTGCGCCACAACACCCTGTCCTCCACCTTCCGCATCCAGTCTACCCCAGCCACCTTCTTTAGTTCGTACGTCCATCTAGCTGGGGGGCGTCCCACACTACGCTTGCCGATTCGCGTTCGTCACTCCAGTGTAAGGCAGTGTTCCTGTAATTTCACTAGCCATCAAAGCCTTCAAACCTGACCAAGGAACACAACAATGCTGCTCAGTCTACCTTGAGCAAGCTCTGCGGCAGGACACCGTGTGGTTGTAGTCAGTAAGAGTCTGACAGACCCCTCCACCCACCCCAGGGTGGTGGACATCCATGAGGATTTCCACACACAAAAAAAAAGAGGGGCAAATCCCGTAATTTTAAAAACTTTCAGAGTCTGATTTGTCTCAATCTGTCAAAGATACGTCTAATTGCCCTACATTTTTTACAAATGTATGACCTCAAATTACAATCAATGGCATACATTTGTGAAAAATGTATACTCAAGCTACAGCTGAGATGAGATTGCGAAAAGATTTCGAACGTTTTTAATTACGAGACTTAAGCTTCGGATCTGCTGCTTTTCGTAGACAAAGAAAGGTCTAATGCATTATTGTGTTATATTTATGTCACACAGCGACGCGCGCTTTGCTTGTGGTTAACAAGTGTACGAACACTCTGTGAATCTGTGTGTAAGCGCTGGAGCTCTCGGTGAGCTGATACTACTTCACGCACACATTCACAGCGTGTTTGCGTGTGTGCGTTTGTGTCTGTGTCGGTTCGTGAGATAAAAATACTGTACCGACATAGGTCGGTACAGTATTTTATATAATGGTAATTTAGCTGTTAATACTTTTCTATGTCTTCTCATCATATTATCTCCTGATTAAATAAATTATTATGCAATTTATATTTTTTAAATAAATTATACAGGGTGTTACAGAAAGGGTATATCAATACAAACGGGTTAAAAAGTATATCTGGTCTAGAATCTCTGTACAAAATTTCAGCTCAATAGCATTAACATTGAAAATGCTTAATATTTTTTTATTTCGACATCACGGCGCTGCACTGGCGCGCGGCGGCGTGATGTGCGTGTACTAGGTGCACAGACACACTACAGATAATGGATAATGACCCTCGTAGTGCGGTGACACGTTTGTTATGATTTCAATTTAATAAACTATCGAAATAAAAAAAAATATTAAGCATTTTCAAAGTTACTGCTTTTGAGCTGAAATTTTGTACAGAGATTCTAGACCAGACACACTCTTCAACCCGTTTGTATTGATATACCCTTTTCGTAACACCCTGTATATGAAGACGCTGCACCTAGAATAAAATTACTATGCCACAATACGTAAAAAAATAATAAAAATGAAGCAATGACAGATAAATTAATTATGTGATAGATATATGGTGCTCACATATTTACAAACGTTGTCAAAGTAGACAATTTTCCTAAAAAAATTAACAAGTAATAATAATAAGTCAGTGTGAGTTAAAGTAACCACAGAATGTAAACCTATACTCAAAGTCTAAGAACGCATCATGTGTGGCGATCCTTTACGTAATTAGTTTAGTTGTGTCACGCAAACTCCTGAACTCTTGTCTCCCGAAACTTGACCAGCTCGTGGCAAAACACTCCCACCGAGATCAACCTTGATTATTTGGAAGACAGCTGTAATTATGTTAGAAATAGTTTTTGTTCTAGCAGATTTTTGGCGTAAAAGTTTCGCGAGATTTAGAAACTTTGATTCTTTCACGAATTTTGTATAGAGTACATTATTATTATTATTTGTATAGAGTACGTTAATTATGTGATTTTCCTAATGATGATCACGTGAACTGACTTCCTGTCTATCTAACCCATATGTGCTCACTGCCCCAATTTTTAAACGTTTCATATTTTAAGGATTTAGTGGTTTATAAAAATAAAGAAATGCTAAAAAAATTAAAATATGAAACGTTTTAAAATTGGGGCAGTGAGCACATATGGGCTAAGTAAGCGAGCTAATTGGCGAGAAGCGCTATAATCTGCGTTCGCAAATTAACTGCCAAAAATGTAAACAATTATGAATTAAAATAACTTTAATTCTTACACAATAAAATTCAGCTTACGCTACTACTTCAAATATTTTTATACCTTTTTTCAATAGTGCTAGTCACTCTGAAATCTACTTAATGACCATTGAAATAAAGTTGATATTTGTTTAACTTGAAATAACATCAATATTGACAACATACATTTGAATAGACTTTAGGTTTTTTTTTTATTTCATTCTCAGTTTTACACATTCTTTCAACTTGTGCAGATATTGCAATGCTTGCAGAAATCTGCTAAGTCATAAGTAGTAACACAACATAAGTCCAATATTTGTACACTTAGCACAAGCATAATCAGCCTATAATTTTCACAGGTGTCCTCTCTGTGAGTGGGCCGTAATCCACCACGCGGGCCGAGTGCAAGTTGGTAGATGTCTTCAGATTTTTGGTTCTAAGACATGCCGGTTTCCTCACGATGTTTTCTTTCACCGTTTTGAGAGCGGTAATGATAAATTATCAGCATCAGCAGTGTATATGAAACTAAATTAATAGCATTTTTTCAAGAAGATACTGCCGCTTGACCTACGCATTTCAAATAATGATGACCCCATTATCTTAGCTAGGGGTATACCCTTAAGGATTGTAATAGATATTCCCATGGCGGTTAACGTGCTCTTCAAGACACGAGGGGCTTAAACAAATAGCGGTTACCCATCCCAGGCTTGACCGCGGCTACGTTGTTTACCTTTTGTGGATGATCGATCTTTGTTTTCTTTAGTCACGTGCCTTCGTGATGTTTGCGTTGTATCTACATGAGGGGGAGGTGAAGGTGTATTAGACTTATCAAAAAAACATTTGTCTTCATTATCTTAACCGAAAGATCTCTTCAAAGAACAAGCAAATTAATATCGTTGCGAGTGGTCGTGCGGAGAGCGCATTTTTTGTTTGGAATGTTAATGTTTATCACTGGAGATTTCACGTTGCATTGTTAATTTGATTTGGTTATTTCTTTAATTCAGCGATCTTTGTTCATTGATTGTTTGGCGCCGACTCAAAATTACTTAAGTATACAAGTTACATGTTCAAGAAGTTATTTATTAAGGTTTTATAAATGGTTTATAATTTTTTGCTTTTCAGTTTTTTCGGAGGTTTTTATGCATGTGTATACCTATACAAATTGTGTATTTCATTGGCACGTAGCTTGCCAAGGTTTTGACGTAGTGGGCGTAAGTTTGTGCATGTACACTTAGTGCAAAAAAAAAATGGAATAAAATAAAATCAAAACTTTTTACTGCAGACTTTTATATCCATGGAATGTTAGTACAGTAATCATTAAAGAAAATAAACAAATAGGGTTTTTGAGAGCAGTGGTGATGAAATTATTGACCCAAAGTAAAGCTTCTTCCTGGGTTTGGACCCAACCTACAACTCTAAGCCGGGGGGGCCGTTACCACTAGGTCACCACTGCGCTAAGTTGGGGGGCCGTTACCACTGGACTACCACTGCTCATGGAAAAGAGATAGTGTTTGTAATTACGTTAATTACACATCCTAGTTCGCACAGTTCGAACCTATCGTGGTAATATTTAGTTTACATTACTGATATTCCTGTTAACCCCATCAACTAAGCTAAATATGCTTGTGCAGTTGTGCTAGCAGTGGATTCAGTCGACAACAGTCAGGCAACGGGTAGAGTTAGATACCACGCTCCTCTGTCGTCAGTCAGTGCCTAGGTCAGCGGGTTAGGTATTGCAGCTCAAGCATACATACAATATTTACCAATGTGTATACCTTTTCACGCGCCTAAATCACTGAACGGATTTTGAAAATAAGATATACAGGGTGAAATTGAAAACATGCGACAAATCGAAATGGGAGATTGTACTCATCATTATGAACAACTTTTACTATGGGACCAAACCTGAAATCGCGAAAAAAAATCAGCTGTTCCCTACATTTATGTTCGCATAACTCGTCAAAATGTAGGGAACAGCTGATTTTTTTTTCGCGATTTCATGTTTGGTCCCATAGTAAAAGTTGTTCATAATGATGAGTACAATCTCTCATTTCGATTTGTCGCATGTTTTCAAATTCAACCTGTAGATGGCATCCTGGGGAAGGACATATTTTTTGTCCCGGTGGCATATGTTGATGTAACAATAAAAATCTTTGGTTACTTAGATGACAAAAGTAAACCTTAATTTTCGTAATCCGCGTCAAACTATCTTCAGATCTAAGTCCTGTACCTCTAGGTACATAATTACGTGATATTTACCAAGTCTTAGCGCGCATTTCAGTGCATTGAACATCCGACGAGTTGGTAGTCGCAGTTAGACCTAAAAGGCGTGCCCTTATGTACTGGTAGGTATATAAGCGGTATGTACTCGGGATTGAAGGCAGAGACGCGGTTACAGCTGTGCGGGGGAATTTGGTATCGATATCGATGGTTTAGGTTATCGAATAGTTGAAAAGACGATGCTTAGTAACAAAGTAACTCATTGTAAAAGACAACTACGTATTGTAAACAGCACGTGTCTAGTTACAAATTGAAGTCAATTTTACATCCAAATGTGCTAGGATAAATAAAACAAAATTTCTTATTAACATAAACTTTTATACAGCTGTAGCTATTTCAAGGTTTGTAAAGTAAAAGTCGCTGGAAATGATCGATACTTATTTATTATACCTACTCCTTCCAAAACTACCAATATCATTTGACTTAGATTTTTTAGTACCAAACAATGTTATCTTTTAAATATGGTATCGACACTATGCCACCACTAAGGGGCAGCGTCGTCGGCGAGTGTGCGCGTCGATAAATTCCGAACGCGTTGTCAATCGGCCGCGGCAGCGCTCAGGAATTAACGGCGCAGCGCTGTCAAGGCGGCCGCGTCTCCCCGCGCGACCCATACCTCACTGACAGGGCTGTGCGGAGCGAGAAAATAATAGTGGCAATATTTTGAATTTGGAATACTTGCATAAAAATGGCGACCGAGAAAAATTTGCCTCGACCTAGCATCACCACAGCGACTGATCCTGCACTTACCACATCCATACACCTAGTGGTAAGTGCAGGATCAGTCGCTGTGGTGATGCTAGGTCGAGGCAAATTTTTCGAACATATGAAGCAATGGATTAGCAATATCCTTAAAAAAAGTGATTCATATTATTGTGATTGATAATGTGTTGCGTAATTAGAGTGCTGGGCTGTGCCGAAGTCTTTATGACGTAAGGAATAAACATATGAAAATGAATTAACGACTCCGTAATAATTTTCTCTTAATCTTTGCAGCGACCAAAATCTTTCCGATATTTTCCAGCAAGCCTGTGGATTTATTACAAACCTTTATTGGATTGGAACATTACTAAATGCGCGATATAAAATATCCCAAGCGCGTGGTCATCGGTCGCGGACACGCACAGGGATTACCGAAATTAAGGCGTTCACCCCCCGGCTATACACGCACGTGGGAAATAGGGTCCTATATTACATCTGCCGATTTTTTTCTTGCTTATTGCACCGTGTTCAAGCTTTGGCTGACTTTGACTTTGGATTGATTTATTGAAATTCTTGGTGCGTTCTCGCCACGTGGACGGTGTCATAAAATTTCTATTTTAATAGAATAAATCGCCCAAAGACTGACTCGTTGGTCTTGTAGCCCCGGCAGTTAATTGCGTAACACACTATCAGTAGTGATGGGTTTCATTTTGACAGTTCAACAACATTCATTGCGTTATTTACGTTGTTGAGCAGACACGTTTTTCGAACAT
Organism: Amphipoea lucens; assembly: GCA_947508005.1. NCBI lineage: Eukaryota > Metazoa > Arthropoda > Insecta > Lepidoptera > Noctuidae > Amphipoea > Amphipoea lucens. The sequence goes on along the minus strand of OX382373.1, from coordinate 5,409,413 downwards.
TTATGGAGCAATGGATTAGCAATATACTTCAAAATTATTCGAATTGAGTACGCAATTAGGGGGCCGCTTGTACTGAGCATGAAATCCTGGGTTCTCTTTTCAGATCGGGAGTAGTGTTATTAAGTTTTTCCATCAGGAATTCCTCAGTAGCAGCCTGGAGTCTGGATTTGTGGCAATAGGCTCGCTCCTTATTACATGGGACTTAAATTTAACTGGCGAATTGTGGGTGTACTATAAGTACACCTCTGCCTAACCTTTTGGAGATTACAGGCGTGATGTTATGTCTATGTTGAAAACACCCAATCAACCAGTAAAAATAATGCCTACTAAATGCAATACCATACCTATTACAAGAAATTATATTGAAATGACAACTATGTATACAGGGTGGGAGCGGTGAATGCTTATGCGAATCCCGCACCCCCAGCCATATGTAGAGGTGGAACACCGCGGTGATTTTAGCCGGTAAGAGTCGGGCATGCCCCTCTCTGTCACTCCCACGATGGAGGAAGTCCAGGAGGATATCAACCGCGCACCAAAAAAAAAAAAACTATAAAGGGTGGCAGGGAAAAATTAACTTTGCCATGCATTTTGACCGCATGTATTACAGTTTCTATGAAACAGTTTTTTTTTATAGCCGATGAAAAATTTCTACGCTCGGGGGTCTAGAATCATGTGCTGAATTCATAGTCTCAGTTTGTGCGTCGATGCCACCTTGCATGAAAGAAAGTACGTAAAAACTAAATAAATACAGTTGGAATTGGTGACAACCCTGTTGAAATTGCGCGTGTACTAAGTCATGTGAGCTACCTCGGGTGGATGCGGGCACTGTGGACGAGTGAGCGGCCGCTTTCACCCGCGGCCTTACACTCCAGCGGCCATCGCTGATTATAATGTGACGTAAGGGAATATGCTGCCCACTCGATGTACCTACCCTCGACTCGAGTACTCATAATGGAATTTCTATAAGAATTCTCTAAAGAGTACTGTGCGAGTTGACCGATTCTAGACTATATCGACTGTACATATAGTTACAATATGAATCGATTCTTTTATTAGTAGCTTCTAAGGACGGCCAAATATTCGCTTGTTGATTGCTTACACAAAAGTTTATGCGTATAGGTGCAATAGACGAGTAATACACATCGTCAAGGAGTTTCTAACGTTTTTCTTACTACGAAGTTTATCGAAAAATAGCGAAAAGGGTGATCAGAAGGCCAATTACCGTAATTAAAAACGTTCAAAATCTAGTCACAATCTCCTCTCAGCGTTAAAAACTTTTCAAAAATGTAGGGAATTCTGAGGTATTTTTGACAAATTGAGACTGAGATCAGACTGTGAACGTTCTTAAAACTACGAGAATTGCCCCTGATATTAAATCTAGTAGTTATATACTTCTGTTATTTCTAATCAAATTTAAAGTAGGTATTTGTATACACATTCGTTATGCTCCGGATCGGAGCATAACGAACGTGTATTCAGTTTTTCATATATTCTGACAATTTCTGACAATTACTTTAACAAAAGTAAGCTAAACTTTCAGTGATGCCAGAGTTCGGATAGAAGCGGGGCAATCTGGAGTAACGAACACCTGCTGTCCATTTTCACCCGTCTCCCCATCGCTTTGCGATTATCTACGACATGATTTATTTATTAACCTTACCGCTTTTCGTTCCCGATGTAATAGTTAGCATAGTTCTAACTACATATTACGTTCGCGAACATATTTGATTTTGGTCTATCTATATCTAATCTTTTTCCAAAGTAGTGGACTATCAGAACAAAGTCTTATCTATTATCCAAGTATCTTGCCCATACCCCACCACCTGCCGGTCTATCCTGTAAAAATCTCACCGGGATAACTTTGCCGATGTGGGCTGTCATTTCATCTGATTCTAGGGATTAACATTATTGACAGTTCACTTCACTTAAATTCACACGATACAAAATTATCAATTTTATAGAATAGACCGGCTGTTTGGTGACGTTTTTAAAACAAACCAATCGAGAAAACTAAAAAAAAAACAAAGCAGTGTTCATAATCTCAGATAATTTGTATTCAGCCTCCGCGAAATGTATTCTAAGTTGATTTTTGAGTGACCATTTGTAACAAAGAGGTCCTAATAAGTTTTTGATTGCAATGGAGTTTGAACTTTGTTAAGTATGACATTCAGTTTGTTGTTCCTTAACTAGAAAATTGTCACAAATTCTTAATTTAAACATAGTACATTCACTTTTTTGACACTAACACAAATGTCAAACTGTCACCACATCCAAAGTTTAACTTATTGATTCCCTCACACATCTAACTGAAGATAATGGATAAATTAATATACCATTCGATATTCTAGGGAGACTGCCTCCGATGGACATAAAAAAACCCTTCGCGTTTTCCGACGTCGACATCCTTCGTGAGAACTTTCATCGCGATGTGTGATTCCGCTGAGTATTGAAACAAACTGGCTCTCACTTTTGATGTTGTATTTATGTTGTACAGATATAGGAGATGGAGATCGGTATATTTATGCTTTTGTGGTGGTACCTCATCATCTGCCTAGCCTTTTCCTAACTATGTTGGGGTCGTCTTCCAGTCTAACCGGATGCAGCTGAATACCACTATTTTACATGGAGCGACTGCCTTTCTGACCTCCACAAATCAATTACTGGATAATACGACACCCCTTGGTAGGACTGGTTGTCAGACTTTCGGGCTGCTAAAAGAGTGACATTCATAAAGCTTCAGCATAAAGAAACCCTTTATCGCCCGACAACCAACGCAAGCTTTGGTCAGCCAACCTAAAAACTTTTCCAATACTTATTCCACATCTAATTTAAAACCTACTTTAACTGAAAATTCCGAATTCAAAAAACATAAACGAGAAAAAAGAGGTTGTAAAATAAAGTCCTAAGCCTAAGCCCTAACCTAACCCTAGCCCTAGCCTAAGTCCTTATAGCGAACGCGACGCTAAACACGGCGAACAAACGGGCGCTGTATTTTCCCGCGCTCCACCCGCCATCGCGCCCTGTCGCGCGGGAATTGGAGCGCGGACTCGGGTCTCGTACAAGTCTTTGTGTGGAAAAACGTAGGTACGCGGCCGGAGATGGGCGCGAATTTAGTTTTGAAGTTGCATTAATTCATTTATTTATGCTTGTGTGTTGAAATTTTGTGCAGTTCGTCTAATATTTCGCTTGTAAGCTATTACTTTTTAGGAAATGAATAACTCGCGATGAAAATATTTTTAGTTCAAATCCTAAGATTTTTCGACTACCTTCGTTTTGCCATGAATAGCTTTCCCTGTCCATTTCAGACCCTGGCAAAAGTAAATCCATTAGGATAATTGAAAACCCGAGTTCTAAGCACTCAATAATTAACTATAATTTGCCCGCTAAACAGTTCTAATATTGGCGAACCCTCACAGAATCGCGGTCCACCAAAATAAACGTATCAACTTCATTAATTATTCATTGCGATTTGTATTCAACTATCTCTATACACAATTAGGCACAAAGCTTTTCCCTTATTTCTGAACGTGTGCTTTACTTGCGACGAGGGGGGCAACAGGGCGGGGAGGGAGGGTCGCGTAGCCATTAGCACGACGGCGTCGTCGGCGACCGTTCGCGGACAATATTAACTTCGCTTTTGTTTTGACTCTTATTGTAACTGTCTAAGGTTTAGTTCTCTTTGTTTGGAAGGAAGATGTAAGTTGTCTAGGCGTGCATAATTTACGCGCGGCCGATAGACGGTCGCGATTGTTATTACGCGTGCGGATATTGGATTTGGCGGGAACGCAGCGCGCCGGTGGCGTTCTGTCGCAAGATAATGCCGGGGGCCACGCTCCGATGCTGCTCGACGAGTACTTTACAATCGACCCAGATGGGGCTTGCCAAATAAATTACCAATAATTTTCTGAACGAAATTCATATAATAACACACTGAATCATGCGCAGGAATAAATAGCCTTGCAGTTGTGTCTTGCGCCCATTAGCCAGATGTTTCTTATTCGTAATTTATGTTAACGGGATGCGGAAATTCGCACTAGCCGCCTTCGATGGATTATGTTTATTGATTGTTTATATAAATATAAGTCTTGTCATGGTTAGTGGTAAACAATCCGTTCTGGTAACGTATTCTCTATGACACAATGAACGAAACCGCGCGAAATGAACGGGAGGTAAGAGATTGGCGCGATTAGGTAAGGATTGACGTGGTTTCGAAGTAAGGAATCATTGAGTGGTCATAGTGAATTAAGGCCCTGAGCCTTTATTAGTATCTGAGCGAAACCACAAAAATAGTTATACCATCAATGTAAATCATGGCGACAACGAGCTAAAAAAGCAACTTCTGAAAAATCTGTCTCACTTATCAAACATTAGTTAATAATTAGTAGGTCACTGTTAATGACTTCTATTGTGGTCCTTATTTCTAAAGTGTTAGGGCAATCAGCAACTGACTTCCGTCACAATAATGACCAGATAATGCCTCTACATCACATGTCATGCTTGTCTTACTGACTTCTGTTACTGCAGAAAAATAGTATATGCGTGTCACGATCCCTTTGCGTCGCACGACGCGACGCGCGACGGTGTCCCTCGCATCAAACTCAAACTCAAACTCAAACTCAAAGCATTTATTTCAATTAAACCAATTACAGGCACTTTTGAATTGTCAAGGGGTCGGTCAGTCAGAAAGATGAAGCTAGTTGCCCATTCCAAAGCGTAGGTACCTATGGAGAAGAACGGGCAAGAAACTCCATGGACACTCTTTTAAATCAAAATAATATGGTTACAAAGTCTTGGTTACATCATTCACGTTAAAAATTATACATGTGAGAACGATGCAGAACGTTAAAAGCGTCCATAACGAAAAGATGAGAAAAAACAACAATTCAAATATTAAATTAAAATAAAATAAGCCATGGCAGCAAAGAGATGACCAGTCTCTACTGACGGCGCCCGTTCACGAACATGACGCATGTATTAGCACCATTCAGCTCAACCATTTTGAAGGGAGCTAAATGATCCAACACATGCGCCGCCATCAGCGAGACATCTAAGTGCGCTCGCTTAAAATTCGCTATAGTGAATAAATAATGAGTACTTATTGACAGCCTGCCAGTTCAAAACATCAAAGCAACGTCATTACTATTAAAAAAAATTTGCTACTCGAATAAAGAATCGAAACTTTTTCACTTCAATTTCTCACTCACCATTTTCTCGTCCACGAAAAACTTTTATAATATTTAACGTAGAATTCGGCAAACTCTTCAGATATCTCGAGTAGCTATTACTTGCATAGCGGAGTACCCAATCAATCTAATACTAATTTCAGTCCAGCCCTATCCTTGGCGGGGGTCTATAAAAGGCATACGATTGTGTTTGAGCGCGCTCGGGGTCTACCTAAGCGGGCATTAGCGAAGGACGCGTAGGTTATACAGACCGACCAACTCAACCAGACCCGTGATGTTCCATTCGCACCTAGGCTTAGAACGACGAACACAGGGATCTACATAAATTGGTCATGCTACGTAATTTACGCGCGAGCGGTCACCGCCGGTGGTGATTACACTCGCTTGTTGGCGTATTGGTCGAACCTGGTAATCCGACCGTTTGCAAAATCTCGCCGTGTTACTCTACCCGGGAATGTTTGAGGACGTTTGGATTTGGTTGGCTTTGCAAATGTTTGGCCGGTTGGGTCCAACGTCGTGGGTAAGTCATTAAGGTGGCGTGTGCATGTCGGGGCGTTGACTACCGCCCGAGGGTGGAGACTGTTCGTGCTAGCCGACGACGGGTACGTTAACTTAATTATATACCTAGCCTCCCCACGGCTCTGCCCGTCAATATATTTTATCTCACACTACGCGATCAAACATAAAAAATACCTTTCACGAATGATCGTGGAAAATATAGGGACAAACATATTTATATTTTTCCGATTTTTATTAAAAACGAAAACTTTCATGACTGTTGGCCGCGTAGTGGTTTTATGTTACATGCATTATAATAGGTATTCTATATTCCTGGAATAACAATATTTCCTTTTATACTTGTAGTGCACTCGATGCGTGTAGTATTAATCAAAGCTTTTACACAGAGCTTTATAATAAAACTACACATATATATATGTTATGCTGATATGATTTTGTTGGACACGATATTATTATTTACTTGAAAATGTTAACATACAATAGTTTAATGAACAACAGTGTTTGAGAGAGTGGAAGTGATCCATATACAGGTAGTAACTTTTTTCTTTTGAGAAATTCCGATAATGCAAAGTATATATTTTGGAACTGAGTATTTACGCTGCTGCTCATTTACTATATAAGCTGGTATAAACGACCGGAGTCAGGTGGCACATCGCGTGTGCGACCGACGGGGGACGCCGGTGGAGCGCGGCCTCAAAATCCACCCCCTATCCGCCTCGAAAACCTTTAGAGAAACGTGCAGGGACTTTCGGGTCGCGCGACCCGCGAAATTCCATTTAAAGATGTCGGGATAATTTAGCGCTGACGAGGCGGAGGCCAAATTGACGCGCCCTCGGGGCCGCCGTGTCGTCGCGCACTGTATCGATCACGCTTTTTTACAAAGATCACCTCGAGGGATGGCTCGAGTGCACGTAAACAACCCTCATCCATTTTCCCAAATGTCGCGACTGTCGAAAGATCTTGGCTTGCAAAAATGTTCGTTTCGACCCCGGTCCCGCGTTGGGCGCCATTTAGTTACGCCCCGCATATACTAAGTTTTGGATAAATATTTACGAAGAAATATTTCACTTGTTTTAATATCTGTTGCGAACTCTGTTCTTTGTGGGAGGTTTCATAAATGATTCGTCAAATACTTTAATATCGCGATTGTTGTTATTGGCGCCCACATGGGGCCATTATATTATGACATTAAAATTATTCTGATTATAATACCGTAGCTAGGCATGTTCTGGCTAAATGAACGAGCCTTCAATCTGTCCATGCATTATATAAAACGGGCACGTCTTCATTGTCTCGGGGACCGGCGTCGCTCTGCAGAACCAAAGATTTATATTTTCTCCTTGATATTTTTATCACTTTCTAGTTTCGTCTTATTCTTAATTTGTTTATCACTTTAGCAAAGATTATTTATGGCTTATACAATTTTTTTAAACATTAATTTGGTGGTGCTGTTATTACCTTTTACATACAACTGCAAAATAAGTGAAAATAAAGTTACATTTCAGAATTCATAAGTTGCTTTAAATTACTTACAATTAAAAATTATATTGTAGATCTAAAAAAAGAAAAAAAGTGGTTAACTTAATTAAAAACTTTGTAAAGAAATACATAAACGTGTCTGTTTTAAAAAAAAAACATTAGGTACTATTGTTCTACCTCTGTCAAAAAGCATTTTATGCTCGAAAGAATATTTTGTTTGAAATCTATTCTTATTTAAATAATCCTGCTATGGTATCATTTGGACCGAGGGGCAGGACTTACGAGTTGCATGTCTTGGATTCGAACTCAGACAGGCGCTTTACTTTGTTTTCATCATCACTGCTCTCAAAACGGTGAAGGAAAACATCGTCAGGAAACCGGCATGTCCTAGAATCGAAAAATTCGAAGACATGTGACATTACCAACCCGCACTGGGCCCGCGTGGTGGATTACGGCCTACTCCCTCTCACAGAGAGGAGGCCTGTGTCCCAGCAGTGGCAATATTATAGGCTGATTATGCACTTACTTATGTACAGGTATCATTTAAAACCATCTGCTCACCAAACCTATTGTCAATTCCATATATCCATCTCCTGAATTTACAGATATATAAACAGTAAGTATAATTGGTTGAGTTTATTGCACCTACTATAACAAGCATAAAATACTTAAAAATTTTGACTACCCTCTACGTCTTGCGATTGGGCTAGGTTAGTCAATCGATTCGTACCCTTCTTCATAAACCTTGACACCTATGAATTCTCGATAAATATTGCCTGTCATTACCTCACGGGCGACAGCTTTTACGATGGCTGTCGGGCTGTCGTTATTCAGAGGTATATTTTTCGAGATAAATATTTTAAGTCATATTAAACATCAAAGTCAAAGTCAACGTTTTTATTTGCTAAAATAGGTGTTGTAAATAAAATAGGCAAACAAATCTCTCAATACTCAATACTTTATTGCTTTATCATAATGTGTACTTAGGTGGTAACTTATATGTAATTAAGATCATTATGGACCCTGTAGGGCACAGCAAAAAGGGTAGGAGAGAGGAAGCCCTGTTTTTGGAGATAATTGTTTTGTAGGAACTAGTTTTAACTTACTTATTAAATTATAATTCGAGTCAGTAGATCACGAATAATATATACTAAACATTTCGCTTATCTATTTATCTCTATGACTTGCCGTTAGTGGCGTACAAATATCAAATGGTTATACATAGTTTTAAATTTAGTAACTGAATATAAATGTGTACTACTGAATAAATAAATAATATTTTTTTAAATGACAGGAGGTATCAACGTATAGCTGATGCATCGCATCATATATCGCAATTCCAATTTTCAAATAAGTACTTACATTTTAATTCAAACATCACTAAAAGTTACATATTATAAACTTAAAAGCAATAATCATTTCTGTTATGTTAATTCACCAATGAGTCTAGCAAGACTCGGCAGAGGGTCTCCCTTGTTTTACCGAAAAGAAATTGCCAAATTATCACTTCCCAAACAAATTTTCGCATAATTTCATTTGCCAAATTATTACTTACCAAAAAATCTCTTTACAAATAATTGTTACGAAAACCTATGTTTGGCAAGTGAACGTTTGAACAATAACTTGTTCACCAACTAGTACTTTTACCATTTTTTATCTTGTCAAATATTTCAGTTGGTATAACATATTTTTCAAACCTAACCTCGGGGTGCCCTTCCCTCGCTCTTGCATCCTATGTCGACGGAGCACCGCTTCGCGGGGCCCCTATTCCTGTGTAAAGGGTTTAAAGTAACCTAACCGAACCTAACCTCAGGGTGCCCTTCGCTCGCTCTTGCATCCTATGTCGACGGAGCCCCGCTTCGCGGGGCCCCTATTTCTGTGTAAAGGGTTTAAAGTAACCTAACCAAACCTAACCTCGGGGTGCCCTTCGCTCGCTCTTGCATCCTATGTCGACGGAGTCAGTCGCTAAGTTTTTTTTTATTCGCTCGTTTTATAATTCCCCATTTTTAATTATATAATTCCCAAAAAAAAATATTTTTGTATTTTTTTTTTCACAGCGAACATTTTACTAAATGTTCATTGTGTAAAGATTGTTTGCTGTAATAAATCATTTGATTAAAGACCAAATGCCTTAATGACATTATCCCAAGTAATATTCTGCCGAGTAAACATTTGACCAAATGAAAATGTGCGTACTAAAATTATTCCAAATATTACATTGGTATAAAAAAAGGTTGCTAAAATTTGTTTGGGTAATGAAAATTTGGCAAAATCTTTTCGGCAAAACGGCAGGATCCCCTCGGCAGACCGTCGAAAGTAGAAGAAAATCACCCAAAATCAGCAATTACTGTGAAAATCATAACGATTATTGAGTTCCCACGTGCCCGTCCGTTGGGAGGCGTGATTAACAGTTAATTGGGAGGGTCGAGGAGTGCCCTCCAAAACATGTGGGTAGTCGTACTTATACGTAGAGTTTTTACGAGGCAATCTTATTCCGCGGTGCGTGGATGTTCTTTTTTACATCGCCGCTGGCGCCGGGCACGCGACACAAAGACTATGACGCAGAGTCGTCACGTTGAAGGGACATACATTTATTTTTGGTTTAGATAGATTGTAGATTTCAAGGTATTACATGTTATAGATGTTTTGATGAACTATCTACGGATGGAAAATTGTTGGGGTTAAGTTGTAAGTTATTTCTAGACTTATAAAGCTCTTTTCGCCGTCTGTAGATGTCGTAAAAATGTATCACCTAAGGATAATAACGAACTAAGTTATGATTCAGCAACTATTTGTATACAATCCTACTTTCGGTGAATTCAAACTCCGACATCTATCAGCATTTACTTTTTCACCAAAAGCTAATATAAACTAAATTTACTAAGCAGTCACGCTCACAATTCGCAGTCAAAATTATTTATGTACTCAGTAGTCAGTACCCATCCCTCCATCCATCGTTATACTAACTAATATCCTACTAATATTATAAACCCAAAAGTTTCTGAGGATGGATGGATGGATGTTTGTTACTCTTTCATTCAAAAACTACTGAACGGATTTGGTTGAAATTTGGCACACAGTTTATAACCAAGATTAACCCATAGGACTTTTTTATCACAATATTCCTACGGGATCGAAACTTATGTGGGTGAAACCGCGGGGCGCTGCTAGTAATATTATAAATGCGAAAGTGAGTTTGTTTGTTATGCTCTCACGCTTAAACGGCAGAACTGATTTGGATGAAATTTGGCACACAAATAGACCATGACCTGAGTAAGGCTGCTTTTCATCCTGGATTGCAGACGAAGTCGCTGGCAACACGTAGTATATGTAAATAATATAAAGATAATTTGTCTGTCTGCCCGTTACCTTTTCACGCCTTAAAGGCTGAAAGAATCTCGATCTAATTTAGCAAAATGGCAGACCATTATCTGGGTTAAGACATAGAATACTTTTTATCCCAATAGTACATTCCGGTGGGAAGAGCCCATGGCTAAATAATAACAGCCACACAGGTCGATCGATCAGGTTAAGCTACGCTTGCCGCGGTTGGTCTGTGGATGGGTGACCATTATCTTTACATACCGAGACCCCTCCGTGTCTCGGAAAGCACGTTAAGCTGTTGGTCCCGGCTGTCCTTCGTGGATCTTTGACAGTCGTTACGGGTAGTCAGAAGCCCGAAAGTCTAACAACCAGTCTTACCAAGGGGTATCGTATTACCCAGTAACTGGGTTGTGGAGGTCAGATAGGCAGTCGCTCCATGTAAAATACTGGTATTCAGCTGCATCCGGTTAGACTGGAAGCCAACCCCAACATACTTGGGAAAAGGCTAAGCAGATGATGAGTACATTCTGATGGGATAATTTCCTCGCAGGCGAAGCCGCGGTCAAAATAAAGTTGATTGCAAAAACCGCCAAGTGTCTAACACTGATCTACTCTGAAATACGAGCTGCATAAACCGAATCATCAATTCCACTTCACCAACTAGGCACGTAAAAGAAAATCCAATTCCACCCTCACCCAGAAATTACAGCAAATAATCTTTGACGAGCATCGGTCGTGGGGTGGCAGGGAGGGTCGCGAGGGGTGTTTTAATTAGAGCGCGGACGCGGCATCGGGCCGCACCCGATGTCCTGCCTGACCGATACACAACTGTGTTGGTTCTGTGTACCTCTGTGTACCCTGTGTACTCCTTTGTCTTACGCCGCCTTTGTTTTGGAGCCTAAAGCCTCTTAGAAGGCGCCTGCCGGAGACAAAATATGTGATACTGCTATATGGAGCATGTCTGCGGCCACTGGGCTAATGTTGCTTGTAATTAAGTGGGAATTTCTTGAGATGTTTAGCTGGCTCGGAGATTCTTTGTGTGAGAAAAGTTTTGATTAGTTTTGTGTGAGCTTAGTTTCATAAGCTTATGTTTTTGTTAACACTTTATTTCTTACGGAACGCTTGATAATATTACCTTATTGTATGTAGGCCATTCTTCTTTTCTTCTTTGTCGTTCCCTCAATGCAGTGATCACGGCGACATATGACACGTCTCGCAAGTTATGCCGTCTTCTGCAGTGCGGACCGCTCGGTACATGCTGCTTCCGACAGCCTTCTTAATCACGTCTACTTAGACGTGATTGCTCTTGTAAGTAATACTTGCACATAGCATAATCAGCCTATAAAGTTCCCACTGCTGGGACACAGGCCTTTTCTCTTCGAGAGGGAGTGGGCTGTAATCTTCCGGACCCAGTGCGGGTTGGTAGATGTCACATGTCTTCGAATTTTTGGTTCTAGGACATGCCGGTTTCCTCGCGATGTTTTTATTTACCGTTTTGAGAGCAGTGGTGATGAAATTATTTACACAAAGTAAAGCGCCTACCTGGGTTTCGAACCCACGACCTACATCTCGTAAATCGGTGCCGTTTCCTCTGGGCCACCGTTACTCACCTTCCTCCTGCCCATTTATAGTTGCACATAACACAAAGTATTATTCGGGAAAGTTAAAATAGAGCGCATCCACGAGTAGGTACCTAATGTACAGTAGAGGCTATCTACGTAGCCCTACCTTTAATAGTACAGGCTGGTTATAATTGACGGTGTATTCCATTCGAACGTTCAAGCAGATGTCAAATATTTTTATTGGGTATTTTTGTTTAGTAGAGTGAGTGCTAGAAATAAGATGATGTTGTAGAGTCTTTTCTACAATATATTCTAGTAAAAACCTCTCGCTGTTTAATTACGTTGTGAAGCTCCCATCTAGAGCTTCACAGTACCTACCTTACTATGCTGAGTTAGGTATGTCTAGCGCACCTCGGACACTCTATGGACACTCTGCCTTACTTATCTTTGCTGACTGGCTAATCATTCGACATTCTCTGAACAGAATGTCGACATCATCTGAAGAATTGGATGTGTCTCAAGATATAGCCGTAGGGCATGGCGACCTTCCTTGGGTTGATAAGGAACGGCAGACGGTTCAGATCTTCGATTTTGACGACCCTGTTGTCGCTGTTGTGGCATAAGCAACAGGATCCGCGTACGAAGTCGCGGGCAGAAGCTAGTTTATTTACTAGCTTCTACCCCGACTACGTCCGTGTGAATTATTTTGATCCCCCAACTTACCCCTTCCAATCGCATCGCCTGCCCGCGCTTTTACTTCGTTTTCGCTGACTGACTTTTTTTCTTTTTGCTCAACACCTAAGGGTCATACCGTGATGTGAAATAGCCTTTCTTAAGAATAATAGCAAACAAAACAAAAAAACAAACAAACTCTTCAACTTTATCATTAGTATAGATAGATAGATATATACTTTATTGTATACAAGAAAATACTGTATAACAAAAATTCCATTTACCACTACTGCGATCTCTTCAGGCAACCAGACAGGCATTTTATCGCAGCAAACAGTAGGCACTTATCATGACCACAATTATAATTATCACAAAGTAAGCGTCGCCAAAGAAAAGACAAAAAGTAGTTTCGCGTTCTCCCGGTCCATTCATTTCACCCTCAAAAACATAATGACCCAAATTCGACGCTTGTTTTCCTCAGAATATTCCGCTAACCAGAACCAATGGTTTTCGGATACCGGTGTTCCATATTGCGTTATCTTGGCGGCCTATATACTGAGTATAGTCGCGATATAAGAAAGAATAGAAGACCAACTCCTTAGAAATCTTAAAAAGTTGGAGTTGTTTTCAAGCGGTCTGTCATCTGTGAAGTTCTCGCTACACATTTATCTTCGACGTAGAGCGGAGAAGAAGATTCAACCTTGCAACCTTAAACACTCAACCGATGATGCGTTAGTGCGTCGAGCGACACACATGCGATCGAAATTACACCCGACGCATCTTCCGTCAGATGTGCAACCACCCTAAGAAAAAGGGTTATTCTTTCATTAATGGTATCATAGAAGGTGGCTGAAAGATAACGTCAAGATAACATAGCGTTGCCACCTATTAAATTGTGATTCACCAATAAATTCGTGTGCCTAATGTGATGTAATGAAAATTTTTTTTAGGTAATGACCTAAAAAAAATTGTAATGACAATTACATATTTGATGGATCTCAACTTTTTACTGACCCTTTGGCATCTTATTACTGGTTGTTAGTTCGTTATGTTGGACTAAATTAAGGATGCTTTCTGCCGACTTTCTTAACAAATAAGTTTTTATTAGTCCTTCTGTCCTATGTATGTTTAGGTTAAGGTATTTATCTATGGGCCTGTGTCGCCTGAAATAAATGAATAAATAAATAAATAAATAAATAAATAAATAAAATGTGTGGTACACTATGTACCGTATATTATGGCTCAGTGCCGTCAGCTGTGAGCCGGTGCACTGCCAGCGAGCCCCCCCTCCCCCTCTTCCTCAGAGCCGTCCATTCCTCAAGCTCCGCGGAGCGTCACTAAGGGAGCGATCCAAGGCCTGCTCCAAGCTCCAACCGATGGCTACACTGTCGGTAAACATTTTCGGCAAGCGTAAACTTTTTAATTAATTCTCGTTAAAGGTGATGCCGTTGCCTTTGCCGAATTTTTACTCGACTACGAGAGGCCGCTGGAAAGTTTTATATTACCGAACGATACTAACAAGGCTTCTCAACTATCCAATCGATTCTCATATCTCGATTTCAAAAATAAGAATGTAATTTCAGTATTCTATGTACAAGAGCTACGATTTATAAAGGTTTCTACTTTGGTCCTTTTACTATCAATACAGAAGGTAAAGAAGGGCTTGTGGCTAAGTAATAACGGCCGCACGGGTCAATCGATCAGGTTAAGCTACGCTTGCCGCGGTTGGTCCGTCGATGGGTGACCATCTTTACATACCAAGGCCCCTCAAAGCACTGGTCCCGATTGTCATTCGTGGATCTTTCACAGCCGTTACAGGTCGTCAGAAGCCTGAAAGTCTGACAACCAGTCTTTCCAAAAAGGTATTGTATAACCCAGTAACTGGGTTGTGGAGGTCAGATAGGCAGTCGCTCCATGTAAAATACTGGTACTCAGCTGCATCCGGTTAGACTGGAAGCCGACCCTAACATAGTTGGGAAAAGGCTAGGCAGATGATGATGATGATGACAGAATGTAAAGCAGGATTTAAGAAACAAATAATTTATATGATAAATTAGACAACTCGTAAAGTCATCAATTAAGGTTTTACAGTTATCACTCACGAAAACCCGTTTTCCTAATACGGTGACCATAACGCAACTTTGAGGCTCAATGATGTTTGATCTTTGATGGCTATAATAATATTTGAATTAACAATTTGTAGATAATTTTCAAGTTATGGAACAACAAACTGAATGTCATACTTAACAAAGTTCAAATTCCATTGCAGCCATAAAAATTATAAGGACCTTTATATTACAAATGGTCATTCAAAAATCAACTTAAAATACATTTCTTTAAAGTAGATAACTGACTAAGTGGCGACGGAATGTGAATTATCTGAGGTTATGAACACTCTTTTTGCAACATGTCTCTTTGAAAAGCAACTAATATTTAGAAGTTTACGTCAACATCAAGTTCCTGAAGTGCCAAGTGTAGCCTGGAACCAGCGAAAAGAGCTAAAATTAAAAAGCTACTGTACTAAAAAAAAACGTTTTTTTTTCTTGTCAATATGTAAATAATATCCTTGAACCTTTTTCGTTATGATATCATAGAAGAGTAATATAAAGTATTTTAGAAAAGCATTTTTATTGAAAAAAATATATCGCGTGTGCTGAAAAATTATCAACACCCTTGAAAATTCTCGCGTTTTCTAGAATTTACTTTTGTTTTTACCGTAATTTCATACATAAGTATACGTTTCTATACCTAACTACTCATTACCTAGCTGCAATTACACAAGCCGAACACAAAAACCGTTCAATACTCGTGTATTCAACTTGAATACATTTGAGCTCCATTTGCCTAACCTTCCCCGTGTGACCTGTTTAAAGATTCACAGCACCGCGGGCGTGGGGTCCTTTCGACCGCTTTGAAGATATTCACCTTCATTAACGCGGGTCCGAAAGACCCGCGGGGCCGGCCTTGATTCGCACAGTATAATTCGTGAGTTGCGCTTCTGAAGTCCTTTAGTTTTGATGCCGCTACTGGCTATTTTATTAATTTGGTTGGGGTTATCATTCTGTTTATGGAAGCTAAAATTTGCCTCGACTAAGATTATAATATGGAGTTAGATAAAAGAAAAATATTCATTCTTTGGTGGTTTTTTAGCCTCCAAAGATCTTTTCACCATTATAAGTAGGTCTGTCTCATGATTGTAGGTAAGCACGGCGATATATCCAGCTAAACTGACTTCTCCTTGTACGAAAAACCTATACAATGCGAGGCCAGCTAAAACTGGCTTGATATGTCGTCGTGTGTATCATAAAACTAGACAACTGTACGACTTAGAAAACTGTAAAAACTGTTTTTCAAGGCTAATCTATTATCAACTAATCTATTATTATCTATTTCTATATTTATGTCTGTAATTTATAAGGTGTACATAATAAAGAGTATTCTATTCTATTCTAATAGTAATTGTCTCTTTTGGCAATATCCTTTGTCTCATCGTTACTGTAAAATGACGGACGACGGTAAATCTAGCGGGCGCATTTTTTTTTACTTGCAACAGACAAACAGTTCATTCGGCGTAGGAGATGATTAAAAAGCCGCGAGAGTAAATACAAAGCCGCGGCCGATCCTACTTTTTTTATTGACCGCGTTCGTTAT
The DNA here is from genome assembly GCA_947508005.1 of Amphipoea lucens. Taxonomy (NCBI): domain Eukaryota; kingdom Metazoa; phylum Arthropoda; class Insecta; order Lepidoptera; family Noctuidae; genus Amphipoea; species Amphipoea lucens. Next base: position 5,393,020 of record OX382373.1, on the reverse strand, counting down.
TAATGATTCACAGTTTATTTTTAACAGTTTAAATATCATTCTCACTGGTTAATTATGATTATTCATAAGTTATATAATGAGTGCATTATGTACAGACGCCATCACATCAAGCTACCCGAAACTGTCAAATTTTCCCAATCAACTTTGAACCTTATACTTTAGATATAAAGTTGAAAATCTATTAAAGAAATTTGACAGATTGTAGTAGCATGATGTGCTGACATCTGTACATAATCTAAAATATTTCACTAATTCCTTGATTGCCAGATGCAGCTTAATATTTTTTTTTTTATTATTTATACAGGGTCACCGATGGGTAAAACTTTAACAAACCTCTCAGGACTATATTACTAACATCATAAACAACAACATAACTTTTACTAATTCATCAGACTTTCATACAAAAATAATAAATATTCGATTTTCTGTTACGAACTTACGAACTCTACGCGAAGCAAAAGAAAACGCTAGTTAGGTAAACAAACTGCCGTGTCTAGTACAGAATGCAGCAGAGGGGAGCGGGGGTTAGATAGGACAACGAAAGGTTTGTTTTTAGTAAATGTATTATGTTTTCTAAAAGTCATAGAACAAAAGTTTATGATGTTAGTAATCCAGTCCTGCAAAGTTGTTAGTGCTTTACCAATAACCCTGTATACTTACCTATACTTTATTGTACACCAGAAAACACATAACAAAAAAAAACTACAAAACATTCAAGGGTTTATTTATAAACGATGATTAAAATCAAGTGACGATCAAAAACTTTAAGCAACGTTTATGAATAAAGGGATAGTTATATGGGCGGCTTTATCGCTTTCTGCGATCTCTTCCAGGCAACCTAATATTACATAGCTTAAGAGCTTTTACGACGTACGGCATCTCATATAAACTTTCAAGCCCTTGTTTTTCGCATAAGCAGGATACAAAGGTCTAAAAAGTTAGTTAAGAACATTTTCGAAAAATATTGTTAAGTACAGCCAAATTAGACCGATATTAAATTTTTCATAGAAACAGAGATTTCCAGTTATCTTTTTTTAAATAAGACATTTCGAAAACGTTCTTTACTAACTTTTTAGACCTTTGTATCCTGCTTATGCGTACGAAGTTTAATTAAAATCGGTTCATTCATTTCGAAAAACAAGGGCTTGAAATTTTGTATGAAATGCCGTGTGTCGTAAACGCTTTTAATATTACAGTTTACATACCCTCTAGTGTCTGTATAGTTATACAACGCTTTGTCTTCTTCTTTTGAAAGTCAAATTACTGACAACTGAAAGGAAGAAATCGGTGTGAAACTATTCCTCTGATATAATACGTTTATTAGTAAGGCGGTTATAGTGTAGAGTAATCTGAACCCACACTATAAACTCAAATGTCTAAACATCACAACACTAGTTACTCGTAACATCTCAATCCAGCACCACATCGCTGACGCAGCACCCCACATTTGTATCGAGTGGGCAAATAAAGAAGGAAACAAGTTAGATGGAGTGGAGCCGGACCGCGTTCGCGACTAATTAACCCTCCCACGGAGGGCGGCAGCGGGTAGGGGGTTGAAAAATATGCGGCGCCATGGGACGTTGCGACGCCTCCAAGAATTTCCACTTTCAGACTGCAGCTGGGTTTGTGAGTTTGCAATGTTTAAGCTTTATTTGTAATTGTTGTACTAGAAATAGTGGGTATAGAGTTACGGGGAATTTAAAACGTGAAAGGGATTTTTTGAGTTGAGTGAAGCGTTGATTGGTTTTTTTTTATTGTAGTATTCTAGAGCCTACCTACCATTTTATGGTTTTTATTTTCGTTGTCTTTTCACAAAGACAAAAAATCCAAAAAGAGGTAGCTTATGTACCTAATGGTCAGTATGGACGACTAAATTAAAAAAAAAATTGAGTAGTCAATTGAAAATTAGCAGAGGCGAATTCAAAATGTTTGCAAGTAAGGTACTCGTGAATAAAAATTAGAAGTAAGTATTCATAAAAGGGTCAATCCGCGGAAATCCACTAACGGCGAATATATGCTAATAATAAATTAAATATCATAGCCGCATTCTTTTTTTACTTTATATGACATTTCTTACATGTTTTTACGTATGGCGCCGCTATCTAAAAAAGTATAACACCTTTATTTAATTTATTATTGCAATCAACACGCACCAAATGTCATCACCATTTGCAAATAAAAGTCGACCTAATTGAGCGGAATGGCCCAAAAATGAAGATCAGAATTGGCCCAGTGCTAATGGTCTCGACTTACAAGTTGTAGGTCGTGCTGTCGTGCATTGCTCGGTGAACGAAAACATCGTGAGAAAACCAGCATGTCCTAAAAGCAAAAATTTGAAGACATGTGACATCTACCAACCCGCACTGGGCCCGTGTGATGGATAACGGCCCAGCAGTGAGAACGTTATACGCTGAAAAAATCTACAACAAAATAATATCTACAAAATATACCTATTATATTATAATAAAGCCCCTTAAGAAAGCCGTAAGTGAAGCGAGTGCAAAAGTCCGGAGCGAGACAAGGGAGGGGGTGACACGAGTAGACTCAGACGTCCTCTCGAAGGGTAGCAAGGTCGAGAGCACGGAGGAAGGGCCCGGGAAAATTTGCGCTCGGGAAAATTTTGACATAGATATTTGAATATTTATAATGAGTTGATACGGTCTTGTCGAATCCGATTAAGTTTAAAGACTTAAGTCTTACAATCTACTTGATATGCAGAAGTTTAAAGGCCAACTAAAACTGTGTTTCTTGTTCTACAACATAAATAAGGTATCCTGGTCGAGACTAGCCACCTGGGATTAGACTTTAAAAACATTTTAGGGACCTCAGATTAAGACATACGTAACTTAATCTGCATATATCTAGTTAATCTTTTGTTTTTTAGTTTTTTTTTCTTTTTTTTTATTTGTAGGTACTTTTTTTAACTACTGCTGGGACTCGGGCTCCCTCTGTGAGCAGGAGCGAGAATACCTAACCTAAAAGACCCCTGATTTCATAAAAAGTTACTTAATTAATATCGATAATTATAATAAAATGTATTCAAGAACTGTTTAAATATTCAAAATTAATACACTAATTCTTCGGGGAGCAACTTTCATCTCAAGAAGGGCACAATTAATGCACGTGCTTGGTCCGTCCACAGGCTATTTATAGACAACACGTGCCGCGGAGTCCGGGCCCAATATTTATAGCCCGAGGCTAAGTTGTGTGTTCGAAACGTGGCCGATGGTAAGCGCTGACGATGTTGTCACGTTGCTAGGTTACGTACGGCTGAAGTATCTAGTTTCAATTATACATACATAATCAGCCTATTTTCCCGCTGCTAGACAAGCCTCCTCTCTTCGAGAGGGAGTGGGCTATAATCCACCACGTGGGTCCAGTGTGGGTTGGTAGAAGTCAAATGTCTTCGAATGTTTGGTTCTAGGACATGCCGGTTTCCTCACGATCTTTTCCTTCACCGTTTTGAGAGCACTGGTGATAACGAAATTTACACAAATAACGTGCCTATCTGAATTTGGATCTACGACCTTCAACTCGTAAGTCGCGACCGTTACTGCACTGGGCCACCACTGCCCTCTAGTAAAGTTATATTTTCAATAAAAGAAAATACTTGTTTACATGCACTTGGAACAACCAGAGGGGCAATTCTCGTAATTTTAAGGACTTTCACAGTCTGATCTCAGTCTCAATCTGTCAAAAAATACCTGTAATTTCCCTACATTTTGACAAGTTTTAGACATTTATTTGTCGCCGCGATGAGACTGCGACTAGATTTTGAACGCTTTAAATTACGAGAATTGGCCTTCTGATGGCCTAGCTAGACAAAGTGACATTCTATCAGCAATGGAAAAGTCAAAAATGTATTAGATTGACATAAGTTGCCGATCGAAAAGCGTACGTACCGAAAAGCTTACGTAAATCCGGTTGAAGTCGTTGTAGAAATAGGAAAAGTGGTATACGCTTTCAAAAGCGTATACCACTTCTCTGGGCCCTCAGAAACCGAACTGACTTTCGACCACGAGAACAATTACCCTGATATCATACAGGGAGGCAGGGAGATCGACACGCCGACTGTACTGTGAAGCTCTCGATGGGAGCTTCACTATGTAATTAAACAGCGAGAGGTTTTTACTTGAATATATTGTAAATAGAAAGACTTTAGAACATCATCTTATTTTTAGCACCACTTCTACACAAAAATGCCCGATAAAAATATTAGGTCCTTACATATGAAATTGGCGTTTTGTATGGAAGGAACAAAAAGTCGAATATTTTTTAACATAATATATTTAATTAATCAAAGTATGAACCATTGTTTTCAATGCACTTTTGCCATCTTATAGGTAGTTCATTGATCCCTTTACTAAAAAAACCAGTCGGACGGGAATCAATAAAATCTTTGAAGGCGATTTGGACTGCCCCATCGGAGTTGAATTTTTTCCCTTGCAAAAAGTTATCCAAATTGCGAAAAAAATGGTAATCTGTTGGAGCAAGGTCCGGGGAGTACGGAGGATGTCTAAGACATTCCAATTCAAGCTCTTCTAATTTGGTAGCCGTCTGTTGCGCAGTGTGTGGTCTGGCGTTGTCGTGAAGCAGCAGTGGCGTGGAGCGATTGACCAGCCTTGGTTGTTTAGCCGCTAGCTTTTCCATCATGGTTTGTAATTGCTGACAATAGACATCAGCTGTAATAGTCTGGCCAGATTTGAGAAAACTGTAATGAACAATACCGGCACTAGTCCACCAAACGCTTACAAGTAACTTTTTTGGGGTTAATTTTCGCTTGGGGCAGGATTTGGCTGGCTGGCCAGGATCCAACCATTGCGCTGAGCGCTTCCGATTATCGTAAAGAATCCATTTTTCATCGCAGGTAATGATTCGGTTTAAAATACCTTCATTGTTGTGCCGGTTCAGTAATGTAACGCAGCAGTCGACGCGCGTTTGCCGGTTTGCTTCAGTCAATTCGTGAGGTACCCACCTTTCAAGCTTTTTAATCTTCCCAATTTGCTTCAAGTGAATTAAAACAGTTTTATCACTAACATCGAAGCCTGCAGCTAACTCGGACGTGGTTTGCGATGGGTCCGCTTCCACAATAGCCTTCAATTCTCCATTATCAACTTGGGTCTCAGGCCGTCCACGGGGCTTGTTCTGCAGGTCGAAATTTCCAGAACGAAAACGTTGGAACCAAAAACTAACTGTGTTTTCTTTTGCAACATGACCGCCATACACATCATTCACCCTTCGAGTCGTTTCCGCAGCACTAGTGCCACGGCGGAACTCGTACTCGTAAATAATGCGATATTTTAAATTTTCCATTTTGTAAAATGAGTGACGCAAACAGAAAAAACAGAAGAAAAAAAACAAATGAATGACGGTCATCGAAGCACAAATACATGAGTAAATAGCTGTACAAATTTGAATTTGGAATTCCTTACCAAAGAGGAGAAATTCGTGATTAAAGTGGCCAGTACGAAAAACGCCAATTTCATATGTAAGGACCTAATATTTGACACCTGCTTGAACGTACGAATGGAACACACCGTCAATTATGACCAGCCTGTACTATTAAAGGTACATACATAGATGTATGGGCCTGCGGACGGAGAGTTATGGGTAGCTCACCGTCCGATCAGGACCAGGCTCGTGCCGGACGGCGCGTAAGTGTTCCACGCGCGCCTCAAAGAGATGTTAGCATAAAGGAAGGGGCCTGTTAGGGCCGAAGCCTGCCGGGGGTGCGGGATTGTCCAAAAGGGTTACCGCTACCCCGGAACACAAAGGGCTAAGGAAGGAACACGGATGGGTTTTAGTCAGTAAGAATCTGACACTCCCTTCCGCTCCACGCAGAGTGGGAGGGGTCATTTGATGATTTCCCATCCAAAAAAAAGGGCTACATAGATAGCGTCTACACACTGTGTCACAGCACACGATTCTAGACATAGTGTAGATATTTTTCGTCGGTTATCAAAAGAAGAATCTGTACCTACAATACCTGCGCAGTCAAAATGTATAGCAGAGCGAGACGAGAACGGAAAATTGCAACGCAGGGGTGTTCAGAATCATGTACTAAATCCATGGTAGCTGTGCGATAGATATCCTTGCACCCTGTATATATATATGTACAGACGCCAGCACATCAAGCTACTACAATCTGTCAAATGTATTTAATAAATTTTCAACTTTATTCCTAAAACATAAGGTTCAAAGTTGATTGGGAAAACTTGACAGTTTCGGGTAGCTTGATGTGCTACCGTCTGAACATAGGTACCCAATACATATTATAGGTTCAGACAGTGTATCGTTATCAATACACAGTTGAATGCGTCTGCCCATCCCCCTGATATAATCAGTCCCCGATTCGTCTCTTAGGACAATACGATTAATTTTCCCCCTTTCTCCCACTTACAGGGTAGTCAGCAACTTACGGGGGATAATCTGAAAATGATTCGCTGACAAGTATCTTAATAAGTACTTCATTTGTTCTCGTGGCATCGATTTGTTTTGTATCAGAACGAAAAGGGAGAAAAGACTGGGTCTATTGTTGGCAAATTATCTATTTAATAAAAATATTAAATACATTCATTCACTCACTGACAGACAACGCACAGTCTAAACCACTGGGTTTAGAAGCATGAAATTATGCGTAAGAGTTTCTTTTATAAGGAACTAGCTGCGCCCCGCGGTTTCACCCGCATAAGTGTCGATCCCGTGGGAATATCGGGATAAAAACTATCCTATGTCCTTCTCCGGGATGCAATCTATCTCTCTGCCAAATTTTATCGAAATCCGTTCAGTGGTTTAGGCGTGAAAAGGTAACATACATACAGACAGTTACTTTCGAATTTATAATATTAGTATGAATTATAGGATGGCATGGATTTTTGAAAAATTAATTTAATTAATTAATTGATTAACAAACAACATACAAGTGGCCGCAGTGGTTCTCAAACTAGTTCGAGCTTTTTTCTAGTAAAAAATTATTTTTACTAGAAAAAAGTCTTCTTAATCCATATTATATTTTGATAAACACTGCACACGCCAACACGAAGAACTCAGCCGCGCTCGACTGCGGACAGGTCGACCGCGCCGCTCCCCGCCCCGCGCCTCCAGTCTGGCCAAGCACTAAAAAATAGTGTGATTTTGACAGACTTGACATTTGCAGCAACCCAACAACAACCTTATTGTCACGAGATTAAAGATCACTGTGATATTGACAGTGATGCAAAATCAGAGGTAAAATAACTGGAATGGGCCGAAATAACTTTTTAAGGACACGGAAATCTTTAAAAACAATTTTTAATCGCAATTTTTAATGGCAGGGTGTCAGAGTTGGTAATTAGATACTTGACATTTATTTTTTAGGCATTATTTAATAGCGAATCGATTCATCACCTAGCTAGGAACAGAAAACAAATAAACATCAATATTCAAGCCACATATTTTTTATTATTAAAACTCAGAACAAAAAGTATTAGAGTATCATTCGCGAGATTCTTAGCACCCGCGTTACGCAACGTAGTAAAACGGAGAGGTAATGTTTTTACGAGGCAAACGCAGCCCGTATAGATAAATTCACCTGCTACGATGAAAAATAAAAATATATTATCTAGAGTAGCAGCGCGGAGACATCGTGGGAATTAAGTTGTGTTTTTTTTTGTGGGGACATCGATTGTATTTGTATTGGTCCTTGGAATCTTGTTTGTGCTTGCAGTATAATGTTGTTTTTTAAAGGTCCTTTGACTCTTCTTGCTCTCGTACAAATATTTTGCTGTGACTTTCGTAGTCAGTGACTGCAATTAGCTGACCCACCTTTGCATAAATGATTGAGATTATTTAGAATACGAATCGATAGAATTTTATAATTCTTTTGTATTTTATTTATTTAAATTATTGAATTTTTTTATGTGAATTATTTATTTGTATTTTATTTTTTTTTGTAAATAAAATATAAAAGAATTATAAAATTCTATCGATTCGTATTCTAAAAAATCTCAATCATTTATGCAAAGGTGGGTCAGCTAATTGCAGTCACTGACTGTACGTCTTGTTTTACTATTGGTCTCGTACCATAAACTCACGCCTTGTTCCCATGGGGGTAAGCAGAAACTACAGAACGCCATTTGCTATGATCCTTACATACATACTCCTTTAGGTTCGTTTACGATCATTATGTACCTACATCTAAAGGCCAACTCCCGTAATTAAAAACGTTCAAAATCTAGGCGCAATCTCATCTCAGCGACAATCAATGCCAAAAACATTATATTTTGTAAATCCAATTGTATCCTGAGCAGTGGTGGCCCAGTGGTTTCGGCCACGACTTACAAGTTGTAGGTCGTCGGTTCGAACCCAGACAGGCGCTTTACTTTGTGTAAATTATTTCATCACCACTGCTCTCAAAACGGTGAAGGAAAACATCGTGAGGAAACCGGCATGTCCTAGAACCAAAAATTTGAAGACATGTGACATCCACCAACCCGCACAGGGCCCGCGTGGTGGATTACGGCCGACTCCCTCTCACAGAGAGGAGGCCTGTGACCCAGCAGTGGTAACATTATAGGCTGATTATGTATGTTATGTATGTAACTATATCCTGTATTCTACGGGACGCTTTGAAGGAAATAGACCGACCTCATTGACGATGGTCTTCAGAAATGTCAAGTGCGTAGTATAGTACACAGTCATTTCACAGTTATTTTTAGCTCTGATTTTGCATTACTGTCCAAATCACTGTGATCTTTATTGCCATTTTAATAAGGTTGCTGTTGGGTTGCTGTTGGGTTGCTGCCACTGAATAGTCTGTCAAAATCATTGTGATCTTTATTCTCATTACAATAAGGTTTCTGTTAGGTTGCTGCTGTCAGAGGTAAAATAACTGAGAATGGACTGTACTTGCAACCGGCGCGGCGTGCGTGTTGAAATTTCTTTGATAGATTTTCAAGTTTACTACAAAGGAATAAGGTTCATATTCAATTGGGAAAATTTGATGACCTGAGGGGCAATTTTCATAATTTTAAGAACGTTCACAATCAAATCTCAGTCTCATCCTGTCAAAAAAACCTCTAATTTCCCTACATTTTTGACAAGTTTTTGACATTGATTGTCGCTGAGATGAGATTGCGACTAGATTTTAAACGTTTTTAGTTACGGGAATTATAAGCCTTCTGATCACCTAAAATATCATCATATACTAAACTAGCCCCCTTACTAATAAACGCTGTATAGCGTCTGTATAGTTACATAGCGCTTTGTCTTCTTCTTTCCGAGAAATCGGTGTGTAACTGTTCATCTGATTCTTCTTCTTTTTCAGATTTTTATTCTGGTTTATTAGTAAGGGAGCTAGGCAATATCAACACCCCTACACTCAACGCCTATAGAAGCTCTATATAGTCTACGACCCGACATTCATCTCTTTACGTAGAACAACAATATTTAGGTGTTACAACTGGTAGGTACTGGAACCCTTTTTTAAGTGCGCCTCGTTCGATTTACGATCGCGTTTACGAGTATGTCAAGTTCTGTTAACATGCTCTGCAGGTGCGCCCCTCTCGACAAATTAGTTTTAATCCTACTACATTTTTTTACGTAGGTATATATATTAGTATTGGGCCTTTTAACAAGAAAAATAATAATGGCAACATCGCGGCGCCGCCGCTGGGGTGATTGCGTAATACATTATCTGTAGGAATGGCTTTCATTTTGACAGTTCAACAACGTTCATTGCGTTATTTACGTTGTTGAGCAGACAGATTTTTTGAACATAAGAAGCAATGGATTAGCAATATCCTTCAAAATGATTCAGATTATGATTGATAATGTATTACGTAATTAGGGTGCTGTATTAGGTCTAGAAAAACGCGGTAAAATATTAAAAAAGCCGAGCCTTAGGCGCTAGATTTTTACAAATTCCCTGAACTCCACACTATGTCATGGGGTCCAAGGGTCTCTTCCCAAGTAAGGCAGGGGAAAAAAGTGGTAGAAAATACCTACTTATTGCAAAATATCATGATTTACTTAAATTAAAAGGAACATTTTTTTATAACAAATTTTCCTAATTCCTGTGCTATGTTTTAAGAGTCATGGGTTTCCCGTTTTGCTCAGGTGACAAGTTTACTAAAGGTAGACTGAACTAGATTCTTGAAAAATAACTCAGTGTGCGAATTAAATCAAATCAGAAGATGTCTAGTACACCTACAACTAGCTAAATTCAAAGTCAAAACGTTTATTGCAAACGAAATGATATTATAGTAATATAATGTTGATACTTATGACTTAGCCGCCGTTTGCAAGCATTACAATATCAGCAAATCATCGAAGGACGTTATATTAGTCCCAATATTGTGAGGCTTAATAACGCTGTAAAAACGCCTCTTCATTCCGAGCAACCTTCTACAGAAATAAATCAAACCGCAACTCCAGTTCGCGTGACCTTGTCGCGGAGCTTTACCGGCCGGAAGCTTGCCCACCGGCTGCGCGGGCGCAGCGGACCGCGGGGTGACACGCAGCGGTCGCGGGAGGAAGGGGGGGTAGGATGTGGTCACGCACATTCGCGGCAGATCGTATCACGGCCCCGGGGAGCACGCGAGCCCGCGGTGAAACCGCCGCGTGGTAGTGATGACCAGCGAGGCGTCGATAGATGGATTGATTAGCATTAGTAGACAATTTAGAAGGTTTTAACAAAATACTCGTATTTATGTAATTTCTGGGTCACTAATGTCGGTACGGCGCTTGCTACGACGCTTGCTACACGTTTGCTACGAGATTGCTACGAGTGTGCTACGCATTTGCTACGACTTTGCCACGCGTTTGAAATCATTCGTCGCTACACCTTTGTTAAGCGTTCGCTACGAATTGATTACGCATAATTATTCTACGCGAGCCTCCCATACTTCATCTGAAGTCTATATTTTATTGATTGCCATTAATAATTGAAAATACAAAAGCGTAGTAAAACCTAGTTTCCTCTGATCATGTCTAGTTTGTTAAAGTCCTTTGACCAACAAACTAGACTCTTCATTACATGATTAAATACCCTCCTTAACATTTAGATACATCTATCTAATAATTCTGACCTCATATAGTTTTTGACGTCTAATAGAGTTTTTTTCCATACATCCAATTTACAGAAATAAAATATCGTTTATTATTATTTATCCTTGATCATCGATATCGATACATACTACATCACTAGCGGATGCGGCGCGCGCGCATGGGAGGCACGTCGCCTCCCGCGAGTGCCGCGAAGTACCGCCATCGGTCATTGCGATGCCACCTGGCAACTGACTCATGGATCGACTGCTAAACTTGCTGTGGAAGAAAATTGCGGTACATGTTACTGTGTGGGTGTAAAGTATTGAAATTACATAACATCTATATTTATTAGTCATCATCTGCCTAGCCTTTTCCCAACTATGTTGGGGTCGGCTTCCAGTCTAACAGGATGCAGCTGAATACCAGTATTTTACATGGAGCGACTGCCTATCTGACCTCCACAACCCAGTAACTGGGTAATACGATACCAGTTGGTAAGACTGGTTGTCAGACTTTCGGGCTTCTGACTACTGTTCTGACTGTCAAAGATCCACGAATGACAGCCGGGACCAACGGCTTAACGTGCTTTCCGAGGCACGGAGGGGTCTCGGTATGTAAAGATGGTCACCCATCCACAGACCAACCGCGGCAAGCGTATCGATCGACCTGTGCGGCTATTATTATTTAGCCACGGGCCACTCAGTCCTCACACTCACAATAATTAAAGTAAAATAATACTTTACAAAGTAAAATATTTATGCCATCCATACTAATACTAATATTATAAATTCGAAAGTAACTCTGTCTGCGTGTCTGTTACCTTTTCACGCCTAAACCACTGAGCCGATTTAGATGAAATTTGGTATAGAGATAGTTTGAGTCCTGAAAAAGGACATAGGATAGTTTTTATCCCGATATTCTCACGGGATTGAAACTTATGCGGGTGAAACCACGGGGCGCAGCTAGTTTTGTATATAATATTCATCTATGTCTACATCAATCATAAGGGAATCGAACACATTATTTTATTTTATCAGAACTTTACCCATTTGCAGGTCCTAAGGCACAAATCAAAATCACTGACAGACTTCTAGATAGATTATGTCTAGGAATTCTAGGATTGTGATTTCAAGCGCTAGACGACAGCTCAGATAAATTATTGCCAAACAAAGACGAAGTAACAGAATAATATCAGATCGTTCGCATTTCTAATCTTTGTCTCAATCTGTCGAAAATACCTGTAATTTCCCAAACTTTTTGACAAATATTTGACATTGATTGTCGCTGAGATGAGAATGCGACTAGATTGTAATCGTTTAAGTATAACTAGCTGCGCCCCGCGGTTTCACCCGAATAAGTCTCGATCCCGTGGGAATATCGGGATAAAAAGTATCCTATGTCCTTTCCCGGAACTCAAACTATCTCTATACCAAATTTCATCTAAATCGGTTCAGCGGTTTAGGCATGAAAATGTAACATACATACAGACAGACAAACAGACAGAGTTATTTATTTATTTATTTAAACTTTTCGCACAAAAAGGTACAAAGGCGGACTTAATGCCTTAGGCATTCTCTAGTTACTTTCGAATTTATAATATTAGTATGGATTACGGGAATTCGCCTTCTGAAAGTGTTCTGGTAAAGTTGAAATCAGCTTTTGTGAAAGGGTCTGCTTTTCTTATCCATTAAACATGACATGTCCCAACCAAATGCAGTTTTAAATGAGATGGCTTTACTCACAGGGTAGGACAGGAGCAGTGGTGGCCCAGTGGTAGTGGCCCGACTTACGAGTTGTAGGTCGTGGGTTCAAACGTGGCTTTGTGTAAATCAAAACGTTGAAATAAAAATAATATTTATTTGCGTAAAACATAGTATACAAAGTTGTTTTAAAAATACAATATAGAGCATACATGTTTTGCTTATATCATAGCATGCAAATAATATAGGTTACATTACAAAATGTTTCCCGTCAAAAAATTGTTTTATACTGTAAAGATTATTATTATTCACCATTTATGTAGTTTTTTTTTTTCTAAACAATCTAAGATCTAAAGTTTTAAAATCACTTCGAGTTTTATTATATACCTATCCGAACACACATGGCTAAAAAGCTTTTACTATATTTAGCCAGTAAAGTATATATCTATATATATAAAAAAACTTTTTTACAAAAAAAAAACAACCGACTTCAAAAAAAAACACTACAAAGTGAAAAATAACTTTAATTTCGGAAGTCGGTGTCGTTGGTTCAGCATTTTCGTTTTTTGACACCGACTTCCGAAATTAAAGTTATTTTTCACTTTGTAGTGTTTTTTTTTGAAGTCGGTTGTTTTTTTTTTGTAAAAAAGTTTTTATTTTTCACTTTTTAGTTGTACCTATCCCACATAAATTCAATTAACACTAGTGCATTGAAGACACTCGTAGAATCATAGAAATGCCGGAGATGCAGTACATTTATGCATATAACTTCGTACATAAGAATAATTACCTAATTTTTTATATACTAAAACCTTCCTGAAAGTATGTAGGTCACACTAATGAAAGAATTATCAAAATCGGTTCAGTAGTTTTTGAGATAATCGCGGACATACAAACATACATACATACATACATACATACGTACATACATACATACATACATACATACATACATACATACGGGTCGAATACAGAACCTCCTTTTTTAAAGTCGGTTAAAAATGAAACCCGTTTTCCGTTGTCACGACATAACATGAAAACGGCTGGACCGATTTCGATGAAATTTGGTATAGAGATAGTTTGAGTCCCGGGAAAGGACATAGGATAGTTTTTATCCCGATATTCCCACGGGATCAACATTTACGCGGGTGAAACCGCGGGGCGCAGCTAGTACTTAAATATAAATAAACACATAATAAACCTTATAATAAGACGGTTTGAGTTTTGTTTTCGGCTCTGCAATTCCATCTCAAAAACACAGTTTGTATAACAAAAATATCATATTTAAGTTATATCTACATAATGTTTTCGATGTTTAACGATTGGGAACAATATATGGTTCACTTCGAAGGATATATTTACGTACCTATACTCGTATTTTAAGGGCTTGTAATAGTTCAGCTCAAATTCAGATTTTGCCCCCACTTCCCCGCGCTATGTATCATTCTATCCCACTCGCACTGATATACTGATTCAGTTAGGGTGAACTGTACTATTGTTGGAAGGATGTCAAGAAATAAAATGATTAAACTTAACATTCATTTATTACATTCACATAAAAATTAGCTTTCACATTGTATGTGCAGTATATATAAAATTCTTTTAAATGGACAGGTAAATAATAATATAATAACAAAAAAAACATGGGATGCTCATCATTCGCATAGCAAATACAAAGCAAAGACAAAGTTATTTATACATAATATTTGAGTAGCGACGTCTACAAACGAACTACACCAATCTTTTGTTTGACATCACAACCTACATCACGCAAGCAAAGTTTACCGCGAAATCCGCAATATACCTACTGCATTAGTGTTCTATGACCGACCAAAGACCATTGCTCACTCACTGACGGCGTGGCACGGCAGGTTGTGCTGCGGCATCCCGCGGCGTTCCGTGGAATCCTGCTGAAAGCCCGCCCTGACTGGACTGCGCCCCATTAACCGAAATGACCGCTGCACAAGTTTCAACCTTATTTCAACCAGCTTAGCAATCATAATTCCTCGACACAAAGTGACCCACACGTCCCGCGGGATGCAATGGCGCGCCGCGGCATTACGTGGAATGAAACGGCATAACACGTCATGCCGCAGCATCCCTCGGCGCGTCGCGTCATGCCGCAGCGTCCCGCGGCACGTAGCGTCATTTCCCGGCATCGTGGTATCGAAATAAAGTAACATGAATTCTAAACTCATTGAAATAAGATTTAAAATAACTTGATTAGTAATAAAATCCTCTGCCATGACACGCCGTGCCATGCCGTCAGTGAGCGCCGGCCTTAAAATTACTTTCTTTTTGCTGATTCTTTGGCCAAAAAATAGGCTAGTCCTCTGGTCACGTGAAGAGTCGACCAATCGCTTGGCGATTTCTCTAAAAATTAAGTGGGCACTCGGACCCTGTGGCCGTAGTGTTTCAGCCCCAAACGGCTGGTACATATAAGTCGGCTTATTAAGATTAGAGTATCTATTTGCGCTGTTTGAGGTTTTCTGCACCCGCAGTAATCGCACTAGCCCAGCCCACCGTAATACGAAGATGGGGTGGCGCAAGGTAGTCGATACATGTTGCATCACACACCAAAGGCCGACCTAACTTCCAAGGCATTATGGTCAATCTGTCTGGTCTTTTCCAATCGTCGCGAGCCAAGCCATTGGGTTCTAAAACAGCTGGCAACCCAGCACTGACAAGAGCACGCAATGGTTATAACGCATAATAATACGTCATCGGAATGACTGATGTCAATTATAAAGTTTCATACATTTTGGCTTTAACGATGGTTTAGAATAGAACGCAATAACCTCGAACAACTGATGGTTACCGGCAAGGTGGATGGTAAACGACCAAGAGGTCGCAGCCCATTGCGATGGTCTGACCAGATAAGCTCTTCTCTTGACACGAAATTTCATGATGCGCTTCACTTGGCCAAGGATAGACAGAGATGGCGAAACATCGTCAGGGAAAAGTTGTTTTCAAGGGAGGATCACGACCCTCAGTAATGAGGAGTACGACTTGAGGAGGAGGAGAATAGAACGAATTTTAAAATAAGTTGTTATTAATGAAAACATTTAAATTAAAAAAAAAGGAATCAAGAGGAGGAGAATGACGGAAGCAAGAACATTTATGTGAATTCCCTTAAATCCCTAATTTCCATATTCCGTGTATGTCTGGGATCACATAACTCTGGTAACATGTATGATAAGTAAACATTTGTTAATTTAGGTTCCATGAATTGTGCCCAATAATGATCGTCTTTCTGTATAATTTCAGTTTTGATATGATTTTTGCATCCCGACCATACGCCAAAAATACATGTTTTTCTCCCAGTTATGTGTAGTTGTCCCTGCACCTGAATGTACCAAGGATGTTTCAAATTTATGGAAAGTCCATCTTTCGTTTTCCTCCAAAACCTTATTTTTTTTTTATCTATTGCATCGTCCAACGAAGTCCTGAATGCAGAAATTGGACACTTTATTTCTACTATTGTGTCTTCTCCCTGCACAACTCCGTCCGGAGTTGCACCTAGAAAAGGTAACTCTTTATCAATAAAAAGACCACAAGGCTCTATTTTAATATTAAGTTGTGATGCTAGTTGTTCCATTGCGGTTGTTTCGTTTTCTATTCCATGTTTTATGGACGGCACATTACATAAATTTTTTGGATATATAAGATTTTTAACTAAATTTTTAACACTAGAATTTTGACGTCTATTGACCACTTTGGAGAAATTAGAGGCTGTAAGAAGTTTCCTTCTAAGTTCTAACCACTCACTGGAATCTCTTTGAAGAATCGTTGATATTTCAACTTTTTAGTAACGTGTCTATAAATTGTTTTCAAGCATCGTCACGAATCTTCTAGCGCGAAGAACTGTACTCTACCGAGTTTTAGCCACCGGATCAGACGGCTTTCGAGGAAGATACAGCACAATAGACCACATCCATACAGTGCCAAAAATTATACAGAAATCCGAAGAGTATAACCGGCCCCTTTGTCTTACGTTTGTGGTCTATGAGCAAGCTTCTGACTTTATCGAGACCTGAGGGGCAATTCTCGTAATTTTAAGAACGTTCACAGTCTGATCTTAGTCTCAATCTGTCAAAAAATACTTCTAATTTCCCTACATTTTCACAAGTTTTTGACATTTGTTTGTCGCCGAGATGAGACTGCGACTAGATTTTGAACGTTTTAAATTACGAGAATTGGCCTTCTGGTCTGTTTTGGAGTTGCAAGTGACATTAGTTATCTTTATGATGGAACGGATGGTCGTATTCCTTATCCGATCCGTTAGTTTTATACCAAGAATACTCCGTTCCATAGCCCTCTGGCAAACGTCGAGCGTGGACCTCTGCTGATTTGTCAAAGACCATGTTTGACCACCGTATGTGAGGATGGGAAGTATGCACACGTCAATGAGTCTTCTCTTAAGGGACAAAGGAAGATCACCCTTCATTATATCTTTCATGGCCCATTAGCTCATCCAGGCATTTTCGGTGCGTCTTGCAAATTCTTTGTTTTGTCTTGCCTGGAAAGAGACTATTTGCCCGAGATAGATACTCATCAACGTATTCGACCTCCACACCCGTCACAGTGATCCTGCGATGCGCACTGTTCGTCATCAACTTGGTCTTTGACATATTCATCTGAAGTCCAACCTCTAGGCTTGCCGTGCCAAGATCGTTTAGCATCTGCGTCAACTCGGAGGCTGAAGACGAAAAGAGGCACAACTCAGCCTCCGGGCTGAATATTGATCAAAAATGTATTAACTTAAACCAAAAAAAATTACATGTATCAAGCACAGCCAACACATCAAGCTAGCCGAAACTTTTAAATTTTCCCAATCAATTTTGAACAATATGTTTTAGCGATAAAGCTGAAAATCTATTAAAGAAATATGACAGGTTGTAGTAGCTTGATGTGCTGGCGTCTGTACATAATTAATTCTCAAAATCTGTCAGTGGTAATTTGTGATTACTTGCGATGAATGAAAACCGTAGAGAATATAAAGGTTTTGTGTAAATTGGCTAATTTTATGCCGACTGTATTTTTTTTCAAAATTAGTTAATGCAGATCATAGTTTCTGGTCTCCTATTACAACATAACGGGTTTAAAAAGACACAACGAGCCGAGAGTCACTTGTACTCCCCATTATTGTAATCATTTCTTTGTACTAGAAACTTTCTGGTTACGGAGATATTATTATTAAGGTCAAAATTACAACTTTCACTGATATTTTTTACGAAAACAAGTTTTGATATTATAACACAACTTTAAATACCTCCAGGACCCCTGTATAGTTACATGCCGGTGCAAAATTTACTGTTTGTGGTAGTGCGCATACAGCAAATGTTTACACCAAAAATTAAAGTCGATTTCCAGCAATTACTTTTGTCACAGATCTTTTGTGCAATGTTACTTAGTTTGATGTACGACAGCTAAAGTCTTTTTACACCCTGTATCAATAAATAGATAAAATTATTTATAAAAATAGTTTTACTGAATATATTGAAAACACCATTACACATTGGGAACTGTCTAAAATAGGTACGTTTACCTCCCTAAATTTTTGACAATGTTTTGACATTGACATGATATTACGATTTTAAACCATTTCAAAAATTATTTTATGAATGAAAACTACAAAATTTGGAAAAAATAAAAATACGAGGCCTTATATTTTACATCTATATTTCATTTTACTTTATTACATAATTTCTTCAGAACATAAAACGTTGTCAATCGGGTCTTTTGAGCGCAAGCAAAGTGACACGGGTTCCCCGTCTGATAGCCGAAGCGGTACTGACAAGTACTGAATCGGGGTCCTGTCGGGGGCCGGGCGGCAGAGCGGTTCAAGGTATGAGTGGTTATAAAGCTGGATATTTCGGATCTCATCTTTTTACGTTAAATTTAACGATTAAAAAAATAAAAACGAACCTATGACACCTGCTTTATGCATAGTTTGATTAACTTGCAAATTTTCATGGCCTAATTTGAAAATTTTCATTGAATATTCTCCTTTTATTTTGCGGTTTAGAGGTAACTTTGAGACTTCTTTGTATCGAGAAAATTGTATGCAATCGTGTTTTCGCAACCGATGACACCTCGCAGTAGTCCTCATCTTTATCGTATATTAATTTCAAAGTGAAAACTGCAGAACTGTTGGAACTACAGCCGTTAATGCTAAGGCAATTTTCGCAATCTGAACTAGTATCGGTCCTTAAAAGTTATCTTTTAATATGCCTTAACGTTTGACCTAATAAAATATTAGCTAATAGAGCGAACGTTGTTAAAATGTTATTGGGATTTGATTTCAACTCGTTGGATTATGTTGTCCTACCTACTTACTTAATTGATACATAATGATAAAGATGTACAGTCAGTTATTGCAATTACATTTGCATAAATGGTTTACCTTTGCATAAATGGTTGAGATTTTTGAAGTGAAAACTTCTTTAGCGGCGTTGAACACTTTTTGTAATGGGTAAAAAATGTTAAACTCGCGTCAGGGCATCGCGTCAGGACACGTGACCGTCAGGAGAGATTCCCCCCCCCCCCCCGCCTCTCTTTCTACGGCGGCGCCAACCGAAGTGAACCAAGTTTAGTGACACACGACAATGGATGGATGGATGGATGGATGGATTGGATGGAGTGGAAGTGGAAGTGGAAGTGGAAGTGGAAGTGGAAGTGGAAGTGGAAGTCAAAGTCAAAGTCGAAGTCGAAGTCGAAGTCAAAGTCAAAGTCAAAGTCGAAGTCGGAGTCAAAGTCAAAGTCGAAGTCGGAGTCGAAGTCAAAGTCGAAGTCGAAGTCGAAGTCGAAATCGGAGTCGAAGTCGAAGTTAAAGTCGACGTAGAAGTCGAAGTCGAAGTCGGAGTCGAAGTCAAAGTCGAAGTCGAAGTCAAAGTCAAAGTCGAAGTAGAAGTCGAAGTTGGAGTCGAAGTCGAAGTCGAAGTCAAAGTCGAAGTCGAAGCCGAAATCGGAGTCGAAGTCGAAGTCGGAGTCAAAGTCAAAGTCGAAGTCGGAGTCGAAGTCAAAGTCAAAGTCGAAGTCGAAGTCGAAGTGGAAGTGGACGTGGACACACTGCTGTGTATTCGTAACATTCGTGTATATAAAGTGTTTAAAATATGGAAATTGAACAAAGTGCATCTATTAATGAAAAAAGGGACGCAGAAATAGTGAAAAAAAATGAGTTATATTAATTCAATTAATAATTGATTTATTTCAACGTTAATATTCAAGTTTTCACTTCTGCCGGCACTCCCGGAGTGCAACCCGTCATTTTTTTTATTTAGAATACGTATCGCATTTTATAATTCTTTTATACTTTTTTTTTGTTGCTCAAATAAATAAAATATAAAAGAATGATAAAATAGATTATCCAAAACCACATTAAACCGGCAAAAAATAACCCTCAAATAATAGCCTAATTCCTAATAAATCAAATCATCATTAATGGTAACCGGAACCTTCGTACAGTGGAAGGCTATAAAATATCCGGTAATAAGGCCACCTGTTGCCGGACGGTTGTTGCGCAACAAACCACCCGGGTGATCCGACTGAGACTTGATTTAACAACTACTGTTTTTGATAAGTGGATTTAGAGAGGGTTAATTTTTGATATTTTTATGGAATGTTTTTTCGATGATTCAAAATGAATGAAAATTTAATGAATGGAATTTGGTTAGCTAATTGTGATGATGTAGTGAGAGATACATAATAGATTAGGTTTTAGCATGTTCGAAAGTTCGAATACAATGTTTGCTATGGATAAGTTTCAAGACAGAAAAATTTTGAAAACTGCGGAGTAATTGCCATTGCATAACACACTATCAATCAGTAGCAATCGCTTTCATTTTGACAGTTCAACAACATTCATTGATTTATTTACGTTATTGAGGAGACACATTTTTCGAACAAATGAAGCAATGGATTATCAATATCCCTCAAAATGTTTCAGATTGATTGTGTTACGCAATTATTATTAGGGCGCTTAGCATTGCGGGGCTTTTTAAACTTGTAAAGATATATTATTAATTGGTCTAACTAGACATTTGTTTACCTATCTGTGGATCGTTATTTCCTTTTTCAGCACGTGTTGTCTGATTTGAGCGTGCAAATTGAATAAATTATAAATGGGAATGTCCATTGTCCGTGATTTACTTGTACACAATTACATCATTCGAATATTACCAAACAAAAAGACACACGGACCCCAATTTCTGCATAACTACGAGAATATCCCCCAAAAATGCCAACGAAAAAAAAAACAATAGTGATGTTCTCTCCATCCTTAATTCCCGCGCACCAAATTAGGGCAGCACGCATGCCAATCGATATCGCGTGATTATCGAGCATAATGGTCGCGAGACGCGGGACGTCGCGTCCCGGGTCGGGTCGGACTGACAGACCCGACCACCGATCACGGACCCGGCGGATAATTTGGGCATTATGTAGGTATTAGGGGAGTATGGTGTTATTATTATGATGGAAAGTAAGCGGATTTACGATGTGTATTGGTGTGTTAAGTTGAAATGACATTGTTTTTATGGCTCAGACATTGCATTCTATGATAAATTATGAGTTCAGATTCTTTGATATTAGAATTTCGCAGACGACGACGACGAACGCGTTAAAGTAATTTTCTTCAATACTGAATTTTGGGGCATCGAACCAATAAAATTTAATTAACGAGTCATTTCGCTTCGGATCAAAATAATTAACAAGTTTCGACCATTCCTTAAACAGATATTTACGGTTGTCAAGTAACTATATAAGGTATCGATAGAATCGGAATGAAATCGACCCGGGGCATTCGTATCTGCTGAATAATTTACTGCGATTTGATTGGTCATCACGGGCGAGCTATTTGCATAATTGCCCATTAGCAAGTTTTTGTTTACAGCCAACTACGAGTTGGACAAAGCAGTCGTGTGTAGCCCGAGGCCACATCTCTACCGTATGGGGGTTCATTAGCATTATTTTGTTTAAAACCTTTCGCCAACAGGTAATTCTAAGCGAAACGCGCGTTTAGAGGACCTTTCCCTTTAAGATTATTTACTTTATCCTACCATAACACGAATATTGTGGAATACCGAAATGTGCCCCTACGAAAATATCAAAAATTGTGTAGGAATATCCAAATTCTGGAGCAGGATTAACGAAACCCGACCAGCTCATCAATAGGGGTCCAAGCGAAATTCCGTCTCGAATATCTTCAGCGGCTCTCGTTTGTACGTAAACACGCAAAATCCCTGTGAAGGTACGGCCGCGGTCTCTAGACATGTGCGGGACATAAATTTGGCGAGCGTTACGTAGGTACAGGCCGGCCGCTATGTGCCGCAATACATAAGGCGTACCTATGTACGGAGCAACACGGGCGTCACTTATCCGCGCGGAGGATGCGGTGGCCGTCCGATCACCCCCCGGGGGGTGAGGGTGGTCTCCCCACCCCCCTCGCGATTCATTAAGGCGGCCGCGCCCGACGCGGCGGACGGTCGCGGAGTCTCCGTGAATTCAAATTAGAGGCGGCTCGGACGTCGTGCGGTAGAGATGCGGCTCAGTACCCTCGACCAACCTGCTGTCGACAAAGGAACGTCGATACTATGTATAGCTGGGATTACAGTTTGCGATTAACAACCCTTTTTAGATCAAGCATGAATGTTTGTTTGAGAATATCGGCAATAAACTCTTCTTCTTCGTCGTGTCGATGGCACGACAGTGTATTTAATTTCGTTGGCCCAAAACTTCACCACTTCGACGGCATGGTAGTTGGCAACGCAGAGGTCGCTTCGGCTGCAGTTTTAGGGCACAGCTCCACATCCATACCCAATAGACTGAAAAAGGTAGACCATAACACATAACTGGCGACGTACAGGTAAAATATACACCTCTGACTACCATTTCGGGAAATACCGGCGTGATACATATTATTGATATTTGACTGAAGCTCGGGTTTTCTATAAAAACGGTGCTGCAGTTTATAACGGCCATAATATGACGGTAGAAATAAAATGACGGGCGGCTGCCTTATAGCGGTGCTGTCATTTTATGACGCTTGACATTGCGTCTTGTGGCAGCGCGCTTTTTAAGGATTATCAGCCTTTTTAGGAATGTTTTATATTATAAGCATTTATAATTTTGTTTTATGATCGAATTGCACTATAGCACTCGATTTTTTTAACTCTAGTGCAAAATCGCCAAAGTGTCAAGTCAACCCGAGCTCCTTTATTCAAGTTATTGGTATTTACTACCCAGATGTCTGGTATGAATAATATCAATCATATGTTCATATGTTGGTATTATCAAGTAACATTATTAAGTAGTTCTACTAAGTTAAACAATTTGAATAAAAGAAAAGATAATCTTAAAACTTTTTATCGACAAAGAAGTTTGGTCACATCACTGGCGCCCCTTTGTCTCGACAAGACAGACGCGCAGCACGGGCGCGGGGGAGAGCCAGGCGCGCGGGGGGCGGTCAGCACGTGCCGGACGGAAGTCGCGCCCCGCGGCCGCACAGTGGAACGAATGTATGGGAGCGGTTGGACGTAGACATGTCCGAAAAAAAAGAGTAAAATTATGCCAAACTAATGATGCCATCTTATTCGATTACTTAATGCCTTCATAACTTGTGGTGATGAATTTCTTCATAACTCCCATATTTCGGGAGTAATTTGAGAAAATGTGAAATTTTACTATGAAAATGAGTGTATCGAGCTCTCTCCCTCCTGATTCCGGGCTTGTTTCAAGTAGCGGTCTCTAATATCGTAATGCTATTACTAAGAGCTATATTTAATACTAAGACACATAGTGCGCCAAATGTGCACTTTCTGGGATAAAAGGAAATGAAAATTTAAAAAAAAAAAACGTTTTTTCCCCATTTGTATTTACTTTAAACCGCAGACAGACTTATTAAGAGGTCTATAAATATATTATATATATACAGAAATATATATTAACAAAAATATTCACAAGAACTGATGAGAGTATGACTTTTAAGTAAGTTGATAATAAATTACCTAGTTTCATTAAAAGTACAATAAATAATTAAGATGTAAGCTCTAATTTACTAAGTTACACATTTTAAAACAATAACATCATTTAATTATCTTCGTCATCATCATCATCATCAATTAATTCAAATTCAGAATCGATGTCCGCTAAATCATTTATGTTAACAAATTCGATATCACTTTTCTCAGAATCCGTAAGCTCATAAAATTCCTTAAAAGAAGATTTTTTTACAAACTTATTTCCTTTTGGACGGATACTTGTAACAAGTGGATCAGAAGACAGTAAAAGATTGTGCATAATATCTTCATTTTTTTTTAAGGTTTTTAGAAGTTTATTTGAATTTAAAAACTTAATTAACAAAAATAACAAAATTAAAAACTAACTTAACTAAAACTATATAAAAACTAAAATATAGCGTCGAAAAATTCATCCGCATCGCTGTCGACTGGTAATGTACCCAAGAGACTGGCGGCATTGCCACGTTGTATGGCGTAACTTCCCATACGTACCGTGGCGAGCGTGCAGAGACCACCGCATAGCAGTTTTCGTCCCTCAAAGGAATCAAATTAATTCACGTACATATTCGATACGGATGAAGGTGTGCGAGGGCTTCAAGGAGCCAGCTTTCCCTACCGCGCATTTGCTAATTCCTAGCGCTTTGAAGCCAGTGGGTAGATCAAACTGATCTAGCCTACGGTTAATGTAGCTTAATCTTTTCGGCTCACTGAAGAACGCGTCAATCCTTATACACCCCGCGACAGGGCTCACGAACAATTCTTCCAATTTTAAAAGTTTGTCTTTTCGATGACTTATGAGCGAGTGTCCATCTAACCCTATCATAAAAGCGGAATAGTGACCAGCTGCTACATATCTCCCCTCGGGAGATATCGCTTTCCTCACCCTATACTCTGAAGTTTCTTCCCTGTTAATGTGCCAGACGACAGCACTACAGTTATGTGATATTTTTATATCTAGAACTGCATAGAATCTTATAAGATTATCACCCTGCTGATTCTTTGAAAAAGTACTTTTAAGAGTGAAATCCCGGATAATGACACTTGGGATCGTAGGATCCTCATGAATCGCACTGATTTCATTTTTCATCTGAAGAAAGATGGTAGCGATCTCATCGGCAGTGGCTCGTAATGGTATCACGCACAGCCACTCGTTCATCTTCATTGCATGAGATACTGCTATGCTTTCGAGAATGCCCCTCTCTATATTTTCTAAAATCTTTATTTCTAGCCTCAGATGCCTCTTCGGATAGAAAACCAATGGGCACAATTGACATGTTCTGAACTATGTCTGGCCCATGCATTAAAATTTTATGAAGTGAAGAAGGCATATAATACCATGGGTATAACTCCACGTAAAGCTTAGCAGTATCAAAGCAGAACTCTCGGAATTTAGTTACGTTGATCTTCTCTCCTGATGAAATACACTGCAAGATCACACAGATTTTTCTTAAAAGCATAGCATCTATTCCGGTCAGTTCAGCAGATTTAGTGTAGTTTTCAAAAAATCTCCTTGCCGAGTTGCCATTGTTGGTGGATCCACTGCCTTGTTTCACAACATCGAGAAGTAAGCCCGTTTCTCTTCTTACAGCCTCTTGAACTCTTTTCTTCCTGTCATCAACTTGCCTTTTTGCTATATCACCCCTTACTTGCCATGATTTTATGTCTAATTTGTAGGAAATGTGTAATAAGCATTCCATTGAGCGAATCCAAGCGTGAAGGGTGCTTAAGCCATATTTATACATGTCCTCGTTTGCGTGTTTATCTTTGATTAACTCTAAATTATTCATTTCTTTAGGACAAGCCTTGCATATGTCACACACTGAAGCTGCTGTATTGGATATAATGGAATGAATTTTACCATCAATCATTGTCAACAGCAGTTGGTGTTTGACACTAATTCCATCAGTGATGGTGGATGGAGTTAAGGCTTCAATCTCTGCTTCGATTTCAGCCATCTCTCTCTGCACATTTTCTTTGGTTTCCTTTATAAACTTAAACAATATTGGCCGGCAAAATGAAGTGGAAGATGGTCGCTCGTTTTCCCAAATTGTTACACCTTTTGAGACGAGCCGCAGTGGTACAAGACTAATCATAAAATTACTAGCAAGATCGATTTGCTCATCTTCACTCGTCCTTTGATGATAAATGCTTTGGCTAGATGATCCGTCAAAACCCCATTTGCTGGTCAATACGAGCTGTTGATTGGGATCAACAGGGGTTTCTAACGACCTAATAAGTCTTCTTGAGGTTAAATCCATCAAGGCTTGTAATTTGATTTTTGCAGAGCTCTCTGTAACTGTGAGATCTTCTTTGGCCGGATAGCACTTAATTTTTTCTTTAACCAACATGTAGTAACTCGGGTATTGAAGAGCTCCTTCTTGAGTGTTGAAATCCCGAAGAGTGTTATAGCGCCATTTCGATAAGTTCATCGATACATAAAGAGCCAATGCCTTCAAAGGGGATATTTCCCGTACCTGAATTGATTTACCTTCAATGAAGGCTTTGATTTTTGAGGCCTCTTCTGGATTCTCCGTCAAGTATTTCATAACATAAGCTGTATCGCTTTGTCCTGCCTTTTGAAGCGCCCTTTCGGCCGAAAACATAATTTCAGCGCTGCTACTGCTGCATGAAAGACTATCTTCAGTGCGTCTTCTTTTTTGCCGGTTACTAAGGTCCTCAAAAGATTTACGAGGACTAGGATGTGTACAAGTTGAAGCATCAGATTTAGCAGGAGAAATTATGGGCTCGATGACGTCACTTATATTTTCTGTAGAAGGTTCCATATTTTCATTCTGTAATTCCGGCCATTGAATTGCAGCCTGTAGCCAAATCTCATGTTTCTTCCGAAACTTATCTGTGCTTCTTCCAGACTGTGTCCATTTTGCATAAATGCGGTAGCAAAATCGACGACACCAGTCTTTTAAACTTGTTTCAGCACTTTCACATAACTGAACACAACTGTTATCTTTTAAAACACTGAACAAATAGTTAAAGTCGCGTAAATCTTTATGTGCGCGTGCGCATAAAGCAACGTGAATATCAAGATTTGTATTAAAATTTGGAAAATACATTGCGAGATTAGCTTGGATACAACGAGGTGTAAATCAACACTGATTTTAAAGTTACTAATAGTGACCTATTTATATAAAATCCAGGTATCCCAGGTATCCTTTGTTAAATATTGCAAGGTAATTAGTTATTGTGATAATTAGTAAATGATGCATGCTAAATTAGTGTATTAAGAGCCATTTAGTAATTAAATAATAGCAATGTTCTTATCAGTAATCATTAGTGCATCAGTTTTATATGTAAACCTTAAGTCCCTAATTATATATCCTAATTAGCTTATATCTTCTCTAATTGGCTGCTCAGAAATGTTATTGTAATAAGGTAAACCTTTAGAAAAACGGTTTTAATCAACAAAATAAACAAAAAATAAAAAAATTGTGTTATAAAATAAACATCACTCTTTATCCCAGAAAGTGCACATTTGGCGCACTATGTGTCTTAGTATTAAATATAGCTCTTAGTATAAGCATTATGATATTAGAGACCGCTACTTGAAACAAGCCCGGAATCAGGAGGGAGAGAGCTCGATACACTCATTTTCATAGTAAAATTTCACATTTTCTCAAATTACTCCCGAAATATGGGAGTTATGAAGAAATTCATCACCACAAGTTATGAAGGCATTAAGTAATCGAATAAGATGGCATCATTAGTTTGGCATAATTTTACTCTTTTTTTTCGGACATGTCTACGTCCAACCGCTCCCATACATTCGTTCCACTGTGGGCCGCACCGCGCTAAATGATTCAAAACTCGCCCGGACTCCGGACCTGCAAGATTTATGCCCCTACCCCAACCCTAGATTAAAGATGTCGCCTTTATTGAAATACCCTAAAATATTCGCGGGTAGAAACACCCGACTCGGGCAACTCGATGCTCGATGCGCCCCATTCATTCAAATTCATTTCTCGTACTCATTTCATTCACTCTTTATTGCTTGTTTTTCGGGCTGTTTATTGTGGGGAGTGAGTTTTCTCGTTAATTTTTTCTTCGCGGATACCAATTTGTGTTAGGTAGGGATGTTTTTTTTGTATTATTATTATGTGTACCTACTTACATTTGTATTGAGAATGAAGCACTCATTAGCGCCGAGTATCAAATCGAGCTATAAATATAATTTAATTCAATTTATAATTGAATAGTACTTTGCCAGCGACTTCATCTGCTCTAACGTGGGAATTTCGAAAAATCCGGTCTTATTCCTTGTGTTATCTTGTTTGTCTACATGCTATAGAGAAACTCGTAATTTAAAAACAAAACGTAAGTAGTAATAGAGTCACTCAGTGAGCAGTCAGGACTTTTCTAGGATTTGATGAATCGTCTATTAGGAATGATGGAACCTATTGTTTCTACTTAATTTCCTACGTAGCGTTTTCACGCAAACTTGCACTATAAAAAAACAAAATAAAGCCTATGCGATATAATTCCAATAAATAGAGCTACACACAAAATGTCCAAATTAGTTAATCATATCGATATTGATTTAATAATTCCGTAGCCAGCTGTATTGTTCGGAAAATATATTTTGAATATTTCCAGCCACTAATAAACAAAGTGAAGCGAAATAGAGTTGTGTATTGATTGATTAATATACTTACATAGATAAAGGACCGTCGTGTTTTTGGATAGTGGATTTCAAACACAAAAAAACTTTTGAAATGAAATGTGTAAAAGACGAAATAAAATATATCAAAGTTCCCTCTTACAGAAAGAGGTCCTGATTCCCAGCTGTGGGAACATTATTAGCTGATGATTCCCAGCTGTGGGAACATTATTAGCTGATAAAAAAATATATACGATTTGAAATAGGTGCTCTAAAAATAGGTGCTCAAACGGGAATACTCCGTTATGTTGTGTGCATTACTGCATTGAACAAAAACTTATTCTAAACAGCAGTCAAAAAAAAACAAACTAACAACAATAAAAAAAAAAAACAGTTTTGTTGTTACAAAAACGGAACCCCTACAAATTAGTATATTAGCACGAAGTTGGCAACATTGATCAGTTGGCCTCTCAATCGAGCAAAATTTTTCGTAAAGTTCGCGGCGCCGAGCCGAGGCCAATATGCAAATGTGAACTTTCCCTCTTTCGGAGGGCGGGAGGACGCTGCGACTGCACTTGGCCGATTTACGGTACTCCCCGGCTTTCAAATTGAAACTTACTACAGTACGCGGACCCCCACGTACCTGTTTTTTAACCGACTTCAAAAAAGGAGGTTCTGTATTCGACCCGTATGTATGTATGTATGTATGTTTGTATGTCCGCGATTATCTCAAAAACTAATGAACCGATTTCTATAATTCTTTCACTAATGTGATCGACATACTTTCAGGAAGGTTTTAGTACATAATACATTAGGTAATTATTCTTATGTACGAAGTTATATGCATAAATGTACTGCATCTCCGGCATTTCTATGCGATTTTTTATGATTCTTCTAGTCGGTGTCTTTAATTCTTCAATGCACTAGTGTTAATTGAATTTGTGTGGGGTAGGTACAACTAAAAAGTAAAAAATAAAAACTTTTTTACAAAAAAAAAACAACCGACTTCAAAAAAAAAACACTACAAAATGAAAAATAACTTTAATTTCGGAAGTCGGTGTCAAAAAACGAAAATGCGGAACCAACGACACCGACTTCCGAAATTAAAGTTATTTTTCATTTTGTAGTGTTTTTTTTTTGAAGTCGGTTGTTTTTTAAAGATGATAAGTGCATGTGTTTGGATGTGATATTTTTGGACACGTTCGGCGCCTCGTTGTCTTTGGGTGGATGTTAAAATCGATTGAAATGTTTTTGTTTATGCATAAAAATTGTTTACCAGAGTGATGAAATAAACACGAATTCGAATGATGAGAACTGTTACAACAAAAAAATAACAATTAACATAATAAAAATATTAGTGTCTTCTGACACTTGTTGATTGCTTCAATGTTGGATTGTTCGACAAACTTTTATATGCCAGATTTTGTAGCTGACTAGTAGAAACAAACCGATACCTACGTAACCCGATTATCAGTGAAGCTTTGATAGAAATAATAGCCAAACCAGATGAAACGTTATCCCTGTCTCAGCTTCAATGGCTCTGACAGAAACATCCGCTAGGCAACGCTGGGTAATACCTACCGCTCCCATCTTCTGAGTAATTAACGCGATTGCCAAGCGCTATGTACTGAAACAGTGTTTGAAATAGAGACGCCTTTAACCAAGATTCGAGATGCAATGGCCTATATACGGGACGAGTAGGATATCAAAGCAATCTGGCCGGGTGGCCGTCCGAGGTGCAATTCGGGCCTGCTCCTTGCGCATATTGCATGCACGTACCAATGAAGTTTGCTTTGTAGGCGGTAATCTGCGGGGGAGTATCGGCCGGGGTGGTGGGTGGCGGGTTATGTACACACGAGCCCGAGGCGTCGAGGTAGGCAAATGGCCGGCGAGGCGGGCGCGTAGGCCGGCAGATCTCGAGCGATATCGACCCGCGGCCGGCCCGCTCGTCGCCACGGACAACACTCGCGGCGCCACCCGTCGCTAGCGACAAAAACACTCCTTTGTTTGCGCACGACCAAGTGCTCCAGCCTGGGAAACGAGCCCCTGTTGACAATGGAACTGACACGTTTAAACAACCGTGAGCCGCCGATAGGCGAACGACTGTTCTTGTCTCTATTGAGAATATCGACATATCCTTGTAAACGTCTACACAACGTTTATTAAATGACTACACAATCCCAAAATACAAACAATAACAGCCTTTCACCCTAATCCCTACCTAACTTGACCCACCTCAACGAAAAATTTGCCTACATAAATAATTAAGCATAATATCGATGTCGATAAACTGTCGTAATGGCGGGTCTCCCCTACTTTGTCGCGACCGCTAGGCGGCGGGTGGCGCAAATCACTCGCGCGGACTGCCGTTCTTGGAGAGCGCCCCCGCGCTGCGCTCCTTTATCAACGTGTTTAGTTTTATTTGTCGATAAAAAATACCGTTCTGTGCAGTACCCGTGGACCGGAGGATGTGGTCTTTTATGTCGTATGTTTATGTTAGGTGAAAGGGGTGTTTCTGTTTATATGGGGGTGTGATTTTAGGTTTTCTGTTTTAGGTCATACGTTCTGGTTTTGAGAGGGTATCATATGAATAGAGAATACCTAACAGAACAGAAGGATTTTCATAATACGTTGTTGGTCAAACTATACCTACTGCCCCACTGCTGAGCATGCGTGTCCTCTATACGGCTATACCCCTCCTTCTATCCCTCACTCTTTCTCTCTGCATTGTTCTCTCTGGCTAATCCGTCACGAGACATCACGCGAGCTCTTCCTAGGCCTGCCTCGATGATTATGTCCGTCTTCATGCACCCATTTTCATCATGCATAAAATCTTTTTAACTATCTTAAAATATTGTTTTCTTACTAGGTATATAAATTACTTCATGATTGAATACGTCCTATACTTAACTATCCTGTACGTATAATTATATCCATGCTAATTACTAATATTGACTAATAACTTGTATGTGTGGTGCAAACTGTGAATATAAGTTGGTTATTAATAAACAAATAAAAAATCCATATAGGTACTTAACTTACCTCTCATTTTCAGAAAATCAAGTAAAATAATAAACTATCGACATCGACACAGGCACAGCGTATTCAATTAGAGTCACAGCACGGTCTCGCATGAGTGGCGTCTCTACGCGTCGGCAGCCGCGAGCCCCCCGAATCGATACTGACTATCGATACCGGGCGAGCGGACGTGGCGCAGCCCTAGTGCGGTGGGCGTCTTGTTCGAAATCCGAATAACGCTTGGTCAAGCGCGACTCAAAGCGAGGGACGTGGCATGGTCTAATTTGCGCCGGCTATAGAGTGTACAGGCTATGTGCGGTACCTACAGGCTGTACCGTGTGTGCCGTATTTGGTACACCTCAGGCTGCGCTTTTGAACTGAATATTATATGTACTGTGCTCTGCCCTCTGTATCTCCGTATCGTCTGTGTACGTCCATTTCTTATTCACTGTTTGTCGAGGCTGACATTGTTTTCACGTTCTGTTGTGCTTGTTTGAACTATGTTAATTGGTAAATAGCTTTGCTAATTAGGTTGGAACTGAACTAAAGGAATGGAACTGTCGCTTATGCATAATTCTGTTTAATGCCGCGGTCCAGTGGCTTGAGAAATAAGAAAAGGTGGTTTAGGGATGCGTAAGTCTTGAATATGATCTGGGATCGATACTAATACCAATATCTTATTGTTTAAAAGAAAATAAAGAATATTTTGCAAAACACTTCATCATCTGTCAACTGATAATAGAGACTACATAAGGAGGCCAGTCGTCGTCGATTCATCGAAGATTTTGTAGACCTGAAAAATCCGTAGAGCTATTCTGCAAAAATCTCACCGAGTAACTGAAAAGAAAGAAAGAAAATACATTCATTTGCGGCAAACATGACGAACAAAAAGAACACAAACACAAAAAAAAATCTGCCGTCGACACGCGTTGACAGCAGCCGCCGACGCGTCGACGGCTGCAGTTGACTCTGCTGTTGACGCGTGCCAATCGTGTGTATAAACTAGGTGCATCAGGTGGAATGACAGTTCACTTCACCTAAGTTTTCAACTTGAGATTTTTACAGAATTGACCAGCTGGTATTTACTTTAACGGTCCAATCAATGTTGACTACTAAAGCAACAACAACAACCATTTTTGCGATATTGTTATTTGGACAACTTACAAGTTTAGTTAAATAACCCCTATGGCCTCTAGAATGATGCCAAAGTACAAGAACTTTAAGTTTTCCGAACTTTAAGGTATCAGCATACAATCGGTAAGAAGACTACATACCTAATTATAATCAGAACCCTCAAATAACAATATCAACCGCACGGGTCATTGCCAGTCCATTGTTCTCACTTCAAAGTAACATGACGCGCCTCCATCAGTCACCATCATCACTAGACATCAGTCCCGCGACTTTACGCTACATTTAATCAGAGCCGGTCAAACTCCCCTCAGTCTGAGACAGTATATTGTGTCTGCTCTTAATGGAATTAGTATTGAACTGGTACATTGATGAACAAGAAGAAAACCAGTATTAAAATTGGAAAATATTGTCATCTCGCGGTCGCAAACGTGGAGGATGCTTTTTCCGTTTCTTTGTTTGAAGAGATTATGAGAAATAATTATTCATTTTAATTCTCCAATAAAGTATTTACAGTACACAGTACATACACGAAATTACCTTAATTACCCTAATGACCCTAAAAATACCTTATATATAAAATAATCGCAGAACTGCGGGTTAATTGCGTAACAAACTAACAATAGGAATGGAACATTTTGACAGTTCAACAACATTCATTGCTTTATTTACATTGTCGAGCAGACAACTTTTCGAACATAATGAAGCAATGGATTAGCAATATCCTTCAAAATGATTCGAATTGTGATTTATAGTGTGTTACATAATTAGGGTGCGAATGGAGTCGACAGAATGCGAAACAGTATCATCAGCAATGAATCAATGATACCTTCAAGTCTTTGTTTTATCATAGCAAAAAATGACACAAATAGAGTTTTTAGCTTCAGGAGACTTACTAAAGAAATATGGTGTCCTTCAGGTCCAGTTGAAAAGCAGCGTCAGACACTAGTAATTGTCTGGCTATTTTTTGCTTGAACTGGGCCTTTTTGTCGCAGCACACTCTCCGCCAAATTTCTTACATCGGACTTTTCACTTTTTTATTTGACTTTTATCATTATCTTATGTATATTGTTTTATGTGCCTTTTTAGTCTGTGCTGAATGAATGTATTTTCTTTCTTTACCCTTGATTTTAAAGTTATAAGAGTCTACTGCCACTTACTGCCCTTTATAATCAGCAAAAAAACAAACATACATTATTCATCTAACTTTATTTTCCGCCGTACAAAATGAAATACAAAAACACCCAGACAATACCATTTTCTAAATAAAAAACACGACGCACTAACTTTAAACTTGTGAATGTTACATTTCAAACTATTCCGTGCAGCGACAATAAAATGTAAAAGCGAATGGGAAAAAGAAAATTGATAGCGAAAGTGCTGAAAAGTTTTCAGCGAAAAGTGAAAGTTGAGTCGCAAAAGTTGCGAATGCCGACTTTGTTTTCCTCAACTTTGGATTCAATTTGTGGGTGGGGGAGTCCCCCGCTCCCCCAACCGTTTATGATTCCCAACAATAATAACCGTGGGAAGTTACCTTTTTTCTCGCAACTTTTGTACAAAGATTTGTTTCGTGTTTTTTTTTTGTTAGACTTTTAAAAGGCGATTGGTTTTCGTTTAATTTGGGGTTTTCCCTTTTGTTAAACATGGCGTTTTATTGTTTTACAATTGAATCCGAAATTGTCCTGAAAACGCTGAAAAATGTTTGAAATATGTATGTTTTGTGGTTTGAAGTTGTATCGTACAGTAGTACCTACCATTCCACAGTTTGGAGAAATTGCTTGATAAAAAAAATCTGTCTATTTTAACTTGGATATCTATAAAACATATTGCAAATGAATAGTGTATAATGAAAACATATCGCTTATTTGGAGAAACATCGACGTAAATGTATTTTTTCCACAAAATGAGTTTAATATGACAAAGCACTTGAAAGCGTATTTACGTTAGGAAAGCAAAGACTTAAAAAAAAAGTTGCAGTTACGTCGATGTTTCTCCAAATGAGCGATATGTATGTTGACATTCTAATATAACACGACAGTAACAGTTACCTACCATATCAAAAACTAACAGAGTGGTGACCTGAAATTTTCAATCACCTGAATGTAAAAAATGCTCTTAAATACCGTATTATACTTTTAAAGTACTAACTAATTCCTGCTTTCTATTAGCCTATACACTGTATTCTAATATATTGTACCTTAAAACGTACGATTTTAAGTTTCCCAGATGTTAGCATCACATGAAAAGTAAAGCTGTATTTACTTTACAACTAGCGCCATCTATAAGTTCTGTGAGTAAATAAATCGTCTCGTAGAGTTCCAAGGATTTCATTTGGAATCCATGAGAAGTTAAAGCCCGGTTGAGTGCGTCTTTGTGATCGCAGAGAGCGACATCTATTCACGTACAGTAGGTACATGTTTGTACTCTAAAAAAAAATATTCCAGCTGTGTATGAATACACAGCTGGAATATTTTTAATTTTTCTATTTACTGTTCACAGTAAATAGAAAAATTCAAAAGTTTTATTCTAAGTGGCCTTTTTGATCTCATCTGGCGTTTGGTTAGGAATTCCAAATTCAAATTTATTTAAAAAAGCTGTGTAGGTGTGTTTCGAATTTAGTGATTCATTTGTTTTCGCATCATTTGTTTTTTTCTTTGAAATCGTTCTGATTTCACACTCTGGAAAGCTTAAAATATCGCCTTATTTAAGACATGTATTTAACGCGGCGACATATTAATCTGAATTTGGGATTAAAAAATAATTAAATCCGGTAAAAAAAAGAGTAGTTTGGCAGCTACAGCGAAGGATAATTTAAAGTAGAAAGTAGTAGCTTTAATAATCAATTGTTGGCATTGTTTTAATTTAAACTGGCGTCGAGTTTTTGTTTTGGTAACTGAATTTATTGTTAAGCGAACACTTGACGGCGGATAAAAAGTAGAAAATTGGCATTTGTAAATTATACAATCAATGAGGTTGTATATAAAATTAACTAATAGACGTAGTCGATGGAGCCCCGCAAAGCGGGGCCGCTATTACTGTGTACAGGGTTTAAAGTAACCTAACACGAAGGGGATGACGGCGGTTTGTTCGCTCGCTTTGTTCGCTCACTTGAGCTCCCGTCATCCCCTTCGAACCTATCCTGTCCGAGTCGGGTTGCCCCAATTCTAAATCTAAAGTGTGTGAAGATTTTTGAATAGCTGGATCGTCCGGTGGAGTTTCAGCTAATAAGTAATTACATATTACGCAATCACCCATAATACAGCTTAACCGGTTTGAATGAATTCAACATAAATATAGACCTTTTCTTAGATTTACGCATAGGAAACTTTTATCCGGGTACCTTCTTGAAATAGTTCCCCTAATGTTCTAGCTACACCACAAGCACCAGCTGGTAACTTAACCCACCATAATTAGCCTATAATGTCCGCACTGCTGGTACACAGGAAATGGGCCATAATCTACCACGCGGGCCCAGTGCAGGTTCGTGGATGTCTCATGTCTTAGAATTGTTGGTTCTAGAACACGATGTTTTCCTTCATCGTACATCGGTTTGAACAGCAGTTGTGATGAAATAATATACACAAAGTAAAGTGCCTGCCTGGGTTCGAAACCCACAACTCGTAAGTCGCCGTTACCACTGGGCCACTACTATTATAAATCATAGGCGGATATGGATTCAATAGCCGTAACCTGAAGTATCACATAGCACTTTTTATCTAAGTACCTATATAGGGGTGTGGTCATTTCCAAACTTTTTAACCCTGAGAATGTCAGTGATTTTTTTTACGGTTCAAAAGTTATGACGGATTTTTATTTTTTTAATCACTTCGCATAGTGCTCAAAGAAAATAATCATAAACAATACTATCAGGGCTATCTAAAAAAATAAATTGATAGCCTTGATAGTTTTTTTTAAAGATTTTTTTAAAACGATTCGATTTCTCTTCATTTTTTTTTTAGTTTTCTTTTAAGTTTTTGCTAAAACGTTTGGAAATGACCTTGCTCACGCCCCTATTCGATTTGATCCATTTTTCCAGGGATACCCTGTATATGCTACAATAGTTCCCCAAACGTTCTGAGCGATACCACAAGCTGCAGCTGATAACTTAACCATTTTCTTCTAATTATTTATTTTATTTATTAAAACTTTATGCACAAGTAAAAACTGTACAAAGGCGGACTTAATGCCTTAGGCATTTTCTACCAGTCTACCTTAGGGTGATGCAGAGACAATACACAGTAGGTGCAATAACAGAAAGAAAAGATAAGAAAATATTTATAACTAAGATATAAGAATAGATATAATAATAAATACATATATACATACATATGTACAACAATATATATGTATATATATAGACATAGTTATGAGACATAAATAAGAAACCCTAGAACAACTTAATTCTGAGACGAATCTGCCATCTTCTTGTGTATGTGTTTTCGAGCTTTCACTTTAAACGTGAACCGATTGGTTACCGTCCTGATATTCTGAGGGAGCGCATTCCAAAGGAAAACCGCCTGGACAAAGAAAGACGACTTTATAAAACCAGATTTATAATTACCCTGCAACACCATATAACCTATTGATTAACTCAATGATATAACCACGTTTTTCATTCCAGCCGGAGCGCCTAATGTCTCCCTACACTGCGATCATCCGTCGCAGCGCGAACCCGTTCGAACTGGCGCACGTGCTGGTGTCCTGGCTGATCGGAGGTGGTTACGATGCATACGTGGTGGTGGGCTGCGCCGAACGTGACGTGTGCATGGCCATCAGATACCGCACCGAATGTCCCGATATACCTGATGAGAATGAGGTTAGTTGTCTGTATCTGCAGCATCTCTTTAGATACAGAGAAATATGTGCAGTCGAGCAAACTATCCAACGAGTTCCTGCGGCCTTCACAAGGTCGTCGGTCCACCTTGTGGGAGGCCTTCCAACGCTACGTCTTCCGGTACACGGTCGCCACTCCAGAACCTTTCGGCCCCATCGGCCATCTGTTCTGCGAGCAATGTGCCCTGCCCACTGCCACTCAAGTTTGGCAATTCTTCGGGCTATGTCGTCAGGAACTCGTTGGATGCGAGAAGCACAAAACCGGTCGAAGTGGAGGTGCTTGGGGGAGGCCTATGTCCAGCAGTGGACGTCTTTCGGCTGAAATGATGATGATGATGATGCTGAGCAAGCTGTTTGCTATACACACAAATATATTCATCTTTCCACTACATTGCTATTATTAACTGCTCCGTTGGTCTCGTGGTTGCATGCGCGACTACTGAACTTGGGGCCTGGGTTCGATTCCCAGGGCGGGCAAAGTGTTGTTGGGTTTTTTTATTAGGAATTTCTTAGTAACAGCCCGGAGGTTGGAAGTTGGCGGTGTGATACCCCCCGTGAACGGAAAAGTACGTTAAGCCGTTGGTCCTGCGCCTGATCTCTCTCCGATCGTGTGGGATTGATGTCCCATCGCACTATGAGAGTGAGGGAAGAGATAAGCTCCCATAAGGTGGACCGATGATCTGGTGAAGGCCGCAGGAATCTGCTGGATGCGAGAAGCACAGAACTGATCGAAGTGGCGGAGCTTGGGGGAGGCCTATGTCCAGCAATGGACGTTTTCCAGTTGAAATGGATGGTGATGAGTACACATCCTTTGAAAAGTTATTATAGCCAAAATCAAAGTCTTTTTCAGGAGACAATGATTAAATGATTATTCCTGGGTGATCCAACTTACGTAAAAGGCTGGTGAAACTAGTCAGTGCAAGCTTTCAAAAGCTATCAAGTTTGTCTCCATAACGACTCAATTGATTTAGAAGTATTTGAGGCGATGACAACGTCTTAACTGGACTAGTTCGTATCAGGCAGGCTGATGATGACCATAGCAGTCCCTTCTACGTTTAACCCGTCTGCCTTCAAAGCAAGAGTGAACAGGCATCATCTGGGCACGCTTGTTCCATCATAGATCTCATCCATCGCTTTCCATCAGGCGTGATCGAGGACAACAGTAGGCCCGTACTCCAACAAAAAAATAAAACAATAATCGTTAAAGTAGTTCCCCACGTCATTAGTTATGACGATAAATAACTTAAGAAGTTACCAGTAACACGACAGGGTTTCGCTTTCGAAATAAGAAGTAACTCACAATAAACATTAAAAAAAATCTTGTATTCAAACTAGACTGAGAATCAGCTCTTTTTGAAAGTCAAAATTACATAAGACCGCCCCCAAACATCTGCCTTTCACCTCCTAGTGTAGCTGGGAGTTCTTTTTAGAATTCTTATACAGTATCTTTCGACAAAATTCTCATAATAAATCTTATGAATTGCAGAAGGTAGAAGAGGTTCTACCGCCAGCAGAACCGCCCCGTTACAAACTCGTGCCCCTGCCAGACCTCACGTCTAAGCATGTCGGAGAGATGGAAATCAGAGAAGCTGAGAAAAGACAGAAAGAAATCGACAAGATCCAGAATGCGCGACTACAGAAAATTGCCGTAAGTGGAATACTGCTGGGCTGGTAGATACTACTCTGTCAAAAAAGTACCGGGAAAAGATCAATAATACACAAAATGTTAGTTATTCATCCAAATTTATTTTATCGCCTTCAAAGTATGCTCCTTCAGAAACGATATACTTACGCCAACCAATAATCCAATAAACAAAACATTTTTTAAACGCTTTTTCCGGAATTGAGTTTAGTTCTCGCCGCGAATTCTCCTTTATGTATTCTGCCAAATGAAAACGGGTGCCACGAAGTGGTAAGGTGGATGCTCGATGGTATTTGTTGAGTTTTTGGTCAAAAATTCGTTTTTGGTCAAAAATTCCTTCACAATGATGGCTTTGTACGAAGGCGCATTATCGTGGTGCAAAATCCAACAATTTTCTTTCCATAATCTGGCGTTTTTCTTCGAATTCGCTCTCTTGAACGCCACATAACGCTCAAATAATATACTTTTCAACACACTTGCTCGTAAAATGGCTCTTAATGCACAGCTTTTAGGTCCATAATGCAGTGTATTACAAACGCGTGCTTTTTCTTTACGTTATGGTACTTGTGCTTTAATTCCACAGATAACTATTTAATTTACTAGTCGGAGGTCGGAGAAGTGCGTTTTTTTTAATCTCTTTAAAGAGACTTCATGCCAAAAGGAATCCGCGAGCCATATTTAACTTTTTTTTTAAATAGTCTGAATTATCCTTGGCCAAAATGAACTAAAATTTATTTACCTGAAGATGAATGCGTAGTTGTAGCCCGCGAAATTCAAATTTTCTAACGTTTTTTGCAATTTTCAGGTCAGTGTCAGGTTGTATCTTGATCGAATAATACCGCCTCGAGTTTAATGATCAACATAGCACACATGTATCATAATGTACTATTATTTACCTTATGACCTTCCGGTACGAATTCCGATTGCACAACACCGCGATAGTCAAAGAAAACAGTCAACATGACTTTGACTTTTGATCGACTTTGGCGTGGTTTTTTCGGTTTCGATTCAGTTGGAAGGCGCCACTCCGAAGCTTGTTGACTAGTCTGCATGTCAAACTCGTAAACCCACATCTCGTCACAAGTAATAATGCGTTTCATGAATGTTGGATCGGAATTAACTCGTTCTAGCATGTCTTCAGCGACTCTTATGCGATTGAGTTTTTGGAGAAAATTCAGGTCTTTTGGGACTAGCCGAGCGGCAACATGTTTCATACCCAAGTGATTATTTAAAATGATACAGATCGACTCATGAGACACAGAAAGTTCAGCGGCTATCTCTCTCAAACTTGAATGAGGATGTTTAGTCACTATTTCCTTCAGTTTTGCGATGTTAACTTCAGTTGAAGACGTTGATGGCCTACCAGGGCAAGGCAAATCTTCCAGCATATCTCGACCGCTTTTGAACGCTTTATACCACTCATAAGCACGTGTTTTTGATAAAATCGATTCACCGTAAGCCTTCAGTAACATTTTCAGTGACTTCGAACACGAAATTCCATGCAAAATTTAAGACAAACTCTTTGTTCGATGTTTTTGTCCATTATGAAATTCGCAATATACACTAGATATGATCTAAAAACAGCACTGTATTTAATCTAAACGACAGATGCAACTCAAACTCCGCGCCAAAATGGAAAACAGTTGTGCAAATCTAACAACAGAAAAAAAATTGGAACTATAAACAAATCATGCGTTCCCGATACTTTTTTGACTGAATGAACTGATATTCTTCAATTAAAGTAGTTGATGTATCTAGATTGAAGTAAAAAGGTGTTGGTTTTGAACTACAACACCCACCCACACAGAGTGAGAGCAGTGGTGGGTCAGTAATAATGGCCCCGACTTACGAGTTTTAGGTCGTGGGTTTGAACCCAGCCAGGTGCTTTATTTTGTGTAAGTAATGTCATCACCACTGCTCTCAAAACGGTGATGGAAATATCGTGAGGAAACCAGCATGTGCAAAAACCAAAAAATTTAAGATACATCTACCAATCTGCACTGGGCCCGCGTGGTAGATTATGGCCCAATACCTCTCACTTAAGAGGCTTGTGTCCCAGCAGTGGGAACAAGCTGATTATGCTACGTGCTTATTTCCGCCATGTACAATTTCAGGACTTGGAAAAGCCACCTCCCGATGAGATCGACGGTTGGCGCACACACGCTTGGATCCTAGTGCTGCCACCCAACATGGGGGTCGAAGAGCCATTCTTCATCGAGCCAAGCGAGGGTAATAGATACCCGTTGGATGCTGAGCAGTACCAGTTCATTGACAGTGTCTATAATAATGAAAACTATTATGTAAGTCTAATAAGTTTCTTTTGTACAGATAGCGCCATCCACGAAGACGCGCCCCACTCTCCTTCCTAATCGCTTACAGTACAAGTGTGCAACATTCCGCTAGTGTTTTATTTTTGTCGATACACAGTAATTACTTATTAGTGGGCAATTAGTGTGTATCAAAAAACTAAAACACTAACGGCATTAACTAGCGATAACCACTAACGATTAGTAAGAAGAGTGGAGCGCGTCTTCGTGGATGGCACTATCTATAGAACTTACATGAGTAATTAATTCATGTCGTGTAACAAATAGGTAACTGTTTAAAAAATAACACTTTTTTCGCGTAGTAGGTAAAACACGACATGCCCATCTTGCTACGGCATAGCCCCGTGCTGCGATCGCATGGCCACAATGCTGTCAGAGTAGCTCAGAAAGCTTACATTGTCGAATCTCTCTCCTCCACATTCATTATGCGCATAGCCAAAGTGTGGAACTCTCTGCCAGCGTCTGTGTCCCCTTTCACATTTGACCCGTCTGCCTTCAAAGCAAAAGCAAACAGGCATATATTGGGCACACTCGTTTCATCGTTGACCTCATCCATTGCTTTCCTTTAGACGTGATCGAAGTCAACAGCAGAACCATTCAGCAATAAAAAATAAAAAACCTGTAAAAGGCGCCTTCTACTTATTCTTCATACTAAACT
Organism: Amphipoea lucens; assembly: GCA_947508005.1. Lineage (NCBI taxonomy): Eukaryota > Metazoa > Arthropoda > Insecta > Lepidoptera > Noctuidae > Amphipoea > Amphipoea lucens. The sequence continues at coordinate 5,351,056 of OX382373.1, read as the reverse complement.
CAAACATAACCATCACTTGCGGTGCCCTGTCAGTTCACCAAAAATTAATTCACAAATTTTTACTTGACAAACAACGATTAGCAAAAACATGATTTGTCATTTCATCATTATACAAAAACAAGTTTGCCAAATAATTCACTTTACAAAATAATCACTAGATAAACTTTTGTTTAATAACGTGTTATTTAACAAGCAATTCATTTTTTATTCATTTTATCTCATAAAACAACGTTTGGAATAAAAACGTTTTACATATTGACTTATCATTACTTACCTACCTACGCAATTTCCTAAAAATGAAACTCTTTCTTACATCGACTTGCGCTAATAGAAAAAAAGAGATTATTTTTAGTGGGCTATCCGGAACCGAACTAGTTAGATTAGGTTAATTATTAAAAAAAAAATTGTTAGGTTAGGTTAGGTTAAAACTGTGACCCCTACGCACGAGCCGAGCGAGCGAAGCGAGCGGTGCCGCGGTAGCGGCCGGCGAGTGCCAGAAACGACTAGATTATATAGAAAAAAATTACTTTTGCACAAAATATGAGTGCCAGAAACGACTTGCGCTAATAGAAGAAAAAAAGAGATGATTTTTAGTAGGCTACCCGGAACCGAACTAAAATGGTTCGGTTAGGTTAGGTTAAAACTGTGACCCCCTACGCACGAGCCGAGCGAGCGAAGCGAGCGGTGCCGCGGCAGCGGCCGGCGAGTGCCAGAAACGACTAGATTATATAGAAAAAAATACTTGCCTGAAAATTATTTGACCCAAATGGAGAATACCGTCATGATCACTTTGTGACTGGTTTAGAAAATCTTTACATAGTATAAAACAGTCTCTCCCGATGTCTGTAAGCTTAGACATTTTAAACTACGCAACGGATTTTAATGCAGTTTTTAATGCAGTCGCTAGTGTATTACAAAATTATATTTTGTATAAACGTTATTTTTCCAAAAGAATCTAAATATGAAATGAAAAATGTATAAATGATTAAATATCATCCGTAACATTTGTAAAGGGAAGCATTTGCCAAATAAATTTTTGTAAAGTGAGTGTTTATAAAATAAAACATTTGCGGAATGAGTTGTTTGTGAAATAAATAGTATACGAAACGTTGGTTGTAAACTAAAAATTTGTCAATGGAGTTTTGGTGAAACATTAGTGAACCCATCACTTGCTCTTGTTTGTTTAATTCCTTATTTTTTATTTTACTATCGGTGATACTTTTGAACTAAGGGCTCCAACACATGTACACGATACGACGTCGCGTCGTGCTACGACGCGGCATCGTTTTAAAAAAGTTACTACAATCATATACCATCATATTCGTCGTAGCACGACGCGACGTTGTATCGTGTTTATGTGTTGGAGCCCTAACACATTATATACCTATCACAAAAACTCATCAAATTTTCATTCAAAAGGTGAACATCCAAAAAGAGAAAAAAAACGGTCTCGGTGACCTCAACTACGACCTGAGTGACCTGAACTGCTGGGAGCACCTTTTAGCTGGAGAACCCTTCTACAGAAGACAGCAGGTGGGCATCGATACTGCTGACAAGAAAACTGCTACGGACACTGAGAAACACCTCGATATGCCAACCAGCTGGGTGGAGAAGCTGGACATTAGTGCTGATGGTGGGTTGTAGACTTGTAGACGTACTTTACATTTTATGACGCGTAAAAGAGATTCTGATATTCTATTTACAAAATAAACAATTTCATTTCATTATCGCGCTGGTTATCCCCAAAGTATAACCAGCCATAAGCCACTTATGTTTAAGTACCAAGTAATAGAGATCGCGGCCTATTGCCATTAAAAAGGCACAAATACAGACCGGACTGTTACTGAGAATTTCCTCTGGATTGCACCCACGCTCAACAGTCCTGGTTGCGAACGAAACAGTCGTAACATAATCAGACTATAATGTTCCTACTGCTAGGATACAGGCCTCCTCTCTTCGAGAGGGAGAGGCCTGTAATCTACCACGTGGGTCCAGTGCGGGTTAGTTGTCATGTCTTCGAATTTTTGTTTCTAGGAGATGCCGGTTTCCTCACGATGTTTTCCTTTACCGTTTTGAGAGCAATGGTGATAAAATTATTTACACAAAGTAAAGCGCCTGTCTGGGTCCCCACGACCGCCGACTCGTAGGTCGGGGCCGTTGCCACTAGGCCACCTCTGCTCGCTGTTGCAGTCGTAAATTTTTTCTTTTTTTCAGAATACGAACAACGTTACCCAGGGAAACACAAAGTGGTCCACTACAAGAGGGTACTCCTAGAGAAGTTCGCGCCGTACTCCCAAAATGATGGAATCGTCAAAAGGGTTAAAGTTTACCAAGACTACGCACTCACTGTGCTCTTGACCACGTAAGCTTCATCTATAGTGCGAAAGTGTGTCTGTCTGTCTGTTACCTCTTCACGCTTAAACCGTTCGCACTCTGACCAATTTAGATGAGGTATAGAAATAATTTGAGTCCCGGAAAAGGACATAGGATAGTTATTCTAAAAAATGATTTATTACAGCAAACAATCTTTATAATAAAATGATTTATTATGAAAACAAAAATAAAGACAAAAATATTATTTTTTGGGTATTATCTTTGAACCGATGTCACCCGATGTACGTTTCGTGCGTACTTCGGGTGACATCGGTTGCATGGTTGCGATTGGTCGATAGGCGATAAGGCGACGTAGGATGCAAGAGCGGGCGAAGGGCACCCCGAGGTTCGGTTTGGTTAAACCCTTTACAACAGCGCGCAGCGGGGCTCCGTCGACATTGGATGCAAGAGCCACATAAAAATTAAATATTTGGCTTATTTTATTTTGCGTAAAATATGTCATACCGGGTCATGGATTGAAATATTTAACTATATTAAAATTTGATAAAAGTACTAGTTGTAAGCAAGTTATTGTTTAAACGTTCACTTGCCAAACATTAGGTTTGCTTTATAATTTTTTGTGAAGAGTTTTTGCTAAGTAATGATTTGGCAAATTAAATTATGCGGAAATTTGTTTGGGAAGTGATAATTTGTCAATATCTTTTTGACGAAACAAGGGAGACCCCAAAATAACACGCACACATAATGAATTTCAGGTATGAATGGTACAAACAAAGAGCAGACAGGATGCTGACTGTGAAGATCGACCATGTAGCGCGAATGATTAGAGAAACATTTAGATCCGGCAGGAAGGACCATCTCTTGAGTAAGTCATTTTTTTGGGTTCCGTACCTCAAAAGGAAAAACGGAACCCTTATAAGTTCACTTCGTAGTCCGTCTGTCTGTCCGTCAATCAAGACCCTTTTTCTCAGGAAGGCTTGGAGTTATCAAATTGAAATTAACATCATATACTCAGGATTGCAATCCCTTGAAGCAGAGAAAAGATCAAACTTCTAAGTCAACTCAATCAAAAGATACGGGCGTTTATCTTTCGAAATCAAAACCTATAGGGTACTTTCCGTTGACCTAGAATCATGAAATTGGGCAAGAAGCAATGTCATGTAGCACAAGTAAAGGAAACATCCGAAAACCATAAATTTGTAGTTACATTACAAATAAAAAAATTAAAAACTATTTAGTTACTTACATACCTACTACGGAGCCCTCGGTGAGCAAGTCTCTCGAGGTTTTTGTTTTTTTGTCGATGTCGGTAACATGTCTTTTTCTTCCATGCTTATCTATTAATTTATAAATAAAAAATATTCATTTCGGTAGTCACCCCCTTTTTAACCATATCGTCGTTCGCACACTACATCCGTCGTTAATGTAATTCAAATAAAGTTCAAAATATTCATAAAGACTGTCACGCTGATGGTCATTCTACACTGTTCCGCATATTCTATCTGGAAAATCATACGCCAATGGACTATGGGCAAACTTCACCAATGAAACTGAACGCGATCAGCTCATATAAACTGTGTTGCAGAGCAGTGTCAATGTTTCATAACAATGATGTCACTGACAGCTCCTGATCGTGGTTTAAGCCATGTATTCACTGAGAAACAATTGCTTATAAACACTGTTTCAGAAACAAAATCACAAAACACATCAACAACAAACAAACAGATCATTTTGTTTCAGAAACACATAATTTTGTTTCGGTAAATACTAGTAATAGTGTTTATCGGCATGTTTCTGTGCTCCCCGCTCAGGATGGGGAGCAGCAAAACAAATCAGTTTCGCAACAGATGCATACGAGTGTGGACGCGTGTGAAAATTGTTTAATAAACATGGAGATAGTGTGGGACGATGAAAAAGTTTCTAAATTAATTAATTAGTTTTTGGTTTTGAAACAAATCGCATATCACGGGATTGCATTTTCGACATTTGCAGAAAATTTCTTAATGTTCCGTCAAATGTGCGTAAATCACTTATTACGTCTTCATATAGTTCCTAATCCACCATCTTTTTTCTCCTTTCTTTTGACTAGACATCGCCTGCAAATAAATGTACGCAGCACCCAACAACACTACCTCCTCAGGCGACATATTGTAAACAACTGATGATGTGGATGGCAGAGTTTCTGAAACAATGTTCCTGTAAACATCTGCGTAATGTTTCAGAAACTGTGTATCCGAAACATTGTTGTTCAGTGAATACATCTATAGTAACAATAGGAGTCCCACAGGGCTCAATTCTTGGTCCTTTCTTGTTTCTTATTTATATTAATGACTTGCCGTACCTCATAAAGGATAATCATTATATTTTATAGTGTTGTTTTCAGATGACACTTCAATTTTGTTTAAACTTAAACGTCAGCAGTTGGTTAATGACGATTTAAATAGCGCGATCTCGAAAGTAGTCCACTGGTTCAATGTTACTACTTCTAAACGAGAAAAACACCAAATGCATTAAGTTTACGCTATCTGGCAGGTGAAAACCAATGTGGTGATAAAGGGCGAAGAATTTAATTCTGAAGACAGCACAGTATTCTTGGGCATAACTTAGGATGCTAAGCTTCAGTGGGGTCCACATGTAGACAAATTGTCAAAAAAGCTAAGTTCCGCAGCATACGTTGTTAGAAAAATTCGTAATTTAACTTATAGTATAGAGACTGCACGTTTAGTGTACTTTAGCTATTTTCATAGTGTAATATCATACGGTATTCTATTGTGGGGAAATGCCGCCGATATTCAGACTATCTTTGTTTTGCAGAAGCGAGCTTTTCGATCAATTTATAAATTAAGTCCGAGACACTCTCTCAGAGACTAATGCAATGACTGTGCCTTCATTTATCTCTTTTATATGCCCATAAAAATATAAAATTGTTTAAAAAATACAGTGATATCCATAATTATACTAGGAACAAACACAAATTTGTTGTACAGACGCCAGCACATCAACCTAGTACAATCTGTCAAATTTCTTTAATACAATTACATTTACATGGCTATGAGCTGTTTCGTTTCCCCCACAAGGTGGACCGACGACCTTGTGAAGGCCGCAGGAACTCGTCGGATGCGAGAAGCACAAAACCGGTGGAAGTGGAGGTGCTTGGGGGAGGCCTATGTCCAGCAGTGGACGTCTTTCGGCTGAATTATGAGCTGATTCGTTTCTGTAGGTACACACGTACATGCCTCAGGATACCTCACTACGATACATCGCGGGCTGCTTGAGGGTTTTCCTCTATGCCTGGCATGTGCGTGCGTGTCTATTAGCATGCATTTGTTTTACGTGGAGGTGACATCGAGGTAGCGAGCGAAACCGCGACCGCGAGGTATCGCAGTGATGCATATTCGGCATGTAACTACCATAAGTTTAGAACACCATCCGTCCATCCGTCTGAGCTCTTCAAACTTTTCATTCGATTAACTGTCACATCACATTCCTTGTGCTGAATGAAATGCTTTCTTAATCATTCACTCTAACGTTTATCGTATTTCGTCTCCAGAACACGAATACTCCATGGACGCACCGGCAGTCACAGTTGAAGGCGACCGCATCTTGGAGTTTAACTACTACCCTCGTCTTGACCAACTTACCAAGCTTGTCTGTAGTCCTATAATCTTCGAAGAATATTACACTGATCGGATCGATAGGTGAGTTTGAATTTTTGGTACTAGCTACTAACTACTTAGGAGCAGTGGTGGCCAAGTGGTAACAGCCGCGAATTATGAGTTGTAGGTCGTAGGTTCGAACCCAGAAAGGCGATTTACTTTGTGTGAATTATTTCATCAGCACTGCTCTCAAAACGGTGAAGGAAAAGATCGTGAGGAAACCGGCATGTCCTAGAACCAAAAACTCGAAGACATGTGACGTCTACCAACCCGCACTGGGCCCGCGTGGTGGATTACGGCCCACTCCCACTCACAGAGAGGAGGACTGTGTCCCAGCAATGGGAACATTATAAGCTGATTATGCTTGCTTATGCTACTATTTACTTCCCGCGGTTTCATCTAAGGGGAAGTACATCATGTATTCCGACAAAAAAATATTACACATAACAAAAAAACACATAACAATGTATGCGCTTATATTCCCCGAAGGGGTGTACCTATGTACAGAACTACACTTATATTACTAGAACTAAATTTATATATTTATTAGTCGAAACCATAGATATATGAAAGAAAAAAGATATTTGAAAAAAACAAAAATAACGTAGTAAAAGCAAGAAATATTTTACGATTTGTTGTTTTTCATGATTTTAAAGACAAATACAGTAAAATACTTTTACTTACATATTATTGTGGTAAGTGATTCCATAAAATACGAAGTTTTTATTTTGACTTCCATTTTTACAGAAAACCACTGAACAACTCGGCATTTTTATATTTTATCACGATCACGGTCGAAAGCGCACTAGTTCGTGGAGACGGCCATTTGCCTAGTACAGGCCCATGTTGCTCATGACGCATGGACACAGACACGCCCCCTTACCACTTCTCTTGTTTTTTTACGTTTCTATGGTCGAAACTTACAAAAAATAATATAACAATCCTTTGATAACCAAAACCGCTGACATCGTAATCCTCCGTTTAATCAAAATACTATTTCAGACTGGAATCCCGAAAAATACTCTACACACCAGGCACAAAAGCAGAACCAAAGCGCCAAGTGAAAGACATTACGGAGACATACAGCCGCAATTTCGACATACCTGCCAAGAAAGACATCTGGAAGAAGATCTTCCACATCCAGGACAATACTATAGACCTCCTGTACCACTATGCTTACAACTTCGTCACCAATAACACCAGGAATTTCATCAAACCTAACTTGGCAGAAACTGGAGGGAAGATTCTGTTCTATCCGGAAAAGACCTCGGGATATATTGTATGTATACGTGTTTCCCTACCTTCTGACCGCCCGACTTCATATCAGTGGTAGTGCCCCCAGCGCCCGAAAAAAAAATATCTGATAAAATATAGCGTAATTAAATAAAAAAGCAGATTAAACGAGCTGTGGTATTTGGTCGAAAATATACGACCCGGGTGAAATGGACACGAAACTATTTGTCGGATTAATTTAATTAATTAATTTATTTGCTCTCATGTACATCACACATTTTACAGAATAATTGCTGTCGGTTTTTGTACATGAACCCTGTCAATGCGCTGCAAAATAATGTTTTTTGACAAAATAGATTTTGATTTTTGACAAAATAGATTGCTGTTGTAATTCAAATTTTCTATCTAAAAGTTGACTATTTTTTTCTAATGTAATCGGCTCTGGCTGTAATATGATGGGTGATATGATTGCAGCAGTGTCTATATTTGTTGGTGGTGTGTCATACTTTCCTGTATCTCCCAGTATACTTTGGTCATCTTGTATTTGGTCGCCAAAGGATATTATTGTGTCGTCAAGTTTCGGTGGAGATTGTCTCCTAACAGGCGTGTCGTCATTTCTAACCTGCTTCGTAGTAGTTTTGCACGAGGGGCAGCGCCATAGTTTAAGTCATTTACTTTAATTTTCTACATAATTCTATGACGTCATGTTGATGCATCGGTAGTGATAAAGTTCTTGACAAGTATTACCTACATCTTAGCAATTCTCCGCAAGCTATTGGATGTTTACATCCAGCACAATTCATTTTGTGGGTATAATTCAAAAAGCTTGCGTGCCGTGACCACGTGACAGTTAAGTTTGCTTGGCGACTCACCTCAACGAGCTCTGCGCGAGTTGTCGTAGGTCAGGGACACAGTTCGTTATGTTAGTTGTTAAATTTTTTTCACTTACAACTTTTTGTTGGTTCGATGTACCAGTTTGCACCCTTCACCGCCAGTTAGGTCACTGAAGTGTTTGCACTTTGATATATAGAACAACAGTTATCAGTAACTTTGAACTTACCTACTTTTTTCATTAAAAATTTAGGAGCATATCGTAACACGTCTTCGTAACTCAACAGCACGTTCCGTAAGCGGCTAAAAGGTTAAACATATAGCCGTAACATGTACCCTTATTAATTGTATAAACGTACAGTCCTTTCAGTTATTTTACCTCTGATAGCTGCAACCCAACAGCAACCTTATTACAACAACAATAAAGATGTGTTTTGACAGACTTAACCAGGATTCAAATTTTCATGGTTGATTTTGGAAAGTGCGTAAAATGAATGTACCTATTGGTCAAAAGTGCATACACTCAACACTACTCACTAACCACGATTTCCTACTCACTAGGCCACCACTGCTCAATGCTGCAGCTGAGCATTTGTGGCGAATTTCATCACCGCGCTCTTAAAACGGTAAAGGAAAACATGCCGGTTTCGTATATATTAGAACCGATTAGAACCAAAAATTCGAACACATGTGATATCTACCAACCCGCACTGTGCCCGCGTGGTGGATTACGTTCCACTCCCTCTCACTGAGAGGAGGCCTGTGTCCCAGCAGTAGGAACAATATAGACTGATTATGCTGTGCTTACGCACGATTTTCTACGGGAAAAAAAAAATCAAGTCAAACAGATAATAGCCGCCACATACCACGTTTATTCAAACCCTGTTAACAGCAGTGCCCTTAAACTTGTTCCACATTCCTCAGGCAGACCCAACAGCCGAGCGCCCCCGTCCCTTAGACGTGTACTACGCACTGTGCGCGAGCATAGACCAGGAGTACAAAACCTGCAAACACAACAGAGACCGGGAGACGGACATCAACAGCTACCTGCGCCAGCGGTACCACGAGCTGAAGGAGCCGGAGTTAGAGGTCGCGCTCTATGATACTGAGAGGAACGAGGAGGCTAAGAAAGGATGGCGTGATCAGGTAAGGATGGATATAAGGACAGACGATAGGATATTGCAATTACAGGGAGGCTGGAATGCGCAACCTGTTACCGTGGATTCAGTAGATAAGTACAAGATTCTGAACGGCCTGCGTTGAAATTTTTCGACAGATATTAAAAAATAGATAATAATTAGCTGTTCCTTAGATTTGACCCCATAGGTATTGCGTTTTTCTAAGAAATAGCAGTTTTTTTTTTTAATGCCGGCGAAAAATGTCTACGCTAGGCTCTAGAATTACCGTCAAACGGGGTGAATAGGGATGAAGGGGTGAATCGGGACGAAACTTTAATATGGATTTTAACGTTAAAATAATATAGGTAGTTGTTTGTCATTAATAATAAGTAAACACATTAGAGTCCTTTTTGGCAAAAAACGATAATCAACTATATTGGCATTAAACAAATTATGTTTCGGCCCGATTCGCCCCTGCATCCTTAACATAATCAGCCTATAATGTTCCCACTGCTGGGACATAGGCCTCCTCTCGGGGAGAGGGAGTGGGCCGTAATCCACCACGTGGGCCCAGTGCGGGTTGGCAGATGTCACATATCTCAACAAAGTAAATCGCCTGTCTGGGTTCGAACCTACGACCTACAACTCGTAAGTCGCGGCCGTTACCACTTGGCCACAACTGCTCCCCTGCATCCTTATTCACCCCGTTTAACGGTATATGCTGAATTCATGGTTACAGTTTGTGCGTCAATATCCCTGCCACACTGTATGTATTTCAAAATGATGTCACAATGTTATCTATCGACCGCAGTCAAATTGCACTCCGAACAGCAGTGTAACAGGTCTAAAACCTTTAACAAATTCGCCAGGAACTCAAAAAGGCTGAAGTAACAGAGCGAGAGAAGGAAGCTGAGATAGATCCTCTGGCCCCATACCTCGCTCGTATGTTCGGCTCGGGCCATGGGACAGGTTCACAGATCTCTGTGAGGGAAGCAACTCTTGTCAGGGAACAGTGCATCAATGACTTTAAGGCCAAGCAGTTGGCAAGACAGCACCTCGTGCAGGAGAGGTTTGATACGGTATTGTATGACATGAGAATGTTTAGGTATTATTATAAGTCTTCTCTTTTAAAGTTACGCCAAATTAGACCATAACATAACCTCATGAGAGTGCATACGCTGTAAGGCGAATCACACGAGACGGGGCGGGGGAAACGGAGACAAATTCTCCGCGCGGAGGCGCGTTTTCATTGAATTTGTATGTAAAAAATTACGCGTGGGGGCGCAGGTGTCCCACGCACCGCAACGTAGTGCGTGTGCGGCTGGATTTAACTAATTTTGTATATATAAAACGTTTATTTTCGCTACATAAGTTATGAACTTAATGCTAGAGTTTGACAGTAGTGCACGAACAAGGAGCTAACTGTGTAAGTGACTGGAACCTGAGATAGGTTTATATAAAAACCTGTATTACAAGTCACCAAGGCCCTCCTGCGGCTAGATGCCTGTTTTTTGGATACACGACATAAAACAATGCAGGATACTTAAGGAACCATAAATTAAAAACACAATAATATAAAATTTTGTAACAAATATAAAAATAACAATAAAAAATGCTAAAAAATTTATGGAATACCAGAGTCTGTGGGAGTGAGTAACCGGAGAAAGTTTATGAAAAGATGTAAGAGTGTATGTGAGTGGTTGTTTGTAGGTCTATGCACGAAAAATAGTCACCATTTTTAATTCGAGCTTCAGTGACTCAGAAAGGGTTTATTTCCGGTTTACGTGTAAAATATGTATGTTTGTTTTTATCATCATAATCAGCCTATAATGTTCCCACTCCTGGGACACAGTCCACTCCGTGAGAGGGAGTGGGCCATAATCCACTACGTGGGCCCAGTGCAAGTTACTGGATGCCAAATGACTTCGATTTTTTGGGTTCTAAGACATGCCAGTTTCCTGCCAGAGATCTGTAGCCTCATGGTTAATTTGGCACCTTTTTTTTCAGCTTAACTCCGAATACAAGAATAAGAGGCTCTGGTACTTAGCCAACCAGTTCATTCTCACACCGGAGAAGGAGGCTGCTTATTTCACAGCAAGGTATGTAGCTACTTGATCTTTACTTCTTACATTGCTAGGGCCAAAAAAATTAGGTGACCATCGTCTTTCTGCTCTGATATCAATTTTCCTTTTTTCACACAACTCCTCTACTGTCAATTCTACTCCGATTAATAAGGACATTGAGTGACCCAGAACTCCTTTTATTGAAGTACCTAATACTCCCTGTTAAATTTCCTGTCAAATATTCTGTCTAGCAATTGATTGGCTGTTTTTATTTCTGTCATCCAACCAATCGGCTGTACAGTCCCTTCAGTTATTTTACCTCTGACAGCAGCAACCTTATTGTAACGAGAATAAAGATCACAACTATTTTGACAGACTTGTCAATGGCAGCAGCCCGACAGCAACCTTATTAGAATGAGAATAAAGATAACTGTTATTTGGACAGTCATGCAAAATCATAAGTAAAATAACTGTGAAAGGACTGTAGTCGCTCATCGGCAACAGCACCAACTTATGAATTGTAAGCGGATTATTAGTACAGACGCCAGCACATCAAGCTACTACAATCTGTCAAATTTCTTTAATAGATTTTCAACTTTATCGCTAAAGCATAAGGTTCAAAGTTGATTGGGTTTTGACAGTTTCGGGTAGCTTGATGTGCTGGCGTCTGCACAAACCATAGAGCACGGAATGGCCCCTCCGGCAGTGTCTAGAAACGGCAGTATTCGTGGCGCCAAAAGTGCATTGAGCGGCTCACCTTCTGTCGCGGACGCCATTACGCTTTTTATACGCCATTTGTGTCGTAGTGCGGAAAAACGGTGAAACGCTTGGTTTTTGGAAAAAGTGTTGAAAATGCCGCCTCTAGCACCCACCGCCGAGGCGTCTCAATGCTCTAAGGTGCAAACCCTGTCAGACCTGGAACCGCGAGGGTCGCCTGCGAAATTAATGTTTTATACTTTTTTGCAATTTTTAAAAATAAACAATTTTTCATTCTTCCAATTTGCAGGTCATTCAGTGTGAGGTTGTATAATTGAACAAAATACGATTCATCAATACAACCAATCATTAAAATCATCAATACCCATGATTTTAATTTTTTTTTTTTATGATAATAATTCTACAAGTATGTACTTGTTACGGTCGCGAATCATATTTTGTTCAACATACAGCCTGACACTGACCTGCAACTGCAAAAAACGTAAAATAATTTGAATTTCGCGGGATAGCCTGGCGCTCCCCCCTTAAAGTGTGATCACTTAAATAAGGAAACCATAATTCAATTCCCAGTGCTGAACTGTCCTTCAAAGTCCACGCTCTGGAGGTAAGACTGACGCGCCACCGGGATCTCTCTGGGCCTAGATTCAAGGTGCTCATGGATTACCTGGATAAACATCCGCTGCTCAAAGAGTACAACAGGGTGATACGGTACCAGAACGCGAGGAGGTTATAGAAGTAATAGAAGGTTTGAAGAAAGAGGAGGGGAGGAGAGTATGAGGGAGCAAACTTTGTCTCGGAAACTGATTGTAATCATCATTGTGGCGACATTATCGCCACTTAGGAACTATGGAAACCAACTGACGTCACACAGATCCTACATCGTGCAAGCACAGTTTACAGCGAAATCTGCTGGCACAACTCCCGTTGGTTGAAGTTCCTCTTCAAAGGTGTGAAAGAACTCCCCATGCTGTTTGTCCGTGCTTCCAAAATCATTGTCTTTTCTGTCTTCAAAACGGGTTTGTTAATAACAAACTAAGAAGATCCTGCGTGGACAGATCTTGTCCATGGGTTAACGACTAACGTAGTAGACATACATGCATTTGCATTGATCTCTTATTCATTATTGGATTTTGAAGACAAGCCTTTATAGTTATAGCCAAGCACTACATGTATATTCCCGCGCCACGCGCGGCGGGCGCGGGATTTAGAGACAAATTATTGAATTGCTATGTAAAAAATGTCGCGCGGGGTTGCGTTATCAGCGCCTCATCGTGTGACGCGTTGTAGTGTGATCCGCATAAGACGTGAGCTTATAATAGTTATTTTTTAGACATTTGTTTCTAGACAAATTATTTACATCCACGTTACGTTTTAAAATGGTAGCAAATAGTTTATTGTTATTATGTTGATCTAAATCGATTCTATATTGAAATTTATTTCGTTAAAAATAAAACTTGTTTCTTTGGTAATAAGATTTTTATTTACAATTTACAATAAAGTGTTTTATTCGAGACATATTACTTCAAAAAAAACTTAGTGAAGTAATACAATCAGACCCGTAGCTCTCAGTTTATGCTATTATTTGACTAAATGATGCTAATGCGCATCCTCATTTGATATTAATACCAGTAATTCATTTAACTAACGAGATTTCCGATGATTTTCACTTCAGCACCCTAATTGCGTAACACACTAACAATCACAATCTGAATCATTTTGACGGATGTTGCTAATCCATTGCTACATATCCTCTCGTCTGTGGCGTCCATTTTTCGCGAATCGCCACATCCGTGGCGGCCATATTGCGCCAATCGCCTCATGTGTCGCGGACTTCAGGGTGGTCGTGCGCGATATCGGCGCAGGCGAGTTTAGAAACGGCTAGTAACCATAGTTCGGTCGTTTGAGAGGCATGACAAGTGATGGTATGCCATCCTTATTCTTTCCCGTATACTTTGTGTTAGTTAGAGCAGCGTAGATACAGTACAGAATAAAATATCGGTAATTATTTACGTCATAGGCCGCGGTATAAACTCGTCGACTCCCTCACAGATGCGCCGTTTTTGGCATGAATCAACCCGTGATTCACTCACAGATGCGAGCTTTTTGACAGATATCAACCCGTAATACACTCACAGACGGTAGGATATGGGCATAAAATCTGTCTGCTCAACGGCGTAAATAACGCAATGAATGTTGTTGAACTGTCAAAATGACAGCCATTGCTAGTGTTAATTTGTTACGCAATTACACCGCAGATCAATTATACAGGGTAGTAATGTTTAGTATCAACTTTCGGCAGTGTTAACAGGTAAAATCCTATAACAAAAATCAAAATTAACTTCCATGAACTATCTACCTTTAATGAAATCACATATCGACACTGAACTGTTTCACCCTGTATATGCACATACTTAGTACTTTATCTATCATTCATTCACCAACCCGAAATTGGCCCACCTGGTAGATAAGAGAGGAGGCTTGAGGCCCAGTGTAATCGTTTTCGGCTGATTTTGCTTGCTTTTAGTGCTGCAGCGTCTGACATCACCCACAGTTTGGCAAGGAGTTGCCCATTCTTCCCTAATGTTTGGGCAGTATCCATGAAGGTCGTGGGTAGTTGAGGTCAGTGTTCCAGTCGCCAGCTCCTCCTAGCAAGTTTCCTCTGCCATCGTGTGTGGCGAGGGCCAAGCGGGACAGCTTGTTGGCTAGTCTGCGCTGCGGGGAATCCGGTCTGGACAGAGGGGGCAAGGATATGCTGCCTGAATCTGCAATGAAACATGCTGATATGAAGTTTTGACGTTTTAAACGACTTTTCCATTGTCAGAAACAGTTTAAAAGTTCTTAAATGCAAACATTTAGGGGCTATCGTTGTCCTCATTATGGTTATCAAAACGGAGTTAGTATTTTAAAGAAATTAGTCCATGAGGCCTTCGCTCAGCAGTGGGACATCATAGTCTAACTAAAAATACTGTTACGAGCTTGGGGTTCGTGACAATAAAAACTGCCGATTTAAAAACCAAAAATAGACACTTTAATTAAAAACACAAATTACAACTTAAACACACTGATTATAAATCACAATCGCACTACAGATCACTCTAGTCGCATTTGAAGATCGCTTCGAATGTTATCGCTTGTATCGCTTATCCAATACTGCTTCCGGCTCGCAGGCACACCGGCCTTATATAGGCATCGGATAGTTCCAGAACCTTCTACCGTACATCTAGAATGTTCGAGTAGATACCGATCCCGTCCGACCAGGCGTCGATAGTTCTGGAAAGTTCTAGCATCGAAGTTTCTAGAAGGGACCCGAATAATTATTAGTTCTGCTACTCGATACTAGATGGCGCTAGTAGTAGCTAATGTCGCCATCAAGTGTGGCGCGTAACAATACAAAAGCCCAACTCAAAAATGTTGATTGACGAGAATTATTAATATCTGCAATCCGTTAGAACACCATCTCTTTATCAATCTACGCATTACACGATCAGTTTTTCTTAAATGTAACAAAAACATCGGTCGGAACAAATTGACGCGAAATTAATACCTTTGTCTTCCTGACTAAACACACTATGCCGAAGGTACGCGACCGAAGTTCGGCATGATTACGTCTGCAATGCTATTTGAATTA
This sequence comes from Amphipoea lucens, assembly GCA_947508005.1. NCBI lineage: Eukaryota > Metazoa > Arthropoda > Insecta > Lepidoptera > Noctuidae > Amphipoea > Amphipoea lucens. Next base: position 5,335,476 of record OX382373.1, on the reverse strand, counting down.
CTGACGACACATTATGCCGAAATTACGTTGCGTTATAGCGATTCAAATACTTAGCATTGCAGGCGCGTAATCATGCCGAACTTCGGTCGCGTACCTTCGGCATAGTGTGTTTAGACACTTACGCGGTCTATTGTTTACACGCACCAGAATGATAGTCGTAATTAGCGTGGTCACTGGGAGTCTCCTGTCCAAGCCTCTTCCGGTATTCGCCAGCGAAGTGCTCGATCAGTGTGTCCATCATGATGGCTTGTTTTGAGAACACCTGAAAAACAATAACATATCAGATCAATTCTCGTAATTTTATTTTAAGAATGTTCACAGTGTGATCTCAGTTTCAATCTGTCAAAAATACCTCTAATTTCGCTACATTTATAACAATTGTTTGTCGCCGAGATGAGACTGCGACTAGATTTTGATCGTTTGAAATTATGAGAATTGGCCTTCAGGTAAGACAGCGACCACCATGTTGGCACCTGGTGGTGGTTTTTTTTTTAATTAAGTATTATTTTTATGGCCTGGATGCTGATAGTGGTATTATTTGGTATTTTCATAGAAAATGAACGGCGATTTGTACGACCTAAGTATCCCGTGCCGTTACACCACCTTTCTGGCTACTCACTACCAACTTTTTTACTATGGCTATTAATGTCTTTGCGTAAATTAAGCCAGAGTTTATTAAAAAGGAAGAGTGGTAGAGAATCGCTAATGTTAATTACTTTGCATACCCACTATTGTATAGAAGCGAGTTTTTTCTAACTGAACAGACAGCTGTGTTGCTGAGGAGTTTGTTGCGCCACTACTTCCCAGCGAAAGCACTAGGAAGCGGTAAAGGGCGGGCGTTTTGGGGGAGTGTCTTATGTAATTTTGACGTTCGAAAAGTGCTGATTCTCAGCCTAATTTGAATAAATGTCTTTTGTTTTTTATTTGATAAAACGGGAGAGAAAGGGGTGAGCAGTGGCGGATTTGCCAATAGGCTAAGTAGGCTTGAGCCTAGGGCGGCAGATTTTAGGGGCGGCAAATTTGGGGCTAACATTTTTATAAATGTCTTACTGAAATTAAAAAGATTAATATTTATATACCTACCATGTTTTTTTGGAAAGAATAAATAAAGTGAATACTCAAATTCAGGCATCTACCGTAGATTTTATCACAGTTATCGATCTTTACAAATATCTTTGCAAGTTTATCGTAGCTGATGAACGAGAACATATTTTTAAGTATTTTGAAGAAAAGGCGAAGCAGTATACAAAAGACATGGGACATTATTGTAAAGGTCGGTAGGGGCGGCAAAATTTGAATGGCCTACTGGCGGCAAATGTGTAAATCCGCCACTGGGGGTGAGTAAATTTAAAAAGCTGTTTGTACCTGCAGTATTTTAGAGACTCGTAGCCCATTCTCTACCACCATGAACTGTAAGAATAGACAGGGCAGGCAGTCTTCACTGTCGTCTGATGGTATCCCGAAGTCCCACGACAGCTCCTCGTAAAGAAGACCAAGTAGAACAGTCTGCAAAATTAAATAATAATGAACGTAATATAATTAACCGATGGTCATTTTATGTGTGGATCGCTAAGGGCTGAAGTTTCTTGAGAAGGGGTCCTTGTGTGACCCAGACTGCAGGCGCTTTACTTTGCGTAATTCACCACTGCTCTGAAAACGGTGAAGGAAAACATCATGAGGAAACCGGCACGTCCTTAGAACCAAGACATGTCACATCTACCAACCCGCACTGGGTCCGAGTAGTGGATTACACCCACTCCCTCTCACAGAGGGGAGGCCTGTGTCCCACTGGAATATTATAGGCTGATTATGTTATGCAGTTTTGAGAATAATTAATATGGTTAGCCATAAGACCCAAGAGGATGATGAGTACTTACACTTTCCGTGTCATCAATGACGTAGACTCCGTTAGAGTTGACAGCGACAAGCACCGGTATGTCCTCGTGGGTCAACAGGCTCGTTAGACTGCGCACCGGCTGCTCAATCTGGCCTTGGAAGAACGCCGCCCTGTATGTAAGTCATATTACTTCTTAGGTTTATGTTAGCCCCAGCTTTTAAGGTTGTTGTATTGTATTACAATTATGATTTTTTACCTCTAGCGGCAAACTATTGGGTATCGAAATATAAGGAAATAACAAACTATCCCAAACACTGTATATTTATAAAAATAAATCAGCTCAACATAACCACACTCGGTAGCCGTTACGGGTCTACCGCAATAAAAGGTGGAACCTTAAGAACTAATTTACCTTATTACTTATAATCTATTATTGCCAGCCAGCTAAAATTTCAGCAGTAAGAGCTATGGTCGTGGGGAGTTGGAGATAAACCCAGTAGTTTGCCGCTAGGGTTAAAAAATCATAATTGTAACAGTGGCGCCCAACGTGGGGCCCCACTGTTACAATTATTTATTTTTTAACCAGTGACTCTCATGGGAGTGACTAAGGTAAAAAATCATAATTGTAACAATTGGTTGCATCGGCCTGCTAAAGTTCTGATCACAGGGGCAATTTCCGTATTTCGACGAATGTTTGCATTCAAAAAAATATCAGTGTCAAAAATAACTCTAATTTCCCTAAACTTTTCATCAATTTCATCTCAGCGACTAGATTTTGAACGTATTTAATTATGGCCTTCTGAAATTTGATCACCGATACACAGATGAATTCGAGTATGTACTTTATTTAGACAGTGACTCTTACCCAGATACGGCAATATGTGTGAGATTGTTCAGCCACTGTAACGGTTTAAACTCTTAGATAGATCTAAGAGTTTAAACAATAGATTGTTTAAACACTCGCGTCGCATACCAACCTGAACGCGCCCCACATAAGCGACACTCGCTGTTGGAAAGCCCTTGGCTCTCACGACGGAAAGAGAGAGGAGACCTGAGTCCCAGCAGTGGGGACATTATAAACAAGTGTAGGTATGTACCCGTAGGTAGGCAGCGTCCTGGTGTGCGCGAGGTACTTGTGGCGCAGCTTGCGCGGCGGCGCGGCGGGCGGGCGCTGCGCCTGCTCCAGCAGCCGCGCCTCCGGGCTGCCCTTGCGGCCCGCCGGCAGCAGCGCGGCCCAGCGCCCCGAGCGCGCGTGTCGGGGCAGGTACTTGTCCTGCTGGGCCCTGCCGACGGTGTTACGAAGGTCACGGTGGAACATCTCCAAGAAGAAGCCGAGAAAAGTTATTATGTAGTATGGAAGACATCAATACCTATGGACTACAGACTTACAAAAAACTTGTAGGTAAATATTAAACTCTCAGGGATGGGCTATTTATTCGTGTGAAAGCCAAAGTCAAAGTTTTTATTTGTTAAAATAGATATAAAAATAGGTAGATGTTGTTTAATATAAAATAGGTACAGAGAACTCTATGTTTCGGCGCGGGCGTACAAAAAATAGGTAACCTATACAAAATTACAATCAAGTAACAGAATTATTTTTTTGTTACAAATAAAATAAATAACATTCGCTATCAACGTTAAAAAAAACGTTATAGATCCAAAAGACTATTTTCAATCCAGAAACTCAGGCTATTTCTGTTCTACATTTATGGCAGTGCCAAATAGAGCTTCCGCTGACCTGAAGAACCTTGCCGTATGTCGATGTGGGTCGTAAGGTCCTAACTGTATCCTAGCCTGCAGCCCTCCCAACATCACAGCTTGTGCGCTCTCGAGAGGATACCTCCCAGTCACCACGTTGTGACGAGCCTCTTCGTATAGCAGTTCCTGGATGCGGGAGTCCCTGGAAGAACATGTTCAATGACCCCTTACAACCGCTTCGTGAGATAAAAATACTATATACTTAGTAGTTTACAAAAACAAGAATCAAAATTAAAAATCATTCTTCAGCACTTCGCGAACTCTTAACTCAAACTTTCCTTACTTGATTCCTTCTTCTAGGTGCTTCGGAAAGAACACGTTTCTTTGTAGTCGCAACACAGGCTGGTCACGATTGAGTCTGGACTCCGAACCGTGGCCGTAGCGATGGACCAGCTTCTGCCAGTTCGCCCAGAACCTCCACGGGCAATGGTGAGGTTTAAGTTGGATTTCTGAAATGGAATAGTAGATTTTGTTAATGTTTCCGGATTATCCTGGGACTGAATAAGAAACTGGATGAGAGGAACTATATCAATCTATTTTAATTGCGAGATTTCGAGTAGAAAACTTTTGGTCTAGCAAAATCATGAACAAAACCGAAGGTGGAAAACTGTCCTGTACGAAATGATTATCTTTTGTCATGTTGTGATCACAAAATATCACAGAGGTCCTTAAAAAGATATCCAAAATTGTTTCTTAAATGATCTTCCGAACAATGAGGTTCATCTTCGATATATTTGCAATGTTGCTACCTATAACTCGTCTTACCTAACAACGGGCTGCACATCCACAACGCGAACACATTGACTGCCAAGCTCCGGGTACTAGGCTGCGAGAGCCCCAACTCCTCAGTCGCCAGCAACGCGTTTAGAAACCGCGCCGCTGTCACGTGAGAGGGCACTTCTTCGGAGCTCATCTCCATCATGACGGCTGTGCGGGACATCAGGTAGATGCAGGTCACGGGGTTCGAGGAGACCGTCGATGATGAAGCTGTGCTGCCTGACGAGCCTGGGTTTGAGAAACTATTTCTAGATATTTTTGGACATTAAACTGGATAGTCTTCGCTGAGATAGAGTAATTTCGGCTTTTTTGTCTTATTTTTAGCATGGCATGTAAGTCGTCATCATATATTGTTTATATATTTCAATAAAATTAATTATACAGGGTGAATTTTTCAAGTGGGCGTGGATGGCCAAATCCGAAACTATGAGGACTAGCGAAAAGTACTCAAAGGAGTCGCGGGCTCGATTTTGATGAAAACTAAAACGCATCATTGGATTTTTGAAAAATCAATATTTCTAGCCAGGAATCGCACCTGTTGATTTTGAAAAAAAAAAACATACACTGTATTATTACACCATTTGATAGTGTCACTAATAAGGATCAAATTCTGGGAAGTAATGACATACGGCAAACTAAAGGAAAGGGCTCATTTTTAACAAAATACTTTTTTATTTTTCTTATGTTACATACCTCATCATCATCTGCCTAGCCTTTTCCCAACTATGACGGGGTCGGCTTCCAGTCTAACCGGATGCAACTGAATACCAGTATTTTACATGGAGCGACTGCCTATCTGACCTCCATAACCAAGTTACTGGGTAATACGATACCCCTTCCCCTTGGTAAGACTGGTTGTCAGACCTTCGAGCTTCTGACTACCCGTAACGACTGTCAAAGATCCAGGAATGACAGCTGGGACCAACGGCTTAACGTGCTTTCCGAGGCATGGAGGGGTCTTGGTATGTAAAGATGGTTACCCATCCACAGACCAACCGCGGCAAGCGTAGCTTAACCTGATGGATTGACCTGTGCGGCTGTTATTATTTAGCCGGGCCCGGGTTATGTTACCTACCTACTAAACCTTAACTGATTAATTGTTCAAAATGATGACCATTGTTTTCAATACATAGCTGGATTCGACGTCTCAAGGATTGTACTGCATTCAGCATTACGATATTATTGATTCCATTAGAATATTTTCCAAAGATCATAATAGAAATTTGAATTTAGAACATAATGTTGTGAAGGTGACTACGCTGAAGGTGTGTTAATACTTAAAAATATTGAGCATCATTTTGAACAAGGTACGTAATATAGAAGGTATGAATAATTTAAAATAAGAACAAGTTTATTAAAATTCAACATTTTCCTTAAGTTTGCCGTATATAATTACTTCCCAGAATTTGATCCTCATTAGCGACACTATCGAACTGTGTAATAATACAGTGTGTGTTTTTTTTTTCCAAATCAACAGGTTCGATTCCTGGCTAGAAATATTGATTTTTCAAAAATCCAATGATGCAGTTTTAGTTTTCATCAAAATCGAGCCCGCGACTCCTTTGAGTACTTTTCGCTATTCCTCATAGTTTAAAATTTAGCCATCCACGCCCACTTGGAAAATTCAACCTGTATATTTTTGCTGAATCGATCGGAATGCCTTATTGCGTTATTTACGTTGTTGAGCTGAAGTATTACCTATGAAGCAATGAATTAGGAATTTCCTTCAAACACTTGGATTTTTAATGAAAGTGTGGTACTTACGCAATAAGGATGCAGGACTATTGGTGCCAATAGAAAAAAAAAAGTATCCAGTAGACCTTACAAAGTTTCTGATGGCTCAACAACAGCAAAGAATGAAGATGACGAAGTAATCAAACCTGGCAAAGGTGGTGATATAGCACTTGAGGAGCTGCCCCCACTGGTGATGGGTTCCGTGGTGCTGAACGAACCCGCTGCGATACTGCTGGACCCCGTCTGGTTGGAACAGCTGCTGAGATTCGAGCCTGCAAGGCGTACTGCGTTTGAAAACAGCACAAGCGATTATGTTACATAAAAAAATTGTTTTGAGATGAACCTCCTTTTTCCCTCCATCGGATTACTACAATCAGAAGTGACACAGGCCTCTCTGTGTAGAAAGAGAATGGCTACCTCTATGTGTTTCTTCTTATCTACTAATACTAACAATAAAGCTGAAGAGTTTGTTTGTTTTAACGGGCTAATCTCTGGAACTATCAGTCGGATTTGAAAAATTATTTTTGCATTTGAATTGATAGTCCAAATCTTGAGGAAGGCTATGGCATCACGCTAAGACTCTTAGGAGCCGATGAAAAGGAAAAAAAGTCAGAAAGAACGCTAAGCGAAAACAAAGTAATAGCGGCAGGCGATACGATGCGACGGGATGGGTTGGAGGAACAAGAAATGTCACGAGGACGATGTCGTGGGCTGAAGCTAAAATAAATTCAAAAAAAAAAAGAGATAAAGGAATTTTGAGCCCTTTGCATGCAACGGCGGGTTTCGACTTTCAACAAAGATGTTGTCTATTGGTACGGCTTTGGAGACAGTTTAAGGATCCTTAAGAACTTTAAGGAACTTCCTACTTGGTAGAAAACACAAATAAATCCTATGAGAGTACGTCTACAAGTCCAGCACTTTGAACCAATAGGTACCTGTAAATATGTTTTTTTTTTTATTGTTTATTAAGTAATCAAAAACAATTTACAAGCATTTGTTGAACCTTTAAATATACCACACAAACCATTGCGGCTGTGTGGTATTTACCTACTCGTATGCATAGCTACTAAAAGAGGAGAACCTTCGAGTTGCTCGTGCTTACCCATAACACTCTTCTCCAGTGAGTCCGAGCTGTTGCTCTCCTTAGAATCTGGCTGCAAAGGTTTGTGCGGGTCATGTTTGTCCCAGTCACTGTGCCGGCCTAGAGGACTGTACGATAAGTGCGGCAATCTTTGTGAGACGGAGTACAAGTGGGCGTTCACCTCAGCTTGCAGCTTCTGACTTTGAACACTGTAGTATTCTTCGCGAGACCTAAATTCACTGTGAACAATAAAGTGTTGTTTTAAGTAAAACATAAATTAAATGTGCTGTTTATTTCCCTGGTTCAGTGTAAGAATTCTTGCCTTGAGCTAATGTTTTTTTATCCTCTCTTATTTTAATAATACGTTTACAATATAAGTTTTAACACTTACTTGTACTGATATTCAGCTTGCATAGGATACCCACGCCTAGAATAATCCACAGGGATTATTGTGATATAATTTCCACTATTTTGCACATTCGGATTTTCTCCGTACGCCCCCATATCAGATTGATGTTCCATTTAGCTAAACGACTACTAATATTTATTTACTGAAAAACCATTTTCCTAAACAATGACTTCCGGCAGGACAGGATATCGATCGCCGTCCTTCGCGCCCTTCTATTGTGTTGCCATAGTGAATATAAAACGTATAAAACAAAACTGTTTTTTTTATGTAGATTATGTAGATAGACAGTAATCTGAATAGTTAAAATTATCACAATTTATTCACATGTTTCTTATAAAGTTATAATAAATCCAATAAATCAAGATTAATAAAATTACGGTCATCAAAATAAAACGTTAAATCCGCCATCGTTTCCATTCATTCAATTTTCTGTCATTTGAATCAATATTTCGGGTGCATTCCGAGTTAGGACTGTAATCGATATTTTCGATTTGAGCGTGCTTAAACCCGTACCGAATTAGGTTTAAGCACGCTCAAATCGATAATATCGATTACAGTCGTAACTCGGAACGCGGCATTCGATTCGATGTTGTATTGTATGACAGTGACAGTTACAGCTGTGCACATACGTGTTTATTTTGATAAAAAAAATTAATTAGTTTCTCCTGTTTCATAGGTCCAATACCATTATTTGCCAACACGCAACATTTGTTTAGCTGTATTAGTATACGCAATACATGTTTTCATCAGTAAACAAAACTTACACGCTAAAAACCTGAGCAACAAACTAGTGTTCGGTGGTAGTGATCATAACTTTGGGTCAGTGGGTCGTCTTGTCCTACCTGAGGTAAATATGGGTAAATACATGAAATTTAAATAACTTGCACACATTGTCGTATCATCTATTCGTAATCAATTACCTATTCAATCGTTCTTCCCTTATCTGTAGGTAAAAATCAAGAGCTAGATAACGCAGTGCGGATGGAGGCGAAACTAAAGGAATACCGGGCAATACGACGCCGTCAATGGCTTAAAGACAACGTTACGGAGAAGTACGAGAAGTCCAAGGCGACATTAGTTAACTTATTTGTTCCAAAAATAATAAAAGACATGGCTAGAGTACATGATGATGAAGCCCCGCTGGTAAGTTGTTCCCCTTGTATCTCTGTTCGCTAAAATTTAGAATGTTAGTTTAAAAACCTTGAACATTCGTAAATAATAAAAATGATATTACTTGATGCTCATTTATTTGTTGCATTCCAATTTGCGGAATAATTGATGCAAATCATTAGTTTTAACATCATGTTGCATTATAAAAGTGAAATGTTAATGTCTTAATAAAGGTAAAAATAAAAAATAATTCAAATTCAAGGTGCAGACGCTTGTGCAATATAATATGACTTGCCTGCGTTTCTTTTCCAAGATTCAGAAGTAACTCCTCAAAAGCTTTGATTATCTTCACACTTCTAAGACAATCTTTACTACCTTAAATGTTAAACTAGAAATTCTTTATCATTAAGTAAACTATATTCATCATCATCAAAAACTGTTAAACGTCAATTTTAAGGTATCTGGTGATGGAAAAGTCAGCCCTAAGTGAAAAACAAATTAATATTTATTTAGTGTGTGTAGTTAAATTTGTCAGCGATGTTATAGCAGGTCCTTTGAGTCACATTGTGAACGCTAGTATTGCCTCTGGTATATTCCCTGATAGCCTGAAAACAGTTGTAATCAAACCCCTACATAAAAATAATAACAAAGAGGATATATCCAACTATAGGCCAATAGCATTGATCCCAATATTGTCCAAGGTGTTTGAAAAGGTAATATACGAAGCACTGGATAAATACCTGACTAAATATAATATACTGAGCAATGAACAAATGGGATTTAGGAAAAACAAAAATATTAATATGGCAATATATAATCTACTAACTAATATTATGACAAATATTGACAAGAAAGTTCCTGTATGTGCTATATTTACGGATATGACTAAGGCGTTTGATTACGTAAGTCACGACGTCCTTTTAAAAAAACTTTACTCCTACGGCATAAGGGGGAATGTCCTGGAGCTAATTACCTCTTACCTTAGTGGCCGAAAACAATACACAGAGATATCTAGAGTATGTTCTAAGACCAAACACGAGATGAAATATACATCAGACAGTAGAGAAGTCAAATGTGGCGTACCACAGGGTAGCGTTCTGGGGCCACCTTTGTTTCTGCTATATATTAACGATTTGCCGCGGCATACGCAACATCCTATGGTTTTATTTGGCGATGATAGTACGGTCATAATAAAATGTAATGATATAGTAGATTATGAAGATGAGATTAATATAACATTAAAAGGTATTATTAACTGGCTTGACAATAATAACTTAGTTATTAATCTTAAAAAAACAAAAGTAATGCACTTTTACCAACGGACATCACCGCCTAACGTAGTGGTTGGTTATAATGGTCAAAATGTGGACTCAACAGATGTTGCAAAATTCCTAGGTATCTTAGTTGACAGCAGTCTCACTTGGAAACCTCATGCTGAAGACGTTTGTAATAAATTGAGCAAGTCAGCTTATGTGCTGTATAACCTGTCGCATAAAGTAAGCAATGATATACTCCTGACTGCTTACCATGGACTTGTTGCGCCAATATTAAGGTTCGGTGTAATATTTTGGGGCAATTGTAGTGATAGGGAACAGATTTTTAAAGCCCAAAAACGTTGCATAAGATCTATGTCAAACTTGAAAACTACGGACTCCTGTGAGCCTGTGTTTAAGTCGCTGAGAATACTGACCTTCCCGTCATTGTATATTTTAGAAGTGGCAATTTTTGTTAAAATGAACTTAAATTTATTTCCATCACTAGCCGATATTAGAACGCGTTCGGGCACTATGAGAACACAATATAAAAATTTATTAGATACAGGCAATTACAAAACAGCATTACTTAGGAAAAATATTATGTCAATGGGCCCTATAATATACAATAAAATCCCGCACAATTTTAAAGAACACCCTATACGAATATTTAAATCTAAGCTGACTGCATTATTATTAGAAAAATGTTATTATTGTATAAAAGACTTTTTAAATGATAAAAATATATAACAATTAAAAAAATTATATGACATGTACGAGAATTTATATTATATCAGAATGACTTAATTTTATTTTTTGACATTTATGACATTATGCATGATTTTCAAACATCTTTGGTTTTTTATTTTATTTTGAAATGTAAATTCTTAATATTGAGCTAGATGCACACCATATTTGTACGCCTCCGGGCATAACATAGCGTTCTGTACACCAAACTCAAGATCTGTATTTTTTTTTTTACCTGTGTTAACAAATAAAAGTGATTTGATTTGATTTGATTTTATTTTAAAATTAATTACAATTACTTATAACATCTTCAGAGACTCATCCAAGGCGATGTTATAAGTCACAATGTACACAAAACAAAAAATGACCCATAGGCAAAATAACAAATAATTACTAATATAACAATTATAGTTAGCTAAAATAGCACAAAAAAATAAATATCGTTTTTTAAATTTGTTTGCATCTAATGGCTGCGTCAGCGATTGGTATCCGCATTGCTAAATTATTTATTGTGAATCCTAAATTGAATATATTTCTCCTATTACAGTTAGAAAACGAAGAACAAGAACCCAAGCAACCAATGAAACATCCAATCCAACCAATTGAAGCATTCGACATGGACGGTATAGATGTAGTCTCAGAAACGAGCGAAGTGGAATCATTTGATGAAAACGAAGTACCATGTAGGTTCTGCATCTTCAGATGGGTATTACTCATTGCAGTATGGATGGTATTTTGGGGAATCTTCTTGTATCTACAATTTGGTGCTGTATACTTCGTAATATCAATCTTAATAGGCATTTATCTGAACACTCGCACTGGACCGAGGAAGGCGGGAGAAGTTTCAGCTTACAGTGTGTTTAACAGAAACTGTGTTAGTATTGATGGAACATTAAAACCAGAGCAGTTTGAGAGGGAGATACGATATGGTGTGGGCACTGTTAGAAATTTTTAAGGATCTTGTATTGCAAGTCATTTAAACTACGAGAATACCTGAATGTGTACTGTTGCCAATTTTATTATATTATTTTGATCTATGCTACTTTATGGATCTCAATAAAAAGTTTATTTTTTCGACATGTGGGATGTTGACTCAGCAATCATTGTGCCGATAGTCGTTACAGCCAATGGTTGATAGCCAAGAGCCTCAACCAACACCTGAGGAGGCTCTTGTTGGGCAGCTGGATCAAGGGCTTGATTCAGAAAGCAGTTCTTCTGGACACAGCTCGCATTGTCAAGCGGTTCCTCTCTCTGGAGCCCTGACCGCCGTTAGCTTGGACCCCGTTCCTGATACTGGTGGGCTACTATTTATGTATTTTGGTGTTACCAGTAATCAAAATGTATGTAAAGTTTTTCTTGTTGGTCCCATTGTATGTATGTGCATTTAACAAATATTTTACTAAAGTAACCAATGGATGAATGGACAATAATGTATATCGGAGAGATAAGCCTGTTTCAGACGCGCGTATTAAGCTAACGTGGTATGAATACGGCTGGAAGCCTGGAAGACCCTAGCCTAGAACTGTCTGGTTAGAGCTTAAGGCGATTGGCACACTGCACCACATTACGCAGATAACGTGCCCCCGCGCGATTTCTTTTATTACATAACTAGCTGCGCCCCGCGGTTTTACCCGCGTAAATGTCGATCCCGTGGGAATATCGGGGTAAAAACTATCCTATGTCCTTTCCGGGGACTCAAACTATATTTATACCAAATTTAATCTAAATCGGTTCAGCGGTTTAAGCGTGAAGAGGTAACAAACATATAAACACACACACTCACAAACTTTCGCCTTTATAATATTAGTGTGATAAATCAATAAAAACGCGCTTCCGTGCGGGGAATTTGGCTCCGTTTCACGCAACCCCGCTGCGTAATGCGGTGCAGTGTGCCAATCGCCTAAGTCATTAATTCATTATACTGACGGGAAAAGGACACATAAGATGTAATTGTGCAATCAGTATAAGTTAGTATATTGATGTTGTGCCTATTTCTATGTAGTTTATTTATTAAGTGAACGTTCTTGATATAATCTGAACACTAAAAGACGATATTTTAATATAATTGATTTTAAAACCATAGAGTTGTTTTACTTTTTGTCGGACTCGGAATTTAGAATTTTAAAATGGCAACCCAGTGTACAGACGCCAGCACATCAAGCTACCCGAAACTTTCAAATTTTCCAAATCAACTTCGAACCTTGCTTAGCGATAAAGTTGAAAATCTATTAAAAAAAATTGACAGATTGTAGTAGCTTGATGTGCTTGGCGTCTGTACTAAGTATTACCACTAAACATAAATGTAGTGTATAGGCAAAGTGGAAAGGAAGTCTCCACGATAAAGAAATTAAACCACTTAATTGTTTATAAATTGTATTTCCATTTTTATAATCACATTTACAAATTGACAACAAATAATATACCTATTATAAATTTCATAAATATAAATGCAACGCAATATAAACAGATATATATGAATACAATACAATAGCGTACAATATTTGTATTGATTATAACGTCGGTAACTTTAATTTATTTAACACTAACTTTAAGGGCAGCTTGATTTAAAAAAAAACTGTGCTCTAAAGTTTGTTTTACTGACACATTGTTAAAAACAAACAATGATTCAACTTTGAGCTATAATAAATTTGAGCTAAACGTAGACAACATAATTTTTCTCGAAAATGATAATGGCAGAAAAATTATTTGATTAATTAAACCTTCTTATTAAAAGATGGCACTATAGCATCAACATTAATTCTTGTTGGTCAAAAATGGTCTCGTACTCAGATAGTTAGCTGCCTTAAATACTGGACGACTGATTTGTTAGGACCAATAAACATGATCAAGAATCCATGTGTAAAACAGACAGCGATTCTGACACACAACAAAACATTAAACCTATTTCCAATAATTATTATCAACTGGTAATCAAATTATTTTACTATCTACCATAATTTTTTTTCGAAAGGTAACACTCATTGAAACATTTTGAATATTTTGTCAAAAAACTTAGATGGTAACACCTGAATAATTTGGAAGGAATGTTCCAGAAAGCGACAAACTATCTTTAAAATATAGTATTATGTTAAAGCTCATGCACATATAATAATTATTTAATTAACATCACACGAAATATACACACAATATAAAATTGACTATGAAATTGATCGAATTTTTGAACACTACCTGCGGCGTCATGATTTATGGAATTTTTGTAAATATGTAATTTTCTTTCTTTAAAGTGTACCAATTGAATTGAAATTACAAAATATTGCACTAAAATAAGAAATAGCTGCCGCGCCGTTGTACCTAATTAAAACTTCATTATACTTTTATAATATTTGTTTCAACTGAGCTTTCTGCTCATGTCATCATCATCTGCCTAGCCTTTTCCCAACTATGTTGGGGTCGGCTTCCAGTCTAACCGGAGGCAGCTGAATACCAGTATTTTACATGGAGCGACTGCCTATCTGACCTCCACAACCCAGTTACTGGGTAATACGATACCCCTTAGTAAGACTGCTGCTCATGTATTTTAAAAAATTACAGTTTGTGAAAAGCATATACTGCAAAGGATGGAGGTGGTCCATCTAGATTAAAAAAAAAAACAGGCAGAGAACAGACTTGAAATTATGTTTAGATTAATGTACAGATGCCAGCACATCAACCTACCCGAAACTGTCAGATTTTCCCAATCAACTTTGAACCTTATGGTTGAGTGATAAAGTTAAAAATCTATTAAAGAAATTTGACAGATTATACACTTGGGAGCAAATAAATCGAGCCACTTGCTTTTTTCACGTATAATGGTTATTATTTTTGGTATTATGGAAGGTATCAATTCAAAACATATATCGCCTGAAAGCTTATTTAATAACCTTTACAATGAGGGTAAATTATTGAATGAAAAACTTATTTAATGATAAATTATTGGCTCTGAAAGAAAAACGATAATTTTGATAGAAAATTGTCAGTCCAGAAAAAAACAATTAAAAACAAAATTATGGTATAAACTTATTCTTAATATCTTGTATTACCCCCCCTTGCCCTGATTTCGATAGATTTTCTGGACTGTTTTAACCCTACAATTTTCTATCAAAATTACCGTTTTTCTTTCAGAGCCAATAATTTATCACTAAATAAGGTTATCATTCAATAATTTACCCTCATTGTAAAGATTATTAAATAAGCTCTTAGGCGATATATGTTTCGATTTGATACGTTCCATAATACCAAAAATAATAACCATTATACGTGCAAAAAAAAGCAAGTGGCTCGATTTATTTGCTCCCAAGTGTAGTAGGTTGATGTGCTGGCGTCTGTACTTCAAATTATAAATTATTTCTATTTCAGCTTATGCATATAAATTGCATAATATACAGTGTCCTACAAAAGTTAGGGGACATTTTACCACTTCAGCTTTGACACACCACGTGATTTAAAATTCTAGTGATCCAAATGTTTGAACTGCTGTAACGTTTTTTATTGACTAAATCAACTATCTTTGACTTATCGTAAAAAGTAATCCCTTAGGAGTAAGTATCTGATTATTTTAAGTCATAATGTGGCCTCACAACTGAAGTGGAAAATGTCAACTAACTTTTGGAGACCACACAAACGAGAGGTGCCGCGGGACACCCGCAACTTAATTACGTAACACGCTTCAATCACAATCTATGTAAAGACGCCAGCACATAAAGCTACTACAATCTGTCAAATTTCTTTAATAGATTTTCTACTTTATCGCTAAAGCATAAGGTTCAAAGTTGAATAGGAAAATTTTGCAGTTTCGGGTAGCGTGATGTGCTGGCGACGGCGTCTGTACGAAAATGAAAGCCATTGCTACTCTTAGTGTGTTACGCAATTACCCCACTGGTTGGAACGACGTTCCTTTCGCTTCCGCATTCTCGGCGAATGAGAGCTAGACCGAAAAAAGTGTAATGCACGAAGAAGCCTCCTCGTGTAGCGCAGTTTGTTCCGCCAGTTACTCAACTGAACCAGCGCTCGGCGCATCCTGGACAGTCACACCCAACACCTTATTTGACTGGGCAATTCTTCCCTTGCGGTGGTAGGGCTAACGCCCGCCTGGTTTGCGACCGGGTTCCCACCGGAGTCCGGCGTCAAACAGCCTGCTGTGTTTCGTCGATGCGTGGGAGTTCCAGTGCCTTAGGCATCTTCTGGGCACGCTCGTTCTATCATAGACCTCTTCCATCGCTTTCCATCAGGCGTGATCGAGGTCAAGAACGGGCCCATTCAACAATTAAAAAAAATAACATTTTGATCAATGTTATACGTTTTTCGGCCTAGCTCTCATTCGCCGAGTGTGCAGAGTATAATAAGGAATTAGGAACATCGTTCCAAAAAAAAAATACAGAGTTATTCAGTATTAAAAAACTACTAAATATAATGGCACAACACTTCTAATATATTTATAGTTTCAAGTGGACAATATAAGGCACCATATCAGTATTTACAACTTGCATCGTGGACATTATCATAAGTTATTATAGTACCAATAAAGTATGAGTAGAAAAATATACATGATTCACACTTGTCGGCTGAAAAATAAACAAAAAATTATGCACAAGTTCTAAGCTTTGTAAATAATAAACAACAGTTTTTTTTTTATATTTACCATGATTTTTAAGACTCAGGGTATATTTGATCAATTGTAAAATATAGGTCCGGTTAAACTACTATTTCCTTAAATATTAAAGCACCTAATTATATTTAAATTATTAGTAAAAGTTGTCACTTGCAATAAAAAGTATGGCTGCAATTTCATAAGAATTTGTGGTCAGAGCACATTTCAATCTATCACACTAACATTATAAAAGCGAAAGTTTGTGAGTGTGTGTGTGTGTTTGTTTATATGTTTGTTACTTCTTCACGCTCAAACGGCTGGATCAATTTTGATAAAATTGTGTATGGAGGTAGCTGACATCCTGGATTAACATGTAGGCAACTTTTTATCCTGATATTCCCACGGGATCGAAACATATGAGGGTGAAGCCGCGGTTCGCAGCTAGTCTATGATAAAGTGCAGTTTAGGCAAGTAGTTACTTTGAACTTCTTTAATAAATGGAGGGTCAAATAAAAAAAAAAAATTTTTTTACTGGTGTGAAATCATCAAATGACCCCTCCCGCTCTGGGTGGAGCAGAAGGGAGTGTCAGACTCTTACTGACTAAAACCCATCCGTGTTCCTTCCTTAGCCCTTTATGTTCCGGGGTAGCGGTAGCCCTTCCGGACAATCCCGCACCCCCGGCAGGCTTCGACCCTGGCAGGACCCAGGATATCGATACCCATGACGTCTGCAGTTTCGCTAGGCTAATTTAATTTGCCCACAGGGGCAGGGGAAAAGATAATGGAAGGCTTATACAGATACGCCTTCCATTATCTTTTTTTTTTATAATAAACTAATATTATAAATGCGAAAGTAACTCTGTCTGTCTGTCTGTCTTTTCTTCACGCCTAAACTACTGAACCGATTTCGATGAAATTTGGTATAGAGATAGTTTGAGTCCCGGGAAAGGACATAGGATAGTTTTTATCCCGATATTCCCACGGGATCGAAACTTACGCGGGTGAAACCGCGGGGCGCAGCTAGTTTTATAATAAATAGACTATCTTATAATGTCGGTATAACTATTTAATTTATGATGTTACTCTGGATCATTCTGAATAGTGGCGCCTCCGTAACTAGCGACAATTTTCGTAAGCTTCTTTAAATATTATTTTTTTCTTCCGGTTCATCTCCTGATTTCGCTGGTAATAGATTGAAATGTGCAATACAGGTTCATAAGAACATAAAAAAAAAAACACATTAACATACTAAGGAATGTAATATGTAGTGTTAAATGCAATTAATAGGAAGCAACTAGTGACAAGGCATTTTAATCTTTATCTTCATGGCGTTAAAGTCTACTTTTGTTAGATTTTGTATCTCATAAGTTATTGTCGAATTAGTGTAATTGGGGTCGAGAGAACTTATTTGAAATATTTTGTTTATACAAGGTGGCAATGACATCGACACGCAAACTAACCATGAATTCAGCACATGATTCTAATCCTGCGTTCGCTATTTATTTGCAAAAAATGTAAACAAATATAAATTAATGGAAAAATAACTTTAATTCCTACACAATAAAGTTCAGTTTACGCTACAACATCAAAAATTTTTATAACTTTTCAATAGTGCTAGTCATTCTGAAATCAACTTAATTGTCATTGGAATAAAGTTGATATTTGTTTAACTTGAAATAGGGTGGGGGTGTAACACTGCGCACTTTTAGTATAGACCCTAGTGCAGAATTTTTTCGTTGGTTATCAAAAAAAAATCTGCCGTTTCATAGATAAGTGTGTGTAATGCCAACGCAGTAAAATACAGGGTGAAATTGAACACATGCGACAAATCGAAATGGGAGATTATACTCATCATTATGAACAACTTTTACTATGAGAACAATCCACACAGACCTGATGACAGGCCTGATAGTCTAGTGGTTAGTGACCCTGACTGCTATGCCGGAGGTCGTGGGTACGATTCCAACCCAGGACAAATGTTTGTGTGATGAGCACGGTCATTTGTTCTGTGTCTGGGTGTAATTTATCTATAATATGTATGTATTTAGAAAAATATAAATATGTTTTATGTTTTTTATATGTTTATGTTTTTTAAATCAGCTGTTCTCTACATTTTGGCGAGTTATGCGAACATAAATGTAGGGAACAGCTGATTTTTTTTTCGCGATTTCAGGTTTGGTCCCATAGTAAAAGTTGTTCATAATGACGAGTACAATCTCCCATTTCGATTTGTCGCATGTGTTCAATTTCACCCTGTATATGGAAGAGCAATTTTTTTTTAAACCTACCAGAAATTGCAACGCACTCCTGCGTTGAAATTTCTGGTAGGTTTCAAATTTCTGTTAGGTTCAGAATCATGTACTGACTCCATGGCATCAGGTTGCGCGTCGATGTCCTTGCCACCCTTCATACAAATAAACATCTGTAGTGATTTTGTATAGACATAAAGAACAATATATTATTATCATTATTTCTATCTAACTATTATTTGATCAATATCTGAAACATACTATTAATAGTATTTCGTTATAATAATAATTGTACACAAACACATACAAAATGAGTAAAGTTTGAGGTCAAGACTTGGACAATGAATCTCAAATATCAATAGCGTGAAAAACATGTCGTCACTCTTAATTTAATTTGGGGCAAAGGAATTAATAACGTTCTTGTTCTGCGCATGGTACATCAAGCTACTACAATCTGTCAAATTTATTTTTTGTTTAATAGATTTTCAACTTTATCGCTAAAGCATAAGGTTCAAAGTTGATTGGGAAAATTTGAGAGTTTCGGGTAGCTTGATGTGCTGGCGACTGTACTTACGGCCAGCGGCCGCACATTGGATACGAATTTGCATCGTACGTAAGCATACGTTATTGGACGACTGTTAGCGTTTTCCTCCGTTGAAATACCAGGAGATAGTGACTGTGACCTGTGACATCATCGTAATAAATTATTTATATGTGCTACTAGATAATTCTTCGCCGATTCGAAAACAGCGGCGGCGACGCAGTAGCCGTCGTAGAATCCAATGGGTACTTACGTGAAAAAAAATTAAAAAGGCATGAGCCCGGGCAATTTCATGGTTATACACGCATGAATAAAGAAACCTTTGAATCTATTCATATTAATAATATTTTTATTTTAACGTACGAACGCATGAAAAAACCGAATTCGGTCGGGATGGATCGTGTTTATTCGTACATATTCGTACGAGTCAATTTCGTACAAAAACGCATCCAAAGTGCGGCCGGCCTTAGTCTTGCCATATTTACATTACTACGACGTGGGTATGTACTTTTCTTAAGCTAAATTCAGTACATTTCAATAAATGTATGGAAAGTGTTGAATTTCAATCTGGTTGGTACTTATAGTAGATTTGGTATCACCATCACATTGACTCAAGATGGGACAAACATTGGACCATCAGAGCAACCTTGTCAAATGATGACTGACCAACACCAACGAAACGCGGGATTTTTTTCGCGTACTGAATTTTCATCGCACTGTTTAGCGCCGAGAGTTGAAAATAGAACAATGTGGTTTTAACATAGGGACTTGAAACGTTACACAAAATAACGTTACGCGTAGTTCCGCTACCTATAATTTGTACCGTTCCACCAGGATCGTAACAAAATTAATTCCTTGACTATAATGATACTGACAAACGGAACAAAATCTTAAACTGATATTATTAATATATCGTTATTAGTATAACGATACAATCACGTTATTCATTTCGATACTCAACGTTGCCAGCTTCATGACTTATGAGATGACGAAAAAGTAAAAAGAATAACGTTACAAATGACTCTGTAACGTTATTACAAGCGGACAAGCTTAATGTTACTGATACCTATAACGTTACTTATAATATTGTTTTACGAAAATGATATTCTATAACATTTTTTTTGCAACGTTACTGATATTTTTAGGTTTTAGTATCGTTACAAATTTTGGAACGTTATACGATAACATTAGTGGTAACGGAACGAAATTCATTTCGTTTTCAAGTCCCGGGTTTTGACGCCCTATGATGCGCTTTGTTGGATTTTCAATGCTTGGCTCAACACCGATAGTTCAAAATCCAGTGCGTAATAAATAACGTCGGCTTATGTCCAACCATCCAATAATATTGAAGGAAATAATTTCGTCAATGTTGGTCGGCCAAGATATGCAAGTAGAGTCTTCAGTCAAACTTAAGATACCTATATTATTATGCTTCAATTCCTTTGTAACATAGTCGTCTCAGTTTACGATTTGAGTTAATTAACTTACCTAATTCACTATAAAAATACGTCATAGAAAAGTTTAGCATTGACACGACACCTGAGGGGCAATTCTCGTAATTTTTTTAAGAATGTTCACAGTCTGATCTCAGTCTCGATCTGTCAAAAATACACCTAATTTCCCTACATTTTTGACATTGATGGTCGCTGAGATGAGATTGCGACTAGATATTGAACGTTTTAATTACGGGAATTGGCCTCCTGTATAAAAAACCTGTACTTTACTGATGACTAGTAGAAAAAATACTAGGTGTTAAAAACTTGTACTTATAACTAAACTAAATAATAATATTTGCACCTCTATATTTGTTCATAATAATTATCACATAAAAATCGGGCATAACCGAAAACTATTTTGCTACCTGTACTTTATGCCACAAATGTTGGTCGTACAATGACCAACTACATTTGTATATTATAATTAATAATAATCTTTCAATGGTAGTAAAAAAATATGCCAATTTCGTCATAAGAACTTCGTAAATGTGAGTTAGTTAGCTGTTACAGGGCCTATAGGTGCAGGTCGTGCAGGAGGTCTACGGAATATTCTAAAGAATGGCATCTTGTAATGCCCCCGAGATGGGCAGAACGGGTTGACGCCACCCCCTCGCTTGTCGTCAGGTAACAAGAATACAATACTAACAGCTATAATCATATGCCAAAGAGAGTGCACTATCCTATAATTTTGTTCAGTTTGCAAAAAAGCGTAACAAATTAAGCCAATACTAACTAACACAATACCAAAAGGCAAGTGTATGACATAGTAAGATCTAGGATACTTCAAGCTACGGCTTTTTCTATAAGATATATACCAGGAACTGAAAACCACGCATATGCCGACCGCGACGGGTAGTAAAAACGAGACAAAAGAGTGCATATTCCAAGTAGTTAAGAGTGCTATTACAATGGCACCTATAAGTTGTAAAGAGGACCTTAATTTCTCATGGATAATGCTCATAGCTAGTAGCGTCACCCAGAAAGACATGAGTCCACAGTAGAAATCTCCAAACTGGAGAATATTACCTCTCATGATGCAATAGGCGACCTGCGCAGAGGCATCGCAGGCGTGGTAGAAAGTGGAGAAGATCATAGTGAAGGCATACATCATGGCTTCCGTGTAGTAAAGACGTATGGTCGCGATGTAGATGGAGAAGAGAAAGAGAATGTTGCTTAGAGTGAGTAGGAGAACGGAGATCAGCATGTAGAGTCTGCTGTCCATTCTGGAGCCGTCCGAACAGTCCCAACCTGGAAATGAGAAGATTATTTTTGTTATTGATTTCGACATTTTGTAGACATAGTATTTGCGAAAAGTACCTAAGTACCTATTATAATATTGAAACGTCAATATATATAGCGAAAATTCTGTCACAAAAACACAGAACGATTTTGATTTTAAGAAACGCTTTTAAAACTACCTTACCTTTACTACCTCTTTTTTTCTTATATTTTTTTTTTTATTTTATTACCAAATAAAAAGGTAATATCGCACTTCACTTGGCGTATTTATCAGAATATTCGAGTTACTTGAGCAATACAAAATATACAGGATGTCCCTGGAAGTATGGATCAAATCGAATAGGGACGTGGGCAAAGTCATTTCCAAACGTTTTAGCAAAAAAAAAACTAAAAAAAAAAATACTAAAAAAAAACAGAAGAAAAATCGAATTCGTGAAAACTATCAGGGCTATCAATTTTTTTTTTTTAGATAGCCCTGATAGTATTTTTTTATGATTATTTTCTTTGAGCACTAAGCGAAGTGATTGAAAAAAAAAATAAAAATCGGT
Source organism: Amphipoea lucens (assembly GCA_947508005.1). Taxonomy (NCBI): domain Eukaryota; kingdom Metazoa; phylum Arthropoda; class Insecta; order Lepidoptera; family Noctuidae; genus Amphipoea; species Amphipoea lucens. Next base: position 5,313,110 of record OX382373.1, on the reverse strand, counting down.
CATAACATTTGAACCGTAAAAAAATTCACTGACATTCTCAGGGTTAAAAAGTTTGGAAATGACCTTGCCAACGCCTCTATTCGATTTGATCCATACTTCCAGGGACACCCTGTATATGTATTATTTCATTAGAATGAAGTTCATCTTGTATAAGCAAAGTAACGCTAATATTTGCACAAATACACCATTTCTAGTGCTAGCATTAAACTTTTAACATGCATATCAGAAGTGTATTTAAGAGAACTCTTGTAATGTAAGTTAATGAATGTAATCTGTCAAGCTCCGCTAATGAGACACAATTGATTTTCTATTATTTCGTCGCCGATCGGCGAACCACGCCGCTCGGCGGTTAATGACAGTTTGGGGGAGAAAAAAACAGTATTCTCATGAACTTACTTCCGTAGCCAGAATTACAGGAACAAAACGACATCACCAGCGCACCAAACGTATTCAGCAAACAATTCCCGTGGTTACTGCACTTCCCAGAGACGCAAGACATCGACGATATAGTCAGCACGACCGTCGCGTTGCACTCCGAAGTCCCGGGCCGGGTCCCGTTCCAACCAACCATAGACTCGTCGCCTCCTTTGTCAGCAGTATCCACGTAGTACTTGGTCCCGTTGTCCGAAGTCCGACAAGGGCACACACTTTGGTCACAAAATAACCTAAAAGTTAAATACCAAGTACCACTGTCAGGAAATGGGATATACGTCTTGTCGTATATCGATTCTGAGTCGGTACTGTTCAGCACGAACAAAGCCGGCTTCACCTTATCGTTGTACCGACAGTGACCACTCTCCAATGGTATGCTCGGGTGTCCAATATCCATACATATCACAGTCTTGAAAAACTGGTTGTCCTCAGTAAAGGCTAACAATGCTTTCTTTTCGAACTCCCTCCTATATCCCATGTAGTATTTTAAACTCATAAGAAGGCTCGCTGCTATTGATAAGGTGCCTCCAATATCCAGAAACTGGTTGATTTTAAACCTTAATGACTTAATTTCTGACGAAGTTATATTGATTAGACTCGTAGCGTCTTGGATGTCAGCCGTGGGCAGGCCGTAATCAAACGTGAAAAAGCGACCTTTGTCATCGCGCATAAGGTCGATAACTGTATGATTGACTAGTTCGTCTATGTCGGTTCTCATGTAGTAGGATTCGCAGTCAGCAATTTTGGAGACATTGCCTTCGACTGGGCCTATTTGTACGTAGTGCCAGGCGTTTGGGTGAGGGTTGAACGTGATACTTTGATAATTGTTAGCTCGAGGGTCGAAGGCACAGTAAATGAGGTTGCTCTCCTCTGTGGGTATAGAAAGAGCTTGTACTCGAAAGAACAGTTCCTTGTCACCTGCGGAAGTGTTGACGATCGTAAGGTTCAGTGCGATCGGGTCGACTCTGTCTACAGACATGCATTTGAAAAGCGCGGGCAGGTCTGAGTAGTTTATCTCTGTCACACCAAGGTAGCAATCTATTAATTCTATGTTTTCGTCTCGTTTCACTTGTAGATCTGTATAGAGTATCGTTTGGCAGTCTGGCACGAGACCTGGAAACAAGGAAATGTCAGAGGTTTAAGCAGGTAAGTACTTAATTATCTGTGATTTATCACGCCATATGACCATGGTCGTTTTTAACCAGTAAATAAAGACGCATTTACCTAGCTGGTAGGATAATATTATAGTAACAAACTGCAGCTAAAGTCAGCCCGCGCTAAATTTGCCAAAGATGTAAACAACAATGGCCGCTCGAAATTGAATAAAATCGATATACAAGAACATTTATTTTAAGTAATGTTTGTTTTCGTCTAAATCTCAGAGCTAACTAGACAAAAACTAACATTACTTAAAATAAATGTTCTTGTATATCGATTTTATTCAATTTCGAGCGGCCATTGTTGTTTACACCTTTGGCAAAAGCGCGGTCGGACCTTAGACACACAGTCGCGCAATAGGTACGCACGGCTACACATCAAGCTATACATAACCAGCATAAGCTGACTTCTGATTGTAAGAAAAACCTATACAATGCGAGGTCAACTAAAACTGGAAATGGAACTGGAATGGTTGATGTGTAGCCCGTGTGTACAAGTACATAAACTATGGCCCGCCGCATAAATTATAAAAATAAACTATTCTTCAGATTAGATTCAACTAAAGTATGCGACACATAGCAAATAAACGATGGAAATAAGCAGCGGCCTTGACTGGGCTAACACCAACTTTGATGAGTCCACACATTTTTTACAAATCTTACGTTACACGACTCTAGTGACGCAGTTAGTTTAGTAGTTTAAACAAAATTGAACGTCCTAATATGGCTTGATCAATCTTTTCTATTGAGTCGATGTGTGCAAGTCCTAACTACCCCGCAATGTTTGAAGACCAAGGTTTTCAACAAGTGCGTCCTGTCCGTTGTGAGTTGTGACAAACGGTGCCGAAACGTGGACGCTGACAGTCGGGCTGGTACACAAATTCAAAGTCTGTCAGCGCGCTATGGAGCGGGGTATGTTCGGCGTTTCTTTGATGGATAAAATCAGGAATGAAGTTATCTGGAAGAGAACCGGAGTAACCGACATATGTAGCTTGCAGAGTAAGCAAACTGAAGTAGCAGCGTTGGCCATGTCTGTCGAAGCATAGATGGCCGGTGGAGCTGACGAGTCCTAGAGTGGAGACCGCGTATTGGCAAGCGTTGTGAGGGACGCACCCCAGCTAGATGGACCGACGACTAGAACGGGCTGGGTGCGGAGAGCGGAGGATAGGGTGCTGTGGCGCAGCCTGGGGGAGGCCTATGTCCAGCAGTGGACTGCAATAAGCTGAGTTGATTGATTGATATGCAAGAAGCCTTAAAAATGACATGAATTAACATCCTACTGCTAAAACATTACATATATGCAACGCATAACATTATTAATAATATAATAATTATACGTTAACTAACATACAAACTTGACACAAGCATCCTTGTAATAAGCACCCAACAATTTCAAAAGAAAATCCGTCATAACGGCCACTATACTCAACAATAGGTAACATAAATCTAAATAACACTAGGTACAGCAGAGCTTTTGTGTAGCATCACGACTGCATACATTTGTCACAGGATGTCGGCAGTCGAACAATCAAGGCATAACGAGGTCACATACAGTGGTTCGAGCGGTCGCGAGCGGGACATTATCAAGTGTGGACCCGCATTATCTTTATAGGCGTAAAATGAGTTTTGATTGTAGCATCTACTTCGTTTTGTAATATTTCATTGATGACTTGTTCGACTCCTTGTTTTCAATTTAGATATAAGAAGATATAAAGAAAGGAAATAAATGAATTTGACCCAGGTAAAGGCACACAATATTCAAACAAAAAACATAAAAAGAAAACTTAAATAGTTAGTAGCACCGAATAGGATATGCTAGGACATGTTCGCCGCTAGCCGGGCCAACTGTGGGCCCAAATAGCACAGAACTGGTGCCCTAAGACAGTGAAGCCGGGTCGCGGCAGGCTACGTAGGAGATGACAGAACGAGCTGGATAGGTTCCGTCAAGACTAGAAAGAGGGGCGCGGGCTCTCGGAAGATGGAAGGAGTGGATGGAGGTCTTTGCCCAGGGGGTCTACTCCGAAGTGGTAAATTTATCGTATCATCGTCGTATCGGCCGAATATTCGGTTATTTCCTACTACGAGTTCAATCTATTTGGTTCGGTCGGTTCCGATCCGACTGAACTTCATTCTGACACTTGTTGTATCGTAAACCCTACTCTGAAGTGATATAAGTAATTAAAATTCACAACGCCATTCTATATATTTTTTGCCTATTGAAATCCATTGTTAAACAGACTAACTTCCGGGTTTGCGCCGGATTTGTGTTCGGCCGGAATGCATACAAGTTAGAATCCCAAAATATCGTACTCTTCGAAATGAAAGGTGAGCAACGTGCTACTCAAGGTCTACTAGTAGAACTTGCTTTTGAGCGCTAAAAACAACCAGATTTTAAGAGCTTGCGGTTTTTAAAATACTTAATCTAAGTCCGAAAGAATTAACGGAGAAAATAATCACACCGATGAACAAACAGTAACTTGCGTTCAAAACGAAATTAATAAGATAATAAAGAAGACCTACTATTAAGGTGCTACCTTGCTTGCCAAAGTCCTAGCTAAAAAAATCTTCCTGCGTTGCCTTAAATTACCTACTGCTAAACATCATGATCTGCGTATCCTTTTCCCAAGTATGTTAGGGTCGGCTTCCAGTCTAACCGAATGCAACTGAATATCAGTATTTTACATGGAGCGACTGGCTACCTGACCTCCACAACCCAATTACTGGGTAATTAATACGATACCCTTTGGTAAGACAAGTTGTCAGACTTACGGGTTTACCCGCAACGGCTGTCAAAGATCCATAAATGACAGCCAGAACCAACGTGCTTTCCGATGCACGGAGGGGTCTCGGTATGTAAAAGTGGTCATCCATCCACAGAACAACCGCGGCAAGCGTTTACCTGATAGATCGACCCGTCCGGCTGTTATTTCTTAGCCCTTCCTTGGCCACGAACCCTTCACGAATAAACTAATATTATGAACATTACTAAACGGGCATTATTCAACGGTTTTCTAGACTGCGAACTATCAGGCGTTAGGTAGATACTTTAAAAAGAAGACACTGAACAGATACAAGCTTCCTTCACCGTATTTATACAGCCATACTTTATCAAGTAATAGATCGAAATACAATAAAATGATTACAGAAATAACCATGGAATCGTGAAGAAGGTAGGTAGATATGTGGAAAATTACGTACGAGGCGGTTACTATAGGTACATACTTAATTCGATTGTGGGATTTTCTGCTACTTTACAAGGAAAAAATAATTGTAATTACCATAAATTGTGTCCGTATACTGCACGAACGCGCCGTAGCTTATTATTACTTGCACATATGCATTGGCTTTAAACAATTCGCAGATTTAGCTTCAAATAATTATTTGGAAGACCGCATTATGCACTTGCTGACTTCTCAATTATTTTTTAAGCCAAACCTCGACCTCGAGAAGCCATAGATCAGCATTAGCTAAAAATCAAAGTCAACAAGTCTATTTTTAACCCCCTGACCCAAAAACAGGGATGTTTTAACGAAAAATCTTGGATATCTAAAACGGGAGAATGCCAACAAGTTTTATTCACTTAAGTCAGCTCTCAATCATAATTTGTGAAGTGGCGAAGTGGGCATCGATCGATGCTATTTATATGCCTATCCGGAGTTCGGGATGGTTACAAAAGATTCTAGTACAACAAACCAATATTTTCTCTGACCAATTGTTTTCGAGTAAGCGAAGTCACACGAAATTACTAAATGTCATGTAATTAAGGCATAAATCATACAGATTACGTGTGACTCCGGTCCGGGTTAGGGATTATTTAGGGTAGGTAGATAATACGGGCTGGTGTCCGCAACTCTACGTCAATGCGCATATTTTGCGTACGGTGAAATAGAAACGTATTTGAGGGTATTCAGTAAATGGAATTTGATATTTCAGCATCTGCCTAGCCTTTTCCCGGGAATCCTAGGATTCCCTGTGGGGTCGAGGGCATTTGTGAAAAGCACGTAAGGGTCCTATTTTAGGTATAATCTGTTAGTACTAGTTTTTTTTTTTTAATATTGTACCTTGTTTTTCCTGAACTGAATAAAGTTTTTATTTATTTCCATTTAAAGCGCTTTGAGGATCTGTGGCATACCAACTGTCGCGCCATTTTGATTTTATTTTAAAATGGCGGCCACGCATGAGACCTATATAAATCGATAGTTGACGTGAATGCAAACAGAAAATATAATAAGACCTAACACGTAAAGTGTCACGTTGCCGAGATATTAACGTTCAAAGTTGATCACGTGATATTTCATATTTTTGATGTGCGCTATCGATTTATATAGGTCTCAAGAGTGGCCGCCATTTTGAAAAAAATCAAAATGGCGCGACAGTAGGTATGCCAGGCTCCATATAAAAATCTGCAATCCCCCCTTTGTCACTACATCTTCTTATAAACCGTAACGTTGCCTCGTTGTTTTAACTGTTGTATTTAACTAATAACGGTTTATCACTCGAAGTAACCGGTCGTAAGTAGCGACCGGCGATTGTTGCCTTTCCCAAACGTTCCCAGGATATAATCAATCAACGTTATGTCAAACTGGTAGCTACAGCATCTGTTTAGTGCGGTGATAACTGGGGTCTTGGGTCACGATATTAATAGAGGGAGATAATTAAAAAGATTGTCCTGCATCATTGCTTTATTAAAGTTCTTCAAATGATTCTAAAGACACATTTACGAAGGGAGAAGGAAGGAAGGGAGGGGACTGGGGACTAAAGTATATTCAAACTTATGTTTCAAATTAATATTATTTCTAGTTAAAAAATATCAACTTTATTTTAATAGTAATTAAGTTGATTTCAGAGTGACTAGGACTATTGACAAATTTATAAAAATGTTTGAAGTTGTAGCGTAAACTGAACTTTATTGTGTAGGATTTAAAGTTATTTTTCCATAAACTCATATTTTTTTACATTTCTGGCAAATAAAACGCGAATGCAGATTAGATACTTAAAGCGATATCTATGAATGTTGTCTGTCTGAATTAGGTTTTTATGGAATGAAAAATTTAAAAACGATGTGCAGGAGTTGAAACGCATTTTAGACGATAATAAGATTTTTCTTCTCCATAGGCTAGAGGCGGCACCAGAGATCACGGAAAATTCGTCTTTTATGCCGAACACCGTCACAATGCGGTTTTAGTCCTCGAGTCGCTCATTCACCTACCCTCGCTCCCTCAATAACGTAAATATCTATAACTATTATATTAACAATAATAATTTAAATTATATTTTTAAATGTTTTTATATTTTTTATATCCTAATAGTTACAAATATAATTTATATGTACCTATATAATTAAATAGAGGAAATAATTTCTTTATTTAAAAAAGTGAGGTTGGCACATACAGTCTGTTACAATAATAATTTTACAATTTAGGGAAAATCATAAGGAGAGTTAGGTACTTACAACAGAATAGAATCCGGCGTTCTAGCTACTTTACATGGTAACCTGTATTAAGGTTCGCCAGCCCAGATTATAGCCCAGCCATATTGTAAAATAGCATAAAAAAGTCGTTGTTCGTCTCAATCTGTTTGTTCGCTCAGTTCTTGTAAAATACACAATGAATTTTGATGTGGTATTCTATTCACCATCACTTAGATATGTATCTACAACACCACATGCGAACAACGCGTCATACTGACATCACGCGAAATCCTGCATCTCGCAAGCAGAGTTTACCGCGCAACTAGCATTATACAACGGCCCGACATGAATCATCGAGCAGTTGCCCGCCAGACACAACACCCGTCTGGTCGAGGATTCTCCCTTTTCTATGGCGTATGAGTTAAAGATCCAAGCTACATATAGCACAGAAATCCCGACGTTTTAACATGTCGCCATTGCCTCCGTGCCTAGGGGCGGGTCGCTAGTATTTAATAAGATGCTCACCTTGCTGTTCAACTTTTTGTTCCCTCGGATCTTCCCATTTAATATAAATGAGTGCGTACCAGTTTCCTGGTTTTGGGTTCTCTATCGTATAGGTATTGTTCTTGCCGTCTGACAGGACTGCCAAGGTGTAGATTGGCTCCCTGGTCGCGGAATCCACAAAGTCTTTGGGGAAGTCGTAGCCATCAGGGTTCACTGCAGGGTACGCTCCGTGCTTTATGTTTATAATCACTTCTTGTGGATCGCATGACCCTGTAATTGAGAAAGGAAACATCAAAAATCTCGTCAGGAGTTGGAGCGCATTAAATCAAAGCTTACGATTATAATAATATTCCACAACTATCACACAACGCCATCTAGTCCCAAGCTAAGCAGAGCTTGTGTTATGGGTACTAGACAACTGATAAACATACTTATATATTTCTAAATACATACATATTATAGATAAATTACACCCAGACACAGAACAAATGATCGTGCTCATCACACAAACTTTTGTCCTGGGTGGGAATCGAACCCACGACCTCCGGCATAGCAGTCAGGGTCACTAACCACTAGACCATCAGGCCTGTCATCATATCAAAGAATGATTTTAATTAAAAATAAATAATACTTCGGCTCATTACGATAAATAAATATGGATGTTGTACTCCACTGCCATTTTATTTGTATAATTTTATCATCGCCCTGATGGACATAACTATCGGTCGAACCCAAACGGAACTGATAAAACCTTTGTAAATAAATGGCGGGAATCCCGTATGAGAGAAGAGCTTCTGCATAATATAATGTGATAGTAATTCCGAAGCCCAAAAATTTAATTTTTGCTGAGTATTTACTCTCTGGATGTGGGGTATCGCACAATAGTTGGTGGGGCCATGAACCTACGCCCGCCAGTACCTAGTACCTAGCTCCATTCTTGGTACAAATAACAGATAGGAGTAGAAACACAAAAGGCATTAAAAAGTTGAGTTAATATTAGGTTATAGAGTTTACCTTTGGGGTCAAAGGTACACTTCTGTAACCTAATATTAAAACAAGAGCACGCACCGAATTGTTACAGTTTTTAATTGTTGGTCGACATGGCAAAGGAATATATTTTTGTCCGAAAGAATTTCTACCTCTCAAAAAAGTTTATCTATGGCAAAATATTGACAAAATATTGGAAAAGACCAGACCGATGCTTCTGGGTAGGTTAGTCACGGGAATGAACCACCTCTGACTAAATCTTCGGGGAATATCTACAGGCCTATTTTATTGTTTACATCCCTGTCAGTCTTATTAATGGGTGGTTTGTGTGTGTGTGTGTGTGTGTGTGTCTATTATTTAGTAACACAATCGTTTACCGACGACAATTAACTAATTTGGCCAGTGTCGTGAAACAACCCACGCAGTGCGTCTCACTTAAAGTAGCGACAAATTACTTGGATTGGATAAACTACTTCAGAATAATTCTGTGGGTTTCCTGCCCTTAGATGTATCATACTATCACACCCTAAAGAATAGCCAGACTCGCTCTTAGCGATAAGACCGCCCATTGTGTCACCCTTCGTAAAAGGACGATGAGTCAGAACGTCCCCCCAACCTTACATTGACCAACAGACTTAAAATGTATCTCATTCGAACCGCCTTAGCAAGCTGATCAATTTTTACTATGACGACATCTCTCAAAAGTGCGGGATATTCCGAGAAAATCATGTTTTAGTGTTAATTTCGTCACAACGTCCCCCCAACCCTTACATTGACCAACAGACTTAAAATGTATCTCATTCGAACCGCCTTAGCAAGCTGATCAATTTTTACTATGACGACATCCCTCAAAAGTGCGGGATATTCCGAGAAAATCATGTTTTAGTGTTAATTTCGTCAGAAAGTCCCCCCAACCCTTACATCGACCAACAAACTTAAAATGTATCTCATTCAAACCGTCTTAGCAAGGTGATCAATTTTTACTATGACGACATCTCTCAAAAGTCCAGGATATTCCTAGAAAAATCATGTTTCAGTGTTAATTTCGTCAGAACGTCCCCCCAACCCTTACATCGACCAACAAACTTAAAATGTATCTCATTCAAACCGTCTTAGCAAGGTGATCAATTTTTACTACGACGACATCTCTCAAAAGTGCAGGATATTCCGAGAAAAATCATGTTTTAATGTTAATATTTTTGGCACAAAATAAGAGTTTGTAAGTAAACTATATTCTTTGATTTTCAAACCTCTCAAGATCAATTAGGAGATGCCATTTAAAAAACAGAAAACGTCATTCGTTACTCGTCCAATTTTTTCTATTCCTATAGGCAGGCAGTTGTCCCACCGGCGGCGATGAACGATTAGCGAGTAGAACTAGCAACTGAAAACGAGTTGGCGAGCAGCGAGCAGCGTGTGTGTAGTTCCGATAGTTTTGTCGCTGGGCTATCAGCGAGTTTTCGAGTGCGACGGGCGATTACTCGCACCACTCGCTCGGGGCGGTTAGTCTCACAGGGGTTTCTCTCGGCGTGAGCTCTGACCACCAAGCGACCATCGCTGAGCGAGTAACGCTAGGCGAGTATTATCTTTGATAGCTCTTGTCGTCAGCGACAAACCAGTGAAGCGAGTCCTCGCCGGCAGTGTGAACAGTCAGCGATCAACTGTTAATATATGCATCTCTTTTGTTTACACGGAATGTATATCTATTGTACGTTTCTTGAGCGAGAAAACAGCCGACAGTTAGTCGCTTCCTCGCCGGCGGCGGTGGGACAACTGCCATATGCTCGTCCACGACGGAGACGCGGGTGTCTTCGTCTTGGGCGAGCTTGAATCCCTCACTGCACTCAGGATTCAAGTCTTAACTCCCTCGCTGCGCTCAGGAGTCAACTCAAACCTAGAATCCTTCGTTGCGTTCAGGATTCAAAATAGCACCCGCGACAACAAGACACTACTTTATCCCAAAATAAATAAAACGATTTTTTATTTTATTTCTAAACCCCATGGGTTTTGGAGTTAAAACTGGTTGCTAGTATTTTTATAGATCTTTATGAACCTGATAACACATACAAAAGATCTGTTGCAGGGCAGGGGAAGAGCCTAGCGAATTAGAAAAATGAATAAAACGATTTTTTAATTTTCATTTTATTTCTAAGCCCCATGGATTATGAAGTTAAAAGTGGTTGCTAGTCTTTTTATAGATCTTTATGAACCTGATAGCACATACAAAAGATCTTTTGCAGGGCGGGGGACGGGCCTAGCGAATTAGGAAAAATTAATAAAACGATTTTTTAATTTTAATTTTATTTTTAAACCCCATGGATTTTGAAATTAAAACTGGTTGCTAGTCTTTTTATAGACCTTTGTGAACCTACTAATACATACAAATGTTCTGTTGAAGGGGGAGGACGGGTCTCATACAAATATGGTCATCGTTCTTTATATATTATATTTATGTCTGTAATTTATATGGTGTACATAATAAAGAGTAAGTATTCTATTCTAATAAAAAAAAAATCTCCAGAACGGATTTTTGACTTTTTTGGTTCTAGGCCAGGCCATGCCGGTTTGCCCAAGATGATAATGTGTGAGGAATTTAAAGACACAAAGTAAAGTGCCTGTCTGGGTTCGAACTCACGACCTCGTAAGTCGGGGCTGATACCATTGGGCTCCTCAACAGGTGAAAAGATTAGTGAATCTTCGAATTTTAGGTTCTAAGACATCATCCGATTTCTCCACGATGTGTTCCTGCATCGTTTTGAGAGCAGTGGTGATGAAATAATTACTTTTTTCATGAAAATTAGCAACACAAGCGCGGGAGTGTACCTAACTGGGGGACACTTCATGGTTTGAATACAATGTTGTTTGAATAGGTCGAATCTGTTCCAAAACCGAATCGGGGCACCCCCGACTTCACGTAGTCTTTTGGCTGTTACCCCTAGAGTGCATATAAAAACCGGAGGCAGAAAGGAGAGCAACCCCCGCCCGCTGTAACAAAGGATAGGCACCCATGCTCACCTCTCACGTACGTGGATGGCCTGCCTGGGATCGAAAGTTCGAACCGATCTAAAACTCGTTAAGTCAGAGTCATTACCAGTGAGCGACAACAACAACTGTTCTACTGACCATAATTAGTTGGCACTAATGTACGATTCACACCTTCCCACCTGACGGAGCGCGGCGAATCTCGCTCTCTCAAAAGCCTCGATTACATTCCATCATCAGTTCATCACACAGTAATATTAAGATTTTATTTTATTTTGTATTGTAAAATGACATAATTTAATTAAATTACGAACAATTAATTGACATGAATTGATTGTAACTATTACCTATTATTATTATATTTTTACTATCTACCTACTAAATTAATATCCGTAGGATTGCGAAATGTTCATGTGCTATAAAGGCACATTGTTTAGGGCATACTGACAATCTTTTTATAATTGCAGCCTATGGGTCGACTACATGCAGAGGGCTTACAGCGCCTTGCGAGTCCAATATAATAACGCTTAAGGTATGATTCCGATCTCGGCAGCACGCAGCAGTGCTGCGCGACATTGCTGCGTCACATTGCTGCTATGCTCGGAATGTTATCTCATATAAACCCATAGAAAACGTATGAGGACCAGTAGTGCTGCGACCGCACTGCCGCGGCAGCACTGCTGCGTGCTGCCGAGATCGGAATCATACCTTTACAGGGCACTGTTGAGGCTGCCGCGACACTGCAGCGCGTCAGGGATGTTCGCTGAAGCACGTATAGATGACTTCTATGCTATTATTCGAAAGCGGATAGCATCCCTGATGTGGCGGGTGCGTGGCAGCGCCAACAGTCTCTTGATGACCGTAGCGGATAGGTCTGATGGCCTTATATAGAGGCACTGGACGAGGACGATAGTGCTGCCTTCGTGCCCAGAAGTAGTGTGTGTATTGTTTGTTAGTGTGAATTATTATTACTTATTATTATCGTCTCGGACAAGTTTTTTGAATTTATTTATTAATTGACAGAGGTATAATATGTACCTACTAACACTAGTTTTGCAATATGTTTATGTCCTTACTAACAATAGTGGATTGTACTGATCTGAAAATTAAATTATTATTATTATAATATCATCTGACGTAAATATGACTGTGTCTATGTTATTGTGTTTTGTTTATTAGGTACCTGTTAATTCGACATCTAGACTACTATTTCTGAGATTATTTATATTTGAATTGTAATTTGTTGACTCAATTTATGTTATAATGACCACAAACTCAGCAGCAAATCAACATTATTTTTCAGCGCCCTGACAGGGTTCATGTACAAAAACCGACAGTAATTATTTTGTAAAATGTGTAATGTACATGAGAGCAAATAAATAAATCATCTGCCTAGCCTTTTCCCAACTATGTTGGGGTTGGCTTCCAGTCTAACCGAATGCAGCTGAATACCAGTATTTTACATGGAGCGACTACCTATCTACCTCCACAACCCAGTTAAATACTGGGTAATATACTATACCCCTTGGTAAGACTGGTTGTTAGACTTTCAGGTACCTTTGACCGTAACGACTGTCAAAGATCCACGAATGACAGCCGGGACCAACGGCTTAACATGCTTTCCGGGACACGGAGTCTTGGTATGTGAAAATGGTCACCCATCCACGAACCAACCGCGGCGAGGATAGCTTAAGATTTAAAATATATAATGTTTATCTATAAACAAACTATAATGTTTAAACTGAGTAGGACAAAGTCAGTACAATAGCATTGTTTTTTTTTATTCTTATAAGATCAGACCGAATACTCTGCCCAATCTGTAGAACTTTAGGGCTAAGCCCAGCCCTAATATTGAGTTCTCTGAAAAAATGTGAACACTTATACAGAAATATTGGGAGGATTCAGAATTTTACACATAAACCTATTATTCTGAGAATAACCAGCAACCAGGCTACACCTAAGACCTGCATAGTTATTCATTGCTTCCGTATCGTATCGAACATTAATCATTGTTATCGTAGGAGTCTTCTAAACGCTGTTCACAAGTCCAAAACCCGAAAATTTTGTCAGTTTAAATCAAATAGACGCCCGCTATTCTTCCAACAGCAGCTATATGCTGTTGAGGGCAAGTCAAATCAGGTTATCGAAATGTCAGGTTTTCGATACGATAGCCTGTCGTATGGTTGTGAATCAGAGCTCTGAAGGTCAATTCCTGTAATTAATAACATGCAACATCTATTATAGTTGGGCCTGTTCTCAGCAACAATCAATGTCAAAAATGTAAGGGTTTTGGGGGTATTTTTGACAGATTGAGACTAAGATCAGAATGTGAATGTTCTTAAAATTATGGGAATTCCCCCTCAGATATCAATGCTGTAACTACCATTAAATTAAATAAACTTCAAGTACCCTGAAAAAGACACCTCTAAATAAAGGTTGACTGGTAGAAAATGCCTATGGCATTAAGTCCGCCTCTGTACATTTATGTGCTTGAAGTATTAAATAAATAAATAAATGTCGCATCATCCAATAATCACATGAGATGAAGCAGGAAGTCTGTCAATTACCCTCAGACAAGATGGTCACTTAACGCAGCATAGTAACAAGCCATACAATAAGTGCATGTATGTGGGTGTACAGCTTGCATCATACCTCTGGCGGTGCTAAAATTAGTGCATACAGCCGCGTTAATCAATGCAGGTACCAATGTTAGGTCTGCCTTTGTTTAGATGTACTTAAAGGGCATAACTGTTTTCTTCTTATGTATATTTCCGCATAAGTTTCGATCCCATGGGAATATCAGGGTTAAAACTATCCTATGTCCTTTCGCGGGACTCAAACTATCTCTATACCAAATTTCATCTAAATTGGTTCAGTGGTTTAAGCATGAAGAGGTAACAGACAAACTTTCGCATTTATAATATTAGTATGGATTTTTTTTCTGTTTTGAGCCATAGTTAGATGTGGTCTAGGTTGGAATTGTTTTGATGGCCATTCCAGTGAATAATATCAAATCTACACGTGGGAACATTTCAGTTCCTTTGATCGAGTTCCAGTATGTGCCGTCTTTTAAAGTGTTTTATATGGTCTTTGTCTTGGAGTAGAACTCTGGCTAGCAAGTTGCTGTGGTTGTTCAATCTGTCTTTGTACTTTTTGCTATAGTTGTTTACTTTTTCTGTAATGGTCGGCATTTCTAGGTATTCACGTATTTCCGAGTTTCTTACAAACTAGTGTGCGCTGGAGACAGCCCTAATGCTATATTTTGGAAGCGCCAGAGTATCTCGAGGTTGGAATTGCTAGCCGATCCCCAGAGAAATATAAATATAGAACATAATTACATAATCATACCAGTGCATTACTGTTCTACAGCAGGGCAAAAGCCTCTTGTCATACAGATAATTTACATATTGTACAAAATTGAAGTACAATGAGTGCCACGTAAGATGAGACTTGACACACCACGTGGTTTGACTTGCGCAGTACAGTTCGACACAACTTAGATGTAGCATCAGCAAAATTAGTAAAACGTTCGTAATTCGTATTCGTAAATCTTTATTACTACTTTAAGAAAAATTTATCAATTTTTCCTAAAGTAGTAATAAAGTTTGGTGATTTTGAAGGCGCACTTAGTTCGGATGTGATCTGTTTTACGAATTTTGCCGATGCTACATCTAATTTGTGTCGAACTGTACACGATTTTAGGTCTCTTTAGCGGTGTGAGGACTATGAGGTCTGAGCGCGGTCAGGACCAGACATCATAGGCGCGGTAGAAAGCGCGTGGGGGCCAGTGTCAAGTCTCATCTTTCGTGGTGCGCATTGTACCCACTTTTTTCTTTTTTTTTATCATAAACTAAGGAGTAAACTGTAGTGTTATGAACTTTTGAATTATGTAAATTTACAATAAATTATGGTAGCATGGCATTATATTAAAAAATTATAGGTGCTTAGTGTGCTCCTCTCCTGCAACACCAGTGTCTTACAGATAAACTTAATTTTAATACAAACATGCAGTGTTTAATTTTTATTAGTTTAAAATACACATTCCAGTTGCAGCAATATCATTCAGCAGAAAAAGACCTGGGGAAAGTTTATTAATATAAAAAGTGTTAGCATGCCACCTACCAATGGTATTTAAATGAAGCTCCTCCGATTGGAAGGTGAAGCGAGCGTCGATCACATCCCTCATAACAGGATAAAACACAACAGAAACGGTGCGGTAACTTCTAAACATATATACATCAGTGGCAATCTGTCTGGTGACGAGATGGTAATCATCTAGCAACACCGTGCGGGTCTTTGTTAACTGCTCAAGTATCCTCTTTCTGTTCGCATCATCTTCTATTTTCTCTTGTTCACCAAGAATAAGCCCGGTGCACACAAATAATAAAACAAAAAATAGGCAAACTCTCATTTCGATGATTAACGCCTACCTTCCTACAACACGTCCCGATAAGTGCGTAACATTAACAGACACTAAAAAGAATTCTATTTTCATTCAAAAAATTTACATATATTTTACAGTCATTTTATTATTTATGAATTCACTCGGTTTTTTATACGAACAGCGAACCGACCATCAGACGACCGTTCATTAATCAATCAACAAACTATTTGTCAATGTCAAATTGTAATATCAATAAACAAACCCATCTTCTGTCAAACTTGAAACTTTTTTATCACTTTGGACACAGGTTTTTTAAGTCATCTATTTGCTGTAGGTAGTGTAACAAGGATCAAAAACGTGAAAAGGGTGAAATTAAATATGATAATATAAACAAAGAACCAACATGAATCTGAGTATATTTATTTTCATAATCTTTTAACTAACTATTTACACTAGGTACTAAATTGAAAAACTAACTATCTATATAAATAAATACAAAAACAAAAGGATATTTAGGCGTCGAAGTACTTGTCCGTATCGCTGTCATTCGGAAACGTGCCCAGAAAACTGGCAGCATTGCCACGTTGAATGGCAAATGGTAATGCTTGTTATTTGGTTAAAGAATGACCCAGCGTTCAAGTCACGTGAAGTGTCGATTAGACGGCGACAGTGTGGGCAGAGCTTTAGTTTCCTATTTCACCACATTCATTTAAATCTATGTCGGACTGTAGACTGTTTTTATTACAATAAAAAATATTTTGATTCCGCGCCGTTTTACGAGTGGCGCCTCGCCTGCCTTGGTGATGCTCGTTGGCATCGAACGCTGATAATACCAGTGGATAGAGGCAAAAACCACAGACGCCAGCACATCAAGCTACCCGAAACGGTACAATCAACTTTAGTTAAAAAGATAGGTTGTAGTACCTTGATGTGCTGGCGTCTGTACTATGGCAAAGGTAATACTTGACAGCAGAGTTCTAAAATTAGTGTCAATAAAAACATTTTATAAAAAAAAACTGACTTCTCAAAAAGACACTACAAAGTAAAAAATAACTTTAATTTCGGAAGTCGTGTCGTTGGGTTCGCATTTTCGTTGTTTGCCACCGACTTCCGAAATTACAGTTACTTTTTACTTTGTAGTGTCTTTTTTCGAAGTCAGTTGTTTTTTTTTTGTAAAATGTTTTTATTTTTCACTTTTAAGTGGTACTTACCCCATACAAATTCGTATAATAATACTTACTAAGTATGTAAATATCAGTGACAGAAAGTCATTATAACAGTGGCAAAAGCAAAGTTAATAAAATTTATATGGGACCACCCCTGAGGCACACCCTATCCATTAAAAAAATAATTTTTAAAATCGATTTACAATTGCCGGAGATATCGCGTAACAAACAAATTAAAAAAACATACAGTCGAATTGAGAACCTCCTCCTTTTTGAAGTCGGTTAAAAATACTATTGGAATTCTGTACACTGACAGTAGCAACTTATTGAATGAATGAGTGAACGATTTTAAGCTCAGTGTTGTCATACCTCGAGTATACCTTGGAATGCGGGTATACTTTTAAGAAATAGGTACAATTTTTGCTAAACTTCCAAGTAGTTTAATTTAATGCCCGGAAGATTTTAAAGCTTCCTGAAAACGGAATAACCTCAGTTATTTTATATATCCGGCAGTTCGTTACTCAGAATTTCTTTGTCCGTTATTTGTTTACATTTCTCTTCAAAGACTGATGGTGATTTCAAAATAGTAGCAAAAAATCAACCGAGGTACGGCACCAAGGGGAATAAGGGAGACACGAAGCTCCTTTTCATGTTATTACTTTTCAGTGGTCGACAGAGTTTGTTCCATTATGTTTTTGTGATTATGTATAAGGATTTAGGGAATGTTCTATCAAACACCAGCTTTACAAAGGTAATTATAATGTTTGAGTATGGCATCCCCTACACCTTTTTGCAACTGCGACCCCGGCGCGCGCATGTCTCGCTCTTTCCTATAAAATTCAGAAGTTTGCAATAAATAATGGCTTCGACGGTAAATTCGAAGCAAACAGCCGTAAACGGTGACGTATCCTCAAGAACACATCCGTGCAAAAAATCTAAAATGGAAAATAAAGTTGCCGTTGTTTTGGGTGCTCAATGGGGGGACGAGGGAAAAGGAAAAGTTGTGGATTTATTGGCTGTTAACTGTGACATCGTGTGCCGTTGTCAGGTTAGTTATAAATTATATTTATTGTTTCCCTAATTATTGCTACGTTATCACTGTATTTTATTATCGGTCTTTCTAACAGAATTATCTTGTATTTGCTCTCCACCGCTATGTTTATGGATAGCATTTTGAGGTTATATTAGGCACGAGAATTAACGCTATTAATTAATTTTACCGTGTTTTCATTACTTTCATCTACATTATCATGTTTCGGGCTACGAAAACAGATAGTTTGAAGAGCCTTTGGTGTTGGCGGCGCGCCAGAATTTGTTTGAAAACATGTGAACTGTGAACACAATGTTTTTGTATGAATTCGCGAATACAAGACGCGTGCCAAGTCTTAGCGGGAACTCAGAGCTGCTGTGCGCTAGTTCAATGTTGCGTAAACCAGCCAGTTCCGGTCATCATTGTGTAACAATTATATTCAGAGATTTTTTCTAAATATTTTCAATGGTCATGTGATAGGTACAATAATACAGGCTTGTAGTACTTACTTATATTTTTAAACTCGGAAACATACCTTGTGCAGTGTGCTCACTAATAATTGTGGATTACTGCCAAGGTCTGGGACATTTATTGTTGTTACACTATAAATATTTCTAAAATTCTTCATATTATGTAGTCTAGGGTTCTGTCTAAATATAAATTTTGTTAATGTATTTTTTAGAATGTATGTTTGATAATTCAAGGAGAATCTTGGACCATAATATTTTATGTGCATTAAAAAATTGTGCAACAATCGTCTTAAATAATAGGATTATGAGTTACATGTCATGCCATGGATAGGCATAGAAATATTTAAAAAAATAAATTTAAAAAAATTGTAGTGTTGTCAGTTCTTATAAATATGAATAACACTATTACAAAATTGTAAATCTAACATTTTTGCAATGTCTATAACCAATTCTAAATCAGAAACAATATTTACCACTTATATCTGTACAATATATAATGTAGTATTGTGCGGCATGACTTGGTTTCACAAGGAACTAATCCAAGATCAATAGGTGTCCAACCAAACACTGTTTTCATGAATATATATGCCTAGAACTATTATGAACAGTCCCCATTTATTGACTAAAGCATAGTATACATAATGTAAATTTTGGAAACTAATAAAATCTAGGCCCTTCATTTTCCCATTATTTAGCTAAACACAGAAATATTATTTCAACAAACCCATTTATTTCCCAGAGATTCATAATAATAAGTTTATCAGACGCAAAACTTAAACAAGTGAAACATAGTCATAATATCTCATTTACAATCTAGTTAAAACAGGAATCAACCGCTATGATGATTATTCATATTATGTTAATTATTTGCTCTGAACTTTATATTGGACAATGACTCTGCCTGGGGATTTTATCTACAGGGTCTGATTAAATTAGTTTATACCTAAACATTATAAAACAAAAAGAATATTTCATGACATTTTTTTTAGGGTTACAATGACTTGGGTGGTTAATTGAAGTTTCAGTAGTGAAAATCTGTTTTTTTTTTTATGTTCTATCTTGTTTAAACATCCATACACATAGTTGTGTGAAGTTTACAAAAAAAAAAAAAACATGCTATTTCACTACCTAGGATTGTTGACTAAAAAAAAAAAAACATTTTTTGTTTTCTTTTTGTCATGTTTAGATCCATCCCGTCCATGACTAATCTAATTCGACCCTGTATATTTATATATAAGGTCATAGGGTACCTAAAATCAACTAATATGCATGTATAACAACATCCAATATTATAAATGTGAAAGTAACTGTCTGTTACTTTTTCATTCCTAAGCCTATGAACCAATTGTTATGAAATTTGACAGATAGGTAGCCTGGGATCTGGAGAAGGACATGCTACCTTCATCCTAAAAATTTGTACTAAAAAAGAATTCACACAGACCAAAGCAAAGCTGCTTTATTTATCTAAACAATAAAAAAAAAATTGTCTATTGGTGACTTCAAAAATAGAACTTTTAAAGATGTGTAGCACTAGCAACAGAGGTGAACAACCTTTCAGCAGAATTAATAATTGTAGCTGAAGACTATTTTGTTTTGTTATCATTAAAATTAGCAGTGTGATACTCCAGCCCATTTAAATAATAATAACTGTACCTACAACCTATTCATATTAAAGGGGTTAGAAGATTTTTGTATGGAGGGTGGCCCTAAGGTCGGCCGCCATTTTGATTTTTTTTCAGAACCGCGGCGCACAACAAAAGTTATATATTTAGATAGAGGACACTTATACAAACAAAAATGTAATATAACATAACATCCTAAAGCGTCAGGTTTCGGAGTTATTCACCAAAATATAAGTCGAAAACAACAAGGATTTTTTTGTTTTTTTTCCCTCTAGGTAAGCATATTGAACTATTTAGGTAATAGAAAAGTTATGAAACCTTCATGGAGAAGAAACAAATGAAGAATAGACATTTTTTAAATAAATAATTAAACACGGCAATTTATAGTTCGTTTTTTAATCCCAGAGACTAATCTGACATTTAAGTCTTTTCTATTTTCGTTTTTTTTTACTATAGAAGTTTGACATTACACTTGTCAGATTAGTCTCTAGGATTAAAAAACGAACTGTAAATTGCGGTGTTTAATTATTTATTTAAAAAATGTCTATTCTTCTTTTGTTTCTTCTCCATAAAGGTTTCATAACGTTTCTATTACCTAAATAGTTCAATATGCTCACCTAGAGGGAAAAAAAACAAAAAAATCCTTGTTGTTTTCGACTTATATTTTGGTGAATAACTCCGAAACCTGACGCTTTAGGATATTATGTTATATTACATTTTTGTTTGTATAAGTGTCCTCTATCTGAATATATAACTTTTGTTGTGCACCGCGATTCTGAAAAAAAATCAAAATGGCGGCTGATTTTAGGGCCAAAACCTTCAAACCCCTTTGTCTGTTTGAACGCTCTAGTGTCTGGAACTACCAACCCTATTTTAAAAATTATTTTTGCATTTGTTAACCCAATTCCTAAGGAAGGCTATCTAACATGACGCTAGGACCCTTAGGAGTCGAGCAAAAAGAAAAAAGTTAGAAAGAACACTAAGTGAAAACGAAATAATTCCATGGGCAGGAGTTGCGATGCGGCAGGGTTGGTCTGGAACAAGAAATTTCACGCAGACGGAGCCATGGGCAGAAGTTATTATAGAATACTAGCAGCGCCCCGCGGTTTCACCCGCATAATTTTCGATCCCGTGGGAATATCGGGATAAAAACTATCCTATGTCCTTTCCCGGGACTCAAACTACATTTATCTCTATACCAAATTTCATCTAAATTGGTTCAGCGGTTTAGGCGTGAAAAGGTAACAGACAGACAGACACACTTTCGCATTTATAATATTAGTATGGATCCATTACTTGCAGGTCAAGTGCAACACTGTATTTAATCATTTAAATATCAATTTCAGTTCATAGTTCAAAGTCCACCATTACTATGTCTGTAGACATATTTTAGACATTCCTTAGAAAACTGTTATCTGTCTCATTGAATTTTCGTATTATTTTGAGAGAAGGCCGCGGTATAAAGCCCGCGTCACACGAGAGGCGGGGCGAGGGTGTGACCAATTGCTAGCTACCTACATATTTTTGTCCAGTACGTCATTTATACAAATCTGTCAGTAGGTACAGACTCCCAAGATGGTATCCTAGTTTATAGAGCTAACAATGTCTGTATATTTTTGTCCAGTACGTCATATACAAATTTGTTAGTAGGTACAGATTCCCAAGACGGTATCCTCCCTCATTATAGAGCTAACAATGTCTGACTTATAAGATATTCCGCCTCCTTTTGTAAGACGCACCGTCTGTATTTCTCTTCACGAGGTTTACCAATACGAGAATAGCTCACTCATGCCGTACAGATTACGTGGGTATGTTGTCGGGAAAGTTGGTGTCATCGGGGCTCACTGCCAGGGTTGCTGGACCGACGTAACATGTCGTAAAACCTGAAGGCTTGTCTTGCGATCTAAAAATAACGAAGAAAACTATAGTTTGTATTGGAAAACCGGCCAAGTGCGAGCCGGACTCGCAAGCGAAGGGTTCCGTACCACCGTACAATATTTAACAATACATTTTGAAAAAAGAACACGTTTCTAGTAAGGAACCTCTTTAGTTTTATTTGTTGTTATAGCGGCAATAGAAATACACATTCTGTTGAAATTTCAATTGTCTTCCTATTACGGTTTATGAGGGACAGCCCGGTGATAGACAGACGGATAGCGGAGGTTTAGTAATAGGGTTGCGTTGGCACTCTGGGTACGGAACCCTCAAACGTACGAACCTTTATTTTATATGTAGCTAAAAGATAATTGCAGTTATCGCCATTTGCAGTTGTTATTACAGATAATATTCGTGACAGAAGTAGGTACAGTTACTTCAGTCAGTTATCTTCAAAAATAGGAAGTTGCGTTATCTAAAATAAACAAGTGAGTCACGTGTCCTTCACAGTTCACAGTGATATTTTCATTAAAACGAAAGAAAATTACGATCGTATGTTGAGAGTAATCGGAATGTTGTGTAATACCTATTGTATTGTGCGCAGTAAACGGCCAAATATCTACGTAACTTCTTGCCAATTTGATTAATGAAGACTATTGTATTTACTGTTAGCCTGCATCATCCTACTGCTGGGCAAAGGCCTCTCCCCATGACTTCTAGCTCATTCGATCCAGGGCTAAAGTGGACTATATGGTCGTTTGTTTGGTCCAGCCCGTCCCGCCATCTTCTACGGGGTCTGCCGCGATGCCTTCTACCTGTGTCGGGGCTCCACGTGGTGGTTATTTTGGCCCGCAGCTTATTGGGCAATACGGCAAACGTGGCCAGCCAGCCCAGTCCCACATCAGCTTAGCGGCTTTTTGAGCAACATCAGGAATCTGTGTTTTGGAGCGCAGTGTGGTGTTGCGAATATGGTCTGTCAATTTGACGTCTAGAATACTGCACTCCACTGCACGTTTGTCTATTGCACTATTGTACTTAAATAAGTATATTTATCAGCGTGTCGACATTTCGCCAGTCATCACATCATCACCAACCCAGTCCATTTATTTAACATAACCTCACGCCAGCATTTATCGAAGGGTTATGCAGGTACCTATAGTACACACACATTTCGCCAGTTATGTTTAATCCCATTTAATAGGGGCGAGCCTATTGCTATCAACCGGGCATAAATCCAGCAGCAGTGGTGGCTCAGTGGTGTCGAACCCGACTGATTTGTTGTAGGTCGTGAGTTCGATTCTGGGCAGGCACTTTACTGTGTATTTAATTATATCACCGCTGCTCTCAAAACGAAGAACGAAACCGGCATGTCCTAGAACCAAAAAATCGAAGACAATGTCACATCCACCAACCCGCACTCGGCCCGCGTGTTGGATTATGGCCGGCTTCCCCTCACAGAGAGGAGGCCTGTGTCCTACCAGTGAGAACATTATAGGCTGATTATGGGCATAAATCCAGAGTCCGGGCTGCTATTGACAAACTCCAAATAGAAAAACCCAATGACATTTTAGACGATTATCATACTGCCACGCATCACGTAGCGGGGTGCAGATAACGCATCTACGCGCGTGGTTTTTTACATACAAATTCAATAAAAACGCACTCACGCGCGTGGAATTTGGCCCCGTATCCCGCACCCCGCTGCGTGATGCGTGGCAGTGTTCCGGCCTGGGAATTGAACCCCAGGCCCACATACTCAGCAGTAGCTCTTGTGACCACTAGGCTAGACCAATGAGCCGGTTGTATTATTAATTTCACTGTAATCCAAAGTCCAGATTTTACCTACCAACAGCTAAACCTACTACTTACATAATTGTATTAAAACAATCTATCATGAAATAGACATAGCTTGCAGAGTAAGCAAACTGAAGTGGCAGTGGGCTGGCCATGTTTATCGAAGGACCTATGGCCGGTGGAGCAGACGAGTCCTTGAGTGGAGACCGCGTATCGGCAAGGGTAGTGTGGGACGCCCCCAGCTAGATGGACGGACGACCTAAAGAAAATGGCTGGGACGGACTGGATGCGGACAGGGTGCTGTAGCGCAGCCTGCGAGAGGCCTAAGTCCAGCAGTGGACTGCAATAGGCTGAGTCGATGATAAAAATAGTAACTTTGAAAAACATTGCAATCCATAACCATGCTATTTTGCGATTTGAATTGAAATCCACTTGAAAAATATTTCAATACAGTCTTAGTGAGGGATGAAAATAATAAATTAAGTATTTCTTAATATTTCCATCCAATATTATCTGGATATAGAATAAGGTCAGATAGGCAGTCGGTCCACGTAAGCTGCATGCGGTTAGACTGGAAGCCGACCCCAACATAGTTGGGAAAAGGCTAGGCAAACTGAACTGCCTACAGGAGCCATAAGGAAAATATAAAAAAAAAACCCTTGTGTGAATGTTTAAACTACCGCGGTTTTTATTGTAAACATACCTCACAATTTACTGCCAATACCAGCCGTTGGAGTTTACACGAACAACATATGCTATTAATAAAGATGTATGTTTGTGGTTTGAAAAACTGTGGACTTCACCACAATGCCACATCTAATTCGCTGTTTAGTTGAATTTCCAGTTATTTTAACTACTGGCATGCCAGATATCGATACTTCAACGATACCAAGAGATGGGGCAAAAGTATGCTCTAGGTCGACCCGTCTAGTTAATCCATTTTCCAAGCTTTGTCACTGGTGGTTCCCATTTTTTTTCTCGCGGTGGAAATCCTCATGAACTCCTCTATCGTGGGGGTGACAGAGGGGCATGCCGGACTCTTACCGGCTAAAACCACCGCGGTGTTCCACCTCTACCTATGGCCGGGGGTGCGGGATTCGCATAAGCATTCACTGGTGGTTCCCTAGAACTCCCCGTTTCCATTTAGCATTATCAGCCATCATCATGTTCCCACCGCTGGGAGACAGGCCTCTCTGTGAGAGGGAGTGGGCATAATCCACCGCGCGAGCCTAGTGCAGGTTGGTAGATGTCACACGCCTTCGTTTTTTTTTTTGTTCTAGGACATGCCGGTTTCCTTCGATTATATCCTTTACCGTTTTGAGAGCAATGATGAACGAAGTAGAAGAAGTAATTAAACAAAATAAAGTACTTGTCTGGCTTCGAACTCACTACCACAACTAGTAAGTCGGGACCGATGCCACTGGGCCGCCATTGCTCTCAACTCTCTCCCCTTTTCATTTGCTAAATGCAATTTTTTTTGCTTTTGCTAAAAGCTGCACGTTACAGGAACTGACAGACGCTAGTGATGACGCCAAACAAGTAGCCGATTTCTGGGCCGAGTACATTTAGATTGCCATCGACACGCTAAGAAGAAGAAGAATGCAAATTTTAGGGTGATGAAAATCTTTCCAATATTTGGTTAGCCTGCTGAGCAAAGGCATGCTTTCTCTTTTCCCACTTATCACAGTCAACGTATTGTCTTGACTAAGTAGTCCAGCCCATTTTCGGGTAATAAACCCTTAGGAGTCCTGCGAATTTGTGGGTTCTACTCCCATCCCACTTTTGGATGTACCTGCTGTCTAAGACCCAGTCAAAGTCAAAGGATTTTCTTTCAATTATACGATTTACAAGCACTTTTGAATGGTCAAGGAGTCGGTCTGTTAGTCAGAAAGTTCAAGCTAATTGCCCATTCTAAAACGTAGATTTCTATGGAGAAAGTATGTAGATCACATTCGTGAAAGAATTATCAAAATTGGTTCATTAGTTTTTGAGAAAATCGCGTACATACAAACATACATACATACGGGTCGAATACAGAACCTTTTTTTGAAGTCGGTTAAAAATGTGTCTGTTCACCAAAGTACATAACGAAATGAATGTTGTTGAACGGTCAAAATTAAATCCATTGCTCCTGTTAGTGTGAGCAACTGTTTATTGCTTGTCACAAGCAGTTCGTGCTTTCATAGAATAAAAAGTAAACAAACGCCAGGTATGCCCTTCAAATTCAAAATAAAATAATTGAACGAGAATGAAACGGTAATGTAATTGCCAACGTAAAGTTTCGCATTTAATCAGTTGTTCACTGTTAACAACGCGAACATTTCGCAATGGTTTACAGACTGTGATTGTTTGTGTTTCGCAATGTTGTGTCACTTTGTTTATTTGAAGCCAGACATTTAGAGAAATCTGTATCTTATTTATCACAAGGCTGATAGCTTTCGTTATTTGATTGAAATTCCAATACAAAGTACATTAATTATATCTAGTAAATTGGCTATGCTGTGATGTAACTTATAAAATACAACAGTACCTTAGGCACTATTTACAGTGCCCGGAACACAAAGGACTAAGGAAGGAACACGGATGGGTTTTAGTCAGTAAGAGTCTGACACTCCCTTCCGCTCCACCCAGAGCGGGAGGGGTCATTTGATTATTTCCCATCCATGCACTATTTACAGTTATGAATTATGATGCAATAAAAATAGCTGGTTATACAGACCACCCCTGTTTGTCCATGTGACCACTTGGCTTGCATAACCCATTAGATTTTTTACCGGGGAATTCTATTAAGGGACTAGCGACTCGCCCCTGCTTCGTAAGGAGCGCCACCTGCCCTACCTTTCAATCTGGAACCAACCATACAGATTTACAAAATTTCATTGAAATCAGTTAGGTGGTTTCGGAGAGCGAGTACGAATTCTACGAAACAAAATATTGACACGTAATTTTTTATTAGGTATATAAGTGTTAAGATAAAGTTTGAAAGATACCCTCAATCTTACGAAGAAATTAGGGTGGCATCTCTTTTGCTAATACAACAACATTATCGAGGGACCAAGAAAACAAGCAATTTCCGCTTTTAATTTTCATATAATTTTATGTAGTATTATTTGAAAAACACGTGATCACCATTTAGTCAACAGCACACAAATGGCGGTTCTTTTGTTGGTTATATTATGGTTATACTTATCAAAAGTATAGACATACAGACAGTAGGTACCTGTTATTAGTAACAATTGTATGAGTAACGTGGCTTTGACAAAACCTTGAATGAACTAATCCGGAAAATAATATCTTCGTATCCATCATAACATGTTAGTAATCATCTCAACAGCAATTTATGCTTGGTTTGCTATTTTTGCTTCAGCCAGTCTTGAATTTCTTAACCCTTTGAACGCCACGGTCGTGTATAGCCGACAAATGAAAACGTGCCCAACACGCCACCATCGTCTATAGACGACAAGAAAACGAAATTTTTTTAAAACAAAATAAAATATACTGGAGAGCAGTGGTGGCCCAGTGGTATCAGCCGCGACTTACAAGTTGTAGGTCGTAGGTTCGAACCCCGACAGGCGCTTTACTTTGTGTAAATTATTTCATCACCACTGCTCTCAAAACGGTGAAGGAAAACATCGTGAGGAAACCGGCATGTTCTAGAACCAAAAATTCGAAGACATGTGACATCCACCAACCCGCACTGGGCCCGCGTGGTGGATTACGGCCCACTCCCTCTCACAGAGAGGAGGCCTGTGTCCCAGCAGTGGGAACGTTATAGGCTGATTATGTATGTATGTATGTAAAATATACTAAATTAAGTTTTCTGTGTTTCTTTTTCCTATTATTTAAAACTACATTAAAGTTGCCTGGCGTCAGGGGTACGGCGGGCGATACGTTTGTACTCTGGCGTTCAAAGGGTTAATCATCTGCTTGTGAATATTTACTCCAAAAATGGGCCTTTAAATGCCAATGCAATAAAGTACAGTCGAAACACTATCTCGTGCACATGAGGCAAGTATAGAAAAACTGGTGCAGGTGCATCGAAGGAAAGAGATATTTGATGGAAACCACACAGACTTCACAATGTGATCTGTCTTGCAGTCTACCCTGATCTGTAATGGCGTAACATACTAATAATGCAGTGCTCTTCATTTTGACAATTCGATAACATTTATTGCGTTATTTACGTGGTCGAGCAGACGAATTTTTCACACATGTGAAGAAATGGATAAGGAAATCCTTCGGATTGTGGAAGGACGTGTATTACGCAATTGGGAGTGCTGCTAAACCCCAAATTCGGCATAAAATTAATTATTTCATAGTTCTCACGGACTTATTTAAACCAAGATACCTGTCAAACTATTCTATTACACTCTGCTCAGCCATTTCGGAGACATCTCTCGCATCTCCTTTAAAGATTTTTATAGCCATTTAAAACCAAGTTTTTTATCGCTTAGACTCCATAAAAACGTAGCGAGATTACGCGATACGCCCGCGCCCGTGTCTAGTATGGAACTCTGACTAATAACTATTTATGAAGTGCAAACAAGGTAAATCTAGTTATTCTTCTCGTCGATCGGAATATGCTATAAATAGAAATTTCAATTGAAATAGTCGATGGTCGCAGATATTTTATTTATGCAGTGTCAAAGTGCGGTCGCTATTTTTTTTTTTTTTTGGTCAGGTGTCATAAGGCTCATCGGAGCAGTGGTGACCAAGAGGTAACGGCCCCGACGACTTACGAGTCGTGGGTTCAAACCCAGGCGCTTTCTATCTAACTAGCCCCGTGTTGTCCCGTTGCAGAGGAAAGGACTCCCTCTTTCTTTTCCACACAATTCTGTGTTTTGATAGTGCCGGCCAGTCCTTTCTGAGGAGTCAAGCTCGTTCCGCCATTTTCGTGTTGGCCAGCCGCTTTGTGTAAATCATTTCATCGCCACTACTCTCACTCAAAACAGTGAAGGAAAACATCGAGAGTAAACTGGCGTGTCCTAGAACTAATAATTCGAAGACTCGAGAGTTCGAGATTATATATCTGGTCTGGACTTTTAGACATCAGGGTTTATCGTGAAGACGCACTAAAATCGAAATAATTTTGATATTTAGCCAATCTTGACCGAGGTCAAGTTTTGACGTTTTTGACAACGTAAATAACGCAATGAATGTTGTTGATCTGTAAAAAGAAAGGAAAGCTATTGCTCCTTCGTGTGTGTTACGCAATTGCCCCGCAGGCTTGAACGAGGTTGTCCCAAAAAATTGATCGAATCGGTCGTTTGAATAGGTGCAGATAGAAATTCCACCATTGCATCAAATTCAAAACTGCATGTTAAATTTATTAGTTTCCGTACTACCTCATGTCTTACTCAGCATATTTATCTGCCCATGACCTATATGTCCTGGCAGAAATAGCAACGCTACAAAGATGACAGATTATTGTTTTTTGAATGAACACGTACGCATTCAAGATCACCTCAACAAAGTCATGTCAGCGGAAGCAATGTGCCAAAAATCGTGTATTATGCGTTACTGGCAGCTCGACTACGTTGTGGAGAATTTTCTTCTAATTGCGCGTGTAAATACGCCAGCTGCACAACGTGATTTAATGTCGAGTTTAGACCGAGAGAAAAAGAAAAAACCGGCCAAGTGCGAGTCGGACTCGCCCATGAAGGGTTCCGTAGCAGCAAGTAACATAATATAAAAGTTCTTGTAGTTCGTTGTAACTTTGTGAAAGGTAAATTGCAGTTTTCGATTTATGACGTATTAAAAAAAAACTACTTACTAGATCTCGTTCAAACCAATTTTCGGTGGAAGTTTACATGGTAATGTACGTTATATATATTTTTTTAATTTTATCATTCTCTTATTTTAGAAGTTAGAGGGGGGGGGGACACACATTTTACCACTTTGGAAGTGTCTCTCGCGCAAACTATTCAGTTCAGAAAAAAATGATATTAGAAACCTCAATATCATTTTTGAAGACCTATCCATAGATACCCCACACGTACAGGTTTGATGAAAAAAAATTTTTGGAGTTTCAGTTGTAAGTATGGGGAACCCCAAAATTTATTGTTTTTTTTCTATTTTTGTGTGAAAATCTTACTGCGGTTCACAGAATACATCTACTTACCAAGTTTCAACAGTATAGTTCTTATAGTTTCGGAAAAAAGTGGCTGTGACATACGGACGGACGGACAGACAGACAGACAGACAGACATGACGAATCTATAAGGGTTCCGTTTTTTGCCATTTGGCTACGGAACCCTAAAAATGCTTAATGTGTCACTCTGTTTTTACACCCTGCTCATTCCTCAGTGTGAGACTGAAGTGCACCTGTTTGTTTTCTGGCAAAGAATAAATCACACACCTTTCATCTTATAAGCTAGTAACACACAAAAGATAGCAACACAAAGATAGTAGTCTACTTTCTTAAATTTAATGTTACCTACCTTTTCGATTTTAAAGATCTCGGGACCATGGGGTCCCGGTCCTTTGGAAGGCGTCTGAGGGGCCGAAGCCAACGCGCAGAGGCCCCTTAGGAAATTTTAATGTAATGTGGCACCAACCGACGATTATCCGTGTATGCACTATGCAAGTGCACCCAAGGATAACCCCGGTTCGTGTAGGACTATTGCAGGATATAGTTATAAAAATAAAAAGTTGGACTATGGGTTTGGGTGGCTAAAATGGACCATGTTACCTTTATTATGTACAGTACACCATAAAAATTCGATCAATAATAGATAAATGTAGAAATTTTATACAGGGTGACCCAAAGGGCTGTCCTATCGCTAAATGGCTTGACAGACCTACACTGTCTTCCGGTCTTCCCATACCTATTAACACTAATTTGAAAAAATTATAAAAACCAATTATTTTTAAAAGAGTTACCGTGGCGTTTCTTGCCGGCTCTTCTTCAATAAGAAACAACCAATTGGAACCGTGCACCTAGCTTCTGACGTTTCATAAGTGCCAATATAGATCTAATATTTTGATTTTGAAAGGCGATCCTTTAAAAACAACCTTTGGACGGTAACTCATCTTTTAATCAAGCACGCTTGTCTACATCGTGAAAATAACTGACGATGCTAGAACCAGAGTGATCTAAGTGACATTTTTGGCAGATCAGTATGGCATGAAAGAATTATGATTTTTCCATGCAATTGTGTAAAAAAACCATTTTTGCCAAAAATGTCACTTAGATCACTCTGGTTCTAGCATCGTCAACTATTGACTGTGTGCCCTTTAGAACCCTGTCCAGTAATAGTTTTACGAGACTTAATAGGACGAATAGATCCAAAATCTCCCAGAAATGGTACGGCCTTGACATCAAAACCAGTTGTGAAAACCCACCTAAGGGAATGGCGCTGGGCGCTGGCATAATTAATGTCACCATTGTATTCATAAAAGGTTATGTTATGGACCAATTCTATGTTGGTTATCTATTGTTGAAAATACTTTGTACATACATACAAACTACTTATTGTCTGCTGTTGTTGTCTTATTGTATGTGTTGTCTGCCCATTGTAAAATCCTTACGTCATCGTCAGTGGAAAGTCTTGTTTCTGTTTACCATAACGATTGAAGGCAATCTCCCACTCGTTTTTCCAGTGTTTTGTGTCGGAATTGGCTCATTGGCAAAAGAAATAGATTACTAACCTATTATTTAGTTAAGTTAACTAAGGGACCAAGTCCCAATATAAAAAAAAAACTCAAATACATCAAATTCATTCATTAACATCATCTGCCTAGCCTATGCCCAACTATGTTGAGGTCGGCTTCCAGTCTTAACCTGATGCAGCTGAATACCAGTATTTTACATGGAGCAACTGCTTATCTGACCTCCACAACCCAGTTACTGAGTAATACGATACCTCTTGGTAAGACTGGTTGTCAGACTTTCGGGTTTTTGACGACCCGTAACGAATGTCAAAGATCCACGAATGACAGCCTGGACCAACGGCTTAACGTGCTTTCCGAGGCATGGAGGGGTCTTGGTATGTGAAGATGGTCACCCATCCATAAACACCACATCAACATTCAATAAAATCATTAAGATAAAAATAAAAACATTAAAACTGAACTGAAACTGTATTAATGTAGCCAGTTCACGCAAACCACACTCACCTGAGATGAGTTTAGGTACAATCTTGCATTGAATTTGTATCAGTTCTTACACATCGAAAGGTCTTCTCTATAGGTACGGTCACCAAAGGAGATAAGTAGGGTCGTCGGATATAGTTGAAGTTTAGTAAGAAACCGATAGATGTGTTCGAATAAAATAAAATTAATAGAAAACAAACTGTTCATTTATCAAATTTAGTTGTATTCGAAAAAATTATCGGTTTCTTACTACTATATTCGACGACCCTGGTTACTTGTCTCTTTCTTCTATATCTCTTTCTTCTATGTCTATTTCTTCATGTAGGTATAAAACCTTCCTCACCTGCATTCCTTCGATTATGTTGGGCTGTTAACATAATCGCAGATGAGTGTATAATCTTGCCTTTCATTGGTGACAGATGTTACACCTTGAAAGTCCCACTACTCTCGAAAAGCCCATTTATAAACTCGTCATTTATTCATGAACCATAGAATCGACTGTGACAGTCGTTGCCAGTTTGCCAGTCAGCCTAAAAACCAAACCTACCTAACTTTTGAATATTACTGACCAACCCACAAAGGTCAAAGAGCAATGTGGTCAATTGTATATTTGTATCCGCAGGGTGGCAACAACGCCGGACACACGGTGGTCGTCGATGGTCAGGAGTTCGACTTCCATTTGCTACCGAGCGGTATTATAAACCAGAAATGCATCTCTGTTATTGGTAAGTAACCCTATTGTTACTGCAGTACAGTTTTGGCAGAATTTTCAGCTTGTCAGAGTATACGCGGAAAATCTTGGAGAAAGTAGTTGTCCAGTTCTCGTTCTTTACATAACGGTTGAAAATGATCGAAAAAATGAAACAATAACGTTACAACGATGACATTATACACTCCCGCCCCCTAATTACGTAACACAATATTAATTACAATCTAAATCGTTTGAAGGATATTGCTAATCCATTGCTTCATAATGTTAGAAAAATTTGTCACCTCGACAACGTAGGTAAATAACGCAATGAATGTTGTTGAACTGTCAAAATGAAAGCCATTGCTACTGTTAGTGTGTTACGTACGCAATTACCCCGCCGGATTCCTAAATCGAACCATTTCCGTGCAATTCCATTTCATGTGAGGTATAAGGTCTAAAACATCAAAATAATGATGAGTCAACGAAAAAGTTTTTATGTAGTTATGAAGCCGACAGGCATACATCGTTTAGGTGTCGTCATTGTTTGTAATTTGAATTCACGACCATTTAAAAATACATAAAGTGCAGAGTGGCTCGATTTAGAAGTTCGGGAGTGTATATTGCTTCGTTGAACCCACAGAGCATGGGAACGCCTCGGCGACCGCTGCCAGAGACGGACTGACAACACTTCTCATGCAAACCAAGAGTGTCAGTGAACATCACGGTTTACTTGTAGAAACTGACGGCCCGTGACAATTCTAGCCAAGCCTTGTGACAGCTAGCACTGTAACTTGGAACTGTAAAAACGAAAGTACGACTATTTTAATGATAAAAACATTTTACTAAATACTGAACGATATTTTATCTGAGCCAAAAGCTAGTTTGTTCTAAAATGGCATTTAAAATAATGAAGTATTTTCTTTATGAATACACAATAGCAATATTTTCCAGCGCTGTGAGTTGTGACTGTGACCTAGAACAGTTCGATAAAGAAATTTTAATAAAGTAGGTATCATTTGTTTACAATGGCATGATGTTTCGTGGCACACAACTTTTCACTTGGTAGTTTATAATTTCAAGATCACGGATTCACAGCACGATATCATTATAGGACTAGCTTCTGCCCGCGACTTCGTTCGCGTGGAAGTAGTAAGACAACATTATACTAAAAGATCAGCCACATTTTTATAGAACTTCCTTGTATACTACGTTTGTAGTTTTGGTCTCAGCAGCCCTCAGCCCCAACCCACAAAGTCGCATCGCATCACCCGCCCTCGCTTTTATTTCGTTTTCGCTTCGGGTTCATTCTGACTTTTCTTTTTGCTTAGCCTCTGAGGGTCATAGCATTATGTTATAGCCTATAACCTTCCTCAAGATTTGTGGTATACGTTGTCAAAAAACGCTTTTTACTCTCTAGGGAAACGCCAACTTACGTTCTATAACATTTCAGTGACGTCACTCCACGGTTTTCGGATGCTATTTGGCGTTAACCGCACTATTAGAAACCCTAGCTTTACCAAAATTGAGTGATCTATCCGTGTTTCTCTCAAAAAAGAGTAAGAGTAAAAGTTATTATAGTAAATTTTATAAAAATAAAAAATGTGTGACGTCAGTAACAGCACACTACAGCGATAATTGACCGATAACACTATACTATCTATCCTTGAACGGCTGCCAAAAGCTTGCATCACTATACCTAGTATCTACATCTTCACGTATCAACTATAGTGTCCGTCTCCACTTTTATATGAAACATGGAAAAAATGAAATAGCTATAGTATAAAGTATTATTAGGTAAATATACCTAACTCTGATGATCACACATCACGTCTCTTGAATACTGTTTCTAAATAAAGACGGGCAACTTGTTACCATGGAGTACATGATTCTGAAATTGATCGATGGTTATAATTATAACACACAAAAAAAAAAAAAAATTACCGCGTAGGTGGGTATTGCACTATTCTATGAAACAGCTGTATTTTTTTTTTTTTTTTTGATAACCGACTAAAAATTTCTATGCTAAGGCTGGAAATACTGTTACGCCGACGTCCGTCGTATACCGATTTATATGGATTCTCGCTCGCTGACCGGCGGTGCTACACTATACACGTCCATTTATTGTCAGCGTCTTGGTACGGGACCAACGTCAGCGTAAGAGGAATTCAGGTCTAAGGGGTTTACAATCATGTGCTGAATTCATGGTTATACAGTTTGCATGGCGATGTCCCTGCCATCCTTTGCCACGTTCCCATCCAGTCCGAAAGCCCTAAAAACGATGTGAATACGGTACGTCTAATCACTGTGACTATCCCCCTTACTAATTAAACGAATTATATCAGATGAATAGTTAGATTTATTACCGTTGGATCCCGTTTTTGAATCCCATTTTAATATTTTTGGCGTTGGATCCCGCAAAACATTATTATGTATTTCCGTTGGATCCCGAATTTAAAAAATGCAAGATAATTACGTTTTATTGTCGTTGAATCCCGAAAAGTATTTCCGTTGGATCCCGAATGCTTAAAAAAAAATGAATGCGGGTACTTTCAACAACAAAATTGTTTATAATAAAATGAGGGGTTCACTAATGTTTCACCAAAACTCCATTGACAAATTTTTAGTTTACAACCAACGTTTCGTATACTATTTATTTCACAAACAACTCATTTTCTATATAATCTAGTCGTTTCTGGCACTCGCCGGCCGCTGCCGCGGCACCGCTCGCTTCGCTCGCTCGGCTCGTGCGTAGGGGTCACAGTTTTAACCTAACCTAACCTAACATTGTTTTTTTTTTAATAATTAACCTAATCTAACTAGTTCGGTTCCGGGTAACCCACTAAAAATAATCTCTTTTTAGTGTTTGATAAAGGTAAATCACTTTTCTTCTGAAATGTACACATGTTGTTATAATATGGGATTCAACGGAAATAGCAAACGGGATCCATCGGTAATACCTAAAAAACGGGATCAAAAAACGGGATCCAACGGTAATAAACGAATAGTTACACACCGAATTTCTCTCTTTCAGTCGTCAGTAATTTGACTTTCGAAAGAAGAAGACATAGCGCTGTGTAACTATACAGAAGCTGTACAACGTTTATTAGTAAGGGGGTAAGTCAACAAAGTCCTGAAATTCATTTGCCTTTTCCCGCCATGTTGGCCTCGGTTCCCATAACTTTAAATTCCTGTCGAAAATGCTTCATGCCGTTGGTATTGTTTTAACATTAGCTACTAATTTAATACTCCGCATTTGCGTAACACACTTTGTATCACAATCTGGAAAATGAAATAAAGACCGTGGACGACCACCAATAACTTGGCTACGAATAATAAAAAACTGTCTCCACTACGTATTTAACCTTCAATAAAGTTCCAAAGTCATTGTGTCCATTACCGTGCTATCGCCCGGGACAGTTTCGGCTGTTTAATGGATCAAGCGGATCAAACTTGTATAATCTACCGGCAATCCATCAATTTGTTATGATTATGACCATTTAGAATAATTTGATGGTTATTACTGACACGTGCCTCTCAGGGACTTATTGTTTACCTTTTTATTGCACATATAATATCCCTGTCATGATCATATATGATCTATTTAGTCTTGTTATGTCTTATTGGGTTTTTCTACCTGGAATGTCTCAGTAGCAGCTCGAAGTCTGGATTTGTGTTCGATTGATGGCAATAGGGTCGCCTCCTATTATATGGGACCTAAACATAACTGGCGAAATGTGGGTTCAATCTACTACAGGTTCACTTCTGCCTAACCTTACGGGGAATGAAGGCGTGATATAGCGTAGGTGTTTAGCCTGTAATGTCCGTGCGTAATGCACAGGGGCCTCCCTTTTCCACACCCTTCTTCTTCTGCTTTTGCGGGCACTTGCGCGCAAAAGCAGAAGAAGAAGGGTGATGGAGGGATGAACTTGACTCCTACCGAAAGGACTTCCTTTCGGTAGGAGTCAAGTTCGTCCCTCAATCTTCGGTTTGGTCTGCTGCGATGTCGCCTAGCATCAAATAACCTAATTATGGTAACATAAGTTACCATACCATTCATTATAATCATGGTAAGTATTATGTTATTCATGATTTCATCTTTAGCAGCTTTATTGCATGCAAAAAACTCACCAGATAGGATTTTTGCAGGACAAGATAATGTTTACAAATAAGACCAATTTAATATTTTAATATTCTTGGGGTAGTAAGCAAGTGCGTTGCCGACCACGAATTTTTTGTGAGATATTTTTGAACACAAATATTATTTATAGTCTCATACATTCCTAGTTGTTATTCCTGAATTACTTTATCATGAAAACACACATTCGTACCTACATACATATGAACAGGTTTCTTATTCTCCATTATGGTTGAATAAGCAACAATGGTGAGCAGTGGTGGCCCAGTAGTAAAGGCCCCGACTTACGAGTTGTAGCTTGTGGGTTCGAACCTAGGCAGGCGCTTTACTTGGTGTAAATAATTTCATAATTACTGCTCCTAAAACGATGAAAAAAAAAAACGGCTAAAATTCGAAGACGTGTGACATCTACCAACCCGCACTGGGCCCGCTTGGTAGATTACAGTTCACTTCCTCTCGAAGAGAGGAGGCCTGTGTCCCAGCTGTGGGGACATTATAGACTGATTATGCTAAGCAACGATACCGTACCTAACTTGACCAAACAAGACATTGAAACAGAAACAAAATAAAACCTTCCGTTAGCATGTCAAATGATCAACAAATTAAATATCTTGTTGCAAACGGAGCACGCTAATCTAACATGCAAAAAAGAAAACTAAAATTCGTGACATTGGTAATCGAGCTCTGTACCAGGTACGGTTAGCAAAATCACAGTAGTATTAATAGGTTTACATAACGAGTAATTTATTTTCAAGGTTAAGGTATGCACGAAGATGTTAAGGTTTATTTTGCTGACGTTACTACGTTAATGCAGGGTACTTGTCATGGCATGTCATGTCATAACATGGCTGTCGTTATTGAGGACTTGTTTACGAATATATTGATGGGGAAATGGTTTGACAAGTTGTTATGGTTGTTAGGAAATAATGTAGTAGCAGAGCATAACTGTTCTGGTTTAAAGATTTCATCTTAATTACATGATACATTTTAGACTTTGGGTCTCTGTTTTGTGTTGGTTTGCATCCTATTAGATGCATTGGATATTATGATGAAGGCGATGTAGAGCACAGCTCCTTAGATGCATTGGTTATTTTAGGGCCTGCGCACACCACGTTTTTTAAACGCGCCGTTGACGCGCGTTTGTAGCGATACAGACGCGATACGCACGCGAGTCTGTAGACTTTTAATAGGATAAAAGCGCGCCGGCGACGCGCGTTTCGAAAACGCGCGTCGACGGCGCGTTTAAAAAACGTGGTGTGCACAGGCCCATAATCAAAACGATGGAAAGCAGCATCTTCAATGTTTGCCATTTCAGTGGCAATAGTCTGTGAATAGCAATCATTTTGCGGTTATGATAACTTTTAGAATGTATAGACGACTAGCTGACCAGGCGAACTTCGTACCGTCTCAGAATTAAATAATGTGACAAAGTTCAATAGACACGTGGCGCCATCTATTATCATAATAACGTTGTTGTTGTTTTCCTCGGGAACAGCACTTTTTTCGGGACGAAAGGTACCCTATGTCCGTTTCTGTACACCTGACAACGTATATGCAAAATTTCAGGATGATCGGTTCAGTGGCGTGAAAAGGTAACAAACAAACTTACATTCGCATTTATAAAATTAGTTAGGATAAGTTAGGATAACTCATTAGTTATTATTCCCCGTACCTAAAGTCTTCTAAATTAATGTCCCTAACATTCCACTATTTTGTTGAACAGGAAACGGTGTGGTGATCCACCTTCCCGGCCTGTTCGAGGAGCTGAAGAAGAACGAGCTGAAAGGCATGAAGGGCTGGCAGGACAGACTCATCATATCAGACAGAGCCCACCTCGTCTTCGATATGCATCAACAGGTAAATAATAATGATAATTTACAGAAAAATTTTCATCAAGAATATGGGCTAGTTGAAATGCCGCAACCGGTATGGGCTCTTGGCTCATGGGGTTGGGTAGTCTCAACCTGGGTAAACTGGGAAACTACATATTGTTACTGCATATTCCCACCGGAGTACGGCGTCAAGCAGCCTGCTGTGTTTCGTTGATGCGTTAGAGTTCCAGTGCCTTAGGCATCTTCTGGGCACGCTGGTTCCATTATAGACCTCATCCATCGCTTTCCATCAGGCGTGATCGAGGTCAAGAGCGGGCCCATTCAGCAATAAAAAAAAATATGGTATAACACTATGACCTTGTGTTGGCCAGGCCTAGTACGGAGTATCAATAAAATTGGGGACCAGCTTTTCCATGCGGTGCGGTCTACTGCACAAACTCAGGAAAGACCTCCCTATACAGGGTGAAATTGAACACATGCGACAAATCGAAATGGGAGATTGTACTCGTCATTATGAACAACTTTTACTATGGGACCAAACCTGAAATCGCGAAAAAAAAATCAACTGTTCCCTTCATTTTGGCGAGTTATACGAACATAAATGTAGGGAACAGCTGATTTTTTTTTCGCGATTTCAGGTTTGGTCCCATAGTAAAAGTTGTTCATAATGACGAGTACAATCTCCCATTTAGATTTGTCGCATGTGTTCAATTTCACCCTGTATATATAAAAATCTATGTAAATGTTTTCTACAAATTAGTTAAGTGAGGTCGGCTTTCACTGTTCAGCGCAGCACACTATCAAAAGACGACCCACCATGACGTCTTAAAAACTCATCAGTAGGGCCCTAATTCCATTGCGAGGATCGCCCAGAGGATACGGTGGACCATACGGTGGAGGTCTGCCCCGCTTGGGCGGAGCACCGCCGTGCCCTCATAGAGGCGATCGGCAGCGGCGGCGACCTCTCGCGTCCGACCCTGGTTCAAGCCATGGTCCGGGGCGAGAGGGAGTGGAAGGCAGTCACCTCCTTCTGCGAAGCAGTCATGCTAGCGAAGGAGGTGGCGGAACGTCCC
Source organism: Amphipoea lucens (assembly GCA_947508005.1). Classification (NCBI taxonomy): domain Eukaryota; kingdom Metazoa; phylum Arthropoda; class Insecta; order Lepidoptera; family Noctuidae; genus Amphipoea; species Amphipoea lucens. The sequence goes on along the minus strand of OX382373.1, from coordinate 5,273,472 downwards.
AGCCGCCGCGGGAGACGCTCCGGGCGTCGGGAGCCGCGTGATGACTCCCGGTCACCGTAGGCGCGGGCCTGCGGACGGAGAGTAATGGGTAGCTCACCGTCCGATCAGGACCAGGCCCGTGCCGGACGGCGCGTATGTGTTCCACACGCGCCTCAAAGAGATGTCAGCAAAAAGGAAGGGGCCTGCCAGGGCCGAAGCCTGCCGGGGGTGCGGGATTGTTCGAAAGGGTTACCGCTACCCCGGAACATAAAGGGCTAAGGAAGGAACACGGATGGGTTTTAGTCAGTAAGAGTCTGACACTCCCTACCGCTCCACCCAGAGCGGGATCATTTGATGATTTCCCATCCATAAAAAAGGGCCCTAATTCACTATGACCATTCAATGATTACTTACTTCGAAACCACGTCAATTCCTTAGTTAATCGCGACAACCTTGCGTACATTTCGCGCGGTTTCGTTCATTGTGCCATAGAGAATACGGTCCCTGGACGTATAAAAAACTCATTAGACACCTTAAAAAGTTCAAGACTAGCACATCAAGCAGTGGTTTAATATTCGGTAGCTAGAATAAATAAAATTGTCATATTTAATAGCCTCAAGTTCAAATCTAGGCTGTAAGTAAAGCCACAGGGCAAAAGCCTTGTCTTATATTTCACAGAGCCGACACAAATTCATTGTACCTACTGGTTCTCACAATCAAGCTTCACAAAGATTAGTTATATGCCACAGGATATTTACAGTCTGCGTCACGCAATTCTGGATAATTCCAGCCCTTGGCCAGTATAAACTACTAATCACATAACGCGGGGAAGTCCGTGTTTACAATATGATTAGAACAATAGCGTTCCTGTATGTACGAGGGACGTTCAATGTATTCTCGGTATCAGGGTGGTTTACTAATGATGTGGGTAATTTGACAAATTAATTAATTAAAAGTAACTCGGAGTATTTAGAGATTACACGATAATGTTAATATTTTTAGGTCTTGTTATCCTCTTTGTAAAGGTAATTGTAATCAGGGCGAGGCTTTCTATAAGGAAAACATAAGAGTCTTAGAAAAGGTGAAATGATGCTTTATCATATTCAGCCTCAAGGCCTCAACCATCCCATTGCTAGGCTATAATTAACCTTATGCTAACTACCCAGAGTAGTGATGGCCCAGTGGTCGGTGGCCAGTGACGGCCGCGACTTACGAGATGTATTTCGTAGGCTCGAACCCAGATAGGCTCTTTACTTTGAGTGTACTTTGTGTGTGTGTAAAAATGTTCATCAACACTGCTCTTAAAACGGTGAAGGAAAACATCGTGAGGAAACCGGCATGTCCTAGAATAAAAAAACCGAGTATGCTTATGACCACACGACTAAAGTGAAACTTCAAACGTATTTGGCTATGAGAGGAAGAGAGAAAGAAAATGTGCGCGCGCACTGCTTTCTCTTGCTTATATCCCCCACTCAACTCCCGTTCGCCTCGCCCGATCACACTTTTCGTAACGCGTTCGCCAGCTTACTCCCCAAGTCAAGCGTGCGTAAAGAAGTTTCACATAAAAAATCTGAAGACTTGTGACATTTACCAACCCGCACTGGGCCCGCATGGTGGATTACGGCCCACTCCCTCTCACCGAGAGGATGCCTGTCTCCCAGCAGTGGGATCATTATAGGCTGATTATGATATAAACACTGAGAAGTAGTGTCCGGACTTTTATAAAAATGTCCGGCTTTTTGTCAGGACTTTTTAAATTTCGGAATGGTAACCCAAGCCAAGCTAGAAAAGCCCAACGCCTTTGATGAAAATTTTAATAAAAATAACAAAAGAAAAACCAACCACACTTCATCAGTAATTCAGTATAAGGCATTGAGGCCTTAATCACTGAGATTTAAAACGCGTGAGTGACGCGTGCGCATATAATTGCGCGAGAACGCTGAGACGTCAGCAGCGGTCAAGGAGGCACGAGACGATGCATATCGCGACGTTTATGATATTATAGTAAATAATATCGGCCTATAGTTGACCTATTGCAGGGCATAGGCCTTCTCATAACAGGGAAGGAATGAGTATTTGTTATTACGCTGACTTTTACCTATCGTAAGCAAGAGCCGCTTCTTCTTCTTAGCGTATCGATGGCAAAAAATTCAAACATCTTTGGCCCAAACATTCAGCTGGGAGAACCCCTTACACTACCGCAGCATAAAGCCACTTGTCAGATAAGTTTAAGTATGTAATTGAAAAAGTATCATTGCTACTTGTCTGGGTTCAGTTCCAAGCCCACAACCTTATGCTTAAGACGTCAGGGTTGAATTCTGCGAGCTACACGCCGGCATCGTATAAACATTCTGAAATACAATGAAATACCGGTCAAAGCAAAGAAACGCAAAAATCGACTTCAAAACTTTTATGAAATGTTTAACAATCTACCTAGCCTTTTCCCAACTACATATGTTGGGCTCGGCTTCCAGTCTAACCGGATGCGGCTGAATACCAGTATTTTACATGGAGTGACTGCCTACCAGATCTCCACAACCAAGTTACTGGGTCCCCCTTGATACCATCAGTAGATGGCAAGCTATCCAGACGTTTATTACGACTGGACAGGAAAGGCCTGCGCCTGGTGACGGGGACCATCACACGTGACACTGCTCGCTAAATAAACACTTCCACACAATAGGCATAACGGACAGTCCCCTGTGCAGGGCTTGCATGGAGGCTGATGAGACCGTGGCGCATGTGCTCTTTAAGTGCACAGGCGTCACCCAGATTAGGTCAGAAACCCTCGGGACACCCAGATCGTACACAGATGTTCTCAACAGACCAGGAGACTTAATCAGCTTTTGGAGGGAATCGGGCTGGTTGGAATAACCACCGACGGCCACCATGGCCCACGCACAATGGTTGATTTGAAGGACTAAGTGCGGAAAACAAACCCATAACATAGAACCCCTTGATAAGACAGGTAGTCAGACCTCAGGGAATCTGTCGACCCGTAAAATGCCCTGAATGATGGCAAAAACCGCATCAAAGTCCACTGTGTAGTTTACAACATCTAAGCGGTCACACAGACATACACCAAAAGCGACTTTGTTTTTATTCTGTGAACAGGTTATACAGATATAAGTCATATAAATCCAAAAGTAACCTAAGTAGTCCTTTTCCATTAAAAACCACTCCTACATAGATTACCTAATCATAACGTGATCTAATCATTACCTATACCGACACATGCATGTCACGCCCAACATTGTGACGTACACACATACTCATCTGCGGAACATTACAGTACAATTTATTATCTAAACACGTGCTTAAACGGTCGTTTTGTACGCCTATATCCTTTATGATACGGTGTTGATAATGACTGAGTGAAGAGAACTAATTGACACGCTAATTTAAACGTTATTAAGATGGATTAAACCCAACTAATCTGTGGAGCAGTGGTAACGGCCTTGACTTACGAATGGTAGGTCGTAGGTACGAACCCTGACGGGCGCTTTACTTAGTGTAAATTATTTCATAACTATTGCTCTCGAAACGGTGAAGGAAAACATCGTGAGGATATCGGCATGTCCTAGAAACAGAAATTCGAAGACATGTGACATTCTACCAACCCGCACTGGGCCCGCGTGGTGGATTACGGCCCACTCCTTCTCATGAAGAGTGGCCTGTGTCCCAGCAGTGGGAACATTATAGGCTGAATATTATGCTACTTAAGGTCTATTCAAAATTATGTTGGCAATTGATGTTATTTCAAGTTAATCAAATATCAACTTTATTGCAATGTTAATTAAGTTGATTTCAGAGTGACTATTGCAAAAGTTATAAAAATGTTTGAAGTTTAAGCGTAAACTATAATACTGCGTAGGAATTAAAGTTATTTTTCCATTAATTCATATTTGTTTACATTTGTGGCAATTAACGCTGATTAGAAACATTAGGTCACAAGACTTAAAAACTTATTCAAGTCATATGAACTCACGAGTCGTAAGAGTCACGTTGTTGTCAAATCTATGGAATGCTTTACTAAGTAGTGATAACAAGTGTTTGAAGTAAACAAACACATTACGAACGTCCTGTTTTTTTTGTCAGAAACACATGTCACAACACAGTGAACTGAGAGCGATTTGTCAATACGGAGAACGTAGCTTTATTCCAAACTAGCTAACCCGACAGACGTTGTCCTGTCCAAATTTCATACAAAAATCCCATAGTAAAAAGTACGTTCAGTTTCCGGATTTTCTTTCCAATTTTTCTTACCATAAAACCTAATTCAGACAATTAAAAAAAAATATACCCAAATCGGTCCAGCCGTTCTCAAGTGATGCGCTTACCAACGACCATTTTCATTATTATTTTCATTCATTTATTTAAATCACATGCAAAAAATATACAAAGGCGGACTTAATGCCTTAGGCATTCTCTACCAGTCAACCAAGGGTGATGAAGAGATTAGATGGCAAAGCTTTGGTTGAGAGGAACAATGAAAACTATTAAAACTATCCATACTAATAATATTATAAATTCGAAAGTAACTCTGTCTGTCTGTTACCTTTTCACGCCTAAACCGCTGAACCGATTTAGATGAAATTTGGTATAGAGATAGTTTGAGTCCCGGGGAAGGACATAGGATACTTTTTATCCCGATATTCCCACGGGATCGAGACTTATGCGTGTGAAACCGCGGGGCGCAGCTAGTTAATTAAATTATAAACAAAATAGGTACACAATAGATAGGAGGACGGATTTCAGTCTGCCCAGTGGCAGAAATTAATATAGACCAATTTCTGTCTAACCTCCGTAACCCAATTAGTGGAGCAAACCGATATCCCGATATTGGCTCGCCAGAATATCGGACGAAGACTAATTGCAAAATTGTACTAGTAGGTATCTAATAATATCGGGTTGTCCCAATTTCTAGCTTCTGGAATATCTATCATCGTGCATCGGTCATGTGACAACCGGGTCCGACAACTTAGTACCGACTGAGTAATGTATGTCGTATGCTATCAAAGTCCACAGTTCATTTTAGGCTATACACACATAATCTGCGTTCATTTAATTGCCAAACATGTAAACAAATATGAGTTTATGGAAAAATTACTTTAATTACTGCACAATAAAGTTCAATTACCGTATAACTTCAAACATTTTATAATTTTTTCAATAGTGCAAGTCACTGAAATCAACTTAATTAATACTAAAATAAAGGTCATATCTGTTTAACATCAATTAGAAACATACATTTTAATAGACCTTAGGTGATAGGAAATGATAATGCAAGTATTGTGACTAGTGTGCTAATAAAAGGATATTAGTGATATTTATTTATGTAAGTACGTCTAAAAGTGGGCTATGATAAAACTGTATACATAACACATTTATAGCTAATCTGCGTTCGCGATTTTGTTTCCAAACATGTAAACAAAATATGAGTTATTCGAAAAACAACTTTAACACCTTCACAATAAAGTTCAGTTTACAACTTCAAACATTTTTATAACAATTTCAACAGTCTAGTTACTCTGAAATCAACTTAATTTTCTTTACTATAAAGTTGATATTTGTTTTCTTAAAATAATATGAATTTGAATAGACCTTAGTTATGGAATTAGCAGAGGTGAGCGGCAAGTTGTGGAATAATAAGTAGCATGCATTGCATAGCAGGAGGGCGAGAATATAGCCATTAGCTGGGCACAAATCCAGACTCCAGGCTTCTACTAAAAATTTTCTGATGGAAAAGTCTAGTGTAATACTTTGCTCGATCCGAGATCGAATCCAGGACCTCAAGCTCAGCAGTCGCGCTTGAGACTACCTACTATACAGCGTTCAGAATTTAGTTTCCAAACATGATAACAAATATGTTCTTGGAAAACTAACTTACACTTAAATTTAATTTTGCATTACAACTTCAAACAATTTTATGACTTTTTCAATAGTAATTCTTAAAATGATTACTAATTATGTATAAACAATTTTGATACTAGTGTCAAGTTGATAATTGTTTAAGTGGAAATCATTTGGACACACACAATGGTCCACTTGAAGGCTTAAGTGCGGAAATCAAACCTTCTAACATAGAACATACTAAAATAGAGAATGTCAATTGGAAATGAGAATTTGAATAGAATTTAGACCAACGAGGCATTCGCATGGTTTTAATTTTCCTTTATATCTTTCTAGGTGGATGGTCTTCAAGAGGCGGAGAAGGGCAAGAATTCGCTGGGCACCACAAAGAAGGGCATCGGCCCGACGTACTCCTCCAAGGCTACTCGCAACAGTCTGCGGATAGGAGACCTGCTCGGGGACTTCGTTATGTTTGAAGAGAAGTAAGTTTATATCCCTGATACATCTATGAGTTTTTAATGGGCGTACTGAGAGGCACAAAAGCCTCATTAAAAAGCTGAAAGTTGAAAAGTAAATGAAGGAGGCTATGCTTAGGGTTTCCTTCCGTGATCGAATCAGAAATGAAGCGATCCGCAGGATAACCAAGGCTACAGACACAGCCCGAAAGAATTGCCAATCTAAAGTGGCAGTAGGCACATTGCTCGCAGAACAGATCTGAACAGAAGGTTCTGAAGTGGCGACCCCGTACCGGAAGGCGTAGGGTTGGAAGGCCTCCCACAAGGTGGACGGACAACCTGGTGAAGCTCGCGGGAATCCACTAAATGCGAGAAGCACATGACAGGTCGATGTGACTACGCTTAGGGGAGACCTTTCTTCCGCAGTGAACGTCTTTCGGCTGAAATGATGACGATTGAAGTGCTTAAGTTTATATACTAGATAGTTTCATTAGTATTTTAAACTGAAATGTTTTCTTCAGCGTTAGCAGTATTAACAGCGAAGTTTGCTCATGTGTAAACAAAATTGTTTGTGCATATTGTGAATGATTGCTGTAACAGAATGTATGTCCAGTTCTATGACGTATACATCGTGGAAAAGTAGTTTACAACCTTTTACGCATTGATTCTGTTATGACGATTATAAAAGCGAGTTTAAGATGGGTGGGTGGGTGACGTCGTGAGTCGAACCCCATAAGCTGCAGTTGTCCAGACGCCAGCACATCAAGCGACCCGAAACTGTCAAATTTTCCCAATCAACTTTGAACCCTAAGCTTTGGCGATAAAGTTGAAAATCTATTAAAGAAATTTGACAGATTGTAGTAGCTTGATGTGCTGGCGTCTGTACTTACAGAAACATACTCCCATTTCAATATTTAGCTAGAAGAATTAACGTAAATACGAGAACTGTGCAATCCACTTCGCTGTAAACAGTATTAACATAATATTTCCATATGAGTAGGTATAAAATGCGTATTATTTATATCATATGCTACTCAAGATGTGCAATCTTGAGTGCAACACAACTTCCAATATTGTGAAGTGCAAAATACTTTTCAATTAGATTTTCATTTCTTAGGGGCTGTTCATTTATTACGTAAGACAATTTCAACCAATTTCTGACCGCCTCTCCCCCCCTACATAAGATAATACATAAGATAAAATATGACTAGAATCTACCCCCCCCCCCCCCCCCCCTTTGAATCTTAAGTAAGATCCTGGTATCTGCAAAAATTGCAAAGAAAAAATAGCAAATTTTTTTATGCTTACTTTTGTTATATTACCTACGTAAGAATAATCTAGAGCCCTCCCACCCCCCTGTAAGAAAATAATAAAACTTGATCGGACCCCCTCCCCCCTCAAATCGTCTTACGGAATAAATAAACAGCCCCTTATCGACTTATAACTGTTTCGGCTTCTCTAATGGAGCTTTGAATCAATCAAAACTGTCTTTGAAGTTTTTTGGTCTGTACTTACCTACAAAAAGCAGGACTATTTGCATTTGCATAATAACGGCGTTTTTTTATTGCTACGAGCTTTGTGTTTGATCATGAGATATCTGTATGACTTAGGTAGGTACTGATCGCATGGTCCAGTATCGGCGAAACATCCTTCAAATAATTTCACCAACTTTTGATAGTAGTTGGTAGATGATTGTGTGGTGTGTACAACCATGATTATCACAGGCAACGGGGAATCAATGTTCGATTCCGTCTAGTTCGGCTGGACAGTGGACGAAAGTTGGAATTACAAATCCTAGAATGAATGTGTGTAACCAATATATTGAACACAGTTCCAATTCTAGAAATCCATAAGAACCCCAGTTTATACCTTCCAAAATTCAGGAAACTGTAACTTCTAAAAGCCAAGGAACTAAAGTAACATCCTCAATTTTCCAGGTTCCGCACCCTAGCAGCGAACTACAAGCGCATGTTCCCCTCTCTAGAGGTAGACATTGAGGGCGAGCTGGGCCGCTACCAGCAGTACGCCGCGAAAATTAAGCCCATGGTGCGAGACACCGTGTCATACCTCCACAAGGCTATCGGAGAGGGGAAGAAAGTGCTGGTGGAAGGAGCTAATGCTGCCATGTTGGATATTGATTTTGGTAAGCAGACATTTAAAACTTCTAGTAAATACAAGCCGTGTGCCCCATCGCCTTTAATCCTTATAATGGAAGAAATTATCAAAATTTCTTGCTTGTAGAGCCCGCGACTTAGGCTGTGCGTCGTGTTAGTGAATTAATTTAATATTTTTATTTCGAAAAAAAGATGGTACGGCCGTGCCGCTTTTTACTCGACTTGGTGGAGGCACTGCCGTGCCACCAGATTAATTAGATACCTCTGTTTTTATGAGCCTAGGTTTTGCAAGGTAATTCTCTAAAACAAAAACTTATTTCTAATTCAAGTAAGTAGTTTTAAGATCAAGGAATAAGTAAAATTTTTTTAATACCGTGTTAAAGATATGACATATAAATCTGAATATCACATAACCTTGTCGCTATGCCTAATTGCGGATTTAAATCGACTTTCCATCAATTATAATCGTAATCCTTACATGTAATCAAACAACGTGAGTATAATCACATTGAATAGGAAAACAATCCAGGTGGCTCAAAAACTAACTACATGCTGATTTCACGAAAATCCCTGCCGTGATTATTATTCTCATTTACATTAGACCTTGTACGTAAAGTACTCTTTATTGTACACGCCTGCCTACCCCACGGGCAAAGAGTCGTGATAATACAAATACATTTAGACAGCATTATTTCGATTATGCACATAAAACGCTCAGTTGAATGTCAAAATTTACAAGAAAATAGAATTGATTATTATAGTTGCTCAACCCCCAAACTTTAGAAAATGTATTTTCTCATGGAGAAGAATAGACAAGAAAGTCCATATTGTCTGTGTTGTATGGATCACTATGGAACCTTGTAGACGGACACGTTTTCTCTATAGCGCAGTTTATACACCGTACTGTAAAGAAACCTTGCCGTGTACAAAGGGCCTTACTCTTTCCAATACAACAGAGTGAACCGTATTAGCCATTAATCTTATCTAAATCGACACACTTAATCGCTTTATCCATGTGCCTTGGTTTATTTCCAATGATAACTGTTATCATACGACTGATAGTGCAGGCATCTGGAATACTCGTATCTGGGAGTGCATGAGTTGATGTTGCACTGTATAATATTAATCACGTCGGGGTTGCCAGTATAGAGGTATGAGGAGCAGGGTGTAAACTTCACTCATTCTCCATAGAAAACGGAGGATCTCTCGACCGGACGGATGTTATATATGGTGGGCAACAGCCCGACGATTGATGTCGGGACGTTGTGTATCCGCTAGTCGCGCGGTAAACTCTGCTTGCGCGATGCAGGATTTTGCGTGACGTCAATATGATGCGTTGTTCGCATGTGGCGATGTAGATGCCGCCACAATGTAATTTGAAAACTTAAGTAAGACTTATCGTTTGTTGAACATTTAAAAATGATATCGCATCAAAAATATCATATCAGCATACATTTCTCAAAGTAACAAAGTGATAGCAATGCTTAGAAGAACCGCTAGAGTTAGCTAGTTAGGTGAAACGCTTAGAAATATTTCACAAAGTTGAATACTTTGTGAAATATCTCCCGTTTTTTCTATACCCTGCTCCAAATACCTCTATACTGGTAACCCCAACATGATTAACATACACATGACACACGACACTTGACATATTTTGTTCAATACGAGCCTTCCTATAGGAGAGGAGAGGGGATTGTTCTCTAGGAGGAAATTAAAAAAATAAAAACAAATCACAAATTAAAATTAAACATCTAATTCAACGTGTTATAAAGTTAATTTAGAGCATGTCATTAAGGAAAGGGATGCACATACTTCTGTATGCTAGCGATTTTACAACGTCGTCGCGCGCCCATTTTTTTTCATAGGAACGGTCGAAATATTAGGTAAATACCGCTAGTTCAACGCGTTGCCAACTTGCTTTATGTTGTGAATTCTGCGATGAATAGATTGCTTATCGGGCGCGCGCTATAATTGATAAGTACTTTAATTTTCTTATTTGTTTTGATAGATTATGTTTTTTTGGAACGCCGATTATTCGTGTTTACTTGAAATCAATAACTTAGTTTGCACTATCTAAGACGATAATTACCTACACGATTTTGTTCAAGATTTTAGATTTGGGCAATGACAATGTATAATAATTATATAACAGTTACCTCCTATTCCAATCGGATCAAGTTTTCAATTTCATCCTGTAAACGGGATTTGTTATCGCAAAATGTTGTGATCGTTACAGCAAACCGTGTCTAGATAAAAACAAGCACGTCTTGAAACTGTGTCTCTTAATCCGTCGCGGCAAATTAAGATAAATGCCATACGGTACAGATTATTCTCATAAATCAGAGTATAAACTAATCGTCAACGCTATTACATAACCATTTTTACCGCATTAAACGTTATCAATCAATTTATTGCACTCATGATTATAAAAGCGCTTACGCAAGACACGTTTGCGTTTAAATGAGTAGGTTTATACCTACTTATTTAGACGCAAACGCAACCTAAGGCACGGGACAAATACAAACGGCGAGGGGCGCGGGCGCGGCGCCGGCGAGGTCCTTTACAGGCGAGTGGCGTCCGAACCCCGACCGCACCCCGCCCTCGCCTCACCGCTTGTTTATGTCCCGCGCCCCGCCGCTTTTATACATTTCATATAAAACACGTAATGAGAGGCGCCTCGCGCCCCTGGCCGGTTGTATTTGTCCCGTGCCTTAGGTACTTAAGTACCTAGGGTCGGGCCGCGCTAAATTTTTCAAAGATGTAAACAACAATGGCCTCTCGAAATTTAATAAAATCGATACACGAACATTTATTTTAAGTAATGTTTGTTTTCATTTAGTTAGCTCGGAGATTTAGACATACGAATGAATGAATTCTATCTATGTATCTATTACGTTTCAGGTACCTACCCCTATGTGACGTCATCAAACTGCAGCATTGGCGGCGTCTGCACGGGTCTGGGCCTCCCTCCGCTGGTGATCGGCGAAGTGCTCGGCGTCGTGAAGGCATACACGACGCGCGTCGGCGACGGACCCTTCCCTACCGAGTTGCATGATGTTAGTATCCAAGTACAATTAAGTAATTCAGAAAAAAAAAACAGATGTCATGCATGCCCTGATTAGTGCACGTTAAAGGGGAAGCCCCAGGGTAGCCCGCGAAATTAAAATTTTCTTTCGTTTATTGCAATTTGCAGTTCTGTGTCAGGATGAATGTTGAACAAAATATGATTCACGACTGTAACAAGTATTTATTTTCAGAATTATAACCTTACCTGACCTGGAAATTGGAACAAATGTCAGAAAATTGAATTTCACGGGCTACCTTCGCGCTTATCATAGCAGCTAGGGGAACTTATGGAAGCTACTTTGATAACGCTTGTAGCTAACTTCTGGGCTCACACAATTTAGATTGCCATCAACAAGCTAGAGACGACATAAAGAACACATTATCTAGACGTTTCTATAGACCAAATCAGGCGGCAGTAGAACAAATAAAAGTACGGTTTATACAAATTGTTACTTTACTTCGCAGGAGACTGGCTTGTTGCTACAGGAGCGCGGCCACGAAGTCGGCGTGACCACGAAGCGAGTGCGGCGCTGCGGCTGGCTCGACCTCGTCGTCGTGCGGTACACCGCGATGGTTAATGGATACACCTCGTGAGTTTATGCTATTAACATTTGGTCTATATGTCCTTTTCTCAGTAGTAGAAGAAGATTATAACTGGCGAATTATGGGTGTAGCGGTATCTACAACGCCACATGCGAACAACGCGTCATACTGACGTCACGCAAAATCCTGCATCTCGCAAGCAGAGATTACCGCGCAACTAGCATAGATACAACAGCCCGACATGAATCATCGGGCAGTTGCCCGCCACACACAACACCCGTCTGGTCGGAGGATCCTCCCTTTTCTATAGAGTATGAGTGAACTTTACACCCTGTTACTCACACCTCTATATGGGCACAAGTACACCTCTGCCTATAACTTCGGGGATTAAAGGCGTGTTGTTTTGTAAGTTCTTTTAATGTAAACCTTTCCAGGCATTGAACGGCTACCCGACAATACTGAAACTTCTATTGTGCTTTGTTCAGGAGGTGTTTAATTAGGAATATTGTCTTTGTTAAAATAATGAGCAGCCTTTTAAGTAATAATAATTGACCTAACCATAGTGAAAAGTTCTCGTTTGGTCATTCATTGGAAAGTCTGCAAGAGCACATGCAACACTAAAATCAAGAAAAAGGTTAGTCTTTGATAAGTTACGGACTCAAGTACCTAATCTAATTGTCAGCTAATCACAGCGCAGTTACAAGCTGAAGTGTTCTTGAATATACCTCACAAAATGAAGAACAGTACCTATGGTATAGTCGAGAGTGAGAGAAGAACCAAGAGGGAACATCGATTTTCTTCTTAAAACCAATATTCCAAGGCCCTTATATACAAAATTAAATAATGTGAATGAATGTTTCAGGTTATGTCTCACAAAGATGGACATCCTAGACACGTTGAAGGAGATCAAGGTCGGCATAGCGTATAAGTTGAACGGCAAGAAGATCGAGTACTTCCCCTCGTCGATGACCGAGCTCAGCAGTGTGGAGGTGAGTAAATCATTTAATTATTTTGTATATATCGCAGCCAACTGGTTATATTAGCCGTTCAGTTAACTGCCTAGCCTTTTAACTAAACGGCGCCGTTCAAGTAGCGGCCTAATTGATATTCTGCCAATTCATTTTAATGAATTAGCTGGATGATGCTTAGGCCGTTTATACAAAATTGTTTCTAACCTCAAATCAGATAAAAAGGAAAAACGAAACGTTAATATGATTGGCAACCAAATCTGTACCAGTATGTCCAGTATATTGTGTGTGGTGCAAAATGTGTAAAATCACACACTACTACACACTACTTCTAACGCTTCGTAAGCCGTTGATCCTGCGCCGGATCTCTCTCCGGTCGTGTCGGATTGCCGTCCCATTGGAGTATGAGAGTGAGTGCACCTGTGTCTGCGCACATTTGCGCACTATACTATCTCCCACGTGCCCAGTCTCCGCTGAGATTGGCCGTCATGGCCAAAATTCGGTCTGGAGCACTCATTTACTAAACACGTTTTAAAATACTCTAGAAAAAAAGGTAACAAGTAGTACCACAACCACAGAATACTTAAAGTACTACGTACAGAAAGGACACTCCCTTCCCCGCACTAACATCAGTTACCGCACCTCACCCCGCACTTCGGCGTATTCGTCGCAGTTCTTTAACAAGAGCGCTCGCAAACACAAGTACCTCACGCACACATTCATACGTATACAAACGTCATTTTTTAATGTAGTAGTAGTAGGTAATTATTTTGCGAGCGTTGTATGGAGTGTCCGGGGTGTGCCACAACACTAAAATGATGATGATGCCTCTAGCTTTTTAACACAATAAATATGTAATACTGCTAACTTTCAAAGTTTATTGAGGGAGTTATTTTCTACTCTCAACTGATATTTTTGTGTCTGCGTGCATTAATAGACTACATAAGTCACAGAAAAGCGTGACTTAAATGCTGGTTTACGTCACACGGTGTCACAAATCATTTGAAAGCCGTCATGATTTAAAATTAAATACTTCAGGTCCGAGAGTTCAGAATTTCTTTCACATTTCTAATTAGTCATGCGTCATCCTGGCCTCGAAAGATTCAGTCAATACGTTCAGTCAATACGTACAGTCAACAAAAGAGGTAAGTATGCAGGATCGTCGGACATAGTTGAAGTTTAGTAAGAAACCGATGGATGTTGTAGACTGAAATTTAATTTGATAAATGAGCTGTTTGTTTTCTATTAATAAAATTAAATTTTATTCGAGAACATCCTACTAAACTTCAACTATATCCGACGGCCCTGCATACTTATCTCTTTTGTTGACTGTACGAAGTTTTTATAAGTCTTCTTCTCCTAACAGGTGGAATACATAACATTGCCCGGCTGGGCGTGCAGTATAGAGGACGTGCGGCAATTGGACAAGCTGCCCGAGCAGGCGCGGAACTACGTGAAGGCCATCGAGGACTTCTTACAAATACCTGGTGAGTTTCATTCAAATTCATAACCATTAGATATGGGGCCATTCAAGTATTACGTAAGCACTACAGGGGGGGCAGGGGGGTCTTTGCCTAGCTTATTTTTGATGACATGGGGGATGGAGGGGTCTGGATAGTGATTACGTCAGCAGTATTTATTTGACTTTTTTGGATTTTCTACAAAATTTATTCAATTTCGGTTTGGACACATATGGCAACCCTACTTGTCTATGCTACCTATCTATCTAAAATTGAAAAATGCATGTACCAATGTTTACGTAAGCATGGGGGGGGGGGTTGCAGCTTTGCTTACTTTTGCTGACGAGGGGGACGGGGGGGTTAATAATTGCACAAAATCTGCTTACGTAATACTTGAACGGCCCCTATGTCAAAGTCAAAGCATTTATTTCAAACAGGCACATAAAAGGCTCTTTTGAACGTCAAAATTTACATTAAAATAGATTTGATTCTAGTCGCCCCTTCCAAAAGGTAGTTTTCGTATGGAGAAGAATGGGCAAGAAACTCCACCGTTACTCTTTTATCGAAAATCCACCAATGTTATTGAAAGAGCCCTCTAAACGCTATTCGCAATTTCGATACTGAATATTTTGTTAGTTTAAACATACGACCGCTATGCTTCCAACAGCTTTTTGCTGTCGGGAGGAAGGCAAAGCAGGTAATCGAAAATGTGTGATTTTGTTTACGACAGCCTGTGTAATGGTACACACGGCTACACATCAAACTATACATAACCAGTATAAGCTGAGTTCTCATTGTACGAAAAACCTATACAATGCGAGGTCAGCTTTTTTTTTAATTTATTTGAAACTTCTACAGATTTATTATATGTATACAGGGTGAAATTGAATTCATGGGCATCCTTTTAAGGGGTCATTGTACTCATCAATATGAACAACTTTTACTATGAGACTAAAACTAAAAACGCGAAAAAAAAACAGGTGTTGTTCCTTGCATTTATGTTCACATAACTCGTCAAAAATAAAAATATCCCAATAAATATAACGTGGTGTAGCAATATGAGAACGAATTGTCTTTTGTATAGTATCACAGCTTGTCAGTTGTATCGAAAGTAAAACTTATGAACAACAATACAGTCTAATCCTGTCTGTTATTATAAGCATTTTAATTATGACCATGTCATTTGAATGGCATTTGTAACTAATAACAATACCTCAGTGCCACAGTGGCGATATAAATATAAACGATTTATAAAATAGGTAGGTGTAAAAGCATGGACAATGATTCTGTATAGCTATTGACTCTGTATTCTTAATTCTGGCAAAGTTTCAAACAAAACAATTTTAATCCCGGTTTAATTGTGCCAATAGTTGGTCGGAGTTAAGTGTTTTCGGTATAATATACACAAGAACAAAACACCTATTATTATAGAATGTTTATTATGATGATGACACTGTAAATAGCTAGATCTTCTCTGTTACTTCTATACTAATAATAAAGCTAAAGAGTTTGTTTCTTTTTTGTTTGTTTAAACGCGCTGATTTCTAGAACTATCATCGAATTTGAAAAATTCTATTTGCATTTTATAGCCTAACCCCCTTATTCATAAAACTTATCAAACCTATTTTAGTTAAAATGGGGTTTGTCTTTTTCTTACACACTGAAATGACAACGTGACAGATAAAGACAAACGTTCTATAAACCTATTTTAGCTAAAATAGAGATAAAATAGGATTATGAATAAGGGGGTAATTCTTTAAAAAAATCAGCTGTTCCCTACATTTTGACGAGTTATGCGAACATAAATGAAGCGAACAGCTGATTTTTTTTCACGAGTTCAGATTTGGTCCCATAGTAAAAGTTGTTCACAACGATGAGTACAATGACCCCTAAAGAGGAAAACGGTGATTAAAATTTCACCCTGTAGATTTACCGGTTGAATACAGAAACAATTAAAAAGCCATTGTGTCTCGCGTGGATCCACGTCCGCGTGGATACGAAGGGTTAAATATTCAGGGCAAAAGGGCAGTCTTATCGCTAATAGCGATTATCTACCAGACAACTTAAAACCTTGTTGATAAACCAACTATCTAACTCACTTTTTCTGTTACAGTGAAGTTCATCGGCGTCGGACAAGGCCGGGAGTCCATTATTAGCACAGAAGCTTAACGTCGGAGCGAACTCGCCACCTAGAGTCACTTTCTTTTGTAATATTGTTATTTTGTAATTGAAGGTACGGCGGCGGTGTTAGCGCCGCTTTTGTGCTCATTGTACTGGCTAAAGATAGGATGTAAAGGTTTCTGAATGCCTTTTGAAAATGTTGTGAAATTCAATTTTCAAGATTGGTTAATGTTTTTTTTTTTGGTTCTCCAATTACAATAAGATATAATTGAAGTTCAGATAAGAATGGTAAAAATGTAATTGACATAAGTCTTCAAAATGGGATTCGTTTTATGACAGAGTGAGATACTTGTAGCGGTATCTACAACGCCACATGCGAACAACGCGTCACACTGACGTCACGCAAATCCTGCATCGCGCAAGCATAGTTTACCGCGCAACTAGCATATATACAACAGCCCGACATGACTCATTGGGCAGTTGCCCGCCAGACACAACACCCGTCTGGTCGGAGGATCCTCCCTTTTCTATGGAGGTTGAGTGAACTTTACACCCTGTTCCTGTCTGTTGTGTTTGTATATACTTATTATATGGCAGCAAGTTTCGCGATTAAACCATCCGGAACTGGGATTGCGGAATAAAAAATGTTTGACAAAAATAATAATCTATATTATGTTTCATCAATAATCAAGGAAGCAATGAAACATCTTTGAATAAATAAAACAAGCAGCCTAATCCATTATTTGAAGCAAACTGGAAAGCCTTTTTGTTGAATTTACTGGTAAGAAAAAAAAACATAGATCACAGACAAGTAAAGTTTCTAAGAAGATCGTAACAGTATGCGAAATATCTATGGTCTTTGTAGTGAATGAGCGCAAAAGAGGCACTGGCCTTTATAGCAGCTTTCCGCTGGCTTATTTACCTAACAGTTGTTTTAAAAAGGCGAAATATTTTTAAATAGTCGGGCCCACAGTTAACACACATTTTTATAAGTTTAGGGCTTATGTATATAAATTGCCTATCACAGCTGGAATTGTATGTATGTAATATTTTTACAACAATTTTTATGACAATATACACCATATAAAATGTTAAAAAAACATAATAAGCCTTATGCCTTTAAATTAATGGGTTTCTTTGTAACTATGTGAACTAGTGCCCTTTGTTGCGACGACGATATATTTAAGACAGTTTATGTCGTCGATTTATAGCTATTACTTTTATAACAATATGCCTCCGTGTACTTATAGTTTCAACTACATTATTTGAGCTATGGTTTCCTGGAAGAGCGGTGACTGCATAGCATCCGTAACTTACCGATGAATGACGTCACTGCAACGTTATTTATGAAAGTAAGTTGGTTTGTTTTCCCAGAGAGCTTTTTTGACATTGTAATGGCGCAGACACACCGCGGCGCATGTGTGCACGGGCACGCGGCGCATTTTAGCTGCGTGGATTCATTTGTTTGACAACGTGGGTCTACGTTTCCACTGCAGTACACACTACACACCCATAACTATGTGCAACTGTAGCGAGCCCCCACCGCGGCGCACTGTGCTGCGATACAGTTGTACATAGTCATGGGTTAATATTCAAATCAAATCATTTATTTGCATAAAACAGGTTCAGTGGATGTGACAAAGGTTCGTGTATAGTGTGTACCGCATGCACAGCGTGCATGGCGTTGACAACGTTGAGCTATGAGAGCGCCATATTCGAGCAAGCCACGCATGTACTAATGACGTCAATTGATGAGTAGCGTGCAGTGGACACAATCACATATTTACATTTTCTTGCAAAGCGAAGCTTGCGTGGCCTATCCGTGCGCCGCGGTGGGTTCTGCGCCTTAAAGTCAAACCCCACTGCCATCTTTATCATGACTACGACCGGTATGTGGCGGCCACCAATTTTCTAGGAAACCGTAGTTTTAGGGTGCTGTTACAAAAACGTGTTATATTATGTACTTATTGCAATGTAGAGTACTTTTTGATGAAAATGAAGCGTTTTATCGACGCATATGCATACGCGACAGCGCACAGTGGAACGAATGTATGGGAGCGGTTGGACGTAGACATGTCCGAAAAAAAAGAGTAAAATTATGCCAAACTAATGATGCCATCTTATTCGATTACTTAATGCCTTCATAACTTGTGGTGATGAATTTCTTCATAACTCCCATATTTCGGGAGTAATTTGAGAAAATGTGAAATTTTACTATGAAAATGAGTGTATCGAGCTCTCTCCCTCCTGATTCCGGGCTTGTTTCAAGTAGCGGTCTCTAATATCGTAATGCTATTACTAAGAGCTATATTTAATACTAAGACACATAGTGCGCCAAATGTGCACTTTCTGGGATAAAAGGAAATGAAAATTTAAAAAAAAAAAACGTTTTTTCCCCATTTGTATTTACTTTAAACCGCAGACAGACTTATTAAGAGGTCTATAAATATATTATATATATACAGAAATATATATTAACAAAAATATTCACAAGAACTGATGAGAGTATGACTTTTAAGTAAGTTGATAATAAATTACCTAGTTTCATTAAAAGTACAATAAATAATTAAGATGTAAGCTCTAATTTACTAAGTTACACATTTTAAAACAATAACATCATTTAATTATCTTCGTCATCATCATCATCATCAATTAATTCAAATTCAGAATCGATGTCCGCTAAATCATTTATGTTAACAAATTCGATATCACTTTTCTCAGAATCCGTAAGCTCATAAAATTCCTTAAAAGAAGATTTTTTTACAAACTTATTTCCTTTTGGACGGATACTTGTAACAAGTGGATCAGAAGACAGTAAAAGATTGTGCATAATATCTTCATTTTTTTTTAAGGTTTTTAGAAGTTTATTTGAATTTAAAAACTTAATTAACAAAAATAACAAAATTAAAAACTAACTTAACTAAAACTATATAAAAACTAAAATATAGCGTCGAAAAATTCATCCGCATCGCTGTCGACTGGTAATGTACCCAAGAGACTGGCGGCATTGCCACGTTGTATGGCGTAACTTCCCATACGTACCGTGGCGAGCGTGCAGAGACCACCGCATAGCAGTTTTCGTCCCTCAAAGGAATCAAATTAATTCACGTACATATTCGATACGGATGAAGGTGTGCGAGGGCTTCAAGGAGCCAGCTTTCCCTACCGCGCATTTGCTAATTCCTAGCGCTTTGAAGCCAGTGGGTAGATCAAACTGATCTAGCCTACGGTTAATGTAGCTTAATCTTTTCGGCTCACTGAAGAACGCGTCAATCCTTATACACCCCGCGACAGGGCTCACGAACAATTCTTCCAATTTTAAAAGTTTGTCTTTTCGATGACTTATGAGCGAGTGTCCATCTAACCCTATCATAAAAGCGGAATAGTGACCAGCTGCTACATATCTCCCCTCGGGAGATATCGCTTTCCTCACCCTATACTCTGAAGTTTCTTCCCTGTTAATGTGCCAGACGACAGCACTACAGTTATGTGATATTTTTATATCTAGAACTGCATAGAATCTTATAAGATTATCACCCTGCTGATTCTTTGAAAAAGTACTTTTAAGAGTGAAATCCCGGATAATGACACTTGGGATCGTAGGATCCTCATGAATCGCACTGATTTCATTTTTCATCTGAAGAAAGATGGTAGCGATCTCATCGGCAGTGGCTCGTAATGGTATCACGCACAGCCACTCGTTCATCTTCATTGCATGAGATACTGCTATGCTTTCGAGAATGCCCCTCTCTATATTTTCTAAAATCTTTATTTCTAGCCTCAGATGCCTCTTCGGATAGAAAACCAATGGGCACAATTGACATGTTCTGAACTATGTCTGGCCCATGCATTAAAATTTTATGAAGTGAAGAAGGCATATAATACCATGGGTATAACTCCACGTAAAGCTTAGCAGTATCAAAGCAGAACTCTCGGAATTTAGTTACGTTGATCTTCTCTCCTGATGAAATACACTGCAAGATCACACAGATTTTTCTTAAAAGCATAGCATCTATTCCGGTCAGTTCAGCAGATTTAGTGTAGTTTTCAAAAAATCTCCTTGCCGAGTTGCCATTGTTGGTGGATCCACTGCCTTGTTTCACAACATCGAGAAGTAAGCCCGTTTCTCTTCTTACAGCCTCTTGAACTCTTTTCTTCCTGTCATCAACTTGCCTTTTTGCTATATCACCCCTTACTTGCCATGATTTTATGTCTAATTTGTAGGAAATGTGTAATAAGCATTCCATTGAGCGAATCCAAGCGTGAAGGGTGCTTAAGCCATATTTATACATGTCCTCGTTTGCGTGTTTATCTTTGATTAACTCTAAATTATTCATTTCTTTAGGACAAGCCTTGCATATGTCACACACTGAAGCTGCTGTATTGGATATAATGGAATGAATTTTACCATCAATCATTGTCAACAGCAGTTGGTGTTTGACACTAATTCCATCAGTGATGGTGGATGGAGTTAAGGCTTCAATCTCTGCTTCGATTTCAGCCATCTCTCTCTGCACATTTTCTTTGGTTTCCTTTATAAACTTAAACAATATTGGCCGGCAAAATGAAGTGGAAGATGGTCGCTCGTTTTCCCAAATTGTTACACCTTTTGAGACGAGCCGCAGTGGTACAAGACTAATCATAAAATTACTAGCAAGATCGATTTGCTCATCTTCACTCGTCCTTTGATGATAAATGCTTTGGCTAGATGATCCGTCAAAACCCCATTTGCTGGTCAATACGAGCTGTTGATTGGGATCAACAGGGGTTTCTAACGACCTAATAAGTCTTCTTGAGGTTAAATCCATCAAGGCTTGTAATTTGATTTTTGCAGAGCTCTCTGTAACTGTGAGATCTTCTTTGGCCGGATAGCACTTAATTTTTTCTTTAACCAACATGTAGTAACTCGGGTATTGAAGAGCTCCTTCTTGAGTGTTGAAATCCCGAAGAGTGTTATAGCGCCATTTCGATAAGTTCATCGATACATAAAGAGCCAATGCCTTCAAAGGGGATATTTCCCGTACCTGAATTGATTTACCTTCAATGAAGGCTTTGATTTTTGAGGCCTCTTCTGGATTCTCCGTCAAGTATTTCATAACATAAGCTGTATCGCTTTGTCCTGCCTTTTGAAGCGCCCTTTCGGCCGAAAACATAATTTCAGCGCTGCTACTGCTGCATGAAAGACTATCTTCAGTGCGTCTTCTTTTTTGCCGGTTACTAAGGTCCTCAAAAGATTTACGAGGACTAGGATGTGTACAAGTTGAAGCATCAGATTTAGCAGGAGAAATTATGGGCTCGATGACGTCACTTATATTTTCTGTAGAAGGTTCCATATTTTCATTCTGTAATTCCGGCCATTGAATTGCAGCCTGTAGCCAAATCTCATGTTTCTTCCGAAACTTATCTGTGCTTCTTCCAGACTGTGTCCATTTTGCATAAATGCGGTAGCAAAATCGACGACACCAGTCTTTTAAACTTGTTTCAGCACTTTCACATAACTGAACACAACTGTTATCTTTTAAAACACTGAACAAATAGTTAAAGTCGCGTAAATCTTTATGTGCGCGTGCGCATAAAGCAACGTGAATATCAAGATTTGTATTAAAATTTGGAAAATACATTGCGAGATTAGCTTGGATACAACGAGGTGTAAATCAACACTGATTTTAAAGTTACTAATAGTGACCTATTTATATAAAATCCAGGTATCCCAGGTATCCTTTGTTAAATATTGCAAGGTAATTAGTTATTGTGATAATTAGTAAATGATGCATGCTAAATTAGTGTATTAAGAGCCATTTAGTAATTAAATAATAGCAATGTTCTTATCAGTAATCATTAGTGCATCAGTTTTATATGTAAACCTTAAGTCCCTAATTATATATCCTAATTAGCTTATATCTTCTCTAATTGGCTGCTCAGAAATGTTATTGTAATAAGGTAAACCTTTAGAAAAACGGTTTTAATCAACAAAATAAACAAAAAATAAAAAAATTGTGTTATAAAATAAACATCACTCTTTATCCCAGAAAGTGCACATTTGGCGCACTATGTGTCTTAGTATTAAATATAGCTCTTAGTATAAGCATTATGATATTAGAGACCGCTACTTGAAACAAGCCCGGAATCAGGAGGGAGAGAGCTCGATACACTCATTTTCATAGTAAAATTTCACATTTTCTCAAATTACTCCCGAAATATGGGAGTTATGAAGAAATTCATCACCACAAGTTATGAAGGCATTAAGTAATCGAATAAGATGGCATCATTAGTTTGGCATAATTTTACTCTTTTTTTTCGGACATGTCTACGTCCAACCGCTCCCATACATTCGTTCCACTGTGCAGCGCCCTAAAATATTGAGATATCTTAGCTATCTCGAATACAACAATCTCTGCAACAAATTTCCTTATATGTATGTAGTTGGAACACAAAATATCTATTGTACATATATACAATCTTACATCACTAGTCAATAATTGAAATTGAAGGTGCCGGTTTTATACAAAAAATATAATTCAGTATTGTTCATTGAAACTATAGTACCCGACGACCGTTAATATGGCATATCGACCGTAAGAAAATTTCGGGTCGATCGATCAGGTTAAGCTACGCTTGCCGCGGTTGGTCCGTGGATGGGTGAACATTTTTACATACTAAGACCCCTCCGTGCCTCGGAAAGCACGTTAAGCCGTTTGGTCCCGGCTGTCATTCGTGGATCTTTACAGTCGTTACGGGTCGTCAGAAGCCTGAAAGTCTGTCAGACTTTCGACTTATCTAAGACTGGGTGTCAGACTCGACAAGACAAGGGGTATCGTATTACCCAGTAACTGGGTTGTGGAGTTCAGATAGGCAATCGCTCCATGTAAAATACAGCTGTATCCGGTTAGACTGGAAGCCGACCCCAACATAGTTGGGAAAAGTCTAGGCAGATGATGAGCTTTGAGGAAAGTTCGGCCTGGTAGAGCGTCGTCCCTGTCACTCATACCTGTCTCTTTCTAAAGCTCGATGTGTCACGTTTACGCCCGGGTACTGTCTAGCGTATCGGCTAAGTGTTAATAGTTTCTTGCCTCCGTAATTCTATAGACAATGTGTCGCGTACGTGAATTTATTACATTGGTATTGTATCGGAATTGTCGAACTTTTGTGGAAGTATTTAGAATTATATAAATGTCTTTATCGGAAAGTATAGCTTGAGGTGTACTTGGTAGAGCTGCGTGTTTGCGATGCGATGTTTAATCGAGATATTTGCAATCGATTTCTCATTCGGATAATCGATTGGATCGAAGACTCGTTGCGTCGCAGTGCGGAATGTCCTACCGATAGTAAAATAATTTAGCAAATTTTTAAAATAACGTATCAGCAGATGTATCTGTAATCTTAAAGTTTATAGAATATATTTCACAGCGGACTTAGTACAAAAGAACTGTTGATGGTATTTATTGGCGGTGCGTTGCCAACTTTCCTTTCACAGCAATAATAGGGTAATTAATGTATAAACAATCTGTTAAGGTGCAGGACACGTTCATGGCAGACTTATACAGGGTTATTGGAAAAACACCTACAACTTCTTAAGAGGTCATTGTACTCATCATTATGAACAACTTTTACAATGGGACCAAACCAGAAATCGCGAAAAAAATCAGCTCCCTACATTTTGACAAAATATACGAACATAAATTAGGGAACAACAGTTTTTTTTTTTCGAGATTTCAGGTTTGTTCCCATAGTAAAAGTTGTTCATAATAATGATTACAATGACCTCTTAAGAGGTTGTTTTTGTTTTTTCAATAACCCTGTATACTTGTGAAGTATTATTATAAAGACACCAAGGCTTAATTATTCCTAAAGTTTATTTTTAGTTCACTCGTTCTAAGGTGTCAATCTTTCCAGGATGACAACATAAATGTTAGCATTTGCTAATAATAAAATACTATAGAAAAGCACGCAATCATACGAATACCCTGGAACGATTTTATTTTTGTTAATTTTTTGTTTTATAAATTGACTGTCGGTTTTTTGCACAAACGAAATAGCAGTACTATTGAAATAAAGACCTTTTTAGTGTTAATTTTATTAACTTTTGTTTGAAATCAATTCTTTTCTACTAACTATTTCATTTAGGGCTACTTTACAGTAATCGTGAAAAGTATTGAAACAATTTAGACATTATTTTACCAATTTAATACAATTTTACAAAGGCCCATTCCAAAGATCTTTTCAAATTAAATATTTTATGTACTTATTAATAACGAATCATCGTTTTGCTTCTACATTCTGTGAGTCGTGTTTTTTATGTGATATAATTGTGTATAAATAAATACAAATGTTTACATTAATGTAATATGTCAAATTGTCAATATTATATCAATGTAAACATTTAATTACAGTTAATATGCCAATAAAACGGTTTATTCTTTTATGCGTGTGTTTTATTTATAGTTGAACGCTGTTGTGTGCCAAAAACGACAGAAATAAGTTTCCTTTACACAATTATCATTTTCCTGTTTATGCCCACGACCGCGTGAAATGTCGGCCCCCGGCCCACGCGTCGCGTCCCACCGCCTGCTCGCGCTATTTACCTCGTTATCGCTTAACTTTGTCTAACTTTTTTCTATTTGCTCGGCTCCTAAGAGTCATAGCGATGATGATAATTGCATGTAACCTGCCTCAAGAATTGGCCTATCAATTGGACCTACTTATGCAAGACCATTTCAGTCATTTCATTCCAGTCAGATCATTTTGATCTTTACAGGGTCGATAGAATGTGTATTTTGAAAGCTTTCTGTATACTTATCTCGATTTTGGCATGTGTGTGGATTGGTACCGTCTTGCATATGTAGGTCCAATTGCAAAAATAATTTTCCAAATCCGACCGGCAGTTCCAGAGATTAGCGCGTTCAAACAAACAAACCAAAAGCATTATTATTAGTAATATATTATCATCTTCAAACCGACGTTCACTTCTACGTCACAAAAAAAAAAAATCCTACCAGTATGCTAAATACACTTCCATGCCTAACAATATCACACCTAGTCCGCAGCAAACAGGTTGATAACAAGCTCCCAGCGATCTAGCCGTAGATTCGTAGTAAGCCTGGTAACAGGTGGCGGCACCAACAGGTTATATTGCTCGAAGGCGAAGGTCAACCTGTTGACTGCTACGCTACGACCTAGTAAGTCTGATCGTGCCATTATGCAGTTCATATAGCGTTATTGGTAACAGCTGTTTGGGAAACTGAGCTTGAGAAATTATTGTTGTTACACCTACTCCTTGTTACCTACTACGGGAATAGGGTAGTTTCCTGGGTAAAAAAATAATAATTCTAATTAGTCCGTCAGTTAGATTATCGAAAAATAATGGACCCTTATTTTTTCTTTTGTCAATCAAACAAAAAATGACAAAGATAAAGCGCGTCAAAATTTGGGAGTGGGGGGTCGTGACGTCACGCCGTGCGAAACTTTTAACCGACGAAAAAACGGAGGAGGTTATCAATTCGACGCGTATATTTTTTGTTTTTTTTTTTTTTTTTTTTTTTTTATGTATGATCACGCATAACTTTTTACAGAGCAGTCCGATTTTGATAATTCTTTTTCTATTGGAAAGGATATACCCCGAAATTGGTCCCATATAAATTTGGAAAAAAAAATCCAACCCTAAGGGTAGAAAAACAGGGGATGATTGATTGTTCACTCACTGATTGTAATGTATGAGCACGCATAACTTTTTACAGAGTAGTCCGATTTTGATAATTCTTTTTTTATTGGATAGGACATACCTCGAAGTTGGTCCCATGTAAATTTGAAAATAAAAATTCCTACCCTAAGGGTAGGAAAATAGGGGTGATTTATTGTTCATTCACAGATTTTAATGCTGAGCTTTATAAAGCCTGTTTTTTTAAGTATTTTATTATACAAGGTAGGTAGCTATTTTAAAATTAATAAAAAATTAAGCATGTAGTAATTAGTAAATTATAGCCTCAAAAAATTATAAAATAAAAACTTTTTAACAAAAAAATTAAACCTCCGAAAAAACTGAAAAGCAAAAAATAAAAACCTTTTTTTATTTTACCTTAATAAATAAGTTCTTAAATTAATGCAAGTATACCTAAGAAATTTTGAGTCGGCGCCAAACAATCAATGAACAAAGATCACTAAATTACCTTAAATTTAAAGAAATAACCAAATCAAATTAATAATGCAACGTGAAATCTCCAGCGATAAATATAACATTCCAAACAAAAAATGCGCTCTCCGCACGACCACTCGCAACGATATTAAGTTGCTTGTTTGGCGCCGACTCAAAATTTCTTAGGTATACTTGCATTAGTTTAAGAACTTATTTATTAAGGTAAAATAAAAAAAGGTTTTTATTTTTTGCTTTTCAGTTTTTTCGGAGGTTTAATTTTTTAGCACGGCGTGACGTCACGACCCAACAACACACCGGACCAACGGACAACTTGGACCGGTTTCTTTCTTGTTGGTAATGGGTCTAATAATATAGGTATACGGGATGAAATTGAATAAGTGCGACAAATTAAACTGAGCTGTAACAGAGTTGGAAAAAGGCTAGGCAGATTGATTGTGTGAGAGTTAATTACACTCCACACAGCTGAAATTAGACCCCAATAAAAACTGTTAATTAAAAAATAACGCATTGTATCGCAATACATGTCTTTATTTCATATTATTTAATATCTACTTCAGTCAAATAGGTAATACAATGATAGTTACATTTAAATGATGAATATATTTACATGAACACCCTATACAGTAGATATATACAGGACGATTCCTAATACGTGAATACATTGTAATCTCAATAATATTATGTTTACAATTAACATCAAATTTAGATTGTGACATTTTCTTATGTATATAACCTAATTAAAATATGTGTAATATTATGGTAATGGCCATCTATGTGGCTTTAAACCGTTACCAGCGATAATTCCCTAACCTTTAAGAGATTCCTAATAATTTGTTAATTTGACTTACTTTTTATCAAATAATTTGACTGTCGACAACATAAATAAAATGTAGGTATGAAGTTAAGACGTTGTTCTGAATTTCTGTACTCGAGACTCTAATCTCTACTTCTCCTTCTTCTTTTTCTTCTTCTTTCTTAGAAATGGGTTTTGTCGACGGAACAATACACAAAATGTCAGAGAAATCTGTCATTTTGTCTATGCTATGCTACGCGTACAGGCGTTGCCTGTTGAGTTATTGCGCAATACACACAGCCCGCCGGGCCGCCGACCTATGTCGGCAACTTTTTGTCGTCGGGTTAGTTGGCGGCTTCACTTATTGCAAGTCGGAAAATTTTGTCGGCGGCATGTCGGCGGATCGAGATGAGAAATTTATTTGGCAGTTAGTGATTGCCACGTGTCGAAAAAGGTTGTGTCATATAATTGTCGGCGGCCCGGCGGGCTCAGTGTGTATTGCGCTTATGACTTATGACGTAGATATTTCAATGAATTATTTTTACCAAAAACTTATCGAGAACTTGTTGTTAGGGATTTATTGTTGGGTGACAGCTTGGAGTACTAGATAATTATCCATCAATCCAATTACTATAACTCACATTAATAATCATTATAAGCAAGAGCCGACTGTATTAAGTATTACAGTTTTGGCAACCGCAAAGTCCAAGAAGACAACTGTCGTTTTTGAAAGGTGTAGGTTCCATTTTAATCGCATAGTTCAGCTCAGAATCCCTTATACGGTATATGCCAGGTTTAAACGGCAGGCGAAGATGGTCCCTGGAACTATCATTGCTTGACCGTGCCGATGTACTAGCAAAAAAAAAATGATATTCGAGACAACAACCATGTCAGCGCCTAGTGTGACAAAGACACTGGCGCCATCTACAATCGCTGTATGAACATGCCTTTACTCTGCAAGACCTCTAAATTCAGGATGAGTGGAATTGTGTGAGGGTAGATATGTTTCCCAAGAATAACAGCTGTCTTTTTGGTATACAAATCAGAAATGGACACATTTAGGAACCCTCTAGAGGGCGGTAAAGCATGACTGGCCATGACTGTTGGCTATACCAAGGTAGGGTGTAACACCTACTGCGCCAAGGGAGTAGAGTCAATTTGAAATTGTAATTCCTACCTATCCTAAATTGTATTATTTTTAAAACTATCTAGAAGCTCAAAGACTTGCTCTGTATTTTTTATGAATAATCTTATATCATAAGAATATAGACGAATGATTAAATAGATTCAATAAGAAGGAATTCAACATTATCATCGATCAAAAATATCGGGCAAGTTTCTGTTGCTCAACATTACACTGAGTAAAAATCGCTCTTTATGAGTCGGTACAGCTCGGAGGAAATGCGGTTTCCACTGCCGAAAATCTAAATATTGTGATACTTACGTATTTTTTAAAATCTGAAAACAAACTTTCACTGTTCAGCGCGAGAGCATTACCTGCGGCTCATTTATTTTCGACTTTATTTAAACTGATGCAACGTTGATTTTCGTTTGACAATTAAAACCGCGCTTCGCCAGGTCTGTACGTAAAATACGTGCGTCATAATCTATGTGGTATTCAACAGTGTCAATACAATTGAATACGTATAAACTTTTGGTTTAACGAGTCTATTATTTATTTATTATATGATAAACAAGCCTAACTAATTGAATTGAAGCTTACAGAGCACTATTAGAAATAATTTGGGACGCACTACTCCACGCTCTATAAAAAAATTATTCTTGGCATAAGCCCGAATATATATTATTTATTTTCAGCTTTCAATGAAGTAATCTATTATATCTGTATTGAATATACACTATAATATGCTACGACAAAAAGCGCAAAATTTGCCAAGCTAGGAATTTACCCCATTCCTAAAACTGCACTACAATACAAATGCGCGAAAAACCACCAGACGCCAAGAAGAATAATTGAGATAGGTCCTAGAAATATCAACATAATTGATTATTGTCATATCTAAGTGGAATAATAAAATCTTAAACTAAATCAGCAGGTAGTATTTTGAGGAACTTAGAACTTGCGTCATCCATTCATGTCATTATTTAAAGAGTTTCAAATCAACTCGTCAAAAAAGGAAATCTGTTCAATTGAATAAATATTAAATTTTAAAAAAAATGAGTGCACTCGCCATATATTTTTACATACAGTCAACTGCAAGTCAGTGGTAACTGGTAACGCAATGAAGGCTGCTGAGCGAATGTTCTTCAGTCAGTTAGTCGAGTAGGCGCACTATAACGGGTGTAAAAAGACACTTTTATCGAAGCCAAGAGTCTATTGTACTCCCCGTTAAGCATCAATCGCGCTGCGGACGCTGCTCGTGTTTATTATGGTGCCTTCCACACCTACTCGACAGCTGTAGCCGCGCATGTGTTCACGTTTCGTTTCGCGTTATTGACGTTCCCGCTTCGCGTCCCGCGTACTTCACGCGCAGGTTTGGCCGAAGCTTTATAATATATTTTTTGTACTGAAGATCAAAATTCCAAATTTTATTGACATTTTTTTTTACGAAAACAAGTTTTTAATGTTATAACATAACTTTAAATACCCTCACGACCGCTATACCGTTGCATGGACCCATAAGCACAATGTTTTGCGTGTGTTACATTTTGCACTACCGCAAACAGAAAAATTTTCACACTTAAAATATAAGTAATTTTCCAGCAATTATTTTTGTGCAATGTTACTTTGTTTGATGAACAGAATGCATTCTTGGTGGCTATGTGATGGGTCTTTTTACACCTGTATGTCACTTTGTGTCTTTGCGGCTAAATGTCGTAACAGTGAGAAGTTGTTATTCATGGGAAATTAGGGTTACAAACAGTAATTTGGTCTGACTTGCCCATCTTGTTGATCCATCGCCGGATGGGGGATCAAAAAGACAGACTGATGGTCTTTGTCCAGCCTTGCCATACCGAGACTATGGACCGACATATTTTTGAAGTGAAACTTCTTTACGCACGCTTGACTTGGGGAGTAAGCTGGCGAACGCGTGACGTAAGCGTTACGAAAAGTGTGATCGGGCGAGGCGAACGGGAGTTGAGTGGGGGATATAAGCAAGAGAAAGCAGTGCGCGCGCACATTTTCTTTCTCTCTTCCTCTCATAGCCAAATACGTTTGAAGTTTCACTTCAGTCCTGTGGTCATAAGCACACTCGGTTTTTTTAAGAAAAAAAAGAACGTTAATAAGTACATAGAACTCAAAAAGGAAATATGAAAAAGTAGAATGCCCGGCTTATTGTCAGGACTTTTAAAATGTTGTAATGGAAATATTTAACTTCGTGAGCGGAATCTACTAACACAACACTTGTGTACTGTTTGGCAGCCCCGTCACAGTCATTATAATATTGGTGATATTATATTTTTTCAATTTAGAAACGTTTCTGCATAAAGCGAAGTCTACAAGTTTTAATAAAATTAGAAACTTGCTCAGACCAAAACCGATACAGGTTTTCTGCAATAATGATGAGAAAGGTTTCTCCCTTCTTACTTGGAAAAAGAAATAAATTTAAAGTTTTAAATAATGCTAGCCCAACTAAAAGTGCAAGTGAAAGAGAGAATTAGAAAATATATTTTTATTTCTAAGGCAATTTTGCATTACATTAAAATTGTAAATTGGGATTCGCATTATCAGTTTTTTTTTATTTAAAAGAAGAAAATGAAATATTTACGAAATTCATGTTAGAAAAAAAGGATCATTCTCTACATGTAAAATTTAATAAAAATGAAATTAAATAGAATGATTTTAAAGAAATATCATAGTGAATGTCTGTCTAGACCTGATCGCCTGACCCAGACAGAGTCTTTTATTTAAACCTGTTATCCGTCTTCAATCCAATAAACGAACGTGAATCCGGAAACTAATTAAGAAGAAATTCGATAGTCAACAGTCAATTAATGGCTAGAAAAATAGAAATAGAAAGTAAAATGGTTGTCATAAACCGTTAACAGACCATTATAAAAAAAAAAACCAAAAAACAACACCCTCCTTTTGGACTCAGCCGCAGTCGGGTAAAAAAAAGAAAAGAAATATAGATAACAAGAAAATAGTATTTATGTTATCTAGTGCATTGTAAGGTATTGATATACTATTATTATTATTTTCATCGACATCCCTGCCTAATCCCAAATGAAGAACTCGGCTCACATTTCATATCAGGAACATGTTATGACCACAGACATAGATACACCTAGATAACGCAAGAGCACCTACTTCGCGTGCCAAAAATCGCACCAGTTTACGATCGAAAATCATAAGTCGCCACTTTCGCGCTCAGTCCTGCGTACTGCTGGCTGGGTGAGCGTGAGCGAGAGAGCGCGAGCTTGTGACGTCACAGTAGGTAGTCAAAAAGTGGCACGCTTAGTTTTCATACAGTTCGTGATACTTGCGTTATATATGTGGTTATGACATAAAGACGCAATGTCGAACTGTTACCACGGACTAACGGTTGACTGTACCTGTAACCACTGCTTCTAGTGGCCAAGCAAAATAAAATTAGTTCCTACAAGGTTCATCTTACACAAAATCAGTCCTTAGTCCCTTGTATTAGGGGATATATTCCGTTCTCTCTTGTTTTTTATCTTGGGTGGGGCTCGGTGGCGGTCTCGTTTGCGGCTGGATGAAGAGCATGAAGATGAGGGGCTGGAGTCAGGGGGGGAACCAGCCTCTTCGGCTGTGAGGCCCATGGTCTGGGACTCTGGGGTCGAAGGTTCTAGAACACTGTTGCGGAGAGCGCGGCGTTGTTCTTCAGTGTGTTGGGGGCAGCGGGTGGACCTGCAAATTGAGTTTTTAATTAGAAAGAGAAGAAATATGGAAAATACGTTTATTTGCGGCAAACATGACCCAGAGAAAAATCACAAAAAAAAAACCGACGAACTGAGAACCATCTCCTTTCTTTTGAAGTCGGTTAAAAATCACAAGTTGGAGGAAAATATGCGTCATATCACAATGCTACGAACGACCCTATGCGAGACAAGAGCCCTAGTGCTGGTTTTCGACGACAGCCAAATTAAATAATGTCGTTTAGCAATTTTATAAGCAGTACCCTCGTAATCTGCGTTCGCGATTTATTTGCGAAAAACGTAAACAAATATGAATTAATGGAAAAATAAACTTTAATACCTACACAATAAAATTCAGTTTACGCTACAACTTCAAACATTTTTATTACTTTTTCAATAGTCACTCTGAAATCAACTTAATTGTCATTGAAATAAACTTGATATTGGTTTAACTTGAAATAGGGTGGGGGGTGTGCAGCATTGCGCACTTTTACTATAAGTGCTCATACACACAAGACACATGTCAACGACAGAAGCAACTTGCGCTGTCGACAACATGCCGCTCGTGTATTTGTTCACCGTACTCAAATACAGAAGCGGCACATTGTCGACGGCAGCCGCCGACGTGTCGACGGGTGTCGACAGCTGCAGTTGCCTCTGTCGTTGACGCGTGTCGCTCGTGTGTATGCACACGAACGCGAAGGATTAATACATAGGTTTGAAAAATTCGTCTGCTAAACAACGTAAATAACGCAATGAATATTGTTGAGCTGTCGAAAGGCATTGCTATTATTAGTGTGTTACGCAACTACCTCGCTGATTTATCCTCTGTCTGGAACAGGGAACATGTAGCTAAGTCAATAACAAGGTATTTTTCCTTAAGGAAAAACCGGAGAATATTATTATTTCAAAGGTCACGTAATCACGTTGCTGGAAACCCTATCAATTCTCTACCCAGTGAGCTTATTGTAAAATATCGTGGTAGTATATTATTAAGTATATTTCTGTTTACAGGATGGCAAGGACATCGATACACAAACTGAAATTATGAATTTAGCACATGATTCTAGACCAGCCTTAAAAATAAAATTACATAAAAATTAATTAATTATGTTACTATTAAATTTAAATTTTTCGTCGCTTATATAAAATAAATAATCAGCTGTTTCATAGAAAAGTGCAATACCTATGTGGTCAAAATGTATGGCAGACTGGCAGAGCTAGTTTTTTTTAAATAACCCTTTTTATAAAAAATAAAATTACTGAATCCATGGTAACAGGTTGTGTATCGATATCCCTACCATTCTGTATTTAAATACAAAACACGCACAAATAATGACTTTTCATTGTTGTTATAAACTAACAAATTTCACATGAGATATTAGGTACGACTGAAAACATATTCAAATAAATAAATGGCTTTCAGGAATCAGTGTAAAGAGCATTCTCGAAAACCCACAAAGTAGTTGTGATAATATTCATAATAGCTGCGCCCCGCGGTGTCACCCGCATAAGTTTCAATCTTGTGAGAATATAATAGGTATAAAAGGTATCCTATGTCCTAATCCAGGTCATGCTCTACCCGTGTCAAATTTCATCCGCATCCGTTCAGCCGTTTTCGCGTGAAAGCATAACAAACAAACATACAAAAAATCAAATCTTTTCTCTTTATAATATTAGTTTAGAAATAGGTTACTGGTGGGAATTATTAAGGTTTCCAAAATACCAAACAAATTCTTACCTAGTGCATAATTTTTTAGTGTGCTCTGACACGACACCGCAGATCTGCTGCAGCAAGTTCTTCTTCTCGTTAGCGGTCATCGTTTCGTAGGTGGCGCCACCGTCGTTCGCGTCCGAGTTCGCCGTGCCGTTGTTGTGCCTGTTGGTAACTTGCATTGTAGACTTACTTTAAAGAGAAGACTACTGTGCTTGTGCATTGGGGCCTTTATAAAAGGTGGGAATCACCAGTATCAGTGGCGTATCGATTTGTTTGGGAGACGAGAGAACTCGCCTTTAGTGGACGTACAATAGGGTACTTAAATAATAAATTCTGATGTAGGAAGGACGGGGTTTGCCCTTAAGTCACTCCCTTGATCTGTCACTGCACCGGTGAACTGCCATTTAAGAATGCTTTTAATTTATTTATAAAAAAAATAAGAATGTTACAAATGCACAAACACGTTTCAGATTATAAGTATAACACACAAAATATATGACATAAAATATATATTTCATTAAATAGGTACATATTTTTAAAATACATGCAAGTGCTAGCTAAGTTGTATAAAAAAAATGCGTAATCTATGTTTTTTTATTTTCTTTCTAAAAGCTGACTCTTGGAACATATGAACGTACCATTAATACTGTAGCCAGCCAGGGCATTAGATGTTTGAAACAAAGAACAATTCAGTCTTTATTATATTCCATTGTTTATGATTATACATATTGTTTAATTATTCTTATAGAACTTTGATGTTACTAAATCTAGATTTAACTAAATGTTGTACATCCCGTTTCGCATGAAAACTACATGGATTGGAAATGACGCTATTGGTCTTGTTATTTGTCTCTCACTCGCACACGTACTATGTGAGCGAGACGTATAAAGTTGACGAGGCACGCCTAATCATACCCTAACTTATCTGGCTTTTAAGTTGAGACACGATTAATACAGGGTGTAAAAAGACCCATCACAAAGCATTATTTACATCAAAATAAGTAACATTATACAAAAATAATTGCTGGGAAACGACATTTATTTTTGGTGTGAAAATTCGATGTTTACGGTAACACGCAATATAACGCACGAAAAACATTGTGCACGCAACGGTATTGGAGTCACGGGGGCATTTAAAGTTAATGTATAACATTTTAAACTTGTTTTCGTAAAAAAAAAAAAAACGTTGGAACTTCAATATCTCCGTATCCAAAAAGTTCCTAGCTATGGCCCAGTACAAAAAAAAATCCATACTATATAATATTATAAATTCAAAAGTAACTCTATCTGTCTGTCTGTATGTTACGTTTTCACGCCTAAACCGCTGAACCGATTTAGATGAAATTTGGTATAGAGATAGCTTGAGTCCCGGGAAAGGACATAGGATACTTTTTATCCCGATATTCCCACGGGATCGAGACTTATGCGGGTGAAACCGCGGGGCGCAGCTAGTATCATAATAAAGGGAAGAACAAGAGACTTGTGGCTTCGTTAAGCGTTGGTTTTTTACACCCGATAATTATCGTACGCGTTTCAAATCGCTAGGTCCTCGAAAGGTCAAAGTAAACAGAGGCGTATGTAACTATGTTACTCTAAAAACCGTGTTAGTACTAATACACATACTAATAATAATACACGTACTTATGCATTTTGTTAGGTTTCCTATTGTTGTTGTTCTTGATCCTGCGTTTCCTCCGCTCGTTCTGCATCGAGCCCCCGGACCAGTCGACGTCATCTTCGTCATCGCTGAGGAGTCCTGCGTAGGAGGTCGGCTCGCGGCTGTTCGACGCGATACGTCGCGATGCTATGCGCGAACTGTTGCGTCCCATGCCTAGAAGGAAGTATTTATACCATAAAATCACGTATTTCCCACCAAAGATCACCATTACACCCATATCCATGCTAATCCATACTAATATTATAAATTCGAAAGTAACTCTGTCTGTCTGTCGGTATGTTACCTTTTCACGCCTAAACCGCTGAACCGATAAAAAGTTTGAGTCCCGGGAAAGGACATGCAATATTATTTTTAGTATCGCATTGATTAAAAACTACAATAACAAAATTATTACCATCTTATTTACTTTTTTTAAAACAATTTTAGCACCCGACATTTATGTTTTGCATAGGTACGTATGGGGCCTCCAACTCGAACTACTGACAGCCGGGATCAACGGCTTAACATGCTTTCTGAGGCACGGAGGGGTCTCGGTATGTAAAGCTGGTCACCCATCCATAGACCAACCGCGGCAAGCGTAGCTTAAACTGAACGATCGACCTGTGCGGCTGTTATTATTTAGCCACGGGACCCTCTCGGCCCCTCATGTTATTATTGATCCTACATAATTATAGTTTTCTTTAGTATATTTGTATGCCAGTCCATGTTGAGACATGTAGGTAGATCATAATCCTATTGTAAAGAACAGTATTGTTCTTAGGCTCTAAACCAACTGCCATTGTTCAATTGGTCATTCAGCATGAGGACCTGGGTTTGATACCCAGGTTGGGCAGTGTTATTGGGTATTTCCATGTGGAATTTCTCAGTAGCAGCCAGGAGTCCTCCTATTACTTCGGACTTAAACATAACTGGCGAAATTTGGGTGTACTGGACTGGCGAAATGTAGGCATAACAGACAGTCCCCTATGCAACGCCTGCATGGATGCTGAGGAAACCGTTGCGCATGTGCTCTTTGAGTGCACAGGCGTCACCCAGATTAGGTCAGAAACCCTCAGGACACCCAGATCTTACACATCAACAGGCCAGGAGAATAGAATAGAATACTTTTTATTATGTACACCATATAAATTACAGACCACAACACAACAACATTACAACTACAACTTCTGGAGGGAGGTGGGCTGGTTAGAATAACCACCAACGGCCGACACCGCCCACCCACATTGGTCCAGTTGAAGGACTAAGTGTGGAAACCAAACCCATACCACAGAACATAGATGTGGGTATACCTACGGGTACACCTCTATCTAACCCTTCCGGGAAGCAAGGTGTGATGCTATGTATGATATTATTGTACCATGTTTTAATGCAAATAACAATATTCTATTCTATTCCGTAACTAATTCATAATCAGCCTATAATGTTCCCACTGTTGGGACGCAGGCCTCCTCTCTATGAGAGGGAGTGGGACATAATCCACCACGCAGGCCAAGTGCGAGTTGGTGGATGTCACATGTCTTTGAATTTTTGGTTCTAAGACATGCCGGTTTCCTCACAATGTTTTCCTTCACCCTTTTGAAAACAGTGGTGATGAGATTAAATACATAGAATAAAGTGCCTGCCTGGGTTCAAACTCACAACCTAGGACTCATAAGTTGGGGCCGATACCACTGGGCCACCAGTGCTCTCCATAAGTGATTTGTTTTAATATAGTTGATGAGTTAACACTTCACATAACCAATGGGCAACTAAAAAAAAACCAGCCTAGTCATAAATATTATAGGTAGAGAAGGTTTTTTAAAAAACTTCTTTGTGTGGGTTCAAGAGTGATCAATAAGTCTTCAAATAGCCAGTATAAAACAATAATATTGTTTTACACTGACTAGTATCATATTATAATACTACTTAGAATTCTATTTAAGACTGGGCCGTAAAAGATTGCTCTGTGGTAAAAATATTCCCGTGGCTCTCAGGTTAAGAATACATAATAATACAATACAATTTAATTAAATATATAGAACACATTTCAGACATATCATTTAGATCCTGAGAGACATAATGACATGTACCTTTTCAGATTACATAACCTTGAGGAGAATTTAAA
Source organism: Amphipoea lucens (assembly GCA_947508005.1). Classification (NCBI taxonomy): domain Eukaryota; kingdom Metazoa; phylum Arthropoda; class Insecta; order Lepidoptera; family Noctuidae; genus Amphipoea; species Amphipoea lucens. The sequence continues at coordinate 5,235,629 of OX382373.1, read as the reverse complement.
ATTGATAATATTGTATTATAACATTCTGTGTTACAAGTAGTACAAAGAAAGTGTGCATAGAGGTTAAGTCTAAGCATTATATTAACTAGTGATAAAGAGAATGTTTTTATTTTAATTAGTCCCCGTATAATAATGCCAACCTATTTGATGTGACCTAATTTTTCTGTCTTCTATTAATTTTATGAAAAAGGTTTCATGAAACCTTTCAAGTTTCTTTAAAGCTGTTGCTATGCCAAAAAGTTCATGATTTTTTTTATGTCCCAGCCTTTTTATGGTCATGTTATGAACTTATGACTAATGTCTCATTATACATGGAGTGCCATAATATAAAACCGTAGATAATTCGTTAGTATTTGTTGGACTAATACCACAATTACTGATTGTAAGTTACAAGTAAAATAATATAGGGCACAGGCATTATTATTTGAGTAACAAGGGAAGGCTATTGTTAGGTAGTTTTCGGAGGACTTACCCATGCATTTTTCTAGATGAGGTGCGAACCTAGTCGCAGAAACTGGCCGCTCACAATTTGGACAGGAACAATTTGAATCAGGGGTCTTTTTCATCATCGAGAAGCCAAACACATCGCATTCTGGCGTGCTCACGATCTTGTAAGGTTCTTCCTCTTCTTTTTCACCTTCTATCAAATCCGTCAGACCGGTCTTCAAGCCGTGGTGGAACTCGAAGGCAAATCCTAGGGCCACATCTTCGCAAACAGCTTCATAGATGTAATTTGCAGCAGCTTCAGCATGCATTTCATTTTGCATTATCTCAAAAAACCTAACGTTCAAATCGTGCATACTTAACTCACTTTTTATAGTATTCATTTTCTTGGATTTCTTAATTTTGACGAAATATAACGCACTTCACAATAGATAATAATTCTGAAATTGGTGTTGTGATTGATTGATTACCTTTTCATCAAGCTTTTCATTCATGTCATGGGGAAAGTGCTATCTCTCTTTTTCCTGTAAATATATCATTCCATCTCTCTCTAAACGATGTGATAAAATATAAATTGTCAAATTTGTTTTCCAGAGTCAAAAACTCATTTATTTTATTAAAAAATGGACAGTTATGTTTTTTTAACATAATAATTTTCAATTAAATTACGGGTTCATCTCTTTATTTACTAAATTGGCTGATTTTAATGTCACATTTTATAAATCCTGATCTCAGTAGAATAGGAAGCTCGAGCCCACAGAACACCATTTATTTGTATTAGTCTATTCTCAAGCCCACAAGATGCTCAAAGGAAGAACGAACGAATGAACGAATATTGGTCGCGTTCCATTTATATTTTATTTATATTTAAAGCATTAAAAAATGACAGCAGGATGGCTGGATACGTTTCGTATCCTAACAAAAGAGATCGCCTCACACCATCTGACACTGACATTTCAATCGAAATAAAAAAACGAAACATTAACATTTCAATTTCAAAATTCAAATGTTGGAACGGGTGATAATACTCTCTGTATTTTGTGGTGATAAGGTGAAGGTGAAGGTGATAAGAAAGTTGTAAACAATCGACTGAACTGATAAGTTGTAATATAACAAATTAATGTCACGAGATAAACTTTTTAAAGTCTCTCATTGCTCGTCTGTCGTGCTAGCTGTGGGGAGTGGTATAAAGTAAAATAAAGAAATAAAAACCATACAAAATGGTGAGTAAAGTTTTGTTTTATAGTATTTTTGTGTGTGTTTACATATGATTTACATCCTTAAACATCAATAACTACTTTATTTAAGTACTTAAAATAAACTTAATTTTTTATTTCAATTGATACTATTATATTTTTACTAAGAAGGTATATTGATAATAGATTTATACCTAAGTCATTACTTTTTGCTGCACTAAACTTTATATTCATTACCTACCTACATTTACAAACTTTTATAATAATTCATTTCTACATACAGAATTTAATACTAAAGGTTTGTTTTTGTATCTAGGTGTCCTTTACTGCCCATGGCTTGATGCCCCCAGTTTTCACCCCCCTCAACGATGACCTTACTGTCAACTATGGAGCCATCCCTGCTTATGCCAAGTTCCTGGCTGATTCAGGAATTAAATCCGTTCTGGGTAAGTTGTTCCTTTTCCTTTTCAAACATACATAAACCTCTAAATCTTAATAATATAATGTCTGGACTTTGTAAGATGGAGTTTGTTTCGGCTTTTCTTCTCAGGGATCAGTCAGCTAGGAAATGCAGGCCCTATTAGAATTATTATAAAATAAAATATTGACCAAAAAATTTATTTTTAAAAGTTTCTTAAAAGATCTACCTACTTCCAGAAATGAACTTGAACATCATTGCATTTGAATTCATTACACACCAACACGTATGTCATTTAAAGTTTCACGATGGACACAAAGGCTGTTTCTTTTAGGATGAGACAAATCCAGTTGCTGCTGATGAAATTGAATAATTCATTCATAATGGGAATCAATCCTAAGACCCCGCCCTCACCACGAGTGTGTACGAGTGCTTGTGTCTCTGTTATAGTACTTAATAAAAAATATAAATAAAAAAATATAAAAACAATAATAAAAATAGGCAGGACATCACCGTTGAGGTAGACCAACACGAAAGTGGTGTGACGATCTAATATCACTCGCAGGGCCAACATGGCCAGAGAACGCACAATATGGAGAGGTTTGGAAGAAAAAAGGGGAGGCCTTTGCCCAGCAGTGGGACACAAAATAGGCTAACAAAAAAAAATATATACATTTTTAAATAGGTAAAGTTTATTAATTTTATTACCAAAACCAGCAGATCCTAGAAACAAAAATTGAAAACCTGTGACATCCACTACCCTTGGCCTGCAAGGTGGATTACGGCCGGCTCCCTCTTACAGAGTGGAGGCATGAGTCCCAGTAGTGTTTTACCTACTACCAGAAATTATTTTATGAGCTCTATCTATTTGCAGTTGGTGGCACGACAGGCGAACACATGTCCCTGGCAGTGGCAGACAGGAAGAAGGTGATAGAAGCCTGGGTCGCAGCCGGCAAGACTACTGGTCTTCACATCCAAGTGCAAGTTGGTGGAGCTCCCCTCGCTGACGTCACTGAACTGGTAAGTTGGTATTTAATTTCCATCATTAACAGTCATGAAATTCAGAAAGGTGTCCATAATTTCAATAATGGTAGGTAGCCAGAAAAATTACCTTAATTTATAAGAATGAAAGCCAGGAATATTTTATAATTTTCAACAAAAAAACCCAGAAAGATTTCCAAAATTTTTATTAATTAAAGTCAGAAGATTTCCATTACAATTTAGAAAGCCACAAAAAATATAATTTTTAACGATGAAATCAAAATTTTAAAATAATTTTCAATTGCCAGAAAAAAGTACACAGGGTTTATTGGTACTACAGCTTAATTTCTGATAATTAGTAGAGAGCAAGCATGCAAAATAGACTTTTTGTCTACAGACTCGTATGTACTAAGACATGCCATAGATACATGTCTTAGCACATATATGGGTTTGGGTTTCTGGTCCATTTCGAGACCCACAGTTAGTAGGTACCTCAGAAGCCCGAAAGTCTGGCAACCAGTCTTGCCAAGGGATATCGTGTTACCCAGTAACTGGGTTCAGCAGTCGTTCCATGTAAAATACAGATATTCAGCTGCTTCTAGTTAGACTGTAAGCCGACCCTTACATAGTTGGGAATAGGTTTAGGTTAGGCATATCATCATGACAATGTAGGCACAAAACATAAGCAGGTAAAAAATTATAAATATCTACCTACCCACATAAATTCTTCATAATGTAATCTCGAGCGATAAATATTATTATCTTGAAATATTGTTTTTGTAAATAACATTATCTGCTCTCGCTCAAGATAAATTACAATACTACTTATAATATTTATGTAGCATGTTCAAATATCTACTTATGTTACTTATCGCCATGACAGCAAAATGACATATATGAAGTACTTTCTTCCATCATGGGAGTTCTATGACAGCTGATTAGATATAGTCAACTGATGTAAGCTTATTATTACGACAGCTAATCATTGGAAAGTACACGATACGTGTTACATAATCAATCAAACGTAACATCACGCCTCTTTTGCCGGAAGGGTTGGGTAGAGAGGGGCTTGTAGCTAAGTAATAACAGCCGCACGGGTCGATCGATCAGGTTAAACTACGCTTGCTGCGGTTGGCCCGTGGATGACCATCTTCATATACTAAGACCCCTCCGTGTCTCAGAAAGCACGTTAACCTTTTAATCGCCCGACTTCATATCAGTTGTCGTGCCCCCAGCGCCCGGCACAGTGAATCGAAAAGTAAATATTTATTTATTTATTTTTATTTATTTATTAAAACTTTATGCACAAGTAAAAAAACTGTACAAAGGCGGACTTAATGACGGCATTTTCTACCAGTCTACCTTAGGGTGATGCAGAGACAATACACAGTAGGTGCAATAACAGAAAAAAAAAAGAAAATATTTATAACTAAGGTATAAGAATAAATACATATATACATACATAGGTACAACAATATATATACATATATATAAATATAAAACAAATAGTTATAGGACAATACCTGATAGAATACAGCCTAATTAAATAAAAAGCAGATTAAACGAGCTGTGACATATGTTATGTATTCGACCTTGGCGTAATGCACACGAAAATATTTGTCGGATTAATCTGGCGTAAGCGGTTAAAAGGTTAAGCCGTTGGTCCCGGCTGTCATTCGTGGATCTTTGACAGCCGTTACGGGTCGTCAGAAGCCCGAAAGTCTGACAACCAGTCTTACCAAAGGGTATCGTATTACCCAGTAACTGGGTTGTAGAGGTCAGATAGGCACTTAGGCAGTCGCTCCATGTAAAATACTTACTGGTATTCAGCTGCATCCGATTAGACTGCCTCTGCCTATTTATTTGTTTATTATTTCTGGCCAACCAACAATTGTTTACACTGTTAAACGTTAAAAAAAAAAATTCTTATTCTTTCTTATATATCCTATCCAAGTACATACACGCGTATTTTTCATTTCCTCCCGTTCCGCCACCAGGCCCGTTACTGCCAACAAGCTGGAGTTGACTCTCTGCTGACCCTCCCCGAGCTGTACTTCAAGCCGGCGTCAGTTCAAGACCTGGTGTTCTACGTGTCTCAGGTCGCTAAGGCAGCACCTAAGCTGCCTGTGTTATACTACCATATTCCTTCAATGAGCAAAGTTGATAGTGAGTATGATATTATGTTTATTTGATTCTGACCTTTATGATATTATTTCGGGTTATAACGGGATTAGGGCTGTTGTCAAAAATATAGACATGTATAGAACTGCGTCACTTTCAAATACAGGGTGGCAGCGTCATCGACGCGCAAGTTGTTAACATGGATTTAACAAATGATTCTAGACTCCGTAGCATACCCCCATGCGTTGAATTTTTTCGTCGTTCAAAAAAAAAAATAACTGCTCCATACATTTTGTCCGCGTAGGTATTGCACTTTTCTATAAAACTGCAGATTTTTTTGGTAACCAGTCAACCAGCTGTCAATTTCTACGCTTGGGGGTCTATAATTATGTGCCATTCTGTATAACATATTCATGAATCACCTTTTAATGCGGGTAGAAATAAACCTTATATTAATTTCAGTGTTTATGGTCCTAATAGACAAACTATAGTTGTACAAGATCCTATTGACGCGTGGCCAAAATCGGAACTAAAGCCGCCATCTTGTTTTCCCATATGATACAATTTCACAAATATTATAACAAATGTTTACCAACAGTGCCCTCTTGTCAATGTCATTGAAGCGCCAAAAGATCCTTGTACAGTCCGTTCACAGTTATTTCACCTCTGACAGCAGCAACCCATCATCAACCTTATTGTAACGAGAATAAGGATTACTGTGATTTTGACAGTACATAATTTAAAATCAGAGGTAAATAATTTTGAAAGGACTGTAGCACTAAAAGAAACAAATGAATGCGTTTAAAAATATTTGTTTGCGTACAGTCACGAGCACCAATATGTCAACACTTGGCAATTTTCAATTGCGATTTTTTCGTGAAATAACGAATGCAACGTTGAAATACGACACTTAACATAAACCTATGGGTTCAAAAATACTATTTTCGTAATAACATAAAATTTCATTAAAAAATAAAGGAGAAAATCGCCTTTGAATAAAGCCAAGTGTATACATACTTATAGACGTGACTGTACAGTAGCTTAGTAACTAACTCAATAACTAAGATTAAAAAAACTGAAGTGTTAATCAACTTTTGATGCTGACCGTACTCAATTTCTGCAGGCGCCTCAAACGCCACGCTTCTAAACATTAGCCTTTCCAATAACTACAGTAGGTATTTAACTAATCCAATATTAATGTATTTCTCCTTAGTCCATATGCCTTCGTTTGTGGCGGCGGCTACGGTCACCATTCCCAACTTCAAAGGCATCAAGTTCACTTCCAACGATCTCAGTGAAGGTGCTCAAGTCCTGAGGACACTGAAGAAAGGCCAGGAGATCTTCCTCGGAGCTGATACTGTGAGTATCCTAACTTCGACTCAGCATGTCAGATTATTAATAATCTTTGGACTTGGAACACTCGTGTCATACATGAAAAAGTTAAAATTCCATTGTACCCAAATTTAGGACCCTTTTATTAAAAATTGTCGCTCAAAAATCGACTTAGAATACGTGATTCTACAGTAGATAATTGAATGGCAATTTTAATGTCAATTATCTAAGATTCTGCATTCAAAATGCTCGTAGATCTTCATAAAAAAAGACAAGAAAAATCATGTAAAGCTCATTGCAACCTGCAACATTTTTATTCTTTGGACGTTTCGCTAGTAACTACATTTGGAACCTTACCGCCCGGCCACGACTTTTGGCTTAGCGGCAAGCGGCGCGGTGTCTTTGTCAAATGCACTGCTAGCGTTGACGCTGCGAGCGGTGCGTCGTGGCATGGTTCATACATTTTCGTATATTTGTTTTTACCGCTCGCCGCCCTGCGCTAAGCTGCCGCTGATAGCGGCAAGGTCGTGGCCAGGCCGTTAGGAATTCGCTTCACTTTATGTTCATTCGGAATCATTCACTCGAAGTGAAACGTCTGAACCCAATGAATCATCAATCCAACGATTTCGGATTTCGGCACTCACCTTCTTTCACATACGTAATGATCGACAAAATGAAACAAAGAAGCAGATGAACGTTCATTCCTACATAATTTTGTCCGCGTCGTGTGAACTTGGAATGAAAAAACTCACTTGAGTGATAATCAAATGCTTTTTCGGTACATATTCGAATAAAACTGAAATATCGCGAACGCGCGATATTATTATAAAATATAGTACGTTATCATTGCGAAGGGAGCCATTATAGTTTACCAAAGTCCACACAGATGGCATTTGTATTAGCAAAAAAATTACTAATTTATTATTTTGATATCAGCTCCTCGCGCCAGCTGCTGTCCTGGGCATCAAATCCAGCATTGGAACCAGTTTCAACCTGTTCCCGAGACTAGCGCAGGAGATCCTGGATGCCGTCGAAAAGAACGACGTAGCCAAGGCCAGAGCTCTGCAGGAGAAACTTAGCTTAGCTGTTGAAGCTCACACTTGCGAGGGTAAGAGTATTTTGGCCAGTAAACAGGACCTAACACATAGCTTCAGTATTAATTTCAGTAGGTATGTAAATAGGTAATAAAAATATAAAATGGTTATTAACAATATGGCTGGCTGGCTTGGCTGGTTTATTAATATGGCTATTACCTATTTTGTCATGTTCCATTTCGTCAAAAACAATAATTTGGCGGTTAATTTAATGGGAGTTTGTTCGGTGATGCTGAAATGGGTCATTAAAAGTTCAATTCGCTTCCTCTGGAACAACCAGTCGGATATGAAAAAATATTTTTGAATTTTATAGAAAATTTAAAATGCCCAATTCTTGAGAAAGGCTCAAATCATGAATTGACATGCTGTGTTTTGAAAGCCCCATACTTATTTCGAAATATAAACACAAAAAAGTTGATGTAATAGTGGTTTTGATTGGTCACAAATTGTAAGAAAAAAATCACATATTAAAACAATAAGTACCTCAGATTATTTTTCTAACTAGTTCGAATATAATATTTTCAGGTCCCTGGGTACCAATAATGAAGGCTGGTATGGAAATAGCCACCGGCATCAAGGTCGGCCCCCCCTCGCTCCCTCAAAGGCCCCTCTCCGCTGAGGCTAAGCAGAGGATCCAGTCCAAACTCAGGACCTTAGGCCTTAGCAAGTAAACAAACAAAAATGTGCCTTATATCCAAGAAACAGGGTTTATTCTCGAAAATCATGCATTTGTGTTATTATCGTAAGTTTACTATTGTTGTTATATTCTATTAAAGAGTTTATTTTGTGTATACTTAAGTTTTATTGATATATAGATAAGTTTCTACTTTGCGTTACTTTGCGTTTGTTCCTTTAATTGCACAGGCAACAGAATTAACATGGATTGTTACAAAGAGTTACCAGGGGCCACGGTAACTCTTTCGAGCAATCCGCGACCGTGGCAGGCATCGGCCCTAGCGGGCCCCGTCAGTTAGTGCTGAGTTCTCTTTGAGGCGCGCGTGGAAGTCAACGCGCCGTCGACCCGGGCTTGGTCCTTACCGAACGGCGAGCTGCCCATTGCTCGCCGTCCGCAAGCCCGCGCCTACGGTGGCCGGGAATCGGCTCTCGTTTCCATTCCATTTCCAAGAGTCACCATGAGATCCCGCTGGAGTTCTGTCTACTGTGCCGTAATTTCTAGCGGCAGCGGAGTTACGCCTCGGCGTTATGCCTCCTCGCGCCACTCCCATACCTATGTGCGCGAGGACTTTCGCCTCCAGATCCTCTACTCCACGGCCATGACCCTCAGGGATGCGTTCAACCGGCGGGCTGGTCGCCGCCTCAAGGAACGCGCCCATACCGGTGCCCCGTAAAGGGCCATGGACCGCACGACCCCCGCGTAGAGCCTCCAGCAGGAGGCGTTTGGACCCCCTAGATTGTGCAGGAGCCGCTTCAAGGCAGCCCCAGCCCGCTCCAGTCTGGGATTATAATAGTCCTCCAGACCGTATTTCGGCCACGGCGGCCAATCTCAACCGAGACTAGCCTTCGGCGCGGGAGATATTATAGTGCACAAGTGTGTGCGCAGACACAGGTGCACTCTCTTTTCCCTCACTCTCATAGTCGAGAATTATACAGCAGAGTTTTAACTATATTTATAGTGTGACTATTTTATGGCAGATATTTAGATACTGTTTATTTTTTCAGATTTTTGATTCTTTATTTTTTTTTATTTGTCTTGGGAAGCTATTACTTCTACCCCCGTAGAAAAAGTAAAGGAAAACTAAAAAAGTTTCTTATATCAACCAATGAGAATTTATTTTTGAAAATCATACTAGCGAATAATACACGTATAAAATTAGGTAGATAAATATAGTTACTTAATTATAAATATCAATTTATTATATAAAAGAGTGTCTTCAGGAAATGTCTTGAAGCACAAAGTCTACAAAATCTAAGGTTCTAATCAAGAAAGGATTTTTTCAAAATTGCTCTCCTGAGGAATTTCGAAGATTCCTGGAAAGTGCTAACAAACTAACACAAGCAGTGCTGGCCCAGTAGTAACGCCCGCGACTTACGAGTTGTAGGTAATAGGTTCAAACCCAGACAGACGCTTTAGTTTGTGGAAATTATTACATCACCACTGCTCTCAAAACGGTGAAAGAAAACATCAACCCGTACTGGACCCGCCTGGTGTATAAATTAAATTAATTACGGCCCACCCCCTCTCACTTAGAGTAGGCATGTGTCCCAGCAGTGGGAATATTATGACGCTGATTATGCTAAAAAACTAGGGATTACATGATAAACTTTACTACTTAATATTATCTTTTCTTCCTTTAAAATTATATAATTAGTGATAAATTAAATTGATTGTATCTGTGCAGGGTATCTATACTGCCATTTGGAGTTTGATATCCAAACTGATCAAAGCGTCTCTGAGTCGCTTTCTTTGTTCGTAGTTTAAAGAAGCGAGGGGCTGACGCGTCTGGCCCACTCTGATGCCCGTCACCAGTTCCATAGTCGTCTTCATGGCAGGGACGAAGTCACCTGAAAAATATTACATTGATTTGTTTTAAAAGCTAAAAGCTCCTGGGACCTGGAGATCTGGGCGTTGTGTATTTGTCTAGTAGTGGACAGTGGTGAACTAAGTTGATTGATTTGTCTAGTAGTGGACAGTGGTGAACTAAGTTGATTGATTTGTCTAGTAGTGGACAGTGGTGAACTAAGTTGATTTGATTTGTCTAGTAGTGGACAGTGGTGAACTAAGTTGATTGATTTGTCTAGTAGTGGACAGTGGTAGACTGAGTTGATTGAAGCAACAAAATGGTTGTACCTACTTTCTTATTTTCAGAAATTAGTGTGACGCACGTGTTGCGTTGAACGTTTCAAGAATCGACAGAATCCATAACATTATGTTTGTCTGTCATGTCAGTGCGTGTACAGCCAAGCAAAAGTTCAGGGTTTTATTGATCACCTTGTGAAGCTATAGCATCGACCAGTTTATTGAGTCTCTGCTGCAGGACCCTGGCCCAGCACAGCACATCTCCATCCTTCACTGTCTCCACAATATGATGGACCAAGTCTGGAAACAGGTTGGCAACGGTCGCGATGCTGGAGTCGTGGCCCATCATAACTGATGTTGCGATGTGCTGTGAATTAAAATATTTTTTTGTTATATTTTTCTATTTTATCTAGCTTCCGCACGCGAGTTCATTCGCGTGAAATTTCTTGTTCCTCCGACCAACCCCGTCGCATCGCATCGCCTGTCCGCGCTGTTACTTCGTTTTCGCTTAGCGTTTTTTCCATAGATATCTTTCTGATTTTTTTTTCTTTTTTCTCGGCTCATAAGGGTCTTAACGTTATGTTAATTAATAGCCTATAGCCTTCCTCGAAAATTGGGCTATGAAATGAAACATTGAGATCTGAGCAAAAAAAAAAAAACAGTATGTAGCTTTTTTAGTGTGACTCTTTATCTGTTTCCTTGTGACTATCTTACTCTAAACGGTGAAGGAAAACATCGTGAGGAATCCGGCATGTCCTAGAACCAAAAATTCGAAGACGTGACATCTACCAACCGCACTGGGCCCGCGTGGTGGATAACGGCCCGCTCCCTCTCACCGAGAGGAGGCCTCTGTCCCAGCTGTGGGAACATTATACGCTGATTATGTCTGTACGAGTATCTCACTCTACTCTCTTTCTCTCGTAATTATATGAGCAGGATATCTAAAAAATATGTATAATTAAATATAGTTTAAAACTAAAACACACAGTTTGTTTTAAACACCCTCGCACCGTACCATCTTCCTAGCACGGCAGGCTTTGCTGGGGCGGCTGGTGCAGGAGCAGAAAACCTCAAACGGCGCAAATATAACAACCTTATTGGGAGCTATATGTTTCAGCGTTTTGGGGTTGAAACTCTAGGGTCTTGGGGTCCGAGTGCTCATCGAATATTTCGAGACATCGCCAAGCGGTTGGTTGGTTATTTTTAGCCCAAAGAATAAGCATTGCCATCCAACGTGGTAATGCTGCCAGCCTTTTGGGCACTCATCCCATTGACAGCGATGCGGTCGAATTTGCTGCCCAATGAGCTCCTCTGTTTTCCTTTTTTTATTATACACTTGTATATAATATATATATAGTTTAAAACTTACATGGTTAGCAATGAATATCTTCTGGTCTTCACCCAGCAAGTCGGCCACTTGGTCTGCTGTTCCCAGGTCAGCCTTTGCTCCTTTCAAGTTTGGCAGCTTGGATGAGGCTTCTATGAATAACTGTCGCATGTTTACTGAAAACAGAAAATATTTTATGCTCGAATTTATATATTTTTTCAATTGTTCAAAGTAAATTGCGGTATTTGCGGTATATGTAGGTATATGCATGGTATCAGCACAAGCAGAGGAATGCCAGAATCTCTACTGGAGTTAATGGTCCAAAAATAGTATCGAATCGTCCACCATAGAGTAAGTATCTAATGTTCATGTCGTCCACAATGATATATGAAGTCATTTGAAAGTCCGTGGACTTCCAATCGACTTTAGATTGTGTCATAGATATCCATGGATTGTTTTAATATTCCAGAATCATGTGTATAGTAAGAGAAAACTACCATCGACTCCTGTCATCATAGGGAAGTGATAGTAGATTAAGGGCAGGGTTGGTGCGGCCTCGGACACCCTCTGCAGGTAACACAGTAGTTGGTCCACAGTCTTCGGCTTGTAGTAGAGCTCCGGAAGAGTCATTATACAATCAGCTTTTAGCTCCGCTGCGTGTTCTGCCTGGTGAAGGACATAGATACAAGTTACTGGTAAATTAATTTGAAACATTCAACTGACACCATAGTTCTGCCCATGAACAACTCCGAACAATGAGAAAAACTTAAAAATAAGGAAGAAGCGTATTTTTATTTGATGTTATAACATTAGGTCGCAATAAAAAAAAAAATGGTTTTTTAAAAGAGTTTTGTGTACAATAAAGATTTTATTGTTTATCTTGTCGATTTTTTTTTTCGTTGATTTGGTTTGAAATGGAAACCACAACGTAAGTAGGGTGGACGTACCAGTCCCAAACCAGTCGCCTGTAGTTGACCATTTGCGTAAAAAAGTCAACATTTTAAGAATACGCGCCAATATCTATAGGTTTTTAAAATCTGGGTTACCTTATTACATCTTTGAGAATCTACTACTGTGAATTTCAGGTGAATTAATAAAAACATATAGCTTTCTTTTTAATTTTTGTCGCTACGTGTCTTGTTCACTCGCCGTTCGGCCGCCATTGCTATAAGGAGCGCTCAATGAAAGGTAAAGTTCAATCTACTTAAAATGTAGTAGGTATTTTTTAAGTAAATTGTAAATGTTTTGTGAAATATAGTTAATATATTTATCAGTGTAATGATTGCAGATATAAATTTGAACAATTTTTTTGTTTTTAATAGGTTTCTGAGACTGGTTAACTACTGGAACGCATGTTGTATAGGTTGCCTATAGTTGACCATATGGTTTACTACTGGTTATTTCTTAAACTTGCGTTTTTTGTCATTATTATTGATCTTTCAACAATTCCCTTTGATTATATTGATGAACAATACAAAATTGACGATTTTAATTAACATATTCCAGTAGTTGACCAGTGGTTTGGGATAGGTACATTCATAGTGTTCGTGGAGTTGACCAGACATTGTATGTTTTAGGCGTCCTGCTAAAATTGACTTGTTTTTTTTTCAATATAGTACATACTTGTTCAGGGTGTAAAGAGTGAACCTTTCATGTTTACCTTTTCTATGGAAGATTTTGTTTTAGAATACTTACTTAACTTCAAATAATGATTACTTTGTTTTAGCCACGAAATGCCACCCAAGAAAAAAAACAATGGAAGAAATTCAAGTGACTGGAAAAATTAGGAAAACCTGTTGGATTCTAATTGACCAAATTTCTTTAATAGATTTTCAACTTTATTGCTAAAGCATAAGGTTCAAAGTTTATTGGGAAAATTTGACACTTTCGGGTAGCTTGATGTGCTGGCGTCTGTACAAAAGTTAGATCTCAATAAACGTTGATTTTAAAATTTAATAAATGGCCTTTTATTTTATTCATGTATAAGTCAATACGTTGGTCAATTACTGGCTCAATCTTGGTCAATAACCGGGTATATGTTGGTCCAACTAAGGAACAGTCCAACTTTTAGGATTTAACTCAAAATTACAGCAATTCCTAAATACTTATGCTGCAATGATTTTTAATCCTCATTTTGTCTTTAAGCAAACTTTAAAAATAACATAGAACTAAGGTCTTCCGTCAAAATCTGTTAAAATGACAGTTAATTAAAGTCAAAATATCTTCTGAACTGGTTTGGGATTGGTACGTTCACCCTATAAAGAATCCGTTTATCTGTTTGCTCATAGTTTAGTCAAACACTATTAATGAATGGAAATAATACTATTTGAGACGCGAACACAGAAACTTAAGATACCTAGAAAAGAATAAAATGTGTGTGCTATATGAAAAGTAGAAATGTCTTTCACACACAAGCACGTAGACAGTGGCGTAACTATACCGTTTGGGGCCCGTGGCAAATTCAAGGGATGGGGGTCCTCCCTCAATGTAAAGAAGCTCAACCAATGTTATAGTTTTTTTAATAGCACTTCTCCCGCGTAGATGTCATATTTTCCTCTACAAAATTTAACACCTGACTGCTTCGTTAGCCTAGTGGCAAAAAGGGTGATAACACAACATCATAGAAGCGTGCCGTCAGCGGAAATGGCTTCTTTAAATACATTTTTGGCTACTTTAATTTTGGGTAGGTACAAATTGTTCGAAACCTGAATCCTTCTTTTGTTGCACATTTTCAAAAAAAAGTTTGCATTTATAAACTTATGTTAGAATCCTCCTGTGCTCATGGCCCTATCGGGCCGGGGGCCCCATCTGGCTGGGGGCCCGTGGCCTTTTTCCCTAATGCCACCCTATAGTTACGCCACTGCACGTAGACGTAGTTAATGTAATTACCAGTTCTAAAACGTCCGGCATGGGAGCACCACCGACTTGGGCGATCACTTTAGTACCGAGAGGTCTCGCAGCTGTCATCCAGGCTTCGAGGAGCGACTTCCTCTCGGCCACACTTAAGGACATGCCTTCCCCCGTAGTTCCACCAACTTTGTAAGAAAATAAGTTACTATCAACATTACAGAAATAATACCTCGAAGCAAAGCAGTAGGAAAAATGATATGGCTAGAAAGGGCTGAATGTGATGACGATTCATAGATAATATTGGAAGAAAAAGACATGCTGCGCCGACCCCAAATAATTTGGGATAGACAGGAGAATGGTGATGACTTGGAAACAAAACATCCGCTATGAGAACATATAAATAGTGCTATAACTATCATAATCAGCCTATAATGTTCCCACTGCTGGGACACAGGCCTCCTCTCTGTGAGAGGGAGTGGCCGTAATCCACCACACAAGCCCAGTGCGGGTTGGTAGATGTCACATGTCTTCGAAGTTTTGGTTCTAGGACATGCCGGTTTCCTCACGATGTTTTCGTTCACCGTTTTGAGAGCGGTGGTGATGAAATAATTTACACAATGCTATAAGTAACTTTAACTATACAGGACCCTAATTGCGTAACACACTACTATCAATATTACAAAAGGAATCATTTTGAAGAATATTGCTAATCCATTGCTTCATATGTTCTAAAAATGTGTGCTCAACAATGTAAATAACGCAGTGAACGTTGTTGAACTGTTTAAAAACAAAAGCTATAGTGTGTTTGTTGAACTGTTAAAACAAACCTACTGTAATTACCCAATTTTTCTGGGAATTACGCAATTTTTCTGGGTTTTTTTTATTGTGGACAGGTGGTATAGGATAGGCAACGGTTTGTTTTTAAACGCCTAGGCTTGTTGTTTAAAAAAAGAACTATGACTTGCATACCTAGTAACAATAATCTGATTACTTACCAAGAATGCCATTGACTTGATGCTTGTTCAAATGCGCCATATAAATTGGTATGATGGAGAGGTCCACATTACCTGACTCCGAGAAGGGAGTGAATACTGGGGCCAGATTACCTTCCACTTTGAAAACCTGTGGTTAAATAAAACAAATGAAAGTTAGTGTAGGGTGCGTCCACAACTCCAGTCCGTTCACAATTATTTTAACTCTGATTTTACATACGGCTTTAGACATTTTCTTAAAAGATTTACACAACCACATGCAGAGAAAATACAATACTATAAATTAAAAATACATAAAGCTGGTTGGCGTAGTGGGTACATTAGGATTTCGTAACAGTTTTAGTAAGAGGGTAGTTGTAGAAACTAAGTCTTGCACGACGTCGTTTGCGTACCTACCGCCACTGCGGGTAGGCTTATGCATGAGTTGAGGGATACAATACATGTTTATTAAAGCGCTTATTACACTATCCAATTTTTAGGACGACTAACTAGGAAATCGGCAGATGTAAACGCATTGGATCTGATTTAGTGTAAATTGGAGGTCCAACCGCTCTACTTCCTAAATTGTCTACGATTTAGGACAGTGTAACCACGGCGTTACGATTTAGGACGACTAGTCGGCGTCATCAGTTGGCGTCCGCGCCACAGAGTAACTTGTAATATTTGAGCAAAGTGGACGAGAAGACTGCGCGCACGAATGCTACCAAAGAGTACTTTTTTCAAAGGGTAAAAACGGGACCCTATTACTAAGACTGTTGACTGACCTATTACCGATATACTGACTATTTTTGATATGAATGACTATTGATATACTGACGCTATTACTGATTGTTTCACTGCGTGTAAAGTTGGTACCTACTTAGATGTTAGATGGTGGTTATTATTGTGTTAATAAATTTATATTTTTAAATTATTATTATTAGCAGCGTATAGCAGCCAGCTGTGTAACAATTTCAACTGTCTACCTATAGTTACCTACCTATTACGGTTCAAAAGATACAGCCCTGTGACCGGTATAATGATAAATGATTTTATTAACCGACTTCAAAAAAAGGAGGAGGTTATCAATTCGACTGTATTTTTTTTTTTTTTTTATGTTTGTTACCTCATAACTTGCGACTGGGTGAACCGATTTTCATGATTCTTTTTTTATTTGAAAGCTGGTGCTTCCCGTGTGGTCCCATTGTCACCATTTCAATATCTGATGATGGGATCTTAGAGAAATCGAGGGCATTCCTCAAATTTTATAGGCTCACTTATTGTTTTTCGCATGTTTTATGAAGTATCTTGTGTATTTGCGTATGGTTGTTACCATCTCAGGTAGCTGGGCTGATGATGGAAGGTACAACTCCTTAACAGTAAGAAGTTACTCGAACAGGTAAGGACTGTTTTAGTAAATTGTTTTGATGTTTGATAGGGCATTTGCCACATTTGGTCTCATGATCATCAAGTCATGATCTGATGCTGCAGTCAGGATAGTCTGCAGAGTACCTAACTCCTCGACAACTAACAGCAGATATATCGTGTTTAGGCTCATTGAAAAGGGCTCGATGTGTGGATAAACGTACTGTTAATGAGGAACACCGAAGTACCTACATAAAGACCTGATGCTGAAGCCAGGAGCATCAGAAAAAGTACCAACCTTGAAATTACAGCACCGTAGTCGTGTTTGGGCTCATTTTAAACAGGACTAAATTTTAAGTTCAATGTAATGTTGACATAAGTCTTGCCTGATGCTGCAGCCAGGATTATCAGCATCTAGTCTAAAAGCATCAGGTCAAGATTTGATGATGGAATCCTGGAGAAATCGAAGGAATTCTTCAAATATTATAGGCACACCTATAGAGATTTGGGTATTTTTTATAGTAACTCGTGCATTTGCTCTCGGAAAGCACTATTTGGTGAAGTGGAACTGATGATGAAGACCACAGATGGCCATCGGAAGTACTCAATAATATCTAAGTATTTCACGGGTTACGATTCGATTACTTTAATATGGTTGCTAAGCAATTTATGCTCGTCACAATGTGAATGGTGATATGGAGCTGATGGTGGACCTGGAGAACTCCTCAACAATTAACTTCCCTGCATCGGGAAAAGCAATATTTTGTTTGTAAAAGGCGATAATCACTAGGCTATTGTAACTTAGATAAATTATAAGCAGACCCACTAAAAAGCGTGAAATAAAAACTTTTTAAGAAAAAAAAAAACCGACTTCCAAAAAAACACTACCTACAAAGTGAAAAATAACTTTATTTCGGAAGTCGGTGGCAAAAAACTAAAATACAAATCCAAAGACACCGACTTCCGAAATAAAGTTATTTTTCACTTTGTAGTGTTTTTTTGGAAGTCGGTTTTTTTTTTTAGTAAGTAGGTTTGCACAAACACTTTTACACGTCAGTCATATTTTTTTAATAAACACTAGATGAGGTCGACGTTTCCTATCTGACTACTCTGAGAAGAAAGGCCGAACCAAACTCAGAGGTCACAGTCTCTTTTAAAGTCCAGACATAATCTTAGTCAGGTTATATGAAGACCATGTAGATCGATGTCTGAGATGGTCTTTTGTGGAAAGAACCACACAGATTGAGTGGACCTGTCCAGTCAGTGCACGCATTTGTCAGAAATCGTGCAGCTCAACTCAAAACTTAAGGAGCTCATCGATTCCGGAGATCTAGTAATAGGGCCCTGTTGACACCCTTTAGAAACTATAGGATACTGGAAAAATCGCTTACCATTGGCAGATATTGAATGAAAATGATAGATATACACAGAACGGTTACGGAGTAAGAACGCGAGATGACTGAACTGAATCCGATGTACCTATTGTAATGTAATACTCCAGGAAGCTGATGGAAAGTAGGTGAAGTAGCGGTAATACCTAGATACGTAAGGTCTATTCGTATCCTTGTTTCAGTGGCGGATTTACACATTTGCCGCCAGTAGGCTATTCAAATTTTGCCGCCCCTACCGACCTCTACAATAATGTCCCATGTCTTTTGTATACCGCTTCGCCTTTTCTTCAAAATACTTAAAACAACCGGCAACAACCGGCACAATCGGCAACTGTGATAAAATCTACGGTAAGTAGAAGCCTGAATTTGGGCATTCACTTTGTTTATTCTTTCCAAAAAAAACATGTTAGGTACCTATATAAATATTGATATTTTTAATTTCAGTAAGACATTTAAAAAAATGTTAGCCCCTTTGCCGCCTCTAAAATCTGCCGCCCAAGGCTGAAGCCTACTCAGCCTATTGGTAAATCCGCCACTGCCTTGTTTGCAATTGATTTATTTCCATTTGGACAAATATCAACTTTATGAAAGTGCAAAATAAGTTTACCTTACACTGACTAGTACTATTGAAAATGTCATAAAAATCCATATGAACTTGTAACGCCAAAAAACTTATCCTTACTACCACAAAACCGTGTCTATCAGTTGTTTAGGTTAAACACCTTGTAAAGACGATATAATTATATGGACTTTTACGTAAAACTGACATTAGACACACACGTTAAACAAGTGTTTAAGTTTTTATAGTAAGACCTAGGCATTACAGTTGTTTTTTCGAAAACTAGTTTTTAACCGACTTTAAAAAAGGAGGTTCTGTATTCGACCCGTATGTATGTATGTATGTTTGTATGTCCGCGGTTATCTCAAAAACTACTGAACCGATTTTGATAATTCTTTCATTATTATGATCTACCATACTTTCAGGAAGGTTTTAGTATATAATACATTAGGTAATTATTCTTACGTACGAAGTTATATGCATAAATGTACTGCATCTCCGGCATTTCTGTGTGAATTTTGATGATTCTTCGAGTCGTGTCTTCAATTCTGCAATGCACTAGTGTTAATTGAATTTGTGTGGAGTAGAGGTACAACTAAAAAGTGAAAAATAAAAACTTTTTTTTACAAAAAAAAACAACCGACTTCAAAAAAAAAACACTACAAAGTGAAAAATAAAGTCGGTGACAAAAAACGAAAATGCTGAACCAACGACACCGACTTCCGAAATTAAAGTTATTTATCACTTTGTAGTGTTTTTTTTGAAGTCGGTTGTTTTTTTTTTTGTAAACAAGTTTTTGTGTACATGTTTGGAAACTAAAGCTCGAACGCAGTATAGGTAGCTGATAGTAGTTGTGGCTAAAAGTAAAAGTTAGCTCATGCATGGTGAACAGACACAGATATTGAGTGATATTGATATTACTAGCTTCTGCCCGCGACTTCATCCGCTTGGAAGTCCTAAGATACACAATGCCTGTACTAAAATAACAGCCATATTTTCACCTCGTCGCTACTAATTCGCTTTCGCTTAGCTTTTCTTTTTGACTTTTTTTGTTTATGCTCGACTCCTTAGGGTCCTAGCGTGATGTTATAATCTATAGCATATAGCCTTACTTAAGAATTGGGCCTTACTTAAGATTGGCAGTTATAATATTATAAATGCGAAATTGTGTTTGTCTGTCAGTCTGTTACCACTTCACGCTTAAACCGCTGAACCGATTTAGATGAAATATAGTAGTATGCATAAGTATATGTATACATATTACGTGGGACTTAAATATAGGTAACTGGCGAAATGTGGGAAACACTGCCTAACCATTCGGAGATTGCAGACGTGATGTTATTTTTGATGTGTTCATATTGCTAGATAACAATTTTTGTTTAAGAACAGCTCATATCAGCACGTAAAAAAAAATAACCATCCAGCAACGTAGCGGTACTAAAAGCCCAGAATACACATGCCTGTAGCTACTTGCACAATTTTGGCATGTAAGCTACTTGCACAATTTTGGCATGCAAGCTACTTGCACAATTTTGGCATGCAAGCTACTTGCATAATTTTGGCATGCAAGCTACTTGCACAATTTTGGCATGCAAGCTACGTGCATAATTTTGGCATGCAAGCTACTTGCATAGGTAAGTTTGGCATGCGTTACTCGCATAATTTTGGCATGCAAGCTACTTTCACAATTTTGGCATGTAAGCTACTTGCACAATTTTGGCATGCAAGCTACTTGCACAATTTTGGCATGCAAGCTACTCGCATAATTTTGGCATGCAAGCTACTTCCACAATTTTGCCATGTAAGCTACTTGCGCAATTTTGGCATGCAAGCTACTTGCACAATTTTGGCATGCAAGCTACTTGCATAATTTTGGCATGCAAGCTACTTGCACAATTTTGGCATGCAAGCTACGTGCATAATTTTGGCATGCAAGCTACTTGCATAGGTAAGTTTGGCATGCGTTACTCGCATAATTTTGGCATGCAAGCTACTTTCACAATTTTGGCATGTAAGCTACTTGCACAATTTTGGCATGCAAGCTACTTGCACAATTTTGGCATGCAAGCTACTCGCATAATTTTGGCATGCAAGCTACTTCCACAATTTTGCCATGTAAGCTACTTGCGCAATTTTGGCATGCAAGCTACTTGCACAATTTTGGCATGCAAGCTACTTGCATAAAGAGAATGGCAGAAGTTCATAGAACGCTGGCATTAAACTTTTTTAGTTTCCACAGAAATAAAAGTGGCATGGTTTGATAGGGAATATTATGAGCTTTTGTTAAAAAAATAAATAAAAAATAATAACAATGGGGTTAAAGAGAAATCTTATTTTTTGTAAAAGTGAGGTTAAGTGCATTAATGTTTGTACTTTAATAGGTTATTTTACCTCTATTACTATTTTAACGCATAAATGTTTATTGTATGCATAACATATGGCTAATTATGCTTTGTAATGACTTCAAAAATGATAAATAACTACTTGTTGAAGTTTGTTTAGTTCAATGATTTGCCCACTGATCATAGACCTAATGACAGTTTCAAGTGTAGATACTCGGTCAGTTTTAATTAAACTCAGTAGTCACAGAAAACTCAGGAGACTCTAGAGACTCACTTATCGGAATCTAAGCATATAATAGGAATAATAATAATCAATAAGAATAATAATAAAATAATAATCTATGCATATAGGAAACGTCGAGGTCCAAGTCTAGCAACAGTCGTTCATAAAGGTAGGAGTCTTCGAAATCCAAAAGCAAGCCAGGTCGTTGTAAAAATCCACGTAAAACTTTGGGCGCACAAAACATTCACACCAGCACAAAATAGTAACGAGCGAGCAAATGTGACTTGTGAAGTTTTGTGTGTCATCTTAGTCTATCAAAAAGTACTCTGTGGTCATCTTCTAAAGAGTCATGTTTGTTTGTTTGCCATGACAACACTGTCATATAGTATAACAAGTCCAAAAAGCCTTGTTTCCGGCTGCTCAACTTACTCATATTTAACGAGATTTAATCCCAATTCTCAATAATAAAGTTAATCTGGCTATCAATACAAAAAAATAAGCGTTTTTTTTTTTAATAGGTTTGAATTCTGTACCTACCTTTCCAAAATTAGCAATGCCAAAAACTGCCATCTCCTTTTGGCATACAAGCTACTTGCATAAGTAAGTTTGGCAGGCGCTACTTGCACAATTTTGACATGCAAGCTACTTGCATAATTTTGCATGCAAGCTACTTGCATAGTTAAGTTTGGCATGCGCGCTGCGCTACTTGCATAATGTTGGCATGCATTGTACTTGCAAAATTTTAGCATGCAAGCTACTTGCGTAATTTTGGCATGCAAGCTACTAACATAATTTAGGCATGCAAGCTACTTGCATAATTTTGTGCAAGTTATAAGCATGTGTATGTGTATTTCGGGTTAGGCTATGACTGCACCGGACTTACATTTCGCTGGTAGAAATTGCTACTTAGGTATATGGAAACGAAAGAGGTAACGATTTTTAGTTCGTACTCTGTCTGAACGAAGAACATCAGCAGACCTTTACCTAAAAAAAAGTGGGCATTTTAAAAGTAAAGCTGTCAAAATCGGCGCGTTGACATTGCACAAAAAATCAACAAAAAAATTGCAAAATTGTGCTGCCTGTTTCTTCAACAAAACCCACTAAATGAAGTTTAAATTGAATCACAATGTTGTCATTGCCTGGGACGATAGAGTTAGTATCAGGGGGATCTAAACTGGATGAAATTTATTCACCCGGCGTTCAGTATGTTCACGCCAACAACACTTATATCAAGAAAATGGAGAAAACTGTCCTAGTTCTTTACACCGGCGGCACCATAGGCATGGTGCAAAGTGATGATGGTGAGATGTTTACTTCCTTGCTTAGCCTTTATTTACAACTAGCTGCGCCCCGCGGTTTCACCCGCATAGGTCTCTATCCCGTGGGAATATAGGGATAAAAAGTATCCTATGTATGCCTTGCCTTGGCTCTGAAAACTCACCATGCAGGTACCAGGTAGACATCAAGCCAGTTCCTGACGAATGTGTTAGAGCACAATATTCGCTCTTACAATTTATTGATGTGATTGTTTCAAGGGGAGTTGAAAATGTTTATGGCAGAAGTACCTATCTCATTTACCTACTCGGCCACATGCAAATAAAATCAATATCTAGTTCAAATAATTCTTCTACATATTTTTCATACGTCACATTCTTGCTTGCCTGAATTTTGAGCCTGACTTTATACGCGGGGAAATACCTGACTGTCAACTTGTGTGTTTTTATATACTTAGGGTTATTTCAAATTGGCTATCTACTTATCTAGTCTCCGCAGACGCGATGGGTCGATAACTAAACTTGATAAAACAAAAAATAAATTAATTTGAGGTTTTTTTTTACGGGTGTTAGTGCCACTGACCGCAGTCAAAAAATCAATAACAATCAATTAGTTTAAAAAATAGTTTTTTGTGTAAATTTCAGAGACGTCTTGGGTATCCATATTGAAACAAGTTAAAACATAAGAAAACAGTTTTCTCAACTCATACTTTCAGTAACAACACAAAAAGGGGTCGACGACGTGCCAAAAAAAAAGTGGCACTCCGGGAGTGCCGACAGAAGTCAAAACAAAACACAAACAGAATACTTTGCCATCACTCACTGACATAATATAGGATATACATTAAAACCGACTACATCCCGAGGACAGCCGCCGAACACATCCAAAGCGGTGTCGGTTACGGTAACAGTGGCGCGAATTCAATGGTTTTTTTCCCATCTTAAAAAATGCCCAACGCGTCTAAAGAAGTTTTCGCTTCAAAAAAATATTTTATTGAATCATGCTTAGATATCGATAGGTACCCATCGCGTCTGCGGAGTTTAACTAGCCAATAACCCTGTATCCAAAAGTACACCTATTCTGTACATACAGGATAGCTCTAGAGGTGCATCATGCACTTTTTACTGCGCTATTGTATGAATGGTGATATTTTTAGACCACGTTATATTGTATCAAAATCAATCAACTCAGCCTATCGCAGTTCACTACTAGACTGCGCCATAACACCCTGTCCTCCGCTTTCCGTATCCAGTCTGTCCCAGCCACCTTCTTTAGGTCGTCGGCCCATCTAGCTGGAGGCGTCCATTGGCGTAGTTAGGGATTTTGTTTAGGGGGGACAGACGTCCAGCTGAACTAACCACAGTCATCTAATGAGAGATCATAAATTAACCTCGTAATAAATACCTGATCCCAACAAAAACATGTCATGTAGGTTGCCATGACTTAAATAACGCTTTCACTGTTAAAAAGTTATCTAATGTAGAGCCAAGCCCCTAACTTTACAAACCTGACATCTTGGTCAAAATGTACGGCTCTAATAAAAAGCGACAGTAAGTGATTCTTCAATACTGTCGATTTATCTCAAAGAAGTTTCTAGGGTAGCCATAGCCCACCCCCCAGCTACGTCCATAGGGGCGCGGGTGTCCCACACTACACTTGCCGATACGCGGTCTCCACTCCAGAGCCCTGATTCACAACCATACGACAGGCTATCGTATCGAAAACCTGACATTTCGATAACCTGATTTGACTTCCCCTCAACAGCAAATAACTGTTGGAAGAATAGCGGGCGTCTATTTGATTTAAACTGACAAAATTTTCGGGTTTTGGACTTGTGTACAGCGTTGAGAAGACTCCTACGATAACAATGATTAATGTTCGATACGATACGGAAGCATATCGAGTGTTTGTGAATAAGGGGGCTGGACTTATCTACTACTACAGTACTCGTCATTTTATTGTATAGAAGCCAAATTTTGATCAATGCTTCTAATCTGCATTCGCGATTGAATTGCCAAAAATGTAAATAAATATGAGTTTATGGAAAAATAATTTTAATTCCTACACAATAAAGTTCAGTTTACGCTACAACTTAAAACATTTTTGTAAATTTTTCAATACCTAAGTAACGCATTCACTCTGAAATCAACTTAATTACCATTAAAATAAAGTTGGCTTTTTCAAAAACACACTAGGATTAGAATCGTAGTGTGTTTTTGAAAAAGTTTTTCTCTTCGGGTTATCCCGGTTTTTGTCCTCTCCTGCCCTGAGACCCTCAAGGAAAGGGATCCCCTGATACCTAATTAGTTACAAATACTAGCACTCTGCCTAATATTGTAACTGTATCTTACACATTAATATATAATAAAGCGGTAAAAGGGGAATTTATGATAATCGGTACCACAGGTCATTGGTCTATCCGATAAAGATTAACAATCACTATCACTGTTTCATAATGCATTACCAATGCACGCTATTCTATGCAGAAATTGCTTCTGTATCGACTCGGTGAATGAGCGATAGGCGTCTGTCTGCGCTGTAGGCCGTGGTTCGGTAACCGCACGTAACAAATATTTGCAGGGCTACAAACTAAGCCCACGTTCGCTTGGACGTAAAACTTCGCAGCGGAATGTTATCGCGCACTGGATTTTCAACTCTTAGTGTTGAACCGAGCATTGAGAATCCAACAGAGTGCATCCCAGTGCGTCAGAAAAACACACTGTTGGATTTTCAACTCTTAGTGCTAAGCAGACCGTTGAAAATCTAGTGCGCGAAAGAAAAACGCCGCGGTAAAAAAACGCCATTGCGAACCTGGGCTAAGTCCCGGTAATCCTTATATAAAACAAGATGAGAAATAAAAAAAAAACTTGTTTATAGCATGCATGAATCACACTAATATTATAAATGCGAAAGTACCTAACTCTGTCTGTCTGTCTGTCTTTTCTTCACGCCTAAACTACTGAACCGATTTCGATGAAATTTGGTATAGAGATAGTTTGAGTCCCGGGAAAGGACATAGGATAGTTTTTATCCCGATATTCCCACGGGATCGACATTTACGCGAGTGAAACCGCGGGGCGCAGCTAGTATTTAATAAAAATAAACTCGTCCTCTTACATCTAATAATACATCTGCATATTTAGATTGTTGTTCTTAAACCATATCATAATTTGGTCATAAACATAGATAAACTCCGTGAAAAGTCAAGGTCAGTTATCATATCACACTGTGATCTAATAGGGAAATTTCGCATCGCTAGAGAAGCTGTAAGGGCCATCTGTCATTTATGCACGTGTATTACAACTACGTCATCCCACGCTGCGATTCATTTCACACTTCAGTCTGCCAGAGTACTAGTCTGCGTTTCAGAGCTGCGACGAACGCACCGTAAGCGGAACGACCGCGGATCATTGCGCGAAAAAAAGTTCGATTAAAAAGTTTATTATTCAAAAATGGAAGTTTACAATAATGTTTTAAAAGAGTTAAACAACGGTGTGGATTTGTCAAAATTGGGCGCGAATCTTCCGGGTTTTAAAAGAGGGAGGAGATTTTCTAGTGTTTATGAGAGCGGTGAAAGACGTGTTTTGGTTATTTACACCGGTGGAACCATTGGCATGGTGAAAACTGACGATGGTGAGAATGTTTGGTCTACATACCTAGCTTTGTACAGTTTCGCTAAAAATACGTTCTTATTTTAGGCAAATAGGTCGCTCTCTATAATGTTATTTCCACATAATGGAGTTTGAATCTTGTCCTGAGGGGCAATTCTCGTAATTTTAAGAACGTTCACAGTATGATCTTAGTATCAAAAATACTTATCCCTATTTTCCCTCCATTTTTGACGAGTTTTTGATATTGATTGTCGCTGAGTGAGATTGCGACTAGATTTTGAACGTTTTTAATTACGAGTTTTGGCCTTCTGTTGTTTTCTGATAGTTTTTATTATTTTTATTTATGGGCACTTTGGAACAACATTGCTATTCAACGTTTAGAAATTGCTACAAGATAATACGTTGGCACTTTGACCGCGTCACTGATCTATTACATCAAGTAATCAAACATTGATCTTGAACTCTTCATTCTACTCGTAAATATAATATTTATAGCATTGCGATTACGATAAACGTCACAGAATATCAAAAAATTAAACTGGTTACGTAGTTGAGAGAAGTTATTTTAATGAGTATGCAAACAGTTCCTTATCTTGATGAATAAACATTTACCCCCTTACTAATATACGTTGTATAGTTACATAACGCTCTGTCTTCTTCTTTCGAAAGTCAAGTTACTGACGACCGAAAGAGAGAAGTCGGTGTGTAACTATTCATCTGATATAATACGTTTATTAGTACCCAAGGGGATAATCTATGTGTTTGTCTGTTGCTCTTTCGACCGTCTTACGTAAAAAATTATGTATGTCGCTAGTGATTGAATGTCAAAGTACAATTTTTGCGCAATATGAGTTAACACTCAAGGTAACCCTTGACCTACTTTAGGAGAAATGAGAAACGAAAATATTAGTGTATGTGCGGCACTCGGGCGGTTTTGCGGATAAACAAAACGTTGAACTTTGCATGCGTATAATAGGTAGCTGGAGAAAGTAGACAAGATTTAAATAGGCTGTATAAATATGTTTAAGAATGCTATCAATCAGGTTGATAATAAAGATAAGTGGTGGCCACCACCAAGTACAATCTGGTTGACTTATCACAAACAAATTTAAACAATATCTGCCTTTTTTCTAATTACTTTTCTGGTACGGTCTACCTACTAGCGACCCTCCCCCCTTTTTTTTTTTTTGGATGGGAAATCATCAAATGACCCCTCCCGCTCTGGATGGAGCGGGAGTGTCAGACTCTTACTGACTAAAACCCATCCGTGTTCCTTCCTTAGCCTTTTGTGTTCCGAGGTAGCGGTAACCCTCCCCTGCTTTTTACGACTTGATCGACGTCGAGATTTTAATAAAATAGGTAATTAATATGTTAGTTTAATATGAATGTTTTAATTACCTAAACCTTCCGCAAGAAATTCTCTAATTGGTGGTGAAAATCGCATCAAAATCTGTTGCGTCTTTTAGAAGAACAACACGATGACACAGACAGACACGGAAAGCGACTTTGTATTATTTGTTCTAACGCCAGATAATTTTATCGGAGGAAAAATTTTTAATTTTTGACAGTTCTTCCATACAAAATTTGTTAGACGTCAATTTTATTCCACGAAAAAAAAAATCTGTTGATTGAATAATCAACCCTTAGAGATATGCTTGTATAATATGCATATACTTATAGATAGATAATGTATCTAGTGTCTATTCTTTGTAGAACAGGCGCCTACTCTCCTTCTCTGATATTATATGGATTGTGAGAGTAGTCCGAAATAAAGAATATATATTATTATTACCATTTATTTTATGTTTTTACATATTTCGGGAACATGGGGTCCCGTCTTTTGGAAGGCGTACGAGGGGCCAAAGCCAACTCGAAAAGGCCCCTTAGGAAATTTTAATGAAATGCGACACCAACTGACGGTTATCCCTGTAAGCACTATGCAAGTACACCCATTTTTTTTGTGCCAGAGTGGAAGCTCCGCCCTGGGGGGCAGAGGAGTCTGTCGGACTCTTACTGACTAAAAACCACCCCGGTGTTCCATCTCACACCTACGCCGGGGGTCGCGGGAATTTACGATCCTTCCGCAACCCTCGACTGGTGCCGGCCCGCCAATGCAGGCCTCCGCGCGTCAGGGAGGGGAGAGTGAGGTGTTTGACTCCCCCCGCAACACTAAAAGGAGCGCGCGTGGAACATTACGCGCTGCCCCCTCGGGCCCTGACGTGGGGGGTGACGGACGTCCCCGAGTCCGTCGCCCCTGGACCCATTTAGGGGGGCTGGAAGAGGGAGTCCGCCCTCCGCCGACGCTCGATGCGCCTGCTGCGGGCCGGGCTAGTGAACGAGATCTCCCTCTCACATTCCGTAGCCTCTTTCTACGAGACGACTGTTTCGCAGAAGGAAACCACCGCGTCCCAGGACTCTTCGCTGCCGACCATCGAGTCGACTACGGCTGGCAGCGACAGGTCACTGCCTACTTCTGAGATTAGGGCACGGCGCGGCTCTTCCCAAGCGGCACACTCTGCCAGCGTATACCGCGCCGTGTCCTCCCGGCAGTCGACGCAGTGGTGACAACGGGCGTCCGGCTCCCTGTTTATGCGACACAGGTACTTCCCGAAGCAACCATGCGCCGACAGCACCTGCGTCACCCGAAACGACAGGGAGCCGTGCTTCCTCCCGAGCAGCGCTCGAGTACCGGCCCGATCGCCTCGATAGTGATGAGGCCGGCGGTAGGGCATGAAAGCCTGTGCCGCCATTCCGCCACCAGGTCCCCGCGAAGTTGAGACCGACGCAGCTCCATGTGTCGCTGTATCGGTCGTTCGCCCCGCGCCCTCGCTTCCTCGTGCCACTGATACAATGACGCGAGTACTTTCGCCTCGAGGTCCCAGGGCGGGGATCCGGCCAGTACTCAAGCCGCCTTTTTGGAGATCGTGCGATGCAAGTGCACCCAAGGACAACCTCCGGTTGGTGTCTATGTTAACACTGTACGTGACTAGATTTAGTTGTCAATCTATTCAATCTTAACAATATTGTATATTTTAAGGCGCAGATATACGACTTCTAATAATTTTAAATTCAACATCACGTCTAATCGACCGGACTGATTTCTTTGAAAAAAATAAATGTTATACTAGACCATTTGCTTCGTAATTTGATATGTGAATATTTGCAATTATATTTTTTTAACATAGTGTAATTAATTTGTAAAGTAATGTCTACCGCGGACATAAAAACCAATCGGTTCACATTTAAAGTGAAAGCTCGAGAACACATACATAAGAAGTTGGCAGATTCGTCTCAGAATTAAGTTGTTGTAGGATTTCTTATTTATGTCTCATAACTATTTTTTATATATATATATATATATTGTTATGCATATGTATGTATATATGTATTTATTATTGTATGTATTCTTATATCTTAGTTATAAATATTTTCTTATCTTTTCTTTCTGTTATTGCACCTACTGTGTATTGTCTCTGCATCACCCTAAGGTAGACTGGTAGAAAATGCCTAAGGCATTAAGTCCGCCTTTGTACAGTTTTTACTTGTGCATAAAGTTTTAATAAATAAATAAATAAAAACGATAATCACGCAAACACTATCGGGTGTATTTTCATAAAACTTTCACCATCTAAAAGACAATTTAATTCCCCGAATTTTAGTATACGGTTTTTATTTGTTTGGTGTTTGAGAGTTTTTGTAAATAGATAATTGCTTCATATTTGCAATAAATTACCACGGTTGTGTCATCGCGCTTCTCTTTCTTTTCTATGCAGTCCGACAGTGACCGCGCTTTAGGTCGTGTAGTCGCCTTAACACACGTGTTAATTTATTACGTGCAACTTACGTCACGTTTGTTGTTAACTCGAAACTCATATAATAACATTTACTCACAGATGACGAGACGGTTCATTGTGTTTCGTCTATTTATGAAACTTGTATTTATCACAGTATATTTTCTACTTTCAGTAGTTTATCGCTCGTATTTTACAGGATTTCAGAAATGTGACAAACTGACGTTTTCAATAATTTTTTCCCAAACTGCCATAGTGCAGATTGTCATATATGTTACACCCAATTTCTCCACAACCTCTAGCACGCCTGCAACAGCGAAAACGCTCGCGTTGCTGACTTTAGACTGAGTATGGGTAGACTGTGATTTAACTCTATTCCGAGGTGTAGACGTCTTCTTACTATCGACACAGTATCAAAAATAAATTATTCTAAACATTATAGTTGCTAGGTTACATAATATTGTGATAACATTAAGATCAGGCGTTGAGTAATCAGCTGTTTTGTTATTTATTTGCGTATTTTGTAAAGGCTGTACAAAGAATACCTACGTATCTGTCTTGTATGCCTTGCCAAAACCGTATAGATTTTCTTACTACATTATTTTTTGTAAGTTGCCTAGGTTTTTTTTTTACTATTTTAGAAGTAATAGAAATATTATTCTGCGTAAATGTCTATACCTAATTATATAATAGCATACATAAATTAATACTTATGTACTTCGCTAAGTTATAACTATTCAACGTTTACGTCATTTTTATAATACAAAGAGAAGTTTCGATTGTTTGATAAGAAAAAACTAGACTGTTAGATCAAGATGACGTTGGTCCTGTGCGTAACACGCTATCAGTAGCAATGGCTTTCATTTTGACAGTTCAACAACATTCATTGCGTTATTTACGTTGCTGAGCAGACAAATTTTTCGAACATATGAAGCAATGGATTAGCGATATCCTTCAAATTGATTCAGATTGAGACTGCTACGCGACTTTATCTATTCTCTTTATTGTTTTAATAATATCCAGGATGAAATATCATGTCTTCTACCTATCTGTAAAATTTCAAACGATCGGCGCCCTAATTTATATGGCGTAACAAGTAACAAGCACAACAAGCGTAACAAGTATGTTACGCCATATAAATTAGGGCGCCGATCGTTTGAAATTAAATAAAGAGAATAGATAAAAATAAAGAGAATAGATAAAGTCGCGTAGCTTGTACCAACATAAAATAAGAACTGAATAGGCTTTTAGACACTAAAGGCTGATATTCATCATCATCTGTCTAGACTTTTCCCAACTATGTTGGGGTCGGCTTCCAGTCTAACCGGATGAAGCTGAATACCAGTATTTTACATGGAGCGACTGCCTATCTGACCTGCACAACCCAGTTACTGGGTAATACGATTGGCAAGACTGGTTGTCAGACTTTAGGGCTCCATGAAGGCTGACATTATATATGAATAATATTATTATATAATTATACTTAATTTGTTTTTATTATTTTGTCACTCCTTTCTCTCTATATCTATCCAAAGTTTGTCGTTAGGTGATCACTTTTAGCGATAAGACCGCCTTTGTGTCACCCCTTGTAAAATTTCTACGTTTACGAGTATATCTGTAATTTTTGTAGTGTACATACCTAATGAAGAATATTATATTCTATTATTGTGTAATTTTATCTTTAAGTTATTTAAGGTAAATTAAAAACTATGTCAATCCTATTGTCCATCACTATCATTCTATACGTTAAATTTCATTCTTGAATAATTGCTTGCGTTAGTAATTTGCCACCAGCAGCGAAATATAGGATTGGGAGCCATAGGGGGTAAATGAAATGGTATATAAAAGGCGAGTAATTTAGTAGGTAGGTGCTACTCATTGTTGTTTGGAACACCCTGTATGTACCGCATCCTGGATGTACCGATACGTAGTACTATTAAGTATTCTGTGGTACCGATAAGTGGCTTAGTAAACGGACTATTTTACACTGTCCACACGACGCGACGTCTACAGCTCAAACGTTCGTGCAACTAACTTGAAAACATTTCGAAAACCCTTATACCTGAATTCGTTTAAAGGCCACAGACAGGCGTAACGTGATTCTGGTAGAACAGTTAGGTACGTACCATGAAGTTTTCGTAGAAATTGTTTTCCTAGTCGCGTCGCGTTGCCGCGTCGCGCTGTCACGTCGACGAATTCAGGTAGAAGGGTTTTCGACATGTTTTGATGTTAGTTGGATTACCTTTTCCGAAGTTGTAATCTAGATAATCATAAGTTTCGGGGATTCACCAAACAATGTGCAAGTACGGTTAGCTTTTTATTGAAATTCAGACCTTATAGCCACAGCATAGAGTTTATAGTAGGTTACATTATTAATTGTGTAATGTATTCCCATATAGTTGATATTTTTCAATGATCACCTCACGCGTGCCGAATGCTTTTACATACTTCGTAAAGGCTTCATTTGTCTGGCTGTATAAAATAACAATGACCCTTGACACAGGTGTCACTTGGGTCTATAAAAGTCTTAAGTATGTGACGAATGCACAGTCCGTTCACATTTTTATTCTCATTCTAATAAGGTTGCTGTTGGCTTGCTGCCGCTGACAAGTCTGTCAAAATCATTATGATCTTTATTCTCGTCACAATAAGGTCGCTGATAGGTTGCAGGTGTCAGAGGTAAAAAAACTGTGAAAGGGCTGTAGGAAGTTTCCGTACCTATGCATAATTTCAAGCTTGTTTACAGAACCTTCACCTGTAGGTTATTATTGTTTACATGGTTATATTTGTGGCCGAATCGATTTTTTTTACCTTTCTTATTTACGATCTAATGGTTCTCGTGGCGAAGTAATAACAGCCACACGGGTCGATCATGGATGGGTAATCATCAATTGACAGAATCAAAAGCAGCTAAGCGGCACAATTTCAAAAAATTAACTAAAGTGGAGAATAAACTCGGAGAGTATGAAAACCCCCGACTCTTAAATTAGAAAAATATTTTTTTTGGTTCCTGAAAATTTTACATGGAGGCACTTAGCTACCTTTGATTCTATATGCCTCAATTATCGCTTCGTGCCTCGAAAAGTACGTTAAGCTGTTGGTCCCGGCTGTCTTTCGTTGATCTTTGGCAGTCTTCTAGTCGTTACGGATACTCAGATGCCCAAAAGTCTGACAACCAGTCTTACCAATGTATCGTGTTACCAAGCAGTAACTGGGTTGTGGAGGATAGTCGCTCCATGTAAAATACTGGTATTTAGCTGCATCTGGTTAGACTGGAAGCACAGAATCTGTGCTGGAAGCCCCAACGTATGTAGTTAGGAAAAGGCTAGGCGAATTGATTTGTAACAGTCTATCGATAGGGCTTTATTGAGGCCTTATTTTTCTCCTGTTCCGTTCCGTTTCTTAGTAGAAAATGTCATGAGGAAAGTTTTGAGTAGGTACCTATAAATGTCGATGGCTATAAGAGTAGAGGAAGACCAAAGAGACGATGGATGGACTGTGTGAATTGAATGATGATGCGTACGGTTACAAAGGGGGATGACTACCGAGATGACGACTAATGGAGAAGTATGGAAGAAAACGACGTTGCGCCGACCCCAAATAAGTTCGAAGAAGGGCAGGAGAATGAATGACGAATTGATCTTATAGAATGATCGTGGGTGTCCATGGTAATTTTTCACTCCTCACTGACCGAGCATCGAACAGTTACTTCTTTCAGTCATATCACAGTAAGGAGCTGTTCATTTAAGTATTACGTAAGATGATTCGAGGGGAGGGGGTCCAAACAAGTCTTATTTTTTCTTACATAGGAGTGGGAGGGATTATTCTTACGTAAGATTACAAAAGTAAGCAAAAATTATAAGTTTTAATAAAATTTTGCTACATTTTCTTTGCAATTTTGCTAGATACTTATCTTACGTAAGATTCAAAGGGGTGGGGGGAGGGGGTTCATCCAAGTCTTATTTTTTCTTACGTAGGGGGAGGGGGTCAGAAATTGGTTAAAATAATTGTCTTACGTAATAAATAACATGTATGTTATCTTCGTAATTTCTGTTACTAGGACTATCTCCGGGACAGAACATGTTCAAACCCTTGATCCGGAAGTACCCACAGCTGCACGACGAGAACTACTACATGAAAATGATTAAAAAGTGTCCTGCTGATAAAACATTGGAATCCTTCTTTGTGTTACCAAGTAAGTTCGTTATATACATACATTATCGGCCTATAATGTTACCACTACTATGATTCCGATCTTGGAGATCGGGATCATACCTTTAGTAATCTAAGTTTCTAAATCAGTATTCTTACATACACATAAATATAAAATCACGCCTTATTACCCTGGGGGTAGGCGGAAACAAACTTGCAGAGTAAGCAAACTGAAGTGGCAGTGGGCTGGCCATGTTTGTCGAAGGACCGATGGCCGGTGGAGCTGACGAGTCCTTGAGTGGAGACCGCGTATTGGCAAGCGTAGTGTGGGACGCCCCCCAGCTAGATAGACGGACGACCTAAAGAAAGTGGTTGGAACGAACTGGATGCGGAAGGCGGAGGACAGGGTGTTGAGGCCTATGTCCAGCAGTGGACTGCAATAGGCTGAGTTGATTGAGGCAGCAACTACAAAACGCCATCTACTACAATACATACTCCTTTTGCTTCGTTTAAGATTGTGGAATCAGTTCTTATTACTTATCATCATCATCATGGCTCGATTCTCGGCAACTCTCATCCAGCTACCCTGCGAAGATCGTCACTCTGCCTTGCCTGAGGGCGTCCTACCGTACGTTTGCCGATTCTTCTACGGCTAATATGGCCCATTGCCACTTCAGTTTGCTTATTCTGAGCTATGTCGACAACGTATTATTTATAACTTGAATTATTCTTATTTCATTAGAAACCAATGATATTGCCTGGAGAATTTTATACGAAGTTAAGGAGTATGAAACACTGCTAGACTCATCGGATATGACTGAAGAGGAGTGGATCAAAATAGCTAAAGATATTAAGGTAAAAGGCAATGATCGTGCAATAATTATTTAGTTTTAACCCATTCGCTACGGCGATAAAAATTACGATTATTAGCCAAGTGCTGGACTTTTCGTCGCGAACGTCGATGGCGCCCTCCGCACCTCATTAGGATAATATGGAACGATGATTTATTATATATTTGTATTTAAAAAACAATGCAGCATATATTGCAAGTATAATTTTTTGTGACTTGTTTTTGCCAAGATAAAGCAATTAAAAAAAAACGCCGATGGGCGTTTTTTGCACCTAAATATTAAATAAAAAACGACGAAAGGCGTCCGCCGTAGCGAATAGGTTAAGCTGTTCAGCATAACTATTCATAAACATTCGACAAGTTGTCGAATGGTTATGAATGAAGATGACACAATTTCAATGACTAATTTGCCTTGCTTTCTTGACAACAAATACATTCGGAAGAATGGTAGTCGTTTATTCGATTGAAACTGACAAAATTATCGGGTTTTGGATTTGTGAATAACCTTTAGAGGACTCTTGATTAAAATTGATTGATGTTCGATTCGGCACGGAAGCGTATCGAACGGTTGTGAATACCTATGCTGGTTTGCTTCCAAACATGAACTTGTTTTCAATTCATGTCTTGTGCTTTTTTTTAATTTCATCTCTACGAAGTGGCTTTTTTATCACAGCATGTATATTGCGCGTTTTTTTTAACAATATGAGTCTTACAATTCCAAGATGGTCACTTTTGGCGATGCTGTTATTTGATACGGCCTTCAAGTGAATTTAAACCATTTCGCAGATGTTAATTTCTATAATAGAGAATATTATTAATATAAATTTCTATTACAGAGTTACTACGAACAATACGACGGTTTCGTAATCCTCCATGGTACGGACACACTCTGCTATACAGCGTCCGCTCTCTCCTTCATGTTTGAAAACCTCGGCAAGGCTGTAGTGCTCACCGGATCGCAGGTAGATCTACAATAGTATTACGAAGTCTGTCGTAGCGTCATACAAATGATACGAAGTCTTTCGTAGGGTTACATGCCTGCTACGAAGTTTGCCGTAGTCTGCACAAGTGCTACGAAGGCTGTCCTAGCGCTACACGAGTGCTACGAAGTCTGTCCTAGCGTCATAAAAATGGTACGAAGTCTATCGTAGGGTTACATGCCTGCTACGAAGTTTGCCGTAGTCTGCACAAGTGCTATGAAGGCTGTCGTAGCGCTACACGAGTGCTACGAAGTCTGTCCTAGCGTCATAAAAATGGTACGAAGTCTATCGTAGGGTTACATGCCTGCTACGAAGTTTGCCGTAGTCTGCACAAGTGCTATGAAGGCTGTCGTAGCGCTACACGAGTGCTACGAAGTCCGTCGTAGGTCTCCACGAAGAAAGCTGTAGTCCGTCTACAAAAATGTAACGGAGTCTGTCATACACTCAAGTATACGTCACTTACAACAAGACTGTTCTATTGAGAATTATGTCTGAAACTTCGGCCTGTGCATGATTAATTTTTTCAATTGTTCATAAAATATATCATTCGCACAGACACATTCTACAAATCCATACTAATCCATAGTAATATTATAAATTCGAAAGTAACTCTGTCTATCTGTCTGTCTGTGTGTTACCGTTTCACGCCTAAACCGCTGAACCGATTTCGATGAAATTTGGTGTATAGTTTGAGTCCCGGGAAAGGACATAGGATACTTTTTATCCCGATATTCCCACGGGATCGAGACTTATGTGGGTGAAACCGCGGGGCGCAGCTTGTATATTATAAAGATAGGAAAAAACTGTGCACCTATTTAACGCCTCAATAAATAGATGACCCACGTCTCTTCAATAGGCACTAAATTAAATAAATCTACCAATTAAAGTCTACGAAGGCGCAAAACTAATTCAATCAATGCTGTTTTATAGCTGATTTAATAAAACGAGGAGATTGTCAAAGACCTGTATGTTTTTTTTTAACGTTTGTTAACGTTCGTGTATGATTTACTAATGTTTTTTATTTACGAAAATGTATATTGCAAATGCAAAGCTAAAGCTTGGACAAAGTATACACACACGATGGGTACATAAAGTTTTAGTTCTCGTTTAGTCCGCACTTTGAACTGTGTGTGTGTATTTGCATAACTATTGCGAATACTGACTTTCTAAAGACACCAATACTACGCCAAGCGAATTGTGCAGTATCCGAGAGAGGCTAAAATTACTATGTAAATGTCGTAGCCAACTGGTTGAATTAGCCGTAGCCTTTTAACTAAACGGCGGCCGTTCAACTAATGGCCTGAATGATATTCAATTAAAGTTTAGGTTGGATCTGTATAACCAATCACGCGCGAGCCGAGAGAGCGAAGCGAGGCGAGCACTGCCTCTAAAGGCCAGGCGGTTAACTAAACGGCTAATTTAACCAGTGGGCTGCGACATATACATTGCTAAAATTCATGTTATTTTGTTCACAACAGATCCCAATCTTCGAGCCCCGGAGTGACGGCGTGGACAACTTTGTGTCATCGCTCATCATTGCTGGTGGCTTCAACATCCCCGAAGTCGCCATCTTTTTCTATGGCAAACTGTTTCGTGGTAACCGGTACGACAATTGTAATAGTATCTTTATAATAGTCCCATATTATTGTAGCAGAAATGCGGCAACAGTGCGGTAGGCATAGTGACGGATTGTCAAGCGTTTCACTAAAAGTAACATTACAACCAAAATCCTAGAAATAGAGATTGATATATCGCTCTCTCTTTAGGTTTCTTAAAACGTTATTCCAAATGCAATAATGTCAGAAACATGAAGCTGTGTTTAGTGTATTTTAACTTTAAAAGATCTCCCTAAAGCCCCGTATTCATTAGGCAACATTTGTTGCGAAACACTGTTACGATGTGTCGACGCGTTTATCACCAAATTTACCGTAAACACTGTTTCTGAAACATGGCCGTCCACACTTGTCTGTTGTTGCTAGGATGTCGCCCGAGGAGGTAGTGATGCTCTCATAATTCATAAGAGTGCTACTAGAAAAAAAAAAGACGAAAAGGTGGTGGATTCGGAATTATCTCTTAAATAAAAGTTACGTACTTCATGACCTTCGTGAATTTGATGGGTCTTTTCAGAATTTCATCAGAATGTCAGCATCTGATTTTTGCCTATAAATAAGATATTTCGGCTTGCTCCCCGTTCGATCGGGGAGCACGGAAACATGTTTCAGAACACGGAAACTGTTTCCAGAGCATGATGAAACATTGCGAAACACGGTTTCGAAACAGCGTTTCTCAACAAATGTTGCCTAATGAATACGGGGCTTAATGCGTGCAAAACCTGAGCGAGTCGCAATGATCTTCCATAAACAATAACATCATATTCCAAGCATGTCAAATGATTTGGTGATCGTAGCCCTATGTCATTAATAAACAAGAGGATGCTGCTGCCAGTCCTACTCCTTTGGTCATTGAGCGTTTTGTTGGTAACGCAAGCATTTAAACCCCGTTTATTATAGAACTCGCAAGATCTCCGTGAACAACCTCTTCGCCTTTGACTCTCCGAACGCCGTGCCTCTCGTCAAGGTGGGCCTGGACATGGAACTCAATAAGGCGGCCATCTTTAAGCCCAGTGTCATCGAGAAGTTCAATGTTCACGCCAATATGTCTAAGAACGTTGGTTTACTGAGGATGTTCCCTTGTATTAGCACTGCTGCTGTGAAGTCTGCTTGTCAACCACCTATCCAGGGTACGTTGAAAGGTTTTTGACATTATTATTGCTATCCGTATCATGTCGATAGCTGCACTTAAGCTTTACAAACTTTCATAAAAGCAAGACTTCCATTTCAATTTTTTGGCAGATTGTTCCAATCAATTTTTTATTAGCTGATGCCCGGATCATTTATTTTTCCCTCAAAAATACATTCTTCAGAGGGAATAGTTTTTAGATTTCTATCGATTTACACTGAATCTGTAGTTAAAAGCTCACGGTGGATATTCTCAGCTCATACCACGACCTCCCCTTAATCTAACCACTCCATTCACACATCACATACCATAATGAGGGCAACAGACTTGGGGAGTTTGTTGCCTGAACAGTGAAAGGCCCGAGACGGCGGCGCGCCGTGTTTCGCGCGCGCCTCTCTGTAGAGGAATGGTGGCCGTTTGTGGCCGCTGAG
This sequence comes from Amphipoea lucens, assembly GCA_947508005.1. Classification (NCBI taxonomy): domain Eukaryota; kingdom Metazoa; phylum Arthropoda; class Insecta; order Lepidoptera; family Noctuidae; genus Amphipoea; species Amphipoea lucens. The sequence continues at coordinate 5,196,428 of OX382373.1, read as the reverse complement.
GGTGACGGGGTCCGCATGGATTCATGCGGGCTAACACCTTGCCGGGGGAGTGTGACGAAATGCGCAAGCACTCCAGCACCCCGGCTAAAGGTAGCAGCACGACACCGTGTGGTTTTAGTCAGCAAGAGTCTCCACCCACCCCGGGGTGATTTCCACACGATAAAAAAAGGGGCATTTCCCGTATTTTTAAGCACGTTCGAATTCTTATTTCAGTCTCTATCTGTCAAAGATACAGTTAGTTTACATACATTTTTGACAAATTGTCATTGTTGAAATTGATTGTCGCTGAGATGAGATTAATGGACATGAATTTGAACGTTTTTTAAGAACGAGAATTGGCCTTCAGAGCTCTGCACATTCTTTCACTCCACCACTTTCCTCCTAGGTCTGGTGATGGAGACATATGGTGCTGGAAACATCCCGTCGAACAGACCGGACGTTCTAGAGGTGATTGAGAAAGCCGTGAAGAGAGGAGTGATCATAGTTAATATTACACAGTGCAATACTGGGTCCGTTGCTGCGCTTTATAAGACTGGGCAGGTAAGTTTAAAAAAAACTTGATATTCTTTAAAACCCTGATCTTGAAAACTTTATCAATATTTTAGGTTCTTTTGACAGCATTTGTATTTTCAAATATTTTGTCTGCTGTTATGAAAGGTGTCTCAATAAGAGCTTAGTGCATTATTTAATTCAAAAATAAAATCACGTGTTTTTTGAACGAGTTGTGATATTTTTATTGCATTGTAAGGTAGACATGTTCCTATTAAGCATGGAATAAAATATCCAGCAAATGGCTCCCGCGGCTCTGATGACAGGCTATTGCTCTTTAATAGGTACCTACACTAGGGTTTATAGTTTTAACTTTGGTTCCTTTTCTTCTATATCGAATCACAAGTTCTTCAAAATATTGAATAGACATGTTGCTGGTGTTTGCGCCAACTTTTCTTTCTAATGTTTTCACTGGGAAGAGGGCGGGCGTTTTGGGGACTCTTATGACGTAACGTTAAAACAGTGTTGATTCCCAGTGTAATTTTTATAAATTATTTTGGATCAAAACAGCATCAGCATCTAGATGATTCAGAAAGTATTCTAAGTAAAGGTTGTTGAGAGATAAGTGCTAATCAAGTTTTGTAACCATGAGCAAAACTGATTAAAATGGGGTTAGGGACATGATGAAATTAAAGTAACAGTACCTTATACCTTGACCTTATATCGAATTTACTGACAAACGATAACCCCTAATAAAAAGTTAAGATAACCCCGCGCTAGGCGCCAAACAAACGGGGTGTCAATAAAAATTGACAAGTTTTAATCAATTCATAATATCTAAAAACGGATGGTTTTACTTACATACGCTAGCTTATAAAATGACGAAATTGTACGTTATAAATATACATGGGGCAACTTCATATAAACTCTTTAATCTAAGCATGATAAGGTCGCAGTATAAGTTTCGGAAACTACGCTTCGATTTCGGCGTATTACTATTCTATAGATAGGTACTGTAGTATATGGCTTCCTGTACATGAAGCCCGAGCTGCACTGGTGCCGGACCGCATATTTGTGTATACAAATGAATATCGTGCATGCGCCGCGTCGAAACCGCGTATGAGGCGATGATATAATAATTCGTGTACACAAACTTGCGGTCCAGTGCCGCGCCGTCCGGTGCAGATATAGATAGGTATATGACATTTCTATGGGTGCAGCTCTGGCGTCATGTACGGAAAGTAGGAAGCCTGGAGGAAGCCTTAGACTTTGCTTTAGTAGACAATTCGACGGTCCGTTATATTGGAAGATTGAGAAGGTAGATCAAGTTATAACGAACTACAACGGAGCTGAAGCAATCGCCCTGGCCGAAATCGGGCGGATCGCATCATCTACCCGCGGCTTCACCCGCGTATATGTTACTAGCTTCTGCCCGCGACTTCGTCCGCGTGAAATTTCACCCTGCCCCATTCACCCTCTTAGGGGTCGTCTCCTCGAGCGAGAGAATCGCGACGATATTATCGTCGTGACACGTACTTCTATACACTCTCTTAGAACGTGTCTACACATAGCGATAATTTGATGGCACGGCGAGACTATCGCCGCGATTCTCTCGCTCGTGGAGTCGGGCCCTTAGGGGTGGAATTTCGAAAAAACCTTTCTTAGTGGGTACCTACTCTTCACAAACAACACACCCTCCAAATTTCATGTCTCTAGGACGAGCGGTTTAGGCTGTGCGTTGATATATCAGTCAGTCAGGACTATGAATTTTATATAATAGATATACCGAGACAAAAAGTAATATATTCTCTGTGTCATCCATGTTAAAATTTTATACAAATCCGTTCAGCCGTTTTTGCGTGATTGAGTAACAAACATCCACTTAAAATATTAATAGGATTTTCTGCGTTCTTAATGGATTAGCCCTCCGTACCTCCGTTTATGTAGCGTTACTTACTGGTGATTTATGTTTATTCTCTCGTTGGTCGTAAAACTCGCGTGATTTTGATGTAATGAGGTATTGTACGACGTTATCGGTCTGCTATAAATGCGTCGCTTTGGTCTACAAGTTTGCGTGGCAACGCACGTGAGTACCTATACCTAGTCCTATAGTCTGTTCCAAAAATATCTAATGAAACTGTAAACAAAGCATGTTCCGGAGAAATTGTTATGTAAACACTCAGTAAAGGGAATTAATAACACATTCATCTGTATTTAGAAGCTTTTAATTTTAACTTTATATTTCACCACTTTTTACAAAATGAACATGGACAAAACGAAGGTCATGTCAAATGCCCATGTAACACCCACTCTCATGAAGATCGGAGACGCTACACTCGAAGTCGTGGACGAGTATATTTACCTAGGACAAACTGTCCAGTTAGGTAGGTCCAACTTCGAGAAAGAGGTCAACCGTCGAATCCGACTCGGCTGGGCAGCGTTCGGGAAGCTACGCAATATCTTCTCGTCCCACATACCGCAGTGTCTCAAGACGAAAGTCTTTGACCAGTGCGTATTGCCAGTGCACGGTGGTACCGCCCATAGGTCATAAATGCAAAAATTTCATCATCAATTCCCCCAATTTAATTACCTATAATGATTTACCGATAAACAAGCTACCCAAAAGTATAAATATGTCACCCATTTTACCAAGTTATCACTTATTTTTCGAGCTCCGAAGTGAACACATTATTACGTTGCACTCGCTTTATTAGTTACTCATTAGCACTATTGTTTGTTTAACGGTGAATTCTCAGAATTGCATTGTTTTTGAGTGGTGTTTGTGGCATGGATTTCCAAGATCAAGGTATGTTATTACTAATTAGTTATATTTTTTAATTTTATTTGACTTATTATGACGTATATTTACGTGCTACGCCACACAGTATTTCTACCAAATATTTATCTTATAGTTGACTTCACATAGACTTACAACTTTTTGCAACCATAGTCAAATACTCTCACATATCTGAAATTAAAGATTGAACTGTCTATTTTGAAAATATAAAAGGTTTTTTTGCGTCCCTTTGCGACTTTAGTTGCTATATAGCCTCTACGACTGCGTAGGCTCAGGCGTAGCACGGTCTACGAAACATACGTAAAATATTTAATTTTTTTTTTCAGGTAATTTGATTAACTGTACTTTCTCAAGGATGCATTTCTTTGAGATTTGGTCTGCCGTAACTGGAAGTGTTCCTCAGAGACATCAACACGTGCTGAAAACTATTCTAGCTTCACTGGATGAGGTCAAAAAGCTAGACATTAGGAACTCAGATAGTAAGATACTCAGTTTATGTAAAAGTCTTGATAGATTTTGGAAAATTGTCTCTAGAAATAAATCAAAATTTTTGCATAAGTAGGTACTCAGATTGGTTAAATGAAATTGAATGTGTCGAATTAGTAAGGGGTAATGAGAAGTGCATTCAAGATAACGTGAACCAGCCCGGGCCATCTTGCGAACGCGGACGCCCCAGGAAAGATTTTTCAGAATTGTCTAAGCGCTTAAATAAAGATTTGGTTGAACGTTGTTCTACAATTTTATAAGCCTTGACCTCGGGTTTTAATATTGATTTGGATAAATTTAATGAATATGCTTTGGAAACCGCGCGACTTTTAATTCAAGAATATCCGTGGACAAGCTTCCGTTCACAAAGTCCTCATCCATGGTGCTGAAGTGGCATAGTATGCTTTATTATCTTTCGGGGAATTATTCGAAGAGGCAGCAGAATCTAACAACAAACATTATAAGGTCTTCAGACGGGACCACACGAGAAAAAGGTCGCGAGTACTTACGAATACGGACTTACTTAACAGACTTTTACTCAGCTCAGACCCATTCATTACTAGTCTTCGGAAACTTCCCCGTAAGAAAAAGAGCGTTATGTCGAGGCAAATCTTAGATTTATTACGAATTTAGTTTAAATAGAAATTAGGTTGGTTGTTGTAGTTATTTTAACTTAGTTGTGGTTATGATGACGTTTGTTAATAAATTCTAGTATTAGTTTTCTTGCTTTTTGTTGATGTATATATATAAAAGAATACATATTTAATGATATCCCCTTCATGAATAGCGTTAATATCATATTCACATGTATTTCCGAACGAGGGACAATCAATCTCAAATATTGACTATTTAAATTTATATATAAACAGTACATATTGTACAGTTTATTGTATATTACGAATTAAATTATGTAAATAAAGCATCAATGTACATTTGTGAAGTATTTTTTTATTGTTTACCGCTCAGAAAAAATCCCATTTAACAGATTTAATGAAGTAAGGTATTTATGACCGCGCTTGTAGGGCGCTTGAACCACCGTGCAGTGATGACATATGGCACTGAAACGTGGTCGCTCACAATGGGCCTTATTAGAAGGCTGAAAGTCACTCAAAGGGCAATGGAGAGGGCTATGCTTGGAGTTTCCCTGCGGGATCGAATCAGAAATTAAGAGATCCGCAGGAGAACCAAGGTAACCGACATAGCCCGAAGAATCGCCAAACTTAAGTGGCAGTGGGCAGGGCACATTGCTCGCAGAACAGATGGCCGATGGGGCCGAAAGGTTCTGGAGTGGCGACCGCGTACCGGAAGGCGTAGCGTTGGAAGGCCTCCCACAAGGTGGACCGACGACCTTGTGAAGGCCGCAGGAACTCGTTGGATGCGAGAAGCACAAAACCGGTCGAAGTGGAGGTGCTTGGGGGAGGCCTATGTCCAGCAGTGGACGTCTTTCGGCTGAAATGATGATGATGACTTTTTACAACAATTTTTTGATTAAAATTGTTATTGATAAATCATCGAAGATACGTTTTCATCACATTTTTTTGGAACAGATCATAGGTACTCTACTTATGTTCTCAAAATTAGCAAGAGTGCAGTAATGAATGATGAACATAATAAGATGTTTATGAGATAAAGTAAAATGTTTATCTGCCTTCAAATATTTGTACATGTTTAAAACTAAAACAGATCTTTGGATTTTGCAGTATTAATGCGTATGATATAGTGAAAAGCGTGACATTTTTTTTTTAATTGAATAAAAAAAAACAAAAAAATCTTATTCATGAAATCCAAACTTCTTCATCAAAGTATGAAGAAAAGTAGGCTCTATGGTTCAACTGTGGACCTGTCGACCGTTATTCGAGGTGATGATGCTACTGATGTTGTTCAATACAGGCGATCGCGAAGGCAGGCGTGGTATCAGGATATGACATGACCCCAGAAGCTGCCCTAACCAAACTGTCGTATGTGTTGACGAAGACTGAGCTGAGCTTCCAGCAGAAAATTGACGTGAGTATCTAAATATATTCCAATTGCAATCTTAATGTCAATTGAAATCTTAACCTCTCACACGTTCGCCCGCGTACCTGTCGACACACCCTACGTGTCGAAGTATTTGAATGGACGCAGTGAAGTCATTGTTTTCACAATAGAACAATGACAATAGTAGTGTACACTTGGTGTACCGTTGACGTTTCGAGCACATTCTCTTATGTACACTTGGTGTACAGATGCTTGAGGGGTTAATGTACACATAAAATAACACCTTGCCTGTACTACCTGAAGGTGTTGGATAGAGATGTATCTTTTAGCATACCTACATTTCGCCGGTTATGATTAAGTCCCACGTTATAGGGGCGAGCCTTTTGTCACCAACCGGGCACAAATAAAAAAAAACATCGTGAAGAAACCGGCATGTCCTAGAACTAAAAAATTCAGAGTTCAGAGTTCATTTATTTGTCAGAAACATGAGTATGCAAATATGTATGTATGTAAAATCGAAGATATGTGACATGAGACAAAGACATCCACCAACCCGCACTAGGCCCGCTTGGTGGATTATGGCCCACTCCCTCTTACAGAGACCTGTGTCCCAGCAGTGGGACCATTATAGGCTGATTATGCTTATGCTCATGGGCACAAATCTAGACTCCGGGCTGCTACTGAGAAATTCCATATGGAAAACTCAATAACACTTTGCCTGATCTGGGAATAGAACTTCATGCTTAGCAGTTTTGGCGCGACCACTAAACCAGCGAGACGATCTTAATTAAATATCTATCTATATTAATTTCCTTTAGGAGATATAAAATGCTGATACCAAATACATTATTACCTTAGTAGATGATATAAAAATTTTGAAGTTCTGAAAAATTTAGGAAGCTCCTATAAAAATTTAGAAGTTCTGAGTTTAGGAAGTTCCTATAAAAATTTAGAAGTTCGAATAAATAAAATGCCATTCGGCGAACATTTAACCCTAGACTAGTTACGCATAATATGGCGACATAATTATCAAGCTATACTTTTCCAATATAAGTTGACTTCTCATTGTACGAAAAGCCTATACAATACGAGGTCAGCTAGAACTGGAAATCTATAGCTTGATATATCGTCGTGTCTAATAACGACCTAATTATAAATAAATTAAGAGTGCTTTTGAGTGGCACCAGAAATGTTTTTTTGCAATTTCTAGTCATTTATGATAAAAAAAATACTATGGAAACTCTTGCATAGATAATTTGCGGTGTGAAGAGTAAATGAAGCCATGTTTAACCGACGAAAAAATAAGGATTAGGTTGTCGAGTCGATGCGTATATATTTTTTTATATATCGTCGACCGTAGGTTCAATTGAGGTAAGGGACAAAATACGATTTTTCAGGAGAGGCCGACGAAGTTTTTTTTCGGACGTTATTATGGGGCTGATTCGAAATTTGGATCCAAAAATCATTAGGGTAAGGGACATTTTTCTTAAGCTAGAATTTTTTCATATTCACCATTCGATAGAGCGAAAAATTCTGAACAAAACTGTATACTCAACTCATTTTGGGTATTTTGTCCCTTACCTCAATTGAACCTACGGTCGACGATATGACCACGCATATCTTTCTCCAGAGTAGTCCGATTTGTACGATTCTTCTTGTTCAACATGTTCTTATTTACAGATGATGGGCCTGAATATCAGAGGAGAACTGACCAACCTGTCCTCTATGTCCATTCAAGTAAGTTTGCCATTATTGCCATACATATTTGCCACGTGCGATAACTGTAGCTATGTAACTTAGCCGCGCACTTTATCACTTTGATTTACCGGTTTTATTGCACTTTCTTGATGTAAAACGTTGATAGTCTCGCGATGTGACGAGAAAAGTGTTGTATGAATCAGAAAAGGGGCAGTGTTAAGGGGGAAGCGCCAGGGTAGCCTGCGAAATTCATAGGACATCATTCATTTCGTACCCAAAAATTAAAGTGGGAAATATCATGTTGACCATTTTTTACTATGAGGTTAACTGTAGACTGTCGCTGAAATGGTAAAAAAATACTCAAGATTATATTTCTCATAAGAAAACAGTATTTTTTTGGGTCTCTATCGGAAAGACTTTGTAACTGAAAGACAATTCATGTTGGATGACATGAAAGCAAGTTACCTAGATAGCCGAAAGACAATTCAGCTACATGACATAAAAGCGGAGTACCCAGTCAGCAGAGAGTCAACTTAGCTGGACGACATAATAATAATAATAAAGAATACTCATACGATATAAGTTACACAAAAAGCAAAAGTCACACTATATGTAATAAGTTATTTAGATTAAGATATTTTTTAACTAGGTATAACGTGTAGATTTAGGATTTAGTTAGTAAGGCCAATCTGTCGCATTGGATCATAGATCTGTAATGATAGTGTAGGTAAGATTGTTATAAATAAATAAATAAATAAAGTTATGCGCCTCGACAATCTTCGTGTTTTCGAATCAATTTGAGAAGCACGAAGATTGTCGAGGTGCATGACTTATGTTGTACTATTGTACTGCACGTACGGCCTTCATATTTTAACCATCTACTACCATCCTAGGACCAATCCCTCAAAGAGGCCCTGGGCATGAGCCTCAACATCCAGTCACCGAAGAAGCTGTCCGAAGTCGCGGAGAACGTCTTCTCTTCTCTGCTGCTGTACGGAATCAAGCAAGGAGACGAGGGCATCGTCAAGAAGATGTTAGGTTAGAACCTTCTTTCATTTATTTCTTTGTTTTTGATAGGTGGTGACGTCGGTAAGAATGTCCTGAATTCTTAAGAATGTCAAGAATTTCCTGAATTGTGCTGTCCAGACGATTAGGAAGGGACAGCACAATTCAGAAAATTCTTGAATTAATTATTAATTAGTCCATAAATAAACCTTCATGGTTTATGTATGGACTAATTTACAGGTTACATGCGACTGCCTCCCGAAGGTCTCTACAAAACCCTTCGAAATTGCGCGCACTATACAACATATTGATTTAGACATTTATTTTGTTTTGTATTTTGTTCTCTTTAAGATTTCTTTATTTTATTCTTTAGGATTAATGCAAAATTTAGATTCGGCGAATAATAATAATACAGTCTCCAATTGAGAAGATTTCATCTGCAGAGCTGGTGCCACGGACTTTAGTCTAAGATTTATTTTTGTATACTCATAGAACTAAATAAAACTTATGCTGTTCATGAAAGACAAGTACAGACGGGAGCACATCAAGCTACTACAATGTGTCAAATTTCTTTAATAGGTTTTCAACTTTGTCACTAAAGCATAAGGTTCGAAGTTGATTGGGAAAATTTGACAGTTTCGGGTATCTTGATGTCCTAGCGTCTGCGTCTATACAATTTTTGTTGTTGATCGAAACTACAGAATTATACAGCACCCAAATTGCGTAACACACTTGCAATCCGAGAGTTTAATCCATTGCTTCATAGGTTAATAAAGTCTGCTCTTCAACAACGTAAATAACGCAATGAGTGACTGAACTGTATAAATGAATGAAATTGCGATCAATTGTCATTTTATGTGAAATTAAATTGTTTAATCTCTAAATAGAATATCAGAATCACTTTTACATTAGTATGAACGTGGATCCACGCGAGACACAATAGCTTTTTAATTATTTTTGTAATTACAGCATTCAGCCGGTTAAAAGCATTATAAAATAAGCTATATACCTAGGTAGGGTCGACATTTTCTATCGTGACTACCCCTGAGTAGAAATTGCGTAACAAACTTAGGGGTCACGCAATGTGTTACGCAATCACCCCCGGCGGGGCAATTGCGTAACACATTATCAATCGGAATCGGTTTTATTTTGTTATTTACGTGTTTAGCAATATTTTCGAACTTATGAAGCAATGGATTAGCAATTTGCTTCAAAATGATTCAGATTCCGATTGATAGTATGTTACGCAATTAGGGTGCCGGATTGCAAAAACGAGACAATTACTAGCTCTCTGCATAATTTACTTGTAAACTTGTACTGACATAGGTAAGTCGAACATTGGTTTACCACTTTTGACAACAATTCCTAGTGATTTAAAACATCAATAAGGTTGAAACTGTCACATAGAAAAATAGACCTTGTCGTTTGATGTCGTACAAGTGACATTCAACCTTAGGGTGGTAAAGCAATTGCGAGGACGACTATACCGAATTTTAATTTACTATAACATTGTAAAGTTATCCTGTTGACTTACTACGTAATACCTAAAGCCAATGAACGTATGAAGCGAAGCGGTTTCTTATATCCAAGACATTTTAACGTAAATAAATTAAGGATTATTATTGAACGTAAAAAAATGGCGAATTAGAAATGCAGTATTGATAATTATGTGATACAATTTGTTGTGATAAGCCTTTTCGGAAATTATATTGTTTTTACAAAAGCGAGGCGCTATGTTTAAAAATTTATAAAAAACGTATTATTTTATTTTTTTATGAATTGCTTTTTCTAGCTTACCTATTCGTATTTTAACCTAAGTAGTAAGTAGGTACATAGTTTGTGTCAATTTATTGAGGCTGCATAATTGAACTGTGTTAAATAGCTTTAAGATTAGACGGATTTGTAAGATTGGCATTTTTGTATTAATAAGTAACAGTTTAAACTGTATTGGTGTGCGTGTGTCGAACCTAGAAGACATGCGACGTCTATCAACCCGCACTGGGCCCGAGTGGTACGACCCACTCCCTCTCACCGAGAGGAGGCCTGTGTCCCAGCAGTGGGAACTTTATAGGCTGATTATGGTATGCTAAGTAACAGTATAGAATAAGTTTAATTTTATAAATGTTATTTGTAGATTCAGAAGTACCTAGGTTAAGTACCGACAATAATTCTTTAATATACATTGTATAATCATTACGTAAAGTCATTTTATTTTTCCACTAGTGTAAACAAAATAAAAATATTGATGTGTATGTAAGGGGTTGTTCCACTGCGCTCCAAGAAATGTTGAGTAGAGTTAGCAAAAAAATTAATTAAACATGAAACATTATATTAAATATCATTAAAAAAAAGAAAAAAATGCATCCATACTAATATTATAAATTCGAAAGTAACTCTGTCTGTCTGTTACTTTTTCACGCCTAAACCGCTGAACCGATTTAGATGAAATTTGGTATCACACTAGGGCCATAAAGTGCGAAATGGCCTTGAGCATTTTTGACACACGAGAAAAATCCACGGTAAAAAAAACCACCTATATTTGTGTATAACAAACAACTTATGGTTTGCCTTTTATGCTGACTCTACATATATTATTTTGGAGCGCAGTGGAACAACCCTATGTAAGTTCAGTGATAGTAATAGGCAACTAGTGCATAATATAATTGTGACTGAAAAGAAAAACAAATAAGAACTTTAAATCTACGACGGCAATGAAATGAGTGGGTAACTACCGTTCTGAATGAAATTCTAGAATGCTTAGACATAAATTTTTACGTGTTTATACCCCTATAATAGATAGTGTTGTCGTACCTTGGTCGACAAACGACTTTGTATACTACAGGGTAAAATTGAATTCATGGGCATCCTTTTAAGGGGTCATTGTAATCATCATTATGAACAACTTTTACTATGGGACCAAACCTGAAATCGCAAAATAAAAATCAGCTGTTCCCTACATTTTGACGAGTTATGTGAACATAAATGCAAGGAACAGCTGATTTTTTTTCGCGATTTTAGATTTAGTCCCATAGTAAAAGTTGTTCATAATGATGAGTACAATTATCCCCTTAAAAGAATGCCCATGAATTTAATTTCACCCTGTATATGGGGACACAATACAACAATAAATGAAAACAGTGGTAATATGGCATAGGAGTATTTTGAAACAATCAAATAAGTACCTAAGTAAATACCTAAATACAAACATCGAAATAAAAAATAAACGATGTTTCCAGCCAACCAGAGGAGCAATTGTCGTAATTTTAAGAGCGTTCACAGTCGCAGGAATGAACGCGTTTCCTCTTAACATTCTCTATATTGCGTTTTATTGCATTCTGACGTCATAAATTGTGAAATTGCCAATAATGTGCATGCAGTGTTGGCATGTAGCTTAACTTTATCTTCCCAGTGTATTTATAGAAATGAAAATGGGAATCCCCCAAACAAGTATAAGTATAGTATTTTTATGACTACCTACTTAATAGGATTATAAATAAAAAGTATGGAAAATTGTTTTGGAAATTACTTATTATTGGATAAGTAGGTACCTATATATTTTTTAATATTTATTAAATGCTTCGATTAAATAAGGTCTCATTGTGTTTTTACGTAGGTACCTATAAAAAAAAAAACATTTTTTTTTCTTATTTGAATTGTTGTAATCGCATAAGAAAAATGTAAAACTCATAAATAAAATTTTATTGTGAATAAAAACAAACATTGCATTATAATTTGCTTATGATCCTTTAAACGACAGAGAACCTTATCTGAATCCATACATTACATATGACAAACCTACCTCTATAGTCTTTTATTTATGTACAGTTCTCAGAAAGTCTGAACGAATCTAATACCTAAACACATATGTATAACAAATACACATGCTAGTGATATATTTGTAAACAATGAAACACACTATTACTTCTGCGTATGTATATAACTATGCAGCATTGCATCTCGGGAAATCCCCGAACATAGATAGAATTGCATCGTCGATCCCTTTTGTTTTTCTTATAGAGACGGGAAAATGCTTTTCCGCATTCGAAATTAATAATCGACTAAATGCTTATTCGATTTATAAATTGTTTTAGTTTAATATTGTAATTGTAATTATATTTTTGATTAAGTATTATTTTATTTATTATGTTCTTAGTTGTATCATTGTATGTAGAAGTAGTGTCATGAATAATATTCACTCTAAACAATTGTTCTTTTAAAATTAATAGTAAGTAAATACGATTAATAGTAAGCGTTTTAGTTGTAAGAAAAACAAATAATCATTAATTTTTGTTTATTTTTTTGTTTGATTAAGCACAGCAAACAGCTTGCAATGTAACAAACGTTACGAAGTTACTTATGGATTTTCATCATAAGTAACTTTAGTAATAATTTAGCCCACACCGCTGTTCACAGATTACCATTAATTAATTAATAAATACGGTTATTTCTTAATGCCCCGAAGACAGGCAGCTGCAGTATATTTGGATTCGAATACTTAACTTCAATTGTACAAACGCCAGCACATCAAGCTATCCGAAACTGTCAAATTTTCCCAATCAACTTTGAACCTTATGCTTTAGCGATAAAGTTGAAAATCTATTAAAGAAATTTGACAGATTGTAGTAGCTTGATCTGCTGGCGTCTGTACTTGTCTTTCATGAACAGCATAAGTTTTGTTTAGTTATATGAGTATACAAAAATAAATCTTAGACTAAAGTCCGTGGCACCATATTAGAGGTTTTAAAGCATTTTTTATATGAAACTAGCCCGGCGAACTTCGTACCGCCTCAGAATTACTAAGAACGAATGTATGAGAAAATTATTTACCTACTTATCTTAATTCTTTTGTTCGTTTTTTTTTTCGTGAAATTTTCCCATGTTTTTATAGTTATTCTGCTATTCGGGGCGGGGACAAATCCAACAAATGAAAGATCATAAAAAACCAGCCGTTCTTGTGTTATAAATGGTGTAACAAACCCGGCTTTGTTTTATTTATATAGATTACTAGCTGCGCCCCGCGGTTTCACCCGCATAAGACTCGATCCCGTGGCAATATCGGGATAAAAACTATCCTTTGTCCTTTTCCGGGACTCAAACTATCTCTATACCAAATTTCATCTAAATCGGTTCAGTGGTTTAGGCGTGAAGAAGTAACAAACATACATATAAACACACACACACACACACTCACAAACTTTCGCCTTTATAATATTAGTGTGATTTTCTTCAACAGAAATGGGTGCCGATGTCAACGCGGAGGATTCGGAAGGGAAGACTCCTCTGCACGAAGCTATTCTGAATGGGAATCAGGAAATGGTCGAATGTTTGCTTATGAATGGCGCCAACGTACACTTTAAGACAAGGTACGTTTTGTTTTAGCAATCGTTTTGATTAAAGAGTTGTATTCTTATCCAGAGAGTCTCATGGCTAAATAATAACAGACGCAACGGCCGAGCGAAGGTTAAGCTACGGTGGCTGAGGTTGGTCCGTGGATGGGTGAGCATCCAATACCTTCATATCGAGAGAGAGGAGATAGACCCCTTCATGCCCTAGAATGCGCGTGAAGCCTTTGGTCCCGGCTGTTGTTTGTAAATCTTTGAAATTCAGAAGCCCGAAAGTCTGACAATAAGTCTTACTAAGGGGTATCGTATTAACCAGTAGCTGGGTTATGGAGGTCAGATAGGCAGTCGCTCCATATAGCAAGTATTCAGCTACATCCGGTTAGACTAGAAGCTGACCCCAACAAGTTGGGATAAGGCTAGGCAGATGATGAATGTATGCTCATCCATATTATGACTTTACAGTTTTGTGTTAGGTTAGATCTTCTAAATGATGTTCATAACAGGCAGGTCAAAAGATTTGTTTAGGTAAATGTTATAATTTTTTTGTCTAAATTTCAAGTGACTTGACTGGTTTCTTTTTATTTTTAGGAGGCGCAGGTAATTAAATCAACAATCCAATTTAAAGTTAACCAATTTATTATTATCTCACGATGCACTTGCACGGAGGACATGCTCGTTACATATTTCGCAATTTGCAATTATTTTCTACTAAATTTTATTTGTTAGGGACAAAAAACAGTTACATCCCAAGCTTAACTAGATACTTAAATTAGCACAATACTTAGAAATACATTTATACGCAATCTATTCCATATTTTATGTTACTACACAGTCATGTAACCCACAACATTGTCGACTAACACTAAATTACTTGTCTAAACTATATCAATGCTACCATTGCTACCTTCCCTAAGAAAGTATTTTACTCTGCACAAGAACTATATAACAGATTGTTCCAGTGGGGTAATTGCGTAACACACTAAGTACTAAGCCATACTGGCAGCGCGGGGCGGGGAGCGGCGCGGGTGCGGGAACGCGCGCGGTCTACCCGTCCGTAGTGGAGCGCGGTTGCGTTCTGCGTGTTGTCGTGTCCAGTGTTTGTCAAAATATAATATGGATGAAAAAGACTTATTTTTACTAGAAAAAAAAAGCTCGAACCAGTTTGAGAACCCTGGTCCCCGCGCGGACCGCCCGCGCTCCCACTGCGGCCACTTGTATGAACGAGCTATGGCGTGAGTTGCCCGCGCGCTTCCCGCGCCACTCACCGCGCCCGTGTGCTCACTATGGACACTCAATTAATGAAGTTCATATGTTTGAGTTCGTCGCGCCGCGCCCGCCCCGCGACCGCGCTGCCAGTCTGGCCAAACACTAACACTCATTGCGTTATTTACGTTTTTGAGCAGACAAAGGAGAACGAGTAAGACCGTACCCAGAGACAAAGTTAATTGTAGCATTATGGACTATGTCGGTATTTGTTGACCTCATGGAGTAGTTTAATTAATCCTAAGACAGCATGTCTGAATTCACTTGGAGAAAAAAGATATTTAAGGAAGTTAAATTGGTTTTGAGAAGACGGTACCCAGAGACAAGGTTAATTGTAGTATTATGAACTATGTCGGTATTTGTTGACCTCATGGAGTAGTTTAATTAATCCTAAGACAGCAAGTCTGAATTCACTTGGAAAAAAAAGATATTTAAGGAAGTTAAATTGGTTTTGAGAAAACGGTACCCAGAGACAAGGTTTTAATTGTAGCATTATGAACTATGTCGGTATTTGTTGACCTCATGGAGTAGTTTAATTAATCCAAAGACAGCATGTCTGAATTCACTTGGAGAAAAAAGATATTTAAGGAAGTTAAATTGGTTTTGAGAAGACGGTACCCAGAGATAAGGTTAAATGTAGCATTATGAACTATATCGGTATTTGTTGACCTCATGGAGTAGTTTAATTAATCCTAAGACAGTATGTCTGAAATCACTTGGAGAAAAAAGATATTTAAGGAAGTTAAATTGGTTTTGAGAAGACCGTAACCAGAGACAAGGTTAATTGTAGCATTATGAACTATGTCGGTATTTATTGACCTCATGGAGTAGTTTAATTAATCCTAAGACAGCATGTCTGAATTCACTTGGAGAAAAAAGATATTTAAGGAAGTTAAATTGGTTTTGAGAAGACGGTACCCAGAGACAAGGTTAATTGTAGCATTATGAACTATGTCGGTATTTGTTAACCTCATAGAGTAGTTTAATTAATCCTAAGACAGCAAGTCTGAATTCACTTGGAAAAAAAAGATATTTAAGGAAGTTAAATTGTTTTATTAAATAGAATAAAATAAAAGAATAGAACGTTATTTATTCTGTCGCGTGTGAGCGAGCGAAGCGAGCGAATAGGCCCCACCATCCCCTTTGTGGTTATTTTTTTATAAACCACCCAGAAGTAGGAGCCCCGCTTCGCGGGGCTCCGTCGATTAAGCCCACCCTCGACCATGCAAAGAATATTTTAAGGTTTGGTTTTGGTGCCATTTGAGTTAGGTTAGAACTGTGACCATTAAACATGCAAATTAGGTCAAAAGAACATTAGGTCAAATGAACGTTATATTAGGTCCTTACATATGAAATTGGCGTTTTGTATGGAAGGAACAAAAAGTCGAATATTTTTTAATATAATATATTTAATTAATCAAAGTATGAACCATTGTTTTCAATGCACTTTTGCCATCTTATAGGTAGTTCATTGATCCCTTTACTAAAAAAACCAGTCGGACGGGAATCAATAAAATCTTTGAAGGCGATTTGGACTGCCCCATCGGAGTTGAATTTTTTCCCTTGCAAAAAGTTATCCAAATTGCGAAAAAAATGGTAATCTGTTGGAGCAAGGTCCGGGGAGTACGGAGGAAGTCTAAGACATTCCAATTCAAGTAATGTAACGCAGCAGTCGACGCGCGTTTGCCGGTTTGCTTCAGTCAATTCGTGAGGTACCCACCTTTCAAGCTTTTTAATCTTCCCAATTTGCTTCAAGTGAATTAAAACAGTTTTATCACTAACATCGAAGCCTGCAGCTAACTCGGACGTGGTTTGCGATGGGTCCGCTTCCACAATAGCCTTCAATTCTCCATTATCAACTTGGGTCTCAGGCCGTCCACGGGGCTTGTTCTGCAGGTCGAAATTTCCAGAACGAAAACGTTGGAACCAAAAACGAACTGTGTTTTCTTTTGCAACATGACCGCCATACACATCATTCACCCTTCGAGTCGTTTCCGCAGCACTAGTGCCACGGCGGAACTCGTACTTGTAAATAATGCGATATTTTAAATTTTCCATTTTGTAAAATGAGTGACGCAAACAGAAAAAACAGAAGAAAAAAAACAAATGAATGACGGTCATCGAAGCACAAATACATGAGTAAATAGCTGTACAAATTTGAATTTGGAATTCCTTACCAAAGAGGAGAAATTCGTGATTAAAGTGGCCAGTACGAAAAACGCCAATTTCATATGTAAGGACCTAATATAAAAAGAATATTATACATATTGAAAATTATATAAAATGAACGTTATACTAAATGTTATTATATTAAAGGAAAATTATATGATGTAAAACATTAGGTCATATGATATTATAGCATATGAAAATTATATCATATGAACGTTATTTCAAGTGAAATTAGTGCATTTGTTATTATACCAAACATTACACACCCAACTAAACTACTCCATGAGGGCAACGAATACCAACATAGCTCATAATCTCTGCCCCGAATAGCAGAATAGCTATTAAAACATGGGAAAAAATTAACAAAAAAAAAAAAAAATTAAAGGCGGTACGAAATTCGCCGGGTCAGCTAGTATTGAATGAGAACCAATATAAGTATGGTAATTACATTACAATAATGAATAAAGATAATGAACTTTCCTATTATTTTATTAAAACAATTAAACTTCCTTAAATATCTTTTTTCTCCAAGTGAATTCAGACATGCTGTCTTAGAATTAATTAAACTACTCCATGAGGGCAACGAATACCGATATAGCTCATAATGCTACAGTCATTTTTTTTTTGGGTACGGGGCCCATACAAATTTACCCATTGTTCTTTTTCGAACATATGAAGCAATGGATTTTTCAAAATGATAGACATCACATTGAAGGTCACACGTATCAAATCGAAAGGGGATCGGCACCGTATCGCCTTTCGCGTCGCCGTCAAACAGGCGTTAACCTAACGTAAGCACGTAACCAAAGCGGATCAGAAGCTCCGATACATCGACTCGGCTACGGCTAGGCGACGCCGCGCTTACGGCTCGCCGACCGCTAGTTGATGGTGCAGCAGGCAGGCCGGAAGGGTGAGAGGGGCAAGGCTGCACGAAGAGACGTAAGCTCGGGTACGGAGAGACGTAAGCGCGGGGACAACGAGCCGTAAGCGCGGGGACGACGAGCCGTAACGCACCACACCTCGGTTTGTGAGCTTGTCCCGAGGCGAGGCGATTACGTTACGATTCCGATTAGTGTGCGTTGCAGTAGGGAGTTTTATACAAAGAATACTGAACGGCTCGAGTTGATACGGTGCCGATCCCTTTCCGGTTTGATACGTGTGCTACGACCTTGATAGTGTGTTACGCAATTAATCACCCTAATTGTGTCTGGGTTCTTTTTTTAAATAAAGTAGGCGATAGATGTGCGAGCTAGCACGCGGCTTGAAGGTCTATTTGGCCCCCAAGAATGTTCGCGAACTTTTAGGGTGACATGAGGGCGAAAAAGATCATCGAGCTTTAAGGGGAAGTGCCAGGTTAGTTCGCGAGATTAAAATTTTCTTACGTTTTAACTATTTCATGAAATATCAATCAATACGGATATATGAACTTAGAGGGTTGTACAGTACCCGGCGAAAAATATTGCACATCGACCTTTGGAAAGAGACAATCGGCTAATTTCGGCTTCGTAGAGCGTTATCTCGGTCGCACACTACCTATGTGACGTTTTGTCAGTCGTTGTTCAAGTGCGATCGCGTCCAGTTCAAAATATATATTTAGAGTTGTTAACACCCCCAAATTTAAATAATTTAAAGTTGTATTATGGCATCTTTAGGAAAAAGAGGGAAACCTTTACGAGGTCAGTCACGCGAAGTTATCATTTATAGAAAAATTGGTGTATTTTATACAAAGAATAAAAAGAATTATCAAAAGAAGCAAATCATAATTGTTTTAGCAGCTCCTAATAGATACCGGACTGTTTGTATTTCGTGCGACAGAGATAACGCTCTACGAAGCCGAAATTAGCCGATTGTCTCTTTCCAAAGGTCGATGTGCAATATTTATTGCCGGGTACTGTATTAATGATTATAATTCTTTAAATACATATACCTACTTATTATGGTCGCGAATCATATTTCGTTCAACATATCTCGTAATTTTAAGACCGTTCACAGTCTGATCTCAGTCTCAATCTGTCAAAAAATACTTCTAATTTCCCTACATTTTGACAAGTTTTTGACATTTGTTTGTCACCGAGATGAGACTGCGACTAGATTTTGAACGTTTTAAATTACGAGGATTGGCCTTCTGAAAATTTGCAAAAAACGTAAGAAAATTTAAATTTCGCGGACTACCTTAGCGTTTTCCCCTTAAGTACGCGCACTTGCTCTTATCGCCTATATCAGCCACTTAAGTTCACCTAAGCATGTAACTTCTACTGTAAATTTCAGCAACAAGTTTACTATACCTGACTATTTCGCACAGGAACGGCGAGTGCCCCCTCATCACCGCAGTATTACGCGAGGACCCTATGATCATCAACCTGCTACTCAAATGCGGAGCTCACCTGGGGAACTCAGACATATACCCGGTCACAGAGATCATGACCACGGCCATCAGGAACGGCTCCGTTTCCAAATTGGAGTCTTTGAAACTTGCCGGAGCGAGGTTCGATGTATTTGATGAGCTGGGACAGACGCCTTTGCATAAGGTAAGATGCTTTTTTTTGGAATGGCATCTCGCAGTTCATCCTAGGAGGTTGTCGTCTGCTGAACCGGACTTGCCTGTGGTTGCCTCAATAAATTAAGGCCTCCAGCCAGGGCTTAAAAAACTTCAAAACTAAGCGACTACACGCTAAGGGCACCACCTGTGGGGTACGGATCTCGGCTTAGGGAGAGGACAGCAAGGGCCAGCCTGGATCGAAATTAAGGTAAGGTGCTCACAACTTGTTTCTTTAGAAGCAAAATTCTGTATGCAAATCTGCGATTGCAGGTGAATACCCAGTTGCGGGTATTAATAAAGTAAATACTTATTTATTCCTGAAATTTTCCTTATTGCAATTACTACTGTTTGTCTCTGCATCACCCAAGGGTTAATTGACTGGTAGAAAATGCCTAGGGCATTACGTCAGCCTCATACCCTCGTATATTTCTGTGCTTGACGTATTAAATAAATAAATAAAAACGTATAAAAGAAATTAACCAATAACCTTCGCTGTGATATATAGAAGCTGGGTATTAGTTAGTTTAAGGCAGCTGGTCCTGGATAAAATTCATAAGGCCCTGAGCCATAACCTAGGCTATTGATCGGGCCTTGTAATTTTTATAAGTACATATGGTTTTCTGCCATCGATTTCTACTATTGGCTCTCTCTGCAGCCTATCAACTGTTTACGTAGTGCGATAAAATTGCCTGTGGCATACTATACGTTGAAGTAATGATAGTTGCACCGTCCAAATAGTGTAAAGTTTAGAAGATGCAAGTAATTTTTGGTTCAATTTGCCACAGGCAAAAAACTGGCGTCATGTAAATGGGGCTTAAATGCTGAACGTGTTAAAGCTCTCGCAGACAGGCGCGACGCGAAGTTGCTACGCGATTCTGGTAGAACAATTTCCAAGAAATTTTCATAGAAATTGTTCTACTAGTCGCGTCGCGCTGCCGTGTCGCGCCTTTCTGCGGGAGCCTTTATCAAGTATTGATTTTTAATGTATCATAATCAACCATCAGCCTAAGCTACTGTTCATACTACCTACTGGGCCAGGCATTCTCTCTGTGAGAGGAATAGTAAATTAGTAACATCATATTTAGTAAGTTGGCCCACCACTAGAGCTCACCGTTCATTTTACCCGGTGAATCCCCCATTCCTCTGGCTCCGTATGAAATACAGTAAATTAATATCTACGTACCACCTTATCGTACGAGGTCGAGTCGATATTGAATCATTGGTTTTTCCAATTTGATATAGGGTATGAGGAAAACCAGCCTTCAATTTATAATTAGGTAGGTATGGAACATAACTAATTTGTTATATTATATTAGACTGTGTTCATTTTTACATCCATCCCCGTAAAATCTAAAAACCAATGTACCTACGTTCTTTCATTTTTATTTTATTTGCTCCAATTTGATATGTGCTAAATTAAGGTTCCCTATACGAGTACGAAATACTATTTTACGAAAATTGGTAACAATTTTTTAAATAAATATTAAATATTTTCTAAATATTTTCGAAGTAACGTTACTTCGAACAAACAAACGTCGAAGAAACAAGGATTCGATGTGAGGTTATCGATATAAAGAAACAGCGAACAAAAAAGATGTCGTAAAAACATAACGTCGCATTATCAAAGCATCGATGTAACAATTTTCGACGAATAGTATTTCGTACTCGTATAGGGAACGCGCTAAATTAGGATCGTAGCCTGCTTTCATGGAGTTGGCTTCGGCCCCTCCCACGCCTTCTAAAGGTCCAGGACCTAAGGGTCTCGAGATATATCAGACATTTTGAAAATAATAATACGCTTGCCGCGGTTGGTCTGTGGATGGGTGACCATCTTTACATACCGAGACCCCGCCGTGCCTCGGAAAGCACGTTAAGCAACGGCTTAACGTGCTTTCCGAGGCCGTCAGCCGAGATCAACGGGTTCCGGCTGTCATTCCTGGATCTTTGACAGTCGTTACGGGTAGTCAGAAGTCCGAAAGTCCGACAACCAGTCTTACCAAGGGGTATCGTATTACCCAGTAACTGGGTTGTGGATGTCAGATAGGGAGTCGCTCCATGTAAAATACTTACTGGTATTCAGCTGCATCTGTTTACACTGGAAGCCGACTCCAACATAGTTGGAAAAAGGCTAGTCAGATGAAATGATGATAAAATAATAATAATAAGTAGCGTGTTACCACGGTAATATTATCTATACAGTATTGTGAGTCGGCCCAGTTCTAGAAATAATTAAGCACCTACAGCCGCGAGGGCTGTCCGCCTACAGTATTTTAATTTCATCAACTTGAGTTTCTTTCTAGTTTTGGGATTGTATAGGTAAATATTATATTTTTTATTTGAAAAAAAAAAAACATTCGTTGTGAATGAAATAGAAAGAGTTCAATAAAAATACATGTTGTGTTTTTTGATTAGTAGATTTAATAAAAAAATCTTATTGACGAATTCATGCAACCAAAAACAGCACAATATAGTCTATAATTGCTCTTTGCCATATTAAGTGAGTACTTGTACTTATTTCAATGAATATTTGTCACAAATCACACGCTTACTGCTTACAAAACCATCACACCGTCCAGTGTCGGTTCGTCACTGCAGAGCATTCGAGACTGTTTGTTTACCGAGTGTAAACCGAACTCGAGGCGCGTAGGCATGACTCGCGTTCCGACCGTTTGTATGAAGATAGAATACTGTATAGATAATATTACCTTGGTCTTACTGTCCTACTGCAGAGCAAATGCCACTTTTTACAAAGAAGGCACAAGCATTAATCACCACGCTTGCACAAGGCGGTTTTGGCGATTTTAGGTTTACACACAGATATAGATATACGTAGATAACGCAAGTATCACGAACTGTATGAAAACTAAGCGTGCCCCTTTTTGACTACCTACTATGACGTCACAAGCTCGCGCTCTCTCGCTCACGCTCACCCAGCCAGCAGTACACAGGACTGAGCGCGTAAGTGGCGGCTTACGATTTTCGAACGTAAACGGGTGCGATCTTTGGCACGCGAAGTAGGTGCTCTTGCGTTATCTAGGTGTATCTATATCTGTGGGTTTACATGTTAATAATAAGTCCGCACCCTAATTGCGTAACACACTATCAATTGGAATCAGAATCATTTTGAAGCAAATTGCTAATCCATTGCTTCATAAGTTCGAAAAAAAAAAATCTCTCAACACGTAAATAACGCAATGAATGTTGTTGAACTGTCAAAATGAAACCGATTCCGATCGATAAAATGTGTTACGCAATTGCCCTGCAGGTCACCAGAGACGCAGAAGAATTTTGATGGTTTTTTGCACATACCTAATGTAAATATCCAGTTTATGATACTGGAAGATAAAGATATGGTATATAGGGTCAAATTAAATTAGATAGCGAAACTCAGAATAAAAGATACCGATACCACTAGCATATTTAATAAAAGATACCGATACCACTAGCATATTTAATAAAAGATACCGATACCACTAGCATATTTAATAAAAGATACCGATACCACTAGCATATTTAATAAAAGATACCGATACCACTAGCATATTTAATAAAAGATACCGATACCACTAGCATATTTAATTTTACCTTGTATAATATACTAGCTGCGCCTCGCAGTTACACCCGCATAAGTTTCGATCCCGTGAGAACATCGGGATAAAAAGTAGCCTATATTTTAATCCAGGGTGTCAGCTACCTCCGTACAAAATTTTATCAAAATTGGTCTAGCCGTTTGAGCGTGAAGAAGTAACAAACATATAAACACACACACTCACACACTTTCGCCTTTATAATATTAGTGAGATGTATTCGTCGTTGTTTAGACCCATGTAAATATTTATTGTGATTTCGTAATCTTTTTTTTCTTCCTCCAGGCTGTACTCTGCAATAGACCCGAAGCAGCCGAGTACCTCTTGAGACAGGGGGCCAATAAACACTCCAAGGACATCATGGGTCACACTCCAGTAGACTACGCCATGAAACTGAACAGGGGAAAACCCATGATCTCCTACTTCCACTAAATACTTGCTTTTTGAACCATTATAGTATTTCATTTTGGATTTGTGTGATATATTTTTAATGGGGACACAGTTGCGCAACAGCGAGTGATTTTCACAAAATGTTGAATTCAACATAATTGATTGTTGTTGTGTGGTATTAGGTAATTTAGCTTTTTGGGAAACCACGCAAACATTTTTTTAATGGTTTTTGTGAAAGTACCTATAGTCGACCTCGTCATTGCTTTACCACCCTTAGGTTGAATCTCTAATCTAATCTCTCTTACTTAGGTCTATTTATCTATGTGACAGTTACAAAGTTTCATCCCTAGTGAAGTTTCAGTTTACCGGGAATTGTTGTCAAAAGTCTTAAAGCAGAGGTCGACTATGACCTAATTCATGTATGATCTTTGAAAAAAAGAAAAAAAAATTGGATGGAAACAGTTGCGCAACTGTAGCGCCACTCTCAAAAAAGTTGGGTGTAAGTGTAAATGCTAGCACGCGACAGAACCAATCTGTGATACGTCGCGATTTGTTTTTATATGAATTTAGCTAAGCGGCTGTACTGGTGCAACATACTTTGAAATACTCACAAAAGCATATACTTAAAGCAAGAAATAGTTTTAAACAATGAGTATCAAAGTCAAATTAGAATCGCATTTTTATCCCTAGCAACTTTTTGTGGGGACATAGTTGCGACACAGTTGGCATTAGTACAGCCGCAAAGTATTGTGTTTTCTATATGTGTTGTATAGTATGTTTTATTTATTTGTGACATAAATATTAAAAGGTATTATCAAGTAATGCATAAATTTTATTATTCACACTACAACAGGGAATGATAAATAAATTATTAAAACTGCAGGGCAATTGCGTAACACATTATCAATCGGAATCGGTTTCATTTTGACAGTTCACCAACATTCATTGCGTTATTTACGGGTTGAGTAGACAAATTTTTCGAACTTACGAAGCAATGGATTAGCAATTTGCTTCAAAATGATTCTGATTCCGATTGATAGTGTGTTACGCAATTAGGGTGCTGAATGCAATAAAACAAATCAATAAGGATTTATTACTATTTTAGAAAGTAGGAACTTTTATTTATAAGTAAGAACGTAATAATTACTTATCCGATTATAATCTATCTATCCGAAGACATGTGACATCCACCACCACCATTGGATGTAGTGCGAACCCGCTCTTAGGACGGATTCTCGGACATGCGTTTCCGAATAACCGTATTTTACTTAAGCCCTGGCGTATTAGTCAGGACGGCCAGGTTGGTCATCAGCATCGGTATATGATGCTCCTGCAGGGGGCAGGGCCCGAAGCTGCTGCAGCTGCGGCCGTGCCTCCCAGAGATCATCGCGTCTTCCACTGCTGAGGAGTTCACCATCGATGAGAGCAGTTTGTTGCTGGAGATAATAAAAAAAAAAACTTAAAATAAGATAACCACTACCGGACACGTCACGCAAATGCACCCGGAGAGATGGTCAAAGATCGCCACTCACTGGACGCGTGAAGGAGGACATCGACGTCGAGGTAGACCATGACGAAGTTGGTGTGACGATGTGACGAGGTTTGCAGGGCCAACATGGCCAGAGATCGCTCAAGACAGGGAGGTTTGTAAGGAAAAAGGGGAGGCTTTTGCCCAGCAGTGGGACACAATTTAGTCAAACGAAAAAAAAAAGATTACCACTGCGCTGTAATTTCTTCAATCTATTAGGTACGGTCAGCAACAAAAGTCAATTAACATTGTCATTTTTACATAATTATGTAGCTAGCTAAATTGACAACATTTTTTTTTTTCAATAAACTGGTTTTTACCTTTTCACATAATAGCAAAGAGTTTATAATATATTCTCAAAATTGTATTTCTGCTGCAATTTTGAACAAATATTTTGCTCAATAAGTAAGATTTAAAAAACTGAAGTGTTAATCGACTTTTGTTGCTGACTGTACTAGCGACGAGCTCCTGACCTGACGGGGCGACATATCAAAACTCCAATATTTCTGCGCTTTTTCCAAGTTCAATATATATGATATAGCATATAACCACGACAGTATTCCCCGAAAGGTTAAGAAGATGTGTACCGTAGTACACCCACATTTCGCCAAAGTCCCATGTGATATGGGGCGAGCCTAGGGTTGCCAACTTTTTGTAGAAGAAGCAGAGTATATCTGATTTCAGAGAGGGTAAATAAAGAGTACAGATTAATAAAAAAGAGTACCACTTATTCAATTAAAAAAAAAAATGTATTTTTAGTACTTTTTGCGGTACATAACAATTTTTAAATTGTTTTTAAAAGAAATGTAGGACTCCAAACATCCTAATTCTAAGTGTAAATATATCAGGAGCTCATTTTTAATCAAATTCAGTAAGCCAGTTTATAGAGTGCAGTTGGCAACCCCAGGGCGAGCCTAACTCCGCCCCTAATACGACCCACTGACCCTCATCATCATCATCATCAGCCTATAATGTTCCCACTGCTGGGACACAGGCCTCCTCTCTGTGAGAGGGAGTGGGCCGTAATCTACCACGCGGGCCCAGTGCGGGTTGGTAGATGTCACATGTCTTTGAATTTTTGGTTCTAGGACATGCCGGTTTCCTCCCGATGTTTTCCTTCACCGTTTTGAGAGCGGTGGTGATGAAATAATTTACACAAAGTAAAGCGCCTGTCTGGGCTCGAACCTACGACCTACAGCTCGTAAGTCGCGGCCGATACCACTGGGCCACCACTACTCTCAATGACCCTACCGGGCCCAAATCCAGACTCGGGGCTTCTAACGAGAAATTCCAGATCGAAAAACCCAATAATACTTTGCCCGACTCGGGAAGCGAACCCAGGACCTAAAGTATGTTCACCATTTCTTAGCGCTTGCGACCACAAAAGACAACGAAGCTGTCCTTAAAAATATTTATCTATTTAAGAAGATCTAAGCGGTCACAGATATACACAAAGCGACATTGTTTCATACTATTTATTACAGATTTTGCTACGAGTATCTCTCGCCGGGCTTGTATCATCAGCAAAAAAGTCTTGCTCAATAAATGACCTTGGCATATTGTTACCTATTAATGATCATGGCTAAACTGAGAGGTCCGTAACTAAATAATAACAGCCGCACAGGTCGATCGATCAGGTTAAGCTACGCTTGCCGCGGTTGGTCTGTGGATGGGTGACAGTTTTTACATACCGAGACCCTTCCGTGCCTCGGAAAGCACGTTAAGCCGTTGGTCCTGGCCGCGGCTGTCATTCGTGGATCTCTGACAGTCGTTACGGGTAGGTAGGTAGTTAGAAGCCCGAAAGTCTGACAACCAGTCTTACCAAGGGGTATCGTATTACCCAGTAGGTAACTGGGTTGTGGAGGTCAGATAGACAGTCACTCTATGTATTATACTGGTATTCAGCTGCATCTGGTTAAACTGGAAGCCGACCCCAACATAGATAAGAAAAGGCTAGGCGGATGATGATGATGATCATGGCTAAACTGACAATGGACGCTTACTTCACAATTTGGTTGAGTATCAGTCTCGGTGAGGCGTACTCTTGCTGTGCTGCCCAACAGGCCACTCTGAGAGGACACCCTCGGAATCCATGGCTTCCAGACAGCATCTGGTGAGCGAAGTCCAGTACAGCATCAGCTCCAAATTCTGCGTTGTCTAGAACTGAACAAAGATTGTGATCAAATGACTTGATAATATATCGTAGGTAATTTAAAGTAGCTAGATTATAGTAGACTGCAAAGTCATAAGTTTGTGCTTGGGAGTATATGCATACTACTAACTTCGCCATTCTCTCGGACAAACTCAAACTCAAAGCATTTATTTCAATTAAAGCAATTACAGGCACTTTTGAATTGTCAAGGGGTCGTTCAGTCAGAAAGATGAAGCTAGTTGCCCATTCCAAAGCGTAGGTACCTACGGAGAAGAACGGGTAAGAAACTCCATGGACACTCTTTTAAATCAAAATAATATGATTACAAAGTCTTGGTTACATCATTCATGTTAAAAATTAAACATGTGAGAACGATGCAGAACGTTAAAAGCGTCCATAATGAAAAGATGAGAAAAAAAACAATTCAAATATTAAATTAAAATAACCCTCCTTTTTGCTTCACCGTAGTCGGGTAATAAGCCTTAGCCATGGTAGCAAAGTCATGCATGGTAAAAGTATCATAAATAAATGTATAATAAATAAATCCCAAATGGCAGGAAACGACTACGCGGCAGGCCTAGAAAGAGATGGTGGGATGAGCTGGACTCCTCCTTAATGGATTGGCCCACAATCGCAGTAGACCGGGAAAAGTGCAAAGAGGGAAGGTAGGCCTTTGCCCTGCAGTGGGACAATACGGCTAATAATAATAACATTCATACAAAAAATTGGTTACTTTTTAATTGACCACAACAATTTCGTAAGTTGCGTGTTACGAAATTTGTTTAAGTATGTATCAATTTTTTTCCCACACTTCTTTTTCGTTACTTGTCCACTCCTTTACATTTTCTCATTTTCTAGTTTGGTTCATCTAATTATATTTTCTCAAACATGCGTATGTGTGCGCCTCGGCTTTGGCTCGGCCGACATTTACACGTTCGTCCATCAATGCCTCTTTTGTTGGCCGCTGGTACTATTACATTGAGTTCTTTATCGGCTGCGTGTTTTTTTTTAAAGCTTTTGTATGTAATGATTACGTGAAGTTATGTTTGGTTTGGATTTTATATAAGTACCTATTTCTTGTAAAAAATACAATCCAGAAGGTTTTACACGAATTAATTCACAGTCATGTAATTCCGAGGCTCCAAACCATGGAACTAGTATGTACTTTATAGTGCAACAGTTACCCAAAGAGTTCGACCCTCTTTGCTTTATTCGAAACTGGTTAAAATGACAAAACTGCGTTCGTTAAAAAAAAAAAACTAGGCGGTTGCGCTTCTATTTTCAAGAAGCATCCCTTGCCAAGAAAATGTCAGTATAAAAGGTAAAGAAAACATCACAAACATTCGGGTTACAAAATAAAATTATCAGTGTCAATAGTGATGAATTACTCCCCATAACACGAGCATAGCACAAAGCAAATTTAAAAAAGACTACCGTAAGTATATTTATTTCTTAAATATATTACTTTCTAAGATAGCTCACGTGATCTTCTTTGATTTCGTGGCTCTCACATAGACCTATTGATTATTTTGATCTTCTCTGAAGTAATTTATTCTAATGAGTTTATCGCAGACCACTCGTAACTTGTTTGTTTTTAAATATATAATTTCAGTCGTCCCATTTTACCTCGCGAAGTTTTTACGCCTTGTCTGTGTTTGCTTTTGTAATGAAAGCTTCGTGCGTAAAAAACCTGCACTTGCACCATTTAAATCCGATCAATAACAAGAAATGAAGTGTATTCTGACACAACTGTTGAACTCGGCAGGTCATGGAGCAAATGTACCTGATTGAGATATTTATAGACAAGGTGACCGTATACGAATCTGATGACAACATCTCTACCGATAAGAATCTGATTACCAAAATAAAATTCGGACCCAATGTGCAGTTCATCGTCAAAGAAAGCCAACTAGCTGTGAACGAAAAGCCAGACGACATAGTAAAAACTGACGAAGTCACTGGCCGTAGAGAATGGTCAAGAATTATAAGAACGGGTAAATCATTTCTATTCCCTTCATTCCCAGACACAATGCTCATGATATTGAGCAGGTTTCCATTAGAAATAGAAGTTTGGAACGATGACGAAAGTGAACTTGATAACCAAATATTCGTTGGTGTTGGCAATATGCATTGGCACACACATTTTTTTCATATGTTAAAGGAAACAGCAGATCCCAACAAGATTCACCAACCGTTATCTATTAAAAACAGGACTATGATAATGGCTGAATGTTGCTGTCGGCCAGCAGGTTCGGTTGATTTTATTCTTAGATTAAGTGCTTTAGGAAGCAGCATCATGACAGAATTCCAACAATTATTGAAAGATCCCGAATCATTTGTGTTTAGGACTAACAAAGCACCGAGCATGTTTAAATGCCAAAGAGTCGAAGGCGACGACCCCAACTTTTGTATGGTTGGTAGTATATATGAGACCACCACATTAGAAGACCCAGATTTAGTTGACCAGGCAAATAAAAAGATCGAAGTATGCACAGAACTACAGAGCTGTGGCATGGGTGGCAAAGTAGGGGACATGGTGTGTGATCGCCCTGAACCGGGATCTACAAAGAAGAAATACGCCATCGATAAGATCAGAATGGGTGATATTATAGGTCCATGTGGTAATGCAAATTGTGCATTAGCACATAGGGTGAGAACGTATATTAGAAATCTGGACACCTACAAAGCAAAAGCAGCTGGTATTACAGATACGAAGCCAGTAAACGCCAGAAAGGTATGCGGAAAGTGTGTCTGCAAAGACGACCGGTTTCACAGAGAAGAGTGCCCGAAGGACATGCCGATCAATACTAAGTGCACAGGCTGCGAAGGTATGACAGCGCCTGGTAACACGTGTCAAGATAAAAGAGATAAACAGTTCGGCACAGGAGCGACACCTAAGACGAGTGACACGCATGTTGGTTACGTTTTTAGTGTTACAAAATTTCCAGATTACAAACAAGGTATGTTTGGGCACGACACTATCGTTGAAAATGTTTTCTGTATGAAAGTCAAGAGTGTAGTTGATGTTGATAGTAAAGCTTGTACAGCTACTGGTCAACATGTGGACCGAAGCTTATTCGGGTGTAGTTGTCGCAAGGCAACAACGAGCAAATCTGACACAATAACCCGCGGAAGCAAATCAACGGTCGGCGTCGGAATCAATAACCCTTTTGTATACAATGTCAGTCAGTCAGGAACATCTTACCAAGCTGCAATGGCCAACTCAGAACCGACGCGTACATTGCAAGTTTATAATGTCACGGAAATGCGAGACGAAAAAGATTGCAGATGCACTCCAAAAAAACCATACCCGCCTTGCAAAACGTTTGATTGCGACTGTTTAACGGAAACCGTAAACATATCAGCTAGGAAACATCATAAGCCATACTGTCCTTCTTATAAACATAAGAATAACTGTCCCGTTACAATGATGCATCATCTTGAGGAGGAAGAACAAAAGAAGTTGGACGAAGACGAAGAAGAAGTAACGCCCCTGCCGTATGGCTTGCCGCCAATACAACTGGGCCCGTGTCCTGTCTTAGGAAGGCCGTGCTCAGTGCCAGACGGCTACGCCAGGATGTACAAGAACGCACAGTTGCCCACACAACCGTTCAGCTACAGTAATGACGGCAAAGTTTGTTGTTCTAAGGAATACGAAAGAATAAAGAAGGCGATTAGGGAATACACAAAGAATGATAAAGACAGCGATTTCCGTTGCATTAATAAGTTTAACATAGACACGGAGAGACGATGCTGTGATAAGGAGCAAGTATTGATGTCCCTCACTGGGAAGTCATGCTGTGGTGCCCACAAATTGGCAATTCAAGAAAAGTTTAAAAAAGAGGAGAAGAAGCAACCATGATCTCATTGATATTTTATTTTGTAACCTGATTATACTTCCATTACAACTGGCAATGGTTGTTTTATTTTGACACTAGCTGCTGCCCGCGACTTCGTCCGCGTGAAACCGTGCGTGCGTCCTTAAAAAAAAGTTTTTTTTTCTTTTCTTAAATAAAAGTAGCCTAAGTTACTCCTTATTACATCAAGTGAAAGTCCCGTCAAAATCGGTCCAGCCTTTTCAGAGATTAGCCGGAACAAACAGACAGAAAGACAGACAGATAGACAGACAGACAGACAGACAGATAGACAGACAGACAAAAATTGTAAAACATGTTATTTTGGTATATGTACCGTGTATACATCCATATGCATTTAGTAAAAAGCCGTTATTTTAATATTACAAAAAAACACTCCAATTTTATTTATTTGTATAGAATATAGATGTATAGATAACCGGCGAAATGTGGGTCTACTATAGGTAGACGTCTGCCGAAACATTTAGGAAATACAGGAAATATATATAAAATTCAACGACCTGAATTCTTTGTGAAGAGTCGGTATCCAATAAGAAGGGGTTTTTGTAAATTCATTCTTTAAGGGGATGAAAAGGGGCGATTTTGTTTGTATGAAAAATCTTATTCCTTGAGTTAATAACCTTGAAACTTGGCAATACTTATCTAAGTAAATTATGAAGTTTGGCATTTTTCGTTTTTCTAAACTACCCCCTAAAGAGGTATTCGGGGGTATCAAAATTTGTATGGAAGAATTTTAACGCGCTGTCCGATTAACTTGAAACTCAGTAAAATAAAGAATAACGTGTATCGGGGTTTTTCGAAAAGCTACCCCTAACTGCGTGAAAAGGGGTAGTTAATTTTACAGAGGAGAATTTTACTGCGTGGCTTGATTAGCTCGAAAATTAGTAAAAATATTCTTTGAGTCAAGTTATGAACACATCCCGAACGATTTTTCAAAATTCCACCCCTGTGGGGGTGAAAAGCGGGGATACAGTTTACTTGAAAAGTCTTATTCCATAGATCTATAAACTTATAAATTGGCCCGAATACTTATTTATCTAAATAAATGATAAAAATCATACATACATCTTCGAAGTTTTTAGAGGAAAGTACGAATTTCACGCGGACGAAGTCGCGGGTAGAAGCTAGTAATACATATTATAAATGCGAAAGTAATTCTTTGTCTTTCTATCTTCTACTTTTTCAGGCCCTAAGGGTTGAACATATTTCGGTAGACCATGACCTAGAGCAGGACTATTCTCCCGTGGGAAAAGTGCCGATCTCCACCCCGACGAAGCCGCGGGCAAAAGCTAGTGGGGAATAACCGTATATACAGGATGGTCAAAAAGTCGTGGATCAAACGAAATAGGGAGATAAAGGAGATCATTTCCAACAAAATCTTTCTACAGCATGGCCATAATTTAATTGCCCAAAAAGTTATGAATATTTTTGTATAAGTAAGTACCGAGTTATTTAAAAAAAAATGTGATATAAAACAAACGGTGTTGTATTATTACTAAATACACTACAAAAGTTCAGCACTACAAAAGTGTTATTGCGGCTCTAGGTACCAAATTTCAAGAGCAATTCTTTTTTTTCCAAAAAGTTTTGAAGCGTTACCAAAAACTATTTCTCACTTTAAAAGCGTTGGAAATGACCTCCTTTATCTCCCTATTTCGTTTGATCCACGACTTTTTGACCACCCTGTATAGGTAGTAGAACTAGCAGCTCTTACAGTATATTCAAACTCAAGCATTTATTTAAATTAAACCATTTATGGACATTTACGTACTGATCAAACATATTGGGTTTTATTTAATCAATGTGAACTTGCCGTTAGAGCAGTGGTGGCCCAGTGGTATCCCCCGACCGCTCCGACTAGCGAGTAGGTCGTGAGGTCTTTGTCTATTTAATTTCATCACCACTGCTCTCAAAACGGTGAAGGAAAACATTGTGCGGAAACCGGCATCTCCTAGAACCAAAAATTCCAAGACATGTGACATCTACCTGCCTACACTGGGCCCGCATGATGGATCATGATGGCCCACTCCCTCTCACAGAGAGGAGGCCTGTGTCCCAGTAGTGGGAACATTATAGGCTGACTGTGATGAACTCGGCGTAAGGTGTAATGTTCTGACTGAGGGCCAGCACTGTATTGTAGGCTACAAAGCATGATGCAACTCAAATCATGAAGTTTTCTTATTTTTTTAATAAAAAGTAAACATGATTATTTAGAATATCCTTCTTCCTGAACCACAATGGACAACGACAATGGACAGGATGATGACAAGAAGAAAAAAAAGAAAGGTTCTTCGAAGTACAACTACACTTTTGGCGATGTCTATCCAGGTAAATAAATACACAGATCGCTTACCGACTTAGTAAGAGATCTTGCGCACTATGTGGCTACGACGACGGTAATTGGTCGTGGTCGAAACCTTGTTCATTGTAGCTCCGACCAAGATACTGCCAATGGACGTGATCGTGGCCGAAAAGTGTGCGAGTTTCCTAAGATCTACTCTATTGACTTTGCAAGTTCAGCGACGCTTGCAATTGTTGCTTTATGTTGCCAAAATTCTGCCTAGCCTTTTGCGAACTATGTGTGGTCGGCGAAAGCCAAACCGAGTGCAGCTGAATACCAGTATTATATATTTTGCCAAACATGGAAGGCAAAATAAAAACTATTAAAATATTTTCTCCACTACAGGAGTAGTTATTGGGCACAAGCACTGCATCTTGCAACGGACCGGACTGCCTGTGCCGGCGCACATGGGTTGGTTGTGGAACGCGACAGATGTGCCAGGCATGAAGGTATATCTCTTCAAATTTTTAATTTTTGCTTAGATTCTGTTCAATAGAAAAAAGCTCTGATACAACGATGCGGTTCATTCGAAACAAAAATATATCAATAGACCAATTATTTAATTGCACCAATAAGATAGTACTTCCAAAGCAATGTGAAACTGAACGCTATCCGTAACCATAAGATTCAGTCAGTTTGATATTTTAAAAGCAATTTTTGTTTGCAATCATGTAGTCAGTCCGTAAGGGCTGGTCACCGGGCGTCATTGGCAAAAGCGTAGCAAAAATAATGACGTTCAAGTGTGCGCGCGGCGGCGCCGAAAAAGATAAGAATAAAAAGAAGAAAAAGAAAGGGACCAGGGGACCAGGTACTGACGTCGGAGGTGGCGACTCCGAACCGGAAGAACCTCTCGAACCTAAACCCGCGCTAAAGGTCCAAAGGAAAGGCGATGTTTTTACTATTCAGGTAAAGATGTGTCTGGTATTTATAGGAGTAGTCATTTGTCAACTAACTTGAAAGGTGTAAATAACGGAATAAATTTTCAGGTAAATCCATTAAAAGATTTAACTGACATATTGCCAAACGAAGATCCTTATGTGGACTGTGATCCAATGATTTTCAAAATAATAAAGAAGAGAAGCCCGGAAGAGCAAGCGAAGGTCGAAGCGCGAAAAATGGTGAAATTAAAAAAACAGCGAGATGCCGAAATTCGGAAGGCGTTAGCAGAGGCCGTGGAGGACATATGCAAGTGTGCCTACATGGATGTGTATTGCAACGACTTGTCTGCTATAGACAGGGTCATTGATAGCTGTCCAGCATTTAAAGATCCTGATTGCATCTGCAAGGAACAATCTCTGAGTTCTTTGTCAAGTAATGCGACTTGGGATATAGAATATACTCCTCCGTTTGGGTGCTTTGATTTGACTCCGAAAAAACGAAAGATGTTTATTCATGTCGAGACGCAATACATACCAGCTGACGCGGGTATCGTGGAAACTCCGCCAAAGCCCAGAACGTGCAAGAGATCGTGCACCTCTCTTCGACCTAGGAAGAAATGCTATAAGAAATCGTGCTGTAGTCCTTGTGCTTGATAATTTCGGTTAAGTTTTTCTGATTTAGATAAAGTTATATGTTTTGGCCTCAGACTATATTTTTAATCTTAACACTTTAAATTCGAGAAAACTATTTTTTTTTTGTTCAATGATTGAATAATACATTATCACTAGGATTTAGGTTCTCAAACTAAATAAAAACAAGTCCTGGGCAATAAACTACCTGCCTTTACTTATTATAACCTACTAGCTGCTGCCCGTGACTTCGTCCGCGTGAAATCCTATCCTAACGAAAAGTAAGTTTGTTTGTTACCTTTTTAAGCCTAAACCACTAAACCGATAATTCTGAAATGTTGCATATACGCTGTCAGGTGTACAGAAACGGACATAGGGTACCTTTCATCTCGAAAAAAATTGCTGTTCCCGAGGAAAACAACAATTATTATAATTATCATAATAATGTTATTGTTGTTTTCCTCGGGAACAGCACTTTTTTGCGGATGATAATAGTATCACACAAGTGTTTTAAATACCTAATTATGTACAGTTGCATATAAAGAATTTATCTACACCCATGATATGAATCCTCTATAAAAGGTTCTGAAACAGTTTTTTGCAATACTAATATCGAACGAAAATGGCGGCCGGCGGGATACGACGTGAATTCGAATAACCTATAAGTTCTTTTTTTAATTACGGCGCTGTGTTAGTGAAACGCGCGTGCATGACAATGTTCTTTTTTTTTTAAACCAGTTGCATAATGAAATTTAGTACAACATTATAACACTCGTTTGGATGATATTTTGGTTACTATGACACTGGTTGTTTTAATGTTGGCAATAAGCTAACTGTTTCAGAAACTTTTATAGAAGATTTATAGCATGGGTGTAGATAAAAGTGTTTACAGATATAAATATCATCTAACATTTAACACAACAAGTAGGCGAATTTTTTCTAATGTGTGGTACATTTCATGTAACGTTTTACCAACCAGCACGCTAATTGCGTAACACACTGTCAATCACAATCTGAATCATTGTGAAGTATAATCACACCCCGGACACTCCATACAACGCTCGCAAAATAATTACCTACTACTACTACATTAAAAAATGACGTTTGTATACGTATGAATGTGTGCGTGAGGTACTTGTGTTTGCGAGCGCTCTTTGTTAAAGAACTGCGACGACGGTAACCTCGAAGTACGGGGTGAGGTGCGGTAACTGATGTTAGTGCGGGGAAGGGAGTGGCCTTTCTGTACGTAGTACTTTAAGTATTCTGTGGTATAATGCTAATCCATTGTTTGGTATGTTCTAAAGGTTTGTCTGCGCAACAACGTAAATAACGCAATGAATGTTGTTGAACTGTCAAAACGTAAGCCATTGCTACTGATAGTGTGCGGGCACGTGCGGTAAGTGCACGCAGAGATAGTGTACGCAATTACCACTAGCGCCAACAAGTACGCCCATCTAAATGAAATTAGTTTTAACAGTAATCTTACTTCCCCGATATTACTTACTCCTGCTGTATCGGTCACTGTTTTCGTGTGCGTAGTGTTTGAGGATGAAGGGTACCACAATACTGGTGCCGAGGACGACGGCACCTCCCAGCGCCAACGATGCTGGGTTGATGTTTATTGTTGGAAAGTCCTAGAGATCAGACATGAATTCAGAATAGTCGTCCAAACGAAATCAAAGGCCAAGTTTACTAATTAAAATGATGTAGTCTGCCTTTCTCTGGTTCCAGGGGAACGAACTAAAAGAACGATCTAGAAGCTGTGAACTAAGCGTTCCACCCAGTGGCGTGCATTGGTTTTCAGAATAGGTAGGCACTAGGCCGGGTCCAGTCTAGACAAACGCGGTCACTAATCAGAAAAAAAGTGAGGTTAAAAGTGTGGTTATTTGAGTAGGCATGCCGCCTACTTAAGGGTGATAAATTGCGAAGGTCGAACGTCATGGTATTACGCGTAAGACATACGTAGGTAGTACGGGAGCCGAGTAGGCCGTCCGGCGACTGCCTACTGCTGCGCGTTTGTATGAAGGTTTTGTTTTTGTTAGGTATGATAATTTAGTGAGTTTTTTAATTGTGGGGCACACACACTAAAATGTAGGGGAGAGTTGGATAATACCGAGCCCCTAAGGAATTGGACCTATTATTAGGAAACTGTTTGATATTGAAAGAAACAAAATTAAGTAATTAGTAGGACATTTATTCAGGTACGCATACCGTATAACAAATACTTCCAAAATTTAAACAAAAAGTAATTATTGACACTTTACAAAAAAACATAAAGGCGCGGTATTGTCGAACTGGTCTGATAATATCGTGCCCACATTAATTGCACAAAAATGGGTAAATAATAAAAGTAATAATAAAAAAAAATATATACCTATTCTTTTAAGTAATTTTCTTGCGTGAAGATAGGGAGACCTAAATCTTTTTCTAGAAATTAAATCAGTATATTAACCCCCTTATTCATTTTAGCTAAAATAGGTTTATAGAACGTTTGTCTTTATCTGTCACGTTGTCATTTCTGTGTGTAAGAAAGAGACAAACCCCATTTTAACTAAAATAGGTTTGATAAGTTTTATGAATAAGGGGGTAAGTATTAGGCGCGGAATTATCAAACTTGATCATTTTATTTTTTAACCTCAAAAATATATGGAAAATATTAAAGTACGTAAAAACATATTCTGACATTAATTCTACAATAAACAAACATTAAAAATGTATGGTATCAAAGTATTACAATATAAATACAGTATTACTTAACTCTTCTCGAAAGTACACGAAAAATTACAAGGAGTGACGAAAAAAACGTCGACAGCGCGTGCTATCTCTGTCGTCGCGCGGACCGTAATGGCGTTGCGCGGGGAAGGGTGTAAGCATGTCCCGCTTCGATGTATACGCACTGGATCGCAGAACTAGTGGATAGTTTTTGAATTAAGCTGACGCGCGGAATTGTCAACCGCGCGGTATTATCCAACTCTCCCCTAATTGACAGGCTTATGTTGATATATCGAGGGAGGCACTGCTTATATGCCTATATGCAATGCACGCCACTGGTTCCAGCAGGTCGCGAAATATTACGTGCAAGACTAGTTGCAATGGTCGCGACATTGTGAGTTCTTGACAGACTATTGTAATTTTTGTAAATTAGTATACTTGACCTCCTGGCAGTTTAAACATAGGGTTTGATCGAAGAGCCTGAAATTAACGGTCTTGACGAAATTGCCAATCATGGTAAAAAATGAAAAGAATGGTTTCAAAAATTCGCTGAAGAGTATGATGGTATTTACTCAACTTTTTATTACATTGGGAATGTTGATAGAAAATTTAAAGTAGCAAACATACAGGGTGTAATTGAATTTATGGGCATCCTTTTAAGGGGTCATTGTAATCATCATTATGAACAACTTTTACTATGGGAGGAAACCTGAAATGGCGAAAAAAAATCAGTTCTTCCCTACATTTTGACTAGTTATGTGAACATAAGTACAAGGAACAGCAGATTTTTTTTCGCGATTTTAGATTTAGTCCCATAGTAAAAGTTGTTCATAATGATGAGTACAATGACCCGTTAAAAGGATGCCCATGAATTTAATTTCACCCTGTATATTTTTCTCTTATCATTCTATTACCTACATAAATGTATGAATTTGTTGATATTTAGGTCGATAAGAGTAGGGGAAATGTGGAAATTAAAAATCTGATGTCCACTGTCCGCAAAAACTAGAAAGCCAGTCAAGGAATATTTTATTAGGTACGTACCAACATTCCATACGCCGAGGTCATAGTTTTCTTCACCGGAATGCTTAGGAAGGGGACTGTAAAATCCAAGTCTATCTGGAATAACGAACAAAACCTTGAATTTTGTTAAAATAAAGCTGAATTAGTTAAAGCTACTTACGACTGTAGGTACATTATTTTCAATTAGTATTTACTAGCTGCGCCCCGCCGTTTCACCCGCATAAGTGTCGATCCCGTGGGAATATCAGGATAAAAAGTAGCCTATATGTTAATCCAGAGCGTCAGCTACCTCCATACAAAATTTTGTCAAAATTGGTCCAGCCGTTTGATCATGAAGAAGTAACAAACATATAAACACACATACACACACTCACAAACTTTCGCCTATAATATTAGTGTGATTCTTATTTTTAGAAAAATATAGGTACAACGTAAACTTTTGCATTTCATATTTTCTTAGAAGTATATTTCTAAATTGTTCTCTGTACGGTCTCATCGCCGTACATTTTCTGCTTACTCTGTAACCTACTTTAGACCAATGATGCGCGTCATAATTTAGCATAATAAAATGACATGACTAACGAATTAAAATATAGTGAACTTATAACTGGGTGCTATCAACAACTGAGAGAAATAATCGCCTTCCACTCTAGTATTGTTACTTACGTGCATCTCAGTGGAACGTGTTTCTCTAAACTAACTGAACTTACCAACCTTCACGACAAATCGGTGTACGGAGTTAACTACTACAACCAGTACATTCTACCAACCACCACCACCACCAGACCAACATTTTTAGATGAAGGACATACAACATTTTTAACAGAGAATGTACTGGTTAAAAATGTTGGTCTGGTGGTGGTGGTGGTTGGTAGAATGTACTGGTTGTAGTAGTTAACTCCGTACACTGATTTGTCGTGAAGGTTGGTAAGTTCAGTTAGTTTAGAGAAACACTACATTTGCAGTCTGTCTGATGTAAATGAAGCTAATTTATAATCTTTAAGGTGAATGGGCAGTTGTAGCCCGCAAAATTCATTTTTTCTTACGTTTTTTGCAATTTTCAGGTCAATGTCAGGTTGTGTCTTGATCAAAATATGATTCGCGACTATAACCGGTATGTATTTACAGAATTATAATAATTAGAATCACTAATACATCTTTCTAAGTTAGATTTCTACCGTTAAGAACAAATCTCGTATGGCAAAGTGTTTATGGTAGAAATCTAACTTAAAGAGATATACCTATTAATGATTCTAATGACTATGATTCTATAAATACATGTCTATTATAGTCGCGAATCATATTTGGATCAAGATACAACCTGACACTGATCTGCAAATTGCAAAAAACTTAAGAAAATTTAAATTTCGCGGTCTACCATGTCACATTCACCTTAACTTAAAAAAAGAAATAACAAAAAATCGACTCACCTTTATATCCTCATCAAGAGTATTAAAAGTAAACAGCTTTCCTTGCCTCCCTCCCTCTCTCCTCTTCCGCACATGTTCACTTTTCACCAAAATCATCACGAAACACAAAATCATGAACACCTTTAACATTTTGAATATTTGAATCACATTTTTAATTGGGCCAATAAGCGGTGTTGTTCGCGCCAAACCCCAACACGTTTTACCACCATTTTTATGGTGTTTTCATTTAAAATGGTGAAAGAAATCAATGGGCGTGACAAAGAAGAGTTTCCGCGTATTGTTAAGCACAATAAAATGTCGGGTTACAAGTTAGTCTTTGCGAAATTATTGTGCGTGTGCATGGAGAAAGATTAGACAGGGCCGTTCTTATTTTCTCCACACAAGTAGTTCTACCAAGTAGTAGGTAAGTACCTATTTGCGTAACCCAGGATGTTACTGAAACAATTTTTGAAGTGAAACTTCTTTACGCACGCTTGACTTGGGGAGTAAGCTGGGGAACGCGTGACGTAAGCGTTAGGAAAAGTGTGATCGGGCGAGGCGAACGGGAGTTGAGTGGGGGATATAAGCAAGAGAAAGCAGTGCGCGCGCACATTTTCATTCTCTTTTCCTTTCATAGCCAAATACGTTTGAAGTTTCACTTCAGTCGTGTGGTCATAAGCACACTCGGTTTTTTTTTCCAAGAAAGCAAGGAAAAGGTGGCATTTTTTAGGTCCATCGTAATAATATAGGGATAGGGAGGGATGGTATGCATGTCGTAGGTGTACAGACGCCAGCACATCAAGCTACTACAAACTGTCAAATTTCTTTCATAGATTTTCAACTTTATAACTAAGTATAGTATAAGGTTCAAAGTTGGTTGGTAAAATTTGACAGTTTCGGGTAGCTTGGTGTGCTGGTCTGTAAGTATGCTATCCTGTTTTTGGGTCTTTTAAAAGGCCCGTCGCAGTATCTTGGTTAAGTGATAGGTTTGGGTTGTAGCTTAGCAGCGTCAAGTAACGTAGCAGCTTTCAATTGGACAGGGCACGTTGCTCGCAGAACAGATGGCCGATGGTTCTGGAGTGGCGACGTTTTATCGCCTGATTTTTAAAGATTGGGCATACTTTCGCGGTTTTCATTATCGTAGGAATTTTCCCAGTCGAGACACATAAATTGCACAAAAAGGTAGGTAATAGGTACCTAGGTAAAGTCTTAAACGTTTTTAGTCATGGCCCATGGCTCTTTTAGTTTTTTAGTACGACTCTTCAGCTAAGCTCAAGCACGTAACGAACTACAGGTAGAAGCAATTTACGTAAACCTAAAGAGTACATAAGCAGTCCTCATTCCTGTGGAAGTTTTAAACCCTAATTTCTATAAAGAATATACCATCACGATCACATATCTTCTTATTTATAAAAACCAATAATTAGCCATTCGTTAGTCTCGCAAAAATTTGAAAATGTCTCGACCGATTGTGATTAATCTGTCAAGCTCCGCTAATGAGACACAATTGATTTTCTATTGTTTCGTCGCCGATCGGCGACGCGCGCCGCTTGACCGGTTAAACTTTGGTATGTTGTTGTGTGCACGCTGAAAAAGGTTGCTAAAAAAAAAAGCATTAGCTTGTATCAGATAATTTATCGGTCGAGCCTTTTAAAACGACATTGATGACGAATACCACAAGTTTTCCAATAACTATGATGTCCTTTCTAAACGTTGTCGAGTCTATTGTCAGACAATTCGTACCATTTTCACGGCTATGATTTACATGACTTCTTGTCTTAGATTAATCTGCACTAACATTAAACACATTATGTATCGTTATAATGCAAAAGGTAGTTATTAGGGCGACACTTTCACGGATTTCACTGCATAATAAATTATAATTATGCCACTACATAATATTATAAAACAACTAGCTGCGCCCCGTGGTTTCACCCGCGTAAATGTCGATTTCGTGGGAATATCGGGACGAAAAGTAGCCTATATATTAATCCAGGGTGTCAGCTACCTCCATACAAAATTTTATCAAAATTGGTCCAGCCGTTTGAGCGTGAAGAGTAACAAACATAATAACACACACACTCACAAACTTTCGCCTTTATAATATTAGTGTGATAGTGTGATTAGTGTGAAGTCCTGCCGTGTCTGTCTGAACGTGATAAACTCAAAAACTAACGAACGGATTTTGAAACGGTTTTGACGAATAGTGATTCATGATGAAGGTTTAGTTGTATATTTCATTAAGGTTTTGTGTAAATTGCCTGAAATATGACAAGATGTCGGAAATA
The DNA here is from genome assembly GCA_947508005.1 of Amphipoea lucens. NCBI lineage: Eukaryota > Metazoa > Arthropoda > Insecta > Lepidoptera > Noctuidae > Amphipoea > Amphipoea lucens. The sequence goes on along the minus strand of OX382373.1, from coordinate 5,153,850 downwards.
ATCATGGCGACTGGGAGTTTTATTGGCGTGGGCCACGAGAATAGAGTTATATGAAAACAATGTATTACGCAATTAATACGTGGGTGATGGCTGCGTCAGCGAATGGTATTCGAGTTGCTGAATATTAGGCCAAACAAATTAAAAAAAAAAACGATATTTATTTTTTTCGTGCTGTTTGAGACGGCTTTAGAACGGCTGGACCGATTTTTATGATCTTTGATTTGTTTCCGCCCCGAATAACAATGGAAAAAATATCACGAAAAATATATTTTTCGTGATATTGTGTGAGTATTCATTTTATCTTAATAAAAAACTGAATTTAATTCGGCTAATTTAATAAGTTTACACAACATTTATTTATTTATTCTGAGGCGGTCGGGTCAGCTAGTGTATACCTAATAGATACTACTAGTAATAAATAGGGGTCTAGTGAGGCGCAAAATAAAAACTGGCATCTCGATCATCCCCCACCGGCTGTCAATTTTAAGCCTGCTGTTGAGCTCCCAGCACGCCACCATAGCCAACCTAGAAATCTATAAAAAGTTGGTAAACCAATTTGAACTGTATTTCGGCTTTTGCGCCAAAAGAATGCGTTCCTGACACTTTGTTCAGTTGTACAGACGCCAGCACATCAAGCTACTACAATCTGTTAAAGGGGTTTGAAGATTTTTGTATGGAGGGTGGCCCTAAGGTCGGCCGCCATTTTGATTTTTTTTCAGAATCGCGGTGCACAACAAAAGTTATATATTTAGATAGAGGACACTTATACAAACAAAAAATGGTATGTAACATAATATCCTAAAGCGTCAGGTTTCGGAGTTATTCACCGAAATATAAGTCGAAAACAACAAGGATTTTTTTGTTTTTTTCCCCTACAGGTAACCATATTGAACTAATGAGGTAATAGAAACGTTATAAAACCTTTATGGAGAAGAAACAAATGAAGAATAGATATTTTTTTAATAAATAATTAAACACGGCAATTTATTGATCCTTTTTTTAATCCCAGAGACTAATCTGAAATTTTAGTCTTTTATGTTTTCGTTTTTTTAGTATAGAAGTTTGACATTACACTTGTCAGATTAGTCTCTGGGATTAAAAAACGAACTATAAATTGCCGTGTTTAATTATTTATTTAAAAAATGTCTATTCTTCATTTGTTTCTTCTCTATAAAGGTTTCATAACGTTTCTATTACCTCAATAGTTCAATATGCTTACCTGGAAGGAAAAAAAACAAAAAAATCTTAGTAGTTTTCGACTTATATTTCGGTGAATAACTCCGAAACCTGACGCTTTAGGATATTATGTTAATTACATTTTTGTTTGTATAAGTGTTCTCTATCTAAATATATAACTTTTGTTGTGCACCGCAATTCTGAAAAAAAATCAAAATGGCGGCTGATTTTAGGGCCAAAACCTTCAAACCCCTTTCTTTAATAGATTTTCAACTTTAACGCTGAAAAATAAGGTTCAAAATTGATTGGGAAAATTTGACAGTTTCGGGTAGCTTGATGTGCTGGCGTCTGTACCTATTCGTAAAACATGCGTAAACACAAATTCGTTTGTAGAGTCCGTCTCTCAAGAGAAGTTCCGCGGCAATAAATGGAACTGATTATTTTTATATAGTTAGCAACATTTCTACAATACCCTTCCATCTAAGACACCTTCTCTTTATTTAAGATTAAAGATATTTATAATTCCGTCGAATGCCTGTAGCGTCGCGTCTGCAAGAAAGACTATAGAGGTGTGAGGAACAGGGTGTAAAGTTCACTCAACCTCCATAGAAAAGGGAGGATCCTCCGACCAGATGAGTGTTGTGTCTGGCGGGCAACTGCCCAATGAGGCCGTTGTATCTAAGCTAGTTGCGCGGTAAACTCTGCTTGCGAGATGCAGGATTTGCGTGACGTCAGTATGACGCGTTTTTCGCATGTGGCGTTGTAGATACCGCTACAAGACTTCTTAAGTGAGACGGATTTATTTGTATCGAGCTAGGACAGGTGTGAGGAACGCATTCTCTTGGCAGCCGGAGTATAACTAACTTACAGATAATTACTGCACCAATGTGTACCAGTAAAGGTGCGTCCAGACATTACGAGGCGAGTGCTTCGAATGGTATTGGTAAGCCACGCATATAACGGCTGCCTAAGGCTGAGGCATCTAACATATAAAAAAAAATCATTTGCGGCGCGGCGCATGCCTCGTTCTGTCTGGATACACCTTTAGTTTTTTTTTTAACTTAGTCAGATGGGATGGGGTACAGACACATGTAAATGAAAGACTCCATAAACAGTTCAGAAAACATATTTATTTCGAAATATTAAAACACTTTACAGTAAAATAAGCATAAGGATAAATACATGATTACCTTAAAATTAACACCAAGTGAACGCGTACACTATTTCCTTCTATGTTTACTAGGGGCCGCTCGACGATAGAATGCCCGAAATCCCGACATAATTCTCCTCATGGCTTCAAAAGCCCGCCACAACGCGTGCCTCGCTCCGATTGGTTAGCTATGCACCAATCGAATCCACGGACCAATAAGAGCGATTCGGCGTTGCCAGTTAATAAAAATTGAAGTCTGACAAGTTTCGAAGTGAAATGTTGCCAGATAATAAATAAAAAGGTGTAATATAAAATACAGATGCTAACAGCTCGGCCATCCTGCGAAAAGCGAGTCCCTTCGCGACACAAAAAAAACAACATTTACGTGTAAAATTCTATTACAAGTTAAAGTAAAGCCTGACGGGGGTAGATTCCATACATAATGTACGACAAACTCTAGTACATGACTGTGTTACATAATTAATCTTAGAATCTACTTAAAGTTTGTCATAATAACATTGCCATCTTATAATAATAATTAGTACTAATATTATAATCTTAATATGTAACTCGTATAAGATCCATCAGATTTGATTGAATGATCTAAAAACAATTTTAATTTGATAACCTAGTTGACAGCTTTATATTTAACCACCGGGCATTCATCTTAAATCAAGCTATGACATTAACAGTTTTTCCATGGTAAGCTTATTGTAGCTAAGTTACGCTTATTATTATATAAATATTACATAATATTAACATGATATTAATTCTAATAATATTATCTTAAATATTACATCAGTGCGTTGTACGTACTTTACTTTATTAAATATTGGATTATTTATTATATTTCATAAATCAATCTATTCCAATCTAGATGTACTCTCGTTAGTATATTGTACTAATTGGTAGGGTCATTACAGTCCTGATTAGCATTGTCTTCAGACTCGGACTCAGTAGAGTCATAATTCCTATCGAAAGCGAGCCACGGCTTAATTCTATCTATCGCTATTACATTTTCATATCGACGTTGGCCATGGTTGCGGGTTAACGGCGTATCTTCTATTAAAAACCTATCATTAGGCAGTACTTTCAAAATTCGGTATGGACCCTGAAATTTTGCCGCTAGTTTTTTCGATTTGCCATCGCTTGGCACCTCTCGCTTAATGCTAACTAAATCGCCCGAGTTATATTTATAAGCACGCTTATGTCTAGCATCATATCGGATTTTGTCTTTAACCTGTTGTTCGGCAATGCGTGTACCTGCTTTGGATCGTACCTGGCCCAAATCATCTGTGGAAAATTCTCTAACATCGTCTATAATATCGCTTAGGGCATTTTCGGAGCTACTACGTATGTTAAATCCAAGAAGTAGTTCCGAAGGGCTTTTGCCAGTCGTCTTGTGGACAGTAGTGTTCAAACCGATCTGTATATCCAGAATGTACTCATCCCAGTTCTTATCGTCTTTATTGTCAGTTTTAGAGGTGAGTGCACTTAAGATTGTCCGATTGTAACGTTCGCATTGTCCGTTTGCTCGAGGTGTAGCCACAGCATTAAGTATGTGCTTGATACCCATGGATTGGACAAATGTGCGAAAGCTGTTGCTGGTAAAAGAAGTTCCTCTATCGGTTATCAGTCTAGACGGTGCCCCAAAGTAACTAATATGCTCTTTAAAGGCTTTTATTGAGGTAGAACTTTTAGTGTTTCTAACTGGTTTTATATTTATGTATTTCGTAAACCCATCCACAATTACCAATAGATAGCAGTTGCCCTTTTTGCTCTTCACAAATGGTCCTACATGGTCGGCGTGAATTGTATGAAATGGAGTTTCAACTTTAGGGATCGGATGTAGTTCGCCCTGAACTTTCCCTGTATGGTCCTTACTCCGCGCACACTCTAAACAAGACTTGATATATTTTTTTATAAAACGGCGCATTTTGGGGAACCAATAGATTTGCTGAATTCGCGCAAAAGTCTTGTCAAAGCCGAAGTGGCCCAGGTCGTCGTGATTTATTTTGGCTATCTGCCACCTTACCCCCTTCGGTACCACCCACCTTAAATCATTTTCTTCCTTGCCTACAATTCGATAAACTTTACCGTTTTTCAATTTATAGTTTTTTATAATGTCTAGCACCTGGTCCGATTTAGGATCACTTAAAATCTCTCTAATACGTGCTATTTCGTCATCATTACTCTGTACCGTAGCTATCCAATCATCCGTGTCTACTGTTAGTACGTCTAATACATGCGAATCGTCCTTAGCTTCCCCTACCGGATTCCTACTTAGTGCGTCCGCATGGGACATACGACACCCAGGGCGATATTCGATCTCACAGTTAAATTCCTGAAATTGAACCCACCAACGCGCTATGCGAGGTATAAGGTCTCTTTTTGATAGAGTCGTTCGCAGCGCGTTACAATCTGTCAGTATTTTGAATGGAACACCTATCAGATAGACACGGAATCTGTTGAGGGAGGATACAACTGCCAGTGTCTCCAACTCAAATGAGTGGAGCTTTTGTTCATCGAGAGTAGTCTTCCTGCTAAAATACGAGACTGGCCTCAAATGACCAGCATCATCTCTCTGCAATAAAATTCCTCCTACCCCGTGTTTACTAGCGTCCGTATGTACCTCGGTTTCGCGTGTTGGGTCATAAAGAGCGAGCAAGGGCCTCTGTACTAGTGTTGACTTAATTATTTCAAACGCGTTCACTTGTACAGGCCCCCACTTCCAGGTGGCATTCTTGCGAAGAAGGTCTGTTAGAGGCTTTGCGATTGTAGCAAATCCTTTAACAAACCTTCTAAAGAAGCTTGCTAAGCCGATGAATTGCTGTAGTTCACGTTGGCTTTTGGGTGTACGAAACTTCGAAACGGCTTCGGTTTTCCTTTCGCCGGGTTTAATACCGTCAGCATTAATTTGGAAACCCAGAAATTCGATGCTATCCATGAAAAAGTTGCATTTGGATAGTTTGAGCGTAAGACCACCCCGTTTTAAAAGGCAAAGTACTTCTTCAAGCCTACAGAGACCTTCGTCAAAAGACCGTGCTGGGATCAAAATATCGTCCATATAGATGAGAGCATACTTTATTTTCGCTTCAGAGAGTATCTTATTGATCGTTCTTTGGAAAACAGATGGTGCATTTACCAATCCAAAAGGCATTCGTGTATACTGAAACTGGCCATCGGGCGTCACAAATGCGGTTTTGTCTTGCGAATCCTTTTCGATAGGAATTTGGTAATAGCCGGACGCTAGATCTAATGATGTGAACAGTTTATTACCTGCAAGCCTATCGAGCTGGTCGTCTATTAGAGGTAAGGGATAGTGATCCTTTTTTGTGCGTTTATTTAAAGCTCTATAGTCTACACACAAGCGTTTCTCTCCGGTTTTTTTCTTGACCAGCACGATTGGACTCGCATATGGCGAAGTGGATTCTGTTACAATGCCTGCATCCGTCATCTCCTGAACCATATCTCTTACTAGCGCTCTTTCACCGTAGGACATGCGATACGGCCTGTATACCACTGGCTCTGCATCGTTAAGCTCTATGACCATCTCTGTTTCATTTGTGAAACCAAGATCTTTAAGACCAGAGGAAAAACACTCTTTGAATTTCGATAATAACTTTTGGATCTCGAGTTTCTGCTCTGGGGTGATAGTGTTACCGCACTGTACAGACTCATCCAGGGATTTATCATCGAAGTTTACCGAGTATACATTTTGTTCGTTCATGATGGGGATAGCACGCGTCAGTAAAGATCCCTGTTTTAGACGGACCGAACTATCGGAGACGTTTTGTAGTAGCAAATTACCAAAACCACCGCGTAATTCATACTCGCCCGGTAGTAAATAGTGTTCTTTACCTGTGGTGCCCCTAACGGAGCCGTTCACATACACGAAGCCAGTAAGACTAGTTCGTGACTTCACAGGTATCATAGTTAATTGTTTTGGAGCAATTACTACATCACCGTGAGTCATGAGGAATAACTTCTGATGGGAATCCTGTTCGAACACTACTTCGTTAGGGGTCTTTATGATAGTGATACCAGGTTTTTCCGTAAACGTATGACCCAAGAGGGCTGGGTGTTTCAAAGCGGCGTCTTCGACAATGAGAATCTCTATATTCTCTTTTATCCCTTGGACAGTTACATCGGCATTACATTTTCCCAGTGGTTTTATGTGAAAGCCACCTATACCTCGCAAGACTGGTAATCTGACCAAGCTTGTATTCAGCTTCAAACGCTTTGCTTCGGATTCCCTAACCAAGGTGCACTGGCTCCCTAAGTCTACTTGACATTTGATCGGCTGACCATTTACAAGTATTTCGAGGACATACTTCTGATTAGTATCATCTGAATAGTCTACTAGAGCAACCTGCTTTTCATTCTTAACTTCACTACTAGGACGTTCAGTATTTTGGATAGCGGGTCGTTTAGATCTACAATACAAATCTAAATGACCTTCGCGGTTACACAGAGTGCATTTCGTTAGGGGTTTATTGCATTTAAAACTCTTGTGTCCTTCTTCGTTACAATTGTGACATTTAATGACAAAAGTGGACCTCTTATTCACGTCAGATTTGTTCCGACTGTTATTTAGCAAAGAGTTCCTTTTATCTTGCCCGGACCTGTCCGCTGTTTCCTTACTTGTGCCTGGCTTAACAGTTTTAAAATATCTAAGAACATCTTCAGATCCACGAAACCTAGCCGCTTGCGCTCCTATCCGTACCGCCCTATCGTCTACGCCGTGTAATAAGCAATCGACTGCTTTTCGACCTACGATACCACATCGGTTCAGGAGATTTATCTTTGCGTAGTAATATTGTTCAAGGGGTTCGCCGTAACGCACACGCTTGGCCAACATCTGGGTTAGTAGTTCCGCATAGTCGTACCTACAGGGAAAAGACTCAATAAGCTTCCTTTTCCATTCTGTCCACGAGTAAAGCATCGTACTCAGGCCTTTATACCATGTCTGACCAAGTCCAACGAGTTTCGGTAGAGCAAAATGAATTGTCTCGCGTTCATCCCAATTATAGATCTCCGCGGCTTCCTCGACTTTAGTTAACCATGTTATTATGGTTTGTTCGGTAGACGAAGGATCGAATTCCGGAATCACGTTTGTCAAAGAAAGCTTAGAGGTCGATTGTCCCTTTACATTATTGAGGACCTTCAGGAATTTATTTAAGATGCTATGAGTAGCATCAGGCATCTCAACATCCGTCAATTCATGTTTTGTACGGCGTGAGGGAGGACGAGTTCGTCCTCGCTTCAATAAGCGTCTAGTAGGAGTGTCATAGCTATCACTGCTACTGCTGCGATGACGACGTCGTCCTACCCTCGTGACCCGAATTTCATCATCAGATGAGTTGTCACGAAACCGTTTCCTACTACGATAATAATCACTAGAGTTATCATGAAGTCGAGTTCTATCACGACCTTTATCGACAGAATCGTCGCGATATCGGTCCCTTCTACGACAGTTATAAAGTCGATCCCTGTTACGACCGCGTTCGCTACTGTCTCTTCTCGATCGCCGGTTATTAATGTTTTTATTATAGTTTGGCTTTAAAAGAGAGTGCTTGCGGCTTTGCCTGTCTCCAACCAGGCTCCCTTCCGCTCCCTCACTCTCATTATCAGAATCATTTATTAAGCGTTTGCGGACTTGTCTGATATCCAGACTCCCTTCCGCTCCCTCGCTTTTACGAACTTGGCGTTGCTGCGGAGTCCGCCGTGGGCCCTCATTATGGTCCACACTTATTGGCTCATCCTCGTTATTGCAGCGACGTCCATCATCACTGCCCGCAGGCGATGAATCCATCGTCTGTAATTATGATTGAGTTTAACTAAGTGTTCATTAATGTATTTAATTTTAGTTTAATGCTATTTTTATGGTGGTAAGTAGGTTTCCACTTCATGATCAAAGTAAAATATTCATCGCGTCAGCAAGCATCGCATTTCCAGAGTGTAGCCCTGGCAATATGGGATATGTACGCACCGGGACTTACAGCTTAGTATAGCCGTTATTCCAATTTCATTTAATTTTATTTATTGTAATTTTTAATCGTTAATTTTTATTTTTTAATTTTTATTTTTATTTAATTTTATGTATTTTAATTTAATTTTATTGTAAATCGGACTGTATGAAATTATGGATCAATTAGTTACCGAAATAAACGAATTTTAATTTAATTTAATTAATTTAAAATGCGTAGAATGTGGTTATGTTTGTGGCAATTGAGCCTGGTACCTAAGACCCTACTGACCATAAAACCTGACCCTGTTGTCAAGACCTAGCACCCTAGTTATCCTAACGCCCTAACCTACCATACCAAACGTAAGTTACGTTAGTTTCGCGTGAGGGAAGTCTGTTACAAGGAGACCTACGGTAACAGACGGAATTGGGGTAGGAATGGGGTACGTGTACGTCGTGCAATGTACACAGGAAATGGTTTTCTCACTGCCGATCCCACAGACTCATAGGACCGATGACGGCTTAAGGTGTCTTGGCCACAGTGAGAGGAGTTAACTTAATTATATATACATACATTTATACATTATATACATTTTACGGTCACTACACATTGATACCTTTTTCAAGTATGTGCGTTGTGTGTGTATCGAGCCGATGATATGAAGATTGAGTAGGTCAAAAACCGTTTTACGAGATTTATTAGGTGGTAAGTATGCATCTCATATCCAGAGTGTCGCCCTGGCAAAATGGGGTGCATGCTTAAAACAGTCCGTTACATCTCCGTAGGAGTGCCTCGGCAAGATGCAACAAACCTCCACATGGCGATTTTAAACATAACCTAACAATTAAAACGTATGCATCCCATTCCCAGAGCGTCGCCCTGGCAAAATGGGGTGCACGATTTTAACAGGATATTTATCAATTTTGTAATTAAAACAGCACAACTGGTTCCTGAATTAGGTATCTTAAACATGAATGTCAATAACTGAAGTCTTTAGAATTATCAATAGAATAACACGGTACTTACGTGACTGTCGAAATTTATCACATTAAAACACTTTATGGAGCTTTTCCTTTACAATGTATGTTAAGGGTGTGAGCAAAAGGAAAAAAAAAGAAGAACTAATAAGTGCGGGCGGGATTAGCGGATGGGTTTAAACTCTCGTATTTCACGAGTTAAAATCCGCTGATCCCACTTCTGAAATGTAAATGAAAGACTCCATAAACAGTTCAGAAAACATATTTATTTCGAAATATTAAAACACTTTACAGTAAAATAAGCATAAGGATAAATACATGATTACCTTAAAATTAACACCAAGTGAACGCGTACACTATTTCCTTCTATGTTTACTAGGGGCCGCTCGACGATAGAATGCCCGAAATCCCGACATAATTCTCCTCATGGCTTCAAAAGCCCGCCACAACGCGTGCCTCGCTCCGATTGGTTAGCTATGCACCAATCGAATCCACGGACCAATAAGAGCGATTCGGCGTTGCCAGTTAATAAAAATTGAAGTCTGACAAGTTTCGAAGTGAAATGTTGCCAGATAATAAATAAAAAGGTGTAATATAAAATACAGATGCTAACACACATGATTAGACAAACGGAACAGATACAAAGCTTCAAACAACCGCGCAAATCGATTGCACTACTACAAGCACGCGGGGCATGTGTGCGTGACCACTGGCCGCTTGTCACGTACGCGGCGAGACTGGAAAAAACCGGTATACGCTGGCACAGCTAGTTGACAATCTCAGGGTCAGTGCGACGCACGTTGTTTGTTTTGTTAGTTGCAAGTTTGAATATTTTTATGTAAAAACGTGGTATATTATTGTTAATAATGGTTGCTTATTGTACTGTGTGTATGAATAATACTAGAGGAGTACAATCGGTAAGTAAATATTTGATTACTTCTTTTTCAAGTAGGTACCTTTTTGATAAGAAGACGGTTGTACACGGTGTGTTTTTACCTTTTTATTATTATTACAAGTTTTTACTATATATTTGTAGGTACGTGGATGGGTTGGTGTGTAGTAGGTATGTGTGTTAAGTTTAAATATTGCAAGTAAGATTTGAACCACTTCCCGATGTCTGATTGAGCTGAAATTTTGTACACCTGCGTAACTTCGGTGATAATGCAATAATAAGATATAACCTGACGCTGCACCCAGGATTATCTCCTCACTATCCCACTCTTCAACGGTTAGTAGCACGATCACGAAATTTTGTATGATAGATGAATTTTGATAATTCGACACGATATTTATCATGAACTGCTGCTGCAGCCAGCATTGTCTTCTTACGAGGGAACTCTTTAACGGTTAGTAGCATGGACTTGAAAGTGAAACTTTTTATTTAAATTTAATTTTGCTTGCTAAACATGATCTTCACCATAGACTGCTGCTGCAGACAGGTCTTCTCACGAGGGAACTCCTCAACGGCCATAATAGCATGATCATGAAAGTTTGAATACGAGTTTAAAAAGCATTTTTAATCGAAAATTATTATTAATACCTACATCGTACTTATTTCTCGCTACTAGTAGGTCTTGAAATTAAATAAATATTTAAAAAATAGGTATATAATCTTTAAAATATAGGTCTACCTATGTCTTTTGTATAATAGTGTTTGGTTCGCATTTCCAATTTTATTTTTGTTTCAGCTCAAAGCATTTACCACACCATTAAAAGAAACAATAAATAATTAAAAAACAAAAATTATAAAAAGAAAATTATTAGAGTAAGTAATTTGTAAATCATACTGAATAATAAAACTATTTAACAAATGTTTTGTTTAATTTGTCTTAACATATTGTGACAACCCTACCAAAATAGGTAACAATTTTGCACGTTCTTAAGAAGCTTTGCCTCTGTTCCGTTTGTCTACTCATGTGGTACAGATGCCAGCACATCAAGCTACTACAATCTGTCAAATTTATTTAATAGATTTTCAACTTTATCGCTAAAGTATAAGGTTCAAAGTTGATTGGGAAAATTTGACAGTTTCGGGTAGCTTGATGTGCTGGCGTCTGTACTTGATAGACCAAAGAGCGAATACAGTCGTATCACAACCGATACCTCACCTGACTCACCTCCGGTAAAGTATTGTTCTGTGTGCAATTCCACCTGTACACTATGAAGAACCAGTGCGAAGTCATTTCAATAAAAATGCCGTCGATGTGGTTGAGTTCTGTTCTACGAGGGAATAGGAGTCGACAGTTTTCGTAACAGAGCCTTCGTAACGTAAAGAGGAAACTGACTGTGAATGTGAGTACAGACGCCACCACATCAAGCTACTACAATCTGTCAAATTTGTTTAATAGATTTTCAACTTTATCGCTAAAACATAAGGTTCAAAGTTGATTGGGAAAATTTGAGTTTCGGGTAGCTTGATGTGCTGGCGTCTGTACCATGCAGGGTAGATTGAAATTATAACTTTCTGGCGGTTTTGAGTATTCTATACATGGCCTACGCAAGTGGTGTGTGTCGTGCAGATCTGGTAGCGTTGTGTGACGGGTCGTTGAGCACCCTAAAATAGGGTTGAGCTACACGATAACGTCTGTTGGGACAGGACAACTTAAAGCTGCAATGGCACTTTCTTCAAAAGGCCCTCCCAGACATGACCCTGCCATTTAGACACACATAAAATCTTAATGTAAGTAATGTTTGGAATTTAAAAGAGACATAAGTTTGTTTCGGCATTTCTTCTCAGTCGGATCAGTCCGCTAGGAAATTCTGGTGCCATCTAGTTTTAAAATATTGGCGCCGATTCCCTTGTTCACAAATTAAACTAAATTTAATTTCAGTGCATCTTTTTCTTTCTATTTCATTAAGAAAAGGACAGAAGATAAATATTAGTTTAGACCTGTCAAATTAGTCCGTGCCTGACGTAAATTGACGTATTTTTAATAGCCAATTTTTTAATCACGTCTAAATTGTCTATGGAGTATCTTAATTTGACAGGACTAAACTAATATTTATCTCCTGTCCTTTTCTGAAACAGAAAGAAAAAGATGCACTGAACTTAAATTTAGTTTAGTTTGTGAACAAGAGAATCGGCGCCGTTGACCAACAAAATTTAATCTCAACAAGTGTTTCATTTTTGTTTTTAACGAGACAAAAAAAAAGAATAGGTAGATTAGAGTTAATGAAAAACGGAAAGTTTTCAGCCCGTCTTGATTGAATAATACATGGCGAGGCATTCATCCGCTCTTAAACTATTTTAGTAATCTTCTGGTGCCGGTCAATTTTGATTATAACATCCTTATTTAGGGTTACCTGTTCAACTGCTGGACTTAGGCCCCTAATGACGGCGTAATCATAGAAATGATATCTATGGGCGTAATAGTCGGCAACGTCCAGGGACATTATTTACCCTTCGGCCCTTTGAACGGTGGAAACTGCCCCATAGAAAAAACGTGTCCAAGACTCCAACCTTCCATAGTGGCCCATACAACACCTACGACCGTGCGTAAATACGGCGAATTATTCCTCGTAGATACGGTAAGTATAATAAACTGCGCCGTAGATACTAATATTTCTAGAGCATACTAATTATCCTGCTTGGAACACGAAGTTTCTAAGCTTGAGATTCCTATGGCATCAAGACGAAAGTAGTACCTAAGTATATTATAATAATTTTACCCAAAAAGGTGTTACCTACGGGAACACAGCGTTCTGTTGAGTTAGTGTTAATTAATTGAAAAAAAACGTGGCATTGAGTTACAGTGTTACTTGTCGGGATATTTTCTCCCAATGGGTAACAGTGTAACACAGCATGGTGTAACTGAACGGGAACAAACGGAAGAAACGTGTCTGTCAACAAGCTTCCATAGTGATCCAACACTGACGACCGTGCCCTACGTACGGTGAATAAACCGTAGGTTTTGGGACCCGCTGGAGGAACAGCTGGTCGAGGCCTGTCGGGGGAGCGGTGAATGCTTATTATACTAATCCCGCATAGGTAGAGGTGGAACACTGCGGTGGTTTTAGCCGGTAATAGTCCGGCCTGCCCCTCTGTCACCCCCACGATGGAGGAAGTCCATGAGGATGTGTACAAAGGGCCACCTTCTTTTTAGCTTTACTAAAAGAAGAAGAAGAGAAGGTATAATGTTATTAGGAACATTAACTACCCAAGGAACGAATATGATTTTGATCCATTCACAATTATTGTGAATTCGGCCAGAAGGTGCTTAAGCCTCAAATTTTTCAAGTAGTGGTAGGTTATTTGTTTTTGTTATTTTATTATTTATATTACTTCTTACTTTAATTTAGGCGGTGTGTTTTTTGTTTTGTGCTCACACCATTAATAATTATTATAAGTCTATGTTAGGATTTGTAATTGGCTTTCGGGTGACTATGGTTTCCGTTTTTGTTTGTTTTTATTAGCTGTAAGTCCTCCATGTGCTAAAATAAATAAATAAAACATTACGTCTTTATGGAAAAAAATTGCTTGTGAACTGAGTCTATTTAAACTGCTAGATAAGATAACCAGACCAAATTATCAGAAGGCATGAAATAGGCCGTGGAATTCTGTTTAAAAAAGTTGCAATACTATTCTGGCAATCTGGCCGATCCAGTACCAAATCCAGTTGTCTCAAGCGCAAGTAGGTACATATTACGATACTATTTTGCAACAAAACAGAATGCTATGCCGGCAGCAAGCATTTTGATCTTGAATGCACGTTGTTGTGTCAAACAATGCCTACTCTTTACGCTCTGAATGAAACATAAGTGGAATTATGATTTCTTTTACGTCCTTACTGTACGTATTTTAGCGTATTTTAAATATAAAAAAAAGTTTCGTAATTTTTTTTAAAGACATGAAAGTTTTTGAATAGTAAATTAAGAATCTATACAACGACACTTTGGAACGAGAGAGGTGATGTTATTGGCGGACTGTAGGCGGTAAGTATCTATAATCTGCATTCGCGATATTTATTTGCCAAAAATGTAAAGAAAAATATGAGTTTATGGAAAAATAACTTTAAATCCTACACCATAAAGTTCAGTGATTTCGGATTTAAGTATTCCAATAATCAAATTATTTTTCTGATCCATTTGTTTACATTTTCATCGGATAATTTCAGAGCAGACAATAGAATGGCTACGCTAATGATTGTTTTATGATTATTTGGCATTTTGCACGTATAGGCACATTGGTATAGGTCCAAAGTAGGAGGAAGGAAGAAGCGTCATTATTTCCTACCTACTTAGGAACTAGGAAACATACAGAAATATATAAGTCAGTAGGGAATTAGCTGGCTTCCTACTGCGATAGTATCAGACCAAAAGCGTGACGTTGTCGTAAAAGTATTATGCAATGTAGACCACATGTGACAATGGTGTTTCCCCATGTCATTGTGTCGGGGCACGCTACGGAACGCCCTGTATATAGACGTATGCGGAATTGGAAGATGGCAGTTATTTCCAAGAGCCTGGCAAGATGGGTCCTAACGTGGTTCCTTGTGTGGTGCTTGTAGCGTGCCTGGTGCTAGCAGGAGCAGAGTACAGGGACGATGGGTAAGATCCCTGGACTATTTTGGTCTAGTTTTAGTGTTTGAAGATCAGTACCACACGCTCAATCCCAGGGCGTGAAAATTTCGTATAGGTACATAGTACTGGGCAGATGTGACCGACCTTCTTTGGGTAGTGCCCATTCCATGTCCAGATGACCACCGAGGTGACCACCAGGGTGGTTTTAGTGAGGTCGTACTTGAGCTGTACATACTTACATCATGACCTTGCATCACTTAAATCATTAACAATTTAACGAGACATTCAGGTTTGTCTTGAAATGCAGAAGACGTTTTTATAATCTATCTCAGTTTTGATTTCAGAGGCTTCATGCCAAGTTTCCAGCGGACTGAGGACCAGCTCGCCGAACCTTCTGCCAGGGTCGAAAAGAACAGAGATGAGAGAGACAACCAGGCTGACAGGACACAGAGATTTGGCATTTCTTCTTATGGGAGCACTGGGGTAAGCATAATTACTAGTCAGCTGTGGTTAGGTAGGTACTGAACTGAATGAATGTAACGTATGACATGACGTCATTGAAATTGAGGTATAGACTTGTGGCTGCCGTAGGTAAAGGTATGATTCCGATCTCGGCAGCACGCAGCAGTGCTGCTGCAGCACTGCTGGTCCCCACATATTCTCTATAGGAATGTCGCGCAGCATTGCTGCCGTGCTCGGAATTTAATCTCATATAAACCTATAGAAAATGTATGAGGACCAATAGTGCTGCGACCGCATTGCCGCGGCGCACTGCTGCGTGCTGCCGAGATCGGAATCATACCTTAACGGCATACAATTCGGTCACAAGGTCCCACTGTTCGACCTTGGACCATGGACAGTGGAGTGGTGAAAAGATTAAGGTTTTTGATCGAGCTTTGAACTTCTGATATCTATTAGGTACATACTAGAAACTTCATCATCATCATTTTAATCAACCGAAAGACGTCCAGAGTTGAACATAGGCCCCGTCCTCCAAGCATCACCACAACGATGGGCTACCTATTATTAAATCTTTCTGAGTAGACTGAGTAGCTACCCAGTGTAAACTTTTTGCAACATTTTGGAGATCTCGGGTAGAAAGTCAATTTTTTTGCCACTAAGTGTGCCCGCGAATTATTTCGCGTGCATGTCGGAAAACAAATTAGATTTCATGGGTTTTAGTTTTTTGCGCAGAACCTTAATTCTTTTTCTAAAATAAACTTTTTATAATGCCTAAGTTACTCTTTATAACATCAGGTATCTGCCAGTGAAAGTCTCGTTAAAATCGGTCCAGCCGTTTCGAAGATTAGCGGAACAAACAGACAAAAAAATTAAACATTTTTTTTTGTTATTCCTAAGCACCGTATAATATAAGTACTTTCATATGCATTTAAAAGTTGTTATTTTGACATTACAAACAGACACTTCTATTTTATTTATTTGTAGGTATAAGATTTAACAAGGAGTCGTTACCACTACCGTTACTACACTCTGTCTACTAGGTTATTCGTTTTTTGACAGCTGCCTTAGAACGTAACTAGGTATTCGAGATTACGTAAAAATTAACTTTCAAACTAGTATTGATTTATTTCTATATTTACATAATTTAAAAAGCTAACAATCTTAAAATAATAATATGTAGGTACAAGTATAAAAAAAAAACTATAAAATGTGTAGTAAAATAAATATATAAACTGCCTTATCTTATTGAATTATCTTATTATAATACCGTAGTGACTTCTTACAGACATTATAATACCGTACGTGTATCAATTTTGACAAAACAAATATAAGTACCTACCTAATTTTGTTATGCGTACCTATCAAAAGTACCTACCTAATTTTGTTATGCGTACCTATCAAAGTACATTCGAATGTATTCGCTTCAAATGAATATATTATATATCGAAAATAATATTTTTTTTTTATTATAGGTAAGTAAAAAATAATATAGAAAAACCTTGCATACCTAAGTACACTCACCAATAAATACATACCTATTTAAATGATTTGCTAGGATACGGATTTGCCACCATAAACATTATTTCGATTTTAAAAGTTTCGTCAAATGTTATTAATAAAAAAACGTTGGTTTAATATGTAGTAAACCCCATATTTGTGTGTAAGTACCTACCTATACACTACAACACAATTGATACGGCAAACCAGTAAATACTTTATTTTTACGCTGATTTCCGCTATAAAACCTGCAAAATTGAAATTAAAGCAAACAAAGCGGCTATTTTTTTGTATTAAATATAATAATGAACACAGGCATAGAAACCGCACCATTTTTTATTTGACAGAAAAATTCAATAATTGATACTAAAACAAATTAAAGTGTAAATTATCGAAATGTGTGCTATGAATGACGTTGCTGCAATCACTAGTTCCATCTGTCAAAAAACGGTTAACCTAGCGGACAGAGTGTAAAGGTCTCGGTTTTGGGTGGGTACCCGTTTAGATAGATACCGACATTGTTGCGATTTTCTGCTTGTTAGTAAAGTACTTAGGTATGTCAGTTTCACTACACATCTCACCGTCCGATACGCAGGCGACGACGGAGAAATGTACTCGTTTTCCCAAGCAGCCAAGCGATTAAAGAGTCGAGATATTTATGAGACAGATAGCATCTACATTGTCATTGTAGTAATGATCTGTTGCCAGTAATTAGAATTTTATTGATCATTAAAACCTACTTTTGCAAATCGTGGTATTAGGTATATCACATCTATCCATACTTAATTCTGTAAATGCGAAAGTGTGTCTGTCTGCCTGTTACCTCTTCACGCTTAAACCCCTGAACCGATTTAGATGAAATTTGGTATAGATATAGCTTGAGTCCCGGGAAAGGACATAGGATACTTTTTATCCCGATAGGTATTCCACGGGATCGAAACTTATGCGGGTGAAACCGCGTGGCGCAGCTAGTAATTAGGTATTAAAACAAAGTCGGGTTAGTTACACCATTTATAACTCAAGAACGGCTGGACCGATTTTTATGGTCTTTGATTTGTTGGATTTGCCTCCTCCCCGAATAGCAGAATAACGATTAAAACATGGTAAACATTGACGAAAAAAAAAATAACGAAGAGACCTCGTCATAAATTTATTTATTCATTTATTTCAGGCGAAACAGGCCCATAGATAAATACCTTAACCTAAACATACATAGTTTTATTATAAAATAGTGCTTCACTTCACTAGCTTGTACTTGTGCTGTTTTGTGGTACTTGTCCGCGGAAGCGACGGAACACCACGTCCTGCGGCCAGAAGTTTTCGTCCATGACGACGGGCAGATAACAATTCGGTACGCGCACCACGAAAGCCTTGAAGTTGACGTTGCGGTGCGACTCCAGTAACTGCACCCTCGGCGTGTACCTCGTCTTCTGGCGCACGTACTCCACGATGTCTTCCGCCTTAGTGGTGTAGTGTAGGCGGGAGATGTACACCGGTGTGTTCGGCTTTGCGGCACGCAAGGTGATTTCGGGCTCCGTAGGAGCTTTGCCGCAGCGAAATGTATGGAAAGGCTGGTTTGATGATATCTCGAGAACGGATTGAATGATTTCGATGGCGGTAAGAAGTTCGCCGGGTCAGCTAGTAATAATCATAAATAATGCCGCGATTTGCAAAAGTACCTAGGTTTTAATGATCACAAAAATTCTACCTAAGTATTAGAGATTTCTGATCATTTAATTGCAGTGTTCTAACCAATTGGCGATAGTCGCTGGTGTATGTATGATGAGCTAAAAATATGGGACCATTTATTTTTGTCATCCACTTAGATTGGTCTCCCTAAAGACAGGTAGTTAGGTATAGTGGACCTCGTAATTACTTTACCACCCTAAGGTTAAACGTGACTTGTGCAGTGTGGTCTGCAGGTCAACAAATAGACCTTAGTGAAGTTTTAATTTACTGGGAATTGTTTTCAAAACCTAAAACACTTACCACGTCGACTATCACTATTGAGTTCACTAAATTAAATTATTTTGATTTTTTCCAGGGTGGTGGTTACGGCAGCACCGCTCCAGGGCTGTACGGACCCGTGAAGATAGACCTCGGAGGAGTCCTTATAGGCTCCTTACTGGGCTTCGGAGCGGTCATCATTCTGCCTAAGATTATACATGCCTTGTCGTACAGCTACGGCGGTGGATATGGGCGTAGTAAGTTTTTGGAACAATTTAGGTAACTTTTTTTTTTTTACCGTCGGCGACGGCTAATTTACAGCAGCAAAATGCCAGCAGATTTTGAGACTATTTTCAGGACCAGCTAAGGTTACTTAATCTATGGTATGGTGCTAAGCGACAGCTCGGCAGACCTTGGGCATTGCGATCTAAGGTCCAAAGCACACACGCTACTTTTTGCATCGGCGATTCAGCTGCTTTTTAGAAGCTAAATGACCGAGCAGGACCGCCCCTATGTGCTGATGGTGATCTCCAGGGTGGTTTTAGTGACGTAAAAATCCCACAATCCCCCCGACCTCCCTCCCCGGAGGTTGGGTGCCTTTTGAAGGTTTCCTTCAGACAATAAAAAAAAAGGTATCAAAAGTGATAGATCGGGTAACAGAAGCCACGAACTGTCTTCGAAGACGAACAAATTTTTCGCTCACGTCTTTGATAAATCTTTCTTCCAGGCCTGGAAACTGACTTTGGTCAAGCTTCGGAAGTGTTCGGGAAGATCGACGAGATGCTCAGCAGATACAACGTGGACTCCACAGCCTGTATGCAGAGGCTGGCCTGCTCTTACGTTCAACTGGCTAATGAGAACATGGTGAACGGAAATGCCACTGACTTTGATGCGTTGCTGTCCTCTTTGTCCAAGTAAGTAACTTCTAGTAGGTACTCCAAATCCTAGCGATTTAAGCGACATGAATTTTCTCAGTTATCAACGTAGTTCGACTTTAAAAAAAAAAAAACTGGGTTCGAATTCCTCTGAAACCGAAATTTTAATTTTATTTCATGTCAAGCTACATGGCGAAATTATCAGACCGCGCGTTGCAGTTCATAAGTTTTCATATGAAATCTCATCACATGTTCGTATGAAACGCTTAAGGTGCGTTTAAACGGCGCGCAAACACAGTTACGCTCGGCGCGGCTCGGCAAAGTTCGTACGATCCATCACTTGTCGGTTTATTGACACGGATCAAAGGCGCGCGTGGCTCGGCTTGTGTTAAATACGCGCAGTCTATACGAGTAGGCTTGCGTTCGGATTTAGCCGAGCCGCATCTACACGGATGGCGCGGCTCGCGTGGGTTCGTGCAACCCCGCGCCGTTTAAACGCACCTTTACTTTCCAATGTCGAATTGCTGTCTGTGAATTTTGCCCATGTCCCTAGCAAATGGACTTTTAATTGGATTTGTACCCATCTGTAATCGTAACAACTTCCTTCCAAACTCACACTATTTTTTTCCCCCAGCAACACATTAGTCCGCCGCATGCTGGACGGCACGGCCATCTTCGAAG
Organism: Amphipoea lucens; assembly: GCA_947508005.1. NCBI lineage: Eukaryota > Metazoa > Arthropoda > Insecta > Lepidoptera > Noctuidae > Amphipoea > Amphipoea lucens. The sequence goes on along the minus strand of OX382373.1, from coordinate 5,133,596 downwards.
CGGTATCAGCAGGAAGGTCGACGGAATCCGACTGCCACACGCTCTACCAAAAATGCAAACTCGACAAGAAAACGGTGGTCAAAATGCTCACTCAACTTGTGCCCTCGTAGAATTACTAAAATTTTTTGTTACCTCAACTTTAGTACATTTTTTAAATAGAGAAATATTTTTTTATCTGTTTTTTATTTTTGTTGAAAGTCCCAACTGTTTCAGCTGTAGGTATTTGGGAACTTTGACGTCTGTTCGGTTATAATTTTCATCTGCCAATTTTGTTTGGTTGACTGCAAAAAGAACTGAACAGTTATGATTTCCGAAAAACCCTTTGTACAGTCAACAACAAAAGTAGATGATGAAAATCAGAAATTCAATACTGAAGAACGGAGTTCGCGTCAGAACTCTGTGGCGTCGAAGTGATTCAAAAGTATGTGATTGTAAATTATACCAATCAAATGATTGGTATAATCAGAACTGGCAACTGGCGGAGTTGGCGCCGTTGATTAGTATTGAATTTCTGATTTTCGTCATCTACTATTGCTGTTGACTGTACACGTTTTTCTTGCCGTGAGAAACTACGGTTTATTCGCCGTGTGTAGGCACGGTTCGTCAGAGTTGTATGGATCACTATGGAAGCTTGTTGACTTTTTTCTACGTTGCGGTTTATACGCCGTACCGTAAAGAAACCGTGCCGTGTACAAAGAGCCTTATGGACCTCCCGAGACTGTAAAAAGAACTCCCATTGTACCTATATCACTAGTGTTACACATACCAAATATGAAAACAGGACGAATTTAAAGGGAAGCAGGTAAAAAATAAAAATCCCTAATACAAATTTAACAATTTTATTAAAGTCAACACCAAAACCTATCTACATCATCTGATATGCTGGGCAATGCAATCCTTGAACTATCCATTCCGCACCATTGACATAAATATTGTATTCCCTGACATTATTCGTGTACTTCTAATTATTTAACATAATTCATTTATTACCTAAGAGTTTTTATATAAAACTTATGCTTTTTGAGCATTCTTATATCTTGATCATTGTTTTGATGATCGCCGACTGTTTAAAGTGATACCAGAATTAGGTACTCGATTTTCGACGATCGATATTAAAATGTCTATTTGTCCTTTGAGGCAGGACCTCTTTGTACCCGTTTATGTTTGATCGTTGTGATGATCGACAAAAGTGGCAAACGTGCACGCACCTAAGTCATACGGTACACTTATACCCATAATAGGTAAATACAGATGAAAGACCTTGCGCAGTTCTCGCTCAGATAATACAACGTAATATCGTCAGCTGTCTCTAAACTGGGGAAAGGCTTTAGCACAACAACAGTTAGACCTGTTCATAAGATTGCGACATTTTGACATATTATAGTCGTACAAGGATTTTTTGGCGCCAAAATCCGTCAATTTGTTTGTTAAATTCACAAATGTCTACCAACAACTCCCCCCTGTTAATGTCATTGAAGCGCCAAAACATCCCTGTAGCATTGTAAGTTAGAAAGTAGCAGAGACCACCAAAACAAAAGTTAAGTCATGTGCGCACAGGAGTATCCGATACACATTGCGTGAAGCCGTCAGGCTGTGCGTCCACAAGCTTCCTCTTTATGTCATACTAAGCCGTCCGCTGGGCAATTTTTAATGTACAGTTTCCCTTCATTCTTTCTCTTAGTCGACTTTTAGGAGTCGAAGTCAATTTTTGTTTTAATGTCTACTACGTAGGGACTTCTACACTAAGCCATGAGAAACGTCTTCTGCGATTTCCACAAATTTCATTAGCACCTTCTTATTATATTCTAAACCCGTCTGTGCATGAAAAATTGCTCAGCGCAGACTATTCAACTATTGTGTACATACTCTTATAATAAAACTAATGTTCACCAACGTTGGTCGTTATAATTCGTAAGTAGTAATTTTATTGCATTACAACATTATGCTATTTACTTTAGTTTAAAAAATATGACAGCATTGAAGCATGGAATGACAACTCTTGCTTACGCGGGTAGAAAATGCACACAAGCCACATATATTTCACAGAAAATAAAGAACATACAGACAATGTTTTTGAGTAACGGAAAACTCCTCAATTATTTCGAGTTGGAGATAGGCTTACTCCCGAAATCAATCATTTATCTCAATCCCAATATTTGTCTGTAACCAATCAACGGTCAGGCAGGATGACACCTCAAACTTTTCCGTTTTTTTCAATTTTAATGTTTTTACTTTGTAAAATCATCGTATTTTAAAAATTCGCAATGAATGTGTGCAATTTATGGAAGGAGTGATGGGGTTATGGAGAAATGACTTGACGTTGCGTGAGCGTGCGAGATCCATTGTGGCCTTGTGGCCACTCGTTCGATGTCCGCCGCGCACAACATGGATGGAAAGCAGCAGATGATGTGGTTTTTTACTCCGTTGGTGTAATTGCCGTATGGCGTTCCAGTGTGAGGATAAATATAATAAATAAATAAACGGTCAAGTTTGTCAATCTTTGAGTGGTCGAATCACAAGCAGCCACCTAAGATGTGTGTTGTGCTCATGATTAGAGATCTATTTTGTTTTTATTATTCGAGTTATCTTTTTGTACGCACGTGTTTCTGTCACAAATTAACCTATTTTTCTTACTTTCTAAGATCGCAGACCAAGGTTGGGATTGAGATAGAATGATACAACGCGACAACCATCTTTCAGCGCGCGGCCAAAAGCGGTAGTAACGCCGCCATCTTTTTCTGTGCCTATTTCACAAATCGCATGCTTAATGGAACATTGACCCATTAGTAGATAGGACAAAATAGAGTTCTTTCCGGTTTTTTTTTTTTAACTCAGATCTCATCAATAGTTCAAAATACAAGCATTCATGATTAATTAATAATCAAATCAAATCAGTTTTAATTTTATGCGTCAACAAGTAGGATAAGTCCTCATAGCAAGATCTTCTTTTGCGATTTCCCAAAAATCGTCTTTTATGTTCCATTAAGCAAGCGAAATGTTTACCAACAAAATCCCCCTTTGTCGTTCAACGTCATTCAGACGCCAAAAGATTCATGTAGGGCGTTAGTGATTAAGTTACAATAACGCCAAGAGTTTTTCGTTCGCGTATCAATGAATACACGCACGCGCATTCGCAAGAGTTGCCACAACATTTTCTCAATAAATGCGTTTTCTCATTTCGATCTTATAATAAAGTTTTAGTATAATTGGAATAATAAAATAAAATGCACGATCGTGTTAGTCAGTAAGTTAAAACAGGTAATAATAATGTGGTAACTAAGTGTAAAACGCTTATCGAGACATTCATAGACACGCAAGTAACATTACGAGATAAAAAAAAATTAAAAGGAATGGTATCCTTTTCAAAAAGGTTTTTCCACTATTTTTAATTCATTCTTTTATTGGCCCTCTACAGTGCTTTTAAGGTGTTTTTTGCTCTTATTCGCCTAACCATAGACAAAAAAGGCCGATGTTTATATAGTTTACTATCCAGTCTATGAATGTCTATGTTCAGTATTGGAAAGTCATAGATTTGTAACTAAATGCAAGCTTATACGTCCATACGTTGTTCGGTGCCACCTCTATAGTTAAAAGTATCAAATATATACATTTTTCATTATTAAATATTAAATCTTTGACATCATTCAGTGATGTGTGAATGGCGGGGAAAATATATTTTCGTTTGTTTCAAAAAAAAAACAAAAAAAAAAAACATTGGCGCTGTTGGAAAGTAAGTAGCGTTGAACCTTAAAGGTGAACGCCCACTTATCCGAGCCGAACGCATCGAACGAAACGAATTTCAGAATTCTGTATATGAAATCTTATGAAACCTGCAAGCAAGTGTGAGAGGTTTCATAAGATTTCATTTACAGAATTCTAAAATTCGTTTCGTTCGATGCGTTCGGCTCGGATAAGTGTGCGTTCACCTTTAATGAGAAAAGTAGCACAAAACGCAGTTTCAATTAATATTAAGTTAATTCTAGTTCTTTTACAATTATTTTGTATTATTGTGACCTAGAGTATACATAGGTAATTATTTCGATGACAAGAGACTTAATTCAAGAGTTAATTGAAAGTTGTCACTAAAGTACTAGTAATAGCGGAAAGGCCCCTAAACGCGAAAATTTAACGGTATTGCACATTCCACCAGGTAACTTTGTGTTACCCCGCAACAGTGATACTCAACTGTTGCTCATAAAAGATAATTTAACTCTCCGTAAAAAAGCCACAAACATAGAGGCTTGGCAAGTATTAAGTTAACCGAAAAAAAGGTTGAATACGCGGAGAACTGTGAGCCTAGTTCAAGATTTACCCCCTTACTAATAAACGTATTATATCAAATGAATAGTTACACACCGATTTCTCTCTTTCAGTCGTCAGTAATTTGACTTTCGAAAGAAGAAGACAAAGCGTTGTGTAACTATACAGACGCTATACAACGTTTATTAGTAAGGGGGTTGATCGCGTTAACGTTAACTTTTCTATCAATTTGTACTGAATCTGAAAGTAGCGCCGACTGCTGGCAGTAATGGGAACTACAATAAAATTGTTCCATACAAATTGAGGTAAGTTTACGTTATCGCGAGCGAATACGTATAAAAACATGCACAATGTCCTCTGAAGTACACCACCGCTAAATACTCGCGAATACTTACAGAAATATTCACAACAGCGCGTGAAAATAAAAGTTTACAACTAAGACTTATGAGTAGAATGTACAAGTAGTTCGCAACCCTTGAAAGACATTGCTTCGCTATAGCTAGGCGTACGATCGAGGAAACAAGGCTACGCAACAGTAACATTGAGGAAAAAAAAATTAACAAAAACCCTTTAGCATATTCTCATTTCCTCAAAAATACATTCATATTGTCTTGGAGAATACCTATACGATATTATAACCCGACGCTCCCCCTTATTAACCCCTACTTTGTTATTGTAAGCAACCAGTGAAACGCATTTAATTTATAGCTGCACAAGGATCTTTTAGCGCGTGGCCAGAATCGGAACTAACGCCGCCATTTTTTTTTTCTCAATACATTTCACAAAACAATAGGGTATTTTCCTGGGTAAAAAAATAATAATTAGATTTAGTCCGTCAGTTAGATTATCGAAAAATAATGGACCCTTATTATTTCTTTTGTCAATCAAACAAAAAATGACAAAGATAAAGCGCGTCAAAATTTGGGAGTGGGGGGTCGTGACGTCACGCCGTGCTAAAAAGTGTCGCACGGCGTGACGTTCCGCGGAACCTTAACGGGCGATATCTTCATCATTTTTTATATAACTGACAAAAGAAAAAATAAGGGTCCAATATTTTTTGATAATCTAACTGACGGACTAATTAGAATTTTTTAGGAAACTAGCCTATTGCCCAAAATGTTTACCAACAGGCCCTGTTTATCCAATACATAGGCACGGACCCCTGTCAACGTCATTAGAGCGCGAAAAGATCCTTGTAGCAGTATAAAATGATCAAAAACCACTATTTCTAAATTGCATTTTTAATAAGTGTTCCGATTACGGAGCAGTGACTAGCTTTCTACCTGATACAATTTGAGCTAAAACGCAAAAAGTTTCGTTCAAATCGCTCCAGTGAGGTGATGATACTACTTTGAATTGATAATTTTCTAGAATTTTCTCTTTATTTTTATGATCTTTGATTTGTTGGATTTGTCTCCACCCCGAATAGTAGAATAAACTATTAAAACACGGGGAAAATTCACGAAAAAAAGAATGAAGACAATTCATTTTCTCATACATACGTACTTATTGATTCTGAGGCGGTACGAAGTTCGCCGGGTCAGCTAGTTTTTTTATATCGATGAATACTCGAGTATTTTTTTTTCTTACAATTCGGAGTTTGTTTGCAGTGTCACCAAATCCATCCATATCCATAGTAATGTTTCGTCTCGGAGTAAGACCTGCTCCCTAATTGCTTAACATCACAATCTGAACCATTATGAAGGATATTGCTAATCCATTGCTTCATATGTTCGAAAAATTCGCTCAACAACGTAAACAACGTAATGAATGTTTTTGAACTGTCAAAATTTCGTCTCTGTAAGATGTTGGAGGCCCCAACTTGGCGCTTATAGCAAGATGACGTAATCAACCTTTAGTATGTGCCTGTAGACGGTTTATAAAGCATCAAGGGCCAATGCCGGCAACACAGAGCGATCTATGGGACGATGAAGGCAATATAGGGCAATGTGGGCAACCAGTGACATTTTTCCAACTGTATGGAATATACTGTGACTGTCCAGAAAATTAAGATTGTGATGGCATCCATCATGAGTTTTATCTTTATATTTTTATTAGAGCTTACGTATCTCATAGCGTTATCTCGCTCTGATTTTGCACATAATACCTTTAGATACCGATCCTAAGTAATTGACCTGTACGGTTATCAAAATAGATAAGAATATAGACAAAAAAATAAAAGAATCTTCCCTGTCTTTCATACTAATGCAAAGATTGCATAGTAAATACATGATACTTGTTTGCCTGCAAACCTAAATATTTAATCGTATGTACGAAAATATTGCCCGTGGAATAAAGCCTCATATTTACTAGAAGACAAGCGATAATTACCCGACATTCTTATGGTGGGTACAAATAAGTGAAACGCAACATGTAATGTAACATACGTTGAAACGAATATGCCGTCCAATTATAAGCAATGCAACATGAAATATAATACACGTTGAAGCAAATTCGCCTATATGTTTTGTTATGTGTACCCACCATTAAAGATCGCGCGATATCGCAGCGGCAAGGATGGCCGTTTCCACACTGCGACGTTAACGATACTGACACGTTTATATCATATCGTCGGCTCGGACGACAACGATATCGAGACGATAATCAAGGTGCCGACGTCATATTGAAACTTTGCCATGTTAAATAATTTAGAACAATAACGTCTCGTTGCAACAAAATATAAACAGAGTAGAGCGGACGATGCGGTGCGTCGGTGGGCAAGTGGCATCCACTCACGGCCGTCCGGCGGCGCCTGCGCATGCCACTTCCCCAGCGATCTGCTTCACCCCGCACTGTGTCGTCCGCCGATATCGGAACGACAATCAATGTCGGCGACGATACCGTTGACAACAACGACACAGTGTAAAAGCATTTAGCTGTAATTGTATGAAACAACCAGTTCGACGATATCGTGTAGTTATCGTTATCGTCCAATGTGAAAACGGCAATTCGCGGTACTGAGTCCAACGACATGTGTTTAGCAGATTGTAACAGTTTGCGCGTAGATTTCCTTTGTAACGTGTACGTTATCTAAGATTCTAAATTCAAGTATATTTGTTCGAATGACACCTAACGATTCGGGTGAGCCGTCTGAACTTACTAGAGTGGAGGGGCGAGCGTGAGGTACATTTGCGTGTTGACGTGCTTCTAAGCAACGTGGTGGTACTCGATCATTGGCACAACATGTTGAAGAACGAGTTTGCGTACGCCATCGGCTTTACGTCTGGATGTGGCTGAAATGAGAACGTTACGATTAAAAATATAAAGGACAGATTGGTTTGGCCAATTGAAGCACAAAATGACGTTATGATGGGCTACAATATGGTATGGTATAGTTAGCGCCACGGAAGATGAGACTTGACACACCACGTGATTTGATTTGCGCAGTACACGATTTTAGGGCTCTTTAGCGGTATGAGGTGAATGAGGTCTGAGCGCGGGACGGGACCGGACGTCATAGGGGCGGCGGAAAGAGCGCGAGAGGCGGGGTCAAGTCTTACCTTTCGTGGCGCTAACTATACTGAAGCTTGCAGATCGCTATTAACTAGAGATGGAACCGGTATACGGACTTCTCGTACTTAAAGTCGTCCAAATTTAATTCGCAATGTCATGTCGATGACAAATTGAAAATTCGTTGCTAAATTGAAGAGTACAGCTGTAACATAGCATGACAACTGAATAGACTGGTATTACGTTTAGTCGGTTAACTAAGTCACGTGGTTTTTTGTTTACCTTTATTTAACTACCTAAGCCTATGGAGTATAGATTTTAAATGTTTTAAATTACGAGAATTCTGGTAGGCTATAGGATGGTTTGCCATACAAAAACATAATAGTAGATTGTACAACTAAGGCATAAAAGAAGCTATTTCACCCCGAGACGTTTATATCCACCCGAGCCGCAGGCGAGGGTGGATAGTTAAGTCGAGGGGTAAAATGGCTCGTTTATGCCTGAGTTATACACTCTGCTTTTCACTTCGATTGCGAGAAAATGAAACAGGCATAAAGTATACAGTACATAATTCATCAAAAATGTTGCATCCATAGCTAATTCCCGCCACCACAGATAATATCGCCACGAAACTTTTTTAAAGTTTTTTTTTTTTTAATTTTCAACATTTGTCATTCGACTTGGGTATTTCATACTGCCAAAAAATGAAAACGTTTCTTTGCCTTTTTAAATAATAAATGACAACTATTTTATCTGATTTTATTAAATTAACGATAGAAAACACGGAAGTGGTATAAATTAAAGAAAATGAAATAAATCACGACTTTAATCTGCGAGGTTTTATTGTGCGTGTGGCTGTTGGGCCTGATTACTTTAGTCTTAGAAAAAAAAATTACTTTATGCACTAGAACACAAAAAGCGATTTTATGTCGCCTAAGCACAACATAAAGACGGACTTTTAGAGCATGAGAAGTGAAAAAATAATAACTTACCACAGCTTCATAAGTAGTGAAGTTCGGTATCAAGTCTTTACCGTTCATTGTGATGAAAGCACCGAGGTTACCCATAGTATCACTGTAGAGTAAAAACATTTATTTATTAATTACCAGTAAATAAAGCCAAGTCCATCATCATTCTCGTGTCCTTATCTCAATTTACTTGTGGTCAGCGCAACATGTCTCTTTCTTCCATACTTCTCTATTAGTTGTCATCTTGGGTAGTCCCCTTTCCAGCCATATCATCTTTCACACAGTCCATCCATCGTTTCTTTGGTTTTCCCCTGCTCTTATAGATGGCTAAAGTCGCAGTTTTGAGTATGAATGTGTATGGACACATTCATACTCAAAACTACGACTTTTACTCACTCCTTCGCATCACATGCACATTATTGAATTTATGGGCCAGGAAAATAAGTTTGTATCTCATCAAAACTTGCAAAAAAATGCAGTATTTCTGTGGTTGTAACCGAAAATATACCATCAAAGATTTAAATAGCAAATTGACTTAGAAACATCACAATCTTTTTACTTATGGGATCTAACAGTGCCCACACGCTTATGTGCAATGAATTTTTATTCATCCCTTGGTTACACGTAGTACGATTGCCACCCCTAATAAATTTTTATCATAGCTTCACTACACCATTGCTTAGTGCTCATAGAGTACACCTGTCCATTTTTTATCTATACAGGGTGTTACGGAAAGGGTATATCAATACAAACGGGTTGAAGAGTCTATCTGGTCTAGAATCTCTGTACAAAATTTCAGCTCAAAAGCAGTAACTTTGAAAATGCTTAATATTTTTTTATTTCGATAGTTTATTAAATTGAAATCATAACAAACGTGTCACCGCACTACGAGGGTCATTATCCATTATCTGTAGTGTGTCTGTGCGCCTAGTACACGCACATCACGCCGCCGCGCGCCAGTGCAGCGCCGTGATGTCGAAATAAAATAAAAATATTAAGCATTTTCAAAGTTAATGCTTTTGAGCTGAAATTTTGTACAGAGATTCTAGACCAGATACACTCTTCAACCCGTTTGTATTGATATACCCTTTCAGTAACACCCTGTATAGGCCTAAAAGACTCGCAAGTAATGGCTGTGTAAGTGTCACATCCGGACAGACGGATATAATAAGGGTTCCGTTTTTGCCTTATGGCTACGGTACTCTAAAAAACAAAAGAACATACCAGTAGTTAGGCGCCGAGAACACCGTAATGCACTTCCCATCGTGAGCGACTTCGTACCCGTCGTTCTTGACCTCGTGGCTACGGATGACGTAATCAAGTCCGTTACGTTGCAAGAACGTGTTGGTGACGTCGGGGCCAAACTGACAGCCCACGCCGCGCTTGGAGGGCGCGCGGCCTATCATCGGCTGAGGATCCGACCATAGAAGCTCGCACATTATACCTGAGGATAGAAAAAGTTTTCTATACTTCTGCATTAATGTAGTACTAAGTTTGGCCCACGGCTTCACCCGCGTGGAGGTCGAAAATTAACCCACGGGACCATACTACCGGGATAAAAAGTATCCTATGTCCGAACCATTAATTATTAGGAAAATAAGCGTTCTTAAGGTAATAATATTTGAAAATACTGATCCTATTATCAAACAAACATTTCACTGATAGAAAGCTACTCTATCCCCAAGTGACATAGGATAGTGTTTAACAACTAATCTGTTAATTTTATACTTATTATTCATATGGCATAATGCTAAATGAAAGTCAGATTAGATAGGTATTAAAATAACTAAGTACACGTTCGTGACTATACTGAGTCCCGTATTACAGAACCTCACTCAAGACTCACCTTACTTAAAACTAGATTCAACCAATCAAATGGCTCTAGTTTTAAGTAATGCTTGAGTCTTAAGTGAGGTTCTGTTATACGAGCCTTAGTTCTTTAAAGTAATGCTTTTCAAAAGCGTCTGTTAGGACTAGCCCCAAAACAACCCAATAAAGCCCTGAAACGACTGGGGGACAAATGACCGCTTATGGACATTGCCATTCCATAGACAAAGCTAAAAGGTCTCATTTACCTGTGACTACATTGGCAAACAGGATCAAAGCATTTCTAAAAGATTAAGTTATGATTACCCGAAACCTCTTATAGGGTCATAGTACTCATAATTATGAACAAACTTTTACTAAGAGACCAACCCTGACAAACCAGCATTAATTTTGTCGACTTATTCGAATACGAATGAACTGAACTTTTCAAATAAATCGACAAAATGAATGAGACAGCTGATTTTTTTGTAGCTATTTCATGTTTTGTTCCGCATTAAAAGTTATTCATAACGATGAGTGCAATGATTAAGTGTAAAAACTAAGGTTGTATACTGGTATGTATAATCAGCCTATAATGTTCCCACTGCTGGGACACAGGCCTCCTCTCTGTGAAAGGGAGTGCGCCGTAATCCACCAAGCGGGCCTAGTGCGGGTTGGTAGATGTCATATCTTCGAATTCAGTGTTCTAGGACATGCTGGTTTCCTCACGATGTTTTCCTTCACCATTTTGAGAGCAGTGGTTTTGGTATACTTGTGCATCACTCACCATCCTCAGGCGGCTGCTTATTTCTGTCCACCTTCCTTATATCGTCGAGCGTGATGTCATCCTTGGAGAAGAGTCCGCCATGCATCACCATCACCCGGCCGTTGATGCAGTGGGCCAGGGGCAGCCAGTTGTACACCTCGGTGAACAGGTCGGCCATTTGAGAGGTGTACTTAGAGGACACTTCTCCTCGGAAGCCGTACATGCGGTTCATGTCGAGGGTCTCGTGGTTTCCTAGAAGAAAAGTAGAATAGTTTTTGTTTGGTCATTGGCAAGCAATTTCAGTGGTGGAAGCTTGGGTATGGTGTGGTCTCTTTATACTTCAGTGTACAACACTATGATGTTTTTTCAAAAAATCAAAATCATAAATTGTTTATTCACATAAGGCTGAGAATCAGCACGTTTTGATCAACAGATCCAGGGATACTTTACTACTACAGATTTCTACAAAATACTCCATTGGAATAACTGTTTAAAAAGTAATAACATGATTAAATTTTCGAAGTAAATAATATTTATATTGTTGGGCCTCTCTCTCTCGCTGTAGTCGTTGCCTCATGTCTGAGGATCGTGGTCAGCTTCGGAGTTGCACCTGGAGCGGATGATCCGTCTCCACCGGTTTCTATTCAGCGGATCTCTTACCACCGTGTAGAATTTAGAGGACGATGATTCCTTCACCTGATCGGTCCATCGTGTTGGTGAACGACCGCGCGATCGTTCCCAACCACAATCAGTTTTTCCAAACGCCTCTGCGTACTATGTGGCCGAAATAGGAGAGAATGCGTTGTTGACATATGGTCGACAAGCGGGTCTTTATTCAAAGCTGAGTTGATATTGATGCATTGGTGCCTCAAATAAAGTCAAAATTTAAAATAATTTGAAGTTTGCCAATGATACACCCTGTACAAATCAACTAGGCACCTCGCTGGAATGTAGCCCCATATTGTACTGAACAGTATTTTACGAGTGACGTCACAGCGCCAGGTGTCTAATTAACTCGCATAAGTTTATAACATAACAAAACTCACCTCTAGACATATAGAAATGATCAGGGTACAACAGTTTGAAACTGAAAAGTGTGAAAATGCACTCCACACTGAATGATCCTCGGTCCACAAAGTCTCCATTGAAGAGGTAAGGGTTGGTCTCCGAGGGCAGGCCGTTCAGCTTGAATATGTTCATCAGGTCATAGTACTGGCCGTGGATGTCCCCGCAAACCGTGAACTTGGCATCGTCGGGCACTTTGATATCGATTAAAGAAGGCTGCTTCTGTAGGTAGGCTTTCACGTCGATGAGTATCTGGTGATGGAGAATTAAGATTATAAACAGGGACGTAGCAACCGGGCCATTCCGCTCAATTAGGCCGACTTTTATTTGCAAATGGTGATGACATTTGGTGCGTGTTGATTGCAATAATAAATTAAATAAAGGTGTTATACTTTTTTAGATAGCGGCGCCATACGTAAAAACATGTAATAAATGTCATATAAAGTAAAAAAAGAATGCAGCTATGATATTTAATTTATTATTAGCATATATTCGCCGTTAGTGGATTTCCGCGGATTGACCCAACCACCGTCTTGCTGAAGTGGTTGAACAAAAATTCTTATTGATAAAAAGGCCTGGAATTAATGATTGTCTAATAAAGATATGAAAACTAGAGTAATTTGTTTATGGCTAATAGGCTTCAAGCTACAGGCACGGTCTAATTCTCTTAGTAAAATCACAGTAACAGCTTAACCTATCCAAGTGAGGATTCTCCAATTTTCTACCTCGCTACATTCGCTCTTGCATTCTCTTACGGCCAGTTTCTCCATCAACAACTAAAGTAATCAGTCAAACTGACTTTTACTTGACCTTTACTGATACTACGGCACATGTGTTTCTTCATTCAAGTAACAGCTAAAAAAGTGAAAAAACTAATTTAACCGTTACTTTGACTTTTCTGACGTTACTTTAGCTGTTACTATTGATGAAGAAACTGTCCGTTAGTAAAATCAAAATGAGAGGCTTCTGAGTCAGAATACTATTTTATTTATTTTGTAAAAAAATCAACACCCTCCTTTAGAACGAATCAGGTAAAACAGACCACCATTTTTTTTCGGTACAGCCCCTTTAGGGCGATGCCACACAGGCGTTGCGTCGGCGCTGCAACGCCCGTGTGGCATCGCTCTTAGACCTGGCTTCGCCACTGATTTATTATTAACTAGTAAGCTGCCAACATGTCAAACATCGATATTTCTGTGCTATATCTAGTTTAATTATTATTATGTTGTACACATAAACCTCCCGGAATACATTTTCAAAATTGTGGTGAAGATCACAATAAATTCTTTTGAGTACATAGTTTAGAAGTATTAAGGGAACACACACACGAAAACAAAAAGCGACTTTGTATTTATAGATTGTAGAACAATAATAATAACAAAGTTGATAAGAATTCGAGCACATAGGTACTTATGTATTAGAATTTAATGCTATTTTGGTGGCAGGTATAAAACATGGAAGGGAGTTTTTGCGCAGCTTGGGCCTACGTTCAGCGGTGGACTATGATGGTCTATCGTTGATTGATTATACATTAATATTGGTCTAATAACACTGGCTAGATAGTTTAGTTGTTTACCTTATAGGCATATTTCTTATGTAATTTCTTCTGTTGTTTGTAGAACTCCATCAATTCAGTGACGAACTTGAGTGTAACCGTTCCATCTTCGAGTGCTGGACCAACATATTCGTCTTCGATGGCTGTCAACAAAAATTCATGTTAAAAACATTACGTTCCTTTTGGGCTTCGCCGCAGTAGGGTAATAATTGTTACATAAATCGAGATGGATTGTTGAAATTATTATTGGGGAGGGGCTTGTGGCTAAGTAATAACAGCCGCACGGGTCAATCGATCAGGTTAAGCTACGCTTGCCGCGGTTGGTCTTTAGGTGGGTGTCCATCATTATATGTACAATGCCAAGACCTCTGTGCCTCGAAAAGCACGTTAAGCCGTTGGTCCCGGCTATCATTCGTGGATCTTTGACAGTCTTTACGCGTCGTCTGAAGCCCGAAATTCTGACAACCAGTCTTACCAAGGGGTATCGTATAACCCCTTGGGGTTGTGGAGGTCAAATAGACAGTCGCTCCATGTAAAATACTGGTATTCAGCTGCATCCGGTTAGACTGGAAGCCGAGCCCAACATAGTTGGGAAAAGCCTAGGCAGATGATGATGTTGAAATTATTTGTATGGCACTGCTATTTTGTTCTTACATGCCGCAGTGTGGAAAATCCTTCTGAAGAACATGGAATATGTGTCTCCTTAGAGACCACTTGAACAAACGATTATAAACACAAAGCGCAAAAACTTGGTACTTATAGATTATAATTTACAAATTATTTTGATCTTGAATCATTTCGCCAGGAAAATCGATTGGTGAGCACAATATGTTATTAGTATTACGGGGAACGCGGGCAGAGGCCTTTCTTCACGACACAAATCTTATTGAACCGTGAGACTACCAACTATAAACGACAAGATAAACAAATGAAATTAAAGGACGATGTAGTTCAATCTTTGCCAATCGTGATTTGCCGAAGGAAGTCATTTTGATATAATTTGATGTAATCAAGCAATAACAAGATAATTATGAGTATGAGTGATATGAAGTATGACGTATGCTTAGCTGCGGACTTATTTACTTGGGGGCTAATCATTTATTTCGTAAGACAATTTTAACCAATTTCTGACCCCCTTCCCCCCTTTTTTATGGATGGGAAATCATCAAATGACCCCTCCCGCTCTGGGTGGAGCGGAAGGGAGTGTCAGACTCTTACTGACTAAAACCCATCCGTGTTCCTCCCTTTGTGTTCCGGGGTAGCTCCCTTCCCCGCTACGTAAGAAAAAAATAAGACTTGAACAAACGCCTTTGAATCTTACGTAAGATCAGTATCTACCAAAATTGCAAAGGATTTTTTTTTTAAAAACTTATAAGTTTTGCTTACTTTTGTGATCTTACGTAAGAATAATCTAGACCTTCCCACCCCTATGTACGAAAAAATTAGACTTGTTTGGACCCCCTCCCTCCTCAAATCGTCTTACGTAATAAATGAACAGCCCCTTGTTGACGATATAAATTATTCATCATCTGTCTAGTCTTTTCCCAACCATGTTGGGTCCACCTTCAAGTCTAACCGGATGCAGCTGATTACCAGTCATGGAGCGACTGTCTCCACAACCCGAAAGATGCTAGCTAATATGAAACCCCTTGGTAAGACTGGTTGTCACACTTTCGGGCCTCTGATTTTCCATAACTGACAAAGATCTTCAATGACCTGCTTCCCGAGGCACAGACGCGTCTCTGTATTGCCAAATATACAGGTTGAAATTGCAAACATGCGACAAATCGAAAAGGGAGATTATACTCATCATTATGAACAACTTTTACTATGAGACAAAACCTGAAACCGCGAAAAAAAAAATCAGCTGTTCCCTACATTTTGGCGAGTTATGCGAACATAAATGTAGGGAACAGCTGATTTTTTTTTTTCGCGATTTCAGGTTTGGTTCCATAGTAAAAGTTGTTCATAATGACGAGTACAATCCCCCATTTCGATTTGTCGCATGTTTTCAATTTCACCCTGTATACTGATTGATAGCGCACACACATCCATAACCACGATCTTTTTATCTAGCCTGTATTGTCCCACTGAGAGGCAAAGGCCTCTCTCCATTTTCTGTAAGCTCTGGTAGCTGCTGGTGCGTGCAGATAGTATTTATAATAAGAGTCAAAGTCGCGCGTACCCACGGATATCGAGGGATATGGCATGGAGGCGTGCCGCATGTCACCTCTATAAAGGGCCATAAGTTGTAATCTGGCCGTATGTTGTTGTGCGCGACGGCGGTAAGCGCCGTAGTCATATGTTTGTATCGAAACGTGTAGTGTCATTTCGTATTTTTACAAAATGCAGAATTGTTCCGTCCTTATTTGCAAAAAAAGAACAATCACAACAAACCTTAAGACAAGTGGCATGTCCTACCATCGGTAATTAAAAAATCACTGCACTAATTATATTATTTAAGGATTTTACAAATATTTCGTTGTGAAATATTTTTGAAATAACAAGAAAATTGCCTAGCAACGGTAGTGATGCATAGCGCTGAGATATGGCTATCGATAAATATTGTTAGTTTGTCTAAATACGAAAATATATATAGAACCTATTTTACAAAAATTAATACATTTCATTTCAATTTCCCGTAAGATCCAGAAATTAAAAATAAATGGATAGATGCAACAGGCAGGGAAAATAATTGGTTTCCGTCAATCCAAACTGTAATTTGTTCTGTATACTTTAAAGAGAATTGTTTTAAGTCGCCCGCGAAAAGACACAATTGCTCTTTAAGTGGGCTGTACCTACATTCAAATTAAGATACATTCCTATATGAAACCGTAAGTTAACTATTATTAGTACAGCTACGTGCAAAAGTATTATGCATGTTTACTTCATAATAAAAACAAAAGATAGGAATTCCAAGATCTTTTATGGTAGAACACGTATTTTCGTACTTTTTTATTTTTTAAAAGGGGATTGAAGATTTTTTATGGAGCCTATTTGTAATTTTGTATATCGTCCTATCAGGCCTATCTATATATCCTATGTAAATCGGTGAAACTGACTAATCAACGAAACTAGCGAATTAAATAAACTGACGAATGAGGGAAACTGACCAGTAATACGCGGACTCGATATAATATGTATCCTATATACAGTGTGTCAGGTTAAACGAGGGACATACTTTAAGGAAGTGTAGTAGATACTCATGAAAATGAACAACTTTTAATATGGGGCGGACTGAAAAATATGAAAAAGAAAAAACCGGCCAAGCGCGAGTCGGACTCGCCCATGAAGGGTTCCGTAGCAGCAAGTAACATAATATAAAAGTTCTTGTAGTTCGTTGTAACTTTGTGAAAGGTAAATTGCGGTTTTCGATTTATGACGTATTAAAAAAAAACTACTTACTAGATCTCGTTCAAACCAATTTTCGCTGGTAGTTTACATGGTAATGTACATTATATATATTTTTTTAATTTTATCATTCTCTTATTTTAGAAGTTAGAGGGGGGGGACACACATTTTACCACTTTGGAAGTGTCTCTCGCGCAAACTATTCAGTTCAGAAAAAAATGATATTAGAAACCTCAATATCATTTTTGAAGACCTATCCATAGATACCCCACACGTACAGGTTTGATGAAAAAAAATTTTTGGAGTTTCAGTTGTAAGTATGGGGAACCCCAAAATTTATTGTTTTTTTTCTATTTTTGTGTGAAAATCTTACTGCGGTTCACAGAATACATCTACTTACCAAGTTTCAACAGTATAGTTCTTATAGTTTCGGAAAAAAGTGGCTGTGACATACGGACGGACGGACAGACAGACAGACAGACAGACAGACAGACCGACAGACAGACAGACAGACATGACGAATCCATAAGGGTTCCGTTTTTTGCCATTTGGCTACGGAACCCTAAAAAAACAGCTGTTCCCTACATTTTGTCCAGTTATGCGAAGATAAATGTATAGAGCGGCTGGTTTAATTTTTTCGATTTCAGTGCTGGTCTCTTAGTAAAAATTGTTCATTTTCATAGGTACTACACTCCCTTAAAGTATGTCCCTCGTTTAACCTGACACACTGTATATATCGATTATATAGGTTTCATCGATAACTAAATAGTTTTAATTTTACGTAAGAGAGAAACTAAAGAAACTACTTATTTACTTAAATTTCATTTGCAAACAAATATATTATATTTTTACGTGATTTGGTTTTATTGATTTTTAATATACCACATTGAAAGCAGAAAAAATAAACAATACAAAATACACCCAAAACCCAAAAAACACTTCTCTTTTTTGTAGTTGATATCTATCGATATTTTTATCGATCATATATTTATATTAACTCATCTTCCCTAGTTGATGCTAGAGTTGCATGTGTGCATTCAGTGACTGTGTCTATACTTTCTAGTGCCCGCCCCTTTTGAGCATGTGTGCAATAAGATAGCACAAAAGTGTTACGCTTATTTTCTTGTGTGTGTGCCAAAAAAGCCGCCCAATTTGATCATGTGTGCCGTATCTATTTCTTTTGTTTTTGTGTGAGTTTCCGGAGTGGGGAAAATGTGGCGACACTTGAACTTGAACAAACATGCAGTGAAGGCATATCTCTCGGATATCTATGCGCGTACCATATTTTGATCAACATACGACCTAATATACGGCAAGATTTACAGTTCGCGCTTTGAATTTACTTTGCTAGTAAGGAAGCGACGAATTTGAACATTATTTGTATAAAATTAACGATCATATTCATATGCGACACTTGCTCACATTCGCTATACGAATATGAACGTTATACGCGGAAGAATAAGGTTCATACTCGTAAGAAACGCTTAGTGCGCTCTATGATTCTTGTCCATAGAGCTGTAATTAGCTAAGAAATGTAAGAAAATTTGAATTTCGCTGACTATCTTAGGGCATTTGCCTTACTAATAGTAAAAGCAATAACCCCAAATCAAGATGAACTCAAGCAAACAAAAGACCATATCAGATTTATTAAGTGAGATTTGTTGCAATTTTTTTTATCTCAGTTTGACTTACATAGCAGCATTGGTCCCATAGTAAAAGATTTTTTTATAAGTATCCCTGAGAATATTTTATCAAGACAAAATTCCTTTGCACAAAACAAAACCACAATGAAATGCTAAAATTGTCTAGAAATATATAAAATAATATGCATGTGTTTCAAAAACCTTGGGACTGATTGAGTTAATATTTGATTTTAAGACATAAATAAGTAGGTTTTCAACTTTAATGCTAAAGCATAAGGTTCAAAGTTGATTGAGAAAATTTGACAGTTTCGGGTAGCTTGACGTGCTGGCGTCTGTACAAGCAACACAACAAAGTAAAACTCACTGTTGGGCAGAATAATTGATTTAAAAATAAACGTTTTTTTTTTTTACCAATACTTACTCATGGCGTCTAAGTTGATGGAATCAGCTATGTTGACCTCCTTCTTATCAACTGAGATTGCCTTCTCAAAAGCAATTTTCTTAACTATCTTATTGCATTCAGTAAACTTCATTTTTGCATCTTGGTCATTTGGCCTAACTTTGGTTACCTGCAAAAAGGCGCATGCTTTAGAACAGATCACTTTTTTTTTTAAATACCAATCACACTAATATTATAAAGGCGAAAGTATGTGTGTGTGTGTTTAAATGTTTGTTACTTCTTCACACTCAAACGGCTCGACCAATTTTGATAAAATTTTGTATGTAGGTAGCTGGAGGTATCAATAAGAGCACCGGTTTCTTTTCTATTTTTCCGGTACCAGCACTACTCACATACAGAGAAACATAATAATACTGCAAAGAATGCAAAAAAAAGATAATCTAAATATTTTCACAAAAAGTGTAAAAACATCTTAAACTGCAAAGTAGGCATGATCGCCACAAATATGTGATCACGGAACGGGAAAACGGTTAAGCCCAAGGCTAAAGAAAGTTTAGCCCTTGGGTTTACCCCTTTACATATGAACGTAGACGTCTGAAGACAGAGACCTACATTTTTGAATTGGCAACTAGCTTCAAGGTTCTGACTAACTAAACAACTCTGAAAATCCAAAAATTGCTGTAAATGGAAATAAATGCTTTGAGTTACGAGTTTAAGCCCGATTTGTGTGAGTGACTTGTCTTAGAGCTAAGACAGAAGTGTCAAATGGTTTTACAAAATATTTTGATGGCTGCAAATTACATGAATATCTTAGCATAATTTTGGTTAATTTAATTTGGTAAACTTAATATTTTTGGTTATAGGTCATGCCGGTTTCTCCACATGTCTTCATTTAACATTTTGAGAGCAGTGGTGATGCAATTATATTCACAAAGGTAAGTTGGGGCCGTTGCCATTGGCCCACCACCGTTCCTGAACCTAAATAATGCAATACCTTATTCCAGGGATGGCGAACCAATGCCACAAATGGCACGCATGCCATTGGTGGCACATAACAAAATAATTTGGGCACAGGCACAGCATCATTTCAGTAATTTTGGTTCTCTAGTTTGCAACAGTAAAACTTGTACTCATTTCTTTTTTAAAATTAAATTAATATATAAAACTGTGTGTTTCATTGCTGTACGGTAATTAATGGATAATCTCTTAAGGGGTCATTGTACTTATCATTATGAACAACTATTACTATGGGACCAAACCTGAAATCGCGAAAAAAGAATCAGCTGTTTCCTACATTTTGATGAGTTATGCGAACATAAATGTAGGTAACAGCTGATTTTGTTTCGCGATTTCAGATTTGGTCCCATAGTAATATTTGTTCATAATGATAAGTACAATGACCCCTTAAGAGATTATCCATTAATTACCGGACACCCTGTATAGTAATAATGGTATTATTGAGTTTATAGTTGCCAATAAAGAGTATTATTGTGAAAGTATATAGTTTTTCTTCTAGTAGTTAAGTTTTTTTGTTGGCACAGCATGGCCATCATCAATATTTATTTGGAAAAATGAGACGAAGATGTATAGAGGTGCGCCCATCCCTGCCTTATTCAATACAGTATTTCGAGTTACTATGTGAATTACAATAGGGCTAACATTCTTTAACCCATTCTTAGTTGGACTGTGCGGAGTATGGACAGACACTTTTTGTACTTTGCGGCTGGTCAATTAAAAGAGGGAAAAACAAAGTGTTTACTGTATTGAAATGTACCCAACTGGGGCTTTGGCGTCTTAAGCGGACACAAATTAATCAACCCAGTTGACTTCAAATAAACTATTTAAGTACACAATTAACGTTTTTACAACTGATCTCAAGTTTACAAGTACATAGGTATCTGGCTTCTGTAGCTATGCATCAAGTTATATTTCAATACTTACATATTCGAAATCCTTAAGTGCTAGTTTGTACTTTCCTAGGGACATGTAAGCCGCCGCCCGTCTGTAATAGGCCTTCGTGTAAGACCTGTCCAAGTCTATCGACTTCGACGCGTCGGTCAGGGCATAACCAAAGTTCTCCAGCCTCAAGTTAGCTATACTCCTATTCGCGAAGAACACCGCATTCTTCGGATTCTTCTCTATTGCTTTCGAGTACAACTCGATTGCATTATTGTAGCTCTGTTCTGAAATTTGAGGTTATGTCAGTCAAATTTTGTTCTATTCCTGTCACGATCAATTTTATTATGCTATAAATATCACTCATACATCGTATTTTGTGATGATTGCCGCTATAGGGTTGTTTCTTTAATGAAATTGGGAAAACTTACTTTTGAAATATTCATTAGCTTCGTTTTTCAGTTTATCCGCTGCCTCTATGTCCTCCTGGGAGATGGGCCCAGTAATTTCTTCGTTACTAGCCATAGTTTAGCGTAACAATTTTAATATTCTTAAAGCGTTTTTAAAGAGAAATAATGGCTTAATCATAAGAAATGTGATTTTCTCACATACATTTACATGATAGTCCGCAATTCATGAAAAATTAATTGACAGATTGTTGAATGAATGAATTTGTCATGTGAATGAATGAAGTACACTTTAAATGAACATGAACTTAGGTATACCAACAAGTTACGGTTTTTCGTTTTTTATAAAACAATTTTGTAGCGATACATCTAGTAATTACTGACTATGAAAAAATATGCGATAAAAATGAAGTTATTTACCTATAGAAAATATATTCTTTAAATAATGTGTTTTTTTTAGATCATGGCCTGTTATGCCATAGACAATTAAAAAGAAAAATCGTCAACCTTCAAGCTCCGAACTATTCAAAATTAATTTTCTCTATGATTTTTATTTTACCGCTGAATTCAAAGTAAAAGTGGCTGCAAGAAAATTGTTACTTATTACGAGTTCACAAGCAACGCTAAATTAAGGTGGAAATCACTTCAAATATTTTGTCTGGATTCGGCCTTGCACTTTATTTATCCTATTGTAGGTATATTGTTGTACAAGTAGGTATGTAGGAATTTAATTTAATTTTAACAAATGAAAAGCGTTTGTTCATACAGATATAATTATGTAAATAATTACCCTATTTCTGTTGTTTACAGAGACAATGATGATCGAGAGTGCTTATGACTGAAAATCAAATGGAAGAACCTGAAATGGGAAGTCGTAAAGCCGTGGTAAGTTTCTACTCAGTTTGAATTAGTTTTGTAGTGTTCGTTTTCTAGTTTAAAGACAGCTACTGTTAGGTATGGAATTTAAAATTCAGGCGAGTACACCATGATTGAACCCCCACGTGACAGTGACACACATGCAATAACAAATCATTGTTTGTATCATAATTATATATTCTCAATCTCAATCTCAATCTCAAATCGTTTATTATTGTACCTACTAGCTTCCTGCTTCTGCCAACGACTTCGTTCGCGTAGAAATCGTGAGACACCACGATATCTGTACAGGGTTATTGAAAAAAGAAAATCGCGAAAAAAAAAATCAGCTGTTCCCTACATTATGACGAGTTCGAACATAAATGTAGGGAACAGCACAGCTGATATTTTTTTTCGGGATTTCAGGTTTGGTCCCATAGTAAAAGTTGGTCAGTGGGTCATCTTAGGGTGTTGTTCATAATGATGAGTACAATGTTGTTTTTCCAATAACCCTGTATACTAGTATACCTACTTACCCCGTTGACAAAGTTATGTAGGTAGGTACACGCACAGTTCGGCTCTTCTCGAAAAGATTACGTCTCGACGGGATATTAGTCCTACTTAAATATGGTCTATGGACCAATAGCGATAGGGTTTTGATATTTGTATAGGGATACTAATGTAGAGAGCAGTGGTGGCCCAGTGGTATCGGCCGCGACTTACGAGTTGTAGGTCGTAGGTTCGAACCCAGGCAGGCGCTTTACTTTGTGTAAATTATTTCATCACCACTGCTCTCAAAACGGTGAAGGAAAACATCGTGAGGAAACCGGCATGTCCTAGAACCAAAAATTCAAAGACATGTGACATCTACCAACCCGCACTGGGCCCGCGTGGTAGATTACGGCCCACTCCCTCTCACAGAGAGGAGGCCTGTGTCCCAGCAGTGGGAACATTATAGGCTGATGATGATGATGATGACCTAATGTATAGGTATTCTTGTGCAAAACGGCAACAAAATCTGACCCCGGCATTTTGGGAAAAATACAGTTTTATCTATACTTCTATACTATTCATAAAACTTATCAAACCTATTTTAGTTAAAATGGGGTTTGTCTCTTTCTTACACACGGAAATGACAACGTGACAGATAAAGACAAACGTTCTATAAACCTATTTTAGCTAAAATAGAGATAAAATAGGATTATGAATAAGGGGGTACTATTATAAAGAGGTAAAATTTCTTTGTTTGTAATAGTTTGTACCTATGTAGGGGTAATTACCGGAAAATATTCATAGAGGACTGCCCTTAACTTTTTTAACATTACCGGCATCGGTATTTACAGATTTTAAAAAATTGCAGCCAGCAGATTGACAAAGGAGACTGTTAAAATTTGTATGGGAAGTGGTCTATGATCCAATAGCGATACTGTAGAGGTATTTCTGTGGGAATACCTCAACTATACCCTTGTGCAAAGGGGCATCAAAATCTAACCGCCAGTTTTGAGAAAAATAATACTTTAAAATTCACTTTTTTTGCTACATTTTTATAACGTTTAACGGGTATTTCTGACTTGATACTACTTAATTAATGTGGTTTTCTGCTAAACAAAGACCACCTCGACAGTGCTGAATTTCAGGTTTTTTTTTTTTCGAAAAAATAGCACAGAATGTTTGCAGATCAAACAAATCACATCACCTCTGGGTCGAAACATGATTTCATCATTCAATATTTTTTCATTTTGACGATTTATTTATAGCATAAATTGCTTAGCAACCATATTAAAGTAATCGAATCGCAACCCGTGAAATACTTATAAATGAGTTGTTCCGGTGGTCATCTGAAGTCTTCATCATTAGTACCACTTCACCAAATGGTGCTTTCCGAGAGCAAATGCACGAGTTACTTTAAAGAATACCCAAATTGTTATAGCTGTGCCTATAATGTTTGAAGAGTTCCCTAGATTTCTCCAGGATCCAATCACCAGATCCTGACGTGGTGACAATGGGAACATTTTGGGAAGTATACCCTTTCAACCAAAAAATAGTTTTTTAAATCGGTCTAGCCGTCTTCGTGTAATCGGTGAACATAAAAATATTAGAAAAAAAATGTAATTCCTACGAACTAAGAACCTCCTCCTTTTTTGAAGTCGGTTAAAATCGAAACGAATACTAAAATCTAGGAAAGAAACACATTGATTAAGTATTATAAAATCAGAAATACCCTTTAAAACGTTTTCAAAACAAAAATGTTATCATGAAATTATGTATTCTAAAATATTATATGTATTTCTCAAAACTGCCGAGTCAGATTTTGATGCCACTTTGCACAAGGGTATAGTTGAGGTATCCTCACAGAAATATCGTAACAGTATCGCTATTGGTTCATAGACAACTTTTTAATGTAATCATAAAATTATGTATTCTAAAATATTATATTTCTCAAAACTGCCGGGTCAGATTTTGATGCCACTTTGTACAAAGGTATACTTGAGGTATCCTCACAGAAATATAGTAACAGTAACGCTATTGGTTCATAGACAACTTTTTAATCTTATCATAAAATTATGTATTCTAAAATATTATATTTCTCAAAACTGCCGGGTCAGATTTTGATGCCACTTTGCACAAGGGTATAGTTGAGGTATCCCCACAGAAATATCGTAACAGTATCGCTATTGGTTCATAGACAACTTTTTAATGTAATCATAAAATTATGTATTCTAAAATATTATATTTCTCAAAACTGCCGGTTCAGATTTTGATGCCACTTTGTACAAGGGTATAGTTGAGGTATCCTCACAGAAATATAGTAACAGTAACGCTATTGGTTCATAGACAACTTTTTAATCTTATCATAAAATTATGTATTCTAAAATATTATATTTCTCAAAACTGCCGGGTCAGATTTTGATGCCACTTTGCACAAGGGTATAGTTGAGGTATCCCCACAGAAATATCGTAACAGTATTGCTATTGGTTCATAGACAACTTTTTAATGTTATCATAAAATTATGTATTCTAAAATATTATATTTCTCAAAACTGCCGGGTCAGATTTTGATGCCACTTTGTACAAGGGTATAGTTGAGGTATCCTCACAGAAATATAGTAACAGTAACGCTATTAGTTCATAGACAACTTTTTAATGTTATCATTATAAAATTATGTATTCTAAAATATTATATTTCTCAAAACTGCCGGGTCAGATTTTGATGCCACTTTGCACAAGGGTATAGTTGAGGTATCCCCACAGAAAGATCGTAACAGTATTGCTATTGGTTCATAGACAACTTTTTAATCTTATCATAAAATTATGTATTCTAAAATATTATATTTCTCAAAACTGCCGGGTCAGATTTTGATGCCACTTTGCACAAGGGTATAGTTGAGGTATCCCCACAGAAATATAGTCACAGTATCGCTATTGGTTCATAGACCACTTTTTAACAGTCTCCTTTACTGTAAAACCTTTTTTATGCCAATCGATCTTGTTTCTTATACCTAAGGATCAAAAAACTATGGGATCAACTAAGTATAGAGTATAGGTATATACCTACTAAAAAGTCTCAAATAGCAAAAATACTTTACCCAAAAACAATTGGTCGAAAACGATGTTGGGTGCTAGATTTCTAACATTCGGTAAGGTGAACTATTATGTTTTCTGTTTGCGATCGATTTATGTAGGGATCCGTGTTATTGAGGGCTGAGGGGCTGAGGGCTCTATACCTACCTACACCTTAAGATGTTTTGGCGATCTCTGCATGCAAAGTGACTTATGATTGAACTGTATTGATGATAGCGATACGCAGTCAATTATTCAAAATAGGCAAAACGGCCTGGAGAAGTATGAAGAGATTAAAAAAAAAGAATAAGTGTTAGTTCATTTGGAGACACCAGAGGACCAAAAACATCTAGGAAAGGGAAAACAAGAAAGAACAGCGATAAAAGATATTTAAAAAATGAAAAATTACTGTTTATCCGCCTTTGGGTACATTGTTGTGTGACTGTGTCAAATAATAATATGATGATGAGGTACTGTTTCTCTGTGAACAAAATGTTCTAACAGCTTTTTAGGGTTCCGTACCTCAGAAGGAAACACGGAATCCTTATAAGATCACTTCAATGTCCATCTGTCTGTTTGTCTGTCAAGACCCTTTTTCTCAGGAACGCGTGGAGTTGTCAAGTTGAAATTAATATCAAATACTCAGGGCTGTAATCCCTTGAAGCAGTGAAAAAATTAAACTTCTAAGTCATAGCAATCAAAAGATACGGGCGTTTATGTTCCATTTATGCCGCATATTTTGACACTCGCAATGAAATCAAAACCAATAGGGTACTTCCCGTTGACCTAGAGTCATGAAAGGCAAGAAGCAATGTCACTGTAGCACAAGTAAAGGAAAAAATCCGAAAACCCTAAATTTGTAGTTACGTACCTACAAATTTGTATGGAACCCTCGGGTCGCGACTCCGATTCGCATTTGACCGGTTTTTTTTATACGAGTCATTGGCTTTCTGTGTGGTCTGTTGTGCCTCGCTTATCAAGGTAAAACGGACCAATTTAAGCTTTTAGAAATCATCTCAACGAATATCTGAATTTCATTTATAGACATATTTGTGATGTCTAATGAATAAATAACGTAAAGAGAAATTTTGTTGATTAATTTTACTCTCAAAAATGTTTAATCATACGATTTTTTTCTACATTAGTTCTTGCTTGAGTGATCTGTTCTGCCTGCATCTAAAAATCTATAGGTAGATGCATAATAATATACCTGTAAGTATTATCTATATTATAGACGATATCACTTTGCATATAAGGTACGTACTCAATCTGTGTCATGCAATAAAACAACAAAATTATTATTTAAAATAGATATTTAGATTTATCTAATATTTTTATTAAAATCATGTTATAACATCATTATAACATTATTTAAATTATAATTTAGTAACACGAGCAAGGAAAAATGTTTGCATTTGCAAAAATTGTACTTAGGTATTAAGCTCAAACTTAAGAACATTATTGTTTTAACGGCTGTTTGTAGTTTACCATACCAAATGCAATATAGTACATACAAATATTACAATAATACTGCTCTTGAATAAGAACGCAGAACTGGGTTCCGGACAGTCTTCTCTTTGTGGGATTGTTTTGAAGTAAGTCTCTGTGCGTGTAAACTCCTGTCTTTCTGCTACAAGTGTGTCAACAGCAGCGATGCCAGCTGCCGGCATTGTCCTTCCACGACTCAACTGCCAGGCACCAACTGGATACATAGACCATGTTTAATTTCTACAGGTTTTATTTATTGTCATACCTACTATTGGTTCCCATTTACAGCAGACCTTAAATAATAAGGAACTGACTGACTTACATGACTTAATGAAGCAAGAAAGGTAATATATAAGGTAGGTGTAGGAGTATTTTTTTATATTTTTTACTGTGTTTAGTTTAGTCTATGATCTTTCTGTACGAATCGCAATAAATACTTTTTATTTCTTCCTTTCTTAAATATTATGTATTTTTAGTAGGTAGTATAAGAGGCAGGTTAGAAAGTGGCGCCGGTGACAAAAAGTTGAAAGGGATTCGTTTGTCTTGGTATGAGGAGCGATGAAACGCATGGATGGAAAGGGAGAGGAAGATCAAAGAAAATATTGATGGATTTTGTAAGGAAATATATGAAAGAAAAAGGGGTGAATGATAGCGTGGTGGCTTACAGGGGACAGTGGAAGAATAAAAAATTATTGCGCCGATCCCAAGTAACATGGGACAAGAGTGTAGCGATATCTACAAACGCCACATGCGAACTAAGCGTTCTACTGACGTCACACAAAATCCTGCATCTCGCAAGCAGAGTTTACCGCGCAAATAGCATAGTTATATACAAAGACCCGACATCACGACAATCATCGGGCAGTTGCCCGCCAGACAACACCCGTCTGGTCGGAGGAGCCTCCCTTTTCTATGGAGGATGAGTGAACTTTACACCCTGTTCCTCATACCTCTATACTGGTGAACCCGAACATGAACGTCAGCGCAGCCTTCATGAAAATACTTCAGCGTGACGTCACCATCATCACTTCGGCAAGCTTTAGGAAGATGATAGTGAATAACGTAACGTTTACGTTATGAAATTGCTACTCTTGCAGGTGTCCTCAGTATTCAATAAAAAAGTTATTTTTGAAATAGGGCTTACGAAATACTTACTTTGTCTATTTTCGGTGCCATTATTTTTACAACTGTACGCTATCGCATATCCAAGGTAGTCGGTCGCCAAAATGTAGATTTCCTCTTGCTCTAGAATAATTAAATGAAGAATTAGGATACCTACTTAGATTTTTAATTGAGCTGTGAAAAAAAAGCCAGCTTATTGTATGGTAAGTAATAAGATCAGCGGGATTATCCGAAAGGGTTATCGCTACCTCGGAACATAAAGGGCTAAGGAACGAACACGGGTGGGTTTTAGTCAGTAAGAGTCTGACACTCCCTTCCGTTCCACCCAGAGCAGAGCAGGAGGAGTCATTTGATGATTTCCCACCCTCAAACAAAATTAATAAGAAGTTTTACCATCAGAGTCAGCCATCTCAAGAGTAAATTTTCCACTTTCGGCCGTAGTTAATCGGGCTACTCCTTCCGTTATTTTTGCTTGTTCACCAATTATTTCGATGGAATTTACATTTATGTAACCTTCATCGTATGACAATCTTGAACCAATACAAGTACTTTCTCCGACTGCGTCGTATCTTTGGATCTGATACCAGGTACTATTTGCGAACTGTAAAAAGACAATTGATGAATGAGCAAAAGTATAGAGAAGACGAAATTCTACAACGAATAATTTGATATAATCAGAGTTGATAGAGGCGTATGTAGATATTAAACCTGAAAAAGGTCTGCCATATTATTCACTTGGTTATCTTAAAAGTTTGTTGCCATGGCTCAAATGAAAACCCCATGTAAAACGAACTGAGTTTTTAGTGGTCTAACGTTACGTTTATTTTGGATAACAACATTGAATCACAACGCACAAAATTCGTTATATTTTTACCATAAATCACACTGTTGGGAAAATTTTATGCACAAAAAATTAATGACTTGTCAAGGGCGTCCACAACAAGACATCCTAGCCTTTTCCCAACTATGTTGGGGTTAGCTTCCATCCTAACCGGATACAACTGAATACGGGTATCTTACATGGAGCGTCTACCTATTTGACCTCCTCAATCCAGTTATTAGGTGATTAGTTACCCTTGGTCTGGTTGTTACTACTTTTGTATATAATATCTATGGTCTATATATAGGCTTCTGATTACCCGTAATGACTGTAAAAAATTTACTAATGACAGTCAGATACTCAAAGGAGGCGTGATATGTAGGTAATTGACGACCACCCATTCACGAACCGATCGAGGCAAGCGTAGCTTAACCTTGGATCGATCTCGTGCAGCTGTTATTATTTAGCTACGAGCCAATAGAAAAAAGTACCAACTACTTATTTTCATTTACGACGTCTCCGTCTTAACAATAAAGTCAGTGATACTTCCTGAATTCATCAACGTGTGTACTTAGGATAGAAAGTGAGTGAGAAGAAAACAAAAAAAAAATCTTACAGCAGCCAGGTTGATGTTGGCCACTCCGGAAATACTTGTGTCGCACTGGCCAGGGATTATGACTTTGGGTCCATTTTGTGGTAAGTAGTGCCAGCAAGCTGCATCAGTCTGACTTGTTTCCTGGTAATAATCTTCTCTGAGACCTTGAGTGGCAGTGACGACGTTATCTAGGATGTTGTTCGCTTCTACACTCAGTGGATTGTTGCTTCTGCTCAGTTTCCAACTGCCAACTGTGAAGATAGTTTGTAAAATTAGCTATTTCAAAGTCATATTCGTATTTTTTGGTACCCACACAAAAGCGATCTTGTTTACCTTGTCGTCTGTTTCCCTCTATATTAGTGCAGGAGTACACAAGAGCATAGTTGTCATAGTCGGTTGCAAGCACGTAGAGATACTGACTTCTGGGCTCTGCAATTTAAGAATTTGTTGGTAGGTTAAGTATTATTGTTTAAAATAATTTGATTTAAGCCTGATTTTCAATAGTCGGATATTTTTTTTTTAACTGAGGAATAAATATTGCGATTTGGCAGCTTTTGTATAGAAAATATGTCAAACTCATTCTTTGGATATAAGTTGACTATTGAAGAAACAGT
Source organism: Amphipoea lucens (assembly GCA_947508005.1). Taxonomy (NCBI): domain Eukaryota; kingdom Metazoa; phylum Arthropoda; class Insecta; order Lepidoptera; family Noctuidae; genus Amphipoea; species Amphipoea lucens. Next base: position 5,102,974 of record OX382373.1, on the reverse strand, counting down.
CCTAATTATTGTAATTGAATAATAATTTTCTTTTTATTCCCGTTTCAGATTATAAAATCACTAATTTTTAATAGTTTTTAAAGAACGTAATTTAAATCTTGCGACTCAAATTTTTTTGCTGACGCAGACGACTTACTAATAATAATTACAACAGGAGGTTCCTCTCTCTGGAGCCCTGACCCGGCGTAGCTTGGACCCTGTTCCCGATACCGGTGGGCTACTATTTTTTATATTTTTAAATGTTTTTATATTCTAATTTCTATTCAAAATGTAATGTGTCATTTATTTTCCCTAATAAGTAAAATAAAATATACAGTAATAGTTAGTATATAGTTTTTGAGATAAAACAACTTACCACCAGCAACAGTAAAAGTAACTTGTAGCACTCCAGATTGGTCAGCGACTGCAGTAGCTGTTCCTAACATCGTACTCAAAGTCTCATCGATAACTTCGCTGTTCTCAACATTGACACTACCAGAGGCTCCGAGTGTGTATTGAGCACGGCTACACTGGCCAGTCTGTGTTGGTTGTGGGTATCTGGCGACTTCGTACCATGTTCCAAGATACTAGCAACAGATACAAAATATTAAAAGGATCATGTTTGCAATTTCAAATTATTTTTACAATCAGCTCGCGGCTTGTTGTCCCAGTGTGCCGCACAAACTTCCATTCTTTCCACCAGTCACGAATTTACGACTGATAAAATTGGCTTCCTATTTCATAAATAAAATATGATTAACGATTAAATTCAGTTTTTTTTCTTTTACTGCGAATATTAGCGAATTTTAAAACACGAACAATTTGAATGCCACAAAATTTTCACCTGTTTATTACAATTTATTCTCAAAGGAAAAATTGAATCTACTTAATAAAAATCTAAAATTTTTCACTCTCAGACTACGCACGGCTGTGTCAGGAATCATACAATTTTCACAACGGTCCACATGTTGTACCAAAAAAGACTTAAAAAAAACCCTAAATGGATTAAATAGCCTACCCTATTTGAATAATCCCATCACGCACACGGCTTGTAATAAGTAAACAAAATGTTATAGGCATGCCAAGTGAGTTTCTAATCGTTGTTTCGTAAAATGTATAAAAGCTCTTAAAAATAGGACGCTTGTCAGATTAAAACTACAGCGCAGTCCATTGATCTCCAGCTTCCTTGGGAACAAACACTTACGTTCGGTTTCTGGAACGACAATTACCTAAGAAATTGACAAGCGCGCGTAGCCTGCTGTGATTGGTTGAATGAATTATAAACAGCCAATTGCATTGTGAACTTACTCTAGCAACGTTGAAGTCAGCAACGCCGGTTATGGCTGTATTGCAGGGTCCGGGCAACTCGATAATTGGTGGGAGTGTTTCAAACTCTGGGTAGTAGAAGCAGGCTGCATCAGTCTGACTTGTTTCCTGGTAATAATCTTCTTTGAGACCTTGAGTGGCAGTGATGACATTATCTAGGATGTTGTTCGCTTCTACACTCAGTGGATTGTTGTTTCTGCTCAGTTTCCAACTGCCAACTGTGAAGATAGTTTGTAAAATTAGCTCTTTCATAGTCATATTCGTATTTTTCGGTACCCACACAAAAGCGATCTTGTTTACCTTGTCGTCTGTTTCCCTCTATATTAGTGCAGGAGTACACAAGAGCATAGTTGTCATAGTCAGTTGCAAGCACGTAGAGATACTGACTTCTGGGCACTGCAATTTAAGAATTTGCTGGTATTATTGTATAATAAAACAATTTTATTAAGGCCTGATTTTCAATAGTCGGATAATTTTTATCTGAGGAATAAATATTGGGGTTTGACAGCTTTTGTATAGGAAATATGTTAAACTCATTCTTTAGATATAAGTTTTCTGACTATTGAACAACCAGCCCTTATTTTTGTTACATAATAATAATTTTCTTTTTATTCCCGTTTCAGGTTATAAAATCACTACTTTTTAATAGTTTTTAAAGAACGTAATTTATTTCTTGCGATTCAAAATTTTGTTCTGACAAAGAGGACTTACTAATAATTACACCAAACAAATCCATCTTATCGATATATCAGCTCTTTCTGCCGGTAGATTCAAAAATATTGTACTCAAAACACTTAGTGACTAATAATTTTAATCAAGATATGCATGCCTTACCTACCTATGAGTTTTGGCTTTGTTTACTAAATTTACTTTTGTTTTACTATTTAACACAAGAAATGCTTTCTTAACTTAAATTATTGAGTCGTTCGTCAACTCGTCCTACATGCATACGGCCCATTTTGGGACGACTTGACGAAAATCAAAACAAATTTATTTTCGTTCTGCAAGTCGTAAAATGAAATACAGTAATAGTTAGTATCTTGTTATTGAGATTAAACAACTTACCACCAGCAACAGTAAAAGTAACTTGTAGTACTCCAGATTGCCAAGGGACTGCAGTAGCTGTTCCTACCATCGTACTCAAAGTCTCATCGATAACTTCGCTGTTCTCAACATTGACAATACCGGAGGCTCCGAGTGTGTATTGAGCACGGCTACACTGGCCAGTCTGTGTTGGTTGTGGGTATTTGGCGACTTCGTACCATGTTCCAAGATACTAGCAACAGATACAAAATATTAAAAGGATCATGTTGGTAATTTCAAATTATTTTTACAACCAGCTCGCGGCTTGTTGTCCCACTGTGCCGCACAAACTTTCCTCCATTCTTTTCACCGGTCACGAATTTACGATTGATTAATTGGCCGCCCATTTCATAACTATAACTAAAAATATGATAAACAATTAAATTCAGATTTTTTCTTATTACTGCGAATATTAAAATACAATCAATTTAAATTCCACTAATTTTTCACCGGTTTACAATTTATTCTAAAAGGAAAAATTGAATCTACTTAATAAAAATCTAAAATTCTTTCACTCTCAGACTACGCACATCTGTGTCAAGAACCATTCAATTTTGCACAACGGTTCCTATGTATTAAAGAAGACTTTAAAGAAAATCATCCTCTAAATGGATTAAATAGCCTACCCTATTTGTGTACCCCTGATCACATCGTGCACACGGCTTGTATTAAGTTAATAAAATATTACAGGTATGCCAAGTGAGGTTCTAATCGTTGTTTCGTAAAATCTACAGGGTTAAATTGAATTCATGGGCATCCTTTTAAGTGGTCATTGTACTCATCATTATGAGCAACTTTTGCTATGGGACCAAACCAGAAAACGCGAAAAAAAAACCAGCTCTTCCCTATATTTTGACGAGTTATGTGAACATATTATATTTAATGCAAGGAACAGCTGATTTTTTTCGCGATTTTAGGTTTAGTCCCATAGTAAAAGTTGTTCATAATGATGAGTACAATGACCCCTTAAAAGGATGCCCATGAATTTAATTTCACCTTGTATAAAAGCATTATAAATTCACTTGAAATGACAACTGGTTTCGAGTGATTTGTTTCGGCGACAATCGCGCCTTCATATGACGCTTGTCGGATTAAAAACTACACCGCAGTGCATTGCTTTCCAGCTTCCTTGGGAAAGGATACACCTACGTTCAGTTTTTGGAACAACAATTACCTAACAAATTGACAAGCGCGCGTAACTTGCTGTGATTGGTTGAATGAATGATCAACAGCCAATTGTATTTAATTGTGAACTTACTCTAACAACGTTGAAGTCAGCAACGCCGGTTATGGATGTATTGCAGGGTCCGGGCAACTCGATAATTGGTGGGAGTGTATCAAACTCTGGGTAGTAGAAGCACGCTGCATCAGTCTGGCTTGTTTCTTGGTAATAAACTTCTTCGAGATCAGGGGTAGCAGCGATGGCGGCATTTATGTCGTTGATAGAGGTTTCGTCCAGTAACAGATCCCTGCTTCTGGTCAGATTCCAACTGCCAACTGTGAAGATAGTTTGTCACGTTATCTATCTATAAGTCACTTTGGAAAGCAATTCGTTCCCTAATAAAAAAAAAGTCTTACTTCGTCGTTGGTTTCCTTCTAAATTGGCGCAGCTGTATAAAAGAGCATAGCTGTCATAGTTAGTGGCGAGTACGTAGAGATTCTGATTTACGACCACTGGAATTAAAAAAAAAAGGTTAATTTCATTCACGATTCAGGTTGATACATGACTTAGGCCAACTTGCACCAAAAAACCACACAATTTTGAAATATCGTTATTTTTCCGTCAATCGTTTGAAGATGACAGACGTGATGCTGTTTGAAATATGTACGTTTAGCGTTAAATCCATTGTTTTTTTTAAGTGATTTGTGGTACAAAATAATAGTAAGTAAACACAGAGAGAGATAAAACAACTTACCACCAGCAACATTAAAAGTAACTTGTAGTACTCCAGATTGGCCAGCGACTACAGTAGCTGTTCCTAACATCGTACTCAAAGTCTCATCGATAACTTCGCTGTTCTCAACATTGACACTACCGGAGGCTCCGAGTGTGTATTGAGCACGGCTACACTGGCCAGTCTGTGTTGGTTGTGGGTATCTGGCAGCTTCGTACCATGTTCCACCAAACTGGGATCAGAAAAAATTATGTTAGAAGAACCGAGTAATTTTAAATTACTTTCATAATAAGTTTCTAATCATCAAAACGATTAAATTACATTTATGCGAACATACTCTGATCGCGTTGAAGTTATTAACGCCGCTGGCTATAACTAGAAAAACATTTATAGGTACTATCAAATTCAACGGTTTCATACTACTTACTAGATACAAATATCAAAAGAAATTAACAATTTTATATGCAATTTTTACTTTGCTTTAATTTCGATTGAAACAGCCGAAATAATATAAAATAATAATAATTTGTAGTTATGCTATGTGAGTTTAATCTTAAAAACGACGACGAAAAAACATTATAATTAAACTTACTCTGGAAACGTCGAAGTCAGGAACGCCGACTACGTTTGTAGGACATGGTCCCTCAAAATCAACATAGTAAGCGCAAGCTTCTGCGGTGTGAATTCTCGGGATGAATTGATCGGATGCTGCGTTAAGCGCTTCCACACTTGCAATAATACCATTAATTGTGTTTGCAGCGTCAGTTGGTAGCGCTCCCTTGTTTCTACCTAACTTCCAACTGTTCACTGTAAAAACAAAAATCGAATTAGAAGAACATTTAATTTTAATATTGAGTACAGTCCTACTCGCACAACCATGGAGTTTCATTAAAAATGTTCGGTTTGTAGAGCGTCGTGTCTATCACTCATACATTGCGTGGCTGGCGATGACGCTGTGTAAAACTTTATGTGCCATCTGAAGGCTCGCGTCCACAGTTCCGCATCGTATGCGTCTAACGGATCGTACCAAAAGGATTAGTTGTAGCAGTGCGTCCAATGAATCCGCAGCGAATGGCAGCCTAAGGGTCCGTTCACACAGACCGGCTCGGAGAGCATCGGCGCGCATTTTTCTTTTCACACAGACCGGATCGTATACGCTTGGAGTTGGTCGGAGCGGAGCCGCCAACTATTTCACATAGACCGGCTGGAAGCTATCTGAAAGCGGATGCGCTCGGAGCCGGTCGGATGCGCTCGCAGCCGGTTGGATGCACTCGCAGCCGGTCGGATGCGCTCGGAGCCGGTCGGATGCACTCGCAGCCGGTCGGATGCGCTCGGAGCCGGGTGGATACACTACAAAGGCATCAAAATGGCTTTCGGCGTGGGGCAGCGTGCACGCAATCGGAGCCGATTGGCTGCGCGAGCGAGATAGAGCACGCAATCGGAGCCGATCGGCTGCGCGAGCGAGAAAGAGCACGCAATCGGAGCCGATTTGCTGCGCGAGCGAGAAAGAGCACGCAATCGGAGCCGATCGGCTGCGCGAGCGAGAAAGAGCATGCAATCGGAGCCGAACAGCTGCGCGAATGAGAAAAAGTACGCGATCGGAGCCGGTCAGCTCCTCTTATTATTTCACACCAAGCGCGTTCAAGCATTCTTAATGACAAAAGCAGTGCACCTGCAAAAATAAACCTTACTACAAATACTAAAAACTCTGTTTTCAACGTGATATGAATCTGCTCTCCTCTCCGAGCCGGTCTGTGTGAACGGACCCTTAAGGGTACATTTCTATGGGCGCTACACACGGCTAAGATACATACTCGTACTATAATATTTTATCTTAAGATACAATATCGCTCGCCATACAATTCAATGGACCATTACACACGACGAAGATAATATTTATTTCATACCTATTCCATTGAATTGTATGGCGAGCGATATTGTATCATTAAGATAAAATATTATAGTATCTTAGCCATGTGTAGCGCCCTTAATTACGTAACATAATTATTAGTTACAATGCCAACGCCTTTCATTTTGACAGTTTAACAATATCCATTGTGTTTTTACCGTTTTTGAGCAGACGAAATTTTCAAACATAATTTGAATTTCTTTCAAAAAAGATCATCATCTGCCTAGCCTTTTCCCAACTATGTTGAGGTCGACTTCCAGTCTAACCGGACGCAGCTGAATACATACCAGTATTTTACATGGAGCGACTGCCTATCTGACCTCCACAACCCAGTTACTGGGTAATAACTCTTTAACCCCTTGGTAAGACTGGTTGTCAGATTTTCGGGCTTCTGACGACCCGTAACGACTGTCAAAGATCCACGAATGACAGCTGAGACCAACGGCTTTGCTCTTTTTGAGGCACGGAGGGGTCTTGGTATGTAAAGATGGTCATCCATCCACAGACGTGCTCTAGCGCAGCTTAACCTGATCGATCGACCCGTGCGGCTGATTTTACTTAGCCACAAACCCCTCTCTTTCAAAAAAAGAGAACCCGCTCGAAACGTCACGTAATACAAATCAATCATTATCTTTAATTAACAAGCATATTATCTTAGCACATCCTGTCAACAAAAGTGAAAATTTTCTCATCCAATGATTTCAAAATAATTCAATGTTCTCATCTGTCATATTTTTTACTGAGACCGAGCGTGCTAATAAAAATAGGCAGGTACAATAATTAAGTGACATCACTGAGTGCAGCATTACCGGTTTCATAATGTCAATAAATAGTATCTTACCTTGTCTTTGGTTATCATTAATGTTGCGGCATGAATATATCAGTGCATATCTTGTATAATCCGTGGCCAGAACCCAATATGGTACTATAACAGGAAATAATTTGGATTAATATCAGTTATTATCTAAAATGCCTCGTTGGTAGCAAAATCGACTATAGGTTCGATATTACTACCACTAGCTAGACCAACCCCAGAGACTTTGGTTCGATACCCATGTTGTAAAAAGTATGATTGGGTATTTTTAATAGCAATTTCTCGGTAGAAGACCAGCACCCTAATTGCGTAACACACTATCTTTCGGAATCGGAATCATTTTGAAGCAAATTGCTAATCCATTGCTTCATAAGTTCGAAAAATGTGTATGTTCAAAACGTAAATAACGCAATGAATGTTGTTGAACTGTCAAAAGGAAATTGATTCCGATTGATAAAGTTTTACGCAATTGCCCCACAGAGTCTGGTTTTGTGCCTTAATTTTTGCAGGGACTTCACAATTTGCTAAATGTGGATGTAAAGAAATGTTACAATCTGACATAACAATATTATCTCAACTTAAAATAATAGACATTTACCGGCAGGGGCGCCGGAGATTGATACTTCAAATTTAGCAGGTCCTGCAGGTACTGCCGTCCCGGTTACATATTCTAGAACACCGCTTACGACTTCAGTATTTAGCACATTAAGTGTTCCATCAGTGTTCGCAGAGTACGTAGCGGTGTTGCAGGTACCACTTTGGAAGGTCGACGGTAAGGATTCAATGTCGTACCAAACGCCTAAAAACTAAAAAACAAAGAAATTGAAATAATTAAAACTGCGAAAAAGTTAAATTGATTGATTCATTCATTGATTGTCACTCACAGGACATCGCCGTCGAGGTAGACCAAGACGAAGGTGGTGTGACGATCTAATATCATTCGCAGGGCCAACATGGCCAGAGATCGCACAAGACAGGGAGGTTTATTTATTTATTTATTCGCTATTACCACTTACGAAAAAAAATCAGCTGCTGTTCCCTACATTTATATGTTCGTATATCTCTTCAAAATGTAGGGAACTGCTGATTTTTTTTCGCGGTTTCAGGTTTGGTCCCATAGTAAAAGTTATTCATAATGATGAGTACAATGACCTCTTAAGAGGTTGTTAGTATTTTTCCAATAACTCTGTACATACGTAGATATATATTATTAATATGTATTTATGTTATATTAATTTATTTGTATGGAATTATCTGCTAGCTAATTGAATCAGAAATTACATGAAAATGCATTTTAAATACATAGTAGATACCTAGGTACATAAAATAAAGATAAGTAAGTAAATAATAAAATATAATAAACGCATGTCAGATCAAACGCTTAGTAGGTATCTACCTGTGTAGGCGCCAGGTTCCGTAACAAAAAAATATCTGAATAAGAGTTTCAGAAAAAATCTATTATGCACATATTAAATCATCTGTAGAAAATATTACAATTTGAAATGTTTAGTCCTCACCTCCTTACTAACTGTGGATGTAACCACTCCGATTTTTTTCAAGAAAGAACCTAATGCATTTCAAACGGCTACGATTGTTACTTACGTAAGCTCAATCTCGTTTGAAAACTGTTTGAATTTTGTGCCATTATCATCTGCGTAGCCTTTTTGTTAACTATGTTGAGGTCGGCTTCGAGTCTAACCGGATGCAGCTGAATAACTTATCAGCATTTTTTTCGTATGTTGCATGGAGCGATTGCCTATCTGATCTCTACAATCCAGTTACCGGGTAATACGATAACCCCTTGGTAAGACTGGTTATCAGACTTTCGGGCGTCTTGGACAACCCGTAACGACTTTTTGAATTTTGAGTAACGGCCATTAATAAAATAAACAAAACTTACATATGCCCCATCAAAATCTGTTACTACGGGTACATTGTCATTACACTGTCCATCCTGTATGACTGCAGTCTGTCCCACACATGCACTTATTAGACCAAGGAGACTAAAAACTACTATAATTAACTTCGACATCTTACGATTAGTGTGTCCTAAAACGCCGTATTTCCGTTAATTTATACAAAATCTTATCTACCATTTTTTATCGTTGTTTAATCGCGAAAATCGTATTGCCCGATTGATAAATTGTTCCACATTACTGATATGATTTTTAAACTAAGTAAGTATCAAAAAAAAGATCTATGGCATCGGTTTATAGAAATATTGGGTTTTTCGATGGTAATCTCTTTAAACAGCGAATTATCGATGTGAAGTGCATTTTGGTTTTATGGATTACAATCTCACATTATGGAAGCCTCAACATTCGTTTTACTTAGGCACATAATATAATACTCTAGACTTAGGTATACTTTTAAGAAAGAGTGCAGCTTTATTGGATCGTGGTGGTGGTGGTAAAACATCGAAAAGGGCACGTCAAAATTAATAGTCACCAATTTTCAAAACTCCCAGAAAATATTCCAGGTAAAACTACCAAATAACTGGACTTTAATAAGCTACGAGTACGTTTGCCACGATTGGTTCGTGGATGGGTGACCATGCATTAAATATCGAGGCCCCTCCGTTCAGCGGCGGCCCTAGTAATGTTTTTAGGTGGTGCAACCTCTATGTACAGTCAACAAAAGAGATAAGTATGGAGGATCGTCGGATATAGTTGAAGTTTAGTAAGAAACCGATGGATGTTCTCGAATAAAATTTAATTTTATTAATAGAAAACAAACAGCTCATTTATCAAATTAAATTTCTGTCTACAATATCCATCGATTTCTTACTAAACTTCAATTATATCCAACGTTCTTGCATACTTATCTCTTTTGTTGGCTGTGCCATGTTCCTTTGATATATGCATAATATGCAGTTGCTTACACGGATTAGTCGGATATTGACATAGACTAGCTGTGCCCGCGACTTCGTCCGCTATCGGATTCATATCGATTCGATCGGATTCGCTATCGGATTCGGATATAAGTAGATCTATCTCAGTCTGAAATAAAACGCAACGTAGGTACCTAACTTTAGTTTGATTTGTTTAGTTCGTAAGTATGACTAAAAAAAATTATCGAATTGTAGATACATAGATTAGATAAATAAATAGTTTTAAGCATATGTAACAATTATGTATACGGATGTTTGTGACAAGGACAGTGGATTCTGTCGAGCGTGACGTGATAGTAGATGTCTTGCTCGCGTTATAATAATGTTGCCCATTAGAGTGAGGCCCCATTAGTGCGTTGCGCTGCGTTGCGTCGCAATGGAACAACGCATTGTATGCTACACCTGCGTTGCGTTGACACTGCGACGACGCAACGCAAGAGGATATGCACGCCGTCGCAGCTGCGTCTCAGTTTAGCCTTCGCAGTGGATAGATACAAATGCGTTCTTTTGTTGCTTTTTTTACGCCACCGCCGAAATAAATGTAGAAACCATAGAAGATTCTGGATATCTCCATTAAAAATGTCGTTACGCTCGTCTAGCTTCCTCCTCTAGCAGGGGATCACTGTCCGTCGTCGCAGCGGAGCTCCGAAAACGCAGCGTGACACCCTCCCTCCCGCCTTGTCTCCTGTCCGTCGATTCGTTGAAAGGTCGCGGGCGACGACGCAACGGTCTAATGGGGCATGTCATAAAAAATATATGGAAAACGACGCAGCGACGACGCTGCGACGACGCAACGCAGCGCAACGCACTAATATGGGGCCTCACCCTTACGTGTGCGTAGTGTACACGGAATACGGGGTTTAGTTAGTTTCTTAGTGTAATTATAATGATGTATTTATTTATAGTATTTTTAAGTTATATTAGTATTGTATTTTATGTGTTTTCTATGGGCCTTGATGCCTGAAATAAATGGATAAATACATAAATGGGCTCTGTCGCGTTCGACAATGCCACTGTGCTTGCTGTCTTGCCCTGCTGAGGTAACAAGTAGTAAAGATGATAAATAATAACAATCAGTGATTTAGTTTGACAACTTTTATTTACACAGCAGACCCTAGATGGCTCAAATTTCTGAATTAATTCAGAATAATTTAGCTTTTGGGCAATTATATTTTCTATGGACAGGATTCCAAGATCCGACAGTCTATCCTAACACACATTGGAGCGTAAATAAGTTTGTATACGTTGTGTACTGAAACTTCGTTCCCCTTTACCAACAAGATACGAAGTGCTATCCATACATTTGGAAAAATGTGTCCTGCCAATCATTATTTTTAATTAGTCGGAGCTTTTTAAGGGGGCGCTGCTGATTGAAAATCTTTTAATAATGGTTTTAAGCTCAACCAATTCTCAACAGACACGTCACATTTTTCCAATTTGAACTTTTCCGCGCCGCCCGCTCCGTTTGCGCGCCCAAATGATCGTCACGTCTCGGTCGATACTCCGCATCCGCGCTTTATAGTAAGTTACTATCATCGGTCATCAAATACTTACTAAGTATTAGTATCTGTCGGATGACTAGTGCCCGGTGATCGCATTTCGGTTGATTTCAGCGCCCCCCCATGACGGTGCCCGGTGCAGTCGCACCGCTCGCACCGCTCTAGGGCCGCTACTGCCTTCGTGCCTCGGAAAGCATGTTAAGCCGTGGTCCCGGCTGTCATTTGTAGATCTTTGGACAGTCGTTACGGGTAGTTGGTTACCCAAAAGTCTGACAACCGGTCTTATTAAAGGGTGTCGTGTTACCCACTATCCCCTATACCCGCACTGGGCCCGCGTGGTAGATTACGGCCCGCTCCCTCTCACAGAGAGGAGGCCTGTGTCCCAGCAGTGGGAACATTATAGGCTGATTATGTATGTATGTATGTGTTACCCACTAACTGGGTTGTGGAGATCAGATAGGCAGTCGCTATTTAGCTGCATCCGGTTAGACTAGAAGCCGACCCCAGCATCGTTGGGAAAAGGCCAGGTAGATTAATTAATTTATACTTAGATTTTTTTTTCTACAAATATTTTTGAAAGGATAAGTCATAACGATTCTATTAGAACACGGCGGATACCATTTTTTTAAAGAACGTAGGTATTAAGATATAATATACATATTATATTACAAACTTAAGCTTTGTTTGAAATGTTAAAAAAGTGTTTTTTTTTCATTATGATATCTTCGCTTAATTCCTGTTAATTGTCTTATCTTTGTATGACGAATGTTCAAAAATACGTATGCATGCAATTTGTTATTCGTCCACATTCAATTTTAGGTGAGGTTAACGATCCTGTTTCTATTATTCACAAGTTTGCAAAGATTTAAAAAAAATACCCGTTAATATGCAGGTGAATCTTTAATTAAAATACCTATTATACTTGCCAGTATTACCAAGGGGTATAGTATTACCCAGTTACTGGGTTGTGGAGGTCAGATAATACTGGTATTCAGCTGCATCCGGTTGGACTGGAAACCAACCGCAACATAGTTGGGAAAAGGCTAGGCAAATGATGATGACTTGCGTATAAATCTATACTTATAAAAATCTGTAGAAGCGAAAATTCTGTACATTGAAAATATCAAAAAAATAAATGGCAGGGGGTGTTACTAGACCGACTACGAATTCAAAAATGTGATTAAAAAAAATTTTTGTCTGTCTGTCTGTTTGTTCAGGCATCACGCAAAAACTACCGGTTTGATTACGATGAAACTTGGTATAATTATTCTTTAATATCCTGGGCACCACACTGGGTACTTTTTATACCGGAAAAGTATATACAATAAAAAACAAACTTAATTTTGCGGTTCGATCCCTAGACACGATTACTGTACCAACCGCAAATAATAAGTTTGTCGTAGGTTACGTGGAGGGTGTGTTCTTTGTGAAGAGTAGGTATCCACTAAGAGTTTTTCGAAATTCCAACCCTAAGAGGGTGAATGGAGGGAGGGTGAAATTTCACGCGGACGAAGTCGCGGGCAGAAGCTAGTATAAAATATGAGGGGCTTGTGACTAAGTAATAACAGCCGCACGGTTCGATCGTCCGTGGATGGGTGACCATCTTTACATACCAAGACCCCTTCCGTGCCTCGAAAAGCACGGTCCCGGCTGTCATCTGTGGATCTTTGACAGTCGCTAAAGGTCGTCAGAAGCCCGAAAGTCTGACAACCCGTCTTACCAAGAGGTTTCGTATTACCCAGTACCTGGGTTGTGGAGGTCAGATAGGAGTCCCTCCATATAAAATACTGGTACTCAGCAGCATCCACTTAGACTGGAAGCCGACCCCAACATAGTTGGGAAAAGGCTAGGCTGATGATGACTTACCTGTAAAAGTCTAACAAAACGTAGCATCACGTCTGAATTCCCTGAGGGTAGGCAGTGGTGTACACCTCTTCCCCATGGTCGCAGGCTACCTATCCTATTGGAACATTATTTTGTTTCATGTTTTTTAGCTTAGAATAGAATAGCTTAGTTGCTGCTGCTGTGAATTGTGATAGACAGACGCAGTCACCCTATGGGCACAGAATAACTAATAGTACTGCTATGAGTTCCTTTTTATGGCGCCTCCTGTACACTCTTCCGCGAGTGCTCTCGCCATGTTTCATGTAAAAAATTTTTTTTAAATTGCGTATGTATACGGAGACGGTGGATGCTCACTCATCTCATCAATAGAAAAGCCAGTTTGTTGCGAAAATCAAACCCACGCATCGTGTTTTTTAGGGTTCCGTAGCCAAATGGCAAAAACGGAACCCTTATGGATTCGTCATGTCTGTCTGTCTGTCTGTCTGTCTGTCTGTCTGTCTGTCTGTCTGTCTGTCTGTCTGTCCGTCCGTCCGTATGTCACAGCCACTTTTTTCCGAAACTATAAGAACTATACTGTTGAAACTTGGTAAGTAGATGTATTCTGTGAACCGCAGTAAGATTTTCACACAAAAATAGAAAAAAAACAATAAATTTTGGGGTTCCCCATACTTACAACTGAAACTCCAAAAATTTTTTTTCATCAAACCTGTACGTGTGGGATATCTATGGATAGGTCTTCAAAAATGATATTGAGGTTTCTAATATCATTTTTTTCTGAACTGAATAGTTTGCGCGAGAGACACTTCCAAAGTGGTAAAAAGTGTGTCCCCCCCCCTCTAACTTCTAAAATAAGAGAATGATAAAATTAAAAAAATATATATAATGTACATTACCATGTAAACTTCCACCGAAAATTGGTTTGAACGAGATCTAGTAAGTAGTTTTTTTTTAATACGTCATAAATCGAAAACAGCAATTTACCTTTCACAAAGTTACAACGAACTACAAGAACTTTTACATTATGTTACTTGCTGCTACGGAACCCTTCATGGGCGAGTCCGACTCGCACTTGGCCGGTTTTTTTATCTTTGTAAAACTGTTGCGTTGGTTCCCAAAATATTGGCTCGGTTTGATATATTTCCAAAAAATTTAGCTCAGGTTCGTTATTCCACATAATGATAAAGTCAAATGTCTACGCGGTTAGAAAGCTTGCACTAAACTGAACGACGCGAGAATGTACAGTGACGCACCCGCGTCGCCTCGCGAGTATAAGCGAGACCCTTTGACTCGCGCACAAAAAACCGACTCGGAACGGAGAGCAGACGAGGCGAGGCGAGACAGTAAGATACGAAGCGATTGTACGCTCTCGCATTCGTCATGCCTCGCGGTGCCTCGAGAAGAGTAGGTATACAGGCGCCAATTACAATTTTGGTACGGAACCTTAAAAGCAAAAGTAGGTATGAGTGATTCATACTGAGACGATTAGGTAAAGGTGTTTTTGTATTATATTAGGCGCCTTAAATACAGTTGCCTACTTCAAGTAAAAAACTTTTTTACAAAAAAAAAAAAACAAGACTTCAAAAAAAAAACACTCCAAAGTGAAAAATAACTTTAATTTTGGAAGTCGGTGTCGTTGGTTCCGCATTTTCGCTTTTTGACACAAACTTCCGAAATGAAAGTTATTTTTCACTTTGGAGTGTTTTTTTTTGAAGTCGGTTGTTTTTTTTTTTTGTAAAAAAGTTTTTATTTTTCACTTTTTAGTTGTACCTACCCCACACAAATTCAATTAACACTAGTGCATTGAAGAATTGAAGACACGACTCGAGGAATTATCAAAATTCGCATAGAAATGCCGAAGATGCAGTATATTTATGCATATAACTTCGTACATAAGCATAATTACCTAATGTATTATATACTAAAACCTTCCTGAAAGTATGTAGATCACACTAATGAAAGAATTATCAAAATCGGTTCAGTAGTTTTTGAGATAATCGCGGACATACAAACATACAAACATACATACATACATGCGGGTCGAATACAGAACCTCCTTTTTTAAAGTCGGTTAATTAAAGTCGGTTAAAAAAGGGTATCAAAACAACAATATGATAATATAACAATGATAAAAAGTTTATAAATAAACCGTTCCGCTCGTGTTTTTCTTTATGCGTATAATTGTAGTAAAACAGTCACGAATGATAATGATATTTTTATCGTTAATTACATTTATCGCTTATTATCTACAATCATATAACGTGAATACCGATTCAGACAACAACGGATCTAGTTATGTTTCCCTGTGTGTCATCACTTGTGTTTAGCATACCTACATTTGCTAGTCTATATCTACATCTATACAAATAAATAAAATTGGAGTGTCTGTTTGTAATATTAAAATAACTGCTTTTTACTAAATGCATATGGATGTATATGTCGCAGCTAACTGGTTAAATTAGCTGTTCAATTAACCGCCTAGCCTTTTGACTAAACGGCTCCGTTTAACTAGCTGCCCGAATGATATTCAGCCATTCAATCAAATAACTAGGCAAATTATTTGGATCAATGACGTTTAACTACCTGCCTAGCCCAGACTTTAAATTTACTTCCATTTTCTGCCGCCTGGCGCTCAAACCCAATCTGTAAGTCAATACGACGTCGACAATCTAACCTCAAAACACTTGTTGTCAAAAAAAGTTGCTTCTGAAACGTCTCAGCGCTGCGGGAAGTGCAGCCCCTTCGCCCTTACGTAACAAAGGATAGGCACCCATGCTCACCTCCGCAGCTTCGGCCTCAGCCGCTACGTAAGTGTGTGTGCATGTTAGTTGCTGACGCTAAGCGCCTTCACGCACACATTCACAGCGTCTTTGTACACTTGGTTACCACAAGTAAAGCGCGGGTCAAATGTAGGTACACGGATTTGATTGTGATTTGGTTATTGTACAGAGATCAAAGAAAATTACTGTTTAGTTACACCCGTGGTCAACTGATTATGGACTTCGAAGATAAGTAGGTACCTAGGTACTTACCCCATGGAACACGTCATTGACGAGCGGTACACATTATTGTGGACGAGTAATCATACGGAAGATGAAACACAGTAGCTGGTTAAGTACCTAACAGTGATCAACTGATCATGAACTGCAAATACCGTCACGAAACTCCTCAATGATGAACAGTATACAAAAAAAAAAACTTCATGTAAAATGTTACCAAGACGAGACCATATGGCTCGCAATGTCAAACAAGTTATCAGATCCAAGCTTCTAACTCTACACGCCCTAATTATCCAAGCCCTAACTTTAAAAACTCTACACCTTAGTCAAAATATGAGGGGAAACTATTGTATAACAGAAAATTAGTAGTAGCCCATGTGACGGTAGCACTCCCCCCCCACCAGGCAAGATTACTTGGCCTGGTCAGAAGATTCTTCCAATTCAATGGAGTGGAAACTACATCTTCTCTAAACCACACATCATTGTTGTTTTCTGGCATACACGCGAACGAAGTCGCGGGCACCGCTTCTAAACATTATTAATCAGTCCTCCTTTTTTACCAAATTCTGTGTTTTTAAAACCACTTAGTTCAAGGAAATAGTATACTTTTATACGAGTATAATTTTATTCATTATGTATCTAATTCCTGTAATGCGGATGAAATAGGGAAAAGGTTAATAAAACTACAAATGCAATTATTAACTATAATAAATAATAATAATATATTTTCATTAATAAAAATACAAATAATATAATAACACACGTAAAAAAAAGTTTACGTGGTCGTTAAAAATAGCACTTATTAAATCTAAAGCTAGAGTTTTGTTCAGTGATTGTTTATTATTTACCAGACTAACTGTAATACAGTACAAACAAATATCAGAATAATACTGCTCTTGAAGAAGAATGCCGAACTGGGCTCTAGACATTCTTCGTCTTGTGAGATTAGTTTGAAGTATGGTTCATAAAGCTCAGGTCGCTCCTGTATCATGTCTGTGATGGCAGTGTCGCCAGCTTCCGTCATTGTCCTTCCACGACTCAACTGCCAGGCACCAACTGAGAAAAAGATAAAAACGTTTTATTTTCATAGATTTTATTACTACAAGCCGCGTGCCTGATGGGATTCGGAAAAATGTCTTTAAATGGAGTCTGGACCCAGGTTTCCCGAAGCAAGGAAAACCTGTTCAGGTAGAGATTCATAGACGACTCTGCCTTGGAGTGTAAATGTGTTGCAGCTGTTCCACAAACGATGGGACACTTAGGCCCGGACTCCACTGAAGCGGAGCTGGGCGGAGCGGAGCGGAGACGTGCAGGAATCGACCAATCACAATGGTTGAAATCCTCATCGCGTCACTCGTCTCGTCTGTGATTGGACGATTCCTGCACGTCACCGCTCCGCTCCGCACAGCTCCGCTTCAGTGGAGTCCGGGCCTAAATATCGTGTCCTGCGAGTTTTGTCAGCTGCATGCTACTGGTAGACGCTGGTGATGGCGCCAAACAATTAGCCGAATTCTGGGCCGAGTCCATTTAGATTGCTACGGACACGCTAAGAATGTCGGTCTTCCATACAAACTTTCATCTCTATTCAATCCCTTTAGAGGATGACTTTAAAAAATCCTTCTTTAGTGCTCACTTTCCTTGCATAAACTCAAGCTTAGCTTAGACCCAAAGGTTTAGGCTGAGTGTTGTCTGTCTGTGAATGAATTTAATATGTTAATTAAGTAGATGATTGATTGTTGTTGATGATTGTCGGATCTGTATCTGTTTTACTGTCATTGGCTTCCAGTTTAACCGGATGCAGCTGAATACTAGTATTTGACATGGAGCGACTGCCTATCTGACCTCCACAACCCAGTTACTGGGTAATACGATACCCCTTGGTAAGGCTGGTTGTCAGTCTTTCGGGCTTGTGACTACCCGTAACGACTCTCAAAGATCAACGAATGACAGCCGGGATCAACGGCTTAACGTGCTTTCCGAGGCACGGAGGGGTCTCGGTACGTAAAGATGGTCACCCATCCACAGACCATCCGCGGCAAACGGAGCTTAACCTGTAAAATCGACCTGTACCGCTGTTATTATTTAGCCACGGGCCCCTCATCTCATCCCCTGTATCTGTTTTACTGTGTATACATAAATAATAAAATACAATATAAATAAATCATTCATAAGCAACTTCATTAATTTTAGGACATAGAAATAATTAGTTCACAAGAACTTCAATTAAACAAAAATAAGAGGAATTAACGAAATACCTTGTCTTTGATTGCTATTAATATTTTTGCAACTGTAGGCTAGTGCGTATCCATCGTAGTCAGTCGCCAAAATGTAGATTGTTGTCTCCGTCGTTTCTCCGTCTATAATAATAAACTGATTAATTTTCTTTTCATAGTTCTACATAATCAGTTCACTTTAGCCACCCAAACCCATAGTCCAATATCTTTGTTTCCATATCCTGCAATAGTCCTACACCAGGGGGTTGTCCTTGGGTGCACTTGCATATTGCGAACAGGGATAATCGTCGGTTGGTACCGCATTTGATTAAAAACGTCAGACGTGCCTCTGCGAGTTGGCTTCGGATCCTCGTATGCCTTCCAAAGGTCCGGCACCCTAATTGCGTAACACACTATCAATCAGAATCATTTCCGAGCCAATTGCTAATCCATTGCTTCATAAGTTCGAAAAAATTGTCTGCTCAACACGTAAATAACGCAATGAATGTTGTCGAACTGTCAAAATGAAACCGATTCCGATTGATAAAGTGTTACGCAATTGCCCCGTTGGACCGTAGGGTCCCGAGAAATGTCATTGTAAGAAGACATTTAGGGTTGATATTTCAATCGCCGTTATAAAAATTGTGGTTTTACATCTTTTATTTTATACATAAAATACTTATGTAAAAGTTATCAGACGGTTGAAAAATCAGTATTTAGACATTTTTATTGATAAACGTTACAACGAAATCAGTCTAGCTTTTTAAAATATGTTATTTACCTTCAGTATCACCCATTACTAAAGAAAATATTCCTCTTCCATCATTTGAACTGAGTTGGGCTGATCCTTTTGTAGTCAATAAATCTTCATCAACGACTTCGAAGGAAAGTACTTCAATGGCTCCCGTATTTTGGTCGAATGACAATCTGGTACCAACACAGGAACTGTCCCCAACTGCGTCGTATCTTTTGATCTGATACCAGGAATTGTTTGCGAACTGCAAAAAGAAACGTTGACGAGAATGGCGAGCACAAGTAACGCTATGTCCAATTTTAACAGTGCATATTGTCGCGTCTCTCACTAGGTATCTAGTTAGAAGCACCGACAACGCGTGATGTTTGTCGCCAGATTTTGCAAGAACTCGCTCAACATCTCATTTCTAAGTGTATAACATCGATGAAGATTCATCGATATTACATACAGAAAGTGAGAATAAAAATACAAGTATTATCTTACTCTAGCCACGTTGAAGGACTCCACTGCAGGAATATCGTCATCGCACTGCCCAGGGATTATGACTCTGTCCCCAGTTTCAATTGGGTAGTGGAAACAAGCTTGATCAGTGTGACTTGTGTCCTGGTAATATTCTTGTCTGAGACCTTGTGTTGTACTGATGACCTCATTTACGACGCTATTAGCGTTCTCGCTCAGTCCTGTGTTTCGACTTAGTTTCCAACTGCCAACTGTGAAGGTAGTTTGTGAAATTAGCTCTTTGAAAGACACATTGGGTGGGTTGATGTCTACATAATAAAAATATTATTTAAAGAATGGTTTACCTCGTCGTGTGTTCAAAGTAGGTATATTATAGCACGAGTAGATAAGTGCAAAGCTTGTGTAGTCGGTTGCGAGTACGTGGTAATCAGAATAAGGTGTGGCTGCAAAAAAAAATAGTTTTTCAAATGTAGGTACCTACTATCTTGTTCAATGTAAAAATAATTAAGTTTGGATACATTTTTTGTCCCTTTTTCTAAGTATTAAATAGGTATAGAAAAACCAAAATCATTTATAAAAATTTCCGCTACAGTTTTCATAATATATTCCTAAATATTTTTTGGGACTATGCAACTTACGTGTCGAAAATGCAAGATTTGAGCTGCAAAGTATAAAAATATAATTCGTGGTAACACAAAATGTGGACTACGGTTTATAATACAACTTACTGTGATCAATATAAGTAACTCGTAAGGTCCCAGAACCATCATTGCTTGTTACTTCAGCTACTCCTCTCATCTCAGACAAAGATTCATTGAAAATTTGGCTGATCACAAGAGAAAAGGTACCACTAGCAGCTCCATTCTCGAATTCAGCAATATTACACTGGCCCGTTTGTTCTGGTTGTGGGTATCTGGCGACTTCAAACCATTCTCCAATGATCTGGTATTAAAAATAAATAATTTAAATATATAATACGGTCGAATCTCTATTTTATTTTCAGCATTTTAAATACCTAGCATTAATGTGAACTTACATTTTCAACGTTGAAGTTAGCAACGCCGGTTATGGATGTATCGCAGGGTCCAGGCAACTCGATATATGGTGGGGGTTCTTCGAACACTGGATAGTAGAAGCATGCTGCATCAGTCTGACTTGTGTCCTGGTAATATCCTTGTCTGAGACCCTGAGTGGTACTTATGACGGCATCTATGACGGTATCAGCTAGCGGGCTTAGTTGTGTTGTTCTACTTAGTTTCCAACTGCCAACTGTTAAGTTTGTTTGTCTAAATTAGCTCTCTCAAAGTAAAATAGAGACAATTTTGGAAGCTACTTAAAAAAAAAAAACAGTTTTACCTCGTCGTCTTTCTCCACTGTCTATAGTAACGCAGCTGTATAAAAGAGTAAAGCTGGTGTAGTCGGTTGCGAGTACGAAGTACTTTGTAGTTCTGGTCTCTAAAATTAAACAAAACATTATTTAGTAAATAAAAAAAAAACAGTGGCACTCCGGGAGAAGAAGTGCCGACAGAAGTGAAAACAAAACACAAACAGAATACTTTGCCATCACTCACTGACATATCGGATATACATACATTAAAACCGAGTACAGTCACGTCTAAAAGTATGTATACACTTGGCTTTATTCAAAGGCGAATTTCTCCTTTATTTTTGAATGAAATTTTATGTTATTACGAAAATATTATTTTCGAACCCATAGGTTTATGTTAAGTGTCGTATTTCAACGTTGCATTCGTTATTTCACGAAAAAATCGCAATTGAAAATTGCTAAGTGTATACATATTTTTAGACGTAACTGTACATCCTGAGGACATGCGAACACATCCGAAGCGGTGTCGGTTACGATGACAGTCGCGCGAATTCAATGGTTTTTTCCCATTTAAAAAAATGCCCAACGCGCCTAATGAAGTTTTCACATCAAAAATATGCACCTACCTATCTTATGAAAGTACAAATAATGACGAGTAAGTATGGTTTTCAATAATTACTTAATAATTAATTACGTCCCGCTTTGGCACTTATTTATTAGGTAAAATATTTTTAGATTTTTTTGTTTTTTTTCATTAGTCCAGTGATATGAGATTGAACAACTTACCGTCTCCCACATTGAATGTAACTTCTATTTGTCCGTCATTTCCTGTTACTGTAGCTTCTCCTGATATCTTATCCAGAGCCTCAGCGGAAACTTGACTGTTTACAACAGTGAAGGTACCGCTATTAGGACCTGCCGTGAATTCAGCTCGATTACACTGGCCGGTCTGTCCTGGTTGTGGGTATCTTGCGACTTCGTACCATGTTCCAAGATACTGAAAAAAATAAAAGGATTAAGTAGTACCAGCTGTAATTTTAAAACTTTTAAAATGCATAATAATTAAAATAAGGAATCGAAAATTTGTTTTATTTAATGATGTTAGAGCGAAAACAGACGACGCGATACTGCAATTATTTCGCTGCATTGGGTGCTAACATGCGGGGCAGGGTTGCAACTATGCTAAGGTGTCATAGTATCGGCGCCTAGTTTGGATAGTGTACATGGTGGCCGGCGGCGTTTAAAGGTCGTGCGGAGCGGTGTCGTCAGGCGTCGCGGCATGCTACTGCAATTTACATAGGGATCACGAGTCACGACGTGACGCAGAAGCACCGCTCAAGAGCACCGACGCAGTCATACCGCCATCGTGTGGCTTCGCTTTTACAAAGGCCAAAAAACAAATCGAGATGTGTAAAGAGTCACATAGGTTGTTTTTAGTTTAATTTCTTTTTAGCGTGTCGATGGAAATCTAAATGGACTCGGCCCAGAATTCGGCCACCTGTTTGGCGTCATCACCAGCGTCCATCAGTTTCTGTAACGTGCAGCTACACACACACACGACACGATATTAAGTATCCTATCGTTTGTGGGACCACATTTACACTCCAAGGTGAAGTCGTCTATGAATCTCCACGTGAACAGGTTTTCCTTGCTCCGGCCAGTCTGGGTCCGGAGTCTTCAGCATGAGTTTGTCAGCATGAGTTACCTTGGTACTCATGCATATGCAGGTTTCACTTGTCAGTATGTAATGTCTCGTAAAAGCCTTTCACGTTTACATTTTGTATACAAAGGGCTTAACATTAAAAAATAGTGGTGTGCTGCACATTTTCAAAAAAGGTCATTAAACAAAGGGCAACTTACATCAAGCACGTTGAAGTTAGGAACTCCGGTAATCGATTCATCGCAGGGTCCGGGCAACTCGATACTTGGTGGGAGTTCATCAAACACTGGATAGTAAAAGCACGCTGCGTGGTCTTGTCCCGTTTTTCGATAGTATTTCTCATGGAGATCGATGTTTTTGCTAACAAGTTCATTAATAGCACTATTAGCTGCTTCGGACAGTCCAGCGCGGGACTTACTCAGTTTCCAACTGTAGACTGCACAAAAGAGGAGTTGTGTAAGTTTTTATGTAACAATTATGATGTAGAAGCGTTTTGATATATAGGGAAAAAAAATGTATATAAAATGAGAGGTTATAATTACCTTGTTTTGTATCGCCGTCGAGATTCCGACAGCTGTACGCTAGCGCATACTCGGTGTAATCGGTGAACAAAATGTAGACGTTGTCGAATGGAACTGCAACAAAAAACTCATGATGTATTTGAATTGGATTGAATTTCATAAATGAAAGAAATTCATGACATCATCGATATTGCAAACATCGGTATTGAAAGAAAAAAAAAAGATATAATACATTTATTTAGCATAGACTAAAAGACTTCCCCCTTATTCATAAAACTTATCCAACCTATTTTAGTTAAAATGGGGTTTGTCTCTTTCTTACACACAGAAATGTCAACGTGACAGATAAAGACAAACGTTCTATAAACCTATTTTAGCTAAAATAGAGATAAAATAGGATTATGAATAAGGGGGACACAATACATCAGATACATACATCCGATAAAACCCAAATAAAAAGTGTAAAGTCCGATGTAAAAAATTAGCTGGAAAGTGTGCCTCACAGCTGCGCCAAAAAGGCCCAGTTCAGCAAAAAGCCAGACAATTACAAACTACATATAATATTTCAATGTTAAAATGCCTATTAAAGTTTCCTCCCGGTTCAACCCTGCATCCCTATTCACCCCTTTTGATTGTACTTCTTTCTTAATAGGTACGCGAGTCCAATTCCCACTTGTCCGGTTTTTTTTTTCAATGCTGTCACTTACCTCCATCTACGTTGATACTGATGACGCCTCTGCCATCAGAAGCCAAAGAAGCCTGTGTAACTGTTCTCAACTTTTCCTCGTCGATCACACTTGTTTGGACAACATCGAAGCTATTAGCACCATTCATGCCATATTCGGTAGCCGTGCATTCACCATTCTGTAGCGCAGACGGGAATCGAGACACTTCGTGCCATATTCCAGAGAACTAAAAATATTAACATTATTTATAAGGAATAGTAAAAAACTTAAGTTAAAAAAAAAAACTAAAGAGCTAAAAACAAGCCCATTTTAAATTAAATAAAAGTTGGAAGCAGGCGGGACCCATAAGGCAGGCGCTTTGCTTTGTGTAAATAATTTCATCACCAGTGCTCTCAAAACGGTGAAGGAAAACATCGTGAGGAAACCGGCATATCCAATTTTGTGTAATTTTGTGTGACATCTACCAACCCGCACTGGGCTCGCGTGGTAGATTATAGTCCACTGCCTCTCTAAGAGAGGAGGCCGGTGTCCCAGCAGTGGGAACATTATAGGCTGATATGCTTATGCTACACATTATGTCACCTAATCTACATGATGACTATTTTACTGTAAGCAATGCAAAAGCAATACAGGGATCATCATCAACGTGTACCATACAAAACTTGTTAATGAAAATTCACCCTAAGCGCTATCTATACTACTAATAAAGCTGAAGAGTTTGTTTATCTGTTTGAACGCGCTAATCTCTGAAAATACCAGTCTGATTTGAAAAGATCTTTTTGCGTTTGACAGCCTAATCTTTGAGGATGCTATAGGCTATTACATCACGCTAGGGCCCTTAGAAACCGAGCCAAAAGAAAAAAAGAAAGGAAACGAGTTAATAGCGCGGGCAGGCGATGAGATAAGACGGGGTGGGTCGAGGGAACAACAAAATTTCACGTGGATAAAGTCGCAGGCAGAAGAGGTTTAATAAAAAGGCAGAAGGTGCGCATAGTGTGGTGGTATACAATCATTTCAAAATAAAAAACTCATTTACATGATCGCCAAGTGGCGAGAACAAGCATTGACTTTTGAGCTCTCGACGTTCCATAAACTCTTCTGCAAAAAGCAGGAGAAAAGGTAAAATAAAAAAGAGCTATAAACGAGGCTAAGGGAGATCGAGATATGATTCATATGAGAAGATATCGAGAAACGTTACAAGAGCAACTCCAAAACAAGATAAACTACACATTACATAACATCACGCCTGATAAACCGCAAGATACCTATACTTATTCATTATTATTGTCGATGTGATTAATGATGTTCAGATGCATGGTTGGTGTACTGACCGCATTAGCATTAAAGTTGGGGACAACTGGCACTTCAGCGTCCGGAATACATTGGCCTTTCAATATTACGTCTCCACCATTGTTATTAGGGTAATAGAAGCAGGCTTCATCGGTGTGGTCTCTCGGGACGTAGTACAGCTGGCTTAGCACTTGCACGCTGTTAATAACAGTGTTGATAGCGGTCACGGCTGCTTCTGGTATAGTAGGTTCCTTACCCAACTTCCAACTGTAAACTGTAAAACAAATTAATCCATTATTTTTATTATTGTCCTATATTCCCTACTTACTCAATGTTCCTTTTCCGATTGCTAATCGGCATATTAGTCACTCAAATAATATAATTTTTTCTATAGGCGACTCGTACGAATTAGCATATTTTGAAATTTTATGCTTTAAAGTATAGAAAAAAGGACAGTGCGCCCGTTTTGGGCGAGTAAATTCGTGCGACTCGACTAGCCTTCTAATCAAAGCATTCATTTTTATTACAAAATAATAAAATATTTAGATAGGTTAGTCGCTTGCTGTTTGCCGATGGACTAAATTTTTATTGTAACTATCAATAATTTACCTTCTCTGTATTCATCATCGATGTTTCGGCAAGAATACACAAATGAATATGTTTCATAATCCGTGGCCAGGACCCAATATTTTATTGTAACAGCTATAACAGAAAATAAGAAATATAATATAATGTCTCATCCGCTAGTTGAAACAATTTATTATGACGAATTTGCATTACATATCAAATGATCTCAACTCCAAGCTAATTGAAAAATAATGTATATTTACCAATACCACTGCTGCCCGTTAGTGTTACATCAAATTTAGCAGACCCATCTGTAGTGGTTGGAATTGCAGATCCCGTTGCATTTTGTAGAAGTTGTTCCACTACTTGGGTATTTATCACATCAAGTGTTCCATCGGAGTTGGCGGTATATGTAGCGGTGTTGCAAGTACCACTTTGGAAGTTGGTCGGATAGGATTCAACATCAAACCAAGTGCCTGCGTACTGAATGTTAAGGATTCATTACTTATTTTATTTCTCATCGATAAAGTAATAAACAAATAAATAGCACAGGAACATTTAAAAATTTTAATGAAGGAGATGCCAGGGTTTATTATAGAGGCTTTCTATCTATTCTCCTATCATAGATAATATGCTTGAATGATTTCTTAAGAAATACCTAAGCATCAATTTTGTACGTATTTTCTGTACCTTACTTATTGTCTGTTTATAAGTGTATAATGTCGTCGCCGACTAGCTTAATTGGCCTTTCAGTTAACTGCCTAGCCTTTTAACTAAACGGCGCCGTTCAACTTGCGGCCTGAATGATATTCAGCCAATGCGTCTAATACAACATTTATTTAATAACCTGACTGGCTGATGTTTAGGCTATTTATTTATTTATATATACCCATATACGTTACGTCGTTGGAGTACCTACTCCAACGACTTGTTCACTAATAACATATTAGATACATAAAAGAATTTATCTATTAGTATGGTGAATTTGTCACTTAAAAAAGTACACAGCTTAGATATAAATAAAAAATACATACAAATTAAGAGAATTTTTCAAGAAAGTGAAAGTAGGAAGTGATTTAATTTATCATAAATAAGATGATTAACTTACCAAATTAGCTTGGAAATTTGGAACAACGGGGATATTCTCGTCACATTGACCGCGGAATCTAACGGGAGTGTTTCTGTCAGGCTCAGGAAAGTAGAAACAAGCATCAGGGGAGCGGTCCACTTGATAGTAGTAAGGTTGGTGCAGGACTTCGATGTCATTTATGATTTGATTTATTCTGTTGGTTGCGTCTTGGCTCAAGGTATTAGAACGACTCAATTTCCAACTGGTTACTAAATAAAAAGCATAACATACATTTTTTTATAACATATAGAAGAGTTTTTAACCTAATAAGGTGAGAGAAATAAAAACAATATTAGGGAAATAAATGGTAGTACTTAGTTACAATAGAATGTTGTAGGATAGGTGGGATTTTATTTGTGATACTTGAATCATTTTATTTACCTCTTCTTTGGTCATTTCCATAGTTGACACAGCCGTAGGCTAGTGCGAATGAGTCGTAATCAGTGTCAAGTATGTAGATTACAGAATCCTGGTTTCCTATGAGAAATACAAATAATTTAGTGCGATTACACTCAAGGACAAAAACATGAAAATTCAGTAGCGCATACCAACGTCACAACCTCAAGTTTGACGACTTAACTTTCATTTAGATAACTGCAGTGTCTAGTAACTTTGTATAAGGCGACCAAATTGATGTCACACCTTATAAACGAATACTATCAAGCAATAAAATCGTGTTAAATCAGTAGTTGACAACAAATAAAGTTTAAAAGAGCTTCGGAGAGAATGACTAAATATTGTTGTCTTGTGTTACAAAATAAGCGCGTGGTGACACGCAGTGAGATTGTATCCAAACGTATGAAACTCACCTGAATTGAAAGTAAGCCGTCCGCTTCCATCGGTGCTAGAAATAGTAGCAGTTCCAGAAATAGATGCCAGTTGTTCATTCACAACCTGAGAGTTGGTGAAGCTGAGTATGTTGCTGGCTTGCTGGGTGTATTGAGCTACGTTGCATGTGCCAATTTGGTATTCGGATCCGTAACTCTCAATAAGACGCCACTCGCCAGCATACTGTTAAGTAATGTTAAAATGTCAACTTATTCAAACGTTAAAATGTGATGAATATAGTTTCGTTGCGTGTTAACTTTAAAATTGACTCTGAGGCAGTTTGTCAAGTCAGTAATTCTGCACATACTTTCAACTTTTAGCAAAAATGTATCATGGCTTTTAATTGAATAATATCAATATCTGTGGCTTAGTTAACTTTTGACTCCTGCTTGTATGTAATGTAATTGACGTACCATTCTAATATTTTACAAGTATTTAATAAAATCTTAACTCTTACCCTCGCAATGTCGAAATTGGCCATTCCTCCAATGCTAGTGTCACATTGTCCAGGAAGAACGACATTGTCACCGGGAGTAATGTCAGGTAAATGGAAGCAGGCAGCGTCCGTCTGCTGAATGTTCTCGTAGTAATCGTTCCTCAGGACATCTACCTTCGCAATGGCTTCGTTGATGGCCGCGTTGCCCTCGTCTGACAGTTGTCTAGTTTTGCTTAGTTTCCAACTCCACACTGGAACAGTTTGTTGCATTGAGTGCCGATTCAAAAAGATCTGCGTCACATAATGTAAAAGTTACGTTTATTTCAACTAACCTCCTCTATAATCTTCGTCGATGTTGACACAACTGTAAACCAACGCATAGTTGGTGTAGTCCGTGCTCAGAATCCAGTAAGGTATTGATTGAGCTGAAAAATGATAAACGATAAAATTACTTCACTATACAGGGTTACTTGTAATTCGACGTATATCCGTCAGGAGCCGATAAGGGAGCCAAAATGCAACAAATTCAACCCCCCATATTTATGGCCGAAATTTAATAGTTTTCGAGATATTTGAATTTTAAGGGTTTTTTTATATAATTCCAAATAAAATAAAAACAACATATTGAATAGCTACCATTAAACTATGATATTAAATAAAATAAACAATAATATTAACTTGAAGCGTAAAATAAAAAAATTGGTAATATATATATTCTTAAATCGCTCATCATTTTAATTATTTTGATGAATTCAGTACTTTTAATTGGATAGTAATAAAAGCTCCGACATAAAAATAGGAATTGTCCTTACTCAAAATATGAAATCTACTGCCTAAAATACTTACTTTCCGACTACTTTTGTCCGAATAAAAATGACGAAACGACCGAATGAGATACTGAAATCTTCGAAAAATAAACATGACTGTTTATTGCTAAAATACTTTTCTACCAGCTTAAATTACGTTTTAATATTACGTTTAGTTTTTACTAGGGGTACTTGTTTTCTCATTCGCTCGCTCTTGCATCCTACGGGGCTTCAATTTGTATGTAAAGGGTTTAAAGTAACCTAACCAAACCGAACCTCCGGGTACCCTTCGCTCACTCTTGCATCCTAAGTCGACGCAGCCCCGCGGTTAAATATGATTATTTTGACAAAACCTCTGTTGTCGGTAACTTAGTAATTTTGTCGGAGGTTCAGTATTTTATTCGGAAGTTTAGTTTTGTTATTCGAAGATCCATTTTTTTAGTCGGCCACAGATCGCTGGAGATTCATTTGTTTTTCGGAACCATTATTATTTCCCCTTTTAATTATGTTAATGGCAAATTGAAGTGCCAGCTACAACATATTTTTTTTTTTATTTGGAATTGTAGCGAAAAACCCTTAAAATTCTAATATCTCGAAAACTATTGAATTTCGGCCATACATATGAGGGGTTCAATTTATTGCATTATGGGCCCCCATCAGCTCCTGACGCGTATACGTCAAATTACAAGTAACCCTATATACAAAAATATTATTTGTTTGATGTGAATGACGCTCACCTTCTCCGTTAACCCAAATGTTAATCTCTAATTTTCCACTAAGGTCATCATCGCTGGCGAATGTGACGTGACCTTCGGTTGTTGATTCAGTGAGGTCGAGTACACTGAATGAATCTAGGCGCATGCTGTTCGTACCATTAACAAAGAACTGTTGGCTGATGCACTGCCCATCTTGGTTAGCCTTAGGATATCCTGCAATTTCGTGCCATATACCTTGGAACTGAAAGGTAAATGTATTTGTTTGACAAGGGCCCTTATAAATAATGTAAAGAATGAATAAAACAGTTATGCAATAAATTAAATTAATCTCACATCATTCATGTTAAAGTTCGGCACTGCCGCAATATTCTCATCGCATTGACCAGGAAACACTACTGGCACGCCGGGTTGGGGCTCAGGGAAGTAGAAACATCCTTCGGGGGTGTGATCACGTTCCAAGAAGTATCTCTGGTCCAAAGCACGAATATCTCTCATCACTCGGTCAATTTCTATTTTAGCATCAGACGTTAACTCTTTCGTTTTACTCAATTTCCAACTGCTGACTAAAATTAAACGGAAAAAGACGTTTTAAAGACAGCTATAACAATATTTGTTGAAGGATTCGTCGATATTTAAAACGTAGAAATCTTACCTCTCATGTAGTCTTCATTTTGGTTTGTACAAGAATAAACAAATGCGTACGACACGTAGTCAGTAGCTAGCACCCAGTAATCGGAAGCAGCTGAAAAGTTATAAAGAGCAGATGAAATAAGTGTCCGCACATAAATATTTTTACACTTCCGATTTTATTTCTTCTTGACTATTCAAAAGTGCCTGTACATGGTTTAATTGAAATAAATGCTTTGAGTTTGAGTTTCTTTTTTTTTTAATCCTTACCGTCTGGGTTTTGTCCATCGAATGTTACTTTTAGCTTTGCGCTTCCATCCGTCGATGCTACAGTAGCAAGCCCTTTTATAACGCCTAGTCTCTGGTCAACAACGTGAGTATTGTAAATAGAGACGGTGTTGCTGTCGAGAGCAGTGTAACGTGCATTGGGGCACTCGCCATCTTGGAAGTCCGCAGGATATGATTCGATGTCATGCCACAAGCCCATATACTGTTAATATAATTCAGTTCAAATTAATCTTAATCTAACATGATAGTGCAGTGGTTATAGCAATACGTAGACGCCGAGAATGGAAAAATATTTATTTGTATTATGTATGTGGGAATGGTAGGGCTAATAAAATTCAGCATTTACTTAACTAATTACAACTTATTAAAAAATATAAAACAATAACGAAAAAAAAAACAACGGTCTTAGCTCATTCATTCACTGCTTCATTTTGTTTGTTTTCGTTGAAATATAATATTAATTTTTAAAAATGCTTCCATTTCAATTATTTCCCACAAGTAAAAGCAAAACTGTGTGTACCATGGTTACACCCCGATGCTGAATCATAGTAAATATATTCTGATCTTGTTCGCTATTGTTTAGGTTATTTATGCCAAGCAATGGTCAAATTAGAAATGTGTATCATGCCGATTGTACAAACTGACTTTTGCGCACCTTTTCGACATCAAAGTTGGGAACCACTGGGATATTCTCGTCACATTGACCGCGGAATCTAACGGTAGTGTTTCTGTCAGGCTCAGGAAAGTAGAAACAAGCATCAGGGGAGCGGTCCACTTGGTAGTAGTAAGGGTGGTGCAGGACTTCGATGTCATTTATGATTTGATTTATTCTGTTGGTTGCGTCTTGGCTCAAGGTATTAGAACGACTTAATTTCCAACTGGTTACTAAAGATGAAACATAAAATAAAAAGAATTAAGAACAAAGCAAAATATATAGAAGAGCTCTTGAGCATAACAATGAGAGAGAAGTTAAAACAATTTTAGGGAAACAAATAGTACTAGTTTCAATAGAATTACGCAGGTCTGACTTTTGCTTAGTGGTACTTGAATCATTTTATTTACCTCTTCTTTGGTCATCTCCTGAGTTGACACAGCCGTAGGCTAGTGCGAATGAGTCGTAATCAGTGTCAAGTATGTAGATTACAGATTCCTGGTTTCCTATGAGAAATACAAATAATTTAGTTAATCGCACTCAAGGACAAAACATGAAAATTCAGTAGCGCATACCAAAGTCACAACCTCAACTTTGCCGACTTAACTTTCATTTAGATAACTGCAGTGTCTAGTAACTTTGTATAAGGCGATTAAATAGATGTCGCACCTTATAAACAAATACTAACAAGCAACAAAATCGTGTTAAAACAGTAGTTGACAACAAATAAAGTTTAAAAGAGCTTCGGAGAGAATGACTAAATATTGTTGTCTTGTGTTACAAAATAAGCGCGTGGTGACACGCAGTGAGATTGTATCCAAACGTATGAAACTCACCTGAATTGAAAGTAAGCCGTCCGCTTCCATCGGTGCTAGAAATAGTAGCAGTTCCATAAACAGATGCCAGTTGTTCATTCACAACCTGAGAGTTGGTGAAGCTGAGTATGTTGCTGGCTTGCTGGGTGTATTGAGCTACGTTGCATGTGCCACTTTGGTATTGGGATCCGTAACTCTCAATAAGACGCCACTCGCCAGCATACTGTTAAATAATGTTAAAATGTCAACTTATTCAAACGTTAAAAAGTGATGAATTTAGTTTCGTTGCGTGTTAACTTTAAAATTGACTCTGGGGCAGTTTGCCAAGTCAGTAATTCTGCACATACTTTTAACTTTTTGTAAAAATTTATCATGGCTTTTAATTGAATAATATCAATATCTGTGGCTTAGTTAACTATTGACTCCTGCTTGTATGTAATGTAATTGACGCACCATTCTAATGCTTTACAAGTACTTAATAAAATCTTATCTCTTACCCTCGCAGTGTTGAAATTGGCCATTCCTCTAATGCTAGTGTCACATTGTCCAGGAAGAACGACATTGTCACCGGGAGTAATGTCAGGTAAATGGAAGCAGGCAGTGTCCGTCTGCTGAATGTTCTCGTAGTAATCGTTCCTCAGGACATCTACCTTCGCAATGGCTTCGTTGATGGCCGCGTTGCCCTCGTCTGACAGTTGCCTGGTTTTGCTTAGTTTCCAACTCCACACTAGAACAGTTTGTTGCTTTGAGTGCCGATTCAAAAAGATCTGCGTCACTCAATGTAAGAGTTACGTTTATTTCAACTAACCTCCTCTATAATCTTCGTCAATGTTGATACAACTGTAAACCAACGCATAGTTGGTGTAGTCCGTGCTCAGAATCCAGTAAGGTATTGATTGAGCTGGAAAATGATAAACGTGCTTGATTATTACAAATTACTTCATAATATACAAAAAGATTATTTTCTTGAAGTGAATAACCCTTACCTTCTCCGTTAACCCAAATGTTAATTTCCAATTTTCCACTAAGGTCATCATCACTGGCAAATGTGACGTGACCTTCGGTTGTTGATTCAGTGAGGTCAAGTACACTGAATGAATCTAGGCGCATGCTGTTCGTACCATTAACAGTGAACTGTTGGCTGATGCACTGCCCGTCTTGGTTAGCCTTAGGATATCCTGCAATTTCGTGCCATCTACCTTGGAACTGAAAGGCAAATGTATGTATTTAAAAGGGCTCTTATAAATTGTTTGCAGAATTATTGTAATAGTAATGCGTTCAATTAAATTAATCTCACATCATTCATGTTAAAGTTTGGCACTGCCGCAATATTCTCATCGCATTGACCAGGAAACACTACTGGCACGCCGGGCTGGGGCTCAGGGAAGTAGAAACATCCTTCGGGAGTTTGATCACGTTCCAAGAAGTATCTCTGGTCCAAGGCACGAATATCGCTCATCACTCGGTCAATTTCTATTTTAGCATCAGACGTTAACTCTTTCGTTTTACTCAATTTCCAACTGGTGACTAAAATTAAACGGAAAAAGACGTTTTAAAGACAGCTATAACAATATTTGTTGAAGGATTCGTCGATATTTAAAACGTGTAGAAATCTTACCTCTCATGTAGTCTTCATTTTGGTTTGTACAAGAATAAACAAATGCGTACGACACGTAGTCAGTGGCTAGCACCCAGTAATCAGAAGCAGCTGAAAAGTTATAAAGAGCAGATGAAATTAGTGTCCGCACATAAATATTTTTACACTTCCGATTTTATTTCTTCTTGACAATTCAAAAGTGCCTGTACACGGTTTAATTGAAATAAATGCTTTGAGTTTGAGTTTCTTTTTTTTTTAATCCTTACCGTCTGGGTTTTGTCCATCGAATGTTACTTTTAGCTTTGCGCTTCCATCCGTCGATGCTACAGTAGCAAGCCCTTTTATAACGCCTAGTCTCTGGTCAACAACGTGAGTATTGTAAATAGAGACGGTGTTGCTGTCGAGAGCAGTGTAACGTGCATTGGGGCACTCGCCATCTTGGAAGTCCGCAGGATATGATTCGATGTCATGCCACAAGCCCATATACTGTTAATATAATTCAGTTCAAATTAATCATTTAATCTAACATGATAGTGCAGTGGTTATAGCAATACGTAGACGCCGAGAATGGAAAAATATTTATTTGTATTATGTATGTGGGAATGGTAGGGCTAATAAAATTCAGCATTTACTTAACTAATTAAAACTTATTAAAAAATATAAAACAATAACGAAAAAAAAACAACGGTCTTAGCTCATTCATTCACTGCTTCATTTTGTTTGTTTTCGTTGAAATATAATATTATTTTTTTAAAAATGCTTCCATTTCAATTATTTCCCACAAGTAAAAGCAAAACTGAGTGTACCATGGTTACACCCCGATGCTGAGTCATAGTAAATATGTATATTCTGATCTTGTTCGCTATTGTTTAGGTTATTTATACCAAGCAATGGTCAAATTAGAAATGTGTATCATGCTGATTGTATAAACTGACTTTTGCGCACCTTTTCGACATCAAAGTTGGGAACCACTGGGATATTCTCGTCACATTGACCGCGGAATCTAACGGTAGTGTTTCTGTCAGGCTCAGGAAAGTAGAAACAAGCATCAGGAGAGCGGTCTACTTGATAGTAGTAAGGTTGGTGCAGGACTTCGATGTCATTTATGATTTGATTTATTCTGTTGGTTGCGTCTTGGCTCAAGGTATTAGAACGACTTAATTTCCAACTGGTTACTAAAGATGAAACATAAAATAAAAAGAATTAAGAACAAAGCAAAATATATAGAAGAGCTCTTGAGCATATCAATGAGAGAGAAGTTAAAACAATTTTAGGGAAACAAATAGTAGTAGTTACAGTAGAATTACGCAGGTCTGACTTTTGCTTAGTGGTACTTGAATCATTTTATTTACCTCTTCTTTGGTCATTTCCTGAGTTGACACAGCCGTAGGCTAGTGCGAATGAGTCGTAATCAGTGTCAAGTATGTAGATTACAGATTCCTGGTTTCCTATGAGAAATACAAATAATTTAGTTATCACACTCAAGAAAAAAACATGAAAATTCAGTAGCGCATACCAACGTCACACAACCTCAAGTTTGACGACTTAACTTTAATTTAGATAACTGCAGTGTCTAATAACTTTGTATAAGGCGATCAAATTGATGTCGCACCTTATAAACGAATACTAACAAGCAACAAAATCGTGTTAAATCAGTAGTTGACAACAAATAAAGTTTAAAAGAGCTTCGGAGAGAATGACTAAATATAATTATATTGTTGTCTTGTATTACAAAATAAGCGCGTGGTGACACGCAATGAGATTGTTTCCAAACCTATGAAACTCACCTGAATTGAAAGTAAGCCGTCCGCTTCCATCGGTGCTAGAAATAGTAGCAGTTCCAGAAATAGATGCCAGTTGTTCATTCACAACCTGAGAGTTGGTGAAGCTGAGTATGTTGCTGGCTTGCTGGGTGTATTGTGCTACGTTGCATGTGCCACTTTGGTATTGGGATCCGTAACTCTCAATAAGACGCCACTCGCCTGCATACTGTTAAATAATATTAAAATATCAACTTATTCAAAAGCTAAAAAGTGATTAATATAGTTTCGTTGCGTGTTAACTTTAAAATTGACTCTGGGGCAGTTTGCCAAGTCAGTAATTCTGCACATACTTTCAACTTTTTGCAAAAATTTATCATGGCTTTTAATTGAATAATATCAATATCTGTGGCTTAGTTAACTATTGACTCCTGCTTGTACGTAATGTAATTGACGCACCATTCTAATACTTTACAAGTCCTTAATAAAATCTTATCTCTTACCCTCGCAATGTTGAAATTGGCCATTCCTCTAATGCTAGTGTCACATTGTCCAGGAAGAACGACATTGTCACCGGGAGTAATGTCAGGTAAATGGAAGCAGGCAGCGTCCGTCTGCTGAATGTTCTCGTAGTAGTCGTTCCTCAGAACATCTACCTTCGCAATGGCTTCGTTGATGGCCGCGTTGCCTTCGTCTGACAGTTGTCTAGTTTTGCTTAGTTTCCAACTCCACACTAAAACAGTTTGTTGCATTGAGTGACATTAATATTCAAACAGATCTGCGTCACATAATCCGTAAAAAGAACGTTGATTTAAACTGACCTCCTCTATAATCATTGTCGATGTTGACACAACTGTAAACCAACGCATAGTTGGTGTAGTCCGTGCTCAGAATCCAGTAAGGTATTGATTGAGCTGGTAAATGACAAACGTGCTTGATTATTACAAATTACTTCACAATATACAAAAAGATTATTTTCTTGAAGTGAATAACGCTCACCTTCTCCGTTAACCCAAATGTTAATTTCCAATTTTCCACTAAGGTCATCATCGCTGGCGAATGTGACGTGACCGTCGGTTGTTGATTCAGTGAGGTCAAGTACACTGAATGAATCTAGGCGCATGCTGTTCGTGCCATTAACAGTGAACTGTTGGCTGATGCACTGCCCATGTTGGTTAGCCTTAGGATATCCTGCAATTTCGTGCCATGTACCTTGGAACTGAAAGGTAAATGTTTTTTGTTTGACAAGGGCCCTTATAAATAATGTAAAGAATGAATAAAATACATAGTTATGCGTTAAATTAAATTAATCTCACGTCATTCATGTTAAAGTTCGGCACTGCCGCAATATTCTCATCGCATTGACCAGGAAACACTACTGGCACGCCGGGTTGGGGCTCAGGGAAGTAGAAACATCCTTCGGGGGTGTGATCACGTTCTATAAAATACCTCTGGTCCAGAACACGAATGTTGCTCATCACTTTATCGATTTCGGTTCTAGCTTCAGACGTTAACTCTCTCGTTTTACTCAGTTTCCAGCTTGTAACTGCGAAGTAATAAATTAATCGCTTACACATTGTTTGTTGCAAACATAAAACCACAATTCATTATGTTTAACGGTTTTTCAATAAGTATTTAAATTACCAACGCACCTTGCACGTATTCATCATCAATGGGTCGACAGGAATACACTAGTGCGTATGAATCATAATCAGTTGCCAATACCCAATATTTTGCGATAACTGTAAAAAAAAATGTTGATTTAGGTATTCTGTGTTACAAATTATTTAAAGCAAGTGAGCGAATTGTACGTTCTGCGTTCTTACCAGCAACACCTCCTACATTGAATGTTACAGTGAGTTTGGCGCTTCCATCTGTACTGGGATCCTGTACCGCAGTACCCCTTATAGAAAAGAGAGCTTGATTGATGACTTGTGTGTTATAAACATCGACGTCGATACCTGACTCAGGGTGTTCACTGTAGGTGGCAGTGTTGCATTTACCATTTTGGAAGTCTTCAGGGTACGACTCGATGTCATACCATGTGCCCAAGTACTGTTAAAGCGATGTTAAAACGAATGTTAGAATATTTTGACATTAGAATGAACCTCTATACTCGAAGTTGAATTCAAAATAGTTTGTGCTTACCCTTTCAGGTTGGAAATTGGTCACTACTGGTATGTTTTGGTCGCATTGACCTCTGAATCTGACACTAGAACTCGGGTTGGGTGTAGGGAGGTAGAAACAACCATTGTCGGTGCGGTTTATGGAGTAGTAGAAACGGTTGTTTAACACCTGGATTTTGTCAATATTTTGATTTATGCTGTTGATCGCATTTTGGCTCAGAGTATTGTCACGGCTCATTTTCCAGCTGTAAACTAAATTTCATGTATTAGAAACAAGACAGGTATTTAGGATGGGTCCATCACTTGGTTGTCCAGGTGCCATTTTCACGGCTTCATGCTAGTTAACAATGGTCCAGAATTTATGGCTAGGTAGAGTCATGATTTTGAAACATAAATTATAATAATTATAATTAATTTAAGAAGTTTCGAATATTATTATGATAAATCTATCATGATTCTAAATAAATTTAACTTCTGTAAGATAATAAATATTACCTACGTTATGATTACAGAATAAACAAGGTGTATTAGAATAAACGCAAGTCCTGAAAGTAGTTTGTTCATAATAATTGACTACTGAATCGTTATCAGTAACTTTTAACATAGGTATTTTTTTTCCAAAATTATTTACTTTGCCTTACTGACCGCTGATTGAGCCAAAGAAAATTAAACCTTATTTTAAGGCAATAAGACTCAATTTTAAATGCATAAATTTATGCTAGGGTCCATACGATTTTCTTAATAACGATCGAATAAAAGTGCAAAATAATGTTTCTTAAGTACTTTGAACATCGTATGAATAAACATGTATGAATGATGCATGATCAATATTTACCTCTCCTTTGATTCGTATCGGGCAAGTTGACACAACTGTAGCTAAGTGAGAACGAGTCATAATCCGTGTCAAGTATTATTACGTTGAAGAGTTTGCCGCCTGAAAAGAAATACACAATTACCTTAAATCTGTTTAAATGTTCAAGTAATAAAAAAAAGAGAAAGAATAAAAGACAAAAATGTTTTATTTGGGACATACAAAATACAAATCACATAATCAGCTTATAATGTTCCCACTGCTGGGACACAGGCCTCCTCTCTGTGAGAGGGAGTGGGCTGTAATCCACCACGCGGGCCCGGTGCGGGTTGGTAGATGTCACACGTCTTCGAATTTTTGGTTCTAGGACATGCCGGTTTCCTCACGATGTTTTCCTTCACCGTTTTTGAGAGCAGTAGTGATGAAATAATTTACACAAAGTAAAGCACCTGTCTGGGTTCGAACCTACAACCTACAACTCGTAAGTCACGGCCTTTACCACTGGGCCACCACTGCTCTCAAAATACAAATAGTAAAAAAAAGAGCACGTACATACCTATGATTTTGTATGTGATTAAATACCTATAATGATCACCAAAATAATATATTGAACACAAAAAAATTAAGTCTAAAATTACAATAGTTCTAGCTGGGTACCCCGAGGTTAGGTTTGGTTTGGTTACTTTACATCCTTTACACAGAAATAGGAGCCCCGCGTCGACATAGGATGCAAGAGGGAGCAAATGAGAATACATATACCTTTACCAAGGTATTTTACAATAAAATGGAGTTTTAATTTTGGTGATCATTTACTATTTTTGGCAGTAAAAAGTGTTTTTTTGATGTTATATTTTACTTTATCTGGTGATGAGTTAAACATAAGCCATTTAACTAAAGTTAAACATAAGCCATTTAACTAAAAAGGTAACTATATACACTAGATACTAAAATAAATGACTAACTAACTTACAATACAAATATATAAAAATAAAAAACAAAGGACACTTAGGCGTCGAAGTATTCATCCGCATCGCTGTCATTCGGAAACGTGCCCAGAAGACTGGCAGCATTGCCACGTTGAATGGCAATGCTAATTCTTTGGCCAAAGAACGACCCAGCCCTCTGGTCACGTGAAGTATCGACCAGCCGGCGAGAAATTTCCTTAAAAAGGAGACGCGCGCTCGGCCCCATGACCCGAGCGTTTCGACCCCAAACGGCTCAAAGCTGTAGTTGCCCACAAGGTTACAGTATTTGCGTCGCTTGAGGGTCTCAGCAGCTGCAGCAGCGGCGCCAGCACAGCCCGCAGTGCTAGGAACATGAGATGGCGCAAGGGTATCGACACATGTTGCGTCCCACACCAGAGGCCTACCCACCTTCCAAGGCAACAACGTCATGCCGTCTGGTCTCTTCCCATCATCACGTACCAAGCCGTTTGGTTCTAGCACCGCTGGTACGCCGGCGGTGACAAGGGCTCGACGAATAATATCGTTGATGCTGGCGTGCCGTGCTATGCGACCTGCGCTCCTGCAGCAGGACAGGCCATGGTGTCCGAGACTGTCGACAGCTTCACCGCAGTGACATCGATAGTGGCAGCCATTTTAAATATCAATGTGAAATTAGAATGTATTGAAAAGTAGCTCCTAATACGACGATCCGTCGTCGCACTGCGTACAACGTAATTTAATAAACTTACCGAAATTGAAAGCTAGTTGTCCACTTCCGTCGATGGTAGATACAGTAGCAGTTCCAGAAATAGATGCCAGTTGTTTATTTACAACCTGAGAGTTGGTGACACCGAGTGTGTTACTGGCTTGCTGGGTGTAACGAGCTACGTCACATGTACCGTCTTGGAAATCAGTCCCATAGCTTTCAATGAGACGCCAACGGCCAGTGTACTGCAAATATATTTATTGTTTAAAATGTGACAAAGTTCAATAGACACGTAGCGCCATCTATTATCATAATAACTTTATTGTTGTTTTTCTCGGAAGCAGCACTTTTTAATCGGGATGAAAGGTACCCTAGATGTCCGTTTCTGTACACCTGACAACGTATATGCAAAATTTCAGGATGATCGATTCAGTGGTTTAGGCGTAAAAAGGTGACAAACAAACATACAAACTTACTTTCGCATTTATTAAACAAAGTGGAGCCACTTAACTCTTCTTACTAAAGAGTAAGAAGACGTAACAAACAAGAATATTCGACATCTACCGGGATTTCGTGATATCCCTAGGGATTTCGTGAAATCCCTGATATCCTCATTTCCCTGCGATGCGACATAATATATACGACCAAATACCACAGCTCGTTTAATCGGTATTAATTTATTTATTTTTCGGGCCCTGGGGGCCAGTTGCCGTGAACTGATATAAAGTAGGGTGGTCAAAAGGTTAAGTGATAAACTGATAATGCTGCGGTTTGGTCCGGATCGGTATTTCATTGGACTAAACTAATAATAAAGCTAAAGAGTTTGTTTGAACGCGCTAATCTCTGGAACTACCAGCCGGATTTAAAATTGGAATTGGGCTATCAAATGCAATCATTTTTGCATTTGATAGCCCAATTCTTGAGGAGGGCTATAACATAACATGATGATGATGATGATGCGATCCGACTGATTTCGGCCAGGGTTGTCGACAACTACTGCGGTTAAAATAACATAACTATAGCTTAACATCATATTATGATTCTCATAAGATGAGCAAAAAGAACGCTAAGCGAAAACGAAGTAGGTAATAGCGCGGGCAGGCGATGCGATGCGACGGGGTGGGTCGGAGGAACAGGGCAGAAGCTAGGAACTCATAACGGTGATTATTAATCTATTTATTTTCTTAACTCTATTTCAGTTTAGTCCTAGCCGCATTCATAAAGCGGAAGCTCCAACAGCATCCTAAAACGTTAAAAGGCAAACGTTGTAAGGCACTGGGTATGGAAACACGTGCCATTGTGTGTTGTGCGCCTCGTCTTTATTAAATTGCGTTGTATTAGTTTGAAAAATTTAATAACATAGTTTTTTTAAGTCATTGTTACTAACATTATATGGATTATGTGTACTTGTATATGATAGTCCGAAATAAAGAATATATTATATCTTTTATTTCACTATATACATATAAATTATATTTTTAAATATTAGAATATAAAAAAAAATATATAAAAATATAAAAAAATAGTAGCCCACCGGTATCGGGAACAGGGTCCAAGCTACCGGCGGTCAGGGCTCCAGAGAGAGGAACCTCCTAATAATACGGGCCGTGTCCAGAAGTACAGCTTTCTGAATCAAGCCCTTGATCCAGCTGCCCAACGAGAGCCTCCTTATATTATATTATTATTATAATATTTTCTTAACTAGAACTAGGAGACATCTTACCCTTTCAACGTTGAAGTTAGGTATTCCTGCAATACTAGAGTTGCATTGACCAGGAAGTATTACGGGTTCACCAGGTTCAAGTTCTGGTAAGTAGAAGCAAGCTTCATCTGAATGGTCAATCTTCTCGAAGTAATTGTCTTGCAATACAACGTTGTTTGCCATAGCACTGTTTATAGCCGTAATGGCTGCTGGCGACAACTCTCTTGTTTTACTGAGTTTCCAACTCCAAACTAAAAGAAATAGTGTTATTTTATTTCTAGTTTTTTTAATAAGGTAGGATCTATAAATTATTAAAATCAAGTAAAATGTTGTTACCTGCTCTAAAATCAGTATCAATGTTTTCACAAGCGTATGCAAACGCAAAGTCGTTGTAATTCGTGGCTAGGACCCAGAATGGTATATTTTTAGCTGAAACAAAAGAATTTTATTTATTAGCAAGTAGAAACCTTTCTATCAGTACAGAAATTACGGGCTCCGTGAATTATGCAAGACTTATGAATAGAATAGAATACTCTTTATTATGTACACCATATAAATTACAGACATAAATATACCTAGAAACTTTACACATTTTTTTTTTTAATTTTACTTCACTTGTTTTATTTATGAATATATTCGCAAAACAAATTGTTCACTGAATTCCTCGTACCTTGCCCATTGGTATCAGTAATGGTTATTGTGAGTTTTCCACTGTTGTCACTAGCACTGCTCCGAGTTACAACTCCGTTTAGTTGTCCTCGAAACTGGTCTGTGACTGAAGAAGACACCAGATCGAGACGTGAGTTGTCCACGAAATTGAACTGGTGATTGACACATTGTCCTGTCTGTTCAGCTTTAGGATATGATTCAATATCGTACCATGTACCTTCGAACTGTAACATAAAACAAACAAGCCATTTTTTCCGACTTCAAGAATGCTAAAACAAAAACAAAATAAAACCTCCGTTTTGGTTTTTTAGTCTTCTCGGTTAATTTCATGGAGCACCTCTAGTTCAACTTTTATTTAGACTGTTGAATGATGACTTACGTCTGCAAAGTTGAAATTCTGAACTACTCCGACAGTCTCGTCACACTGTCCAGGGAACACCACAGGAACATTGTCTTGAGGTTCAGGGAAGTAGAAACAGCCTGCTTCAGTCTGGTCTACCTTCTTGTAGTATCGGTCATCGAGGTACGGGGTGGTACTCATTATCGCATTGATAGCCAATTCAGAGCTCGGCAACAGCTGTTTTGTTTTACTAAGTTTCCAACTACCCACTGCGGAAATGAAATTTAATTAAGTATTTTCATTATTAATTAAGTAGTCTATTCCTGTTGACAGCGATGCGGAGAAATTTTTGATGCCCTATGATTCTTTTGCTAATTTTTTTTCATATAAATGTACAGTCAACAGAAGAGATAAGTATGAAGGATGGTCGAATATATTGAAGTTTAGTAAGAAACCAATGGATATTGTCGACTAAAATTTAATTTGACAAATGAGCCGTTTGTTTTCTATTAATAATATAAAATTTTATTCGAGAACATCTATCGTTTTCTTACTAAACTTCAACTACATTCGACGATCCTGCATACTTATCTCTTTTGTTGACTGTACATATTATTATTTTAAATTTTAGCTTATATTATGTAAATATTATCATGATAATATGAATAAAAGCAAGTTATCGAGTATTGTTCAACGATATTAGATTATGGTTTGTTAATTTATTTGATAAGACAGTTTAAAAAAATAGATTCAAATAATCTTCAGTAAGAAGCTCGGTACTTTAAAAATACTGTATTCTTAAATACCTTGCATTTCATTTTCATCTAAATTCTGGCATGTG
Organism: Amphipoea lucens; assembly: GCA_947508005.1. Taxonomy (NCBI): domain Eukaryota; kingdom Metazoa; phylum Arthropoda; class Insecta; order Lepidoptera; family Noctuidae; genus Amphipoea; species Amphipoea lucens. The sequence continues at coordinate 5,059,468 of OX382373.1, read as the reverse complement.
TATACAAAAGCGTAATTCAAATAATCCGTGTCCAATACCCAGTAATCAGTTGATACAGTCTCTGAAAAAAAAAAGTTTAGTAATGAATTGTCATAAAATCACTGGAAATGAGCATTATATCCTTGAAGAACATTGTATGAATGCAAAACTTACCATCGGATCCAGGAACAGGGAAGGTGACAACTAGTTTAGCTGAACCATCGGATGCAGGAACTGCTACAGCTTTCACAGTTTCCAACCTCTGATCGTTCACTTGAGAGTTAACTACAGCGACATTGCCATCCACTAGTTCGTAAAACGCATTGCTGCAGGTCCCATCTTGGAAGAGTGATGGGTACATTTCAATATTGTGCCATGTGCCCATATACTAGAAAAATAAATTACATAGTATTATTATATATTTTTATAAAAAAAGGCAAAATAATCGTTGTTTTTGACGTCTGACGCCTTAAATTAATTGATAATTAATTTAGGGAATTTTAACTCATGTTTTATTATTAACCAATCCTTGGACTGTGCTTGCTTGGAAAAAGACTTTCGACATTAGGATTGCCGTATTTCATTATTGGTGCAAGGATGTTCAAAAGATATGTAGCATCTGCAGCAGGCAAATTCGGGATCAAGATTAATAATATTTCGGGCGTTAGTGACAATTACTTACTCTGTCTGCTTCAAAGTTTGGCATTGCCTGAACGTTAACGGATTCACATTGACCCCTAAAAACTACAGGTTGATCTGTCGGTTCAGGATAGAAAAAGCAGCCTGCATCGCTCTGGTCAGTTGGTTGGTAATAAACGGAGTTTAGATCTAAGTAGGAGTTTATTGCGTTATTGACTGCTGTTTCAGAGCTTGTCGATAATTGTCGTGTCCTGCTGAGAATCCAACTGTACACTGAAGACAAATATTAAAATAAGACGAGTGTTGCAGATAGCGAAATTAAATTATACAGGATGGTTGGTAAAACACTAAAAACCTTGCAGGACTGGATTACTAACATCATAAACAACAACTTTTGTTCTATGACTTTTTACAAAACATAATACATTTACGAAAAACAAACCTTTAAGATTTCATTGTTCCAACCCCCGCTCCCCTCCGCTGAATTTTGTACTAGACACGGCAGTTTGTTTGCCTACAAGCGCTTTCTTTTGCTTCGCGTAGAATTCGTAACAGAAAATCAAATAGTTATTTCAATTCGTTGAATTGGAATATTTTAATTTTTGTATTAAAGTCTGATGAATTAAAATCTGATGAATTAATGAAAGTCATACCTAGAACAAAAGTTGTTGTTTATGACGTTAGTAATATAGTCCCGAGAGGTTGTTAAAGTTTTACAAATAACCCAGTATAGGATTAACATTCCAGAAAGTACTTATCATTTGTTTGGTAGCACCTACCTCTTCGTTGGGTTGTACCGATGTTTTCACATGTATATGCAATGGCGTAGTGGTCGTAGTCGCTACTAAGAATCCATAATTCCCGTGGTGTAGATGCTATAAAAAATTAAAATCAATATTTAAGTTTGGCGAGAGTAGACAATTAGACATATTAGTTATGAACAGAACTTCCTTTTATAAGGACAAGAAAGTATATCTTTATACTAATAATAAAGCTAATGAGTTTGTTTGAACGCGCTAATCTCTGGATCTACCGGTCAGATCTTCATTTGATAGCCCAATTCTTGAGAGGCTATTTAACATCACGCTATGACCCTTAGGAGTCGAGCAAAAGCACACCCCGGACACTCCATACAACGCTCGCAAAATAATTACCTACTACCACTACATTGACAAATGACGTTTGTATACGTGTAAATGTGTGCGTGAAATCTAGTAGGGCTGGCTGGCGCAGTATTGCGTAGGCGGCGGCGCTGCCCGAACGTATGCAACAATGGGGCGCCGCGCGCCGCGACACTAGGTACTCACAGAAATCTAATTACATAATAACATTTCTATTGTACTACTTTTAAAGTCGAAGAACGAATAGAACGTGAAAGAAAGAGACATAACTAAGACAATAAAGAGAGAGAGCAATTTGGTATGTTAATATTACGGAAGTTTTAATTGTTCTAAAACGAAGAAAACTTGGAAAATAAATGATTAATAGAGAAAATTATGAAAATAAATTATCACAACACTGGCTTAACTTGTTTGTCTGTAATATACTAGCTTTTATTTTTTATGGGTTTAAAGGATATTTGAGTTGCTGTTCCATACCTTCTTTCATGTTTCGGGAACCGAAAGAAACTCCTGTCTTTATCGTTCCTCGATGAAGATAAGCATCCAAATAATGCACAATATACAACCATCGTGATTAACACAAAATATAAAACTTTAAACAAATAATGTGTTCGTGTCAGCAGTAGGTAGGTACAGCGCTGCGGTTCTTTTGTATGCGAGCGCCATTGTTAAAGAGCAGGCGACGAACACATCGAAGTGCGGGGTGAGGTGCGGTAACTGATGTTAGTGCGGGGAAGGGAGTGGCCTTTCTGTACGCAGTACTTTAAGTATTCTGTGGCAAAAGGGAAAAAGTCAGAAAGAACACTAAGCGAAAACGAATTGATAGAGCGGGTAGGTGGTGCGATGCGACGGTATGGGACGGGAGAACATGAAATTTCACGCCAACGAAGCTGGGGGCAGAAGCTAGTTTATCTATAATCCGCTTTTAGGCAGTCGAGATGAGATGGTTAAAAACTAGTTTTTGGGTATCTGTTTCTCTGCTCAGAAATATTATCAATATCATCATCATCTGCCTAGCCTTTTCCCAACTATGTTGGAGTCGGCTTCCAGTCTAACCGAATGCAGCTGAATACGATACCTCTTGGTAAGACTGGTTGGCAGACTTTCGGGCTTCTGACGACCCGTAACGACTGTCAAAGATCCACGAATGACAGCCGGGACCAACGGCTTAACGTGCTTTCCGAGGCACGGAGGGGTCTTGGTATGTAAAGATGGTCACCCATCCACGGACCAACCGCTGCAAGCGTAGCTTAACCTGGTCGATCGACCCGTGTGGCTGTTATTACTTAGCCACAAGTCCCTCTTTAAACAATATTTAAATTATGACTGCTTATAATAATTATTGTATTTTACCTAATAAAATGTAGTAAGTAAACCAGTAATATAGTTTTATAATATTACAGTTAATTACGTTGCTTAAATTGTTAGGAGTGGTATTCGAAAGATGCAAACTCATAATTATATTATAACAAATTACAATAGACCTTGGACACAAGTCAATAAAGATCGTGAGTCGATGAACAGCAGAAATAAAGCATTCACACTAAACTTTGAGCCCTATGAGAAACAATTGAATGCATAGAAACATAAAAAAAAATTATAGAAAAAGAATACTCACGTTCTCCTGGAATGTTTAACACCACAGATAATTTCGCATCAGTACTGCTGACTGTCGCATAGCCATCGATCGTGAGTACCGTCTGGTCTACTACCTGACTGTTCAGTATGTTCACAACTCCATCACCCTGAGTGTACTCCGCCCTGACACAGGCGCCATTCCCATTGGGAGTTTCGTAGCTAGAAATTTGATGCCAGAGACCTAAAAACTAAATGGAAAGACAAATTAGACAAGGATTGGATTACGATCAAACTTTTACTTTGTCTTTGTGTTTTTTGGTTAACCCAGAGTCTGCATTCGTCCCAGGTACCTACTGGTCATCTAGATGGATTCTCTAAGCTCGCTCCCTATTATATGGAACTTAACAAAACTGAGGAAACGAGGGTGGTCTGTAACCTTTCCAGGAATACAGGTTGGGCTGTCTGTATGTATATCTTTATTTCTGGTGCCAATGCTAATACTTACTTTATCTATTTCGAAGTTTTGAACAACGGGCAAATTTTCGTCACACTGTCCTGGGAAAATAATAGGTTCTCCTGGTTCAATAACTGGGAGAACATAGCAGGTATCTTCGCTATGGTCAATAGTTCTCAAAGTAGAAAGTTCGACGCCAAATGTGCTAAAAATTGTTGTGCTAATGTATGCGAGGGCCATTAGAGGAGGGGTCACTGGTTGGTTTAGAAGCACCCATATGTGAACTGTGGACAAAAAAATGGAATTTGATATAAACAGTTACGAATGTCATACCAAGCATGACTGACATTATGGCACAATAGGGTAGTTTCCTGGGTAAAAAAATAATAATTCTAATTAGTCCGTCAGTTAGATTATCGAAAAATAATGGACCCTTATTTTTTCTTTTGTCAATCAAACAAAAAATGACAAAGATAAAGCGCGTCAAAATTTGGGAGTGGGGGGTCGTGACGTCACGCCGTGCTAAAAAGTGTCGCACGGCGTGACGTCACGACCCCCCACTCCCAAATTATTTCATATTTTCATTATATCATTATTTTTCGATAATCTAACTGACGGACTAATTAGAATTTTTTAGGAAACTAGCCTATTGTTTTTGTTTTGTTAGCTTATACTGTCCCACTGCTGGGCAAAGGCAAGTAACTTATAAAAAAAAATAGGAAAATCTTGATGATGTTCTGCCATAACGTCAAGGGTGTTGGTGGATTATTTTATAGCTAAAGCTAGATTTAAATATACTTACGCTTCCTTTGAGCAGTCGATATGTTTTCACACGAGAAAGTAATGGCATACGTCGCGTAATCTGTATCTCGCACCCAAAAGTTAATGGCTGAAAAAAAAGATTTAAAAATGTATTACAGAAGATCAAACATTGGTTGGACTTGCACAATTATCCAGAAGTTTTGACACCATTTATATTGTTGTAATAAATTGAATACTGGCGTTCTGTAGTTTCTATTTACCGCCGTGGGAATAAGGGGTGGGTTGATGTATGTAAGTTAATACTATAAGGTAGGTATTACCTATTGATACTTACGATCTTGGAACGACGATATGGTGAGCTGAAGTCTAGCAGTATCGCCGTCTTGGGACACTGTACCCCTTGCTTCTTCGAAGAAATTATTATTGACGGAAGAAAGGTACACCTCAAGTCCATTATTATTCGTCAGTTCAAATGCGGAACAGTCTCCTCGTTGGTTCGGGTTGTCTGTCCGGGCATACTCGTACCATTTACCTAAGAACTAAAAAGAGACATTAATATGATTATATTGCATCGCCTTGTACTAATAATTATGCTTTCGATGTTTTAACAGCATCTGGACTCTGTATCAGAATTTCTCATTCCAATATTTTGGATCTTGAAGCCTTTCTAAGGCGTCGATCTATAATCAAGCATAGTACCTATCTATATAAAAAACCCGCTTTTCTTTACTGTCTGTGTGATCACTTACTTAGTTCTTATAGACTACACAATGGATTTTGATGTGGTTTTCAATATCAATTTATAATTAAAAAGCATTATTCATAAGCTTTTCAGAATTCAATCTGAAGAGCTTATGTGTATAATTAATATAATATTTGACATAATTATACTAACCCGGAATCCTCTTACCAATAAACGTTATATGGCGTCTGCGTCGATTTCTCTCTTTCAGTCGTCAGTAATTTGACTTTCGAAAGAAGAAGACAAAGCGTTCTGTAACTATACAGACGCAATACAGCGTTTATTAGTAAGGGGTAAGATATCTATTAAATTTGAGTGTACCTATAATTACAAATATACAAGATCAAATTAAATTAGCTAGCGAAACCCTGCAGACGTGACGGCTATACAGGGTGTTACGGAAAGGGTATATCAATACAAACGGGTTGAAGAGTGTATCTGGTCTAGAATCTCTGTACAAAATTTCAGCTCAAAAGCAGTAACTGAAAATGCTTAATATTTTTTTATTTCGATAGTTTATTAAATTGAAATCATAACAAACGTGTCACCGCAGTACGAGGGTCATTATCCATTATCTGTAGTATGTCTGTGCGCCTAGTACCCGCACATCACGCCGCCGCGCGCCAGTGCAGCGCCGTGATGTCGAAATAAAAAAATATTAAGCATTTTCAAAGTTAATGCTTTTGAGCTGAAATTTTGTACAGAGATTCTAGACCAGATACACTCTTCAACCCGTTTGTATTGATATACCCTTTCCGTAACACCCTGTATAAACACACACAAACACCCCCCCTTCCTCACACACACTCACAAACCTTCGCCTTTATAATGTTAGTGTGAATTAGTGTGATGAATAGTTGCACACCGATTTCTCTCTTTCAGTCGTCAGTAATTTGACTTTCGAAAGAAGAAGACAAAGCGTTGTGCAGGTAACTATACAGACGCTATAAGTACAGCGTTTATTAGTAAGGGGGTAAGATATATCTATAAAATTTGGGAGTACCTATAATTACAAATATACAAGGTCAAATTAAATTAGCTATCGAAACCCTGCAGACCTGACGGCTATATAAACATGATAAAATAAGTACTGAAAAGATTTTATGTTGTTTTTTTTGGGGTTCAACGACCGCTGGTTGTGTTGTTACTGGGTTCGACGGTTCGACCTACAACTCATAAGTTGCACGACCGTTTCCAGTGGGCCACCACTGCTCTCAATTATCTAATACGATTGATCAATGACGTGGACACATTAGGTTTTCTTAATACCTAAAATATAACTAAGTACTCGGCCTAAGTAATGAAGCATTGGGCCGCTTGTGCGTGCGTGAATTTTACTCTTCCGGCGCTGTTCGATTTTCAAGCAAATATCCGGCAGCTGTATCCGGCAATCCGGCAAATGTATGAAGATTTCATTTCATCCGGATTGTAAAATTCCGTAATGTGCACAAGCAGCGTTATGCTAGGAACTACGAAAAACAATTTGCTCTTCTAATGCACAATCTTTAAAATAATTTAGCATTTTTTAAACTTTCTGGCGTTTTCTTAAAGTTGGTCGCAGTACTAAGCTAGGGTATCCTCACCAAATGGGGTAGGTTATTACGTTATAACTGTGACCAACCACGCGCGAGCCGAATTGAACACAGTAACTAAGCTAGGGCACACCGACCAAATGGATAGGTTAGGTTAGATCCCGTGCGGGCCGGGCCCGTGAAACGAGCGAGAGCTACATCCAAGTTGGTCGCAGTTACTTGGCTTTTTAGAATTTTTAAGACCCCAAAATAGGAATAATAGGAGGATCATAAAAAGTCATTACATTTGAGTGTTGAATAATATTTTTAGGAGCAAATTATTAGGGGTTCGATTGGCATTTCAAAATCTCACGTGATTTGTCGCTAGCGATGTCAAAATCTGTGTGGACGTGACATTTTGAGAATGGAAGCGAGTCGCCAGCGATCAAAGTCACTGCGTGTGTACGTAGCATTAGACAATGACTTTCTTATCGTCAATTGTTTTAATCACTTAGGTATATTGTGCCGTCACACCAACGTATCATAAGACAGAAATGACGGTAATTGATACGTGCAAATGAAGGGATTAGGAATTGTTCATCTACAAAATGCTACCTAATTTATTTATTTACACTGCACGAAGTTTATTAATTCGATATATCGAATGACAATATTAGTAATATTTAAGAATATATTATGTTTTTTTTTTAAGTTTCTCATTTTCAAGTGAACTATCTTTGTTTTTCTTTGAGAAATACATTCTTTAAACCGAAGTCAAATTGATATATTTTCTTTCTCAGTAGCTAGGTAGCGTATATTATTCAAACGTAATTATATTTTAACACAAATTATTATAAAGGCGAAAGTTTGTGAGTGTGTGTATGTGTGTTTATATGTTTGTTACTTCTTCACGCTCAAACGGCTGGACTAATTTTGACAAAAATTTGTATGGAGATAGCTGATACTCTGGATTAACATATAGGTTACTTTTTGTCCCGATATTCCCACGGGTTCGACATTTACGCGGGTGAAACCGCGGGGCGCAGCTAGTATTTTAATAAACTAGGTACATTCGTCTTATTACAAAACGAATTCTAAGTTTAGAACTAGCCTAAATAGAGCCAGTTACTGTATTTTGAACTTTATTCCGACAAACGTAAAGTTTTTAATGCAAAATTGAAACTTAAACTTGGGTTTAACGTCAGTTTTTGTATACGATGGATTTAAGACCATCATACAATGAGAGATCAATATCGAGGGTATAGTGCTCAAACCCAATAAGTACGAAATTCGAAACGGCAAAAAAAAATTAAGAAACGGCTAAACGTGGTGACTTTATTGGGTTATTACCTTAAGTAATTATCTTTCTGCTGCGAATTCCACTTATTGGATTAGACCACTGGAAAGAGCGTCAAAAATGCATTAAGATGTACTAATAAACCGATTTTTCATTTTTTGACACTTATTGGGTTTGAACACTATACCCTCGATATGAAGAAAGACAAAACTGTTAAGTTTCGTACACAAACCTGTCTTCTAATAGAATCTTTTAATCATGTCTTTAGGAAAGATTGACCTTTCCTGCAGAAAAAAAGTCTGGAAAGATTTTTTAATGTCAAACTTTGCAACAAAATTTTGGAATGTATCTACTAATTACTTAAGAATTTCAGAGGTCAGTAAAGCCATCTGAAGACCCGTAACGAAAAACGTTCAAAATATGTTCACAATCCCATCTCAACGACAATCAGTGTCAAAAAGGTAAATTATAGGTATTTTTTACACAGACAGATTGAGACTAAGGTCAGACTGTGAACGGTCTTAAAATTACGGGAATTACCTTTCTGTTATTGGTTTTTAAAACCGTTTATTAGTCGACCAGTAAACTGAACTACTTACTCCTTGGATATTAAAATTATCCTGTAAAGGAAAATCGGTACACTGTCCATGCTGTATCACTTGTCCCACACACACACTAAATAGTCCAACGAGACTAAAAACTAATACAATTATTACTTTCGACATTATGAGATCATGGTTATGTACCGGCACATCACAATTGGCATACTAATCAAATAATCGTTTATCTGTTAATTTATATAAAATCTTATCTAAGTTATGTTTATCGTTTCTTTAATCTTAAAAATCGTATCGTCCAATATTATTATGACGATTGTTGTGAGTAATCCGGACTTACTGTGATTTTTAATTATTAATCTATACAAATAAATAAAATTGGAGTGTCTGTTTGTAATATTAAAATAACCGCATTTTACTAAATGCATATGGATGTAGGTATACACGGTGCTTACATATACCAAAATAACTAATTAATAATATTTCATACTAGCTGCGCCCCGCGGTTTCACCCGCGTAAATGTCGATCCCGTGGGAATATCGGGATAAAAACTATCCTATGTCCTTTTCGGGGACTCAAACTATATTTATACCAAATTTCATCTAAATCGGTTCAGCGGTTTAAGCGTGAAGAGGTAACAAACATATAAACACACACACACACACACTCACAAACTTTCGCCTTTATAATATTAGTGTGATGTTGTGCCTAGAACTGTAATCAGACGGAAGGTGCGTACTTACCCGCTTTTTGCAACGACCACTAGCCGAACACATGCTGGTGAGCGAGCTCCACTCCGTCGGCTAGTAAAGATTTATAATAAGCACTTTTATCATCTAGATATCTTCTTTCTGTCTCAAAGCATTTAAAAAAAAAAAAAATATTGATAGTTTGTGCGATGGTCAAAAACAATGATTAGTGGCTAAGCTAAAAGTTTAAGATACCTACTTACCCCCTTATTCATAAAACTTATCAAACCTATTTTAGTTAAAATGGGGTTTGTCTCTTTCTTACACACAGAAATGACAACGTGACAGATAAAGGCAAACATTCTATAAACCTATTTTAGCTAAATAGAGATAAAATAGGATTATGAATAAGGGCCTTAGTATTTAAATATAATTTGAACGTACCTAATTAATAATGTACACAAGTAATCTGTGGAAACGTCGTTGATTGTACATTTACCCATATGTCTTATCTATATTTTCTTTCCTTTTTTGTAAAACATATTGTACAATTGTTTGTCTTCCCAAATAAATAAAATAAAAATAAAAAATAACATTTTTTACAATTTTTGTGTCTGTCTGTTTGTTTCGGCTAATATCTGAAACGGCTGGGCCGATTATGACGGGACTTTCACTGGCATAGCTGATGTTATTACATCAGCTATCTGCCAGTGAACAGAGTAACTTAGGCTACTTTTATTTTAGAAAAAAAAAAACTTTTTTGTTAAATTCCACGCGGCCGAAGTCGCAGGTAACAGCTAGTGTGGTAATAAATATTATGTAGAGCAGTGGTGGTATCGACTCCGACTTACGAGTTGTAGGTCGTGAGTTCGAACCAAGTCAGGCACTTTACTGTATGTATTTAATTTCATCTTCACTACTCTCAAAACAGTGAAAGAAAACATTGGCATGTCTGAGAACCAAAAACTCGAAGGCATGTGACACTCACCAATCCGCACTGAGCTCGCGTGGTGGATTATGGCCCACTCTCTCTCTTATAGAGAGGAGGCCCGTGTCCCAGCAGTGGGAACATTGTAGGCTGATTTAGCTAAATATTATGTACAATTAAAACCTGTAAAGACCGAATTAACAGTTTTTAATGAGATTTTTTGAGTCATAGTCATTTATTCATTAACAAATAATGCATGTGTGTGTGTGTACATAACAGTAATGTGTGTGCTTTTTAAAAGGTTCCGCTACAGCGTATTAGCGATCTAAATTGTATTTTCGTGTGTAATTCTGATAACGATCTATTTGTTTGTACGTACCATAGATATCTATTCCAATCTATAATACTAATAATAAAGCTGGATAGTTTGTTTGTTTGAGCACGCTAATCTCTAGAACTAACAGGCGGTTTTGACAAAATATTTTTGCATTTGATAGCCCAATTCTTGACCGCCCCCAGCTGGTGGAGGAGGTGGTGAGCGCTCTGTTCCCTTCACGGGGAGAGCATACTCCTCCGCCCATGGCTCCGCCACTTGCGATGCCCGAAGCGGACCACGCGGACGACGATGACGACTTTCCTGAAGTGACCAGGGTAGATCTGAGAGTGACGGTAGGTAGGCTGAAGGCCAAAAATACCACCCCAGGACCCGACGGCTTGCTGGGTAAAGGCCTCGACTGGAGGCGCTCTCAAAGGAAGGGGCCTGTTAGGGCCGAAGCCTGCCGGGGTTGCGGGATTGTTCGAAAGGGTTACCGCTACCCCGGAACACAAAGGGCTAGGAAGGAGCACGGATGGGTTTTAGTCAGTAAGAGGCTGACACTTCCTTCCGCTCCACCCAGGGCGTGAGGGGTCATTTGATGATTTCCCATCCAAAAAAAAAAGCCCAATTCTTGAGGAAGGCTATATGCTTAGGATAGTATTTAAAATCACGCTAGGACCCATAGAAGCCGAGCAAATAGAAAAAAGTCAGAAAAAATGCAAACCGAAAACGAAGTAGGTGATAGCGCGTGCAAGCGATGCGATGCGACGTGGTGGGTCGGGGGCCAATCAATTTCACCTGGACGAAGTCGCGGGCAGAAGCTAGTATTCGCAGTCTTATTGCTAGCGTTAGTATTGGAGCAGCGGTGACGGCCGCGACTTACGTGTTGTAGGTCGTAGGTTCGAATCCAGACAGGCGCTTTAGGTACTTTGTGTAGGTAAATTATTTCATCACCACTGCTCTCAAAACGGTGAAGGAAAACATCGTTAGGAAACCGGCGTGTTTTAGAGCCAAAAACTCGAAGATATGTGACATCTGCCAACCCGCACTGGGCCCGCGTGGTGGATTACGGCCCACTCCCTCTCACTGAGAGGAGGCCTGTGTCCCAGCAGTGGGAACATTATAGGCTGATTATGTTATGTTATGTAGTATTGGTAGTAGTAGTAGTCTAACAAGCAGTCTTACCAAGGGGTATCGTATTAGCCAGTAACTGAGTTGTGAAGGTCAGATAGGCAGGTCAGATGGAGCGATCCATGTAAAATACTGGTATTCAGCTGCATCCGGTTAGACTGGAAGCTGACCCAAATATTCTTGGGAAAAGGCTAGGCAGATGATGATGTTGGAAATTATTAAAAGAATAAAGTAAATTCCACAAAAATAATACCTACCAACGTTGATGATTTAATCAAAACCAGTTTGCAATTAATCTAACTCACTTTTTTCATAATTGTTATTGACGTAGCTCAACCATATTGGAGCACAAAAAAAAAACGTAAACATAATCGTGTTACGAAACGGAATGGTCCTCTAAATCCGTCTAGAAGCATCGCGGGGTGCTGCTGGAAGCGTTCAATTGGACTCGTCCAAATTGTAACCACTCTCATCCTTTAAACTTTCCACGATGTTCGAGTGTACATGAATTGGAACGTGATCTGCCCATCAACCGCTATTCTTACGAAAATTATGTAATTTGTTTGTTGTGATGGAAAATATGATTCATTGGTGTTGGTAACTAGGTCTTGTGGTCAGTTTAACATTGTTGTTTGGATGTTTATTTAGCATTTTAGGATGCACTGGAACAGTTTTTATTTCAGAACAAGATGATCCGATGAACTTCGTACCACGTGAGATCGATTGGCAATTTCATTCCATACAGAATTTCGATTTTTTCGGCTGTTCCTTCGGGTTGTTCCTATTTTTTTTTAATTCTAAACCACCACAGTATAGAGGCAAATAAAACAAAAAAAGTTTGTCCAAATCGGTCGAGCCATTTTAGAGTTTTTGCGAGACTAACGCACGGAAATTAATTTTTATATATTATATAGATTATTAGACGATAAACAATTATATTATTTATAAGTGTAATTTTTACACTTATAATATTATTGGCGATAAACATTCAATTTGTTGGCTAGGGCAAGATTTTAGCCTTTGTTATGCAATAGACGTCTTTCGACTAAGTGATGCTGATGACCATGGTCATCACATATCGCCTATTATTATTATTATTATTACTTACCTGTACTGTCCCACTGCAGGGTAAAGACCTTCCTTACACTCTCCCACTTTCTTACTAGAGAAGTCCAAATCACACAATTTGTCGTGATTTCGCTTTTAAATTAGAGAGACCATTGGGTCCTGAGTTTAACCATAATTGAGCACTTACTGACTTGGCTGCAGAATCGCTTTATTAGGCTATAGACATACTAAAGTGACTGTGGCTGTGCTGTGTGTGTTGCAATATACATGAGCAATAATAAAATTGTTAACATTATCCAATAAGTACCGTAGTTCGATACCATAATCACTGATGCACCTAACTCACTGATGCGCCCTAGCCTGGAGGTCTATGAAAGCGCTGAAATGAAAATAATTTGTCACAAATAAAAGGGACTACAGGACCTAAATGCAAAAACCTAAGTTTTATAATGCCTAAAAGTATTATGATCGACTACAGTAAACAAAATCAGAAAAATATATGATATTCTTCAGGATATATGCTAGTGAGATAGTGTGTTGAAAACATAATACAACTAATTTGATACGATAGAAAAAAAATATGAAGATACCTCTACAATCATACTGATTTTTTGTCAGATTATTCTACAAGCAACACACTAAAGCATTGTTTTAATTTTTTAGTCCAAACAATACATTCTTTGTACATAGATAAATAATTGCTTCATATTTTGCAATAAATTACCAGCGTTGTGTCATCGCGCTTCTCTTTCTTTTCTATGCAGTCCGACAGTGACCGCGCTTTAGGTCATGTAGTACCCTTAAAATAATGGTGTAACTTTCTGAATTTATTATTACTCGTATTTTGTTTTTTAATTAAAATCGTTTTGCTTGTACCATGTTTGTAAATATGTGAGCACCATGTATCTATCAGATGATTAATTTATATGTCATGGTTTCGTTTTTAATTCTTTTACCTATTGTGGTATAGTAATTTTATTGTAGGTGCATCGTCCTCACAATGTTATTATATAATTAATGTACCCATGCAAAATATTGTACCTAAAACATTTTAAAAGAGTAACGGTGGAGTTTCTTGCCCATTCTTCTCCATACGAAAACTACCTTTTGGAATGGGCGACTAGAATCAATTCTATTTTAACATAATTTTTGACGTTCAAAAGTGCCTTTTATGTGCCTATTTGAAATAAATGCTTTGACTTTGACTTTGAAAGTACTAAATGCTACAAATGATCGGCCCAACAAAACCGACGCATACTGTAAGGCTCGTTGCACACAGAGGCAGACGGGACGTAAAAGGAGCGTATAATTGCAATTGCGCCATTTATTAACAAAGCAAGATTACGTGCATCGTTAATTTCCATTGCTTACGTCCTGTCGTCTCCGTGTGTATGGCGCTTTTACGGGTCGTCAGAAGCCCGAAAGTCTAACATCCAGTCTTACCAAGGGGTATCGTATTACCGAGTATCTAGGTTGTGGAGCTCAGATCTCCATGTAAAATACTCAGCTGCATCCAGTAAGACTGGAAGCCGACTCCAACATATGTAGTTGGGAAAAGGCTAGGCAGATGATGAGCTACCTAATTAAAATTGTGTAGGTACATTTTAATTGAAATCTGACACTAGAGATACTAAAAATACGTTTATGTAGAACATAAGCCATAAAAGTTCTATTATCCACATACCAACAACCGACATGGTTTGTTATGATTCGGAAGCATTTGATATCAGCAGTTATTCATGACTATTTCGACTTGTTTTTATTGATTTCACTTTTTATTTTGTATTCACAAATTGCACCTTTGTGTTGCCACTACAATAGGGCAGCTTGCAATTAGTTTTGCCTTTATGGTCACTTTCCGCTCTATTTATTATGAACATCATAATTGGTTATGGATGATCTGCGGCCCTTTGTCATGAAAAGTTTTTGTGGGAAACCTCTCGATGTGTCAACGACATAATCTATAGGTATTTCAAATCTAGACAGGAGAAGGTAGATGATAAAGAATGAATGATATGAATTTTACACGACTATGAACGAAAAAAAATTTTTGCCTCCTTTCTGCAACTGTTTCTATTGTTATACTCCTGCTAGTACACAACATAATCAGCCTATAATGTTCCCACTGCTGGGACACAGGCCTCCTCTCAGTGAGAGGGACTAGTACACAGAACCTACTTAATTTATATACCATTGTATAGATAATTTAATGGAAATTAATTCTGTACTTTTCAAATTGATGTAATGCAGTAGAAGCGAAAAAAAACATCAAAATATTTCTAAAAAAATTCCCGTGAATCAAGTGTGAAACCTGATAAAGATAACATTGTAGCCTGCGATAAAATTAATTAAATCAGTAATTTTTTTTTTAATATATTCGTTTCACCCATAGGAGGGAGGAACCCTATTGAAAATGGCTCTTTTATTCAAAGTAGTTTAATTATAATGAATAAAAAACGAACTAATATAATATCTATTATTGTAGATATCAATGGTTTTTATACGATCAAATGAGTATGAGCAGTCGTGCCTTTTTGGTTTTCGAAATTTTTCATGCTTTTTCCCAAGATATCGATCATGATGATAATTAGAGACCAACATGATCTACTGAATAATATGAGCTCAGCAATTCCGGAGATTTATCATTCTTGTTTTATTTTTCACTTTATTATTTTAATGAATAATCTTCGCAATTCAACAGTTTAATGGCGCGATCACAGAATCTTATATCGACAAATTCATTTCGATGTCTTGAAAACTGCAGTAGACCCATCTTTTGGGATATGTAGGTATCCTTTGAATCTTTCCTTCTTGAGGAGGGCTTTGGCAAAGAATATATTTATCCATGAACTTAATACACTCTAATAGATGTGAGTGTCCTTACGATATTAATTCCTAAGTTCCAATAATAGGTTTAGTACTTAAATAATCATTATTTAAGTACTTTTCATCACAGACATGGAAATTTATAGAATACTCAATTTTCATGAAAGTTAATTGAAGAACTTGTATTTTTCTTTAATTATTGTTAATGTGTTCATCCTCACTGTCTTTCTAATATACAAAGTGTAAAAAAAATAACCTTAAAAACTTTAAGAGGTGCTTTAGACCATCGAACTGAACAACTTTCACTATGGGACCAACTCCGAAATCACGAAAAAAAAATCAGCTGTTTCATACAAAAGTTCAATACCTACTCGGCCAAAATGTATGAAACAGCTCATTTTTTTTTCGTGATTTCAGAGTTGGTCCCATAGTGAAAGTTGTTCAGTTCGATGGTCTAAAGCGCCTCTTAAAGTTTTTAAGGTTAATTTTTTTACACCTTATATATAATGTGTACCTATATCTGTAAAATATTTTTGGCAAACTCTGGTTTACCGTAAGCATCACCGCCATTTTGGATAAAATCATGTATTCCGTTCATCACCAAATATGACTGAAACAAAGTTCAAAAGTATATTTTTTGTGTAGATCACAGTTACTCTTAAGTGATCCAATAATTTATTTTTATCTACATTTGCACAAAATGACTCTCTCATGCACATGACTGTCACATTATCTACTTAGAATCTCGAATTCTTTTATTGATAACAATTGCCAATATTATTGGATAATATAGTTAAGAGGGCGATAGATATTGTGATAAAATATTTCGATAGAATTAACTCTAGAGCCTGTGTCGATGTCATCTTTTTACCGTCTCAAATATCTATATTTAAAAAAGTCGTTTGTCCGAATTCCAGCCAGCAGTCCGTGTTCTGTTTCCACAGGGATGGATTTTGATGCAGTTTCTACTACCATTAGTGTAATTAATTGTGAGTTTAGGTTTACCATTCCAAAGTTCAAGGATAAGAGATAAAATAATCGCGAATAAAAATCTGTTGTTCCATACATTTTGACGAGTTATGATCACTGTCATGAAGGTGTCAAAGCCTGCCAGAGATCGCAGAAAGCGATAAGGCCGCCCATTATATATTTTGTAGTGTTTGATGTATTTTTTATGTTATATATTTTTGTGGTGCACGATAAAGTACGAGATATATAAATAAATAAAATGGCTTGGGCATCTTATCAAATCTTAAAGCAAGAAAATTACGAAGCTTCTACAATGCAATCACAACGTAGGTTAAGGAAAGCACATTTAAACGCATAGCGCCTGATGTCTCTAGAAAATTGATCGCTTCATCCTCTTCATTCGCAATTCTGTCAATTAAATAATCCTGAGATACGAATTGTGTCTGTCCATGACCTCTGTAGCTCTGGGTATATAAGGATGCGTCTGTACCCACAGCTGCCAGTTTATCTCTAACAACCGTCCAAGCACGAGAGGCGTAATCGACTTAATTTTTATACCAAACATATTTTAGTAATATCCAAAATGTTTAGATTTTTGATTATCACTTTTGTTGCGGTAGCGATGGCCGATACTCATGATGGAGCCTGCCCAGAGGTCAAGCCGGTTGAAAACTTCAACCTTACAGCTGTGAGTATAGATTTTTTATCAATATTGTTCAGGTTCACTAAGTTATAATATATGAAAGTGTATCTGAATGATACTATTCCGTAGTCTTAATTTTAGAATGAAGAATTCATAAATTTATAATTGAATGCGCAATCTTCACTGATTTTTAAAAAATGTATCTGGGATTGGACTCCCAGAAATGATTTGAATATCATTTTCAGTTTTGATGAGTTAACCCTCACAATTTTGTCTGCTTCTTTAAGGTATTTGCGCGGTTGGTAACTTTACCTCATAACAAAAAAATTAATTTACGTACATACATACATAAAAATTTTACTTAAAAATGCATAGCAAACCGATTTTCGACAGGATTGTCCTAAATAGGTATTATCTGCTTCATTAAATTTTGTATGATCGTGCGTGATGAGCACTCTCTGTGATTATTTTTAGCTCCCTTAATATCAATTATGTCGTATTTTACAGTATAATTTAATTTTTCACTTACATTTTCGGTAAAAGTAGGAAATTTTAAAAAATATTCAAAGTTCCTATGACTTCAAAATAACCAAATCGACTTTGCTTTTGAAATTAGCGACACTCCTTTAACGTTT
The DNA here is from genome assembly GCA_947508005.1 of Amphipoea lucens. NCBI lineage: Eukaryota > Metazoa > Arthropoda > Insecta > Lepidoptera > Noctuidae > Amphipoea > Amphipoea lucens. The sequence goes on along the minus strand of OX382373.1, from coordinate 5,041,622 downwards.
TTGTTTCCATGTCTCATTATCGCCTTACGCAAATAACTTTTAACGAAAACCTGTAACCGCAATGATTAATATGTGTTGCTAACGGGAGTGTCCAAGCTCCAAATTAGAGGCGTGGTTCAGTTCTTTATATATTTTTTTTAACATGACTGTTCAATGTTTAATCTTTACACTAATAAAAAAGCTGGAGAGTTTTTTGTTTGAACGCGCTAGTCTCTGGACTACCAGTTGGATTTGAAAACATCTTTTTGCATGTTATAGCCCAATTATTAAGGAAGGCTATAGACTAGACCCTTAGGAGCCGAGAAAAGAGAAAAACAGTCAGAGAGAACGCTAAGCGAAAACGAAGTAACAGCGCGGGCTGGCGATATGATGGGACGGCTTATTCCCAGGAGCTCCAAATCTTTTGTTCTCCAAACAATTTCACTCCATACGTTGATTCCCAAGAGCTCCATAATTTTATTAAAATACCGACTAAAATTGTTTCCCATTGCTTTTTTAATTTGGAGCCGCCGGGAATAAAATTATGGAGCGCCCGGGTATTCCCAGGCGCTCCATAATTTTATTCCCGGCGTCCCATCGGCTTATTAGCCGATGGGACGGGATGGGTCGGGTAAAAAAGAAATTTCACACGGAGTCGCAGGCTGAAGCCAGTTAAGTACCTACGGTGTTAAGCTATATGATTAGTCATGGCCGTGGTCTTATATCAGTCATTTTAGATGTATTTTAAGGATCGAATTTATCAGTAAAAGCTTATTTATGTTCCTTATTTCCTAATTTGGTAATGCATTATTGTTTGAGTTGGTCGATGTAGTCCTTATCATTTTAAATGTATCTGTAAGTAGGTTACATATTACATTTCTTCCTCGGCAAGATTGTGTAGGCTTGATTAAAAAAAAATATCTTAGGGACATTTTGTCTGTTTTATGCAGAGAGCTTCACCCAAAGGTTGCTTGATAGAAAATGTCTATGGCATAACTCCGCCTCTGTACATTTGTGTGCTTAAAGTATTAAATAAACACTTAGATAAAGTGCATTGGGGCATCGGTCTCATCGGTCATGCCATCTCCATTGTTATATGGTACGAAAACCATAGACATTCTATAGAATACTCCACCCGTGTAAGGACATCAATAGAACTTTTTCTATCATTTTTATATTTTCCTAACCGTCTCCGTTACAATAAAAACACTCATTTTCACCATCAATTAAAGAGGAGCGGAGGGCTCATGGCTTAATAATAACAGCCGCATGTTTCAACCTTAGGTTAAGCTACGCTTCCTGCGATCGATCCGTGGATGGGTGTCCACCCATTACATATCGAGACCCCTCCGTGCCACAGAAAGCACGTTAAGCCGTTGGTCCCGGCTGTCATTCGTAGATCTTTGGCAGTCAAGTCAACAAGTCTGACAACTAGTCTGACCAAGGGGTATCATGTTACCCAGTAACTAGGTTGTGGAGGTCAGATAGGCAGTCACTTCATGTAAAATATTGGTATTCAGCTGCATCCGACTGGACTATAAGCCGACCCAAGATACATATTTGGGAAATGGCTAAGCAGATTGATTTAAAGAGGAGCATTTTGGACACTATCCACAGTTTACATTAAGTTTTTCCGAAAAGTGTGATAAACTATAACGATATAGGTATTGTCTGTTGATAATTCGATATGAAAGCTTTAATAAGACTGATAAAGGTAACACGTGTTTCTCGCAAAGATACCTACACTGTCTCTTCTATTGATAATAAGTCAGAAGGCCAATTCTCATAATTTAAAACGTTCAAAATCTAGTTGCAGTCTCATCTCGGCGACAAACAAATGTCAAAAATGTAGGGAACTTAGAAGCATTTTTGACAGATTGAGACTGAGATTAGACTGTGAACGTTTTTAAAATTACGAGAATTGCCCCGCTGCACTGGTCGGTAAGTTAAATGTATATATTATATAGATAGATACAATACGCAAATAGAGTAGCGTCGGTATCTAGGAAAACAACACATAGGGACAAAAGACTAGGGGACAATGTCTGCGGGTGTACAGTGCACAATGCGGACGTTGAATTGGCACTGTATGGAGTTTTAGAACGAAACTGATACACAGGTGATTACATAATCAATCAGCCTATAATGTTCCCACTGCTGGGACACAGGCGTCGTTTCGGTGAGAGGCAGGGGGCTGAAATGCACCACGCGGGCCCAGTGCGGGTTGGTAGATGTCACATGTCTTCGACTTTTTGGTTCTTGGACATGCTGGTTTTCTCACGATGTTTTATTTCACCGTTTTGATAATTTTTACACAAAGTAAAGTGCCTGTCTGGGATCGAACCTACTACTTACAAGTCGTAAGTCGTGGCAGTTATCACTGGGCCACCATTGCTCGCAGGTACACAGGCATTTAACAGAAATTAATCTAAATATAATAATAATATATAAACTTATTCTTAAGCTCCATGAGCCATTTAACGGCCGCATATACTTGTGGAATTTTATAGCTTTACATTTTACATATCCTTGCGAAATTTTATAGCTCTTTTAAAACGTCTTCATCAACAATGGGGAATATGTACCGGAAATTGGTAATAGCATCAGCTACCAAACGAAAAATGAGCTTCGTTTGTTTTTCAGATGACGTTATTTCAAAGAAAGAGGTTTTTACAGATGAGACATAATATTATACAAAAAAAGTACGAACGATATGTATGTATAAACGTTGTAGGAGTGGCTGTGCAAAAAACAAGCGTAACTGGTTGTTTTTTGTAAATCTATTGAGTCATTGCAAACATCATTAAACAAATAAGGGCCTAGAATTCGATTCGATATAAGTAAGCAAAAAGAGCCTCTCAAATCAGCAGAGGATGAAGAACGGAACAACGAACACGTCACAGACTAGATAAACAAGCGTAAGAGGCTGTTTTGTAAATATATTAAGTCATTTCAACCGTCATTAAACAAACAGGGCTTATAATTCGATACTTTTCAAATCAGGAAGGTGAACAGCGGAACAACAAACACGTCAAAGATTAGATACAAGATCAAGGCCGAACCAATTTGACCTTAATCCATTAAACTATTAAACCATGCTGATTCACACACAATAAACTAATTTGCCGATAAACGGTGATCAATTAGGTAGTTAGATACGGTGCGTCTGCGCAGACCGCGGAATTGAATGATTCGAGTTGACCTGGCGACACAAAGTTAGTGAACGGAGCGTGAAGGACGAATGAAGTTTGCTTGCATTTAATTTTACATTTTAGTTTCTAGTATTGTAAACTTGCATTTTAAAATGTCTGTGTCTAAACTTCCATACTAATGAGTAAGATCGTTGGTGTTTTCGGTACAAAGGAAATAACCTTACGTGTTGTTATTTCTTTCATATTCAGATTTCTTTTCTTTCTTTATTTGTCAGAGTCTGACTGTCCTAACCTTCGAATCTTGGCATTTTCCAGTACCTAATTAAGTTGTAGAGGTCAGTAGATACTCACTTAATGCAAAACAATCTGACTACACTTAGCTGGGAAAAGGCAGTTGATGTTTTTTCATTGGATAATGGCGCAGTGGATACGAACGTGACTTACGAGTTATATGTCGTGAATTCAAACCTAGGCAGGCGCTTTACTTTGTGTAAATTATTTCATAACCACTGCTCTCAGAAACGTTGAAGGAAATTTCGTGAGGAAACCGGCATGTCCTACTCGTAGAAACAAAAATTCGAAGACGTGTGACATCCACCAACCCGCAATGGACCCGCGTGGTGGATTATGGCCTACTCTCTCTCACAGAGAGGAGGCCTGTGTCCCAGCAGTAGGACCATTATAGGCTGATTATGAAGGTTTTTTTTAAATTTAATTTTATGGTCTTTGTCCCACTGTAGGGCAAAGACCTATGATCATACAGAGAATATTTGAGCATTGATCACTACAATTGCATGGTACTGAACTTGGTTTCTTAAATTAAATTCTTCTTTTCAGTACCAAGGAGTTTGGTATGAAATCTCCAAGCTGCCCATCGCTTCCGAAGGCAAGGGCGCATGCGGCCAGGCTGAATACACTTTGAACGGCGACGTGGTCAACGTCAAGAACTCCCATGTCATCGAGGGAGAAAAGAAGTTCATTGAAGGAACTGCCAAGTTCGCTGCTGATGCCAACGCAGCCGCCAAGTTTGTCGTCTCTTTCAAATTCGGAGGTGAGTTCAAGTTATATTATGGACAATTTATAATAAGGACAGGACATTCTGCCTTCTGGAAAGTTTTGGCTGGTCCTGAATCCTGCTCCAAGGAACGATAAGTGGGCTTCCGGCTTTCGTATATAATAGGAAAAATCCCTTATTTTAGTCTTCATCATCACCATTTCAGACAAAAGACGTCCACTGCTGGACAATATAATAGGGCTTATAGGGCAATACAATAGGGCTTACCCAAGAACCGCCACTTTCTGTGCTTCTCGCATTCAACGGATCAAACGTGATGAAGAATTAAATAATCAGGGGATTATTGCAGTCTTAATCACGTTTAATCTACCTTTACAAGCTTATCCTACCAAAATATACAGGAAGATTCTTTTATCACCATCCAAATTTTTACTGGGTGCTCTACCCATGAATATGAACAACGTTCACTATGGGACGAACTCTGAAATCACGAAAAAAAAATCAGCTGTTTAATACAAAAGTTCAATACTACTTGACCAAAAAATATGAAACAGCTGATTTTTTTTTCGTGATTTCAAAGTTCGTCCCATAGTGAAAGTTGTTCATATTCATGGGTAGAGCACCCTGTAAAAATTTGGATGGTGATAAAAAAATCTTCCTGTATAAAGACGTATTTGTAGAGATAGTGAAAACACTTTGTTTTTCAATTATCTACTTGGATAAAAAATATAATGCATTTTTTATGTTTAGAACAGTTCCTATATTTTCTTTCCTATCATTAGTTATGATGTGTAAACCGTCTTCAAATACTATAATATTGAAATCAAACTATGACCTCTTATATCTTGAAGAGTATCGTTTAAAAGAGATCCTGATACTAATTACTTACGTTATGTTTTTTTCATAGATTTCGTCTCTGAGTCACCCCTGCTGATCCTCGCCACCGACTTCAACACCTACTCCATTGCCTACAACTGCAAATACAACGAGAAGACCAAGACCCATAATGGTAAGTACACTTTTAACGATCATCTCTTTCTTTTCCTTGATTTTAGAAGGAGATGCGACTATCTTGAGTATACCAATGAGGTTGAAGTCTTATTTCAAGCGCGTGTCATCATGCCTGATTGGCTTGACTATGAAGCCTTGAAATTAGCCGTCATTATGTAGATCAAGGGCTCAATCTATCTTATCACCAGGAAAATCTGCCTACATAGATAGTCTTTCGTTTTCTTTAGCTTGTAACTATAAATGAGCTAATATAGTAACTGGTTTATGTCATGGTGGTGTTACGCTATTACTCGTTACGTCTGTCTTCATAATTATTTTCATCATCTTATAGAATCCACTACTGCACATAGGTCTCTCCAATAGTCTCCGTATTTTTCCTTCCTAATCCTAATTCCTATATTATAGAGCTGATGCAATTTGTTTTAAAAAGTAAGTTATTTTTTATTTCTCGTTTTGTGCAATCAAACATTTATAACTTTAGTATGACACGTAATCTACCAATAATCTATTTATCTCGTTGTTTATCAAAATTATCGTGGGCATGATAAAGAAATACTGATTTTCTTCGACGCACGTTGTCATACATGCTGAATATAGACTGATAATAAAATTAATCGTGCATTTCTAAGTAAATATTCAAATATTTCTAGATAAAATTTTAAAGACCGCGATTTTTTTAAGGCCAGAAAGTCAGTAATGATATATAAATTAATATAGTTAATACTGAACAGATGGAAATGTATTATTTAGATTTGGGGCACAAGATGTAAAATTAAGATGACATACATTTACGGCTATCAAGAGCAAATGAGCAAGACGGTAAACATTTAAATAATTTAATAATTTGATGTATTACAAAACGCATTCGGACATATGCAATTAGCAGCGCACGGGAAGCTGGTACCAAGCAAGAGAGTATAGGTATAAGAAAGCTAAAAGCATTTTAAACAATAGCCCATTTCGTCTCGCATCTAGAAGCTAAAAGCATTCTAGAGAATATCCCAGTCCGTCTAGGAGTACCTTTCGGGATCAGGTTCTTGATCGAACTGCTTAACAAGAGTCCGCTGTTTCTGTTGCTGTACGACTCGACAAGTTGCATTGTCTTGGCGCTTTTCATTCAGGTGGTCTCCACTATAGATTCTGGCTAGCCATCAATTGTCTACCGAGACTCCAGCACCCTAATTACGTAACACAGTATCAATCACAATTTGAATGATTATGACGGATATTGCTAATTCATTACTTCATATGTCTGAAAATGTTGTCTGCTCAATAACGTAAATAAAGCAATGAATTGTCAAAATAAAAGCCATTACTACTGATAGTCTGTTACGCAGTTACACCTGGTGAAAGTCAAAGTTAATTGAAATTACCTACTATGTGCAGCAACCATCCTTTTTAGAGAACGTTGCAAAAAAAAAGTTTTTTTAAAGAAATTTATTGAGGCCTCGTAGTATTTATCAACAATCGACGGCTGATATGATATCAGTTGGTTTACAATGTCACGTACTTGGAGTAGCGATGTTAGCCCAGCTAGTAGGTTATTAATTATATTAGCCTGTAAAACTTCCTGGGCTACTCAGGACTTTCATTGACTACCATTATTTGTGCGGTTGAATGAAAACTTTGCTCCAATATCATCACGCTTTGTATGGATTAATGATGACAGCGATTCGTCATTTTATTTTAAGCGAATCAAGAAGCTGTATAACAGTGATCTAATAATGGCCTAAAACAAAACAATAAGATCTGTAATGCCTCTAAAAATTAGATCTGTAATGCCTCTAAAAATAAGATCTGTAATGCCTTTAAAAATAAGATCTGTAATGCCTCTAAAAATAAGATCTGTAATGCCTCTAAAAATAAGATCTGTAATCTATCTCTAAAACCGCGTTACACACATTACACAGTATTACATTTATGTTCGTATATCTCGTCAAAATGCGAGCTGATTTATTCGAGATTTCAGGTTTGGTACCATTTTAAAAGTTGTTCATAATGATGAGTACAATTACCTCTTACGAGGTTGTTAGTGTGTTTCCAATAGCTCTGTATAGATGTCATACATCCTTCACTTCTTTAACGTAGTTCCTCCTTTGTTGTCGTGTGACGCACTATGTTATTTTAAATGCTATTTCATTGTTAACTGTAGTAAAAAATTTGCTGTATTTGAGTACCAAAGCTAAATATGCCAACGGCCAACCTTAGAATTTGTAAACCGAAAACTGCTTTGGAATTCCAGATATCTAGAAATCTTACACACAATCTCATAATATTTTTCTAATTACAGAGCAAGCCTGGATCCTGTCTCGCAGCAAGACTTTGGAGGGTGAAGCCAAGACCTTTGTCGACAACTTCTTGAAGGAGAACTCCAAAATCATCGACTCCACCAAGCTGGTCCAAACCGACTTCTCCGAGGCAGCTTGCAAGTTCACCAGCTCCAGTGTCATGACTGGACAGACTGCCAAGCCCTAAATATTGGACCCTATAAGAATAAATTAAGCACGTAAGACCTTCGTGATATCCTGATCTTATTTTTGATACCTATATTATTGGTGTAGCATTCGGAACTCTATTTTGTATGTAGTAGATCGTTATATGTATTGTAGTTTCATTTAATGTATATGTCGGAAGTTCTTATGCAGGTATATGCTATTTAGTATTGGTGTCAAAAAAGAGGCTACTTTAACATAGTTTTGTTGATGTCACATTGTAGAGAACTTGAAAAAGCGACGCAATTTTCTCGAATATTTTAGTTTCTTCAAAAATTATATCGAAGAAGAATCAACATAAGTTGTTTTTATTTACAATCTGACGTCAACTTTAGTCTCAGTATTATGAAAACCATGTAATGTTTTAAGTTATTTTTTTTTTTCACATTTTCTAACTTTTTCGTTCGTAGTAATGTATATAGAAAAGCTATCTAATATCTTTTATAACATTAAGTCTATGAATATTTGAATTAAGACTAGTGTGTGTGTATCTAGACAAAACGTTATTAGTGAAATGTTAATGAATAACTATTTGGGAATAATTTATTATGTTGTGAAATCATTTTGTTGACCAAACACAAAGCAATGTAGGAGCCCTAATAAAATTATAATTATAACACAACTAATAATGTCCAACCTTCATCTTTTAAATAACATATAATACTGATTGTAATCGGTCTAACGTTTGTGATAAAATAGTTAAGCACTTACTGTGTTTAGTCTAGGACTATTTATTGGATAATAAACTTTTCTATACAATAATTTATAAGTTGTTTTATAAATATTATCTCTTCATCATTATCATCTCCGAATGACATCTACTTCGGAACGTAGACCTACCCTAAGCATCGCTAAATATAAGTTGCCATCCCCAAAATATTTCGAGTTTCTAAGGCGGCCATTACACGCTCAATCTGACTGTCAGCATTTTATTGATCTTTGATCACGGACTGAAGCGATGCCTAGAAGATAAGTCATGAACATCTTCAGTCCAAAATCTAGCTGAAGAAAGTCTAGTTAAAGCATGCGTTGCGTATATCCTTTCAAAATATTTAACGAAACGTGTTCAAAGAAAACGCTGGGTGAAATCGTGGTTGCAAAAATTTGTAGAATGTGTTTATCTTCTTCCTGACGTCATTTACGGTTGCACCCGACCTGACCGATTTCTCCATAGAAATGTCTCAGTTAAAGCTAGGTTTTGAGCCCAGTTAACCCCTTTTTACTATAGAATCTGAATAACACGACTGACGAAATATTTGGACCAGTCTTTTCGAACTCGATTTATCCCTACAGGAAATTAAGGCATGATGATGGTCGTTTTCAGGATACAGAAAGAAATGAATTCCAATACTATTCCAAAAAAGTTTTATTAATCACAGTCTAATACAAGATCATGCCGGGGTTTCACCAGAAATTGCTGGTAAAGAAGTCAGTTTCAAATTTATTCGTATAAGCACAACTCGCGTTTGAGAAATCCTTGAAAACAAATGACTGCCTGTGTTCAGCCAAGTCAGTGTATTTAGATAGCTTGTCTTCAACTTTCTTAAGTAGTTCACCTTGCAGCGTTTCCTTGCTACGAGTCAGCACCCATGTGAAGACTGAAAATATAGAAAAGTAAACATTATACACTTCATTTCGTCTTTGATGAGCAAAATATTAAATTTGAGGGACTAGACAAGTGGCAATCGCTTTCAAAGCGTTTGGTATGTCTACAGCGTTATTAAACGGAATATTCATAAGCTTTTTGGTAGCTTTATGACATTCTCATTCATTTTAAACGTTTCCATCATCGTTATCGCTGTTATGTAGAATGTCACTTTGTCTCGTACCTCTGCTGTATCTCTGCTTAAGGGGACTGACTAATGGACCTAAACGCAAAAAAAAAAACGCAAGTTTTATAACGCTTAAAAGTATATGATTGACTAGAGTAAATAAAATCAGAAAAATATATGATATTCTTCAGGATATATGCTAGGTAGATAGTGTGTTGAAAACATAATACAACTACACACATCAAAAGTGTCTAGGGATCAACATATATTTTTGCAATAACTTTTCTCCTGATTGATATTAATTAAAATTTTCTTTAAGGATTCATCAAATAAAGTGTTTTCGTTTGTCACAGTAACGATAAACCAAGTCACCTTTGCATTAATAAAGAAATTTGCCATTTTCCTAATAAAGGGATTTTTGACATTTGAACCACTAACACAAAAGTTCGAAAAAAAGACTGAAATAACAGTTTTCTCTAAAATTTTATTGGGTAACTTAAACAATTAATAATCCGTGTTTCTACCGCGAACACTAACAACACAAGAACATCGGTTTGGCATACTCAAAATGAGTTCATCCAAATCACGCTGTGGAATGGCCGCCCATGTTCGTTGCAACAACAAAAAAAGGTCTTCTTGCGACTGGATACCCTCCATATTCGGCAGAGCTCTTCTCTGTAGCATATCCCATGCATGCTCAATCGGGTTCAAGTCTGGCGACTGAGCAGGCCAGGGCAGCACATTGATGTTAGCTGCGGCGAGAGTCTGTCTTACAACTCTTGCGGTGTGCGGTCGTGCATTATCATGCATTAACTGAAATAAGGGACCGATTTGCACTTGTAGAGGAACGATGACGTCTGATACAATCGTCTCAGCATAAATTTGAGCGTTGAGGTTGCCTCTGATCCAAATCAACTCAGTTCTTCCGCCGATCCAAATACCCGCCCATACCATGATGGTTCCACCACTATAAGGATGGACTTCCTGGCAGGATTTTAATCGCTGTTGGCGTCCAGGGGTTCTCCAGTGTCGTATACGTCTTGTATCCGGTCTCATACCAAAACGAGACTCATCAGAAAAGCACACGAAACGCCATTGTTCTTCTGCCCAATTTCTGTGTTCAAGAGCCCATTGATATCGAATCCTACGATTGTGCATTGCTATAGGTGGTACCCGTAGCGGTCTTCGGGAATGAAGGTTCACTTCATGCAAGCGGTTTCTGACTGTTTGGTCGCTAATTAAGTTCCCTGAAGAGTGATGAAGCCTCACGGCTAACATCATGGCGGTTATTGTTGGAGCTCTTCGAGTTAAGATTTGATTGTATCGGTCTTGTCTCCGTGTGGTGCAGCGATACCGTCCTCCATGGCGCTCAGCCACGGTACCAGTGCTTCGGTAACGTGTCCAAAGTCGACTGATAACACTCTGACTTGTATTCAGAGCTAAAGCCACAGTACGTTGCCGGGAACCAGCTTCTATCATTCCCACGGCTCTGAGCATTTCTTCCCTGCTTAAATGACGTCGCCGCTCCATAATAACGTTGGTTTTAACCAGTAGTAGGGAAACAGTAGCACTAATAATGTCTTCAATGCGTTGTATGTTTTTATAGGGAAAATATTGACAGCTGATTTTCATCTTTTACTCGAATTTGATTCACAGTTCCTGATTCAAATTATGAAATGCACCAAAAAGGATCCATATAAATTTATAAAATCATAAATTTATTACAAAGCCACATCTCAATCTCAAGAAATCCGCATGAAAATGCTTGATCCCTAGACACTTTTGATGTGTGTATTTGTTCCGGAATTTTGAAATTAGCACGTATTTGTGTTTAAGGTGAAAAACGTATTAATAATATCAATCTACGCTGCCAGTGTTAGCTAATGGTGAAAGAAATCAGTATTTTATTTTATATCATATATTAATAAATCAATAAAATACTAATACTATCTACGGAACCTCTGCAACCATTCTCGTAAATGAGCAAGTAATTGAAACGTATTCGGATCGGTCAAGTTTCCGTACGACCGCGCGCGGCCTCCAGCTGACCGGCTTCTTCATGCATCCCAAAATGTGTTAGTAGTAAGCCACGACCCCTCATAGGCTGGTAAGTACCATGGATACTATTATTATATAAGATTAGCAAGACAAGTGCCTGCCGTGACATACCGTAGTGCATCCTAATCTTCTCCTTGAGCCACCTGCAAGTGTATGCGATGGCATAGCCGTCGTAGTCAGTCGACAGGATGAAAAACGGGAACTGGAGTACATTATCTGAAAATATATTTTAAAGGTTTTATTCGGGATGGCGATTAAAATAATTCCACTATTCGAAAGAACACAATCACATGTCTACGGTTTATTCGCCGTGTGTAGGCACGGTTTGTCAGTGGTGTATGGATCACTATGGAAGCTTGTACACGGACACGTTTTTTCTACGGCGCGGTTTATACGCCGTACCGTAAGCAACCGTGCCGTGTACAAAGGGCCCAATAATAATAAGGGTAGTAATAATCGCAATGCTATGTGTATGTATGCTTGCTCGAGGCAACCCGCGCCATTGAGCCAGTAGCTTTAAAATCGTCCCAAAAATCCTAAATCCGATCCAGCCGGTTCCTTGCTGCCCTCCCCCAGCAACACCCTAGGCCGAGGTCCGTACCACACTGGGGGTGCCCTTAGCGTGAAGTCGCTTCGGTTATTAGTCCTATGCCCCAGCTGGAAGCCTAAGCCTGGTTAAGCAGCCGACAACCTCTCAGGTTGACCTGTGAGGCGCCATACAGAAAAAAAAACACTCTGGGAGTGCCGCCAGAAGTGAAAACATAACACAAACAGAATACTTTGCCATCACTCACTGACATATCAGATATACATTAAAACCGATTACATCAAGAGGACAGCCGAACACATCCGAAGAGGTGTTGGTTACGGTAACAGTGGCGCGAATTCTCAAAAAATGCCCGACGCACCTAAAGAAGTTTTCACTTCAAAAAAGTATTAAAGACTAGCTGCGCCCCGCGGTTTCACTCGCGTAAGTTTCGATCCCGTGTGAATATTGGGATAAAAACTATCCTATGTCCTTTTCCGGGACTCAAACTATCTCTATACCAAATTTCATCTAAATCGGTTCAGTGGTTTAGGCGTGAAGAGGTAACAAACATATAAACACACACACACTCACAAACTTTCGCCTTTATAATATTAGTGTGATACCCACCACCAGCTTCATGGCTCATAATAAACACGGCGTACTTCCCAGCATCGAACGTAGGGTCTACCCTCGCCTGGTACATCTTCTGGGTCCTGTTACCCTGGTCTACTTGCACATAGGTCTCCTTGTACATGTAGCCCATATTATCTTCTTGGAATTCAATAGTGGAGCAGTCGTAGATTTCCCGGCCATCACTGGCGTAGCTGGCTACGTTGTACCATAGACCTGAAAACTGTAAGGGGGAGTTTTCTTAGAGAAAATGACAAAGACTTTTTCCTCACTCTCATAGTCCGATATGATGGCAATTCGACACGACAGGAGAGAGATCAGGCGCAGGACCAACGGCTTAACGTGCTTTCTGGGGCACGGGGGTATCACACCGCCAACTTCTAAACTCCGGGCAGTTACTAAGGAATTCCTAAAATCCCTAGATAATGCTAAAATGTATACTAGTAGAACAGAAAAAAAAATAGTGTTGTTTTTGAAGAAAATAATTAGGTACCTACCTATTGAAACTATATAAAATTAAAACATATAAAGTCCTTGAGAAAAGGATCCAATGAAAGGAAACTGGCTTGACTTTTTAAGAGACGGATAATTTGTAAAAAAAAAACAGTTTATACTTTTTTTAATTAATCAAATGCCTTTTTGCCTGCCCTAGGCCCGCTAATTTTATCTATTTTGCCGCTCATTGTATGACCTTCAAGCTTGCTCTGCTAATCAAATTAATTTACAAATACCGTTTATAAAGTAAATGAAAAGTACCATAGATCTAAATCAGTTATCAATATAATTATTTCCATAAATGATTGATATCATGTCGAGAACATAATATTATACCAATCTTTTTCAAAAGTAGGTATGTATGCCGACAAAGGTATAAACATTGTATTTGTAACTAGATTTTTACTAACTTCAAGGACTAATTAAATTGGTTAAAGTTCAAAGAAACCGTCGTTTGCAATCGGGAAATCATATAAAGATAAAAAGATTAAATCTATTACCCAATAACCTATATTGATTCGAGGAACGGAAATAAGTGTTGTTAACCAAACAATTCACAACGAGACAAACAAAATACAAACCACGGGTCAAATCTCACTGGATGAAATTGGTCGCAGAATTTTAAGATTCGTCTTTATTCGTCATTTGGGACCAAATGAGTTCACATTCGTGTACCAATTTAGCAATTATTGATATCCAAATTAATTATTCTGCATAATTTGCTATAGGTATGTTACATAAACAAAAAAAAAAAACAGAATCTTTACATCGTACCCCAGACTCACCTTAGTAGGATCAAAATTTTCTTGCAGCTTAACATCAGGGCATTCTCCTGGCAAAGTATACTCAGCTCCAAAAGCTCCTGCCCAACACAGGGAGAGTACTAAAAGTAACATTTTAAAACAACTGGATCGTCCGAGAATGAGACAACGAGTGAGCTCTCCCGTCCTACGCGGTAATTATCCAATGTGCCGGCCGACCCCAGGCATAAAGACGTTTTATACTGAAATAGACGTAAATTGGCCACGTTTTGCGATCTGATGTGGACTTCCTTTCGTCTGATTTATACGTTTCATGTTGTTTACGTAAGTTTTTGCGTTGCAGGATAGGATGTGGTAATGTACGCTTGTTGTACGTAATTGGGGCAAGTCAGGTAATGTAAAGTGGGTTTACACCTGCTGAAGTTATTTTCCTGCTGATTTGTTAGTCAGTTAGAAGAAGCTGTGAAATAAAGCGGGTTCCTTCAATTCTTTATCACTTGCAGAGCAATTGCGTAACACATTTATCAATCGGAATCGGTTTCATTTTGACAGTTCAGCAACATTCATTGCGTTATTTACATGGTGAACAGACAAATTTTTCGAACTTATGAAGCAATGGATTAGCAATTTGCTTCAAAATGATTCAGATTCCGATTGATAGTGTGTTACGCAATTAGGGTGCCGGTCAAACTTCAAATTGACGTCCATACCGTTTGCAACTTGTAACCATTTTATGTGATTTGTAATTACTTTTTAAACAGTACCTACTTCAATTTGTATTCAACTGGTAACATCCTTGGAATTCATTCACTTAATAATTATAGGAATTTGAAAAAAACAACCGGATTGTTTTTCCAAAATCGTATAATTTTTTAATCAATCATAAAATATAATAATTATACATCTATACCAGTGTCGAGCAATCCTTACCTTTTCCTTCTCCTCTCTCGCCAGTCTTGTTCTATCGTGGTGGTCGGGAAGAGAGCGTGCATCTGTGTCTGCGCACACACTTGTGCATTATAATATCTCCCGCGCCAAAGGCTAGGAAGTTTGGTCGCCATGGCCTATTATTTATTATCATGGCAAAAACATTAGCTAGTTATCAAGATTTGCAACCAAGTTTTCTGGCTTGGATGCGCAAGACGTACGCCAACCAAAGTATCGCTCGCTCTTCGGTCCGAAAAATAAAAGAGTAATTCTTGCAATATTATGTACAACCCTTTACAATAATGGGGTCAAACCCACATTAACACTTTTAATTCAACAGATTACACGTTCGCAGAACAGAGATCTAATAAACAAAACAAATTGTAGTTTTTCTAAGAAGTGTTTTTCAAAACTAGTTGTGATAAGTGGGAATTTATTACGCTTAGTATACTGGAGAAAAAAGAAGATCTTAAGCGCAGAATATGAAATAAATAAGAAATTTTTTGAAGTATTAATTTTTGTGAATTTACCTAATGGTCATTCGGAACTAGGACGATGAAAATGGTCATGTAATAGGACTTTAGGCACATTTCGAGTGAATATTTTATGCTGACATTAGCAGCGCCCCGCGGTTTCACCCGCATAAGTTTCGATCCCGTGGGACTATCGGGATAAAAACTATCCTATGTCCTTTCCCGGGACTCAAACTATCTCTATCATCTAAATCGGTTCAGCGGTTTAAGCGTGAAGAGGTAACAGACAGATACACTTTCGCATTTTTCGCGAAAACAAAACACAAACAGAATACTTTGCCATCACTCACTGACATATCGGATAAACATTAAAACCGAGTACATCCCGAGGACAGCTGAACACATCCGAAGCGGTGTCGTTACGGTGACAGTGGCGCGAATTCAATGGTGTTTTCCCATCTCAAAAAATGCCCTACGCGCCTAAATAAGTTTTCACTTTTTTCAATTTCTCAGTAATATTATCAAGTGTAGTAAGTAAAATGCTGGTATTCAGCTGCATCCGGTTAGACTGGAAGCCGACCCCAACATAATTGGGAAAAGGCTAGGCAGATGATGATTATCAAGTGTAGTAAGTAAGTAAATACCGCATAACTTTAAGAAGTCTTATATCTTCTTAGAAATTAAATGTTTACACCGCTTGAACTGTTTGATAACCCAAAGATTGATTTAATAAAACAAAAACATTATTATTTAAATCATTACTGTTTGTATCTTCACACAGATTGAACTACAGTAAAGTAATAATGATAAAATTCTTAATAATATCGTTATTTATTAGTGTTTGTAGTGTTTATGGGTATTTCACTTTGCCGGGAAAATGCCCTGAGACTGTGCAGCTTCAGGAAGAGTTCCGACTAGCCGATGTAAGTAATTTTTTTTTAGCAAAATAATACTTCAATTCTGTAAATTGCCACGGTACAAATGAGTTAAAGGTTTTTATCGGGGATGTTTGTGAACCCTGATCAAGGAGCGCTCAAGAAGATTTACCAGGAACTCTGCTTACCACAGCATTGATTGACTTGAAAGTGCAAGCATATGATGGGTCCCTTATAACTTTACGAGCGCTCCTTGATCAGGGTTCACAAACATCCCTTATGTTACGTGGTAGTTAAAACTATTCAATAAACCATCATGTTTTTTGCTATCCGTGACTTATCATTTCAAGTTAACATCGCAGGTGTGTGCAACCCTTTCAGCGGCGCATACAACATTTATTGCAATAGTCATTTTATTTTGCCGGCAGTTCTTCAATAAATGGTACCAAGCCTACCACTACTCCAGCGATGGACAGCAGCAAAACAACTGCTCCGTCATAGAGCTGCAGACCAGGCCCACTGGAATTTACCTGAACCAGTCTAGGGTAGACCGTGGCCTGTTTCACCGGTACAGCATCGCGAAGCTGGGCATACCGATCAGGATTGAAGATGGCGCGAGACTAGATGTTACGTTTAGGTTTGATGATGCGCCTAGGAGATGTAAGTATTGATCTCTATTTATAAGTACTAGCTGCATCCCGCGGTTTCACCCGCATAAGTGTCGACATCGTGGGAATAACGGGATAAAAAGTAGCCTATATGTTAATCCAGGGTGTCAGCTACCTCCATACTAAATTTTATCAAAATTGGTTTAGCTGATTGAGCGTGAAGAAGTAACAAACATATAAACACACACACACACACTCACAAACTTTCGCCTTTATAATATTAGTGTGATATATATTATATATATAGTGTGATAGTGTGATTGATCTGTAAGTATTGAAGTCTTAAGTTTTGAGTTGAGCTGCAGGATTTCTGACAAATGCGTGCACAGACTGGACAGGTCCTCTCAATCTGTGTGGTTCTTTCCTCAAAAGACCATCTCAGACATCGATCTACCAAAAGGTGGTAGCCGTAAGGCTGATCCGGGGGTACCGCACGATCTCGGGCGAGGCGGCAAGCCTCCTTTCCGGACTGCCGCCATGGGATCTGGAGGCGATAGTCCTCGCGCGCCTGTATGAGTGGCGCGCGGAGGTACTACGCCGGGGGGAAACTCCGCTTCCGCGGCAAGTCGCGGCGGAGCGGACAGACCTCCGGCGCGATCTTATGGTGGCATGGAAGGAGCGACTTTCGCAACCCAGCGCAGGGCACGCCACGATAGTGGCGATAAGACTCCTCTTTGAGGAGTGGCTAGAGAGGCGTCACGGCGTCCTCACCTATAGCCTGACGCAGGTCCTCACCGGACACGGATGTTTTGGGAGGTTCCTGCACATCATCAGGCGGGAGGAGACGCTCGGGTGTCACCATTGCGAAGATCGCCCAGAGGACACGGTGGAGCATACGGTAGAGGTCTGCCCCGCATGGGCGGAGCACCGCCGTGCCCTCGTAGAGGTGATCGGCAGCGGCGGCGACCTCTCGCGTCCGGCCCTGGTTCAAGCCATAGTCCGGGGCGAGAGGGAGTGGGAGGCGGTCACCTCCTTCTGCGAAGCAGTCATGCTAGCGAAGGAGGTGGCGGAACGGCTGAGGGAGAGAGCCTCACGTCCCAGCCGCCGCAGGAGACGCTCCGGGCGTCGGGAGCCGCGTGACGACTCCCGGCCACCGTAGGCGCGGGCCTGCGGACGGAGAGTAATGGGTTGTTCACCGATCCGGACCAGGCCCGTGCCGGACGGCGCGTACGTATTCCACGCGCGCCTCAAAGAGATGTCAGCATAAAGGAAGGGGCCTGCCAGGGCCGAAGCCTGCCGGGGGTGCGGGATTGTCCGAAAGGGTTACCGCTACCCCGGAACTTAAAGGGCTAAGGAAGAACACGGATAGGTTTTAGTCAGTAAGAGTCTGACACTCCCTTCCGCTCCACCCAGAGCGGAACCCCTTCCGCATTTGATGATTTCCCATCCATAAAAAAAAAAAAGACATCGATCTACATGATCTTCATATAACCTGACCAAGTGATTTTGTTTCGACCTTTCTTCTCAGAGTAGTCAGATAGGAAACGCCGACCTCATGTAGTTTTTAAAAACATGATGGACGTGTAAAAGTGGCAAACCTACTTACAAAAATAAAATCATTTATCTGTAGAACAAGTATCTAACTGCCTCATTGGTTCATAAGATTAGTATTATTTGGCTAAACACACTAGCAGATCATTAGCTGTGATGCGTGCGTATCAAATACTTAGCTTGAAGTTAAATTTAATCTGTCCTGTCGATTCCTGAAGCAGTTCAGTGTGGGAGCCGTCACAACATTTTCGGGGAGTCTATTCCATAATAAATAAATTCTTTATTGCCGTAAAAACAGGTTTCGGAGAAATGGGAGCCACTCGTAGTGCCCGTTCCAGTAAATTATGTAGAAACGGTGTTTCTTTAAACTGAGAAAATATTTGATTTGTCGTATGTTTCTTTGGTACGCTTTCACGCTAAAACGGCCGAACGGATTGGGATGAAATTTGGCACATGGCTAGACCATGGCCTGGATTAGGACATAGAATACTTTTAATCCCCATATTCGTACGGGATTAAAAATTATGCGGGTGAAACCGCGAGGTGCAGCTAGTATTTAATATATTCGATGTAGTTTTTTTTGAGGTTGGGAAATCATCAAATGACTCCACCCGCTCTGGGTGGAGCGGAAGGGAGTGTCACACTCTTACTGACTAAAACCCACCCGTGTTCCTTAGCCAGCCCTTTTTATTCCAGAGTAGCGGAAACCCTTTCGAAGTAGGTTTTAAGTTATCTTTTTTTTGCAGTGATGAAGAGGAAATATCCTTTCCACGTTCTGGCTACCAACTACAATTATTACGCGACTGTCTACACTTGCGAGTACAGTGCGCTTATCGACAAACATTTTAGTAAGTAACCAATAGCGAAACTTGATAATTTACTTATATTCAGTTGATAATGATTCGGCCTTGAAAAGTCGTAATTACGTTGAAAGAACATTTGTCTAAATGCATTGACGTAAGCGCAAAATGCAAGTTGAAATGTACAGACGCCAGCACATCAAGCTACCCGAAACTGTCAAATTTTCCCAATCAACTTTGAACCTTATGTTTCAGCGATAAAGCTGAAAATCTATTAAAGAAATTTGACAGATTGTAGTAGCTTGATGTGCTGGCGTCTGTACAGATACAGATGTCTTGAATCGTTTTAATTGACCTGTTGCTTACAATACAGATATAAATACTACTTTCTGTGAAGAAAACAAATAGTTATCTATCTTTAAGATCTTTTTTTGGGAATTTTATATGCATTATAATTTGATCCAACCTATAAAGTCCTCCAGACCGAATTTCAGCCATGGCGACCTATCTCAGTGGAGACTAGCCATATCGGCGCGGGAGATATTATAGTGCACAAGTGTGTGCGCAGACACAGGTGCACTCTCTCTTTCCTGACTCTCATTGTCCGATGGGACGGCAATCCGACACGACCGGAGAGAGATCAGACGCAGGGCTCAACGTACTTTCCGAGGCACGGGGGTATCACAACGCTAACTTCCAAACTTCGGGCTGAAGCTCTAAACTATACAACGACAAGACAATAATAACCCTTATGAAATATCTTTCCAGTTTACGTATGGATCTTATCGAGAAACCAAATCCTGAATGACGTATCCAAAGAACTGTCCATCAGATCGCTGTCCCGCATCGGAGTGGATCCAAAGAAGTTGGTCAAAAATGACTGGTCCAGGTGTTCTCCTAAGTACTTCGAGGATAAGCAGGCTGAACCGCTGACTTTTAGGAACCCTGTGATTTTGCATTAGGGTGTAACTGCGCTTAATAAATGAAAATATTCGTAAAATGTGTGTTTTTTTTTTCTTTATTATACATTCGCACTTTGACTTTACTTTGCAAAGTATAGAATATTAACCTCATTTGATAAAAAATAAAGTTTGTTTGAAACGCTTAATTACTTAGCAAAGTAGAGACAAATTGCGATCTATGAATCTTGCTGTTTGTAGTTTAAAAACCCAGCTAATAACCAGCTGATTTATTGTGCTAAAAATCTTCGGTTTTAAGGGAACCCCCTTACTCGGGGCCACTACACACGTCAAAACATAATAACCGGATTATACTAGAATTTGGATTAGTAGCCACGATTAAAAAAGATAATATAAACATCGATTAATTACTGTGTACCTATAGCTGTTATTTTATTATCAGCCATTTCCGTCCCACTGCAGGGCAAAGGCCTCCCTTCCCTGCTTCCACTTATTCCTATCCAGTGCTGTTATACGCCAATACTTGTGGAAAGAGTCGAGTTCGTCCCACCATCTCATTCTGGGCCTGCCGCGTCGCCGTTTGCTGCTGTTTGGGACACATTGTGTTGTTACTTTATGCCATAGCTCCTCCGGCATGCGACAGATGCCGGAGGAGCTATGGCATAAAGTGACTTAACTGGACTAGAAATTCTCCATGAATCCCTGTAGGAAATGAAATTCCCTGTAAACAGGGAATCCCTGTACCGTTACTCACCCATAAGCACAATATTTTTCGTGAGAGTATTTAAAGTTAAGTTATAACATTAAAATTTCAAACTTGGTTTCATAAACAAACGTAATTAAAAACTTTGAACTTCAATATCTCCGAAAAAAAATATCATAATAACGGGAAGAATAAGTGGCTCTTTTTTCTAGTCGCAATTTTATCTCAGCGACAATCAATGTCAAAAACTTTTCAAAAATGTAGGGAAATTAGGAGCATTTTTGACAGATCGAGACTTTTTTTTTTTCTCGCGGTGGAAATCCTCATGGACTTCCTCTATCGTGGGGGTGACAGAGGGGCGTGCCGGACTCTTACCGGCTAAAACCACCGCGGTGTTCCACCTCTACCTATGGCCGGGGGTGCGGGATTCGCATAAGCATTCACCGCTCCCAGATCGAGACTGACATCAGACTGTGAACATTCTTAAAATTACAAGAATTGCCCCTCTGTTATTCATTATTATATTCCATGCAGACTACAAACCGTGTCTCATATTTTTAAAGCCAATGCATTATGCTAATCAACCATTTCGTGGCAATGGAGCCCTCCTTGTAGGACTTTCATGCATCTCCTGATAATCATAATCAGCCTATAATGTTCCCACTGCTGAGACACAGGCCTACTCTCTGTGAGAGGGAGTGGGCCATAATCCACCACGCGGGCCCAGTGCGGGTTGGCAGATGTCACATTTCTTCGAATTTTTGGTTCTAGGACGTGCCGGTTTCTTCACGATGTTTTACTTCACCGTTTTGAGAGCAGTAGTGATGAAAATAATTTGCACAAAGTAAAGGGCCTGTCTGGGTTCGAACTTACGACCTAAAACTCGTAAGTCGCGGCCGTTACCACTTGACCACCACTGCTCCCCTAAACATCAATAATACATTTTTTTATTCCAACATTTATTCCTGCTCATCCTCACTGTAGTTAACAGCTTGAACATGCGCCGTCCAGTGCGCCTGGCATCTGACAGGACTTTGATCCACCTTCTCCAAATATATGGCGCTCACTGCAGGTAAGGAGTTTATCTCGTAGTATGCTCTGTTTAGTAACTCATCAGGTAGGGTCGGCCGTCGGGATAGGATCCAGGCTGCAACTGGAAAACAATAAAAAGGTATGTTTTTGGGAGGGATCCCTTCTTTTCGCATAATGTTCTTTTTCCTAATATACTTTGGCATAACTATTTTGGTATAATTTGTATTGCCATAGTAATACTTTTCGATATTCTTTTTTGGCATACAGTTTATGTTGGCATAATTATCTTGAAGGCTAATTTGTTTTGGCATAAATTTAATTCGCATAATACTAAACGACGTCTGGGGTATCCCGAGGTTCGGTTTGGTTAGGATCCTTTAAACTCTGCAGACAGAGCGGGGCTCCGTCGACCTGACGTTGTTAGAAATAAAACGAGCATGCTAAATTTATGCTTTAGAATGTTATGCTTAATCATTATTATGATCAGAGAAAATATTCTTAAAAAAAATATGCGTAAGCTCTTATGCGTGAATAATGGTATGCGAAAATATAATTAGGAGAATTAATTCATTAGGATCATTAAATGGATACTATGGTAACCAAACTGTTAAAGGATTCCCAGAAGAAGTAGTCACAAAGATAATCTTTAGACGTTTTTTCCTTGGCCATTTTCCTCCTACATTTTTAAGTAATAGACCAGACCGTGTTTCGGCCATGGCTGCCAATCTCAACCGAGACTAGCCTTCGGCGCGGGAGATATTATTGCGCAGGAGTGTGTGCGCAGGCAAAGGTGCACTCCATCTTCCCTCATCGAAAAGAGACACGACCGAAAAGAGATCAGGCGCAGGACCAACGGCTTAACGTGCTTTCCGGGGCACGGATCACATCGCCAACTTCCAATACTCCGGGCTCTTACTAAGAAATTCCCACTTTTAGGTACTTATCTACTTAACAAAAGAGTTCTCCACAATCTCAGTAGGTAGTATCAATATCTGTGTAGGCAGAACTGTGTTGATAACAGGAGTTATAAAGTAACTAGCTGCGCCCCGCGGTTTCACCCGCGTAAATGTCCATCCCGTAGAAATATCGGGATAAAAAATAGCCTATATGTTAACTTAGGGTGTCAGCTATCTCCATGCAAAATTTTATTAAAGTTGGTCCAGCCGTTTGAGCGTGAAGAAGTAACAAACATATAAACACACATACACTCACAAACTTTCGCCTATAGAATATTAGTGTGATAGTCTGATGATTAGTCTGATAGTGTGATATTAGTGTGATTATGTTACTCACTATATTTCAGTCCTAGAGCATCGCTACTTTTACAGCCATACACGATTGCGTAGTTCCTGTAATCTGTTGATATCACAGTCAACGGGATACCGACTGGATCTGAAAAAAAAAACACGATTTCAACGATTTTACTTATACAGGGTGAAATTGAATTCCCCATGAATTTAATTTCATCCTTTTGGTTTTGAAAAAAAATCAGCTCTTCCCTACATTTTGACGAGTTATGTGAACATAAATGCAAGGAACAGCTGATTTTTTTTTGCGATTTTAAGTTTAGTCCCACAGTAAAAGTTGTTCATAATGATGAGTACAATGACCCCTTAAAAGGATGCCCATGAATTCAATTTCACCCTGTATCGCTCTTGGCAAAAACTCGTCATCTGCCAAGCCTTTTTTCCAAATATATTAGGGTCGGCTTCCAGTCTAACCGGATGCAGCTGAGTATCAGTATTTTACATGGAGCGACTGCCTATCTGACCTCCACAACCCAGTTACTGGGTAATACAAAAAAAACTCAGAAATAAAAATTGTTCTATACCTACATCCCGCGTGGTGGATTACGGCCTACACTCTTTTTGAACGAGAGGAGGCCTGTGTCCCAGCAGTGGGAACATTATAAGCTGATTATGCTATAGCTACATAATTTAAATAAAACAGTGACAAAATGGCAATTAACACCTTCTTTAACAATTAATTGCCCTGACTGTACCTCATCATTATCATTCCTCTGCCCTTCATCATCATCTGCCTAACCTTTTCCCAACTATGTTGGGGTCGGATTCCAGTCTAACCAAATGCACGTGAATTTAATTTTACATGGAGTGACTGCGTATCTGCCCCTTCCCCTCCCTCTCCCTTCCTTCACCCCTTCCCTTTCCTTTCCTCTGCCCTTATCCTGCCTTATCCCAAATTATTTGTGATCGGCGCAACATGTCTTTTTCTTCCATACTTTTCTTTTAGTCGTCATCTCGGGTAGTCCTTTCTTGCCATAACTGTACCTATCTCTCCTTAAAGACCTAAGCAAGTATTTCTATACAGGGTCAACTGATATAAAAACTGTATGTTCAAACTCTGTATGTTTTTGGATAAATAAAGCTTTTTTTAATTAATTTTAATTTAATTAATTAATAACTTAAATTGGCTAGGAAAACTCTGCAGATGTGGTGGCAATCGGTATTTAAAGATGACGAAACAAAAAGAAATTACATTTATTATTAACCGACTTTAAAAAAGGAGGTTCTGTATTCGACCCGTATGTATGTATGTATGTTTGTATGTCCGCGATTTTCTCAAAAACTAATGAACCGATTTTGATAATTCTTTCTCTAATGTGATCTTCATACTTTCAGTAAGGTTTTAGTATATAATACATTAGGTAATTATTCTTATGTACGAAGTTATATGCATAAATGTAGTACATCTCCGGCATTTCTATGCGAATTTTCATGATTCTTCTAGTCGGTGTCTTTAATTCTTCAATACACTACTGTTAATTTAATTTGTGTGGGGTAGGTACAACTAAAAAGTTAAAAATAAAAACTTTTTTACAAAAAAAACAACCGACTTCAAAAAAAACACTCCAAAGTCAAAAATAACTTTAATTTCGGAAGTCGGTGTCAAAAAACGAAAATGCGGAACCAACGACACCGACTTCCAAAATTAAAGTTACTTTTGACTTTGGAGTGTTTTTTTTGAAGTCGGTTGTTTTTGGGGTCAACGATCGTAGGTACTGTATTTGCTTGAAATATCAGTAAAAAAATAGTTTTTATTCCTGTAAACTACCAGCGGTCATTGACCCGAAACAAAAATATCATAAATATTTTTTTTTGTGGATAGTTTAAATATCGATACCGTAAACCGGGGTTACTTTGAATCACGGGGTTAATTTGATAGAAACTTCTTATCGACATAAAATTGCAAATTGCGTAAAACGGAACAACTTTTGGTAGATTTTTTTTTCGGATGACTACACTGGTAAACTGTCACAATCCTTTTTGCGGGTGCGCTGGTGATGACACGTTGTTTCATGCAAAAAAAGGTAAGTTTTTTATCAATACCGATTTTTACCAGATAAAATGATTTATTGGGGCTACTTTCAGATTCTATGTTAAAAACGGGGGGTTCCAAAGTAACCCCAGAATCATTTTAACTTTTATCACTTTGTTTTATTTTTTTTTATGAAAAACTAATCGATTTTTTTGATTTTTTTTTGCTTTTACAGAGAGAACTATAAAAACCGATACTTATATTTTTTTATCATTTTTTTAGAACCACACATTCAAAAATTACAGTCAATTAAAGTTCAAAATTGATCAAAGTAACCCCAGTTTACCGGTACCCATCACCTACGTCGAGTTTCGCTACCTAATTTAATTTGACCCTGTATTTCGTAAGGGCGTCCCAATTATCGCTCCACTGAACGGTTTAATGTATGAATAATACTTAAATACAGATAAAAATAAACCATTCATCAATCTAGATATTTGCATTTAGTGATAAGACCAGTGATTTGTGATTTTTATTTATAGAATGTTAATCTTTATTGTTGTTTGGCTTTAACACACGTAAGTAGCTTATACATTTATTACCAGTGAAAATATATTTATTACAGTTTAATTATAGTTCGCGCGGAACTAGTTGGCCGCGCCTTAGGTATGTGAGCGGTGGGACGGAGGGGCGGGGCGCATTACTCAGTACGTGCGTTGCGAACTGTCGCGTCACCCCTGTCCCCACCTCAGCGGCCAACTAGTTCCGCGCGGACTATAATAAATTGTATAGAGATTTGCAGAACTCGATTACGTGGTGATACTGGTGATACCAAAGTAGGTATATCAAGACCAGCGCACCCTGGGCAAAAGTAATGGTTGCCCAGTGGTAACGGCCACGACTTACGAGTTGTTAATCGTAGGTTCGAACCCAGACAGGCGCTTACATACATAACATAACATAATCAGCCTATAATGTTCCCACTGCTGGGACACAGGCCTCCTCTCAGTGAGAGGGAGTGGGCCGTAATCCACCACGCGGGCACAGTGCGGGTTGGTTTTTAGATGTCACACGTCTTTAAATTTTTTATTTTAAGTCATGCCGGTTTCCTCACGATGTTTTCCTTCACCGTTTTGAGAACAGTGGTGATGAAATAATTTACACAAAGTAAATCGCCTGTCTGGATTCGAACCTAGGACCTACAAATTCGTAAGTCGCTGCCATTACTACTAGGCCACCACTGCTCACCATCTTCTTCTACCTTAATCCATCCAAAGGTTGTCTTTAAAAGATCACATTTAGTGATGATCACCCATTGTGTCACCCTATGTATTTTTTTTTCATTTTTGTCTGTAATTTTTATGGTGTACAGTCAATAAAAGAGATAAGTATGCAGGATCGTCGGTTATAGTTGATGTTGTCGACTGAAATTTAATTTAATAAATGAGCTGTTTGTTTATTTTCTGTTACTAAAATTAAATTTTATTCGAGAACATCCGTCGGTTTCTTACTAAACTGCTATCCGACGATCGCGCACACTTATCTCTTTTGTTGACTGTACATAATAAACAGTATTCTATTCTAGAATAAGTATGGGTTATACTATCTATATAAAAACTCACCAATATTACTCTCCTGTATATAAAACACAGCCTCATCCCCCGGCACATACGTGGTATTCAGATGCAGTACGAACTGTATACCATCTCTTACGTAGACATGCTCGATCTCCACACGTCGTCCGCAGTACTGGATACGTTTGTACGCACAATCTCCAGACTGCTCGTACCAGATCGGGAAGCGCTCAATTTCATACCATTGGCCTAAGAACTGGAAGCAGAAGGATTTGTTAAGTATGTAAGTAAAGGCTCTCTCCTTCAGGCGCGTTTTATCGGTCGATAATATCGGATGCGTTATTGCGGTAATGCGTCCCGATTCCTCTTTTTTTCCTTGACCTCGATCACGCCTGATGGAAAGCGATGAATGAGGTCTATGATGGAACGAGCGTGCCCAAAAGATGCTTAAGGCACTGGAACTCCCACGCATCGACGAAACACAGCAGGCTGCTTGACACCGGACTCCGGTGGGAGGGTGGTCGCAAACCAGGCGGGCGTTAGCCCTACCACCGCAAGGGAAGAATTGGCCAGTCGAATAAGGTGTTGGGTGTGACTATCCAGGATGTGCCGCGCGCTCGGTTCAGTTGAGTAACTGGCGGAACAAACTGCGCTACACGAGGAGGCTTCTTCATGCATCCCAAAATGTGTTATTAGTTAGCTACGACCACTCATAGGCCGGTAAGTACCATAGATACTATTATTATATACAAATAGGACAATAGTCACTTCGGACCGGCATTCCTCGGATTCGGATCGGATGTAGTGCAGAACCGCTCTTATAGTTACGTTAGGGTTTTGGTTAGGGAGTGACTAAGGGCCCTTTTTTTCAAACGGTTGGTTAACGTAACCATACGTACTTCAAACAATAACGATTACGTACACGTTATCATTTGACATACGGTAAGGCCAAAATTTTGATTAATTCCGGTTTGATACCCTGAACATCCCTCCACGCCCCCTGGATCCCCTCTCTTCTTCTGTTGTAATTGTAATTTGAAACAAAGCTTTTTTTGGTTTGACGATAGTTAGCGCCATTTTTGACGTAAACGCGTGCGTCAAGTGGACGTGAAACAACCCGTTCTTAACCTTTGAAGCTCGGGAAACAAAACACTGTCATATTACGCACAAACACACCGAAAACAGAGGGGCTATTCTCGTAATTTTAAGACCGTTCACAGTCTGATCTCAGTCTTAATCTGT
Source organism: Amphipoea lucens (assembly GCA_947508005.1). NCBI lineage: Eukaryota > Metazoa > Arthropoda > Insecta > Lepidoptera > Noctuidae > Amphipoea > Amphipoea lucens. The sequence goes on along the minus strand of OX382373.1, from coordinate 5,013,744 downwards.
CAAAAATACCTCTAATTTCCCTATATTTTGACAAGTTTTTGACGTTTGTTTGTCGCCGAGATGCGACTGGGCCATTCCGCTCAATTAGGCCGACTTTTATTTGCAAATGGTAAGGACATTTGGTGCGTGTTGATTGCAATAATAAATTAAATAAAGGTGTTATACTTTTTTAGATAGCGGCGCCATACGTAAAAACATGTAAGAAATGTCATATAAAGTAAAAAAGAATGCAGCTATGATATTTAATTCATTATTAGCATATATTCGCCGTTAGTGGATTTCCGCGGATTGACCCGACTGTGACTAGATTTTGAACGTTTTAATTAACGAGAATTGGCCTTCTGATCAATAGCCTCACCTCTTCCAAATCAAAAAACTGCATAGTCTTTACGTCAGCACAGGTCCCAAACTGCAGCACCTGTCCACCACACAGCACCCCGCACGTCACCACTAGGATATTAACCAAAAACAATTGCCTACACATATTTACTATTTACTGAGTCTGATATTAGTGAGTCGTTTCGTGATCTGTGATCTTACTGGGTCAGATTAGATTGTTGCCTATCTTTATCTCGCAGGGACGCTGATATCGGAAATGTTGGCAGGAAAGTTATCTTTGTTAATGATATGGTTTTTACTGGAGTTCTATTTGATTGTAATGTGGAATTTATAAAGAACTAGCTGCGCCACGCGGTTTCACCCGCAAAAGTCTCGATCCCGTGGGAATATCGTGATAAAAAAGTATCGTATGTCTTTTCGCGGGACTCAAACTATCTCTATACCACATCTAAATCGGTTCAGTGGTTCAAGCGTGAAGAGGTAACATACAGAAAGATAGACAGACACACTTTCGCATTTATAATATTAATAATAATATATAGTATAGTATATAGTATGGATTGTCATACATGGTCGAGAAGTTACAGTCTACAAAGAAGTAAAGTCAGTTAACACTTCAGTTTTTAACTGAACATTAAGGAGTTTATTGCTCAAGGTTAAGTAATGATTAGTGATTGTTTTAACCAAACATTTTTGACGTTGAAACACAGATATAGATATACCTAGATAACGCAAGTATCACGAACTGTATGAAAACTAAGCGTGCCACTTTTTGACTACCTACTATGACGTCAAAAGCTCGCGCTCTCTCGCTCACGCTCACCCAGCCAGCAGTACGCAGGACTGAGCGCGAAAGTGGCGGCTTATGATTTTCGATCGTAAACTGGTGCGATTTTTGGCACGCGAAGTAGGTGCTCTTGCGTTGATGAGTAATTATCGACCAATCACTTTAATTCCTATATTATCAAAAATATTCGAGAAAGTAATGTGTAATAAAATAGAGAACTTTTTGTCATCGTGTGACATCCTTAAAAAAGAACAGTTTGGATTTAGAAAGGGGAGATCCACTGCCTCAGCTTGTTTCTCTTTAACTAAACAAATAACCGAAACTCTAAACCAAAAATCTAAAATAGGCTGTGTCTTTCTAGATATGACGAAAGCATTTGACTTTGTCTGCCATAAAACGCTACTCTCTAAACTTTCTCACTATGGAATCCGCGGGAAAGCCAACGATTGGGCCAAAAGCTTTCTTACCGACCGACAGCAATGCGTAGAAATAACGAGAACGTGTAAAAATGAACAAAAGAAATTCAGATCAAAATACAGACAAAACAACTTCGGAACACCTCAAGGAGGAATTTTATCCCCTGTTTTCTTTCTAGTATACATCAACGACCTACCAGAGGCTATTAATGAAGAGTGCGTACTATTTGCCGACGACACAACTTTGATTATTAAAAGTAATGATAACAAAGACTTAGAAAAACGAATTGTTAAAGCATTGGACAAGGCAATCAAATGGCTAGAAACAAATAACTTAAAAATAAACATGACAAAAACAAATATAAGTAATACAATTTCAAGCATCCTACACAAACACAGATAGTTTAAACATTCAATTTGACAATGCCACCCTAAACACTGTTAATGAATGTGTATTTTTAGGTATAACTGTAGACAAAAATTGCAGCTGGAAACCACACGTAGATAAAATACTAAAAAAAATAGATCGCTTTGTGTATGTCCTGAAAAGAATAAGACAAACGGTTAACCTAAATACCGCAATGGTTGCTTACCATGCTTATGTAGCATCTTTACTGAGATACGGTATTATTATTTGGGGTAACTCAGTAGACGTGGAAAGAGTTTTTAAAGGACAAAAAAAATGTATCCGGGCAATGTGTGGAGCTCACTTTTTAGATAGCTGTAAACTGCTATTCCAAAACCTTAAAATACTGCCTTTACCATGTCTTTATATATTTGAAACATGCATGTTCGTAAAAAAAAATTATAATTTATTTGAAAAATGTAGTTACAACATAAATAGTAGGGTAAGACACAAAGACAAATTGAAATTACCCCAAATAAAATTAATAATATGTTACATAAAATAAATATTTACTGTATGGCAATTATTGTATATAACCATTTGCCAAATAATATTCAAGATTTGCCATCGTCGTTGTTCAAAAGGGTGTTATTTAGACTGTTATTGGAGAAAAATTATTACAGTGTTAAAGAATATTTAGAAGATAAGTCGCTAATAGCATAATACATAAAAAATAGACTTTATTCTACCATACCCAACAATGACATAATTATTCAAGATTAATGACATGACTTTTATTAATTCAATACAATTCCAATTTTTATTACAATAATATTTATATTTAATTAATTGATTCGTATTTAATAATTAATAGGTTAATAAATGAGCCTTCATTCGTAAATAAATATTTGTACGCCATAGTATGGCAGGATATGCTGGAACCAAAATTGTAATATCTATTGTACCATATTCTGACAAATAAACATTATTGATTGATTATTGATTGTTATCTAGGTATATCTATATCTGTGTGTTGAAAACTAAGCAACGTTTGTAAATAAAGGTTTAGTCTATCAAACAATAAGTAAACCGATACACTCTTAACTTTACAGGATGGCAGGACATCGATACGCAAACTGTAATCATAAATTCAGCACGTGATTCTAGACCACGTAGCGTGGGAATTTATCGCTGGTTATCGAAAAAAAAAATCTGCTGTTTCAGAGAAAAGTGCAAATACCTATGTGGTCAATATGTACTGAACAGCATTTATTTTTTTAAATAACCGATGAAAAATTTCAACGCAGGGGTTTTTAGAATTATGTATGTACCTGCTGCTCAGATTAACAAAAATACAAACACATTCATAAACTTTCGCCTTTTAAACATTTCACCGCCCGAATTCATATCAGTTGTCGTGCCCACAGCGCCCGAAAAAAAAAAAACAAAAAATAAATACCTGACAGAATACAGCGTAATTAAATAAAAAAGCAGATTAAACGAGCTGTGGTATTTGGTCGTAAATATACGACCCTGGCGAAATGGACACGAAAATATTTTTCGGATTAATCCGGCTAAGCGGTTAAAAGGTTAATAGGTTGTGTTATGCGCCGATGTCCTTGCCACCCCGTAGTTACCTACGTGCTACGTATGCTGACCGTGTCTACCGACTATTGAGGTTATAAATTCAATCTACATTTTGATAAGTACAGAGATTAGTGCAATTGCTTGCTGCAGCAATTATCAGCGACTAAGGCAATTAAGAATCGCACTGCTGTCGCAATAGACGCAAGCGATATCCGAATAATAAGGAAAAAGTTTAAATAATGGAGCAAACAGTCTAAACATAGACAAATACTCAACAAAAGATGACCTTAATAGATTTTTTTTAACAGTTTAATAGCACGTGCTAACAAAAACTGATCCATTCAAATAAGAGGAAGTAAACTTCCTATTTTACTTGTATTAGAAGCCATTACAAACAAATTTTTACCTTTTTAGGGTTCCGTAACTCAAAAGGAAAAAACGAAACCCTTATCCTCACATTGTTGTCAGTCTGTCTGTCTGTCAAGACCTTTTATCTCAGGAACGCGTGGAGGTATCGAGTTGAAATTAAAACCATATACTCAGGTCTACAGTCCCTTGAAGCTGTGAAAAAATCTAACTTCTAAGTTAATGTAAAAAAAAGATACGGCCGTTGATGCTGCAAAAAACGTATGTTTCGACACTCTCAAGGGAATCAAAATTTATAGGGTACTTCCCGTTGAGGTCAACTGGAAGTACCCTATAAATTTTGTTTTGCCCAATTTCATGATTCTAGGTAGAATCATGAAATTGGGCAAAAAGCAAGGTCATGTAGCACAAGGTAAAGGAAAAATTCCGAAAACCATAAATTTGTAGTCAGATAAAAAAACCGTGATAAACTGTTTACATAATCAGCCTATAATGTTCCCACTGATGGGACACAGGCCTCCTCTCAGTGAGAGGGAGTGGGCCTTAATCCACCACGCGGGCCCAGTGCGGGTACCTACAAATTTGTGCGAAACCCTCGGTGCGCGAGTCCAACTCGCATTTGATCGGTTTTTTAGAATAGAATTAACAATGCCTTTAGAGGTTTACGCGGGAACTGAAACAGATCATTCTTGATTGTAACTGTTTTTTTTTATTAATCAAGCATGAAGTAAACAGAAAATACGTATATTTGCGGTCAAACATGACGCAAAGAAAAAACACAAAAAATAACAAGTTGGGGAAATATGCGCCACACATCCACGCAAAACGGCCATCGTTCAGCAAACTGCTGCGACCATATCGCTCATTTGGAGAAACATACCGACGTAAATGTATTTTTCCCAAAAACGAGTTAAATATGCCAAAGCATTTTATACTCCATAGCCTTAGATAGTTAAATAAAGGTAAACAAAAAAACCGCGTGACTTAGTTAACAGACTAAACGTAATACCAGTCTATTCAGTTGTCATGCTACGTCACAGTTGTACTTTTCAATTTAGTAATGTTATAGTTCATTAAAAAGTTGCGTTTAGTCGGTTAACTAAGTCACGTGGTTTTTTTGTTTACCTTTATTTAACAACCTAAATCTATGGAGTATAGAAAGCGTATTTACGTTAGGAAAGCAAAGACGTAAAAAAAAAGTAATAGTTACGTCGATGTTTCTCCAAATGAGCGATATGCAAAACAGAGCCACAGCGCTAGTTTTCAGCGGCAACCAGCGTTGACATAATGACGTCAACCGGTGCAGCGTAAAATGAGATACTATAAAGGTATGAGGAACAGGGTGTTAAGTTCACTTATACTCTATAGAAAAGGGAGGATCCTCCGACCAGACAGGTGTTGTGTCTGGCGGGCAACTGCGCGATGATTTATGTCGGGCTGTTGTATCTATGCTAGTTGCGCGGTAAACTCTGCTTGCGAGATGCAGGATTTGCGTGACGTCAGTATGACGCGTTGTTCGCATGTGGCGTTGTAGATACCGCTACAATACAAAAAATAAAATAAATATACAATACAAGTTCTAAATGTTTATATATTATATCTAATATTTAAATAGAAACATCCAAGAATCCATCTCGAAAATAAAGAATACATTTGTATACGTTACCTATGTTTTGCTTCCGGTTTTTAGAGTGAAGTATTAAGACTACAATAACAACGGAAGTTTCCACCATATTGGACATTTGTCTGTCTGAGCCTTATAGATCGGTCAATGGAAGCATAGCGTGAAAATGGGACTCGGGTTCCGTAGGTAGTTTGTAAACTGGATTTTTATTTTGTGTTACGGAAAGAAATAAAGTCAGCTAGATATTTGTTATAAGCCTTGTATCAAATTCATCTTTTAATATTCTTTGTTGCCCAAAGACTAGTGTGCAACATCGTCAACCGTATCATCGTTCAGATTTTTCTAACTTCTGTGGTAGATACATGAGCATACCGAATGATGTAAGTACCAACTTATTAAAAAAAAAAGAAAAGTTAAGTATATCTTCACTGTAACAGCAATAATAAATCCACACCTTAACACAAAACCCTCAAGTCTAAACAACAAACCTCCCCGGAACTCTAAACTGAAGCCAACAAAAACTATTCTCTTTATAAGACGTAACTTTTTGCGTCAGGTTTCAGTTGTATGCCAGCATCGGCAGCCTATGTTTGTCACAATGTTGGTCCAATGTTTTGTGTTGGCTTTCCTGGCCTTAAATGTGGAAGGTGCGATGATGAACATGAGCTGTCCTGTGGTGACCCCGAGAGAATTGGACTGGAAAGCGGTAAGTCAAGTGAAATTTTGGAATATTTTGGATTGAATAGTGGAACTAGTACCTAGATACTTCCTCATTGGTTTTTTGTAGGTCTATTTCCGGTATTTGTTTAGCTATTCACAACCACTCGATACGCTACCGTACCGTATCGAACATTAATCAATGTTATCGTAGCTGTTCACAAGTTCCGAAACTGTTGTCAGTTTAAAACAACTAGACGACCGCTATTCTTCCGACAGCTGTTTGAGACATCAAACAGCTGTCGGAAGAATAGCGCTCGTCGTGGGGGCAAGGCAAATTAGAGGGGCCATTCTCGTAATTTTAAGAACATTCACAGTCTGATCTCAGTCTTAATCTGTCAAAAAATACTTCTAATTTCCCTACATTTTAACAAGTTTTTGGTATTTGTTTGTCGCCGAGATGAGACTGCGACTAGATTTAGAACGTTTTAAATTACGAGAATTGGCCTTCTGGTTATTGAAATGTGCCATTTTCGATACGATAGCCTGTCGGATGGTTGTGAATAGCTTTGCTGTTCTAGGTTAAAGTACCGTTAGATCGTCAACAACTGTTAGAGCGCTAAGTAAAGCACCACTATTTTCTTTAGAAATTGTACTCAATTGTTATGATGTTGATGCTATACCTAATACCTACATAGAAAACGAAACGATAAGTTTAAACAATAATTTTCTACGTGTATTATGTCTAAGATGATGTGATACGGATTAAAATTAAAAAAAATCTGAATTAAAACTTCTAATACAACAGTTATGTCATATCTACCAGCTCACATGGTGACGGATAACTGCCTAATCCCTTCCACAAAGAGGCCTAAGCCCCAACGGTGGTAACATTTTACGTTGAGAACGAACAACAAAGAAACACATTAACCTTACTATAGTCCGCGCGGAACTAGTTGGCCGCTGAGGTGGGGACATGGGTGAGGCGGTTTCGCAACGCACGTACTGAGTAATGCGCCCCCGCCCCTCCGTCCCACCGCTCACATACCTAAGGCGCGGCCAACTAGTTCCGCGCGGACTAAAACATAATCTGCAGCGTTATGGTTGTGAAATTTCCATGGTCCAAACCGAGTTGCGATAGAAATTGCTTTGCCTGTTTCGCTAAAGTAATGAGAATGAATCTCTTAGGGCCTGTTTCATGATGTCCGAATAGTCACTACTAAGTATTCATCGAATATATAAAAAAAATGGAACATATGAGCTATTATTAAAAATATCACCGTGAGAACTTGGGTGAAGTGAAAAGTTAATATTATCAATCCCTCTGTAACAATCTTACCGTGAAAACTTTGGTATAGAGAGCTTGAAGTGAGCTGTTATTACAATAGAAAAGATTGACCATCAGTTGAAATGACAGCTGTAATTTGGTCTTACAATCTTTCAGTGTCTGTCAATCTCTTGAAGTGAGCTCACTTCACCTAAGTTTTTACGGTGAGATTTTTACAGAATATTATACTGGCAGAATTTGTATGAAATTATCGCCCACGGGAATGTAATCGTAGATGGTGAAACAGGCTCTAAATGCTCTTCCCGACCCACCTTTTATGATCGATTATACTCACAGCATCTTTTTAACACCACAGCTCGACGGCGTCTGGTACCTAACAGCGGTAGCGACGGAAGACATGGTGGTACAAGGTGACTGTGCCACCGTCAACTTTGACCACCAAAACACAACAGATGTATCCATCAGCTGGATCACTAACAATACTGTGACGTTCTACAATGGGTCTGTTGCTCTGATCCCGGATCCCAAGAGCAACAATACTGGGGATCTGTTGCTGGTGACATATGATGGTAAGGTATTGAATCAAAGTCTTATAGTTCAGTAAAAAAATCGCCCAAAAGGGGGTAATATCTTAAAAAACGGTGCGTTTAACGAGAATGCTCACTTTAATTTTCAATTTTCCGGAGCGTGTAGTTCGAAAACGGTTGAAAACTTGGAAAAGTGAATGCTTTGAAGTGGTAGAGAATTTTATGAGCTTTCATTTGGTGTTAGGTTTTTTGAAGTGAAAACTTCTTTAGCGGCGTTGAACACTTTTTGTAATGGGTAAAAAATGTTAAACTCGCGTCAGGGCATCGCGTCAGGACACGTGACCGTCAGGAGAGATCCCCCCCCCCCCTCTCTTTCTACGGCGGCGGCGCCAACCAAAGTGAACCAAGTTTAGTGACACACGACAATGGATGGATGGATGGATGGATGGATGGATAGATGGATGGATGGAAGTGTAAGTGGAAGTGGAAGTGGAAGTCGAAGTCGAAGTCGAAGTGGAAGTCGAAGTGGAAGTGGAAGTGGAAGTCGAAGTGGAAGTCGAAATGGAAGTCGAAGTGGAAGTCGAAGTCGAAGTGGAAGTCGAAGTCGAAGTCGAAGTCGAAGTGGAAGTGGAAGTCGAAGTGAATTTCGAAGTGGAAGTCGAAGTCGAAGTGGAAGTCGAAGTGGAAGTCGAAGTGGAAGTCGAAGTGGAAGTTGAAGTGAAAGTCGAAGTGGAAGTCGAAGTCGAAGTCGAAGTGGAAGTCGAAGCCGAAGTGGAAGTGGACGTGGACGTGGACACACTGCTGTGTATTCGTAACATTCGTGTATTCGTAACAAAGTGCATCTATTAATGAAAAAAGGGACGCAGAAATAGTGAAAAAAAATGAGTTATATTAATTCAATTAATAATTGATTTATTTCAATGTTAATATTCAAGTTTTCACTTCTACCGGCACTCCCGGAGTGCAACCCCTTTTTTTTCCTACGACGCATCGTTTTTGAGATATATGCAAAAAACCTTAAAGGATGAATCACTTTAATTTTCACTTTTCCGGAGCGTGTAGTTCGAAAACGGTTGAAAACTTGGAAAAGTGAATGCTTTAAAGTGGTAGAGAATTTTATGAGCTTTCATTTGGTGCTAGGATTTTTTTCCCACGACGCATCGTTTTTGAGATATATGCAAAAAACCCAAAAGTGGGAGCTTTGTGCTCTGGCTCTGCTCCTAGACTTCAGGACTTTTAGTATGTTCACTTCCTAAGCACCCTGAACAAGTCCGATAAAAGTCATCTGATTATTGAAAAATTAGCCCTTATACAATAAAAAGCTTAAATCTCGTTATAATTATTATCAGAAATCGAAAATACGTGTAAATGACTAAATAATAGGATGAACAGTACCTAATTGGATCTAGCAAATTGGATTAATTCATTCACACGGAGGTATCGACCTTGATTCTGACAACGCTAACTAGGCCTATTATATTTCCTAACGTATCAAATCTTCAGTATCCTGAAATGGTCTGACTGAAAGCGCGTCGTTTGGGGTCCTTTTGAAGCCTTAGGATAAAATTTATTAAAAGTTACTAGCAGCGCCCCGCGGTGTCACCCGCATAAGTTTCCCGTGGGAATATCAGGATAAAAACTATCCTTTGTCCTTTCCCGGGACTCAAACTATCTCTGTACCTTTCATCTAAATCGGTTCAGCGGTTTAAGTATGAAGGTAACAGACAGATACACTTTCGCATTTATAATATTAGTATGGAAGTATGGATAATAGTCGCGTATTTATAGCATAACATACCACCAGTTTACCTCTCAGGGTTAGGTTGAGGTGCCCATAGTACACTCACATTCTGGCAAAATGTGGCAATATCTGGCAAATCATTAATTCCTATGTATGTGTGTATGTTATATTCCTAGGGGGCGAACCTTTTACCATCAACCGGGCACGAATTCCAGACGTCGAGCTCTCGGAAAAACGCGTTCTTAGAAAAATAATAGTCACAACATCCCATACCCAAAAATCAGAACCATTTGATCCAGTCTTCTGGTAACCCATGCTTGTCAATAAAAAATCTGCTTTACAATTCACAGATGAAAAGACTGAAACCTACTCATTCCTGGATGTGAACTATGAACACTACGCGGTCGTCTTCGCTTGCTACAACAATGACGATGGGAACAGCAGTACTTGTGAGTATTCAGCTTTATTTTTTACTACCTGCGCTAAAGATCTTGCCTTTAAAATACTTTTACTATTGGTACAGAGAAGTAAACAAGTAAATATGCTAGAGGTTATGTAAGCGGCGCCCTTTTTTTTATTTGGATGGGAAATTATCAAATCCCGCTCTGGGTGGAGCGGAAGGGAGTGTCAGACTCTTACTGACTAAAACCCATCCGTGTTCCTTCCTTAGCCCTTTGTGTTCCGGGGTAGCGGTAACCCTTTCGGAAAATCCCGCTACCCCGGCAAAGCGGTGCCCTTGAACGACGCTCTAGAGAGAAAACCAAAGGCTTGTACGGATTCCTGCGTTCATTAGGTACTTCCTTTCTTGCACTATTTATATGGAACTTAATGAATGCCGGGTACGATTCTCCTTCTTTTCTTCAAAAGTTTAGCAATACGACTCTAAGACCAGTCGAACTTGCAAGTGGACTTCGATTTATGATCTTATCGAAGTCCATTGTCACGTGTCTGACTTTCTAAAAGCCCTGTCGACCAAAAGATGATGGGATTATCATCTAATCCATACCAATATTATAATTCGAAAGTAACTCTGTCTGTCTGTCTGTATGTTACCTTTTCACGCCTAAACCACTGAACCGATTTAGATGAAATTTGGTATAGAGATAGTTTGAGTCCCTGGAAAGGACATAGGATAGTTTTTATCCCGATATTCCCACGGGATCGATACTTATGCGGGTGAAACCACGGGGCGCAGCTAGTTTCTTAATAAGGACTTTTTATGAAAGGAGACTGCGAAATTTTAGCATAAGTAAAGCGTAGTCAGCCTGTAATGTTCCAACTGCTGGGACACAGGCCTCTTTCTGTGCGAGTGGGCCCAGAGCAGGTTGGTGGATATCACGTCTTCAAAATTTTGGCTCTAGGACATTCTTATCATTTCTCCGGATTTCTCACGATGTTTTCCGTTTTGAGAGTAGAGCAGAGTAGTGGTGGCCCAGTGGTAATGGCCGCAACTTATGAGTTGTAGGTCGTGGGTTCGAACCCAAGAAAGTTACTTTACATTGTGTAATTTTTTTATGACCTCAAAACAGTGAAGGAAAACTTCGAGAAATTCTAACGAACATTGAATTAACGTATTTTGCAAAGACGTCTTCGGGCAGTACCTAGATACAGAAAGCATCAAAACTGTTTGGTCTTTATGACCGCCATAGGGGTCAAGAAGGCGACACAAAAAATAGCTATTGAAATTCTAGAGACAATAGGTTAGTACACCTATCTCGATATAGTCTACCACGATTAGTCGTTTCGCGTGACAAAATTGGATTACACGCATGGATTGCACGCTGTTTGCTAGCACGCATAAATTACACGTGATTCTACTTAACACTGTTTCAAGGTGTCCATCACTTTAGTGGTGATGACCTATGTTTGCATAATCTGCGCATTGAACAGACGCTGGAAAGGAAAGGATTTGAAAAGTGCTGGTAGTTCCTTAATCAGCCAAACACTGCCAAAGTATGGACAATAACTGTTTACTATACATAATTATGGAACTTGATAATACCCTTAATGAGAGCAGTGGTGGCCATGTGGTAACCCAGCAACTTACGAGTTATGGGTCATGGGTTCGAATCCATGTAGACACTCTTTTTTTTTTACTAGCCTACTCTGTCCCACTCCTGGGCAAAGGCCTCCCTCCACTCCTTCCATCTTTCGCGAGCCCGCGCGTCGTCCTTCCAGTTTTGACGGAACCTATCCAGCTCGTCCCGCCATCTCCCACGTGGTCTGCCGCGACCCCGCCTCACTGTCTCAGGGCAGAAATTCTGTGGTATTTGGGCCCACAGTCTGTCCGGCATGCGGCAAACATGTCCTGCCCAGTCCCATTTAAGTTGGGCAGCCTTTTGAGCCACATCAGCCTATCTTTGTTCTGGAGCGCAGTATTGTGTTTCGAACACGATTCGTTAATTTAACGCCTAGTATTCTACGCTCCATTGCTCGTTGGCAGACCTTTGAGTTTGGACTTCTTGGATGTTAGGGATGTCTATTTTATGTTTGTAAATTATTTAATCACCACTGCTCTCAAAACGCTGAAGGAAAACATTGTGAGGAAACCGCCATTTCATAGAACCAAAAATTCGAAGACATGTGACATCCACCAAACCGTGTGGTGGATCATGGCACACTCCCTCTCATAGAGAGGAGGCCTATGTCCCAGCAGTGCGAACATTATAGGCTAATTATGCAATACTCTTAATAGATTGTAAATATTTTCTGGGGCAAATAACAGCCCGGGAAGACACTTCTATGTCTTCACAATCAATGTGTAAGGAAGAGTATGTTCTTGTTGTTATGTCGTATAAGCATGGGCCTGACCTGCAGTTGTACGTATTAAATCACTAGCAGCGCCCCGGGGTTTCACCCGCATAAGTTTCTCGTGGGAATATCGAGATAAAAAACTATCCTATGTCCTTTCTCGGGACTCAAACTATCTCTATACCAAATTTCATCTAAATTGGTTCAGCGGTTTAAGCGTGAAGAGGTAAGAGACAGACACAGTTTCGCATTTTGTAATATAATATTAGTATGGATATACTAGTTTCTGCCCGCGACTTCGTCCGCGTGAAATTTCGGCCCCCGACCTGCCGCGTCGCATCGCATCGCTCGCCCGCGCTGTTACTTCGTTTTCGCTTAGCGTTCTTTTTTTCTTTTTGCTCGGCTCCTAAAGGTTGTAGCGTGCTGTTAAATAGCAAGCTGTAACTTTCCTCATGAACCTAAAAAGGCTAAAAAACAAAGTAGCACTCCGGGAGTGCCGACAGAAGTGAAAACTTGAACAATTACGTGTGTATTTTTTGAATCGTCATATAAACAAAACGCAAACATTGAATTCATGGGCATCCTTTTAAGGGGTCATTGTAATCATCATTATGAACAACTTTTACTATGGGACCAAACCTGAAATCGCGAAATAAAATCAGTTGTTCCCTACATTTTGATGAGTTATGCGAACATAAATGTAGGGAACAGCTGATTTTTATTTCGCGATTTCAGGTTTGGTCCCATAGTAAAAGTTGTTCATAATAATGAGTACAATCTTCCATTTCGATTTGTCGCATGTGTTCAATTTCACCCTGTATAGATTAGAGTACAGCTACAGATAGATAGCTGTCATTCGTAGATCTTTGGCAGTGGTTACGGCAGGGCAATTGCGTAACACATTATCAATCGGAATCGGTTTCATTTTGACAGTTCAACAACATTCATTGCGTTATTTACGGGTTGAGCAGACAAATTTTTCGAACTTATGAAGCAATGGATAAGCAATTTGCTTCAAAATGATTCTGATTCCGATTGATAGTGTGTTACGCAATTAGGGTGCGGGTCGTCAGAAGCCCGAAAGTCTGTATCGTATTACTCGGTAACTAGGTTGTGGAAATGTGGAGTCAGATAGGCAGTCGTTTCATGTAAAATACTGGTATTCAGCTGCATCCGGTTAGACTGGAAGCCGACGCCAACGTAGTTGGGAAATGGATAGGCAAATGATGAGATAGATAGATTTTCATCGGGAATTTTCATGCAAATAATTATTATAATAAGTAGTCTCCTAATTAAGGTCAAATTACAATGGAAACGGGGAAAACCGCAGGTAATCCAGTCGCACAGTCAAAAGTGAAAAATGTCAATTTCATTAAGTTTTTGCTGCAAACGGTAGTGACGGTAATTTGCCGGTTAGCTGGAGGCCGCGCGCGGTCGCATGGAAACTTGACCGATCCGAATACCTTTCAATTACTTGCTCATTTACGAGAATGATTGCAGAGGTTCCGTAGATAGTATTAGTATTTTATTGATTTATTTTTTCGGGATGCATGAATAAGCCTCCTCGTGTAGCACAGTTTGTTCCGCCAGTTACTCAACTGAACCGAGCGCTCGGCGCATCTTGGACAGTCACACCCAACACCTTATTTGACTGGCCAATTTTTCTCTTGCGGTTGTAGGGCTAACGCCCACCTGGTTTGCGACCACCCTGGCACCGGAGTCCGGCGTCAAGCAGCCTGCTGTGTTTCGTCAATGCTTGGGAGTTCCAGTGCCTTGAGCATCTTCTGGGCACGCTCGTTCCATCATAGACTTCATCCATCGCTTTCCATCAGGCGTGATTGAGGTCAGGAGCGGACACATTCGAAATAAAAAAACATAACTATGAATTCTAGGATTTTGTTTCTGATTTGTTATGAAACGTGACATTTAAAAATAAACTAGTTTCTGCCGTAATAAAGATTAGTCCTTGGCAGTTCTGTATAGAGAGTGGTGGAAAGAGAGTAGGAAGGCTTTTACCCAACAGTAAATGGTAGAAGTATTTTATTGAGTAGTAAATTCTAGGATATTGATTCTAATTTGTTTTGAAACATGACATTTTAACGCGACTTTGTTCGCGTGGAAGTCGTGACGTAAGATACCTACACAATTAAATAACAGCCATGTTTTTCTATGACTCTCTCGGCCCCCATCCATCGCTCCGCGCTTTTACTTCGTTTTCGCTTAGCGCTTTGTCTGACTTCTTTTCTTTTTGCCCGGCATTTAAGGATTAAATATAACCTTCATCAAGAATTGGGCTATCAATGCAAAAAGTTTTTTTCAAATCTGACTGGTTGTTCCAGAGATTAGCAAGTTCAAACAAAAAAAAAAAACAAACACTTTATATTTTCTTTCTTATTTTTCTTTTCTCAGCTTTAATTAATTAAATGAAAAATTGGCTAGCTCGATTTAGGTACTTTTTTTAGCTTTCTGTGCCGAAAAGAATTTACAAGTGCATGAAGAGTTCCGTCAATTACAACATTATTTATTTTTTTATTTAAACTTTTCGCACAAAAAGGTACAAAGGCGGACTTAATGCCTTAGGCACACATTACAACAACAAACAACAACAACAACAACATTCATAATTCTCCTGCCCTTATCCCAATTTATTTGGGGTCGGCGCAACATGTCTTTTCCTTCCATACTTCTCTATTAGTCGTCATCTTGGTAGTCAGTCCCTTTCTAACAATATCATCATTTACACAGTCCGTCCATCGTTTCTTTGGTCTTCCCCTACTCTTATAGCCAGCGACATTCATACCCATAAGTTCCGTCAAGTACATTATATGGTTCTATAAATAGCTGACGACTAAGTTCTGGAAAATGCGAATAAACCTGATTGTTATTTCCTTTACTTATTTAATTTTTTACACATAAATTATATTTTTAAACATTAGGATATAAAAACATTTAAAAATATAAACACAAACAAACACAAAACAAACACACAACAAAAATAGAAAAAAAAGAAAAGAAAAACAGAAAAATAGTAGTCCGCCGGTGTCGGGAGCAGGGTCCAAGCTACCGGTGGTTAGGGCTCCAGAGACAGGAACCTCCTCACAATGCGAGCCGTATCGAGGAGTACTGCCTTCTGAATCAGGCCTTTGATCAGAGCCTCGATAGATGTTATTATTATTACCTTTATTTCATTATTTACATATGAATTATATTTTTAAATATTAGGATATAAAAAAAACTTAAACTTTATTATTATTAGCCTGTGACGTCCCACTGCAAGGCAAAGGCCTCCCTACTCTCTTTCCACCTCTCTCTGTTCAAAACTGCTAAGGACCAGTTCTTGTTGAAGGAGTCCAGCTCATCCCGCCATCTCCATCTGGGCCTTCCACGATGTCGTTTGCCATTAAGAGGGACCCATTGGGTCGTAAGTTTGGCCCACTGTTCGTCTGACATGCGGCAGATGTGTTCAGCCCAGTTCTATTTTAGCGTGGCAGCTTTCCAAGTGACATCAGTTATCTTTGTGATGGAACGGATAGTCGTATTCCTAACCCGGTCTGTTATGATTATTATGTCTGATTGTTACAGTTTCATTTTATCTACAGGGGATCTTATTGGCCACTCACTCGATAAAACCTTCTGTGCAAAACTTGTACAGTCACGAGCACCAATATGTCAACACTTGGCAACTTTCAATTGCGATTTTTTCGTGAAATAACAAATGCAACGTTGGAATACGACACTTTACATAAACCTGTGGGTTCGAAAATACTATGTTCGTAATAACATAAAATTTCATTTAAAAATAAAGGAGAAAATTGCCTTTGAATAAAGCCAAGTGTATACATACTTATAGACGTGACTGTACACCAACTGAAAGCAATCACTTAGCGTAGCTATAGCGATTCTAATCATATCTCGATAATACCTACACTACATATTATCGACATTTTCAGTGGAGCTATACTTTAGTTTAGGTAGGTACTGTTTCACCTTGTGGTGAAATAGGTTTATCTATAACTAGCTGTGCCCGCGACTTCGTTCGCGCGCATGACGGGAAACGTTTTAATTTTTTTGTGCGGAACCCTAATTCTTTTTCTAAAATAAAAGTAGCCTAAGTTACTCCTTATTACAACAGCTATCTGCCAGTGAAAGTCCTGTAAAAATCGGCCCAGCCGTTTCAGAGATTAGCCGGAACAAACAGACAGACAGACAAAAACTGTAAAAAATGTTATTTTGGTATATGTACCGTGTATACATCCATATGCATTTAGTAAAAAGCGGTTATTTTAATATTACAAACAGACACTCCAATTTTATTTATTTGTATAGAGTTCCGCATTGCACTTTTCTTCATTATCATAATTGCTACTTAGGTAGTAAGCCTAAAATGTTCCCACCGTGTTGGGACACGCAGCACCCTAATGGCGTAACACACTATCAATCGGAATCTGAATCATTTTGAACGATATTGCTAATCCATTGCTTCTTAGGTTCGAAAAATTTGTCTGCTCGTCAACGTAAATAACGCAATGAATGTTGCTGAACTGTCAAAATGAAAGCGATTGCTACTGATAGTGTGTTACGTAATTAACCCACTGGTGTTTCACACCTCTCGCCTTTTTTTTTTATAAATGTTTGTTTTTTTTTTTATAAAATAATGACCACTGAACCCTCCATAGACTGGCTGACATCCAATCTAAACTTTTTTGTGCATCCCATTACCAATAGACTTTCAAACCTCTTTATCTAAATAATTACTTTTATTTGGACGACTGATTATTTTAATTAAACGTATGGCTGCCGTAACTTTGATTAGCTTCCGACATTCATGGTTAATTTCATAGAATACGATGGTCGAAATAGATTTTTTAGATTATCAAGAAATACTTAATGGCGTAATCTAATCGTTGATTTAAGTTATGCCGCCGTTTGTATCGAATTTGGTAGCTATTAGTTAAATCACAGTGCAGTATCTAAAAGATGGTAAAAGATAGTTAAAAGAGCTCCTTGATTATGGACAGCACTATACAGGGTTAAATTAAATTAGCTAGTGCAACTCTGCAGACGTTATAGGTATTGATATTTGAGTAAACACGTCAAAATAAAAAAACCGAGTGTGCTTATGACCACACGACTGAAGTAAAACTTCGCTATGAGAGGAAGAGAGAAGGAAAATGTGCGCGCGCACTGCTTTCTCTTGCTTATATCCCCCACTCAACTCCCGTTCGCCTCGCCCGATCACACTTTTCGTAACGCTTACGTCACGCGTTCGCCAGCTTACTCCCCAAGTCAAGCGTGCGTAAAGAAGTTTCACTTCAAAAATAAATTTCATGTTATTTTTGGGGACTGCTGGTTGTAGTTACTTGAACGTTTTAAATTGTTTATTTCATAATATGGTGCGACCCGTGCGACGTGTATTTTATCATATATTTGTGACGTTGGCGTTCAGTGTAAGATTTCGTTCGTCACATATATGTGACAATGGCGTTCAAAAGGTTAAGAGAGTGACGTTTAAAAGTCTCTAGTTTTCCAAAGTCAACATGATTTTATGTAAAACTGTTGGTATTTTTGTCCAAGAAAAAATATCAAGTCTACGATAAGTTACCCCTACTATGAGCTAGCTGCTAACAATCCTATGGAAAAACTTAAGAAATTGATTGGGTTTAATTTATATTCATTGGATCTTATTGTGCATACACGTGCTAAAATACACGTGCCACTCGTGTATTTTAGCACCGTACTCAAATACACGTGCGGCACGTTATCGACGATTGACGGCAGTCGCCGACGCGTCGTTCATGTGTAGGATGTGTCGCAGCCTAGCCTTGCGGCCGTTCAACTAACGGCCTGAATGATATTCAATATTATAGTTTAGGTTGGAACTGTAACCAATCATGCGAGAGCCGAATTGGTCGCGATAACTAAGCCAGGGCACCCCGACCATATATATGGGTTAGGTTAGAACTGTGATCAACCGCGTGCGAGCAAAGAGAGCGAAGTGAGGCGACCACTACTTCCAAAGACCAGGCGGTTAGCTAAACGGCTAAAACACCAGTTGGCTGCGACATAAGCACACTTATTGACTATCCGCTCGACAACCCTTTATATTATAAACAAGATAATATAATACTGGTAAAGAAAATCATTCGCTCAATGCTTTATAAGTCTTCAAATACCTATTTCCCTCTTTTCAGATGAAATATGGAAGCTGACCCGCACACCGCATCTAAAAGACACAGACGCTGTCAAGCTGGACCAGGCCATTGCCAACTACAGTCTTCAGGACACACAGTTCTTCATTTTCAACAACACAGAAGACACTTGCAGGGTTAACAGTGGCCATCAGCTGGACACTTCCACTCTTGTGATGACGTCAGCAGCTGCGCTTGCGCTATTCAGGCGGTTTTATTAATGTGACGTTTGAATGAGTTTTGATTTTGGAATGTGCCGATAAAAATGTGATTATTTTGTGATATTATAACAGATTAGTTGATTTAAAAACGTGTACTTGTTGTACATGTTTTTCTATTTACGAATCATGTCCGTGTAGGTACTAACTTAGAATTAGTTCCGTTATCGCATTTTTCTTCTTTGCGGGACTTTTTTTTCTGGTGTAGGTGTCTTTGTTTTTGGCCTGTAAATAAGTCGATCTGAAAAACTGAAATAAGCTTTTGAATCTCTTGTAACATGTAGATATTAATAGTTGGATACATTTACATTGTTTTTGCTTCACGGCTATGTAAGGAAGATCCTCATTTTCCACTATGTGTTTCTGATGTTTACTGAAATAGTGATTATCCATGTATGTAGGTACTTAAATTAACTATTGAGGTATTAATTTATTTTAAGTGTAAGAATTAAACTATTTTGTTTGAAGCAAGTATTTTAATGAGACGACCTTAGGTAAGTGTCTGGGATTGACTGGATGCGCAAGGCGGAGGACAGGCTGATGTGGCGCAGCCTGGGAGAGAGGTGTGCCCAGCAGTGGACTGCGATAGGCTGAGTTGATTGATTGAAGTACTTTAATTAATAACTTTCATCTGCAGTGACTCTGAAATTCACCCACGGTCTTTATCATGATAAATAAATAAACATTTATTTTAGAATCACTTTCATATCTGTTAGTAATAATGTAAACTTATAAATCGCGAATGCAGATTATGTGTCTATTATCAAATTTATCAACCTCCTGCGTCATAGGCAAAATATATCTTGACTAGCTGCACCCCGCGGTTTTACCTGCGTAAATTTCGATCCCGCAGGAAAATCAAAAATTACCCTATATGTTAATCTAGGGTGTCAGCTACATCCATACAAAATTTTATCAAAATTGGTCTTGCCGTTTGAGCGTGAAGAAGTAACAAACATATAAACTCACGCACACGCACTCACAAACTTTCGCCTTTATAATATTAGTGTGAAGTCTAGTTTGCTTCGATTTATACCATGGTGTAAAGAAAGGCAGTCGGAAGAAATAAGTATAGGATTCAAGGTTGTCTACCCAGACTGGACATTTATGTATACCACTAGACCTACTACTGAGCAAGAGGTCCTGGGTCCGGTTCTCAGGTCTAGTCTATTGTGATTTGGTTTTTCCAATAGGAATTTGTCAGTAGCAATGTTGAGTCTAGATTTGTGCCCGCTTGACGGCAATGGGCTCGCCCCGAATAACTTGGAATTAAACTTAAGGGGCATAGGACCTAAACGCAAAAAACGCAAGTTTTAGAAACAATAAAAGTATATGATCGACTACAGTAAATAAAATCAAAAAAATATGTGATATTCTTCAGGATATATGCTAGGTAGATAGTGTGTTGAAAACATAATACAACTTATTTGGTACGATAGAAAAAAATCATCAAACCATACTAACATACATACAATCATTATGATTTTTTGTCAGATTATTCTACAAGCAACATACTAAAACTCTAGTGTTTTATTTTTTTAGTCGAAGCAATAGATTTTTCGTAAATAGATAATTGCTTCATATTTTGCAATAAATTAGGTACCAGTGTTGTGTCATCGCATCGCGCTTCTCTTTCTTTTCTATGCAGTCCGACAGTGACCGCGCTTTAGGTCATGCACGATTGTAGTCCTCTTAACTGATGAAATGTGGGTGTACTATTCGATAAACCTCTGCTGATGCGCAAAAAATGTAATGAATTATTTCACCTGTACTGCCATCTGTTGGAAGTTCTTAGCATTACAATGAAGGTGACTTTGCAATTTACTATCAGTACAACAAGCGTAGGTATCTATTGCACTTTGTCGGACTGTTCGTTACAGTATGACAACATAGATGGCGCTATAATAAAAATACAATTGGTCTTGGAAATTCTCGGTCTATGTGTCCCTGGTAGCCAAATGAACAATAGGTATTGATGTTCATAGAATTAGGTATTTCTTAATAGTTTTAGAGGT
This sequence comes from Amphipoea lucens, assembly GCA_947508005.1. Classification (NCBI taxonomy): domain Eukaryota; kingdom Metazoa; phylum Arthropoda; class Insecta; order Lepidoptera; family Noctuidae; genus Amphipoea; species Amphipoea lucens. The sequence goes on along the minus strand of OX382373.1, from coordinate 4,992,894 downwards.
CTTCCTCGTACGGGTCTATCTATGTTACATCAGATGCATAGCATAATCAGCCTATAATGTTCCCACTGCTGGGACACAGGCCTTCTCTCTTCGAGAGGGAGTGGGCTGTAATCTAGCACGCGGGCCCAGTGCGGGGTGGTATCTATCAGAAACATGGCATGGTATAATACTGGACTTTGAGGGTCGAGAAGTTGGAGTCGCGTCACAACACGAACTTCAAGTCGTTCGTGGTGCGTGTTCCGACACACCAACTCGAGAAGTTCCTCAAGGAAGAGTTCTGGCCGAAGGGTGTTGTGTATCGCCGGTTTCGTGGCCGGCTACATGACACCAGTCAGCGAAACACGACGCCGACACTTCGTGTTTAGTTAGTTGCGTAGTATGATAATAATGTTGTATGTATTTATAGTATTTTTAAGTTATATTAATATTGTATTTTATGTGTTTTTATATGGGCCTTGATGCCTGAAATAAATGGATAAATAAATAATAATGGTAATTATGAAATCACCAATTCAATTCAACATTCCTGGAAAAACGGATACCTAAGTATTAGTCATCGCAGTTTTATAATAGCAGGCAAAGGGCTTCTACGTTATTACTGATTTGACGTTATTACTTTCAGCAAATTGACATCCTACGTCAATTTGCTGTATTATAGGCATTTCGTACCGAAAACACGGACAATTTAAGTTGATTCCTAGTCAATTGGTTGGGGGAGCTTGTGGCTAAGTAATAACAGTCGCAGGGTTCGATCGATAAGGTTAAGCAACGTTTGCCGCAGTTAGTCCGTGGATGGGTGACCATCTTTACATGCCAAGACCTCTTCATGCCTCGGAAAGCACGTTAAGCCGTTGGTCCCGGCTGTCATTCGTGGATCTTTGCCAGTCGTTACTGATCGTCAGAAGCCCGAAAGTCTGACAACCAGTCTTACCGAGGGGTGTCGTATTGCCGACCCCAATATAGTTGGCAGAAGGGTAGGCAATGATGACCTAGTCAATTGGTTAGATAATACTCAATACTTTATTGCATTCCATAATGTGTACATATATAACAGTTGGTTGGTTGGTTGGTGGGTTTCGTTGGTTGGTTGGTGGTGGTGATTTTCCCGAGCAATGGCCAATGGTGTAACTTTTCAGGAGAGGTCCATATTATTTCCTGAAAATTCACACACTCAAACTATAGCCATATGCAGATAATAAAGCTGTAAGCTGAACTTGGAACCACCCCAAATAAACAGTCCCAAACTCATATTTCCCAAACACAATCTTTCGATTAAAAAGCTTCATACAAACATAATCTAAGTAAATTCTTGGCTTCAATCGGCTTCCTTGAATTTTATTACTCTCAAAGTTTAGGAGTTACAGGCTCGTTGACTTTTATAGCAGTTTTTACACAACCGCTGAAGCGATTGGTTAGGGAGCCTGCAGATACGACTCGGTTTGTCGATATGTAAATTTCTTATCTTTAAACTCTTTGGGGTGGGTGCTGTGAGCATGACCGTTAAGCTAGTGGATAATATACATAGTTGACGGAGAAGGTGAGTGTGTCTCTTTATCATCAGACATATTTTAATTACTGTGGGCGTACTATGGGTAGTGTTGGTTATTGCGCAATAAAAAAACCGTTTGCAGTTCAAATCAGATTATAATTTCACGAACAAATTAATCACACCAGCGAATAACACACTGTAGGTATACGATACAACCAGACACGGAAAGCGGACAGTTTCTGAGCACATGTTGTCCGTATTGTATCCAATGTCCAAGCTAGCTCCACATCGTTCTGTCGCGCTGTCGTCTACCCCCCACGAACTCAGCCTAGACTCTGTCAGCGCCCACCAGATGGCGCTCGCGTTCCGGACATGCCGGGATCATGATAAGGTTACTGAAATACAAATAAATTATCTTCCAAATGTAGTACGATTTCCAACTTTTCCAATACAAAAGTTAAATTGTAGTTCGGGCGCTAGGACCAAACTATTTAGTAACAGAACCATTACTTAAATTAACTTTATCAGAATATTTCGAAGTCTTACCTGAAAATTACATAATCTCTACTAAGAAATCGAATGTCTCCTAATAACATTAGTATGTATACACCTTTACAAATTGTCAACAAAGTTATATTTTGTAGTTCTCAAACCGAGATACGTTTATCCACACCCTTATCGCAACGCCTTAAGGTTTCTTTCAGGAGTAAGTTAGTTTTGCAGAAGTATTGAATCATGTTCAGGGGTTGATTACCGTAATGCCTGAAGGTAAGACGGTGAAACGTTAAGGATTGGTATTCTTTCTTCCTTCACTGAACTGGTACTTCTAGTGGCGTTGAACTTAAGTGAGTGTCAGTTTAGTGCCGTTTCTGTGATTATACGGCTTTCTTATCTTTTAAGTTGAAGGGAAATGATTCTAGCGAAGAGAATGACGTGATAATGATTTAGGAGATAATAATGTTTTATACGACTTTACAAAATGGAGAATTTTAGTTGTAACAGTTTCTGCGGTATCTTTCTTTAAAAATGAAATATAAGGGTGCTATGATGTTCGAGGACTGTTAAGAGCTACTAGTTCTACTACTAATACATTGAGAATGCAATTGACGTTTGTTTAGAAGTAAGTAAGCAGCAGTTTTAACTCAAAATACAATATCATAGTCAAGTACAGCGGTGCTATTCTGTAAAAATCTCACCGTGATAACTTAGGTGAAGTGAGCTATCATTCCACCTCATGCTAGGGATTGACGCTATTGACAGCTCACTCTAAGGTCACTATACTTATGTTTTCACGGTGAGATAAATTGCAGAATAGCACTACTGTATTTTTCGTGTGTCGATTCGTGCTTTGCTTGTAGTAGTAAACGAGTGTACAAACACGCTGTGAATGTGTGCGTACAGACGAGTAGCGTCAACACCTTCACCTTTGCCTCGGACGGTACCGAGAGCACACATTCACAACGTGTTTGTATAACACTTGGTAACCATAAGTAAAGCGCGTGTCGCGGGAGTGTCCCTACAATTGGTTTCACAGGCTTACAGGCCGAAATAGCATCAATTTTGTATAGACCTAAAACTGAAATCCAACATTATAAAATGATAACAAAGCCGAACGCAAAACAAGATCCATCAAAAATTCAGGCATGGTATACTGTTATTGTGTTTTTATTTAATTTTCGTGGTGTACTCTCTATGGAGAGGTACCTAGTGACGTGGCTGGCGGAAACGACTGGATTCTTGTACAGTCCACAAAAGTGATTGGTTATCAGGTGGGAATTTACCATCTTTGCTCTCCTTAATCACATTATCCCATCAAATCATTCGTCTGGTAATAGCAGTCTGGCCGCTTTAATTATCCAATAAATCAGCTATCTTGCGATGATCGTCACTTCAACTAGCCTCAAGGATGTCTTAACCTTGATTTGTAATGTCTATTCAAGAACACTGTGGCGACATCTACATAGCCACATACGAACTACGAATCTCATTTACGGACGTTACGCCAAAGCGTGCAACGTGCAAGTATAGTTTACCATGCGACTGTCATATTATATGCAACGTCTCAATATCAATTTGTCAGGCAGTAGCCTACTAGACACAATACCCGTCTGGTCGGAGGATGAGTGAACTTTACACCCTGTTTCTCATACCTCTATAACACGTCTACTCCAACGGTCATCGTTCTACAGTAAATGTGGCAGGCTCATTGCTATTGCAGCTAAATTATTCTGTGGGCTATGTCAACTGAGATTTGTATATTACATAGGAAAACCTCATTTTTAGGCCTTCTTGCTCTGTAAATCACTAAAGACATTAGCGCTAAACATTTTTAAAACATCATTCTGTCACGTCATTTTCAAACAATTGAAAGAATTAGAATGATGCGATGATTTAAATTCGTTAAACGTGTTCAGTGATTTTTACTGCATGTGGGCCTTAATTTGTAGGTACATGTAACTCTTTAAACATAAGGGTCACTCAGCAAACACTCAGTAACAAATGTCAAAGATTTGGTTTTCGAAAAATGAGTTGTAGTTAGTTGCCTGGTCACCTATCTATTTTGTTGACAGTACCTACAATTCTACATGTCCATGTTTTTTGGTATAGCTTGGATTTATTAAAGGTATGACTGTGTGAAACGGAATATATAACGGTATAGGGGTGGGTTTTTCATCAGTGACATGTTTTTCATATTTTTTTAACAAGTAAACTGTAAAAAACTGAGGCTTCTATGGCTGACTATTTTAGAGCTGTAGCTATTTGTTTTTGGCTCTAGTCCGGATTCCCCAATGTAGGATAGCATAGTCAGCCTGCAATATTCCCACTGCTGGGCCACAGGCCTCCTCTCAGTGAGAGGGAGTGGGCCGTAATACACCACGCGGGCCCAGTGCGGCTTGGTAGATGTCACTTGTCTTTGAAATTTTGGTTCTAGAACATGCAGGTTTCCACACGATGTTTTCCTTCACCGTTTTGAGGAAAATGGTGATGAAATAATTTACACCAAGTAAAGCGCCTGTCTGGGTTCGAATCTACGACCTACAACTCGCAAGTCAGGTCCGTTACCGCTGGGCTAACACTGCTCTTCATGTAGGACGATGACCCAATGTATTTAAGCTCTCAGACGCCACTAACTATTACATAACAGTAAAGAAGTGCTCAGATCAGCGATGATAAAGAGTTTGCTGACCAGCGCAGCGCTGATTTTTTTACAATCCCCAAGTAAGTTACTTAAATGTACTCGTTGGCTATCAAAACTTCAATAATAATCTTCATTCATACTATATTCTATATTAATTATTATCACACTAATATTATAAATTCGAAAGTAACTCTGTCTGTCTGTATGTTACCTTTTCACGCCTAAACCGTTGAACCGATTTCGATGAAATTTTGTTTAGAGATAGATTGCATCCTGGGGAAGGACATAGGATAGTTTGAATCCCGATATTCTCACGGGATCGACACTAATGCCGGTGAAACCACGGGACACAGCTAGTCCGCTATATTTGTAAAACTCCATACATTTAAATTAAAAACTTGCGAGTGCTGTGTGCGAATAATGAACAATGACAAAGTCCGGGATGCAAACATATAAATATTCAGTGTTTAGTGTCAAACGAATTGGCAGAATGTCATGCTATGTGATGGTTGGATTTCATGCTGGATTTGCATGATGCTGACGTGATGGCATGATACAACTTGTTGTTATTTATGCTTGGTCAAATGTTGGCGGTTTTGGCGTTGACAGAATAATTTTACGGGGACTGAGGCCGAGATCTATAAACTTTACTTAGCACTTACTTTGGCTAAGCATTGTAACTAGCACGATCGCACAACAGTCATACTACAAGTGCAAGATAGAGAAGGGAACATGATAGCCAAAACACGTCATTTAGTAACGTTTATACACAGATCGTGACCTCAGACAGGAGTATCAAAGTGGCACCTCATGGAGCCATTTAAAAGGTTCGTAAAGTTGGTAATTTTTGTCATGATAATGTGTCACACTCATCGTTATCTCCCATCCGGGCACAAGTTATCTTGGCTTACTTGAAAACCCTTAAATAGACTTCGTAACCAAGTAGGCCACAGCAAGGACAACCTCCACAAGTGGGGGTTCATGGGAGGCTCAGACCTTCGGTGTGTATGCGGTGTCTCTCTACAGACAATGGCTGACCTCCCATCTTACACCGCATGCCCTGTCGGGTTAGGGGGCAACACCTGCACACGTGAGGTCCTACTGGCTGCTTCAGCGAGCGGTATCTGCGTCCCTTAATTTTGGGCCAAACAAATTTGAAAAAACGATATATATTTTTCGTGTTATTTTTGCCATCGACACGATTAGAAGAAGACTTATCGTAAAATCTAAATATTTTATTTCACATAAACCTATATAGGCATTTTTGAAACGTCTGAAGCTAGGTGCACGGTTCCAATTGGTTGTTTCCTATGGAGAAGAGCCGGCAAGAAACACCACGGTTACTCTTTAAAAAATAATTGGGTTTAACAATGTTTTCAAAGATAGGCCTATCAACAGTACCAGGTACATAATAAAATAGAAAATGGTCTACAACAAATCTACAGTTTACAAGGCCTACAATGTTCTCACAAACACAAAATATAAAAGAATCTATCAAAAATGTTATCTTATGTATGTTTGTATCGCGATAGTTAGTCTATCAAGAGTGTTGTAATAAAATTAGTGCCTTATAACGGTCGTTGGGCTAAATAATAACAGCTGCACAGGTCAATCTACTAGGTTAAGCTATGCTTGCCGCGGTTGGTCTGTGGATGGGTGACCATCTTTTCATACAGAGACCCCTCCGTGTCTCGGAAAGTACGTTAAGCCGTTGGTCCCGGCTGTCATTCCTGGATCTTTGTAGTCAGAAGCCCGAAAGTCTGACAACCAGTCTTACCAAGGGGTATCGTATTACCCAGTAACTGGGTTGTGGAGGTCAGATAGGCAGTCGCTCCATGTAAAATACTGGTATTCAGCTGCATCCGGTTAGACAGGAAGCCGACCCCAAAATAGTTGGGAAAAGTCTAGGCCGATGATGATGATTGATCGTTGTTTGGAAATATTTATAAATGGCCTTAGTTACCATGCCCATAGTCAAGTAATGACACATTCTTATTGTTTTATTTGATTGATGTCATAAAACATACTCATTTGTCTATGACAGTAATCAATTAATATAACAATACATATTATGGATACAAAAAGTAAGCGTGCCGGTGAAATAACTAGAGTATCTAATCAAGGTGACGTGACTGACATCACCGATCACGAAAGTCATAGAAATAAACCTAAAAGATTCGGCTTTACTCCTTGACTGTACTAATGATGAAATTTGTCAGTGGGTCCATTCGACCAATTCAAAATTTGATTGGGTTGACTGGACCCACGTCCAGTTGACCAAAGACTCATTACGCCAATTTCGGCACCATATCAATATCCTGCCCATAAATGTATAAACCACCGCCACACCGCCACCGACAACACCTTTCTGATTAATGAAACACACCTACATTACAGGCTATCAAATTGAACAGCTTTCTCCATAGGACCAACATCGTAATCGAGAAACAAATATTAACCGTCCCATACAAAATCGATACATGCTGTATTTACGATGGCCCTGGCACAGGCAACTGAAGGAACACGGGTGGGTTTTAGTCAGTAAAAGTCTGACACGCCCTTCCGCTCCACCCAGAGTGGGAGAAGTTATTTGATAATTTCCCACCCAAAAAAAAAAATACATGTTGTATAAAGTTATTTATTTTGTGGTCGGCGTAGGATGTTTGTTGAAACTTGAAAGATAAAAAATAAGAAACGAAGTTATCCGGAAAAGAACCGCAGTTACCAACATAGCTTGCAGAGTAAGCAAGCTCAAGTGGCAGTGGGCTGGCCATGTTTGTCGAAGGACCGATGGCCAGTGGAACAGACGAGTCCTGAGGTGTAGACCGCGTATCGGCAAGTGTAGTGTGGAACATGCCCTAGCTAGATGGACGACCTCAAGAAGGTGGATGGGATAGACTGGATGCGGAAAGCGGAATACAGGGTGTTATGGCGCAGCATGGGAGAGGCCATTGTGCAGCAGTGGACTGCGATAGGCCGAGTTGATTGCAGCATGTTTTCTTCCTGCAAACATTTCTATTAGCTGTCATCTCAGTTGTTCATATCTATTTTTTACCCGACTACGGCGAAGCAAAAAGGAGGGTTATGATTTTGACCGGTATATGTATATATGTATGTATGTTCATCTGTTCCCTCATAACTTAAAAGTACTTATAAAAATTTGACAAATGAAGTATCGTTAGAAGCGTCTCGACTGTCCGCTGGTTATAGGCTATGTGACGTCAAACTAAAATCAATATGGCGCCCTCTAGAGGACATAAAATAATAAATAAAAAAAAAATATTAAAAATAAATATTTTGGGATGGTCCCTTGTTAGCACATTTCAAAAATTTAAGTCTTAATGAAATAAGCCTCAAAATAATTAAACAAAAAAAAAATTAAAAACTAAAACCCAACTACTGAAAAAGATTAAACAAGAAAGTCGCATGCTACCATAGCTTATTTAGTACAGCGGCATGCGACCACGGGAAGGTACTTTCTTGTTTCATCCTTTTCAGTTGTCGGGTTTTAGTTTTTCATTCAGATTGTGTGCATCCATCGTTTATTAAGTTTTCCTTACTTTAACAGCTACAACTACATTCATACTCAAAATTTCCTCTCGATATCTATAGCCAGGAAATCATGTGTGCCATAACAACTTCTGATTGTTGAATACCATAACGGCATGCAAGCTACTTGCATACATTTGTGTAAGTTACAGGCATGCCCCCTTACTAATAAATGTATTATATCAGACGAATTGTTAGGGGCCGTCTCCACGAGCGAGAGAATCGCGGCGATAGTCTCGCCGTGCCATCAAATTTTCGCCGCGATGATATCGCCGTGTGGAAAATACGTGATACGACGATAATATCGCTGCGATTCTCTCGGTCGTGGAGACGGCCCCTTACACACCCATTTCTTCTGTTTCAGTCATCAGTCTGAAATTATTTTGACTTTCGAAAGAACAAGACAATGCGTTGTGTAACTATGCAGACGTTATACAACGTTTATTAGTAGGGGGGTTAAGTAAGGGAGCGGTGAATGCTTATGCGAATCCTGCACTCCCGGCCATAGGTAGAGGTGGAACACCGCGGTGGTTTTAGCCGGTAAGAGTCCGGCATGCCCCTCTGTCACCCCCACGATAGAGGAAGTCCATGAGGATTTCCACCGCGAGAAAAAAAAAGTGGGGGGTTAAGTGAAGAAAAAACAAAACACTTATTTATAAAGTTTTTTTTTAACACTCGGTTTCTGATTTAAGAATTTGACGTTGAGAACTTATCAAACTTCTTTTTTAAGGCAAGTAATTTTTAGTTCGTTCGTTCGTTAAGGCAAATAACATTTTTATTAAGTGTAACCCGCGAAAATCGAATAGGTATATGGCAAAGAAATTTCGAAGTCTCAATTCACAAATTGGGTCCAAGTCCGTAAAAAAGAACATAATAAGCGAAAGTCACATACATCTTACATTGTATAAAACTCCTATTTCACAGCATCAGCAGTAAGAAAGAGTACGTTACCTACAAATCATAATAAAAGAGCAAGGAACCCATAACTCGGGCATCGATTGCGATGAGCATGTTCCGGGGTCCAAATCGTTCCCCAGGGACCTCCTATCGGCTGAACGTGCTGTGTTGCTGAAATTAAATTCGCCAATCGATAACCCTGGTATAGTAGGTAGGTGTGCTTGTACTCTTAATTTTGGCGAATAACTGGAATCTCGTTGGGTATAAATAACAGCAGTGCCAAGTTATTGGCAGAAGGGATTTTACCTCTAAGGTCAGCATCTCATCTAACAAACAAATAATAATAACAATAATAATACTGCTTTCTGGATCAAGAGCTTGATTCAGAAAGCTACTTCTGGACACGGCTCGCATTTTTAGGAGGTTCCTCTCTCTGGAGCCCTGACCGCCGGTAGCTTGGACCCTGTTCCCGATACCGGTGGGCTACTATTTTTTATATTTTTAAATGTTTTTATATTTTTTTAACTTATTTAACGTTAACTTTTTTTTAATTTAGCAACTTTTTTTATGAATTATAAAATTGCTAAATTGAAGAGTGCAACTGTGACGTAGCATGACAACTGAATAGACTGGTATTACGTTTAGTCGGTTAACTAAGTCACGTGGGTTTTTTGTTTACCTTTATTTAACTACCCAAACCTATGGAGTATAGGTAGGTTACTTGTTCGAAAAGCTGTTTAATTTGATTCACTTTTTTGCTACCTTTTACGGAAAAAAATATATAATAAAGAAAATACACTAAAAGATAAGTACATACCTACGCCATTGTGTTTTAACAACTACATTTTCCCGATAAAATTATTCCCTCTAAAGAGCTAAATAACCTACCTAATTTCCTCCCCTAAATGAGTGAGGCCGATAATTCTATTATTCGGGCTCATTGTCGAGATTTTTCTTTGTCTCTAAAGAAAAATGGTGACCATTGTGACGTAATGGAGGCCTGGCGAGGCCAAACAAGGCATTTAAGCTATTGTACTACAGAATTCTTTAAAAGACATCATTTCAAGTCATTTAGAGCATGCCTAGGTTCTTCGTTGTATCGTTTGAAAGGAATATTTTTTGGTCCTTATTTTAAAGGTCAAAGTGGTCTTTAGAGGCGCGTTTAAAAACTTGTTTATTAAAAAATATCTAGGCGCGTTTAAAAACTTGTTTATTAAAATATCTAGGCGCGTTTAAAAACTTGTTTATTAAAAAATATCTTTCTTGTAAGTTTTAGCTTACTATTTCATTCATTTCTCTTGACAAATTAATGATCGTTGAGTTTTTCTAATAACATAATCAGCCTTTAATGTTCCTACTGCTGGGATACAGGCCTCCTCTCTTCGAGAAGGAGTGGGCGGTAATTTACCACGCGGGCTCAGTGCGGGTTGGGAGATGTCACATGTCTTCGAATGTTTGGTTCTAGGTTTTCTCAGGATGTTTTCCTTCACCGTTTTTTGAGAGACAAATCATAATTTTATTATTAAGTGTCTAAACACACTATGCCGAAGGTACGCGACCGAAGTTCGGCATGATTACGCCTGCAATGCTATTTGAATTACTGACGACACATTATGCCGAAATTACGTTGCGTTATAGCGATTCAAATAGCATTGCAGGCGTAATCATGCCGAACTTCGGTCGCGTACCTTCGGCATAGTGTATTTAAACACAAATAGCATTGCAAGCGTAATCATGCCGAACTTCGGTCGCATACCTTCGGCATAGTGTATTTAAACACAAAGAGCATTGCAGGCGTAATCATGCCAAACTTCGGTCGCATACCTTCGGCATAGTGTATTTAAACACAAATAGCATTGCAGGCGTAATCATGCCAAACTTCGGTCGCATACCTTCGGCATAGTGTGTTTAGACACTAACACAAAGTAAAGTGCCTGCCTGGTTGGGTTCGACCCCACGACCTACAACTCGTAAGTCGCGGTTGTTACCACTGGGCCACCACTTTGCTCCCTTTTGCTAATAACTTAGATTTATTTAATTTAGCGAAATGTGTTGCTGTCGTGCTAGTAAATTGGCTAGCAATCATTCAATAGAGTGATGGAGGTCCCTACGTTCTGGGCATCGATCAAACAGTCGCTCAACCAATGTCAATCGGACTTTTAGCTCTTTAGTGTGAACCTGAACGTGATATTTATACTAACAACTAGCTTTTGCCCGCGGTTTCGCCCGCATAGATATAGGAAAATATGACAAGGGAACGTACTAACGGGATTAAAAGTCATCATCATCTGCCTAGCCTTTTCCCAACTATGTTGGGGTCGGCTTCCAGTCTAACCGGATGCAGCTAAATACCAGTATTTTACATGGAGCGACTGCCTATCTGAGCTCCACAACCCAGTTACTGGGTAATACGATACCCCTCGGTAAGACTGGTTGTCAGACTTTCGACTACTCGTAACGACTATCAAACATTTACGAATGACAGCCGGGACAAACGGCTTAACATGCTTTCCGAGGCATGGACGTGTCTCGGTAAGTAAAAATGGTCACACATCCACAGACCAACCGCGGCAAGCGTAGCTTAACCTGATGGATCGACCTGTGCGGCTGTTATTACTTAGCCACGGGCCCCTCTGATTAAAAGTATCCTATGTTAATCCAGGTTGTGCAACATCCAACTGTGAGCCAAATTTTATTCAAATCCGTAAATAAATATCCAAACCAAAGAAGAAGAAGAAGAGTTCTCCTTTGTCGTATCGGCATGAAATAAAAAAAAAAACTAGTTGTGGTTATAATCTAGTTGTTCTAGGCAGCAAAGTAGTCGAAGAGTTGACTGCCTAAGGTGCCCTGAATGACTTGAAGTTTAGGAGTTTAGTTTTTGTAAATACAGTATCCGCCAACGAAAATTCGAAGACACAAAATAAAACAAAACAAAGGACAGCTGTCTGGGTTATCAAAATTACGTCATTTTGATAACCCAGACAGCTGTTAAAATCGTTCTGAAATATTTTGTTAATACTTTGTTGGATTTTTCATACAAACACTAGGCCACATGGCATAAAATTATTTTATTTTTTATTTTATCATGTTTAGATTTCGATACGCATCGTGTCAACGGAGTTTAGATAGCCATTAAAAAAAAATTGGTTGTCTGTAAAGTCGATTTACGGACGATAATTTTACGTGATAAACTGACAACGTCATAAGAAAACATGCCTCTCTATCGCTTGTTCCGCGCTCTCGCTTGCACGCTCGGCTTAGGCGGAACATGAGAATGAGTCATGCTTTTCCGTGCTTGCAGCCGGCGTTCATCGATTTATAAGACGTTATCACGTCAATAACCCTGTATATTACGTTAGCAACTAACAAGAACATTTAGAAATCGTCTCCAAGCTTCACACTATTGTTCAGTAGCATTCTGTTCTACATAAGTACGGCTTTATCCAATTCTATTAGATTATCCATTGTTCTAGCACTAAGTATCTAATATATAAACGTCTCACTCGGTTCCCATGTAATTTGCTTTCTCTTACATACAATGTGTTAGCTTAGGTGTTTGCGACCAAGCTTCATAGACATTTTGACCTCGGAATTACATCCGATTTCACAAAGTTACACAATCCATATTTTGTCCCATGGGTTTTTATTTTAAACTAGCTGCACCCCGCGGTTTCACTCGCGTAAATGTCGATCCCATGGGAATATCGGGATAAAAGTATCCTATATGTTAATCCCGGGTGTCAGCTACCTCCATACAAATTTTTATCAAAATTGGTCCAGCCGTTTGAGTGTAAAGAAGTAACAAACATATAAACACACACACACACCCCCACACACTTACAAACTTTCGCCTTTATAATATTTGTGTGATTTTTACGCATCAAATCCTAGGTTCAGATAAACTTTTTTTTTTACTTTTTTTTTTAACCGCCTCTGTGGTCCAGTGGTAAGACCACCTGTCTCAGACTAAGAGGTTCCGAGGAAACCGGCTTGTCCTAGAATCAAAAATTCGAAGACATTTGTGACATCCGCCAACCCGCACTGGGCCCGCGTGGTGGATTATGGCTCACCCCTCTTACGAAAAGGAGGCCAGTGTCCCAGCAATGGGAACATTATAGGCTGATTATGATGATTTCTAGAATTATCAGCACTGCCACACTCTATGACAAAACAAAGCAATCAAATACCAAAGGTTCAATCAAATAGCCACTACAATCTCTTCACATTTAAACTTCAATCGAATCAATATTAATTAAAACAGGTAAGAGTCTTTGTAGCCTTTTTTATTTTATTCGTCGGCATGTCCCAGTTGTCAGTACAAACACTAGGTTCGCTGAAAAAGGATTAAATCGATCCAATTCTGCCTGATACTTTGTTTGCTTCGGATTTTTCGACGGTCAACGTTCGAAATGGTGAATTTTGGACGCAGTCAAGCGGCTGTTTTCGCAATTTGCTTTGTAATTTAAAAAAAAAAACGGAACCGTAAAACCGAATTTACTTTACGATACTAGTTGCGCAAACTTAGTTATTCATTAATAGTTTTTTTTACGATCGATTAAGTTGAACAGACATCATTCATTTAAAAAAAAAGTACTATCTTCATAATTATGGGAAATAACTAGCAATTTTTACTCATCATCTGCCTAGCCTTTCCCAACTATGTTGGAGTCGGCTTCCAGTCTAACTGGATGCAGCTTTATACCAGTATTTTGCATGAAGCAACTGCCTATCTGACCATCACAACCCAGTTACTGGGTAATACGATACCCCTTGTTAAGAATGGTTGTCAGACTTTCTGGCTTCTGACGACCGCATCGCCGTCATTCGGAAACGTGACCAGAAGACTGGCAGCATTGCCACGATGAATGGCAATGCAAATTTTTGTTGGCTATTACAACATATACAAATAACCCCTTGGCTGATATTTGAGTTGAAAAATCATATTTTTGCCAACGATATTTTGGACATTCGTATACAGACGCAAACAGTTATTGATTCGCTGGTTTTCAGTTCTGTTACTCCATGGTAAAAATGGACATGAGCGTTAGGTATACATAACTAGCTTCTATCCGCAACATGATTTGCGTGAAATATTTTGTTCCCTGACCCATCCTATCGCATCGCATAACCTGCCCGCGCTATCATTTCGTTTTTGATTTGCGTTCTATCTGACTTTTTTTCTTTTTGATCGGCTCCTAAGGGTCATAGCGTGATGTTACATAGCCTACAGTTTTCCTGAAGAATTGGGCTATCAAATGCAAATAGAATTTTGTACATTTCCGACTGGTAGTTCCAGATATTACCCCGTAAGTACAGACGCCAGCACATCAAGCTACCCGAAACAGTAAAATTTTCACACTCAACTTTAAACCTTATGCTTTATAAAGTTCAAAATCTATTAAATACATTTGACAGATTGTAGTAGCTTGATGTGCTGGCGTCTGTACATACAAACTTACAAACAAACAAAATACCTCTAATATTGGTATAGAAAAATCAATGCTGTTCTGTTGCTCAAATTATATGTGGCAGTAGGTACCTAGCTAGTTTCGAGAAATATTCTTCGGATTTTATTCACAAGGAGTAACAGTTAGGTTGTACTAGAAAATGATTTCTACATTCTGAACAAAACCTCCATGTCATCTCAATAGAATACGTACACTCGTACGCTCCGAGTCATAGGTTACTCAAACAAACACGATTGAATAGTACGCCATTATTTTCCATGCTCCTACTACCTACTTCGTTCTTTGTCCACGCAAACGCGTGACTGATTCCATACTGACTCCGTGCACGCTTTGAAATGAAGTGCATCGAGCCAATGGCCACCCAGAAACTATGGGACAAAAATAAAAGCTGCAATTTTTTTTTTTTTGCGAAAATTTTTTTTTGTAAATATGTACCCGCTTTTTTGGCGGCGCGATATGAACAAGTCCGGATTGGTGCGGAACTACTGAACTACGGAATTCGACATCTGAAATGAATGTTTTTATGGTTTATTAGTAGGGTGTGTGGAACTTACTCTGATATTATATAAATGTGATCCTGTGATGTGTGGGGGTGTGTGTATGAATGTGTGTGGTGTTTGTGTATCTGTCTGTGTTGAACGCTTTACGTTTATACCTTGGAAGCATTTGGAGAGAATCCTGTGAATCTAGTTTTGGAAACACTAATAACGTAGATCATTTTCAACTGACTGATGACATGTATGCGAGTAGACCATAGGCGATAAAAAAAAAACTGCGATTTTAACGACAGACTTTCGTGACAGGATCCTTGAATACTGAATTGTTTAAACGATTACCTAGATTAAATATAGAGATATTCGGATGCATATTCACCTAAAGTGAATTTATATAATTAGCATAAAGCATAATCAGCGATATAACGATCCCACTGCTGGGACACAAGCCTTCTCTTTGTGAGAGGGAGTGGGCCATAATCGGTGGATTATGGCCCACTCAGGCTCGGGCACGCGGGCTTAGTGCGGGTGACCGGATTTCACTTGTCTACGAATTATTTTTTCATTCATCGCTTTGCGAGCAGTGCTGATGAAATTAAATACATAAAGTTAATTGCCTGCCTGGGTTCGAACTAACGACCTATACAACTTGTTAGACGGGGTCGCTATCACTGTGCCACTGCTGTTAATAGTAATGATGATACTTAATATATAAATAAATAGAAATGACCATCATTATGTTTCACGGATAATTGCAGTGTACATGGGGTTTATAATAATAATAATTCATTTATTTTTCAGACAAAGTCCATTCCATTATTACATTAGATTAGAAACATAAAAATAGATATAATGATCACACATAAGTACACAATAAAATAACACTCAGACATTTAAATCAAATAAAATTAAAATACACACACATGTCATTCAAAACCAAATAAAACTTAAAATACATACAAATGTCAATCAAAACAATAAAATTAAATTTAAATACATACACATGTCATTCAAATAGTAATAAAAAAAATATATTAAAATACATACACAATCATGTCATTCAAATCACATAACAAAAATAAATACAAACACATAATATTACATAATACGAGGAGATGTGCTACTATGAAGTTGCATCCACTTCTGCAACAGGGGTAGATTTATTAAACGTTGATTAAAGATAACTAATGGTTAGCGACTGTTTAACCATACATTTGACGTTTTCAAAACGTCTCATAACTTTAAGCAACGTTTATAAATAAAAGGGTTTATCAAATAGTTAACTGCAACGAACGATTCTCGACATAAAACAATGACAAAAACTCCTGATAAAAGAAAAAACTTACAGTCTGTTTCCAAACGCGATGCTCTTGTCATTTTGCTATCGACCAGTTTTCGTGTTATCCAACAAAATATCGCAGTCTATTTCCAATACACTAGCTTTTTCCGGGACAAGTTATTAAAAGTTGTATTCCCCACGCGTCGCTCCGGGCCGAGGTAATGACAAGTGTTTCCCGTGATAACCGGGACCGGGTGAACCTAGTTTACTGCGTAAACTTGCTTTATAAAGTAGAGCGATAGCTGTTTATAAAATAAATGTTAGTTGCGATCTGGCTTTTTTGCTTATTCGATGAAAAATAAAAGGATTTTTGTTCATTGGCCTAAAACGGATTGTAATGTAAGCCAAAGACGCTTCGATCCACCGGAGAGGTTTATATTTATTTTTTTTTTTTTTTTTTTTTTTTTTTTTTTTTTTTTTTTTTTTTTTTATAAATTTATTTATAATTACTTACATATGTACACACAAACTACAAAATATACTATATACAAATGATAATAATAATAAAAAAAAAAAAAAAAAAAAAAAAGACAGGAGTTCATTGGGCATCGAAAAATTCGTCCGCATCGCTGTCAATGGGATAAGTGCCCAAAAGGCTGGCAGCATTGCCACGTTGGATGGCAATGCTTATTCTTTGGGCTAAAAATAGGCCAGCCCTCTGGTCACGCGAAGAGTCAACCAAACGCTTGGCGATATCGCGAAATATGCGATGAGCACTCGGACCCCAAGGCCCTAGAGTTTCAACCCCAAACGGCTCAAACATATAGCTCCCAATAAGGTTGTTATATTTGCGCCGTTTGAGGTTTTCTGCTCCTGCAGCAGCCGCCCCAGCACCGCCCGCCGTGCTAGGAAGATGGGATGGCGCGAGGGTGTCGACACAGGTTGCATCCCACACCAAAGGCCTACCCAACTTCCAAGGCATTATGGTCATTCCATCTGGCCTCTTCCCATCGTCACGTGCCAAGCCATTGGGTTCTAAAACAGCTGGCACTCCGGCGGTGACAAGAGCCCGACGGATGATGTCGTTAATGCTGGCGTGCCGTGCCATCCGACCAGCGCTCTTGCTGCAGGATAGGCCATGGTGTCCGAGGCAGTCGACTGCTTCACCGCATTGACAGCGATGTGGAGCTCCGCAAGGAGCGCCCAGACGCAAACATGTAACGAGCCGGAATGTGGTGTCACCCAGCATACTGCCTATGTTGGGTGACGGTAGCGCCTGAAGCCAGAGGCCCGACTCCCATTCACCCACAGCCAGCAGGCGGGCACGCTCAGCAGTATTGGTGGACGTATTAATAAGTTTATTCCGTACCAACCTGCAGAGCGGCTCGTCCCACTGTCTCTGGGAAGACGGGTTCTCGGGCTGAACCGTGTCCGGGCAAGCCACTTTCCAGGCGTTCACCGCATCGGTCAAGCACGGCACTTCAGAGTCAACCTGAGCAGGAATCAGAATTCTTTTGGTTAACTTTTCTGTGCTGTGGACCGAGGATAGGAACGCCGGTAGGCTTACACTAGAAATTTTTCGGACGCCGAGCCCACCAAAACGAATGGGTAGTGTGGCTTGTTGCCACGCGCGGTCGTCCAAAGCTACATTCAAAATGGATGAAAGAGTGCTGCGAATAATATGATCGATTTTGTCTAAAAGGTGTGGCTGCTTCCATAAAGAGGAAGAGCGGAGAAAATACATGAAATTTGGACCGAAACAACAATATCTGATAAGGGTGAAAGCCGAATGTATATTAATTTTAGATAGTCTATCCGAAATATCGTTAAAATGATTAATTTTTTCGTCGACGAATGGAGAAAAACTGTCTTCTAAAATTGGGGAACCTAGGAGGTGCAATGAACTTTTTTCCAAAACTTTGATGTCTGGGGCTATTGTGTTAAATTTCTGTATAGTCGATTGTCTGTCAGTATTGTCACAAATGAAAATTTCACATTTTGAGTAGTTGAGGTCAAGGCCGATAGATTGGAACTGCTGCTTTAGGAATTGAAGATCTTGTAGAACGGAGTCTACGTCACCTCCTAGTGTTCCATCATCTAAATACCACACATTGAATTTTGAATTTAGTTGTTGTATTATGGGATGGATAGCCAAACTAAAAATGACTGGCCCGAGAGGATCACCTTGTTGGCACCCGACAGCAGATTCCAAAACGTTGTCTTTATACAATAATTTTGAAGGGTGCCTGTAGCACTGCCACATAAAGCCGTAAATTTCTGGTAACTCTTTTTTTACTTCAGCCAACAAGGTGTCCCTGTTGACAGAGTTGAAGGCGTTTTTAACGTCAACCTTTATTTTATTAATTTAATACTTTAAGCACACAAATGTACCGAGGCGGACTTATTGGCATTTTCTACCAGTCGACCTTTGGGTGATGCAAAGACAAACAGTGGTAGGTGCTGTTGTCAAAAATTGAGGAATAAATATTTTTAAATATAAAGGGACGCAAAAACCTATTAAAACTATAAATATAATATGTGAGGCATATAGAATCACTGTTGTGCTTATCAAAAACATTCCTGTTGTGCTTATCAAAGTCAAAGATCTTAATTGTGAGAGAGTGGTTACAAAGTTGTTATTGAATTATTATACTGTCAGCTTCTTGCGAATGTGCTCGCGAACTTTAACTTTAAAGGATAATCGGTTGGTTGCCATCTTGATTTCCTGAGGGAGCGCATTCCACAAAGAGATAGACTGAACGAAGAAGGAAGAGTGAATGAAGTCTGTGCGGTGAATGGGACATTGAAGAAGACGATTGTGCGAAAAACGTAGGTTTCTATTGTGGTTGGTTTATAGTTCGCGTCAAACTTTATGGCGGCTCTGAAGTGCGCTATTCGTTGCGCAGTACCCCACCCCTCACCCCCGCAAACTCATGAATTTGTTACTGCGCAGCGACTAAACTCATGTTCCAAACCACAAAGTTTGAATCGGGCTGTACATGTCGTATGTTTTAAGAATTGCACAAGACGGTCTATTCTAAATACACGCTCCGGTCGACCTGCATAAGCACATCTGCATAGGTATACCTTTGCAATGGACCGTAGTATGCATGGCCGCTATAAGTTAATTTTGGGCTAGTTTAAGTGTACGTAAATTGAAGAACTGCAGTCTTTATAGTATGAAAGCCTCGCCGCCATACCCTGAGCTAAAGTGTCTGGTGATTGATGCTCGGTTGTTTTTTATACACCAACTTCGAGAGGGAATTGAAAGCCTTTTTCTACACCTATTCGTTTTTGAAAATCACGTGGGCATTACTTTCCTTTGTTTTTATAAAATTATATTTATGGAGTGTCATGTCGATGTGATTAAACATATTTTTTTATTTCTTTTTCTTGTGTTATTCGAAGGAGTCCGAGTATTTATATCTTACCTCATTTCACTAGTATAACCAGCGTATAACGTTCCCACTGCTCACAGGCCTCCTCTCTGTGAGAGAGAGTACGCCGTAATCCACCACGTGGGCCCAGTCCGGGTTGGTAGATGTCACATGTCTTCGAATTTTCGGTTCTACTCGTAGAACATGTCGGTTTCCCTACAATGTTTTTCTTTACCGATTTGAGAGCAGTGGTGATGAAACAAATAACACAAAATAAAGCGCCCGTCTGAGTTCGTACCCACGACCTACAACTCGTAAATCGGGACCGTTACTACTGGACCACCACTGCTCCACCGTTGAGTCCTGTAATTGCCTCTTCACACACAGAGAAGGAACCGTGCAAACATGAACAATTTCACACTGTGTTTACGATTCATATACATATCTTTATTTGCATTCTATAATGTTTAAGTGTTACGTCTACTATATTCCTCAAAATCACTGTCTGATACCGTACGATTATACACAGAACATTGAAAAATTAAACAATCAAGAAGAGCAATTTGGGATAATTTCGCATGGTTACTACTAATCTAATTCGTTGTTCATTCAGTATGGAATCAACAACTTTCTGTTATTTTTATGATGACCACTTCAGATAAATGATAAATGATTTATTTTCTGTAAGTAGGTTTGTACAAACACTTTTACACGTCAATCAATGTCTCATTAATTAGGTTCCTATTGATCGAATCGAAGTTCAACATCATTAGTATTGTGGCGGCAACTACATCGCCTTATGCGAACTATGCACCACACTGTCGTCACGCAAAATCCTGCATGGCGCAAACAGAGTTTACCGCGCGACTAGCATATGTACATTATTTGTTGAGGAGTAGCCCACCAACACACACAGCATCCCTCTGGTCGGAGGATCCTCCCTTTTGGACATGCCACAATTGCGGCGATAAGTCCCCTCTTTGAGGAGTGGCTGGAGAGGCGCCACGGCGTCCTCACCTTCCGCCTAACGCAGGTCCTCACCGGATATGGCTGCTTCGGGAGGTTCCTGTTCCGGATAAGGCGGGAGGAAACGCCCTGGTGTCACCATTGTGTAGATCGCCCCGAGGACACGGTGGAGCATACGGTGGAAGTCTGCCCAGCTTGGGCAGAGCACCGCCGCGTCCTCACGGTCGCGATCGGCGGCGGAGATCTCTCGTGTCCGGCCTTGGTCCAGGCCATGGTACGGAGCGAGAGTGCATGGGAAGCCCTTGCCTCCTTCTGCGAAGCAGTAATGCTTTCGAAGGAGGAGGCGAAGCGCGTGAGGGAGAAGCAATCTTTGCGCCCTCGCGCCCCTAGTCGCCGTAGGAGACGCTCTAGGCGTCGGGAATCGATAGCCGATTCCCGGCCAAAGTAGGCGCGGGCTTGCGGACGGCGAGCAATGGGCAGCTCGCCATCCGGTAAGGACCAGGTCCGGATCGACGGCACGTTGTGTTCCACGCGCACCTCAAAGAGATGTCAGCACTAACTGACGAGGTCCGCTAGGGCCGATGCCTGCCGGGGTTGCGGGTTGTTCGAAAGTGATACCGTGGCCACTGGCACAAGCAACTGAAGGAACACGGGTGGGTTTTAATCAGTAAAAGTTTGACATGCCCTCTCGCTCCGCCCAGAGCAGGAGGAGTTATTTGAACATTTCCCACCCAAAAACAAAGAAGGATGCTCCCTTGCCTATGGAGGAGGAGAGAATTTTTCA
This sequence comes from Amphipoea lucens, assembly GCA_947508005.1. NCBI lineage: Eukaryota > Metazoa > Arthropoda > Insecta > Lepidoptera > Noctuidae > Amphipoea > Amphipoea lucens. The sequence continues at coordinate 4,971,452 of OX382373.1, read as the reverse complement.
CCCTGTCCCTTACACCTCTATACTGGTGGCCTCGAACATAGACATTAGTGCAGCCTCATCATCACTTTCTCAAGTTTTCGAGCGCGGAGTCAGGCAGCCAGGCAGGGGCAGGGAGGGCAGGGGTTCAGAATCATGTACTGAATCAGTGGTAACAGGTTGTGCGTCGATGTTCCTAGCACTCTGTATAGAATAGGAGTTCGCGCGCCAGAGAAAGTGACAGTTCCGCAAGTTGAGATATTGAACTGCAAGAGGTTATCCTTGCTCCAGGTCGCCACTCTGTCTATGACTTTTCGAAGTCTGTCACAGTCTTCCAATTTAGAAGTCAATAGTCTGTTTCAATAGGTACCTATTGATCGAATCGAAGTTGGACATTAATAGGATAAATAGGTGTGCTGCCAATTACATAGAAGACTTAGGTTCTGGAAGGATATTTTTTATTTGTATCCACTCAATAGTAATATTACATAAAATCAGTGCAATTTAAGATTATATTGAAAAAATAATTAATTTCACAGGAAAGCAAACTGCAACAGTACAAAAATGTAATTAGTTAAGAGTCCAATCAGAGGTATCGGTAGAGTGGCGTCTACAGTAAACATGCCACACGCTGTCATCTTACTGAAGGTCCGGTTAATTTGTAGCACGCGCTTGCACAGATGTCTGATACTTCCTGTAAGAAAATTAACGAAACATTAGTTCGATAAAATACGCGTACAATAAAAATGAATATTTCAATTTCCCAGATTTTAACATATATTCTGGAATGTAAAATAATTTAGATATTGCAGTCGATATTGTTGTTGTTCTTACTTGGACAGTTTGTATCCATCACACGCTTTATGCATGCGGACTCGGCTTCTTCCACACAAATATAAAACTTCTCACATTGCCAACAAGTGATAATTATAAGTGACAATCTTTTTACAATCCATATGATTAAAATGATGGTCGGAGGTGGAGGCCACTGAAAGCAGCAAGTAGCAAAATATTAAGAGCTAGCTGTGCTCGGAGATGGTACAATAACTTCACTTTATTCATTCAATAAAATATAGTTAACATTGAGTAATGGAATCAGGAACCAAAAATTGAGTAGCACAATCTACATAGTACCTAAATGAAAGTAAACGATGATAGAAGAAGAGAAGCTCCTCAAAAAATAAAGTAAACGAGAGATTTAGTGTGAGATACGGAGTGAGGTAATTCTTTCTTCTCTCTCATGTATCGAAATGTGCCTAAACGTGTCACGTGCTAGAAGTTTCACTCTCAATACTCATCCAATAATTATCGAATCACCGATATATTATAATGTAATTAATGAAGGATATTAAGGCTGAGGCAGTAGAAATGGAGCATTTAGTCCTAAAACTGATATATCATTCAATATAGAAGCAAAACATAATGAGATCTTGCTAAAAAAGTCCACGAATAAAAAAAAATAAAAATGACAAAAGAAAAGATTTTTGATGTGTTTCAAAAATAAATCAGAGTAATAAAATGAAAATTGATAATTCATACTCCAGATTTTTAATAACATGATGGATGTTGAATCAGGTTAAAAACTATCCAAGAAAAGTAAGCAAAATTCCTGGGCATTACCTGTCACCAAATGAAAACTTATGATACATTATGCATATACTCACTTTGGGCGACGGCGCTTGCAAATGCATTAAGTGTATCTGCACAGAACATAGAACACGAATAAACGAGCTGTATGTTTGGTATAATATCTAAAAAAAAAGAATATTTTATTGCATGAGTCAGTGGAAAGTGAAACATATGTAACAATGTAAGCAAACACCAACTTACTAATACTTGGAAACATTTTTTATATAGTTTGTATGCTTCTAAAATATTTTGATACGTCTTAAAAAACTTGTCACAGTATTCATCATTCTGTTCTTCATTATTTATTGTTAGTATGTCCTTAATCCATTCTTTCAGATACGTTGTCAACAATGTTATAAGGCGGATACCATAAATTACATTTAGATCATATTGTGTAACTATTACATCGCCGGCAGCTTCAAAAAATTTAACTGACCCCTTTGCGACATATAAACCAATTGTCGGTAAATTAAAAATTCCGACTACAGTTATAATTGAGATCCAGTTCCAAACAATATAACTGCGGACACTTTTGCGAATGTCAATGCTCCTATAAATGTCTTGGAGCTTCAATATAAGGGAAACGTTGCTATGGCTATGAAGAATGTTGCAAATGATGAGCAAAATATAGCCAGCGAAAAACAAAGTGTTAGTACACCAAAAAATTGCAGACGCTTTCCCCCATTCCGAAAAAATACTATGCTTGTCGTAGAAGAGGTGACATATACAAAAAACATTGATAAATGAAATAGTAAAGAACAGCAATATGTGATACTTCTTCTCACACGGAGTGATAAAACTATTTCTTATTTTGTATTTTGAAGTGAAGAATACAGAGAGCATAATGTTGAAAGGTTGAACTATTCTTCGGACGTCTTTGTCCAGTCTATTATTATTTAGTAATAATTTAACTGGATGAGAGCTATTGTTCCACATGATTACTACGCACCACTGGTCGATGTTATATGCACAATAAATTAGTCATTTTTCTAAGGGCCAGACCAGAACTTTTTTCATTAGTAGGTCCTGATTGAATCTAAGTTGAAAATAATTGATCGTGCTTGCTGTCAAATTAGGTAAAAGGGTTAGGGAATGACTAATTCATCAAACAACACAAACAGTAGAATAAAAAATTAATTACTCAATTATCAACTTAGATACCAAAAATGTGTTAAAATCAGGTAGCTATTTGTAAATTTTGGTGCATTGTAACACGACAATTCGGATCCATCTCGCGCTGTATACACCCAGCATCCTGCACAGATATAGAACTTCTCACATTGCCAACAAGTTATCGTTATATTAGTGACACAAACGTTACAATTCGATGCTCATAATAGGATACTCATGCTGCATGAAAGATGTAGGAAATAACTAACAGAAAAATTAAATATGCTACGTAAATAATATCTAAAGCGCGACGAAAAAAAAAATTAAAACGGAAGAGTAGCATATTATGCTACTCTTCCGTTCTGTGTCTTCGTCTCGGTGTACACAGAATATTGAAGAACTAAATATGGCATTTGTTTCTTTTGACACGAAGTGATACATATATATCTTATTTTATATTTTGAGGAGAAAACTGCAGTTAACATTACATTGAAAGGTTTCTTCGAACTCCAGTCTGTTCTGTCCAGTCTGTTATTGAGTCACAATTCAACGGGAAGATTTGGGTTATTTTGCATTATTACTAGGCTACTTGGTTGTTTAGTGTCGAATAAACTATTTTCTGTTATTTTTATGATGACCAAATCAGAAATGTCTGTTTAATTAGGTTCCTATTGATCGAATCGAAGTTGGACATAATTATAAGTATTGTGGCGGCATCTACATCGCCTTATGCGAACTATGCACCACACTGACGTCACGACTAGCATATGTACAACGTCCCGACATTATTCGTTGGGGAGTAGCAACCAACCCACACAACATCCCTCTGGTCGGAGGATTCTCCCTTTCCTATGGAGGAAGAGAGAACTTTTCACCCTGTTCCTTACACCTCTATACTGATGGCCCCAAAAATAGATATTAGCGCAGCCTCATCATCACTTTCTCAAGTTTTCGAGCGGGGAGTCACGCAGCCAGGCAGGGGTAGGGGGGGCAGGGGTGGCAGGGGTTCAGAACCATGTACTGAATCCATGGTAACAGGTTGTGCGTCGATGTTCCAAGCACTCTGTATAGAATAGGAGTTCGCGCGCCAGACAGAGTGACTGTTACGCATGTTGAGATATTGAACTGCAAGAGTTTATCCTTGCTCCAGGTCACCACTCTGTCTATGTCTTTTCGAAGTCTGTCACAGTCTTCCAATTTAGAAATGAATAGTCTGTTTCATTAGGTACCTATTGATCGAATCGAAGTTGGACATTAATCTTTCAAGCTCCGCTAATAAGACACAATTGATTTTCTATTGTTTCGTCGCCGATCGGCAAACCGCGCCGCTTGACCGGTTAATAGGATAAATAAGTGTGCTGCCAATTACATAGAAGACTTAGGTTCTGGAAGGATATTTTTTATTTGTATCCACACAACAGTAATATTACATAAAATCATTGCAATTAAATATTATATTGAAAAAATAATTAATTTCACAGGAAAGCAAACTGCAACAGTACAATAATGTAATTAGTTAAGAGTCCCATCAGAGGTAACGGAAGAGTGGCGTCTACAGGAAACAGTCCACAAGCTGTCATCTTACTGAAGATCCGGTTAAGTTGTAGCACGCGCTTGCACAGATGTTTGATACTTCCTGTATGACAATTAAATGAAACATTAGTTTGATAAAATACGATAAAAATAATTATTTAAATTTTCCGGATTTTAACATCTAGATTTTGTAATGTTAGTAAAAATAATTTAGATATTGCAGTCGATATTGTTGTTGTTCTTACTTGGACAGTTTGTATCCATTACACGCTTTATGCACGCGGACTCGGCTTCCTCCACACAAATATACAACTTCTCACATTGCCAACAAGTGATTGTTATAAGTAACAATTTTTTTACAATCCATATGATTATAATGATGATCGGAGGTGGATGCCACTGAAATCAGCAAGTAGCATAATATTAAGCTAGCTGTGCTCTGAAATGGAACAGTATCTTCATCGTTGAAACTTATTCTCATTCAATAAAATTAAGGTAACATTGAGTAACTGAGTCAGATACCAAAAATTGAGTAGCACAATCTACATTGAAGTGAAAATAGAATTGCGCGTGCGGCGCCGTACATGATGATAGAACCAGAGAAGCTTCTTAAAAAAAAACATACAAACAGCCGAACATAGTACCTCCTCCTTTTTGTGAAGTCGGTAAAAAAATGAAGTAAACGAGAGATTTAGAGTGAGAGACAGATAGAGTTATATCCTTTCTTCTCTCTCATAACCTAAATGTGCCTAAACATGACACGTGCTTGAAAGAACAATGTCAGATGTCCATAGTAACTTTGGCTCAATATTAATTTGTCATGAACAGTGAAAATTCTTACGTTTTTTTATGTAGTTTAATGTCAAAAGCTTTTCTGTGATTTCCACTTTTACACTGAACTTCTAAAAAAAAAGTTATTCAGACATTTTAAATTGGAGGTCACTGTTGCTCTATCACGCGTCTGATAGCATCTTCTCTTTCTGAACTGTTATTTAAGGCGTGAGACTTTACACGATGCAATGAATGACCGCAACAAATACAAAGATTTATATGCACAATTGATTCAGTTGGCGCATTGCTACTTGTTGGATTACTTGTTTGTTTCATTAATAACCAACCAACAGTAATGACAAACAACACTGTCGTTTGGAATCTAAAACAAACAATATACGGTTGTGTTGCAAATTAACATTTAGCTTAGTTAAAACAGTTGACATTCTATTAATAAGAATCGTACTTTACCTCAGAAAGTGAAGTTTGCCGTAACAATGAACGGACATCGTCAGATTCAACTAAATGCCGTTCCATCCGGAACACATTTTTACCACAATTAATACAACGTAGTTGATGGTACATTGTCACAAAATGTGTGGTATGGATATAACACAATAAGTCTATAACGCAAACGCAGATGAATCCGAGAAGGAAACAAACGTACACTTAGAAAAAAACACCGACAACAACAACAAGATGTTTGGACTGGCGCGCGCGATTTTGACAGAACTGCAAAAGTTTTTTTTTTAATTATTTTAATGGCGAACTGCAGAAGATGTAACCTAACAGGATTGCCATTACAAGGCGATTAAGTTATCGAATACAGATCAGGAAAATCGATTTCTCGAATTTCGTTTTTATATTCTTTAAAAAATATTAAATGTATTTATAATAAACATGACGAACGTATTATTTAGATAAAAATAATAATAATAAAAGACGATTGTGAGGTGGTAAATAAAAACTAAAGAGTAAATCGCTTTAATTATTTAGAATAATCGATTACAGTGGCAGAACAGGTACCTACCTGACACTTTTTAATTTAAAAAAAGAAAAACCTGGAATTCAAGAACATGATTAGTAAAATGATTACTTATTAAAATTATTTTCTTTTCGAACAGTTCTCGAAAAGAAATAAATATTTTTTTAGAAGTTGGATTTTTATATTTAAATTGTTGTAGGTAAAAACTTCGTGTCCGTGTGAATTTAGTTTTAAAAGTTGTGTAAGCCGAAACCTGACATTGTTCTTTCACACTCAATATTCGTCCAATAATTATCGAATCGCTGCAGATGTTTCACTTTACAAAAAAAAATATAATGAAAGAAAATAAGGCTGAGGCAGCTGTACAGATGCAGCATTTAATCCTATTAGTGATATATCATCACATCACACTATCACACTAATATTATAAAGGCGCAAGTTTGTGAGTGTGTGTGTGTTTATATATGTTTGTTACTTTTTCACGCTCAAACGGTTGGACCAATTTTGATAAAATTTTGTAGGGAGGTAGCTGACACCCGAGATTAACATAGGTATAGGATACTTTTATTCCGATATTCCCACGGGATCGAAACTTATGCAGGTGAAACCGCGGGGCACAGCTAGTTCAATATAAAAGTAAAACATAATGAGATTTTGCTAGAGAAGTCGCAGAATAAAAAAAGAAAATGACAAAGAAAACATTTTCAAAGCATTTAAAAAACCACTCAAAGTAATAAAAAGAACTTAGATTATTTCATACTACAGATTTTTAATATGGTTAGACGTGGAAACTGGTAAAAAAATATCCAAGAAAAGTTAACAAAACCCCTGGGCATTACCTGTTACCAAATGAAAACTTAAGATACATTATGCATATACTCACTTTTTCCGACGGCGCTCGCAAATGCATTAAACGTGCCTGTACAGTACATAGAGTAGAAATAAACGAGCCGTATGTTCGGTATAATACCTAAAAACAAGAGAATGTCGTTGTATGAGTCAGTGGGAAGTGAAATATATGCAACAATTGTAATATAAGCAAGTACCGACTTACTAATACTCGGAAACATTTTGTATACAGTTTGTATGCTTCTAAAATATTTTGATACGTCTTAAAAAACTTGTTACAGTATTCATCATTCTGTTCTTCATTATTTACTGTTAGTATGTCCTTAATCCATACTTTTAGATACGTTCTCAACAATATTGTGATGCAGATACCATAAATTAAATTAAGATCATATTGTGTATTTAGTAAATCGCGGAGAGCTTCAAAAAAACTAACTGACTCCTTTGAGACATAAAAAAAAATACACGGTAAATTATAAATTCCGGCTACAGTAATAACTAATAAGTGAGATCCAGATCCAAACAATATATCTGCGGATACTTTTGCTTATGTCAATGCTCCTATAAATGTCTTGGAGCTTCAATATAAGGGAAACGTTGCTACGGCTATGAACAATATTGCAAATGATGAGCGAAATGTAGTCGACGAAAGACAAAGTGTAAAAAAAACAATTAATTATCGTTATCGGCTTATCGTTGGACTGGCGACACATATAAAAAACACTGATAACTGAAAAAGTAAAGAACAGTAATATGTGATATTTCTTCTCACACGGAGTGATATAACTATTTCTAATTTTGTATTTTGAAGTGAAGAATACGGAGAGCATAATGTTGAAAGGTTGAACTATTCTTCGGACGTCTTTGTCCAGTCTATTATTATTTAGTAATAATTTAACTGGACGATTAGAGCCATTGTTCCACATGATTACTACGCAACTGCTAGATGTTATATGAAAATAATTCGTCATTTTCATAAGGGCCAGACCGGAAGTTTTTTTATTAGTACGTGTTGATCGTATCTAAGTAGGAAAAAATTAATTGTACTTGCTGTCAAATTAGATAAATGGGTTAAGGAATGACTGATTCATAAAACAACACAAACATTCAAATAAAAAAGGAATTACTCAAATATCAATTTAGGTACCAATAAAAATATATGTTGAAACTAAGTACCTAGCTATTTGTAACATTTGGTGCATTCTTCTAAATTACAGTATCGGGACAACCTTCTGGAATCTGCTTTTGGCTATCAATAAGGTGACCCCCTCGGGCCAGTGATGTTTAGTTTAGCCATTCATCCAATTACTTATCAGCTAAATTCCTAATTTAACGTTTGGCACGAACGTTGGTGATGGAACATTGGGAGGCGATGTAGAACCTGGTCTTAATGACCTACAATTCTTAAAAAATGAACTTCATTCCATTGGCCTTGATCTCAACCTTTCGAAACGTGAACAGTAGTACCCAGTAACTGGGTTGTGGAGGTCAGATCAGCAGTCGCTCTATGTAAAATACTGGTTTTCAGCTGCATCTTGTTAGACTAGAAGCCTTACCCAACATAGTTGGGAAAAGGCTAGGAGGCTGGTGACTTAGCGACCAGTACTGACAGACATCTAACAAACCGCAATAGCTTCAGAAATAAAAATTATTGAAAAACGCTCTCTTAGTCTCCAACATTTGAGAATTCCTTTCACGGTTTTATTGAGAAAAAAAAAACATTGATATTTTCGAAAGATTGTTCTAAATTAACATGCATTCAGCCATACCTAACGTCTGTCCTTCCGTCACAGTATTGTAAGCATACCAGTTTTATGCAATTTGCAAAATTATAGGGCTCATCGTTGGACTGGCGACATATACAAAACACATTGAAAAATGAAATAGTAAAGAACAGTAACATGTGATACTTCTTCTCACACGGAGTGATATAACTATTTCTAATTTTGTGTTTGGAAGTGAAGAATAAAGAGAGCATAGTGTTGAAAGGTTGAACTATTCTTCGGACGTCTTTGTCCAGTCTATTATTATTTAGTAATAACTAGCTGCGCCCCGCGGTTTCACCCGCATAAGTGTCGATCCCGTGGGAATATCGGGATAAAAACTATCCTATGTCCTTTCTCAAGTTCCAAACTATGTCTGTACCAAATTTCACACAAATCGGTTCAGTAGTTTAGTCGTGAAGAAAAGACAGACAGACAGAGTTACTTTCGCATTTATAATATTAGTTTGGATTTAACTGGACGATTAGAGCCATTGTTCCACATGATTACTACGCAACTGGTCGATGTCATATGAAAAATAATCTGTCATTTATATAAGGTGCAGTCTGGAAGTTTTTCTATTAGTGTCGCTTGATCGTATCTAAGTTGAAGATTAATCGTGCTTGCTGTCAAATTACATTAAATATGCCTTTTTGTGTATTTGAAAACCAACGTCTTTTATTTAATTCAAAATTCATTTACTAGAAACTTTAGGTCACCTCATTTATTTTTCACTTTCAACGGAAAGAAAATTAAGAGAGTTACCAAGTTCTTGTTTTTTTCCCGTTTTTAATTGTTTTGGAACACCTTCCGTTTGTAACAAGGGTTTGAACTGTCAACTGTCAATTGATCTAGTAAAGTACCGCCGAGTGCTTTCGGGAAGCATCGGTTGACGAGGGCTAGGGACGAACGTGCCCGAACGTGATTTGAATTTTGAATTTACTTGAAGACTGATTTCATTCGGTCACATATCCAATTTGTGATGCACTTACCTTCCTATTTTGGGTAGGTACGTCTGTGTGAGTTAATGTAAATATGTTTCACGTACGTGTGTATTCGCCACCTTGCCGAATTTTCATCTCTATTTTGTTATGATGTTTGACAATTATTTACTTACTGCCATCGCCACGCTAAGATATAATACCAAAAAAACTATTTCCCAAAAACTAAAAACAAATGACTTCAAAAAAAAAAAATAACACTACAAAGTGACAAATAACTTTAACTTAATTTTCTGAAGTCGGTGTCGTTGGTTCCGCATTTTCGTTTTTTGACTTCGTAGTGTTTTTTTTGGAACAACGTATTATTTTTCACTTTGTAGTTGTACCTACCGTACACAAATTCATAACACTACTTGCTATGTAAAGATTAAGACAGGAAGTTATTAAAACATCATCAATATAAATTAAGTGGAAAAAAATCGTATTATTGAAGCTAACTCAAAAACTAGCCAAGCAAAGCTAATAAAATTTATATGGGACCACTCCTGAGGCATACCTTACCTATTAAGAATTTGCAAATCCGTTTGTATATGGAGTTATGTTCGAACATACGTAAACAAAAAAAAACATACAAATTGAGAACTTCCTCCTTTTCTAGGAAGTCGGTAAAAAAAAAAAACAAAAAACTAAACCTAACAAATGAAGTTAATTAAATAATATTGAATACATTACAGAGACCACTCATGAAACAATATATAATTGTAACAAAATGTAAAAGCCATTATTCATCTATAACAATTTGTGTTATCCATTAGAAATTTAGAACACCTGTGTTAATGAACAATCTAGACTTGATTAGGCAAGTTTGTTGTAAGTATCTATCTAGTTATACAATGTGTCCGGTCAAGGACTAGCGATTTTCTAGGTACTTATGTAGCAACTATTCTAGTACACAAATTCACTATACACTAGGGTCCAATCCACTTCCCCGCTATTTGGCAGCCATTTTCCTTTTATTGTTAAGATATTCTCTACGTTTGTACAAAAACGTAATATCTCTCAAAATTTTGGTCCTACTGAGATAAAAGTATGCTTATTCGGAGGGCAACAATATTGTCTATCGTTTACATTGCGGTCCAATGGGTCAAAATTAAAGTCACTTAAAAAAAAAAAATAAAAAAAAACAAAAAAAAAAAAAAAACTCAAAATTATGCCAATGAACAAATTATTGTAAATTATTGCAAAAACAACCCTTATGACCTTTTTATATTTTTCCTAGATCGACAGATTTTGAGCTAAGCTACAATACAACATTAAATTAACATTAATATTTTAGTGGATTGGACCCTAATGTATAGTGTATTTGTGTACAAAAATAGTTGTTATACAAGTACCTCTAATAACGCTAGTCCATGACCGGACACATTGTATATTATGCTATATCTATATATATAAAAGGAGAAACTGACTGACTGACATATCAACGCACAGCCGAAACTACTGGGACTAGGAATGTGAAATTTTACGCACGGTTTCCTTTTACAATGCAGGGCAGCACTAAGAAGGGGTGTTTGGAAATTCAACCTTTAAGGGGGTGAAAAGGGGGATTTCGTTTGTATGTAAAAATCTTATTCCTTGAGTTAATAAACTTGAAACTTTCCACGAATACTTATTTCTCTAAATAAATTATAAAGATCGTAAACATAAATTTTCCAAAACTATCTACCTTTCAAGGCGAAGTGGGGAGGGTGCTAATTGTTTTTGAGGAAAGTACGAAACCCACGCAGACGAAGTCGCGGGCACAGTGCTAGTTATACAATATGTAACATCGTTAACGCAAGACCTCCTACACCTCAAATTAGAGTGTCGAGTTAGAATCTTAATAAAATGATCAAAACTAATTTTTTAGAAAGCTAACTATTATTATTACGAAAATCGTGTTGCCACAAAGCATTACTATATGCATTTAAAATTGATTCTTATATCCTTTGAATAAGATTTAATTTTCTTTGGCTTTTTCGGCGGTCAGTATAGCAAAATACATAATAAAAGTTACTGAAATTGATTCACTAGTTAATTATGAACAAACTGCTTTCAGGACTTGCGTTTATTCTGTTACATCTTGTAAGTCTTACCATTTTAACAAAACATCACTAGATAATGATTTAAACCATCGATCACATTTATTTGGCTTTCGGATCTAGACCCCAGACCCCACATCACCCTCCATGAAGCGCCAGCTATGAGTGTGAGGAGAAAAGACCGTTACATAATCAGGCTATAATGTTCCCACTGCTGGGACACAGGCCTCCTCTGCTCGAGAAGGAGTGGGGTTCAATCCACCACGCGGGCCCAGTGCGGGTTGGTAGATGTCACATGTCTTCAAATTTTTGTTTCTAGAACATGCCGGTTTCCTCACGATGTTTTCCTATACCGTTTTAAGAGCAGTGGTGATGAATTATTTTCACACAGTACAGCGCCTGTCTGGGTTCGAACCTATGACACCGCTGCGAAAAACCGTTATCGACGCAATTTTTTAAACACTTTAAAATATTCACATAGATTGAATGTCCCACAAACAGCACAGCTCATGAACAGCGGATATTTCTTCATTATCTCGCAACTCTATAATTGAAAATCACACAAGTAAATTGAAAACACTTCAAATTGCCAGTAGCCGCTGTCACCGCACGGTTGATCAGCGCGTAAAACACAAACGTGAACAATTAAGTTTAAAATCATCCTCATTAACATAATCAGATAATGCTCTGTTCTGCTATATGTATGTATATGATAAAACATCGATATCGGTGACATTATGTACAGGTGAATAGACAGAAGTTTTGATTTAAAAATAATTCGTAATAATATACATTGGAATCATGGCGAGATCCTTACGTTAATTTGTACAAAATAAAATTGTTCATTTAGAGGATTCAAAATATTTTCCAATGTTGAGAATACATTACCAGGAGTAGATTGATATACTTATCATATTTTTAAAACCTTACATAAATAAAATATTTCGAAATTAATATATCAGTTTTTCGTTTCATCTCGTTGCCCAATTGACAACATTTCAAACCTGACACGACCTTAAAACAAAAATACTATTTCTTTATTTTCGTATCCTGAGTTCAAATATATTTTTATTTTATTTTTTTATTTCTAAATTTCTGAGAAAAAAAATAAAAATCAAAAAACATGTGATGACGTCACGTAAACGGCGGAATGAGGTAGTTACCTTTGCGCATTCCAATGTCTTTCATTGAAAACATTACATCAAACAAGACATGTCAATGTCACCTAAGAAGTGTAACTAGAAAACAACTAAAAAACTGAATTGAATTCAACAATATTTTTTCCTATCAACTCGACACGCTGCTTACTGTTAATATTATCAATTTTTGATTGATATTTCGCCAATAAAATGGATCCCAATGAAAAATATACGCCAATGAAGGAACCAAAACAACGACTGAGACAAGTGACGTCTAACAGTTTTTTTGACGGGTCACAATAAAGCAAAGGTAATTTCGCCATTCTACCGTCATCTGGCACTTACGTCTTTTTAGAATACACCGAATTTCAAACTTAAAATTATGAATGAAAAGTACATAATTTCGAAAAACGAAAAAATATGGGTACCCTAGATTTGAATTTACTTTTATATACATGCAGGTTAAAAATATGAAATGTTGTTAATTACATTTATTAAAAAAAAAAAAGACGGGTTGCACTCCGGGAGTGCCGGCAGAAGTGAAAACTTGAATATTAACGTTGAAATAAATCAATTATTAATTTAATTAATATTACTAATTTTTTTTCAATATTTCTGCGTCACTTTTTTCATTAATAGATGCACTTTGTTCAATTTCCATATTTTAAACACTTTCGGTCTTATTCATAAAAAAGCCTATTAAAGGTTTAAACCATTCATTACTTAAAATGCTCAATAGGCCTTTAAAACATTCGATAAAATTTTGTATTCATAAACGCTTCATAAACGTTCTATAACTAGAATGTCCTACAACTTCTAAATGTTGCCATTATAATAAAGTCATCCAACAAATTGGCCAACACATTAAATCGGCATACGAGAATATCTGTCTACGAACCGAATATTTGTGTCCATAGACATTATTACGTATGAAAAACTAATTTATTGTCTACAGTTTCAACAGTTTTGACGCGACAACGTCATGGTCGTCATGGAAACAATATGAATATGTCAATGAATGAATTTGATATTGTATGTGTCAAACTAAAAAACTTTTGAATATTTTTTTTGTATTTAAAATAAATGAAATTAAGACCGGAGACTAGTTGCAATAAAGGGCAAAGAATTGAATATTGGTTGGAGGAGGATAAGGTGTGTACCTACTGTTACAGCTAAAATGTGTTCAAAGTAAGTTATGTTTTGTAAACATTCTCAATTTCTTATACTTATGCTTGCTTTTGCTTCTAATCCTTAGATTTTTTGGAAGAATTGGTCAGGGAGAGGTCTCCATAATAGAAAATAAAAACACTGACACAAGCACTAACGCTAAACAGGGGCAGCCTGGCATGAATTACGAATTAGGTGCCTATCCAATTTACAATTTTACGAAGAACTTCGTTTGCCTGTACAAAACTCATTGTAACAAAAAAAAAAACCCGCCATAAGAATAATAATGACTGTTATTTTGATGCCGCTACTGATTAATTAAATCAGTATAAATAAGATAATGAAGAGAAAGAATTTATAACATTAGTTTTGTATTTCAGGTCAATAGGACTAGTAAGGATGGTGCTTCACTACGAATAGCAGAAAATGAAACGGCCTACAGAAGAGATGGCACAGATGGCAAATGAAAAGCAAACATTTTAAAAATGTTGTTCTGCTTGCACAAGTTTTAGAAGCCAAATTAGAGTTTAGAGTATTGTTCAGCCGTGAACAGGCAAGAGTTACATACGCCAGCGTCAGCATCAAGAGCGACATACATTCGTTCCACATAAATTAGTAATTAGTAAATGAATAAATTAGTCATCAAGCTGGAGTAGAGTTTGATTCATCTTCCATAATTCCTCTCACTATGGCCAAGACACCTTTAGCCATCACCAGTTCTATGAGCCTGTGGGACCGGCAATGACAAAACTATTTCCTGTGTACACATTGCACGACGTACACAAACCCCTATTCCTACCCAAATTCTGTCTGTTCCCGTAGGTCTCCCGTAGGCTTGTATGATAGGTTAGGGTGTTAGGATAACTAGGGTGTTAAGGTGAATGGGTAGTTGTAGCCCGCGAAATTCAATTCTTCTTAAGTTTTTTTCAATTTGCAGATCAGTGTCAGTTTGTATCTTGATCCAAATATGATTCGCGGCTATAATAGACATGTATTTACAGAATCATAGTCATTAGAATCATTAATATATCTCTTTAAGTTAGATTTCTACCACAAACACTTTTCCATACGAGATTTGTTCTTAACGGTAGAAATCTAACTTAGAAAGATGTATTAATGATTCTAATTGTTATAATTCTGTAAATACATACCGGTTATAGTCGCGAATCATATTTTGATCAAGATACAACCTGACACTGACCTGAAAATTGCAAAAAACGTAAGAAAAATTGAATTTCGCGGGCTACAACTACCCATTCACCTTAAGTAGTTGCTGTAGGTTTATAATCAGTAGGGTGAGGTAACCATAGATACCAGGCTCAATTGTTACAAACTTAGCCACACTGTATGCATTTGGAATAACAGCCGTACTAAGCCGTAAGTCCCGGTGCGTACAAGTATTATAAAAATAAACTGATATTTGTATACAAGCTTTTTATTAATGAACTACTCCCTAAATTTCTTCTCTTTTACTTTAGATCTTGTTGGCTCAAAATATTGCCACTTCCACGTTGTCGTCGGTGGCAGCGCAGAGGTCACTTTGACTGCATGTTTTGGGTAGGACAAATAAGGCAGGATAGGAAGTGGAGCATGTTTTGCAACATAGCTTCACAGCCACACCCTACTGGAGCATCTCCCTGCAGGGCGTAAACTTCTGTGGTCGACACGGAAGCATTGTTTTCACACAAAAGCAGCAATGTCCCACAGTATTTCTTGTTGCTATAATGTGCTTCGTTATATTTTTCGTCGCTTCTATTTTGTATTGTAGGTAGGTATATAATAATAAACTAAATTGGTTAAACAGAAGTTCAAAATAAATTAAATACAACTGCGGCTCCTCGAAGTACTATTGTTTACGAAACTGACTTTTCAAACATTTGTACGTCAAATGTCATTTTCTTCGGCCATCTTTGTCGTGTCTCACTTGGTTCACTTCGGTTGGCGCCGCCGTAGAAAGAGATGGGGGGGGGAATCTCTCCTGACGGTCACGTGTCCTGACGCGATGCCCCTCAGAATAATAACTAACTATGCCCTGACGCGAGTTTAACATTTTTTACCCATTACAAAAAGTGTTCAACGCCGCTAAAGAAGTTTTCACTTCAAAAATTACAGTATTTGACATTAAGTCAAACCCCGCCCTCTAAAGATATAAATAGCTAGATTTGCCCTCACCGTACTTAGTCACAAGAAAACGTGACCATACTGAAAAGAGTGAGGTCACATATTATTAAATAGCGTTTCTATGACAATCGAGTGTAGTCACTACGTCATTATATATCAGAGGCGTCTAAACGGATCAGAAATACGACTATGTTTTGACACGATAGGGCGAATTTAAAGATTTAAATCTTTACCACTGCTGTTTACACTGACAGACGCCGTTTCGTTTTGAAATAGTGAGCTCCTCGTTAAAATATTTACTTTGAACATTATATTGTTATAGCGGGGTTATAAAAATATTGTAAAGGCTTGAAGATACTCTTTAGGCACCCCAGAGGTCTTCTACAGACTGTACTTTGGAGAGTGTGCGCAGGAGCTCCACGACCTGATCCCACCATCGCCCTTTTACCACCGGACAACCAGACGTACTGCAGCGTACCATCCACACTTGGTTGATATCCCGACGAATCGTACTCAGCGCTTCTCTTTCACTTTTATTATGCACATAGCCAACGTGTGGAATCTGTGTTCCCTCCCACATTTAACCCGTCTGCCTTCAAATCAAGAGTGAACAGGCATCTTCTGGGCACGCTCGTTCCATCATAGACCTCATCTATCGCTTTCCATCAGGCGTGATCGTGGTCAAGAGCGGGCCCATTTAGCAATTTAAAAAAAATGGTTTATCTTTGTTACCTGTTTTTTTTTATATATATAAATCATAATGCGGCATCACAGCGGTGGAAAAATGTCAACTAACTGTCACTGTAAATACACTTACGGAGCTAAAAAGGTGAATAACTTTCAAGTATAGACGCCAGCACATCAAGCTACCCGAAACTGTCAAATTTTCCCAATCAACTTTGAACCTTATACTTTAAAGTTAAAGTTGAAAATCTATTAACGAAATTTGACAGATTATAGTAGCTTGATGTGCTGGCGTCTGTAGACTTATTTTCCACCATAAATTTCTTGTAACTTTAATATTATAAAGAGAAAAGATTTTTTGCATGTTTGTTACGCTTTCATGCTAAAACAGCTGAACGGATTTGGTTGAAATTTGGCACATATACCTATAGACCATGATCTGGATTAGGTCCTAGGATAGTTTTTATCCCGATATTCGAGGATCGAGACTTATGCGGGTGAAACCGCGGGGCGGAGCTAGTCTAATGACTAAAGTTAGGATAAGAAGATATCTAATGATATCAAATATTAACACATAATCGGAATAATAACAAGGGTTTCTGCATGGTGTGAAACAAAATTAACCCAAAGGTGTAAGAACTTTTCTTTCAGTGACTCTATAGAACTTATGCATGAGGATTATGTAAGGGAGATCATACCACGTTACATAGCGATCTATAGGTAGTATTTCTCGAACCTTGAAGCATCGATCGGCATGAGCTCACTATAATATGATTATGAATGTACAGACGCCAGCACATCAAGCTAATACAACCTGTCAAATTTCTTTAATAGATTTTAACTTTATCGCTGAAGCATTAATATTTATTTATTTGGAAACACAACAGCTTATAATTAAATTACATAAGTTATGAATGTTCACCCCATTATCAATGAACCACTCAATGCAGTTGCATCAAAGTTACAGCATCTTATAGTCTGCAGACACGGCTCAGTGATAGCGAAATGATGACAATTATAATAATAATAAATAATAATAATTATTTATTTCGAGCAACAAGACTCATAGTGTTAGTAACAATATACTTATAAACTATGTTATTAATAATGCACTTACAAAGACAAAAACAAAACCAAAAAACAGAAAACAGATTACATCACTCCTGCAAGGTGACAGGCTCAGCCGAAACCTTGCATCAGTGGTTCAGTGGTTTGTTAGTATACACACGACTTACAAACTAGTGTTAATACTTACATCTACTAGAAAAATAAACTTAATTAATACGCCACAGTGGCATGTAGGCGCATCCAATGTCCCAGTATGGGGCTGTCCCACCTATCAGCTATAGTTTTCATTATGACTTAAGCCAATAACAGAGTTTCACGGCATTGAAAAAGATGGGTTAACTAGAAAGTAGCGAGAGAAAACAAAAGAAAAACTTAAACAAGTATTGCTATCATCTATACTTATAATAAATCTGTAGAGAGGTCAATTCTGTACATGAAATATATTTTCAAAATAACTATCAGGGGGTGATTAGTGATCGATACTGATGCCAAAAATGCAATCAGTAAAATTTTTGTCTGTCTGTCTGTCTGTCTGTCGGTCTGTATGTTCCTTATAGAAACAAAAACTACTCGACGGATTTTAACGAAACTTGGTACAATTATTCTTCATACTCCTGGGCAGGTTATAGTATACTTTTCATCACGCTACAATCAATAGGAGCAGAGTAGTGAAGGGAAATGTTGGGAAAACGGGAGAAGTTACTCCATTTTTTAAGCTTCCGTCGCGTGTGCAGCCTTAACGGTTAAAGTTACATAGAAATCATGTATGACGGAAATATTCTACATAAAATTTTCTAAAAAATATCCCGCAACAGCATATGTCTATCTTTTATGGTTGACTCACAATAACACGTGTAACTCCTGATAGCTTAGCAGTTCGGAGCATTCTGATTATATTTGTTTACTCTTACGTTTATAATACTCTCACTCATCCACAATTTAAAAAAGTTAACATTATTACCTATTCAATAAAAAAAGAATCATAGAAATCGGTATAGAAACACCAAACTTATACATGAAATAAGCCATCGCGCCGTCGCACGTGAATACTGAATCATTCTATAAGGATTATTTTTGTGTAACGGTTGCCGCGCTCGACACGGGTCGCGGCGGTGGCGGTAGGGTATAAAAAGGCGGGAGGTCCGAGAGCGAGCTGGAGCTTCATTCAATATTTGGCTGTTGATGCGTTCAGAGCGTTCGACCTTATTGACAGACAATAATTGATATTGAGAAACCGTGCTTATCAGCGCGACTTTTAGTCTTTAATAGTTTATTTGAATTTCTTTTGTTGTTATTTTGTAAAATAGGTATGAGTTGTTTTGGTAGTGTTTAAATATTCGTTCAAATTAAAAATTATTAAGCGTAGGTACTTTTATTAATTAAACCAGTTATAAGTATTTACTTTTAAGTGAAGTAGGTATAGGTAGATAGTATTGCACAGGCGTTTCAGCTTTATTTTCATTTCTTTTTTGTTGTGAGTTGTATATATTTCTGGGTATAATTCTATTACAATATTTTAGTGTAAATAGTCATTAAGATTTTAAGTGTAAGGTAGCTAAAGTTAGGACCTCTAACGTAGGTTATTTTGTTAGGTAACTGACAGCCTTTTCGTTACCGTAGATTATTACACAATGCCACCTAAAAAACCATTATCTTTATCTCGAACTTCGAGTAAAGCTAAGAGAATGAGAATTACGCGATCTCAAGAATCGGCAGAGGAAAGAGCAAATCGGTTAAACTCTATGAGAGTTAGAGCCTTAACTTCTCGAGCCAATGTCATAAACGATTTTTCAAAATTCCATCCCTGTGGGGGTGAAAAGCGGGGATACAGTTTATTTGAAAAATCTGATTCCTTTGTTCTATAAACTTAAAAATTGGCCCGAATACTTATTTATCTAAATTAATTATAAAGATCATACCAACATACATTTTCGAAACTTTTAGAGGAAAGTACGAATTTCGCGCGGACGAAGTCGCGGGCAGAAGCTAGTTAATAAGTAAAATGCGATTGTTGACACATTAATTAAAAGTAAGGACCTAAGTACTATGACTATAATAATTAACAAAAGAAAAAAGAAAAAACTAAATAATTTGCTTAAGAGCCTATACTACCTCAAATGGCTTAGCGTGATCCTCCGTTATGTCGAAAATCCTGCACCATTAATTTTGAAATAAACATATAGTAAAGTTGAGGATTAATGCAAAGTCTTATGTTAGACGAAAACACGATTCCATAAAATTTTCTTGATAGAAAAAAAATCCAAAGTTACCTCTAAACCGAACAATAAACCGCTGGCATTCAAAAAATACTTCAAATTAGATCATGAAACTTTGCATACTAACTGAACTTACTTTAAAGCAGGTCTTATGTTATTTACTTTTTTATAATTACCATTATTTTCACTGTAAAAAGCAAATACCTAAACTATTAGCGCTGCCTGCCGCCCAGCACCGCACTCTGTCTCGCTCTCACTCAGTCCGCGAGCAGTATCGTATGAGCGAGATAAAGAGCGAATTTTAGCTGAGGTAGTATAGGCTCTTAACATTGTTTGACATTGTGAATATATTTCCACTCAAAGTTCAAGGTTGATTGGGAAAATTTGATAATTTCGGGTAGTTTGGTGTGCTGGTGTCTGTACCTATGTATATATATTGCTCTCAATATATCGAAGTGAAACTTCTGCCAAAGCTTTCAATACCGGCCAGGTCCCGCATAATCAGATTACCAGCTCGCAGATGACGCCGAACGATTCCGATTTGCATGCGTAATGCAGCTAAGTGCACTTTCAGTCGCCGACATTTTGTACTCATTATCAGAAATTCGATTCCCCGTTAGGTGTGAATGGAGAATTTTATTTGCTTCTATGAATATTTTTAAGTGGAAAAGGGATTTTCGGATTATCGGAATGGTTCATTTGTTTTTTTTTTGATTATCACTCTCATGATCCTTCGTGTTTTTATTCCTTGTAATTAAGGGACATCTGTCTAATCATAAGAATTATACAGGATGATTTGTTTTACCGGTTCCAAATTTTTATAGGCTGTTCTACCTATGAATATGAACATACATTTTGGTCAAGTAGGTTTTGAACTTTTGTATTAAACAGCTGATTTTTATCCGATTTCGTCCGATTGTGAAAGTTGTTCATATTCATGGATAGAACACGCTATAAAAATTTGGAACCGGTAAAAAAATCATTCTGTATAAACCGATTTCATGTTTTATGAGATTTTTTCAAAGGTTGAGCAGTATAGTTTATGCTTTGTGTGCTATGTCGTGCACTGTATGATAGGTTAACTTTGGTGTCCAAGCTTACACGTCACCTCTTCACATTTTAGTCCTTACAATATTAATAAAGTAAGTCCACTCTCGACTTGTGGCTAAGTAATAACAGCCGCACGGGTCGATCGATCAGGTTAGGCTACGCTTGCCGCGGTTGGTCCGTGGATGTGTGACCATCTTTATATACCAAGACCCCTCCTTGCCTCGGAAAGTACCTATATTAAGCCGTTCGTCCCGGCTGTCATTCGTGGATCTTTGACCGTCGTTACGGGTCGTCAGAAGCCCGAAAGTCCGACAACCTGTCTTACCAAGGGGTTTCGTATTACCCAGTAACTGGGTTGTGGAGGTCAGATAGGCAGTTGCACCATGTAAAATACTGGTACTCAGCTGCATCCGGTTAGACTGGTAGCCAACCTCAACATACATAGTTGGGAAAAGGCTAGCCTTCTCCCAACTTTGTTGAGGTTGGGAGTGAATTAATTATCTACCTAGGCAGATAATATTAATCACTCCCGACTTTAATATGCCAACTAACAAATAAACTATTTATGATGTTAGTAAAATATAAATTACTATATTAACTTAGATAAACATTACACAATATGAAACCAAAACTCAAATGAAATTAATTAGTTAAATGGCGATTTAAATTATGATATTGAATGTTTTCGACTTATGAGTATTAAAATGATTAATGGCCGCATTCCATGTTTGAATATTTAAAATTAATTCACGCGCTGACACTGACATGTTCTGATTTGACATTTCGTGGTTAATGTTCGGAAACACGGTTGTTAAATTTAATTTATGTTTTTGAAATTGATTGCAATTAAAACACTTGTCAATGATTTATTGTTAATGCAGGAGTGGTTGTTTGTTGGTTCGCTTATTATAGTTAAATTATTTTGTAATCAATTAATTATAATAAATTGTCGATGAGAATGGTTTATTTCAGTAATAGTTGTTAAACGTTTTGTGATTGTAATTCGGTGCATTCGATATATCGCACCTTCGGTGCAACAAAGTCACAACAGCTCATTTTTTAATTTTACAGGAGAGGACTTTTAATTCTTTTTTCGCATTTATTTCCTGATTTTTTCACATTAATAACCAGAAAGGCACCTGCGCCATCTAGTAGAATTTTGAGATACTTTCGCGGATGTTTTTGTTGCCCCATAGGCATGGTTTAGAGACAATTTGGCATACTTACCTCAATTTTGCAGTTTTGGCTATTTGTGACTTTGTTGCGCCGAAGGTGCGACATTATAACTTGGCCAGCATTTTACTAAGATAGAAACCCAAAACGTTCGGAAACATTCACACACATACACCAAAGTTGCCAGCCCATAAAAAATACTCCAACAAAAGCGCGATTATAATAAAATCAGTGTAACAGACCGTTTAAAAAGATAATTTAAAAAAAGAATGCAATTCATTCCATCCCGAGTCTCATCCCCCATCCTTGAAGGGTCATTACGCCACGAACGTGTGGATAATGTCTTCCACAGTGCTTTGAGTGCTTTGGAACGGTCGTTCAACAAAACGGTAACAGCAGTTAAATTTCGTTCTAGTTTTTACTGCGGCATCTTAAGCGTGTGTCGGCTTAATGATCAGACTGTTTAGAGAGCGTGACTTTACATTAGCGTTGTATTATGTGGTTATAATACAGACGCCAGCACATCAAGCTACTACAATCTGTTAAATTTCTTTAATAGATTTTCAACTTTATCGCTACAGCATAAAGGAGTTGGTAAGTCGGTTCAAGTGGTCACTATTATCCGTTTTAGTGATTATAATAAAACTAAACAAAACGACCGTTTGTAATAATATTAACGTGTAATCTTGTGGAGCACAACTTTAAGTCATTCGTGGCACGAGTTCCAACCCAACATCTACAGACCTGCCTGAAAGAGGACTTTTGGCCGAAAGGTGTCGTATATCGACGTTTCCGAGGACGGTTACGCGACACCACGCAGCGAAACACGACGCCGACAACGTTACGTGTATAGTCATAGCTTTAAGGTTTTTAATATGTATTAGTTTATTATAGCATAAGATTATTTTGTGTATTTTATCTATGGGCCTCAGTTGCCTGATAATAAAATGATTATTATTCTTAACGTGCTTATTTTCTGCATTTTCATTCTAAAATAAAAGAAATAACCAAAAAAAACGATGAGGGCGCCACTGTGCGGTCGGCGCCGCCTTAATCGAAATAATGTGAAACACGCTTTGCAAAATCCCTTGTACAGAATAAACCTACAAAGAAGTCAGTCACACATAATATAGGTACGAGTATGTAGATACAAAGGAAAGCCGTAACTTTATTCTCCCATAAGGGGCCTTTACAATACCAACATACGATGTTCGTAAACTCTTAGCAGAAAGGGGGAACATCTAAAAACAGTAATAATTAACCGTCTCGAGCCACTTAATGACACAGCCAAGTACAAAACTTCACTTTCAGAACTTGTAGGCGTTAAAATAACACTCCACTTAATGGGGCTTTTTAGTAGGGCTGCCCGAAGTTAAAATAATAAAATATTGGAAAGCATAAACAATTAGAAAAACTTAGTTATTTATTTAAATTTTTATGTGAGACAAGCCATGCCCGAAAGAGGTTTCCTATCGGCAAAAATAACTTTCATAACTTATGTAACCTATTTAGAAGATGAATTGCAGTGCAAAATGTCATGCTTTTAGACAACAGTTTTTGATCCAGCGGTTGAGTCTGTGCGTTGTCGACAAATGAAAGAATTTAGGATATTATTTATTAATAGAATATAAAAGTCAATCACATGGCAAGGAAAAGAGATTGAAAGACAATACGACTAGAAAGATATAAAATAGAATGGTAAAAATCAAACTGTAATTAAAATAATCAAAATGCAAATTTAGAGACAGCGCCAAGCGGTTGGCCGACTCTTCACGTGACCAGAGGCCTGGCCATTTTTTTGGCCAAAGAATCAGCATTGCTATACAACGTGTCAATGCTGGCAGCTGTTTGGGCACTTTTCCTATTGACAGCGATGCGGACGAATTTTTTGATGCCCTTTGATTATTTCCCCTCCTTTTTATACACTTGTACATATTACTGTTATTATTTTAAGACAATTGTAAATACATAAACAAAAATATTACTTATAAAAGTAACTAGTTTTTCGCGAAACAATCAAGCGGTTGGTCTCAACTTAAATCTAATTTTAAATCAAGTTAGGATTGACTTAAAATTAGCGTCGCAATGGTCTCGAATCATCATCAACATCTTCTTAGCCGTTTCCCAACTATGTTACGGTCGGCTTCCAGTCTAACTGGATGCGGCTGAGTTCCAATATGTTACATGGAGCGACTGCCTATCTGATCTCCACAACCCAGATAAGTTAATTTTTATTTGTTCAAACTAGAGCAGGTATACACACGAAAAACCAGCAAGGTCGTCATGCTTGCATACAATAGCATACAAAAAAATTAAGTAGGTAAATATAAGTAAAATTTTTAAGGTATTCAAATTATACAAGTTAATAAAATTAGATTAGATTAATTAGAAATATATAACCACAACTCAACTATCCAGTTACTGGTTACTAGTCTGGTCTCGTAATAGTCTCGAACAAGGCCCTCAAATCATAAATACGTCTTCAGAAATACAAACCCAAAAGGCTACCGTACTTTTTTCTCCAATCTAACCATAAGTGGTCGATATAAAAATAAAATATTCAAACCCACGGTGCAGAGTGTGACAGCCCTGCCTTAGGGACGATTCTCGGAGGGGCGCAAACAAAATAACGTTAATGCATATTCAAATCTGTACTTGCCTTTTTATTAATCATACAGGGAAATGTTAAAGGTTACGGGGCTTTAGTTCGAGGGTCCCTTTAAACTGAGATTTTAGCTAGGGGGCGCTTTCACCCTCCATGTGTAATATTTTAGATGCTGAGATAAATTTTGACTGGTAAATTGAGTTTACTAGGGGATGTGGGTTAACGTCACCGTGATATGTGCCGCAGATACTGAAGTTTATGACGGCAGTCTGATTTTTGAAGAATGTGAAGTTTTCCAGTTACTAATATTGGTTCAAATAATATAGGTACCTACATCATTTCGATGGCAGTAAAGTAGAAACGGACATGTACAAAATCTCAATTTTATAGGATAGCAGATTTAGTAAAGATTAATTAAAATTTGTCCTTATTTACGTGGCAGATTTTCTTAATTATCATGAAATTTGAAATAATTTTAATACAGACTTGTAGATAGGGTTGAAATAAGCTCATTTTTGTAAAAAAAAGCATTTTCGCAAAAATGTAGATGTCCGCTGTTACTTTGCTGCCATCGATTTAGTATTTGGTTCTACACTTTGAGAAGAAGAAGAAGCAAGTAATAGGCAAGATTTCCTCTTCTTTAATTATATATAAGGTTACAAAAGTATAATAAGGTTTACAAGAAGAAAAATAAGTGGCAGAGTCCTCTAAAACTTATTGCAATAACTGAGGGCTTATTCACGTAATAAAACATGTTCCAAATCTAGACGCGATTTCATCTCAGCGACAAAAAATGTCAAAACCCCATACAAATTTTGACAGACTGAAATTAGAGTCAGGCATCTTCTGGGCACGCTCGTTCCATCATAGACCTCATCCATCGCTTTCCATCAGGCGTGATCGAGGTCAAAATCAGGCCCTACAAGCAATAAAAGAAAATGTGAACGTTTTTAAAAATACGGAAATTGCCCCTCTAATCTATTATGCAGCTTTGTGTGCGTTCCTGAAATTCATTTGTTTTGCTACGCTTTGTTAACGATTAAAACCAACAATGTGGTCAGGCTGACCACATTGTAGATTTGAAAAAAAAAAATCACTGTGAAAACGTACGTGAAGTGAGCTTGTCCACCCTGAGTTTAAAGTCTGATTTAGTCTCAATCTGTCAAAAATACCTCTAATTTCCCTACATTTTTAGGGTTCCGTACCTCAAAAGGAAAAAATGGAACCCTTATAGGATCACTTTGTTGTCCGTCCGTCCGTCTGTCTGTCAAGACCCCTCGGGAACGCGTGGAGGTATCGTGTTGAAATTAAAACCATATACTCAGGTCTGCGGTCCCATGAAGCTGTGAAAAAATCAAACTTCTAAGTTAACGTAGAAAACAGATTTCGACCCTCTCAAATCAAAATGTATAGGATAATTCCCGTTGACCTAGAATCATGAAGTTTGGGAAGAAGCAAGGTTTTTTCCTTTATCACAAACTAGCTGCGCCCCGCGGTTTCACCCGCATAAGTTTCAATCCCGTGGGAATATCGGGATAAAAACTATCCTATGTCCTTTTCCGGGACTCAAACTATCCCTATACCAAATTTCATCTAAATCGGTTCAGTGGCTTAGGCGTGAAGAAGTAACAAACATATAAACACACACACACACACACACACACTCACAAACTTTCGCCTTTATAATATTAGTGTGATGTGATAAAGGAAAAAATCCGAAAACCGTAAATTTGTAGTTACATTAAAAAAAACCGTGATAAACTATTTACATACCTACTTTGTACGGAATCCTCGATGCGCGAGTCAGACTCGCTCTTGACCGGTTTTTAACAAGTTTTTGACGTTGATTGTCACTGAGATGAGATTGCGACCATACTGCGACTAGATTTTGAACGTTTTTAATTAAAATAATAAATTGGCCTTTTATTGCTATGGATTGTCACTTGACAGTTCGTACTGTTACAGGCTTGCGTCCGCAACACGTCCGAGCGCGTATTTCAAGATTTACTTCGCCTAAATTTTCTTGGTGAGGTTTTTACAGAATAATAGTTTTTACAGCTGTTCTCAGCTGCCAACAAAATAGGAACCAAAACTAATAAATAAAGATATACACATTACCAATACCGCAAGTTTCCCCTAGGTATTGAACAAGTTGTAGCAATAGAAGACGAACAAGTTCCCATTGAAGTCACGTGCAGCCATATGTACGGACGTAAGTTATGATGGGAAGCTTTTCATTTATGAGTAGTATGCTCATTGCCCGGGAGACCGTTTAGCGCAAGATGTGGCGGTGAAGATCGACGAAGCTAGATGGAATTTGGAATAAAAGCAAAATAGAAATGGTTTAACCTTATTCATTTTAATTGTATTTTAATGGTGTTTGTAATTGTATTTTAAGTTGTATTCTTAATTGTATTTTAAATTGTAGTATTAATTTTATTTTAAACTAGCTGTGCCCGCGACTTCGATCGCGTGGATGTTGGAACTTAACAATATATTTTGTGTGCGTCGGTATCCTGCGAAGATACCGATTCAAATCTTTATTTTTTATTAATGCTAGTGCTTCTCTATAAACAACATTAGCTGTGGAACCATCTGGAGCGTACACAAAAAGGTTATTGGGGTTGTTTACGCGTGAAGAGACGTATAGTTGACCATGGGAAAAGCATCCAATACTTAGGTCCACCCCCGCAACTCACTTCATGTTCTTCTTCTGATTCCTGGGACCTACTTAATCTCGCCCTTTTCGCATCTCGGCTACGCTGCGAAAGGTTTGTTTTTTTTTTCTAGAAGGCATTTTCAGAAAAAGAACTAAACCAAACAAAATATTGAACAAAACACAAACTTTCAAAATGAGAATGAAGACAAATAAAATTTCAAACTACGAAGTAAATAAAACTACTTGACTCAAATTGCAAGTTATTATTTACTTCGGACTTTAAAATGTTGTCCAAAATTTACAGTTTTCTCTATCAATGTTACAGGCAACCCTCTAAATTACTTTATAAAGACCACCTTTTGAAATCAGCAGTTGGTTGTCAACAGGGTGACCCTCTTGGGCCAGTCATTTTTAGTTTGGCAACAAATCCAATTATTCGACAACTAAATTCTAAATTCAAGGTATGGTATTTGGATGACGGAACCCTAGGAGGTGATGTAGACACAGTCTTAAAAGATTTACAGTTTTTAAAAGAAAAATTCAGTTCCATTGGCCTAGACCTTAACCTTTCAAAATGCGAAATTTATCTTCCCCAAACGACTGACAGACAGACAACCATTGCAAAATTTAATACAATAGCTCCAAATATCAAAATTATGGAAAGAAACTCTCTCACCTTCTAGGGTCCCCAATTTTTGACGAATCCTTTCCAACGTTCATTGAGGAGAAGATACAAAATTTTAATGACGTCTTGGAAAGACTTTTCAAAATTAATATTCATTCAGCCTTCACACTCATTCGGTACTGTTGTTTTGGACCAAAATTTACTTATAGCCTTCGCTCCTCTCATCTATGGAAGCATCCACAACTTTTAGAAAAATTAAACCAAATTATTAGAAACACATTAACTTCCATCCTAAATGTGGCCCTGGACGACCGTGCGTGGCAGCAAGCCACACTACCCATTCGCTTGGGCGGTCTCGGCGTCCGCAAAATTTCAAGTATTAGTTTACCAGCTTTCCTCTCCTCGGTCCACAGTAACGATAAATTAACCAGGAACATTTTATCTTCCTCACTGGTCGATTTTGAAGTGCCGTTTTTGACCGATGCGTTGAACGCTTGGAAAATGGCTTGTCCCAATACGGTTTTGCCTGATAACCCGTCTTCCCAGAGACGGTGGGACGTGCCACTCTACAGTATTATACGGAATACCCTTGTAAACACGTCACGTAATACTGTTGAGCGTGCCCGTCTGCTGGCTGTGGGGGAATGGGAGTCAGGTTTGTGGCTTCAGGCGCTCCCGTGATCCACCATAGGCACAATGATGGATGACTCATCGTTTCGGCTCGCTACGTGTCTCCGCTTGGGCGCACCTTGTGTTGCTACGCATCGATGTCACTGCGGTGAAGCTGTCGACAGTCTCGGACACCATGGCCTGTCCTGCTGCAGGAGCGCAGGTCGCATAGCACGGCACGCCAGCATCAACGATATTATTCGTCGAGCTCTTGTCACCGCCGGCGTACCAGCGGTGTTAGAACCAAACGGCTTGGTACGTGATGATAGGAAGAGACCAGACGGCATGACGTTGTTGCCTTGGAAGGTGCAAATATATTTAAAAAAATATATGATATGTGACATATGTAGAATAGCCCAAATATATTTAAAAAAATATATGATATGTGACATATGTTTACAAATATAATTTAAGTTTGATTTTTTTAATATTACTGTTAGTTTTAACAACAAAAAATCATATCCATCCTCTTATTTTACGCAAGAATTTTCTTTCTACTTTCAAACGCCTGAAGCGATTTTGATGATTCTTTCACCAAATTATAGCAAATTTAATGGTTTATAAAAATTAAGTTTGTTTTTTTTAATAATTATTATTTAAGTGGGAAAAAATCAATAACACCATGGTTTTACCTATACGGGCGCGGGCAGCAGCCGCCCGGCCAGTCTCGCTGGATCGTTCGCACGGGGAGGTTGTGTCGCATGTCGGCTCGCTCCGATCTGCATTTTTGTGGCAAAGACTAAATAGCGCAGATAGTACACTCGGACTGTTCGTTTACGCTTGGACGTTGATAGTATTAGTAGTAGTGATAGTTTGTTTGCGAGTGGACGCTATATTATTGTCTATTGAATACTAATATAATAATATCAATAAAACACGTTTATTCAGTATACAGTTCGTTTATTCACGTATACAGTTTATAAAAAAATACAATTACAAAAAAAAAATTAAAACTAACTTATGACTAATACCGCTCTTAACAGTGGTAGTTTTTAGGGTTCCGTACCCAAAGGGTAAAAACGGGACCTTATTACTAAGACTCCTCTCTCCGTCTGTCTGTCTGTCACCAGGCTGTATCTCACGAACCGTGATAGCCAGAAGAAGGGTTATGTTTTTCGAGAGTATATAATATATACTCTCGAAAAACAATTATACTTACATAATAGTAGATTGTACAACTAAGGCATAAAAGAAGCTAGTTTACCCCGAGACGTTTATATCCACCCGAGCCGCAGGCGAGAGTGGATAGTTAAGTCGAGGGGTAAAATGGCTCGTTTACGCCTGAGTTATACACTCTGCTTTAGGTACACTTCGATTGCGAGAAAATGAAACAGACATAAAGTATACAGTACATAATTAATCAAAAATGTTGCATCCATAGCTAATTCCTGCCACCACAGATAATACCGCCAAGAAACTTTTTAAAAGTTTTTTTTTTTAATTTTCAACATTTGTCATTCGACTTGGGTACTTCATACTGCCAAAAAATGAAAACGTTTCTTTGCCTTTTTAAATAATAAATGAAAACTATTTCACCTGATTTTATTAAATTAACGATAGAAAACACGGAAGTAGTATAAATTAAAGAAAATGAAATAAATCACGACTTTAATCTGCGAAGTTCTATTGTGCGTGTGGCTGTTGGGCCTGATTACTTTAGTCTTAGAAAAAAAATTACTTTATGCACTAGAACATAAAAAGCGATTTTATGTCGCCTAAGCACATCATAAAGACGGACTTTTAGAGCATGAGAAGTGAAAACACATATTATTATGTATGTATGTATAATTGTTTGGCACGCTCTACGGCCTGAACAGCTCGATGGATTTTAGCTTGAGAGGTGTCGTTAGATTTGTATGTACTGTGAGAGTGACACTGGGTATATCAAAATAAAAAATGCAAAATGGCGGATTTTTGGCGCAATATTATTTCTTCAACAAAATTTTTTTTTCTCATAACCTATCGAGTGGGGTATCAAAATAAAAGGTTTTAAAATGTGATTACAAAAATATATACAACTTATAATATGGTAAAAACTAATTCAAAGTGACAAATCGTAAAAAACACCTACCAAGAACTAAATCGTCTGCGAAATCTTTCACATTTGTAAACTAAAAAGCAGTAAAATTTAAAAAACCCGACTGCAACCTTATGCTAAAACCAACTGAAAAGCTAAAAACAAGCCCATTTTAAATTAAATAAAAGTTGGAAGCAGGCGGGACCCATTTGAGTTTGAAACTATAATAATGGTATTCTTCTGGCAATCACGGTTCGTGAGATACAGCCCGGTGACAGACAGACAGACGGACAGAGGAGTCTTAGTAATAAGGTCCCGTTTTTACCCTTTGGGTACGGAACCCTAAAAACTACCACTGTTAAAAGCGGTATTAGTCATGTTTTTTTTTTGTAATTGTATTTTTTTATAATCTGTATACGTGAAAAAACGAATTGTATATTGAATGAACGTTTTTTATTGATATTATTATTATTTTTTATTTGTCTCTAAGAAAGCAGTATTTTTACTGTACAATAGCATTCATACTCACAACATAAATATTGTACGTATTCTCGATCCATCTACACTCAGTAGGTAGCGTCATAAAACTGCCTAAGACAAAATGCGTCCCACGCCGCCGCATCTGCATGCGCTACGTACGAGTACGACACTCTTTGACATTGGGGAGGTAAGCGGGCGCGCGGGGTGAGGCACTGAGTTCGCCTATGCTCCGCCCAAACGCTCAAGGACATTCGAGGCTATAATCGCCTTAGGGCATAAACTGCGTTAAGCGTGTGCACGCACGTGAGCACGTCGCGGGCCACGCTTCTGGTGCACGCACGTGAGCACGTTCGCGTGCTTATGCGCGGGCATCGGCGCGTGCATCCGCGTACGCAGTTTTCTCAGTACAATTTTGACGTTGGAGGTGTACAGTCGAATAAGTAATAATGGATAAATTAATGTTGTATTATTTATCAAGACGACGGCGACGTCCAACCGTCAACCCGTCCAACGTGATGCGTGATCACGTCGCGTGCATGCGTGCCCCATTGCACGGAAGTATCACGCGACGGGCTCACGAGCGTGTGCACGCGCATGGGCACGCGCGGGTCGTTTTTGTATGGACACGCGAGAGGCACGCTTAACGCAGTTTATGCCCGAAATTTCTCGCCGGCTGGTCGATACTTCACGTGACCAGAGGGCTGGGTCGTTCTTTGGCCAAAGAATTAGCATTGCCATTCAACGTGGCAATGCTGCCAGTCTTCTGGGCACGTTTCCGGATGACAGCGATGCGGATGAATACTTAGACGCCTAAGTGTCCTTTGTTTTTTATTTTTATATATTTGTATTGTAAGTTAGTTAGTCATTTTGTCCATAGATGGCGCTGTTTTATTATTTATTTCTGAAACACTTATAATTTTCTAATTTACATTTTTTAGGTGTGAACTGATTACGATGAAACAAAAAACTCAATGTTACTTCAATTTATATAATTATTAACGCAAATATATATAAACGTGAAGTTGTGAGACCAAGTGCACATTAACACACGTTAACTAATTTTTCTTCTGGAACACTTTAAACTCAAAAATCTTTTGATAGACTGAACCGATTGCAATGAAACAAAAACTAAATGTTACTTCAAGTTACGCTAAATCGTTGTGTATAAAAGTTATCTACATTGATTTCGTACATTTTACGTGATGCTCGGATAACTAAACATACAAACAGACAAACAGACAAAAATTCTAAAAATGCTGGAAATGGGTTCTATTGGTTGTCCTTTAACACCCTGGCTATATTTTTTTTTTTTTTTTTAATGTACAAAAACTTCTTTTCTACAGTTTTATTATATGTATAGATTGTACCTACTTCCTACTTAATGTAAGTTAGATCTATGTGTATCTTTGTAGTAGTAACATTGCATTGGCGTTATAGCTGTTAAGGTGTTATTTACGAAATTTTGTATAAATAAATAAATATATTTTTGTACACCTTCATTAAGCAAATAACACAAGAAGTTGGCAGATTCGTCTCAGAATTAAGTTGTTGTAGGGTTTCTTATTTGTGTCTCATAACTATTTATATATATATATTGTTGTACATATGTATGTATATATGTATTTATTATTATATCGTTTATTTATTTATGAACATATTAATTTACATTTTTAAATATTTCTTAAAATATAAAAAATATGTGTAAAAAACATTTAAAAATATAAAAAATAGTATTCCGCCGGTGTCGGGAGCAGGGTCCAAGCTACCGGTGGTTAGGGCTCCAGAGACAGGAATCTCCTCACAATACGAGCCGTATCAAGGAGTACTGCCTTCTGAATCAGGCCCTTGATCCAACCGCCTAACGAGAGTCTCGACAGAAGTT
Organism: Amphipoea lucens; assembly: GCA_947508005.1. Lineage (NCBI taxonomy): Eukaryota > Metazoa > Arthropoda > Insecta > Lepidoptera > Noctuidae > Amphipoea > Amphipoea lucens. The sequence goes on along the minus strand of OX382373.1, from coordinate 4,938,259 downwards.
GGTCGAGGCTTTGGGCCATAAGCCCATTGGCCGATACGACAATCGGCACAATGATAGCCGAGCTCACATTCCACATGTCAACAACCTCGTGTGCTAAGTCAAGATATTTAATTTGTTTCTCTTTCTCAGCTTTCACGAGGTTCCCGTCATGTGGAATGGTAACATCGATAATCATTGTGCGGCGCGCTAATCGATCTATCACCACTATATCAGGCTTATTGGCAACAATAGTCCTGTCAGTAATGATAGACCGATCCCAGTACAGCGTGGCATGGTCATTTTCAAGAACTGGGTCGGGCACATACTTGTAATACGGTACCTCAGAATCCACAAGTTTATATTTCAAAGCAAGTTGCTGGTGAATAATCCTGGCTACTTGGTTATGCCTGTGCAAGTACTCGCCGTTAGCCAGACGAGAACAACCAGAGATAATACGTCTGATAGACTCACCCGGACGGTGGCATGCCCGACACACGTCAACCGTCCCGTCCTTCATAATATGTCTGCGGTAGTTATTCGTCAAGATAACTTCGTCCATAATTGCACAGACGAAACCTTCGGTTTCTCCGAAAATATCACCAAAACGTAACCAGGATACGGACGCTAAGAAATCTACACCGGGCTTATGAAGAGCCCGATAGAAGCGCCCGTGAAGCTCCTTGTTTTGCCATACCTTCTTGCGGTCATCGGTAGTAAGTACTACAGGTTTGCGCCAGTTCTCTTTAGCCATGGACAGCGGGGTGAGCCCTTTGTCCACTGCGACCACATCACGGTGCATACCCACTTCAGCTTTTAAAAAATATTCCCTGAGACTGCACACCTCGCGGTTGTGGAGGGTCTTTGCATTTAAAAAGCCTCGACCCCCACACTTCCGCGGGATATACAGTCTCATCACCGATGATCGTGGGTGATGCATCCGATTTGCAGTCAGCAGTGAGCGGACCCTTCTATCCAGGGCGTCGAGTTCGGTTTGAGTCCATTTGAGAATGCCGAAAGAGTACATCAAAACCGGCATGACCCAACCGTTGAAGGCTCGCACCTTATTTCCGCCCGAAAGAAGACTAATTAATACCTTCCTCAGGCGACAAAAGAAGCGTTCCTTCAACGATTGCTTCATGTCAGCATCGTTGATGCCTAACGCTTCCGACATACCCAAATACTTATAGCTTTCAGATGAGGAGAGGGATCTAAGGTTTATGGAATCCGAGAGTTGAATTCCCTCAGAATCCATAATTTCCCCTCGCTTTACATGCATGACTGCACATTTGTCCACACCAAATTCCATCCTGATGGCGCTACTGAAAGTTTCAGTTACCTTCAGTAGCTCCATCAGACGCAATTTGTTGGGGGCAAAGAGTTTCAAATCGTCCATGTAGAGGAGGTGAGATATGACCTGACCACCTCTCCTCAACCGATAGCCTAGACCTGAATCCTCCAGTAGTGTACTTAGAGGATTCAGGGCTAAGCAGAACCAAAGTGGACTCAAACTGTCGCATGTCGCTGAAATATTCCCCGCTTAATCCATACAGGTTCATTATTCCCCTGGATCTGCCGACATCCTGGATAGCGAAGGACCGTCTTCCATTGCCCCATACACGACTCAAGGAAGGTGCGTAGAGTTGCATCTATCTTGTACAACTCCAGCACCCTCATGAGCCATGTATGTGGCACCGAGTCGTAGGCCTTCTTATAGTCTATCCAACATGTCGACATATCCTTGCGGGATCGACGAACCTGTTGGCTAATGGCCATGTCTATGAGGAGTAGCTCCTTAGTACCGCGGGACCCATTCCATATTATTATACCCATTATTATATCTATTCTTATAATTATCTTAGTTATAAATATTTTTTTATCTTTTCTTTCTGTTATTGCACCTACTGTGTATTGTCTCTGCATCACCCTAAGGTAGACTGGTAGAAAATGCCTAAGGCATTAAGTCCGCCTTTGTACAGTTTTTACTTGTGCATAAAGTTTTAATAAATAAATAACCTAATCTTGTCTTTACTGACGTGCAGTTAGGTAATACACGCTGTCTTATGTTTGCAAAATTTTATGGTACGGTCAGCGGTGTAAGTGGAACTCTTTTCTGATTAGCTTGGCTCAATTAGTAAGAATTAGTCTTCAAAAATAGTGATGCATACGCTGCTCCGCGTGATCGTATGCTGCACCGCTTGACGTCATCACGTCAACGCCGGCTTTCGCTGAAAACCAGCGCTGGGGCTTTGTCTCGAATAAGGTCTTAGCATTATGCTGAGCGATAGCCGTTTTGCGTGGATGTGGCACATATTTTCCTCAGCTTTTTATTTTTTTAATTTATGTTTGTGTTCTTTCTCTACGTCATGTTTACCGCAAATAAACGTATTTTCTTTCTTTCTTTCTTTTCTTTCATAACGTCTTTAATTGATGTACAGACGCCAGCACATCAAGCTACTACAATCTGTCAAATTTCTTTAATAGATTTTCAACTTTAACGCGCATAAGGTTCAAAGTTGATTGGGAAAATTGGACAGTTTCGGGTAGCTTGATGTGCTGGCGTCTGTACGTAGATTTTAAGCCTTCATGGAAAAACATTACTTAGAAGAAAACTTTACTGTTAAATGTAATTAATGATAAAATTGGGAATTGAAACTCGATTTTTACCTTTGTTGTTTTCTAGTTAAGTCTAAAAACTATGTAAATTCTAAATAGACCCAATAAAAATAAATATTCAACCCTACCTTTACCCGACGTAGAAATTTTAAGCAATGTTCACTTTTAACGATTTTAAAGTATTAAGCCGGCCAGGAGGGAAGGTATTAGCACATTTTATAAAGCGTTTTACCTCTAGTCTCATTTTCAATGCAAATCCATTGAGCTTTTGGCCAGTTTTTAGCGAGTTTCCACCCACGGACAATGTGATCAAAAAAAGTTTTGCAACGCTAATAAAATGATTTTTAATTTTTTTTTTCTGAAGTAGCCTTTTAGTCTCTTGTGAGATAAATACAGACCATCTTGGTATTATTCAAGAGAAACAAGTCTATTCTTGCATCATGTCTTTTAACTGCTTAGTTTATTGAGCGAATATTTTTTTATTTTTTTATTCGGCAGAAGTTGGCCGTAACATCCCAGCGCTGATTTGCTGGATTCGTTTTCTCCTCTACCGATCATTTTTCCCCTGAGAGTTCATTTGGTTTATATGATGTATGTATGTATATATCTATGTATATTCTTGTATTTTATAGTCATTTCCAAGCTAGTTATTCTGTATGTTGCACCTGCCATGTTTTGTCTCTGCATCACCCTAAGGTTGACTAGTAAAAAATGCCTCAGGCATTAAGTCCGCCTTTGTACAGTATTTTTTTTTTACTTGTGCATAAAGTTTTAATAACTTTTTTTTTTTTATCAATGACACAGTAAGGTTCAAGGTTGCCTGGAAGATATCGCAGAAAGTGATAAGGCCGCCCATTGTATATTTTGTAGTGTTTGATGTATTTTTTGGTGTGGAATAAATTATAAAATACAAACAGTGCAAAGACCGAAAAGCGACAAAAAAATCGTGAGTAAACCCGGAGTAGTTTGGGAGGTCATCACTGCTCGTTTCGGCTTTTGGGATGCATGAAGAAGCCTCCTCGTGTAGCGCTGTTTGTTCCTCCAGTTACTCAACTGAACCGAGCGCTCGGCGCATCCTGGACAGTCGTGACAGTAGGGCTACCGTCTACGTTGTTTACCACCACCCTCCCACCGGAGTCCGGCGTCAAGCAGCCTGCTGTATTTCGTCGATGCGTGGGAGTTCCAGTGCTTTGGGCATCTTCTAGACACGCTCCTTCCATCATAGACCTCATTCATCGCTTTTCATCAGGCGTGATCGAGGTCAAGAGCGGGACCATTCAGCAACAAAAAAAGAAAAAAAAAAGTCTTACGAACATGCTATTGCGAGCTAACCTAATCTTTTCACTAATTAATTTTGCGACTAATCCACAGACCATTTCATCTTCGAATTAGAGTTTCCCAATCATTTCCAAGATTTAAATCCAACCACTGTTTTTTCCTATCATAATCCCAAAGAGGATATTTATGAAAGCGGTTTTCCTCCGTAAGGCGATATCGCGATGTATAGGCCGGAACCCGTAATACATAGGTACCTATACAATAACCGTAGTTACACTACCGGGACCCACCCTTGTGACATAGAATAGATTTAGACAGATGCGACAGATATATCTTAAAGTATTGTTGTTTTTTATGTATTTACAAAATTAAAATCATTAAAAACATCCGGTGAAGTGCGAGACGGGTTCGCGCACCGAGGGGTTCCGTACAAATTTGTAGGTATGTAACTACGAATTTACGGTTTTGCGGATTGTTTCTTTTACTTGTGCTACATGAAATTGCCTCTTACCAAATTTCATGATTCTATGTCAACGGAAAGTACCCTATAAATTTGATTCCCTTGCATGCGGCATAACCGGAACATAAACGCCCGTATGTTTTGATTACGTTGACTTAGAAGTTTGATTTTTTCACTGCTTCAAGGGAATACAACCCTGAGTATTTGATTTTAATTTCAACTTGATAACTCCACGCGTTCCTGAGACAAAAGGGTCATGACAGACGGACAACGATGTGATCTTATAAGGGTACCGTTTTTCTTTTTGAGGAACGGAACTCTAAAAAGAAAAGAAAAAGTAAATAAAAGGGAAATAGTCATTCAATAAGATTATATGAACATAGAGGGATTGATGATTTTAATGATTATAATTCGGTAAATACATGCCTCTTACGGTCGCAAATCATATTTTGTTCAACAAACGTAAGAAAATTAGAATTTTGCGGGCTACCCTGGCGCTTTCCTCTCGAAGTGGTTGATAGACGCACGAGTGCAGTATGTTACTTGTAGATATTTGCCATAATGGCTAACATAATATCCTAATTTTTAAAAATATAATTTATATGTAAGTAAATAATGAAATAAAGGAAATAATAATACATAATATTACAGTCATAGCAGGTCAACACCCAGAATAAAATAGAATACTCTTTATTATGTACACCATATAAATTACAGACATAAATAAATAGAAACTTTACAATGGGTGACACAATGGGCGGTCTTATCGCTGAAAGTGATATGTAACCAGGTATGGTAACCAGGCAATCTACCTTAGTCAGGATAGCCGACGCCGATATGGTTAGTTCTTTATTACATTACAAAAAACTGAATATACATATATTATTATCCAACTTCCTACTAATATTATAAACGCGAAAGTTTGTGAGGATGGATGGATGTTTGTTACTCTTTCACGCAAAAACTACTGAACGGATTTGGATATTTAGCACACAGATAGTTTATAACTAAACTATCTATCTAACTAACTATATATTTATTTATTTATTAAGGATCTCCAACAAAGGATACACATACACAATATAAATTTACAATAATACAAAAGGTTCTTTTACGTGTGCTCCTTCAATTACAGGAGACCACAGACCTTACTATATCCGGGTAGTACGTTTCCGTGGCATATTTTCCGTCCTCCACGCGGGCATACTATTAAGTATTCTGTGACGCGGGCGAAACCGCTAACAAAAGCCAGCTGTTGTTAAATAAATACCTCACACATCCATACACCACCGAGTTCCATAAGCAAGTCTTAGATCTGTGCAAATTTTTCACACTTCAAGACTTTCTTGCTTCGGAGAGCACATAAACCCATCTCGATTCGATCACTGAGCCTCAGGCGTGAACTTCAAAGCTAATATTCTCAGACATTGAAGTCTTTACTTTCTTTTATGTAAACACATGGAGAGATTTATTTTTAGTTTCACGTTTTTAAAGACGCATTTTAAAATAATAAGCATCTTTTAGTTTTTAATCATCATCATCATAATTTTAGTTGAAACTGTTGTACAACTACAACAAATACGTATATGTACCAATTTTAATAGCTGCATTTATTTAATTAATTTTTCAATTCATAATTTTCCCTGCTTTTCTTAGCGAATTGGTTTAAAAAACCCGACCATCTGTAATGTGTTTGTTCTTGCAATTAGATTAATTTCATTTATTTTTAAAATTCAATTGCGATTTTATTAATTAATATTAATTTAATCTATTTTACAATCTAAAATTTACATATATACAGGTGTACAAAAAAAAAGAAAAAAAAAAAAAGAAAAAGACAGGAGCTTATTGGGCATCAAAAAATTCGTCCGCATTGCGATTCATTTCATTTCATTTACATAGGACTCTTCTAAGCGTCGCCACATTGATTGGTCCTTCGCATACTCGTATAACAGATTTCTGCGACCTAAACCAGGTCATCGTTCCACCTTGTAGGAGAAAGACCCACGTTACGCCTTCCAGTACGAGGCTTTTTGACGGTTGAATGAAAATTAATAAATGTTGTAGGTCGTGGGTTGGAACCCAGCCAGGCGTTTTAGTTTGTGAAATAATTTTATCACCAATGCTCTCAAAACGGTGAAAAAAAAACGTGAGAAAACCGGCCATGTCCTAATACCAAAACTTCGACGTCTGACTGATCCACCAACCCGCACAGATTATAACAACCCACTCCCTCTCGAAGAGAGAAGGCCTGTGTCCCAGCAGTGGGACATTACGGACTGATTAGAAAGAGAGAGAAAAAACTAAAACCCGACTACTAAATAGGATGAAACAAGAAAGTACCTTACCGTGGTCGCATGCTACCATAGTTTATAATATGTTAGTACTTACAGCTGCATGCGACCACGGGAAGGTACTTTCTTGTTTCATCAGTAGTCGAGTTTTAGTTTTTAAACTTATTTTTTATTTAATTATTTTGGGGCTTAAGTATATCAGTAATATTTATATTTTTGAAATGTGCTAATAAAGCCCTTTCATTTGATACCCAACAAGGCATGATTAAAAACAATTTTTTTTTTTACGGCTACACAATTTAATGTGACGTCACATAGCTTATAAGCAGCGGACAATCAAGACGCTTCCAACGATACCAATTATTACAAGGAGTTTAGAAGTTATGGGGGAACAGATGAACATACATACATACCTAAGTACATAAATACGTTTATTACCGTTGGATCCCGTTTTTTAGGTATTACCGATGGATCCCGTTTGCTATTTCCGTTGAATCCCATATTATAACAACATGTGTACATTTCAGAAGAAAAGTGATTTACCTTTATCAAACACTAAAAAGAGATTATTTTTAGTGGGTTACCCGGAACCGAACTAGTTAGATTAGGTTAATTATTAAAAAAAAAAACAATGTTAGGTTAGGTTAGGTTAAAACTGTGACCCCTACGCACGAGCCGAGCGAGCGAAGCGAGCGGTGCCGCGGCAGCGGCCGGCGAGTGCCAGAAACGACTAGATTATATAGAAAATGAGTTGTTTGTGAAATAAATAGTATACGAAACGTTGGTTGTAAACTAAAAATTTGTCAATGTAGTTTTGGTGAAACATTAGTGAACCCCTCATTTTATTATAAACAATTTTGCTGTTGAAAGTACCCGCATTCATATTTTTTTAAGCATTCGGGATCCAACGGAAATACTTTTCGGGATTCAACGACAATAAAACGTAATATTGCATTTTTTTAAATTCGGGATCCAACGGAAATACATAATAATGTTTTGCGGGATCCAACGCCAAAAATATTAAAATGGGATTCAAAAACGGGATCCAATGGTAATAAATCCATAAATACCGGTTAAAATCAGAACCCTCTTTTTTGCTTCGCCGTAGTTGGGTAAAAACTGAATGGTTACTCTATAGTCGATTTTTCAATCGTTACTACTAATAGATATAAAACTTCCCACAGCCAAACTGTCCTTTCTGCTATCCAAACTACTCTATGCCCATTACACAAGGGACATCCTCGTACACTTTTGAGGAGAAGGGAACTTGAAATACAACCAGCGTTTATCTGTTATGACCCGTGCAATCTGTACGGTGGTTGTTACTGTAATCTATGGCTATTGCACTGGGATGGCCACCTTTATTCGTATTAGCCATGGAAAGAAAAAACTAGAAGGTCAAGTGAGGGAGGAAAGATTTGCACTGTCTTGTTTTTTTCAGTTGAGGTGTTCAGTTGGGGTATTAAGAGTTGCAGTGTTTGGCGGGGGGGCTCGTGGCCAAATAATAACAGCCACCCGGGTCGATATTCAAGGTTGGTCCCTGGATGGGTGACCATCCATTACCGTACTCTCCGTGCCTCGGAAAGGGGTCTAGTCTAGTAGAGCTGACAGTCTTACCAAGGAGTGTCGTGTTACCCAGTAACTGGGTTGTGGAGATCAAATAGGCAGTCGCTCCATGTAAAATACTGGTATTCAGCTGCAGCTGGTTAGACTGGCAGCTGACCCCAACGTAGTTGGGAAAGGGCTAAGCAGATGATGAGTGTTCGGTGGGAATGTTTCTCGGCGATTGAAAACTAGGCAATTGAATTTATTAAGTACTAGCTGCGCCCCGCGGTTTCACCCGCATAAGTGTCGATCCTGTGGAAATATCGGGATATAAACTATCCTATGTCCTTCCCCGGGATGCAATCTATCTCTCTGCCAAATTTTATCGAAATCCGTTCAGTGGCTTATGCGTGAAAAGATAACATACAGACAGACAGAGTTACTTTCGAATTTATAATAACAAGTATGGATCGGTAACCTATAGTGAGAGATGCATACCTACAAGCTTCACACCAGCCTTTGATTAAATCATTGACGGTTTGAAGTTATTTTCCCATGAGGTTTTAATAGAAAAAAATAATTTAAACAGGAAAGGTCAATCATATTAATACAAATAATATGCCTGGTACCTCTTTTTATTAAAAGCATCTAACGGGTCTCTGCGAGTTGGCTTCAGCCCCTCGTACGCCCTCCAAAGACCCAGTACCCCAGGGGGTCCCACGATATGTCAAATACACTCCTAATAATATCTATGTCATAATTTTTGAAGATCGAAAACGAACATTTCAGTTAATTACTCCGCTGAAGGGTGCAAATCGTAATGCGTGTCCTATTAAATCGACCTAAAATGTCAAACGGCATTCTAAATTGGACAACGTCCGTCCGAATATCACGGACTTAAGCCCCCGTCATTTTGCTCCCTAGTTTCTGCAATATTTCCATTGGTAGACTGTATTTTCTACACTGCGGCATAGCGTGGGTCTTCTGCAAAACTTTCTATTGTGTCAGGCTTTATCATTTTACTGCTGAAGTTGACTTTTATTTGGGTATAAGGACGTAAGTGATTGCTTCTTTCATCCGTACTTTTTGTTTTTGTGGATAAGACAAGTCTCTAAAAACCTAGTCAGTCTGGTTTTACGAGAGTATTAATTCCAAATGTCAATGGCAAATGTATTATCTCTCAAAGGTCTGTTTGTTTGTTTCTTAGAAAAACTATTTTTTTTTGTCAAGATTTTTAATTTTTTGTATTTTAATATTTTTTGTTCATTTGTAAGATTGACGATTATCCTTATTAGTTCTGTGGTTTCTGCTCACCCGCATGGGAAGTCTATACTAGTTCTATATTAGTTAAACATGGTGATGATTCTACATGGATCAACGGGGTAAATAAACTGTAAGCTAAAGAATTTTCTTCCAAAATATATATAACAGAAAACACAGAAAGTCACCTGCTACGATCCTTATATACTCTTTTTCGTTTCATCATCATCATTTCAGCCGAAAGACGTCCACGTCTTCGTCTTCGTTCGTTTTCGTCTTCGTTCGACGTCGACGTCTTTTTCGTTTACGTGCATATAACTGGTCATACACGCACGGCGGTTGCGAGTACTCCGCACCTAATCTTTTTGATCAACATGAGTGGGGCAATTCTCGTAATTTTAAGAACGTCCACAGTCTGATCTCAGTCTCAATCTGTCAAAAAATACTTCTAATTTCCCTACATTTTGACAACTTTTGACATTTGTTTGTCGCCGAGATGAGACTGCGACTAGATTTTGAACGTTATTAATTACGGGAATTGGCCTTTAGCAATAAAGTCACTGTATGTCCTGCTGCGGCGTCCCCTCCCAAAATTTTTGTTTTTATTTTTTTATAACAAGACATTAAATAAGGGTGCGTCCGTCTTTCATCCCCGACGCGGACATAAAGCTTTACTTAAACATAACCGATTGCCTCCCCACCCCTATTTTGCATAATAATTTTTCTTAAAATTAGTGCGTTACAGCAAATGGAAAACCAAGAGGGAGAGGAGAGAAAAATGACGTAATTAGGCAGACATCTTGATTTCGTCCGTTTGTGCGTTCCTATCTTTGTAATGGCAGTTTTTTAAACAGTAGCCATTTTGAGAGGCTTAGAAGGATGTTAATCTTCTCAGACACGAATCTGTAAGTATTCTTTTGAGGTAATCTTTGGCTTATTGTATTATTCAAAAGAATTAGGGTGACTTGTCCGTCTGTAAGCTTTGGAAAAGTCATTTGATGGCAGATATCTTGTAAATAATATACGAGTAATATTTAAAACAGTGACGGAGACTACATTACCTATTTTAAGATTCGAAAATGATGTTACATTTATAATATAAAATTGTCTCTTTTTCATTTTTTTTTATGCAATGAAGTGTTACTAGACCAGCATCCTAACTGCGTAACACACTATTAATCTCGATATGAATCAATTTGAAGGATATTCCTAATCCATTGCTTCATCTAAATTCAAAGTCTTGACTGACTGATATATCAACGCACAGCCTAAACCACTGGTCCAAGAGACATGCAATTTGGAGGGTAAGTTTTTTGTGAAGAGTAGGTATATACTAAGAAAGGGTTTTTCGAAATTCTACCCCTTGGAGGGTGACTGGGGGGATTGTGAAATTTCACGCGGACGAAGTCGCGGGCAGAAGCTAGTAATAATATGTTCGAAAAATTTGTCTGCTCAACAACGTAAACAACGAAATAATTGTTATTGAACTGTACGCAATCATCCCGCTGTTTCCAGAAGCCGCCGTCTATAACAACACGAAAATTCTAGAAATTAAATTAAACATAACCCTAGGTCCTACACCGTATTTCGCTTCTAACGTAAGCTAAATATTCCACCAAAATTATCCTACCTAATTTGCAAAATCTGTCATACTCGCTTCGTTCCCACCCACATTATCTAAAATCTGTCATACTCGCTTCGTTCCCACCCACATTATCTAACTAGGAGATAATCAGCTGCCAGGCTACCATGCTGCTTCGCTGCCACGCTGCCATTCCCCGATGACTGCGACCGAACAACTGTACAGCCGTACAGTATCGGAATATTGTATAATTTGCGCCGCGCTCAGCGTTGCGCTGTGTGCGCTGCACTGAACATCCATTTGAATAATGCTGTAGCGTTTATGTGAAATATTGGGATTTGGGAACTGGGGTAGTAGGTGATAAGCTATAGATAGGCTATAAATATTTATCAGATCAATGTTTGTGCTAGGTTCGGTAAGGACCAGGCCCGGGTCGACGGCGCTTTGTGTTCCACGCGCGCCTCAAAGAGATGTCAGCACTAACTGACGGGGCCCGCCAGGACCGATGCCTGCCGGGGTCGCGGGTTGTTCGAAAGAGATACCGTGGCCCTTGGCACAAGCAAATGAAGGAACAGGGGTGGGTTTAACCGTGATAGCTAGACAGTTGAAATTTTCACAGATGATGTGTTTCTGTTGCCGCTATAACAACAAATACTAAAAACAGAATAAAATAAATATTTAAGGGGGCTCCCGTACAACACACGTGATTTTTTTGCCGTTATTTGCTCGGTATTAATAATGATACGAAACCCTTCGTGTGCGAGTTCGACTCGCACTTGGCCGCTTTTTTTTGTGTTTGAGATCTCTCTCTGCGTCATGTTTACCGCAAATAAACGTATTTTCTTTCTTCTGTCTAGCTCGATTCCTAGAAAGTTCGAAAGTTAGATCATTTATTCATCATCTGCCTAGCCTTTTCCCAACTATGTTGGGGTCGGATTAAAGTCTAACCGGATGCAGCTGAGTACCAGTATTTAACATGGAGCGACTGCCTCCACAACTCAGTGGCTGGTTAATACTTGGTAGATAAGACTGGTTGTCAGACTTTCGGACTTCTGACGATCCGTAACGACTGTCAACGATCCACGATTGACAGCCGGGGCCAACGGCCTAACGTGCTTTCCGAGGCACGAAGGGGTATATGTAAAGATGGTCACCCATCCACGGACCAACCGCGGCAAGCGTAGCTTAACCTGATCGATCGAACCATGCGGCTGTTATTATTTAGCCACAAGCCCCTCATCTTATTGTACACAATAATAAGCAACAAAATACTCTTTTCCAACCTCCCTTTTCAAACACATTGTATCGCATCCGCACCGCTTGCTGTGTACAACAGCGGGCCAAAGTCTCGCTGTGCAAGTTTATGACATAAACAAGTAACATCTGCTTTGTCTTATTGAGTTTGGAACTCAATATTGACTCTCAATAGTAAATACGTACCTACAAATCAAATTTCAAGTTGCGCGGATGGCTTTACGTCGGCACAGATCAAAATTGACGAAAATATGGGCACATTTTTAGGGTTCGTTACCCAAAGGATGAAAACAGGACCCTATTACTAAGACATCGCTGTCTGTCCGTCCGTCCGTCTGTCTGTCAGCAGGCTGTATGTCAAGAACCGCGGTAGCTTGACAGTTGAAATTTTCACAAATTATGTATTTCTGTTGCGGCTGTAACAACAAATACTAAAAACAAAATAAAATAATTATTTAAGGGGGGCTCTCATACAACAGACGTGATTTTTTTGCCGTTTTTTGCTCGATATTAATAACGGCAACAGGTAGGCGCTTGAAATATTTACAGAATAACTACTTAGTTGTATCTATATTCACTTTAAAAATAAATAATGAAATTAAAATAAAATAAATTAAGGGGGGCTTCCATACAACAGACGTGATTTTTTTATATTATGTAGTGTTAAATATTGTACGGTGGTACGGAACCCTTCGTGTGCGTGCCCGACTCGCACTTGACCGGTTTTTTTGTGATATGACGTGCATTTTCTGTGTGTTCGGTAAATAGTTCACCCTTTTCCAATCTATGACTGTCGTATAAAACCTTCAAGGTATTCTCTTAGGGGAGTAAAACATCATCTTTCCGCAAATAACGTCCTTAGTATCAATAACCTGTTTACATTCGGTGCTAGCAATGTGTTGTATAGTTTATGTTTTATCTATGGTATTTATTATGTCACCTTGATTTGTAAAATAAACGTCAGTGTGCTACCCGAGGGGCAATTCGAACGTTCACAGTCTGATCTCAGTCTCAATCTGTCAAAAATACCTCTAATTTCTCTACATTTTGACAAGTTTTTGACATTTGTTTGTCGCCGAGATGAGACTGCGACTAGATTTTGAACGTTTTAAAGTACGAGAATTGGCCTTCAGCCATCCGTCCGCGTCAGTTCATTTCTCCTTTCTAAGTCCTAGGCCTTCGCCCTCCGCAATATCCGAATACGTATCAGTATGCGAACACCTAATGACAATACCCATTATTTGTGCAGTCGCTGCATAGGTAATTTAACATTAAAAAAAAAAAAAAAATTATTTTCTTCATATTTAATTTTGTGACGTGTCTATTTTGGTATCGCAGATCGCAACCACCAACATATAAAACATGTATTCCACGTGTTGTGTCTGCTGTTTTCGTTTAAAGAAAGAAAGAAAGAAAATAAGTTTAAATGACTCAAGCAAGGCACACAATATTCACAAAAAAAAAAAACAGAAAAAATTATTTCCAGCCTGACTTGTCCGTTTCACTCGTCTTCGGTCTAATATTCGCATTGACTTTAAAGGATATAACAGTTATATATATAACAAGCATGCAATGTGAGAAGTTTTATGTATCTGTGGAGGAAGCTGGAGAAGCGTGTATACAGGGTTTCATGAATACCAACTGTCCAAGTAAGAATTTTATTTTTACTTTTCACTATTGATTCATGTTTAAAATAAGACAGATATTAAATTCAGAAGATAAGGGAAGACAAAGAAACGATAGAAGGGCTGTGAGAATGATGATATGGGTTCCTCGAAAAAGGGAAGATGGGGTTAGTAATATTCACTTTGTAAAACAGTACCTAGTCTTGATTTATTTTTTCCCTTAATTCAGGATTTACTAGCCTGCACTGTCCCACTCCTGGGCAAAGGCCTCCCTCCACTCCTTCCATATTTCGCGACCCCGCGAGATCTCCTTCCAGTTTTAACGGAACCTATCCAGCTCGTCCCGCCATCTCCTTCGTGATCTGCCGCGATCCCGCCTCACTGTGTCAGAGCACAAATTCGGTGCTATTTACGTCCACAACCTGTACGGCATGCGGAAGACTTGTCCTGCCCAGTTCCGTTCCAAGTAGGGCAACCTATTGAGCGTTGGCAGACCTTGAGTTTGGACTTCTGGATGTTAGTAAAAGACCAAGTTTGTGCACCATAGGTTACCTAGAAACTCTAACATAATTTTCTTTACAGAGAGTGTGAAACATCTGTGCAAGCGCGTGCTACAAGTGAACCGGACCTTCAGTAAGATGACAGCGTGTGGACTGTTTACTGTAGACGCCACTCTACCGATACCTCTGCTGGGACTCACGACTGAGTACATTATTGTACTGCTGCAGTTCGCTTTTCTGTAAAATACTTTCACAACGACTTTATTTCTCCCTTAATGTTTCTTGAGTGAAATATTCTATATTGCAACTAGCTTGTGCCCGCGATTTCGTCCGCATGAAATTTCACCCTCCCCCCATTCACCCTCTTAGGGGTGGAATTTTGAAAAACTCTTTCTTAGTGGATACCTACTCTTAACTAAGAACACACCCTCCAAATTTCGTGTCTCTCGGACCAGCGGTTTAGTCTGTGCGTTGATATATCAGTCAGTCAGTCAGGACTTTGAATTTTATAATATGTATAGATTGTAAGTTGTCAAATGTTTGATTTTTTAACTACTAAGGTACCATTTAGTTATCAGTTTTCAGTTTCCAATTTTAATAAAATTTTAAAAATTCCTGACACTAAGGTCCACTTGCATGTTTAGTCGGGCTAAACGAATAAATGAAGAGTTTAAACTCGGAGTTAAGTAAAAGCCTTTTAACGGTTATTGCGCGTTGCGCCACTAATCAGAAACATCGGATTAGTTAACCAGAAATTAGCGTTTTTGAGTTGGGAACATTGCAGTTCAATCGACGAAACATAAAAATTGAATTGCAATTTCGATGCCCTGATGTGTTTTAATACGACCAAAAATTAATGAACGGGAATTGTATACCTATCTCTTAATACTTTCTAGTCTTTGAATTTTACCTGTAACATGACATTTCATTTTAATCGTATTATGTCTGTGGTTTCCATGGAGATTTAGTTTATTGATTGACGAAAACCTCATTTTAAGGCAAAATACAACGCATGCTTGCGAGCACCCTTACACCGCCTTACCAATCAATACAACAAGATCTTTGAAGATATCGAATTTTTTTCTGTATCTGCTCAAAAGTTTAGAAGTCTTATCCACAAAATGATTTAGATTTTAATGTTAAGTTTAGTTTAATATTAACTAATTCTCTCTCCCTCTCTCTGTCTCTGTTGTTTGCATGCCTGTCGATGTTTAAGTTCACTACTAACTACTTTTCTATTTTAACAGTCAGATGTGTTAGATCTAATTTTTGGTATGTTGTGGAAAATGTCGTTGGTCATAAATTAACATTTTTTGTGTATTTATAACGTAGTATAAGATTTTATTGTATAACTGTTTATTGTTCCGAATAAAAAAAATAAAATATTGCCTGCTGATGTATCGAAATTTCACTTACTACAACGTCGAACAATAAAAGATAACAGCGGTACCCCATAACGTCAATTTAATTTGACATTACTAACACTAACCCAGAGTTTAGCGAGTTAGGTAACTCTCCCACATCGGTGGGTTTAATATTTAAATGTTTAACTCTAGACTTACCGCTAACTCTTGGTGGTGCAAGATGAAATTAATTGATAAAACTTTCTTAAACTTTTTGGAATTTCCCTATTAAGGGCCAACAATCGGTCTATCTATCTGATCACAGGTCTACCGTTATGGCTGCACAAAGGTCTTTTGGCGTGTGCTCAAAATCGTAACTAACTCCGCCTTCTTGTTTTTTTAATACAATTTGACAAAGCAATCCCACTAATGTTTACCAACAACGCCCCCCCTTTCAATGTCATTCAAACGCCAAAAGATCTTTGTAGCACTCTAGCTGCGCGGTGACGGCCGGCAGTGGACGAATGACTGAGCTCTCGCGAAGTCAAGACACGTCACCTCGCAGCTATCTCAGGCAACATCTCAGATGGGTAGTTCTTCGAAATTTGATTCTTCGACTGATCCATATGGCCAAAATTTAATTTCACTTTCAGCTCTGTAACACATGCTCATATGAAAATAGACATACCAAAGAACATATGTTTGTATGAGGGGCTCGTTTTTATAAAGTAGTTTTCAAGATATCGACGTTCGAATATTTTGTGCCCAGATGAATCAGAAACAGAAATAAAAAGTAATAAATACACCGTTAATTTTGATTGATAATTCTAAACAATAATTGTTTATTCTTAACTAAGACTAAGACATATCAAAAGTGTCATATTTAGAACAGTTTTATACTCCTGTCACTTTTTAATTATTCAAAAGGTTATAGCTAAATAAATGATAATAAATAAGACTAGAACTACTGACTTGTACACGGTCAAACATTGGACATTATAATGCAACAAAAGCACTCCTTTCGTGCTGGAAAGGGGAAATCGAATTTATTTCATTAGTCATATGGGGGTTTTGACCATACGAATCAGGCACAGTTGAATCAGATTTTTGCCTACAATCATGCATAACTCATCATACATACAGACTTCATTATTGTTATTTTTCTACACGATTCCATAACCTAAAAGCATCACACGAAACACAGATTGCAGTTTTAAAACAATAAAATAAATTTTATAAAGTAGGCATTGTAATCATAATGCCACCTGAACCAAACACAGGTGAATCAGATATTTTCCTTCGTAACACCGGGATCTAAGCCAACCAGCCGCAGGTCCACCTTCTAGCTCGTTCGTTGCACGACTGGCTTCCCCCCGCGCGGGAAGCCAGACTCTCATTATTATTACCTGACCAAGTACGGTCAAGTGAAGCTTACGCCACATTAATCAGTATTATACGCCGGACACTCCTTATTTACTTATTAATAAACAAAATAACGTAGTTATAACCAATACACATTTTTTTTGTAAGAGGACAACTCATTTCCTTTCGATATAATTATAATTTATATTGATGTATCAAAGGGAAAATGCGCCATCGACCATTTTGTACCGGAAAATGGCAAACGGACGCGTTATATGAATCAGAAGAACACACTTCAAATATTTTTATTTTGTACCTAGACAGCAAGTATTTAAAAAATATAATTTGTCCTAGTAAGGCATAAAGCTAAACTGTACAAAAAAAAATTTACATGCCGTTTTGTTAGTTGGTTACAGAAATATACCCATAGACATCGAAAATTTTGTCCCTGAAGAACTACCCTTAGCCCCTCTACAGCCGGGCAAGTTTTTATCACACACACAGTGCTTAGGGCCGAGTGGTGAAAGTCTAACAGTGTGTTTCTTGTATACTGTTGGATTCTCAATGCTCGGCTCAACACCGAAAGTTCAAAATCCAGTACACCATTAAAATCGCCTATAATGGGCTTAAGCGGTTGGTCTGTTCAGTAGTTACGATTACAGACTAAATACCATTAGAGAAGCAGAACAAAAGCACACAGAAGCATTACAGAAGCGTTGCCTTTCAAGAGACAAAGCTGAAATATCTACTAGGCCAACACCAACAACCGGCATACGAGTAGGTCAGTGCCCTTCAAACCGCATCACAGCAACGCTGCTGAGCGGTAGAAATGTGGTTCATAATATCGTTATAATTATGGCGACAGTAAGTAACTATCCTGATAGAATGGAGCAGAACCTTAACGGCATACTTGCCGAGTAACAGAAGAAGGAGCGTTGGCAGGCCATGACAAGCCTCGCGCAGACTAGGAAGCTTGGCACTAATGGAAGTTATTATACTCAGCAGTGGGTGGATCACGGCTGCCAATGATCCTACCAGGGTCGCGGGTTGTTCGAAAGAGTTACCGTGGCCCTGGCACAGGCAACTGAAGAAACACTGCTCCGCCCCGAGCGGGAGAAGTTATTTCATAACTTCCCACCCCAAAACAAAAAAGGCTGCCAATTATGATGATAAAGTAACTTTGCGTGCGAGGTTTTCTTTGAAATTTTTTTCAACAGCTCAAGTTTCTCATCCCACTTTTGAATGGATTGATTGAATTTAATCCAAAATCCAATATGGAGATATTGAAGGTGAAAGTTGTAGCTATTTTTCATGTTTTTGGACAAACACAAGTGCGCGCAAACGCACAATGATTTACGTGCGTTATATTACGCACTACCGTAAACAAGTCTTTAAAAAATTAAAGTCGTTTCTCAACAATTATTTTTGCACAAATAGAAATAGTAAGATAGTATATGAGTCATAACTCGTAAGTCATATTAGTGTATCGGTTATGAATTCATCATGATCAATATAGTTCTGGGATTAGTAGGTACATAATGGTTTTGTTTCCAAAGATGGAATTATTTTATTTGTTAATAAGTAAACTTTATTGTATGTATCAATATGGTTTTCATTTTCTATCGATATAGTCACAAGTCCGGGAACAATCTCTAATGCCATCATGTCATGGAACCACAGATTATTAAAATTAACCATGGACCCGGTAATGGGTCGACCCACCACCGGGACCACGGGAAACGAGTGAAAGTTACTTAATTTTATGTACAGAATGCGTAGATGACGGCTTCGTACAGAATATATTTATACCCTCCTAGGATTTTTTTTATCATTATTGTCAACGTTCAATGTTTGATGATCAGTTTGCTTTGCTGAAAAATTATGTTCATGTACGGTGCTTTAAGCTGCAAGACCTGTGGTGGCCCAGTGGTAACGGCCCCGGCTTAGGAGTCTTAGGTTGTCGGTTCAAACCCAGGCAGGTGCTTTACTAAGTGCAAATAATTTCAACACCACTGCTCTCAAAACGGGGAAGGAAAACATCATGAGGAAACTGACATGTCCTGGAACTAGAAACTCGAAGACATGTGATATCTCCCAACCCGCACTGGGCTCGCGTGGTAGATTACAGCCCACTCCTTCTTGAAGAGAGGAGGCCTATGTCCCAGTAGTGGGAACATTTTAGGTTCATCATGCTATGCTTATTCGATGTGTTCTGAATATAATGATGTTTATTGAACTACTCGTACTTGTTGCCAATGGTAACTAATGGAGGAATATTCTTACGTCATTTAACTCGAAACAATCAACATTGAAAGTTATTACTATGGTCAAAATCAATTTAACCTAATTAGGTTCACCTTTTATACCTAGCTTGTTAGGTTAGGCATTCATTTGTAGTCTAACGGCTGAATATAAAACAACAAGAAAACATCATGTGGAACCCTTCAATGGCTCCAGTCGAAATGTTTCTCAATAACAGACTCGACAATGATATTAAAAAAATAGTTCAACCTTTCAACATGTTGTTCTCAGTATTATTGTCTTCAAAATACAAAATAAGAGATAATTATATCACTCCGTGTGAGAAAAAGTATCCTTTATTGCTGTGTTTATTTTATTTATTGTTTAATGTGTTGAGGGTCTATCATTATCCTACCATTTGTGTTGATATGCATAACTTTACGGGACATATCACTTCTATCGCTTTTTTTTGTGTCGGGTCCATAATGCTAATCATTTGTAACATGGGCCATAGTCGCAGCAACATCTCCCTCATCATGAGTATCCAAGAAATTAATAGGGGCTTTGACATTAGTAGCAGTGTACGAACTTATATCATTTGGAATTGGATCTCAGTTCTGTCTATATTAAGTTTTGATCTTTCGACAAGCTTTTTCTATATTATGCTGACGCCAATTAAATGCCTTGATGTAACCAGTATCTTAATGATCTTTGCATTCGATTTAAATCTCTTTTATACTATTCGTATTATGGCATTGCTAATAATGTATCTCAAGGAATGGGTTAAAAATGTACTTATTGTTATAAGTGTTGAAGAAGAAAACGATATATATTGTGAAAAATTGTTTAAGATGTATCTCAATATTTTGAAAGCGTACTCCCTGTGTAAAACTTGTTTCCGAGTATTGGTAAGTCGGTGTCTGTAAAAAATTTCATACGTTTAATTAATATTTGAGTCGTTCTTCATGCTTTCTTCATTTTATAGATATTATGGACAACAATCTGCACATTTTTTCGTAGTTTATTATTTTTGGAGGATCATTTAATGTATTTGCAAGAAATAATGGCGTCAAAAAACGAAGTAAGTACTATATTGTTAAGGGTTTATTTACCGACTTCACCTTTTTTGAGTTCTTTACTAAAATGGCATAGAGGATCCCTTATGGTGAAACTTTGTCTATCCGTCTGTCTGTCACAGTTGCTTATTTCAGGAACTACTAATGATATCGACTTGTGAAATAGTTATAAAGAAAGAGAGAAAAACTCCGGTACATTTGATCTGTAGTTCGTACTGTTACATCCCTACTTTGTAATATTAAACGCTGACACTAACGCTTAGTCAGCACCGGCCCTTCTAGAACATGATTGCACACCGGCTTTCATCCAGTTCCGAATTAGGCATTTAATGAGTCTGGACTTATATCGAGTTTTCCCTATATAAATATTGAAAAGATTTTCGGAAGTCTAAATAAATCTGTAATTAAAAGACTCGGGAATTTCCCATTCTAACAGTACGAAAAAGATGAAAACAAAAACTGATTAGATTTTAAACGCCTGCCATTTGCGTTAGGTTAGTTTGTGCACATTTAATTTATTTATTATTTCCAGCCTGACTTGTCCGTTTCACTCGTCTTCGGTCTAATATTCGCATTGACTTTAAAGGATATTACAGTTATATATATAACAAGCATGCAATGTGAGAAGTTTTATGTATCTGTGGAGGAAGCTGGAGAAGCGTGTATACAGGGTTTCATGAATACCAACTGTCCAAGTAAGAATTTTATTTTTACTTTTCACTATTGATTCATGTTTAAAATAAGACAGATATTAAATTCAGAAGATAAGGGAAGACAAAGAAACGATAGAAGGGCTGTGAGAATGATGATATGGGTTCCTCGAAAAAGGGGTTTTTTTAGTAATGTTCACTTTGTAAAACAGTACCTAGTCTTGATTTATTTTTCCCTTAATTCAGGATTTACTTGCTTACACTGTCCCAATCCTGGGCAAAGGCCTCCCTCCACTCCTTCCATATTTCGCGAGCCCGCGAGATCTCCTTCCAGTTTTGACGGAACCTATCCAGCTCGTCCCGCCATCTCCTTCGTGATCTGCCGCGACCCCGCCTCACTGTGTCAGAGCACAAATTCGGTGCTATTTACGTCCACAACCTGTACGGCATGCGGAAGACTTGTCCTGCCCAGTTCGTTCCAAGTAGGGCAACCTATTGAGCGTTGGCAGACCTTGAGTTTGGACTTCTGGATGTTAGTAAAAGTCCAAGTTTGTGCACCATAGGTTACCTAGAAACTCTAACATAATTTTCTTTACAGAGAGTGTGAAACATCTGTGCAAGCGCGTGCTACAAGTGAACCGGACCTTCAGTAAGATGACAGCGTGTGGACTGTTTACTGTAGACGCCACTCTACCGATACCTCTGCTGGGACTCACGACTGAGTACATTATTGTACTGCTGCAATTCGCTTTTCTGTAAAATACTTTCACAACGACTTTATTTCTCCCTTAATGTTTCTTGAGTGAAATATTCTATATTGCAACTAGCTTGTGCCCGCGATTTCGTCCGCATGAAATTTCACCCTCCCCCCATTCACCCTCTTAGGGGTGGAATTTCGAAAAACCCTTTCTTAGTGGATACCTACTCTTAACTAAGAACACACCCTCCAAATTTCGTGTCTTTCGGACCAGCGGTTTAGTCTGTGCGTTGATATATCAGTCAGTCAGTCAGTCAGGACTTTGAATTTTATAATATGTATAGATTGTAAGTTGTCAAATGTTTGATTTTTTAACTACTTAGGTACCATTTAGTTGTCAGTTTTCAGTTTCCAATTTTAATAAAATTTTAAAAATTCCTGACACTAAGGTCCACTTGCATGTTTAGTCGGGCTAAACGAATAAATGAAGAGTTTAAACTCGGAGTAAAGTAAAAGCCTTTTAACGGTTATTGCGCGTTGCGCCACTAATCAGAAACATCGGATTAGTTAACCAGAAATTAGTGTTTTTGAGTTGGGAACATTGCAGTTCAATCGACGAAACATAAAAATTGAATTGCAATGTCGATGCCCTGATGTGTTTTAATCCGACCAAAAATTAATGAACGGGAATTGTATACCTATCTCTTACACTATAATACGATACGTAATACTTTCTAGTCTTTGAATTTTACCTGTAACATGACATTTCATTTTAATCGTATTATGTCTGTGGTTTCCATGGAGATTTAGTTTATTGATTGACGAAAACCTCATTTTAAGGCAAAATACAACGCATGCTTGCGAGCACCCTTACACCGCCTTACCAATCAATACAACAAGATCTTTAAAGACATCGAATTTTTTTCTGTATCTGCTCAAAAATTTAGAAGTCTTATCCACAAAATGATTTAGATTTTAATGGTTAGTTTAGTTTAATATTAACTAATTCTCTCTCCCTCTCTCTGTCTCTGTTGTTTGCATGCCTGACGATGTTTAAGTTCACTACTAACTACTTTTCTATTTTAACAGTCAGATGTGTTAGATCTAATTTTTGATATGTTGTGGAAAATGTCGTTGGTCATAAATTTACATTTTTTGTGTATTTATAACGTAGTGTAAGATTTTAATGTATAACTGTTTATTTTTCCGAATAAAAAAAATAAAATATTGCCTGCTGATGTATCGAAATTTCACTTACTACAACGTCGAACAATAAAAGATAACAGCGGTACCGCATAACGTCAATTTCATTTGACATTACTAACAGTAACCCACGTTAATCCAGGTTTATGCTCCGACGTCATCACATAGTAACGATGAAATTGAAGAGTTCTATGATTTACTAAATAAAGCTTGCGATGAAAACAGAGGAACTTGGACCATGGTCATGGGCGACTATAATGCAAAAATTGGTCCCAGGAAAACATCCGACAACACCAATATCCTAGGACCATATGGTGCAGGAGGCAGAAATGAGCGTGGTCAGCGTCTTTTAGAATTTGCTTTTGGCCAGAACCTTAGCGTAAGCAACAGTTTTTTCCACAAAAAGCCTCAACGCCGTTGGACCTGGTTCTCTCCTGACGGTCAAACAAAAAACGAGATAGATTTCTGTCTATCTTCCTGTAAACAAGTAATAAACAATGTAGAAGTTCTTAACAATCTAAAATTTAGTTCCGACCACCGCCCAGTCCGAATTATCGCCCGCTTTAATATGAAAATTCACCGAAATAAAATTATCCAAAGTTCAATAAAACGTATAGATAAATCCTTATTAATATCAAATCAAGAAACGTTCAACCTACACATTCAAAATAGTTTTAGCTTATTAGATACTAAAGATTCAGAAGATGTACAAATTCAATATAATAACATACATCATGCTATCAAAACTGCTAGTCAAAAGATCAAGAGCCAAAACAAAAAACAAAAGAAGCTCACACAAAATACAATTCGTCTAATCGAGAAACGACAAACAATGCCTTATCAATGTTTAGATTATAAAGAGCTCGACCGCAAAGTTAAGAGAAGCATACGAGGGGACATCCGAAAATACAACACAGAACTTGTGCAGGCTGCTCTAACAAACAACCGCTCCCTCAGATCAGCCATGCGAGGTATGGAAGTAGGCAGATCCACAATCACTCACATAAAGGATAGCAACGGTGTGAGACAAGGAGATAGGGCCAAAATAATTGAAATATGTACACAATACTATAAATCCTTGTATTCCGACACTAAAACCTCTCAATACACAGCTGAAGCTTACGCATGCCCAGACGAAATCCCGATAATAACCGGCTACGAAGTCCACCATGCACTTAGCAGCATGAAATATAATAGAAGTCCGGGTGAAGACGGTATCACTACTGAATCACTTCGAGTTGGAAAACCTACCTTACTACCTCACATATGCAACCTTTTCAACTCAATTCTTAAAACAGCCATGTTCCCGAGTAAATTCTGCCATTCCAATATAATCTTACTGCACAAGAAGGGAGATAAATCTGATATTGGGAATTATCGCCCTATCAGCTTGGTGTCACATCTTTACAAAGTTTTTGTCAAAATTATTGAAAACCGTATATCAGGCACATTAGACCTCCACCAACCTCCCGAACAGGCTGGGTTTCGTCGAGGCCTTTCGACTACTGACCATTTACAGTCTCTTAACCAGGTGATTGAAAAACATCAAGAATTCAATCTACCATTATACCTGGCGTTTGTAGATTACTCGAAGGCCTTCGACAGCCTAACACACGAAGCCATATTCTCGGCACTCAAAAAAACACGAAATAGAACCTATTTACATACACCTGTTACAAAAAATATATTATAATAGTACAGCAGCCATTCGTATAAATACCACTGGGCCATCCTTTCCAATTCAACGAGGAGTCAAGCAAGGCGACCCGCTGTCTCCCAAACTCTTTACAGCTACGCTAGAAGAGGTTTTCCAGACATTAAATCCGCTCTGGCAGGACAAGGGTATTGTCGTCGGGGAAAGGAGATTGACCAATCTACGTTTCGCCGACGACATTGTCCTCTTTTCTTCCTCAGCAGCTGAGCTAGGCCAAATGCTCGAACAACTGAGCCACGCCAGTCTTCAAGTCGGACTTACGATGAACATGTCGAAGACAAAGCTGATGACGAACAGCACCGAACGCAACGTAGAAACTGGGGGTGTGCGGGTTGAATATGTCCATGAGTACATTTACCTCGGCCAAATGGTATCCTTCCAGGCGAGACAGGACAAAGAAATCGCTCGCCGCACAGAAAATGCCTGGAAGAACTATTGGTCGATGAAACATCTTATGAAAGGACCTCTCCCACTTTCACTAAAGCGAAAGCTCATGGACATGTGCATTCTTCCCACCCTCACCTACGGAGCGCAAACATGGTCCCTTACAAAGCGTCAAAAGTCCGCACTTGGAGTCTGCCAACGGGCTATGGAACGAAGTATACTAGGTGTCAAACTGACTGACCGCATTAAGAACTCCATACTTCGTTCCAAAACACGAATAGCGGACGCTGGCCGCACAGCTGCTGGATTAAAGTGGAACTGGGCTGGCCATATCTGTCGCATGTCGGAGCAGCAATACGCAAAAGTCACCACTCAGTGGATCCCAAATGGCAGGAAACGACTGC
Source organism: Amphipoea lucens (assembly GCA_947508005.1). Classification (NCBI taxonomy): domain Eukaryota; kingdom Metazoa; phylum Arthropoda; class Insecta; order Lepidoptera; family Noctuidae; genus Amphipoea; species Amphipoea lucens. Next base: position 4,912,795 of record OX382373.1, on the reverse strand, counting down.
GCGGCAGGCCCAGAAAAAGATGGCGGGATGAGCTAGACTCCTTCTTAAAGGATTGGCCCACAATCGCGGTAGACCGGGAAACATGGAAAGAGGGAAGGGAGGCCTTTGCCCTGCAGTGGGAAAATAGAGGCTTATAATAATAATAATAATAAACCCGCAGGGCAGCATGTGGCGAGCTGTTGGGTAGTAGCGACCCCACGGACCCTATCTCCCGGGAGAAGTCTTGTTCCTCACCTCTGGCTTGCCTTTATTGGCCGGCTGGAGTGAACAATGACGAGGAACAGAGCTCCCACCTCATTCTTGCCTTTGTTGGCCGGCTTGAGTGGAGATTCGCAAGAGCAAACGTGCTCGGAGGAAGGAAGTATTTCAGTAAGATGCTGGTAGGGATCTTGACCGTACTTCCGGGATTGTCCTGATAGCCGTGGAATACCTCTCCACTCCTCATAAGCACTTCAGGACATGTTGCCCCCTTGTCGCTACGTCACTATGTGCTAGCGACCGTTTCCGGGGGCCCATCATTGAGTGTGCAAGTCACCCCCTGCTATTTTATCCGTGTATATATAAATCATTGATTAGGCAGGGGTCATAGTTCTTCCATAGTTATTGGTAACCAGTCCACTTTAGCCACCCAAACCCATAGTCCAACTTTTTATTTTTCCATATCCTGCATAGTCCTACACCAACCGGGGGTTGTCCTTGGGTGCACTTGCATAGTGCATACAGGGATAATCGTCAGTTGGTGCCACATTTCATTAAAATTTCCTAAGGGGCCTCTGCGGGTTGGCTTCGGCCCCTCGCACGCCTTCCAAAGGACCGGGACCCCCATGGTCCCGAGATATGTAAAATCAAATAAAAAAAAAAATAATAATAATAACAGTAACCCAGAGTTTAGCGAGTTAACTCTTCCACATCGGTGGGTTTAATATTTAAATGTTTAACTCTAGACTTACCGCTAACTCTTGGTGGTGCAAGATGAAATTAATTGATAAAACTTTCTTAAACTTTTTGGAATTTCCCTATTAAGGGCCAACAATCGGTCTATCTATCTGATCACAGGTCTACCGTTATGGCTGCACAAAGGTCTTTTGGCGTGTGCTCAAAATCGTAACTAACTCCGCCTTCTTGTTTTTTTTAATACAATTTGACAAAGCAATCCCACTAATGTTTACCAACAACGCCCCCCTTTCAATGTCATTCAAACGCCAAAAGATCTTTGTAGCACTCTAGCTGCGCGGTGACGGCCGGCAGTGGACGAATGACTGAGCTCTCGCGAAGTCAAGACACGTCACCTCGCAGCTATCTCAGGCAACATCTCAGTTAGCCCCTCTACAGCCGGGCAAGTTTTTATCACACACACAGTGCTTAGGGCCGAGTGGTGAAAGTCTAACAGTGTGTTTCTTGTATACTGTTGGATTCTCAATGCTCGGCTCAACACCGAAAGTTCAAAATCCAGTACACCATTAAAATCGCCTATAATGGGCTGAAGCGGTTGGTCTGTTCAGTAGTTACGATTACAGACTAAATACCATTAGAGAAGCAGAACAGAAGCATTAGAGAAGCGTTGCCATTCAAGAGAAAAAGCTGAAATATCTACTAGGCCAACACCAACAACCGGCACCCATACGAGTAGGTTAGTGCCCTTCAAACCGCATCACAGCAACGCTGCTGAGCGGTAGAAATGTGGTTCATAATATCGTTATAATTATGGCGACAGTAAGTAACTATCCTGATAGAATGGAGCAGAACCTTAACGGCATACTTGCCGAGTAACAGAAGAAGGAGCGTTGGCAGGCCATGACAAGCCCCGCGCAGACTAGGAAGCTTGGCACTAATGGAAGTTATTATACTCAGCAGTGGGTGGATCACGGCTGCCAATGATCCTACCAGGGTTGCGGGCCGCGGGTTGTTCGAAAGAGTTACCGTGGCCCTGGCACAGGCAACTGAAGAAACACTGCTCCGCCCAGAGCGGGAGAAGTTATTTCATAACTTCCCACCCCAAAACAAAAAAGGCTGCCAATTATGATGATAAAGTAACTTTGCGTGCGAGGTTTTCTTTGAAATTTTTTTCAACAGCTCAAGTTTCTCATCCCACTTTTGAATGGATTGATTGAATTTAATCCAAAATCCAATATGGAGATATTGAAGGTGAAAATTGTAGCTATTTTTCATGTTTTTGGACAAACACAAGTGCGCGCAAACGCACAATGATTTACGTGCGTTATATTACGCACTACCGTAAACAAGTCTTTAAAAAATTAAAGTCGTTTCTCAACAATTATTTTTGCACAAATAGAAATACACTCTTTTGCAAAAAAAAACGGGCACTTTAGATTTTTTTCTCTACTTCAATGAAGAAGAATAAGAAGTTTTATTAATTTGACGATGTATTGGTATGTTATTTGAAGCATCCTAGCATGATTCTTCACGTTCCAAATTTAAATTTTGAAATTAACAAAAGAAAAATAATTATTATTGTGGATTATTGTAAAATTGCTTTACTACTGGCGCGAATTGCTGAAACGATGTTTTTACTCGTTACTAAAATTTTAAAACTTTTAGTATATTTTCTGCAAATTAAACAATTTAATCTTTCTTTTTACATGAAATACCACTTTTTGATATGAGTGATAAAGTGATAAGGGCCGGTAAAATTATAGCCCTACTTGAAGAAGGTTGTTCGCAAACTTACGTGTCTCAGCGGCTAAATGTGAGTCATTCAACTGTCCAGAGGACTTGGCAACGGTATCAAGAGACCGGTTCGGTCAAAAGAAGACCCGGTTCGGGAAGAAAACGATGCACAGAACCAAGAGATGACCGTTTTTTGGTGAGTCAGGCGTTGCAGAATCGTCAGGCGTCAAGTGTGGACCTGAAGAAGAGCCTTGAAGAAGTAAGAGGAGTAGAAGTTAGCTTGTGGACGGTCAAGAGGAGGCTTTTGGCTGCCAATATCAGGAATTACCGCCCGGCTCGGGGCCCTAAATTACTCCGTGAGCACCGTGTTGCTCGACTTCAGTTTGCTCGAAACTGTGCTTTATGGACACGGAGGACCGGAATAAAGTATTGTTTTCTGATGAAGCTAGAATCTCTTTGTGTGGAGAGAACCGACGCCGACGAGTGCTGCGAAGACCACGGGAACGCTATGCGGAAGTGTGTTTCGAAGAAATCACTCCTTATGGCGGAGGCTCCGTTATGTTTTGGGCAGCAATTTATTTGACGGAGCATACAGAGTTAATTTTCAGAAAAAATTGAACCATAATGCATACCGGTACATAAAGGAAGTCCTAATTCCATATGCACAACCCGCATTGACTGCACTTGGGGACGATTCCATTTTTATGGACGACAATGCTCGCTCGCACCGTTCTGTCGACGTGGAAGCATACATGCAAGAAGTTGGGATCCGTCGTTTAGATTGGCCAGCTCGAAGTCCTGACTTCAATCCAATTGAGCATGTCTGGGATGTTCTAAAAAGACGGGTTAGATCAGTGCAACCTGCTCCACAAAACATCAGGGAGCTAAAAAGAGTCATTGCAGAAGAGTGGGAACGTATTCCTCAAAACGTTATTAAAAACATCGTGGAAAGCATGCCCAGAAGGATTCAAGCTGTGATTTTGGCAAGAGGAGGTCACACTCCATTAGGTTTTTACATTTGTAACTTTATTTAATTTAAAAAAGTAAAAAAAAATCTTCTTGTCTTTATTGCCGACCACTTCTTATTGTTTGGCCGTGTACATCGGTTTTGAAGAAATCAACAAATATTAAAAAAAAAATTGCCAGAATTCACTTCACGTGTATTAATTTACACGATTATTAGTATACCTACAGATTACAGACTACGTCACAAAAATAAACTTCATTTAATTAGCTCAAATCGACCTTAGAACGTAAATTTCCTTAGGTGCCCGTTTTTTTTGCAAAGGAGTGTAGTAAGATAGTATATGAGTCATAACTCGTAAGTCATTAGTGTATCGGTTATGAATTCATCATGATCAATATAGTTCTGGGATTAGTAGGTACATATGGTTTTGTTTCCAAAGATGGAATTATTTTATTTGTTAATAAGTAAACTTTATTGTATGTATCTTATGGTTTTAATTTTCTATCGATATAGTCACAAGTCCGGGAACAATCTCTAATGCCATCATGTCATGGAACCACAGATTATTAAAATTAACCATGGACCCGGTAATGGGTCGACCCACCACCGGGACCACGGGTAACGAGTGAAAGTTACTTAATTTTATGTACAGAATGCGTAGATGACGGCTTCGTACAGAATATATTTATACCCTCCAAGGATTTTTTTATCATTATTGTCAACGTTCAATGTTTGATGATCAGTTTGCTTTGCTGAAAAATTATGTTCATGTACGGTGCTTTAAGCTGCAAGACCTGTGGTGGCCCAGTGGTAACGGCCCCGGCTTAGGAGTCTTAGGTTGTCGGTTCAAACCCAGGCAGGTGCTTTACTAAGTGCAAATAATTTCACCACCACTGCTCTCAAAACGGGGAAGGAAAACATCATGAGGAAACTGACACGTCCTGGAACTAGAAACTCGAAGACATGTGATATCTCCCAACCCGCACTGGGCTCGCGTGGTAGATTACAGCCCACTCCTTCTTGAAGAGAGGAGGCCTATGTCCCAGTAGTGGGAACATTTTAGGTTCATCATGCTATGCTTATTCGATGTGTTCTGAATATAATGATGTTTATTGAACTACTCGTACTTGTTGCCAATGGTAACTAATGGAGGAATATTCTTACGTCATTTAACTCGAAACAATCAACATTGAAAGTTATTACTATGGTCAAAATCAATTTAACCTAATTAGGTTCACCTTTTATACCTAGCTTGTTAGGTTAGGCATTCATTTGTAGTCTAACGGCTGAATATAAAACAACAAGAAACAATCATGTGGAAACCTTCAATGGCTCCAGTCGAAATGTTTCTCAATAACAGACTCGACAAAGATATTAAAAAAATAGTTCAACCTTTCAACATGTTGCTCTCAGTATTATTGTCTTCAAAATACAAAATAAGAGATAATTATATCACTCCGTGTGAGAAAAAGTATCCTATATTGCTGTGTTTATTTTATTTATTTTTTAATGTGTTGAGGGTCTATCATTATCCTACCATTTGTGTTGATATGCATAACTTTACGGGATATATCACTTCTATCGCTTTTTTTTGTGTCGGGTCCATAATGCTAATCATTTGTAACATGGGCCATAGTCGCAGCAACATCTCCCTCATCATGAGTATCCAAGAAATTAATAGGGGCTTTGACATTAGTAGCAGTGTACGAACTTATATCATTTGGAATTGGATCTCAGTTCTGTCTATATTAAGTTTTGATCTTTCGACAAGCTTTTTCTATATTATGCTGACGCCAATTAAATGCCTTGATGTAACCAGTATCTTAATGATCTTTGCATTCGATTTAAATCTCTTTTATACTATTCGTATTATGGCATTGCTAATAATGTATCTCAAGGAATGGGTTAAAAATGTACTTATTGTTATAAGTGTTGAAGAAGAAAACGATATATATTGTGAAAAATTGTTTAAGATGTATCTCAATATTTTGAAAGCGTACTCCCTGTGTAAAACTTGTTTCCGAGTGTTGGTAAGTCGGTGTCTGTAAAAAATTTCATACGTTTAATTAATATTTGAGTCGTTCTTCATGCTTTCTTCATTTTATAGATATTATGGACAACAATCTGCACATTTTTTTGTAGTTTATTATTTTTGGAGGATCATTTAATGTATTTGCAAGAAATAATGGCGTCAAAAAACGAAGTAAGTACTATATTGTTAAGGGTTTATTTACCGACTTCACCTTTTTTGAGTTCTTTACTAAAATGGCATAGAGGATCCCTTATGGTGAAACTTTGTCTATCCGTCTGTCTGTCACAGTTGCTTATTTCAGGAACTACTAATGATATCGACTTGTGAAATAGTTATAAAGAAAGAGAGAAAAACTCCGGTACATTTGATCTGTAGTTCGTACTGTTACATCCCTACTTTGTAATATTAAACGCTGACACTAACGCTTAGTCAGCACCGGCCCTTCTAGAACATGATTGCACACCGGCTTTCATCCAGTTCCGAATTAGGCATTTAATGAGTCTGGACTTATATCGAGTTTTCCCTATATAAATATTGAAAAGATTTTCGGAAGTCTAAATAAATCTGTAATTAAAACACTCGGGAATTTCCCATTCTAACAGTACGAAAAAGATGAAAACAAAAACTGATTAGATTTTAAACGCCTGCCATTTGCGTTAGGTTAGTTTGTGCACATTTAATTTATTTATTATTTCCAGCCTGACTTGTCCGTTTCACTCGTCTTCGGTCTAATATTCGCATTGACTTTAAAGGATATTACAGTTATATATATAACAAGCATGCAATGTGAGAAGTTTTATGTATCTGTGGAGGAAGCTGGAGAAGCGTGTATACAGGGTTTCATGAACACCAACTGTCCAAGTAAGAATTTTATTTTTACTTTTCACTATTGATTCATGTTTAAAATAAGACAGATATTAAATTCAGAAGATAAGGGAAGACAAAGAAACGATAGAAGGGCTGTGAGAATGATGATATGGGTTCCTCGAAAAAGGGAAGATGGGGTTAGTAATATTCACTTTGTAAAACAGTACCTAGTCTTGATTTATTTTTTCCTTTAATTCAGGATTTACTAGCCTACACTGTCCCAATCCTGGGCAAAGGCCTCCCTCCACTCCTTCTATATTTCGTGACCCCGCGAGATCTCCTTCCAGTTTTGACGGAACCTATCCAGCTCGTCCCGCCATCTCCTTCGTGATCTGCCGCGACCCCGCCTCACTGTGTCAGAGCACAAATTCGGTGCTATTTACGTCCACAACCTGTACGGCATGCGGAAGACTTGTCCTGCCCAGTTCCGTTCCAAGTAGGGCAACCTATTGAGCGTTGGCAGACCTTGAGTTTGGACTTCTGGATGTTAGTAAAAGACCAAGTTTGTGCACCATAGGTTACCTAGAAACTCTAACATAATTTTCTTTACAGAGAGTGTGAAACATCTGTGCAAGCGCGTGCTTCAAGTGAACCGGACCTTCAGTAAGATGACAACGTGTGGACTGTTTACTGTAGACGCCACTCTACCGATACCTCTGCTGGGACTCACGACTGAGTACATCATTGTACTGCTGCAGTTCGCTTTTCTGTAAAATACTTTCACAACGACTTTATTTCTCCCTTAATGTTTCTTGAGTGAAATATTCTATATTGCAACTAGCTTGTGCCCGCGATTTCGTCCGCATGAAATTTCACCCTCCCCCCATTCACCCTCTTAGGGGTGGAATTTCGAAAAACCCTTTCTTAGTGGATACCTACTCTTAACTAAGAACACACCCTCCAAATTTCGTGTCTTTCGGACCAGCGGTTTAGTCTGTGCGTTGATATATCAGTCAGTCAGTCAGTCAGGACTTTGAATTTTATAATATGTATAGATTGTAAGTAGTCAAATGTTTGATTTTTTAACTACTTAGGTACCATTTAGTTATCAGTTTTCAGTTTCCAATTTTCATAAAATTTCAAAAATTCCTGACACTAAGGTCCACTTGCATGTTTAGTCGGGCTAAACGAATAAATGAAGAGTTTAAACTCGGAGTTAAGTAAAAGCCTTTTAACGGTTATTGCGCGTTGCGCCACTAATCAGAAACATCGGATTAGTAAACCAGAAATTAGTGTTTTTGAGTTGGGAACATTGCAGTTCAATCGACGAAACATAAAAATTGAATTGCAATGTCGATGCCCTGATGTGTTTTAATCCGACCAAAAATTAATGAACGGGAATTGTATACCTATCTCTTACACTATAATACGATACGTAATACTTTCTAGTCTTTGAATTTTACCTGTAACATGACATTTCATTTTAATCGTATTATGTCTGTGGTTTCCATGGAGATTTAGTTTATTGATTGACGAAAACCTCATTTTAAGGCAAAATACAACGCATGCTTGCGAGCACCCTTACACCGCCTTACCAATCAATACAACAAGATCTTTGAAGATATCGAATTTTTTTCTGTATCTGCTTGAAAATTTAGAAGTCTTATCCACAAAATGATTTAGATTTTAATGGTTAGTTTAGTTTAATATTAACTAATTCTCTCTCCCTCTCTCTGTCTCTGTTGTTTGCATGTCTGACGATGTTTAAGTTCACTACTAACTACTTTTCTATTTTAACAGTCAGATGTGTTAGATCTAATTTTTAATATGTTGTGGAAAATGTCGTTGGTCATAAATTTACATTTTTTGTGTATTTATAACGTAGTATAAGATTTTAATGTATAACTGTTTATTTTTCCGAATAAAAAAAATAAAATATTGCCTGCTGATGTATCGAAATTTCACTTACTACAACGTCGAACAATAAAAGATAACAGCGGTACCCCATAACGTCAATTTAATTTGACATTACTAACACTAACCCAGAGTTTAGCGAGTTAACTCTCCCACATCGGTGGGTTTAATATTTAAATGTTTAACTCTAGACTTACCGCTAACTCTTGGTGGTGCAAGATGAAATTAATTGATAAAACTTTCTTAAACTTTTTGGAATTTCCCTATTAAGGGCCAACAATCGGTCTATCTATCTGATCACAGGTCTACCGTTATGGCTGCACAAAGGTCTTTTGGCGTGTGCTCAAAATTGTAACTAACTCCGCCTTCTTGTTTTTCTTAATACAATTTGACAAAGCAATCCCACTAATGTTTACCAACAACGCCCCCCCTTTCAATGTCATTCAAACGCCAAAAGATCTTTGTAGCACTCTAGCTGCGCGGTGACGGCCGGCAGTGGACGAATGACTGAGCTCTCGCGAAGTCAAGACACGTCACCTCGCAGCTATCTCAGGCAACATCTCAGTTAGCCCCTCTACAGCCGGGCAAGTTTTTATCACACACACAGTGCTTAGGGCCGAGTGGTGAAAGTCTAACAGTGTGTTTCTTGTATACTGTTGGATTCTCAATGCTCGGCTCAACACCGAAAGTTCAAAATCCAGTACACCATTAAAATCGCCTATAATGGGCTTAAGCGGTTGGTCTGTTCAGTAGTTACGATTACAGACTAAATACCATTAGAGAAGCAGAACAAAAGCACACAGAAGCATTACAGAAGCGTTGCCTTTCAAGAGACAAAGCTGAAATATCTACTAGGCCAACACCAACAACCGGCATACGAGTAGGTCAGTGCCCTTCAAACCGCATCACAGCAACGCTGCTGAGCGGTAGAAATGTGGTTCATAATATCGTTATAATTATGGCGACAGTAAGTAACTATCCTGATAGAATGGAGCAGAACCTTAACGGCATACTTGCCGAGTAACAGAAGAAGGAGCGTTGGCAGGCCATGACAAGCCTCGCGCAGACTAGGAAGCTTGGCACTAATGGAAGTTATTATACTCAGCAGTGGGTGGATCACGGCTGCCAATGATCCTACCAGGGTCGCGGGTTGTTCGAAAGAGTTACCGTGGCCCTGGCACAGGCAACTGAAGAAACACTGCTCCGCCCAGAGCGGGAGAAGTTATTTCATAACTTCCCACCCCAAAACAAAAAAGGCTGCCAATTATGATGATAAAGTAACTTTGCGTGCGAGGTTTTCTTTGAAATTTTTTTCAACAGCTCAAGTTTCTCATCCCACTTTTGAATGGATTGATTGAATTTAATCCAAAATCCAATATGGAGATATTGAAGGTGAAAGTTGTAGCTATTTTTCATGTTTTTGGACAAACACAAGTGCGCGCAAACGCACAATGATTTACGTGCGTTATATTACGCACTACCGTAAACAAGTCTTTAAAAAATTAAAGTCGTTTCTCAACAATTATTTTTGCACAAATACACTTGGGAGCAAATAAATCGAGCCACTTCCTTTTTTCACGTATAATGGTTATTATTTTTGGTATTATGGAAGGTATCAATTCAAAACATATATCGCCTGAAAGCTTATTTAATAACCTTTACAATGAGGGTAAATTATTGAATGATAACCTTATTTAATGATAAATTATTGGCTCTGAAAGAAAAACGGTAATTTTGATAGAAAATTGTCAGTCCAGAAAAAAACAATTAAAAACAAAATTATGGTATAAACTTATTCTTAATATCTTGTATTACCCCCCCTTGCCCTGATTTCGATAGATTTTCTGGACTGTTTTAACCCTACAATTTTCTATCAAAATTACCGTTTTTCTTTCAGAGCCAATAATTTATCACTAAATAAGGTTATCATTCAATAATTTACCCTCATTGTAAAGATTATTAAATAAGCTCTTAGGCGATATATGTTTCGATTTGATACGTTCCATAATACCAAAAATAATAACCATTATACGTGCAAAAAAAAGCAAGTGGCTCGATTTATTTGCTCCCAAGTGTAGAAATAGTAAGATAGTATATGAGTCATAACTCGTAAGTCATTAGTGTATCGGTTATGAATTCATCATGATCAATATAGTTCTGGGATTAGTAGGTACATATGGTTTTGTTTCCAAAGATGGAATTATTTTATTTGTTAACTAGCTTCTGCCCGCGACTTCGTCCGCGTGAAATTCGTACTTTCCTCTAAAAGTTTCGAAAATGTATGTTGGTATGATCTTTATAATTAATTTAGATAAATAAGTATTCGGGCCAATTTTTAAGTTTATAGAACAAAGGAATCAGATTTTTCAAATAAACTGTATCCCCGCTTTTCACCCCCACAGGGGTGGAATTTTATAACTTGACTCAGTTTAATTATACCAATTTTCGAGCTAATCAAGCCACGCGGTAAAATCCTCCCTTTCACACAGTTAGGGGTAGATTTTCGAAAACCCCGAATACATGTTATTAATTATTTTCAGTCCTTAGTATAAATACTGAGTTTCAAGTTAATCGGACAGGGCGTTAAAACTCTTCCATACAAATTTTGACACCCCCCAATACCTCTTTAGGGGGTATTTGAGAAAAACGAAAAATTCCAAACTTCATAATTTACATAGATAAGTATTCGTGCCAAGTTTCAAGGTTATTAACTCAAGAAATAAGATTTTTCATACCAACAAAATCCCCCCCTTTTCACCTCCTTAAAGGTTTAATTTCCAAAAACCCCTTCTTATTCGATACCTACTCTTCACAAAGAACACACCCTCCAAAATTCATGTCCCTAGGAAGGACCAGCGATTTAGACTGTGCGTTGATATTTCAGTCAGGTCGTTCATCCCCCTTTTGGGGGAGAAATTATCAAAAACGCTGAGACACGTATAAATTAATTTTCAATCGTTAGCCTAAATACAAAATTTAAAGATCCTAACTTTTAAACTGACGGACTTTCATACACAACTTCATCCCCCCTTTTAACCCTTTGGGGGTAGAATTATCAAAAACGCTGAGACACGTATAAATTAATTTTTAGTCGTCAGCCTGAACACAAAATTTGATGATCCTAACTTTAAAACTGACGGACTTTCATACAAACTTTCATCCCCTATTTAACTCCCTTAGGGGTTGAATTTCAAAAAATCCTTCCTTATTCCTTGTCTACACAACAAAAAAGAAATGAAAATAAAGCTGAAACGCCTATGCAATACTATCTACCTATACCTACTTCACTTAAAAATAAATACTTATAACTACTTTAATTAATAAAAGTACCTACGTTTAATAATTTTTAATTTGAACGAATATTTAAACACTACCAAAACAACTCATACCTATTTTACAAAATAACAACAAAAGAAATTCAAATAAACTATTTAAAGACTAAAAGTCGCGCTGATAAGCACGGTTTCTCAATATCAATTATTGTCTGTCAATAAGGTCGAACGCTCTGACAACCGTTACACAAAAATAATCCTTATAGCATGATTCAGTCTACACGTGCGACGGCGCGATGGCTTATTTCATGTATAAGTTTGGTGTTTCTATACCGATTTCTATGATTCTTTTTTTATTGAATAGGTAATGTTAACTTTTTTAAATGAGTGAGAGTATTATAAACGTAAGAGTAAACAAATATAATCAGAATGCTCCGAACTGCTAAGCTATCAGGAGTTACACGTGTTATTGTGAGTCCACCATAAAAGATAGACATATGCTGTTGCGAGATATTTTTTAGACAATTTTATGTAGAATATTTCCGTCATACATGATTTCTATGTAACTTTAACCATTAAGGCTGCACACGCGACGGAAGCTTAAAAAATGGAGTAACTTCTCCCGTTTTCCCAACATTTCCCTTCACTACTCTGCTCCTATTGATTGTAGCGTGATGAAAAGTATACTATAACCTGCCCAGGAGTATGAAGAATAATTGTACCAAGTTTCGTTAAAATCCGTCGAGTAGTTTTTGTTTCTATAGGGAACATACAGACAGACAGACAGACAGACAAAAATTTTACTGATTGCATTTTTGGCATCAGTATCGATCACTAATCACCCCCTGATAGTTATTTTGAAAATATATTTCATGTACAGAATTGACCTCTCTACAGATTTATTATAAGTATAGATAAGTAAACTTTATTGTATGTATCTTATGGTTTTCATTTTCTATCGATATAGTCACAAGTCCGGGAACAATCTCTAATGCCATCATGTCATGGAACCACAGATTATTAAAATTAACCATGGAACCGGTAATGGGTCGACCCACCACCGGGACCACGGGAAACGAGTGAAAGTTACTTAATTTGATGTACAGAATGCGTAGATGACGGCTTCGTACAGAATATATTTATACCCTCCAAGGATTTTTTTTATCATTATTGTCAACGTTCAATGTTTGATGATCAGTTTACTTTGCTGAAAAATTATGTTCATGTACGGTGCTTTAAGCTGCAAAACCTGTGGTGGCCCAGTGGTAACGGCCCCGGCTTAGGAGTCTTAGGTTGTCGGTTCAAACCCAGGCAGGTGCTTTACTAAGTGCAAATAATTTCACCACCACTGCTCTCAAAACGGGGAAGGAAAACATCATGAGGAAACTGACACGTCCTGGAACTAGAAACTCGAAGACATGTGATATCTCCCAACCCGCACTGGGCTCGCGTGGTAGATTACTCTCATGATACACTCCTTCTTGAAGAGAGGAGGCCTATGTCCCAGTAGTGGGAACATTATTGGTTCATCATGCTATGCTTATTCGATGTGTTCTGAATATAATGATGTTTATTGAACTACTCGTACTTGTTGCCAATGGTAACTAATGGAGGAATATTCTTACGTCATTTAACTCGAAACAATAAACATTGAAAGTTATTACTATGGTCAAAATCAATTTAACCTAATAAGGTTCACCTTTTATACCTAGCTTGTTAGGTTAGGCATTCATTTGTAGTCTAACGGCTGAATATAAAACAACAAGAAAACATCATGTGGAACCCTTCAATGGCTCCAGTCGAAATGTTTCTCAATAACAGACTCGACAATGATATTAAAAAAATAGTTCAACCTTTCAACATGTTGCTCTCAGTATTATTGTCTTCAAAATACAAAATAAGAGATAATTATATCACTCCGTGTGAGAAAAAGTATCCTATATTGCTGTGTTTATTTTATTTATTTTTTAATGTGTTGAGGGTCTATCATTATCCTACCATTTGTGTTGATATGCATAACTTTACGGGATATATCACTTCTATCGCTTTTTTTTTGTGTCGGGTCCATAATGCTAATCATTTGTAACATGGGCCATAGTTGCAGCAACATCTCCCTCATCATGAGTATCCAAGAAATTAATAGGGGCTTTGACATTAGTAGCAGTGTACGAACTTATATCATTTGGAATTGGATCTCAGTTCTGTCTATATTAAGTTTTGATCTTTCGACAAGCTTTTTCTATATTATGCTGACGCCAATTAAATGCCTTGATGTAACCAGTATCTTAATGATCTTTGCATTCGATTTAAATCTCTTTTATACTATTCGTATTATGGCATTGCTAATAATGTATCTCAACGAATGGGTTGAAAATGTACTTACTGTTATAAGTGTTGAAGAAGAAAACGATATATATTGTGAAAAATTGTTTAAGATGTATCTCAATATTTTGAAAGCGTACTCCCTGTGTAAAACTTGTTTCCGAGTATTGGTAAGTCGGTGTCTGTAAAAAATTTCATACGTTTAATTAATATTTGAGTCGTTCTTCATGCTTTCTTCATTTTATAGATATTATGGACAACAATCTGCACATTTTTTCGTAGTTTATTATTTTTGGAGGATCATTTAATGTATTTGCAAGAAATAATGGCGTCAAAAAACGAAGTAAGTACTATATTGTTAAGGGTTTATTTACCGACTTCACCTTTTTTGAGTTCTTTACTAAAATGGCATAGAGGATCCCTTATGGTGAAACTTTGTCTATCCGTCTGTCTGTCACAGTTGCTTATTTCAGGAACTACTAATGATATCGACTTGTGAAATAGTTATAAAGAAAGAGAGAAGAACTCCGGTACATTTGATCTGTATTTCGTACTGTTACATCCCTACTTTGTAATATTAAACGCTGACACTAACGCTTAGTCAGCACCGGCCCTTCTAGAACATGAGTGCACACCGGCTTTCATCCAGTTCCGAATTAGGCATTTAATGAGTTTGGACTTATATCGAGTTTTCCCTATATAAATATTGAAAAGATTTTCGGAAGTCTAAATAAATCTGTAATTAAAAGACTCGGGAATTTCCCATTCTAACAGTACGAAAAAGATGAAAACAAAAACTGATTAGATTTTAAACGCCTGCCATTTGCGTTAGGTTAGTTTGTGCACATTTAATTTATTTATTATTTCCAGCCTGACTTGTCCGTTTCACTCGTCTTCGGTCTAATATTCGCATTGACTTTAAAGGATATAACAGTTATATATATAACAAGCATGCAATGTGAGAAGTTTTATGTATCTGTGGAGGAAGCTGGAGAAGCGTGTATACAGGGTTTCATGAATACCAACTGTCCAAGTAAGAATTTTATTTTTACTTTTCACTATTGATTCATGTTTAAAATAAGACAGATATTAAATTCAGAAGATAAGGGAAGACAAAGAAACGATAGAAGGGCTGTGAGAATGATGATATGGGTTCCTCGAAAAAGGGGTTTTTTTAGTAATGTTCACTTTGTAAAACAGTACCTAGTCTTGATTTATTTTTCCCTTAATTCAGGATTTACTAGCCTACACTGTCCCAATCCTGGGCAAAGGTCTCCCTCCACTCCTTCCATATTTCGCGAGCCCGCGAGATCTCCTTCCAGTTTTGACGGAACCTATCCAGCTCGTCCTGCCATCTCCTTCGTGATCTGCCGCGATCCCGCCTCACTGTGTCAGAGCACAAATTCGGTGCTATTTACGTCCACAACCTGTACGGCATGCGGAAGACTTGTCCTGCCCAGTTCCGTTCCAAGTAGGGCAACCTATTGAGCGTTGGCAGACCTTGAGTTTGGACTTCTGGATGTTAGTAAAAGACCAAGTTTGTGCACCATAGGTTACCTAGAAACTCTAACATAATTTTCTTTACAGAGAGTGTGAAACATCTGTGCAAGCGCGTGCTACAAGTGAACCGGACCTTCAGTAAGATGACAGCGTGTGGACTGTTTACTGTAGACGCCACTCTACCGATACCTCTGCTGGGACTCACGACTGAGTACATTATTGTACTGCTGCAGTTCGCTTTTCTGTAAAACACTTTCACAACGACTTTATTTCTCCCTTAATGTTTCTTGAGTGAAATATTCTATATTGCAACTAGCTTGTGCCCGCGATTTCGTCCGCATGAAATTTCACCCTCCCCCCATTCACCCTCTTAGGGGTGGAATTCGAAAAACCCTTTCTTAGTGGATACCTACTCTTAACTAAAAACACACCCTCCAAATTTCGTGTCTTTCGGACCAGCGGTTTAGTCTGTGCTTTGATATATCAGTCAGTCAGTCAGTCAGGACTTTGAATTTTATAATATGTATAGATTGTAAGTTGTCAATTAATGTTTGATTTTTTAACTACTTAGGTACCATTTAGTTATCAGTTTTCAGTTTCCAATTTTAATAAAATTTTAAAAATTCCTGACACTAAGGTCCACTTGCATGTTTAGTCGGGTTAAACGAATAAATGAAAAGTTTAAAGTCGGAGTTAAGTAACTAACCTTTTAACGCATATTACGCGTTGCGCCACTAATTAGAAACATCGGATTAGTTAACCAGAAATTACTGTTTTTGAGTTGGGATCATTGCAGTTTGGAAAGATAAAAATAGAATTGCAATGTCGATGCCCTGATGTGTTTTAATCCGATCAAAAATTAATGAACGGAAACTGTATCCCTATCTCTTACACTATAATACGATACGTAATACTTTCGAGTCTTTGAATTTTACCTGTAACATGACATTTATTTTAATCGTATTATGTCTGTGGTTTCCATGGAGATTGTTTATTGATTGACGAAAACGTCATTTTAAGGCAAAATACAACGCAGGCTTGCGAGCACCCTTACACCGCCTTACCAATCAATACAACGAGATCTTTGAAGACATCGACTTCTTTTCTGTATCTGTTTAAAAATTTAAAAGTCTTTTCCACAACATTATTTAGATTTTAATGGTTAGTTTAGTTTAATATTAACTCATTCTCTCTCCCTCTCTCTGTCTCTGTTGTTTGCATGCCTGTCGATGTTTAAGTTCACTACTAACTAGGTACTTTTCTATTTTAACAGCTTGAAAAAGCGCACTGTTTTAGATCTTATTTTTAATATGTTGTGGAAAATGTCGTGGGTCATATATTTATATTTTTTGTGTATTTATAACGTAGTATAAGGTTTTAATGTATAACTATTTATTTTTCCGAATAAAAAAATAAAATATTGCCTGCTGATGTATCGAAATTTCACTTACTACAACGTCAAACCCTTTAGGCGCGATTGGTCCAATTCGCGATTGGTCCAATGTTCAAAAAGATGTCCAATTCGCAGTTGGCCCAATTCAAGGTTCAAGCGACTTTCGACCTTATTGACATTTATCAAAATACCGGTTTTTAGTGAAGAAGCAACGGTATCGAAAGAGAAAGTTGGAAAAGCAAACCGAATTTTAAATGTCAATAAGGTTGAAAATCGCTTGAACCAGTTTTTTTTACTTTACTCTTTTATTTTTTGTAGGTGAGTTTTCAACCGTTTAAAACGATTTATTTGGGGTTCAAAACGGCATCGGTTGTTTCACATCTGTAGGTACTCCGTTATATCCCTACCTCGATAAAATCAAGAAAATGTAGGTAGTTATAATTAAGAAAAGCATAGTCATCAACACCAACCGTTTTAAACCGAAAAAGATGGTTTATTTCGGTTTTAACCGGTTTTTTTTTCGTGTTTAACGGGTTGGTTTAATTGGTTTTAAACCGGCCTTACATTTATATTCCCACCCCAAAAAAAAAAGGCTGCCGATTATGATGATAAAGTAACTTTCCGAGCGAGCTTTTCTTTGAAATGCTTTCAACAGCTCATGTGTCTCATCCCACTTTTGAGTGGATTGATTGAATTTAATCCATAATCCAATATGGAGTTATTGAAGGTCTAAGTTCTAGCTATTTTTCCTGAGTTTGTACAAAAACAAGTGCGCGCAAATGCACAGTGATTTGTTGCGTGCGTTATATTACGCACTACCGTAAACAAGTCTTTAAAAAAGACGGGTTGCACTCCGGGAGTGCCGGCAGAAGTGAAAACTTGAATAAAATTCATTTTTTTTTCACTATTTCTGCGTCACTTTTTTCGTTAATGCACTTTGTTCAATTTCCATTGTCGTGTGTCACTTGGTTCACTTCGGTTGGCGCCGCGGTAGAAAGAGAGGGGGGGGGGGAATATCTCCTGACGGTCACGTGTCCTGACGCGATGTCCTGACGCGAGTTTAACATTTTTTACCCATTACAAAAAGTGTGCAACGCCGCTAAAGAAGTTTTCACTTCAAAAATCCAAAAATAGTATTGTGTGCCCGGGCCATTCCGCTCAATTAGGCCGACTTTTATTTGCAAATGGTGATGGCATTTGGTGCGTGTGCAAGAAAAAATCGCAATTGAAAATTGTCAAGTGTATACATACTTTTAGACGTGACTGTACACAAAATTTATAGAAATCTTGCCAAAAAGGTGAACGAATAGTCAATAATACATTTGTCTTAAATAACAGTAATACATGTATGATACATGTTTCAGTTTCATACACAAGTTTTTACAAGACTTGCCGAAAACGAGTATCACAATATGTGGGGTGCAAAACGTAGAGTTAGCAAAACCAACTCAATATTCAGAATTTCCAATCCCATAAATAAAAACTCTCAAAGGCTATCCCGCTCTCCAATATCTTATGGATCCAAAATGATGACCCGACCTTTACTGTTCCCGATGCTCTGAGCTAAGCCAAAGTTGCTCAAGGCGTTAGGTCAGGCTAGGTCATTAGGCCAGCACCAGCTTTTAGCCGCTCAGAACTGGCTAGAAAAGGGAATTGTAATAAAGTTTATTAAACGGCTTTTAAGAGGATTTTCGTCCGTAGAAGGCTTCGGTTCAGCTTTAGGTGAAAGTTCAGTTGAATTCTTTATAGATGTGCAGAGTAATGTTAAAATCACTTACGTAATTAAGCTTTCGAGTAAAGAATTTTTAAGTTTTGGGTTTGTTCTTTACAACTACTTTCTCCAAGTGGCTCCAAATCCTAGTAAGATGATTCTTTCAATGTTGAATATGTTAATAGGATTTTTCACCTTTCTCTACCCAAATCCAAATTTAGTATAAGAAATATTTTGGCATCGAAATTTAAATAATAATAATGTTATATAATATTAAATTGTTAATTCTGTAAACTTTAACGATGTGAAATTCTGGTTGTTGTTACACTTAGTCACATATAATTAACTTGTATAGTAATCTGTGGAAACTGTTTCTGGATTGTGTTGAACTAATCGTATTCTTACTTATGTTTGTTATTGCAGCTATTTGTTTCCCAAATAAATAAAATAAAACAAATGGAGCATTTCGCGTAGACAGACTTCGCGTAGACAGACTTCGTCTAGATAGATGTATTTAGAGTACCTAATTACCTACAGGCCGAATATGCCTCATTGCGATACCTCGCGTTCGCGAATTACCTCGCTACCTCGATGTCCTCCATGTAAAACAAATGTATGCTAATAGACACGCACGCACGTGGCAGGCATCGAGGTAAATACTCACGCAACCTGCGATATTTCACAGTGGGGCATCCTTCGGCATGTGCTCAACATGCATTTGTTATACATGGAGGTGACATCAAGGTAGCGAGCTAAACCGCGACCGCGAGGTATCGCGGTGAGGCATCTTTGGCATGTAATTACCCTTACTCTAGGAGGTATTTGGTATTATTATGAATCCATCCATACTTAAATTTTATAAATTCGAAAGTAACTCTGTCTGTCTGTATGTTAACTTTTCACACCTAAACCAATGAACCGATTTAGACGAAATAGTTTGAGTCCCGGGAAAGGACATAGGATAGTTAGTATACCACGGGATCGAAACTCATGCGGGTGAAACCGCGGGGCGCAGCTGGTTAAAAATAAAAACAATTGAACAATAACGATGATTAGCCAAGAATGAATTATTTCACATAAGTAACTAGGTATATATTATAAAGTCATAACCCTAGAACTACATTATAAAACTATTGTACAAATTACGAAAGCTAAATTATGATTCCTTAAAAAAAACATGTAGCGTCTTTCCCGCTTCACTGTATCTTTCTAATTAGGTCAGTCAGTGTACCACGCGCTGTCATTATGATCGGGTGTCATCTGTGTATTGAGTTATAGTAAGCAATGGACCATTGTGCCCTTCAAAGCAAGAAACATTACAACCAACTTGCATGAAATGCAAAAGATCCATGTAGGGCGCATGACATGAATATACATAATAATATGTTCAAATTGTGTAGAGTAATGAAATATATACAGGGTTTTTCAATAAGGACCGGGTATATTAGAATTGAAAAAAACACACATTGATTGTTTACAATTAGATATCTAATATTTCGATTTTTTTAACATAATTTTTGGGCTTACTTTTTGGCATTTTACTCGTATATGAAAAACCATATCATTTACCACTTTGAGCGGAACATCATCACTATTTTCTCATACAAAATGTATGTGTGTGAGTAGTCTTATAAAGTGTACAAAATAAAACTAACGTGGAGTGGCGCTAGCAGTCCGAAACTTTAAAGTGATACGGCGCGATGACGTAGCTTGAAGGAATTGGTATAAGCCGCAGCCGTTTATACACGTTGTTTTAAGAAAGACATAGTTTTTGCTGACGTGATTAAACGTTGTGTCAAATAGCGTTTATCAAATTTTACGTATCACAACGTTGCTCCGCTCAAAGTGTTAAATTACCATCTCGGCTCCATAATATGCAAGCGTGAATTCAAGAGGTCTAATTTTCTATCACTTTTTGACAAATAATGAAACCTCAATCTCATTGATGACGCGTGTAAAGTTACTTTTTAGGCATTTGACAGTTTTTGGCTTCTTCACATACAGTGTGATTTCACATAACCCCACAAAAAATTATCAAGCGGTTAAATCACATGATCTTGGAGGCCATAGTCATGTCCCCGAATCTTGAGATCAGGAACCCGTTGAATTTTCTTTCAATCAATCTCGTTTGATGAATTGAACTGCCGTTTTAATAATACTCTTTAATAATTACAACGCACTGTTTAACTGTATACGAGTAGCAACTCATCTTGACAAATGCCGAACATTTAATGAGTCATCTGTCAAATATTCGCGCCAATAGATAATCTAATATGGCCGCCATCGGCTGTTAAAGATACCATGTCCCTATTGAAAAATATTTTACTATGTTCATTGTTATATTACTAGCTCACCCCGCGACCTTCACACCGCCTCAGAATCAATAAGAACGAATGTATGAGAAAATAATTATTTCATTATTATTTTTTTCTTGAATTTTTTCCATGTTTTGTTGCTGTTCTTGAGTTATAAATGGTGTAACTAACCCGACTTTGTTTTATATATAGATAGAAGATAGGTAGGTGATCTCTTAAACCCAAATAATGTAACTTTAAATCCTAAAATAATTAAAATCTATTATTAAAATACTGTTTTATTTCTGTCGCATTTATACGAATGTTTAATAACAACTTCACCTGCCAGGACAGCTTAAGTAATCTAGGGTTAACATAGTATGCGTTATGCGTTATCAAGTTACCCTGTCCGGAATATGTAGTATCGTATCGATTGCCTTCAGATGTGCCGACTAATCGAGTTACAGCGTGTCGGTTTAGTTGAGTGCCTCGGCTTTGAGTTATGTCTGTCTATGCTGGCTTGAATCATATCTTGAGCATCGAGATATTGAGTGAGGTAGTCCTTAGGTATGCGGTTATGGATTGATTTGAGTTTGTAGGTATCTTGAGGTTGAATGGACTATGCTTCTGTTGATATTCTTATACAAAATGGAACAGTTGCACAAGTGTTCTAATTTTTGACTTCTCAATTTTATACTTATAGTCCTTATTTTTACATCATCATTATATCTTCTTTGCTCCTGTTTCATATTTACTATTATAATATATATATGTGTATATTTATTTAGATTAGTATAATATACTTTATGTATGTATTTATTGTTTTGTGTAAATGGTACACCACAGACTGCCTACAGTATTTGTATGTCCTTCCCCTATTTATGTCACCCATTGTAAATTTTCTATATTTAATGTCTGTAATTTATATGGTGTACATAATAAAGAGTATTCTATTCTATTTTGGAACTAGGATTTGCACGCACGGAACAGGGTGAAGTGGCGGTGCTTGGGGGAAGCTATGTCCAGCAGTGGACGTTTTTCGGCTGAAATAATGAGGATTCATGACACAAAAATCGAGTGCGATGACCCAGTCTTTGGATTTCACGTAGGGGAAAATTATGAATTGGGAGAGAGAAGGAAAGAAAAAGAAACTGAAAAAAGTGACGCAAACAAATTTTTCGGTGATTTGGACATAGAATAGTCTTCACGAAACCAAGTAACATGGTACAAGAGTAGGAAAATGATAAGGAAGTCCGAAATTAATTATTATGAAAGCAAATCTAAAGACAATTATTGCCAACTACAGACCGCTTTTACAGTGGAAAAATACAAAGTCTTAAAAATCACCTGAAGAATATCGTTTTCTTGTGCAGCCAATCTACCGAAAACGAATATAATATCTAATATCGTATCTCAACGTAAGCTAGTTACAATACAAACAACCACAAAGGGGGTATTCTTAAAGCAATTTCCAACCGATACCGCTTAGCGCGTTTCGGTTTAATCTATTTTTAAGCTATAACTACACGGTCAAAAGGAAGCCTTTGCCCGGTAGTTGGGGGAATCGGGGGAAGTCGGAGGAACTCGGGGAACCCGGGGTATTCCGAGTACCATCCACTTCAAAAGAAACCTTTCAAAGGGCGAAACTGAAACTAATATGAATTTTCTTGGAAAAATGCAGACCTATGTAACGCTAAGTAAGAAAATTAAGTTTGTTGTTTATATTGTTGGTGTAGCAGATACATTTCCATGGACGTGAGTCTGGGTTTGTTTTAGTGTTCCTGCTATCTTTAATGGAAATAGTCTTTAACCTTTACCCTTACAAATCGATAAAATCAATATAAAATAATACCTACAATAAATAAGGAGGAGAAATCGTTGTATCGATTAAAAAATAGTCAAAAGTTTTTATCTCTATTTAATAATGGTTTTAGTTGTACCACGCAGTTAATAGGACGAAAATAGAACGAAAAAATCATGCATGTTCTCTGTCGCAGAAATACGACACGAGCGGTAGGGGCACGATTTGTGAAAATGTGGGCGTAAAATAATACAATTTATCTCTCGTTTAGAATCGTACGAAAGTTTATAATTGTCCTAGAAAATTTATTTTGCGGTTCTTGTTATTTTCCGGTGACATATGTATATTTTTTTTTTTTGTAATAGGTATGTGATTTGTTTGTGCAGAATAAATTTTTTTTCTTTATTTTTTACATTTGATATTGAGCAGTGGTGGCCCAGTGATAATGGCTCCGACTCACAAGGTGTATACCGTGGGTTCGAGCCCAGGTAAGCGCTTAACCTTTGTGTAAATAATTTCATCACCACTGCTCTCAAAACGGTGAAGGAAAACATCGTGAGGAAACCGGCATGTCCTAGAACCAAAAATTCGAAGACATTTGACATCTACCAACCCGCACTGGGCACGCAGATAGATAGGGTAGATTATAGCCCACTCCCTCTCGAAGAGAGGAGGCCTGTGTCTCAGCAGTGGAAACATTATAAGCTGACTAGGTATGCTATGTGATATTGCCATTGTATATTTCTATGACAACCGCGACTGATGGTAAATGCGCTTACGCTGAGACAAGAATGTGTCACAGTTCATAGTCACCCATCCGCGCACCAACATCATCAAGCACAGCTTAATCTTTCGCCTGATCCTCGAGCGATTCATACTACATAATATTTCTAGCATAACAGCTATGATTGGCAAAGTTGGCAGCGAGGAGAGACAGTTGATATTAATATAGTGCCAATAAACCAAGCTTGAGATAGTTTGCGCCAGTTTAAAGTGGGCCAAATAATAACAGTTTGGAATAATTATTAGACGTGTAGCTATGAAGTTTGGGTATGGCGGATTAGGGTTAATAATTTGGGGTATACAATGGATTTTGAGTGTTTTGTAGATAATAAAAGGTGTCAACATGTGTAAGATTTAAGTACCTAATTGAATAACTTAATGAATGGACTGTATGAATGATGATATGGTTAGAAAGGAGTAACTACTGAAATGACGACTAATAGAGAAGTATGGAAGATAGAAACATGTTGCGCGACTCCAAATAAATTGGGATCAAGCCAGGAGAATGATGATGATACATGCGTCATGTTCGTGAACGGACGCCGTCAGTAGGGACTGGTCATCTCTTTGCTGCCATGGCTTATTTTATTTTAATTTAATATTTGAATTGTTGTTTTTTCTTATGTTTTCATTATGGACGCTTTTAACGTTCTGCATCGTTCTCACATGTATAATTTTTAACATGAATGATGTAACCAAGACTTTGTAACCATATTATTTTGATTTAAAAGAGTGTCCATGGAGTTTCTTGCCCGTTCTTCTCCATAGGTACCTACTCTTTGGAATTGGCAACTAGCATCATCTTTCTGACTAACCGACTCCTTGACAATTCAAAAGTGCCTGTAAATGGTTTAATTGAAATAAATGCTTTGAGTTTGAGTTGAGTTTGATTGAATAACTTTATGAAGCTTTTCTTTTGAGTCTGAATTCGACAAAAAAAGCAGACTGTCGTGGCAAATGCCATCAAACGTTTTTTCTGTATCGAGGACGCCGTATGTTGGTGTCATATATAGTACCATTGTCCCTCATTGCTCGGTGTGCTGATGTCACTAAATTTCGGGTTCTCTTTTGCGTTGTAATTTTCTCATGCTGACATATATAATCCTAAATCCATCCTAATCATTTTAACTAATTTAATTATCTACTGAATTCTTCTTCGTCGTTCCCTCAATGCTGAGGATCGCGCCTACATGCGACGCGTCTCCAAGCTATGCGGTTTTCGGCAAAGTGGACCGCCCGGATTTACCTAGCAGTCCACATTGCCGAAGACCTGCTGCCACCAAAAGCCTTCTCGATCGTGTTTGACCATATTGCCTGTGCTCTGCCTTGAGCGCGTTTTCTCTCTACTCGGCCCAGTATCAAGCCTTTCCAGACAATGCTTAGGTGAACATATAATATGTCCTAAAAAGCTGAGGACACGCTATGAATATTAAAATTATGAGAACAATGGGTTTTGGAGCGCAGTGGAACTACCCCTCCTAGCATATTGTACTCGATCGATTTTACTGCTTTCGTGTCTTTTAATAAACTGTTGGGAGCCCGTGATTCTTTCTAAATTCCCCGAGACTGGTCATTGTACTTTTGGTCGCAACAGTACGACGGCGGAATTCCTCAAGGCAGCCTCAGTCCTCATTCGTGATTAAAGGACCAAGATACACGAACTCGCTGATTTTTTTTTAGCCGTCGAGTAGATTTGAACTCAGAAGAAGATGAGCACGATCTACCACCATTACTATTATCTTGGCATAGTTGATCTTAATTCCAATTTTAGCGCTCTCTACTTCTAAGTAACAACAAACGTTTCAACTACGAATATCTAAAATTCCTTTTATCCGACTTTAAGAATGAATAAAACTTGACTGATAAAATTAAAATTCATACAAAAATAATTTAAAAAGTCATCGATTTAAAATTATAATCTATATTTTAATGATTTTGTAATTGATCAAACTCAATTTATGTTTATTTTCATACAGAAATTGTCAGATACCTTTGCGAGCACGTAATTCAAATTCAAACAATTTATTTTCTCCTCACAAACAATGGTATCATATAAGTTTAGAGAAGCTTAGAAACTAGTTTGTGAGAAGCTGGTGTCTGCGCTAGGAATACCTGTATAGCAGATCACCAAAACAAATTAACCGGACCTTCAGTAAGATGACAGCGTGTGGCTTGCTCACAATAGACGCCACTCTACCGATACCTCTGACAGGACTATTAACTAATTGCATTATTGTACTGCTGCAGTTTACTTTCCTTTGAAATGACTTATGCCTTAAATATATGTTCAATTGCAATGATTTCATGTAATATTATTATTGAGTAGAAGAAAAAAATAAAAAAAACAATCCTTCCGGTGCCTGAGCCTTTTATGTAATTTGACAGGAAATAAGTTTAAGATTGATGTTCAACTTCGATACCATCAATAGATACATTTCTGAATTGGTAATAAAAAAAATAACAGGAAGTTGTTCATTCGACACTGAACAACGAAGTAGATCAGTAATCATGCAAAATAACTCAAATACTCCGGTTGAAATGTTACTCAATAACAGACTGGACAAAGAAGTCCAGAGAATAGTTCAACATTTTAACATAATGTTCACTGCACTCTTCTCTTCGAAATACAAAATAAGAAATAGTTATATCATTCCGTGTGAAAAAAAATATCCCATATTGCTGTTTTTGATTGTTACATTTATCAATGTCTTGTGTATCTATAGTGTGGTAACCGATACACATAGTGATATTGCGGAATATAGTAAAAACCCTATCTCAATATTCATTTTTTGGTTGCTTAACGCTATGTATTTCCTTAGCTATATAGTGTTGATCATTTGTGACATAGTACAAAGCCGCAGCAACATTTCTCTTATTTTGAGTATTCAAGAAATTCATAGAAGTATCAACATTAGTAAGAGTGTCCGAAATTATACTATCTGTAATTGGGTTTCATTTTTTACTATTTGGTGTATATATATTTCGGCGGCTACATTTTTTCATATGGTAAAGGGTTCGTTTTATTTTATTGAAGCTTGCCATGACTTAATGGATATTCAATATGATTTAAATTTAGTTTATGGTATTCGTCTTGTAACATTGTTGACAAAGTATATCGAAAAATGGGTTAAAAGTATTCTAATACCAAAATATGAAGAACAAGATGATGAATACTATGACAATTTGTTTAAGATGTATCAAAATATTTTAAAAGCTTACAAACTGTATATTAAATGTTTCCGAGTTTTGGTAAGTCAGCTTTTTTATATTTTGCAAATATATTGATGAATAAATCCATTCGCTTCGCAGACATGCAATGATTTCTTTTTTAGATGTTATACCGAACATTGGACTCGTTTCTTCGTTGCTTATGTTTTGTGAAGATAACCTTAATACGTTTTCAACAATCACAATCACAACCATCATCGTATTATGCAGTAAGTCGTTTATTTTATCGTTTCTATATTTTTGATTTCCAACAACAACAGTGATTAGTTTTACATTTGCTAGCCCTGTTTCAGAAACTATGCTTTTTATATTTGAACCATTTTCATCAGTAATAAATTTAGAGTTACATCAATGTTCAGTCATCATTTTCTTGCCCTTATCCCAATTTAAAAACACCGACAGCTGTCAACCAATGTTTATAAAATACCATAATTATACTGACACTTCCGTCACTATACATCTTGGAAATAGCTTTATTGTTAGAAACAAAAGAGATCTTAAAAAGTTACTTACTGAAATATGTTACTATTATGTTAAAGATTTTTTAAATTATAGTTTCTAATCTACTTGTGTTATATTTTAATTTTGTTATGCTTTTTTTTCATTCTTAATTGTCTTGTATTTCAAGTGGCCCCCAAATTTATAGTTTCATTTGGCAATGTTACAGACACCCTTCTAAATTACTGTATCGACACAACCTTTTGGAATCTGCTGTTGGCTGTCAACAAGGTGACCCCCTCGGGCCAGTGATTTTTAGTTTAGCCATTCACCCAATTATTCGACAGCTAAATTCCAAATTTAACGTTTGGTATCTCGATGATGGAACCTTGGGAGGCGATGCAGAAACTGTACTACACGACCTTCAATTTTTAAAAAATGAACTTCATTCCATTGGCCTTGATCTCAATCTTTCGAAATGTGAACTATACCTAGCGGACAGTACTGACAGACACCTGACACTTCCCAAATTTAACGCAATAGCTCCAGAAATCAAAATTATTGAAAAAAGCTCTCTTCGTCTTCTTGGGTCTCCAATCTTTGACAATTCCTTTCCCGTTTTTATTCAGGAAAAAATTCAAAATTTCAATGACGTTTCGGAAAGATTGTTCCAAATTAATATGCATTCGGCCATAACTTTAATCCGTTACTGCTGTTTCGGCCCTAAATTAACATATTTTCTTCGCGCTTCACATTTATGGAAGCACACTCACCTTTTAGACCAAATGGACCAAATTATCAGGCATACATTAACATCTATTTTAAATGTGGCCATGGACGACCGAGCTTGGGCACAAGCTACTCTTCCCATTCGTATGGGGGGCCTCGGCGTCCGCAAAATGTCTAGTATTAGTTTACCGGCTTTCATATCCTCGGTCCACGGCACTGATAAATTAATCAGGAAAATCTTAGCCTCCACACTGATTAATTCTGATGTGCCGTGTTTCACCGAGGCTATGGATGCCTGGAGACTCGCTTGCCCGAATACAGATCCACCCGACAATCCATCTTCCCAGAGACGGTGGGATGAGCCGCAATTACTTTTCCAACAGCGAATCACAGATTTGGATGTGAAGTACGAAAGTATGACGGAACGTATCGATTCACTCAGCTCCTCCGTACAATTTGTTTCTGATGAGCACACCGATCTCAGTACGAAGGTCGACAGCCTAAGCAAATGTATTCAAGAGACCGTTGATTTAAAGCCTGTAGTTGCTGAACTTGTGGCAAAGATTGATAATCTTGAGCAGAATGCTCGAAATTGTAACATAGAGATATGCAATGTCCCAGAGAGGCGTAACGAAAACCTATTATCCTTGATGCAAAATATTGGGTCCGCAATAAAATACAATGTTCAACAAAATGAAATAATTTCTATTCACCGCGTCCCACATGCACACCAGCAAAGCAGGCCCAAAAATATTATAGTGAAATTGGCTTCACGTATATTGCGCGACAACGTTCTTAGTGCCCATCGACTATGTAAGGGACTTGCATCTGAACAACTTGGTATTTCAGGAACATCGCTACCAATATACATGCATGAGCACCTTACCTTGAAGAACAAGCAATTATTTCGTGAGTGTCGAGATGCTGCCAAGAAGCACAGTTATAAGTTCCTCTGGGTTAAGCACGGGACCATTCTTGCTCGTGAGAAAGAAGGGGCAAGGGCTTTTGCTATTCGAACGTCGCATGATATCGCTAAAATCAAGCCTGGCTTTGCAGCGCCGATTGACAACCATGGTGCTGCTCGCGACATTCAATAGCTTGTTTAACGGTATTGGATCTGTACAGCTTTTAAGATTTGCATGTTACTTTGTTATTAGTTCCCTCTATTCATGCGTCGATACATACTGTTCCCTTTATAAGGCAGAATTCACTGTCGTGAAACACTACTTTGCCTGTGTGATTATTGTCTATGTGAACAATTTTGTGCATGTGATTGCTATGAGTTTTTTGTTAGGCGAACATGTAAATGCAATATGCGTATTTATTATTTTAGTATATAATTGTATGTACAGGCTGGTATGTTGCTTGTTATGGTTGTCTTATCTGATCTACTTTATCGTGTCCTGTTTGTCTCTTGTTGGACTTTTGGTTACTGTAGCGTTAATAACGAGAAATGCATATATGACTATTTCCTGTAGTATTATATTTTACAATGACCGATAACTTAGTTGTATATTACCAAAATTGTAGGGGGATCCGCACTAAATTACACATTCTTTATATGAACATCTTAGCCAATTGTTACGACATCATAATTCTGACTGAGACCTGGTTAACGCCCGAGATATTTAACAAAGAGTTCATTGATGAACGGTATGAGGTATATCGATGCGACCGTGATCGTACGGCCACTAATAAGAAAGGTGGAGGTGGTGTTCTCGTGGCGATACTGAAGGGACTGCGTTCGGTTGCGGTGATTCCGCGTTCATCTATGAACACAAACATTGAACAGATCCTTGTAAAGTTGCCGAGCTCAGCAAAAGGCAAGTTTCAAATAATAGCGGCTGTGTATATACCACCAAAAACACCTGAGTGTATATATGTTGAATATTTTGACTTATTGCGGACACTTCTTGAGGACACTCACATTGAAAAATTTTACTTTTTAGGAGACTATAATTTACCGGATGTCGACTGGGTTGCTAGCACAGACAGTACTTCAATTTCTGCACAGGTCTGTAGAGGTAATTCTCCCACATGTGGTCACTTGAGTGTGTTTATGTCCTTTCTAAATGCTTATCAGTTTAATACTATGAAAAATCTGAACGGAAGAATATTAGACTTGGTCATAAGTAACGATGATTGCACAATTACTACCCCCACAGATTATTTATTACAGCTTGACCACCACCATCCTCCATTTTGTGTTCTCGTTTCACTACGTTTACCACATGGTTCAATGGTACGCAAGACGATAAAAAAATATAATTACTTTAAGGCAAGTTATGACAAAATTAATGACGACTTAAAAGAAATAAACTGGAAAGACGCCTTAAATTACCAATCCATTGACCAATCTCTAGACACTTTCTATAATATTATTTTTGGTATTATTAAGAAACATGTACCAATGACCACTTGCAGATCTTCTAAGTTTCCGGTGTGGTTCTCAAGACCTCTCATACACATTTATAAAAATAAGGCCAAGGCCTGGGTAAGATGGAAAATGTATCACAATGTTTCAGATTACGAGCAGTTCGCACTTTACCGGTCTAGATTCCAAGATGAATGCAGCAACTGTTATAATAAATATATTAATTCTGTTGAAGATGGTATTCGGAACAATGTTAAGCATTTTTGGACGTTCATTTCTAATAGAAAAAAATCTGCTGGCATTCCATCCACTATGAGGTATAACAATCAGTCAACTAGCGACCCAGAAAATATTTGTAATTTTTTTTCAGACTTTTTTAATTCGGTTTATGAACCATCCACTCATACTAATATTCCATCCACGTATGACGACTGCTCTGAAAGCTGCACTCTGTTAAATGAGATTCAGTTTACCACTGATGAAGTACTTAGTGCGCTCAATGCATTAGATCCTTCTAAAGGGCCAGGATCGGATGGTCTACCAGTAACTTTCCTTAAACAGACAGCCGTTAATCTGTGTATACCCCTGCATATTATATTTAACTTATCTATTTCACAGGGTAGCTTTCCTCAAGCATGGAAACTTGCAAATATAACCCCAATTTATAAGTCGGGACCTAAGGATGATGTCGTGAATTATCGTCCTATATCGATACTGTCAGCTTTGTCAAAGGTTTTCGAGAGACTAGTTCATAATAAGGTATACCCTCTACTGCACAATACTATTATTCAACAACAACATGGATTCGTTAAAAGAAGGTCAACTACAACCAACCTGGTAACTTTTGTGGACTACCTGTTCAATAACATGGATTCTCGTATTCAAGTTGATACTATTTATACTGATTTCCGGAAGGCTTTTGACAAGGTTGACCATCAGCTTCTCTTGCATAAGATTGCATTCAATGGTATACGTGGCGATCTACTGAGATGGTTCTCTTCTTACGTTTCTAATAGAACTCAGAGGGTTGTGATAAACGGTTTCATTTCCAGCACCCTAAGTGTTTCCTCTGGAGTGCCTCAGGGCTCCATTTTAGGACCTCTATTATTCATTATATTTATTAATGACATCAACACATGCTTTCTGAATTCAAAATTATTACTATACGCAGACGATCTAAAAATTTTTAGGCCTATTAAAAATTTGCACGATTGTCTACTCTTACAGGAAGACCTAGATAGGTTCTCTTCATACTGTTCAATCAATAAACTACAACTTAGCATATCTAAATGTTGCTGTATAAGTTTTACTAAAAACAAAAATATTATCACGCATCCTTACTCTTTAAATAATGTGATTTTAACAAAAGAAACACTAGTGCGCGATCTTGGAGTTCTATTGGATGACAAATTACACCTTGACATTCATATTGGTAAAATTATAAATAATGCCTTCCGTATGTACGGTTTTGTAATGAGATCAGCCACAGAGTTTGTCCGCCCATATACATATCTGTATCTTTACAAATCGTTGATCAGGTCCCAGTTAGAGTACGCTGTTGCGGTATGGAATCCCTTCTATAATAAATACTCAGATGCGATTGAAAAAGTTCAAAGTAAGTTTTTGAAAGCCATGCATTTCCGTTGTTTCCGTACTTATGCATCTTATAGTTGTCTTCTGGATAAATATAAGTTGCATAACCTTAAGGCCAGACGTATTATTTTAGAGACAATGTTTCTATTCGATCTATGCAATAACGCCTGTGATTGTATGGATATTACTAATAGGATTAGCTACGTGGTACCTAGAACAACCATAAGCCGTGGGGTGCGCGCACGACCCCTATTTGCAGTATCTTCTAGTCGTACGAATGCAGGCTTACGAGCACCCCTACGTCGTCTTACTGGTCAATATAATAATCTATTTCAAAATATTGACATCTTCGCTCTTCCAACCAGTAAATTTAGAGGCCTTGTTCGTGACACTATTTTGGATATTGCCCCGTAATATTCTAACTCTTAGACTGTATTTATAATTTCTTGTTTATTTTTTATTTTTTTATTTTGCATGCCTGTTTAGTGTTAAGTTTGATTATTAATACTTACCTATGTAATTTTATTTTAACTATCACACTGTAAGCGCACATCGCATTAGTTTTATAACTTTTCTTTATAATATGTGGAAAATGTCGTGGGTTATACATTTAATCACCCTGTAGCTCATATTTTGTGTAATTTTGTAATGTGTAACCGTTTATTTTCCCAAATAAATAAAATAAAATAAAATCATCCGACAAGCTCTTGTTACCGTCGGCGTTCCAGCTGTATTAGAACCCAATGGCTTGGTACGCGACGATGGCAAGAGACCGGACGGTATGTCTCTATTTCCTTGGAAGGTGGGTAGGCCTTTAGTGTGGGACGCAACTTGTGTCGATACTCTTGCGCCATCTCACCTTCCTGGATCGGCATGCTGTGCTGGCGCTGCTGCTGCGGCTGCGGAAAACCTCAAGCGGCGAAAATATAATAACCTTATCGGAAATTATATTTTCGAGCCGTTTGGGGTTGAAACCCTCGGGCCGTGGGGTCCGAGTACTCATGGTCTTTTTAAAGAAATTTCAAAACGGCTGGTTGAAACTTCCCGTGACCCAAGGGCTGGCTTTTACCTTGGCCAGAGGCTAAGCATTGCCATACAACGTGGCAATGCCGCCAGTCTCTTGGGTACATTGCCAGTCGACAGCGATGCGGATGAATTTTTCGACGCTATATTTTAGTTTTTGTATAGTTTTAGTTAAGTTAGGTTCTAATTTTGTTATTTTTGTTAATTTAAGTATATAATAGAGAACCTGTATAGAATAATATGACAGTAAAAAACTAATCTATCTCAACAAAAATTTCAAGTGGTTATAATTTATTTTGTACACGAATGTTGGCAAAACATGTTGTAACACAGATTTTCACTTTTGCATTTGCATTTATATGTATAATGCTGCACATGTGTACAAATAAATATATCTTTGTCTTTATTATGACTGCGCCAGTGAGCGAAATACACGCAACTGAATTTTGGGCCAAAAAAATTTGAACTTTTTGCTGTCTACACGTTAAGAAGAATAATTTATTTGGGGTCGGCGCATGTTTTCTTTTCTTTTATACTTCTCTATTGGTCGCCATCTAAGTAGTCACCCCATTTCCACCCATATCATCTTTCACACAGTCCATCCATCGTTTCTTAGGTATAATATCCATATCCATAGCCATCATATCGTCGTTTTTAGGTTCATCATTTAATACACCATTCCAATTTTTTTTTCTTTATCCGTTTTCACATTGCGTTGTTTTT
Source organism: Amphipoea lucens (assembly GCA_947508005.1). NCBI lineage: Eukaryota > Metazoa > Arthropoda > Insecta > Lepidoptera > Noctuidae > Amphipoea > Amphipoea lucens. The sequence continues at coordinate 4,879,263 of OX382373.1, read as the reverse complement.
TATAGGTCTCTACGTTTATGAGTGTCCTAGTAGCTGTATGGATTGTAAAGTATATGTCAATAATAATGATAACTTGTTGGCAATGTGAGAAGTTCTATATGTTTGTGGAGGATGCTGGATTAGCGTGTATACAGCGCCTGATGGATACGAACTGTTCAAGTAAGAAAAAAAGTTTTGACTACGAACATATACCTAATTTTAATAACTTTCTGGCATCAAAAGTTGATATTTGAATAATTTCTTTTTTATTTTATTGTGCATACAAAAACGCATGGTACTGCATCTGGTTAGACTGGAAGCTGACCCCAACATAGTTGGGAATAGGCTGATGACATAGCAAAGAAAGAAAGAAAACAAGAAAGAACAAAGTGAAATTCCAAATAGTTCGTTTCATCCTTTGCTTCTTTTCAGAGAGTGTCAAACATCTGTGCAAGCGCGTGCTACAAGTGAACCGGACCTTCAGTAAGATGACAGCGTGTGGACTGTTTACTGTAGACGCCACTTTACCGCTACCTCTGCTGGGACTCATGACTGAGTACATTATTGTACTGCTGCAGTTTACTTTTCTGTAATATTGCTATTTTTCGCGTGATTTTTCAGCCCTCGACCCACCTCGTCGCATCGTATCGCCCGCCCGTATTATTATTATTCGTTTTCGCTTAGAGTTCCTTCTGGTTTTTGTTTTTTCATTTTGTTCGACTCATAACGATCGTAGCGTGGTGTTAATTAGCCTATAACCATCCTCAAGAATTGGGCAATTGAATTGGGAAACGTAAATTATTATTTTTTTAATCTTTCAAATCCTACTCATAGTTCTAGAGGATAGCGCGTTCAAACAAACAAACTCGTTAAATATATTATATAAGTATAAGTTGGTGTCTCAAAGTTTTGAGTATGAATTTCGATGGCTATAAGAGTAGTGGAAGACCAAAGAAACGATTGATGGATTGTGTAACAATATCAAATGTCTTTTCTTCGGTATTGTTCGTCGAATCGTTGATCTTCTTATGTTTTGAATTGAGCTGCACGATTTTTGAGAAATGAGTGCACTGACTAGACATGTCCACACAATCTGTGTGGTTCTTTCCTCAAAAAAACATCTTGTTTGTGCAATCCTACTTACAAAAATAAAATTATTTATCGTTTGTAAATGTTGATAATTATGGTTAGAAAGGAGGTGACTACCAAAATTACGACTAAAACAGAAGTCATCATCATCTGCCTAGCCTTTTCCCAACTATGTTCGGGTCAACTTCCAGTCTAACCGGATGAAGCTGAATACCAGTATTTTACATGGAGCGACAGCCTATCTGACCTCCACAACCCAGTTAGTGGGTAACACGATACCTCTTGTTAAGACTGGTTTTCAGACTTTCAGGCTTCTGAATCCTGTTGGCCCGTAACTACTGTCAAAGATCCTAAAAAAAAGGCTAAAACATAAAAATGTAAAGAAAAGGCATGTTGCGCCGACCCCTAACAAATTGGGATATAAGGGCAGGAGAACGGTGATGATGAAATTGGTGTTGATAATTAAATAAGTAAGAATTATGATTAAGAATCTAAAATGTTGATGTTTTCTTTAATAAAGACAAAATCTTAAATGTATAATTATTATTTACGACTAGCTTCTGCCCGTGATTTTGTCCGTGTCAAATTTCAGCCTCTCTCCATTCACCCTCTAAGGGGTGGAATTTCAAAAAAACCCTTTCTTAGTGGATACCTACTCTTCACAAAAAACACTCTACCGATACCTCTGACAGGACTATTAACTAATTATATTATTGTACTGCTGTAGTTAACTTTCCTGTGAAATGCCTTATGTCTTAAATATTATGTTCAATTGCAATGATATCATGTAATATTTTTATTGATTAGTAGAAAAAAACAATCCTTCCAGTACCTGAGCCTTTTATGTAATTTGACAAGAAATAAGTATAAGATTGATGTTCAATTAATTTCGATACCATCAATAGGCACCTACGTAAATATACATTTCTGAATTGGTCATAATAAAAATAACAGGAAATTGTTCATTCGACACGGAACAACGAAGTAGATCAGTAATCATGCGAAGTAACTCAAATACTCCGGTTGAAATGTTACTCAATAACAGACTGGACAAAGAAGTCCAGAGATTGGTTCAACCTTTTAACTTGTTCACTGCAGTCTTATCTTCAAAATACAAAATAAGAGATAGTTATATCATTTCGTGTGAAAAGAAATATCCCATATTGCTGTTTTTGATTGTTACATTTTTCAATGTTTTGAGTATCTACCAATATTTGGTACACAGTGATATTGTGGAATATAGTAAAAACCCTATCTCATTATTCATTTTTTCGCTGCTTAACACTATGTATTTCCTTAGTTACATACTGTTGATCATTTGTAACATAGTTCAAAGCCGCAGCAACATTTCTCTTATTTTGAGTATCCAAGAAATTCATAGAAGTATAAACATTAGTAAGAGTGTCCGAAATTATACTGTCTGTAATTGTATCTCATTCTTTACTATTTCGTGTATACATATTTTAATAGCTATATTTTTTTATATACTAAAGAATTCCTTTTATTTTATTGAAGTTTGCCAAGATTTAATGGATATTCAATATGAATTAAATTTAGTTTACGGTATTAAGATGATGGATACTATGACAATTTGTTTAAGATGTATCAAAATATTTTGGAAGCTTACAAACTCTATATTTAATGTTTCCGAGTTTTGGTAAGTCAGCTTTCTTATATTTTACAAATACCTTTATCACACTAATATTATAAAGGCGAAAGTTTGTCAGTGTGTACACACACACTCACAAACTTTCGCCTTTATAATATTAGTAACAAACATATAAACACACACACACACACGAGTGTGTGTGTTTATATGTTTGTTACTTCTTCACGCTTAAACCGCTGAACCGATTTAGATAAAATTTGGTATAGAGATGGTTTGAGGCCCGGGAAAGGACATAGGATAGTTTTTATCCCGATATTCCCGCGGGATCGACACTTATGCGGGTGAAACCGCGGGGCGCAGCTAGTTGATATATAAATCCATTGGCTTCGCAGACATGCAATGATTTCTTTTTTAGATGTTATACCAAACAATGGACTCGTTTCTTCGTTGTTTATGTTTGGTGAAGATAATCTTAATACGTTTTCAACCATCACAACCACTATCGTATTATGCAGTAAGTTGTATATTTTATCTTTTCTTATTTTTTAATTCTCAACAACTCTCAGTGATCAGTTTTATATTTGCTATCCCTGTTTCAGAAAATCTGCTTTTTATATTTAAACCATTTTCAATAATAATTACAGAATTACATCAATGTTTAGTCATCATATGACTGTGTCAGTGCGCGGAGTTCGCGTAGCTAAATTTTGGGCCAAAAAAGTTTTAACTTTTTGCTATCGATACTTCTTCTGAAGAAGAATTTATTTGGGGCCGGCGCATGTTTTCTTCTTTCATACTTCTCTATTATTCGCCATCTTAGTAGTCCCACTCTTTCCAACCATATCACGATTCACACAGTCCATCCATCGTTTCTTAGGTATAATATCCATAGCCATAGTCATTCATTGGTTTTTAAGTTCATCATTTCCTACACCATTTCAATTTTTTTCTTTATCAATATTCACATTGCGTTGTTTTTTATACTCGTAGGTCTCTACGTTTACGAGTGTCCTAGTAGTTGTATGGATTGTAAAGTACATGTCACTAATAAATATAACTTGTTGGCAATGTGAGAAGTTCTATATGTCTGTGGAGGATGCTGGGTCAGCGTGTATACAGCGCGTGATGCATTTGCGGAATGAGTTGTTTGTGAAATAAATAGTATACGAAACGTTGGTTGTAAACTAAAAATTTGTCAATGGAGTTTTGGTGAAACATTAGTGAACCGTATAATTATTATTAACGACTAGCTTCTGCCCGTGATTTTGTCCGTGTCAAATTTCAGCCTCTCCCCATTCACCCTCATAGGGGTGGAATTTCGAAAAACCCTTTTTAATGGATACCTATTCTTCACAAAGAACACTCTACCGATACCTCTGACAGGACTATTAACTAATTACATTATTGTACTGCTGTAGTAAACTTTCCTGTGAAATGACTTATGTCTTAAATATTTATATTTCATTGTAATGATTTCATGTAATATTATTATTGAATAGTAGAAAAAAATAGAAAAACAATCCTTCCAGTGCCTGAGCTTTTTGTGTAATTTGACAGAAAATAAGTACACGATTGATGTTCAATTAATTTCGATACCATCAATAGACACCTACGTAAATATACATTTCTGAATTGGTCGTAATAAAAATATAGGTTCATTCGACACTGAACAACGAAGTAGATCAGTAATCATGCGAAGTAACTCAAATACTCCGGTTGAAATGTTACTCAATAACAGACTGGACAAAGAAGTCCAGAGAATAGTTCAACCTTTTAACTTCTTCACTGCAGTCTTATCTTCAAAATACAAAATAAGAGATAGTTATATCATTCCGTGTGAAAAGAAATATCCCATATTGCTGTTTTTGATTGTTACATTTTTCAATGTTCTGAGTATCTATCTATATTTGGTACACACTGATATTGTGAAATATATTAAAAACCCTATCTCACTTTTCATTTTTTCGTTGCTTCACATTATGTATTTCCTTAGTTACATACTGTTGATCATTTGTAACATAGTTCAAAGCCGCAGCAACATTTCTCTTATTTTGAGTATCCAAGAAATTCATAGAAGTATAAACATTAGTGAGAGTGTCCGAAATTATACTGTCTGTAATTGGATCTCATTTTTTACTATTTCGTGTATAAATATTTTACTAGCTATATTTTTTAATATACTAAAGAATTCCTTTTATTTTATTGAAGTTTGCCAAGATTTAATTGATATTCAATATGAATTAAATTTAGTTTACGGTATTCGTCTAATAACATTGTTGACAAAGTATATCGAAAAATGGGTTAAAAGTATTCTAATACCAAAATATGAAGAACAAGATGATGAATACTATGACAATTTGTTTAAGATGTATCAAAATATTTTAGAAGCTTACAAACTGTATATTAAGTGTTTCCGAGTTTTGGTAAGTCAGTTTTCTTATATTTTAAAAATATATTGATGAATAAATCCATTCGCTTTGCAGACATGCAATGATTTCTTTTTTAGATGTTATACCGAACATTGGACTCGTTTCTCCGTTGTTTAAGTTTTGTGAAGATAACCTTAATACGTTTTCAACCATCACAATCACAACCATCATCGTATTATGCAGTAAGTTGTATATTTTATCATTTCTTATATTTTAATTTCCAACAACTCTCAGTTATTAGTTTTATACTTACTAGCCCTGTTTCAGAAACTCTACTTTTTATATTGAAACCATTTTCAATAATAATTACAGAATTACATCAATGTTTAATGATCATTCTTGCTTTTATCCCAATTTATTATGACTGTGTCAGTGAGCGGAGTTCGCATAGCTAAATGGGCCAAAAAAGTTTTAACTTTTTGCCGTTGATACTTCTTCTGAGGAAGAATTTATTTGGGGTCGGCGCATATTTTCTTCTTTCATACTTCTCTATTAGTCGCCATCTTAGTAGTCACCCCCTTTCCAGCCATTTCATCTTTTACACAGCCCTTCCATCGTTTCTTAGGTATAATATCCATATCCGTAGTCATTCATCATTTTTTAGGTTCATCATTTCCTACACCATTCAAATTTTTTTTCTGTAGCCATTTTCACATTGCGTCATTTGTTTTTATAGGTCGCTACGTTGATAACTATCTTAGTAGCTGTATGGGTTGTTAAGAACATGTCACTAATAATGATAACTTGTTGGCAATGTGAGAAGTTCTATATGTCTGTGGAGGATGCTGGGTCAGCGTGTATACAGCGCGTGATGGATACGAACTGTTCAAGTGAGAACAAAAGTTTTGACTACGAACATATACCTAATTTTAAAAACTTTCTGGCATCAAAGTTGATATTTGAGTAATTTCTTTTTTATTTTACTGTGCATAAAGAAACGCATGGCACTGCATCTGGTTAGACTAGAAGCCGACCCCAACATAGTTGCGGAATAGACTGATGATAAAATAGAAAAGAAAGAAAGAAAACAAGAAAGAACAAATTGAAATTTCAAATAGTTCGTTTCACCCTTTGCTTCTTTTCAGAGAGTGTCAAACATCTGTGCAAGCGCGTGCTACAAGTGAACCGGACCTTCAGTAAGATGACAGCGTGTGGACTGTTTACTGTAGGCGCCACTCTACCGCTACCTCTGCTGGGACTCACGACTGAGTACATTATTGTACTGCTGCAGTTCGCTTTTCTGTAATATTGCTATTTTTCGCGTGATATTTCAGCCCTCGACCCACCTCGTAGCATCGTATCGCCCGCCCGTATTATAACTATTCGTTTTCGCTTAGAGTTCTTTCTGTTTTTTTTTTCATTTTGTTCGACTCATAACGATTGTAGCGTGGTGTTAATTAGCCTATAACCATCCTCAAGAATTGGGCAATTGAATTGGGAAACGCAAATATTTTTTTTTTTTTAATTCTTTCAAATCCTACTCATAGTTCTAGAGGATAGCGCGTTCAAACAAACTCTTTAGATATATTATATTAGTATAAGTTGGTGTCACAAAGTTTTGAGTATGAATTTCGATGGCTGTAAGAGTAGTGGAAGACCAAAGAAACGACTGATGGATTGTGTAACAATATCAAATGTTCTTTCTTCGGTACTGTTTGTCGAATCGTTGATCTTCTTATGTTTTGAATTGAGCTGCACGATTTTTGAGAAATGAGTGCACTGACTGGACATGTCCACTCAATCTGTGTGGTTCTTTCCTCAAAAAAACATCTGTCTGGACTTTAAAACAGACTTTGATCTCTGAGTTTGTTTCGGCCTTTCTTCTCAGAGTAGTCAGATAGGAAATGCCGACGTCATCTAGTTTTTAAATATATGATTGACGTGTAAAAGTGTTTGTGCAATCCTACTTACAAAAATAAAATTATTTATCGTTTGTAAATGTTGATAATTATGGTTAGAAAGGAGGTGACTACCAAAATTACGACTAAAACAGAAGTCATCATCATCTGCCTAGCCTTTTCCCAACTATGTTCGGGTCAACTTCCAGTCTAACCGGATGAAGCTGAATACCAGTATTTTACATGGAGCGACAGCCTATCTGACCTCCACAACCCAGTTAGTGGGTTATACGATACCCCTTGTTAAGACTGGTTTTCAGACTTTCGGGCTTCTGAATTCTGTTGACCCGTAACTACTGTCAAAGGTCCTAAAACAAAAGACTAAAACAGAAAAATGGAAAGAAAAGACATGTTGCGCCGACCCCAAACAAATTGGGATATAAGGGCAGGAGAACGGTGATGATGAAATTGGTGTTGATAATTAAACAAGTAAGAATTATGATTAAGAATCTAAAATGTTGATGTATTCTTTAATAAAGACAAAATCTTAAATGTATAATTATTATTTACGACTAGCTTCTGCCCGTGACTTCGTCCGCGTCAAATTTCACCCTCTCTCCATTCACCCTTTTAGGGGTAGAATTTCGAAAAACCCTTTCATAGTGGATACCTACTCTTCACAAAAAACACTCTACCGATACCTCTGACAGGACTACTAACTAATTATATTATTGTACTGCTGTAGTTAACTTTCCTGTGAAATGCCTTATGTCTTAAATATTATGTTCAATTGCAATGATTTCATGTAATATTATTATTGAATAGTAGAAAAAAAAAAGAAAAACAATCCTTCCAGTGCCTGAGCTTTTTGTGTAATTTGACAGAAAATAAGTACACGATTGATGTTCAATTAATTTCGATACCATCAATAGACACCTACGTAAATATACATTTCTGAATTGGTCGTAATAAAAATATAGGTTCATTCGACACTGAACAACGAAGTAGATCAGTAATCATGCAAAATAACTCAAATACTCCGGTTGAAATGTTACTCAATAACAGACTGGACAAAGAAGTCCAGAGAATAGTTCAACCTCTTAACTTCTTCACTGCAGTCTTCTCTCCAAAATACAAAATAAGAGATAGTTATATCATTCCGTGTGAAAAGAAATATTCCATATTGCTGTTTTTGATTGTTACATTTTTCAATGTTTTGAGTATCTATCGTTTTGTAAGCGATACACAAAGTGATGTTGTGGAAAATAGTATAAACCCTATCTCACTATTCATCTTTTGGTTGCTTATCACTATGTATTTCTTTAGTTACATACTGTTGATCATTTGTAACATAGTTCAAAGCCGCAGCAACATTTCTCTTATTTTGAGTATCCAAGAAATTCATAGAAGTATCAACATTAGTAAGAGTGTCCGAAATTATACTGTTTGTAATTGGATCTCATTTTTTACTATTTCGTGTGTATATATTTCCATAACAATATTTTTTTATATACTAAAGGGTTCGTGTTATTTTATAGAAGCTTGCCAAGATTTAATGGATATTCAATATGAATTAAATTTAGTTTACAGTATTCGCCTTATAACATTGTTGACAAGGTATATCGAAAAATGGGTTAAAAGTATTCTAATAAATAAATATGAAGAACAAGATGATGAATACTATGACAATTTGTTTAAGATGTATCAAAATATTTTAGAAGCATACAGACTGTATATTAAATGTTTCCGAGTTTTGGTAAGTCAGCTTTATTATATTTTACAAATATATTGATAAATAAATCCATTCGCTTTGCAGACATGCAATGATTTCTTTTTTAGATATTATACCGAACGTTGGACTCGTTTCTCCGTTGTTTATGTTTGGTGAAGATGATCTTAATACTTTGTCAAACATCACAATCACAACCATCATCGTATTATGCAGTAAGTTGTATATTTTATCATTTCTTATGTTTTAATTTCCAACAACTCACAGTGATTAGTTTTATATTTGCTAGCCCTGTTTCAGAAAATCTGCGTTTTATATTTGAACTATTTTCAATAATAAGTACAGAATTACATCAATGTTCAATCATCATTCTTGCCCTTATCCGAATTTATTATGACTGCGTCAGTGAGCGGAGTTCGCGTAGCTGAATTTTGGAGACCGCGTATCACTGGTCAGTTTCCCTCACTAGTCGTCAGTTTTACCGATTAGGCTGTTGTGTGACCTCGACAGTTTCCAGTGTTTGCCAGTTTTTGTCGATTCGTCAGTTTTATTCAATTTGTCAGCCAAAGTACAGTCGGTAGAAAACTGCACAAACTTCTGCTAATTTAAATAGATATTGAGATCTATTTAATAACTTTTAGCATAGATGACATTTTTTTTTTATTTTGATGTCATCATATTCATTAAAATTACCTGGCTAAAAAAGTTTTAAATTTTTGCCATCGATACTCTAACAAGATGAAATTATTTGGGGTCGGCACATTTTTTCTTCTTTCATACTTCTCTATTAGTCGCCATCTTAGTAGTCACCCCCTTTCCAGCCATATCATCTTTCACACAGTCCATTCATCGTTTCTTAGGTATAATATCCATATCCATAGCCATCATATCGTCATTTTTTAGGTTCATCATTTATTACACCATTATTTTTTTTTTCTTTATCTGTTTTCACATTGTATTGTTATTTATAGGCCTCTACGTTTATGAGTGTCCTTATAACTGTATGGATTGTAAAGCACATGTTACTAATACTGATAACATGCTGGCAATGTGAGAAGCTCTATATGTCTGTGGAGGATGCTGGGTCAGCGTGTATACAGCGCCTGATGGATACGAACTGTTCAAGTGAGAACAAAAGCTTTGACTATGAACATAATTATAACTTATTTTAATATTTTTCTGGCATCAAAGTTGATATTTGAATAATTTATTTTTTATTTTACTGTGCATAAAGAAACGCATGGTACTGCATCTGGTTAGACTGGAAGCTGACTCCAACATAGTTAGGAATAGGCTGATGATATAGCAAAGAAAGAAAGAAATCTAAAAAGAACAAAGTGAAATTCCAAATAGTTCGTTTCACCCTTTGCTTCTTTTCAGAGAGTGTCAAACATCTGTGCAAGCGCGTGCTACAAGTGAACCGGACCTTCAGTAAGATGACAGCGTGTGGACTGTTTACTGTAGGCGCCACTCTACCGCTACCTCTGCTGGGAATCACGACTGAGTACATTATTGTACTGCTGCAGTTTACTTTTCTGTAATATTGCTATTTTTGAGTAGAAAAATAAAATTATTTCTTCAATAGGATTATACTGAATACCATTGTACTAGGATCACCATTTTCCACTCTAGAAGTGAAACACTCGAACCCTGCAAGCCATTTGATTTATGGAAAACTAGCTTCTGCCCGCGACTTCGTCCGCGCCCTCTCGATCCACCTCGTCGCAACGTATCGCCCGCAAGCACTATTTACTATTTGTTTTCGCTTAGAGTTCTTTCTGATTTCTTTTCATTTTGTTCGACTCCCAGGGGTCGTAGCGTGGTGTTAATGAGCCTAGGTATAACCTTCTTCAAGAATTGGGCTATCAAACGCAAATGAAATTTTTCAAATCCTACTCATAGTTCTAGAGGATAGCGTGATCAAACAAATAAACCAACTCTTTAGATTTATTATCACACTAATATTATAAAGGCGAAAGTTTGTGAGTGTGTGTGTGTGTGTTTATATGTTTGTTACTTCTTCACGCCTAAACCACTGAACAGATTTAGATGAAATTTAGTATAGAGATAGGTTGAGTCCCGGAAAAGGACATAGGATAGTTTTTATCCCGATATTCCCACGGGATCGAGTCTTATGCGGGTGAAACCGCGGGGCGCAGCTAGTATTAGTGTAAGTTGGTTTCTAAATGTTTTGAGTATGAATTTCGATGGCTATGAGAGTAGTGGAAGACCAAAGAAACGATTGATGGACTGTGTAAACGATGATATGGTTAGAAAGGAGGTGACTACCGAGATGACAGCTGAAATAGAAGTATGGAAAGAAAAGATATGTTGCGCCGACCCCAAATAATTTGGGATATAAGGGCAGGAGAACGGTGATGATGAATTTGGTGTTAATAATTCAATAAGTAAGAATTATGATTGAAAAACTAACATGTTGATGTTTTATTTAATAAAGAAAAAATCTTAAATGTATAATTATTATTTACGACTAGCTTCTGCCCGTGACTTCGCCCGCGTGAAATTTCACCCTCTTCCCATTCATCCTCTTAGGGGTGGAATTTCGAAAAACCCTTTCTTTGTAGATACCTTATCTTCACAAAGAACACACCCTCCAAGTTTCATGGTTCTAAGACCAGCGGTTTAGGCTATGCGTTGATATATTTAGTCAGTTTGAATTTTATATGTAATTTCTGAGAAATTATCAGCTAAAGAACAAAATGGCTTCTTTACAGGAGAGAGATTTCAAGTTTTGCTTCGTCATTTCTAGAGAATGTGATACAGCTCACATACTGCCAATCGATAACGACACACAATTGGCTACTCATAACCATAACCAGACGTCGGTGAAATGACTCCTTGAAATCACAATATATACAGTATATAACAACACTGAATGCACCAATACTCACTATGAACACAAAAATTCGAATAAAAAAACACAAAATCAACACTCCATCGCAACTTTTACATACAATCCAAACTTTCGGGACTGAATGTAAATTCGGGCAATTTTTTTCACGACATAAAAAAGCAAAGTGACCCATACATCCCCGATACGAGGGTATCGTACGTGGGTAAGTCCGGGTGCTAAGCAGTAAATTGTCCAATGGGAGACCGGTACGTGTTTGCACAGCCCTCGCCAAAATGGACTATGCGCGGTATAAAAATGGAGGTAACTTGACACGTGCTTAACTGAAATTATTGTGCAATAAATTAGCGACAATTTTTCGCTTTGAATAACAAAATTTATAAAAGAGTGAAGTTTTGTGATGTTTTTTTCATGTTTTACACGTTTTCCCTAAGCGGGTTGTAAAATTGGTTGCATTATGAGTTGGCACACGGGACAGGACGCAGTACAGTCCGTTCACCGTTTTTTTACCTCTGACAGCAGCAACCTTATGGTAACGACAATAAATATCAGTGTGACATTGACAAGGACGCACAATCAGTAAAATACCTAACTGTGAAAGGATTGAACACGTTTTATGATATTAGAATACGAAAGGATAAATTTTATGAATGATTTATTTATAAAAACACTCGGGTCATGAGGCCCGAATGCGCGTCCCGTTTTTAAAGAAATTTTTCGCAGGCTAATCGACACTTTACGTGACCAGAGGGCTGCGTCGTTCTTTGGCCAAAGAATTAGACTTACCATTTACGTGGCAATGCTGCCAGTCTTCTGGGTACGTTTCCGGATGACAACGATGCGGACGAGTACTTTGACGACTAAATATTTATTTATATATTTATGTTTACTCTTTTATTCGGTTCGATAACGTTTCAATTACGTGCATTTAATAAAAAACAAACTGAAAGACAGTAAAATACAACGTTTTATTTCAGGTAAAAGTCTCCGAGAGATTTTTGGTGAAAATCCAATATATGCTACCTATTAGATTTTCACCAAATATCTATGTTGAAGTTAGTAAACACACAATATAATTTTTTTAACCCCTGTATTTACATTGTACCAGACACACCACACACCCCTACGCCATCGCCACGCTATTAAAGTATAACCTTTCCCACATTAAACCTAAGAAGCTCAAAGACGTCTGCATCCGACAGCCGCTAACTATACTACAACTAACTCTTAACTACTTTTAATTGTTCGCGAAAATAGCTATCACCGGATATTGCCTCCGTGTTTCACACACACTCGGTAAACTTATGAGGACTTGGCTTCAAGTACAGCGCAAGACTTGGAGAAAATTGAAAACATGTTGTGTTGGGAATTTGTAGAATTTCAAACACAAGTGTTTTCGGTACGATTTTGTCGTATTATTGAGTTCCTATGTGAAGTCAGTTACAGTATTAAGGACACGTGTTACCACATGGTCTTCACGTTGCGATAGCAAGGAGGTTAAGGGATCCGCTTCTCGAGAATGAGGTTGTAGATTCGAATCTAACAAAGCTAATGGTGACATTTTTGATTTCATAATGTGGGGTTGGATGTCTAAAGCATGCTATACGCTTCTTCTGTTTGTTAGAGTCTTACCTTCCTAAAGCACAACCTCATTGGAATGGTATCAATGAATAGGTTATAGATAGATGGTGAACAGGGTCTGGTGATGCAGTAGGAAAGAGAAACAAGGAAAGGTTTGTGTCAGGCCATTTTTTTTTTAATTTATACGGCCTGTCCTGCAGTAGGAGCGCAGGCCGGATATCATTGCACGCCAGCATTAATGATATCATCCGTCGTGCTCTTGTCACCGCCGGGGTGCCAGCTGTTTTAGAACCCAACGGCCTGGCATGCGACGATGGAAGGAGACCAGACGGAATGACCATAATGCCCTGGAAGTTAGGCAGACCTTTGGTGTGGGATGCAACATTTGTCGACACCCTTGCGCCATCCCATCTTCCTAGCACGGTGGACTGTGCTGAGGCGGCTGCTGCAGGTGCAGAGAACCTCAAACGGCAAAAATATTGCAACCTGATTGGGAGTTATATGTTCGAGCCGTTTGGGCCACTTGGTTTTTCGAGGTATCGCCAAGCGGTTAGTCGACTCTTCACGTAACTAGAGGGCTGGCCTATTTCTTGGCCAAAGAATTAGCATTGCCATACAACGTGGCAATGCTGCCAGCCTTTTGGGCACTGTTCCTGTTGACAGCGATGCGGACGAATTCTTTGATGCCCTAAGATTATTTTGTTTATATTTTCATATAATTGTACAGTTATTATTATAGTTTATATGTTAGCTTGTATTATGTAAATATCTATACAATTAATTTATACTTGGTAACAATAATACAGAAGTTTGCTTCATCTGAATCTTCAATTTGTGTAAATTAGGACCAGGCAGGAGAATGATGATGATTGAATAACTTTATGAAGCTTTTTCTTTTGAGTCTGATTTCGACAAAAAAAGCAGACCGTCGTCGTGCCAAACGGATAATGCGCGGTATGAAAATAGAGGTAACTTGACACGTGCTTAACTCAAATCATTGTAAGACTGGTGTCTGCGCTAGGAATACCTGTATAGCAGATCACCAATACAAATTAACCGGACCTTCAGTAAGATGACAGCATGTGGCTTGCTCACAATAGACGCCACTCTACCGATACCTCTGACAGGACTATTAACTAATTACATTATTGTACTGCTGCAGTTTACTTTCCTGTGAGATGACTAATGTCTTAAATATATGTTCAATTGCAATGATTTCATGTAATATTATTATTGAGTAGAAGAAAAAAATAAAAAAACAATCCTTCCATTGCCTGAGCTTTTTGTGTAATTTGACAGAAAATAAGTACACGATTGATGTTCAATTAATTTCGATACCATCAATAGACACCTACGTAAATATACATTTCTTTTTTACTATTTCGTGTGTATATATTTCCATAACAATATTTTTTTATATACTAAAGGGTTCGTGTTATTTTATAGAAGCTTGCCAAGATTTAATGGATATTCAATATGAATTAAATTTAGTTTACGGTATTTGCCTTATAACATTGTTGACAAAGTATATCGAAGAATGGGTTAAAAGCATTCTAATAAAAAAATATGAAGAACACGATGATGAATATTATGAAAATTTGTTTAAGATATATCAAAATATTTTAGAAGGTTACAAACTATATATTAAATGTTTCCGAATTTTGGTAAGTCAGCTTTATTATATTTTACAAATATATCGATAAATAAATCCATTCGCTTTGCAGACATGCAATGATTTCTTTTTTAGATGTTATACCGAACATTGGACCCGTTTCTCCGTTGTTTATGTTTTGTGAAGATAACCTTAATACATTTTCAACCATCACAATCACAACCATCATCGTATTATGCAGTAAGTTGTATATTTTATCATTTCTTATGTTTTAATTTCCAACAACTCTCAGTTATTAGTTTTATACTTACTAGCCCTGTTTCAGAAACTCTGCTCTTTACAACATTATTTTTAGTATATGCGAAACCCGAAACACGTGTCTAGTATTTTTATGTAAAGAATCTATGTACAAAATTTCAAAACTGTATCATGAATAATCACCAAGTTATAAGCTTGTTATGTTACCTGTTTGTCCGTCCAAAAACATGGTCTCCCCCACCGCGTGCCGTTAGGTACGGCGCGGCGATTGTATTGTAATTAACTGGTGATAACATTTTCCATCACACTTGCAGGCTTTGGACTGTCGTAATGGTCAAGTGTAGGTAGTTATTATAATGTACTTTATTCGTAAATAAATGCAGCCGTAAGCTACGAATAAGTAATTACTTATCTATTCGTAAGCCGTAAGTGATACAATGTAGTCAATGCGATTTGTTCAAAGTGGATGAAAAGTGTTAAACATCGCATTACTTAACCACAGCAGGCTGTAGGTACAAATAATAACTTTCTACAATTAACCATCTTGGCGTGTTTAAAAATGTTAATCATCACGGCAAAGCATTGTGTTCCACGATACTCTGATTGCTACTCGTACCGCCGCACTGCCCCAGGGATACGTTATCACTGTTATCGTTGTTTCTGTGTACTGGACGTTTGTGTATGAGAAAGTCCACGTCCAGTCCAGTTACACGACACTTTTTACATACGATAGGTAAGTACACGATCAACCGAAACACAACTGTGGCCCGCGGCGGCCGCGCGCTCGCGATTATGCAGTTGGACCCACGCGACACGTGCGCGCCAACCAGTGGTACCCGGGTGACTGAGGTTGCTGCACCCCCGCCCCGGTCGCCCCGCTCGCTGTGCGCCGGCGCCGCGCCATTGTGCGCGTATGGTAGATAACTACCTACTTAGTCGCTCCTCGGGGCACAGTATAATATACTCGGGGTGTCCAACTATTAACCTTTTTTAAATATTTTTGGGCCAAAATATAACATGGGGTAAAAATTATTGGAATCGATTCAGTTACTTATTCTGAACAAACTATATTCAGGTTTCGCATATACTAAAAATAATGTTGTATATTGAAACCATTTTCAATAATAATTACAGAATTACATCAATATTTAATGATCATTCTTGCTTTTATCCCAATTTATTATGACTGTGTCAGTGAGCGGAGTTCGCATAGCTAAATGGGCCAAAAAAGTTTTAACTTTTTGCCGTTGACACTTCTTCTGAGGAAGAATTTATTTGGGGTCGGCGCATGTTTTCTTCTTTCATACTTCTCTATTAGTCGCCATCTTAGTAGTCACCCCCTTTCCAGCCATTTCATCTTTTACACAGCCCATTCATCGTTTCTTAGGTATAATATCCATATCCGTAGTCATTCATCGTTTTTTAGGTTCATCATTTAATACACCATTCCAATTTTTTTTTCTTTATCCGTTTTCACATTGCGTTGTTTTTTATAGGTCTCTACGTTTATAACTATCTTACTAGCTGTATGGGTTGTTATGAACATGTCACTAATAATGATAACTTGTTGGCAATGTGAGAAGTTCTATATGTCTGTGGAGGATGCTGGGTCAGCGTGTATACAGCGCATGATGGATACGAACTATTCAAGTAAGAACAAAAGTTTTGACTACGAATATATACCTATTTTTGATAACTTTCAGGCATCAAAGTTGATATATTTTGAGTAATTTCTTTTTTATTTTACTGTGCATAAAGAAACGCATGGTACTGCATCTGTTTAGACTGGAAGCCGACCCCAACCTAGTCGGGAATAGACTAATGATAAAATAGCAAAGAAAGAAAGAAAACAAGAAAGACCAAAGTGAAATTCCAAATAGTTCGTTTCACCCTTTGCTTCTTTTCAGAGAGTGTCAAACATCTGTGCAAGCGCGTGCTACAAGTGAACCGGACCTTCAGTAAGGTGACAGCGTGTGGACTGTTTACTGTAGACGCCACTCTACCGCTACCTCTGCTGGCACTCACGACTGAGTACATTATTGTACTGCTGCAGTTCGCTTTTCTGTAATATTGCTATTTTTGTGAAGGAAAAATAAATGATTTCTTCAATAGGATTATACTGAATGCCATAGTACTAGGATCACCATTTTCGACTCTAGAAGCGAAACATTCGAACCCTGCAAGCCATTCGATTTATGGAAAACTAGCTTCTGCCCGCGACTTCGTCCGCGCTCTCTCGATCCACCTCGTCGCAACGTATCGCCCGCAGGCACTATTTACTATTTGTTTTCGCCTAGAGTTCTTTCTGATTTCTTTTCATTTTGTTCGACACCCAAGGGTCGTAGCGTGGTGTTAATGAGCCTAAGTATAACCTTCTTCAAGAATTGGGCTATCAAACGCAAATAAAATTTTTCAAATCCTACTCATAGTTCTAGAGGATAGCGTGATCAAACAAATAAACAAACTCTTTAGATTTATTATCATACTATCATCCTAATATTATAAAGGCGAAAGTTTGTGAGTGTGTGTGTTTATATGTTTGTTACTTCTTCACGCCTAAACCACTGAACCGATTTAGATGAAATTTGGTATATAGATAGGTTGAGTCCCGGAAAAGGACATAGGATAGTTTTTATCCCGATATTCCCACGGGATCGAGTCTTATGCGGGTGAAACCGCGGGGCGCAGCTAGTATTAGTATAAGTTGGTTTCTAAATGTTTTGAGTATGAATTTCGATGGCTATGAGAGTAGTGGAAGACCAAAGAAACGATTGATGGACTGTGTAAACGATGATATGGTTAGAAAGGAGGTGACTACCGAGATGACAGCTGAAATAGAAGTATGGAAAGAAAAGATATGTTGCGCCGGGTTTGACGCAAAATGTGCACTTCGCAAAATGTGCACTTCGCAAAATGTGCACTTCGCAAAATGTGCACTTCGCAAAATGTGCACTTCGCAATTTGTGCACTTCGCAAAATGTGCACTTCGCAAAATGTGCACTTCGCAAAATGTGCACTTCGCAAAATGTGCACTTCGCAAAATGTGCACTTCGCAAAATGAGTGTGAATTTTATCACAATGGGTTAAAATAAAAACCGTTTACTTACACTATGTTTTTTTTATTATTTAGTCCTAACACTCCAACAGGCCTCTCTGCAACGATGTCGAATTGACTGGCGCTACATCGAAGTGTTAAGATGTTTGTATGACACTGCAACGATGCAGGATCAGAAAACCAGCCCCATCCAATTGCTCAGGGGGTTAGACAAGGGGATGTAATTTCGCCTAAATTGTTTACCATCGCGGATATACAAACATACATACATACGGGTCGAATACAGAACCTCCTTTTTTGAAGTCGGTTAAAAATGGAATGGGTCCCGACTGCTTTCAACTTTTGTTTAATGTAAAACAGGCTTGTCTTTTTTTAGTTTTTTTTTAACTTAAGTTTTTTACCGCAGTCGGGTTGTTTTAGTTTTTTTTAAATTACTTTTTTTAAATTCCAGCTTTTTATTTTACAAAAAATGTGAAAGACTTTATTTAATTTTTTTTTAAGGTTTGTCACTTCGAATTACTTTAAACCATATAAGTTGTATAATATTTTTGTTGAAATCACCTTTTAAAACCCTACATTTTGATATCCCCTCGATGTTATTAGAAGAAAAAAAAAACCATCAAAAAAATAACTTGTAAATAAAACCAAGTCTCGCAACTCAGTTCTTCTACCGTAGGGACCTTCTGTCTTAAGTTATTACGTAATTAGCTAACCTAACAACATCTTATAGTGCCATATCATTTTTAAGTTTTAAATTAGACTGTTAAGTGCGATTGCCAAGTCAATCTATTTATTTAAACTTCCTTTTTAGGGTTCCGTAGTCAACTAGGAACCCTTATAGTTTCGCCATGTCTGTCTGTCCGTCCGTCTGTCCGTCCTCGCTTAATCTCTGTGACCGTTAGCACTAGAAAGCTGAAATTTGGTACCAATAGGTATGTATATCAATCACGCCGACAAAGTGGTAAAATAAAAATTGGAAAAAAATGTTTTATCTCTCATTTACTATAAATAAATATATTGTGATTATTATGTGTATAGCTGACGTGTACTGAAAATACATAATCAAACATTTCCTGAACGTGGTTACTTTTTTACAAAGAAACTACTGTTATCGTGCTATTATGAATATTTACGACCCCGGCAATTACTTCTTTTGCGGGTGGATTGCAAAGTTTTAAGTTTTGTATTCGTTAATGTTATTTGCGTATGAAGTAAAATGTTAATTTTGTTTTAAAGAAAAATAATAGCTGCTTAGTTTGTGTTTCAAAGTTCTTATAAGTTTTAAAAATATTCTCAAAGTAAGTGAAATCTTTGTAATTTCTTATTGAGAAATTTTCTTTAACCATATAATCGTGCAAAATAATAAAAAAAGCATAGTGTAAGCAAACGGTTTTTATTTTGACCCATTGTGATAAAATTCACACTCATTTTGAGAAGTGCACATTTTGCGAAGTGAACATTTTGCGAAGTGCACAAATTGCGAAGTGCACATTTTGCGAAGTGCATATTTTGCGAAGTGCACATTTTGCGAAGTGCACATTTTGCGAAGTGCACATTTTGCGAAGTGCACATTTTGCGAAGTGCACATTTTGCGTCAAACCCGTTGCGCCCCCAAATAATTTGGGATATAAGAGCAGGAGAACGGTGATGATGAAATTGGTGTTAATAATTAAACAAGTAAGAATTATGATTGAGAATCTAACATCATCATCATCAGCCTATAATGTTCCCACTGCTGGGACACAGGCCTCCTCTCTGTGAGAGGGAGTGGGCCGTAATCTACCACGCGGGCCCAGTGCGGGTTGGTAGATGTCACATGACTTTGAATTTTTTTTTTTTTTGAATCTAACATGTTGATGTTTTATTTAATAAAGATAAAATCTTAAATGTATAATTATTATTTACGACTAGCTTCTGCCCGTGACTTCGTCCGCGTGAAATTTCACCCTCTCCCCATTCACCCTCTTAGGGGTGGAATTTCGAAAATCTTCTCTTCACAAAGAACACACCCTCCAAATTTCATGTCTCTAAGACCAGCGGTTTAGGCTGTGCGTTGACATATCAGTCAGTTTGAATTTTATATGTAATTTCCGAGAAATTATCAGCTAAAGAACAAAATGGCTTCTTTACAGGAGAGAGATTTCAAGTTTTGCTTCGTCATTTCTAGAAAATGTGATACAGCTCATATACTGCCAATCGATAACGACACACAATTGGCTACTCATAACCATAACCAGACGTCGGTGAAATGACTCCTTGAAATCACAATATATACATACAGTATATAACAACACTGAATGCACCAATACTCACTATGAACACAAAAATTCGAATAAAAAAACACAAAATCAACACTCCATCGCAACTTTTACATACTCGTACAATCCAAACTTTCGGGACTGAATGTAAATTCGGGCAATTTTTTTCACGACATAAAAAAGCAAAGTGACCCATACATCCCCGATACGAGGGTATCGTACGTGGGTAAGTCCGGGTGCTAAGCAGTAAATTGTCCAATGGGAGACCGGTACGTGTTTGCACAGCCCTCGCCAAAATGGACTATGCGCGGTATAAAAATGGAGGTAACTTGACACGTGCTTAACTCAAATTATTGTGCAATTAGCGACAATTTTTCGCTTTGAATAACAAAATTTATAAAAGAGTGGAGTTTTGTAATGTTTTACACATGTTTTCCCTTAGCGGGTTGTAAAATTGGTTGCATTATGAGTTGGTACACGAGACAGGACAAAGTACAGTCCGTTCACCGTTTTTTTACCTCTGACAGCAACAACCTTATTGTAACGACAATAAAGATCACAATGATTTTGACAAACCTGTTAGTGGCAGCTACTCAACAGATACCTTATTGTAACGGCAATAAAGATCACAATGATTTTGACAAACCTGTCAGTGGTAACAACTCAATAGATACCTTATTGTAACGGCAATAAATATCACAATGATTTTGACAAACCTGTCAGTGGTAGCAACTCAATAGATACCTTATTGTAACGGCAATAAAGATCACAATGATTTAACATTACCATTCAACGTGGCAATGCTGCCAGTGTTTTGGGCACGTTTCCGGATGACAGCGATGCGGACGAGTACTTCGACGACTATCCTTTTGTTTTTGTATTTATTTATAACTAGCTGCGCCCCACGGTTTCACCCGCGTAAATTTCGATCCCGTGGGAATATCAGGATAAAAAGAAGCTTATATGTTAATCCAGGGTGTCAGCTACTTCTATACAACATTTTATGAAACTGGTCCAGCCGTTTGAGCGTGAAGAAGTAACAAACATATAAAAACACAGACACACCCTCACCCACTCACAAACTTTCGCTTTTATAATATTAAGTTTAAGTTTATTTATAATGTTATCTTTTATTCATTTATTTCGTGTGATAACGTTTCAATTACGTGCTTTTAATAAAAACAAACTGAAATACAGTATAAAAACAAGCTTTTACTTTTTTTTTATTTGAAATGGGCTTGCTCTTGACTCTAGCCTAGGTCAAAGGTGACAGAGACAAAGTCGACGATGGAGCGAGCTTACCCAGAAGAAGCCTGTTCACTCTCACTTTAAAGAGATTCGGGTTGTATGCGCTCGGAAAATCAGACGCAGGTAGAGAGTTCCACTCTTTTGCTGTGCGCATTATAAACGACATTTGCAAACGCTTAGTGCGAATTGGTGGAATAGCAACCAGGTAGGGATGGTAACTTGCAGTGCGCCTGGATGTCCGAAGGTAGAAGGGGGCCGGTGGAATAAGGGCGTGGGGTTCTTGGGCACACTCACCGAAGTACAGTCTGTAGAAGACCGACAGGCAGGCAACCTTGCGGCGATGAGCCAAGCTGTGAAGCTTGTCATCCACCAGTTTTACGTCGCCAATGAGCCTCTTAGCTCTGCGTTCCACCGAGTCAAGCGTGGCAAGTTGGTATTTCGCTGAGCCATCCCAAAGGTGGCTGCAATACTCCATGCAGGATCGGACTTGTGCTTTGTATAGGGTTAAAAGCTGTCCAGGCGTAAAGTATCGTTTCACTCTATTTAGGATGCCCAGCTTCTTGGCCGCAGTTTCGGCTTTGTACTCGATGGTGGCGCTGAAGTTGAGACTAGATGTCAACTCCATGCCTAGAAGCTCGAGCCGATCAGTTACAGGAACAGATGTACCCCGAAAAGTAGGAGTCTGGTCAAAACGACTCCATTTGGCGGTAAAAAGACACGCCTGTGTTTTGGTGGCGTTAAAAGAGACCAGATTGTCACCACCCCACTGGGAGACAAGGCTTAAGGTCAAATCTGTCCGCTCTACCATGGCCTCTCTCAAGGAACGAACTTCGGACCCGCTGGCCCTTGCATTGGGATGGTGATGGTGGTGGTGGTGGTGGTGGTGGTGGTGCTGGTGGTGGTGGTGGTGGTAGTGGTTGTGCTGGTGGTGGTGGTGGTGATGGTGGTGCTGGTGGTGCTGGTGGTGGTGGTGGTGGTGGTGGTGATGGTGGTGGTGGTGGTGGTGGTGGTGGTGGTGGTGGTTGTGGTGGCGCTGGTGGTGGTGGTGGTGTTGGTGGTGGTGGTGGTGGTGGTGGCGCTGGTGGTGGTGGTGGTGTTGGTGGTGGTGGTGGATTTTCCCTTTTTATATACTTGTACATATTATTATTTTAAGATTGTTAGCTTTTTAAATTAATAATTGATTTATTTCAACGTTAATATTCAAGTTTTCACTTCTGCCGGCACTCCCGGAGTGCAACCCGTCTTTTTTTTTTTTATTGTAACTAACATGATGGGCCCTGGTTTTCTGAAATAAAATATTTAGGTATTATTATTTACGTTTTACCCAACACACCACACACCCCTACGCACACACACACACTATTAAAGTAAAACGTATCCCAGATTAAACCTAAGAAGCTCAAAGACGTCTGCATCCGACAGCCGCTAACTATACTACAACTAACTCTTAACTACTTTTTATTGTTCGCGAAAATAGCTATCATCGGATATTGCCTCCGTGTTTCACACACACTTGGTAAACTTATGAGGACTTGGCTTCAAGTGCAGCGCAAGACTTGGAGAAAATTGAAAACATGTTGTGTTCGGAATTTGTAGAATTTCAAACATAAGTGTTTTCAGTTACAGTATTTTGTTGAGTCATTTCTTCTCCCCAGCGAAAGCACTAGGAAGTGGTGAAGGGCGGACGTTTTTGGGGGACTGTCTTTTGCAATTTTGACGTTTGAAAAATGCTGTTTTTTTTTCTGTAAATAGGTTTGTACAAACACTTTTACACGTCAATAATATTTTTTTTAAGCTAGATGAGGTCGGCGTTTCCTATCTGACTACTCTGAGAAAAAAGGCCAAAACATACTCAGAGGTCACAGTCGCTTTTAAAGTCCAGACAAAATCTTGGTCAGATGATGTGAAGACTATGTAGATTGGTGTCTGAAATGGTCTTTTGTTGAGGAAAGAACCACACAGATTGAGCGGACCTGTCCAGTCAGTGCAGTGTGATTCTCAGCCTAATTTGAATAAATGATTTTTGATTTTGAAAAAAAGCAAAAGCGTGTTTCCGTTCACAAGCAAAACAGCTGTCGTGTTCAGTTTTCCTATCAACAAAAATAAAGTCCTTTACGTGATACCATTGAGAGCTAAAATCTAAGCGTGAAATAGAAATATGAAACTAGTACAGAAATCTCTATAGAGTCTGAAATTGAATCGCTTGTGAACTAGCACTCGAACGCATGTTCGTTCTTTTTACCCGACTACGGCGAAGCAAAAAGGAGGGTTATGATTTTGAACGGTATGTATGTATGTATGTTCATCTGTTCCTTCATAACTTCTAAACTTCTTGTCATAATTGGACAAATGAGGTATAGTTGGAAGCGTCTTAATTGTCCGCTGGTTATAGGCTATGTGACGTCACAATAAATTGCCCTCTAGCGGACATAAAGATGACTTTATGTCCGCTAGAGGGCGCCATATTTATTTATTAAAACTTTATGCACAAGTAAAAAAAAAAAATAACACTGTACAAAGGCGGACTTAATGCCTGAGGCATTTTCTACCAGTCAACCTTAGGGTGATGCAGAGACAAAACATGCAGGTGCAACATACAGGAGAACTAGCTAGGAAATGAATATAAAATACAATATATACACAGATACATACACACATACATATAAACCAAATGAACTCTCAGGGGGAAAATGATCGGTAGAGGAGAAAACGAATCCAGCAAATCAGCGCTGGGATTTTACGGCCAACTTCTGCCGAATATGTTCACGTGCCTTCACTTTAAAAGATAACCGACTGGTTGCCGTCCTGATGTTCAGAGGGAGCGCATTCCATAGAAAGACCGCCTGGACAAAGAAAGAAGAATGAATGAAACCAGAACGGTGAGAAGGACATCGTAGAAGGCGATTGTTGGTTGAACGAAGATTTTTAATATGGGCAGAGCATAAATATTGAATTTGAGAAGTCATGTAAGAAGGGGCAGTGAGATTGTCAAGAATAGAGAACAACGTAGTCAGCGCCCTCAACTCTCTGCGCTGGCGAATGGGTAACCATTTTAAAAGCCGCCGGTGCTCGGAAACATGGTCATACTTACGAAGATTGAAAACGAATCGAATGCAGTTATTGAGAAGACGGTCAAGTTTATTGAGGAGATCTGCATTCAGGTCATAGTAACACACATCACCATAGTCAATTATGGGAAATATTAGGGACTGTACAAGCGTTGCCTTTATGTGTGAAGGGAGAAGGTTTTTCAATCGGTAGAGCGACCGCAACGTTCCGGTGACTTTCTGACTAACAGTCGTAACCTGCTTTCGCCAGTCAAGACAAGTGTCGACATGCATACCAATATTCTTCACATCAGAGCTAAACGGGATATTCAATTTGGATTTGGATTTTTGGTCACGAGACCTAAAATATTTTAATTTTATTCATGTCATGTTGGGTATCAAATGAAAGGGCTTAATTAGCACATTTAAAAAAATATCATCATCATCATCATCAGCCTATAATGTTCCCACTGCTGGGACACAGGCCTCCTCTCTGTGAGAGGGAGTGGGCCGTAATCCACCACGCGGGCCCAGTGCGGGTTGGTAGATGTCACATGTCTTTGAATTTTTGGTTCTAGGACATGCCGGTTTCCTCACGATGTTTTCCTTCACCGTTTTGAGAGCAGTGGTGATGAAATAATTTTACACAAAGTAAAGCGCCTGTCTGGGTTCGAACCTACGACCTACAACTCGTAAGTCGCGGCCGATACCACTGGGCCACCACTGCTCTAAAAAAAAAAAAAAATATGAATATTACTGAAATAAGATCCAAAATAATTAAATAAAAAATAAGTTTAAAAACTCACCCTAAAACCACTGTATGTACTAACATACAAAGCTATAGTAGCATGCGACCACGGGAAGGTGCTTTCTTGTTTCATCCTTTTCAGTAGTCGGGTTTTACCCCCTTATTCATAAAACTTATCAAACCTATTTTAGTTAAAATGGGGTTTGTCTCTTTCTTACACACAGAAATGACAACGTGACAGATAAAGACAAACGTTCTATAAACCTATTTTAGCTAAAATAGAGATAAAATAGGATTATGAATAAAGGGGTTAGTTTTCAAACTTATTTTTACCTGTTTTGAAACATATGACTATAAAGGTGGCTGGGGTAGACTGGATGCGGAAGGCGGAGGACAGTGTTGTGGCGCAGCCTGGGAGAGGCATAATTCCAGCAGTGAACTGCGATAGGCTCACTTGATTGAAGACATATATGGCTAAGGAATTTGGGAAACTATTGTGGTGACAAAATAGCTAAAGCTATGAATTGTTGTCTTACACAAGGGTTCGTCCTGTGATTTTCTCACGTGCAGAAACGCCCAAACCTGCACCCTTTTTTTTTTTTTTTTTTTGGTGGGAAATCATCAAATAACTTCTCCCGCTCTGGGCGGAGCGAGAGGGCGTGTCAGACTTTTACTGACTAAAACCCACCCGTGTTCCTTCAGTTGCCTGTGCCAGGGGCCACGGTATCTCTTTCGAACAACCCGCGACCCCGGCAGGCTTCGGTCCTGGTTGACCCCGTCAGTTAGTGCTGACATCTCTTTGAGGCGCGCGTGGAACACGACGCGCCGTCGACCCGGGCCTGGTCCTTACCGGACGGCGAGCTGCCCATTGCTCGCCGTCCGCAAGCCCGCGCCTACGGTGGCCGGGAATCGGCTATTGATTCCCGACGCCCAGGGCGTCTCCTGCGGCGACTAGGGGCGCGAGGGCGCCAAGATTGCCTCTCCCTCACGCGCTCCGCCTCCTCCTTCGCTAGCATTACTGCTTCGCAGAAGGAGGCAACGGCTTCCCATGTACTCTCGCTCCTTACCATGGCCTGGATCAGGGCCGGACGCGAGAGATCGCCGCCGCCGATCGCCGCCGTGAGGACGCGGCGGTGCTCTGCCCAAGCTGGACAGACCTCCACCGTATGCTCCACTATGACTTTAGCCTCCAGATCCCATGGCGGCAATCCGGCAAGGAGGCTCGCCGCCTCCCCGGAGACCGTGCGATATCCCCGGACAAGCCGGACGGCCATGACCCTCTGGGACGCGTTCAACCGCCGGGCTGGTCGCCGCCTCAATGAACGCGCCCACACCGGTGCTCCGTAAAGGGCCATGGACCGCACGACCCCCGCGTAGAGCCTCCGGCAGGAGGCGTTTGGACCCCCTAGATTGGGCAGGAGCCGCTTCAAGGCAGCCCCGGCCCGCTCCAGTCTGGGAGCCAAACGTCGGAAATGCTCCACGAAGTTCCACCGGCTGTCGAGGACAAGTCCCAGATACTTCATCGTCGACTCGACGCCGATATGAACCCCTCCTACCGTTATTTGGGAACCCGACGGTGGCGCGTTCCGAGGGCCATGAAAACACATGACCTCGGACTTGTGCAGGGCCACCTCGAGTCCCAGTTGCCGGATCCTTTCAACGACTATCGCAACCCCGCGTGTCGCTAATTCAACCGCCGCCTGGTGCGACCTCCCTTGCGCCAGGACCAGCGTGTCGTCAGCGTAGCAAACCACGCTGACGCCGCTAGGGAGGTCGGCGCGCAGCACCCAGTCGTACCCGATGTCCCACAGATGCGGCCCCAAGACCGATCCCTGTGGGACACCGCACGACATCTCTCGCCGGTTCCACTCTCCTTGATGACCGGGGTAGATGACGGCCCTGTCCGTCAGATAAGCCTCGACCACGCGACAGAGGTAAGTCGGCATCCGGTGATACCGGAGTGCTTCCCTGATGCAACTCCAGGGTAGGGTATTGAAGGCATTGGCGATGTCTAAGGACACCGCCAAGACGACCCCACCCTGGGCAACAGCATCCCCCGTCGTGAGGGCTCGTACGCGCATGATGGCGTCCACCGTAGAGCGCCCCCTGCGGAAACCAAACTGTCCCTCCGCCAGATCCGGCCCCACCCGCACCAGCCACCCGACGAGGCGGTCTGCAATGACTCTTTCAAAGAGCTTGCCCACCTCGTCAAGCAGCACGATGGGCCGGTAAGCGGACGGAGAGTCCGCAGGGCGCCCCGGCTTTTTAATGAGGACCAGTTTCCCCGTCTTCCAACCTGCACCCTAAAGGTATAATTTACTATCAATCACAAATTGTATCATTGTAAAGGATACTGCTAATCCATCACACTAATATCACACCACGGACAATCCAAACAACACTCGCAAAAAAATTACCTATTACTACTACATAAACAAATGACGTTTGTATACGTGCAAATGTGTGCGTGAAATCTAGTAGGGTTGGCTGTCGTGCGTAGTGTAAAAAAAATGGCGCGGAAAGCGATTTGTGTCGGGGAACCGAACGACGACGGCGCTGCCCGAACGTGTGCATTATTATGAAGTGACCTTGTAGTTCACTTGTTTATTTTGTATTGTCGGGTTCGCAATGAAATAAAAACACAAAAATAGTATAGTTTAAATAACTTATCTGTAAATAATAATCGGTTATTAAATCGCATGGTATTAAAAATGCGAAATCTTACAAACAGTTTATGTAAATACGAATTCGGAAAAGCATCACAATATCCAACCATCGTGATTAAAACTCAAATAAAACTTTTAAATCGCAAAATTGTGTGTTCGTGTCAGCAGTACAGCGCTGCGGTTTGCGAGCGCCCTTGCTAAAGAGTCAGCGACGAATACCTCGAAGTGCGGGGTGAGGTGCAGTATCTGATATGAGAGCGGGGAAGGGAGTGTCCTTTCTGTACGTAGTACCATTAAGTATTCTGTGCTAATATTATAAAGGCGTAGGTAAGTTTATGAGTGTGTGTGTTTATGTTTGTTACTTCTTCACGCTCAAACGGCTGGACCAATTTTGATACAATTTTATATGGAGGTAGCTGACACCCTGAGTTAACATATAGGCTACTTTTTATCTCGATATTCCCACGGGATCGACATTTACGCGGGTGAATCCGCGGGGCGCAGCTAGTTGCTTCATATATGTTCGAAAAATTCGACTTTCCAGTATCCCACCATTTGAAATCAGGAGTTATTCCGTTTATCCAAAAATCATGTCTAGGTGGATACGCGGAAACGTTTGTCCAAAAATCCACCTTAGGCCCAGTTGGATAAACGGAGTTTATAAGCTTGGGATGGATTCTCGGACATGAGTTTCCGCGTATCCACCTTAGGGTGGATTTTTTGGGGTAGATAAACGGAACAACCGGACATCAGGCAGTTCTAACCCTTACATCCCGCTTCCATCATCAGCTTAGCTCTATGGTAGCATAATATTGCATTGTCAGCGAACTTATATAAAAGTATGCCAAGTTTCAGCTCAATCAGATACCAGCTAGCGGTTGTAAACTGGTTTGCAAAGGAGACTGTTAGAATTTGTATGAGAAGTGATGAAAAAATAGTGGTACGGTTTTGATATTCGTGTAAGTATACCTCATCTATACCCGCAAGGGTATAGATCAAAATCTGATTCGGCAATTTTGAGTAAAATTATATATACCTATAGTTTTAACTGTATTGTTATTGGTCCATATACCAATTTTGCCCAGAGTTATGATATGGACAACTTACAAGTTAAATAAAAGCTTTTAAATAAACTAAAGCAGCAAGAACGTAGACACTATGCGCAAACCAAACTTCCCTTGAGACACAAGAAAGAAAGAAAACACCTTTCTAAAAATAATTGTGGTGACACGTACAATATTCTTTGATCCTCCGGGATTATGAAAGTGGTTATGTTCTGTTTTAGATATCCACTTTCAAGGGGTTGTGGCTACGAAGTAACAGCCGCACGGGTTAATCGATCAGGTAAAGCTACTCATGCTGCGGTTGTTCCGTGGATGGGTGACCATCTTTACATACCAAGACCCTGACGTGGTTCGGAAACCACGTTAAGCCGTTGGTCCCGGCTGTCATTAGATCTTTGATCTGTGGATCTTTGACAGTCGATACGGGTCGTCATAATCCCGAAAGTCTGACAACCAGTCATACCAAGGGTTATCGTATTACCCAGTAACTGGGTTGTGGAGGTAAAACACTGGATTGGTTAGTATTTAGCTGCTTCCGGCTACACTGGAAGCCGAATACAAAAAAAAGAGGCTAGGCAGATGATAATATTCACTTTCCGTAGCATTATTCTTTACATCAATTCAAACAGAGTCGAAGTGTGAATTCGCGTTGGATTACTTTTAAATGAGTTAGTAAAGAACTTTTTAGAATTCAAATAAAACTTAAAACCAGGCCTGTTTTCCCTGAAGGATGTTACACCCTGCAGGAGGATGAGTGAATGTTACACCCTGTTCCTCTTGCCTCTATATGTCTTAGGACCCAAAATTTATCTACCAACCCGCACTGGGCCGGCGTGGTGGATTACTACCCATTCCCTCTCACAGAGAGAAGGCACGTGTCCCAGCAGTGGGAACGTTATAGGCTGATTATGTTTATGGTAGCAAAAATAAATTTTCAGTTGCTGGCAATAGTGCCATCAACAGAAAATTTATTTTTTCAGTTTACTCAAACGCTCTATATTCAAAAAAAGAACGCTCATAGATTCACGAGCTCACCTGCGATGTTTGCAGATGAAGTTTACATGGGGCTACCGTTAAAACCTGCCCCATATACGAGTAGGTGCAGGTCATAAATAAAACACGTGCACGTTATTTTCAGTGGCGATACTGTAAATCATAGGTGGCCACGGTGCGATGCATTGGACATAGAGCATGGAAACCATAGAGTTAATGCAATGATAATTTCTCAAGCGCTTGTTGTCATCAAGCAAGCAATAATAACAGCAAACATATGTGTATTAGTACCCCCCACAGACATATTCAATTCAATTTCATTTATTTATTCAGACAAAAATATCCATCAAATGACAAGTACACACATTTAACATAACATAAAAAAATATATATTAAATAACATCTAAGTATACAGAGTCAAACAAAATAAATTAAAATAATAAATAAACATTTAAAATAACAAAATACCAAATATAATTTAAAACAGAATAATTTAAAATAACATAACCGATTACATTTAAAAAATAATAATTGTTTAATTTAATCAATAATAACATAATAAATAAATTAAAATATTGTTACCTCCCCCACTCCTTAAATATGGGCGCATGTAGGGCCAACCAATGCCGCATGAATGGCCCGTCTAACCTGTTAGCGACGACGGCGAGGAGACTGTTGCCGCTGCCCCTCACATTGCCCGCTATCGCGTTTGCTTTCCTGCGCATCTTGGCATAAAAACAGTCGAAGCACACATTGGCGAACATCCCCGACGCGCTGCAAAAGCGAGGCAGCCGCAAGAGTGCCCTCAACGCACTCGGAGGGCACAAAAACAAGACTCTTATAAA
Source organism: Amphipoea lucens (assembly GCA_947508005.1). Taxonomy (NCBI): domain Eukaryota; kingdom Metazoa; phylum Arthropoda; class Insecta; order Lepidoptera; family Noctuidae; genus Amphipoea; species Amphipoea lucens. The sequence goes on along the minus strand of OX382373.1, from coordinate 4,848,343 downwards.
CAAAAACACTCAAAATAATACTACTAAACAAAAACAAAAAAATACTCTTTATAAATATGTCTGTCCTATTTCCATCAACTAGGACCTCGGGCTGCCACTGAGAGATTTTAGATGCAAACACCCAATAAAACTTTGACAACGTTCTATACTGATGTTTTATGGAAATTTCTCAAGAATTACGACCTTCATCTTCCACAAGACTTCAATCTCTGTCTGTAAGTCTGCTTCTTGCACGACAGAATCTGCTTTACCGACTCAACATTATTATTCTATTGCGTTGTAATGTCAGTACCGTAGAATGACATTCAGATCTTCTCTAAGCTTCAGTCCAGTACTAACCCCAGAAGACCAACTGTATCATCGAAGATTTTTATCGTCCTACTTATTTATTTTTTTATTTACAACAATGTATAGAACGTTACTTTTCCAATTCTCTTTAAACATTGGCAGAATGGTCGACATCGGCTTTGCTTGCCATCATTTAAAAAAATAGAATAGAACAGAAGGCCAATTCTCGTAATTTAAAACGTTCAAAATCTAGTCGCAGTATCATCTCAGCGACAAACAAATGTAAAAAATTTTTCAAAATGTAGGGAACTTAGAGGTATTTTTGACAGATTGAGACTGAGATCAGACTGTGAACCTTTTTAAATTTACGAGAATTGCCTCTCTGATCTTCTCTACATGTTAGGCCGAATTAAATAGTAGATTGTACAACTAAGGCATAAAAGAAGCTATTTTACCCCGAGACGTTTATATCCACGCGAGCCGCAGGCGAGGGTGGATAGTTAAGTCGAGGGGTAAAATGGCTCGTTTATGCCTGAGTTTATACACTCTGCTTTTCACTTCGATTGCGAGAAAATGAAACAGGCATAAAGTATACATCAAAAATGTTGCAAAGCATATCTAATTCCCGCCACCACAGATAATACCGCCACGAAACTTTTTAAAAGTTTTTTTTTTTTTTCAATTTCAACATTTGTCATTCGACTTGGGTACTTCATACTGCCAAGTCATAAAAACGTTTCATTGCGTTTTTAAATAATAAATGACAACTACAGTTTGTCTATAAAGTCGTGACATTAAATGATGGCGTTGCTGACATGCATGTAGCAACCCTATATAGTGTGACCAAAATGATTTTGATACTAGAAGTTCATTCAAGTAAAGTGAGTAAATAAATTAGACACATTATACAGTCGTTTCAGTTTTATTTACAGTAGGTAAAAAAAACAACAAAACAACAACAACATATAAAAAGTTTTACTAAGGATTTTTAATTGAACCAGAATAAAATTATTATAGTTAAAAAAACTAAGATTAATCACTCTCACTCATCAGTCATCATCGGATTCCAAATATTCAACATAAAGAAACGTTTTGTTGCCACCTTCATCAGCAGCGCTGTCATCGCTAAAGATGCTGTCACCACTGCTGCTATCATCGCCTAAGCGAATAATCAACTCGTCTATGTCTCGATACAGGTGGCGTCCTCGCTCGTAGTACTCTTTTTCGAGAAAACTGTAACGGAATGGAAAAAATAACTTATTGACATGAAGCAATAAAATACAAATTCAAAATTATTAGAAAACCTGAATGGACTGAGTTGTACCATCCTAATGTATCAAAAATTATGGTCATACTATAATATGACCTACTTACAATGTCAATCTAACCTAAAAATGTGCAATGTAAACAATGCCTTATTTGGTCTCCAAATCGTAAATTCAGTAAATTTGTAACTTCAGGCAGATTAAAAACAAACAATAACACGATTACATACCCGTCATAGATGCTGTTCGCCCATAAACATCATCCAAATCCCACAAAATTCGTCCAGCTTTGTACTCCGCGAAACATCGCTGGAAAACTTTAAAAATCACTTCCCGCGTGCCACTCCGATTTACTTTACTCATTTTTTAAACCTTTCTGCGTAGTTTGGTCTTAATTTATTGCAATTTAATGAAAACAATAAAAAATACAAAAGGTAAACTGTTCCACGATGACAGCATTGACAGCTGTTGTACTTATGTTTGAGGTTGCCAGACACGTGATTAATGTTAGTTCCTCAAACATTCATGTCACGACTTTATAGACAAACTGTATTTTACCTGATTTTATTAAATTAACGATAGAAAACACGGAAGTGGTATAAATTAAAGAAAATGAAATAAATCACGACTTTAATCTGCGAAGTTTTATTGTACGTGTGGCTGTTGGGCCTGATTTCCTTAGTCTCAGAAAAAAAAATTTACTTTATGCACTAGAACATAAAAAGCGATTTTATGTCGCCTAAGCACAACATAAAGACGAACTTTTAGAGCATGAGAAGTGAAAAATATATTATGTCACTGACAGACTGACAATAAATAAAATAAAAATATTTATATTACACAAATGGCCAGGCCATTAAAGAGGTTTTTGGTTGATGTCAACTCAACATTGGTCAAAGGAGTTTGCTATTTTAATCTTTATTGTCAAGTAATTAAAACATAGTTTTCTATTCAACAGTCTGCTCAGTGGAAAGTTGGAAGTGTATATTACACATTTACCCCCAGTCACATGACAAAGAAGTATTTCCAATTGACATTTCTATTTTTTTGAGCAGTCTGTGGCAGAACCTATCCACTGTAGCACTGTGTAATAGACTGTGTGTTCTAATGCCTTTTGATTTATTGCCTTGATAACTACGAGTACCTACATGTAGGTGCTTCTAATTATGCACGTTGCTCTATGAGAGCAGAGAGTCTAGAGAGCAGTGGTGGCCCAGTGATAACGACTGCGACTTACGAGTTGTAGGTCGTAGGTTCGAACCCAGACAGGCGCTTTACTTTGTTTAAATTATATCATCACCACTGCTCTCAAAACGGTGAAGGAAAACATCGTGACGAAACCGGCATGTCCTAGAACCAAAAATTCGAAGACATGTGACATCTACCAATCTGCACTGGGCCCGCGTGGTAGATTATGGCCCATTCCCTCTTGCCGAGAGGAGGCCTGCGTCCCAGCAGTGGAAACATTATAGGCTGATTATGTACGTTGCTCTATCGGTTGGTGTGTGTGCTGGAATTAATCATACATTCACACGATGTTGCATATTGTTATAGAAGCCCTAAAATGTTTCTATAAATTACAGAATAGAAGAAAACCTACCAACCAACCGGTTTTTATGAGACATTCCACTTACAGAACCAATTTGAGCGACATTTGGCCAAAGGCACCAGTACCTATTGGTAAAGGCAGCTGTATTTGTACTCGTAACTATGGTAATAATATTCAAACAGCTTTTGAAATTAAAGGTAACTTATTCATTGCTTATTGCATTACATTACGCTTATTACCATTTCTATTACAAGATGAGATGTTATTTAAATAATAGACAAGTGATTTAAGAATATAATCCGATTAATTTAAACATGTTTTCTTTCTATTTTAATTTAGTACCTTTAAATGAAAAACTAACTAAATATACAAATAAATACAATAACAAAATTACACTTAGGCGTCAAAGCACTCTTTAGCATCGCTGTCATCCGGAAACGGGCGCAGAAGACTGGCAGCATTGCCACGTTGAATGGCAATGCTAATTCTTTGGCCAAAGCATGATACTTAATAACAAGGTAACTTAATTATGCTATAGACTAAGATTGATAGTATCTAACTTGTTTTCAATAAGTCCATGATAATATATGTGCTAGCGACCGTTTCCGGGGGCCCATTATTGAGTGTGCAAGTCACCCCCTGCTATTTTATCCGTGTATATATAAAACATTGATTAGGCAGGGGTCATAGTTCTTCCATAGTTATTGGTAACCAGTCCACTTTAGCCACGCAAACCCATAGCCCAACTTTTTATTTTTCCATATCCGGCAATAGTCTTACACCAACCGGGGGTTGTCCTTGGGTGCACTTGCATAGTGCATACAGGGAGAATCGTCGGTTGGTGCCACATTTCATTAAAATTTCCTAAGGGGCCTCTGCGGGTTGGCTTCGGCCCCTCGTACGCCTTCCAAAGGACCGGGACCCCATGGTCCTGAGATATGTAAAGTCATAAGAAAAAAAAAATAATATAATAATAATAATAATGTTTATTCGGTATTAATATTGGTAAAATTGTTAAAAACAGTCATAGAAATTAATTACATAGGTATAATAAAGTTAGATGCCTGTACTAGGATAAACCTGTATCACAGGCGGCATGAGCATACTATATGTTAATGGTAGGACAATAAAAATTCTTAACAATATTTAACTTTAGAAGTATTGAAATAATGACAAAATTTAATTAATTAATTATTTTATACCTAGTTTACTTAAATACTATTTATCTTAAAGATCAAAATAACAAAAAAAATCTTATAAATTATACGTAATTATTTAGTCAGCGTTAAATAGTTTCTTGCACTTTAAAACTTAGCTACACATAATGATTATGATTTTGCGTCAGCAGAAAATGGTAAGAGGGTTAAAGTCAATGTTGCACAAAATTAAATCACGTTCGAGGCAATGTGTTTTATCAACAAAATCGAGGGTTTGTAGGCCAGTGCAATGTTTTGTTGAGTCAACAGCAGGCAGTAAACACGGAAGTCTGGCCTTAAGTATGACGCTCTAGGCGCCCTCGTAGTCGATAGAGTTGATGTACCTGTATTCCGCTATTTTTCTAGCAGGGCACCCAGTTTCTCCCGTTTTGTGGTTATTGGGCTTTTTAAAGCGTGAGCAAGTTGCACATTTCGGTGTATCAGCTAAGTAAGTAAGCTAAGTAAGGAAGTTGTCAATAATGATTCTCTCTAGCCACAACGACTTCTACAGGGTGTTACGGAAAGGGTATATCAATACAAACGCGTTGAAGAGTGTATCTGGTCTAAAATCGCTGTACAAAATTTCAGCTCAAAAGCATTAACATTGAAAATGCTTAATATTTTTTTATTTCGCAACACGGCGCTGCACTGGCGCGCGGCGGCGTGATGTGCGTGTACTAGGCGCACAGACATACTACAGATAATGGATAATGACCCTCGTAGTGCGGTGACACGGTTGTTATGATTTCAATTTAAAAAAAACTATCGAAATAAAAAAAATATTCAGCATTTTCAAAGTTACTGCTTTTGAGCTGAAATTTTGTACAGAGATTCTAGACCAGATACACTCTTCAACCCGTTTGTATTGATATACCCTTTCCGTAACACCCTGTATAAGTACTCAGTTTCAAAAGTAGCTGACGAAAATGTAAACAAATAGATCAGAAAATATGCCGGTGGATGCCAATTGTAGTGTCACTAACAAATCGAGTGCTTTCATTTGATTTTTTTCGAAATTTGTAACATGAAAGATGTTTTCATTTGACGATTGAGTTTAATTATAAAATTAAATTCAATCGTCAAATGAAAACATCTTTCATCGAAAAATTGAAAAATCATCGCCGAAAATTGCGATTATAAAAGCACAATTTTCGGCGATGATTTTTCCCTTTTTTGTTAGCCTATATTGTGTCCCACTACGAGTTAAAAGCCTCCCCTTTTTCCTTCCAAGCCCCCTGTCTTGTGCAATCTCTGGCCATGTTGGCCCTGCATACGTTATCAGGTCATCACACCATCTTCGCCGTGGTCTACCTCGACGACGATGTCCTCCCTCAGGGGTCCAGTGAGTGACGATCTTTGCCCATCTCTCCGGGTTTTCAATTACAAATTCATAATCTTATAGTGATGGCCAACGGAACAAACGAGTCCTCAAGTGGAGACCGCGTATAGGCAAATGCGAAAGGCGGACGACAAAGTGTTATAGCGCAGCCTGGGAGACGCCTATGTCCAACAGTGGACTTCGACAGGCTGAGTTGATTGAATGTTATCAAAACAATGATTGTTGGAAAAAATGGGAGATATAAAGTTGAAACCTTCTAAACATAAATGAATATGTTACTAATTCACTTTAACGTGTGACTGCGTAAGAATTGGATTTACACAGGGTCTGTATAAACTATCAACGGATACTATTGGAACACACCATAATATGTCAGCAATTCTTTAGCAAGGATAACTGCCCAAAGAAATGGACTGATGAGTTTCCAGGAGGCTTGTTTTGGTAACAATGTTGCTGACGACCAGTGGCGTGCATTGCATATAGGCATATAAGCAGTGCCAAACAACAAAACAACATAAGCCTGTCAATTACATTTTAGTGTGTGTGCCCCACAATTATCTAAACAACTCACTAAATTATCATACCTAACAAAAAACAAAATCTTCATACAAACACGCGCGGCAGTAGGCAGTCGCCGGACTGCCTACTCGGCTCCCGTACTATTCGCACATTGTCATTGGTCTTTACTCGTTCAAGTTAATACGACAAAATTAAAAATACGTACGTCTCACGCGTAATTCCATGACGTTCGACCTCTGCAATTTATCACCCTTAAGTGGGCATGCCTACTCAAATAACCACAATTTTGAGTACACTTTTTTTTCTGATTAGTGACCGCGTTTGCCTAGACTAGACCCGGCCTAGTGCGTACCAATTCTGAAAACCAATGCACGCCACTGCTGACGACCTACCAATCTGAATACTGCTAAACCCTAAAAAAATTATAAATCCTAGACTATAAACCGACCCCAACATAGTTGGGAAAAGGCTAGGCAGATGATGATTATGCTAAACCCTTTGAAGACGCCAGTTGTGAACATATTCCGCCGCTCTCACGTAACAAAGTCTCTTGCAGCTACTTCGGGCGAACAGTTTAATTCTAACAGGTAAGCGACAAATCTTGGTAACTAACAAGTTTGACGTAACGAGTTACCTTCGTGCCAGTTATTGAGTTTTGCAAATGCATAACTAGATTGATAGTTAACCGTTTGAAGTAGGATTTCAGTGCTTTAGATTAATTTGGAGTGGGATTGAGAATCAAATGTGTGTCCCAGATTGGATTAGGTAATTTTGATTTGTTCTGCGCGGAGGGGTAGAAGCGGCCTGCTCTATAGGACAATCTAGTCTAGATAAAACCAAACTGGTTGCTAATTTAATTGTATTATTTTTACATTGATTTACATTCATTACTCACACCCTGACTTAATATTTTTTTGTATTTTTTTTTTTAATTAAATTCGGTTACTTGTACCATGTTTGTAAATATGTGAGCACCATGTATCTATCAGATAATTAAATTAATAAACATATAATTAACACCCTTGTGCCACAAAGGCTGAAAAGCCGAAATAGTTTGACCTAGGCTAGAGTCAAGAGCAAGCCCATTTCAAATAAAAAAAAAAAAAAAAAAAAATAGTTTCTTAAAGTGTGTCGTCCCACTCACTGGCGAATTACCACAAGAAAGACTGAGGCTGTGGCGAGACAGTGCTTCCTTATCCAAACCGTTCGTTCCACCCGCTGAGGACCTCCCACCTGGACATGAGTTACCTTGGGTAAACTGGAAGTCTTTAAACAGACTCCGGACCCAGGTTGGCCGAAGCAAGGAAAACCTGTTCAGGTGGAAATTTATAGACGACTCCGCCTTGGAGTGTAAATGTGGTGCTGTTCCACAAACGATGGGACACTTAATATCGGGCCCTGCGTGTCCTGTCAGCTGCACAATACAGGAACTGATGGACGCTAGTGATGGCGCCAAACAAGTGGCCGAATTCTGGGCCGAGTACATTTAGATTGCCATCGACACGCTAAGAAGAAGAAGATTAATTAACATGTCATGGTTTCGTTTTTAATTCTTTTACCTATTGTGGTATAGTAATTTTATTTTAGGTGCATCGTCCTCACATATTATTATAAAATTAATGTACCCATGCAAAATATTGCAAAACATTTTAAAAGAGCAACGGTGGAGTTTCTTGCCCATTCTTTTCCACACGAAAACTACCTTTTGGAAGGGGCGACTAGAATCAATTCTATTTTAAGGTAATTTTTGACGTTCAAAAGTGCCTTTTATGTGCCTATTTGAAATAAATACTTTGACTTTGACGGCAAATTGCTTTCAGAACAGATGACTAAAACACACAGTTCTGGGATTTCCGGGTTTCGGGTTTTTTAAGGAAGAATTTCATAATAAAAAGTAAACACTAATATGTAATAATCAACGAGAAATAAGTTCAATAAAGGTATCATACATTTTTATACTTCTATATTCTTTATTGAATATACCTATTTAATGTAATTTGAATAATGTTTTTTTTTTTTTGTTTCGTTATTGTTATGTAATTTGACAGCAAAGATGATTAATGTTCAACTTTCTTACGATAAATAATTAAACGTATTTGGAAACCGGATTGATCACGAAACATGAATGAAATATTATGGTTCATTTGTCATCAAATAGCAGAATGTATAACAAAAATACAAAACATGTGGATCAAATCAATTCGTCATTGTACTCGTAAAGTTTTAGTTAATTTAGGATTTAATTTTGTTATTTTTTTTTTATTAATTAGGTCTTAGTTATTAATTGCTTAAAGATCTTAATTATCATTCGCCAAGACAAAATTGTTACTCAATAATAAACTGGTCAAAGACGTCCGTTTCTCTACAAAATTAGAAAAAGTTAAGTATATATGCAAAGAAGTATTACATATTATTGTTGTTGTTCTTCATTGTTTCTTTTTTCGATGTATTTAGTATTTACTAGCTGAGCCCGCTGAGCCCGTTATTTTTTTGCGCGGAACCCTAATTCTTTTTCTAAAATAAAAGTAGCCTAAGTTACTGTTTATTACATCAGCTATCTGCCAGTGAAAGTCCCGTCAAAATCGGTCCAGAGATTAGCTGGAACAAACAGACAGGCAGAAAGACAGAAAAAAATTAAAAAAAAATGTTATTTTGGTATATGTACCGTGTATACATCCATATGCATTTAGTAAAAAGCGGTTATTTTAATATTACAAACAGACACTCCAATTTTATTTATTTGTATGTATAGATCATTATGCTCAACTCAAACTCAAAGCATTTATTTTAATTAAACCATTTATAGGCACTTTCGAATTGTCAAATAGTCGGTCAGTTAGTCAGAAAGTTGAAGCTAGTTGCCCATTCCAAAACGTAGATCTCTATGGAGAAAAACGTGAAAGAAACGATCTAGTCAGTGAGTTTAAGGAAACGTAATAACAAAGCTACCGTCTTCAGTTTAATTTTTCATTTCTTCGGCTTACTGCTGGTGGTTTAGAATGCCGTTCATAGCGACAGCATCATTTCTCTTATTCTAAGGATCCAAGAAATTTATAGAAAAACTAGCTGCGCCCCGCGATTTCACCCGCATAAGTTTCGATCCCATGAGAATATCGGGATAAAAAGTAGCCTATGTCCTTTCCCGGGACTCAAACTATCTCTATACTAAATTTCATCTAAATCGGTTCGGCGGTTTGAGCGTGAAGAAGTAACAAACATATAAACACACACACACACACACTCACAAACTTTCGCCTTTATAATATTAGTGTGACAACCGATTTCAACAAAAACATTACAAAGTGATAAAAATAATGTTCAAGGTGGTTCCGAATTAATTAACTCTGCACTTATTAATGATATCACACTAATATTATAAAGGCGAAAGTTTGTGAGTGTGTGTGTTTATATGTTTGTTACTTCTTCACGCTCAAACGGTTGGACCAATTTTGATAAAATTTTGCATGGTTGTAGCTGACACCCTGGATTAACATATAGGCTACTTTTTATCTCGATATTCCCACGGGATCGACACTTATACGGGTGAAACCGCAAGGCGCTGCTAGTATTAAATAAAATTGTAGGGTCTGCTACTCGCTTAATCAACTCGAATGGTATAGCAGATGATTGGAATGTCATCCGTAGGGCTTTAATAAATAATTTTGCTGACCAAAGAGATAAGACCGCTCTTTATAGCGATTTATCTCTTTTAGCAATATTTGTTTTTAAAATTTTCAGGCAATGTAGGACTATTTTATGACCTAAATATAGTTGAGTTGATACCAATAGATCATCGTTGATCACGCCAGTTGGTTTGTAGTCTATGCGGTCTGCGGATTGTCCGCATCAGTTAGTCATAGACGTTTCGTAGCACTTCGTAGCACGTACTACGTAGCACTACGTAGTATTAGCTACGTCACTGCTACGCCTGTGTTGGCAGTAATATTAAATCGAATAATGATTATGAATTATATTTATACTCTGAATTTATTGGCAGTTTTGAAGATTTCGACTTTTCAAATTGTAATCGTCACTCAAAACACAGTTAATATAATAAATAACAACAAAATTAAAACAGTTCCATTAAAAATATCAACAAAATATTCAAATCGCCGAATTAAAGATTTTTATTACTTATTCATATCCAAGAGATTATCCCTGTTTACGTAAATTTATGATAACTAATTTTTCGTCCATCTTTACCATCCGGAAAAGAGATTTTTAGAATAAATTATACGCACCCCCCCCCCATCCCCCTCGCATTTGGTACTCGAGTTTCCGTTTGCAATTTAAATTTTGATAAATTAATGATAATTTAGGCGAGTTCCTGGTACCGCAAAGTATGCGTCGCCGAAGAAGATATCCTTAATTTAATTTTTGTTTATTTTTTTGGGAATAAAAAGATAAGTTATTATGTCGGTCAGTTAATGTGCTCAAGATGAATTAAAAAGAGGCAAGGGAAAATGCATCATAGCATGATCTAATAACTTTATCTGAAGGAGTGAAAATGGCAATGATTTAAAACGTTAGATGTGCCCTCACCGTAATAAATCGAGCGACAAAGTCGTTTCCATGAACATTAATTAGTCTCGGCAACATTGTGTACACCACATACACACACAAAGTCACCAAGACTTAATTTTGATTTTCAGATGTGACAAAACGAAACAAAAACGTGACCATCTTTTGACGCAGTACGGCAAATCTTACGATTTAAATCTTTGAGTGAAAGTCATATTCTGGTAGCTTCCATAAACTCCGCTACACAATAATTGTCTATTACTGAATACTCAGAAAGCGATAAGGTGTATGTTTTGTAGTGTTAATTGTATTTTATGTTATGTATTTAATCTTATTAATTGAAAACAAACAGCTCATTTATCAAATTAAACAGTCGACAACATCCATCGGTTTCTTACTGAACTTCAACTATATCCGACGATCCTGCATACTTATCTCTTTTGTTGACTGTACATACCTAACTGTTATCTATACGCAGTATTTCCAAACCAAATTGTAATTTAACACAAACTCCAACTACAAACTAAACATTTATTCACATACAAATCTGTCCTCAATAGAATTTCTAATCTAACTTAGCAAATACGCACATGATTACTTAGTATAATAGGCTCACTGAAGCAGACTGACCTATACGTCGTAGTTATAGCAGTGTACGACTATTATATTGGAGGGGTCGCTAAATTGTAGATTAGAGACGTGTAGATATGACAAACTGGATTTTACAGAGACATTGACGCGCAACCTGCCTTTTGTATCAAAATATTACCGTGAAAACGTAGGTAAAGAGAGCTGTTATCCATCTGATGCTAGGGGTTCACACACAGATATACACCTAAATAACGAAAGTTAATCATAAAGAAACCCTTTAAAACTTTTTATCCCTACTGGTAGCGATAAACGGAAAAAAAATACAACTATCCCCAACCAGTGCGGATCGGTAGGGATATATGGAGCACAAGGTTCCGTAAATCCCTACCGGTAGCGATAATTGGAAAAAAATCTCCAAGTATCCCTACCAGTGGAGATATATCAGTAGGGATATAAGGAACAGGGGAGAGCAACTACTTCGCGTGCCCAGCTTACGTATAAAAATCGTAAGCCGCCACTTTGGCGCTCAGTCCTGTGTATTGCAGGCTGGGTGAGCGTGAGAGCTGGCGCTAGGCCTCGGGGAGTCGGGGGTGGGGCGAGACGGGTGCCGCACGCGGCGGCGTGTTTGAATCGAATTGATTTTCCCATCACTAAATAGTGCTTGTGACGTCATAGTCGATAGTCAAAAAATGGCACGCTTGGTTTTCATACAGATCGTGGTACTTGCGTTATCTAGGTCTGTGACGGGGTCCGCATGAATTCATGCGGGCCAACACCCGCCGCCGGGCCGGGCCGGGGGAGTATGACGAAATACGCAAGCACTCCAGCACCCCGGCAAAAGACACCGTATGGTTTTAGTCAGTAAGAGTCTGTGACAGACCCCTCCACCCACCCCAGGGTGGTGGACATCCATGGATTCACACTATTGACAGCTGAAGTCAAGCTTACTGCACCTAAGTTTTCACCGCGAGATAATGATTTTAGGACCCACCAGTATTGAAATTTTGTGACGTTTATAAAAAGAAAAATCAGCTGTTCCATACACATTGCGCTATAGTATTAAACAACTGGTTTTTGAATTAACCGACGAGAAATTTTAAAACTAAGGTATACAAGAAACGGCATGCTATTTTTTTTTGCATCGCTTTGCTTGCTGCTTGCGTTGCAGTAATGAAAAACCATACATAGTTTAAACTACAACTTTACGTAACTAACAAAAATAAGCCAGACAGTCCCGTCTACCCCTATTTACGTCATAATCTATGCCCCAACAGTGGCAGCAGCGCGATAGGCTGGTGAGACAAAAGACACCACTGGACTGTAAACCAGATAGTCCTTAAATTAATTAATGGTCGCCAGATAATCTTTTGATCCATTAGAAATAAAGGGCCAGATATATGTATCTCCTTACAATATATGGTATATGCTATTGTGCATGTTAAAAGGGTAGAGGTAAGGTATTTTATCTAATGAAGGGCGATGTTTCGAGTTTTAGTGGTAGCTTTGATGGCTTTTAGTAGTGGCTAATATTCATCACGTGTGACCCCAAAGGGTTGGGTTAGAGGTGTACCTATGGTATCCCACTGGTATACAGTATCAACAGTACGGGGGGCATTGTGACTGAGAATGACAACCTTTATATTGTTATGTCAACAATATACTTCAGGTAATAAATTACATATCTGTATAATGAGCCTTTATTGTTCCCACTGCCAGGGGCACAGGTCTCCTCTCGGTGAGAGGGACTGGGCCGTAATTCAAAACGCGGGACCAGCGCGGGTTCGCAGGTGTCACATGTCTTCGAATTTTTGGTTCTAGGACACGCCGGTTTCCTCGCGATGTTTTCCTTCACCGTTTCTTACTTTTCGTAGACACCATGCAAAATCACTAACCAAAAGAAATTACCTCATAATCTAAGTTAAGACTAAACTAAAGCGTACTATTATTTCTGTCAAAGTCAAAAAGTCAAAGCATTTATTTCAAATAGGCACATAAAAGGCACTTTTGAACGTCATTTACATTAAAATAGAATTGATTCTAGTCGCCCCTTCCAAAAGGTAGTTTTCTGATCTAAAAAACCTTGACAGTCTTCACGATATTAAAACCACCATAACATTTAAACAATAGCCAGCATACCGTGAACCGGAAACCAGAAAAAAAGTAAAACAATATCGTGAAAAAAAATCTAACGCACAGGTATTTTTTCAGTTGACTGAACACTTTGACCATTCGATAGAAAAAACAGCGGCGAGTTGCATAGAAATAAAAAAATGGTATTATAAGGGCTAGGGTCCAATACAGGAATTTTGTATTTTTAGGGTTCCGTACCTCAAAAGGAAAAACGGAATCTCTGTCTGTTCGGACAACGACGAACGACGAACGGAGGTATGTCTGTTCATTTGTCAAGACCCTTTTTTCTCAGGAACGCGTTTAGTTATCAAGTTGAAATTAATACCAAATACTCAGGGCTGCAATCTCTTGAAGCAGTAAAAAATCAAACTTGTAAGTTAACGCAATCAAAATATACGGGCGCTTATGTTCCGAAATCAAAACCTATAGGGTACTTCCCGTTGACCTAGAATCATGAAATTTGGAAAGAAGCAATGTCATGTAGCACAAATAAAGCAAAAATCAGAAAACCGTATATTTTTAGATACATTACAACAAAAAAATTAAAGTATTTACAGACCTACAAATTTGTACGGAGCCCTCGGTGCGCGAGTTCGACTCGCACTTGACCGGTTTTTTATTACCTTTCTGCTAATATTAAAACTACAAGCAAATAAAGAAAAAAAAAGAAAAATGCGTTTGCGAACTCGTGGCTAAATAAAAACAGCCGCACGGTTAGATCTTCAAGGTTAAGCATCGCTTGCCGAGGTCAGTCCGTTGATGGGTGACCATCGATTAGATACCGAGACCTTTCCGTGCCTCGAAAAGCACGTTAAGCCATTGGTCTCAACTGTCGTTTGTAGATCTTTGACAGTCGTTACAGGTAGTCACAAGCCCGAAAGTCCGACAACCATTCTTATCAAGGGGTATTGTATTACCCAGTAACTGGCTTGTGGAGGTCAGATAGGTAGTCGCTCCATATAAAATACTGGTATTCAGCTGCATCCGGTTAGACTGGAAGCTGATCCCAACACAGTTGAGAAAAGGCTAGGCAGATGATGATGGGGTGGGTATCGTATTACTCAGTAACTGGGTTGTGGAGGTCCGACAGGCAGTCGATCCATGTAAAAAATGCTTGTATTCAACTGCATACGACCCCTGTATAATTGGGGAAAGGCTACGCAGATGATGATGTGGTTTAGGGTTCAGTTCAATCTATATAAATAAAAACAAAAGGCCTGACTGACTGACTGACTGACTGACTGACTGACTGACTCATCAACGCCCAGCCCAAACCCTTGGACCTAGAAAGCTGAAATTTTACACAATGGTTCCCTTTATAATGTAGACAAGGAATAAGGAAGGGTTTTTCGAAATTCAACCCCTAAGGGAGTTAAATAGGGGATGAAAGTTTGTATGAAAGTCCGTCAGTTTTAAAGTTAGGATCTTCAAATTTTGTATTTAGGCCGACGATTGAAAATTAATTAATACGTGTCTCAGCGTTTTTGATAATTCCACCCCCAAAGGGTTAAAAAGGGGGATGAATTTGTGTATGAAAATCCCTCAGTTTAAAAGTTAGGATCTTCAAATTTCGTGTTTAGGCTAACGATTGAAAATTAATTTATACGTGTCTCAGCGTTTTTGATAATTTCACCCCTAAAGGGGGATGAACGACCTGACTACGCACAGCCTAAACCGCTGGTCCTAGGGACATTAATTTTGGAGGGTATGTTCTTTGCGAAGAGTAGGTATCGAATAAGAAGGGGTTTTTGGAAATTCAACCTTTAAGGGGGTGAAAAGGGGGGATTTTGTTTGTATGAAAAATCTTATTTTTTGAGTTAATAACCTTGAAACTTGGCACGAATACGTATGTAAGTAAATTATGAAGTTTGGAATTTTTAGTTTTTCTAAAATACCCCCTGAAGAGGTATTGGGGGGTGTCAAAATTTGTATGGAAGAATTTTAACGCGCTGTCCGATTAACTCAAAACTCAGTATTTATACTAAAAACTAAAAAGAAAGAATAATGTGTATCAGGGTTATTCGAAAATCTACCCCTAACGCTGTGAAAAGGGGTAGTTAATTTTACAGGGGAGGATTTTACTGCGCGGCTTGATAAGCTCGAAAATTGGCATAAATAATCTTTGAGTCAAGTTATGAACACATCTTAAACGATTTTTCATAATTCCACCCATATAGGGGTGAAAAGCGGGAATACAGTTTATATGAAAAATCTTATTCATTTGGTTAATAAACTTGAAACTTGGCACGAATATTTATGTAAGTAAATTATGAAGTTTGGCATTTATTGTTTTTATAAACTACCCCCTAAAGGAGGATTGGGGTGGGGGTGTCAAAATTTGTATGGAAGAATTTTAACGCGTGGTCCGATTACCTCGAAACTCGGTATTTATTCTTAAGACCAAAAATAAAGAATAACGTGTATCAGGGTTTTCCGAAAATCTACCCTTAACGGGGTGAAAAGGGGTAGTCAATTATACAGGTGAGAATTTCAACAAGTGGCTTGATTAACTCAACAATTCGTATAAATAATCTTTGAGTCAATTAATGAAAACATCCCAAAATTTTTGTAGAAATTCCACCCCTATGGGGGTGAAAAGCGGGAGCGCAGTGTATATGAAAAATCTTATTCATTAGGTTAATAAACATGAAACTTGGCACGAATACTTATATAAGTAAATTATGAAGTTTGACATTTTTTGTTTTTCTAAACTACCCTCTAAAGGGGGATTGGGGACGTCAAAATTTGTATGGAAGAATTTTAACGCGAGGTCTGATTAACTCGAAACTCGGTATTTATACTTAAGACCATAAATAAAGAATAACGTGTATCAGGGTTTTTCGAAAATCTACCCTTAACGGGGTGAAAAGGGGTAGTTAATTTTACAGGGGAGGATTTTACTGCATGGTTTGATTAACTCAACAATTCGTGTAAATAATCTTTGAGTCAAGTAATGAACACATCCCAAACGATTTTACGGAATTCCACCCCTGTGGGGTTGAAAAGCAGGGGATACAGTTTATATGAAAAATCTTATTTATTTGGTTAATAAACATGAAACTTGGCAATATTTGGGTCAGTAAATAATAAAGATTGTCACTTTTAGTTTAAAAAAACCCCTTACAGAGGATTTAGGAGGTGACAAAGTTGATAGGTTAGAAAGATATGTAACCGCTGTCGGATCAACACGAAACTCGGTACTACTAAAACAAAAAATAAAAAAAGTATGTGTTTTAGGGTTTTTCAAAAATCGACTCCTACTAAGGTGGAAAAGGGTAAGTAATAAAGTTTAAGGGGTGGATATAATATTACTGCTTGCTTCCATTAACTCGAAAATGGGTATGGGTCTTTGAGTCAAGTTATGAACACATCACGAACGATTTCTCAAAATTCCACCCTTGTGGGGGTGAAAAGTGGGATTCAGTTTATTTGAAAAATCTGATTACTTTGATCTATAAACTTAAAAAATGGCCCGAATACTTATTTATCTAAATAAATGAAAAAGACCATACCTACACACATTTTCGAAATTTTTAGAAGAAAGTTCGAATTTCACGCGGACGAAGTCGCGGGCAGAAGCTAGTACAGAAATATAAGTAGGTAGTATTTTTTATTACATTTCGGTTAATACCAAAATATATTAAAATGATTACGAGCGCTGTTGTTATTTTATGGGCTTACTGAGTCCTATAAAAGTTGCCCAAAAGTCAGGATAAGTGAAATTTGTGTTGGCTGCAGAATTTTTGCGGCAAAGTGGCATTGTTAAAATTTATTTTATTTGTTTAAAACTACAAACGTACTACAATATGGTACCGACGCGGAAGAATCGGCTGCCGAGTTTCAAAATCAAATCAAAATCGTTTATTTGCATAAAATGTGGTACAAAAGATGATAATGTAAGATTTTAGCGCAAAGACACATTCCGCCATGTAATGATGGCATGCAAATATATTATAAGTTTGAGGTCCAAATTCGATTCCCTGGAGGTAGGGTGTTTTATAAAGAGAGAACAGGAAATAAATGATCACAAAATGTCTTTAGATATTTAGAATATCGGTTGGTATTGATGAACAAACATCGTCACCAAACAGTTTGGAGACGTCCAAACTACTTTGTTCTATTTCAGCTGTTGCCATATTTAGAAACTTGTATGAAAAATTTAAATAAAATCTCATCGTCATCCACATGCCGACTTTACCCACTGCTGAACATAGGCCTCTCTTATCATGTCATATTATATTTATGACTAGCTTCTGCCCGCGACTTCGTCCGCGTGAAATTTCACCCTCCCTCCATTCACCCTCTTAGGGTTGGAATTTCAAAAAACACTTTCTTAGTGGATACCTACTCTTCACAAAGAACACACCCTCCACGTAACCTACGACAAACTTATTATTTGCGGTTGGTACAGTAATCGAACCGCAAAATTAAGTTTGTTTTTTATTGTATATACTTTTCCGGGATAAAAAGTACTCAGTGTGGTGCCCAGGATATTAAAGAATAATTATACCAAGTTTAATCGTAATCGACCCGGTAGTTTTTGCGTGATGCCTGAACAAACAGACAGACAGACAAACATTTTTTAATCACATTTTTGGGTTCAGTGTCGGTCTAGTAACACCCCCTGCCATTTATTTTTTTGATATTTTCAATGTACAGAATTTTCACTTCTACAGATTTATTATAAGTATAGATATAGATTATATTTATACGGGCTTACATAAACACAAGTTTTCACCATATTTATCTCTCTCAATAGTTACACATAGGTACTCTAATAGACCACATCTATGCATTTACTAGAAAGTCATCATCATCATCATCATTTCAGCCGAGATACTCCAAAGAGTCCACTGCTGGACACAGGTCTCCCCCAAGCACCTCCACTTCGACCGGTTCTGTGCTTCTCGCAACCAACGGCTTCCAGCGGCCTTCACAAGGCCTTCCAAAAAAGTAGTCGTCAAAGAAATAAAGTCCGTTAAAGTCCTGATCCATCCATCGTGATCTTCAAAATGTTTAATAACGAAAAACCATACATAGTAAAGATAATCGTTTGGGTTCCTACGGAGAGGTATTAAATAAAAGGTAATGACCGCTATTTTTTTTTATTTCTGAATGGCCCGCTCTTGACCTCGATCACGCCTAATGGAAAGCGATGGATGAGGTATATAATGGAACGAGAGTGCCCAGAAGTTGCCTTAGGCACTGATACTCCCACGCATCGATGAAACACAGCAGGCTGCTTGACTCTGGTGGGAGGGTGGTCGCAAACTAGGCGGGCGTTAGCCTTACCACCGCCAGGGAAGAATTGATCAGTCAAATAAGGTGTTGGGTGTGACTGTCCATTATGCGCCTAGCGCTCGGTTCAGTTGAGTAACTGACGGAACAAACTGCGCCACACGAGGAGGCTTCTTCATGCATCCGAAATCTATTGCTATACTAAAACTCGACAAGAGCACAGTGAATTTTCCACCTATCTGCCAACCTAACAACGGAAAACACCTCCTAAATCACTTTACAATAAACTACTACATTCAACTTCCTAGAACGCATATTGGATCGAAATTAAGAATCCATTAGTACTGGAAACCGGTTATTTCCGAATAAATCCGGATATCAGCGAGTTCCGTTTAAGCTTTTCCGGGTGTTCTGTGTGGTTGGGAGCGCTTGTTCACTACCTATATATTATTTGGGCTCAATGAATAGGATTTATTCTGGTAGGTACTATGTTTTGTTCTAAGTCCCGGTCTTATTAAGCATCGTGCACACCGCCGGTGCATTCAAGGCACGAATCACGAATCTCCATGTAAGTTATTTTATACTGTACGGTAAAATATTGATTGGTGCTCTAATGGGAATACCTTTGGTGCTCTAAAAAAAGGTGCTCTGAAAATAGGTGCTCAAACGGGAATACTCCAAAATTTTGGCTTGCCATGTGAACTTGTTTGCATCACATGCCTAAACAATTGAAAGGATCGAAAATCGTCACAATATTGTGAGAGGACACCCTACCTAAATTAGAGATTAATTTTTAATTAATTAGCACGAAGGATCTGATTAAGAGTATTTGCAACTAGTTTTTTTTATATAACTTCGTTTTAATTTTTTACTGTTTTTAGTTTAGTTTGTGATCTTCCTGTACGAGTCGCAATAAATACTTTTTCTTTCTTTCTTTCTTTCTTTCTTTCTTTCTTTCAACTAGCCCGCGACTTCATCTGCAATCCAGGATGAAAAGTAGCCTATGTCCTTATTTAGGTCCCAGGCTAACGGTCTTTCATAACGATCGGTTCAGTGGTTTAAGCGTGAAAGCTGACACACAGAAAAAGTTTGTTTTCGCGTTTATAATATAGGAAATAATAATGGTTCCGAAATATAAATTTATCTCCAGCGATTAGTGGCCGACTAAAAAAAATGGAGCTTCGAATAACAAAACTTAACTTCCGAATAAAATACTGAACCTCCGACAAAATTACTAAGTTACCGACAACAGAGATTTTGTGAAAATAATCATATTAAATATATACGCGTGGCTACGTCGTCTTAGGATGCAAGAGTGAGCGAAAGGCACCCCGAGGTTTGGTTTGGTTAGGTTACTTTAAACGCTTTACATAGAAATAGGAGCCCCGCTAAGCGGGGCTCCGTCGACATAGGATGCAAGAGCGAGCGAATGAGAATACAAGTACCTAGACCTAGGTATATGTTAAAACGTAATTTAAGCTGGTAGAAAAGTATTATAGCAATAAACATTCATATTTATTTTTCGAAGATTTCAGTATCTCATTCGGTCGTTTCGTCATTTTTATTCGGACAAAAGTAGTCGGAAAGTTAGTATTTTTAGGCAGTAGATTTAATATTTTGAATAAGAACAATTCTTATTTCGCTGTCAGAGCTTTTATTAATATGCTTATAATATTAGTATGGATTCACCGTCAATAAGTCCCATAAGGACAACAAAAACAAAATGTTTATAGAAAAACAAACGGCGTCTTCTAATAACCTATTTTTTACCCTGTCCCTATGTGTATATAATTATTATGTTGGTACGTATTATATCCGGGACAATGACAAAGCGCTCCGGACACGGAAAGGCGCATCCGAGAAAAGAATGTAATGCTATTACGGACAGCCATTTTGTTAATGCAGATGCATACACTCCCCTATGAAAGCGTACGAATCCGAGCTGCGTGTTGTGGTGCAAGCGGGAATGTAGGAATTGTTTGTAATATCTAAATGGTTTGTTTGATGTGATGTGTTTTTATTTGACTTGGGGTGTAAAGAACAAGAAAGAAAGAAAATGCATTTACCAATTTAGCACATACTAAACGACACACAATACACCAGATACATAAATCAGATAAACCAAAAATAAAGATCAAATTATTATTATTATTAGCCTGTGACGTCCCACTGCAGGGCAAAGGCCTCCCTACTCTCTTTCCAAAGATCAAATAAAAATTGTAAGGTTTGATGTAAGAATATAGCAGGAAAGTGTGCCTCACGGCTGCGCCAAACAGGCCCAGTTCAGCAAAAATGCCAGATAACTAGTGCTTGACGCTGGTTTTCAACTGGACCAGAGGGGCAATTCTCGTAATTTTAAGAACGTTCACAGTCTGATTTCAGTCTCAAACTGTCAAAAATACGTCTAATTTCCCTACATTTTGACAGAAATTTGAAATTTAAATCTATGACAGTCGTTACGGGTCCTCAGAAGACCGAAAGTCTGGCAACCAGTCTTACCAAGGGGTATCGGCGTATTACCTACTAATTGGGTTGTGGAGGTCAGATAGGCAGTCGCTCCATGTAAAAAGCTGGTATTCAGCTGCATCCGGTTAGACTGGAAGCCGACCAGCAGATGAAGATGAACGATGACGATAATTATGTTTTTATCATGTAAAAAAAATACCATTATTCTATATCTAATTCCTTAATACCATAATCCTTGATTTACAGTCTACAATTCTGCATTTTGAATATCCACAAAAGCGTATGTAAGTACATTTTGAGATCATAAAAGGCTACCTTACTCGTTTTAATTCTTTTCTCCGCCACTAATGTTAATATAGTAAGCCATTTTATTAACGCAGAGTTATGGCGTCTGAGTTAGAAATAGGATAGAATGAAATAGGACTCGTGGTGATGCTAAAATGAGAATTTGATGTAGCTGTCAGTAAACTTGATTTAATCCAATGTGTGGCTTCATCCTAACTATATATCTATATAAATAAAACTAAGTCGGGTTAGTTACACCATCTATAACTCAAGAGCGGCTGGACCGATTTCGGGGCGGAGACAAATACAACAAATCAAAACTATTAAAACATGGGAAAAAAAATCACGAAACAATAATACATAATCAGCCTATAACGTTCCCACTGCTGGGACACAGGCCTCCTCTCTGTGAGAGGGAGTGGGCCGTAATCCACCACGCGGGCCCAGTGCGGGTTGGTGGATGTCACATGTCTTCGAATTTTTGGTTCTAGGACATGCCGGTTTCCTCACGATGTTTTCCTTCACCGTTTTGAGAGCAGTGGTAATGAAATAATTTACACAAAGTAATCCGCCTGTCGGGGTTCGAACCTACGACCTACAACTTGTAAGTCGCGGCTGATACCACTGGGCCACCACTGCTCGAAACAATAATAAATGAAGATAATTTATTTTCTCATACATTTTGTATGGAACAGATTTTTTATTCTGAGGTGGAACTAAGTTCGCCGAGTCAGCTAGTTCTACTAATATTATAAACGCGAAAGTTTGTGAGGATAGATGGATGTTTGTTACTCCTTCACGCAAAAACTACGGAACGGATTTTGAAGAAATTTTACAGTAATATACAAGTAGCTTATACATCAGAATAACGCATATATAATAATTTTTATCCCGAAATTCCCTAGGGATCGACACTAACATTATAATATTAAATTAGTAATATTATAAACGCAAAAGTTTGTGAAGATGGATGGATGGATGTTTGTTACTCTTGCACGCAAAAACTACTGAACGGATTTGGATGAAATTTGGCACTTTCGGAGTTGACGCTTGCTATGACCTTTAGACGCCTCTTTTCCATCCACGAAAACGTTATAACGTGTACGTATTTCAAACATATAACGTGTTTTTTTTTATACATTTTATAGACGTGAACGTTCACGATAATGTCGTCACGTTAGAAATTATAGAATACTTTTATTTCAGATAGGAGTCCACAGGGTTAGTAATAATTTTACTTAAATTCCAGTGTTAGTAGGTTACAGACACAGATATACAATTACAAACGCTTACAATCAAACTTTTTTTTTAATAAAATTAACAACATCTTTATTTGCATTACGTACATTTTCACTTTAAGGAACGTTCACAGTTTGTCCTCGGTCTCAATCTGTCAAAAATACCTCTAATTTCCCTCCATTTTTGAAAAGTTTTTGACATTGATTTTCGTTGAGATAAGATTGCGACTAGATTTTGAATGTTTTTAATTACGGGAATTGGCTTTCTGGTCAGTTCCTACACCGCCTTAACTCCTCAACTAAAACAACGTGGTGGATGAAATAAAAAGCTTTCGAATGAATTCCTATGGTTCCTTGAATTATGTATGAAGGATTACATTATCGTACTAGCTGTTTATCCAGTGTTCGCCCGGGTGCGTTGCACTCAGGGATTGTCAGGCCTTTGTTGATGCACATGGGCTTTTAATGAAGTCTCCTTTACATTTTGTTGGGAGTTAAAGTGAATTAGGTGGAAAAAGTTGTAGGATTTGTAGGTTGGTTTGGAGAATTTTAGGGTAATCATTAAACTTTAATTTTAAGGGAGCGTAATGGCCCCGACTTACGAGTTGCAGGTCGTTGATTTGAACCCTGACGGAGTTTTTGTTTTGTGTAAATAATTTCATCACTACTGCTTTCAAAGCGTTGAAAAAAAACATCTTGAGAAAACCGGCATGTCCTAGAAACAAAATTTTAAGACATGTGAGGCAGTTTAATATTTTAATTATAATCATGGAGAACTATAGTGTTTATTTAAATCTCAAATGTAAAGATCTCTGCATGCATTTACTCTTCCATATATTATTGACATTTTGGACTGAAGTTTTTTAACGCGATTTGCGGTACGAGTAATTGGTAGGAATGGTAACGAAAAAGCGTTATGTCCCCTCCATGCGACTTTTTTTCATTATCTGTCTCTTTCTCAATCAATCAACAATCAAAAGTCTTTTTTTTTTAGTTTTTAGTTCCATGTTTTATTTAACAGTGTGACTTTAGGCACATATAGTTAACATTATTAACCCAATTTTCCGGCTGCTGGGACTCAGGCGTCCTATTTTATTTTATTTGGGAAACTACTTTACTTCATTTCTTCTTAACTTTTTACTAAACATCAACTTTATCCGACGATCCTAAAAACTTATCTCTTTTGTTGACTGTACCATGTTGATTATAATAAATAATCTAAGAATAATGCACATTTTTAAGGAAAAGTTATTCATTTTAAATTCAAAGCAACCTTAAAAAAATATCTCCTTTGTGATATTTCCTTTCTTTTCCATTCTAAGCCTGTCTTTACACGCTTTTAGAACGGAAATAATTTAAAAAGAATCAGTCATTTAAACCTTACGGCCATATTTTAATCAGAAATCGACATAGAACCTACAGTATTCATTAACCTATCTATCTGTACACGCAGTTTTCACTTTTATGGCTTAAAAAATAAGAACTAGATTCAAACGCATAAATTATATCCCTTTACCATTAATTGAGTAAACTAATTTCAACTTTACAAACGAACAAATAAGAACAATATTTGAATACGTAAACGTAATATGCAACCCTCTACTGTTTACGGCCCTTTTTTTAATAACAGTAGATCTAAGCTGATATCGAGTATAATTTTATTCAGTCGCTCGAACCTGTAATAATTGAATAACTTGAACCCAGAACCCGTTAGAATTTCAGAAGGAAACCTATAAAATTTACCTCGAGCTTAACTTTAGTGTTTTCAGGTAATAATTGATACGATGGACCGCCGTAAACCGGTCTGAACCTGTTATGGGCGGTTAAAGCCAGACCGATCGAGTGTCTACTTGAATTCCTTAGACAATCGATGTTTATAGAGTGCATGTAGTGGAAGGAATCGAGACATGAGACTAAAAGATAAGTAGATATCTCAATTTCTTGTTCAGATGACAAAGTGTCTGAAGTAGCCTTACAAAGCAGCTTCTTTGGAAATAATTGTCTAGTAAATGTAAGTTATTTTTTATCACACCTATGCAAAAAGAGCAAACATAACACCAAGATACATATTCTAACATAACTTCGTAAGCAGGGACCAAAATAGCTCATTAATCAATAGGGACTAAAAGTGATTTGAATTTGGAATGTAGATATTGTTAGTAAAAGTTCCAATCACCAAAGAGATCAGTCACGAACAAAATAAAGAAAAACGCGCGGGAGCCAATTGAAAAAAAAAGTTTGTGATAAAAAACCGCGCGAAAAGTATTCTGCCTTCGTTCGTATTTGTTTTGTTAATTAGGATTTTACTTAGTTTTATAAACAAGTGCGAGTCGGACTCTCACTCGAAGGGTTCCGTACCACCGTACAATATTTAACACTACATATATAAAAAAATCACGTTTGTTGTATGGGAGCCCCCCCTTATATATAAATTTATTATATTCTGTTTTTAGTATTTGTTGATATAGCGGCAACAGAAATACATCATTTGTGAAAATTTCAACTGTCTAGCTATCACGGTTCATGAGATACAGCCTGGTGACAGACAGATGGACAGTGGAGTCTTAGTAATAGGGTCTCGTTTTTATCCTTTGGGTACGGAACCATAAAAATGAATACTTATGTCTTCCTCAAGTAATTTTATGTAAATAAATAAACGTACTAAGTATTCTTATTCGTAAGTTGCACTTACTTATTATTTCATAGAGGGTGATAAAAAGTAGAGTGTCCACCTCGGGAGCTACGCTATTTTAAGCTCGAGTGACGTACTTTGAATCCCTCGCCGCGCTCGGGATTCTACTCTAGAATCCTTCGCTCCGCTCTGGATTTAAAGAAACACTCTTGCCTTCAAAATAGTTGTTTGCTCCCTTGGCAAACAATCTACTATTTTTTATTGCTGAATGGCCTCTTGACCTTGATCACGCCTGATGGAAAGCGATGGATGAGGTCTATGATGGAACGAGCGTGCCCAGAAGTTGCCTAACGCACTGGAACTCACACAGCAGGCTGCTTGACGCCAGACTCCGATGAGAGGGTGGTCGCAAACCAGGCGGGCGTTAGCCCTACCACTGCAAGGGAAGAATTGGCCAGTCAAAAAACTTTTTAACAAAAAAAAAAACCGACTTCCAAAAAAACACTACAAAGTGAAAAATAACTTTAATTTCGGAAGTCGGTGTCTTTGGATCTGTATTTTAGTTTTTTGCCACCGACTTCCGAAATTAAAGTTATTTTTCACTTTGTAGTGTTTTTTTGGAAGTCGGTTTTTTTTTTTTTTGTTAAAAAGTTTTTATTTCATGCTTTTTAGTGGGTCTGCTTATAATTTATCTCAGTTACAATAGCCTAGTGTCAACTTTCTCATCGCCTTTTACAAAATATTGCTTTTACCGATGCAGGGAAGTTAATTGTTGAAGAGTTCTCCTGGTCCACCATCAGCTCCATATCACCATTCACATTGTGACGAGCATAAATTGCTTAGCAACCATGTTAAAGTATCGAATCGCAACCCGTGAAATAGTACGGAGATATTATTGAGTAGTTCCGGTGGCCATCTGTGGTCTTCATCATCAGTTCCACTTCACCAAATGGTGCTTTCCGAGAGCAAATGCACGAGTATTACTATAAATAATTTTGAAAGAATTTTCTTTTAACTCCAAGCCGTTGAGGAGTTGTACCTTCCATCATCAGCTCATCCACCTGAGATGATGATTATCAGATGCAAATACTTAAACAGCTTTAGAAAATATATGAAAATGGTACTATGTGCCTATAAAATTTGAAGGTTGCCCTCGATTTCCCTGGGATCCCATCATCAGATCCTGACCTGATGATCATGCAACCACTTGGGAAGTATACCTTTTCAAACAAAAGAAAAATTTTCCAAACCGGTCCAGGCGTCTTCGAGAAATCGGGGAACATACATAAAAAAAAAAAAAAAGATTCCGACGAATTGAGAACCTCCTCCTTTTTTTGAAGTCGGTTAATAAGGTGTTGGGTGTGACTCTCCAGGATGCTCCGAGCGCTCGGTTCAGTTGAGTAACTGGCGGAACAAACTGCGCTACACAAGGAGGCTTCTTCTTCTTTTCCTCGGGAACAGTATTTTTTTTTTTATGAAAGGTGGGTCCATATCCTTTTCTATACCCCTGAAAAGGTTTATGCCAAATTTCATGATGATCAGTTCAGTGGATTAAGCGAGAAAAGGTAACAAACAAACAAACTTACTTTCGCATTCATAAATTAGAAAGTTAGGATTTCAAAGAGAAGAATATATAGAGCATAATGTTGAAAGGATGAACTATTCTTTGGACATCTTTATCCCGATTGAGTACCTAACAATTTAACTGAACGATTTAAGTTGTTTCGCGTGATTTTAGAACGAAAACGTTGTTATATTTGTTTATTCATTTAATCATTTATGTACACACATATGTAAATAGACAAGAAAAAAGGAACAGAAACATAGGTACAAAGGTGATGCTTATCTCTAAAGAAATCTCTTTTAGCATACCTGCGATAGTAAAAAAGATAAAGAGCTGTACATAAAATCAATAACACTTCACTTAATAAAATAAAACATACATGCATACATACTTCTAAAATAAAAATCACATGAATATTATTTTATGTTCGATGATAAAATAATAGGTAGATAAGTCCAATCCAAAAGAAACATTGACTAACCAATCAATTGTATCTTTGATCATTTGTCACGTTTGCCTTCATGTTAAGTAAAAAATAACATTGTTTCTCTTTCAAATCGTAGCCTATAATTCAAATTTTCTTTTGTCTATCCACGCGTCTCATCAATTACCTATGTCAAGTCACAACATCATTATGATTAAGTATGTTTTGTATTTTAGGAGTTGGTATTTTAACAGAAAAGAAAATTGTTAATAAATCATAATTATACAGGGTGTAAAAAGACACATTACATAGCCGTCAACTACGCATTCTGTAAATCAAACTAATTAATTTTAAGTAACATTGCACAAAAATAATTGCTGGGAAACGACGCGACGCGATTTTTGGTGCTGCTTACGGTAGTGCGCAACGTAACGCACGCAAAACAACTTTAAATACTCCCACGACCCCTGTACCTACAGGTATTTAAAGTTGTGTCATAACATTACAAACATGTTTTCGTAAAATAAACGTCGGTAATAGTTGGAATTTTGACCTTCAATAGGTATCTCCGTAACCAGAAGGTTCCCAGGTATGGTCCAGTACAAAATAATGTCCACAATGACGGGGAGTACAAGTGCCTCTCGGCTTCAATATGTGTTTTTTTATACCCATTAACCAGTTACCTTACACATTGTTTTAATAAATAAATATCTATAGGTAAAATCACTACGAAGAATTTGCCCTCAAAAGGAATTTTACAAATAAGTAAATTGCAGCAGTACAAAAACATAATTAGTCACGAGTCCTATCAGAGGTATCGGTAGAGTGGCGCCTACAGTAAACAGTCCACACGCTGTCATCTTACTGATGGTTCGGTTCACTTGTAGCACGCGCTTGCACAGATGTTTGACACTCTCTGAAAAGAAAATTATACTAAAGTTCCTAAGTAACGTAAGATGCACAAACCTGGTTTTTGAATAACATCCAGAAGTCCAAACTCAAGGTCTGCCAACGAGCAATGGAGCGCAGTATAATAGGAACGGATCGTGTTCGAAACACAGGTACTGCGCTCCAAAACAAAGATAGCTGACGTGGCTCAAAAGGTTGCCCAACTTGGAACGAGACTGGGCAGGACATGTCTGCCACATGCCGTACAGGCTGTGGGCGTAAATAGCACCGAAGTGGTGCTTTGACACAGTGAGGCGGGGCCGCGGCAGACCATGTAGGAGACGGCGGGACCAGCTGGATAGGTTCCAACAAAACTGGAAGGAGGACGCGCGGGCTCTCGAAAGGTGGAAGGAGTGGAGGGAGGAATTTGCCCAGCAGTGGGACAGTGTATAGGAGTGACAGAATAAAACAAGACTAGGTACTGTTTTACAAAGTGAATATTAGTAACCCCATCTTCGAACTTTTCCTCAAAAACCCCGTTTTCGAGGAACCCATATCATCATTCTCACAGCCCTTCCATCGTGTTTTTGGTCTTCCCTTATCCTATTAATTTAATATCTGTCTTATTTTAAACATGAATCAATAGTGAAAAGTGAAAATAAAATTCTTACTTGGACAGTTGATATTCATGAAACCCTGTATACACGCTTCTCCAGCTTCCTCCACAGATACATAAAACTTCTCACATTGCATGCTTGTTATATATATAATTGTCATATCCTTTAAAGTCACTAAGAATATTATGCCGAAGACGATTGAAAAGGACGAGTCAGGCTGGAAATAATAAATAATTTAAATATGCACAAACTATCACAATGTGGAAAATAATATTTTTTTTTATGAAATGAAAGTGTACTGGGTATGTCTGTCAATGGACCGATGCTAATTGGAGTACAGCTAGTATTATAGTTACAGTGGTAATGGCAATCACGTCATTTGGTTTAAATAGGTTTTTTTTTATTATTTAGCTTTTAAAAAGATTACTTCATATTTTGTGAATGTGAGAACGTTGTAGGACCATGTCCTAACAGAAAGTGACTGTACGAACATCGCAAGTTTGTACTGTTTGAATGGAAAATTCCCGAATCTTTTAAAAACAGATTTATTTAGACTTCCGAAAATATTGAACAATATACATATTTAGAGAAAACTCGATATAAGTCCCAACTCATTGAATGCCTATTCCAAACTGGATGAAAGCCGGTGTGCAATCATGTTCTAGAAGAGCCGGTGCTGACTAAGCGTTAGTGTCAGCGTTTAATATAATATTACTAAGTGGGGACGTAACATTACGAACTACAGATCAAATGTACAGGAACTTTTTTCTCTTTCTATTTCTCAAGTCGATATCATTAGTAGTTCTTGAAATAAGCAACTGTGACAGACAGACGGATATAGACAAAGACTCGCCATAAGGGTTCCTCTATGCCATCGTATCCAAAAAAGGTGAAGTCGGTAAATAAAACCTTAACAATGATATAGTACTTACTTCGTTTTTTGACGCCATTATTAGTTGCAAATACAATAAGTGACCCTCCAAAACTAATGAAGTACGAAAGAATGAGAAGATTGTTGTCCATAATATCTATAAAATCAAACATTATTATTAGGAAGAAAGCATGAAGAATAACACAAATAGGTATTAATTAAACGTATGAAATTTTTAGCAGACACCGACTTACCAATACTCGGAAACAAGTTTTATACAGAGAGTACGCTTTCAAAATATTTACATACATCTCAAACAATTTTTCACAATATATGTCGTTTTCTTCTTCAACACTTACAACAATAAGTACATTTTTAACCCATTCCTTGAGATGCATTATTAGCAATGCCATAATACGAATAGTATAAACTAGATTTATATCGCATGCAACGATCATCCAGTCATTGGTGAAATAAATTGGCATCAGCATAGCGTAGGTAAAGGTATAATAGCGTAATAATAGCGTAGTAATAGCGTAGTAAGGTAGCATAGCGTAGGTAAGGCATACATTTTAATAAAAATTTGCGAAAATAAAATGTTTGTACGTTTATTCTAAGGCGCCAACCCTAGTGGGGCAGAATCCAACAGGATTTTAAAGCAGTGGAATCTGCCCCACTCTTTCGATTTAGTGGGGCAGATTCCACTGCAAAATTTTTGACATTCCATTTTGCCCCACCAGTGGGGCGGCCGGTGGGGCATAGTGGAATAATCCGAATAATCCGACCTTCATCACATTTAAAAATAAAAAAAATAAACACAGCAATATAGGACACTTTTTCTCACAAATAAATCTTATTTTGTATTTTGAAGAGAATAATACTGAGAGCAACATGTTGAAAGGTTGAACTATTTTTTTTAATATCATTGTCGAGTCTGTTATTGAGAAGCAATTCGACTGGAGCCATTGAAGGTTTCCACATGATTATTTTTAGTTGTTTTATATTCTGCCGTTAGACTACAAATGAATGCCTCACATAACAAGGTTGGTTATAAATACAAGGTGAACCTCGTTAGGTTAATTTTATTTCGACCATAGCAATAACTTTCAATGTTGATTGCTTCGAGTCAAATGACGTAAAAATATTCCTCAATGTATATTAGTTACCATTGGTATCAAGTACGAGTAGTTCAATAAACATCATTATGAATCGAGGAGAACGTTTATTCCTAGAAAACGAAGATGCGGCGCGCCGCTTGTGCCGCCCGCGCTTTAACGCGCGCTTTAATGCTCACACAAACTAGAGTCGACGCGCCGCCTCGACTCTAGTTTGTGTGAGCGATCGGCATTACATTCAGAACACATCGAAAGAGCATTGCATAATGAACTTATAATGTTCCCACTAGGCTACTACCACGCGGGCCCAGTACGGGATGGGAGATGTCACATGTCTTCGAATTTCTGGTTCCAGGACATGTCAGTTTCTTCATGATGTTTTCCTTTCCCGTTTTGAGAGCAGTAGTGGTAAAATTATTTGCACTCAGTAAAGCACCTGCCTGGGTTCGAATTCGAACCGACAACCTACGACTCCTAAGCCGGGGACCGTTACCACTGGGCCACCACAGGTCTTGCAGCTTTAAGCACCGATCATGAACATAATTTTTCAGCAAAGCAAACTGATCATTTAACATTGAACCATATAAATCATTCCATACAAAATGTTCAATACCTACTGCTATAATAGCTTACACCTTCGAGTCGCTAGACGCTGCGAACGAAAATGTACCTAACCTTATAAGCATAAAGTGAGTTTTGCGTTGTAGCTGCGCGCCGCCCGCAGCTTGGTTATTGTGAGTTGCCAGGGCTGCCTCTTTCCATAAAGATGTCTATAGGTATTTGTAGTACACTATATGGGTCGTTCTTTGGCCAAAGAATAAAAATAAATATAAAACAAAATGCTTTTTAATGTTTAAGCATGTTTAAATTGTTAAAAATACTTCCGAAATAAAAATAAGTAACCAAAAAAATCTTACGGGTGTTTTATTTATTTTTTTAGTAGTAGTAAGTAGATTTTTGCTTAACCTAATTTTCAAATGACCGATGACAAATGGAGGTCATTGACATTTCTATTCTTATCTCAAGACGCATAGTAAAAGTAATTACGTACCTACCAATAAAATACAAAACGATAGTTAAACAAATTAGAAACTCAAACGTCTGTATCAGCAGGTAATCTGAAAAAAGATAAGTTTTTATCTTTTCTATTGCTGGGTCTACATTCATCAACTGCACATAATGCAACAAAACCAGCCATATCATAAGAATTTGAAACTAAGTACGTCAGGCTGACCGAATTATGCGTGCGTATTCGCCTCGCGGGTGTCGGCAACCCACTGAGAAATGGTCCGCGCGCGGACCGTCTGCCGGTCGGTAGTTAACGCGCGTAAGTACATGGAGTGATTTTGAACGTTAACAATAATGATAAAAAACTCCTTAGAGAGTATAAAGATATCCTTTACGAAGACGTCATCCACACATTCTGTACATCAAACTACGTAATTTTGTGCAAAAGTAATTGTTGAGAAACGACTTTTATTTTTTAAAGGCTTGTTTACGGTAGTGCGTAATAAAACATAAAAAATAGCTAGAACCTTCAATATCTTCATATTGGATAATGGATTAAATTAATTTTGCCTTATAATGACGATTTCGTCAATCAATAAACTAAATCTCCATGGAAACCACATACATAATACGATTAAAATGAAATGTCACGTAACAGGTAAAATTCAAAGACTAGAAAGTATTACGTATCGTATTGCAGTGTAAGAGATAGGTATATAATTTCCGTTCATTAATTTTTGATCGGATTACAACACATCAGTGCATCGACATTGCAATTCTATTTTTCGTTCGTTTTTTCGTCGATTGAACTGCAATGTTCCCAACTCAAAAACACTAATTTCTGGTTAACTAACCCGATGTTTCTGATTAGTGGTGCAACGCACAATAAGCGATAAAAGGTTAGTTACTTCGAGTTTGAGCTCTTCATTTATTCCTTTATCCCGACTAAACATGCAACTTTTAAAATTTTACTAAAGTTGAAAACTAAAAACTGCTAACATATGTGACAAACGAAATCTTACCCTGAACGCCAACGTCACAAATATATGACAAAATACACGTCGCACGGGTCGCACCATATTATGAAATAAATAATTTAATCATTACTTTTGTGTGTTTTTATTTATATAATTTAAAAGTTTAAGCTTCCGTCTATATTGTATTGCATGAAACTAATATAAATAAACTACCAATATCGAGGAATTTGTTGTTTTAAGTGTGTGTTTGTGTTGTTTTGTTAAAGTGGCCTGGCGTCGGGGGTACGGCGATACGTTTATACTCTGGCGTTCAAAAGGTAAAAAAAAAAAACAAACATTTGACAACATACAATTGTAATATAGAATATTTCACTCAAGAAACATTAATGGAGAAATAAGGTCGTTGTGAAAGTATTTTACAGAAACACGAACTGCAGCAGTACAATAATGTACTCAGTCGTGAGTCCCAGCAGAGGTATCGGTAGAGTGGCGTCTATAGTAAACAGTCCACACGCTGTCATCTTACTGAAGGTCCGGTTCACTTGTAGCACGCGCTTGCACAGATGTTTGACACTTTCTGAAAAGAAAATTATATTATTATTAGTTTCTAGGTAACCTATGGTGCACAAACTTGGTCTTTTACTAACATTCAGAACTCTAAACTCAAAGTCTGCCGACGAGCAATGGAGCGCAGTATAGTAGACGTTAAATTAACGGATCGTGTTCGAAGCACAATACTGCGCTCCAAATCAAAGATAGCTGACGTGACTCAAAAGGTTGCCCAACTGGGAACGAGACTGGGCAGGACATGTCTGCCGCATGCCGTACAGGCTGTGGGCGTAAATAGCACCGAATTGGTGCTCTGACACAGTGAGGTGGGGTCGCGGCAGACCACGTAGGAGATGGCGGGACGAGCTGGATAGGAGTGGGACAGCGTAGGCTAGTAAATCCTGAATTAAGGGAAAAAATAAAACAAGACTAGGTACTGTTTTACAAAGTGAATATTACTAACCCCATCTTCGCACTTTTCCTCAAAAACCCCTTTTTCGAGGAACCCATATTATCATTCTCACAGCCCTTCTATCGTTTCTTTGATCATCCCTTATCAATGTAATATCTGTCTTATTTTAAACATGAATCAATAGTGAAAAGTTAAAATAATATTCTTACTTGGACAGGTGATATTCATGAAACCCTGTATACACGCTTCTCCAGCTTCCTCCACAGATACATAAAACTTCTCACATTTCATGCATGTTATATATATAACTGTTATATCCTTTAAATTCAATACGAATATTAGACCGAAGAGGAGTAACACGGACAAGTCAGGCTGAAAATAATAAATAACATTTCTCAAACATGCTGAGCATTATTTTGACAACCTTCTTCGAGATAAATCGAAACTGCTGTACTGGCCAAATACATGCGAGTAGCGGCCGGCAAAAGTTGTATGAAAATCCATATCTGTCGAGTAATTTATAAATGGAACGATCTTTTACTCGGAAACATGGGAACCAAGGAGGTAACTTATCAAAAGTTTTATTTAAATTCGAACTGGCTTGCAAATAGAAAGCTGTTTATTGATAAAAAACAAATGAACACTTTAACGCGGGTTGTTCGTCATTGATTTTGAAAAGTAATTGTATTTGACAAAAAGTTATGCGTAGGTACTACCTACTTAGCTTTTATTTCCGCGCATTATTTGAGAAAAGTACTATAGAAGCCTTTGCCATAACTTGGCATTGATGGACTTAAGTATGTGTGCCTCCGCTTCGCCTCGGCCCACTTTTACACGTTCGTCCATCAATGCCTCTTTTTCTGGCCGCTGCAGTAGTGTATTATAAATGTGCACATACTATCACAATGAGGAACATAATATTTTTTTATGTAGTGAAAGTGTACTGGATATGTCTGTCAAAGGACCAATGTTAGTTGGAGTAAGTACAGCTAGTATAATAAATACAGATGTAAGGGCAATCATGCCATTTCGTTTAAATAGGTTCTTAAATAGTATAAGTAGAAGAAGAAGTAAATAGTATACGAAACGTTGGTTGTAAACTAATTTGTCAATGGAGTTTTGGTGAAACATTAGTGAACCAAAGAAATTATATCAACAGTTGGTATATCTCACGTTTATTATATCTTGCGAACGTTATTGAAATGAAAATATGCCAAATAACTTTATACGATATGAGACGCACCCCGTTCTCACATTCACAAAATATGAAGTAATCTTTTTAAAAGATAAATAATAAAAATAAGAACCTATTTAAACGGGTTCACTAATGTTTCACCAAAACTCCATTGACAAATTTTTAGTTTACAACCAACGTTTCGTATACTATTTATTTCACCAACAACTCATTCCGCATATGTTTTATTTTATAAACACTCGCTTTACAAACATTTATTTGGCAAATGCTTCTCTTTACAAATGTTACGGATGGCATTTAATCATTTATACATTTTTCATTTAATATTTAGATTCTTTTGGAAAAATAACGTTTATACAAAATATCATTTTATAATACACTAGCGACTGCATTAAAATCCGTTGCGTAGTTTAAAAGATCTAAGCTTACAGACAGCGGTAGCGACTTTGTTTTATACTACGTACAGATTTTCTAAACCAGTCACAAAGTGATCATGACGGTATTCTCCATTTGGGTCAAATAATTTTCAGGCAAGTATTTTTTTCTATATAATCTAGTCGTTTCTGGCACTCGCCGGCCGCTGCCGCGGCACCGCTCGCTTCGCTCGCTCGGCTCGTGCGTAGGGGGTCACAGTTTTAACCTAACCTAACCAAAGCATTTTTTTTTTTAATAATTAACCTAACGTAACTAGTTCGGTTCCGGGTAGCCTACTAAAATTTCTTCTATTAGCGCAAGTCGTTTCTGGCACCCATATTTTGCGTAAATGTATTTTTTTTTTCTATATAATCTAGTCGTTTCTGGCACTCGTCGGCCGCTGCCGCGGCACCACTCGCTTCGCTCGCTCGGCTCATGCGTAGGGGTCACAGTTTTAACCTAACCTAACCTAACATTTTTTTTTTAATAATTAACCTAATCTAACTAGTTCGGTTCCGGGTAGCCCACTGAAAATTATGTCTTTTTTTCAATTACCGCAAGTCGATGAAAGAATGAGTTTCATTTTTAGGAAATTGCGCTCAATATGTAAAACGTTTTTATTCCAAACGTTGTTTTATGAGATAAAATGAATAAAAAATGAATTGTTTGTCAAACAACACGTTATTAAACAAAAGTTTATAGGGTGATTATTTTGTAAAGTGAATTATTTGCCAAACTTGTTGTTGCATTATGATGAAATGACTAATCATGTTTTTGCCAATCGTTGTTTGTCAAGTAAGAATTTGTAAATTAATTTTTGGTGAACTGACAGGGCACCAATTTCTTTACATATATCATTTATAAACTCTAAAACTTGCTTCGTACAACGTTATTGGATATAACGTTTATTTAATCGAAAATTAATCATTAGGTCTATCGTTATACCGTCATTGTGGTTAACACCCCGATTCAGAGCAATCCGGATCGGACAGCTTAGGTTAGAAAGCCTCGTGGCTTCGTGGCTTCCGAATTATTTCCGTTACCGTTACGGCACCCGAACTCAACGAACGCAAGAGACGACGTAGGATGCAAGAGCGAGCGAAGGGCACCCCGAGGTTCGGTTTGGTTAGGTTACTTTAAACCCTTTACACAGGGGGCCCCGCGAAGCGGGGCTCCGTCGACATAGGATGCAAGGGCGAGCGAAGGGCACCCCGAGGTTCGGTTTGGTTAGGTTGCTTTAAAACCTTTACACAGAAATAGGGGCCCCGCGCAGCGGGGCTCCGTCGATATAGGATGCAAGGGCGAGCGAAGGGCACTCCGAGGTTCGGTTTGGTTAGGTTGCTTTAAACCCTTTACACAGAAATACGGAGCCCCGCAAAGCGGGGCTCTGTCGACATAGAATGAAAAAAAAAAGATTTTATCATATTAGACTAAATAGGTTTTATGTCTATTGAGTGGTATATCAAACGATTTTATATTAATTGTCTGTTATTCTTATAGAAAATAGTTTTATTAAAATTATATCAATCGTTTATTATATTAACTGATCATTATATCAAGTAAAATTATAGGTTCAGTTGTTATATCTTGTAAATATTAGAGGTTTTGTAATTATATCATATATTACTTACCCGTGAAAACGTTGTAGGGCGAACGTTGTAGTTAGGTAGACTAAAGACAATTTTCTATTTTGTAAGTACTTGTTGACAGGCATTCCCGAATTTTTTAAAAACAGATTTATTTATACTTCCGAAAATATTGAACATACTATTTAGGGAAAACTCGGTATAAGTCCCAACTCATTAAATGCCAATTCCAAACTGGATAAAAAGAAGGGCCGGTGCTGACTAAGCGTTAGTGTCAGCGTTTAATATTACAAAGTAAGGACGTAACAGTACGAACTACAGATCAAATGTACCGGAATTTTTCTCTATTTCTTTGTAACTTTTCCACAAGTCTATACCATTAATAGTCCCTAAAATAAGCAACTGTGGCAGACAGACGGATACAGACAAAGACTCACCAGAAGAGTTCCTCTATGCCATCGTATCCGAAAACCCTTAACAATAATATAGTACTTACTTCGTTTTTTGACGCCATTATTTCTTGCAAATTTATTAATTGACCCTCCAAAAATGATAAAGTACGGAAGAATGAGAAGATTGTTATCCATATTATCTATAAAATCAAATATTATTATTAGGAAGAAAGCATGAAGAACAACTCAAATATTAATTAAACGTTTGAAATTTTTAGTAGACACCGACTTACCAATACTCGGCAACAAGTTTTATACAGAGAGTACGCTTTCAAAATATTTAGATACATCTTAAACAATTTTTCACAATAGATATCGTTTTCTTCTTCAACACTTATAACAATAAGTACATTTTTAACCCATTCCTTGAGATACATTATTAGCAATACCATAATACGAATAGTATAAACTAGATTTAAATCGCATGCAAAAATGATCCAGTCACTGGTCATATCAAGGAAATTAATTTGTATCAGCATAGCAAAGGTAAAGGTTGCCGAAAGACTAAGACTTAATATAGACAGAACTGAGATCCAATTCCACATAATATAAGTTCGTACACTGCTACTAATGTCAAAGCCCCTATTAATTTCTTGGATACTCATGATGAGGGAGATGTTGCTGTGACTATGGCCCATGTTACAAATGATTAGCATTACAGACCCGACACAATATAAAGTGATACAAATGATATACCACATAACTTTATGCATATCAACAGAAATGCTAATAAAATGATAGACCCTCAACATATTAAGAAATAAATAAAATAAGCACAGCAATATAGGATACTTTTTCTCACACGGAGTGATATAATTATCTCTTATTTTGTATTTTGAAGAGAATAATACTGAGAGCAACATGTTGAAAGGTTGAACTATTTTTTTAATATCTTTGTCGAGTCTGTTATTGAGCAACAATTCGACTGGAGCCACTGAAGGTTTCCACATGATTTTTTCTTGTTGTTTTATATTCTGCCGTTAGACTACAAGTGAATGCCTAACCTAACAATGTAGGTATACAAGGTGAACCTAATTAGGTTAATTTTATTTCGACCATAGCAATAACTTTCAGTGTTGATTGTTTCGAGACAAACGACGTAAAAATATTCCTCAATGTATATTAGTTACCATTGGCATCAAGTATGTGTAGTTCAATAAACATCATTACATTCAGAACACATTGAATAAGCATAGCATGATGAACATATAATGTTCCCATGTTAGTGTCCTCATGATGTATTCCTTCCCTGTTTTGAGAGCAGTGGTGGTGAAATTATTTGCACTTAGTAAAGCACCTGCCTGGGTTTGAACCGACAACCTACGACTCCTAAGCCGGGGCCGTTACCACTGGGCCACCACAGGTCTTGCGGCTTAAAGCACCGATCTTGAACATTATTTTTCAGCAAAGCAAACTGATCATCAAACATTGAACGTTGATAATAATGATAAAAAAAACTCCTTGGAGGGAATAAAAATATCCTTGACGAAGCCGTCATCTACGCATTCCGTACATCAAACTTAGTAACATTCACTCGTTACCCGTGGTCCCGATGGTGGGTCGACCCATTACCGGGTCCAAGGTTAATTTTTATAATCTGTGGTTCCATGGCATGATGGCATTAGTGATTGTTCCTACTTGTGACTATATCGATAGAAAATGAAAACCATAAGTTACATACAATAAAGTTTACTTAGAAGCAATCAAAATAATTCCATCCCCAAGGATGGAATTATTTTAGTTCTACGATTCCCAATACGATACGATACGATTCGAATCCCAGAACTATATTGAACATGATGAATTCATAACCGATACACTAATGACTTACGAGTTATGACTCATAAACTATCTTGATAAGTATTTCTAATTGTGCAAAAATAACAGTTGAGAAAAGACTTTAATTTTTTAAAGACTTGTAACGCACGCAAACCATTGTGCGTTTGCACGCACTTGTTTTTGTACAAAAACGTAAAAAATAGCTACCACTTTGACGATCAATTTCTCCATATTAGATTATGGATTAAATTTAATCAATCCATTCAAAAGTGGGATGAGACACATGAGCTGTTGAAAGAATTTCAAAGAAAACCTCGCTCGCAAAGTTACTTTATCATTATAATTGGCAGCCTTTTTTTTTTTGGGGTGGGAAGTTATGACATAACTTCTCCCGCTCTGGGCGAACTTTTACTGACTTAAACGCATCCGTGTTTCTTCAGTTGCCTGTGCCAGGGCCACAGCAACTCTTTCGAATAACCCGCGACCCTGGTAGGATCATTGGCAGCTGTGATCCACCCACTGCTGAGTATAATAACTTCCATTTGTGCCAAGCTTCCTAGTCTGCGCGGGGCTTGTCACGGCCTGCCAACGCTCCTTCTTCTGTTACTCGGCAAGTATGCCGTTAAGGTTCTGCTCCATTCTATCAGGAATGTTACTTACTGTCGCCATAATTATGACGATACTATGAACCACACATTTCTACCGCTTGGCAGCGTTGCTGTGATGCGGTTTGAAGGGCACTGACCTACTCGTATGGGTGGCGGTTGTTGGTGTTGGCCCAGCAGATATTTCAGCTTTACCTCTTGAATGGCAACGCTTCTGTAATGCTTCAGTGTGCTTCTGTTCTGCTTCTCTAATGGTATTCAGTCTGTAATCGTAACTACTGAACAGTCCAACCGCTTAAGCCCATTATAGGCGATTTTTATGGTGTACTGGATTTTGAACTTTCGGTGTTGAGCCGAGCATTGAGAATCCAATAGCGTACAAGAAACGCACTGTTAGACTTTCACCACTCGGCCTAAGCACTATGTGTGTGATAAAAAATTGCCCGGCTGTAGAGGGGCTAACTGAGACGTTGCCTGAGATAGCTGCGAGGTGACGTGTCTTGACTTCGCGAGAGCTCAGTCATTCCACCACTGCCAGCCATCACCGCGCAGCCAGAGTGCTACAAAGATCTTTTAACGTTTGAATGACGTTGAAAGGGGGGCGTTATTGGAAAACATTAGTGGGATTGCTTTGTGAAATTGTATTAAAAAAACAAGATGGCGACGTTAGTTCCGATTTTGACCACGCACCCAAAGACCTTTGTGCAGCCATAACTGTAGACCTGTGATCACGTAGATCGACTGATTGTTGGCCCTTAATAGGGAAATTCCCAAAAAGTTTGGGAAAGTTTAATCAATTAATTTGATCTTGCGCCACCAAGAGTTAGCGGTAAACCTAGAGTTAAACATTTAAATATTAAACCCACCGATGTGGGAGAGTTAGTCACTAAACTCTGGGTTAGTGTTAGTAATGTCAAAATAAATTGACGTTATGAGGTACCGCTGTTATCTGAGATTGTTTGACGTTGTAGTTAGTGAAAATTCGATACTATATCAGCAGGCAATATTTTATTTTTTATTTTCTTTATTCGGGAATATAAACAGTTATACATTAAAATCTTATAAGAACTATGTTATGAATACACAAGAATTATAAATATATAACCTACGAAATTTTCCACAACATAATATCAAAAATTAGATCTAACACATCTAAACAGTGCGCTTTTCTAAGCTGTTAAAACCACAGATATAGATATACCTAGATAACGCAAGTCTCACGAACTGTATGAAAACTAAGCGTGCCACTTTTTGACTACCTACTATGACGTCACAAGCTCGCGCTCTCTTGCTCACGCTCACCCAGCCAGCAGTACGCAGGACTGAGCGCGAAAGTGGCGGCTTATGATTTTCGATCGTAAACTGGTGCGATTTTTGGCACGCGAAGTAGGTGCTCTTGCGTTATCTAGGTGTAGGTATCTATATCTGTGGTTAAACAGAAAAGTAGTTAGTAATGAACTTACAGAGAGAGGGAGAGAGAATGAGTTAATATTAAAGTAATCTAACCAGTGGCGGATTTACACATTTGCCGCCAGTAGGCTATTCAAATTTTGCCACCCCTGCCGACGTCTACAATAATGTCCCATGTCTTTTGTATACCATGCTTCGCCTTTTCTTCAAAATACTTAAAATGTTCTCGTTCATCAGCTACGAAAATCTTGCAAAGAGATTTGTAAAGATCGGCAACAGGTAAAAGCCTGAATTTGAGCATTCACTTTGTTTATTCTTTCCAAAAAAACATGGTAGGTATATAAATATTAATCTTTTTAATTTCAGTAAGACATTAACAAAAAAATGTTAGCCCCAAAGCCGCCCTCAAATCTGCCGCGTAAGTCCGCAACTGAATCTAACCATTAAAATCTAAATCATTTTGTGGATAAGACTTCAAAATTTTTGAGCAGAGACAGAAAAGAAGTCGATGTCTTCAAAGATCTTGTTGTATTGATTGGTAAGACGGCGTAAGGGTGCTCGCAAGCCTGCGTAGTATTTTGCCTTATAATGACGTATTCGTCAATCAACAAACTAAATCTCCAAGGAAACCACATACAGAATACGATTAAAATTAAATGTCACGTAACAGGTAAAATTCAAAGACTAGAAAGTATTACGTATCGTATTACAGTGTAAGAGATAGGTATACAATTTCCGTTCATTAATTTTTGGACGGATTAAAACACATCAGGGCATCGACATTGCAATTCAATTTGTATGTTTCGTCGATTGAACTGCAATGTTCCCAACTCAAAAACACTAATTTCTGGTTAACTAACCCGATGTTTCTGATTAGTGGCGCAACGCGCAATAAGCGTTAAAAGATTTGTTACTTAACTCCGAGTTTAAACTCTTCATTTATTCATTTAACTCGACTAAACATGCAAGTCGGCCTTTAGTGTCAGGAGTTTATAAAATTTGACTAAAGTTGGAAACAAAGAACAGCAAACTAAAAGGTACCTAAGTAGTTACATAAATCAAACATTTGACAATATACAGTTGCAATATAGAATATTTTACTCAAGAAACATTAATAGAGAGAAAGTCGTTCTGAAGGGATTTTAGAGAAAAGCGAACTGCAGCAGCACAATAATGTACTCAGTCGTGAGTCCCAGCAGAGGTAGCGGTAGAGTGGCGTCTATAGTAAACAGTCCACACGCTGTCATCTTACTGAAGGTCCGGTTCACTTGTAGCACGCGCTTGCACAGATGTTTGACACTTTCTGAAAAGAAAATTATATTATTATTAGTTTCTAGGTAACCTATGGTGCACAAACTTGGTCTTTTACTAACATTCAGAACTCTAAACTCAAAGTCTGCCGACGAGCAATGGAGCGCAGTATAGTAGACGTTAAATTAACGGACCGTGTTCGAAGCACAATACTGCGCTCCAAATCAAAGATAGCTGACGTGACTCAAAAGGTTGCCCAACTGGGAACGAGACTGGGCAGGACATGTCTGCCGCATGCCGTACAGGCTGTGGGCGTAAATAGCACCGAATTGGTGCTCTGACACAGTGAGGTGGGGTCGCGGCAGACCACGTAGGAGATGGCGGGACGAGCTGGATAGGAGTGGGACAGCGTAGGCTAGTAAATCCTGAATTAAGGGAAAAAATAAAACAAGACTAGGTACTGTTTTACAAAGTGAATATTACTAACCCCATCTTCGCACTTTTCCTCAAAAACCCCTTTTTCGAGGAACCCATATTATCATTCTCACAGCCCTTCTATCGTTTCTTTGATCATCCCTTATCAATGTAATATCTGTCTTATTTTAAACATGAATCAATAATGAAAAGTTAAAATAATATTCTTACTTGGACAGTTGGTATTCATGAAACCCTGTATACACGCTTCTCCAGCTTCCTCCACAGATACATAAAACTTCTCACATTTCATGCATGTTATATACAGGGTGTCCCAAAACTCAACGTCAAGCCGAAACGGGGTGACAGGATTGATTATAACCATCACGAGAAAAATCTGAAAAAAAATCTATCCCATGCAGTTTAAAAATTATGGGCATTTTAAGAAAAACCTAGAAATTTGATCAAACTGTACCATTTTTCGGTTATTGTGGTTATTCTTTTTTATTTTTGTTCATTTGAACTTTGGAAACGTAATCCTAAATAACATTTCTAGAATCCCAATAAAAATAATGACACAATTGCCTCAAGTTTCCGAGAATTGAGACTATTTGTTAAACTACGAATTTAAAATTTTCAAGATTCGTCGACTTTGACAGGCCCTCCTATAAAAAAAATGTACTAGAGTGCCTTGGCAAGTGGCATTAAAAGTTGGCGCATTTAATCAGAATTCTAAAATGGTACAATACTTGTTAGTTCCATACAATAGAAAAGAGTAAAAAAATTAAAACCTCAAGTAACCCGATTTTTGCTATCTCATTTTACTCAGTTAAAATGTTTTTAATTCACACAAGCTCTAGGTAGGTTCTTAATTTTAAGACAAAATGATGAGAGAGATGGATAATGGGTATGTTCGCCATGAGTGAGC
Organism: Amphipoea lucens; assembly: GCA_947508005.1. Classification (NCBI taxonomy): domain Eukaryota; kingdom Metazoa; phylum Arthropoda; class Insecta; order Lepidoptera; family Noctuidae; genus Amphipoea; species Amphipoea lucens. Next base: position 4,804,627 of record OX382373.1, on the reverse strand, counting down.
GAGACAGATAGTGACGCCACTTTTACCAAAGTGAAAAAAAGTTAGTAAAATTAGTAAAATAATTAGGTTTGTTGGAATAAAAGTCTGATGATAGAGAAATAACGTTTTTTATTACAATAAATGTTCAAATTGTTTACCATCAGCCTCAATACAAGCCCTACATCTTCTTAAAAAAGATCTACTTATTAGTCGGGCATATCTTCGAGAGTTGATCGCCTCAGCTGCTTGAGAAATGCGTTCACGCAGGTCGGCTACGTTCTCAATGGGCTTTGAGTAAACTTTTTCTTTGAGAACTCCCCAATAGAAAAAATCCAGGGGATTTAAATCTGGTGAACGGGCGGGCCACGAGATAGTGCCCGAACGTCCAATCCACCTTCCCGGATATTCCTGGTCAAGGAAATCTCTTACTTGCACTGCGAAATGCGCTGGGCAGCCATCTTGTTGAAACCACATGTCGCGAAGATCTGCTAGTGGTACGTCCTCTAACAGGGTTGGTAAATCTTCTCTTAAAAAATGTAGGTAATTAGTTCCATTCAAGTTCTCAGGCAGTTCAATAGGCCCAATAATTTTACCGTTTAAAATTCCGGTCCACAGGTTTACTTTAAAACGATACTGGGATCTATCTTCTCGCATTAAATGTGGATTCTCCACATGCCACTCGTGATAATTGTGCAAGTTCATGTAACCATCTTTTTTCAATGTCGATTCATCTGACCAGAGAATTTTTTGGATGAATTGGGGATTCTCATTATGCCTCTGTAGCATTGTTCTACAAAAAGAAATCCTTTCCTGATAATCTCGAGGTAGAAGACTTTGAACTCGTTGTACGTGAAACGGATGCATTTCGGCTCTTTGTAAAATACGATGAGCAGTGCTTTTCGGTATTCCCGTTCTTTCTTCAATTCCACGTACGGAAATACTTCGGTCACGTGCGACCTCTTGCAATACTTCTTCCTGGAAAGGAAACACAGGTCTACCTCCAGCCTGTATTTGATTCGGGAAATGGCCGCCCTCTGTGAGTGAACGGTGCACATTAACAAACACGCGGTGATCCGGGTAGCGCTCTAAATTTGGATATCTTTCACGATAAAGTCTAGCGGCAGCACTTGCGTTGCATCTGCATTCCCCATAAATGAGGTGCATGTTCGCATATTCTTGTGAAGTGTAGCGCGTAGGCATGGTAGATAAAAAGGATGCCAACACAAAAGTCCAGAGAGAAGCCAAAGTTGCCGGTATGTTATCAACAAGTCCAATTCACAAAGATTCAAGTCCAAAAAGAGAAGCCAAAGTTGTCAGTACTAAATCAACACAAGCGAATACGAACGTGCGCAGTAGACGAATGAGCGAAACGTACTAACTGGTTGGTGTCGGACTGGTAGCGTAGCCATTTGCTTGGCTGAAACTAGTGCGAATGAAACTCGCACTCGTTTAAACGACGCATCTCCGTCTCAATGCGTGGCGTCACTATCTGTCTCGCTCACTCATGGCAAACATACCCATTATCCATCTCTCTCATCATTTTGCCTTAAAATTAAGAACCTACCTAGAGCTTGTGCGAATTAAAAACATTTTAACTGAGTAAAATCTGATAGCAAAAATCGGGTTACTTGAGGTTTTAATTTTTTTACTCTTTTCTATTGTATGGAACTAACAAGTATTGTACCATTTTAGAATTCTGATTAAATGCGCCAACTTTTAATGCTACTTGCCAAGGCACTCTAGTACATTTTTTTTATAGGAGGGCCTGTCAAAGTCGACGAATCTTGAAAATTTTAAATTCGTAGTTTAACAAATAGTCTCAATTCTCGGGAACTTAAGGCAATTGTGTCATTATTTTTTATTGGGATTCTAGAAATGTTATTTAGGATTACGTTTCTAAAGTTCAAATGAACAAAAATAAAAAATAATAACCACAATAACCGAAAAATGGTACAGTTTGATCAAATTTCTAGGTTTTTCTTAAAATGCCCATAATTTTCAAACTGCATGGGATAGATTTTTTTTCAGATTTTTCTCGTGATGGTTATGATCAATCCTGTCACCCCGTTTCGGCTTGACGTTAAGTTTTGGGACACCCTGTATATAACTGTTATATCCTTTAAATTCAATACGAATATTAGACCGAAGAGGAGTAACACGGACAAGTCAGGCTGAAAATAATAAATAACATTTCTCAAACATGCTGAGCATTATTTTGACAACCTTCTTCGAGATAAATCGAAACTGCTGTACTGGCCAAATACATGCGAGTAGCGGCCGGCAAAAGTTGTATGAAAATCCATATCTGTCGAGTAATTTATAAATGGAACGATCTTTTACTCGGAAACATGGGAACCAAGGAGGTAACTTATCAAAAGTTTTATTTAAATTCGAACTGGCTTGCAAATAGAAAGCTGTTTATTGATAAAAAACAAATGAACACTTTAACGCGGGTTGTTCGTCATTGATTTTGAAAAGTAATTGTATTTGACAAAAAGTTATGCGTAGGTACTACCTACTTAGCTTTTATTTCCGCGCATTATTTGAGAAAAGTACTATAGAAGCCTTTGCCATAACTTGGCATTGATGGACTTAAGTATGTGTGCCTCCGCTTCGCCTCGGCCCACTTTTACACGTTCGTCCATCAATGCCTCTTTTTCTGGCCGCTGCAGTAGTGTTTTATAAATGTGCACAAACTATCACAATGAGGAACATAGTATTTTTTTTAATGTAGTGAATGTATACTGGATATGTCTGTCGAAGGACCAATGTTAGTTGGAGTACAGCTAGTATGATAAATACTGATGTAATAGCAATCATGCCATTTCGTTTAAATAGGTTCTCATTTTTATTATTTATCTTTTAAAAAGATTACTTCATATTTTGTGAATGTGAGAACGGGGTGCGTCTCATATCGTATAAAGTTATTTGGTATATTTTCATTTCAATAACGTTCGCAAGATATAATAAACGTGAGATATACCAACTGTTGATATAATTTCTTTACATATATCATTTATATACCTACTCTAAAACTTACTTCGTATAACGTTATTGGATATAACGTTTATTTAATCGAAAATTAATCATTAGGTCTATCGTTTAAAATATATATTGATACCGTCATTTTGGTTAACACCCCGATTCAGAGCAATCCGATTCGGACAGCTTAGGTTAGAAAGCCTTCGTGGCTTCCGAATTATTTCCGTGACCGTTACCGCACCCGATCTCAACGAACGCAAGAGACGACGTAGGATGCAAGAGCGAGCGAAGGGCACCCCGAGGTTCGGTTTGGTTAGGTTACTTTAAACCCTTTACACAGAAATAGGGGCTCCGCGAAGTTGGGCTCCGTCGACATAGGATGAAAATAAAAGTTTTTATCATATTAGACTAAATAGGTTTTATGTCTATTGAGTGGTATATCAAACGATTTTATATTAATTGTCTGCTTTTCTTATAGAAAATAATTACATTAAAATTATATCGTTCGTTTATTATATTAGGTAACTATAATAATAATAAAACTTTATTACTCAAAAATTACATAGAGAGATTTTACATTGGCCCCAAACTAGGCTAGCCTGTATCTTGGGCTCCAATATGGAGGGTTTACCATTTAAACATTTATTTTTAAAAACATGTTCGGTATTGTAATAAAAGTAAAAGTGAAATGTTTGCATCAAATTACAAAAAAAAACTAAATAAAATCTGAGAATCAAAATTCAAATTAAAGAAAACATAACAATCGAATCGAGAATCAAAGGAAAATAATAATAAAACTAATAAAACTATAAAAAAGTTAAACACTATTATTATGTTAATGGTGTGAGATCATATGTTGTGAATGAGTGTGAGTGTGTGTGATCATGTGTTGTGAGTGAGTGTGATCATGTGTTGTGAGTGTGTGTGATCATGTGATGGTGAGTTTGAGTGTTTAGCGTGAGTATGTGTATGTGAGACAAACTAAAGAATTGTATGTGTGCAGAAACTATTTAACCACTGTAATAACCTTTTCTGCTTCGTCATATGACAAGTTTAGTAACCAGGATGTTACGGTATTTTTTATTTGTTTGCGACTACAATTTCTTATATTGCACTGTTTAATAACTGCGTTGTAGACATGTACATGAAGAAAAAGTGGGAGTCTTTGTGCGTATGCGGATTTTACTGGGGGATTTGGAACTCTGAATTTGCGTTTGGCCTGTAAACTACTTAAGTCACTTCTTTTCGAAATTTTGATGTGGGTATTCGTTGTTACGTTTAGGATATACAATTTTCTTATGCTCAGCAGGGAAGCTTCTGCGAACAGGATTTCTGTAGGAAAACGGTATGGTTTATGTAACAGGGTTTTGAGGACTGCGCGTTGTGCTCTTTCGAGGATTATTAAATGAGATTTTGACGCTCCTCCCCAGATTAAAATGCAAGATTGTATTAGCGACTGACATAAAGCTATATAGACTAGTTTTTTTACATCCACCGATGCACTGTCTCGTATCATTTTCATTATGTAAATTTGCTTCCGAACGCGTTTAACAAGTTCCCTGATCTGTGGTTTGAATGATAGGTGTTGGTCTATAATAACTCCTAAGTATCTTATTTCATCTACTCTCTCGAAGTCACTGCATGAACATTGAGTATTGATGTTAGTGAATATGTTATGGCAATCTTCTTCGTGAATCTTTAAATTACATAATGGTACTTTGGTAGCCAGTGTTTTCCTGAAGGCTATGTATTTAGTCTTTTTGACGTTTAGTGTCAGCAAATTTTTGTTGAGCCATTTAGCGATCCTGATCATTCCTGCTTCTGCTTTTTTGTACAAGTCTTCCCAATCGGTACCATGAAATAGTATCACAGTGTCGTCTGCGTAGCCAATGAGGTCAGCGTTTGGGACGGTAATTTTGAGTATATCGTCCATATACATATATAGTAAATAGTGTTGGGCCAAGTATACTCCCCTGTGGGACTCCAAAGCTGATTTTCTGTTCATCGCTGACTAGATTATCAATTCTGACACATTGCCGCCTGTTGCTTAGGTAACTACGAAGCCAGTCAAGTGTTGTTCCTCTTATTCCTAACCTTTCAAGTTTTCTAAGAAGGATAGGAATAGAGATGGTGTCGAACGCCTTAGCAAGGTCTAAGAATATTCCTAAACAACGTTCGCCATCATCTGCATGTTTGGTTGTTATGTTAGTAAGCAATTCGACCGCATCAGTGGTCGATTTTCCTTTTCTAAACCCAAATTGCCTTTCTGAGAGAAGTGAGTGATTTTCTAGGTAATTAACTAAACGGATATTCATAAGTTTCTCCAGGACTTTTGAGAAAATGCAAAGCAGAGATATAGGTCTGTAATTATCCGGGGAGTTCTTAGGACCAGCTTTATGAATCGGAGAGACTAGAGCTACTTTCCAATGTTCTGGGAAAACTCCTGACGACATACTGAGATTGCAAATATAAATGAAAGGTTCCAAAATGATAGTCCTTATCACTTTGATTAGAGACGGTTTAATTCCATCTAGACCAGGTGCACTATCGTGTTTGAGGTTTCTTATAATAGAGTCGACCTCATACATATCTGTAGGCGTCGTGAACATTGAATCAACGGGTGAGATGTTGGTGTCGATATCAGCAGATAGTGCCTCTTCAGAAGTTGATAGTTATATCACTAACTGATCATTATATCAAATAAAATTATAGGTTCAGTTGTTATATCTTGTAAATATTAGAGGTTTTGTAATTATATCATATATTACTTACCCGTGAGAACGTTGTAGGGCGAACGTTGTAGTTAGGTAGACTAAACACAATTTTCTATTTTGTAAGTACTTGTTGACAGGCATTCCCGAATCTTTTAAAAACAGATTTATTTAGACTTCCGAAAATATTGAACATACTATTTAGGGAAAACCCGGTATAAGTCCCAACTCATTGAATGTCAATTCGAAACAGGATGAAAGCCGGTGTGCAATCATGTTCTAGAAGGGCCGGTGCTGACTAAGCGTTAGTGTCAGCGCTTAATATTACAAAGTAGGGACGTAACAGTACGAACTACATATCAAATGTACTGGAATTATTCTCTATTTCTTTGTAACTGTTCCACAAGTCTACACCATTAATAGTCCCTGAAATAAGCAACTGTGGCAGACAGACGGGTACAGACAAAGACTCACCAGAAGAGTTCCTCTATGCCATCGTATCCAAAAACCCTTAACAATAATATAGTACTTACTTCGTTTTTTGACGCCATTATTTCTTGCAAATTCATTAATTGACCCTCCAAAAATAATAAAGTACGGAAGAATGAGAAGATTGTTATCCATAATATCTATAAAATCAAACATTATTATTATTAGGAAGAAAGCATGAAGAAAAACTCAAATATTAATTAAACGTTTGAAATTTTTAGTAGACACCGACTTACCAATTCTCGGCAACAAGTTTTATACAGAGAGTACGCTTTCAAAATATTTAGATACATCTTAAACAATTTTTCACAATATATATCGTTTTCTTCTTCAACACTTATAACAATAAGTACATTTTTAACCCATTCCTTGAGATACATTATTAGCAATGCCATAATACGAATAGTATAAGTTAGATTTAAATCGCATGCAAAAATGATCCAGTCACTGGTCATATCAAGGAAATTAATTGGTACCAGCATAGCATAGGTAAAGGATACCAAAAGATCAAAACTAAATATAGACAGAACAGAGATCCAATTCCAAATAATATAAGTTTGTACATTGCTACTAATGTCAAAGCCCCTATTAATTTCTTGGATACTCATGATGAGGGAGATGTTGCTGTGACTATGGCCCATGTTACAAATGATAAGCACTATGGAGCCGACAGAATACAAAGTGATATAAATGATATACTCCATAACGTTATACACATTGACACAATTGGTAGAACGACGATAAACCTTTAAAACATTTAAAAATAAAAAAAATAAGCACTGCAATATAGGATACTTTTTCTCACACGGAGTGATATAATTATCTCTTATTTTGTATTTTGAAGAGAATAATACTGAGAGCAACATGTTGAAAGGTTGAACTATTTTTTTAGTATCATTGTCGAGTCTGTTATTGAGAAGCAATTCGACTGGAGCCACTGAAGGTTTCCACATGATTGCTTTTTATTGTTTTATATTCTTACAAGCTAGTTATAAAAGGTGAACCTAATTAGGTTAATTTTATTTCGACCGTAGCAATAACTTTCAATGTTGATTGTTTCTTGTCAAATGACGTAAAAATATTCCTCAATGTATATTAGTTACCATTGACATCCAGTAGTTCAATAAACATCATTACATTCAAAACACATCGAATAAGCATAGCTTGATGAACCTTTAATGTTCCCACTACTGGGACATAGGCCTTCTCTCTTCGAGATGGAGTGGGTTATCCACCACGTGGGCCCAGTGCGGGTTGGGAGATGCCGCATGTCTTCGAATTTCTGGTTCCATGACATGTCAGTTTCCTCATGATGTTTTCCTTCACCGTTTTGAGAACAGTGGTGGCGAAATTAGTTACTCTTAGTAAAGCACCTGGCTGGGTTCGAACCGACAACCTACGAGTCCTAAGCCGGTGCCGTTACCACTGGGCCACCACAGGTCTTCCAGATTAAAGCACCGATCACGAACATAATTTTTCAGCAAAGCAAACCGATCAAACATTGAACGTTGACAATAATGATAAAAAAAAAACTCCTTAGAGGGTATAAAAATATCCTTTCCGAAGCCGCCATCTACGCATTCTTACATCAAACTAACTTAGCTAAGTAACTTTGTAAAAAAATAATTGTTGGGAAACGACTTTTATTTTTTACAGACTTGTTTACGGTAGTACCATACCCCGGACACTCCATACAAAGCTCACAAAATAATTACCTAATACTACTACAAAAACTAATGACGTTTGTACAAGTGCAAATGTGTGCGTAAACTCTAGTAGGGTTGGCTATCGTGCGTAGCGTAAAAAGTGGCGCGAAAAGCGATTTGCGTCCGAACGACGACGGCGCTGCCCGAACGTGTGCATTATTATGAACGACCTTGTAGTTCAATTGTTTATTTATATAGTCGGGTTCGTGATAAATTAGAAACCCTATAATATTTTCGTTTAAATGACTTACCTCAATAATCGGCTATTTAATTGCATGGTATTAAAAATGCGAAATCTTACAAACAGTTTATGTAAATACAAAGTCGGAAAAGCATCACATTATTCAACCATCATAATTAAAACTCAAATAAAACTTTTAAATCCTAAAATTGTGTGTTCGTGTCAGCGATACAGCCAGCGCTGTGGTTCTTACGATTGCGAGCGCCCTTGCTAAAGAGTCGGCGACGAATACCTCGAAGTGCGGGGTGAGGTGCGGTATCTGACATGAGTGCGGGGAAGGGAGTGTCCGTTCTGTACGTAGTACTATTAAGTATTCTGTGGTAGTGCGAAATATAACGCACATAAATCATTGTGCTTTTGCGCGCACTTTTTTTGTACAAAAACATAAATAATAGCTAGAACTTTGACCTTCAATGTCTCTCCATATAAACAACAAAATTAAAACCTAACTTAACTAAAACTATACAAAAACTAAAATATAGCGTCGAAAAATTCATCCGCATCGCTGTCGACTGGTAATGAACCCAAGAGACTGGCGGCATTGCCACGTTGTATGGCAATGCTTAGCCTTTGGCCAAGGTAATTTAAAAAGACCTTGAGCACTCGGACCCCACGGCCCGAGGGTTTCAACCCCAAACGGCTCGAAAATATAATTTCCGATAAGGTTATTATATTTTCGCCGCTTGAGGCTTTCCGCAGCCGCAGCAGCAGCGCCAGCACAGCATGCCGATCCAGGAAGGTGGGATGGCGCAAGAGTATCGACACAAGTTGCGTCCCACACTAAAGGCCTACCCACCTTCCAAGGAAATAGAGACATAACGTCCGGTCTCTTGCCATCGTCGCGTACCAAGCCATTGGGTTCTAATACAGCTGGAACGCCGACGGTAACAAGAGCTCGTCGGATGATGTCATTAATGTTCGCGTGGCGCACTAAGCGACCCGAACTTCGGCTGCAAGACAGGCCGTGGTGTCCGAGGCTGTTGACATCTTCTCCATATTGGATTGTGAATTAAATTCAATCAATCAACACAAAAGTGGGATGAGAAACATGAGCTGTTGAAAGTATTTAAAAGAAAAGCTTGCTCAGAAAGTTACTCCATCGTCACCATTCGCAGCCTTGTTCCTCCTACTGCCGAGTATAATAACTTCCTTTTGTGCCAAGCTTCTCTGGTCTGCGCGAGGCTTCTTACTCGGAAAGTATGCGTTAAGGCTCTGCTCCATTTCACCAGGAAAGTTACTTACTGTCGCCATAATTATAATAATATTATGAACCACACATTTCTACCGCTCAGCAGCGTTGCTGTGATGCGGTTTGAAGGGCACAATCCTACTCGTATGGGTGCCGGCTGATGGCGTTGGCCCAGTAGATATTTTAGCTTTGTCTCTTGAATGGCAACGCTTCTGCAATGCCTCCGGTATGCTATTCGGACTGTAATCGTGTCTACTGAACAGACGAACCGCTTAAGCCCAAGTACGTACTGGCGATTCTTTATGGTGCACTGGATTTTGAACTTTCAGTGTTGAACCGAGCATTGGGAATCCAACAGCAGTGCGTGAAAAAATCGTCTCGATATGAAATAGCTCGTCGACAGAGGAGCTAACTGAGATGTTGCCTGAGATAGAGCATATTATAAGTTGGATGATTATATTGCAGATAAAAATGCTTGGCTAAATGCTGGTCCTGCTCCACAGGCACTTGAGCTCACTAGTTAAAATTTCAATATTTGGAAGAGGTACTTCCCTTTTTCTTTTTTTAGTGTTTCTGACATTACGATCTTAATATTTATTTTTATTTTATTCAATCATGTTTTAATTGTTAATGCTGCAATACTAAACACCTTTTCCTGTTTGGTATTAAAAATTTTATTCATCTCTTAAATAAATTGCAATCTATAGTTTTGTATCATTTAGAAGCATTTTTTCAATTTTGTAAATGTAAGAACCATGGATCCGTTTATTATGATTTTTTGATGTTGACTTGAAAGAGCATGGCAGTTGAGAATGTGTCATGCTCACTTAAATGTCTCACTGATGGTGGCGCGTGTGTTGGATCATTCGGTTCCCTACAAAATGGTTGAGCTGGATGGTGCTGATCCATGCGTCATGTTCGTGAACGGACGCCGTCGGTTGAGACTGGTCATCTCTTAACTGCCAAGGCTTATTTTTAATCTTATTTCTTGTATTGTTTCTTCATTTGTGTGTTTTTTTACATTGTTCTCACATATAACAACAACAATACAACAACAACAATAATGCAACAAGAATAATGTACCCAGGATTTTGTAATATCTTGATTTAAAAAGAATGTCCATGGAGTTTCTTGCCCGTTCTTCTCCATAGAGATCTACGCTTTGGAATGGGCACCTAGCTTCAACTTTCTGACCAACTGACCGACTACTTAATTTTGACAATTCAAAAGTGCCTGTAATGGTTTAATTGAATGAATGCTTTGAGTTTGAGTTTGATAGCTGCGAGGTGACGTGTCGCGAGAGCTCAGTCATTCGTCCACTGCCGGCCATCACCGCGCAGCTAGAGTGCTACAAAGATCTTTTGGCGTTTGAATGACATTGAAAGGGGGGTGTTATTGGTAACATTAGAGGAATTGCTTTGTGAAATTGTATTAAAAAAACAACATTGCGGCGTCAGTTCCAATTTTGACCACACGCCAAAAGACCTATGTGCAGCCATAAACGGTAGACCTGCTGTAATCAGGTGGATCGACTGATTGTTTGCCCTTATTAGGGAAAATTCCAAAAAGTTTGAGAAAAAACCGAGCCCCACTAAGAGCTTATTCGGTGCCAGTAGGAGCCGCGGCCTGGACTTGTATTAACTCTCGTTCGCCGATAGAATTCTAACCTTCCAGGCAAGTTGCCTGTTGTTTGTGGCCGATCAAAAACAGCTGTGACATAGTGACGGGCCGGGGGCAGAGCTTTCTACTATTATTTTTGACTAGCTTCAGCCCGCGACTTCATTCGCGTGAAACTTCTTGTTTCCCCCGAGCCACCCCGTCGTATCGCATCACACCCCCGCGCTATCACTTAACGTTATTTTTTACTTTTTTTCATTTTTTCTCGGCTCCTAAGGGTCATAGCGTGATATTAAATAGCCTATAGCCTTCCTCAAGAATTGGGCTATCAAATGCAAGATGAATTTTTCAAATCCGACTGGTAGTTCCAGAGATTACCCCCTACATACAAACTTACAAACAAATTTTACCTCTTTATAATATTAGTATAGATAGATTAACCTTTTAACCGCCCGACTTCATGTCAGTAGGCGTGCCCCAGCGCCCGAAAAAATAACGAATAATAAATAATTACCTGATAGAATACAGCGTAATTCAATAAAAAAGTAGATTAAACGAGCTGTGGTATTTGGTCGTAAATATATGACCCTGGCGAAATGGACACGAAAATATTTATCGGATTAATCCGGCGTAAGCGGTAAAGGTACTTGTAAGTATGCTTAAAATTAGAATACTCTCGGGGTTTGCTCCGAGCGCGTGTGATCAGGTTTGCTTATAAGCATGCTAGTATAAATTTGATCCAGTCTACGACAGGTATTTGCATAGAGAAAGTAATGTTCATTATATGTAAGAAGAGACGGGAGTCCCATAGAAAAATATGAAAAACGTCGCTTGTATGAAAGTTGTACTAAAACCGAATACCAACATAGCAAAAATGACACAGACTATGCACAGACTGCAGATGTTAAAGCGCGACAGCGATAGCCGCCATTATGTTTAGTACACGTTTAATAGTTTTTTTTTTTATTAGACAGTTGCGTCAGACATGTATGTGTGCCACGCGTCTTCTAAAAACCAAATATTGCGCGCAGAAAGGAAAAAAAAACTGACATATAAATCATTGTAATGATTACAGCATGATTCAGATTGACTTTACTTATTATTATTGTTTACTAGCTTCTGCCCGCGACTTCGTCCGCGTGGAATGTTTGGTTCCCCCGACACATCGCATTGCATCGCCTGCCCGCGCTATTACTTCGTTTTCTCTTGGCGTTCTTTCTGACTTTTTTTCTTTCTGCTCGGCTCCGAAGAGTCGCAGCGTGATGTTAAATAGCCTATATCCTTGCTTATATCCTACATACATACAAACAAACAAATTTCACCTCTTTATAATATTATTATCTTCGTCGTGTGTGATCCATTGAATTGTATGGCGAGCGATATTGTATCTTAAGATAAAATATTATTATTATCTTAGCCGTGTGCAGCGCCCCTTAGTGAACTCCACTGCGGGTGACGTAACCTACGACAAACTTATTATTTCCGGTTGGTACAGTAATCGGGTCTAGGGATCGAACGGCAAAATTAAGTTTGTTTTTTATTGTATATACTTTTCCGGGATAAAAAGTACCCAGTGTGGTGCCCAGGATATTAAAGAATATTATACCAAGTTTCATCGTAATCGAACCGGTAGTTTTTGCGTGATGCCTGAACAAACAGACAGACAGACAAAAATTTTTTTAATCACATTTTTGGGATCGGTGTCGGTCTAGTAACACCCCCTGCCATTTATTTTTTTGATATTTTCAATGTACAGAATTTTCACTTCTACAGATTTATTATAAGTATAGATAATATTCTTGTATGCTGATACGTAGTATCAAAACTACAGTTTAGTTTCATATACATACAAACATCTTAAATGAATGCAATTTTTTTTTGTAATTAAATGCTCGCCTTTCCTCTTGCCCGTATGTCAACAGCTACAGGCCATCACGTCCTTTGTTAGTGAATTGTTGAAGGGAAAAAATGGCAACAAACTTTTTAATGCGTGAATAGATTTACAAAATGTATCGTCCCTTACGTAATCAAGGATTTTCGGGATTTTTACTAAACAAACTTTGTGAAGAGGGTATTGAAGCCATTTGTTGAGTTAATTTCGTGTGTTATGTTGTGAATATTTTGCTAAAAGGTATTTTGTTAAACGTCTGTAGATCGACCTGTAGGTAGGTGGTGTTCTTCTGCCTACTCCCATTCAAATAACGCGTGATTTTATTTACTTAATTATGTTAATCGACTAATTTGCCTCAAAAATAAAATAGTAGCTTATAATAACTTTATATTAGTCCAATATACATATAGTTTTTAAGGAACGTATGTTTAGGCTGGGTGCATACGTCCGGTTTCCTGATTCGGAATTCAGATTCGGAGACCCCGAATGCACGCATTTCATACAAAATGTTCTCTTTAGCGCACACGTTCTTATATTTTCCGTTCGGAAACCCTGACGGAAAATATAAGCACGTGTGCGCTAAAGAGAACGTTTTGTATGAAATGCTTGCATTCGGGTTTCCGAATGTGAATTCCGAAACTGAATTCCGAATTAGAAAACCGAACTCTTGCGGCCGGCCTTATAATGCATTTATGATTTGAAATAAAGTTATTAAGATCCTAATTCCAACCCGCATTGGGCCCGCGTGGTGGATTACGGCCCACTCCCTCTCACCGAGAGAAGGCCTGTGTCCCAGCAGTGGGAACATTATAGGCTAATTATGTATGTATGTATGATCCTAATTTTAATTATTCTAACTAATATTACAATGCGAAAGTAAGTTTGTTTGTTACCTTTTCACGCCTAAACCAATGAACCGATCTGAAATTTTGCATATAAGTTGTCAGGTGTACAGAAACGGACATAGGGTACCTTTCATCCCGAAAAAAACAGCAATAACGTTAAAGTAAAGTAATGTAAAAGTTTATTGACAGTATAAAAGAACAAACCTTACACACAAATCCCAACAATCCTGTGATTTGTGAATACTAGTACAAAAAAAAAAATATATAATAACGTATGTCTAATAAATACCTGTGTATATGCGGTTGTTTGGGCTTAATTCACACTGACCTCCGTACTAGTAAAAACTGTATCACGGCAGGTCAGTCTTCCTCGTTCACAAACACTCACACACTTCCACACAATTAAAGATAATTTGCATTAGACTACTAAATAAATCACTGAATAATGAGTATGGCTATAAGAATACAGGTGATACTTAGTGGGTACTTTTTATCATTCGATGATTTGATGACAATAATTACGAGGGTAATTATAAAATATTAAAAGTATATGCAAAACTTTCAGACAAAAAAAAAAAAAGTTTGGATCTTATGAGTTCTGGTTATGAACTTATAACAACAAAATATCAAGATAAAAAAATAAAATTTGTGTCACTAATAACTAACAAAAAAAAAATTATAATAAAAAGGAGATTATAAACATAAGGATGAACTGATTTATTTATGTGAAATGTGAAATGTAATAACTGAATAACCCTCGACTTTGTGGGGTTAGTTGGGGTTTGAATGAAAGACCCCTTTTATTCTTTACTTGGGAGTGCGGACAAGTAACCGACACGACCTCAAGCTAGTTTTATTCATGGATGTAGTGATTACACCGTAGAATATTGGTGGTTGTTCAAAAAACGTTCTTAATGCTAAGACCTTATACTATCGGCGGAGAATCTTGACACCGCGATGTAAAAATCGATAAAAATGGTACAACGCCATCTAGTGACGAGTGAACAAACAATTTTAAACAGTGAACATTACGACCGTGGTTTTTTTAAGAAATTATCTCTATGCGGTTAAACATTCCGCCCACCAAGGACATTTTGTGCAACATTATGTCCTTCTAATGTTAAAATTTACAAAGTTAAGTATTTATTTTTATATTTCCTAATCAAACAGTTTTAATTTTTCTTACAATATGCCATACGTATCTTACCTTAAACATAAACAATTTTAACTTAAATGTCTAAACAATGCTTAAAATGATCACTTAAAACTACTAACAACGTTCTTAGGCAATCGGCAAGACACACAGTTTTGATATGGGTCTTTTAAATAAGGAACCATTAGTGCGAAGTGTGACCACTCGTGTAAGCTTGTCTAACCCCGGATGTTTTTCAACCACCCTGCCAAGAAGCCACCGACAAGGAGGTAAGTGGTCCTCTTTGATTAGAACTATATCCCCTACGTTTGGTTCAGGATTTTGCTTAGACCACTTGTAACGATGGAGCAGTGTGGTCAGGTATTCGTCTGACCAGCGACGCCAGAAATGTTGTGTCATCCGTTGGACCAAATGCCACCTCTTCAAACTAGAAATATTCGCCTCTTCATAGTTATGGTCAGGCGCGTTGACACTTGGTTCGCCCACAAGAAAATGCCCTGGCGTTAATGCGTCAAAAGTGTTCGAGTCAGTCAGTCTACACAAGGGACGTGAGTTCAGACATGCTTCTACTTGGCTTAACAAAGTAGACATCTCTTCAAAGGTTAAAGTTGAGCTACCTATTACTCTGTTTAAATGTTTCTTACATGACTTTATTCCGTCCTCCCATAGTCCGCCAAAGTTCGGAGCATGTGGTGGAATGAAATGCCATGTGGTACCTTCAGTTGCTAAGGCCGCAGCAATTTCCTTAGCTATACCTGATTTTTCCGAGCGCAGTAATGTGTCTAGTTCTTTAGAAGCACCCTGAAAATTTGTACCGTTATCGCTCCATATATCCTTGCATTGACCGCGTCTTGCCACAAATCCTTTAAAGGCGGCAAGAAACCCCGTTGTTGTTAGGTCGCTTACGACCTCAATGTGTACCGCTTTAGTCGCCATGCAGACAAATAAACAAATGTATCCTTTATACGCATGGTGACCCCTGCCCTTTGATGTCCTTAACTGAATAGGACCAGCGTAATCTACCCCACTGCTCCTAAACGGTCTATTAGGTATAACCCGTGCTGGTGGTAATTGACCCATTAATTGAGGGGTTGTAGATGCTGCATAACGTAAACAAATTACACATTTTCGCACGTATGCAGTAACCAACCTCTTAGCTCCGTGAATAAAATACTTCGTGCTTAAGTAGTTAAGCATTAGTTGCGGACCACCATGAAGATTCCTATGATGTGCGTCGGCGATTAGAAGATTGGTAAAACAAGTATCACTTGGAATCAATATTGGATTTTTACGATCCATGTCAAGATCGGAATGTTCCAATCTACCGCCCACCCTGAGGATTTTAACAGAATCGAGGTAAAGATTTAACGACTTAAACATGTTTCTGTTAGGCCTTTCCTTTTGCAGATCCAGAATTACCGCTTCGAACCTTTGCCCTTGACATACCCTAATGCACGTCTCTAACGCTAATCTCAATTCTTCTGCAGTTATAAATTGATGAATTCTTCTTTCAGCCTTCGTTTTTCTTAACTCTAAAGGACGTCTTAAATATGCTACCATTCGAACTAGTTGAGTAAGTGATGAATATTTATCCCAAATAAAATTATCGTCTGTTACTACATGTACCTTTATTTCCTCTATATTAGTTGCTACCGCTTTGCGTTTGCCAAATAGATTAATTTTATTCTTCAGAAATCCAGGACCTTCTATCCACAACTTGAAATTTACAAATTCCGACGCATATAAACCACGTGATGCGCAATCAGCAGGATTGCTTTTCGACTGAACATGATTCCATTGCTGTGGTTCACTGATGCTTAAAATTTCAGAAACGCGGTTTGCCACAAATGTCTTCCATTTACTGGGATGACTATTTAACCACGCTAACACTATCTCTGAATCGGTCCAATAATACAAATTAGATTTACCGATTCCCATCACTTCAGAGACTTCAGAAAGCAGCTTTGCTAGGAGGACTGCTCCACACAACTCTAATCGAGGCACTGATACCGTTTTTATTGGTGCGACATTAGTTTTCGCCGTGAGCAAAGTTACATAAACGCTACCGTCAGTATTAGCTACCCGTGCATAAACTACCGCAGCGTATGCTGATTTTGACGCGTCGCAAAATCCATGCAAGTCAACCTGCTTGTCACCAGATTTCATGTTCAACCATCGAGGTATTGAAAATTCCGTTAAAACTTTCAACTCCTGCCGGTAAGTAAACCATTCCTTTTTTATTTCATACGGTACTTCCTCATCCTAACCAATTCCAGAAATCCACAATTTTTGTATTAAAATTTTTGCTAATACTATAACAGGAGCGACCCATCCCAAGGGATCAAATAGTCTTGCTATATCTGATAACATGTTTCTTTTAGTTACAGGTTCCTGCTGCAGAGGCATCTGAACAGAATACTGGAAGGTGTCGCGGCTTCGGTTCCAGGTAAGTCCCAACGTTTTAAATATCTCATCCTGTTTTATGTTGATCTCCCTTTCTACACCATCCTGTCCCTTGTACGAGTGCCTTTCACCGATGATCCTCTCCAGTAGTTCACTGCTGTTGCTTGACCATTTCTGTAAGGTGAATCCTGCTTTTGCTAGTAACTTGTTCATTTGGCTATAGATCTGTATGCCTTCTTCTATCGAGTCACAGCCAGTCATAAGATCATCCATATAATAATCCTTTAGTACTCTTTCAGCTGCCAGTGGAAACTTGACTCCTTCATCGTACACTACTTGCTGCATCGATCGAACTGCTAAATAGGGCGCTGAAGAGGTACCGAAAGTAACAGTAAGTAGTTTGTAATCCTTAACAGCAGATTGTTTGTTGTCTCTCCACAAGATGCGTTGAAAATCTGTATGATGGTCGGCCACGCGTACCATTCGGTACATTTTGATAATGTCCGAAACTAGACAAATGCGATGAGTTCTCCAACGAATCAGTAAATGTCGCAGATCTGGTTGCAGCCCTGGACCAATCATTAGGTCATCGTTGAGCGATATTCCATTTTTTCCTTTGCAGGAAGCATCAAAGACAACCCGAACCTTGGTTGTGTCTTTATCGTTCCGTATAACCGCATGATGAGGTAAGTACACTGCATATTGATTTTGTTCTTCTGCTTTGGTTATTGGTCTCATGTGTCCCAGCTGCAAGTATTCATTGATAACTTCCTCATATTTTGTTTTTAAATCTATGTTTTTATTAAGTTTAGTTTCTAACGCGTAAAATCTGTTAAGTGCTACCTTTCTAGCATCGCCATATTTACAGCTCGGATCTTGACTTCTAAATGGTAGGTTAACTACGTAACGACCGTCATTGTCCCTCACAGTTGTAGCCTTAAATATCTCTTCGCATCTTGTTTCTTCTTCGGTAAGTATACGTTTTTTATTCTGTGGTTCCTTTTCTAATTCCCAGAACTTTTTCAGGACTTCATCATCACCGAGGTGAACATGCATCACCGTAATATTCGATGTACTCTGAGCAGCAGAAGCTACCGTTCCAGATAAAATCCATCCCAATGATGTACGCTGAGCGACAGTGCTACCACCAGGAGCTTTTCTTAACCCGTTTTGTAAAACTTGACTATAAATTTCTGCTCCTAACAACATATCCACTTTATCCGGTGTATTATATCTAGGATCCGCTAATTGCATATCGTTTGTTTGTGCCCAATCTAAATATACCGTTTCCCTACCAGGTAATAATGACGTAATCGATTTGAGAACATACGCTGTGACTACAAGTTCAAACGATGGATCGACCCTAGACTGAATTTTAACCTCAACAACCGAATTTAAGAATAATTTGTTATTAGCATCTATACCAGTTATTGAACCCTTTGCTGGTTTTTTCTGTAACCCTAAAATCTGTACAGTATCTTCTGTAACAAAAGACGCCCGTGAACCTTGGTCTAACAAGGCCCTGATTGTATACCTAGCCCCATTTTTCGATACAGCCTTCACTAGAGCCGTGGCTAATAGGATTTGGTTTTTCGCTGTACCTTTAGAAAAACAAGTTACTACCTTGTTTTCATCTTCTACTCCAACCGTGTGTGTATGTTCTTTAGTCTGCAAAACACTATCGCTAGATGAATTTCCCTTCTCTCCCTTAGACTCCTGCTCACCTTTAGGGTGCAACAAGGAGTGATGTCTCCGCTTACATACCTGACAAGAGGCTGTACACTTACAAAACCTGGCAGAGTGGTTGTGCCCCAAACAATTGAAACATAAGTTGTGATCTTGCACAAACTTACGCCGAGTATCCACATCCTGACTACTAAATTGCTTGCAATTTTTTAATTTATGTTCGTTTTTACAAAGCGGACAGACCGCATTGGCCGCATTGGCTGCCGTGTGAAAAACCTTTGCCTTACTAACATTAACATTATTTTTACTTGGCTTACTTTCTAGGAATTCAAATGCCCTATACCGGCTTGTTAAAAATTCTTTGAACTGCTCAAACGTAGGCAGCTGATCTGAATCAGTGTTGCTAGTTACCTTTAGTTCCCAATCCTTTCTAGTGTCTGAATCTAGTTTCAACGTTATTATATGAATGATCAAAATATCCCATGAAGTAACATCAATATCTAAATTAGTAAGTGCATTTAGGCAGTCGGATGTTGTATCCATTAATTCCTTTAAAGCACTAGCTGATTCCTGTACTATGTTCCTTTGACTGAGCAATCTTTTCAAAATACAGTGCGACAAATATTTTTTATTGTTATATCTAGATTCTAATTGAGTCCAGCATCTGTCATAATTTGATTCTGAAATTGGTATATGACGTAAGAGCTGTTCAGCTTCCCCAGTCAAATAACTTTTCAAATAGTGTAACTTTTGAACATTATCAATTGTGTTATTTTTATGTATTGCCGATACGAACAAATCTCGGAAAGTCGGCCATTCCGTATATTTCCCCGAAAATGTCGGGATAGTGATTCTTGGCAACTTTATGTATGTGCCTTTACCTTCGGAAACATTATTTGATGATGACCCCGCAACCGGAGACACATCGCTACCCCTAATGTTATTTAATGCAGTTTTTAACTCACATTTTAAATCTAAATATAATTCTTCAGTATTAAAATAAACTTCCTTTACAGTGTAGGCTGAAGATATCAATTCCTTAGGTTCAAAATCCTTCACAATTTGTGTATGAGTTAAACTAAATTGCGCCCACAACTCTTCAACACTTTCTAACCTGGTTTCTATATATTGCTTGGTAATCCTATCCTTAGGCGACTTTTTATAATTACTTTTAGCTCTTAACAACCGATTGTAAATATCATCCTGGACTTTAACATGTGATTGCAAAGACATTTTGAAGTTAGTTATTCAAACAATTTACTTACAAAAAAAAAAAGAATAGTTTTAAGTCCAAAAAATTGTTGAAAATTTTACAAGTCGATGTAAACAAAGAAATTTTTCTAAGTGTTTGACTTTAAAATCTACTAAAAATCGGGCATAGGTTCCCCGTCTGAACACAATTAGCTTAAATCTAACTAAGTCTAAACATGCACACATGAAATTATTCTAAGTACACAAAATTTACTAAGTTAAAATCTTCTAGGCAATAAAGTTCACTTTTGCTTGGCACATAAGAAATCACAAAGTACTCACGATTTTCGGCACTATCACTCACTTCCTTACGACCTCAGTCGTCTGCAGCTTGCTTGCTACTGATTGGCACTCCTTCCTCCGTACCTCCCGCAACTGGATCCGGAACCGCTTCCACCCTCTCTCACCATCCAAGATCACTCCGCAGGAGCGTATGGGGATGATGCTTCTCCGTCCAATTAGGAGAACACACCTGATGTGCTGTAGAACAGCCCTGGTCACATCCGGCTCGAAGGACCATGAATAACCCTCGACTTTGTGGGGTTAGTTGGGGTTTGAATGAAAGACCCCTTTTATTCTTTACTTGGGAGTGCGGACAAGTAACCGACACGACCTCAAGCTAGTTTTATTCATGGATGTAGTGATTACACCGTAGAATATTGGTGGTTGTTCAAAAAACGTTCTTTTCTTAATGCTAAGACCTTATACTATCGGCGGAGAATCTTGACACCGCGATGTAAAAATCGATAAAAATGGTACAACGCCATCTAGTGACGAGTGAATAAACAATTTTAAACAGTGAACATTACGACCGTGGTTTTTTTAAGAAATTATCTCTATGCGGTTAAACAATAACGTTATTATCGTAATAGATGGCACCACGTGTCTATTGAACTTTGTCACATTATTTAATTCTGAGGCGGTTCGAAGTTCACCGGATCAGCTAGTTAGTAAATAAAAAATAAACTAGCTACCTGATTAGCTTACGACTAGGTATGTTCCCTGTCATAGATAGTGACAGTAGTTTGTAGTAGTGACGGCACTATCTTGTTTTCGTTTCTCATTAAGATGGAAATTGGTTTATTGCGTACTTACAGAGCATAAAAACTCTTGCGAAATCAATCATAAAAGAACAAAAAAAGTTTCCCCACAAAAATCTAGAGACAAGAACGAATCCCCATATCATCTAAGATAAGAACGCTTGGAAACATGCTGGTCCTGCTCCATAAGACAATCTAGAGTCTAGACAAAATCAAACTGGTTGCTAAATTAATTGTAAAATTTTATTCTTTTTTTTACATTGATTTACATTCTTTACTCACACCCTGACTTATTACTATTAATTTCTTTTTTTTTTTTTTATTAAAATCGTTTACTTTTACCATGTTTGTAAATATGTGAGCACCATGTATCTATCAGATAATTAATTTATATGTCATGGTTTCGTTTTTAATTCTTTTACCTATTGTGGTATAGTAATTTTATAGGTGCATCGTCCTCACATATTATTATATATTGAATGTACCTATGCCAAATATTGTAAAACATTTTTAAAAGGGTAACGGTGGAGTTTCTTGCCCATTCTTCTCCATACGAAAACTACTTTTTGGAATGGGCGACTAGAATCAATTCTATTTTAATGTAAATTTTGACGTTCAAAAGTGCCTTATATGTGCCTATTTTACATAAATGCTTTGACTTTTGACTTGTGACTTTGACCCCCTAAACAAACCGAAAACGTTAAATATTTAAAGGCATCAGGGATTATCTTTATCAGAAGAGGCCATTGCGTGGGTTTGCGGGAGAGGAGTTGGAAGTCAATGAAAGTCTTTATGAACAATCACAAGATGTCTAATACAATTATTTAATGAACTATAATGCGTGAACGACGTTCCACCATGTACGTGGGGCTCGAGTGCAATCAATTTATTCACTATGGGTTATCATAGCACAATTCCTCTAATCAATATCGTCTTTTACGATCAATCCATGTGAATGTATCCCTCATTCTTTTTGTTATTCAATATGGCGGGCCGCCTCCCCAGTCCATGGTGTTACGTCAAATAGACAGTTGACGACGTCAACCTCTTTGATTAATATTGTTTTTTTAGAAGATAGTATCTTCTAAAAAAACAATATTAATCAAAGAGGTTGGCGTCGCCGAACCAATTCTCTCGACGCGCCGTCATATTGGAATCTACCGAAATCTAGAAACAACAAACACACAATAGGTACACCACAATTCACGCGATTCCAGGACGAAAATGCCCGAATGACTTCGAAAATGTAACGTAAATGGGGACAGCTGGTAAGGCTAGGGTGACAAAAATATCATGTAATAGCGTCCACGGTCGTGAGGTAGGTACAGCGGGGCGGTCACGTACACACGTTATAAAGGTGGCTTCGAGCGAGTGGTACATTGCATGAGTTACTCAACGTCCCGCGATATGGATGTGTTTGGAGTACTGTGACTGTGTTGAAGGTAGTCCCGCGATTATATTTTGTCTCATATGAACATACAAGCAGTGAGCAGTGGTGGACCAGCGGACCGCGGTTTACGTGTTGTAGGTCGTAGATCCGAACCTAGACACAGGTGTCAACTTTATCGCTAAAGTATAAGGTTCAAAGTTGATTAGGAAAGTAAAGCAGGCTTTACTTTGTATAAATTATTTTATCACGAATGCTCTCAAAACGGTTTGGAACTATGGAAGGTAAACAGGCATGTCCTAGAACAAAAATTTCGAACACAATATGTGACATCCACCAACCTGCGCTGGGCCCGCGTGGTGGATTACGGCCCACTACCTCTCATAGAGAGGAGGCCTGTGTCTCAGCAGTGGGAACATTATAGGCTGATTATACTATGAATATAAAATAAATAAAGCTAGTGACCGTTATGTCTAATGCGTTGCATTCGGCAGAGAGCTACAGAAACTCATTTATCAGTTATTATTTCTTAACAATAAGGAAATATATGTGTCCTTTACTATAGTATTTCTTATCACAAACGGCTAGTAATAATTTAAAAGAATGAAAAAAAGTACTTTATACTGTATAACCAACTTAGTTTAAGACCTTTTTAGAACCCATTTTTTAGCTCGAGTTGAAAAATCAATATAAATCACCATCTTAGGGTTGATAATTGATCATTTATTCTTCAGATAAAAGTAATCCGACTATGAATAAATCAGCCTCTAGAAGAATAAAATTAGCCATACACATCCAACAACAAAAAAAAAACAACACAAAAGAGATCCTAGCAAAAAGCATAGTTACCCTACAAAAAAAGATTCGTTCTACGAATTACTTGAAGTGAGCTGAGTACGTCACGGCCACATTACATCTATCAACTTCTCCGTATGTATTGGAACAGACGCCAGCACATCAAGCTACTACATTTTCAACTTTATCGCTAAAGTATAAGGTTCAAAGTTGATTGGGAAAATTTGACAGTTTCGGGTAGCTTGATGTGCTGGCGTCTGTACATTCACAATACGCGTCTACGAAACTTACACAAAAGACCTCTTCATATTCACCTTAAATAGATTTTTGGTGTAACTTTGTGGGAAAATAGGGTATTCTGGCGATAATTTCAATGTTTTGAGGTAAAGTGTGCCCACTTAGTACTTCGAGACATCGCCAAGCGGTTGGTCGACTCTTCACGTGACCAGAGGGCTGGCCTATTTATTGGCCAAAGAATCAGCATTGCTATACAACGTGGCAATGCTGCCAGCCTTTTTGGGCACGTATCCTGTTGACAGCGATGCGGACGAATTTTTTGATGCCCTTTGATTATTTCCCCTCCCTTTTTATATACTTGTTTGTACATATTATTATTTTAAGATTGTTAGCTTTTTAAATTATGTAAATATGTGAATAAATAACTCTTCACCCCTTTAAGGTAATGAGTGGAATTTCTAAATGCAAGTATCTAGTTTGCGTAATAACATTAGTAAGCTTGATATGGTTAACGTTATAAAGATGATGAAGATGCCTCTCTGCGATACCTCGCGATTGCAGCTTAGCTCGCTCCCTCAACGAAATCCTACATGTAAAACAAATGCATGTTCATAGACACGTACGCACATGCCGATGAATAATGCGATACATCCCGGGCTGCTTAGAGGTTTTGCTCGATTCCTGGCATGTGCGTGCGTGGCTATTAGGAGCGAAACACGGCGGGGCGGGCCGGGCCGGTCAATTTTACCGCGAACGATAATGCAAAGGGAATCCTATACTCACATAGAAGGCAAAAAGACCGCGCCACCGGTGCTTGTCGGATGATGTCTCTCGCGGTCATTCGCGGACAAAATGACCGCCGTCTGCGGAGCGCCTTAAGCCCATTTGTTGGGAAACAGTTACGATGTGTTACCGTAAACACTGTTTCTGAAACATGTCCGTCCGCACTTGTCAGTTGTTGCTAGGATGTCGCCAGAGGAGGTAGTGATGCTCTGTGAAGGTTTCATAATAATTCATAAGAGTGCTACTAGAAAAATAAAAAGACGAAAAGATGGTGGATTCGGAATTAAGTATCTCTCAAATAAAAGTTTTCTTCATGACCTTCGTGAATTTGATGGGTCTTTTTAGAATTTCTTCAGAATGTCAACATCTGATTTTTGCCTATAAACACAATGTTTCGGCTTGCTCCCCGTTCGATCGGGGAGCACGGAAATATGTTTCATCACATTTGTTTATCGACTGTTTATACATATACTGTTTCCAGAGCATGATAAAACATTGCGAAACACTGTTTCGAAACAGTGTTTCTCAACAAATGTTGCCTAATGAATACGGGGCTTAAGCGTGTGGTCTTGACATCTAGGTAACGAACTAGACGGCGACCGTGACGCATCGCAGTAAAGCATCTTCGGCGTGTAATTAATTACCTTTATATTTAGGCCCAGGCCATCGATCGGCTGAGAAGAAACTTCGTCCACCGTCCACCTGACGCTAGGAATTGACAGCTCACTTCACCTCAGAATAGAATAGAATACTCTTTATTATGTACACCATATAAATTACAGACATAAATATAGAAACTCAGTCCCCAGTCAGTCAGTCCTCAGTTTATAGAATAAATAAAATTCAAAGTTTTAAAATCTTATTCTATTATTCAAGCACAGGTTACGGTATATGAGGGAAAAGGAATATGTAAGGATCTTAGTAATAATAATAACACAGAAGATGTATAGAAAATTAATGTAAGTAAGATCGCTCATACAATACCTACCGCTCGAGGACTGAGTGAGAGCGAGACAGAGTGCGGTGCTGGGCGGCAGGCAGCGCCAATAGTATAGGTATTTGCTTTTTACGGTGAAAATAATGGTAATTATAAAAAAATAAATAACATAAGACCTGCTTTAAAGTAAGTTCAGTTAGTATGCAAAGTTTCATGATCTAATTTGAAGTATTTTTTGAATACCAGCGGTTTATTGTTCAGGTTAGAGGTAACTTTGGATTTTTTTTTATCGAGAAAATTTTATGGAATCGTGTTTTCGTCTAACATAGGATGTATATCAGAACGTTCGGCCAGTCGAGATAGGGAGCTGGCTGCTACTCCAGTTTTTAGTGACGATTATGTGACGCTTAAAGATGCCAGTCAAAGAATTTGTGACGGAACAGTTCGAAAGTTAGAAGCATTTATTTATGGCCGAACGACCTGATATCAGGTCGTTCGGCCAACCTGAATCTCCATAACTGAGGACCTTAGAGAAACTGTTACTGAATAAAGATTTAGTGACGATTTGGTGACAAACAACCAATGCTTTACTTTTACTCGTAATGCCACCGGTTAAAAGTAAAATGAATTTTGCTTCCTGGAACATCAGGACGTTCGGCCAACGTAATCTCCATAACTGAGGACCTGAGAGAAACCGTTAATGAATAAAGATTTAGTGACGAGACTGAAACGAATTTTTATTGCTTTATTTTTTTTTGTGACGGCCCCTTTAAATAGTAAATTGAAAATTTAACATATATAACCTCAAAACATTGGGATTATCGATTCCTCCACAACGAAGAAGCCCAGAGAAACCGTTTATGAATAAAGATTTAGTGACGGCACTGAAACGAACTTTTAGTGTTTTTTTTTTTTTTGTGACGGCCCCTTTATATAATAAATTGAAAATTTAACATATATAACCTCAAAACATTGGGATTATCGATTCCTCCACAACGAAGAAGCCCAGAGAAACCGTTAATCAATAAAGATTTAGTGACGGCACTGAAACGAACTTTTAGTGTTTTATTTTTTTTTGTGACGGCCCCTTTATATAGTAAATTGAAAATTTAACATAATATTATATAACCTCAAAACATTGGGATTATCGATTCCTCCAAAACGAATAAGCCTAGAAGACTCGTAAAACCCCTGATGTGTTATAGGTTTTCAGTGCAATGGTGTCAGTATTTTTGTTGATTCACTATTCCGCAATATGGCGGATGGCGACTGAAATAGGGTGACCATGTATTCCAACGAAACAAGTATTTATCAAGTACTTAATTACCTACCCTACCTAAATAATGAAGCAACACACGTCGTAATATTAAATTATATAAGTACAAGCAACGTTGAGCTGATGCCTGCATACCAGTGTCCACTTGTGAGGTTTTGTTATATTACTTGAGTCTATTTTGGCTAAAAGCAAACGAAAGTGGAAAGGTGACTGACATTGGAGATTGGGAAATTTGACTAAGTACAAGAATACTTAAATAAATAGGTACACAAATTAAAAAATGCTTTATTTGTAATCAATCATCCAAAAATAGCGGTAGGTTGTTAGGTACATAATAATTTGTACTTTTTAGAATTACAGTTAAATTGGTTCACCACGAGAGAAATTTGACAGCTTCTTGTGTTTACTGCTAGGTGATTGACTTGAAACTTGTCAAATCGGATTTCTTTCGGTGGTGGCCCGACAATCATTTTACAATTAAATAACAGTTCTATAGATAAATCACAGTAAGATAACTACACCGATTCTATTTTTATTCTGCAGAAAAGAGCCATATATATTATAATCTCCGCAGGCGCGATTCTCTAAAGGAACGGTTTAAGGAAATTAATATAGTATTTTTCAGCGCTATTTAAAAGGTTAATGGACTTTTTACCTACCTACCGCTATTTTTGGATGATTGATTACAAATAAAGCATTTTTTAATTTGTGTACCTATTTATTTAAGTATTCTTGTACTTAGTCAAATTTCCCAATCTCCAATGTCAGTCACCTTTCCACTTTCGTTTGCTTTTAGCCAAAATAGACTCAAGTAATATAACAAAACCTCACAAGTGGACACTGGTATGCAGGCATCAGCTCAACGTTGCTTGTACTTATATAATTTAATATTACGACGTGTGTTGCTTCATTATTTAGGTAGGGTAGGTAATTAAGTACTTGATAAATACTTGTTTCGTTGGAATACATGGTCACCCTATTTCAGTCGCCATCCGCCATATTGCGGAATAGTGAATCAACAAAAATACTGACACCATTGCACTGAAAACCTATAACACATCAGGGGTTTTACGAGTCTTCTAGGCTTATTCGTTTTGGAGGAATCGATAATCCCAATGTTTTGAGGTTATATAATATTATGTTAAATTTTCAATTTACTATATAAAGGGGCCGTCACAAAAAAAAATAAAACACTAAAAGTTCGTTTCAGTGCCGTCACTAAATCTTTATTGATTAACGGTTTCTCTGGGCTTCTTCGTTGTGGAGGAATCGATAATCCCAATGTTTTGAGGTTATATATGTTAAATTTTCAATTTACTATATAAAGGGGCCGTCACAAAAAAAAATAAAACACTAAGAGTTCGTTTCAGTGCCGTCACTAAATCTTTATTCATTAACGGTTTCTCTGGGCTTCTTCGTTGTGGAGGAATCGATAATCCCAATGTTTTAAGGTTATATATGTTAAATTTTCAATTTACTATATAAAGGGGCCGTCACAAAAAAAAATAAAACACTAAAAGTTCGTTTCAGTGCCGTCACTAAATCTTTATTCATTAACGGTTTCTCTGGGCTTCTTCGTTGTGGAGGAATCGATAATCCCAATGTTTTGAGGTTATATATGTTAAATTTTCAATTTACTATTTAAAGGGGCCGTCACAAAAAAAAATAAAGCAATAAAAATTCGTTTCAGTCTCGTCACTAAATCTTTATTCATTAACGGTTTCTCTCAGGTCCTCAGTTATGGAGATTACGTTGGCCGAACGTCCTGATGTTCCAGGAAGCAAAATTCATTTTACTTTTAACCGGTGGCATTACGAGTAAAAGTAAAGCATTGGTTGTTTGTCACCAAATCGTCACTAAATCTTTATTCAGTAACAGTTTCTCTAAGGTCCTCAGTTATGGAGATTCAGGTTGGCCGAACGACCTGATATCAGGTCGTTCGGCCATAAATAAATGCTTCTAACTTTCGAACTGTTCCGTCACAAATTCTTTGACTGGCATCTTAATGCGTCACATAATCGTCACTAAAAACTGGAGTAGCAGCCAGCTCCCTATCTCGACTGGCCGAACGTTCTGATATACATAACATAGGACTTAGCATTAATCCTCAACTTTACTATAAATATTTATTTAAAAATTAATGTTGCAGTATTTTCGACTTAACGGAGGATCACGCTAAGCCATTTGAGGTAGTATAGGCTCTTAAAGGAATCAATATTTTTTCAGTTGCATAGTTGCAGCATCCTGGGAGTTATTGCTGATAGGCTGGACTGTTGTGGTACAAATCGTTGCTCCGGTATCTCAGCTGGAATGCGGAAGTAGTGATTGTTTTGTTGTATGTGTTTGTGTAATTGTTGTTGTAATTGTATCACTAACATAGTTGTAAGTTTATTAAGCTATTGCATAGATAAGCTATTGCATAGTTAAGCTATTGCATAGCTTTTATGGCGGGCTTTGAGCGCGGCGACTGAATCAAGAAATTCCGTAACGAAAATAAACCTTACACCTTCTACTCCGACCGGCACAGCGGTGCGGCGTTGAAAGCCGTGCATCGTCTAACGTCGTTTCAGTTCGGCAGACTTCGGCACGGTGTTTGTGTGCGTGCGACTAGACGTATGCGTGTAGACTGTACGAAGCTCGCACGGATCGAGACGAGCTGTTTACTGTTACTTGAATTAATATCAAAGAAAAAAAAAATATTGCATAAATATTATAATTGCATAAGTTAATAAAAAATTCTATGCAATAGCTTTACCGCGGCAGTCCCCGAGTGCCACACGTATTTTTTTATTGTTACTAACACTGAGTCTCATGTTTACTCTTTTTTTTTTGTAGTCCATACTTTTTAGTCATTTACTCACAGAAGCCTTACAGTAGGTGGCGTTCTGTATTTTCTGCCCTAACCCCTTAGAAAGTACGCGTGAGTTTATATATGTGTGTATGTCAATGTATAATTTTAAGTTCATTAACCACGTAACTCTTAGTAATATGTAATTTTAATTACAACATTAAATAAGCCTTATAACATCTACCTTTTAACGATTATATTGTTTACTTTCATGAGGTAAAGTGTACAATAACCCTTATCGGACTTGGCGGGAACGAAGGGTAAACAAGATGGCGCCTAAACACACAACACGTGAAGCAGTGTGGCTATAAATGTTATATAATTATGTGTTAATGTTTTTTTTTAGTTTATGTGTCCCTTCTTTTCTTCTGCTGCGGGATAGAAAAAGAAAGAAAATAAAGAAGAAGTTTATTCTGACACAGTTCATGAAACAAAAACTACAAAATAAAAATAATGTTTCAAACAACAATAGTGTGTGCCTCACGGCTGCTGCGCCAAAAAGGTTTATTTCAGCCACGGATTTCAGCATTAATGCCAGACAGATGCTGTCTGACGCTGGGTTTCTATTGGATGTTTACCTACAGGCAGTGGATAGGGCACGATGAATCCTACTATCCTACTAATCCTACTTCCTACTATAATAATAAAAACTTTCGCGTTTATAATAATTATAATTATTATAAACGCGAAAGTTTTTGAGGATGGATGGATGGATGTTTGTTACTCTTTCACGCAAAAACTACTAAACGGATTTTGATGAAACTTTACAGTAATATAGCTTATACTTATATCAGAATAACACATAGGATACTTTTTTCCGGATATGCCCACGGGATCGAAACTTATGAGAGTGAAACCACGGGGCGCTGCTAGTACCTGCATATTTCTTTATCGATGCCAATATTCCCTCTGTTCCGAAGAGAGTGCTAAAACTAATAAAAGTCCTCAATGCATAAACGCCAAGGTTTGCAGATCATACAATTTGTGGCGATATCTACAACAGCCATCAGCTTTCATCATCAGCCTACAGTAGTTCACTGCTGAACATACCCAATATACGCATTACATTGACGTCACGAAAAATCCTGCATAGCGCAAGCGAAGTTTATTACGCTACTTTATTAATTGACCAGAATTCTCGTAATTTAACACGTTCAAAATCTAGTCGCAGTCTCATCTCGGCGACAAACAAATGTCAAAAACTTGTCAAAATGTAGGGAAATTAGAAGTATTTTTTGACAGATTGAGACTGAGATCATACTGTGAACGTTCTTAAAATTACGAGAATTGCCCCTCTGACATCACTTGTCGGGCAGTAGCCTACTAGACACAACACCCGTCTATGTCGATTGAAGGTGAGTGAACGTTCCACCGTGTGCCTCGTACACTGAAAAAAATGCACTCCAATCAAGTGACTTTTTAGCTTGATTGACGATGTCTTGTTTAGATTAATCAAAATCTTAGTTAAGTTGATCATCACGACATGATTGTAGCAATACTTGTTCAAATGATTGAACGCTCAAACAAGTTTCTTGATTACCCTTAACATGAAATCATTGTAGAAGAGTTAAAACAACAAAGTAAATTAGTTGTGTCAATCAAGCAACTTGATCAACTTGATTGCTACAAATAGGTTTTGTGATAACTCCAATCAAGATCCCGTTTCAAATCTCAAGCAAATAAAAATAGTAGCTGTGATCATTTTGCTGGATAGGCTCAGCTGCAAACAAGTTACTTAGTCAATCTAAACAAAATCTTGATTGTGGCAACTACTTTTTTTTTCAGTGTACCTTTGTAAGATTATTCCAAAGATAACAATTTTTTGTGTTGAAGTTAGTCCACAGCCTGAACACAACCATCTTAACAATAAGTGACCTTTAATCATTGACCTATTACTTCCAACGTTTCGAGCCCATAATCTCTCATCTATAAATAATTCTCCATCGTAAGTCCCTTCCCATAATAGCTCCAGTGAAGCCCATTGATCGAATCTCAACGACGACCGTCCGAGTTAACCAACATGTAACGGAGGAAATGCTTAATAAACCGCCAAATTGGACCCCTCCCCCCTCCGCCCACCACACGGAGTAACAGGTGAAGTATGACCCATAAAATTATATTAGTGATATAAATGGAGGGACCAGAAGACGTGGAGTTGGTGGATTTTGTTAAAATTATTTATGGTTTGTTGGCTAAAGAAATAATGCATGATACGCGTAGAGTATAAAAGAAACTAGGAAAAATACCCGGTTGCATGCTATTTTACAGTGTTTTTATTTTAAAAACATGAAAAACACTGTATTTGGTATCTTTCAAACTGTTACAAACATACTTCCAACATTTTTAGATTATATTAAAAAAATATTTGCTATTTAAGACAATGCAAAGCCTGGCCTTTGCTCAGCTGTGGGACAGTGTAGGCAAAACAAAAAAAAAAACTGAGTGTGCTTATGACCACACGACTGAAGTGAAACTTCAAACGTATTTGGCTATGAGAGGAAGATAGAAAGAAAATGTGCGCGCGCACTGCTTTCTCTTGCTTATATCCCCCACTCAACTCCCGTTCGCCTCGCCCGATCACACTTTTCGTAACGCTTACGTCACGCGTTCGCTAGCTTACTCCCCAAGTCAAGCGTGCGTAAAAAAGTTTCACTTCAAAAAGACATTGCATCCATTTTTCTTTTAACTTGACAGGGACAGGAATACAATAAAATTTGACATGAAGGAATCAAGTCTATTTCTCTAAAAGTTGTATTCCGATACACGTAACATAATCAATGTTTTGGCAAAAAATGCAGCAAATATCCATCTCAACAAAACACATTTGTCAGCTTAAGAGACACCCTCACAAGACTTTGTGGGTATACCTTTGTAAGGTAAAAGCCTCAAAATAAAGATTAAAAAAAACTTTGTGGGTGTTATTATGGTCAAAAGTAGTGCTCTCATACCGTATGTATAAAACTCTGTCCGATCCGTGTCGGTATTGTTAAGTATCGTGCAAAGAGACTGTTTATGTGATTTAATAGAATAAAAAATATTTGCACCCCCATTTTTTATGGGTAATTTTACATGGTGGAGGGAAAAAAATTACCATCCATTTTTTTTTTAATTGGCATTTTTGGAATGGCTTAGGGTGCGGCTAGATTATGTTATATAATACATTAACTTATGTTATATAACACGCCCAAATTATTTAACACTAGCTGCACCCCGCGGTTTCACCTGCATAAGTCTCGATCCCGTGGGAATATCGGGATAAAAATTATCCTATGTCCTTTTCCGGGACTCAAACTAGGTAGATAGTTTGAGTCCCGGAAAAGGACATAGGATACCAAATTTCATCTAAATCGGTTCTGCGGTTTAGGTGTGAAAAGGTAACATACGGACAGACAGATAGCGAATTTATAATATTAGTATGGATTGCTAACTTCTCTATAGAAACAATTGTGATATAACTATGTTTTATAACATGTTCTGTTATCTTATATATTATGGACACAACTTAATACATGTGACTCGGGCGGCCATCGAAAATCGGGTGTCTACAAATAATCATGACTGACTTCTATTGAATATAAAACATTTTTTTTTAAATTTGCTCATTTTTCAAATCGTGATTTTTAAATGCCTATAACAATGATATTGCATGTGCAACTTTCGAGTACATCGGGGTCACAAAAAAGTCCTTCATTTTAAAGAAGTATGGCCACTACCTCTAACGTCACGTGTCTTGCTCTTTAACGGTAGTAAATCGTAGTTTAGGATGACGGCGTCATAATATTTT
Source organism: Amphipoea lucens (assembly GCA_947508005.1). Taxonomy (NCBI): domain Eukaryota; kingdom Metazoa; phylum Arthropoda; class Insecta; order Lepidoptera; family Noctuidae; genus Amphipoea; species Amphipoea lucens. The sequence continues at coordinate 4,771,397 of OX382373.1, read as the reverse complement.
GGTAGTATAATGTGTACCATCAATTATTTAATATATTATTTCCTAGTTCACTTTAATGGTTCGTCTAGAATGGTGGAAGGTTTATGGTATAGGTATAAGGAAACTCGAGACAGTTTTTGTTTTCATACGAATAAGCAATAAATAATTGTTATTATAATAATCTGATCTGGTCATTTAATATGGAATGGAGAGGGTTATGCTTGGATTTTCCCTACGCGTTTGAATCAGAAATTAAGACATCTTTAAGAGAACCAAGGTAACGACATAACCCGAAGAACCACCAAACTTAAGAGGGGACGGGCCTGCGAGGAATTTAAAAATTAGGTACTTGGAGAAACTATTGCCGTCGCCTTACCTCAAGTCTGACCCCGTAGTGTGTGATAGGGGGACAGCTGCAGCTCAGACGGAAATTATTACAAAAATTTTGTCGAGATCGACGTTTTGTATTCCCCTGTTTTTCTCCTCGAAAACTGAGCCTATTCAATTATTTTTTACACTAACATTTTAAGAAACAATATTTTTAGGATCCTATCATTTTTTATGTTAAAAACTTTTCTAATTTGTCTGGTACTCCTCTAATCACAGAGGTAAAAAAATAGGGCATTTTTGTAATTTTTAAAGGGTCATATTTTCTTTACTAATTAGTTGCTGAAAAAAAGAAAATGAAAGGGACGTGTTTGCAGCAGACCTCGATTTTATGAAAAAAAAAATATTGCTCTAGAGGCATTATTCAGGAAGAAAAAAGGGGAACACATTTGTATGGAGAATCGCACGCCCTGTTCCCTCTTGTGGCAGTGTGCAGGGCACATTACTCGAAGAACAAATGGCCGATGGGGCCGAAAGATTCTGGAGTGGCGACCGCGTACCGGAAGACGTAGAGTTGGAAGGCCTCCTACAAGGTGGACAAATGACCTGGTAAAGGCTGCAGGAATCCGCTGGATGCGAGAAACACAGAACCGGTCGAAGCGGCAGAGCTTGGGGGAGGCCTATGTCCAGCAGTGGACGTTTTTCGGCTGAAATGATGATGATGATGAGGAATTTAGTATGTGTGTGGTTAATGCAGTGTGTGTGTATGTGTATGTAGTGTAATCATGCTTTTTTTACAGTTAAGAAAGCAACTGCATTTTCTAAATTTCTATTTTTTGGCCAAATAATCAGCATTGCCATACAACGTGGCAATGCTGCCAGCCTTTTGGGCACGTTTCCTGTTGACAGCGATGCGGACGAATTTTTTTGATGCGCTTTGATTATTTCCCCTCCTTTTTTATATACTTGTATACATATTATTATTAGAAGATTGTTAGCCTTTTAAATTATGTAAATATTTGAATCTTTAATAAATACATTTTCTAAATCGATTGAAGTTTAGCCGATGTGGATGCAACAATAACCAAACTCCAGTCGCTGCTGGAAATAGGCTTCTTCAAATTCACAACAAAGCAAAACTAATCCGATGTTCAGTGCTTCAAACGCCAACTAAGCCAGAGAATAATAAACTCAGGCACCAATAAATGCTGCAAAAATACCAACACAAAAAATACTCGAAGCAATCCTTTCGCAAAAACTTCATTTAAGGTTTTATATGCAGTGTATCCGTGAAAAAAACTCATTTCGAGTTAATCCTCTATATAAAGAAACTTCCCCGTCCGCACGCTGAGGCCAACGCTAAAACTAGAATGTAGGTACTGTACTAAACTTTTTCGTCTAAATTATTTATTACGCTCCGTAGTTCGTTCGCGCAAAATTTTCATATCCTTTGTTTTATGTTATTCGTATTGTTTTTCTGGACATTTTATTTTCGTATTTTTTAAACCAATGAAAATTAACGTATTCCCTTGTTTCGAGAGATAAATCTAATTTTAGTCAACGAATTGGCTTTAGCTCTGGAATTGTTTAGAGTTGAATAAAAATAGTGAGGTGAATTTTTTAGTGTTGTGCTGCAAAGTTCGGGAACGCTTTTAGTATTGGGTTCACTTTGATTATTTTATCGAAAGGTACGCTTTTAACTATAGTTCTTTATTGAATGTAGTTTGGATTAAATACGGACTTAAAATAGTTATATAATTACTAGCTTTTGCCCACGACATCGTTCGCATGGAATTAGTAATTTCAGTAGCTTATCAAACTATCTCCATACCAAATTTCATCTAAATCGGTTCAGCGGTTATTGATTCCTCATACAAACTTCCACCCCCCTTTTCACCCCTTTAAAGGATTGTTTCTGGGATAAAAACTATCCTGTCCTTTCCCGGAACTCAAATTATTTCTATACTACATCTAAATCAAAAAGTAAATGGCAAAGTGTGGGACTGTGGGTATAATTCAGTTACACCTCTAGTCTAACCCTTTGAAGATACCAGGCATTATGTTATGAGTAAAAACAAAAGGAATTGATTGCAAACAATCGATTTACTTTAACGTTTTTATGTTTCATTCAATTGCAAGAGAATAATCGAGTGTGTCTCTCTTTGTTATATCCAAACTAATATTATAAATGCGAAAGTAACTCTGTCTGTCTGTCTGTCTTTTCTTCACGCCTAAACTACTGAACCGATTTGTGTGAAATTTGGTACAGACATAGTTTGGAACTTGAGAAAGGACATAGGATAGTTTTTATCCCGATATTCCTACGGGATCGACACTTATGCGGGTGAAACCGCGGGGCGCAGCTAGTTGGTAAATAAAACTAGAAAGCAGTGGTTCAGTGGGCTGGCCATCTTTGTCGAAAGGCCGACGCCTGATGGAGCAGACGAGTCCTGGAGTGGAGACCGCGTATCGGTAAGCGTAGTGTGGGACGCCCACCAGCTAAATGGACGGACGACCTAAAGAAGGTGGCTGGGACGGACTGGATGCGGAAGGCGGAGGACAGGATGTTGTGGTGTAGCTTGGGAGAGGCCTATGTCCAGCAGTGGACTCCAATAGGTTGAGTTGATTGGTAAATACAACATAGTAAAACGATTTAAAAATAAAAAACCAGTTGGAAAATGTTGCCTCCATTGTATATTTGCCTAAAACTCGAACATAATAACCAGTGATCGGAATAGGCTGAGTATATTTATCTAAACTTCGGAGAACAGAGACAGAAAGTGGAGACTTCCCTACCACGATATTTTTTTACCCGGAATTCGAGAAAAACCTTAAATAAAATGATATATGTAATGTATACAACGGTTAGTTTAAGGATCGTAAATACAATTCGAATACATGAATTAAAGTAAGACTATTTATTTCGGGATTTGACGTGAAAATCCCGATAATTTGGTTATTACAAGTTCAGTTCAAAATAGCCTTTACCCATCTTAAATAACGTTTATTTTCAACTTATTTAAGATTTTTCCCGAATTCCGGGAAACAAAAATGTCGTCGTAAGGAAGTCTCCACTTTCTGTCTCTGTTCTCCGAAGTTTAGGTAAATATACGCAGCCTATTCCGATCACTAATAATAACATAGCATCGCTCCAGTATTCCCTAAAAAGATGGGCAGAGCTGTATGTAACACCCACATTTCACTAGTTATACCTAGGTCCTATCTAAGTCCCGTGTCAAAGGAGGCGAGCCCATTGCCAATATACGGGCACAAATCCAAATTCTGAGCTGCTACTGAGAAAATCCTTCTACAATATTATATATGTGAACGTTGGTATGTTTGCATGTTTATTACTCAATTACGCAAAAACGTCTAAACGAATTTGGATGAAATTTGGCAAGTAGATAGCTTAAAGCCTAGATTTCTACATAGGGTACTATTAACCCCGGTAGTACATTCCCGTGGGATAATTTCTGACATCCACGTGGGCAAAGCCACTGGCAGCAGCTAGTGAATAATACAAACACAATAATATATTTAATATAGTCAAACAAAATTCACAACAAAACTAATTCACCGCACAAAATTCCGTTCGCAGACAACTTTCCCAAACAGAACTAAAAACAGATAAGCTTTATAAAAAGCCCCGGTAATCTCAAAAGGGAGAAACGAGCGAACAATACCACAGTGGTTGCCGAGCACTTTACACGGAGTAGTGACAAAATGGAGTGTTAGCCATTTTTTTTTTTGAAGTAGTAGATTCTTTAGGCTCGTCGGGCATTTTTTGAGATGGGAAAAAACCATTGAACTCGCAACACTCTTATCGACACCGGGCTACATTCGGATGTGTTCGGCTGTCGTCGGGATGTACAGTCACGTCTAAAAGTATGTATATACTTGGCAATTTTCAATTGCGATTTTTTCGTGAAATAACGAATGCAACGTTAAAATACGACACTTAACATAAACCTATGGGTTCGAAAATACTATTTTCGTAATAACATAAAATTTCATTCAAAAATAAAGGAGAAAATCGCCTTTGAATAAAGCCAAGTGTATACATACTATTAGACGTGACTGTACTCGGTTTTAATGTATTTCCAATATGTCAGTGAGTGATGGCAAAGTATTCTGTTTGTGTTTTGTTTATATGACGATTCAAAAAATACACACGTAATTGTTCAAGCTTTCATTTCTGTCGGCATTCCCGAAGGGCCACTGTTTTTTTTTGGAATGGCATCTTTTCTCGCCATTCAACCTAGCAGTGACTAGGAAGGAGTAGGAGGGACTTGGTAGTGTTAGCAATGAGCATTCAGATCTAAAAATAGTATAAAGCAAGCCTTTTTCAAGAATTGGGCTATCAAACGCAAAAAGTATTTTTCAAATCCGACTGATAGTTCTAGAGATAAACGCGTTCAAATAAACAAACAAACTCTTTAGCTTTATTATTAGTATATTAATATAATTACAGTGAATTAATATTTAAATAACATATAATTCGATATTTTGTCAAGTCATAAAAACCGGGCGAAACAGGGGCGGGTCGCTAGTAAATTATAGGACGTGCTATTTCAAAGAAAGAATTATGTGTTAATTCATACGCTTTTAACAGTACTTTAGGAAATTACTTTTGTCATCATTGAGATTAACATTTATAGCCGACTAGCTTCGCCCCGCGGTTTCACCGCATAAGTTTCGATCCCGTGGAAATATCGGCATAAAAGTATTCTGTGTATTAATCCTGGTTATAAACTATCTGTGTGCCAAATTTCATCCAAATCCGTTCAGTAGTTTTTGCGTGAAAGAGTAACAAACATCCATCCTATCCATCCATCCTCACAAATTTTCACATTTATAATATTAGTAGGAGTAGGAGTAGGATAGTAGGACGTAAGATAGGATAGGAAGTAGGATTATAATATTAGTAGGAAGTAGGATGTCACAAGACATGTCCTGACATGTAAATATTGTGAGATTGAACAATACTCAAAAAAGATTTGATTTACACAGTTCATTTGTGTTCACTGTTCAGTTGCTTTCATTTTCACTTTTAATAAGTTTTTACCCGTTTTAATTAAAATAAATATAGAAATAAACAATGTACTCATCTAAACATTATCATATTTTATCGTCGCTGAAAGTTTAGTCAGAATCAACATTATTTCAACAATGACTATTGTGCCTCCTAACATTCTGTAAAATAGATTAACCAAAAATACCAATATGGGTTCTCCATCCACTACTTCTCCACAGTACACGTCATAAGTGCAATATCACTGATTCTGAGTTGACAGGCATTGAATAATTTAGACGAGCTAAGTGGTGCGCTATACAGCAGACAGTTTATACAAACATAACCGAAAACAGGTAAATTATTGAGAGATTCGGGGAAATTGAGGAAACCGAGAAAATATCAAACGCTTTTATATTTTTTGAGCGGCTGTAACTTATGTAAGGCCAGGTAGGCACGGGCGCGTTTTTCCCGCGGCGACTTTTTTTCGCGCACTTGATTATGATCTCACTGCTTAGCGCGGAGAGTTGCAAATCCAACATTGTCTTTCTTTACGCGCTGGGATGCGCTTTTTTGATACCTTTTGGAAGGGGCGACTAGAATCAATTCTATTTTAAGGTAATTTTTGACGTTCAAAAGTGCCTTTTATGTGCCTATTTGAAATAAATGCTTTGACTTTGAAAGTTGATAATCCAGTGCGCGATAAAATCCCGCCGCGATATTTTTACGTCCGTACGAACGTGGGCTTAATGTTATTCAATTAGAGTACTGGGTCTTCCTGAGTAATTAATATATTACTGGAAATTGTGTGTCGAAGTTAGTTAGTTTCCAGGAAACGTGCCACTTACAAAATTCCAGGAAGGCTGTGCTTCAAGTACGTATACATATGCCTTTGTATTCAAAGCTTCGTAACATTTCCTTGCTTAGATACTTTCTCATATATTATTATACTGTTAGCTTGCAACACCCCACTGCTGGGCAAAGGCCCTCTCCATCTCCCCATGATTTCCAGCTCTTTCTAAAGGCTAAAGTGGACCACTGGTCGTTTGTTTTGTCCAGCACGTCCCGCCATCTTCTATGGGGTTTGCTGGGACGCCTTCTGGGTGTGTCAGGGCTCTACGATGGAATTATATTTTGATTTCCATATACTTGTAGAGGTAGCTACTTAGGGCGTTAGCACACCTCCGCCGCGAAAATAATGATTCCCAAACCGCTTAACGATTTCCGTTAAGTATTCATACACACGAGCACGACACGCGTCAATGGCACGCGTTGATAGCAGCCGACACAAAGAGTTACAATCATAACCAAATCTGTGCGTTAGAGCATGCAGTTTAGCTTCTGTTTCGCTTGTCGTACAACGGAAAAGTCATGGCGAAACTACTGCAATTTCACTGCTATGGTTTTGCGGCGGAGATGTGATACCCGGCTAAGGGAGCCAACAAAATCTATAAGTACCTGTACTTAATATAGAGGGTGGCACATCGACGCGCAAAATGCAACCATGAATTTAGTACATGAGCTTAGACCCTCTAGCGTAGGAAGTTTTAGTCGGTTATCAAAAAAGAAATGTCATGTTCGTGAACGGGCGCCGTCAGTAGGGACTGGTCATCTCTTTGCTGCCTTGGCTTATTTTTATTTTATTTTAATTTAATATTAAAATAAAATAAAAATGGTGGTTGGGCAGTGGTGGCCCAGTGGTATCAGCCGCGACTTACAAGTTGTAGGTCGTAGGTTCGAACCCCGACAGACGCTTTACTTTGTGTAAATTATTTCATCACCACTGCTCTCAAAACGGTGAAGGAAAACATCGTGAGGAAACCGGCATGTCCTAGAACCAAAAATTCGAAGACATGTGACATCCACCAACCCGCACTGGGCCCGCGTGGTGGATTACGGCCCACTCCCTCTCACAGAGAGGAGGCCTGTGTCCCAGCAGTGGGAACGTTATAGGCTGATTATGTTGTTGTTGTTGTTGTAATATTTGAATTGTTGTTTTTTCTCATCTTTTCATTATGGACGCTTTTAACGTTCTGCATCGTTCTCACATGTATAATTTTTAACATGAATGATGTAACCAAGACTTTGTAACTATATTATATTGATTTAAAAGAAGGTCCATGGAGTTTCTTGCCCGTTCTTCTCCATAGGTACCTACGCTTTGGAATGGGCAACTAGCTTCATCTTTCTGACTGACCGACCCCTTGACAATTCAAAAGTGCCTGTAATTGGTTTAATTTAAATAAATGCTTTGAGTTTTGAAAAAACAGCTGTTTCATAGAAAAGTTTCAACTCAGCTCAGGATATTCAGAATCATGTATTGAATCCATGGTAACAGGTATAATGAAGCTGAAGAGTCTGTTTTTTGTAACGCGAATTTCTGGAACTACCAGTCGGATTTAAAAAAATATTTTTGCATTTTGATAGCCCAATTCTTGAGAAAGGTTTTAGGCTATTTAGGATAGGCTATTTAGCATCACAAAAACTTTCAGACAAAACGCTAAGAGAAAACGAAATAATTTATAAAAAAAAAAACAGTGGCACTCCGGGAGTGCCGACAGAAGTGAAAACTTGAACAATTACGTGTGTATTTTTTTAATTGTCAAATAAACAAAACATAGACAGAATACTTTGCTATTACTCACTGACATATCGGAAATACACACATCAACACGGTCTAGGGATATTTTTAAAAAAAGCGAATTACTATCAATGTGTTAATTATTTATATGACATGTATATATTTAAAAGATACGTTATTTAATATTCTACCATTTTTTAATAATGTTTAAGGTACTTAGATTAAAATTTCAGGATTTTATGGAAAAAAAATGAAGCATAGACGGAAATCGTATATGAATGAACTTTTAATTTGTGAGTAAAAACTGAAAAAAATAGAAAAATCATTTAATTTGTGTTTATAAACTTAAAGTTAGTAGTCTGAGAAAGCGCCCATGATGTTCATAACACTTATGTCGGCAACGATTCGGCATGCTCAGAACAAGGTTGTCAATGTCTTGCTGCGGAATATTGTCCCATGTCCTTCTGAGGTGCGCAAAAAGTTGATCTTCTGTAGCCAGATTTTCAGGAACTTCCTTCAGAGCTCTTCTTTGCAGCATATTCCACGCATGCTCAATGGGATTTAGATCTGGCGATTGAGCAGGCCAGTCTAAGGCCCTAACATTATGTGTATGTAACCAAGCTGCTACCGTTCTCGCCGTGTGTGCCCGGGCATTGTCGTGCATGAGCAGGAAATCTTGCCCCATTTGTGTTCTGTGGGGCAAGATTACGGGCCCCAGCACCTGTTGGACGTATCGTTCTGCCGTCATATTGCCCCGCACCCAAACGAGATCCGTCCGTCCTCCAAGACGAATTCCTGCCCAAACCATAATTGTTCCTCCTTGGTATGGGTGAACTTCCTGAGGGTTCTGGAGACGGCTCCATCGTCCAGGAACTCGCCAAACACGCGTCCTTCGTGAATCTGGATGGAAGCCGAACCTGGATTCATCCGTGAACAGCACATTGGACCATTGCTCACGGCCCCAGTCCACGTGGTTCCGAACCCATTCTAATCGTCGTCCACGATTGCCTCTCCGTAAAGGTGGGACCCGGAGTGGTCTACGTGAGCGTAGATTGCTTTCATGCAGTCGCCTTCTTACAGTTTGGTCACTCACAAGCACTTGGTGTTCCACTCGCAGCCTTTGGACCAATTGAGTCGCCGTTGCATTTGGTTGTGCTCGCGCAGTAATTTGCAAAAATCGGTCTTGTCTGGGGGTAGTGATGCGACTTGGCCCCCGGTGCCTCTCCGCTACTTCACCTGTGGCACGATAGCGTGTCCACAATCTTGAAATTACATTTTGATGGGTCCCTATGGCCTCAGCAACATTACGCTGAACAGATCCAGCTTCCAGCATTCCCACAGCTCGTAACATCTCCGCCCTCGTCAAATGTCGGCGTTGCATGGCTACAATACCTCAATTTTAACTTTATCTTTCGTTTAAAAACACCGGCCAAGAGCGTGTCGGGCCACGCTCAGTGTAGGGTTCCGTAGTTTCCCGTCCGTCACAATAAGTGTTCCCACGTATAATTCGATAATACCCGACCCAATGTAATAAGTAGGTACCTACAGCGCCATCTCTCGGGGAATTGGGTTACTAATTAATACATAGACGTGCCAGAAGTTTTCGGTGGTAATTTTGGATTGCGAGAACCGATTTTAATAATTCTTTTTTTGTTTGAAAAAAGATACGTTCAGGATAATAAAATATGTAAACGAAGTTAAAAAAAATGCTTGCATATACGATTATACTACGAACTTAGTCCAGAAATGATTTTGTACAACTTTTTGTCTTTTTTGCAAAAAATTGTTGTTTCTATCAAGTTCAAAATAATTTTCCTAGAAAGTCCTTATAAAGTTCTACTTTTCAGATTTTTTTCATATTTTCTAAACATATGGTTCAAAAGTTAGAGGGGGGGGGACACATTGTTTTTTACTTTTGGAGCGATTATTTCCGAAATTATTGACATCATCAAAAAATGATTATAGTAAACCCCTATTCATTTTAAAATACCTTTCCAACAATATATCACACGTAAGGGTTGAAATTAAAAAAAAAATCACTTCCTACTTTACATATAGGGGGGCTACCCTAATAAAACATTTTTTTCCAATTTTTATTTTACCACTTTGTCGGCGTGATTGATATACATATTGGTACCAAATTTCAGCTTTCTAGTGCTAACGGTCACAGAGATTAAGCGAGGACGGACAGACGGACGGACGGACGGACGGACGGACAGACAGACATGGCGAAACTATAAGGGTTCCTAGTTGACTACGGAACCCTAAAAATGAAAAAAACTGTAACTAAACGTAATTCGTATTGTTTTCTAAATTTCCCACAAATGAAAATTCCCTCTCCTATACATCAAGACATTTTTTGCCACCGAAACAAAAGAATTTTCAAAAATTTAAATTTGGAATTAGTCTGAGATAAATTACAAACAAATCGGTGTATAAAAGATTCCAATGCGGCCAGTACTTTTCGAGTTATTTAATTGAGTATGAAATATCCCTAGACCGTGTTGATGTGTGTACATTAAAACCGAGTACATCCCAAGGACAGCCAAAAACATCCGAATGTAGCGCGGTGTCGGTAACAGTGTCGCGAGTTCAATGGTTTTTCCCATCTCAAAAATGCCCATCGTGCCTGAAGAAGTTTTCACTTCAATAATCCGATTTCTCAGTGAGGTCCAGAGCTAGTTAAATACATTAATTTGTGGTTGATGGTTGCTTATGTAAAAAAAATTAACCTTTTGAACGCCAGAGTATAAACGTATCGCCGTACCCCTGACGCCAGGCCACTTTAACAAAACAACACACACACACACTTAAAACAACAAATTTCTCGATATTGGTGGTTTATTTATATTAGTTTCATGCAATACAATATAGACGGAAGCATAAACTTTTAAATTATATAAATAAAAACACACAAAAGTAATGATTAAATTGTTTATTTCATAATATGGTGCGACCCGTGCGACGTGTATTTTGTCATATATTTGTGATGTTGGCGTTCAGGGTAAGATTTCGTTTGTCACATATATGTGACAATGGCGTTCAAAAGGTTAAAATCACATTGCTATTCAATAAAATCGTAAACAAAATATGTTACTATCAACCAAAACCATATTGAAATCTAAGCAAAATAACAGATGTTTTTCCACGAACTAATTTAGGTTTAAGTGTAAACAAGAATCGGTAAAGCCATTGAAACGTCTGAGGCTGTGGCTATGAAACCAGCGGCGACGAAGCGGTGGCGGGGCAATTACGATGGGAAGCATCTTCTTCTTATCGTGTCGATAGCAATCGAAATGGACTCGCCCCAGAATTCGGCTACTTATTTGGCGCCATCACTAGCGTCTATCAGTTCCTGTAACGTGCAGCTGACAGGACACGCAGGACACGATATTAAGTGTACCATCGTTTGATGGAAAAAATAATCAGCCTATAATGTTCCCACTGCTTGGACACCAGGCTTCCCGTCTTCAAGAGGGACTGGGCTGTAATGTACCACGCGGGCCGAGTGCGGGCTGGTAGATGTCACATGTCTTCGAATTTTTGGTTCTAGGACATACCGGTTTCCTCACGATATTTTTTCTTTCACCGTTTTGAAAGCAGGTCGAAAGCGATGGAAAGCGTTTGGGTGATTTTAGGGACCTAACACGCTATGCAGCCATGTCCACTACCCGTGGTCGCAGTGTCCATGTAAAATATCGTAACTGATCGTAACCCAATACGCATTGCGCAGGCTTATTAGTGCTCGACCGACGGTCAGCGCTGACGTCCGCGTCGGTCGCGTACCGATTTATACGGACTTGCGCTCGCTGACCGGTGGCGCTACACTGTACAGTCACGAGCATAAGTATGTAAACAATTGGCTTTATTCAAAGGAAATTATCTCCTTTATTTTTGAATGAAATTTTATCTTATTATGAACATAATATTTTCGAACCCATAGGCTTATGTAAAGTGTCTTATTTCAACGTTGCATTCGTTATTTCACGAAAAAATCGCAATCGAAAGTTGCCAAGTGTTGACATATTAGTGCTTGTGAATGTACACGTCCATATCGTCACTTCTTGATACGCGTGAATGACGGTACGCGACTGACGTCAGAGTAACACTAAATCCAGCCATTGCAACAATGATCTGCTCACATGACGTCCTGTCCAAACTTTGTGTACTTCACTGTAAACGTCCGCATCTTTGTCGGAGATGCTGCGACCAGGGCGACCACGACCAGTCTCACTTATGCCGTGCGTGTGGTAAGCGGCGCGTGTAAATGTGTGTGTTACTGTCTTTTTTTGTTGTAAAGCGTCTGACCCTAATATATTTACATATTTTTGTTTGATTTTTATACGCGCTTGCCATGCATTCACGCGAGCCATAAGCATCACTAATATTGTCAGCTTATGAAATGGCTCCTCCTCGCACCCTCCCGTTTCATACCCAATCTATAGTAATAATAAAGCGAAAAAGTTGGTTTGATTGTTTATTTGAACGCGCTAACCTCTGAAACGACCATTTGGATTTGAAAAATTCTTTTTTGCATTTGATAGCCCAGTTTTGAGGAAGTACTTGACGTCAAGAGCAAAAACAAAAGAGTCACAATGAATGCTAAACGACAAAGAAGTAATAGTATGGATGGGCGATGCGATGCGACGGAATTGATTTTCACGCGGACGAAGTCGGGGCAGAAGATCAATCAATCAACTCAGCCTATCGCAGTCCACTGCTGGACATAGGCCTCTCCCAGACTGCGCCACAGCACCCTGTCCGCCGCCTTCCGCATCCAGTCTACCCCAGCCACCTTCTTTAGGTCGTCTGTCCATCTAGCTAGGGGGCGTCCCACACTACGCTTGCCGGTACGCGGTCTCCACTCCAGGACAGGGCAGAAGATAGTTCCTCATAATTCTTAAGTTTTTGTCGCCTACACTCCGCCGCTGGTTTCGTGGCCGCAACCTGAAACTGAATTCACTCCGGCTGGCACAAACAGAGAACTTTCTTATTTTGTTCCCAGTACTTGAAAGTCGTCGTGTTACGTTTCATTAGGGTGTATTTTTTACTAATTTTCTTCTATTGTTTTGTTTAATTTATATGGTGTCGATGATGTTGTTGATTTTATTGTGGTCTTCTTCTTCTTTCGGTTTTACAGCGGGAACGGTTAATTTTGAAGTGAAAACTTCTTTAGCGGCGTTGCACACTTTTTGTAATGGGTAAAAAATGTTAAACTCGCGGCAGGACACGTGACCGTCAGGAGAGATTCCCCCCCCCCCCTCTCTTTCTACGGCGGCGCCAACCGAAGTGAACCAAGTGACACACGACAATGGATGGATGGATGGATGGACTTGGATGTGGACGTGGACGTGGATGGATGGATGGACAGCTGATGGCTCGACCGTCTGTGTAGTAGCCACACTGCTGTGTATTCGTAAAATTCGTGTATACAATAAAGTGTTTAAAATATGGAAATTGAACAAAGTGCATCTAGTGAAAAAAAAAATGAGTTATATTAATTAAATTAATAATTGATTTATTTCAACGTTAATATTCAAGTTTTCACTTCTGCCGGCACTCCCGGAGTGCAACCCGTCTTTTTTTTTTTAAATTATCGCTTTGCAATTTTTAATTCCGTTGATTTTTTTATACAGGGTGTTACGGAAAGGGTATATCAATACAAACGGGTTGAAGAGTGTATCTGGTCTAGAATCTCTGTACTTTTGCCGTCTCATCCTAAGTATGAGTTCGCGTACAAAGTGGAGGACCCTCACACCGGCGACAAGAAATCTCAGCACGAATCTCGTGATGGCCACGTCGTGAAGGGCGTGTACAGCCTGCACCAGCCTGATGGCACCATCAGGATTGTCGAGTACCACGCGGACAAGAAAACTGGGTAAGCATGCAAAAGCATTGAATTTTAGACTTTACTGCAACGTTTACTCTCAGAAATGTATCTTATCATTTTTGTTTTTTACAGATTCAACGCCAACGTGAAGTACGTGGGTCACGCTAAACACATTGTTCCTGAACATCATCATCATCACTGATTCTAGTATAATTAACCATATTGTTTGTTATTAGATATGACTGTTATTTTGATGTTAAATTGTGATATAATTGTTATAATGAATATAAGTGATTAAGTAATTATATTTTTTGTCTATAATTATTTCTCTTTAATTTGCTACAAATAATAAACTAACAAATTAAACCCATTACATATTATACTTACACACGTATACAGGGTGTTACGGAAAGGGTATATCAATACAAACGGGTTGAAGAGTGTATCTGGTCTAGAATCTCTGTACAAAATTTCAGCTCAAAAGCATTAACTTTGAAAATGCTTAATATTTTTGAAGTGAAAACTTCTTTAGCGGCGTTGAACACTTTTTGTAATGGGTAAAAAATGTTAAACTCGCGTCAGGGCATCGCGTCAGGACACGTGACCGTCAGGAGAGATTCCCCCCCCCATCTCTTTCTACGGCGGCGCCAACCGAAGTGAACCAAGTGAGACACGACAAAGATGGCCGAAGAAAATGACATTTGACGTACAAATGTTTGAAAAGTCAGTTTCGTAAACAATAGTACTTCGAGGAGCCGCAGTTGTATTTTTGAACTTCTGTTTAACCAATTTAGTTTATTATTATATACCTACCTACAATACAAAATAGAAGCGACGCAAAATATAACGAAGCACATTATAGTAACAAGAAATACTGTGGGACATTGCTGCTTTTGTGTGAAAACAATGCTTCCGTGTCGACCACGGAAGTTTACACCCTGCAGGGAGATGCTCCAGTAGGGTGTGGCTGTGAAGCTATGTTGCAAAACATGCTCCACGTTCTATCCTGCCTTATTTGTCCTGCCCAAAACATGCTGTCAAAGTGACCTCTGCGCTGTCACCGACGACAACGTGGAAGTGGCAATATTTTGAGCCAACAAGATCTAAAGTAAAAGAGAAGAAATTTAGGGAGTAGTTCATTAATAAAAAGCTTGTATACAAATATCAGTTTATTTTTATAATACTTGTACGCACTTGTTGAGAGCAGTGGTGGCCCAGTGGTATCGGCCGCGACTTACAAGTTGTAGGTCGTAGGTTCGAACCCAGACAGGCGCTTTACTTTGTGTAAAATTATTTCATCACCACTGCTCTCAAAACGGTGAAGGAAAACATCGTGAGGAAACCGGCATGTCCTAGAATCAAAAATTCAAAGACATGTGACATCTACCAACCCGCACTGGGCCCGCGTGGTGGATTACGGCCTACTCCCTCTCACAGAGAGGAGGCCTGTGTCCCAGTAGTGGGAACATTATAGGCTGATGATGATGATGATGATGTACGCACCGGGACTTACAGCTTAGTACGGCTGTTATTCCACAAATGCATACAGTGTGGCTAAGTTTGTAACAATTGAGCCTGGTATCTATGGTTACCTCACCCTACTGATTATAAACCTACAGCAACTACTTAACACCCTAGTTATCCTAACACCCTTACCTATCATACAAGCCTACGGGAGACCTACGGGAACAGACAGAATTTGGGTAGGAATAGGGGTTTGTGTACGTCGTGCAATGTGTACACAGGAAATAGTTTTGTCATTGCCGGTCCCACAGACTCCTAGAACTGGTGATGGCTAAAGGTGTCTTGACCATAGTGAGAGGAATTATGGAAGATGAATCAAACTCTACTCCAGCTTGATGACTAATTTATTCATTTACTAATTACTAATTTATGTGGAACGAATGTATGTCGCTCTTGATGCTGACGCTGGCGTATGTAACTCTTGCCTGTTCACGGCTGAACAATACTCTAAACTCTAATTTGGCTTCTAAAACTTGTGCAAGCAGAACAACATTTTTAAAATGTTTGCTTTTCATTTGCCATCTGTGCCATCTCTTCTGTAGGCCGTTTCATTTTCTGCTATTCGTAGTGAAGCACCATCTTTACTAGTCCTATTGACCTGAAATACAAAACTAATGTTATAAATTCTTTCTCTTCATTATCTTATTTATACTGATTTAATTAATCAGTAGCGGCATCAAAATAACAGTCATTATTATTCTTATGGCGGGTTTTTTTTTTTTTTGTTTCAATGAGTTTTGTACAGGCAAACGAAGTTCTTCGTAAAATTGTAAATTGGATAGGCACCTAATTCGTAAATCATGCCAGGCTGCCCCTGTTTAGCGTTAGTGCTTGTGTCAGTGTTTTTATTTTCTATTATGGAGACCTCTCCCTGACCAATTCTTCCAAAAAATCTAAGGATTAGAAGCAAAAGCAAGCATAAGTAGGTATAAGAAATTGAGAATGTTTACAAAACATAACTTACTTTGAACACATTTTAGCTGTAACAGTAGGTACACACCTTATCCTCCTCCAACCAATATTTAATTCTTTGCCCTTTATTGCAACTAGTCTCCGGTCTTAATTTCATTTATTTTAAATACAAAAAAAATATTCAAAAGTTTTTAAGTTTGACACATACAATATCAAATTCATTCATTGACATATTCATATTGTTTCCATGACGACCATGACGTTGTCGCGTCAAAACTGTTGAAACTGTAGATAATAAATTAGTTTTTCATACGTAATAATGTCTATGGATGGACACAAATATTCGGTTCGTAGACAGATATTCTCGTATGCCGATTTAATGTGTTGGCCAATTTGTTGGATGACTTCATTATAATGGCAACATTTAGAAGTTGTAGGACATTCTAGTTATAGAAAGTTTATGAAGCGTTTATGAATACATTTTATCGAATGTTTTAAAGGTCTATTTGAGCATTTTAACTAATGAATGGTTTAAACCTTCAATAGGCTTTTTTTATGAATAAGACCGAAAGTGTTTAAAATATGGAAATTGAACAAAGTGCATCTATTAATGAAAAAAGTGACGCAGAAATATTGAAAAAAAAATGAGTAATATTAATTAAATTAATAATTGATTTATTTCAACGTTAATATTCAAGTTTTCACTTCTGCCGGCACTCCCGGAGTGCAACCCGTCTTTTTTTTATTTCGACATCACGGCGCTGCACTGGCGCAGGGCGGCGTGATGTGCGTGTACTAGGCGCACAGACACACTACAGATAATGGATAATGACCCTCGTAGTGCGGTGACACGTTTGTTATGATTTCAATTTAATAAACTATCGAAATAAAAAAATATTAAGCATTTTCAAAGTTACTGCTTTTGAGCTGAAATTTCGTACAGAGATTCTAGACCAGATACACTCTTCAACCCGTTTGTATTGATATACCCTTTCTGTAACACCCTGTAGAGGAAGCATACACGTTCTTTCTTCAAAAGAGCTTTGCAGATATTGCCTTGCGTTTTCAGACTCACATGATATCTTCATTATAATGTTTGGACTTTACAAGAGACCATGTACAGACGCCAGCACGTAAAGCTACCGAAACTGTAAAATTTTCCCAATCAACATTGAACCTTATGATTTAGCGATAAAATTGAAAATCTATAAAAAAAAAATTGACAGATTATAGTAGCATGATGTGCTAGCGTCTGTACTCTGAGTTTGTTGCGACATTTCTGCTCAGTAATCAGTCAGCTAAGAAATGCCACCCATCTAGGTTTAAAATATTTACCAACTCATTGCCGTGTAAAAGTGTCTTAAAAGATCTGCTTACAATAAATACAGGGTGGCAGGTACAGACGCCAGCACATCAAGCCACCCGAAACTGTCAAATTTTCCCAATCAACTTTGAACCTTATGTTTTAGCGATAAAGTTGAAAATCTATTAAAGAAATTTGACAGATTGTAGTAGCTTTATGTACATTAACGCGCAACCTCTTACAATGGATTCAGTACATTATTTTGAACCCACTGCGTTAACATTTTTCGTCGGCTATTAAAAAATAAGTTAGCTGTTCCATACATTTTAACCACGTAGGTATTGCACTTTTGTATGGAACAGCAATTTCTTTTTTTGATAACCGACGAAATATTTATGTTAGGGGTTCTAGAATTAGCTCACCGTCCGATCAGGACCAGGCCCGTGCCGGACGGCGCGTACGTGTTCTACGTGCGCCTCAAAGAGATGTCAGCAAAAAGGAAGGGGCCTGCCAGGGCCGAAGCCTGCCCCAGGGCCGAAGCCTGCCGGGGGTGCGGGATTGTCCGAAAGGGTTACCGCTGCCCCGGAACATTAAGGGCTAAGAAAGGAACACGGATGGGTTTAGTCAGTAAGAGCCTGACACTCCCTTCCGCTCCACCCAGAGCGGGAGGGGTCATTTGATGATTTCCCATCCATAAAAAAGGGGTTCTAGAATCATGTGCTGAATTAATGGTTACAGTTTGCGTGTCGATATCTCGCCACCTTGTATACAGTTCTTGGATGGCAGTTACAACGACTTTTTGAAAAAATGCAGTAACACTTAATATTTTACTAGTAGTTTTATTTGCATGAATAGTGCTGGTGTGTACTAATCCTTAGAACGGTTTCGTACTACGTCCGATCCGAATCCGAGAAATACCCGTCCGAAGTGACCATAGTCTTATTTGTATGAGGGGTTGCGCACTAGACCCGAACTCTATCCATCTGAATTCAGAACATTTCCAATTCGGATTGAAGTCGGATCTTTAATTCGGATTCGGATCAGATGTAGTACGAAACCGCTCTTACTTTGGCTTTTACAACCCTGGATCTCGTCACATAACAGAAATTCTAAGCATATAATATGTCATAACTCATTCTTCTTCTTAGCGTGTCGATAGCTATCTAAATGTCTTCGGCCCAGAATTCGGCCACTTGTTTGGCGCCATCACTAGCGTCCATCAGTTCCTGTAACGTGCAGCTGACAGGACACGCAGGGCACGATATTAAGTGTCCCATCGTTTGTGGAACAGCACCACATTTACACTCCAAGGCGGAGTCGTCTATAAAACTCCACCTGAACAGGTTTTCCTTGCTTCGGCCAACCTGGGTCCGGAGTCTGTTTAATGACTTCCAGGTTACCCAAGGTAACTCATGTCCAGGTGGGAGGTTCTCATTGAAATGTCGTCTTTCATTTGGGTTAACAAACGTAGTTGAAAATGATAAAGTGATCCTCAAACCAAACTGTTACTCATTTTATACTACCAGAGAATTTCTATTAAAAAACTACGTTCTTTTTTACGACCACTTACTACAACCTCTACATTGTAAATAATCAACTAAATTGATTGATAAACTGTAGTCAATGGGCCATTACTTGCTCGATAATACAAATAGCCACTGTCGATATCGCGTTATGGAGGCTTTCTTTATCTTTCGAGGGTCCCTGTAGGGTTGGCAAAAGATATATTTAAAAGATACCATGGAAGTATAGCGTTGTTTTGTGTTAGAGGTGTCTTTGTTGGGGAAAGATATAATATCTAATAACGGAGGTGGTGTGATGAGCTGGACTTCTTTAGTAAAAAACATAACCCTACTTCTGGCGCAGTTGGGTAAAAATTGGTCCTTGGCAGCTCTGGACTGATGGAGGTAGAACGACTAGGGAGGCTTTTACCCTGCAGTGCAGTGATAAGGACTTATAAAACATATATAAATGTACAGACGCCAGCACATCAACCTACTACAATCTGTCAATATTATTTAATAGATTTTCAACTTTATCGCTAAAGCATAAGGTTCAGGTTGATTGGAAAAGTTTTACAGTTTCGGGTAGCTTGATTTGTTGGCGTCTGTACGTGTTGATTTCGAGACTGTGACCTCTGAATTGGTTTCGGCTTTTATTTTCAGAGTGGTCAGATAGGAAACATCTTATTAACAAATATGTTTGACTTGTAAAAGTGTTTGTACAAAAAAACCTATTTACAGAAATAAAATCATTTATATTTTTTTTGTGTTTATGTTCTTTTTTGCGTCATGTTCACCGCAAATAAACGTATTTTCTTTCTTTCTATTCAAATCTACTGGAATAATTGTGAAGGTCCAAACTGGAATTAGATAACTACTTTGATACTTGGCTTTTGTGTTAGTTAAATCATTAAAAAAGGTATACTTTGACGAGACTGCTTACTTTGACTATATATATTATATTCTATTTGTATTTTTTATCGTATTTTAACAACTTCCCTGTCCAATGAGTCATATATGACTCATTCTTCATATATCGCTTTCTTCATATATATGACTCATTGGACAGGGAAGTTGTTAAATTGTATTTATGAGTAAGTTAGATGTATGTGTATCTTTATAGTAGTAACATTGCATTGGCGTTATAGCTGTTAAGGTGTTATTTACGAAATTTTAAATAAATAAATAATAACATTGTTGAGATATTAAAACCCTATTGGTCTTTCTGTCATGCATGTAGGTCCAAAATCGGTATTCTATACACTACTTTCACCATCTTCCTTTTACGACCGGACTGTCAGTCGTAGGTACTGCAGGGTATCATCTGCACTTGGTTGATATCCCCCCACTCGTACTCAGCGCTTCTCCTCCACATTTATTCTGCGCTCGGTCAAAGTGTTGAGCTCTCTGCCAGCGCCTGTGTTCCCTTCCATATATAACCCGTCCGCCTTCTTTTTTTTTGTGGATAGGAAATCATCAAATGACCCCTTCCGCTCTGGCTGGAGCGGAAGGGAGTGTCAGATTCTCACCGACTAAAACCCACCCGAGTTCCGTCCTTAGCCCTTTATGTTCCGGGGTAGCGGTAACCCTTTCGGACAATCCCGCACCCCCGGCAGGCTTCGGCCCTAACAGACCCCTTCCTTTATGCTGACATCTCTTTGAGGCGCGCGTTGAATACATACGCGCTGTCTGGCACGGGCCTGGTCCTGATTGGACGGTGAGCTACCCATTACTCTCCGTCCGCAGGCCCGCGCTTACGGTGGCCGGGAGTCGCCACGCGGCTCTCGACGTCCGGAGCGTCTCCCGTGGCGGCTGGGACGTGAGGCTCTCTCTCTCCCTCTCAGCCATCCCGCCACCTGCCAAAGCAAGACTGCACAGGTATCTTCTGGGCACATTCGTTCCATAGTAGACCTCATCCATCACTTTCCATTAGGCGAGATCGAGGTCAGGAGCCATTCCGCAAAAAACAATCTTTAAATTTTTCTAAAACTATTTTTTTTTATAAATAAACAAACAGATGCCAACCTGCCAACCCTGTCCGTGATGGATAGGGGTGTTAAGCCAATATTAGGTATTAAATAGCGGCATTAGGAATTGACGCCAATGAATAGTGGCCGATAAGAGAAATGGCTTCTTCTGAACACCTTTTTTTAAGGTTTTTTTTACTTTAAGCGAAAGAGAAATTGGCGGGATTGTCTGTAACGATTAGGTGGATTGATGGCGATGTTAAACGTCTTGATTTTCATAGACATACGAAGGCAAGGAAGTAAAAATGTTCGTTTTTTAACGATTATGGAATTAAGGGTACGTTATTTACTTAATTACTTGTGGTACTTACTAAGTAATAACACCCGCACGGGACGATTGATCAGGTTAACCTACGCTTGCCGCGGTTGGTCCGTGGATGGGTGACCATCTTTACATACCAAGAGCCCTCCGTGTCTCGGAAAGCACGTTAAGCCGTTGGTCCCGGCTGTCATTCGTGGATCTTTGACAGTCGTAACGGGACGTCAGAAGCCCGAAAGTCTGACCACCAGTTTTCCCAAGGGGTATCGTATTACCCAGTATTGTGGAGGTCAGATAGGCAGTCGCTCCATGTAAAATACTGGTATTCAGCTGCATCCGGTTAGACTGCAAGACGCCCCCGACATAGGAAAAGAAAAGGTTGATTTCATTTTCTTACTTATGTACCTTGTTTTTGACATTGATTGTCGCTATTACTAAACCTCCGCTGTCCGTTCGTCCGTCTGACTGTCAGCGGGCTATATCTCATGAACCGTAACAGGTAGACAATTGAAATTTTCACAGACTATGCATTTCTATTGCCGCTATAATAAAAAAATAATAAAAATAAAGAGGGTCTCCATACAAGAAACGGTGTTTATTTCGGCGTTTTTTGCCTTGTGGTACGGAACGCTTCGTGTGAGAGCCCGAATCGTACTTGGCCGGTTTTTATATACATGTAAAAAATTAAATGATTATTATTTTTATTTATTTTTTTATTTGAAATGGGCTTGCTCTTGACTCTAGCCTAGGTCAAAGATGACAGAAACAAAGTCGACGATGGAGCGAGCTTACCCAGAAGAAGCCTGTTAACTCTCACTTTAAAGAGATTCGGGTTGTATGCGCTGGGAAAAACAGACGCAGGTAGAGAGTTCCACTCTTTTGCTGTGCGCATTATATACGACATTTGCAAACGCTTAGTGCGAATTGGTGGGCAAGGTCATTTCCAAAATTTTTAACCCTGAGAATGTCAGTGAATTTTTTTACGGTTCAAAAGTTATGACCGATTTTAATTCTTTTTTCAATCACTTCGCTTAGTGTTCAAAGAAAATAATCATAAAAAAATACTATCACGGCTACCTAAAATAAATAAATTGATAGCCCTGAAAGTTTTCACGAATTCGATCTTTCTTCTCTTTTTTTTTCAGTATTTTTTTTTTTTGTATTTTTTATTTGCTAAAACGTTTGGAAATGACCTTGCCCACGTCCCTATTCGATTTGATCCATACTTCCAGGGAACCCTGTATAACTCAAATATCCCATTATACCAGTACAATAAATACACATCTATTTCTATTCATAGGTATCTAAATAACAAGATAATATACATTGTGGGTAGGTACTAAAACTAAGTGAACTCCTAAAGACAACAGCATCCTCACTGGGCCTCGAAATCGAAAGTGATTATCAAGAGCAGAACAAACTTAATCAATCTAAGTTGGTAACGAGACGCCGCCACAAAGGACTTTGATACGTATTTACTTAAGATAAAGATATTATTACAATATAATAATATACGAGTTTACACAGGGAGGTGTGAGAATTTATTTATTAATTTATTCATATTTTATGCAGAGGTAATAAAGTTACCCCTTACTAATAAACGTATTGTATCGGATAATAGTTACGAACCGATTTCTATCTTTCAGTCGTCAGTAATTTGAATTTCGAAAGAAGAAGAGAAAGCGTTGTGTAACTATACAGACGCTATACAATGTTTATTAGTAAGGGGTTCCTGTAAAAAGCGAACTCAATGCCTATTATTAATCCCTTTGTGCCTGAGAATTCTGGTTTATTTTTTTACTGAAATAATATTGTGGTTCGAGGAGGCACGGGAAAAGAGTTCCTGGAAGGATTTGGGGGAGGCCTTTGCCCAGCGGTGGGACATTACAGGCTGACAAAAAAAAAAGTTTAATTAAACTGAATAGTTATAAATAACGAAACTAGTAGGAATAAAAAACGAAACACTGATTACACGTTGGAGACTTCACGTGGTGCCATAAGCTCTAACTTAGAAGTAGCTCAAGAATTTGTAAATTTCTTTACTAATATACCATCAAAAACGACGGAAGCCTTAAATTCCTCACCCGACGTATCAATTGATTTATTAAGAGCGAACGTTCAAGCCTGCCCGGTTGAATTTCAATTTAAACATATTAACCCTGTAGTAGTAATAAAAGCTTTTCAGCAAATTAAGATCAAATTGACCGAAGATCTTTGGGGAATGTCCATTAAAGTGTGTACCTCCATAATTGAGACTATTGCGCCTTACTTAGCCTTAGTATTTAATTCTTGTGTAGATCAAGGAGTCTTCCCCGATCTAATGAAATATAGTAAGGTAATACCACTTTACAAATCCGGGGACAGTAAAGACACCAATAATTATAGACCCGTATCCGTGTTGCCGGTTTTCAGCAAGGTGTTTGAAAAGATAATGCTTAATCAGATGCTCAATCATTTTAACACGAATAAAATCCTTCACGATCAACAGTATGGTTTTACCAAAGGACGTTGTACGACCGACGCCGGTGTAACCTTATTAAAACACATTTTTAACGCGTGGGAAGAGGCTCAAGACGCCATAGGAATCTTTTGTGACCTCTCCAAGGCATTTGATTGCGTCGATCACGAAACCTTGCTTTTGAAACTTGAGCATTACGGACTTGGAAAACTTGCGCTCAGTTTAGTTAGTTCTTATTTAAATGATAGACAACAGCAAGTTCAAATAAATGGTGTCAATTCACATGGCTTATCAGTAAAAATGGGTGTGCCACAAGGCTCGATTTTGGGTCCTTTCCTCTTTTTAGTGTATATAAATGATCTACTCCATTTATTAAAAAACCAACCACAAATGGTGTTATTTGCTGATGACACTTCTTTAATTTTTAAGGTAAATAGACGTGCTATAAATTTTGACGACGTAAATAACGCCCTACTGCAGGTCCAAAATTGGTTCACTGCTAATAATTTAGTATTAAATGGAAAAAAAACTAAGTGCATAAGATTTTCTTTACCAAATGTCAAAGGTAGTGATTGCGAGATAATATTGAATCAAGAGAAACTAGAATTCGTCGATACAACTGTTTTCCTAGGGATCACGCTCGACTCAAGGCTACAATGGGGTCCTCATTTAACATCTCTTGCAGGACGGCTAAGTTCAGCTGCTTATGCTGTCAGAAAAATCCGTCAGTTTACTGATGTAGATACCGCGAGACTGGTCTATTTTAGTTACTTTCATAGTATCATGTCTTACGGTATTTTACTTTGGGGACGGGCTGCAGACATCGATTCTATTTTTATTCTGCAGAAAAGAGCCATCAGAGCCATATATAATCTTCGCAGGCGCGATTCTCTAAGGGAACGGTTTAAGGAAATTAACATCATGACGGTACCTTGTCAATATATCTATGAAAACATCATGTATGTAAGGAAAAATTTACATCTTTTTAGTAAAAGAGGTGAAAGACATAATTATAGTATTAGAAATAGGGACCTATTAGTTCAACCAGGTTTCAGACTAGCTAAAGTAGACTCATCTTTTATGGGGTACTGTTTAAAATGTTATAATAAAATACCTCCCCACATTCTTCAACTGAATGAGACAAAATTCAAGTCTTGTATTAAACGCACACTATGCAGGCAGGCATATTATAAGTTAGGGGATTACATCGCGGATAAAAATGCCTGGCTCAATGCTGGTCCTGCTCCACAACCACAACTAATCGATTAACACTTGAAAATACTGTTGGAGCTGCTGAAGATTGTAAGTCTATCTTTGCATTGTATAAATTCAATCTCCTAGTATTGTATAATTGCATAACACATGTGTGAGTACTATGTACACACTATAAAGCTACCATTTACTGGGTACGTCTTTCATTGACTTGAATGTGCTCTGGCGGCTGAGAGTATGTCATGCTCACTCAAATGTCTCGCTGATGGTGGCGCATGTGTTGGATCATTTACCTCCCTTCAAAATGGTTGAGCTGAATGGTGCTGATGCATGCGTCATGTTCGTGAACGGGCGCCGTCAGTAGGGACTGGTCATCTCTTTGCTGCCATGGCTTATTTTAATTTATTATTTGATTTGTTGTTTTTTCTCATCTTTTCATTATGGACGCTTTTAACGTTCTGCATCGTTCTCACATGTATAATTTTTAACATGAATGATGTAACCAAGACTTTGTAACCACATTATTTTGATTTAAAAGAGTGTCCATGGAGTTTCTTGCCCGTTCTTCTCCATAGGTACCTACGCTTTGGAATGGGCTACTAGCTTCATTTTTTCTGACTGACTGACTTCTTGACAATTCAAAAGTGCCTGTAAATGGTTTAATTGAAATAAATGCTTTGAGTTTGAGTTTGAGTTTGAGTGTAGAGGAATTGCAATAAAGAGAGGGAAAACGAAAGCGTATTTAAAGCAAGCACTGTGTGACCTAAACTCGCAATTAAGTCAAGCGTTCCTGTGACAGACGCCGAAAGCTACCCGAAACAGTCAAAATTTCCCAATCAACCTTGAACCTTATACTGTAGCGATAAAGTTGAAAATCTATTAAAGAAAGGGGTTAGAAGATTTTTGTATGGAGGGTGGCCCTAAGGTCGGCCGCCATTTTGATTTTTTTTCAGAACCGCGGCGCACAACAAAAGTTATATATTTAGATAGAGGACACTTATACAAACAAAAATGTAATATAACATAATATCCTAAAGCGTCAGGTTTCGGAGTTATTCACCAAAATATAAGTCGAAAACAACAAGGATTTTTTTGTTTTTTTTCCCTCTAGGTAAGCATATTGAACTATTTAGGTAATAGAAACGTTATGAAACCTTTATGGAGAAGAAACAAATGAAGAATAGACATTTTTTAAATAAATAATTAAACACGGCAATTTATAGTTCGTTTTTTAATCCCAGAGACTAATCTGACATTTAAGTCTTTTGTGTTTTCGTTTTTTTTAGTATAGAAGTTTGACATAACACTTGTCAGATTAGTCTCTGGGATTAAAAAACGAACTGTAAATTGCGGTGTTTAATTATTTATTTAAAATACGTCTATTCTCCTTTTGTTTCTTCTCCATAAAGGTTTCATAACGTTTCTATTACCTAAATAGTTCAATATGCTCACCTAGAGGGAAAAAAAACAAAAAAATCCTTGTTGTTTTCGACTTATATTTTGGTGAATAACTCCGAAACCTGACGCTTTAAGATATTATGTTATATTACATTTTTGTTTGTATAAGTGTCCTCTATCTAAATATATAACTTTTGTTGTGCACCGCGATTCTAAAAAAAAATCAAAATGGCGGCTGATTTTAGGGCCAAAACCTTCAAACCCCTTTGACAGATTGTAGTAGCTTGATGTGCTGGCGTCTGGCGTCTGGAAGGCAGCGGTTTGTTTCACCACTGAGTAAATGTAAATGGCTATACAGTCTGGCCATCGAAAGAATGCTTTCCCGACACCTATCACTGCGACAGTTCTAGTATCTAATAAAGATCAAATTCGCAAAACACGTATTCGTTTGTATGAATTGGCAGGTGTCAAGAACGCATTCACTCGTCAGCCGCAATGTACCTAGCTATTCCGTTTCTAGTAATGGTGCATGCCAGATTTCAACTGTAAAATCACGCACAATCGAAAAGCAAATTGATTAAATAAATTCTCTAAAAAAAAAAAAAACACAATTTCAACAATTTAAATACTATTCAGCCAGCTAAATATAACTTAAAAATAACTAAATCGTAATAAAAATATTCGCACCTATTCAAAATCCAGTAAACCAAATAAAACACACCCTGTATACGATAATCTTTTCCAATCATTCGTTTCTGTACTGTTACCAAATTGAAAATGGCGCAACTTTAATGGAAAACGATTTCGTTGTTGTTATCTCTGACATTGTTATCGTTTTAAAAGCTTTTATTTTAATATTTGTGTCGGTTTTATATTTGATCTATTTGAATGAAACGCCATCCAACGTGGCAATGCTGCCAGCCTTTTGGGCACTTATCCCATTGACAGCGATGCGGACGAATTTTTTGATGCCCAATGAACTCCTGTTTTTTTTATTATTATTTGTATATATATTTTAGTTTGTGTGTACATATGTAAGTAATTATAAACACTGTATTAAATAAAAACAAATAATATTAATTGCTTAGCAACCATATTAAAGTTTGAATGATCTATTTTATTAGTTGCCATGTTTGGCTTTTCTGTTGATGTTCGATTTCTTTGTGTGAAAAAAAGACAGTACTTCGTTTTTTTTATTCTATATTAGCCTATACTGTCCCATTGCTAGGCAACGGCCTCCCCCACGTCCTTCCAGAAACTCTTTTCCCTCGTAGTACGAGTCTAGAGCGGCAATTCCCGTATTTTTCAGAACATTCGCATTTTAATCTTAGTCTCCATTTTTCAAAAACACAATCAATTTACATACATTTTAGACAAGTTCTTGACATTGATTGTCGCTGAGATGAGATTACATCTTGAATTTGAACGTTTTTTAAGTACGAGAATTGGCCTACAGGTCGTCTCGCCTCGTCCTTTTGGTACGTACTTAGTTAAAAGGCGTTTATTAAAAAACACTGATTGAACAGAAAGGGAATTAGCCTCTCGTAATTTAAAACGTTCAAATCGACGCACTGAGAACGCCTGGAAGAGCTATCGGTCGATGAAACAAGTAATGAAAGGAACTCTCCCTCTCTCACTAAAGAGAAAACTCATGGACATGTGCATCTTTCCTACCCTCACCTATGGAGCGCAGACATGGTCACATACTAATCGTCAAAAGTCCGCACTCGGGGTCTGTCAGCGAGCAATGGAGCGCAGTATTCTTGGAGTTAAACTTACTGATCGTATAAGGAACTCGATACTGCGTTCTAAAACTCAAATTGCCGATGTAGGTCACAAGGCTGCCAAGCTAAAATGGAACTAGGCTGGTCACATCTGTCGCATGCCGGAGGAGCTATGGGCTAAAGTAACCACACAATGGGTCAGCAAACGGCAACGCGGCAGGCCCAGAATGAGACGGCGGGACGAACTCGACTCTTTCCACAAAGATTGGCGTGTAACAGCACTAGATAGGGATAAGTGGAAGGAGGGAAGGGAGGCCTTTGCCCTGCAGTAGGAAAGAAACGGCTGATAATAATAATAAAATCTAGTTGCAGTCTCATCTCGGCGACAAACAAATGTCAAAAGCTTGTCAAAATGTAGGGAAAATAAAGGTATTTTTGACCGATTGAGACTGAGATCAGACTGTGAACGTTCTTAAAATTACGAGAATTGCCCTCTGGTGAAATAATTTAGGAGAGACATCGTTAGGCTCTAGATAATGAATGAGAATCAACGTTGAGGTTGATACATGATATTTTTCCAATAAGTTAGTTTAAAACAACACTTTTACACGTCAAATAAACATTTAGCTTTAAAAATACAGGTATGATTGTTATATGATTACATTTTTAACTGACGTAGTAAGATACGCATGGACTCTTTGAGTACCTAACCCACACTACACTACCATCGTTTATTGTCGTTGGATCCCACTTTTGAATCCCATTTTTTAGGTATTAACGATGGATGCCGTTTGCTATTTCCGTTGAATCCCATATTATAACAACATGTGTACATTTCAGAAGAAAAGTGATTTACCTTTATCAAACAATAAAAATAGTTTATTTTTAGTGGGGTACCCGGAACCGAACTAGTTAGATTAGGTTAATTATTTAAAAAAAAAACAATGTTAGGTTAGGTTAGGTTGAAACTGTGACCCCTACGCACGAGCCGAGCGAGCGTAGCGAGCGGTGCCGCGGCAGCGGCCGGCGAGTGCCAGAAACGACTAGATTATATAGAAAATGAGTTGTTTGTGAAATAAATAGTATACGAAACGTTGGTTGTAAACTAATTTGTCAATGGAGTTTTGGTGAAACATTAGTGAACCCCTCATTTTATTATAAACAATTTTGTTGTTGAAAGTACCCGCATTCAGATTTTTTTAAGCATTCGGGATCCAACGGAAGTACTTTTCGGGATTCAACGACAATAAAACGTAATTATCTTGCATTTTTTAAATTCGGGATCCAACGGAAATACATAATAATGTTTTGCGGGATCCAACGCCAAAAATATTAAAATGGGATTCAAAATCGGGATCCAACGGAAATAAATCCACTACCATTAACTTTTTTTTTCTAAGCAAAGGTCTCCTCCAAATCCTCCCAGGCATCCTAATCCAGAGCCACATCGTTGCAACCTTTGCGGTGCGCCATGCGGGTCTATTACATTGTATCGTGGCACGAAAGTAAAGGCTTTCCCCCATAAGCGCGTTTTTATCGGTCGATAATATCGTATCCGATGTGTAACTTCGTGGCCGTCCTAATACAAAATGTACTGAAAACAGAATGGTATTGCAATAACGCATCCGATATTGTAATATCATTCTGTTTTCAGTACACTTTGTATTAGGACGGCCACGAAATTACACACTGCTGCGATAATATTGACGCAATATAAGTAGGCTGCTTGCGTTTCTCCGACCTGCGATATTCCGATATGAGTTCCTTTTATTAGGACGCATACGATCGTACACACACCTGCGTTAATAACGTAGTAACGTGTAGCCTACTTGTAGTGTTAGTTACACGCACACGCTAGAAATATCAGAAGATAAAAACGCAGCTTCTGTGGGAAGGAATCGGGACGCATTATCGCAATAATGCATCCGATATTATCGACCGATAATAGCGTGCCTGCGGGGGAGAGCCTTTACTAGATAGTCCTATAAAACAGTAACATAATTCATAAACAAATGCTTATCAGTATTCAATCAGTACTGAGAACCGGTACGGTATCCTTTATTCACTCAACCGTAAATTCATCAAAGGATTTGTTAAAAACAAAACAAGCCCACATGATACAAAACAAACACAAATGAGTATTCTTTATGTTACGCTAACAATGGACGAGTTGTAATTAATTTATTCGTATACAAATATCAAGAGGCACGCTTTTGAAAACAATCATTGCACATTGGGACGATTTCTCGTAATGTTATTTTTGAAATATTTTGTTATGAATGATAATAATGATTGGCAACGGAGAGGGCTATAATTGGAGTTTCCCTACGTGATCGAATCAGAAATCAAGAGATCCAAGGTAACCGACATAGCCTGAAGAATTGCCAAGGTTAAGTGGCAGTGGGCAGGGCACATTGCTTGCAGAACAGATGGCCGATGGGGCCGTAAGGTTCTGGAGTGGTGACCGCGTACCGGAAGACGCGACCTAGCGTTGGAAGGCCTCTGCCTTGATGACCTTCCTAAAGCCACAGGGATCTGCAGGATGCGGGAAGCACAGAACCGGCCGAAGTGGCGGTGCTTGGTGAAGGCCTATGTCTAGCAGTGGACGTCTTTCAGCTGAATGAATGAATGATAATAATAATTTGTTTTCTGTTGCTGTCATGATGTGTCCTTTTCTAGCCAAGAAATCATTAAAATCTGTATGATATAGAATGGAATAGAATACTCTTTATTATGTACACCATATAAATTACAGACGTAAATATAGAAACTTTACAATGGGTGACACAATGAGCGGTCTTATGGGTGGTCTTAAAAAGACGTGGCAAAAAGATATATTTTTATAGATTTTCCTATTTTATGTTGTGATATCCTCAAAAGAAGATTTAAACCGAAGAGTTTTGTACTGAGAAAGCCAAAATTTCCTCTCACCACACAAGTACAAAGATAGACAGACAATAGACACCCTTTTTATCACTTTCGATGTCCGAGTGCGCATTAAACAGGGGAAGCGGAGTGCCAATTAGAATGAATGTAGCGGCCCAAACCGAACTCTGTTACTGACATTAAAAACAATGGCTTGAACATTAGTAGGGAGAGTGTCACACCGATGTGTCACGGCTTATCAATGATTATGAGAATTTATGTCCATGTTTTTTTTTTGGAGTTGTATTTAGAAGTCAATTTTGCGATATTTTAATCACTTGTTTTTAGGGTTCCGTAGCCAAATGGCAAAAAACGGAACCCTTATGGATTCGTCATGTCTGTCTGTCTGTCTGTCTGTCCGTCCGTCCGTATGTCACAGCCACTTTTTTCCGAAACTATAAGAACTATACTGTTGAAACTTGGTAAGTAGATGTATTCTGTGAACCGCAGCAAGATTTTCACACAAAAATAGAAAAAAAACAATAAATTTTTGGGTTCCCCATACTTACAACTGAAACTCCAAAAATTTTTTTTTCATCAAACCTGTACGTGTGGGGTATCTATGGATAGGTCTTCAAAAATGATATTGAGGTTTCTAATATCATTTTTTTCTGAACTGAATAGTTTGCGCGAGAGACACTTCCAAAGTGGTAAAATGTGTGTCCCCCCCCCCCCTCTAACTTCTAAAATAAGAGAATGATAAAATTAAAAAAATATATATAATGTACATTACCATGTAAACTTCCACCGAAAATCGGTTTGAACGAGATCTAGTTAGTAGTTTTTTTTTTAATACGTCATAAATCGAAAACCGCAATTTACCTTTCACAAAGTTACAACGAACTACAAGAACTTTTATATTATGTTACTTGCTGCTACGGAACCCTTCATGGGCGAGTCCGACTCGCACTTGGCCGGTTTTTTATATAAGGTCCCATTAAAATAGATGGACAAACTTTTAGAAATCATCCAGACCACCAACCAAAATAAGGACGATGGTAAAAAATATATATAAGAAAAACGCATTACATACTTACAAGAAAAATAATCAGTTAACGAAAATACACTAGTATGACGCCTATTTTTTTAATTTAGGTCAAAATAAAATAACTTCAATCAGTGTTTTTTTTTTTGCCTGGATATCTTTGTTTAGACGTACTGAGCGCTGTGTTAAAATTTGTCCATTTATTTTAATGGAATCCTGTATATTATCTAATATATACAAACTTCTAATCCATACTAATATGATTATACTTATACTTATACGAGTATTATAAATTCGAAAGTAACTCTGTCTGTCTGTTTGTATGTTACCTTTTCACGCCTAAACCGCTGAACCGATTTAGACGAAATTTGGTATAGAGATAGCTAGAGTTCCGGGAAAGGACAAAGGATACTTTTTATCCCGATATTCCTACGGGATCAAGACTTATGCGGGTGAAACCGCGGGGCGCAGCTAGTACTAAATAAAGTACAAATTATTAAAATAAAAATATAATATCCTAACCTAAGACTATTAAAAAACTAAAATATTGAGTCGACATATTCCTCCGCATCGCTGTCGACTGGTAATGCAGCCCCAAGAGACTGGCGACATTGCCACGTTGTATGACAATGCTTAGCCTCTGGCCAAGGTAAAAGCCAGCCCTTGGGTCACGGGAAGTGTCAACCAGCCGTTTAGAGATTTCATTGAACAAGTGACATTTCATTGTTTTTTTTTCTAAATATTTGGGTAGGTACCTACTTAATTTTTTTCTAAACTATTATTATAAAGAAAAAAGATTTGATTTTTTGTATATTTGTTTGACGCTGAAACGGCTGAACGGATTTGAATGATATTTTATTATGACATAATGTATGACATAAAAAATTTTTTTTTCACGAAATTTCTGGTTCCACAGGACAGAGGCTTATGCGGGTGAAACCGAGGGGCGCAGCTAATCTATACATATAAAATTCAAAGTCCTGACTGACTGACTGATATATCAACGCACAACCTAAACCGCTGCACTGGTCCTAGAGACATGAAATTTGCAGGGTGTGTTTTTGTGAAGAGTAGATATCCAATAAGAAAGGGTTTTTCGAAATTCCACCCCTAAGGGGGTGAATGGGGGAAGTGTGAAATTTCACGCGGACGAAGTCGCGGGCGGAAGCTAGTTTACAATAAAGCAGAAGAGAATTTCTTACTTGGGATCATTCTCACGTCGGCCAAACTGTAGGCAAAAAAAAAAAAAAATGCATAAATCTTTTTCAAACACTTCAAACGTTTTATAGATACAGTATGTTGTTATTCCACAAAGTTCAGTCGAATACTTGAGGCGTGAAAACGGCACAAAAACACTTTCAGATTTATAATATTAAATAAGGATTATAGAGTACAAAGTTGGCTACTTAAATGCTAGGATTTAGCTTTTGCTAAGTACTTAGCTAGTGCTTAAACAGAGTAACGTTTCTGTATAGAAATATGTGTATTCATTAGCTTAATGGTTTAGCTTTAACTTACTTTGACGCGATTATCTCTTAGACTTTTAATATGGGTTTTATATTTTGAGTTCCTTTGAGTGTTTTTTGATGTGTAAACAGTTAGTTATATACTATTTATTATGTATAAAAAAAACGTCCAAGGGATCTTTGTAGGTATTCGTGATTAATGTATGTACAGGGTGAAATTGAATTCATAGGCATCCTTTTAAAGGGTCCTTGTAATCATCATTATGAACAACTTTTACTGTGGGGTGAAACCTGAAATCGCGAAAAAAAATCAGCTCTTCCCTACATTTGGACGAGTTATGTAAACATAAATGCAAGGAACATCTCGGTTATAGAACCGAATGGTTAAAAACCGTAAAACCGTATGCTTAAAACTCTCTCTCACAAGAGACTCAGAGAGAGTCTCAGAGTTAAGCTGCGAATACACTGACGGACGGACAGACAGACGGATTTGGCGAAGCTTTAAGTGTATCTTTTACTACGGAACCTTAAAATTCCAGGCATTACATTCGTGAAAGTGCTCAACCATTAAGTTGATGAGTAGCAGCATCTTGCTGTCATATTAGATTTGTTCCCGAACATAATATTCAAGTGCCTACCTGCTATCCATACTAATATTATAAATTCGAAAGTAACTTTGTCTGTCTGACTGTCTGTCTGTATGTATGTTACCTTTTCACGCCTACGCTGAACCGATTCAGATGCAATTTAATATAGAGATAGTTTGAGTCCCGGGAAAGGACATAGGATAGTTTTTATCCCGATATTCCCACGGGATCGAGACTAATGCGGGTAAAACCGCGGGGCGCAGCTAGTAATAAAATATTTTTATTAAAATTCTCAGACGTACGGCTACATGGCTACGGTAGCGTAGGCCGTAGCCAATGATCTGCTACGAATCCGTAGCAACCGTAGCGATATCTTATGAGTAACCATTGTCATCGATAGATTCAATTCGTACCCCGAAGCCTACACTGCCGCGGCTTAGCTGGCTATCTGGAGAATAAATCTTTTTGCGTTTTCCAAATGGGGTCTTCTTTTTATCCGACTTCAAAAAAGGAGGTTCTGTATTCGACCCCCCGTATGTATGTTTGTATGTCCGTGATTTTCTCAAAAATACATGAACCAATTTTGATAATTCTTTCACTAATGTAATTTACATATTTTCAGTAAGGTTTGAGTATAATATTCATTAAGTAATTATTCTTATGTACGAAGGTATATGCATAAATGTACTGCATCTCCGGCATTTCTATGCGAATTTTGATGATTCTTCTAGTCGGTGTCTTCAATTCTTCAATGCACTAGTGTGAAAAATAAAAACGGTTTTCCAAAAAAAACAACCGATTAAAAAAAAAATACATTCCAAAGTGATAAATAATTTGATTTCGGAAGCCGGTGTCAAGAAACGAAAATGCGGAACCAGCGACACCGACTTCCGAAATTAAAGTTATTTATCATTTTGTAGTGTTTTTTTTTTTGAAGTCAGTTGTTTTTTTTTTGTAAAAGATGTTTTTTAGATCAGTAGGTTGTAGCCATCTGTGTAACGGTTTTTGCACCGGTCCTGTTGGTACCCTTTCTGTACGGAACCTTAAAACAGACACGTCAAACACAAGTAAAGTCAAAAATAACAATCTTTTACCTAACGGTGTGAGAGACGGCCAAAGTTTACCCAAGACACATGGAAACACAACGGGCGTAACATAGTACGATTCAGTAATTACACAGAACGATAGTTGTAACGAGGAGACACGGGGTGACTGCTAAGCGATGTACACGAATATCTCCCGGGCACATGGCAAATGTTACCTGTTTCATTTGCCCGTTTTGTTTAGAACTAGTGTTTAATACAACTCACAGCATTTATTTCAATTAAACCAATTACAGGCACATTTGAATTTTCAAGGGGTCGATCAGTCAGAAAGATGAAGCTAGTTGCCCATTCCAAAGCGTAGGTACCTATGGAGAAGAACGGGCAAGAAACTCCATGGACACTCTTTTAAATCAAAATAATGTGGTTACAAAGTCTTGGTTACATCATTCATGTTAATAATTATACATGTGAGAACGATGCAGAACGTTAAAAGCGTCCATAATGAAAACATGAGAAAAAACGGCAATTCAAATAATAAATTAAAATAAAATAAGCCATGGCAGCAAAGAGATGACCAGTCCCTACTGACGGCGCCCGTTCACGAACATGACGCAACTTTTAAAGTGTAACCTTGAACGAAAACAGTAGTCACAACGAGTAGAATACATGTTTTAAGGCCACCGCATGTTAACACCACGTTTTTAACCGACTTCAAAAAAGGAGGTTCTGTATTCGACCCGTATGTATGTATGTCCGCGATTTTCTCAAAAACTACTGAACCAATTTTGATAATTCTATCACTAGTGTGATCTGCATTCTTTCAGAAAGGTTTTAGTATATAATACATTAGGTAATTATTTCTATGTACGAAGTTATATGCATAAATGTACTGCATCTCCGGCATTTCTATGCGATTTTTGACGATTATTCTAGTCGGTCTTCAATTCTTCAATGCACTAGTGTTAATTGAATAGGTACAACTAAAAAAAGGAAAATAACAACTTTTTTACAAAAAACAACCGACTTCAAAAAAAAAACAATACAAACTGATAAATAACTTTAATTTCGGAAGTCGGTGTCAAAAAACGAAAATGCAGAACCAACGACACCGACTTAAGAAATTAAAGTTATTTATCACTGTTGTGTTTTTATTTAAACGCGCCGTTGACGCGCGTTTTAGAAACGTGTGTCGACGGCGCGCTTTTATTTAACAGAAGGTCTACAGGCTGCGTCTGACTCGCGTGCGTATCGCGTCTGTATCGCTATAAACGCGCGTCAACGGCGCGTTTAAAAAACGTGGTGTGCATAGGATTTTATACCTTATTGTAAACGCGGGGTAATACTGCGAACTTAGAATATTGATTTGATCATTCCATGAAGCTGTGTTATAGTGACGTCAGAAGTTGAATGGCAAGCGTTGCTAGGCAACAGTTATACACGTGGATCATTTCTCAATACACGTGTAGGCATATTTAAAGCTAGAACTTGTAGGAAAGCGATATCATTACGTAATGGAGTTCTATTTAATTCTTTTGAGGATTCTTTATAATTATTGGTTCCAGGAACGAATAAGTAAAGTCGACAAAAGAGATAATTATGCAGGATCGTCGGATATAGTTGAAGTTTAGTAAGAAACCGATGGATGTTGTCAACTGAAATTTAATTTGATAAATAAGCTGTTTGTTTTCTATTAATAAAATTAAATTTATTTGAGAACACATATCGGTTTCTTACTAAACTTCAACTATATCCGACGATCCTGCATACTTATCTCTTTTGTTGACTGTACCTCCTTCCTCATTCGTGGGTCGGGGAGACCGGATTTCTTTTTTATGTTCACGAAATTTTTTGACTCGACTGTAAACTCTTCATGAGCCTGAGGACGTTCTATGGTAACCATATCAACTAAAGCATTGACTAACATTGTAAGGCTGCATTCAGTTACAGGAGCTATAACTGGCCATAGGTATTTTTTTTAAGGTTCCGTACCTCAAAAGGAAAAACGGAACCCTTATAAGATCACTTCGTTGTTCGTCTGTCTGTCTATCTGTCAAGACAACGGTTTTTTTTTAAACTGTCCAAATTAGTTGTTGGAAATCAGGTAAGTTACCTATCCGTTATGTTTGATCAATTATTATTTATGGGATATCCTGTGGGATATACGTTTAGTAAAATACATTATTTTGACATTACCAACAGACAACAACAATTTATTTATTTGTTTTTATGTATATGTCGCATCCGGTCATTCGTTTGACTATTCGGAACGCCAGCGCCATCTGGCGGCGCTTGACAAAGTCTAGCCCGAGTTTGTGGGGAGTACAAGAGAGCGTGCAGCGAGGTAGAGCGCATCACCTTGGACATCGGACATCATACGAACAACATGTGTTAAAAAACTGTCCCGCGTTCCGTATCTGGTTGTATCGTGTACCTATAGTGTGTGATTTGCGAGTGTGATTAAATTGTTTGTGAAATTATAATCTGATTTGAAATGCAAACCGTTTTTCTATTGCGCAATAACCAACACTATACCCCCAGTATTCGCCCACAGTAGTTAAAATATGGTTTTTAATAACGAGACACACATACCTTCTCCGTCATATAGATTTTAGGATTTATTTGATAGTTTTCAAAATACATCTGTGCAAATAGTATTGCCAGTGTTTTCTTTTATTGTCGTACTGTCGTCTCCACATCCTAAATGTGAAAGTGTGTCTGTCTGTCTGTCTGTTACCTCTTCACGCTTAAATCGCTGAGCTGATTGAGATGAAATTTGCTATAGAGATAGTTTGAGTCCCGGGAAAGGACATAGGATACTTTTCATCGCGATATTCCCATAGAATCAAGATGTATGCGGGTGAAACCGTGGGACGCAGCTAGTTGTATATAAATTACACCGGATAGATTAATTGCA
This sequence comes from Amphipoea lucens, assembly GCA_947508005.1. Classification (NCBI taxonomy): domain Eukaryota; kingdom Metazoa; phylum Arthropoda; class Insecta; order Lepidoptera; family Noctuidae; genus Amphipoea; species Amphipoea lucens. The sequence goes on along the minus strand of OX382373.1, from coordinate 4,733,427 downwards.
ATATGCTAAGTCGTTGCGTACACAACGTATCGGGTAACTGGTGTATGTGCAGGGTTGATTGGCCTATCTTGTAATGGAAATTACCCTAAGGTCGGTTTAGCTGGGGTTAATTTCTGTTGGGATATTCTGAGAAACGGTCACCTATAGTTGCTTATAGATGAGTTTGTGTAGCTACGGTACCTACGTAATGAAACGTTGTCTTGATAAACACCTATGCATTGTCATGTGTTTTTACACTTCGGGTGAAAACGGCACCCTGATTGCATCATCATCATCATTTACCAACCGAAAGACGTCCACTGCTGGACATAGGGGGACCAAGCACCTCCACTTCAACCGGTTTTGTGCTTCCCGTAATTGCATAACACTATTAATCACAAACTGAATCATTTTGAACGATATTGCTAATCCATTGCTTCATAATTATGTTCGAAAAGTTGTCTCATCAACAACGTAAATAACGCAATTAATGTTTTTGAACTATCAAGATGAAAGCCATTGCTACCGATAGTGTGTTACGCAATTACGAGAAGAAAGTTAAGCAGTAGTTTTGGTCTTATCATTTTACCAACCTGCAAACAGCCAGAAAAATGTGCTTCTAATTCCATCTAAACACAACCAAGAAAACGTTTACCCTATTTTAAAATAGGCCACAACTCAGCAGCTTAAGCGCCCCATATTAAACCCTTTAAGCTTTTGATTTAAAGCGGCTATTTATTACTCATTAACTCATTTTGATCTTAAAACTCGGGGTTTCTAAACATCTGGCGCATGCAAGGTAGAATTTCCAGCGAACCGCTTAATGAAAAGCGCTTTTTAGCTAAGCTCGCGTATTTTTATGAAATCGCTTTATGTTCAACTGCATACATCTATTTATGCTATTTTCTTTTGTGTCGTTAATGGAGTTCTTTTGTTTTAGCTAGGTACCTGATGTAATACTAGGTAGGTAGGTAAAAACAATCCAGTTTCCACAACGCAATGAAATGGAATGTGGATGCGGGATGTGGACGGCGGAATGAAAATCCTCTTTTTCATACATTTTGGTCAAGTATGAAAAAGTATTCTTATGAGTAGGCAGATGCCCCTTAATTACAAGGAATAAAACCACGAAGGATCATAAGAGTGATAATCAACAAAAACAAATGAACCCATCCGATAATCCGAAAATCCCTTTTCCACTCAAAAATATTCATAGAAGCAAATACATTTCAAAGGTCTCCCCATTATTCTCCAATTTTCCTAATCTTGTCCCTTCCCCGGCCAATGATGATGTGATATTATCAAAACTATAATCACCTTTTCCTATATTTACAGACATTTTAAATGCACGCAAAAGGGGTCCCCAGTAAATCTTCCACAAGTCCTCGTAGTTTAGATCAATGCTCCTTTAAGTTTTAATCCGTTTGGTAGAATTTATATGAACGCGGGCCGAACCGCAGAGATACTCGTGGAACCGAATTTATCACAAAAGAGGATGGTATACTTAAAATAAAAGTATCAAACGCTTAAAAGCACAACGTTTTATTTATTTGTGTGCTGAAAACACATACACACATCAAAAGTGTCTAGGGATCAAGCATTTTTATGCGGATTTCTTGAGATTGAGATGTGGCTTTGTAATAAATTTATGATTTTATAAATTTATATGGATCCTTTTTGGTGCATTTCATAATTTGAATCAGGAACTGTGAATCAAATTCGAGTAAAAGATGAAAATCAGCTGTCAATATTTTCCCTATAAAAACATACAACGCATTGAAGACATTATTAGTGCTACTGTTTCCCTACTACTGATTAAAACCAACGTTATTATGGAGCGGCGACGTCATTTAAGCAGGGAAGAAATGCTCAGAGCCGTGGGAATGATAGAAGCTGGTTCCCGGCAACGTACTGTGGCTTTAGCTCTGAATACAAGTCAGAGTGTTATCAGTCGACTTTGGACACGTTACCGAAGCACTGGTACCGTGGCTGAGCGCCATGGAGGACGGTATCGCTGCACCACACGGAGACAAGACCGATACATTCAAATCTTAACTCGAAGAGCTCCAACAATAACCGCCATGATGTTAGCCGTGAGGCTTCATCACTCTTCAGGGAACTTAATTAGCGACCAAACAGTCAGAAACCGCTTGCATGAAGTGAACCTTCATTCCCGAAGACCGCTACGGGTACCACCTATAGCAATGCACAATCGTAGGATTCGATATCAATGGGCTCTTGAACACAGAAATTGGGCAGAAGAACAATGGCGTTTCGTGTGCTTTTCTGATGAGTCTCGTTTTGGTATGAGACCGGATACAAGACGTATACGACACTGGAGAACCCCTGGACGCCAACAGCGATTAAAATCCTGCCAGGAAGTCCATCCTTATAGTGGTGGAACCATCATGGTATGGGCGGGTATTTGGATCGGCGGAAGAACTGAGTTAATTTGGATCAGAGGCAACCTCAACGCTCAAATTTATGCTGAGACGATTGTATCAGACGTCATCGTTCCTCTACAAGTGCAAATCGGTCCCTTATTTCAGTTAATGTATGATAATGCACGACCGCACACCGCAAGAGTTGTAAGACAGACTCTCGCCGCAGCTAACATCAATGTCCTGCCCTGGCCTGCTCAGTCGCCAGACTTGAACCCGATTGAGCATGCATGGGATATGCTACAGAGAAGAGCTCTGCCGAATATGGAGGGTATCCAGTCGCAAGAAGACCTTTTTTTGTTGTTGCAACGAACATGGGCGGCCATTCCACAGCGTGATTTGGATGAACTCATTTTGAGTATGCCAAACCGATGTTCTTGTGTTGTTAGTGTTCGCGGTAGAAACACGGATTATTAATTGTTTAAGTTACCCAATAAAATTTTAAAGAAAACTGTTATTTCAGTCTTTTTTTCGAACTTTTGTGTTAGTGGTTCAAATGTCAAAAATCCCTTTATTAGGAAAATGGCAAATTTCTTTATTAATGCAAAGGTGACTTGGTTTATCGTTACTGTGACAAACGAAAACACTTTATTTGATGAATCCTTAAAGAAAATTTTAATTAATATCAATCAGGAGAAAAGTTATTGCAAAAATATATGTTGATCCCTAGACACTTTTGATGTGTGTAGTTAGCCTTCTCACATAATCAAGGATACGTAACTCTTTGAACCAAGCAAACTTGGTTTTATTTATGTTAAGAGCGTTTACGACGTACGGCATTTCATACAAACTTTCAAGCCCTTGTTTTTCGAAATGAATGAACCGATTTTAATGAAACTTCGTACGCATAAGGCCGGCCGCAAACGTCCGGTTTCCTGATTCGGAATTCAGATTCAGAGACCCTAAATGCACGCATTTCATACAAAATGTTCTCTTTAGCGCACACGTTCTTATATTTTCCGTCAGGGTTTCCGAACGGAAAATATAAGAACGTGTGCGCTAAAGAGAACATTTTGTATGAAATGCGTGCATTCGGGGTCTCCGAATCTGAATTCCGAATCAGGAAACCGGACGTTTGCGGCCGGCCTTAGTAGGATACAAAGGTCTAAAAAGTTAGTAAAGAACATTTTCGAAATATGTATCTTATTTAAAAAAGATAACTGGAAATCTGTATGTCTATGGAAACTTTAAAATCGGTCTAATTTAGCTGTAACACTACTATTCGAAAATGTTTCGGGCAGGTGATACGATGCGACGGGGGGGGGGAAGGGGGGGGGGGTTCGCAGGAACAAGAACTTTCACGTGGACGATGCCGCGGGCTGAAGAAGCCGGCTAGACTTCTATTAACTTCTAGGTAGTTAATATAAGTTTGAAATCGCCAACCCGGCTGGAGCAAGCATTTTGGGATGCATGAAGAAGCCTCCTCGTGTAGCGCAGTTTGTTCCGCCAGTTACTCAACTGAACCGAGTGCTCGGCGCATCCTGGACAGTCACACCCAACACCTTATTTGACAGGCCAATTCTCCCCTAGCGGTGGTAGGGCTAACGCCCGCCTGGTTTGCGGCCCACCGGAGTCCGACGTCAAGCAGCCTGCTGTATTTTGTCGATGTGTGGGAGTTTCAGTGCTTTAGGCATATTTTGGGCACGCTCGTTCCATCATAGACCTCATCCATCGCTTTCCATCAGGCGTGATCGAGGTCAAGAGCGGGTGGGACAGTATCGGTTGGTATCAATATTATATAACACTAGCTGTGCCCTGCGGTTTCACCCGCTTAAATGTCGATTCCGTGGGAATATCGGGATAAAAAGTAGCCTATATGTTGTTAATCCAGGGCGTTAGCTACCTTCATACAAAATTTTATCAAAATTGGTCCAGCCGTTTGAGCGTGAAGAAGTAACAAACATTATAAACACAAACACACCCCCACACACACCCCCCCCTCACAAACTTTCGCCTTTATAATATTAGTGGGATAATCAGCCTATAATGTTCACATGTTTTCGAATTTTTGGTTCCAGGACATGCCGGTTTCCTCATGATGTTTTCCTTCACCGTTTTGAGACCAGTGGTGATGAAATTATTTACACAAAGTAAAGCGCCTGTCTGGTTTTAAACCTACGACCTAAAACTCGTAAGTCGCGGCCGTTACCACTGAGCCACCACCCATCGCTGCATATTATTACATAACTCAGAAATGTAAAAACATAGGTACTTAAATAAGATTTTTCCTTAACTAAACACGTGTTTACTCCTAGTTATGTGTGCATGCTGTGGTCTCCTGTAATTGAAGGAGCACACGGAAAAGAACCTTTAGTATTACTGTAAATTTATATTGTGTATGTGTATCCTTTGTTGGAGATCCTTAGTAAATAAATAAATAACCATGCAGGTAGTACCTAGCCATTGTATATTTTCTCAAATAACGTTGATGTTGAATCACTGAACGGTATTTAATACTTTGAGTCGCATTATCAAGACCGTCACAAGGTACTCCATTCTCGTCACACACAGGTAACGCATTTGTCGCGCCAGTCGTGTCGTGTTTGTCGCATTTGTCGCCGCGACAAAGTTCTGCCGCAGTTAATTAAGCCCCGTCACAGTCTTCAGGCACTTAAGGCAGAATGAGCAAAAGGCGTACCTCCGACTGACAACTAGACACGGGGCAATTAGATTGTGGGTAGTTAGAAATTACTGGCTTTAATCTCGACTTTAGTATGTGCGACGTTTTTGTTCTAAAGTAGGGTAGTTTATGAATGATTTAGCCGACCGCGACCATCCGGGATCTCTTTAGGCATTCCCTTTTTGAATTTTTGATAAGGTGGCTGGCTTTAAGCCCGAAAACGTCGGACAAAAGCCGGCTCAACTTAGGACACCCATAGGGCTTGGTTGAGAAAATGGGACGGTCATCTTTTCATCAAAATTATCTGCTTCACATTTCTGATGCTGGACATAGGGTAGGCTAAGGGTAGGATTGATTTGAATACCACGATTAACAAAACGATCAGCAATCAAACAATGTTTTTTTTTTTTACAAATGATAACAGAAATCTCTTTTCCTGGAGTCACGGGCAAAGAAGCTATTCACATTTTCCAACACCATCGTCTTTCCTTATAAAATAAGAATGTCGTCATAATGTGTTATATTGAATAAAGCACAATTGACAGCGAAACGCCCCAAAAAGGTTAAAATGAAGAAAAATGGACGCACGCCATGTTTTCAACAAAAGTAAATGTATTTTCATAGAGGGCGTGCGTGTTTTACATTAAATTGTGATTCTATTAGGCATAAATACGGACACATAATAAAGTCTATTTTCCGTAGGCAAATGCCCAAATCCGGGTGGCATTTACACCGATGTGTAATGTTCGAAAAATGTTGTAATGTCGGCACGAGCGCGAAACTATCTTATTGTGCGCAATATGGTGTTATGGAACTATGAAGTGCCTTGACTCTGTGTGAGCGTGCGTGATCCATCGCCGCCCGTTCAATGTCCACCGTGCACAGGTTGGATTTAAAGTATATGCGTATGGCGTTCCAGTGGGAGGATATATAAATAAATAATGTGGTAATCAGAGGCCCTAGCATGAATGCGCGAAATAAACGTAAGGTAAATTAGAACGATTTTTCAACGAAAAATATAACTATTCTATAGAATTTTGAGTTTGAGTCCCGGGAAAAGACATAGGATACTTTTTATCCCGATATTCCTACGGGATAGAGACAAGCGGGTGAAACAGCGGGGCGCTGGTAGTTGACGACAATAAGTTGCGTTTACTCCGCGCGTTTGTGCTAAGCGCAAAAGCAGATGTTTAGGAAAACTATGGAGAATTTGTATTAGCTTGACGGCTTTTTCTGGTAAGAAAACCGATATTTCTGGTAACATTTTTATATGCATAGTAAAGTTCATTGGAACGAAGTGCAGATCATTTCGATTTCATATTCAAATAACGTAATTACGCGAGTTTTCTAGGTACACGTAGACCAGAGAATTAATATGTCATGCGCACTGTTACGTTAAGGCGATTATAGCCTCGAATGTCCTTGAGCGTTTGGGCGGAGCATAGGCGAACTCAGTGCCTCACCCCGCGCGCCCGCTCACCTCCCCAATGTCAAAGAGTGTCTTACTCGTACGTAGCGCATGCAGATGCGGCGGCGTGGGACGCATTTTGTCTTAGGCAGTTTTATGACGCTACCTACTGAGTGTAGATGGATCGAGAATACGTACAATATTTATGTTGTGAGTATGAATGCTATTGTACAGTAAAAATACTGCTTTCTTAGAGACAAATAAAAAATAATAATAATATCAATAAAAAACGTTCATTCAATATACAGTTCGTTTTTTCACGTATACAGATTATAAAAAAATACAATTACAAAAAAAAACTTATGACTAATACCGCTTTTAACAGTGGTAGTTTTTAGGGTTCCGTACCCAAAGGGTAAAAACGGGACCTTATTACTAAGACTCCTCTGTCCGTCTGTCTGTCTGTCACCGGGCTGTATCTCACGAACCGTGATTGCCAGAAGAATACCATTATTATAGTTTCAAACTCAAATGGGTCCCGCCTGCTTCCAACTTTTATTTAATTTAAAATGGGCTTGTTTTTAGCTTTTCAGTTAGTTTTAGCATAAGGTTGCAGTCGGGTTTTTTAAATTTTACTGCTTTTTAGTTTACAAATGTGAAAGATTTCGCAGACGATTTAGTTCTTGGTAGGTGTTTTTTACGATTTGTCACTTTGAATTAGTTTTTACCATATTATAAGTTGTATATATTTTTGTAATCACATTTTAAAACCTTTTATTTTGATACCCCACTCGATAGGTTATGAGAAAAAAAAAATTTTTTGAAGAAATAATATTGCGCCAAAAATCCGCCATTTTGTATTTTTTTATTTTGATATACCCAGTGTCACTCTCACAGTACATACAAATCTAACGACACCTCTCAAGCTAAAATCCATCGAGCCGTTCAGGCCGTAGAGCGTGCCAAACAATTATACATACATACATAATAATATGTGTTTTCACTTCTCATGCTCTAAAAGTCCGTCTTTATGATGTGCTTAGGCGACATAAAATCGCTTTTTATGTTCTAGTGCATAAAGTAATTTTTTTTTCTAAGACTAAAGTAATCAGGCCCAACAGCCACACGCACAATAGAACTTCGCAGATTAAAGTCGTGATTTATTTCATTTTCTTTAATTTATACTACTTCCGTGTTTTCTATCGGTAATTTAATAAAATCAGGTGAAATAGTTGTCATTTATTATTTAAAAAGGCAAAGAAACGTTTTCATTTTTGGCAGTATGAAGTACCCAAGTCGAATGACAAATGTTGAAAATTAAAAAAAAAAACTTTTAAAAAGTTTCTTGGCGGTATTATCTGTGGTGGCAGGAATTAGCTATGGATGCAACATTTTTGATTAATTATGTACTGTATACTTTATGTCTGTTTCATTTTCTCGCAATCGAAGTGTACCTAAAGCAGAGTGTATAACTCAGGCGTAAACGAGCCATTTTACCCCTCGACTTAACTATCCACTCTCGCCTGCGGCTCGGGTGGATATAAACGTCTCGGGGTAAACTAGCTTCTTTTATGCCTTAGTTGTACAATCTACTATTATGTATGTATAATTGTTTTTCGAGAGTATACAGGGTGAATTTTTCAAGTGGGCGTGGATGGCCAAATCTGAAACTATGAGGATTAGCGAAAAGTACTCAAAGGAGTCGCGGGCTCGATTTTGATGAAAACTAAAACTGCATCATTGGATTTTTGAAAAATCAATATTTCTAGCCAGGAATCGAACCTGTTGATTTTGAAAAAAAAAACACACACTGTATTATTACACCATTTGATAGTGTCGCTAATATGGATCGAATTCTGGGAAGTAATGACATACGGCAAACTAAAGGAAAGAGCTCATTTTTAACAAAATACTTTTTTTTTCTTATGTTAGGTACCTATACCTTTTTTTTTTTTTTTTTTTTCTCGCGGTGGAAATCCTCATGGACTTCCTCTATCGTGGGGGTGACAGAGGGGCATGCCGGACTCTTACCGGCTAAAACCACCGCGGTGTTCCACCTCTACCTATAGCCGGGGGTGCGGGATTCGCAACAGCATTCACCGCTCCATAGGTACCTATACCTACCTCATCCATCATCATCTGCCTAGCCTTTTCCCAACTATGTTGGGGTCGGCTTCCATTCTAACCGGATGCAGCTGAATACCTCGGTATGTAAAGATGGTCACCCATCCACAGACCAACCGTGGCAAGCGTAGCTTAACCTGATGGATTGACCTGTGCAGCTGTTATTATTTAGCCGGGCCCGGGTTATGTTACCTACCTACTAAACCTTAACTGATTAATTGTTCAAAATGATGACCATTGTTTTCAATACATAACTGGATTCGACGTCTCAAGGATTGTACTGCATTCAGCATTACAATATTATTGATTCCATTAGAATATTTTCCAGAGATCGTAATAGAAATTTGAATTTCGAACATAATGTTGTGAAGGTGACTGCGCTGCGGGTGTGTTAATAAAAATATTGAGCACCATTTCGAACAAGGTACGTAATGTATGTATGAATACTCTAAAATAAGAAGCAGTTTATTAAAATTCAACATTTTCCTTAAGTTTGCCGTATGTCATTACTTCCCAGAATTTGATCCTTATTAGGGACACTATCGAATGGTGTAATAATACAGTATGTGGTTTTTTTTTTCAAAATCGACAGGTTCGATTCCTGGCTAGAACAATTGAGTTTTCAAAAATCCAATGATGCAGTTTTAGTTTTCATCAAAATCGAGCCCGCGACTCCTTTCAGTACTTTTCGCTATTCCTCATAGTTTAGAATTTGGCCATCCACGCCCACTTGGAAAATTCACCCTGTATATTATATACTCTCGAAAAACATAACCCTTCTTCTGGCTATCACGGTTCGTGAGATACAGCCTGGTGACAGACAGACAGACGGAGAGAGGAGTCTTAGTAATAAGGTCCCGTTTTTACCCTTTGGGTACGGAACCCTAAAAACTACCACTGTTAAGAGCGGTATTAGTCATAAGTTAGTTTTTTTTTTTTTTTGAAATTGTATTTTTTTATAAACTGTATACGTGAATAAACGAACTGTATACTGAATAAACGTGTTTTATTGATATTATATTAGTATTCAATAGACAATAATATAGCGTCCACTCGCAAACAAACTATCACTACTACTAATACTATCAACGTCCAAGCGTAAACGAACAGTCCGAGTGTACTATCTGCGCTATTTAGTCTTTGCCACAAAAATGCAGATCGGAGCGAGCCGACATGCGACACAACCTCCCCGTGCGAACGATCCAGCGAGACTGGCCGGGCGGCTGCTGCCCGCGCCCGTATAGGTAAAACCATGGTGTTATTGATTTTTTCCCACTTAAATAATAATTATTAAAAAAAACAAACTTAATTTTTATAAACCATTAAATTTGCTATAATTTGGTGAAAGAATCATCAACATCGCTTCAGGCGTTTGAAAGTAGAAAGAAAATTCTTGCGTAAAATAAGAGGATGGATATGATTTTTTGTTGTTAAAACTAACAGTAATATTAAAAAAATCAAACTTAAATTATATTTGTAAACATATGTCACATATCATATATTTTTTTAAATATATTTGGGCTATCCATTTGGGAGGAGTAGGCCTTCAAAGAGAGGTCTACTTTGCAGTTTGGCGTAACCATTCGCCTTAATAAATGAGGTTGATAACTCAAAAGGTCGTGTTTGAAGTAACTTACTAGGTTTAGATAAGTATAATTTACCTTCTCCTAAATATTTAAATGTACCACCATTGTTAAACCCTTACTTGAAAATCAGCGTCAGGTGGTACATCATGTGTTATCATCTGACATTATGCTGAGCTGAGGCCTTTATTGCATTATAATCGTTGATTCCTGTTTTCCGTACCTCAGAAGGAAAAAACGGAACCCTTATAGGATCACTTTGTTGTCCGTCCGTCCGTCCGTCTGTCAAGACCGTTTTTCTCAGGAACGCGTGGAGGTATCAAACTGAAATTTATATCTAATACTCAGCTCTACTGTCCCTTGGAGCTGTGAAAAAATCAAACTTCTAAGCCAAAGCAATCAAAAATATACAGCCGTTTATGCCGCACCGCATATTTTCGAAACTCGCACGGGAATCAAAAGCTACAGGGTACTTCCCGTGAACTTAGAATCTTGAAATTTGGTACGAAGTAACGTCTTATAGTACAGATAAAGAAAAAATTGCGAAAACCGTAAATTTTTAGTTACATCTATACATATAATAAAATCGTAGGAAAGTCAAAACGGTACATTGAATATTTTTTTAAAAGAATACTTGGGGCGTGATCTACAATCGATATCGAAGCCAAAAATATAGTTTTTAGAATTTTTGTCTGTTTGTCTGTATGTATGTCCAGGATAAACTCAAAAAGTACTGCATGGATTTACTTCAAATTTTGCATGAATATTACTAAGAGGTCGGGTCTACATATAGGCTACATATTATCACGCTATCACCTATGGGGGAGGAGCTGTGAATCTTTATTTTTCTTACGCATTCTGTGACAGCGTGTAATCTAACGACGCATATTTAAATGTTGTTTTTCAGTAAGCCATGCTATTATCTAGCTTTACACTATAAAAACTACGCCATTTAAGTAACTTGGGCAGAAAAAACATAGTTTAATGAATTTTAGTAGTATAAAGAAAATTTTGAAGCAGCGCCATCTATGAGATTTCATAAAAATCAAATCAAGTTACATGTTGACACTTTTTGGAAATGATCATGTTGGCGAGGTTAGTAGTTAGTTATTCTTAAAATTCATAGATGGCAATGTGCATTTTCTTCATAAAAGTTGTATCGTATAGTTCGTTTTGACAAATTCAAGTTCCAACAAAACCCTTAAAATCTTGAGCAGAGTTGAGGACGACAATTAAAAAAAAATGCGGTGTTAAGTATTACAAAAAAGTTATGTTTCTACTGGAGACGAAGTCGGAGTAAATGATGAACGCGTGCTGAACACCTGTCTCAGTTCACTTCAAGATGTGGTCATTTCTATCGGCGGCAATCCACTGATCGAATATGGGTTACCAGCTCCCCAATCATCACCGCATCAAGACCGTGTATATCGGGAGTATAACGCTGAGACAAATTACGATCCGGGCGAAATGACCATGTCGCTTTATTCTCTTCAGAGCAAAAACAAATTTATGACACCGTCCTTGAAAGCGTTGGGAAAAAACCAGGGTCAAATGTTTTTCTTGGAATGCGTCTGGTGGAACAGGAAAAACATTTGTTACCACTTGCATACTTGCAGAGATCAGCAGGCAAGGCAAAATCGCTATTGCTGTAGCGTCGTCGGGAATCGCTGCCACACTACTTCCGAGTGGCAAGACAGCACATGCCATGTTTAAAATTCCTATCGATTTAGAGAGCGCCGAAACGCCTGTTTGTGGTGTGTCACGTAACAGCGATAAGGGACACGTGCTCAAGGATTGCTCTTTGATCGTATGGGATGAGTGTACGATGGCCAATAGGAAGGCAGTTGAGGCCGTGGACGGAACCCTGCAGGACATCCGCAGGAACGAACATTTGATGCGTCGTATCACAGCTGTTCTGTTCAGTGGCGATTTCCGGCAAACGCTTCCCGTGGTGACACGGGGATCGAGGGCTGACGAGGTGAATGCTTCGTTGAAACTATCTTCGTTGTGGTCACGAGTTCGTACGCTGCGCTTGACCATTAATATGAGAGCTCGGCTCGGCGGCAATGCACGTGCTCAAGAATTCTCCAATGTCCTTCTAAATCTTGGCAAAGGCACTCTACCAGAAGAGAGAGGTGGACAGGTGGTGCTTCCAGAGTCTCTCGGTAGAGTGATATCCAGCTCAGAAGAACTCATTTGCTGTGTGTACGGGGACATCAGTCGTATACTGCACCTGCAGAATTCGTGGGTGTGTGAGCGGGTCATTTTGACGTCCAAAAATGATCAGGCTGCAGCAATTAACGAATGCATTCTCTCGGAAATTGAGGGGAATGAAGTGGTCTACACCTCGATAAACACTGTTGTCGAGCAAGATGACGCCACACATTATCCCGCGGAATTTCTGAACTCCCTGTAAGCAAGTGGACTTCCAGCGCATACCATCAAGCTGAAGGTCGGTGTCCCGATTATGCTTTTTCGGAACCTATCTCCTCTGAAGTTGTGTAACGGGACCCGCCTAAAGTCATCTCGCTCTACAGACACACCATTGAGGTGGAAATTCTTACGGGTTGTGGCGTCGGCGAGGCAGTATTTATACCACGCATTCCTCTCATACCTCATAACTTCCCGTTCCAGTTCAAGCGCGTACAGTTCCCCGTGAGTGTTTGCTTCGCGATAACCATCAATAAGTCGCAGGGGCAGACACTGAGGGCAGCGGGTGTCGACCTCAGGACGAGTTGCTTCTCACACGGACAACTGTTCGTCGCTTGCTCCCGCGTCACCAGTCCTGACTCTCTTTACATTTTGGCTCCTGGCAGCATAACTACCAACGTAGTTTATTGGGAAGTGTTGTAAGGTATGATACCTTTGTACGTATTTTTACTCTTTTGTGTCCCGGAATGTATTCCTGCATTATTTTCTCTATTTCCTTCAGTCACATCTTATGACTGAACTCAGCAGGACTCCCATATAACTCTCTTCACTTGCTTCGCTTGCAAAAAAAACTTATACAGGGTGAAATTGAACACATGCGACAAATCGAAATGGGAGATTATACTCATCATTATGAACAACTTTTACTATGGGACCAAACATGATATCGCGAAAAAAAAATCAGCTGTTCCCTACATTTTGGCGAGTTATGCGAACATAAATGTAGGGAACAGCTGATTTTTTTTCGCGATTTCAGGTTTGGTCCCATAGTAAAAGTTGTTCATAATGACGAGTAGAATCTCCCATTTCGATTTGTCGCATGTGTTCAATTTCACCCTGTATTTTAATGCTATTTTAAAATTGTTTACTTATAATGCTATAGCGACACTGGCATCTTAGGTATTTTTGGTGCTGTAGAGCCTTCAGGCAGACGACGTCGCGGGCAGCAGCTAGTCATACTTATAATATATTTTTTTTTACTTTTATTTTAAAGTTACTACTTCTTTTCTCATGAACGCGTAGAGGTATTAAATTGAAATTAATATCATATACTCAGGTCTATAATACCTTGAAGCTGTAACAAAATCTAACTTCTATGTCAACGCAATCAAAAGAAACGGCAATTTAAGCCGCATATTTTCAAACTCGCAACTACTCGCAAGGGAATCAAAACAAGAAGGGTACTAGTCGACCTAGAATCTTGAAATTTGGCACGAAGCAATGTTTTATAGCACACATAAAGGAAAACTTTCGAAAACCTTAGATTTTTATACGGAACCCTCGGTGCGCGAGTCCGACTCGTACTTGGCCGGTTTTTTATAGTTTTAATGTGCATTTTTTTGCTGTAATGCCAATGAATGCATTTTTCTTTTTTTCGCCATGAATTTAAGCATGTAGTCTAACCCCCTTATTCATAATCCTATTTTATCTCTATTTTAGCTAAAATAGGTTTATAGAACGTTTGTCTTTATCTGTCACGTTGTCATTTCTGTGTGTAAGAAAGAGACAAACCCCATTTTAACTAAAATAGGTATGATAAGTTTTATGAATAAGGGGGATGGTATTTAGATTATTGTGTTTACTATTTACAGTCTCTTTATTTCTGTTATACACAAAAAATAATAACCAAGGCAGCCTAACAACGGGTTGTTTCGCGTCCAGTTGACGCACGCGTTTACGTCATAAATGACGCTAACTATCGTCAAACCGAAAATAGCGTTGTTTCAAATTACAATTACAAAATTGTGGCCTTGACTTACCTACGTCAAATAATTACGAGTACGTATTTGACGTACGTATGTTACGTTAACCAACCGTTTGAAACAACCGGTCCTTAGGTATCTTCTTTGCAGTTTGTAGAAAGATATTATAATAATCTATGCATCACATCATCGTATAAGGAAATTGTTTGTTTGTGCGTTCCGTAAGGTGTCTGTCCCACTGCTGACGATTAGCGAAAAGAGAGTAGAACTAGGAAGGAGTTGGCGAGCAACGAGCAGCGAATGTGAGGAAGTAAGTAAACTTTATTTGTTTAGTGTGTAGTTCGGATAGTTTTGGCGATAGGCTATGAGCGAGTAGAATGACTGCCTAGTCACTTGCTAGTACGCGCATGTAAGTACTGTAAAGGTGGTTTACTATAGTCAACCTTATGTAGTGCAGGCTTTTGTTTTTATGGATGGGAAATCATCATATGACCCCTCCCGCTCTGGGTGTAGTGCAGGCTGGTTATAATTTAGCGCGGGTTCCATTCGTACAAGTTTAGAACGGGGTGTCAAATATTTTAGTAAGTTTTTTTTTGTTTAGGAATTTGAGAGTGCCAGTTTAGTCGGGAATATGTAAAGACGTAAGAAATTCTATCGTTGTTTAAATTCGTTGAAGGGTTCATCCAACCCTTCACATTGCCTAGCGAGAGACTCTCAGCTAGTGTTCTGCCTGCCGAGCGAGTATTTTCTTTGATATCTCTTGTCGCTGCGACAAAGTAGTGCAGAGAGGGTTCTCGCTGGCAGTGTGAACAATCAGCGATCTAAAGACCAATTCCCGTAATTAAAAACGTTCAAAATCTAGTCGCAATTTTATCTCAGCGACAATCAATGTCAAATACTTGACAAAAATGTAAGGAAATTAAAGGTATTTTTGACAGATTGAGACTGAGATCAGACCGTGAACGTTCATTAAATTACGAGAATTGCCCCTCTGATCTTAATATGTGCATCTCTTTTATTGACACGGGGCCTAAAGTCCGTTCACATTTATATTACCTTTGAAAGAAGCAACCTAAAATTAACCTTATTATGACGAGAATAAAGTCGACAATCATGTTGAAAGACTTGTCAATGGCAGCAACCCAACAGAAACCTTATTAGGTTGAGAATAAAGATCACTGTGATTTGTACAGAGATGCAAAAACAGAGGGGCAATTCTCGTAATTTTAAGAACGTTTACAGTCTGAGGGGAAATTCTCGTAATTTTAAGAACGTTCAAAGTCTGATCTCAGTCTCAATCTGTCGAAAAAACTTCTAATTTCCCAAAATTTTTGTAAGTTTTTGATATTGATTGTCGCTGAGCTGAGATTGCGACTTGATTTTTTACGTTTTTTATTACGGGAATTGACCTTCAGAGGTCAATTCCAAGAGGCACATCAAGATACCCGAAACTGACAAATTTTCCCAATCAACTTTGAACCTTATACTTTAGCGATAAAGTTGAAAATCTATTAAAAAAAATTGACAGATTGTAGTAGCTAGATGTGCTGGCGTGGCGTCTGTACATAATTCTACTACTATACTAGTCACTTCCTCTCAAGCCTGGTTAAGCAGATGACAACCTCCGAGGTTGAAATTAGACACGCCATTCAAAAAAAACCTTTCTCGTCAGCTATGGGACAGGAACCTTACCCATCTCACATCGTCCACCCCTACTCAGCATACACAAATTACAGTTCGGTGTAATCCACAGCCTCCTAAATACGGGTCACGCATCGATCAAACGCTGTATACATGTACGTACAGCGACCTTTATTATGGGCTTTCATTTAAGTCTACTTAGTCCCCATTTTGGGGTCTCGTCAATGCAATTATGTTTGTTGTTTGGTTAAATAAAGTTATTATGTGGTGTGGCGTGTGATGATGGGGTATTAAAAAGATTTTATTAGTCATAAGCTTTGATGCTTTTTTAAAGGGCCCGTGGCTAAATAATAACAGCCGCACAGGTCGATTGATCAGGTTAAGCTACGCTTGCCGCGGTTGGTCTTTGGATGGGTGACCATCTTTACATACCGAGACCCCTCCGTGCCTCGGAAAGCACGTTAAGCCGTTGGTCCCGGCTGTCATTCGTGGATCTTTTACAAACGTTACGGGTAGTCAGAAGCCCGAAAATCTGACAACCAGTCTTACTTACCAAGTGGTATCGTATTACCCTATGCGCTATGGAGCGAGCTATGCTCGGAGTCTCTTTGAAGGATAAAATCAGGAATGAAATTATCCAGAAAAGAACCGAAGTTACCGACATAGCTTGCAGAGTAAGCAAACTGAAGTGGCAGTGGGCTGGCCATGTCTGTCGAACGACCGATGGCCGGCGGAGCAGGCGAGTCCTTTTTTTTTTTTTTTTTTTTTTATGGATGGGAAATCATCAAATGACCCCTCCCGCTCTGGGTGGAGCGAAGGGAGTGTCAGACTCTTACTGACTAAAACCCATCCGTGTTCCTTCCTTAGCCCTTTATGTTCCGGGGTAGCGGTAACCCTTTCGGACAATCCCGCACCCCCGGCAGGCTTCGGCCCTGGCAGGCCCCTTCCTTTCTGCTGACATCTCTTTGAGGCGCGCGTGGAACACAACGCGCCGTCCGGCACGGGCCTGGTCCTGATCGGACGGTGAGCTACCCATTACTCTCCGTCCGCAGGCCCGCGCCTACGGTGGCCGGGAGTCGTCACGCGGCTCCCGACGCCCGGAGCGTCTCCCGCGGCGGCTGGGGTGTGAGGCTCTCTCCCTCAGCCGTTCAGCCACCTCCTTCGCTAGCATGACTGCTTCGCAGAAGGAGGTGACCGCCTCCCAAGCAGGCGAGTCCTGGAGTGGACATCACGTTCCGGCAAGCGTAGTGTGGGACGCCCCCCAGCTAGATGGACAGACGACCTAAAGAAGGTGGCTGGGGTAGACTGGATGGGAAGGCGGAGGACAGGGTGCTGTGGCGCAGTTTGGCAGAGGCCTATTACCAGCAGTGGACTGCGATAGGCTGAGTTGATTGATTGATTAATCGTATTACCCAGTAATTGGGTTGTGGAGGTTAGATAGGCAGTCACTCCATGTAAAATACTGGTATTCAGCTGCATCCGGTTAGACTGGAAGCCGACCCCAACATAGTTGGGAAACTTTGGCGCGGGAGATATTATAGTGCACAAGAGTGCGCGCAGATACAGGTGCACTCCCTCTTCTTTCACTTTCAAGTCCGATGGGACGGCAAACCGACACGGCAGGAGAGAGATCAGGCGCACCCCCCCTCCCCGAACCGAACCGCGAACCTCTAATATAATGTGGCGGAACGGTAATTTGTTCATCCAATTACAATATCTAACGTAAAAACAATGAAACAATGTAAACTTTCGTTAAACTTTCGTAACATACGGACACACACGTTTTCCCCTAAAAAAAATACAGAACGTACAACACATTACTCCTGGGAATGCGTATCGAAAAAAACTTACTCCTGACATTTTTATCGAGGCAACACCTCACGTAGTCTTTACTAAGGGAGCATAAACAAAACTAAATTTAAGATATCGAGAACGTTTAAATAATGAATGGAACTGCGTACGGTGGTGGCTTAGTGAGAAGAGGCAGCGTTGTTAATGCTTATAATTATTTGGATGAGGAATTTTAAGTGCTTTTCCTAGTCGCGAGTTTGGCTGTCTACATGTCCGGGCTATGGGTACCTGTATAGTTGTGAATAATTTATTTACGATAAATTATTTATTTCCGATGTCTAGAACCAGACGATGTAGTGTACAATGTAGATGTTGCACTTAAAGAGTGGCCTACAAAAGTTAGCGGCCAGTTGAATGTTCGCAGTAGTAGAAACATATATTTGTATGGCGACAACTCTGTAGGTAATGAATTTGAAAACAAAGTATCTTTCGATCCGTCTCCAAATATATATTACAATATATCTCCGAATCCAAATTGTCGTCCCGACTAGGACAACTTCGTTCAATCTCAGAAGATCCATTGGCCAGATCCATGATGGATCTAGTGACGATTTAGTAGAAAATAATGAGGTATATGTGTACTTTAAAAATATGTAATTATTATTGATAGCCGCTAAAAAAGTATATCACAGAATGGGTGATCTCCTTTTTTTTCGGTGGGAAATTATCATTTTTCGATTTTAGCTGTGACACACCACAATCATCATCTTCCTAGCCTTTTCCCAACTATGTTGGGGTTGGCTTCCAGTCTAACCACACACACCACAATAAGATTTAAAATTCTAGTGTCCAAATGTTTGAATTGCTATAACTTTATTATTGACTCATTCAACTACCTTTGACTTATCATAATAAGTAATTGAGTAATCCCTTAGCAGTACCTGATTATTTTTTATTTTAAATCTTAATGTGTCATCACAGCCGAAGTGGAAAAATCGCTGCTTAAATTCAAAAGGGCCACAAGTCGAAAAAATTTGATTCGATTTTTGAATTTAAGCGGCGAAATGTCAACTAACTTCTGAAGGCCGCTGCACGTATACCAATATAATAATTGTAATTATATTTTGATTTAAAATAGGGTCCATGAAATATCTTTCTATCCCGCTCTTCTCAAAGGAACATACTATGCTTCGATAGGGACAACTAACTTCTCATCATTCTGGCTGAACAAATCTTTGATAATTCAAAAGTGCCTGTAGGTAATTGGTTCGATTGAAACAAATGTTCTGAGTTTGAGTTTGAACAAAAGTGAATAACATAGAAATAAGTGATCGGGTGAGAGCATGGTGGCCCAGTGGTCACGGCTGCGACTTACGAGTTGTATAGGTCGTAGGTTCGAACCCAGTCAGGTGCTTTACTTTGTGTAAATTACATGATCACCACTCTCAACACGGTGAAGGAAAACATAGTGAGGAAACCGGCATGTCCTAAAACCAAAAATTCGAAGACATGTGACACCTACCAACCCGCATATTATTATTAAATATTGGGATAACATCAGGAGATTTCATCGAAGTTTTAAGCCGGATTTACATTACAGTGTGTTCGTAGATGGGCGGGATTGGCCTATGTTGCGGAGGAGGAATTTTAATTGTATATATTAACTAGCTTCAGCCCGCGACTTCGTTCGCGTGAAATTTCACTCTCTCCCATTCACCCTCATAGGGGTGGAATTTTGAGAAACCCTTTCTTAGTGGATAGTGTGGATACCTAATCTTCACAAAGAACACACCTTTCAAATTTTATGTCTCTAGGAACAGCGTTGATATGTCAGTCAGTCAGGACTTTGAATTTTATATATATAGATGTATAGATAACTATTTACTCTAGGTATTAAATTAAATAACTATCTAACTAACTATACAAATAAATACAAAAACAAAAGGACACTTAGGCCTCGAAGTACTCATCCGCATCGCTGTCATCCGGAAACGTGCCCAGAAGACTGGCAGCACTGCCACGTTGAATGGAAAACTAAAATAGATAATTATTTCCACGTAAAACTGTCAATGAATAACTAAGTTTGCGAAATTAGTTTCGTAATGTAAATCCCGCTTTATCGTTTTCCGCTGTTTCTTATTTACTACGTTACAACCCAAATATTTATTTCCCAAATGTACGCGTCTGTACTTATTTCTCGATTATTTATGTTGTTCAGACTATTTGATATTATTTTTGTATCGCAACACTGTCAGAAACTTTTGAAATAAATAAGAGGTAGAATATGCAAAATGTGATAAGAGATCACAAAAACATTGCCAATATTTTTTGGACAGTTATGATTAAGTACTGTTTTACGTCTTGTAAATATACAAAAGACGCCAGCATATCAAGCTACTAAAATCTGTCAAATTTCTTTAATAGATTTTCAACTTTATCACTAAATCATAAGGTTAAAGTTGATTGGGAAAATTTTACAGTTTCGGGTAGCTTGATGTGCTGGCGTCTGTACTAAGATTACTAGCAAACAGAATTGCAATATTGTACCTACTTATTCCACTTAACAAGATACTTATAACAAAGATATTTAGATAATATAGATTACCAGCTGCGCCCCGCGGTTTCACCCGCATAAGTCTCGATCTCGTGGGAATATCGGAATAAAAAGTATCCTATGTCCTTTCCGGGGACTCAAGCCATCTCTATACCAAATTTCATCTAAATCGGTTCAGCGGTGTAGGCGTGAAAAGGTAACATACAGAAAGACAGACAGAAAGACAGAGTTACTTTCGAATTTATAATATTAAGTATGGATTAGTATGGACTAGCTGTGCCCACCAATTTCTTGCACGGATGTCGGAAAACAATTATAATGTGTTTCAAGTAGCCTATTTTACTCCTTATAACATCAACTATCTGGCAGTGAGTCCCGTTTCGGTGATTAGCCGGAACAAACAGACAGAGAAACAAAACTTTTGTTGATTATTTTTTTGTTCATACGCATTTAGTAAAATGCTGTTATTTTGACATTACACGTAGCAGACACTTCATTTTTATTTATTTGTATTTATGTATATACAGGTTGTAACGGAAAGGGTATATCAATACAAACGGGTTGAAGAGTGTATCTGGTCTAGAATCTCTGTACAAAATTTCAGCTCAAAAGAATAAACTTTGAAAATGCTTAATATTTTTTTATTTCGACATCACGGCGCTGCACTGGCGCGCGGCGGCGTGATGTGCGTGTACTAGGCGCACAGACACACTACAGATAATGGATAATGACCCTCGTAGTGCGGTGACACGTTTGTTATGATTTCAATTTAATAAACTATCGAAATAAAATAATATTAAGCATTTTCAAAGTTACTGCTTTTGAGCTGAAATTTTGTACAAAGATTCTAGACCAGATACACTCTTCAACCCGTTCGTATTGATATACCCTTTCCATAACACCCTGTATAGATGATACGAATCGAAAGAATTTCATTTGAATAGTTTTAAGAATGGGACCTCCTTGTCCGTGGTAGTAGTTATATCCTAATGGTTATACGTCGCGACGTCTATTGTCATATAATCATGTTGGATTTAAAACAAAACAACCAAAAAAACACTTCAATTATTCCAAAAATAGAAACCACGTCTGCAGTCCATTGTTTAAGTTAAATAACGTTTTAAATTATACAAATCGTCGTATTCGATATAATGATTTAGGCAAACGGCCCTTTTAGGAAGTGGATGTTGAAAAATGGACAAACCCGAGAGACCCAGAGCTTGTCCACTTTTATGAATAAATCATAAAAATTGCTTGACAATCGTAAATGGTCTTACATTTTTAATGTTGCCAAATCGTCCTCGAAATAATAATTCAAGCGTTGAATTCTTAAATATTTATTGTTACTGAGTATCATAATTTTTTACGTGTTTTTATAATATTTTGAAGTGGCTTTGTTGCCTTCGGGAAAATTATTGATTAGATTTGTAGGGGTTTAAATACACTTCTATGTTTATTCTTGCCTATAAGAACTGTAGTTTTATTCTCGCCCCGCGCCCCGCGATTTCACCTGCATAATGTCTGGATCCCGTGGGAAAATCGGGATATAAAGTATCCTATGTCTTAATCCAGGTCATGGTCCACCCATGTGCAAAATTTCATTCAAATCCATATAGCCGTTTTTGCGTTAAAGCGTAACAAATAAACCTACAGTTTTTTTTCTCTTTTTAATATATTATTTTCTCTTTATGACATAATCGTTTTGATATTCCATCATCATCATCATCATAATTTCAGCCGAAAGACGTCCAATGCTGGACATAGACCTCCCGCAAGCACCTATACTTCGACCGGGTTTGTGCTTCTCGCATCCAACGAGTTCCTGCGGCCTTCACAAGGTCGTCGGCCCACCTTGTGGGAGGCCTTCCAACGCTACGTCTTCCAAAGTCAAAGTCAAAGCATTTATTTCAAATAGGCACATAAAAGGCACTTTTGAACGTCAAAAATCCGGTCCGGTACGCAGTCGCCACTCCAGAACCTTTCGGCCCCATCGGCCATCTGTTCTGAGAGCAATGTGCCCTGCCCACTGCCACTTAAGTTTGGCAATTCTTCGGGCTATGTCGGTTACCTTCATCCACACAAATGATCGATAGTGGTAGGTATAGGTACAATATCTTAGATTCAGTAAAAAGCTATGTTTAAATATCTGCTTAGTTAAATACCTACATTGACACTTAAAACATCATCATTATTTCAGTTTGAAATGTTCACTGATGAACAAACTCAACATGGTTGAGAAAAGGCTAGGCAGATGATGATGATGTGTATGTAAATAAGTTCTAAGCCAATTTCCTACTCCATTCCCACATTCAGACTCAGATAACAACCTTCAATTACTCCATTACATAATACCGCTTCAAAACACAACTCCTTCCTCCGTACAAAGTTTATACGATTTGTCGTAAATTAATAACTAACTAGGGTCGCCCGAAGCGGTCTAAATTAGCCTTGAAGAGGGCTGGCCCTTTGTAGCCAAACGGTTGGCATGAATTATATTATTTTTGCCTAAGCTCCGTATTTTGTTTAAGATAAAGACTGGTATTATACTAAATAGGATTTTATTGTACTTATATTCTTACTTTAGGAGGATAAAAACGAGAGGGCTATATTCTTGTGATATTATTATAGTTAGACAATTTTTACAGACATACTTTATATATACGTACGTTTACGCGTACGTTTTTTTTTTTTTTGCACCTAGCTTCTGACGTTTCATAAGTGCCCATGTAGGTTTTTGTGAAATAAAAAGAATATTTTGATTTTGGCAATAATGTCCATATTATAACTTATACAGAACGCCATAGTTATCAGTAATAATCAAGATAAAAATATAACTTAAATGACATCTGATCGATTTATTTCACATAATAACGTCACTAGTACTAATCAACTGACTGTAGGCCAGAGCTCCGTTCTGGTCAATGTCTCGAACAAGAATGATCCCCGCCACTCGGAGCTCCCCCTTTTATAGTCGTGAACAAACAACTTTGACGTTTCTATCTACCGTCATCCAAAATATCAACAATATAAAAGGTGGATATCCGTTTGGAATATTTTCTATGTTTTGCTACATTATTCCTTAATATTTTCACTAGTCTACTTTTACAGACATGTTTTAGGATATGCAAAACATTACTATTTTATCAAGTTTTAATAGTAAAATGATAACAATAACAATACCTATTTAATTAGCATAATCTATTACGTGCAAAAAAATTGGCCTACCCCATGCTCTCCATGTGAGACACGATATCTACTTGTGGAATACAATAAAAGTATTGACTATCTCAGAAATCGTAATCGTATGAACATAATTTAATATTTTATACTGTGTGAAGGTAGGTAAGGTACAGTTTATTTGAACTTACTGTATTTTGATAAAAGCAACGACTCGATTCTTCAGACCCTCATCACTCACTTTTGCTCGTAAAAAGTGCGTGACTTTTTTGTCAATAAAATCGACAAACATGGTTTATATGACATAATAAAAACATAATCAAGTTCAATTTTGAGTAAGCAAACAGAATTTTTAAATCAAACTTGAACTAAATTATGTAAACGGACTTAAAAAAAGGAGGTTCTTTATTCAACACCCATATTAGTAGGTTCGCGATTTCCTCAAAAACTAATGAATCGGGTAATTAAGAGCCTATACTACCTCAGCTAAAATTCACTCTTTATCTCGCTCATACGATACTGCTCGCTGACTGAGTGAGAGCGAGACAGAGTGCGGTGCTGGGCGGCAGGCAGCGCCCATAGTTTAGGTATTTCCTTTTTACAGTGAAAATAATGGTAATTATGGTAAAAAGTAAATAACATAAGACCTGCTTTAAAGTAAGTTCAGTTAGTATGCAAAGTTTCATGATCTAATTTGAAGTATTTTTTGAATACCAGCGGTTTATTGTTCCGGTTAGAGGTAACTTTGGATTTATTTTCTATCGAGAAAATTTTATGGAATCGTGTTTTCGTCTAACATAAGACTTAGCATTAATCCTCAACTTTACCATATATTTATTTCAAAATTAATGGTGCAGTATTTTCGACATAACGGAGGATCACGCTAAGCCATTTGAGGTAGTATAGGCTCTTAACATGCGTTTCATTAATAGACGCCATAATTTGTAAGGCCTAATCGTTGAACAAAAAAAAACTATTTTCTTTGAAAGAAACTCTGTATGTCTGTCTGTACATCACCTTGTCACGCTAAACCACTGAACGGATTTTGATAAAATTTGGCAAAGAGGTAGATAGTTGAAAATTGACAGATTGTAATAGCTTGTGCTGGCGTTTGTACATCTAAAATATTTCATTCATTCAAACAAAACCTAACCCTTGTAACAATATTCCTAAAAGCAACATATTTACTTAATAGCGGTAATAAGACTAATAAAATGCCTATTAAAATGATTAGTCTTAAAAGATAATAGTAATGGCAACATTAGCCGCAATCCAACGTAATCCCCACACGTTTATGTTAAATTAATAGTTATAAGTGCTCTTTAAGTGGTTCAGCCGTTATCCCTTAACCGACTGCTGGTGCTATAATAATGGTAAATGTTTTTCGTAACGAGTCCTGTATTTACTTTAATGTTTTCGTCCCTTGGCATTTTAGCATGGGCTAGATAGTTTCCTATTGAGGTATTTCTAGCAAAAGTAATTGCTACTAAAACATTATCTAGACCTAGACTTAGCCTAAAATTCAGCCTAAACTTCAACTTGATGCTTACTTTTGTGATCAAAGTAAAGCCAGACAGTCTGCGGTTTTCAGTTGATGTTAGGTTGGCATTTGTTTGCTACGCCGTAGCCGCGTAGCGCGTAGGCCGTAGCTCGTAGCTTAGGATTAGCAAAAGATTTTATAAAAACAAATTATGGTTTAATTATTGGTTTGGTGTATTAGTAAGGGTACAAAGCTGATAATTAATTATCTTATTTACGTTATCAACGAAAGATATTTTACAATCTATGTATTTAATTATGTTAAAAACAAGTCGTCCCCGTATTCTCAAACGATACTTAATACTAACATTCGTTGAAAATGTTACCGTCGTATAATGAAATGACCCTCTAAATTCAGAGTACAACAACCCCGCAATAATCCTACAAAATATTCATCTGAAAAAATTACCCAAAAAGCAGACAAAAAGTTGTTATAACGGCCTACGCCGGCTTATTCTAACCACGTAGGTACAGTCCCGACGACAAATCTAAATGGGCATAAGCTTAGAATTAAAATTCTGTGTACGCGGCACTTACCTATTGTCTACACAAAATATACTTTAATTATGTTGGCTGTTCTGCTCTTTTGTTTGTGGCGCAAGTTAAAGGATCACACCACTCACCATTTACCTCTAAAACCAACGGTGCTCTTATATTTTTTAATATTATTTTTTCAATTTAGAAAAAAATATTATGGCAGTGAAAAAGAGTAAATATTCATACTAATAATATAAATGTGAAAGTGTGTCTGTCTGTTACCTCTTCACGCTTAAGCCGCTGAACCGATTTAGATGAAATTTGGTATAGAGATAGTTTGAGTCCAGGGAAAGGACATAGAATAGTTTTTATCCCGATATTCCGACGGGAAACTTATGCGGGTGAAATCGCGGGGCGCTGCTAGTACCACATAATTTAAAGAGGCTTTTCCCCAACCACATACATTGATTTCAAAACACGACTGGAACTGAGTAAACGCGATGCAATGCCGAGTATATGCGATTTAGCGTCAACGACCGACTGCAGCCGAGTATACCCGATTCAGCTTTAAGCCTTTCTCTTTAAGACAGCCTTTAAGACAGCACCCGATTGCGACGGTTCCGTTTCGTTCACTGTTTAGAAAGAGCGCAAAGTGCGCTCAAAGAAGATTTCACTTAAAAAAATGTGAACAAAAGTCTATGTGAAAAGTTTAACCAAGTCGCCTGTAACTTAACCCTGAACGCGTGTGTAAACGTTAAACACGTCCGTTTAAGTACATAGGACAATACCGGCGCTGTATTTCTCGGCGGATGTTCAAACAAAATGTATGGCAGGCGACACGTACGGAATTTTAATTGGTGCAAATTGCCAGTGCGAGTGACGGTGACAGTTTTAGCATTAATAACGGCCAAAACTGACCCAGTTCCCCGGACCTAGTGGGCAAGAGAAATTAATTATTTCTGGAACACTTTTGTTGACGATTGTACTTTTTGGTTGCTCTGTTGTTGGATTTTGGAATGTTAATTTTTGATGAAGTTAATTTTCATGAAGGAGGAGATGTTTTAGCTTAGTCTATAAACCGGGTAATGTTTAAGACTTGGTCCTAAGAGCGTTTGTCCACCACCACCGTCAACCAGAACGAGGTGACGACGCCGAAGTAGCAATGTATACTTTTACTATGGCCGCGTGTCCGCCGTACGTCCGTCAACTAAGCGCCGGGATCCCAACCCCCGAATTTTCGAGTACTTCAGCGCGACAGCTAGAACTCGGCTAAAATTGTGACGGGCCGTAGTGCTGGCAATACAAAACATGTTTAATCTTGTCCACACACTGCCGTCGCACCGGCCCCGGCGCCGTTCACCCGGTTATTGTTTTGTAGACAAAACGACCGGTTATTGTTTGTCGACGACGACGAACGGTTCTGGTGAACAAATGATCGCCGTCACCAGACGTCACGTTTCGTTCGAATAGTCTCGTTTCTTGTTGACGACAATTTCGCGTAAAGAACGTCGTTCACCTTCCTGTGACCTGATTACTGCTAACGAGTGTCAAACATCTACGAATGATAGGCGGAACCAGCCGCTTAACGGGCTTTCCGAGGGACGAAGGGGTCTTGATATGAATGGTTACCCATCCACGAACCGACTGCGACAAGCGTAGCTTAACCTTCGATGGGCATTATCATTTAGCCACGAGGCTCCCTACCCACCTTTTACGACACAAAAACCTACTTATTTTCATTATTTCATTTAAAACTTTTAGGCACGGTTCAGTAAACTTTTAGGGACAGTTTTATTTCTAAAAGAAATATTACATGTTCTTTCAATTTCAACAAATGATGTTGCCAATTTTTTAGCTATGTCTAGACGAAACTTTTTATGTCACCCGCCAATTTTTATCACTTTTTTATTATAATATGGAATGGATTTCTTAGCACTTTAGATAAATAACTGTCGTTTTCTCTTGGGATTTCAGTAAAAAGGATACTTGGGTAAGCAAATATTTCATTGGATAAGTTTTTAGGTTTATTGAAATGTTTGAAATGTTCATAATAAGTAATTTTATTGTGGAGGGGCTTGTGGCTTAGTAATAACAGCCGCACGGGTCGATCGATCAGGTTAAGCTACGCTTGCCGCAGTTGGTCTGTGGATGGGTGACCATCTTTACATACCAAGACCCCTCCGTGCCTCGGAAAGCACGTTAAGCCGTTGGTCCCGGCTGTCATTCGTGGATCTTTGACAGTCGTTACGGGTCGTCAGAAGCCCGAAAATCTGACAACAAGTCTTACCATTGGAGTATCTTATTACCCAGTAACTGGGTTGTGGAGGTCAGATAGGCAGTCGATCCATGTAAAATACTGTTATTCAGCAGCTGCATCCGGTTAGACTGGAAGCCGACCCCAACATAGTTGGGAAAAGGCTAGGCAGATGATGATAATAAGTAATTTTGATTACTACATAGGAATAGGAATAATCTAAATTATTTTATCGACAATAAATGTTTGACCCTCCATAATGTCGATTCAACAATTTGGTCAGACATGCTAATACAAGCGAGAGTTATAAAATTTGCACACGAATAAATTCTTTCAGGATATTTGAGTCCTGTTTATGAGCAATGACCTGTAGGATGCTGTTAGTGCTACTCCGGACTCTGCTCAGTAACGACGCGAGCCGCTTGCGCACAATGGCATGGAAGCCATCTACCCTAGCCTCCGCAAACATACCAGAGGCACTACAAAAGCGGGGCAACCCTAACAACATCCTAAATCCATTATTGTATTGGACACGTAGGGCATTGATCGTCCTCTGCGTATACCTGAACCACAGGCTGCACGTGTAGAAAGTCTGACAGTAGGCTCTAAATAGTGTCACCTTGACTTGTTCACTACAACGCGCAAACCTGCGGGCCAGCATATTGCTCCTGACCGCCAATGCCCTACGTTCCCTTTCTACATCAGCTTGGTCATCAAGGCCCTCAGTAACGTAGTGTCCTAGGTATTTGAATTGATGTACCCGCTTCAGTTCACTACCATTCAGCTTTATCGCAGGTATATATGACGGACACTTACCGGCGGCCTTGAAAACCATGTACTCACTTTTCTTACAGTTATACACTAATCCATGCTTATTGCTGTATGTTTCACAGATGGCTAGCAACTGTCTCATTGCGTTTACAGTTGGGGTCAGCAGCACCATGTCATCAGCATAATTAAAGTTAATGGATGTTTTTTTTTGTTTTTCGAAGTATTTATGTAGTACCTATTTTCTACCTTTAGATTATACAAATGATTTACGTTAAAGTTTTACCGGCATGTCCTAGAAGATTCGAAGATATGTGACATCTAGCAACCCGCGCTGGGCCCGCGTGGCAGATTACAGCTCACTCCCTCTAGAAGAGAGGAGGCCTGTGTCCCAGCAGTGGTTACATTATAGGCTGATTATGGTGTGGTATGATATTACGTTAAAGTGTATCTAAAAAAATGTACTAATAATTTTTTGTACTTAGGTACTTATTTGTATAAAAGATTTTAGTAATTTAAATAACTTTCTTAATAAATAATTTTCTGCCAGTCTACCTTAGGGTGATGCAGAGACAATACACAGTAGGTGCAATAACAGAAAAACAAAGAAAATATTTATAACTAAGGTATAAGAATAAATACATATATACATACATAGGTACAACAATATATATATATATATATATATAAATATAAAAAAAATAGTTATGAGACATAGATAAGAAACCCTACAACAACTTAATTTTGAGACGAATCTGCCAAATTCTTGTGTATGTGTTCTCGAGCTTTCACTTTAAATGTGAACGCATTGGTTACCGTCCTGATATTCTGAGGGAGCGCATTCCAAAGGAAAACCGCCTGGACAAAAATCAAAATCAAAATCAAAAATCAAAAGTCATTTATTCAAACTAGGCTGAGAATCAGCACTTTTCGAACGTCAAAATTACAAAAGACAGTCCCCCAAAACGCCCGCCCTTCGCCACTTCCTAGTGCTTTCGCTGGGGAGAAGAAGTGGCGGAACAAACTCCCCAGCAGCACAGCTGTCTGTTTAGTTAGAAAAGAATTAATTTTATACAATACTATGTATGCAAAGTAATAAACATTACAGGACACAGAACCTTAAATTAAATTATTTGCCATAGGTTAACTAGCCACGCCAATATACCAACAAATACAATAAACACTATACGTACTCAAGCAAAAAAAAAATTTAAAAATATAACCAAAAAAAAAAAACTTACTGACCAAATAAAAGCCTCCAGGTATAAAGGGCGTGACAGCTTACATATATATGCAATGCTGGGTTCTGTTTACATAGCTGTCACTTGAAGTCACAAATGATAAACTAGGACCATCGAAGTAAAATAAATAAACAAGTTATTACTACTAATAACAACAATAAAACCATGGTCAGCAAGACGACCAGTCACCACAAGCAGCACCCGTTCACGAGCATAACGCAAAGATCAGCCATTACCCCCCTCGCCATATTTGAGGGAAGGAGGCAACCCGACCCCCGACGCTACCGCAAGCAATGACATCTAAGGGAGCATGACGAACTTGCTGCCGGTTGCTCAAGCAAGAATAATAATATGATCATTCGTAGAGGTCGCTAGCTAACCACATATTGCAATCAACTCATTAAAAGACATTGAAATGAGTAGATTATGTCAATAATAAATTACAATAAAATTAAACCGAATTGACTAAAACTCTCAACTAAAAAAAAACAAAAAAATAAAAATAAAATAAAAACAATTATATAAACTCATATAACCTGTCAGTAAGCTAATTCTGGAGAAAGAACATAATAATTGTCTTGAGTTAATCAGGGCGACCAACTATTCTTATCGTTTAAGTAGTCGTTGATGGAATAGTATGCTTTTGAACAAAGGTTGGATTTTACTTGAGCTTTAAATCTATTAAAAGGCAAATCTAGCAAGGAAGAAGGTAGCTTGTTATAAAAGGAAAAAAAAAAGAAAAGAAAGAAGACTTTATAAAACCAGAGCGATGAGAAGGACAACGAAGAAGACGATTATTCTCGGACCGAAGATTCTTGCTGTGTGCAGAGCATAAATATTGAAAAAGAGAAGCCAGATAAGAAGGAGAAGTGGGTTTGGGAAGAAGAGAAAACAAGGTTGTCAAAGCCCTCAACGCTCTGCGCTGCCGGATAGGTAACCACTTTAAAAGCGTTCGATGTGCGGATACATGATCATACTTGCGAAGATTGAAAACGAATCGAATGCAGCTATTAAGAAGTCGGTCAAGTTTATTGAGAAGATCTGCATTCAGGTCATAGTAGCACACATCACCATAGTCAATTATGGGGAAGATAAGGGACTGTACAAGCATTGCCTTAATGTGTGATGGGAGAATATTTTTCAACCTATAGAGCGACCGCAACGTTCCAGTAACCTTCTTGCTCACAATCGCGACCTGCTTACGCCAGTCAAGGCAAGTGTCAACATGCAAACCCAGATCCTTGACGTCAGAGCTAAACGGAATCACTGTGCCATCAAAGGTAACCGGTGGCACCGTTGAACCATTCAACCTCCTCAGGCTATGGGGGCTCCCTACATTGATAGCCTGGTTGGGTTAACCGCCACCCCAAAGCGATCAGACCAATTTTTGACTACTCATAAATCCCGATTTAGCTCCTCGATCGCACCGGATAAGCTGTCAACACCTGCCTGACAGTAGAGCTGTAAGTCGTCAGCGTAAAGATGATACGCACACTGAAGCTCGTAAGTTATGAGATCTATAAAGATAGAGAACAAAAGTGGAGATAAAATGCCGCCTTGAGGGACGCCAGTTTCAAGATCACACCAACTGGAGCTAGAGTCACTATTATTATTATTATATATTATTATTAGTAGATATTTTAGTATTACGTTTGTATAAACTACGCATGCTCCGCCGGCCCCAAGCTTTTATGTAGGCTGATTTGAAATCCAAGCCTTGGTCCCTCCATCTTAACGGTAATCCTATTTGACCTCCACGATTCAGTTACTGGGTAACACGATACCCCTTTTACTATAGCTGATTGTCAGACTTTTGGGCTAAATAACGACAATATGTAAACAATAAGGGGTTTATTTATAAACGTTGATTAAAGTTAAGATATGTTTAAACGTCAAAAAAATATGGTTAAACAGTCGCTAATCATTATTTATTTTTAAGCCACGTTTATAAATAAAGGGGTTAGAGTAAGGCATACATAATCAGCCTATAATGTTCTCACTGCTGGGACACAGGCCTCCACTCTGTGAGATGGAGTGGGCCGTAATCCACCACGCGGGCCCAGTCAGGGTTGGTAGATGTCACATGTCTTCGAATTTTTGGTTCTAGGACATGCCGGTTTCCTCACGATGTTTTCCTTCACCGTTTTGAGAGCAGTGGTGATGAAATAGGTTAGTAAGTAAATTAAGTTATACAACCTAAATTCTAGTGCACAAACATATTGCGCTAAAACCGGTTTTAACCGGTAACAAGCCGCTTATAACCAGTGTAATTGAGCTTATCTCCAGATAAGAGGTATTAACGTTCAGACAAGATCTACTAACATCGTTGAGTTAGAACGACTGGAAGAGACATTTTTAGATTTTGGGGAGAATATAAATTATATCACGTTTGGGAGCTATATAATGGGGAACTAAATTGGAATATTTCCAAGATCTGTTTATTGCCCAAGTGGAATATAGATAATACCAATTAATATAATATCAGCCAAAAGCAAGCCATGACGTCCTGGGTTCAATTTCCAGATCGGGAACCGTGTTATTGGGTTTTTCCATCAGGAATTTGTCAGTAGCAGCCCGGAGTCTGGATTTATGCCCAGTTGATGACAATAGGCTTGCCCCTGGAAAACTGGAATGGAAAATAAAAAAACATAACTTTTTTTTATTTTTGTTTTTTATTTCTAAATGGGCGCCGCTCTTGACCTCGATCACGCCTGATGTAAAGCGATGGATGAGGTCTATGATAGAACGAGATGCCCAGAAGATGCCTAAGACATTGGAACTCCCACGCATTGACGAAACACAGCAGGCTGCTTGACGTCGGACTCCGGAGGGAGGGTGGTCGCAAACCAGGCGGGCGTTAGCCCTACCACCGCAAGGGAAGAATTGACCAGTCAAATAAGATGTTGGGTTTGACTGTCCAGGATGCGCCAAACGCTCGGTTCAGTTGAGCAAAGATCCACGATTGACAGCCGGGTTCAACGGGTTAACGTGCTTTCCGGAGCACGGAGGGGTATGTTGTCTACGGACCAACCGCGGCAAGTGTAGCTTAATCTGATCGATCGACCCGTGCGGCCGTTATTACTTAGCCACAAGCCCAAGTAATTTAAAAAAGAATGTAAGTAATTATTTACAGACCGATCTTATTTTGACGCGATAGGGCGAATCTATGATTAAAATCTTTGCCTAAGGGCTGATTTTTTAATAATCAAATAACTTTTATATCTGAAGAATAAATATGAAAGTTTGACATATTTTCTAGCTACAAAAACCAAAATAATTCCAGTTTACCTTCCAGTCATCCATAACATCAATGTAACTAAGTTTATGTAAGTTGCTGGTTTGATTAAACCGTCGGTACATGGCCCCAGTAGTTTCAACAGCCACGTTTTCGTCAAAGGAAATCCCCCGGCTTCCGCGTCGCTATTTTTATTTAAGTGTTGCATAAACTTGCTTTATTTGTGTTTACTTGTAAATGTTTTACAAGTAAACACGAATAGTGAAGTGGCAGTGGGCTGGCCATGTCTGTCGAAAGACCGATGGCCGGTGGAGCAGACGAGTCCTGGAGTGGAGACAAGCGTAGTGTGGGACACCCCCAGCTAGATCGACGGATGATCTAAAGAAGGTGGCTGGAGTAGACTGGATGCGGAAGGCGGAGGACAGGGTGCTGTGTCGCAGTCTAGGAGAGGCCTGTGTCCAGGCGGTACGGGAGGGGTGTGGTGACGTGATGCGAGAGCACAGTGATTCGTCAACTTGTGACAACTATCACCCCTCCCGCACCGCGCAGCTACCTCAGGCAACGTCTCAATTAAACGGTCGGCCGATACATTTAGTCTTCTGGAACTAATTCATTCTGTAACCCTATTAAACAAAACAAATTATCATGATCACAGTAAGCAGAATATTCCACGAATGCAATTTGCTATGTGAAGGAGGAAGTTTAATCTCGCGAAGTGTGATTGAAAAGTATAAACTAATAAAATTGGAGTCGGTACATTAAGTGAATTTCCACATAAATCTTGTACGTCACTGCTGCTGTTCCAGCGCCTGGTTACTTCGAGCTATAAATGTTTCGGATACGCGAATTGCTTCTCGATATTTTAGGCATTTATAAGCTGGCTGTGAACTTGCATGGAAATATTGGGTAATTTTATGTTAGTAAAGTTGTCACGAATCAATATGCCATCCAGCAAGATCTACATTGTATCAACTAGATCAATCAAATAATTTTATTCGTTTAAAACCATGTTTCTTTTTTCTCATGCACACGTCTTGTTCTACTAGCTCACTTTAGACATTGGCAGAATAGTCGACATCGGCAGAATAGTCGACATCGGCTTTGCTTGCCATTTTTTAAAAATAGAATAGAATCAATGTGCCAAAAAGTGCTATGCCATTTTTTTTTATAGTTCTCGCCGATAAGCGTAAATTCAGGGATGTGTGGCCAGCTTCGGATTTCATCTCCATGGGTCCCATTGAGTTTTGCGGTCGACATCAGAAATAATTTTTATAAGTGGACTTTGGATTGCCATCGTGGTTTAATGATTAGCCAATCAGCGTGGATAACTCGCTGACTGTCCAGGGTGCGCTGGACGTATAGTGGCTCTGCAGATACGTCGCTCGGCTAGACTCCATTCATGCACCATTTTTTTCGAGAAAGAATGAAATAAAAATGAAAGAATAATATTTATTTCGCAACAGATCGTAAGACACGAGTTGCATATAAAATATAATCAAGTTTAGTAATAGTATTTGTAATAAATAGGTGGCGAGAGGCGAATCACATCAGCCCCTAGACAAGAAACTACATGAGGACCACGACCGCTCTGACAAGAGTGCTACGAAGAAGAAGAAGAAGACTGTATTTGTCTTTTAGCAAAAAAAGGCTAATTACAAAAAAAAAAAAAGAACAGCTCCCTCCAAACAGCTCATGTTTTATAGCTCCACGGAGCCCAGTTACGGGTTAACTCTCAAGAAAAGTTAGCGAAAACCTTAGCGTTCATAAGTCAGCGTCCGTATTGGAACTTAAGACTTATGCCGTTTTGCCCCAACTAATATATTCACCGGAGCGATTTACTACTTATCCGCATAGTATTTTGCTTGTTTGACGGGTTTTTCAGGTAAGTTTTTGGTAGGTTTAGTACCAAGTGGAGTTAATGTTATGGGAACCTAGGAGTCCTCTGGGCATTCAGTAAAACAAATTGCCGGGAGCCGGGGGGTTAGTCTTTACAACATGAGATGAACTTGTCTCGTGTAGCTCGTCCCGGCACGAGACAGAATAAATTGAGAAAAGCCTAGTGGTAAAATAAAAATAAAGATACCTATAAAGATGCCTATGGCATTAAGTCCGCCTATGTACATTTATGTGCTTGAAGTATTAAATAAATAAACACACATTGACATGCTTTTAAACCGATTTCAAAAAAGGAAAAGGGTTCAATTTGACCCGTTTTGTATTTACATAACTGGTGAATTTTCATTGTATAGGTGTACCAAAATCTTATGACAAAAAAAAAATAGATTTTCATGTGGCAATATCAATCCATATGAAAATCACTCCTTTTTTAATTTCCTGAGATACTGGTAGACCTATACTTTCAAAATAAATTGGTAAGTCATAATTTATTGTACACTACAAAAATACATAACATAAAAATGACCTACATCAAGCACTACAAAATATACAATGTGCGGCCTTATCACTTTCATTTATTCAAATTAGGCTGAAAATCAGCACTTTTCGAAGGTCAGAATAACGTAAGACTGTCCCCCAAAACGTTCGCCCTTCACCACTATCTAGTGCTTCCGCTGGAAAGAAGAAGTGGCGCAACAAACCCCAGCGGCACAGCTGTCTGTTCAGTTAGAAAAACTTGATTCTATACTGTTACGGCCTCGCCACTGCCAGATGGCGCACGGCAGGACTTTCTACGACCATGCCTGCGGAGCCATACCGCGTCTCCACTTCGCGCCGCCAGGGGGCCAGTCATCGTAGTCGTCGTCTCGCCTTCGCATTGGAGACGTCACGTCATCATTAAATTAAACTACATTACAGATTTTTAAACCAGCAGCAGTCCATTTTTATTTCGAAGCATAATCATACACAGCGGCAACTGCCGATACAGTGGTCCTTCGAGCCGGATAGTATAGTAGGTCATCATCTGCCTAGCCTTTTCTCAACTATGTAGGGGTCGGGTCGGGGCTATAAAATAGTAGTTATGCAAAGTAATTAACATTACGAAACACAGGGCATGAAATTGAAACTGAAAACCAGCGCTGGAGCTCTATCTTGCATAGGGTCGCAGCATAATGCTGAGCGATAACCGTTTAGCGTGGATGTGATGCATGTTTCCCCTTACCTTTTTTAGTTTATTTTTTTGTGTTTATGTTCTTTTTTGCGTCATGTTCACCGCAAATAAACGTATTTTCTTGCTTTCTTTTCTTTCAAAATAAATTATTTGCCATATGTCGGCTAGCCTTTATACCCCTGCCCACAGCTTATGGGGTACAGGCGTGGAGTTATGTTTTATGATCAAACAAAGTAACAGTAAAGTAGACTAGTAGGATTTCCAATATGTTCGGCACTAAAGTGACACAGGACTGACCTTAGAAAATAAAGTAAATACAGGACGGTTATGATGCTTTTGAAGTCCGAACTCACACGATACGGTTAATACGGTACTCGTCGTTCTATCAAAAATTTATATTGTAGAAATCCTATACCTACAGGGTTATTGGAAAAAAAACCAACGACCTCTTAAGAGGTTACACTCATCATTATGAACAACTTTTGCTATGGCACCAAAACTGAAATCGCGAAAAAAAAATCAGCTGTTCCCTACATTTTGACGTTTTACGAACATAAATGTTGGGAACAGTTGATTTTTTTTTTTCGCGATTTCAGGTTAGGTCCCATAGATTAAACAAAATAAAAAACGAAAAAAAAATCAGCTGTTTCATATATACTACTCAAAACAAAATAAGAGCCACCATGTATTTTGTGTATTCTAATAAATGTATTGGGTTTGAGGGTAGATAAATAATTAAATTGAATTAGCTAGCTAATTTTTAATGCAAAAACCTTAAAATTAAATTTATTGATAGATAAAAGAACATCTGATTAGGTTTTTTGTAAAAAATGCAATTTCAGCAAAACAATACATTTAACGAAAAAAGAGGTTAAAACAAAAATGTCGAAAGCTTGTTATCTTTTTTGCACTTCTTTAGTATCGTGTGTGTCCTCCTCTTTTTCGAACACATTCTTGAAGCCTGAATGGCACACTTTCCACCAGATTTCGCACTGTCTCTTCTGAAATTTGTTCCCAGCTTGACTTTAGCACGTTAATGAGCTGTCGTTCATTATGTAAGGGTTGATTTGTGTCCCGGACACTTCTTTTTAACAAATCTCACATGTGTTTGATAGGGTTAAGGTCCGGACTATTGGCAGGCCACGGCAAGACACGTATACCAGCATCGTTTAGGGCTTCCCTAGTGGCTCTAGCTGTATGAGCGCAGGCATTGTCGTGCATTAATGTGAATCTTGCACCAATTTTTTGTGCAAATGGCATCACATGAGGTCTTATTATCACCTCAATTTATCGCACAGCCGTTACCGTGCCTCCGCTGAGTATTGCGAGTTCGGTTCGACCTGATAGAGAAATTCCTCCCCATACCATGACATTGGCACCCCCAAATCTGTCACTTTCATGGATACAAACATCCGAAAATCGCTCACCTTCTCGTCTCCACACTCTAATACGACGATTATCACTAAAAAATTTCACTTTACACTCATCAGTGAACAATACTGAGCTCCATTCACTTACGTCCCAGTCCAGGTGCAGCCTTGCGAACGATAATCGGTTTGCACGGTGTACACTAGTCAATGGAATCCGTACTACGCGTCTCCTAGAAAACTGCTGGTCTTCATGTAACCGAGTTCTAATCATTTGGTCACTCACGCGGGTACCAGTCGCCTGGCGTAAGCGATTTTGTAAGGCGCGGGCGGTGACGACGCGCTCTCTTCGCGCAGTCAAACGTATGTTGCGGTCTTCCTGCAAGGTGGTTGCTCGATTCCTGCCAGATACCCGTCTTCTGATTACACTCCCAGTCTTTTGAAATCGATTCCAAGCATTCTGGATCGCTCGCCTTCAAAAGTCAAGCTGTAAAACTACAGAACGCTGCGAATGTCCCTCTTGGATCAATGTGATAGCTCTAGTTGCGGTTTGCAGGTCCGTATGTCTTCGGATCCTCGGCATAGCACTTTCAAAATGTTTATCCACGTTGTAACTTAGTAAACGTAAGACTGTTCCTAAAAGAATCCACAATTTAAATGACTTAAGTATTCATCTTAGAATAGGGTAAATTCAAGTGGTTACAAAAAAAAAGTATCAAAGCACCCACTTTAAAAATTATGCAAGTGGTATCCTCACATTATGTTTGTTAATACTTCAGATTATACCAGACAAAAGATATATCGTTTATGAACGCTTTGAAATAATTTAATCAGACCGGATGTTAAAATTTACAAGTGGCTCTTATTTTGTTTTGAGTAGTATATTTTGGTCAAGTAGGTGTTGAACTTTTGTATTCAACAGCTGTATTTTTTTCGTGATTTCAAAGTTGATCCCATAGTGAAAGTTGTTCATATTCATGGGTAGAACACCCTGTAAAAATTTAACCGGTAAAAAAAATCATCCGGTATAGTGGATATAGTTTTACGATCATTAAAATTCCAAATCAGCATCTTAACGTATAAGTTACCACGTAAGGCTAACTCACCACTGTCCTAGAACCAAAAATTCAAAGACATGTGACATCTACCAATCCGCACTGGGCCCGCGTGGTGGATTACGGCCCACTCCCTCTCACAAAGAGGAGGCCTGTGTCCCAGCAGTGGGAACATTATAGGCTGATGATGATGAAGGCTAACTACACACGTTCAGTTCCACACACCTCTTAAAGAAATACAAACTATAAAGTCAACCAGTCCTTCTGAGTTCCAGCCGAAAAGCAAAACAAAAAAAAATATCTAATGAAAATCGTAAAATGAAATTCGTTCGAATGGAGCGTTATCGGCCGGCCACAGCCGGTCGCGGATCGGAATGAAAATATAACATAACTAAAGTCAACAAAGCACAAAATTAGTTTTATCCGAAAATAGTAAGAAAAAAATGGTGGCCGCGAATGCTGGGACTATAGAAAATTGGACTCGGGTTTAGGTTGTGTGATTTGAAGCCAATTATTTTTAAAAGAGTAACCGTGGAGTTTCTTGCCGGCTCGTCTTCATAGGAAACGACCAATTGGAACCGTGCACCTAGCTTGTGAGGTTTCATAAGTGACCATGTAGGTTTATGTGAAATACAATATTTTGTTTTTGATAGGTATTGTTTTATATTTTGGTTATTTCCTTTCGACTTGACGGGACCAACGGCTTAACGTGCTTTCCGAGGCACAGAGGGGTCAAGACCCCTCCGTGCCTCGTGCCTCGTGCCTTCACATACCAAGGTATGTGAAGATGGTCACCCAACCACGGACCAACCGCGGCAAACGTAGCTTAACCTGATCAATTGACCCGTGCGGTTGTTATTACTCAGCCACAAGCCCCCCAATCATTATGTATGAACAGATATACAGGGTTATTGGAAAAACACCAACAACCTCTTAAGAGGTCATTGTACTCATCATTATGAACAACTTTTACCATGTGACATAAACAGAAATCGCGAAAAAAAAATCTGCTGTTCCCTATATTTTGATGAGATATACGAACATAAATGTAGGGAACAGCTGATTTTTTTTTCGCGAGTTCATGTTGGGTCACATAGTAAAAGTTGTTCATAATGATGAGTACAGACGCCAGCACATCAAGCTACCCGAAACTGACAAATTTTCCTAGTCAACTTTGAACCTTATAATTTGGCGATAAGGTTGAAAATCCTGCATTTAAAAAATTTGACAGATTGTAGTAGCTTGATGTGGTGGCGTCTATATAATGACCTCTTAAGGTGATTGGATACTGACACTTTTTCATACATTCTTTCGGGGTACAAATCTCGAAATATAAACGATTTTTGCAGAATAAAAGCACGTATATTAAGTTGTTATGACTTATTATTGACGCATATCGACAAAAACCTATAAAAAAAACACTATTTACAGGATATCTAGGCCTGATAAAATCGATAAATTTTTCTATGTGTGCGCGGCCGGAACACGCCCTCTGCAGGATATTTCAAAGAACCATCGAGAAGCAGAACATACATTTTTGCTATGGTTATCAACAACAGTTGATCTTGATCGTTAGATGGCGTTGTAGTCAACCGTCGCACAGGCATTATTATGCGTGATTTTGTTGACAAGTTTAGTTGCGAACATCGATCACTATTGATCGATGGTTGCGAAGCGTAGGTATGCAATTTTTAACCGACTTCAAAAAAAGGAGGAGGTTCTCAGTTTGTCGGAATCTTTTTTAATTTTTTTTATACATGTTACCCGACCCGATTACTCGAAGACGGCTAGACCGATTTGAAAAATTCTTTTTTTGTTTGAAAGGGTATACTTTCCAGGTGGTCCCATTGTCATCAAGTCAGGATCTGATGATGGGATCCTGGAGAAATTGAAGGAACTCTTAAAATATTATAAGCACACCTATAGCGATTTGGGTACCCATTTTTTATAGTAACTCGTGCATTTGCTTTCGGAAAGCGCCATTTGGTGAAGTGGAACTGATGATGAAGACCACATGACTGATGGCCACTGGAACTACTCAATAATAAGTATTTCACGGGTTGCGATTCGATTACTTTAATGTGCTTGCTAAGCAATTAATTATTATGCTCGTCACAATGCGGATGGTGAAATACCAGGAGAACTCCTCAACAGTTAACGTCCCTGCATCGGGAAAAGCAATATTTTGTAAAGGCGATAAGCAAGTTGACATTAGGCTATTGAAACTTAGATAAATTATAAACAGACCCACTAAAAGATATATTTAATTAAAAAAAAAAAAACACCGACTTAAAAAAAAAACTACTAGGCAAAAAAACCTTTATTTTCGGAAGTCGGAGGCAAAAACTAAAGTAGGTACTGAAGACACCGAAGTTATTTTCGACTTACTTAGTAGTTTTTTTTTTGGAAGGCGGTTTTTTTTTGTTAATTTTTTTTCTTACAAGGCTGGCGCGGTGGCTCTTACTTTGTGATAGAATTATCTGCGATCTACCCTGGGTTCGACATTACTGTAATAATGAACGTATCATCTATAAAGTTGATGAGCACACTAGCCGAAATTTTTCCATACTTACAAATTTCAGGAATTTATTAGGTACTGGAGTACCTAATAACAGTGGACTGTTTGACATAGCACAGACGCCAGCACATCAAGCTACCCGAAACTGTAAAATTTTCCCAATCAACTTTGAACCTAATACTTTAGCGATAAAGTTGAAAATCTATTAATGAAATTTGACAGATTGCAGTAAGTACCTAGTTTGATTTGCTGGCGTCTGTACATCCAAAGTTAAACATTATATCGTTTTTTCTTATTTAGTTTTATTAATTTTGTATGCGCGGGAACAAAATAGTAAAATGAAAAGCCATTAAAAAGTTATGAGCTAAGAAAGATTCGTTTTTTTAGGGTTCCGTAGTCAACAAGGAACCCTTATAGCTTCGCCATGACCGTCAGACAATCCGTCCGTCCTCCCGCAGCTTAGCTCAGAGACTCTTAGTACTAGAAAGCTATAATTTGGCAAGGATATACATATTAATCACGCCGACAAAGTGGTAAAATACAATCTTGAATTGGGATAAATTGATTTCAACTCCGGAACTCTTCATTGTGCGTGGTCCGACACGGACTTGGCCGGTTTTTAGGGTTCCGTAGCCAAATGGCAAAAAACGGAACCCTTATGGATTCGTCATGTCTGTCTGTCTGTCTGTCCGTCCGTCCGTCCGTATGTCACAGCCACTTTTTTCCGAAACTATAAGAACTATACTGTTGAAACTTGGTAAGTAGATGTATTATGTGAACCGCAGTAAGATTTTCACACAAAACTAGAAAAAAAAAAAAAAATTTTTGAGGTTCCCCATACTTACAACTGAAACTCCAAAAATTTTTTTTCATCAAACCTGTACGTGTGGGGTATCTATGGATAGGTCTTCAAAAATTATTTTGAGATTTCTAATATCATTTTTTTCTGAACTGAATAGTTTGCGCGAGAGACACTTCCAAAGTGGTAAAATGTGTGTGTCCCCCCCCCTCTAACTTCTAAAATAAGAGAATGATAAAATTAAACAAATATATATAATGTACATTACTTACCATATAAACTTCCACCGAAAATTGGTTTGAACGAGATCTAGTAAGTAGTTTTTTTTTTAATACGTCATAAATCGAAAACCGCAATTTACCTTTCACAAAGTTACAACGAACTACAAGAACTTTTATATTATGTTACTTGCTGCTACGGAACGTTCATGGGCGAGTCCGACTCGCGCTTGGCCGGTTTTTCCTTGCTAATTTTAATGTAACTTAGGGTGTAAATAAGCAATAAAAGATGTATAGAATCTTCAAAACAAAGTCGGTACCAACAAAGCTCAATTATCGAAGAGAGAGAAGAGTTCAATAAACTTTATTTGCAACTAGCTGCGCCCAGCGGTTTCACCCGCATAAGTGTCGATCCCGTGGGAATATCGGGATAAAAACTATCCTATATCCTTCCCCGGGACTCAAACTATCTCTATACCTACTTACCAAATTTCATCTAAAAAGGTAACATTCAGACAGACAGAGTTACTTTCGAATTTATAATATCAGTATGGATATAATATAGTATTAGTATATACAGGGCATTACAGGGTTATTGGAACAAGACTAACATGGTCATAGTACCTACTCATCATTATGAACAATTTTTTTTACTATGGGACCAAACCTGAAATCGCAAAAAAAAATCAGCTGTTGCCTACATTTACAACTCGTCAAAATGTAGGAAACAGCTGTTTTTTTTTTTCATTTTTTCATTTGAAATTGGAATTGTTGGTTTGAGTGGACGCTGGTGTATGTGAAGTTGTTGGTTTGTAGGCTAAACATACAAACACACATAAATAGTAAACACATAATACATATTACACATAACACTTATATACATACATATACATACACACAACAGTAATAAAATTACACTAATAATTAAATACCCACAACCGTGTATACACGGCCTAATAATTTCACGTGTCTGTACACTGCCTTACTGCCTGCAACCTGTGGCCACATGATTAGACAAATGGAATTGTCTACTCATGTGCTGTGGCGGCGCGCGGCGGGTACGCTGAAAGCTGCGGTTGAATGATACCTACCACCGAGTTGAATTCGGGGAATACCCCCCGCGCCGCGCGCCGCTGCGTCTCTCGCGGACTCAAATAAACATTTTATATATTTTGTTTTATAGTAGCGTTTAATTATAGAGTTAAACTCGACTGTCTTGTTGGTTTCGTGGTCACAAGTGCGTCTGCCGTGCAAGGGGTCCTGGGTTCGATTCCCAGGTCTCGGACCAAGTAATATTTAATTTGGATTTTTCCCATTAGGAATTTCTTTACTCTTTTTATTTTTTTTTGTCCGAAGTTTGGAAATTGGTAGCGTGATACCCCCGTGCTCCGGAAACCACGTAAAGCCGTTGGTCCTGCGCCTGATCTCTCTCTGGTCGTGTCGGATTGCCGTCCCATCGAACTATGAGAGTAAAGGAACAGAGAGTGCACCTGTATTTGCGCACACACTTGTGCACTATAATATCTCCTGCAAACCTGGCTAATCTTCTTTGAAATTGTCCACCGTGATCGAAATCGGTCAGGGGATTTATTATTATTTTATTATTTTTAAACCTAAACCTACCCTAACACACTACAAAAGCACCCTTAGAATAATTGAATAAGCAACTGACAACCCTTGTAGCAATCAAGTATTCTTTTCTTCGGTTTTTACTATAAAAAGTACGCTTTTCTTTAGAGAATGAAGGACAGTCATAAAAATATTTTCGTAAAAATATTTTATTTTAATTAACGCCACCTCTGGAAAACAAGTTCACAAACCAAGTTTATGAATACAACGCCATCTAGTTCTATCGCAAGTAAAACTATACACGTAGTGTGTAACTGTACATGTGTGTGTAAAGACATAGTAAAGATATAAAGTGAAACGGCTAAATGTTTAGGGGTACAAATCTTTGTATGAGACGAGTTAACAAGCAAAGTGAATATCTAAAAAGATTATGTTAATGCGTTAGTTGACGCATATAATAAAGTTGTTTCGCAAAGCTTTCTGAGTTAGGCGTAAAAATTGAAAATGTTCGAAGTGCGAATGTGCCGCCATCTAGCGATAAAGTGGCTGGGAGATCATGTATCGAATATCCTTAAGAGGTTGTTGGTGTTTTTCCAATAACCCTGTATACACATATTATTATACTTCTGCTCGTGGTTACCTAC
This sequence comes from Amphipoea lucens, assembly GCA_947508005.1. NCBI lineage: Eukaryota > Metazoa > Arthropoda > Insecta > Lepidoptera > Noctuidae > Amphipoea > Amphipoea lucens. The sequence goes on along the minus strand of OX382373.1, from coordinate 4,689,225 downwards.
ACGGAATCTCTTCTGCTGAGCAGTCTTGATAATGATATTGACGAAACCGAGATCGCCATACCTAAACCAAATCTACATGGATTGGTAATCCAGCTGGTCTATTCCATAAAAATCTCATTGTAAAAACTTAAGTGTTAGTTATTCCCAGGTCGGGCCAAGTTTTATAAGGATTTTGCATCAGGAATTTGCAATTTACCTGCCCGGTAATAACAAAAGGATAACCCCCTATGAGATGTGTTTTAAACATAACAACTGGCCTTTTAAAATATTCCAACGGCGCGACCATCTAGCTTTTCACCTGCCAGCTGATTATTTTATTCTACCACTTAAGGGACTAATTCATTGTCATTAACTGGAGTAGCATCAAAGATCCCCGTCATCTCAATTTGACGTCGACACGAGAGCCCAGACTAAGGAATTATAGTTTAAAAGGTTTTATTGCTATACGACCAACGATTTTTTGAGGTTCGACTTTGAAATAAAATAACTCTTGGCTTTATTACGACTTCTTAGTTAGGTAGGTATTTATAAACTTATTCACATATTTATTTACTCATCATGGAACTCACCCAGCGCTATCCACCAGCCGGGATCGAGGTCAAAAGCTAAAAAAAAATCAGGTCAGGGTTAAAAAAAATTGAAACTGTCAAAACTGTCAAACTTTTCGAAACTGTCAAATTTTCCCAATCAACTTTGAACCTTATACAATAGCGATAAAGTTGAAAATCTATAAAAGATATTTGACAGATTGTAGTATCTTTATGTGCTGGCGTCTGTACTTATCAGAAAGGTGTGGTCATATTTCAGGGTGTGGTAGAGACTATCAAACAGAATAACTTTTTTCATGGGACCAACATCCGAAAAAATTCTCAAGCGGTCCATACAAGATTTCAATAAATACTTGACCCAAATGTTTGAGAACGGCTGATTATTTTTTCGCGATTACGATATTGGTCCCAAGGAAAAAAAAATATCATTTTGATGCCCTGTATCCCACACCTGTAAGGCGATAGGTACCTCGAAAATCTAAAATCCTCGAAAACCTACTAAGCGAGCGAAAGTGATGTAATTAGGTACTTTTAAAACGCAAAAGAAGAGTGATGGCTATAATGTGCGTGCGCTTGGAATAAAAAGACGTATGTGCCAAAACAAATTTATTCCTTTTTTAACAAAATAAATGAATTAGAGTAAACTTTGATATGATAATTCTCTATGTTTTAAAGTAAATTCCATTGAATTACTCTTAAGCGTTACGTCGTGATGTCGAAAAAGTAAAAAAAAATAGATACTTATAATTTTGCAATTTTTTTGTATCGAGAAAAATTTATTGAATCGTGTACTCCTTTTACATAGTACTAGACCAAAGAGTAAAAAAAACATATACCAAAATGTTAAATCCCTATTCTACATACATAACAAGTTAAACGAAATAGAAAACCACAATTTTTTCAATATATCACCTTAAAAGTCAACAAAAAATAAGCATAGAAGAGTACTTATGTAAATAATTTTCCGATGAAAATCTTTGCCAGGGAAAATATCAGAATTTAAAACTATTTATTTTAGAAGTTCTAGACAGTATTTATTTGTTAATTAAAACACATATCAAATTTAGGCCAAGGAAACATAAAGTTAATCTTATAATCCTACTAGCTGCGCCCCGCGGGTTCACCCGCATCCTCGATCTCATGGAAATGTCGGGATAAAAGTATACTATGTGTTAATCCTAGTTATAAACTATTTGTGTGCCAAATTTCATCCAAATCCGTTCAGAAGTTTTTGAGTGAAAGAGTAACAAACATCTATCCACCCTCTCAAACTTTCGCATTTATAATATTAGTAGGATTACGGTACTAACTATAAGTTTGTTGGAGCTGACTTCAAAATATTTATCTATCTATACTTATAATAAAGCCAAAGAGTTTGTCTGTTATTTTGTTTGTTTGAACGAACTAATCTTTGCAACTAGCATGTATAGCAGCCGGATTCGAAAAAATATATAATTATGCATTTGATAGCCCAATTCGTCAAAAGCAATTTAAAAAAAAAAGGTTATGCGATGCAACTGGGTGGGTCGGGTATTACAAGAGATTTCATGCAGACGAAGTCGCGGGCAGAAGTTAGTTGGTTATATTCAGACTACGAGGTAAATTGAATGGCGTTGATTGAAAATAAAGGCTCAATTAACGTTTGACTTACAAGAGCACACATTATTTTATTTATTGGCAAATATTACCTCCTTCATAAAGTTCTACCATCAGTTGCAACAACTGGAAAAATAACTGAATCAATTAGTCAGTTGGGAAACGTCTAGTTTCCAAGAGAATAGATTAATTGGAAAGGCATTTTTTTTTCCTGGAAAACGATATCAATTAGTTGTTACTTGAAACTCTAATTGGTTATCTTCACGACCTGCAGTTTTGCAGATTTAAAAATCGAGTGAATTTTTGAAATGTGCCAGTATTATTTTTTTCGCTAAAAAAGTTTTTAACTTGATTTATAACGATTTTATCTAGCGCCTTAGGTTTTGGTTTCCTACGAAAGCGGTGCCGTCATATAACGGCCGTCATAACGTACATAAGTAACTTTGTTTAGTATTTGAATAGGTTTTAAAAACGCTCTGTTTTGGACAACCGTTATTGTGTGACCGTTCAAACTGTCTTAGGACACCAAAGCTTTAAATGTCTATGACAATATGTAAGCTACATGATCGAGTTAGCTATGAGTGCATTGTATATGCACTGCGTCCGATTCGAGCCAAGCAAACACGATTCGAAGTTATGTAGCCACACTGCTGTTTGTATGGACACTATAGTGTTTCATCCGATTCGAGTTCAAGCTATCACTGTGGACCGTACCCTAATTGCGTAACACACTATCAATCGGAATCAGAATCATTTTGAAGCAAATTGCTAATCCATTGCTTCATAAGTTCAAAAAAATGTGTCTACTCAACACGTAAATAACGCAATGAATGTTGTTTAACTGTGTCATACTTTCTAGCTGTGACATGACTTTTTACGAACTTTAGTCTAATGTCTAAAATGTGTACGAAAAATGTACGAAATTGTACGCTAAATAAAGAAAAATGTAAGTACTACAAAGACTGTTAAAATGAAACCGATTTCGATTGATAAACGGTTTCAAAATTTGAGTGAATCCTGTAGTAAAGTGCACCCTGAAGAGTTGAAAACCCATAAAGAAACATTGTGAATGAAACTTAGTAAAGATAGGAAAAGCAAAAAAAAAAAAACAAAAAAAAAATACAAACATTCGAATTGAGAACTTCCTCCTTTTTTAGAAGTCGGTTAAAAAACCGGTCAAGTGCGAGTCGGACTCGTGCATCGAGAATTCCGTACGTGGGCATGTACTTAACTAAAAATTTACGGTTTTCAGATTTTTTCCTTAACTTATGCTACATGACATTGCTTCTTGTAAATTTCATGATTCTAAATCAACGGGAAGTACCCAATAGGTTTTGACTCCGAAATATAAACGCCCGTATATTATTTTGATTGCGTTGACTTAGAAGTTTGATTTTTTCACTGCTTTAATGGATTGCAGCTTTGAGTATTTCATATTAAGTTCAACTTGATAACTCCACGGGTTCCTGAGAAAAAGGGTCTTGACAGATGGACAGACGGACAACGAAGTGATCTTAAGGGTTCCGTTTTTAGGGTTCCGTAGTCAACTAGGAACCCTTATAGTTTCGCCATGTCTGTCTGTCCGTCCGTCCGTCTGTCCGTCCTCGCTTAATCTCTGTGACCGTTAGCACTAGAAAGCTGAAATTTGGTACCAATATGTATATCAATCACGCCGACAAAGTGGTAAAATAAAAATTGGAAAAAAATGTTTTATTAGGGTAGCCCCCCTATATGTAAATTGGGAAGTGATTTTTTTTTTAATTTCAACCCTAACGTGTGATATATTGTTGGGAAGGTATTTAAAAATGAATATGGGTTTACTAAAATCATTTTTTGATAATGTCAATAATTTCGGAAATAATCGCTCCAAAAGTAAAAAACAATGTGTCCCCCCCCTCTAACTTTTGAACCATAAGTTTAGAAAATATGAAAAAAATCTGAAAAGTAGAACTTTATAAGGACTTTCTAGGAAAATTATTTTGAACTTGATAGAAACAACAGTTTTTGTACAAAAAAGACAAAAGTTGTACAAAATCATTTCTGGACTAAGTTTGTAGTACTTATAATCGTATATGCAAGCATTTTTTTTTTAACTTCGTTTACATATTTTATTATCCTGAACGTATCTTTTTTCAAACAAAAAAAGAATGATTAAAATTGGTTCTCGCAATCCAAAATTACCACCGAAAACTTCTGGCACGTCTATGTACTAATTAGTAACCCAATTCCCCGAGAGATGGCGCTGTAGGTACTTATTACATTGGGTCGGGTATTATCGAATTGTACGTGGGAACACTTATTGTGACGGACGGGAAACTACGGAACCCTACACTGAGCGTGGCCCGACACGCTCTTGGCCGGTTTTTTCCTTTTGAGGTATGGAACCCTAAAAATCTACAAACACACACAAAACATCACGTGTAGTTTCTCCGAAGGGTTGGGTAGAGGTCTAATCGCTAAAAGCTATATTTTAAAGACAAACTTTGGCACGGAGAGTCTTGGTAGAAGATGGTCACCCATCCATGGACCAACCCGCAGCAAGTGTAGCTTAACCTTATCGATCGACCCGTGCGGCTGTTTACTTAGCCACAAGCATAATTAATTAAGTTAGTAGTATAATTAAGTTTTTTAGATATGTATGTTTATTTTATTGTGAATTTAGTTTACAATATAATAGTATATTTGCAGTTAACTATTGCATTATGGCAACCTGTAAAGATAGTTTTAAGGTTTTATAAGAATAAACAAATAATACATCAACAAAACAAAGCTTGTATTCTTTTAAAATGCGCATAAAATACTTGCACATTTCAAGATTTTGATAAAAAGTCACATTGACATAAAAACAAAATGTTTGTTCACCAGTAACATCGAAACCTAAGGCATTAAGTCCGCCTCTGTACATTTATATGCTTGAAGTATTAAATATCAGAATCAGAATATTTATTTGTGAAACATAGGTATTTACATAAAGGTCTTTGGTTAGTAACATGGGCGCTATGTTTTGCCGTGAAGGCGTACAAATATTGGAGAGAATAAAAGTAAACAAAAACAAAAATAAAACGATCAGAAAAAAACAAAATTAAATAGGTGCCTACATACAAGAGAAAAAGAAAAAAAACTGTTTTAAATGTAATTAAATATCTTAATAAAATCTACTATTAAAGATAGGCTAAAAAGAGAAACAGATTTCATAAAAAATTATTGCATACGAAATATTAAAAATTATCATTTATAAAATCTTCTACAGTATAGTAACATTTTTCAATTAATAGTGAGTATAGACTTTTCTTAAATTTTAATAGGGGTAAATTTTTTATACTATCGGGTATTTTATTATAAAATAGCTGCGCCCCGCGGTTTCACCCGCGTAAATGTCGATCCCGTGGGAATGTCGGGATAAAAAGTAGCCTATATGTTAATCCAGGGTGTCAGATACCTCCATACAAAATTTTATCAAAATTGGTCCAGCCGTTTGAGCGTGAAGAAGTAACAAACGTATAAACACACACACTCACAAACTTTCGCCTTTAAAATATTACTGTGATTTTCAATTAACATAATAAACACAATGTACAGGAGTGAGTCTACACTCCACCTAAGAATAAACAAGGAGTGCAAACACAAACAAGCTACATCGATAGAAATAGTCAATTTAACCCGTCGTCTGCCGCTTCTAATTTCAGTCAACCCTCACAATTAGCATCGGGGCCTATCGGACCCGTGCTTTGGTAACGGGAGTCGGGATGTGTACTCATAAAGTCAACCCTAGCGTGTCATCAGTGAGTGGTGTGATAAGGGTTGGGAAAGATCAATAATATTAGCTTTCGGGGGTTATCGTGTTGAATAAAATTAGGAATTTTAAGTATTTGTTACATAGAGGACACTCGTTTGTTTTATGAGAAAATAGGTCTGTTTGGTTGGACAATTTATTTGTCAAACATGCGTTTACATACAAATCAAGCATGCTGAGCATGCAAGATCTTAAATAACAAGTCCATACATGTTTTGCCTGACGAGGCCTACAATTTTTTTTTATATACCTAATAAACAAATAATTAATTCTATTCTATTCAATTCAATTTATTTATTCATCAGATATAAGCTAACAGTTTACACCAAATCGCTTATATCTATGCTAATTCTACAAAATTACAATAAAATTTCTTAATTAAAACTTCTTAGACTATTAAAATAAAATAAAAACAATAAAATAAAGACTATAAACCAAAGACTAAGGAGTGGTTCACTAACATTAATTATTAAATTTTATGAGAATAATAATACTATATAAATAATAATATAAAAGTTCAAGCATGTTGAAAGGTATCTGTCAAGAAGTCATTTATATGATAATAACGCTTTTCTGTTAGACGACCATTTTATTTTGCATCTGTTGTAGAATACTAAGTTGTAAAATCTAACCACCATTTTATCAAGTATAAAATTAGATGATGAAAATCAGAAATTCAATACTAATGAACGGAGTTCGTGTCAGAACTGGCAACTGTACTAGTTAGTAAATGTTTGGTATAATTTACAATCACATACTTTTTAATCACTTCGACGCCATACAGTTCTGACGCGAACTCCGTTCAGTATTGAATTTCTGATTTTCATCATCTACTTTTGCTGTTGACTGTACATACTTTGTCTGTTAGTAGATTTCGAATCTTATTTTTAAATTGATTCGTACTTCATAATTATTATCTACTTATTATTTCGGTAAATTGTACTATATAAATTATCACATGCAAGTCTCAGTTAGGAGAAAGCGCTGAAGTAGTCCGCGAAATTCATTTATAGCGTGTTAATTTTTCTTTTTTTCTGTTAGTATTTCTTTTATAGTTAGGTACTTAGCAGTTTAAATTATATTTAAATTACTGATAATGCCTAATGGGCTATATTGTAATGTGAATAAAGTGCCACCGACTGTGATAGTTTATAGAAAAAAAAGTAGTTCTGCACTTTTTATTTTTAGTTGTTTCAGTAAAATAATTATCAGTAAAATAATACTGTAATGACAAATGACCAATTTATTAACCAACCTTGGTGATTACGGTAATATCTATTTTGTATGTAGTCTAGAAGCATTTCAACGGTCACGCAAACTGTCAATTTCAATTAACAAATTGACAGCTTTCGACATTGACGTAACTGGCATTTGGAGCTCATATTATTAATCCTTCACAATACTTTATTCATTTCTACCTACATAAAGCCAGAAATACACATATGCCAATAACTTGCACAAAAGTAGGTACAGGTAAACCCGAAAAGATCATTACGTGCTTCGGTAATCTTCGTATTTCCGAATAAGCACGAACGTTGCACCACAGAGTAACACACCAGTGCCTAAGCCCAAAGTGGCAAAGATTCTAAGTTCTAAGTTTTGTACTGCCGCGCTTTGTGGCAGTGCACCTATCTTTTGCGCGTTCTGTTGATTTACCTACTCCGGTCGCTGATCGTCATCTGTCACTCAAATATTTTGAAAAGGTTTTTGGAATTGCATAGAGTTGTTATTCTCTAATTTTGTACCCCTCTGGCAATACAAAATAAGTTAGTAATTCCATGGTTGCAACAGCTCTATATTAGATATCGTTATCGCATGTTCGTATTTCCGAACATGGACGATTATTGCCGAAGTTTATGCTGTTTCTGGGAGATCTGTATGCAAGAAGGTTGCATGTCATTGTCACATACTGTCATCACCTATCAGAAGTTACTTGCATAATTTAGTGCAAGTTACTGCTTGTGTATTCCTAGCTTGACTCAACACAATGATTTTAATACACTTTACCTATTCAGTTCAATCCAACCGTATTCATTATTATCTGAATCGACTGCGGCTAAGTAATTGGAATTGCGGTCAGTTAACATAATCGATGGATAGCATACAAGATGAAGTAATATTAATAATATATATCTGGTAGGTAGGTACCTATTGTTGCTCTGTGGAGATGCATTCGAGCTGAAATGTAATCAAATCAAATAGGACCCTTTTGTGTACATATTCAGTTATGAAATAAATTGTTTTTCTTTTTCGATAAAATTAGGATCGTTGATTTTCAACAATGATCCTAATTTTAGCAACCACAGAAACACAGGTTTTTTTTTAAGGAGTTCCATTTTTTTTTCTAAATTGTTTATAGTTTCGCACAGAGAGGAGCCCAGTGTCACAGCAGTGGAAACACTAAAGGCTGATTATGTAAGGTTCACAGTCATCATTCAAAATAGGTACTACCTAAAGTGAAATAGGTCATTATGTTTTTGTTTTTAGTTCATCATAACATAACATAACATAATCAGCCTATAATGTTCCCACTGCTGGGACACAGGCCTCCTCTCAGTGAGAGGGAGTGGGCCGTAATCTATTACGCGGGCCAAGTGCGGGTTGGCAAATGTCACATGTCTTTAAACTTTTGGTTGTAGGACATGCCGGTTTCCTCACGATGTTTTCCTTCACCGTTTTGAGAGCAGTGGTGATGAAATAATTTACACAAAGTAAAGCGCCCGTCTGGATTCGAACCTATGACCTACAACTCGTAAGTCGCGGCCGTTACCACTTGGCCACCACTGCTCTCATTGAGTTCATCATAACTTTGCATAATGTACAGACAATTTCTGGTCCATCGCCCAATACGATATCTACCTTTTTCATCTGCCTAGCCTTTTCCCATCTATGTTGAAGTCGGCTTGCAGTCTAATCGGATGCAGCTGAGTACCAGTATTTTACATGTAGCTACTGCCTATCTGACCTCCACAACCCAGTTACTGGGTAATACAATACCCCTTGGTAAGACTGATTGTCAGACTTTCGGGCTACTGACGACCCGTAACGACTGTCAAAGATCCACAGATGACAGCCGGCACCAACGGCTTAACGTGCTTTCCAAGGCGCGGAGAGTCTTGGTATGTTAGGATGGTCACCCATGCACGGACCAACCGCGGCAAGCGTAGCTTAACCTGATCGATCGACCCGTGCGGCTGTCATTACTTAGCTTTTTAGGTGTTATGTTACAGTCGTTACGGACTGTTAAAGATCCACGAATGACAACCGGCACCAACGGCTTAGCGTGCTTTTCGAGACACGGAGGGGTCTCGGTATTTAAAGATGGTCACCCATCCACAGACCAACCGTGGCAAGCGTAGCTTATTCTGATCGATCGACCTGTGCGGCTGTTATTATTTAGCCACAGGCCCCTCATTACGATATCAACTTTCTAAGCACTAAACATGAATTAGTAGTAACTTTTTACAACAAGGGCGCAAGTAGTGGCGTGCCTACAGCGCAACGTTTCTCCAACAAAAGAACCGCCTACCTGATTAAAAGGCAAAAGCAATCCACTTATGCCTAATAACATCTTGGTATTCGGATCTTTACAGCAAACCCAAAGGGTTATGGTAGTTGAATGTTCGTATATATTTTTATGGGTGCTCCATAAAAATATATTATTGTGTATTTTTTGCATGCCCCTTGTTTGGAAAGCTTATGATTATGGTATAAAAGCTACCCATTTTGAGGTATACATGGTAAGGCCATTCTGTAATCACAATCCGCATCATTTTGAATATTGCTGTGGATATGCTAATCCATAGCGTAATTATGTTCGAATTTGTCTGCTCAAGAACGTAAATAAAGCACTGAATGTTTTTAATTGTCAAAATTAAGGCCATTGCTCCTGTTAGTGTGTTACGCAATTACTCCGCTGAACGGGCGAAGCAGGGTCAGTTCGGCATAATCCCCTTCTCCCCCTCTCCCCCCTTTGTCCCTCCTTTCACCCCTCTCTCTCTCACTCTCCTCCTCCTCTCTCTTCCTTTACTCTCAAGTCCCCTGTCTTAAGAGAAAGGGAAGAGAGAGGGGATTGGCGACTGCTTATGCGAATCGAGCACCCCCGGCCATAGGCAGAGATGAAACACCGCGGTGGTTTTAGCCGGCAAAAGTCCTCTGTCACCCCCACGATGGAGGAAGTACATGAGGATTTCCAGTTTCAAAAAAAAAAACCGGCCAAGTGCGAGTTGGACTCGCGCACCGAGGGTTCCGTACAAACCTGTTTAAAATATTTTTAATTGCGAAAACTGTTAATTTTTAGTTACATCATATAATTTATATGATGTAACTAAAAATTAACAGTTTTCGCAATTTTTCTTTTATTTGTGCTATAAAACGCTGCTTCGTACCAAATTTCAAGATTCTCAATTCACGGGAACTACCCTGTAGGTTTTGATTCCCTTGCGAGTGTTGAAAATTTGCGGCATAAACGGGTGTATCTTTTGATTGCGTTGGCTTAGAAGTTTGATTTTTTCACAGCTCCAAGAGACAGTAAACTTAAGTATTTGATATAAATTCTAGCTTGATACCTACACGCGCTCTTGAGAAAAAGGGTCTTGACAGACAAACAGACGGACGGACAACAAAGTGATCCTATAAGGGTTCCGTTTTTTCCTTCCGAGGTAAGGAACCCTAAAAACAAAAAAAAGTTGAGTTGAGAATCACATACTGAATTCAATGTAACAGGTTGGGCGTTGATGTCCTCGCCACCCTGTTTACTTCGATTGTAGTTAATGTGATTGTGGAATTGTTCAGTATTGATGTAAAAGCATTAGCTCGGAATACGGCACATTTTTTTCGGTATCTAAATGGTCGATTTGGGGGCGCGTTTGCGTTTGAGGTGAGAATTTTTTAATCAAGTAATGGCAGCGTGGTTTAATTAATGAATATTACTACGGACCTGATTCTGCTGGAAGTTGATTATTTTTTAATTTGGATAATGAATACTTGAAATTGCAATAATTAATAGGAATACTGAAATAGCCTTGCCGATCGGAAATAACCTCCTTCGAACCATACAGGGTGTAAAAAGACACATTACATAGCTTTCAACTACGTTTTCTGTAGAAGAACCGGAGTTGCCGACATAGCTTGCAGAGTAAGCAAACTGAAGTGGCAGTGGGCTGGCCATGTTTGTTGAAGGACCGATGGCCGGTGGAGCAGACCAGTCCTGGAGTGGAGATCGCCTATCGGCAAGCGTAGTGTGGGACGCTCCCCAACTAGGTGGACGGACGATCTAAAGAAGGTGGCTGGGACGGACTGGATGCGGAAGGCGGAGGCAGTGGACTGCAATAGGCTCAGTTGATTGATTGACGTCTTCTGTACATCAAACTTAATAACATTGCACAAAAATAATTGCTGGGGAACGACTTTTATTTTTGGAGTGAGAATTTGCTGTTTGCAGTAGTGCGCAATGTAACGCAAGCAAAATATTGTGTTTATGGGTGCATGCAACGGTACATGCGTCGTTAAATTTGGTGTTCATCAGCCGAAAGACGTCCACTGCTGGACATAGGCCTCCCCCAAGCACCCCCACTTCGACCGGTTTTGTGCTTCTCGCATCCAACGAGTCCCTGCGGCCTTCACAAGGTCGTCGGTCCACGGACGTCGGTTTTGTTTAAATTTGGAGTTATAACTTCCAAAACTTGTTTTTGTGAAAAAGTCAGTAAAATTTGGAATTTTAACCTTCAATATCTCTGTAACTAGAAGGTTCCCAGGTATGGTCCTGTAGAAAAAAAATATCGCAATAACGGGGAGTATAAGCGACTCTCAGCTTCGTTTAGTGTCTTTTAATACCCGTTATAGACAACAATTTCCAGTGTATTGAAACTTCAGTAAGATTTAAAGTTACTTTACCTCTGACAGCTGCAGCCCAACAGCTGCAACCCAATAGCAACCAAGGGACTTTCAACCTTAGGGTGATAGTAGTAGTAGTGCTTTTGAGGAAATTTTTGAAAATCATGTCTACGTTTACCTGACAAAAACAGTATTACAATCTGACTTTATTTATTTATGTACTAGCTGCGCCCCGCGGTTTCACCCGCATAAGTTTCGATTCCGTGGGAATATCGGGATAAAAACTATCCTATGTTCCTTTCCGGGACTCAAACAATCTCCATACCAAATTTTATCTAAATCGGTTCAGTGGTTTCGGCGTGAAAAGGTAACATACAGACTGACAGACAGATAGACGGAGTTACTTTCGAATTTATAATATTAGTATGGATAGTATGGATTAGTATGGATATATATATAGGTATATTTTTATCTTTTCCACTTTTTAGGCTCTTTTACAAGATTCTTGTAGAGCAAAAGCGTCTCCGTACGTTCAAGACTTCTATAATAACACTAGCTTCTGTCCGCGACTTCGTCCGCGTGAAATTTATTGTTCCCCCGACCCATCCCGTAGCATCGCATCACCTATCCGCGCTGTCACTTCCCTTTCGCTTAGCGTTCTTTCTGACTTTTTACGGTTCCGTACCTCAAAAGAAAAAAACGGAACCCTTAGAGGATCACTTTGTTGTCCGTCTGTCTGTCTGTCTGTCAAGATCCTTTATCTCGGGAACGCGTGTACGTATCGAGTTGAAATTAAAACTATGTACTCAGGTCTACAATCCCTTGAAGCTGTGAAAAAATCAAACTTCTAAGTTAACGTAAAAAAATGACACGGCCGCTTATGCCGCAAAAACATATATTTCGACACTCTCAAGGGAATCCACTTCCCGTTGACCTCATGAAATTTGGCAAGAAGCAAGTTCATGTAGCACAAGTAAAGGAAAAAATCTGAAAACAGTAAATTTGTAGTTACATTAAAAAAAATCTTGTGATAAACTATTTACATACCTACTTTGTATGGAACCCTCGGTGCGCGAGTCCGACTCGCACTTGACCGGTTTTTTAGTTTTGCTCAGTGTGATGTTACATAAGCCTTATAGCCTTCCTCAAGAATTGGGCTATCAAATGCAAAAATATTTTTTTAAATGCGGCTGATAGTTCCAAAGACTAGCGCGTTCAAACAAACAACCAAACTTCAGCTTTATTATTAGTATAGATTAATAACTCACAAAACTAAAACCCAACACATATTGCGTCCCCCGACTTGACCCAAAACGAAAGTCATTTGAAAGCGAACTAATACAAAACTCACTATGAAATTACATAGGGAAATATGAGCTATTAAACTTCAGGCCCAACTTAAAATAACAACGGTTGAATTTAATAAGCCAAGTCGGTAGCGCCATCTGCTCGGGGTTGCGCTAAATTCATAAAACGGTAAAGGGTGGGTACTTCATTTATGTTATTATATTATAAAGGTTTAGATATTAGTTTTGTTACGTAAGTTGAGATCGGTTGTGTTTCTTTGTAATTGAGAATTTTTATCTAATGAAATGTATTTTTTGATATAATTGTTAGCGATTTTTGTGAAAAAGATTATTGAAGAAAATAAATACCACTGTCATTTATATCTAGGATATATCTATTTAAACATAAGCCTTAGATACAGTAAAATATAACATCAAAACAACACTTTTTACTGCCAAAAATACGAAATGATCAACAAAATTAACACTCCATTTTGCTGTAAAATACCTAGGTAAGTAAAGGTATTTGTATTCTCATTTGCTCGCTCTTGCATCCTATGTCGAAAGCGGGGCTCCTATTTCTGCGTATAGGGTTTAAAGTAATCTAACCAAACCTAACCTAGAGGTGCCCATCTAGAACTATTGTAATTTTTAGACTTAATTTTTTGGTGTTTAGTATAATATTGTTTTGGTGGTCATTTATTTAATCCAGATACAAAATAGAATACTCTTTATTATTTACACCATATGAGTAGGTACATATTACAGATATACTTGTAGAACCATGCGCGATGTGTTGATGAACTCTCTGATTTCCGTATAGCGTAATCAGCCCACAATGTTCCCACTGTTGGGACACAGGCCTCCTCTCTATGAGAGGGAATGGGCCATAATCCACCAATCGGGCCTTTTGCGCGTTGATAGATAGCTTCGCTCCGTGGTTTTCCATATAGCCGGCGCCAGCACTAATCAAACTAATATTATAAAGGCGAAAGTTTGTGAGTGTCTGTGTGTTTATATGTTCGATACTTCTTCACGCTCAAACGGCTGGACCAATTTTGATAAAAAAAATTGTGGAGGTAGCTGAAACCCTGGACATAGACTATTTTTTATCCCGATATTCCCACGGGATCGAAACATATGCGGGTGAAACCGCGGGGCGCAGCTAGTGATATGTAAAGATGACTTTTCAACGAATTTGAGTACTAGTGAAATTACATTCACATAAGTAGGACATTTTGATAAATATCGTGGCTCGCTTGAAGCCCGACTTACCCAATACCTATACATTCCCAACCCCGAACATATAAATGAGGGTTTCTGCCCCAAAAAACCGGAAGAGCTACGAAATATTGCAGTTATTATGAACAGTTACAACAAAAAATGATGAACAAATTCCTGTAATTTTTTATTTTGGTTTAGTTACAAGGAATTGGTGACTTTCCTAGCTGGATAACCGAGTAATATGTATTTGGGAAAGACAGTTTGTAATCTGTATTTAGGAGATACTCACACAGACACATGCCCTTAAAGAACACTAAGAATTACGCAGCTGCCTACCTATATGTGTTCACATAATGATAAAAATCTAAAGAAGCTTTTCCCACGATAGAAATCAAAACCAATCGTCTGTCCAAACCTTTGAATTTCCTGCAAACGTTTCCAACATGAAAGAGCAAAATTTTTCGATGTTTAAAATTATGAATTCTTCCAATCTCAGCTTAATATCTTGAGGAAAGCGAATCGAATGAAGAATGAATGAATGGACGAGTGAGCACGAAGGATCGCGAACGTTCTAGAAACAATCGCTAGATGTGAAAGGAAATCGAATTTCCTCAAAGAAATTGACGAATATAGCTCAATGACATCGGCGCCATTTTGTTCCTTCAGAACTTCCATTTTGTAATGATTTATGAAATGCTGCAGTGCTGTGTTTATTTAAAAACTGTGAGTAAAGATGACATGGTTATTGCAGTGGCTAAGAGATTGTCATCAACCAAAGACCTGGAGCATTGGTGACGCAGTGATAATGGTCGCAATACCGTTGAAAAGTAGTGCAGAAATACGAAACGTTTGAAAGCGATTTCCATTTGTCTAGGGTCTCAGTTCTTTCACTAATCTAATCATCCTATAATGTTCCCACTGCTGGGACATAGGCCTCCTCCTGATGTGAAGGGGTGGGCCGTAATCCACCACGCGGGCCCAGTGCGGGTTGATAGAAGTCACATGTCTTCGAACTTTTAGTTCTAGGACATGTCGGTTTCCTCACGATGTTTTTCTTTATCATTTTGAGAGCAGTGGTGATGAAATAATTTATGCAAAGTAAAGCGCCTGTCTGGATTCAAACCTACGACCTACAACTCGTCAGTCAGGGCTAAAACTGCTCCTTAACTAAAAGTGATAATAGGTCTATTTTTATTGGTTAAGACTCTTAGCCATGACATTATTGCATCTTGAATGTGTGTCAAGAAATTAAGAGGCTTTTGAACACATTGCGCTCGAGTGGCTGCGCGAGCACGAGCCAATATTTGGCTCTTATAAGACCGCTTATCCTTGGGCAATTGGAAGTGTAATTCGGTCAAGATGTTAAGATTTTCAGCTTTCTAGACTACAGTTGGAGGATTTTTGAAGTGAAAACTTCTTTAGCGGCGTTGCACACTTTTTGTAATGGGGAAAAAATGTTAAACTCGCGTCAGGACATCGCGTCAGGACACCTGACCGTCAGGAGAGATTCCCCCCCCCCCCCCCCTCTTTCTACGGCGGCGCCAACCGAAGTGAACCAAGTGAGACACGATAATGGATGGATGGATGGACGGCCGGACGGACGGACGGACGGACGGACGGCCGGACAGACGGACGGACGGACGGACGGTGACGGTGACGGTGACGGTGTGACGGTGATGACGGTGACGGTGACGGTGACGGTGACGGTGACGGTGACGGTGACGGTGACGGTGAAATTATTATTGACGCAGAAATTATTATTATTATTAGCCTGTGACGTCCCACTGCAGGGCAAAGGCCTCCCTACTCTCTTTCCACCTCTCTCTGTTCAAAGCTGCTAAGGGCCAGTTCTTGTTGAAGGAGTCCAGCTCATCCCGCCATCTTCGTCTGGGACGCAGAAATAGTGAAAAAAAATTTGTTATATTAATTCAATTCATAATTGATTTATTTCAACGTTAATATTCAAGTTTTCACTTCTGCCGGCACTCTCGGAGTGCAACCCGTCTTTTTTTTTTTCATGACTTAAAGGAGATTTTACGTAACTATCGAGATGATGACTAATAGAGAGGTATGGAAGAAAAAGACGTTGCGTAGACTCCGAATAAATTCGGATAAGGGCAGGTGATTGATGCTGAAAACGGTGATTTCATGAAAATAGCTAAACGGCTCAAATTGTAGATTTCGGAGTGAATGGTTGCTCGTCGGAGGCGTGAACAAATAGTAGATTGTTATACGAGGGTCGAAAGGAATCTATTCCCATATGAGGTATTTAGACGCCCGAGCGCAGTGAGGGTGGCTTATAGTCCGAGTAGGAATTGATGACTTTCACCCGTGTTAAACACTCTACTTTTCATTTTGAATAAAAGGAAAGTAAAAAAACTTTTTAACAAAAAAATTAAACCTCCGAAAAAACTGAAAAGCAAAAAATAAAAACCTTTTTATTTTACCTTAATAAATAAGTTCTTAAACTAATGCAAGTATACCTAAGTAATTTTGAGTCGGCGCCAAACAAGCAACTTAATATCGTTGCGAGTGGTCGTGCGGAGAGCGCATTTTTTGTTTGGAATGTTATATTTATCGCTGGAGATTTCACGTTGCATTATTAATTTGATTTGGTTATTTCTTTAAATTTAAGGTAATTTAGTGTCATTGTTCATTGATTGTTTGGCGCCGACTCAAAATTTCTTAGGTATACTTGCATTAGTTTAAGAACTTATTTATTAAGGTAAAATAAAAAGGTTTTTATTTTTTGCTTTTCAGTTTTTTCGGAGGTTTAATTTTCTTGTTAAAAAGTTTTTATTTTATAATTTTTTGAGGCAATAATTTACTAATTACTACATGCTTAATTTTTGACTACTTTTAAAATAGCTACCTACAATACTTTAGATATTAACTGTTATATAATCCTACTTTAATTATTCTTTTTTGTATAATAAAATACTTAAAAAAACAGGCTTTATATACCAACATAGATAGGCCTTTTATTTTAATTGTAATACACAGCTCAGCATTAAAATCTGTGAATGAACAATAAATCACCCCTATTTTCCCACCCTTAGGGTAGGATTTTTTTTTCCAAATTTACATCGGACCAACTTCGAGGTATGTCCTATCCAATAAAAAAAGAATTATTAAAATCGGACTACTCTGTAAAAAGTTATGCGTGGTCATACATTACAATCAGTGAGTGAACAATCAATCATCCCCTGTTTTCCTACCCTTAGGGTTGGATTTTTTTTCCAAATTTATATGGGACCAACTTCGGGGTATATCCTTTCCAATAGAAAAAGAATTATCAAAATCGGACTGCTCTGTAAAAAGTTATGCGTGATCATACATAAAAAAAAAAAAAAAAAAAACAAAAAATATACGCGTCGAATTGATAACCTCCTCCGTTTTTTCGTCGGTTAAAAATAGCGGTTTTTCTGAAATATTTATTGATAATAATAACATGAATAGTGGGTTGAGATGTTAGAACAATTTGTGTACTATTTTAAATATGGAACACACCGCGTCACCGCCGCGGGCCGTCCCGCATAATCGGTATTTTTTTTAATTCACACTGGCTGTTTATACACTCACAAAATCGCAACATTTTTCTTAGTTACGTAAAAAATTTCGTAGCTGTCTACCTAACCAATTAAGTTCTATTTTTAAAATTCATTCCCGTCCTAGAGAGGGAAGCAATTACTATGAGTCTTTCCCGCCCAAAGGAGGGAAGCAGCGTCTTCCACCCACTATTCGGATCAAACAAACGCTACTTTCTGAGTACGAGAAATGAAAAATAAATAACAGAGTGCAATTTTTGTTATCAAAAGACCGGAAATTGAATATTATCTACCATCTATACATATAAAATTCAAAGTCCTGACTGACTGACTGATATATCAACGCACAGCCTAAATCGCTGGTCCCAAAGTCATGAAAGGAGACTGTTAAAATTTGTATGGGAAGTGGTCTATGATCCAATAGCGATACTGTAAAGGTATTTCTGTGGGAATACCTCAACTATACCCTTGTGCAAAGGGGCATCAAAATCTAACCCGGCAGTTTTGAGAAAAATAATACTTTAAAATTCACTTTTTTTTGCTACATTTTTATATTTTAAAAACGTTTTAACGGGTATTTCTGACTTTATACTACTTAATTAATGTAGTTTTCTGCTAAACAAAGACACTTACCACCTCGACAATGTTGAATTTAAGTTTTTTTTTTTTTGAAAAAATAGCACAGAATGGTTGCAGATCAAACAAATCACATCACCTCTGGGTCGAAACATGATTTCATCATTCAATATTTTTTCATTTTATTTTGACTATTTATTTATAGCATAAATTGCTTAGCAACCATATTAAAGTAATCGAATCGCAACCCGTGAAATACTTATTAATGAGATGTTCCGGTGGTCATCTGAGGTTTTCATCATTAGTACCACTTCACCAAATAGTGCTTCCCGAAAGCAAATGCACGAGTTACTTTAAAGAATACCCAAATTGTTATAGCTGTGCCTATAATGTTTGAATATTTCCCTAGATTTCTCCAGATCCAATCACCAGATCCTGACCTGGTGACAATGGGAACATTTGGGAAGTATACCCTTTCAAACAAAAAAATAGTTTTTTAAATCGGTCTAGCCGTCTTCGTGTAATCGGTGAACATAAAAATATTAAAAAAATGTAATTCCTACGAACTGAGAACCTCCTCCTTTTTTGAAGTCGGTTAAAATCGAAACAAATACTAAAATCTAGGAAAGAAACACATAAGTATTATAAAGTCAGAAAAAACGTTTTTAAAATAAAAATGTTATCATGAAATTATGTATTCTAAAATATTATATTTCTCAAAACTGCCGGGTCAGATTTTGATGCCACTTTGCACTACGGTATAGTTGAGGTATCCCCACAGAAATATCGTAACAGTATCGCTATTGGTTCATAGAATACTTTTTAATGTTATCATAAAATTATGTATTCTAAAATATTATATTTCTCAAAACTGCCGGGTCAGATTTTGATGCCACTTTGCACAACGGTATAGTTGAGGTATCCCCACAGAAATATCGCAACAGTATCGCTATTGGTTCATAGACTACTTTTTAATGTTATCATAAAATTATGTAAGTATTCTAAAATATTATATTTCTCAAAACTGCCGGGTAAGATTTTGATGCCACTTTGCACAAGGGTATAGTTGAGGTATCCCCACAGAAATATCGTAACAGTATCGCTATTGGTTCATAGACCACTTTTTAATGTTATCATGAAATTATTTATTCTAAAATATTATATTTCTCAAAACTGCCGGGTCAGATTTTGATGCCACTTTGCACAAGGGTATAGTTGACGTATCCCCACAAAAATATCGTAACAGTATCGCTATTGGTTCATAGACCACTTTTTAACAGTCTCCTTTGCAGGGTGTGTTCTTTGTGAAGAGTAGATATCCACTAATAAAGGGTTTTTCGAAATTTCACACCTAAGGGGATGAATGGGGGAGGGTGAAATTTCACGACCATTTCGATTTAATTGGACGAAGTCGCGGGCGGAAGCTAGTTGAATGAATAACGACACTTGATTAAAAGAACCTAAAATGTTTTGTCAATGGTGCAAATTGATTTGATTCCCTAGTTCACAAATTAAACTAAATTTAAGTTCAGTGCATCTCTTTCATTCTATATCATTAAGAAAAGGACAGCAGATAAATTTTAGTTTAGTCCTGTCAAATTAATCAGCGCCTGACACTACTTCATACAAGTTTAGACGTGATCAACAACTTGCCTACTAAAACTACGTCAATTTATGTCAGGCGCTGATTAATTTGACAGGACTAAACTTAAATTTATCTTCTGTTCTTTTCTTAATGAAATAGAAAGAAACATATGCGCTGAACTCAAATTTAGTTTAGTTTGTGAACAAATAATCGGCACCAGCGTCTTGCAAGGTTAGTCAATATGACTGGTATCGGAGCTAAAAATATAGACATCTGCCTAGCCTTTTCCCAACTATGTTAGGATCGGCTTCCGATCTGACCGGATGCAGCTGAATACCAGTATTTTACTTGGAGCGATTGCCTATCTGACCTCCACCCAGTTACTAGGTAACATGATACCCATTGGTAAGACTAGCTGTCAGACTTTTGGGCTTCTGATTCCATTACACAGGGCAGCTATTACCAATGGAAATATAAACAAAAAACAAAAATACAGACATACCATCGTAAGTAGCAGTTGTATAATAGAATTCCAAAACATTTTAAAGAATTCAAAATGTTGCTAAACACGAAGAAAGAAAAGTACTGATTATTTTACACTAAGACCCTCTGCTTTTCCAATCCGACTTTAAAAACAGTCTTCGACTTAATCAGTTTCCTGAGCTCGGCTCTGCAAACTATTCCAACACACACATTTTTGACCTCCAGCTCCACTAGATAGGGGGGCAAACAAACTTGAAACGCCTGTTGAAGTGGCGAAGATCGATCGATGAGTTCGGGAACCGTTTTTCGATAAAATGTTGCATTTTTATGTGAGCCAGAGAGCTTTCTAGTTTTATGTCAATGTTTGCCGATGCTCGCAAAAGCATTTCCGTGTCTTTTTTTTAGCTTTTAACTTGTGACCTAGTGATGATTTGTTTGTTGATTCGTTTTTGTTTTGGTACGGTAAATAGAAGGAACGCCATATTGGCTTCTAGAAAAATTCCTCAGGGATTTTAGGCGAATGGAACTAAAGGCCTTTGACACTAATTAGCGATGGCAGTTTTTGTTTTTTTTATAGCAATCGGACCATTACCTGCCCATGCAGTTAATCTAAGTCGCTTTTTATGACAGCATGGTATGAAAGGTACACCTTCAAATCAAGAGTGAACAGGCATTATAAACTTCATCTATCGCTTTCCATCAGGCGTAATCGGGGTCAAGAGCGGGCCCATTTAACAATGAAAAAAACCTACCTTACTTAAAACCACAAATAATGTACGAAAATTCTCATGTAGACAATTAGCTTTATGGGAATTATTTAAAGCTGCCTTTCTGCATGGATCCCAGCCCTTGGCCCTTGGCCTCTTTGGACGAGTATTTACAACTTGTACTTACAGACTTATATTTTGCTCTGACAAAAATTCAAGATAAACAACTTCATATTCATTAATCAGATAAAGATCGACTATAAACCAACAACCAACAAACCAACCAATAAACGAACCATCAACTTGACGTCAACACATCTTTCTGCTATGAAAACTTGCCAAGCAATAATCATACTTAAAACATTTCATATAATAATGCCTTTTCATGAAAATTACCTATTCTACCAGCATGCGAATGCTAGCACTGCTGTACGAAAGCTCTTAAAACGACAATTGGAGACAATAACATTTTACTAACGGTAGCTCGTCGAAATTCAGGTTTACCTAATTACGAGTCGTAGGCAAGATGCATGCATTTAAATCGGTTGCATTTACCCCTGTTTCCCTCCAGGATTGGGGAGAATGGGGGACCATGTTCGGCGTTGGAGTTTTTATGGGCTCTAAGATGAGATAGGGTAGGGGATGATTTTGGTAATCAAATGTTATTAGGTTTACTAAGGAGATGCAATTTTTAATATAATAAGTATGTATTTCTAGGCACGTTAATACGTAAGGCTGTCATTCGTACGTCTTTGACAGAAGTTACGGGTAGTCAGAAGCTCAAAAGTCTGACAACCAATCTTACCAAGAGGTATCGTACCCAGTAACTGGGTTGTGGAGGTCAGATAGGCAGTCGATCGATGTAAAGTACTGGTACTCAGCTGCATACGGTTAGACTGGCAGCCGACCCCAACATAGTTGGGAAAAGGCTAGGCAGATGATGCTGATGAAATATAACAAAATAACGTGCTTGAAAAGTATTGCAGTTTTTTTTTTTATAATTTAGCTAGTGACGTATTTTATCTTGACGTAGTTATAGGTATAGTTGTATTGAATCAAGTTCTTCTGATTTAAGAGACAGATTTTTTTTGGCCAAAGAATCAGCATTGCCATACAACGTGGCAATGCTGCCAGCCTTTTGGGCACGTTTACTGTTGACAGTGATGCGGACGAATTTTTTGATGCCCTTTGATTATTTCCCCTCCCTTTTTATATACTTGTACATATTATTATTTTAAGATTGTTAGCTTTTTAAGTTATGTAAATATTTGACTAAACTTCGAGAAAGAGAGAAAGAAAATGTGCGCGCGCACTGCTCTCTCTTGCTCCTACACTGTGATACAGACAATAGGCATGCACTGTGCTTAGATATACGGAACGTATTTGGCTATAAGAGCAAGAGAGAAAGAAAATGTGAGCGCGCACTGCTTTCTCTTGCTTATATCCCCCACTCAACTCCCGTTCGCCTCGCCTGATCACACTTTTCGTAACGCTTACGTCACGCGTTCGCCAGCTTACTCCCCAAGTCAAGCGTGCGTAAAGAAGTTTCACTTCAAAAAAAATTTAACTGACAGCTGGGTTATTGAGGAGTTCGTTGCGCCACTTCTTCTTTCCAGCTAAAGTACTAGGAAGTGGTGAAGGGCGTGCGTTTTGAGGGACTGTCTTATGTAATACTAGCAGCGCCCCGCGGTTTCATCCGCGTAACTTTCGATCCCGTGGGAATATCGGGATAAAAACTATCCTATGTCCTTTCCCGGGACTCAAACTATCTCTATACCAAATTTCATCGAAATCGGTTCAGCGGTTTAGGCGTGAAAAGTAACATACAGACAGACAGACTGACAGACAGAGTTGCTTTCGAATTTATAATATTAAGTATGGAAGTATGGATGATATTTAAAAAGGGCTGATTCTCAGCCATTAGGCTTAAGTGATTTATTCAAAATATTATTGAATAAATCACTTTCGATTTTGAGTTATGAGTCTTTGGTCCAAATATCAAATGGACCTACTCGAACTGGACCCGCGGGTCCAGCAGTTAAAATTAGATTAGTTAAATTATCAATGCATAAGTAGGACTTGACTGGGTAATTCATTAAGCCGACAAAATTCATGGAACGGAATCGTGATACTTATAATTTGTTTTTTTTTTCTAATTTTCTCTATCTTTATTCACTTTGATAAAATAAGTTTTACAAAGTATATTAAGAAAATAATTCGCATTTGACGAAGATAAATGCCTTATACAGAATTTCTTATGTTTGCTGTATATTAAGGGAGGATATGTGTACCGTTAGCAGGTAAATAAAATTGATGATCTATTTATTTTTTGTATGATATCGGTTTAGACAAACGATGTCGACTAGCTTTATTAAGGATTCTGTTAGAGTTCTAATGTATGTAGTTCACCAATTTACGAGTACTTAATATTGTCATTCTTTTAGTTTATTAACAATGTTCCAATCGTCACAACTATCATCATCATTATAATCAGCCTATAATGTTCCCACTGCTGGGAAACCTGCGGGGCAACACACATACATACATACATTATCAATCGGAATCGTTTTCATTTTGACAGTTCAACAACATTCAATACGTCATTTAGGTGTTGAGCAGACAAATTTTTCGAACTTATGAAGCAATGGATTAGCAATTTGCTTCAAAATAATTCAGATTCCGATTAATAGTGTGTTACGCAATCAGGGTGCTGGCCTAGGGAGTGGGTCGTAAATTCGTAATTCACCACGCGGGCCCAGTGCGCGTTGGTGGATGTCACCTGTCTTCAAATTTTTAGGTTCTAGGACATGCTGGTTTCCTCACAATGTTTCTCTTCACCCTTTTGAAAGCAGCGTGATGAAATTGTGACAAAGTGCCTGTCTGGGTTCGAATTCACGACCCACAACTCGTAAGTCGGGGCAAGAGCATTGAGAGACAAGAGCATTGGTGGCCCAATGGTGTCGACCATTGGGCCACCAATGCTCTTGTCTCCATACAACTACCACACTTTAAGGGTCACCCACATTTTTAGGGTTCCGTACTTCAAAAGGAAAAACGGAACCCTCTTTTCGCGAGTTCGACTCACTTTTAACCGGTTTTTAACTCACTATCACTACCAATACCGACAGACCTAGATACCACACCTCGAGTTTCCACCAAACACTCAATTTCCGACACGTTTTAATTTTTAAAACAAAAGTGTAACTTTTTTTGACGACCCTCCTCCAGGGACGATGCAACAACCGAAGCCACGTGTAGGTAAATACAAAACTCAAATATTTATATAACTAAGGCGTAACGTATTTGTGTGTAGAAAAGGAAAATTCGGATAGCAACCAATGTGTCAGAATATGTAATGTTTTGTGTATATATCGCTCGAAGTTTGTATAGAAGAGTCCATCTTATGAATAAAATAATGCTTGCGTAGAACTGACATTGAGAAACACGCTTTATGTCCTGTTATCTTGTTTACTGCTAAGTACTCGAATGATATGGGTTACCGACCTTCTGAGCAACAGACGTGCGATAAAAAGGAAAAGTTTTTATACAAAATCAAAAGTCATTTATTCAAAGTAGGCTGAGAATCTCAAGAAGCTCAAGTTCTGAGTTGAGCTGTACGATTTTTGAGAAATGCGTGCACTGACTGGACAGGTCCACTCAATCTGTGTGGTTTTTTCCTCAAAAGAGTATTTCAGATGTAACGGTATCTACAACGCCACATGCGAATAACGCGACATTATGACGTCACGCAAATCCTGCATCTCGCAAGCAGAGTTTACCGCTCAACTAGCATAGATACAACGGCCCGACATGACTCATTGGGCAGTTACCCGCCAGACACAACACCCGTCTGGTCGGAGGATCCTCCCTTTTCTATGGAGGTTGAGTGAACTTTACACCCTGTTCCTCATACCTCTATACAGACACCAATCTACATGGTCTTCACATGATCTGACAAAGATTTTGTCCGGACTTTAAATGAGACTGTGACCTCTGAGTTTGTTTCGGCCTTTCTTCTCATAGTAGTCAGATAGAAAACGCCAACCTCATCTAGCTTAAAAAATATGATTGACGTGTAAAAGTCCTTCAGTTTCATAACGTTCAAGTTGAAAATAACATATGGTAGCAAAAAGTTCAAATCTCATAAGATCCAAGTCTCGAAACCTCCAAGTTGCAAAATATCTACATCTCAAAACGTTCAAGTTCCAAAATAGTCAAGTCTCCAAACATCCATGTCTCATAATATGTATTTTTAAGTGGATTGGTAAGTGGTGTTTTTTATATTTTTGACATCGACCTTGATCCACCAATTTCAAAAAAACTTATGGAAACTATAACGCTATACACACCGCAAGTCAGCACAAGAAGAAGTTATTAGTGACCTTCAGGCCACTGACATTGTAAATAAATCAGAATCAAAATAAAACATTCATGTTGGTATCAAATTCAATTAGTTGGAGCTTGTAAATGTAGGTAAAATACAACAATGTTATTTAATGTTGTTATTATTATATAGTTTATAATTATTTTTAATTTACTAGCACATAATAAGCAAATGCTTATTGCAGGAAAATATATTATCAAATATAATATATACTTAAGTCATTACTTTGTCTGTAACTGTGTTATAGTTTACGTATTCTTGATATGAATTGTGTTAAAATTACTTAAAACTAAACGCATCTACATAATATAAGCTAACATATAAACTATAATAATATGTACAATTATATGAAAAAATAAACAAGATAATCATAGGGCATCAAAGAATTCGTCCGCATCGCTGTCAACAGGAACAGTGCCCAAAAGGCTGGCAGCATTGCCACGTTGTATGGCAATGCTAATTCTTTGGCCAAGAAATAGGCCAGCCATCTGGTCACTTGAAGAGTCGACTAACCGTTTGGCGATATCTCGAAAAACCAAGTAGGCACTCGGACCCCATGGCCCTAGTGTTTCAACCCCAAACGGCTTCAACATATAACTCCCAATCAGGTTGCAATATTTTCGCCGTTTGAGGTTCTCTGCACCTGTAGCAGCCGCCTTAGCACAGCCCACCGTGCTAGGAAGATGGGATGGTGCAAGGGTGTCGACACATGTTGCATCCCACACCAAAGGTCTGCCTAACTTCCAGGGCATTATGGTCATTCCGTCTGGTTTCTTTCCATCGTCGCATGCCAGGCCGTTGGGTTCTAAAACAGCTGGTACCCCGGCGGTGACAAGAGCACGACGGATGATGTAATTAATGCTGGCGTGCCGTGCTATCCGGCCTGCGCTCCTACTGCAGGATAGGCCATGGTGTCCAAGGCAGTCGATAGCAAGGAGCGCCCAAACGCAGACAGGTAGCTAGCCAAAAAGGTAGTGTCACCCAGCATAGTGCCTATGTTGGGTGACAGGAGTGCTTGAAGCCAGAGCCCCGAATCCCACTCACCCACAGCCAGCAGGCGGGCACGCTCAGCAGAATTGGTGGACGTATTGATAAGATTATTCCGTACCAACCTGCAGAGCGGCTCATCCCGCTGTCTCTGGGAAGATGGGTTTACGGGCATCAGCCCGTAACGCCTGGAAAGTGGCTTGCCCGGATACAGATCGCTGTATCCGGGCAAGCCACTTTCCAGGCGTTCACCGCGTCGGTCAAGCACGGCACTTCACAGTCAACCAGGCAGGGAGCTAAAAAAATCCCGGTCAACTTTACGTTTACAAGCTCCAACTAATTGAATTTGATACCAACAATCAACATGAATGTTTTATTTTGATTCTGATTTATTTACAATGTCAGTGGCCTGAAGGCCACTAATAACTTCTTCTTGTGCTGACTTGCGGTGTTATAGTAAAGCGTTATAATTTCCATAAGTTTTTTTGAAATTGGTGGATCAAGGTCAATGTCAAAAATATGAAACACACCACTTACCAATCCACTTAAATAAAAAAAATATATTATGAGACATGGATGTTTGGAGACTTGACTATTTTGGAACTTGAACGTTTTGAGATGTAGGTATTTTGCAACTTGGAGGTTTCGATACTTGGGTCTTATGAGATTTGAACTTTTTGCTACCATATGTTATTTTGCAACTTGAACGTTATGAGACTGAACCGTAAAAGTGTTTGTACAAACCTACTTACAGAAAATAAATCATTTATCAATTAATCAACACTTATCGAACGTCAAAATATACCAAAAAAGAAGCCAATATCAGAGGGGTAATACCTACTCGTAATTTTAAGAAGGTTCACAGTCTGATCTCATTCTCAATCTGTCAAAAATACATCTATATAATATAATTATATACATTTTATATCCCTACATTTTTGACATTAATTGTCGATGAGATTATGATTACGACTAGATTTTAAACGTGTATTATCTTGTTTAAATGCTTGAAGGATCTGGGTAACTGACGGATGTTGTCGACTGAATAAATGAGCTGTTTGTTTTCTATTAACCAAATTAAATTTTATTCGAGAACATCCATCGGTTTCTTACTAAACTTCAACTATATCCGAAGATCCTGTATACTTATCTCCTTTGTTGACTGTACATTTTAGTACATTTTATAGAGTTACAGGAATTGCATTAGTTTATCTAACCAACGTTTAACTAAACAACGCGGTCAGATTTAAAGCCACAAACGATTGTGCGGTACGCCATAACATGAAACGTAAAACAGTACGATCCCGTGTATAATAATAGTTTTGTAAATAAACTGAAAAATAAAAGTTCCTAAATAAATATGTTAGCTATACCTGCTTACTTGTCTTTCCAATTACCTCATCATCATCTGCCTAGCCTTTTCCCAACTATGTTGGGGTCGGCTTCCAGTTTAACCGGATGCAGCTGAGTACCAGTATTTTACATGGAGCGACTGCCTATCTGACCTCCACAACCCAGTTACTAGGTAATACGAAACCCTTTAGTAAGACTGGTTGTCAGACTTTCGGGCTTCTGACGACCCGTAACGACTGTCAAAGATCCACGAATGACAGCCGGGACCAACGGCTTAACGTGCTTTCCGAGGCACGGAGGGGTCTTGGTATGTAAAGATGGTCACCCATCCACGGACCAACCGCGGCAAGGGTAGCTTTACCTGATCGATCGACCCGTGCGGCTGTTATTACTTAGCCACAAGCCCGTCTCTCCAATTACCTATGTCTTTGATTACTAAAATATCAACAAATCGTTATAACAAAAAAAAAAAAAATTTAACATAACATCATGCGTTGTTTACCCAAAGGGTAGGGTAGAGGTATAACTATGGTACCCCCACATTTCGCAAGGTATGTTTAAGTTTCATGTAATAGGGGAAAAAAAACTAGAAGAAAAAAAGTGTAAGAAAAATTGATTCTTAGAAATTCGTATTGGCGAATTTACCAATACTAGGTACTACATATAATTGAATATAAATAAAAAATAATGCCCACAGAAATATAAGACAATAATAATAAATAGATCAGCATATAAGATGAAAACATTCCCTGCAATTCTAAAGAATATTAACGCCACAAAATGCAATTGCTCTCACCTTTTTATCAGGCGTTCGTATTTCACCCAAATAACTTCCAAAGGCGTTTAATGCCGTTCCATTCTCCATTTGCTCAGAATAACCATGTCCATTTATTTTATACGGATTAACAGGCCTCAGTACATTACAGAATGACCCATTAGGCTGTTGTGGTGTACAAAATTGGTGTACATTTGCCCACCACAATGTAGCAGCTAAATCGCCAAAGACTTAATTTCGTTATGGTTAGGCAAACTGTAATTGGTCAGCTGTTTGTTACGTTTAATTTCGCCATTTGAATTTTTTATGTAATGCTGCGGATGTTATAAATTTTGGGGATGCAATTATGTACGTGCCTATGCATATTGTATTTTTATTTCTTGTTAGCGAGGTTTAGGTTCATTGCGGTATTCATTTTAAAGTGGAATGTTATTATTTTCAGTCTGAAATTAACGTAAACTAAATTCATGCTTTTTTTGAAGTGAAAACTTCTTTAGGCGCGTTGGGCATTGGGAAAAAACATTTGAATTCGCGCGACTGTTACCGTAACCGACACCGCTTCGGATGTGTTCGGCTGTCCTCGGGATGTACTCGGTTTTAAAGCATATCCGATAATTATGTCAGTGAGTGATGGCAAAGTATTGTTTGTGTTTTGTTTTCACTTCTGTCAGCAGTCCCGGAGTGCCACTGTTTTTTTGTCCTAAGACACCTATCTAAGCTAATCTGTATCTTATAATTTTAATTACTATGTGTGCATTAAAATAAAAGTTCCTAAAAGTATCATGTACCTACTTTTTTTTTTTTTTGTTAAACCATGGTGCCTACACACATATTATCAACAGACAAGGCTGAATGGAACAGAAAAATACGTACAGTCAACAAAAGAGATTAGTATTCAGGATTGTCGGATATAGTTGAAGTTTAGTAAGAAACCAAAATTACTACTACTTTAACGTAATATTAAAGAAAGAATGTAAAAGATCTTAGTGGTACCGCCTACAACTTGGTATTCAATTCTCTTTCTTTCGGCTTACCATAACATATTTGGCAGGCGCTTTTAAGGCAGTCAATTAATGCATGTTGCACGGTTTTCGGTGTTACATCCTCTTAAATTTCATACTTTTCCATTAAATATAAGTAGAAAGAGAAAAAAGGAATGCTAAACGTTTTATGTATTACCGCCTTTTCTTATAGTCTGTTACAATACCTATATTCAGAGGCAACATACGTGAAATACATAAGATAAAAGTGAGCAATGATACTCGTATAGAATTGACTTGTATTATATCAATCCATTGCGGAATATTGAATTATTTATGGTCCTTACATTTTCTGAAGAAATAAATATATTTATTGAGGTGTTGGTTTGTGAATTGAAGGACAAAAGTAACATTTGAGGCTGATATTTTCAGTTTTTTTTGTAAGCCCGTATATTAGGATTTTTTGTTTATCCATTCTTGATGAGTCTAGTACCTACAGACTACGGTTTGAGAGCTTTTAGCGTCCAGGATTTGAAAGAATCACTGCTATTAATTAGCAGAATCTTATCTATTTACCTATGTGCGTCGCAATTAGTGATGCTGATGCTTTTGAATCTCAGAAGATAATTTGTACATTTTCTATAACAGAACTAGCTTCTGCCCGAGATTTCGTCCGCGTGAAATTTAACCTTCCTCCATTCACCCTCTTAGGGGTGGAATTTCGAAAAACCCTTTCTTATTGGATACCTACTCTTCACAAAGAACACACCCTGCAAATTTCATGTCTCTAGGACCAGCGGTTTAGGCTGTGCGTTGATATATCAGTTAGTCGGGACTTTGAATTTTATATCTATAACAGAATTGACAAGCTAACTGTAGGATTATTAAGTTTGTACGCAGGTTCTATCATTTTTAAAAGTTGGTTCCATTGAAAGTAAGAAAAAGAAATACAGAAAAATATTTTATTTGAAATAAAAACAGAAATACAAACAGTATTTTTTTTTTTTTAGTTTGGATCTTATACCTTAGACTTTGGTCTTGGGTTAGTACTTCAATTTGTTTAATTAAACTTTTGACATAACATAAAATGTCCACAAACATTTAAACTAGTGAATAGAACAAGAAAAACTAAAAATAACTAAAAGGATCCATTTAATCTTGACTTCACCCGGCAAAATCTTAAAAGCATACAACCCAGCATCTAAGACATAAAATGCAGACGTTACAAAAACCATTTGCAAATAAAACAGTCCTGAAGTCTACCCTTAATGAATGCCTAATTAAAACTTAGCTGGATATTACACTCTGCTACGTAATTTGTTGATGACTGGAATGAATTAATACAAGACTTTGAGTTTGGACGAGTGTTGAAAACGAATTATGTTTCGTTTGGTAGTGTTTTGTTTATTCTGCATTTTCTTGTTTCTAAAAACAAGTTGCACTTAGGAAATAGAGGTGCTGTTCGGTGAAGTGCCGTTAAGATCTGAGGGGTAATTCTCGTAATTTTAAGATCGTTCACAGTCTGATCTCAGTCTCAATCTGTCAAAAATTCCTCTAATTTCCCTATATTTCGACAAGTTTTTGACATTTATTTGTCGCCGAGATGAGACTGCGACTAGATTTTGAACGATTTAAATTAAAATTATGAGAATTGGCCTTCTGTGCTCTGCATGGAATACCCCATTATTCTTTACTAACACATAAGCGATGTAAGTTTTTCGGCGTTAGCTTCAGTTATACGTGGATGCAGGTTATGTAGCTGATTGGAGGTGTTCACATGATTGTTACGGTTTGAAACTACACAAAGTTGTACTGTAACTTCTTACGGTCAGAGAAAGTTTTTTTTTATTGCTGAATGGGTCCGCTCTTGACCTCGATCACGCCTGATGGAAAGCGATGGATGAAGTCTATGATGAAACGAGCATGCCCAGAAGATGCCTAAGGCACTGCAACTCCCACGCATCGAGGAAACACAGCAGGCTGTTTGACGCCGGACTCCGGTGGGAGGGTGGCCGCAAACCAGGCGGGCATTAGCCCTACCACCGCAAGCGAAGAATTGGCCAGTCAAATAAGATGTTGGGTGTTACTGTCCAGGATGCGCCGAGCGCTCGTTTCAATTGAGTAACTGACGGAACAAACTGCGCTACACGAGGAGGCTTCTTCATGCATCCGAAAAACTAGCCTGTATTATCCCACTGCAGGGCGAAAGCGTCGCTGTCCCTTTTCTACACAAATCTGTTATCTGCTAGGCGCCGGCCAGTCCTTTCGGTAATAGTCAAGCTCGTCCCGCCATCTTTGTCTTGGCCTGCCGCGATGTCGTCGTGCTTTTAGTGGGACCTAATCGGTGATTCTTTTAGCCCATTTGTTATCTAGCCCAGTCCCATTTACATAAGCTTAGCGGCTTTTTGTGTCCGTGATCTTGGTTTTGGCTCGTAGTGTTGTGTGCCTTATACGATCCGAAATTATCACATAGTCACTAGGTACATATTTTATTATGAGTGTAATTATTTACGTAGGTATCTAAACAATAGACATGGTCTTATCTTAACTTGAGAGTTTTTTTACAATTGACCAACATACAGCCGCAAAAAAACAAGAAATATTATTAGTACAAAAATACAAGTTTTTTTTCCCCGTCATAATACTCAGGATATAATAAAACCATCAGATGAAGGGATTTGACGAAAGAGAGGCTTAACGTTCTCCCGGTGGCTTCAAGTAATCTTGAAAGCCTTCTTTAATATAATAAAAAGCTCCACACGTTCTAGAAAAGCGAAAAACAATTTCCATGTAAAAGCAATATCTAAGGTCTTTCAGAATAATTAAACAGATGTTCCAAGGAATAACAGTTGCTGCTCATTTTGTTCCTTCATAAAATTCTGGACACGCGCTATCCTAACGACGTAGGGATTGGTTCAAGTTACAAGAGATTAGCGCCGTATGGCCTTCTTGCCAGGGGGGGGGGGGGTTCGAGGGATCAAGACCCCCTCAAAATAATTCAAGCTATCGAGAGTCTGAATTACTAACTTGTCTTAGTTTTAAAACTGTACTTAAGCCACGGAGACCCCGATGGGCATATACAAAAACATTAAGAAGGCAGACACGCGGACTGCCGACAGAAGTAAAATAAAACTATGAAATGATATCTAATGGGTTTTCAACGCGCTTAAAAAAGTTTTACTTGAAAAAGCCTGTTATAAAATATGAATCTAGGATGCAAGATCGAACGAAGCAAATTCGGGATATTGGGCACCCCGCTATTAGGCTTCCCCTAAACATCACTGCGTAAAGCGTTTATGTGCTTCTCGTATCCAGCGGATTCCTGCGGTCTTCGCCAGGTCATCGGTCCACCTGTGGGAGGTCTTCCAACGCTACGTCCGCGTTCACTACTCATGAGTTTTTGGTTATTTGCCCCTAATTGGTCATAGAAATCTCGCTTCATCCAACACCATACACCACACACCCAAAACTTCGCATCCGAAATCCAGCAATTTGCACCTCCATATCATTAGTGATTTGGACACTAATCGCCAACTGATGGCCACTGGCCAGCGGTCATCGATCCTCGTTATTTATTCACGCCAAATCAGGACCCTAATGATACTTGCAGGAGGCATCTGGCAGTATTTGTGTGGGCAGTAAGGTGTTTAGCGATTGGGTGATATTTATCGGTGAGCGTTTTATGAGTTTTGTGGTTATGCTCGTGGATATGTAAGGGAAAGTTATTACCTACCTAGCTTTCCTGGTTATAAAGTATCTATATTAGTGTTATCTTATTTTGGTTTAACATTAGCTTCGTTCGGAATAACAGCGCTGCAGTATTTATTATTTTTTAAGTATCGCAGCATTATGCTGAGATAGGAGTATTTTAGGCTTTTCACAAGTCTTTTTTTTGTGGTTTTTTTTTTTTTTTTTTCAAACTAGATATTTATTTTTATATTTACATAATTGAAAAGCTAACAATCTTAAAATTATAATATGTACAAGTATATAAAAAGGGAGGGCATCATAAAATTCGTCCGCATCACTGTCAACGGGAAACGTGCCCAAAAGGCTGGCAGCATTTAACGTTGTATAGCAATGCTGATTCTTTGGTCAAAAAATAGGCCAGCCCTCTGGTCACGTGATGAGTCGACCAACCGCTTGGCGATGTCTTGGAATACTAAGTGGGCACTCGGGCCCCATGGCCCTAGTGTTTCAACCCCAAACGGCTCAAATATGTAAGTTCCAAAGAGATTGGAGTATTTGCGCCGTTTGAAATTTTGGTTTATATATTTTTTCGATCGTTTTTAATATAACTTTGATAGTTATAGCTGCTCCTTTTTTAACAGACTTCAAAAAAGGAGGAGGTTATCGTTTCGTCGCGTATATATATTTTTTTAAATGTATGTATGTACACCGATTACTCCGTCAATTGTGGACCGATTTTGAAAATTATTACTATTTGTATTTTGTGTGCATGCCTCAAAAAATATATTTTTCTTTCTTTCTTTCTATAAATATAATGTCAGTAGGTACAGCCTGGGAAATCAATTGTTTTAAGCAAATGATGTCCTACGTCAATTTGCCACTGTCATAGCCATTTCATAGACACGACTGTCAAACCATGACAGTTGTGAATTAAATATACGGACAATTTATGTTAGTGCACGGGTGAAACTTTACTTATATAACATAACATAATCAGCCTACAATGTTCCCACTGCTGGGACAAAGGCCTCCTCTCTGTGAGAGGGAGTGGGCCGTAATCCACCACGCGGGCCCAGTGCGGGTTGGTAGATGTCACATGGCCTCGAATTTTTGGTTCTAGGACGTGCCGGTTTCCTCACGATGTTTTCCTTGACCGTTTACACTTTAAATCGTTTAAACTTTACTTGGTGCAAATTATTTCATCGCCTCGAAGACCAATTCGCGCTAGGCCCGCGTGGTGGGTTACGGCCTATTCCCTCTCATAGAGAGGAGGCTTATTTCCCAGCTGTGGGAACATTATAGGCTGATTTTTTTTTAATGACAATAAATTTTACACCAAAATTGGCTTGGGCGTGGCTTTTTTGACAAGGCTAGAATTGTGCATTGAATGGTATGATTTTTAAATAAACAAGTAAGATTTCTGCGATCCCACTTTGAGCTATATTTTATTTATCCATTTACTTCAGGCATATAAACACATAAAATACAATATTAATATAACTTAAAAATACTATAAATACATACAACATTATACCTAATTACACTAAAAAACTAACGCACACGAAGTGTCTGCGTCGTGTTTCGCTGACTGGTGTGGTGGTGCTATTGTGAACCTCATTGGTTTCCAGACATAAGAGAATTAGGTTTATGCCCATATTTTGTTGACAACACATTTAATAATAATTGCGTAATTGCCGTTCATCAAAGTCACCTTTTGTAATCCATCTCATAGAATAACACTTAATAACCAAAACATAAAGCCTGCACCCCACAGACCTCCACCAAAATTGACATACACGAAAATAAGTCTCATGGGACCACCCAAAAAACTGTTTACAACTATCCAGTGCTCGATGTGAACGGTTCATTATACTGGCAACCCTCAGGATACAAGGAAGTCAAAATATAAACAACATTGACTTATTAAGGACTGGTAAGGAAACAAAAAAGTAATTGTTATTCAAACGCAAATCCCTTGAAAGCTTCTTACTTAAATACTTATTGTCGATAAACATTTTAGTCTGAGCAAATAAACAAAAATGTCGTTTTGATTAGGATCGGGCTTTGCTGTTAGAAACTTAGAAAGGAATACTCGTTATTGTTAATTTTAGAATATTGAGGATATAATATTATCGTGAAAAAACTGACTAAATAAAAACATTTGAGAGCAGTTGTGGCCCAGTGGTAATGGCCGCGACTCACGAGTTGTAGGTCGTCAGGAGCTTTACTTTGTGTAAATTATTCCATCACCACTGCTCTCAAAAACGGTGAAGGAAAATATCTTGAGGAATCCGGCATGTCCTGGAACCAAAAATTCGAAAACATGTGACATCTACCAACCCGCACTGGGCCCGCGTGGTAGATTACAGCCCACCCCCTCTCAGAGAGGAGGTCAGCGTCCCAGCAGTGGGAACATGGTGGGCTGAGTATGTTATGAACTAACACTGTACAGACAAAGTGTGTCAAATGTTGTGGATAAAATAGAATACCTAGTTTTTTACAATCAATGTAATATTGTCTCCATTATATTATAATAGTCTTTATTTCAATTTCCAAGATAATATTTACATTTATATGTCGTTCTGAAACAGTTTTTTGCAATACTAATATGGAACAAAAATGGCGGCTGGCAGGATACGACGTGAATTCGAATAACCTCTAAGTTCATTTGTTTAATTAGGTACTGCGCTGTGGTAGTGAAACGCGCGTGCATGACAATGTTCTTTTTTTGAAAACGAGTTGCACAATGAAATTTAGTACAACACAACATTATAACACTCGTTTTGATGATATTATGGTTACTATGACACTGGTTGTTTTAATGTTGGCAATCAGCTAACTGTTTTAGAATCTTTTATAGAGGATTTATAGCATGGGAGTAGATAAACAAAAAATAACACCGGCCCAAAATTATACTATCATATTAAATTTTACAACTCATGTAAAACCCAGTTAATAAAGCTGTACCGCGTTGCATTCTAGTGTAAATGAAAGTTCGCCAGTTCATCCCAAGTTCTTAATAAAACATGATACTCCAATCAAAAACCGGGAAAGTTTAAATCGCTCCGAACTTCAGGTACACGCTTTAACTATTTTAGTGCCTACATAGTGCTTTTATAATAGGGTTGTAACAAGTTCTCGGGCGAATATTTGAGAATATTTGCATGCTTTTGTATGCAATGGTGCTGAGGGAAAGGTGATGTTCAAAGTGTTGTGGTGTTCCTTCTAAGTTTTGTGTGTTTATTGGGACTTTATAGAAATAAAACACTATCTTTAACACTGTCACTGTATACAAAATAGACACAAAAACAAAGGACACTTAGGCGTCGAAGTTCTCGTCCGCATCGCTGTCATCCGGAAACGTGCCCAGAAGACTGGCAGCATTGCCACGTTGAATGGCAATGCTAATTCTTTGGTCAAAGAACGACCCAGCCCTCTGGTCGAGTGAAGTGACGACCAGTTTCCTTAAAAAGGAGACGCGCACTATTATATCGTTTATTAATATAAGCAGCTCACACAAATTATATTAATCATCAATCTTTCCGCCCATTTAATAGATTTTAACTTAAACAATAACTGGAAGGTTACTTTCTCCTTAGTTTTGTAATAATTGTTAACTTTTAACTTAAACTCATTTCAAACGGAACAGTACGGGGTTTATCTCCAACCCCCCACGACCTTCGCTCTCTTTCTTTAATTATTAGCTGGCTGGCAACAATTTGTTTTTAGTAAACTTATTTTGTTATTAATGTTAGTTTACCAGTTTGTTAATAAACAGTGTTTGAGATAGTTGTTGTTTCATATTACCATACCCAATAGTTTGTCACTACAGATAAAAAATCTTAATTGTAACAGTGGCGTTACGGCCCACTCCCTCTCACAGAGAGGAGGCCTGTGTCCCAGCAGTGGGAACATTATAGGCTGATGATGATGATGATGATGATTAATATAAGTAAATAAACCACAATACGTATGCATTCGGCACATCCCTATTGAACTGGCTTAGGGGTTGTAGTGAAAACTGCGAATATTATCTTCGAAAAGTTTACTGGTAATTTGACGGAAGTTATACGAATTAGTTCGACATGAAAATTTCGAACATTCTACTTCACAAGCACTTACTTCATGTGTAAGTTTGTGAGTAGGAAATGAGGAAATGGTGCAACAGACTACCTGTAGAATGTAATAATTTGATTAAGAATTCAATTCTGACTATGTAGTGTGTTCAAATGATACTTGTACCATGTTTGTAAATATGTGAGCACCATGTATCTATCAGATAATTAATTTATATCATGGTTTCGTTTTTAATTCTTTTACCTATTGTGGTATAGTAATTTTATTTTAGGTGCATCGTCCTCACATTTTATTATAGGTATAGTTAATGTACCCATGCAAAATATTGTAAAAAACATTTTAAAAGAGTAACGGTGGAGTTTCTTGCCCATTCTTCTCCATACGAAAACTATCTTTTGGAAGGAGCGACTAGAATCAATTCTATTTTAAGGTAATTTTTGACGTTCAATAGTGCCTTTTATGTGCCTATTTGAAATAAATGGTTTGACTTTGATAAATGATTATATTTCTGTAAACAGGTTTGCACTAACACTTTTACAAGTCAATCATCACACTAATATTATAAAGACGAATGTGGTGTGTGTGTGTGTGTGTGTTTATATGTTAGATACTTCTTCACGCTCAAATGGCTAGACCAATTTTGATTAAATGTTGTTAGGAGATAGCTGACACCCTGGATTAACTTATAGGCTCTTTTTTATCTCGATATTCCCACGGGATCGACATTTACGTGGGTGAAACCGCGGGGTGCAGCTAGTATTGTATAAACTACTAGCTGCGCCCCGCGGTTTCACCCGCGTAAATGTCGATCCCGTGGGAATATCGGGATAAAAACTATCCTATGTCCTTTCCCGGGACTCAAACTATCTCTATACCAAATTTCATCGAAATCGGTCCAGCCGTTTTCATGTTATATCGTGACAACGGAAAACGGGTTTCATTTTTATATACAGGGTGACTGGAAATTAGTGGCGGAGCCGTTAAGGGGAGGTAGTCTAGGGTTTTTCCGACAGATATCACTATGAGACCTACCGTCCTTACTTAACCCTTTCCAAGATATTCCTACTTAAAGAGATAGTAATAAATCCTAAAAAAAAGTGATTTTGGCCTACTTTTTTTTGTTTTGCAACAAAGATATTCTAAATAAGTAATATTAATTGTAAAATTTCCGCTACTGTCATTATTTTATGCAAAAACTGCTAAACAAAAAGTAGGAATATCTTGGAAAGGGTTAAGTAAGGACGGTAGGTCTCATAGTGATATCTGTCGGAATAACCCTAGACTACCTCCCCTTAACGGCTCCGCCACTAATTTCCAGTCACCCTGTATATAGATAAGAGGTCGGCGTTTCCTACCTGACTACTCTGAGAAGAAAGGCCGAAACTAACTCAGAGGTCACAGTCTCTTTTAATGTCCAGGCATTATTTGATTTTTGTTTGAGATGAGACTTGATAGGGAAAGGAACATTAACAATAAAAAAACCGAGTGTGCTTATGACCACACTTCAAACGTATTTGGCTATGAGAGGAAGAGAGAAAGAAAATGTGCGCGCGCACTGCTTTCTCTTGCTTATATCCCCCACTCAACTCCCGTTCGCCTCGCCCGATCACACTTTTCGTAACGCTTACGTCACGCGTTCGCCAGCTTACTCCCCAAGTCAAGCGTGCGTAAAGAAGTTTCACTTCAAAAATCCACCTTTATTTGCCACCAGAAACGGCGTTGGTGCTCAAAATCAACAACAAAGCATTATTTTCATTTACGGAATGATGATGCGAAAAAGTCAAACCTTATAAACATAATCATTAATCGTTCAGAATATGGTCTTAAGGTGAATGCGCAGTTTGTAGCCCGCGAAATTCAATTTTTCTTACGTTTTTTGCAATTTTCAGGTCAGTGTCAGGTTGTATCTTGATCAAAATATGATTCGCGACCATAACGGTACGTATTTACAGAATTATAATCATTAGAATCATTAATACATCTTTCTAAGTTAAATTTGTACTATAAGAACAAATCTCTTATGGAAAAGTGCTTATTGTACAAATCTAAGTTAAAGAGATATTTTTAATGAATATAATTCTGTAAATACATATCTATTATAGTCGCGAATCATAATTATTTTGATCAAGATACAACCTGACATTGACTTTCAAATTGCAAAAAACGTACGAAAATTTGAATTTCGCGGTCTACCACTGCGCATTCACCTTAAGATTAAACCTTGTGACTACATAGTTCACTACTGAAATGTAGATAAAATATGAACAGATCATAACAATGATTTCTGGATCCTGGCCAGGAGCCTAATTTCATAATAATAGTCTTCGGCAAGAGATGAACGTAAATTGATTAACCATTTACCAAGCTTAGTACATAGTAAGATTAGTTTGGCAATCTAATTCTCCTGGGCGCTTGCCCAGCGTGTGCCGGATGTTCTAAAGTAGGTAATATTATCGCTATAGCGTTTGTCCACCGCCACCGTCAACCAGATTATTCAAACCGAACGTGACGTCCCGTTGACGTACGTGCGGTGGACACGCGGCCATATTAAATGTATGTATCGCTACTTCGGCACCGTCAACTCGTTTTTGTTGACGTACGGTTGACGTGGTGGTGGACAAACAGCCTTACTTGTGAAGGTATCAATAGTAAGTATACTCTACTTTATTGGTCTGTGTTTGTATGCACACTAAGGCATCTTTTTATTTAGGGAAGAAACTAGCATTTATTACCACGGTTTGTAACTCCGGTTTAGCGATTTCAGATCATTTTTAGATTTAGTTTTTTCACGATTTTTTTAGTAACATATAACCGTTTGTCAACTGCCACCGTAAACGACAAACGATATTATTCGATCCGAAGTGACGTTCCGCTGACGGACTTCCGATAGACATGCCAATGGTAAATAAATGTACCGCTGCTTCAGAACCGCGTCATCTCGTTCTTGTTAACGTCCCGTTGACGTGGCGGTGGGCAAATGGCCTTACTCGTCAAGGTATTACTAGTAAGTATACTCTATCAGTCTGTGTTTGTCCCACAGCAAGGCAACTTTTCATACAAATAAGATATATGAAACTACTAGCTGCGCCCCGCGATTTCACCCGCATAAGTGTCTATCCCGTGGGAATATCGGAATAAAAACTATCCTATGTCCTTCCCCGGGACTCAAACTATCTCTATACCAAATTTCATTTATTTATTTATTTAGTGGTTTATGCGTGAAAAGGTTACAAACAGACAGACAGAGTTACTTTCCTTTAGTTAACCCACATCGACGCCCAGCC
The DNA here is from genome assembly GCA_947508005.1 of Amphipoea lucens. Taxonomy (NCBI): domain Eukaryota; kingdom Metazoa; phylum Arthropoda; class Insecta; order Lepidoptera; family Noctuidae; genus Amphipoea; species Amphipoea lucens. The sequence continues at coordinate 4,648,514 of OX382373.1, read as the reverse complement.
TGTAACCCTAGCTAACACCTAGTATAGAAATTTAACGTTAGTTTTTTTTTTTAATTGCTGTTTCATAGAAAAGTGTCCTACGCGGTCAAAATATATGGAACAGCAACCATACCAATTTATTCATAACCATATTATTTTGATTTATAAGAGTGTCCATGGAGTTTCTTGCCCGTTCTTCTCCATAGGTACCTACACTTTGGAATGGGCAATTAGCTTCATCTTTCTGACTGACCGATACCTTGAAAATTCAAAAGTGCCTCTAATTGGTTTAATTGTAATAAATGCTTTGAGTTTGAGTTTAGTAAAAATCAACCTCCGCACAAAACAGTTTTCAGGATGCTGTTATGACTGCCCCTCACTCTCCTCAGAAGCGATGCGGTTTTTTTGCGTATAATTGCAAAGAAGCCATCGGTGCGGGCTTACGCAAACATGTTCGACGCGCTACAGTAACTAGGCAGTCTCAACAACATCCTGAAAGTATTGTTATATTGGATAATGAAGGGGTGTAAAAGTGACTCTCGGCTTCATTAAGTGTCTTAGATTGTCATCGACACGCTAAAAAGAAGTCCCTTTAACCACCAAACTATCATTACGTAATTATAACAATAATTAACACAACATTTCAAGTTCTCCAACTGATATACAACATGCAACCAGAAGCTAATTTAGTTATCAAGCATTATACACATAATATTACATTGTTTTAGCTTTGACGTTGTGTGTGACGGGCTTAATTAAGCGCTGCTTTAGTGACACGTATGTAGAGTATTATGTAAATATGTACCGTAATGTATATTATATACGACATGCTGTTGTGTGTAATTTATAGCAAACTGGCTGAGAGAACGTGGAACTGTTGTGTAACTGGTTGAATTGTAAGTAATAATATTGTAATTATGTCAATGAAATGGTTTGGGTATTGAGAATTTATGAAATAGGTATATACTTACTGAGGTAAAGATTAGTTGTTTCAAATCCATCACAGGCACAGATATAGATACACCTAGATAACGCAAGAACAACTTACTTCGCTTGCCAAAAATCGCACCAACTTACGTTCGAAAATCGTAAGCCGCCACTTTCGCGCTCAGTCCTGCGTACTGCTGGCTGGGTGAGCGTGAGCGAGAGAGCGCGAGCTTGTGACGTCATAGTAGGTAGTCAAAAAGTGGCACATTTAGTTGTCATACAGTTCGTGATACTTGCGTTATCTAGGTCTATTTATATCTGTGATCACAAGTCTATTCATTAATAGACCTGTGATGGATTTCAAACAACTAATCTTGGAGTTATATGGTTGAGCCGTTGAGGTTGGGCCGTGGACGATCTATCTCAATTTTACTCTCAAAACGGTGTAGTGGAAACCGGCATGTCCTTGAACCAAAAATTCAAAGACGTGCCATCTACCAACCCGCACTAGGCCCTAGTCACAGAATACTTAAAGTACTACGTACAGAAAGGCTACTCCCTTCCCCGCACTGACATCAGTTACCGCACCTCACCCCGCACTTCGAGGTTACCGTCGCAGTTCTTTAACAAAGAGCGCTCGCAAACACAAGTACCTCACGCACACATTCATACGTATACAAACGTCATTTTTTAATGTAGTGGTGGTAGGTAAATATTTTGCGAGGGTTGTATGGAGTGTCCGGGGTGTGCCCTAGTGAAATATTAGGTCCTTACATATGAAATTGGCGTTTTTCGTACTGGCCACTTTAATCACGAATTTCTCCTCTTTGGTAAGGAATTCCAAATTCAAATTTGTACAGCTATTTACTCATGTATTTGTGCTTCGATGACCGTCATTCATTTGTTTTTTTTCTTCTGTTTTTTCTGTTTGCGTCACTCATTTTACAAAATGGAAAATTTAAAATATCGCATTATTTACGAGTACGAGTTCCGCCGTGGCACTAGTGCTGCGGAAACGACTCGAAGGGTGAATGATGTGTATGGCGGTCATGTTGCAAAAGAAAACACAGTTCGTTTTTGGTTCCAACGTTTTCGTTCTGGAAATTTCGACCTGCAGAACAAGCCCCGTGGACGGCCTGAGACCCAAGTTGATAATGGAGAATTGAAGGCTATTGTGGAAGCGGACCCATCGCAAACCACGTCCGAGTTAGCTGCAGGCTTCGATGTTAGTGATAAAACTGTTTTAATTCACTTGAAGCAAATTGGGAAGATTAAAAAGCTTGAAAGGTGGGTACCTCACGAATTGACTGAAGCAAACCGGCAAACGCGCGTCGACTGCTGCGTTACATTACTGAACCGGCACAACAATGAAGGTATTTTAAACCGAATCATTACCTGTGATGAAAAATGGATTCTTTACGATAATCGGAAGCGCTCAGCGCAATGGTTGGATCCTGGCCAGCCAGCCAAATCCTGCCCCAAGCGAAAATTAACCCCAAAAAAGTTACTTGTAAGCGTTTGGTGGACTAGTGCCGGTATTGTTCATTACAGTTTTCTCAAATCTGGCCAGACTATTACAGCTGATGTCTATTGTCAGCAATTACAAACCATGATGGAAAAGCTAGCGGCTAAACAACCAAGGCTGGTCAATCGCTCCACGCCACTGCTGCTTCACGACAACGCCAGACCACACACTGCGCAACAGACGGCTACCAAATTAGAAGAGCTTGAATTGGAATGTCTTAGACATCCTCCGTACTCCCCGGACCTTGCTCCAACAGATTACCATTTTTTTCGCAATTTGGATAACTTTTTGCAAGGGAAAAAATTCAACTCCGATGGGGCAGTCCAAATCGCCTTCAAAGATTTTATTGATTCCCGTCCGACTGGTTTTTTTAGTAAAGGGATCAATGAACTACCTATAAGATGGCAAAAGTGCATTGAAAACAATGGTTCATACTTTGATTAATTAAATATATTATATTAAAAAATATTCGACTTTTTGTTCCTTCCATACAAAACGCCAATTTCATATGTAAGGACCTAATATTATAGAGAGGAGGCCTGTGTCCCAGCAGTGGGAACATTGTAGGCTGATTATGCTAAGGCGGAGGACAGGGTGCTGTGGCGCAGTCTGGGAGAGGCCTATGTCCAGCAGTGGACTGCGATAGGCTGAGTTGATTGATTGATTGATGCTAAGGCCTAGCTGACTCCTCAAAAAGAGAAACCTATGAACCATTTTTGAGTTATTTTCATCTTTTTAACATTATATACAGGGTCCCATTAAAATAGATGGACTTACACAGCACTTCGTACGTCTAACAAAAGATATCCAAGCAAAAAAAACACTGATTAAAGTGATTTTATTTTGACCTAAAATAATAAATTGCCGGCACATTCGTAAATTTTCGTTAGCTGATTATTTTTCTTGTAAGTACCTAATGCATTTTTCTTATATATTTTTTTACCACCGTCTATATTTTGGTGGACTGAATGATTTCTAAAAGTTTGTTCATGTATTTTAAATAGGACTTTATATAAGTAAATAACCCTATTTGATAAAAACATGACCACAATAAAGTTATTTCAACAACCTCAAAATTACAGCATTAAAATAACACAACTCCAAATTTTTAACTTACCTATAACGTAAAATTAACTTCTGAAATTACGACATCAATTTCCTAATTGCCACAAGAAGACCACTTAGATTTTATAGCGGTATTTCATATTAAAATTGCCTAATATAATGATAATAACTTTGGAAATAAAGTCGTTATTCCCGTGACTTATGTGTCAAGGTTACTTGTGATAAAAAATGATGATTTCCACACAAATAAATGATAATGGTGATAGGTACTAATGAGGGTACTATTGGAGAGAGCGTAGAGGTTAGAAGTTTTCGCTCTGGAAGGGGCACCGAACGTTCCTAATGGTCTTTGACATGATTGTGCTGAGAGAGAGAACCCAGACAGGCGCTTTACTTTGTGTTAATTATTTCATCATCACTGCTCTCAAAACGGTGAAAAAAAACATCGTGAGGAAACCGGCATGTCCTAGAACCAAAAGTTCGAAGACATGTGACATCTGCCAACCCGCACTGGGCCCGCGTGGTGGATTACGGCAAACTCCCTCTCACCGAGAGCCTGATGATTTCCCATCCACAAAAAAAAACCCTTTTGAGGTGGTCGGACCATCGCCTAGCTGGGAGGCGACACATACTACGCTTGCCAATACACAAACCCAACCCAACTGGATTCTTCTATCGGGTTCGTTCTCAAATATGTTGCCACAGTTTTAATACTCAAGCTCAATATCGAACAAAGGACATGGCTAAAGAACCGTTTGTATTTGAGTATTTTCGATCATGTTTCATTACAATATCCTCATCACTTCGGCCCCTCTCATAATCAATATTATATCCCTTACTTGCATTTCACAAGACCGAAGAAAATGAGGAAGTAGAGAGAACGTTTCGGCCGAAAACATACTCATAGCTATAAAAAAAAAACCTGCTGAAGCCACTTCCATTGAACTGTTCAAACAATTTATCGTCACTGTAATGTGCTGAATAAAGAAATCTAGAGAAATAATAATTCCGGGGAGCCATCCTGAGCAGACATGCCCCTCACGTAATTCGGACAATGAAGATTTTTCCCCGTAACAATGGAAATTTCTTACGTTTCCTCCCTTATTGCCTTTATCTCGACGAGCCTTTAGATTAGAGCGTTTAGTTCTGTTAATTTGATAAGGAAGATAAGTATTGGTTTTCAATATTGATTAAGGTTTAAGTGTGCTTAGGGCGTGTACCATAGTATGGCTTTGTTCTATTAATTGAGTTTTTCCCGACCTTTTGTTAGTCGGTTCATTGTGTTTTTCTGGCACCAATCTTTTTTTACGGAAGTTTTTTTTTTGCGAAGTCATTAGTTTATAGTAAATACTTGCTGATGCCTTTTTTTTTTTTATGGATGGGAAGTCATCAAATGACCCCTCCCGCTCTGAGTGGAGCGAAGGGAGTGTCAGACTCTTACTGACTAAAACCCATCCGTGTTCCTTCCTTAGCCCTTTATGTTCCGGGGTAGCGGTAACCCTTTCGGACAATCCCGCACCCCCGGACTTGCTGTTGCCTGCAATTTCATTCACGTGTTTTTTTTGTGTTTATTAAATTTTTAATACAGATATCCTGGATGTAATCTATGTCCTTCCCAGGACATAGATTTAGGTCCCAGGATACTTATGGCTTTGATAACGGTCGGTTTATTGTAGTTTAAGCGTGAAAATGTAACAGACGGAGAGTAACTTTCGCATTTATAATATTAATCATGGATTTAGATAGACCTATCCCATCTGCATATTATATTAATCTAAACTAATATTATAAAGAGAAAAGATTAGATTTTTTGCATGTTCTTTTTTTTGCTATCAAGCTACAACGTCTGAACTGATTTAGATGATGACGACATGTGACCTGGATTAGTGCATAGGATAGTTTTTATCCCGGCAATCGAGACTTATATGGGTGAAACCACGAGGAACAGCTTGTTACACATACAAGGGAACCAAAAATAGTGATCGAATCGAAAAAAGACGACTCGATAACCACTGATAATAAAAAGGAGCATCGTTTGCAAAGACAGATAGGACCAGTTACTCAAATAAAATTGTCTTAATGACTGGCCATGTTCTCAATAAACTCATCCAGAAACAAATAATTGAACGTGTTCCGTTTCACTTTAAATTAAACCGTTCCATTTTAAGAGAAGCCCTTGTCAGGGGTGCAAAACATTTTAATCAATTAACAAACCTTTACCAAGAGACAGGTGTCACATGAACAATCTTTCTCCAACTCCAAGAGAATAATACTTCCAATTTAATCCTCAGTCTCTCCTACAAGCTCTATTCTGAAAACAGAGGCGACGTCAAAACAAGGTTGTTAACATCTCTGGTCGGCGCCCGCGACACGCGTCGTGATGTCAGTACGGACAAATTGTAACAGCTGCGCCGTCGACCGAAATACGATGCATAGGGAGGGGCGTGCATCATTGTTTTGGGAGTATCGATGTTTGTAGCATCGAATCGATACAGGTAGAAATGCTTTAGGTATTTTGATGTGAGTTAAGTTGTTTGTAGCACAGTAGATTGTCTCATACATTAAAAAATATTTTTTAGTTGTTTAGCCTATACTGTTCCTCTACTGGGCAAAGGCCTCCGCCAAGTCCTTCCAGAAACTCTTTTCCCGCGCCACCTCAAACCAGTCCTCGCGCTACATTTTGGCCGACATCGGCGGTACCGTACCTCGATCACGCCTTATGGAAAGCGATGGATGAGGTCTATGATGGAACGAGCGTACCCAGAACATGCCGAAGGCACTGGAACTCCCACGCATCGACGAAACACAGCAGGCTGCTTGACGCCGGACTCCGGTGGGAAGGTGGTCGCAAACCAAGCGGGCGTTGGCCCTACCGCAAGGGAAGAATTGGCCAGTCCAATTTTTAACCGACGAAAAAAAAACGGAAGAGGTTCTCAATTCGACGCGTATATTTTTTTTTTTTTTTTTATATATGATCACGCATAACTTTTTACAGAGCAGTCCGATTTTGATAATTCTTTTTTTATTAGAAAGGGTATACCCTGAAGTTGGTCCCATATAAATTTGGAAAAAAAAATCCAACCCTAAGGGTTAGAAAACAGGGGATGATTGATTGTTCACTCACTGATTGTAATGTATGACCACGCTTAACTTTTTACAGAGTAGTCCGATTTTGATAGTTCTTCTTTTGTTGGATAGGACATACTTCGAAGTTGGTCCCATGTAAATTTGGAAAAAAAAAACCTACCCTAAGGGTGGGAAATAGGGGTGACTTTTTGTTCATTCACAGATTTTAATGCTGAGCTGTGTATTACAATTAAAATAAAAGGCCTATCTATGTTGGTATATAAAGCCTGTTTTTTTTAAGTATTACATTATATTATTTAGTATTATATTACACAAAAAATAATAGTTAAAGTAGGATTATATAACAGTTAATGTCTAAAGTAAGGTAGGTATTTTAAAAGTAATCAAACATTAAGCATATAGTAATTAGTAAATTATAGCCTCAAAAAATTATAAAATAAAAACTTTTTAACAAAAAATTAAACCTCCGAAAAAACTGAAAAGCAAAAAATAATAAACTTTTTTTATTTAACCTTAATAAATAAGTTCTTAAACTAATGCAAGTATACCTAAGTAATTTTGAGTCGGCGCCAAACAATCAATGAACAAAGATTACTAAATTACCTTAAATTTAAAGAAATAAGCAACGTGAAATCTATAGCGATAAACATTAACATTTCAAACAAAAAATGCGCTCTCCGCACGACCACTCGCAACGAATTAATTTGCTTGTTTGGCGCCGACTCTAAATTACTTAGGTATACTTGCATTAGTTTAAGAACTTATTTATTAAGGTTAAATAAAAAAAGTTTATTATTTTTTGCTTTTCAGTTTTTTCGGAGGTTTAATTTTTTGTTAAAAAGTTTTTTTCTTTGAGAGATAGAAAAATTCCTCGTTTCATTTTTCAATCGTGCCCGCTGAGTGACTTTGTTTATTGATCGTTCAAAAATGATCGCGGATTGCAAAAAAAAAATAAACAGATTCGTAAAGAAACCAATCAATTAATTGAACCAACCAACCACCACCAACCAAACCAATAAATTGTTTCATAATTTGCTATATCGATATTATCTTAGCCCATCACTTCACAATAATCACGAATGACATAGAGACATTAAACTGGGGATTATAACATCCCCATAATAATAACTCAATTAAATCTTTTATATTTATGACCGTCGTTAAATCACCACGCTGTGGCTCTAAATTAAATTAGATTTTGCAATAAAATTATGAAATAGTTCAATTTATTTTGGTTGTTTTATGGGCAATACAAGAGTTGTTAGTCATCACGTTGTTAAGGCGACTACGTGACCTAAAGCGCGGTCTTTTTCGGACTGCATAGAAAAGAAAGAGAAGCGCGATGACACAACACTGGTAATTTATTGCAAAATATGAAGCAATTATCTATTTACAAAAAATCTATTGTTTGGACTAAAAAATTAAAACACTAGTGCTTTAGTATGTTGCTTGTAGAATAATCTGACAAAAAATCATAATGATTGTATGTATATTAGTATGTTTTTTATTGTAAAAAGAAAGTTTTTATAGGTCATGATTTTTTTTATATCGTATCAAATTAGTTGTATTATGTTTCACACAGAGAGGAGGCCTGTGTCCCAGCAGTGGGAACATTATAGGCTGATGATGATGATGTTTTCAACACACTATCTACCTAGCATATATCCTGAAGAATATCATTTTTTTTTTTCTGATTTTGTTTACTGTTATAGTCGATCATATACTTTTATTATTTCTAAAACTTGCGTTTTTGCGTTTAGGTCCTGTAAGCCCCTTAAGAATATTGCAGTAGTGTTTGACTGGTAATATTTGACTCATAATTCTCTCATAAGTATTGGTATATTAAAAGTCCGTGTTTTTTTGCTGAAAGACAGGCCACCAGGAACCTATTTTAATAAAACCGACAGAAGACAATCAGACCATTTTTTGCATAGTTTTCTGCTTTATTAAACAGCTGTCGTGGAAATATGGGAGGCTCGTGGCGAAGTAATAACAGTCGCACGGGTCGACCGATCAGGTTAAGCTACGCTTCCGACGGTCGATCCGTGGATGGGTGATCATCCTTACATACCGAGATGTGCGAGACCACGTTACGCCGTTGGTCCCAGCTGTCATTCTTTGATCTTTGACAGTTGTTACGGGTCGTCAGAAGCCCGAAAGTCTGACAGCCAGTCTTACCAAAGGGTACCGTATTACCCAGTTGCTGAGTTGGGGAGGCCAGATAGACAATCGCTCCATCTAAACTAACATGTTCAAACGGCTGAACGGATTTAGATGAAATTTCGCACATGGGTAGACCATGACCTGGAGAAGGACATAGGCTACTTTTTATCCTGTATCGCAGCATTATTTCATCCCCACTGCTCTCAAAACGGTGAAGGAAAACATCGTGAGGAAACCGGCATGTCCTAGAACCAAAAATTCAAAGACATGTGACATCCACCAACCCGCACTGGGCCCGCGTGGTGGATTACGGCCCACTCCTTCTCACAGAGAGGAGGCCTGTGTCCCAGCAGTGGGAACATTATAGGCTGATTATGTATGTATCAAAATTATAGTAAAGTATGGCACTTGACTATCAAGTAGCTAAAAACAAATCGAAAGGGGAAACCAAAGGAAAGACCGTTCTAAGGATTTCAATAATACATTTATTATCATTTTCTTTATATATTGGAAGGAGTGTTTTACTAATATTACGTGGGATGTGTGAGAAAGTAGTGGATTTCAGTCAAGTGGTAGAAGCGGGCTGGGATATTAAAAATAATACTTATGAGTTAGAATGAGAAAGATTATAGTGTTACAATATTACAGTATCGACAAATTCACACTTATAAATTACATACACATAACCAGCCTATGATGTTTCCACTGCTGGGACACATGCCTCCTCATTTCGAGAGGGAGTGGGCTGTAATCTACCACGCGGGCCCAGTGCGGATTGGTAGATGTTACGTGTCTCCGCTTTTCAAGAGGAAGTGGACTGCAATCTACCACGCGGGCCCCGTGCGGGTTTATACATAGATGTCACATGTTTTCGAATTTTTGGTTCTAGGACATGTCGGTTTCCTCACGATATTTTCCTTCACGCTTTTAAGAGCAGTGGTGATTAAATTATTCACGCAAAGTAATGCGCCTGTCTGAGTTCGAACCCATGAGTCCATGACCTGGACGCCTTTACCACTGGGCTACCCCAGCTATCAGCAAATTACATATTTGTATTGTTTTAATTGATTGGTTTGTGCACATCACCCCACACTACCGTGTCGTCACTGACCAACTAAGGGCCAAAACACACGCTACTTTTTGCATCGGCGATCGACGATTCAGCTGCTTTTTAGAAGCTAAATGCAGCGACCAAGCATTCCACACCGCACACTTAAAAACGCCAAACGCGGCGATTCAGTCGCTTTTCGGAAGCTCGATACAGCGGCTGAACTCTACACTCCGCACACAGTCGGATGCCGGCCGCAGCGATTTGGCATTTGCGCCAGCATCGGAGCAGTCGCTTCACGCGCGATTCCGATACCACATCCGAATCCGAACGCAGAGAGTCGCCAAAACGCGATGCAGCATCGGAGCAGTCGCTAAAACGCGCTATTCCGATACCGCGTCCGAACGCAGAGAGTCGCCAAAACGCAATGCAGCATCGATACAGCCGCAAAATCGCCGATCGCCGATGCAAAAAGTAGCGTGTGTGCTTTGGCCCTAATATACGTTCATTTACTCATTTGTTTTAATTTCGCCACTGCCAATGTCGCTCCCTCAGTTTGCATAATTTTCCACCAGCCCCATAATTAATTTAATTACACGAACCAGACATAGTCGGGGTATCGTTTGCCATTGGAAATAATATATCGGTGAAGCGTATAATTGCCAGTTTGATGTAATTAGTACTGACGCGACAAATTAGCCGCTGAAAAGCTACGAACCAAATACAAGGTACAGATAATTTGTTATTTATTTTAAAATCATACCATAGACAATAACTTTACTGTATTTCTTATAAGACTAGTACAGATAGTGTCATCCACGAAGACGCGCCCCACTCTTCGTTTTAATGCTTGCAGTACAGGTGTGCAACATTTCGCTAGTATTTTAGTTTATTCGATACACAAGAGGGTAATTAGTGACTATCGTCAAAACTAAAACACATGAAAGAACGAAAGAAAATACGTTTATTTACAGTGAAAATGCCGTAAAAAAAAAACATAAACACAAAAACTAAAATAAAAAGGTAGGGGGAAACATGCGTCACATCCACGCAAAACGGCAATCGCTCAGCATTATGCTGCGACCGATGCAAGACAGAGCCCCAGCGCTGGTTAACATGCGGAATTAACTAGCGATAACCACTAACGATTAGAAAGAGAGTGGAGCGCGTCTTCTTTATTTGTACCTAGTAAAATATATTTTGATCTACTTTCTAACGTCACCTCACAAAAAGTTTTATGAAGCGGTGTTTAGATACATTCGTCGCACTATCTGAAGCAAACCCCAGTTCTATTGTATTCAATCAATCAACTCAGCCTATCGCAGTCCACTGCTGGACATAGGCTTCTCCCAGACTGCGCCACAGCACCCTGTCCTCCGCCTTCCGCATCCAGTCTACCCCAGCCACCTTCTTTAGATCGTCCGTACATCAAGCTGGGGGATGTCCCACACTACGCTTGCCGGTACGCGGTCTCCACTCCAGGACTCGTCTGCTCCACCGGCCATCGGTCCTTCGACAGACATGGCCAGCCCACTGCCATTTCACTTTGCTTACTCTGCAAGCTATGTCGGTAACTCCGATTCTTTGCCGGATAATTTCGTTCCTGATTTTTCCCTTCAAAGAGACTCCGAGCATAGCTCGCTCTATAGCGCGCTGAGCGACCTTGAATTTGTGGACCAGCCCGACCGTCAGTGTCCACGTTTCAGCACCGTATGTCATGACGGGCAGGACGCACTGGTTGAAGCTCCGAGCATAGCTCGCTCCATAGCGCGCTGAGCGACCTTGAATTTGTGGACCAGTCCGACCTTCAGTGTCCACCTTCAGTGTCCACGTTTCAGCACCGTATGTCATGACGGGCAGGACGCGCTGGCTGAATACCTTAGTCTTCAAACACTGCGGGATAGGTGACGAGCGAGAAGACTTGACGGAGTTTTCCAAATGCTGCCCTATAGCATTGCTGCTTCTATGGTATTGGCTTAATTTAACTCCCTGATTAGTAGATTTGCTGCCTTGTCATTGGTAAAACAAAACCCTAACATTTTGCGGAAACAATAAGTCATCATCAACATCTTTCCGCTCTTATCCCATGTTACTTAGACCGCTTTTACATTTAGGCGACTTTAGCAGCGCGACACTTAGTCACAAGCCCCTCCTTAGCCACAAGGAAATCATCATCATCTCCCTAGCCTTTTCCAAACTACGTTGGGGTCGGCCTCCAGTCTAACCGGATGCAGCTGAGTACCAGTATTTTACATGGAGCGACTGCCTATCTGACCTCCACAACCCAGCAACTGGGTAACACGAAACCCCTTGGTAAGACTGGTTGTCAGACTTTCAGGCTTCTGACGACCCTTAACGACTGTCAAAGATCCACGAATGACAGCCGGGACCAACGGCTTAACGTGCTTTCCAAGGCACGGAGGGGTCTTGGTGTGTAAAGACGATCACCCATCCACGGACCAACCGCGGCAAGCGTAGCTTAACCTGATCGATCAACCCGTGCGGCTGTATTACTTAACGACAAGGAAATTAACGTACATAATTATATTATGTTTCGTGTAGGTATTAAATAATAAGTGTAAGGAAGTTCTTAAAATAACTCGGTGAGAGACGACGTCTCTGTTACAAGGTACCTACTTATCAACGCTTTTGTGTATCTTCCATACAAGAAGGTATTATATTCAATCCTGTCAGGTTTCCGGGAATTTTCCTTTCTTATTCACGTAAGTAGATAAGCACTCATATTTTCCAGAATTCGCATAAAAGATTATATAAGTATAAGAAAAAAGATCAGATTCCGTTATTATTTCGTTTACGATTATGTGAATCTTGGTTCTAAGAACGATGATTTTGGAGTTCTTAATACTCTCCCTGCCATGGGAACTGCTGGCGACCCCCAAAAAATTTGGTTCAGCAAGCCAAAGCACATTTTTTAATACATTTTCCAAAACAGCACGCTAGTAGTTGTAAAAACTATTTGAATTCGGGAGGTCAGGGCGGATCCCACAACGTCCTGAAAGCATTTTGAAGTAAAACTTCTTTACGCACGCTTGACTTGGGGAGTAAGCTGGCGAAAACGTTACGAAAAGTGTGATCGGGCGAGGCGAACGGGAGTTGAGTGGGGGATATAAGCAAGAGAAAGCAGTGCGCGCGCACATTTTCTTTCTCTCTTCCTCTCATAGCCAAATACGTTTGAAGTTTCACTTCAGTCCTGTGGTCATGCACACTCGGTTTTTTTTTTTGACCCGCTCGCCGACGTATCTCACGGCTTCTTGTAATCATTTTTACTTTTGACTCACGGCATTCACAAGCAGAAACTTTGGGACCCGCCGGCGGCCTCCATGGTCTCCTGAAATTAAAAAGTTTTATATTATATTGTTGACAGGGATTAATACCTGTTTAGCAGTTACATTTTAAGGGCTGATACTAGAACTAGCGTTTACCTATCGCTGCGCCCACGTCAAAGTCGAGAAATCGTCCCACCATAGGTGCCAAAAGACAACATTTATTTGTCGAACATTTTATGCCCAAAAATTAAATTGCCGGCCAAAAATAAAAAGTTCTGTTTAAAGTAACATCTTGAGCATTTTTTACTATTACAGCGAAAGTCTACTAGCCCGGTCAAAATAGACATTTAAAGTTGCATTAATTTGCATAAAGCTGAAAATTGGTAAAATGTTGGAAACACCATTAAAAATAAATTGTCAAAAGTCCCATCGATCCTACGTGTGCAAAAAAACTTATTCAAGGTCAAATGTTGCAAAAATCGGTGCTTTGCATTTTTCAGCTGAACGGTAAGTTTTAAAATAAAAATAGGTGAGACAAAATTGTTCATCATGCAATTGACAACATTTCAAACCTGACACGACCTTAAAACAAAAATACTATTTCTTTATTTTCGTATCCTGAGTTCAAATATATTTTTATTTTATTTTTTTATTTCCAAATTTCTGAGAAAAAATATAAAAATCAAAAAACATGTGATGACGTCACATAAACGGCGAAATGAGGTAGTTAGTTACCTTTACGCATTCCAATGTCTTTGATTGAAAACATTACATCAAACAAGACATGTCAATGTCACCTAAGACACAGTATAATATACAGTAAGTTATCTAAGGCCGCCCGCCGAGTTATTAGCCTACTCTTGCTTTGATCCCCAGGGTTGTCACTTTTACTTTTAGTTAATTTTTTCGAACAAGCAGCACTTGATCTAAATTTATGAAATAAAAAAGCATATTATGATTGAATATTTTACCAATTTATAAATTTAGTAAAAATAAAAAGCCTTTATTCACATAACATTTATAATACTAAGTTACAAATTCGATACCGAGAAAATTTTTCTCCTGTTTCTGCACGTCCGGAACGCTTTATTATTATTTGTTAATGTAAAGTAAATTCTTATTCTTATGTAAAGTTTTTGTAAAAAGCTTTTGGGAAAGCATGGACAGGGCATCTTAAATTCTATATCATTCAGTTGATCGTAAATTTACCGGCCAATTTTAATGTTGATGTGGTCCTTTTCGAACGCTTTGCGAAACACCTGCTCCATCCTTTCTACATTATCGACAAAATCATCAGGTGGGATCATGAGTAAATTTCGATCTTTGCCGTAATTCCTGTAATGGGTATATAAGACACCATATTTGGATTGAACAACACATCAGACAATAGAAAAAATAATAATTTCAATAGTAATTAATTTGCAATATTAATTATTGTGAAATTGCCCTTATTACATCTATACGCGACAAATACGTTTACCTAAACGATGTTTCGAACTCAATCCTCTGTTTTATAGTAAAACTAGACTTCTTAAGATAAACTTTAGCTCAAAACATAGTATTCAGAAAGTCAATTTGGGAATACATTTATATGGAAAAATGCGACTCGGCTACGCTCTTAATAAAGCAAATAAACTGTGAAATAAACAATACAATACCACATTTTCTAATAATATTTAAGTATAAGTAGGTACTTACATTTCTGGTTGAGCAGGAACTATGAAGAATGATAAGTCCGGGTTTGCGAAATCATTATTGAGGCACCCGAAAACACTACAATATTTGTTTCCCCTTTTTGAAGTCATGATACTCGTAATTTAAGTGGCCGCCGCCGGCGAGAGTTGACGAACGCAAGCGGTCATGTAGCGTACGCGCGTGCTCACAGTCGCGCTGCACAGCCCGCACTGCCGCCACCTTATTCCCTCATATATTATGCTAGCGTGTGCGTGAAATCGCGTGCCGACATGGCGCGCGGCGCGCACGCACACATTCAAACCGAGAGCGGCACGTTTGTATGAAGATGTTTTACTGTATATTATACTGTGGTAATATCGCCGTTTTACCGTAAGGCTGACGTCATCTGGCACTTACGTCTTTTTAGAATACACCGAATTTCAAAGTTAAAATTATGAATGAAAAGTACATAATTTCGAAAAACGAAAAAATATGGGTGCCCTAGATTTGAATTTACTTTTATACAACGTAAGAATACATGCAGGTTAAAAATATGAAATGTTGTCAATTATCTACAAAAATTGTTCTTACACTTTTTTTCCTAAGAATCACCATTTCGGAGATATAGTGATGCAAAAAGTGGAAAAAGTTGTTTTTCGTCTGAAAACAAACCTTATTTAAAATAGATGTTCTTCAAAATCGATATAGGTACGTAATTACATCGATTTTATTCAATTTCGAGCGTCCATTGTTGTTTACATCTTTGGCAAATTTGGCGCCGCCGGTCTCTACCTAGGTTGCACAAAACAGAAAAGCGACCGCTAGTATCTTAGCCCTTAGGCTAGGACACACGAATCAAATCAATCTGCTTAGCCTTTTCCCAATATTGTTGAGGTCGGTTTTCGAGTCGAATCGGATGCGGCTGAATACTAGTGTTTCACATGGAGCGACTACCTAACTGACCTCCACAACCCAGTTACTGGGTAACAAAATAGGTACTCCACGGTAAGACTGGTTGTCAGACTTTTGGGCTTCTGACTACCCGTAACGACTGTCATAGATCTACGAATGACAGCCGCGACCATCGGCTTTCCGAGTCTCGGAGGGTTTTCGGTATGTACCTAATGGATGATCACCCATCCACAAACCGACCGCGGCATGCATAGCTTGACCATTCATTGACCCGTGCGGCTGTTATTATTTAGCCACGAACCCCTCAATACAGAAAACAATAAACAAAACAGAAACGCAGCCTTATCAAGGGCTGGACACACGGTACATTAATAAATTAATCAACGGCCCCAAACACTCGACGCTACCAACAAATTACAATGAACACGATATAATAATTAAACAATTCACTCTAAATTGAGGTTGCATGTCGTAAATTTTTTCTCCGAGTCCTGATTGGCTGATACAATACCCTGTCATGGCAGCATATAATTTTGGCGCAATTAACTCCAATCATATTGAATAAAATGCGGTGGACGCGGTGTGAGTACGATCCGCCATTTTGGTTTTCTATAAAATTATGAATGATTTATTATTGTGGGTTGTTTTGTTAATTTATGTTTTGTTTTTTCTGCCTAGCTAGATATTTTAGAAAGTAACTAGCTTCAGCTCGCAACTGCGTTTGCGTGGACTTCGTAAGATACACAAAATAATTAAATAACAGTTACGTTTTTATAAAACTCCCTTGGCCCCTGAACCACTGCGGGTCGCATCGTATCGCCCGACCGCGCTAATATTTCGTTTTCGCTTAGCGTTCTATCTGCCATTTTCCTTTTTTCTCGTCGTCTAAGAGTTGTAGCGTGATGTTAAATACCTCAAAATCTTCCACAAGAATTGAGCTATCAAATGCAAAGAAAAAACTTCTAATCCTGCTGGTAGTTCCATAAATTAGCGCGTTCAAACAAACTGTTTAGCTTTATTCTTCGTTACTGCTTAGCGTTCTTTCCGACTGATTTTCTTTATTCTCAGTTCCTCAGAGTCGTAGCATGACTTTAAATAGCCTATAATCTTCCTCAAGATTTTTTCAAATCCTAATGGTAGTTCTAGAGGTTAGCGCGTCCTAATAAACGAACTCTTCACTCGTCTCTCTCTTCTCTTCTTCTGCTTTATTATAATACTAGTTGTTGCCCACGACTTCGTCTACAATGCAGGATGGAAAGTACCCTATGTGCCTACATAGGTCATGATCTATCTGTGTGCCAAATTTCATCCAAATCCTTTCAGCCGTTTTAGCGTAAAAGAGTAACAAAGAAACGAACTTACTTTCGCATTTACCAGTATAATATTAGTTAGATTGTATTAAAGATAATGCAGAGCAGTGGTGGCTCAGTGGTATCGGCCGCGACTTACGAGTTGTAGGTCGTAGGTTTGAGCCCAGACAGGCGCTTTACTTTGTGTAAATTATTTCATCACCACTGCTCTCAAAACGGTGAAGGAAAACATCGTGAGGAAACCGGCATGTCCTAGAACCAAAAATTCGAAGACATGTGACATCTACCAACCCGCACTGGGCCGGCGTGGTGGATTACGGCCCACTCCCTCTCACAGAGAGGAGGCCTGTGTCCCAGCAGTGGGAACATTATAGGCTGATCATTAAAGATAATAATTTAATTATTATTGTGGGTTTTAACTTGTTTTGTTAACATGTGTTGTTTTTCTGGCTAGCTGGTTATTTTGGAATGGAATATATTTAGGACTTGAATTCAAATATTGATTTTGAGTTAATTATGTTTTTGCGGAGCTTGGTGTTGTTGTTTGATTCGTTTAAATATGGAACGAGTAGTTATCATATTTATTATTGTAATGAGCTGTGGTGTACATAGCGAAGCGAAAGTAAATAACTGTTAAAATTAATTAATAAGTAATATAATACTGTCTATTTCAGCTTATGCAAATATCTTTTAAAGCAGGCTTATTGTAACGCGAAACATCAAATCTTATGTTCGCCTCTTCAAACAAAAAACATGGAAAAACAATTAAAAAAAATTAATTATTTGATTAGTTTACAAAAGTCCTAGCTAGGAGAATAATTAACACGTAATAATTTTATTAATGAATGAGTTTTTTAATGTTGTGAGGTACCTAGTAAAATGTTTCTATGTACAGCACATCAAGCTACCCAAAACTGTTGCTCATCCACTTGACCTATAACCTTTAGCATCTTCCAGGCCACACCCACG
Organism: Amphipoea lucens; assembly: GCA_947508005.1. Classification (NCBI taxonomy): domain Eukaryota; kingdom Metazoa; phylum Arthropoda; class Insecta; order Lepidoptera; family Noctuidae; genus Amphipoea; species Amphipoea lucens. Next base: position 4,630,568 of record OX382373.1, on the reverse strand, counting down.
CGGAAGCAGTGGGTATGAAGAGATGAGAATAAAGTTCAAAGAATTCATATTATAAAGTTGAAACGGTTTATTTCAAGTTGGCATTTACAGAGTGATAAGAAAGGTCAGTTTTTCTTTAGATGGCTGCAAAAAGTTGGAACTGCGAAGAAAGCTCGGTAAGACATCTTTTAAAATAAACTAGAAGGCTATTTTCGACGTATAGAATAGAATACTCTTTATTATGTAAAACTTTTTTGACTTAACTTTTTTTTTTAACTTTTTTGTGACTTATGCTTGAGAAATGGATCTGTTCAATCCCAGCAGAATTTATAATAGGAAATAGTCAGCTGATCCTTTAAAAATGTATCCTTCCTGCCGACTTTCTAATTAAGTACGCTTTTTTTTTTAACTTTTTGGCCTTTGTCTTTTTGGCTAGGGTACCCCGACCAAACGGATTAGGTTAGAAATGTGACAAACCACGCGCGAGCCGAGCGAGCGAAGCGACATCCAAATTGGTCGCAATTACTTGGCTACTTAGTAGTTTTGGGACCCCAAAATAGGAATTGTTTGAGGTTCACAAAATGAGGCGTACTCATTACTCAAATATAATAGTATTCAATAATATTTTTAGGAAAGCAAAATAAGAATGATTTGAGATACATGATACATGCCTTTCGTAGCTAGTTTGGTAAATGGCTGGAAAATAATTAAAATGATTGAACCAGAAATAACATAGATGAAAAACCGTGAAAAAGCTAATCCATTCATTGCCACACAGCTATAAGAATACAGATTACCAAAATAATCTACAAAAAAGTTTACCCAACGAATTACTAAACTATTCGACCCATTAATAAAACGTTGAGTAATTCCCATTTGCTCCATTCCGTTTGACTGCAATAAGATAAACAAACAATTTTAACAAATGTAGTGGGGAAATAAACAGTGTGTCTGTGGCATTATTTTGAGAACAAAACACAGGCGGCACCTGGCAACTTGGCGTGTCATGGAAATTGACTAAAAATAAAACGTATCAAAGGGGACTTTAGACACTAGGAAATTGAATCAGAAGTTGAAGATTCATTAAGTTACACTCACATCATCCTACTTGGATCTAAAGAAAGAAAGAAAATAAGTTTATTAGCGGTGAACATGACTTTATATATAGAACAGAAAAAAGAACTAGTTGGGGAAAATATGCGTCACTTCCACGCAAAACGGCCATCGCTCAGCAAAATTCTAAGACCCTATGCGGGACAGAGCCCCAGCGCTGGTTATCAGCGACAGCCGGCGTTGACGTAATGACGTCAACCGGTGGGATGTATCACATCACACTATCACACTAATATTATAAAGGCGAAAGTTTGTGAGTGGGTGTGTGTTTGTATGTTTGTTACTTCTTCACGCTCAAACGGCCGGACCAATTTTGATAAAATTTTGTATGGAGGTAGCTGACACCCTGGATTAACATATAAGCTACGTTTTATCCCGATATTCTCACGGGATCGAAACTTATGCGGGTGAAACTGCGGGGCGCAGCTAGTCTCTAAATAAACGGTCAAATGAGAAAATGCCATTAATTACTGCACCATTGCCATTTGCCATTTTTTACTTTGATTTTTAATCACAAAAACAATAGAAGAATAGATCCACAGAATACTATCAGGGTATAAAAACTAATATTTCTTGTGGAATTTGAACCCATGAATGATGAGGAAATAGATTTGCAGAAAAAGTTATCTGAAAAGCTGCCTCTGCATCATTCGTCTCTATTAATAATAATATAGCTTTTTCTACATACACTATACAAAGATAATTTCTCATAGGTACTTTCAATTTACCCACTCTTTAATACATTATAATATCCAGTGTCTGGCCGTTTTCCAACCACAGCCACGTTTTTGGCTCTCTCCCGGCATTGGTTTCGAAAAGTCTTAGTGCCTTTCCACGTTTCTATCTTGCGCCTCAAGTGGAGTTGGGCAGGACATCTAGTTAGACGAGGATATGGTCGAGGGAGTAAAGCTGTGACCGAATGGTGGCTAATGTTAGGCCAAAGAAACCAGGGTCGTCCCAACAGCGCGTCGGGTTGATGATACCATCAAAGTCGCGGGAAACACCTGGACGCATGGAACCGGGAAGTATGGCAGAAAAAAGTGATTCTGGGTTTAACTGATAATGATGATTGTCTGTCAGTCAGTCTGTAGCGGTATCTATAACGCCACATGCAAACAACGCGTCATAATGACGCCACGCGAAATCCTGCAACTCGCAAGCAGAGTTTACCGCGCAACTAGCATATATAAAACTGCCCGACATGATCATTGGGCAGTTGCCCGCCAGACACAACACCGTCTGGTTGGAGAATCCTCCCTTTTCTATAGAGTATGAGTGAACTTTACACCCAGTTCCTCATACCTCTATAAGTCAATTAATCAAACGATAGAACAGTTTACTATCAATGACAAGTCTGTACTTCTGAAGTTTACTTTTACAGTGAAAAAGTACGACGCTGTTAACTCTGTCGTCACAAAGAAGACGCGACAAAGATCGTAAACGTCTTAGTACTAAAATTAAATGGTGAGCTCCTTAATCAAGCTACGCGCCTATTGTCGGGCAAATTGTGTGAAAATTTACTGGTGTACCGATTGAAGGAAAGAGGGGAAAAGATATTTTAATTTTTTGTTAAAAGGAGGTAAAAGATTTAAAGTTTTCGTTGAGCTCCGAGTTGAGTTATACGATTACTGACAAATGTGAGCACTGGTTGGACCGGTCCACTGAAATCTTGTGATTCTTTCCTCAAAATACCGTCTAAGACACTTATGTGCGTGGTCCTCATAATGGCCTGATCAAGATTATGTATTTTTTTTATGAATGGGAAATCATCAAACGACCCCTCCGGGTGGAGCGGAAGGGAGTGACTCTTACTGACTAAAACCCATCCGTGTTACTTCCTTAGCCCTTTATGTTCCAGGGTAGCGGTAACCCTTTCGGACAATCCCGCACCCCCGGCAGGCTTCGGTTATGGCAGGCCCCTTCCTTTTTGCTGACATTTTTTTGAGGCGTGCGCGGAACACGTACGCGCCGTCCGGCAAGGGCCTGGTCCTGATCGGACGGTCTGGACTTTAAAAGAGACTGCGACCTCAGGGTTTGTTTATGTTTTTCTTCCCAGAGTAGTCTGATATGAAATACCGTACTTAGATTTGTCTTAAAAAATAATTTATTATTGACGTGTAAAATTTTTTTTTTTGAACCAATTCACAGAAATAAATAATTATCATATTTTATCATTTTGTACTTTTTTGATAAGTCTTCCAGGCAAGCCACGGAAATATTTTTTTCGTTGCATTGCAATCCGTCTAACGATGAAAAACGCCTTGCATGAAGAAGCACTTACTGGAAATGGTAACCAAAGATCCAGAGAAACTTTTATCGAGCCATGAGGATGCCCCCTTTTTCGTAGTACCTACCGGAGGCTTCAATCGAAAGAAGAACCTGTTAGGTAAATTTCTAATATACCTTTATCATTTTACTTTTTGGTTTACCAACCCGCGCGTTTAATTATGGCCCACTCCCTCTCCCATAGAGAAGGAGGAGGCCCGTGTGCCATCAGTGGGAACGTTACAGACTGATTATGCTTATAATCAACACATAATAACGACATCGCCAACATAGCCAGCACAGCTGCTGTGTCTGTTGTGTTCATCGTGTGTATAATAAAGAGTATTCTATTCTATTCTATAATTTTGCTACCGAATCTAATCCTTTGGCAAGATTTTGGAGTGCTGTTTCAGAAATTTTGATTCATGTAGTATTTTATTTATTTACAAAAAACGAAGTACCTAAGATATGCAATTTTCTTTCAAATTATTCACACCAAAACCCAACTAAAAGACTTCAACACTTTATCACCGCTCAAAAATTCCCAAGAGATTACGACCGCCGTTCCACGACCAGGAGCTATTTATAATCGTTCAGTTTAAAGACTCACCGGCTTACACTGAATTTTGAGACAAACTTGCCTCATATAAACTCATATAAATGACATTCCTTGTGGCCTGTACGTGGAACAAGAATTATAGCTTCACGTCCTATTTGATGAATTCAGGCATACGAATAACCAACCAGTTTAAGGTGACCCATCCTCGTACTTATGTGTACCGTCAACTCTACTTTAATGTAAGACGTGTTATACTTTGTGGGTAGGGGTACAGTCAGCATCAAAAGTTGATGACCACATTTAGATTTTCAAAATCGCTGTACACCGTATTATACCTAAATCGCTCAACATGACAAGCGCCAGAAATGAATGATTATCATAAAAGGGCATAAGTAGGTGACCATCACTTTTCAAAAGTCGCTAAACAAAGTTATAGTAAAAAAAGCATAACATTCTTCGTCTCTAAAGTCTCTGAACAAATTTTTGACAAAAGTAGCATACCATCGTTTATCTCTAAAGTCCCTGAACAAAATGAAATGTTTTTTTGGGTTTAATATGTGTGTGTATTTGAGCGTAATTGATAACTAATACAATATTTATCTATATAAATAAAAACAAAAGGCCTGACTGACTGACTGACTCATCAACGCCCAGCCCAAACCCATGGACCTAGAAATCTGAAATTTTAGACAATGGTTCCCTTTATAATGTAGACAAGGAATAAGGAAGGATTTTTCGAAATTCAACCCCTAAGGGAGTTAAATAGGGGATGAAAGTTTGTATGAAAGTCCGTCAGTTTTAAAGTTAGGATCTTCAAATTTGATGTTTAGGCTGACGATTGAAAATTTATTTATACGTGTCTCAGCGTTTTTGATGATTCCACCCCCAAAGGGTTAAAAAGGGGGATGAAGTTTTGTATGAAAGTCCGCCAGTTTAAAAGTTAGGATCTTCAAATTTTGTATTTAGGCTAACGATTGAAAATTAATTTATACGTGTCTCAGCGTTTTTGATAATTTTACCCCTAACGGGGGATGAACGACCTAACTGAGATATCGACGTACAGCCTAAACCGCTGGTCCTAGGGACATGAATTTTGGAGGGTGTGTTTTTTGTGAAGAGTAAGTATCCAGTAAGAAGGGGTTTTTGGAAATTCAGCCTTTAAGAGGGTGAAAAGGGGGGATTTTGTTTGTATGAAAAATCTTATTCCTTGAGTTAATAACCTTGAAACTTGGCACGAATACTTACCTAAGTAAATTATGTAGTTTGGCATTTTTCTTTTTTCTAAACTACCCTCTAAAGAGGTATTGGGGGATGTCAAAATTTGTATGGAAGAATTTTAACGCGCTGTCCGATTAACTCAAAACTCAGTATTTATACTAAGGACTAAAAATAAAGAATAACGTGTATCAGGGTTTTTCGAAAATCTACCCCTAACTGTGTGAAAAGGGGTAATTAATTTTACAGGGGAGGATTTCACTGCGTGGCTTGGTTAGTTCGAAAATTGGCATATATAATCTTTGAGTCAAGTTATGAACACATCTTAAACGATTTTTCATAATTCTACCCATATAGGGGTGAAAAGCGGGATAACAGTTTATATGAAAAATCTTAATCATTTGGTTAATAAACTTGAAACTTGGCACGAATATTTATCTAAGTAACTTATGAAGGTTGGCATTTTTGGTTTTTACAAACAACCCCCTAAAGGAGGATTGAGGCGGGGGTGTGTCAAAATTTGTATGGAAGAATTTTAACGCGTGGTCCGATTACCTCGAAACTCGGTATTTATACTTAAGACCAAAAATAAAGAATAAAGCCTATCAGGGTTTTCCGAAAATCTACCCCTAACGAGGTGAAAAGGGGTAGTTAATTATACAGGTGAGGATTTTAATGCGTGGCTTGATTAACTCAACAATTCGTATAAATAATCTTTGAGTAAAGTAATGAACACATCCCAAACAATTATTTGAAATTCCACCCCTATGGGGGTGAAAAGCGGGAGTACAGTGTATATGAAAAATCTTACTCATTTGGTTAATAAACATGAAACTTGCCACGAATACTTAAGTAAATTATGATGTTTGGCATTTTTTGTTTTTCTAAACTACCCACTAGAGGGGGATTGGGGGCGTCAAAATTTGTATGGAAGAATTTTAACGCACAGTCCAATTACCTCGAAACTTGGTATTTATACTTAAGACCAAAAATAAAGAATAACGTCTATCAGGGTTTTCCGAAAATCTACCCCTAACGGGGTGAAAAGGGGTAGTTAATTATACAGAGGAGGAACTCAACAATTCGTATGAATAATCTTTAATGAACACATCCCAAACAATTTTACGAAATTCCACCCCTGTGGGGGTGCAGATTATATGAAAAATCTTATTTATTTGGTTAATAAACATGAAACTTGGCAATATTTGGGTCAATAAATAATAAAGATTGACACTTTTAGTTTAATAAAAAAACCCTTTACAGAGGATTTAGGGGGTGACAAAGTTGATAGGTTAGAAAAGTATGTAACCCTTGGTACTACTAAAACAAAAAATAAAACAAGTATGTGTTTTAGGGTTTTTCAAAAATCGACTCCTACCAAGGTGGAAAAGGGTAAGTAATAAAGTTTAAGGGGTGGTTATTACTGCTTGCTTTTATTAACTCGAAAATGGGTATGGATCTTTGAGTCAAGTTAGGAATACATCACGAACGATTTTTCAAAACTGTGGGGGTGAAAAGCGGGGATACAGTTTATTTGAAAAATCTGATTCCTTTGATCTATAAACTTAAAAATTGGCCTGAATACTTATTTATCTAAATAAATGATAAAGATCATACCTACAAGTACATACATTTTCGGAATTTTTAGAGGAAAGTACGAATATCACGCGGACGAAGTCGCGGGCAGGAGCTAGTATATAATAAATATTATTTTTACATTCAAGGGTAAACAGTTTTTCAAATACCCACAACATGTTTCCCAAAGAATTGAATTAAAACGGAATTTGTGTGAATTTTGAAAATGAGTCATACAGATTAGGTTCTAATTCAATCGTACTCTAAAAATCATAAACTAAGTCGACAGTATGAATTTGAACAGAATCTGCGTGATTTTTGAAAATGAGTCTTATTGCATTACGAATAAGGTTACAATTCAATCGAACTAAAAAATCATTAATTACGTCGATGGTATAAATTCAAACAGAATCTGCGTGATTTTTGATAGTGAGTCTTATAGCTATACAAATAAGGTTACTATTCAATCGTAATATAGAAAGCTTAGATGACGTCGACGGAATAATTTTTAAGCGGAATATGCTTATCTTTATAATCGTGCTTGCGAGTTTATTAACCGACTTCAAAAAAGGAGGTTCTGTATTCGACCCGTATGTATGTATGTATGCATGTTTGTATGTTCGCGATTTTCTCAAAAACGAATGAATCGATTTTGATAATTCTTTCATTAATGTGATCTACATAGTTTCGGAAAGGTTTTAGTATATAATACATTAGGTAACTATTCTTATGTACGAAGTTATAAGCATAAATATACTGCATCTCTGGCATTTCTACGCGAATTTTGATGATTCTTCTAGTCAGTGCCTTCAATTAATACTAGTGCAGTATTAATTGAATTTGTGTGTGGTAGGTACAACTAAAAACTGAAAAATAAAAACTTTTTTACAACAAAAAAACAACCAACTTCAAAAAAAACACTTCAAAGTGAAAAATAACTTTAATTTCGGAAGTCGGTGTCAAAAAACAAAAATGCGGAACCAACGACACCGACTTCCGAAATTAAAGTTATTTTTCACTTTGAAGTGTTTTTTTTTTTCAATAGGCTTAAAAATGTGCTTGCCGCTTGAACACCCACTTCAAATATTTCTCATTGATACTATGCAAAAAAAAAAACAAAATTATTTTGGAAAGTATAATTCGAAATTTACATCCATTTAATTTTTTTTTTTACGTGATTTAGTTTGGATAGGACAAGATTGGATTTATAACTCTGAAGATAGTAACGAGCACTTTTTTTTTTAGTTTGCAGTTCAGCTACTTTCGATAGTATAAGTTTACACGCTACGTATCCGAAACAAAGTAATGTTCAGTAACTTTTGTTATTTATGATGTTAAGTTATTTTTGGACGTTGCCGTGATTACACTAGATAACCAAAACAAGCATTTTATATTGTTCAGTGACTTTTGTAAAACTGAATGTTATGATGTTTTCGGATATTATAACGATCAGCAATTTTTGACAAAATGGTGTTCAGTGACCTTTGACGAGTAGTGTTCAGTTAATTTTGAACTTTAATGATGTTCATTCAATACTGGCGCCCTACCTTGTTGAGCGATTTATGGGTGATATAGTGTACAGTGGTTATGAAAATCTGAATGTGATCATCGACTTTTGATGCTGACTGTACCAGGTGGTTGGGGAACGATGGACAGTTATCTGAAATAAATAAAATTCATTTATTTCAGATAACTAATTGATCCATAATTCCATACAGTCCGATTTACAATAAAATACATAAAATTAAATTAAAATAAATAAAACGGAAATAAAAATTAACTATTAAAAATTACAAAAATTAAAATTAAGTTAAATTACAAATTAAAATTAAATTAAAAATTAAAATACATTCAGTTCAAATTACCCGCTTAACAAAGTATCTTCATATCGGAGAAGAGATCCTAGCAGCTACAGTCTTCAGAATTCCGTTACAGCTGCCACCCATTCTGCAGATCAGGGATACAGTTTTCTTGTGGATGACTGCATGGAAGCCATCAGTACGATACAGCGCAAACATCCCTGATGCACTACAGAAGCGAGGCAGCCCCAACATCATCCTGAAGATGTTGTTATACTGGATGCGCAGGACATCCAGCGATCTTTTGGTGTGCCTGACCCACAGATTTCCCGTATAAAAGCTTTGACAATATGCCTTGAACAAAGTTATTTTTACTTGCTCTGAGCAGCGGGAGAATCTGCGGGCCAGCTATTAGAGTTGCTGGACTTTTTTACTGGTCCAGAAAACATTCTATAAGGTGTTATAAAATATCTGCCATGGCTTAAATGAAAGACAGTATTTTGTATATAGATTACAGGAGTGAAGAAATTTTGTACCCCAGAATAGTTAAATCAATTTGAGAAAATAAAGTAATTAAATAAACATTTACTCTATTCTGCATATCGTGGTTCACAAACTACACGCGATGTGTCGCTTCGTCACATTTTGCGAAATAAAATGACGGTGCGGCAACAGCTAATTACTATGGGACGGTTTCATGCAACTAAATCAATTCAAAATACACACATTTTTTTGTATGAAAAAATGTATGACATAAGATCAATAATGTATCTTTACTATTGTAATCTATATACAGGGTGTCCCTGGAAGTATGGATCAAATCGAATAGGGGCGTGGGCAAGGTCATTTCCAAACTTTTTAACCCTGAGAATGTCAGTGAATTTTTTTACGGTTCAAAAGTTATGACCGATTTTAATTTTTTTTTAATCACTTCGCTTAGTGCTCAAAGAAAATAATCATAAAAAAATACTATCAGAGGGCTATCTAAAAAAAATAAATTGATAGCCCTGATAGTTTTCACGAATTTGATCTTTCTTCTCTTTTTTTTTAGTTTCTTTTTTTTAGTTTTTTTTTTTTGTATTTTTTTTAGTTTTTTTTTTGCTAAAACGTTTGGAAATGACCTTGCCCACGTCCTTATTCGATTTGATCCATACTTCCAGGGACACCCTGTATACAATACTGTCTCCCATTGAAGCCGTGGCAGATATTTTTATAGCACCTTAATATAGATAAGTCTAGACAGTGGAAGAGATGACTGAATTACGATGACAAGCACCCTAATTGCGTAACACACTATCGACACATCCCGGACACTCCATACAACGCTCGCAAAATAATTACCTACGACTACTACATTAAAAAATGACGTTTGTATACGTATGAATGTGTGCGTGAGGTACTTGTGTTTGCAAGCGCTCTTGTTAAAGAACTGCGACGAATACGCCGAAGTGCGGGGTGAGGTGCGGTAACTGATGTTAGTGCGGGGAAGGGAGTGGCCTTTCTGTACGTAGTACTTTAAGTATTCTGTGCTATCGATCAGAATCTGAACCATTTTGAAGGTTATTGCTAATCCATTGCAATACAGGGTGAAATTTTAATCACCGTTTTTTTCTTAAGGAGCCATTGTACCTACTCATCATTATGAACAACTTTTACTATGGGACCAAACCCGAAATCGTGTAAAAAATCAGCTGTGCCCTACATTTATGTTCGCGTAACATGTCAAAATGTAGGGAACAGCTGATTTTTTTTTGCAATTTTATTTTTTTTTCCACTGCTGGGACACAGGCCTTCTCTCTTCGAGAGGGAGCGGGCTATAATCTTCCACGCGGGCCCAGTGTGGTTTTGTAGATGTCACATGTCTTCAAATTTCAATTAAGTACGATCATTATAATGTTTAACTGAAAATCACATTCCCGCTATAATCCAAACGTTTGGTAACACTATTGGCGGGTCTTGCAAACTTGGGCGACAAATCGCGAAGTTAAGAGCGGAAGCTTAAACAAAGGACACTGAATCTTATCCTCAGGCACACAAGATATAAACTCAATAATTAATGAAATTATTAACACGTGTACTAATAAATTAAACTGCGAGATGAGTTGTTATATTATTTTAGAAAAGCAAATGGAATGGCGTGAATGTAAAACAGATATTCGAGTTTGCAAAACAAATAACTTGTACGGATTAGAAATATCTGGTACAGAATAAGGAGCTGAGGGTGTCGCGAATGTAGAATTAATTATAACTAATTTGCAAGTAGCTTCATATGTGTAATAACAATGTTTTTGTCGTTCTCTTAAAAACAACTTTACAAATAAAGCTTAGCTGTTTAGTAGTTTAGTGTTGTGTAGACCTTCATGAATTGCATTTGCTTTAAGTCTCCATTTTCTGTTTTATCTTTATTCATCTTCTTTCTCTATCTCTTTCAAAAATGTTTTTTTTAGTGTTCTTGCCTTTAGTTTTGTTATTATTGTGTGATCACTTATTTCGAGATTGCTGGTAAACCTGTAATTGGCGACTATGTAAGACCGAGACTTTTATGACTACCTATAGTACTTAAGATAATGTATACATAGAAGCTGTTGGTGTACCTTAATAAATAAATAAATAAAAAATCTCTTTCATGCATGTTGTGTGCCGCTCTAAGCTGCAAAATGAAATATTCGAAGTTTCCTTGGTCAGTTTCTTACTTCAGTTTGCTTGGCTGCATTCAACACAGAGGAAGGTAGAGGCAAGTATCTTAATCAGCCTATATTGTTCCCACTGCTGGGACACAGGCCTCCTCTCTTCGAGAGGAAGTGGGCTATAACCTACCACGCGGGCCCAGTAGTGCGCGTTGGTAGATGTCACATGTCTTCGAATTTTTGTTTCTAGGACATGCCGGTATCCTCACGATGTTTTCCTTCACCGTTTTGAGAGCAGTGTTGATGAAATAATTTACACAAAGTAAAGCGCCTGTCTGGGTTCGAACCAACGACCTGCAACTCGTAAGTCGCGGCCATTACCACTGGGCCACCACTGCTCTCATCAAGGCAAGAGGCAAGTACACTTATCGTCAATTGTGAGACACAGTCCAAATCCAGAATTTTCAAAGTGCTGTTTTCTTTTGTGAAGAAACCAATCCCAAAATCTAGCAATTTAAATTATTTACTCGAGCATAAAATTCAAGAACTCACTCTCAGTTGCTAACTACACACATAGGTACGTAAGTTACTCATTAAACAACTACATCTCTTGAAAAGTCTCTTTTATCGGACAAGTCGTCAGCCATCTTAAACCCAAGCCCGAAGAATCCCGAGAATTCCCGAAGCTTCACGAAGTCGCACTAAGCTACAGTTAGTTAGTTTTTAATTAAGATTGAGAGTAATCTACCGATTGTCCAGTGAACCGGTGAAAGTCATCAGAGTGTAACTGAAAAGTCCTCGAGGAGAAAATTATCGGAAATACTGTTTTACTTTACCGTATTTCAGTTTCTTTAATTTTGTTTTATTAACAGTACCTACTAGAATATTATATTTTATTACCAGCTCTCAAAACGGTGCGGAGTGGTCGATGTTGCTGATGTCTATTTTAGATTTATGACCTATTTCTATGTACATAATATATGATTTTATATTATTTGTTTATTTTATTTTTATTTATGTTTTTTTGTCAGAGGTTGTCAAATATGAAAATGAACAATTGAAAACCGTTAATATGGGTTATTATAAATTCGCCACAAAGTAAATTCGTCAAATTTTTGTACACTCCATATTTTGAAAGTATATTCGCTACTTGCATTAAAAATATGTGTAAATTCGTCACACGTCTTCATTTTACTATAATATGATACTACCCGATCTCTTTAATAGTGAGAAAACCGAAAATTCTGGCATGTCCTACTAACTAAACAAAGACATTTGCTGGTGCAAATGTCTTTAAATTTTTGCGCGGGCCCAGTGCGGGTTGGTTACCGCACTGGGCCCGCGTGGTGGATTGCGGCCACTCCCCAGGCCCGTGTCCCAGCAGTGGGAAAATTATATAGCATTTCCCTTGTCAAAAACAGCGAGACTATTGTACAAACTTTTGCGGATTGGTATTCGTAGAAGATAGTTATAGTCATTCATATATAAGAACTGTGTTGTATTTATAAATGATGTATAATAGTATATGAAAGCCTTACGTAGTGAATTAGTCTTGTTGACCGAGCTCCTTTAATAAAAATTTAAAAAAAAAACCCAGTTCACACCTTTGATATCCAGAATACTCCGTTCCATAGCTCTCTATCAAACGTCCAGCGTGACCACCTCTGCTGAATTGTCAAATTCAGTTATATTGCACAAACTTATAGTAGGTGTAGAGGTCCCATAGATAGGCAAATAACAATGACGTCACAATGTATAGAATAAGCTCTGTGCCTTAACACCTGTGTAAACCATTAGCCATTTAAGCAAATACCTAAGTGATATGTATTAGATATGAAGATAGGGGAAACCTACATGTATGCAAACATTTGAACAGTACAAATGGCATTCTTATCGCTAAAAGTAAATTCTTGGAGCCAACATCTATAATGTACAATAATCATGATGGGCAAGAAAAGATAAGACGTCCTAGAAAGACTCCAGAAACGGAGTTATAGCATATATTACTCACTACACGTTTAGAATATTAGCAACATTATTTAGACTGAATGTACTGAAGCCAGCACTGATGGCTACTACAATGATCTTTATTTCTTTAATAGATTTTCAACTTTATCGCTGACGCATAAGGTTCAAAGTTGATTGGGAAAATTTGACAGTTTCGGGTAGCTTGATGTGCTGGCGTCTGTATATTCAAATTTTTTAAATTTTATTTTAATTGATTTAGTTTAGTAAAATTTTAGTTTTTGTTTTCCTGTCCTGCAATAATTACTATGTACCACACTTTGACAATGCCTAGTTTAGGCACGTTTAGGGGTCCCCATCTATTCTATTCTTGGACAAATTGTGATTAATACATTTTGAAATCATTGTTTCCATAATTATCATTCCAATAATTATAATCGTGACTGTTAAACATGCGAAAGCATAATTAGCTTATAATGTTCCCACTGGGAGACAGACTTCATTTCGGAGTGCGCCATAACCCACCACGTGGGCCCAATGCGGGTTGGCGGATGTCACATTTCTTCGATTTTTTGGTTCTAGGACATGTTTTCTCACGATGTTTTCCTTCACTATTTTGAGAACAGTGGTTATGAAATAATTTATACAAAGTATCTGCTGCAAAGTAAAGAAGTTGCTCGACGCACCGAGAGCACCTGGAGGAGCTATTGGTCGATGAAAGATCTTCTAAAAGGAGATCTACCACTATGTCTCAAAAGGAGAATGATGGACATGTGTATTCTCCGCATTCTCACATATGGTGCTCAAACCTGGTCTTTGACACTTCAGCAGAGGTCCAAGCTCGAGGTTTGCCAGCGATCCATGGAGCGCAGTATCTTGGGGGTTCGAATTTCTGAATATATAAGGAACACAATACTCTGCGCCAAAACCAAGGCAACAGACGTTACCCAGAAAGCCGCTAAACTGAAGTGGGACTGGGCCGGACATGTCTGCCGCATGTCAGATGTCCATTGGGCTAAGAGAACCACCGATTGGCTCCCACTAAACGCACGACACCATCGCGGCAGGCCGAGACGAAGTTGCGGGACGAGCTTGACTCCTACCGTAGGACTGGCCGGCACTCGCAAAAGACAGTATTGTGTGGAAAAGGGAGAGAGAGGCCTTTGCCCTGCAGTGAGACAATACAGACTAGTTAAAAAGTGTCTGATTGGGTTTGAACCCATGACCTGCAACTTGTAAGTCGCGGCCGTTAACACTGCGACCACCACTGCTCTCCAAACATCGATCAGCAGGGCAAACTCCATTTTGTTACAACAGTTTTTATTTTTGATTAATTTTTACTCAAAATATAATGAGTATTTAAATTACAACCGATCAACCAATAATTGAGATCGAAGAGCTGATTAAACTATGTTTGCTATAACAGCCCTTTTTTGCCGGAAAATGAATGATCTTCTCCTTTGACTCTTCCTTTAATTAAACATTTATAACCATGTTAAGGGATCAGGGGAAGAACAACTTTTGTCAAATTTTAATTTTTTTTCTACTGGCAATGCAGTCTGGATGGTTATACCTGTCGCTATGTTCTGTCAAAAACAACAGGGCAATAACATACATAGTCTCCGAGCTTTCAAGCTTTTAAAATATCGATACAAGGAAAAAATATACAATGTCCGAAACCACCCCTATACCATTATACCTATTACAGTTAAAGTGCCTTGGGTATAAATGACACTATTTTTATTAAGATCTTATCTTCTAATTAGTTCTATCTCAGTTTGTTCATTAGGTGACAAAAGTGGTTCTTCCCAAACCTACAAAACCAAAACTAATCAGTGGGTGCACCTTGTGTTGCTCCGCATCGATGTCACTGCGGTGAAGCTGTCGACAGTCTCGGACACCATGGCCTGTCCTGCTGCAGGAGCGCAGGTCGCATAGCACGGCACGCCAGCATCAACGATATTATTCGTCGAGCCCTTGTCACCGCCGGCGTACCAGCGGTGTTAGAACCAAACGGCTTGGTACGTGATGATGGGAAGAGACCAGACGGTATGACGTTGTTGCCTTGGAAGGTGGGTAGGCCTTTGGTGTGGGACGCAACATGTGTCGATACCCTTGCGCCATCTCATGTTCCTAGCACTGCGGGCTGTGCTGGCGCCGCTGCTGCAGCTGCTGAGACCCTCAAGCGGCGCAAATACTGTAACCTTATGGGCAACTACAGCTTTGAGCCGTTTGGGGTCGAAACGCTCGGGTCATGGGGCCCGAGCGCGCGTCTCCTTTTTAAGGAAATTTCTCGCCGGCTAGTCGATACTTCACGTGACCAGAGGGCTGGGTCGTTCTTTGGCCAAAGAATTAGCATTGCCATTCAACGTGGCAATGCTGCCAGTCTTCTGGGCACGTTTCCGGATGACAGCGATGCGGATGAATACTTCGACGCCTAAGTGTCCTTTGTTATTTTTATATATTTGTATTGTAAGTTAGTTAGTCGTTTATTTTAGTATCTAGTGTATATAGTTAGTTTGTGAGCAAATAAATATCAGTAATACAAACACAAACTCAAAACATCCAAAGCTCTTTAAAACATCCAGTAGATAATTAATACCTTCATTTAGTAGCAGCGACAATTCTGCCGGTGACAGGACATGCATCATATCTCTTAGTTTGTTTGTCTGTCTGTGTTGTTAAAATATACGAGTTCTTGCACTCCAGCTTGCACATAAATCAACACTGCCTACTGGCTTATTAATTTTATGATGTTGCTGTGCTGGATGTGCCCGGGAAATGTACGCACGGTGCCACAATTTTCATCCACCTGAACAAAATTTTCGGGTGGATGGACCTACTTAATTACATATGTGCTCCTCGTGTACAGTGATATTATATTGCTTTTAGCTCCCCTAGCTAAACAAAATGTTAATATCTTGCTGGGTAATGAAAAATACTCTTTTGGAATGATTGTAAAGCTTTGGTTTCCTACTAAATCGGTGAACGGTCTCACAATAACGGATGTCCAAACACAGAGCGTTTTTTGCCACATTTATGCAAAACTCTTCTTCTCTCTCTTCTCTTCTCTCCTTCTACTCTTCTCTTCTTCTTTCTCTTCTCTTCTCTTCTGCCCTCGTAAAATGTCTTGTATTCGGGGGTACAAGACATTTTACGCGGACGAAATCGAACATTTGTCCCCATTATTACTTCGTTTTCGTTTACGCGGTGTCCTGCGTGGGCGACGAATACGACGCGACGCGACGCAACACGACGCGACGTAATGCGACGCGATGCTACACGCGACAAATGTCCTACGTGATTTTGGTCATTACTTGTCGAATCATGGAGAAGTACAGTACAATTTTGCTCGAAAGTTCATATGTAGTTCGTGGTGTCCCGTCTGGCCGCCCTCAAAACAAGTACGCGTTACGTCGCGTCTCGCCGCAGACTGTCATATAGGCCGAAACAGGGTATGCCGTTGAGTTGATCGCGTTCGTCGCGTTCGCAGCGTCGCGTCGCGTTTATTCGTCGCTCACACAGGACACCGCGCTAGCGTTCTTTCTGATTTTTTTTTGTTCGGCCTGAAGTGTTATAGATTTTAAATAGCCTATAGCCTTCCTCAATGATTGGGCTATAAACTAAAAAAAAATTTTGAGTAATGCGTTCAAACAAACAAACTCTTCGTAATTAATATAGATACTGTCGATACCTTCATAATATGATGGAACCGCTTTCGGAGGGATCTAAAATTGTACTGACAGAAGAAAATCTTGCCTTCTGAACCACTCATGACTCATGTTATGCGATCAGTGAGGTCTATGCCATTATGTGCATTTTAAGCTTACCATCAGACTTCTGTTTGAATAACCTTACTTTTGAGTAAGTACCCACCCACTTTCTTAGAATCTCTACGAAAGTGGGTTTTGTGAAAGTAAAAGAGATTGACAGTTAAAATGTTGGCGCCATCAAGTTTAATAACATTAAGCTGAAAAAAACTGTCAAAGATACTTTTCCCAAGTATGTTGGGGTCGGTTTCCAGTCTAACCAGATGCAGTTGAATAACAGTATTTTACATGTAGCGACTGTCTGATGTGACCTCCACAACCCTGTTACTAGGTAACACGATACTCCTTGGCAAGACTGGTTGTCAAACTTTTGGGCTACTGACTCGACTGTCAAAGATAAACAGTTAAACGTTCTTTCCGAGGTTCAATTTCAAAACTGATACGTCTCAAATTCTCCATGTATAAAATACTGCTGATAATTTATAACGCCTTACCTGTGTGCTTGGGTTATGCCTCAATCCACAACTCCTTGTCTGTGGTTGCTGATGACACATTTAATTTTTGAAGTGAAACTTCTTTACGCACGCTTGTGTGTGTGGGCGACAACGGATAACAAAAAAGTATCTAGTAATCTTAGCAAAAGTTGAAGAATGTTACCTAATGTTATCGTGTTGCATTTTGTTACTCCACAAAAAGTAACTGCAGTGTGGATGCACCTTACTGTTTAATGTGTCTCTGCTTATGAGAGTCGTATCCAGTAGTTATATGAAATGTGACGGTAATAATATAAGATTGTATCTGAGGTGCGATTGTTGAGACTTGCACTCCGAGGAAGACGCAAGATTTCTGGTACACTCGGCGAGAGTTTGTCATTTTCGCAACTTGAATTTACGACGTTATTTTCTGAATTCTCTTTGACGGTAAATACCTATTTACCGTCACAATTTTTACAAAACCTTGGTCTTTGAAAAAACGAAAATTATAAGCAAGCGAAGCAGTAGGTATTGCTGCCAGCTGATTATTATTATTATTAGCCTGTGACGTCCCACTGCAGGGCAAAGGCCTCCCCACTCACTCATGAGAGAGTAGGGTTTTAGACAAATTAACCCACCGCGCTTGTCTAGTGCGAGTTGGTAAGTGTACAGTGGACCGCCTGACTGGGTCCGTGGGCGCCGCCTTTGACGTGCCAGATGTTCGTCAGCCACCGCCCTGAGTTGATATCCTGCACTAATATCGACTGTTCCATCCGAGCCTATTTGGGTGTATTTATCCCATAGCCTACAGGTGGCGTTCTACATTTAGTTCAATACTAATGCCAGCTGATGACGTCACAAATATATGGGGACATTAAATAAAAACAATCAGCTGAATAGTTTTCTCTGATCTCAGGGTTACGTAGATAGATGACTTTAGTGATATTCAGAAGAAATTGTAGTTTTTATTAATACTAAGGTAGGTACTAACTGTGATTCCTATAAATATCTTAACATAAAGACTTCTATCCAACAAAAATGTCAGCAAAACGGACCGTTATATAATTGGTATTCATATAGAAAGCTGGTAAGTGAGGACGATATGCCAGCGTTTGTCGGCGCTGACAAGCGCTAGTTGTCAAAGTTGGTTGGCGCAGGCAATTTTCATACTTTTTGCCTAGTCAAAGCGAACCAGCGGCGACTAATTCAGCGGAGTAATTGCGTAACACCCCCTTACTAATAAACGTATTATATCAGATGAATAGTTACACACCGATTTGTCTCTTTCAGTCGTCAGTAATTTGACTTCCGAAAGAAGAAGACAAAGCATTGTGTAACTATACAGACGCTATACAACGTTTATTAGTAAGGGGGTCATTTTGACAGTTCAACAACATTCATCGCGTTATTTACGTTGTTGAACAGACAAATTTTTCGAACATATGAAGCAATGGATTAGCAATATTCTTCAAGATGATTCAGGTTGTGATTGATAGTGTGTTACGCAATAAGCGTGCAGATAGGTACAGTCGCCAGCAAAATTGCATGGGTACCTTAGTGTCTATTTTCCCGTGAACGTTTGAATTCAAGTTTTCGAAAATAAACTAGATGGCGTTGGTTTCTTCACAACTATGACTAATTTACGAAATGTAAGTAAGGAGTTAGGAAGAAACGTATTAAGTAGGATTGAGCAAGGAGTTACAAGGCATTTATCTAATTTATCTAATTATTACATTACATTTACCAGCATGCGTAGCTTAAATGATAAAAATAATAAAAGAAACCGATAGGAATATATTTATTAAGCTAACGAGTGGGTATTTTAATAATTAATTTAATATTCGAATTGGTAGTTACTTAGCAATAATCAATTTTAACATAGTAGGTTAATAATTAGGAACAATTTTCTTTAAAAGAAACTATTAATTATAAATTGTTTGAAGAGACAAAAAGAAACTACAAAATATTTTATCATATAAAGCAAAGCAACGCCATCTTATAACAGCATAATTAAATTTTGTTAGTCGTTAACTGGTTTTACGCTAGATGGCGTCATTTCTCGCTTCATACGATTTTGTTTCTGTACTACCCATGCACTTTTGCAGCCTATCGTACTTGAGTGGGAACGCTGGCATATCGGCGCCGGTTACCAGCTTTCTACGTGAATACATCCTACTTCCTACTAATCCTATCCTACAATCCTACCTCCTATGTAAACAAGGAATAAGAAAGGATTTTTTGAAATTTAACCCCTAAGTGAGTTAAATAGGGTATGCAAGTTTGTATGGAAAATCTTATTCCCTGTGAGTTAATAAACTTTAAGCTTGGCACAAATATTTATCTAAGTAAATATAATAATATTAATATATAAAATATATAGGTATTATATATCTCACTAATATTATAAAGGCGAAAGTTTGTGAGTATGTGTGTGTTTATATGTTTATTACTTCTTCACGCTCAAACGGCCGGACCAATTTTGATAAAATTTTGTATGGAAGTAGGTGAAACCCTGGATTAACATATAGGCTACTTTTTATCCCGACATTCCAACGGGATCGACATTTACGTGGGTGAAACCACGGGGCGCAGCTAGTTATTTAATTATTTATTATTTAATTTAATATTAGAAATGTGAAAGTTTGTGAGGATGTTTGTTACTCATACACGCAAAAACTACTGAACGGATTTTGATGAAACTTTACTGTAATATGGGTTAAACATCAGAATAAAACAGGTTGCTTTTTATCCCGATATTCCCACGGGATCGGCACTCATGCGGGTGAAACCGCGGGGCGCTGCTATTCATAACTAAAAACAAGTCGAATCAACTTCATCTCTTCTCCGCCGACTGTACAAGTGCACAAAGGACAACTCTATTTGTATCCGCCTCGCAAAGACGGTAGGAGGGTATATTAAAAACTTGTTTCGCGCAAAATGTTATGAATTGTGAACAAAATATGAAGACGGTGTTTTGACTTTATCTTTTTCTTGTTTTAAATTTGTTCAAGCTGGTCCTTTGCCATAGTAAACAACTAATTGGAACCGTGCACCCAAATTTTAACTTTCACGTGGCCCATTTTTTTAATCTATGCGAAAACGGTTGGTATTTTTAATGCTTTTCCGGACCTGGGAATCGAACCCAGGACCAGTCGCGCTTGCGACCACGAAACCAACGGAGCAGTCACAACATTAAATAATTATCGTAAATATGGCGCCCAAATCCAACACACTACCGGTCACAGCAACTAATTAGTCCAGCCCCTGGGGTGGAATACCACTTTTAATCTGTCAAGCTCCGCTAATAAGATACAATTAATTTTCTATTGTTTCGTTGCCAATGGGCGACGCGCGCCGCTTGACCGGTTAAGTTCTTACTAGAAAACTCAGACAAGCTTAGGACTGGTTGTTTCAAAAGGTTGGTTAATGTAACAAAAGTACGTCAAATAATAACGAATACGTATTCGTAATTATTTGACGTAAGTACCTAAGTGAAGGCTATAATTTTGTAATCGTAATTTGAAAGAACGCTTTCTTTGGTTAATGATTGTTAGCGCCATTTTTGACGTATACGCGTGCGTGAAATGGCCCTGAAACAACCCGCCCTTAGTAGTATTTAAGCTCATAAATAACAATAAAAAGAAATGCCTTTCCTTGCCTTGATTGTTTCAAGTATAAAAGCAAAGTATTTTCATTTCATAAGCCTTTACCAAAAGGCTGTAAGCATGAGCAATACACTTAAAAATATTGCCCACTATCAAAAAGATCTGGTAATTTATTTTCTGCTTAATAATACCCCTCCAAACTATATTATTTGGTGACAAAAGCCATCCTTTGTGTAAACGCAATAAAGATAAAATTTAAGGGGTTTTCTGTTAGAAATTACTTAGGTAAGGGATAGCACAGTAAAGATAGTTTAGACACAATTGAATGACGAACAAAAGGCGAATGGATTCAAAACAGTTTGCTAGAGTGAGGCTTGATTGCTGCGTGTTTGGGTAAGTAGAAACCTCAGTGTATGTCAAGATATTGTTTGTGTTCTGTGGTTGTGGGTGGAGAGGCTCGTAGCTAAGTCATAATAGCCGCAAGGGTCGATCGAGCAGGTAAAGCTACGCTTGCAGCGGTTGATCCGTGGATGAATGACCATCTTGACATACCAAAATCCCTCCGTGCCTCGGAAAGTACTTTAAACTATAGATGTATGAGGAACAGGGTGTAAAGTTCACTCATACTCTATAGAAAAAGGGAGGATTCTCCGACCAGACGGGTGTTGCGTTTGGCGGGCAACTGCCCAATAATTCATGTCGGGCTGTTTTATCTATGATAGTTGCGCGGTAAACTCTGCTTGCGAGATGCAGGATTTGCGTGACGTCAGTATGACGCGTTGTTCGCATGTGGCGTTGTAGATACCGCTACAAAACCGTAGGTATCGGCTGCCATCAGAAGCCCGAAAGTCTGACAATCAGTCTTACCAATTGTATTACTCAGTAAGAGCGGTTCTGCACTACATCCGATCCGAATCCGAGAAATGCCGGTCCGAAGTGACCATAGTCCTATTTGTATGAGAGATTGCGCACTAGATCCGAACTCTTTCCGTCCGAATTTAGAAATTGGATCTTTAATTCGGATTCGGATCGGATGTAGTGTAGAACCGCTCTAACTGGGTTGTGGAGGTCAGATAGGCAGTCGCTCCATGTCAAATACTGGTATTCAGCTGCATCCGGTTAGACTGGAAGCCGACCCCAAAATAGTTGGGAGAAGGCTAGGCAGATGAAGACTGTGGTTGATGGCGGAGGATAAGTCACACGTGTCTTTTTTCTGCAAATATCTGTTGAAGGTGGTCGCTCACAATGGGCCTTTTTAGAAGGCTGAAAGTCACCCAAAGGGCAATGGAGAGGGCTATGCTTGAAGTTTCTCTGCGTGATCGAATCAGAAATGAAGAGACCAAGGAACCAAGGTAACCGACATAGCCCGAAGAATTGCCAAACTTAAGTGGCAGTGGGCAGGGCACATTGCTCGCAGAACAGATGGCCGATGGGGCCGAAAGGTTCTGGAGTGGCGACCGCGTACCGGAAGACGTAGCGTTGAAAGGCCTCCCCAAGGTGAACCGACGACCTTGTGAAGGCCGCAGGAACTCGTTGGATGGAAGAAGCATAAAACCGGTCGAAGTAGAGGTGCTTGAGGGAGGCCTATATCCAGCAGTGGACGTCTTTCGGCTGAAATGATAATGATGATGATCTGTTGAAGACTGAAGAGATTTGATAGATGATAAAATATGTAAGCAAGCTGAAATGGCAATCGGCTAGCCACAGACGGGCTAGACATATAAGCCGTAGAACCGATGACCGTTGGGGTAGAGGGTAGAGTGTTCTTGAGTGGAGACCGCGAATCGGCAAACGTAAGATAGGACGCGGGCTCACGTGGGGCGATCTTCGTAGGGTGGCTGGTAGCAGCTGGATGAGAGTTGCCATAAATCGAGTTGAATGGCATGCAGAACAGGAGAGGCCTTTGTCCAACAATGGATGAAATTGTATATCAATATGTTTTGTTGTTTTGTCCCTATTAACAATGTCGGTTCTGCAAAAAGACTACTGTTCAGTAGAGCAGTTCAAAGTTTGTTTTGGAAATTCAATATTTTGTCTATGTCAGTGCATAGTAAATAATACATAAAACAATCAGTGCAAATTTGGACATTCACAGTCTTATAATTTTTAATTTTTTTTTCAAACTTTGAGCTGGTCTACTGAACAGTAGTCTTTTTGCTTAACCGACATTGTTAATAGGGACCATCGATTTTATTGTGTAAATCTGCTGTTACTTAAAGATTGTGTTTTTTATCAAGGCTTTCTTATTCCTCTCTCTGATAAGGAACGTAGACTAAGGCTTATTATCATGATTGCTGGGTAAATTCCGGTACAGGGTGATGGTACTTGAACAGTTTTCATTTTTGTCATCTTTATTGTATACCCACCCACCTACCTACTATCTAATAAGATTCCATTTCTAAAAACATTAATACTTACCTGAATACCGATAATCCAACGCAAATCGTAAAAGTTTTATAGGTAACAATTCCAAGAGAATTCAATAAAACTATTCGTTTTTCTTAAAAATGTATTTATTTTTCATTTTATTGTGCTCTTCAATATTTATTAAACGGACATTCTGTCCATGAATTTTAATTACATAAGTGTTGCAACTCTCGATACTATACAAAATGAAACAATAAAATTGAATAAAAAATAAATAGTTATTACTTAAATTAAATAAGAAAACAGAAACAAAAACAACATTTTTGACGACCGGATTAAATTTCCCATTTACAGTACAAACGAAATGCTTGGTTTTACGATAGGAAAGAAACGTTAAAGGAGAAATATAAAAGCAGAACGAAAGACTTAATAAAATTGATGCTAAACAAAACGCTTGGAACTTTGAATACTTTTAAGAGCTGTAAAAACAAATCGACGGATAGGAATTCGATACATTAACTGTAGCACCAAATGACAAAATCAGATAGTAAAATCCCTTTAAAGAAAATCTGTGTGATATACTCGAATGAAAAGTGGTACCTTTAATATGATATGATTATAAAATTCAACTTACTATTCTTAAATAATTCATTTACCTACAATTTTGTACATTATCTACAAATTCAGAAATTCATTTACATCATCCTTTCATAGTTTTTACACGTGTTCAATCATTTAATTGATAGTTTTCACAATTATTGTGATAATTTAAGGACTAGTTCGAAACTTACTAGGACGAAACCGCTATAGCTACCTAAAAATATGGTCACATGAATTTTGTACAAAATCATCGCTATACCAGCTAATAAAAATAACGATTTCATCAAAATATCGTATCGCTAAAATCTAGAGGGACAGACCTTCTACGAAGCAATAAATTTTTGTACAATTGTGTAGAAAAGTAGTCCCTAAGACGTTTAGGGCCTTATTATACTAGCGGTTTGCGAGCGTCCTCAAAGCGGAGCGGGAGTACAACGAACATGCGTCGCATGCGCAGTGAATTCGTTGCAGACGCGCAACGAGATCGCCGCGAATGTTACTGTGGGTGTGTGTGTGGACGCCATTGTTACTGAGTGTATTGTACGTCGTTAACTTGCTACAAACACACGACGAAAACGTTGCGAATTTGCCACGCGTCCGCGACGTTTTTGCTGTGCAACCGCGGCGTGTTCGCGACGCATTCGCTGCACGCCCGCCCCGCCCCGCAGCCGCTCGCAAACCGCTAGTGCGATAAGGCCCTTAAGGTTCATAAATATTCGACAGTAACTAATATTCAACGATTAAGTTCACCGTCTCGGAAGGCATGAGAGAATTGAGGCCGCTGAATAAATTAGGCCATGAAAGATAAAGTAAAACTACTAAATGCAAAATTGATTACATTAACTGTGATTCTACACCATTCACTTCGTCACTGGAACAGTTATGGCACGACTGTCACATGAGTAGCCGTGAACACGACATGTCCGTTCATGACATCGGTATCTCCGCAGACAAACGGTGTCTGGAGGATGCCCTCGTACCACACGTCCCGCACGTATTATTACTATAGCCGGAATCGGAGCCGAATGAGGAATCACCACTTGGAGGCTTCGGCGAAGCCCGGGGTCCTCTCCAACAAGCAATCCCTGGCAGCTCACCACCAGGCCAAGCACCACCCGCACTCATTGGCAGAGGCCCTTGCGGCCTCGCACCAACCGTCCCAACTTGAGGATACAATCTCAAAAGAGCATCCAAGAGTACTCCTTCGTGAAACTCCGTAGGATCAGGCGGTCCGGGTGGATGGATATGACGCTGCTGCATTCTATGTTGTGCCCGTCGTCTCTCCAAAGACTTGGGTCTTCTGTCCATTCGCTGTTGTCTTGGTCGATGGGGGAGCGACTGTGGAACTGGTGGTCTCGAGCAGGTTCGACATGGCGCTGCTTCTCCGACGAGGCTGAGTTCGTCTTCGGCGAAATGGTCGTCACTATGGAGGGAGTCGTCTGACCTGTGGGGCAGCTCCTCGTAAAGTGGGGCCCCACAGGTGTCACCACCACAGCTGTTCCCACCTCGCCAGGTGCCCCCAGAGCCGCAGACGAACACTCGGCTCGGGCAGTTCGGTCTTTTCGTTTCCACCATCTGTAAAGAGTAAATTGCGTTTGATTAATGTATTCGCGGCAACAACTAAAAAATTCTCGAAAGATTGATTTGTAGTGACATTGAGCAAAAACAATTTTGCTTTAGAGTATTTTGGAGAATGCTGACATAGATTTAGGTAGCTTGAAATGAAATATACTGTCTGAATCTAGACATTACATTAACCCTTGCTAATTAGATGCATACCAGATCAATAACTTAATATTAAAATACGAAGAATTATCTCGAAAGCCAGACAATATTAATTAAACAATCAGCAAAACTTCTCGAAAAACTAATATTTAAAGCATTAATAATTTCTTTGAAGCCTAATCATACAAATCGTTTCAAAGTAGATTATAACGAAAAGCCCTAACAGCATCTATTTGAAAATCAATTGTAAACATCGCAAGTTAAATATTTAGACCGAAGTACAGAGCAAAAAGGGAAACTTTTGACAGTTTAACTAAATCTCAAAACTTGGTGTTGATTCTCAAAATTTTATAGCTAACTTGCACTAAGTTTATAGGTCGTTTGAATGCTTAGACGAAATTAAGTTTGTTGTTTGACAGATGTTAGGTGAAACTACACAACATCCCAACAGTCGTGTTAGTCGTGGCAAATTAATGTGGACAGCTTTCGTCGGTGTTGAACATAGCGTGAAACTTTGACACTACTAATGGGCTCTAGTCTACAAGGTTTTTGGGATTGTTCACGTTTAGTTGTAGACTAATATAGTTGAGTTGTATAGTATAGTTGGCAGATTCGTCTCAAAATTAAGTTGTTGTAGGGTTTCTTATCTATGTCTCATAACTATTTTTTTTTGTATATATATATATTGTTGTACCTATGTATGTATATATGTATTTATTGTTATCCTTAGTTTTAAATATTTTCTTTTTTTTTTCTGTTATTGCACCTACTGTGTATTGTCTCTGCATCACCCTAAGGTAGACTGGTAGAAAATGCCCAAGGCATTAAGTCCGCCTTTGTACAGTTTTTTACTTGTGCATAAAGTTTTAATAAATAAATAAATATACTAGAACAAACCTAAGTGCGGTATTGATATACTCGTGAGATAGAAGCTGCTGTTCTTTTGTCTTTTGAATTTGATATTAGGTTCTGGAATTTTGGTAAAAATACGTTGATTTATTTGGTTTAGTAGATATAAGACCTATTCGTAAAATGGCTTACGGCGAAAAAAATTACCTATTTTTCAAAGGACTCGTTCTCATAATACCTCATTCTGCAAAAGACTCATTCGTATAATACCTTATTCGTGTAATCACCTGTTTTTGGTAGGACTTATTTATTTAAATACCTGCCTGCTGATGTGTCGCAGTAGTTCGACGACTTCAGCACAGATGTCGTTAAAATACAATAACATAATTTTATTATTATTGTAAGGTTTTGATGTGTTATAATATAAACAAAAAAAATATTACACAATAATATTTATATTACAATTTTTATTCCATATTTTTATTCCTTGTACTTATTTACGAAGGATAAATTAAATAGTCAAGTAAAATAGTGCAAGCCATTTGTCAAGGTCTACCTTAAGAAATGTTACAATAGCATAACATAGCATTATCAGCCTATAATGTTCCCACTGCTGGGACACAGACCTTCTCTCTTCGAAAATGAGTGGACTATAATCTACCACGCGGGCTAAGTACGTGTTGGTAATTTTCACGTCTTTGATTTTTTTTTTTTGTAGGACGATTTTGTCGATACTCACAATGTTTTCCTTCACCGTTTTGAGAGCAGTGGTGATGAAATTATTTGCACAAAGTAAAGCGCCTGTCTGGGTTCGAACCCACGACCTACAACTCGGTAAGTCGGGGCCGTTACCACTAGGTCACTACTGCTCTAAAAATCCATACTATTCATACTAATATTATAAATGCGAAAGTGTGTCTGTCTGTCTGTTACCTCTTCACGCCTAAAACACTGAACCAATTTAGTTGAAATTTGGTATAGAGATAGTTTGAGTCCCGGGAAAGTACATAGGATAGTTTTTATCCCGATATATCGACAGTTATGCGGGTGAAACCGCGGGGCGCTGCTAGTGTTACTATATTTGAGTTTTAAATCCTCGAAAACCTACTAAACGAGCGAAAGTGATGCAATTACTTTTGAAACGCGAAGGAAGAGTGATGGAAGATGATAATGTAAATGCGCTCAGAATAAAATGGCGTACCTATGTGCCAAAACGAATTTACTCCTTTTTTAACAAAATAAATAAATTAAATAAGACTACTTTTTTAAAACTACTTTTTGATATGATAATTCTCTATAATTTTAAGTCTAATTGTAAGGTGTTTTAAAGAACTACACTATTGTATTAGGTTTAACCGGTAAAGCGGCTCGCGTCGCCGATTGGCGACGAAACAATAGAAAATCAATTGTGTCTCATTAGCGGAGCTTGACAGATTAAGCCTGTGATGATAGTGTATGCGTTAAAAAAAAAAATTAAAAAAAGTATGTCGCATCGTGTTAGAAACATATTCAATCGCCTGTCATCAATGTCAACATCCTGAAAAGGGTACACTTAACCAAATGATGAGTCCAATGAATATGGACGGGACAAATGGAGTCACTAACACTGAGTGACGCGAGCCATTTCATTACTTCTTCCACAAAGATATGTCAGGTCATCTACTAAATTAACTTTGAAGGCTCTTAGACCCTCGTCTAGAGTAAGGCATACAGTTTACGCTCTGGAAGTTTTTAGTTTGGGCTCTGTCAATATCGGGAGCCCAAAAGTAGTGCTTTTGAGAAAATCGTGCTCTGGTTTTGTAATGAGACAATTTTCTAGGGTTTGGTCGTTATGGTTTATTTTCTGTTGTAAGATTGTTTTTACGAGTTTTGCCTTCGAAGTTTCGATTAATAAGGTATATACGAATTCTAGTAACAGTTATGGTTATAACTTCTTATTTTTGTCATAGTTCAGTGTAATATACAGGCTTATTTTTTTATCACCATCAAAATTTTTACAGGGTGTTCTACCCATGAATATGAACAACTTTCACTATGGGACCAACTCCAGATTACACAGTATTCTCGTTTATAAATTCTGATACTACATTGAGAAACCTCATCAATTCCTCATAGAATGAAATAGCTAAATTTAGAAACCTCATCAATTCCTCAAAGAATGAAATAGCTAAATTTTAATATGAATCACGAAAAAAAAAACAGCTGTTTCATACATTTTGGTCAAGTAGGTATTGAACTTTTGTATGAAACAGCTGATTTTTTTTTTGGTGATTTCAGAGTTGGTCTCATAGTGAAAGTTGTTCATATTCATGGGTAGAACACCCTGTAAAAATTTGGATGGTGATAAAAAAAATAAGCCTGTATGTACATAGTTAAGTCTAGTTAATGTATTTCTGATGTTTAGACGGACGTTAATAACTGCGACACAGTTTTTAACTTCTGTAGCTATCATCGTTTCCATAGTTATTATTTCCATTTGTTTTTGTTCCAAAATAAAAATAAATTTGCTTTTTTTAAACTCTATATTATTATGTACAGACGCCAGCACATCAAGCTACTACAATCTGTCAAATTTCTTTAATAGATTTTCAACTTTATTGCTAAAGCATAAGGTTCAAAGTTGATTGGGAAAATTTGTCAGTTTCGGGTAGCTTGATGTCCTGGCGTTCAGTACCATCTTCATTAACAGCTAGGAATATCTCCAGAGTTTCCAAGAACCAAACATTGTAAATTTTGGTCATCTTTTAATAAAATTTTGCGTCGTCAGTAATCTACTATCGAAATAAAAATAGACGCCCTGTCTTGTTCCCGACTCACTGAAACAAAATGTTTCGATACTGGAGCTGTTTTCTCGGCCCGAGATATTTTATTTATAAAATTAATCCTGCTGGAGTGATTGACTAGCAATCACTTATTTCCGAACACTATTTCTTTATTG
This sequence comes from Amphipoea lucens, assembly GCA_947508005.1. Lineage (NCBI taxonomy): Eukaryota > Metazoa > Arthropoda > Insecta > Lepidoptera > Noctuidae > Amphipoea > Amphipoea lucens. Next base: position 4,601,144 of record OX382373.1, on the reverse strand, counting down.
AAGCAACTCTATTTGTTGGCTTGTAGATGGGGTAACTTGGTATATAATGCTTACACAAATAATAAAGAAATTCACTTAATTTATAACAAATAGGTTAGAGTAGTTCTTCTACGTTTTAACTAACAGTTTCCACTTGAATATAAATTATATTTGACTCGTCATGGGGTATTTTTTGTACACCTCTAAGGAAAATTACAATGCTAAGGTCTCATGTTGAGAGATTATGCTGCGGCAGTCATAAAACTTGGTTATATTATAGAGAATCTTTGCAAGGATTTATAAATCTTACAACACGATTTTTTTATATTGGAAAATGGGCCGTCTCTTGACCTCGATCTCACCTGGTGGCAATCGATGGATGAGGTCTATGATGAAACGAGCAAGCCCAGAAGATGCCTATTCGCTCTTGCTTTGAGGGCAGACAGGTTATACGTGGAAGGATAAACAGACGCTGGTAGAGAGTTCCACACCTTTTATCAACGAACATCAAAACCAATATTCTTCCATAAATTATGGATAGGACTTTAAAAATCTTACCTCCAACTGTGGTTCCAGTTCAGGTCTGTGCGGTAAGGGCGGCCTTCTGGGCATGTCCTGCAGGTCTTCGTATAAGGGTGCTGGTGGTGGTGCCCTGCGCTGGGAGCCGCTGCTCTGCGTGGGTGCCGATGACTTCGATGGAAGCAGGTTGGTGACTTTCCGTTTGTGTCTGTGGAAAAAAATGTTCTGTTAATTTATTTTTATAGATATCATGGATCTTCTTCTGACCGATGTTTGTTTGTTTTGGTATAGAGATAGTTTGAGTCCCAGGAAAGGACATAGGATAGTTTTTATCCCAATATTCCCACGGGATCGAAATTTATGCGGGTGAAACCGCGGGGCGCAACTAGTTGTCTATATTTTTGTTTGTTTGAACGCGCCAATAACTGCAACTGCCTGTCGGATTCGAAAAAATCTTTTTACATTTGATAGCCCAATTCTTGAAGAAGGCTATAGGATATTTAACACTACGCCAGGATCCTTAGGAGACGAATAATAAAGCAAAAAAGTCAGAAAGAACGCTAGGCGAATACGAAGTAAGAGCGAGGAAGGGCGATGCGAAAAAAAAACAATATTCTACGCTAGGGATTCTAGAATCATATGCTGAATTCATCGTTCTAGTATGCGCGTCCATGTCCCTGTATGGTTCAAATAGTTTCCGGGATAAGAAAGAAAGAAAATACGTTTATTTGCGGTAAAAATGACGCAAAAAAGAACATAAACACAAAAAATAAAATAAAAAGGTAGGGGGAAACATGCGTCACATCCACGCAAAACGGCTATCGCTCAGCATTATGCTGCGACCCTATGCAAGACAGAGCCCCAGCGCTGGTTTTCAGCGACAGCCGTCGCTGACGTAATGACGTCGTCCGGTGCAGCAAACAATTATTAAAACATTGTACTGGTACAGTGTACTTAAAAAAAATTGAATTTAAAAGTAATAGAATAATTATACTAAACAGGAAATAGACATAGGCACTGTACATGCTATGAGAATATCTTCCTCAATAAACGTTTTACGCTTTATATAGTGGCAACATTTCAGAGCGTCCGTATGCATTTGACGTAGGTGTACCCAACATGCACCAATGAAATTATGATGTAACAAATTACAAAATGGTCAAAATGATGTAATGTGATGTGTTAGTATTATGCAATAGTTATGTGTCACTGTTGTGAATGTTTTATGCGTTTGTGAGTGAATGTGCAAGATGAGATGGACCCAACAAAAAGACAAAACAAACCCTTAATGTAAATAATGTTATTGTTATTTTGATGCCACAAAAGGTTTTGGCACTGATAACAATAGTCTTTTGTTAGTTACTTCCAACACTTTTCGACCATGATGTAATTTTCCCAAAGGATCTTGTTGTTTACTAAGATCAGTTTCCCTAAGATAACAATGATGTCACCAGGTTTTATCTACACAACCTTTATATACCAAAAGAGGTATCTTGTCATAATAATATGCTCTCTAATGTTTCATAAATCATTTCCTATTTTATTAAATTACAAACAGCCAATTTTTATTAAACATTAATTTCACCCTCCCCCTTTCGCACTGGAATTTTAAAAAACCCTTTCTTACTCTTCACAAAGAACACACCCTCTAAATTTCATGTCTCTAGGACCAGCAGTTTAGGCTGTGCGTTGATATATCAGTCAGTCAGTCAGGACTATGAGTTTTATATATATAGATACAATGTGTAACTGAATTGATGCACATTATGAAAGTAAGTTGTTCAGAATCGTTAACTGGATCGATTACTGTAATTTTTAATAAAGGTATTTGTTTATATTTAAAATTAAGTTAATTACAGTTACACTTCTGTAAAGTCAAAACAAACAAAAACCTACCTGCCTACTACGCTAGACTTCCATGTTTGCGACTGTGTGCTTGCGTAGATTTGTAATGTGAACACAATTTTCTTCCACAATCAGTATAACTGTTTTAATAAATAAACAATGTTTTAAATATAATAGTAAAAATGCAGTGTTATATGTATTATGATTGTAACTTAAAATTTTGCTTGGGGTATTTCGTGGTGTGCGTTAATTCCTGCACATTTTGTATAACGCAACCAACTATTTACAATAGGTATTAAATTACTGACTAAATATACAAATAAATACAATTATCTTTTTGTTTTCTGGTAATTTTTCTTGAAGACGTCACTACTTTTTAATCAATTTAAGATCAATAGATGACCCGGATGAAGCCCAAATAAATTACTATAAAATGCTCATTTATTTAAACAAGATTATCTACAATGATACGGCAACACCGGTTGTGAGTTTTATTGTGTATGGTATCACAAGCGACGCCTATTAATAAACGTCTCAGGTAATATTATTGTATTTTGCGGTACAAAATATTATAATACCTACTTCAAAACTACATCACACTAATATTATAAAGGCGAAAGTTTGTGAGTGTGTGTGTGTGTGTGTGTTTATATGTTTGTTACTTCTTCATGCCTAAACCACGGAACCGATTTAGATGAAATTTGGTATAAATATAGTTTGAGTCCCGGAAAAGGACATAGGATAGTTTTTATCCCGATATTCCCACAGGATCGACATTTACGCGGGTGAAACCGCGGGGCGCAGCTAGTAAAATATAATCCAATAAAGTTAGGAACCATACTACCCACCGATGTAAAAGGCTGTGCTATTTATTTAAATAGATATTTAGCTTTTAGAACTAATTGAACAAAATGATTTTATTACAAAGCACTTACAAAGTGATTGAGTTTAGATTGCTAAATTGGTGTTAAATCAAATTAAATTCAATTAATTACTATGTAAGTGCGACGTTTAGAAGAAGAATTGAACATTTGGAACTTTGGTATTTAATTATTCAGCAGCAATGTCTTTCATTTCGACAGTTCAACAACATTCATTGCGTTATTTACTTTGTTGAGTAGACAAATTCGAACATAATATGAAGCAATGGATTAGCAATATACTTCAACATTATTCAGATTGGTTGATAGTATTACGCAATCAGGGTTCAGGTCTAGCGTAGAATAGAATAGACTAGAACAGAATAGTATATATAGTAGTAAATACTCTTTATTATTTACTAGCATAGTACGGAGTTTCAAGAGAAAAAGCCATTGGCGTACTGAATATTAATTTTTATTCCTAACTAGCTGCACCCCGCGGTTTCACCCGCGTTAATGTCGATCCCGTGGGAATATCGGGATAAAAAGTAGCCTATATGTTAATCCAGGGTGTCAGCTACCTCCACTCAAAATTTTATCAAAATTGGTCCAGCCGTTTGAGCGTGAAGAAGTAACAAACATATAAACACACACACTCACAAACTTTCGCTTTTATTTTATAATATTAGTGTGATGTGATATCCGCAGTAATATACCTACTATCAATAGTACATTAGTTCCACACCGGTTCTGCTATAGCTTTCAATCATAATAGGGAAGGAACTTATTATAAACACATTAGATACGCTAACTTCATTTCTCAATGCAGATGTTCTAATATTTGTGGAAAAAACTTGACAAAAGTGTGTGTAGAACTTTCTATGGGTTCCGTATTTAATAAAAATCGAAAGACTCAATAAAATTTGAAGAAGTACGTTGCACTTGCAGTGGTTTTTAATTAATGAGTATTTTTAACAGACTACGAAACAAAGGGTATCCATTGAGTGTAACCTTATTAGAGAGAGTATTGCCGAAAGCTGATGTCGGTAATTCTTAGTTTTCAGGATGTTTCAAGGATATTTGTAGTAGTATCACATCGATGGAAAATTCAATAAATAGGTATTAAAGCAAACAAAATATTGTGAATTTCAAGCATGCGGAGTGAGTTTAGCTTTCTACGTCTGATAAAGTGCTATCAATTTATTTTATACTAGCAGCGCCCCACGGTTTCACCCGGATAAGTTTCAATTCTGTGGAAATATCGGGATAAAAACAGCAATCCTATATGTTAATCCTGGTTATAAACTATCTCTGTGCCAAAGGAGACTGTTAAAGTTTGTATGGGAAGTGGTCTATGATCCAATAGCGATACTGTAGAGGTATTTCTGTGGGAATACCTCAACTATACCCTTGTGCAAAGGGGCATCAAAATCTAACCCGGCAGTTTTGAGAAAAATAATACTTTAAAATTCATATTTCTTGCTACACTTTTATATTTTAAAAACGTTTTAACGGGTATTTCTGACTTTATACTACTTAATTATTGTGGTTTTCTGCTAAACATAGACACTTACCACCTCGACAGTGCTGAATTTCAGTTTTTTTTTTCGTTTTTAACCGACTTCAAAAAAGGAAGGTTCTCAGTTCGTCGGAATCTTTTTTACATTTTTTAATATTATATATTCACCGATTTCTCGAAGACGGCTTGAATGATTTAGAAAATTCTTTTTTGTTTGAAAGGGTATACTTTACCATTGTCACCAGGTCAGGTTTGAACGGGTATTTCTGACTTTATTAATGTATTTCTCTACTAGGCAAAGTCACTTGTCCCCTCAACTTTTTTTTTGTACTTACCGATTTTTAGGCATTTTTTAAAGATTTATTTAGGAAGGATACGTCTTAAAATAAGAAGGAACTGTATTTGTAGCAGCAGAAAAAGGGTGTATGTAAAAAAAACTTTTCATACATCACTACATAGTATAAAACAAAGTCGCTTCCCGCTGTCTGTCCCTATGTATGCTTAGATCTTTAAAACTTCGCAACGGATTTGAAGTCGGTTTAAATCGAAAAAAATACTAAAATATAGGAAAGAAACACATTAATTAAGTACCTATTATAAAGTCAGAAATGCCCTTTAAAACGTTTTTAAAATAAAAATGTTATCATGAAAATAAGTAAGTACATATTCTAAAATATTATACTTATTTCTCAAAACTGCCGAGTCAGATTTTGTTGCCACTTTGCACAAGGGTATAGTTGAGGTATCCCCACAGAAATATCGTAACAGTATTGCTATTGGTTCATAGACCACTTTTTAATGTTATCATGAAATTATGTATTCTAAAATATTATATTTCTCAAAACTGCCGGGTCAGATTTTGATGCCACTTTGCACAAGGGTATAGTTGAGGTATCCCCACAGAAATATCGTAACAGTATCGCTATTGGTTCTTAGACCACTTTTTAACAGTCTCCTTTCATTCAAATCCGTCCAGCCGTTTCTGCGTGAAGTACAAACATATAAACACACTCACAAACTTTCGCCTTTATAATATAAATATAAGTGTGATCCATGTGATCCTTGTAATTTAATGCAGGGAATTCAAATCTAATCCGAAGTCTTTTACTTTTTTTATTACGGATCTCTAATATCAGGTAGCGGTTTTTAAGTACGGATGATTTTATTATACGAAGGACTAATCGTAGGGTAGTTATGATTGGAATAATTGGTATAATTGGAATAAAGTACGGTCCACTTGATTGAGATGTTGCGGTAAAAAAATGGCATCTGCTTCTCTTTTTTTGCGGTTTACTTTTTTTGTTGATATTTGCTTTGTGATTTGAAGATGGTATTAGTCTCAGAAATATGAAAAGCTTTTGAATTATGAGTGGAGAATGTCTGGATTTTTTTGGTATTAATATCACAGATTAGTTTTGTATGTGATTCGATTATTTTCAATGGGATTTTATCATGCAATAGAAAATAGCTTTTTCATTTATTGTCCAGGTAATACAGTAAGCAGATCGATCGATCAGTTTAAGCTACGCTTGCCGCGGTAAAGCCATTGGTCCCGGCTTTCATTCGTGAATCTTTGACAGTCGTTACGGGTAGTCAGAAGCCCGAAAGTCTGACAACCAGTCTTACCAAGGGGTATCGTATTACCCAGTAATTGGGTTGTGAAGGTCAGATAAGTAGGCAGTCATAGAACATAGCTGGGAAAAGGCAGATTATGTAATACAGTAAGCAGGTCCACAGTTTATCAGACTAGACAATTAGTCTGTATCTTGGGGCTCAGGTTTGGGGTTGGTTGGAATGGGTGTATACTTAGTATACTTACGGGATGTGAGCTTAACCATCGGAGTTATTTACTTATACGATGATATGAAAAATAAACCCAGTCCTAAAGAAAGATAGAAAAATTATTAATTGGGAGAATAGGATGATCACAAACTAAACACAATCCGAAATCCATATGCATAATTATCACACGAATATTATAAAGGCGAAAGTTTGTGAGTGTGTGTGTGTGTTTATATGTTTGTTACTTCTTCACGCCTAAACCACTGAACCGATTTAGATGAAATTTGGTATAGAGATAGTTTGAGTCCCGGAAAAGGACATAGGATAGTTTTTATGTCGATATTCCCACGGGATCCAGTCTTATGCGGGTGAAACCGCGGGGCGCAGCTAGTCACACTAATATTATAAAGGCGAAAGTTTGTGAGTGTGTGTGTTTATATGTTTGTTACTTCTTCACGCTCAAACCGCTGAACCGATTTAGATGAAATTTGGTATAGAGATAGTTTGAGTCCCGGAAAAGGACATAGGATACTTTTTATCCCGATATTCCCACGGGATCGAGACTTATGCGGGTGAAACCGCGGGGCGCAGCTAGTACATAATAAAAAAAAAATATCCTGTTCGACGCCAAAAGGCCATAAGTTGTACCCACATAAAATTGCATGTTTTAAAATAAAATACTAACAAACAATTCCAATTTCACTAAACCAGCTTAACACATTAAGCTTTCGAAAACCCTCTACCCAAAACCGCTCAAAATGTCATAAAATTAAAAACCAAATCCAAACAATAAACTCTATTTAATCCTTTATAACTCGTTTTTTTTTTCGTGTACAAATGGCGTCTGTTGCATGCGACATGCGACATGTCGGTGCGACAAAGACGCAACCGCTCGACAAGTCGTGTCGACCACCCACTGAATGCGACCCGCGGATATTATAGTCGGAGAGAAGAGGAATGGCCAGTGAAAATGTGTCAGTTGGGTGCACCTTGTCTTATTTTGTTTTGTTTGAAACGTTTTTACTGTTTTAGAAAGATAAAATGAATTCTACGTTTACATATTTTTTTTTTTTCCACAACTATCACACAACGCCATCTAGTCCCAAGCTAAGCAGAGCTTGTGTTATGGGTACTAGACAACTGATAAACATACTTACAATAGGATTATTCCTTTTCTCTTGGTGTACTGGATAACAAGTTAACAACATAACCTGTTAGCTCGACTGTCTACGGTGTGATGATATTACTTTGGTTCTGCAAAGTAATATCATATTGCTTGGAGGACCTTATAAATGCAGCCATGCAAAAGTATTGTTAAAATTTCTATTTTTGTGTGATATAGCAAACATCGTACAACGCTATACAAGGTTCTTTTGTCGCGGGGCATAAATTGGAACTAACGCCGCCATGTTGTTTGGTCAGTACAATTTTGTGACAATTTCACAAATTTTTATCAACAACGCCCCCCTGTCAATGCCATTCATGCGCCAAAAGATCTACTTGTATTTATAGCATTCTACTTGTATTTAAAAGTCAGTTAGTTTGATAGTCCAATCTTTTTTACGCAGACTACGATACATACAACGAAATCCACGTCGCATACCTTATCTGTTATCTCATTTTTTAAAGATAAAACTATTCTAGCTTCCTTAAAACATTAATCCAAACTAATCTCTATAATCATCCAGATAAAGTGGGTAATCCATTGAACTTCCACATTGACATGTGACTTATACAAACTAGTGGTGGGAAGCGAAACTTTCTGTCGCCCATCGATAAAGTCAATAAGATAAATCAAGTTAATACCGACGGACAGTTACCAGCAGATACAAATAATTTGATTCCATGTCGCGATTCCATCGATATCGATGAAAAGGCTGTTATTAATGTACACTAGGTTAATCGATTGTTTAATTCCGTTCAGATTAGACCAATTTATAGGTATCGATTAGGTGATTCGATTCTGATTTTAATCGATCAGGAATGTATGTTTTTGTTTCTGTTTCGTCTGGTTTTATTAAAGTACAGACGCCAGCACATCAAGCTACCCGAAACTGTCAAATTTTTCCAATTAACTTTGAATCTTATGCCTTAGCGATAAAATTGAAAATCTAATAAAGAAATTTGACGGATTGTATTAGCTTGATGTGCTGGCGTCCCTACATGGTTAATTCTATAAATATTTATAAGAAAATGTAGGACGTTTGGGCTGGTTTTCGAGTTTAACGTGTGTTAAAGGAAATGACGTAATGATGCTCATAAGAACGGAAGAAATATAATTAAATACCAGTTACTGTATGTAGTTTCTAAGTTAATTAAATATCGGAAGATATAAATGACGCGTATACCAAAACTATGGTAAACACTAATGATCTGTCCCAACTATGTCGGGGTCGGCTTCCAGTCTAACCGGAGGCAGCTGAGTATTTTACATGAAACGACTACCTATTTGAAGTCTACCAGCCAGCTACTGGGTAACACAATACCCCTTGATTAAACACACTCAATAATTTTTAAACAGAAAATATTTTCTTCGTGATGTTACCAAAATTTATTTTACATTTTCGAAACATCAAGTTTTGTTTATCAATTATGTACAAATTATAACTACAAACTACGAAAATGTAATTTGGAATTGACGGACACATTTTAACCTCTAGAGACTTCAATATACATATTCTAGTTAGGGCAAAAAGCCCTGTCAATATCTATATACTTATAATAAATCTGTAGAAGTGAAAATTCTGTAGGTACATTGAAAATATCAAAACAATAAATGGCAGGGGGTGTTACTAGACCGACACCGAACCCAAAAATGTGATTAAAAAATTTTTGTCTGTCTGTCTGTCCGTCTGTCTGTCTGTTTGTTCAAGCATCACGGAAAAACTACCGGTTCGATTACGATGAAACTTGGTATAATTATTCTTTAATATCCTGGGCACCACACTGGGTACTTTTTATCCCGGAAAAGTATATAGGTACAATAAAAAACAAACTTAATTTTGCGGTTCGATCCCTAGACCCGATTACTGTACCAACCGCAAATAATAAGTTTGTCGTAGGTTACGTGGAGGGTGTGTTCTTTGTGAAGAATAGGTATCCACTAAGAAAGTGTTTTTCGGAATTCCAACCCTAAGAGGGTGAATGGAGGGAGGGTGAAATTTCACGCGGACGAAGTCGCGGGCAGAAGCTAGTTTAATAATATATTTACGAGTCACCAAAAAATATTTCTGAAAAAAAAAGGCTGAAAAGGCCATTTGCGATATTAAATTTTATGTCTATTTAATATCCCGAAATGAACGTTTTTATCCATTTGTACATACAAATATTCGACCTTTACAGTCGTGAATATTAGTATCAGTCCTGACTTTAGTGGTGGGTTTATAAGGTACCCTACAATATTTATTTAAGGGGAAATGACGAAAGTATTTGATATGATATTTATTTGCGTCTGTTTTAAACTTAATGAGAATGCGTTACATAACAAGGTGGGTAGTGAATCGATAAATAATCAAATTAATATTTTTTTTTTGTTTTATTTATATTATTTGGATACTTATCTGTACCCATCACGTCTGCGAAGTTTCGTTATCTAATTTTAATTTTGACCCTGCAGATATAGAACGAAGTACATACCTACCCCAGAAGCTTTCGAAACAATCGGCTTACAAGTACTCACACCAACTCTGTCATAACCTGCATTTGCCTAATCACACTACTGCTAAATCGATGTAGACTTAGCGTTTTGTCGCCAACCGCAGGTGTCACGTTACTCGATCCGTTTACTGACACGTCACTAAGTCTATACGACGTGTTATGAGGTTGATTGACGTATACTTCAAGTTGTAAGGACATGTTCATCGCGTGACAGGTGTGATCCGTGACGCTTGACGCGTGAAATGACGTAACGTGCTTGTCACGCGTTTTCGTTTTTAATTTTTTTTTTTTGTAATATCGTATTGAATTTATTTTTTTGGGACGATTCACGTCTGCTGTACGTTTGAGTATTTTTTTGTAACAGGTAATTATTTAAATTTTGGTATTGTTGCTTTTTGATTGTCGGTCCTTGATAAACTTAATTTATTATTTCTGTTAGTCACCTTTTATTACTATAATTTTCATGGTAGGTAAGCATTTTTTCCGGGCTAAATAATAACAGCCGCACAGGTCGATCGATAAGGTTAAGCTACGCTTGCCGCGGTTGGTCTGTGGATGGCTGACCACCTTTACATACCGAGACCCCTCCGTGCCTTGGAAAACACGTTAAGCCGTTGGTCCCGTCTGTCATTCGTGGATCTTTTTGACAGACAGAAGCCCGAAAGTCTGATAAACAGTCTTACCAAGGGGTATCGTATTAACCAGTAACTGGGTTGTGGGGGTCAGATAGGCAGTCGCTTCATGTAAAATACTGGTATTCAGCTGCATCCGGTTAGACTGGAAGCCAACAAAGTTGGGAAAAGGCTAGGTAGATAATGAAGAGGTAAGCATTTTTTTTTCTTGAATTAAACCCACGAAAGTTTTATTTCCAAGAATGTGGAATTAAACTCCAGACTTCCAAAAATCATCTTTAACTGCTTCCTAAGTATTATTCTAAGATGTATCAGTAATTACAAGTCTCTTGTACTTAATTCATGTCACACTTTTCGTATAAGATACCTCTCCATGTAAAGTTGTGGTTACTCTTATACATAATCACACAACAGTACCTACTCTCTCCTATACATACTCGTATATACGTACGTACTGTACACGCTAATGTAATTAGATTTGCGTCAAAGTAACCGCACAAAGGAGTAACTTCTAACTGGTATCTTCAAGCTTTATCCCGAGCGAGGTAGGTTGAAATAACGGCATTGATTAGAGTGTTTGAATATTTAGGTTTATAACTGTGGAATATATAATCTGGGTCTGGGCTGGCCACGTCTGCCGTATGCCCAATGAGCTGTGGGCCAAAATAACCACCACGTGGAGCCCTGAAACAGCTAGATGGCGTCGCGGCAGACCCCGTAGAAGATGGCGGGACGAGATGGACAAAAAAAAAACGACCAGTGGTTTACTTTAGCCCTGGATCGAAAGAGCTGAAGAGGCCTTTTCCCAGCAGTGGATAATGCAGGCTAACAGTAACGGATTAGAATCTGGATCGTTACAAAGTGGGTACCTGAAGACGGGTGTCGTCACTGATACAGGCCTAAGAAACGCTGGCGTGACGATTTGGACTCCTTCCTAACCGATTGAACGGAGAAGACACAGCATATAGAAAAATAGTAAAACGTGGGGAGACCTTTGCCCAGGGAAAATATGGGTTAACTAAAAAAACAAAAAATGGGAAGTTCTACCACAGTAGACAGATACGAACAGTACGGAAACTACGTACAAACGGTCGCAACGGCACACTCACACAGACGCGCGCATCTACGGTACTCCTAAGCGATGGTCGGGGTACTCTCAGTCACGGGTGCCGTGTTGGAAGTTTGGAACGAATAATCGTGTATTTAATTTATTCCTTGCGCCACGGATCGTCCATCTTTTTTATAAAAACTGTTTGAACTCGTTACTCGACTTCTTCAAAACCGGAGCTTTCCTTTTTTAAACTCCCAGCTGATCTTGAAATTGTAAGAATGATTTATTGTTATAATCGATATCGAATAATGGCTCGTGCGATCATGCACCGACGTGAATTTATTTGTAAATCAAAGATGGCGGCTGCTAACATTTTTTTCGTCATGGGTGTCGTAGGTAGTTAAAGAGGTTGCCAAAATCGTTAGTGAGGTCAAAATCTAAATCTAAGATGGCGGCTGTGAAATTTTTCTATTTATTTGTCATGGGTGTCGTTTTCATAGTTTTCGAGGGTGCTAAAGCCGATAGTGAGGTCAAAATCTAAATCCAAGATGGCGGCTGTGAAATTTCTCCATTTATTTGTCATGGGTGTCGTTTTCATAGTTTTCGAGGGTGCTAAAGCTTATAGTGAGGTCAAAATTTAAATCCAAGATGGCGGCTGTGAAATTTTTCCATTTATTTGTCATGGGTGTCGTTTTCATAGTTTTCGAGGGTGCTAAAGCCGATAGTGAGGTCAAAATCTAAATCCAAGATGGCGGCTGTGAAATTTTTCCATTTATTTGTCATGGGTGTCGTTTTCATAGTTTTCGAGGGTGCTAAAGCCGATAGTGAGGTCAAAATCTAAATCCAAGATGGCGGCTGTGAAATTTTTCCATTTATTTGTCATGGGTGTCGTTTTCATAGTTTTCGAGGGTGCTAAAGCCGATAGTGAGGTCAAAATCTAAATCCAAGATGGCGGCTGTGAAATTTTTCCATTTATTTGTCATGGGTGTCATTTTCATAGTTTTCGTGGGTGCTAAAACCGATAGTGAGGTTAAAATCTAAATTCAAGATGGCGGCTGTGAAATTTTTCCATTTATTTGTCATGGGGTGTCGTTTTCATAGTTTTCGAGGGTGATAAAGGCGATAGTGAAGTCAAAATGCGCGTCGCTCGACCGATGCCTAGTTTAACCCTGCACCTTACCGTTTCAATTCGAGAATGGGTGTAATAGTAATTAAAGAAAACAATATTTAAAAAAATATATCTCTATTATTCGTAATTATAAATTATTTACTGAAAAATACTTTCGCCTGCTACATGTAAATTTTACAGTGTTCTCTTTTGTTCTCTTTTAAAACAAGAACGAAAAATTTCATTCAATACGCTCGACGCATTTTCAAAAAGTTGGACGGTCCGTGGTCTCTGTTTTATTAGTACAACTTTTATTGCGTTTTATTTGGTCTATAAAAAAAATATTAAAAAAGTCCGCAATGGTCTGCGGATCATCACCACAATGTTTACCATCTATATTAATTTGATTGATTTCGCTTTTTGGCACATTACACATTGTTTTACTAATAACGTTCCAAGTAGCCCTACATTTGTTTTGAGCTGTAAAGTAATTATTCTGAGACTTTTTTGTCAGTTTTATAACACGTGTAATCTACTCGCAAAATTTTTAAAATTGGTTTTTTTTATGATATTTCGATTCTTACGATACTTCCATAATAATTGCTGTTTACGCATGCAGCATTTTTTTATTCCTGTTGTCTTCCACTTTGTTTTTGTTTAATACATTTATGAAGTCGCCACATAATATTATTTTCTTTTTACTGTAGCACTACTTCCCAAGTAGTCGGTTTAAAGTATCGAAAAATGTGATTTAACATAATTACGAAGAATAAAGATATTTTTTAAAAATATTGTTTTCTTTAATTACTATTACACCCATTCTCGAGTAGAAACGGTAAGGTGCAGGGTTAAACTAGGCATCGGTCGAGCGACGCGCATTTTGACTTCACTATCGGCTTTAGCACCCTCGAAAACTATGAAAAAGATATTCACGACGAAAATTTTGAATTTTTTCGCAGCCGCCATCTTGGATTTACGTTTTGACCAGAAGGAGGGAAAGATAATCAGTCAACTTCTAACCGCACACCACGTTAAAAACTTCGTTACAATAAAACACATCAATTTTACAGACATTAAGAGTGACAACCCTAACGCTCCAATGAGTCGTAGGTATTTATTTCAACAAATAGGCCTAGTTTCCATACTGTTCATATTTATACTGTGGTTCTACTACTATGTTTATGGTTAGAGTTTGCGCGTGGACGTCCCTGCCACCCTGTATACCGTAATTACGGACACAATTAAAAAGCCATTGTGTCTCGCGTGGATCCACGTTTAAGCAAACGAAGGGTTAAGTCCGACTCTGTACATTTGTGTGCTTGAAGTATTAACACTCTACCTGCCATATATGGGACCCCCCAAAAAAATTTGTTCAGCAGGCCAAAGCACATTTTTACCCGACTGCGCCAGAAGGAGGGTTATGTTTTTTAATACTTTTATCACATTTTCCAACACATCACGCCAGTAGTTGTAAAAACTATTTGAATACGGGAGGTCAGGGCGGATCCCACGGCATCCTGAAAGATTTTTTTTGGACCCGCCGGCGAAACCCACGGCCTCTTGTAATAATTTTGACTTTTGACTTACGGCGTTCACAAGCAGAAACTTTGGGAACCGCCGCGCGCCGGTGACCTCCATGGCCTCCTGAACTTAAAAAGTTTTATATATTGTCGGCAGGGAGAGTGTTAAATAAATAAATAAACATGTAAAAAACACGTTCAATGACGTCATACTATAACTAAAGGATTTCAATCATGTACTGAATTCATGGTAACAGGTTGTGTACATGCTTTAAGTAAAAGTTACCTACTATTTTGTAACACTGATGTAAAACATAACTTTGTCATAGCTGTCACACTGTCGGGTAAAAATAAAAATATGACTGTAACTCGAGGAATGTATATATTGCCCGACCACTACCATCGATCTTAGGTGTACGAAGATGAACTTTCTACCTCAGCGTATCTGATCTACTAGTCTTACATGTTAACAAATCTTATCTCTGACACCATGGAATCCCATCAGGTAGTATCCCAACATTGATGGGGGTCCAATTAGAGCAACATCCGTTGATAACAGTTCACTGAACACGCGTTAGGTGGCGCCTGGGAAGTGTGAGAGTGCCTTTAGTGGGACATTATTACGTGACGAATAGAAAGTTATGGAGATTTGACGTGTCATTGCTATAAATGGGTTTATGTTTTGTTGGGATTTTTGGCCAAATTGGGCACTTATTATTATAAAATTATGTTACCAAAAATAGTATCTAATAGTATTATTGTTTTTAAATTGTTGATCATTTAGAATTTTTTATAACTCAGTTTTGAATTCCAGAAAAGAAAAGAAATGCAGATAAAAATTAAGTGCATGAGAACTAATTCAAAACATTATTAGAATAGACACTGAAATTCAGAATAATAAATTAATTAAGTCATTAAGGCATGGTATGTGGAGCTTTTCCAGCCACACTAATGGACTTAGTAGCTCGTAAATATGCAGTTTTTATTGCCGACTGCTTTAATAAACTGCTCGAGTAATCAGGAAGATTAATGCAACGCTTATTTCACTTCCTTTTATAGGGATGAGAATATTATTTTATATCTATTTATACATAGGACCGCAGTTAAAGACGGCGATTTGAATGAAAGTTTTTTTAGGGTGAGATGTAAAACAAAACGTCAAAATTATGACAGCCCCAATCTCTATCAAATTAAAACCGCCCGCCATCAAATTCATACACACATAATTGGTGAACAGGAGGTGTCAAAATTCTACAGGGGGTTGGAAGCGTCAAACTGAGTCGCAGCTTAAACAAAAGAAGATTAAGTTACCGTTAAGTTCCTTGTGTGATACTGACAACGTAGTCTGTAGGCACTTAGCCAAGTGTGAGTTAAAAGTACCTACCGAGTGCGAGTTTAAAGTAGCATCACTTGTTCAACAGTTAGCAAAGAGACTTCGTTAAGTGTATTAGTGAAGGTGAATATTTGCTCTGGATGTCGCTTTCAAGGAGAAAATTCACGACGGAAAATTCCGAACGCCGAATAACGCTTTTAAAGGTATTGTAAATGGGATTTTGCGCTCGGGAACAGAGACAATGGGGTAGGTGAACGCGATGTGGGATTTCCTTTTAAATCCAGTAAAGAGAATTGGCAAACCACATATTTTGAAAGCCAATAGACTGGTGGAGATTTTGTAGTCGGGTTTTGTATACACAGTGGAAAATAAGAAAAGCTTTAAGTAGAAAAATCATATCATAGAAATTCGAGCAAAAGAATTCCATAAAGATGAAAAAAGACAAGTTGCAATCTGTAGTACCTAATCATTATCATCACCATTTACGTAAGGCTAGGCAGATGATGATGATTCCCTAATAGTTGAGGTTGGCTTCCAGTCTACCCGGATACACGCACTGACTGACTACTAGCATTTGAGGTGGAGGGACTTCCTAGTAGTTACAAATAAGTAATAATGTGTGAATAACACTTCATAAACCAAGGTAGAAGTCCCAATTCAAGACCAGCACCCTAATTGCGTAAGACACTATCTATATCGGTCTCAATAATTTTGAAGGTTATTGCTATTATATTGCTCCATGTGTTCGAAAAATGTGTCTACTCAACAACGTAAATAACGCAATGAATGTTGTTGAACTGTCAAAATGAAACCCATTGCTACTGCCCTATTGTTAGTCAGTATAAGTATCAATGGGTTTCATTTTGACAGTTCAACAACATTCATTGCGTTATTTACGTTGTTGACGGCTTATTAGTCGATTCGCACTTTACTCGCCCGAAACAAGTGAATCGACACATTTATTAAATAATGTTCTTGTTCCTGTAGGCGACTCGCAGGGATTGGTACTTATTGAATTTTACGCAATGAAATCAAGAAAAAGGTACCATTTCAGGCGAGTAAATTCGTGCGAATCGTAGTCGATAAGCCATTTTTTCGGACATTTATGAAGCAATATCATTCAAAATCATTCAGATTGTGATTAATAGTATGTTACGCAATTAGGGTGCTGAGTTTGACTTATCGGATCCCCATTCATCTTTAATATCTACGTCAACTAGAAGCCAGTATTTAGCCCTAAGGCTGTCAAACGTCTTAAAAGCTGGCAAGTATCATAAACCTAATACCGTTATTATAAACCTAGACCTAGCTCTCGGTGGGTATGTGCAGACGTCAGAACATCAAACTACCCGAAACTGTCAAATTTACCCAATCAACTTTGCACCTTATGACTTAGCGATAAAGTTGAAAATCTATTAAATAAATTTGACAGATTGTAGTAGCTTGATGTGCTGGCGTCTGTACTAAGCTCCTAAAATTATTAAAGAACCTCATTTGATGCCCTGTCAGACCCTCTTTGTAATATGACTAACTTGAAAGTTTTTGATTCAATTAATTTGTAGTTCATGTAGACGTTTGTTATTAGAATAACAAGTCGTGCGCTCGATGGAATTTTCCATCGGCAAAAATGACGAACTTTCATGTAAACTTTCATCCCCTATTCGAACGAAAATCCGGAATTTTTCAGTTTAGTTGTATAAAGAATTCTTGTGTGAAATTTCATGCTTCTGTAGTCTGCCAGTGAGTGAATTTATTATTATTATAAGCCTGTGTTGTTCCACTGCAGGGCAAAGGTCTCCCTTCCCTCTTTCCACTTTTCCCTGTCTACTGCGATTGTGGGTCAATCCTTTAAGGAGTCCAGTTCATCCCGCCATCTTTTTCTGGGCCTGGCGCGTCGTTTCCTCCCATTTGGGATCATATTTTTTTATTATAAAGTCGATTATGTAAGGTTAAATGTAAGAACACTTAATGTTTGATAATTTCTATAATTTTTTAAACGTTATTTTTTTGTAGTTAAGCAGACGTTAGTCATACATAATCTTAACTGCAATGCTTATAAATAAACTCCATAATTGAGTTGGTTTGTGACCCGTGTTTATAAAATAGTGTTTTGAAGCTTGTAGAAGTATTCGGTCAATAACAGTACCACATACCTACCAACTAACGACACCTCTCAATCTAAAATCCATCGAGCCGTGCAGGCCACAGAGCGTGCCAAACAATTAAACATACAAACATACATACATACCCTCGAAAAACATAACCCTCCTTCTGGCGCAGTCGGGTAAAAATACGGTGTCCTAACGTCAAAAAAAAGTCAGGTGAAAAAAATGATCAGTATTTTTAAAACTGTGTATTCCAAACTCCTGCAAAAATACTAGCTCGAAAAATATTGAAACTTTTTTTAAACTAAACCACGCTATAACAACATGTGGAAATAAAATACAGCGGTTACAATTTTCACAAACACTATTATATTATGTCGGGAAAGTTTCAAAGAGGAAATTGGTAAATCGAAGTTCGTCCGATTGTTGGAGCTACTTAGAAAATATTCTAAATTGCTTTTGATATTTTCATGAAAAGTTTTGTTTCGTTCTGCTGTGTTTGCTCTGTATTGTTTTTGGATGTGTTATCTGAATAGTTTTGCAATGAAATTCAAGACTAGAGACGTTAAATAAGTTTTAGTTGCCTCAAAGACTAACTTACTGATTTGAGACTGATCATAGTCGTCTTTGATAGATGTTACTAAATAGCTGATTGGATATCTCCAATCAGCTATTTAAAAAAAGCAATCAGGGCTATCAATTTATTTTTTTCAGTAACCCTGATAGTTCTTTTTCTAATGATTTTTTACTTTGCGCACTATGCGAAGTGACTGAAAAAAACAAAAATTAGTCATAATTATTGTACCGTAAAAACATTCACCAACATTCTCAGGGCTCAAAACTTTGGAAATGACCTTGCCCACGCCCCTATTCGATTTGATCCATACTTCCAGGGACACCCTGTATAGGTATGATGCCATTATTTGTGAAGAGAAAATAATTTATTTAAATTTGTTGTCAGTTATCTTATGTCACTGCTGCATAATTATGCCAAAACAGGCTTCCTAAACCTCGTTATTAATTAATGTCAGGCAATATATATGCAATATATATGCAATATATATGTCAGGTGTTATAATTGTGGTTTAATAAATAAATAAAAAAAATAATATTACTAATTTCAGCTCTATTCCTACCTAGTTTATTCAATCAGTAGGTATTTTGAAATAGAAGTTTAAAACAAGTTTTTCACCTGTTCTAACGTCCTCACAACACAACTGCTATTTCAAGTTTGTTAATTACCATAAAAATAAGTTGTAAACAAAACAAAATATTTACTTTTAAAACCAAAGGTTCGAACAATGGTGGTAGAAACCGACTGCTTTGAATATAGCGTGTCATTGCACTGAGACACAGCTGCGAGGAGTTAGGTGAACAAAATTATTATTTTAGTATTTTGTCACATTTCTATTCACTTTATTTGACTAACGCACGGATAACCTAGATAACGCAAGAGCAACTACTTCGCTTGCCAAAAATCGCACCAGTTTACGTTCGAAAATCGTAAGCCGCCACTTTTGCGCTCAGTCTTGCGTACTGCTGGCTGGGTGAGCGTAAGCGAGAGCGCGAGCTTGTGACGTCATAGTAGGTAGTCAAAAAGTGGCACGCTTAGTTTTCATACAGTTCGTGATACTTGCGTTATCTAGATCTATCTATATCTGTGGACTAACGCCTTTTTAACTTGGCACGGTTTCTTTAAGGTACGACGAATAAACCGCGTCATAGAAAAAACGTGTCCGTCAACAAGCTGCCATACTGATTCATACAACACTGACGACCATGCCTACACAAGAAAAACGTGTGTGTACAAAAGGCCTTGTGGTCTGGTAAATCATCATGATTCTAGTAATTTCTGTTGACAGACGACTGTTGCAGCTGTACATGGGTTTCCACAAACGACAGTCACAACGGAAAGTGCATTCTTAATGAAATAGATTCTCAGTTTTAAAGAAAATAAGTAGTAGATTCTCAGTTTTAAGTAAAGTCTGCAGCTTTGCCGAATAGTAAATGTTGTTTTCATAATCTCTCATCCGATTCCTTGATCTTCTGTTGATATTAGCACACGTAAGGTATTACAAAGTAAGGTAGATGTTGTTACCCTAAATCTGTGAAATTTTGCTGTCCAAACATCCAAGCAGTGTGTCCAAACCACGATGCGTGAAATGCACCCAAGCTATTCAAATCAGCGCAAGCCACAAAAACAGAATTGAGATATTATGCAAATACCTGATTGTATGCAGATGGTCGATAATAGGCTACACTTAGAAATCGACGTTCAATTCTCCATAATGAGTAAGACAATAGGCTTAATAAAGCCGTTGACTATACAAGGTTTTGATCAAGATAGTGCCGGTAATTGGCTTGAGAGTTGGGCGTGGTTAAGAAATTGCATGGCATGTGGATATTGTTCACAAAAAACGTTACGCTCTAGTGGCTATTTGGGGTCAGGGGTAGAATATATAACGTTTTTCGGTACATAATTTACATATCACGTTAGTTTTGTAAACGTTGCTTGGGATATTCCGTAATTATTTTGTTTTTTGCTGCATATAGGTGGGCCCTAATATCGGCATGGCCGGACTTGGGTGTATGATTGTGAGAAAACAAAACACTATATCATTTGAGTACCTCAGGCGTGACTTTAATGATGTTACACCTTTGGTTATAAGTTCGAAGACCCAAACAAAGAGGTAGATGTTTTTGAATTTAGGCGGACTCACTTATGTCTATTTCTTCCGTTTGTATACATTGAGTAACCAGTAAACAACGCTGGGCAAAGGTCTTCCCCAAATTTCCTACTTTTCTTTGTCCTGTGCCTTCTCGGTCCAAGGCTGGAGGCTGAAGTGGGACTGGGCGGGTCACACCTATAGGAAGCATCTAAACAGATGGGTAAAAGTCACACAGTGGGTGCCTGAAGACGGGTGTCGTCACCGAGGTAGGCCTAAAAAACACTGGAGTGATGATTTGGACTCGCTCCTAACCAATTGGATGGAGAAACAATAAATTACTAATAAAAAAAAAGTTCTATTAAATTAATTGTATAAAATCAGCTTTTCTTTTTTCATATACACGTAAGTACCTACATATTATTAATATTATTTTAAGTATGTTGTCTTATGATAATCCAACATTTTCCTTAAGTTTGCCGTATGTCATTACTTCCCAGAATTCGATCCTTATTAGCGACACTATCGAATGGTGTAATAATACAGAATGTGTTTTTTCAAAATCAACGGGTTCGATTCCTGGCTAGAAATATTGATTTTTCAATAATCCAATGATGCAGTTTTAGTTTTCATCAAAATCGAGCCCGTGACTCCTTTGAGTACTTTTCGCTATTCCTCATAGTTGCGGATTTGGCCATCCATCACGCCCACTTGGAAAGTTCACCCTGTAGGTATAAGCAGTTGCAATTAAATCAATTGTATGCATAAAACCTCATTAAAATATTAAAACAAAGTCTACCCTTGGAACAAAAATCTAAAACATTAATGTACCTACCTTAATAATTTCCCTAACAAAAGTAAATTAATCGCATAGGTATTGAATCTAAAACATAATTACCACCTCAAAATTGCAAGCTAACAACTTTCTCTGCTTAGTTAGAAACAAAACGATCAAATAGCACTTTTTACTTTAATAAATAAACGTTTCAGGTTCCAGCCACTAGACTGCTAAGCCTTTATATCCCAAGTCGGCTCTTGTAGAGAGGGCCTAAACAAAGAGCCGTAAATAGTGCATTGTTCTAGAGCCCGAGCCAGAGAGCCCCCTAACAAGTTTGTGGGGTTTTCAAGATCACAATTTTTATTCTAAAGGGGTTGCCAAGTTCGTATTAAAGTAAGCTTAAAGGTTTTTTTTAGGGATCGTGTTTTGTTTTTTTAGCTTTCTCTGTGGTCCTTTATATTTTACCGGGATTCAAGACCTAGGAGTGTTGACCTAAAAAGGTTACTGGGGTGGACTAAAAGTGTTGAGTCGATAAATCAAGTGCTGTGACAACCTAGTTTATTTTTAGCCGAGGTTAGTCTATGACGAGGTTATTTCTAAGAAGTTAGTTATGAGTTCGATTCCAGCCGACCGGTACCTATCTAAAATACTGTAGGTAGTTGTTGTGAATTGGATAAGTTTTAGCTAAGGCTGGAGTGCTTGCGTTTATATTAGAACCCTTGAATAAAAATGTGTTTTATTTTAAGTAAAAAAGTCTAGACTACAGTTCTATTTTTTGTACATTTTGACGTTTAAAGTGCCTTTTATGTGCCTATTTGAAATAAATTATTTGATTTGGACTTTCAGGAATTAAAATAAAAGAATATCTTTTATTTTGTAAAATTAAAAGAGACGTTTTATGTACTGTTTAGTAGACCTTTTAAAACAAAGGAATAAACAAATAAGAGTAACGAATTTCATTTAACATTTCCACGCTAAAAAGCCGCATCCTAATTTAAAATTCCCGGAGCCCTCTTGCTAATATACAATTAAACCGTTCCCAGCATTAATTCACAAAAGAAGACAACAGGCTAATGTCTCAATCGTATTTATTTCAATTACAAATCAGCTTGAATATTCATACGCCGAAAGCTATAAGTGTGCCTAGAACGTGCGCAAGAGTCGGCCCGCCCTCGACGCTGATTGGCCGGCCAATTTTGAATTGGCCAATCGCGTTCGCGCGGGAAACGTTACGTGTAATTTTAGCATAATTAGTCACGCATTGGAGTAGTAAGGTTGTGTTTTCCGCAAAAAATATCCATGTTTGTCGGCTGACAGGAACCATTGTTTGGCACCGCTAGTTTATGTTGTATTGTTTCTAAAGTAATTGTTATATTGTTTTGAAGACATTGAAATATCTAGAGAAGTAATCGAGGATGAGTTTCTTAGTTTTTGTTACGATAAAGCGGGTTTTTGTGCTATCCGTTACGCTTTTTCTTAAGTCACTGAGGTCAGCTACTGATGTAGGTATTTTTGCCACGACTTTAGGCTAAAATGCCTACATGCCTGTGTGAGCGTGCGCGTTCCATCGCCGCCCGTTCGATGTCCACCGCGCACAGGATGGATGAAAACAGCACACGATGTAATTTCTTGCTCCGTTGGTGTAATTACTGTATGGCGTTCCAGTAAGAGGATAAATAAATATATAAATAAATAAATGACATAACACTTGTATTGATTTAACCGTAACTATTGAAGCCACTCCCATATCCATCTAAGCCATACCTTTTAGTACGGTCGAACAAACTATTTGGTATACAGGCAAAAATATTCATCTTTCCACTACACTGCCAATATTTAGTTTTATTTTGTGAGTTATAACTTTTTCAGCTTATGGCATCCTTTATTAAATAGAGTGGTAAAAAAGAATTGACTAACTCAGGACACCGTTGTTTAAAAGTAGTTGCAAGTTAGCTGCCTGTACCTATACCAAATAGCTTGTTCGACCGTACTAACTCTAACAAACTTGTACCTATTGTAAATATTTGTAGGCAATATAGGCATGGCCTTGATTGGGTCATCATTCTCATGCACTTATCCAATTTATTTTTGGTCGGTGCAACGTACTTACGTACAAGGATAAGTACAGATACGACTAGAATCAATTCTATTTTAAGATAATTTTTGACGTTCAAAAGTGCCTTTTATGTGTCTATTTGAAATAAATGCTTTGACTTTGACTTTGCCAGCACATTAAGCTACCCGAAACTGTCAAATTTTGCCAATCAACTTTGAACCTTATACTTTGGCGACAAAGTTCAAAATCTATTAAAGAAATTTGACAGATTGTAGTATGTTGATGTGCTGGCGTCTGTACATACATCTCTATTAATCGTCATCTCGGTAATCATCCCCTCTCTAGGCATATCATCTTTCACACAATCCATCCATCGCTTCTTTGGTTTTTCTGCACGCGTGGGTTCGGATCCCATCCTCGTCGCCAATGTTATACCTACATTATATTGACTTTGTAAATGTTATTAATTAATACACGTTATTACTTTGATGAATACACGTTTTCAATAATGAACCACAAATACAACAAAGATGGCGTTTTAACACCGAACACTTCTAAGCAGACGGTCTTGCCCTTTCAGTAAATCTTCTATACAAATAAATAAAAATTGGAGTGTCTGTTTGTAATATTAAAATAACCGCTTTTTACTAAATGCATATGGATGTATACACGGTACATATACCAAAATAACATTTTTTTACAATCTTTGTCTGTCTATTGGTTCCGGGTAATCTCTGAAACGGCTGGACCGATTTTACGGTGCTTTCACAGGCAGATAGCTGATGTAATAAGGAGTAACTTAGACTACTTTTACTTTAGAAAAAAAAAAATAGGGTCCCACGAAAAAAAATCCACGCGTACGAAATCGCGGGTAACAGCTAGTCACACTAATATTATAAAGGCAAAAGTTTTTAAGTGTACGTGTTTCTATATTTGTTACTTCTTCACTCTCAAACGGCTAGACCAATTTTGATAAAATTTTGTATAGAGGTAGCTGACACCCTGAATTAACATATAGGTTACTTTTGATCCCGATATTCGAGATCGATCGAGATCGAGTCGGGATCGCGTCTTATGCGGGTGAAACCGCGGGGCGCAGCTAGTATAATATAAAACACTACCCCTATTCTTATAGCCATCTACATTCATACTCAATACTCTCCTCACAGCATTTTCATGACAAGACAAAGCCTTGATTTGACATCTCCACAAAATCCGTGAAACAAAGAGAGATAACTATAAAACCTCAAGAAAATGCCATTTTAAACTTAAGCACTAAAGTTATCCTAGATACTAATATTCAGGTAGACAAGTTGGATAATAAAAACCTCACAGAGTATGAAGATTGCGATAAGTTTTACTTGCTAGTCAGTTGCCCGCGGTAAATAATTTCCTGGAGTCAACTCTTTTAACTTATACGAGAAAAGGTTAGGTTTTTGCAAGACTTTTAAAAGAAAACTATCTCAGGAACTGTGAAACTATTTTTTTTATCTTAGTTATTATGATCCTCTTCATTATTTATTCTTTTGCAATTTTCTAGGATACCTACCTACATCTTATAATATCGTTTAATCAAAGGGCGATAAGAATCTTCTATATATGTATATAAAATTGAAAGTCCTGACTGACTGACTGATATATCAACGCACAGCTTCAACCGCTGGTCCTAGACACATGAAATTTGGAGGGTGTGTTCTTTGTGAAGAGTAGGTATCCACTAAGAAAGGGATTTTCGAAATTCCACCCCTATGAGGGTGAATGGGGGGAGGGTGAAATTTTACGCGGACGAAGTCGCGGGCTGAAGCTAGTAGGATCTAAAATGGAATCTGTTATGACTCTTGGTTTCGTTTTAGGACTAATAAACTAGTCTCTCGATTTAATTTTTATCCTTAATAAACTTAAGACAGCTAAATATTAACTTTATTAGCATTTTAGAGATAAGTTAGTAATACTATCTTCGGGACTAATAAATTTTTTTTTTAACTCTGTCAGAGAGAGAGAGAGAGAGAATTTAAGACAATTAGAGAGAGTCTCCTTCTCTCTAATTGTCTTAAATTCTCTCTCTCTCTCTCTGACAGAGCTACAATTTTTTTACTTATTTTTTCTACCTTTTTTTTTTGTCGAACCCACTTTTTATCCCACTGAATCACTATACAAAGTATTCAATCTACTATCAAAACCCTTATTATCAAAAAGAACACCGAAAATCAATAGTTCACGCAGTAAATCACACAGGACCCAATATAATTCGTGTTAACTTACAGAACTAACGTTATCTCCGCCCAGATTACACAGAGGGCGCTGTAACCGCGGGGCTACCGATTTAGCCGTGTAATATTGACGTTCCATATGATTTATGAACAATAAACACTGGCAACCATATTGTTCTAAAATAGGTTAGTCTCATATGCAAGGCGATGGCGATGCGATATTGTTTTGAGTATACATTTAGAATTAGTATGTGATGGAGTTTTGACTTTGAATTCTAGTTTGTAATTGTTGTTATTATGTGTGTCAAAGTCAAAATCAAAGCATTTATTTCAAATAGTGAGATTAGAATAGTGAGAGTGTGTGATTAAGTTTTAAAGCTTCAGGCGAAGGAATCTTTTACAAAACAAGGTCTATCTTTAGACCCAAATATACAAGATTCGAGCCATTTTTAACCGACTTCTAAAAAAGGAGGAGGTTTTATGTTTGTTCGCGCATAACTCCGTTGCTTGCCAACCGATTTGGAAAATTCTTTTTTTGTTGGAAAGGGTATACTTCCCAAATGGTCCCATGAAAATTTTATCGAAATCGGACAAGCGGTTTTTGAAAAATCAACAAAAATCTAAAAATTGATCTACATTAACGATCTTTTTGTTTACTTTTTTGTGGGGTAGGTACAACTAAAAAGTGAAAAATAAAAACTTTTTTACAAAAAAAAACAACCGACTTCAAAAAAAAACACTACAAAGTGATAAATAACTTTAATTTCGGAAGTCGGTGTCAAAAAACTAAAATGCGGGACCAACGACACCGACTTCCGAAATTAAAGTTATTTATCACTTTGTAGTGTTTTTTTTTGAAGTCGGTTGTTTTTTTTTGTAAAAAAGTTTTTAAATTTCGAACTATAAACTGACAAAGTCAAAGTTCTTATTACAAAAACTGACGTTAAACCCGAGTCTAAGTTGTCAATTTTGCATTAAGAACTTCACGTTTGTCGGAACAAAGTAACTGGCTCAAATGTTTTGGTCTAAAGTTAGTGTCGTTTTATAAAAAGACGGAAAGCGTCTCTTGGAGAACGGTAGGAGAGGTCATTTTGCTACTGTGAAAGAAAGTTAATTTCTCTGGAGACATTGCCGTCAGTGTAAAACAGGAACCACCAATGATTGTGTGCGTTCCACAAGACATCCAGGTGTCACTAACTCCCTACATATGTGCTGAGGCCAGTCATCGTTCGCTAGCCTTCATGGATACCCATCCAACATAGAAAAGGAGGTTTATATTTAGAGCGAGGTTCGAACTGACAACCTCTACGTCATCCGTCGGATGCCTTTTGCATTCTCACCAGCCAGCAACATTAGCAAAGAGTCTAAACTAAAACCTAAACACGAAAACCCCATCCCAGAACACATGGACCCTACAATCACGACACACTACTCAACGAACAGTCACGAATACCCACGAAATCCTCCGAACACTTCCGAGTTGTTCCGAGCGAGTTCTGCTCCGCTAACTGCAGAAGGCGGCGACTTGATTACAGATTCGTTGCGAGTCTGCCCACCCACTTATTTGCGTGAGTATACGTGTGTTATAGTGCTGATGTGTTCCGGTGTACGATTGCTTTATTTCGTTGTGTTTAGTGAGTTGTAGCGCGATGTGGAGGCATTGTTTTAAGGGAATAAAGATGGAGATTTTTATTTCTTGTTTCCTTTCGGGTAACCAAATATACATGGCATTTTAACATCGCACACATCATCTCCCTAGCTTTTTCCCAACTAAGTTGGGGTCGGCCTCCAGTCTAACCGGATGCAGCTGAGTACCAGTATTTTACATGGAGCGACTGCCTATCTGACCTCCACAACTCAGTAACTGGATAATACGAAACCCCTTGGTAAGACTGGTTGTCAGACTTTCGGGCTTCTGACGACCCTTAATGACTGTCAAAGATCCACGAATGACAGCCGGGACCGACGGCTTAATGTGCTTTCCGAGGCACGAAGGGGTCTTGGCATGTAAAGATAGTCACCCATCCACGGACCAACCGCGGCAAGCGTAGCTTAACCTGATCGACCGACCCGTGCGGCTGTTATTACTTAGCCACAAGCTCCCTCCATTTTCGCACATACATTTGAATAAGCCGAGGAGTATTAGTACGACTCCCCCCCTCCCCCCGCTATTGAGGGGGTGCCATCAATCAGGCACAAACCAAACTGAGCTGTGCCGAGAAACTCCAGATAGAAAACCCAATGACACTTTTTCCGACCTGGGGATTCAAACCTGGGACCCTTGCTGAGCAGTTGCGCTTGCGATCACCAGACCAATGAGGCGAATGAGGCAATCGTTTACACATGTTGTCATAACAAAAAATATAAAAAAAATAATTTTTACTAGGTAGACAAAAAAAGATGGTCTCAAAAGGGTGAAGAAAAACATCGTGAGGAAATCGCCATGTCCTAGATCCAAAATTTTTAAGACATGTGACATCTTCCAACCCGCACTGGGCCCGCGTGGTAGATTATGGTCCACTCTATTCTTGGTTCTTCTCCATAGAGATCTACGTTTTGGAATGGGCAACTAGGCTTCAACTTTCTGACTAACTGACCGACTGTTTAATTTTGACAATTTAAAAGTGCCTGTACATGGTTTCATTGAAATCATTGATGTATAAAAATACATCAATGATTGAAATAAATGCTTTGAGTTTGACTCCTTCTCACCGAGAGGCGTGTGTCCTAGCAGTGGGAATATTATAGGCTGATTATGAGACAAAAAATACAGCATAATAATTATGCGCCATTTTGTATACTACAGCTTATTTTTTTGTAAAAAATATAGCTTACATCCTATAGCTTTACCATACAGGACCAAATCCTAACAAACACAGCTTGACTATCTATTCCGGGCCCACTTCCCGGTTGTGTCATTATTTGATAGATTTCGCTCGCTCCTCAAGATTGCGTGTTTCATTCTACGTGGGCGTAAATCTTCCATCCTTGTCTTGCAAACTGTGAGTGAGAGAGAGGATGTAGGTGGACAATTAAGCCGTTACAGAAAGTGGGACGTTTATTATTGTTTCTACTTTGTTGTGTTATTTCTTCTGAAATGTTTATTGGAAGGTGGAGGTGATTTTGTATTGGACTAAAAGCTGTTAGAGAAATGTTCGAAACTTAATGGATTCAGAAATTGTTGTAGGAGAAATAATCTCTATTGATTGGAATTCAATCAATTCCTTCGTTGAAGTAAGGTAAGACAAAATAGAGGAATCCAAAAAAAATCTATTAAGGGCACTACCTACGCAAAATACGCGCATTGATGTGGAGTTGCGGACACCAGCCCGTACAAAAATATATTGAACACAAAAAAATGAAGTCTAAAATTACAATAGTTCTAGCTGGGTACCCCGAGGTTAGGTTTGGTTAGGTTACTTTAAACCCTTTACACAGAAATAGGAGCCCCGCGAAGCGGGGTTCCGTCGACATAGGATGCAAGGGCGAGCAAATGAAAATATAAATTAATTTTGGTGAAATTTTACTATTTTTGGCAGTAAAAAAAGTGTTTTTTTGATGTTATATTTTACTTTATCTGGTGATAAGTTAAACATAAGCCGTAATAAAAGGGCACTACCTCGTTAGTCTACTAGTCGCAAGCGCTACGATTAGATTCCTAGGACAGGCAAAGTGCTACTGGGTTTCTCCATCAGGGATTTCTTAGTAACAGCTGCCGTCTGAATTTGTGCCCGGTCGATGGAAAGGGATGTTCCACGAAACGCACCAACTTTGAAATCTTTGAATCGCACCAAATGAAACGTGCATCGATATCATTTATTACGATTCCTTCATGCTCTTGTCTTCGAAACGCACCAACTTTGAATAGCACCAAATGAAACGTCTATCGATATCTATTCTCTATGTTTCATCGTTGATGCACTTCGAGGAATAAAATTATAATATTTTTATTTTTATTAATCCTTTTTTTTTCGAGGAATACTTTTGGTGCGTTTCAAAGTTGGTGCGTTTCAAGGAATAACCTGATGGAAATAGGCTAGCCCCCTATTACATGGGACTTAAGCATAACTGACGAAAAGTGGGAGCAGTAGACCCCCTTTTTGACAGTTATAGTTATGTTGTGTTGTGTTGTGTTATATGGTGTACATAATAAAGAGTATTCTATTCTATGTTTAAGTCCCGTACATCTCTGCCTAACCTTTAAGGGAATCAAGCGTGGTGTTACGTCATGTTATTGAGGCCAAATACTTCCCTTTTTCCTTCCTTTGTAACTTTTCTGTTACCACAAGTGCCTCGCTAGATCACTCACCTTAACTTTATATCCTTTATTCAAAACCAAACAGCAAAATCCTTGACACTGTTATTTATACAACTCTAATGACCCTTATAATCTCTTCAACATCTAATTAACAGAACATAACGCGAGACAGCTACCTTCTCAACGCGTTGGGTTTCTAAATCCACCCGTCGGCCGTCAGTTTGACTCGTTGACAAGGATATTGTGACACCAACGATTATTTTATTATTTCGCTTTTTAATTTCCGAGATCTGGCGGGTGTTAACTTTAAATTAGTTTTTGATGAGGATCTGATTTAGAATTTTAATTGTAATATTGTCTAGAGGGATTAAGTGGAATACGTCTTCCGCTTATTCTCTAGCAAAAAACGAATGGCGAAGGTTGTCAAGCAAAAGATTGTGGTTACATCTTAACGGATCTGTCTTCGAGTTCTGACTCGCAAATTACACATCACAAGAGGACTATTAAAATCCACACTGATTTAATTTGACATTTTCGAGACTTTTAAGAGAAGGAGTTATGTTACACGGTATACTATGCAGCTGTTGCTTAATCTGGAATGAGTCACCCCTTATTATCCCCACGTGTCTCGATCCTGGATGGCTTTATGCTCAATTGGACACCATAAAGCAACCAAATGAATTTTTCGTTCATAATCTTCTTTTTGTACGTTCCCTTCTCCGACTAATCTCTTGCAAACGCGTCTAGGAAAACAATAGGGAAGACCTTTTCCCATCAGTGGGGCAATAAAGGTTTTAAAAAAAGTCTTATCTCAATAACTATACAAACTTTACGATTACTGATTATCTTGCTATGTCATCTGCATGTTTTATCATCATTATCACCTATAGTCCGGCGTTTCTAAATTTGCCAAAGATGTAAACAACAATGGCCTCTCGAATTTTAAGTAATGTTTGTTTTCGTCTAGTTAGCTCGGAGATTTAGACAAAAGCAAACATTACTTAAAATAAATGTTCTTGTATAACGATTTATTAAATTTCGAGCGGTCATTGTTGTTTACGTCTTTGGCAAATTTAGAAACGCTGGACTATATGCCAGCTGTACCTACGGTCGCTGCTACTGGAGCTATGTGGCCCAATGACAAAGAATACTTTGTCTCTAAACCCGCTACCACACCAGCCTAACAATTGCTCCACACAACAATAAGTCGGCACCTTAATCTTAAGGTGACAGCTACTCTAATCAACTTTCTCGAGCCATTGCCTCCCCACATATGTGACGACGGCTCCAACGATTAAACTGTCACAGACATTGTTGACGCGTTTGAATTAAATTCCGTTTCTATTGTAGATTCATAACTTTGGTGGCTGATTAGGTGTGTCTTCTAAGAAGAGAATTTAATGGTGGAAGGAAATAATGCTTTAGCTCTTAATACTTTTGTACCTAGTGACTATGAACGGCCAAATGTTTGTAATAATAGCTATAAGTACTCATCTAAATGATAATATTTTATACGACTACTTTATTGTCAGCATCTTTTTAGATTAGGTAATTAATTTATTCTCTATTTACAACGTCATAGTAGCCGCTTTTCTCTTTATACGATCACGACTAGATACAAATATCTACGACAAAATTACATCACATTAAAAGTTTTAAAATATATATGTTTCATCATAATAGGATCAATGTCAATATGGCTATATTTACTGTAGCAACTATTCGCTACAATAAATTTAGCCTCCTGACTGACCTGGATTCCGTTTGTAACATCGCTGATTGAACAGCTCATGATGGAGTTTAAAACCTACCAAGAAACCTGGATGAAATTGACAAGTTTATAGATAGTCCTACAGATCACTTCATATTAACTGCAGTATATATAATTGGGTATGATTTTAGCTAAATATTAGACACTTACTTCCAAACAAGGATGGCACCGATGAGAACCCCGACGACCAGGACTATGGAGCACAGCGCGATCACCGCTGACGTTTGTAGTGAAGGCCCAGTGTGGTTGTATGCGTCTATCTTCTGGAAAACAAATAAAATAATACGTTAAAAGATTTTTAGAGATGTATGCGGGTGACTGACACAAGGCACTTATAAGTTAGTAAGTAATGATATCCATTACAACAACAAAAAAAGTTTTTTCACCAACCAATAGCATTCATAAAATATCAATCAGGGAGAGTGTATCAATAATGATAATAAGTGGCTCCACAAGCGATGTTGGATCCTTTCCAAGAGACGTAAATAATCATAGTTAACTTGTGTTAGAAGCAAAAAATGTATATTTGCCAAATGTATTTGGCGTTCTTTGAGATATCGAGAATTTCGCGGATTATTTCGCTAGTTTTGTTCCTTTTATTGGAATGGGATGAGAAAATGGTTGTGACAATGATTAGCTTTCGAGAAATAATAGAAGGTATAAATAATTACAATGCAATTGCATAAATAAGGAAATACCAAATCGATTGGACTAGGATGAACTCTTAGAAGATGAAGAAGAATCATAAGACCTACCTATTAAAATAACATTATTTAGGAGAGCAGCTTTTGTTATTGGACACGTTTTCTATCATATTAATAAAAATAGCACTTGGACGATTGCAAATGATAATACTATGCTTATTTAAAACACCTAACAAGTAATAATTGAAATGTGAAAAACTTAAAATGCTGTAGTTAGTAGGATTGCATATAATCCAAATAATCGCGGCCATAAATGTCATCGTAAGTACATTCAGCAAGAAATCCCGGCAAAATTAATGAAACTCAACAATGAAAATTGAATGAAAATATAATTGAAATAATTTGAAAAGATGTTTATCATATAAAAAACACCTGACAATCGACTGAACTTTCTGCCTTCAAAAGGATGAAACCGCAATATTTCATTCATATCACTACGATCTAATACTTAGCATGCATCTAACAGACCCGCAGTAAACAACATTAACGAAATTACATTTTCAGCTTATCTTAAAATGATTTCATATGCATTATAATATAAAACCACTTTAGATTTAATTTTACATTCTCTACGAGTTACGGCTTAATGTGGATTTTATTTCTTTCTGTGCTTAACGTGGGCGCCCCATATTGTTGCGAATAGTGATGTGACAACGCGACTTGTAGACAAAAGAAGGTTTAATTGTTTTAATAAAATCTTTTTTTTTTTAATGTTTAATGAGTAAAAAAACCCTAAATAAAGAGGGATAATGGCAGGATAGTGATAATGTTTTTATGTTTAATTAGTAGAATATTGTGATGAAGAGATATTTTTTCTGAGTGATATGAAAATGGATTAACACTTATTCTGGAAGAATAAGTGTTATTTTGTTTACGTAGATGATTTAGTTATACCACAGTTTTGTGAAGTTTGATAGTTATTTCAGATTTTATGCCACTAGGCATTATCTCCCAATAAACAAAATCTTCTTTGAATATAAAAAAGAATAATTAATATGTTCTTCCCTAAAAATCACCATTTGCCTAGCCTTTACCCAACTAATTTGGGGTCAGCTTCCAGTCTAACCGGATGCAGCTGAATACCAGTATTTTACATGGAGCGACTGCCTATCTGGCCTCCATAACCCGGGTACTGGTTAACAAGATATCCCTTTTGGACTTCTTACTACCCGTATAACGACTGTCAAAGATGTATAAATGGCAGCCGGGATAGCTTAACGTGCTTGCCGAGGCACGAAGGGATCTCGGTATATAATAAATGGTCACGATCCCCAAA
This sequence comes from Amphipoea lucens, assembly GCA_947508005.1. NCBI lineage: Eukaryota > Metazoa > Arthropoda > Insecta > Lepidoptera > Noctuidae > Amphipoea > Amphipoea lucens. The sequence goes on along the minus strand of OX382373.1, from coordinate 4,567,515 downwards.
AATAACACACACAATATTTATTAATACTTTCAAATTATAATAAACGTATCCATCACAAACATGCAAGGTAGGCGTTACCAAACGTACTTACTAAAATTGAAAAACACGACAGGCAAATTGAAAAAATCAACTGATGCAGCATATGGCATATGTTTAATTCACATAATTACACCATAGCATAGGCGTTATTCTGAGGGTAGCAAGGTGTATAGGGGAACCTAGTAGGCGGGTATATGTATTAATTTTTTGGTGCAATAAGCGTCACGCATCTGACAAATTGTGTTTGAAAAAAAAAAAGGCAATTTTGACACAATAGCTTTTTGAAGTGAAACTTCTTTACGCACGCTTGACTTGGGGAGTAAGCTGGCGAACGCGTGACGTAAGCTTTACGAAAAGTGTGATCGGGCGAGGCGAACGGGAGTTGAGTGGGGGATATAAGCAAGAGAAAGCAGTGCGCGCGCACATTTTCTTTCTCTCTTCCTCTCATAGCCAAATACGTTTGAAGTTTCACATCAGTCGTGCATAAGCACACTCGGTTTTTTTTTTAGGTTGTTTTGTTGGATGTAACTATGCTAGTTTTTAATGTTCCGTTTTATTATCTATTTGTATTTCTTGCGTGTGTCCCAAATAAAATAGTTTTCATTTTTTTAAATTTATTTGGGGTCGGCGCAACACGTCGTTTTCTTCCATATTTCTCTATTAGTCGTCATTTTAATAGGCACTCCCTTTCTAGCCAAAACATCTTTCCCTTCCCCTACTGTTATAGCCATCTACATTCATACAGAGTCCTAAAGAACTACCTTAATTATTTACATTAATTAGGAACATTTTACTTAGAAAATTCACTTAAAGAGTGCATAAATAAGTGAAAAGTCTCTCCGTGAAAACATCTTGAAAGTATGTAAAAGAAAACTCCGAATAAAAGGCCAAACAAATACAGACACCAACAAAATCCGCCTAATTTACTGTCACTCGATGAAAATTCTTCACTTACACTCACGAAACCACGCATGAAGATGCTTTATCAAAGGAATTGAGTACTCAAAATCCTTCACACTCCTCGAAACTTTTATTTATTTTTCCTTCAAAATAAAAAGGTGAAATGGTTCACGTTTTTCCGTTAACTCGCTTTGGGCACAAAGGAGATACACACAGAAGGTTGGCTTCATACAATGCGCGAAAACGCACGCATACATACAACGCTACAAGGTCCTTTTAGCGCGTGGCCGAAATCTGAATTAACACCGCCACCATCTTCTTTTGTCAATACAATGTATGTGACAATTTCACATAAATCTTTAAAGGCCTTTCACAGTTGCTTTACCGCTGACAGCAGCAAACCAATAGCAACCTTATTCCAACGACGATAAAGATCACTGTCTTTTGACAGACTTGTCAATGGCAGCAAACCAACAGCAACCTTATTATAACGTCAATAGAGATCGCTGTGATTTTGACAGTTATGAAAACTCAGAGGTAAAATATCTATGAAAGGCCTGTACCAACAATGTCATTCAATCGCCAAAAGATCTTTGCAGCATTCTAGGCACACTCGCGACTGGCATTTGTTTGAGATGGACGCGACGCGTATATACACCTTATCCCTCGTAGGCCGAACTACGCTCGTATAATTATGGTCGGCCGAACTCGGGCGTTTAAACCAATCCTTATATAAAACTAGCTGCGCCCCGCGGTTTCACCCGCATAAGTTTCGATCCCGTGGGAATATCGGGATAAAAAGTAGCCTATAATTATGTTAATCCAGGGTGTCAGCTACCTCCATACAACATTTTATCAAAATTGGTCCAGCCGTTTGAGCGTGAAGATGTAACAAACATATTATAAACACACACACACTCACAAACTTTCGCCTTTATAATATTAGTGTGATTAGTATTTACTATATTAGTATTAGTATATATATTAGTATATAGTATATTAGTATTAGTACGGATAGTACGGATAAAGTGATTGCGGACACCTAGTTATCGGATGATGTCGGTTGAAGTAACGTACGCACTCACTTTCTTTTACATAATATATTATGTTTAGTTCAATCGGCTTAGTTTGGCCGACGACGTACGAGCATAATTCGGCCGATGACGGATTAGGTGTACCCGACCCATAAGTACAGTAGGTCACACTAACAAAACCGGTAAATACTACGCTAGGCCAGCTAAAGGCCAAAATGGTATCATCTACGTGGAGTCGACTGTACGCGTCTGTGTACCCTAAAGAAAACCTAAGTAAGGTCCGGCTACACTAAATTTGCCAAAGATGTAATCAACAATGGCCGCATCCAGTTAGCTCGGAGATTTAGACGAAAACAAACATTACTTAAAATAAATGTTCTTGAATATCGATTTTATTCAATTTCGAGCGGCCATTGTTGTTTACATCTTTGCAAAATTTAGCGCGGCCGGACCTTAGATGTTTCGATGACCCAGAACAGACACATTTCAAACGGCGCCTGTTCATTGCATGAGCTGGCCTTCTGCATCATATATTTTGTGCTTTCGGGTTCAAGTAATGTTATTTTTCTGTGAAGAACTGATTTATTTTTCGATACACAATAATAATACTTTAGGACTGAGTGACTGTGTCGGACGTTGTATGAATTGCCTATTATGTTATACGGGTACAGATTCGATGAAATAGTTTTTGGTAGGTAATAAAAGTGCTGTAAAATTGGGACATACAGTTTTTGAGCAAAAAAATAGTTCGTTTTGATTTCATTTTTAGTGTAGTCATTAATTAGCCAATGAGAGTTGAGTTTATTGGGTTCTTGAATTACGTCATTTAAACTATAATATTTATAAATAAAAAGATAACAGATTTGATTTTTGAATGTTTGTTTGTTTCACTTTCACGCTAAAACGGCTGAACAGATTTAAATGAAATTTGGCACATTGGTAGACCGTGATCTGGATTAGGACATATTAATTTTTCTCCCGATATCCCCACAGGATAGAGAATTATGCGGGTAAAACCGCGGGGCACAGCTAGTCGTTAGCTGATAATCCTGTAATGATTAGTACTAACAGAAAATAAAACTGCAGTGTTTCGTATTGATTTGGCATTTTTAGATATCTGTTAATTTGGTTTCTTTCAATTAAATTGTTACCTAATTGCAATTCAGAACTTATGGCGTTAACTCCACGACTCCTAGTTTGTAAATGATTATATTTGCTTACATTAATAATGACATGCAGGCAGATAACAGTAAAGTAATTGAAACAACACGAAACAATACAATTCATTCCGTAAAAAACGAATATTAGTACAAACAATGTATTTAATTCCACTGTCCAACTTAATCAGACCCCAGTAAACAAGCTTTTATAACAATATTTGAAAGCTATTTCAAATGTATGATAGGGTTGCAGGGGTCAAGTTAGCTGGTTAGTATAATATCAGTTAGATCTGTATGGGGTTGGAATAATACTGTTTTGTTTTTTTTTTGTAATTGTAATAACCAATATACGCTTTGTATGATTAAAAGGGGGCATGGGCGAGTTTATTGCAAATGGTTAGTATTTTTTGTAGAGTTATTACTTTACTAGCTGCGCCCAGCGGTTTCACCCGTATAAGTCTCGATCCCGCGGGAATATCGGGATAAAAAGTATCCTATGTCCTTTCCCGGGACTCAAACTATCTCTATACTAAATTTCATCTAAATCGGTTCAGCGGTTTATGCGTGAAAAGGTAACATACAGACAGACAGAGTTACTTTCGAATTTATGATATTAGTATGGATTGGCTTCTACATTGAAAGGACATTGAGAAGACCAACAAAAAACTGTTTGCTACTTAACCATATAAATTTTGAGACGAGATGCTTTTCAGACTAGTTTCAGTTTCGTATGAAGCCACTTTAGTTAAATATTTATTTCTATAACTTCTGTTAAATCTGTCTGTCTTTTGTGCGATTTAGCCATGTTTAAGAAACACAGGATGATGCAAAGACATGAAGAATGAGTAGTCAAAAGACCCGGATTCCAAATTCTTTACAACTAAATCATAAAAAATACCAAGTCCTATTAATATTCTGCGCAAGGAACCACATAACTACAATATTTATGTAATCACACTAATATGACAAAGGAGAAAATTTGTAAGTGTGTTTATATTATGTTTGTTACTTCTTCACGCACAAACGGCTGAACGGATTTGGATGAAATTTGGCACACAGATATTTTATAACCAGGATGTTAATCCTGGTTATAAACTATCTGTGCCAAATCGGGATAAAAAGTATGCTATGTGTTAACATAGCATACTTTTTATCCCGATATTCCCGCGGGATCGACACTTATGCGGGTGAAACCGCGGGGCGCAGCCAGTTAACTATAAATCTATATCCATACTAATATTATAAATGCGAAAGTGTGTCTGTCTGTCTGCTACCTCATCACACTTAAATCGCTGAACCGATTTACATGAAATTTGGTGTAGAGATAGTTTGAGTCCCGGGTAAGGACATAGGTTAGTTTTATTCCGATATTCACACGGAATCGAAACTTATGCGACTGAAACCGCGGAGTGCTGCTAGTAAACCTATAAAACTATAGTTCATTGTTTCGACCGAGTAGGGAAGAATAGCACGATTATTTATTTGTGTTAATTGGATAGATCATATCGAAGCCGAATGTATTATTCATTTACATTCCCGCCCTCGTGTTTCCCATTTTGTTTTACTTAATTGAATTTACGTAGAAAACCGTAGTAAAGTGCGGTTTTGAAAAATGATGGATGACAAGTTTGTTCCGTGTTATGGATAAACATGACGTGTGGGAGTTGATTGAGTTAACTTCTTTTGGAAATCGTGTCTTCAGAGTAAAAAAGCAATTAAAATCTCGAATTTTCTTCGGTGTAGGTATAGCCATGATTTGTATTTAGTATTTAAATATTGTTTGGGAGCATGATCTGTAACGGCATTTGAGACAAAACGCCAAAAAAAAATTTTCAAAATTAGAACGTTTGGGAAAAAAAGAACTGTTCCCATAATAGTTGAAACTAAATTTAGAAAAAAAGGCGAACAAGCAAAAATATACAGGAACAATATCAGATGATAAAACAGATCAAATGCGAGCAAAGATGAACGGGCCCAGAGTCGGCGGTCATAGACATAAAACTTTATGGTAGGGTTGTCATAGAACAAAATTGCTCAAGATATCCCAGGTACAAGGTTAAGGTAATCTGTCAAGCTAAATCAAAGGTTAGGACCCCAATTTTCTAGCTAAGGACACATATACCCAGATTTTTAGTACCACAAAATTTTAGGGACCTTCCATAATGTCGGTTCCTACTACGGATCTTCGTCTTTTTTGACATGTTTTGAACTTTGGGTGGTTTGACAGCCCTATTTTAGACTGATAACAATCTAAGCGCATGTCCCCAGAATGCATTAAGTCTGAAAAAGGGTCGTCCATTTGTCAAAATGTGGCACTATCGGTACGGGAATCCGTCATCGGGACTGCGACAATATATTGAGCATATCTCACGGAATCTTACAAACAATATCTTGGTAAAAAAATCTGGTAAGCGTGAGCTGAGGTAAGTGGTAAGGATCTATCAGTTTTTGGTTCGAGGTTTTTATATTGGTCAGATTCAATCATGGTTTATTCTCTGCAGTTATATGTATAGAAAGAAAGAAAGAAAGAAAATACGTTTACGTTTTATGGTAATTTGTCACTAGATTTTCTGATATGCTGGATATTTTTGATGTGAAAACTTCTTAAGGCGTGTTGGGCATTTTTGACATGGAAAAAAATTATTGAACTCGCGACACTGTTACCGACACCGCGCTACATTCGGATGTGTTCGGTTGTCCTCGGGATGTATTCTGTTTTAATATATTTTCGATATGTCAGTGAGTGATGTCAAAGTATTCTGTTTGTGTTTTGTTTATAGGACGATCAAAAAAATACACACGTAATTGTTCAAGTTTTCACTTCTATCGGTACTCCGGAGTGCCATTTTTTTTTTTCTTAAAACTATGAAAGGTAACAGTCGGTCTATTCTGTAAAAATTTCTCAGTGAAAACTAAAGAGAAGTGAGCTGTCAATAGTGTCAATCCCTAGCATCAGGTGGAATGACACTTCACTTCAAGTTCACCTCACCTAAGTTTTTTTCCTCACATGAGTATTTTTAACCGACGAAAAAACGGAGGAGGTTATCAATTCAACGCGTATATTTTTTTTTTTTTTTTTTTTTTTTTTTTATGTATGATCACGCATAACTTTTTACAGGGCAGTCCGATTTTGATAATTCTTTTTCTATTGGAAAGGATATACCCCGAAGTTGGTCCCATATAAATTTGGAAAAAAAAATCCAACCCTAAGGGTAGGAAAACAGGGGATGATTGATTGTTCACTCACTGATTGTAATGTATGACCACGCATAACTTTTTACAGAGTAGTCCGATTTTAATAATTCTTTTTTCATTGGATAGGACATACCTCGAAGTTGGTCTCATGTAAATTTGGAAAAAAAAAATCCTACCCTAAGGGTGGGAAAATAGGGGTGATTTATTGTTCATTCACAGATTTTAATGCTGAGCTGTGTATTACAATTAAAATAAAAGGCCTATCTATGTTTGTATATAAAGCCTGTTTTATTTAAAGTATTTGATTATACAAAAAAGAATAATTAAAGTAGGATTATATAACAGTTAATATCTAAAGTAAGGTAGGTAGCTATTTTAAAAGTAGTAAAAAAATAAGCATGTAGTAATTAGTAAATTATAGCCTCAAAAAATTATAAAATAAAAACTTTTTAACAAAAAATTAAACCTCCGAAAAAACTGAAAAGCAAAAAATAAAAACCTTTTTTATTTTACCTTAATAAATAAGTTCTTAAACTAATGCAAGTATACCTAAGAAATTTTGAGTCGGCGCCAAACAATCAATGAACAATGATCACTAAATTGCCTTAAATTTAAAGAAATAACCAAATCAAATTAATAATGCAACGTGAAATCTCCAGCGATAAATATAACATTCCAAACAAAAAATGCGCTCTCCGCACGACCACTCGCAATGATATTACGTTGCTTGTTTGGCGCCGACTCAAAATTACTTAGGTATACTTGCATTAGTTTAAGAACTTATTTATTAAGGTAAAATAAAAAAGGTTTTTATTTTTTGCTTTTCAGTTTTTTCGGAGGTTTAATTTTTACCGAATAGACCTGCTGTTATAGCTATTATTATTCAAAATTGTAGTACTTACTTAACCGGTCAAGGACCGCGGGACACCGATCGGTGACCAAACAATAGAAAATCAATTGTGTCTCATTAGCGGAGCTTGACAGATTAAGTAAACTATTTTCAAGACCTTTCGAACCTACAAAAGAAGTTCAGACAGTGAAACTTAATAATAAAACTCACAAAAAAATCAACAATAAAAAATATCCAAAAGGGCTTTCTTCAACCAACACGGGACCCCAAGATCTCCGAAATTATATTCAGAAAGCAAGTTCTGTTTATCGGCTTGTCTATCTGGCGACGGTAGCCGATTCGTCAATGCCCCTTCTTTAATTAATAAAAGAGTCTTTCTTTTGAGAGAGGAAAAAAATGAATGAAAACCTTAATTAATTTGGGTCGGCCGAAGTTTCGTAAATGATGATCATCGGTCGTCCCTTAAGATTTGCAGTGGTAAGGTATTTTTTTTGGTGAGGATATTGAAATAAAGCTGGTTGGATAAAATATCGGAGGAGGTTTGTTTTGCTTAATGAAAAGTGTTGGTGTTCAAGAAAACATGTTTGATTAAGAATATTGATTAGGGATAGGATTTGTTTGATTTTGAGGCATAAGGAGGTCTGTAAGGATCGTAGCCGCTGGTGTTCTGAAGTATCTGGTTACCCTCATGGGAATAAGGTTTGAGTTTGTGTTATGTTTGTGTTGTTGTTTGATTTTTGGCAAATCTACACTAGATTATGGTAACAAAAAAAATTATATTGGAAAAAAAATCATTTAAAAAAGCTATCAGGGCTATCTAAAAAAGTTTTTTTTTCTTTGAGCACTATGCGAAGTGATTAAAAACAAAATTGTATGACCTATTTTGTTTTTAATCACTTCGCATCCTCACTTTTGAACCGTAAAAAAAATCACCGACATTCTCAGGGTGAAAAAGTTTTGAAATGACCTTACCCACCCCCTATTCAATTTGATTCATACTTCCAGGGACACCCTGTATAGTATATACTATAGTAGGATGTAATCTCCGAAAATACTTATCCTATTTCAAAAATTCTTTTACTAATTATACTAGGCCTGATGGTCTAGTGGTTAGTGACCCTGACTGCTATGCCGGAGGTCGTGGGTTCGATTCCCACCCAGGACAAATGTTTGTGTGATGAGCACGATCATTTGTTCTGTGTCTGGGTGTAATTTATTTATCTATAATATGTATGTATTTAGAAATATATAAGTATGTTTATCAGTTGTCTAGTACCCATAACACAAGCTCTGCTTAGCTTGAGACTAGATGGCGTTGTGTGATAGTTGTGGAATATATATATATATTATTATTATTATAATTGAAACCGTACCGAATCGAACCGAACTAGTACCGAGTACCATAGGATACATTTTATGGTATAAAATTGGCTTCAACGCGGATGGAGTCGTGGGCAGAAGTTGTTGAACAAATAAAAACTAATTGATTAAAGTATTTAAGTTTTCAGTGCGACACGTGACCGTTGGGGTAGAAGTATTCTTGAGTGGAGACCGTGAATCAGTAAACGTAAGGTAAGACACCCTCAGGATAGGTGAAGCATGGGTAGCTCACCGTCTGATCAGGACCAGGCCCGTGCCGGACAGCGCGTACGTGTTCCACGCGCGCTTCAAAGAGATGTCAGCATAAAGGAAGGGGCCTGTCAGGGCCGAAGCCTACCGGGGGTGCGGGATTGTCCGAAAGGGTTACCGCTACCCCGGAACATAAAGGGCTAAGGAAGGAACATGGATAGGTTTTAGTCAGTAAGAGTGTGACACTCCCTTCCGCTCCACCCAGAGCGGGAGGGTTCATTTGATGATTTCCCATCCATAAAAAAAAAGGCTCGGTGGAGCGACGATCTTCGCAGGATGGCTGGTAACAGCTGGATGAGAGTTGTGCTGTAGGCTGATGATGATAATAATGATTCAGGTGTGATTATGAGATGCTCATCTGTTTTCAAAGAGGCATGCAGTAAAATAATATAAATGTTCAAATAGAGACCACACATGCTAAACCAAGATAAACGACACACAAAGAAAAATTAACTCATTATTTAAAGACAAGTTTAAACCCACAAAAAAAAGAAAAAAGGTTCTAAGTATTTAAATAATAACTTGTCTGGATTTACATACGGCCTTTTTGAGCGAGACATAGGCACAGTCCGTATAATATGCGCATACTTAAGAAGTGCTGTCTCATCTAGAACAATTAGTGTTTTACATTCTTTGTTTTAAGTCTTGGGTACTTAAAGCCCCAAAGGGTTTAGGGTAGACGGATGAAGTTGAGTGATTAAGACTTTGTAGTGATCTTGCTATTAATCTGAAAGCCAATTATCGTAATTAAAAGGATAAAAAATCTAGCCAGAATCTCATCTTAGCGACAATCAATGTCAAAAATGTAGGGAAATTAAAAAGATTAAGACAGTTTAGAATGCGAACGTTCTTTAAAATAAGGGAATCAGCTCTCTGATCTTTGCAATAGGTAGATAGTGTTTTTTTGGGGACTTGAGCAGTATTTTGTAGGACAACCTGAAGTGCGTTTTGTATTTTAACAGACAAGTTATGAATAATTATTAGCAGTGCTAAAAATGTTTCTTCATACAGGACTCGAATTGAGTTCTTCGTCATTTTCTGAATAAAGTAATACTAGATTTTGTATAGTGTAAACTCGACATTGTGATAATGATATTTGTGAAAGTTTGCTTATTTTCGTCGTGCAGTGGTGACCTAGTGGTAATGGCCGCGACTAACGAGTTGTAGGTTATGGGTACAAACCCGAACAGGGACTTTATTTTGTGTAAATTATTTCATTACCACTGCTCTCAAAACGGTGAAGGAAAACAGCGTGAGGAAACCGGCATGCTCTAGAACCAAAAATTCGAAGAAATGTGACATCCACCAACCCGCAATGTGCCCGCGTAGTGGATTATAACCCACTTCCTTTCACAGAAAGAGGAGGCCTGTATCCCAGCAGTGGGAATATTATACGCTGATTCTGTTGCACATTTTACTAAGTATTTAAACAAATATAAACTATTACTGATGGCTGTTACATCTCCATATCTAGCCAGACAGAAACATGCTGCAATCGCAGGCCCCTATCTATATGTATAATAACTATTCAAATATTGATACAGTTTAATAGTTAATGCTACCTCACGCTATTCGGACATGTCAATATGCCAGTCCGTTTGTATGTAATTAAGCAGATTATTTGCCGATTATATTATGTACTAATAGTACAGAATAGATAGCTGTGCAATTGCAAGCTATGAAAACCATATTCACTAAATATTTCTTTGAAACCTTCGGGTTTTATTGGATCTGAATTTTATTGAAGTTCTGTTTAAAAGGAGGATTGAAAACCTGAAAAGGGGTCATTGTATTCATTATTATGGATAATTTTGACTACGCGACCAAAAATTGCAATTTGGTAAGAACAACTTTGAGCAGGAAGCTGGGTTGAGCAGCGTTTGGAAAGCTTCGTCGAGTCTTCTCGTCGCGTATTCCACAGAGCCTAATGACTTCAATCAGTGCGTCCTGCCAGTTAAGTCTTACGGAGCCGAAACGTGGACACTCACGGTACGGCTGGTCCATAAATTAAAAGTCACTCAGCGAGCTACGGAACGGGCTATGTTTGGAGTCTCTGTGAGAGATCGAATCCGCAAGGATCCGAGGTGATCCGGCAGAAAACCAAAGTTGTCGACATAGCTCACAGAATAAGCAAGCTGAAGTGGCAATGGGCCGGCCAAATTAGCCGTAGAACCGATGACCGTTGGGGTAGACGTGTTCTTGAGTAGAGACCACGAATCGACAATCGTAAAGTAGAACGCCCTCTGCCTAGGCGGAGCAACGATCTTCGATGGATGGCTGGTAGCAGCTGGATGAGAGTTGCCGTAAATCGAGTTGAAAGGCGTGCAATAAAAAGGCAGCAGTGGACTGCTGTAGGCTGAGGATTATGAACAAGAATGATCGCAAAAAAAAATTGCCGCGTTTTCCTCCATTTTGTCGAGTTATGCAAACATAAATGATTGGAGAAACTGATTTTTTTTCGCGATTTCCTTTTTGGTCTAGTAGTTGTTAATAATGATGAGTACAATGAGGCCCTTTTCAAGCTTTCAGATATTTCACTTACACCTTTTATAGAATATTTATCCATCCGCATTTTTCCCTATTATTTCTTCATTTTTTTGAGTTTGTGATTTGAGGATGTCATAAGGCGTTAAAAAGGTCCCAGAAAGAGTTCAGGATCGTTTTGAAGAAAGGCACAACCCGTTTACTTAACGCATGAGTTAAAGTCGCACGAGCGAGAAAAAATTTTTGACGGAATTTCTGTAATATTTATTTTATGTTTAATGACTTTTGTGGATGTGAGCTGTGTCGCAAACCAGGTTCTATGTCCTGTCTCTGTCTCCCAAAAAAAGCAGTGAAAGTGATCTCTGCGCTGCCACCGATGACGCCCGTGAATGTAAATGGGCCAACAATATTTAAAATCTGTCGTGCCAGCGCCACATAGAAGACGAAAAAGGTGCTTAAAGCATAATCAGCCTATAATATTCCCACAGCTGGGATACATGCCTCCTCCCGGAGAGAGGGATTGAGCCGTAATCCATCACGCGGGCCCAGTTGGTAGATTTCACATGTCTTCGAATTTTAAGTTCTAGGACATGCCGGTTTCTTCACGATGTTTTCCGTTACCGTTTTGAGAGCAGCGGTGATGAAATAATTTATACTAAGTTCCTGCTCTGGGTTCAAAGTTCCTTCCAAGGAACTACTAAAGGAACTAGTGAGCACAAAGGGAACCCACGACTTACAACTCGTAAGTCGCGGCCGTTACCATGGGCCACTGCTCTGAAGATCAATTTGTTATTCTTGACTACCTACTGTTTTTGGTTTTGTTATCTAAAACTCACACGATTTTAGTTATAAAGCGGATGCTGCCACTCACCCACCTCAGTAACCCACTCAGGCGGCTTTTGACACCTACAGGAAGCAAAGAGGTGGTCTATCTGTTGCAACAAATAAACGTAGGATTTTTTCCAAATAACCAATTCGTACAGAAATCGTTAAAGGTAAAGATTATCCCGCACACTGCTAAATACTTTCCGATAAACTTAGACCACCCCGACAGTTCTGTGAAGGGTGACGAATACCAAAGAAGTTCGACTACAACACTTATTTTCCTTGTAAAATAGGTGTCGATATTTAAATAATAACAAACGTCTATAATGCACCTTAAACTTAACCATTAATCGGTGAAAATTGAACCTTACAGAAAAACATTTACGTTATAATTTCTGTTTCAAAGAGCATGCCAAAGATTTGCAAACGTACGCGGATTCGTCAAGATGTTTTCTCGCACGAGGAAATTACAACTATATTTAGCACTACACAAAGTTTATTATTCTTTACTAATAAAATATCCAGTTTCTAGGACCTACGTCTGGTCTGAATTAGGCATAATTATAAAGTGGTTGACATCTTAATTATTTTGCCGGTAGAGCTAACCACAGAATTGAGACGCTATGCTCTGATTCCAAGAAAATGGTGTATAAAACGGAACCGAAACGATATAATTTTATAGAAGTGTCTTAATAAAAATCTCCCTGTATTTTAGGTATCGCCATTTACGTAGCTTATCAAAAATATTCCTTCGGTGGCAGGTATACGATCGCAAATGTCAAGCGTGGTTTAGCAGTTTCATCGATTTTATTTCTTTTTGATTCGTATCGATAAAATTCGGATCGGGACACCCATAGTGAGGTGTCAGTTTTTATCGATAAGTAATTATGTGGAGTTGTTGATGACTTAATCATGTTGGAGGTAGGTCTGACCGCAGGATACAGCGCGGTAGGTGATCTTGTTGAGTGGTGACGCGTAGTCGGATGAGTCAGAGTAAACGTTCATTCAAAAATTATTGGATTTTATATTTATGTGACTGTACAGGAAAACGTTATGGTCCCTTATCGCATGTAATCTCTGCATACTTGGCGAATGAGAGCTAGACCGAAAAAAGTGTAACATTTTGACAATCACGACACTTTTTAACCGACTTCAATAAAGGAGGAGGTTCTCAATTTGGATTTTTATATTTTTTGGGGTTCCGTACCTCAAAAGGAAAAAACGGAACCCTTATAGGATCACTTTGTTGTCCGTCCGTCTGTGTGTCAAGACCCTTTATCTCGGGAACGCGTGGAGGTATCGAGTTAAAACAGTTATAATGTCTTATTTATATAATAACGGAATAAGCCTAGTTATCACCATATATAAAACAACGATTTCTTTTAATACCAGTGATTAATAACATAATTCAGTAGCTTATGCGAGATGTTACGATGTATCAGGGCTATAAAATAAATTAATGTTAATTCCGTGGTATTTGCGCTATAAAAGATATGGTGATCTGGTGATCAAAATAGAGTGAGTATTAGCTAATACTCAACTGGTTACAGAAATAGTAAGAATAACTTTCGTGTATACATCTAGACTGTTTAGGAAAGCATGAGATTGCACATAATCAGCCTATAATGTTCCCACTGCTGGGACACAGGCCTCCTCTCTGTGAGAGGGATTAGGCCGTAATCCACAACGCGGGCCCAGTGCGGGTTAGTAGATGTCAAATATCTTCGAATTTTTGGTTCTAGGACATGCCGGTTTTCTCACGATGTTTTTCTAAGGACGATGGTAAAAAAATATAATATAAGAAAAACGTATTAGATACTTTACAAGAAAATAAATCAGCTAACGAAAATACACTAATGTGCCGGCAATTTATTATTTTAGGTCAAAATAAAATCTCTTTTATCAGTGTTATTTTTTGCTTAAATATCTTTAGTTAGACGTACTGAGCGCTGTGTTAAAATTTGTCTTTAATAGGACCCTGTCTGTATATCCATAAGAAAACGGAATCATCTGGAATGTTTAGTTTACTTAACAATGTAAAGTCAAAGCGCGGTCTGTGAATTTTGTACTCAGAATGTTAGTATTTCGAAACAGATACAGTTAAGTTGTCGGCAGATTCGGAGTTTTCTAACAATGTTTACAGACAAACTTACAAAGAGATGTGTACTGAGAATTTTAATTTCTACAGTTCTTGGAAAAGACAAAGGGATTATGAAACCTTTTGCTGGGAGATTTTGTTAAGTCAACTTAGATGAGACTTGTCTTTAGTAAGGAAGGTGTAAAGTGCAGTTGACTGAATTAGCTTACACTCAAGTAAACCATATACCTGAACTTATAAGTTTTAATACAAAATAATATTCGGTCAAAATCATACTACGTTTTCTGTTTTTGATACCGAAATCAACATTTTTTATGGACAGCTTTTCACTAATTTCATCTCAAAACATAAACCCTGTTAATAACCGTATCGTACACACGATTATTAAAATCCATACTAAATTATCCTTCCATGCTAATACCTACTATCCATACTAATACTATAAATTCGAAAGTAACTCTGTCTTTCTGTCTGTATGTTACCTTTTCACGCCTAAACCACTGGACCAATTTAGATGAAATTTGGTATAGAGATAGCTTGAGTCCCGGGAAGGGACATAGGACACGCATAAGTCTCGATCCCGTGGGAATATCGGGATAGAAAGTATTCTATCCCGATATTCCAACGGGATCGAGACTTATGCGTGTGAAACCGCGGGGCGCAGCTAGTATTTATATAAGTCTAATTTCATTGACACAAATACAATTTTATTACCAAAACTCGGTTGACGAAATTCAAAATTAAGATTCATCAAAACTAATCCTGACATGAAACACTACACTATTTCATTAGTACCCACATTATGACAAATATTTACTAACTTGATAAAACGTGGCAAAGCTGTTTATACATGACTAAAACAAAACGAAACGCCAACATCAGTTTAGATAAAATATTTATATACCGTCAAACGTAGGAATATTCGTATAAACTATTCAAGATTAAAGACGGAATTTTTAAAGACCTTTATGTTAATCCGGGTCGCTTAGACCGTTTTTATTAGGCCCACAGATAAGGAGTAATTAAAAATGGTGTATTAAGAGGCCTGACTGCTTAATTGTGGAACAAAGTGTGAAGATAAAGTAAGAAAGATAGTGACATTGTTGAAACTAAACATGGTAAGATTAGTCTAGTAAAAACTTACAATTTTAATAGACCATTTATTTTCCCTGAACCTTGATAACGTGCAAATTACGTCTTAGATGAAACCTCATTTTTTTACCAACATCTTTTGTTAGGTACTCCCTCAAAAGGTAGTTTCACTCAGGGCTGATTTTTTCAATCATCTGATTACGTTATTCGAGGAATAATTTTGAAATTTTGACAGTTTGTCATACAAAAACTGTCAATCGTCATATTTATTTCTCGAATAAAAGTTATCTGGCGATGGAAAATCAACCCTAAATCAACTAAAGCATTGTCATCTGCCTAGTCTTTTTTCCAATTATCTAGGGGTCAGCTTCCAGTCTAGCCGGAGGCAGCCGAATACTAGTATTTTTTTACGTAGAGCATTCAATGATATCAAAAGTAAATCTTATTCTACTAGAAAAATCAAAACACTTACTGGTTCCGTGTCGCAAGTCTCCAAATCCGGAATAGGGTCGTCCCCGCAATAGTATTCCGCTTGCAGGAACGGTGGTCTAGGAGGTGGCGGCAACAGGAACTCCGGCGGAGGGCCAAGACACTCGCACTCCGTCAGATCTGTGGGCTCAATCTCCCACATCGCGTAATCTAACTTAACACTACTCACAACCTTCTCACTGATATCACTGTCACTTAAATAACCACTAGTATCACGTTTGTCGCGTTTCACTTCATTTGAAGTCCTCTCTTTAATTAAATTCGCTATGTAAAGTTCGTCGTCCACGTCGCTCCATACGTTTTTTCTAACCTCCTCATCTTCTAAAGTGTCCTCTATAGAATCATATAGTGCCGCTATAACACTATCGCTGACTCTGTCTGTGTAGTCTGAGTCTTTGTTTCCTTCAACTGTAGTTCCAAGAACATCTTGGTTTTCTTTCTCACTGTCAGCATTCAAGTCACGCGCTTGCTTATATTTATCGTTTTTATTGAAAACATTGTGATATGTCCAAACAGCGTACGATGACGCTTTAATTGGACTCCTGTTGAATCTCTCGGCCATACGCAATCTTCTTTCAAGTTATCTGCAACAATAAAAACATATTTATTTATAAACGAACGCTTAAATCGAAAGGCCATTACTGGCTAAACCAATTTCTTATCTGACGGACAACATATCGATTTTACAGTGGTATCAAACTACTTATTATTTAATAGAAGAGCTAACACCTCATTTTGTTTAACAAAGCAGCCGCAATTAGAACCTACCATTGGTGTGTGTACAATGAAAGAGGGACTGGTATCGATATCATCGGGTGCTACGTTCTCCGGTTATTTTAATTTATTTTTTATCGCATCAAATTGGATGGACGGGTTTCTAGCTATGCACTCGGTATTCCACCGCTATCACGATGTACCCGTCAGAGAGGCGGTTTCGAAAGTTTAAAGTTCATCGTTTTTTGATATTTAATTTTGATCAAACTGCGGTTGAGTGTAGGCGAATAATTGGGTTTTGATTTCTTATTTTGTTGAACAAAAAGTTGAGTAGCGACATTGTAGAGAGAGGAAAACTATCAAACGTGATTTATTACTAACATAGGTTTGGCTTCCGGAACAAATTAATGGTTGACGTCAATATTAATTGCAGCTATAAACAATTCATTAAATACGAGTTTATGGAGAAGGTACAAACATAAAACACACCTTCCGAGCAAAACCACTTACAAAAACATACTTACATAGTCAACACATTCATTGTAACTCTTAACAGAAAGAAATAATATTTTTCTACAAACATTTCCGCGCTAGTTCAAATGTTTTTCGATAGAGATGTGCCTTGAGTACGAAATTATGCATGCGTAAGGCGTTTCTGAGGAGGTACCGCAAGATTGCGAGGTCTAGGGTCAACAACGTCAGATAACCCGAAGGTACCAGCGAATAAAATATTGAGAGGTGTTATGGCATACAAAACAGGGTTTTAGATGCGATTTATGAATGTTTAAAGTACCGTTGAATGGAAATCTTGAAAGTGAATAATATGACTATTCTTTTGGTGATTGACACTGATTCTCTTTGTAGTACTTTCATTTCTTTTGTAAGTTCGTTAATGATTTCTCGATTGAAGACAATATTATCTTTATGTTTCATGTCCAAGTTTTCTTGTACAGTTAATTAATAAAGCACTTTCGAAGTTAGATTATTGTTGGCTGTTTTCTTTTCACCGTATAGTTATTTAGCTTAAGTTGTATATCATGAAGACAAAGCTATATTTAATTTGTTTCCCAGTGTAGCTATTATACTGTATTCTTTGGTCGACTGCGCCTTTTATTCAAATATCGTTTGCCCACTCTCAGTACATTCCATAACAGTACTTTTATAAGCAGCAGTGATTATGAGAACGTCATCTTCACACCTTACCTGTCCATTACACGTTGTAACATCATTTTCTTTTTGCATATTCATTGCAGTCTATCAAAGTACAGCATTGAAGGCGTAATCTCCGATACTCCACGTCTCATTAACATTTGGCGCGCTCAGTGGCCACTCGATAGCTGTCAGAGGAACTTTGACAGCGATACAATACACGACGAGAGCCCTTAAGGAACTTAACGAACCCATTCTATGGATTTTCTCACGTGAATTATTATTGCTAGTGGATAACGGTCTGCGAGGGGTCGCATGCGTATGTCGATCGATCGCGTGGAGGGGATGAGTGAAATAAATAGCGGAGCAGTGGGTTATGAGTTTTTAATGCTTGCGTTTAATCGGGTTTTCAGTCCGATTAATATTTCTTTGAGCAAAATAAATGATATGAGAGAACCACAAAATTCTGGGAATATTTAATAAAAAAAATACCTAGTTAGAAACAGAATTCACACAAAGCCACCAAAACGACATAAAAGTCAAACAATATTATTAAAGAAAGCCAAATTTCACAAACAAAATTATACATATACCCATCTAATACGATACTTCGGTATGACCTCAAATGTTTTGAAGCAATGGTTGGCAATAATATAAAATTATTAGAGAGTATACATGCGCTGTGTTTTATTTCATCTCCTATTATCTCCAACCTATTCTTCTCATAATTATCAAAAAGAACATGAAAGTTGTTCTTATGAAAGAACAACATCATCCCACATAAAAGACATTCAGCAAAATGCATCAAGTTCAGGAAAACACAATAAGTTTGAGAAGTAATTCGTAAACTTGGCCGTTTATCATGAGCGTTGTAATAGCCTGCTGCCCACACTAGGAAGGTTTATTACTCCTGAGCATCATAATAAATCCATCGAATTTCAAGCTTCGCCCCGAGATAAGTAGCATTCATTGGTTTTATTTATACTTGTGGTCGATTTTCTTTATAAGGTAAGCAATTTAAGTCACTTCATTGGTTAAGTGCTTTTGTGGTGGCATTGCTTCGGCAGATCGAATAGTAGAATTGAGATTAGCTTTCAACCAACCAGCTGTTAAGTATGGGTGTTTGAATGTTATCAGGAATTTGTAATTAATCCCCAGAATTGACAGCAGCATCAACTTGTGTATTGGCTATTACATTGTAATTACCAATCATGTTAGTCAATAGATAGTAAAACCATTTATTTGGTGCAGACAAATGAAATAGCACAACACACAGAAGCACGAATAAAAGACAACAAATTAGATAGGCATGAATATATAGAAAGTACAAGGTGCCAATTTACATAAAAAAAGTAAAGTGACCCTATTGACATAAAGGGCGAAGGAAGGAACACGGGTGGGTTTTAGTCAGTAAGAGTCTGACACTCCCTTCCGCTCCACCCAGAGCGAGTGGAGTCATTTGATGATTTCCCACACAAAAAAAAAAAAAAGTGACCCTATTGACTATGACAAACTTTAAATCAAATATCGAACATGGTTGTAAAGTGCGGTGTGCGTCTCAAGAATGCACCGAATTAGTGTCCATCTCAGCATGTGTCAGGCGTATAAAGAGTGGCGATTAATTATCACATGAAAGAGTGCAGCGGTTATTACAAGTTGTTATCAGTTGGTTTAAATAATAAAATAAACAATTTTACTAAACTTACTAAAAATATAAAACTGAATTTTTTCAAACAAAATAAATAGCATAAAAATTGGCACAAAATAAATTACGTTGATAATAACAATAAGGCACTATAGGGCACACACGGGGCGATGGTTTCAACAATTCAAGAAAACTTTATGGTATTGTTACCAAATAATCACAAATTAAGTTTAGTGTTATTATATAGATACTAAAACGAAAAAAAAAGGTCCCACGACTACAATGTTAATCGTTATTAATTACTTTAATTGTGTATGTTTAAAATACGTAATGTAGAATAATTACGTGGTTTCAGTTAAGGGGACTACATAAACTAAAGCGTAGTTACTGTCCGACTGCATAGAAAAGAAAGAGAAGCGCGATGACACAACGCTGGTAATTTATTACAAAATACAAGCAATTATCTATTTACAAAAAATCTATTGTTTGCACTAAAAAATTAAAATACTAGTGCTTTAGTATGTTGCTTGCAGAATAATCGGACAAAAAATCATAATGATTGTATGTATATTAGTATGATTTTTATTGTAAAAATAAAGTTTTTAGAGGTATCTTCATGATTTTTTTCTATAGTATCAAATTATGTTTTCAACACACTATCTACCTAGCATATATCTTGAAGAATATCATGTATTTTTCTAATTTTGTTTACTGTAGTCGATGATATAATTTTATTGTTTCTAAAACTTGCGTTTTTTGCGTTTAGGTCCTGTAAGCCCCTTAATGTGATAACCTTTTTTTTTTTTTTATGGATGGGAAATGTGATAACCTAATCACCACATTGTATACGCTGATTTCTAACGCTGATGTCCTGCTGGATCCCTACAGTGATATACGGACGTCGAGCAGACGAGATAAATACACGAATTGTTATTGGTATTGCGAAGAAGTGTTATATGCGGAGTGAAATTATGGAGATATACCCAATTATGTATTCTACAGTAAAGTATGCCAATTGAACTAGTTTTTTATATAGCCAAAGTCCTCTTCTAAATCTTTACTTATATACCTTTTCAATAACATTTGAATAAGACAACCTTAGGTCATTGAATTAAAAACATTGGACTCATTGATAGCTAGCCGACTCATTCCTTTTGACAGCGGATCAGAAGATCTAACGGTTACAATACGTGTTAGGTCCCAAGGTCGAGTCCATGCCATTGCAATTATTACGGTAGTGACTACTCGACTTATTTTTGCTTAAATATTTGAATAATGATGGCGTAAAGGTAACTGTTTAAAGAACAGTTATCGATGGGAAATAAATCAAAGTGTCCATTGATGGTGGAGCTGTAATGTAAAAGAGCATTAAAGAGTTAAGAGGCCTAGATAAGGTGGTCATTTTTAGTTTATAGTGTGTTCATTGTCAGAATTAAATGCTGAACATTTTGTAACTGTGACTATGAGTGCAGGAAGCTAAAACTGTTTACAATATAATGGACGATGTAAACAAATTGTTTTTCTAAAGATTTATGATCAATTGAAAACCGTTAGTACAATTCTTTGTGTTCAAATATAAAATTAAATATGTTATATCGTCGATAAAAACCACACGGAGTGTTAAGACCGTTTACGACGTACGGCATTTCATACAAACTTTCAAGCCCTTGTTTTTCGATATGAATGAACCAATTTTAATGAAACTTCGTACGCTTATGCGTACGAAGTTTCATTAAAATCGGTGAAAATCGGTAACAGTCTAAAAATTTTCTAAAAATTATGTTACAGCCGAATAAGACCGATTTTTAATTTTTCCATAGAAACACAGATTTACAGTTATTTTTTTTTAATAAAACATTTCGAAAATGTTCTTAACTAACTTTTTAGACCTTTGTATCCTGCTTATGCGTATGAAGTTTCATTAAAATCGGTTCATTCATTTCGAAAAACAAGGGCTTGAAAGTTTGTATAAAATGCCCTACGTCGTAAACGCTCTTAAGTTCGAATAGAATTTAATACTCCGTGTGTACCATTTCCCATTGGACAGACATCTGTCTTTGTAAACCCTGGTATAATCCAATCAAAGAGTAGAAATCCAGGAGTAGTGGTGGAGTGGTGGTAATGGCACCAGCTGACAAGTTACGGTCGTGAGTTCGAACCCTGACAGGCACTTTACTCTGTGTAAATAATTTCATCACCACTGCTCTCAAATCGGTGAAGGAAAACATCGTGAGGAAACCGGCATGTCCTAGGACCAAAAAACTTAAGACATGGTGACATCTACCAACCCGCACTGGGCCCACGTGGTAGATTACAGCCCCCTCTCAACAAGAGGAGGCCTGTGTCCCAGCAGTGGGAATATTATAAGCTGATGTTGCTAGCGTTAGTGAAAACAAGCATTACACTAACATTTGTTGTATCTAAAGTTACTCTAAGCTGCCTCCGTAGTCCGTAGTACTACTCTGTCTATTTATCTAACATATCTCTCTGTGTACCGACAAAAGGCCAAAAGGACGTCCTAAAAGACGTTTCCGTTACTCTAATAAAAATGTAGGTAAATGAAAAATCTTCTGTAACAACGATTTTAAGATGTTTTTTGTGGTGCTCAAATATTCCGGAATGCTTTTGGTGCAATGGCTGGTTTTGTTTCAACACTTCACGTATACACTGACCTCACAATACGATTTAAAGTTAAAGAAATTATATTCCAAGTAAAATAAAACGAGTAAAGATATTTTCATAAATGTTCTTATAGACAACAATTTGCGTGTCAACAGAGGAAATCTACTTTGAATATATATGTAACGCAACATAACTTTATTTTTAACGATTAAGTGCTCTTGTTGGCAACAAACTGTATTATTGTAAAGCTAAAATCCATTTTAAATTGTCGTTCATTTACACTTGCATCCCTATTCACCTCGTTTGTAGGTATCATATTTGCTTGGCTGCTGTAGTCAAAAACTCATAGATAAATGTTGAATAGTCTAACAGTCATGCTACATATTTTAATCACGTTTTTGTTATGCCTAGGTTTTGTTATATCCAATGAGCCGTGAAATCCAACAAAAAATTTAGGATCCGTAAACTCAAATACTGCTGCTGATTTAAGATCTAGGCAAATCTAGCACAATTTTTTATGGCCAGTTTTCGTCGCGTTGAACTACTGGGACATTAAGCGCTACCAAAAAAAAACACTGATCGTGATCTCAAATTCGGTAGGAACTCTAAAGCACGCGCTGAATTCATCTAAAAAAATGTAAATGAAAACATAGTTTTTGTTCGTGAGAAATATCAACATGGGATTGACAAAAACTAGCATTTTGAAGTTCAAAGTCCGTTCTCGATTACTTTGTCAAGCACATCGCCTGTTAACTTGGTCACAGATTCTCTACGCACGTACGTTCCTGATCGAGTTCGTGATTCCGTTAAGAAAAAAAAGTGAGATTAGGGACAATGGTAGTCACTATTTGTATTCTGATTTTCACGGTTTGATTGTACTTCGTTGGTGTGAGATGACTTATTCTGTATATTCATGTCTTATGTCTCGTGCGAGGCGAAAAGTAATCGTCACGGTATTTTTTTTACACGTCTCTAGTCAAATGTTTGTACAGATGCCTACTGAATTCAGAACAACATAAAATAAAACGAATCTTCAAAAGTCTGATCGAAATAACTCAGCTCTTAGGGCGAGTTGTTTCGTCCACTTGACGCACACGTATAGGTCAAAAATGGCGCTAACTATCGTCAAACCAAAAAAGTGTTGTTTCAAATAATAACGAGTACGTACCTAATCGTTATTATTTGACATACGTATGTTACGTTAACCAACTGTTTGAAACCGACCCTTACTTATCAATGCTGAGCATGTAATTGTTACAAGGGGGCGTGTTGGAGTATAGCAAAAACAAATCGACCCTACTTCAAAACTATCGTCTTTCTCATTCTAACTCGATATTATTTATTTTTACTATCCGAGCCCGCCTTTACATAATCAGCCTATAATGTTCCCACTGCTGGGACGCAGGCCTCCTCTCGGTAAGAGGGAATGGGCCGTAATCTACCACGCGGGCCCAGTGCGGATTGGTAGATGTCACATGTCTTCGAATTTTTGGTTCTTGGACATGCCGGTTTCCTCACGATGTTTTCCTCCACCATTTTGTGAGCCCGCCTTTACCACTTGACTAAAACCCTTACTTCCTCATTTGTGAGACTGTACTATTCTTCACACGTATCACGCAATATTAGTAAAACTCATCCTCCCAATATATTATTATATATTGGGAAGTGAGTTTTACTAATATATTATTATAAATAAACGGATAATAAACGTATTATTGAAATCCTTAGAATGGCCTTTTCTTTGGCATCCCCTTAAATTACGTCTCAGTCGTCAGATTTATGAGAACAGTACAAAAATCTTGAGCACCAACTTATTCCATAATTCGTCTTTTTCCACAAAGGACCACAGTGCAACAGCATAATACATTAAAAAAACATTTGCGCAAAATCCAAACAAAGACATTTTAAATAATCGCTTTCAAAAGATAATACGTTTACTGAATACACATTTGGTTATAAAAACAGATGATTGTCCCTTCATTACGGCGGTAATAATTCACACCAACGCGAAAAGTTTCGGACACAAAATTGAAAAAGAGATCGCATGAGTGTCCCAAGTTTGAAGATTGTAGCGGTTTGAGAAATGTAGGTACTACACTTGAAGTTTTAAATACATCATAATCACCCTATAATGTTCCCATTGCTGGGACACAGGCCTCCTCTCTGTAAGAGGGACTGGGCGGTAATCTACCACGCGGGCCCCGTGCGGGTTGGTAGATGTCACATGTCTTCGAATTTTTGGTTTTAAGACATGGAGGCAGCACGACGTAATACTTTGACCTTCAGCTGGCCTAGCGTATTACGGAGTTTCAGTATAAGAAGAGGCCAGCCTTTGGTTCTAATTTTGCTACCACAGACGTGCAAGTAATCCACCAAAACTACATGAAGCCCTTCTTGGCATTAAAAGCTTTATCTTCTTTCTGTTTTCTTTATAGTAAAAAGGCCCTTTGATTCGACGCTCGAGCCGAATTGAGGGTGTGAGGCGCGGGGACCCCGCGAGGTGCGTCACTACCTTAGATTGCGAAAATTAATATACAGTAAAGAAGAGGACTACTGCTAAGTGTTGATGTTTTTTTTGTTGTTGATTGTGCTAATATACGCATGTTTCTTCCTTTCTTCTCTTCAGTTCTTTGTCCATATAAAATCAACCTCAGTTCGTAACTTGGGCCCCACACGCGTCGAGGTAAAGTTTTTACCCCAAAACATGCCTACAGATTTCCCAGTTTAAATCGCTCTGGTCGGTTATGCGGCAAAAACAAGTCGCTCGAATAGCTCGTAAATTTCGGCAGGGGGCGCTTTTGGCTTTTTCTTGGACTTTAAAATCGAATTTACTGGTGGAGTATGGAAAACGATATTGAGGGCAAAGTTGGAATTGTGGTATCGTTGAAGCTATACCCTCGGGCGGGCTATGTTAGGTGATAGTTTGCCTATTTCAAATTATGTACTGAATTTCATCTAGACATGGTAAATTTATATTAATTTGATTGATTGTGTTATTAATATATATTAATGAGTCTTTATTATTATAGCTGGTCCCTAGATGGTCACTATTAACAATGTCGGTTCTGCAAAAAGACTACTGTTCAGTAGAGCAATTCAAAGTTTTTTTTGGCAATTCTATATTTTGTCTACGTCAGAACATAGTAGACAGTACATAACCAGTGCAAATTTGAACATCCACAGTTTTATAATTTTTTAATTTTAATTTTGAATTTTTTTTTTCTAACTTTGAACTGCTCTACTGAAAAGTAGACTTTTTGCGGAACCGTAGTATAGGATCCTGTAACTTGTACCTACTTTCTGTTCAAATAAAGAACTATTATATTCTAGAGTATTGCAAAAACCCTTGTAACACCACGGCAAATATGCTGTGAATAAATAAAATTACATACCTAACAAAAAATGAAAACTTCTGTGACAGATAGACAAAAACTGATCATAAAGGTTCGAATTTTGTTTTAAGGTCGGAACCATAAAAACACACCAAATTAATCTAAATATTGGCGACACGAACACACAAGAATGTCAAATTCAGTTTTGTACGAGCAGACCTTGAAAAGCAAAAAAAAAAATGCTTGGTTAAGTAGTCTTCTGCGTTTCTGACCTAGCTGTGTTTAGCTCTCGGCTAAACATTTCCATGGAGACAATAACTACTAGTCCCAGCCTACACGGGTGTAACATACATACATTACTAAGCAACGGCACACATTGTGCGATTTCAACCCATAAACACCGTATTGTTTGTTCAGACTCTGCACGCGTGCGCCGAACGGAAATATGCATGATTTGTGACCCACTGTTCTGTCCAACGGTGTATCTGGCGTCAAATTGACCGGTAAACTAGCCTCAAAGCCCCTAGGTATGTTGGATCATAAGTTGATGTCATCGGTTTCTTTTCGACGACAGAAAATATCGAAAAGTCTGGAAATGAATCGTCAGGGGACTTGGAATTGTAGGCGATACAAAACAAGTTTCATAAATCATTTTTAACTAGTTTCTAGAAACAACTTCTCAGAAATGTAAGGACCTGACAATTCCCAAAGAACCTTTTTTCAAATGGTTTTGTTTAGAAAAACATAGAGAAGTTGTATTTCAAGACGGCACTGAACATCTTCTTGGCGACAATTTATTCTATATTTTTTGCATAACATCACGCGTTGTTCCCCCAAAGGGTTGGGCAGAGGTGTACAGCCTTTATAGTACACCTATGTTTAGACAGTTATAGTTAGGTTCCATGAGAAAGGGGGGCAAGCTTATTTTCATCAACCCGAACAAGAAATAACACTTTGCCTGGCCTGAAAGTCGAACCCAGGGCCTCATACTCCTGTGGACGGAGAGTAATGGGTAGCTCACCGTCTGATCAGGACCAGGCCCGTGCCGGACGGCACGTATGTGTTCCACGCGCGCCTCAAAGAGATGTCAGCATAAAGGAAGGGGCCTGTTAGGGCTGAAGCCTGCCGGGGATGCGGGATTGTCCGAAAGGGTTACCGCTACCCCGGAACATACAGGGCTAAGGAAGTAAAACGGGTGGGTTTTAGTCAGTAAAAGACACTCCCTTCCGCTCCACCCAGTGCGGGAGGGGTCATTTGACGAGTTCCCATCAACAAAAAAAAAGCACCTCATGTTTACCGGTAGCGTTTGCGACCACTGGAACAGCGAGGCAGTTAGTTCTATATTTTTTATTATTTTCGACACCTACATAAGCTACTGTATGTAAGCCCAAACATGAAATCTGAAGTGTAGTTGACTCCCGAACAGTATCCCACTTGATGCGTGAGATTAATTAAATTAATTAATTTCGTCGTGATGAATACTTGGTGTTCATACTCGCTTTTCATTAGTTTGACTGACAGGCAATTTACGGCTACCTATCATGTCACCACGTTGGTTTTGAAGAGCTACTTTTCGGCCTATAATGATTCATCATCTGCCTAGCCTTTTCCCAACTATGCTGGGGCCGGCTTCCAGTCTAACTGTATTTTACATGGAGCGACTGCCTATCTGACCTCCACAACCCTGTTACTGGACATACGATACCCCTTGGTAAGACTGGTTGTCAGACTTTCGGGCTTCTGACTACCCGTAACAACTGGCAAAGATCCACGAATGACAGTCGGGACCAACGAATTAACGTGCTTTCCGAGGCAAGGAAGGGTTTCGGTATGTAAACGTGGTCACCTATGCACAGACCAACCGCGGCAAGGGTAGCTTAACCTGGTCGATCGACCTGTGCAGCTGTTATTATTTAGGCACGAGCTATAACGATTATGGTAGGAAAATGAAACCAGGTGTTGTGGACTTGGATAAATTTTTATCCATGTGTGGACTTCAAGTAGACTTAAAGACAGAAAGAATAACCCTCCTTCTGGCGCAGTCGGGTAAAAAAGCGTTTAGACTGAGCTGATTGGGTAACCGTTATTTTTTACATGAACTTATTATGGCAACCTTATTCCAGAGCTCAAAAAGACAAATGATAATTAACAATGATAGGTACAGACGCCAGCACATCAAGCTACCCGAAACTGTCAAATTTTCCCAATTAACTTTGAACCTTATGTTTTAGCGATAAAGTTGAAAATCTATTAAAGAAATTTGACAGATTGCGGTAGCTGGATGTGCTAGCGTCTGTACCTTATGTGGACAGAAGGTGGACAGTAAAAATATGACATGCTTAAAATAACTCAGCGGGGTTGTTGCGCAACACGCATGAAATGGCAATCGATGGCAATGCCTTTCATTTTTGCAGTTCAGCCGCGGCCGTTGCGTTGTCTACGTTGCTGATCAGAAATTTTCAAACCTAAGAAGCAATGGGTTAGGAAATTTTCAAACCTAAGAAGCAATGGGTTAGGAAATTTTCAAACCTAAGAAGCAATGGGTTAGGAAATTTTCAAACCTAAGAAGCAATGGGTTAGGAATTTCCCCCCGGATTGTGTTTGAGAGTGTGTCATGTATGTAGGGTACTGGTTGATTGAGTATGAGTGATCGCAGTTTATTACCCGACTACGGCGAAGCAAAAAGGGGGGTTATTATTTTGTTTTAAGTATAAATCATGAAACGTTTATTTTCTCTTGACTGTACTTACCTGTTAAGAAGAGTAACCTAGCATAAAGTGGATAAGACAAAGTTTAAAACAGAAGACGAACTAGCCGGGGATCGAGGAGGGGGGGTGGAGGGGTGGCTCAAGGATCAGACAGAATAAATCACAGAAAAACATTATTGCTCATTCTCTTAAAGTAATCCTTTGAGACATCTATACTAATATTATAAAGAGGTAAAGTTTGTGAGGTTGTAGGGGGTAATCTCTGGAACTACCAGTCGAATTGAAAAAAATCTTTTAACATTTGATAGCCCAATTCTTGAAGAATGCTATAGGCTATTTAACATCACGCTATGTCTCTTAGGAGCCGAGCGAAAAGAATAAAAGTCAGAAAGAACGCTAAGCGAAAGCGAAGTGATAGCGCGGTAGGTGATGCGATGCGACGGCGATGCTGAAATTTCACGCAGACGAAGTCGCGGGCCGAAGCTAGTTTTACTATAAACAAGAAAAGGTTATTGCTCATTTTCTTAAAGTGCTCCTTTGAGACATAATAACCAATGGAAAATATTGCCTATCCTTTCAAGGAAAAAGCACATGTAATCCGGTCTCAGTACAGGTCAAAATCGTAGGTGTAACGTACACTTACCGGATCATACAAAAATGTTGTTTCTAAAAATAGCTAGTATCTACATCTTCCCACTGGATTACAAATATTTTAACCCGCCTTACAGCCGCGATTTCCTCAATATTACTCAGTTCCTTGAATGGCGATGGAGGTCGTACGTTTTGATGAAATGTAGCCTATATGAAGTTTGCTTAGATAGAAATTTCTGTATACTTACCGTGACCATGAAAAAAATGAAGAAGAAAAAATGAAGGTTGAAATGAGACTTGAAGGATAGAACACAAAATGGGTAGTTGAATCTTTTCAAAAATATTGAAGTAGATAGAAAACGTTACATGTTTTGGGATGCTTTGTAAAAACTTAATTCTGGAAGAAACAAAGCCTTTTCTTTGAAGCTAGTTTAAAGAAGATGAATGACCAAAGTAGTCAAGTTGTCGACATAGCTCACAGAATAAGCAAGCTGAAGTGGCAATGGGCCGGCCATATTAGCCGTAGAACCGATGACCGTTGGGGTAGACGTGTTCTTGAGTGGAGACCGCGAATCGGTAAACGTAACGTGTGACGCCCCCTCAGGCTAGGTAGAGCGACGATCTTCGCAGGATGGCTGGTAGCAGCTGGATGAGAGTTGCCGAAAATCGAGTTGAATGGCGTGCAATAGGAGAGGCCTACGTCCTGCAGTGGACTGCTATAGGCTGATGATGATGATGATGAACGGCCACACGTTATGATAAGGCTGTTTGGAAGACGGTCATAATCGAGTAGTGTATTCTATTCCAATTAATCCAGATTTATTAATATGACTAGAACAGGGCCCTAATTCACTATGACCACTCAATGATTCCTTACTTCGAAACCACGTCAATCCTTAGCTAATCACGAAAATTTCGCGTTCATTTCGTTCGGTTTCGTTCACTGTGCCATAGAGAACACGGTTCCTGTTTAAAGCATTGATGATCATTATCATGTAGTTGTTTCGACCCAAAAACTTGAGAATCACTTTACTCGATTCCTCAGAATCACATTGTCACACCAAAAAGTATCCAGATTGCTTCTTAAACCACCAATTTGTAAAACGCCTCTATAACTCACAAAGTCCCAAACCACAACCGAACTATCATCACCAAACTTTTCGTTTTCACTTGCCAATAAAAGAAAGACGATACGTTGAATTTGTCACAAAAAACTACTTTTTATAGTTAAATTGGAGTTGTCGTACCAATTCGAAGTTTTCGAACTCACTTTTGAGCTCCAAAAGGCTCCTATCAACATTCCTCATAGCCAGTTCAAAATCCGAAATCGTTAAACGCAAGTTTTTCCAACGGAATGTTTGTAGGGATGGGGATATGTGTCTCTTAAAAGTTATAGATGTCGATAAACGATGAGTTACGTATGACAATTCTTTTTTTAGTTAGTGATCAATCCATGAAGTTAGTTGCATGATTTATTTGCCATTTTAATTCATCAACAAGCAGTCTGCTTTGGTGACAAAAAACATCGAACTGTGACATATAACACAAAAATAATATGGAGCAAAGTGACAACACCACAACATATTTTAAGTTAACAAAATAATCAGGTAGTAGTTGCCGATAATCAAGCTAAATGGTGTTCAATGGGTGGAGAGGCCTATATCCAGCAGTGAACGGCTGTAGGCTGGTAATGATAATAATGAAATAATCAGACAAGCGAAACTAATAATCGCTATCGATTCTTGAATTTCTATCGACGACGACGTCCCCTCCCTACGCTAAAGTATCGCAGGTCGTAAATCTCCGTTTTTCCTCGTCGAGTGAGGGTCGACAAGGATTGTGCAGACCTCCAAGGAGTTAGAAGTCACACCTGGCACTCTGAGCCAGAATTAATGGTGGAATGGTGCACTCCCAATTCCGGTTGAAATCTGCATTAGCAAAAGAATTATGGCGCGGCGATAAATCTAAGGAAAATTTTGAATTTTTAAGTTATTAGTTCCGGTAAGTTATGGTTGTAGAAATAAGTCGAGGGAAAGCTTCGCTGTTTTGGGTTTTTGGTAAAAGTTCATTGAACTTTAGCACGGGTGCAAAGTTTATTTTGCTTCTACCCTATATTACTTAAATATTGTAATAATATCTGCATAATAAGATTAATGGCAGTACTTACAGGCGTGATTTTACGTTCTGTTACGTTTCAATAAATTGATCTATTAGTATTTAATAATATTAGATCATCGAACTGAACAACTTTCATTATGGGACCAACTCTAAAATCACGAAAAAAAAAT
Source organism: Amphipoea lucens (assembly GCA_947508005.1). Classification (NCBI taxonomy): domain Eukaryota; kingdom Metazoa; phylum Arthropoda; class Insecta; order Lepidoptera; family Noctuidae; genus Amphipoea; species Amphipoea lucens. Next base: position 4,536,671 of record OX382373.1, on the reverse strand, counting down.
AGCTGTTTAATACAAAAGTTCAATACCTACTTGACCAAAATGTATAATGCAAATTTTTTTTTTTCGTGATTTGTGTAAACGTTAGTACCTAGTATGTAATTCCTTTCCTAAATACTATTTTAAACCTAAGGTCCACCCTAGGTTTAAAATAGTATTTAGGATAGTAATTATTTTTTTTTTTAATAGTAAGTACTTAGACTTTACCGATTCTGTGCATCCCGGTGGACCGGGATGCACAGAATCGATCGAAGTGGAGGTGCTTGGGGGAGGCCTATGCCCAGCAGTGGACGTATTTCGGCTGAAATGATGATGAAGATGATGATTTTAAACCCATGTTGAATGTAGAACAATACATTCAGAAAATGCTGTTTGTGTTCTGTAATAAATACATACAAAAAATGAACGGCATTGCTATTGCAACTATCCCGCAGGATTCCTTAAATCCTTGCACACTTATCTTCAACCTAATCGAACCCTTATAACGGTCATTCATCATTTGTCTCTAACAACTCATCAGTCGAAATCGCAGTTTTTCGAACGAATACAATTTAGAGAAAAAAATCCTTTGTCTCCGTCACAAAGCAATTACTGTGTAATTTGTCACTGCTCCCATCAACAGTTTGATTTCTTTAGTAGGGATTAGATTGATTGATTGGTTAGTTAGAAATTTTAGCTTCGTCCTTCGTAGGCAGCAAACTATCTTAAACGACTCTGAGATCAAGATTGGCCGTGTTCCCAAAGATATCTGGGTCGCGGTGTATACTCGATGACATTGCCAAGAAAAAATCTGTTATAAAATTACGGAGTCGAAGAGAATTTTAAACGTTGAAGGTTTAAATACATTTTAATTTTGGATTTTCTTCGGAAGAATTTGTAATAAGTAGTATTTTTTTTTGGACGTGTCGGAAATTGGGTGCCATGTCATTAAAAATTGAATGTGAATAAAAAGAATTTCCATGCCGAAAGACGAAGTTCCTCAATGAATGAATGGCACCGATCCCACCAGACTCGATTAATCGAATGGGCCCCAAGATTCGCACTAGCTCCTGTAGCTTCATGCTCATGGTGCTACAGCGACCATTGCAAAAGAAAATCTTTTCATATTCACTCGCACACGAAGGGTTTAAAAAAAACACATTTCTTGTATTTTTTTAACCCCTTTCATTTTTAACTTTATCATGTTTTTATTATTTGTTATTACAGCGGCAATAGAAATACACACTATGAAAATGTCAACTGTTTACCTATTACGGTTCAAGAGATACAGCCCGCTGACAGACAGACGGACAAACAAATAAGTCCCCGTTGTCACCATTTTGGTACGGAATCCTAAAAATATTGCTTAAGACAAAGAAGATTATTTCACAAAACTGTTACAATATTCTTAAACACCCTTCAAACCTTTAATTTATTTCTCCCCATAATCCTTAAGACCGTGGGACCACATAAATTCACAACTCTCGCTAAAAGACGGTAAAAGGTGCACGCCAAGTAATTACATACCCATAGGCCCTTAAACACATACTAGAAACAAAAACGGAATGGGCAATAACTTTGCGTGTAAATAGCTTACTTTTACGACTGTTAAAATATCTTCACATTAATTCCTTGCGAGGTGTGGGCACTTGGAGGAGTACTAGCACTAGGTATTTAAGAAATACTTGCGAATTCTTCGTAATACATACCGGCTAGAAATAAGCCTCTTTATGAAAGAGGCTGTGAGAAGCTTTACCTAAGGGTAATAAACAACTCCACAAAAACGATGTTAATAGAAATTATATATAGATAGTTATTTTTTTACGGATAACTTATTTTTTTTAGACACTGAAGCTTTAAATAAAGTAGATTAATCAAAAGCAAAAGTCCTTAATTTAAACTAGGCTGAGAATCAGCACTTTTAGAACGCCAAAATCACAAAAGACAGACCGGTAAAACGCTTGCCTTTACCACTTTTTCTAGTACTTTAGTTGGGAAGAAGTGTCAAAACAAAGTCCCCAGCAGAAAAGCTGTCTGTTGAGTCAGAAAAAACAAAAGACCTAATAAGTTAAACTATAAATAACGAGAAAATTGCTCAACTAAACGTTTAAACTGTAACAAAATTACAATTTAAAAACATGTAGGTAATCTAGAAGATATCAAAGGTAATAGAAAGAAGACAGGAACAATAAAAGATTAAAATCACGTGCAAGATTCAATTGACGGCAAAGTTGTAACAACTTTAAGTTAGCAAAGTGATAACGTTTCCATTACGGAGTGAGCTGATAACGTAGTCGGACCAATTAGTGAGATTGACGCTTTGGTTACTAACGCTGTGATTCTATAACTTTACTTTGATTATATGTCTTGGAGTTGTGGTCTAATTTATGAGATTAAAGCTCCAATTTTGTATTCATTAGTACTTATTATAACATTGTATAGTAACTAATGAATGAGCATAACTACTTTTTTATTAATATATGTAATAGAAACAGGAATTAATAAGTTATTAAGGTAAAAAGCAAATTTTAGATAATTGACAATAGCGCATCGCGGCAATAAATAAGGTTCAAAGAAGAGATGCGTTTTATGTTAGAAATGTTTTCCTTCACCGTTATGAGAGCAGTGGTGATGAAATAAATTATACAAAGTAAAGTGTGCCTGCTTAGATTCGAACCCACGACCTACACCTCAGTAAGTCACGGCTGTTACCATTGAGCCACCACTGCTCTTGAGCAAATAAAAAAATATTTGCTAAAAAGGTGTGTCTGCTAAACTTTGAAGGCAATATTACTACAACTTCTACCTGGAATTTATTCCTGGAACATAATTAAGTTTCCCAACGCAATATCCACAATTTGAAGAGAACATTCTTTTTTGTACAAGGAAACATTCTGAGGTACAAATACTTGGAACCCAGCCAGCAATTATTTACCTTACCATCTCGCTACAAACTAACTTTAGGTATCCGCAAGTACGATGTAAGTTATCTCATAAGCAACTATTAAATCTAGTACAATATTTGTCCTATCCTAGCCCTAATCGACATCCAGTTTGGAGCAAAGCAAATACTCTGAGTTAGTATTAATTACTCTGCCGCGACTAAATTTTAATATTAAACCTATCGCCAACAACGTCAACGAAAATGAGGAAACTGTTAAACCTACCCATAAAGTAATCACAAGCTTTCATACTCTACAGCGAATAGGGCAAGTAAAAATGGATCTTAATCACCAGTATCATGGAATAAAAGCCTTCTAAGCCCCGCAAAATCCGACGATAGCCTGCAAAAAGGGAACATTGTAGGTTAATTTGAATCCCCGCGTTTGTAAGCCGAACAATAATTGGATTTGGACGTCCAAGTTGACAGTTCATTTCGTTGTTTCGTCCCCTGACATGTACCGTTAAGATTATGAAAAGTTATTATTTCAGAAGAACCCTCCCTTGGCTAATTTGGATAAGAGCCAATTATAGAAACGGCCAACTTTTTCCTTTTTGAAACTGAGTTAGGTGTAACGCAATTTTGCAAGGCAGATTTATGTTGTAATTTCCTTCAGAGGGGGACAAACGCTTTGAGTTCGTTAACTTAAGCATCGTCTAATTAGGTACTTTTAATTCAAATTGGATCAACTCTCGACTCAGAGTCGTAACTTTCTCGTGAATCGCGCTTGGCAAAACATTGCCGACATAAAACAATCACAGCGAGACGTGTAATTATGTAATTATTCAGGACAAATTAAAGTTCGGGGGAAGGGTTACTTGTCAAGTGCGCAAAAACGGTAGACAGGCGAACAACAGCGGTTTTTGTTTCGGCAATAACAAGGGAAGACAAAAACAGTGGCATCAAAATGTATGACACTCAACCGGCGTTCGTCTCGCCAGTTTTTGCACAAGTATAAAAACTTTGAAGGGATTGTAATGCTTGGACTTAAGGGCCTTAAGTGATTTTCGTCGTATTTAGTTGAAGAGTTTGCTAAACTTTTTCCTTGAGCTTAATTGTTTCATTTATCTATATTTTTGATGGAAAAGTTTTGTTTCCCTATTGTTCATTCTAAATGTTGAACAAAATTCTTCTACGTTCCTCGTCCTAACTTCTATCAGACATACCATTGTCTGACCTATCAGCCTTATGTGTGATATTGATGGCTTAAGGAAATTGAATAAATGTCTACAACCATTAGCTTTTATCAAAATCAATGGCTACATCGAATCGTATTGTAGTGAACACGCTCCATCAGAAACGAATGATTTATGAGCTAACAAATAAAGTGTTGAAGGGACATATGGCTAATGTCGATTTTTTATCTACAACTTATACATCAATACTCAGCACAAGATAGATAGCCGTAACGAAACAAATCTTTAATAAAACTCAAGATGAAAATGTTCAGCGAAAAATAAAAAGCTTAAAGATATTAAAAGAAGCCAACCAGATTAAAATAAAAGCGTTCAAGCAACGAATCTTATTTTAGACCTCTCGGGAAGTGAAAAGTTGCTACGGAAATAATCCAATCACAAGCAATAAAGAGAGGGCAAAGGGAAATTAATACCAATGCTGGCGACAAAGTTGATCTTGTTCGTCTTGACAGATGTCTGCGAGATGAAATATTGTGTCGACAAGATGACTGGAGACAGTTGGAGACTTGTGATTGTGAGAGACTTAATTCAAACAACTACCATGATACGTAGCAAGGTGAATTCGTTTATAGACACTTTTTGTATAATGAGATGTTGGATTTGTATACGAGCGACATGCTAAACGAAAAGTATCTGTCAGTAGCCGGTGAATGACATTAAGACGGATTGCTAGTTGCAACTTATTTTGCGCGAAATAAAGCCGTTACATAATTTACTGCCTCAGTATTTTATGATCATTTTAATATCTTAGAAGGCAGTGTTACCCTTCCACGAAGATAAAGATAGACGGTCTTCGGTGACGCTTCGGGCCATTAAATTAATTTAAAAATTAGATTCCGGCGCTAAAAAAGTCGTTAGCCTAAATAACTAAATTTTCAAGTAGACATCTCAATATTCATTAAAAAGATACCAAAGAAATTTTAAACTCAAAGAAAAAGATCTTATTCTTTCTACTATTAGAAAATAAACATTAAGAGAACCGGCTGGCAAAACATACATCAAATGTTTATTAGACCAAAAGATCACGTTGAGCCAGTTATATGGCCACCCAAGATGAACAATGTTCCAAAGGTTCCCCATATCATAAAATCTTTCTTTTTATCGACTACAAGTACGTTTAGGTGTAAGAAAACGAGATAGATTTTACACCCACTCGGTTAGCTTTGATTGTTTTACGATGCCTAATCAAATACTAAGTGCATATTTGCTTCAGATATAGCAAAATTTACGAGTTTAGTACCTGAGTGTTTATCGAGGACATTAAAGGCTTCGCTTCGATTCGTTTTATTGTTTATTTCTATTAGTGGTCGGACATGGCATAATACATTTAGCGGGAGTGCGCTTAAATAAATGTTTTGTAATAAATGTTACTGTTGTAGTGTCTGCACCTACTGTTAATTTATTAGGTGTTAAGAGTTTACGTAAAACAGAAATATCTATCCTATCTTTTGCTTCTTTTGTTGGCAGCGAAGTTTAAATTGAGTCAGATTAAGGTGCATCAGTCTTATTTAAGCGCAAACGTTGTATGCAATAGTGATTTATCATCCTGTTTTCCTCACAAATTAGTCCAATTAGCATCATACTAGAGAATTTTCTATATATAAATTCGCGTTGCTTGGACATTCGTTGTAAAACGTCTTACTTGATATGTTTATTTAATATATACGAATAATTCTCCGTGAATTATGTGCGTGGGCAGGAAGACGGTGTTAGATCGGATATTTATTGTGATACTGCTCATCTATGAGGGATTTATTGAAGGTGGGATGCTGGAGTTTGGGGACGGCTTGTAATGTAGTGATAAATATCGACGAGGATTGCCGTTGGTGACAGCGAACGCTGCTGTGGAAGTTCTTTAGACATGTCAAGCTTGTCTTGGAACCATTTGACACTGGTATGAAAAAACGATAAGTAACGAATGAATAATCTGCTTGTCTGATGGTAAAGATTTTTTAACATGAACATGGTTTTTGTTTTAAAATGTTCAGGTAGGCTATAAAAGGCATCATAATTTATAATATATGGAAAACATGTTGAAGATAGATAAGAAGGCATTTAATCTGTAATAAACGAAATCAAAATAACAAATACGCAAGAATGAAGACACCATTCCAATCTAAATAAAAATCAAAAGTAGTTAATGATAAAACTAGTAGCATTATTGATGAGAACATTAGTACTAAACCAGTCGCAGTTCAAAGATGGTCAATAAAACTTTGCAGCAGACATTTATTACTGATTCCAGCTACGTAATATCTGAAATGCCATAAAACATTACTGGACAAGCAATATCAATTAAAACAGTGCGTTGGTTTGAGCCAAGGTCCAAGAAAGGAATGTTTATTAAATTGAAGAAGGGTGTTTAAGTAAAATGAAGGAAGAATTTCTCTGCGAATTGTTTCCGAATAGATATTTGGACAGAATTTGGAATATTAGTAAAGAGAGGAATACCGTATTTCGTTAATTTTGCAGATGATCTGATTTAAGTCTTTTCATTGTAAAGCTTTAATTTATGTTAAAGACCAACGTAGGTATTGACTATGCAAATGATACTGTGATAGATAGTTTAGCAGGTAAAGATAAAGTTCCTCAGTAAAATAAAGCCTTCTTTCGAAACAAATCGACAAGGGGCAAGTGTCACGTCGAACCACTTTTAATGCTATCTTAGTTTCGTTCGGAATAGCTCCACAAAGACATGTCCAATGCTCAGAACACGATCATATAAAATGGCCAGTAAACTTTCAGACACCATGCCACACATAAAACAGAACAATAAAATGTTTACAATTCTAAAAACACGAAAAGGGATTACATTTATTTGCTGAAGCAAATTCCACTAAAGTATTTGTTGAAACAATTAAATTGGATTTCGATTCTGATTTATTCGAATACATTTGGGATTGATTCGAGTGGAGTTTAGATTTGTAGTTTAATTGATTGATGAATAATTTATTTTGATGCTTTGTTTTGAGTTGTAGATGCATCTACTGAATGCAAAAGTACTTGTTTATATTTAATTCTAAACATAAATCATGTTTAATATTGTGTGGTTTTAAATTGGTGATAAAAGTTGCCTTCGACATTTTTATTGTGAATGTTCAACTATTCCCTAGAAAGAGATTCGTTTTCAGTTAGGATTTTAGACATATACAAAAATATAATGAAAAAGTCATTCTGAATTTATATTATTTATACTGTCACTTATAATTATAATTTAGACGTGTTTTCTATATTTCTTTGTTCCCTCAAAATATTTATTTAAAAATATTTTAGCTTGTATATCTTCGTAATAAGCTTAATATCATTATAAGATTACACACATCTTCATCATCGAACTATGGGCATTTAGGTCAGCCATAAAAATGCTAATCCTATTCGTCAATATTATAGAATAGAATACTCTTTATTATGTACACCATATAAATTACAGACATAAATATAGAAAAACTTTACAATGGGTGACACAATGGGCAATTATTTTGTTTATTTGCAGACAGATATACCTACACGAGAAATACACTGCTGGACCTATAGTTCCCTCTTTAACACTATTTTTACCGCGAAAAATACAGAACCTAGAATTAATAAAACTGTAATTTCCCATTAACAAAATCTAATCCAGTAAAACCAATTACGGTAATTACCAAAGAACCAATTCGTTGCTCGAATAAATCGCAAAACCCATCTTAGCTCCCCGACAATTAGCAGAACGCACAGTAATTAGCAGTAACAGCGTGACAACGGAATTTAGAAACAATATTAAGCCTGTATTGATCAGCGACAATACAAGTTGTGTTTTACCTACATCAATTTTATTCCCAAAGCTACAACACTAAAATATACTCTAAAACAGAAGACATAAAGCCCAAAATCGGATCATGTATAAAGCTTTGTGTCCTGTTTAGTGACGTATTGACAGAATGAGGACAAAACTAACGACGGAACAGCAAATATTGGTTGCTCAATTAGACAAATGAAATTCAATGAGGGACTAGCTCTGACACACGCGACACCCGGTCGTAATGAGGGTAGAATTTAGTGTTGCTGATTTTGTTACAAAGTACATATTATTATTGTATTAAAAACCTTCAATGGCTTGACCTATAGTGCCACTTTAATCATTCTAATGAATCGGACTGAATCAGAGTAGTTAGACGAGTAAAGCCTAATCCTGTCAATATCTCAAATGTATTATTGTATAAATAATAATTATTAAAACTATAACAACAATTTCAACTAGAGACAACAACTCTAAACCAAAATTAAAAGCAAAAACAGCTTTCACTACTTAAAATTTCATTAATTTCAATGTTACCTTCTCACCGACTCCACCAACTAGTCATCTCTTACAAATTCAAGGGTTCACACTAATTCTAAACACGTTGAGGAAACAAACATGCCTGAATACGAGGGTGTTATGACATGTGTCAGCTGCGACCGTGTCGGGACACATTAACAATGTAGACGATGAAAATATTCTCTTCTGTTTTCTATAGAACCATTTTATTCTGAAACAGAATCAGCTAACAGTAGGATTTGTGGAATTTTTTCAAGTTATTTTTAGTTTTTGTTCATGCTGACTTTGATCTTGAATGAAATAATGAATATTACGCACTATCTATACAGGGCGTTACGGAAATAGTATATCAATACAAACGGGTTGAAAAGTGTATCTGGTCTAGAATCTCTGTACAAAATTTCAGCTCAAGCATTAACTTTGAAAATGCATATGAATATTTTTTTATTTCGACATCACGGCGCTGCACTGGCGCGCGGCCGCGTGATGTGCGTGTACTAGGCGCACAGACATACTACAGATAATGGATAATGACCCTCGTAGTGTGGTGACACGTTTGTTATGATTTCAATTAATAAACTATCGAAATAAAAATATATTAAGCATTTTCAAAGTTACTGCTTTTGAGCTGCAGAGATTCTAGACCAGATATACTCTTCAACCCGTTTGTATTAATATACCCTTTCCGTAACACCCTGTATATAGTTAGATAAAAAACAGAGTGCAACTTCAATAGTGTCTGTAATAATAAACCCAATAAAATTGCTTATGCAGAACATTGCACGCCTTAAAAACAATGACGCTACAGAATCAATTTTTACACCACAAAAAACAACCCAGTTAATCAATACCCAGTAATTTACGAAACCAACGAAAAATAAACATTTATATCCACGTTCCGTATCATAAAACAGGCGGAGGATATGAAGTCATAATTCAAAATTACAACAGGCTAGCATAGAGACGGCCGACTTCATTTAGTCATTACCAATTTCTGAGCCTCATTACCTGTTCTCTTTTATGGGTCCGACAGAACTACGGCCGCTGCCCACATTTACGAAAAAAAAAAAAAAAACGACAGATGTAAAGGTTCAGAATATAGAGAACGGACATTACGAATTATCTTAATTTTGATATGGGCTACAAAAGAGTGTTAACCCGCGACATATGTGTTGTAACGGTTGGGGCTTAGATACCATTTATATCATCATTTTTTTCGAGAATTTTGCCCTGACCGTGACCAGCTGATAATCTTTTATTTTGATTTAGAGGATTAGCTTTGTATTTTAATTAGGACCCGTTGAGAAATGTGGTAGTTATTAAGAACAAGATATCTTAATTAGATTAAAATCTGTTGGCTGTTCACATAAATGTCTAATTATTGTTTATTTAATATGATCATTACCTTTTGGCTTCGTTTCTATTTACTTTTAGTCTTAAATGAATAAACTTTTCTACTGGCCTTCATTGATTTATTTTTTCTTCCCTGTTGTACTTCGATTATAAATACCGCCAGCGTAATTCATTGTAAGCATTATGTTTAAACCATTTATTTTCTGATCCAGTAAAAACTCGTCCCCGTAATCTTGCCCTCTTATCTAAGCAACTCTATTGACAGTTGAAAAATTAAAAACTGTAACAAAACGTAACGACATACGGTGGTCATCGATAAAACTGTCCCTCACAAGGCAGGGGCACCCAACATTTCTGAGGATGTCACAAAAAAATAAACAGGTAGAGGTACCAAAGCCTTCGTTAGCGGTACGGATACACAAAGCGAAAAAACTGATACGAATCTATGTATAATTTCTAAGAAGTCACCGGGGACTTGATGCGTTGAAATTTTTGGTCACCGACAAATAATTTATCCTTTACTGTTCACACCACGGGTCGTTAGAATGAGTTGTCAAGACTATTTGACGGCTTCTAGATTAACGATAAAGTGAATTATAGTTTGTTTTATATGCAAGAATTCGGAGATACGGAGAGCGGACGCCAATGGGCCGTGTAAGCACTTAAATTTGATGAAGTTTGTTTGAACTACTGGTTTTGCTTATGTTAAGTTTGGTTGTGTGAGAACGTAGGTGATTGTTACAAAGTTGCTTCATATGACTGACATTAAATTTTGGTTTATTTTTAGGCACAATATGTTTTTACTATCGCTATTATTACAGTATCATCACCTTTGTTAACCGGTTTCAATCAAATACTGCTCTCAATGTTTGACTCATTGTCATTGACATTGAAAAAGAGACAGATATTCTTAATCTTATATTGTATTTCTATACATGTCACCCAAACAGATTTTATGGCTATATCATAGAATCGCAAATGTCCCAATATAATGTGGAAAAAATTCCAACATTTTCGCTCGATCGGCACTATCAAAAGGTTCCACAGATATATTTCCAGAAACTTTTGTCCACTCCTAACTACAAATCGGTTCCTTTAAAACCGGGGGATGTATCCAATAAATTGAGATGTCTCACTATTTTACTAGCGTTCAAGTTATTGTCACCTTTTTTTTGGTTCAGGTAAAATCTCACCCATAGCATGTGGTTGAGATTGAGTTTCTTACAAAAATGATTGATGGAGTTTCAAATTAGTAAATCGACGGCATCTGTACAAAAACGGCTTGGAAGTGTTGATGATCTGTTTAAATATGATACACGTCAGATTATTATGTCGATAATGATATTACTAGTAGATGGAGCAGAAAGTAATGATGCTGTAAAGGTTTTTGCTGGTAATCTTTATGGAGCAATCTTTAGTGCGGAAAAAAGAGAGATATTTCTACAAGTCACTGAATTATTAAAGGAACCAGCAATAAGATTGATTTTTAAATTAAAATCACATCCGGTGTATGTTCTACTATTGCCATGCATATATCTTCTCACAATAATTTTATCCAGCAATATGTTAAACATACAAACACAGTGAGTCAAATAGACAAATTGTGCCATACATTATTTACAATTCTATTTCCAATGACATTTATACTTATTGAATTTTGAAAATGAATATAAAAAGAAAGTTTCGATAAATATCTTGTTTTACGATACCAAATGTAAAATACCTAGAGGTTTTACGAATGGAAGCTGGACTAGAGACAATGATCAACACAAAAGAGACTTGACAGCGGGAACCTTCGCTTTGGAGATAAATTAAATGGTTTTATTCCTATTGTTAGTATTTTACGATACGAGAGAACCAAGTACAGACGAGGCATCATTTCTGCGGTTATAGTCTGCTCGTAATATAGAAGGAAAGGCATCATATGAGCCTTTATTAGGATTTTTCCTTTTACGGCATCAGTAGCACTTCAGATGGTTGTAAATTGTAATACTAGATTCAATGTTACTGCTGCAAGTTGCCGGTAGCAATAACTACAGAGAATTTTAGTGTCAATGATTTCGGATTAAAATGATCATAAAAGCGACCTTATTTCGTAACTTAATGAACGGTTAATAACCACTCTCAAATGATACGTTTGCCTACATTCCTAAACTTTACCATTTGTCATAAGCTATAAAATATTTATACTTTATGATTGTCTCAGTTCAAAACTATAACTTTGTGTAGCTTCAGCGTTGCTCGAAAACGGCTCGTCTGTGCGAATTTAAACCTTTTCAGACTTCCATTACCCCGCTACCTTTCAATTTTAAGCATTCATTGTATTTTAGACACACTCATCCATTTAACTATTATGCCTAGGATTACCATAAATACTCAGGGTTCTCCTCTTCAAACACTTTCTGACGAAACAATGGGGTTTTGTTTAAGACTTCGGTGAAATGTTCTAGGTATGTACCTAAGGTGTTTCTACATTTAAAACGGCAAAGTTAATTTTATGAGCCTTGTGGGTGTGGAGATACAAGTGCCAAGGTTTTATACTTTGAGGTGTAAATGAATTTTGAAAACTTTGACTTGGTGACAGAGGTTCTTATTTGTGTCTACATTCCTCACAAAATTGAGCTTTTGTCAGTTTACTAAGAAAACACAATGGAAAGACAAAACTTTGTAAGAGAAAAGGTGAAAGCAATATTGAAAAGAATGCAATAGTTTATCACAGTTATTACTGGTATTACCACATTTAATCAAATACCAACAAAATATTCGAACCACTATATTATTATCAAGGAATAAGGCACAGTAAATCAAAGCAGTAAGCAGGATCAGCTTCAGAAGGATGATACATCACTCAAATTCACTTTACAAAACTTTTCGTTTCTTTTTTAAATCAATTAAAAGGTGTCCAAAATTCCTGCATGACCAGATAACCGAAGCATATCAACACCAGGCAACACGACCTACCCTAACACATGTCGACTAATGAATCAATTCCGACTACAATAAAAACGTACAATACTTTTAATCTCAGCTAAAGCCCCTTAAACGAAGCCCTTAAAAAAGATAATAAAATGGTAGCAAAACTGTTTTCTTACAGTCATCCTGACAAGTGGCGATGGTAAACAGGGTTTATGGTTCCGAGGGGTGAATTTTACTATTTATTTTTAGGGTTCCGTCGACTTTTAAACAGACTTATGGCTCGCGTTTAATGTTAACTACAATATTAAATTTACATTTGGTAATTTCTTGCAGTTTGATCATATAGAATTTTGGTGTGACTTTGTTACTGTCTCGCGTCTAACTTTGATAAGACTGCAAGCTGCGTTTCTGTTATTTCTACATTATTAGGTAGAAGACTATTTGCTTGGTCTTCCTGTTGATATAATTCATTTATAATCTATTCCAACACTAGCACACTAACACATTGTTAGCCCAAGACCACACCAGTATCTATAGCCTCATCTTCCTCATTTACTTTACTACCGTTCTTCAAAGTGACTAAAGTGTCGTCCAACCGACATGCTGCTTAATTTTCTTTGTCATAATATAAGGAACCGTCTACACGAACACCAGGCGTGCTAGCCAAGTTTTTTTTAGTGCCTGTCGTAAACAGGGCGCTATTGAAACGTTACCAGTTTGTTTAGCAACATATGCTAGGCGCCACGCTCCTAAAATAATAATGCTTAACGCCACGGTATAGTGCGGATTTTTTTTTCGGTTGAACAGAACATTTTGTTTTTCTGTAAAGCTTCTGAATATAGAAATTCACACGTTGCAAAGCAGATTTTAATAAAATTGTTAAAATATTTTTTTGTGTTTTCTGTTCCTGCTAATAAGGTCGCCTGTTTCAAGCTTTTGGGAGTTCAGATATTTCGAACTACAACTAAATGTGATAATTCATCTTGTTGGTAACATTAGTGGCCAAAGCCGATTTCTATTGATACTAAATTAATCCCTGAATAATAGATTTTAATAGACTGCTACTATTCGCTAAACATTTGGATAATAATAATGAACTATCAACGTATAACAATAGTGTGCAACATATCCAAAAACACCCCCTGTAAATTGCATTATGACCGAATTAACTAAATCAAATTCAATGCAATATTCACTTTATTGTGATTTTCATAATTTTGCACGAATACATGCGCAAATCGTTCTATTGTGAGCGAAACTTTTACTAACATACTACATACTTTAATTAACAACCTTATTTGCCTTCAATAAGGGTCATATTCCATTGAATATGACCCTTATTGAAGGCAAATAAGGTTGTTAATTTGACCCTAAGATTTGAATAGCGACAAGTTTCACACAATAGAAATTATTACCGCGGGGTACGTAAGACCATCTGTCGTATTTTTGTTTATAGTTATGAACATTAATGACATTTTAGTGTTGAATAAAATACGGCTATTAATGAAGCTATTGTGCTAATAAATGCTAAAACTCTCGACTTTATTGTCTGGGTGGAGTTTTTGAATATTAAAATATTCGTAATTGCTCTTTATTTACTACTTCAGCAGTAGATACTAATCGCATTGTGGTATAGCTATGTTTAGAGATTTTATTTAAGTTATTTTTGGAATATGTTTGATCACAGATTATGCCTACATAGGTACCTACTACATAGGTGATATTCTATTGACAAAACTTCGTCTTTCATTTATTCTCGTCCCGATTAATTTGAAGCTCAATTCTAGATACATATAATAACAATACATCTATTTCTGATTCATTTGAAGTGTCAGAAGAACTCAGAAGATTAAAATATATCACAATAGTCTGCCTAGACAATAGTTAGATAATCTGATATGTAGGCTTATTGTAGAGAGTTCATGAGGCGAATCACATCAGCCCCTAGTAAAGAAACTACATTAGGATTACGACCGCTCTGACAAGAGTGCTACGAAGAAGAAGAAGAGGCTTATAGACGACTAGCAGCGACCCGCGGTTTCACCCGCATAAGTTTCGTTTATAATTCAGTCATGACTCGAAAGACACGTGGCGCCATCTAATATCATAATAACGTTATTGTTATTTTCCTCGGGAACAGCACTTCTTTTCGGGATGAAAGGTAGGTATCGTATGTCCATTTCTGTATACCTGACAACGTATATGCAAAATTTCAGGATGATCGGTTCAGTGATTTAGGTGTGAAAAAGTAACAAACAAACTACTTTCGCATTTATAATATTAGTTAGGATTATTATAATTTACGGACCGCTATTGGTTAAAATTAAAACTCATTGTATCTATACCGATAATGAAACAAAGAACCCATAGCTTTGCACATAGCAAACCATATGGAAATAGCAATCAGCTAGGTAAAATTAGCTTATGTCCAGCTTAGCAATAAAAAAAATATTACCAATGGTAAGCAAAATTATTCGTTTTTGTCTATAGGAACCGAGCATTAAACCTCTTTAACCTACGGCCGTAAACTTCTATCATGCATCTAGAAACAATGGGCTATGAGGAAAAGCTTCAAAATCATTACTGCGTTAAGAAACAATTCACATTACACTATAACAATATGTTTATCCAGTTCCAACCCAAAAGCTTCCCTTCAAATCTCTTTCCCATCTTCAATCTCCCAAGTAGGTATTCGTCGAACTGAATAAAACATAGCATGTGTGGCAAACAAAACGTTACAAAAATTTATAACGCGTCAAATCTTAAAAATGGCTTCCTTCGAATAGAGATGTATAAAATTAATTGTGTTTAACATCTGCCGGCCTATTGTCCCTTTTTTTGGTCGAAACGGTCAGGTTGGTTTGGTTGTTTCTTGGGTCATTTTTGGGCTACTAGTTTTGGCAAGGTTTTGTGTTTAACGGCGTGTTGTTGATTAAGTTATTTTGTTTAGTAATGTTGTGGTATTTATATAAAAACATCGGGGTCCTTAATATGAGCATAATCTTTATTAAAATAAAGACTATGCTTAAATTAAGGACCCCGACTTACCAGTTGTAGCTCGTGGGTTCGAATCCAGGCAACCGCTTTAATTCGTGTAAATAATTTCACCACCATTGCTCTCAAAACGTTAAAGGAAAACATCGAGACGAAACCAACATTCCTGGAACCAAACATTCGAAAAAATGGGATGTCTACCAACCCGCACCGGACCTTCTCCCTCTCGAACAGAGGAGGCCTGTGTCCCAGCAGAGGGAACATTATAGGCTGATTATGATAATGCTCATATTATCCCGTACTATGATCCTTTACTTTCTGTATACTTAGTAAGTAAGAGTACTTACTAAGTGTACAGTAGAGGGTCTATGATATACATAGTTTATGCTTTGATATCCCTGCAACACAGAAATGTAGCAAGAAATACGACAGACATCAAATATTCTGCAGACACTTTGAATGTGTATTTAAGGCACACCCCGGACACTCCATACAACAACGCTCGCAAAATAATTACCTACTACTACTACATTAATAAAAACTTTTTTACAAAAAAAACAACCGACTTCAAAAAAAAAACACTGCAAAGTGAAAAATAACTTTAATTTCGGAAGTCGGTGTCGTTGGTTCCGCATTTTCGTTTTTTGACACCGACTTCCGAAATTAAAGTTATTTTTCACTTTGCAGTGTTTTTTTTTTTGAAGTCGGTTGTTTTTTTTGTAAAAAAGTTTTTATTTTTCACTTTTTAGTTGTACCTACCCCACACCAATTCAATTAACACCAGTGCATTGAAGAATTGAAGACACGACTCGAAGAATCATCAAAGGGGTTTGAAGGTTTTGGCCCTAAAATCAGCCGCCATTTTGATTTTTTTTCAGAATCGCGGTGCACAACAAAAGTTATATATTTAGATAGAGGACACTTATACGAACAAAAAATGTTATTTAACATAATATCCTAAGCGTCAGGTTTCGGAGTTATTCACCGAAATATAAGTCGAAAACAACAAGGATTTTTTTTGTTTTTTTTCCCTCCAGGTAAGCATATTGGACTATTGAGGTAATAGAAACGTTATGAAACCTTTATGGAGAAGAAACAAATGAAGAATAGACATTTTTTAAATAAATAATTCAACACGGCAATTTGTAGTTCGTTTTTTAATCCCAGAGACTAATCTGACAAGTGTAAAGTCAAACTTCTATGCTAAAAAAAAACGAAAACACAAAAGACTTAAATGTCAGGTTAGTCTCTGGGATTAAAAAACGAACTATAAATAGCCGTTTTTAATTATTTGTTTAAAAAATGTCTATTCTTCATTTGTTTCGTCTCCATAAAGGTTTCATAACGTTTCTATTACCCCAATAGTTCAATATGCTTTCCTGGAGGGAAAAAAAAACAAAAAAAATCCTTGTTGTTTTCGACTTATATTTCGGTGAATAACTCCGAAACCTGACGCTTTAGGATATTATGTTATATAACATTTTTTGTTTGTATAAGCGTCCTCTATCTAAATATATAACTTTTGTTGTACACCGCGATTCTGAAAAAAAATCAAAATGGCGGCCGACCTTAGGGCCACCCTCCATACAAAAATCTTCTAACCCCTTCCCATAGAAATGCCGGAGATGCAGTACATTTATGCATATAACTTCGTACATAAGAATAATAACCTAATGTATTATATACTAAAACCTTCCTGAAAATATGTAGATCACACTAATGAAAGAATTATCAAAATCGGTTCAGAAGTTTTTGAGATAATCGCGGACATACAAACATACATACATACATACATACATACATACGGGTCGAATACAGAACCTCCTTTTTTAAAGTCGGTTAAAAAATGACGTTTGTATACGCATGAATGTGTGCGTGAGGTACTTGTGTTTGCGAGCGCTCTTGTTAAAGAACTGCGACGAATACGCCGAAGTGCGGGGTGAGGTGCGGTAACTGATGTTAGTGCGGGGAAGGGAGTGTCCTTTCTGTACGTAGTACTTTAAGTATTCTGTGTTTAAGGGCTGAGTTTTCAATCGACCAAGAATTTTTATTCGTGGAATAAAATTTACGTCTGACAGTTTTTGAATGGAAGATCTGTCAAAAATTCAAAATTATTCGTCCGATAAAGTTATCTGGTGTTGGAAAAATCAGGCCTTAAAAGAATAAAGGCCGTTTTCGTGGAGAAAAAACTTTTTTCTTTTAAAACAACCATTATCACCTGTAGACCACCTCTAGAGAGGATTAAATCTCAGCTTCCGCATTCATAAAAGCTACAAACTTCTTTACTTCATCGTCTGTGTGCCCCAATTTCTTATTCACATGTTATTTTTCGTGCAAAAAGGTCTAAACAGCTTAGTTTCCGTTTTCGGTCTCCATTACGTTTCAACCAGGTTTTTAACATTTTCGCGGCAGAATTTCTCAAAGCCCTAGTCTAACAGTACTTCTTGCTGATTAGAATTTATTTATTTAGGTGTTTTTTTTTTAATTTTTTTTCGGTATTTTTGCCTTGTTGGATTAGTGGTCGCTAGCGCTACTACTGAGCATGGGGTTCTGGGTTCGATACCTGGGTAGGGCAAAGTGTTATTGGGATTTCCCGTCAGGGATTTCTCAGTAGCAGTCCGGAATCTGGATCTATGCCCGGTTGTTGGCAATAGGCTCGCCTTATTAAATGGGCCTTAAACATAACTGGAAAAATATGGGTGTATTGTAGGTACACACTCGAGGAGCTCATGGTTAAGTAATAGATAACAACCGCACGGGTCGATGGATCAGTTTTAAGCTACGCATGCCGCGGTCGGTCCGTGGATGGGTGACCATCTTTACATACCAAGACCCCTCCGTGTCTGGGAAAGCACGTTAAGTCGTTTGTCGCGGCTGTCATTCTTAGATCTTTGACAGTCGTTACGGGTCGCCTGAAGGCCGACGGTCTGACAACCAGTCTTACCAAGGGATCTCTTGTTACCCAGTAACTGGGTTGTGGAGGTCAGATAGGCAGTTGCTTCATGTAAAATACGGGTATTCAGCTGCATCTGGCTGGTTAGACTGGAAACCGATCCCAACATAGGTGGGAAAAGGCGAGGCAGATTTTTTTTACTATACTATAGGACTTATAGGAGTACACTTCTGCCAACCGATGATGTTATGCATGTATGTAACTTCTCAAAGCTCGAGTCTAACAGTACTTTCTCCTGATTAGAAGGTATTTTCGCACTAGGTATAATAAACACTAAGCCTGTGGAACGAGCTGTAAACTTTTATGCACAATTTCGCTAACACATGCTAAGGTGTGGCTAAGAGCCAAGCTTCCTTTCATGTAAGTCGAAAATACCGAGAAAGGCTTTAACATGTCGAGGGAAGCCACATGCTTTCCCATTTCATTAAGAATTGTAATCACTTTATACTTTGCGTTACGGTTTTTTAACAGGTTCGTTACTTTTTGGTACTCATTGGTATTACATGGGAATTAATATAACTTGATGCATGAAGAAGCCTCCTCATATAGCGCAGTTTATTCCGCCAGTTACTCAACTGAACCGAGCGCTCGGCGCATCCTGGACAGTCACACCCAACACCTTATTTGACTGGCCAGTTTTTCCCTTGCGGTGGTAGGGCTAACGCCTGTCTGGTTTGCTACCAACCTGCCACCGGAGTCCGGCGTCAAGCAGCCTGCTGTGTTTCGTCGATGCGTGGGAGTTTCAGTGCCTTAGGCATCTTCTGGGTACGCTCGTTCTATCATAGACCTCATCCATCGCTTTCCATCAGGCGTGATCGAAGTCAAGAGCGGGCCCATTCAGCAATAAAAAAAAACTAGCTAAATGTGGGAAAAGTACCTATAGGTACCTACCTACTCTGACGTTCGAAAAGTATTTGTAGATTTTTGAATTGAAACTTCTTTACGCACGCTTGACTTGGGGAGTAAGCTGGCGAACGCGTGACTTAAGCGTTACGAAAAGTGTGATCGGGCGAGGCGAACGGGAGCAGTGCGCGCGCACATTTTCTTTCTCTCTTCCTCTCATAGCCAAATACGTTAGAAGTTTCACTTCAGTCGTGTGGTCATAAGCACACTCGGTTTTTTTTTTTTTTAATTACTTTTGATTTGATTGTGGTAAGTACACTTTTGCCTAACCTCTCGCGGATTACAGGCGTGATTTTATGTGCTATATGTCTAGAATTTAGTCACAGCATTACTCGTAAGGCTATAAATCTATGTGAAAGTAACTGTGCCTGTCTGTTACCTACTTTTTCAGGACTAAGTCGCAAAACCGATCATTATGAAATTTGACAGAAGGATGGCCTGGGGACCTGGACAAGGACATACTTATAGGCTACTTTTTATTCTGAATAGTTGTTTAAAGAAAATATAAAATACACGCAGACGAAGTTGAAAAGCTAGTTAGTTATATATTATAATTAAGGCTTTTCACGTCAACTTAATCAAAAGGCACACCCAAAACCACGCTAAGATTTTAATTAAATGAACTCATTCTCCTGTCCATATTCTCTTTGTATGTTACCTCCATAATTATCTCGACGTGTTTACACCAAACAATGTATCAGATTCGCTCATTACCATACGAGAAATCGATACCTGCTATCGTAATTATCGAAAACAATGTTCGCTCTTGTCGCGTACAGATACGATCGTAAACTACCCGATAAGCAACTCAAAATCCAATGCTTATATTACATTTCAATTACCATATAAAATGTTCTTACAACCGCGGAGCAAGACCCATTGCGTCTGTACTGATAATCATCTAATCAGAGATCATTCAATAACTTTTATTCCAAGCCGATCAGACCTAGAACTGCAAAATAAATTCAACTCTAACTTCATTTCTCTACAGTTTAAAATACACTGCAAACACATCCAGAAACTTCAAATCGAATCCAGAGTGTTATCTCAAGTTCGTTCCGTTTCCAATGTGTCACTGCTTGAAGAACATAAGCAATCGAATTTGACATTTATCTCTATCGAAGTAAAGTTCGTTTTAGTTTGATACCGTGGGGGTTGAAATGACGTTCGTATTTTGATAGGGATGTGGAAAATGTCTACGGATTCGAAATCCGAAACGCAAAGCGATGTCGATGTCGAGATGCTGCTCCGGAGAGATGTCAGTTAAAAAAAGATGCAGTACGCTCAGATATGTGTACTTTGTTATTTTTATTTTTTAATGGCTCTCAGTCATAATTAACAGTAATTTTTTGTGTCTTGTATCCGATTCTATTATTGAAAGATCATTTGTAACGATAAATATGTGATTGGAAGCAATAGATGCAACAATTTTATGGATAATGATGGATTTTTTAATTAATACTGGATACGGTTAATAATATTATTCACTCGTTATGTTACGCAAGATGTTGTTTAGTTAGAACAATAATAAAACTTACAGTATCTAAAAAACGTTATATTCGGTGCTATATAAAAGCCGCCGAAAACACTTGTTCAACTTTTAACATGAGCACCTCACTAATTCAAAACAAAATTCCCATAAAAACAAAAGAACAACGAAAAAGAGCATTCAAAGATTTATTACAACATCGTTACCACAATAAAGCTCCCATTGTTGAATTCGTAATTAAAAGGACTACAGATCATCGTCATCAACAGTCCCTAGATATCAATAAAAACATTGTACAAACTTAACAACTTAATTACCTACATCTGTTGAACCTCACGGACGCGATTTACAATGCACCTTTGTGTAGTAATAAATTTTAGAGGAATAAAACTTTTGCGGTTGAAGAAGAAGAAAAAAAGGTCTATAAGAAAACAAAGGGCAGAATGAATTAAACAACATAATAAGATTGAACACCTGCGGATATAACGTCTTCATTAAAAATGAAATAGGGACGTGAAACAGGTGCCAAGATTGGTGCTCCGAAATCCGCTATGTCTGTTGATCCGACGTACCGATGTATCTGTATCGTTTTGTTCCCTTTATCATTATTATCTTTGTAAAGTTTAACTTCTGTATCTTTTAAAATGTCTCTTTTATTTTTTAGCCGAGCAATATTATCATCAATATTTTGCCTTTTTATTATAAAATTATCAATAGCTATTTTTAGTTTTTACACATTATATTTATTAACAGTTTTTTCAGAAATCACGCTTTCTGAGTCATGTTTTGTAAAGTTTTATTTTAATCTGAAGTTCTGTTTCCGTTTTATTCCTTCATTAATATTATTTTTAGTTTAGCTTTATTGACGTTAACATGTCTTCGTTCTATCTTCAACATCAATAATAATTTCATAAACAACTTCATTACTTTTATAGACATTTTCTTCAGAAATTGCGCTTTCTAAAACATGATCAGAAAAGTTACTTCGACGTATACAAATATAGACACCATTTCGATACAGTCTCGATTCAAATTCGCCGTCTACGCAGATCTAGGAAAGTGATGACGTAGTATTCGTAAACGATGTAGTGGGATGCTCGTTACTAGTTTATGTGCGAAAGGTGCCGACTTGGTGCTGGTACTTTATGTTATGTTCGAGTTTTAAGGGAATACGAGTATAACTTTACATGGGACTTAACATGACTGGTAAAGTGTGGGTGTTCTATAGGTTCACCTAAATACATAAAGTGCTATGAGAATTTCAGCACTGTTTCAGAGATGGTTCTAAGATCTTTTTGTATCATCTAAATACTAAACTAAAACTCAAAACGGTGAAGGAATTCTTCGTGAGGAAAGCGGCATGTCCTAGAACCAACAATTCGAAGACATGTGACATCTACCAACCCACACTGGGCCACGTGGTGGATTATGACCCACTCCGTCTCACAGAGAGGAGCCTGTCTCAGCAGTCAGAATATTATAGGCTAAATATGCATCTAAATATGCATATGCATAATTTTTAACTACAAACAATTTATAATATGCTAGAATTCCACACTGAATTCAGCAACTACGATTGAAATTTTCTTTAATCAAATGTTACTTTTTTACCACCTCAAATTCATCGAAGGCAAAGATTAATAGTCAATCAACTGGTTTAGTCATATAAGATAATTATATGCTGTTAAATCTCTAATTTTTTTCAAATCCGAATGGACTATTAGCAAGTAATTATGGACCATATAATTTATGTTCATAATTAGCATTTTCTAGTATACACTCGTTTATTGGTTGTGCTATTAGTAAAAAATATTCCACGGTGAATTTTATATGGTAATATAATTTGTTTTATGATTCAAGAATCTATGAAAATGGTGGAAATTAGAATACTAACAAGTCTTCATTAGAGGCGGAACACAAAAAGTTAAGACTTGATTAACATTTAATGATGCTGTAGCCTAAAGTAAGATTTACTAAGAACTAAGTTGCCTCTTGCGGCTATCGAAAGAAACATTTACATAGATCAATTCCAAATGACGCTGAATTTACAAGAAATAATCTCTTAACTTCGTACACTTCAAAACTAGAATAAAATATTCCTGAGCTTAAGACCAGTCTGCACACAAACTTTACCTAGTAACCGTCTCAAAATCAATCCCACGATGAAGAGTCAAAACAAATTTAATCCAGTTCTCTCATTTCAAAATAGATCTCGTATTACCACGAAGCCATCGGCGGTAATTACTTTGCTGCTGTTGACAGGGATGCTAGGAAAGATGCAAGATGCCGACCCGGCTGACCTATACGTCAAACCGACCTAGGAACATCTGTTAGGAAGTTAATTTGACGTGGAACTAAGTGGGGCGGACTGATTTTGAAGAAAAAAAGATGGTCCTCTTGAGTTGGATTTGTAAATCTAAACAGAACTTTGATTTTCCGTTTTGTTTCTATTGTCAATGGTAATGCTAATCCATGTTTCTTTATTTATACTTCTAAACTACGCAACGGATCTTGATGTGATTTTAATCATCATTTAGATAATTTATTCCAGAAGGTTTTAGTGCAAAATAAATTCATATTAAACTTACCACAATTTAACAATCATATTAAATACCCGTATCGCTACGGGTCGATAGTTTTTCTATAAAACGCTAATCTATAGAACGCTATTCTCTTTTTAAATAATAATAATTGTATATTGTCCTACATCTAACTAACCCTTTAAGATCTTTGTCAATTTTAGATATTGTAATATGCTATTATATTACCATAACCGAAAATTCGAAAATAATCTGTTCTTCTATTTACAATCACAGCCGGTGATTATTACTCCCGCCCCTGACAGGGACGCGATTGGCGGGAACTTCCAAGATGGCGACCGGCCTGACCCTTACGTCAAGCACGAAACATCTGTTTTAACATGTCCGACTGGCGGGTAATAAGCGCGCTCGAATTTAGAACATTTTTATTTTTTCAGAAGAATTTGCGGTGTTGCAAGTTTAAGGAATTTGTTTGATGTTCCTTATAAAGATTGATTGTTGAAATATTTCGGTCAAATTAGAGGATTCGCACGGTAAAAATGTATGGGACTGCTTAGGCTCTATATGAGATATACATGTTTGTTAGGTATCTAAATTATAAAGCGAAGACTTACCATAAATAACTCTAGAAGACATTTGATGAGGTTGTTAATAAAGAAGTCCACAACATAACTGAAATTCCTAAAGTTAGTGAGTAGTTGCCCCAAAACTGCTCTGATACTACCAAAATAATAATTATACCCCAGTGTCTTTGCTAGCAACACTGTCGTTAGGATGCAAAGACTCAAGGGACTTTTTTACCTAAGAATTAGTTCCCAGAAACTTAAGAGGTTTACAATGATGTGCTGTCACCAAATTTTTTGTCCACATAATTTATATGGCTAAACTATCCGCCCACAGTGGTGACATTTCGTCGTAAAGCAGAAAAACTTGGCAGTACGATTTATCTGAGACAAAAAGTTTGAGGCAAAAATATTTTAGGGATTTGAATGAAGTCATTTAATTTTGGCAAGTGTTTAATTGAGTAATACTAATAAATATATAAATGTTCATATTTACACACACTATATAATACAAATAATAATATAATAATGTATATTATTTTATACAGTACAATGTGTGCAGTTTTTCAAAAAAATACATAAAACATTCAATAATTCTACAAATCCAATAATTTGTTTCACCGGACCGTAATCACAAGTTTATTCAAATTTGGATCCCGGTAATTGACCAGAAACCGTCAGATAAGAGAAATGTAACATCATCTTTCATAAAAAAATCTCAACGCAACCCATAAAGTTAATACAAAAGTATAATGGAAGGAGCAGACGACGCTTAATTTCCGCTTGCCTACTGTCTTTTGCCAGAACTCAAGATAATTATATTCGAGCAACTTCGATTGTTCGTCATCCTGTAAGCTTGTTTTCACCGAAAAATATTTTGTGTACGACCCACATTAGAGCAAGAATGATTATGAAAAGAATTTTCGCGTTCTTTTTCCAAAAAGGAATTGTTTTCGGCCAAGTATTTCGGAAGTTTTGCGCGCTGGGGTGCGAAGTAATTTAGGTTAACTAGCAATTTCCCGCGACTCTGTTCACTCGTTCTGCGGAGATGATTATTAGGTCACATTATATCCTTGCTGATGAACTCTATTATATTTTATGAAACTATCCAGACAAGGAATTAAACAAATGCGTTCAAAAGTCACTTTTAAAAATTTGTTTAGAAGTGCCATTAGTGCCATAATTATATCAAATTTAATACTTCACCTATACGACTTGCAAATACTATAAAGGAATAAACGGAAACTCAAGAGCTAACAAGTGTAAATAATAGATGGAACCCTTGGGTATGGTAATCAATAATATCGCTTTGTACTTAGGTAGGTAAATTAGTTACTGAAGCCCAACTAACACTATGTACGTATTTGTAACTAGTAAATCAAATTGAGTATAATATTGGTAATATACACCTATATAAGTGTTGTTATATGTATATAACCACTCAAAATCCAGACACAATCTGCCAAGCATTTTTCCAACTATGTTGGGGTCGGCTTCCAATTTAACCGAATGCAGCAGAATACCAATATTTTACATGGAGCGACCGCCTATCTGACCTCCACAACCCAGTTATTAAGTAACACAATACCTTTTGGTAAGACCCGTTGTCAGACTTTTGGGCTTCTGACTACCCTCAATTACTCTCAAAGATCTACGATTGACAGCTGAATCATCAAAATCTAATAAGACAAAATACTGAGTGGACTGTAAATTAAGTATCAGCGCAGATATATAAAAACAGAACGAGAGAAAAAAACTATAAGTAAACATAATTATAACAGCTGCTGTAAGAAATAAAATTGAAGCTAATACCAATCTCTTAAAAGATAAACATCAAAACAATCACAAAACTACTATAAAAGAAATCCTAGGCAGTGAAAAACAAACAATTTTATAAGACACTTTAATACTCCCACTCGTATTACAGACGGCCATTAAAACCCGCAAATTTAACGTTCAAAAACGTATGAATAAAAATACGTTAGATGAGAATACAAAATTTTATGGCCTGTAAAATAAGCTGGTTGGAAAAAATTGGATTTATGATAATTTCGCTGGCTACTAATAAAAATTTGGGTAAGTCTGGCCTCTTGTTACGGGTGAATGTTTTTCTCTTACGAGGGTGCACTTTCTATATAATGTAAACTTAGCAGACAAAGCGTAGGTTGGGAAAATTTGTCAAAGAGGAAATGATTTTCATAATCATGATATGAAAAGTTTATTTCAAGTCTTAAAACAGACTATTATATATCATATGTAACTAATTATATACACTAGATAGGTACTAAAATAAATGACTAACTAACTTACAATACAAATAAATAAAAATAAAAAAAAAAACAAAGGACACTTGGGCGTGAAAATAATTTCCTTCTTTTAAAAATATTTTGTAAAAATCTCACCATGAAAACTTAGGCGGAATGAGCTGTCATTTCACCTGATGCAAGGGATTGACTTCACCTAAGTTTGACACGGAGACAATTTACAGAATAGCTCGATGATCACCATCAAGTTGAAAATCACAACATTACAGCATAGGGGTAATGATATAGAAATGAAAAGAAGGTAGTTTAAACAACGTTAATTTGGTGTTATATTATAGTTAATATAATTATGTAAACGTGAAAGAAAAATAAATTCTTAAAATTATTGAATTGAAAGATTCACAGGCGAGTTCGAATCATTTATTTCGTAAAAGACGCAAGGTATACTCTAACGTAATCTTACAGGCTCAGTAAAACTATTTAGGACTTATGTAAACGCATTAAAATCAAGAATAAAACCGGCGTAGAATAAATTGTTGATTGTATCTACGAAATAAAATAAATTGTCTTATATTAATTGCCTGTTTTATTTAATATAATGAGTCGCTTATTACTTTGTAATACTGGCCGTCAAGTACCATAAAACAAATTTTATTCAGACTAACGAACCTGTTAACGATGTATCTCGAAATGCGACGGCATCTGAAAAGAGAATGGACAACAATTAAAGTATTTTCTTTAAAAATACATCATTATGAATTTTTGGGCAGTCACCATACTTGAAAATTATTGCTGTCAAAATTTTGGGACATCTATCTGTATTAGATTTTTTTTGGCCTAAACCCAAGCATTTCCGGGACTAGTATTCTTAAAAGAAAAAATACACCATGAGAAAACTTTCTGACTGCTTGTAGAGGCTTAGTGGCGTCTATAAGCAATGAAAATCTCTCGGATAATGCTCAAATATTAGATAGTATGAGTTTAGTTAGTACATATAAAATAGTCTATTCGATCTAAAATTATTATCCAGTCAGTGATCTAGTCCGATTTATAATTCCTTCCTTTCCTATTTTCCTAGCATATGTTATTTACTCAAGTTCTTGGCTGTTTGTTTATCACGTAGGTATATATGTATTTTTTACCAACTCAATGAAAAAATAAGAAAATACATTTATTTGAGGTAAACACGATGCAAACAAATATATATATACACAAAAAATAACAAATTGGGAGTAAATATGCCTCACGTCTATACAAAACGGCCATCGCTCAACATAATGCTATGATACTATGTGAGACAGAGCCATAGCGCTGATATCGTCATCTTTAAATTCTTCTTGCCTTGCAAATACAAAGAAGTAATGCCGTATTTCCAAAGCTTCAACCATAACATTATTTCAAAGCGTTGAGCCCGACCACAACTGCGTACAAGTTATTGGTGATAGCTAGACCATCGTTGCACTCACTATAACTAACCACAATCCTTCGTCTAACCCCTCTAACGTTTACAATTGATGGGCGAATATTGTGATCTCTATGGGATGCAATAATCTACGTTTCTACTTGAATTGGCTATAAATTTTAGTGTTTCTTAGAGTGGTTCAATATGACTGGATCACTTAGATGCAGTCTTATTGACTGATATTAATTCTTTTGTATTATTACTAGGTAAGTGATTATTTGAACCGACTATAATATTATAGTCTTCTGTTATAAATTTTGCAGAGTGTTGGATCATCATCATCAGCCTGCTTCAGCTTACTGCTGGACACCGGGCGCTCTCAAGGCGCACTATTGATGTTGAAACGCCTGATCAATATCACATAGCAGCACTTCGTCTAACTAGCTTTAATTGTCCTTACTAATTGTTTTAATTACCTAATTATGTGTCCATCTTTTTGACACTTCACTTGCCTTTGAAACCTCATGTTGTTAACACCAATTTTTAAATTATATTTTGCATTTATTGAGTATCCAGTTTATTCTTCCGGCATATCCCCAATTCCCGAACATGGTCCGTAACGAGCCGGATAACGTATAATACAAAGGAGATCAGCGGTTTTAATCAAGAATAAGGATTATTATCACCCACGTGCAGTGGAGGTTAATCGCCGGTGAAAAGGATTGACTTCAAGCAAGCGATTTAGCGGTGTACAGCATTTATAATTAAACTAATATCGTCACCCAACACTCAGGTAGTATAAGTAAATGGTCATAATTAAGGTCAGTATCATTTAATTGTATTACCAATTGTATTGTGTTAGATTAAAATCATCAGGTACTTGATACATTGTGATTAGTATTTTATTCAACAGCAAAGTTAAGTTTAAAATCATACTTATCACAGTATAGTTAGCATTTATTGCTACATTATTTGAACTTACATTATAAAGCTGTAACTAATCCACTTATTTATTTAACAGTGGTTTTAATTGTTAGCAAGTATCTTATCATAATACATATCATTTGAGAGTGTTTGATATTAGTGCAAGTCATTGTTATAAAATTATATGCATTTAGAGTCATTAGTGTTTTTTAGTTTGCCTATTTAGTACATAGTGTTAAAATTTTACAAATAAAATATTGTAGTATTTTAAGTATCCTAGGTTTTTACACTTAGTAGGTACCTAGTTGCTGTATTGAGTTTGTGTTGTTTGCTATTAATTATAGCATTTAGAAGGTGTATAAAATACAGTTAGGCGTGTACTCAAATTATATTGTTCGTTTTTATAGTTGTATTCCTGTATCAATTCCAGGTTGACAACACTCGTCTCCCAGTATGTCTGAGGAAAGGGATTTAATTAAAAAACGAGGCAGCTTCAAGGGCCGTGTGACTGCTTTCGTTAATTTCCTGGACTCACTCAAGGACAAGGAATTATCCAGCTGTGATGTGTCTGAACTGCAGTTGCGTATGGGCAAGATGGAGTCGTTGTACGAACAGTATGATGAGGTACAATTACGTCTGGAATGCATTGTAGACGATTTAAAATCACAATACTCTGAGCGTTCTGAATTTGAGTCTCTGTATTACAAACATTTATCTAAAGCCCAAAATATT
Organism: Amphipoea lucens; assembly: GCA_947508005.1. Lineage (NCBI taxonomy): Eukaryota > Metazoa > Arthropoda > Insecta > Lepidoptera > Noctuidae > Amphipoea > Amphipoea lucens. The sequence continues at coordinate 4,507,228 of OX382373.1, read as the reverse complement.
TTGAGTGATTTTAACAAAGACAATAAATCGATGGAAAGCTGTAAAAGTACACCTACCCCGCACAAGCCAGTTAAATTGCCAACGATTCAGTTACCAAAGTTTAGCGGTTTATATTGTAATTGGCTTGAATTCCGTGACACCTTTGCAAGCCTAATTCATAGTAACGATGACATAGACGCAATAAACAAATTCCACTACTTGAGAGCATCACTTGAGGGAACAGCTGCATTAGTCATTAAATCTATTGAGTTTTCTTCGAGCAATTACACTGTGGCATGGTCGTTGTTATGCGATCGATTTGACAACAGAAGATTATTGATACAAAATCATGTTTGCGCATTATTTAATATTGAGTCCATATCAAAGGAATCTTCTGTTGCCATTAAGAGTTTGATCGATCAGTTAAATAAAGATTTGCGAGCTTTAGATTCATTAGGGGAGCCTGTTAAACACTGGGACACACTTTTAATTCACATTGTCACTCGTAAGCTTGATCAAAAAACCTATCGTGAGTGGGAGGAGTACAAAGGTAGGATGGACAAAGACTGCACGATTACTTTTGACACATTTATGCTATTCCTACGTAATCGTGCCGATCTTATCGAGACCTTGGAGGTAGCACGTACTAATTATTCCCAAACGACAGGTAAGTCAGCCCCTAAGATCAAGTCGATGGTAGCGGCACAGTCTCCTAATAGTTCTAGCACTGAATCAGCTTCAAAATCATGTCCTAAATGTAACAACAACGATCACACTTTAAATAATTGTCCACAGTTTCTCGCATTGAGTAATGACGATCGTCTCAAGTTACTACCTAGTTATAAGATATGTTTCAACTGTTTTCGTTCGGGGCACTATGCAAATAAATGTAAAAAACCAGGTTGTAAACTATGCAAACGTAGGCACAACACACTAGTTCACGTAGATTCTAAAGGCACTATTGCGAATACACTTAGTGGTAATTCGATAAACAACTTGTCTGCATCATCTTCGTTATCATCTGCTACCACTGATACGAATAACGTAGCGTTATCAGCAAACATTGCATCTCCGTGTGGTCATGCGCAACGAGATGTGTTGTTGTCAACCGCCTTGATTAAACTGCGGGACCACAATGGTTGTGTGCATCTCGTTCGCGCGGTCCTTGATAGCGGTAGTACGTCGTCATTCATAACGGACAGGTTATGCAATAAACTCAACTTAACTACTAGCCAAGTAAATAGATCGATTCTTGGCATCAACAATGTTACTTCGCACGTAGGAGAAATATGTCGGGTTAAGATTACGTCATTAGATGATAGCTTCGTATTCGAACTTCATTGTTTTGTTCTGCCATACATTACGAGTAACGTACCGTGCCGTGAAATAAATATTTCTGATTTCGACATACCCTCGAATATTACTTTAGCTGATCCTACTTTTTATAACCCTGCTGATGTTGATATTTTAATTGGCGCTGACCTTTTTTGGGAGTTGTTAGGATCTCAAAGACTAAAGTTAGGTACCGGAAAACCAATATTATGTGAAACTCGTTTAGGATGGATAGTTTCCGGTCCAATTACTCAGAATTATATTTCACTGCTGTCGAATGACGTAAAATGTAATTTTTCTAAAATGGTTTCCGATAGCGATAGTAACTGGGAAAAAATTAAGATAGAATTGACAAAGTTTTGGCAATTAGAGGAGGTGAATGCGAAATCTTCCAATTCTTATATGCCTGAAGAGAAATTATGTGAAGATAATTTCGTTAAAAATACGACTCGTTTGTCTGACGGTCGTTTTTGTGTTCGCATACCCCTTAAGAAAGATCCTTCAGTTCTAGGAAATTCTTTTAATAAAGCTACACATTGTTTACAGTCTTTAGAGCGTAGATCAAAGGTGAAGCCAGACTTTAGTAGGCTGTATCGTGATTTTTTGTTAGAATATGAGTCACTTGGCCATATGACAAAAATTAATAAACCTAATTTGTGTGTTGGTTATTTTATTCCCCATCACGGAATTTTACGCGAGTCGAGTAGCACGACCAAACTTCGTGTTGTTTTTAACGCAAGTTGTCCTACTTCGACGGGAGTGTCCTCTAATGACCTACAGATGGTCGGGCCAACTGTACAGGATGATCTTTTGTCTATACTACTTCGCTTTAGAGTCCACAAGTATGTTTTATCTGCAGATGTGGAGAAGATGTATAGACAAATAGTCGTCCACCCGTCGGATAGGTATTTGCAACAGATTGTTTGGCGTGATAATATTAGTGAACCTATCAATGTTTATCAATTAAACACCGTCACGTACGGTACGGCTAGTGCACCGTTCCTTGCGACACGATGCCTTAAACAAATAGGACTCGACTGTAGGAACCCTAAAATAGCTGAGATCATTAGACATGACTTTTACGTCGATGACTTGCTGACCGGGGGAAACGACTTAGACGAAGCAAAATTCATTCGCACTGAAGTCACCAAGGCGCTTGCGTCGGCATGTATGCCGTTGAGAAAATGGAAGTCAAATAACCCTCAATTAGTGTCGGATGCTGTTCCTGCGTCATTTGATTTAAACATTGGACCTAATGAGCCTGACAAGTTGCTTGGTCTCGGTTGGTTTATCGGCACTGACGAGTTAGGGTTTCCCATAAGTCTGACTAAGTCTTCGACTGAGTACACAAAGCGTGACGTGTTATCTGTGATTGCGCGAATTTTCGACCCTTTAGGTCTATTGGGTCCTATTGTTATCTCCATGAAGGTATTATTACAGAAAATGTGGTTAGATAAATTATCATGGGATCAACCATTACCTAATGAGATTCGTAAACAATGGGATATTATAATTACGTCTTTACCTCTTTTAAATCATGTTCGCATTTCACGAATTGTAGTCAGCCATTTATATACGGAGTTAGAACTCCATATTTTCACAGATGCGTCTGAGTCCGCATACGGTGCTTGCGTCTACATTCGCAGTGTTAATGGTAAGGGTGAGTATATGGCTCGCTTGTTGATGGCGAAGAGTCGAGTGGCTCCCATCAAGCCTACAACAATACCGCGACTGGAGTTGTGTGGTGCGGTAGTCGGTTCTCGTCTTTATGAGAAGGTGATGAGCTCACTTCGGGTGAAGATCAGTCGGGTCTATTGTTGGACTGATTCGACCATAGTGTTGGGATGGTTACAGATGATGCCTACCAAACTTCAGCCGTTTGTACGCAACCGCGTTGCTGAAGTTTTGGATAAGGCGGGTAACTGTACTTGGAGGCACGTCCCAACAGATAAAAATCCAGCAGACCTACTATCCCGTGGCACGGATATTAGTGTTCTGCAGGATTCCGATCTATGGTGGCATGGACCAGAATTTTTAAAACTGAACCCGTCTGAATGGCCTTCTAGAATTCCAAGTCAAGAGCTACAGTCATTACCGGAGATTCGACCTAATATTGTGTTAAGTGCCGTTGATAACGATTCAAATACTGAAGGTTTAATCGATTTTAATCGTTTTTCTAATTACTCACGGCTTGTTCGTTCTGTTGCCTACGTATTGCGATTTATTAAGTCATGTAGAAAGCATTACCCGAAAACAAGTTATTTATCACATGATGAGGTACAAGATGCACTCACCGTTGTCATTCTTACAAGTCAAGTTCAGTCATTTCCAGAATGTCAACTACTTTTAAATAAAAAGAGTTTACCTCAAAAGAGCGCCCTTCTAAAGTTTAATGTTTACTTAGACGATAAAAAGATCATGCGAGTAGGAGGACGTCTCGATAACTCTAATTTTGCTTATAATAAAAAGCACCCTATTTTATTACAGTCCACTCATAAATTCACCAAATTATTATTTCATTTTGAGCATAAAAGGCTGATGCACGCTGGCCCACAATTATTATTAGCTTCCATTAGGGAATCTTACTGGCCAATAGGAGGTCGCACCTTGGCGAAGGCCTGTTATCATAAATGTGTTCTGTGTCACCGTATGAAGGGTAAGGTTGTAGCTCCCTTAATGGGTAACTTACCACAAGAACGCCTTCGTCCAGGTTATCCCTTTGAAAGCACAGGCGTTGATTATGCTGGCCCTATTATGTGTGCCAGTCGTCAGGGTCGTGGATGTAGGCTAGTAAAGGTGTATGTCGCTATTTTTATTTGCTTCACAACCAAGGCCATTCATTTGGAGCTCGTTGGCGATTTAACTAGCAATAGTTACTTATTGGCTTTGTATCGATTTGTTTCTCGAAGAGGTAAGCCCGTTGATATCTTTTCGGATAACGGTACGTCATTTGTCGGTGCGTACAACGATCTTTGAGTGTTTAAAGACAAATGCTTCGTCCTTGGGTGAAAGTGCAGCGAGCGACGGAATAAGGTTCCATTTTATACCCGCCTACACCCCGCATTTTGGTGGACTCTGGGAGGCGGGTGTGAAGTCAACAAAGTACCACCTTCAAAGAGTGTTGGGAAATTGTAACTTGACTTTCGAGGAGCTGTACACCGCACTAACTAAGATCGAAGCCATCTTGAACTCTCGTCCACTGACGCCGTTGTCTTCGGATCCTGCAGATTTTACACCGCTTACGCCGGGACATTTCCTTGTTGGACGGCCACTTACTTCCTTGCCGCAACCTAACTACCAGGATCACTCTGCCAACCATCTGTCTCGCTATCAAAGGATTGAGCAACTCCGCCAGCACTTCTGGAACAGATGGAGCAAAGAGTATGTGGCAGAGTTACAGCTGCGGTCCAAATGGCGCTCCTGCAAGGATAGTTTAAAGCTGGGCTCCTTGGTCGTGATTAAGGAGGATAACCTTCCTCCTCTGAAGTGGAGGCTTGGACGAATTGTAGCTGTTCACCCCGGAACTGATGGCATCGCCCGTGTAGCTGATATTCGGACGTCCACTGGAGTCATTCGGCGGGCATTCAACAGAATCTGCCCATTGCCTGTGTTTTCGCAATCTGGTTGAAACCGTTGGTTTCAACGCCCGGGGAAATGTTGGATCATCATCATCAGCCTGCTTCAGCTTACTGCTGGACACCGGGCGCTCTCAAGGCGCACTATTGATGTTGAAACGCCTGATCAATATCACATAGCAGCACTTCGTCTAACTAGCTTTAATTGTCCTTACTAATTGTTTTAATTACCTAATTATGTGTCCATCTTTTTGACACTTCACTTGCCTTTGAAACCTCATGTTGTTAACACCAATTTTTAAATTATATTTTGCATTTATTGAGTATCCAGTTTATTCTTCCGGCATATCCCCAATTCCCGAACACAGAGAATATACATTTATTATTATCATATCTATCTAAACATATTTTTATGTCCTATCTTGATTTCTATATTCATTCAGAGTAACATCAGTTGTTGCCTAAGTATCAATGTAAAAGAGAAAATTTTCTCCACCAACCGAAAATATAGTTGAAACCAATGATAGAGCATCTTCCATGATTAGTAATAGACAAAAACATTCTCTAATGATACCCACTTGGATTCCCTTCACACGTTATTCCCATTACCTGGAAGATGCCCGTGAAATTCTATGTTTCCATCTCGTTCTGTATCGTAATTTCTTATATTTTTGTCTTCTTCTTTGTAAATAAAGGCTTTGCCGCAAAGATCTTGTTTAACAATGTTCATGTGAGAGTATGTGTCAGTAATACCATTTTTAAGTGCTGAAGTTATTTCAATGCGTGTTATCGCATTTTTAATACCTACTATGAACTTTGTAAAAAAACATGAAGTGATTAATTTTAGTAATTTTATATCACTTTGAGTTCTCAAATATAAAAATTTAAAATTAAAGCCTGCATCCCGGGTTTAATTTAAAATGAGACAAAAATTAAATACTGAAGAAAACGTTTTCCGCAAATTCCTAACTAAAATGCATTTTATTGTTAAATTTTTGAAAACATTTTCTGAACCATGATGAAAATAATTGTTTTATTACTTACAATTTAAAATATGACAAATAATCCAAAACACACACTATCCATTCCAAATCACTGTAAAAACAATCTTATATTTAAATACATAAACTTTCATTCATAAATCGTCACTTAAACTTAAATACACGAACTCGAATCACAACAAAACACACTTAACAGGAAAACCGAGCGTACGTCCGCCCGCGACGAGGTTTCATCGCTTACTGGCGAAGTGGCGTTCTCGCCGGTGCGCTAACAACATAACACACACTACTGCAAGTGGCTATAGTATACCAGCTTTGCGTATGTGTTGGTGCATCACCTACAACGGCCACAACTTACACTTCTGACCAAAGACTTTGGTGTGTCCATCTCTGAATTAAGCAATTATGGTTAATTTCGAGGCTCCCCATATTATGTTGAGTCGTGCCGTCGGGAGAAATGTGTTATTTCGTATCATAATTTGTGTGAAGGCATCCGCTTGAGCAGCTGTGAATTATATGCTGTACGTGTAATATATTCGTTATTTTTTCTATCTATTATTTAATTCGTTAGACGGTTATATTAAAAATATATAGCGGTTAAAAGCTACGTGGATAAAACTGTTCTGTGCTAACGAAGGATGCTTGTTTGGAGTTAATTGCAGTCTATACATGTTTTTTAATCTCTCGTTTTTTCTTCTTCTGCAAGGTTTGAAATTATACGTTTGTGGGTTGCTTCCAATTTACGTAGCAAGTTTTTAATTCAGTTTAAATACTACGCTGTCGTTAGAGAAGCAGTTTGTCTCTTGCACCTTAGTGACCTGTTTTACTCCGTCAACTCTGAAGAGCTCTTTCAAAGAATGTGTCAACTCCTTTGTGCTAAAAACGAGCCTTTTTTAATGGAGGGTTATGAAACGTTTTTTTACGTTGTTTATTTTTCAAACGAAAGTGTTTCTCTAAAATGCAATTCCCATTCGAGCTCAAGATAAATCGAAAAGTTAATCGAAACAAATGAAATATCAGATTTCATTCAATAATAGACACATTGTGTCTTCAAAACAATCAAATAAAATCAAAAACCATCAAGAATCCTCTCTATCATCAATCATTCGAAAGTTCAATCGTTCATTCGAAACCGTTGTCAAATCGAATTTAAATTTTTCGACGTGGAAATTTTAAAATAAAAAGAATATTAACACTCCGACGGCCGGTACAGATTTTAAATCATAAATGGTGTGATTAATGTTCCCTGAGTTTGTTCCAATGACACTTTACGTCAACGTTGCCTAATTTGATTGGACGTTTTGGTATATATTACAAGACAAGGCGGGGCCTATTGGGTGTAATTAAAAATCATAGATTGTTATCACGCCAACCAGCCAAGTTTCCGGTGGGTATAATTGTTCGAAATTCAGTTTTGGAATTAAATAACTGGTTGTGTGAATGTGGGGTGAAAGTGCGTGTTTTGAATTAAGAATAATTGGATTTGCAGCAAATGTGGGGACAGGAAATGCGTTTTTTTTTCCATTATTCTAATGACGTGTGCAGAAAACCGGGAGTAATTGTCAACAGGCCACGTAGTTTCATAAACATTTGATGAATATACATAGGAGAGGTGCTTGTGACTAAGTAATAACAGCTGCACGGGTCCATCAATCAGGTTAACGAACTCTTGCTGCGGTTGGTCCGTGGATGGGTGCCCATCCTTACATACTCCGTGCCTCGGAAAGCACGTTAAGCTGTCGGTCCTGGCTGTCATTCGTGGACCTTTGACAGTTGTTACGAGTAGTCAGAAGCCCGAAAGTCTGAAAACCAGTTTTTCCAAGGGGTATCGTATTACCCAGTAACTAGGTTGAGGAGATCAGATAGGCAGTCGCTCCATGTAAAATATTGGTACTCAGATAAATACGTAATAAATCTGGTTGGACTGGAAGCCGACCCCAACATAGTTAGGCAGATGATGATAAACTTTTTTTTTTCTCGCGGTTGAAATACTCATAGACTTCCTCTATCGTGGGGGTGACAGAGGGGCATGCCGGACTCTTACCGGCTAGAACCACTGCGGTGTTCCACCTCTACCTATGGCCGGGGGTGCGAGATTCGCATAAGCATTCACCGCTCCCAGATGATGATATACTGTGAGATTTTTAAGAATCATTTCATAAATACCTACATACTATTGTCTTTGTAATAAACAATGAAACCTAACCATGCCGCATAAATTGTTGTTGTATGTGGCAAGTGAAATTACTTTGCGCAGAAACCAAGTCGTTACCCAAGTTTAGAAATTTTAACATGACGTACCTACATATATTTTAACAGTGTTCCTTCAACGTTAATATATGTTTCGCCACCAAATGGTTGGAATAAAACAACAAGTACAAGGCAAGTTTAAACGGGAGGCCTTAATGTGTCTTATAAAATACAAGCTTTAATAATAATATTTTCTTTTTATCTTCAAGATTTTCTGGCCCATTGCGGTGTCTTGGTTGGAAAAAATGGAGATCGTTTTTTTAAACTCATGGTTTAAGCAGTTTGTAAAAGAATTACAAGGGAATCTTGGATTTGTATAGACTTAGGCACTTGATTTTTGGTTCTATAGTTACTATGGTTGTACTTAGGTCAAAATTTTATGTGTCTGTGACTGTTGTGTGTATGTTTGTGTGCGTGTGTGTGTGGTGAATATTCTCAATTGCTTTACTTCTATTTCAAATGAGTGTTTTCCATTTATTTCTATTGAGTGCATTTATGTATTGACCTCCTTCTGCGTCACGATCTCACGACCTTCCTATTTTAGCTGAGTTATATAATAGGTAGTACCTTGACGACAGCCATTTTTTATTTCGTTCTTAAGATGGTGCATTCTGGAAAATGGCAACGCTGCAAATAGCTAACAAACATATAAACACACACACACACATACACACTCACAAACTTTCGCCTTTATAATATTAGTGTGATGTGATTTCTATTTTTATCCCAAAACATGAAAAATTTATACACCGAGACCCACTTTACATACCGAGACCCCTCCGTGCCTTTGGTTCCGGCTGTCATTCGTGGATCTTTTACAGTCGTTATGGGTAGTCAGAAGCCCAAAAGTTTGACAACCAGTCTTACTTACCAAGTGGTATCGTATTACCCAGTAACTGGATTGTGAAGGTCAGATATGCAGTCGCTCTATGTAAAATACTGGTATTCAGCTGCATCCGGTTAGACTGGAAGCCGACCCCAACATAGTTGGAAAAAGGCTAGGCAGATGATGATGACATGAAAAATTTATAACAAAAATGGCATTACCCCATTTCTCCCAAAAACAGTGAAGACTAACATTATTAACAAAACCCATCACGCCGTCAGTTCTAACATTAAACGTAGCGTAGTAACGTAACGTGGGTGTAATATAATACATTTGTGTCATAAGTCACAACAGTGCCTTATCATGTCTTGATGAATTATCACTCTGCTCCACGGTACTCGGTTTCGGAGGGTTTAAGTTATGAGCGATGTGAATTTTGAAACTTGTCCTACCCTACCGACCTACCTTGAGAACTTCTGCTATTGTTGAAGATGGAAGCTTATTATCATAACACATAACAAAACATCATGCCAGTATTTCTCAAAGGGTTAGCAGTACCTATAGTACATCCATATTTAGTCCAAGTTCTCAGCAGCCAATACTTCTAACTAAAATTATAAATGCAAAACTAACTGATGTATTCGCTGCATCTGACAGCATAACCCCTAAAGTTTAGCTAAACGGCTCGGGAGAATTAATATGACCGAATTTCTGTCTCTATACATTAGCTGTATAGTCCTAGGGGACAACGTTTGATATGTAAATTTTGATGCTCAGGTAATATTAGTCAATGGTATATTGGTTTCGTCTACTGAGCTCGCTTTGAAATGAACACAGACTCCGTTCGTTTAATGTGTGCTGGGATTTTGATTAGTGCTGGTTCCGAAAGGGTAAATAAATGATGGATGGGGTAAAAGATTTCCCAATGACGGAGAATCTGTTATTTTGATGCTGTTTTCTGTAGAGTATCAAAGGACTGAATGCAAATTTTACTTGGCATAAATTAAAGCCACTTGATTATTGTCTTTTTACGTATTTTCAACCTAAAACTTGTCCTGAACAATCAATTTTATGTACAAATTTATTAGAAACATTAGTTTCTAAGTCCATTTTTAAGTGATCAGTATTATTAAGAATAGAAACTTAACAATTGAATACTAACACTGATTCAAAACAATAAAGTTCAAATTCAATTATTTCAAAACACAAGAATTCCTCCGTAAAAATGAACGCTACAAAATTAGAATAGCATGCTTTAAGTTAATTTATAGAACCGGCAACATTTAATTGAATTAATGTTTCAATTTGATTAATTGAAACCAATTTTGGCTTTTACAACTGAAATAAATCGCGACAGGCATTCATAATTTTGGTTTAAAATTCTGTATCGTGTTTTCAAACGGAAATGTCTTTATATAATGTCCATGTAATTTGTATTATGCTTGATCAAATTTTTTTTTATATTAAAACTAGCTGCGCCCCGCGGTTTCACCCGCGTAAGTTTCGATCCCGTGGGAATATCGGGATAAAAACTATCCTATGTCCTTTCCCGGGACTCAAACTATCTCTATACCAAATTTCATCGAAATCGGTTCAGTAGTTTAGGCGTGAAGAAAAGACAGACAGACAGACAGAGTTACTTTCGCATTTATAATATTAGTTTGGAAGTTTGGATTAGTTTGGATTTAGGCCTATGATTAATAAAATAAGTATGAACTTTTGTAAATATTGATTATTTTATTTATTGCACCTTTATCTAAGTACTTTTCTTTCCGATGATGTTTATGAATATCTTAATCAGTAGGGTACAGTTACTGTTTCAAGGACAGGGTATTATATTATAGGATAAAGCCATGATTCATCGTCATCTACCTAAGCTTTTCCAACTATGTTGGGGTCGGCTTCCAGTCTAACTGGATGCAGCTGAATAGCAGTATTTTTAAATGGAGCGAATGCCTATCTGAGCTCAACAATCTAGTTATTATAGTCAAATAAAAAAAAGCGGGGTTTTATTTGCAATCTTAATATTTAAAATAGAATAGAATTGACATTTATTTTCCAAATATAGGTAGCTAGCTGCGCCCCGTGGTTTCACCAGCGTAAATGTCGATCCCGTAGGAATATCGGATAAAAAGTAGCCTATATATTAATCCAGGGTGTTAGCTACCTCCACACAAAATTTTATCAAAATTGGTCGCAAAATTGGTGGCACGTTTGAGCGTGAAGAAGTAACAAACATAAAAACACACACACACACTCACAAACTTTCGCCTTTATAATATTAGTGTGATTCATACGATAGGTGTTAATATTTTAAAGCTCAGCCATATTTCACCATTCGGCATGCAAAATTTATATTATTTAACTTTCACTTAGTTCTAACCAAAAGCAAAATTCATCAATCCAGTCGTTCAGCCAATTCTTTTCTCTGATAAAAACTTTATCACACTTTAGTAAGTTTTATCCATTAAAAAAAGACGGGTTGCACTCCGGGAGTGCCGGCAGAAGTGAAAACTTGAATATTAACGTTGAAATAAATCAATTATGAATTGAATTAATATAACTAATTTTTTTTCACTATTTCTGCGTCACTTTTATCATTAATCGATGCACTTTGTTCAATTTCCATATTTTAAACACTTTATATACACGAATTTTACGAATACACAGCAGTGTGGCTACTACACAGACGGTCGAGCCATCAGCTGTCCATCCATCCATCCACGTCCCCGTCCCCGTCCCTGTCCCCGTCTCCGTCACCGTCACCGTCACCGTCACCGTCACCGTCACCGTCACCGTCACCGTCACCGTCACCGTCACCGTCACCGTCACCGTCATCACCGTCACCGTCACCGTCACCGTCACCGTCACCGCATTATAGTGTCTCACTTGGTTCACTTCGGTTGGCGCCGCCGTAGAAAGAGGGGGGGGGGGGGGGCGAAATCTCTCCTGACGGTCACGTGTCCTGACGCGATGTCCTGACGCGAGTTTAACATTTTTTCCCCATTACAAAAAGTGTGCAACGCCGCTAAAGAAGTTTTCACTTCAAAAATTACTTAGTCTACTCTTAAAAAGCGCTGTCAGAATTTCATCTGCTTTTTCGCTTTCAAAAGCTATATTAGAAGGATCTAGCACATGCTCACATCCTTCTTCGTCTTTGAGACGTAGGTCGTCTTTTACTGTCATGAACTTCAATTATTTTGGTTTTGTAGGCTTTCTTATATTTAGTACAGATATTAGATCGGCTGTAAAGTCCCTAAAACGCGCCCAAAAGTAGAGTATTAATAGATGGAAAATCCGCAGCAATGTCCTTCATTTTCAGTATATTGAAAATTATTGTTTTCGCGAATTAAATTTCCAATTATCATAATGACCGCCACACAAATCCTAAATAACATGATTAAATATGCAAATCCGAACACAAAATTTGTACTAATTTAGAGTCTATTAACGTTCAAAATAGTTAGTGTTACCTACATTGCGCAATTTGCGTTTGTTAGAATGCAAATTGTCATAATGAGGACGGAAATGGGTGTCGTTCATAATTAATATCGTATTGGTGTAGTGTTTGGTACCAAATGTGAACTAGAGCGGTGAAGGGAGGCAATTTGTTTGATTAATTAAATATTAATATCAGTAATGAATATGACTGCCTCGTTGTTTAGTGGTCGCCAGGGCTATTGCTGAGCACCAGGTACTGGGTTCAATTTCTAGGTGGGGCAAACTGTTATTGGGTTTTATATCAGGAATTTTTCAGTAGCAGCCCGGAGTCTGGATTAGCGTTCGGCTGATTGCTATAGGCTCGCCCTATTACATAAGACTTAAACATAACTGCCGAAATGTGAGTGTGCTATAGAAACAACTCTGCGTAAGCCTTCGGGAAAACTGGCGTGATGTTATGATGATGAATTAATACGTGTAGACCGCATAGAAAATTGATATTTGCTTTTGAATTATGTTTAACTGCAACGTCTTTCCATTGAGATGTTGTAGGTAGTAGGTTGGTCATCATTTCAGTCGAAAGACGTCCACTGCTGGACATAGGCCTGCCCCAAGCACCTCCACTTCGACCGGTTTTGTGCTTCTCGCATCCAATGGGTTCCTGCGGCTTTCACAAGGTCGTCGCTCCACTTTGTGGGAGGTCTTCCAACGCTGCGTCTTCCCGTACGCGGTCGCTACTTCAGAACCTTTCGGCCCCATCGGCCATCTGTTCTGCGAACGATGTGCCCTGCCTACTGCCACTTAATTTTGGCAATTCTTCGGGCTATGTCAGTTACGTTGGTTCTCCTGCGGATCACTTCATTTCTGATTCGATCACGAGAAACTCCAAGCATAGCCCTCTCTATTGCCCTTGGGGTGACTTTTAGCCTTGTGATAAGATCGACCACCAGATTGTGAGCGACCACGTTTCAATGCCATAGGTCATCACATCACGGTCGATCGTTCGGTGTTTGCGCTAAATTAGGCCATCATAGTCTTCCTGCCTAGCCTTTCTTCAGCTATGTTTCCCCTAATTAAGATTATCTACTCGATGGAAAATCAATGTGCCTGATGAGATTTTGCATCTGTAAAAATGACTTCCATTCAAACTTTCATGACCTATTTACCTTTATGAATTTTAAAAATCTTTCGTACTGCTTATCCATACTAATATTAATATAAATTCGAAAGTAACTCTGTCTGTCTGTATGTTACCTTTCCACGCCTAAACCACTGAACCGATTCAGATGAAATTTGGTATAGAGATAGTTTGAGTCCCGGGAAAGGACATAGGATAGTTTTTATCCCAATATTACCACGGGATCGAAACTTATGCGGGTGAAACCGCCGGGTGCAGCTAGTTACGATATATAGGGAACTCTTGTGCAAAATGTCCAATAATGTCTGTTCTTAAAGATTAAAAAAAAAAAAATTGGCTGTGCGTTGTCTGTCTGTGAATTTAAGATAAGGACATTTCAAGAATTTTGGACAGTTAAACCTCTTTTGAGAGTTGGTAGCAAAACTTTTAGAAGCTGGATTATTGTCTGTGATATTATATCATACCTTAGACTACAGATATAATTTATAGACCCAAGTTATAATTACACACCTTACTGCGTCGTTTAGTCTTGATAGGTAGTTCATTTATCGTGTCCTGGACCTGACAGTGTAAATCTTGATAATTGCATTGCAGATAATTTCTATTCATCATAATTAAATATCAAACTTAATTGAACCACTACATAATTACCTATATCGAACAATAAACCTGTCTTATTACAAATTATTGCAATTTTATGTAAATTGTTCACACAATCACGATAATTATTATTTGCAAAGTCAATTACTTTGCATGTACCTACTAACTAATTAAAATGTATCTGATATTTTTGTTTTGATATGTTTAAATTAATTGGATTGCTTAACAAATATTGTTTTAAGCTTATTAATACAATTTATTTTCATACCTCACTATATTTTGCATCAATTCAAAATTTAAAATAAACTACTAATCATTTAAATGACTAAACTTTTCATATTAGAGTTACTACATAATTACGATATGCCAATATCGCAATATTGATTGCTTATTAGTCGCATTTGTAGGTATATGAATATAAATATCATTGGATTCTTTGGTTATTAATCCAATTAAAAACCAATGTATCTACCTAACGCACCCACAAAGGCGGAAGAGCATCAATGGAAATAGCAATATTTGATCGCATACTCGTAACTTATGTGGAAGTTATATTTGTTTCATTACAAGCACGGTTATATATATTTTTAATTAATTTAAAACTGGTTTTACATACCCATCTTGATATTTAAATATATCGACATCGAGAATCCATTTTACCCGCGAACTATATTTTCAAACTCCGAATTTCGAATCTACAATTCGAATGTAATTCCAAATGTCATCGTCGACAATACATTCATTTGGGGTGACATTCTCGCATTTAGTACCGACGCGATATTTGAAGAAAAAAAAAAAACAATAAGTGCGTTGTGGAGACACAGTAAGTGTAATTTATGTGGCTGGCTCCAGATATAATCTTACAGAATCCTGTGTACAGGGAGTTCCTCTTGAGTTATTTCGTTGTTGACCCGATAATTCTGTGAAATGTTACTTAAGCAAACATCGGGGTTTTCCTTGTTTTGTGTTTAAGCTTTTGCATTAAATTGTTTTCATATTAAAATTTATTTGTTGGGTTGGTTTCGTTACGTTACGGGACTATTATTTTGCTCAGTTGGAATATTCACTGGTATCGTTTTACTGGTTAGTCCCACTGCAGGGAAAAGACCTCTACTCATATAAAGAAGGCACGAGCATCGATCACCACGCTTGCTCAAGGCGGATTGGCGGTTTCAGACTTATATTCATTATAATTCCAGGTTTCCTCAAGATGTTTTCCATCACCGATGTCAATGACATCGAAAATAAACTATGAAAGTACATAAGAATTCAAAAGGCCACTAACACTTACTTGCCTTACTAACGTAATACATTTGCTAAATTACACAGAAACATTCTCGCATAAAAAATTTGCTAAATTGCATAGAAAACATTCTGGCATAGAAAGCCGTAACTATTTTACAGTACCGTAACTATTTGTCCGAAAAAGATTAGATCTGTCACACTTCATTGTTTCTTGTCAATCCCGTAAGGACACTTGAAGACACAATGGTCTGAATAGAAATCTCTAAATCAACACCAACTTCGAAACAAGGTACTTTTACTACACTTTCGATAGCACTTCAACCCACCCTTGTACTAAAAGAAAGCGTGAACGACAACTGGCGTCACTCAGTAGCTATACGTTCATTCCTTTTTTTTGCTTCCCTTTATTCCTCTTTTTTGTCGTACTTCACTTGTTGGTTTTGTTAAGAATGTAAAGGAATTGACGTCTCCATCGCGATTCGTCACGCTTTACCGTCGACGCTATGACGATGCGATTTTTTCCGCCATTAAAACGAATATAAATCTCTTATTACAGGATTAGAAACCTTATTTTCTTGTATTAGAGTTGGATTTTCATTGGTAATGGTAATGGTATAGTGTAGCTTAAAATATACAAGAGAAGTAGCATGAAGACCTCTCATAGGGAGACGTGATGACTTAATTTCATACGTCCATTTGGTATGGGTGCAAGTTTTGCATACCGTTTTTTGTAGCCTTGAGCGTTTTCTAGTGATTGTTGTCATGTACAATCTTAATGTAGGCTCTAGGTACAGACGCCAACACATCAAGTTACTACAATCTGTCAAATTTCTTTAATAGATTTTCAACTTTATCACTAAAGTATAAGGTTCAAAGTTGATTGGGAAAATTTGACAGTTTCGGGTAGCTTGATGTGCTGGCGTCTATCCTACCAAGCAAAAAACTGATCATTCCAAGTCGATTTTCGCTCGGAAATTGCTTACTTCGCAGCCATGTTTTTAATTTCGGTAGTTAAGTTTTTTGTTGCTATGATAATATTATTTATTAATGTTGTAGGAACTTCGAAATGTGTTTTGAGTTTGTAAAGCTCAACTTTTTAATTGGCAACGCTCAAATAAAAATCAAAATCAAGACAAATCAAAAGAAATCAAAGACAAAAATTCGTTAAAAGTTAAAGGTTTTAAGTTATGGAAGTTTAATTTAATATTTAAATCCGAACTTATTTTTTCACGAACATCTTTTCTTAAACGTTTGGTCCCGATTAAAAGTCGTGACGTCATCATTAAGTTGAGACTCGTCAGGGACCCAGCTTAGCCCTTCGTATTTATCTTAGTAACTTAACAATTTCATAGTATTTGCGTTCGTTACACAACATTTACATTTCGTTTGCTTAGTTGGATAACTTGTTTTAACTTAAAGATAGGGTTGGCAGGTTGATAAAACACAACTAGATTTAAGAAAGTCAGAGTCCACTTCAAAAAATTTGATGAAGAAGTTTTTTCGTTTTATTGAAGTTATACGAAAAACTATTTCACTCTAGGCGAGGAAACATCTAAAATATAAACGGAAAACACAGAACAATTGGAGTAAAAAACTATTTGTAGGTAATCTCGTCTCACGTTTTTCAACTAAAAAGCTAGTTTTAAAGTAAAATACAAAGTTGTGACAGCCCTGTGTGAAACAGATGGATGTGAATTGAGACGTTAGTCCGTCTTGCAACCTGTAGGGTCCGATGTTTTATTTCTTTTAGTCCTCAACTATAATGGCTCTTTTTACTTCACCTTTTTTAGGTTTAAAAGTTTAACTTTGTATGAGAATGCTCGTTAATTTGTTGTTGCAGCCAACCTGCAAATGTTGCGAATGTTTTGAAGTAAATGATACTTTTTGAAAAACAAACATGGGAAACTAAATTGAAGACGACATAGTAGGCCGTAAGAAGTCTTGGGGTAGGCTTTGCATGCGTCATAATGATAAATCGGTCATTTGTGGATCTTTGACAGTTGTTACGGATAGTCACAAGCCCGAAAGTCTGACAACCAGTCTTACCAAGGGGTACCGTATTACCCAGTAACACCGTGTAAAGTAATGGTATTCAACTGCATCCGGTTAGACTGGAAGCCGACCCCAACATAGTTTGGAAAAGGCTAGGTAGATGATGATGATAATGATAAAATCAGATGGATAAACAGAAGCATTTACCCTGATACTTACGTCTTACTGTAAAATACTTATCTACAAGAATAGTATTTTGCGCCAACACAGTATACACATTAACAAAAACAAGGAACTTAATCGTATACTTGTTAATAACATTAAATATAGCAAATATCTAGCCACTCAAAATCATGAAGATAGAGCAACAACTCTAAGATGAAGTAAAAGAAGAAAAATAGCTAGGTACCCAACTAGTTAAAGAAGCCAAAACAAATAAACCAGAATACAAAGTTAACAAAGACAAAGAAGATAAAAAGACTTCAGATAACCCAAAACCAAACGTTGTTCTACAAAACACTACAACAAAACTTGACCTAACAAGTGTCCACAATATTCGGGACAACCTTGTTATCGAACAACATGGGTGATTAACAATTCTGCAGCAAATCGATGTGTTTGGGTGCGCGCCAACTGGAGTTTTTGATTTAGATGATACGATAAAAAATTCGGAGTGTGTCGAGTAGTTTTTTGGGATGGTTCCTGATACCTTTATTTTTTGTTGACTGTAAAATATTATCAATACTTTATCGAGTTAAATTTTCACCTATATATCATTATCAGTTACGATTTCAATTTTAGCTGAACCTTATAAAGCTTGCTGCAAATTCAATGCTCTGATTTCCATAAGATATAAGATAATAGATCCATTAAAATCCAATATATTAATGGCTAATATACGCTTTTATTATTTTTAACGTGACGATATTATTGAAGACGGCATCACGATAACACAAGGAAGTAAAATGTATGGAAATATGTGTAGACGCTTTTAAATTTCTGTCCAGGACAACGTTCGACGACATCCACGACATTATGGTCGCGTTAGAAATGATAAAAGTGCATATTGACTACACAGTCAATATGCGCTTTTATAATTTCTTACATGACAGCCTGCAAACAAATCAGCTTTAAATATTAAACAATATTTATAGCTGACTTGTCTGCAGGCTGTCTATCTTCACTCATTAAATCCAGTATATACTATCTCTTTCAAAGACAGAACTTCTGTGCCACCTATTATTAGTTCATAATCAAGCGTATCTTGCGTCCACTTTCCAAGACTATGTTTACCTGACTACATAATAACATGACTTTTATATGTTATTAATCGTTGATATTCACTCTCACCTCACCAACTCAGTTCCCATAACATGCGTAAAATAAAACGTTTTCCAAGCCCTCCATACAAACCAACTGCTTTTTGCTAAGCTCTGCATATCGTTTTCATTCAGTCAAGAGCAAAAAAAATAATCGGTCAAGTGCGTTTGGTAACCAAATTTGGGCAGGTTCCATTTATTTTTTGTTAAAAACAGCTGCAATGTCAACTTTTAACGAAATGACGTAATTTTCATTTCCTGGGACCACACGCGCATTTGGGAATAGCGGTCACAATTTGTTTATTTATAAAGATGTGCTTTTGTTTTTTTTATATTCACCGAACATTTGTGGCAGGCAACGTGGAAAAACCAAAAAGAACATATTGGTCGTGATATTATTGTCTCTTCTTATTCAATTTATCTTTGCAGCATAAATGTATTCGTTTTTCTTTGTAGCACATCAAATAAAAACTTAACCACCCTCATTATCATACCGTAACATATCAGAGCCCCCTCACAAAAAATTAAACCATAACTAACCTCCACATATGATTACAAACACAAACAAATCATAAAGGGGTTAGCTATCTTATCGCGGAACCCTAAACATGAAGGGACGTTCGCGCCGCGGGCTCAGCACGTATATAATAATTATTGTTAGACAAGCATCGCACTCAAAAACGCCGACAAATCAACACACATGCACACACAAACACCAAAACGCACACATTTACATACAACACACACACATACTTATCCACTCGCACACACAAATTCGAATTCCGAATACAATGCGGCGCGTACGCACAAACCTTTTTACACACACTAAGAAAAACTTTATTCGCGTTATTAAGGCCTGTTACACACACGCGTTTTAACATCATAATTACGAGCGCCAGTGGCGTGCGTCGAGATGTAACGAGCTTAAGCAAAATGGCCGCCAATTTTTATTTTTTATAATAAAGGTGTAGGCTTAATAAGTTGATGTTTGAATGATGGATACGGATATTGAAATTATGTGTCGGATTCACGCTTAGCTATTATTTGTGGGAGATGAAACGGGTTGTTCGTGATAGGTATGTTACCCGTCACTACTTGTGCTACACTGAGTTTTTAATTGTATGTTGTGTTACTTCATGATGTTGGGTACGTTAAAATTTATTTAGTTGTTTTTGTTTTGAAAATCTTTCTTGACGCAACTTCGTCGCTCACATCTTTTAATAAACTATAGAGGGTGAAGTTTAATTCGACGTATATGGTTACATCGAAACCTTTGGTAACGTAATGACTAGCAAATAAAATAGCATTGTTGGCTGTTCAATTCTAATAGAAAAAGATACCTACTTAATGACGAACTTTAATTGTAAATAAATGTAACCTATTGTGACTTAGTGTACAGACGCTAGCACGTCAAGTTACTACAATTTGTCAAATTTATTTAATAGATTTTCAATTTTATCGCTAAAGCATAATGCTCAAAGTTGATTGGGAAAATTTTAGTTTCGGGTAGCTTGATGTGCTGGCGTCTGCAACACAGAAACACTAGGTAATCACATCCTGTAATTCGATATATTCCTTATGCAAACACACACACAGGATATGGTAGTATGTCAACTCAAAAGTAATAAACTTATGAATTTTGAGTCATAGAAGTGGTCTTGTCCAAGGCCTTCGACAAGTATCGTCGGTAGCTTTTGTAGAGGTACTTTTAGACTTTGTTAGCTAAGTTATAGACTATTTATTTTAATGCCGGCGCTTCACATTGGGCATATTGGCCACACATTGGGAATAATGCGTACATCGGTCTTGGGCAGATATTGATCTGTCCAAGACCAATCCACACACTGGTGCATTGGACCCAAGACTACAACTTGCAGCAATACACCCAATGTGAGGCGCCGGCATAACGCTAAGCTTTGTTTGTCATCAGACAGGCCTTTACCTTTAATCAATTTAAATGCAACTTCAGCCATGATAACTCCACCGTTAACTCAGCCTGCCTATATAAATATGAATAAAAGCACAAACATTAAACTCTTGACACCCAAATTATCCCAAACAAGACAGCGAAAAATAATCAGTCAAGCCCCGAGGTTCTTATATGATAATGAAGCTACAGAATGAAGTCCGTTTGGCCACGACAGTAGCAGGAAACATTTAAGCATGAGTTAGGAAGTGATTATCATTTATTAGTAAACTAGACGCAGTACGTTAGAATAAGCAAGTAGAATGCTTGGAGAAATGGTAATTTTTTGAATTAATTTAGAAGAAAAAAACTAGTGGGACAATGTGGCTAGGGGAGTGCATTAAACTTACTTTTTGTGTACAGCAAGCCACACGTCAGTGTAACGAATCCGGTATAAGATGGCCTCCGATTCTATTGAAACTCCGTACTACGCTAGACCAGGTCAAGGTCAAAGTGTTACCAGCGACTGTGTGCAGCAGTGGTTTTCTTCTTAATGAAAATGTTTTAAATATCAATTGGATGATAATAATAGTCATCCAGACCGAATTTCGGCCACGGCAGCCAATCTACGCGGGAGATTATAGTGCATAGGGGCACTCAATCCTCCCTCACTCTCGTAGTCCGAGAGAGATCAGACGCAAGACCAATGGCTTAGAATGCTTTCCGAGGCACGGGGATCACACCGCCAACTTCCAAATTCCTGGCTGTTGCTGAGAAATTCCTAATAGAAAACCCCAATAACATATTGCCTGATCTGGTAATAACATATTGCCTGATCTGGTAATCGAAACAGGACCCTACGCACAATAGTCACGTATATGATGATTGGAGGAGCAGTGGTGGACGACTTACGAGTTGTAGGTCGTAGGTTCGAACCCAGACAGGCGCTTTACTTTGTGTCAATTATTTCATCGCCACTGCCCTCAAAACGGTTAAGGAAAACATAGTGAGGAAACCGGCATGTCCTAGAACCAAAAATTCGAAGACATGTGACATCTACCAACCCGCAATAGGCCCGCGTGGTGGAATACAGCCCACTCCCTCTCACGGAGAGGAGGCCTGTGTCCCAGCAGTGGGAACATTATAGGCTGATTGGGTGACATAGGTAGAAAGGAAAATTGCAAGATATTCTAAACCTGAATTGATAACAATCTTGTTAATATCTGGTTAGCTCAAAGATCATGCTAGAGGTCAGTGGACAGCTGGCTGCAATAGTATCGCATATTTCCAGTCGGTATCTCGTGGTCAGGCCATATTCAGAGAGCTATGGATGAAAGATGGTCACGAACTATTTCTAATTGGTACCCAATATATAAAAAAGAAGGAAAGGTAGACCTTCCAAAAGATGGAGTGACGACATCATACATATAGCCTTATGGCCTAGACGGGCAAATGACAGAGCCACCTGGAACGGTTTGGAGGAGGCTTCCACCGCAAAAGACGGCCCTGACACCTAACAATACTTACCTTATTGGCGACGAAACAATAGAAAGTCAATTGTGTCTCATTAGCGGAGCTTGACAGATTAAGTACAAAACTAACATTACTAACAAACAAATAAATAAGTACACATCACAAAAACTAAATGTAAGGGACAAAATAAAGCTAATAAACAAATAAATAAAATCTTCTAGATCTCTTACAAATAGAAAGGAAAGCTTCGCAACATTTTGCTAAAGAACACGAAAATTCATGCCATGAATTTTCCACGCCAAAGAAAAAAAAAAAACTTTTGGAAACGCACCAACCAGTCAAAACAAGGAAGACGAATCGGGTAGTAAACACAAAACAGTTAAAAAATAAACAAGAAAATTTCTCCGAAAACGCCCCGATCCCTGATAACGTCAACGTAAAAAATAACAAGAATTAAGCACTACTAAAAGAGTTGTCGACCAAATTAGGACAAGCAAGAAAAATAACGTACAAATAGACAATCAAGATTGGACAAAGAATGAGTGAGTAATTATGGAAACAAGATTATTATCGGAATCGCTAAGTCTTGTCCAAAACGGGTTCCTCCTAGATTAATAACGTGCGTCAGTCATTAACGCTATACATAGTAATTGCCTGGCACTATTATGATGAATTGTCCAGTTTTTGTGGGTAGATTCTCACCGGCTACTTTTTAACGCTTGGAGGGATTTTGGTACATTAACGTGGGTACCTTGGAAGCGATTAGGCAAGGAATGTTCTATGTACTCTTGTGTGGTTAAGAAAAGAAAGGTGTTTGACGTTTTCTCTTTAATTTAATGATGTTTTGAAATGTCGTGTGGTCCAGTAGTAAGGCCTCGCCTCTCATGCACGAGGTTGTGGGCTGAAATCTGGGCAAGTTTAGTGACATCAGTGAAGGAAAAACCATCGTGAGGAAACCGGAATTTATCCTACTAGTCCTAATAATAATTCACACTATTCACACTAATATTATAAAGGCGAAAGTTTGTGAGTGTGTGTGTGTGTTTATATGTTTGTTACTTCTTCACGCTAAAACGGCTGGACCAATTTTAACAAAATTTTGTATGGGGGTAGCGAATACCCTGGATTAACATATAGGCTACTTTTTATCCCCATATTCTCTCGGGATCGACATTTATGCGGGTGAAACCGCGGGGAGCAGCTAGTAATGTTATAATTGCGAAAGTTTGTGAGGATGGATGGATGTTTGTTACTCTTTCACGCAAAAACTACAAAACGGATTTTGATGATACTTTACAGTAATATTATACATACATCAGAATAACACATAGGATACTTTTTATACTGATATTTCCACAGGATCTACACTTATGCGGGTGAAACCGCAGGGCGCAGCGTAGTTAACATAAGTCTGAAATCGCCAACTCGTCTTTAGCAAGCGTGGTGATCAATCGTCTTCGTCTCATGCCTTCTTTGAATGAGAAGAGGCCTTACTCAGTAGGACAATAATATGCTGTTATTACTCGTATATATTAGGACTTACATAAAACTGTCGAAACTTGGGTGGTATATTAGGTGCACCTCTGCCTAACTTCTGTTATGTTATTATTAGTATTTTGAAGATCTTTTTTATATCAGTCTGAGTTCCATTATTTGAAACCATTTTTTTTTCAGTGAGCATCAATAAATAGTTTGATTAGCACTTCTACTTACGCCCAACAATAATTCAAACCCGCAGCTTCTTAGCCATGTTTTTTTTTTGTTTGCCACTTCTCTTGGTGTGATCCATGTCAGTGAAAATGAGCCTATAATCACTAACAATGAAATAAACGTTCCAGAACCCACAATCATAATTCATAGCACAAACGATTAATTGCAACGTCTTCATTCTTTTCGGTCCTTTTTACCGACAAACAAACCTTCAAACAATATGATAATGTGGCGAATAAAAATATCCCTTTCGTTGTAGCTAATTCGCTTACGAATGCCGCCGAAGTCACAAAAGAACTTAAGCCCTGTCTTATTTAAATTAGGCTCTAAAATAAATACAACGAAGCTAGGCAACTTAAAAGTGTTAAACACACTGAGAGCGAAACGGACGCGATTTCACGCGGCAAATGTGCAAAGACGTGCCCCGTTTTATGAGTGTCATGGTTTGTTTTGTACACAGAGGGTGATCAGCAATGCCCCCATAAGAGTCTAATGCTTTACTTAAATAAACAAGTACGTTCTCTATAGGGCTCGATTTCACGCGCCGAATGCCGTTCGTTCCTAGTGCCCGTTTTAAATAAACTAGTAGCCTACAATTGTGCTACAACTGCACTCGCTGTATTTCGAGCAACTTTTTTACAGTTAGCGTTCGCGTGTTTATTTTCTGCCTGCACAAATATACAACGTGAATTTATGTCCGTATGTGTGCACCTAAAAGGTTTTCTGATATTAAAAATACTGTGTGACCTGTTGCAGTTTTTTTCATTATACTGACGAAAAACGTGATGTGGCCAAAAATGTTTCTTCAATAAAGGTTTGGAGTATGACAAATATTTATTTATTTCTTGGATCGCCAATAGAGGCAATTACTTGCATGTTAACATAAACAGGGATAAATACAAGAGTGCGCATCAAATTATAGGAGATCACATCATTCATTTGCTATCTAGGTAGGTACAAAATGTTTGATAAGTACGAAAACATTAAAATTAATCAAAATACGATACAAGAAAATCATTAAAAAAATACAAACTAATCTTAGGCAAATTAAAAAAAAAAAATCATAGAAGTCAACAGAAAAAAATTACAAAATATTATGCCTTGAATTTTATGTCATATATAATATAAACTTTGATATTTTTTGAAATATGAAAGTAATTAACACATACAGGGAGAGCAAGCAGTACCTACCAAATAATAGGTAAAGATTGAGACATTGAATACGTACCTATAATGAAAAGGTCATGGATGAGAATAAAATGCCACCCACACAATTAACCCAAAAGCAGTCAGTCCTCTCAGTGTGCAAGTCCCCTAAAAGGTTTTTACAATCTGTGCCTCCGCTCGCGGACGCTCTCAACCAAATTGTATTATTTTGCATTTATTTTTGACAAAGCATACTTAAAGACTGAAGTCAGCGGATTTTTTTTTTAAATTTTAATTAGTCTACTTAAAATTTTATTCCTTTGTGTTTGTGGACGGTGTCTTTACAGTCCAGACCGTCTCAGAAAATAATACGGAAACAGGAAGACGGTGGTTTTGTTTTGTCTGCGCCTCTCCTTCGAATGTTTACAGGAAAATGTTTCATAGTCTCTTTATTGAAACGGTTTTGGCATCTTTTAAGAAGCTTGATTAGGTATATCTATTTTTATGGTTAAAATCTGCGTCTATCTTAAGTTAAGCTTTTCTTCGTACAAAATTACTATATGTAGGTACTGGAGATTATATCAACTAGCTTCGGTCCGCGGCTTCACCGGCGTGGAAGTCGGACATTATCCCACGCGAACGTGCTACTGGGACAAAGAGTAGCCTACATCTTTCCCCAGGATGCCATCTACCTCCTTGCCAAATTTTATCGAAATCCTTTCAGTGGTTTAGGCGTGAAAAGGTAACAGACAGACAGATAAAGTTATTTTGGAATTTATAAATACTAGCTGCGCCCCGCGGTTTCCACCCGCGTAAATGTCGATCTCGTGGGAATATCGGGATAAAAACTATTCTATGTCCTTCCCCGGGACTCAAACTATCTCTATACCAAATTTCATCTAAATCGGTTTAGTGGTTTAGGCGTGAAGAGGTAACATACAGACAGACAGACAGAGTTACTTTCGAATTGATAATATTAGTATGGAATTTAGAAACGAAATCTACCACATTTAGTGAAATTTATTCACCGTCATCGATTACTAACAGTCTCACATTAGTTTCGATTATAAAACAGTTCTATTTCCTTATTCATAAACCAGCCATAATTCTCTAAAACCACTCTAATATGCAAGAATCTCCATTAATCTCCAAGACCATAAGTTTCCACGATTAATCATGTGACCATGTGAATGTGTCTCTGGTACATTTTCATAAAATTATCATTTGAACAAGTTTCAACACAAAATTTGTTGTAAATCGCTACACTATCGCGACTCAATTACCAAAAACTCATTTGAAATGCCGTCTTGAACGATTATTAATCTATAGAAACTACATTTCGTCCATTCGATTTGAATTGATTCTCGATTCCGTTAGCAAAGGTGTAAAATATATTTTTATAATCTTTAACGTATATGTCTTTGTTATTTATTATTTACATCAATTAACCCTTGTATGTGGGCAATATTAACATATTAATAAGATTCGAGATCGTAAATTGTAGTCGTTTCAATATGGTCGACTGTTTTTGTAGTTAGAAATTGAGAATGATTCAATTAATAATTTTGATGTTTTGCTTAGTTCGTAGTTTTTGTTCATCAACCTTTTTTGGTTTAATTTAGTCTTTAAGTAGATGATTACCTTTGTGTTGTTTTTTTATGAAAGTAATTGTTAGGTATCGCTACATTTTAACTATCAATGCTTAGTGAGAAGTATTTTTATAATTTTATTATCTTTGTGTCTATTATATATAACAGGTACCTACAAATATTGCATGAAAAGCTGTCAAAAGTTCAAGAATTGGCTTTAAAATTAAAAAAGTCATTATTTTGACCTCCTTATATGCACAATGCCACATAATATGTGGCATGGTGCATATAAGGAGGGTTTATAGGTCATATGGTTTTGAAAATTACCAATATATTATATTATAATATATTGGTAATTTTCAAAACCATCAATAATTTTCGTGACTGAGTTTTTTTTTTATCATACAGAGATACCTACTCTAAATAGTACACTGGAATTATACATGACACCGGAACCAAACTTTGCATCACAAGAAACCGTACAAACTCCACATTCATTCACTTTTAAAGTTCAATCACCTTCACCATACACGAACGTGGTTGCGCAACAAACTATTCAGAAAATTCTATTGAATACACTTTTGCTATTAAATAATTTTCTCACGGTTTATACACTAGCTAATTTAGTTGGAGTAATTAACACGTTTATTAATAATGTGCAACACACCATGTTCAACAGAAAAATAAAAGGGTCCGATTTTATTTAGAGTTTAAAATTTCTTAAAAAATACAGATCGACGCATAACATGTTACCATGGATTTAGTAAATGATTCTGAACCTGCGTTAAAATTTATAGTCAGTCATAAAAAAACATCTCTCATACCTACATTATACGCGTCGATATCCCTTTCAACCACAAAATATTGACAGAGTTGTGATGAACAATTTCAAGACTATTCTTCAAAATTCTCTTCAGATAGGTAAGACTGTCATACTCATTTAGGAAGAAAAAAAGAACGGTCTATGCCACTAGTCCCATTGACCCAGTCCCATGATGGGACAAGTGTCCCACTAATCCCATAGGACAACTGATACTAACATATTTTTTAGATTATGTCCCACTAGTTAAAAAATATATAAATATGTCGGATCAGGAGTAGGTTACAGGCATCTAGTTATTATCAGGCATATTTGATTAATTACTGTGGGCATACTGTGGGTAGTGTTGGTTATTGCGCAATAGAAAAACCGTTTGCAGTTCAAATCAGATTATAATATCACGAACAAATTAATCACACTAGCAAATCACACACTGTAGGTACACGACACAACTAGATACACAGTAAAATAATTATGTACAGTAACAAAGTAATTGCGAACAAATCGTAGGATCGATTGCTGTTCGTAAGTGACAGAGCCACCCAAGTAAACCGACAGGTTTGTCGGGAGCTAGTGCTCTGTCAGGAGTCAAGTCCGAACACCGACTGACTCTCACTGACTGTCTGTCACTGACTGTGACCGACTGTCACTGACTGTTACGTCTGACTGTCCAGCACAAACGAGTGCGCTCAGTTATAAAGGCTTGTCCCCACCACGCACTCGCCCCACAACAACTCTGTCCAAATGGCGTACGGAAATACGTCATCGTGTTTACTTGATACAAAATACTAAAATGTGCTAAATCTAATAAGACTTACATTAAAGTAATCGAATAATACAACAAGAATAATTGTCTTAAATAAACAATAGTGATTTCACAAAGTAAATCATTTTAAAATCAAAGTAACATGTCATCAATTGTTTTGAACAAAACCATCGGTTACAATTATCAAAATAAGTTGCTAAAATCAATTAGCGCGTACACTGAGTACTCAATAAATTATGTTCCGATTTATTAGATAATGATTGATAGCAAAATCTTAATAAGAAAACAAATCATAACAAATTCTGTTGACTATCCCTCAAATTTAATTGACAACTGTCTCCGACACGGCCAGAACTGACGTTCTACACGTCCTCGTGTAACCTTGGGATAAAAAAATCTCTAGGTGAATATCGATCGGCCTTTCTGACCAACAAAAGGTATGTTCAAAAAGAAAAATCCTGAATTAGTCAAATAAAATTATCATCAAAAGCAGTTGCATCGCAACCATTCAAAAATGACCATACTGTTGCAGACAATACATAGCTCAATTAAAGTAGAGACATAGTCTCCCAGCCGAAATCACACCATGGGATTCGACAAATAATTTGGAGTCAACCAAATCCAGGCGTCAACATAGACAACCAAACAAGAGTCAACATAGACAACTTGTCAATCCAGCTATAGTATGTCAGTACCAGATGAATCATCATCATTAGTGTCATAATTGACATCATCATTAACAGTAACTAGACATTCAGGCATTTTTTTGTACACAACCATGCGAGTACTTAATTCAAACAGAGCCATGTAAACAGAATTTTAATAATAAATTTTTGCTATCAAAAATCATCTACAAGAGCCATGTAAACAAACTTTGATTATCTAATCAAAGCGAAAATCATCAACCAGAGCCATATAAACAAACTTTGATTATCTAATCAAAGTGAAAATCATCAACCAGAGCCATGTACCATCGTTATCCACATTAACAACCATCTTTTTCACTAAGAGCCTTAGACACCAGGAACCCACACACGAGTAAACCACTCTAACGCCACGGCTCTCCAGCCAACCAGCAATCACATTGCTGTCACATATCCAGCACATGGATCCGTATGCATCACCCTGTGACTACACACAACATTACTACGGCCGATAGAGAACCCCTACTCGCGTGGTTACCACTACTTAGGCTTGCTCATCACCACAGTGATCACCATCTATTTCGACTAGTACATGACCTACTGGCATCATTCTTAATTTATCGTTAAACCAGATTAGGCTATAACTAACAATGTAAACATTTTTGCCATTGTTTACCAGGAAAGCACTCAGTACCAGAGTCAAAACAAAATGAAAACGGCTCACCAGATTCGGTAGACAATAGATCTGCAGCTGGCCCAATGGCACAGACATCCACTCGCTGCCACCGCTTCCCTGGCAGAAGTCGCTAAACTCCCTGCTCGAACAGCACCGTCCTTGATCAGCGACTCCTCGTACAGGAAATCCAAAGAGTGCAGCGCCGTCCGACACTGCCATCTTGCTTGAAGACGTTCTTGTGTGTTAACCTGTAACCGAAAAAATCAACAGCAGTGCCTGTTCCACTCGGCCAATTCTGACCACATGGATAAAAACAATAACAATCATCGATAACAAAAGATTCCTCTAAGCCTTAGTAATAATTGATCAGAAACTGTATCAACTTACTAGTAGATCACATACAACGCTCATGGGCTTGCTGCCGCAGCAGCTAATGATAGTGTTACAAAGGACTCGAGTACTCGAGTCGTAATTTTGAAGACTTAAATCGGTGATAAGTTTAAATAAATGGTTATGATGTAACTCATATCGTCATCACATCAAGTGACACGATAAGTGATAACCCTTAAACGGACCTCTGAACTTCCGATCTAACTTGGACTGATAATCTGATTTCGCTATTAGTTCTTTAATAACACGAAATCGCCAAACCTAAATTTTGTTATATGCAGTTGCGTATGTCGCATCAAATGGAACCTTGTTATTGTTAACTGAAAACTAATTCATCGCAAGAACTTTATGTAACAGAAACTCTAACGTAGTCATATTAATTGAAATAGGCTTTTCAATATTTCACGTACTATCATAATTTCCATTGCAAGTAAATGTTGGGTAGAAGTTTAACTACGTCATAAGAATTGTTCTGTACTGAATACACATATTTGACCAATACCAGTTAACGCAACAACATTATAAAGCTGACATTCAAGACCTTCGCACAAATTGAAATGACATTTTATTGTAGGGTTGCCAACCGTACTCTAACATTTTGAACTGGTTTGCCACTTAATTTGGCTGCACAACCCGCTTTTACTAACGAGCATCGAGAACCAGAATCGTTAAAAAAAACAATACAGCTCACCTTTATTTTCTAACATGTCTGAGGGTAGGTGTAAGACGCAAACATCCACTCGCCATTGCTGCTTCCAGCACATGCTCCACCATCCGCTTGCACTGCAACTGCTCGTGCACTGGGCCACGATATGCCCTGGAATCGCTCACTAGCAGCACACGAAGGGCTTCGCTGACGGCTTGCGTGGCTGCTTGGGTCGATTCAGTCACTCCACGTCACTGGTAACTCCACGCCACGTCCTTGGTATGGGTAGCCACGTTGATGCTGCTCCTTTGTTCACCTTGCAGTGAATTTTCAGCAAAACAAATCATCTGTTGTGCACTGTTATGTTTGCGCAACAGACGCATCACTAGGCAAACGTATTTCTGCATACAGCCTATGCCGAAAACAACATGCACCATGATCGCGCATCCGTATTTGCTTTGTCTGGGTCCAAACTTGCACAGATCCACACGATTATTTAATAAGCGTTCACATGTTTACACTTTGTTTTTCAAATGTCAACGGTCACTTTCACTTTTAGCGTTCTCATTTTGCGCAGGAACCAACACAAATATTATATTATCCCGCTTCTGATGTCGGATCAGGAGTAGGTTACAGGCATCTAGTTATTATCAGGCATATTTGATTAATTACTGTGGGCATACTGTGGGTACTGTTGGTTATTGCGCAATAGAAAAACCGTTTGCAGTTCAAATCAGATTATAATATCACGAACAAATTAATCACACTAGCAAATCACACACTGTAGGTACACGACACAACTAGATACACAGTAAAATAATTATGTACAGTAACAAAGTAATTGCGAACAAATCGTAGGATCGATTGCTGTTCGTAAGTGACAGAGCCACCCAAGTAAACCGACAGGTTTGTCGGGAGCTAGTGCTCTGTCAGGAGTCAAGTCCGAACACCGACTGACTCTCACTGACTGTCTGTCACTGACTGTGACCGACTGTCACTGACTGTTACGTCTGACTGTCCAGCACAAACGAGTGCGCTCAGTTATAAAGGCTTGTCCCCACCACGCACTCGCCCCACAACAACTCTGTCCAAATGGCGTACGGAAATACGTCATCGTGTTTACTTGATACAAAATACTAAAATGTGCTAAATCTAATAAGACTTACATTAAAGTAATCGAATAATACAACAAAAATAATTGTCTTAAATAAACAATAGTGATTTCACAAAGTAAATCATTTTAAAATCAAAGTAACATGTCATCAATTGTTTTGAACAAAACCATCGGTTACAATTATCAAAATAAGTTGCTAAAATCAATTAGCGCGTACACTGAGTACTCAATAAATTATGTTCCGATTTATTAGATAATTATGAGATTAAACGAACTTACCTGTAAGTGAAGTTCTATCTCAATTATACGAAGCTCCTTGTCCGAGACGGTTTAACAGTGTAGTCTACGACTTGTGCTCCGGCGTCGCCACAATATTTAAAGGTCCCATCCAAAACAAAAAACTCTCTTCCTGTTTCCGAACGAACCTGTCAACTTCATTACGGTTTTTGTGCACGGCGCTGTCACTGCGCCTCCGCAACTAAAAATAGTTTTTTGTGTAATTAAGTAAGTTTTAGCAGTAAAAATGATTTTTACAGTGATTAAATTAGCATATTCAACTTTACAGCCGAGTAAAATAGTATTCACAAGACGAAAAAGTCGCAAAAAGTGTATTTGGTAAGTGAGGTGAACGTTCGTGTCATCATTATTTCCAACAAAAACAATATCATTGTTTGGAAATTCCGGTAAGTTATTAATTTATATAAACGGAGAAGATAAATACTAGATAGAAGTCTAGTCTAGAATCAGTCTATAAAACAAACCTTGAGGATGCCTTGAGGTACATGTTCACGTTTATTTGTTTCCGTTCTTTCCGTTCGTTCAAAATCGGCACCGGATATGCTACCCGCGCGTTTTTGTCTGTCAATCAAAGTGTCAAAGTGAAAACTTTTCTTTGAAAATTTCAACTCAACAGACACGTTTCGACGAGTTTCTTCTTTTACTTACTTGTTTCGTTACAAATAACGTAAAATCGCGTGTGGAAACTTATCTACAATGGGAAAACGAAAAAACAAAGAGGAAGAAGCTGAAAAAATCAGACAGAAACTGAAGAAATGGCAGAAACGATTAAAGAAGAATGAAGAAATGAAAGAAGATGGATGTGTTACACCAACGGGTTCCCCTCCTAGAGAGAGGGCAGTCTCTATGGAACCCTCAACATCGAACGTGGACATGCCTTTGGCGATCTCAGGTATATAATCATACCTAATATTGAAATCTTAATAAGAAAACAAATCATAACAAATTCTGTTGACTATCCCTCAAATTTAATTGACTTTGACAACTGTCTCCGACAAATATATAACTGTGTAGATTCTATGGCAAGCCAATTTACTCTTTCGTTTATTTCATCGTTTACACATACAAGATGTCTTTAACAACCTTAACCGCCACATCCTCAGGACTTTTATTTATTGTCCAACCGTGAAAAAACTTATTTGGCCCAACAATAACCGAACCCTTAAGTTCACACCAGTCCTTGGCTGTCGGAGCCAAAATAACTCCATACAAAGCCGCCGACTGGGCTCGGTTCCCCGAACCGCTTCGTACAATTTGTCCTGCTCGTTCGCTTGATATCTAAATTAGTTCTATCTTTTTTGTTTTGTCTCTGACGGCTCAATTAATGACGTGAAATCTCAAAGGTCTTATTCGCTGATGCTTCGTTTCAACGCGAAATGGAGTGCGGCTGCTGCGCTGTTTGTTTTGGATGGGTTAGCATGTGATGTGTTTATTAATTCAGTGTGATGGTTACTAGAATTTGTATCTTTATCTACGTGAGTGGTGCTTAGAGAATCTGGTTTTGGTAAACCTCGGCTCTAACATTGTTTCTTTTATTGTTGCTAACTATAATAATTGTGTGAGTGTGGGTGGTGGTGTTGGTAGTGTTATGTGGGTGTACTATAGGCACATCTCTGTCTAACCCTTCGGGGAAATACATGCTTGATACTTTTTTGTCATCATCATTACAGTGAAAGTTGTCTACTGCTGGACATAGGCCTCCCCCAAGCACCGCCACTTCGACCAGTTGGTTTTGTTATGTGTAAACTATAATATTACTAGCTGCGCCCCGCGGTTTCACCCGCATAAGGTTCGATCCCGTGGGAATATCGGGATAAAAACTATCCTATGTCCTTTTCCGGGACTCAAACTATCTCTATACCAAATTTCATCTAAATCGGTTCAGTGGTTTAGGCGTGAAGAGGTAACAAACATATAAACACACACACACACACACACTCACAAACTTTCGCCTTTATATTATTAGTGTGATAATACTTACTTCAAAAGCGTTTAGATTCTTCGACATCTTTATTGATTCCAGACGTTGTAATTTACAAATGAGAACCTGTTGAACCTTGAAAGAGTCTAATCAAAAAGAGGTAATATTTCATACTATTTACAGGCCTATTCGACCATGACTTGGGTTTGCAGGCAAAACACAATTTTCTGCCTCAGTACGTTTCAGCAAAATGAACGAAAGTAGCTGGGCAGAACTTATTACCATACTGGAATATGGTTCACTGAAATGTCACATACGATATGGCTAGGTCACAAGCTATGCAAATATGCGAATATTTATCTGAGAATTGTTCATGATATAAAGCTGTTATAACCCTGGATAATATTACACTATCTCAAAAACCACGTCCGTATTGGCCCTGGATGAGAAAACTTCATCATATTATCGTGTCATGACATTAATGAATCTAATATCACACTAATATTATAAAGGCGAAAGTTTGTGAGTGTGTGTGTGTGTGTGTGTGTGTGTTTATATGTTTGTTACTTCTTCACGCCAAAACCACTGAACCGATTTAGATGAAATTTGGTATGGAGATAGTTTGAGTCCCGGAAAAGGACATAGGATAGTTTTTATCCCGATATTCCCACGGGATCGACATTTACGCGGGTGAAACCGCGGGGCGCAGCTAGTTGGATTATATTTGAAGTATGGACAGAAGTATCTGTCTCATGGTGTTTGATACTTTGACGGCTAAAATATCGGACTAGTTAGTTAAACTAGTATTCAGTATAAGCTTACTACTATACAGGTGAGGCGATAGTGCCACTGGCTTTTTTTTTATCTAGCCTGGGATGTCCCACTCCTGGGCAAAGGCCTCCCTCCACTCCTTCCATTTGCTTAGCTGCCAATGGCTTAACAAATTAAATATTTGGAAAGAAAGAAAATACATTTTATTTAGCACAGAAGACTAAAAGACACACAATACTTCAGAAGGACAATTCTTGTAAATTTATGAACGTTCACAGTCTGATCTCAGTCTCAGTCGGTCAAAAATACCTGTAATTTCCCTGCATTTTTAACAAGTTTTACACATTGATTGTTGATGAGATGAGATTGCGACTAGATTTTGAACGTTTTTAATTACGAAAATCGGCCTTCAGGTGCAAAAAAAAAGTAAAATGAAGTAAGAAAAAGTAAAGTAAAGTTTCTATAGGTGTTTATGTCTGTAATTTAAATGGAGTACATAATAAAGAGTATTCTATTCTATTTTCTATACATCAGATCAAGTTATACATTATAACGTGTTAAATGATTACTGTACAGCAGAATAAGTGTTTCTCCAATAGAATTGGACGTAGGTACTTGTTCAACAACCAGTGTTTTTTGTAATCCATTCAATAAACACGACGATATAAAACAGTTTCTGTCTGGAACGTGATTACGCATGAATGTGACGCCATAATCTTAATCCGCCGTATAAGCAACCGTTTGGTTGTAAAAATAAATGTTTACTGTTGTCGCGTCTAGTTCATGTTTTTATTGGTCCTTTATAGTTATTATCCATTTAGTATTGGCTATGTTATGTGTGGCATTGTAGGCATGCTTAGGACTAAAATATTCATAATCATTTCGTGACTTCAACTGTCTCAAGTATAGAGTTTCCCAAATTGGTCTTAATATTACTATCCAGATCGAGTCTTCCTTTCTTGTCTTTAATCATCAATAAATCTGCCTTACCTTTTCGCAACCAGTTTAGTTGAAGTGGTCGTCCAGTCTACCTATAGAGGTATGAGAAACAGGGTGTAAAGTTCACTCAACCTCCATAGAAAAGGGAAGATCCTCCGACCAGACGGGTGTTGTGTCTGGCGGACAACTGCCCAATGATTCATGTCGGGTCGTTGTATCTATGCTAGTTGTGCGGTAAACTCTGCTTGCGAGATGCAAGATTTGCGTGACGTCAGTATGACGCGTTGTTCGCGTGTGGCGTTGTAGATACCGCTATATACCCAGATGAAGCTAAATTCCAGTATTTTATATGGAGCGACTACCTATCTGATCTTTACAACCCAGTTACAGGATAACACAATACCCCTTGGTAAGACTGGTTGTCAGACTTAAGGGCTTCTGACTACCCGTAACGGCTGTCAAAAATAAAATATTGACAGTTTGACAACAATGACAACAGCCTAACGTGCTTGCCGAGGCACGGTAGGGGTCTCGATATGTTATGGGTCAACCATCATCTTCGGTTGACCCGTGTGACTGTTCATCATTTAAACACGAGCCCCCCTTGTCTTTTATCATATTGATACTAATGAAACATCTACTATTATAATAATATACTAAATGCATCCAATTCCCCGTAACAATATATCCATCTAACTGCAAGCCAATTCCCGGAATCAACCAAAACATTTAATACGACATTAGCAAAATATCCCGTTCTGAATTCGCGTGACCAATAAATTGAGTTAAACCGGTAACTATGGGATATTAGTATCTATTACAGAAATAGATAGCCTGCAATGCTTAGGTATGGCGACTTTGGCGTAAATCTTGATCAGAGACACGCACCTGTTAATTTCATGGTAATAGGAGGAACGTGGGTGTGATTGGAAACTGCATAACGTTTCCTAGAAGATGTATCTTATTAAGTAAAGTAAAGATGTATCTTATTAAGTAAAGTAAAGATGTATCGTATTAAGTAAAGTAAAGATATATCGTATTAAGTAAAGTAAAGATGTATCGTATTAAGTAAAGTGTCACTGATGTGTTTTAGTGAGACCATTGTCATAAGTTTGTTTATTTATTCTGTTTACTTATTTTATTTTATTGTTATAATTTTTATTTAAATGAAATTATTGGGTAGGTAGTGACATGTATTTTTACTTTTTTAAACTCTCGTTCGACATTGTTTTATTTAAATTGTGAACTTTTGAACTTATTTAAATTATGTTTAACTTGTTATTTTTAATTGTTATCTTTGTAGGTACAACATTCAGACACAATGAAAATTGTTAATGAATAATGAAATGAAAAATAATAGCCCTTAAAAAGGAATAGAAGATCCCAATATTGATATACTACCCAAAAACCCATGTTTTCAAAACGAAAATTGACTTTGATTGGGCAGTTATTGCAGTTTTTTACACGACAGAAGAAACTATATCCCAATCCAATATAACAGTATTGATGAATCTGAATTCAGATATTAATGAGACTTGAGTTGGACACAGACATTCTTGATCAATTTTAATCATTACGTCCGCAACCTGTGGTATTTGCTTCCCTTTAAAACGCATGTTGCAATAATTTAACAATTATAATTATTAATGAATCCTGTTAAGCTTTCATTTCATATTTATCATGAAAACTTAATAATAAATACTACGAAATTTTGACAGCTGCAGTTCCAACAAGCATATTAAAGTTTTTCTTTAATAAAATGTGTAATTACGCTGTGTACATGAAATTCAATTAGCGATCGTGTTTAAGCGTTTTGCAGCTGGTTCTTTTAGCGTTTATCGATGTCGGAGTATTTGTTAATAAAGCTTTTAATGTACTACGTACTTCCTATCGGAATACGAGTGAGTGCAGAATTATTTCAGGTTATGTTGAAACGCGTAAAATCGGATAATATTAATCTGTGACCATTCATGACGATACACTTTAAAGAACTAATGAAAAGGGAAAAATGAAAATCAACCTAGTATATCAACAAATTCCCATTATAAAACTTCAGAATCCAATAAAATCCTAATCAAATCGAAATACTAAACTAATTACACTATCGCACAGTGTCTTTTCACACCACCGTTTACGAGTGACGGAAACTGTCAAATAAAATGAGATGCAGATACTACAATCACAGGCAACACCTAGCTGTAATAAAACTGATACCAGTATTAAAACAAATAGATAACTTGTACGAGAGCAACGTCGACATTAATGTGACTTGTCAGTTTATGAGGTAGAAGACGCATTAATATATATTAATCATTCTGGAGCCACTAATAAAGGTGAGCCGGAAACGTCTACAAAATATTGAGTTACAACTTGATTTCTTTTCGTGTTTATTAATAGTGATGATGATTAGAAAGGTCTGGGAGAAAGAATCAGAGCAATGTTCTTGGTGCTAATAAGTATTTAGAACTAAAATGGTTCAGTGATATTTTTTTTTTTAATGTATTGTATCACGGCGCAGAATAGCCTTTACCAGAAGTGGTCATATCATGAGGATTGTGCCGGTACATAGCAGTTCGTCGTAGACGTGGTACGACAGCGGGTTCCTTGACATCATCTGTGTCTTCAGAAGACAGCCGATACTGAACCATTGATGCAACGCTCCGCTGGAGTGTCTGTCACCACTCACCAGCCAGTAACAACCTCCTCAAATTTCGATGATTCCACAGAGAAAAAAACTTTTTAACAAAAAAATTAAACCTCCGAAAAAACTGAAAAGCAAAAAATAAAAACCTTTTTTTATTTTACCTTAATAAATAAGTTCTTAAACTAATGCAAGTATACCTAAGTA
Organism: Amphipoea lucens; assembly: GCA_947508005.1. Lineage (NCBI taxonomy): Eukaryota > Metazoa > Arthropoda > Insecta > Lepidoptera > Noctuidae > Amphipoea > Amphipoea lucens. The sequence continues at coordinate 4,468,874 of OX382373.1, read as the reverse complement.
ATTTTGAGTCGGCGCCAAACAAGCAACTTAATATCGTTGCGAGTGGTCGTGCGGAGAGCGCATTTTTTGTTTGGAATGTTATATTTATCGCTGGAGATTTCACGTTGCATTATTAATTTGATTTGGTTATTTCTTTTTTAAGGTAATTTAGTGATCATTGTTCATTGATTGTTTGGCGCCGACTCAAAATTTCTTAGGTATACTTGCTAATTTAAGAACTTATTTATTAAGGTAAAATAAAAAAAAGGTTTTTATTTTTTGCTTTTCAGTTTTTTCGGAGGTTTAATTTTTTTGTTAAAAAGTTTTTATTTTATAATTTTTTGAGGCTATAATTTACTAATTACTCCATGCTTAATTTTTGACTACTTTTAAAATAGCTTACATTAGATATTAACTGTTATATAATCCTACTTTTACTTAAAAAGGGGCTTTATATACCAACATAGATAGGCCTTTTATTTTAATTGTAATACACAGCTCAGCATTAAAATCTGTGAATGAACAATAAATCACCCCTATTTTCCCACCCTTAGGGTAGGAATTTTTTTTCCAAATTTACATGGGACCAACTTTGAGGTATGTCCTATCCAATAAAAAAAGAATTATCAAAATCGGACTACTCTGTAAAAAGTTATGCGTGCTCATACATTACAATCAGTGAGTGAACAATCAATCATCCCCTGTTTTCCTACCCTTAGGGTTGGATTTTTTTTTTCAAATTTATATGGGACCAACTTCGGGGTATATTCTTTCCAATAGAAAAAGAATTATCAAAATCGGACTGCTCTGTAAAAAGTTATGCGTGATCATACATAAAAAAAAAAAAAAAAAAAATATACGCGTCGAATTGATAACCTCCTCCGTTTTTTCGTCGGTTAAAAAATTACTGTGTATCTACAACTAATCATATCGACTTCTTTTTGGTATTTCGAAATTCAATGCTGATGATGTTGTTAAAATACACAAGAGGGTCGTGCGAAGCAATAAATACTACGCGAGAACAACCTTTAAAAACGAAAAACGATAAAAAGTAATCCTGATACAATATATGACCCTTTAGTACGCCTTCAGGCAGAAATTAAAGATGACGATGATAACAGACGATGAATATTTATTCAGTATTTCGACTTACTGATTATAAAATCACATTCTTTGCCGAGTTAATAAACAATTGGCATCGATAACATGCTTAAATTGAATTAATGAGCTGGTAAAAGAAAGTATAATGATGCTCATTTCCATATAAATTCAGTTTTGGAAGAAAAACAATTTGACGGTTGAAGATATTTACTCAGTCGCTAATAAGTTATATCTAGCTTCACCTCATATGTTTTGTACTTGTCATTTATTAACGCGAAGGCTTTTAATAGTCGTTTTAATGGCATTTCTTTTGATTCTTTTTATATTCAACATTTTCATTATCTACATCTTTTACGTTTAAAATTATTACAATGGAATCTTATATTGTTCTTACATTAAAGGGAAATCAGCGAAACAATATTCATGTTCATAAAATGAAACCTTAGTAAGAACGTCATGAAAATTAAGTGCTGGATACAAGATCCGACACTGGTGATATAAAAAATTAATAAAACTCCGCATACATGATAAAGACAACTGCGATCCTCACATAAATAAGCGTCGGTCTCATCTTACAACAACTTGGCGACGTGTAAAATATTGTTATCGATAATAAAACTACAATAATTCAAAGAGCAGAACGACTTTATACTGAATCTTGTCACGTATTGAGAAATTTGAGAACAACATGTAAAATAATCTCGGACGATATAAAATAAGATCGCTTTTATGAATAAATTATAGCAATGTAAAGTATGATAAACGATGGTAAGGAACGTAATGAAACGGCATGAGGTGTACAACCTACCACGTAAGTTAGAGACGATGAATTTGAATCTTAACATGCTGTTAATAAAGTTGCTAATGAACAACGCTCTATGAATGATGATGGAACTTGCGTGGATGGATATACGCCTCACATCAAGCGCAGCGGGTGGTTCCGACAAGTAAACTAGTATCTCGCAGTGAGGGTAACGTAATAATCTTGGTATTAACGACCAAGATAACAAGGGACTTATTAGCTGAGGAGGTTGGAACAATGAATTCGTGGATAGAGGTCAAGATAAAATAGCCGTTGCCATTAATACCTATGTTCATTGAACACTCACGATTCAAATGATTATGTTGTTACGAATAATTAAAATTCTGACGTTTTTAGATCAGGTCATTGGGTTGTTGAAGAACGTCTTACTAGCGGAGTGCTAGTTATTATTAAATTGAGTTATGAATTTTAATAAAGTCATTATCTTGGACTTGAAGTATATGATCTTTTGTTTTTACTGTGGCGGGTTCTTGTAGTAAGTCATTATTATTTCTGTCGAGTTATAGCTCTACTTAATTTTTATGATGCTTCATTTTACGTGTGTCTTAAAATAACTAGAGATCTTGATTATAATGGTGATGGGATAAAAATATACATACTTACTTGAAAATGTAAATGAAATGGATATCATCGAAGATTAAGGTACAAAAAATGTGATATGAAACCCAAGCTTGCCCTGGTGTGCCATTAAATTGCCTTAACGAACATGACAGCACAAGCTGACATTGTAATAATATTAATTGTATTAATTATATATCAGAAAAATATGAACAAAGTAGACCACAGCAACATTAAAATAATGTCAATGAGCGGATAACTAACAAGTTTGTTTTAATTAGCGAATTAGTTATGTATTCTTGCTATAAAACTAAATAAAAAAACCAACACATAATTTGTTTAAGATCCCTCACTATTTTTCTAATAAAGATTTTTTTTTTATTTGGGGATAGTTATGTTCACGCTTTTCTTGATAATTAGTTTTGTGAGTTGTATCAAAATTTAACCCTAATCTAATCGGGGAGCCTATCACGACAGCCCAGTCCCTTACCAACACCACTTAACTAGATGAAACAATTCAATAAAATCAATTCACAAGATATGATTTCAATTGAAAAACACGTAGAATTCTCGTCTCACAAAGCATGCAGGTATTATTATGAACATAAAGCCCGGAGGTTGGAGACAGGTGACAAAAACTGTTATGAATGCCGGACTGAACTTGGTTTTTGCGTCGAACCCGTCCTGAATGCACGGCCCACACTTAAGAATGCAGTAGCACTGAGCCGATGGGATGTAAGACGAGCGACCAAGATTTGGCCAGGGAAACAGCGATTGGTTAACAACTTTTGTTTTACAGGACAATGATTATTTTGGAGCCATCCAACGACTATGGTCGTTGGAGCCATCGGATCGTCTGTTAGTGACTGAGTTGTAGAGCTGAGATAAGCAGTTGCTCCATGTAAAGTACTAGTATAAAGCTGTATACAGTTGAGACTAAAAACCGACCCCTTCATACGGGTCTAGTGGTCGCTTCCCGCAAACTATGGTGGGTTGGAAATACCCCCATTTACTTCACGTAAATAAGTCGGCGCTTATGGTACTCTATGTCTTTATTTAAACTTTGTATTGGTAAGTACATTTAGTTGTTCAAATATCTTTGCAATGCCATCGTCTTCTTCACCTAAAGCTTCTTCTTAATTCATTCTGGTGGTGCATGAACTCTAATTACTTACTAATAATTCAACCTCACAAACAGTTCGTTCAGTTTTGACTCCTATTTTCCAATACTGTATAACGCTTTTACTAAGTAGCCCTTTTCTTTCTACATCTTCGTGTGTTTTATCTTATAAATCGCTTAGCTTATATCTTTATGGCTCCACCTTCGGTGTAACGTTACATAACTGCGCAGTTACACTCGCAACACTGTCGCCGCTACCGCCATCAGCCTTATGAACTGTATTTCCTTTTTTTTAATTTAACAAAATCAATAACTGGTAGCATTTCACATTTCAGTTAGAGGTTCTACACGTTTCGAAATCTTTTAGTAGATGAGTCAAGTTTTACAACTTTATCAGTTTCATTATTTAGTTATTGAGAGCTTTTTGTAGTAGCTTATGAAAAATTTTATCAAATTTTATCTTCTTCGACATAGGTCTACAGTTTTAATAAACAATAAATATTGTGTTTCAGACTATATTAAAGTCTATATTATCACCTATTACCTTCTGTGTTTACGTCAGATGTAATAAAATTGTTGATGTGAAATATCTCCATAACGGTGCGGTGTACTTCTATGGGAATGGCTGTAATGTCTATCTTTATAATAATAATATCATCATCATCATCTTTCATCAATCGGGCATCGAAAAGGACAGAAGCCAAATGGACAGTTAATGAAGAAAATGATAACTGTCAAACTTGATACACTTATTTACTACAACCCTACACAGTCAAAGAGTCCTACCAAAAAAACTGCAAGTAATCATACGTTATTGAACAACTATATTATTTCCTGCTTTAATCGTTTATGAATAAAGAACGAACATTAATCTTGTAAGCAAACATCCAATAAGATTATTATCTCAAATCATCGGGTCGGTATCTCCGTATGAGATCTGATTGTACACACAATATGCTTAATTGCATCGTACGGTGTAAGCCTGATGGTAATCGGACGTTCATTTTTAAATAAAACTTTTTATGGTGTATGTGAGCTTATACAAGTACTTCGATATATCGGTACTAAAGTGTGTGCTTGATGATTATGGCAATATAGAAAATAAACGAAAGACGAGACGCTATCAAGAATATTAAAATTATAAATGGCAAATACTATACGATTAGTAAAAGTGTATTAAAATAACAACTATAGCTGCATACCGTGGCTTCATCCGTATAAGTCTCGATCCCTTGGGAATATCAGGATAAAAAGTATCTATGTCCTAATCCAGACCATGGTCTTTTTGACGGTCAGATGGATGGTCTACCCATGTGCTAAATTTCATCAAAATCCGTTTAGCCGTTTTAGCGTGAAAGCGGCACTAACAAACATACTATTTTTTTTTTTTTCTCTTTTTAATGTTAAGTTTAGATAATTGCATAAATTGACGATGACAACTTAATTTTAGAACACCCTTTGATATTGCAACTCTTTTCATCAACTCAAAAAACGACAAGCCCCAATGATTTTACGTTGCCATCAAAACAAAATTTAAACTTTATTTTTAGGAAGTCGCAATTAGCTCATCAGTGCATTCAAAATAAAACAACCCTTTGAAGTTAAGTGTTTACTATCCCATCAAAAAGCACCCCTCGTTTACGACTGGCAGTCAAAATAAATTCTCACATATCACCGAAAACATTTTCAAAATCATCCACATTTGTTCCCAATTATATCGTTGATGTACACACTGTGAATCGTACGGATGTCTGTCTGTCTCGTAATTAATATCTCCTGAACGTTCTTTCAACACATGTGGGTTTACGGATTTATTGCATAACTTAGTTTTTTTGCTGCCTAGCTCCTTGTCTTCGATGATGCATGGGGTGCATATCCTTTGGAAGTTTTGCTAAATGGTGAATCGTATTTGAAAGTTATTTTTTACTGTAGTGCAGACAGGTTATTTTGGTGAATGACACTGCAGTTGGGTGTCAAGTTAACATTATAGTGTGTATAACAAATAATAATGCCAAAGAGTTTGTTTGTTTGTTTGTTTGAACGCGCTAATCTCTGGAACTAGCCGGATTTGAAAAATCTTTTTGCGTTTTTCTTAACATCATACTACGTCCCTTAGGAGCCAAACAATAAGGAAAATAGTGAGGAAACGAAGTAATAGTGCGTGCGGGCGATCGGATGCGATGCGGTGGGTCAGAGGCCGAAATATCTCGCGGACTAAGTCGCGGGCAGAAGCTAGTCATTAATAAATTAAAAGTGCCTTACAGATTTAAATCCTATTTTCCCCAAGGTCATCTATCTGCAAAGATTGTTCTTTTTTAAGTAAAAAATTAAGTTAAATACTCAATAGTTCTACAAGAACGAAACCCAGCAAAAAATATCATAAAGACGAAACCAATCGGATTCAACGATAGTACTTTTCTAAAAAGGCCTTTATCGGGCGAAAAGGGTGGAAGAACCGACACTATGTAGAAAGTTCTCTTTAGCCGCTGCGCAATGTATCAAATTCAAGATACAACTAAGTAAGACGTCTAAGTGCTTATCAAGTGGTACTTGAGGAGACTGTCGGCAACCGTGGTGTTTTATGTTAATTATATAACAGGCGTTATCAGCAATTTTATGGGGAAGTGATAAGAGATAACGCAGACCCTCTTAGGATGTGCTCTTATATGTAGGGATGTTGGTGAAAGACCATAAACTGGCTGTTTAGGAAGAGAATAAAATAGGAGCAATTAAGAAACGAGGATTTAATTTATTACAATTCATAAACTCAGTAAGCTATATGAAATTTACAGTAGACTAAGAAAACAGTACACAAGTTTTTATTCTAGCTGAGCAGGAATTAATATCCGTAGTAAAAAAGGTAGCAATACCACTACAAAAAAGAATGCACGCAAAAATAAATACAGATGAATAAATTTTCCATAAACGCCCTCAGCCCAACCCATAGAGAAATTCAACCCTAATGTCCATTTTTAATTACAAAAAGGCCCGCATATAATATCCCTATACAAACACAGACAGAAAACAAACAGACCTTTTTTCGGCCGGCGACACAACCAGCGTTATCAACGCGGTGTTAGGCCGCCGACACACTCTGCCAGATAATGGCCAACCCGGTCAATATTTGAAAACCCATCAGTGACAACGACGAAATGACTTCTTCACTTTACTAAGACAATTTTAAAGCAAACCAAAAATAAACACGAAAATGAACTCTAAAACTTCAACAATAAAGTCGATACTGTTAATGACGATGGTCATGTATGTGTGCGTGTTTGACTACTTGATCCATTAGGCATCGCTTTGAGTATTAAAAATAAAAAAGATGACGTAGGAAATGTCTCTGGTAATGATTTCGTTCGAGTCGATGTAATAGAGTTTATGTAAGTAGCTTAAGTAGATGCTCAACAAGAATTTAGTGTAAGAGTACTTCTCAAAGTAAATGGGCATCGGAATAATGGTGAATTAACTTTTGACCTCAATAAAAATGTAGTTAAAAAGAATAGCCAATAACTTTGTTAAGCTTTGATCAGGATAACTGCAGTCAAACTTAATGTAGGAGTAATAAAAATTCAAGATGCATGTTGTATAACTTAGGATAGTCAACGTTAGGTTAGTATTTCATAAGACGCCAATAGATTTTATAATGAACTAGTAGCTACAAATCATTAATTACTTTCTATGTAAGCTAATAATAGATAATGAAAATAATGATCTTTCTAAATATACAATCAAAATACTCAAGAAAATTAAAACCAATCAAAATTTATCAGCACTTCTAAAATTAGGAGGACTACAAACAGCCAAGCACAGACTCGCACGTCCCAAAAGTTAAAAGCACAATAAATTTAAAAACAAAACAGACAGAGTAAATAAAGATTAAAGTATTTAATCAGTTTGTTCTCGTTGTTTTAAAAGTTTCGACATGACTTATATCTTGTGAACTTTGGTTAAATTAACGTTAAGAGAAATAAGGGGAATGTAAGAAAGGAAAACAAATTAAAGTCCTGAAACTTTGACCACAAATAACAAAGCTAACATATTATTTTTTGTCAGATTTTTGGAGCAAAGGAAATGGGTCTCGATGGTTGGTTAGTAGTCAATTATACTACGGTAAAATAGAGATATTTAACGAGAGATTCCAAGAATTTGATCAATACTATATTCATACATGACGACGAAAGAAATATATATATATATTTTTTTTATAATTATAAATTCAACATAAATGATGTAACTAATATTTATGTAAAAATATAATTTAAAAGAGTATCCATGGAGTTTCTTGCCCGTTCTTCTCCATAGGTACCTACGCTTTAGAATGGCCAACTAGCTTCATATTTTCTGACTGGCTGACTTCTTGACAATTCAAAAGTGCCTGTAAATGGTTTAATTGAAATAAATGCTTTGAGTTTGAGTTAAAATCGGACTTGGATAACATAAATAATAAAAGAATGAGTTACTAAAATGAAACGATATAACATAGCCTCACGCTGTATTTCTTGAAGGGTTAGGCAAAGGTGCACTTAATAGTACCCGCATTTTGCCATTTATTTCGAAGTCCCATGTAATAGGCGGCGAGCCTATTGCCATCAAGCAGACACAAATTCAGACTCCGGGCTGCTACTGATAAATTGCAGATAGAAAACCCAATAACACTTTTTCCAATCCCGGAATCGAACTCAGGACAACACTAGCTCAACAAAGCCTTAAGATGCAACGAATTGAACCTCAACAAGGCACTCTTTTAACACAAAGACATACTCACAAAATTCCATACACGACAAGACACCAACTTACCTGTAAAGACAAAGTTAAAAATGACATTTAAAAACAATTATAAAAAAAAAACATCGGCCCGTATCGGTACATTAAAAATTGACAGTGCATTAGTATTTATAGGATTTTAAGCGTAGGTGTGGGATCAAAGGGAACATTATGCGTTTCTTATACGAAGATAGTGGTGTTATAGACGCCTATTCCATACGGTAAAGATTACAATTTTATTTACTACTCAAAAACGTTTGATAATCTATGTCTTAATTAACTAAGCGAGAGAGAACCCCGTACCATGACAGACATACGTTCCACCTTTGGGTTTAACAACGAGAACACACCATTTGAAAACACATTTTAGACAGATATAAACTGAGTTGAATTTTGACTGGAGAAACTAACGATGATCAATCGTGATCGTCTATCGTTTAAAGTTCATTAGTAGCGGCCCCTTTACATGTGTTGCGCCGGCAACCAATATCCATTTGCTTCGGGCTGATTTGATTAGAGCTTATTTTTATAAATAACACCACAACATGCTTTATTGTGATGCATGTTTAAATTAAAATTCCTTCATAAAGTCTCCTTCGTCGTAAAGTCGACATTAAAACTGGAAAAAGATAAATTTTATTTTAATAAGATCCTTTATCTGGATGATCGGGCCCGTAAATCTGATCGAGATCCGTCCAATTCAAAATTTAATACTGTAACATAAAACAAACAGATTGACAAAGTACTAGTTCTAATCCTTAAGGAAATTTATTAAGAGGTATTCGTATCAATCACGAAATGTAATCCTGTTCGGTCGTAAACAATCTTTGTGGGCTCAGGTCTTAATGAAAGCGGAGCGAGGAAATTATAAGCTGTCGATTATTGAGCATTTATAGGCAGACTTTGTATTTATGGATGTTAGTTAGTAATAGAAGGTCAACGAACAATTTAATAATTTCCTGGACTTTAAGGCACAAATTCAATATTTCAAATTCTTGTTACAAGGGCGGAAAATGTCCCATAAACTCAAAACTCAAAGCATTTATTTCAAATAAACCAATTACAGGCACTTTTGAATTGTCAAGAGGTCGGTCAGTCAGAAAGATGAAGCTAGTTGCTCATTCTAAAGCCTTGTAGGTACTTATGTAGAAGAACTGACAATTAACTCCACGGACACTCTTTTAAATCGAAATATAATGAGAGAATAATACCTAGGGGGCAATTCTCGTAATTTTAAGAACGTTCACGTCTCAACCTGTAAAAAATACCTCTAATTTCCCTACATTTTGATAAGTTTTTGACATTTGTTTGTCGCCGAGATGAGACTACGACTAGATTTTGAACGTTTTAAATTACTCGAATTGGCCTCGTGATGTCAGAATTTCAAAAATCTCTACGCTTCTTTCAACTAGAGCAATTAGAGAGACAGATCTCGGTTGTCTAGAAAAACAAATTCCGGCTTTCTTTAGCATGATCTTAGTCTGGTACGCACGACTACATACCAAGCTATATATTTCCAGTATAAGCTGACTCCGAAATCCCTATATAAAGCGAGGTAAGCTAAAACTGGAAATATATAAGGTGTAAAAAAATTAACTGCAAGAACTTTAAGAGGTGCTGAAAAAAAAATCAGCTGTTTCATACAAAAGTTCAATACCTACTCGGCCAAAATGCATGAAACAGCTCATTTTTTTTTCGTGATTTCGGAGTTGGTCCCATAGTGAAAGTTGTTCAGTTCGATGGTCTAAAGCACCTCTTAAAGTTCTTGCAGTTAATTTTTTTACACCTTATATACAAGCGTTTTTATAGATGAACACTTTCCGCCCTCACTGAAACCACAATATTCTTCTCACAAGAACACTTTACGAGCCGTCACCTCATTTATTACTGGAACCGTCACAGTGTAACAGAATTTAGGATATAGGATTATTAGTGTTGTGAATTGGTTCGTAGTTACGATCACTTAGTTAAGGCGCTACCTCGAAAATATAAAATCCTCGAAAACCTACTAAGCGAGCGAAAGTGATGCAATTACCTACTTTGGAAACGCTAAAGAAGCGTGATGGCTATAATGTGCGTGCGCTCGGAATAAAACGACGTATGTGCCAAAACGAATTTACTTCTTTAGTAACAAAATAAATGAATTAAATTTAAAACTACTCTGAGTAAACTTTGATATGACAATTCTCTATGTTATAAAGTAAATTCCATTGAATAACTGTCGAAAAAAAAAATTATATAACTTTTTTGTATCGAGAAAATCTCATTGAATCGTGTATTCCTTTTACATGATACTAGACCAAAGAGTTAACATATACCAAAATATTAAATCCCTATTCCACATACTTAACAAGTTACACGAAATAGAAAAACCCATTTTTTTTTAATATATTAAGTTATAGACAAAATACAAAACTCGAATCGGTTGTACTCGTAAATGTGACACATCTAGCTTTAGAAAGAGCGTCACAATATGCATCGTGGCCCAGTAAAAACGGCCGCAACTTACAAGTTGTACCTCGTAGGCTCGAACCCAGGCAGGCATTTTATTTGTGTAAATCATTTCATCACCACTGCTCTCAAAACGGTGAAGGAAAACATCGAAATCGAAGTCATGTGACATCCACCAACTGGGACTTGCGTGGTGGATTACGGCCCACTCCTTCTCACAGAGAGGTGGCCTGTGTCCCAGCAGTGGGAATAATAAATAGGCTGATTATGCTAGCAAGTAGCCTGGGATCTAGAGAAGGATATAGGCTACTTTTTATTCTGGATACGTCTATTAAAAATGTTGATAGGTATACAAAATACACGCAGATTTAAAGTCGCGGGCAGCACCTAGATAAGCTCATTCCATGGTAAAATACTAGCCAATCAGCAAGGTGATAGCGAAACTGACTATCTAGAGCAGTGTTCCGCAAAGTATGTACCGCGGCATACTGGTGTACCGTGGTCATTAATAGGTGTGCCTCGGAAAAATAAGGTTATGTTAAAAACTTATTTACAATAAAAACAAAAAAAAGGGAACGCCTCAGGACAATCGACGAAGAGATGAGAGCAGCTTTGTCAACGATTACGCTAAATTTAGACCGTCTATGTTCGATAACAGGCTCATGTTTCGCATTAAATACCTTTTCTGCAATTGACAACATTTCATATTTTTAACCTGCATGTATTCTTACGTTATATAAAAGTAAATTCAAATCTAGGGCACCCATATTTTTTCGTTTTTCGAAATTATGTACTTTTCATTCATAATTTTAACTTTGAAATTCGGTGTATTCTAAAAAGACGTAAGTGCCAGATGACGTCAGCCTTACGGTAAAACGGCGATATTACCACAGTATAATATACTTCTTAGGTGACATTGACATGTCTTGTTTGATGTAATGTTTTCAATCAAAGACATTGGAATGCGTAAAGGTAACTAACTACCTCATTTCGCCGTTTATGTGACGTCATCACATGTTTTTTGATTTTTATATTTTTTCTCAGAAATTTGGAAATAAAAAAATAAAATAAAAATATATTTGAACTCAGGATACGAAAATAAAGAAATAGTATTTTTGTTTTAAGGTCGTGTCAGGTTTGAAATGTTGTCAATTTAAACTTTAGGTTTGTTGATTAATAATAAATATTGTTTCGATGATTAATAAATAAATGTTGAAAAATATAACTTAAAAAAATATTTTTATTTGTGGTGTACCTCCAAACATTTTCGTTTTCCTAGATGTACCTTGAACACAAAAAGTTTGCGGAACACTGATCTAGAGTACACCCGGGCGCTCACTTAAGTATTGCCACTGGCGGGGGCTATATTAATGCACTACGAAAGAATTAACGAGTTACAAATTGAATTTGCAGTTTACTGCTGAACTAGAAGTTGTTCCATTTCAATTTGAATTACGACAAGCATCCTTATGTCGTCTTAAAAACGTTTACGACATACGGCATTTCATACAAACTTTCATGCCCTTGGTTTTCGAAATTAATGAACCGATTTTAATGAAACTTCGTACGCATAAGCAGATTACTAAGGTCTAAAAAGTTAGTTAAGAACATTTTCGAATAATAGTGTTATAGCTAAATTTTCCATAGAAACAGAGATTTCGTTATCTTTTTTAAAAAAGACATCTTCTCGATTTTTATTTTTTAGCTTTGGGACAATCTTTGAAAATGTTATTAACTAATCTGCATTCGCGATTTATTTGCCAAAAATATAAACAAATATGAGTTTATGGAAAAATAACTTCAATTCCTACACAATAAAGTTCAGTTCAAACATCTTTATATTTTTTTCAATAGTGCTAGTCACTCTGAAATCAATTTAATTGCCATTAAAATAAAGTTGATATTTATTTGACTTGAAATAACATTAATTTGAAATAAGTTTAAATAGACTTTAGAGTAAATGAATTAAATAAAGTCATAAGGAAGGCCTTATCACCCACAATCTTCAGTCAGCAATCAAAGTTTCTTAGATGCTTATTTAGTAAGATATAAATAATTTTGTGCTGCTTTTAATCATTATCATACGATAATACTCATTCGTAATAACCGTAAAAGACTTAATACGTTAATCTCACGGATATCAACATTCACTTTATAAATATTTCCCAATACACTCGTACATTACTTGTATGTACACTTGTACAGTCACGAGCATAAATACCTTACACTTACGCAAGGTTTAAAAGCAATTTTCTCATGAAATAACCTATTTTAAATTTTGATAAACCCAACCTACGTATTATAACAGTAAGGATTTGAAAATAATAATAATAAATAAACTTTGCAAATGAACACTGGTATACAAGATAAATGGTTGGGGTACTGTCCTCTTAGATACTAAATACATAATAGCCACAAATAAAAAAAGAATAAGTAAATACTATTTTCGTAACACAGTAAAACTTCGACCAATACTTTGGAGTAAATTGTTTTTGGATCTGGCGTAAGTATAAGATATTATGCCCGTGATTGTACAAGAGTATGCGCAAGCGCATATAAGTGTTCGTTAACGTTTGACAGTTAAGTTTGAGTTGTTGACGTTGATGCATCGTGTTAACGGCATAGTGCGATTTCGTTTCTGTACATAGAATACATCTATTATCGTATATAAAATGATTTTATTTAGTAGTGACAACAATAAAAATATTCTCTCTTAACTTACTGAAAGGTGAAGGTAGAAGTTGGATAAATCAAGAGTTATTTTGACAAAATTAAATAAAGTAAAATTTCACTTAATAATTTTTTTGGAATAAAAACCATAATCTATATAAATAAAACTAAGTCGGGTTAGTTACATCCTGTATAACTCAAGAACAGGTAGACCGATTTTTATGATTTTTGATCTGTTGGATTTTTCTCTGCTCCGAATAGCAGAATAAATGTTAAAACATGGGAAAAATGGAGATAATTAATTGAAAAAAAATCATTAATAAAAAAAACTATCGGGGCTGTCAATTTATCTTTTTTAGGTAAGTAGTCCTGGCAGTTTTTTTATGATTTTTTCTTTGAGCACTATGCGAAGTGATTAAAAAAAACAAAAATTGGTCATTTTTAACCGTATAAAAATTCACCGACATTCTCAGGGTTATAAAGTTTGGAAATGACCTTGCCCACACCCTATTCGATTTGATCCATACTTCCAGGGACACCCTGTATAAATAGCAAGAGTGGCCCACAAATGGATTGAATCCATGAATAATATTTCATGTCAAAGAGATGAATGCTTCAAGTACGGAATTGAAATACATTAACACTTGTGAATTATTTAAACCTGGTTTTGGACTAAATCAAAATGTTTGATTTTGAAGTGAAAAGGTAGAGAGAGAGATAAATATTCCAAGAGGTGATGAATTATAATTTTGGTCGGTTTGGGATGTACTCTATTAGGAAAATTGGCATCATCACACTAATATTATAAAGGCAAAAGTTTTTGAGTGTGTGTTTATATGTTTGTTACTTCTTCACGCTCAAACGGCTAGACCTATTTTGATAAAATTTTGAATGGAGCTAGCTGATATCCTGGACTAACATATAGGCTTCTTTTTATCCCGATATTCTCACGGGTTCGAAACTTATGCGGGTGAAACCGCGGTGCGCAGCTAGTCACTAATAATTGTGGACACGATGATTTGAATATAAGCTATCATAAATTAAAACGACGATGATGGTAAGTAACTCTAGTGTAGTTAATGAAAAATGTAATATTAATTATTGTCTATATTCGATTATGACATTAAAGCAGTTGTCATCCAGACTTATATTCAACCAGCTGCGCCCCGCGGTTTCACCCGCGTCAGTGTCGATCCCGTGGGTATATCGGGATAAAAAGAAGCCTATATGTTAATCCAGGGTGTCGGCTATCTCCATACAAAATTTTATCAAAATTGGTCCAGCCGTTTGAGCGAGAAGAAGTAACAAACATATTAACACACACACACTCACAATCTTTCGCCTTTAAAAATATTAGTGTGATGTGATGAGGCACGATTATAGCTGTGGTTTCCAGCCGACTATGATGAGGCTGCGGAAAAGCTCCCAGCAGGACACCAACTGCCGTAAACCACCTGGAAATCCCTTAACCAACTAAGAAGCCAAGTGGGCCCTGCAGGAACAACTTAGTCAGGAGGTCCAATGAGCCACAGTGCGACTGTGAAGCCACATCGCAAACGATGCCTCACTCTTCAGACCAGGGTGGGTTGTGGAGGTCAGATAGGCAGTCGCTTCATGTAAAATACTGGTATTCAGCTGCATCCGGTTAGACTGGAAGCTAACTGCAACATAGTTGGAAAAAGGCTAGGCAGATGATGAGACGATTTCACTAACAAGTAATTTCTCTGACTTTACACAGTCGTTCCTTGTACCAACAACAATTGGTAAGTTTGTTACCTACTATATCTTACAGTTCGATAACAACATCAGACACACAGGTATCACTCAAGCGTCTAACCCAAAAAATTTTGTTGAACTATAACCGTATAATTCTTTAAAAATAGACACACGAACTTCGTAGATAAGGAATGACATCCGACTCACGACTATTTAGGAATCCGGGGCTCGAACCCACTGAGACGGTGAAGTGACAAGGTCAGTTTAAAAAGTCTCCATCCAGCGGGTCAAGTTGTAACAGTGGGTACTATGCTTTATGTCTATTTTGTGCCTTATCTATCGGTAAAGATCTATTTGTAAGTCACTTGATAGTAATATCGCGCAGCTTATTGTAAAAATACAGGGTGAAATTGAATTCATGGGCATCCTGTTAAGGGGTCATTGTAATCATCATTGTGAACAACTTTTACTATGGGACTAAACCTGAAATCGCACAAAAAAATCAGCTTTTCCCTACATTTTGACGAGTTATGTGAACATAAAAGCAAGGAACAGCTGATTTTTTTTCGCGATTTTAGATTTAGTCCCATAATAAAAATTATTCATAATGATGAGTACAATGACCCCTTAAAAGGATGCCCATGAATTTAATTTCACCGTGTATATGTAGTGTAAAGTTACCCAAAAATAAAGTCAAAGTCAAAGCATTTATTTCAAATAGGCACATAAAAGGCACTTTTGAACGTCAAAAATTATCTTAAAATAGAATTGATTCTAGTCGCCCAATAAAAGTCATAGTCATTTATTTCAATAGGACACTTTTGAACGACAAAAATTACATGAAAATAGAACTGATTTTAGTTGTCCCTTCCAAAATGGTAGCTTCGTATGGAGAAGAATGGGCAAGAAAATCCATAGTTACTCCTATATAATGTTTTACAAACTAATGAACACCTGCCTGATTCCAAAACTATAAGTTATAGATTTTTTAAGTGCTGAATATTTCTTTAAATGCTAGACTTTTTATCCATACGCATAAAACTAATTCAGAAGTAGAGACTTCTGAATTAGTTTCATGCGCCATGCGTTAAATTAGGTCTTTATAGAGATAAAGACCCAATTGACAATAAAAATGGTATGCTTTTTTCGTCTGTGTGTTCTTCATTCTTATGAAGAACACAGTGACGAAGAAAGCTTTGCTCCTACTTTCCACCAATGATTTGAGAGTAAACATAAAAGACAACACAAATGTCAAAAACAAACATTATCTTATCAATATCCGGAAGTTGTTAAAACCTTTTTAGGTAAATGGGTCACAACGATTACACCTGCCATTACTGAATTGAACCACTATTTTGGGGCAAACATCAAAGCGAAACTGACTACTACTTTACAAAGAAAAGGGCTGGTACTTCAATGGGCAGTAACATCTTCCTTTATTATTATAACTAGCTTTTGCCCGCGAATTCGGTAGCGTGGAAGTCGTATGACACTACAATATACTAAACTAACAGCCACGTTTCAAAAATGTTTTTCATTCAAAATTTTTCGACACATAAAATTTTTCGACACATAAAATTATTCGACTCATAAAAATTTACCAAGTGTCAAAATGTTATCCATGTTCTAACATCTAAAGACCAAACGCTTAAGATTACCTATCCAGTTTGCAGCTTGTATTGCAGATAATTTATTTTTAGAGCTATCAAAACTTTTATATCCTAAACTTATTCCACGGAAAATAAAACTTACAAAGTGTCAAAATGTCTTCCACAAAAGAGGTTTTGCTACAACAAACTCCAAGAAACAACACTATAAACACACAAAACGTAACTGAGTACCTAAGTTAATGTATCTTGCTTTGATACAGAGTAGGTTGAAAGAACTAATTACTGGCTCTCAGGAACCTGTTGATTAAAGTATTGGGTCTTACTTATTTTATGTAGCTCTGAGAATTCTGAAGTAAATAAGGGTAAATATTTGGGTCAGTAACCGATATTGTAGATTGTAGATAGGTACTTTATACAGTCAAACCTGGATAAGTGAGAAAAATCTATAAGTGAAAGTGATGGCCAGGACCCGTCATTTTAAGCACCCAAAACCTCTATTAGCGAAAAACAAAAACCTCTGTAAGAGAGAGTCGTTTTTCCCTCATAGACCTCCGTAAGTGAGACTGCTACTTATCTATACCTCTATAAGCGACAGTCGAGCTTTATTTACAAATTTAACATCTGCTATTTTATGACTCATTCTTAACTTTCGTGGAACTTCCTACCATTGTTTTTGTATTAATCATTTTATAATATTACACATTTTACTACATTCGTACTTGCTGTGACTTGTTATTGCTGCGTACCCCTATAAGAGAGAAACGCTACCCATATACCTGCATTAGCGAGAAACTCGGGTTAGTGAGAAACCTCTACAGTCAAACCTGGATAAGTGAGAACTGGATAAGTGAGAAAACTCTATAAGTGAGAGTAATAGCCAGGTCCCGTCATTTTAAGCACCCAAAACCTCTATTAGCGAGAAACAAAAACCTCTGTAAGAGAGAGTCGTTTTTCCCTCATAGACCTCCGTAAGTGAGACTGCTACTTATCTATACCTCTATAAGCGACAGTCGAGCTTTATTTACAAATTTAACATCTGCTATTTTATGACTCATTCTTAACTTTCGTGGAACTTCCTACCATTGTTTTTGTATTAATAATTTTATAATATTACACATTTTACTACATTCGTACTTGCTGTGACTTGTTATTGCTGCGTACCCCTATAAGAGAGAAACGCTACCCATATACCTGCGTTAGAGAGAAACTCGGGTTAGTGAGAAACCTCTATAAGCGAGAATGAGATTTTGCTCCCTTGAACTCTCGCTTGTCCAGGTTTGACTGTATAAGCGAGAATGAGATTGTGCTCCCTTGAACTCTCGCTTATCCAGGTTTGACTGTAATCCGGATAGGAACTAGCAGATAGACTAAGCCAACCACAATAGAAATCTACGTTCATCACACAATCGTCTTCTCCAATGTCCCACTCACCGCACAGACTTCATTTACTCTTCCTTCTTCGTTCAGTCTATCTTTCTGTGGAATGCGCTCCCCCAGAAGATCAGGATGGCAACCAGCCGATTATCTTTTAAAGTTAAGGTTCGCGAGCACATTCGCAGGAAGCTGCCAGTATCATCACAACGGTAATATTTTCTCATTGTTTGTCTTATTTCTTTTTAGTTATTAAGTTAAATTTATTTTAATGGATAGGGTATGCCTCAGAGGTGGTCCCATATAAAGAATGATGGGCATTTTTGTATGGAGCCTGGCTTATTGACCAATAAAGTTCTAATGTATGTCAACTTATTCCTTATAACCGGCAATTACTGTAACAAAACATTTACCCCCTTATTCATAAAACTTATCAAACCTATTTTAGTTAAAATGGGGTTTGTCTCTTTCTTACACACAGAAATGACAACGTGACAGATAAAGACAAACGTTCTATAAACCTATTTTAGCTAAAATAGAGATATAATAGGATTATGAATAAGGGCCTTACACCCTTACTAATAAACGTTGTATAGCGTCTGTACAGTTACACAACGCTTTGTTTTCTTCTTTTGAAAGTCAAATTACTGTCGACAGAAAGAGAGAAATCAGTGTGTAACTATTCATCTGATATAGTACGTTTATTAGTAAGGGGGTTTATCTTCAAGGCACGGAGGGGTCTTGGTATGTAAAAATGGTCACCCATCCAGGGACCATAAACATGACAATCACAAGACTCTTTTCCTATAGCAAAAACTATAAAGAAATACTTTTTAAATAATTGATAGTTCGATGAAAATTGGAGACAAAATCTAAAGATATAGTCTGATCATATCGGCAGGTTACAGAGGTATAAATGAAAGGTCATTAACTTTAAAATAAAGAATAATATAGTAAAGCAAATTCTAAAATAAATAGAACCACTGATAAGGTCAATTACACAGTACCTACATAACAATTTGAATTCCAAGACCTTTGTCACGTTATCGTACCTTTTGTTCAAAACCTTCGTCAAATAAATCTCTATTGAACGTAATGAAATATTCAAACATTATTCAAGACTCAATAAATGGCGGCTTTTGTGCTATTTTTATGGAAATATCTAATTATAATGTGAGCACAAGGCTGTGGGGAAATTAGATGATTTTTGATCGTAAGGCTCTTTGCCTTTTGCCCGTCACGGTTTTTTTACACGGTACGGCGTATAAACCGCGCCGTAGAAACAACGTGTCTGTCAACAAACTTCCATAGTGATCCATACAACACTGACGACTGTGCCTACACACAGCAAATGTACGGAGCGTATAAACAGCGCCGTAGAAACAGCGTATCGTTAACAAGTTTCCATAGTGATACACTCGACGTATAAACCGCGCCGTAGAAACAGCTTATCGTCAACAAGCTTCCATAGTGATTCATACAACACTGACGACCGTGCCTACAGACGGCGAATGTACGGGGAGTATAAACAGCGCCGTAGAAACAGCGTATCGTCAACAAGCTTTCATAGTGATTTATACAACACTGACGACCGTGCCTACAGACGGCGAATGTACGGGGAGTATAAACAGCGCCGTAGAAACAGCGTATCGTCAACAAGCTTCCATAGTGATTCATACAACACTGACGACCGTGCCTACAGACGGCGAATGTACGGGGAGTATAAACAGCGCCGTAGAAACAGCGTATCGTCAACAAGTTTCCATAGTGATTCATACAACACTGACGACCATATCAACACACCGCAAATGTACGGGGCGTATAAACATCGCCGTAGAAACAGCGTATCGTCAACAAGCTTCCATAGTGATCCATATAACACTGATGACCGTGCCTACACACAGCAAATGTACGGCGTATGAAATAGCGCCGTAGAAACAGCGTATCGTCAACTAGCTTCCATAGCGATCCATACAACACTGACAACCGTGCCTACACACGGCGAATGTACGGCGTATAAAACAGCGCCGTAGAAACAGCGTATCGTCAACAAGGTCTCATAGTGATTCATACAACACTGACGACCATACCTACACACGGCAAATAAACCGTAGTTATTCACGGTAAGAAAAACGGCCTAAGTGGTCACCGCTGACAATCCAAACTAATATTATAAATGCGAAAGTAACTCTGTCTGTCTGTCTGTCTGTCTTTTCTTGAACCGATTTGTGTGAAATTTGGTACAGACATAGTTTGGAACTTGAGAAAGGACATAGGATAGTTTTTATCCCGATATTCCCACGCCACGGGATCGAGACTTATGCGGGTGAAACCGCGGGGCGCAGCTAGTCTACAATACCAGAGAAAAAGCAGATTTGCTGCCATCCCAGAGACAAAGGTGAAATAGAATTTGAAATTATTTATTATCCAGGCATTTAATATTACAATTCCGATTCCGTTTGATGTTCGTACTTAAATTAAGTTTTGCTAAACTATACTAAAATATATAGGGTAGCAGGGACATCGCACAGACTGTAACCATGTATTCATTATGAACAGACGCCAGCACATCAAGTTACCCCAATCTCTCAAATTGCTTTGATAGATTTTCAACTTTACCACAAAGTATTAAGGCTCATATTCAATTGGGAAAATTTGACAGATTGGGGTAGTTTGATGTGCTGGCCTCTGTACATGATTCTAAATCGAAGTTTTTTTTTTATTTACTCTGCCTTAGGTACATTTTGACCGCGTAGGCATTGCACGTTTGAGAGGGGCTTGTGGCTAAGTAATAACAGCCGCACTGGTCGATTGATCACGTTAAGCTACGCTTGCCGCGGTTGGTCCGTGGATGGGTGACCATCTTCACATACTAAAAACCCTCCATGCCTCGGAAAGCACGTTAGTCCCGGCTGTCATTCGTGGATATTTGACAGTCGTTATGGATCGTCAGAAGCCCGAAAGTCTGTTGTCTGTCTTTGTTTTATAATAAGTATTTATGGAATTCGAGACAGAAGAAACACATTGCAATCTGTTCTTATTTATCAAAAGCAATACCATCAAAAATCTAAACACACCACACCACAACATTCCAACATATACCAAAAATGTTTGTCACATCTATCAATTTCCGCAAAGAAGAAATCGAGTCGTGTGATCGATCGCCAGATAGGCCATTAGAAAAATTGCTCGTTCCATTTCTGACGGTCGTTAAAAAAGAAAAAAAAATAAACGATACGGAGGAGCAACAAAATGAAGAAATTAACCGGGAATCGGTGAAACAGACTTGAGATAACTTAATCGTGGGCTTGAAACCGGTTCGCTGAGGTCAAGCCGGGTTGTTTGTGATGCCGAACCTCGGTGATTGTTTTCATGGGAGTATCATAAAACACTCTTGTTTCTTTGTGATCTTTCTGACGTTAATTTTGGTGTGAATTTTTCTGGGATCCTTTTTGTGTAAGCTCTTTGGTGGTTTAATGCGTTTTTTGATTTTACTGGAACTATTATTGCTAAAAGTTGTCACTAAAAATAATTTTGGTGCATACAATTTCTGCGTGTTTTGAGGTTGGCTACAAAAAACTGAGAAGGATTTCTGTGATTAATACAAGCACTGATGACAAATAAATGCAGCGAAATGCCTTCATAATCGGACTCCAAAAGGTCCTGTATGAAAAGATATCAACTTTAAAATGCAGAGTCAAAAATATAGTCCTTTTTTCACAAAAATCGCTGAAGCAAGAATTCAAAGAAAGGCAAAAGTTCTCATTTATAATAATCCATAATGATTGTGCTAACACCAAAAATGGTGAGGCTCAAGACTTTATCGAGAAAGACCGAATCGAGGTAATACTAAGTGCGGTTGAAGAACATACAATAACGTGAGAAGCCTAAGGGATTACTCCAAATAATTTTGGAACTTTCACTTTCGATTTTGAATTATGTCTTTTTAAATTGGTTTCTGAAAATGGATTAAGATAGAACTATTAATCTTTTACGCGGTGTAAGTTTTGGGATGGAAAGAAAACAAAAAAATGGCCGCTGGGTGTTGTATAGCTTGGTTTTACTACCACTCTTGTAATTCAATAGTGTATTTATTGGTGTCTGCGAAGCTTTTTTGGTGATTGATTCCAAGACAAAGCCTCTATTTTTTATGTTTTCTTTTATAAATTAAATGTACTTTGCTCCTAGATTTTTTTTTAAATTTCAATAACCACAATACGATGATGAGATGACTTGGACGCGTTAAGGATTTGGTGGAGGCCTTTGCCCAGCAGTTGGACAGTAATGATAAAAAAAAATACGTGTGGCACTCGGGGACTGCCGCGGCAAAGCTATTGCATAGCATCTTTTATCAGCTTATGCGAGCTTCGTACAGTCTACACGCATACGTCTAGTCGCACGCACACAAACACCGTGCCGAAGTCTGCCGAACTGAAACGACGATAGACGATGCACGACTTTCAACGCCGCACCGCTGTGCCGGTCGGAGTGGGGGTGTTAGGTTTATTTTCGTTACGGAATTTCTTGATTCGGTCGCCGTACTCAAAGTCCGCTATAAAAGCTAAGCAATAGCTTAAAAAAACATGACACAAGCAACAAAATTAACGTAAATGCCTTCAAATGGTTCAAAACAGGTTTCGATCAATTAAGATCACTATGCGATAATAGTAGATTGTACAACTAAGGCATAAAAGAAGCTATTTTACCCCGAGACGTTTATATCCACGCGAGCCGCAGGCGAGGGTGGATAGTTAAGTCGAGGGGTAAAATGGCTCGTTTATGCCTGAGTTGTACACTCTGCTTTTCACTTCGATTGCGAGAAAATGAAACAGGCATAAAGTATACAGTACATAATTAATCAAAAATGTTGCAAAGCATAGCTAATTCCCGCGACTACAGATAATACCGCCACGAAACTTTTTAAAAGTTGATTTTTTTATTTCAACATTTGTCATTCGACTTGGGTACTTCATACTGCCAAGTCATAAAAACGTTTCTTTGCGTTTTTAAATAATGAATGACAACTATTTTACCTGATTTTATTAAATTAACGATAGAAAACACGGAAGTGGTATAAATTAAAGAAAATTAAATAAATCACGACTTTAATCTGCGAAGTTTTATTGTGCGTGTGGCTGTTGGGCCTGATTACCTTAGTCTCAGAAAAAAAAATTACTTTATGCTCTAGAACATAAAAAGCGATTTTATGTCGCCTAAGCACAACATAAAGACGAACTTTTAGAGCATGAGAAGTGAAAAGATATATACTACCATGAATCATGAATGAAACAGAATTGAATCCCAACCTTCTATCAACAACTAAGGTAGAACAGGAATCAAAATTCAATGCTCCAGCAACATTAGTCAAAGGTGCAAAATGATACATGAGCCATGAATTATGTTGTCTAGCAGGGCGATAAGTCGGCAGCGTGCTCTTACAGACTCGCAGCGATATTGGGTCGCCACTCGCTCAAACTGCATCACGAGACGTGTTTGGACCAAGGTATAAGCTGAGGCTGTAGGATTAGTTGTTAACAGACTTCAAATAAAACCGGCCAAGTGCGAGTCGGACTCGCCCATGAAGGGTTCCGTAGCAGCAAGTAACATAATATAAAAGTTCTTGTAGTTCGTTGTAACTTTGTGAAAGGTAAATTGCGGTTTTCGATTTATGACGTATTAAAAAAAACTACTTACTAGATCTCGTTCAAACCAATTTTCGGTGGAAGTTTACATGGTAATGTACATTATTTATATATATTTTTAATTTTATCATTCTCTTATTTTAGAAGTTAGAGGGGGGGGACACACATTTTACCACTTTGGAAGTGTCTCTCGCGCAAACTATTCAGTTCAGAAAAAAATGATATTAGAAACCTCAATATCATTTTTGAAGACCTATCCATAGATACCCCACACGTACAGGTTTGATGAAAAAAAATTTTTGGAGTTTCAGTTGTAAGTATGGGGAACCCCAAAATTTATTGTTTTTTTTCTATTTTTGTGTGAAAATCTTACTGCGGTTCACAGAATACATCTACTTACCAAGTTTCAACAGTATAGTTCTTATAGTTTCGGAAAAAAGTGGCTGTGACATACGGACGGACGGACAGACAGACAGACAGACAGACATGACGAATCCATAAGGGTTCCGTTTTTTGCCATTTGGCTACGGAACCCTAAAAAGGAGGTTCTGTGTTCGACCCGTATGTATGTTTGTAAGTCCGCGATTTTCTCAAAAACTAATGAACCGATTTTGATAATTCTTTCATTAATGTGATCTACATACTTTTCGGAAGGTTTTAGTATATAATACATTAGATAATTGTTCTTATGTACGAAGTTATATGCATAAATGTACTGCATCTCCGGCATTTCTATGTGAATTTTGATGATTCTTCGAGTCGTGTCTTCAATTCTTCAATGCACTAGTGTTAATTGAATTTGTGTAGGGTAGGTACAACTAAAAAGTGAAAAATAAAAACTTTTTTACAAAAAAAATAACCGACTTCAAAAAAAAACACTACAAAGTGAAAAATAACTTCAATTTCGGAAGTCGGTGTCAAAAAACGAAAATGCGGAACCAACGACACCGACTTCCGAAAATAAAGTTATTTTTCACTTTGCAGTGTTTTTTTTTTAAGTCGGTTGTTTTTTTTTTTGTAATTTTTTCGTGCAAAAGTGCCTTTTATGTGCCCTCTTTGAATTAAATGATTTAACTTTTCGAAGTCAGGCTATTTTATTTTTCAGTACATTTACAAAGAATAATGCAATAAAAGAAAACTAGGTACCATGGATCATAAAATGAATTTTGAGTAAATGCCTTAAAAATAAAAATTGCATCTCGCTCTTTCCGAATGACCCATACCACACCGAGTTGAGACGAATTATTATTTTTATAGTCCGCGGTTCTCAAATAGATTGCTCGTGATTCGAGGCTTTTACTGACTCGAAGTCGCCGACTTTATTAACTTCAGAATATGGATTCTAAATCGTTCTGTCCACATTTTATTGACGTTAAGTTTTTATTTTTAAAATCGTTCTGGGAGGAAAAGGAGTCATCAGGATTGAACGGTTTCGAATATTGATTTAGTGTGTATTTTATAGTTTAGTTTGCTGTTTATCTTTATGCCTTTTATCCATTATCTTGGTAAAGTTATTCATTTAACCATCAGAGAGTCTCCCATCCTCGCACAAGTTACCTTGACCTACTTGGAAAACTTTAAATAGACTTCGTACCCAAGTAGGCCGCAGCTAGGACAACCTCCACAAGTGGGGGTTTATGGGAGGCTCAGACCTCCGATATATATGCCGTGTCTCCCCAGTTCCTCACAGACAATGGCTCACCTCCCATCTTGCACCGCATGCCCGTCACCTGCATATGTGAGGACCTTAACGGCTGCGTCAGCGCACGGTATCCGCGTTGCTGAATTTTGTGCCAAACAAATATTATATTTATTTTTTCGTGCTATTTTTGCCATCGACACGTTAAGATGAAGAACATTGTAGGAAGATATAACAGTTTGTAAAAATTTAAAGTACTAGATTTGATTATTCGTAATAGTTATTAATCTGTCAAGCTCCGCTAATGAGACACAATTGATTTTCTATTGTTTCGTCGCCGATCGGCGAACCGCGCCGCTTGACCGGTTAAATAAAATCTTTCCCATTAGCTCCAAAAAATTTAAAGTAGACAACAGTGAACCGTAATCGTGCTTGCACATAATGTTCAATTACAATCCTCAGTTTTCATAGAAGCTCAAAAATGTATCTTCTGGAAACCTATGTAAATGTATAGTCTTTTCTCCGTACCTTACCAGTCATATGAATCATTTTCTTTTGTATGATGAATGAATCACTGTCACTACATTCCAAACCCCTATAACTATCATCTACAACTACCCACTTCGATAACTTCCTGACACAATTCCACCCACCTACCTACCTACCTCTCAAAAATCTTGAGGTAGTCCTAACCTAATTAATAACCATAAAAACGTTGACTGATCACCACGACATTGTGACGCCTACTTATCACCACGAAATAGAAGGGTACAGAAGGCCAGCTTCATACAAAGGGTTAGTTGTCGCCCGTTGTATGAAATTGGCCTTCTGTACCGCGCACATAGACGTGTACGTATGGAGATCTCAAACAAATAGCAGTCGCGTGTGTGCTTGCACTTGCTGTAAGGTCCGGCCGCGCTTTTGCCTAAGATGTAAACAACAATGGCCACTCGAAATTGAATAAAATCGATATATAAGAACATTTATTTTAATTAAGTAATATTTGTTTTCGTCTAGTTAGCTCGGGAATTTAGACGAAAATAAACATTACTTGAAATCAATGTTCTTGTACATCGATTTTATTCAATTTCGAGAGGCCATTGTTGTTTACATCTTTGGCAAATTTAATGCGGCCGGACCATAGGTGTATAAGGTCTGTTCAAATCCTTGTTTCCAATGGGTCTTAATTCCATCAACTTTATAAATACCATAACATGACTTCACACCTGTAATGATGCAATCCCCACAGGTAAGGCAGAGATGCACTTAAAGTAGGTACATCCATATTTCGCCAGTTATGTCTAAGTCCCATGTAATAGGGCGCAAGCCTATGGCCATCAACCGGGCACAGCCCTAGACTCCGGGCAGCTGCTTAGAAATTCCTGTTAGAAAACTTAACAACACTTTGGCCCACCTGGGAATCTAACCCCGAACCGCATGGTCAGCAGTAGTGAATCAACGTTATGTTAGTGTAAATGAAGTTGATTTAAGAATGTAATACTATTGGAAATGTCATACATTGTGTTGAAGTTGTAGCGCAAACTGAACTTTATGTGTTCGTTTTAAAGTTGTTTCTCCAAAAAATCGTATTTGTTTACATGTTTGGAAATTAAATTGTGAACATAGAATGTGCGTTTACATTTGTATGGAGCCGGCCTTCTGTAACCTATCTATTCCGTGTTAACACCGTGACGCCTGCTTATCGGAATGTCACAAGTAGCTTGTTACTTCACTTATCATTTTGTAAATAAGGGTAGACAGGACTTATTAGCAGGAAGGATGCTATTGGATGGAACGAAGATGGATTGTGACTTTTATCATTTTGTTTCGCGATGGTGACGTGTTCTGATATTATGAGTGTTTTGTTTTTTTCGGAAATTTGATTTCGATGTGTTTTTATTTTATTATTTTTTTGATACCGATCTTTATGATATGATTTTAGTATTGTTCAAAAATGATGTACGGTTGGAATTATAATGGATAGAGGCAGCAAGAAATGAAAAGAATTTATGAAAGATCTACATATTTAACTATATCTTACGATCCTGTATTCTTATATCTAATGTTGACTGTACCTACCTACACATACCAAAGAAAAACAATTATTATTTTACTCATTCTTCCAACAATATTCCAAACTAGTGTGGAACATAAATACTAAACTCGATATCGATGAATACGAAAATCCGTTAATTAAGTAATTTTGCGGTGAGAATTTAAACGTTCCCCACCTTAGTAATTATGGAAAAGTATTCAGGGACTTATAAAAGTACCAGGACTAAAGTAATTAAGTGCTATATTTATATACCTTCGGTTCCAATTGAGACCAGTTCTTACGATAATTACTGTTAAACGCGTTTGAAAACGCTTAGGGATGTAACTTAGAATTGTCGATTGTTTTTTAATTAGTTTTGTGCGTTTTTATGTGACTTAATAGCTTAATCGTGTTGCTAGTTGGATACATAGCGTTTTATTTACGGTTGATACAATAATTGATTGCTTTTTGTGAGTTGATTGCAGCTGTGTAATAATATTTAATGATAAAATAAATGCGCTTTTGATTATTTATTGTGTCAATCAGAATTGTACTTCAAATTAAGTGTTTCTTAAAAAAAAATAACAACGCATCAGGGAAAGCTAAATCCATCCCGCTAACAGAAAAGTGACCAAAAAAAGTTACCGCAGAATCATTATCACAAAAGCATATAAAATAAAATGTACAATAAAAATAAACGCCATTAATACTATTGCACTCAAACACGCGTAATCGTCACCCAATTTAGCCGGCCACTCTACAAAATAAACACAAAATTTTCTCACAACTCCATCTGAAAGTAAACGACAGTTGTCACGCACTTAACAGAAATAAAGTGTTTGGATAACGCGCGAATTACCCATTTCGTCGTCCCGAGAGCCGACGATAAAAAATATCGATGTAAATTTTCCCATCCCTAGACGCTATTTAGAGTCTAATTTTCATGTCGAATGAAACAAAAGTACGCAATGTGTTAGCCGCCTTTCTTTTTCCTACTGATCTTGGAATTAAATTGAGACGCGTTTTTTTGCAGGCTTGAGGATCGTGAGAAGGGTTAATTAAAAGTATTTGCTTCGTAGACGATTGCTAAGAGCCGATTACCTGCAGGTAATATTCTCTTCATTTTGGTATCTGACCGAAGAAGAATATAATTTGATGGAACTTATTTTTTGCGATAAAAATATTAGTCTGTATGTAAAGAAAGCATTGCTAGAGCATACCCAGCATGAAAAAGTCACGTTTGTTGTATGGGAGCCCCCCTTATTTTATTTTATTTTCATTTAATTATTTATTTTTAAAGTGAATATACAACTAAATATTCTGTGAATATTTCAAGCGTCGACCTGTTGCCGTTATTAATATCGAGCAAAAAACGGAAAAAATCACGTCTGTTGCATGGGAGCCCCCCTTAAATATTTATTTTATTCTGTTTTTAGTACTTTTTGTTATAGGGGTAACAGAAATATGTCATCTGTGAAAATTTCAACTGTCTAGCTATCACAGTTCATGAGATACAGCCTGGTGACAGACAGATAGTCAGACAAACGGGACCCTATTAATAAGACTCCACATCTTAGTAATGTACGGAACCCTAAAAATCGAGTGCCTTTCCGTACATTGGCCTTTATAAATGGTTCTGTTGACAAAATCAATACTCGAAGCTTTCATCACGCATACGATGAATTAATTTAATCAATCCATTAAAAACTACATACACAAACATTAATTAAATTATTTAAACAGATTGTTTGTATTATTAGCCGTTCATTGGACAAAACAATTAATGTATTTTCGCAAATAAAATCTACTATTTACTGTTAAAGATACGGAACGAAAATGGTGGTTGACCGAACTTTTAGCGTGCAATTTAAAATGGCCGCTGAAATGTGAAGTTTGTATAAATATTTAAAGCGAATTTAGATTTAAATTGATGGAATAATGAACGTTGAACAATGCTTGATAATAAACTGTTTGCTATTGAAGTTTCAACTAATTAATAGTTTGAATTTTTAAAAATGTAGACAGAGAAAGATGAACTAAGTTTATTGCTTCATAATAAGTAACTAACTATATATCTAGATACTAAAATAAAAGACTAACTTTCAATACAAATAAA
This sequence comes from Amphipoea lucens, assembly GCA_947508005.1. NCBI lineage: Eukaryota > Metazoa > Arthropoda > Insecta > Lepidoptera > Noctuidae > Amphipoea > Amphipoea lucens. Next base: position 4,439,276 of record OX382373.1, on the reverse strand, counting down.
TAATTTAAAAAAAAAACAAAGGACACTTAGGCGTCGAAGTATTCGTCCGCATCGCTGTCATTGACAGAGAAAACGTCATAAAATAGTGATTATTATAATGTATTGAAAACATAAAACTTACGATCCAGTGTGTCCCGCTTAATGGCAAACGACATCACGGCAGGCCCAGACGGAGGATGTTAGGACTTTAACCTTTTAACCGCCCGACTTTATATCAGTTGTCGTGCCCCCAGCGCCCGCAAAAAAAAAAAAAAAAACAAAAAAATAGCGATGAAACGAGCTGTGATGATGTAATAATAATACAGATTAAACGAGCTGTGTTATCTGGTCGTATATATACGACTCTGGCGGAATGGTCACGAAAATATTTGTCGGATTAATCCGACGTAAGCGGTTAAAAGGTTAATAAAGATGGGTCCTTGGCAACTTGGGACACTAGACAGAGAGAGTTGGAAAGAGAGAAGGGTGGCCTTAGCCCAGCAGTGTTACATTAATCATCTGCCTAGCCTTTTCCCAACTCATTCAGGGTCAGCTTCCAGTCTAACCGGATGCAGCTGTAAAATACTGGTCATTTTACATCGAGCGACTATCTGACCTCCAAAACACAGTAACTGGGTAATACGATACCCCATGGTAAGACTGGTTGTCAGATTTTCGGGCTTCTGATGACCCGTAACGACTATCGAAGATCAACGGAGGGGTCTTGGTATGTAAAAATGGACACCCATCCACGGACCAACCACGATAAGCGTAGCTTAATCAGATCGATCAGCCCGTGCGGCTGGTATTACATAGCAGTGGGAAATTAATAGCTAACAATACAAGAAATTGATAGAATAAACTCTATTGTGTGTACCAAACTTAGGTATCACACTAATATTATAAAGGCGAAAGTTTGTGAGTGTGTGTGTGTGTGTGTTTATATGTTTGTTACTTCTTCACGCTCAAACCGCTGCTGAACCGATTTAGATGAAATTTGGTATAGAGATAGTTTGAGTCCCGGGAAAGGACATAGGCTACTTTTTATCCGATATTCCCACGGGATCGAAACTTATGCGGGTGAAACCGCGGGGCGCAGCTAGAATTTAATAATAGAGAGTAGATTGAAGGCACTTTTTGATCTTTCATCGCATATACATCGCATATAAAAGACATGATAAGGATAATAGAAATGTCGTCGGATACTGTGCTATTGAGGTCATCGAATACCCGACACATAGTTTATAGTTCGAAATCCATTAATCCGTTCCTGATCAATGGGGCCCATGATGTCACATTATTTGAACAGCTTGCAGTGAGGACGTACAAATATTGATTGTTTGACACATTCTAGTGAGCTCAAATATCCGTGGATATCCGTTGAGTGTGGGTGAAATATGTTCCGATCTTTATTCGTTTTTTTAGTTTGTGTTCAGTTTAAAAAAAAAAAATTGAAATTAGAGGGGCTTGTGGCTAAGAAATAACAGCCGCACGGTTTGCTTGCCGCGGTTGGTCCGTGGATGGGTGAACATCTTTATATACCAAGACCCCTCCGTGCCTCGAAAATACCGTTAAGCCGTTGGTCCCGGCTGTCTTTCGTGGAACTTTGACAGCTGTTACGGATGGTCAGAAGCCCAAAAGTCTGACAACCAGTCTTGCCAAGGGGTTATATTACCCAGTCACTGGGTTGAGGAGGTCAGATAGGCAGTCGCTCCATGTGAAATACTGAAATACAGCTGCATCCGGTTAGACTGGAAGCCGACCCCAATATAGTTGGGAAAAGGCTAGGCAGATGATGATGGTGTTCAAAGTTCAGCAACTATACTTTGTCATGTAAATTCCAGTTAATGGGCTCTAGAATGAAATATTGTGCAGTTACGGTTCAGTTTGAAATCACTTCTCTATACCCTATGTATGTACCTACTAGAGGTCATTTTTACGCGCCCTGGACGCGTATATACGCGCTGCAAACGCTACTAGTATTGCTTTTTCAAGGCAGAAAACGCGCCGCAACCGCGTTTTTTAAACGCGCGCTTAAAAAACGCAGTGTGCCTCCACATGTTTTTTACGAATCACGCTTTCTAAAGACATCCAATCTAACTAAAAGCTCCCATAGACAAGCGCAATGCAATGGTTCGACGCGATTCTGGTAAAACAGCACCCTAATTGCGTAACATACTATTAATCGGAATCAGAATCATTTCGAAGCCAATTGCTAATCCATTGCTTCATAAGTTCGAAAAATTTGTCTGCTCAACACGTAAATAACGCAATGAATGTTGTTGAACTGTCAAAATGAAACCGATTCCGATTGATAAAGTATTACGCAATTGCCCCGCAGTTTCTACGAAGTTTCCATAGAAATTGTTTTGCTAGAGTCGTGTTGCGCCTATCTGCAGGATGCCTTTAAAAACTAAATGATTTCCCTTCATCCCTCTAAGTACCTACACATTCCCCCCTCTCCCTCTCCCCTCCTGTCTGTCCAACGTACTTAAGTTTGACCTTTCCAAAGTATTCCATTCCATCAGATTGAGCACCGAGGGTAACTACTGACAGTTTTATCTGATCTACTATCAGTTCGGAACGGTTCCCTTTCGAATTCTTATTTGAGGAACGGTTTAACCCTATCTCTGAACTGTTTCGACGATTACGGAATATATTTTCATGTTAAAGTAGTTTTATTTTTTGGGAAGGACTTTTGACGATCCTCTAAATAATATTATGCGTTTGATGTTACGTATCTAAGCAGTCTTCTGGTAGACGTAGCGTTGGAAGACCTCCCATAAAGTGGACCGATCACCTGGTGAAGGCCGCAGGAATCCGTTTGATGCGAGAAGCACAGAATCGGTCGAAGTGTCTGTGCTTGGGGGAGGCCTATGTCCAGCAGTGGACGTTTTCGGCTTAAATGATGATTATAATTTAATCAGTCAGTCTGTGAGCGGAGTGCGCGTAGCTGAATATTGGGCCAAACATCTTTGAACTTTTTGATATGGATACGCCAGTAAGATGTATATAATACTAGCTGCGCCCCGCGGTTTCACATAATATCGGGATAAAAACTATCTTATGTCCTTTCCCGGGACTCAAACTATCTCTATACCAAATTTCATCTAAATCGGTTCAGTGGTTATGGATACGGATAGTATCGATTTGTTTCAGCACGAATTAGGTATGCTATGAGAATAGCAGCTGGTGCCGTGGTAAATAAGCGATTTATTCTTAGTTCGTCCCGAAGTTTTGTCCCACGTTCCAAAAAATCCTAGTTCGTCCCAAACAATATGCTTCCTTCGTCCCAGCCCGTCAATAAAATGGTGGCGGAGTTAACGGCCCAGAATGCACTGGGTGTTGCTAAAGTCAGGAAAATTTATTATTTAGCAAATAAATTGATTACCAAGTTAAATTGCTCTTATATTCAAAGCATTTTTTGTAACTTGACCAAGATTTTTATTACATGGCAACGTTAATAGTTCAGCTTAGCGAAAACTCATGAAGTCAAGCCAGAAAAAAAAACTACGCCATGACTTTTTTATCATCAATAAACTAGTCAATTCTAGTTTTCATTAAGAGGAGACTACATGACCTAAAGCGCGGTCACTGTCACTGTCGAACTGCATAGAAAAGAAAGAGAAGCGCGATGACAGAACGCCGGTAATTTATTGCAAAATATGAAGCAATTATTCTATTTACGAAAAATCTATTGTTTGGACTAAAAAATTAAAACACTAGAGTTTTAGTATGTTGCTTGTAGAATAATCTGCCAAAAAATCATAATGATTGTATTATATGTATATTAGTACGGTTTTTATTGTAAAAAGAAAGTTTTTAGAGGTATATTCACGATTTTTTTTATCGTACCAAATAAATTGTATTATGTTTTCAACACCCCGTCTACCTAGCATATATCCTGAAGAATATCATATATTTTTTTTTAAATTTCTCTACTGTAATCGATCATATACTTTTATTGTTTCTAAAACTTGCGTTTTTTGCGTTTAGGTCCTGTAAGCCCCTTAATAATGATTATTTTTCCAGACTTGGATAGGCCATAAACTTAATTAAATTGTTTCGTCGGTATCTATCACGGTGACATACGTAGACGCTCAAAAATTCCCTCGCCATTGTTCTTTGACGGTTGTATGAAATGGTGGCAAATTGGCGCAATTTAGAGGAATAAACTAAATACTCGTGCCTAATAAACACTCCCTTTATAACTAAAAATAACTTTAAGATTATCAGCCGATAATTTTTCCTTCCCTATCTCTTCTAGGAAATTTTCCTTTGTTTTCATATTTCAGTGTCTTCACAAAGATTCTATCTATACTTTGAATAAAATTAGACTCGTTCCCGGGAAATTTACGCATATTAAGTATGCATCATTCCTTGGAATCGTTATAGATTTTATATAAAATATCTCAGAACTACACGAGTGGGTGATAATGGTAGGAAATAAATGTAATATTATGAGATTTCCTTTTAGAAGATATAATGAACTAGCAGCGCCCCCCGGTTTCACCCGCATAAGTTTCGATCCCGTGGGAATATCCATACTAATATTATAAATGCGAAAGTGTGTCTGTCTGTTACCTCTTCACGCTTAAACCGCTGAACCGATTTAGATGAAATTCGGTATAGAGATAGTTTGAGTTCCAGGAAAGGACATAGGATAGTTTTTATCCCGATATTCCCACAGGATCGATACTTATGCGGGTGAAACCGCGGAGCGCTGCTAGTCTATTATGTATCTGTGGAATTAAGTTCACATCTGACACTATTTATATAAAAAATCTGTCAAAAATTCAAAATTTATACGCAGCATAACTGGTGTAAAAGTTTGGTCGATTTCTTCTTAAAAATTGTAAACGTTATAACACATTTAACGTAACCATGTGGAAAGTAACAATAGAGCAACGATCCTAAATGTCATATTTGACCGAAGCAAATTGTCAAGGCGGAGTGAATGACAATTTTTGGTCCCATTCAGCCCCTACTCACTCGAGGACATTTTAATACACGATCTATTTCTGTAGACAAACTAGAGACCCAGGTAGGTAGAATTTGTTTGGGATGCTGCTTGCATAGTAGCTGTTTGGACGAAAAGGGATTTGTTCCAATGAAAATAAACAAAGTAGGTGATATAAATAAGCGTATTTGTTGTTATTTTATCTTTAATCTCCTATATTTGGACTAGCTGTTACCCAAGGCTTCGTTCACGTGGATTTTTTTTCGTGGGACCCAATTTTTATTATTGTTTTTTTTTTTGTTAGCCTATTTTTGTGTCCCACTACTGGGCAAAGGCCACCGCTTTTTTCTTCCTAACCTCCCTGTCTTGTGCGATCTCTGGCAATGTTGGCCCTGCGAATGATAATAGATCGTCACGCCACCTTCGTCTTGATTTTTTTTTTATTAAATAAAAATCGCTTAAGTTACTCCTTATTACATCAGCTATTTGCCAGTGAAAGTGCCATCAAAATCAGTCCAACCGTTTCAGAGATTAGCCGGAACAAACAGACAGACAGACAAAAATTGTAAAAAATGTTATTTTGGTATGTGTACCGTGTGCATTTAGTAACAAGTGGTTATTTTAGTATTACAAACAGGCACTCCAATTTTATTTATTTGTATAGATTAAAGCATAATGTTTTGTTAGGATTTCCATACGTATAAAGTTATTCAAGTAAGTATTTTTGTTTAGGCTATAAGCTGTGGACAACATTAGAAAAGGAAAGAGGGTCAAATCATACTATTTTATAGCTTTTACTCTATTTTGGACTAACATCATCATTACTTAGACATTTGACATCATCACTCCAAAATATGGACCATGATCAGAAGGCCAATTCTCGTAATTTAAAACGTTCAAAATCTAGTCGCAGTCTCATCTCGGCGACAAAAAAATGTCAAAAACTTGTCAAAATGTAGGGAAACAGAAGTTTTTTTTGACAGATTGAGACTGAGATCAGGAATGTGAACAAACCGAATTTTAAGGTTAGCAGAATACCATTTTTTGGTCTATTCACAGTGTCATCGCATTCCAGTCTCGTGTTTTTCACATTGCACATTAATTAGTAGAATTGGCCTTCTGACTTTGAACGTTTTTAAAATTACGAGAATTGTCCCTCATACATGTTGGCGCCATTTGCGTTCAACATTTTATCAAGCTCTCAAAACGGTGATGATTAAATCATCGTGAGGAAACCAGCATGTCTTAGAACCAAACATTCGAAGACGTTGACACCCTACAACCCGTACTAGGCCTGTATGTTGCATTACGGGCCACTCCCTCTGACAAAGATTAGATCTGTGTGTATCCTAGCAGTGGGAACATTATACTTTATGTATTTAGTTAAGGCCTGCCAAACTTTTCGGTCAATCAGATTTTAAAATCTGTATGTCCCAATTAATCTTCCCTATAAAGTTTATCATAGAAACAGCTAGATATCTATTTTGAAACAAACTGTTCTAGTTGGCACCGACTCAATTGTTTATCTATCCGACACTAAAGGCGAACATAGAGATTAATTTGTGAATGAAACAAGAAATTAATTACTATCTTCATGCAGGATAAGAATGTCGACACCATTTTCTTCCGGTTTTATGTGTCATGACAGCAGTATTGAAAAGGTAGCTTTTTTGTTTAGAATCAGCTTAAACAGTTAAAAGCGAGGATTTATGTCGACGTATGATGTGTTTGAAATTTACATTTACCTAACGCAAAAATAAATGAAATAAAAAGGTAGACAACTATGGGGAAATTAATTCATTTTAACCGGCGGGATAATTGCGTAAATTGCTTTCATTTTAACAGGTCAACAACATTCATTGCGGTATGTACAGACGCCAGCACATCAAGCTACTGCAATCTGTCAAATTTCTTTAATTTTTTAACTTTATCGCTAAAGGATAAAGTTCAAAGTTGATTGGGAAATTTTGACAGTTCGGGTAGCTTGATGTGCTGGCCTCTGTACCTATGTTGTTGAGCAGACAAATTTTTCGTATATTAGAAAAAATTTAATAGCAATACCCTTCAAAATGATTCAGATCGTGATTGATAGAGTTTTACGCAATTAGAGTGCTTTTAATCTATTTATTTGTTTTTGATAAAAATAGATACCAATCTAATAATACATTATTATTTAAGGCCCAATTCAAGACCTATGTGAATTCTTAGAATCTTCATTCTTATACAAGACGGTAAATTGTTCAGAATCCAGTGATATTTGAGAATGACGTTAAACTAAACCACGTAAGTAGTTCTTTTTATACCATTATACAAAAGGGGAAAAGAAAGAAAGAAACTCATGCTATTTCCGTAAAACCAGACCACCAGAATAACGACCTCTTTACAGGCAAACCAGCCATCAATGAACTAAATAAGTAAATTGGGTAATTTGTGATTCTTGTTAAGAAGTGAAACTCTTAATTAGTTTTGTTTAACTCAACAATTTGACTTGAAAACCTATGTTCACAAATAAATGAATTGAATTAAATTGAAAGGTATGTCATCTGCCTAGCCTTTTACCAATTATGTTAGAGTCGGCTTCCAGTCTAACCGGATGCAGCTGAATACCAGTAACTGGGTAATACGATCCCCTTGGTTAGACTGGTTGTCAGACTTTCGGGCTTCTGACTACCCGTAACGACTATCAAAGATCCACGAATGACAGCCGGTACCAACGGCTTAAAGTGGAGGGGCCTTGATATGTAAAGAGGTCACCCATCCACGGACCAACCTGCTGTGTTTCGTCGATGCATGAGAGTCCCAGTGCCTTAGGCATCTTCTGGGCACGCTCGTTCTATCATAGACCTCATCCATCATTTTCCATCAGGCGTAACCGAGGTCAAGAGCGGGCCCATTCAGCAATAAAAATAAATAAAAAAAAGGTTTAAATAAATTAAAATTATAGCACAACATAGGACGACGCAGGAGAACATTCTACCCACGATGATACTTTAAAAAATTCCTAAGACTGTTATCTCAAAACCTTAACAAGACAGGGGGCCATTAGTAGCGTCTGTTATGAAACCACTCGAAATGAATAGAAAATATCTTAAATAATAAATCATACTCAAATAGGTACTGGTTAGTTCAAGTAGCTAGCAGGTGGCCGAATTGTGGCTAGTAAGCGGCCTCTTGATCTTTGAAGTTTTAGATCAAAATATGATTTCAATGTTGAGCAAGTATTTTTTTAAACTGTTCTAGGAGTCAAACTTAATGAAGAATAATAGAGCTGGTCCTTGCCAACCATAAAGAGCTACAGAAGAAAATAAGCACTACTGTTCCAATATATGAGAGTCTATTTATCAATAATAATGCAATTTTATCAAACCACAGTCGGTAATTGGTTTCAAATATTGTTTTGGCACAAATAATTGCGTCTGAAATTAAATAACCACAACATAATATTGATGATTATTATATAAACTGTTGTAATTTTGCTTGCCAATAATTTTAATGTCATTCCCATTGATTGTGGATTTGAAAAAATATTAAAACCCACTTTGTGAAATGCCGGCAGACAAATCAAAGATGGATTCAACGAATTTATGTGTTTCTTTTGTAGCACTATTAATTTTATAACAGTTAAACGTGGGTGTCTAATACTTAATAAAAATGATGAATGGACGTTTACAATCGTAATCGGATATCAGGTTTATGATTATTCAACAGAACGGGAGGATAGAACATCAAAATTAAATGATTTGCGATAAATCTTAAATTTTTTATAATAGAAATTAAAATTGACGTCTCAATAAGTTGAAATGACAGACAAGTGAATTAAGTTTATAATTTTGAAATCAAATATCTGTTAATTTAATCATATTCCTATAAAAAGCCAAAGATAGAAATTGGATTTGATAGAGCTTTGAATAATGTTGGATGATTATAATGATGACTCTAAAAGCAGATAGATGTATATGTGGTTTGTAGGTATCAAAATATTTCTAGGTGTGGTGTTAATAATATATCAAGATGGTTAATGGTGGCATGTCTCAAGAATGATGAAAACAATACCTAATAATACAGCCAACGGAATTTTCCCATAATTATTTATGTCTTCAATAAGTTAGCAGGAGTTGCCTTGAACTGGATATACCGCGCGAAACGCTGTCTGCTGTATTAAATACGAATTTAATTCCATGAACAATGGCTTATTGTAAAGGCTTAACTAATTAATATAATTAGACTTCCCTCGTAACTTCACATACTTATTGCAAACAAATGATTGACAATCGCAACAATAAAATACAAATAACACAAAGGCAAAATCGAAAATCCAACCCCTGACATATTTGTTGCAAAAAAGTATAAACCAATTGATACAAATCCATCAAAAAGGAAACATCACCTGGCCCCACACAAAAAGATATCCAAAGGAAGCGCTATACAAAACGAAGCGAGTCCAACATGGCACCATTCACATCAGCTATTGTTGGCCATCACAGAAGAAACTTTATTTGCTGTCATTTATATTTTTATGCGGAATCTTTGGATTATGTCGAATGTCCCGCAGACTTCCGGGCCATTATGAACGGAGAATCATGGGACAATGGTGGTAGGAGTTACGTTAAGGTAACTAACCGCAACATCGGAGATACCGGCCCATTTGTAGCGAAAGCGGTGAATGAAATATTATTGGATCACTAGAAACTAACTTGCGAAGTTCCTGCGGGAACGGTTTTTATTTTGACGCATGTGCTTCCTGAGTTTTTGTGATGTATGGGTCGTTACTTTTGGCAATTTCATAACTAACTTTTTCCTAAACGTTGTAAAAAAAATATTCGGATATTTTACTTACGAACAATTCCAATAGACGTTACATTTATTTAACTACAGACGTTCATTTGCAATAACTAAGTTTCTTGTAACTTAAAACGTTTGTCAGAAGATTTGGTGACTACAGACATAGTGAGCAACAATAAGGTACGTTAACTGTCATCTAATAAAATCACTCTCCGTCTTCAAAATGGCGGGCTGGCTTAGTTTCAAAAGCCATAAATTAAACAAACAGTAATTCAAAAACTGATTAAAACCCTTGAATGATAAACAAAATCAGTTAACACTAAACTATCTGTACGCGATATTGATAATGATCATAAGCTATTTGAGCTTATCCACTAAACCCCAATTGATTTATAATTTGCACGGGATGATTAGCGACTAATGTATAGCATTTATCTCTAAACAAAGCATTTCGAGCAGGAAATAAACCAACGAATTTTCTAGATGATTTGATAATAAAATTCAACGAAGATCATAATAATAAAGATAATCGGTGCCGTAGAGACAGTGGTTATGGCGACGATAAAGAAAACTTAATTGAAACGCTTCCACATGTTCTTAATAACGATATTAAATAGGAATACGTTACAGAAATAAAACTAGATGGTTATCAAAAATTTACTATTATGAACACCAGAACTATTAACCATAAAACGTAACATGATACTATAAATAATATTCTTGATGACGAAACTTTTATTAAAATTATAATCAGATTTTTTAAATATCATAAACTCCAGACCACATTATAATAAATATCTTGTGTCCTCTTAAAACTAATTGAGATCATTTAAAAACACTTCCTTTCACCTCTTTGAGACTGATCAAAGGCGAATTTCCAATAGGTATTCCCAAACATTCGTTTCTGTAATCAACAATTACCTATTATGGACCCTTCTATCATATGGCACATGGTCCCACGAGTTTATTTATAAGCAGTTTTTAAACCATTATTAAAACCAGTTTCTGACCAAGCTGAGTTAAAGCTATATCGTCTTCAACCCCTCTATAACATAAAATATCTCTTCGAAACAAACTTTATTGAGCATACACACGAAATAATGACAGTATTATTTCTTGTACCTATCAACAAAAACAGGTTTACTGAAATCAGATATTACTATAGTCAAGATTTTAGTCAAAACAAAATCAGCGTGCTTTTGTTAGCGATCCACTCCAGCCGGTGTCATATTCAAGAGGGTTGAAAGTAGGGTTGGCAAAAATGCGTCTCTTGACGAAAGTGAAGCTAAAATATTTACCCCAAAATCACAGACACGATGAACGTTAATTTGTTTGATCGTACAGAATCTTACAAATGTTATTTATAGCGCGAGTTTGGGAAGAGAAACAAAAAATTGTTATTATTACAGATTGGTGTTATATGGCTTAAAACATAAAACGCTCGTAACTTGTTTAAATCAAACAAAGATACGATCAGCAAATACATTTTAAAATGAATCTTTAATTCATACACATTTGATGTCATGACATTGGAATCAATTCAAACATTATTCTGACCCATACAAAACATGATGAAATATTTGTCTGCCGACTCTCCAATGAAATATCCCGCGAAAACAGGACAAAAGATAGTGTGTCGTCAGCATATAAACAGCATCTCGTAACACGGAATCGAGTTACATGTGTCGAGTCATATACGCCCCCCATTATGGCGGCCATAGAATGAACCCCTTTGTACCCCCCTATTCATATCGAGAAAACGTATGAATTTTTTACTACTAAATACGCAGCCTAAGGCTGGGGATTTTGGCTTACAGAATTTCTCGTCTTGAATAAGAAATTCGCGTGTATGAGGGTACGATAATCAGTATTTTGAGATTAAAATCTTCTCTTACTTGCATGAAACAGTTTGGGGATCGCATTTATGTTTATATTCACCTGCAATATAATGCTACTACCCATTTTCGTCGCCTTTATTTATAGTGTTTTTTTGTATTTATTGTATTCAACACTTACATTATCCTTACTTTTATTGCCATAAACACTGTTGCGACTATTGTCAACAATTGTCCTCTTCTAAAAATACTGCGATCAGTTAATTGCTAGTGTTGCGGATCATTCATCATAATTCCTCCCATCGTTAACATCCATTTTATGGCTCACTGTATTAAGACTTTGCTGTGATAGTATCAGAGATTGACAACAATCTACTGTTTGGCTTAGCTTCTTCACAGTTTAATTTAGTTCATAAGGCCAATGGTTTGTAAAGATGATAATAAACAAGGAATGAAACCGTCTTCTAACACCAAATTGCTCACCCACAGTCTTTTGAATTATTTAATACTATTCTGCTCCACTTACGGATCTACATACTCGTAAGCATGATTATTTGATTTTTTTAAGCTGTTAGTTTTTTTTTTTATATTTACCAATAAGCACAGTCTGACAATATTAATGTTATCATAATCAGCCTATAAACTTCCCACTGCTGGGACACAGACCTCCTCTCTTTGAGAGGAAGCGGGCCGTAATCCACCACGCGGGCTCAGTGCGTGTTGGTAGATGTTACATGTCTTCGAATTTTTGGTTTTTGGACATTCCGGTTTCCTCACGAAACAAATGTCAAGTCCTGTCAAATGTATAGACAATGAACCATACTGTGATATAAGTAAACAAAAATGAGTAGTGCATGATTCAGTCCTCTAAGAGACGATAAGTCACAAGTAGGTACGTAGATCGAGACGAAACAATCTTACACGTTTAATAACGGCAGACAGTTGTCATCATGCGGGACAATGGTCAGATTGGGTCAGACGTTGCAAAGTGGCGTGTGAACCATGCACATAGCTTGTCAATAGAAACGGGTTTGTTAATACTGTGGTGTAAGATTAAGAAGGATAGAGAGATAGAAGAAAATATTGTAAATATAGTAGTCGATATGGTAGCTTTTTTAAAAGAAGGTTATAATGATGGTATGACCAATTAGATGCATTATGAGGCAGAAACGGAATTTAAAGACAGCTAAGACACTTTGATCAAGTCACTAAATTGAAATCAAATGGTTTGTCACAATTTTTTACAATCACTAATTTATTCTTCTAATCTTGGCAAAAAAACTTTAAAAAAATTACTATAGGCTACTTAAATATATAGGGATTTCAATATAGGATAGGAATTACGGAAGAATAGGGTTTTTCTTTTTTTTTTTTTTGATTAGGTATGCTTCTTCTGGGGAAGCTCACTCCATCGTCGACTTTGTCTCTGTCACCTCTGACCTAGACTAGAGTCAAGAGCAAACCCATTTCAAATAAAAAAAAATAAAAAAAAATTTAGAGGCTCCACATAATGACTACAGATATGATTATCACAGCTAAGTACCTCCTTAACTTCACCCACGTCAAAATAAATTATAAGAATACTCTTAGAGCCAAACTTTTATACGAATATTATAAAGATATAAATTCTGTTTGTTTGTGTACCTATCTCCCGTTTTTTGAGATAATCTTCAAAACTCTGGCCTGATTTGAATAATACTTCTGAGTAAAGATTTTTATTCTAAAAGCTGAGGTTTATAGTATTAAGTGTAGTATTTGGGAATAATGTTTATGGGTTTATTTGCTTAAAGATTACGTGACAGTGTCACCTGTATTTATAGCGTTTATTAACACTGGTTCTTTACGTTATAACCAAGATATTTTTATATATGGAGTCGTCTCTGAAAATATCTGGAGCAGATTTTTCATGCGTTTTTTAGCACCTTCGTACATATTTTAGTGTCCAGTGGCATAGCCCACGTAAGCAGTAGTAATATACAGAATTACAGACGCCAGCACATGAAGCTACTACAATCTGTCCTCTAATAGATTTTCAACTTTATCGCTAAAGAATAAGTTTCAAAGTTGACTGGGAAAATTTGACAGTTTCGGGTGGCTTGATGTGCTGGCGCATCTGTACAAAATAATTATTGTGAGTTGGACCTCCATCCGTTTCACTATTGCCATGAACCCACTCTAAGTACCTAAAATCTAAAACGAACTTGGAAGGGTAACAAAAACAGGAGAAAACGAAAGCCACACTGCTATCAATCTTCAAAAAAACTCTCTAGCATTCATTCAAAAAATACAACAGAAAAATACACATACCATAAACAATCCATCAATAACATTTCTCTCATCCCCATATTCTCATTTCATCCGACAGAGGGTATCCCGATCCGACAAAAGGCAAACATAGGGAAAAATAAACAAACATGGTGATCCCAGGCATCAAATTACGAGATATTGTACTCTCAAAGAATGTGCTTTTATCTCACTATAGCCTATAATAGTTTTGGTCTCAAATGACGACATATCTTTTAAAAGATTGCAGCGATATCTTTGCGAAATCATATTTCTTTTTGAGTAATGGAGTAATCCCTAGCAGGTTAGTCTCGCATGTCATGAGAGTCAACAACTGACGATCGTTGGTAGAAATTAAAAGCTCTGCCAAGTAATATCAAAGTGCCGATTTTTTTCCACGTCATGTCAATGTCAGAAAAGATATAAATTCAGTTTATCCCCTTTCTTCTTAATAAATGCAGAGTAAACTTACAATGACTTAAAACTTCAGATGCACAGACGCCGCCAGCACATCAAGCTACTACAATCTGTCAAATTTCTTCAATAGATTTTCAGCTTTATCGCTACAACATAAAGTTCAAGGTTGATTGGGAAAATTTGACAGTTTCGGGTAGCTTCATGTGCTGGCGTCTGTACCATATATTTTTCAAGATGCATGTTTAGCATAACTTTATTCCGCGTTTGTTATTAAGAGGGTTTAGATTTCTGGTTTGAAACCATTAATAATTTACTACTGACAGCAAACTAATTATTCAAAATCTAAAACATGAGACATAATTTTAAGGAGTACCTACACTGACACTATTCAATTTAATCTTAAATAACTTAGGTCCTGTTTCATCACAGGCTAATTTCCAGATAACTTATTTGGCAGATAATTTGATAAACACTGTGCCACTTCACGAATTATCTGGTACACAGTACCTATCCAGATGCGATGAATCAGGACCGTAATCTCCTATAAGTGGGTTCGTTAAAGCCTGTAACCTACACAGAACACTTAGCTAAATGTTTGAACTGGAAGCCAGCCCTTATACAGGGTGAAAATAAATTCATGGGCATCCTTTTAAGAGGTCATTGTAATCATCATTATGAACAACTTTTACAATGGGACTAAACCTAAAATCGCGAAAAAAAATCAGCTGTTCCTTGCATTTATGTTCACATAACTCGTCAAAATGTAGGGAAGAGCTGATTTTTTTTCGCGATTTCAAGTATGATCCCATAGTAAAAGTTGTTCATAATAATGATTACAATGACGCCTTAAATGGATGCCCATGAATTCAATTTCACCCTGCATACTTCGGAAAGGCTAGAAAGACGAGCGAGCACGAGATACTAAATAAACATAAATAGAAGGCAGAGTATGTTGAAATAAATATCGATATGAGAAAAAGATGGATGCCACAGAGGATCAAATAAAAACTAAAGTAAACGGAATGGATTCGCAGTTGGCGCACCAAAGTGAAGATACTTGTTTATCATATTGATTTGATATGTTCAGTTACGTTTCGTCGTAGGTAACTTACTTTCATAGTCGAGGTGAACAAAATTAAATTGAGTTTTGTTGATAGTATTGTGTTCGCTGGTAACTAAAGAAAAATGCGTTTATTGGGATTACAGCAAAAAATACACCTTAAAACTATGAAAAAAAAACAGAAAATGATGATTATAATGCCAAAAGGGCCTCAGGTATAATATGTCAAATGACAAAATAAGATGTACTAACTGACGCTGATTTTCAGTTGCAACACACGAATGTCATACCTCGATATATCAACATAAGCTCATCAATTACATTTTTGTGTGTGTGCCCCACAATTAAGAAACCTACTAAATTATCATACCTCACAAAAAACAAAACCTTTCATACTAACACGCGCGGCAGTAGGCAGTCGCCAGACGGCCTACTCGGCTCCCGTACTATTCGCATATTGTCATTGGAAAAATACATTCGTCTCACGCATAATACCATGACGTTCGACCTTCGCAATTTATCACTCTTAAGAAGGCATGCTTACTCAAATAACCACACTTTTGACCTCACTTTTTTCTGATTAGTGATCGCGTTTGCCTAGACTAGACCCGGCCTAGTGCCTACCTATTCTGAAAACCAATGCACACCACTGGCTATAATAACACTACCCTTAACTAAAACTTTGAAAAGGCACAAACCTTAGGTTTATTTTTACATGAAAGTATAATATTAGCTCATATTTTATTTCAGGCTTCAATGGTACAATAAAACGTTTCTCTAAGCTTTATAATAATATATAATATTCTTACCGAGCATAAGTTTTCCCACCAGAGGTCACTGCCGTTAAATCTGCAAAAAGAAAAACAAAACATTTCAATTTTTAAACTACTATAAGTCTAGAGTGTTTTTCTAAGTTTATAATTCGCTAAAACTTTAATGCACTAATAGTTTTTTAAAATTCAAAGCCTCAGGTAGTCGAAAGTTTTTTAAGAGGCCCTTTAGATCCGTTTGGGGTTAAATTCGCTTTCACGGTAAATTGCTCCGCTGAATAAAAAAATTCTTTGAACTTGTTGAAAAAAATTTTTTTTCGATTATTCGTGACCTGTGTTTTGTTCAAAAAGATTTAACAGAATATAAAAGAAATTGGGATAGGAGAATGGTTTTTTTCTTTAGTGGATTAAGTTCTATATTAAGTTATCAAATGTGATGTAAGACTATTTTGGGTGTCAGCAAAAAGTAATCTTTAAAGACTTTCCTTCCTCAGTAGGTAAACAAGAAGGTTTTGTGTTTGCATCACACTAATATTATAAAGGCGAAAGTTTGTGTGTGTTTATATGTTTGTTACTTCTTCACGCTCAAACGGCTGGACCAATTTCGATAAAATTTTGCATGGAGGTAGTTGACACCCTGGATTAACATATAGGCTACTTATCATCCCGATATTCCCACGGGATCGACATTTACGCGGGTGAAACCGCGGGGCGCAGCTAGTAATATTATAAATATGAAAGTGTGTCTGTCTGTTACCTCTTCACGCTTAAGCCGCTGAACCGATTTAGATGAAATTTGGTATAGAGATAGTTTGAGTCCCGGGAAAGGGTATAGGATACTTTTTATCCCGATATTCCCACGGAATCGAAACTTATGCGGGTGAAACCGCGGGGCGCAGCCAGTTATTTTATATGTTGCAAATAAAGATATATTGACATTGATGTAGGTGCTTATGAAAATTATTTTGTTTCAAAATACATTTAGAGCTAACATTTCGTAATTAGTTAGTAACTGATTACGAAGGCTCTCCATCTTACAATATTAAATTTTCGTATAGAAAATTAAATTGTAAGAACTAAAATGGCTTAGAAGTAAATTCTTTGAGAATACCTATTTGTTTTCGTAAAATAATAGAACATTATTAAGACTGAAATCACAGATCTAGAGCATATTTCGTTAAAAATACATTTGAACGTGAAAAGCAAATTTACGTTTTCATAAAGAAATCAAATCAAACAAGAAAATGTAAATCTTAAAATATATTTTAAGAAGTAAGAGAGACTTTTCTAAGCCGATAAGTTAATATTTCAAAGGTCAACTTTATTTTACAATACAATGTGTGATGAGATATTTTTTTTTCTTAATTTTTCTAATTTAAAATATATATTATTTTGTTTTATTTTTTTAATGATACTACTATTCAAAATATATACATTTTTTTAAACCACGTTTACTTATGAGTACCTACATTAAATTTTAAAACGTCTACAGATTTCAATTAGAGTCTTAACACCTTTGACGCCATGTGTATCTTTTTGTCACACAGTGTCTGGAACATTGTGTATCCAAAATTATACATATCTTTTTACTTAGTAAATGCGCTGTGTATCCTTTAGGAACACGTTTTCTATACATTTATTACGCACAAATGAAAGCCCTGGCCTGACGAATTTTTTTGGGTATAAATGGTCTGGGCATCGGTACAAAAAAAAAACAAATTAGTCAAAACTTGAAAGAACGGCCACTTAGGTTCTGGCGCAGAGGGTTTTAAATAGAAAAATCTACTTTTTTTTCATTCTTACCGTTTCTGCCAAAAAAATTCCTAGTAAAAATAAAAAAATGGCAGTAAACTCCTTTCCTACAATCCATAATTCTCTTTACAAGGGCCAGTTCAAGTAGAGTTCAGTTTTAATAAATTCATTACAGAACCATTGGTATAAATCATACGGTAACATTAGGCTGCTTGCGCACTAGACTGTAACGATCATGGCGACATTAATGGCTGCAGTGGTGTGTTGCGGTCAGGATTAATTTTGGAGCTGTGTTTAGTTGTGTTGGGAGCTGAAGATGTGAAGCAAGGATTTAGTTTGATTTTATGAGGCAAATGAAATGTGTAAAGGTACCTAGTATTTTTTTCCATGTATGAAAGGATACCTTTGTTTTTGATTAAGATAAAATACCCAGAATAGCGTTATAGGCGACTTTAAATTTTGTATTGTGAACGTAAACGTTTTATTAATTTTATTATAATATATGGTCAATATGTAGGTTGATAAGAATGTTTTCTTATTAGACAAATCTTCCAACAAGATTTTGAAATAAGATAAATTGTACAAATCTACCTTATGATCTGATATGTAATTTACAAAAAATTCGGTGCCTTTAATTTTCTGTTTGATAATGTTTGAAGGACTTGGGGAGGCCTTTGCCCAGTAGTGGCACTGTATATTTATTTATTATATTTAATTAACAAATAACACAGACTCAATACCTAATGTTAGTAAAAAGAAAGTCTATCCAAGCACAAAGTATTGACTCATCATCTTCAATTTCATTATTTACAAAATGCATCCAGAGAAAATCGATTCACCAATTTCACCCAATTACACCTTAGTGCACAAGATCCCTAAGCAAAAACTGTACCAAGGAAGAGATCACGACCGCTCCACCGCCGCCGTCAGAAAACGTGATACACTAACAGGCTAACAGAGGAGCGGTCACGATGGTTTATTAGCTGATCCCTCTTTATAAATCGACAGTTTAAATATTTATTACTGATATTACTGTAGATCGCTCTATCAATGGCGGTTTTGTTATACCGACGCGAATTTTTGCTACAAAGAATATTGAGAAAGTGTCAATTTGCAGGTTTATAGGCTATGGTGTCAGTGGTATGTAGTATATTTTTGTTATTTCCATGTATTTTTAACTAGCTGAGCCCCGCGGTTTCACCCGCATAAGTTTCGATCCCGTGGGAATATCGGGATAAAAAGTAGCCTATATCCTTTCCCGGGACTCAAACTATCTTTATACCCAATTTCATCTAAATCGGTTCAGCGGTTTAAGCGTGAAGAAGTAACAAACATATAAACACACACACACAAACTTTCGCCTTTATAATATTAGTGTGATATACGTTTTTCACGTCAACGCCGGCTGTCGCAGAAAACCAGCGCTGGGGCTCTGTCTCGTATAGGGTCTTAGCATTATGCTGAGCGATGGCCGTTTTGCGTAGATGTGACGCATATTTGCTCCTAAATTGTTATTTTTTTTTGTTTTTTTTTTTTTTTGATGCATCATGTTTGCCGTAAATAAACGTACCTATGTATTTTCTTTATTTCTTTCTTTATACTAATGTTTGTTTACCATTACAAAAAAAAATAGATTGTGTAAACTTACTAATTAGTATACCTAGTGTTTTCAACAATAACCCAACCCAATGGATTGGGAACAGACCGGCGAGCAAGAGGTCATAAGTTCGATCTCCGTTTTAAGTTTGACGTAAATCCACTCTTAGCACAAGTATAATAAATACATAATCATAATTGGATTATTTGAAATTGGAGTTAGTTCTCAGATTAAACTTTATCGTACCTAATGTATTTCGATTTCGTGAGCTTGTCAATAATAAAATAAGGTTTATTTTTTTTATTATGGACAAGCTGCGTCGCGCGGTTTAACTTACATAAGTCTCGATCCCGTAAAAATATCAGGATAAAAAGTATCTTATGTCCTCATCCAGGACTTGGTCTACCTACTTATGTAGCAAATGTCATCTAAATTCATTTAGCCGTGTTAGCGTGAAAGCGCAAAAACAAAATACTTTTTTTTTTCTTTTTGTTTTTTTTTGGTCGAAATCTAAATGAATAGTTTAGATTTCGACCATAATCTCACTGGTAATAAGTGATGATTGTGTTCGAAATTGGAGCACGCTTGCCTAGAAGAAACTATTCACTCTCAAAATCAAAAGTCATTTATTCAAACTAGGCTGAGAATCAGTATGTTTTGAACGTGAAAATTATAACATGAGACAGTCAACTTGAAGACCCGAAAGACATCTTTAGATGTAACACTTTATCAGTATTATTGTTAATCAATTTTACAATCACAAAAACAAAATTAATTTATACTGCTATAATTTACTTCCACCAAAAAAGCCCTCCTTGTCCACGTCCACTTGACTCCAGAAACGTATTCATAAAGTCAAAAGATTATTTTGTTACGGTACTGTGTAACAAGTGCCCAACATTAGTCACGTCCGAAGAATAACGGTGTAACAATGTCTTAGAAAGACGAGAAATACTGACCACTTGCTGAGAGATTTCTGTATAGCTCATTGTCTTTGTAACATCGGACCTGTCTCTATGGCCCTTTAGAATGCCAACTTCGATTTGCGTTTACGACACTGCAATCAGCAAAACCTCAACCTTATCTTGTTCAATCTAAGATTCAGTTTCAAGTCTGTGTGTTTTTGGGTAGTATATGCAAGGTTGTCAGAAACACTTGTACATGTCATAGTTGTCTGTTAATTTGGAATGTTGAATACGTTTTTTTTTTTTTACAATACGCTGAAAGTTTTGGAGTGTTCGTACAAAAAGGCTTGTTATTTTTGTGTTGATTGCCGTTTTGTCTTCGGTTGTTTCGGCTAAACTGTTTGTTAGAATGACTTGGTGTTATGTTGAATAGTGCAACCTTTTAATTCGATGTTTTGGGATCTGAACAGGGTTTGATAGACGTGTAATGAATTATTTATGATCTATACGAAGTCATGAGGTTTTAATTCTTGATGTTAACGTGATTGTGCATATTTTTGAATTTGTTGATCTTTGAGTCAAAAAAAAAAACAATTGAAATGGTAGTCATTGTTATAAATAAAGGCATCTGTATTTTTATTATATATTTTTTATTATAAATACAACATTAATGATGTAAGTAACATTTTTGTAAAAATATTAAAAGTGTGTCCATGGAGTTTCTTGCCCGTTCTTTTCCATAGGACGCTTAGCAATGGGCAACTAGCTTCATATTTTAAAATTTAAAAGTGCCTGTAAATGGTTTAATTGAAATAAATGCTTTGATTTTGAGTTTGTTGTATTTACTGTTGCGATTTTAAAGGAAGAATATCTTTTACCCCAAGAGTGGCACAATAAAAGCCAATAGGTACATAAATCGGATACTTATTGAAAAACAAAAATAAGCAACAATGATAATATTTAAGAGTCATTTAAAAATCACTATGACAAATCATAATGATGGTTTGACTTTCCATGACTTACCTACAAGCTATTTAGCTAATCAATAATGACCCTTATTCCAATGCAGTACCTAATTGTGTGGGATGGTAAGCATAGATTATCGCCAAATGCCGTAGGCGATATCAGTAATATTATACGCGATACCTGCTGGAAGAATCGTATAGGTAATAAGTGCTCATAATATTTGAAGCGATAAGAAAATATCTTTAGGCTAATTCTTGTGCCGGTTGGAGGTACTTGGTGAAATGGTGACGAACATAGTATACGTTTTGGTTTTATATGGTAGATAAATAGATAGATCATCATAATCAGCCTATAATGTTCCCACTGCTGGGACACAGGCCTCCTCTCGGTGAGAGGGAGTGGGCCGTAATCCACCACGCGGGCCCTGTGCGGGTTGGCAGATGTCACATGTCTTCGAACTTTTGGCTCTAGGACATGCCGGTTTCCTCACGATGTTTTTCTTCACCGTTTTGAGAGCAGTGGTGATGAAGTAATTTACACAAAGTAAAGCGCCTGTCTGGGTTCGAACCTACGACCTAAAACTTGTAAGTCGCGGCCGTTACCACTTGGCCACCACTGCTCTCTAGAATAAATAAAAAAAAGAGATAGATAATATTTTAAATTGAGAAAACACTCTTTTCTTTTGGAAAAGTAATAACTGACATTTTCTCTCACTCAAGTAGCAGTGGAGAGCATTGGTGGCCCGGTGGTATCGGCCGCAACTTACGAGTTGTAGGTCGTAGGTTCGAAACCAGTGCCTGACTGGGTTCGAACCTTTACTTTGCTTGCTTTACTTTGTGTAAATTACTTCATCACCATTACTCTCAAAACGGTGAAGGAAAACATCGTGAGGCCTTTATTGTTATATGCACATGTTCTTTTTGTAAGTTAAACACCTACCTAATTATCAAAGTTTAATCACTAGTTTTTTTTTCCATAAACATAACATCAAAAAATTCATACACCCTTTACAAAACTGCAAAAAATGAACCCAAAATATAACCCTTCGGAAATCCTGGTATATCCATAAAATGTGTTTTCCAATCACGTACATCTGTACATATATTAGATACAAATCTATGGGCCCAAAACTTTGTAACGAATACTAATAAGCTGTTCGATAGGTCTGGCTTCAAAGGATATCTGCAGCCGCAGAGTTAAGCCGGTTTAAAGTTTTCAGTTTGATTGGGATCAATAATGTGTTTGGTATGGAATTTAGTGTTATGTTAGAGCAGAGTGAGAATTAATAGAACTATTGTATTTTTAAGGTTCCGGACCTCAAAAGAAAAACAGAACCCTTATAAAATCACTTCGTTGTCCGTTTCGTCTGTCTGTCCGTCAGTCTCTTTTTCTCAGGAACGCGTCGAGTTATCAAATTGAAATTAATTAATATCAAATACTTAAGGCTAAAATCCCTTGAAGCAGTGAAAAAAAATCAAACTTCTAAGTCGACGCAATCAAAGATACGGACATTTATGTTCCGAAACCAAAACCTATAGGGTACTTTCCGTTGACCTATGGCAAGAAGCAATGTCATATAGCACAAGTAAAGACAAAATTCCGAAACTCGTAAATTTGTAGTTACATTACAAAAAAAAACTATTTACCTACATACCTGCAAAATACGGAGCCTTCGGTGCGTGAGTCCGACTCGCACTAGTCCGGCGGGGCAATTGCGTTCACAGTTCAACAACATTCATTGCGTATTTACGTGTTGAGCAGACAAATTTTTCGAACTTATGAAGCAACAATGGATTAGAAATTTGCTTCAAAATGATTCTGATTCCGATTGATAGTGTGTTACACAATTAGGGTGCGGTTTTTATACATAAAATCACGCATGTATACCCTGAAGGAATAGGCAGAACAGCACCTATAGTACACTGAAATTTCGCTAGTTATCTTTAAGTCCCATGTAGGAAAGAGGGGCCCGTGGCTAAATAACAACAGTTGCACGATCGATCGGTCGATTACGTCAAGCTACTCTTGCCGCGGTTGGTCTGTGGATGGGTAAATATCTTCACATACCGAGACCCCTCCGTGACTCAGAAAGCACGTTAAGCCATTGGTCCCGACTGTCATTCGTGGATCTTTGACAGTCGTTACGGGTAGTCAAAAGCCCGAAAGTCTGACCACCAGTCTTACAAAGTGTTAACGTATTACCCAGTTACTGGGTTGTGGAGGTCAGATAGGCAGTTGCCGTGTAAAATACCGGTATTCAGCTGCATCCGGTTAGACTGGAAGCTGACCCCAACATAGTTGGGAAAAAGGCTATGTAAATGATGATGTTTAAGTCCCATGTAGGGGGCGAGGCTATAGCCACTAACCGGGCCATAAAAAAACCAATCACTTTTTACTCGACCTGAGAGTCGAACCCAGGACCTCATTTTTGGTAATAGCACTTGCTACTAGACCAACGTGGCAGTTATATTTTTTTGTTATAGTAATATTAGTATGGATACAACAACCAAGAAATGTACTGCCATAGCTCAGTCAATCGATTTATCGATAGCACTCGCAAAAACGTTAAACACAGCACTAAGCAATGATTTCCGTCCTCGTCATTCGAGGCGATACTTCAAATAATTCCCAGACAATCTTCCACTACAGAATCAATTGGCCCGCAGTAATGAAGACATTACTGTCTGTTTCATCGACTATCGACACTCGATCGTAGATAATCGCTACACGATCGCTGGTACCGTTCGCGGAATGACGCGGCCATTTTGATAATCGTTTTTAGAGATCCGTACCCAAAGGATGCTAACGGGACCTTATGTCATGCGCACTGACGCACTCTCCGTCCGTTCGTCTGTCACAGGTATCTTTTGAACCGTAATAGGTAGATACCTAAATTTTTCAGTGTGCGCTACTATGGCCGCTATAACAACAAATCACACTTATATACAATATATAATATCATACTAATATTATAAAGGCGAAAGTTTGTGAGTGTGTGTGTTTGTGTGTGTTTATATGTTTGTTACTTCTTCACGCCTAAACCACTGAACCGATTTAGATGAAATTTGGTATAGAGATAGTTTGAGTCCCGGAAAAGGACATATGATAGTTTTTATCCCGATATTCCTACGGGATCGAGTCTTATGCGGGTGAAACCGCGGGGCGCAGCTAGTAAGTAATAAAAACAAAATAATTTTAAAACTTCGGGGTTTTTAGGATCCCTTAAAATAAACGTATTTTTACCGGCTTTTTTGCTCGATCTTAATAATGGAAAATAAAATATTGTACGGAACCCTTCGTGTGCGTGTCCCTCGCGCACTTTGCCACTTTTTTTTAAGTTGTGACTGGCTATTAGTTGTTATTAGTTATTGTTG
Source organism: Amphipoea lucens (assembly GCA_947508005.1). NCBI lineage: Eukaryota > Metazoa > Arthropoda > Insecta > Lepidoptera > Noctuidae > Amphipoea > Amphipoea lucens. The sequence goes on along the minus strand of OX382373.1, from coordinate 4,414,596 downwards.
TGTTTTTTTTTAGTCACTTTTTTGGTGATAGAGTAATCATTGAGGAATTGTTGGAGTTTTTATGAGGGACTGCCATTTTAGATTGAAAGTATAAATAAAATGATAGGTATAAACTAATTAGAAAATTCTGATGTTCCCAACTGGAAATTTTGTGAAGTTTTTTTCTTGTTTTTATTTTCCTGTCGTATCGTGGGAAAAAAGAACATTTATTATATAAATCTACATATACAAATCAGTAAAGTTCGTACGTGCTAGTTATAAGATTCTTATAAGGTAAATTGGAACTGCCTTATTGGGATGCACCATGTAGACGATGGTTTATCAACTTATTTCAATTTATGCGGTACTTGAACTTTACATTTAAAAACTACATAATATTGGCTTACATGGGACTTACACGTCATCACCTGCCTAGCCTTTTCCCAACTATATTGGGATCGGCTTCCAGTCTAACCGGATGCAGCTGAATACTAGTATTTTACGTGGAGCGACTGCCTATCTGACCTCCACAACCCAGTTACTGGGTAATACGAAAGGGAGACGAATACGTACTAAAAATACCGCTAGATATAAATCGAACATCCTTAAATAAACTGACGACTGATGGAAACTGACCAGTGATACGCGGACTCAATGAGAATAAAAATAAAAAGACTTATCTAATATTACAATATCAAAACTGTAACAGAAATCTGGCTAATCAATCAAACGCCTCCAATAAATCCAAGACTCATCAAAAACCATTTAACAAACATAGAACCTCCAACCAAGAGTATCAAAATGCACTCAGAAGCCTCTCAAAGCATTCCTCATTCAAAAAGTACGTTAAGCACACATACAGACGAAACTAGGCCTATTAATGAGCTGTCGGTATTGTAAAAGAAATTAGACAATTCATTAATACTCATTGTCCTGTATGAGTCAGCATTCGGGAAGCTATGCAACATCTTCTTGTCCCAAATACCGTATTTCAAGATAAAAGTCTTTGACCAGTATGTATTGCCGGTGATGACACTGATAGCTACATGGTTGCTGACAGTTAGGCATTACCTACCATCTCGAGAAGTTCCTCAATGAAGAGTTCTGGCCGGAGGGTGTTGTGTACCGCCGGTTTCGTGGCCGGCTACATGACACCAGTCAGCGAAACACGACGCAGACACTTCGTGTTTAGTTAGTTTCTTAGTGTAATTATAATGTTGTATGTATTTATAACTTATATTAATTTTGTATTTTATATGCCTGAAATAAATGGATAAGTAAATTAATTATGAACGTTCGAAGAATGCTCGAAGTCATTCAAAGGGCAATGTAAAGGACTATGCTTCAAGTTTAAAGAAGAGATTCGCAGGATAACCAACTTATCCAAAATAGCTCGAAGAATTTATAAACTTAGTGGTAGTGAACGGGGCATATTACTCGCAAAACGGAAGGGCCGATGGAGGCTCCCCATAGAGGAATGAAGGTCGCGAGAATCTGTTGAATACAGGAAGTGGAAGGCCGGGCATTTATAACGATGCTTGGAAGAGGCTTATGTTCAGCAGTGGACGCCTTTTGGCTGATGATAATGAGTCAAAACGATGGTCGGTAATGACTGAAGGTAATAACACTCATGCAATTGGTATTTCCTCTGTTTTGTACGAGTATTTTGGCACTCATTAGTATTTGTGGTTTTCAAAATTACAGTCATTGTTAGTTTATTTAGTCACCTTTTTATTTGAATGAAGCGAAGAGGTAATCATTTAAATGAGTGATGTGGTTTTTCGGAAATTCTTTAACGTACGGTTAACGATGTGTCAAGTTATTAATCATAGTCTCGTGTTATTGTTAGAGAGTTTTTGTTGTAAAGATTCTGGGAATAAATTAGGAGTTTTGTTCGTAAGAACACAATTTAATATTTTTGTGTAGCGGTAATTCGTGCAAAACTAAATAAAAAAAAAAATTAAGCATTTATTTCAATTAAACCATTTACAGGCACTCTTTAATTTGTAAGAAGTCGGTCTATCAGAAAAAAATTAAGTCAAAGTCAAAGCATTTATTTCAAATACGCATATAAAAGGCACTTTTGAACGTCAAAATTTACATTGAAATAGAATTGATTCTAGTCGTCCATTCCAAAAGGTAGTTTTCGTATGGAGAAGAATGGGCAAGAAACTACACCGTTACTCTTTTAAAAAATGTTTTACAATATTTGGCATAGGTACATTCATTATATAATAATATGTGAGGACGATGCATCTAAAATAAAATTACTATACCACAATAGGTAAAATAATTAAAAACGAAACCATAACATATACCTACATTAATTAATTATTCGCGCTAGTTGCCCATTCCAAAGCGTGGGTACCTATGGAGAAGAACGGGCAAGAAACTCCATGGACACTCTTTTAAATTATATTAAAAAGAAAATATTAGTTACGAGTATATCATTAATGTTGAATTTATAGTTAAATGTGAAAACGATGTTAAAAAAAGTCGTACGCGTTAAAAGCGTCCAGATTACAGCAAATAGTAACAACACAACAATCCGAAAACAAAATAATTAAAAATAAGCCGAGGCAACTAAGTGATGACCAGCCCCAACTGACGGCGCCCGTTCATGAACATGACGCATAGATCAGCGCCATTCAGTTCAACCATTTTGAAGGGAGCTAAATGATCCAACACACACGCCACCGTTGTGTGAGCAAATCTTCTCATACAGAAGGCATGGGCATTGATCCACGTTTGAACAAGGCTAATTTCATTTTTTTATCACCATCCAAATTTTTACAGGTGGTTCTACCCATGAATATGAACAACTTTCACTATGGGACCAACCCTGACATCACGAAAAAAAATCGGCTGTTTCATACATTTTGGTCAAGTAGGTAAGTATTGCACTTTTGTATTAAAAAGCTGTTTTCTTTTCGTGATTTCAAAGTCGGTCCCATAGTGAAAGTTGTTCATATTCATGGGTAGAACACCCTGTAAAAATTTGGATGGTGGTAACAAAATTATCCTATAATCAACTGTAAGTCCATATTTCCCTACGCTATTTTCCTTCAAATACTTATAAAATAATTTAAGTTATTCTAGATTTATAGTTTTCAGGAAGGATTTAAATTGGTTCAGAAGATACCAAAAGTGACATCAAACGAAATGTTAGGACAAGTTTAGTTTATAGATAACCAAATGACGCCATTTGGATTCAAACCAGACATCGCAACGTTAAATCGTGTGTAATTTCCAATTCAATCCTATTCATTCCCTCACTACCCAGTGCTGGCTAGTATTATAATGATGAGAAATTAGAAATCGGATAGATATTATGAGAATATTATTTGAAAAAGGTTAGGTGCGTAGTTCCAGTCGAAGCCGGCGTGCGTGTATGACCAGGTGTATTAACGTAAACGAAGATGTTTGTATGTAAAGTCTATTCAAACGTTTGTTTGAAATTTATATTATTTCAAGTCAAACAAATAGCAACTTTATTTCAATGTCAATTAAGTTGATTTCAGAGTGTCTAGCACTATTGAAAAAGTTATAAGAATGATTGAAGTTGTAGCGTAAACTGAACTTTATTGTGTAGGATTTAAAGTAATTTTTCCGTAAACTCATATTTGTTTACGTTTTTGGCAAATAAATCGCGAATGCAGAATATGTGCATTATGAGAATATTTAATCATAAAATTTGACTATACGAAAAATTCTATAGGTACGTGAGTTTTACACAAAGCTCACGTAAAATAAATTAAACTCTTCTGCAATGTATAGTAATACCATCTCTCAGAAGACCTCTTGGGTTATGTGTTACAAATTAAAGCCAAGTCTAAGAGGTCAATTGAAGAACCCAAAATGCAAATTAAGTCATCCTTAACCTTTTTCAATTCACAGAGCGTTAACTCCGTCCAAACGAGGTCTTATTGAGTTAGTATTTAAGCTAAAGATTTATTCAAAACAGTACAGCCGTTTACTGACGTGTCTTTCATATAAATGAGGAAGAATTCTACGATTTTTAAAGCGGTTCCTATTGGAATATTGGTTATTAAGTTAACTTTTTTTCTGTCGGTTTTATAGGGCTTCAAAACATACATTTTTTATTGGAATATTTGAGGATGTTTCTGGTCATGTTTTTTTTTTTTTAATAGAAAATTGACGGTTAAATTGTGGTCTCTGTATACTGAATCATTATTTTCTCTACAACTAATTCTATTTCTTCTACACCATAAATCACAATTCTTTATTCATTTCTTTTACCATGAAATTAATTCTAATTACAAACCCATTCTTTCCTAGCTCCTACATTTTTTCCATCACCCTGATTACCATATGAATTCCCGTCTAGCAACTAAAAAAAACATTAGTCACATCCCTGGCTTTCAAAGCTGCTCAGATTATTTCTACCACACCGCCTTTGGAAATAGCCGTTTAGTATTCAAAGAGCAAATGCTTCATAATTCCCTTGCTGCTTAATACGGCCCCATACTCGACCACCGCGATTCAAAACCAGATTTGAAGACCTTCCCTACCTCTCTTTTATATATAGAATTTTTGTTAGATAGGTAAGCGGGTATAGCTAACGAGGGGCCATGTTGTATTGGATGTTTTATCTCATACTTGCCCTCATCTCTTTGTTTAACGAAAACGTGATATAAAAGATTAACTTATTAGTATTCGAGGGAGGGCTGAGATCGGTCGGGGCAGATGGTGTGTGAAACGGTTTGAACTTAGCGGTATGACTAAGTCTTATTTGGGTTTGTGTCAATATGGTTGGGCTATTCAAATTTTGTGAGTTTGACATTGTTATCTCTCGAAAGAGTTGAATTGGAAGATGTTCTGTATTTTCGTTACCTATTAAGTTACCCCTATAGTCTAGATCAAGATAACTGTTACAAAACTCAAGGCTGGTCTTTACCTTTTCTTTTCGAGAACCCTTGAGTTATGTTGATAAGAGTTTCGTTTCGATCTTACAACTTATCACTTCTTCTTAAAACTTATTTTTTATCTTTTTCAAGAATCAGATAATTTCAAAACTTTATTTTTTTCTCTTTGATGCTTTAAATATCTTCTATTCAAAAGACTTATCTTGATAATGTCTTACTGGATGTTTGCTGTTAATTATAAACTTTTGTAGTCTAAAGATTACCTGAACATTTTCAACTAGTATTAAATTAAATGCCAGCAGTTCTATCCACATCAGTAATGATCAGTTCGTGTTAATTGCTATGAACATTTAATTACTTGCACCAATAACTTGGACAATGGATACAAAAGATTCAAAAGCATTCACATGCAGGAGCTGGATTTCATTTTTAATTTGATTAACACCTATAAGCTAAGGAGGGATTTGTGTACGAACAATGAATTTATGAAAATAGTTTCCGAAGAATTTTACATATAGAAGATTCTTATATATATGTACAATCCTTTGTATGGAAGGTAAGATGTTTGTATGTCCGACTGTGGATACTACTACTGTAATACTACTGTAAGCACAACTTACACTTAGCAGTAACATCTGGATTCCGCTCAGATAAGTTTATATTACTAGTAAAAGTTGTAAGTTGACCATGAGTGAAGGTGCAGAAAAAAAAACTTAATATAAATGTAAATTAGTTTGCTCAGTTTTTATCACGAAGCTCACCCAACCTTCCAATATTGTCCCAGATTGTAACAACCTTCCAATAATGTATCCACCTTAATAGGTCCCTAAACTTTGCCATCATAAATAAAACGTGCTTCGGAACTTCGATCTAATGAAAGAAATAAAGTACTTTAATTGCATCTTAAAGATGGACGAGAAATTGCCCGGCTCTCGAATATTACTTTGAGTCCAATAATTTCCGATCCATTAGTCTTTTCAGACTCTTATTAATTCTTGAAAGGTACTTTGGGAGTACTCAAAATTATATTGTGGAAGTTAAACTTTGTATTTGAACTGCTTTTTGTTCATTTTGATTTCTGGGAATCAGAAAAGGATATAAAACATTTATCTTAATGTACCAGCTGCGAGTCATCCGGTGTAAATTATGGGAAATAATTGAGACGATTAAGATTTTTTCCTTCGTTAAGAGAATGGTAAATGACTTCATTTGCCATGTGATCGGGCGTCATAAAGTTTTGTGATGTTAATAGTGGATAAGTATAGATAATTGCTGGCTCATGCATGGCTTTTAAATTGCTTGGTACTTTTATACTGCGTAAATGATATGTCACTGGAATATAAGTTGATATGTCACTTGTTTTTGTTGGCAAATGGTACTTGTCATGTAAATATTAAAACAACATGATGACGAAATTTTTTTTTTTAGCTTTTCTACTCTGTCCTACTGCTGAGCAAAGGCGTCCCCTAGATCCTTTCAGGCATCCTTGTCTAAAGCCAGATCGATCCAAAGTCGATGACGATCTTCTTTTATCTATACAAATAAATAATTCATTTGAAAAAAAAAAAAAAAAACAAAAATGGTTGAACCAAAAAAAAGAATAAGAATTAATGTTTCTGACAGCAATAATACTGATGTTATTGGCGCCTTACAAGCACTTACAACACAAGTTCATATAAAAGCACTAGTAATAAGAAAACATGTCCGCAAAGACGACAATTTTCATAATAAAAACGCAGCTACAAAAAAAAAAATACGACTCCATTCATATTTCATCAAATAAGGCACATAAAAGTAGAAACAACAGCTTGGATAAAAAATAATCTCAATTTATGCGAGGCAAACTGCCAAAGTTTAAAATTATGAGCATAGTAAGCCTATATTTTGAGGTAATCAGAGCAGCAGCAGAAGTTTGCCTGTAAAGTATCATAGGCGTCTGGGTGTGTGCCCAGAAAATAAGCGTCGGAAATGGAGCGAGCCGAAGCAGTATGTAGTTATTTTTATTTTTCCCAACTTTGTTTGATATACCTGAAGTAGGCGCAGTTTTATATAACATGAATTCAAGTTTGTAGATTTTTTTGCCAAAGTACCTACCTACATATGTATATGCACGCTATGTAGAAACTAGTGATTAAGAATATAAAGGGTGTAAAAAGACAGATCACATAGTCAATACGTATTCTGTACAGACACCAGCACATAAAGCTACCCGAAACTGTCAAATTTCCCAATCAACCTTGAACCTTATGTTTTAGTGATAAAGTTGAAAATCTGTTATAGAAATTTGACAGATTGTAGTAGCTTGATATGCTGGCGTCTGTTCATAAAACTAAGTAACATTACACAAAAAATAATTGCTGGGAAACGACTTTTATTTTTGCTGTTTGCGGTAGTGTGCAAAACATTGTGCTTATGGGTGCATGCAACGGTACAGGGGCTGTGGGAGTATTTAAAGTTGTGTTATAATATTAAAAACTTGTTTTCGTAAATAAAACGTCAATAAAATTTGGAACTGTGACCTTCAGGATATCCGTTACCAGAAGGTTCCCAGGTCCAGTACAAAAAATGATTACAATGAAGCGGAATAAAGTTACTCTCGATTTTACACTTAAGCGTTATGGTACTTAGATATATTTTTAAGCTCCAATACGAAACTCAAATACGATCGCTAATATTATTGTCTGTCTGTCACAGAGGTTGTACCGACTAGTATCAAAACATCAAACAGTGTGCCCAAAACTGTTTCAGTTAATACACCCAGGTATCACTATCAATTTCGCGTACAAAAACGCTAAAACACAGCTACACCTATTCACTTTATATGCAAAACTACCTTTCTCGTCCGAGGCACCGCAAATTTCAAGTCTCCAGTGAAAAGCAACCAGATATGGTCGAATCAGGAACGTTGATGGCGCAGCAAAACACCATGAATAATTTGATAGTCTAGGCTCGCGTGGGGTCATGACTAAACATAGCATGTCTGCTGCTGTAACAGGAATAGTTCCCGAATATGCACCGCAGTGCTTTTTTGGTTCTTAAATTTTCCGTGTATGCAGAAAGTTGTATCTTTTATTTTTCTTCATGTTCGTTTCAAGAATATTACGGGCCAGAATTAATTAAGAAATTTAGAGGTTCGCTCTTTGTGCACACTGTTTATTTACTGAAGGTTCATAAGATTTCAAATCAGTTTAGAAAAAGTATCGAAACAGTTTAAAAAATTATTTAAAATCGTGAAATATGTAGTCCACTTAAAAATCGAGTCGCGCGGCTACCCATTAGTAGGATACGTAGATTTTAGTAGCCATTTTATTTGGTACACTTACATTGGAATGTTTTCAAGTATGTCCGTACTCTTGCCAGTAGAATTTCAAACATGAGCAACATAGTTTATCGGATTTTGAAACCAGCGGGGCAATTGCGTAACACATTATCAATCGGAATCGGTTTCATCTTGACTGTTCAACAACATTCATTGCGTTATTTACGTGTTGAGCAGACCAATTTTTCGAACTTATGAAGCAATGGATTACCAATTTGCTACAAAATAATTCAGGTTCCGATTGATAGTGTGTTACGAAATCAGGAAGCAGTAACCAACGTCTAGTTGACAAGCAAATTTTACACATTTTTTTTTATCTGAACAAGCTTTTAGTCTTAGCTTAAAGTCTTTAACCAAAACAAAATATTACTCGAAAGAAAAACAAGCGCGAAAATAAATAAAATCCAACCAAATTAGAGCGTTCCCCGTATATTTTCTCCGCAGTAAACAACATTAAGTTGATCTCACAGTTTCTTTATTATTTCAAACGCTCATTTTCAGGAAGTAATGCTTGGTTGGAAAATAATAGCAGCCAGATAGCCTTAGTACGTGATCCAGTTTAGTTCAATAAGGAATTGAAAGTTCACGATTTTTCCTTTACGGGTGGGAGAGAATTTGGAGTAGTGTTAATCAATGGCGCCATGTTTGTCGTGGGTTCAAGTTTTATCTTTATTGAATCGGATATTGTGTATGATAATTGAAGGTTGAAACTTTAAAAAGGAACTAGTTCCAAATATATACTTTCAGCAAATAATGACGTTTGATGTGTAGCATAGAATCTTTGAATAGCTATAAGAAATAGCCGTATGTTATGGCAGAGTAAGCAAACTGAAGTGGCAGTGGGCTGGCCATGTCTGTCGAAGGACTGATGGCCGGTGGAGTAGACGAGTCCTGGAGTGGAGACCGCGTACCGGCAAGCGTAGTGTGGGACGCCCCCCAGCTAGATGGACGGACGACCTAACAAAGGTGGCTGGGGTAAACTGGATGCGGAAGGCGGAGGACAGGGTGCTGTGGCGGAGTCTGGGAGAGGCCTATGTCCAGCAGTGGACTGCGATAGGCTGAGTTTATGAAATAAAGAAATAGGTAGATAAAACAAGAAGAGTTAATAATTCTGTGGGCTGATTTAATTATTATAATAATAAAATTTAACAGCAGTAGCAAACATCTCAGAACTCCAATTTAAATGTAAATAATACTGTGCCTAAACCAATTTCGATTACAATCTATGATAGTGATGATATAACATCAATACCATTTTATGGCAAAGATCACCAAGATATCAAAACAGATAAGTTTTAATACCTATTTTACATGAACAAAACGATGACTCCTCAATTTGGAAGCTTATCTCTAATATTACGAAAGTTTAATTCGAAACAACTGGTTTTGAGAACGAATAATTAGGTATAACCATTTTAGATAGAACTCTGGTGTTGTGAAGATTGAACAAAACATATATTGTAGAAACCGGACCTAGAATTTCTAGGCAATTTAATAAAGGGCTCTTTATTTCCCAGAAACAACATCCTTGTTTCTAATATATGATAACTGGAGAAATTTTAATTCAGTACTGGCAACTTCATAGCATTAACCCATACAAACATTATCAGCTGACCCACCAAGTGCTAAAGCAGTGGATAATAGAGCATCAACACCAGAAGATAATATTCATCATCTGTCTAGCCTTTTGCCAACTATGTTGGAGTCGGCTTCCAGTATAACCTGATGCAGCTGTTTTAGTATTTTACATGGAGCGACTGCCTATCTGACCTCGACAATTCAGTTACTTGGTAACACTATACGCTTTGGTAAGTCTGGTTGTCACACTTTCTGGCTTCTGACTCCCCGTGACGACTGTCAAAGATCCACGAATGACAGCCGGCACCACTGGCTGAACGTGCTTTCCGATGCACGGAGGTATCTCGGTTTGTATTTTGTAAAGATGGTCACCCATTCACGGATCGACCGCGGCAGGCGGAGTTTTACCTTATCGATCGTCCCGTGCGGCTGTAATTACTTTGCCACGAGCCCCTCACCCTCGAATAATTATAAGAAATATGTGTCTTCAGCAGATGCCATGCAGTACAGTCAATAAACTTATAACGAAGTATCAAATTAAATTGGGCAAGATAAGATCATTATATTATCAGCAAAATCTCTAATTATCGAAACTTGATATCTAGTTTATTTTGCCTATTAAACATTTAACTTGTTTACGTGGGCTATGAATTTTTTTCAGAGTTATGGACTCTACGTGTTTTTATATTAGTATAATTGACGACTTGTAATTTTTAGGTTTTATAGCTATAAACAAAACTACTAAATACGAACGATGGTGGTTATGTTAATAAATTCTTAGAATGCCAAAGCCATGTTGGAAGTCAATATTTATTTATCACTAAGTAATGAGCTGAAGATAAGTGAGTCTGAGAATGTTTATAATATTTTTCCGGTTGTAGCTGATAAGAGCAGTAGTGGATCGTAGGTTCGAACCAGTGGCGTGCATTGGTTTTCAGAATAGGTAGGCACTAGGCCGGGTCTAGTCTAGGCAAACGCAGTCACTTATCAGAAAAAAAGTAAAGTCAAAAGTGTGGTTATTTGAGTAGGCATGCCTACTTTAGGGTGATAAATTGCGAAGGTTGAACGTCATGGTATTATGCGTGAGACGTACGTGTTTTTAATTTTGTCGTATTAACTTGAACGAGTAAAGACCAATAACAATGTGCGAATAGTACGGGAGCCGAGTAGGCCGTCCGGCGACTGCCTACTGCCGCGAGTGTTCGTATGAAGATTTTGTTTTTTGTTAGGTATGATAATTTAGTGAGTTTCTTAATTGTGGGGCACACACACTAAAATTTAATTGACAGGGTTATATTGATATATCGCGGTAGGCACTGCTTATATGCCTATATGCAATGCACGCCACTGGTTCGAACCCAGACAGGCGCTTTACTTTGTGTAAATTATTTCATCGCCACTGCTCTCAAAACAGTGAAGGAAAACATCGTGAGGAAACCCGCATGTCCCAGAACCAAAAAATTCGAAGACATGTGACATCTGCCAACCCGCACTGGATTACGGCCCACTCCCTCTCAGAGGAAGCCTGTGTCCCAGCAGTGGCAATATTAAAGGCTGATTATGATGATATGTTGAATATCTGATATGAGTGTCATAACATAAACGACTAATTTATGGAAAATTAGTGTTTGGAGATTATGTAAGGAAATGATTATGGTAGAAATTTCAATGTCAAAGGTAATGATGATACGGATGGAACCTGGATAAGACAGGCACAAGAGCGTAGAGATAGGCACAAGCTTAGATTGGCTCAGTGGTTGAAGTCGGGATGTCGATGATAGAATAGAATACTCTTTATTATGAACACCATATAAATTACAGACATAAATATAGAAATTTTAGAAAGGGTGACACAATGGGCGGTCTTATCGCTAAGAGCAATCTTTTAAAGACAAACTCTGGATGGTTTAAAAAGGGGAAGGACAGACAAATTCTGTAGGTATAGTCTGTAGTGTACCATTTATTTAATACATACATAATGTATATTATACTAATCTAAATATAGTATTTAATAATAAACATGAAACAGGAGCAAAGAAAATTAATAATGATGTTTAAGCAGAGAAGAAGTGTTATTTTAACATAATTTTAAAAGTGGACAAAGATTGAGCACGCCTTACCGACACGGGCAAGTCATTCCATAATCGTACTGCTTGAACAGTAAATATTTGTCATAGAATCTGGTGGAATGCATCGGCATCTCTAGGCTCAGGTTTTCCAATGACCTCATTATATATTATGTGTGTCATGAAGGAACTTGAAACGTTCTTTAAAATAAGAGGGTTTTTTAGGATTAAAAAAATACTGTAGAGCTGAAACAAGATATGAGAATTCCGGCGAAGACGTATGGGAAGCCACTTGATCTTTGTACGAAATTCAGATATTTGATCATATTTGCGCAGACCAAATATAAATCCTATGCAAAAATTTTGAAGACGCTCAAGTTTATCTAGTTGTGCCTCAGTAAGATCTGGATAACTAAGATCTGAATGATAATAACGATGATGCTGATACTTTAGTAATGGCTGTACATGAAATTGATTTGTGTTTTTCGAATACCTAGGTACTTGCAATGCATATTGAGACAGGTGTCTTCAATACTGGTAAAGCTAGTGTAACAAAGAATGCATCGTAACCCGGCCATGACACCGATCATTTCCAGCTAAAAAACCTTAAAGTAACGAATTTCAATCACGTTCCTAAAAACTTGAACGTACCAACATACTTCCGACCCAATTCTATAATATAGCAGATAAATGTTAATGCGGGAGCTATCTGATTGCCGTATCATTTGGGTCGTATTGAAAATTCATAACTTACCGAAAGCGGTGAAGGGCCCAGCGTTTTAGATAAGGATGTGTGCAATTTACTTTACGTCGTCGTTCAAGGAAATTCTAGTGAGGGGCTGCTTTTACAAGTATTTTGAGATATTTTTAGAGGTTCGAAATTGTCTTTGATGTTTGTGAGTGGCTTTTAAATAAAGAGAATTTCCGATGACTATGTAATACCTATGAAAGTAAAGAGATTACATTGTTAACTGACTAAAAGAAAACTGTTATCAAAAGTAAGTCAATTTCGTTTTCGTTGTAATAATAATATAAAAATGTTTCAGACAGAGTCAATATTAACATTTTTTCTTAACATCTAGCGTTAGTAAAGGTACAGACACACAGATTACACATATAACAGTCAAGTACATTTTCATTGTGCCTTTTTTCAGCTTTTCAAGATTTTCATCTTGTACTTAATTAGGATAGATTTTTTCCCAATTACCCATTGTCTCACAAACAATAGATAACAGAATTTTACCCAAACAAAATTCAATAATACCCAATTTTCCCAAATCTACTCGAGTATTCCACACGTCACGTCACTATTAAAACTCGAAGGTTGGAGTGGTTGTAACAAAGGTTTATCGAAACGTTAGCTACGTTTTCGCTTTATCGAATCTTCACATTACGTCGGATCGTGTGAGTAAATAACAATGAGTATTATATTACCTTTTTCTATTTAGTTGATTGTATTGGTTTATTTATTAGCAATTTGCTTTGGATTGACCGTCTCGATAAGGTTTAGTTTAAAGGAGATTAGGATGTAAGTTTAAGCGTTGGGGTATAAAAAATTCGATACGGAAGACGATAAAATTGTTTTTATTGCAGTCACATGCGGACAAGTGCCTCAACGTATCTTTATTTTCTTTCTGAGGAATGATATACTCCTTGATTCTAACTTCAAAATGCTAAAAACTAGGTATTCTCATGGATTTAATTTGTTGGTAGATTTATATAAAACTAGCTGACCCGGCGAACTTCGTACCGCCTCAGAATCTATAAGAACGAAAGTATGTAAAAAATGATTGTCTTAAAGTACTAAGTACTAAAGTATACCAATTCAGAGCAAGCAACCTGGCTTCTGTTCCATTTAAAAAACTTTTTTACAAAAAAAAAACAACCGACTTCAAAAAAAACACTACAAAGTGATAAATAACTTTAATTTCGGAAGTCGGTGTCGTTGATTCCGCATTTTCGTTTTTTGACACCGACTTCCGAAATTAAAGTTATTTATCACTTTGTAGTGTTTTTTTTTGAAGTCGGTTGTTTTTTTTTTGTAAAAAAGTTTTTATTTTTCACTTTTTAGTTGTACCTACCCCACAAAAAAGTAAACAAAAGGATCGTTAACGTAGACAATGTAGATAAATTTTTAGATTTTTGTTGATTTTTCAAAAACCGCTCATCCGATTTCGATAAAATTTTCATGGGACCATTTGGGAAGTATACCCTTTCTAACAAAAAAAGAATTTTTCAAATCGGTTGGCAAACGACGGAGTTATGCGCGAACAAACACAAAAAAAAAAAAAAAATACAAACATTCGAATTGAGAACCTCCTCCTTTTTTAGAAGTCGGTTAAAAAGTACCAAACCGCACTCTAAACTCGAAACGCATCAGAATTTCAGAAACACAATCCGCCTAATGAAGTCAATTTGCATGTTGCCGTTTAACATGTTACGGAAAACCATAAAATTAGACATGTTCAGTCCACAATGCGGCAACAAGCGATAACATGCTGACGCAATCTCCCACATCGACTGGGCCCCGTTGGCGATAGCTAGTGACAAAGAGCTGAGAAGATTCTGGAAGTTCTAAAATATTATATTCTCATGTGACAATCTAGGATTTTGTTAAAGCAACCTGGGTTATGTCACCACCTCTATTTTTAATACTAATTTAATTTACGTTGTTTAAACAATCATTTATATTTCGATATGATCTTCCACCGTCATATTTTTTTTCTATAAATCATTTCAAATAACATGCACAATGTTGATCATTCAAATAAACTTCAACGAAATCAAGTTCCTCTTTTGCAACTTCTAGTTTTCTCCCTTCATTTCGTTTTAGTGTCACCAACAAAATCTTTATCCATATTGAAAATGTAGTTCCCAACCATCTTGACATTATGCGAGTCGAAAGCCTTATCAAATTCCACAAAGTCATACACAGCATTTTCTATCGTGTTTCCAGCTACAGTGTTTCTGTGTTCGCTTCCTAATGCATCAGCCGTAACCGGATAGATTTTATGCAAATACGAGGCAGTAATTGCATAGTAACTCGTGTGCTCATTCATTAGGGGAACTTACGATATCTGAGCTTGAATAAGTTTCAGGGAGAACTTTTACTTAGCTTAGCAGTTTGCTAAATTGTTTTAGTGATCGTGGAAGATTTTATTAGATCGAATAAACTTTCTGCGAAGTTTCCTTAATTATTTTTCTTGAGATTTTTTTTATTAGTTTTCTTTTGATTGTAGAATGTTTGTATATAGTTTAGTGCTGTTAAATTTTATGTTTTAATTATCGTTCTGTTTTCCTAATCCGTTCACGAAAAGAGTTGGATTTGGAAATATTATTTTCTTTTTAATTGCTCCGAGTTTACCCAAATTCAGTGCTAATTGTACACACGAGCGGCAAACAACGACTGCAGTCACTCTGATATCAGTTGAGTCAGTATCTAAATCCCTAATAGTTGTTATTCTACCACGCACTCAATTTAGCACAATATTAACATTGCTGATTTCAAACCAACAATCAAATTCACACACAACGATTACAAAATCACCTGTTTTGTTAGATCAATTGTATCGACAATTCGATCCTGTAATTACGCCCGCATTGGTTCTATAACAGCTACCCACATTTTGACAGCCATCGGATGTTCGCCAAACTAGATTGATTGATCACGGTTTTAGATTTGACTGCGGGTTTTCGCATGAATGTGATGCATGATGAAAAATGAGTTTTCGGAGTTAAAAGTGCACTAAAAGCTGTTGGAAATGTGTGTATGTGTTCGAGCGTGGAGCGCACTGAAACATTTCGTTTGCATTTTTTATTTGCTTGTCATGAACTTATATGGGCGCGGCTTTTTCATTGATATAAAAGCCTTTATATATTATATTGATGTTACAAAAAAATATTGTAAAGCTATTTTATAACTACACTAGCTGCGCCCTGCGGTTTCACCCGCGTAAATTTCGACCCCGTGGGAATATCGTGATAAAAAGTAGCCTAAATGTTAATCCAGGGTGTCAGCTACCTCCACACAAAATTTTATCAAAATTGGTTTAGCCGTTTGAGCGTGAAGAAGTAACAAACATAGAAACACAACCCGCCCCCACACACACACACACTCACAAACATTCGCCTTTATAATATTAGTGTGATTTTAAATCCTATGTGGTCGCTACAGTTGAATCCTCTCCATCTTGTAATTTTAGTTTCACTTCTCTACTTCATACTCAAGCATTTTCTTAGAAATCCTTCCCAGGTCATACTATTTTTCTCTAAACTATAATGATGTCGGTACACTCAACTTTAACGTTTGCTTGACCTATTTCGTTTTATCTCTTTCAACTTTGCAGGAACTACACATCATATACAACACTTTGATATCCAGAGCAGCGCATAAAACAAACTAATGGCGATATTATAATAAAATGCCCGTACGATATACGTGTATCCTTTATTCCAATATTCCGATACTACGGTCTTCCTTATATTGCTTCACATCTAGGTACTTTACATAACAATAGACAATATTTATCTCAAAGAATAACGAGACTTTTTGAGGAGAGGCTAGCTATCAGTTAGGGCTTCTGGCAGTATATTGTTAGCTCACGCACTGCAGTATCGCTTACTATTACTACACCAACGAGGCAATGGGGGTCGAGGGGGAGGGTTTAATTCAAATACACTATAATTTAACTACCTAAGTAGAAAAAAGCAGCTGGCCAGATATTATGAATTATGGATGCCTTAAAATATCCCACGGGAACGTACTAACGGGATTTATAGTATCCTATGTGTTAATCCAGGTAATAAACTATATAATTATGTGTGCCAAATTTCATCCAAACGCGTTAAGCCGTTTTTGTGTTTATCCAGTCAAACAGACAATTCTTCGTTAGTAATCACACTAATATTATAAAGGCGAAAGTTTGTGAGGGTGTGTTTTTATGTTTGTTACTCATTCACGCTCAAATCGCTAGACCAATTTTAATAAAATTTTGTGTGAAGGTAGCTTACACCCTGGATTAACATATATGCTACTTTTTATCCCGATATTCCCACGGGATCGAAACCTATGCGGGTGAAACCGCGGAACGCACCTAGCTTATTATTTATGTATAGAAGTTGAGTAAGCAATTATATAACAAAACACATAATCAGCCTATATTGTGTCCACTGCTGGGATACAGGCCTCCTCTCAGTAAGCAACCAATGAATTGCCCTCAATCTAGTGAACATAGTATCTCAAACAAAGGACAAAACAAATAAAAACAGTCCACCGGAAAATAGAAACCCTGAACCTGAATAAATCCTAGCTTTAGCACAAAGGACTGGTTCACAAATAGATAAGTATCTTGCCGAAAAGATAACACAAGATAAGGAAAGCAATCTTCCAGATTATTTTAAAAGTATAGTTACAAAATGGAAGCTAGCTAATTATGTTAAAGTAGATATTTGTATGAAACCAATTAGGGTTAATTAAGTCGTTTACTTTCTAATGATGATTGGAAAAGTGAATGTACACAAAATATAATTAAACAAATCGAACAATTTAAAGGTAAATATTAACTGGTGTTATCCAATTTTGTTGCTAATTTACATAACGTAATCTGTCAATCTGATTATTGATCCCTAAACCTATTTTTTTATAGTACAGACGCCAGCACATTAAGCTACCCGAAACTGTCTTATTTTCACAATCAACTTTGAACTTATGCTTTTAGCGATAAAGTTGAAAATCTATTACAGAAATTTGACAGATTGTAGTAGCTTGATGTGCTGGCGTCTGTACATATAAGCAAGCAAGGGACTTTATTTATGCAAGTATAGCTCAATCAACCGTTTTGAGTTCTAACAGATGATTTTTTTAAATCCTTAATAATTAAAGGTATTAATAAACAATAATTTAAGATATGTAACTTAGCAACTTGACTTATTATCAACCAACCCATACTGGGCCCGTGTGGTGGATAACGGCCCATTCCCTCTCACAGAGAAGGAGGCCTGTGTCCCAGCAGTGGGAATATTTTAGGTTGATTATGCTAAGTAACTTAGCAAAGAAATAATACTACGCAACGAGCAAGAAAAGATCCTAGTAAATGATTAGGAACAGATTCTTAATCTAAAAGAACTAACAATAAAAACGAAAAAACAAATTAGCAGAGTATTAGATCCGAAACACGTTAAAGACCCACCCAATACTCAAATTACAAAACACACTACAAACAAGCTCGATTCAGGCCATCTAAACATTCAACCAAAAAACGGCCATAGAAGAAAAAGAAACGTAGCTAAAAACCCAAATTAAAGGGTCCGGTTTTATAAACATCGAGCAGGAAGCTTCAATTAACACTGACCCATTAGAGCATGGTTTAATGAAAAGAACCACTATAAAACATGAAAGAAACAGAAGGGACTATTCTATACAGCGTCCATCAGAATTGTGTGTTCAAATTTAAGGGTGTCTTCAGACCATTAAATTGAATAACAATCCCAACAAAGATCGTTATCCTAATCGCGAAAAAACTGTCAAATGCTTTTCCATTTTATACTAGTGTTAATGATCATGCATAATCAAAAGCCGCTCATCAGTTCAACAAAATACATTATATTTGATATGAGTTTGTGTAAGACGTAACTAGATAGCGTTGGCGTCGAAATAGCACTCGCAAGCGTTGTGTTACAAGGATTTGATAGGGGTCTTGTGAATTTTACTAAATATACTCTTAAGCATAGAACAGTATACAGTCCTGTCAGCTGCACGTTACAAGAACTGATGGACGCTAGTGATGGCGCCAAACAAGTGGCTGAATTCTGGGCCGAGTACATTTAGATTGCTATCGACACGCTAAGAAGAAGTATACAGTTTGGTTGTTTTACTCAGACCTTCAACCCTATTAATATACACATATTAAGATCAAAATTTAAGCACTGAGTACCATCCTTGGTATTCAGTAATTAACAACTAGCCATTATTGTCCCACCACAGGGCAAAGGTTTCACCTCTCTCTATCCAAAACAGCCGTGGAACAATCTTTGTTAAAGGAGTCCAGTTCATGCCGCGCTGTCCCATACAAAATCAAAAGCCATTTATTCAAATTAGGCTGTGAGTCAGCACTTTTCGAACGGCAAAATTACACAATACAGTCCCCTAGAACTCCTGCCGTTCACCACTTCCTATTGATTTCGCGGGAAAGAAGAAGTGGCGCAACAAACTCTCCAGAAGCAAAACTTCAATACCTACTCGACCCAAATGTGATGGCTGATAATTTTTTCGCGATTACGATGTTGGTCCCACGGAGAAAGTTATTGAGGTTGATGGTCTGTACCACACCCTTATACAGGGTGTTACGGAAAGGGTATATCAATACAAACGGATTGAAGAGTGTATCTGCCCCCTTATTCACAAACACTCGATATGCTTCCGTATCGTATCGAACATTAATCATTGTTATCGTAGGAGTCTTCTCAATGCTGTTCACAAGTCCAAAACCCGAAAATTTTGTCAGTTTAAATCAAATAGACGCCCGCTATTCTTCCAACAGCTATTTGCTGTTGAGAAGAAGTCAAATCAGGTTATCGAAATGTCAGGTTTTCGATACGATAGCCTGTCGTATGTTTGTGAATCGGGGCTCTGGTCTAGAATCTCTGTACAAAATTTCAGCTCAAAAGCATTAACTTTGAAAATGCTTAATATTTTTTTTATTTCGACATCACGGCGCTGCACTGGCGCGCGGCGGCGTGATGCGCGTGTACTAGGCGCACAGACACACTACAGATAATGGATAATGACCCTCGTAGTGCGGTGACACGTTTGTTATGATTTCAATTTAATAAACTATCGAAATAAAAAAAAATATTAAGCATTTTCAAAGCTTTTGAGCTGAAATATTGTACAGAGGTTCTAGACCAGATACACTCTTCAACCCGTTTGTATTGATATACCCTTTCCGTAACACACTGTATATGACCACTACACGCTGTATGGTACAAACTCACTTCCCGTACAAAATGGTTTCAAAATCCCGTTCAATATTAAATGATTTTTAGAGCGACAATGCACAATGGACTTGGAGTATCTCTGTTGCTTTTATTGGCACTTCTGGTGCTTTGTTGCCACTATTGTTAGTTCAAGAGCAACAATAAGTCTTGTGGGTTCTTTTCTCTTTGAAGTTGATACAGAATATAATGGAGAGAATGGGTTTGATTTTGTAGATAAGATTTTTTGAAAAATACGTATATTGATGGTACATTTTTTTTTTAGATATTTCCTATTTTGATTTCCTTTGTATCCTCAACATCTTCCATTAAAAGATGATTTTTATTTTTAAACATATCATGTGCTATAACTGTATCTAAACAACCCAAGGGTAATAAAATTTTCGATTTTCCTTATTATTTTATAATTAGTTTTAAAGTCTGTTTCCCCCGAATTTATTATAATGTTACGTAAGTACACATATTTTTTATTCGAAAACCTAACCCACGTCCCACTAATATGTTTTTTTGACAACATTTTTTCCAGATGAAAACGTAAAACATGATGTTAAACACTAATTTATCAACAGTTGTTTTTATTATTGTCAGATAAAGTCCAGACTGGAGATAATTTATGTTTTATAGCTTCAATGATAATCTACAGAAGTGATAAGCTATAAGACCGTCCTTATACATTAAGTTCCACTGCTCCACTTGTCACAAAGCTAACCAATTGTATTAAATCTCAAATGTTGAATCCCAAGCTTACCAAGATTATAATATATAATAGTTCTCAACTTGCTAACTTAACATTGACTGAACCTTGAGCTATTCATGTGTCTCAAGTATAATATCGTCACTGGAAAGGAGAAAGTGCTAAAGCGCCATTTGGGCCAAAATGAGTTATATAATTATATCGTTAGATTAATTTTTTTTTTCTACGTCGATCTGTTAATCTGAGACCTGACAATCTGAGCCAATTATAAAAGAATTATCAAAATCGGTTTATTAGTTTTTGAGAAAATCGCGGACATACATACCTACCTACATACATATATACGGGTCGAATACAGAACCTCCTTTTTTGAAGTCGGTTAAAAATAGGGTCAGATTGTCTTGAAAACTAAACAGATCGACGCAGAAAAAAATCGAATCCAACGGTGTATTATATAAGGACCGATACTAGTTCAGATTGCGAAAATTGCCTTAGCATTAACGGCTGTAGTTCCAACAGTTCTGCAGTTTTCACTTTGAAATTAATATACGATAAAGATGAGGACTACTGCGAGGTGTCATCGGTTGCGAAAACACGATTGCATACAATTTTCTCGATACAAAGAAGTCTCAAAGTTACCTCTAAACCGCAAAATAAAAGGAGAATATTCAATGAAAATTTTCAAATTAGGCCATGAAAATTTGCAAGCTAATCGAACTATGCATAAAGCAGGTGTCATAGGTTCGTTTTTATTTTTTTAATCGTTAAATTTAACGTAAAAAGATGAGATCCGAAATATCCAGCTTTATAACCACTCATACCTTGAACCGCTCTGCCGCCCGGCCCCCGACAGGACCCCGATTCAGTATTTGTCAGTACCGCTTCGGCTATCAGACGGGGAACCCGTGTCACTTTGCTTGCGCTCAAAAGACCCGATTGACAACGTTTTATGTTCTGAAGAAATTATGTAATAAAGTAAAATGAAATATAGATGTAAAATATAAGGCTTCGTATTTTTATTTTTTCCAAATTTTGTAGTTTTCATTCATAAAATAATTTTTGAAATGGTTTAAAATCGTAATCTCATGTCAATGTCAAAACATTGTCAGAAATTTAGGGAGGTAAACATACCTATTTTAGACAGTTCCCAATGTGTAATGGTGTTTTCAATATATTCAGCGAAACTATTTTTATAAATAATTTTATCTATTTATTGATACAGGGTGTAAAAAGACTTATAGCCGTCGTACATCAAACTAAGAAACATTGCACAAAAGATCTGTGACAAAAGTAATTGCTGGAAATCGACTTTAATTTTTGGTGTGAAAATTTGCTGTATGCGCACTACCACAAACAGCAAATTTTGCACCTGCATGTAACTGTACAGGGGTCCTGGAGGTATTTAAAGTTGTGTTATAATATCAAAACTTGTTTTCGTAAAAAATATCGTTTATGCTCACTAGTTCCTTCGCGTAGTTCCTTTGAAGAAACTACTGAGAATTTTTGGATCAGTAGTTCCTTTGCAAAAGCTGAAGGAACTACTGAGACTAGATATTTCCTTTAGCAGTTCCTTTGAAGGAACTACTGAGAACTTTTTGATCAGTAGTCCCTTTGCAAAAGCTGAAGGAACTACTGAGACTAAATAGTTCCTTTGAAGGAAATAAACATATATAATGCTGCCCGCTGCTGCCGCATGCAGGACCGTAGGTTCGGTAGGAAAAGAAAGAGAAGCGCGATGACACAACGGTGGTAATTTATTGCAAATATGAAGCTATTATCTATTTACAAAAACTATTTATTAAAAAATAATCCATCACTGAATGCAGTTTGGCATCAGAAATTTAATGGTATATTTTTAATTATAATTAAAAATAAAATACTTTTACAAACCATTAAAGTAAAAATACTTGCATACGAAATTGTTCCATAGACTCTTACCACACCTCGGACACTCCATACAACGCTCGCAAAATAATTACCTATTACTACTACATAAACAAATGAAAATGCGAAATCTTACAAACAGTTTATGTAAATACGAATTCGGAAAAGCATCACAATATCCAACCATCGTGATTAAAACTCAAATAAAACTTTTAAATCGCATAATTGTGTGTTCGTATCAGCAATACAGCGCTGCGGTTCGCGAGCGCCCTTGCTAAAGAGTCGGCGACGAATACCTCGAAGTGCGGGGTGAGGTGCGGTATCTGATATGAGGTCGAGGAAGGGAGTGTCCCTTCTGTACGTAGTACTATTAAGTATTCTGTGCTCTTACTGATAAGGAGCATGATTGCATTTGCGAAAACAAACGCGGTTGTTGAACTATTTGAGTACCTACGTACTTGTGTGCGTACTTGGAAGCAAATACCTGGTGTAAAAACCCGGTCGCATAAATACGTACCTTCCCTACTCGCCCGATCACACGTTTCCGTAACGCGTTCGCCAGTTTACTCCCCAAGTCAAGCGCGCCTAAAGAAGTTTCACTTCAAAAAAATTTTGACAAAAAATACCGACTCCCAAAAATACTACAAAGTGAAAAATAACATTAATTTCGGATGTTGGTGTCTTTGGATTTGTATATTACTTTTTTGCCACCGACTTCCGAAATTAAAGTTATTTTTAGTTAAAAATCTTATATATCCAAAAAATGTATGTAATGTGCCGTCCATAAAACATGGAATAGAAAGTGAAACAACTACCATGGAACAACTAGCATCACAATTTAATATTAAAAAAATAGAGCCTTGTGGTCTTTTTATTGATAAAGAGTTACCTTTTCTAGGTGCAACTCCGGACGGAGTTGTGCAGGGAGAAGACACAATAGTAGAAATAAAGTGTCCAATTTCTGCATTCAGGACTTCGTTGGACGATGCAATAGATTAAAAAAAATAAGGTTTTGGAGGAAAACGAAAGATGGACTTTCCATAAATTTGAAACATCTTTGGTACATTCAGGTGCAGGGACAACTACACATAACTGGTAGAAAAACATGTATTTTTGGCGTATGATCGGGATGTAAAAATCATATCAAAACTGAAATTATACAGAAAGACGATCATTATTGGGCAAAATTCATGAGACCTAAATTAACAAATTTTTACTCATCCATCATACCTACATGTTGCCAGAGTTATGTGATACCAGACATACACGGAATGTGGAAATTAGGGATTTAAGGGAATTCACATAAATGTTCTTGCTTTCGTCATTCTCCTCCTCTTGATTCCTTTTTTTTTAATTTAAATGTTTTCATTAAAAACAACTTATTTTAAAATTCGTTCTATTCCAAACCTCCGTTAAAGCCAAAATGTATGAAACTTTATAATTGACATCAGTCATTCCGATGACGTATTATTATGCGTTATAACCATTGCGTGCTCTTGACAGTGCTGGGTTGCCAGCTGTTTTAGAACCCAATGGCTCGCGACGATTGGAAAAGACCAGACAGATTGACCATAATGCCTTAGAAGTTAGGTCGGCCTTTGGTGTGTGATGCAACATGTATCGACTACCTTGCGCCACCCCATCTTCCTATTACGGTTGGCTGTGTTAGTGCGATTACTGCGGGTGCAGAAAACCTCAAACAGCGCAAATAGATACTCTAATCTTATTCCGACTTATATGTACAGACGCCAGCACATCAACCTACTACAATCTGTCAAACTTCTTTAATAGATTTACAACTTTATCACTAAAGTATAAGGTTCAAAGTTGATTGGGAAAATTTGACAGTTTCGGGTAGGTTGATGTGCTGGCGTCTGTACCAGCCGTTTGGGGCTGATACACTAGGGCCATAAGGTCCGAGTGCCTACTTAATTTTTCGAGAAATCGCCAAGCGATTGGTCGACTCTTCACGTGACCAGAGGACTAGCCTATTTTTTGGCCAAAGATTCAGCAAAAAGAAAGTAATTTTAAGGCTTTGTCATGGCAAAGGATTTTATTACTAATCAAGTTATTTTGAATCTTATTTCAATGAGTTTAGAATTCATGTTACTTTATTTCGATACCACGATGCCGGGAAATGACGCGACGTGCCGCGGGACGCTGCGGCATGACGCGACGCGCCAGGGATGCTGCGGCATGACGTGTCATGCCGTTTCATTCCACGTAATGCCGCGGCGCGCCATTGCATCCCGCGGGACGTGTGGGTCACGTTGTGTCGAGGAATTATGATTGCTAAGCTAGTTGAAATAAGATTGAAACTTGTGCTGCGGTCATTTCGGTTAATGGGACGCAGTCCGGTCTGTGCGGGCTTTCAGCAGGATGCCACGGAACGCCGCGGGATGCCGCAGCACAACCTGCCGTGGCACGCTGTCAGTGAGCTGAGCGCCGGCTCTATTTGGCTGTCGATGTCTTATGGTGACAAATATATGGCGGTAGAGCAATGGTCTTTGGTCGGTCATAGGACAGTAATGAAGTAGGTACTTATACAACATTATTTTTCGTATATTCGAAACCTGAATATAGTTTGTTCAGAATAAGTAACTGAATCGATTCCAATAATTTTTACCCCATGTTATATTTTGGCCCAAAAATATTTAAAAAAGGTTAATACTTGGACACCCCGAGGAGCGACTAAGTAGGTAGTTATCTACCATACGCGCACAATGGCGCGGCGCAGGCGCACAGCGAGCGGGGCGACCGGGGCGGGGTTGCAGCAACCCCTTCAATCGCCCGGGTACTACAGGTTGGCGCGCACGTGTCGCGTGGGTCCAACTGCATAATCGCGAGCGCGTGGCCGCCGCGGGCCTTACAGTTGTGTTTCGGTTGATCGTGTACTTACCTATCGTATGTAAAAAGTGTCGTGTAACCATGACTTTCTCATACACAAACGTCCAGTACACAGAAACAACGATAACAGTGATAACGTATCCCTGGCAGTGCGGCGGTACGAGGAGCAATCAGAGTATCGTGGAACACAATGCTTTGCCGTGATGATTAACATTTTTAAACACGCCAAGATGGTTAATTGTAGAAAGTTATTATTTGTACCTACAGCCTGCTGTGGTTAAGTAATGCGATGTTTAACACTTTTCATCCACTTTGAACTTTAAGTGGTTGACATAAGGTGCAACAAATCGCATTGACTACATTGTATCACTTACGGCTACGGCTGCATTTATTTACGAATAAAGTACATTATAATAACTACCTACACTTGACCATTACGACAGTTCAAAGCCTGCAAGTGTGATGGAAAATGTTATCACCAGTTAATTACAATACAATCGCCGCGCGGTACGTTTAGGCACGCGGTGCGCGGGTGCATGATTTTGGACGGACAAACAGGTAACATAACAAGCTTATAACTTGGTGATTATTCATGATACAGTTTTGAAATTTTGTACATAGATTCTTTACATAAAAATACTAGACACATGTTTCGGGTTTCGCATATACTAAAAATAATGTTGTATTGCGGATTTCGATGTAAACTGTATTTGCTATGCGAATGATGAGTGTCTCATGTTTGTTTTGTTATACCTACTTATTATTTACCTGCCCATTTAAAAGAATTTTATATATACTGTACATACAATGTGAATGTAATAAATTAATGTTAAGTTTAATCATTTTATTTCTTGACATCCTTCCAACAATAGTTCAGTTCACCCTAACTGAATCAGTATGTCAGTGCGAGTGGGATAGAATGATACATAGCGCGGGGAAGTGGGGACAAAATCTGAATTTTAGCTGAACTATTACAAGCCCATAACTCATTTTGGTCCAAATAGCGCTTTAGCATTTTCTCCTTTCCAGTGACGATATCATGTGTAACTCTAGCCTTCAATTTATAGAAAGTAAATAATTATTATAATTCTAGATTTTAAATTACTATCTTCAGTACTAGCCTTGTGGCAGCCTTAGCTTAATCATCACTAAGTGGGGCCTGGTGATCTGTAACACAGGTTTTTCCTAAACCTTCGTCAGGCACCAGCTCACACAATGTGAAATTATATAGGCACATACATAGTTCAAAACTGTTAATTGCTGCAAAAACATTGTGACAGAAAATAAATAAATTTATTTTTAACTTATTATTTACAATAAATAACAAAATTAAAATCTTACTTAACTAAAACTATACACAAACTAAAATATAGCGTCGAAAAATTCATCCGCATCGCTGTCGACTGGTAATGTACCCAAGAGACTGGTGGCATTACCACGTTGTATGGCAAATTGTAAAACCAATTTTGGTGTACATACAATATACTTATTATTTATAACATCCTTGAGACTGTGTATTATTATCCTTTCCACCTGCATCCTCTTCATCTTTATCACCTGGTATTTGTAGCCACATCATCATCATCAAATTGCATTGGCACTGTTTCAATAAATCTAATACTAGTAACAGTGGCGTACATTGCATATAGGCATATATTATAAGCAATGCCTACCTCGATATATCAACATAAGCCAATTACATTTTAGTGTGTGCCCCACAGTTAAGAAACTCACTAAATTATCATACCTAACAAAAAACAAAATCTCCATACAAAAACGCGCGGCAGTAGGCAGTCGCCAGGCGGCCTACTTGGCTCCCGTACTATTCGCACATTGTCATTGGTCTTTACTCGTTCAAGTCAATACGACAAAATTAAAAATACGTAGGTACGTCTCACGCGTAATACCATGACGTTCGACCTTGGCAATGTATCACCCTTAAGTAGGCATGCCTACGCAAATAAGTACACTTTTGACCTCACTTTTTTTTCTGATTAGTGACCGCGTTTGCCTAGACTAGACCCGGCCTAGTGCCTACCTATTCTGGAAACCAATGCACGCCGCTGACTAGTAACATCATCTGCTTTATCATCATCATCATCATCAGTCTACAGCAGTCTACTGCTGGACAAAGACGTCTCTTATTGCGCACCATTCAACTCGATTTTCGGCAACTCTCAACCCGCTACTATCCCACCACCTAGCCTGAGGGCGTCCTTCCTTCCATTTGCCGATTCTGCTTATTTTTTCATATTCCATTTTCCTTATGACTTATCTTAATTATTACTCTTATACTATAAAGGATAGATGATTATTCTCCAAACACTAATGTTACTTAAATTATGTATAACTTCCCCAAGGATCACCTCACCTAGTTAACTTTCCTTTCAGAATAAAGATGGCGACATATAAATAAAATAAATTGGTCGTTAGCCAGCGCACTAAGACCACACGTTCCAACTACACTACATAAAGTATTTTTAATTAGCTTAATTAAGTGATAATTAACTGAAAAGTTTGTAACGAAGGTTTTAAAATTATCTCAGGGTTCTTACTCACCTCATTTGGGATTCAAATTGATGCTAAAGTAAGATTTATTGTAAATATCTTTGCTTATACATATTTATTGTTTGTTTCGAAGGCCGAGGCTGATGTCGACTGCCCTGTTCTTAATTCTGTTGTGAAACAGAACATTAATATTGTCTTTCCTTTTTCTGATTGTCATTTGAGCTGAAGCCATGAACGAAATGTCAAAAAGTATTTAAATCAATAGTAAACCTTGTAATATAATAATATTTTATTCATCGGCCTAAAAGATGACTCAAAAATCGTTTCAAAAATTACCTCCAGCATATTGCGTTACTAAAAAAAGGTCCCCATTCAAAAACCCATAAATCAAAGGCGCTCATTAAAATCGTCATTGGCTGTCTGCACCATAAAATATTCCCATGCGTTTCAAAAAACACAAACAAACTAGCATAACTTTATGCATTTTTAAAGATAAATGAATATTTTTATGTGTATCCCTTAGCAAGATACAGGAAATGCAAGTGTTTGGTGCAATTCAAATTGAATAGTTTAGATAGCGTTTTGTCCAGCAGTGAGACAGTATGGGCTAACAAATGTAATAAAAATAATTTGAGAGTTGGTTTTATTATAAGTGTAACATGTTCATTAAGTAAAATATCATTAAAACGTGAACCATTACAAACAAATTAATGTAGGTATAACTCATAATATACTTTCTCTTTTTGTAGCTTTTAGGATTCAAGTCCATATGTTTTGACGTATAAATCGAAAATGCCAAGTTTGCCAACACATTACGCCTTCTTAAATATCCCTGTCAAATCTGGTGTAACATGTTTTGGAAACTGATACCTTTACCAAATTGCGCCATCGCCATATTAGTGTCAGTTTCATTCAGAACAACGTTTCCAAAAGTTATTTTAAAAGTTCCGGTCATAAACGTTTTACACACACTCAAATAATCTGCCACTGATGTATGTTTACGTACAATTTCGAAAACATTTATCCAATCCGGCGTTTTAGCTTTGAAAGTTTCTAATTTTAGCCCTTTGATCCCCTTGTGATCATTTCGGTTTACTTATAAGGAATTTTAATGCATATTGGGCGGAGATAGGTTAGTCGAAATCAAGGATTGTTTATCGTTGTTGTTGTTTTGATCAGTGCTGGTTTTATTTGCATTCCTTTTTGTAAATGGTAATAGGAATGGTAAT
This sequence comes from Amphipoea lucens, assembly GCA_947508005.1. Lineage (NCBI taxonomy): Eukaryota > Metazoa > Arthropoda > Insecta > Lepidoptera > Noctuidae > Amphipoea > Amphipoea lucens. Next base: position 4,385,614 of record OX382373.1, on the reverse strand, counting down.
AGTGTTTTGATTGATGAAAGGTTTAGTCTGTCCTAATTCGATTATGATTACCTATCATATTGATGAAAAGTCGAGCCCAGCATAGTTAGGAAAAGGCTAGATAGTTGATGATGATACCTTTATTGATGTACCCCATAAAGTAGACAGGAACGATTTAAAATGACATGATCGTTCAAACATAAATGAACTACAAGTTGTTTGACATAACAGATGAAAGATAGCCTGCAAAGAAACGGCCCAAAGATGCTTGCAGACACAAATTTCAAACACGTCATAACTATCGACTAAAACGTCAACACAGCCCAACTATTTGATGCCAACGATGAATTAAACGATATCAAAGCAAAACAACTAACAAAGCGACATTATTTTTATCGCCGAAACTCACAATCATATTATTTTTAACGATTAAGGAGTTATTTTTATGTCACGAGGCGAAGCATCTAAAAGTTCCAGACAGATATTCCCCGCCCGACAGATCAAACTTCCGTTGAAGAACATCAGAAAAACAGATCATGGCTATGATTTATGACGTAAATATTGAACAAAATTTGTCGTAAAGCACACTTTATTGCTCTGTGCCTCTATTCGAAATTTCCCTGGTATTATATTTCAATCCTGATTAAATTATGGTGGCAATAAACAATTTTAAAGAGAAATACTGACGCAACCGTAAGCAATTATGGTCGTGAATGAACGATATATTATACATATTGATTTACAATATAGATTTAATGGGTCAGATTAAGTTAGAATATAAAACTGAGCGATGCCAGCGAGTCCTTTGAATGGTTGAGTTATTTTAAATTGAAAGGAATTGAAATGTATACCAAGTTATGAAAATAAATTTGTTTTATTTAAGGGCGCACGTAGGCGATAAAATGCTACTGTGTTGGTGTAATAGTGTAAACGGTTTTGATAACTTATTGTTATTTTTTGTAAAAAATATAATACAATTCGAAATGCAAACAATAGCAACGTGGAATTTAATATTGGTTCAATTTAAATGGTGTTGAGGCCTAAATCAATAGAACATTGCTTTCCCCTGTATTTTACTCCAAATACTGGGTATATTCAAGTTGCGAATGTATGGGTGAATTCTATGGAAGCATGCACCATAATCATCCTTATCATTGCTTAAGATTAGGGTCCTAATTCGCTATAACCATTCAATGATACTTTGAAACCACATCAATTCCTTACCAAACCACGCCAACTACGCGTTCATTTCGTCAGGTTTTGTCTGTCATAGAGAATATTGACTCAGGTGAGATAATTGTCAAACGCTTGCCCGTAAGTATATTTATAATTGGAAGGAGCATTTGAAAAACCTCTGACCCTTTAGGTATACATTAACAAGTTCTTATAAACTTTATAACATTATAAATCATATTATAATTTCTGTTCATCATAAAAAAAATCATAATCAGCCTATAAAGTTCCCACTGCTGGGACACAGGCCTCCTCTCGCTGAGAGGAAGTGGGCCGTAATCCACCACGAGGACCCAGTGTGGGTTGACAGATGTCACATGTCTTCGAATTTTTGGTTCTAGGACATGCCGGATTCCTCACGATGTTTTTCTTTACCGTTTTGAGAGCAGTGGTGATGAAATAATTTACACAAAGTAAAGCGCCTGTCTGGGTTCGAACCTGCGACCTACAATTCGTAAGTCGCGGCCGTTACCACTTGGCCACCATTGCTTTCAATTTCGGCTCGCTAACCCCATATAAGTATTTAGCTATTATCAGCTACCAGGTTGGGCTACCTTGCAACATAGGCCTCCTATATTTCCCTCCAGTTATTCCTGTCCAGAGCTGTTCTTTGCCATCCTTTTGGCAGATCATCCTCCCTTTTCATCTTTGTGCCCATAAGTATAATGTTATCTTAAAAATTTTGCTCCCTTCTAGATCACAACGGATTACAAAATTAAATTAAAACGAACCAAAAAAATACGACGTACACAAATTGCGAATAATAAAACTGGGATGACGTCATAAAATATAAACGACACTTCTTGGTTCGGTACATATTTTATTAAAAAACTTTCGCTATACCGACACCGACACCGCAGGCGTTACAAGTTCTTGAGATGCCGATCTCACTCTATATTGAAACATTTTACAAACAAATTCTTCGGGAGGACAGTGTGAACGTCCCCAACGTGTCCAGTAGGGGACGTAAATCCACGAAATTGAGTAGGAGGATTTCTTTATGCTGAAGCCACGAAAATGTTGAACTTTATAGCATTTATTTTTGGGTTTCTTGAAATATGAGACCCAATTGTTTTGAGGCTTGGCTTAAAACAAAAACCAGATCTATTAGAAAGTATTGATTTCGTTATGTTTATTAATAAACCAACCTCTACAAAAATGATGCTTCGCCCGCGTTTTATGTCGATAAAAAGTAGCCTATGCCTCAGGGTTCAAAGTATCCCCGTACGAAATTTCATCAAAATCGGTCCAGCCGTTTCGAAGATTAGCCGGAACAAACAGAAAAACATAAAAAAAAATGTTTTTTTTATATAAGTAGGGATTTTTTACCGTTGGATCCCGTTTTTGAATCCCATTTTAATATTTTTGGCGTTGGATCCCGCAAAACATTATTATGTATTTCCGTTGGATCCCGAATTTAAAAAATTCAAGATAATTACGTTTTATTGTCGTTGAATCCCGAAAAGTATTTCCGTTGGATCCCGAATGCTTAAAAAAATATGAATGCGGGTACTTTCAACAACAAAATTGTTTATAATAAAATGAGGGGTTCACTAATGTTTCACCAAAACTCCATTGACAAATTTTTAGTTTACAACCAACGTTTCGTATACTATTTATTTCACAAACAACTCATTTTCTATATAATCTAGTCGTTTCTGGCACTCGCCGGCCGCTGCCGCGGCACCGCTCGCTTCGCTCGCTCGGCTCGTGCGTAGGGATCACAGTTTTAACCTAACCTAACCTAACATTGTTTTTTTTTAATAATTAACCTAATCTAACTAGTTCGGTTCCGGGTAACCCACTAAAAATAATCTCTTTTTAGTGTTTGATAAAGGTAAATCACTTTTCTTCTGAAATGTACACATGTTGTTATAATATGGGATTCAACGGAAATAGCAAACGGGATCCATCGGTAATACCTAAAAAACGGGATCAAAAAACGGGATCCAATGGTAATAAACGTAAGTAGGTACCGTATATATTTTCATATTATGTACATTTACTAAAAAGCTGTTATTTTGACGTTACAGACTCTTCAATGTTCATTAATGTATGTATTTATAGGTAATTAGCTTCTGCCCGCGACTTCGTCCGCGTGAAATTTCACCCTCCCCCCATTCACCGTCTTAGGGGTGGAATTGCGAAAAACCCTTTCCTAATGGATACCTACTTTTCACAAAGAACACATCTTCCATATTTCATATCTCTAGGACCAGCGGTTTAGGCTGCGAGTTGATATATCAGTCAGTCAGGACTTTGAATTTTATATATTATGTACATAGATAATGACATCATATCTTAAATATTATTATAGAAAAAATACACGGAATCAGCGTTGTTAAATCAGTGAATAAGAAATCAGGAAGAAAATGCTCCATCAATATTGAAATGAAGGGAGCTCAGAAGAAAAAGACGTCCATTCATATTTAATAAACCCACAAGGAAGTTAGAACCAAGTCCATTGAGCAACATAAAGCTTCGAAATTAAAAAACGGAGAATATAACTCCCAATGTTGATTCATTAAATATGATGGAAACTTTTAAGTAACGTCGTTTGAAACTTCCAAACTCGGAAATTACTCGTCCATCTTCAAGGTTTATGATGATAGCGCTGTTGAACCAGAGGATGCCATTGGCCTGTGTCGAAGGTTCGATTCTGATTGTGGTCTTAATATTATGAGGAGTATCAATTTGATTAGCATAATCAGGCTATAATGGTCCCACTGCTGGGACACAGGTCTCCTCTCTGTGAGAGGGAGAGGGCCGTTATCCACCACACGGACCCAGTGCGGGTTGGTAGATGTCATTGGCGATTGTGTGATGTGATTGGTGACTAGAATCAATTCTATTTTAAGGTAATTTTTGACTTTCAAAAGTGCCTTTTATGTGCCTATTTGAAATAAATGCTTAGACTTTTTCACTTTGTCACAAGTCTTCGAATTTGTGGTTCTAGGCCGGTTTCCTCACGATGTTTTGTTTCACCGTTTTTAGAGCAGTGGTGATGAAATAATTTACACAAAGTAATAGCGCCTGTCTGGGTTCGAACTTATGACCTGGAACCCGTAGGTCGCGGCCGTTACCACTGGGTAACTGTCTCACGATGTATACCATCAAGCAGCGTTTCGATTTCAAAAAAATTGCTATTATGCAGGCCTGTAATTTCAAATCTCACAACCTGTGGACTTTATGACGTGGTTAAGAGGAATTGAGAATTGATTTTAGAGTGTATACTCACGTCTATAATACTCTACAAAGACATCCACAAACAAGATGATGAAATATTTAAAAAAGTACTTACATATACTCTTCAAGGAGAATATTGAAAGCAGTAAAGATACTTAATTTTCTTATCATCAAAACGAAAGACGAAGTTGTCAGACACTTCGAACAACGCTGTGTAATCATACATACGTCAGCAGCGTCTTAGCACAAGACAAATAAGTACAGAAGGTTAGGTCCATACGCATCTGCCCAGCCTTTTCTCATCTATGCAGGGTCGGCTTCCAGTCTAAAAGGATGCAGCTGAATGCCAGTATTTTATATGAAGCGACTGCCTATCTGACCTCTGCAACTCAGTTACTGGGTAATCCGATATCCCTTGGTAAGACTGGTTGTAAGACATTCGGGCTTCTGACGACCCTTAATGATTGTCAAAGATCCACGATTGACAGCCGGAACCAACAGCTTATAGTGTTTTCCGAGGCACGGGAGGGTCTCCGATGATGTTCGCCCATCCATGGACCAACCACCCGTGCCCGTGACCCGTGCGGCTGTTATTACTTAGCCATGAGCCCGTCTAGAAGGTTACGTTTATACATCGAGCGTAAACGCACGCATACATACACACAGTGCAAGCGCACTTGCAACTGGCATTCGGTTGTGGTATTGATATACTCGTATAGCATGTAGATTGATATCATCCATATTAAAATCATTGTCCATAGAGCACCGACGGTTTTGAATTGATGTTATGTCCACTTAAACAAATATCAACTTTATTTTCGTGTTAAATTAAGATGATTTCAAAATGAAAAGTATTAAAACAAATAGAAGTTTTAATTTGAGGGAATCAAAACTATTCTTCCAAAACACACTTGTTTACATTTTTGGAAACAAAATTGTGATTGCAGGATATAATATTGTGTGCGTGCGCCTGTTTTGACTCGTTGTCTGGAGTCGACCTTCTATAATAGTCTGTAATATTACTTAACTTTACTCTCAAAATCGCTTTCGCATCTTCCAACTTTGTTTAAGAAATTCGAAATAAGATTATTATCGTCTCGAATTTTTCTACCCTATAAATTATGCGGTTGGATTACATTCTATCTGTTTTATATTTTGGGGTGCTTTGACTGACATATAATAATTGGGGTTTTTATATTGATTTGTATCATTATATTCGGTTTATCTTTTAAGTGTGATGTAACTGTTACAGCTTATAGATCTTAAGGACGTCGAAGAAAATAAGGTTTTTTAAGGTATTGATTTTAAATAAGGCGAAAATATGGCTCTGTCTACCGTTATATCCTAGAATCAATAGTATAGACTTCCAGACCGTATTTGTGCAATGGCGGCTAATCTCGACGGAGACTAGCCTTCGGCGCGGGGGATGTTATAGTGCACAAGTGCGTGCGCAGACACAGGTGCACTCTCTTTTCCTTCACTCTCGTAGTCCGATGGTACGGCACGCAATCCGACACGACCGGAGAGAGATGAGACGCAGGACCAACTGCTTAATGTGCTTTTTGAGCCGGACGGCGCGTATGTGTTCCACGCACGCCTCAAAGAGATGTCAGCACCAGGGAAGAGTCCCGTTAGGGCCGAAGCCTGCTGGGTCAGCGGGATCGTCCGGAAGATTTACCGCTACCCCGGAACATAAAGGGCTAAGAAAGGAACACGGATGGGTTTTATACAGTAAGAGTCTGACACTCCCTTCCGCTCCACCCAGAGCGGGAGGAGTCATTTGATGAAATCCCACCCTCAAAAAAAAAAAAGAGGACCCCACCACGCTCAGCTGTCTTGCGACCACGAGACCAACGGAGAAGTCAATAGGAATGTTCATAGCTGACAATGATTTTGAGTATTGTGGAGTTTCAACATTACCTAGGACTCAGTATATCCCATCAAAACAACCGCAAACGATATTTCATTCACTTTATCACAGTATTAAGTAAAGATACTTGAATGAGTTTGTCACAGACCTAAACTAGTCGTACTAGAACTATTACCTTGCGGTATTTATGCCTTAATTGGAAGGTGGCACAACCTACGCATACCCGTACTATCTTTAATGAATGGGCCTCGCCAGGATTTCCTTCTTTGTGTTGACATTAACGTTGCAATTAACGTTTGTAAACATGTAGTAGTTAACTTAGAGTTCGATTTTAAAGTGAGTTTTTTATTTCAGAAAAAGCATTGTTTTAACTGTTTGATAAATGTCACATGCCTTCAAATTTTTGGTCCGAAGACATGCTGGTTTCCTCACGATGTTTTCCTTTACCGTTTTTGAGAGCAATGGTGATGAAATAAATTATGCAAAGTAAAACACCTGCCTGGGTTCGAACCCACAACCTACATACATAGTCGGGGCCGTTACCACTGACATCTACCAACCCGCACTGGGCCCATGTGGTGGATCACCCATCCACGGAACAACCGCAGCTATCGACCCGTGCGGCTGTTATTACTTAGCCACAAACCCTGCGGATCTCTGTCAAATGAGGATCTGTCATATATGCTAGATTGAATTCTGGCTGTATGTGATCGATGTCATTTGCAAAAGAGAACACGGAACACAAAAAAAAATATTTCCCAAACCAACGTCCTTTCTCATCTCTTTTTTGTATTTCCAAACATAATATTATTTATCAAACACAACAACACTCATGGCTGTTCGATGTTGTATAGTACTCAATGTAAGGACGGGACCCTTGGCCTAATATACTTACGCTAAAAGTGGATTGAAATTGACAGCGAAGAGCTAGCCCAACCAAACTGTGTTTGACACCTAGTGATTGGGGTATTATCACTATAACACACATAATACAAGGTGTAATGTGATAATATTGTGCCTTCTTAACAGAATGTACAGTCACGTCTAAAAGTACCTATGTATACACTTGGCAATTTTCAATTGCGATTTTTTCGTGAAATAACGAATGCAAAGTTGAAATACGACACTTAACATAAACCTATGGGTTCGAAAATAGTATTTTCGTAATAACATAAAATTTCATTTAAAAATAAAGGAGAAAATCGCCTTTGAATAAAGCCAAGTGTATACATGCTATTAGACGTGACTGTATGTATGGTATGAAAGAAAGAAAGAAGAAAAAGTTCTTATAAGATCGCCAGTTAGTGTGAATACACACCAGTGACACGCGTCTTTAGCTAGATCGACACCAGACGATCCAGTGCACTCCGATCGCGCGCGGCACCTCCACATCGACCGCGCATTGTTCATGCCGCGCCCGATCGGAGCGCACTGGATCGTTTGGTGTGGATCCAGCTAAAGGCATCAGAGGCAACTGCGGCAGTCGACTCGTCAGCGGTTACCGTCGACAACGTGCCGTTCATGTAGGTAATTGAGTAAGGTGCTCAAATCCCCGAGCGGTTGCCTTGGCCCTTGACGCGTGTCGTTCGTGTGTATGAGCACTTAGGTGAATAAGCGTGAGACGCCCTTCAGCTCAAATAGATAAACAATTGAGCTCAAACAGGACAAACTGTTTGCCGAAAGACTGGGGTTACCCTGTATCGTACCCAACCCGCACCAACATTTTGCCAATTACGTCGTTATAACCCATGTAGGTGTAAGGATTAACCTATTGCCAGAACAGGCAGAGTAGGTACATAATATAATCAGATTATATCGATACTAATGCTGGGACTTAGGCCTTATCTCTGGGAGAAGGGGGGTGGGCCGTAATCCACCTTGTGGGCCCAATGCGTACTGGTCATAACAGGAATCTACTGAATCCAGCCTTTGGGCCACTGAGAATTTTTAGATACAAAAACCCACTATCTAACATATTACACGATTCAATGATCAAATCGCTGACGCCGGGGGTATCACCATTTCACGACTAAAAAGGCAGCCAAAAAAACTACAAAGTAACTTCCAAATAAACTCATTTAATTCTCCCATTGACTTTAGTTGTGAACCTAAAACAATGGCGCTAAAATAATCGCTATCTCCAACCGTCTAAACACCCAAACTAGTTTTAATTGTCCCTTTCTCGCATTACCGGGCAAGCCTCAGTAATCATGAGTTAAATCTTCCTAATGACTGGTCGGCCTCATTCGAGGCTCGCATCATTATCCTAGCCAGGGTTATCACACCTTCAAACCTCGGCGAGGCATTTCAATGGTGTTTCAAAATGGCGGTCGTGTGAATGCATGATGTAACTGTCACATTGTGCAAAGTTAGGAAATTTACGTCTCGTATGTAATTTTGACTAAAATGTAATCTAACTTCAAGTCGTTTTAAGCATTTTTGAGGAACGTATAAAATGAGAAAACTATATTAGAATCATTATTATAGTAAAGTTTTTTATATTTTTTAATGCTGAATGGACGCCATTCAGCAATAAAAAATATAAAACTTTACTTCTGTCTTTATTTACTTCTTCTCGAGTTCTTGACCTCGATCACGCCTGATAGAAAGCGATGGATGAGGTCTATGATAAAACGAGCGGGCCCAAGAGATGCTTAAAGCACTGGAACTCCCACGTATCGACGAAACACAGCAGGCTGCTCAAAAGTAAAGTTACCCTTTGTAGGTGTTTTTTTGGCTATCTTGTTAACACGAGTGGGCCTACCTACTCTGTAAGCACGAAGTCCGTAGTTTTGGCCGAATTACGGGCTTATACTGCAACGTACCACTTACGGACATCAGGTTAGTTCAGGGCCCCAACTAAGAATGAATGACAGCACAAATTGACAGTTGTCCCTACTCCCGGAGTACTTTTGCCAGTCCGAAAAATTTAATTTGACACTTGTTTTAACAGATCAACTACTTTAGGACTATATCTTCTATCTCTGAGTTATATCTCTACATCTATCTATGTGGTATCTTCATTGACGGACTTAGATTTTCCCTTATCTTTTAATTCAAGAAACCCGAAGGCAATTTCTCGTAACTTAAAACGTTCAAAATCTAGTAGCAGTCTCATTTCGGCGACAAATGTCAAAAACTTGTCAAAAATTTAGGGAAATTCGAGGTATGTTTGACAGATTGAGACTGAGATCAGACATTGAACGTTTTTAATATTATGAGAATTGCCCCTCTGATCATTCGCATTTTGAATATTCAATTAATTAGCGTATGTCTCAGTTTACTACTGTTTAATTTGCAAAAGAAGCTATGAAAGTTTGCCAGCCCTGTAATATGCTATCTCTTTAAAGTGGCGATGCCATGTCGTCGTTTTATCTGCAATGTGAACTTCTAGGCTGACGCGGTCTCAGTACAGATATCTTAGTGCGATGAGAATTCAATTTGCGGTTGTTTTAAATTAGATCGATGGGCTGTGGTAGTGGAGAGAGCTATAAGTTTATAAGGATAAGTATTTAATTTGACTATCATGGTTTGTGGTAACTACGGAAATTAAGTAATTTAGAACCCATTTAAGATTGTGGAATAATCTCCTTGTACTCAATTTTTTGTTCTTCTATCATACTAGCAGCTGCCCGCGACTTCGTTCGCGTGAAATTTCTTATTCCCTCGACCCATCTCGTCGTATTGCATCACTTGCCCGCGTCTCCTGCTCTATCACTTCGTTTCCCCATAGCGCTTTTGCTCGGCTCCTAAGGGTCATAGCGTGACGTTAAATAGCCTATAGCCTTCCTCAAGAATTGGGCTATAAAATACAAGAAGAATTTTTCAAATCCGACTGGGAGTTCCAGAGATTACCCCCTACATACAAACTTACAAACAAATTCTACCTCTTTATAATATTAGTATAGAAGTATAGACTACACTGTTAAATATTTTGCACTCAACTATGTTTTATATTCATAGCTACATTTTATTATAAAATACTATGAATAAAGCGCCTACAGCGAAAATTTAATATCACCCTACTCTCCAGGAGTAATATAATATGCACGTTATTTACCTACCTCATCTCCTACCCCGTCTTCTTTCCCTTTCTACATAAGCTTTCTCTTTTCAATATCAACCTTAACAACTCGCAAATAATCTTCGATCAGATCAACTGTAGGTACATTTGCCAAGACTTCGAAAAACCATCACATCATCCCGACACGAGAGCAATATTTCAGCCAGTATCGGATTTAAATTCCCGACTGGCACACATAATCGTTGGATCTGACCAACTTTGAAATAACTAACTTAATGTTATTCAAAACGTGTCGCTACACTTATCCTAACAGGGAGATCGGGCACGACTTACTGACAGGCAACTCCTTATAAATCTTATATGCCGCGTATAAACTTGATAATAGTCCCGAGCCAAGTCTAAAAAGTTTTTGAGGATTTTGAAGGGAGTGAGATGTCACGTTTGGATGGGCCATTATTTTACCTACCTATTTGAATTTTTGACAGAGCTACATCATCGTCATAGTTCTCCTGCCTCTATTCCAATTTATTTGGGGTCGGCGCAACGTGTCTTTTTTAACCGACTTCAAAAAAGGATGTTCTGGATTCGACCCGTATGTATGTATGTATGTTTCTATGTCCACGATTTTCTGAAAACTAATAACCTTTTAAGTTTATTTATAACCCTATTGAATAACCAGGGGGCAATTCGTTCACAGTCTGATCTGTCTCAATCTGTCAAAATACCTCTAATTTCCCTACATTTTTGACATTGATTGTGGCTGAGATGAGATAGCGACTCGAATTTGAATGTTTTTAATTACGGGAATTGGTCTTCAGATCTCAGTCTCAATCTGTCAAAAATATCTCTAATTTCGCTACATTTTTGACACGTTTTTGACGTTGATTATGGCTGAAATGAGATTGCGACTACATTTTGAATGATTTTAGTTATGGGAATTGACCTCCAGATAAATTCATGAGTTCATTAAAGATAGTAAAACCTTAAAAACTGTACCATAATGATAACCATCCATCTGCACCTCAACATGAACCCACAAAATATAAATAAAAATATGCTTTTCAATGAAACACGGAAGCCCATAATGAACAGACTTTTATTTTTTACATTTCTCATCTTCCGAACTCTAATGATCTTAAATGAAAAGGAGCCGATATAACATTCATTTTTAGGGTTCCGTTTCCAAAGGGTGTCAACAGGATTCTATTATTTTAAGACTTCACTGTTCGTCCGTCTGTCATAGGGCTGTATCTGTAAACCGTAATCGAATAGATTTTATTTTTTTCTTACCACAAATTACAGCATAAAGTTAAATTACTCTATAGATACAATTTTGTACTTAATTTGTGGAAGACTGGTGTCTAAACTATTTTTTTTTTACAAAACCTGTAAGTCAGCTCACCAGGCTCTTTTGACAATTTCTATATTTCAAGTATTGTACTGAAGATGTTTTCTTTGAAATCACAGTAGTATTAATTCATTCATTTAATGTATTAATAGAAATATTCCAAATAAGATTTTATTTATTTTTTATGTAGGAAACATGCAAAGGATGTATGAGAGTGTCGGGTGTATATAATAGGTATGTGTACAGTCACGTCTAAAAGTATGTATACACTTGGCTTTATTCAAAGGCGATTTCCTCCTTTATTTTTTAATGAAATTTTATGTTATTACGAAAATAGTATTTTCGAACCCATAGGTTTATGTTAAGTGTCGTATTTCAACGTTGCATTTGTTATTTCACGAAAAAATCGCAATTGAAAATTGCCAAGTGTATATATACTTTTAGACATGACTGTATGTGGGAGTGAGGGGAAATTTCCACAGAGTGTGTACACACGGCTACACATCATGCTATACATTTCCAGTTTGAGTTGACCTTGCATTGTATAGGTTTTTCGTACAATCAGAAGTCAGCTTATACTGGTAATGTATAGCTTGATGTGTAGCCGTGTGTACCACTATGGCTGCTATAACCACAAATAATAAAATTAAAAATGAAATGCTGTCCCATACAAGTAACATTGCTTTTTTCGTCGTTTATGTAGTGTTAAAAATTGGATAGCGGTGCGGAACCCTCCTCTATGAGTTCGACTCGCACAAGGCCGCTTTTTTACCAGTATATTTCGAATGTTTCATCTCAATCTATACTCCAATGCTGATCTACTATTTATACTCCAATGCTTTTGAATAAAATATAGAGAATTCTTTTAAGGTCAGATTTGGGAGCACCTGTGGCTTCAGGATCGAATGCTTCAGAAAGATGGAGTGGTTTCGAAATAAAACATGAAATATAAAAGTTGTCAAAGAGCCTGTGGCTGCAGATATTCGGAAAATGCTTTTATGTTTGGTCAAACTTGAGCGTTTTAGAATGAGGTTTAGACGAAACAATATCTACTCGTATATGAATATATTTTCCTCTTGCAAGTGATCGTTTTTTATTTTTTATACGTACTCGTGAAAACAAATTTTGGAATATTGAATCATATTTCATAAAAGAATGCAAGTGAAAGGTCGGTATTCAAAATTAAAGTTATTTATTCAGACTGTGCTGAGCATCAGCACTTTTTGGACGTCAAAATCAGCACTTTATGAAAGTAAAACTCAGCACTTTTTGACCAACAAACTTAGCATTTTAGAACGTCAAAATAAGCACTTTCTGAACGTCAAACTCAGCAATTTTTGGACGTCAAACTCAGCACTTTTTAAATGTCAAACTCAGCACTTTTTGAACGTCAAATTCAGCATTTTTTGAACGTCAATATCAGTACTTTTTAAAATTAAATGTCAAACTCAGAATTTTTTGAACGTCAAACTCAGCACTTTTTGAAATTGACACGTCCAACACCTACTTACTAATTTTTATTTTCGGTAGTTGATTCAGTTTTCATCGATACATACAGAACAATTTTATTACTAACAAGATGACAAGCCGAGATATCATCTTACTTTTATAAAATACTGATATTTATGCAGCTTCATCTGATTAGACTGCAAGCCGACCCATGCTAAAAGGCCAACCTTTCTCTGATAATGATAAGTGACAGGTTCCAATACCATATTTTAAATTACGATGAAGCAAGTTCTGCTATGAAATCCACCAGTCAATAATAAATTCTAATCGTGAACATGAGTTATGCTTCGAATGGCGTAGATTGCGCCATCTTGCGTTTTGGACGTGAAACTGCAATGCAACCAAAATAGGATTGAAACATGACGTTCAGAATCTTTGATAAGAAGAAAAATACAACGGAAATTTTCTTAAAGATATTGATGACTCTCACGAGGTTGTGGATTCAAATCAGGGACAGTACCAATGTGAGTTCAATTCTTAAGTACAGACGCCAGCACATCAAGCCACTACAATCTGTCAAATTTCTTTAATAGATTTGCAACTTTATCGCTAAATTGTAAGGTTCAAAGTTGATTGGGAAAATTTGACAGTTTCGGGTAGCTTGATGTGCTGGCGTCTGTACTTTCTGAGTTTATTTTGAACATTACTGATATCAGTGAAGGAAATCATCGTGAGGAAACTTAGACTTATAGTTAATATAAGGCCGAATTTGCTAACCCGCCTTGAGGAAATCATGGTGATCAATGCACGTGCCTTCTCTGTATGCGAAGAGGCCTTTGCCCAGCAGTGGGACAATCATAGTAGGCTATTATTACGTATTATTATAGTTTGATTAAACTGTAATCGCAATAGAATAATATTTTTGAATTGAAAACTTCTTCAGGCACGTTGGGCATTTCGTGATGGGAAAAAACCATGGAATTCGCGCCACTGTTACCGTAAACGACACCGCTTCGGATGTGTTCGGCTGTCCTCGCGATGTATCCGATATGTCAGTGAGTGATGGCAAAGTATTCTGTTTGTGTTTTGTTTTCACTTCTGTCGGCACTAACGGAGTGCCACTGTTTTTTTTATAGAAATCTAGAATAATGTATGTCGATGTTATTTTTCTTTGATTAGTTTTGACAGCTTTTTCAAAATCCAAGGCTTTTCAGAGATCTATAAGACGCCTTTATATAAACACGCGGGTTTCACAAAAACTCCGTGGTTACGATTTTTCGTGAGTATCTAGATTTCTCGATAGTGTTTACATATTCCAGTATTGGCCCGTTTGCGTAGAAAGGACTTTCTTTGAAAGCGGTGAAAGCAAGTAACGTTTGCGCCTTAGCTTTCTGCGCCTATGTAGATAGATATTTATCCACAGTCTAACTGTGCTTCGATAGGTAAAGGTTATATTTTCCGAGATAAACCATCTTATAAGGCAAAAAAAAAACAGGAAAATTAGAAAGGAAGAAAAAGCATTTATTGCGACTCGTACAGGAAGATCAGATACTAAACTAAACACAGTAAAAAAAAATGAAAAAACAAGTTATATAAAAAAAGAAAAATTAAACAGAAAGTCCTATACGAGGCCAAAAGACTCCTATCTCAGCACGATGCTGCAAAATTTAAAAAAAAATGTCACAGCGCTATACTTAATTAAAATTGAATTAAAGTAAACCATTATTAATTAAAAAATAACTACCACAAATGTTATAGTTACAAAGTCAATAATTTTACATTAATTGATGTACAGACGCACATCAAGCTACCCGAAACTGTCAAATTTTCCCAATCTACTTAGAACCTTATACTTTAGAGATAAAGTTAAAAATCTATTTATAATTTGACCGATTTTAGTAGCTTGATTTGCTGGCGTCTGTACCTTATCATAAACATAATATTATTAGTATGATCATTAATAGAGAAGAGAAAGATATGTTGTTTCATCATCATCATCGATCTCCTGCTCTTATCCCAATATATCGTCGTTTTCAAACCAAAATCACTCTCTCACTCAGGTGATAGTGACCTAGCTGTGATCAAAATCTTGAAATCTCAAAAAACGGCACATAGCAGATTTTGGTTTGACAACGACGATATATTGGAATAAGAGCAGGAGATCGATGATGATGATGATGAAACACAATTTCATTGTTAGAAAAAGGCACTATGACATGCTAATGCTAATTTTATTTTAAGTATTCGTCATAGTGTCACTTTTATTTAGATACTAGCTGTGCGCCCTGCGGTTGGACCCGCATAAGTGCCGATCCCGTGGGAATATCGGAATAAAAACTAACCTATGTCCTTCCCCGGGACTCAAACTATCTCTATACCAAATATCATCTAAATCAGTTCAGTGGTTTTGGCGTGTAAAGGTAACATACAGACAGACAGACAGACAGAGTTACTTTCAAATTTATAATATTAATATGGATGTATTTTTTTTTTATGTTCATGTTGGTAATTGGTTATCATCTAATGTTGTACTTTTGTGTGTTGTGCTGTCTTTTGTGTGCGCCAAATAAATGGTTTATCAATCTATCTATCTGATGATCCTGAAAAATCCCAAAAAGAACCAACCTCACTAAATTAAACCATCACTACAATGCCAACCGAACATTCTCAACCTACTACCGCGTACCAAGCTAGAAGATCCAAAAAACGTTAGCCTAACAAAACGATATAATGGCATCGCAATCGTGCCGCATCCATCAAACTCTCAAGTCGGTCAGGTATGCTGCGCAGAGTACACACCGACGCACTTGTTTGATGCAAGAAAGAAAGAAATAAGAAAAAACTTGGGATGGTTAAAAGTAATGTAGACTTGATTAATCAAGTACCAATGGACTTAAATAATTATGTTACTAACAATATTGCTTAACAACTTTGTAAGTAAACTTAACCTAACACAGTTATGAGAAACCCTGCTACAAGCTAAAACTATGGTCATGAAGAAAGTGAAACATAGTTAGGAGAAGTAACAACAGAATCAATAAAAACACTAGTTGAAATCGGCTGATTAATTTAGTAGATACCAAAGACCAATTTAGAGATGATGTCAATACCAACAAAATCAACTTAAAAAAAATAATAGCAAAGACAATCCTACATTAAACATCAGAGCAAAGATGGAAGGAGCGTAAAATAAAACACATGAAATACATCTTAGATGAAAATACTGTTATTGTCTTTATCAATAATCCATAAAATAATACAGAACTCCACAATATTCCCGCAATTACTTATCCAGTCTTTAACGAAGCTAAATCAAATTCCAAAGAATAACACTCGGAAATAAGCTTTGTAGATGTACTGGCATAAAACTTGCCACGTTGTAGAAATTAACTGAGACGAACTTTCCCGCCTTGAACAAGCTAAAACTTAGAAGGAAACGTAGCAATTTATCGGTCGATGGTCTAATTGCAAATAAATCTTTACAAGACCGACTACATGTTGAAAGTATGTACGTAATCGATATTTAACTTCAGAACTAGATATCGTTATGTGAGAGGTCCGTTTAGTAGCAGCTGCAGTCATTTGTTATTTGTTTTTGCATTTATCTCCTATCCATGTAAATTTTTGAGTAATGATCCCTTCGGAAAATAAATTATTTGAAGAGCGAGACCTTCGTCCAGCATCAGAATCTAATGTACAGGTATTTAAAAAAAATTGTCTCTGATTATTATAATTGCTAGTTCATTGGGATGCATATTGATAATGAGTATGAGTATACGGAATAAAATAATCTTAACTATAGCCACTACATAATCCAAAAATCATACGAGAATAGTTAAAATTTCTTATGCTAAAGCTGAATTAATAGCGGTACAACCTTCAACTCGTGTGTACTCAGCGCTATGTCTAAGAAAAGAGAGCAAACACTCCGATCAATGTATAAGGTATTTGGAACAAGCGTTATCAAGTGCTATCATAATATTCTTTTTTTTTTCTAATTAGAATGCGGAAAAAAAGTGATAAGTAACTCAAAGTAGAACTTTAAAAGGTTAAATCGACGCTTTGTGATTAAATAGAGATACATTGATTGGTTGAAAAGGACATGCAGCCGATCGCAAATAAACTGGAATAGGGGCACGACGATGATGATGATGATAATCCATACTATATTAATATTACGAGTATAAATTCGAAAGTAACTCTGTCTGTCTGTATGTTGCCTTTTCACGCCTTAATCGCTGAACCAATTTAGATGAAATTTGGCAGGAAGATAGATTGCATCCTGGGGAAGGATATAGGATAGATTTTATCCCAAAAATCATTCTTTAAGGGGGTGAAAAGGGGGTGGAAGTTTGTATGGAGAATCAATAACCGCTGAACCGATTAAGATGAACTTTGGTATGGAGATAGTTTGAGTTGTGGGGGGTTGAGTTGGTTGTCCCCGAAATTATCTCTAAATGGTGTAAAAATGGGGGTGAAAATTTGTAAAGAGAATCAATAAAAAAGGACTATAATACTTTTAGCGCGGGTGAAATCGGCATAATAAATACTAAGACCCAGGTTTTGAAATAATACTGAAACGTTCAGACTGATAAAAATATCAACGACCAAATAATGAATTGAGATGATATTTGAAAACAATAAATTGAATTTGAATTAAAATTGGGGGTCAAAGTCGTTAAAAGTAGTTGCCATTTAGAAACCTCCAAAATAATAGACCAGTGCAAAGAAGATTCATAATAAGAACAACTCATAATTTGAGCTTTTTAGAGGTTTCTTCCCAAAAATAAGATTATCTATTGTGTCCCCACAAATATATAAAAAATAATGCAGAACTCTAGAGCACTGCAAATCCACCTTCCGGTAATTTTACACCTAATGTTTTACGTGGACTTAAAATGAAAATAGGCAAAACTAGGTCAAATAACAGGCAGTGCAAAAACAAGTATTGGCAACGCTTAAAACCATGTATGGCAACATCGTGCTGCTCTAAGCAGTCGTTGGAAAAATCGAATAAGGGAAACGGAGTACTTTTACTTGGCACTTTTACGATAGCTAGTTCTCCTGAAAATACTGTTACTAGTCTCTGAGCTATTATAATCGTTAGTGGTGTCGATACTGTCGTCCACAAACTAAACTAAATTAATGTTCAGTGCATCTTTTTCTTTCTATTTCATTAAGAAAAGGACAGAAGATAAATTTTAGTTTAGTCCTGTCAAATTAATCAGCGCCTGACGTAAATTGACGTAATTTTAGTAGGCAAGTTTTTAATCACGGCTAAACTTGTATGGAGTAGTGTCGGACGCTGATTAATTTGACAGGACTAAACTAAAATTTATTTTCTGTCCTTTTCTTAATGAAATAGAAAGAAAAGATGCACTGAACTTAAATTTAGTTTGGTTTGTGAACAAGGGAATCGGCACCAGTGTCTGTCTAATGCTTAATATGTAGGTACCTATAATATTTCTTTCCAAGAATTGCAAAAAGCTCATTTTGCGTTCGTCAGCTTTATAGGTTAGGCAGAAGTCGAGGATAATCAATTTAATTTTAGAATCTACTGCAATTCAAAAATAACGATCTGAAAAGTCAAGATCAGCCCACTTAAACGACTTAAATGACTTTTCAAAGGCTAACCTTTAAAAAATCATTAGAAAAAAGTTTTAAGTGTGGCTAACCTATATTGTAGACCAAACAAAGTATTCATTTCTAGACTACATATAATATAGATTAATAAAAAAAAAACACCATTTTCGCAATATCTTACGACTAAGACCAAGAATGATTGAATTAATATTCATAACTTGTATTTTAGCTTTGGCGGATACAATAAATATCCAGAGTATCTTACTAATTGCTGCCTATGGATAAAATAATTTCCCTTTAATAAATTTCATTGGAAGTTAAATTTCCGAAATAAGTATCTCCAACGTAAATTATAATTTTACCAGCTCAAGCTTGAATTTCCAGAAAGTTTTGTGTCAAAGATAAATTTCGAAGTAATCAGGGAGAGTGTTAGTCATTTGAGATATTTATAGAAAATGAAATTCAAGAGGAGTACAAAAATATTAGTGATTGGGATGAGAAAGTTACTTAATATTTTATAGTTAAAACAGACTTTAATAATAAAAAGGTGACGTTTCAAATAGAAGACATAACGTCTAGATATAATCAGCTGCTTATTTTCCCGCGCACGTCGTATTAATTATAAATTCAATTCACCATGTGTGCAAAACCTGGTTTTTAATTAGTTACTCGGCGTTAATTGCGTCTTGTTGATAATTATTAACGCAATAAGCGAGCATTTGAAAAAGTAATAACGAAGCTAGAATCTAATAGGAATTTCACAAGCTTCCTTGAAGACGGTTTTATAAATTAAAAATATGATAAAGAAAACGTGATGTCAATTTTTTTAATAATATTATGTACTTCAAAGAGCACAGAATAATAATACATAAAGAAAGACTATTTCAAAGCAAAATACATTTTTCATTTACTCACATGTGAAAATAATTCCTTGAATTTTGCAAATTCCTCCGACGTATGTTTGTCTTTTTTGCAAACCGTATCCTTCGTCACTTTATTTTTATGTTCAGTAAGTATCAAAGAACTGTCATTGATCGTTACTGTCTCAATTATAACTGTAAAAATAAAATGGTCAATATGATGGTCTCACGATGCGTGGGTTTAGAGATCTGTTCGACCGCACTTTGTGTTGTATTTTCGTTTATAACATAAAACTTTATATCATTGGCTTTTCCGGCTTTATGTTTTACTTTAAAATCTTGGTCTCAGACATTCTTCCTATTCCTTCCTAGATAGTTTTCTTCAAAAATAAAATTATATAGTTGGTAATTGGTCTGCAAAACTTCCACGGCACAAGTCTAATAAAAAACAACTTTTCCAGCCAGCTTTATTTTTTTAATAATGTTGTGGTTTAGAACAAAAAGTTTTAAAAGAATGGCTCCTTTTCAATTTGAATTTGAACAGCGAATGAAAGTTTAGTGACCACTAAACGAACTGGAGTTCCTAGTTTTATGTTTTCATTCATAATCATTTTATGATTACTTAAACTATGAACTCCAATTGGAAACCCATTGATTGAACACAAATTATCCATTGTTTCATTAACGCGTGCAGTATTGTCTTGCCCACCGAAATGAATTATTAACGCTTGCTTGTACACAGATAAAAAAAAGTGATTTCCTAACAAAAAAGCTCAAACTCAATCACAAACAATACTCCATTGTTATAATGAATTGTTTTGTTGCTTGTTCAACATAAAACTGCCTGATCATTGTTATCTTTTATTCCACCCACATGGTTTTTTAAATAAATTAAATCAATTAGTTGTTCAATTGTCTCTATTTTAAACGTTACTTTCAATCTATTTCAATATGAAACAGTTGCTTCAATTCCTACACCACTTTACAGACTAATCATCGTAAAGTTTTATGCTTTCAAAGCATCGTTTCCCCGGTAATATCATGTTCTACTGAACGTTAAAGTCATAACATTTCGCTGAAACTAAATCATCGCGCGTTTCCGTTACCGTTTGTAATACACGTTCCATTAAAACGACGTCGGCAGACGGCAACATAGCTCTAATAACGTCTGTCATACACATGTTTACTTTTGCCAATCAAACAGATCTAACTGCATTAACCACGTCCGCCTACCGTGAGTATTGCAACATCGTAACTGACCATCAAACGACACAACACTTGCACAATATACTCCGCTGTCGCTGTCGTCCACACTTAGTCTCACAACACTAGGAATCCTTCCATTCAGGGTTTGTGGGGCGCACTATCTAGGAACAAACATCCCTATACAAACAAGCCGGACCGTTGCGATGTTTCGAACGCGGGAACGGCGGCCGGCAGCGATGCACCTCCTCCGACGGCCGGTAAGCGACTGGCTGAAATCATGTTTAGTTGTGAGCCACACCGGCTATTGCATCCGAGCACAAACGACAACGGCCGAATGTAATTTTGAGGTGTAAACGGGATAGGTGAGAGATTGTAGGGAGTAGAGAGAGACGGACGCACAGGTGGGGTGGGAAATGGCTGCATCAGACAGAGTGTAGGGGTTTTGTCTATGCAGGTTGGAGTTGGAGATTTAGAGTGCATTCGACCGAGAGGCGCCGACGACTGGAGACGCCTAGGGCGTCGGAAACCCTATCATTTTGTACCATTAATAAATTGATGTCTTCACTGGCCCGAATTGCGGCCAATTTTATTTAATTGTTGAAGACGATAAAGCAATTTTATGATAAATTGGTTTAGAATTGAGATAATTGTTTTATGTGGGCTGTAACAAGCTGAAGTGCGGTACAATTTTGCTTTGTTTAACTGATGAAAAAAACATTATCTGGTTATATAAGTGAGTGATCATTTAGTCTCTTTTGATTTCATGAGGGAATAATGGAGTAAAGTAATTACAAGGAAAGTTTCCCGCCAAAGCTGAGGCGCTATTTATAGAAAATTGATTACCGAGAACCTTGAGACCATTAACTTATCGCCCGTCTGTGACCACAAAACTAAACAACTTATTGCGATGGTGAATGGTGGTTATGGTGGCTACTGTAACTGCTTTATTTTGCAGTCAGAGGGACAAATCTCGTTATTTTAAAAACGTTCACAGTCTGATCTCAGTCTCAATCTGTCAGAAATACATAATTTCCCTACATTTTATGTATATAATTTCCCTACATTTTGACAAGTTTTTGACATTTGTTTGTCGCTGAGATGAGACTGCGACTATATTTTGAATGTTTTAAACTACGAGAATTGGCCTTCAGATCTGTATCAATCTGTCAAAATTTCCTCTAATTTCCTTACATTTTTGACAAGCTTTTGACATTGATTATCGCTGAGATGAGATTGTGACTAGATTTTGAATTCGTTTTTTATTACGAAAATATTGGCCTTAGATGATTTTTCTGTATTTTCCGCCAAAGCCTAAAAACCATATTTTTTCAGTACCTACCTTAGACCACTAGAAGTTATAAGGCCATAGTAAAGGTAGAGCATCCAATTGGGATTAAAGTTTTGGCAGAAGGTTAAGACCTAAAGAGCCGATTATAGAGGTTATGGTGATAATATTTTTACCATACAAATAAAAATAATCCTGAATTTTAACTTGAATGGTTCCCTTGAACCAAGGACTGTACACATCATCCTCTGCCTAGCCTTCTCCCAACTATGTAGGGGTCGGCTTCCAGTCTAACCGGATGCAGCTAAATACCAGTATTTTACATGGAGCGACTGCCTATCTGACCTCCACAACCCAGTTACTGGGTAATACAATACCCCTTGGTAAGACTGGTTGTCATACTTTCAGGCTTCTGACTACCCGTAACGACTGTCATAGATCCACGAATGACAGCCGGGACCAACGGCGTAACGTGCTTTCCTAGGCACGGAGGGGTCTCGGTATATAAAGATGGTCACCCATCTATAGACCAACCGCGGCAAGCGAAGCTTAACCGGATCGATCGACCTTTGCGGCTGTTATTATTTAGCCACGGACCCAATACATATAGTCCATATAATTTTTCTTAAAGCTACATTTACAGTGTCGTTATGTTGTTTTGACACCACCAACTTACATTTTCCAATGGTCCTGCTCTACATATCCGTTTCAGAACTCCTACAAGTGCGTATGATATTCAGGTAACGCGAGTGATATGCATGGACGTGTCTCGTATAGATTTTACGTAAATGTGAAACTAGTACCGTGCTGAGATAGACATGTTGACGTGTTTCCTGATTCCTGTACTATTTTCGAGTCGGGGCAGTCGCTCCATGTAAAATACTGGTATTCAGCTGCATCCGGTTAGACTTGTAGCTGAATCCAATAAAGTTGGGAAAAGGCTAGGCAGATTATGATATCATAAAGAAATCTAGATGCCTTGTCAAGTCGTGAAAACCGTTCGAAGCAGAAGCGGCTAGTTTTATTATGTGCACAGAATTAATTGATATGACACTGTGGAAAATCAGTAATCGTACGGATGTAAAAAGAGACTCAAACTCAAAGCATTTATTTCAATTAAACCATGTACAGGCACTTTTGAATTGTCAAAATTAAATAGTCGGTCAGTTAGTCAGAAAGTTGAAGCTAGTTGCCCATTCCAAAACGTAGATCTCTATGAAGAAGAACGGGCAAGAAACTCCATGGACACTCTTTTAAATCATGATATTACAAAATCCTGGGTACATTATTCTTGTTGCTTCTATATGTGAGAACAATGTAAAAAAAACACACAAACGAAGAAACATTAAAAAAAATAAGTTTAAAAATAAGCCTTGGCAGTTAAGAGATGACCAGTCTCAACCGACGGCGCCCGTTCACGAACATGACGCGTGGATAAGCACCATCCAGCTTAACCATTTTGTAGGGAACCGAATGATCCAACACACGCGCCACCATCAGTGAGACATTTAAGTGAGCATGACACATTCTCAACTGCCATGCTCTTTCAAGTCAACATCAAAAAATCATAAGAAACGGATCCATGGTTCTTACATTTAAAAAATAATTGAAAAAATTCTTCTAAATTATACAAAACTATAGACTGCTACTATTAGTATAGACTGACTCAAAGTTTTGCAGAACAAGGTAGACAGTAACATTACCGTAACGTTTTCCTTTCCTGCCGGAAAAAAATAGTTATTTCCTACCCTTTTCCTTTCCTTGACTAAAAACTGCTGATCACAATCCCATCTGCAAACCATGGTGGCACAAATAGATTCCCTTTTACTTTTTGTGATAGAATTATTTGGAAGATTCGTATTTAACATTATAACCTTACGAATTGAAATGATTAAACTCAATAGAAATCATGTGAAATTAAAGTTTGCCTTAATAGGGTGTCTACAACGCTACAAAGTTCTTTAGGTGCGTGTCCGAAATTAGAACTATCGTGGCCATTTTGTTTTGTCAATACAATTTCTGTGATAATTTTACAAATATATACAACCAACTGTGAATTAACAAAAATAAAAAAATTAAAACCTAACTTAACTAAAACTATACAAAAACTAATATATAGCGTCGAAAAATTCATCCGCATCGCTGTCGACTGGTAATGTACATACCCAAGAGACTGGCGGCATTGCCACGTTGTATGGCAATGCTTAGCCTTTGGCCAAGGTAAAAGCCAGCCCTTGGGTCACGGGAAGTGTCAAGCAGCCGTTTTGAAATTTCTTTAAAAAGACCATGAGCACTCGGACCCCACGGCCCGAGGGTTTCAACCTCAAACGGCTCGAAAATATAATTTCCGATAAGGTAATTATAGGAGACATCGGAAAAAAGCCCACCAACTGTGTATACCCCCTGTTAGTGAAGTTCAGGCGCCAAAAAGTCCTTGTAGCATTCGACTTGGCGATGTTTAGACCATCACCATTGCATTTCAGCCCAAAGATGTCCTCTGCTGGATATAGGTCTCCCCGAAGCACAGTTTCTTCGAGCGGTACCCTAATTGCGTAACACACATCTGAATCATTTTGAAGGATATTGCTAATCCATTGCTTTATATGTTCGAAAAATTTGTCTGCTCAGTAAGGTAAATATCGCAATGAATGTTGTTGAACTGTCAAAATAAAAGCCATTGCTACAGTTAATAGTGTGTTACGTAATTACCCCGCGGTACTGTGCTTCTCGCATCTAGCGGATTCCTGCGGCCTTTATTAGGTTCTATGTAGGGAGTTGAAAACGAAATGAATTTCGTTCCGTTACCAATAATGTTATCGTATAACGTTCCAAAATTTGTAAAAATATCAATAACGTTACAAAAAGAAAACGTTATAGAATATCATTTTCGTCGAACTATATTATAAGTAGCGTTATAGGTATCAGTAACATTAAGTTTTTCTGCTTTTAATAACGTAACGTTACAGGTGAAACGTTATAGAATCATTTGTAACGTTATTCTTATTACTTTTCGTTTTTTTCGTCATCTTATAAGTCATGAAGCTGGCAATGTTGACTATCGAAATGAATAACGTTATTATATCATTATATTAATAACGATATATTGTTACTGAACAGTTTAAGATTTCATTCCATATGTCAGTATCGTTATAGCCAAGGAATTAATTGTGTTACAATCCTGGTGGAATGGTACAAATTATCGCTACCGGAACTACGCGTAACGTTATTTTGAGTAACGTTTCAAGTCCCTGGCTATGACATATTATTATACAGTATCTAAACAATATGACAGTCAGCCTTTTCACATTATCTTATTTTCTAAAATACCAGCATAATTATATTCCTCCAAGCAGTTGCTTTCGATTCTTTCAAGTATTTATAGCTTACCCCTACCAGTACCACGGCCATTCAAAATAGGTCCACGCTCGAAGCAATTAGCGTCCTTCGCTTTAAGAATATTTACGAGGTGTCTTTCTGTCTGTCCCGAGATATATCGTAAGTGAAGTGACCATCACCACGATATATGAGACGGGGTATTTTGTGGAGCATTCAGGCTGTTAGAGAAATAGGTTTATGAATAATAAAAGGTTATTTGGTAGTGGTTAGTATTAAGGGGACTACGGGACCTAAACGCAAAAAACGCAAGTTTTATAATGCCTAAACGTATATGATCGACTACAGTAAACAAAATCAGAAAAGTATATGATATTCTTCAGGATATTATGCTAGTTAAATAGTGTGTTGAAAACACAAAACAACTAATTTGATACGATAGAAAAAAATTATGAATATGCCTCTAAAAACTTTCTTTTTACAATAAAAACCGTACTTATATACGTCAATCATTCTGATTTATTATTCTACAAGCAACATACTAAAGTACTAGTGTTTTAATTTTTCAGTCCAAACAATAGATTTTTTGTAAACAGATAATTGCTTCATATTTTGCAATAAATTATCAGCGTTGTGTCATCGCGCTTCTCTTTCTTTTCTATGCAGTGACCGCGCTTTAGGTCATATAGTCCCCTTAAGGTAGGCAGTAATATTACTAAAAGCCAGTTTGGGATTTGCTTGAGATGCTGTTAGTCTTTTAAAAAGTGGTAATTTTTTGCCACTTCGACACGGCCCTCGAAAATGTGAATTGAGTTTTTTTTGTCTTTGATAATCTCTTTGTCCGTTATATAGATTTTTTTTAAGAAGAAGTATCAAATGGTGCTCATTGGACCTATAAAATAGAAAATGGCAAAATTGATGATTAGCAGCATTGAGCAGTGGTTGCCTAGGGATAACGGCTACAACTTACGAGTCGTAGGTCGTAGGTTCGAACCCTGACAGGCGCTTTACTTTGTATAAATTATTTCATGAACAATGGTCTCAAAAACGGTGAAGGAACCGAACAACCGAAAAAATTGTGAGGAAACCGGCATATCCTAGAACAAAAAATTCAAATATGACATCCACGCCCGCGGCCCGCGTGGTGGATAACGGCCCATTCCTTCTCACAGAGAGGAGGCCTGTGTCCCAGCAGTGGGAACATTATAGACTGAAAGTGGCAACAGGCGGAAGATATGATCTATAAATATATATTTTTTACCTTGCGTATGTCGTAGGATAGCCAAAGATAACGCAAAAGTCCTTAACAATAATTTTATTATAATCTTTCTAAAACCCATATCTTTATCAATATCATACAACGACCAACGAGTAATACAGTAACGTTATGACCTATCATTTTGCATCTTTACATATAATCTTTACCATTAAACAACGGTTTTATTCAACCATCGCGCTTAACGGCTTACAGAACACGTAAGTAATGGAAGAAAAAATGTAACATTACCAAGTGTTGCAATAAAAACTCAATTCTTATGCTACAAAGTGTCGGACATGGTTGTAGTAGTGAAGGTTGCAGTGAGAGCGAGATGAGTATAATATACAATAAAAATAAGTTTAAAAACCCGACTACTGAAAAGGATGAAAGAAGAAAGTACCTTCCCGTGGTCGCATGCCGCTGTACTAACATATTATAAGCTTTGGTACCATGCGACACTAGATATAAGATATTTTACTAACAAAATGGACTATATTGTTGTCCGAAGTGAGAAGGGCTCGTGGCTAAGTAATAACAGCCTCACGGGTCGATCGATCAGGTTAAGCTACGCTTGCCGCTAAAGATGGTCACCCATCCACGGACTCCGTGGATGGGTGACCATCTTTACATACAAAGACCCCTCCGTGTCTTGGAAAGCACGTTAAACTGTTGGTCCCGGCTGTCATTCGTGGATCTTTGACAGTCGTTACTGGTCGTCAGAAGCCCGAAAGTCTGACAACCAGTCTTACCAAGGGGTATCGTATTACCTAGTAACTGGGTTGTGGAGGTCAGATAGGCAGTCGCTCCATATAAAATACTGATACTCAGCTGCATCCGGTTAGTCTGGAAGCCGACCCCAACATAGTTGGGAAAAGGCTAGGCAGATGATGAAATTGTCCGAAGTGAATATAAATAAAAAAAAACCGAGTGTGCTTATGACCACACGACTGAATTGAAACTTCAAACGTATTTGGCTATGAGAGGAAGAGAGAAAGAAAATGTGCGCGCGCACTGCTTTTTCTTGCTTATATCCCCCGCTCAACTCCCGTTCATCTCGCCCGATCACACTTTTCGTAACGCGTTCGCCAGCTTACTCCCCAAGTCAAGCGCGCGTAAAGAAGTTTCACTTCAATAAAATTAAAGGCCTCGCCTGCTGCGCCAAAATTCGACAAATCTCTATGAGTGGCACCCCACCTTCCCCGCCCACGTTCCAATACAGTGCTTCGACGATGTTTGCACGTTCCCCGGCTCGTGGGCGCGATCCTGATTTTATTGCCGAACGCTCTTACTTATGCAGTTTCATTTTATTTCGCCGTTAAAGTGTGTCTGTCTGTTCGTCTGTCTCCCATGTGCTGCCTGATTGAATGTGGGTGTTTTTTGGGATGTAGGTATTGTTAAAACACCGGTTTTTGAACTGGTCCAGTTGATTTGAAAGTAGCGGAGTAATTTGGAGACTTTTATCCCCTTACTAATAAACGTTGTATGGCGTCTGTAGGTATAGTTTACACAAAGGCTTTATCTTATTACTAGCTACGCTCCGCGGTTTCACCCGCGTATCGAGATAAAAAGTAGCCTATATGTTAATCCAGGATGTCAGCTACCTCCATACAAAATTTTATCAAAATTGGTCCAGCCGTTCCAGCGTGAAGAAGTAACAAACATATAAACACACACACTCACAAACTTTCGCCTTTATTAATTCCTAGCTGCGCCCCGCGGTTTTACCCGCGTAAGTCTCGATCCCGTAGGAATATCGGGATAAAAAGTACCCTATGTTCTTTTCCGGGACTCAAGCTATCTCTATACCAAATTTCATCAAAATTGGTCCAGCCGTTTGAGCGTGAAGAAGTAACAAACATATAAACACACAAACACACACACACTCACAAACTTACGCCTTTATAATATTAGTGTGATTACTGACGACTGAAAGAGAGAAATCGGTGTGTAACTATTTATTTATTTATTTAATACTTCAAGTACATTAATGTACAGAGGCGGACTTAATGCCATAGGCATTTTCTACCAGTCCACCTTTGGGTGATGCAGAGACAAACAGCGGTAGGTGCAATCATGAAAATTAAGGAATAACTATTCATCTGATATAATAAGTTTTTTAGTAAGGAGGTTACGAGTAAAACATAAAGAACATCACGAATACATTTTCTAAAAGGATGCGCAGAGCTCAACTTTTTGCATTGTTCAAGTTATTTTAAAGGAAAGAAAAGAAAGAAAGAAAAAGTATTAATTGCGACTCGTATAAGAAGATCACAAACTAAACTAAACACAATAAAAAAAGAAACCAAGTCATATAAAAAAAAGTAATAAAAAGAAAAATGAACAGAAAGTCCTATACAAGGCCAACAGGCTCCTATCCTAACCTAACCTAAACAATGAATAGGCCGAGTTTTGAATTAAGAATGAAACGGTCCTATATTCATTCAAGTTCGTTCAAAATGCGGCCTATTAGTTTTTTAGAAACTAACCACCTTATTCATAATGCTATTTTATCTCTATTTTAGCTAAAATAGGTTTATAGAACGTTTGTCTTTATCTGTCACGTTGTCATTTCTGTGTGTAAGAAAGAAACGAACGCCATTTTAACTAAAATAGGTTTGATAAGTTTTATGAATAAGGGGGTTAGTCTTTTGGCCCTCATGTAAAACTAGCGCGAGTGTACATACGCAGTATTTAACAACGTTAGTTGCGTAGAATTGGACTATCAATGACCATATAAGGTTCGTTATTCTCTTCTATTTATGAAAGTAAAACATTTTCCATCATAATAAATGCTCCATAACAAACGGAAACTGAAATGCTGCAAATAAGTAGAAAAAAATAAGATCATTCAAAGCAGAATATTCTCAGAAATTGTTTTCAAATGAAACCTGATTTTTCTATTATTATAATTTTCAGAGTTCCAAGAGTTCCATGAATATTACGGGCTTCCGGAACGGTATTTTAATGATTGTACTTTTCATGTTATGTACAGTCAACAAAAGAGATAAGTATGCAGGATCGTCGGATATGGTTGAAGTTTAGTCCCGTTTGCATCATTGACCTGCACCATCAATGGTGCAGAGGAGACGAATTAGTTTCGTTTGCACCATTAATATTATTACAACTTCTTCACCATACTTTTGCCGTACGCACCATTGGTTTGCCTGTAAGAAACCTATGGATGTTCTCGACTGAAATTTAATTTGATAAATGAGCTTTTTGTTTTCTATTAATAAAATTAAATTTTATTCGAGAACATCCATCGGTTTCCTACTAAACTTCAACTATATCCGACGATCCCGCATACTTATCTCTTTTATTGACTCTACATCTTTGTATTAGGAAGAATTCTTGTAGTTCATCATATTTTTTTAAATCTAGTCGCAAGTTCATCTCAGCGATCTTTGTCAAAACTTATAAAAAAATTAGGCAAATTAAAGGCATTTTTCACAGATTAGTCAATCATCATTTCAGCAACCCCAGGATTACCATCCTCTCATAAGTATT
The DNA here is from genome assembly GCA_947508005.1 of Amphipoea lucens. Classification (NCBI taxonomy): domain Eukaryota; kingdom Metazoa; phylum Arthropoda; class Insecta; order Lepidoptera; family Noctuidae; genus Amphipoea; species Amphipoea lucens. The sequence goes on along the minus strand of OX382373.1, from coordinate 4,355,493 downwards.
GGTACAGTTTTTACGTGCAAATGTACTGTATGACACATTATAACAGCTCCCGTTCATAACTACCGGCAGTCGTACACATCATGGCGTCATGTGTAGAGATGGGTTACTGGGTTTAAACCCAATAAAAACCCATTTATTCCCTCCCACGGTATTTTTATTCGGGTGTTTATTGATTTGGGGAAATTTATCAATTTGAACATGGTAAATGTAAATATTTGTGAATATTCTAGTACTATTCACTAATATTTACATATACATAGTTATCGCTTATAATCTTTTTGATACCGTTACCCGACTACCCGTTAAAACCCGCTGGGGAAGCACAATGACAGCCTTAAAAAGTAAAAAAAAAACAATAAAGCTGCTCTGCAAAGCTTAGCAGTAGATGAAACTGTGAATATCCCTCGTGATTTAAAAAGAAAACTGCTGGAGGAAGAGTTTTGGAACAAAACGGAGGAATCCATCAAAGTTATAGAACCTATAACAGAATGTATATTTGAATTAGAGGGAAATGATCACCTTATAAGCAAAGTATTTATGACATTTAAAAATATAAAATCGAAATTCGAATTTGTGCTTCCATCCATAACAATGTCGGGTGAAGAAGAGAAAAATGAAATTTTAGTATCAGTGGATTTAAGGGCAAGTATGTGTGTGAAACCTATACACATGGCAGCATACATGCTTGACCCTAGAGAGCAAGGTTTGGAGCTGAACCAAGTACAAGAACTTCAAGCCATGGAGTTCATATACAATGAAGGACAAAGGCTGAATTTAGATGTAATACCTGATCTCGCTAATTATAAAGCTAAAGAATGCTTCTGGGGTAAACAGTTTGTTTGGCGATCTCTGGGAGATATTGAACCAGTTGTGTGGTGGAAAGGTATATGCAGCTCGACACAGCTGAGCAAAGTGGCTATGAGGATTCTTACAGCACCATGTACATCTGCAGCAACGGAACACACATTTAGTGCTCAAGCAAACGTCCACAGCATAAATCGGAATCGTCTTACTGCGGAAAGAGCTGCCAAAATAACGTTTGTTTCTTACAACTGGAATATTTTACACAGAAAGACTGTAAACGAAAGTGTAAATGATGATCAGATTAGTGAGGAAACTCCAACACCACATGGAAGTTCACCGCTAACCGAAACGAATGCAATTGAGGACGAAGTATTCGCGCCATCTCAATTGGAAGCAATGACATCAAAATACGTTAGAATTCATAAATTGTGGACAATCTGATAAAGCTAATTCTGCGACCGACACTGATTCTGAATAAATGTAAATTGCTCATGTTATTTGTCTAATTTGATTAAAAATTCAATCACTTACCCATTTGTTTTATTTAAGAGGATTTTTGAAGAAAAATAGGGTTAGATTAGATTATATGTTTCTTTGGATACCCTTGAAAGATGTAGTGAAGAATGTTAATTCCGCTTCATAGGATGGACTCTGAGATCAGCAGTAGAATATAATGTGTGATACTACTGTAGCTATTATTTTAAATATGCTTGATTATACAATGGGCTGTGATGAAATACTTGCATAAAATAATAATACAATTGTTGTAATATCATGTTCGAAGAGTAAAGTTCTCAAACTTGATGTGCTGTTAAATGCTTCACTATCAGTGATATTTATACTCCAAAAACACTAGAAGTACTTAAATGGTGTTAGGTCCACGATCGAAGATATTAGTGAAAATTTAGACCCGCTGTTTGGGTTTTTACTCGGGTTTAAACCCGTTTAAACCCAAAAAACCTGGTTTAAACCCGTTTCCGCCCATTGGGTTTAAACCCTCTGCCCATCTCTAGTCATGTGTCATAGGAGACAGCGAACTTTTAGTAGTAAAAACTTTTTGAAGCAAAGAAAGAAAAAAAATTGGTTTATTTGTTCCAGAAACACGTCGTGCATACACAAAAAAAAATTAATTCTAATAACAGGAAAAATAAAAACGAAATATGTATATCTATAGTAAAAGTGCGCAGTGCTGCACGCCCCCATCCTTCAAGTTAAACAAATATCAACTTTATTTCAATGAGTATTAAGTTGATTTCAAAGTGACTAGCACTACTGAAACGCTTAGAAAAATGTTTGACATTGTAGCGTAAACTGAACCTTATCGTGTTGGAATTAAAGTTACTTTTCCATTAATTCATATTTGTTTACATTTTTGGCAAATAAATTGCGAACGCAGTATATGTATATTCACGAGCACAAAGCAGAAATAGTCGACGTCTGCACGTCATGACTGCGACAAGAAGGCTTCCACTCAGCATAATGCTGTGCTTTTATAGCACAGCATATAATAGCCTATAATAGGGGAACCCATGCTCTGTCTCCGGAGGACCCACAACACAGCGCTGATTTTTTTATTTTATTTGTATTAGTTCTATGAAAGTGGGTGGTGTTTGGTTAAGTGATAGGTTAGATTCCTGGGTAAAGCTTTGGTAAGTTGTTATCCAAAAACTTTGATAGTGTCTTTTTTAGAGTAAGAATTTCTTGTGAACTAAATTGTTTGGGAGAGTATCCTCTATTTTATCCTCTATTTTCGTCATAGCAGCTTTGTTGTGCCCCATTTTAAAAGGACACGGTCACTTTTAGTAATTACGAGTTTATACAGGGTGTTACGGAAAGGGTATATCAATACAAACGGGCTGAAGAGTGTATCTGGTCTAGAATCTCTGTACAAAATTTCAGCTCAAAAGCATTCACATTGAAAATGCTTAATATTTTTTTTATTACGACTGCCTATTTGACCTCCACAACCCAGTTACTGGGTAATACGATACCCCAATGGTAAGACTGGTTGTCAGATTTTCGGGCTTCTGACGACCCGTAACGACTGTCAAAGATCCACGAATGACACCCGGGACCAATTCCGAGGCACCATCTCTCTCTCTCTCTCTTTTTCTATTTAATAAAAAAAAACACTCACTGACAGACAACACACACTGCCGAGTCTAGAAACATGAAAATTTGCTCGAAAGTTCCTGAAAATTAAGACTAGCTAAACCGGCGCACTTCGTACCGCCTCAGAATCAATAAATTGGAAAAATGAGAAAAAGAATCATCTTCTTTTTTTTGTGAATTTTTCCCATGTTTTAATAGTTTTTATGCTACTCGGGGCGTAGACAAATCAAAGATCATAAAAATCGGTCTAGCCGTTCTTAAACTAACTGCAACTAACCCGACTTAGTTTTATTTATATACAGGGTGTCCCTGGAAGTATGGATCAAATCGAATAGGGGCGTGGGCAAGGTCATTTCCAAACTTTTTAACGCTGAGAATGTCAGTGAATTTTTTTACGGTTCAACAGTTATGAACTTTAATTTATTTTTCAATCACTTCGCTGTGCTCAAAGAAAATAATCATAAAAAAATACTATCAGGGCTATCTAAAAAAATAAATTGATAGCCCTGATAGTTTTCACGAATTCGATCTTTCTTCTCTTTTTTTTTAGTATTTTTTTTTAATCTTCTTTTTGTATTTTTTTTTTTTGCTAAAACGTTTGGAAATAACCTTGCACACGTCCCTATTCGATTTGATCTATATTTCCAGGGACACCCTGTATACATAGATGAGTATTATGGAAGGTTTTCTAAAAATTCATCCCCTTAAGGGTTTATATAGGGAATAAAAGTTTGTGTAGTTGTTTGCCTTTTAGAAATTCTATCAGCCAGACGGCTTATCTCTGAAGAACCTCAAAACCGCTGTCCTCTCATCACTTAAACCACATCCAGATAATGTCGGAAGGCCGTTGTTTATGGGCTTGACTGTCCACGCATAGTCACGAGCGTGATATTACGACTAAATGGCTATATAACTATTGTTTATATACTGTTTACATAACTGCGAGTGTCAGACAGTGGATACTGAATGGGGACACGTTTTTGACGTTAATAGTGCGGATGATAATTCTCCTCTGATGTGTATTTTGAAGTTCTTTATCAGATAGAATGTCAATTGATGAAGCTTTAATCTGACAGCAAGCTCAAATCATTATCATCATCATTTCAGCGGAAAGACGCCCACTGCTAGACATAGGCCTCCCCCAAGCACCTCCACTTTGACCAGTTCTGTGCTTCTCGCATCCAACGGGTTGCTGCGGCCTTCACAAGGTCGTCGGTCCACCTTGTGGGAGGCCTTCCTACGCTACGTCTTCCAGTACGCGGTCGCCACTCTAGAACCTTTCGGCCCCATCGGCCATCTGTTCTGCGAGCAACGTGTCCTGCCCACTGCCACTTAAGTTTGGCAATTCTTCGGGCTATGTCGGTTACTTTGGTTTTCCTGCGGATCTCTTCATTTCTGATTCGATCACGCAGAGAAACTCCAAGCATAGCCCTCTCCATTGCCCTTTGGGTGACTTTCAGCCTTCTAATAAGGCCCATTGTGAGCGACCACGTTTCAGTGCCATATGGTCATCACTGACAACACGTACTGGTCAAAGACTTTCGTCTTGATACGCTGTGGTATGTGGGATGAGAAGATATTGCCTAGCTTCCCGAATGCTGCCCAGCCGAGTGGACCTACCTAACTGGGCAGTTTGTCCTAGGTCAAATACTCAGCTCAAATGATACCACTGAATTCTGGTAGGTACAATCAGGGAAATTAATTAGTAAGCAAATTGGCACCCTACGTCATATCGCGGTGTTATAGCCATTTCATACAACTATCTTAGAACAACAGTTGGGAATTGAATAAACAGAGAATTTAAATTGGTATCAATATCAATTTGCTTAATAATAATAAAGAAAACAACTTGAGCTCTGAAATCAGCAGCCGCAGTAAGCTTGTTCTGTCTCTCCATGTGATAATAATGAGGCTTGTATTAAAGCGTCGTGATTACTAGGTACTGAAGAAAATTGATCAATCACATCACAAATGGGTCAATCCTGCATGTTACACCAATATTGTATCATCATCTGCCTAGCCTTTTGCCAACTATGTTGGGGTCGGCTTCCAGTCGAACGGGAAGCAGCTGAATACCAGTATTCAACATGGAGCGACTGCGTTACCTGGCGTTACTGGGTAATACGATACCCCTTAGAAGCCGTCTCCACGAGCGAGTGAATCGCGGCGATATTATCGTTGTGCCACGTATTTCTATACACTCTCTTAGAACGTGTCTCCACACGGCGATATCATCGCGGCGAAAATTTGATGGCACGGCGGAACTATCGCCGTGATTCTCTCGCCCGTGGAGATGGTGCCTTAGTAAGACTGGTTGTCAGACATTCGGGCATCTTTTTTTTTTTATCGTAGAGAAATGCTCATGCATTCTGCACTACCACGAGGAGATAGTGCAGTTATGTGGGACTCTAACCCACTAAAACTCCACGGTGTCCTCCTCTGCCGCTTACGGCGGGAACACGGGCACGCGTTAGCACTCATCCGTGAGCCCGCCGCGGCTGTCCGTCACCGGACCCTCCTCTGGGGAGTATTCTCCATCACCGGCGCACCAGAACACATAGAACGCCGTGACCACCCCAGGGACCAAACCAGCACATGGGGCCAGACGACCTCGTGTCTGTGCACCCTTGGTCCCCGTGCGACGGGTCAGGTCATTGGCCCCGTCACCTGCCAATTTTCGGCCGCAGAAAGCGTTTGACTACCCGTAACAACTGTCAAAGATTAACAAATGATAGCCAGGGCCTACGGCGTGTAACGTGCTTTCCGAGGCTCGGAGGGGTCTGAGTATGTATGGACATCCATGGACCGACTTCGGTAAGCATATTTTAACCTTCGATCGAACCGTGTGGCTGTTAGTATTTAGCCACGAGCCCCTCTATGTATATTACTACTTAATCGAAACCAATTTTGTAGGTCACCTTAGACTTTAGGAGAGGTTAGTGTCAGGTTGTATCTTGATCAAAATATGATTCGCGACTATAATAGATAATTATGTATTTACAGAATTATAGTCATTAGAAACAATAAATATCTCTTTAAGTTAGATTTGTTCCATAAGCACATTTCCATAAGAGATTTATTCTTATGGAACAAATCTAACTTAGAAAGATGTATGAATGTTTCTAATGATTATAATTCTGTAAATACGTACTTGTTATAGTCGTGGAACATATTTTGGTCAAGATAAAAACTGACACTGGCCTCTACATTGCTAAAAACGTAAGAAAATTTGAATTTTGCGGTCTACCCCTGCGCATTAACCTTAAGATCAGCTCATTTATGGCACGTTTGCTAGCCTTCAGGCTGCTCGTTTGATTTTCATGTCAGACAGAATAAATGTAACGTTTTGCATTGGAGCATTCTTTGATACTACTTGGACCACTGCCAGATTTCTATAGAAATTAATTCACAAAGCGGCGAGAATTTGGCAACTTCCATAATCTAAAAAAACTAAAATGCAATTCTTAATTTTAAACTTTATTTAAAAACTCTTTAACACTAAGGGGTAAGGCGCCGAACTGGCTAGCACAGAACCTGAGTTTTAACTGAAGTCGAATGCACTCTTCCGTCAAATATTTAGCTTAATATTATAAAAGGTTTTTAGAAATACTACCTTAATCAACCTGTAACGTTCTCATTGCTGGATGCAGGACTCTTCTGTGAGAGGGAGTGGGCCATAATCCACCACATGAGCCCAGTGCGGGTTGGTAGATGTCACATGTCTTCTAATTTTCGGTTCTAGGACATTCCGGTTTCCTCGCGATGTTTTCCCTCACCATTTTGAGAGCAGTGGTGCTGAAATAGACTACATAAAGTCCCTGTCTAGCTTCGAACCCACGCGTAAGTTGGGGTCGTTACCACTGGCCGCCATTGCTACTAAAAAACTACCAAAAAACCTGTATAGCTAGTGTGACTACCATTTTTCAAACGCAATCTATTTATGATATAACTCTACGTGAGGTCATCATCCAGCCTTATTACATGTTCAATATTCGATCCAGTCCTTACAAGATAAAGTAGCACTGATTAATTCATGAACCTATTCAGAGAAACCGACATGCGTCCCAAAGAAACCACGAAAGCAATAAAGAATTCACAAAAAATATCCAAACAGTTAACTAATTCCTAAGGGACAACACACAATTAGTGATGTATCAATGCAATCTATCGATACTGAATGACTTTTGCAATTTGGTTACATATCGATAAATTGTAAAGGTTTGGCTCAGACTAAACCTTTTATGTGTTAATAGCTTTTGCCTATGTCTTCGTGCGCGTGGAGGTCGGAAATTATCCCATGGGAACTTAGTACCGGGATAAAAAAGTATCCGGTGTCCGAACCCGGATCATGGTCTACCTACTGCGTGCCAAATTTCATCCAAATCCGTTCAGCTGTTAAGCCGTGAAAAGGTAACAGACAGACATATTACTTTTGCACAATATTAGTATGGATGTGGGTGTGTAGTCAAAATCCGTCATCATGGACTAATTTCATGTCGTGACCTCCACGCAATCGTAGATCTTGTGAAAAAAATCTATTAATAAGCTTTAAAAGTCATCTAAATACGATATGATAGGCAGAAATTAGTTGCTGCCAAAAAGCAGGTCATAAAAGACAGTACAGCAACAGCTACACAGTATTTGAGCTGTCGCCTTGTGGTTACTCATCGCTTTACGACTTATGGGTAAAAAAAAACCGAGTTTATTTATCGTTCATCGCGATAGTGCTTTGTATAGCACTAGTAAGCTAGCACTCAGCCACCTAAGTACTCCTGCAGTCTTTCCACTACACCAAGCGTTTGTTAATTCCTATTTCTTTAAAAGAGAACATGACCTCTGAGTTTGTTTCGGCATTTCTTCTCAGTGATCAAACTCAAAACTCAAACTCAAAGCATTTATTACAGACACTTGAATTGTCAAGGGGTCGGTCAGTCAGAAAGATGAAGCTAGTTGCCCATTCCAAAGCGTAGGTACCTATGGAGAAGAACGGGCAAGAAACTCCATGGACACTCTTTTAAATCAAAATAATATGGTTACATAGTCTTGGTTACATCATTCACGTTAAAAATTATACATGTGAGAACGATGCAGAACGTTAAAAGCGTCCATGAAAAGATGAGCAAAAACAACAATTCAAATAATAAATTAAAATAAAATTCACGAACATGACGCATGTATCATTTATGTGATCAGTCAGCTAAGAAATGCCGGCGACATCTAGTTTTAAAATATCTACCAACAAAATATTGACGTGTAAAAGTGTCTTAAAATATCTCCTTACAGAAAATACGTTTTAAATGAAACTATTTTTTTAACTCTTTGCCCCTTCAACTTGTTTGCGACCTCTGAATCTAAATCAAAATATCGACAAGACCCCATCGATTTCGCCCAACCCTACAAATCACTCAGCTCATTTACTGACCTAAACTCTCCGCGATAATGCGAACTAATGAAAGATCTTCGTAATTAGTTACGAGGTATCAATTATTTATAGTCCGGGACCGTGGGACTACATAATAGATAAAGTCCGGGATCCCGGGCCTGAGGGACGGTCCCGAATGTTTTGGATAAAATGGGATTATCAATGACAATTATTGACTCTGTTTTTGGGGTTCGATTTTGTGGTGATGGATTGTGGGGGCTGGTCATATTGTGTAATCCATAAAAAGTTCGGTTACCTACTGTTGCAACTGGCAAATAAATAATAATTTGTAATCTAGCTATTATTTTAATTTAGTATAGTCGTCGATATGTCGGTTACGGTAACAGTGGCGCGAATTCAATGGTTTTTCCCATCTCAAAAAATGCTCAGTGCTAAAGAAATAAAATGTTATCTCATCCTGTGTTTAACTTATGTCCCTGTTTACCTGGATAATAAACTACTTTCTAAGACTATCTCTTTTTTTTTGTTTTAGCAAAATGGGTTACAGCGACTGGTTACAACATACATGTATAATGTAGGGGATGAGGAAGGATAAACATATTTTTATTTTCTTTATCGTCCTTGTATGCCATCATTTTTGACCCGACTGCAAAGAACGGTTATGTATTTTACATTTTAGTATCGTATTTTCTTGATATAGCTATACTCCATTTACTACTTATTTACTTGCATTTGACAGAAATTAAAAAAGGCTCTTTTAGGGACACACTTTGTAATAAAAGTACAACAAACATTGTTACAGTCCAGATTGATGTGGAGTTAAATATAATCAATTTAAATTACAGTAGTCACACTTAATTGTACTTATTTAACCTATCTACCTTCTGAAATTACAAGGCTTTCATTTAATATTATTTAGTTTTTACATTAAATATTGTCGTGTCAATATTTAAAATCTAGAAAAAGCAGGGGCGGACAGTACCGGTCACAGTACTGTCACTATAACTCTACCAAATCTAAAATGTTCCCCATTCCCTTCATAAGTTGTGGCAGCACGTGTTTTTTTTATTTTGTCGGTTTATATAAAGTTGTTTTTAATAAACTGATTGTTACTAAAAATTGTTTAATTTCATGTACATACCTATGCAAGCATCGTGACGAGTAGATAGATAGAATATGCATTATTGTATGCCATACATTGTTACTTACAAAAAAAGCACATACATGATTATTTATTAAAATTGTTTGAAGTTGAAAATAAAAAGGTTTCGTACTCCTGCTTCTGCGAGCCTCTTTTTTCTAATGTTATAATAAATGGAGTATAGGTGAAATGCTGGAGGTACAGTGCCACAAGGATCTTTGTGTGCTTAAATGACGATCACAGGGGGCGCTGTTAGTAAATATTTTTGAAAAAGGTATTGAAAAAACAATATTATGGTGGCGTTAGTTCCGATTTTCGCGTGCGATAAAAATCTTTGTAGAACCATAGGGTCAGATTAAATTAGTTAGCGAAAGTGCATACGTGATGGGTATCAATATCTAAACACAATAAAATATAAATTACTATTTTGATGTTTTTAGGGTTCCGTACCTCGAAAGGAAAAGACGGAACCCTTATAGGATCACTTTGTTGTCCGTCCTTCCGTTCGTCTGTCTGTCTGTCAAGACCCTTTTTTCTCAAGAACGCGTGGTGGTATCAAGCTGGAATTTATATCAAATACTAAAGTCTACTGTCCCTTAAAGCTGTGAAAAAATCAAACTTCTAAGCCAACGCAATCAAAAGATACAGCCGTTTATGCCGCAAATTTTCGCAAATTTTTGAAACTCGCAAGGGAATCAAAACCTACAGGGTACTTCCCGTGAACTCAGAATCATGAAATTTGGTACAAAGTTACGTCTTATAGCACAGGTAAAGGAAAAATTGCGAAAACCGTAAATTTTTAGTTACATCATATAATAAAAATATTTTAAACAGGTTTGTACGGAACCCTCGGTGCGCGAGTCCGACTCGCACTTGGCCGATTTTTTGTTTAAGGGTTAACGCTGCTAGTGTTGTTACTTCAGAGTAACAACACTACCGGTGGTCGTTGACCCTAAAACACATTTTCTCAACTTAAATTTACTTCAGTACAAGTTGAATGAAATGTGTTTTATCGTTTTTAGGTATCGGTACAAATTACTTCTGTGAAGTGTTCACAAAAAGAACTGATTTGTGATATTTCTAGTAAATATAATTTTTATTAATCAATTTATTTCAAACTAGCTTCTGCCCGCGACTTCGTCCGCGTGAAATTCGTACTTTCCTCTAAAAGTTTCGAAAATGTATGTTGGTATGATCTTTATAATTAACTTAAATAAATAAGTATTCGGGCCAATTTTTAAGTTTATAGAACAAAGGAATCAGATTTTTCAAAGAAACTATCCCCGCTTTTCACCCCCACAGGGGTAGAATTTTGAAAAATCGTTTAAGATATGTTCATAACTTGACTCAAAGTTTATTTATACCAATTTTCGAGCTAATCAAGCCACGCAGTAAAATCCTCCCCTTTAAAATTAACTACCTCTTTTCATACAGTAAGGGGTAGATGTTCGAAAAACCCTGACACACGTTATTAATTATTTTTAGTCCTTAGTATAAATACTGAGTTTCAAGTTAATCGGACATGGCGTTAAAATTCTTCCATACAAATTTAAACACCCCCCCATTACCTCTTTAGGGGGTATTTTAGAAAAACGAAAAATTCCAAACTTCATAATTTACTTAGATAAGTATTCGTGCTAAGTTTCAAGGTTATTACCTCAATAAATAAGATTTTTCATACAAACAAAATCCCCCCTTTTCACCCCCTTAAAGGTTGAATTTCCAAAAACCCCTTCTTATTCGATACCTACTCTGCACAAAGAACACAACCTCCAAAACTCATGTCCATAGGACCAGCGGTTTAGACTGTGCGTTGATATTTCAGTCAGTTCGTTCATCCCCCTTTTGGGGAGAAATTATCAAAAACGCTGAGACACGTATAAATTAATTTTCAATCGTTAGCCTAAATACAAAATTTGAAGACCCTAACTTTTAAACTGACGGACTTTCATACACAACTTCATCCCCCTTTTTAACCCTTTGGGGTTGGAATTATCAAAAACGCTGAGTCACATATAAATTAATTTTTAGTCGTCAGCCTAAACACAAAATTTGAAGATCTTAACTTTAAAACTGACGGACTTTCATACAAACTTTCATCCCCTATTTAACTCCGTTAGGGGTTGAATTTAAAAAAATCCTTCCTAATTCCTTGTCTACATTATAAAGGGAACCATCGTGTAAAATTTCAAAATAAATACCTATAACTACTTTAATTAATAAAAGTACCAACGTATAATTTGTAATTTGAACGAATATTTAAACACTACCAAAACAACTAATAAGTGGTTCTAACTTTAGCTACCTTACACTTAAAATCTAAGTGACTATTTAAACTAAAATATTCTTATAGAATTATAACCAGAAATATATACAACTCACAACAAAAAAGAAATGAAAATAAAGCTGAAACGCCTGTGCAATACTATCTACCTATACCTACTTCACTTAATAATAAATACTTATAACTACTTTAATTAATAAAAGTACCTACGCTTAATAATTTTTAATTTGAACGAATATTTAAACACTACCAAAACAACTCATACCTATTTTACAAAATAACAACAAAAGAAATTCAAATAAACTATTTAAAGACTAAAAGTCGCGCTGATAAGCACGGTTTCTCAATATCAATTATTGTCTGTCAATAAGTTCGAACGCTCTGAACGCATCAACAGCCAAATATTGAATGAAGCTCGCACTTTTTTTTTTTTTTTTTGAGTATGGCATCTCGCAGTTCAACCTATGAGGTTGTCGTCTGCTTAACCGGGCTTGCCTGTGGATGCCTCAAAATTAAGGCCTCCAGCCAGGGCTTAAAAACTTACTAAAACTAAGCGACTACACGCTAAGGGCACCCCCTGTGGGGTACGGACCTCGGCTTAGGGCGTCGCTGGGGGAGGGCAGCAAGGGACAGGCTGGATCGGAATTAGCGAAGCTTGCACTCGGACCTCCCGCCTTTTTATACCCTACCGCCGCCGCGACCCGTGTCGAGCGCGGCAACCGTTACACAAAAATAATCCTTATAGCATGATTCAGTATTCACGATGGCGATGCGCGATGGCTTATTTCATGTATAAGTTTGGTGTTTCTATACCGATTTCTATGATTCTTTTTTTATTGAATAGATAATAATGTTAACTTTTTTAAATTAGGGATGAGTGAGAGTATTATAAACGTAAGAGTAAACAAATATAATCAGAATGCTCCGAACTGCTAAGCTATCAGGAGTTACACGTGTTATTATGAGTCAACCATAAAATATAGACATATGCTGTTGCGGGATATTTTTTAGACAATTTTATGTAGAATATTTCCGTCATACATGATTTCTATGTAACTTTAACCATTAAGGCTGCACACGCGACGGAAGCTTAAAAAATGGAGTAACTTCTCCCGTTTTCCCAACATTTCCCTTCACTACTCTGCTTCTATTGATTGTAGCGTGATGAAAAGTATACTATAACCTGCCCAGGAGTATGAAGAATAATTGTACCAAGTTTCGTTAAAATCCGTCAAGTAGTTTTTGTTTCTATAAGGAACATACAGACAGACAGACAGACAGACAGACAAAAATTTTACTGATTGCATTTTTGGCATCAGTATCGATCACTAATTACCCCCTGATAGTTATTTTGAAAATATATTTCATGTACAGAATTGACCTCTCTACAGATTTATTATAAGTATAGAAGATAAAATCAATCCATACAATTATAAATTATAAATACAGAGAATTAAATAAACAAAAACACAGAGAAATAAATTATTACAATAATTATAAGGTACTTATGCACTATGTTAGGCAACACCCATCACAATATGCATCCATTTGTTCTGGATACTGGATAGGGCAATCCGCACGAGCTACAACCATCTGCAGGATACTGTTGCTACTGCCTCGCACGCGCTGCAACAAAAGCAGTAATATACTATAGAGTCTCTTGCTGACTCTACTAGGGTTAGCTACAGTGGTGAGCTATCTTACTAAATTAAACTCCCTTTAGAGTTTAATATGATATATTTCAGGAGTCTTTTATCATATTTATATAATTATTTCGACTTATCTCTAATACGTCAAACCTTATGACACATGTTTGAACGTTCGAATGGAATATGCCTTCAAATATTAGCGGCCTGTCTCGCAAGGAGGTCAGAATCTCTCAAAGAGGTCTCTACAATACTAACAGCAGTCGATGCCCCACTAATTAAAATCATCAAATTAATTACTTTTCTTTGCTTTATTATGTTTAAATATCAATACCCATCACGACTGCGGAGTTTCGCTAGATAATTTAATTTAACCCGGTATATGTATGTTTCACAAAGGTAATTGCAGTTGTCATCAAACAGCAGAAAGACAGCACAACAGATAGATTTATAACCATCCCAATAATTGGCTATTTGACAGTTTTCGAAAAGATATTTTTAAATCTACGTAGGTTTATTTTATACCTCTTACAATTATTTTTTTCTTAAAAAAGCGTTGTTTATTCGAAAAAAAAATGTTTTTTTTCATTCCGTATTTTGAAATTCGCGCGGAAACAGCCGATCACGTGACATTTATGGCTGTGACGTCACATTTCAATAAACTAAGTAAAGCTAACTACGACGCTTCAACTCTTAAACATATTTTGTGTGGAAAGTTTGCATAAAAAGTTTCTATAGGCTTCTAATATATTTATAATATAAATATATTTTATGACAATGACAAGTTACAAAACGTGTAACTTAACACACAACGTTTTATTTATTGTGATGTGACGTCATACGAGATGCTCGATCATGGCCGTTCGCGTTTCAGTTTTTGTAATCCACAGATAAAAAATCTCTAATTTATTTTTCAAAAATAAAATATTTACAATTTATTTTAATGCATAAAACCTATTGTATGATTATTGTGAACCTATATGCTACTATATCTAACATATTATATATTTTATCGTTACAACTGTCAAATAGCCAATTGCCATCAGACATCTTTTATTCACAAGACTTCGACAAAATCGTAAAAGAAATATCTAGTGAAAACAAGAAAAACAACCAATTCATAAAGTTTGTTCTGGTGTGAAGCTTCTGTGGGAACAAAGTCCTCACGCCCACAATCCTTCCCCACACAGTGGTGGTCGACTCCCGCGCAGATGTATGAATGACGTCATTATACCGTTAAATTTAAAAAATTGCAGCCTTTAACTTAGAAAAAATTGCCGGTAATAACATTTCCTTATTATTTGTGGCCTCATAAAAACGAAATTACACTTTCGGGTAGGCAATGCTACTCATCCCATGATATGTCTTTGGTTTGCTCGTCCTTAATTTCTGTACAGGCAATTTTGAACTTTATTTTCTTGCACTCAAGGTTCTGCAATATTTTTAGGTGGTGAAGTACAATGTTTGCCAAATCATTGACTCAGTCATTGTCTTCGGAACATAAAGGTGTCAACGAAAAATATTTACAATATGGTCCAAGATTATTTTACGGGAAAGGAATTTTAAATCATTTCTTATGTTAATTTATTTATATCCATTAGTCTCTTTATTCTCTTTTTTAGCTTATAATGTTTTATTAGTCATACTATTTGCATAATTTAAAAGCTAACAGTCTTAAAATACTTAATAATAATGTATGTAGAAGTATAAAAAAAGGAAAAAATCTTAGGGCATCGAAAAAATTCGTCCGCGTCGTTGTCCTTTTTAGGGTTCCGTAGCCAAATGGCAAAAAACGGAACCCTTATGGATTCGTCATGTCTGTCTGTCTGTCTGTCCGTCCGTCCGTATGTCACAGCCACTTTTTTCCGAAACTATAAGAACTATACTGTTGAAACTTGGTAAGTAGATGTATTCTGTAAACCGCAGTAAGATTTTCACACAAAAATAGAAAAAAAACAATAAATTTTGGGGTTCCCCATACTTACAACTGAAACTCCAAAAATTTTTTTTCATCAAACCTGTACGTGTGGAGTATCTATGGATAGGTCTTCAAAAATGATATTGAGGTTTCTAATATCATTTTTTTCTGAACTGAATAGTTTGCGCGAGAGACACTTCCAAAGTAGTAAAATGTGTCCCCCCCCCCCCCTCTAACTTCTAAAATAAGAGAATGATAAAATTAAAAAAATATATATAATGTACATTACCATGTAAACTTCCACCGAAAATTGGTTTGAACGAGATCTAGTAAGTAGTTTTTTTTTAATACGTCAACAATCATAGAATATTTGCATTATACAAATCGCCCAGATGCACAAACAAAACTTTCATGGAGTTCATAAACAAAAATGTTTTTTGCAACAACAATATGCCAACATTACTTTTTGGAGACTTCAACGAAGATTTTTTAAAAGACAATTGTATACTGTCATTTATGCAGAACGATGGATACAGGACGTTATTACTACCTTGTCCAACTACGCGAGGAAGCACACCAATTGATAATATTTTTGGAAATATTTCTTGTGAAACTGGAATATATATTAGCTTGTTTAGCTATCACAAGCCTATATGGGCTCGCATATAGTTAGATCTAAATCCCATCATTTAGGTACCTAATTGTAATGTTTACTTATCAATAACTTAATTTAAAAAAATACACTATTATTAAAACATCGATCAAAGTTACAACGAACTACAAGAACTTTTATATTGTGTTACTTGCTGCTACGGAACCCTTCATGGGCGAGTCCGACTCGCACTTGGCCGGTTTTTTATTATTCAAGGTTGGCAGCATTGCCACATTGTATGGCAATGCTGATGCTTTGGCCACAAAATATATGCTCGCTCCGGGCGTCGGGAGCCGCGTGACGATTTCCGGCCACCGTAGGCGCGGGCCTGCGGACGAAGAGTAATGGGTAGCTCACCGTCCGATCAGGACCAGGCCCGTGCCGGACGGCGCGTAAGTACGTGTTCCACGCGCGCCTCAAAGAGATGTCAGCATAAATGAAGGGGCCTGCCAGGGCCGAAGCCTGCCGGGGGGGTGCGGGATTGTCCGAAAGGGTTACCGCTACCCTGGAACATAAAATGCTAAGGAAGGAACACGGATGGGTTTTAGTCAGTAAGAGTCTGACACTCCCTTCCCCTCCACCCAGAGCGGGAGGGGTCATTTGATGATTTTCCATCTATAAAAAAAAGTCCTCTGGTCACGTGAAGAGTCGACCAACCGCTTGGCAATGTTTCAAAAAACTAAGTGGGCACTCGGACCCCATGGCCCGAGATGATGATGAGTTTCGACGCCAAACGGCTCGAACATTATAAGTACCAATAAGATTGAAATATCTGTGCCCTTTGAGGTTTTATTACTGTAATTCATCTGCATAGCCTTTTCCCAACTATGTTGAGGTCGGCTTCCAGTCCGACCGGATGCAGCTGAATAACAGTATTTTATATGGAGCGACTGCCTAAGGTAAGACTGGTTGTCAGACTTTTGGGCTTCTGACTACCCGTAACGACTGTCAAAGATCCACGAATGACAGCCGGGATCAACGGCTTAGCGTGCTTTCCGAGGCACGGAGGGGTCTTGGTTTGTAAAGATGGTCAGCCATCCACAGACCAACCGCGTCGATCGACGCGAAAATGTATGCCTGCTGTTTCGTTTAGGCGGCGCAGGGCGCTTGCGCGAATGTTCGTGTGTGTTTATGTTACAGCGTGCCACGCGCATCCATGGATGGTGACAGCTGATGGCTCGACCGTCTGTGTAGTGGCCACACTGCTGTGTATTCGTAAAATTATTATAAAACAAAAAAATAGCTACTTTACTTTAATTGTCATGTTTGTGTACGATAGCGCAATAAATAAATATTGTATTCTACCACATAAATGATAGTACTTTTATATTCGTGCAAAATTATTCCCTAACCATTCCAAAATATCAAAAATGCACAACGTTAATATTCAAGTTTTCACTTCCGCCGGCAGTGCAACCCGTCTATTTTTTTTATCACTTTATGTAATTACTGTCATAAGTGTGTTATCCTTTGTTTCTCCTCTCTCCACACTTCTGAAAATAACATCGAACATTGTTCTCAAGTAAAACAAACACTAAACGTCACCCATTCACACATCACAGGGAACTAAAATAAATCCCCTACCATTGTCTCCCAACCGTGCGAAATCGGCCGCGTGCAATTAGAAGCGACGCGTTCTAGAGTTATTGGCATTTAAATCACTGTCGACGGGTTTATTTCTCATCTAAGAGACACAGAATAGATAGGTACAGAAGGCTAATTCCAAAGACGCAGCGAAAACAGGCGCACGCTCACAAACGCGTACAGCCCGTTTCAAACTTTATGGCGGATCTGAAGTGAGTTATTCGCTGCGCAGTACCTCACCCCTCGCCCCCGCTGACACGTGAATTCGTTACTGCGCAGCGACTCGCCTCATGTCCTGAGCCGCCATAAAGTTTCAATCAGGTTGTACTTACCTAAAGTGCTTTTTAAGGATCTTTTGGCGCTTGACTGACGTTGACGGAAGAGTGGGGGGGGCGTTATTTGGTAACTGCTGAGCGTGGGGTCCCGGGCTCGATTCCCAGGTCGGGCAAAGTGTTATTAGGTTTTTCCATTAGAAGCCCGGAGTTTGGGAGTTGGCGGTGTAATACCCCCCGTGCCTCGGAAAGCACGTTAAGCCGTTCGTCCTTCGCCTGATCTCTCTCCGGTCGTGTCGGATTTCCGTCCCATCGGACAATGAGAGTGAGGGAAGAGGGAGTGCACCTGTGTCTGCGCGCACACTTGTGCACTATAATATCTCCCGCGCCGAAGGCTAGTCTCCGTTGAGATTGGCCGCCATGGCCGAAATATGGTTTGGAAAACTATTATTATTATTTATGAAGTCTCTGTATCCATTCTATTTTGTGTTCGAGAGTTCGATGCGAATTACTAATACAAGTGGTAGGGGACTGGTTTGTATAGATTGATTTATAGAGAACTATTTGTATGAAAACTTCGTAATACGATTATGTGTTGTAATTTGTTGATTGGTACACTGAATTGGATTAAGTTCTGTCTGTCTTTGAAGACGTTATGTCGTGTATTTGTATGCGTAAAGGTTATAGATTTCTGTTTGGCCTTTTATTAATATGCCCCAAACTTTGGCTGATTGATAATTCCTTAAATAGGGCATAAAGTCTTCCATAATAATATGTACCGCCATCTACAGGTTGAAATTGAAAACATGCGACAAATCGAAATGGGAGATTGTACTCATCATTATGAAAAACTTTTACTATGGGACCAAAACTGAAATCGCAAAAAAAAATCTTCTGTTCCCTAAATTTTGACGAGTTATGCGAACATAAATGTAGGGAACAGCTGATTTTTTTTTCGCGATTTCAGGTTTGGTCCCATAGTAAAAGTTGTTCATAATGATGAGTACAATCTCCCATTTAAATTTGTCGCATGTTTTCAATTTCACCCTGTATATAAATAAAATAAAGTCGGCTTGGTTACACAATTCAAAATTTGATTTTGTCGACTGGACTCGCGGGTCCAGTTCGAGTGGGTCCAGTTGACAAAAGACTCTTCAAAAATGGCTAGACCGATTTGTATGATATTTTGATTTGTTGGAAAGAAGAGTGAATAATGAACCCTTATTTTATACATCAATGATAATGAAGGTATTTTTGTTTTCATACCGTCGTTTTTATTGATTCTGAGTCGGTACGGAGTTCGCCGGGTCAGATAGATATGCATAAAGGTACTAGAAATAAATACAGTATATTTGTATGATTTTTTATTCTTGCATGTCCATTTTGAGCTTGTGTTGACCTAGCGTAGTACGAAGTTTCAATAGAATAAGAGGTCAACAGGCTTGGTTATTCTGATTTTATGGATGCAAGAAGTGCCAAAAATATCGATATTTAAAAAAAAAAATATCAATAAGTATTGATTTCATATGTCGAAAAAAAAATCGATATATCGGTGAATTTAGAAATTTTCTAAACAAAAAATACTTTACGAGGTTCAATTGGGTTAGTTTTGTATACAATAAATAAATAAATAATACCATAAACAAATAAATACTACACAATGATTTAGGGACACTAATAAAACATGAAAAAATATATCGTTTTTGATACATTTTCGATACTTGATATTTTATATCGATATATCGAAATAATAAATATCGCTTAAAAAATCGATATATCGAACAAAAAATATCGATACATCGATATTTTTCTGCAAGATTTTGTTACCACTGGCGTACGGTCTACACCAGTGATGGCTTCAACAATGTTGAACTTCCCATCCAGGTCAGCATAATAATTCTATTTATTTTATAAACAAGCCATCAAAATGGAGAGCTATTTACATTAACTCATAACACTTATGACTGGTTTCGCAACATAGTATCAGTTCCTGTGAAACTGTGCAGGCGCATCGTCTGATAAGATAAATAAACAGAACGATTAGTCAAAGGATAACTATTTCCGTTTGCAACGATGTATGTAACTGATTATGAACTTTATCATTATTATTGATATTTTAACTTTGTTAGCTTAGTTGTAAATTTTATTGTGCATACTATGGTCTTAAGGAATGCACTTACTTAATACCTGATAATGCATTTTATTTTATGTGTCATGTATTGTGTACATCTTTTGTTGGAGATCCCAAATAAATAAAGTCAAAGTCAAAGCATTTATTTCAAATAGGCACATAAAAGGCACTTTTGAACGTCAAAAATTATCTTAAAATAGAATTGATTCTAGTCGCCCATTCCAAAAGGTAAAAAAAAATAAGTATAAAAAAAACAAAGTATAAATAAATCATACTTGTAATCATCATCATAATCAGCCTATAATGTTCCCACTGCTGGGACACAGGCCTCCTCCCTACGAGACGGAGTGGGCTGTAATCTACCACGCGGGCCCAGAGCGGGTTGGTAGATGTCACATGTCTTCGAATTTTTGGTTCTAAGACATGTTTCCTCACGATGTTTTCCTTCAACGTTTTAAAAGCAGTCCCTGTCTGGGTTCGAACCTACGACCTACAACTCGTAACTCGCAGCCGTTACCACTGGGCCACCATTGCTCTTCTATATTTGTAATAGTAGGTAAGAGATTTTTGTCGCTCAACTTCAAGTTAGAAAACTTACGGAGCGGGCACTCCTCATTCTAAAAGTATTTCTGATTTAATGGATTTCCAATTGCAAATGTATTTATTAGCAATCAAATTGTTTTTTAAGGTGGCGTGACGACGACTTGGACTCGATTCTAACCGTTTGGACAGAGAAGGCACAGTACAATGAAAAGTGGAAAAATATGGGGAAGACTTTTGCCTAACAGTAGGACATTGTGATGACGACAGCCTTTTGGTGAGGTCACTTGTCACCTGTACAGACGTCAGCACATCAAGCTACTACATACTGTCAAATTTCTTTAATAGATTTTCAACTTTATCGCTAAAACATAAGGTTCAAAGTTGATTAGGAAAATTTTACAGTTTCGGGTAGCTTGATGTGCTGGCGTCTGTACATTGTCTATGTTATTAGTTAAGTACTAACATAGGCTAAGACTATTGTTACCAACCTAATTATAGGTAAACGGTAAAAAAACAGGTAATATTTTATTAAAGATTCAAATATTTACATAATTTAAAAAGCTAACAAGTCTTATAATAATAATAATTATGTACAAGTATATAAAAAGGGAGGGGAAATAATCAAAGGGCATCAAAAAATTCACCCGCATCGTTGTCAACAGGAAACGTGCCCAAAAGGCGCCGGCATTGCCACGTTGTATGGCGATGCGGATTCTTTGGCCAAAAAATAAGCCAGATCTCTGGTCACGTGAAGAGTCGACCAACCGATTGTACAAGAACAGTAAGGAGTGCCGGTGAACAACCAATATTGTTTCATTTCAGACTAGAACACCTCTTCAGGTACATACGGCAGCACAGCAAGCTACCCGAAACTGTCAAATTTTTCCAATCAACTTTGAACCTTAAACTTCAGCGATAAAGTTGAAAATCTATTAAAGAAATTTGACAGATTGTAGTAGCTTGATGTGCTGGCGTCTGTATCTCCCTCTGTATCTACCAGTGGATTGCTTTAAGATGATGATAATGATGCAGATTTCGGGTACTTATAGGAAAGTTTTTGATTGGAAAGATTATGATGAGATGACTTCTCATCTCATCCCGTTTTGTAGGTATAGGGTCACAAAAAAGTTGCGTCAAATAAGGTTTTTACCTTTAATTTTCTAACTGTCTAGTAAAGAG
Source organism: Amphipoea lucens (assembly GCA_947508005.1). Classification (NCBI taxonomy): domain Eukaryota; kingdom Metazoa; phylum Arthropoda; class Insecta; order Lepidoptera; family Noctuidae; genus Amphipoea; species Amphipoea lucens. The sequence continues at coordinate 4,333,844 of OX382373.1, read as the reverse complement.
AAGCCTTTACTAGACAGTTAGAAAATTAAAGGTTAGCGTAGTCATCAAAAACCTTATTTGAAGCAACTTTTTTGTGACCCTATACCTACGTAATCCTCACACATCTTAAATCCATTTCCATCATCTTTTCTCTCACAACCAATAAACCAACCATATCTTTTACTTCATAAAGTGGACAATCCAATACCAAGATTCGAAGACACAAAACACCCACAGTTAACAGAAGCATGTGAACTATAAAGAGAATTAAAACCTCAGTGCCAAAGGTATGATATTCAAAGGTGTTCCTGAGAACAGCTGACGAGACGGGCCAGTGAAGGGGTGTTTTCGCGAAATCCCCTACATTGTTAGGGTTGGCACGCTGTTGAATATTTTACTTATTTATTTAATACTACAAGCACTTATATGTACAGAGGTGGACTTAATTCCATAGGCATTTTTTACCCGTCAACAATAACTATTTTCAATTTATCATAGCAAAGTTAATTTTAGGATATATGTATTTACTAACTTCTGCCCGCGACTTCTTCCGCGTAAAATTTCACCCTCCCCCCATTTACACTCCTAGGGGTGGAATTTCAAAAAACCCTTTATTTTATGTCCCTAGGAAAAGCGGTTTAGCCTGTGCGTTGATATATAAGTCAGTCAGGACTTTGAATTTTACATATAGGTATAGATAATTATATAGTAATAGTAGTTATACAATGAGACCAATAAAGCACTTTTGAAAGTCAAAAGTTACAAGAAAAATAAAGAAGAGAATAAATTAGTTTCGTATGAAAAAGAAAGGGCTAGAAGTTCCAAAATAACTCTTATTTTTTTTTTTCTTTAAATATTTGCTTTACAAACGAATCTATCTTCTGTACTAATAGAGTTTGTTTTTTTTTGCTTGTTTAATTGAATGCACTAATCCTTGATACTACCAGTCGACTTTAAAAAATAGTTTAAAGATTAACCCCCTTATTCATAAAACTTATCAAACCTATTTTAGTTAAAATGGGGTTTGTCTCTTTCTTACACACAGAAATGTGAACGTGACAGATAAAGACAAACGTTCTATAAACCTATTTTAGCTAAAATAGAGATAAAATAGGATTATGAATAAAGGGGAAAGGGTCAGAAAGAACGCTTAACGAAAACGAAATAATAGCGCAGATATGCGATGCGATGCGACAGGGTGTTAGAGGAACAAGAAATTTCACGCGAAGTCACGGGCAGAATCTAGTCATCATCTGCCTAGAATTTTCCCAACTATGTTGGGGTCGGCTTCCAGTCTAACCAGATGCAGCCAGTATTTTACATGGAGCAACTGCCTATCTGACCGCCACAACCCAGTTACTGGATAATATGATACCCCTTGGTAAGACTGGTTGTCAGACTTTCAGACTTCTGACGACCCGTAATGACTGTCAAAGATCCACGAATGACAGCCGGGACCAACGGCTTAACGTTCAGAGGCACGAAGGGGTCTTGTTATGTAAAGATGGTCACCCATCCACGGACCAACCGCGGCAAGCGTAGCTTCTTAACGATCGGACAGTGCGGCTGTATTACTTAGCCACAAACCCCTCCGGGCAGAAGCTAGTGCAAGTTATAAATTATAAGAGACCGTTGTCAATGGGACAATCACATCTATATCTATCTTCTATATAGGTATATAAAAATGAAACCCGTTTTCCGTTGTCACGACATAACATGAAAACGGCTGGACCGATTTCGATGAAATTTGGTATAGAGATAGTTTGAGTCCCGGGAAAGGACATAGGATAGTTTTTATCCCGATATTCCCACGGGATCGACATTTACGCGGGTGAAACCGCGGGGCGCAGCTAGTACTTATAATAAATCTGTAGAAGTGAAAATTCTGTACATTGAAAATATCAAAAAAATAAATGGCAAGGGTGTTACTAGACCGACACCGAACCCAAAAATGTGATTAAAAAAATTTTGTCTGTCTGTCTGTCTGTTTGTTCAGGCATCACGCAAAAACTACCGGTTCGATTACGATGAAACTTGGTATAATTATTCTTTAATATCCTGGGCACCACACTGGGTACTTTTTATCCCGGAAAAGTATGTACAATAAAAAACCAACTTAATTTTGCGGTTCGATCCCTAGACCCGATTACTGTACCAACCGCAAACAATAAGTTTGTCGTAGGTTACGTGGAGGGTGTGTTCTTTGTGAAGAGTAGGTATCCACTAAGAAAGTGTTTTTCGAAATTCCAACCCTAAGAGGGTGAATGGAGGGAGGGTGAAATTTCACGCGGACGAAGTCGCGGGCAGAAGCTAGTTCATAAATAAAATCATCCAGCGAGAAACACAGACCCATATAATTCAGGTCATGTCATGTCAAGGAAACGGTTTATAGTGGTAAGGTACATGAAAACGTGATGGCAATGAGCGTCAATTATCATCACCTTCAAATCATAATTCTAACTGCTGACAGAGTACTAACGCAAAGGACACGCCTATTTCCTTTAGATGAAATATAACTTGCGTGGGACTATATGAGCTTGAGCGAACTTTTTTGGGTGTTCGAACTATTCATAGATTAGCATTGAAATGTTCATAATACGGAGCTAATATGTTTTTGATTTAATAATTATTTTTCTTTTGCAGCACATTACAGTACTTAGATGTAGTAAAATAATTGTATGTCTAAAAAGCAGCATCTATTCTGTAAAAATCTCTTTTGATCTTTACTCTCAGAATAGTCAGTTAAAAACACACACACATGGAAAAGTGTTTGTTTGGGGGCTTCTGGCTTAGCTACACAGGTCGTGCCCACTACTACTTAGATTTGGCAATTCTTCGGGCTATGTCGGTTACCTTGTCGTATTACCCAGTAACTGGGATGTGGAGGTCAGATAGGCAGTCACTCCATATAAAATACTGGTATTCAGCTGCATCCGGTTAGACTGGAAGCCAACCCCAACATAGTTGGGGAAAGGCTAGGCGGATATGAATTGTTATTTATGTACATTTAATTTTAAGTCTGCATAAACCATTTGATGTCAATAAATAATTGTAAACTTTACTTTCTATTAACATTATTGCCGTTACAATAAAGACATTAACTTTCAGCCAGCCCTGGTCCAAGAGGGACATTTAACACTTACTGTGGTAGCGACAACAAAGCGGTGACCGAACAAAAGGCCAGTTTGGGCTATAAATATCAGGATACGTCGCGCTGGATGTGCCCCGAGCAGGCGAGTAGTACTATCGGATTTATTTATAGCGTTAAATAAAGAAATGGTTGCAAGTGTCTGGTTGTTTAGTGGAGCTTGTTGATCTAACTTTTACCTAGACTTAGCTTTTTTTACAAAGTTAGTTTTGTCTTTACTGTTGCTTACTGTAAAGAGATTGTTTTATATTCAAACAAAAGAAAATAAACACAACCTTGGGATTGAAAACATAACACAGCTGCCAAAGCTATGATTTGGTAAGTTATTTTACAACCTGGTGAAACCGCGGGGCGCAGCTAGTAAGATATATAAAATACTAGTAGCGCTCCGCAGTTTCACCCGCATAAGTTTCGATCCCGTGGGAATATCGGGATAAAAACTATCCTATGTCCTTTCCCGGGGCTCAAACTATCTCTATACCAAATTTCATCGAAATCGGTTCAGCGGTTTAGGCGTGAAAATGTAACATACAGACAGACAGACAGACAGAGTTACTTTCGAATTTATAATACATATACTAGCAGCGCCCCGCGGTTTCACCCGCATAAGTTTCGATCCCGTAGGAATATCGGGATAAAACGTAGCCTATGTCCTTTCCCGGGACTCAAACTATCTCTATACCAAATTTCATCTAAATCGGTTCAGCGGTTTGAGCGTGAAGAAATAACAAACATATAAACACACTCACAAACTTTCGCCTTTATAATATTAGTGTGATGTGATGATAGTGTGATTAGTAAAGTATGGATTTTGTAAGTACCAAAATTACAAACGTGACGTTAATTATGAAAGTACTTCCATTTACTCTATATCCGTGTCACCTTGATCCCAACAAAAGATTTCCACATTACGCCTGCCGACCTCAAGAAGGCCTTATCCGGAAGAGTCTACTTGTAATGTAAATACAGCATTGTACTAAACTGAGAGGTGTTCCGAAACACTTGGACTGGACCCGATTGTTTCATAATGTCTGTTTTAATTTAGCGGATCTTGTAATTTCGGATGAGGATTTTGTGTAAGCGAATTGTTTTGTTATAGCTTTGGTCGGGAATCAGGTGGAAAATGTAATTAAGAAAATCTTCTAAATGTCCACTATAGGAACATATAAAAAAGTGGTCAAAAAATGATAATCTTAAATTAAAACAGCTGCGTATTCATTAGGAAACAAGTTGTAAAACATTGTTTCCGGAACAGGTTTTTGTGTTGCGAGATACATGTGGTTGGCAACATGCGAACAAGTCCCGTATTCATAGTAAACTTTTGTTAAGCAACAATTGATCAACATTTTTGATGAGCAACGATAAAGTTGCTGGACATAAAGTTTATATCAATATGTCTTGTCGACACGCCAGTCTGCGTCAAAATGTTGCCCAAGGAAGCAGCGTTGTTGTGTTCTCCATATAAGTATTGCACACTACTGCCATGTTAATAAACTTGTTGCAAACATGTCCACACATGTCAACAATTGTTGATAAACAGATCTTGTCGCTCGCCAAGCGAGAACTGGTCAACATGCCGTGATCAACTCTGCAACACTCAATGATGCCAGCAACATGTTGACAACAACTCAGCAACATGTTGATTAAACTTTGTTTATAAACAAATGTTTACCATGAATACGGGGCTTGAAAGGTAACATCCTGCAACATGCAACATCGAATTATACTAGAAACAAATTTCATCCAAATCCGTTCAGTAGTTTTTGCGTGAAAGAGTAACAAACATCCATCCACACAAACTGTCGCGTTTATACTATTAGTAGGATAGATTTATTAAAAATATTATTGATGTTTGTTTTCAAATTCTACAATGTTTTGGGACTAACATGAAGCTTCCCGAAAAAGTCACATGTGACCGAGACAGACACTTAGGTAATTCCATAAGTAATTTCCTATTTAGAGAGCAGTGGTGGCCCAGTGGTAAAGGCCGCCACTTACGAGTTGTAGGTCGTAGGTGCGAACCCAGACAGGTGCTTTATTTTGTGTGTGTGGCCCACTCCCTCTCACAGCCCCAAACAGTTTAGGCTGATTATGTAATTACCTATTCCGTGTTTATCAATTTGTTACGGAACACTAAAAAGCAGAAGCGTTAAAGTTCAAAGTCCCACAACACAAGCTACAATATTTTACTTCCCTAATACTTTTTGCACGTTTCTGCACTGCCACTCACATGAACCATAAAAGCTCCATTATCGTTTTTAAGGCATAAAAGAAAACCTGCATACATATGTAAATCTTAGCCAAGGGTGCCTACGTCCAGTAACCCCTGAAATAAATAAGTATTATGTAACCCTGAGTCAGCAGTTTTGAAGCCATTAGATGAGCCACAATAGGGAGTGGCAATACAAACACAAATAAATCTGAAGAGGAGAAAGATCATCCGTGTTGAATGAATGATGAATGATTTTAAAACGATCCTTAGATACGGTGACGAAGGAATTTTGGATGTGGTACATAGTGAATTTGGGAATGAAACACATGACAGCTTCAAGAAAGTGGACGCAGTTTATTAAAATATATGTTGGAAATCAGTAGCAGTCCGTAATAAAAAAAATACAATGGGAATTTCTCGCTAGCCAACTTTAACAGTACAGCATTCACGAACACTCGATACGCTTCCGTATCGTATCGAACATTAATCATTGTTATCGTAGGAGTCTTCTAAACGCTGTTCACAAGTCCAAAACCCGAAAATTCTGTCAGTTTAAATCAAATAGACGCCCGCTATTCTTCCAACAGCTATTTGCTGTTGAGGGTAAGTCAAATCAGGTTATCGAAATGTCAGGTTTTCGATACGATAGCCTGTCGCATGGTTGTGAATCAGGGCTCTGATAGTATTTAAAACGACTAAAAATATAAAAGACGCTGACTTATTTATAAAATGGAGGCCATCATTTGAGATTCAAAAAATCTTGGAAGCTCACTTAAAAAAAAAAACAGAAAGTTTAAAGGAAATTGCGGTATGGTAATGGTTACCAGTCAAGTTTGATCGCCGCAAAACATAATCGATGGTCTATCTATGATCGTAATCTGGCTGTCGTACACTAGACTGTATCAATTTGAATGGCCGATGGCAACCAAAGACCGGAATCTGCTAAAATATTATGATGTACAGATACATCAAGCTACTACAATCTGTCAAATTTCTTTAATAGATTTTCAACTTTATCGCAAAAGGATACGGTTCAAAGTTGATTGGAAAAATTTGACAGTTTCGGGTAGCTTGATGTGCTGGCGTCTGTACATAATCTTCTAAGTACAACTAATAGAGAAGTATGGAAGAAAAAGACATGGTGCGCCGACCCCAAATAAATTGTGATAAGGGCAGGAATGAATCTTGAGAACGAATGAATTAATCTTCTAAATATCATAGAATTTTTCCCCAGACCATAAGTAGGATTTGGCCCTCAAGGACCAACATCTTTCGTCCTTTGAGCGTAGGCATGTGATTCAAACATGTACCAAAAATACTACTAATAGAATAGAATCACTCTATTTTTGCTCTATAATAGATTTAATTGACCTTTAGTTGATAATACCTTCTCCAGAGCAAACCACGTTTAAAAGTACTCCGTAATATTCATTGGATTGTTGAAAATAATAAATCTACAGGTTTGCGGATACCGTATCGAGATGGTGGGCGTTATTCTTTTATTTATTTTTTGTTCTCGGATTTTGGACCACAATGAAATGTACGAAAAAGTGTCTCCGACCTTTAAGAGATGAGCCGCATTTTCTGGTTATTTAGAGGTTCTTTTTCGGGCTGATACGTTGGGTTTTTTATTATTACTCTTATTTCTTTTGATAACGGTCCATAATATTGTTTTTTATGTCACCATCCTGTTTTTAGTCTCTAAATACCTACCTTTATTTAAAAATGATATTTTTAGGGATGAACCAACTGTTATGTTCAATAGTGAATCATTTATTGCATTCTACGATGTGTACTTTAGTGGTAAGGTTAAATTCAATGATATAAAAAGTAAGCTTAAAAGCTTACCTTAACAGTCTTCTTAACTACTCGTATATCTCATATGCGTCTTAACTATATCTAATATGCGTGAATTCTCACATATTGTTTCTATACATACTAATAGTTTTAAATGCCCCGTTGGTCTCGTGGTCGCAAGCGCGACTGCCGAGCGTGGGGTCCTGGGTTCGATTCCCGGGTCGGGCAAAGCGTTATTCAGTTTTTCCATTAGGAATATCTTGGTAACAGCCCGGAGTTTGGAAGTTGGCGGTGCGTTACCCGTGCCTCGGAAAGCACGTTAAGTCGTTGGTCCTGCGCCTGATCTCTCTTCGGTCGTGTCAGATTGCCGTCCCATCGGACTATGAGAGTGAGGGAAGAGGGAGTGCACCTGTGTCTGCGCACACTTGTGCACTATAATATCTCCCTTGCCGAAGGCTAGTCTCCGTTGAGATTGGCCGCCGTGGCCGAAATACGGTCTGCAGGACTTATAAGCACTGATAGTATGAAGTTTACAGTTTTAATATTATGGGGTGTGTGATATTTGGTTTTTTTCATGAGGAACTTCTCATTAGCAGCCAGGAGTCTAGATTTGTAACCGGTTGATGGCAACAGGCTCGCCCCCCCTATCACATGAGAATATCCTAATCCTATCAAAATTAACCCTTTTTTAATAATAAAATGTAGGTAAACTTTTGAAACAACAATATTTTTACAGTAAATCCCTGGGATCTTTTGCTTCATATAAAAGACTAGCTTCAGCCCGCGACTTCGTTCGCGTGAAACTTCTTGTTTTCCCCGAGCCACCCCGTCGTATCGCATCACCCACCCGCGCTATCACTTAACATTCTTTTTTACTTTTTTCTTTTTGCTCGGCTCCTAAGGGTCATAGCGTGATGTTAAATAGCCTATAGCCTACTTCAAGAATTGGGCTATCAAATGCAAGAAGAATTTTTCAAATCCGACTGGCAGTTCCAGAGATTACCCCCTACATACAAACTTACAAACAAATTTTACCTCTTTATAATATTAGTATAGATTGTCCAACCCATTTACCAACATTCATATTTAAAACGTTTTGCATTATATTCTCAAATAAAATAAATATTCAGAATTAATAAATAATAATGTCGACTTATAAATAAATAGAGTTGCCTTCAGAAGTCGAGCTTATTCTAGTCGAATGTATTTGAATAGGCCGTACGGGACTGTTCGAAGCCGTAAGGGAGCGTTAACATTAAACTTTTTTTTGTAAAGTAGCAAGTATACAAATGTAAGATTAGCTATGAATGGGATCATCAGGCCACGACTCCATTGGAATGGGCTATTCAAATAGTATATAGTGCTAACGTAATCCTAAAGTTCTAAAGAGCTAGTTCCTTTTTTTATTGGCCTATACTGTCCCACTGCTGGATAAAGGCCTCCCCAAGTCCTTCCAGGAACTTTTTTCCTGCGTCACGCTAGCCCTAAGTTGTAAAAAAAAACCAGGTTCTTCATAATTTATTGCCATCTAGCCTATAAGACTAATAAGCAATTGTTTTCGTGATAAATTTATTTTAAAACTTAGAATAGTGTTGTTTGTACTTAAAATAAGTCCGTGCCAATTTCTTCCCCCTCCCTGATTCATTATAGTCAAGAGTTGTATTTTAGAGCTCAACCAAAAAATCTAAAAGGGTTTGGCATTAGTTCTGATTTTTTTTTTTTTTTTTTGACAATGGCATGGCTTTTTTAATCTTTCAAGCTTTGCTAATGAGACAACATTGATTTTCTATTGTTTCGTCGCCGAACGGCGAACCCCGCAAGTGTATCTAGTAATATGTAGGTAGGATCTTTGTTTGTGTGATTATTTATACCCTCAAAGCATACTAACGGCTGAATGGACATGGGGTGTGTATCGACTCGTAGTTTTTGTTTTTATAAAATACAAATGGCGAATTTTAGACGTTAATAATTATTGTAAAAAAATATAATATTTAAAGATGCTCTAAAAAACACGAACAGACACGAAAATGTATAAGGGCTATGCGTGTTAGATCAACTAGCTTCATATTTTCTGACTGAACAACTTCCCTGACAATCCAAATGTGCCTATAAATGGTTTAATTGAAATAAATGTAAAAAAAAAGATACAATATTACGATTTATATAAACTTTTTAAAATCGGTCGTTATTTTTTTAAATCAAACACAATCGTGTCTTCAAGAATTATGTTTATTTATGCGCTATTCACTGTGAAGAGCCCTTAGTGGAACAACAGAAATGTGCCCAAAATGCCATTCCGGGTGGCTAACCGGGTACTATTGGGATGGGTCACTTTATATTAACCATGCGATTTAAATGGGATTCTCAGTCCCCCCAGTCCCACTGAAAAGTTGGCTTTTTGCGGTCTCCCGGACCCCTATAAAGAGTTAAGACCAAATTTGTCGTTTGATATTAATGTACAATTTAGAAGATTGTTTCGAAAAAGGTGTTTTAATTATTCTGAAATGTTAATAGGGTATTTGAGGCTTTTCTTTTATGGTTTCGCTTTTAGAACGTTTGGAAAGAGGCTTTGTTCTTTAGCTCTTTTTAAATTTCAAGTAAGGTCTGTAGTACGTAGTCGATAATGGTTGGCTATTATGAGTAATATTCTATATGTAAGTTTTTTTTAGGGTTCCGTAGCCAAATGGTAAAAAACGGAACCCTTATGGATTCGTCATGTCTCTCTGTCCGTATGTTACAGGGGAACACCCAAATACTCCGAAATATTTTACTCCGAATTTCGATGTTCCGATTTTCAAAAGTCCGAATTTCATAATACCTAAGAATCATAATGTCTATTATTAAAAATCACGAAATTTAAGTCATAAATGTGACTTGTTTGTTTACCGATTTTCATATATTCGAAGAATCAAATGCTCGATGGGTTCTCGGTCCGAAAAACGACATTCCGATTTTCAATACTCCGAATTATTTCCGTTACCGTAACCGCACCTGAACTCAACGAACGTAATAGACGACGTAGGATGCAAGAGCGAGCAAAGGGCACCCCGAGGTTCGGTTTGGTTAGGTTACTTTAAACCCTTTATACAGAAATAGGGGCCCCACGAAGCGGGGCTCCGTCGACATAGGATGCAAGAACGAGCGAAGGGCACCCCGAGATTCGGTTTGGTTAGGTTACTTTAAACCCTTTACACAGAAATAGGGGCTCTATTGTTGGTTTTGTGCCATCTATATTCTTACAATTGGAAATATGTGTTTATTTGTCTTGCTATTCAGTTTTACAAAGCGTTATTATTTCGAAATTCAGTGTGTGTGTGTGTGTGTGTTTATATGTTTGTTACTTCTTCACGCCCAAACGGCTGAACTGATTTAGATGAAATTTGGTATAGAGATAGTTTGAGTCCCGGAAAAGGACATAGGATAGTTTTTATCCCGATATTACCACGGGATCGACATTTACGCGGGTGAAACCGCGGGGCGCAGCTAGTCTTAAATAATACTTATTTACAACTTTACCCATACATCGTAGTCATGTTTCATCTTTAACATCATAGGTGGCATTACATACCAGTCTAAGCTAATACACGTCGTACTAAACGACCACGGATCTCCATCAATCCGGCGATAAACGTTTTCTCTCTACACAAAATCTGCTTACTATTATAATATTATTACATACCTATAGTACAGCCACACGGGTCGATCGATTAGGTTAACCTACGCTTGCCGCGGTTGTTCCGTGGATGGGTGACCATCTTTACATACTGAGACACACACACACACGTTAAGCCGTTGGTCCCGGCTGTCATTCGTGGATCTCTGACAGTCGTTACGTCGTCAGAAGTTCAAAAGTCTGACAACCAGTCTTACTAAGGGGTATCGTATTACCCAGTAACTGGGTTGTGGAGGTCAGACAGGCAGTTGCTCCATGTAAAATACTGGTATTCAGCTGCATCCGGTTAGACTGGAAGCCGACCCCAACATAGTTGGGAAAAGGCTAGGCAGATGATGACTTATGGTCAGGAAAATTATTTGATAAACAAACTTGACACCAAATGTCAATTTGCAGTGTTATAGCCATTTGTTACAACTGTCAAAGAATGATAGTTGTGATTTGAGTATACGAACAGTTTAAGTTGGGAGTCAATTTGCTTTACAATTAATTTCCCTGACTACTATTTTCATTATCCGTGGCAAAGGACTTCCACGTGATTTTTGAAGGAATGTAGCCGGGGAGTCAGGGTCTTGTAGTGCTGCGCTATGTTAAAGGAAATAGTCGAGGAGATGCATAGAGTTGCGCTACGTCAAAAATAACACCTTACAGCCAAGCGGCGGACAACGATGACTGGCGCCGCGGGCGGCTGGGGTACAGGGTGTTTGATATTTTTGGTAGGTCAGATATTGTTATGTTAATACGTAATAAATAAAAAGTTATGTGTATAACCACGTGTATGAACATAAACGAAGCAAAAGGGAAGAAGTATTAAGCAGTAAGTTTAGTTTAGTTTTTTTTTTAGAAGTTAAGTTTAGAACGTGTTACAATGGAACATAGTTTTGGTTTACGGCCAGTAGTGTTCTCCATAGTCCAGTTGGTATTTGGACGATGGAAACATGTCATTTTCCCCATAGACCACTTGGTCAAATTTCAATTGGTCCATGGAGCACCGACGAATATTTTATTAGGTATTTTTGTTTAGTAAAAGGCAGTGCTGAATTAGTCACGAATATGTAAAGACTTTCAATCAATATAAATTTAAAGAAATCCTATTGTTGTTTAAATACTTTGGGGCGCTCTTCTAGCCCCTCACAGTACCTAAGCATCGTGGCAGGTGGCGTTCAATAGTTTTTGTCTACCTCCATTGGAACAAGGCGTGAGTTTATGTATGTATGTAAGTATAAAGTTATCTGAAAATGAGAATAAGAAGGAACACAACATGTATTCCGAAAGATAAGCAATAGGTAGTTGATGAATAATATTTGTGACGTATGTTAGCGACATATTTCTTTAACAGAACCAGTTGGTATAAATATGATTACAAACAAGCTGACATTATTAGCAAATACAAGCAAAAATTGCAATAATACTGTATGCGGATATAGCGGAGGGCGAAGGCCTAGGACTTAGGAAGGAAAAATGAAGTGGCGTATGGCTGATAGCACACTGACGTTTATTTTGACAAATCAATATGACATAATTACCATAGATACACATCAATATACCATAGCAGTGGTGGCCCAGTGGTATCGGCCGCGACTTACGAGTTGTAGGTCGTAGGTTCGAACCCAGACAGGCGCTTTACTTTGTGTAAATTATTTCATCACCACTGCTCTCAAAACGGTGAAGGAAAACATCGTGAGGAAACCGGCATGTCCTAGAACCAAAAATTCAAAGACATGTGACATCTACCAACCCGCACTGGGCCCGCGTGGTAGATTACGGCCCACTCCCTCTCACAGAGAGGAGGCCTGTGTCCCAGCAGTGGGAACATTATAAGCTGATGATGATACCATAGATAACATACATAAACTATAATTATGACAGACGGAAAACGAAGAAAAAACGTCAAAATGGAAAACGAAGAGGGCATAATTGTACAGTAGATGATGTCGTACTATAACTAATATTTTACACTATTGTAACACCCTGTACACAGAATGTAAGCTTATAATGTGAAGGAGCAAGCGATCGAGCGATAAAACGAGATATAAGCGATTTTATTCAGTGCCCAGCATTTGATTTATATCTATATTGTGAGATCGAGCCATTGACTATAATATAAAATACTACCCGGTATACGGAACCTGTTAGATTTAAGTTTGTGAGGTAGTGTACACACTATGGGTACTTCGATGCCCAAGGGTCCTTTTGTTTTTGTATTTATTTGTATAGTTAGTTATTTAGTTTAGTACCTATTGTAAATAGCTACCTGTGTTATATCTTGTAAAAAAAAACATTTTTATGTTGTTAACATTTTGTTTGAACTCTTTATTTTAAACATCCATACTAATATTATAAATTCGAAAGTAACTCTGTCTGTCTGTATGTTACCTTTTCACGCCTAAACCGCTGAATCGATTAAGATGAAATTTGGTATAGAGATAGTTTGAGTCCCGGGAAAGGACATAGGATACTTTACTCGTTGGATGCGAGAAGCACAAAACCGGTCGAAGTGGAGGTGCTTGGGGGAGGCCTATGCCCAGCAGTGGACGTCTTTCGGCTGAAATGATGATGATGATGATGATACTTTTTATCCCGATATTCCCACGCGATCGAGACTTATGCGGGTGAAACCGCGGGGCGCAGCTAGTAGGTTATATTTTCCAATGGCTGTAAGGTATTCAATAGATAATTATTACATTTTCACCACATAATCACCATCTGCCGACCCTTTTCCTAACTATGTTAGCGTCGGCTTCCAGTCTAAGCGGACGCAGCTGAATACCAGTATTTTACATGAAGCGACTGCCTATGTGACCTCCACAACCCAGTTACTGGGTAATACGATACCCCTTGGTAGGACTGGTTGTCAGACTTTCGGGCTTCTGATGACCCGTAACGACTCTCAAAGATCCACGAATGATGATGTGCTTTCCGAGACACGGAGGGGTCTTGGTATGTAAAGATGGCCTCCCCCATCCACGAACCAACGGCGGCAAGCGTAGCTTAACCTGATCGATCGACCCGTGCGGCTGATATAACTTAGCCACAAGCCCTTTGGCTACAAAAATAAATATACAACAAATTAATCTAAACTTTCTAATCTATCTTCAAAAAAAAAACATTCAAAAGTAATCTCTTTCACATTGATACACAGGAAACATACGATCCAAAACTCGCTTGGAATCTTTTTGATTACGTTTTCCGGATGCCACCTGAAAAGTTTTCAAACACTTTGATTGGAAATCGCTGCTCGGCCTGTATGAAACTTTGTTTTATGTTACATAGACTGACAATTGATTTGTTTCGTGACGTCAGTTTTGCCTGAAGGCTCTGAGGGCAGTTTGACAGTTTGGATTGAAAGGTTTTCTCTGCTCGGTGTCTTTTAGTTTGAGTGAAAATGTTTAATTTGGGACACTTATAGGAAATATAAACAATTAAAAGGAACGTTTAAAACTATTAAATTTTTAACGACTTTATCTATTAAAGTTGATAGATTGTAGTAGCTAGATGTGCTGGCGTCTTTACATAGACACGTGCGGCACACGTCAACGGCTGAGTCAACTGCAGCAACGGCAGGCGTCGAGGGGTGTCGAAGGCTGCAGTTATCTCTGCTGTTGACGCGTTCCGAACTTAGTGAAAGAATTTTCGGAATCGAATCAGTAGTTCCGAAGATATCCCGTATATATTAGTGTATAGATGATGATGATGAGAAATGTGAATCATTTATAATTAATCTAATATAATTATACAATTGTAATATTAATGCTCAATCTCGACATGTTAATTCTTAATAATTATTATTTTCCTCAAATTTATTCAATGTTTCTCAATTTTTTATTCTTATCCTGTCTACACCATTTGCAATATGAATGCTCAATCTTGACATGTTAATTTTATTTTTTTCCTTCTGTTCTTATAATTTGTATTCATCAATCATTTACTTTCTCTATTTTTATCGTGTTTGCTCCTAGTTATATGTGTCTTCTGTAATTGAAGAAGCACACGTAAAAGAACCTTTTGTATTATTGTAAATTTCTATTGTGTATGTGTATCCTTTGTTGGAGATCCTCAATAAATAAATAAATAGATAACATTAACAGAGTATGTATGAAAGCATCTCCATTACAGACCCCAAGTGCTCTCAAACATCTAAACTAAAACTAATACTGTCCAAATGAAGATATCGCTAAACCCTTAAGGAAGCCGCTGGATGTCCAATTAATTAGAAAGCCGATCGCGATAGCAACTGTTCCTATTAATCAGTAGATCGACATTGATAGCCAGAGCTTGCTAACGGCGACACAATGTGGATGTACTAGGGAAGCAGAAATTGGAGGAAATGTATATGTTTAACTTTATCGGAACTATTTCAAGCTTTAAATTGGTATAGAATTTGCGCCGATATGTGTGAGCTACTGAGTGTATGTTTATCTGATCTATAACGTGTTAATACTCGTAGAGTACATTCCTTGAGTTTAAGAAACTTTTTAACCTTTTAACCGCCCGACTTTATATCAGTTGTAGTGCCCCCAGCGCCCGAGAAAAAAAAAAAAAAAAAAACGAAAAATAAATACCGATGAAATCGGCTGTGATGATATAATAATAATACAGATTAAACGAGATGTGTTATTTGGTCGTATATATACGACTCTGGCGGAATGGGCACGAAAATATTTGTCGGATTAATCCGACGTAGGCGGTTAAAAGGTTAATACGCTATATATTTTTCAAGTTACACGGGGGCCGTGCTGAAAACATTTGGCTGGTACGGCCCCCTTTTTTTACAAATATCTTCAAAAGTACAGAGGTATATTGAAAAAGAAACAGTTTATATACTCCTAGAGGCGAGTACATTCGTGCACACCTAAATCGCAAATTCTGGGGGGCCGTGAGGGGCAAACGTACATTGAATGATGGGGAAAGATATAACAAATATATGAACAACGAATTGGTATAGGAACTGCAGTTATGTGTGAGGTTCTGAATCTATGTGGATATTGGTGTATTGCTGCACTCTATGAATGAACTAGTACTAGGGTAGCAGAAATTGGAAGAGATGGTCAATGTATGTGATTAACGTAATCTGAACTGTCTCACGTTTTGAATGTGTATAGAAATTGCAGTTATGTATGAGGTTCTGTATCTATGTAGGACAGGATAGGTGTATTACTGACCTCTATGAATGAATAAGGATACGACAGAAACTTATCATAACGACCATATAACAAGTACTAGGGTAGCAGCAATTGGAAGAGATGGTGGTATGTGTTTAACGTGATAATATGGACTGTTTCGAATTTTGTATTGGTAAAGGAATTGCATTCAAACTCCAAGCATTTATTTCAAACTAGCTTCTGCCCGCGACTTCGCCCGCGTATTTTTTTGTAATTGTAGGGCTCGGTCAGTCAAAATGATGAAGCTAGTTGCCCATTCCAAACCGTAGTAGGTTCCTATGTGGGCAAGAAACTCCATGGACACTTTTTTACATATATTGATGTAGGAGCTTCTGAATCTATGACGATATAGGTGTCTATTTGACCTCTATGATTGACGGAAAACGATGAGACAAAGTCATAATAACAAATACATAATATGCACTTGAAACCAAGTATTTCTAAATCTCTCGGTTACGTTTCCTGCGAATATCCATAAAGCGGTGTTCGTCTCCGGTTTCATATCGCAAGCATTCGTCATGTTCGGGTTATCAAGACGACATGAACCTTTGTGGAAACCCGTTACAAAGCGTAAAGGTGACAACACACACTCAGGTCCGTCTGTTAAAGCGACCTGTACAGGCAAGACTTAGCGCTAAAGTAGTTAGTAAAAAAAAACTAAATTCAATATACATCCTTGACGCTTTGCAAGTGACTTCCCAGATACACGTCAGGCAAAATTGATCGTGTTTCCCGATCTTTAGAGTCTCTCCGTGCAAAGACCAGTGTTTTAATATCCCTAATGGCACTGGTAACCCGTTAAACTTCTGGTTTAAGATGTGATACGATCTCGAGTGAGTCGAGCCGGCAGACACCGCCTTAACAGCTGAATTGCTAATTAATTATACGTATAAATGTGCAACTGGTTTTACTAAAGTGCTCTGCACTGTATATTTTTTTTTTGCGCTGAAGAACGGCTACTGTTTTTGAGGGACTGAGTTTTATTATCTGGTCGTGAAATGTAAAAAAGGTTTTTTTTTTGGTTTGGAAGTCTTTTGCTTGTGTTTATGAGTCATTGTTTGGTTTTAAAAATGACATAAAATTAAAAAAAAATATATAATATGATTCTTGATAAATATTTTTTCTTTAATTTCAGGCTAAATTTTTATTCATGGATTTAAAAGAACTTGATTAAAACACTTTTTCCCTGATAAAATAATGCATCAATACAGCTTTTTTTTTCTATTAAAGTTCAGTTTTTAATGATTTTAGTATTATTCTGTAGTGAATGCTTCTCTGGGGTGTATTTATTTATTTATTTATTTAATACTTCAAGCACATAAATGTACAGAGGCGGACTTAATGCCATAGGCATTTTCTACCAGTCAACCTTTGGGTGATGCAGAGACAAACAGCGGTAGGTGCAATCATGAAAATTAAGGAATAAATATTTTAAATATAAAGATACGCATAAACCTATTAAAACTGAATATAATATGAAACTAATTATATATAAATATAAGCACAAATAAAAATACATAAATACATGACTATACTTACTAACTAACTAAAAAAAAAAAAATAAAAAAAATAAGACAAGCAATGAGAAAATATTACCGTTGTGATGATACTGCCAGCTTCTTGCGAATGTGCTCGCGAACCTTAACTTTGAAGGATAATCGGTTAGTTGCCATCCTGATCTCCTGGGGGAGCGCATTCCACAGAGAGATAGACTGAACGAAGAAGGAAGAGTGTACCTCCGCTGCCGCACATAAATAGGTACTTACTTATTGTTAACCTCGTCTAAAAATTAAATACGAGGCTATTTGCTACAATTAAATACGAGTATGAATGCTTATTTTATAAAGTGCGTCTAATTTTTGCAGAATAAACAATTTATCTGTGTTCTATTTTTTTAAATTTGTATTAAAAAAAAAATTATGCAACTAGAACAATACTGCGCTCCAAAACAAAGATAGTTGACGTGGCTCAAAAGGCTGCTCAACTTAAATGGGACTGGGCAGGACATGTCTGCCGCATGCCGGACAAACTGTAGGCCCAAATAGCGCAGAATTGGTGCCCTGAGACAGTGAGGCGGGGTCGCGGCAGACCACGTAGGAGATGGCGGGACGAGCTGAATATGTTCCGTCAAAACTGGAGGGAGGTCGCGCAAGCTCGCGAAAAATGGAAGGAGTGGAGGGAGGCCTTTGCACAGAAGTGTGACAGCGCAGGCTAGATAAAAAAAAAGACTTTTGAGACAATGACATTTTAACATCTAAAAAAAAATATACAAATACCTTAAACATTTTAAAAATCGACCGTGAATAATCTATTAACTATCTGCATTTTAAATTCGCTTTTATTCAGTTCACTTATCTCAAACTGCACCGTATCATACTTAAACTGGCGATAAACACATACATTCGTATAACAGCAAGAATCCCAACTCACATTTAATTTAATTAACCGGCACCAAGTGAATTCGCGGCAAAACGCACCTATAATTACAACGTAATCAACGACAAAAGTAACAAAAAAAGAACGCTTCACTTAAAAGAAAATTACGGCCATTAAAAACACGAAAAATATCTGGCATTCAACGGGTTCTGTCCATTGCCAGTATCACGGAGTATCACCTGATTAAATACTCAACTTTTTGCTCGGAACCGCTTCCAAATTCAAATTAAGACGTTAAAAGCGACCTGAAGCGATGCTAATGAGAAGTTCTTTTTTTAATTTTTGCATAAACCCGTGGGAGGTACAATTTAATTCGTCGATAATGGATATTGAGCGTTCGATTTTGGATGAACTTTTATTGTGATAAAGATTATTTGTGCAAAAGGTTCACTGGCATAAACATTATGAAAATCATTTACAGATGCATACAGACATATTGGAAAGGTGGCTGGGACATAATGGATGCGGAAGGCGAAGGACAGGGTATTGAGGCGCAGTCTGGGAGGGGCCTAATCGTATGTCCAACAGTGGACTGCGATAGGCTGAATTGATGATGTTAACAGACATATTTTTTAGATTGTCACATGAGTATTATTTTCACCATTTCATATTTCACATTTGACAAGTAAAATTACGAGCAAGGATTTTTTTGTGTTTTTTACTTCCTTAATTTACTCGTACCGTGTGTTAGTTAGCCTTCTGTTTTAATGGTACTTTATTGTTTTACAGAGTACCACAATCCAAAGAAAGTTTCCGTGTAGGTATAAGATTTTTAATTATTTAAGTTTTAGCATGTTGACAGATTCATTCGTGTTTAGAGTCTGCGTTAAATGGATGCGTTTCATGGTAGGTAAGTAGTTTATTATTTTATGAGTTTTATTTTTGAGAATCTAGTACTGGAATATACAGACGCCAGCACATCAAGCTACCCGAAACTGTCCAATTTTCCCAATCGACTTTGAACCTTATCCTTTGGCGATAAAGTTGAAAATCTATTAAAGAAATTTGACAGATAGTAGTAGCATGATGTGCTGGCGTCTGTACTTTCCGTAGAATAATTATTATGATTCATTTGTTTCAGTCTTCGATTAACAATAGTACTAAATTAAGGATTAGTAACAAAACACATCGCTCAAATGACCACGATTGCATATAAAGCTTGAGTATAAACCATAACACACAAATATCGTTTGCAATATATTTGCTAATTCGATTTATAAAATAAAAACAAAAATATTTATGGAAAAATAAAACATAATTGCTAAGCAATAAGGTTGAAAAAACTATGTTGCAAAATAAGATCACAAAATTATTTGTGGTCTTATTTTTCCGGCCGTTTTCGATGCGCTCTTTCAAAGTCAAAGTCAAAGCATTTATTTCAAACTAGCTTCAGCCCGCGACTTCGTTCGCGTGCAACTTCTTGTTTCCCCCGAGCCACCCCGTCGTATCGCATCACCCGCCCGCGCTATCACTTAAAGTTCTTTTTGACTTTTTTTGTTTTTGCTTGGCTCCTTAGGGTCATAGCGTGATGTTAAATAGCCTATAGCCTTCCTCAAGAAATGGGCTATCAAATGCAAGACGAATTTTTCAAATCCGACTGGTAGTTCCAGAGATTACCCCCTACATACAAACTTACAAATTTTACCTCTTTATAATATTAGTATAGATAGACACATAAAAGGCACTTTTGAACGTCAAAAATTACAACAAAATAGAATTGATTCTAGTCGCCCCTTCAAAACGGTAGTTTTCGTATGGAGAAGAATGGGCAAGAAACTCCACCGTTACTCTTTAAAAACCTAGATTTTAAATCTATCTATCTTTGGAAATCTAGTAAAATTGGTGATCAAAGGCTTCTGTATAAAATGTTTAAAAAACAATTGGAGAATGTTCAAATCTTTGGGAGTTTTTTTAAATCAAGTTAGCTAGTTTAAGTTATTCGTCCCTTTTCCTAATTAACACAAATAAACAAAAACTAAATATTTGACCACATTAAAGTAACAAATTAAGGTCACATGTGAAAAATAACAGCGATACATCTCAGTCTTAAATTATTTAAGAGTTAATAGTTTAATTTATTCGTATGAGTTCGTTAAGATTCAGGTTTTTTAATTAAGACGTCTTGTTTCCAGTGATTAAGGACTTTATGCTTTTTATCATTTTGTTCCCAACACATACATATTAAACAGAAATAAACCTTTTTCTTGAGAAGTTAAAGTTAAATTTTTAATGAGAAAGCCTCTCATTCGTTAAAGACGTATGTGATTATGCTCATTTTCTTTTTTCGTAGAAAAATGTCTCGAATTACAATAAGTAATGGCGGTTAATGTTAATTTGTCGAATTTTTGTTTAATTTTAATTGATTAAGAGTTGATTTTTCGGTATATTCCCGTTCGTCCCACCGACTTCGTCCCCGTCGTGGGACGAACGGGATTAAGCATTTAAAATGATAACATACCATTACCAATTAAGCTACAAGACATATATAATAATATCTCTGTGTGTAGAAATGTTGTATTGTTTTAAATACAATAAATGCTTTCCGAATTTCGTGTTTGTTTTCTAAGGGCTCCTTAAGGGGACGAAGTCGATGGGACGAACGGGAATACACCGATTTTTCTATAGCCAGTTAACTTTTATCTGAGGAATTAATATTTTACATGGAGCGACTCCCTATCTGACCTCCACAACTCAGTTACTGAGTAACACAATACTCCTTGAAAAGACTGATTGTCAGACTTTCTGAGCTTCTGACTACTAGTTACGACGGTCAAAGATCTACGAATGGTCACCGATCCACGGACCGACCACAGCAAGTGTTACTTAGATTTGGACATTGACCTGTACGGCTCCTATTTAATCCATACTAATATTATAAATTCGAAAGTAACTCTGTCTGTCTGTCTGTATGTTACCTTATCACGCCTAAGCCGCTGAACCGAATTAGATGAAATTTGGGACAAAGATAGTTTGAGTCCCGGGAAAGGACATAGGATACTTTTTATCCCGATATTCCCACGGGATCGAGACTTATGCAGGTGAAACCGCGGGGCGCAGCTAGTTATCTATAAGCAACTTATCATCATTCTCATTACTTTCCTGCCCTTATTTCAATTTATTTTGGCCTGAAACACAGGTTTAAATAAACCTAGATCACGCAACGCACTACATTACCTCCTGAGTTCTATTTCTGATTGTTATCTCACATATTTGTCATACCATAGTTTATATCCAGATTATACCTAAGCTTATTATAGGCCTAAATTAATATAATACTACTGAACCATATGTACACTTTTTGTAAACTTATGATTTCAATAAATTTTATTATTATTTATATTATTTGTGGTCGGCGCACTATGTCTTTTTCTTCCATACTTCTGTATTAGTCGTCATCTCGGTAGTCTCCCTCTTTCTAACCATATCATCATTCACACAGTCCATCCATCGTTTCTTTGGTCTTCCCCTACTCTTATAGCCATCGACATTCATACTCAAAACTTCATGAGCAACTAATATACAGGGTGAATTTTCCAAGTGGGCGTGGATAGCCAAATCCGAAACTATTAGGTATAGCGAAAAGTACTCAAAGGAGTCACGGGCTCGATTTTGATAAAAACTAAAACTGCATCATTAGATTTTTGAAAAATCAATATTTCTAGCCAGGAATCGAACCTGTTGATTTTGATTCAAAAATACACACTGTATTATTACACCATTTGATAGAGTCCCTAATAAGGATTAAATTCTGGAAAGTAATGACATGCGGCAAAATACAATCATGCAGTTTTAGTTTTCATCAAAATCGAGCCCGTGATTCCTTTGAGTACTTTTCGCTATTCCTCATAGTTTCGGATTTGGCCATTGGCCATTCACGCCCACTTGGAAAATTCACCCCGTGTACAGTCTTTAGTTGTTCATAACATTTTGCTGACGCTGCGATTGGAACGAACGCGCGTCAGTTTGCTTAGGTATTTAAGTCATATTTCACCTAATTGACAAACAGTGTCTAGCTAATAACTGAGTAAACAACCAAGAGAAAGGAATCGCCAACTGTGCATTATTGTACATAACTTGGGTGCATTAATAGTAGATTGTACAACTAAGGCATAAAAGAAGCTATTTTAGCCCGAGACGTTTATATCCACCCGAGCCGCAGGCGAGGGTGGATAGTTAAGTCGAGGGGTAAAATGGCCCGTTTATGCCTGAGTTATACACTCTGCTTTTCTCTTCGATTGCGAGAAAATGAAACAGGCTTAAAGTATACAGTACATAATTAATCAAAAATGTTGAAAAGCATAGCTAATTCCCGCCACCACAGATAATACCGCCACGAAACTTAATTTTTTTTTTTTTTAATTTCAACATTTGTCATTCGACTTGGGTACTTCATACTGCCAAGTCATAAAAACGTTTATTTGCGTTTTTAAATAATAAATGACAACTATTTTACCTGATTTTATTAAATTAACGATAGAAAACACGGAAGTGGTATAAATTAAAGAAAATGAAATAAATCACGACTTTTAATCTGCGAAGTTTTATTGCGCGTGTGGCTGTTGGGCCAGATTACCTTAGTCTCAGAAAAAAAAATTACTTTTTGCACTAGAACATAAAAAGCGATTTTATGTCGCCTAAGCACGACATAAAGACGAACTTTTAGAGCATGAGAAGTGAAAACTTATTTAAGTGCCATCAACCTCGTGATCTTTTCTCCACACACTCTAACAACAACATCAACAACTCTGCAAGTCTACGAACCGTACACCCTGTATATTAATAAGAAGGTTCAATCAACCAAGTCAGCCCATTTCACCCCTCTCTAAAACCATCTCACTTTCAGTACAACAAAACATCCTATTCTTACCAAAATACATACTTACCAAACCAAATTCACTTCACCCTATTTCTACTTGCCGTTCACTTAGTTTCGAATCTAGTTCAATATAAATCTAGCCAGCATTCGATTACATCTATCTAGTGTATCGCGGAATAGATTATCTGGAGCCGGGGTGAGCACAAAGGGTGGTGGTAACGTCGTTGTGCCATTGATTGGGAGCCAGGGTTTTAAATAAAGGGGAAGCTGAGGAAAATCGAACTATTTCGAGGTTGAAATAGAAAATGATGTACGAGTACCTAATCTGCATTGGCGATTTGTTTGTCAAAAATGTAAACTATAATCAGTTTATGGATAAATAACTTTAATTCCTGCACATTAAAGTTCAGTTAGTCAAAAACGGTGAAGGAAAACATCGTGAGGAAACCGGCATGTCCTAGAACCAAAAATTCAAAGACATGTGACATCTACCAACCCGCACTGGGCCCGCGTGGTGGATTACGGCCCACTCCCTCTCACAGAGAGGAGGCCTGTGTCCCAGCAGTGGGAACATTATAGGCTGATGATGATGATGATGAAAGTTCAGTTTACGCTACAACTTCAAATATTTTTATAACTTTTTCAATAGCACTAGTCACTCTGAAATCAACTTAATTTCCATTAGAATAAAGTTGATATTTGTTTAACTTGAAATAACATCGTTTTGTAACATTTGTTTGAATAGGCGATACCTAGAAAATAAAGGGTGGTAAGGACGCGCAACCTACTGTTACCATGGTACTCAGTAAGTACATGATTTTAGACCTCCGTGCGTTGAAATTTTTCGTTGGTTATCATAAAAAAATCTGCTGTTATGTACAAAAGTGCAATACCTAAGAGCGGTCAAAAATGTATGGAACCGTATTTTTTTTTTTGGAAAAATTTCTTCTAGAATCTTATACTGAATCCACGGTAACAGATTGCGTATCAATGTCCCTACGACCCATGATAAAATAAAAGCATGAACAAAGTTTATAACCGCCTTACTAATAAACGTATTATATCAGATGAATAGTTACACATAGATTTCTCTCTTTCGGTCGTCAGTGATTTCACTTTCGAAAGAAGAAGACAAAGCGTTGTGTAACTGTACAGGGGGTTTTCAGTATTTGTATCAAAAACGGACTTATAAGGAATTATTAAATCAGACCTATTTTGATTTAAAAGAGTGTCCGTGAAGTTACAATCCCGTCCTTCGCCCTAACTACGCTTTGGAATAGACAACTAGTTTTATCTTTATGACTGAGCGACCCCTTGACAATTCAAAATGCCTGTAATTAGTTTATCCATACTTAATATTATAAATTCGAAAGTAACTCTGTCTGTCTGTCTGTATGTTACCTTTTCACGCCTGCCACTGAACCGATTTAGATGAAATTTGGTATAGAGATAGTTCGAGGCCCGGGAAAGGACACAGGATAGTTTTTATTTCAATAATCCCACGGGATCGAAACTTATGCGGGTGAAACCGCGGGGCGCAGCTAGTTTGAAATACATGCTTTTGAGTTTGAGTTTGATTAGAAACCATAGCATGAAATAATCGCAGCAAAGAATGGTCAAGAAATAATTAATTCCGTTGGGCAATCCAAACTAATATTATAAATGCGAAAGTAACTCTGTCTGTCTGTCTGTCTTTTCTTCACGCCTAAACTACTGAACCGATTTGTGTGAAATTTGGTACAGACATAGTTTGGAACTTGAGAAAGGACATAGGATAGTTTTTATCCCGATATTCCCACGGGATCGAGACTTATGCGGGTGAAACCGCGGGGCGCAGCTAATGTCAAATATGGTGACATTTGGTATTGCCCAATTGGTAATTAGAATATTAAGATACCCGCAGCAAAAGGTATCTGGCTGGATATTCTCATTTAACCATCCCTGCAGTAAAGTGTTCTGAAGTTTATAGCTTCAGCCAGGAGCCGTAATGTAAAATTTAGTCGTCAAATAAAGCTATACATAATGCAAAGTAACTAGAAACATCCAGTGTATGAGTTATGACTAAAGACATAATAGTCGTTATTCTTGTAGCTGACTGCATTTTGCATTGTGTTAAATCGCTTACACAAGTTTTACCAGGACTCATTTACATAAATGATTTAATATTATATTTGTTAGGGTTTGGCCATGTTTCAATGTAGGTATAATAGGTTCGTATAATATTCGGTTTTTGCAATGGTAATGTAATGGGGGAGGTACTGATAAGGAATTTTGTTTGTTTCGTGTTGTTTGTTTTGTCAATTTATTGGTAATAATTTTGTGTCAACAAAATTAATTTGCTGCGATTTAAATTCGGTAGAACTTGCTAGATACGATCTATACAAGCAATAGTCATAGTTAATGAGTTCAACTACCGAACTTTTTAAACTTAACCCATAACTCAGACGTCAGATTTAAGATGAATCATTTATTTACTTTGCTCAAATAAATAAAATACAGGGTGAAATTAAATTCATGGGCATCCTTTTAAGAGGTCATTGTACTCATCATTATGAACAACTTTTACTGTGGGACTAAACCTAAAATCGCGAAAAAAAATCAGCTGTTCCTTGCATTTATGTTCACATAACTCGTCAAAATGTACGGAAGAGCTGATTTTTTTTCGCGTTTCAGGTTTGGTCCCATAGTAAAAGTTGTTCATAATAATGATTACAATGACCCCTTAAAAGGATGCCCATGAATTCAATTTCACCCTGTATAAAAAAATTATAAAATTCTATCGATTCGTATTCTAAAAAATTTCAACCATTTATACAAATGTGGGTCAGTTAATTGCAGTAACTGACTGTACACTATTAATAGGTAAGGGAAGACACTGGACTTCAGTTTGACTTACCTACAGTCTCTAGTGTCTCTAAAACAGCCAACTAAAGCGATGTGTCTACAGCCTTACGCATAAATACATCCGGGTGGTACACACGTTAGCCACCTACAGCGTACCCAACGGTCTCTGTTATGTACTACGCTTTACATTTGAATAAGCACCATATAGTGTGCCTTATAGTTAAGCTATTATGAACATTACAATTATGAACAGTAGCTTGTTGTATTTTGTAGGCTGTTGTAAACTACTTTACGCGTCAAGTATGATAATGAAGTATTATATGAAACTAGCAGCGCCCCGCGGTTTCACCCGCATAAGTCTCGATCCCGTGGGAATATCGGGATAAAAAGTATCCTATGTCCTTTCCCGGGACTCAAACTATCTCTACACCAAATTTCATCTAAATCAATTCAGCGGTTTAAGCGTGAAGAGGTAACAGACAGACAGACAGTTACTTTCGAATTTATAATATTAGTATGGATAAAATTCAAAGTCCTGACTGACTGATATATCAACGCACAGCCTAAACCGCTAGTCCTAGAGACATAAAATTTATAGGCTGTGTTCCTTGTGAAGAGAAGGTATCCACTGAGAAAGGGTTTTTCAAAATTCCACCTCTTAGAGGGTGAATGGGGGGAGAGTGAAATTTCACGCGGACGAAGTCGCGGGCAGAAGCTAGTGGAGTATTATAAATGTAAACTTCCTGCTGATTAATCTTCATACTTTCAAATTATATTAAGTAAACTCTTTAAGAAATCGGCTTTATGGGAAATTATTAAGATAACTTATGCTTTTAGACGTCCATCTTGTCCACACGTCCACACAATGGTTGCCTGAAGATGGACGGCGCCGCCGAGGTCGGCCCAGAAAGCGGTGGCGAGATGACCTGGACGCGTACCGCAAGGGCTGGTTTGAGGTGGCGCGGGAAAGGAGTTCCTGGAAGGACTTGGGGGAGGCCTTTGCCCAGCAGTGGGACAGTACAGGCTAAACAAAAAAAAAAAAATGCTTTTAGACAGACGCTGTTCCACAAACGATGGAACACTTAATATCGTGCCCTGCCTGTCCTATGAGCTGCACGTTACAGGAACTGATGGACGCTGGTGATGGCGCCAAACAAGTAGCCGGATTCTAAGCAGAGTCATTTTAGATTGCTATCGACACGCTAAGAAGAAAAAGAACATGACGCCTGTTTTTCTCGATGGGTCAGGCTGAGGTTAACCTTCAAGAGGATATGCGGTCAGAGAGACTTTTGAAAAAGCCTAAGTAAAAAGTCATAATTCGAGGTTTGGCTCTCGTCTATTTCTTCCTCTAATATTGGACAAATTTAAAAGATATTTCATAAACTGAATAAGAAGTATATATACTGTGTCCCTATGTTTTTCTTTTTTCGTTAATAGCTGTTGTCTGTACACTAGGCCTCTGTTGACAACGGCAATTTTGAGAATTTTTTTGAGGGTTCAAATGCTTATAAAATAATGTATCATCAAAAAGGAAAACATAGGGACATACAAGTAGTTAATATTTATTATTTTGTACAAAATCATTGCTTTATTTTCATTAACTAGAAAGAAAACAGGCGAGAGCGTTTCTATGGAGAAAATACCACTCGCATTTCCTCTTAACACCTCAAGTGTCAAGTGTACACCAAGTGTACATAAGAGAAACTGCTCGAAACTTTAACGGTACACCAAGTGTACACAGCAGTATCATTGTTCTATTGTTTGAATGGCTTATGATTATTCAATGCAAATGTAATTTATTGTAATCTTTAACAAATGTAATCAATTTATCAGTTTTTTTTTTTTTTTTTTTTATAAATATGTTTAATAATTAATAGTTACAATTGATCAAATGTTATTATAATACATATTTGTACGCCGTAAAGGTAAAACATGACTGTGATCCTTTCTGCAATGTACTTAACATCTTGCATGCTTTGTGTGTGCATACTCATGTTTCTGACAAATAAATGAACTCTGAACTCTGAACCCACTTTTCGCCATTTATGTTTGAGTTCCATCTATATATATACCTACATAATTAAATTAAAAATTAAAATTAAAACCTTACATAGAAATTGTTCTCAATATAAAAACTCAAATCATCTCAAACTTTTCTCACACCGATCTTAATGTGAAAATACATAAAATATAACAGGAACAAGTCGTCACAACGCAAAGTATTTATCAGAGACTTGCTAATTAATATTGTGAAGAACATTGTTTGTTTATAACGTTAACTTACTTTGTTGGAATTCGCGAGTTTTTGTTCCTTTCGTGTTTATTTTGTTAATATCTGGGTGTTGAAAGTAACACTTCTTTGTGTGAGTGTTTGTTTAATGAAACATTTTTTTTTGTCCTGGGGGACGTAAAACGGGATGTTTTAATGTATAACGGTATTATAAGTCCTGTTATGTTTCTAGTATTCATAATTATGTGCATGGCTATAAGACAAAAGCAGAAAAAAAAGAAAGGATTGCTAAAGAAGTGAAAGATACCATAGATAATGGCTAGGAAGGTAGTAAACTCAAAGTTCCTTTCGCGCGGTTTCGTCCATTGTGTAATGTGATAGAGAATTCAGCTCCAGGCAACATTGTCTACTGCTTAATTGTTTGCCATCAGATAAGGTAATGCCTAAAAAATTAAATAAAAATACCTCGTAGTCAGTAGTACTTACGGATCGATCGATCAGGTTAAGCTACGCTAGCCGCGGTTAGTCTTTGGATGGGTGACCATCTTCACATACCAAAACCCTCCGTGCATCGGAAGCTATAATTCGTGGATCTTTGACAGTTGTTACTGGTCGTCAGTAGCCCGAAAGTCTGACAACCAGTCTTACTAAGCGGTATCACTACACAGCAACTGGGCTCTGGAGGTCAGATAGGCAGTTGCTCCATGTAAAATACTGGTATTCAGCTGCATCCGTTTAGACTGGAAGCTGACCCCAACATAGTTGGGAAAAGGCAAATGATGAGTCAATAGAACATAAATTCTGCCATCACACTAATATCACATCACATTATCACACTAATATTATAAAGGCGAAAGTTTGTGAGTATGTGTGTGTGTGTTTATATGTTTGTTACTTCTTCACGCTCAAACGGCTGGAGCAATTTTGATGAAATTTTGTATGGACGTAGCCGACACCCTGGATTAACATAAGGCTACTTTTTATCCCGATATTTCCATATGATCGACATTTACGGCGGTGAAACCGCGGCGCGCAGCTAGTCATTTATAAAAAT
This sequence comes from Amphipoea lucens, assembly GCA_947508005.1. NCBI lineage: Eukaryota > Metazoa > Arthropoda > Insecta > Lepidoptera > Noctuidae > Amphipoea > Amphipoea lucens. The sequence continues at coordinate 4,304,493 of OX382373.1, read as the reverse complement.
TCAGCAATATGCGTCTTCTATCCAGCGCCATATTGTGATGAAAATAAAGTGTTAAAATACCTTTATGTTAAGTATGTAAGGACTGCAGGGATAAGCATGTGTTCGCTACGCACTGGTGGGCCAGGACCGGTTCGTATTATACCCTCTCTTTGGCCACCGCGTGGGTAGGGTTAGCAGAACAGTTTGCAATATAATTTGGTGTGCAATTTAATAATTTATTTCCAGTGGTCCTTAAAGTTTTTAGTTACTTATCAAAAACGTTGTGAGTAATGATAAAATTAATCAAGCTTGATAGCCAAGAGCCTCGACCAACACCTGAGGAGGCTCTCGTTGGGCAGCTGGATCAAGGGCTTGATTCATAAAGCAGTACTTCTGGACACGGCTCGCAATGTTAGGAGGTTCCTCTCTCTGGAGCCCTGACCGCCGCGGCGGTCAGGGCTCCAGAGCGCCGGTGGCTTTGACCCTGTTCCCGATACCGGTGGGCTACTATTTTTTTAAATTTTTAGATGTTTTTATATTTTTTTTTATATTCTAATATTTAAAATTATAATTTATGTGTATTTAGTTGAATAAAGGAAATAAATGAATCATAGAGTTTTATTGCAATTTTGTGTGTTCTAGATTTAAGTTCCGATCTGAGAATCATTCTTAACCCTAGACTCTGACGTGTTATGTTACCCTAGGAAATATAAGCTAACATATAAATTATAATAATAATAAGTATATACATGACTGCAAGAAGGTATGGCAAAGCAAGGAGCTTCACGGGCGCTTCTATCGGGCTCTTCATGAGCCCGATGTAGATTTCTTAGCGTCCGTATCCTGGTTACGTTTTGGTGATCTTTTCGGAGAAACCGAAGGTTTCGTCTGTGCAATTATGGACGAAGTTATCTTGACGAATAACTACCGGAGACATATTATGAAGGACGGGACGGTTGACGTGTGTCGGGCATGCCACCGTCCGGGTAAGTCTATCAGACATATTATCTCTGGTTGTTCTCGTCTGGCTAACGGCGAGTACTTGCACAGGCATAACCAAGTAGCCAGGATTATTCACCAGCAACTTGCTTTGAAACATAAACTTGTGGATTCTGAGGTACCGTATTACAAGTATGTGCCCGACCCAGTTCTTGAAAATGACCATGCCACGCTGTACTGGGATCGGTCTATCATTACTGACAGGACTATTGTTGCCAATAAGCCTGATATAGTGGTGATAGATCAATTAGCGCGCCGCACAATGAAAGAAAGAAAGAAAGAAAAAGTATTTATTGTGACTCGTACAGGAAGATCTCAAACTAAACTAAACACAGTAAAAATAAAAACCAAGTAATATAAAACAAAAAAACAAAAAAGTAACAAAAAGAAAAATGAGACAGAAACTCCTATACGAGGCCAAAAGGCTCCTATCTCAGCATGATGCTGCGACATTTAAAAAATAAATGTCGCAACGCTGGTATTCTGATAGGGCCCGCCGCTGTGATGTCACGGGCAGTTACAGAAATAAAATAAATAAATATTAAAATAGATTTAACATGTAAAATACTAGCAAATAAAAAAATAATTTTTAATCCGCGCAATGATTGTCGATGTTACCATTTCACATGACGGGAACCTCGTGAAAGCTGAGAAAGAGAAATAAATTAAATATCTTGACTTAGCACACGAGGTTGTTGACATGTGGAATGTGAGCTCGGCTATCATTGTGCCGATTGTCGTATCGGCCAATGGGCTTATGGCCCAAAGCCTCGATCAACATCTGTCGAGGCTCTCGTTAGGCGGTTGGATCAAGGGCCTGATTCAGAAGGCAGTACTCCTTGATACGGCTCGTATTGTGAGAAGGTTCCTGTCTCTGGAGCCCTAACCACCGGTAGCTTGGACCCTGCTCCCGACACCGGCGGAATACTATTTTTTATATTTTTAAATGTTTTTTATACTTATTTTTTATATTTTAAGAAATATTTAAAAATGTAAATTAATATGTACATAAATAAATAAACGAAATAATATATACATATATATGAAAAATAAGAAAAATAATCATAGTGCATCAAAGAATTCGTCCTCATCGCTGTCAACAGGAACAGTGCCCAATAGGCTGGCAGCGTTTCCACGTTGTATGGCAATGCTAATTCGTTGGCCAAGAAATATTCAAGCCACGCTTTGTCTCCTTCTTTCGAAAGTCAAATTACTGACGACTGAAAGAGAGATATCGGTGTGTAACTATTCATCCATACTTCCATGCTTATATTATAAATTCGAAAGTAACTCTGTCTGTCTGTCTGTATGTTACCTTTTCACGCCTAAACCGCTGAACCGATTTCGATGAAATTTGGTACCTAGGCATAGAGATAGTTTGAGTCCCGGGAAAGTACATAGGATAGTTTTTATCCCGATATACTCACGGGATCGAAACTTACGCGGGTGAAACCGTGTGGCGCTGCTAGTCTGATATAATACGTTTATAAGTAGGTAAAGGGGTTAGTGTGTTACGCTATTACCAAGCTGTTTATCGTATACAACATGCCTCTTAATCTGCATACCGTACCAAAACGCAGATCGCAGCCGTATCCGCTAAAATAAAAGCTGTGCAAGGTCCGTGACCTTTAACTGGATTCAATGGGCACGCATAATCATCTCCTCATCAATATCTTAATTATGAACTTATGTGGGAAGAGATTGGTCCATTCCGCCCTTGCGAGAGCCTGATAAACTCTGATTCACGATGTTGAGATGTGCCTTTGAGCAGTTTATGGTTCGAAAATGTTTGTTCTGACTTTTATTCATAGTTTTCTCTCATGAAATTAACAATATTATGCACACAAAACTTTTATAAAACAGTATAATTTTATAAATTTTTACCTTTTGCCGGTTTTGCCCGCGTGGTGTTCGGAAATTAGACCAAGAGTACGTAGATATTACCGGGATAAAAAAATCCTATGTTCTAACCCAAGTTATGGTCTAACCGTGTGCCAAATTTCTTCTTAATCTGTTTAGCCGTTAAGGCGTGAAAGGTAATAGCCAAACAGGTTTACATTTGCATTTTTAATATTATTAGTATGACTGAATTTGTATAGAATAGTAGCAGTACCCCGCGGATTCACGCGCATAACTCTCAATCCCGTGGGAATATCGGGATAAAAACTATCCTATGTCCTTTCCCGGGACTCAAACTACTGTAAACTAAACTATACCAAACTGTCTATACCGTGTGAAGAGGTAACATACAGACAGACAGACACACTTTTCCATTTATAATATTAGTATAGATTATGTATTGATTTCACGAATGATCGATTGCTTTTAAACATGTCTTAAGGCACCACATGGGACCAGAAACGTTAATTATGATGTTTTTGTGGGTTTTTCCAAATGAAAGTTTAAATTAAAAGATACCAAACGATCAATATATCGTATACCTACACTACCAAACTGAAGCAGCATTCTGCAACTAAAATGTGGACACAGCAATGAGTAATTGTCAATGTTTGATTTCCATGACAAACACAGGCAAGACATCATCTGCCTAGCCTTTTCCCAACTATGTTGGCATCGGCTTCCAGTCTAACCGGTTGCAGCTGAATACCAGTATTTTACACGGAGCGACTGCCTATCGGACCTCCACAACCCAGTTACTGGGTAATACGATACCCCTTAGTAAGACTGGTTTTCGGACTTTCGGGCTTCTGACTACCAGTAAACAGTCAAAGATCAAAATTATTTGCACAAAGTAAAGTACCCATCAGGGTTCGAATCTAGGACCTACAACTTGCAAGTCGCGTTACCACTGGGCCACCACTCCTCTTTCGATTTCGCTTTAATCCAGTCCGATTTCGGATTAGCAAAGCTAAAAAGACTCCTTTTAATACACTGCAATTAGAACTACATTTTTAAAGTAACATGGCCATATCACGTCAGATAACATCAAGCTTGTATTCCCCAAAGGGATGGTCAGAGGTGTACCTTTAGTACACCTAATTATAACATAGACACGAAAAAAATTTGCAAGAAGTACTTACTGTTTTCTTCTTCAATTATGCTAACATGAGCCACACAATAATAGTCCATGTCGTGGTAAAACATTAGCAAGCCAGCATATTGGAAGCAAGACATACCAAACTCTCGCAAAAAAAAAAGCTGCACATTCTCCGAAATATTATTATTAAAAACCAAAACGACCAAACATATCCTCATTCCCCATACATGAACCCAAATAAGTGAACAAAGAGTTATCGTTCACGGCGGTCAGTTGGACCATTTTTATTTTTGACAAGTGCCATCGATACATCGATACTTCCCATTGTTCTGATCGACGCAACTCCTGCTCGTTACCTTCCACTGTGGCGTAACGATACGGGTGTTTTTAACTGGTACATTTTAAGTACTTAAAGAGTAATGAGTTACAAGGTTCCTGATTTCGTCTGGAAGTTGGTGCTTGTTAAAACTGCAAATCTTGTAGAATTAGCGGTAGAAAAAGATCCAGTTAAAGCAACCTTGGATAAAAACGAAATCTTCGAAGGAAACGGAAAACACGAAAGTAATACCAGAAAGATAAAGGAAACAAGACTGACATTGTTCATGTTTTTTTTACATACCATCTGTCGCGAATTTGAAACCGAGGGGCAATTCTCGTAATTTTTAAGAACGTTCACAGTCTGATCTCAGTCTCAATCTGTCAAAAATACCTCAAATTTCCCTACATTTTGACAAGTTTTTGACATTTGTTTGTCGCTGAGATGAGACTGCGACTAGATTTTGAACGTTTTAAATTACGAGAATTGCCCCTCAGCTATTGCCAAGATTAAAACGTGAAATCGGATAGTTGTAAGATAGGATATATAATTTTCTCTGGGTCTTCTATTAGCCCCTAAAAGTCTCAAACGCCCGCGAGGAGCGTTATCGCCCACTTTGAGGACCTATAGTCCAGATGGAACGAGCGCACCCAGTTCACACTTTGGAGGCTGACGGGCTTTAAGTGGAAGGTAGATTGTAGGATTTGACATGCTTATATCAGTTTCTATGTAAGTATAGGACGCAACCTCTAGTTAGCTAAATTATAAGGAGATCTGTCACAGATACGTACCAAAACAAGCGTGAGCAATTCATCAATACAGCTTATTATAATCCTACTATCAACCTCCGTTCTCAATCTTCCGACTTACCCTCCACCAACTTTCAACTTATTCAAAACGATAAGCAGTTCTTCCAAAAACGTCAGACAATCAAAAATCCCCGCAGCATTACCGTGCGCCAGCGCATCCGAATTCGTTTTCGATTCAATCGGAATAAATTTTGACGTGCTCGATTTTCGATATTCCTTTACTTTCATATGCTTTTTTGCTCTTTTCGAGCGTAAGGCGAGGACAATGCGGTTGGGGCGTAACGAATAACTTGATTTATAAGTACGCGTGTGCGCCGCCGGCCTTGCTTTGGACACCACTACTAATAATAAGTCTGTGAGTATGATATGCCTTGTATGTGATTTTGTAAATGTATGGAAGGTTAACTTTATGTGGCTGGAATGAAGCGGTTTGTTTGAAGATGTTCCTTTTAAGATTTGCCGGGGTAAAATGTTGAATTAGTTTTAAAACTTTTCGAGTTCTTTTTCTATGGCTTATAAAGGGTGAAATCAGTATATTATGATTCTAGAAAAAAAAACTGCTAATTCATAAAGAAGTGCAATACAAAAAGCCAAGCAATATAAAAAATACGAACAATTTCTACGCTAGAATCATGTACTGAATCCATGGTTACAGGTACAGACGCCAGCACATCAAGCTATCCGAAACTGTAAAATTTTCCCAATCAACGTTGAACCTTATGCTTTAGCGATAAAGTTGAAAATCTATCAAAGAGATTTGACAGATTGTAGTAGCTTGATGTGCTGTCGTCTGTACATCCGTCGTTATCCCTGCCACCCTGTATACTATTCAGCTAATAAATGATCTGAATCTTAAAATGTAAAAATTTAAACAGGACGACGCGCGACGTTAATACAATATAATTATGATACCAAAGCTCTCATGACAAAACTGTCAACAATCTACACATTTAGTGATAAAAATATACCAAATCAAATAGCGCACAGTCGAATCCAACACACCCAAACCAACTCCTCCCGAAATCAAATCTGCCAGACAAATTCCTACGATAAATTCACGAAGCAAAACCACATCCACCAGCTAGTTAAGAGTAATACCATGATTTGTTTAGCACAATAATGGCCTGTAAAGGAGGCTTATGCATTTTGTAGGCGCAAATGCCAGTTCAATCGCTTTTATGGTATCCTGTGTTGTTCTTAAGGGGAATTATAGAGACTTAGTGCAGATTAATACTAGGTTTAGCTGCTGATTTGGTGTGGGTTTCGTGTGATTTAGTGTGACTGTTACGAACAATGAGACTGACTCTGTTGAGTGTTGAATGTCCGAATGATGGTGGATCGGCTTTCAGACTGTGATTTGTTTTTATGTTCTGTGCTGGTGGTTTCTGAAATATGGTTGTTGGTGTTGTCTATGTTTGATTCTAGAAGCTTTTGTAAAATATGTGTATTTATGCTCGCGTTTTCTTTTGTTTGGAGGGTTGCTTTAAAGTTTTGCTTCCTAATTTTACTGGTAAACCAGCGGGGTAGTTACGTAATATATTCACAGGAGTGGCTCTCATTTTGACAGTCCAACAACATTCATTGCGTTATTTACGTTGTTGAGCAGACAATCTTTTTGAACATATGAAGCAATGGACTAGCAATATACTTCAAAATGATTCAGATTGTGATTGTTAGTGTGTTACGAAATTAGGGTGCAGTTCTTTGCAGTACTGTGTAAACATACGTACTCTTGGATGATTATCGATCTAATTATGATATTAGCATTATCAGTGTCTATAGGCCCCCCTATTACATGGGACTTAAACATTCCCAAAAAAAAGGAAAACAAAAAAAATGACGGGTTGCACTCCGGGAGTGCCGGCAGAAGTGAAAAATTGAATATTAACGTTGTGCATTTTTGATATTTTTCATTAATAGATGCTTTGTTCAATTTCCATATTTTAAACACTTTATATACACGAATTTTACGAATACACAGCATTGTGGCCACTACACAGACGGTCGAGCCATCAGCTGTCACCATCCATGGATGCGCGTGACACGCTGTAACATAAACACACACGAACGTTCGCGCAAGCGCCCTGCGCCGCCTAAACGAAACAGCAGGCATACATTTTCGCCGCGCCGTAGAAAGAGAGGGGCATACTTCCTCTCCTACGCCGCGCCGGCTGTCTACTCTCCATCCGTCTTACGAATTTTCGATCAGGTCACGTGTCCTGACGCGATGTCCTGACGCGAGTTTAACATTTTTTACCCATTACAAAAAAGTGTACAACGCCGCTAAAGAAGTTTTCACTTCAAAAATATTGGTCGTGCTATTGGAACACATCTGCTCTGATGTTCTCTGGGAAAAAGGCATCGGGGATGCGGTGAATGAGCATATATCTCCCGGACCCTCGACTTATGGAAGAAACAGCGTGGTTTTAGTCGGTAGGAGTCCGACAAAACTCCTTGTTCTCCCTAGACGGAGGGTAAGTATCCATGAGGATTTCCGCACGAAAAAAAGGCTAACATAACATTACGATGTTATGTTATGTTTTAATGTCTATTTCTTTTTATCTATCGGCAGTCTCTCAGGTTTATTTATTTATTTTTTATTTTTTTTATTAATGTTCAAAAAGTATATCGCAGAGTTTTATAAGATACTAAAAACCACAGAAGCCTTTGATGGCTTAAATATGGCTAGTGAGTTCAGAAAAAATATACATAATATAGGTACTAAAGATTAACAAATTTAGACTGTAAGTTTGTAAGTTTTACTTTATTTATTTATTTTATTTATTCAGTTAATTGAATTCAGCAGCTCTTCTTACTTTAAACTATTATCATAATAGTCTCAACTTCTCACAATCTTCAAAGAAAAATCCTAGCCAATCATACTACGTCCTTATTTCCATCTTTGCCGGCAACATCGGCTTCTCTTATACATTCGCGTTTCAAAATTGGTAGTCAGTGAGTGTTGAATACAGAAGGTGGCATTATAAATTTAAAACGAGCCCCTCGTTAAAATATCGAGTTTTGTCCCTTTGTTTGTTTGTCTGTGCGTGGGGTGACGTCAGAGATGATCATGGATGGTTTGTGTTTTGTATCGTCAAGGACTTTCGAAGTGGGTAGATTGAGATTATCATAATTTTAAAACTTTGTGAACAGGTAAAGGGTTTCTTGTGGGGTCGTAGTAATGCATTCTTCATGCCAGTTTATAATTTGCCGAAGTCAAAAAAAACTTCGTGCAAGCAACTTTACTTGACGTTGAAAAATTATAATTATAACCATTTTAGTTAGACTAGCACAAAATCGATTACCTACACAGTGTGCGTAAAACTACACTGATCAACTTGTGAGTCAAAACTTGACTGTAGAAATCTGGAAAACATACCTACTTGCAGACTAAGGGATCCCGCAGACAGCGCGAATCTAGTACAATAATTTCTATGGAAACATCATGAAAAATGTTGCCTGTCTGCGGGAGCCTTGAGTCAAAGGTTTTCGATACAGTTAGCATTTCTCAATTCTGTTTTCTTCTTTTAACATGTTTTATGTTAAAAGTTATGATAATGTTTTCTTGGTCCCAGATAATTTTTGGCCAAATGTGATGAAGAAAGAGGGAATTATGATAGCATTCCACAATTGAAAATAGCACATGGCCTGTGATCGCTGTGATTGTGCGTCGTTTAGAGCTCTGCCTCATAAGTGCGTTGCGTTGCGTTGTGTCGTCGCAGCGTTGACTCAATAATAACATTGATTAATCAAATTATGATAATTTAATTATTATTTGAATTAAATTACACAGTCAATATTGTCTAATTTGTTAAATTTATTGGTCATTATTATATTCATTATGACTCAATTCAGGTGTGGCACACAATGCGTTTATCCTTTGCGACGTCGCAACGCAACGCACTAATGAGGCATCGCCCTTAGGCCACACAAATTGCATAAAAACCCGTTGTAATATTAGAACATAATATTCCAAAATATTGACAAAACCCAGAGTACATTCACGCCTTTTATCCCTCGTAGGATCAACAGAACCGTTTCGTTAAGTAAATTTACTTTTCGCGGTATGTAAGAAGCAGTGTTTGTATAACAACATGCTTTTTATAACGACAATGAGGCACTTTGCCGTTGTTGGTTGTCAAATATATATGACAATATTCATAAGTTTCAATCAATACATTTTTTTCTATGCTGTCTTGCCTGTGTTACCGGTCTGTGGAAGCTTCGCTTGCCGCGGTTGGTCTGTGGATGGGTGTCCATATTTACATACCGAGACCCCTCCGTGCCTCGGAAAGCACGTTTATGAATCACCACTGCTCTCAAAACCGTTAAGGGAAACATCGTGAGGAAACCGGTATGTCCTACAACCAACAAATTCGAAGACATGTGACATCTAGCAACCCGAACTGGGTCCGCGTGGTGGATAACGACCCGCTCCCTCTCACAGAGAGGGGGCATGTGTACCAGCAGTGGGAACATTTTTTGGTGATTATGCTAAGGCAAAGTCTACCGTTACTTCGTCAAAACACTATGCATTCCATACACACGACACAAAACTTTGCAGAAAAAAAACAAGACTGGAAGGTTAGCCTGGATATAATTATTATACAGAACAATGGAGTATCAATGGCACTTAATAAAAAATATTAAAACTTTGCTACCAACACGATAAGATGGCATTGTTCAGGTTTAAGCGTGAGAACATATCGTGACCTTCGAATATTTAATATAAATGCTACATCATTATGAAGTTCTTTGGATGAATAGAACCTGAAGAAATAATCTGGACCCAAATAATATCTGCATCTGAATATAAATTTGATGCAGAAGCCGATGCGACATACTTTAAATTATGAGAGACTAGCTGCGCCCCGCGTTTTCACCCGCGTAAGTGTCAATCTCATGGGAATATCGGGATAAAAACTATCTTATGTCCTTCCCCGGGACTCGAACTATCTTTATACCAAATTTCATCTAAATCAGTTCAGCGGTCTAGGCGTGAAAAGGTAACAGACAGACAGACAGACAGAGTTACTTTCGCATTTATAATATTTTAGTGAGCGATGATTATTAAATATGTTTTTAAAGAGTATCAGAAAAATAGGAAATACTAAGTCATCAAATTATTGATGATTTCTTCATCATCATCATCATTTCAGCCGAAAAACGCCCATTGCTGGACATGAGCCTCGCCAAGCACCGCCCTTTCGATCGGTTCTCTGCTTCTCGTATCCAGTGGATTCCTGCGGCCTTCACAAGGTCTTCGGTTCACCTTGTGGAAGGCCTTCCAACACTACGTCTTCCGGTACGCGGTCACCACTCCAAAACCTTTCGGCCCCATCGGCCATCTGTTCTGCGAGTAATGTGCTCTGCCCACTGTCACTTAAGTTTGGCAATTTTTCGTGCTATGTCGATTACCTACGAAACTCTTCAAACTGATAATGATTTCTTCTTTTCCACTTATTCCAAATGATTGCGAATGTGTAAAAAATAAGACCAAGAAATAGAAACCTATATTTTACTGTCATAAAAAAATAATCTTCTGTAGGTACCCAAGGAATTTCTTAAAGGCATTATATCTCCCTTTACCGTCTGTAATCCCACAGATCCCCACAACATAACAAAGTAACAAGGTAATCCGAATAATCGACTATTTTGCTCGAGATTACAAATCATTCCACCTACGCTTACACGCTTATTCAACAACACGCAATACTTTGCTATTTTCTCTTTCAATAATACAACTTCGGTGCTAATCTCAATGCCAAAACTACAAACTATGTAGAATCCAACCTTATTAGGGCAAGGATGGCTTGAACATTATAGCGATTACACGACCAAATTAACATGACCTCTCAAACTCCCAACAATTTGTGGATATCAATATAATTGCCACTTATGTTTCGAGTTCTCAGGGGTCTACATACATTGGTGGTAGTACAGGAATAAAATATGGCCGATATAGGAGTGGATAGGCGACAACAATGGACGTTCGGAATTTAAAATTGCGCGTAAAATTTAGGGCTGCGCGTGCACAAGGCGATGTTATTTTTTGTTTTTTTTTAAGAAGATTTTAAATTGATCAGGTTGTGGATAACTTAGTGCACCTTGCAAAGTGGGAATTGTCTTAAATGTCAGAAATTGGTAATTTTGTTTACGCCATTTGCAAATCTAGGTGTTTTCATCAATATTGTTTGCTTTAGTTTAGATGTTCACATACATTCGTGTTTCAGAATCTTCACTTCAATTACACTAGCACACCTTCCAACACAACCCGAAGTATTTTTAAGGAAATTTCTAATCCATTGCCTTATAATTATGTTTGAAAAATTATTTTGCTCCTCAACATAAATAACGCAATGAATATTTTTTCAATTGTCAGAATTAATGGCATTGGGATGGTGAGTGTAATACGCATTTACCCCACTGTTTTTTAATTTATTACAAAAATAATGTATTTTCAAAGAATAATATTCTGATTCACTCACAAATAAAACATGATACTCCTTTCAATACCGAAGTGCTCACAAACCTTTCATTACTCAAACCCATAGACAACTACAGCAGCACTTTTAAAGCAAAACGGATCACCTTTGTGTTTGCAACCGAGCGTCGTTCGATCATCAGTCTTGCCAGCCAGTAATTACTGAAATGGATATTATTGGCTTCTACGCAGCTCTCTATAAATCACTCTCTGGATCTGTGACGTTGCATCAATAGTCCAGTAAAATGGTTCGCGTGTGTTCTGGATTTAAGTTTGTGGAAGTTTGAATAAAGGAGTTTTTTTTTTTTGTTAGCTTTTCTGAGGTGTATTCTTTTAGCTGTTCTGATTCAAAAAGAGACGCTTTTCAAGATAGGTGTTTTAAATTCGAATGCAAATATTTGTTTCGGATAAATCCATATAGTGTTAGTATAACTTAGCCTTACACCTTAGCCTTATTACTTAACCTTTTAACCGCTTACGTCGGATTAATCCGACAAATATTTCCGTGTCCATTCCGCTAGAGTCGTATATATACGACCAAATAACACAGCTCGTTTAATCTGTATTATTATTACATCATCACAGCTCGTTTCATCGGTATTTATTTCTCGTTATTTTTTTTTTGTCGGGCGCTGGGGGCACGACAACTGATATAATAAAGTCCGGCGGTTAAAAGGTTAATTTAACACACCAGTTTATTTAGAGAAGTGTGTCTGGACTCTTAACCACCTTCGTAAGAGGGGAGTGTCCCACCGGTCTGGTTCGAAGTGGTACGGGAAAATAGTTCTTGGAAGGATTTAGGGGTGGTATTTCCCCACTAGTAGAACAGTATAGACTAACACAAAAAATCAGTTACATACTTAAAATCTAATCATTTTCTCGATGTGGATATTATACGAGAGTAAAGGACGAAAATACACAAAAGTAAAATTATGTAAAAATGTTTTTTTTTTTTAATCTAAAAATACGAAACTCATCATTGACATTGTTGTGGAAGAAATAAATTGTCTTTATGTGCTTATCGCCATTATTGTCATCATCCATTTTACCAACACAAATCAATTCCCAATCCAGTCAGTTTTAAATCCTCAGTGGACCCTCAACAGAAACCATTATCTCTCATAGTTTTCGTTTTAAATATCTGTTAATACAATTCCTTTGCAAAATGATCGATAGTTGCCATCTCAAGTAGCTCCCCTTTTAAATTATTATCCTGCACTTTATCTTCTGCAATGACATTTTCAACCTTGTTTTCTTCACCATAAAGTTCATTTTTGCCGAGACCATCAAAGAGATTTCTTCGCTTGGACCCTGTGACGACTCTATGGATGATCTGTCAATACGGAGACTGTAGAATTTATCTTAGTTTGAAGTATCTGTCTGTGGGGAGGTGAAATTGCTTTGGTTATTATAGGAGTTCTTTCAAAATGTTTCGGAATGTTGAAAGTATTTCAGTTTGTGTTTAGGATTTGGTTTGAAGAACTTTTGAGAGACACCTATACACTGTCAATGTTTCTTTAATTCAGCTTACATAATGTGGTTGAACGGATTGATTGATGAAGCCTCAATCATTCGTTCTTGGGTTGTGGAATATATCGTGTTCCTTCATTTCGTTTTTTTTTTTTAACCAACATTTTGGTTATCAAAAACCGTGGAGTAAATAGGTACGTAACACAATCACACTAGTAAAACCAGTTTTTCGAGATAGCGTGTATTCGGGATAAGGTGATTCGGGATAGCGTTCATTCGGAAAAGCGTGATTCGAGATAGCGTTCATTCGGGTTAGAGTGATTCGGGATAGCGTTCATTCGGGATAAAGTGATTCGGGATAGCGTTCATTCGGGATAGAGTGATTTGGGATAGCGTTCATTCGGAATAGCGTGATTCGGGATAGCGTTCATTCGGGATAGAGTGATTCGGGATAGCGTTCATTCGGGATAAAGTGATTCGGGATTCCGAGTTTCGGCCTAACGTATAAGAGTCGATAATTAGCCCATGGCGCGATTTTCCTGCGACAAGTTTTTTTCGAGCACTCGATTTTCAACACACTGCCTAGCGCCTAGAGTTGAAAATCCAACAGTGTGTTTTTTTGACACGCAGGGATGCGCTCTGTTGGATTCTCAACCCTCGGCGGAACACTGAGAGTTGTAAATCCAGTGCACGACGAAACCCCGCCGCGATATTTTTACGTCCGTGTGAATGTGGACTAGATCATCATTTATTGCGTTATTTACCTTGTCGAGCAGACAATTGAGCAGACAATTGCTTTCAAACACAAGAAGCAATGGATTATGAATCTCCTTCAAAACCCTAAGGATTGTGTGTGATGGAAAGTCTGACTACCATATAACAATCTGGAAAAAATTGAGATGATGTTACATTACGAATATGCATTAACATCAAAACCGCCGCAATAGCACTTGCGCGTTTAATCTGCGAGGGCGGCGATTTCAGTTGTATCTGAACTCAGATTAAGTAATGCAGCCGTTGCAGTTTTTATTTTCTGTATTCTGTATCTAAAATTGACAATCTGTATTAAAAAGCTTCTGTATTCCCCTTCCAGATTTAACTCGACTGCCTTTAAAGTAAGATAACAGGCATCTTCTGGGCATGCTCGTTCTATCATAGACCTTATCCAAGCTTTCTATCAGACGTGATCGAGGTCAAGAGGAAGCCCATTCAGCGGAGTAATTGCGTAACACACTATCAGGTTTAATTTTGACAGTTCAACAACATTCATTGCAGTTTTTACGTTATTGAGCAGACACATTTTTCGAACATATGAAGCAATGGATTAGCAATATCTTCCAAAATGATTCAGATTGAGATTGATAGTGTGTTACGCAATTAGGATGCAGTAATTCATACTATCCATACCAATATTATAAATTCGAAAGTAACTCTGTCTGTCTATCTGTCTGTCTGTATGTTACCTTTTCACGCCTAAACCACTGAACGGATTTAGATGAAATTTGGCAGAGAGATAGATTGCATCCCGGGGAAGGATATATGATAGTTTTTGTCCCAGAAATCAACCTTTAAGGGGATGAAAAGGGGGGTGGAAGTTTGCATGGGAAATCTATAACTGCTGAACCAATTTTGATGAAATTTGATATGGAGATAGTTCGAATTGTGGGGAAAAATATAAAATAGTATTTATTCCCGAAATTATCCCTTAAGGGTGTAAAAACGGGGGTGGAGATTTGTAAAGGGAATCAATAAAAAAGGACAATACCTAATACTTTTACCGCGGGTGAAACCGCGGGGCACAGCTAGTATTATATAAAAAAAAAATTGTTTTCGTACCAGCCCTACACAAAAATGTTAGTATAAGTACGACCAATTGGTATCGTAGTCTAATGTTAGTTGTCGCTCGTTATGAGTCGCCGGCGCAAATCTAGGATTGCGTCTGCGCATCTCACAGACGCCGACGCGAATCGCTGTGTACGACACTTAGTAATGGCTGTCTGTTTTATGTTATTGATATTTTTAGAGAATTTTCTTGTTCCAGGTATGCTGTTGTTATGGTCGGTATTTGTATAATTGACCTCGTAATTGTCTTTCCAGCCATTCTTTTTTGCACATTCTTCTCCACGCGAAAGTACCTATTGGAAGAGGCGACTAGAATCAATTTAATTTTTTTGTTTGATTTTCAAAAGTGCCTTTTTTGTGCCTATTTGAAATAAATGATTTGACTTTGACTTAACTAAGCTTTTTCTGTTTTTTTTTTTGTATATTGCGTCTTAATTTTTTTTTGACATTTCTTTCTCTTCTCTTTGTTCTAGGAAAAAACAAATGACGACTGAAACAACAATTGTAATTCCTTTCCATCACAGATATAGATAGACCTAGATAACGCAAGTATCACGAACTGTCCTCCTTCTGCGAGCACGTCATAAGAAGAAGAAGATAGGTAGATGTCCCAGAAGGAGGCGGCGGAGCGCGCGCGGGAGGAAGATCCTCACGCGGCGCCGCTCCGAAGGTGGAGGAGGGGTCGAAGAAGACGTCAGTTTGACAGTCATCTCCGACTCCTCCCAGATGGAAGCCAGCAGGCAACAGGTGCGCGGGCACCTTTGCTTGTATTGCATAGGCCTCCATCAGTGTTGGACGGGAATGGCCAGGTGTTCCCGGCCATTCCCGTAGCCCCCAGCGAGCATGCTTGGCCCGCCAGCTAGGCGGGCATGCGCCGGGAGGGTTGTGGAAGTAAAGGCTGAGCCGGTTTCCCATGGCCTTCCCATCACGGCGATGCGGGAACACCGCTGAGTTTTAGTGGGTATACTGTCGGTGTCATTCCGACAGGAGTCCCACATACCCCGTCTCGTCCCCCACGAGCGGAAATGCGTAATGCATTTCTAAGCGAAAAAAAAAAAAAAAAAAGTATCACGAACTGTATGAAAACTAAGCGTGCCACTTTTTGACTACCTACTATGACGGCACAAGCTCGCGCTCTCTCTCACGCTCACCCAGCCAGCAGTACGCAGGACTGAGCGCGAAAGTGGCGGTTTACGATTTTCGAACGTAAGCTGGTGCGATTTTTGGATTATTCCACTTTGCCCCACCGGCCGCCCCACTGGTGGGGCAAAGCGGAATGTCAAAAATTTTGCAGTGGAATCTGCCCCACTAAATCGAAATAGTGGGGCAGATTCCCCTGCTTTAAAATCCTGTTAGATTTTGCCCCACTAGGGTTGGCGCCTTAGAATAAACTTACAAACATTTTATTTTCGCAAATTTTTATTAATAAAATATAACTATGTACACTAAACTTTTAAAATCACAGATATTATGCGATTTTAAATTAAATTAAATTTTTAAATTAAAATAAATATTTGTTTATTAATGGCAACTAGATTTGTTTTTACTACTTTATTTAAGCTTAAAATCACAAACTGAGCACGAGTCGTCCCCGTAAATAGAAAACGAAATGCTATTTATTCTAACTATTTAACTATTCAAAATCACACATTAATCATCATTTGGTATGGCATAATACAGTCTTATGATTAACTTATAAATAAGAAACAACTTAACTAAAATAAAATCACACATTAATAAGCTTACATAAAATCGTTTCAAAAACAACAAAAAGAGACGTATGCGTTGCATGGTGATTGGAGTAGCTCTCAACACAACAAATATTGTGCCATTCGTGTACGCTGTTATGAGTACGAAGTCAACAGAAGTTTACACCGCTTTTTTTCTGTAGTAAAATCACAGATTCCGGAATGGGAACCACACTTTTCAATCGGATTTTGAGGCAGCGACAAAAAAAAAAAAAAAAAAAGAAAATTTTTGCGAAAACAAGTAGCACTTAATGCAGCTGTTTTACCCTTATTACCAGAAGAAAAGATAACCTATCCTTCTGCAAAGAGGTGTGAGACAGGGAGACGTTATCTCTCCCAAACTGTTCACTGCTGCACTGGAGGATGTCTTCAAGGTTCTGAACTGAAAAGGGGCTGGCATTAGCATCAATGGCGAGTACCTGTATAACTCACCTTCGGTTTGCGACGATATTGTAGTCATGGCTGAGACTATGGAGCACCTCAGTACAATGCTCGATGACCTCAGTAGAGCCTCCGAAAGAGTGGGTCTCAAAATGAACTATACTGATAAGAAATGCAAATGGCCAAATGCACGTCTATTGTGTAGGTAAATGACGGTTTGGTTATTCTTACTCAACGCTGCATATAACAAAATGCTTGTAACAAATCGTATAATTAATCTGCGATTTACATCCCTTATCCTTCCAGAAACAACTAGGAAATACAAAATTTGCGAAAATGAAATGTTTGTACGTTTATACTAAGGCGCCAACCCTAGTGGGGCAGAATCCAACAGGATTTTAAAGCAGTGGAATCTGCCCCACTATTTCGATTTAGTGGGGCAGATTCCACTGCAAACTTTTTGACATTCCACTTTGCCCCACCAGTGGGGTGGCCGGTGAGGCAAAGTGGAATAATCCCGATTTTTGGCACGCGAAGTAGTTGCTCTTGCGTTATCTAGGTGTATCTATATCTGTGGTTTCCATCTTAATTAAATACCTACCTACGAGCAAATATGAAATGGAATCTTTCGTAGACGTCTTACCCTCTAATCGCTTATTGGCTCTGACTCACCATACATTGCTTAGTTCGATGCAATAATTACCTTGTGGAGGCGGAGTACCTACATAGTGATTGCAGTATGATGTCATTATTGGGTTCGACTGGTTCAGGACCACTAGTCTCCCTGTCGCAATACGTATCATGATTTCGTCTAATACACCGTCTAAATCTAAGGTTTCCTTGAACGAAATGTCGAGTGTTTATTGCTTAGGTAGGTATCAAAGTTGTTTCTTTATTAATAGGTATACAGTGTTTCAGGTTAAACGAGGGACATACTTTAAGGGAGTGTAGTACTCATGAAAATTTAGTACAGAGATAGTTTATAACTAGGATTAAAAAATAAAATAATTTTTATCCCGATATTCCCACGGGATCGAGACTTACGCTGGTGAAACCGCGGGGCGCAGCTAGTCTATCTACACAGGGTGGGCAAAAAATCGTGGATCAAACGAAACAGGGCGATAGTTGGGGTTATATACAGTAAATAAAAAAAAAAAACAAATATCATCACTACAACACTGCTTTTATGACAGTAGGTACCATGATTTATCAGTATTGGCACTTTTTTCAATATCTTTTAAGTCTCACGAAGAATTATTAGTAACCTTAGAACCATAATGTAAACACTCAAACTGCCATAAGGAGATCAAGTTAGGGCTCTGCCAAAAAGATATTTTTACTGCAAATAACCCCGACCATCGCCCTGTTTCGTTTGATCCACGATTTTTTGCCCACCCTGTATAGTAGTAGGTGAACAACGGACAGCACTTTGGCAATGACATCACAAACACCGCGCCAGCAGTCAAAGGGTAACTTGAAGTCAGTTGCTTTACTAGCTGTAGTTTACTACCTACGATTATGTTACGTCAAATGCACTATAGCAGTGTTCATAATCTCAGATAATTTACATGTCATCGCCACTTAATCAGTTATCTACTTTAGTGAAATGTATTTTAAGTTGATTTTTGAGTGAGCACTTGTAACAAAAAAGTCCTAATAAGTTTTTGATTGCAATGGAATTTGAACTTTGTTAAGTATGACATTCAGTTTGTTGTTCCGTACCTTGAAAATTATCTCAAATTCTTAATTCAAATATACCTGTATTATCGACTACAATCCTCTGTCTGTAAATGCTTTGTATCAAAGAGAAAGACCAACATATTTATTTGTAGATAACCTACGAACAAATATCTTGGTATTTGTCTGGTACAGACGCGACCACATCAAGCTACTACAATCTGTCAAATTTCTTTAATCGATTTTCAACTTTACCGCTAAAGCATAAGGTTCAAAGTTGATTGGGAAAATTCGACAGTTTCGGGTAGCTTGACTAAAGCATAAGGTTCAAAGTTGATTGGGAAAATTTTACAGTTACGGGTAGCTTGATGTGCTAGCGTCTGTTTAAGGTTTGTAGGTAAAGTATGTTAAGCACCCTAATTGCGCAAAACACTATCCCTCACAATCTAAATCATTTTGAAATCCATTGCTTCAAATGCTAGAAAAATTTGTTCAACAACGTTAATAACGCAATGAATGTTGTTGAACTGTCAAAATGAAAGTTAGTGGGTTTCGCAACTACCCCGCAGGACGTATCCGCCGCTAAAAGTGGCGTACGAATATTTACATTCAAGTATTCACATAAATATGAACTTTAAAAATTCAAACTTATACTACAAACATTAACTCTTATAAACACTTTAAAATAAAAAACACAACAAAATACATTATAAAAGTAAAGAAATTATTTTATAATCACTACCTCTAATATTAATAAATTACTGAACTGTGTAAAAAGTATTTTTAAGAGGCCATGTGTTAAAACTTTTTTTTTTAAGAGACGAATTGGTAACTCTCTTATTGTTTTTTTTTTATCAAGTCAACCTCTGGAATTTTTCGTATAGCTAGGAGTTATTGCAAGACCTATCATGTAATCACCAGCTACAAGTACAGATGGCCCATTGTCATGGTTGTTAACCGCGATTTACGAGTACATGTGACATCTGCCAAACCGCACTGGACCCACGTGATGGATTTCGGCCCACTCCCTCTCACCGATAAGAGGCCTGTGTCCCAGCAGTGGGAACACAACAACACAACACTGGCTGATTATGCAGCAAGTAGATATAATACTCTCGTTATATCAAGTCATTTATTTTTTGCCAACATGGGTATGGGTATAGATGTTATACATATTAAGATAATGTTCTCCATGCTCTGCCGTCACTTGGGCATTCAAAATTCAAACATAAATTATAACCTACTATCAAAATACCATGCTGAATAACAATAAATATTACAAAATTGGAAAATCATTTTAACCATTTTATTTTTAACTAGCAGCGCCCCGCGTTTTCACCCGCATAAGTGTCGATCCCGTGAGAATATCGGGATAAAAAGTAGCCTATATGTTAATCCAGGGTGTCAGCTACCTCCATACAAAATTGTATCAAAAATTATTCAGCTGTTTGAGCGTGAAGAAGTAATTAACATATAAACACACACACTCACTCACAAACTTTCGCCTTTATAATATTAGTGTGATTTTTCAATGTCAAGGAGTATCCAGTAGTCAATAACTAAAATGTTATACTTAGTAAATATTAAAATGTCATAGTAAATAGTGAATATTTAATCTGTCAAGCTCCGCTAATGAGACACAATTGATTTTTCACTTCTCATGCTCTAAAAGTTCGTCTTTATGTTGTGCTTAGGCGACATAAAATCGCTTTTTATGTTCTAGTGCATAAAGTAAATTTTTTTTCTGAGACTAAGGTAATCAGGCCCAACAGCCACACGCACAATAAAACTTCGCAGATTAAAGTCGTGATTTATTTCATTTTCTTTAATTTATACTACTTCCGTGTTTTCTATCGTTAATTTAATAAAATCAAGTAAAATAGTTGTCATTTATTATTTAAAAACGCAATGAAACGTTTTTATGACTTGGCAGTATGAAGTACCCAAGTCGAATGACAAATGTTGAAATTAAAAAAAATAAACTTTTAAAAAGTTTCGTGGCGGTATTATCTGTGGTGGCGGAAATTAGCTAAGCTTTGCAACATTTTTGATTAATTATGTACTGTATACTTTATGCCTGTTTCATTTTCTCGCAATCGAAGTGAAAAGCAGAGTGTACAACTCGCCTGAGTTGTACACTCTGCTTTTCACTTCGATTATATAGTTAAGTCGAGGGGTAAAATGGCTCGTTTATGCCTATAAACGAGCCATTTTACCCCTCGACTTAACTATCCACCCTCGCCTGCGGCTCGCGTGGATATAAACGTCTCGGGGTAAAATAGCTTCTTTTATGCCTTAGTTGTACAATCTACTATTCTATTGTTTGGTCACCGATCGGTGTCCTGCGGTCCTTGAGCGGTTAAATAAAAGTCCTAAATAAATAATAATTGTCCCTCCCTCTGTCTTTCGTGGCAAAATAACATCGCTTCCTTTCTGTAATACCTCAATCTAAAATTAAAAATACCTGAGCTTGCACATCGCCAGAAAAGCGCTGACGTCTAATACTTAATTTTAGATAAACTACAAGTAACATAGTTGATCAACTCTGACGTATACTTCTTTTAAAAGTATTAAACTTTTGAAATTAACTTCTGATCCAGATCCCCCGCTGCACGGAGTTTCGTTTAGAAATTTTCTAAACAATATATTTTCATTATGACAAGTTACTTTGTAGTTGGGACCACTAATAACAATTCTTTGTGTTTTGTTGTTATAGAGGTAAGTTGTACTAAACTTTATGTAGTTTATAATGCTACGAACCTGCATTATGGAAGCTTAGATTTTAAACCGTTCTGTCTCAACAGCATATACAGGGTGTTACGAAAAGGGTATATCAATACAAACAGGTTGAAGAGTGTATCTGGTCTAGAATCTCTGTACAAAATGTCAGCTCAAAAGCAGTAACTTTGAAAATGCTTAATATATTTTTATTTCGATAGTTTGTTAAATTGAAATTATAACAAACGTGTCACCGCACTACGAGGGTCATTATCCATTATCTGTAGTGTGTCTGTGCGCCTAGTACACGCACATCACGCCGCCGCGCGCCAGTGCAGCGCAATGATGTCGAAATTAAAAAATATTAAGCATTTTCAAAGTTAATGCTTTTGAGCTGAAATTTTGTACAGAGATTCTAGACCAGATACACTTTCAACCCGTTTGTATTGATATACCCTTTCCGTAACACCCTGTATAAGTTGTTTCAAGAAACAACTTTTAGAGGTGCTTTAGACCATCGACTTAAAAATTTACTATGTGACCAACTCTGAAATCACGAAAAAAAAATCAGCTGTTTCATACATTTTGGTCAATTATATTTTTATATATTTTTTTAATGCTTTCGGAGTTGGTACCGTAGTGAAAGTTGTTTAGCTCGATGGTCTAAAGCACCTCTTAAAGTTTGTTGGGTTAATTTTGAAACACGCATAACCTTAACAGGTTGTACTGAATCTATGGTAACCCATGGATTAATTACATGATTCTGAACTGGGTTGATATATGTCGCTGGTTATTTAAAAAAAAAAAAATGGTGTTCAGTAGGTACATTTTTGATCGCATAGGTATTTATTGCACTGTTCTATGAAACAGCAGAGCAGATTTGAAATTTCAGAAATGGTTATGTTACAAGTTTTTACAAAACTAAAACGGAACTTCTGTATAAAACCAGCATCTAGCTTAAACACTTTACAAGGAAGATATCATTTAATTTTCGCACAAATCCTTGCCAAAATGTATAACTAAAACATAATACATTTATTATTAACCGTTTATTTGAACAGCATACCGTCTTTATTATGACACAGTCGGTAAATTACCGCAGCAACATAATATTAACGCGTTGCGTGCTTCAGATAGCTCGAGGAATTACTCAATACGCTGAAGATGCAGTATATGATAGGAATTCAGATAAATAGTGATTTTTTTTTATATATTTATCTAAGACCCGAAAAGTGCATATTATTGTCTTTTGTAAAGTATAATTTAAGGTGTTTATCTTTATCTCAGTTCATACTAACGAATGAGCTAGCTTATTATGTGTTTTGACTAGTTTGTATGGAAATACAGATAAATAAATAAAAATCTTTAATAAATTTTCAACTTTATTATTAAAGCATAAGGTTAAAAATGTATTGGGAAATTTGACAGTTTCGGGTAGGTTGATGTGCTGGCGTCTGGACATTGAAATGTAAATAAATAAAATAAAGCTTCATTTCGTAACCAGTTTTCCCTCTAAACCATTTCTAATAACATTATGATTTGACATAAAAACACAAAAATAACATTATAAAACTCACCCTTAATTAAAAAAAAATCTTATTCTGTTCCTGACGCCTAAGTATCCTTTTGTTATTGTATTTATTCGTATAAAATTAGTTTGTTATAGTCATTTAATAGTACCTAGTGTAAAAAGTTAGTTGTGTTATAAAATTTATATCATAAAAATCATACAAACATGGTCATAATAAATGCTAACAACTCGTGTGTTTCAAGTCCTATAAAAAGAACAATGAGAAATTCACCCTTGATTTTAACAAAATATTTCACACGTTCTGTTCAAAAACACACGTTTCTAAAGCGTCAAGCTGTGTCTTGCTATATTGGTTGTAAGCCAGCACCAATTTCTAATATTAAGTCCAGGAGCTGCACAGTCACGCCATCTTGCGTGATGGCGCCGCAATTACATGTGGGTTTTATCCGAAATGGTTTAAGAGTTCGTATTAGTTTGTCTTGTTTAGGCTTTCGTTTTGAATTTGATTGATTTAACATTCGTTATTTTTTTTTTCTCTTTATTGGGTGTCAAAATGAAAGTGTTGAGGATATAGATTTTGTAGATGTTTACTTGAGTTTTTATTACATGGTGGACGGAAATGTTGTTGACTGTGTAGTTACTAGATCGACATTCAAAATGTGAATCGTTAAATATCTCAGGTTCAAAAACGTTTTGTGATTATTTGAATTAATTAAAGAATTAGAAAACACAAAAAAATATGCTATATATGAGCACACATAGCTCTAATTTTACCACTTTTTTTTGTGTTTCCTCCTTAATCAGCCTGTAATGCTATTCCATTCCCATTGCTGGGACAAAAGCCCCCTCTCGGTGAGAGGGAGTGAGCCGTAATCCACCACGCGGGCCCAGTACGGGTTGATAGATAAAATAATAAAAATAAGAGCATTTTAGCACAATGATGGGAACTGCTCTTTTGTTCTCTCTGTCCCAAGTCCTCCTCCTCCTCAAGTCGTACTCCTCATTACTGAGGGTCCTCCCTTGAAAACATCTTTTCCTGACGATGTTTCGCCATCTTTGTCTATCCTTGGCCAAGTGAAGCGCATCATGCAATTTCGTGTCAAGAGAAGAGCTTATCTGGTCGGACCATCGCAAAGGGCTGCGACCTCTTGGTCGTTTACCATCCACCTTGCCGGTAACCATCAGTTGTTCGAGGTTATTGCCATCTTTTCTCTCTATATGTCCCAAGTATATTCCACCAAAAACACACCATATACTACAGCACTCTGAATAAATATTTCAACTGGAAGTGTCTCAGTGTTGACTCGGGGCTAAAATGTTAGCGATCAGCCGATTGCTGTTTTAAGATCTTATGTAAATAACTTCGTTCGGAGGCACAAGTTTGTCGTGCTACCGTCGATCCTGGTATTCTTGTAGATTTATGAAATGGGGGAGGTGGTATTGGACTGCGTATATGAATTCCTGGAGATGAAATCTTAATTTGTTTGCCTATGTTTGTTTGCGAGGAGGAATTTGTTGATGTGAACGATATGTAAAGTGATGGATGAGGCTGCTGATTTTAAAGTTAACATATTATAAGCTGTAATAAAAATTGAATAGTATCCTTTATTCTAATATTACATGCATTTTCAGCAGTTTAACCCTCTTACTAATAAACGTATTAGGTATATCAGATGAATAGTTACACGACGATTTCTCTCTTTCAGTCGTCAGTAATTTAACTCTCGAAAGGAGAAGACAAAGCGTTGTGTAACTATACAGACGCTATACAACGTTTATTTGTAAGGGGGTTTAGATATAATGTATGGTTTCTATATAAGAGTTATGGTGAATGCAGCGCTGTATTGAATGCTGTGTAATAGGCATATATACCAGTACTTTTATGTTGTTATTGTTCTGTTTTATTTATTTGTATATATTCTGCTGTCGGTGCACTAAAAATAAATAAGATAGCTCTTTGTCAGAGTTCTCTTTAAGATATAAACAGGAGAGTCTTCTATTTTCTGGCAAACAACGTTGCAATCTATCGGCCAACCTGATAAAATAATTATCTCTTCATTAAAGCATTCATTTTAGACGATCATGTTCAACAGTGAACTCCAAACTCCAAACAATAAACTGTTCAATACTTAATTCTTTATTGCATTCCATATGTATTACATAGATGGTATTATAAAGTAAAAGATTAATAACAACTATTATCTAATATACCATATCCAAACCCCACATTCTCTGGAAACCTCTTGAAAAATCGATGCCACCACCGCCGGCGCCTTTTCCGTGTTTATCTTAGAATATTTTTGCAGATTTATAGAGTAATCGTCGGTCTGTATTGCTCACTCTTTGGTTTGAGATAAGTGAGAAGTTAGGGCCGAGAAACGCAGTCTGCTCGGTATTATGGCTCCGTATATAGAGTGGAGGTATTTTAAACAAGCCTTGCGAGAATGTACCTATGGTTTTGATGGCTGATAGTGTTTTGTTTACTTTAACTTGCTAACATAATGTCTTTTCTTAACAATGAAACTTTGCTTATGTACAGTCAACAAAGGAGATAAGTACGCAGGATCGTCGGATATAGTTGAAGTTTAGTAAGAAACCGATGGATGTTCTCGAATAAAATTTTATTAATAGAAAATTAACAGCATTTCAGTCGACAACGTCCATCGGTTTCTTACTAAACTTCAACTATATCCGACGATCCTCCATAGTTATCTATTTTGTTGACTGTACCAATGTTGATATGACTGCGGGAATATTTGTATGGTGGTAGGTGTATTGCTAACTTGTTTAAGAAATCATTGTGGCGCGCCTTTCATTGACGCTGCAGCTTTGAAATAGATTTTTGAACACGACTGCCCATAAAACAATTGATTCCTGTCAGTTTTTTTTAGCATTTCTACATGTTATGTAAGTTGACAGAAAACGTGGGTATTTTAGAGGTAATATTTCGCCACTATCAGAAAACTCAAAGACTTTTATATGAAACTTGCTGCGCCCCGCGGTTTCACCCGCATAAGTTTCGATCCCGTGGGAATAAAGGTAAAGCAAGGCTAAGGTAAGGGGAGGGGGGGTAGGTAAGGGGGGGGGGTAAGGTAGGCTAAGGTTGACTGGTAGAAAATGCCTCAGGCATTAAGTCCGCCTTTGTAGAGTATTATTTTTTTTTACTTGTGCATAAAGTTTTAATAAATAAATAAATATCCGGATAAAAACTAAGTATCCCATGTCCTTTCCCGGGACTCAAACTATATCTATACCAAATTTTATCTAAATCGGTTCAGTGGTTTAGGTGTGAAAAGGTAATATACAGACAGACAGACACACTTTCGCATTTATAATACTCGTATTAAGTATGGATTTAAAACATTCCTAAAAGTTAAAAGTCTGGTGCGTTCAATCCCAATTCCCACCCCAGTACAGTAACGCAGAACCCATCCAGTAAATGTTCACTATCTTCTAAAAACAATCGCATGGCAGATATAGCCTCATTTGAATTTAATTATCTACCAGTGTTTATTTAATAGACTCTGCACTAAGATTTTATTCGGCTTTTTAGCGCGTGTGGGTAGTTATAAATGAACCCGTTAGTGCAGTTGAGTGAATGTAATATCGTGTGTATTGGTGCGATGTAATTTTTAGAGTTTCTATTTTGTATTGTTTTTTATATTTTGACACACACCCTGACTTATTACTCGTTATTTTTTTTATGAATGCCGTTTACTTTTACCATATTGTTTGTAAATATGTGAGCACCATGTATCTATCAGATTTATATTTCAATTCTTTTACCATTGTGGTATACTAATTTTATTTTAGGTGCACGGTCTTCACATATTATTAATTAATTATAATAATATAATTAATGTACCAATGAAAAATATTGTAAAACATTTTTAAAGAGTAACGGTGGAGTTTCTTGCCTAATCTTCTTCATACGAAAACTACCTTTTGGAAGGGCGACTAGAATCAATTCTATTTTAATGTTATTTTTGCCGTTCAAAAGCGCCTTTTATGTGCCTATCACAATCACACTAATATTATAAAGGCGAAAGTTTGTGAGTGTGTGTGTGTGTGTTTATATGTTTGTTACTGTTCCTGACGTCACATCGGGCCACACACCACACCGCGACCGCGGGCTTGCCCCCGCCATTCACTCGTTCGCCGACACCTTGAGCGTGCGCACATAATCGGTCGTCTTATGAATCAGCAATACAGTACTTATAATATCGCAGTAGTTTTGTTTTATTACCATTCAAGACCACCAGCAGCAAACCTGGAGCTTGATACTCAACATATGGTCCTTCGAACTAAAGAAGATTGCCGTTTTTGTGCTACGCACGCACCTCCTGTGGACTTTGGACTGGCCGTCCGTACCGCGCGCTCGCCCGCTGTAGAGGACACTTAGAGGACAGTCTACCCAGAGGGACATTATACTGAGTGAGTCCGTTCCATATCCCTTTCTACTTTCCTGTCTTTTTGCCTTGTCATCCAGGAATGTTAAAATAGTGCTATACGGATCAGGCATACATTGATCTCTTCATATACCTATAGCTTACCTATTCAGTGGAACTTTCCACAATCAAATCATTCTCATTTTGCATTCTTCATAACTTCTCATAATATAATAATATTTCTTTGCTCGCTTGGCGCACGTGTTTGCTAAACGCGTAAACAACCTCATTAGTGTTTTTTTCGATATTGTACTTATTGCACCGGTTAACTCGCCGGGCTCATTAGCAATATCAGCTGATTTTACCGTTAGCTTGGCCAGCAATTTACGCATAATCATATAACTTTATATTGGCTTCTTTGTCTTCGCTTGCACTTCAGACTTTTTTCTTTGCCTTATCGACCTACCTACCTTCTCATTATGTCTGATGCAAAATTAAGGGAACTTATAAAGAGGCGTGGTGGCTACAAAGCAAAGCTTACGCATTTTAGCAACTTTTTAAGATTAATACCTAGCACGGGTAAAGATTTAGACAGCTTCCAAGCAGCAGAATTAAAACACCGTCTTGGTTTAATGGAAACACTATATCAGGAGTTCGACGTGTTACAGACAGAGTTGGAGCTGTTGTCGGAGGATGCGGACGAAATGTATAACGAGAGGGAGCAGTTCGAGACGCAGTACCACGCGCTGGTGGCCCGCGCGAGGGCGAGCCTCGCCCCCGTGCGCGCCTCTTCGCCCGCGCTCGTGTCTGCCACCTCCGACGATGACCTCGCGCGCCACGGCTCTGGCTGCAGGCACGACTTCGTTCGGCTGCCTAAGATAGACTTGCCTCACTTCGACGGGGACTATCAGCACTGGCTTGAATTCCGAGATACGTATCTTTCCCTTATTCATAACAATGACAGCATACAAGACATCAACAAATTTCACTACTTACGGGCTGCCTTAACTAGCAGCGCGTCATTAGTGATAAAAAGCATAGATTTCAAAGCAGACAACTATGCTACAGCTTGGCAATTATTATCCGAAAGGTATAACAATGAAAGACTACTTGTTAATAATCACGTACAGGCCTTATTTAATCTTGAACAAATTCAACAAGAATCTTACAAATCATTAAGGAACATGATAGACGTCACAAATAAAAATCTTCGTGCTTTGTCAACTTTAGGGCAGCCTTCTGAGCAAGGGGGTCTAGGGGAAACCCTTATAATATACATGATGTCAGAAAAACTTGACAAGGTCACACGAAGGGAGTGGGAAGAATATAAAAACAATTTAGACACCTTTCCAAATTTAAAAAATTATGTAAAATTTTTAACAAACAGAGCAGATTTACTTGAATCCTTAAATTATAATACAAACACAACAACAACAAAAAACACTAATGATAACAACAAAACCAAAAATTTCCTTACAACAACTAAAACTAAAAATAAAAACAATTCAGATAATGTTAAATGTCCTATGTGTTCTCAGAATCACTTTTTATTCAGTTGTCAGCCTTTCAGAAATCTTGACATAGAAGCACGCATTAAAAAAGCTTCAGAAAGCAGTGTTTGTATGAACTGCCTTCGACCTGGTCATACCGAAAAGCGTTGCAGTCTCTCGCATTGCAAATACTGCAAGATCAAACACAATACCCTCTTACATAGGGAATCAACAGAAAAACAGACAGGGGAAAACATTGTTTTGTCAACCAATGTCGTATTACCCTGTTCAGAAACTAATCAGGTTCACATTTTGCTATCCACAGCCTTGGCAAAGGTGACAGACGTCAATGGAGAGCTTCATACTGTCAGACTCCTGTTGGATAACGGCAGCACCTCCAACTTCATCACCGAAGAGCTCTGTGGGAAGCTCGGCCTGGTAAAACGCAGCACTAGCTCCACCGTCTCAGGTATAAACGGTCAAGTTTCTAGTACCTCAGAAAGCTGCAGTCTTCATTTGCGGTCTTGTAATGGTGGCTATCAGGCGAAAGTAAGCTGTTTTGTTTTACCAAAGATCACACAATTGTTGCCTGGCTCTTATGTAGATAAAAGGTATGTTACCATCCCGCCAGGTATTCAATTAGCAGATCCATCATTCAATGTACCAACTGCTATAGATATTCTAGTAGGTGCTGAGGTATTCTGGGACGTCTTAGGTTCCGATACCATTAACTTAGGCAATAATCAGCCGAGATTACAGTCGTCCAAACTGGGTTGGCTTATTTCGGGCCGCGTCAGTCGGTCTCGTCTTCGTATACAACCTTCTGTTTGTCACTTTCTTTCACATGAGGAGTCAGATCAGCTGACTCGCTTCTGGGAACTTGATACGGTGTCTTCTGCAAACTGTTTCTCAACAGAAGAACAGGCTTGTGAAAAACACTTTCAAGAGACCACACGTCGGGATACGCATGGTCAATTCGTTGTCACTATACCATTGAAGGACTCGGTCGAGTGCTTAGGTGACTCTTACGCGATGGCAAAGCGTCGTTTCCTCTCCCTAGAGCGTAGGTTTGAGCGGGACTCCACATTTAAAAACAGATACTTGCAATTCATGCAAGAATATATTGACCTTCATCACATGACAGAACATTCAAAACCAAATCATTCAGAAATAAATTATTTTATGCCTCATCATGGTGTTGTGCGCGAGTCAAGTTCAACCACAAAACTTCGCGTAGTTTTCGATGCTTCGGCCTCCAGCACCTCGGGCAAGTCTTACAATGACATTCAGATGGTAGGTCCAACCGTACAGGAGGATCTGCTTTCCATACTCATAAGATACAGGCAACACAGGTTTGTTGTAACGGGTGACATTGAAAAAATGTATAGAGCTATTTTAGTTGAGCCATCGCAGCGCCCGTTACAACAAATTGTTTTCAGATTCAATTCCTCAGACCCTTTAAAAACCTATGCACTAAATACAGTGACATACGGTACAGCTTCAGCCCCATATTTGGCCACAAAATGCCTAGTTTCGCTAGCAGATCAATGTCCAGACCCAGAGGTTAGTCAGTCCATCAGACGTGATTTTTATGTAGACGACTATTTGAGTGGTGGCGATTCAATTGAGTCAGTCATAAACTTATGTCAAGGGGTAGTGAATACTCTCCAATCCGCCAAGTTTCAGCTTAGAAAGTGGCAATCAAATAGTCCGAAGATATTAGAGTCAGTCACTAATATAAAACCAGAAAATCAAGATAAAAAATTAAACCTAAATGATACTCCTAGCAAAACACTTGGGCTATACTGGGACTGTAAAACAGATAGATTATTCTTTTCTATAGATTTAAAACCAACTTCAAAAATTACAAAACGTAATATTTTATCCTTAATAAGTCAGGTATTTGATCCAATAGGCCTCGTCGGGCCATGCATAGTTCAGGCTAAACTTATGTTACAGCAGCTGTGGATACTTAAATGTAACTGGGATGATGAAGTACCAACAGAAATAAAATCACAATTCCTTGATTTCGTACACTCACTTCCAGCTCTTAACTCTGTTTACATTCCTCGTTGGGTATCTTGTAGCAATGCTTCTTTAATAGAGCTACACACTTTCACAGACGCTTCTGAACGTGCCTATGGTGCGTGTACTTATGTCAGAACGGTAGCAGTCGATGGAACAGTTTGCGTTCGCCTTTTAGCCTCCAAAAACAAGGTCGCCCCTATAAAGCCCACAACCATACCAAGGTTGGAGTTGTGTGGTGCCTTACTGGGCACAAGACTTTTTCTGAAGGTACGTAAATCACTCACTCTAGAGTTTAATCACTGTTTCTTTTGGTGTGACTCGATGATCGTGCTTGGATGGCTGTCTACAATGCCAAGTCACCTTGATCAATTCGTCCGCAATAGAGTGAGTGAAATCCAAGAAGCTACGACCGGACAGACGTGGAGCTATGTTCCTTCTAAGAGCAACCCCGCTGATCTCACATCTCGGGGGGTGAAGGCTGATTGCATCAGCTCGTCCACTCTTTGGTGGTCGGGTCCTGATTTTCTTAATCATAAAGAAATCAAATTTCCAACATCACCTAATACAAAAATCCAATCTTTACCAGAAACATCTTTACACACAACTGCTGACACACATAAACAAAATAATAACAGTATCTTTTCAAATTTAATTCACAAAAAATCATCATTTACATCACTCATAAGAATCATAGCCTATATACAAAGATTCATTCATAATTGTCAGAATCAGAATAATAAAAAATCATCTTACTTATCAGTTTCAGAATTACGATCATCACAGAATCTTATATTACAGATTTCTCAACAGGAAATGTTTCCTGAGGAATATTCATGTCTTAAAACTAACCAGGCATTACATAAAAAAAAACCGATTAATAAGTCTTTCTCCCTTCATTGATTCAGACAACTTAATACGCGTAGGTGGACGTCTTAATAACTCCAACTATAGTTACAATGTCAAGCATCCCATCCTTTTATGTAGCAAACATCACTTGACGAAAATTATCTTCGAAAGAGAGCACAAAACACTCTTTCACGCAGGGCCACAATTACTTTTAGCACACATTAGACTCACCTACTGGCCTTTAGCAGGCAGGAACCTGGCTAAGCACGTAGTGCGTAACTGCGTTCGCTGCACTCGCTTCAAAGCTCAGCCTATTCAGGTCATCATGGGCAACCTACCAAGCGATAGGACTCATCTAGAGTACCCCTTTTTGAATACAGGGCTTGATTATGCCGGGCCAGTGCTGATAGCCGACCGTAAGGGTAGAGGATGTAAGCTACTTAAGTCATACATTTGTGTTTTTGTGTGCTTTGCAGTCAGAGCCGTTCATCTGGAGCTGGTTTCCGACCTCACCAAGGAAGCTTTCCTTGCGGCCTTCAGCCGATTTATTAGTCGTCGGGGCAAGCCTCAACGCGTGTACTCCGACAACGGCACTACATTTGTGGGAGCTTTCAATGAGCTTTCACGCTTCTTAAAGGTTTCATCTAGTAATATAGAGTCAGATCTTGCAACCAAAGACATTGAATTTAAATTTATACCTGCCTACAGCCCACATTTTGGTGGGATTTGGGAAAGTGCAGTAAAGTCCACCAAACATTTATTGCGTAGAGTCATGAGCCTAACTCATTTAACATATGAAGAGCTCTCAACCTGTCTGATTCAGATAGAGGCTATTTTAAATTCCAGACCTTTAACACCTCTATCCACTGATCCATCAGATCTTTCTTATCTTTCTCCTTCACACTTCCTAATCGGACGATCACTCACATCAGTCCCTCGTCCTCAGATCACCGACGTCAATATCCAGCGGCTACAGCGCTTCGATCGCATTGAAAAACTGCGACAACATTTTTGGCAGCGCTTCTCTAATGAGTATGTGTCTCTCCTGCAACAGAAAACCAAATGGCAGACAGCTGGGCAGGAGCTGAAAACAGGCACCATGGTCTTAGTGAGAAACACTAATCTTCCTCCTCTTCTGTGGCTGCTGGGCAGAGTGGTTGCAGTGAAGACCGGCTCCGACGGACATTGTCGAGTCGCCGACATCCTGACGAAGAAGGGCATCATAACACGTGCCTACAACAACGTATGCCCTCTACCGGTCTCTTCAACATCATCCTGAACTCTTGAAGACGTCTCTTCAACGCGGGGAATATGTTCCTGACGTCACATCGGGCCACACACCACACCGCGACCGCGGGCTTGCCCCCGCCATTCACTCGTTCGCCGACACCTTGAGCGTGCGCACATAATCGGTCGTCTTATGAATCAGCAATACAGTACTTATAATATCGCAGTAGTTTTGTTTTATTACCATTCAAGACCACCAGCAGCAAACCTGGAGCTTGATACTCAACAGTTACCTCTTCACGCCTAAACCACTGAACCGATTTAGATGAAATTTGGTATAGAGATAGTTTGAGTCCCGGAAAAGGACCATAGGATAGTTTTTATCCCGATATTCCTACGGGATAAAAACTTATGCGGATGAAACCGCGGGGCGCAGCTAGTTTGAAATAAATGCTTTGACTTTGTCTTTTGATTTTTTTTTCATTTGATTTAATTTTGAATACTGTGACCCTGACAATTTGTACCTTTTCATTTTCGTTTATTTTAATTGCATTCACATTTTATTTTTATTTTAAGTAAATTAATTTGCATTCGATAATTTATTTTATTTGTAGGCATTGAAATTTTATTCATAATCTGCCTATACTGTTCCCACTGCTGGTACACAGGCCTCCTCTCAGTGAGAGGGAGTGGGCTGAATCCTACCACGGGGTCCCAGTACAGGTTGGTGGATGTCACATGTCTTCGAATTTTTGGTTCTTATAGATATTGATATTTATTATCGCCGAATTGAGATTGCGACTAGGAAAAAATTGGCCTTCAGGTGTCGACTATTAGCATGAGCTTTGCATTTTGTCATTTACGAGTTTTCCTCTAAACAAAACTGCACCAATCGATCACCCACGACACGTCCACCGCTATTCACTATTTTTACAGCCAACACTAAAAAAAATCGAGACATCACGACCATTCAGCGAAACGCCTTTCTGAATCCCCTAAATCATTCCATTGAAAGCTAAAAACTCTTCCGTCCCATTGGCGATAGTGGCATTATGAAAGGCTATAGCAAATATTCTGGCAACATTAGCATATGAATGATACAGGGTAAAAAAGAGCCGCTCCCCCCCTCAGGTGGCATGCCCGGACCGGAAATAGGTTCGGGCGCAGTCACCGTAAGCTTCCTCTAGAGATAGAACGTAGTGGACTGCGTTTTATTGATGGTGTGGATTTTTTGGCAGTTTTTAAGTTTCGATTGGCTTACTTTTTGAAGAAAGATGGATATCTAACCTTCCATTACATACCCACTCCTCCGTGCCTCGGACAGTCTTACCAAAATTTATCGTATTATCCAGTAAGTGGGCGGTGGAGATCCGCAAGGCAGTCGCTCCATATAAAATACTGGTATTAAGCTGCATCCGGTTGGACTGGAAGCCGACCTCAACATAGGAAAAGGCTAGGCAGATGACTGCCTATCTGACCTCCACAACCCAGTTACTGGATAATACGAAACCTTTGGTAAGACTGGTTGTCAGGCTTTCGGGCTTCTGATGACCCATAACGACTGAAAAAGATCCACGAATGATAGCCAGACCAACGGCTTAACGTGCTTTCCGAGGCACGGAGGGGTCTTGGTATGTAAAGATGGTCACCCATCCATGGACCAACCGCGGCAAGCGTAGCTTAACCTGATCGATCGACCCGTGCGGCTGTTATTACTTAGCCACATGCCCTTCCTAGCTGTTACCTACATTTATGTTCGCATAACTCGTCAAAATGTAGGGAACAGCTGATTATTTTTTCGCGATTTCAGGCTAGGTCCCATAGTAAAAGTTGTTCATAATGATGAGTACAATCTCCCATTTCGATTTGTCGCATGTTTTCAATTTCAACCTGTATAGCCAGTTTTTCAAAGAAATGGAATCGTAAGTAAAAAGAAAATGTTAACAAACCCTTAACGTTCGTTACCATCTATAGAAATATTTTCTACACTTTAATAATTTTCCAGCTAATGATTTTACGCAGCACTTTACGTTGTGTGCTGCAGCAGATTGGTGTAATGTATAAGCTGACGGGTTGTAACATGAATCAGGTTATAATTTTCTTACTTCTGGGTCACAGGCCTACTCTCTGTGACAAGGAGTGGGCCGTAATCAACCACGCGGGCCTAGTGCGGGTTTGTAGATGTCACATGTCTTCGAATTTTCGGTTCTAGGACATACCGGTTTCCTCACAATGTTTTCTTTGACCGTTTTGAGAGCTGTGATGATGGAATAAATAAAACAAAGTAATGCACCTGTCTGGGTTCGAACCCAGGATCTACAACTCGTAAGTCAGGGCCATTACCACTGGGCAACCCCTGTTCAAGCAAGCAGCACTGAATTACATTCATAGCAATTATCTGAATACATTTGTAAGGACTGTAGCGGTATCTACAACGCCACATGTGAACAATGCGTCATACTGACGTCACGAAAATCCTGCATCTCGCAAGCAGAGTTTACAGCGCAACTAGCATAGATACAACAGCCCGACATGAATTCGGGCAGTTGCCCGCCAGACACAACACCTGTCTGGTCGGAGGATCCTCCCTTTTGTATAGAGTATGAGTGAACTTTACACCCTGTTCTCCTCCACTACTGGAAATAGGCCTTTCCCAGGCTGCGCCACAACGCCCTGTCCTCCGCCTTCCAAATCCAGTCGGAGAGTCCAGCATAGCTATTCACAAACACTCGATAAGCTTCCGTATCGTATCGAACATTAATCATTGTTATCGTAGGAGTCTACTTAACGCTGTTCACAAGTCCACAACCCGAAAATTTTGTTAGTTTAAATCAAATAGATGCCCGCTATTCTTCCAACAGCTATTTGCTGTTGAGGGCAAGTCAAATCAGGTTATCGAAATGTCAGGTTTTCGATACGATAGCCTGTCGTATGGTTGTGAATCAGGGCTCTGGAGTGGAGACCGCGTATCGGCAAGCGTAGCGTGAGGTATATGGCGTGGATAGTCTGTACGTGGGTTAGAGTCCCCTGGCTAGATGAACCGACAACCTTAAGAAAGAGGCTGGGACATTTTGGGTTTTATCACACTAATATTACAAAGGCGAAAGTTTGTGAGTCTGGGCGAAGGCGAAAATCTGTGTTCATATGTTTGTTACTTCTTCACGCTCAAACGGCTGGACCAATTTTGATAAAATTCTGTATGGAGGTAGCTGACACCCTGGATTAACATATAAGCTACTTTTTATCCCGATATTCCCCCGGGATCAACATTTATGCGAGTGAAACCGCCGGGCGCAGCTAGTTCGATATAAATCATTAAGACGCTGACAAGAGCCAAATAGGCTTGTTTCGAACAATTTTTTAGCCAAATCTATACAGTTTGACACGGCGGAAAAAATATATGTTAATCTTGAACATATTTCTGAGAACCCTGTTGTATTCAAAACACGTTTTTGAAAAATTTTCTCGATACAAAAAAAATGTAAACTAACCTCTTAAAATGACCTTCCAACAAAAATATCTGTATTACTGATCAACGTACGTTGGTAAAATTTATAACAATAACGTATCATATTTAAATACAAAATTTGGTTGTTTTTTATTTTTGATTACTCAACTTATTTTTAAGAAATTAATTATTTTATGGTTTGTAACAACTTACGAGTGTCGCGTCATCGCGCTTCTCTTTCTTATGTATGCAATCCGACAGTGATCGCTTAGGCGCGCTGCTAGACGGACGTATGTCGCTTTGCCCCGCTAACCGCTATCCGTTCATTTTATTTTTTGTTGATTGACAACTTCAAACATACTTATATATGTACATATTTTATTTTTTCCCTAAAACTACAATAAGTTGTAAAAGTTAATATTTTTACAACTTATTACTACTACTTATTATTACTACGTAAAGACATTAGTAAATATAGTTCTAAGTTATGAAAATATTTGCTGTGCAAAATGGGAAACAAACAAAAATGTCGGAGGCCAGCAAAAATGTATTATTATTCTATACTAACAAAAACATCTAATGGAAGTAGTAAAGTATTTTTTTATATTGTAATATTGACAAAACAGGTACACGAACAGAAATGAAATTATAAATAAAAGTACTTAAGTATAGGCTTTGTACAATGCGTAGCGTAAATTCGGCTGTGATAAAAATGCTCAATAATTGGTCTAGTGGTATTTACGTAATATCTGAAATAGCAAGATTCGAGTTCGAAACCGTGCTGATTTTTATTCTTTTAATTTATATAACTATATTTTTTTCTTTATTTATTTAGTTTTTGGAAATTTTCATTGTTTTTTATTCATTTATTTTGTATATTTTTAGAATAATTATTAATTTTCTTTACAAAAAAAAAGATGTTTGGCGGACAGTTCAGAAGCAGGCGAAGCTTCGTTTTTCGCATAGATTCTGAATAGCGAGTTTTGAGTTCGAAACCAAGTTGATTCTTATTTGGAAATTTAATTTTTTTTTAAAATTAATTTTAGCAAATTTTCATTGTTTTTTTTTAATTAATTTTGCATATTTTTAGAATAATTATTAATTTTCTTTACTGGAAAGTAATAATTGACTACAAAAAAAAAATATTTACAGTAAAAATAAACGTTTGGCGAACAATTCAGAAGTAGGTGAAGCTTCGAAAATTGTTTTTCACCAGTAAGTTTGTAATACGCGCATACTAACTAAATATAGATAACAATTTTATTACTTAGATCATAGAAAGAAAGTCACAATAAGTCCAGTGATAAACACTATCGAATTTACATAGACCTATGACTATCTTAGAACTGGACTTATAGGAAAATTTTCGTAGCTTTGTCCATTGTTTCTTGCCCACTCTATATAAATCATCGTGTGAGACTTGGTATTTTTTTAAAGACGTAATTGGTAAGTTTAGTGCTGAAGAAAGTTCTTGCAAGTTTGAATGTTTTATTTTTTACCCGACTGCGCGACGCAAAGGAGTGGTAATGTGTTTATCAGCCTATGTATGTATGTTCCTTTGAAGCACTATACAGACCAAACGCCTGGGCCGATTTTTATGATTCACACGTCAATCGATTCGAGAAGAAGTTAAATTAAAGATAAAATTAATAGAAAAAGATGACCTATTTTGGGAACAGAAAATGAAACAAAAATTAAAATCATTTTACTTAAAACACCTACTCCCTGAAATAGTAGACCCGAGATTCACACGGAACTGCTTATATGAGACAACATTAAAGTGCATGAAATAGTCCTTCAGTCACCAATCGATCAACCCACATGTTCCAGATACCTCAGTAAAAAAACCTATGTACATCCAGTCTAAAAAGTATCGGGAATAATAGTAGTGGGTCTGTTTATAATGTATCTAAGTTACAATAGCATAATGTCAACTTGCTCATCGCCTTATACAAAATATTACTTTTCCCGATGCA
Source organism: Amphipoea lucens (assembly GCA_947508005.1). Taxonomy (NCBI): domain Eukaryota; kingdom Metazoa; phylum Arthropoda; class Insecta; order Lepidoptera; family Noctuidae; genus Amphipoea; species Amphipoea lucens. The sequence continues at coordinate 4,266,138 of OX382373.1, read as the reverse complement.
GGGACGTTAATTTTTGAGGAGTTCTCCTGGTATTCCACCATCAGTTCCATTTCACCATTTGCATTGTGACGAGCATAAATTGCTTAGCAACCATATTAAAGTAATCGAATCGCAACCCGTGAAATACTTTTTATTGCGTAGTTCCAATAGCCATCTGTGGTCTTCATCATATTAGTTCCACTTTACCAAATGGTGCTTTCCGAAAGCAAATGCACGAGTTATTATATAAAATACCCAAGTCGTTATAGGTGTGCCTATAATATTTGAAGAGTTCCTTCGATTTCTGCAGAACCCCGTCATCAGATCCTGACCTGATGACGATGGGACCACCTGGAAAGTATACCCTTTCAAACAAAAAAATAATTTTTGAAATCGGTCCAGCCGTCTTCGAGTAATCGGGGAACATGATACATTAAAAAAAAAAACCGACGAACTGAGAACCTCCACCTTTTTTTGAAGTCGGTTAAAAAAGCAAATAAAAAAATATACCTAATTATTACAATAATGATTTGTTAATATAGTTTGAGATTTTATTTTCCATACATTTATATTGTTTTTCAATTCAGTGTAAATAAAGTGTCTTAAAATAATTAAAAATAAAAACAAAAATATACATTGGTTTTTTATAATCGCCTTGTCTTATTTGTTGCTAGCTCTTCACACAGAACAATAAATATACAAGAGCGCCATCTATTGGTTCGTTTTTAATTATTATTGACCGCGTCACACTGTTCCTTACTTGGTAGTTCGCTGTATCACCGCCCTTTAAGAATGGCGCTAGGATATCGGAGAAATTGTGGGCGTGGCTAAAAATACCGAAACATCGGAGCTCAATAGCGGCTTTCAGCGTCTTAAGCGATTTTCTGATTAAAATCCTAAGCCCCTTCGTACACAAGGCTCCTCAAATCTTAGATACTCAACGATTTTAGTCTTCAAGCGACTGCCGCCATACAAATCCATTTAAGTTGAAAATGTCGGCGACGCGACTCGTGTACGAACTTCAATGGATTTGTATGGCGGCAGAAACTTGAAGACTAAAATCGTTGAGTCTCTAAGATTTGAGTAGCCTTAATTCAAAACGCTAACCGCTCATCACTCAAACACAACCCTACAAAGAACATGCGGGGCACGTCTAACCCCGGAACGCCGCGACTGCGCTGATTTCAGTCTCTTTTTACTTTCTCAATGATAGATAGATTCGATTCTTTTATTAGAGGTGCACCGTTCTTTTAACGGTATCCTTTTGTTACGGTCTTCGGTGCAGGTGGCTCTATTTTTGCACTTTATAGAGGTGTAATTGAATTTGAAGTTTGTTTGAGCATGTAGTGTAGGTGTGATAGTCTCTAAAATGTGCGATTGAGAGGGAATGATTGACGCCGCCATTGTTATAATGTATAGTAAGCATTGTTATAATTTAAAACGGTCAGAATCTAGTCACAGTCTCATCTCGGCGACAAGCAAATGTCAAAAAGTTGTTAAAAATGTAGGGAAATTAGAAGTATTTTTGATTGAGACTGAGATCAAAACTTTTTAACAAAAAATTAAACCTCCGAAAAAACTGAAAAGCAAAAAATAATAAACTTTTTTTATTTAACCTTAATAAATAAGTTCTTAAACTAATGCAAGTATACCTAAGTAATTTAGAGTCGGCGCCAAACAAGCAAATTAATTCGTTGCGAGTGGTCGTGCGGAGAGCGCATTTTTTGTTTGAAATGTTAATGTTTATCGCTATAGATTTCACGTTGCTTATTTCTTTAAATTTAAGGTAATTTAGTAATCTTTGTTCATTGATTGTTTGGCGCCGACTCAAAATTACTTAGGTATACTTGCATTAGTTTAAGAACTTATTTATTAAGGTTAAATAAAAAAAGTTTATTATTTTTTGCTTTTCAGTTTTTTCGGAGGTTTAATTTTTTGTTAAAAAGTTTTTATTTTATAATTTTTTGAGGCTATAATTTACTAATTACTATATGCTTAATGTTTGATTACTTTTAAAATACCTACCTTACTTTAGACATTAACTGTTATATAATCCTACTTTAACTATTATTTTTTGTGTAATATAATACTAAATAATATAATGTAATACTTAAAAAAAACAGGCTTTATATACCAACATAGATAGGCCTTTTATTTTAATTGTAATACACAGCTCAGCATTAAAATCTGTGAATGAACAATAAGTCACCCCTATTTTCCCACCCTTAGGGTAGGTTTTTTTTTTCCAAATTTACATGGGACCAACTTCGAAGTATGTCCTATCCAACAAAAGAAGAACTATCAAAATCGGACTACTCTGTAAAAAGTTAAGCGTGGTCATACATTACAATCAGTGAGTGAACAATCATTCATCCCCTGTTTTCTAACCCTTAGGGTTGGAATTTTTTTTCCAAATTTATATGGGACCAACTTCAGGGTATACCCTTTCTAATAAAAAAAGAACTATCAAAATCGGACTGCTCTGTAAAAAGTTATGCGTGACCATACATAAAAAAAAAAAAAAAAAAAAAAAATATACGCGTCGAATTGAGAACCTCCTCCTTTTTTTTCGTCGGTTAAAAATGCGAACATTCTTAAAATTACGAGAATTGCCCCTCATTTACATTGATTTCTGATTTACATTGATTTTTGATTTGGTTTAATAGGGTGTCAACGGAACAAAAATTCTGACCGTTAACCCTCCGTTGGCCCTCCGTATGGAACGTGGATCCACGCGAGACAATGGCTTTTTAACTGTTTCTGTAATAACGGTTAAACTGACTTTAAACAGTTAAACTGACTTTAAACAGTTAAACTGACTTTAAACAGTTAAACTGACTTTAACCAGTTAATTAGTTAAACTCATTAAACAATTCATCTTTAACAAGACTGGTGTTTGTCAGTTTTGTAATTTTTATATTAAGTACCTACGTGATTTAATTATTGGCAAAAATACAATAGTCTTTACTAAGTAATTATTTTAAAATAGAGTTCCACAATAAACGACAAAACCACAAAAAAATACTCCTCCGTATTCTCTAAGTTAATTCAATGAACAACGAAACTGCATTAGTGCACTAAAAATGTTCAGCAAAAAAAAATAAGCCAATTTTATTCCCGTGTGACTCACTTATTGAACTGTTCTAGCCTCAATTAGGATCTAAATTAGAAAAGAGATCTGCTTTTTCTCTGTCTAGGTTAATTAAAGAGGTCTAAAGTGTAAGATCTAAAATACTTTTTTGTTGTAATTGAAATGGACAGAGTCGAAGTTTTAAGTGTAAAATCAATTTGTCGAGTAAGGGCTTACAGGACCTAAACGTAAGTTTTAGAAACAATAAAATTGTATGATCGACTACAGTAAACAAAATTAGAAAAATATATGATATTCTTCAGGATATTATGCTAGGTAGATAGAGTGTTGAAAACATTATACAAATAATTTTATACGATAGAAAAAAATCATGAAGATACCTCTAAAAACTTTCTTTTTACAATAAAAACCATACTGATAGACTATTAGAGACACTAGAGTTTTAAGTTTTTAGTCCAAACGATAGATTTTTTTTTAAATAGATAATTGCATCATATTTTGCAATAAATTAACGGGGTTGTGTCATCGCGCTTCTCTTTCTTTTCTATGCAGTCCGACAGTGACCGCGCTTTAGATCATGTAGTCGCCTTAACTGTTAGCAGATTTTTTGTTGTTAATCTCAGAAATTATAATTATAATAAATGTGAGGTTGAACAGCTAGCAACATTGATAGTAATAGCCCTAAGCTAGCGGCTTTGGATAACCAAAAGTTATCACATTATGCACGTGATATTTTTTTCTGTATCATGGGACGTTAATTTTCAAGTAAGGTGTTTATGTTGGTTGTATGTTGTTCACTAATAAAAAAAAAGTTTAAAAACTAAAGCCCGACTACTGAAAAGGATGAAACAAGAAAGTACCTTCCCGTGGTCGCATGCTACCATAGCTTATATGTATGTTAGTACAGCGGCATGCGACCACGGAAAGGTACTTTCCCGTTTCATCCTTTTCAGTAGTCGCGTCTTAGTTTTTTTTTTTTTTTTTCATTATTTTAGGGCTAATTTCAGTAATATTTATGTTTTTGAAATGTGCTAATTAAGCCCTTTCATTTGATACCCCACAAGGCACCATCGCAAAATATTTATTTACTTATTTTTCATTACTTTATGTCCTCTAGAGGGCGCCATATTGAATTTAGTGTGACGTCACATAGCCTATAACCAGCGGACGGTCAAGACGCTTCTAAAGATATCTTATTTGTCAAATTATTATAAGTGCTTTTGAAGTTATGAGGGAACAGATGAACGTACATACATACCAATCAAAATCATAACCCTCCTTTTTGCTTCGCCAGGTAAAAAATAGCCACCTATCATGTGTCATCTAATAGTGTTGCATTGTACATTGCATATTCCAACCTATCTACCACACACAAATTACACCCTATGAAGCGAATCAGCCACTGCGTCAATTGAGCCTTCAAATCAGCTTACATCATTACAATACAGACAGGGGTAAGAAAGTGATACTCCTTCGTCTCAGATTCAGTCGTATTGTGATGGATGGCCCCGTCTAGACGTTTTTTAAACATTTCTTATAATTTACGAGAGATTGGCTGATATCTAACTCTGTAGTTTTAGCCAGCATGTTGATGATGAATTTGCATGATAATTAAAATATCAAGTATAATTTAAATGTGAGGTGACAGTGAGGCGGTGTCGCGGCACTGGCAGACCACGCAGGATATGGCGTGGCGGGACAAGCTGGATAGGTTCCGTCAAAACTGGAAGGAGGACGCGCGGGCTCGAGAAATATGGAAGGAGTGGAGGGTGGCGTTCGCCCAGGAGTGGTGGGACAGCGTAAGCAAGTAAAAGAAAAAATGTCAGGTAGTAGTATGCTGCCTGCCGGGGGTGCGGGATTGTCCGAAAGGGTTAGCGCTACCCCGGAACATAAAGGGCTAAGGAAAGAACAGATATGGGGTTTAGACAGTAAGAGTCTGACACTCCCTTCCGCTCCACCCAGAGCGGGAGGGGTCATTTGATGATTTCCCATCCATAAAAAAAAGGAAGTAGTATGCTATGTAAAAAAGTATGTTGCGTATGTCATGCGCGTTGTGAGAGAGCAGTGGTGGTAACCGACGCGACTTATGAGTGTCGTGGGTTCGAACCCAAGCAAGCACTTTACTTTGTGTAATTATTAAATCACCACTGCTCTCCAAACGGTGAAGGAAAACATCGTGAGGAAACTGGCATGTCCTAGAACCAGAAATTCGAAGACATGTGACATCCGCCAAACCCGCACTGGGCCCACGTGGTGGTTTATGGCTCACTCTATTTTACAGAGAGGAGGCCTGTGTCCCAGCAGTGGAAACATTATAGGCCCATTATGATGATGTTATGTGAAATTATGCTTTTAGATAGTGGAAATCCTTTAGACTGTTAAGGCCGTCTGATTAATTAGTCAAGGTGCACAAAGTTGCCTGAAATTTGTCTACTGATCTAGAATATTCTGATTATCTCCAGAACGTACCTACCCGCAATTCGGTATTCATGTTTCAAGAATCGGGAACTAGTCGGGCGTCCCTGAAAACGTGACTAGATTTTTATTAGCACATAGTGTTATATTCTATAGTCTATTCGAAAAATATGTGATAAAAGTGTAAACAAACCCTGTTCAGCATAGCTTTTCACGTCCACTCGATACGCTTCCGTACCGTATCGAACATCAATCAATGTTATCGCAGTTCTGTTCACAAGTCCAAAACCCGAAAATTTTGTCAGTTTAAATCAAATAAACGACGGCTATTTTTCCGACAGCTGTTTGTTGTCGAGGGCAAGGCAAATCAGGTTATCGAAATGTGTCATTTTCGATACGATAGCCTGTCGGATGGTTGTGAATTGCTACGCAGGTTATATTCTGACGCAATCACTACCTAAAGGGAATTATTAACAAATTCATAATTCTACATCATTCTTCTTCAAGAAGGTTTGAAGAACATGATTTAATTGTAATAATAAAATCATTAACGTAATCATAAAATAATTAGTATTTCTGGGGGAATGATAAATGATTTTATTTCTGTAAGTAGGTTTGCACAGACGCCAGCACATCAAGCTACTACAATCTGTCAAATTTATTTAACAGATTTTCAACTTTATCGCTGAAGCATAAGGTTTAAAGTTGATTGGGAAAATTTGACAGTTTCGGGTAGCTTGATGTGCTGGCGTCCGTACAAACACATTTACACGTCAATCATATTTTAAAAACTAGGTTTCCTATCTGACTACTCTGAGAAGAAAGGCCGAAGCAAACTCGAAAGGTCACAGTCTCTTTCAAAGTCCAGGCATAATCTTGGATGTGAAGACCATGTAGATTGATGTCTAAATTGGTCTTTTGAGAAATAATATCAAATCTCAAAATTAGTAAGTGACACTTCAAACTTATTTACATTTTCTTCAGATACTTTTGGAACAGATCATACCCAGTCATAAATTCTGTTTGTGTCTCAGCACCTTACAACAAAAAATACAGTGCATTTAAATAGCTCAAATCTTGAATAGCATACAATTCCCTTACGATTTGTTCTATTTATTTTGTTCAGAATGATTTATGTAAACAAGTTTATTTTGGAAAATTGTACTATTACACTCAGAAATTGATACACTATGTAAATTGAAGCAGTGGTGGCCCAGTGGTAACGAGCGCGACTTATGAGTTGAAAGTCGTAGGTTCGAACCCAGACAGGCGCTTAAATTTTTGTAAACTATTTCATCGAATCACCACTGCTCTCATAACGTTGAAGGAAAACCTTGTGAGGAATCCAGCATGTCCTAGAACCAAAAATTTTAAGTTATGTGACATCAACCAACCCGAACTGGGCCCGCGTGGTGGATTACGGCCCACTCCCTCTCACAGAGAGGAGGCCTGTGTCCCAGCAGTGGGAACGTTATAGGCTGATTATGTTGTTTCAAATTACAAAATAATTACAAAATGGCCTTTCCATACATCAAATATTAACGAGTAAGTACGTAATCGTTATCATTTGACGAACGTATGTTACGTTAACCAACTGTTTGAAACAACCAGCCCTTATACTACTTTTAACATTTCCAACGAAACTCAGTTTTAATTTAAACCGTTTAAAATCACGACTTGAACAAGCGACAAGCAAGAATTCCCTTGCGACTGGTCGCAGTGCGTTGCGTTACGATTTATTTGCGCCGGAGTGAGGCGCACTCATTTATCGGCCCAATAAAATAAATCAGGCGCGTTTAGCTTGCCGACGTTTACGCGCAGTTGACACGTCGTAGTCGGTTAGGCTGGTTGCTCACGTACGATTTTTGTTTTGTTGTAGACTTGTTTTGGAAGATTTTGGGTCGATCTGCTAATTTCTTACATTCATCATCCTTTACATTTTTTTTATTTATTTGCTGTATAATAATAATATTATGTTGTGTGCATTTTAGTCTATGCTAAATTTTTCATTTTTTTTTTAGATTATTCAAATCTGTCTTTACGCGATTCTATCTAAATTAGGTAGGTATACAAATAATGATGTGGTGTTTTAAAATGAGTTTTGTGTTTTGTCCGATCTGCAACTACATAGCCTTTTAAATAAGGCAGAAATTACAAAAAAAAAAACATTTTAAAATTTTTAAGACTATAAGAACATGCATAGGAAATGTGCAACACAGTAGATATCATAATTCTTTAACTAGATAATTATATTACCTTTCTTATTTTCAGGGCGTCTAACAAACTAATTCCTACGAGTACCCGTATTGGTACGTGACACACAACACAACACATAACGTACACACAACACATAACATATTGTAAAATAAAGAAAAATTGTTTTTTTTTCCACAAACAAGACGCAAATAACAAAAAAAAAGAAACATAAAACACACAAAAAGTTGCACAAAAGTTTGAAAATGTTGTCCATTACGTAAGAGTTTTCAAAAACACTTTAAACATTCTAACATCCGACGACACCAAAAACGCAACTCGTGCAAACAACCTAACCTGTAGAGATCTCGGCTCAAAATAGCGCCGTTTCCAACATTCTGACAGACTCAAATTATTAGGATACCCACTGAAACTACACGTTACCTAACAATTCACGTGTTTTTTGTTTACATTCCTCTCAAATAATACGGTTTCCCGTTTTTGATGTGATTATTAACCGTTTATTTTGCTGTCTCTGCTTTAGATTTTTAGGATTATTTGTGATTCTTTATGGCCACCGATCTAAGATTAACATTTTAATAGACCAATTTGTTAATTGTTTTATTATTCCTTTCATTTGTGAAAAAAAAAGGAAATAATCATCTGCATAGCCTTTTCCTAACTATGTTGGGGTCGGCTTCCAGTCTTACCTGATGCAGCTGAATACCAGTATTTTACATGGAGCGACTGCCTATCTGACCTCCACAACCATGTTACTGGGTAATACGATACCCCTTGGGAAGATTGGTTGTCAGACTTTCGGTCTTCTGACGACCCGTAACGACTGTCAAAGATTTACGAATGACAGCCCGGACCTACGAAGCACGGAGGGGTCTCGGTATGTAAAGATGGTCACCCATCCACAGACCAACCGCAGCAAGCGTAGCTTAACCTGATCGATCGACTTGTGTGGCTGTTATTATTTAGCCACGGGCCCTTTAAGTTGCACATGACACTAATAAACAAAAACGAACAGGCACTTCGTTGACGAACTCTTTCAAGCTAAGAATACAAGCCCCCATACTCAAAACCTCAATAGCTAATATGAAACCATTTTGCCACCCAAAAATACTATAATCTATACCAAAAACAAAAGTAACACTCGGCATTTCAATCCCCCTATCAGTTTCAAAACCCTTTGTTCCTATTATTTGAAAGCATTTCAGCATAAACATGTACCTACAGGATTCCCTTCCGACATTTCTTTGCACTCCAACCAATATCCTAGTTTCATATGTGAAGAGAAAACGTTTCAATACACCTCAAAACGCAATACATTCCAAAAATCCCTTCGAAACCTATCAAAATTTGCATCCAACCACGCAAGACAATCACTTAGCCTAAGTAATTGGCAAGCACCATTTAGATAACCAATCAAAGGCTCGTGACCTCAAAGACGAGATTCAACCATGCAAACATGAACCTAGACAACTTGTTTCTAAGTGTCAAAGTCCAGTAACAGAAGATCCTGAGATGAAGGTAATACTGAGATGGGAAGCAAACGTAAAGGCCAGATATCGGCCTAACAGCGTAATTGAATATCGGGCTTGAACCACGATTGACCCAGATATGGAAAATTCCAACTTGATTTGTGCCTGTGGAGTCGTTTTTATGGATCTGGAATGGCAATGAAGTGGTCTAGAATTTATTATTATAGTCTTACTAGCTGCGTTCCGCGGTTTCACCCGCGTAAGTGTCGATCCCGTGGGAATATCGGGATAAAAAGTACCCTATGTGTTATTCTAATGTGTAATCTATACTAATGTAAGATTTCAACAAAATCCGTTTAGTAGTTTTTGTGTGAAAGAGTAACAAATATCCATCCATCCATCTTCACAAGCTTTCGCGTTTATAATATTAGTAGAAATTAGTAGAAAGTAGAATAGAATAGTAGATAGTAGAAGTAGATATTAGTAGATTTCATCCTGAGTTACAAGATAGGTATCCTTCTAAGATGTAAGGGCTTCAACGTCAATTTTAAGAGCAAAATTGAGTACCTACCTTTGATTCTAATACCTACCCTACTATTTATGTAGCAACAAAAAAACAGCTTTCATATGGCTTGTAGAAATTGAAATTAAAACTATGCAAACACGGAGTAAAGAAACCTCAGACATCGAATCACCAACAGACATCGAATCGTTAACCGGTCAAGCCCCGCGCCTTACCGATCCGTGACGAAACAATAGAAAATCAATTGTGTCTCATTAGCGGAGCTTGATATATGTATATTACTACCACTAAAAGAAATGGCAGGAGTGTGTGGATGTGAAGCTATGTCGCAAGCTATGCTACACCCAGTGGCGTGCATTGCATTATAGGCATATGACCAGTGCCTACCTCGATATATATCAACATAAGCCTGTCAATTACATTTTAGTGTGTGTGCCCCACAATTAAGAAACTCACTAAATTATCATACCTAACAAAAAACAAAATCTTCATACAAACACGCGCGGCAGTAGGCAGTCGCCGGACGGCCTACTCGGCTCCCGTACTATTCGCACATTGTCATTGATCTTTACTCGTTCAAGTTAATATGACAAAATTAAAAATACGTACTTCTCACGCGTAATACCATGACGTTCGACCTTCTCATCACTTTAAGTAGGCATGCCTACTCAAATAATCACACTTTTGACCTCACTTTTTTTCTGATTAGTGACCGCGTTTGCCTAGATTAGACCCGGCCTAGTGCCTACCTATTCTGAAAACCAATGCACGCTACTGGCTACACCTCCTGTCCTCCTCTCGGTGTCCCAAAACATGCAGTCAAAGTGACCTCTGCGCTGCCACCGAGCGACAACGCCGTTGAAGTGGGGAAGATTTAGGCCAACAAGATGTGAAATACAGTCGTGCCAGCGAGGAGTATATAAAAAAAACAAATGCGAGTCGCACACCGAGGGTTCCGTACAAATTTGTAGGTATGTACGTAGTTTATCACGGATTTTTTTTTATGTAGCTACAAATTTACGTTTTTCGAATTTTTTTCTTTACTTGTGCTACATGACCTTGCTTCTTGCCGAATTTCATGATTCTAGATCAACGGGAAGTGCCCTATAAATTTTGATTCCCTTGAGAGTGTCGTTTTTTGCGGCATAAACGGCTGTACCTTTTTTATGTTAATTTAGAAGTTTGATTTTTTCACAGCTTTATAGAACTGTAGACCTGCACCCTAATTACGTAACACACTATCAATCGAAATCATAATCTCTTCGAAGCCAATTGCTAATCCATTGCTTCATAAGTTCGAAAAAATTGTCTGCTCAACACGTAAATAACGCAATGAATGTTGTTGTACTGTCAAAATGAAACCGATTCCGATTGATAAAGTGTTACGCAATTGCCCCGCTGAGTATAATATAGTTTTAATTTCAACTCGATTTCTCCACCCGTTCCAGAAATAAAGGGTCTTGACAGAGAGTCGGACAACAAAGTGATCCTATAAAGGTTCCGTTTTTACCGTTTAAGGTACAGAACCCTAAAAAGTAAAGTAAAGACACCTTTGTTTACCTTTCCAAGAAAATCTTTGATGAATGAAAAGCTGCAATAGCGACTCCATTCAATTGGAAGTACTCGTATTTAATAGTAAAATGGAACAAAAACGCTTCAATAACTCTTAAGTATTATAATAATCCACTTTTTATTCCATCAAATAACTGCAGACGTTCTTTCAATAAAATATTATCTAGATTGCCTATTCCATTAAATTCTTCTCAGACAGAAATGAATAATTTCTTTTGTGATACTATACTTGAGTTTTTTATTTTCGTGCTTACTCTAATGTTTTCTCTACAAGTATTAGTACTGTCGACAACAGTTTCTTGTTTTAATTGTCATCAATGTGTCAAAAAAAGTCAAAGTCAAAGCATTTATTTCAAATAGGCACATAAAAGGCACTTTTGAACGTCAAAATGTGTACGTAAATATCTTCATCATTTCAGTCGAAAGACGTTCATTGCCGGACTTTCGAACCACAGAACCTGACGGAGTGGCGATTCTTGGTTGAAGTGTCGCCACTTCGACCATCGGGGCAATTGAGTAACACATTATCAATCGGAATCGGTTTCATTTGGACAGTTCAACAACATTCATTGTGTTATTTACGTGTTGAGCAGACACATTTTTCGAACTTATGAAGCAATGGATTAGCAATTTGCTTCAAAATGATTCAGATTCCGATTGATAGTGTTACGCAATTAGGGTACGGTTCTATGCTTCTCGCTCGCTTCCAACGGATTCTTGCAGCCTTCACAAGGACCTCTCACAGAAATGTCAAGCAAGTGTCATTGTGTTCATGAATGTGTTAAATTAAGAAAATTCAATTGATTTCTTAGAATTGTTTTGTTTGTGAGTGGTATATCAAAATCAAAAATCATTTATTCAAATTATACTGAAACTCTCGACGGTGATAATTACATAAGACAGTTCCCCAAAACGCCAGCCCTTCACCACTTCCTAGCGCTTTCGCTGGGAAGAAGAAGTGGCGCAACAAACTCCCCAGCCCATTTTACCTTCAAATTGGTTATTATACTTTGAAGTTTTTAATGGCTGCGAATGCAATTATAACTAACTAGCTGCGCCCCGCGGTTTCACCCACGTAACTTTCGATCCCGTGGGAATATCGGGATAAAAACTATCCTATGTCCTTTCCCGGGACTCAAACTATCTCTATACCAAATTTCATCGAAACCGGTTCAGTAGTTTAGGCGTGAAGAAAAGACAGACAGACAGACAGAGTTACTTTCGCATTTATAATATTAGTTTGGATTGAAAGATAATAATTATGCAGACAACATAATAAAGAAGTGGTGAATGCTTTACAGGTCAAAACATAAATAAATAATAATGACACTACTTTGATGTCCAATCCTAATCAGAAACTTTACCTCAAATACTGTATAATTTCACTTAAAATTTAACTCTCAATCCCATGATATCTAAGAACATCCATTATTCAACCTTATTAACATTTAATATTCCTTTGACAGGTGAAACAGTTGCGTTGCCAACAGTACTAGCTACTGGCTGTGATCAAGTCAGCATTTTAAGTAAAAACGCTGGTAAGCGGACGTCGGTAACCGAGTCGAGTGGCTTCCTACAAATAAAAATCTATTGTGCGCTCACTAGATTACTCGAGGAAGTAAAAGGAATTGTTGGATGTGGTAAAGTACGGCCAACGAGAAGCGATACCAAATGTAAACAAAACACATGCAAGGTCATTGGGAATAGCAGGGGTGCGTAACTTTTTGAAAGTTGTCGTTGTACTTGGTTGTGGCTCTATCATTAACCACTCTTAATAAAAACAAACAATGATCAACAAAAATTAACTTAAACAAGAAATAATTAAATAAACAACAAACTTTAAGAAATAACTTGTATCACCACGAGCGCGTTCCGAAACAGAATGAATCTAAAATGGCCGCGGGAATGTTGGCGAACCCGTCTTGACGTTGTCATGTTTTTGCCGGGAGAACGAGACATTACGACAAAGGCACAAGATTGAAAGAGATAGATATAAGATTGTCAACGCCACAGTTGTTTTTTAGGTTAATGACCTTTCGTATCGCTTCTCGTTGGCCTTACTTTAGATAAGTTGTAAGAATATGAAGGCCAAAGAATCTGATGTTGTGTGTATACGTCGCAGCCAACTGGTTAAAATAGCCGTTTAGTTAACCGCCTGGCCTTTGGAAGTAGTGCTCGCCTCGCTTCGCTCTCTCGGGTCGCATGCGGTTGATAACCTAACCCATTTGGTCGGGGTGCCCTGGCTTAGTTACTGCGACCAATTCGGCTCGCGCGCGATTGGTTATAGTTCCAACCTAAACTATAATTGAATATCATTCAGGTCGTTGTTGAACGGCCGCCGTTTAGTTAAAAGGCTAGGCGGTTAACTATAGGGCTAATTGAACCAGTTGGCTGCAACATATATAGGTTTTTTTTGTGTTTGAGTTTTTGTGAGAGCCTCGTTCAAAGATGAGCTACCATTTGTCTAGCCTTTTTTCAACTACGTTAGGGTCGGCTTCCAGTCTAACCGGAGCTACAACTATTTGCGCTGTAGCATGGTGCGGGTGACAGTTTCAGTAACATTTCGTTTCACTCTTGAAAGTTGCCGCGATTTACAATTTATGACTTAGTATTTCAGTTGTACCACATTCGTAATATATTAAATAATTAATAACTGTAGTAAATTAAATTAAACCCAACCAGAATGTTCTAATCAAGAAATAAAATCAAATTGAATGAAAAATTAAGCAAAGTGTTATGCGTATAACGTAACGCCATAGACGTATTTAGTGATGGGATGTACTGCTACGATGGATAGTCGATATTTTTTATAATAAAAAACGTATATTGTGCGTAGGTCAATTTTTATTTTTAAAAGGTCTAATTATACAACAGAACATTTATAGGGTAAGGTTGCTTAAAAGGTTGCTAAAAAAAAATACATGTTATTCGTCTAAACCCATATCAGAGTCAGGAACATCTGAATTGTCACTCAATTCATCATCTGAATCTGTGACGGATATTATTAACGATGACTCAATTATGTTGTCAATATGTATGTCACGATCCCAATCAGACATAATGTCCCTTTTTGTTTTATTCACGACCTTCGACCAGTCTTCAGGTTGAACATTGTTGATGGCCTCTTGTAATAGGGCCAACATCTTATTTGCCGTAAATGGCGGCGAAGTATTATTTCTTGCGGCGTAACCTAAAAATAAACGAACTTATAAAAAAAAGTATTCAAATAATCATCAATCAGCCTAATCTAGTATCTGGTAATGTTTTTAAACTAGGTACATGCTACGATCGGAAAGCTGATTTTTTTATAAAGCTTCAAAATGGGAATTGAAATTAAAAGCATACCTTTTATTTGGGCCCAAATCAGCTCAATAGCGTTATACTGGCAATGGTAGGGTGGTAGTCGAAGGACCTGGTGGCCTTTTTCTTTTGCCATCTCGTCCAGAGCATAGGTAGGAGTTGGTGGCTTATGGCGTCGGACTAAGGCAATAAGCTCCGTCTTTAACATTTTTATATCTGCTGTAACTCCGTTTTCACTCAGCCACTTCACCAACTCGCTTTTGCGGTTGGATTGGTTTGGGGGTTTATTAACTTGCACCGAATGGTAGGGTGCGTTGTCCATTATTATGGTCATAGGCTCTTTTAAATTGTTTAATAGACCTATGAACCAATCTTTAAATTTTTCGTAATTCATCTCCTCATGATACTCCGTAGTTTTTTTTGACTTAAAAGCCAGCAAACAATCAGGGACGAATCCACTTGCTGTACCTGCGTGACAAATAATAAGGCGTTCGCCTTTGCCTTCCGGCACTTTGGTACACGATTGTGCCGTATCGTCGGTCCAACTTTTACCCACTGTGTCGTTGGCGTTTAGCCACGTTTCATCCAAAAAGACAACTTTGCTCCAATCACTTATGTTTTTGGCCTTCCTTAAAAATCTACATCTTGCTAGGGCAATGTCAGTCCTCTCCATAATAATCTTTCTTTTGTTAACTTTTTTGTAAACAAAGCCAATATCTTTTATAACTTGCCGTAGCGAAGTAATACCTCCTTTGAACAAGTCAGCTTCTTTTAATGATTTTAGAAGCTTGAGCAATGTGGGTAGCTCCATTCTTCTATAATAATCATAAATATGATTTCTAATAGCAACCTTAGCAAAATCATCCAAATCTGTGATTGGCTTCACCTTGGTCCGCTTTTTGTTGGGTGTCGATAATTTATTTTCAAACATCCCATCTTGGCCAATTTTCTCACGTGTTATACGCGAAACAGTATTGCGGCCAATATCAAGAGCTTCGGCTACTCGTTCTACAATATGATTCAATGGTAACAACGGTCCATTATTTTGTTGTTCTCTTTCAAAGTAGTCTCGGAGGCGAACAACAAGCTCCCTGGCCTGACTACCCAAAACAGTTTTTTTTGTATGCTTAGGCATGGTAATAACAACAAACTCAACAAACTTATAACAAATAACAATTTAACAAAAATGAAAACAAACAATGAAATCGTAATACGTGTCACATTAAGTCACAATATAACGCGCTTGCACTCGTACTCGCACTCACAGCATCGCACGGGTAAACAACATGGCCGCCGCGCCGATGCACCATAGAGCAAAAATGTTGTCACGAAAAAAAAAACATAAACCCGATTTTGATTATTTTATATAAGTACAAAGATAATTATGTAGCCATAAAACATTTATATTGACAAGTTTATACACGTAGCACACACGTAGTTACACTGCACAACTGAATAATACACTAATTTTCATAACAATATTAAAGAGAACTAGATTCACGCTGCGAGTATCGTTAGCGATAAAAATGAATTGCATAACCTCACATCCCTAGTCATGTGGTACTGACAAATGTCAACGTCATACGGGCAACTGTCACCCGCACCATGCTACAGCGCAAATAGTGTAGTGTTGTTTCGAATTCTTCTACCAATTAGCATTTCTGTGCAACGGTTTTAAGATGCTTGTGAAGATGAGTAGTAGACAGTATAGGTATTTAAAGAAATTCCAAAATTAAATCATTACCTAAATTCCTTAGAGTGGCGGTAACCGTCATAAGGTAAGTCTTTACATGATTGCACTAACCTTGTTTTGGGATGAATTCCGTACGATTTTTGAAGTGAAACTTCTTTACGCACGCTTGTCTTGGGGAGTAAGCTGGCGAACGCGTGACGCAAACGTTACGAAAAGTGTGATCGTTCGAGGCGAACGGGAGTTGAGTGGGGAATATAATCAAGAGAAAGCAGTGCGCGCGCACATTTTCTTTCTCTCTTCCTCTCATAGCCAAATACGTTTGAAGTTTCACTTCAGTCGTGTGGTCATAAGCACATTCGGTTTTTTTTAACGTAACTTCTGTTAGATTGTTTCAGTTCTTCGTGTATAGATGACTTATATTTTGTCCTACCAGTAGGTACGTAGAGATCTCACCTAAAGGTCAAAGTGGCAATCGCTTTCCAAGTATTTCGTATTCCTACAACAACTTTTAACAGGATAATTACATAAGCTTTTCGTTAGCTTATACCAATTCAATACATTTTTGACTTCTCCATCATCGATATTGGTTACTAGCTTCTGCCCGCGATTTCGTCTGCGTGAAATTTCACCCTCCCTCCCCCCTTCACCCTCATAGGAGTTGACTCTTCTTCACACAGAACACATGCCCTCCAAATTTCATGTCTCTAGGACCAGCGGTTTAGGCTGTGCGTTGATATATCAGTCAGTTAGCAGGACTTTGAATTTTATAGCGTTATCGGTTATAGAATGTCACTTTATCTCCCCCTCCTCAAGTCGTACTCTTCATTACTGAGGGTCGTGATCCTCCCCTGAAAACATCTTTTCCCTGACGATGTTTCGCCATCTCTGTCTATCCTTGGCCAAGTGAAGTGCATCATGAATTTCGTCACTTTATCTAGACCTCTACAAATGTGTCAGTTAAAAATACCAAATATGCCTTCTCCATTTCTTCTACCCTCCCGTTCTCTCCCGTTCTATAGTCCAATCCATTGTAATGGCCGACGAAGGGGCCTCAATAAACAAATGTGAATATAATTGAAGCTACTGTGATTATTTGTTTTCGAATAACTGCGTTGTTAGTATCGTTAGGGTCTTACGTTTGTGGATATGGGTCGATGTTTCATTTATTTATTTCATTGTTTACTAGCTGCGCCCCGCGGTTTCCCCCGCATAAGTGTAAATCCCTGGCTTAAACCGCTGAACCACAGATATAGATACACCTAGATAACGCAAGAGCAACTACTTCGCGTGCCAAAAATCGCACTAGCTTACGTTCGAAAATCGTAAGCAGCCACTTTCGCGCTCAGTCCTGCGTACTGCTGGCTGGGTGAGCGTGAGCGAGAGCGCGAGCTTGTGACGTCATAGTAGGTAGTCAAAAAGTGGCACGCTTAGTTTTCATACAGTTCGTGATACTTGCGTTATCTAGGACTATCTATATCTGTGCGCTGAACCGATTTAGATGAAATGGTATACAGATAGTTCGAGTCCTGGAACAGGACATAGGATACTTTTTATCCCGATATTCTTACGGAATCGACACTTATGTGGGTGAAACCGCGGGGCGCAGCTAGTAATCTCATAAGATAATATAATGTTTATTTGCCAAAAACAGTGTTTACGTTTTCTTCTAGTCTACATAGTTTTTGTTGCTTATAAACTCCACACTAGGTTGAGCATTGTCTCGTGGAATCCATGTGGTCCATAATTAGACAAATATCCCTATTAGTAGGTACCAACGTTGCGTTTCAATTATGTGTTCATGATAATATCAACTCTGTTTATTTTTGAAGTGAAACTCACGCTTGACTTGGGGAGTAAGCTGGCGAACGCGTGACGTAAGCGTTACGAAAAGTGTGATCTGGCGAGGCGTACGGGAGTTGAGTGGGGGATATAAGGAAGAGAAAGCAGTGCGCGCGCACATTTTCTTTCTCTCTTCCTCTCATAGCCAAATACGTTTGAAGTTTCACTTCAGTCTTGTGGTCATAAGCACACTCGGTTTTTTTTTATATCCACTATAACTGAAAGCTTAACAAAATGTATTTATTTGATTGTTTTCATACAGTTTGTTATTTCGTTTTTCGCTTTTGCAGCTCAAACCACTAAATCCAATCACTCACTCCACTTTATTTGTTAACAATTTTATTATTTTCTGCCTAGCCTTTTCCCAACTATGTTGGGGTCGGCTTCCAGTCTAACCACCTAATACCAGTATTTTACATAGAGCGACTGCCCATCTGACCTCCACAACCCAGTTACTGGATAATACGATACCCCTTGGTAAGACTGGTTGTCAGACTTTCGGGCTTCTGACTACCCGTAATGACTGTCAAAGATCCACGAATGACAGCCGGGACCAACGGCTTTACGTGCTTTCCGAGGCACGGAGGGGTCTTGGTATGTAAAGATGGTCACCCATTCACAGACAAACCGTAGAAAGCGTAGCTTAACCTGATCGATCGACCTGTGCGGCTGTTATTATTTAGCCACGGGCCCCTCCCTTTTATTTGTGAACAATATAGTACTTACTATAAAAGTTTTGTTCAAATATCCGAGTTCTCATGTGAAAATTCATACTAATTTATTTATGATATTGAAATATCACGCATAACTGTCATTAGAGGAGCTAATAGATAGCCACGGCAATGAAATGGGGTAACTATGGGAACAATTTGATGGGTTATAATGCGAAGTAATTACCTTACACAATATTTGAGGGGATTCGGTCATAGTTTTTTGTTTTGTTTACTTTTTTCCATACAAATAATAGTAAAATTTAATAGAAGACAGTACTTATGAATAAATAAAATTGAAGTGTTTGTTTGTAATATTAAAATAACAGCGTTGTACTAAATGCTTCTGAAAGTACATACGGTACTTATAAGAAATAAAAACATTTTTACAAAAAAAAAAACAACCGACTTGAAAAAAAAAACACTACAAAGTGATAAATAACTTTAATTTTCGGAAGTCGATGTCGTTGGTTCCGCACTTTCGTTTTTTGACACCAACTTCCGAAATTAAAGTTATTTATCACTCTGTAGTGATTTTTTTAAGTCGGTTTGTTTTTTTTTGTGTAAAAAAGTTTTTTTTTCACTTATTAGTTGTACCTACCTCATACAAATTCAATTGACACTAGTGCATTGAAAAATTGAAGACACCGACTAACAGAATCATCAAAATTCGCATAGAAATGCCGGAGATGCAGTACATTAACTACGTACATAAGAATAATTACCTAATATATTATATACTAAAACCTTCCTGAAAGTATGTAGATCACATTAGTGAAATAATCATCAAAATTGGTTCATTAGTTTTTGAGAAAATCGCGGACATACAAAATACATACATACGGGTCGAATACAGAACCTCCTTTTTTGAAGTCGGTTAAGATAACCACTTTATCCGACCTAGGAATTGAATCCAGGACCCCACGCTCAGCAGTCGCGCTTGCGACCACGAGACCAACGGGAAAGTATTTGTGATCTTAAAACTAAATATAGGAACAACAACGACCTAATCTCATCGATCAAACTCGAACAAAATAAGAAGTCATGTAATAACAAAACGCCTTGCCATTATCCGTTCCGTTACAAGCATATCTGTACCAATTAGCGACCGTACACTGTCGGCCCGATAGATTGGGCCGTGTGAATGATTATGTTTATTTTCTGTAGTCTATACTTGGGGTGCGCTGTATTGGCCTCGCATGTGTACTTTGCAGTTGGCTAACTAAATAGGGAAAAGTCAACCCTAAAATTAACCATTTAAAACTTTTTTCTCCGATGTTTCTGACATATTTTTGTGAGAATGTCTTAAACACATCATAATTATGTTCAAAAGCAGTCTTATAGCTTTTTAATTTGTCATAAAAACAGGACAAGTGCGTGTCGGACAACGCACAATGAAGGGTTCCGTTGGGACGAATTTATCCCAAAAACAAACTTGACATTGTAGTCGAAAAACATGTTCTCCCATACATGGATAAACGTAACGGTCAATTCTCCCACTGCAAATGTAAGTTTGTAATCGCAACTGTTTCCTTTAATTGTGCTATGAGACCATGCTTCTTTTCAGATTTCATGATTCGAGGTCAACGGGAAGTACCTACTTCTATTGGTTTTGATTTATTTGCCTATCAAAATAATAATATGTCGCATAAATGGCCGTATATTTTTATTGCGTTAACTCAAAAGCTTGGTTTTTTTACAGCTCCAATGGATAGACCGTACATCTTTATCATTTCAACTTGAAACCTCACGAGTTCCTGAGAAAAAGGGTCATGACAGACTAGCAGACGAACAGACGACGACAATGACAACTGACGACGGATAAGGATAACGTTTTTTCCTTTTGCGGCACGGAACCCTAAAAAATTAAGATTCTAATTACTTCTATCCAATGAGCGCTGCCTGTTTTTAGATACTTATACATGACCAGTTTAAAATATTAACAAATAAAAATGTACCGTCAAACAATACCAATACTGCACGAATTATTATTTATCTAACTTTCACTTTCTAATATTTACTTACTAATTAAAACAGTTTAAATAGTAATATCCCAGTATGTCATAATGAGCCACAGCTATTTAGTAAACCTAAACAAAACCAAACAAAGTTAATGACGCATCAAAAGGTGAAATCATCTACTATACTTATGACAAACTAGCTGTGCCCGCGACTTCGTTCGCGTGCATGACGGAAAACGTTTCTTTTTCGCGGTACCCTAATTCTTTTTCCAAAATCAAAGTATCCTAAATTACTCTTTGTTACATTAGCTATCTGCCAATGAAAGTCTCGTAAAAATTGGTCCAGCCGTTTCAGAGATTAGCCGGAACAAATAGGCTGACAGACAGACAAAAATTTAAAAAAATGTTATTTTGGTATATTTACCGGGTATACATCCATTATGCATTTAGTAAAAAGCGGTTATTTTAATATTCCAAACAGACACTACAATTTGATTTATTTGTATAGATTAAAGCCGCATTTCGTGTATGTATGTCTGTGTGACCGCGTTGTTCTTTAAAACTACGCAATGGACTTTGATGCGGTTTTGACTATCATTATAGGGAAATTATTCCAAAAGGTTTACATGTGTATTATACATTAAAGATAAATTTACTTATAACTAGCTTCTGCCGTTCGTTCGCGTGAAATTTCTTATTCTCTCGACCCATCTCGTCGTATTGCATCACTTGCCCGCGTCTCCTGCTCTATCACTTCGTTTCCCCATGGCGCTTTTGCTCGGCTCCTGAGAGTCATAGCGTGACGTTAAATAGCCTATAGCCTTCCTCAAGAATTGGGCTATCAAATGCAAGAAGAATTTTTCAAATCCGACTGGTAGTTCCAGAGATTACCCCATACACACAAACTTACAAACAAATTTTACCTCTTTATAATATTAGTATAGATAAAAAAAATTACGATGTTTTGTGCAGTCGTAACATCCTTGCGAAGCAGGGGCGCTAGTAAAAAAAATTTTAGCAGAAGCACACTTGACCGACGAAAGTTATTTGTAAACAACTCAATGTGTTCCGTGAAACGAAACGGACGGTGTAAAAGGCATTGGGTAGTGCATTTTAGGAGCGCGCCCAGACTTTTAGTACTCATCTTAGTGTTTACTGAAACTGTTTAGCTTTGTTGAAAATGAACGGTAAAACACAATTGCTTAGTGTTTTTTTAAGCTTACGACTTGTTTTTTAAGTGAAAACTTCTTTCTGCGCGTTGTGCATTTTTTGTGATTGAAAAAAACTATTGTATTCACGCCACTGTTACCGTAACCGACACCGCTTCGGATGTGTTTGGCTGTCCTCGGGATGTAATCGGTTTTAATGTATATGTCAATTAGTGATGGCAAAGTATTCTGTTTGTGTTTTGTTTTCACTTCTGTCGGCACTCCCGGAGTGTCACTGTTATTTTTTTTTATTAGATAGGTATTTGACTATATCCCTGTCAGCTTACTACGAAATTATATGTATTTATGAACTGATATAAAAATCTACTGAAGGCAATTATTTCTATTCTGAGTTTTGTTGTATTATACTTGTGTCTGACATTTCAATTTAACTAGCTTCTGCCCGCGACTTCGTTCGCGTGAAATTTATTGTTGAAGTGAAACTTCATTACGCACGCTTGACTTGGGGAGTAAGCTGGCGAACGCGTGACGTAAGCGTTACGAAAAGTGTGATCGGGCGAGGCGAAAGGGAGTTGAGTGGGGATATAAGCAAGAGAAAGCTGTGCGCGCGCACAAATACGTTTGGAGTTTCACTTCAGTCGTGTTGTCATAAGCACACTCGGCTTTTTTTTTTCCGTCCCACCCCGTCGCATCGCGTCGCCCATCCGCGCTACTACTTCGTTGTTGCTTAGCGTTCTTCCTGATTTTTTTTTTTTGCTCGGTTCCTATAGATCCAAGAATTAGGCTGTCAAATACAAAAAGATGTTTTCGAATCAAACTTGTATTTCTAGAGATTAGTGCGTTCAAACAAACAAACATAAAGTCCGGCCGCGCTTTTGCCAAAGATGTAAACAACAATGGCCGCTCAAAATTTAATAGTTACCTCGGAGATTTAGACAAAAATAAACATTATCTACTTAAAATAAATGTTCTTATAGATCGATTTTATTCAATTTCGAGCGGCCATTCAAACTCAAACTCAAACTCAAACTCAAAGCATTTATTTCAATTAAACCATTTACAGGCACTTTTGAATTGTCAAGAAGTCAGTCAGTCAAAAAAAATGAAGCTAGTTGCCCATTCCAAAGCGTAGGTACCTATGGAGAAGAACGGGCAAGAAACTCCATGGACACTCTTTTAAATCAAAATAATGTGGTTACAAAGTCTTGGTTACATCATTCATGTTAAAAATTATACATGTGAGAACGATGCAGAACGTTAAAAGCGTCCATAATGAAAAGATGAGAAAAAACAACAATTCAAATAATAAATTAAAATAAGCCATGGCAGCAAAGAGATGACCAGTCCCTACTGACGGCGCCCGTTCACGAACATGACGCATGCATCAGCACCATTCAGCTCAACCATTTTGAAGGGAGCTAAATGATCCAACACATGCGCCACCATCAGCGAGACATTTGAGTGAGCATGACATACTCTCAGCCGCCAGAGCACATTCAAGTCAATGAAAGACGTACCCAGTAAATGGTAGCTTTATAGTGTGTACATAGTACTCACACATGTGTTATGCAATTATACAATACTAGGAGATTGAATTTATACAATGCAAAGATAGACTTACAATCTTCAGCAGCTCCAACAGTATTTTCAAGTGTTAATCAATTAGTTGTGGTTGTGGAGCAGGACCAGCATTGAGCCAGGCATTTTTATCCGCGATGTAATCCCCTAACTTATAATATGCCTGCCTGCATAGTGTGCGTTTAATACAAGACTTGAATTTTGTCTCATTCAGTTGAAGAATGTGGGGAGGTATTTTATTATAACATTTTAAACAGTACCCCATAAAAGATGAGTCTACTTTAGCTAGTCTGAAACCTGGTTGAACTAATAAGTCCCTATTTCTAGTACTATAATTATGTCTTTCACCTCTTTTACTAAAAAGATGTAAATTTTTCCTTACATACATGATGTTTTCATAGATATATTGACAAGGTACCGTCATGATGTTAATTTCCTTAAACCGTTCCCTTAGAGAATCGCGCCTGCGAAGATTATATATGGCTCTGATGGCTCTTTTCTGCAGAATAAAAATAGAATCGATGTCTGCAGCCCGTCCCCAAAGTAAAATACCGTAAGACATGATACTATGAAAGTAACTAAAATAGACCAGTCTCGCGGTATCTACATCAGTAAACTGACGGATGTTTCTGACAGCATAAGCAGCTGAACTTAGCCGTCCTGCAAGAGATGTTAAATGAGGACCCCATTGTAGCCTTGAGTCGAGCGTGATCCCTAGGAAAACAGTTGTATCGACGAATTCTAGTTTCTCTTGATTCAATATTATCTCGCAATCACTACCTTTGACATTTGGTAAAGAAAATCTTATGCACTTAGTTTTTTTTCCATTTAATACTAAATTATTAGCAGTGAACCAATTTTGGACCTGCAGTAGGGCGTTATTTACGTCGTCAAAATTTATAGCACGTCTATTTACCTTAAAAATTAAAGAAGTGTCATCAGCAAATAACACCATTTGTGGTTGGTTTTTTAATAAATGGAGTAGATCATTAATATACACTAAAAAGAGGAAAGGACCCAAAATCGAGCCTTGTGGCACACCCATTTTTACTGTTAAACCATGTGAATTGACACCATTTATTTGAACTTGCTGTTGTCTATCATTTAAATAAGAACTAACTAAACTGAGCGCAAGTTTTCCAAGTCCGTAATGCTCAAGTTTCAAAAGCAGGGTTTCGTGATCGACGCAATCAAATGCCTTGGAGAGGTCACAAAAGATTCCTATGGCGTCTTGAGCCTCTTCCCACGCGTTAAAAATGTGTTTTAATAAGGTTACACCGGCGTCGGTCGTACAACGTCCTTTGGTAAAACCATACTGTTGATCGTGAAGGATTTTATTCGTGTTAAAATGATTGAGCATCTGATTAAGCATTATCTTTTCAAACACCTTGCTGAAAACCGGCAACACGGATACGGGTCTATAATTATTGGTGTCTTTACTGTCCCCGGATTTGTAAAGTGGTATTACCTTACTATATTTCATTAGATCGGGGAAGACTCCTTGATCTACACAAGAATTAAATACTAAGGCTAAGTAAGGCGCAATAGTCTCAATTATGGAGGTACACACTTTAATGGACATCCCCCAAAGATCTTCGGTCAATTTGATCTTAATTTGCTTAAAAACTTTTATTACTACTACAGGGTTAATATGTTTAAATTGAAATTCAACCGGGCAGGCTTGAACGTTCGCTCTTAATAAATCAATTGATACGTCGGGTGAGGAATTTAAGGCTTCCGTCGTTTTTGATGGTATATTAGTAAAGAAATTTACAAATTCTTGAGCTACTTCTAAGTTAGAGCTTATGGCACCACGTGAAGTCTCCAACGTGTAATCAGTGTTTCGTTTTTTATTCCTACTAGTTTCGTTATTTATAATTTTCCAAACCGTTTTTATTCTATTTTCTGCCGATTCGATTTTGTTGCTAATGTACCGGGCTTTGGCTATTTTGCAAATATTTCTAAAAATTTTGGAATATGTAGCAACATACTTGCTGAAAGTAACAGTATTAATGTAAGGCTTAAGGCCATACAGCTCGAACAGTCTTTCCCTACTTATCCTAATACCTCTAGTTGCCCAGTCACTAAATATAAAATTAGGGCAAATGTTTTTTGTTTTCTTTTCAAAAGTTTTATTGAATTGAGTCTGAACTATTGAAAAGAAATCCTCGTACAATTTATTTGCATCATCCATATCATGGCCCAGATCATTTAACTTATTATTTAAGGTACTATTGAATATTTTTAGTTTACCAGTCGTTATTGGTCTAAATTGTATTTGCACTTTTTGCAAAGGTGTTTTAAAGTTAAAAGTTACCGTTTGTCCACTATGATCAGACGGCAGATAATTTACGATGGCTTTATCTAAATAATCACAATCGCAAAAGACATTATCGATACAAGTTGCAGAAGTTGGAGTTACTCTAGTCGGTTCTGTAAAAACATTAGATAAATTGAACGATTTGAAAAGGCTTAATAATCTACAGCTATTTGAATTATTTTCCAAAATATTAATATTAAAATCACCACAAATAATTGCGGCTTTGTTATTAGATGCCAGTTTCGCAAGGACGTCTTCCATTATTGACTCAAATACAGAAAAGTTCTGATAATTAGGGGGTCTGTAAACGCACACTACAACATGCTTATCTAGCTCAACACAAGACAGTTCGATGCAATGTTCAATTGATAAATCCACTATATCATTTCGTTGCTTGGATTTTAAACAATTTTTTATCAAGATTAGAGAACCTCCACGCAGCATAGATTTACGGTTAAAACAACTGCCCACACTATAATTCTCATAATTAATTAACATTTGAAAATCCTTTAACCAATGTTCAGTAAAACAAACAATATCAAACTTTGTTTTTTCTAAAAACATTTCAATTTCTAATAATTTGGAAGAAATGCCTTGAATATTTTGATTAAATAATTTCAAGGCATTCTGCTGATCTCCTTTTTGATATTTACTTATTTTAGAGCAAGAAGATACCTTGTTGATGTTAGGTATTAGAATATTATTACTGGTACCTTCTGTTGTCTTACAAACTAGTTTAAATGATTATCCGGAGTTAATCCTAAGACTTCAATGTCATCACCAGGCAGTGAACTCATAGTGCGTGAGGGAAATGGAACCTCCTTCGTACAATTTGTATAAATATTTATAGCATTTAAGCTACATTCATTTAGACAAACCACCTTATTATTAGTATTATTACTAACTGTTGTGGTGTTAATAATACAAGACTTCGACATAATACTTATGTCTGTGTTTATATAAGAAGCTAATAGCCTTGCTGTTATGTGTCTAAAACTAACAGGCAGATACACAGTACCCCTAGTCGACTTTAAACTTTCTATAAAATTGTTGGTGTCAAAATAGACAAGCTTATCACTGTAATGACTAACTAAAAAGTGCATATGCTTATTAAGCATATGAATATAATTGTTTTGTCTGTTTGTCAATGTTTGAAAATATGGGAAAGCACACAATATTATTTTATTACAATTTAACTTTAACAACTCGGTTACACAGTCAGTTATTTCATATTTTTTGACCTTATAACTGTTACCTACAAATACAGTAATGTTGGTTTTAGGATTAAAAACATTTCCTGTTACTGATGCCATTATTTCTTTGTAGGTTGACCCTGGCATACAATTGTTTTGAGTAGAATAACTCAGGTTGTTACTAATTAATTTACCTAAACCTCTTCCTATACTATCTGAGAACATAACTGAATCATAACAATCATGACTACTGAAAGATGGACAACTACTAACCTCAAGCTGTACCACTGGAGATAGATCCTGTACTATATTAGATACATCTTGGTTAAGGATACAGTCTTGAGACAAACACTCAGTCTGGGACG
This sequence comes from Amphipoea lucens, assembly GCA_947508005.1. Lineage (NCBI taxonomy): Eukaryota > Metazoa > Arthropoda > Insecta > Lepidoptera > Noctuidae > Amphipoea > Amphipoea lucens. Next base: position 4,238,747 of record OX382373.1, on the reverse strand, counting down.
GGTCCTCCGTTGCCTCAGGCTGGACAGCAACAGGGTTTGAAACCTTCTGACAATTACACTGACACATAACTAACTCATTAGCAGCAAGAATATGTTCTTTAATTTGGTTCTGAGAACCCACATATTTAATGTAAAGGGAACTAAGTCTGCCCTCAAGTACCTGTATGTCAGACTGTAAGCGCTGTGTATCAAATTCATATATTTTTTTGCTGTCTTCTAATTTAATTTGATAATTCTTTAATTTATTAATTAGATCAACACGTTCTTTCCTCAGTGGAATATTTTTGGAAAAGTGTTTATGTTGTTTCCTAAATTGATTACATTTTTTAATTATTCTATTCATTCTTGCATATTTCTTCATTTTGTTTTGACTAACTTTATAACTATAATTCTGTTTTAGCAAGGAATCTTCAGTAAGGTCAATAGTTGTTATGGAATGAGGGTTACAATTAATATTTAATAATTCATTATATAAATGGTTTGTTTCCTCAACCTGATTACATTCTTTTTCTTTTTCTAACTGGAAGATGCGACTATTAGCATGAATTAATTCATCTTCTAGGTCCCTAACTTTACTTAAAGCCTCCTCATACAAATTGCTACATTGTTGTTTACATCTGTTTAAATTTAGCGCGACCGGACTTTAGATACTACCTACTACTAGGTACCTACGTAATAAAATAATATTTGTGTCCTTTTGTTGCACCCGTTTAACTTTTTATTCAGTTCAATTTCAAAAAAGATACCTATTCACATTATTTAAATTAGCATAACATGTTTTGTGAAAATCTATTTTTGGAACATTTTTTGCATACAATAGACCACTTTAATGACTTCATGAAGTAATTTCGCTTTTTTTTTTCTCGATGCCAATTCCGACAGTCGTGACTATAGTGATTGATCCATTATTGATAAGAAATGCTCTTATTTCGAATGTAATTGATCGACACTGAGATACGCTCAACGCGTTAACTTTGTTTTTTTTTTTTTTTGTTTTTAATGGTTTTTGTTTCGATATGCAATATCGGGCTAGTATTGTTTGACTGTTTTGTCTATTTTGACGAAGGTCTACTCCCGAATCTGAAGGTATTTTTTTTGTTCTGAATATTGTTACACGTCTTTACATGAAGCCATGTTTGTCGAAAGAACGATGGCCGGTGGGGCAGATGAGTCCTTGAGTGGAGACCGCGGATCGGCAAGCGTAGTGTGGGACACACCCCAGCTACATGGACCGACGATCTTTAGAAGGTAGCTGCGACAGATTGCATGCGGAAGGCGAACGACAGGGTGTTGTGGCTCAGCCTGGGAGAGGCCTATGTCCAGCAGTGGATTGCGATAGGCTGATTTGATTGTTGACTGATGCCCGTATATGCTTCTTAAAATGTTCTAAAATAACGTTTACCGTAGTCAATAATCTGGATTGTAAAATAAAGAAACTAACACACCCATTTAAAATTTGAATGACTAGATCATTATTCTAAAACACATTCATACATAAACACGCCATGTTAATATTACTATTAATATAATAAAAAACATCCAAACAAACCTTGTTTTTTCCACAGCAGTCCCAAATCAAACGGTTACCGATACGATGCCATTAACTGTTTATCATTGAAACATCTATGTTTTGTGATGAGTCAACACTTCTCAGTGATCGCATCTGCCTAAAACGTTTGGCTATAATAGTCCAGTGATATGGTTTAAATAAAGGTTATTTGAATTTCGACACCTATTTGTTTGGGTGTTTGTTATTTTATAGGTATACTATACTTAAGTAAGTATATATGTTATTTCCGTATTGTTGTGCATGTAAACATAAATAAATATATAAGATCCCATTAAAATAGGTGGACAAACTTTTAGAAATCATTCAGACTACCAAAATAAGGACGATGGTAAAAAAATATATAAGAAAAACATATCAGATACTTACAAGAATAATAATCAGCTAACGAAAATACACTAATGTGCCGGCAATTCATTATGTTAGGTCAAAATAAAATCACTTTCATCAGTGTTTTTTTTTGCTTGGATATCTTTGGTTAGACGTAGGTACCTACTGAGCGCTGTGTTCATGTATTTTAATGGGACCCTGTATTATGTATTAATTGTACAATATTGTCCTAAATTAAATATTTTTCTTTCTTTCTTTTTGGGGTTTCGTAATCAACATGGAACACTTATAGTTTCGCCATGTCCGTCTGTCCGTCCGTCCGTCCGTCCGCAGCTTAGCTCAGAGACTTTCAGTAATAGAAAGCTATAATTTGGCATGGATATGCATATTAATCACAATCGCATCAAATTCAATTAACACTAGTGCATTGAAGAATTGAAGACACCGACTAGAAGAATGATCAAAATTCGCATAGAAATGCCGGAGATGCAGTAAATTTATGCATAGAACTTCGTACATAAGAATAATTACCTAATGTATTATATACTAAAACCTTCCTGAAAGTATGTAGATCACATTAGTGAAATGAAAGAATTTCAAAGTTGGTTCATTAGTGTTTGAGAAAATCGCGGACATACAAACATACATACGGGTCGAATACAGAACCTCCTTTTTTGAAGTCAGTTAAAAAGATAGTTACACTAATCCTCTTCCTATATCGATTCGTGTACTAGGATATCAGTAACGATACAAGCGTATAGTTAAGGCTACAGCACAAAGTGTTTACACTCCAAACAGCTGTTACACTCAACATTTCTCGAGTCTAGGTCTGTCGATATTTCATAACATAACTGTCACAGTCTTGTAGGCCTAACACGAACGCGCGGAGTGAACGTAGACTGCTACAAGGACCTTTTGGCACCTGAATGAAATGAAAAGACTTGGCTAAAAGGTCCCAGCAACCAGGCCATTAAAATAATTAAAAAAAAATAAATGACGGGGGACGTTGTTGGTAAACATTTTGTGTAATTGTCACAAACATTTTATTCCCAAAACAAGATGGCGGCGTTATTAGCTCCGATTTTAGCCACGCGTAAAAAGGACCTCGTAGCGTACCGTAGTAACGTAAATTCTAACGATTCTTAAATTAAAAATAGGTATTTCGTACATTCTAACCCCCTAATCTATACTTATAATAAATCTGTAGAGAGGTCAATTCTGTACATGAAATATATTTTCAAAATAACTATCAGGGGGTGATTAGTGATCGATACTGATGCCAAAAATGCAATCAGTAAAATTTTTGTCTGTCTGTCTGTCTGTCTGTCTGTCTGTCTGTCTGTCTGTCTGTCTGTCTGTCTGTCTGTCTGTCTGTCGGTCTGTATGTTCCTTATAGAAACAAAAACTACTGGACGGATTTTAACGAAACTTGGTACAATTATTCTTCATACTCCTGGGCAGGTTATAGTATACTTTTCATCACGCTACAATCAATAGGAGCAGAGTAGTGAAGGGAAATGTTGGTAAAACGGGAGAAGTTACTCCATTTTTTAAGCTTCCGTCGCGTGTGCAGCCTTAATGGTTAAAGTTACATAGAAATCATGTATGACGGAAATATTCTAGATAAAATTGTCTAAAAAATATCCCGCAACAGCATATGTCTATCTTTTATGGTTGACTCACAATAACACGTGTAACTCCTGATAGCTTAGCAGTTCGGAGCATTCTGATTATATTTGTTTACTCTTACGTTTATAATACTCTCACTCATCCCTAATTTAAAAAAGTTAACATTATTACCTATTCTAAAAAAAAAGAATCATAGAAATCGGTATAGAAACACCAAACATATACATGAAATAAGCCATCGCGCCGTCACACGTCTGAATCATGCTATAAGGATTATATTTGTGTAACGGTTGCCGCGCTCGACACTGGTCGCGGTAGTGTATAAAAAGGCGGGAGGTCCGAGAGCGTCAGAGCGAGCTTCATTCAATATTTGGCTGTTGATGCGTTCAGAGCGTTCGACCTTATTGACAGACAATAATTGATATTGAGAAACCGTGCTTATCAGCGCGACTTTTAGTCTTTAAATAGTTTATTTGAATTTCTTTTGTTGTTATTTTGTAAAATAGGTATGAGTTGTTTTGGTAGTGTTTAAATATTCGTTCAAATTAAAAATTATTAAGCGTAGGTACTTTTATTAATTAAAGTAGGTAGTTATAGGTATTTATTTTGAAATTTTACACAATGGTTCCCTTTATAATGTAGACAAGGAATTAGGAAGGATTTTTTAAATTCAACCCCTAAGAGAGTTAAATAGGGGATGAAAGTTTGTATGAAAGTCCGTCAGTTTTAAAGTTAGGATCTTCAAATTTTGTGTTTAGGCTGACGACTAAAAATTAATTTATACGTGTCTCAGCGTTTTTGATAATTCCAACCCCAAAGGGTTAAAAAGGGGGATAAAGTTGTGTATGAAAGTCCGTCAGTTTAAAAGTTAGGGTCTTCAAATTTTGTATTTAGGCTAACGATTGAAAATTAATTTATACGTGTCTCAGCGTTTTTGATAATTTCTCCCCCAAAGGAGGATGAACGAACTGACTGAAATATCAACGCACAGTCTAAACTGCTGGTCCTAGGGACATGAGTTTTGGAGGTTGTGTTCTTCGTACAGAGTAGGTATCGAATAAGAAGGGGTTTTTGGAAATTCAACTTTTAAGAGGGTGAAAAGGGGGGATTTTGTTTGTATGAAAAATCTTATTTATTGAGTTAATAACCTTGAAACTTGGCACGAATACTTATCTAAGTAAATTATGAAATTTGGAAAATTTCGTTTTTCTAAAATACCCCCTAAAGAGGTAATGGGGGGGTGTTAAAATAAGTATGGAAGAATTTTAACGCCCTGTCCGATTAACTTGGAACTCAGTATTTATACTAAGGACTAAAAATAATTAATAACGTGTATCAGGGTTTTTCGAAAATCTACCCCTAACTGTATGAAAAGAGGTAGTTAATTTTAAAGGGGAGGATTTTACTGCGTGGCTTGATTAGCTCGAAAATTGGTATAAATAAACTTTGAGTCAAGTTATGAACACATATTAAACGATTTTTCAAAATTCTACTCCTGTGGGGGTGAAAAGCGGGGATAGTTTCTTTGAAAAATCTGATTCCTTTGTTCTATAAACTTAAAAATTGGCCCGAATACTTATTTATTTAAGTTAATTATAAAGATCATACCAACATTCATTTTCGAAACTTTTAGAGGAAAGTACGAATTTCACGCGGACGAAGTCGCGGGCAGAAGCTAGTAACTAATAAACGTATTATATCAGATGAATACACACACCGATTTCTCTCTTTCAGTCGTCAGTAATTTGACTTTCGAAAGAAGAAGACAAGGCGTTGTATAACTATACAGACGCTATACAACGTTTATTCGTAAGGGGGTAGGCTTTTTATTTTATTTTAATTGATTTTAGTTTAGTGTAAATTTTAGTGTTTGTTTTCCTGTCTTGCAATAATCAATATGTTCCACACTTGGAAAATGTCGCAACTTTGACTCCCAAGATACAGGCAAATGCCTAGTTTGGGGGTCACCGTCTACTCTATTTTTGGGCAAATTGTGATTAATAAACAACTTTGAAAATTATGACTGGCTAAATTGTACTTGTAATTTTTTTTTATTTCAAAATTCTATAATAAAAATAATTGTATTTTCGAAAAAAAAAAATCGTTCGAATTTTCGTTGCGTTTGCGTCGCGCATTCGTACTAGGGCTTCTGCGTTAGAAAAAGATAGGGGTATTACTGTCGCTGGCACAGTTTGTCGATACAGGGTTTTAACAGGCTTATAAGAGCCTTGTATTTGTGATAGTTTCCATCTTTAAATGAGGTATTTTGTGTACGTTTTTCGATGGAAACGAATTCAATCATAGCTATTTATAAGGCAGTGGATTGTATTAAGGAATAACAGTGTCAATGTATTAATCATTCTCCTAATTAGGGGTAAGCACAATATGTATTTTTCTTCCTTACTTTTCTATTTGCCGTGTTCTATTCTATTCTATTCGGTAGTCACCTCTTTCTAGCCATATCACAGATTAACTAATAGTACGGTCGAACAAGCTATTTGGTATACAGGCAGCTATACAACTACTTTTAAACAGTGGTGTGTTGAATTAGTCAATTCTTTTATACCACTCTATTTAATTAAGTATGCCATAAGCTCAAAAAGTTATAACGCACAGAATAAAATTAAATATTGGCAGTGTAGTGGAAAGATGAATATTTTTGCCTGTATACCAAATAGCTTGTTCGACCGTACTATATCATCTTTCACACAGTATATCCATCAATACTTTGGTCATCCACTCTTATAGTCATCCACATACTGTGAAAAGTAAGCCTACAATGTTTTCGTTTATTTTCGTTGGATCCCACTTTTGAATCCCATTTTTTAGGTATTAACGATGGATCAAGTGATTTACCTTTATCAAACACTAAAAAGAGATTATTTTTAGTGGGTTACTCGGAACCGAACTAGTTAGATTAGGTTAATTATTAAAAAAAAACAATGTTAGGTTAGGTTAGGTGAAAACTGTGAGCTCTACGCACGAGCCGAGCGAGCGAAGCGAGCGGTGCCGCGGCAGCGGCCGGCGAGTGCCAGAAACGACTAGATTATATAGAAAATGAGTTGTTTGTGAAATAAATAGTACCTATACGAAACGTTGGTTGTAAACTAAAAATTTCAATGGAGTTTTGGTGAAACATTAGTGAACCCCTCATTTTATTATAAACAATTTTGTTGTTGAAAGTACCCGCATTCAGATTTTTTTAAGCATTCGGGATCCAACGGAAATACTTTTCGGGATTCAACGACAATAAAACGTAATTATCTTGCAGTTTTTAAATTCGGGATCCAACGGAAATACATAATAATGGTTTGCGGGATCCAACGCCAAAAATATTATAATGGGATTCAAAAGTGGGATCCAACGGAAATAAGTCAATGTTTTGATAAAAAAATAAATATTATAAACGCGAGACTAAAATAAATAATAATTCAAATGATCATCAATAAATAACATAGAAATGTAAAACTTATATCTAAGATAAATTATAATAAACATATAGCTTGAATACAAGTGATTCATAAACTCGACCTACGGCCCATTAGGGACGACTTGACGAAAATCAAAATAAATTTCGTCGAGTCGTCCCAAAGGGCCGTAGGCATGTAGGACGAGGTGACGAATCACTCAAACTCACTTGGGTAGAATCAGTAAAAGATTTAATTTGGGAAGGAATGACTTCCATCATAACAATCATAATTTAGGATTACAAGGTCCTGACTGGCCGTATGCCTAGTACCCATTTAATACATAATCTGGCTATAATGTTCCAATTCCTGGGACACAAATCACCTCTTTGTAAAAGGCCCACTCGCCTTTATCCACCACGCGGGCCCCGTGCGGCTTTGTCAGCTTCAACATGAGGCTTAGGTAATCATAAATTAACAAAATACACAGGTATTTTTACTATAAAAGCTGAAATAAAAAATGAATATCCAATTTAGTCCATTAAAAGTATAAACAAATTCTATCAAGAGTATCTACCTACTTAATAAATAGTCCAATTTATACAATGTGTGTCACATTCGTTAATACTTACCTAAAAAAAACATCTAAACCACATAAAACAGCCCTAAAGGCAACTAAAAACAAACAATGTTTTCAGCCAGAAACAAAGTACAAATTCAATTTGCTGCGTCCTCGACAAAAACTGTTGAACAAAACGTACTGTAGAGCCCATATTTGGGGCGTACCCACAAACAAAGCAACAATAAAATATGTAGCATATACATAGAAGGAAATTTATCGGAAACCGCGGCACGGGCAATGGTCGCGTGCATGTCGAAACATGCATTCGATTGGGCCTTAACATTTGTTGCAGTTACCTTTAATGGTTTTTGTGTGAGGATTGATAACTTTTTTAGATTTTGGTGGTCGGTTAAACAGATATTGACAGACGCTTCCCTTCTCTCTTCTTCTTTTCTTTTGCTTCGCTTATTTTATGTCTTTCATTTCGCTTCTTTCATGCGATGCGACCAATAATTGTGAACCGATTCAGTGATGTTAGATTTCGACATTCGGCATCTTTCCCAATTGAAAAATGTAACGCAGTTAGCGAATGAACTTTAATCTTTAATTTTTTTTAAGTCATTGTGGAAGTCTTTTCTTTTTTTTATGTTATTTACCTTTTTATACCTTTTGTTTATGCTTTCGCTACCTTTTGGTTTTTACTTTTGATTAACACTTATACATGTACTTTGTTTTTACTACCAAGAACCAGCTTTCGGTAGTTAATAGTAATTTTTTCGGTATCGTGCGATCGTAAAATGACCCTTCACTCGTGTGAAGCATGCTCTGAATGCAGATTTCTATTATTTGCCAATTGATCTAAAAAGGATTCTAGGTAGGCAGACGATCTAGTGGAGTTAGCAGGAATCTGCTAGATTAAGGCAGTGCAGGACCAATAAAATTGTTCTGGCGATACTTGGTCCCGCTTATGTCCAAAAGACTTCCTAATTTTGATACAAACCTTACTTGCTCTTGTCCTAAAAATCTTATGGCATTGGTCAGCACCGTCCATAATGTAGTCTATTCAAACGTGTTTTATATTAATTATTTCAAGTTAAACAAATATCAACTTTATTTTAACAGTAATTAAGTTGATTTCAGAGTGACTAGCACTATTGAAAAAGTAATAAAAATGCTTGAAGTTGTAGCGTAAACCGAACTTTATTTTGTAGGCTTTAAAGTTGATTTTCTATAAACTCATATTTACATTTTTTGGCAAATAAATCCCTAATGCAAATTACACACATACATAAACATTCGTTTTCTTCCCATGGGAAACTACAGAACACCACCTCACAGGTACAACCCACCAACTCACCTGTACAGGTTGTTGTTTCATGTAATTAGTACAAATATTACCACTATTGTTAATTTGCAAAAACAAAATCCCCCTAAAATTAATTCCTGTTACGGCGTACCGAATCAAATAATTTTGATAAAATAACCATCTTTATTATCACAACTGGTCGCAAATAAACTCATTTCACCGAAACCGATGGTAACGCCTCCACTTTTACAGGGCCAATGAAAATTCCACCTCAGCACCTTTATTTAAAGTCCAATTTCGATTCACTGTCCAATCGTTTGAATTTCACACATCAAATATTCTAGAAATACAGGCAAGCCCACGCAACGTGAAAATAATTAATTTCTACCAAATCCATTACTGTTGAGTGCTTCTCTATAAAACTGTTGGCTTAACAATAACTCGATGCTCTTTATTAATAATAATAGTGCTATTAGCTTTAAACTGGCTGGTTTGTTTTAATGCAGTTCTTTTGAAGATAGTTAATTGTTTATTAATTTTTATAATGGAGTCTTTGCTGTCATTAGCTTTAATGTGAGAAATATCCTCAGTATATTTCGAGGTAGGTGCTTGAGACAGGTCCTTAGAACTCAACAAAAAATCTTCATTTTAATGAAGTCTCGATGTTACTTCTTGCTGCTGCATCCTTATTACTTATAAAAAACCTATAGAGGATATAAATGTTTCACACGTCTTAAAATACTAACTACTAAAGTACCTACTAACACACTAACTATCAACTGCCAACTTGTTGACTGATAATGCCTTAAATAAGGATATTTTATTTATATTCATAAACAACAACTTATCTAAAAAAAAAAGACGGGTTGCACTCCGGGAGTGCCGGCAGAAGTGAAAACTTGAATATTAACGTTATGCATTTTTGATATTTTGGAATGGTTAGGGAATAATTTTGCACGAATTGCTTTAATTATCAGTATAAAAGTACTATCATTTATGTGGTAGAATACAATGTTTATTTATTGCGCTATCGTACACAAACATCACAATTAAAGTAAAGTAGCAATTTTTTTGTTTTATAATAATTTTACGAATACACAGCAGTGTGGCCACTACAGAGACGGTTGAGCCATCAGCTGTCACCATCCATGATGCGCGTGGCACGCTGTAACATAAACACACACGAACATTCGCGCAAGCGCCCTGCGCCGCCTAAACGAAACAGCAGGCATACATTATCGCCGTGCCGTAGAAAGAGAGGGGGACTTCCTCTCCTACGCTGCGCCGGCTATCTACTCTCCATCCGTCTTACGAATTTTCGATCAGTGTCACGTGTCCTGACGCGAGTTTAACATTTTTTACCCATTACAAAAAAAGTGTACAACGCCGCTAAAGAAGTTTTCAATTCAATAAACAAATGAACACTCCGGGAGTGTCGACAGAAGTGAAAACAAAACACAAACAGAATACTTTGCCATCACTCTCTGACATATCGGATACACATTGAAACCGAGTACATCCCGTGGACAGCCGAACACATTCGAAGTGGTGTCGGTTACGGTAAGAAGTTTTCACTTCAAAAACTAGAAAGCCCAGAAACAAAAACATGCGTTTAATTTTAAGTTCAAGCACCCTCCCTGTTCCTTTATTTAAAACCTACCTAACATTTCCAAACCTAGTCCAAAATTGCTGAAGCTACAAATACAAGAAAGAGCAACAGTATCTGTTCATACCATCATATTGTGATCTCCCCATCAATCCGAAGCCTGGCAGGTGGTAGCAATTTCATCTGCACGTCAATCAATCTAGCACTGTATGTAGACACTGAATACATAGATACAGAAGGCTGGCTCCTACTAGCTCGCCGTCCGGTAAGGACCACGCCCGAGTCGACGGCGCGTTGTGTTCCACGCGCGCCTCAAAGAGATATCAGCACTAACTGACGGGATCTACCAGCACCGAAGCCTGCTGGGGTTGCGGGTTGTTCGAAAGAAATACCGTGGCCCCTGGCACAGGCAACTGAAGGAACACGGGTGGGTTTTAGTCAGTAAAAGTCTGACACGCCCTCTCGCTCCGCCCAGAGCGGGAGAAGTTCAGTCAAAGTGTTATTGGGTATTTCATCTGGAATTTCTCAGTAACAACCCGAAGTCTGGATTTGTGCCTTTTTTTTAGGATGGGAAATCATCAAATGACCCCTCCCGCTCTGGGTGGAGCGGAAGGGAGTGTCAGACGCTTACTGACTAAAACCCATCCGTGTTCCTTCCTTAGCCCTTTATGTTCCGGGGTAGCGGTAACCCTTTCGGACAATCCCGCACCCCCGGCAGGCTTCGGCCCTAACAGGCCCCTTCCTTTATGCTGACATCTCTTTGAGGCGCGCGTGGAATACATACGCGCCGTCCGGCACGGGCCTGGTCCTGATCGGACGGTGAGCTCTGGGTTTGTTATTGCGAGATTATTTCCATCTACCGGGCACAAATCCAGTGCCTGGTAGATGGTACCCCTATTACATGAGACTTAAACATAATTGGCGAAATGTGGGTTTACTCTTGGCACTCCTCTGCCTAATCCTAAAAGAATATAGGCGTGGTGTTAAGTCAGAAGGCTCCATTGGACGACCGAAAACTCGCGCACACATAAACTCTATTTAGAATAAGATTAGACACAAACAAAAATTTTTTACTGTCCGTTCAACCGATTTTGACTTCTATTGCATTGGTGGCATGACAAATTGCAGCTGCAGTAATAGTTGGTATTGTAACCACTTTTTGCTTTTAATGCCATCCTTATTTCAAATGAAGTGTAGACACCCTTCACGTACAGCAAGTGCAAACGCACTCGCAACTGGCATTTGTTTGAGATCGCCGTACGTACGCATCAATGTGTGCGTAAATTCTCGCTCAAAGTTTGGAGCCTTCTGGATCTATCTATTTTGTGGTGTAGGCCTGAATTTGATAGTCTCTTTTTTGGAACAAGTTCTATTGTGAAGTTTTGATGAAACGCGCCATTCGTGGCGGTTTTGGGGTTCACAAGCGCACCTTGTACACTTGCGTTAGTTCTATTCAGGTCAGATCAGGTCACGATTTAAATTTATAGCTTCGCAGGGTCCGGGAATATTTTGGGATTTGCTGTGATCGAATTTTCTGGTTCGTATATCTAGGAATCTAGAACTATCTCAATAGCCAAAAAAAATCTGCTGTTCCCTACATTTATGTTCGCAAAACTCGCCAAAATGTAGGGAACAGCTGATTTTTTATTCGCTATTTCAGGTTTGGTCCCATAGTAAAAGTTGTTCATAATGATGAGTACAATCTCCCATTTCGATTTGCCGCATGTTTTCAATTTCAACCTGTAGTGCAAAAGTGTGTGCACAGACACATGTGCACTCTCCTTTCTCTTTTCTCTCCTTAATAATATATTATACCATGAAAAAGAAAACCGTATCAGAAAAGAAACACAAAAACGAATGTTTTCGATTACAAAGTTCAAGACCCGAGTATTCACATTTCCCCATCGACAAGGCGAAACATCATTTAATTCACTGAACTATGCACTTCCATTTTTCTCAAAGGAAAATTTCCAAACACTTACTGTACATTGGTATATTCTGCAATAAGCTTATAAATTTATCCGCACAAAGGTTGTAGGAATCCTTGCGTACTTCCTCGTGGCTCGGGGCTCAAAGAGCTAGATCGCGATAACGCGGAGAGACGTGGTCCCGTACGTGGCTTATGCTAGAGTGAACAATTTATGCGTTTTAATTTAAGTTTTGGATTGAATAACGGTTGGATGTGGTTCGTGGAGTATAGTGGCGTTTGCAGTAGTTTTTTAAATTGTATTGTGATTTGGTATACATAGATAGATAGTGCCATCTACGAAGACGCGCCCTGCTCTTCTTACTAATCGCTTGTGGTTATCGCTAGTTAATTCCGTAAGTGTTTTAGTTTTTTGATACACACTAATTACCCACTAATAAGTAATTACCTTATTAGAAGGCAAAAAGTCACCCAAACGGCAGGGCACATTGCTCACAGAACAGATGGCCGATGGCTGGAGTGGCGACCGCGTACCGGAAGACGTAGCGTTGGAAGGCATCCCACAAGGTGAACCGACGACCTTGTGAAGGCCGCAGGGACCCGTTGGATACGAGAAGCACAGAACTGGTCGAAGAGGAGGTGCTTGGAGGAGGCCTATGTCCAGCAGTGGACGTCTTTTGGCTGAAATGATGAAGTAATTACTGTGTATCGACAAAACTAAAAAACTAGCGGAATGTTGCACACTTTGTACTGTAAGCGATTAGGAAGAAGAGTGGGGCGTCTTCGTGGATGGGACAGACACCAGCACATCAGGCTACCCGAAACTGTCAAATTTTCGAAAATCAACTTTGAACCTTATGCTTTAGCGATAAAGTTGAAAATCTATTAAAGAAATTTGACAGATTGTAGTACCTTGATATGCTGGCGTCTGTACTATCAGTATTTTAATGGGTATCATTTAAGCTATCACCAATTTAATTAGTTTTGTGTTTCTTAAATAATAGGGTTTGTCCTCCAAATAGTAGATCTGTCACCAAAATGTAGTCACCAAACAATGCAAGTGACCTAACCAAACCGAACCTCGGGGTGCCCTTCGCTCGCTCTTGCATCCTATGTCGACGGAGCCCCGCTTCGCGGGGCCCCTATTTCTGTGTAAAGGGTTTAAAGTAACCTAACCAAACCGAACCTCGGGGTGCCCTTCGCTCGTTCTTGCATCCTATGTCGACGGAGCCCCGCTATCTGAGAACGAAAATATTTCGTGGCGATAGATCTATTTATTAGGTGATACTAATATTTCGTGGCGATAGATCTATTTATTAGGTGATACAACTTGATGACAAATATAAATTTTGGTGATAGAAAATATAGTTCCCTATTTTAATTCTGCTGTGGTATTTGGTGTTTAGTGTGAAAAGAAAATTAACGTAAATACTTAAATCACAATTTATATCAAAAACAATCAATCATGTTTTTGATATTAATTGTGATTTAAGTATTTACGTTAATTTGTTTTTATCTAGGTACTTGATAATTAATACGGCTCAATATTTAATCATATTATTATTCCTATCAACATTCTGCAAGGATAGATTAAATTCCAAAACATGTGTACCTATCGCATGCTAAATGGAATACTGACTTAACTCAAAAAATAAGATTTTTGGGACGTCGCAAAAGAAGATCTTGCTATGAGGACTTATCCTACGTGTTGACGCATAAAATTAAAAATGATTTGATTTGGCTATTAATTAATCATGACTGCTTGTATTTTAAACGTCTATGATTAACTATTGGTGAGATCTGAGTAAAAAAAATTATGTAACTCAATTCTGACCTATACAGGAAGATTTTGTTCTACCCATGAATATGAACAACTTTCACTATGGGACCAACTCTGAAATCACGAAAAAAAATCTGCTGTTTCATGCAAAAGTTCAATACCTACTTGACCAAAATGTATGAAACAGCTGACTTTTTTTTCGTGATTTCAGAGTTGGTCCCATAGTGAAAGTTGTTCATATTCATGGGTAGAACACCCTGTAAAAATTTGGATGGTGATAAAAAAATCTTCTTGTATACTAATGGGTCAACGTTCCATTAAGCATGCGCTATGACTATTAAAACAAATGATCATAATAACTACACACATTCGTGTATCTTGTTGACAATCAACGGTACCTACTTCAGATATTTTCATAAACGCACCTTTGTATGACTAAGATAAAAAGTGCCAATAGTCTTTGATTGGTCATCGAACTGTCGAGCATCTTTTTATCTAATGCATCATCAATGTTGACCGTGATTTATCGTCGTCATAAAAAACAAACACGTAGCAAAATAAATAAGTATTGATACAATATCAAATTCTCACCATTATAATAGGTACCTACAAATCGCAAAGTATAGTCGAGTCTTAGAATATTGCAATTTATTGATAACGCTCATAATAGTTATAGGTACGTAATTAAGTGATTTTTTTTTCAATACGATGTTATATTTCTTGATGAGGAACATTAAATAGGCAGACAACATGTTTTTGATTTAACATATTCAACTTCATGTATTTATTTTGTTCAAACCTGATATCTTTGATATTTTTAAAAGAAAGCCATGTTTCAATACGAGCCTAAATGTTGCCTCATTGATGTGCTAAATTTAAACGTTTACATCCATATTATAAGTTTTGTTACCTACATTTTTTCTTATATACAGGGTCCCATTAAAATAGATGGACAAATTTTAACACAGCGCTCAGTACGTCTAACCAAAGATATCCAAGCAAAAAAAAACACTGATTAAAGTGATTTTATTTTGACCTAAAATAATAAATTGCCGGCACATTAGTGTATTTTCGTTAGCTGATTTTTTTTCTTGTAAAGTATCTAATGCGTTTTTCTTATATATTTTTTTACCATCGTCCTTATTTTGGTGGTCTGAATGATTTCTAAAAGTTTGTCCACCTATTTTAATGGGACCTTATATATTGTGTATGTAACATGTAAGTATCATACTTGTATTAGCGTTGTTTCAGACATGTTTTGTTCACTATTTTGTTCAACTATTTGACATTGTTGACAAGTGTACTCAACTAGTCTTTTTAACTTGTTTTAAGTGTAAGCGATAAAAAAAGTAGTACGAGTATTATAGAATAGAATAGAATTTTTCTTTATTAGAGTAACCAAGACTCAAAACAAGACTGTTTGTACAACTTACGACTATGTTTGTAAGTACAGACACTAAACAAAAACACAAGAAATAAAATGGTTGGTCACCGTTGCGACATCCCATGAGAGACGGCATAACAGTGACCTACGTAAACACAGTCCAGGCGACACACAACCATGCTTAGGACACTATTGGAGCTGCCTCATACCCTGCGCACCAGGGAAGCGCACCTTTTACGCATTGTCCCCCTTTGTGTTGTATACCTTGGTACCCGTGTAAACGCAGGATTAAGAATCGTTAAAAGTTCTTGGCCACATCTCACATAAACCGACCCAAACTAGCTGACCGCGCTCTCATATAGCCTAATGGCCAACGGCTAAATCTCCACATGGTGTTTTACAGTCTCAGTCAATAGGAGCCTCTCCTCGCTTTAATCGTAAAAGTAGTGCTGCATCTGTGTAGTGCGCTAGAGTGGATAATGGCTATAGGTTTGGGCTAGATGTCACTGGTCTTATTACAATTTATTTGTTTGTTTGTAAGGGTTAATCTCTTAAAGTAATGAACAGATTGAAAAACTCAGTAAAGAAAGCTACATTATTGCAATAATTATAATCCTATAACTTCTTCTATCCTATAACTTACGACCCAATGGGTCCCTCTTAATGGCAAACGATATCGTGGCAGGCCCAGACAGAGATGGCGGGATGAGCTGGACTCCTTCAACAAGAACTGGTCCTTAGTAGTTTTGAACAGAGAGAGGTTGAAAGAGAGTAGGGAGGCCTTTGCCCTGCAGTGGTACGTCACAGGCTAATAATAATAATCCTATAATAATCCCATAATCCTCTGGCACTCCGCAAATAGTGTAGTACTTCAAGAGATTACATCTTACAAAAAACAATTTTACCTCTTTTTAAAATATAATTATATAGATTTAAAGGGTGGCAGGAACATTGACGCGCAAACTGTAACCATGAATTTAGTACAGACGCCAGCACATCAAGCTACTCGTACTACAAACTGTCAAATTTCTTTAATAGATTTTCAATTTTATCGCTAAAGCAAACATGTTCACAAAAAACCTACAATATATTATACTGTGTCCCAGCGTAGAATATTTTCGTTGGTTATAAAAAAATAAATCAGTTGACCCATAGAAAAGTACAATACCTACGCCGTGAAAATTGAACAGCATTTTTTTTTTAAATAACCGGCGAAAAATTTCGCCGTAGGGGTTTTAGAATCATGTACAGACGCCAGCACATCAAGCTACTTGAAACTGTAAAATTTTCCCAATCAACCTTGAACCTTATAATTTAGCTGTAAAGTCGAAAATCTATTAAAGAAATTTGACTGATTGTAGTAACTTGATGTGCTGGCCTCTGTACCTTAGTATACTTGGTTTATACATAGATAGAGGTTTCCGTTTGAGTCCGTAACTTTTGGATTTATTCGAGAAAAAAAGCCTAATACTTTAACACATTTATGATAATTACTAGCTGCGCCCCGCGGTTTCACCGGCGTAGATATTGATCCCGTAGGAATATCGAGATAAAAAGTAGCCTATATGTTAATCCAGGGTGTCAGCTACCTCCATACAAAATTTTATTAAAATTTGTCCAGCTGTTTGAGCGTAAAGAAGTGACAAACATATAAACACACACTCACAAACTTTCGCCTTTATAATATTAGTGTGATACAGACATGGCAGCTACACAATGAAACAAAACAAAAAAAAAAACAATAAAATTAAAATCTTTAATAAATATTTAAAAAAATCAATCTTGCAAAAGTTTCGCCAACAAAGCCATCACAATAAGAGTTAAAGAAGCATTCACACCATATCCACTGCTGGCATTGGGAGACAAGTAGCCAAACCTCCTGGCCTGGAGTATCAGTTCCAGGATCGAGTCCATAGCCTCCAGGTTATTGTCCAGGATCTGATCGGTAGGGAGTAGGAACCCGTAGGTTCCAGTGTCTCGGAGCTCGTAGCAGTAGACTAGAGGAACTTTTAGGTATTCTTTAACCCAGTCGACACTGCCACCAGTCGCTTTGTCTGGAAATGTATAAAAAAATTAAATATTAATAATAATCGTTTATTTATTTATAAAAGAGGCAGTGGCGTGCATTGGTTTTCAGAATAGGTAGGCACTAGGCCGGGTCTACATAATCAGCCTATAATGTTCCCACTGCTGGGACACAGGCCTCCTCTCAGTGAGAGGGAGTGGGCCGTAATCCACCACGCGGGCCCAGTGCGGGTTGGCAGATGTCACATGTCTTCGAAATTTTGGTTCTAGGACATGCCGGTTTCCTCACGATGTTTTCCTTCACCGTTTTGAGAGCAGTGTTGATGAAATAATTTACACAAAGTAAAGCGCCTGTCTGGGTTCGAACCTACGACCTACAACTCGTAAGTCGCGGCCGTTACCACTTGGCCACCACTGCCCAAGGCCGGGTCTAGTCTAGGCAAACGCGGTCATTAATCAGAAAAAAAAGTGAGGTCAGAAGTGTGGTTATTTGAGTAGGCATGCCTATTTAAGGGTGATAAATTGCGAAGGTCATGGTATTACGCGTGAGACGTACGTATTTTTAATTTTGTCGTATTAACTTGAACGAGTAAAGACCAAAGACCATGTGCGAATAGTACGGGAGCCGAGTAGGCCGTCCGAGGACTGCCTACTGCCGCGCGTGTTTGTATGACAGATTTTGTTTTTTGTTGGGTATGATAATTTTGTGAGTTTCTTAATTGTGGGGCACACACTAAAATGTAATTGACAGGCTTATGTTGATATATTGAGGTAGGCACTGCTTATATGCCTATATGCAATGCACGCCACTAAAAAGTATCCTCTTTTTTTATTTACACTGAATAGCTTAACATTATTAAAATAGCGCACAGTTGCTAATTTCCCAGAACTAGGTTGAACCTGTGCTTCAGGCTGGAAAGTGCATAAATACTTAATGTAATAAATTAACAATGAGTATAACGTAAAAACTAAATTAAAACTTAGGTACTTAACTAAAAGTAAAATAGCATGTTAGCAGTTCTATTTGCAGACAGTAAGTAGGTCTTCTGTCTGTGCATAGTCGATGGTTAATAAATATTTAACCTTTTGAACGCAACGTTTATTTCATAATATGGTGCGACTCGTGCGACGTGTATCACACTAATATTATAAATGCGAAAGTTTGTGAGTGTGTGTGTGTGTGTGTATATATGTTTGTTACTTCTTCACGCTCAAACCGCTGAACCGATTTAGATGAAATTTGGCATAAAGATAGCTTGACTCCCGGGAAAGGACATAGGATACTTTTTATCCCGATATTCCCACGGGATCGAGACTTATGCGGGTGAAACCGCGGGGCGCAGCTAGTTTTGTCATATATTTGTGACGTTGGCGTTCAGGGTAAGATTTCGTTTGTGACATATATGTGACAATGGCGTTCAAAAGGTTAAGTATATTTTTTATAGCTATAGTAATTTAGTTTATAGATACTTAAGTTTTCTATTTAATCTATTGTACAGGAATTGGAGTCAGAAAGTTAAAGATCTTTCTACAAAGACATGTTTTGGGGTTGCGTTAGATATGCATACTAAATTATTCCGTCTCTTGTAATTGATTAGATTTTAGGTTTAGGTCACCAAGATAGTAAAGTTTTGTGCCTAGTTTAAGGTCTTCTGTTAGTTAGAAATTCTTACGATGTAAATTAATACCCAAATGAATTTGAATATGTTTGCAATTACCTAAACGGTTTCTATCACTTTCATAATTTTTATTAAGGGCTGATTTTTCAATCGATAGTTATTTTTTATTCGTGGAATAAAATTGACGCCTGACAGATTTTGTATAGAAAAACTGTCAAAAATTCAAAATTATTCCTCGGATAAAATGACGATCGAATCGGACTAGCTGCCAAGCATTACATTTTTTAGTATATTTGATGTTGTAATTATGGCTAAATAATAACAGCCGCACGGGTCAGTTGAATAGGTGAAGCTACGCCTGCCGCGGTCGTTCCGTGGATGGGTGACCATCTTTACATATCAAGACCCCTTCGTGCCTCGGAAAGTACGTTAAGCTGTTGATCCCGGCTGTCATTCGTGAATCTTTCTTTGACAGTCGCTACGGGTCATCGGAAGTCCGAAAGTCTGACAACCAGTCTTACCAAGGGGCATCATATTGCCCAGTAACGGGAGTGTGGAGGTCAGATGGGCAGTCGCTTCATGTAAAATACTGGCATTCAGCTGCATCTAGTTAGACTGGAAGCTGATCACAACATATTTTCGAAAAGACTAGGCAGATGATGATACGAACTTGTAATTTAATCACCACTTTTGACAATAATTGCCAGTTAATAAAAATGCAAAATGGAAAAAAAAAGAATATTAAAGCATTAAAATAAATACCTTTCACCCCTAATCCGCATACAGTTTGACCTTCAAATATGATACGGAACCTTTACATCAAGTATTAGATTACTCACAGATGGCTTCGGCAATATTCCCTGTTTTGTATTGAGTTCCGTTTCTGACCGACAGAGCACCCATAGCGCGCCTACCGATTTTCATCTGAAAATTAAGTAATTTGTGAAATGAAATGAAATTTTCTGTAAATAGGATATAGGAATTACTTTTACACGTCATATCGCTTAAAAAAAAAACAAACAAACTCAGGGGCCAGTATCTTTTAACCTTTTGAACGCCATTGTCACATAATAATATATGTGACAAACGAAATCTTACCCTGAACGCCAACGTCACAAATATATGACAAAATACACGTACAAATAATCAATTTAATCATTACTTTTGTGTGTTTTTATTTATATAATTTAAAAGTTTAAGCTTCCGTCTATATTGTATTGCATGAATCTAATATAAATAAACTACCAATATCCAGAAATTTGTTGTGTTAAGTGTGTGTGTGTGTGTTGTTTTGTTAAAGTGGCCTGGCGTCAGGGGTACGGCGATACGTTTATACTCTGGCGTTCAAAAGGTTGTCCTTCCCCGGGATGCAATCTATCTCTCTGCCAAATTTTATCGAAATCCGTTCAGTGGCTTAGGCGTGAAAAGGTAACATACATACAGACAGACAGACAGACAGAGAGTTACATTCGAATTTATAATATTAGTATGGATTTGATTCGAGGATTCATTATAATCATGAAAATAAATCCTAAACGAAACCCATAGGTTTTTACTGATTTTTTCAGAGTCTAAACGTCAGATTTGCCTTTATTGTTCTGAGCGCATTTAACGATTTAAATCTTTGAGTTTTTCCTCAAATAGCTAAAAAATCATTGGAAAGGAGAGGGTGATATCATTTAAGTTAGGTATATGACAAAAATACATTTTGTAATCTTATAGACTTGAAGTAGTAATTAAATATTCAACGATTGTCATCATGTAACATTGTGAACAGTACCCGAACGTTAATATAATAACATCGAGCTTTAGGAAGATACGCTCACACTTCTATGAGTGACAGGGACGGACAACAATGGTGAACCTGTTCAAAAACTCCATGTGCCATATGAACGGTTGGTTACTGTAAATGATATATTATAGGCTGGACTGTTGAGATGGAGTATGGTAAGGGCTTAACCAAAAGTATGAGCAAAGTTAAGATAGAAAATTTACGTTTTTATACCTGAAGCTGTGATTCTACCAAAATCTGTGAATGTAGTAAGGAACTACTATAAAAGTTGAAGACAGTCTTCTAAGAAGGTTTTTTTCTGTAGCTACCTGCCGCGTTTCATAAATCTACTCTGTATGTTTATTAGATTTCTTCAGTTCTTTGATTTGTTGATCAGTGTGACGTCACCATTTCCATCGCTTAATCTAACAAGGTATAGTATATTAAAAGTTTTCATAGGTTGATTGTACAAAAAACTCACAGCATCTTCATAGTTTGCCAACGGTTCCGTGGTATTTCCAAAAGGTATCAGCAGTAACTGACTGAATGAATGGAAAGACAGGTACATATCGATCTTGTCACCAATAGAATCTATAAATGTTGATAGGGTCCTGGTTTCTGGCTCCGAGAATGGTCCAGCACCAGCGTAGTCATCTCGCGCAGGATTGGTGCTTGCACCTTCAGCTGTTGGTACAAAGTTATTCATATTAATTAATTGATTCCATATTGTGAAGAAGATATTATATACAAAAATATGGAACCTGTGCACAGCAAAAGAATAAGATTAAAGTAAAGTTTTTTTTTACAAAAAACAAGATTAAAACTCTTATAAAAAATAAATATCTAGGTATTTAGATGACATAATTTAACAATAAAATAAGGACATACAAAGTTATTAAGATTAGATGATTACAAATAATTAGCATTCATAAATAATTACTGAGATCAATGTACAGACGGCAGCACATCAACCTACCCGAAACTGTCAAATTTTCACAATCAACTTTGAACCTAAAGCTTTATGGATAAAGTTGAAAATCTATCAAAAAAATTTGACAGATTGTAGTAGCTTGATGTGCTTGGCGTCAGTGCTTAAAAAATTAAAAAAATAACAAAAAAAAGTAAAGGAAAAAACCAAAGGAAGAGGGGTGAACTCTGTTGGACATAGACCCCAAACATTGCAATAACGATCGGTTCTGTGTTTCTCACCACAGCGGGTTCATGCAAACAACACCAGCGGGGCTATTGCGTAATACTTTATCAATCGGAATCGGTTTCATTTTGAGAGTTCAATAACATTCATTGCGATATTTATGTGTTGAGCAGACAAATTTTTAGAACTTATGAAGCAATGGATTAGCTATTGGCTTCGAAATGATTATGATTCTGATTGATAGTGTGTTACGCAATTAGGGTGCAGATCATAGTCAGATTCATCACTGGAGCATGAGAATAGAACCAATCGACGCAGAAAAAACTCCGGTTCCAATGATGTTTGTAACTCAATATTGACCGAAGTGTCGCTTGATATTTTTTCCAGCGCATATATCTTTCTATGCAAAGTGACATTAATAATTTCCGTTATCATCCCGTCGTAGATTAAACATATATTATTTCTATAATCTGTAATTTCGTATCTTCGGTTTCTACTCTGGTCATGCAACACTTTCACAGTTATTCTATCTCTGACAGCAGCAACGATAGCAATGATCACTGTGATTTTGACAGAGTTATCAGTGGCAGCAATCGAACAGCAACCTTATTCTGACGGAAATTAAGATCACTGTAATTTTGACAGTGATGCAAAGTCAGAGGTAAATAAAATAGCTGTAATAGGACTGTACTAGTGCTGTGCTGTTACGCTTATCTTATCATTAAAAGTCTATAATAAAGCAAAATATACTACCAAGCCAGTTATTATTCCAATTTCTGTTCAAGTCGACACCAAATTGATTGCCAATAGGACGCCTGTTTTTACGCCACATTCTATTCTGAAAAACAAAGGAAAATTTATCAGTAATACAGTTTTATGTAATTTAAACTAAAAGACAATTTAATCATCGTCATCATCATTTCAGCCGAAAGACGTCCACTGCTGGACATAGGCCTCCCCCAAACACCGCCACTTCAACCGGTTCTGTGCTTCCAGCATCCAGTGGATTCCTACGGCCTTGATAAGGTCATCGGTCCACCTTGTGGGAGGCCTTCTAACGTTATACGCTATGTTGGGGACGGCTTCCAGTTTAACCGGATGCAGCTGAATGAATACCAGTATTCTAAATGGATTAAATGCTTATCTGACCCCCACAACCCAGTAACTGGGTATTTACGATAGACTTAATAAGATTGACTGTCAAACTTTCGGGCTCCTGGCTACCCAAAATGACTGTTAACAAAGGTACAGTCACGTCTAAAAGTATCTATACACTTGGCAATTTTCAATTGCGAGTTTTTCGTCAAATAACGAATGCAACGTTGAAATACGACACTTAAACCTATGGGTTTGAAAATACTAGTTTCGTAATAACTAATAACATAAGATTTCATTAAAAAATAACGGAGAAAATTGCCTTTGAATAAAGCCAAGTGTATACATACTTTTAGACGTGACTGTACAAAATAAAGTTCTGCTTACTACGTCATGACTCCATATATAGCCATCCGGATTTGTGACAGGAAAAATATACCAATCATAATCACGAGCAGCCGCTTGTGTCTCTCCATAGTTACTAGTAAGCAGTTCATTGGTGATAAAGTTGACTGCAGATGGTGATATCCATTCCCTTGAATGGATCCCACCTTCCAAGAAGATCGCCTTTCTTCCTTCACCATGGGATATCTTCAAACCCTTGATTTCTCGGCCTTCATATGTGGTACCACCAACTATTTTGGTGACTATGTTAGGGTATGCTTTTGCTAGATCGTCAATCCATGCATTGATGTCTTCTAAGCGATAATAAGTATTCCATGTCATACTTTTAGGGTTGTTCCTAGTATATGTGTGTACCGTTTCTTTGTCTATTGCTCTGTGAACATTATTGAAAGCATTGAGTTATGGAAATAAAATCCATTTAGGTTTATTGGCAATAATCATAATAATTTATTTGCTGTAAGGTATTGGTACAGTGTTGGTCTTAAAGTCAGTAATTAAATTCTTAATACATAGTTAGACATTTATCAAGCAAAACATTACAATGTTAAAATACTAGTGTATAATATTATTGTCTAACGGCGTGCTTTTTAAATGATAGTACTAGTAAGTAATGCTAGTTTTTACGGTACACAATAAAGAGTATTCGATCTATCTATTTTCTATTATTCATTAACTTTGCAATACATTTAATATTAATTATAGTCACATTGATTTAAAACACATTATTTATAAATTAATTTATGGAATAAAATAGTTTTTCCAGCAGCCATAACTATAACTTTATAAAAAAATAAATTATTAGGTGTCTTTTTAACTGATTATATGCCGTAATTACAGAAACAATAAAAAGTCATTGTGTCTTGCGTGGATCCACGTACCAAGGGTTAAAGTTCTTTGGTATTTTGCTATAGATAAGTCCACTCATATGATAACCGTTCTTTTTATACAGAAAATTCCTTCATGCCCTAGGCAGAACTATTCTATCAGAATCTGGATCTCTTACTTCTCGAGGGCAACGATCTTGAGCCTTTTTAAACAGGCCAAAGTGCTGTCGGACAAATTTCGCATATTCCCAAATATATATACTGGATAGAATAGAATACTCTTTATTACGTACACCATATAAATTACAGATAAACATTTTACAAAGGGTGACACAATGGGCGGTCTTTTCGCTAATTTTAAAGTCAACATTTGGATGGATTAAAAAGGGGAAGGAGAGACAATACTGTAGGTAGTTTGTTGTGCAGCATTTACATAATACAATAAATACAATCACACACAAATAAAATCTCTATTTCCTTGGAAGGTGGGTAGGCCTTTAGTGTGGGACGCAACTTGTGTCGATACTCTTGCGCCATCCCACCTTCCTAGATCGGCATGCTGTGCTGGCGCTGCTGCTGCGGCTGCGGAAAACCTCAAGCGGCGAAAATATGATAACCTTATCGGAAATTATATTTTCGAGCCGTTTGGGGTTGAAACCCTCGGGCCGTGGGGTCCGAGTGCTCATGGTCTTTTTACAGAAATTTCAAAACGGCTGGTTGACAATTCCCGTGACCCAAGGGCTGGCTTTTACCTTGGCCAAAGGCTAAGCATTGCCATACAACGTGGCAATGCCGCCAGTCTCTTGGGTACATTACCAGTCGACAGCGATGCGGATGAATTTTTCGACGCTATATTTTAGTTTTTGTATAGTTTTAGTTAGGTTAGTTTTTAATCTTGTTATTTTTGTTAATTAAGTTTTTAAATTCAAATAAAAATACAATCATAAAGTCTATACTAATATATATAAATAAATGTATAATAATAATAATGAAACAAGACCAAAAAAATATTATAATGCTGAATGAGTAATATAAGGAGTTTTAATTTGTTGCAAGATTTATGTTACAAGATTCCCATGGCAAAGCCTTAATTATAATTTGAATATATATCTGCAAAAGGTAGGACGTACTTACTCTTGAATATTCGCCAAAGGTATATCAAAATCCACTTTATTGGCTTTCAAAATACTTTCCAATTCACTTTTGTGTTCGGGACTCGATAGAATGTTAACATATTCTGCAGAAGCAATAGGATCCGTCCAGAAGTCATATCTAAGATCAGTTTCTTGTAAATCTTGAAGCAATTTTATATGTTCAGCATTGTTTGGAAAAATTTTGTACAAACTATAGTTGTCAAAACGAACTTTTTCACTTAACACATTTGGTGAAGTTAATATTAAACCTAATATCAGAAGTTTTAACATATTTATTTAATTTAATTTATATATTTAATTTGAAAATTAATTATAAATTCGTATCAACTATTATTATGTACCTAAGAGTCCCGTTCGAACCAATTTATGAATTATCAGGTAGCTAATTATCAGGTTAAGCTGAAGTGGTAATATACACTAGCTGTAAACGTAATCCTGATAACGAAATACCCGTACAATGGCATATCTGTACAATAGCATTAGATCCACTTACCTAATCAATCTAGATAACGTTCTTATTGATTTCAATACTTACAACTCAGTGTGGATTAAGAGGTTTATAAATTTTAAATGTTTATTTATTTTATAATCAACAGGTTTTGCTCTTGTTGTCCCGCCGACATCGCAGCAGGCCCAGACGGAGATGGTGGGATGAGCTGGACTCCTGTGATAAAGACTGGTGCTTGGCAGCTCTGCGGGGCAATTGCGTAACACATTATCAATCGGAATCGATTTCATTTTGACAGTTCAACAACATTCATTGCGTTATTTACGTGTTAAGCAGACAAATTTTTCGAACTTATGAAGCAACGGAATAGCAATTTGCTTCAGAATGATTCAGATTCCGATTGATAGAGTGTTACGCAATTAGGGTGCTGAACAGAGATAGGTGGAAAGAGAGTAGGGATGCCTTTGCCCAGCAGTGGGTCATTAAATACAAAAAAAAAACAGGTTTTAACAAATACATTTTAGAGGCCTTCTTATGTTATTATAAATACATATTATATATATATCTCCTTTCACTACATACAAAGTTTCATTTCGATACGACATTTAGAAGTAGGTTTAAATTGACTTTGACGATTTTGTTACATTGTTAATTATTTAGTTACAGGTGAAGCTAAAG
Source organism: Amphipoea lucens (assembly GCA_947508005.1). Lineage (NCBI taxonomy): Eukaryota > Metazoa > Arthropoda > Insecta > Lepidoptera > Noctuidae > Amphipoea > Amphipoea lucens. Next base: position 4,212,077 of record OX382373.1, on the reverse strand, counting down.
CGAGTTAAAAATACAGTCAAGCTTATTCTCACTCAATTCCTGAAATTGTTTTTTTATTTGCTTAGTGCAATTTATTTCATCATCAAACCCCTCCATCGTGAGGAAAAACATTTGTTCTAGATTTTAATAAAAAATCTAAGATACACATGTGTCTAGATTTTAGTGAAAAATCGAAGATATGCGACATCCATCAACCCGCACTGGGCTCATGTGGTGGATCATAGCCAACTTACAGAGAGGAGACTATATGAGTTATGACCCACGAGTTAACACAGTACCTCATCATCTGCCTAGCCTTTTCCCAACTATGTTGGGGTCGGCTTCCAGTGTAACCAGATGCAGCTAAATACCAGTATTTTACATGGAGCGACTGCCTATCTGACCTCCACAACCCAGTTACTGGGTAATACGAAACCCCTTGGTAAGACTGGATGTCAGACTTTTGGGCTTCGGACGACCGGTAACGACTGTCAAAGATCCACGAATGACAGTCGGGACCAACGGCTTAACGTGCTTTCCGAGGCGCGGAGGGGTCTTAGTATATAAAGATGGTCATCCATCCACGGGCCAACCGCAGCAAGCGTAGCTTAACCTGATCGACCATCGACCCGTGCGGCTAATATTACTTAGTCGCAAGCTCCTCAGTTAACACAGCACCTATTGACTGATAATGCTATGATCTTACATGTCGGAACAATATTAACTTTATTAATTCCAAAGAAAATGCATAGACAAAAAATAATTTTATTTATTTATTTAATACTTCAAGCACATAAATGTACAGAGGCGGACTTAATGCCATAGGCATTTTCTACTAGTCAACCTTTGGGTGATGCAGAAACAAACAGTGGTAGGTGGATCATGAAAAATTGAGGAATAAATATTTTAAATATAAAGATATAATATATAACTAATTACATATAAATATGGGCACAAATAAATATACATAAATGCATAAATATACTTACTAACTAACTAAAAAGAAATAAGACAAACAATGAGAAAATATTACCGTTGTGATGATACTGCCGGCTTCCTGATAATTTTGAGAGTTTACATAAATTTTCCATGAATTGTGATTATCCCTAATTGTAGAAAATTATACTGATTGTGCTGATAATTATAATAAATCATACTATCGCCAGACTGATAAATATCTACGATTGTATCAGCTATACTGAGATGCTATTATTTATTTATTTATTAACCCAACATCACTATCATGACAGGAATTTCCTAATTCAATAGTGTGGCCATAGTTACAGTTTCATCATTTACTACTCGTATAACATATTTTATACATCGTGGTTTTTGTGAACTCACTCAGAGAACAAGTAAAAATATCTATGCTGTCTGCTACGTCATTGAGTATACCTACGCAAGGTACTTAATTTAATTAATCATCATTACGACAATTAGTGAAAGCAGACGTTAATAACTAGATTGTGTTTATAGCACCAAAGACAAGGGCCCTAAATCCTAGGCAATAAAATGTATTTATAGTCATATGTAATATTCATCGAAGTAAAACATAAAATTAATGGGTTAGTTCACGTTTTGAGTTATTTATTGGCTTCGTGAACTATCAGTTAGCACGAGCGGAGTAAAATAGTCGAGGGGTCGAGAAAATAAAATTGAAACTATAAATGTGGGATAACCCTTGTTTATAGAGGTGCCTCGTCGTTTGCAGTGCTAATTAGAGATCACTTTTCATATATAGCATGGGAAAGCCGTTTTAATAAAACCATTCTTCTTACATGAGACTTGAACTTCAAAATTTATAATTTTTTACCTCTAGCGGCAAACTATTGGGTATCGAAATATAAGGGAACACCAAACTATATCAAACACTGTATATACAAAAATAAATCCAATCAGTGCACGCATTTGTTAGAAATCGTGCAGCTCAACTCAAAACTTAATGTGTGTCCTGCTCGTCCAAACTTATGGTGCTCAGACCTGGTCGATCACCGAGTCGCAAAAGTTCCACCTTAGGGTTTTTCAAACATACGCAGTACGGTGGAGGTCTGCCCCGCTTGGGCGGAGCACCGCCGTGTCCTCGTAGAGGCGATCGGCAGCGGCGACCTCTCACGTCCAGCCCTGGTTCAAGCCATGGTCCGGAGCGAGAGGGAGTGAGAGGCAGTCACCTCCTTCTGCAAAGCAGTCATGCTAGCGAAGGAGATAGCGGGATGGCTGAGGGAGAGAGCCTCATGTCCCAGCCGCCGCGGGAGACGCTCCGGGCGTCGGGAGCCGCGTGACGACTGCCGGCCGCCATAGGCGCGAGCCTGCAGACGGAGAGTAATGGGTAGCTCACCGTCCGATTAGGACCAGGCCCGTGTCGGACGGTGCGTACGTGTTCCACGCGCGCCTCAAAGAGATGTCAGCATAAAGGAATGGACCTGGATTGTCCGAAAGGTTTACCGCTACCCCGGCACATAAAGGGCTAAGGAAAGAACATGGGTGGGTTTTAGTCAGTAAGAGTCTGACACTCCCTTCCGCTCCACCCAGAGCGGGAGGGGTCATTTGATGATTTCCCGTCTTAAAAAAAAAGGGTTTTTCAAAGACAAATGGAGACAGTATTTTAGGCGCACAATGAACTGACAGAATACGAAACACCACGCTGCGCTCCATAATAGGGATCGAAGACGGAGGCTGCCAAGCTGAAATGGGATTGGGCGGGTCGACGTCAGCCGCCGCATGCACAGCGACCGCTGGGCAACAGTCTCCACACGGTGAGTGCCTGAAGATGGACGGCACCGCCGAGGCCGGCCCAGGAAGAAGTGGCGAGATGACCTAGACGCGTACCACAAGGCTTGGATCGAGGTGGCTCTATAAAAGGACATCTGGAAGGATTTGGGGGATACCCTTTGCTCAGCAGTGGAACAGTATAGACGAACTCAAAAAAATAACAGTTAAAACGCACTAGGCATGTCTGATAGACTAGTAATATCATCAAGTAGATATCACTCACATATCACTCAATACATTGCAGAACTTGCACTTGCTTTGCACTTTCATATTATTATTATATCATTAACTTATCATTAGAGCATTATCTGTAATACAACTGCATAAAAAGGCCTCTAAATCAGATAAAAATAATTGCCGACTTATTGCGCTGATACCAATCCTATCGAAGGTCTTTGAAAGAGTTGTGTACAAAAGCCTTATCTTTCTTTGATAAGTAAAATGTTCTTGTAAAAGAGCTATACGGGTTTAGGAAGAACTGGTCAACTTCACTAGCAGCATTAAATAATATTAACGCTAAAGTTACAACATCAGGTCTGTTCTTAGACCTAAGCAAAGCGTTCAATGTTCTTCATCATTCAATTCTCCTCGATAAATGGATCACTAATTTCGAAAAAAAAAGGTAATAGTATCATCCATTTCTCAATATTCCCAACCTCGACACAATAACTTTGGTGTACCGCAAAGAAGTATTCTAGGGCCACCGTTATTTCTCGTGTATGTTGACGGTCTTCCTCTAGCAGTAGAATAAGATTGTGTCCTTTTTGCAGGTGGCATGACAGTAATTCTAGATTGTAAGAATGTTGAAATCTACGAGTCAAATATAACTAATATCATGACATTAATAGGTAACAATGCTTTAAAAGTTAATGTAGAAAAAACTAAAAAGCCTCCAACTTCAAATATCTCATAGAAACCAATTAGTGGAACATAAACACTTTATTGGAGTTACTAAAGGAAAACTTCACTTCACACTTCATTTTTTTAGAAGTGGTCGCTCAGTAATAGCGACTCCGACTTACGTGTTGTACGTCGTGGGTTTAAACCTAGGCAGGCGCTTTACTTTGAGTAATTTATTTCATCACCGATGCTCTCAAAACGGTGACGAAAAACATCATGAGGAAACCGGCATGTCCTAGAACCAAACATTCGAAAAATCCAAGCACTAGTTTGGGAATAGCATTATTAAAATGCAGCGTTTATTGCAGCGTTGGCATAGTTTAGCGGTTTTGAGGAATTTTTTAACCTACCTAGAACTGTCAACTTTCATTGGAGCTACGTTTAAAACTATGTAATATAGTGTGAAATTAGTCGAGACTCGATAGTTTAAGGAAAACTTGTTTGATATGGACAAAATATTACTGCCAGAATATTTTATTCATCATATTAAAATTGTTATATTATGTTCCTAGCAATATTGCATTTTTATAATTTATAAATTCAAGTTTTAATCATGAAACGTATTAAGAAAGTGAATTTTTCTTATACAAGCACTTCTTGTATCACCTTCGAGAGCACCTAATTAAAAAAAAAAAATATTTTTATACTTTAATATTTTTTTTAAATAGTATTGAATAGGTACACAAAAATAAAATATTCATTTTGCATCAATGTAAAGCAATACACAAAAGTTTTACCCTGAGCTCTCTAGATGGCGTTGGCGTCGAATTAGAAGTCGCTATGGTTTCGTTACCGCGCAGAGTACAAGTACGCTGGGAACATTTTCTCTGTCAGCCTAAACTGCCTATGGACATAGGCCTCTCCTATTGCTATTTTTGAAAAGTTATTCACACGAAAGTGTTGATAGCTGTTTAATTCCATGAAGCGAGTCATTTGATTTGATGACCTTGATTAATAATTGAGGTTATTACTGGAAGAATAATAAAAAGTTATTATTCAAGGGATTGAAAAATAATTTGATGTCATTCAGCAGTATGTTATGTAACCAAACCAATAATTTATTAATTAAGAAATGCGTATTTTTTTGCAGTTGGCCATTAATTAATTAAAGCAGGTCTAAAATATATTTTTATAATAATCCAAGTATTATCGCAGCTACTTAGATATTTTCGTCAGTTCTAATATCAATTAATGTAAGTTCCGCCAAAAAGGCGACTTCAATTCACAAAAAGAGTTGTAATTTTTTCTCTTTGTTGTACACACGGTTACACATCAAGCTAGACATAACTAGTATAAGCTGACTCCTCGATTGTACGAAAAACCTATACAATGCGAGTTCAACTAAAACTGGAAATTCATAGCTTGATGTGTCGCCGTGTGTACTCATCCACAAACACTCGATACGCTTCCGTATCGTATCGAACATTAATCATTGTTATCGTAGGAGTCTTCTCATCGCTGTTCACAAGTCCAAAACCCGAAAATTTTGTCAGTTTAAATCAAACAGACGCCCGCTATTCTTCCAACAGCTATTTGCTGTTGAGGGGAAGTCAAATCAGGTTATCGAAATGTCAGGTTTTCGATACGATAGCCTGTCGTTTGGTTGTGAATCAGGGCTCTGTTATCTGAAAGAAACCGTAATGAAGCTTACTATTATAGTTTCGAAGATGACATGATGGCGTTTACGCTACTTTTTTTTTTAAACATCGTGTTAAATTAAGATTTTTTGAAAAAAAAAAAATAACAGTTATAACGCATATGTAGAGTATATAATTTAGTTTAACGTATACATGTATCGCGAAAAAATGTGTACTTTTTAGCGTATGTATATTAAATGCATGGACATACGTTGTGATATGTTGATTGTAGGAGTTGCATACTTATTCACTTGTACTAAGATCCAATTTAGAATAAACTCTACCATTTTAATTAATTCAAGGAAAAAGTTCTTCGTTATGAATAAAACAGTTGCAATGATAGAAACATAGTATAATAATTGTTAAGACGACAATTAAAAATACAAAATTTGTTTGATTGTTTATACATAGGTACCCAAATACAATCCATACTAATATTATCAATACAAAAGTGTGTCTGTCTGTTACCTCTTCACGCTTAAACCGCTGAACCGATTTAGATGAAATTTGGTATAGAGATAATTGTAGTCCCGGGAAAGGACATAGGATAGTTTTCATCCCGATATTCACACGGGATCGAAACTTATGCGGGTGAAGGCGCGGGCGCTGCTAGTTATTTATATGTCGCATCCGGTCATTCGTTTGACTATTCGGAACGCCAGCGCCATCTGGCGGCGCTTAACAGAGTCTAGCCTGAGTTCGTGGGGGGTCGACAACAGCGCGACAGAACGATTGGAGCCCTCTTGGACATCGTACATCAAACGAACAACATGCGCTCAGAACTGTCCCGCGTTCCGTATCTGGTTGTATCGTGTACCTATAGTGTGTGATTTGCTAGTGTGATTAAATTGTTCGTGAAATTATAATCTGATTTGAACTGCAAACCGTTTTTCTATTGCGTAATAACCAACACATACCCATAGTTCGCCCACAGTAGTTGAAATATGGCTGATAATAACGAGACACACTTGCCTTCTCCGCTATATATAAATAAAATTGACATTGAAAAAGTGATGGGACTCCCTAGCCTGGCTGACGCTTCAAGCATTAGTTACCACTCTCTGGTACACACAGCCACACATCAACCTATACAGTCAAACCTGGATAAGTGAGAACTGGATAAGTGAGAAAACTCTATAAGTGAGAGTAATAGCCAGGACCCGTCATTTTAAGCTCCCAAAACCTCTATTAGCGAGAACCAGAAACCTCTTTAAGGCGAATGGGTAGTTGTAGCCCGCGAAATTCAATTTTTCTTACGTTTTTTGCAATTTTCAGGTCAGTGTCAGGTTGTATCTTGATCAAAATATGATTCGCGACAATAACAGGTACGTATTTACAGAATTATAATAATTAGAATCATTAATACATCTTTCTAAGTTAGATTTCTACCGTTAAGAACAAATCTCGTATGGAAAAGTGTTGGTGGTAGAAATCTAACTTAAACAGATGTATTAATGATTCTGATGATTATAATTCTGTGAATACGTACCTGTTATAGTCGCGAATCAAATTTTCATCAAGATACAACCTGACACTGACCTGAAAATTGCAAAAAACGTAAGAAAAATTGAATTTCGCGGGCTACAACTACGCATTCACCTTAAGAGAGAGTCGTTTTTCCCTCATAGACCTCCGTAAGTGAGACTGCTACTTATCTATACCTCTATAAGCGACAGTCGAGCTTTATTTACAAATTTAACATCTGCTTTTTTATGACTCATACTTAACTTTCGTGGAACTTCCTACCATTGTTTTTGTATTAATAATTTTATAATATTACATATTTACTACATTCGTACTTGCTGTGACTTGTTATTGCTGCGTACCCCTATAAGAGAGAAACGCTACCCATATACCTGCATAAGCGAGAAACTCGGGTTAGTGAGAAACCTCTATAAGCGAGAATGAGATTGTGCTCCCTTGAACTCTCACTTATCCAGGTTTGACTATATTTTTCCAGTTTTAGGTGACCTCGTATTGTATAGATTTTTCGTACAATCAGAAGTCAGCTTATACTAGTTATGTATAGCTTGTTGTGTAACCGTGCGTACATAATTATTATACTATTTTTCAGCTTAATTATTAATCCTGTAATTGATGTCATACATTAATCAATCAGTCTTTAATAGGAACAATAATTATTATGAAAGTGATATTTCTCAATACGTTTTCGCATTGTACTTGTCGCAAATGCATAGTGGATTATAAAGACAAAATTATAATACTCGTAACTACGATATTAAATGCATGGACATACGTTGTGATATGTTGATTGTAGGAGTTGCATACTTATTCACTTGTACTAAGGTCCAATTTAGAATAAACTCTACCTTTTTAATTAATTCAAGGAAAAAGTTCTTCGTTATGAATAAAACAGTTGCAATGATAGAAACATGGTATAAAAAATCAGAGGTCGGAGTAAGTAGATTGATTTTATATACTTGCGTCAAGATATTATAATACCTATGGACATGCCATTTTATCCATAATGTGCGGGAAGTATCAGTAGATACAGACATACTCGTAAAAGTATAATTAACAAAAAACATAAATCCAAAGTTATTGGATGATTAATTAGCAATCGAAATAAAATTAATCTTCGTTAAATAACGATTAAGAAAAACAGGTTTTAGCTTTCGTAAAAAAAAAAATATTGTTTTCAGCATAACTTATAACTAGGTACTTATAAGCTAACACGACATTACTAAGTAGAATATCTTTCGAATTAATAATAGCAAAATAGGAATATTTTGCAAAATATTATTATTTTGAGAGTTTTTCTTTATAAGTGAAATTTACGAAAACCAAATCAAATACTTAACAAAATGACAGAATGAAATCTTTCACATAATTTGTTACTTCTTATGATCTAACAGTTCACTCACGAATAATACTAAAACATGGCTTGAATCTTTTGTGTTGCTAGTTGTCCCTTCGTAATTTTTATTTTTTTTCTGCACTGTATTTCCTTGTTTTGTTTTTTCTTGTGTTTCCCACCTTTTCCCAATGTTTCTTTCACTGCCTTTTCTGTATTCTCTTCCTTATTTGCCTTAGATTGGAGGGTCCCATCGATCGATCAGATTAAGCTACGCTTGCCGCGACTGGTCTGTCGATGGGTGACCATCTTTGCAGTCGTTACGGGTAGTCAGAAGCCCAAAAGTCTGACAACCAGTCTTACCAAGGAGTATCGTATTACCCAGTAACTGGGTTGTGAAGGTCAGATAGGCAGTCGCTCCATGTAAAATACTGGTATTCAGCTGCTTCTGGTTGGATTGGAAGCCAACCCCAACATAGTTGGGAAAAGGCTAAGCAGATGATGATGATGCGTTAGATTGTATGTTTGATTTGCCATTATTAATAGTTTGTCTTTTTGAAACACTTCTAATAATTATTATCATCCTTCCTTTGTTTGACCTATCAGCTTCCTCACTTTGTTTTTTGGTTTTGTCGTCACTTGTAACTCCATCGCCTTGTAGAATAATACCACCAAAAAAGTCATTTTTTTCTATGAATGGCAGCTGTAAATAATCTTGTTTATACTGTTTAGGTATCATCTCGTCATCGCAGAGGTTTTCAAGGTCCTTATATTTTTTTTTAGATATTGGCAAGCGTTGCGCATAAAGTTTTTCCAAAACAGTTTGGGTCTGTTCATCAGCTATATTCTTATCATTTGACTTTCCTTTTCCTGTTCCTTTCCTTGTTACTGTTTTCGTTCTTAGACTCAATAGGATATTGAAAATGTCTCCGTCCTCCTTTATTGTATATTTAAGTTCCATCAGCTCATTTAAATTTGTTTTTTTAATTGTAACAATTCTAGTATTCTTCATTCTAAAGTTCGGATTGGAAGTTGTTTTAGTCATGCATATTTGGTCAGCTACAATCTGCAATATAAGGACGAGGTGTTTTTTGTGCTGTAAGGATAAAAGTAGGCCATTGTGTAGGGCTCCACACAATGAGTATCCGTAGCTCACGCTCGATGACACTATGCATTGAATCTACTGCTATATAGCTGTATCCTAGCAGTAGATAGTTGACTTATACCACTTTGACGTTGTTTCAATTCTCCAGAAAGTATTTAAACATGCTCAGTATTTGTTTTATTTTGACCCCAGCAATTGGCTCCTCTTTTGTCAACGTCAAGGAGGTATTTGAATAAACATGTTCCTATTTCGCAACTACCCCTTTGTCTAGGCCCAGACGGAAATAAAGCAAGCGTACTGTATTGTAGAAAGGATTAATATGTGGTACACAATTATTATAGCAACTATAAGTACTTTAATCAAACGGTGTGTCCGAGCGTAGTCGTTTCAGACGATGCAATGCCGCGATGCTGTGTTGACAATGCCGTAGTGTGTTCGTTAGATTTGGACGTATGTGTGTGAACACCTTTTTCCATCGCTTTCCCCCCAGGTGTAACAATCCATTTTGAGTTTTGGATTCACACACAGTGAAATTGTAAGCTGCATACTTTCTAGAGTAGTAAAGCAGCATACTCTGGCCATGTGGGGTATTAAGGACTTTCTTGAGATGAAAACTAGGTATCACAGTCGAGTTGTCGTTGCTATCGTTTCTGTCACGACTTTCCAGAACTAACTGTCTATAGATCACACCCAAGTAACTTATACTACTTCTGCGGAACGTGCGCGCCTGCTGGCTGTGGGTAGATGGGAGTCGGGACTTTGGCTTCATGCACTACCTTCGTCGAACATAGGCACTTTGTTCGACGACACTACTTTTCGCCTCGCTGCTTCCCTGCGACTAGGCACTCCTTGCTGTTCCCCTCATCGCTGTCACTGTGGCGAAGATGTCAACAGCCTCGGACACCACGGCCTGTCTTGCAGCCGAAGTGCGGGTCGCTTGGCGCGCCACGCGAACATTAATGACATCATCCGACGAGCTCTTGTTACCGTCGGCGTTCCTGCTGTATTAGAACCCAATGGCTTGGTACGCGACGATGGCAAGAGACCGGACGGTATGTCTCTATTTCCTTGGAAGGTGGGTAGGCCTTTAGTGTGGGACGCAACTTGTGTCGATACTCTTGCGCCATCCCACCTTCCTGGATCGGCATGCTGTGCTGGCGCTGCTGCTGCGGCTGCGGAAAACCTCAAGCGGCGAAAATATAATAACCTTATCGGAAATTATATTTTCGAGCCGTTTGGGGTTGAAACCCTCGGGCCGTGGGGTCCGAGTGCTCATGGTCTTTTTACCGAAATTTCAAAACGGCTGGTTGACACTTCCCGTGACCCAAGGGCTGGCTTTTACCTTGGCCAAAGGCTAAGCATTGCCATACAACGTGGCAATGCCGCCAGTCTCTTGGGTACATTACCAGTCGACAGCGATGCGGATGAATTTTTCGACGCTATATTTTAGTTTTTGTATAGTTTTAGTTAAGTTAGGTTTTAATTTTGTTATTTTTGTTAATTATAAAGAAATAAAGTTAAAAGAGTCAAAAAACATAAAAAAAAAAAAGTAACTTATTATAAGTTCTTTGATCACACCATTCACAACAATAGATCGTAAACAGTCGCACGTGTTCGAGTTCGTTGGTGTCCGTAATGACGCGCACACAATTGTAGCATATTTGGTCTCACTTTTACTCAGCGCATACCACGTTAGAAAGAAAGAGACGGACAGCTAGTTCTTAATAAATCTTAACGGAGATCTCATATGTTGTTTCAGCTCTACAGTATTTAGTGTAATCCTAAAACCCCCACTTATCTTAAAGAACGTTTCAAGTTCCTTCATGACACACATAATAAATATCATCGGAAAACCTGAGACTAGAGATGCCGATGCATTCCACCAGTTTCTATGACAAATCTTTTACTGTTCAAGCAGTATGGTTATGGAATGACTTGCCCGTGTCGGTAACGCATGCTCAATCTTTGTCCACTTTTAAAATTATGATAAAAAATCACAAATAGCGAAATGTGTCTGGCACTAAAATTTTAAGTAACTTCTTTTGTAACTACCACATTTTATGCAAATAAACGATTTTGATTTGATTAACTAATTTAAACAAGGAATTTTGTGACAAGCTGACATTTTTTGCACAGTCCACCAAGATTCATACAAGAGAGAGGAAACGGTTAGAAAGAAATCAAACTTCATGCATTACGTAATATTATTTTATATAAAAATCAACGTTGACTACACGTCTGTGGTAACCAAACCAGAATAAGCTGGCCTGTAATTATAGCGAAACTCCATTCCACGCTAGGCCAGCTCTAGGTCAAAGTTACCACTAAAGTGCGACAACCACCATCAATTTTCATCGTCTACAAAAACAATTTCACAGCTACAGCAAGATACAATGCAACAGATAAATTCAATGCACTTGCACTGTTTTGTCTAGCGCTATACGGGACCATGTACCCGAATCTCTTGGCTTGATGTACGATCTCTATGACTGAGTCCATGGTCTCTTCACCAGTTGGTTTGATCTGATCTGGGGGCAGCAAATGTCCGTAAGTTCCCCTGTCACGAAGCTCGTAGCAGTAAGCTAGAGGAATGTTGAAGCGTTCTTTTACCCAGTCTACGCTAGTTCCGGTTGCGAAATCTGTAATGGTGAACAATAATATTTTACATGTTATACTATAATGATATGAAATGTAAAACAATAATATCTGGTCGCTCAATCTAAAATACAGGCATTCAGCTGCATCCAATTAGACTGGAAGCCGACCTCAGCATGGGAAAACGCTAGCAAAATGATGATGCTCATGAATGAAAAAAAATGTTGATAGAAATGGCGGAGAGACCAAAAAAATATTTACAGATTGTGTCTTAGAGAGTATATAAATTATTTAGGTACAAAAGATGAATATGAAAGAGAAATACATCGGTATTGAATCGATTCCAAGTAACATGGGACCAGGGCAGGAAGAAGAAGAACAGTAAACAATGAAGAAGGTAATGAAAAATTCTCATGGCAAATTTCATGACCGGTCTCTCGGTCAAACGTTGTTGGAGGTTATGAATCTAATATTGTATGGGGGATGTATTTTAATGAATTAGGTATAATGAATAATAGATGAAAATGAAAGCAAAAAACATACAGGTAGGTATTGCGTTGACCCCAAATAACAAGGGACCAGAAGACGAAGATTAAACAGTGCAACATGTAATGAAAAATTCTCAAAATATTATTATATTGCAGCTTCTTCGTCGATGTCAAAAATGCTATATGGAGCAGACAATATGGTGGTATATACACTTGGGAGCAAATAAATCGAGCCACTTGCTTTTTTCACGTATAATGGTTATTATTTTTGGTATTATGGAAGGTATCAATTCAAAACATATATCGCCTGAAAGCTTATTTAATAACCTTTACAATGAGGGTAAATTATTGAATGAAAAACTTATTTAATGATAAATTATTGGCTCTGAAAGAAAAACGATAATTTTGATAGAAAATTGTCAGTCCAGAAAAAAACAATTAAAAACAAAATTATGGTATAAACTTATTCTTAATATCTTGTATTACCCCCCCTTGCCCTGATTTCGATAGATTTTCTGGACTGTTTTAACCCTACAATTTTCTATCAAAATTACCGTTTTTCTTTCAGAGCCAATAATTTATCACTAAATAAGGTTATCATTCAATAATTTACCCTCATTGTAAAGATTATTAAATAAGCTCTTAGGCGATATATGTTTCGATTTGATACGTTCCATAATACCAAAAATAATAACCATTATACGTGCAAAAAAAAGCAAGTGGCTCGATTTATTTGCTCCCAAGTGTATTTTGTCTCAAACGACATTACTTTAATAATTTTTGATGAATATTTACGTTGGCTGTTACTTACAAATGGCCTCAGCAATATTTCCGATGGTGTACGGAGTGCCATGGCGGAAAGCTAAAGCTCCTAGCGCACGCCTTCCAATCTTCATCTGAAATGGGAAACCGTTTGTTTTAACTATTTCGCTTAACATATGTCTATTAATTTGTCTCTTGTAGGGACTCCGTAATTTCCAACAACTTGTAGAAACTAAATCTTCTTTTCTACGATTTCTTAAATATATTTTTTTTTGTTTACCCCTGAATCCGACCCATACCTAATTTTCACATCCATGATTACCACATGTTAATCGTCATTGTCATCCTCAAAGCCTATCTTTGAAAGATACGAAGTCAAATCATCCATGTCATTAATATTATTCCATTGAAAACTAACATCACTATAATTGCAGCCTGTTTTTAAGAACACAGAGCACGGAATCGCCGCGCTAACAGCGTAAAGTGACGGCAGTACTAATAAAATTCGAGGCGCATCAAGTGCATAGAACGCACGTAACTTCTGTCATTTTCGCCATTCTATGTGTTTGGCCAGACTGGCAGAGTGGGCGCGGGTGCGGGCAGGGCCGTTGCGTCGGTGCGAAAATCAGCCTGCTCCCCAATTTTTGTGTTTTATTTAATAATTACTCTACAGTAAAATTAGGTACATTTTCAAACATCAAATTTAATTTTTCCGACTTTAAAATCGGCAATCTTTTTGAAGTGAAACTTCTTTAGGCGCGCTTGACTTGGGGAGTAAACTGGCGAATGCGTTACGAAAACGTGTGATCGCGAGTAGGAAAGGTACGTAAAAAATAGCTGGAAATACCTGGTGTAAAAACCCGGTCCCGGTCGCATAAATATGCGACCGGGTTTTTACACCAGGTATTTGCTTCCAAGTACGCACACTGGGTACCGACTCAAAATACTTGCAAGACTATTAAGTATCTTATACGGCTACTCGCTCAAATACGTAGGTACTCAACCGCGTCAGTTTTCGCAAATGCGATCATGCTCCTTTTGGAACAATTTCGTATGCAAGTATTTTTTACCGACTTCACAAAAAGGAGGAGGTACTATGTTCGGCTGTTTGTATGTTTTTTTTTTTTTTTGTATGTTTGTTCATCGAATACTCCGCCAATTGTCGACGGATTTTCAAAATTCTTTTTTTGTTCCAAAGTAGATAGTTTTGAGGTGGTCCCACTGTCACCAAGTTAGGATCTGATGATGGGATCTTAGAGTAATCGAGGGCAACCTTTAAATTTTATAGGCTCACTTATTGTTTTTCGCATATTTTACGAAGTATCTTGTGTATTTGCGTATGGTTGTCACCATCTCAGGTAGCTGGGCTGATGATGGAAGTTACAACTCCTTAACAGTAAGAAGTTACTCGAACAGGCAAGGACTGTTTTAGTCAATTGTTTTGATGTTTGATAGGGCATTTGCCACATTTGGTCTCATGATCATCAAGTCATGACCTGATGCTGCAGTCAGGATAGTCTGCAGAGTACCTAACTCCTCGACAACTAACAGCAGATATATCTTGTTAAGGCTCATTGAAAAGGGCTCGATGTGTGGATAAACGTACTGTTAATGAGAAACACCGAAGTACATAAAGACCTGATGCTGAAGCCAGGAGCATTAGAAAAAAACCGGCCAAGTGCGAGTCGGACTCGCCCATGAAGGGTTCCGTAGCAGCAAGTAACATAATATAAAAGTTCTTGTAGTTCGTTGTAACTTTGTGAAAGGTAAATTGCGGTTTTCGATTTATGACGTATTAAAAAAAAACTACTTACTAGATCTCGTTCAAACCAATTTTCGGTGGAAGTTTACATGGTAATGTACATTATATATATTTATTTAATTTTATCATTCTCTTATTTTAGAAGTTAGAGGGGGGGGACACACATTTTACCACTTTGGAAGTGTCTCTCGCGCAAACTATTCAGTTCAGAAAAAAATGATATTAGAAACCTCAATATCATTTTTGAAGACCTATCCATAGATACCCCACACGTACAGGTTTGATGAAAAAAAATTTTTGGAGTTTCAGTTGTAAGTATGGGGAACCCCAAAAATTATTGTTTTTTTTCTATTTTTGTGTGAAAATCTTACTGCGGTTCACAGAATACATCTACTTACCAAGTTTCAACAGTATAGTTCTTATAGTTTCGGAAAAAAGTGGCTGTGACATACGGACGGACGGACAGACAGACAGACAGACAGACAGACAGACATGACGAATCCATAAGGGTTCCGTTTTTTGCCATTTGGCTACGGAACCCTAAAAAGTACCAACCTTGAAATTATAGCACCGTAGTCGTGTTTGGGCTCATTTTAAACAGGACTAAATTTTAAGTTCAATGCAATGTTGACAAGTCTGGCCTGATGCTGCAGCCAGGATTATCAGCATCTAGTCTAAAAACATCAGGGCAGGATTTGATGATGGGATCCTGGAGAAATCGAAGGAACTCTTCAAATAATATAGGCACACCTATAGCGATTTGGGTATTTTTTATAGTAACTCGTGCATTTGTTCTCGGAAAGCACTATTTGGTGATGTGGAACTGATGATGAAGACCACAGATGGCCACCGGAACTACTCAATAATATCTAAGTATTTCACGGGTTGCGATTCGATTACTTTAATATGGTTGCTAAGCAATTTATGCTCGTCACAATGTAAATGGTGATACGGAGCTGATGGTGGATCTGGAGAACTCCTCAACAATTAACTTCCCTGTATCGGGACAAGCAATATTTTGTTTGTAAAAGGCGATGATCACTAACTAGGCCATTGTAACTTAGATAAATTATAAGCAGACCCACTAAAAAGCGTGAAATAAAAACTTTTTAAGAAAAAAAAAACCGACTTTCAAAAAAACACTACAAAGTGAAAAATATCTTTAATTTCGGAAGTCGGTGGCAAAAAACTAAAATAAAGATCCAAAGACACCGACTTCCGAAATTAAAGTTATTTTTCACTTTGTAAAGTTTTTTTTGGAAGTCGGTTTTTTTTTCTTAAAAGTTTTTTTTACTTTAATGGTTTGCAAGTATTTATTTGTAAACGCGATTTTGCTCCTTATTTATTCGAAGTCATTGATCAATTTCCTATGCAAGTAGTTTTACTTCCAACGGGGCTTTTGAATACGCGATTGTATTTCTTATCTGTATGAAGTTATGGATCAGTTTTCTATGCAGATAGAAAATACTTGAAAGTATCTCGCTCCGTCTTGCCTCGACGCTCGAGTACGTAGGTACTCAAATAGTTCAACAACCGCGTTTGTTTTCGCAAATGCGATCATACTCCTTATCAGTAAGAGCACAGAATACTTAATAGTACTACGTACAGAAAGGACACTCCCTTCCTCGCCCTCATATCAGATACCGCACCTCACCCCGCACTTCGAGGTATTCGTCGCCGACTCTTTAGCAAGGGCGATCGCGAACCGCAGCGCTGTATTGCTGACACACAATTATGCGATTTAAAAGTTTTATTTGAGTTTTAATCACGATGGTTGGATATTGTGATGGTTTTCCGAATTCGTATTTACATATACTGTTTGTATGATTTCGCATTTTTAATAACATGCGATTTAATAACCCATTATTTACAGAAAAGTCATTTAAACTAAACTATTTTAGTGTTTTTATTTCATTACGAACCCGTCTATATAAATAAACAATTGAACTACTTGGTCACTTCATAATAATGCACACGTTCGGGCAGCGCCGCCGCCGACGTCGTTCGGTTCCCCGACACAAATTGCTTTCCGCGCCATTTTTTTTACGCTACTAGATTTCACGCACACATTTGCACGTATACAAACGTCATTTGTTTATGTAGTAGTAATAGGTAATTATTTTGCGAGCGTTGTATGGAGTGTCCGAGGTGTGGTAAGAGTCTACGGGACAATTTCGTATGCAAGTATTTTTACTTTAATGGTTTGTAAAAGTATTTATTTGTAAACGCGATTGTGCTCCTTATTTATAGGAATTCACGGATCAATTTCCTATGCAAGTACTTTTTACTTCCAACAGGGCTTTTGTTTGATTACGCGATTGTACTTCTTATTTGTATGAAGTTATGGATCAGTTTTCGATGCAGATAGAAAATACTTGAAAGTATCTCGAGCCCTGGTTTTAGGCCCTGGTTTCTTAAGGTGGACGTACTTGGAAGCCCTGGTACTCGATTTTGCAAGTACGACCCATGTCTAAGGGCTACGGGCGAGGCGAACGGGAGTTGAGTGGGGGATATAAGCAAGAGAAAGCAGTGCGCGCGCACATTTTCTTTCTCTCTTCCTCTCATAGCCAAATACGTTTGAAGTTTCACTTCAGTCGTGTGGTCATAAGCACACTCGGTTTTTTTTTATGATATCGACTGTTTTGTAATCAACTTTCAATTCGATAGGTATACTATAGCCAAATTTATGTCAATCTATCTTGACTTGAGTCATAGTTAATCGTAAGTATTTTTTTATTAATTTCAATTTCGAGAAGGTTTACGCATGGTACGTCACGTGTAGTATAAGGATTGGCTTGCGCCGCCTAAGACCCTGCGCACGGGTGCCACGCACCCCTTGCACCCCTGGGCAAAGACGGCCCTGGGTGCGGGAACGCGCACGATCTGCCTGTCTACAGTCGGGCGTGGCTGCGTTCTGCGTGTTGTCGTGTCTAGTGGTTGTCAAAATATAATATGTATGACGAAGGCTTATTTTTTACTATAAAAAAGCTCGAACTAGTTTGAGAACCTCGGTCCCAGCGCGGACCGCCCGCGCACCCACTGCGGCCACTTGTATGAACGAGGTATGACGTGAGTTGCCCGCGCGCTCCCCGTGCCGAGCAGCCCGCGCCGCTATTTGCGCCCGAGTGCCCGCTATGGACACTCAAATGAAGTTCTTGTGTTTGAGTACGCCGCGCCGCGCCCGCGTTGCCAGTCTGGCCAAGCACTATGCGTCAGTTGTATCGTAGTACGAGTAAACGGATTGATTTGTATGGAAACTGTTGAAAATGCCGCTTCCAGCCGTCACAGGGACGTCTCCGTGTTCTGTGGTTAGAACTACTTACAGCATCATAATAGTTAGCCAAAGGCTCCGTAGTATTTCCAAAAGGCAGGAGAAGAATTTGGCCCGAAGAGTGGAAGGAAAAGTAAAGATCTATCCTATCAGCCATGCCCCCGATGTAGGCAGATAAGGTCCTGGTTTCGATCTCTGAGAAGGGTCCAGGTCCAGCGAAGATGTTGGATGATGGGTTCAAGCTGACACTCTCCTCTGTAGATGAGAAATACATAATATAGCATTATTAAAGACAATGGTGGTAGTTTATAAAGGAGTGATTGCAAAAATGTTCGTTTGGAAATAGCATATATTAAGAATGCAGCATTGGTATAATAGTTTAGCGGTTTTGAGGAATTGTTTAGCTTACCTAGAACTGTCGACTTTCAATGGAGCTACGTTTAAAATTATGTATAGTTTGAAATCAGTCCAGACACGATAGTTAAAGGAACACTTTTTTGTTAAGGAAACAATAGTGCTGCCAGAATATTTATTCATCATATTAAAAATGTTAGATTATGTCACTAGCAATATCACATTTTTATAATTTACAAATTAAAGTTTTAGTCATGAAACGTATGATTAAAACTTTAATTAAGAAAGTGAATTTCTTATACAAGCACTTCTAGTTTCTCCTAAGAGAGCGCCTATGAAAAAAAAAACTTTACCATTTTTTACTTTAATATTTTTTTTATCGTATTGAATAGGTACACGAAAATAAAATATTAATTTTGCACCAATATAAAGCAATACACAAAAGTTTTACCCTGAGCTCTCTAGATGGCGTTGGCGTCGAATTAGAAGTCGCTATGGTTTCGTTACCGCGCCGAGTATATATACGCTGAGAACATTTTCTCCGTCAGCCTAAACTGCCTATGGACATAGGCCTCTCCTATTGCTATTTTTGAAAAGTTATTCACACGAAAGTGTTGATAGCTGTTTAATGTCATGAAACGGGTCCTTTAGTGACCTTGATATATACGTATTTATTGAGGTTATTACTGGATGACTAGTATAGTAGATTGTACAACTAGTGCATAAATGAAGCCATTTTACCCCGACACGTTTATATCCAGTAGAGCTGCAGGCGAGAGTGGATAGTTAAGTCAAGGGGTAAAATGGCTCGTTTATGCCCGAGTTATAAACTCTGCTTTTCACCTGGATTGCAAGCAAATATAACAGGCATAAAGTATTATACAGATACATAATAGTGAGAAAATACAGCTATCTGTATTTTCCCTCCTGATCAGAAGGTCTAAGTAGCAAAATGTCCAACAGCGCGAAATGTCTAAAAATGTTGCAAAATTGACGAAGAGAATACTCGAAACTTAAAAAGTATTTTTTTTAATTTTCAACATAATGTCACTTGACTTGGGTACTTCATACTGCCAAGTAATACAAACGTTTCTTTGCATTTTCAAATAATAAATGACAACTACTTTATCTAGTTTTATTAAATTAACGATAGAAAACAGGGAAGTGATATATAAATTAAAGCAAATGAAATAATATAACGACTTTAATCTGCGACGTTTTATTGTGCTTATTTGTGTGACTGTTGGGCCTGATTATCATGGTCTGAGAAAAAAATTACTTTATGCACTAGAGCATAAAAACGACTTTATGTCGCCTAAGCACAACATAAAGACGAACTTTTAGAGCATGAGAAGTAAAAATAATTTGTTATTCAAAGAAAATGAAAAATAAATTAATGTTATTCAGTAGGTAAATAAGTAAACCAAACCAATCATGCATTATAAAATTATTAGTATCGTATTTTTTGCAGTTGGCCATTATTGAAGGCTGATCTTAATTATTTAGAAGACGCAAATCTTATCGCAGCTACTTAAATATTTTGTCCAAGGAATATTTTACTAAAAAGTTGCTTTCTTCAATATTTTAAGAACACATTATTTGGAAGCATCATCTGAGTATAATAATGTACTTCAAAACATCACGCAACTATGTATATGGGTTCGCTATATGGAACTAAAAAAATGTACTGCACTCGACGTATTAGTTAAAAATATTTCTTACAACTTACGCCACCATGAACTGCGAAGTTGTATTGGCGTCGTTCATGGTTATGTAGGACCATAATATTTTTACAGGTTTTTATGATTATTATCTGTGTAATATATTTAATCATGGCTAAATATAATAAAATCACACTAATATTATAAAGGCGAAAGTTTGTGAGTGTGTGTGTGGGGGTGTGTTTATATGTTTGTTACTTCTTCACGCTCAAACGGCTGGACTAATTTTGATAAAATTTTGTATGGAGGTACGAACAGCTTCAGAGAAAAGGAACCCCCTCAAGATTTTAAAGATTATCGCCCGAGCGCGCTCAAGCCCGCCGTCGCTCGTCGCTCGAGCGACGGCGGGCGCGTCACGTGGCTCTGGCCTCGAGCAGCTCCCTCCCCCGCTGCCGCGCGCCGCATCCATCTCTGCCCGAGCATCCACCGATCCCACTCAAATATTATTTGCAAGTTTTTAAATAATTATAATATGGTATTTTTTTGGCTTTTTGCCCGAACCGTATCCCAAGAATAACTTAACTTACAAAAAGACACTTTACGTGCGATTGAGGATACGAACCCGCATCACCAGGCGCCAGCCGATCACGTAGACCGCGCCTTATACCACTAGACTATTGAATTAGTTAGCCATCTTAACGAAAATTTGAATAGCTTTACTCCTTTTATCGAACAAGGTTGATAACGGTCTAATCTTCTAGATATTAAGGCTTAAATTTCAACTTCCACCACGTATTATAAATACTAACACCTTACCGTCTTGTTTTACAAAATGCAATTCGTAACTCCTCAATTAACTAAAAGATAAGGTTGAAATTTGCATAGATTTCTTGTTTGGTTGAATAGAATGTGCTTGATTCCGATTGTTGCACTACCTACCGTAATTTTACTTCAGAAACTTAACTAGCTGTATGAACTGCGATTTAAGGTTGAATTTAGAATACTTCTTTGCCTTATTTACTAAACTGTGATTGAGGGTATAATTACTTTTCAAATCGTTTCGTTTTCGTGTCGATCCGCTTGTGCGTAATTATCTTCGTCGAAATATTATCCAATTTATTAAGTTTTTGAACAGTTGATTATATTAACCGATAGTATTGTTCGATTAATAACTTTTTGAAGGCTGGAATTAAATAAACTGACGACTGAGGGAAACTGACCAGTGATACGCGGACTCTAAAATTGTTGTTCTCTGGGAACAGGAACAAAGCATAAAGAACGAGATATGAGCATAACGGTAAGATTTACGTTATACACATATATGTATTTATTGTTGCAATCATGTTGCATTATTACTGGCAAGTTGGATTTATTTATGTATTCCTAATATTATTATTTTCGTTCCAGAGAAAAACAGTTCGTAGATGGATACAAAGGTATCATGCGACTGGTGATGTGAAATGTGATCGCCAAGGCCCTCGCTCAATAATTGTTTACACTAATGAATCGGGGCGACACCGTAATATTGTGGAAGTTCACTCAGTGACACCCTTCAAAACTACGCGTTCAAGTGTGACTTCAAGAAGTGATAGACAGTGACGGCCATCCTCTCCGTTATTAATAGGCAATTTACTCGGCAGATTTATTGTGTAACTGATCTGATAAAATTACATTGGAACGTATGAGCAAGTGTTAATGATTCCCAATATTTGTGGGATCATTAATTCGTAGTTAATCAAAAATAAACAACCTTTATTATTATCAATCCAGATACTTTTGTTTACAAGTAGTCTTGTAGGTAATGTGTGATGCACCATCTGACCTCACATATTTTTATAATTTCTAATGTTGTGTTAAATAAGGGTTATCAGAAAATGTGATAAAAGAGAAAGATGTATATTGCTATACTTTTATAGTTTAGCATGTTGGTTCTTCCTCTGTAATTCACAGGCACAAATGACAACATTTAATTTTTTAATCTTTTTATCCGATAAGATCATACTTACAAAGTATAAAAAAATAATGTTTTCACAACTTTAAATGAATAAATATTACCTATTGTAGTTGTTTCTAGAAAAATCTATAAATGAACCGTTATCTAATGTTAAACGTTCTAAACCTCACCCAGGGTATCTATTTTGTGTTTAGTTAATATTCTAAGTAAATAACCCCAATTTAACACACATAGAAAACTGTATATTCAAACATGAAGTGGATTCCATGAAGTCCTAGAAATGTAATTAGAGAAATAAATGAATATTGTTTATGTTGCATGCCTAGATTTTCTTACAAACCTCATACCTACTTCAACATTTGATTTCTTAAATAATAATTAACAAAAATCACCTAATAAACTATAAAAGAAACAAAAAAAAAGAAAAAAGAACTTCTGGTCCGAGGATTTGAACTCGAGACCATCGCGTTGCTAAGTCGCAGTCTTAACCACTAGACCAGCACGCCATATATAACTCATTTCAAAAAACTTAAATGGGTTTAATGTCATTACCAAAGGGGGTACCTTTTCTTTGAAGCCCACTGTACCTGACACCCTGGATTAACATATATTATAGGCTACTTTTTATCCCGATATTGCCACGGGATCGACATTTACGCGGGTAAAACCGCGGTGTGCAGCTAGTCGTAATATAAATTGGCTTTGCATTTTTAATTATTTGAAGTGTTTATCAAATGATGAAAGTGAGTATATATATATATATATGTCGGATCAGGAGTAGGTTATTGGCATCTAGTTATCATCAGGCATATTTGATTAATTACTGTGGGCATACTGTGGGTAGTGTTGGTTATTACGCAATAGAAAAACCGTTTGCAGTTCAAATCAAATTATAATATCACGAATAAATTAATCACACTAGCAAATCACACACTGTAGGTACACGACACAACTAGATACACAGTAAAATAATTATGTACAGTAACAAAGTAATTGCGAACAAATCGTAGGATCGATTACTGTTCGTATAGTGACAGAGCCACCCAAGTAAACCGACAGGTTTGTCGGGAGCTAGTGCTCTGTCAGGAGTCGAGTCCGAACACCGACTGACTCTCACCGACTGTCTGTCACTGACTGTTATTGACTGTCTAGCACAAACGAGTGCGCTCAGTTATAAAGGTTTGTCCCCACCACGCACTCGCCCCACAACAACTCTGTCCAAATGGCGTACGGAAATACGTCATCGTGTTTACTTGATACAAAATATTAAAATGTGCTAAATCAAATAGATTCACATTATAACTCGCATTATAAATTGAATAATACAACAAGAATAATTGTCATAAATAAACAATCACTATTGTTTCACAAAGTAAATCATTTTAAAATCAAAGTAACAAGTCATCAATTGTTTTGAACAAAACGATCGGTTACAATTATCAAAATAAGTTGCTAAAATCAATTAGCGCGTACACTGAGTACTCAATAAATTATGTTCCGATTTATTAGATACTAATTGATAGTAAAATCTTAATAAGAAAACAAATCATAACAAATTCTGTTGACTATCCCTCAAATTTAATTGACAACCGTCTCCGACACGGCCAGAACTGACGTTCTACACGTCCTCGTGTAATCTTGGGATAAAAAATGTCTAGGTGAATATCGATCGGCCTTTCTGACCAACAAAAGCACAAATCACAAAAGGTACGTTCAAATGAAAAATCCTGAATTAGTCAAATAAAATTATTATCAAAAGCAGTTGCATCGCAACCATTCTAAAATGACCATACTGTTGCAGACAATACATAGCTCAATTAAAGTAGAGACAAAGTCTCCCAGCCGAAATCACACCATGGGATTCGACAAGTAATTTGGAGTCAACCAAATCCAGGCGTCAACATAGACAACCAAAAAGTAGAGAAAGTCTCCCAGCCGAAATCACACCATGGGATTCGACAAGTAATTTGGAGTCAACCAAATCCAGGCGTCAACATAGACAACCAAAAGTAGAGACAGTCTCCCAGCCGAAATCACACCATGGGATTCGACAAGTAATTTGGAATCAACCAAATCCAGGCGTCAACATAGACAACCAAAAGTAGAGACATAGTCTCCCAGCCAAAATCACCCCATGGGATTTGACAAGTAATTTGGAGTTGAATAGACAACCCGCATAGGCGTCAACATAGACAACCCGCCTAGGTGTCAAGTCCAACATCCAAATCCAGGCGTCAACATAGACAACCAACAGACAACCAACATAGGTGTCAACCAACACAGGCGTCAACATAGACAACCAAACAAGAGTCAACATAGACAACTTGTCAATTCAGCTATAGTATGTCAGCAGCAGATGAATCATCATCAGTGTCATCATTGACATCATCATTAACAGTAACTAGACTTCAGGCATTTTTGTACATGGTCATGTGCGTACTTGATTTAACCAGAGCCATATAAACAAAATTTTGATAATCATAGCAAAAATCATCTACCAGAGCCATGTAAACCAACTTTGACTATCTAATCAAAGCGAAAATCATCAACCAGAGCCATGTACCATCGTTATCCACATTAACAAGCATCTTTTTCACTAAGAGCCTTAGACACTTGGGAACCCACACACGAGTAAACCACTCTAACGCCACGGCTCTCCAGCCAACCAGCAATCACATTGCTGTCACATATCCAGCACATGGATCCGTATGCATCACCCTGTGACTACACACAACATTACTACGGCCGATAGAGAACCCTTACTCGCGTGGTTACCACTACTTAGGCTTGCTCATCACCACTGTGATCACCATCTACTTTGACTGGTACATGACCTACTGGCATCATTCTTAACTTATCGTTAAACCAGATTAGGTTACAACTAACAATATAACCATTTTTGCTATTGTTTACCAGGAAAGTACTCGGTACCAGAGTCAAAACTAAATTAAAACGGCTCACCAGATTCGGTAGACAATAGATCTGCAGCTGGCCCAATGGCACAGACATCCACTCGCTGCCACCGCTTCCCTGGCAGAAGTCGCTAGACTCCCTGCTCGAACAGCACCGTCCTTGATCAGCGATTTTTCATACAGGAAATCCAAAGAGTGCAGCGCTGTCCGACACTGCCATCCTGCTTGCACACGTCCTTGTGTGTTAACCTGTAACCAAAAAAATCAACAGCAGTACATATTCCACTCGGCCAATTCTGACCACATGGATAAAAACAATAACAATCATCGATAACAAAAGATTCCTCTAAGCCTTAGTAATAATTGATCAGAAACTGTATCAACTTACTAGTTGATCACATACAACGCTCATGGGCTTGCTGCAGCAGCAGGTAATGATAGTGTTACAAAGGACTCGTACACGAGGAGCACTTGAGTGCGACTCGCTGCATAAAAAGGACTCGAGCCCACAAAGAGGCTCGAGCTCTCATGTAACATTCAAGAGCTCGTAGAGAATTTAGTTCTCTAGTCTTGGAGTCCTGTTGTAATGAGTCGAGTCTTGTAATTCATCACCCGAGTCCGTTTATATAGGACTCGAAGACTTGAGCTCCTTGCAACACTAGCTAATGACACTTATGCCACCCATATCGTCATCACCTCAAGTGATACGGTAAGTGATAACCCTTAAACGGACCTCTGTACTTCCGATCTAACTTAGACTGATAATCTGATTTCGCTATTAGTTCTTTAATAACACGAAATCGCCAAACCTAAATTTTGTTATATGTAGTTGCGTATGTCGCATCAAATGGAACCTTGTTATTGTTAACTGAAAACTAATTCATCGCAAGAACTTTATGTAACAAAAACTCTAACGTAGTCATATAAATTGAAATATGCTTTTCAATATTTCACATACTATCATAATTTCCTTTGCAAGTCAATGTTGGGTAGAAATGTAATAAAATCTCAGTTTTTGCACTACATAAGAATTATTCTGTGCTGAATACACGTGTTTGACCAATACCACAGAATACTTCAGTCAACGCATCAACGTTATTAACACGTTTGCTACTTAACCTCTCAGCTAGCGATTAGCGATTGTGAATTACATTATTCGAATGATACGATTGTACAAGTCATTCAAATTATTCGAACAACCTTACAATTCATTCGAATTTGAAAACGAATGAGAAATAAGAATGTATTGCGTTGTGTCATTCCTTCCGATTCAAATTTCATTATTATTACTAGTTCATACATTCGAATAGAATAGAATAGAATATCCGTAGCTTCATCTAAAATCAATTTTGTATGACAAACTGAACGAATGAACTAGAGGTTCGCAAATCAGTTACTTGTTGCTACGAATATCAATTGAAAATAGACTTTATTGTACGTGTAAACAACCCAATTTTTTATGGCAAGGGTAAAGTAAATGAATGAACTAGCGGCTTTATTCGAATTTGAATTTTGAGAACTAGCGATCGATTGTTGGAATCAGTAACAATCGCCCATCTCTAAGTCCTCTCATTTACTAACAAGCATTCAGCACCAGAATGGTAAACAAAACAATACAGCTCACCTTTATTTTTAAACGTGTCCGAGGGTAGGTGTACGATGCAAACATCCAATCGCCATTGCTGCTTCCAGCACATGCTCCACCTCCACCATCTGCTTGGCTGCTACTGCTCATGGAGGGCAGCGATATGTCCTGGAATCCCTCACTAGCAGCACACGAAGGGCTTCGCTGACGGCTGGCGTGGCTGCTTGGGTCGATCCCGTCACTCCACGTCACTGGTACGATAGCCACGTTGATGCTGCTCCTCTGTCCACCTTACTGATGGCCACTACTCGTTGACCACCTGGCAGTGAATTTTCAGCAAAACAAATCACCTGTTGTGCACTGTTATGTTTGCGCAACAGACGCGTCAGTAGGCATACGTATTACTGCATACAGCCTATGCCGAAAACAACATGCACTATGATCGCGCATCCGTGCCTGCTTTGTCTGGGTCAAATTTGCACAGATCCACACGATTATTTAATAAGCGTTCACATGTTTACACTTTGTTTTTCAAATGTCAACGGTCACATTCACTTTTTAGCGTTCTCATTTTGCGCATGAACCAACACAAATTATATCCCGCTTCTGATGTCGGATCAGGAGTAGGTTATTGGCATCTAGTTATCATCA
This sequence comes from Amphipoea lucens, assembly GCA_947508005.1. Lineage (NCBI taxonomy): Eukaryota > Metazoa > Arthropoda > Insecta > Lepidoptera > Noctuidae > Amphipoea > Amphipoea lucens. The sequence goes on along the minus strand of OX382373.1, from coordinate 4,184,877 downwards.
GGCATATTTGATTAATTACTGTGGGCATACTGTGGGTAGTGTTGGTTATTACGCAATAGAAAAACCGTTTGCAGTTCAAATCAAATTATAATATCACGAATAAATTAATCACACTAGCAAATCACACACTGTAGGTACACGACACAACTAGATACACAGTAAAATAATTATGTACAGTAACAAAGTAATTGCGAACAAATCGTAGGATCGATTACTGTTCGTATAGTGACAGAGCCACCCAAGTAAACCGACAGGTTTGTCGGGAGCTAGTGCTCTGTCAGGAGTCGAGTCCGAACACCGACTGACTCTCACCGACTGTCTGTCACTGACTGTTATTGACTGTCTAGCACAAACGAGTGCGCTCAGTTATAAAGGTTTGTCCCCACCACGCACTCGCCCCACAACAACTCTGTCCAAATGGCGTACGGAAATACGTCATCGTGTTTACTTGATACAAAATATTAAAATGTGCTAAATCAAATAGATTCACATTATAACTCGCATTATAAATTGAATAATACAACAAGAATAATTGTCATAAATAAACAATCACTATTGTTTCACAAAGTAAATCATTTTAAAATCAAAGTAACAAGTCATCAATTGTTTTGAACAAAACGATCGGTTACAATTATCAAAATAAGTTGCTAAAATCAATTAGCGCGTACACTGAGTACTCAATAAATTATGTTCCGATTTATTAGATACTAATTGATAGTAAAATCTTAATAAGAAAACAAATCATAACAAATTCTGTTGACTATCCCTCAAATTTAATTGACAACCGTCTCCGACATATATGTGTTTATATATTTTAGTATTATGTATTTATTTAAGTATACTTATATTATTTTTATTTTATTTTTTGCATTATATGTGTAGGTTTATTTGATATTTTAGTTTTAGACTTCATACATTCATATTTTTCTCTTCTTGTTCTCACACACTATTGTCTACATTTCTTTTTTTACTTTTCCTTTCGCAGGTCTGCTGGAAGAAATTTCTTAAGAAATAAGCAGTACCTTTGTACTCAAATTGTAACCATGACATATCCTTATGTATTTTACTGTGTGTACATAAATAATAAAATAAATAAATAAATAAAATAAATGATGGGATGTTTTTGGGAAAAAAAACTGATAAACAGGTACTTACGCAGCCAATTACTGTTCCAATTCCTGTTCAGATCCACACCAAACTCATTGCCGAATGGACGTCGGTTCTTACGCCATAGTCGAGTCTATAAAAAAAACAAATGAATTTTATATAATATCTTCTTCATTTTTGCCATCGCGGGCAGAACCTGGATGAGGCTAGTACAGGAGCGTAGAGATTGGCACAAAAAACGAGAAGCCTATACTATACTTGGAACAGATCCTGATATCATTGATCTGCCAGTGCCATAGGTAATTCTGCCGCCAGGCACTGTAACTGGTTTAAAATGGCAGTAATTTTAAATTTTGTCGTTTAGAATTAAGATTTATAATGCATTGGCAAGTCCTGGAGTGTTGGAGGGGTCCACAGTAGTCATGCTAGCGAAGGAGGTGGCGGAACGGCTGAGGGAGAGAGCCTCACACCCCAGCCGCCGCGGGAGACGCTCCGGGCGTCGGGAGCCGCGTGACGACTCCCGGCCACCGTAGGCGCGGGCCTGCGGACGGAGAGTAATGGGTAGCTCACCGTCCGATCAGGACCAGGCCCGTGCCGGACGGCGCGTACGTGTTCCACGCGCGCCTCAAAGAGATGTCAGCATAAAGGAAGGGGCCTGCCAGGGCCGAAGCCTGCCGGGGGTGCGGGATTGTCCGAAAGGGTTACCGCTACCCCGGAACATAAAGGGCTAAGGAAGGAACACGGATGGGTTTTAGTCAGTAAGAGTCTGACACTCCCTTCGCTCCACCCAGAGCGGGACTCATTTGATGATTTCCCATCCATAAAAAAAAAAGGTAGCCGTATAACATAGTTTACGTAATATATTTCCATATGGTATGTGGCATAACGAAAGAAGAAGAATAGAAATAATCAGCTAGCAAAAAAGTTTCATAGGTGTATAGATTAAAAGCGGCTATTGCTTGGAGTCATCATTCTCCTGCCAGCTTAATTTATTTGGGGTCGGCAAACCATGTTATTTGCTTCCATCCTATCAGTCGTCATCTCGATAATCATCCTCTTTCACAGCAGGAGTGCATCAATCAATTACAGACAGGTATTACCGAAATTGGATCATTTTACACTTTATTTATTTATTTATTAAAACTTTATGCACAAGTAAAAAAAAATACTGTACAAAGGCGGACTTAATGCCTGAGGCATTTTCTACCAGTCAACCTTACGGTGATGCAGAGACAAAACATGGCAGGTGCAACATACAGAATAACTAGCTTGGAAATAACTATAAAATACAAGAATATATACATAGATACATACATATAAACTAAATGAACTCTCAGGGGAGAAATGATCGGTAGAGGAGAAAACGAATCCAGCAAATCAGCGCTGAGATGTTACAGCAACTTCTGCCGAATATGTTCACGTGCCTTCACTTTAAAAGATAACCGACTGGTTGCCGTCCTGATGTTCAGAGGGAGCGCATTCCATAGAAAGACCGCCTGGACAAAGAAAGAAGAATGAATGAAACCAGAACGGTGAGAAGGACATCGTAGAAGGCGATTGTTGGTGGAACGAAGATTTTTAGCATGGGCAGAGCATAAATATTGAATTTGGGAAGTCATGTAAGAAGGAGCAGTGGGTTTGTCAAGAATAGAGAACAACGTAGTCAGCGCCCTCAACTCTCTGCGCTGGCGAATAAGTAACCATTTTAAAAGCCGCCGGTGCTCGGAAACATGGTCATACTTACAAAGATTGAAAACGAATAGAATGCAGTTATTGAGAAGACGGTCAAGTTTATTGAGGAGATCTGCATTCAGGTCATAGTAACACACATCACCATAGTCAATTATGGGAAATATTAGGGACTGTACAAGCATTGCCTTTATGTGTGAAGGGAGAAGGTTTTTCAATCGGTAGAGCGACCGCAACGTTCCGGTGACTTTCTGACTTACAGTCGTAATCTGCTTTCGCCAGTCAAGACAAGTGTCGACATGCAGACCAAGATTCTTAACATCAGAGCTAAACGGGATGACTGAGTTGTCGAAGATCACAGGTGGCACAGTTAAGCCATTCAGCTTCCTCATGCTGTAGGGGCTGCCTACTAAGATAGCCTGACACTTGGTGGGGTTAACCGCCACCCCGAATCGATTAGACCAGTCTTTAACGACATCTAAATCCCGGTTTATCTCATCAATTGCGTCTGATATGTTGTCAACACCTGCCCGGCAATAAAGTTGCAAGTCACTTTACCATCATTAAAAATAATAAAAATTCTTACGCCAACATGACTCCAAATGTAACCATCAGGGTTAGTCACAGGAAAGATGTACCAATCAAAATCGTAAGCAGCTGCCTTCGTTTCCTCGTCATCACTATACAATAACTCATGGATAATATAATTAGTAGTCGCTGGTGCTATCCATTCTCTTGCATGAATACCACTTTCAATAAAGACAGCCCTTCTGCCAGCTCCATGAGAGATCTTAATCCCCTTGATGACATGACCTTCGTACGATGTTCCACCTTCTATGATGGATACTTCATTAAATGTTGCAGCTAAGTCATCAAGCCAGGCGTAAATGTCTTCTAAGGTATAGTAATCTTCCCATCCCATGCTTTTGACGTTGTTTCTTGTATATTTCTTCTTTTTTTCATTGTCTATTAACCTGTAATTTTAATTTGTGTCTGTACAATTTTATTGAGTCCAATATCAATTGCCTAGATTACAAAGATTAACTGTCTGGCCTTCGCTTCTGTAATTAGGTCTGAGTACTATTACTTATTTACTACTGCGGTATCATTAAAATGAATAAACCAATCTTTCGCCGGACAAAGTACCTAAACTATGTTGCGTAAAAGATTTGTAAATATATTTACGGTCAGTTCCATCAACTTCGGTTCCCGTTAAGTTTTTTTATGCATTGCCTTTTTAAAATTATCTGGTCGATATTACCTATCTGGGGCCTAATATGCAGTTCCAAAACTATGCATATAGCTATACGATTACACCCTAAGCTGGATACAAAAAAAAACTTACTCTTGAATATCCGGCACGGTAACAACAAAATCAATTCCATACGTTCCCATAAAACTTTCCAGATCATTTTTTAATTCAGGCTTGGACACAACATTAATGTAATCAGCTGTCGGCACAGGATCATCCCAGAAATCATACTCAGAACCAGAATTATACAAATCTTCAAGTATTTTAATTTCCTCTAAACTTTTTGGTAGTATTTTGTACAACGTGTAGTTATCGAACCTAAATGGTTCGCTTGACACACATATAATTAAAATTGATAAAATAGAAAATGATTTTAACGCCATTTTTGGCTGCCCTACAGTATCACACTACTCTACCGAACAAGTTAGACATGGACTACAACAATAAAAATATATGGTATTATAAAAACATAACGGCACTAAATTTTTATGAGTGGTTATTAGATAAATCGATCAAACGTACTTATCTATTATTGTGTTATTTGTTTGGATATTATTTTTTTACGTTTGTGAGGGGTTTCAATAAAAAACCCATACCTGACCTCATCATCATAATTCTCCTACCCTTATGGTGACTACATGACCTAAAGCGCGGTCTTTATCGGTCTGCATAGAAAAGAAAGAGAAGCGCGATTTCACAACCCTGGAAATATATTGCAAAATATGAAGCAATTATCTATTTACAAAATCGATTGTTTCGACTAAAAAATTAAAACACTAGTGCTTTAGTATGTTGCTTGTAGAATAATCTGACAAAAAATCATAATGACTGTATGTATATTAGTATGGTTTTTATTGTAAAAGAAAGTTTTTTTAGAGTTATCTTCATGATTTTTTCTATCGTATCAAATTAGTTGTATTATGTTTTCGATACACTATCTACCTAGCATATATCCTGAAGAATATCATATATTTTTCTGATTATGTTTACTGTAGTCGATCATAGATACTTTTATTGTTTCTAAAACTTGCGTTTTTTTGCGTTTAGGTCCTGTAAGCTCCTTATCCCAATTTATTTGGGATCGCCGCCACATTTATTTTTCTCTTGGTACTCTCTCATCTTAGTACTCACCCCCTTTCAAGCCATAATCATCATCTTTCACACTGTCCATTTATCGTTTCTTGGGTCTTCCCCTTTTTTTTTTTTATGGATGGGAAATCATCAAATGACCCCTCCCGCTCTGGGTGGAGCGAAGGGAGTGTCAGACTCTTACTGACTAAAACCCATCCGTGTTCCTTCCTTAGCCCTTTATGTTCCGGGGTAGCGGTAACCCTTTCGGACAATCCCGCACCCCCGGCAGGCTTCGGCCCTGGCAGGCCCCTTCCTTTATGCTGACATCTCTTTGAGGCGCGCGTGGAACACGTACGCGCCGTCCGGCACGGGCCTGGTCCTGATCGGACGGTGAGCTACCCATTACTCTCCGTCCGCAGGCCCGCGCCTACGGTGGCCGGGAGTCGTCACGCGGCTCCCGACGCCCGGAGCGTCTCCCGCGGCGGCTGGGGTGTGAGGCTCTCTCCCTTAGCCGTTCCGCCACCTCCTTCGCTAGCATGACTGCTTCGCAGAAGGAGGTGACCGCCTCCCACTCCCTCTCGCCCCGGACCATGGCTTGAACCAGGGCCGGACGCGAGAGGTCGCCGCCGCTGTCGATCGCCTCTACGAGGGCACGGCGGTGCTCCGCCCATGCGGGGCGTACCTCCACCGTATGCTCCACCGTGTCCTCTGGGCGATCCTCGCAGTGGTGACACCCGGGCGTCTCCTCCCGCCTGATAATGTGCAGGAACCTCCCAAAACATCCGTGTCCGATGAGGACCTGTGTCAGGCGATAGGTGAGGACGCCGTGACGCCTCTCTAGCCACTCCTCAAAGAGGGGTCTTACCGCCACTATCGTGGCGTGCCCTTTGGGTCTTCCCCTACTCTTCTATCTACGATAATATAGCCATCCATATTCATGCCTGATCATGATCTAGGTGTTGCATTAGTTCCCAAATGAGGCTAGGCTAGGTCAAATAGGTGTGTTGGGACATATGATACAGTTTATGAGGCAGTTCACTTGAGTTGAATGAGGATAAACTTGACATTATGAGACAAAAATATTGCCATAGGCTTAGGCATCATCATCATCAGTCTATAGCAGTCCATAGATGGACATAAGCCTCTCCTATTGAAAGAAAGAAAGAAAATGTTTATTTGGACACAGTTCGTGAAACACAAAATACAAAATTAATAAAAAAATAAAAAATAATGTTTCAGACAACAATAGTGTGTGCCTCACGGCTGCGCCAAAAAGGTTCATTTCAGCATTAATGCCAGACAGATGCTGTCTGACGCTGGTTTTCTAATGAACCCTTAGGGAAAAGTGACGGGGAGTACACACAGTTTCAACATACCTAAGACATACTTATAAATTATTGCACGCCGTTCAACTCGATTTTTGGCAACTCTCAACCATCTTAAGCATAGCTAGTGTAAATTATTATGTGGAATATCAGGTCAATGATGATTAGGATCAACAATGTAATCTCTTTTTAATTGTTTTACAAGTTTTCTACGTTTAAAATTAAATTCGAGTATGGAAAATTTATGAGGACAACTTTACTATTGACTCTTAAAAAAAACTCTCGTATTATATCAGATGAATAGTAACACACCGATTTCTCTCTTTCAGTCGTCAGTAATTTGACTTAAGAAAGAAGAAGACAAAGCGTTAAGTAACTATATAGACGCTATACAACGTTTATTAGTATGGGGGTTACCATTTAATTCAATTTAACCAGTTACAGGCACTTTTGAACTGTCAAGGAGTCGGTTAGTCAGTAAGATGAAGTTAGTTGCCCATTCGAGTAGGTTCCTATGGACAAGAACGGGCAAGATACTTCATGGATAAAAAAAAAAGGTTACGTCATTGAAATTATACTTATAGATATATTACTTCCAGAATGAACAGTGTCTTAAGCATTGGTTTATCTATCTCAAACAGCATTGTATGATTAAAGAAAAGCTTATTGTCATGTTCAGAATTTACTATCATAGTAAACTTCGCATTGTTATTATGTCCACCAAACTTTCCAAATTTTCTGCTCATTATATTTGTGTATTTTGATTTTAAATAAGTTCTAGCTTAAAAAAATCTATAATCAATAGAAGTATAGAACCATAAAATACTTATCTTTTCCATATCTTTATGTCAAGATTGTCTGGGCTGCGTTTTATTGCGGTCATTTATAATATTGATAATCATAATTTTATCACAGTTTTGAGCAATATTTACCTATATTTTGATAATGAAAAATGTTTTGTCATGCTGTACTCAAAAATGGCAAATATTGGTTTGGGTACTCGACAACGGATCGACTGCGTATTATAGTCCGCGCGGAACTAGTTGGCCGCTGAGTTGGGGACAGGGGTGAGGCGGCGGTTCGCAACGCACATACTGAGTAATGCGCCCCCGCCCCTCCGTCCCACCGCTCACATACCTAAGGCGCGGCCAACTAGTTCCGCGCGGACTATAGTCTTTCTACCTTTTGTTCTCATTTGATTAAAATATAGGGCACTAAAAAGCCACATAATTATATCGACGGTGAAGTGTCAATATCTAATAACTAACATTTTAGCGATTTTCACTTTATTGCATATTCGTAAGTAAAATATGAAATAGCTCATATTTGCAAAGGCATAAGGTCTTGAATCGACGACGACGTTTTCTACTATTTGTTTAATATAATAATAATAATAATAATATTCTACAACTATCACACAACGCCATCTAGTCCCAAGCTAAGCAGAGCTTGTGTTATGGGTACTAGACAACTGATAAACATACTTATATATTTCTAAATACATACATATTATAAATTACACCCAGACACAGAACAAATGATCGTGCTCATCACACAAACATTTGTCCTGGGTGGGAATCGAACCCACGACCTCCGGCATAGCAGTCAGGGTCACTAACCACTAGACCATCAGGCCTGTCAACATAATATTAAGTATAAGAATATTAAGTAACTTTTTTATTAAAATATTAAAAATTATAGAAATGAAACGTTTTTTTCGCCTCCTGTAAAATCATGATTTTGTATATAGTTATTAGATATTGATACTACACCGTCGATATACAGTCACGTCTAAAAGTATGTATACACTTGGCAATTTTCAATTGCGATTTTTTCGTGAAATAACGAATGCAACGTTGAAATATGACACTTAACATAAACCTATGGGTTCGAAAATACTATTTTCGTAATAACATAAAATTTCATTAAAAAATAAAGGAGAAAATCGCCTTTAAATAAAGCCAAGTGTATACATACTTTTAGACGTGACTGTACCAGGTGACGTTTTATTCTATGATATTTGTTGAATATTTGTTTGGTTTGTTTTAGTACTTCGATGGACTGGATACAGTCCTTTACAATTGTTTCACATCTCACAGCAACCCACCAGCAACCTTATTGCTAAAGGAATGAAGACCCTCTGATTTTTTCAGGGATACAAAAGCAGTAACCCTACTGCAACCTTAATGCAACGAGAATAACGATCATTTTGATTTTGACAGAGATGAAAAATCAGAAGTTTAACGGCCTGGCCACGACCTTGCCGCTATCGGCGGCAACTTAGCACGGGGCGGCGAGCGGTAAAAACAAATGTAAGAAAATGTATGAACCATGCCACGACGCCGACGCACCGCTCGCAGCGTCAACGCTAGCATCAGTGCATTTGACAAAGAAACCGCGCCGCTTGCCGCTAAGTCACAAGTCGTGGATGGGTAACTGAAAGGAATTTTGCTTGAAGAACGTCATTTCTATCTAAGCATGGGAACCTGGTACTATGGGTTATCGGGGTGGCAGGTATCCCGAGCAATAGTGAATGTTAATAGGTTCATGGCCAATCTTTATTTGACTTTACGTGCCACCAATTATGTTGCAATTCACATACCCCTTTACTAATAAACGTTGTATAGCGTCTGTATACAGGGTGAAATTAAATTCATGGGCATCCTTTTAAGGGGTCATTGTACTCATCATTATGAACAAATTTTACTATGGGACTAAACCTAAAATCGCGAAAAAAAATAAGCTGTTCCTTGCATTTATGTTCACATAACCCGTCAAAATGTAGGGAAGAGCTATTTTTTTTCGCGATTTCAGGTTTGGTAAAAGTTGTTCACAATCATGATAACAATGGCCCCTTAAAAGGATGCCCATGAATTCAGTTTCAAACTGTAGTTACACAACGCTTTGTCTTCTTCTTTCGAAAGTCAAATTACTGACGACTGAAAGAGAGAAATCCGTGTGTAGCTATTCGTGTGATATAATACGTTTATTAGTAAGGGGGTTAGTCTTTTCCTTAGAACTGACACCACATTCATAACATAAACTGACGCATTCTTCCAATGGGGGTAGGCACTGGTGCCGTATTATGACGGCTTAATTCCAGGGTAAGAGAGAGACGGAGCTATACATGACCGATAGCACCATCCCTTTTTCGCACTGGAATCATGATGGCATTACTACTTCGTAATACGGCCCCTGGTCGTACACCACATTCAATAAAAGAAAAACATACATCTTCAAAATAACTTTTAATTTCATCAAAAACTTAAACAATTTACAGAACATTAATGAACTTTGCTTCCCTTACTATTGCTAGGACAGAATCGAAGGTTTCTTCAGCTGTTGGGGTTATCTGGTTTACAGGTAAGGTATAGCCCCAGGTACCGGTATCCCGGAGAAGATAGGTGGCGGCAACTGGAGGGTTGTAGCGGTATTTGGCCCAGTCTACTACGGAGCCGGTTGCACCATCTGTAAACAAAAGTTCGTTAATGTCAGTCAAAATAAAATCGAAAAAGACAGGGGCTCGGCTCAAAAATAACAGCCACACGGACCGATCGAAGGTTAAGATAGGCTTGCCGAGATCTGCCGGCCGTGGTCGGCAGCGAAGAGTCCTGAGACGCGGTGGTTTCCATCCGCGAAATAGTCGTCTCGCAGAAGGAGGCTGCGGAAAGGGAGTGGGAGGTCTCGTCCGCTCACCCGGCACGCAGCAGGCGCACCGGGTGTCGGCGGAGGGTGGACAACGCCCTCTTCCAGCCCCCCTAAATGGTCCTGATGGTCCCGGGGGTCGAGTACCCGGGGACGGGGAGGTGGCGGCGCGTTGTGTTCCACGCACGCCCCTATTAGACGTTGCGGGGGGAGACATACACCTCACTCCTCCCCTGATCCGAGGAGGCCCGCAGTGGAGGGCCACCAGTCGGGGGTTGCGGAAGGATCTTAAGTTCCCGCGACCCCCGGCGTAGATGTGAGATGGAACACCGGGGTGGTTTTTAGTCAGTAAGTGTCTGACAGACCCCGCCGCCCGCCGCAGGGCGGCGGACATCCATGAGGATTTTCCACCCCAGAAACAAAAACAAAAAAAAGGCTTGCCGAGGTAACTCCTACTGGGTGATTATTTGTAACTTGTCGAGACCCCTCCCTACCTTGGATAGCACGTTAAACCTTTGGTTCAGGCTGTCATTTGTAGATCTGACAACCTGACATGTGACATCTACCAACCCGAACTGGGCCCGCGTGGTAGATTATAGCCCACTCCCTCTCGAAGAGGAGGACTGTGTCCCCACATTATAAGCTATTTATGCTAACTCCTCGTTAAAATGATTACATGTAAATATCCTCGAAAAGGTTTGTTTAATTTGCGTTATATTTTCCAAGGTAACATAATAAGCGACAAAAATATTGCTTGAGTGAATTTCTTGGAACTAATTGCTTTCAATGTTTCAAATAAATATCTCTGTCTGTGTACGAGTATATCATTAGTATCGAGAAAGTCCTCAGCGAGATCTTTGTAGAAAATTAAATAACTTGTTTTATTTTTTTAGAATTAATGTACAAAGCTTCGCAAGACAAGTAACAAGGGTAGATCAATTTATATGTTTATCGTGAATTTTATCACGAATCTGAAAACGAAAGGTAGTATCAATGATTTTCGCAGGGCTGGTAGCAGCTGGATGAGTTGCTGAGAATGGAGTGGGATTTGAACGGTCTATGTCCAGTAGTGGACTGCTGAAAGCTGATGGTGTGCATATAATCAGCTTATAATGTCCACACTGCTGGGACACAGACCTCCTCTCGGTGAGAAGGAATGGGCCGTAATCCACCAAGCAGGCCCAGTGCGGGTTGATAAAAGTTACCTGTCTTCGAATTTTTGTTCTAGAACATGCCGGTTTTCTCACGATGTTTTCCTTCACCGTTTTGAGAGTGGTGGTGATGAAATAATTTACACAAAATAAAGCGCCTGTCTGGGTTTGAACCTACGACTTACAAACTGAAAGGCGCGGCTGTTACCACTGGGAGACTACTGCTCCATATTACACATATTCCAAAAAAATAATAATTAAAGGTTTGTTATAATAAATTGCGATTTATTCTGGTCTAATGCCAACTTGTAGGTAAAACAATTGAACTTTGAGTAAGAGAGAGAAGAAAACCTACATAGCTCTTATCTTTTTCTGGTTCGGGCAACACAAAAGAAAGAATAAAGGTTTGAAGTAAATGAGTAAAGTAATAATTAAGAGGAATTACGGTCGGAGAGACTTTTGAAAAAGCCTAAGTAAAAAGTCATAATTCGAGGTTTGACCCTCGCCTATTTCCTCCTCCAATATTGGACTAATTTAAAGAATAAGAAGGTTATATACTCGTACTGTGTTCCTATGTTTTTGTTTTCTTATTAATATTTCTCAAATTTGTGCACTAGGCCTCTGTTGACAGCAGTTTCAATCGGAATTTTTTGAGGGTTCTAGTGCTTGTAAAAATAATGTATCATTAAAAAGGAAAACATAGGGATATACAAGAAATTAATATTTATTACTAGCTGCGTCCCGCGGTTTCACCCGCATAAGACTCTATGTTAATCCAGATATTGGGATAAAAAGTAACCTATAATTATGTTAATCCAGAGTGTCAGCTACCTCCATACAAAATTTTATCAAAATTGGTTCAGCCGTTTGAGCGTAACGAAGTAACAAACATATAAACACACACACATACTCACAAACTTTCGCCTTTATAATATTAAGACATAAGGACATACAAGTAGTTAATATTTATTATTCTGTAAAAATCATTGCTTTATGGTCATTAACCATAAAGCAATGATTTTTTTACGCAGGCGAGAGCGTTTCTATAGAGAAACGACCACCCGAATTTGGTTTTCTTACCGTGGACAAGTCGTGAGTTACCAACTCTGTAGTACGTGTCGTAACGGACAGATAAAGAACCCATGGCTCTTCTTCCGATGGTGACCTGGAAATCAAAGCAATGTTTATAATGACATTAGAGTATAACACACAAAAACTAGCTTACAGACTGTCCAAATCATGTTACAAAAATGCTGTGATAGGCTAGCTAAGACGATAACAAAATGAACGAAATCGGTCGCGAAAAAAAATCAGCTGTTCCCTACATTTATGTTCACACTAGCTGCGCCCCGCGGTTTCACTCGCATACGTCTCGATCCCGTGGGAATATCGGGATAAAAAGTATCCTATGTCCTTTCCCGGGACTCAAGCTATCTCTATACCAAATTTCATCTAAATCGGTTCAGCGGTTTAGGCGTGAAAAAGTAAGATACAGACAGACAGAGTTATTTTAGAATTTATAATATTAGTATGGATAACTCGTCAAAATGCTGATTTTTTTTCGCGTCCGATTTCGTTCACTTTTTGTATATCGTCAGAAAAGGCGATTACAAGTATGTGGTATGATTTATGGCACATACAGGGTGTCCCGTAAGCCTACGTCAAGTCGGAATCGGGTAATAGGACAAGTCATTATAGTTATCAGAAAAATATAAAAAAATAAACAAAAATTTTTTTGGAATGCCTATTAAATGCGCCAACTTTTAATGTTACTTGCCAAACTAGCACAGTACATTTTTTTACACTACAGTCAGTCAAAGTTTGGCAAAGTATTCATTTTTAATAATCTTGGTTGGGCTAAAAGTGACATTTAAATGCTAATAACTTTATAAATACACAACTTAGATTTTTTTAAATATTTTTCTGATGACTAATATGACTTGGCCTATTACCCGATTTCGGCTAGACGTCAACTTACGGGACACCCTGTATGTGGTTTCCATACTGTAAAATGTAGAACTACAATCTGCGGTCCAATAATCATTGAATAACATCACATAATATCACGCCTATAGTGACCAAAGGGTTGGGTAGAGATGTACTTAAAGTACACCTACATTTCGCTAGTTATGTTCAAAGTCCCTTAAATAGGTATAGGCCGAGCCTATTGCCATTAACCAGGCTTAGCTCCAGACTGCTACTGAGAATTTCCAAATGGAAAAACCTAATAACACTTTCCCCGACCCGGGAATCGAACCCAGAACCCCACGTTCATCAGTAGCGCTTTCGACTGCTAGACCAACGGTAAGTCTGCAAAGAAAAAAAAAAGACGGGTTGCACTCCGGGAGTGCCGGTAGAAGTGAAAACAACTTGAATATTAACGTTGTACATTTTTAATATTTTTCATTAATAGATGCACTTTGTTCAATTTCCATACTTTAAACACTTTATATACACGAATTTTACGAATACACAGCAGTGTGGCCACTACACAGACGGTCGAGCCATCAGCTGTCACCATCCATGGATGCGCGTGACACGCTGTAACATAAACACACACATTCGCGCAAGCGCCCTGGGCCGCCTAAACGAAACAGCAGGCATACATTTTCGCCGCGCCGTAGAAAGAGAGCGGGTACTTCCTCTCCTACGCCGCGCCGGCTGTCTACCTCAGAACAATAAGTTATTGTTACTACTCTCCATCCGTCTTACGAATTTTCAATTTTCGAGTTTAACATTTTTTACCCATTACAAAAAAAGTTTACAACGCCGCTAAAGAAGTTTTCACTTCAAAAAATATTCTTACCATCTCATTATAATTGTATGACGGAACAGTAGTGAAAGCGAAAGGCAGGAGTAACCGCTGTCCAAAAGACCGGAATGACAAGAATCCAGATATCGTATGATTGCTGGAAATTGCTTCAATGTAGTTAGATAAGAATCGGGTTTCTGGTTCTGAGAATGGACCCAGACCTATGTAGTTGTCAGCAGAGGGGTTATGACTGCCGCCACTAACTGGAAAAAAAAAACAATTTTACGAAGGATAATGGGGACAACAGGAATACATTTTAATTATTTTTATTGAGTTCCGCTGTCCCCATTCAATAGGGACAACGGGAATACATTTTAATTATTTTTATTGAGTTCCGCTGTCCCCATTCAATGGGGACAACGGGAATACATTTCAATTATTTTTATTGAGTTCCGCTGTCCCCATTCAATGGGGACAACGGGAACTGATGTAATATTTTAAGAGCATTTACGACGTACGGCATTTCATACAAACTTTCAAGCCCTTGTTTTTCGAAATGAATGAACCGATTTTCATGAAACTTTATACGCATAAGCAGGATGCAAAGGTCTAAAAAGTTAGTAAAGAACATTTTCGAAATGTCTTATTAAAAAAGGTTAATAGAAATACCTATCTGTTTCTGTGGAAAATTTAAAATCGGTCTTATTTGGGTGTACACTATTCTTCGAAAATGTTCTTAACTAACTTTTTATATCTTTGTATTCTGCTTATGCGTGAAGCGTTTTAGCGTGAAGAAGTAACGAACATATATAGGTTGAAATTGAAAACATGCGACAAATCGAAATGGGAGATTTTACTCATCATTATGATCAACTTTTACTATGGGACCAAACCTGAAATCGCGAAAAAAAAAAATCAGCTGTTCCCTACATTTTGACGAGTTATGCGAACATAAATGTAGGGAATAGCTGATTTTTTTTTTGCGATTTCAGGTTCGGTCCCATAGTTAAAGTTGTTCATAATGATGAGTACAATCTCCCATTTCGATTTGTCGCATGTTTTCAATTTCACCCTGTATACACACACACACACACACACCCTCACAAACTTTCGCCTTTATAATATTAGTGTGATTATAGTGTTCCATCACACAAGTCTACTAAACGCATTGACAAGTTTGTCACTACTGCCGGGAAGATAGGAATACTTACATCCCCATTGTGCGTTCCAGTTCTTAGACAGATCAACACCGATAGTGGTAGTCGAGGTAGGTCTCCTATTCTTCATCCAAAGTCTGACCTAAAGGGTAAAAAAAAAACAGAATTATAACACTAATACTAGTTTATGCATATTTCTAAGCCGAGCATAATGCAAAATCAGCCTTAATGTTCCCACTGCTGGGACATAGGTCTCCTCTCGGTGAGAGGGAGTGGGCTATTATTCACCACATGGGCCCAGTGCTGGTTGGTAAAATCTAAAGTCATTTATTGAAACTAGGCTGACAGTCAGCACTTTTCGAACGTCAAAATTACAAAAGACAGACCCCAAAACGCCCGGCCTTCACCACTTCCTAGTGCTTTCACTGGGGAGAAGAAGTAGCCCAACAAACCCCCTAGCAGCACAGCTGTCTGTTCAGTTAGAAAATACTAGGTAGATGTCACATGTCTGCAATTTTTTTGGTTCTAGGACATGGTTTCTGTGTTCCTTCACCTTCAACCTTCTAAGCTGCAGACGTTAACAGAAATCGGGTTCCTTAACGCAATTTGCCAGTGGACTATGTATAAAACAGAAGATCACGTCGTCGTCATTTGGGGAATGCCCCCAAATAGGCCGGTTAACAGCCGACAACCTCCTAAAGCGAGACGCTGTAGCGGTATCTACAACGCCACATGCGAACAACGCGTCATAGTGACATCACGCAAATCCTGCATCGCGCAAGCAGAGTTTACCGCGCTACTAGCATAGATACAACAGCCCGACATGAATCATCGGGCAGTTGCCTGCCAGAGACAACACCCGTCTGGTCGGAGGATCCTCCCTTTTATATAGAGTATGAGTGAACTTTACACCCTATTCCTCATACTTCTATAACGCCAATAAAAAAAAGCCTATCGTTGTTAGGCAGAGGAGTTTCAACAGTTTTGTTGAAGTCCCAGTAACAGGGGGCGAGCCTATTGCCTAAATCCAGATTCCGGGCTGCTACTGAAAAATTCCCGATGAGAAAACCAAATAACACTTTGTCCGACCCGGGGATCGAACCCAAGACCGCATGCTCAGTAGTAGCCCTTGCGACCCCAAAGAGGTGGTCACAAGTAATAAGCCAAAATAATAATTAATTTCCTAATCTTCATAAGTTATTTTCATATTTATTTCTTTTAACCCCTGGTCTCCAAAGAAAAGTGTGTTGGGTAAAGATCTCCCAAATTTTTTCAATTCCCCCAATCTTATTCGTGTTTTGCCATCTTCGGCCAAAATATAAAAACTATAGCAAAATGATGACTTACAGAATCCTGACTAAACTGAAAACCATCTGGATTTGTCAACGGGAAGATGTACCAAACAAAGTCCTGAGCAGCAGCAGTGATTTCAGTATTGTTGCTAAAGATCAGCTGATTTGCGATGTAAGTCAGGATGGTCGGAGAAAGCCAGTCAGCACCCACCTCACCGGCCTGCAAGACGAAAGCCCGTGTACCAGAACCACGACTTATTCTGATTCCTTTGATTGCTCTGCCTGAAAAAAAAAACGTTGTTACATTCATAAACTCACGCTGTAATTCTGTGGGGGTGGCTAAATAATAACAGCCGCACAGGTCGATCGATCAGGTTAAGCTACGCTTGCCGCGGTTGGTCTGTGGATGGGTAACCATCTTTGCATACCGAGACCCCTCCGTACCTTGTAAAGTACGTTAAGCCCGGTTAAGGTTGGTTCCGTTTGTCGTTCGTGGATCTTTGACAGTTGTTACGGGTAGTCAGAAGCCCCAAAGTCTGATAACCAGTCTTACCAAGGGGTATCGTATTACCCAGTAACTGGGTTGTGGAGGTCAGATAGGC
Source organism: Amphipoea lucens (assembly GCA_947508005.1). Taxonomy (NCBI): domain Eukaryota; kingdom Metazoa; phylum Arthropoda; class Insecta; order Lepidoptera; family Noctuidae; genus Amphipoea; species Amphipoea lucens. Next base: position 4,167,834 of record OX382373.1, on the reverse strand, counting down.
AGTCGCTCCATGTAAAATACTGGTATTTAGCTGCATCCCGTTAGACTGGAAGCCGACCCCAACATAGTTGGAAAAAGCTAGGCAGATGATGATGATGAGGAAGAAACTACAGAACGCCACCTGTTACGATCCTTACATACTCCTTTTGATTCGATTCTGTAACGAGACTAAAATAGATAAATTCATAATTATGGCAGTCGGGGGACCTCTTAGAATAGAAGGTGTTCCACAGAACGGTCCCCCGACTTCCATATTATTATGAACTAGCTTCTGTCCGCGACTTCGTCCGCATGAAATTTCACCCTCCCCCCATTCACCCTCTTAGGGGTGGAATTTCAAAAAACCCTTTCTTAGTGAATACCTACTCTTGACTAAGAACACACCCTCTAAATTTCATGTCTCTAGGACCAGCGGTTTAGGCTGTGCGTTGATATATCAGTCAGTCAGTCAGGACTTTGAATTTCATATATTATTATGAATTTATTTGTTTAAGTCTCGTTACATAAATTCTTTACGTCGGGGGTTTTTAAATTATTTTATCCTTTTCCAATTACATTTAACAGTCGTGGGTTTTTTCAAAATTTTTAATTGTGCTTTTTATTTTAATATACGTTTATCCATCCTATGTTTGTATTGTTTTAATAAAATTCCTGGACAAACTGGCTTGTAGGAGTTCTGTTGGTAACTTGATTCACTTCTAGTCAGGTACAGCCATGTCTTGAACGTTATGAGACTCATAACGAACGTTATGAGGTCATAAAACTATCAAAGAATGACAGTTATTATGTGAAAATACGGACAATTTAAGTTTGTACTCAATTAGCCTTACAATCAGTTTCCATGACTGTAGGTACATTGAAAATTACAAGTGGCAATAAATTGGTGAAAAACCAAAACTGCAACAAAATGTATACGAAATTAAAGGTAATTTTCGACCTGAAATAATTTGAACTAAATTATTAATTTACCTTCAGGAGTGTCTCCGACGTCGACAACAGTGACAATGCTGCTATGGTTACTGCCCAAATAGTCGAACCAGCCGTAGATATCATCGATAGTTTGATAGTTGGTCCAATACAGTTCATGGCTGGTATCACGTCTTTTTCTGCTATGGAGTTGGGCGTCAAATGCTCTAAAACATATAAATTGGATAAAAAAAAAAACAATCTGGCAAGTAAAGTGAAGATAGTTTTCGATTGCTTTTCTTATCGGATTCAATGTAACCAGTAAGTTCGAAGTTAAGAAATATATAACCAATTGAAGACATTAATTTTGGACTATGTCAATTAGCTTAGCTACTACCAAAGGTCATTATCTGCCTAGCCTACTATGTTGGGGTCGGCTGCTAGTCTAACCGGTGCAGCTGAATACCAGTACCTATTTTATATGGAGCGACTGCCTATCTGACCTCCACAATCCGGTTACTGGGTAATACGATACCCCTTGGTAAGACTGGTTATCAGAATTTCGGGCTTCTTTCTGACCACCCGTAACGATTGTCAAAGATCCACAAATGACAACTGGGACCAACGGCTTAACGAGCTTTCCGAGGCGCGGAGGGGTCTCGGTATGTAAAGATGGTATCTACCATAAATATAAGTTTTTTATATTTCTATGGCTACTACTAACTAAAGAATCTGTCTAGAGAATATTTTGAAGAATTCTTGAAATTTTACTTAGTAAATTAGCAAACATGTTTTCTATTTGAGAGATTGCATACATATTTTAGAAATTCGGAAATTGTTCAATCTACATGGATGTAAAACTTTTACCTATGGTTTGACATAACAAAGTGAATGAATAAAATTTAGAAAATGAAAGCGAATCTGAATAACAATCATCAACAAAAATAGAAATGGTTTTGTCAAACTTAATTAATATCAGATCAAAATATGTAATAAAGTTAAATAAATGAGGTTAGAACTAATGGTTCGATAATACTCACTCTTGAATATTCTTCAAAGTGAGCTCAGAACGAATGCTGCGTTTCTTTAAAGAATGTTCAAATTCTCCTCTCAATTCTGGTGGAGACACAACAGTTACACTTTCCCCTACACGAGTAGGAGGCTTCCAGAAGTGCAACCTTTCATTCTTCTCCATCAACTCATTAAGAAACGTCAAATCATGTTCATTCTCCGGATGCACTTTGTATAACGCAAAATTATCATATCTTACTTTCTCTGCAGTAACTATTACTACTAAAACACTAAATAAAATCAATTTTAGAATCATTTTTAATTATTTCCTATTAAAATTACGCGTAAACTGAAAGAATTTCATTTAGAAATCATTCGTTATCATCATCATATCACAGATTATCATGTTTAATTCTATAATCTCTGTCTTTTAAATTGTCATCTTATTGTATTGGAATAAGATTCATTTTTGTTTGATATTCATGATAAATTAGTGTAAACGATAAATAAGTATGCCTAAATATCTTATCATTGTTTAATCGCTTTTAAAACGATAGTATAATCTTATTGGCGTTGATATTCATAACTGAGTAGCACATGTCTTAAGATTATAACATATTTTATTTAGTTAAAGCAATTGAATAATAGATGTCATGGTAATAAGCACTTTAGTCGATGAAGACTCTTTTATTTCTACCTCATCATCATCTGCCTAGCCTTTTCACAACTATGGGGTCGGCTTCCAGTCTAACCGAATGCAGCAAAATTTTACATGGGGCGACAGCCCATCTAACCTCCGCAACCCAATTACTGGGTAATACAATACTCCTTGGTAAGACTGGTTGTCAGAGTTATATTTACCTATATCAATTCAAATAAAAAAATATATTATATTTTATTTCACATAAACCTACATGGGCACTCATGACCTGTCAGAAGCTAGGTGCATGGTTCAAATTGGTCGTTCCTTACAGAAAAGATTTGGTAAGAAAATCGACTTACATTTTAGAAGAAATATTGGGTTTTATATAACATAAATAACTACATAAATTAAAATGTTTGCCTTACTTGGGAAGAGACTGGGCCCCACGACACAGGAAATTCTAGTATATTTGTAAAAACCTAGCACCTAAGGCTCCTCGTAAACTGCTACTAGTTTATATTTTTATATTGTACCGTGTTTTTTCTGAACTGAATGAAGTTTTTTTTTTTATAATGATGTTTCTCTACACCCATGTTATAAATCCCCTATTAAAGTATCTGAAATAGTTAGCTTATTGCCAACATTAAAACAACCAGTGTTATAGTAACCATAATATCATCCAAACGAGTGGTATAATGTAGGTACTACCTTTTCAAAAAAAGAACATTATCATGCAAGCGCGTTTCACTACCACAGCGCAGAAATTAAAAAAAAGAACTTATAGGTTAAGGTATAAGACAGTGTGAGCCTGTCAAAAGGTACTTAACAAATAACCCCCTTATTCATAAAACTTATCAAACCTATTTTAGTTAAAATGGGGTTTGTCTCTTTCTTACACACAGAAATGACAACGTGACAGATAAAGACAAACGTTCTATAAACCTATTTAAGCTAAAATAGAGATAAAATAGGATTATGAATAAGGGGGTAAATCTATACTAATATAATAAAGCTGAAGAGTTTTTTTTTAGGCGCTAATCTCTGGAACGACTAATCAGATTCGATTTTTTTTTGCATTTTTAGCTCAAAACTTGAGAAAGGTTATATGCTACTTATCATCACGCTAAGACCCTTAAAAGACGAACTTAAAGAAAAAAAGACAGAACGATAAGCGAAAACTAAGTAATATAATAATATCTATAGGTATTTGTAACTAGCTACACCCCGCGGTTTCACCCGCGTAAAAGTCGATCCCGTGGGAATATGGGATAAAAAGTATCCTATGTGTTATTCTGATGTATAAGCTATATTACTGTAAAGCTTCATCAAAATCCGTTCAGTAGTTTTTGCGTGAAAGAGTAACAAACATCCTCACAAACATTCACATTTATAATTTATATTAGTAGGAAGTAGGATGTGCTCGTCTATTCAATTCTTATTTTAATAAATGGCAAGCAAAGCCGATGTCGAATATTCTGCTAATGTATAAAGTGAGCTGGGAAAACAGAAATGTGCTCGTCAAGACCTTTCATTTGATACCAAACATGTCATGATTATCTGAATGTAATTTTTTCAAGGTCAGAAATTTACCTGTAAAATCTACAATATTAAATTTAGGCGCACTTTATGTAACCTTTGTCACCCGAATCATAATTACGAATCTATTGATACCTCATTCATCAAAATTGGTTCAGTAGTTTAGGCGCTACTGTGGAAAATGTAATTACAAACATACATACATAGACTGCTGAAATCATAACCCTTCCTTTTGGCTTTGCCGTAGTCGGGTAAAAAGGTAACTCCTACCTGGAAGTCATCTTCAGCGTACAAGATTCTACTGCTGGTTAAAGAAAGGGAGAGGAGGGCGATGGCGGTCCGCTGTAACATGTTGGCACGCAGATTTGCGAGGTGTAGCTTAGGAGGTAAAGATCATTCTGCTTAAAGCATTCTGCCAAACTCTCTACACCTGCAATCTGTGGGTCAACTGCACGCAGCGGGCCATCAACGCTCTCCGAACTCAATATAATGATGCGTTCAGGGTGCTGGTGGGGCTCCCACGCTGCTGTAGTGCATCTGCGATCTTTGCGCAAGCGCACACAGACGGCTTTCACACTGTGTTGCGGCGCCGCATCGCTTCGCTGATGTTCCGCACGCGTGGGAGTGCCAACACCATCCTGAACGTGCTCAGCCACAAGCTGGACAGCCCCCTTTTGAGGCACCGGGTTCAAGCACAAGTGCGTGGTAGTGGTAGTGGTGGTGGTGGTGGTGGTGGTGGTGATGGTGATGGTGATGGTGGACGTGGACGTGGATGTGGATGGATGGATGGATGGACAGCTGATGGCTCGACAGTCTGTGTAGTAGCCACACTGCTGTGTATTCGTAAAATTCGTGTATATAATTCGTGTATTTAAAATATGGAAATTGTACAAAATGCATCGATTAACGAAAAAACTGACACAGAAATAGTGAAAAAAAATTAGTTATATTAATTCAATTAATAATTGATTTATTTCAACGTTAATATTCAAGTTTTCACTTCTGCCGGCACTCCCGGAGTGCAACCCGTCTTTTTTTTTTTTTTAAGGGCTATCCATGGGCTATCGAATCGTATGTCATTTAAATCCTCGGCTACATCCATCCAGCTCACATCTTGGTATACCTATGTGTGAAAATTAAGAGTTCCCACTGCAGGGACGCAGGGCTCCTCTGTAAGAGTAAGTGGGCTACATTCTACGACGCGAGCCCAGTGCGGGTTGGTAGATGTCACATGTCTTCGAGTGTTTTGGTTCTAGGACATGCCGGTTATCTCACGATGTTTTCCTTCACCGTTTTGAGAGCCGTGGTGATGAAATTATTCACACAAAGTAAAGCGTCTGTCTGAGTTCGAACTTGAACGCACGACCTACAAATCGGGATTGCAGATGAATCCAAAACATTATACGTACAAACCAGTATTACTACAGTATTATAATGCAGTAGTTCCATAAATAAATTATGTTATTTCCATTAAAACTAGCTACCTATAATGAAAATCATCTGAATATTAATCAAATAATTTTATTATAGTGAGTGCAAAATCCAATATAATCCCTGTAAATGTTTACCTATGCAAGCGTTAACGATAAATTGCATGTTTGGATTTGTTCATTAAACTGTTTCATTTTGGTCGTAGTGGTTATTTGCAAAAGCCACATTTCTATTAAAGTTTTAAGGGTTTTTGAAATGATAAAATCTGGGATTAGTCATTCAGAATTCTTATCAACTACATAATTAATTATTATAAGGTGAAATTGAGAATCCAAAATACAAAGAGGAAATAATAATAATTTGTGAGTTAGTATTAGGGGGTAATATTTGATCCGATCCCAAAAAATCTTTCACTAATTGGAAGCAGTATTGCTGAGTCTTCTGCCTAGCCCTTTGTCCCAACTACCTTGGGGTAGGCTTCCAGTCTAACCGGATGCAGCTGAATACCAGTATTTTACATGGAGCTGACCTCCACAACCCAGTAACTGGGTAATACGAAACCCCTTGCTAGGACTGGTTTTCAGACTTTCGGGCTTCAGACGACCCGTAAGATTTTGATTAATCTGAACAAGATATCGTCAATCAAGCTAAAAAGTCACTTGATTAGAGTGCATTTTTTTCAGTGAGAGAACATAATTATTACGTATATTATATATGGCTTTCTATCTCCTTCTAATCATCTCTTCATCATTATTATCACCATCTCCTCACAGTTATAGTGTACTGCTGGAGATAGGCCTCTCCAATTGCACGCCATTCAACCCGGTCGCGATAATTCTTATCCAGCTGCTACCAGCTACCCTGCGAAGATCGTCGCTCCACCCAGTCTGAATCATCTCTTAATAAACTCCAACATTAAGCCCGGAACACACATGCCTGTAACTTGCACAAAAGTATGCAAGTAGCTTGCATGCCGTGTGCCATAATTACTTCTAATTGGTGAGTACCATAGTGACGTGCAAGCTTGCATACTTTTGTACAACTTACATGTGTATTCCGGGCTTTACTGCAGTCTCAACGACCTTTAAATAACCAGACAAACTGCAAGACGTACATACATTCTCGTATATTTTCCAAAATTAACACTTCATAAAATAATGCGGCATAAAGTTGCACACGAGCGACTACGACATGGCGTGGTCATCGCTAATTGTGATTAATGGTCGCTCCGCTGTCGACGTCATTTGTCTTCGAGCGTCGCACCGGGCAGTATACTTTCTACTGTGCAAGTTGGTGACGGTGCAGACGGGCGACTAAGTGATGGTTTGTAAATGAGATTTTAAATTGTTTGGATTTTTGTTGGTAAAACTTGAAATGAATGGTTTGGGGACGGTATGGCTTCTTTTGATACCGGTACTAATATTTAGTGGCTGCAATAAACAATTGGATCTACTTATGCAAGACGGAACCAATCCACACACATGCCAAAATCCGTTCAATTTTAGAAGATCCATTGGCCAGATCCATGATGGATCTTGTGACGAGATAAGTATATCTCGATTTTGACATGTGTATGGATTGGTTCCGTCTTGCATAAGTAGGTTCAATTAAATTAACATTCTTTTTATTTTTTGGGAGAGGAAACTGCTGTGACATTATGCCATCTTGAGAAAAAAAAACCGAGTGTGCTTATGACCACACGACTGAAGTGAAACTTCAAACGTATTTGGCTATGAGAGGAAGAGAGAAAGAAAATGTGCGCGCGCACTGCTTTCTCTTGCTTATATCCCCCACTCAACTCCCGTTCGCCTCGCCCGTAGCCCTTAGACATGGGTCGTACTTGCAAAATCGAGTACCAGGGCTTCCAAGTACGTCCACCTTAAGAAACCAGGGCCTAAAACCAGGGCTCGAGATACTTTCAAGTATTTTCTATCTGCATCGAAAACTGATCCATAACTTCATACAAATAAGAAGTATAATCGCGTAATCAAACAAAAGCCCTGTTGGAAGTAAAAAGTACTTGCATAGGAAATTGATCCGTGAATTCCTATAAATAAGGAGCACAATCGCGTTTACAAATAAATACTTTTACAAACCATTAAAGTAAAAATACTTGCATACGAAATTGTTCCGTAGACTCTTACCACACCTCGGACACTCCCTACAATGCTCGCAAAATAATTACCTATTACTACTACATAAACAAATGACGTTTGTATACGTGCAAATGTGTGCGTGAAATCTAGTAGCGTAAAAAAAAATGGCGCGGAAAGCAATTTGTGTCGGGGAACCGAACGACGTCGGCGGCGGCGCTGCCCGAACGTGTGCATTATTATGAAGTGACCAAGTAGTTCAATTGTTTATTTATATAGACGGATTCGTAATGAAATAAAAACACTAAAATAGTTTAGTTTAAATGACTTTTCTGTAAATAATGGGTTATTAAATCGCATGTTATTAAAAATGCGAAATCATACAAACAGTATATGTAAATACGAATTCGGAAAAGCATCACAATATCCAACCATCGTGATTAAAACTCAAATAAAACTTTTAAATCGCATAATTGTGTGTCAGCAATACAGCGCTGCGGTTCGCGAGCGCCCTTGCTAAAGAGTCGGCGACGAATACCTCGAAGTGCGGGGTGAGGTGCGGTATCTGATATGAGGGCGAGGAAGGGAGTGTCCTTTCTGTACGTAGTACTATTAAGTATTCTGTGCTCTTACTGATAAGGAGTATGATCGCATTTGCGAAAACAAACGCGGTTGTTGAACTGTTTGAGTACCTACGTACTCGAGCGTCGAGGCACGACGGAGCGAGATACTTTCAAGTATTTTCTATCTGCATAGAAAGCTGATCCATAACTTCATACAGATAAGAAATACAATCGCGTATTCAAAAGCCCCGTTGGAAGTAAAACTACTTGCATAGGAAATTGATCAATGACTTCGAATAAATAAGGAGCAAAATCGCGTTTACAAATAAATACTTGCAAACCATTAAAGTAAAAAAAACTTTTTAAGAAAAAAAAACCGACTTCCAAAAAAAACTTTACAAAGTGAAAAATAACTTAAATTTCGGAAGTCGGTGTCTTTGGATCTTTATTTCAGTTTTTTGCCACCGACTTCCGAAATTAAAGATATTTTTCACTTTGTAGTGTTTTTTTGAAAGTCGGTTTTATTTTTTCTTAAAAAGTTTTTATGTCACGCTTTTTAGTGGGTCTGCTTATAATTTATCTAAGTTACAATAGCCTAGTGATCATCGCCTTTTACAAACAAAATATTGCTTTTCCCGATACAGGGAAGTTAATTGTTGAGGAGTTCTCCAGATCCACCATCAGCTCCGTATCACCATTCACATTGTGACGAGCATAAATTGCTTAGCAACCATATTAAAGTAATCGAATCGCAACCCGTGAAATACTTAGATATTATTGAGTAGTTCCGGTGGCCATCTGTGGTCTTCATCATCAGTTCCACATCACCAAATAGTGCTTTCCGAGAGCAAATGCACGAGTTACTATAAAAAATACCCAAATCGCTATAGGTGTGCCTATAATATTTGAAGAGTTCCTTCGATTTCTCCAGGATCCCATCATCAAATCCTGCCCTGATGTTTTTAGACTAGATGCTGATAATCCTGGCTGCAGCATCAGGTCAGACTTGTCAACATTGCATTGAACTTAAAATTTAGTCCTGTTTAAAATGAGCCCAAACACGACTACGGTGCTGTAATTTCAAGGTTGGTACTTTTTCTAATGCTCCTGGCTTCAGCATCAGGTCTTTATGTACTTCGGTGTTCCTCATTAACAGTACGTTTATCCACACATCGAGCCCTTTTCAATGAGCCTTAACACGATATATCTGCTGTTAGTTGTCGAGGAGTTAGGTACTCTGCAGACTATCCTGACTGCAGCATCAGGTCATGACTTGATGATCATGAGACCAAATGTGGCAAATGCCCTATCAAACATCAAAACAATTGACTAAAACAGTCCTTGCCTGTTCGAGTAACTTCTTACTGTTAAGGAGTTGTAACTTCCATCATCAGCCCAGCTACCTGAGATGGTGACAACCATACGCAAATACACAAGATACTTCGTAAAATATGCGAAAAACAATAAGTGAGCCTATAAAATTTAAAGGTTGCCCTCGATTACTCTAAGATCCCATCATCAGATCCTAACTTGGCGACAGTGGGACCACCTCAAAACTATCTACTTTGGAACAAAAAAAGAATTTTGAAAATCCGTCGACAATTGGCGGAGTATTCGATGAACAAACATACAAAAAAAAAAAAAACATACAAACAGCCGAACATAGTACCTCCTCCTTTTTGTGAAGTCGGTAAAAAATACTTGCATACGAAATTGTTCCAAAAGGAGCATGATCGCATTTGCGAAAACTGACGCGGTTGAGTACCTACGTATTTGAGCGAGTAGCCGTATAAGATACTTAATAGTCTTGCAAGTATTTTGAGTCGGTACCCGGTGTGCGTACTTGGAAGCAAATACCTGGTGTAAAAACCCGGTCGCATATTTATGCGACCGGGACCGGGTTTTTACACCAGGTATTTCCAGCTATTTTTTACGTACCTTCCCTACTCGCGATCACACGTTTTCGTAACGCATTCGCCAGTTTACTCCCCAAGTCAAGCGCGCCTAAAGAAGTTTCACTTCAATAATTAGTGATGTTAAAATGGCTTGTCATGAATCATAATAGGAAAGACCTACGCTATCTGATGCAGGAACAGTTTAACGTCACCGTTGACTGCTAAACCCTATAGCAGTAACGCTATTGCCTAGTCCTGATATAACACGCACCAATAAAGAAACAAATTAATAAAAAAATATGGAGCATTACCCTTTCACTCCCACAATATAATTTCCGAGTGAGATAGAACGATTTGCGCCGTCATTTTCAATTCGTTTCTTTGTTTTCTAGCATCTGCTAGAAAGACGTATAAGCCACTAAAAACCAATTTGAACCACATCAAATTCAAACGAATCCTAGACGAAGCTTCAAAATATCAAATTATTCATCTCCAAGGCAAGGTGTTGAAACCCGGTCGCTCGTCTACCCACCCAACCGCAATGAAGTTAAATCCACCGCTTAAACCGCGTAATTATTGCACGCTCGATCCGTCGGTTGAAACTAAAGTAATGTGTTTTGTACACGAAGCAAATGAACTAAAACCCGTTTTAGAACCGAATTAAACATCACTATGTAACGCTGTGGTTAGATACTGTTGTAATAATTTCGAGATACAACGCCTACGATGGAGGATTGTGGGTAGACTGTATTAAGTCGTTGCGAAATGGAGTGAAATCATGCTGAGATTTAATGGGACTGTTGACACGTGTTTTTAACCGACTTCAAAAAAGGAGTTTCTGTATTCGACCCGTATGTATGTATGTATGTTTGTATGTCCGCGATTTGCTCAAAAATTAATGAACCAATTTTGATAATTCTTTAACTAGTGTGATCTACATACTTTTAGGAAGGTTTTAGTATATAATACATTAGGTAATTATTCTTCTGTATGATGTTATACGCATAAATGTACTGCATCTCCGGCATTTCTATGCGAATTTTGATGATTCTTCTAGTCGGTGTCTTCAATTCATCAATGCGCTAATGTTAACTGACACTTTTCTGTGGGGGAGGTACAACTAAATAATAAAAAAAAATAAAAACTTATTTACAAAAAAAAAACAACCAACTTAAAAAAAAAAACGCTACAAAGAGATAAATAACTTTAATTTCGGAAGTCGGTGTCAAAAACGAAAATGCGGAACCAACGACACCGACTTCCGAAATTAAAGTTATTTATCTCTGTAGTGATTTTTTTTTGAAGTCGGTTGTTTTTTTTTGCAAAAAAGTTTTCTTCTAAATATCTACAATGTTGAGCTCCTTAAGTTCTGAGTTGAGCTATATGCTTACTGATAACTGCTTGCACTGACTAAAATGATAAATGATTTTATTTTTGTGTTGTAAGTAGGTTTGCACAAACACTTTTACACGTCAATCATATTTTTTTTAAACTAGATGAGGTCGGCGTTTCCTATCTGACTATTCTGAGAGAAAGGCCGAAACAAACTCAAAGGTCACAGTTTCTTTTAAAGTCCAGACACAATCTTGGTCAGGTTATATGAAGACCATGTAGATCGATGTCTGAGATGGTATTTTGAGGAAAGAACCACACAGATTGACAGGACCTGTCCTGTCAGTGCACGCATTTGTCAGAAATCGTGACTAGATTGGTCCGCTCAAATCTATGTGGTTCTTTCCTCAAAAGATCATTTCAATTACTAATCTACATGATCTGACCAAGTTTATGTCTGATGTCTGGACTTTAAAAGAGACTTTGACTCTTAAGTTTGTTTCGCCATTTCTTCTCAGGGGTAATTAGATAGGAAATGTCGAATCTAGCTTATTTTTTTATACAAAATAACGTGTTAAAGTGATTCCTATTTACAGAATAAACAATTTCATTTCATTTCCTTTTCAATAGCACTTTTTTTTTTAAACAAAATCTGGAACCTCCAAAAGTTCTGCGAATTGATTGAAGTTAGAATCTGTAATTTACATTATAATATTTTGCTAAGATTTAAAGACAATCTGATATTTTATCTTTGTAAGAATATTTTACTTGCATTGAATTAATACCTTTGCTAATTCAAACAATTCTTCAGAGAAAAGACTAAGGTAAGGTCCGGCCGCGCTAAATTTGCCAAAGATGTAAACAAAAATGGCCGCTCAAAATTGAATAAAATCAATATACACGAAGATTTATTACTAGTCATGTTTGTTTTCGTCTAAATCTCCGAGCTAACTAGACGAAAACATTCATTACTTAAAGTAAATGTTCTTCAAATTCGATTTACATCTATTTTATTCAATTTCGAGCGGCCATTGTTGCTTACATCTTTGGCAAATTTGGCGCGGCCGGACTTTAGGTAAGCTTATGAATGGCCAAAATATAGTTAGTTGTCAAAAGATACACTGTGAATAAATATAATATACTGTATCTCCGACTAACTGAGAAAAAGGGCAGTGTCTTTTTCAAAAATATGTAGACGCCAGCACATCAAGCTACTACAATCTGTCAAATTTCTTTAATTGATTTTCAACTTTATCGCCAAAGCATAAGGTTCAAGGTTGCTTGGGAAAATTTGACAGTTTCGGCTAGCTTGATTACATACTTTATATAATGAATATCGGAACATCGAAATTTACAATAAAATATTTCGGAGTGTTTGGGTGTGCCCGATGATGACTGTAACGTGATAATACTCGTTTAGTTTCAATTCCCAACTCGATGTCAAGACCCGATTGTCTACAATATGCCTACAGCGTATTCTATCCTATTTTGGCCACATAATGCGAAGGGGAGATAGCAGCCTTGAAAAGCTGGCTATTGTTGGCAATACCGAAGAAAAGAGAGCGAGAGGCCAGTCGCCAACACGATGGTCCGACCAAGTAAAAGAAGTTACGTCCTCAAGCGATTTTCAGCAGGTGGTGATGGCAACTTTGGACCGGAGTAGATGGAGGCAGATTGTCCGTTTGAAAGGATCCAGTGACCACGATCCTCAGTAATGAGGGACCGATTGAAGAAGAAGTTTCAATTAAGATTCCATTATCGTCCATACAGAAATTAATAATAATATTCACAATAACTTTATTTATACGAACAAACCAAAGTTTTATGACAAGATTTATAACAGAGGGCCTCAGGCTCAAAAGGTTTTATAGTTCTCAATATTTATGAGATATTCTGAACCGTTTTACGTGAACAATTAATTTCATGGAAGTTCTTGTTGACCTCAATGTCGTGACTTCAATCATTTGGTTTTTAAAACAGTCTGAGATAAAAACAGATTACTCATTTTAGAAATTTATATTAAAAATGTTTCATATGTAGGTAACTGATTATACTAATCTATACTTAAATTATGATGAAGCTATATTGAGATTTTAATTTGCTGAACAACATGCTCGTTCATTTATCATCATTATTTCGTGTTGTATCATCTTTCCGCAACGCGTGACGCACTATCAGTAGCAATGGCTTTCATTTTTTAATTATGTTGCTAAGTAGACGAATTTTTCATACATATGAAGCAATGGATTAGCAATATTTTTTAATTTTTTTCAGATTCTGATTGATAGTGTGTTAGGAGATTAGAGAGGGGTTTGTGGCTAAATAATAAGAGCCGCACGGGTCAATCGAACAGGTTAAGCTTGCCGTGGTTGGTCCGTGGATGGGTGACCATCTGCACATATCAAGACCCCTCCATGATGCGGAAATCACGTTAAGCCGTTGGTTCCAGCTGTCATTCGTGGATCTTTGACAGTTGTTGTGGGTCGTCAGAATCCCAAAAGTCTGACAACCAGTCTTACCAAGGGTTTTCGTATTGCCCAGTAACTGGGTTGTGGAGGTCAGATAGGCAGTCGCTCCATGTAAAATACTGGTACTCAGCTGCATCTGGTTAGACTGGAAGCCGACCCCAACATAGTTGGGAAAAGACTAGGCAGATGATGATGATTTGCCATGGTAACAGATTGCGCACCGATATCCCTGCCACCCCCTGTAGTGATATAGGGTTGGACCTATCGTAAAAGTTGTTTATTCTACCTAAAATTACATAAATACTTCACAGTAATACACCATAGTAGGTACTTGTAGCGGTATCTACAACGCCACATGCGAAAAACGCGTCATACTGACGTCGCGCAACATCACGCATCTCGCAAGCAGAGTTTACCGCGTAACTAGCATAGATACAACAACCCGACATGAATCATCGGGTAGTTGCCCGCCAGGCACAACACCCGTCTGGTCGGAGGATCCTCCCTTTTCTATATAAAGTACTAGCTTCTGCCCGCGACTTCGTCCGCGGAAAATTTCTTGTTTTAACATAAGATAACACTCGATTGATATTACTGTATTTAATTTTATTAGTAAAATATATTTTATTTATTTAAGTTAGGTATCTATTTAATTTAAAGCTTCTCTATATACAATGTTTGAGGTTGTTTTATTTTCCGGTAACAGAATAATGCCAACCAAAGAGAATGTTTGTCCCTGGGACTTGTTAATAGTCAGGGCAAATGATGTTTTTATTGGAAACTCAGATAGACGCTGTGCACGTTCATCGCTGGATTCTCGAGCGCGGGCCTGCGATGTTATGGCATTTTGCCTAGCGAGCCGCTGCGAGCGCTCAGCGCTAGTCTCCCTATCCCTTGTTTCAGAGACATGCTGCCTTAAAACAGATAGACGCTGTGCACGTTCATCGCTGGATTCTCGAGCGCGGGCCTGTGATGTTATGGCATTTTGCCTAGCGAGCCGCTGCGAGCGCTCAGCGCCAGTCTCCCTATCCCTTGTCTCAGAGACATGCTGCCTTAACTCAGATAGACGCTGCGCACGTTCAGCGCTAGTTTCTCGAGCACGGGCCCGCGACGTCCTCACATTTTGGCTAGCGAGGCCCTGTGAGCGCTCGGAGCTAGATTCTCTAGCGCGTGCTTGCGAAATATTTTCTCTATTTCTCGAGAGGCGCTGCTCATTTTCAGGGGCAGATTCTTTCGTACGGCGTACTCGAGCGGCTCTTGTCTGTGATGTCTGCCGGGACAGTTGAGATTTCCTTTTAGGCATGCTCTCGACAAACTACGCACAGACTTGAAAACAATTACGAACAAAGGGAGAGCGACTCGAACACCGTCCGCCTTTACAAAACAAAACAATCGTAATATCGAATAACTCGTATCGATTATTACGATAGAACGAAGTACGAAACTACGAACATACAAAACAATGAAATCAAACGTACAACGAAATTACGATATTTTCGAATATGAGAGGTATCTAATAGATACTATTGGATACCTCATAATCTCCGTGCTCATAATCGATTTTAATCGAATCGTCGTTCGTATGGAACTCCATGTGGAACTCCAATCCAACTAACGACAACGTGGACATAAAAATTCCAGAGGGTCATCAATCCACGGAAAGTCTTAACACCGCGATTCAGAAAAATGACGTAATTGCAGAACGCCATCTATGGGCAAATAGGTAAAACGTCTGCACAATGAAAGTTATGCTTTTAGTAATTTTATATTATCTCCGAAACTGTATGACCAATAATTGATATACTGTAAATGGCAAATCTTATCTGTATGATGTTCTTGTGATACTGAAATAATTTATTGTCATAAGAATTAATATTTTGTTGCTCAAATAATCAACCAAACGTAAGTATACCGAAAAAAATTTTTTTAATGCAATAAAAGAAGTATAAAAGATAAAATATAAAAGATAGAGATATGGTATCGCGGACTTTTTTGTAGAAATAATGAAGACGAACCAGGTAGCCATACATTGTTTTTAATTTTAAGCAACTGTTTAGGCAGCGCACGCAAATAATTCTGTTTTATGTGGTATTTTTTTCCGACTTGCTAGACAAAAGTTGTGATAGCTCGGTTAATATACATGCTATAGAAACAATTTATAGCCTATAGCACTCAGGAATAATGTAGCTTTCTGCCAGTTAAAAAAATGTTAGAATTGGATTATGAGTTCCAGAGATTACCCACTACATACAAACTTACAAACTTACAAATTTTACCTCTTTATAATATTATATATAATATATATATATAATATATATATATAGTAATATAGTAATTATATAGTATATATAGTATTATATAGTATAGACTAGCTGCGTGCCGCGGTTTTACCCGCATAAGTATCGATCCCGTGTGAATATCGGAATGAAAAGTATCCTATGTCCTTTCCCGGGACTCAAACTTTCTTTATACAAAATATCCTCTAAATCGGTTCAGCGGTTTAGGCGTGAGAAGGTAACATACGGACAGACAGAGTTGCTTTAAAATTTATAATATTACTAGCTGCGCCCCGCGGTTTCACCCACGTAAATGTCAATCCCGTGGGAATATCAGGATAAAAAGTAACCTATGTCCTTTCCCGGGACTAAAGCTATCTCTATACCAAATTTCATCTAAATCGGTTCAGCGGTTTGAGCGTGAAGAAGTAACAAACATTAAACACACACACACACACTCACAAACTTTCGCCTTTATAATATTAGTGTGATAGTGTGATTATAGATATGGATTAGTATGGATAGTATGGATGAGTGAATTTTACACCCTGTTCCTCATACCTCTATATAATGTTACCCAGACCAGCAACCTCTAATTGCAAATTCTACTAACTTGCAACTAACTCCTTAAATAGTCTGACTTCATATAAATTATTTGGTCGCGCATTTATTTCCATCACACGCCACGTACAGACCAGGACATGTAAAACAATGACACAAACTTGAAGTGTAAATTACATAGTACATTTATCAGCTACGTCTCTGGCTGCCACAATAATGCGGTTGACTTCATCTTCTAATAATTCTCTTTGTCTTGTTCGGTCGGCGTTTGCCGTTTTTTCTTGTGGTTTAAGTTGTGAACTTTTATTGATATCGACGATCGTTCATGGATTGAAATCTTTCTTTATTTTGAAAAGATTCTCTTGGTTTCTGTTCCTACATATTTTATCAGTTCAATGTTTATTGTTGAGAGTATTTTATTTGTAGTTACTTTAGTGTTTATTGAATTGACTATTTAGCCTAATTTTGCACTTTCAAACCTTTTTTTCTTGATAATAATATCATCACTATCGTCATCATATAAAAAAAAAAATAAGTGTTAAAATTTGTCGTCGATTGAACATAAAGGCCATTCACAGTTACTCGCTGGACCACTTTTGATAACTTTTTGTATGGAGGTAGCTGACACCCTGGATTAATATACAGGGTGTTACGGAAAGGGTATATCAATACAAACGGGTTGAAGAGTGTATCTGGTCTAGAATCTCTGTACAAAATTTCAGCTCAAAAGCATTAACTTTGAAAATGCTTAATATTTTTTTATTTCGACATCACGGCCGGCGCTGCACTGGCGCGCGGCGGCGTGATGTGCGTGTACTAGGCGCACAGACACGCTACAGATAATGGATAATGACCCTCGTAGTGCGGTGACACGTTTGTTATGATTTCAATTTAATAAACTATCGAAATAAAAAAATATTAAGCATTTTCAAAGTTACTGCTTTTGAGCTGAAATTTTGTACAGAGATTCTAGTTCAGATACACTCTTCAACCCGTTTGTATTGATATACCCTTTCTGTAACACCCTGTATATATAGGCTACTTTTTATCCCTATATTCCCACGGGATCGACATTTACGCGGGTGAAACCGCGGGGCGCAGCTAGTTTATAATAATGCACACTTGCTTTTCCAATTCACTTTCGACACTAGCAGAATAGTCGTCATCGGTTTTACTTGCCATAAATAAAAATCTAGTATGTTTTACCAACAGCCTTCCTGACAATGTCATCCAAGCGTCAAAATGTAGCGCTTTAGCAGTAACCTACTGACCTACCCGCTCCCGCTTCTTCCTTCCACCACCCTCGATCACCGTACATCACGACATGTCGTTAGGGGCAGGAGGTGGCCCAATAAATCAGGGGACGTCGTCTGTGCCATCCGCTTGCACTCACTAATGCGAGTCCGTGTAATGAATGAGATCAGATCTCTGATTGTCGGTTTTTGGATTTTATAGCCTTTGTTATATTTGCGGACGATATGCTGGCTATGGTTGGATTGTCAGCTAGTTAAATGGTTTTAGAAGAGGCGTCATAGAAGATGTACATACAAACGTGCCTGCCTGTGTGTGCTTTTGCTTTGTACTTAAGCGACTTCAAAAAAAAAAGGAGGTTCTGTATTCGACCCGTATTGTATGTCAGCGATTTTCTCAAAAACTAATGAACCTATTTTGATAATTCTTTCTCTAATGTGATCTACATACTTTCGGGAAGCTTAAGTATGTAATACATTAGGTAATTATTCTTATGTACAAAGTTATATGCATAAATGTACTGAATATCGGGCATTTCTATGCGAATTTTGATGATTCTTCTAGTCGTTGTCTTCAATTCTTCAATGAGCAACTGAAAAGTGAAAAATAAAAAAAAAGGTTAACAAAAAAAAAAACAACCAAATTAAAAAAAAACACTACAAAGTGATAAATATAACATATGTTATTATGTTATATTTATCACTTTGTAGTGATTTTTTTAAGTCGGTTTTTTTTTGTAAAAAAGTTTTTATTTATACTACCTTTTGTCCGCGGCTTCACCCGCGTGGTTGTCGGCGAATATCCCACGGGAACGTACTACCGGGATTAGAAGTACTATATTTGTTTATCCAGGTTATAAAAAGTGCCAAATTTCATCCGAATCTGCTTAGCCGTTTTTGTGCCAATCTGGAACATACTTCCAGACAAATGGATCGAAATTCTTCGTTACTATTTTATTATAAGTAAGTATCTGTTACTTAATTTAGTACTTAACTAGTGTAAATAAATGTATAATAATTTACTACTGAACAAATGTTGGTAAATCTCCAAATTGGTAAGCAAAACTTTATTGTCTTAACTATCGTTAATCTTAATGGTCTAATGAAAATTCAACAAAGTGTGAAAACGGCATAGTTACTTCATAATTATAAATTCTACTATAAAATTTCTTACTGATCGTTATATTAGTCCTTTATTTTGACTTCTTATTTCAACACTTATATGGGTTTCCTTTTCAGCAATAAGCTGGACAACGAAATTCAGATTACCCTCCAACCAAAATTGCATCCAACGTAGATTTAAAAGTTGTTTGTTACCGGCTCTCATCGCAAGTACCACAATAACCCAATTCTCCAGCTGGCTCCAGCAATTAGAGCAGGTCAACAAACAACACGTTTCATTTTTCAGCACAACACGAAAACGCAAAACTGCCAATTTGCCAGCGAAAAAGTCGTTAATAAATTTCTTTAATCCCAAACTCGACACACAGGATATCCACGCGTAAAACTAATAAATCTATGAGACTGAACAAATACAAAGTATTGGGATCCCAATTAGAGCGACTGGCAGTATGCCAGATGATGGCCGGAACAGAGCACAATGCATAGCAATTGGTCGAATTAAGTGGGAGTTAGATGAATGTCCTGCGGTGGCTACGTAAAACCTTAATGCGTTTAATACAATGAAAAGTGTCATGCCGCTTTCCATTATGCAATGACTCTGGGAAATAATGCTTTACATTATGCTATTGAAAATGGTCTACATATAGTGATGGGTATTAATCTCTTTTAGTGAAAACTTAGTTTAAGTCAGCTGTCATTTCACCGGACATGCGTCATGTTCGTGAACGGGCGCCGTCAGTAGGGACTGGTCATCTCTTTGCTGCCATGGCTTATTTTATTTTATTTAACTTAATATTTGAATTGTTGTTTTTTCTCATCTTTTCATTATGGACGTATTAAACGTTCTGCATCGTTCTCACCGAATGATGTAACCAAGACTTTGTAACCATATTATTTTGATTTAAAAGAGTGTCCATGGAGTTTCTTGCCCGTTCTTCTCCATAGGTAACTTAAACAATTAATAATCCGTGTTTCTACCGCGAACACTAACAACACAAGAACATCGGTTTGGCATACTCAAAATGAGTTCATCCAAATCACGCTGTGGAATGGCCGCCCATGTTCGTTGCAACAACAAAAAAAGGTCTTCTTGCGACTGGATACCCTCCATATTCGGCAGAGCTCTTCTCTGTAGCATATCCCATGCATGCTCAATCGGGTTCAAGTCTGGCGACTGAGCAGGCCAGGGCAGGACATTGATGTTAGCTGCGGCGAGAGTCTGTCTTACAACTCTTGCGGTGTGCGGTCGTGCATTATCATGCATTAACTGAAATAAGGGACCGATTTGCACTTGTAGAGGAACGATGACGTCTGATACAATCGTCTCAGCATAAATTTGAGCGTTGAGGTTGCCTCTGATCCAAATCAACTCAGTTCTTCCGCCGATCCAAATACTCGCCCATACCATGATGGTTGCACCACTATAAGGATGGACTTCCTGGCAGGATTTTAATCGCTGTTGGCGTCCAGGGGTTCTCCAGTGTCGTATACGTCTTGTATCCGGTCTCATACCAAAACGAGACTCATCAGAAAAGCACACGAAACGCCATTGTTCTTCTGCCCAATTTCTGTGTTCAAGAGCCCATTGATATCGAATCCTACGATTGTGCATTGCTATAGGTGGTACCCGTAGCGGTCTTCGGGAATGAAGGTTCACTTCATGCAAGCGGTTTCTGACTGTTTGGTCGCTAATTAAGTTCCCTGAAGAGTGATGAAGCCTCACGGCTAACATCATGGCGGTTATTGTTGGAGCTCTTCGAGTTAAGATTTGAATGTATCGGTCTTGTCTCCGTGTGGTGCAGCGATACCGTCCTCCATGGCGCTCAGCCACGGTACCAGTGCTTCGGTAACGTGTCCAAAGTCGACTGATAACACTCTGACTTGTATTCAGAGCTAAAGCCACAGTACGTTGCCGGGAACCAGCTTCTATCATTCCCACGGCTCTGAGCATTTCTTCCCTGCTTAAATGAAGTCGCCGCTCCATAATAACGTTGGTTTTAATCAGTAGTAGGGAAACAGTAGCACTAATAATGTCTTCAATGCGTTGTATGTTTTTATAGGGAAAATATTGACAGCTGATTTTCATCTTTTACTCGAATTTGATTCACAGTTCCTGATTCAAATTATGAAATGCACCAAAAAGGATCCATATAAATTTATAAAATCATAAATTTATTACAAAGCCACATCTCAATCTCAAGAAATCCGCATAAAAATGCTTGATCCCTAGACACTTTTGATGTGTGTATATTGATCATAGGCCTCCCAGACACGAATCATTCATTAAAGTTGTGGATTTCAGCCGATCTAAGCGTGGCCGTGCTAGGACGGATACGTTGTAGCCCGGCCACTGAAAATGGTGTATATATAAGTCATGAAATCGCCTCTTTACAAGAATAACGTGATATTTTTTAAACCACAACTATACAGGAGAGCAATTTTAAACATTTAAGCGTTGATAAATACTAAAATATTGATAATTTTACTCTAGGAAAACCATTAAATTGTTGCGGTAATTAAAAAAAAATAAAATTCGACATCGCGGTTTTCAATATAAAATAATAAAAAAAAACGTGTTTTTATGAGATGTCACGTTGCTCTTGTAAAGAAGCGATCGCCTCTTTACAAGAATAACGTGATATTTTTTAAACCACAACTATACAGGACAGCAATTTTAAACATTTAAGCGTTGATAAATACTAAAACATTGATAATTTTACTCTAGGAAAACCATTAAATTGTTGCGGTAATTAAAAAAAAAAAAAATTCGACATCGCGGTTTTCAATATCAAATAATAAAAAAAAACGTGTTTTTATGAGATGTCACGTTGCTCTTGTAAAGAAGCGAAATAATGTGGTAGGTACTATTATTTCTCTTTCTAGTACCAAAAGGTACATATCCGTACAGTCTACTGCCATAACCCTGGCCTTGTTTGGCATCGTGGTAGGGCCAGGGAACACACGTGAGGGAGTGGACATTAATCCACCACTCGGGCCCAATACGGGTTGGTGGATGTCACGTCTTCGTATTTTTTGTTCTAGGACATGCTGGTTTCCTCACAATGTTTTCCGTCACCGTTTTCATGAAATAAACAAAAGGTAATGTGCCTGTCTGAGATCCAAATTAAGACCTTTGAGAAGTAATTCGGGGCTGTTACAACTGGGTCAATATTGCGGGGTAATTGCGTAACACACTGACTGTAGGAATTGCTTTCATTTTGACAGTTCAACAACATTCACTGCTTTATTTACGTTACTGAGCAGCAATTTTTTCGAACATATAAAGCAATGGATTAGCAATATCCTTCAAAATGATTTAGGTTATGATTGATAGATAGTATGTTACACAATTAGGGTGCTGGTCTTATAGACATCAAGCTATACATTTCCAGTATAAACCAACTTCTGATTGTACGAAAAACTATGATTGCTTGATGTGTAGCCGTGTGTACGTACTTACGGCTATATCAAACGCTTGCCAGTCGTGAGTGTGCTGTACGTGAACCGTTTCTATGTGTGCGTGTGTTGCCATTGTACGGAGCAAACCTTCTGTGTCTGTCTATCGTGTGCTAGCTGTCTGACCCAGATTCGAGAGAGAGAAAAAATACATGACTGCATTTCGTTTGTGTACATCCGTGTCGCGAGAACAATATCGGCAATGTACTGATGAAAAGTTCCGTGTCAGAAATTGCAAATTTTTCTGCAGTTGAATTAATTTTGCTGTTTTCGTCAGTTTCTGGGATTTTTGAAACTGGTGAATAGGAGAATTGTTTTTCTAATTACCGTTGTTGTTTGGTTGTTTTTTTTGGAAACTGTAACGGTTTACCAACAGTCGATTGGCCCATGAACCGTTGGTCAACATTATCTTTAAACCATTAACTTTTCATCCAAAGGACTTTTCACCCACGAACGTTTCGCCAACATAACTCTACGTCAGTGAATGCTTAACGAACAGAACGTTTTGACCAATAACTTTTAACCCAAAGAACAATTGACCCATGTCAAATAGGACTTAGGATGCAAGAGCGAGCGAAGCGAGCTCGGGACTTGGCGCACCCCGGCTCGGACAACAATTTTTTTTTTAACATTATGAAACAATGGATTAGCAATATCATTCCAAATAATTCAGATTAAGATTGATAATGTGTTACGCAATTTGTATGCAGATCGCCAACCAATCTCAAACCATTTTTTTCTCCCGCAATTAGATCCAGCAATGTCGTCACAGATGGTGCAAAATTCATGACCTCAAAGTGGTCTCTGTTTACTCAAACTGCGGTCTAAGGCTCTTGGCAGCATTCCAAGCCAGGATTAATTAATTGGGACGCAGAGACACTTCCGTGCCGCCTTAGTGTCATTTAAGGAGTTTAATTTTTAAGTGCATTAAGACTATCCAACTTCTTGGTCTTGCAGTTGTTTTCGAAAGAAGATCGTAATTGATATTGTTGATTCAAACTCACAGCATTTATTTTAATTAAACCAATCACAGGCACTTTTCAATTCAGAAAGTTGAAACTAGTTGATAGTTGAAGCTTCACCAAAATCAACGTGCTTATCAAAGCACTTTGACTTTGTTGGAACGACCAACCACACGACCAAGGACATTCTTACATAAACTTACACCTTCTTCTCGGGACTGGACAGGCCCGCTCAATCTGTGTGGTTCTTTCCTCAACAGACCATTTCAGACACCAATCTACATGATCATCACATGATCTGACCAAGATTTTGTCTGGACTTTAAAAAAGACTGTGACCTCTGAGTTTGTTTCGGCCTTTCTTCTCAGAGTAGTCAGATAGGAAACGCCGACCTCATCTAGCTTAAAAAAAAAAACAAAAAAACGAGTCGGACTCTCACACGAAGGGTTCCGTACCACCGTACAATATTTAACACTACGTAATATAAAAAAATCACGGGTGTTGTATGGGAGCCCCCCTCCCCTTAATTTATTTTATTTTAATTTCATTATTTATTTTTAAAGTGAATATACAACTGAGTAGCTATTCTGTAAATATTTCAAGCGTCTACCTGTTGCCGTTATTAATATCGAGCAAAAAACGGCAAAAAAATCAATGTTTGTTGTATGGGAGCCCCCCTTAAATATTTATTTTATTTTGTTTTTAGTATTTGTTGTTATAGCGGCAACAGAAATACGAGTACATATTTTAATTTGTGAAAATGTCAACTGTCTAGCTCTTCTTCTTGAGATACAGCCTGGTGACAGACAGACGGACGGACGGACAGACAGCGAAGTTTTAGTAATAGGGTAACCCTAAAAACATGATTGACGTGCAAAAGTGTTTGTACAAAAGAAAATAAATCATTTATTATATGCAGAAACAACAGAACGCCACCTACTACGATTCCTACATACTCCTTTTGCCTCGTACGTTCATACATCTGGTCATACACGCACGCCCCGGCTGCGAGTATCGCGAGATCTTTCTGAAGAATAACACTGGTCAACACAAGCCTTTTTTTTTCTTTTTGAAGTGAAAACTTCTTTAGCGGCGTTGTACACTTTTTTTGTAATGGGTAAAAAATGTTAAACTCGCGTCAGGACACGTGACCATCAGGACACGTGACCGTCAGGACACGTGAACTGATCGAAAATTCGTAAGACAGATGGAGAGTAGATAGCCGGCGCGGCGCAGGAGAGGAGGTATCCCCCTCTCTTTCTACGGCGCGGCGAAAATGTATGCCTGCTGTTTCGTTTAGGCGGCGCAGGGCGCTTTCGTGAATGTTCGTGTGTTTTTATGTTACAGCGTGCCACGCGCATCCACGGATGGTGACAGCTGATGACTCGACCGTCTGTGTAGTGGCCACACTGCTGTGTATTCGTAAAATTCGTGTATATAAAGTGTTTAAAATATGGAAATTGAACAAAGTGCATCTATTAAAGAAAAAAGTGACGAAGAAATAGCGAAAGAAAATGAGTTATATTAATTCAATTAATAGTTGATTTATTTCAACGTTAATATTAGTTTTCACTTCTGCCGGCACTCCCGAAGTGCAACTCGTTTTTTTTTCTGTTACTGGGTATTACTATGGCCCTGACTATGAAAAAAAACCGGCCAAGTGCGAGTCGGACTCGCCCATGAAGGGTTCCGTAGCAGCAAGTAACATAATATAAAAGTTCTTGTAGTTCGTTGTAACTTTGTGAAAGGTAAATTGCGGTTTTCGATTTATTTATTTATTAAAACTTTATGCACAAGTAAAAACTGTACAAAGGCGGACTTAATGCCTTAGGCATTTTCTACCAGTCTACCTTAGGGTGATGCAGAGACAATACACAGTAGGTGCAATAACAGAAAGAAAAGATAAGAAAATATTTATAACTAAGATATAAGAATAGATATAATAATAAATACATATATACATACATATGCATAACAATATATATATATATATATAAATAGTTATGAGACATAAATAAGAAACCCTACAACAACTTAATTCTGAGACGAATCTGCCAACTTCTTGTGTATGTGTTCTCGAGCTTTCGCTTTAAATGTGAACCGATTGGTTACCGATTTATGTCGTATTAAAAAAAACTACTTACTAGATCTCGTTCAAACCAACTTTCGGTAACATTATATATATTTTTTTAATTTTATCATTCTCTTATTTTAGAAGTTAGAGGGGGGGGGGACACACATTTTACCACTTTGGAAGTGTCTCTCGCGCAAACTATTCAGTTCAGAAAAAAATGATATTAGAAACCTCAATATCATTTTTGAAGACCTATCCATAGATACCCCACATTTACAGGTTTGATGAAAAAAAATTTTTGGAGTTTCAGTTGTAAGTATGGGCAACCCCAAAATTTATTGTTTTTTTTCTATTTTTGTGTGAAAATCTTACTGCGGTTCACAGAATACATCTACTTACCAAGTTTCAACAGTATAGTTCTTATAGTTTCGGAAAAAAGTGGCTGTGACATACGGACGGACGGACAGACAGACAGACAGACAGACATGACGAATCCATAAGGGTTCCGTTTTTTGCCATTTGGCTACGGAACCCTAAAAATACTGGGAGATGACTAACAGCTTTACTTTTTTGAAATATACAGTTTTATTATATTGACAAAAAAATATAGAAAATTAATACATTATGTTTACAAAATTTTAGTTGAGGTCGTTGAGCAGAAGATAAGTTAGGTTATGACCACTTATTTTGATTTCCAAGGTTAATTCCGTTTATTTTCACAACGCAGAAGTAGCAATTGTCATGATGGTTTCGAGGTTCGAAAACAATAACAAAATATATTTCAGTGTCCAATAAAAAACGCAAATCTAAGTAAATGAAGTTAGTTAGCTGTAACTCAAAAACAAAAGCTGTTAGAGAAAAATTGTTGCCATATTTAAAAAAAAATACGCATCAATTTGAGATAGAAACCAAAAAAAAAATCGCAGGA
This sequence comes from Amphipoea lucens, assembly GCA_947508005.1. NCBI lineage: Eukaryota > Metazoa > Arthropoda > Insecta > Lepidoptera > Noctuidae > Amphipoea > Amphipoea lucens. The sequence goes on along the minus strand of OX382373.1, from coordinate 4,141,328 downwards.
AACAATTTTTTTTTTTTTTTGTTGACCTGTGTAATCAAAGGACATCTTTTTTTTATTGCACCCATAAAGACTAGGTACTGATTCCTTTTAAGGACAAGAGAAACGATTTATTCTCAGCCTAAATGATGTTCTTCGTAAGGCATGAGCACGTTTCTCTATCAAAGAAAAATTCAGATAGTAAAATCCAATTTGGAAAACTAACTTCACCAATTAATATTTCCTGTAACTGTTGGAAAACAATTTTAATTGAGACGCTGAAGTTAGAAATAATTTCCATTGGTTCTTCTTCTCATTAGCGAACGGTGCAACTTTCCACTTTTTTTCATTAAATCAACTTAGCTGCTACCCTGGTTGTGTTTACAAGCGTGTTTGTTATCAAACTATAAAATTCTAGAGGAAAAATTCGAAGTAAACAACGAGAGTCTCTTGTTTTTATGATCTTTGAACGAAAAGTGAAATAAACAAATGATAACTGGTTGACTTTTGTTTTGGGGAAGGAGTAACTCGTTTAATTTGGTCTCTGATGGAGAGACATTTGAATTTATCACAAATGATAATGATCAAAACTCCGAAATTTTCATGTCTTTTCTTTCGTCGTTTGAATAATTTTGATTATTCAGACTTCTACCATGGCTTGACCAAAAAAAAAAAATTATTTAGAGAAAATCTTGATCCTTGCTCAAGATTATGGAAACAGCTATGGATGGAGCAGGGATTCTCTATTTAAGAATTCAGAAGGTGGGACAACGCAGTTATATTCAAACATGACTGTACCATGATCATTTCATTATCATCATTTCAGCCGAAAGACGTCCACTGCTGGACATTAGCCTTCCCCAAGCACCTTCACTTCGATCGGTTCTGTGCTTCTCGCAATCAACGGATTCCTGCGGCCTTCACAAGGCCGTCGGTCCACCTCGTGGGAGGCCTTCCAACGCTACGTCTACCGGTACGCGGTCGCCACTCCAGAACCTTTCGGCCCCATCGGCCATCTATTCCACCATGATCATTTATATTTTTGTGAACTTTTTGGTCTCTCATACTCTCTCTCTCTCTGTAGTCGGTCCCTCATGTCTGAGGATCGTGGTCAGCTTCAGAGTTTCATCTGCAGCGGATGATCCGCCTCCACCGGTTTCTGTCCAGTGCACCCTTACCACCGTGTAGAATTTAGAGAACGATGATTCCTTCTCTCACACTAGTTTGCCGAATTTTGACCCTTATCGCTATAAAAATAAATTCCAGTTCTTACTCCAAATACCAAATTCAAGTAAGTAGGTTAAATAAAACGATGAACTTAATACACGACTGTCCCGGTTCCAACAGTGTACAAAGACGTTTGGAGTACCAGGAGGACCACTCGGGCGTTGGCAAGGATCCCGTAGTGTCTTTAAATTTTCTGCTTAATTCACAGCATTTTCGAGTGATTATTAAAGTTAACGAGATTCTGTGCAGTTGTGTTCTGCTTTGTTTCACATTGGTGTGGTTTTTGTGATTATTTTGTGGCGACGGAATATCTCTGGGTACTAATAATATGTATTATAGAGAGGTAAAAGAACATCATTCAAGTGTTGAACATTTTACACCCTAAAATTAAAGTGCAGCCATGCCAGAAAAAAAAATTGGTGTTTTTTTAGAGGAAATAATAGCATCAACATTTATTACTATTATAGCGAAAGTCTACAATTAACCCCCCCGACTGCTATTTGAGGTTGAAAATGCCAAAAATCATGTTTTTATAACAAGTGTTACCAAATTTTAAATGAATATCGCATCCCGAACACATTTTAACTATTACAACATACGAGTAGATCTACAATTAACCTCCCGGCTGTTATTTGGGTTTGAAAGTACGAAAATCATAGTTTTGCAAACATTATTTTGGACATTCGTTTAAAGATGCAAACAGTTATTGATTCGCTGGTTTTCAGTCCCAACCGTGTTACTCCATGGCAAAAGAGAGAGCTAGAGTCATAAGTCAAACTTCTCAAGAGTAACGGAAGAAAACTGTAACTGCTAACAGTAACAGCATCATCCTACGGCTAGGCAACGGCCTCTTTCATGACTTCCAGTACTTACGATCCAGGTCTAATGTGGACCACTGGGGCCGTATTACAAGGTATGAGCCCCCCCTCCCGCGCCCGGACATTAGGCGTGCGCCGGGTGCGCGCGTTACTTGAGCGTACGAACGACGCGAGCGCTGCGTGCGGGCCGCGACTACGTGGCGTGCGCGTCGCGCTTTGCCGGCGGGCGGCGTGTCCACAGCGCGCACGCTGTTTCTTGGACACAATTTTTGACACGCTGGCAAAGCGCGACACGCACACCGCGCAGTCGCGGTGCGCACGCAGCGCTCACGTCGTCCATACACCACAACGCGCGCGCCCGGCGCCCTCCTAATGTGGGGGGTGGGGGGGGGGGGGCTCAATGCCATTATGATTCCAGTGTGAAAAAGAGATGGTGCTATCGGTCATGTATAGCCCCGTCTCCCTCTTAAACTTCAACCGTCATTATTCTCTATAACACAATGAACGAAACCGCGCGAAATGAACGCGAGATTGGCGGGAATAGCTTAGGAATTGACGTGGTTTCGAAGTAAGGAATCGTTAAGTTGTCATCGTGAATTAGGGCCCTGGTCGTTCGTCCTATCCAGCTCGTCCCGCCATCTTCTACGATATTAATTGAGTTTAAAGATCAGCTCACACCGCGACGCGACGCGGCGCGCAGTTTTCAAGATAGCAATACAATTATAGACCTTACCTACTACACGAAAAGGTACACAATTCTGTGTGTCTACTACGTCGAGTTACGCCGCGTGGCACGTAAAAAGAAAGTTTTTAGAGGTATCTTCATGATTTTTTTCTATCATATCAAATTAGTTGTACTCGTATTATGTTTTCAATACACTATCTCCCTAGCATATATTCTGAAGAATATCATATATTTTTCTGATTTCGTTTACTATAGTCTATCATATACTTTTAGTGCTAAAGTAAACCCCTTAAGAAAATGTTTCACAAATATATTGGTCAAACCCAAGACCAACGTAACCGCGTCTTTACAGTCAGATTTAAAGCCGGCAATTGAAATGAGGCGTGCATAAAATTAACAAAGCAAAACGTTCTGGGACTTTGTAAGTTATTGTTATTGCGCGCTCATTAATTTTTTTTTTTGTTTGTTTAAGCTTAAATCTATCCATACTCCATACTAATATTATAAATTCGAAAGTAACTCTGTCTGTCTGTCTGTATGTTACCTTTTCACGCCTAAACCACTGAACGAATTTCGATAAAATTTGGCAGAGAGATAGATTGCATCCCGGGGAAGGACATAGGATAGTTTTTATCCCGATATTCCCACGGGATCGAAACTTATGCGGGTGAAACCGCGGGGCGCAGCTAGTACATACATACATACATGCATAATCAGCCTATGATGTTCCCACTGCTGGGACACAGGCCTCCTCTCAGTGAGAGGAAGCTTAAATAACTGGTCTCGATTTGATGACTTAATTGGAGAGAATGATGATCGTTTTTTTTTTTTGGTTTAATTTTTTTTACCATTCTTACCAAACGGTATCGTGTTTCACAGTAGCAGTCCTTCAGACAGTGAGAGCAGTGGTGGCCCAGTGATAACGACTGTGACTTACGAGTTGCAGGTCGTAGGTTCGAACCCAGACAGGCGCTTTAATTTGTGTAAATTATTTCATCACCACTGCTTTCAAAACGGTGAAGGAAAACATCGTGAGGAAACCGGCATGTCCTAGAACCAAAAATTCGAAGACATTGTGACATCTACCAATACGCACTGGGCCCGGGTGGTAGATTACGGCCCATTCCCTCTTACCGAGAGGAGGCCTGCGTCCCAGCAGTGGGAACATTATAGGCTGATTATCTAGTCTTTCAGACCGTATTTCAGACATAGCCGCCAATCTCAACGGAGACTGTGTCTAAAATCAGTGTGTGTGTGTTCGCAATAACAGGGTTGTCCACAAATCCATTCAATGGTGGCAAATCAAAAAATATATATTTGCTCAACCCTACCTCATAAAGCAAAGCCAGTATAATTAGCCGAATCATTAATAATAATAGAAATCGTATCCAAATTGAGATATAAGCAACAGTCCAATAAATAACAGTAAGCAATTAATACCGACACAAAAGGAAATGCAACGCCCTTCAATTAACCCATCACAACGAAAATTAAACCATAACTTGATGCAGCAGAGTCGGAAATTTGTTAATCAATAATACGATTCCACCCACGCTATATTAAGTTCTATAGTCCGTCGTCCAATATTACTTGAGCTATCATTTCAAGACATTTTGTTCGAGTTATAGAGGAGTGAAGGGATCAGGTTAAAATGGTGAGTTGTACCAAAATAAATGACGCTAGATCACGTGATCTGACGATTTGTCGTGACGGCTAAACGATTACACGGATCATTACTCATATTACCACCTTTTGATAACATCATTTTGGGGTTAACATCGCAGGATTCGCTACTGAATTTATTTTTTTATTCCTTTTATGGTAACAGGATCGCGTGTTGCGTGCGTCTTCTTTTGATTATAACCGCTGATTGCGTAATTTTTTACATAATATCTTTTGAAAGCGATATTGATCATAAAACTTTTTGTGTTCAAAATTTTGATGAAGTAGTTGGTCATGATTTTTTTTCTATAATACTTGGTGGCAGGAACATCCACGCAAACTGAAACAATGAATTAAGCACATGATTCTAGACCCCCTAGAGTAGAAAATTTTCGACGGCTATTATTATATTTCAAAAAAAAAAAAAAAAAGACGGGTTGCACTCCGGGAGTGCCGGCAGAAGTGAAAACTTGAATATTAACGTTGAAATAAATCAATTATTAATTGAATTAATATAACTAAGTTTTTTTCACTATTTCTGCGTCACTTTTTTCATAAATCGATGCACTTTGTTCAATTTCCATTTTTTGAAACACTTTATATACACGACTTTTACGAATACACAGCAGTGTGGCTACTACACAGACGGTCGAGCCATCAGCTGTCCATCCACGGCCGCGTCCGCGTCCGCGTCCACCATCACATCACATCACCATCGCCATCACCATTGCCATCACCATCGCCATTACCATCGCCATCGCCATCACCATCGCCATCACCATCACCATCACCATCGCCATCGCCATCACCATCACCATCCATCCATCCATCCATCCATTATCGTGTCTCACTTGGTTCACTTCGGTTGGCGCCGCCGTAGTAGAGATTGGGGGGGGGGAATCTGACGGTCACGTGTCCTGACGCGATGTCCTGACGCGAGCTTAACATTTTTTACCCATTACAAAAAGTGTGCAACGCCGCGCCGCTAAAGAAGTTTACACTTCAAAAATTCAATTCAGACATATTTTGCCCATATTATTGTTAGTACTACAACTTACAAACTATGTTAGTACATTAAAAAATTAATTTAAGTATTTGCCGCCCTCTGGGGCCCCGGGCACACGCACTTGTGCTTGAACCCGGTGCCTCAAAAGGGGGCTGTCCAGCTTGTAGCTGAGCACGTTACTAAAGAAGTTTTCACTTCAAAAAAAAACTGAAGTTTCATAGAAAAGTGCAATACCTACGCGATCAAAATACAGTATGGAAACCACATATTATATGCAATAAATTATACCACATACTTGTTTATTACCTTTTCTGACGATATCCATAAAGTTAAATAATCGGTCGCGAAAAAAAATCAGCTGTTCCCTACATTTTGACGATCAGTTGGGACAGGGTGTCATGGTACGCCACAACACCCTGTCCAGGCTTGTCCAGGCTACGGCCTGGGAGAGGCCTATGTCCAGCAGTGGACTGCAATAGGCTGAGTTAATTGAAAAAAAATTGTGGTTCCGAGTCAGGAAATTAACATGTCATGTCACATTGTATACTTACACTATAGTTTCATGGTTACCAATCGGAGTAAAACATGTCTGACAAAGCCATCTCAACTATAGGCCGGCCGCTTAACTGAGACGTTGCCTGAGGTAGCAGCGCGGTGCGGGAGGTGTGTGGTGACGTGATGCAAGAGCTCAGTGCTTCGTCAACTTGTGACAATTATCACCCCTCTCGCACCGCGCAGCTACCTCAGGCAACGTCTCAGTTAAGCGGTCGGCCTATAAATATGACGCCTAGTACCGATTAGGAAAAATACGATCTCCCATGTAAAACACATTTCGAAAACGCATTTGCATTCGAAATCCATTGAATTTGTTTAGGCCTTCATTCTCAGAGTAGTCAGATAGGAGACGCCGACCTCGTGTAATTTTTAAAATTGATTGGCGTTTAAAAGTGTTTGTACAATCCTTATTACAGAAATAAAAGCATTTTAGGACTGTGTGACCTAAACCATGGTTTTCTGTGACTTGAGGGGCCGGCGGAGCATGCGCAGTTCATACAAACGTAATACCAAAATAATTTGTGAATCAAACATATTCTTAATGTAGTGTATTTATTCGAATTCGAATACAGAATATCTAGGTTCCCAAATATATATTTTGAATGGACACTGATTTAAAGACGAGTTATGAGAAAAATAAGTTTTCTACAGAAATTTGAAATTCATTAAATCTCGTCTTTATGTCAGAGTCCTTTCAAAATATATATTTGGAAACCTAGATATTCTGTAATCCAATCGGAATAAATACACACTACATGAAGAATTTATGTTTGATTTACAAATCATTTTGGTATTAGAAGAAAGAAAGAAAGAAAGAAAATACGTTTATTTGCGGTGAAAATGACGCAAAAAGAACAAAAACACAAAAAATAAAATAAAAAGGTAGGGGGAAACATGCGTCACATCCACGCAAAACGGCTATCGCTCAGCATTATGCTGCGACCCTATGCAGGACAGAGCCCCAGCGCTGGTTTTCAGCGACAGCCGGCGCTGACGTAATGACGTCGTCCGGTGCAGCAAACAATTATTAAAATACAGTGTACTTAAAGAAAAATAATTGAATTTATACTTATTATAATTTATACTTATTACGTTTGTATGAACTACGCATTAGCAAGTTCACCGGCCCTTTATGTAGCCCATCATTACCCAGAATAGCGTAACTTAAGTGCCGGTTTTGGTCACACGAGCTATAAAATAATATACGTTACTCGTGACTTAATTAAGTCATACGTATTGCAATGTACAGACGGCAGCACATCAAGCTACCCGAAACTGTCAAATTTTTCCTAGATATAAAGTTGAAAATCTATTAAAGAAATTTGACAGATAGTAGTAATTAAGCTACTTTTATCAATAAATTAAACACAATTCAATCAAACCGCACTATAATAAACAGAAGTACATTAAAAACTACCACAATTTTGTCCAAAATAAAAGGCGGCCCGGCAGAGTCGCTGTACCCACGAAGCTTGCTATAAGTTTCCGTTCTGGGGGTCAACAGGGATATTACCCCATCCATGGTCTCGCGGCAAGTCGGCAGGATCTTTTCTACGGACAAAGCAAAGCCATCCGTTCCACCGTCTCGTAGTTCGAACGTCACTACATAGCTGAAAACAGACATTGATTTATGTAAAAACAGTTGCAGAATAGCAGCCTGCAGGGTAATTATTACGTCGGGGGTGCGGGATTGTCGGGGGTGCGGGATTGTCGGGGGTGCGGGATTGTCCGAAAGGGTTGCCGCTACCCCGGAACATAAAGTGCTAAGGAAGGCCTTAGCCCTTTGTGTTCCGGGGTAAAAAAATAGCCTTTATCCTTCTTAAATAAAGCTTATTTTCAACTTATTTAAGATTTTTCCCGAATTCCGGGAAAAAAAATGTCATCGTAAGGAAGTCTCCACTTTCTGTCTTTGTTCTCCGAAGTTTAGCTAAATTTTTATTTATTTATTTATTTATCTCATGGAAAACCAACAGCTTTACATAAATACAATAAATACACTGGAATAAGAAACATGAAGCCAATTATAGGTTTTCACGGCTAGCTAAACAATAATACAGAAAGAGATCTTATACACGACAAATTAACAATAACATAAGCGCACCAGTCATCAAAATGGTATCGCCAAACATGAGGGATAAACTACAATATAATTAAATAAAATAAGTACCAGAACTAAATTAACACTTAATAATTACTTTTTTTTAAAAATCAAGGTTCAGCCTATTGCGTACGCTTGAGCCTTTCAGCCTTGATATAGTCAGCCTATTCCGATCACTGCTCATGACCAATGGTTGATACTTACGGAACTTGATATGCCCTTTTGACCCAACAACCGCTGACTCCTGAAGTCACGTAACCTGTTGAAAGTAATAATTGACTTGTTTTTATTGTTATTTAAATGCTTTACGAGCCATAAACATGTAATTATGAAACAATACTTATTTGCAATATCTTTATTTAATTTTTTTTTCGGTTTACTACACAGAGTGGTCCAAATAGTGGTGTCAATAAAAAAAACACATTCCTCGTACCTAGGGGTATCAGAAAATACCTAATCTATGTTCCGCGATTTTTGATAGTTTAAGAGATATGATTTTTTTTTATTTTTGGGGAAATACTTCGAACATTTTTAAAAATTTATAGCTATTTTTCGACAAGCTCTTTTTATAATTTTTTTTTTTTTGCGATGAGACAATCACGAAACACCCCTACTGTACAGATGCCAGCACATCAAGCTACCCGAAACTGTCAAATTTTCCCAATAAACTTTGAACCTTATGCTTCAGCGATAAAGTTGAAAATCTATTGAAGAAATTTGACAGATTGTAGTAGCTTGATGTGGTGGCGTATATACATGATTCTAGACCCCCTAGCGTAGTAGTTGTTCGTCGGTTATCATAAAAGAAACAGCTGTTTCATAGAAAACTGCAATACCAACGCGGTCTAAATGTATGAAACAGATTTTTTTTTCGGGGTGTTTGAAATCTTGTACTGACAACAGAGGGGCAATTCTCGTAATTTTAACAATCGCTCACAGTCAGAGGGGCAATTCTCGTAATTTTAAGAACGTTCACAGTTTGATCTCAGTCTGAATCTGTCAAAAAATACTTCTAATTTCCCTATATTTTGACAAGTTTTTGACATTTGTTCGTCGCCGAGATGAGACTGCGACTAGATTTTGAACGTTTTAAATTACGAGAATTAGCTTTCTGGTTACACATCAATGTCCCTGAATAAAAAGTATATGTAGTTCTTACCAACTGTGTCGTAGGCTGTGCCAGTAGAATACGAGGTCCTATATTTACTTGCGATTTTTTTACCGGCTTGCACGCACATTTTTTTCTGGAAACACAAATCAATCCAGTTAATCACACTATCAGACTTAATATTATAAAGACGAAGGTTTGTGAGTGTGTGTGTTTATATGTTTGTTACTTATTCACGCTCAAACGGCTGGACCAATTTTGATAAAATTTTTTATGGAGGTAGCTGACACCCTGGATTAACATATAGGCTACTTTTTATTCCGATATTCCTACGGGATGGACATTAACGCGGGTGAAACCGCGGGGCACAGCTAGTACTCAATAAAGGTATGATAACGGGGTCAACGACCGCTAGTGTAGTAACTGGAATAATGTAACCAGGATTTTGTAATATCTTGATTTAAAAGAGTGTCCATGGAGTTTCTTGCCCGTTCTTCTCCATAGAGATCTACGCTTTGGAATGGGCAACTAGCTTCAACTTTCTGACTAACTGACCGACTACTTAATTTTGACAATTCAAAAGTGCCTGTAATGGTTTAATTGAAATACTTAAATGCTTTGAGTTTGAACACATGAGTAATTAAAAAAAAAACGGAAATATTTCACTGATCTCCTAAAAACTTACTGGCCTTCTAAAGATGTACAGACGTCAGCACATCAAGCTACTAAAATCTGTCAAAATTCTTTAATAGATTTCAACTTTATCGCTAAAGCATAAGGTTCAAAGTTGATTGCAAAAATTTGACAGTATCGGGTAGCTTGATGTGCTGGCGTCTGTACAGTAGGGGCCATAAATAAATAACCTTAATCATATGAACTGATAATAATGAGTTTAAATTTTGGATTTAGTTTCGGATTGGCTCGGTGCGAACACTAATATGAAGAAAACAAAACTATATTGACTATAAACGCTATACTCGTACAATGTTTATTAGTAAGTGGGTTACTGTATTAATATATTGACAATGAATACAAAGTTAACACTAAAATAAAACTTAGGTAAATATCTAGCAATAATTAAATAAATTATCTTATGGCCAATACTGTCGTACTTAAAAAATTAAATCTTGTCAAATATTTAGGCTAGACGAAGAACGAAGAAAAAAGCCGGGAACGGATAGTAGCGAAACCTCCGACGATGACATTGACAACAGCAACATCTAACACAACACAGCAGAGCAACGACATACAAAAGAACCGAGAAAGCAGTAGAACCCCGCCAAAAAACTCAAAGATGAAGCTCGACCTTAACCAACCTGGCGGCAAAGTCGTTAAAAGATGCCTATCCATAGATATAATTACCCATCTCTCCACTAGTCCAATGCTTGCTCTAGGATGCATATCCGGTAGGCTCTTAGTTCCTTACCTATAATTCGGGCACGTCTTCCATACCATTACCGCGCCCCACAGTCTATTCCTTGATATATAATGGTCGCTGTAGCACCATGAACATAGGGCTACAGGAGCTAGTGCGACTCTTGGGGTCCATTCGATTAATCGAGTGTGGTTTAACCATGCTGGGATCGGTGCAATTCATTCATTCAAACGAGAGGTTTTTTTTTTAACAGTTTTACACTGACATTTTGAATATAACGCTGTTTAAGGCATACTGCCAGACGTTTTACACCTGCAGCCTGTGGGTCAGGTATACGCAGAGAACCTACAACGCCTTACGTGTGCAGAAGAATAATGCTTTTCGGGTGTTTCTGAGGCTTCCGCGGTACTGTAGTGCGTCAGGATAGGTAGTTTTGAGGCTATCATGCATACAACAATTTTCGCAATATTTATGATTTGGATATCTTCCACGACCAACCCACGATTTTTTTTTTAGATCTGAGATTATAAATGAGGGGATGACTGCAGACAACAAAACAAAATATATAAATTAATATAATTAGTCAATGTTTAGGTCGATGAGGGTGTTCTCTCAACTATCGAGATTTTAGCTCGAGTTTTCGTTCTTTTGTTGTTTTTGTTTCCTTTTATTTTTTTTTTCTTTGTAACGTGAATTCTGTGTTTTTTCTTCTCGTTTGTTGTGAATACTGTGCACGTCTGTAATTGACGTAAACACTAGTCCACGTCCCTGTTCTCTGTTATTTGTAATGTTTGTGTTTGTGTTGTTGATGTGCCTTAATAAATAAATAAATAAAAGAACGGCATCTCTCGCATCCTGAAGGTTATTGTGAAGAGGCCAGACTGCCCTTTTCTTATGCACTGGTCCCGTAGACATAGCTGCGGGCCCGGTGCTAAAGAAAGATATTTAAATTAATATTTTATTTCTATGGTGGTCATGCTACGCGTGGTCACGTTTTAGTTTATTTTTAACTAGCTTCAGCCCGCGACTTCGTTCGCGTGAAACTTCTTGTTTCCCCCGAGCCACCCCGTTCGTATCGCATCACCCGCCCGCGCTATCACTTAACGTTCTTTTTGACTCTTTTTCTTTTTGCTCGGCTCCTAAGGGTCATAGCGTGATGTTAAATAGCGTATAAGCCATCCTCAAGAATTGGGCTATCAAATGCAAGAGATTTTTTTAAAATCTGACTAGTAGTTCCAGAGATTACCCCCTTCATACAAACTTACAAACAAATTTTACCTCTTTATAATATTAGTATAGATTTAATTTTGATTTAATTGATTTGATTTATACTTCACTAGCTTCTGCCCGCGACTTCGTTTGCGTGAAATTTCTTATTCCCTCGACCCATCTCGTCGTATTGCATGACTTGCCCGCGTCTCCTGCTATATCACTTCGTTTCCCCATAGCGCTTTTGCTCGGCTCCTAAGGGTCATAGCGTGACGTTAAATAGCCTATAGCCTTCCTCGAGAATTGGGCTATCAAATGCAAGAAGAATTTTTCAAATCCGACTGGTGGTTCCAGAGATTACCCCCGACATAGAAACTTACAAACAAATTTTACCTCTTTATAATATTATTAGTATAGATTAACAATAAGAATAGACATTTAAGATGAATGGGTAGTTGTAGCCCGCGAAATTCAATTTTTCTTACGTTTTTTGCAATTTGCAGATCAGTGTCAGGTTGTATCTTGATCCAAATATGATTCGCGACTATAATAGACATGTATTTACAGAATTATAGTCATTAGAATCATTAATATATCTCTTTAAGTTAGATTTCTACCACTAACACTTTTCCATACGAGATTTGTTCTTAACGGTACAAATCTAACTTAGAAAGATGTATTAATGATTCTAATTATTATAATTCTGTAAATACATACCGGTTATAGTCGCGAATCATATTTTGATCAAGATAAAACCTGACACTGACCTGAAAATTGCAAAAAACGCAAGAAAAATTGAATTTCGCGGGCTACAACTACCCATTCACCTTAAATAAACCTCTTTTACAGTCCGTTCAACCGTTTTTGAATTCTATTGCGTTGATGGCACGACAAATGGCAGCGGCAGTAAACAGTTGGTATTGTAACCACGTTTTTGCTTTTAATGCCATCCGATTGAACGGACTGCAAAAATATTTATTTAAATGTCTAATTTTATATCAAAACTTAATTTTGATTTTAATATTGATTTTAAGTTTAATTTTAATTTTGATTCTAACACTAACATAGTTTGTAAGTCCTAATACTAATACAATATGGATGATTTCCGAAATAAATGACTGAAATATTAGAATATAAACGTACTTAAAATTACGGGAATTGTCACTAATCTCTATTACAAAGGTTGCCACTCACCACTTCATCAAAGTTTTGCGAATGTTTCTTGCTATGGGCAAACGGTATGATCATGTACTGTCCGTAAGAATGAAAGGCGAAGTAATACTCTAGGTCAACGCTCTTGGACGCCACGAAGTCTCTCATAGCTTTGGATTCTTTTTCAGAAAATGCCGATGGGCCGCAATATGTGTCGGACGATATATCCTTCTTTACGCCGACGGCTGAATAAATTAATTTGAGATATTTAAATTTATTAATTTCTTTCAAAACTGTGCCATTTTAAGGCAATGGGTTTTTCATCATCATCTGCCTAGCCCTTACCCAACTATATTGGGATCGGCTTGCAGTCTAACCGGATGCAGCAGAGTACCAGTATTTTACATGGAGCGACCCTATTTGACCTCCACAACCCAGTTACTGGGTAATACGAAACCCTTTGGTAAGACTGGTTGGCAGACTTTCAGGCTTAGACGACCCGTAACGACTGTCAAAGATCCACGAATGACAGCCGGGACCAACGGCTTAACGTGCTTTCCGAGGCACGGAGGGGTCTTGGTATGTAAAGATATATGGTCACGGCTGGTGCGGCTGTTATTACTAAGCCACAAACCTCCTCTAGGCAAAGGACTCTCTATCTATATAAACCCGGCTGCCCAAAGTCTTAAATTGCTAGATTTGATCTCATCATAATCAGCCTATAATGTTCCCACTGCTGGGACACAGGACTCCTCTCTGTGAGAGGGAGTGGGCCGCAATCCACCACGCAGGCCCAGTGCGGGTTGGTAGATGTCACATGTCTTCGAATTTTTGGTTCTAGAACATGCCGGTTTCCTCACGATGTTTTCCTTCACCGTTTTGAGAGCAGTGGCGATGAAATGATTTAAACAAGTTAAAGCGCCTGTCTGGGTTCAAACCTACGACCTACAACTCGTAAGTCGCGGCCGATACCACTGGGCCACCACTGCTCCTTATTTGCTCTCACCGTACTTGATCACTTGTGGAAAAAAAAAAACGAAGTTTTTTTTTCCGCAATTAGGGTGCCCGTCAATATAGTTAATAACTAGTGAAAATTAACTATATTGACGGGCACCCTAATTGCGTAACACACTATGAATCTTAATCTGAACCATTTAGAAGCAAATTGCTAATCCATTGCTTCATAAGTTCGAAAAATTTGTCTGCTCAACACGCAAATAACGCAATGAATGTTGTTGAACTGTCAAAATGAAACCGATTCCGATTGATAATGTGTTATGACTAGTTTACACAGTAACTGCACTGCAGTAACTCGCACTGTTTGTACGTAACTTACGAGTAACTCGTAGGTGCGAGTTGGACAGTAGCTCGCATCCGAGTTACTTCATCATTTCATTTTGCTTTCACTCGACTGTCCGCCCGGCAGCAACTCGCATATGGCAGCAGCTCGGTCATCACTCGCAACGTTTGAACGCATTCGGCAGTAGCTCGCCAGTGCCAGCCGGACAGTTGTGAGCGGAACCTGTGTTTTTTTGTGCCCTTTTATTTCACTCTTTTTTTTATTACGTTTTTTATAGGCATTTCCAATTCTCGACATAATATTTTGTCATAGACCTTACTACCGTTATTTTAAAAATTAAAACACGTTCACTCGACATCGCGACAATTCGCAAGACCGGTCAACAACTTAGTACTATGTGTGGTGTAGACAGCAAGGGCGAGCCGAGCTACTGGCGTACAAGCACAGAATACTTAAAGTACTACGTACAGAAAGGCCACTCCCTTCCCCGCACTAACATCAGTTACCGCACCTCACCCCGCACTTCGGCGTATTCGTCGCAGTTCTTTAACAAGAGCGCTCGCAAACACAAGTACCTCACGCACACATTCATACGTATACAAACGTCATTTTTTAATGTAGTAGTAGTAGGTAATTATTTTGCGAGCGTTGTATGGAGTGTCTGGGGTGTGGTACAAGCACAGAATACTTAAAGTACTACGTACAGAAAGGACACTCCCTTCCCCGCACTAACATCATTTACCGCACCTCACCCCGCACTTCGAGGTTACCGTCGCAGTTCTTTAACAAGAGCGCTCGCAAACACAAGTACCTCACGCACACATTCATAGGTATACAAACGTCATTTTTTAATGTAGTAGTAGTAGGTAATTATTTTGCGAGCGTTGTATGGAGTGTCCGGGGTGTGGTACAAGTAGACAAGCCGAGTAGCTGTCTACAGGCTAGGCAGCAGCTCGCACTGTGTAACCTAGCCATTACGCAATTACCCCGGCGGTAGGGTAGATCTTAACGCTCACAGACATACAGACTATTGATTCTCTCTAAAAGTTTTTGATGACAAACTTACTTCCAAACGCATTGTCGAAATTTCGATTCAAATCTACTCCGTGTCCGTTACGATTTTTTCTCCAAAGCCGATCCTGAAACATATTTATTATTGTTAACCTTTTGAACGCCATTGTCACATATATGTGACAAACGAAATCTTACCCTGAAGGCCAACGTCACAAATATATGACAAAATACACGTCCCACGGGTCGCACCATATTATGAAATAAACTATTTAATCATTACTTTTGTGTGTTTTTATTTATATAATTTTAAAGTTTAAGCTTCCGTCTATATTGTATTGCATGAAACTAATATAAATAAACCACCAATATCGAGAAATTTGTTGTGTGTGTGTGTTGTTTTGCTAAAGCGGCCTGGCGTCAGGGGTACGGCGCGTACGTTTATACTCTGGCGTTCAAAAGGTTAAAGGAGAAATAAACAAAAATAAACAGAAATAGTTTTTCTGAATAAAATATCAGAGAGATAGAACGAATAAGCCAAACAATATTGCACTTTTGTAGGAAACAGCAGATTTTTTTTAATAACCTACGAAAAATTTCATCTCTAGGGATAATTTCTGTCCAGGATCATGTATTAAAACCATGGTACCAGGCTGTGTGTAGAGGTCCCTACCACCCTGTATACTAGCAAATAAAGAGATCATTCAGTCATCTTTCGCCGAATTTTCACCTACACGTGAGGACCTAATGCCTTTTTTTTATGGATGGGAAATCATCAAATGACCCCTCCCGCTCTGGCTGGAGCAGAAGGGAGTGTCAGACTTACTGACTAAAACCCATCCGTCTTCCTTCCTTAGTTCTTTATGTTCCGGGGTAACGTTACGATAACCCTTCGGCCCTGGCAGGCCCCTTCCTTTATGCTGACATCTCTTTGAGGCGCGCGTGGAACACGTACGCGCCGTCCGGCACGGGCCTGGTCCTGATCGGACGGTGAGCTACCGATTACTCTCTGTCTGTGCCTGCGTGAGCGAATGGAGTTAGGCCGGGGCCGCACTGGTACGGCGACAGCGACGCACAGTGGAACGAATGTATGGGAGCGGTTGGACGTAGACATGTCCGAAAAAAAAGAGTAAAATTATGCCAAACTAATGATGCCATCTTATTCGATTACTTAATGCCTTCATAACTTGTGGTGATGAATTTCTTCATAACTCCCATATTTCGGGAGTAATTTGAGAAAATGTGAAATTTTACTATGAAAATGAGTGTATCGAGCTCTCTCCCTCCTGATTCCGGGCTTGTTTCAAGTAGCGGTCTCTAATATCATAATGCTTATACTAAGAGCTATATTTAATACTAAGACACATAGTGCGCCAAATGTGCACTTTCTGGGATAAAAGGAAATGAAAATTTAAAAAAAAAAAACGTTTTTTCCCCATTTGTATTTACTTTAAACCGCAGACAGACTTATTAAGAGGTCTATAAATATATTATATATATACAGAAATATATATTAACAAAAATATTCACAAGAACTGATGAGAGTATGACTTTTAAGTAAGTTGATAATAAATTACCTAGTTTCATTAAAAGTACAATAAATAATTAAGATGTAAGCTCTAATTTACTAAGTTACACATTTTAAAACAATAACATCATTTAATTATCTTCGTCATCATCATCATCATCAATTAATTCAAATTCAGAATCGATGTCCGCTAAATCATTTATGTTAACAAATTCGATATCACTTTTCTCAGAATCCGTAAGCTCATAAAATTCCTTAAAAGAAGATTTTTTTACAAACTTATTTCCTTTTGGACGGATACTTGTAACAAGTGGATCAGAAGACAGTAAAAGATTGTGCATAATATCTTCATTGCATGAGATACTGCTATGCTTTCGAGAATGCCCCTCTCTATATTTTCTAAAATCTTTATTTCTAGCCTCAGATGCCTCTTCGGATAGAAAACCAATGGGCACAATTGACATGTTCTGAACTATGTCTGGCCCATGCATTAAAATTTTATGAAGTGAAGAAGGCATATAATACCATGGGTATAACTCCACGTAAAGCTTAGCAGTATCAAAGCAGAACTCTCGGAATTTAGTTACGTTGATCTTCTCTCCTGATGAAATACACTGCAAGATCACACAGATTTTTCTTAAAAGCATAGCATCTATTCCGGTCAGTTCAGCAGATTTAGTGTAGTTTTCAAAAAATCTCCTTGCCGAGTTGCCATTGTTGGTGGATCCACTGCCTTGTTTCACAACATCGAGAAGTAAGCCCGTTTCTCTTCTTACAGCCTCTTGAACTCTTTTCTTCCTGTCATCAACTTGCCTATTTGCTATATCACCCCTTACTTGCCATGATTTTATGTCTAATTTGTAGGAAATGTGTAATAAGCATTCCATTGAGCGAATCCAAGCGTGAAGGGTGCTTAAGCCATATTTATACATGTCCTCGTTTGCGTGTTTATCTTTGATTAACTCTAAATTATTCATTTCTTTAGGACAAGCCTTGCATATGTCACACACTGAAGCTGCTGTATTGGATATAATGGAATGAATTTTACCATCAATCATTGTCAACAGCAGTTGGTGTTTGACACTTATTCCATCAGTGATGGTGGATGGAGTTAAGGCTTCAATCTCTGCTTCGATTTCAGCCATCTCTCTCTGCACATTTTCTTTGGTTTCCTTTATAAACTTAAACAATATTGGCCGGCAAAATGAAGTGGAAGATGGTCGCTCGTTTTCCCAAATTGTTACACCTTTTGAGACGAGCCGCAGTGGTACAAGACTAATCATAAAATTACTAGCAAGATCGATTTGCTCATCTTCACTCGTCCTTTGATGATAAATGCTTTGGCTAGATGATCCGTCAAAACCCCATTTGCTGGTCAATACGAGCTGTTGATTGGGATCAACAGGGGTTTCTAACGACCTAATAAGTCTTCTTGAGGTTAAATCCATCAAGGCTTGTAATTTGATTTTTGCAGAGCTCTCTGTAACTGTGAGATCTTCTTTGGCCGGATAGCACTTAATTTTTTCTTTAACCAACATGTAGTAACTCGGGTATTGAAGAGCTCCTTCTTGAGTGTTGAAATCCCGAAGAGTGTTATAGCGCCATTTCGATAAGTTCATCGATACATAAAGAGCCAATGCCTTCAAAGGGGATATTTCCCGTACCTGAATTGATTTACCTTCAATGAAGGCTTTGATTTTTGAGGCCTCTTCTGGATTCTCCGTCAAGTATTTCATAACATAAGCTGTATCGCTTTGTCCTGCCTTTTGAAGCGCCCTTTCGGCCGAAAACATAATTTCAGCGCTGCTACTGCTGCATGAAAGACTATCTTCAGTGCGTCTTCTTTTTTGCCGGTTACTAAGGTCCTCAAAAGATTTACGAGGACTAGGATGTGTACAAGTTGAAGCATCAGATTTAGCAGGAGAAATTATGGGCTCGATGACGTCACTTATATTTTCTGTAGAAGGTTCCATATTTTCATTCTGTAATTCCGGCCATTGAATTGCAGCCTGTAGCCAAATCTCATGTTTCTTCCGAAACTTATCTGTGCTTCTTCCAGACTGTGTCCATTTTGCATAAATGCGGTAGCAAAATCGACGACACCAGTCTTTTAAACTTGTTTCAGCACTTTCACATAACTGAACACAACTGTTATCTTTTAAAACACTGAACAAATAGTTAAAGTCGCGTAAATCTTTATGTGCGCGTGCGCATAAAGCAACGTGAATATCAAGATTTGTATTAAAATTTGGAAAATACATTGCGAGATTAGCTTGGATACAACGAGGTGTAAATCAACACTGATTTTAAAGTTACTAATAGTGACCTATTTATATAAAATCCAGGTATCCCAGGTATCCTTTGTTAAATATTGCAAGGTAATTAGTTATTGTGATAATTAGTAAATGATGCATGCTAAATTAGTGTATTAAGAGCCATTTAGTAATTAAATAATAGCAATGTTCTTATCAGTAATCATTAGTGCATCAGTTTTATATGTAAACCTTAAGTCCCTAATTATATATCCTAATTAGCTTATATCTTCTCTAATTGGCTGCTCAGAAATGTTATTGTAATAAGGTAAACCTTTAGAAAAACGGTTTTAATCAACAAAATAAACAAAAAATAAAAAAATTGTGTTATAAAATAAACATCACTCTTTATCCCAGAAAGTGCACATTTGGCGCACTATGTGTCTTAGTATTAAATATAGCTCTTAGTATAAGCATTATGATATTAGAGACCGCTACTTGAAACAAGCCCGGAATCAGGAGGGAGAGAGCTCGATACACTCATTTTCATAGTAAAATTTCACATTTTCTCAAATTACTCCCGAAATATGGGAGTTATGAAGAAATTCATCACCACAAGTTATGAAGGCATTAAGTAATCGAATAAGATGGCATCATTAGTTTGGCATAATTTTACTCTTTTTTTTCGGACATGTCTACGTCCAACCGCTCCCATACATTCGTTCCACTGTGCGACGCGGCGCGGCGACGACGATATGAACAAATAAATTTCGCTTGCCGTTTCTGCAGTGCGGCCACCGACATATGTTTATATGAGTTTGTTTTCACGAAATCCCCATCGCGTCGCAGCCGCCGTAGTAGTGCGGCTGCGGCCTTAGCGTTGCTGAGTACTGGGCAAAACACAAAATTTTACTGCTTTGAGCGTGTCGTTGTCGTTTTGTAGCGTGTCGACAGCATACGGTATTTGCCATCGACGTGCTAAGATGAAAAAGAAGAACAGCTATTGCGTTATTCTTGCTATCGAGCGAACTTTTTTAGGGTTCCGTATCTCAAAAGGAAAAAACTGAACCCTTATAGGATCACTTTGTTGTCCGTTTGTCTGTCTGTCAAGACCCTTTATCTCGGGAACGCGTGGAGGTATCGAGTTGAAATTAAAACCATCTACTAAGGTTTACAGTCCCTTGAAGTAGTGAAAAAATCAAACTTCTAAGTTAATGCGAAAAAAAAATACGGCCGTTTACGCCGCAAAAAATGTATATTTCGACACTTTCAAGGGACTAAAAATTTATAGGGTACTTTCCGTTGACCTAGAATCATGAAATTTGGCAAGAAGCAAGGTCATGTAGCACAAGTAAAGGTAAAAATCCGAAAACTATAAACATGTAGTTAGATTGAAAAAAAAAACCCGTGATAAACTATTTACATACCTACAAATTTGTACGAAACCCTCGGTGCGCGAGTCCGGCTCGCACTTGTTTAACAAGTAAAACAATGCTGTATTGTCAAATTGAAAGAGATTTTCATTCTATGAGTTACGCAATTCGGGTGCAGGCAACCGTTGAGGATGGGGATCCTCGCATCTGTACTTACTGTAGAATGGCTGTACTCATATCCATCAGGATTTAGAACAGGCACAAAGTACCATTGGTAGGTGAATGCTATTTCCTTGAGTTCCTTATTTGGTGAAGTCCGCGCGTTTATAATTTCGTGGATGAGATATGTCACGAAGGCAGGAGCAATCCACTCTCTAGCGTGGATACCGCCTTCCACGATCACCTTGGACCTGGAACATAAGCAAGCAAAATCGCCTTTTAGTATACCCACTCACACTCACAGAGTGGGCCATGTGTCTCCAAAAATGCGTGACCTGGCAATGCGTATTTGACAGAATTAAAAAAAATATATATGTCCTTTGTTGCCCAGGGTTTCTGTTGTAAGCAAAAAACAACCGACTTAAAAAAAAAAAACACTACAAAGTGATAAATAACTTTAATTTCGGAAGTCGGTGTCGTTGATTCCGCATTTTCGTTTTTTGACACCGACTGCCGAAAAATTAAGTTAAGTTATTTATCACTTTGTAGTGTTCTTTTTTGAAGTCGGTTGTTTTTTTTTTTTGTTAAACAAAAAATATTTTTCCCTTTTTAGTTGTACCTACCCCACACAAATTCAATTAACACTAGTGCATTGAAGAATTGAAGACACCGACTGGAAGAATCCTCAAAATTCGCATAGAAATGCATGAGATGTAGTACATTTATGCATATAACTTCGTACATAAGAATAATTACTTAATGGATTATTATATACTAAAACCTTCCAGAAAATATGTAGATCACATTAATAAAAGAATTATCAAAATCGGCTCATTAGTTTTTGAGAAAATCGCGGACATACATACATACGGGTCGAATACAGAACCTCCTTTTTTGAAGTCGGTTAAAAATAGACTGATTTTCCACAAGCGGTAGGAATGGATTTCATTTTAACAGTTCAACTACATTCATTGCGTTATTTACGTTGATGAGCAGACAATGTTTCGAACATATGAAGCAATGGATAAGTAATATCCTTCAAAACGATTCAGATTTTGATTGATAGTATGTTACCCAATTAGGGTGCTACTTCCATTACACGAGACAGTTATTGTGTTTATCATGTGAGAATCAATAGACCAATAGGTATTACTTTAATCACTGATATTGGCAAATAAATTGATAATAACTTAAAAAAACTTTTTTACAAAAAAAATCAACCGACTTCAAAAAAAAACTACAAAGTGATAAATAACTTTAATTTCGGAAGTCGGTGTCGTTGGTTCCGGATTTTCGTTTTTTGACACCGACTTCCGAAATTAAAGTTATTTATCACTTTGTAGTTTTTTTTTGAAGTCGGTTGTTTTTTTTTGTAAAAAAGTTTTTATTTTTCACTTTTTAGTTGTATCTACCCTACAAAAAAGTAAACAAAAAGATCGTTAATGTACACAACGTAGATATTTTTTTAGATTTTTGTTGATTTTTCAAAAACCGCTTGTCCGATTTCGATAAAATTTTCATGGGACCATTCGGAAAGTATACCCTTTCCAACAAAAAAAGAATTTTTCAAATCGGTTGGCAAGCAACGGAGTTATGCGCGAACAAACATAAAAAAAAAACAAAAAAAAAAATACATACATTCGAATTGAGAACCTCCTCCTTTTTTAGAAGTCGGTTAAAAATAGGGGAACCTTTTTATTTTACCACAACCTAAAGCAATCATTTATAGAAAAATTGGTGTATTTTATACAAAGAATAAAAATAATTATCAAAAGAAGCAAATCATAATTGTTTTAACAGCTCCTAATAGATACCGGACTGTTTGTATTTCGTGCGACAGAGATAACGCTCTACGAAGCCGAAATTAGCCGATTGTCTCTTTCCAAAGATCGATGTGCAATATTTATCGCCGGGTACTGTAACTAATTATATATAAATATAAGCACAAATAAATATACATAAATACATGACTATACTTACTAACTAAATAAAAAAAATAAGACAAGCAATGAGAAAATATTACCGTTGTGATGATACTGCCAGCTTCTTGCGAATGTTATAGGGATTGATAACTCACTTTAAGCTCACTTCAGTTAAGTTTTCACGATTAATTTTCCACAGAATAGATCGGCAGGGAAAAACCAGCTGAAAACTCTTGATTAAACATCAAAGAGTGATAAGACCAGTCGGTTATCTTTTAAAGTGAAGGCACGTGAACATATTCGGCAGAAGTTGGCCGTAACATCCCAGCGCTGATTTGCTGGATTCGTTTTCTCCTCTACCGATCATTTTTCCCCTGAGAGGTCATTTGGTTTATATGTATGTATGTATCTATCTATGTATATATTCTTGTATTTTATAGTCATTTCCTAGCTAGTTATCCTGTATGTTGCACCTGCCATGTTTTGTCTCTGCATTACTCTAAGGTTGACTGGTAAAAAATGCCTCAGGCATTAAGTCCGCCTTTGTACAGTATTTTTTTTTACTTGTGCATAAAGTTTTAATAAATAAATAAGTCTACAAATACCTCATTTTACATCCTCTCAGGACAATTTTGACAGCCATGATATCTCTTTTCTCCTCAGTCTTTCCGATACTCTGAAGTATCATTTCTGTGGGATGAGCTAAAGCCAAGTCAGAAAGCCACTTATAAATGTCATCTAATCGGAAGAAGTTGGACCAATCGAATGAGTCCATTTTCCTTCTGATGTAGGTCTTGACCTTCTGCTTGTCAAAGGCTCTGGAAAAATGGAAGAAACCATGAGACATTTCAGTTTTAATTTTTCAGTACAGTATTTCACTCCCCTCACCCCCCCCTCCCCTCTCCCCTCTTACGAAGGTGGTTAAGAGTCCAGACACACTTGTCTAAATAAACTGGTGTGTTAAATTAAGTAATACTAACATTAGGCTAAGTTATTTATTTATTTTATTTTAAAGAAGGCTAAGCTTAAGCGAAAGTTGAAGCTAGTTGCTCATTACATAATCAGCCTATAACGTTCCCACTGCTGGGACACAGGCCTCCTCTCTGTGAGAGGGAGTGGGCCGTAATCCACCACGCGGGCCCAGTGCGGGTTGGTGGATGTCACATGTCTTCGAATTTTTGGTTCTAGGACATGCCGGTTTCCTCACGATGTTTTCCTTCACCGTTTTGAGAGCAGTGGTGATGAAATAATTGCTCATTCCAAAACGTAGATCTGTATGCAGAAGAACGGGCAAGAAACTCCAAGGAGACTCTTTTAAATCAAGATATTACAAGAAATGTTGTTGTTGTAAAGGTAGCTTTTTTGACTCTAAATTTTTAAATTTTTCAATCAATCTGATAGCCTTTCCAACTATGTTTGAGTCAGCTTCCAGTCTAACCAGATGTAGCTGAATACCAGTAATTTCCATGGAGCGACTGCATATCGACGATGAAGTGACAAGAACCTTTATCTACCAGAACATAATTTTACAGGAAACGAAAAAAACGTTTTATTTATTTTAAACGCAAGGTATGAAAAATATTATTCTTGGTCAAAGTCAAAGTCAAAGCATTTATTTCAAATAGGCACATAAAAGGCACTTTTGAACGTCAAAAATTATCTTAAAATAGAATTGATTCTAGACGCCCATTCCAAAAGGTAGTTTTCGTATGGAGAAGAACGGGCAGGAAACTCCACCGTTACTCTTTTAAAATGTTTTAGGTACAAAATTGGTTATATATTATACAAGAAGCCGGTATAGGAGGATATATGAGACTAGTGTATAATATACAACGATTATTTAAAGTCCATCTACGTAAAAAAAATAAAATCGCAAAAATGTCACTTAGGAGTTCTTGTCACTTCATCGTCGATATGTGACCTCCACATCCTAGTTACTGGATGACGCTACGGTACCCTAGAATAGCGGTTCCGTCATATAATATCTGTCATAAAAATCTGTCATTTTCATTATATTTAACACTAGCTGACCCGGCGAACTTCGTACCGCCTCAGAATCAATATTTATTATTATGAGAAAATAATTAATTATCTTCTATATGTTTTACTCGCTGCGCCCCGCGGTTTCACCCGCAAAAGACTCGATTCCGTGGGAATATCGGGATAAAAAGTATCCTATGTCCTTTCCCGGGACTCAAGCTATCTCTGTACCAAATTTCACACAAATCGGTTCAATAGTTTAGGCGTGAAGAAAAGACAGACAGAGTTACTTTCGCATTTATAATATTAGTTTGGATTAGTAATTCTCATATTCGGGACGGAGACAAATTTAACAAATCAAAGATCATAGAAATCGGTTCAGCCTTTCTCAGTTATAAATGGTGTAACTAGCCCGACTTTGTTTTATTTATACGTATAGATAGAAGTCTAGCTGATCCAGTGAACTAAGGCGGTATAAAGCCTTAGAATAAAAAAAGCCGATCCATACAAAATGCATGAGAAAAAAAATTAATTATCTTCAGACTTTGTTTTATTTGTATAGACTAGCTGCGCCCCGCGGGTTCTCTCGCGTAAGTGTCGATCCCGTGGGAATATCGGGATAAAAAGTAGCCTATATGTTAATCCAGGGTGTCAGATACCTCCATATAAAATTTTATCAAAATTTGTCCAGCCGTTTGAGCGTGAAGAAGTAACAAACATATAAACACACAGGCACACACAACCCCACGCTCACAAACTTTCGCCTTTATAATATTAGTGTGATGTGATGAAGGTTAACAAGTTTTTTAACTTAAACATTAAATATTATGTGGGTCCATACTAAGACTTGCACATAACTAGTAGTTAAACGATGTACATTATAATTCAACTCGAAATATGTCATTAAAACATGTTTGTAAAGGCGAAATATAGCCTATGTAACAAAAATTAATAATGATCTGTGTACAAATAGAATAAGACCATTTGTAAACACTATTGTAACAACCTTTTAGTAATAAAGACCTTGAAAAAGCAATCAACCAATGTGTGACCAATATCACCGCTTTCTTAGGATTTGTATGAAGATATATACCTATCTATTTTTAATTTAAAGAATTTACATAATATTAAGCTAACATATAAACTATAATAATATGTATAATTATATATTTTGAAATAATAAACAAAATAATCATAGGGCATCAAAGAATTCGTCCGCATCGCTGTCAAGAGGAACAGTGCCCAAAAGGCTGGCAGCATTGCCACGTTGTATGGTAATGCTAATTTCTTAACACTATACCCCTTAGTAAACTGGTTGTCAGACTTTTGGGCTTCTAATTACCGTAACGACTGTCAAAGACGTACAAATAACAGCTGGGACCAACGCCTTAACGTGCTTTCCGAGGCACGGAACGCACGTTATGCCGTCATACATAAGGATAATTAAAGCAAAAAATAACTAGAAATAAATACCTACGACCAATACCTATCTAGAGAAATTTTGTATGGTATCTCGACAAAACATATTGTTGTGTTAATGACGTCACAACATTTTTATGATCATAAAACCTAATATTTTAATCTTGTCCTGATATTATCTTCACGTGGTAGAAAAACCTTGCCAAATTCTTGATTAGATAAAAAAACCCATTTCACTGATGATTTTGAACTCCTTATTTATGATAACAATGATTAGCAAATACATATTTCGGTGAGCAGTTCCTCAACAGAGGAAACTTGAATAGAAATGACTCAAACTCAAAGCATTTATTTCAATTAAACCATGTACAGGCACTTATGAATTGTCAAAATTAAATAGTCGGTCAGTTAGTCAGAAAGTTGAAGCTAGTTGCCCATTCCAAAGCGTAGATTTCTATGGAGAATAACGGGCAAGAAACTCCATGGCCACACTTTTAAATCAAAATATTACAAAATCCAGGGTACATTAATCTTGTTGCTTCTATATGTGAGAACAATGTAAAAAAAAAAACACGCAAATGAAGAAACAATTCAAAATATAAGATTAAAAATAAGCCTTTGCAGTTAAGAGATGACCAGTCTCAAACGACGGCGCCCGTTCACGAACATGACGCGTGTCACCATCCAGCTCAACCATTTTGTAGCGAACCGAATGATCCAACACACGCGCCACCATCAGTGAGACATTCATACACACACCTCACTATCGGGTACACTACAATAATACGAAAAACTTTATTCCGAGAGTCACAAATACGAATTTCAAAATGCCGATTTTCATCATTCCGAATGGTTCAAAATTCCTTTTATAACAACTCCGATTTATCATTCATCCTATTTTAATAATTCCGAAATTGCAATATCCCTAACGTTTATATTTACTATTCTCAAAATACCGAGTTTCAATAGATCGAATAACAAAAAGTCCGACTTAGTGATAATTCGAAACATCAAAAATACGAATTCCGACTATTAAAATACCGATTAATTAGAATTCCGAAATAATAACGCTTTGTAAAACTGAATAGCAAGACAAATGGGTACACTACAATAATACGAAAAACTTTATTCCGAAGGTCACAAATACGAATTTCAAAATACCGATTTTCATAATTCCGAATGGTTCAAAATTCCTTTTATAACAACTCCGATCATCCTATTTTAATAATTCCGAAATTTCAATATCCCTAACGTTTATAATTACTATTCTCAAAATACCTAGTTTCAGTAGATCGAATAACAAAAAGTCCGACTTAATGATAATTCGAAACATCAAAAATACGAATTCCGATTATTAAAATACCGATTAATTAGAATTCCGAAATAATAACGCTTTGTAAAACTGAATAGCAAGACAAATAAACACATATTTCCAATTGTAAGAATATAGATGGCACATAACGAACAATAGAGTGTAAAGGGTTTAAAGACGTAACCTAACGAAACCGAACCTCGGGGTGCCCTTCGCTCGTTCTTGCATCCTATGTCGACGGAGCCCCGCTTCGCGGGGCCCCTATTTCTATATAAAGGGCTTAAAGTAACCTAACCAAACCGAACCTCGGGGTGCCCTTCGCTCGCTCTTGCATCCTACGTCGTCTATTACGTTCGTTGAGTTCGGGTGCGGTAACGGTAACGGAAATAATTCGGAGTATTGAAAATCGGAATGTCGTTTTTCGGACCGAGAACCCATCGAGCATTTGATTCTTCGAATATATGAAAATCGGAAAACAAACAAGTCGCACTTATGACTTTCGGTAAAATAAATTTCGTGATTTTTAATAATAGATATTATGATTCTTAGGTATTATGAATTTCGGACTTTTGAAAATCGGAACATCGAAATTCGGAGTAAAATATTTCGGAGTATTTGGGTGTTCCCAAGACAAATAAACACATATTTCCAATTGTAAGAATATACTATTTCTGTGTAAAGGGTTTAAAGTAACCTAACCAAACCGAACCTCGGGGTGCCCTTCGCTCGTTCTTGCATCCTATGTCGACGGAGCCCCGCTTCGCGGGGCCCCTATTTCTGTGTAAAGGGCTTAAAGTAACCAAACCGAACCTCGGGGTGCCCTTCGCTCATTCGTGCATCCTATGTCGACGGAGCCCCGCTTCGCAGAGCCCCTATTTCTATGTAAAGGGTTTAGAGTAACCTAACCAAACCGAACCTCGGGGTGCCCTTCGCTCGCTCTTGCATCCTACGTCGTCTATTACGTTCGTTGAGTTCGGGTGCGGTAACGGTAACGGAAATAATTCGGAGTATTGAAAATCGGAATGTCGTTTTTCGGACCGAAAACCCATCGAGCATTTGATTCTTCGAATATAATATGACAATCGGAAAACAAACAAGTCGCATTTATGACTTTCGGTAAAATAAATTTCGTGATTTTTAATAATAGAAATTATGATTCTTAGGTATTATGAAATTCGGACTTTTGAAAATCAGAACATCGAAATTCGGAGTAAAATATTTCGAAATATTTGGGTGTTCCCCTCACTATCACTTGCTTAAACATTAACTTATGATTAATATCTAAAATTCTAAACTTCTTATTTGAACCTACAGCTATTAACTATGTCTATGTTAGTTCCCACGAAAATAATAATTAAGTCTTATAAGATAAAAATCTAAATTTTGCATTACTACGCAATAATGTGATATAATATTATTATCTATCTATCACCTTTCTAGTGTTATAAGTGTTGTTTTTTAAGTACTTATACGTCACAAATGATAATCATCTCGTAGACTAGCAGTAGGTAATCATTAAATAACAATTACTTAAACTGATAATGTTATTTGGTATTAAGAGATGACCAGTCTCAACCGACGGCGCCCGTTCACGAACATGACGCGTGGATCAGCATCATCCAGCTCAACCATTTTGCAGGGAACTGAATGATCCAACACACGCGCCACCATCAGTGAGACATTTAAGTGAGCCTGACAAATTCTCAACTGCCATGCTCTTTCAAGTCAACATAAAAAAATCATAATAAACGAATCCATGGTTCTTCCATTTACAAAATTGAAAAAATGCTTCTAAATTATTCAAAACTATAGATTGCAATTTAAAAGATGAAAATAAAAAAATACTACCAAACAGGAAAAGGTGTTTAGTATTGACTAATAAACTAACTAAGTACTAAGCCACAAGCCCCTCGTCTGATCGATTAGGTTAAGCTACGCTTACTGCGGGTGGTCCGTGGATGGGTGACCATCTTTATATATCAAAATCCCTGCGTGGCTCGGAAAGCACGTTAAGCCGTTGCGAGTTGGACCCGGCTGACATTCGTGGATCTTTGGCAGTCATTACAGGTCGTCAGAAGCCCGAAAGACTGACAAGTCTTACCAAGGGGTATCGACGTATTACTCAGTAACAGGTTTTATAGAGGTCAGATAGGCAGTCGCGTCACGTAAAATACTGATATTCAGGTGTATTCTGTGAGACTGGAAACCGACCTAAAAATTGTTGAGAAAAGGCGAAAAGGCGAGGCAGATGATGATAAAATAAAAATGAAATTATGTTCATTGGTAAGCGCATTTAGAATGGCTAGACCGATTTGGTATTTATTTGTTTTAAAATGAGTTTATTAGGTTTCTATGAAAAGAAATGAAAAATTGGAAAATTTACCCAGAATATGGGAGAATTCGGAAAAAACTGAAAGTGTTTTTTTTCTATGGGATTTTTTCCTGCATCGTCTAACTGTTGAGTAAGGGGCCGCCTCCACGAGCGAGAGAATCGCGGCGATATTATCGTCGTGTCACGTATTTCTATACACTCTCTTAGAACGTGTCGCCACACGGCGATATCATCGCGGCGAAAATTTGATGGCACGGCGAGACTATCGCCGCGATTCTCTCACTCGTGGAGGCGGCCTCTAAAGGTCTATCCCCATGACTTTGACCTCTTTTGATCCAGGGCTAATGTTGACCACTGGTCGTTTGTTTTGTTCAGCTCGTCCAGCGTCCCAGTCTTCTGTTTACCGATATCTATCGGCTGAACGGATTTGGATGAAATTTGGCGCATTGATAGACCATGACGGGGACATGATGACACATAATTATGACGAAATGTGGGAAAACTGTCTGCCTAACCCTTTGGGGAAAATAAACGTGATATAGTTTAGCGTATTTTGTGTCCCACGGCTGGGCAAACCCCTTTGTTCTTCCAAACCTGGAATGTCTTGTGCGATCTCTGGCCATGTTGGCCTTGCAAATATTAGATCGTCACACCACCTTCGCCTTGGTAGACAGAACTCGACGGCGATGTCCAGCCTCGGGCGTCCAGTGAGTGACGATCTTTGCCCATCTCTTCGGGTTATGTTATGCAAAAAAAAAGGAGGCTTACTTTTGTACATTTTCATGGATCGTTGTCATGTATAATCCACGATTTTCCGCTTCAGCCAAGAAACTTGGCTTAATCTTAGGGCTAACCACAAATTCCACGGGCTTGTACAAAACGCCTGGATCCCTCCAGAAATTAAAAGAATCATTCTGGGTCAAATTCACAAAAAATTCCAAATGACTATCCTCCACTGGTATCCCTCTAAACAATGTATAGTGATCATATTTTTTACAAACACAAAAATTTAAACAAAGCGTACATATGAAAAAATATGTTATATTTGACTGCATTTTCTTCACAAACTCAATCTGTACATTTTTAAAATGATCGTCCGCGACCTTTGAGATTTTACATTTTCATTTACGTAACTTGACTTTAGGCATGACGTTAATTGACATTATTGTCAGAAGCTGACAGAAATGCATTTTAAAAAGTATTGACAAAAGAGTCTTACGTTGTATAGAATATAATTTATTTTCAATATAAGTTTTACATTGTACGAGTATACCACAACTTAAGAATTTATTAATCATAATAAGTACTTACAATAACTTTCCAAAATAACACGCATTCTTAAAAATTAATCATCCTTAATTAGTAATCATTTCGTATGCTAAAATGATACGTGTTTCTATGGACTTCAACTAAACAAAATAAAAAAATCTGATCTATAGCTGTACAGGGATCATATGGCGCGTGGCCAATATAGGAACTATCGCCGTCATAATTAATATGTTTTTGAAGTGAAACTTTATTTACGCACGCTTGACTTGGGGAGTAAGCTGGCAAACGCGTGAAGTAAGCGTCACGAAAAGTGTGATCGGCGAGGCGAACGGGAGTTGAGTGGGGGATATAAGCAAGACAAATCAATGCGCGCGCACATTTCCTTTCTCTCTTCCTCTCATAGCCAAATACTTTCCGTATATCTAAGCACAGTGCAGGCCTATTGTCTGTATCACAGTGTAGGAGCAAGACCGAGCAGCGCGCGCGCACATTTTTTTTCTCTCTTTCTCGAAGTTTCACTTCAGTCGTGTGGTCATAAGCACACTCGGTTTTTTTTAATACATTTCATTACACAATTGCAAAAATTGTATACCAACCACTCCCCCTTGTCATCGTCATTCGAGGGCCAAAAGATTCTTGTAGCAGTGTACTCATCAGCTGCACTTTTTTCCATGGGTGTCTGATGATACCCACGGAGAAATGGCTGATCATCATTTCAACCGAAAGACGGCCACTACTGGATATGACCACCCCCAAGCACTGCCACTTCGACAGGTTTTTTCCGTGGCTTCATCGGATTTTTTCCATGGGTAGGTATAGCAAAATATTGTTTCATATTCGATTAAGGCTCTCCTTAACCACCACTGCTCTCTAGCAGTGGTGGCCCAGTGGTAACGGACACGACTTCCGAGTTGTAGGTCGTAAGTTCGAACCCAGACAGGCACTTTACTTTGTGTATCTAAATTATTTCATCACCACTGCTCTCAAAACGATAAAGGGAAACATCGTGAGGAAACCGGCATGTCCTAGATCCAAAAATTCGAAGACATGTGACATCCACCAACCCGCACTGGGCCCACGTGGTGGATTACGGCCCACTCCCTCTCACTGAGAGGAGGCCTGTGTCCCAGCAGTGGGAACACTATAGGCTGATACAATTTTTATTCGTAGAATAAATTTGACGTCTGACAAATTTTGTATGGAAGAACTGTCAAAAATTCAAAATTATTCCTCGGATAAAATTATCTGGCGTTGGAAAATTCAGCCCTAAGAAACAAAAACAACAGAAGAACAAAAACGGAAAAAGAGAAACATTGAGTTGCGTAATTATGCGAATTAAAATTATGCCAAAACAAATTAGCCTTCAAGATAATTATGCTAACTAAACTGTATGCCAAAAAAAAATATATGGCAAAGTATTATTATGGCAAAACAAATTATACCAAAATAGTTATGCCAAAGTATATTAGGAAAAATAACATTATGCGAGAAGAAGGGATCCCGCATAAAATTCGGGGGGCTTATAACATATCTAGCGTAACACCTGTATGCCATTTGAAGAATTCGTTTATGCTCACTAGTTCCTTCGCGTAGTCCCTTTGAAGGAACTACTGAGAATTTTTGTATCAGTAGTTCCTTTGAAAAAGTTGAAGGAACTACTGAGACTAAATATTTCCGTTAGCAGTTCCTTTGAAGGAACTACTGAGAACTTTTTGATCAGTAGTTCCTTTGCAAAAGCTGAAGGAACTACTGAGACTAGATAGTTCCTTTAGCAGTTCTTTTGAAGGAAAGAACGGATTTAACGAAAATAAAAAACGAACTCAAACTCAAAGCATTTATTTCAATTAAACGATGTAGGTACAGGCACTTTTGAATTGTCAAAATTAAATAGTCGGTCACTTAGTCAGAAAGTTGAAGCTATCTGCCCATTCCAAAGCGTAGATCTCTATGGAGAAGAACGGGCAAGAAACTCCATGGACAATCTTTTAAATCAAGAATATTACAAAATCCTGGGTACATTACAGGTTACAGAGCCACTTTTTTGAGAACAATCCATATACATATAAGCTAATGAGTATTTAATGTATTAAATTGTGTTCATAACCGAATATATTCTCTTTCCTTACGCATATACATTAATGTATCAAAAAAAATTTCAAATAAAAGAAACAGCCCATAATGAGAACTGCAAGAAAGACGCAACCCAAAGACGCTAAAATTAGAAAATCATGTTCTAACAATTTTGCAGATGTCCAGGTTCCTGTACAATTCGATAAATTCTTGCTTGCCGACTATTATGATGGGGACATAAAAATTTTAATAATAATATTCTGTTCGAAAGAAGCGAAATCGGAAAATGTATTTAATATGCAATATGCCCTAAAAAGAGTTATATTTACTTAGTACATCGAGCAAACCCACGGTCCTGCATGCGGCAGCAGCGGGCAGCTTTATATATGTTTATTTCCTTCAAAAGAACTGCTAAAGGAACTATCTAGTCTCAGTAGTTCCTTCAACTTTTTCAAAGGAACTACTGATACAAAAATTCTCAGTAGTTCCTTCAAAGGAACTACGCGAAGGAACTAGTGAGCATAAACGGAAGAATTCAGGTATGATGTTCCGCATGTCTACAATAACATAATATAATCAGCCTATAATTTTCCCACTGCTGGGATACAGGCCTCCTCTCGGTGAGAGGTAGTGGGCCGTGATCCACCACGCGGGCCCAGTGCGGGTTGGCAGATGTCATATGTTTTCGAATTTTTGTTCTAGGACATGCCGGTTTCCTTACGATGTTTATGTTTTTTTTTTGTTTTTTGACGTCTACAATGTCCAGGGGGCCTAAAAACGCCACTTTAAGCAATTCCTCTAAATGAAATTCATTTCCGGAATTCCCAGCAGATCATTAGCAATTCCTCTAATTTTCGTAAAATGGTGACACATAATAGCAGAATCACCTACAATTCAATTCATATTAGAATCATATTTGGTGTAAATGTTACCGCATGAAAAAAATAAAAACCGTAATTTTATCGGTAAATTTTTCTTCACAGTTTTTATAAATCAAATTGGTTTTTAATTTTTTATTTCTACAATTTAAATGTTATTAAATTATAATATGCCTTATAACTGCTAAAAATACCGCAGATAAGCCCTGAAAAGGGAAATTAGAAACAATAAAAACTTTTTAGGCTGCAACGCGTACAAAGAAGTTTTTAGGCCGCATTCCGAATTAGCTATAATCGCTCACAGCACTCGCATCATCTCACATGAGTTCCGATTTAGATATTACGATTATTTATCCATTTATTTCAGGCATCAAGGCCCATATAAACACATACAATACAATATTAATATAACTTATAAATACATACAACATTATAATAATACACTAAAAACTAACGTATACGCAGTGTCTGCGTCGTGTTTCGCTGACTGGCGTCATGTAGCCGGCCACGAAACCGGCGGTACACAACACCCTTCGGCCAGAACTCTTACGTTAAATAAATAAATTAATAATGATGGCTGAGAGCTGTCAACAATTCGGAACGCTCGTGAACGCGCTCACAGTGCTTACTCAATGTCAATACGATATTATTTACAGTATTTCTTTGTATAAACACCATATTTTTTTTTCAGTTCTTCTTTGGTTAGGTGGCGACTGTCAGCCAGAAGCACAATTTCGAAAATGCCACATTTGTTTTATATAAAGATATGATGCAACACCATAGATATATGAATACATTTCTATGTGCAACTCAAAACACACAAAACACACTGACACATCCTCACATTTCTCACACACTGTCATTTTTGACAGTGCTCACGGTGATATTATAGAATAGAATAGAATAGAATACTCTTTATTATGTACACCATATAAATTACAGACATAAATATAGAAAACTTTACAATGGGTGACACAATGGGCGGTCTTATCGCTAAGAGCGATCTTTTAAAGACAACCTTTGGATGGATTAAAAACGGGAAGGACAGACAAATACTGTAGGTAGTCTGTGGTGTACCATTTACACAATACAATAAATACATACATAAAGTACTATTAATCTATATAAATATATACATATACATAATAACAAACATGAAACAGGAGCAAAGAAAATACAATGACTATGTTTAAGGAGAGAGAAAGTGCTTTTTTATCATAGTCTTAAAAGTGGACAAAGATTGAGCACGCCTTATCGACACGGGCAAGTCATTCCATAACCGTACTGCTTGCACAGTAAAAGATTTATCATAGAAACTAGTGGAATGCATCGGCATCTCTAGTCTCAGGTTTTCCGATGACCTCAGATATCTATTATGTGTGTCATGAAGGAACTTGAAACGTTCTTTAAGATAAGTGGGGGTTTTAGGATTAAACAAAATACTGTAGAGCTGAAACAAGATATGGGAATTCCGGCGAAGACGTATGGGAAGCCACTTGAGCTTTGTACGAAATTCAGATATGTGATCATATTTGCGCAGGCCAAATATAAATCTTATGCAAAAGTTTTGAAGTCGCTCAAGCTTATCTAGTTGTGCCTCAGTAAGATCTGGATAACTGACATCAGCATAGTCAAGGATGGGAAGTAAAAGGGATTGTGCAAGCGCAGTTTTAGTGGCAGTTGGAAGAAAGTTCCGCAATCGTCTCAGTGACTTACCAGATGCAAAAATTTTGCGACTTACGTCCTGTAGCTGAGGATCCCATGATAGATGTTGGTCGATCCAAACTCCAAGGTTCTTCACCTTTTCGCTGAATGGAATAGCAGTTCCGTTAAATTGAACCTGGGGTAGTTGAGCCCAGTTTATCTTGGGGATCATCCTTGAGCTGCCAACAACAATGACCTGAGTCTTCGATGGGTTAACCTGCAAACCATGCGCCTCACTCCACTCACAGATTGAAACCAAATCCTTGTTGACAATATGAACCGCATCAGCCAAATTCGAGTAGTCAGCTTGCTTATAAATTTGCAAATCGTCTGCATAAAGGTGGTAGGAAGAAAGAAGTTTTTTGGTAATGGAGTTTATAAATATTGCGAAAAGTAAAGGAGATAAAACGCCACCCTGAGGTACACCGGCAGAAGTATTACACCACGAAGAGAAAAACTCTTCTATGCATATACGTTGCCGGCGGCCATACAGGTAACTACGAAACCAGTCAATCGCCGTTGGAGATATGTTAAGCGAGCGAAGCATGCCAAGCAGGATATCGAAATCGACAGTATTGAATGCATTACTAAAATCTAGTAAGCAGAGAACTGTCAGATTTCCTCCCTCCATGCCTAACCGTATGTCATCAGTGACGTTAACTAAGGCTGTAGTGGTGCTGTGACCAGGACGGAAACCGGATTGGAAAGGATTCAGTAGACTATTCTTACAAAGAAAAGTACTAAGCTGATTGTGGACAAGGCGTTCTAGGACTTTGGAGAGGAAAGGCAAGATGGAGATAGGACGGTATTCTGAAAAGGAAGTAGGATTGGATTTTTTGGGTAATGGTATAACTTTGGCCTCTTTCCACATCGATGGAAAGGCACCATAGGATATAGAGTAGTTCAGGATATAGCACAGGATAGGAAGGATTTCGTCGAGGACAGGAAGTATCATTTTTCGACTCACACAATCACTACCAACTGCGTTAGACGTGATTGAAACTATGCTCTTCTTAACATCACAATCAGAGAATTGACTAAAAATAAATGGGGGATGGTCGGGAGTTGGAAGGTTTGAAAGATAATTAATAGTAGTTGCCTTCATGGTCCCATTACTGTGGGACGAAGATGAGAAGTGTTGATTCAGTAGATCAATATCTAAGTCTTTAGGAATCGATTCTTGGCGCGATTTTCCAACTCCCATGGACTTAAGAAATTTCCAGACTTTTGCTGGGTCTCCGTTTTCAACGGAGGTGTGGATATGGCGGCGTTGGGCATCTCTACACACCTTATTGCAGCGATTGCGTGCATCAACAAGGATCTCTCGGTTCGACGGCGAGGGCCGACACTTATATTTCGTTTTGGTTACAGCCTTTCTGTGCATGATCACCCTAATATCGTCTGTAAGCCATGGTGCCGGAAGATGTTTGATTTTCACTGCACGAATGGGAGCGTGAATATCGTACAGCTGCACAAGGTTATCTGTCAGCAGATTGACTTTAGCATCTATTGACTCAACATTGACTAAAGGAGCCCAGTCAATGTTGTTAACATCTTTTCGGAGATCATCTGTGTTCATACCACCAAAATTGCGCTGCAGGAGAATTTTAGGTTTTGCCTTAGGTGGGCGAATTTTATAGGATAGGAATAATAAGTCATGGTAAGAAAACATGTCAGCTGGACATTGACCATGCTTGCTGGCATGTTGAGGAGAGGAAACAATGAGAAGATCCAAAAGTGAAGGATTACAATTTGGAAAATGGTGTGTGGCGCTTAAAGGGAGAATTGATAAATTCGACGACTGGACTATTGATCGAAGAGAAGAAGAGCGGGAATCATTTTTCAATAGGCAAGTATTGAAATCCCCCATAATGACTGTATGACTGTAAGAGGGTGTTAGGTTTTCTAGGATTTTTTCAAAGGAAGACAAGAAATTTATACGTGACGAAGGGCTATAATAAACGCCAAGAAGAACTTTCACATGGTTCAGGTTTACTTCCA
Organism: Amphipoea lucens; assembly: GCA_947508005.1. Classification (NCBI taxonomy): domain Eukaryota; kingdom Metazoa; phylum Arthropoda; class Insecta; order Lepidoptera; family Noctuidae; genus Amphipoea; species Amphipoea lucens. Next base: position 4,103,947 of record OX382373.1, on the reverse strand, counting down.
AAAAGAGATGCTCGCCCGCATTTTGTGGTGGAGGTTGTGCAGACATATCGACAATTGAAAAAGGAATATGTGAACGAAGGTATATGGCAACACCGCCGCCACCGCCACTCGTGCGATCATTTCTTATTAGTTGAAAACCCGGCAAGGAATAGGAAGTAGAAGGGAGACATGGCTTTAGCCAAGACTCTGAGACAAGGATAGCATGGATGTTCTTACAGTCTAAGTTCACTAGCATGTCAGAATAATGTGCCGGAATACTCTGGGCATTTATATGGACTACATTGAAATTCTTAGGTACATCGGAAAACTGAGATTCAAGCGTGTCAGCAAGGGACGGACAACTAACAAAGCTGTCATTACTACAAGCCGACAAAAAGCTTTCGGTGTCGCTGTCGTCATTACTATCTGACATCGACACTATATAATTATATGAAAAATAATAATAAACGTAAATAAACTAAATAATAATTATAAATATTAATGTAAAACAAAAGCAATTAAATTAAATCCACCCGCCAGTGTTGAGTGTTAACAATTTAAAGTTATAAAACAGAACAAAACGTTTAAACAATTTCATCGTCCGGGTAAGTTATTATATAAGTTTATAGCATAGGAAATGAAGAAGAAAAACATACACGTAAAAATAACAAGCAAAAATTGATCAAGTTATACCGAAAAATAATAAAAAATATACTGGGCACACTGTCAACCGGTTTCTGAACGACAACTCTAAGTTCAAAATGACACATGAAGTGACAAAGTGAGTTGACAGCTGACAGACAAAGAATTAAGAAATAGTGTAAAATGAATAGACGGCATACAACACGTTATGGGACGATAAAGGAAAATAATTATAGAAATTACTAGTAAAATTAAAGAATTGAGACGGTACGAGTTATAAACAAAAACTACTGCCCGGACAATGACACTAACTAACCAAAAGAGTGCACCGAATTACTTTTTCTTCGAGGCAGCACGCCGGGTCTTCTTCGGTGCCGTTGATGGAGACGACGACGAGGGCAATGCTGATGCGATGGGAGACATGGCCTTTTCACTGATCTGTTCGATTTTGTTGAGATCATCTTTTGAATTTACTCGATGTCGGGAGCCGTCAGCGCGAAGAACATATATCAGGCCCTGCTTAGTCCAGCAATTTGTTTCGCCAAGTTTCTCACGCGCAGACATGAAGAGCTGATGCCGCGACCTCGTCAGAAACTCTGATACTGTAATACCAGAGCCCTTCAACTTGGTCTTAGCAAACCAGATACTGTCCCTGACACCAACGTCTCGTAGCTTGCAAAGAATGGGCCTAGGTTTGCTAGCACCTGTTTGTCTGCCCATCCGGTGGCACCGCCTGATGTCAGCAACTGCAAAGTCGGTCAGCTTTAGATGACATCGCACAACCTCTGCAACAACCTGTGCTGTTTCTTCCTTGGCCTGCTCGGTGACACCATGCAACAACACCATCTTCCGGCGCCCACGCATCTCCAGGTTGTCAAGCCCCTGAGCCAATGCCTCCAACTGCTGCTGAAGACAGCCCAACGCCTCAAGTATGAACTTCTTGAATGCGGTGAAGTCTGCCACCAAACTGTCAGTCGTGCTGCTTTCTGTTCCTGATGGATTCTTCTGCAGTTCCGCTTCAAAGGAGGTCATCCTGCTCTGGAACAGTGTCATCATGTCTGACATTGAGGCCTTCAGTGCGTCCATCGTTTCAAACTGTGCGTTGTTCTGATTGCAGATTTTAAACTGTGTGTTGTTTTGATTGCTGTGTGATCCGTTTTTGGAGATAACACTACACTGGTGGGTACGTTATGTTAGCATGTATATGTATACATTTAAATAGGCAAATTGTATATATTTTTAATTTAATTAAATTTTTAAATCAGAGCTAAATTTTTTTTAACCTTTCCTAACAACTACCCACAGGGGAAAAAAAGTATTATAAAACATGGTCGGCATTATCGCAGGATGGCGCATGTCATGACGTCATCTATGACGATTCACTGGAGATCGTTATCGCGCTCACGCTAATTCGGTACGGAGCACGCTCAAATCGATTACATCCCAACTCGGAACGCACCCTAAAGTTTCTCCCTTGAGTTATGTCAACTATTGTCATTATTGTCAACATCAAAATAAATCTGCTGATTGCTGCAGCCCCATATTCCAGGCTCTAGCCAGACTCGTGCGTCAGCACCAAGCCCTACCACTGCCGAATTCAATGCTGCAACAGTGTCTCTGCCTCGTCGAACTCGGCAAGCGAGATACCGCAGTGAGTGGATTTTTCTAACCCTACAGCTATTCATATTGGGGTTAAGACTTATGATGACTATTGAAAACTATTAAGTATGGTATTTTCATTACGTTTTTAGATCGCCCTCTGGCTGCACTAGATGAGGCTCGGAGAGTTTTACCTCAGGTGGAGATGAAATAGCTGATATGGCAAATGAATAGTGCAGAACCTTCAGAGGCTTGCTGATGCATTCGAAAGACTATTTATTGGTGTCCCATAGAGGTAAAGTATGAGTTTTTTGTACATGCAATAAAAAAAAATAAGAATAACATTCATATAATATAATTATAAAGAAATACAAAGGAAAAAATACTATATTTTAACATTTAAATACCACAAAAACTTTAACTTTGCATCCGGTTAGATGGAAGCCGACCCCGACATAGTACATAGTTGGGAAAAGGCTAGACAGACGATGATGATGATTTGACTTACTAAAACCGACAAATTTTTCTTTTCAGCTTGATGGAGTTGTTCCAAGTGGGTCTTAAGTGGATGGTGATTCCATAAAAAGGAGACATGGTTTGCCCCTCCGCAGCTAGCATCAACACAAATAAGAGTCCCAAACCTAAATGAATTCAAAAAAGGCTAATTCATTATTATGTTTTGTATTAGTTTTTTAATATTAGAAGATGAGATTGTTAATATAGTAAATAAAATATTTTTCATATCACTATTGTTTTATTTTAGTGAAAGGTATAAGGTATCCTCTTCTACGGTTCTCTTATATATACTACTTAATAAAATTGAAATAAAGTATGACAACATAATAATATCACACCTATATATCCCTGAAGGGTTAGGCAGAGGTGTACAATACACCTAAAATGTGAATAGAAGATTGTAGTAAGTTGTCCTTTAGAGCCAAAGCACACACGCTACTTTTTGCATCGCCGTGCGGTGTGGAATGCTTGGTTGCTGCATTTAGCTTCTAAAAAGCAGCTGAATCGCCGATCGCCGATGCAAAAAGTAGCGTGTATGCTTTGGCCCTTAAGCATAAATATGATCAATGTTTTTATTTCATCGAGGGGGTGGTACAGAGTACCTAAACGTCTACAATAATAAATGATAGAGTCTATCTAGAACTATTTAATTAAAACCAGGTACAATCCTTTTACTTGCCTTGGAGCTAGTAATTATGCCACCTCGGCGGGAACTTAAGTACGGCTCCAGCTCATGGATGAGGTCGCGACACACACTTTTATTTAGTAGCCTGTATAAGCCAACAAATTCGAGATCCGGCATTTCGAATGCTATGTCCATTTTCCGAAGAGCTGCATTTCGTAGGCGATATAAAAGGGTCTCCGAAAGCCGCGCGTGCTCCAGAAAATTTTTATATAGGGCTAAATCTGCCATTATAACAATATTTCTTCACAAAACCTCCAATATGATTTGTGAGATGTTGCTTTTGACTGACTTCTTATGATTCTGCTATTTGACACTAAAGCAATTCGTATTTTGTGGACCATTTTACAAATCTTCATTGAAAACTGTCAAACAGATGAATTGCGTGATATGAATTGTGCGCAAATAATATTATGAATTGTCAGTTTGTGACCATTTTACGACTTTTAATATGATTCATAATGTTATCCTTTTATGATTCTGCCAAAGTGGCGTTTTAGCCCCCCAGCACAAATGTGGCACAGAGCACAGCAAATGCAGTCAGTTAAACCTCTTGATAAAACTAAAGTTCATAAATTAGTGCACCGGCTACCCTCTGGAACCGTCTCGGGACAGTTAAATAGGTAACCATTACGGTCTTAGGCCTCGTTCACGCAGCGTTGAGCAGTACGATTTTTTACTGTAATATATTTTTATTTTTCCTTTTTCGTCCAAATAAAACAGGAACAATCTCTCATGCGATATTTCCTCTCCTTTCCAATTTTTCTCATTAAGAGCTAGAGATATGAAAATGCTGTTTTCCATGGCCGACTGCCTCCCGAAAATTTCACGCCGATATATACAATCTTTTCAAAGATCATCCCGATTTTCATAAAAATACACTTTGGAACTGAAAACCTGGCCTGTGTTCCCGCCGTAAGTGGCAGAGGAGGATACCGTGGAGTTTTAGTCCCACATAACTGCACTATCTCCCCGTGGTAGTGCAGAATGCATGAGCATTTCTCCACGATAAAAAAAAATGGACAAATCCTATCAAGGGATCATGTTTACTTCATTATCACACAGCATTTTCATACTGCATTTGATATGAACAGCGGGACGTTGTCTTGTTTAAACCATAGGATGACGTGTGATCTCAAATTTTTGCAGTAAAATATCGTACAGGACAGCGCCGTGTGAACGGTCGCTTACTGTCCTTGGTGCTTCGCCAATACGCCGAGTCCGGGCGTCTCTGTTGCCGTAATGATGGCCACCTGTGTCGTTACCTCTTGATTTGTATGCCTAAGTTAATTGAGATTAAGATTATGTGTAGAGCAAGCGTCTACAACGCTAAAAGGTTATTTGGCTCGTGGCCAAAATCGGAACTAACATTGCCATCTTGTTTTGTCAATACAATTTCTGTGAGACAATAACACAAATGTTCCCCAGCAACGTCTCCTGTCAATGTCATTCAGGCGCCAAAAGATCTGTGTCCGTTTCGACTGCCCGGACACAGTGTCGTAGAAGAAAAACGACTACGTCAACATTACGAAGGAATTTGTAAATCGCAAATTCGTAGATCATCCAATATTCAGAAAGTTGTAAAGGTTTAACCATGGCCGCGCGGTCGAAACGTGGAAAACCGCGCGGCCACGCAGTTCTCTTAAACGGAGCTTAGTAAAGGTCCCATTCTTTATGCTAAACAGTGAGTTAATAGCGCACATAATCCTTTTTTGTATTCCAAGATTGAGCGCTATGTGATGTAAAATGTTCCATGACAAGTTGTTTGAAATAAATAGATTTAAATTTAAAAAAAAAATTTTTTTTTTTTTGATACGATTTCGAAGAAAATGTAGACAGTATGAATAATGTGTGTATGAATAATGTGTGTATGAATAATGCCCTAATTTTTGAACTTCACAAATGCTATGACCGCGCGATCGAAAAACGGAGAACCGCGCCGCCACGCATTTCTTAGTAGAGTTCCCATTTTTATGCTAAACAGTGCTACGATTTCGAAAAAAATTTAGACGGTATGAATAAAGTCTTAATGTTTAAACTTTACGATCTACAAAACTTAAAACCTATAACGCAAGTAAGAAGAAGGGTGACCAAGATTTATGGTGCGTCAATCAGACATTTCCAAAAGCGTCGTTTTTATATCACATAGGTACCTATTATCATATTGAGGGAATAAGTATGGTTAATTGGATGGAGAAGTCATCATCATTTCAGCCGAAACGTCCACTGCTGGACATAGGTCTCCCCAAGCACCACCACTTCGACCGGTTCTGTGCTTCTTGCATCCAACGGCGACCGAGTACCGGAAGAAGTAGCGTTGGAAGGCCTCCCACAAAGTGGACCGACAACCTTGTGAAGGCCACAGGAACCCGTTGGATGGAGAAGTACTTATACGAAAATTTTAACACCGTATTCGTATTAAATACTAATTTTAACATTTTGCTAAAGAAAACACAAATTTTCAATTTTGTGAATTTACTATGCAACATTATAAGATTTTTATAAGTACAACTACATAATCAGCCTATAATGTTCCTACTGCTGAGACACAGGCCTCCTCTCTGTGAGAGGGAGTGGGCCGTAATCCACCACGCGGGCCCAGTGCGGGTTGGTAGATGTCACATGTCTTCGAATATTTGGCTCTAGGACATGCCGGTTTCCTCACGATGTTATCCTTCACCGTTTTGAGAGCAATGAAATAATTTATACCAAGTAAAGCGCCTGTCTGGGTTCGAACCTACGACCTACAACTCGTAAGTCGCGGCCGATACCACTGGGCCACCACTGCAACTATTTTGTTTTATTTGGTACCTTCTTGATCATCAAAATATTGACACTCTTTTGTATTTTTGACAAATATGTTAATAGGTAGATAATTATAGATGTCGGTATCAGAGTTAAAGTGAAAGGTGAATTTTAATAGATTAAATTAGTCTGATACCAGAATGCTTTCGCATCGATACTTTTTGCGATACTGTGTGCGATATCGTTGTCACTAAACCTCAATTCTGGCACCGATACGTACTTAAACTAAAAATAATTGATAAGGAAAATATAAATAAGCTAGATAAATGTATAGGAGATAGGGAGATATATTTTTTCGTATAGGTAGTTATCTACTAATCGAATGGACAATCATTAAACATGTTTACAATGAAATGTACTTACCAATCTAGGTATATTATTAAAAACAAGTTTAAAAACTAAAACCCGACTACTGAAAAGGATGAAACAAGTGCCTACCTTCCCGTGGTCGCGTGCTACAATAGCTTATGTATGCTAGTACAGCGGCATGATTAAAAACAATTTTTTTTTTCGATTATGACTTTATGTCCGCTGGAGGGCGCCATATTTAATTTAATGTGACGTCACATAACCTATAACCAGCGGACGATGAAGACGCTTCCAACGATACCTCATTTGTCGAATTATGACAAGGAGCTTAGAAGTTATGAGGGAACAGATGAATATACATACATACATACATTTCGGTCAAAATCATAACCCTCCTTTTTGCTTCGCCGTAGTCGGGTAAAAACTAAAAATGTCTCGATTGACGCACCATAAATCTTGGTCTCCCTTCTTCTAACTTGCATGTTTTAAATTCTGTAGGTCGTGAAGGTCAAACATTAGGACTTTTTGCGTACTTTCTACATTTTCTTCAAAATCGTATCAGTGGTAAGCAAAAAGAATGGGACCTCCACTAAGCCCCGTTTAAGAGCCTATACTACCTCACCTAAAATTCACTCTTTATCTAGCTCATACGATAGTGCTCGCGGACTGAGTGAGAGCGAGACTGAGTGCGGTGCTGGGCGGCAGGCAGCGCCAATAGTTTAGGTATTTGCTTTATACAGTGAAAATAATGGTAATTATAAAAAAGTAAATAACATAAGACCTGCTTTAAAGTAAGTTCAGTTAGTATGCAAAGTTTCATGATCTAATTTGAAGTATGTTTTTAATACCAGCGGTTTATTGTTCGGGTTAGAGGTCATTTTGGATTTTTTTTCTATCAAGAAAATTTTATGGAATCGTGTTTTCGTCTAACATAAGACTTAGCATTAATCCTCAACTTTACCCTATATTTATTTCAAAATTAATGGTGCAGTATTTTCGACATAACGGAGGATCACGCTAAGCCATTTGAGGAAGTATAGGCTCTTAAGAGAACTGCGTGGCCGCGCGGTTCTCCACGTTTCAACCGCGCGGCCATGGTTAAATCTTTACAACTTTCTGAATATTGGATCTACGAATTTGCGACTTCCATTGTAAGTGTTTTACAAATTCCTCCGTAATGTTGATGTAGTCGTTTTTCTTCTACGACACTGTGTCCGAGCAGTCGAAACGGACACAAATATCTTTGTATGTCACTTTAGTTGGCTTTGTTTTAGGATTCTTAAAACACATTTTATTATACCACTGCACTGCATATAAGCCGGAACCTTCAGTGGTTTTTATAATCAAAAGCAAGCGTTTGAATCTATAATCATTGCTAAAAAATATGACGATACTTTTCTGTATCACGTACTTCAATACTCAGTTGTGGAAGCTATGAATATTATTAGTAAAACTAGCTGCGCCCTGCGGTTTCACCCACATAAGTCTCGATCCCGAGGGAATATCGGGATAAAAAGTAGCCTATATGTTAACCCAGGGGGTCAGCTACCTCCATACAAAATTTTATCAAAATTGGTCCATCCGTTTGAGCGTGAAGAAATAACAAACAATATAAACACACACCCTCACACACACACTCACAAACTTTCGCCTATATAATATTAGTGTGATGTGATACTATCTGGGCCCCGCAGTTTCACCCGCGTAAATGTCAATTCCGTGGGAATATCGGGATAAAAAGTAGCCTATATGTTAATCCAGGGTGTCAGCTACCTCCATACAAATTTTATCAAAATTGTTCCAGCCGTTTGAGCGTAAAAAAGTAACAAACATATAAACACACACGATGTAAACATGTAATTTTCCCCATAGACCAATTGGTCAAATTTCAATTGGTACATGGAGCACCGACGCACACACACACTCACAAACTTTCGCCTTTATAATATTAAGTGTGATAGTGTAATTAATTATGTTGATGATTTTTGATAGTTCGTTTCAACATTATTGGCATACAGCCTCTCCAGTTGCACGCCATTCAGTTCGTTTCTCGGCAACTCTTATCCAGCCGATATCACTCGCCCTGTAAAAATCCCTCTAGTATCAGTAGTTCGGTTGTTAGTCCGGTTGTACGAACTACTGAAACTTTCAGTTGCGATAGTTCGGTTCTAACAAAGCACCGAACTACTGAAACTTAAATATGTATCCTCCCTTCCTTTAGTTCGGCAAATAAACTAGGCATATAATTAAACAAAATAATATCTTAGAACAGAGATACCTATGTAGAAGTTGCATTGCAAGGAAATCTGGAATCATTGGAATCATTTTATGCCCAGTTTATTTGCCAAACTAAAGGGAGGGAGGGTACATATTTAAGTTTCAGTAGTTCGGTGCTTTGTTAGAACCGAACTATCGCAACTGAAAGTTTCAGTAGTTCGGTGCTTTGTTAGAACCGAAATATCGCAACTGAAAATTTCAGTAGTTCGGTCTACCGGACTAATAACCGAACTACTGCTACTAGAGGCAAAAATCTGCACCACCTAGCCTGACGGCGTTCTAAAATAATAACCAATTTTGGAAGGCCTGTTGGCATGGTTGACAACGCAGTCTGCGTTAAATGTACTTTCGCAGTAGTTTCGGCTCTAAATATCAGTAAAAATTGAAAACATAAAATATAGAAAAATAAAACGTATTTTGGAAAAACATGATACAAAAACATTTACTTTAAAAGTAAAATAACAAAACCAGTACAAAATAAGTTAAAAATAACCGCTTCTAATTTCTGGGCTCTATTCATCCTGTAGTTCAATTTGACCCGATTAGGTTGGGCGGTCATCAGTTCGGTGAGACCAACAACAGTTTCTTCACAAGTGGGTAGGATCTGGTAAGGCGGGAGTGCGTAGCCGTAGGACCCGTTGTCACGAAGCAGGAACGTGAAGACGTATCTAGGAACAGAGAGATACTTCGGGGTAATTGGGTTATTCCGTTTATCCACCCCAAAAAATCCACCCTGAGGTGGATACGCGGAAACGCATGTCCGAAAATCCATCCTAGCCCTAGTTGGATAAACGGAATTTAAAGGCACCCTAATTTTTTTTTTTTTTCTAAATTGTCTTACCACGTAGTAAGACTGATTGTTAAACTTTTGGGCTACTAACGTCCGTCCACCCATCCGCCGTTTTGTTGTTTTATATTTAGTAGATACTAGCAGCGCCCCAGTGCAGACTGAGCAGTGGTGGCCCAGTGGTATCAGCCGCGACTTACAAGTTGTAGGTCGTAGGTTCGAACCCCGACAGGCGCTTTACTTTGTGTAAATTATTTCATCACCACTGCTCTCAAAACGGTGAAGGAAAACATCGTGAGGAAACCGGCATGTCCTAGAACCAAAAATTCGAAGACATGTGACATCCACCAACCCGCACTGGGCCCGCGTGGTGGATTACGGCCCACTCCCTCTCACAGAGAGGAGGCCTGTGTCCCAGCAGTGGGAACGTTATAGGCTGATTATGTAGCAGCGCCCCGCGGTTTCACCCGCGTAAGTTTCGATCTTGTGGGAATATCGGGATAAAAACTATCCTATGTCCTTTCCCGGGACTCAAACTATATATACGATGAAATTTTGGTATTGAGATCTATACCAAATTTCATCGAAATCAGTTCAGCGGTTTAGGCGTGAAAAGGTAACATACAGACAGACAGAGTTACTTTCGAATTTATAATATTAGTATGGAAGTATGGATTCCAAGAAATAAGAAACAAAAAACAATCTGTTCATAAAAAAAAGTGAATTACCTCACGCCAAATTTCTTCTTCACCCAACTGGCGCTATTGCCGGACATACGCATGCCTGGTACAAGAAAGAAGAATTAATAATAATAATTTATTTATTTTCCGACAAAGTTCATTGCTATATTACATTAGATACATAAAATTTACATAATAATCACACATCTTCCATAGAATCTATACAAATAAATAAAATTAGTGTCTCTTTGTAATATTAAAATAACCGCTTTTTATTATTAAATGCATATGGATGTATATGTTGCAGCCAAAAGTGTTAATCGGTCAAAAGTGCTTTTAACTGAAAATATCAGGCAAAAGTATAATTTTAACTGAACACGTTGGTCAAAAGTAGTTTTGTCTGAAAAACGATAGTTAATAGTGATTTTTACGGGTACACTACAATAATACGAAAAACTTTATTCCGAAAGTCACAAATACGAATTTCAAAATACCGACTTTCATAATTCCGAACGGTTCAAAATTCCTTTTATAACAACTCCGATTTATCATTCATCCTATTTTAATAATTCCGAAATTTCAATATCCCTAACGTTTATAATTACTATTCTCAAAATACCGTATTTCAATAGATCGAATAACAAAAAGTCCGACTTAATGATATTTCGAAACATCAAAAATACGAATTCCGATTATTAAAATACCGATTAATTATTAGAATTCCGAAATAATAGCGCTTTGTGAAACTGAATAGCAAGAGAAATAAACACATATTTCCAATTGTAAGAATAAAGATGGCACAAAACCAACAATAGAGCCCCTATTTCTGTGTAAAGGATTTAAAATAACAACCAAACCGAACCTCGGGGTGCCCTTCGCTCGTTCTTGCATCCTATGTCGACGGAGCCCCGCTTCGCGGTGCCCCTATTTCTGTGTAAAGGGTTTAAAATAACCTAACCAAACCGAACCTCGGGGTGCCCTTCGCTCGTTCTTGCATCCTATGTCGACGGAGCGCCGCTTGGCGGGGCCCCTATTTCTGTGTAAAGGGTTTAAAGTGACCTAACCAAACCGAACCTCGGGGTGCCCTTCGCTCGTTCTTGCATCCTATGTCGACGGAGCCCCGCTTCGCGGGGCCCCTATTTCTGTGTAAAGGGTTTAAAGTAACCTAACCAAACCAAACCTCGGGGTGCCCTTCGCTCGTTCTTGCATCCTATGTCGACGTAAATTGACGTATTTTTAATAGCCAATTTTTTAATCACGTCTCAATTGTCTATGGAGTATCTTAATTCGACAGGACTAAACTAATATTTATTTTCTGTCCTATTCTTAATGAAATAAAAAGAAAAAGATGCTCTGAACTTAAATTTAGTTTAGTTTGTGAATAAGAGAATCGGCACCAATATGTAGTTAATAAAAGTGAATTTGGCTAAAGCTCTTAGTCAAAACTACTTTTAACCACTAGAGAAGAGTTAAAAAAAAACGATGTATAATAATTAGTTCCACTTATTGCAGTGGCTGGCAGAGGAGCGTTGTGATTGGCACAAGAAAAGAGAGGCCTATGCCCAGCAGTGGGTTAAGTCGGGCTGTGGACATTGAGTTAAATTAATGTACTACGTACTAGAAAAGCTATTTCAAACAAAAGTTACCGCGCGCACTTGATGACAGCGGGGCATGTGCGGGGCAAGCGGGGGGTGTTATGTTCTCATAGATAACAATCAATGCGCGCAGATGCGACATAATTTTAACAAAACTTCACTCAAACGTGTCACGTTACAGCAAGCGCTTGGCACAAACTAAGCGAGTTGGAGTGCGTGCGCTCTAACTCGTGTTAAAAACAAGCGGGTTGAGGCGTCCCGTCTAGTACGTAGTACATTTTAACTCAATGACTGTGGATGATGAAGTTGATGATTGCAGCGGGACTTCTTTCGTGGGACGGACTCCAGTAAAAATTCAAATGCAATCTCTGCGTCAATAATAATAGAGGTCATTTCTCTACTCACCCAAAGTGTCGAAGGTAGTGCCAACACTGTATTTTGTGCCGTACATTCTACTGATTTTCAACGACGCCATTTGACCGACACTTTCCTGAAAAGAAAATCCTAGGGATAGTAAAAAATGTAAAAACTTTTTTACAAAAAACAACCGATTTCAAAAAAAAAAAAAACTACAAAGTGAAAAAATAACTTTAATTTCGGAAGTCGGTGTCAATAGTTCCGCATTTTCCTTTTTATTAACCGACGAAAAAACGGAGGAGGTTATCAATTCGAAGCGTATATTTTTTTTTTTTTTTTTTATGTATGATCACGCATAACTTTTTACAGAGCAGTCCGATTTTGATAATTCTTTTTCTATTGGAAAGGATATACCCCGAAGTTGGTCCCATATAAATTTGGAAAAAAAAATCCAACCCTAAGGGTGAGAAAATAGGGGTGATTTATTGTTCATTCACAGATTTTAATGCTGAGCTGTGTATTACAATTAAAATAAAAGGCCTATCTATGTTGGTATATAAAGCCTGTTTTTTAAGTATTTTATTATACAAAAAAGAATAATTAAAGTAGGATTATATAACAGTTAATATCTAAAGTAAGGTAGGTAGCTATTTTAAAAGTAGTCAAAAATTAAGCATGTAGTAATTAGTAAATTATAGCCTCAAAAAATTATAAAATAAAATCTTTTTAACAAAAAAATTAAACCTCCGAAAAAACTGAAAAGCAAAAAATAAAAACCTTTTTTATTTTACCTTAATAAATAAGTTCTTAAACTAATGCAAGTATACTTAAGAAATTTTGAGTCGGCGCCAAACAATCAATGAACAATGATCACTAAATTACCTTAAATTTAAAGAAATAACCAAATCAAATTAATAATGCAACGTGAATTCTTCAACGATAAATATAACATTCCAAATAAAAACTGCGCTCTCCGCACGACCACTCGCAACGATATTAAGTTGCTTGTTTGGCGCCGACTCAAAATTACTTAGGTATACTTGCATTAGTTTAAGAACTTATTTATTAAGGTAAAATAAAAAAGGTTTTTATTTTTTGCTTTTCAGTTTTTTCGGAGGTTTAATTTTTTTGTTAAAAAGATTTTTTCACACAGACTTGCGATATTAAAGTTATTTTTTCACTTTGTAGTGTTTTTTTGTAAAAAAATTTTATTTTTTACTTTTTAGTTGTACTACCCCACACAAATTCAATTAACACTAGTGCATAGAAGAATTGAGGACACCGACTAGAATAATCATCAAAATTCGCATAAAAATGCCGGAGATGCAGTACATTTATGCATATAACTTCGTACATAAGAATAATTACCTAAAGTATTATATACTAAAACCTTCCTGAAAGTATGCAGATTACATTAGTGAAAGAATTATCAAAATTGGTTTATACGTTTTTGAGAAAATCGCGGACATACAAACATACATACATACATACGGGTCGAATACAGAAACTCCTGTTTTGAAGTCGGTTAAAAATTACTCAGTGTTTGAAGAAAATTATTATCGACACATTATCGACATAGAACATTCACGCACTACTTTATTTATTTGATTTTTAGTTTCTGAGAACCTCGAGCTGGGCGCTTTGAATCGACACAAAAAACCATTGTCATTTCGTATAGTATGCTTAGTTCAGCGTACTTGTTTAATACAGGTCAGTGTATCTACCCCACACAAATTCATATAACACTACTTGCTATGTAAATATCAGTGACGAGAAGCCAATAAAACATCATCAATATAAACTATGTGGAAAAAATGGTAATTATTATTGAAGAAAACTCAAAACCTACCCAAGCAAGAGACCAACCCTGAGGCGTAAGTACCTTATCAATTAAAAAAAGAGTTTTACAAATCTGTCTATAATGACGGAGTTATATAACATACATAAAATAAAAAAGTGGCACTCCGGGAGTGCCGACAGAAGTGAAAACTTGAACAATTACGTGTGCATTTTTTTGAATCGTCATATAAACCAAACACAAACAGAATACTTTGCCATCACTCACTGACATATCGGAAGTACATTAAAACCGAGTACATCCCAAGGACAGCCGAACACATCCGAAGCGGTGTCGCTTACGGTAACAGTGGCGCGAATTCAATGGTTTTTTCTCATCTTAAAAAATGATCGACGCGCCTAAAGAAATTCTCACTTCAAAAATACCTCCTCCTTTTCTTGAAGTCAGTTTAAAATGACTTGCATCGAATAAACGCTGCTCGGTAAATTCGTCACTCGCCTATACCTACCGCGATAAGCACCTACAGCGCTCGACAACTTGAAGTTGCAAATCAGTCGGGGCCGCCGCGCGCTTGTGTGTACACGCGTGCCTATACGACGACGACGGTCAGTCGATCATCGTCGCAACGCAAGGTTTATTGCTCCAACAGCACTGTAGGTACTCTTCTTTATAATGGAGAATCGTAATAAACTAAAACGTATAATATAATATTTTACTATAATCATTTAAAATTGTTTGTCCGATTTCGAATTTTCGCAACACTGAAGTTTAATAATAGGTAATTTAGAGATGGTAAGGAATACATACATACAACACTATATTAAAGTTAAACAATTTGTAAATACAATAAATTATTCTTAAAATTATGTTGTTATTTATTTCACTTTGCTTGTACAGACGCCAGCACATCAACCTACTACAATCTGTCAAATTTCTTTAATAGATTTTCAACTTTATCACTAAAGCATAAGGTTCACAGTTGATTGGGAAAATCTGACAGTTTCGGGTAGGTTGACGTGCTGGCGTCTGTACAACCCTGACGCTTGAGCGGTGGTGCAGGTAAATGCTGAACACAAAGGAATTGCGCTCTTGTGAGCGTAGTGGTAAGGTGCGATTTCGAATGCACCAGGTGCGTTGGAAATTTCGTAGGCTATTAAAATGGCGGCTTTCTTTGAGATCAAAGGAGTGCAACTTCTGTACGTAGTAGGTACTATTATACAGGAAGATTTTTTTATAACAATCCAAATTTTTACAAGGTGTTCTACCCATGAATGTGAACAACTTTCACAATGGGACCAACTCTGAAATCACAAAAAAAAAAATCAGCTGTTTCATACATTTTGGTTAAGTAGATATTGAACTTTTGTATTAAACAGCAGATGTTTTTTTTTCGTGATTTCAGAGTTGGTTCCATAGTGAAAGTTGTTCATATTCATGGATAGAACATCCTGTAAAAATTTGGATGGTGATAAAAAAATCTTCCTGTATATTCTGTACTTGCGGGTTGTACAGACGCACGCCAGCACATCAACCTACCCGAAACTGTCACATTTTCCCAATCAACTTTGAACCTTATGTTTTAGTGATAAAGTTGAAAATCTATTAAAGAAACTTGACAGATTGTAGTAGGTTGATGTGCTGACGTCTGTACGGACAGCGTCAGAGAAAAGGAACCCCCTTTGGTAATGAGTCCCCTTTGGTAAGTAACCAAAGGGGGTTCCTTTTCTCTGAAGCTGTCTGTACATGGGAGGAACATCATTTAAAACTTCACTTACCATCTCAGCGTAATTTTCAAGATGATTTACTCTATCAGCGTATGGTATAATAAGTTTTTGACCGTAAGCTTGAATCGAAAAGTAATATCCAAGATTTTTACTTTTTTCCCTTATAAAATCTGCCAGTACTTTCGATTCCGGCTCAGAAAAAGGTTGACTTCCACAATAATTATCGTCATCAGGGTTTTTACTTGTAGCGTATTCTGAAAAGTAAGAAATGAATGAACTCAAAAAACACGATAAAAAAAATCAGCTGTTTCATACATTTTGGTCAAGTAGGTATTGAACTTTTGTATGAAACAGCAGATTTTTTTTTACGTGATTTTAGAGTTGGTCCCATAGTGAAAGTTGGTCATATTCATGGGTAGAACACCTTGTAAAAATTTGGATGGTGATGAAAAAATCTTCCTGTATAGGTAACATAAGTTCTTAACATTTATAAAGAGTTTCACTATATTCGGCTTTTCAGCCGTACAAATATTTAGAGTTGACATTCTGGATAGCATGCATTTGTAACAATAATATAAAATACTAATAATAATTTCATAATTTAAATTTCGATTACATGCAATTAATAAAATTATTTTTTTTTTTTTGTCCAGACAAGTCAATCAAATTACTGCAATTTTATTTATATTATAACTTTGTATATTTACATAATTTAAAAAACTAACAATCTTAAAATTAAATTAAAGCCCATTTTAAATTAAATAAAAGTTGAAAGCAGGCGGGGCCCATACCATTATTATAGTTTCAAACTCAAATGGGTCCCGCCTGCTTCCAACTTTTATTTAAATTTCCAGCTTTTTAGTTTACAAATGTGACAGATTTCGCAGACGATTTAGTTCTTGATACGTGTTTTTTACGATTTGTCACTTTGAATTACTTTTTACCATATAAGTTGTATATAATATTTTTGTAATCACCTTTTAAAACCCTTTATTTTAATACAGCACTCGATAGGTTTTGAGAAAAAAAAAATTTTTAAGGCATAATATGGCGCCAAAAATCCGCAATTTTGCTTTTTTTTATTTTGATATACCCAGTGTCACTCTCACAGTCAATACGAATCTAACGACATCCCTCAAGCTAAAATCCATCGAGCCGTTCAGGCCACAGAGCGTGCCAAACAATTATACGTACAAACATAAATACAAACATACATACTCTCGAAAAACATAACCCTCCTTCTGGCGCAGTCGGGTAGTTAAATACATTTCTGTTCATTTCAAATAAAAATAAAATAATAATATCAAGAAATAAATAAACAATAATAATAATAATGTGCCTCCCAGGGCAGCATGTGTGTGCGGGATTGTCCGAAAGGGTTACCGCTACCCCGGAACATAAAGGGCTAAGGAGGGAACACGGATGGGTTTTAGTCAGTAAGAGTCTGACACTCCCTTCCGCTCCACCCAGAGCGGGAGGGGTCATTTGATGATTTCCCATCCATAAAAAAAAAAAAAATGGGCAGCATGTGGCGAGCTGTTGGGACCCGCAGGGCAGCATGTGATTTTGATGATTTTTCCATATCCTGCAATAGTCCTACACCAACCAGGGGTTGTCCTTGGGTGCACTTGTATAGTGCATACAGGTATAATCGTCGGTTGGTGCCACATTTCATTAAATTTTCCTAAGGGGCCTCCACGAGTTGGCTTCGGCCCCTCGTACGCCTTCCAAAGGACCGAGACCCCATGGTCCCGAGATATATAAATTCATAATAATGTCATGTCAATAAAAAAATAACTAGAATAGGTAATGAAAATGTTTGAAAATGTCAATAAATATGTAGATGTCATAATAATTATAATAAATAAGTTTAAGGAATACGATATATTTATTTTTAAATATATACATCATCATCCCAACTATTTTGTTGTCGGCTTCTAGTCTTACCAGATGCAGCTGAATACCAGTATTTAACATGGACCAACTGCCTATCTGACCTCCACAACCCAGTTACTGGGTAATACGATACCCCTTGGTAAGACTGGTTGTCAGTTTATCGAGCTTCTGATGACCCGTAACGACTGTCAAAAATCCACGGATGACAGCCAGGACCAACGGTTTCAGTGCTCTTCAAGGCACGGAGGGGTCTCGGTACGTAAAAAATTAAAGGTCACCCATCCACGTCAAGCGTAGCTTACTACACCTAAACTAAATATAAGTTCAGTGCATATATTTCTTTCTATTTCATTAAAGAAAAGGACAGAAGATAACTTTTAATTTAGTTCTGTCAAATTAACCAGCGCCTGACACTATTCCATAGTTTATACGTATTCATATTTTTGAGGACTTTAAGACGTAGATTTATGGGCATAGATATTATATTTCTATGTTTATGGGTAATAAGAAAGATGTTGCAAAGGCAAACTCAAAATGTTATTATTCCATGGATCCTCCCTTTCTAAGTCCTTAAATACTTTATAATAATATTTCGAGAGCAGCGGTGGCCCAGCGGTAACGACCGCAACTTACAACATTTAGGTCGCAGGTTCAACCCTGAGAGGCGCTTTACTTTGTGTAAATTATTTAATTACCACTGCTCTCAAAACGGTGAAGGAAAACATCGTGACAAAAACCGGCATGTCCTAGAACCAAAAATTCGAAGACATGTAGATAAGATAGATAGATAGATAGATAAACCATTTATTTGGCGCACACAAAAGACAGCACAACACACAAAAGTACAACATTAGATGAAACTAATTACCCACATGAACAATATAAAAACAAGGTGCCAATACAAAAACAAATAAAAAAAAGGAAAAACATACATATCTAAATAAAAGTGACACTATGAGTCTATGACGAATATTTAAAATAAAATTAGCAACGAAACACAGTGCGGTGTGCGTCTCAAGGTTGCACCAAATGGGAGTCCAGCTCAGCATGTGCCAGGCAAATGTACCTGACGCTGATATTCTGCTGGATCCCTACAGTGACGTACGGACGTTGAGCAGACGAGATAAATTGGTGTTGTGACAGGTGTTAAGTGCAGACTGAAGTTTTGTAAGTATACCCGACACTTTAATCATGTAATCTACAGTAAGTTTTGCATTGGGAAACGTTCTTGTTCGCAGGTGTGTTTGAATTGTGTTTTGATTACCTGAATCTTACATTATATATAAAGTTATATTATGCAGTATAATGTGTAAATGAGTAATACTATAATTAAAGTTGCGTAGGTGCGAATAAAATAAAACAATTTGACTAGAATAAAATTAAAATTAAATGCGTTTACAATAATTAATAAATACAATAGGTAAGTAACATGTGTAAGAATTATAATGTGACATCTACCAACCCGCACTGGGCTCGCGTTGTGGATTACGGCCCACTCCCTCTCACTGAGGAGGAGGCCTGTGTCCCAGCAGAGGGAACATTATAGGCTGATTATGTGTGTATGTTATAAAATAATAACACACACACCAAATAAGATGCTAAGATCCTGTCAGATGACTGTTTACGAAAGACGGAGAGCCAGGCGTTTTAGGGCCCCTTGCCAGTTGCCGAATTAATTACGTGCAGCGCAGACGACAGACTATCCGTGACGCACTTTTTATTGTAAGTACCAATAAAATGGAAACTGTAGATAAAATAATAACATAGGAATACCTGGAATAGTTGAAATAAACATAGGATGATGTCGCGTTCTAATTCTCGGCTACTACACTAAAAGCTTACTTAGTATCAAAGAGACATTTTGTGTGCCACAGACTCGATCGCACAAAAAGTGTGTCGTCTGCGTTGCACCTTAATTGACAAAAATTACACGTAGGTACCACAACCAAACCACATTGCAGCGACAAAATATGGTCAAGCGTGTGAATAGTGTCGCTGCAACTTCTTGCAGTTGCGTTGTGGTTGCGTATCTACCAACCCGCACTGGGCCCGCGTGGTAGATTACGGCCCGCTCCCTCTCACAGAGAGGAGGCCTGTGTCCCAGCAGTGGGAACATTATAGGCTGATTATGTATGTTATGTTATGTTGTGGTTGCGTTATCGTTAGTAGTTGCGATGTGATTACGTTATGGCTAGTCTTTGCGGCCAGACACTAGACAGATCATTGTGTTTGCGATGTGGTTGCGTTGTGGCTGCGACGTGGCCTTGATATGGTCGGTATGATGATGATGATGGGGCACCCTTTTCCGCACTTAGACTCCCATTTGGTCCGTTGTGCGTGGATATGGTCGGTATCTCCCACACGGTGGATTTTGACTGCCAAATTTGGTGTGAATAAACTTTTAGTTATTACAAATTAGCGCCCGTACACGTGTTGTCGTTATGGTATAGTTGTGGTACGTGTGTAGTCCTTAGTCAATAATATCCTAACAAACATATAAAAAAATATTCAACCGAATTGATAACCTCCTCCTTTTTTTGAAGTCGGTTAAAAAATACTTACTCCCAAAACTGTAGTCAAAATTTCTATTTAAGTCAACGCCTGTTCCAATATCCGTGACCCTCCGATTTTTGCTCCATAGACGATCCTTGAACAGAAAGCCGATATAATAATAGACAACATAAAAAACTATTTGACGGAGAAGGTACGTGTCTCTCGTTATCATCAGCTATATTTTAATTACTGTGGGCGTACTGTGGGTAGTGTTGGTTACTGCGCAAGAGAGAAACCGTTTGCAGTTCAAATCAGATTATAATTTACGAACAAGTTAGTCACACTAGCGAATCACACACTGTAGGTACACAACTCAACGATACGAAACTCGAGACAGTTTTTGAGCACAGTCATGTTGTCCGTTTGATGTCCGATGGTCAAGAAAGCCTCACACCGCTCTGTAGCGCTCTCGTCGGCTCCCACTAAGGCCCGGACTCCACTGAAGTGGAGCTGGGCGGAGCGGAGCGGAGACGTGCAGAAATCGTCCAATCACAGACGAGACGAGTGCATGATATTGTAGATACTATGTGCGGGAAAAAGCCGCTCGGCTTAGCAAAACTATAACGGCGCAAACTTATAGTGATCTCAGCTATGTATGTTATAATATCTTGTTCTCTCACAAAATGCTACTATAGGATCAAAATATTATTCTGGATTATTTAGTTTTACTTTAAACAATTATAGGAGACTTATTCCTAAAAGTGTTCTAAAAGATAATCTTATAGCTAACTATAAGACTGAGATATAAAAGCAAATGCTCTTGAGAATATCTACGCTTGTGAAATGCTATTACTAGTAAAAGTGTCCTGTACATGTTTTGTGGGTCAGTCTTGTAGCGAACTATAAGATCGAGATATAAAAACTCATTCACTTGAGTATGATAAGGCTTAGCAAATGCTATTATAAGTTAAATAGTCAACCGCAATGCCTTTATAAGAATGTTATTAGTAGTGACTGACTTATAGTCTTTCTTTATAGGATGATTACTTTGCTAGTTGGGTAATTTATTTGCCGAACTAAAGGGAGGGAGGGTACATATTTAAGTTTCAGTAGTTCGGTGCTTTGTTAGAAGCGAACTATCGCAACTGAAAGTTTCAGTAGTTCGGTGCTTTGTTAGAACCGAACTATCGCAACTTAAAGTTTCAGTAGTTCGGTAAACCGGACTAACAACCGAACTACTGCTACTAAAGGAGGAAGAGGCGGCGAGACGACGTAGAGGCGTACCGCCAGGGTTGGATCTAGTTGGCTCTAGAAAGGGATACATGGAAGGATTTGGTGGAGGCCTTTGCTCAGCAGTGGGACAGTGTAGGCTGAATAAAACGCGCCTGTCTGTGTTCGAACCTACGACCTACAACTAAGTCGCGGCCATTACCACTTGGCCTTGGCCTCCTCTCTCGATTAAATGTGCCGCCGAATCAAACATATGCGTGCAGCACCCCCTTAATAAAACATGAATTTTCTTCACCTCTGTTTGACTATAAACGTAGCCATCAGGATTGACAACAGGTATCAGATACCAGTCATAATTATTGGATAATTCTTGCAATTGCCAGTTGCTGCTATATTCATCAGGTATTAAGTTTTTCAGAAGATATGTCACGAATTCTACTGAAATCCACTCGTTCCCGTGAATTCCTCCTTCCACTATCACTTTTTTCTTGTTCCTAGGTTTTCTGGGACAGATAGCGTATATATTTCTTCCTTCAGCAGATATTCCGATTGACATTAAACCGACATCAGGATTTTGAGCAGCCATGTCTTCGAGCCACTGGTAAATGTCCTCTAAAGAGTGATAGTAATTCCAGGTATAACTATCTGTGTGATCTGCCCTATATTGTTTGATATATTGTCGATCAAATAGTCTAAAAAATAAGATATTAAGGCGTTAATTTGATTGAAAAATATTTGTGACAGAACCGTATAAATGCCCTCCTTCACTGATTTCGAAACGAGACCTAAATTAATGCCTAAAGAAAAGCACGCTGTTGGATTTTCAGCACTCGACTGAGCACCGAAAGTTTGGAATCCAACATCCCAGTGTTAGTGAAAACGCAAAAATAGCAAGAAAAACGAATCTTTGTTGGCTCATAAATTTTAATGGCTTTTTATTTTACTGTTCTGTTTCCGTAGAGACAAAATTATGAAATAATAAGACAAAACGATATCATGTTTAACTTTGGATGCACAATGTCAAATAGTGGAGTAATACTCTCCCGAAATTTGTATGGAAATAATATCGACTAGTGGCACCTTAACCGAGGAGGCGAGGAGGAGAGACGAAGCGAGGATGGATGTTGCGGTGCGATGCGGAGCTTCGGAGCAGCATCGCAGCGCAGTGTTGTTTGCACTATATACACACATCAAAAGTGTCTAGGGATCAAGCATTTTTATGCGGATTTCTTGAGATTGAGATGTGTAATAATGTGTAATAAATTTATGATTTTATAAATTTATATGGATCCTTTTTGGTGCATTTCATAATTTGAATCAGGAACTGTGAATCAAATTCGAGTAAAAGATGAAAATCAGCTGTCAATATTTTCCCTATAAAAACATACAACGCATTGAAGACATTATTAGTGCTACTGTTTCCCTACTACTGATTAAAACCAACGTTATTATGGAGCGGCGACGTCATTTAAGCAGGGAAGAAATGCTCAGAGCCGTGGGAATGATAGAAGCTGGTTCCCGGCAACGTACTGTGGCTTTAGCTCTGAATACAAGTCAGAGTGTTATCAGTCGACTTTGGACACGTTACCGAAGCACTGGTACCGTGGCTGAGCGCCATGGAGGACGGTATCGCTGCACCACACGGAGACAAGACCGATACATTCAAATCTTAACTCGAAGAGCTCCAACAATAACCGCCATGATGTTAGCCGTGAGGCTTCATCACTCTTCAGGGAACTTAATTAGCGACCAAACAGTCAGAAACCGCTTGCATGAAGTGAACCTTCATTCCCGAAGACCGCTACGGGTACCACCTATAGCAATGCACAATCGTAGGATTCGATATCAATGGGCTCTTGAACACAGAAATTGGGCAGAAGAACAATGGCGTTTCGTGTGCTTTTCTGATGAGTCTCGTTTTGGTATGAGACCGGATACAAGACATATACGACACTGGAAAACCCCTGGACGCCAACAGCGATTAAAATCCTGCCAGGAAGTCCATCCTTATAGTGGTGGAACCATCATGGTATGGGCGGGTATTTGGATCGGCGGAAGAACTGAGTTGATTTGGATCAGAGGCAACCTCAACGCTCAAATTTATGTTGAGACGATTGTATCAGACGTCATCGTTCCTCTACAAGTGCAAATCGGTCCCTTATTTCAGTTAATGCATGATAATGCACGACCGCACACCGCAAGAGTTGTAAGACAGACTCTCGCCGCAGCTAACATCAATGTCCTGCCCTGGCCTGCTCAGTCGCCAGACTTGAACCCGATTGAGCATGCATGGGATATGCTACAGAGAAGAGCTCTGCCGAATATGGAGGGTATCCAGTCGCAAGAAGACCTTTTTTTGTTGTTGCAACGAACATGGGCGGCCATTCCACAGCGTGATTTGGATGAACTCATTTTGAGTATGCCAAACCGATGTTCTTGTGTTGTTAGTGTTCGCGGTAGAAACACGGATTATTAATTGTTTAAGTTACCCAATAAAATTTTAAAGAAAACTGTTATTTCAGTCTTTTTTTCGAACTTTTGTGTTAGTGGTTCAAATGTCAAAAATCCCTTTATTAGGAAAATGGCAAATTTCTTTATTAATGCAAAGGTGACTTGGTTTATCGTTACTGTGACAAACGAAAACACTTTATTTGATGAATCCTTAAAGAAAATTTTAATTAATATCAATCAGGAGAAAAGTTATTGCAAAAATATATGTTGATCCCTAGACACTTTTGATGTGTGTAGAAGACTGACACACCCAACACCGAAACGCAGCGATGTCGTACTTCGCATTAAGAGTGAGGCCACACGATGCGTTAACGGTGCGGTGCGGCGCCGGAGCGGTGCCGCAACGTCATCCTACATACAAATCACTATGCCATGTCACACGATGCGTTGAGCCGCCGTGCGGCGTCGCATCGTAGGCGTGCCGCGCTTGTGAACTGCGAGACGAGGCGGGGAGGGGTGATACGCTGCGGCGCGCACCACGGTAAACAGAATTAGAGCGAGGCCACACGATACGTCGACAGTGCAGTGCGGCATCGCACCACAACTAATTTGAGCTATAGAGTGCCACACGGGCGGTGCGGCACCGCAGTAGAACGCTGTACAAAGCACTCCGGCGCCGCAGC
This sequence comes from Amphipoea lucens, assembly GCA_947508005.1. NCBI lineage: Eukaryota > Metazoa > Arthropoda > Insecta > Lepidoptera > Noctuidae > Amphipoea > Amphipoea lucens. Next base: position 4,079,444 of record OX382373.1, on the reverse strand, counting down.
GCATCACCCTGCCCGCCTCGTCCCGCAGGTCATAAGTGCGGCGCGCTTACGGTGCGACGCCGCACGGCGGCCCAACGCATCGTGTGACATGGCATAGTAATTTGTATGTAGGATGACGTTGCGGCACCGCTCCGGCGCCGCACCGCACTGTTAAGGCATCGTGTGGCCTCACTCTTATACTGCGATGCTGCACCGCCCGTGTGGCACCCTATAGCTCGAATTAATTGCAGTGCGGTGCCGTACCGCACCGTTAACACATCATGTGGCCTCGCTCTAAGAGGCGTTGCGTTGCGACACCGCATTGCCCGTGTGGCACTCAGTGCGTTGAAATCATAGCGGTGCGACGACGCAACGCACCGGCAACGCCCGTGTGGCCTCACTCGTAAGGTCGCTGTTGGGTTGCTATTATTGATAAGTCTGCCAAAATCACAGTGATCTTTATTCTCGTTAAAATAAGGTTGCTTTTAGGTTAGAAGTAAAATAACTGTGAAATACCACTTACTTTCCAACATTACGCGAATTCGTATCAGTTTTCAAATTGAAGTGATTGGTTCTTTCAATAAAGAGAGCTTTATCAGCAGGACTAACTATACACTGGACATCTCTGAACAATTTGGTAGGTGGTTTCCAAAATCTCATATTGATGTATTTTTGTATCCTCAAGTTCTGCAAGAACTTCAAATGATCTGCAGTCGTCGGTACGGTTGAGAATAGACTATAATTATCATATTTATTGCTTTGACACATTCTTACGTTGTATAAAATGATCATTATCATAGCTACGGTTTTTGCGGTCATTATTGATGTTTAATTTTACGATAATTTCCTTCAGCACACAGCTTTAGCATAGCGCTTAACTTGATACGCGAAATTCTGACGTTTCTTATTCCTCTGTGTGACATTTGTTTCGGCTTGTCAGCCATGATGTCTAGAAAAGTGTGAGTTTGGCTATTGTTCTATTTTCGAGGTTACAACAGCTATATCCGACCTTTTACGCTCTGAGCAGGATGGATGAGACTCGCACAGACCAGGGGGGCAGCTTGGCACACAAGGGAGGAGGCCTATAATACTTAGGACATTATTTTGGGACATCTTTTGACCGCTGACCTCAAAAATGATGATAATATTGAAAGAGAAAGAAGGTCGCTCTCGGTGAGAGCTATTTATGATCGCTTGCAGGTTTGCACGTTGTACTAGAATAGTAAAAACCGGCCAATTGCGAGTTGGACTCGCACACAAAGGGTTCCGTATCACAAGGCAAACCCTGAAAAAAAACGGCAAAAAAATCACGTCTGTTGTATGGCAGCCCCCCTTAAATATTTATTTTAATTTAATTGTTTATTTTAAAGTGAATAAACAAAAAAAAAAAAAGAGCAGAACAGAGCAGAGCATCTGAGTTTGAAAATATAAATATGGAATGGGTGGAGCCTGCTTCCAACTTTTATTTAGTTTAAAAAGGGCTTGTTTTTAGCTTTCAGTTTTTTTTTTTAACTTAAGTTTTTTACCGCAGTCGGGTTTTTTAATTTTTTTAAATACTTTTTTTTATTTCCAGCTTTTTAGTTTACAAATGTGAAAGATTTAATTTAATTTTTTTATTTCGTTTTTTACATTTTGTCACTACAAATTATTTTCTAACATATAAGTTGTATATATTTTTGAAATCGCCTTTTAAAACCCTTCTTTTTGATATCCCACTTAATGGTATTACAAGAAAAAAAAATTTAGAACTCCACAATATGGCACCCCAAATCCGCCATTTTACTTTTTTTTTAATTTTCATGTAGCCAGTGACACTCGCGCTACCAAGACAAATCTAAAGACGTATAATTTATCCAAATCCGTTCATTCGTTTAGGAGTTACGAGGGAACAAAGAAACGGGCACGCCACGATAGCGGCGGTAAGACTCCTCTTTGAGGAGTGGCTAGAGAGGCGTCACGGCGTCCTCACCTATCGCCTGACGCAGGTCCTCACCGGACACGGATGTTTTGGGAGGTTCCTGCACATCATCAGGCGGGAAGAGACGCCCGGGTGTCACCACTGCGAGGATCGCCCAGAGGACACGGTGGAGCATACGGTGGAGGTATGCCCCGCATGGGCGGAGCACCGCCGTGCCCTCGTAGAGGCGATCGACAGCGGCGGCGACCTCTCGCGTCCGGCCCTGGTTCAAGCCATGGTCCGGGGCGAGAGGGAGTGGGAGGCCGTCACCTCCTTCTGCGAAGCAGTCATGCTAGCGAAGGAGGTGGCGGAACGGCTAAGGGAGAGAGCCTCACACCCCAGCCGCCGCGGGAGACGCTCCGGGCGTCGGGAGCCGCGTGACGACTCCCGGCTGCCGTAGGCGCGGGCCTGCGGACGGAGAGTAATGGGTAGCTCACCGTCCGATCAGGACCAGGCCCGTGCCGGACGGCGCGTACGTGTTCCACGCGCGCCTCAAAGAGATGTCAGCATAAAAGAAGGGGCCTGCCAGGGCCGAAGCCTGCCGGGGGTGCGGGATTGTCCGAAAGGGTTACCGCTACCCCGGAACATAAAGTGCTAAGGAAGGAACACGGATGGGTTTTAGTCAGTAAGAGTCTGACACTCCCTTCGCTCCACCCAGAGCGGGAGGGGTCATTTGATGATTTCCCATCCATAAAAAAAAAAAAAAAAAAAAAAAGGAACAAAGAAACGGACATACATACATACATACAGGTCAAACACATAACCCTCCTTTTGGGCTCCGCCGCAGTCGGGTAAAAACTAAAAATGATTTTTTTTTAAATACATATTCAACAACGATACCCCACTTGACATAGTTTGTTGACTTTCATTTTTTTCATTTTCACAATATGGCGTCCAGTAGTCGCCATATTGAATTTTCACTAACGTCATGTCTTTAGTGACACTCGCCGGACTAAGAGAAATCGATTGACGTGTGTATCATAAAAATCGGCCCAGGCGTTTGGTCTGTATAGTGCTTCAAGGGAACATACAAACATACATACATAGGCGGATAAACACATTATCACTCATTTGCGTCGCGCAGTCGGGTAAAAAAATAAATAAAATATTTGGGGGCGCAACATGTCTTTTTCTTCGACACTTCTCTATTAGTCGTCATCTCGGTAATCACCTCCTTTGCCTTTTGTATTACTTATTTAAATAATATCACCCACCCCTCCCACCGGAGTCCGACGTCAAGCAGCCTGCTGTGTTTCGTCGGTGCGTGGGAGTTCCAGTGCCTTAGGCATCATCTGGGCACGCTCGTTCCATCATAGACCTCATCCATCGCTTTCCATCACGCGTGATCGAGGTCAAAATCGGGCCCATTCAGCAATAAAAAAATATAAATATTATAATCCTCTGAAGACTTAACTGCTTTATGGGGTAAACCAGACAGTTATTGTTATTTGAATAGTAAAAACTTACATCACTTTCATTAAAAAAAAATCTACGACTATCCAATATTCATACTTAATATTATGAATTCGAAAGTAGGTAACTGTCTGTCTGTCTGCTTGTATGTTACCTTTTCACGCCTAAGCCGCTGAACGGATTTAGATGAAATTTGGTATAGAGATAGTTTGAGTCCCGGGAAAGGACATAGGATACTTATTATCCCGATATTCCCACGGGATCGAAACTTATGCGGGTGAAACCGCGGGGCGCAGCTAGTCTATCATGGTTGTAAACTTAATTTGAAACTCAAATAAAATAATAATTAGTAAAAAATAACTAATCTACAGAGCGGCCGTCGAAAAAATATGTCAGTTTCATACAAACGAATACGTGTTTTGCGAATTTGATCTTTATTAGCTACTAGAATTACAGTCGCAATAATGGTGTGAGGAACGCAATCTCTCGACGGTTTGACAATTAATTGCGTTTTTTTCTTTTGTCCCGTTTTCGACGAAATAATCCGGTTTTTTTATTTTCAAAGGGCTTCAAAATGCCGCGTTGCCCGAAAAAATATCTGGCAACACTTGTGTCACTCGTTAGTTATCAACGTAAGACGGAAGAAAATTTTAATTTCGCGGACTACCTTTTTTTATGGATGGGAAATCATCAAATGACCCCTACCGCTCTGGGTGGAGCGTAAGGGAGTGTCAGACTCTTACTGACTAAAACCCATCCGTGTTCCTTCCTTAGCCCTTTATGTTCCGGGGAAGCGGTAACCCTTTCGGACAATCCCGCACCTCCGGCAGGCTTCGGCCCTGGCAGGCCCCTTCCTTTTTGCTGACATCTCTTTGAGGCGCGCTTGGAACACGTACGCGCCGTCCGGCACGGGCCTGGTCCTGATCGGACGGTGAGCTATCGCGGACTACCCTGGCGATTTATAAGATTTTTTATTTTTGTAAATATGAACAACAAACAGCTACAATATATTGCATATTCCAAAAGAGAAAAACATAAATAACCTAAGTAATAATAGCCCAAAGCGCTGGTCCCAGAAATCAGCATCAAACATACCTACTTACTAGGAATCCTACTCCCAAAAGTTTTCACCACCAAATAAACGTTCGCAATCCACTTGAAGTGGGATTACTCCATAATTTATAAAATGTTCCCTTTATAGTAAAACTTGGGAATCCTTCTAAGTATCTGTCACTTGACTGCGGGACAGCTGATTAAGAAGTTAAATAAAAATGTAACCCGCAGACGTGTAATAGGAAAACTTTGTCCTGACGTTTCAACATGGCAGGTTTAACTGATCATTTCTTTTAGGTGTTGATTGGTTAAACTTTTTTTTAACATTAATTTTAGCAATTTGTGTTTTGTTGACCTTACGCGATTTGTTTTGGAGCCGCCGGGAACAATTTAAGTATTTTATTATTTTAACTAATAAAATTATGGAGCTCTTGGGAAATATTTTTTTTGGAGAACAATAGATTTGGAGCTACTGGGAACAAGCCATTTTAAGAAGTTTAACAATAAATGAAATACACTACGCGAATTACAAATATGAATAAACTAGCAACGCCCCGCGGTTTCACCCGCAAAAGTTTCTATCCCGTGGGAATATCGGGATAAAAAGTATAGCACGTGTTAATCCTGGTTATAAACTGTGTGCCGAATTTAAGGAGGCTCCCATACAACAAACGTGATTTTTTTGCCGTTATTTGCTCGATATTAATAACGGCAACAGTCTACCTGTTGCCGTTATTAGAAAGAAAAAAGATGCACTGCACTTAAATTTAGTTTAGTTTGTGAACAAGGGAATCGGCGCCATTGCTATTGATAGTGTGTTACGGAATGACCCCACAGGATTACAAAAACACTGAAATCAGCCAAAACCCAGTCCTGTTCAATGGATTAAACAAAAATTATCTTCTGTTTAAAAGCAATAATACTTTGGTATTAAAATATGTTCAATATAGTTTCATAAAACATGTTTTAACACAAAAACGTTTAGTCATTTTTAGCTGAAATTCATGAGCCTATCCTTAGGGTTGTCATATCAAGTCATTACGATGCTAACTAAAATTATAATATTATGACTAGGCATTTCTAAATAGGCTTGCTACTGATTCGATACTTTTTAATTGGCGATTATATAACAAAATAGGTACAGGACCCAATGGCGTGCATTGTTTTTCAGAATAGGTAGGCACTAGGCCGGGTCTAGTCTAGGCAAATGCGGTCACTAATCAGAAAAAAAAGTGAGGTCAAAAGTGTGGTTATTTGAGTAGGCATGCCTACTTAAGGGTGATAAATTGCGAAGGTCGAACGTCATGGTATTACGCGTGAGACGTACGTATTTTTAATTTTGTCGTATTAACTTGAACGAGTAAAGACCAATAACAATGTGCGAATAGTACGGGAGCCGAATAGGCCTTCCGGCGACTGCCTACTGCCGCGCGTGTTTGTATGAAGATTTTTTTGATTTTTTTGTTTTTTGTTAGGTATGATAATTTAGTGAGTTTCTTAATAGTAGAAAATATAATTGACAGGCTTATGTTGACATATCGAGGTAGGCACTGCATATATGCCTATATGCAATGCACGCTACTGACAGGACCTGCAGCCCGTTCACAGTTATTTACAGCAGCAACCTATCTGTAATAAGATTAAAGATCACAATGATTTTTGACAGACTAGTCAGTGGCAGCAACCCAAGAGTAACCGAATAAGAATAAAGATCAAGATGATATAGATCACGGATCGTGATCTCGACGTAGATAATCCAGATATGGAAGACACAAATGTATATGAGAATCAATCTACACCAAATACATTCAATTCAATCCATACATGTTTCACAACAATGAGAGCAGTGGTGGCCAAGTGGTAACGTCCGTGACTTACGAGTTGTACGTCGCAGGTTCGAACCCAGACAGGCGCTTTACTTTGTGAAAATTATTTCATCACCACTGGTCTCAAAACGGTGAAGGAAAACATCGTGAGGAAACCGGCATGTCCTAGAACCAAAAATTCGAAGACATGTGACATCTGCCAAACCGCACTGGGCCCGCGTGGTGGATTACGGCCCACCCCCTCTCACTGAGAGTTGTCAATTTTTTACATACAAAACCAATGCCGTAGAATGCCATTGCGACGATAAAAAAAAATCGTGCAAGTCGAGTAACCAAGTTCTTCACGCCATGCACGGATTTATTCAATGAAATAACAAATGCTTTAACGGTTGATTGAGTGGAAATAGTAAAATTAATAATTAATTATTTTTTTAAAAAGATGCTTTTTATAAAAAAATATGTTACTCACTTTTTTAATACAATTCAGACAGTAGTATACCAAACCAAACAATGACATAACAGGAACATACCACCAAACTGTCACTCGCGTAGTTTCTGTTTAGGGGAGTGTCAGACATGACGCATTACGCGTATAGATCACATCTCATACAACGCCAGTGAAATATGTCCATTGTTTTAGTTGATTACCCGTGTGTACACGCCCTTACTAGTTAACTAATGTATTGTGATTAGCATGAGTTATTGTTTATTATGAGTTTATTCATTGTTCTTTGGGGTTCTTTTGGCATATGATGGATTTTATGAAAGGACATTTTGTTCGTTTATGATTAGATTGTGATAAAGTCATTTTGACCAGTCATCTTCATCTAATTATGTCTGTGGTAGAAAATATCGACTGCTAGCCGTGCCTTCGTGTCGGACTGTGGCCCGTGCTGCGTCCCCCGTACCACGCGTATTGACCGCGCACTAAATAAGCTCGTGGAGGCCAACCTGGACTGCAATCTCTTCGATAAAAAATTCGCCAATTTAATGGTTATGTGCCTACATTTTTGTAAAAGTAATAGAATTTAATTGTTGTTATTAGTTTGTTTTATGTTAATACTTACATATATACATACATAATCAGCCTATAATGTTCCCACTGCTGGGACACAGGCCTCCTCTCAGCGAGAGGGAAAGGGCCGTAATCCACCACGCGGGCCCAGTGCGGGTTGGCAGATGTCACATGTCTTCGAATTTTTGGTTCTAGGACATGCCGGTTTCCTGACGATGTTTTCCTTCACCGTTTTTGAGAGCAGTGGTGATGAATTAATTTACACAAAGTAAAGCGCCTGTCTGGGTTCGAACCTACGACCTACTCCTCGTAAGTCGCGGCCGTTACCACTTGGCCACCACTGCTCTCTATGTCTAATGTTAATACTTATTATAATATAATTACTCTTTGATTTATATAATTGGTTTCTTAAGCCGTGTAAATCAAATAAAATAAATAAATCTTCAATCTTAGCCTAGCCTTTTCTCAACCATGTTGGGGTCGACTTCCAGTCTAACTGGATACACCAGTAATGTGCCTACCTGAGATCACGACCCTGTTACTGGGCAACACAATAACCCCATGGTAAGACTGGTTGTCAGACTTTCGGGCTTCTGACTACAGATCTCAATCAAATATCTACGAATAACAGCCGGGACCAACAGCTTGACGTTTTTTCAGGGCACGGAGGGGTCTCGGTACATTATGGATGGTCACCCATCCACGGACCAACCTCAGCAAGCGATGCTTAACTTTCGACGCGTGCGGCTGTTAGCAACAATGGTAACGCTGTTGTCTATTATTGGTATATTCAATCATCGGATAATAAACATAAGAGCATAATTTATCAGATTTACTTCTTCCCCAGACGTCAGAGGTGAACGGTATTTCCTTGAGCTTGAGTACCTACCTACCTTCCTAAAACTTAAGCTGTGGCACTCCTAAAGGACAATGTCATCGGTGAAGCGTAGATTAGTTAATCTTCTGTCTCCAACGACAATGCCCTTGCCCCTCTTAAACAATAAAATTCTGTTCAAAGCTTAACGCCTTTTTAATCATATGCCGTAAGCACGTCCATTGCTACGACCCGCTCTACATTTGGTGGAGGCGCCGGTACCTCTCGCACGCCAAACGCCCTCTACATTACTTATGTATACTTGGTATAAAATGGCAGATAATAATAATAATAATATGTACATAAATAAATAAACGAAATAATAATCATATAATAATATTCCACAACTATCACACAACGCCATCTAGTCCCAAGCTAAGCAGAGCTTGTATTATGGGTACTAGACAACTGATAAACATACTTATATATTTCTAAATACATACATAATATAGATAAATTACACCCAGACACAGAACAAATGATCGTGCTCATCACACAAACATTTGTCCTGGGTGGGAATCGAACCCACGACCTCCGGCATAGCAGTCAGGGTCACTAACCACTAGACCATCAGGCCTGTTATAGATAGCATCTCTAAGAAAAATAAAGACAAAACACAATATGATACGAGATCCTCGCAAAATTATTCCGTCTTATTAGATATTTCCCATGATATTTAATGGAGCAGAAAAGGGCAAGTAGATTTATGGGCTAACAATAAATCAGCAGCAATTGGGACACACTCCCCGCTACTTAAGGGGGATTGGGCTTTTTGTATATTTTAATAATAATTAGACGGATCTTGTAATGAAGGGGAATATTGGCCGTTTATCTTGAGGAATTGTGCAGCCTGTCTTGTAGCATATGGTGCGAATCCTAACTAATATTATAAAGACAGAATCAAACTTATAACACGCCACGTTATGCGACATCAATGAAGCTTCCTCATTGGCCACATTTTTCGTCTCGTTGAGCTACTTTCGTCATTTGGCCAATAAGTAAGCGTGGGATGGCGTCGGGCGTTACAAGTGTGCAGCAGCCTTTATTGCGAAAGTAAGTTTGTTTGTTTGTTACCTTTTCACGCCTAACCCGTTGAACTGGTCATCCTGAAAATTTGCATAGGTATACGTTGTCTCCTGACAACGTATACCTATGCAAATTTTCACGAAAAAAAATCAGCTGTTCCATACAAATGTTCAATACCCACTTGACCAAAATGTATGAAACAGCTGAATTTTTTTTCGTGATTTCAGAGTTGGTCCCAAAGTGAAAGTTGTTCATATTCATGGGTAGAACACCCTGTAAAAATTTGGATGGTGATAAAAAAAACTTCCTGTATATTTTTTTGGTGTTCTCTCATTATGCTGCAACTGGTGAGCTATAAAATTTTTGCCCTACATATAATCAGCCTATAATGTTCCTACTGCTGGGATACAGGCATCCTTTCTGTGAGAGAGAGTGGGCCGTAATCCACCACGTGGGCCTAGTGCGAGTTGGTAGATGTCACATGTCTTGAATTTATTTTTTTTGTTCTAGAACATGTCGGTTTCCTTACGATGTTTTCCTTTACCGTTTTTAGATAAGAGGTGATTAAATAATTTACACAAAATAAGCTGCCTGTCTGGGTTCGAACCTACGACTTACAACTCATATGTTGCGGCCGTTATACCACTGGGCTACCAGTGCCCTACATATACTTGCTCAAGAACCTTCTAGACTCCCCTAAAACTAAGAAAGTTCCTTATAAACGTGATGAAGTAAGACTACGTCACATAAATAAGCGTCAGTGTCGTCAGAAACAAAAGCTACTCGGCATATTATTCTGAAAGTTACCGCCGACAGTTGGTGTCCTTATTTTCATTAAGACACAACTTTTAATGAGTCCAACTGCTCGCAACTGCATCTGGTCTTGATACACTCTTAGTTAATTAAATTATAATACCTTAGTTTCTTGAAGTGAGATTATTTTAACTGGATAACGCTAATGGATTGGAAGAGAGGCAGCTTTTACGTGGAAGATGAGAAATTATACTGTGCTGATGGTGCATACACAATTGAATGGATCTCTTAATTAAGTCGAGGGGTAAAATGTCTCGTTTATGCCCTAGTTATACACCCTGCTTTTTACTTCAATTGCGAGAAAATGAAACAGGCATAAAGTATATAACAGTATATAATTAATCAAAAATGTTGCAAAATTGAAGAAGAGCATAGCTAATTCCCGCCACGAAACTTTTTAAAAGTTTTTTTTTTTTAAAGTTAAACGCACACTATGCAGGCAGGCATATTATAAGTTAGGGGATTACATTGCGGATAAAAATGCCTGGCTCAATGCTGGTCCTGTTCCACAACCACAACTAATTGATTAACACTTGAAAATACTATTGGAGCTGCTGAAGATTGTAAGTCTATCTTTGCATTGTATAAATTCAATCTCCTAGTATTGTATAATTGCATAACACATGTGTGAGTACTATGTACACACTATAAAGCTACCATTTACTGGGTACGTCTTTCATTGACTTGAATGTGCTCTGGCGGCTGAGAGTATGTCATGCTCACTCAAATGTCTCGCTGATGGTGGCGCATGTGTTGGATCATTTAGCTCCCTTCAAAATGGTTGAGCTGAATGGTGCTGATGCATGCGTCATGTTCGTGAACGGGCGCCGTCAGTAGGGACTGGTCATCTCTTTGCTGCCATGGCTTATTTTAATTTATTACTAGCTGCTGCCCGCGACGTCGTCTGCGTGAAGACAGTACCAAAAATACCTAAAATTAGTGTCGCTATAGCATTATATGTAAACAACTTTTAAAATAGCATTAAAATATAAGTTTTTTTTTGCAAGCGAAGCAAGTGAAGAGAGTTATATGGGAATCCTGCCGAGTTCAGTCATAAGATGTGACTGAAGGAAATAGAGAAAATAATTCAGGAATACATTCCAGTACACAAAAGAGTAAAAATACGTACAAAGGTATCATACCTTACAACACTTCCCTATAAACTACGTTGGTAGTTAGGCTGCCAGGTGCCAAAATGTAAAGAGAGTCAGGACTGGTGACGCGGGAGCAAGCGACGTACAGTTGCCCGTATGAGAAGCAACTCGTCCTCAGGTCGACACCCGCTGCCCTCAGTGTCTGCCCCTGCGACTTATTGATGGTTATCGCGAAGCAAATACTCACGGGGAACTGTACGCGCTTGAACTGGAACGGGAAGTTATGAGGTATGAGGGGAATGAGTGGTATAAATACTGCCTCGCCGACGCCACAACCCGTAAGAATTTTCGCCTTAATGGTGTCTGTGGAGCGAGATGACCTCAAGGCGGGTCTCGTTACACAACTTCGGAGGAGATAGGTTCCGAAGAAGCATAATCGGGACACCGACCTTCAGCTTGATGTATGCGCTGGAAGTCCACTTGCTGACAGGGAGTTCAGAAATTCCACGGGATAATGTGTGGCGTCATCTTGCTCGACAACAGTGTTTATCGAGGTGTAGACCACTTCATTCCCCTCAATTTCCAAGAGAATGCATTCGTTACTTGCTGCAGCCTGATCATTTTTGGGCGTCAAAATGGCCCGCTCGCAGACCCAAGAATTCTGCTGGCGCGGTATACGACTAATGTCCCCGTACACACAGCGAATGAGTTCTTCTAAGCTGGATACCACTCTACCGAGAGAGTCTGGAAGCACCACCTCTTTTGGTAGAGTGCCTTCGCCAAGACTTAGAAGGACATCGGAGAATTCTTGAGCATGTGCATTGCCGCCGAGCCGAGCTCTCATATTAATGGTCAAGCGCGACGTACGAACTCGTGACCACAACAAAGCATTCATCTCGTCAGCCCTCGATCCCCGTGTCACCACGGGAAGCGTTTGCCGGAAATCGCCACTGAACAGAACTGTGACACCACCCATCAAATGTTCGTTCCTAAGGGAATTTTAAACATGGCATGTGCTGCCTTGCCACCCGGAAGCAGTGTGGCAGCGATTCCCGACGACGCTACAGCAATAGCAATTTTGCCTCGCCTCCTGACCTCTCCAAGTATGTCAGTTGTAACAAATGTTTTTCCTGTTCCACCAGGAGCATCCAAGAAAAACTTTTTACCCTGGTTATGCCCAACGCTTTCAAGGACGGTGTCATAAATTTGTTTATACTCTGAAGAGAACAAAGCGACATGGTCATTTCGCCCGGATCGTAATTTGTCTCGGCGTTATAACTACTCCCGATTTACACGGTCTTGATGCGGTGATGATTGGGGAGCTGGTAACCCATATTCGATCAGTGGATTGCCGCCGATAGAAATGACCACATCTTGAAGTGAACTGAGACAGGTGTTCAGCACGCGTTCATCAGTTACTTCGACTTCGTCTCCAGTAGGAACATAACTTTTTTGTAATACTTAACACCGCGTTTTTTTTTAATTGTCTTCCTCAACTCTGCTCAAGATTTTGAGGGTTTTGTTGGAACTCGAATTTATCAAAACGAACTATACGATACAACTTTTATGAAGAAAATGAACATTGCCATCTATGAATTTTTAGTATAACTAACTACTAACCTCGCCAACATGATCAAATTTAAATTACTAATTTCCAAAAAGTGTCAACATGTAACTTGATTTGATTTCAATGAAATCTCATAGATGGCGGGCGCTGCTTCAAAATTTTCTTTATACTACTAACATTCATTAAACTATGTTTCTCGGCCCAAATTACTTAAATGGCGTAGTTTTCATAGTGTAAAGCTAGATAATAGCATGGCTTACTGAAAAACAACATTTAAATATGCGTCGTTAGATTACACGCTGTCACAGAATGCGTAAGAAAAATAAAGATTCACAGCTCCTCCCCCGTAGGTGATAGCGTGATAATATGTAGCCTATATGTTGACCGGACCTCTTAGTAATACTCATGCAAAATTTGAAGTAAATCCATGCAGTAGTTTTTGAGTTTATCCCGGACATACAGACAAACAGACAAAAATTCTAAAAACTATATTTTTGGCTTCGGTATCGATTGTAGATCACGCCCCAAGTATTCTTTTAAAAAAATATTCAATGTACAGTTTTGACTTTCCTACGATTTTATTATATGTATAGATTTGAATTGTTGTTTCTTCTCATCTTTTCATTATGGACGCTTTTAACGTTCTGCATCGTTCTCACATGTATAATTTTTAACATTAATGATGTAACCAAGACTTTGTAACCACATTATTTTGATTTAAAAGAGTGTCCATGGAGTTTCTTGCCCGTTCTTCTCCATAGGTACCTACGCTTTGGAATGGGCAACTAGCTTCACTTTTTCTGACTGACTGACTTCTTGACAATTCAAAAGTGCCTGTAAATGGTTTAATTGAAATAAATGCTTTGAGTTTGAGTTTGAGTTTTTTAATTTTCAACATATTATTATCATGTGTCATTCGACTTGGTACTTCATACTGCCGAGTCATAAAAAACTTTCTTTGCGTTTTTAAATAATAAATAACAACTATTTTATCTGATTTTATTAAAATAATAACTATAGAAAACACGGAAGTGGTATAAATGAAAGCAAATGAAATAAATAATGACTTTAATCTGCGAATTTTTATTGTCCGTGTGGCTGTTGGGCCTGATTCTCTTAGTCTTAGAAAAAAGAAAAATACTTTATGCACTAGAGCATAAAAAGCGACTGTATGTCACCTTCGCACAACATAAAGACGAGCTTTTAGAGGATGAGAAGTGAAAAAGTATTTTTATTCCGAGACTTCAATGTAATGACGTATTTATTTTATAATTTCAATAATTTTCCAGCGCTCAATATTCTTTTATACAGAGAATCTCGATAAATTCCCAATAACCAAATGACGCGTGAGTTTTACAGAAAAAACCTCTGTAACTGACGTGTTGATAAATCTTTTGGAAACCAATGATAAATAAATATTTAAATAAAAGACAAGGGGTCTTTTGTAAAAATATTTAAGTATTTCGTAAATGTTGCTAAAAGCTTGCTTAAAGTTAAGTAATGATTAGGCTCTGCTGTTTAACCATATTTATTTTTAACGTCTTATTTGTTGTTTAAGCTCTTATTGCTAAATGGGCGTGCTCTAAATAAAGTTTCTAAATAAACCCCTTATTCTTTAAAAAATAATTGAATTCTTATTGTTTTTCGATGGTCCGAATCATACCTTCCTTTCTCATCAGCTGCCTAGCCCTTCCGAACTATGCTAAGACCGGCTTGCAGTCTAACCGGATGCAGCTGAGTACCAGTATTTTACATGGAGTGACTGGCTATCTGACCTCCACAACCCAGTTACTGGGTAATACGAAACCACTTGGTATTAATACTGGTTGTCAGACTTTCGCCTTTTTGACGACCCGTAACGACTGTTAAAGAACCACGAATGACAGCCGAAATAAACAGCTTAACGTGTTCAGAAAGCACGTCTTGGTATGCAAAGATGGTCACCCATCCATGGACTAACCGCGGCAGGCGTAGCTTAACCTGAATGATCGGTCGCCTGCAGCTGGTTTTACTTAGCAGTTATTATTTATTATTAAAGTATTGTTCGATGATGTTATTTCGAGGAGAATAAGTCTTTTTCTATCATCTGCCTAGCCATTTCCCAACTATGAATAAATTTTTGAACGACCCAATTTTAATGGGCAAAAGAAAAATCTTCGGTTCAACGGCTTTTAAAATCCTGGAGGAAATTGTTTATTGACGAAAATTCTGAGAACTTTATTTATTGATAAAGAGCTCAGCCCATTTATTTAAATTTATTTACTTATAATACTTTAAGCAAACAAATGTACACAGGCGGACTTAATGCCACAGGCATTGTCTACCAGTAAATCTTTGGGTGATGCAGAGACAAACAGTGGTAGGTGCAATTATGAAAATTGAGGAATAAATGTTTTTAAATATACGCAAAAATCTGTTCAATCTATAAATATAATATACTAGCTGCGCCTCGCGATTTCACCCGCGGAAATGTTGATCCCGTGAGAATATCGGAATAAAAAGTAGCCTATATGTTAATCCAGGGTGTCAGCTACCTCCATACAAAATTTTATCAAAACTGGTCCAGCCGTTTGAGCGTGAAGAAGTAACAAACATTTAAACACACACTCACAAACTTTCGCCTTTATAATATTAGTTAGTGTGATTTTTTATAGATAGGCATTACCTAATATTTATCCCGCCGTAAGCGGTAGAGGAGGACAGCGTGGAGTTTTAGAGGGTCAGAGTCCCACATAACTGCACTATCTCCCCATGGCCGTGCAGAATGCCTGAGCATTTCTCCACGATAAAAAAATAAAAAAAGTACCTAATATTTATACCCGCATTCACTTGCAACGTAACGGTTTTCGCTGGCGTGAATGCTAACGGTCAGGTTCGATTCTGGATCGTACAATCTGTTATTTTTTGGATTTTCCATAAAGAAATTCTCCAAAGCAACCTCAGTTTTGAATTTTGGCCCGGGAATAGTTTAATACCTATAAGACGTTATCACGTCAAAAAAACCTAAAAACAACCGACTTAAAAAAAAAAACACTACAAAGTGATAAATAACTTTAATTTCGAAAGTCAGTGTCGTTGGTTCCGCATTGTCATTTTTAGACACCGACTTCCGAAATTTTTAGTGACTGTAGTGTTTTTTTTTTTTAATACGGTTGTTTTTTTTTTGCAAAACAGTTTTTAATTTTTATTGGTACCTATTTTTGAAGTCGGTTAAAAATACTTCCAACACAAAAAACTAAAACCATATTATTCTTACCGCACAGTGGTGATCTAATTCCTAAAGCAGTTTATAAACTAAGCCCGGATCGAGGCAACTTCCAGCCGCACTAACAATGTGGACGGACGAACTTCAATCTGACTAAAATTCTGGCATCCTTGCGGTGTTCCCGAATAGTTTCACTTGAAACAATTCCTTATTAATCCTTAACTATGCAGCAAGGTCGCTTGTTAGCCTCTTTGTGTGACGGTGGTTGTAATTATGGAAAATTTTGGTACTTTTTAACCGACTTTAAAAAAGGAGGTTCTGTATTCGACCCATATGTATGTATGTATGTTTGTTTGTCCGCGATTTTCTCAAAAACTAATAAACCAATTTCGATAATTCTTTCACTAATGTGATCTACATACTTTCAGGAAGGTTTTAGTATATAATACGGTAATTATTCTTATGTACGAAGTTATATGCATGTACGCATTTCTATGCGAATTTTGATGATTATTCTAGTCGGTGTCTTCAATTCTTCAATGCACTAGTGTTAATTGAATTTGTGTGGGGTAGGTACAACTAAAAAGTGAAAAATAAAAACTGTTTTACAAAAAAAACAAACAACCGACTTCAAAAAAAACACAACAAAGTGAAAAATAACTTTAATTTCGGAAGTCGGTGTCAAAAAACGAAAATTCGGAACCAACGACACCGACTTCCGAAATTAAAGTTATTAATTTTTCACTTTGTAGTGTTTTTGCCTCTGAATTTTAAAATGTTTAAGTATAGGTACAGGTTAGATAGTACAGACGGGCAGTAAGGGCAGCTGCTTTAACCGAAAATACGGAAAGTTTGCGGAAAATACGTACATGTTCCAGAAACTGAGAAAAAAACGAAATGGTCAAAAAATACGTGAAAAGTACATATCTGTTCTCGCTTTTTGCCATCTCTCATCTGACGAAATTAAAAGCAATATTCGTTACCCAATAATTCATCATCTTATTCCATAATTTTATTCGTGCAACTATAGTTTTTTTTTTTATTAAAACCATGGATAAACTCCTACCAACTATTTCTTATCGCTTAAAGTTTTTCTTATTTATGGTAAAAGTTTGACTTAATTTATAACCTTACCCCCTTACTAATAAACGTTGTATAGCGTCTGTATAGTTACATAACGTTTTGTCTTCTTCTTTCGAATGTCAAAAATACTGACGACTGAAAGAGAGCAATCGGTGTGTAACTATTCACCTGATATAATACGTTTGTTAGTAAGGGGGTTAGGATCTAGTCCAAAATGTTTACTTACTGCTTCATCAATTTTCTATGTTCTATTAGGTATGTACTGCACTCTCATATAAATATTCCCACCTGCAGTCTATTTTTCCCAAACTTCACCAAACTTTTCTATAAATCACAAAACTCAACTAATTAACCAAAACTGTTAACACTAAGCACCCAAAACAAAAACAAAAAAAAAAAATTAGGAAGTAACAAAATTTCACATAATTACTGCGGCGCGCCATGTTAGTGGCCCCAAGACGATGCAAGAATTTTGGAGAAAAAACATAACTTCACTTAGGGATGTGAAACTCATGTGTCGTGATTTGTGGCTAGGAAATGCAACTCGGGGTAGGATTTTTGAAATTCCTACGTTATCTTGTGACTAAATTAACTTGCAAGAAAAATAGGGGTTGGAGTTATTTTGAACTAAATAAGTACGTACAGTCGAGAGAATGCGCTCCAGCCTAACACCTCTCAGTGCGACAATTCTGGTAACTAACAAAAAAAAAAACCGACTTCAAAACAAAAACACTACAGAGATAAATAACTTTAATTTCGGAAGTCGGTGTCGTTAGTTCCGCATTTTCGTTTCTTAACAGCGACTTCCAAAATTAAAGATCACTTTGTCGTGTTTTTTTTTAAAGTCTGTTGTTTTTTTTGTAAAAAAAGTTTTATTTTTCACTTTTTAGTTTAACCTACTCCACACAAATTCAATTAACACTAGTGCATTGAAGAATTAAAGACACCGACTAGAAGAATCATCAAAATTCGCATAGAAATGCCGGAGATGCAGTATATTTATGCATATAACTTCGTACATGGGAATAATTACCTAATGTTTTATATACCAAAACCTTCTTGAAAATATGTAGATTACTTTAGTGAAAGAATTATCAAAATCGATTCATTAGTTTTTGAGAAAATCGCGGACATACAAACATACATACATACGGGCCGAATACAGAACCTCGTTTTTTTAAGTCGGTTAAAAAGATCGGGTTCGCAAAACACGAAACACGTATTCGTTTATATTACACTGACGGGTGTCAAGAAAGTAATTCTTTCGACGGTCAGACTTTAGTCTTAAGTTTTATTTGTCTGGACCAATAATAATAATTGCCAAGTTTTCGTCGTCTTCTCTTTTCCGCTCCCGATAATTACAAAATGCCGTCGCTTCGCAGCAGTCCAAAGTCAGACATATCGCACCTTCGGTGCAACAAAGTCACAACAGCTCATCTTTTAATTTTACAGGAGAGGACTTTCAAATTTTTTTTCGCATTTAATCCTCATTTTTTCGCATTTATAACCACAAAGGCACCTGCGCCATCTAGTAGAATTTTGAGATACTTCCGCGGTTGGTTTGTTGTCCCAAGTATAGGCATGGCCTCAATTTTCCAGTTTTGGCTATTTGTGACGTTGTTGCATCGAAGGTGCGATACGAGTATTTAGGCTTTCCAACAACACCCTGTCCTCCGTCTTTCGTATCCAGTCTGTCTCAGCCACTGAGATAAAGTACTAAGCTAGTAATAATAGTTCTATGGTCCCAGCCACTTTTTTAGGTTCATCGGTCCTTCTAGTTGGAAGGCGTCCCAGAATACTTTTGTCGGGACTCTGTCCCGACCATCGATCCTTCGATAAACATGGCCACTTGCCCTTCAGCATGTGTTGTGCTCTGCCAGCTATGTCGGTAACTCCGTTTCTTTTCCGAATTATTTTATTTCTAGCGTAGTACGGAGTTTTACTCGTTGAGAGCAGTGGTGGCCAAGTGATAACGGCCGCGACTTACGAGTTGTAGGTCGTAGGTTCGAACCCAGACAGGCGCTTCACTTTGTGTAAATTATTTTATCACCACTGCTCTGAAAACGGTGAAGGTAAACATCATGAGGAAACCGGCTTGTCCTAGAACCAAAAATTCGAAGACATGTGACATTTTTGGCAATCCGCACTGGGCCCGCGTGGTGGATTACGGCTCACTCCCTCTCACCGAGAGAAGGTCTGTGTCCCAGCAGTGGGAACATTATAGGCTGATTATGTACGGAGTTTTAATAGAATAAAAGCGGTTTCACACTACACCCGATCCGAATCCAAATTGAAGATCCGACTTCAAACCGAATTGGGAATGTTCTAAGACGGATAGAGTTTGGATCTAGTGCGCAACCCCTCACACAAATAGGACTATGGTCACTTCGGACCGGCATTTCTCGGATTCGGATCGGATGTAGTACAGAACCGCTCTAAATGGTTGATCAGCTTATGTATACTGGTTTTTACATGACAGACATGCAAGCCGCACGTCTGTACTATATAATAAATTGCTGACTGGTCTACCGCCTCCCTCATTCAACGTATTTCGCATAGGAAAAGCTTCATTTTACCACGTGAATTCAAAAACGCAATCATTGCCAACATTATAAGGTCTTTCTTCCATTCTCTCAAATACAAAACGACATAAATAGTATACATTTTCACAGAATAGTCACCCTTATAGCTTGGTACCGTAAAGGTCATAATCCCTCAAAATCGAATCGTCATTTTTTATGTTTCAGTACCAAGGTGGAAATAATGACAGTAATAAATCATATGGATCGTTAGGCACGTTCCCCTAGTGTTGGGTTCGATTCCCGGCCGAAATGGTATCATCTGTCAATGGGCCTGGGTGACTTGACGCGACTGGCTAATGGAGTAGCCGTGTTTAGTAACAATGGGAACAATTATGTGTAGATATGCTTTTATTCCGGCTGGATATCGACATGATGGCGTGTGGCAATCATGCATACAAATGAAAAAACATTGAACTGCTTTAAACAGTTCCATATGAGCCCAACGTTCAAAACAGTATTTTTTACTGATCCGAAAACAGTTAAGGTGAATGTGAAGTGGTAGACCGCGAAATTTTTATTTTCTTACGTTTTTTGCAATTTGCAGGTCAGTGTCAGGTTGTAACTTGATCAAAATATAATTCCCGACTATAATAGATATGTATTTACAGAATTATAGTCATAAGAATCATTAATATATCTCTTTAAGTCCCTATTTATTTTATTTTATCATTTATGTACACGCAAACTAAAATATACGAGTATATTATACATATACTATATACAAATGTGTAATAAAAACGTTTTAACAAAAAAATTAAACCTCCGAAAAAACTGAATAGCAAAAAATAAAAACCTTTTTTATTTTACCTTAATAAATAAGTTCTTAAACTAATGCAAGTATACCTAAGTAATTTTGAGTCGGCGCCAAACAAGCAACTTAATATCGTTGCGAGTGGTCGTGCGGAGAGCGCATCTTTTGTTTGGAATGTTATATTTATCGCTGGAGATTTCACGTTGCATTATTAATTTGATTTGGTTATTTCTTTAAAAGGTAATTTTGTGATCATTGTTCATTGATTGTTTGGCGCCGACTGATAGATACAACTTGACAATGACCTGAAAATTACAAAAAACGTAAAAAAAAATAATTTCGCGGGCTACAACTACCTTAAACCCGTTCGTAGGTACACAAGGCTATTCAAGTCTTAGATACTCAACGTATAATCGAGACTTATTATACATCGTCTTTCATGAGGAAAACAAGAATAGTTAATTTTCCTAACACTTCTTTAAAAACTCGGCAATCTGTCACACTAACACACCCATTCGACCACTACAAAAATAATAGCAAAAACATAAAAAAGACAGATGCACGACATTTAACTCGCACATAACACCTATTCTGAAACAGGAAGCCGATCGACTTCCCCTCGAGTTGCGGAGAAAGAAACAAGACTAACAAACATACATAATTGATGGGGGAACGACGTCCCATTTCATCAGCTGTCCTCAAACGATGACATTTGAGATGAGGTTTAAAATAGTTTCGTTTTTATGACACGATTCGTCGAGTCGTGATCCGATTTGTCGTGAGTCGAAATTAGTCGTGTCGCGTTGCTATGCCAGAAACTGCTAACAGCCGTATATTCTGTAAAAATCTCACCAGCTTAGGTAAAGTGAGCTGGCGAATAGATTGACAGGTGTCATGTAAGTTCCATTTAACTTCATGTAATACTAGCTGCGACAAGCGGTTTCACCCGTATAAGTGTCGATCCCGTAGGAATATCGCGATAAAAACTATCCTATGTTCTTACCCGGGACTCAAACTATATTTATACCAAATTTCATTTAAATCGGTTCAGTGATTTAGGTGTGAAAAGGTAACATACAGACAGACAGAAAGACAGACAGTTACTTTCGAATTCAGTCGAAAACAAAATCACACGTACATAATTTCATAAATCACATTTATCCCCCTAACACGTGATATTGAAGTTGTGTTTATATTATTTTGTAATCTTTCTCGTTTTCAATCGCATCTGATTCGATTACGGGTAGGTGATAGTAAAAGTGTGCACGTGAGCACCTTCATAATTATATTATTAGATAAGATTTAAAAAAAAATCATTGAAAACGACGATATCTTAATCTGTCAAGCTCCGCTAATGAGACACAATTGATTTTCTATTGTTTCGTCAGCGATAAGCGACGCGCGGTGCATGATCGGTTAAATCAACAATTCACGATTTCTGAGTAATCAATTGCTTTTCAAGGTCGTTATGTTTCGGCACGATTCGGCACAGCCGGGCGACAAACTATACATACGATTTAGCAGGTTGGCCTATACCAACAACCCCCCCTCTCCCCCCGTAGGACTTGGTGGTACACAAAAACCGCCAACAAACACAGACCACACACAGGGGAAACATAAAAATGTTGTAACCAGTAAATATCAGACATCGCACGACGTAAAAGTCTTCCACAATAAAACGTATGCAGCTCAGCCCTGCGACCGTTTTGAAAGCTTTTCAGTTCAGTTTGTTATTGTAGCAATAGTTTTACTAATGTCCGTTTATTTGTCATACAAAACAGTTACACCTCGTCAAGTTTCAGGTATTTTTAAACGGCGTCTATCAGAGGGTGTGTTTTTTAAGGATGTGGTATACTCGTAGATCATCAAACTGAACAACTTTCTCCGCGAAAAAATAAATCTAGTCTATGTTCTTCTCCAGGTGGCTGGAGGGGCTCGTGGCTAAGTAATAACAGCTGCACGGGTCGATCGATCAGGTTAAGCTATGCTTGCCGCAGTTGGTCCGTGGATGGGTGACCATCTTTACATACCAAGACCCCTCCGTGCCTCGGAATGCGCGTTAAGCCGTTGGTCCCAGCTGTCATTCGTGGACCTTTGACAGTCGTTACGGGTCGTCTGAAGCCCGAAAGTCTGACAACCAGTCTTACCAAGGGGTATCGTATTACCTAGTTACTGGGTTGTGGAGGTCAGATAGGCTGTCGCTCCATGTAAAATACTGGTACTCAACTGCATCCGGTTAGACTGGAAGCCGACCCCAACATAGTTGGGAAAAGGCTAGGCAGATGACGATGATGTTCTTCTCCAGGTCATGGTGGGACCCGTTGAGGGACAGCGGGTCGAGGCCTGTCGGGGGAGCGGTAAACGCTTGTGTGTAGGCTGAAGTGGAAAACCGCGGTGGTATTAGAGTCCGGCGTCACCCCCACTATTTTGCAATATAGTAAATAAGAAAACCGAGTGTGCTTATGACCACACGACTGAAGTGAAACTTCAAACGTATTTGGCTATGAGAGGAAGAGAGAAAGAAAATGTCCGAGCGCACTGCTTTCTCTTGCTTATATCCCCCACTCAACTCCCGTTCGCCTCGCCCGATCACACTTTTCGTAACGCGTTCGCCAGCTTACTCCCCAAGCCAAGCGCGTGCAAAGAAGTTTCACTTAAAAAAAACCCTTTTTGCCATATGGTACGGATCCGCACTAGGTCGCTTTTTAAATTTTCTACCCGAAACAACCCGAAATAATTATTAATCATCTTGGCTCCTTACAACATAAACCGACAAAACACAAAAGCATAATATTAATAAGTAATCCAAGAGAAATTAATTGTAAAATGAAAATAATGTCTTATGTCTTATCTAAGATGTTTTGTTCGCAAATTCTAAGCAAACACGGTAGGTACGTTGACAAATAATTTATGTTTTAAAGTTTTTGGTGTAATTTGTATTGAAACTTTTGTGTATTGTTCTATCTTTTGAGTTCCGGAGTAACAAGAGTGAATGGGATTTTCTAAAATTAATTAATTATTGCAAGAGTATGTACTAGTCGACCTCGTAAAAATTGCTTTAGCGTCCTAACTCATCATCTGCCTAGCCTTTTCCCAACTATGTTGCTGATTCAGTCTAAGGCCTCATTTACGGAGACGCGGGGCGTCACGCGTTGCGTTGAGCGGCGCGGCCCGCACTGAATTCAAATATATGGCGTTGTATGAGTGCGTTTACGGAGAAGCGATTTTAGACGCGTTTGTTTGGATTAGGGCGTTTTTTGCAGCCGAGCCCGCGGATGGCACCGACGCGTCCCACGCGGCGTTTATCGCGGCGGCGCACGCAGCGGCAATTCTCGATGAAGCTATGTCCGAGGCTTCGCCGCGGGCGCTGCGGCGGGCACCGCCACGCTTCCCGTCTCGCTTCTCTATGAACATGGTCGTATATTGGTATAAGTTTGTGTTTACGCGTGCGATGATGCGTGCCGCTTCACGCGCCGCCCCACCGTAAACAGAAAAAACGTCCGACGCGCCGCGAGACGCCACGCCACACGCGACGCGAGACGCCCCGCGTCTCCGTAAATGAGGCCTAAGGGTCAAGCAAGTGTCACACCGAGATGACAGCGAAGCGGCGGGCAGTTTCAGTGTCATATAATTTTAAACTTTATCTTCATTACTACAATATATAGTATCGCTTGAGTAACTTGAAAAGGCACTCCGACGACTCAAGTTTCTTAAACGATACTGATCATCATGGGTTGGGTTGGTTCATGGGTTGTCTCGTGTAACGAAACTGAGACTGTGCGACATCCAAACCCTAAGCATGACACCGCGGTCACGAGCTATATGCTCAAGCAACAAGCGTCTTGCGACAGCGGCGGTGGACTGAAAGTAGTTTTTATGAGCGTTCCACGAGTCACAGCGACGCCCTTGCGAAGTGACGAACAGGTGACGCGTGTGCGTGTCGCTTGACGCAAGTCGACAAGTCGTGAAAGCCGAAGCCTGATGGGGTAGGTATATCTCGGAGTTTTTCAGTATGTGCAAAGAATAAACACAGTAGTAGTAACAAATGACTTATCATCTATCTATACATATATCTACACTGGCTGTCCTTGTGCCGATAGTCGCATCAGCCAATAGCAAAACCTCGATCAACATCTCCCGAGGCTCTCATTAGGAGGTTGAATCAAGGGCCTGATTCAGAAGGCAGTACTCCTTGATACGGCTCACATTGTGAGGAGGTTCTTGTTGGGAATCGAACCCAACACCACACCATGCGCGTGACCTGCACGCGCTGGCATCGTGATCAGCGCGTCATCGGCAAGCTGAGGCGCGGCGCGGCGGCGACACGGCTCGGCCCGACGACCACTCGCTTCCACGGACTCCACCGTGACGGACGATACTCCTCTCTGCTTAAGGCGGAGGTTTCAGAAAATGGTTAAACCGAAAATAATTTTGACCAAAAAATATGTATGATATTTTCAAGTGTTATTTTAATACAGTGATGGAACTCAAATCATAAATGAATATACATTAATGCATCAAAAAAATGTTCAAATACACCTCTTAATTGTCTTTAAAAGCAAAATTATATTAAAATCGTTAATGAAGGGTAAACACCCTTCATTAACAATTTTAGTTATAATTAAAAATATACCATTAAAAGTCTAATGCCAAACTGCATTCAGTGATGGACTATTTATTATTAAATAGTTTTTGTAAATAGATAATTGCTTCATATTTGCAATAAATTACCACTGTTGTGTCATCGCGTTCCTCTTTCTTTTCTATCCAGTCCGACAGTGACCGCGCTTTAGGTCATGTAGTCGCCTTAACTGATTGTTTGTCAGGGAAAGTTTTATACTATACTTAAATAAGACGGCATTAAACCATTGCCTATTTATAAAGTCCACTCTTTCATTGCTCCCCGCGCTAACACTCCTGTCTCTGGAGCCCAAACCACCGCTAGCTTGGACCCTGCTCCCGATACCGGCGGACTACTATTTTTTATATGTTTTAATGTTTTTCTTAGATTTTTTATAAAAACATTTAAAAATGTATTTAATAAGCCCACTTAGTATTTCGAGACATCGCCACAACTCTTCGACTCTTCACGTGTCCAGAGGGCTGGCCTATTTTTTGGCCAAAGAATCAGCATTGCCATACAACGTGGCAATGCTGCCAGCCTTTTGAGGACATTTCCTGTTGATCCCTTTAATTATTTCCCTTGCTTTTTTATATACTTGTACATTTTATTATTTTAAGACTTTTAGCTTTTTAAATTATGTAACTAAATATCTTTAATAAAACTTACTAAATAAAAAAAACGTAAGAAGTAAATCAATAAACGAAAATATACCTGATTATATTGTATGTATAGTGTAATAATAAAGCTGAAGAGCTTTTTTAGAACGCGCTAATCTCTTGTAATAGCTCAGCTACTACTCGAATTTGGAAAAAATATTTTTGCATTCTATGTGCTATCCAAACCTCGTTCATAATATTTACCTACTTAGCTAGGAGTGATAAAGGTTTTATTTTTGTAAGTAGGTTTGCACAAACACTTTTAAACCTCAATCATATTATTAATAAAAACTAGATGAGGTCGGCGTTTCCTATCTAACTACTCTGAGAAGAAAGGCCGAAACAAACTCAGAGGTCACAGTCTCTTTTAAAGTCAGACTTAATCTTGGTCAGGTTATGTGAAGACCGTGTAGATCGATGTCTAAGATGGTCTTTTGAGGAAATAACCACACAGATTGAGTAGACCTGTCAGTCAGTGCACGCATTTGTCAGAAATCGTGCAGCTCAACTCAAAACTTAAGGAGCTCAACGATTCGACGAACAATACCAAAGAAAGGACATTTGGGTAGGCAACATAAATTACTCAAACTGCAGGAAGGTGCAATATGTATTATACCGTTCTGTGTTTCGTTGGTTTGTAGACTAAATTCATGTTACAGATGGAGAAAGGTCTACCGACCGCTGTTGCTTCGCAGGACGGCAGAGTAACGCCAAGATACCTCCTTCGACAACAACTGAAGCCAGTAAACAAGATCGCCGTGGGACACGGCTGTAGTCAGGACGACCAAATGTTATCGTCTATTAGTGTATAATCGTCTATTAGTCTATAATCTATATCTATGTATAGGTTATCGTACCAAAATATCTTAGTTGAATTTATCTATACATCTTCTATTCTACACAAATAAATAAAATTGGAGTGTCTGTTTGTAATATTAAAATAACCGTTTTTTACTAAATGCATATGGATGTATATTAGGTCCTTACATATGAAATTGGCGTTTTTCGTACTGGCCACTTTAATCACGAATTTCTCCTCTTTGGTAAGGAATTCCAAATTCAAATTTGTACAGCTATTTACTCATGTATTTGTGCTTCGATGACCGTCATTCATTTGTTTTTTTTCTTCTGTTTTTTCTGTTTGCGTCACTCATTTTACAAAATGGAAAATTTTAAATATCGCATTATTTACGAGTACGAGTTCCGCCGTGGCACTAGTGCTGCGGAAACGACTCGAAGGGTGAATGATGTGTATGGCGGTCATGTTGCAAAAGAAAACACAGTTCGTTTTTGGTTCCAACGTTTTCGTTCTGGAAATTTCGACCTGCAAAACAAGCCCCGTGGACGGCCTGAGACCCAAGTTGATAATGGAGAATTGAAGGCTATTGTGGAAGCGGACCCATCGCAAACCACGTCCGAGTTAGCTGCAGGCTTCGATGTTAGTGATAAAACTGTTTTAATTCACTTGAAGCAAATTGGGAAGATTAAAAAGCTTGAAAGGTGACAACGCCAGACCACACACTGCGCAACAGACGGCTACCAAATTAGAAGAGCTTGAATTGGAATGTCTTAGACATCCTCCGTACTCCCCGGACCTTGCTCCAACAGATTACCATTTTTTTCGCAATTTGGATAACTTTTTGCAAGGGAAAAAATTCAACTCCGATGGGGCAGTCCAAATCGCCTTCAAAGATTTTATTGATTCCCGTCCGACTGGTTTTTTTAGTAAAGGGATCAATGAACTACCTATAAGATGGCAAAAGTGCATTGAAAACAATGGTTCATACTTTGATTAATTAAATATATTATATTAAAAAATATTCGACTTTTTGTTCCTTCCATACAAAACGCCAATTTCATATGTAAGGACCTAATATATGGTACATATACCAAACTAACATTTTATTTTTATTTTTCTGTCTGTTTCTTCCGGCTTATCTCTGAAATGGCTGCACCGATTTTGACGAGACTTTCACTGGCAGGTAGCTAATATAATAAGGAGTAATTCAAGCTACTTTTATTTAAAAAAAAAATAAAAGTAAAAAACTTTTTTAAAAACAAGCTTTTAGTTAAATGCGCTAAAAAGAATAAAATAAACTTTTGCTTTAAAACTTTTAACATCATTAAGTAAGTACACAATTTATATGATATAAAAGCTTGTCACGAGATTTAAGTACCTACTCGTATTTACTTAGTTTGAGAATTTTAAAAATTAAAATCAATCAGATCAAGTTATTTAATTTACTTGTTTAATCTACAAGGTAAATCTCGCGACAAGTTTTTATATCATACAAATTGTGTACTTAATGAAGTTATAAGTTGATAGTAGAAGTTTTATTTTTTTATTTTTTATTTATTTTTTTAATTTTAGTTCTCGCTGGACAGGTTTCTTTTGGAATTCAACTCGCATTCGTATTCTCAGCAAGACCTTTTATTTGATACCCATATTGTAGGAGTGTATAAAAAATAACTAGTTCGTCATCTTGGGTGTTCTGCCATGTTGGATTTAGAATGACGTCACATAGCTAACCATGCATTGTCATCCAAACTCAACGTGCATACAAAACTTCAGCTCAATCGGTTGAAGATATCTGCTTCAAAATTGAGTTGCAAGAGTCCACCCGAACAAACATAGTTACATTGCAAGTTAAATAAAAGCTTGTAAAAATAATTAGAGTTCCACGCATAAAACTTAAAACGTTTTCCGTCATGCACGCGAATGAAGTCGCGGGCACAGCTAGTTAGGTGTAATTATGTAAAAGTTTATTTATTATCACAGCACAGAATACCTTTTAATACGTCACACTGACCGATTTATTTGTTGTTGCCATAACTTATTTTATCTGTGGCAAAATTCATGTTAGGCAGATACTAGATAGTAAGGATCGACAACTGTCATTAGAAATGATATAAAAGAATGTGCAGCTTTATTTTTGCTCTCTATTCTGTACGTGCCACTGGACTGGTGACAATATAAAAAAAATTGTAAGTAATTGATTCTCATTTATCATTTTTCTTCCCTGCACCATTATCACACCTGCAACGGCTGCAACTAGCGCCGAATTAGAATGCCCTAAGCAATCCACGCTTGTGCCCCCCCCCCCCCTATCTACTAGTAAACTGGTATCAGACTTTAAATATTTTTTAAGGTATCTTTTTCTATCTTTCTTTTCTTTCTTTATTTATTTATTTTCTTTCTTTATTATTTTTTACAACGAGAACGGATTTCACACACCCGTGCCTTTCATGTGCTAGTAATTTTTTTTCATTTCTTATACTCGGAAAATAGTGTTTCTTCCCACCTTTGGGTCTGGTTCCACCCTTCAATAGCAACATGTGGTATACCATTGGATAGGACTTTTTAAGCGGAACATTAGTTACAAATAAAACTATGGTCAAATGTTAGTACTTTCGGAGATACGACGTCTTAAAATTGTCCCAGTCTAACATATTCTTTATGGATATTTATGAGGTAGAATAGTAATAATACATGTATTTGCACTCAACATAGTTACGATGTTGTTCCATTTTCCACAAAACCAATCAAGATGCAGTAAGTAGTCCATTAAGGGCTGATTTTTCCAACGCAAGATAATTTTATCGGAGGAGCAATTTTGATTTTTGTCAATTTTTTCATACAAAACCTGTCATGTCAATTTTATTCCACGAATAAAAATTATCTGTCGATCGAAAAATCTGCCAGTAGACAAAGCTGTTTTTTTTTTTTTTACTTTGCCCCACAACTTCTGTATTGTGGGTGCGTTTACAAACATTTGAACTCAAATTAACAAGCAGCCAGATCCTGAACAACTACTTATAGGTCATACAAATATTTTTTCCATGTGGGAATCGAACCTGCGACACGCAGCGCAGCATTAATCGCTTAACCACTGCGCCAACCGTGCCGTCCGAGTTTGGGTAATGTTTATCGTACCTATATAAAATGAAGTAAACTACGAGCATTAATTGCTTAGATTGGGATCACTTTTATGGCAGTATAATAGTTAGTATAACTCCGAAAGTACTGACTTTTAACTTTAGTCGTAATACTAAGTTTTATTCCGCATAAAAATACCTATTAATTAATGAGTATCTTATTTCTATTGAGAGGTGGGCCCATCATTTTTCATTGTCCTTTCAAAAGGAAGATACTACATTCAATGATTTTATGAAGTGGCGAGCAGACAAGAAAATAAAATCATTTTTTCTTTCCTTATATTCGAAATGAAGCAGCGAAATAGTAGATTGTTATACAAACCCGTTCACGAACATGACGCGTGGATCACCACGCGTCATGTTCGTGAACGGGCGCCGTCCCTGCAAAATGGATGGTGCATCAGCTGGATGGTGCATCAGCACCATCCAGCTCATCCATTTTGCAGGGAACCGAATGATCCAACACACGCGTCACCATCAGTGAGACATTCATACACACACACTCACTATCATTTGCTTAAACATTAACTTATAAATATTTGATTATAATTACTTACATATGTACACACAAACTAAAATGTATATATACTATATACAAATAAAAAAAAAAAAAAGAGCTCATTGGGCATCAAAAAATCGTCCGCATCGCTGTCAATGGGAATACTTATAATGAATATCTAAAATTCTAAACTTATTTTTTGAACCTGCAGCAATTAACTATAATAATAATTAAGTCTTATAAGATAAAAATCTAAATTTTGCATTACTAAGCAATAATATGGTGTAATATTATTATCTATCTATCACCTTTCTAGTCTTATAAGTGTTGTTTTTTAAGTACTTATACGTCACATGATAACCATCTCGTAGTAAAGCACTAATCACTAAATTACAATTACTTAACCTGATAATGACATTTATCTTTTAGCATTAGATTCACACCGTCCTCCGTAGTCGAAACTGTATCACAGTAGGACAGTCTTCCTCTTACTCAATTAACCAGTTCTCAATACAAATAGTATTCCACTATTTTTTCACAATATAATAATTTATTGTATATTACTAGCTGTGCCCGCGACTTCGTTCGCGTGCATGACGGAAAACGTTTTAATTTTTTTGCGCAGAACCCTAATTCTTTTTCTGAAATAAAAGTAGCCTTAGTTACTCCTTATTGCATCAGCTATCTGCCAGCGAAAATCCCGTCAAAATCGGTCCAGCTGTTTCAGAGATTAGCCGGAACAAACAGACAGACAGACAAAAATTGTTATTATGGTATATGTGCCGTGTATACAGCCATATGCATTTAGTAAAAAGTGGTTATTTTAATATTACAAACAGACACTCCAATTTTATTTATTTATACATATACAGGGTGTTACGGAAAGGGTATATCAATACGAACGGATTAAAGAGTGTATCAGCCCCCTTATTCACAAACACTCGATATGCTTCCGTATCGTATCGAACATTAATCATTGTTATCGTAGGAGTCTTCTCAACGCTGTTCACAAGTCCAAAACCCGAAAATTTTGTCAGTTTAAATCAAATAGACGCCCGCTTTTCTTCCAACAGCTATTTGCTGTTGAGGGGAAGTCAAATCAGGTTATCGAAATGTCAGGTTTTCGATACGATAGCCTGTCGTATGGTTGTGAATCAGGGCTCTCTGGTCTCGAATCTCTGTACAAAATTTCAACTCAAAAGCATTAACTTTGAAAATGCTTAATATTTTTTTATTTCGAAATCACCGGCTGCACTGGCGCGCGGCGGCGTGATGTGCGTGAACTAGGCGCACAGACACACTACAGATAATGGACACTGACCCCCGTAGTGCGGTGACACGTTTGTTATGATTTCAATTTAATAAACTATCGAAATAAAAAAATATTAAGCATTTTCAAAGTTACTGCTTTTGAGCTGAAATTTTGTACAGAGATTCTAGACCAGATACACTCTTCAACCCGTTTGTATTGATATACCCTTTCCGTAACACCCTGTATAGATATTCCAATGTAAATAGGTAGGTATCAGAACATTTTGCATTATCTACAAACAGAAGTAATCATTCTACCGTGATACAGTTTCGACTACGGATGACGGAATCTAATGCTAAAACCTAAATATCATTATTTATCAGTTTAAGTAATTGTCATTAAGTGATTAGTGCATTACTACGAGATGATTATCATGTGACGTATAAGTACTTAAAAAACAAAACTTATAAGACTAGAAAGGTGATAGATAGATAATAATATAATATCACATTATTGCTTAATATTTAAGGCATCGTTCACACCAACCGTATTGTCCGCCGCCGACTGTGAGTATAGTGTAGTGACAACGCACTACGTAATAGCGTATAGTCGGTTCGGTGTGAACGAGAAGTTAAATATATCGACGGTGTAGTATCAATATCTAATAACTACAAAATCATGATTTTACAGGAGGCGAAAAAAACGTTTAATTTCTATAGTTTTTAATATTTTAATAAAAAAGTTACTTATAGGTATTAAAAAAATAGTAAGAAACGTCGTCGTTGATTCAAGACCTTACGTCTTTGCAAATATGAGCGATTTCATATTTTACCTACGAATATGCAATAAAGTGAAAATCGCTAAAATGTTACTTATTGACATTTTACCGTTGATATACTCGTATATGGAAAAGCAATAAACTGCGTAACGCGCGCTCACAATCAGCGGCCGACAATACGTTCGGTCTGAACAATGCCTAAGTGCAGGAATCTATTAAAATTTAGTTGCGTTTGTAGTGTCTACCTACCAAATGTTAAAATTAATACCTAATTATATGATTGTACTTTTATGATGCAAATAAAGTTATTATTTCCTTTATTTCATTATATACATATAAATTATATTTTTAAATATTAGGATATTAAAAATACATAAAATTTAAAAATATTTAAAAAAATAGTTATTATCCATACTAATATTATAAATTCGAAACCGAAATTAACTCTGTCTGTCTGCATGTTACCATTTCACGCCTAAACCGCTGAACCGATTTAGATGAAATTTGGAATAGAGACAGTTTGAGTCCCGGGAAAGGACATAGGGTACTTTTTATCCCGATATTCCAACGGGATCAAGACTTATGCGGGTGAAACCGCGGGACGCAGCTAGTTATTACATAAATCCATATCATTATGCATTATACTGAATCAAATAGTACAAGTAACATCAAATTAGTCGTATCGGTTATCGTGATTCAATATGGCAGTAGCAATGGGGAAAGCCACTTAGGCATTCATAGTGGAGAGTCTAGACTCAATTATAGCTACCGTATCGAAACTAGATTGAAATATATGCCTGGCACGAAATTCTTGGAAATGCTGATCTAGATTAAGATTTCTAGTATGATATTATAAGCTATATTTGACTTCGTGTTGATTGTAATACAATATATCCTATCACACTAATATTATAACGGCAAAAGTTTGTGAGTGCTTGTGTGTGGGGGTGTGTTTATATGTTTGTTACGTCTTCACGCTCAAACGGCTGGACCAATTTTGATAACATTTTGTATGGAGGAAGCTGACGCCCTGGATTGACATATAGGCTACTTTTTATCCCGATATTCCCACGGGATCGAAACTTATGCTAATGAAACCGCGGGGCGCAGCTAGTTATTAATAAATGTTCATTACCTACGTTACTTTGAATTGGAGGCATACATACATAAATTCACGCCTTCTTCCAATGTGGATAGGTAAAAACTACAGATGGCCACCTACTGGGATTCTATTTTTTTTTTTTTTTTGAGGGAAATTGTCAAATTACTTCTCCCGCTCTGGGCGGAGCGGAAAAGCGTGTCAGACTTTTACTGACTAAATTGGAATTGAAAATATTTATTTCAGACCAGCACACTAATTGAAATACAAGTCCATATTATGTTAGTATAAATACAGCTGTGTTAGTAAAATTTAAAATTATTATTATTTTGGACATGCATGAGCGACAAATGCCTCAGCATTTGGCTGTCCACTCTGTTCGACACCACGCTCAGAAGCGTGTTGGTGTTAAAACCTACCCGTGCTCCTTCAGTTGCCTGTGCCAGGGCCACGGTAACTCTTTCGAATCACCTGCGACCTAGGCATCGGCCCTGGCGAACCCCATCAATCAGTGCTGACATTCTCTTTGAGGCGCGCGTGGAACACAACGCGCCGCCCGTCGGACCTGCATAGCTATTCACAACTACTCGATACGCTTCCGTACCGTATCGATCATCAATCAATGTTATTATAGGAGTCCTCTAAACGTTGTTCACAAGTCCGAAAGCTGAAAATTTTGACAGTCTAAATCAAATAGACGACCGCTATTCTTCCGACAGCTGTTTGCAGTC
Source organism: Amphipoea lucens (assembly GCA_947508005.1). Taxonomy (NCBI): domain Eukaryota; kingdom Metazoa; phylum Arthropoda; class Insecta; order Lepidoptera; family Noctuidae; genus Amphipoea; species Amphipoea lucens. Next base: position 4,045,631 of record OX382373.1, on the reverse strand, counting down.
GAGGGCAAGGCAAATTAGGTTATCGAAATGTGTCATTTTCGATACGATTGCCTGTTTGATGGTTGTGAATAGCTATGCTGCTCTGATCCTTACATGCTCTTTTTGCTTCGTTTACGTCACGTGGCTAGATGTATAATTATTCAAAGTCAAAGCATTTATTTCAAATAGGCACATAAAAAGCACTTTTGAATGTCAAAAATTATCTTATAATAGAATTGATTCTAGTCGCCCATTCCAAAAGGTAGTTTTCGTATGGAGAAGAACGGGCAAGAAACTCCACCGTTACTCTTTTAAAATGTTTTAGGTACCTACAATTTGACTAGATGACTAGATTTTAGTCAGACACGCACATAGTTTGCGTGTATTACGTATAGAGGTATGAGGAACAGGGTGTAAAGTTCACTCAACCTCCATAGAAAAGGGACGATCCTCCAACCAGACGGGTGTTGTGTATAGTGGGTTCACTGACTTATATTAAACAAGTACCCTGGACTAAATATAGGTACTATATGAAAATGACAGTTGTTTTTATGCCGATTCAAAGCGCCCCGCTCGAGCGCTAAAATTGACCCATTGTTGCTCTGATGATTTTGGTCTAAATCGTGGAATATGACTATTTTGTGTTAACTACACTTTTGCACGAAACTTATAAAGGACATACTCGTAGTACGGATGCAAACTACAATTAACGAGATGAAGACAACTTGGCCTCCTTAGATGATCTGAACGAGTTAAAAGATGAATTCTTGAAAATTAAATGTGACTCATTACTACTAACGTCCATATTTAAAAGTAAACACAAGGCGAATATGAACAACTTTCACTATGGGACCAACTCTGAAATCACGAAAAAAAAAATCTGCTGTTTCATACAAAAGTTCAATATCTACTTGACCAAAATGTATGAGACAGCTGACTTTTTTTTTCGTTATTTCAGAGTTGGTCCCATAGTGAAAGTTGTTCGTATTCATGGGTAGAACACCCTGTAAAAATTTGGATGGTGATAAAAAAATCTTCCTGTATAAGGTGATTTCAATGCTTACCTATACGAGTTATTTTTAACGAGCTTTTCAGTTTTTATAGTGGTCATGTATTGATGTTCACATTCTCAGTGTGGACTCGGGTACATACCTATATACTTATAATTTTGAATTAAGGAGAACGATGTGTACGTCACTTATAATTTTGAATTAAGGAGAACCAAACGGTCCTATATTTTCAAGTTCATTCAAAATTCGGCCTATCAGTTTTTTAGAAACTTAGTTTTTTGACCCTCATGTAAAACTAGCGAAAGTGTACATAAACGTTTGTTCCCCGGAATTGGACTATCAACGACGCATCGTGTAATTAAGCAATCGGCAAAACGATCTGTCACTAATTTTGACGTTATTATGATACGCTGTGGTCTAATAATTTGTCTCAATCAATCATAGATCTAGACCTTGATTTACTTACCTAAATTACATAATGCATTCAGTGATAAAACATCTAAATTATTGAATTGACAACGATAACGCTTAGGTACACCTAAATTACTTAATGATATTTAATCCAATGATAACACTGTATCGTGAGGCACTATAAATAAGGAACAGATCGCGAAATTTACTACAGTTTCATAAATATTAACTTTCCTACCGAGTGTATAAATTGTGCTGATTTTTACTCTAACATACATCAAGTAACAAGTAAGTACATCACATCAAGAATAAATCAATTAAAAGTTAAAAAAAAGCTTTTATTTAAATGCGCAAAAAAGAATAAAATAAATGTTTCCTTTAAAATGTTTACTATCAACTTATAACGTCATTATACAATTTATCTATACTAATATTATAAAGAGGTAAAATTTGTAAGTTTGTAAGTTTGTATGTTTGTAAGTTTGTAAGTTTGTATGTAGGGGGTAATCTCTGGAACTCATAATCCAATTCTAACATTTTTTTAACTGGCAGAAAGCTACATTATTCCTGAGTGCTATAGGCTATAAATTGTTTCTATAGCATGTATATTAACCGAGCTATCACAACTTTTGTCTAGCAAGTCGGAAAAAAATACCACATAAAACAGAATTATTTGCGTGCGCTGCCTAAACAGTTGCTTAAAATTAAAAACAATGTATGGCTACCTGGTTTGTCTTCATTATTTCTACAAAAAAGTCCGCGATACCATATCTCTATCTTTTATATTTTATCTTTTATACTTCTTTTATTGCATTAAAAAATTTTTTTTTTCGGCATACTTACGTTTGATTGATTATTTGAGCAACAAAATATTAATTCTTATGACAATAAATTATTTCAGTATCACAAGAACATCATACAGATAAGATTTGCCATTTACAGTATATCAATTGGTCATACAGTTTCGGAGATAATATAAAATTACTAAAACGCAAAATGCCCCTAGCATAACTTTCATTGTGCAGACGTTTTACCTATTTGCCCATAGATGTATTAAATATTGGAAAATTGACTTGCTGCAGAGTATACCTTCCAGCCGGACCACACCCAATGACCAATAACTCCTTAACTAAAGGGGTTTATTGGACCATATTTGTCGTATGCAAGGTACTCTTTAGGTAGTTTTTTTCGAGATATTGATTTATTAATAGTTCATTATAACCTATTTAATTTTAAGGTGGCGCGGCCAGAGAGCACTGCTTGGCGGCCGGACCACATAAATTGTTAATTAAAAAGATATCTCTTGAGGTACTAAAAATATTCATATATCCCGATGAAAGTAGACTTTAGGTAGGTATTATTTCGAACTATAGCATCTGAGTACTAAACTGTGGTCCGGCCACAGAGGAACACACAAATTATCCGGAAAGGAATCGGAGTTACCGACATAGCTTGCAGAGTAAGCAAACTGAAGTGGCAGTGGCCTCGCCATGTCTGTCGAAGGACCGGTGGCCGGTGGAGCAGACGAGTCCTGGAGTGGAGACCGCGTACCGGCAAGCGTAGTGTGGGACGCCCCCCAGCTAGATGGACGGATGACCTAAAGAAGGTGGTTGGGGTAGACTGGATACGGAAGGGGGAGGACAGGGTGCTGTGGCGCAGTCTGGGAGAGGCCTTTGTCCAGCAGTGGACTACGATAGGCTAAGCTGATTGATTGTTGATTGATCTATACTAATAATAGAGCTGAAGAGTTTGTTTCTTTTTGTGTTTGTATGTTTGAACGCGCTAATCTCTAGAGCTTCTGGTCGGATTTGATAAATTCTTTTTGCTTTTGATAGCCCAATTCTTGAGGCTATAGGTTATAGGACATGGCATCACGCTAGCACCCTTAGGAGCCGAGCAAAAAGAAAAAGGTCAAAACAAAAGTGAAAACGAAGTGATAGCGCGGGCATGCGATGCGATGCGACGGGGTGGTTAGGGCGACTAGAAAAAGAAACTTGACGCGAACGAGTCGCGGGCAGAAGCCAGTTGTTTATGATAATAAAATATAAAATTCAAAGTCCTGACTGACTGATTGATATATCAACGCACAGCCTAAACCGCTGGTCCTAGAGATATGAAATTTGGAGGGTGTGTTCTTTGTGAAGAGTAGGTATCCACTGAGAAAGGGTTTTTTGAAATTCCACCCCTATGAGGGTGAATGGGGGAAGTTAAAATTTCACGCGGACGAAGTCGCGGGCAGAAGCTAGTATGATATAAAAGCTTGTCGCGAGATTTAAGTACTAGTATTTACTTAGTTTGAAAATTTAAAAAATTAAAATCAATCAGATCAAGTTATTTAATTTACTTGTTTATCTACACAGGTAAATCTCGCGACAAGCTTTTATATCATATAAGTTGTGTAATGACGTTATAAGTTGATAGTAAAAGTTTTAAAGGAAAAGTTTATTTTATTCTTTTTAGCGCATTTAAATAAAAGCTTGTTTGAATGGGCGCACACGGACTGTTTTCATGCGACCATGCGGAAGTGCTGCGCGTCTCTTATGCGCAGAGTGCGGGCCAGCTCCAATATCGTTCTGAGTATGATACAGTATGATACAGTGGCCTCGTATAAAAATTTGTTTGGGGGCCCCTAGGAAGGGTAAAGATTTCTCACAAAAGAAAAAAAAAATTTGCATAAATAAAAAGAAATATTTATTCATCATAATTATCTATCTGTCACTTTTTCCAAATTTTTTCAAATTAAATATACACTCTCCTAGCCTTTTTTCGGCAAACTGATTTATTAAATCATGCATAGCTGATTTGCTCTTTTTGACTTTTGTGAAATAAAAAAAAGTTGGGAAGTTTTTATTAATTTTTGCTTACGCACGTTGGGGGCCCTGTGGCCCGGGGGCTTCGTATAATTGATACGGCAGATACGGCGGTAGCTACGCCCCTGGACTATAATAGCAAATAGGTTGGACTGTCCTTATGTGCCACTGCTGTGACAGACAACAACTTACATATAGTGTCGCTCATAAGAAACTACTGTAGTGTTGAAACTCTGCGTGCGTGACGTAGGAGTTTGCGTGAACTTAATATGATTAACCTCTAGTTTGCATGTGGTGATGTAGATGGCGCCACACTGTTAAAAATACAAATTTAATTCAAAGAGGTCACCTCTTTGAATTAAATGTTATCTAATTACTGACTCAATTCAAATAGACAGAAAAAAAAGGTTAGCATGCCGCAAGATCAAATTAAGTAACTAAGGTTTGCGTGGTGTCGATCAACGTAGGTAGGTATTTATTGACTTTTGATATTAATTCCAATTGTTTGTGTTACCGAGCCCTTGGTCCATTTTTTTGTGTAAACGATAAATTTATAAGTGAAGCAATTTGTCTCCTTTGATCAGTCTATTTCCATCAATTTGTTCTGCGATATCTTAAACGTGACGCTGTTAATCAATTATATTATTGTTACTTTAATGATTGAATAATTTTAAAGACATCTATAAAAATCTGTGAAGTTTGGGTGATATATATTCTAAGGTAGGTAATTGTTTCTTAACATGTGCAAAAATAGTTGGTCTAAATATTGGTGAAACATTAATATGTTGAAAGAAATAAAGAAAGAAAAATGCGGTTATTGGCATTAGAATAGAATACTCTTAATTTAATATGTTCAACATATAAATTACAGACATAAATATAGAAACTTTACAATTGGTGACACAAAAATGCATTACAGCAAAAATTACACCTTAAAACTATAAAAAACAGAAAACAATGATCCGAGAAAAATATCTTGAACTGCGTAAATCAGTTGAGTTTAAATCAGAAAAGTTCGACGACATAGTTGCAAGTGTTGCGAAATTACAGAATGAACGGCGCGACAACCAAAAATACATAAAAACACTCGAAAATAAATTAGAATCTATTTAAAGAAGTTTATAAGGTTCAACTATTAAGATACGGAACATCCCACTAAATGATAAGAAAGAGACCACAGAAGATCTGCACCCAAATTCTCGTAATTTAAAACGTTCCAAATCTAGTCGCAGTCTCGTCTCAGCGACAAACAAATGTCAAAACTTGTCAAAATGTAAGGAAATTAGAGGTATTTTTGACAGATTAAGACTGAGATCAGACTGTGAACGTTCTTAAAATTATGAGAATTGCCCCTCTGATCAACGTTATTAAAAACGTGGGAAAAACTGTCATTGTACACGTTAAAACAACAGTTATCCGTGATATTTTCCGAGTGAACACTGAAACAGACGGTTATAAGCCTATAATCGTTGAGTTCACCAGTAAAGTAACGAAAGATATTATAGTAGTTGCCGTAAAAAAGTTCAATCAGGTCAAAAAGGACAGCAAACTAAACACTTCCCATCTAAAATTAAAAGGGCCGCAGACGCATATACGTAGCGGAAACTCTAACTGCAAATGCAAAGAAGCTTTATTATTTGTGCAGACAATTTGCCAAAGAATACAAATACGCATTTTGCTGGGTAAGACAGGCGGATATTCCTACGTAAAGCTGAAAGCTGGTTTCACAGCTGTCCGGGAGACCCGTACGGGCCGACCGTACACGGGAGACCCGTACGGGTAGTACCCGCAGTGCTCTGAAACGATGATTCAGTACGATACGGTTGCTAGCAGGAGACAGATGCGCTGTACGGGCTCAACCCGGAGCGGGTCGTGTACGGATCAAGCCGCGTCGCTGTGAAACGATGTTCTATAGCGCCTAACATGTGCTCTCGCTCCGGGCGCCCGTAATGACAGCCCGTACGGGTCTCCCGGATAGCTGTGAAGCCAGCCGAAGGGCTGAAACAAATTCGAGTTGATAGCTAATCTGACCTCACTAATCTCAGAGGGCAACATTGGCTATCCACCATAATTGTCAAACTTGTCAAAATACATATGTTCTTTGGCATTTTTAGCTATAACCTTTTAAATTGTTTAATTTTTATGTTCATTTTTACAACTTATATGCATGTAAACTTTTTGTTGATGTTTGTCTGTATCTACACAAACTCCACTAAATAGACCAATAAACTCTACATTCATCTATCTTTTAGAACATACCATACTACATCTAAGACTCATATTAACGCAGCCTCGCACGGTTTATGTACCCACTTTACAGCTTTCGCGCTCAAGTAGGTAACCCTTTAGCTACTGTATCCATTAAAACTTTATATTTACACTAGAGATTTATAAAAGAGCAGTGGTGGCCAAGTGGTAACGGCCGCGACTTACGAGTTGTAGGTCGTAGGTTCGAACCCAGACAGGCGCTTTACTTTGTGTAAATTATTTCACCACCACTGCTCTCAAAACGGTGAAGGAAAACATCGTGAGGAAACCGGCATGTCCTAGAACCAAAAATTCAAAGACATGTGACATCTGCCAACCCGCACTGGGCCCGCGTGGTGGATTACGGCCCACTCCCTCTCACTGAGAGGAGGCCTGTGTCCCTGCAGTGGGAACATTATAGGCTGATTATGTATGTTATGTATGTATTTATAAAAGTAACATTTAAGCACTTACGTAAAATTCGATCATAATTCCCAATCCATACTATAATATATCCATACTAATATTTTAAATTCGAAAGTACCTAACTCTGTCTATCTATCTGTCTGTCTGTATATTACCTTTTCACGCCTAAACCATTGAACGGATTTCGATAACATTTGGCAGAGAGATAGATTGCATCCCGGGGAAGGACATAGGATAGTTATTATCCCGATATTTCCACGGGATCGAAACTTATGCAAGTGAAACCGCGGGGCGCAGCTAGTACTATACAACGTGTTACGGAAAGGGTATATCCATACAAACGGGTTGAAGAGTGTATCTGGTCTAGAATCTCTGTACATAATTTCAGGTCAAAAGCAGTAACTTTGAAAATGCTTAATATTTAAGTAAGGGCAAGGTTCTCATTGTTCGACAACTGTTTATCGTTCAAACAATCTTGCGTAAACATTCTTCGTTGAACTACAACTCATCCTTGCACGCTCATAAACGCATTAAGACAAATGTATGTTCCACTCAACTGTGTAAAAGTAGTGTTTCGCGCCGCAACTCTTGTTTCCTTGGCAGTTATTTATACCACAACAAAATAAACTTTACTTCAACCCTCTTACTAATACACGTTGTATAGCGTCTGTATAGTTACACAACGCTTTGTCATCTTTTTTCGAAATTCAAATTACTGACGAGTGAAAGAGAGAAATCGGTGTGTAACTATTCATCTGATATAATAAGTTTATTAGTAAGGGGGTAAAAATATACCCTCTTACTAAAGCAAAGTGCAAGCAAGTTCTCACCACGTACCTACTGAACCGTGATTACGATAGCACTAAAAACCTCTTAACAGTGTTGTTTCCAGCCTACCTATACACACACCACACCACAGTTATTAATATTCTTCTTCTTAGCGTGTCGGTAGCAATCTAAATGTACTCGGCCCAGAATTCAGCCACTTGTTTGGCGCCATCATTAATATAAAAAAAAAAAACAGTATATCACAGTACGCCACATTACACCACACCACACCAAGCCACTCCACACCCCACCACAACACTTCACTATCAAATGCTATCAAATGTATATTTTTTTCCCCTTATTTTGGTTTACTCTGTTCCCCTACCAAAGGTTAAAATAATTAGTTTATCTTAAGATTTAATACTTAATTATTTTGGGGGGGGGGGGAGGGAGTCTGGTATTCTGCGTGACAGGTTTTTCCTAGTGCAGATACCAGAGTCCCACAAAGGATTTATCAAATGTAGTGTCTTTATATTTTTAAGGCGCCATTGTGAAAGAGAAATAAATGTTTATTTATAATTATTACTTTCAAGTTTATATTAAAAACAATTTCATTAATTGTTCTTTCAGAAACCAAAATGCCGCCATATGAGTCTGTTGATCGTGACATACAATTCTTTGAAGACCTAAATGATATACCAATCACAGCTCTTGAAAAACTGGATGTACCACAAAAGGCTGGGCCTAGGAAATATGAATATGTATACAAAAATCTATTTGTATTTGGATATTTGCACGCTGCGGCGTGTTATGGATTATATCTTTGTTTTACTGAAGCACAATGGCCAACAATTATATTTGGTAAGTGAAATGATTAAATTACTTGCTTGAATTAGGTAGTTAAAATGTGCATACTATAGTGACAAAATATTGATAACACTGTTCAACACAAGTCTTGTTTCCTTTATTTTTTTCTGTTATTGGGTATTTCTATGGCCCTGACTATGAAAAAAATACTGGGAGATGGCTAACAGCTTTAGTTTTTGAAATATACAGTTGTATTAATTGACAAAAAAAAAATACAGAAAATTAATACATTATTTATGTTAACAAAATTTTAATTGAGGTCGTTGAGCAGAAGACAAGTTAGGATATGACCACTTATTTCGATTTCCAGGGTTAATTCCATTTATTTTCACAACGCAGAAGTAGCAATCGTCATGATGGTTTCGAGGTTCGAAAACAACAACAAAATATATTTCAGTGTCCAATAAAAACGCAAATCTAACTAAAAATAGTAAATGAGGTTAGTTAGCTGTAACTCAAAGACAAAAGCTGTTAGAGAAAAATTGTTGCCATATTTAAAAAATATGCGTCAATTTGAGATAGAAACCAAAAAAAAAATAACAGGAAACAAACAATTTTATTTTTGTTTGTTGAACAGTGTAATTAATCCAGCTTTTTTTGTTTATGCTTATGCATAAGCATAATCAACCTATAATGCTCCCAATGCTGGGACAGAGGTCTCTTCTCGATGAGAGAGACTGGGCCGTAATCGTAGGGACGCTGTGCGGGTTGGTAGATGTCACACGTCTTCGAACTTTTGGTTCTAGGACATGCCGGTTTCTTTACTATGTTTTCCTTCACCATTGTGAGAGCAGTGATGTTGAAATAATTTACAACAAGTAAAGCGCCTGTCTGGGTTCGAATCTACGACCCAATCTCTGTTACTGCTTGGCCACCACTGCTTATTGAAAGAACATGATGCTAATAACAAAACCCTTTTCCGCTATAAAGTTATCATAGTCTGAAAATCTGAAAATTGCATAAATTATATAAATATGTGTGAAATTACTTATCTCGTAAAAGAAAGTAATCCAGCTACCGACGTTATCAAAAAGTATTTACCTTCCTTTTCAGCTTACCTATCATACGTCGCAGCCACAATAGGAGTAACAGCTGGAGCCCACCGCCTTTGGTCCCACAAGGCCTTCAAAGCTAAGCTTCCCTTACAAATAATCCTCATGGTCTTCCTTTCTATCGCCAACCAGAGAGCAACCCACTGGGTCAGAGATCACAGGGTCCACCACAAGTATAGTGACACTGATGCTGATCCCCATAATGCTAGCAGAGGATTCTTCTACTCCCACATGGGATGGCTCTTCGTTAAGAAGCATACTGAAGTCAAAAAACGTGGGCAGCTTATGGATTTGTCTGATTTGTACAGCAATCCTGTTTTGATGTTTCAACATAGGTAAGTTGTTTGTGATACTTAAAATTCGGAATATCTTCAACAGTTACAGTATATTTATTTATTTTATTATATTCGGGAAACTTATAGCTAATATAAACAGTGCACTTAAACAATATTTGATGCATAATCAGCCTAAAAAATGCTACTGATGCCGCGAATCGCGTGTCCACCTACTGAGCCCTACTCATTCAACATAATGCATGTATTTACCATTGACTCGAAAAGGAGAAGGATCAGCTTACAACTTTCCCACTGCTGGGACACAGGCCTCCACTCTGTGAGAAGGATTGGGTTATATATAAACCCCCACGCGGGCCTAGTGCGGTTTGGTGGATATCACACGTCTTAGATTTGTTTGCTTCTAGGGCTGCTCGGTTACCTCACGATGTTTTCCTTCACCACCGTTTTGAGAGTACCGGTGATGAAATAAATTACACAAAGTAAAGTTCCTGCCTGGGTTCGAAAACCCATAAACTACCGCGACACGTAAGTGGGTGCCGACACCACCGGACCACCACTACTGATGCAATTTTTGTCAACCTGTTACCTAAATTAAGTTAAGGACCATAGTTGTTTGCGAAGGTTTCATCAAATTCTTTGCAAGTGACCTTTATTGAATTTTGTTTACTAATATATTTTTATTTTATATTCCAGGTACGCCAAACAGTTCATTCCCACGATTTGTTTCGTGCTACCAACTTTGATCCCTATGTTCCTTTGGGGCGAAACGTTCAACGTTGCTTGGCACCTAGTCATCATGCGATATGTCTTTAACTTCCACGTTTTCTTCTTGGTGAACAGCGCTGCCCACGCCTTTGGCAATAAGCCTTATGACGAAAACATTTTATCCAGTGAGAGTAAGATTGTTTCTTTGGCAACCTTCGGCAAGGGTTTCCATAATTACCACCATGTTTTTCCTTGGGATTACCGAAATGCCGAGTTGGGGAACACTTGGTTTAATTATACGAAAACGTTCATTGATTTGGCTGCAGCCATTGGGTGGGCTTATGACTTGAAGATTGTGTCTGATGATCTTATTAGGAAGAGAGCGTTGAGAACCGGTGATGGGTCTCATCGTTCTTTTGCAGTTGAATGAGAGAAATTATTGTTTTATTGTTGCGATAATACTATTTTTATGAGGCCTTTACCCAGCAGAGGGCCCAGTGCCGGCTAAATAAAAATAAATTGTTAATATTTTTGTTTGTTATACTTTGCGCTATTATCTGTCGTTTTATTTGGTAGGAAAAGTCCTACATATTGCGCTACAAAATTCTTTTCGCGTTTGGACAAAATCGGAAGTGACATCACCATCTTGTTTTTTAATACATTTCACAAAACAATTCACAAATAATTACCAACAGCGCCTGTCAACGTCATTTGAACGCGAAAAGATCCTTGTAGCAGTGTATGTAGGCATCAATATTCTCAAACGACACCAAAAAGTATTCAAATGTAATCCATGTTATCAAAGCAAGTAACTTCTCAAACTAGTATTTACAATGAAAAAGGGTGGTGTGTATTCAAAAATGGCTTAACACAAGGGTGCATCTGTCACCACAATGGTGAACTAATAGCTAGGGTACGAAGTCATTCATCATGGTGGGTACAAAATGTCAAAGAATGTCTTGGGAGAAGAGTTCATTATCCATACTTTGAACGATGAACGGTTTGTTATTTTCACTGACGCCAAAAGTGCCCTTCTTCATCTGTTGAGTTGACATCCACTAGGAAATGAACAACAAATCTCTTACTTTACTTGTACTTCTCGACTTCAGCAGGGCCTTTAACTCTGTCGATTTCGAAATCCTCCTAGGGATCCTTAAATCTGTAAACTTCTCCTAATCCACTATTGGTTGGTTTAACTCCTGTCTTAAAGGCCGCTCGCAGCGGGTCTGTCTCGACGAGTCGTCTTCTGATTTTTGATCTCTTACCGCAGGTGTGCCTCAGGGTGGCGTTCTCTCTCCTCTTCTCTTTTCTATTTTTATTAACTCTGTCACCAGAGTCATGTCTTCCTACTTCCATCTCTATGCCGACGACCTGCAGCTTTACAATAATTTGTTAAGGCAAGATGCGGAAGCCGCTGTTTCTGCCATAAACAGTGACCTGGATTTGATTAGGAGTTGTCGCGGTCTTTTGGACTGCTAATCAACCCTAGGAAATCCCAGGTCATAATTATCGGCGGCAGGTATATGCAGAATAGGCTCGATGTTGCGTCGCTGTCTCCACTCTGTCTGAATGGAGTTCAGATTAAATACGCTCATACAGTTAAAAACTTGGGGGTGACCATGGACTCTTACTTGTCGTGGACTGCTCATGTTATGCAAGTTAGTCGCAAAGTGCACTACATGTTCCATTCGTTGAAATGTCTCCAGGGCTTCTTGCCCTTGAACACAAAAATCTCTCTTGCTCAAACCCTCATTCATCCCATTATTGATTACGCCGATGCCTGTTATTTGGATATCACCTAGGAGCTTTTAAATAAACTTAAGCTTTTGCAAAATATCTATATTCGGTTTGTTTTTAACCTTAAAAAGTATGATCACGTCTCTGAATTTCGCAAGTTACTCAAGTGGCTCCCCATTCGACTTCGCAGGAACTCACGGATATTGTGTCTGCTATTCAATCTCCTTCACAATCCAAAAACAACATTCTATCTGCGGGATCGTTTTTCCTACGCCCATCCTCCAGATGCGCCTTGCAGGTCACATCTTAAAAACTTTCTTAAGTCCCCTTACCACTCCACCGACTTCTACTCCTACTCTTTCAGAGTGCACGCGGTGCGGCTGTGGAATTCATTACTGCCTAAAATTAGGGACTGTCAACCTGTTGCAGTTTAAAAAAAAGAGTCAAAGAACACTATCACTGCACTTTATCATAGTTTTGTATATATTATATTTATTTTTTGATTATGTTATAATTTTAACATTCTAGTGATATTTAATTTAGAAGTATGTATGAAAGTATATTCTCATAATATTTGTTTTAGTTTTATTGTTACTAAATGCATGCTATCCAGAATGTAAAATCTAAATATTTGTATGGCTGAAAAGCCGAATATAGTAAAACTCATTATAAATGTTAAGAACTTATGTTACCTATATTCTTGCAAATAAATATATATCATATCATTAAGTGAATTGTTTTTAGATTTCATGTATTATTATTTTTTTGTCTCCTTTACTCTTTCACACGCTGTCTACATCTCTCTATTCATTGTCCTATCGCAGGTGTGCTGAAAGAGATAAAGGTATGCTGTAGAAATAAGCATCACCTTTGTACCTATTTTTCTGTTGTTTTTTTCTTGTCTGTTTATATAATATGTGTGTACATAAATGTTAAAATAAAGATATTATAAAGCTGAAGAAATTGTTTGTTTGGTTGAACGCGTTAATCTCAGGATCTACTGGTTTGAATTAAAAAAATATGTTTGTGTTGGATAGTCCATTTTTAGAGAAAGGCTATAAGTTATATAACATCACGCTACAATCAATAGGAGCGGGGCATCAATGAAAACTGTTGCAAATGTGGGAAAAATTATTTCTTTTGAGAGCTTCCGTTGCGTACGCTGCGTAAACGGTTAAAGTTACGCAAAAATAATGTATGACGGAATTGTTCCTCTTTAAAAGTTCTAAAAAAATCCGCAATATTATATATCTATCTTTTTAGGTTGACTCGCTATAACTTTTTTCATGGTAATCAAATTTCTTCTAAACTAATGCATTATTTGCGAATGTGTTTTTATAAGTATGATATTAATCCTTATCAAAATAAATACGTTATTCATCACAAGTATTTAATTTTGAACAAAATTGTTTTCGATATCATTTGATTTCAATGAATATCTCAAGAGAGATATCATAGTTTTAAAATAACTCCGCAAGGCCGGTCATGGTGTTGTAAGTAATAAATATGACATAATTATAAAATCTCTAATATTTACAAGACATAACAACTGAATCTACAATTTTATTTGATATAACGATCAGTAAATATAATAAACGATTGATATAATTTTAAAATAACTAATTTCTATAATTGACATCATTTGATTTCAGTGAATATCTTATACAAGATATCATAGTTTTAAAATACATAACTCCGCAAGGAGGCCAGTCATGAGGGTATAAGTAATAATCTTAAACTAAAGGAATATATTTTAGTATGTTTTTACCACAAATTAACGCGGGTGAAACCGCGAGACACAGCTAGTTTTCTAATAAATAGCACTAATAACACTACGCATGTATTCTCCAAGGGGTAAAACAGAGGTGCATCTATAGTAGACCCACATTTCGCCAGCAATGTTCATCCCGACCAGTCGTACTCAGCGCTTCTCCTCCACATTTATTGTGCGCACAGCAAAAGGGTGGAACTCTGCCAGCGTCTGTGTTCCTTTCCACATTTGACACGTCTGCCTTCAAAAAAAGAGTGAATAGGCATCTTCTTGGCACGCTCGTACCATCAAAGACCTTATTCGTCGCTTTCCATCAGGCGTGATCGAGGTCAAGAGCTGGACCATTCAGCAAAAAAAAAAAAAAAACCCATGTAGACGGGGGCGAGCCGAATTAAATTAACCAGGCACAAAACCATTGTTGGCAACTCCAACAAACTATATTTTTTATTTATAGTTCATTTCCTGTTCCTTATATCAAACTACCGCCATTCGATTCAGTCTGCAATAAAATCCGCTCCACTCACGTAACGCGACAAAGCCTGCCTTTTTAATTCTGCTTCCACACCATCAAATAACTCAAGAACCAGCCCTGCTGCAATACTCCAACAACCATTACCAATATGTATTTAGTGTTTCATTGGCCACGAGGATTAAGTAGTCGAAATTAACGCGGAACAATTTAAAGAATTTATACAATACTCAATATCTTTATTGCTTTACCATAATGTATACTTAGGTGGTAACATTATGGACCCTGTAGGGCACAGCAAAAAGGGTAGGAGAGAGAAGGCCTGCTTTTGGAGATACTTAAGTTGTTTTGTGGGAACAAGTTTTGACTTACTTAATTATAGTCAGAGTCAAATACAACACCGTCGACGCGTCAACGGCAGCCGTCGACATTTCAACTTCGAAAATATAGATTGACGGCTGCAGTTACCTCTGCCGTTGGGAACATGCCGCTCGTGTATAAGAGCTCTTAATTATAGTCAGAGTCAAATACAATGGGAGCAACAACAGCAAACATCAGACGTTTTGCAACAACTCGTGTTACAACAACAGCGACCGACAGCGGCGGCCCCCACACCAGCAACTCCTGGTACGGAGTCTACCGGCTCAGCGAACACCAAGAACAACTGTAACAAACTTAAAAATTATATTTTCTTTATTTATTCCAAAAATTAAATATTTACATAATATAAGCTAACATAATAAACTATAATAATATGTACAATTATATGAAAAAATAAACAAAGTAATCATAGGGCATCAAAGAATTTGTCTGCATCGCTGTCAACAGGAACAGTGCCCAAAAGGCTGGCAGCATTGCCACGCTGTATGGCAATGTTAATTCTTTGGCCAATAAATAGGCCAGCCCTCTGTGTAACATGTAACAAACTCATAATTATTAAAAATTTCAAGTGCGATACGTTTAGCCCTACTACTACGTCAATAAATACTTGTATGATGATATTAATTTATTTCATCTAGCAATTGCATTTAACAGAAACAATGAAATCCAATCATTTATTTATATCCTCTCACGTATGATGAAATCACCATTGATTTTAAATTCCTACCTTCCCGTGGTCGCATGCTACCATAGCTTAAAATATGTTAGTACAGCGGCATGCGACCACGGGAAGGTACTTTCTTGTTTCATCCTTTTCAGTAGTCGGGTTTTAGTTTTTAAACTTATTTTTTATTTAATTAATTTAAGGCTTATTTTAGTAATATTTATATTTTTGAAATATGCCCTTTCATTAGACACCAAACACGGCATGATTAAAAAAAAAATTTTTTTTAGATCATTACTTTATGTCCGCTGGAGGGCACCATATTCAATTTATTGTGACGTCACATAACCTATAACCAGCGAACAATCAAGACGCTTCCAACGATACCTCGTTTGTTCAATTAAGACAAGCAGTTTAGAAGTTATGAGAGAACAGATGAACATACATACATACCGGTCAAAATTATAACCCTCCTTTTTGCTTCGCCGTAGTCGGGTAATAAGCTTCCGCCATAGAACTAAAATACCATAACATATTTTTCATATTAAATGTTCCAGCTATGTCATTAACAACTAAAAACTCATTATTTCACAATTAAATTTATTTATACGTAGTGTCGCCATCGCTATAACGGGATACGGACATTCCCACTTTAGACCATCGTATATCATAATTTGAATATCAAAATAAAAGTATGGAAACAAGATCCGGTATATTATACCCTTTGATGGTCACTATACTAATTATAACAAATAACCTACCTTTTATACTAGAATATAAATAGATTATGTCGGTCTCTATAAAATTACTTCAGGTTCCGTAGTAAAATTTTTATGCTATAATAGATTTACTTGTAATAAGCTAAGACTTGTTTTAAGATTGAATGAAAAATATTCGGCGAAAGCCCCAAGATTTACATACTTACTCAATATTTTGCTCAGTGTTTTTCATAGTCCTAAGACTTTTTTCAACATGTGAAATAATATAAATCTAAAAGCACTGCTCATAAAATAACTCAAAAATAATTATGAATATAAGATTTAAAAAACAAATTTATATTTAAGACGCTGACAAGAGCCAAATAGGCTTGTTTCGAACAATTTTTTAGCCAAATCTGATAAATTTGACACGGCGGAAAAAATATATGTTAATCTTGAACATATTTCTGAGAACCCTGTTGTATTCAAAACACGTTTTTGAAAAGTTTTCTCGATACAAAAAAAATGTAAACTAACCTCTTAAAATGACCTTCCAACAAAAATATCTGTATTACTGATCAACGTACGTTGGTAAAATTTATAACAATAACGTATCATATTTAAATACAAAACTTGGTTGTTTTTTATTTTTGATTACTCAACTTATTTTAAAGAAATTAATTATTTTATGGTTTGTAACAACTTACGAGTGTCGCGTCATCGCGCTTCTCTTTCTTATGTATGCAATCCGACAGTGATCGCTTAGGCGCGCTGCTAGACGGACGTATGTCGCTTTGCCCCGCTAACCGCTATCCGTTCATTTTATTTTTTGTTGATTGACAACTTCAAACATACTTATATGTACATATTTTATTTTTTCCCTAAAACTACAATAAGTTGTAAAAATATTAACACGTAAAGACATTAGTAAATATAGTTCTAAGTTATGAAAATATTTGCTGTGCAAAATGGGAAACAAACAAAAATGTCGGAGGCCAGCAAAAATGTATTATTATTCTATACTAACAAAAACATCTAATGGAAGTAGTAAAGTATTTTTTTATATTGTAATATTGACAAAACACGTACACGAACAGAAATGAAATTATAAATAAAAGTACTTATAGGCTTTGTACAATGCGTAGCGTAAATTCGGCTGTGATAAAAATGCTCAATTGGTCTAGTGGTATTTACGTAATTTCTGAAAGCGGCCCGACTCAGGTTCACACAGGTGCAACTTTTTTTTTCGAATCTCCTAAATTTTCTTACATACAAACCTTGTCCTGGCAATATCGAACACAACAAAAAAATAATTATCCAATTATCCAGTCATTCGCAAGTTATTCGCTTACAGACATTTTGGCGACTTTGTTTTATACTATGTAAGGTTAAGGATTTAGCTTTAGAAGAAAAAAAAACATTACTCTTTTTTGGCTTTATCGTAGTCCGGTAAAAACCCTGCCTGTAGAAAAAAATACGGAGTGACAGGGACAGCGAGCCGCAACTTGCTACCACGGATTTAGGACATGATACTGAACCCTCTGCGCTGAAATATTTTGTCGGTTATTAAAAAAAAAAAATTGCTCATCATCTGCCTAGTCTTTTCCCAACTATGTTAGGGTCGGCTTCCAGTCTAACCGGATTATTTTACATGAAGCGACTGCCCATCTGACCTCCACAACCCAGTTACTGGGTAATACGGTACCCCTTGGTAAGACTGGTTGTCAGACTTTCGGGCTTCTGACGACCCGTAACGACTCTCAAAGATCCATGAATGACAGCCAGGACCAACGACTTAACGTGCTTTCCGAGGCACGGAGGGGTCTTGGTATGTGAAGATGGTCACCCATCCACAGACCAACCGTGGCAAGCGTAGCTTAACCTGATCGATCGACCCGTACAGCTGTTATTACTTAGCCATAAGCGCCTAAAAAAAAGTAGCTGTTCCATACATTTTGACCGCATAGGTATTACACTTTTCTATGAAAAAGCGTTTTTTTTTTTTTATAACTGACGATTATTTTTACGCAGCTCGCTCGATGTGCAGATTCAGAACCCCCCGGTTCAGAATCTGCACATCGATGTCCTTGCCAGCCTGTATAAAATCTTCAAACCTATTAAAAGACACAAGAACACCTAGTGATTTTTTTATTTCGTCACAGAACCCTAAACACCACAAAATCTATTCCAGCATAAAAACTTTAAAGCCCCAATAAACGTGTGTGCCAGTTATTTATTAGTATTATAATACGTTTAGACATTAACTATGTTATTAAGCTATTTTTAACTAACAAGAAAACCATTCATAACTGACCTCCCGACTTTCCTAGTTACCGTTGGACAAACGATCTTCGTACATTGGTCGACCAGTTTAAACAAGGTCTAAAAGATGTAAGCTTATGTTTGCAGTCAGAGGTCATAGTATATTGGTTCTTCAGCAAATTGGTTCCAAGTAATGTTTAGTTTCGACTCATTAACGACTTTGAAATGATTGATGAATGTGAAGAAGGGTTGTCTGGGGTGTTCTGATTCTTATTTTAGAATGTAGTTTTGCTTCAGTTTAGTTTGGTTGCAATTCTGTATGTTTGAGCTTTTTTTTTTATTCTAGAAAAAGGGCTTTGTCGCACATGCGATTATGCCGCTCTGGTTAGCTTATCAAATTTTAACTAATAATACAATCTTTAACTAAATCTTAGCATAGCTAGTACAGACTAGCTATGCTAAGATTTGATACAGACATATACAGACTAGCTGCATATACAGATATGCAGCTAGTCTGTATATGTCTGTATAGTCTGTGTGTGCCAGTCTGTGTATGTAGTGTGTGTCTGCTAGTCTGTAGTGTGTATCATTTCGATAAATAAAGATGTTTTTTTGAAGTGAAACTTCTTTAGGCGCGCTTGACTTGGGGAGTAAACTGGCGAATGCGTTACGAAAACGTGTGATCGGGCGAGTAGGGAAGGTACGTAAAAAATTGCTGGAAATACCTGGTGTAAAAACCCAGTCCCGGTCGCATAAGTATGCGACCGGGTTTTTACGCCAAGTATTTGCTTCCAAGTACGCACACCAGGTACCGACTCAAAATACTTGCAAGACTATTAAGTATCTTATACGGCTACTCGCTCAAATACGTAGGTACTCAACCGCGTTAGTTTTCGCAAATGCGATCATGCTCCTTGTCAGTAAGAGTCTACGGAACAATTTCGTATTCAAGTATTTTTGAAGGGAAACATCTTTACGCGCGCTTGACTTTGGGAGTAAACTGGCGAACGCGTTACGAAAAGTGTGATCGGGCGAGGTGAACGGGAGTTTAGTGGGGGATATAAGCAAGAGAAAGCAGTGCGCGCGCACATTTTCTTTCTCTCTTCCTCTCATAACCAAATACGTTTGAAGTTTTTTTTCTTTTGCTTATATCTCGAAAATGGTGCGTCCTATCGCAAAAATAATGAAAATTTCGACCCCCTTTATGAAACCCATAAACTCCTAAAACTCAACATGTAGGTAAGCATTTTTCATATTTTCCATACAAAAAGTGAAAAATTCCTCCCCTCCGCGCCTGCGGCTCTAAAAAACAGTTCACGGGGTAGGGCAAATAAGTACCACGTGTCGACGAGTCGCGATTGTCAAATTCGATTTTTGTTGTGTCAAAATTATTGAAGTGAAACTTCTTCACGCACACTTGACTTGGAGAGCTGGCGAACGCGTGCGAGTAGGGAAGGTACGTATTTACGCGACCAGGTTTTTACACCAGGTATTTGCTTCCAAGTACGCACACCAGGTACCGACTCAAAATACTTGCAAAACTATAAAGTATATTATACGGCTACTCGCTCAAATACGTAGGTACTCAACCGCGATAAGGTATGATTTCGATCTCGGCAGCACGCAGCAGTGCGGTCGCAGCACTACTGGTCAGTACTGGTCCTCATACATTTTCTACGGGTTTATACGTGATTACTAAGGACCGGATTATATGCAACTGCATATTGCATATGCATTTGCATATTTAGTCCCTTTTCAGCGGTAGTTGCAAGTTTTAGAAAAAAAATTAAAATTATGCATATTTGCGCTCGAACTCGCTCATCGTTCAGATGCCTCTCATAGTCGGACGGTCATGTGACCTTGTGTCAAATTGATAACTTCATCAACGGGGCGGGTGAAATTTCGCCCGGCACAATAAGTTAAACAAAATTCTGCTCAGTTACCTCAGTAGACGTAGATCTTTCCTCCTCCTTCCTCCGCTTACAAAAATTTATTAAGCGATCGTACACAAAATGTATGTACAGAACATTTAGAACAGTACTTAGTCATACATATTTTAAAGGTAAATTGTAAATTTCATTACAGTTATCTAAGTAGGTATATTTTGTAATAGATATTTTCGCAAATACGATTGCGAAAATATCTATTACGTCGTCGTTGCATAGCTAGTACAGAGCTTTTTAAAATAAATAACATTAAAAAATATGACTTTTTTATTTTTTCCTGTTATATTATATGCATATTTTGGCCCTTTCTATGGATTTTTGTGCATATTTTAGCAATTTTACTTACATATTTGCATGCATATTTTGGGCCATTTATGTTGCATATAGTCCGGTCTCTAGTGATTACATTCCGAGCACGGCAGCAATGCTGCGCGACATTGCTGCGTCACATTGCTGCCTTGCTCGGAATGTAATCACGTATAAACCCGTAGAAAATGTATGAGGACCAGTACTGACCAGTAGTGCTGCGACCGCACTGCTGCGGCAGCACTGCTGCGTGCTGCCGAGATCAGAATCATACCTTTAGTTTTCGCAAATGCGATCATGCTCCTTATCAGTAAGAGTATACGGAACAATTTCGTATGCAAGTATTTTTTACTTTAATGGTTTGCAATTATTTATTTGTAAACGCGATTTTGCTCCTTATTTATAGGAAGTCATTCATCAATTTCCTATGCAAGTAGTTTTACTTCCAACGGGGCTTTTGAATACGCGATTGTAGTTCATATCTGTATGAAGTTATGGATCAATTTTCAATGCAGATAGAAAATACTTGAAAGTATCTCGCTCCGTCGTGACTCGACGCTCGAGTACGTAGGTACTCAAATAGTTCAACAACCGCATTTGTTTTCACAAATGCGATCATACTCCTTATTAGTAAGAGAGCAGAATACTTAATAGTACTACGTACAGAAAGGACACTCCCTTCCTCGCCCTCATATTAGATACCGCACCTCACCCCGCACTTCGAGGTATTCGTCGCCGACTCTTTAGCAAGGGCGCTCGCGAACCGCAGCGCTGTATTGCTGACACGAACACACAATTATGCGATTTAAAAGTTTTATTTGAGTTTTAATCACGATGGTTGGATATTGTGATGCTTTTCCGAATTCGTATTTACATGAACTGTTTGTAAGATTTCGCATTTTTAATACCATGCGATTTAATAACCGATTATTTACAGATAAGTAATTTAAACTAAACTATTTTAGTGTTTTTATTTCATTACGAACCCGACTATATAAATAAACAATTGAACTACATGGTCACTTCATAATAATGCGCACGTTCGGGCAGCGCCGCCGACGTCGTCGTTCGGTTCCCCGACACAAATTGCTTTCCGCGCTAATTTTTTTTACGCTACTAGATTTCATGCACACATTTGCACGTATACAAACGTTATTTGTTTATGTAGTAGTAATAGGTAATTATTTTGCGAGCGTTGTATGGAGTGTCCGAGGTGTGGTAAGAGTCTACGGAACAATTTCCTATGCAAGTATTTTTACTTTAATGGTTCGTAAAAGTATTTATTTGTAAACGCGATTGTGCTCCTTATTCACGGGTCAATTTCCTATCCAAGTACTTTTTATTACTTCCAACAGGGCTTTTGTTTGATTACGCGATTGTACTTCGTATTTGTATGAAGTTATGGATCAATTTTCGATGCAGATAGAAAATACTTGAAAGTATCTCGAGCCCTGGTTTTAGGCCCTGGTTTCTTAAGGTGGACGTACTTGGAAGCCCTGGTACTCGATTTTGCAAGTGCGACCCATGTCTACGGGCTATGGGCGAGGCGAACGGGAGTTGAGTGGGGGATATAAGCAAGAGAAAGCAGTGCGCGCGCACATTTTCTCTCTCTTCCTCTCATAGCCAAATACGTTTGAAGTTTCACTTCAGTCGTGTGGTCATAAGCACACTCGGTTTTTTTTTTTTTTGTAATGTGCTCTAGCTGCGTCAGAAAGTGGCGAGAACGACGAAAAGAAAAATGTGTTCTGGTATTGCTAACCTTCAGTCTAAATAAATGCTTGTGACGTAATATCTCCTAAACAGTTTAATTTTACGCAACGTTTGAGAGGAAAACAATAAAAAGGGGATCATTACCAAATATTATCATATAAATTGAATATGTCCCGTTCACAGAGAGAAGTGTGGAGACGGCTTCTTGAAATATTTTTTATCTTTTTGTTACCGAAAATGAACGTACTCGTATGTAATGTTAAGGCAATCTATGTGATAAATATTATTCCCCAGAACTTCACAAGTTTTAGCGAACACTTATTTTTAGAGATAAATAATTGTGGTTGTATTTGTAGTTACTATAAGTGCAGTTTTTTCCACTGCTGGGCGAAGCTTTCTCCAAAAGACATTTTATTCACAACTGTGATGCTTTTTAAGAATTGACCCCTCTGTTTAAAAAACATAAATAAGAATATAATAAATCTTTATTTCTCCATAAATGCATTTACATTATTTTGATCTAAAAATGGCTTAATTTAGTGTTCCAGACTAAAATACCTATTTTTTTATCGTGGAGAAAAGCTCATGCATTCTGCACTACCACGGGAAGATAGTGCAGTTGTGTGGGACTCTAACCCACTAAAACTCCACGGTGTCCTCCTCTGCCGCTTACGGCGGGAACACGGGCACGCGTTAGCACTTATCCGTGAACCCGCCGAATACCTTGACTTCTAAACTAGGGCTTTTCACTCTGGACCACTAACTGAAAAAAAAATTACTTTTGTTCCGCTGCGCGCTGTGTCTACTCCACGCCTCCCCCTGTTATATCCGACCACGCACGTTATGATTTGTGTGTGTGACGTGTCGTGTGATTTCAGCGGCGCATCACATCGAGACGAGTCGTTTATTATTGTTTACCTTTCTATCTTGGACGGTAGGTAGGGTATTTTTAATAACAGAAGAAGGGTTGGTATGTCATGTGTCTTTTTGTCAAGTGGGGGTAGACACAGATGGAAGATAATTAGAATTGAGATGCGTGGATTGTTTTTGTTTATGGTAGTTTTTCTTTCAGAAATGACTTCGGTTGTTTTTGTAGTGAGAACTGCTTTTGGCGCGTTGGGCATTTTTTTAAATGGGAAAAAACCATTGAATTCGCGCCACTGTTACTGTAACCACCGCTTCGGATGGGTTCAGCTGTCCTCGGGATGTACTCGGTTATAATGTATTTCCGATATGTCAGTGAGTGATGGCACAGTATTATGTTTGTGTTTTGTTTATACTTATGACGATTAAAAAAATACACACATAATTGTTCAAGTTTTCACTTCTGTCGGCACTCCCGTAGTGTTTTTTTTTTAAAGTGAAAACTTCTTTAGGCGCGTTGGGCATTTTTTGAGATGGGAAAATAAAATACCATTGAATACGCGCCGCTGTTGCCGTAACCGACACTCCATCGGATGTGTTCGGCTGTCCTCGGAATGTACTCGGTCGGACCCTTCTGTCGGCACTCCCGGAGTGTTTTTTGTGTAACGATAGCATAGCCGTGACGTGCCATGTGTGGTATGGCTTTGTTATCGCAGATATGGAAAAGTTTTCTTTAGAAATAAGCATCACATTTGCATCTATTTTCCTGTTCTTTTTTTATTGTCTGTTTATATATGTGTGTACATAAATAGTTAAATAAATAAATGTAGCGGGTATATTCCGTTGAATGATAATTTCCACCAAACGCAGCGGCATTTTTAGGGTTCCGTACCTCAAAAGGAAAAAACGGAACCCTTATAGGATCACTTTGTTGTCCGTCTGTCCGTCCGTCCGTCCGTCTGTCAAGACCCTTTTTCTCAGGAACGCGTGGAGGTATGAAGCTGAAATTTATATCAATTACTCAGGTCTACTGTCCCTTGAAGCTGTGAAAAAATCAAACTTCTAAGCCAACGCAATCAAAAGATACAGCCGTTTATGCCGCAAATTTTCGACACTTGCAAGGGAATCAAAACCTACAGGGTGCTTCCCGTGAACTCAGAATCTTGAAATTTGGTACGAAGCAACGTCTTATAGCATAGATAAAGGAAAAATTACGAAAACCATAAATTTTTAGTTACATCACATAATATATTTTTTTTTAATAATTTTAAACTTACTACCCATTTCCTCATAAACGCGTAGAGGTATTAAATTGAAATTCATACCAAATACTCAGGTCTATAATACCTTTAAGCTGTAAGAAAATCAAACTTCTATGTCAACGCAATTAAAAGAAACAGCAATTTAAGCTGCATATTTTGAAACTCGCAAGTACTCGCAAGGGAATCAAAACCTAAAGGGTACTTCCAGTCGACCTAGAATCTTGAAATTTGGCATGAAGCAACGTTTTATAGCACACATAAAGGAAAAATTCCGAAAACCTTAAATTTTTAGTTACATTACAAAATATATATTTTTTAATAAATATAAACTTATTACTTTTTTCCTCATGAACGCGTAGAGCTATCAAGTTGAAATTCATATCAAATACTTAGATCTAATTGCCGATTGTCGTAATGAACGAACTTTGTAAACCTTGCAGGTTTGTACGGAACCCTCGGTGCGCGAGTCCGACTCGCACTTGGCCGGCAGCGGCATTTTTTATACTGGCAACGTATTGATTAGACGCCACTTTATCGCCCGTCGCGTCGTCCATTTCGCTTTTGCGATATAAAAATGCTACTGCATTTGGTAGAAATTATCATCCAACGGTATATACCTACCTACTATCGTAATTGGCCTAGTAGGTAAACCTTATTATAATTAAAAAACATTTTTACAAAAAAAACAACAGACTTCAAAAAAAAACTACAAAGTGAAAAATTACTTTATTATCGGAAGTCGGTGTCGTTGGTTTCGCATTTTCGTCTTTTGACACCGACTTCCGAAATTAAAGTTATTTTTAACTTTTTAGTTGTACCTACCCCACAAATTCAATTGACACTAGTGCATTGAAGAATTGAAGACACCGACTAGAAGAATCATCAAAATTCGCATAGAAATGCCGGAGATGCAGTACGTTTGTGCATATAACTTCGTACATAAGAATAATTACCTAATGTATTATTATATGTATAATAAAACCTTCCTGAAAGTATGTAGATCATATTAATGAAAGAACTATCAAAATCGGTTCATTAGTTTTTGAGAAAATCGCGGACTTACAAACATACATACATACGGGTCGAATACATGATAGGTTTGTGTTCGCGCTAAAAAAGTTAAGACAGAATGTTTCTGCAGAGGCTGCCCTTTCGGCGTACCATGGCTATGTGTCATCTGTTCTAAACTACGGATTAATAATGTGGGGTAATTCGACTGATACCGACAGAGCATTCAAAATTCAAAAACGTTGTATCCGAGTTATCAATAAATCATGGTTCTTAGATAGCTGTAAACCTTTATTTAAAAAATACAACATTCTCCCACTACCTTGCATGTACATAAAAGAAATTTGCCTTTTTACAAAAAGGCACATGCATTACTTTAAACAGCGTAGTGAGGTTATGCCGAGACAAAAAAGGGCTAAGTTTCACAACCTACTATACCAACCACCCTGTTACAAAGAAATTTATAAGAAAAATGTATTTAATATGTCTCTATTAATTTATAATAAAATTCCGAACCATTTAAAAATCCAAGGTTACTGTTTTTATAGCATTAAGGAATTTATGCAACATAAAGAACAATAATAATATTGAATGTTTCCCTAAATATTTTAATATTGATAGATTGTAAGGACTATAATGTAAATCTCTATTAGTATAAACATTTAATTTTTGTAATAATGTAGTTAAATAATGTCATAATTATTTTTGTAAAAATGAATCAATGACATATTCTGTGATAATGACATAAATTTTAATAATTTGCACGCTTGCTTGCAGGCCGAATACAGTGACTTTTAGGCTATAAGATCTTCCTTGTAAAAATGTATTTCTTGCAAATAAATATTATTATTATTATTATTATACAGAACCTCCTTTTTTGAAGTCGGTTAAAAACACAGTTATAGTAGCCCGTTAGTTACCTGCACTCAAGAGAGACGGTCTGATTAGACTGGTCAAGAGAGAAGGAAACCTCCTAAAGAAACAGGTCATGTTTAAGAGCACGGCACCAAGTTTTTGACTAAATAGCTTCTTAGGATATAATCTAGCTACTAAACTAGCCTCCATCTAGGTGGTAATTATTTACGTCCCATAGTGGATATTGTAAGAGGGTACAGTTAATCTCTCTTCGAACCACCTTAACTTAATCACGACATGAGATAGCGGCGGCGACTTCTAGCGTCCGGCCTTGGTTCAAGCCATGGTCCGAGGCGAGAGGGAGTGAGAGGCAGTCACCTCTATCTGCGAAGCAGTCATGCTAGCGAAGGAGGTGGCGGGATGGCTCAGGGAGAGAGCCTCACGTTCCAGCCGCCGCAGGAGACGCTCCGGGTGTCGGGAGCCGCGTGACGACTCCCGGACACCGTGGGCGCGGGCGTGCGGACGGAGAGTAATGGGTAGCTCACCGTCCGATCAGGACCAGGCCCGTGCCGGACGGCGCGTACGTGTTCCACGTGCGCCTCAAAGAGATGTCAGCATAAAGGAAGGGGCCTGCCAGGGCCGAAGCCTGCCGGGGGTGCGGGATTGTCTGAAAGATGCGGGTGCGGGATTGGATTTCCCACCTATAAAAAAAACACGACATGGGATCCCAAATAACTAAAGGAACCCAATAAAGAGACAGAAACCATCAATAACATCTTTAATATTTTACATCATAGCAACAAATAAACCTAGAACAAACAGGATAAAGCTGAACATTGCTCTTTCTCCAGAACCGTTAGTCTCTATACTGTAATACCCCAGTCCTCGGGTCACCTTCTCCATTTCCACCAGACCAGCTACTATCTCCTGGTTGTTTGGTATGATGCGTTCTGAAGGCAGGAGGAAGCCGTGTTCTCCAACGTCTCGAAGCTCGAAGAGGTAGACTATGGGAACCTCTGCCACTCCTTTTACCCAGTCGAAACTGGAGCCGCTGACTGCGTCTGAAACATAGAAAATTATACTATTAAAAATAATCTTTAGTTTGCTTTATTGCTCAAGTTTTCAACTGTTTACCACAGCTAGCAACAATAGGAAAACGCAAAGTTAAGAATTTTCTTTTTATACTTAAGAGCCTACCTCAGCTAAAATTCACTCTTTATCGCGCTCATACGATACTGCTCGCGGACCGAGTGAAAGCGAGACAGAGTGCGGTGCTGGGTGGCAGACAGCGCCAATAGTTTAGGTATTTGCTTTTTACAGTGAAAATAATGGTAATTATAAAAAAATAAATAACATAAGACCTGGTTTAAAGTAAGTTCAGTTAGTATGCAAAGTTTCATGATCTAATTTCAAGTATTTTTTTAATACCAGCGGTTTATTGTTCGGGTAAGAGGTAACTTTGAATTTTTTTTCTATCGAGAAAATTTTATGGAATCGTGTCTTCGTCTAACATAGGACTTAGAATTAATCCTCAACTTTACAATATATTTATTTCAAAACTAATGGTGCAGTATTTTCGACATTACGGAGGATCACGCTAAGCCATTTGAGGTAGTATAGGCTCTTAACTAGATTTTTTTTAAATTTAACATTGTATTATTTAACGCCCTCACACAATACAAACATCACAATATACTTACACAAAATATCAGCTGATGTACCAACTTGGTAGTCTGTATCATGTTTAGCTTTAAGCTTATCCATTCCTCTGATCGCAATCTCGTACTGAAATAACAAAACAGTTAATGTTATTACTAAGATATGTAATGTACGTAATAGTTACGTGAGGATTTTTTCAATATACATGTACCACTTCATACTGCGAAAATTGACATGTTTTTCTCGTGCCAAGATCGCCTGAGAACCAGAGTTACCGACATAGCTTGCAGGGTAAGGAGGCTGAAGTAGCAGTGGGCTGGCCATGTTTGTCAAAAGACAGACGGCCGGTGGAGCAGACGAGTCCTGGATTGGAGACCGCGTATCGGCAAGCTTAGTGTGGGATGCCCCCCAGCTAGATGGACTGACGACTTAAAAAAGGTTGGCTGGGACAGACTGGATGTGTTGTGGCACAGCATGGGAGAGGCCTATGTCCAACAGTGGACTGCAATAAGCTGGGTTGAGCGGCCTAAACTCAAATGCAATCCATAGGAAAAGTATAAGTCTGATATGTGCCTGGTGAGTGGCAATATAGGCTCCCTTGCTATTTCATAGACGCATCAGCAAAATGGTGGAAGTACGGCTGCCTACCTGTTCGGAGAATAGGGTCGTGATGTCATCGTAACAATTCAGTTCAGTTTATTTATTCATAATTATTAAAATTACATGTCAATAAACAAAAAGCAGATAAGTATTCAAATTATAATTAAATCAGTTATCTAAAACCATTATTTTAGGTCATACAATACCTGGTCGGTTAACTAGCCTTTAAGTTTTGCTTTGAAAGCATTGTCAGACGTCGCGCTTACAACTTTATCTGGTAGCCGATTGTATACCGATGGACCCATGATATGAATCAACTCTCCAGATTTAGACAAGGTGTGTGGGCAGCCAGCTTATT
This sequence comes from Amphipoea lucens, assembly GCA_947508005.1. Classification (NCBI taxonomy): domain Eukaryota; kingdom Metazoa; phylum Arthropoda; class Insecta; order Lepidoptera; family Noctuidae; genus Amphipoea; species Amphipoea lucens. The sequence continues at coordinate 4,016,510 of OX382373.1, read as the reverse complement.
TATCTCTACCACGAGTACAGTACAGTATAGCACAATCATCCGATAACGTCCACACTGCTGGGACACAGGCCTCCTCCCTGTGAATTCCACCACGCGGGCCTTTGCGTGTAATATTTGGTTCTAGGATAATTATGCCGATTTCCTCAAGATGTTTTCCTTCACCGTTTTGAGAGTAGTGGTGTGCAGTTCAATATGTCTATGTATTTACTTACCATATCAGTATAATTGGGAGCTTCCAACACATCAGCTCCCGACAAATGGCTGAAGGGAACCAGTACCATTTGAGAATACGAATGGAAAGCGAAGTAGTAGACCATATTGCCTTCCGCCTTAATAGTCGTGACGTAATTAGCGATGGCACGAGATTCGGGTTCCGAGAATTCTATGTGTCCAGCGAACGTTTCAGCGCAAGGATTCTGAGAAGCCCCTATCGCTGTAATAAAAAAAAGTGATCATGGTTTTAAAATGCAACACTATACCTGCGTACACTTTTGCATTTGAAAATACGAAACGCTTTAAAAGAGATTAATTATTACGTCTTGTACATCATCATCTGCCTAGCTTTGTTCCAACTATGTAGGGGTCGGCTTCCAGTCTAACCGGATGCAGCTGAAATTACTTGTACATACAAGTATCGTATCGTCAAACGGGGTGAATAGGGATGCAGGGGTGAATTGGGATGAAACTTTAAAAGAGATTTTAACATTGATATATTGTAATTTGTTGCCAAAAAGGACTCCAATGTGCTAACTGCATTATAATTAACGATTAAGTGCCCTTGTTGGCCACAAAGTATAATATTATTTCATCGTTAAAATCCATTTTAAAATTTGTCCCGATTCCCCCTTGCATCCCAATTCACCCCGTTTGTAGGTATTTTCTAAAATGACTTTCAGCAGGATTGACATAAGCTTTTTTGTAGGAAACAAAAATATATTCAAACTAGCTTTTGCCGGCGGTTTTACGCGCGTGGAGGTCGGAGGTAGTAAGTTCGGAGGACAGGGTGTTGTGGCGCAGCCTAGGAGATGCCTATATCCAGCAATGGACTGCGATAGGCTGAGTTGATTGTGCGCCATATTTCATCCAAATCCATTCAGCCGTTAAGGTGTAAAATGTAACAAACAGACAGACAGTCAGAGCTTTTGCTTTTATAATGTTAATCTAGTATGTATACATATGTATTAAAATGCTTGAAAATATCAAGCTGATAAGCGACATTTTTAGTCTTCAAGAATGTAATCAATGTAAATATGTTATCACTTATCACTAAGCCATATCTGATAACGATAGCAGACCAGACAGAGAAAACCGTTTTTAACCGACTTAAATTTCGTAAAGATCTGATGTTGAGTTTCGAAGACAGACAACGGAACTCTTCAATAAATGCCAGCAAATCAACCGCGATTGCTGCTATCGCATACATATGCATTATTTACCCAATCACACAACATAACATCACGCCTGTACCCTCTAAAGGGGTACGCAGATGTGTTCAGTATACCATAGTACATCCACATTTCTGTCAAAGTTGTTACTGGGGTACCTCTAATATTGCAAGTAAATTCGGGCATAACTTTTTTGTTTATGAATTGACTAGCTGCGCCCCGCGGTTTCACCCGCGTAAGTTTCGATCCCGTGGGAATATCGGGATAAAAACTATCCTATGTCCTTTCCCGGGACAAACTATCTCTATACCAAATTTCATCGAAATCGGTTCAGTAGTTTAGGCGTGAAGAAAAGACAGACAGACAGACAGAGTTACTTTCGCATTTATAATATTAGTTTGGATTTAATTAACCGACTTCAAAAAAAAAGGAGGAGGTGCTCAATTTAGTTAATATGTATATATTTTTTTATGTTTGTTCGGGCATAACTCCGTCACATTATAACGGATATGCAAAATTCTCTCATTTTTTAATGGATAAGATATGCTTTAGGGGTGGTCCCTATACATTTTATTTACTCTAGCTTGGGTACTTTTTGAGTACGCTTCAATAATAAGAATTTTTTCACTTAGATTATATTAATGATGTTTTAATAGCTTCCTGTCACTGATATTTACAGAGCAAGTAGTGTTATATGACATTGTGTGGGGTAGGTAGGTACAACTAGAAAGTTTTTTACAAAAAAAAAGCAAACTGACTACCAAAAAAAAAAACACTACAAAGTGAACAAAAACTTTAATTTCAGAAGTCGGTGTAAAAAACGAAAATGCGGAACCAACGACAAAGACTTCCGAAATTAAAGTTATTTTTCACTTTATAGTGTTTTTTTTTGGAAATCGGTTGTTTTTTTATCAAATTAGGTTTTGGGAGATTTGGTTCTAGAGCAAGGATTACGGCCGTGTACTTGCCAAAAGTGATAGTCGCGCGAGTATGCCTTTGTCGCGCTCTTTTTTATGAATACTAGTTTAGTTTTGCCCGCGGCTTCGCCCAGGTGGATGTCGGGACTTACCAACTGAACTCCGACAAACTTTACTACGACATGATTTTACTTCGACACTACGGAACTCCGACACGTCTTCATTTCGACAATACTTTAGTTCGAAATGCCTTAAGTCCGACACTACTGTACTCCGATAACGCGTTTCTTCGACATGACTTAACTACGAAACGATGCAACTTCGACGACGTGCTACTTCGACAACTATGGTAGTCCGACATGACTCAATTTCGACATACTCTACTCCGGCATGCTGTACTTCGACAATATCTTACTTCGACGTTATGTATCTGAGACACGATGCTACTTCGAAATTATTCTGCGACATTAGGGAACAACTAATCTTGTGTATGGTTGTTATACGTACTATCTGATATGAGTGCGGGGAAAAAGTGTCCGTTCTGTACATAGTACTATTAAGTATTCTGTGGCGGTATTATGGCGCCAACTATTCCGCTCTAGCCGCGGAACTTGATACTAAATACCTGAACGAAACCCGCGCGGTATGCACTTCTACCCACAGCGGCAGCGAGTACCGCTTAGGTTTGAATAGGCCTTTATTATTAACACATAGTATGTAGTAAGACATAGGTGTCTCCACTTCTGCACTAAGTTGAGAGGAAAACCTTCTTTTCAATACGGTGACAATCTGGCATCGTGTCTCAGATACATAACGTTGAAGTAAGATATTGTCGAAGTACAGCATGCCGGAGTAGAGTATGTCGAAATTGAGTCATGTCGGACTACCATAGTTGTCGAAGTAGCACGTCGTCGAAGTTGCATCGTTTCGTAGTTAAGTCATGTCGAAGAAACGCGTTATCGGAGTACAGTAGTGTCGGACTTAAGGCATTTCGAACTAAAGTATTGTCGAAATGAAGACGTGTCGGAGATCCGTAGTGTCGAAGTAAAATCATGTCGTAGTAAAGTTTGTCGGAGTTCAGTTGGTAAGTCCCTCACAAACTTTCGCGTTTATAATATTACTAGCTGCGCCCCGCGGTTTCACCCGCGTAAATGTCGATCTCGTAAGAATATCGGGATAAAAAGAAGCCTATATGTTAATCCAGGGTGTCACCTACCTTCATGCAAAATTTTATCAAAATTGGTCCAGCCGTTTGTGCGTGAAGAAGTAACAAACATACAAACACGCTCACAAACTTTCGCCTTTATAATATTAATGGGATAATAATTAATAATATAGAACGAAGTAGGATAACCCATCGCCTTCCACCAGACGAGATCGAGGTAAAGAGTTGGCCCATTTTGCAATTTAAAAAAATACTTACACATCCAGACAAAACCAAAGTTTCTGTTCAAATCAACTCCGTTACTGATATCATCACCTTGAGGGCAAGTTGTGTGATTCAATGTACTCCTATTCTTCCTCCACATTCTATTCTGTAATCAAATAATAGAAAGAACTCTTCAAATAAACTAAAGAGACAGTAACAATAACTAACTATACTCCATTTGGAATAAGATTAGACATTTAAATAATAGGGATAAGTGGAAGGAGGGAAGGGAGGCCTTTGCCCTGCAGTGGGACAGAAATGGCTGATAATAATAATAATAATAATTTAAATAAACCTTTTTTTACAGTCCATTCAACCGATTTTGAATTCTATTGCGTTGGTGGCATGGTAGATGGCAGCTGCAGTGTACAGTTGGTATTGTAACCACTTTTTGTTTTTAATGCCATTCTCATGCCTACGATATAAAAGTCAAAGTCGGTTGAACGGACTGTAAAAAGGTTTCATTTCAAATGGAGTATAGTGTATTAAGGGCTGATTTTTTTTTCAATCGTCTGATAACTTTATTCGTGGAATAAATTTTAAAATTTTGACAATTTTAACAGTTGTTTCATACAAAAACTGTCAAATGTCGATTTTATTCCTCGAATAAAAGTTATCTATCCATTAAAAAATCAGCCCTAATTCATTTATATTTTTAATTTAACTGTATTGACCTCGAACTTGAAGAATTTATAATACAATTTTATTAAACTTGACAGTAGGTATTGTATTGCCTATTTCAAATTAAGTACTGAATTTCATCTTCACATGGTAAACTTACATTGATTTGATTTAATGTGTCAATAATAAATGTATTTATATTAATCTGTCTAGCTCCGCTACTGAGACACAATTGATATTCTATTGTTTTGTGACCGATCGGTCACGCGCGGGGCTTGACCGATGAGTCTTTATTATTATAGCTAAAACTGTTTGCATGCCTTAGTCAAGATAGTTAGTATAGGATCATTTTAAACATAACATATGTAACTTGTTCCTACTTAAGTACTACTTTATGTGCAAACAAAGAACTATTCTATTCTAAAACATTGGTGAAAATGCAGTCATGAAAAACCGCCGATCTCACCTATTCGATCAAGTGAAAAGTACAGCCGAATCAGCTATTAGGTATACACATACAGGCAGATCACTTGTTGATATGTCTGCTATGACCTTTAGGTAGCAAGATATACTGCAATATTAAAATAATACTTACATTACTAAACGTGTATACATAGCCATCAGGGTTGACAACAGGGAAGATATGCCACACAATATTTTCAGCCATCAATCTGACATCAGGGTCAGAACTAGTCAAGAACTCGTTGATGATGTAAGTCACTGTAGCTGGCGATATCCATTCTCTAGCATGGATACCACCCTCGATCATACCGATGACAGGATTGTCTTTCTTTTTAAAGTCAATTTTGACACCCCTGATCGGTCTCCCTTCGACTGATTGGCCAATAGTGACAAGGGTAACGACGTCGGGGTAATCTTCGGCTAGTTTGTCGAGCCATGCGAAGATTTCATCTAAAGACTGGTAGAAAGTCCAGGCATAGCTGCCACTTCGAATTAGCGGACGCCTAAGTTGGGCATCAATTTTTCTGAAAGACGATAAAAAAAAAATTGATTTGAGTTTTTATGGTATTACTAGCTACGCTACGCGGTCTCACCCGCATAAGTGTCGATCCCATGGGAATATCGGGATAAAAAGTATCCTATGTGTTGATCCTGGTTATAAATTGTCTGTGTGCCAAATTTCATCCAAATCCGTTTCACCGTTTGCACGTGAAGAAGTAACATACAATCACACTCACAAACTTTTCCTTTTTAATAATAGTGCGATTCTCTCCTACCAATAAATAGACAGAATAGATAAAGCTAAAAGACTTGACTTATTATTGTTCCGCAAGGTGGATAAAGACTTGTTTGACAATAAAGGTTTTTTTTTTATTTAGTCTATACTGTCCGACTGCTGGGCAAAGTCCTCTGCAATACCTTCCAGGAACGCTTTTCCCGCACCACCTTAAACCAGCCTTCGCGATACGCATCTAGGTCATCTCGCCATCGCTTTCTGGGCCGGCCACGGCAGCGCCGTCCATCTTAGAAACTTTTGCCCAGCGGTCATCGTGCATGCGGCTGATATGACCCGCCAAATCCCACTTGACCCTGGCAGTCTTTTTGCCTACGTCTATTAAATCTGTTCTAGAACGCGCGTTCTAAAGGTTAGTAAGGGAAAAAAAACAAATACTTACTCCTGCACATCTTCAATGACAACTTTGGCTGGAATTTTCACACTTGCGAAATAGTTCTCGAACTCCGCTTGTTTCCCTGGAGCCACCATAATCCTAACATCACTGTTAATAGCCACGATATCACTCCAAAAATCATATTGGCTTTCGTTTCTCAAGTCCGTAAGTATTTGTACTTCATTTTCGGAGTCAGGTACTATTTTGTACACCTTATAATTCTTATAGCTTACATATTCTGCATTGATTGCAGTCGCTACGGCTAATAATAAAAATACTTCTTTTATTATCATTGCGTATAACTCCTTCGTACGTCCCAAATGGAATGAATTTCTTGGATAATATTAATCTTTGGTATTAAAATTGATAGTGTCATTATCTTTAAGTTATGTATTTATTTCATTGATAACATTTATTTAATGTTTTATAGTAGTGTTTTGGAATTAGTCCAGGGCTAATAAATATTTTATAGGTGGACAAATAAATTACTTAATGATATAATTATTGCAGATATCATTTATTTAGGTAACATTATTATGCACTTTCTTGTATTTTAAGCCTTCCTCTGAGCCATTTGTGAAAAAAACTATTGACAAGGAGTATAGACGGCCTTTCAAACCTTGATTATACTTGATTATATATATACCTTGTCACATTTACTATACGAAAAAACGGTACTTATAAATTGACTAGCTGCGCCCCACTCATCCCACTATATGTCGATGAGTACACATACTTGGGCCAGATAGTGTCTTTCAAAAACAGACAGGATAAGGAAGTCGAAAGACGAGTCCAAAATGCTTGGAAGACCTACTGGGCCCTTAAAGAACACATGAAAGGCAGTCTTCCTATATCTCTAAAAAGGAAACTCATCGATATGTGCATCCTGCCCGTCCTAACTTACGGTGCACAAAGTTGGTCACTTACTGAACAACAGAAGTCCAAACTCAAGATTTGCCAACGGGCAATGGAGCGCAGCATGTTAGGTTTTAAGCGTACAGACCGAGTTAGAAACACCACGCTGCGCTCCATAACTCAAGTAGCGGATGTTGGAGAAAAAACAGCCAGGCTGAAGTGGGAATGGGCCGGACACGTCTCACGAATGCACCCGGAGAGATGGGCAAAGATCGTCACTCACTGGACGCCTGAGGCAGGACATCGCCGTCGAGGTAGACCAAGACGAAGGTGGCGTGACGATATAATATCATTCGCAGGGCCAACATGGCCAGAGATCGCACAAGACAGGGAGGTTTGGAAGAAAAAAGGGGAGGCCTTTGCCCAGCAGTGGGACACAATAAAGGCTGACAAAAAAAAAAAAAAAGCTGCGCCCCGCAGTTTCACCCGCATAAGTCTCGATCCCGTGGGAATATCGGGATAAAAAGTATCCTATGTCCTTTCCCGGGACTCAAGCTATCTCTATACCAAATTTCATCTAAATCGGTTCAGCGGTTTAGGCGTGAAAAGGTAACATACAGACAGACAGACAGAGTTACTTTCGAATTTATAATATTAGTATGGATAAAGTCAGCTTCATCACTAATTCATCCACATACATGAGTAATTGTGGAAAAATCTAAAAATAATAAACTTTGTAATAAGGTTAATAAATAATTAGAATACAGATTAAATAAAAACGGTCACGTGCGAATCGGACTCGCGCACCGAGGGTTCCGTACATTAGGTATGTAAATAATTTATCACGGGTTTTTTTTAATGCAACTACACGGTTTTCAGATTTTTTCCTTTACTTGTGCTACATGACCTTGCTTCTTGGCAAATTTCATGATTCTAGGTCAACGGGAAGTACCCTATAAAATTTGATTCCCTCGAGAATGTCAAAATATACCTACGTTTTTTGCGGCATAAACGGCTGTATCTATTTTTATGTTTACTTAGAAGTTTGATTTTTCACTGCTTCTAGGGACTGTGTAGTCTCAACTCAATACCTCCACGCGTCCCTTAGATAAAAGGTCTTGACAGACAGACAGACAGACAACAAAGTGATCCTATAAGGGTTGAGTGTTTTCCTTTTGAGGTACTTACGGAACCCTACAACATTCAAAATTACAATATGAGTATTGAGGTATTGTTAGTCCCAACATAGGCACACCCTGTATCTTGGGCATCGTAGGTACAATATTTTTGTGGAGGGTGAATGCTTATGCGAATCCCGCACCCCCGGCCATAGGTAGAGGTGGAACACCGCGGTGGTTTTAACCGGTAAGAGTCCGGCATGCCCCGCTGTCAACCCTTACGATAGAGAAAGTCCATGAGGATTTCCACCGTGAAAAAAAAAAATAGAAACATTTTGATAATTTTAAAATAAGTAAAATAAAATAAAAGTTGAAATTGGCTTAGTTTAATTGCATTCAATAAATTACTGTGATACTATGGAGGATATACATTTGTATTGAAGTTACGGTCCGTTCGTTATTTTACCTCTGACGGCAGCAACCTTATCATGACGACAATAAAGATCACAATTGTTTTGACAGACTTGTCAATGGCAGCAACCCAACATAAACCTTATAAGAACGAGAATTAAGATAATTTTGATTTGAATAATGATGCAAAACCAGAGGTAGCTGTGAACGACTATAGAACAATCGGTATGAATCACAGATATAGATATACCTAGATAACGCAAGTATCACGAACTGTATGAAAACTAAGCGTGCCACTTTTTGACTACCTACTATGACGTCACAAGCTCGCGCTCTCTCGCTCACGCTCACCCAGCCAGCAGTACGCAGGACTGAGCGCGAAAGGGGCGGCTTATGATTTTCGATCGTAAACTGGTGCGATTTTTGGCACGCGAAGTAGGTGCTCTTGCGTTATCTAGGTATATCTATATCTGTGGTATGAATTAAGAAGATATGAAACAAAACTTACTTGGGAGCTACTGTCAAAACACAGTATTTACACACTTTGAACCTACTTATTTAAACAATGCAATAAAAACACCAAACAATATTAATGCGGTAGAAAAGAACACGCCATTCGCCCCCGAGAAGTCTTCTTCTCTAAAATAGCCTAGTCTTCTGGTACTCTTGCCAATTTCTACTAAAGCATCCATGGTTTCCAACGCAGTGGGCACGATCTGGTTTGGTGGAAGGAGAAACCCGAACTCTCCAAGGTCTCGGAGTTCTATGAGATATGTGATGGGTACAAAAACTGCGTATTTGACCCAGTCGAAACTGGCACCGCTCATGGGATCTAGAACAAAAGGTCATGTTTTATTTATGGATAAAAACCTTATAAATTAGGCACGACATATTTTATATATCGGGTGTAAAACGACACATAACTAAGCCGAGAGACACTTGTACTCCCCGTCACTATGATTATTTTTATGGTACTGGACCATACCGTGGAACTTTCTGGTCACGGAGACTGACGTTTTTTTACGAAAACCAGTTTTTATTGTTATACAGGGTGGTTCAAAAGTCGTGGATCAAACGAAGTAGGGGGATAAAGGAGGTCATTTCCAACGCTTTTAAAGTGAGAAACAATTTTTGGTAACGTTACAAAATTTTTGGAAAAAAAATAAATTGCTCTTGAAATTTGATACTCAGAGCCCTAATAGAACTTTGTAGTGCTGATACATTATCTAGTAGTAATACAACACCGTTTGTTTTATTGTTTTATATCACATTTTTTTTTAAATTCGTCTAATTGTAAAAGAACTCGGTATACACAAATATTCATAACTTTTAGGGCAATTGAATTATGACCATGCTGTTGAAAGATTTTTTGACGGAAATGACCTCCTTCATCTCCCTATTTCGTTTGATCCACGACTTTTGGACCACCTTGTATAACACAACTTTGAATACCCCCACTACCTCTTTTTTTCTGCATGCACCCATAAGCACAGTGTTCAGTGTTTAGCGTGTGTTACATTACCGCAAATAGCAAATTATCATACTAAAAATAAAAGTCATCATTATCATCATAATTAGCCTATAATGTTCCCACTGCTGGGACAGAGGCCTTCTCTCGGTGGGAAGGAGTAGGGTGTAATCCACCACGCGGTCCCAGTGCGGATTGGCAGATGTCACATGTCTTCGAATTTTTGGTTCTAGGACATGCCGGTTTCCTCACGATGTTTTCCTTCACCGTTTTGAGAGCAGCGGTGATGAAATAATTTACACAACCTAAAGCGCCTGTCTGGGTTCGCACCTATGACCTACAACTCGTAAGTCGCGGCCGCCACTTGACCACCACTGCTCTCAAATAAGTCGTTTTGCAGCAGTTATATTTATACAATATTACTTGGTACAATTACATATATAAAAAGGGAGGGAAAATAATCAAAGGGCATCAAAAAATTCGTCCGCATTACTGTCAACGGGAAACGTACCCAAAAGGCTGGCAGCATTGCCACGTTGTATGGCAATGCTGATTCTTTGGCCAAAAAATAGGCCAGCCCTCTGGTCACGTGATGAGTCGATATTACTTGGTTCATTTACATACAGAATGTGTAGAAGACAGCTATGTGATGGGTCTTTTTACACCCTGTATACACTTTATATTAGTTCTTGTCCATGGTATTCTGAAATAGAAGATTGTCCATTGGCGACGACCACAGAGCACACAGACGCCTCGGCGGCCGCTGCTAGAGGTGGCAATGTCAACACTTTCCATACAAACCAAGCATGTCACCGTTGTCTCAAATGACGTAATGTATAAACTGACGGCTTGGAACGCGGTCCGTGAAAGAAATTGTACGCTCAATGCACTTTCAGCACCACGAACGTTATTGCTACTGCCGTCTTTAGACGCTGCTCCAGCGATTCGGTGCTCTGTGTCGTCCAACCATCCAATGCTCACTTTTGCCCTTTGACAAATCTATTTGTGATCAAATTTTCATCTATCAGCCGATATCCATCAGCTGTCTTCTCAGTGTTTATTTCTTTTTTAGCCGTATCATTTTCCACCCAATCCATTCATCTTTTTTTTTTGGTCTGTGTTTATTTTCCTGTGTGCATTCATTAGATAAAGGAGCCCTTCCTTTCGGTTGTTTCAAACAGTTGGTTAACGTAACATAGATACGTATGTCAAATAATAACGATTACGTAATCGTAATTATTTGACGTAAGTCAAGGCCATAATTTTGTAATTGTAATTTGAAACAACGCTTTTTATGGTTTGACGATAGTTAGCGCCATTTTTGACGTATACGCGTGCGTCAGTGGACGTGAAACAACCCACTCCAAGAGGTACTGACACTATAGGCATAACGGACAGTCCCCTGTGCAGGGCTTGCATGGAGGCTGACGAAACCATTCCGCATGTGCTCTTTGAGTGCACATGCGTCACTCAGATTAGATCAGAAACCCTCAGGACACCCAAATCGTACACAGATGTTCTCAACAGACCAGGAGACTTAGTCAGCTTCTGGAGGGAGGTGGGCTGGTTGGAATAACTACTGACGGCCGCCACGGCCCACGCACAATGGTCCATTTGAAGGACTAAGTGCGGAAACCTAACCCCTAACATAGAACATAGAACAATAGAGATACTTACACATAACGTCAGCTGATAGTCCAACTCGGTAGTGTGTTCCATATCGTTTTGCCAAGGCATCAGCGCCTCTTATTGCTATTTCGAACTAAAAAAAAATATAATTTAGTTAAAATAGGCGATGATTTATAACGAAAACGTGCGTAAAATTTCGTGAATCTTTGGGCGTATAGATATTATGAAAAAGCTACTGGATGTTTTTATTTAAAATGAAGATATTTTAATAATTTACCTCTAGGTAAACAACATAAACATAGGACATAAATTGCGAAAAAAAATCAGCTGTTCCTTGCTTATGTTCACATAACTCGTCAAAATGTACGGAAGAGCAGATTTTTTTTCGCGATTTCAGGATTGGTCCCATAGTAAAAGTTGTTCATAATGATGATCAATGACCCCTTAAAAGGATGCCAATGAATTCAATTTCACCCGGTAGAAAAGAAGCACCTACCATGTCAGGATATCTTGGTGCTAGGAATCCATGTTCCATATTCACCACATGGCTATAAGGTATGATAATTAGCTGAGTGTAGGAATGGAAGGCGATGTAAAAGATGATTTCTCCCTTCTGGTCGAGGCCCTGCACGTATTGGGCTATCGCTCTTGATTCGGGCTCTGAGAAGGCTACAGGACCAGCGTATGTGTTAACGCATGAGTCATTAGATGCACCAATGACTGAAAATTAACAATTTCAAGAGTTAAATAATAACAGCTGCACAGGTCGATCGATCAGGTTAAGCTACGCTTACCGCAGTTGCTCTATGGATGGGTGACTGAGCATACCGAGGTCCCTCCGTGCCTCGGAAAGCACGTTAAGCCTTTGGTCCCGGCTGTCATTCGTGGATCTTTGACAGTCGTTACGGTTAGTCAAAAGCCCGAAAGTCTGACAGCCAGTCTTACCAAGGGGTGTCGTATTACCCAGTAACCGGGTTGTGGCGGTCAGATAGGCAGTCGCTCCATGTAAAATACTGGTATTCAGCTACATCTGGGTAGACTGGAAGACAACCCCAACATAGTTGATGGAGATGGAGATGATGATGAGTAACGCTGCTCCGTCTAATATGGATATACCTAATCATCTATATATATTAATTTAATTAAGCTAAAGACTGTTTGAACGCGCTCCGGAACTATCAGTCAGGTATGAAAAAAATTTTTTTTTCATTATTTGATAGCGCAATTCTTGAGGAAGGATATAATAGACTATTTAACATCACGCTACGACCTTAAGGAGCTGATTAAAAAGACAAAAGTCTTTAAGAAAGCTAAATGTGTGTGACAAAGTCACGAGCAGAAGCTACTAGGTATTTTTTTTTTAAAGATTTTAAAAGAAAATTATTCGTGAATTCTTTTATTGAATTGTTAAAGGCCAGTATGCACTTCCTCATTTTGTTTCGTACGTGCACGAAATACCTTTTTAGGGCCCATCTGCATCACAAATCGCAAAAACCCTTTACCGCTAAATAAATTTAAAACATCGTTCAGTTTCTGTCAATCGTTTGAAGATGATGGAGGCAAAATTTTGCTTTAAATTTATACAGGGTGACTTGTAATTTGACGTATTCCTTCCAGGATCTGATAATCTGACCCATTTGCAACAATTAAGCACCCCATAAAGCCTAGGCGAAAATTATAGAGTTCGAAAAAACCCAATTTTCATATATTTTTAAAAATTTCCCAGAATTCGTCAGTAAATATCACTTTTCTCTATACTATCAAATCGAATGGCCTTTATTGCTTTTGCATTGGGTACCTTATACTTTAATATACCTTTCGATGTCCTCAAATTTACTAATACATCAAACAGGTGAAAGTTATAAGAAGAAGTTTATTGTCCATCTTAGGCTTGGGAGTTTCTTCCAAAAGTCGTAAAGCAAAAACGTGGTCGACTATACATTTATGTTTCACTACTCGTAGAAGCTATTGTAAAGCTATTTTATTACTTTACATACCCATCCATTCAACATCAAAATTCCGATTGAGATCCACACCGTTGCTCATATCATCGTCTACTCCATCTGGACAAGTCTTTATATTTTCTGGACTGCGGTTTTTTCTCCACATACGATTCTGTAATAATAAAATATACCTATAAAATCAAGCCAGATTGCCCTTAATTAAAGTATATAGCATTTAGTTTTAATTTCCTGTACAAGCAATAATTCAATAATAATAAATTTAGCTATCATTTTTCCAAATCAGTGTTTTAACGTCAGTCAAAGACCAACCCCCTTATTCATAAAACTTATCAAACCTATTTTAGTTAAAATGGGGTTTGTCTCTTTCTTACACACAGAAATGACAACGTGACAGATAAAGACAAACGTTCTATAAACCTATTTTAGCTAAAATAGAGATAAAATAGGATTATGAATAAGGGGGTTAATATATAATCAGCATAATACTAAAGAAGTTACTGCAACCTGTATCAATGTCAAACATCATTTCTCCACCATTTTTTGTTTTAACGACCGTCAGGTCGGTCACCGATGCACGATGTTCTCTCGTTAGTAATAGATAACTATTTTGCTTATGTATCTCATTGTAATTATTGTTGTTACATTCTAATTAAGAACTTAAGTTGTTTTAATTCTCTAAATTACAACCCGCAAGTGTTAGCTTGAGAGTTCGCTCAGATGACGTTAGCGCGCAGTACTGAGGCCTTAATGGCGAGAGCGGTAACAGTTCGGGGTCCGAGAGGGGCCACTCGGGGACCAAGTTTACTCTTGCGGGTTGTATATGATCGATGTTTTTAGTGCACTGTAAAACTCGAGTGAGTTTATGATTACATCATAATTATTAAAAATATAAAATGTAAGTGTACTACTGAACGAATGAATGAATGAATAAATAAATAATAATTATCATAACTAAACAAACTTACATGACTAAACGTATAAGCATAACCATCTGGGTTGACCACAGGAAAGATATGCCATTCAAAATTTTCTGCCAAAGCTCTAATTTCAGTGTTATTACTGGTCAAGAACTCTTTGATAATCCAAGTGACAGTCGCTGCAGAAATCCACTCACGAGCATGGAGGGTACCTTCTAATATTCCATACAAAGTATTTCGTCTGTTTGGGTGATGATTGATAATGATTCCTTTGATATCTCTGTCCTCTACAGATTGGCCCATGACGACGGTTTTGGCTACTAAAGGATGGTTTTCTTCTAGTTCATCAAGCCACTTGTAGATGGCTTCAAGATTATGATATTCAGACCAGGAGTATGAGAGATAAGATTGGGAAGATCTTATGGTATCTGGTTTTAGTTGGTCGTTGATTGCTCTGAAAACAGAAGAAAACATTGTCTGAGATATACAGGGTGAATTTTCCAAGTGAGCGTGGATGGCCAAATCCGAAACTATGAGGAATAGCGAAAAGTACTCAAAGAAGTTACGGGCTCGATTTTGATGAAAACTAAAACTGCATCATTAGATTTTTGAAAAATCTATATTTCTAGCCAGGAATCGAACCCGTTGATTTTGAAAAAAAAAAAACACACACTGTACTCTTTCCTTTAGTTTGCCGTATGTCATTACTTCCCAGAATTCGATCCTTATTAGCGATACTATCGAATGGTGTAATAATACAGTACATGTTTTTAAAAAAAAAAAATACTGTATTATACAGGGTGAATTTTTCAAGTGGGCGTGGATGGCCAAATCCGAAACTATGAGGAATAGCGAAAAGTACTCAAAGGAGTCGCGGGCTCGATTTTGATGAAAACTAAAACTGCATCATTGGATTTTTGAAAAATCAATATTTCTGGCCAGGAATCTAACCTGTTGATTTTGAAAAAAAAAACACACGCTGTATTATTACACCATTCGATAGTGTCGCTAATAAGGATCAAATTCTGGGAAGTAATGACATACGGCAAACTAAAGGAAAGAGCTCATTTTTATCAAAATACTTTTTTATTTTCTTATGCTACCTACCTATTAAACCTTAACTGATTAATTGTTCAAAATTATGACAATTGTTTTTGAATACATAGCTGGATTCGACGTCTCAAGGATTGTACTGCAATTAAAAATTTGAATTCAGAACATAATTTTGTGAAGGTGACTGCGCTACGAGTGTTTCGGGTGTAAAAATATTGAGCATCATTTCGAACAAGGTATGAAAAAAGAAGCAGATTATTAAAATTCAACATTTTCCTTAAGTTTGCCGTATGTCATTACTTCCCAGAATTTGATCCTTATTAGGGACACTATCGAATGGTGTAATAATACAGTCTGTGTTTTTTTTTTTTTCAAAATCAACAGGTTCGATTCCTGGCCAGAAATATTGATTTTTCAAAAATCCAATGATGCAGTTTTAGTTTTCATCAAAATCGAGCCCGCGACTCCTTTGATTACTTTTCGCTATTCCTCATAGTTTAGATTTTGGCCATCCACGCCCACTTGGAAAATTCAGCCTGTATAGATAGAATGTTTGGCTTAATTGTGAATGGTCAGAAGCTTGTCATTAGTAACACTTGTCTTGAACTACTAAAACAGCCCTTAATACAACGACATAAAAGTGTTGTCTATGTCAAATTGTACCTATCCGTAGAAGTGCGTGTCTGTAATCATTGAATTGGCTTAGGCTATTCAAGATAGTATTTCATTAGTATTATTAAGTTATTCTTTTTACACATTCATACTAATATTTTAAATGCGTTACCTCTTCACGCTCAAACTGCTGAACCGATTTAGATAAAATTTGGTATAGAGATAGTTTGAGTCCCGGGAAAGGACAAATAATAATAAAAAATTGATATCAAAAACAAAAGCGAAGTTAGTTTAGATCTTAATAATTTATTATGCTATAGCCGTTTTTACTTACCTTTGTATGTCATTGATTATAATTGTTGATTCAACCTTCCCAGCTCCCAAATATCGAACGAACTCTTGACGCTTTTCTGGTGATACCATAACTTTGGCTTCTTGGTTAACTTTAAAGACATCGTCCCAGAACTCTCCAAGATTCTTCGCTTGTATTCCTTCTAATATTTTCACTTCACTATCATCCTTTGGCACTATTTTATATAATGTGTACCCATCGTAACTTTTCTTAACGGCTCCACTAACAATACTTAATATAGTAAAAATAATTATAACATATTTAGAATTCATTTTGGATGTAATACAGACATCAAGAGCGATTTGGCAATCGCACAGACATTGAATGATAAATTATATTTTATAATAGCGTGAAGGATTATGACCAAATTATCTGATTAGATATAGATTATCTTAGAAAACCAATGTAATTTAGTTAGTGGTGGAATTTTAAACAACACAATCTCAAATTGTATTTATTAATATCATTCAGGCCATTTTAAATTAGGTACTTACTATGTGCCTATGTACAGACGCCATCGCCAGCTCATCAAGCTACTACAATCTGTCAAATTTCTTAAATAGATTTTCAACTTTATACCTAAAGTATAAGGTTCAAAGTTGATTGACAAAATTTGACAGTTTCGGGTAACTCGATGTGCTCACATTTCACACAATTATAATCCTTGAACTACTGAGATGTGAACGGTTTTTGCGTTAACTACTATTTTTTCATCAAACATTCACAACAAACATTATCCTACGTTCGGCTTTATTCCAGCGATTAAATTATTATAGATCCTGTCAAGGCCAATATAGCATAATCAGCCTATATTGTTCCCACTGCTGGGACCCAGGCCTCCTCTCAGTGAGAGGGAGCGGTTCGTAATCCACCACGCGGGCCCAGTACGGGTTGGTAGATGTCACATGTTTTCGAATTTTTGTTTCTTAGACCGGTTCCTTCGTGTTGTCCATTACCATTTTAAGAGCAGTGGTGATGAAATAATTTACACAAGGTAAAGCGCCTGACTGGGATCGAACAGACCTACGACCTACAGCTCGTAAGTCGCGGCCGTTTTCACTGGGCCTCCACTGCTCTGGTCAATTATAATAATTTGAAATCGACCTCAGTTCAATAAATATGTTTTACTTTGAAACAGAAACCGTATATTTAATGAGCTAAACTATAACCACACCCCGGACACTTCATACAACGCTAGCAAAATAATTACCTACTAAGTACTACTACATTAAAAAATGACGTTTGTATACGTATGAATGTGTGCGTGAGGTACTTGTGTTTGCGAGCGCTCTTGTTAAAGAACTGCGACGAATACGCCGAAGTGCGGGGTGAGGTGCGGTACCTGATGTTAGTGCGGTGCGGTGTAGTTAGTGATGTTAGTCCTTTCTGTACGTAGTACTTTAAGTATTCTGTGCTATAACAGAACCAGCAAACAAAAACTCCTAACAAAAGGAAAATGACCATTCCAGCAACGCAAACAGGGTACTGTTCATAAAGGAATTTCGAATTTAATTTTATAAACTATGAAATCGTATAAACAAAATAAAATACAAGATTGTTCGACAACAGTCCGGACTAACTTTCACAATGTTACATTTTCTTTTACTTCAATCCTTATTGCTTTGTGATAAGGATCTGTTTCGTTTGGCTTGGGTTGCAGTATTGTTAGCCAGGGTTCTCCTTTACTTGGTGTAACTGTCTTCCCGTACAATTGCTTGTGGTACATCTGTAGTTGTTTGTAAGAACTTATGCACAATGAGAATTACTTTGGCATATTTATTCGTTTGTTTATTTTATAGGTACTAGCTGTGCCCGCGACTTCGTTCGCGTGCATGACGAAAAAGTTTTATTTTTTTTGCGCGAAACCCTAATTCTTTTTCTAAAATAAAAGTAGCCTAAGTTACTCCTTATTACTTCAGCTTTTTGTCAGTGAAAATCCCGTCAATATCGGCCCAGCAGTTTTAGAGATTGGCCGGAACAAACAGACAGACAGACAAAATTTGTAAAAAAAAAATATTTTGGTATATGTACCATGTATACATCCATATGCATGTAGTAAAAAGCGGTTATTTTAATATTACAAACAGACACTCCAATTTTATTTATTTGTGTAGATATCAGGGGAAAAGTTATCGCTTTGAGGATTGTGGAACGGAAAAAATAGGTAGATTTTCAGTGGAATGTCGTCTAAACCAAGTTGTTGGTTGACTTGGGAAAATAATTTCTGTTTATAAATCGTTATTTGGTACTTAATTTGGTAATTTAAGTGTTTATTTTTATTTGATTTCAGACCAGTTATGGTCGATTAAATTAAAACATAACCCTCCTTCTGGCGCAGTCGGGTAACTAAGTATTTCTGGCCCTGAATGATGATCGTTATATTATAAATTCCGATCATGATTGTCATTAAAAACTGCGTCAGAATCCAATATTTCACCTACTGTTATTGTTATTGCACCTACTGTGTATTGTCTCTCCATCACCCTAAGGTAGACTGGTAGAAAATGCCCAAGGCATTAAGTCCGCCTTTGTACAGTTTTTTACTTGTGCATAAAGTTTTAACAAATAAATATTTTAGTGAACAAAATATCAAAAATCTCGTTGTGGTATATTTTTTAAGCAGTCGTAGAATTTAGAACAAATAGAACTGGCGTCTTTGAAAGTCTGAACCAAGAAAGTGCGCAAAAACAAAACACTGTTACAGAATTCCAATTCCCATTGTATAAAGCGCCTTACGCACTTGCCGTAGCTCGCTCCCTGGGTGGGTCACAGCGGCACAATTATATTTATCGCCGCGTACCGCCGTGTCGTTGGTCCACGCATAAATCAGCGCACGTACGATGTCGATGTGACGTGTCGTCGATCGCGAATCGCAGCGACTAACTTGCAATGGGAACGGTCTTTTACATTCGCTATTTAGCTTTTGTAATATCGTATATTACTCATGTCATTTCGTTTATTGCTTGTTTGAAAGGTATCTTGTTATGTAACATTTTCTAAAATTAACTTTGTCGATGTTATGTTCATATTGTTTATTTACTTACGAGTACATGGCATATTCTGACTTAAACAAAAACCATTTAAAAAAAAAAATGTTTTTTGTTTTTGTAGAAGAGCCAGAAATGTTCTTTGCATATAGGTACTAATGATTTTTCCAAACCCCTCCTGGATTATTGCTAAGAGTTACGTAATTATCGCGCTGCCCTGAAAATTGAAATACTATATAAGGTCCCATTAAAATAGATGGACAAACTTTTAGAAATAATTTAGACCACCAAAATAAGGACGGTGGTAAAAAA
Source organism: Amphipoea lucens (assembly GCA_947508005.1). Taxonomy (NCBI): domain Eukaryota; kingdom Metazoa; phylum Arthropoda; class Insecta; order Lepidoptera; family Noctuidae; genus Amphipoea; species Amphipoea lucens. Next base: position 3,996,849 of record OX382373.1, on the reverse strand, counting down.
TATTAAGTAAAACGCATTAGATACTTACAAGAAAAATAATCAGCTAACGAAAATACACTAATGTGCCGGCAATTTATTATTTTAGGCCAAAATAAAATCACTTAAATCAGTTTTTTTTTCCTTGGATATCTTTAGTTCGACGTAGGTACTGAGCGCTGTGTTAAAATTATTCGCTCTATTTTAATGGGACCCTTTATATGCAAAATATTACGAAAACTACCTTTTGGAAGGGGCGACTAGAATCAATTCTATTGTTTATTGTAATTTTTGACGTTGAAAAGTGCTTTTTATGTGCCTATCACACTAATAATATTCTAAAGAAGAAAGTTTGTGAGTGTGTTTGTGTTTGTTACTTCTTCACGCATAAACGGCTGAACGGATTTGGATGAAATTTGGTAAGCAGTTAGTTTCTTTCTTTCTTTCTTTATTTCGCAAAAAAAGACAACAATAACACTAGTAACTATGATACGCTAAGAGCTGTGTTACCAGAATTTTTTTGTTTATTAGCAGGATTAACACATAGGATACTTTTCATCCAGATATTCCCACGGGATCGACACTTATGCAGGTGAAACCGCGGGGCGCTGCTAGTTTGAAATAAACGACGATGATGCTTTGACTTTGCAAAAAACTTATAAAAATTTGAATTTAGCGGGTTGCCCTGTCATTTTCACCTTAACCATAAATAGCGCAATAATCAGATTTCAGTGGCTTCTATAACCAAATTGAATCTATAGCCGTGTATCTAATAACTGGACTCAATGGGTCAGATAATTGAATTCAAGTAGGCACCTGATTATGATCGGGTTAATTACTTGCTGTATTAGTTTTGGTACGATACCCTTGCCTGTTTATAGGTATATACATATGTTATGTACAAATCATCTGCCTAGCCTTTTCCCAACTACATAATTATATACATCATGTCCCGGAATTAACGCACACCACCAAAATATTTAATCATACCGAATTTTTATGACTATGTATAAATCATTGTTCATGTATTATAGTTATTTATGCAACTGTTGTTGTTGTAGGAAAACATCGTGAGGAAACCGGCATATCCTAGAACCAAAAATTCGAAGACATGTGACATCTACCAACCCGCACTGGGCCCGCGTGGTGGATTACGGCCCACTCCCTCTCACAGAGAGGAGGCCTGTTTCCCAGAAGTGGGAACAATATAGGCTGATTATGTTATGTATGCAACTGTTGTAGCCGAGTGTGATAATAGTATCACATAAGTGTTTTAATACCTAATTATTTACAGTTGCATACAAGACTTTATCTACACAGATGATATGAATCCTCTATAAAAGTTTCTGAAAAAGTTTTTTGCAATACTAATATCGAACGAACATGGCGGCCGGCGGGATACGACGTGAATTTGTATAACCTATAAGTTCTTTTTTTTAACCGACTTCAAAAAAGGAGGTTCTGTATTCGACCCGTATGTAAGTTGGCATGTCCGCGATTTTCTCAAAAACTAATGAACCGATTTTGATAATTCTTTCACAAATGGGATCTACATTTTTTCAGGAAGAGTAAAGTATATATTACATTAGGTAATTTTGGTTTATTTTGATTGTACAGTGGAAGTGTTACTACAATTTACGTACCTAGTTTTAATTACGTATTGGGATAAAAAATGACCTATATCAAAAACTAGCTGCGCCGCACGGTCACCCGAGTAAAAATCAATCCCGTGGAAATATCGGGACAAAAAGTAGCATATATGTTAATCCAGGGCGTCAGCTACCTCCATACAAAATTTTATCAAAATTGGTCCTGCCGTTTGAGCGTGAAGAAGTAACAAACATATAGACACACACACTCACAAACTTTCGCCTTTATGATGTGATGACAAAAATCTTTCATTAAACGATTGTGAATAAATTCTACTTATAATGTGCATTAATCCAGTTACACATTGTTTAATGGTATAGATAAAAGAGTCGTAATTTTAACCAATAACTGTTCGTAAATTATAGGGATAGGTCATTAGTTGCATGACATTACCTCTGCAGCTTTGTAAAGGCTATCAATAGGTATACATAAATCTTTCTTTTGTCTGCTCAACTAAGGCTGAGGCTACCATAGGCAGCGATTTGTGATGCGACTGGAAGAGCGAAACGAGATAAACATGATATGGCTACATTATAAAGGTATGATTCCGATCTCGGCAGCACGCAGCAGTGCTGCCGCGGCAGTGCGGTCGCAGCACTACTGGTCCTCATACATTTTCTATGGGTTTATACGAGATTACATTCCGAGCACGGCAGCAATGTGACGCAGCAATGTCGCGCAGCACTGCTGCGTGCTGCCGAGATCGGAATCATTATACCTTAAGCGAAAATCCGTCGTATATTCGGCGATGACGTGGCTACAGTACACATGTTATCAAATCATCCATCGCGATTTACTATACGCATAACGTAGCCACACGCATATTTAGTAGCACTATTTAACTAGTCGTGCGAGTGAGAAGTTTTTTTTAACAAATTCGCTTCAATTTCGCTGATATGGTGAATATTTGTTGTACGGTGTAGCCATATACGTGAAAATTCATTTATTTGTTTTAATCGCTCAAGTGTCGCAGGTCGCGTCGCGGCCTAATGTAGCCTCAGCCTAAGGGTTGCTTCTTTGAAACCTGGATCCCATCGTAGTCTATTTCTATCTAAACCAACCGAAAATACAATAATTTTCAATAGCTCTCCGTCCAACATTTACGATTCTCCCTTAAAGGGCTGGGCAGGAACAAAATAATTTACGATCAGCCCAGTACCGCTTAATCAGTGTTTGGTTCATTGTTAACTCGCTCAGCACGGAATAATGGCGCTATTGTCTCAAAATATCGCGATAAGTTTGTGGTTCAAGTTATAGACTGGTGCTGTTGTTGCTCTGAAGGCTAATTCTCGTAATTTAAAAGAGTAAAGACTTTAATGACTTATGCAAGCAGTTCTCTTTTGACTTGTTTTCAACGAAAGGCTCAAGCGTACGCAATAAGCTGAACCTTGTTTTCATTAAAATTAATTATTAAGTGTTAATTTAGTTCTGGTACTTATTTTATTTAATTATATTGTAGTTTATCCCTCATGTTTGGCGATACCGTTTTGATGATTTGTGCGCTTATGCTATTGATAATTTGTCGTGTATAAGATCTCTTACTGTATTATTGTATAGCTAGCCGTGAAAACCTATAATTGGCTTCATGTTTCTTATTCCAATGTATTTATTGTATTTATGTAAAGCTGTTGGTTTTCCATGTGATAAATAAATAAATTTAAAACGTTCAAAATCTAGTCGCAGTCTCATCTCAGCGACAAACAAATGTCAAAAACTTGCCAAAATGTATGGAAATTAGTGGTATTTTTGATAGACTGAGACTGAGATCAGACTGTGTACGTTCTTAAAATTACGAGAATTGCCTCTCTGATCTCAGTCTCAATCTGTCGAAACCTCTAATTTCTCTAAATGTTTTATAAGTTTTTGACATTGATTGTCGCTGATATTATTATGAGTTCGCGACTAGATTATGAACGTTTTGAATGACGGAAATTGACCTTCAGATGTTTAAATGTAACACCTATCAAATGGCGAAGGTATCTACGGCCAACTTTTATTTTTGTCCTAGGATATATATATGTCGCATCCAGTCATTCGTTTGACTATTCGGAACGCCAGCGCCATCTGGCGGCGCTCGACAGAGTCTAGCCTGAGTTCGTGGGGAGTAGATACAAGAGAGCGTGCAGCGAGGTGGAGTGGCCCCCGCCCCTGGCTGGAGGCTTTGAGTTTACTTAAGGCAACCACAGGATAGTCCGGTTAAGTAGTCACGACCTCTATAGGTCAACTACGAGATGCCATATAGGAAAAAAAAAAAAGAAAAGTGGAGCGTCCCTCTTGGACATCGAACATCATATGAACAACATGTGCTCAAAAACTGTCCCGCGTTCCGCATCTGGTTGTATCGTGTATCTATAGTGTGTGATTAAATTGTTCGTGAAATTATACTTTGATTTAAACTGCAAACCGTGTTTCTATTGCGCAATAACCAACACTATACCCACATTGTTCGCCCACAGTAGTTAAAATATGGCTGATACTAACGAGACACACATACCTCCTCCGTCATACCTATATGTATGTATATTAGAATCACAATATCGGCACTACCCGCTAAATCTCGTACATTCTACCACACAAGTTTCTCTATCAGCGCTCCCTGTATCAAGCTTATTCGAGTCGCATACGCTGCTCTCAAATTGATTTTATACTGATAATGCAGCAGTGTCCGATTCGATACTGGCGATATGTTTAAGGCTTAATTAATTTGTTGAGAAAATATTAGCGTCCTTTCTTTATACTGTTATCAATATTTATTACAGCTTTCGTAAATGGAGCAAAATGTTGTAACGGCAACACCATAATTTAGGGGTATATTAATTATAAACGTTGTTTAAAGTTAATGGTTGATTTGTCAAAGTCAGATATCTTTTATCCGTGGAATAAAATTAACGTCTGACAGTTTTAGTATGGAAAACATTGTCAAAAAAAATCAAAATTTAATCTCAGGATAAATCTTATATAGGCTTAAAATGTTGGTGAAATTCGCCCTTAGAGTCGTTTAAACAGGGGCGTAGCTACCGCCGTATCTGCCGTATCAATTATACGGGGCCCCCGAACCACGGGGGCCCGCAACGTGCGTAAGCAAAAATTAATAAAAACTTCCCAATTTTTTTTTTATTTCACAAATGACAAAAGTCAAAAAAAGACAAATCAGCTATAAACGATTTAATAAATCAGTTTGCCGAAAAAAAGGCAAGGAGAGTGTATATTTAATTTGAATTGTTTGTAAAAATTTTGGAAAAAGTGACAGATAGATAATTATGATGAATAAATATTTCTTTTAATTCTATGCAAACATTTTTTTTTTTCTTTTTTGAGAAATCTTTACCCTTCTTAAGGGCCCCCAAACAAATTTTTGGCCCCGCCAAGACACGGTACGCCACTGCGTTTAAACATCAAAAATGTATGGTTAAACAGTCGCTAATCACGCAATGAATGTTTTTGAATAGTCAAAATGAAAGATATTGCCATTGTGTCTTACGAAATTAAGTGTGCATACACACGAGCAACACGCGTCGACGACAGAGGCAACTGCAGCCGTCGACGCGTCTGCGGCTGCCGTCGACAACATGCCCCTCGTGTACTTTTGAGCACCATACTCGTGCGGATTGAAAATGAATATTTTATTTTATTTGCTAATATTTAACATATATCTAGAGGGATCCGTGGCTAAATAATAACAGCTGCACAGGTCAATCGATCAGGTTAAGCTACTCTTGCCGCGCTTAGTCTGTGGATGGGTGACCGTTTTTACATACCGAGACCCCTCCGTGCCTCGGAAAGCATGTTAAGCCGTTGCCGTTGGTCCTGGCAGTCATTCGTGGATCTTTGACAGTCGTTACGGGTAGTCAGAAGCCCGAAAGTCTGACAACCAGTCTTACCAAGGGGCATCGTACTACCCAGTAACTGGGTTGTGGAGGTCAGATAGCAGTCGCTTCATGTAAAATATTGGTATTGCAGCTGCATCTGGTTAGATTGGAAGCCGACCCCAACGTAGTTGGGAAAAGGCTAGGCATATGATGATGATAATAATACATATATCTATTTTATTATTTATTTATTTCTGTAACTGCCCGTGACCTCGATAGCGGGCCCTATCAGAATACCAGCGCTGCGAAATTTATTTTTTAAATATCACAGCATCATGTCACCATGATAGGAGCCTTTTGGGGGCTTGGGCCTCGTGTGACTTTCTGTGTCATTTTTCTTTTCATTACTTTTTAAAGTGAAACTTCTTTACGCACGCTTGACTTGGGGAGTAAGCTGGCGAACGCGTGATGTAAGCGTTGCGAAAAGTGTGATCGGGCGCGGCGAACGGAAGTTGAGTGGGGGATATAAGCAAGAGAAAGCAGTGCGCGCGCACATTTTCTTTCTCTCTTCCTCTCATAGCCAAATACGTTTGAAGTTTCACTTCAGTCGTGTGGCCATAGGCACACTCGGTTTTTTTTTATATAATTTGTTTGTTTTTTATTTTTTACTGTGTTTAGTTTATTTTGGAATCTTCTTGTACGAGTCGCAATAAATACTTTTTCTTTCTTTCAAATTCACGAGCGACACGTTGTCGACGGCAGCCACCAATGGTTGTGTACTAACGGCTGCCGTCGAAGCGTGTCACTCGTGTTTATGAGCATTTACCCGCTGATTTCTAATTGCATTTGTTTAATACATTAAAGAAGAGCAGTGGTGGCCCAGTGGTATCAGCCGCGACTTACAAGTTGTAGGTCGTAGGTTCGAACCCCGACAGGAGCTTTACTTTGTGTAAATTATTTTATCACCACTGCTCTCAAAACGGTGAAGGAAAATATCGTGAGGAAACCGGCATGTCCTAGAACCAAAAATTCGAAGACATGTGACATCCACCAACCCGCACTAGGCCCGCGTGGTGGATTACGGCCCACTCCCTCTCACAGAGAGGAGGCCTGTGTCCCAGCAGTGGGAACGTTAAAGGATGATTATGTGATGTGTGTGTTATGTGAATACATTAAATATTCAAAAGTGAACCAACGCAAAAACCACAGTAATACCTAGTTCCTTCATTATAAACGCAAATGTAAAGTTAATTGACACCGAAATAGCTGAAAAGTACTTCATTTTACATTTTCCCTGAATGAGCTTTTGAAAAAGGCATGAAAAGGTCTTCAGAGAGCCAAAACTCTGTAATTACAAAACTGGCCGAAATAATACAGCCGAAAATGATAGCATAAAAAATGATAGCCCACGAAATTGAAGGAAAAAGTAATATTATAGAAGAGAAGGTATTTCTATGTGAAAAATACTTTCTTTTCTTCCATTTACATTCATTATAATCTTAATCTCGAGTCCTTTCAAGCTTGGCTCAGTCATAGTTTTTATATCCTTATATAATTAAAAATGCTATCCGGTTGAGCCCGTTACAAAATTCCCCTACCACATATCTCAGGATTTAAAAAACATTTTTATGAAGGCTCTCATATATTTAATCTGCATTCGCGATTTGTTTGCCAAAAATGTAAACAAATATGAGTTTATGGAAAAATAACTTTAAATCCTACAAAATAAAGTTCAGTTTACGCTACAACTTCAAACATTTTTATAACTATGTATGAGACTCCCGCAAATTTTGATGCTAGAGGTCTGAAAATTGATATAGAGACTCCTTGTTTTAAATAAAAAAATACATATTTCAGGATTTTTAGTAAATTACCCAAAAAAAAGAAAAAAAAAATTTTCGTCAGCAACTTACAAAAAGATAAACCCACCAAAACATTTTTATGTAACATGTTGCCAAGACGAGACCACATAGGGCTCGCAGTATCAAAAAGTTATCAGATTTCATGGGTACGTAGGTTCGAACCCGGACAGGCGCTTTACTTTTTGTAAATTATATCATCACTGCTGCTCTCGAAACGGTGAAAGAAAACATCTTGAGGAAACCGGAATGTTCTAGAACCAAAAATTCGAAAACATGACGTGATATATACCAACCCGCACTGAGTACGCTTCCTGGATTACGGCCCACTCCCTCTCACAGAGAGGAGGCCTGTGTCCCAGCAGTGGGAACATTATAGGTTAAATATGCTGTAAACTCGCAAGTTAGTAGAACTCACTTTCCCTTCGATGCAACAAAACTCGATCGTAAAAGGACCAATAGTAAAGGGCTCAGGTGTGACGTTTTTAAAGATATTACGGACGGCTTGGCTTCATTTTATGACGTCATTGTTAGCCGTAAACGTCATTACGAGACTCTTGGCTTAAGAAGGCGGAAAATTTAAAGAGAGAGCGAAAAATTTATCGTTTATTTCAGTTAGAGGGTAGGTCTTTTTGAGGGTAATGTTTAAGACTTAATTACCCAGTTTTTTTTTTTATGAATGTAACGCCCGTAATCCCCGAAGGATAAGGTAGACGTGTACATTAGAACACCCAAATTTCAGCAGTTATGTTTAAGTCCCAATTAATATGGGGCAGGAGTGGGAGTTTAAAGAGTAAATCATTTAAGGTTTAATAGGTAAGTAACCTTGTGAACAAGGTGGACCGACGACCTTGTGAAGGCCGCAGGAACTCGTTGGATGCGAGAAGCACAAAACCGGTCGAACTGGAGGTGCTTGGGGGAGGCCTATGTCCAGCAGTGGACGTCTTTCGGCTGAAATGATGAGGTAAGTAACAAGAAAAATAAAAAAAAGTATTTTGTTAAAAATGAACTCTTTTTTTTTTTTGTTTCACGTATGTCATTTTCCTAAAATTCAATTCTCATGGCGGGAGGTTCATTGTTGAAAACGTATGAAAATCCATTCGTTAGTATTTGAGTTTATCGCGTACAGACAGACAGACATGCTGCGGGAGACTTTGTTTTATAATTTATGTAGTAACTAGCTACGCCCCGCGGTTTCACCCGCGTAACTATCGATCCCGTGGGAATATCGAGATAAAAAGTACCCTGTAATAATCCAGGGTGTCAGCTACCTCCATACAAACTTTTATCAAAATTTGTCCAGCCGTTTGAGCGTGAAGAAGTAACAAACATATAAACACACACACTCACAAACTTTCGCCTTTATAATATTAGTGTGATTACATTCACTCGTAATAATATACAGCCAAATTTCAAAAACACGTTCATTACAAACACCCAAACACAATTCATCTGCCGCATCATATTTTGTCTGACTACCCTCAGAACGGGCTGAAACAAAGCCTCGAACTTTTTGTTCCATTCATATCGCTTTGTTTGAGATACCAGTCCATACGGTACACCAGAAATAGAAAAAAAATGCTCGGAATTGACTAACCAGAATTGTGATTCAGGTATGGCGGTGTTTTTATGTGTTTTGGCAAACTCTCTACCAGATATTGTTACGTGGGATTTCGGTAACTAGGTTTTGGTGGAAAGGTGCTTAGAATGGATAGTCGTTTAACGTAGAATGTCGGTCAGTGGCTGTTATGAGCGTTACGGGAGACCAGTAGACCAATTAGTCGTTTCGTAGTTTAAAACGTTCAAAATCTATTCGCAGTTTCGTCTCAGCGACAATCAATGTCATAAACGTAGACCAATTAGAGGTATTTTTGACAGATTAATACTAAAATTAGACTGTGAACGTTCTTAAAATTACGAGATTTGCCCCTTACGTTCCTTTCCTTTCACCTTTTGGCGTGAAAATAATAGAATAGAATGGAATATTCATTTATTTGCTCTGAATGTAGGTATTTACAATAAGGTGGTTATAATAATATCAATGAATCCTTGTACATTCTACCATTTTGGCATGCAAACATTGATGCAGTTCATTATCAAACATACAAAATTGATACATAACGATTGCGATTGCGTGCTGTCGTATAGGCTTATATCCAGCTATACTTAGATTGCTATGGAGTAATAATGGACAAAAAAATTAGATATTTTTATACCAACCATTCATACTAAGGGGTATCGTACCTTTTTTTATCGTGGAGAAATGATCATGCATTCTGCACTACCACGGGGAGATAGTGCAGTTATGTTAATTACGTTCAAGAAATATATAACTACATTAATGACAAACAGTATGCCATAGGTATGTTCCTAGACATGACTAAAGCATATGATAAGGTTTCCCACGACATTTTATTACAAAAATTATATGGCATAGGAATTAGGGGTACCGCCTATAAATGGCTAAAATCATACCTAAAAAACAGAAAACAATACGTTGAAATAGAGTACTACAACAAAGAAGCGGAAGAAATGCAAATTGTAAAATCACGGACAAAGATTATTAACCACTCCATTCCCCAAGGCAGCGTGATAGGGTGTATATTATTCATTATATACATAAACGACCTACCTAAAACAATTGAGTCGAAGTGCGTTCTATTCGCAGACGACATATCGCTAGTGTTTAGAAGCACTGAGAACACCGAATCTTTGACAAACATAGAGAATATTTATAAAACAGTTAAATCGTGGTTAGAGAAGCACAATCTACAAATAAATGCAAACAAAAGTAATCTACTACAATTTAGGACATACCAACGAAAGCCGCTAAACATAAATAACCTTAGTAACAAATTAAATATCCCAGAAACAAATGATCTAAACCTGCTCGGTATAACGTTGGACAATAATTTAACATGGAAAAAACATATTGAAAATCTTAAGACTAAATTATCGAAATTTACATACGCATTAAGCAAATTAAAAAGCTACACAAACTATGAGACCGCGCTCTCAACATACTATGCATATGCTTATGCGTGGTTTAACTATGGCCTGGTGTTGTGGGGTGAAAGTACGGACTTCTATGACATCTTCATCATGCAAAAGAAATGTATACGCATCCTTATGAACATTAAGCCATGGGAAAGCTGTAAACCACATTTTATAAAAAATAAAATACTAACACTACCCTCTCTATACATATTGCAAGTAGCTACGTTCGTGCAAAAGCACAGGGATTACTTTAGATCAAACATAGAAGCAAACCAAAACTATAACCGAAGAAACAAAAACAAGTTGATTACACCGACACCAAAATTAAAAATAATGAAAAATAGCCCCAATTATAGAATCGCAACAATTTATAATAAATTACCAAATTATGTAAAAGATGACGAAAATACAAAATCATTCTATAGCAAACTGAGATCACTTTTAATAGAAAAATGTTATTACACAGTAGACCAATTCATGACGGATAACACTGTATAGAGCTATGTCGCTTGTAGGTACTTCATTTGTAATTCTATTTATTTATTTGTTTAGATACGGTCTGAACGAAGACATAAATATTGTATATTACAGTGACATCCAGATTTTATTATATTTTGTACCTATTGTAAAATTACATATCACATAACATAATTTAATTACACTACTAACAATGAATTGACATGACTTGATTGTAACTGTTACCTATTATTATTATATTTTTAATACCTACCTGCTAAATTAATATCATCTAACGTAAATATGACTATCTGTGTTATTGTATTTTGTTTATTACTGTTTATTGGACATCTTAACGACATCTAGACTACTATTTCTGAGATTATTTGTACTTATTCGAATTGTAATTTGTTGACTCAATTTATGTTAATTGGGTACTCCATTTATGTTATTATGACCACAAACTCAGCAGCAAACCAACATTATTTTGCAGCGCCCTGACAGGGTTCATGTACAAAAACCGACAGTAATTATTTTGTAAAATGTGTGATGTACATGAGAGCAAATAAATAAATAAAGCTGGTATTCAGTTGCACCCGGTTAGAATGGAAGCCGATCCCAACATAGTTGGAAAAGGCTAGGCAGGTGATGATGATGAACATAGATATTAAGCTATTGCATAGCTTTTATCGCGGGCCTTGAGCGCGGCAACCGAATCAATAAATTCCGTAACGAAAATAAACCTAACACCCCCCACTCCGACCGGCACAGCGGTGCGGCGTTCAAAGCCGTGCATCGTCTAACGTCCTTTCAGTTCGTGGTTCGGCAGACTTCGGCACGGTGTTTGTTTTATGTTCTTGTTATTCTAGATGGGTTATGCTTAAAAGAGTTTATTTGCAATGTCCAAAGTTCTTTTATGATAATTATTAGAAGTGCTCCTTGTCAGAAAATTTACTGAGAATAATTTAATTGTGTAACAGAATAGCAAATTCACACTTTTTTTAAATGACCCAGAACCGAACTCAGCACCGGGAAATAACGACAGTGACTGAATAGCTTTAGTTTTCAGGCTCAACTCAAGCGATTTGATAGAAAAATTTTCCAAATTCTGCAACAGAAAAATGTGCTAAGACCGTAAAATAATTTAGTAAATAGATAGCATTTTCTAAACATCAAAATAACAAGTAGGCACATAGTGCCGCCAACATATCAATTTCAAAACATATCGATAAAATCAGTTTTGAAAAAAGGAACAAGCCATTCGAACGAAGTGCACAGAGCGGCAACAAACAATAGGACGGACGCGCGTGATTTACGCTCAACACGGATATTGTTGAAATTCGCATCGATACAGCTTTTGTTTCGCCGTCTGCCTTCTTATCGCCTCTTAGGGATGGGACTGTCGATACTTTTACTGTGTTTATACTTTTACTTCGATTTATTGGTGTGCTTTACTTTTTTTGGTGAACAGTGTTTTTTTTTTTATTGATGTGTAGCTCTGCTGAAAACATACTGATGTGAAATGTGTATTGTTATTGTAATATAACCTTCTATGTAGACGTCAATTTAATATAAATAAAAAGTTGAAAAAGGCCTCATTAGGACATTTTTATTATAAGTACTGTTATAAAGGGTAATCAGTAAACACTCACACGATGCAACTTACTATTGCATAAACCCTTATTCAAGTATTTAAAAGAAAAACATTATTAAAATATCTATCAAACTTTTATAAGGTGACCAACATTTTAATGATGTAGATATGGTAGCTACTTACTTTCCTTCGTTGCACAGAAATCCCTACCACGTTAAGTATCGATACATTTAACAGTCGATAATAAAAAATATGTATTTTTTAACATCCCTAAAATAGGACAGTGTGGTGCATTGCTATAGGAAAATATTAAACGCATTCCTATGCGGCATGGTACAGTGTTTTAGTTCACATATGTTATCTAGTTAGGATCTATGTTCAGAGCATGGGAGAAAATGTTCTATTGACTTTAGCGTATGTTAGCCTTAGAATTGTATCGGTTGTTGATACTTCTAATACTGTCACTAAATCTTACACTTTCTTGTTTTAAATGCATTGAAAGATTACTTTTAGTAGTTTTTAAAAGTTTTCCTTATTATTCAAGGTAGGGCAAAGGTAATGTCATAATGTACACTGTACAGTCACGTCTAAAAGTATGTATACACTTGGCTTTATTCAAAGGCGATTTTCTCCTTTATTTTTGAATGAAATTTTATGTTATTACGAAAATAGTATTTTCGAACCCATATGTTTATGTTAAGTGTCGTATTTTAACGTTGCATCCGTTATTTCACGAAAACATCGCAATTGAAAATTGCCAAGTGTATACATACTTTTAGACGTGACTGTACCTGTGTCTGTAGGTACTTAAGGCCTACCTCGAAAATCTACTAAACGAGCGAAAGTGATGCAATTACTTTTGAAACGCAAAAGAAGAATGATGGCTTTAATGTGCGTGCGCTCGGAATAAAACGACGCATGTGCCAAAACGACTTTACTTCTTTTTGAAGAAAATTAATAAATGAAATTTAAAAATACTTTGAGTAAAATTTGGTATGATAGTTCTCTATGTTTTTAAAGTAAATTCTATTGAATAACTCTTAAGCGTTACGACGTGATGTCGAAAAAAGTAAAAAAAAAAAGATATAACTTTGCAATTATTGTATCGAGAGGAAGAAGGAAGGGGCGACTAGAATCAATTCTATTTAATTTTTATTGTAATTTTTGACGTTCAAAACTGCTTTGACTGTGACTTCGACTTTGTGCCTAAGAGAGCCTTACCTACATTATGGCATTGTCCAAAAATGATAGCATTTTAGTCACCCTACCTTTTTTTAACAATTCCAGTGTCCACAATGAAAACAGTAAAAAATATTCATAAAAATAAAATATGACCTTTCAGTTGCTGCGATAAACTGCCATTTTTGCGGCAAAATAATGAGTTGATAACATGCGTGCATAAATTGAAACTGACTGTTAATGGTCTGTTGCCGAAACTGTCCGTTGTTTGTTTAAAGGTGTTGTTACACGTGCGGATTAATAAAGAAACATGGGATCACGTCATAGTTACTGACAAATGTGTACGCTGTCTGGACAGGTTTACTTAACTCTGTGTGGCTCTTTCCGCAAAAGACCACTTCAGGCACCAATCTAAATGATTCGCATATGATCTGACGAAGATTATGTCTGGACTTTAAACCGGTTGAATTACAGAAATAATTAAAGAGCCATTGTGTCCCAAGGGTTAAAAGAGACTGTGACCTCTGAGTTGTTTCGGCCTTTCTTCTCAGATTAGTCGGATAGGAAACTCCGACCTCTTCTAGTTTTTAGACGTTTTTGTATAAACTGCATACTTACCGAAATAAAATCATTTATCATTTAATTTGTAAACTTCAAGTTTGTTCTGCTGCATAATAACAATTCCCCAGGGAATGAGTACTTAAACAAACTATGATACGATATTATTATACACTCTTCATTTTGTCCACAAACATTCACCTAAAATTATCACATTTATTCTTAACTAATTTGACAGTCGCTACGGGTCGTCAGAAGCCCGAAATTCTGACAGCCGGTCTTATCAAGGGGTATTGTATTACCCAGTAACTGGGTTTTGGAGGTCAGATAGGCAGTTGCTCCACGTAAAATACTGGTAGTCAGCTGCATCCGGTTAGCCTTAGTGCCTTAGGCGTCTTCTGGGCACGCTCGTTCCTTCATAGACCTCATCCATCGCTATCCATCAGGCGTGATCGAGGTCAAGATCGGGCCCATTCAGCAATAAAAAAACCGAGTGTGCTTATGACCACACGACTGAAGTGAAACTTCCAACGTATTTGGCTATGAGAGGAAGAGAGAAAGAAAATGTGCGCGCGCACTGCTTTCTCTTGCTTATATCCCCCACTCAACTCCCGTTCGCCTCGCCCGATCACACTTTTCATAACGCTTACGTCACGCGTTCGCCAGCTTACTCCCCAAGTCAAGCGTGCGTAAAGAAGTTTCACTTCAAAAATTAAACCTACCGGTTTCCTTAAGATGTTTTCCTTCATCGTTTTGTAGTTACACTAATTAAAGCGCCTGTCTGAGTTCGAACCCATGACGTACAGACGAGACGCCAGCACATCAACCTACTACAATCTGTCAAATTCCTTTAATAGATTTTCAACTTTATCACTAAAGTACAAGGTTCAAAGTTGATTGGGAAAATTTGACAGTTTCGGATAGGTTGATGTGCTGGCGTCTGTACATCTCGTAAGTCGGGGCTGTTGCCACTGCGCCACTAACAGCCCTCAATCCTCGTTCAATTATTAATTTCGTTACCTACACAATAATGTTTCCCATAACACTATTAATAAAGTACTCATAAAACTTCCTTGCACGTGTATAGCAAGCCGATATTATTTGTTTTTAATTTATTATCCGCAATGGTTCCAACTTGTTCACGTTGCTCCCTTGTAATTTGATTAATGGGAAAATATGGTAGCAATTATTGTTATTTACTTGTGTGACTGTTTGTTTGTGTATATTGGAGTGATAGTAAATAGCTATCCGTTCAAAAGGGACTAGAAAGTAGTCCGTGTTCGCAAAACTTTGTCTTTGACCAAAAGATGACCACAGTCCTTTTACAGTTATCTATTTTACCTCTGTCGGCAGCATCCCAATATCAACCTAATTGTAACAAGAATAAAAATCACTTTGATTTAGACAGACTAGTGAACTGCAGTAACCACGGATATCGATTTCTATGGCAGCTACCCAACAAAAACCTTATTCTTCTTCTTAGCGTGTCGATGGCAATCTAAATGGACTCGGTACAGAATTCTACTACGTGTTTGGTGCGATTACTAACCTTATTGCAATGACTGTAAAGATCAATGAGTTTCGACGGTGATGCAAAATCAAAGGTAAAATGGAAGAACTGTACGTATTTTTGGTTCTGCGAGAAAAGATTTAAATCGTTAGATTTGCCGTCATCGTACTTAGTCGCGCAAAAAAGTGTCCTTAACCGGTCAAGCGGCGCGGTTCGCCGATCAGCGTCGTCCCACTCACTGGCGAACTACCACTAGAAAGACTGAGGCTGTGGCGAGACAGTGCTTCCTTACCCAAACCGTTCGTTCCACCCGCTGAGGACCTCCCACCTGGACATGAGTTACCTTGGGTAAACTGGAAGTCTTTAAACAGACTCCGGACCCAGGTTGGCCGAAGCAAGGAAAACCTGTTCAGGTGGAAATTTATAGACGACTCCGCCTTGGAGTGTAAATGTGGTGCTGTTCCACAAACGATGGGACACTTAATATCGTGCCCTGCGTGTCCTGTCAGCTGCACGTTACAGGAACTGATGGACGCTAGTGATGGCGCCAAACAAGTGGCAGAATTCTGGGCCGAGTACATTTAGATTGCCATCGACACGCTAAGAAGAAGGTTCGGTGAACGCATGGACCCTCTACCAACCTTTTTTTTTTTGTTAGCCTATACTGTCCCACTGCTGGGCAAAGGCCTGACCCAAATCCTTCCAGGAACTCTTTTCCCGCGCCACCTCGAACCAGCCTTCGTCGTACGCGTCCAGGTCATCTCGCCATCTCTTTCTGGGCCGGCCTCGGCGACGACGTCCATCTTCAGGCACTCATTGTGTGGAGATTTTTGCCCAGCGGTCACCGTGCATACGGCTGATGTGACCCGCTCAATCCCATTTGAGCCTGGCAGCCTTCTTTCCTACATCTAGTATGCCCGTTATGGAACGCAGCGTGACGTTCCGAATTCTGTCCTGTCTTTTAATACCCAGAATGCTGTGTAAGATCGCTCTTTGGCAAACTTCAAGGCGGAACTTTTGCGACTCGTTCTTAACAAATTATTTATTGCTCATCTCAGCATCCTTTCGTCCATATTGTGTACCACGATTACAGCCAATGACACTTAGGGGTTACGTTCACTCAAACGGACAGCGGCGCATTAAATTTCCTATGCTGCTGTCTCAAGTGAAAATACTACACGGTACAGAGATGGAGCAACTGAGGGACAACACACTTTAAATCATAACCTGAATAGTTTTGAAGGATATTGCTAATCCATTGCTTCATATGTTCGAAAAATTTGTCTGCTCAACAATGAAAATAACGCAATGAATGTTGTTGAACTGTCAAAATGAAAACTATCCCTATTGCTAGTGCGTTAAGCAAGTACCCCAATGTACTTTTAAGAACGTTCACACCCTAATCTCAGTCTCAATCTGACTTTTGACAGTTACCTCGAATTTACCTACATTTAGGACATTGATTGTCGCTGAGATGAGTGGGGCAATTCCCGTATTTTTAGAGATTGTAGGTACGGCAACCGACATAGCTCGAAGAATTGCCAAACTTAAGTGGCAGTGGGCAGGGCACATTCCTCGCAGAACAGATGACCGATGGGACCGAAAGGTTCTGAAGTGAAGACGTAGCGTTGGAAGGCCTCCCACAAAGTGGACCGATGACGTTGTGAAGGCCGCAGGAACTCGTTGGATACGAGAAGCACATAACCGGTCGACGTGGAGGTGCTTGGGGGAGGCCTATATCCAGCAGTGGACGTTTTTCTGCTGAAATGATGATGATGATGATTCATTTAATTTTTAATTTTATTTTTCCATAAAGACAGCGGTTTGGTCGTGTGCAAGAAGTGCTACAAAAATTCTTTCATGCGTTCTTCCAATTTTGTACCTCACTATACACCCACTATTGTCAGCCCCCTGTAGCCCTCAGGAAAGCCTAGCAGACAACCTTAATCTAATTTCGTACTAGCTTAGTAGTGATGCACTTAGCGCGGGTAAAGAATTTTTATACGGAACTCATGTCGATGACAATACGTGTCTGTTTTACTCTCCCTATTAGGGCGTTGGAGACACGTTGTTCATTCAATTTTCTTAGCAAAGTAAGTGTTTTTCAAATAGGGTAAAGAAGATTACCAGTAAGTATGCACCTTTAAATTTGATAGTTTATTTGTAGTAAAACTGCGCCATGCTGCACACGACCCTATTTCATGTTAAACAAATATCAACTTTGTTACAATGATAATTAAGTTGATTTCAGAGTGACTAGCACTATTGAAAAGGTTATAAAAATGTTTGAAGTTGTAGCGTAAACTGAACTTTATTGTGTAGGAATTAAAGTTATTTTTCCATTAATTCATATTTGTTTACATTTTTGCCAAATAAATCGCGAACGCAGGATAGAGTTTGATGCATGGGTCAGACATTGTCTTACCCAGTTTTTCAGGAGTCGGTAGGAGTACCCGGTTAAAAACTGCTGAAATAAATATTGTATTTTGCAAAGTTAAATAGGTACGGAACTACAAAGCTGGTGGTGCTTTAAGAAAACAGTAGCAACAACAATATTTTATTTACCGTAAAATTCAAATAAAATCAAACGTCTACCTTACGTCGAGTTAAGTAAAGGTGAGATCTTATAACCTAAGTGTTATTGTATTCTGCCTGCAAGCAAGCGTGCATTTTTTTATTAATTTGACATTTTCATTATTCTCCATAGGTACCTACTCTTTGGAATGGGCAACTAGCTTTACCTTTCTGACTGACCGACCCCTTGACAATTCAAAAGTGCCTGTAATTGGTTTAATTGAAATAAATGCTTTGAGTTTGAGTTTGAATTACTATTATTACTTATATATACTATTTCCATGCAATTATTCGCTATTAATATATTCTTTTATATTGTTAATATACTAATAATTGTAAAAAAAACAATTTTTATGTTCCATAAATTCCTTAATATTATAAAAACAAGACATTTTTAGTAGCCATTCTGTCAATTTTGTCTTGAACACAAGCAATCTAACGGCAAAAACCAATAAAAAAAAAATCAAAAGACGTTCTTATTCTACTTTGCACTCAAAATCACAAGCCATAGGAATTTTATCACACTAATATTATAAAGACGAAAGTTTGTGAGTGTGTGTTTGTGTGTGTGTGTTTATATGTTTGTTACTTCTTCACGTTCAAACGGCTGGATCAATTTTGATAAAATTTTGTATGGAGGTAGCTGACACCCTGGATTAACATATAGGCTACTTTTTATTCCGATATTTCCACGGGATTGAAACTTATGCGGGTGAAACCGTGAGGCACAGCTAGTTTTAATATAATGAAAGGTCTGAAAGTACCTAACTCACTGAGTATCGGAAATGAAACAGGCAATAGATATCATGGGTGTTCAATACAATTGATGACATGAATGAATGAACGCGTAAAAGGGCTTAAAGAATAGAGCCTCTTTTTATAACTTGTTGTTATTGTGTTGGTATTTATTATAGACTAGCTGCGCCCCGCGGTTTCACCCGCATAAGTTTCGATCCCGTGGGAATATCGGGATTAAAACTATCCTATGTCCTTCCTCGGGACTCAAACTATCTCTATACCAAATTTCATCTAAATCGGTTCAGTGGTTTAGGCGTGAAAAGGTAACATACAGACAGACAGAGTTACTTTCGAATTTATAATATTAGTATGGATGTAATAGTTTCAAATAAGATGAACAACCCGTTCTGAATGATTTCTTATTTTGCTGTCACAAAAATTCAAGAACAAACAAAAATATTATCGACGACCTTCTTCAATTAAAGACAAACTAAACATTCTTAAATTTTACTGATTATCTAACTTCAAACTCAAAAACCTAAAAGCTTTTCATTCAATTAAACCATTTACAGGCACTTTTGAATTGTCAAAGAGTCGGTCAATTATCACTGAAAGAAATAAGCAGTAAATAAAAATTAAGAAACATTAATCTGGACTGCTTTAATTAGTTCTATATGAGCCTAACGTTCAAAACAGTATTTTTTACTGATCCGAAAACAGTCAAAGCTTGAGCCAAAATGTTACCGTCATGACAATAAACTTTAACGTTAAAAGGTCACAAAATTAACTGTTTTATTCATTTGGTGATATCGTTCAAACCATTGAAATTTACGTACTTACATTACAGTAATGGAGGCTTTCTTTTTTTTTGTTTTTTTTTTTTAGTAAATAGTATGTTCAATCATTAAAAGTTACTGTTTTGTCTTTTACTGTTTCGCAAACATTTCTTCTTACTGTATAAAGTCAGTAAGTTTTAATGAAGTCGCTTTAATGTGGTGTAATAAGAAATATTTTTTTCATTTCTCATACTCGGAAAGTAGTGTTTGTTTGATCCAAATAGCGGGTGGAAGACGCTGCTTCCCACCACAGGGCGGGAAAGACTCATAGTAATTACTTCCCTCTTTAGGGTGGGAATGAATTTAAAAAATAGAACTGTAGTCAGCTACGAAATTGTTTACATAAATTAAGAAAAATGCTGCAGTCTTGTGAGTGTATAAACAGCCAGTGTTAATTTAAAAAAAAAAACCTATTAAGCGGGACAGCCCGCGGCGATGACGCGGTGTGTTCCATATTTAAAATAAAAAAAGACAATAGTATTATTTGGCGGGATACTAATCCTGTAAGCTGTACCGAAATTCAAAAACTTTGCATGATATTGTTATCAATAAATATTTTAGAAAAACTACTACTTTTTACTTTCCTTATATTCGAAATGAAAAGTAGAGTGTTTAACACGGGTGAAAGTCATCAATTCCTACTCGGGCTATAGCCGCCCTCGCTGCGCTCGGGCGTCTAAATGCCTCGTATAGGAATTGATTCCTTTCGACCCTTGCATAACAATCTACTATTTTCAGGTCAAAAAGTTTAAAATTAACTGACCATTCCAAAACGTAGATCTCTATGGAGAAGAACGGGCAAGAAACTCCATGGACACTTTTTTAAATGAAGATATTACCAAATCCTGGGTGTATTATTCTTGTTGCTTCTATACAGGGTGAAATTGAATTCATGGGCATCCTTTTAAAGGGTCATTGTAATCATCATTATGAACAACTTTTACTATGGGACCAAACCTGAAATCGCGAAAAAAAATCAGCTCTTCCCTACATTTTGACGAGTTATGTGAACACGGAAGGAAGGAACAGCTGATTTTTTTTACGCATTAAAATAATAATTGAAAAAAATGCTTCTAAATTAGGTTTACAAAACTATAGTTTGCTTCTTTTTGTAAAAGGAAATCTCTGGAAGTACAGACGCCAGCACATCATGCTACCCGAAACTGTAAAATTTTCCCAATCAACTTTGAACCTTATTTTTTAGCGATAAAGTTGAAAATCTATTAAAGAAATTTGACAGATTGTAGTAGCTTGATGTGCTGGCGTCTGTACCTACTGATCCAATTACAAATATTCACTGATAGTGCCATTAGGTATACCTACTATGTTCAGTTATAAGGCAGAAGCACCCAACACACAATAATATAAATACACAATCTATTTTATAATATATTAAATACCACCATAAAATCAATCAGTGCCTAATAAAAAGTCGACAAACGTATCTACAAAGTCGACTGAACTATCGCGACATCTTGAAAACGTATTACTGACCTATTTTCGTTCAAAATTGAGTTCTAAAATTCAAAATGCAACCGTCGACCGGAAATGAATCCGTTGGCGGGAGTCTGTCCTGATACGGATCTGATGGAGCCGAGCGTCCAACATCCGGTCGGTTCCCGCCTTTATGGCTTCCAATTTTGAATCCGTCGCCTGACGGGTGAAATGGTTTTTTTTTTAAATTACGTGGCCGTTTGGATTTTTGGAGATCGAATTTATGCTTTTTGATAATGGAATTGTTTGAGATTAGAACTTTGTTTATTTCTTTATTTGTCAATAGATGGTTTCCTACTTCTGTTTGAAAAGTATATAATCAATAACGAGAACTCCAATGCAGATAAGTATTGGGCATTGCTCATGATCACATTTGCTCAACTAGCAGTCTTTGTTTTCAGTGATGTCTAAAAAAAGAAACAGGCACAAAAACCAACTAATAAAGTTTGAGAGTAACCAAATAAAAAAAAATAAAAAACGCATACTGGGCGTAGCAAAAGTCATGGCGGTCAAAATGTTGGGGGCAAAGTATATCTTGCGATAATAAGTAATTTCGTTCCAAAAACAAGGAAAGTATTCTAGCAGGGGATCGAGGGGGGGGTGGAGGGGGGTTCAGGGGATCCGAACTTCTGAAATCACATTCTCATGTTTCGAACCCACCTTTTTTTTTTATTAGTTGCGAACTCCTTAATTCCTGGCCAATCACCTCATAGAATCGATAATTATGATACAATTTTTCCATTTTTGATCAATTTCGCAAATATCGCCTTTAGTTCAATGGCGATACATGTAACATTTTACTCGTATCTTCGTCGTATCGACAACTCTCTCCTTTAAGATAATGTTATCTGAATGAGACGTATCAACATTGGCACTACATTTCGAATTCAAGTTAAGACCGTTTCCGGCAAAGATAAAGCATCTCCCTCTTCATTTGTGTTTACAAAAGCGGTTGAGGTTGTCAAGAGTGTGGACAAAGGAAGTTTCAACGAAATACAAATTAAAATCAATTATTTGTATTAGGTAGCCCTTTTTTTATGGATCGGAAATCATCATATGACCCCTCCCTCTCTGGGTGGAGCGAGAGTGTCAGACTCTTGCTGACTAAAACCCATCCGTGTTCCTTCCTTAGCCCTTTATGTTCCGGGGTAGCGGTAACCCTTTCGGATAATCCCGCACCCCAGGCAGGCTTCGGCCCTGGCAGGCCCCTTCCTTTATGCTGACATCTCTTTGAGGCGCGCGTGGAACACGTACGCGCCGTCCGGCACGGGCCTGGTCCTGATCAGATGGTGAGCTATTAGGTAGCCCTGGTAGGTCATTCTCATCAGCTCAATTACATCATCATTCGCTTTGCACTGTTACTTTACTTGATGATGATTCTAGGACTCCCTTTTCCGCACTTGGACTCTCATTCGGTCCGTTGTGCGAAATGAATTATGTGTTTGTATCAGTGTAAACAATTGTGGAAGAACTTAATAAAAGAAAAATAAAAATTGGCTTCTATTTTGTAACAATATAATTTAAAAGAGTGTGCATAGAGTTTCTTGCCTGTTCTTCTCCATAGGAACCTATACGCTTTGGAATGGACAACTAGCTTCTTTCTGAATGACTAAGCTGAATGATAATTCAAAAGTGCCAGTAACTGAATGATTTTAGTTTGAATTTAGTCGACTACATAGTTTCGACTAAATATCAATATTTTTATATGGATCAATGGCCTTATCCTTTTTCTTTTGTTGTTCTGCACCATGGCAATCTGTCCTAGCACAATAAGCCACAAACGATGTAAATGTGGTGCTGTTCCAGAAACGATGGGACACTTAATATCGTGCCCTGCGTGTCCTGTCAGCTGGACGTTACAAGAACTGATGGACGCTAGTGATGGCGCCCAACAAGTTGCCGAATTCTGGGCCATTTAGATTGCTATCGACACGCTAAGAAGAAGAAGAAGCCTAGGCCACTGTGTGACCAACTTCCAGTCTGATTGGTCTACTGACGTTTAAAACTCATCTGCTAGCTCATACGTAGCGTCCGCTGTAGGTGGCTGCAGATATTCATAATATGACAACAGGGACTGACAATCCAACGATTTTGTTGTCACACTAATCACACTAATATTATAAAGGCGAATGTATGTAAGTGTGTGTTTATATGTTTGTACGGAGGTAGCTGACATCCCGTATTAACATAATATAGGCTAATTTTTATCTCGATATTCCCACGGGATCGACATTTACGCGGGTGAAACTGCGTGGTGCGGCGAGTTCAAAATAAAAAAAGAACATCCCATCCGTTTACAACTAGTTAACTCAAAGAAATCTCAAAACGTACGTACCTACAGTCGTCCACACAAACACGACCCGTGGAGATTTAACGCCAACAGTTAGATAGGTATCAGCTGAATCTATTGCCGAGCGAAGAGTATGAACGCGCGACGTAAAGCGATATATGTGTAGACTATATCGAGAGATATTTATGTGTCCGAGTGTACTCGCTCATTTGTTTCGAACGTTCAATGCGGAAAAGTGTGGGAATGACGTGACGTATTTTTGTTTCATAGACAAATTGGGAAATTTTTACAGCGGCATAGTGGTGTAACACTCACAATGACAAATCTTTAATTTTGACAGATCAACAACATTATGAACATACCACAGAGGCGTGAATTGATTTTCAGAATAGGTAGGCACTAGGCCGGGTCTAGTTTAGGCAAATGCGGTCACTAATCAGAAAAAAAGTGAGGTCAAAAGTGTGGTTATTTGAGTTGGCATGCCTACTTTAGGGTGATAAATGGCGAAGGTCGAACGTCATGGTATTACGCGTGAGACGTACGTATTTTCAATTTTGTCGTATTAACTTGAACGAGTAAAGACCAATGACAATGTGCGAATAGTACGGGTGCCGAGTAGGCCGTCCGGCGACTGCCTACTGCCGCGCGTGTTTGTATGAAGATTTTGTTTTTTGTTAGGTATGATAATTTAGTGAGTTTCTTAATTGTGGGGCACAAACACTAAAATTATTTGTCAGGCTTATGTTGATATATCAAGGTAGGCACTGCTTATATGCCTATATGCAATGCACGCCACTGACATACCATAGCGTGCAATTTACTTACCTACCAAATAATTCAGCTCACGAACTCAAACAGACGTAAAAATTACCCTTCGAGCTTTTTAACTCTCGTCAAAACTGATCAACTTTCACACTTCGCGTAAGCGCTCGTAAACGCGCGCGTGAACGTAACTGGCACGATTACGGTTTACGTTTCGTTTACGTTTACGGCTGCGCCGGGGACCGTATTTACGTGTCGTAATTTTCGTGTTTATGAAGAATGTGTTGAAGTTGAGTATGATTCTACCAAATGAGCAATATTTTTTTGGGTATGGTAAACAGAACTTGGTTGTATATTTTATGTAAGTATCAAAATATAAAAAAAAAAAAATTGTGAGAGGTTTGATATCGTATCGTATTACCCAGTAACTGATTTGTGGAGGTCAGATAGACAGTCGCTCCATGTAAAACACTGGTATTCAGCTGCATCTGGTAAGACTGCCCAATAGTTGGAGAAAAGCTATACGCCGTGTTTTTCACGATAGCCTTAAACTTTGTCAAACGCTTCTATAGCTTGTACAAATTATTAAGGAAGTAGTACTTAAAAAGGCTTCGTTACAATGATATTTGTAATTTCATTTAGTGTTTAATTGAGCTATGCAGTAAGAAAGGGTCTTAACTCAGTTTTGACAAGTTTCAGCCCGCCAAATCTTATGAATGAAAATACGTCATCGTTGCCAATTCGGATAAAGAGGCATGCATATCGGGCGATTGACGTCAAGGTATTTAGTTGTATGAAAATTAACAAAAAATAAGAATTCATTTAATGTGTCCATAATGAAAAATGCTTATTTCCATGGTCTGAACATCTGGTCGAAGTTTATGTATATCGTCCGGAACACGGTGTATTTAAAGAGGTTTGATATTTTCCAGCAATTCAGTATAGCACAGTCTGTCATACTTTTAACATCTTGCCTTCGTCCCTAATCTCACCGATCCCGGCTCTACACGATTTAAAATTACCTAACAAAAAGTCCCAACTTTACACGAAACGATAAAAACGACCTACAGTCAGAATGAAAAACATTGAGACTTGACAAGTGGCTATTTTCCAAGCCATGTTCCATACTTTCATTTTGTGGTGTTTTTTTTTGAAGTCGTGTTTTTTTTTTTTTGTTAAAAAGTTTTTTTATGGTTCGGTACCCAATGGGAAAAACGGGCCCTATTACTAAGACTCTCCTGTCCGTCTGTTTGTCTGTCTGTCACCAGGCTGATCTCATGAACCGTGATAGCTAGACAGTTGAAATTTTCACAGATGATGTATTTCTGTTGCCACTATAACAACAAATACTAATTAAAAACAGAATAAAATAAATATTTAAGGGGGGCTCCCATACAACAAACGTGATTTTTTTGCCGTTATTTGCTCGATATTAATAACGGCAACAGGTAGACCCTTGAAATATTTACAGAATAGGTACTTAGTTGTATATTCACTTTAAAAATAAATATTTAAATTAAAATAAAATAAATTAAGGGAGCTCCCATACAACAAACGTGATTTTTTTTATATATGTAGTGTTAAAAATATTGTACGGTGGTACGTAACCCTTCGTGTGCGATTCCGACTCGCACATGGCCGGTTTTTTTTTAAATACCAACGAGTAATTTGAATTGGTTTAGAATGATATCAGGTTGTGCGTCGTCCCTACCACTTTGTAAAAAACTATTATATGACAAAATATTATATGACGCTTGGCAATACTGTTGTAGCTTCTCTTTAGTGAAAAAGTTTCGGAATCGGATCAGTAGTTCCTGAAATTACCCTGTACATACAAACTCATAAATTGAACCTGCATCCTAATTGAGTAACACACTATCTCTCAATTCGAATAATTTTTTGAAGCTTATTTATTTCTAATCCATTGCTCCATTATGTTCGAAAAATGTGTCTGCTCAACAACGTAAATAACGCAATGAACGTTGTTGAACTGTCAAAATGAAACTTATTGCTACTGATAGTGTCTTACGCAATTACCCTATTGTTTTTAATCCATACTAATATTATAAATTCGAAAGTAACTCTGTCTGTCCGTCTGTCTGTCTGTATGTTACCTTTTCACGCCTAAACCGCTTAACCAATTTAGATGAAATTTGGTATAGAGATAGTTTGAGTCCCGAGAAAGGACATAGGATACTTTTTATCCCGATATTCCCACGGGATCGAGACTTATGCGGGTGAAACCGCGGGGTGCTGCTAGTATAGATATAGTAGTTTATGGTTGAGACAGTGCGCCTTGTCTGCCAGTCAGTCAAAGTTTTAAAATTGTAGATTGGAACATCGTGATTATACCTTCATTTTCTTTTTAACATTACTTTTTTTTTTTTTTTTTTTAACACTATATTACACCTGACCATGCCTCAAACTCTATCTCATAGACAATCGAGCGTGAATTATCATACTTTACATCAGTTCAATCAAAGTTACTCAGGCGCATAATCTACATTTTAAACTGCTACGTCCGTTACATTGTCATGTCAACAATTGTGTTCTTAATTCAAACTGACGTAGATCAGTCGCGCAGGAGTTGAACTGGACGCGATCTTGTGGGGCCGCTAAGTGTGAGGGCTTTTTGATTTATTTTTCTTATTTCATTTTTTTTTTTTTTTTTTTTTTTTTTTTTTTCATTTATTATTTAGATTACTACCTACTTTGACTAGAAAATTAGATTAAAAAATGGTCCAGTCAGGGGTGTGGCAAATGTACAAGTATCTCCTAGGGCCCCCGACTCATGGTGCTAGAAAAACAGTGGGGTTTTAGTCACTAGGAGTCCGACATAACCCTCCGTTCTTCCCAGATGGAGGGTTTCACCGCTTGCACCTGTAATAAAAGATATTTTATTTTTAGTTTATATTTTATTTTTAGGCTCTATAATTGTATGGAAAATTTGCTACACTTAGCTAAATGTTGTTTTGTAAATGTTTTTATTAAATACATTATTATTATTTATGAGGACTTAATCACGAAAAAAAAAATGTTAGAAACTGGTAGAAAATGCTATGACGTTTTTTCCATTGCTCTTTTTATAATGCTGGGGCTACACTAACATGAAACGCCGATACTTATCGCGATTTGTGAGTGCACCTACGATTAACGCCCCCCCGCCCCGCCCGTCATCGCGATAATTATCGTTGTTTCCCGTTGGTGTGGCCCGTGCTTTAACGTTAAACTTTCTGTAGTGCCTGTCTGTCCCTATGGGATGGTATGTATCCAAAAATAAAGCAGTGATACCTACTAAATTCTCCTTTTACGACACCCACAGGCAAAAAGCACCAGTTAGGTACCAAAGCTTTACTTGGGCAAGAACCATATGACAGTAAAAGCACAACTACAATTATTATTATTATTATATCCATCTTATTTGTATGTATATGTATGTATGTACTATCGCGGACACTGCCGCCTGATCACCACTAAGTTCATTTTTGCTTGCACTAAAAAAAAACCGAATGTACTTATGACCACATGACTGAAGTGAAACTTCAAACGTATTTGGCTATGAGAGGAAGAGAAAAAGAAAATGTGCGCTCGCACTGCTTTCTCTTGCTTATATCCCCCACTCAACTCCCGTTCGCCTTGCCCGATCACACTTTTCGTAACGCTTACGTTACGCGTTCGCCAGCTTACTCCCCAAGTCAAGCGTGCAAGTTTCACTTCAATAGAAGCGCTCTCTAGTAAGCGCGCCAAGGTCAAATAGTTCGTCCGTAAAATTCACAAAAGGAGTACACGTGATGCGTCACTAAGCTGCGCAGTGCAGGTTGCAACTAATTGCGTTATCGCTTTCCTAATAGGCGAAAATTTTAAGAGGGCGTGGCTTAGCGCCGCCACAGGACTTAGGCGAAAAAATGTTTAAGTGATCTGCGTAGCTATTCACACCCATACGACAGGCTATCGTATCGAAAACCTGACATTTCGATAACCTGATTTGACTTGCCCTAAACAGCAAATGAGAGCAGTGGTGGCCCAGTGGTATCGGCCGCGACTTACGAGTTGTAGGTCGTAGGTTCGAACCCCGACAGGTGCTTTACTTTGTGTAAATTATTTCATCACCACTGCTCTCAAAACGGTGGGAAAACATCGTGAGGAAACCGGCATGTCCTAGAACCAAAAATTCAAAGACATGTGACATATATCAACCCGCACTGGGCTCGCGTGGTAGATTACGGCCCACTCCCTCTCACAGAGAGGAGGCCTGTGTCCCAGCAGTGGGAACATTATAGGCTGATGATGATGAAACAGCAAATAGCTGTTGGAATAATAGCGGGCGCTATTTGATTTAAACTGACAAAATTTTCGGGTTTTGGACTTGTGAACAGCGTTTAGAAGACTCCTACAATAACAATGATTAATTTTCGATACGATACGGAAGCGTATCGAGTGTTTGTGAATAGCTATGCAGGTGGAAAAGGCAGCAATGGTACCTATAGATATCAACAACTAGACGCAGCAACATGACACACAGTTTGCGCTGCCAGTTAAACCCCCCCCCCCCTCCCATTAACCCTAAAACACTTGAAGTCTCAACTTAGTTATGGTCATAAGGCCGGACTCGTTCCAACTTAGTTTATACTCACCCCAGTAAAGTTAGTGTACATTATTGAGACAAACAAGATGGCGTTCATAAACATGTTGATGAACTTTGTTCAACAACATGTTGTTACTTGATTAAAGTTTTTTATGGAACTAGCTTTTGCTTGAAACTTACTACCGGGATAAAAAGTGTCCTTTGTCCTACCTCGCGGGGAAATTGCGTAAAACACTAGTAGTATAGGAATGGCATTTATTTTGACAGTTCATTGCGTTATTTGCATTGTTGAGCAGATTTTTTTTTTGAACAATTGAAGCAATGGATTAGCAATATCCTTCAAAATCATTCAGATTGTGTTTGATCGTGTGTTACGCAATTAGGATGCAGGTCTACTGGCCTTATGCCTTTCATTCAAAATCATTCAGCCGGTGAGTCGTGAAATGTGACAGAATAGACACGAGTTACTTTCACGATCACAGAGGGTCCCATTAAAATAGATGGACTTTTAACACAGCGCTCAGTAAGTCTAACCAAAGATATCCAAGCAAAAAAAAAAAACGCTGATTAAAGTGTATTTTGACCTAAAATAAAAAAAAATTAGTGTGTTTTCGTTACCTGATTATTTTTCTTGTAAGTATTTAATGCGTTTTTCTTATTGTATATATTTTTTACCATCGTCCTTATTATGGTGGTCTGAATGATTTCTAAAAGTTTTTCCATCTATTTTAATGGGACCTTAT
This sequence comes from Amphipoea lucens, assembly GCA_947508005.1. Taxonomy (NCBI): domain Eukaryota; kingdom Metazoa; phylum Arthropoda; class Insecta; order Lepidoptera; family Noctuidae; genus Amphipoea; species Amphipoea lucens. The sequence goes on along the minus strand of OX382373.1, from coordinate 3,967,239 downwards.
ATATTAGTATAGATGGAAGATGGGTTTTGACCTATTATTGTTAAGAACTCACTAGAGTAAATTCCGTTTGTGGTTTTGGTGGTACACCGAATCAAAATGAGCGACAATTTAATATTGATATAAGAATCAAAAATATTGTTCGGGCCTAAAATAATCTGACATATTATTATTATGCACGCAGCAGAGAGGCAGAGAGGCTTGTGGTTAAGTAATAACAGCTGCACGGGTCGATCGATTAGGTTAAGCTACACTTGCCGCGGTTGATCCGTGGATGGGTGACAAAAAAAATGAGCTGTTTCATACATTTTGGTCAAGTAGGTATTGAACTTTTGTATTAAACAGCTGATTTTTTTTTCGTGATTTCGGAGTTGGTCCCATAGTGAAACTTGTTCAGTTCGATGGTCTAAAGCACCTCTTAAAGTTTTTAGGGTTAATTTTTTAACACAGATATACAGTAACCGCATTTCTGTTAACAACACGAGTATAAAAATAACTTTTAAAGTATTGTATAAAATAGCACTATACAAGCTACTGATCACACTTACATACAATGTCGGGACACGTTTCTATTGTATCACGTGCCGTAGTGATGTTATCTTGTCGATAAAAATTTAATAATGCTTGTCTAATCCCGAATATTATTATTGTTTGCATGATTGCATATCATAATTAATTTTTGATCGACTACTTAATTTATTAATAAGATAAGATGGAATAGCATACAAGATAATGATGTACGTAAGTAATGTTTTGGCATTTTATTATATGTCGGTATATTGTTTTGAGGGCAATAAAATAGGTGAAGGATTTAGTTGTTGACTTTCTTAATTTACCTATTCTCAGTTTGCAATAGTGGCAGTAGCTATGGAGTCTTCAGATCCTGCAAAAAAGCTGAAATCTAATATTATTATATATTTTTTTTATTAAAAAAAAAGTAATCTCTGGAAGTACTGAACCAATTACAAAAAATATTTCAGCAAGAGAGAAAGCTACACTATAAACTGCCGTATGATATGGTATACATCTTTGACTTCCACTTGGACAAAGTCGCGGGTAGTAGCTAATAGAACAATCTTAGTATATAAAACATGATCCTCAATAGAAAAACCAATTGAGTGCGAGTCGGAATTGCACACGAAGAGCTCCGTATAGTACGCGCCACGAAAGATGAGACTTGACTTTAATCTTAAACTTTAGGTATTATTTCATAATAAATATTATAAGGCGGTACTTCTGGACACGGCCCGCATTGTTAGGACGTTCCTCTCTCTGGAGCCCTGACCGCCGGTACCTTGGACCCTGTTCCCGATACCGGTGGGCTACTATTTTTTACTTTTTCTTAAATGTTTTTATATATTTAAAAGTATAATGTATGTATAAATAATGAAATAATAATTATAATATTATTAAGAATTTTTATCTTAATGTCATCGATAAATCCCTGAATAGATACACACATTATGGGTAACTATTTCGTACACGACTTACCTGCGCAAACTCCACTACTGAGCTTGTCAAGTCTCATCCTTCGTGGCGCGTAATATACCATAAAGCAAAAATCGCCGCAAAAAACATATTTCTTGAGACCCTTTAATTTTTAATTTTATAGCGGCAATAAAAATATACACTCTGTGAAAATTTCAACTGTCTACATTATTACGGTTCATAAGATACAGTCCACTGATATCCAGACAGACAGATGGTTTCTCAATTGCATACTTATTATCATGATAAGTGGAAGGACGGAGTTCACCTAACACAAGCATCTTCTTGCTTAAAAGGTGATCTCCATCTAATGTGTTTTTCATTTGTATGTAATTGCAATAAACATTTTTATTTTATTTACAGACGGACAGACGAACAGCAGAGGCTTAGTAATAGGGTTCCGCTGGCACCCTGTGGGTACGGAACCCTAAAAATTGATTGTATAATTATAGCAGTTCATTCAGTTTATTCCCTCAGACACTGTTTCAAAAATACAATGTATTTAATTATTATAAGAAAGGCAATATACTCATAAATTAAGTTAACGCTTCGGAATCCAGTATAATAAAAATGCAATCTAATAAAAAGTCTAATAAAAATTGTGATGAAAAAGTTATTTCGTTTGTTTGTCTGTTTATAACACTGTGAGAAGAAATGGCATTGTCTGTTTATTTATTTACAATTTTCTTAAAATAATATTTTATGTTCAAGTATATAAAACTGAGGGGAAATAATCAAAGGGCATCATAATATTCATCCGCATCGCTGTCAACAGGAAAAGTGCTCAAAAGTCAGGCAACATTGCCACGTATGGCAATGATGATTCTATGGTCAAAAAATAGGCCCCCTCTGGCCACTCAAAAGAGTCGACCAACTGCTCGATGATGTCTCGATAAACTAAGTGGGCACTTGGACCCCATGGCCCTATTATTAACCCCAAATAGCTTGGACAAATATCTGTGAGATGAGAAGTAAATACTTCCAAAGCTTTTTGGAATTCACTTCCCAAAAAGCTGTGTCCTGGCAAAATTCCTAATAAATATTTCGGCTCGAGGGTGGCCATATTAAAGTATTGGTGATGGAGACCTGCTTTTTATCAGGCTCACGTGGTCATGAGGGTTTAGTATAATATTTGAGTTTTGAGAATCACCATTTGACTCCCAACTAACTATATACACTAGATACTAAAATTAATGACTAACTAACTTACAATACAAATATTATATAAAAATAAAACAAAGGACACTCAGGCATCGAAGTATTCGTCCGCATCGCTGTCATCCGGAAACGTGCCCAGAAGACTGGCAGCATTGCCCCGTTGAATGGCAATGCTAATTCTTTGGTCAAAGAATTACCAGCTACCAACTTAAATTGTTCGTATATTCACAATCACAACTGTCATTTTGACACCTGTATGAAATGGCTATAATACTGACAATTAACGTAGTGGATCAATTTTACAAAAAAAATATTTCCCTGACTGTATATCGAAAATCGAGGGACTGATGGAACTGCTCTGGCGTATCGATTGAGTACTTTAGACCTAAGTATGTGCACCGTTTGACTGTCATAAATGATGTGTTATCTCTGAGTTTGTTTCAGTATTTCTCAGTGATCAGTTAGCTAAGAAATACCGGTTCCATCTAGTTTTAATAAAATATTTGACCAAAAAAATATTGACGTGTAAAAGTGTATTAAAAGATCAACTTACAGAAATAAAGATTTCATTTCATCGCTAAAACTGTTTCGAAAACAATATTTATTTTAAGACTCGAGTAATTCCGGGTCCATTCACTAGTGTTTTAATAACTTAAAAATAAAAATTCTACATAATTCGTCTTTCATTACGACAACGATAAAGTCAAAAAGATAAAGCCCAGTCTAGACGAAAATAATTAAAAGTTATTCTTTTTTCAACGTAAACTTTTCAATTGAAGTTTATTATCATACTTGGGGTATTTAAATGATTTATGCAGTAGATAACATTCAGAAGTTGATCTTAGGGGCAATTCTCGTAAGGGGTTTGAAGGTTTTGACCCTAAAATCAGCCGCCATTTTGAATTTTTTTCAAAACCGCGGTGCACAACAAAAGTTATATATTTAGATAGAGGACACTTATACAAAAAAAAAAAGACGAGTTGCACTCCGGGAGTGCCGGCAGAAGTGAAAACTTGAATATTAACGTTGAAATAAATCAATTATTAATAGAATTAATATAACTAAGTTTTTTTCACTATTTCTGCGTCACTTTTTTCATTAATCGATGCACTTTGTTCAATTTCCATTTTTTGAAACACTTTATATACACGAATTTTACGAATACACAGCAGTGTGGCTACTACACAGACGGTCGAGCCATCAGCTGTCCATCCACGTCCGCGTCCGCGTCCGCGTCCACCATCGCCATCACCATCACCATCGCCATCACCATCGCCATCGCCATCACCATCCATCCATCCATCCATTCATCCATTATCGTGTCTCACTTGCTTCACTTCGGTTGGCGCCGCCGTAGAAAGAGATGGGGGGGGGAATCTCTCCTGACGGTCACGTGTCCTGACGCGATGCCCTGACGCGAGTTTAACATTTTTTACCCATTACAAAAAGTGTTCAACGCCGCTAAAGAAGTTTTCACTTCTCATGCTCTAAAAGTCAGTCTTTATGTTATGCTTAGGCGACATAAAATCGCTTTTTATGTTCTAGTGCATAATGTAAATTTTTTTTCTAAGACTAAAGTAATCAGGCCCAACAGCCACACGCACAATAAAACTTCGCAGATTAAAGTCGTGATTTATTTCATTTTCTTTAATTTATACCACTTCCGTGTTTTCTATCGTTAATTTAATAAAATCAGGTAAAATAGTTGTCATTTATTATTTAAAAAGGCAAAGAAACGTTTTCATTTTTTGGCAGTATGAAGTACCCAAGTCGAATGACAAATGTTGAAAATTAAAAAAAAAACTTTTAAAAAGTTTCGTGGCGGTATTATCTGTGGTGGCGGGAATTAGCTATGGACGCAACATTTTTGATTAATTATGTACTGTATACTTCATGCCTGTTTCATTTTCTTGCAATCGAAGTGAAAAGCAGAGTGTATAACTCAGGCATAAACGATCCATTTTACCTCTCGACTTAACTATCCACCCTCGCCTGCGGCTCGGGTGGATATAAACGTCTCGGGGTAAAATAGCTTCTTTTATGCCTTAGTTGTACAATGTACTATTTCACTTCAAAAATTTAATATAACATAATATCCTAAAGCGTCAGGTTTCGGAGTTGTTCACCGAAACATAAGTCGAAAACAACAAGGATTTTTTTGTTTTTTTTCCCTCCACGTAAGCATATTGAACTATTGAGGTAATAGAAACGTTATGAAACCTTTATGGAGAAACAAATGAAGAATAGACATTTTTTAAATAAATAATTAAACACGGCAATTTATAGTTCGTTTTTTAATACCTGAGACTAATTCTTCATTTGTTTCTTCTCCATAAAGGTTCCATATTTTTTCTATTACCTCAATAGTTCAATATGCTTACCTGGAGGGAAAAAAAAAACAAAAAAATCCTTGTTGTTTTCGACTTATATTTTGGTGAATAATTTCGAAACCTGACGCTTTAGGATATTATGTTACATTACATTTTTTGTTTCTATAAGTGTCCTCTATCTAAATATATAAGTTTTGTTGTGCACCGCGATTCTGAAAAAAAATCAAAATGGCGGCCGACCTTAGGGCCACCCTCCATACAAAAATCTTCAAACCCCTTTAAGAAAGTTGACAGTCTGATCTCAGTCTCAATCTGTCAAAAATACCAAATACTAAATAATTTCCCTACATTTTGACAAGTCTTTGACATTTGTTTGTCACTGAGATGAGACTGCGACTAGATTTTGAACGTTTTAAAATACGAGAATTGGCTTTCTGAAGTTCTGAATTCTATCTGAAAGAAAAGAAATAACAAAATATAAACATGTTAGTGCAGACGCCAGCACATAAAGCTACTACAATCTGTCAAATTTCTTTAATAGATTTTCAACTTTATCGCTAAAATATAAGGTTCAAAGTTGATTGGAAAAGTTTGACAGTTTCGGGTAGCTTGATGTGCTGGCGTCTGCATATCCATGAGTCACCGGTTATATTTAAGTCCCATAGAATATTATGGACGAGCAATAGAGAGTGAGCTTATTGTCAGTAACAAAACAAAAGATATCTAGACGCCAAATGGATATTCCTGATGCTACAACCCAATAACACTTTGATCAACATCAAAATCAAAACCTAGTAATTTGTGCTACTGTTTCGCAGACTTTTGGGCTTCTGACTACCCGTAACGACTGTCAAAGATCTACGAATGACAGCCGGGGCCATGAGCTTAACGAGCTTTCGAGGCACAGAGTGGTCTCGAACTCTCAATATGTAATTGATGGTCACCCATCCACGAACCGACCGCGGCAAGGTAGCTTAACCTTCGATTGACCAGTGCGGCTGTTATCATTTACCCTCCATGAGCACTTCATTGGATATATGGTATAAAAAAAAGAAAAGAACTCAAAAATCTAGTTGAAATACCCAATAAACCTTACTTATGTGTTAAATTAAATTGCAAGAAATAAGCCAAGAAAACGTACAAAACCAACCCAGTTTCACATAAAAACGTTACCATGACAAATGGAAAATTATTCACATAAAACGCGTTCAAATTGATGAAGAACCGATGACACAGTCATATTCTAAACTTCTGCTAATTTCCCCTGAGCTGGATACGTTATGACGTCATAAAACGTAATGAATTGTATCCAGCGACGGTTTATAACCTGAATTCATATTGCACATGAATTTGTAAAACGTTTCGTTCGATTTTCTAAATGAGTTCAGTTCCGATTGTGTGCGTTATTTTTTTATTTTTTATTATTGGAAGTGTATTAATATTTTATTGGCGCGTTTTTATAGGTTGCCAGTGTCAGTTACCGTGTTTTAACAGGTTACGGTGATAGTGACGCTTTATAGTGACGCTTTTAAGAGTGCTTTTTATGTGTGTAATATTCAGTCCGTTTTATATTGAACTATTGCTATATGAAATATACTTTTTGTAATTTCAAATTTACAGCTTTTTAATAAATGCATAATTATTATGAAAGTATATACGGTACGTATTATATAACAATAAAACAATTTTAAAATTTCCGTCTGTTTGTTCCGGCTAATCTCCGAAACGTCTGAACCGATGTTGACGGGACTTGTAGATACTGACAGATAACTGGTCTTATAAGGAGTGACTTAGGTTACTTTTGTTTTAAACTGTATTGTTTTCCGACATCCACGCGAACGCAGTCGCAGACGCAGCTAGTTGGTCACAAAAACTTTACTCTTCAAAAGAAATAATATTTTAAAACTATATGAGTCATTTGATTGAATGCGTGGAGATACTATTATTTGATTAAATTATTAAAATATCAAATTACTTACGTAAAATGTGATCACATTTAACAAAACTACACTTTTCAAATCAGACAGTTTATTTATTTTTGTCTTTTCAACAATGAGTAGATACACATTGTTACTCTACACAATTTGTACATTGCAAACATAAGTCGCGCCTCATTACTTATATAAAACACGTCATGCCCTTCATGGTTTCAACAAAGATCGATCGTAAGAACCAATCTTTAATTTTATCGACATCGCTAAACTCTGAATCAGCACATCCCTACACATTTACAACACGTTCTCCAAGCACATGTGTGCTTCACAAATTGTTCGCAAAACATTCACGAATTTGCTGCCATTTACATAATCTTAAATTCCGAACAGTTTTACTTTCTTCTGTATGTGTGTTACTACGAGTTTATTTACTTTGAATTATGAGGGTAATTAGAAAATTAGGAGTTTTGTTTGAGTGATTAACTGTGTTACTCCCTTTGTTGTGCAGGTGTCGTCAAGGAAAGCTGATGGATTACCTCATCAAGCAGCAGGTCCTGTGTTGTTATATTAGCATAGGGATATTTCAAAGCTAATTTGGCTATCATCTTAGCCCTTAATTGTACGCGCCTAAAAAGTAACGTTAATGGTCGCGTGGGGTGTGTGACACCCTAAATTTGATCATATACATTATATACGAAATACATGCAAAATATTTTTTTATTCATTAGAATATTTTTACTAACTTCAGCTTTTAGAAGAGAGGCTTGTGGCTAAGTAATATCAGACGCACGGGTCGCTCGATCAGGTTAAGCTACGCTTGCCGCGATTGGTCCGTGGATGGGTGACCATCTTTACATACCAAGACCCCTTCGTGCCTCGGAAAACACGTTAAGCCGTTGGTCCCGGCTGTCATTCGTGGATCTTTGACAGTCGTTACAGGTCGTCAGAAGTCCGAAATCTTGACAACCAGTCTTACCAAGGGGTATCGTATTACCCAGTAACTGGGTTATGGAGGTCAGATAGGTCCTATGACCCCTGTTATTGTTGTACTGGTTTTTAAGTTAATTACATTTTAGTTATAAGACAACAATGTATGCCATGTACAAACTACTTATAAATAAAATTTATTATTATATATTATTATATTATTATAATTATTATTATACATACGGGTCGAATACAGAACCTCCTTTTTTGAAATTGATTAAATATAGCTACTATACAGCTTCACAGATACTCCGTAGCCAAGTCCAAGGGGACTCTAAGAATAGGTTATATTTAATTCGCGCAACCATTATGTCGTTGAGTCACAGTCAGTCCGTCTGTCAATATACGCTGTCAGTCAAACTTGACAGGGGTGAAACAGACGCACGTTTTAGTTAAGATTTTTTGTGTGTTGAGTGCCTTATAAAAGTGTTGATCCTATTTTATGTGGAACTCTAAAGGACAATCGCTATGAAAAACATATTGTGGTCTCTTCCAGAAGTTATTATTTTTTTTACATAATTCTTTGACATAATCTTTTTACTATTTGACATTATACAGGGTGGATTTTCCAAGTGGGCGTGAATAGCCAAATCCGAAACTATGAGAAATAGTGAAAAGTACTCAAAGGAGTCTCGGGCTCGATTTTGATGAAAATTAAAACTGCGTCATTGGGTTTTTGAAAAATCAATATTTCTAGCCAGGACTCGAACCCGTTTTTTTGAAAAAAAAAATACACACTGTATTAGTACACCATTTGATAGTGTCGCTAATAAGAATCGAATTCCGGGAAGTAATGACATACGGCAAAATTAAGGAAAATATTGGATTTTTTAATAAACTGTTTCTTACTTGTTCGAAATGATGCTCAATACCTATTTTTATTAACACACACCCGTAGCGCAGTCACCTTCACAACATTATGCTCTAACATTGTGTCTACGCAGACAAAGTCGCGGGCGTAAGCTAGTAAGCTATTATTTTCTCAACTTCCGCAATCCGTTCTCTTCTTCCCTTCTTAATAATTTCTCATGAAAGTGCAGTATATAAAAATGAAAATATTAAAAACCGCCCGTCTGCAATACTAAGCGTTCAGAATCAGAGTAAAGTGCAAACTTAAATATTCATAACGGCAAATATGGAAAAATCTCGTCGGAACATTCTTCGTTGAATGGAACATTCTAGAACGTAAGTTATTTACGAGTTGGCACCGAGAAAACGGATAAGTACAATTCTGTTTCTAAGATTTTGTAGTTGAAATAAAGTGTTCTGGTCGAGTAGTGTCTTAAGTGGAATGATAGTGTAGTGGTCGCCCAGGGGCCCGTGGCTAAGTAATAACAGCCGCACGGGTCGATTGATCAGGCTAAGTTACGCTTGCCGCGGTTAGTCCATGGATGGGTGACCATCTTTACATACCGAGACCCCTCCGTGCTTCGGGAAGCACGTTAAGCCGTTGGTCCCGGCTGTCATTCGTGGATCTTTGACAGTCGTTACTGGTAGTCAGAAGCCCGGAGTCTGACAACCAGTCTTACCAAGGGGTATCGTATTACCCAGTAACTGGGTTGTGGAGGTCAGATAGGAAGTCGCTCCATGTAAAATACTGGTATTCAGCTGCATCCGGTTAGACTGGAATCCGACCCCAACATAGTTGGGAAAAGGCTAGCCTTTTTCCAACTATGTTGGGGTTGGATTCCTAGTCTGCCTAGGCAGATGATGATGATAGTGTAGTGGTCGCAAGCGCTACTGCTGATCATGAGGCCCTGGTTCAATTCCAAGATTGGGCAAAACTGTTAATGGTTCCACACATAGCCTAGAAGACCACGTACCATTGTATGGAAAACTCCGACCTATTGACACACACATAGCTGACCTAGCCAGTGGCTAACAAATAGATAGTCGCCAAAATCATTGCGCAAATCAATTTTTGGCTTATCTGGAGTTCCTTACATTATATGGATTTGTACCCAGTTGGTGGCAATAGGCTCGTCCCCTATTACATGGAATACCAGGCAGAGGCATCAACCACAATCTGAATCATATTGAAGGAATCCATTGCTTCATATGTTCGAAAAATGTGTCTGCTAAGCAACGTTAATAACGCAATGAATGTTGTTGATCTGTCAAAATGAAAGCCAATGTCACAGTTAGTGTGTTACGTAATCATCCAGCAGAACCCCAACATGCAATGATTAACAAGGTAAAATAACAATTGAACATCAAATTGCCGGGTATTAAAAATTCTGCTCCTAACTCAAAGCTATGAAGATCTTTTGAACACAAAGGCAGCAAGTTGGTCTTTATGAAACCCGTTATATTATAGGATGGAATAAAAAGGCACCATTCACGTTATTCAGGTTGACTTGCATGTTTCTGAGAAAGATATTATCTTTGTTTCTTTTTCTTGTAAAGGAATGTTTATGAAACAGATTGTTAAAAAAAAGTTTAAAAACTAAAACTCGACTACTGAAAAGGACGAAACAAGAAAGTACCTTCCCGTGGTCGCATGCCGCTGTTTCATTAAATAAGCTATGGTAGCATGCGACCACGGGAAGGTACTTTCTTGTTTCATCCTTTTCAGTAGTCGGGATTTAGTTTTTAAACTTTTTTTTTATTTAATTATTTTGGGGCTTATTTCAGTAATACTTATATTTTTGAAATGTGCTAATTAAGCTTTATCATTTGATACCCCACAGGGTACCATCCCAAAATATTTATTTTTAAATTCATTATTTTATGTCCTTTAGAGGGCGCCATATTGAAATTATTTTGACGTCACGTAGCCTATAACCAGCGGACGGTCAAGACGCTTCTAACGATACCTCATTTGTCAAATTATTACAAGTATGTACATCTTAATTTATGAGGGACCAGATGAACATACATACGAGTACATACATACATACCGGTCAAAATCATAACCCTCCTTTTTGCTTCCCCGTAGTCGGGTAATAAAGTAATATTTTTCAAAGTATCGGAGTTACCGACATAGCTAGAGTAACCAAGCAGAAGTGGGAGTGTGCTGGCCATGTTTATCGAAGGACCGATAAACAGAGGAGCAGAGAAGAGTCCTGGAGTGGAGACCGCGTATCGGCAAGCGTGGTGTGGGACGCCCTCAAGCTAGATGGACCGACGACCTTAAAAACGTGGCTGGGACTAGATGCGGAAGGTGGAGGACAGGGTGTTGTGGCGTGGCCTGGGAGAGACCCATGTCCAGCAGTCTGACTGCAAACGACTGAGTTGGTTAATAAATATATTCTTTTATTTACTTATATCCTTAATTAACAAAAATAACAAAATTAAAACCTAACTTAACTAAAACTATAGGTACACAAACTAAAATATAGCGTCGAAAAATTCATCCGCATCGCTGTCGACTGGTAATGTAACCAAGAGACTGGCGGCATTACCACGTTGTATGGCAATGCTTAGCCTTTGACCAAGGTAAAAGCCAGCCCTTGGGTCAAGGGAAGTGTCAACCAGCCGTTTTGAAATTTCCTTAAAAATACCACGAGCACTCGGACCTCAACACCCGAGGGTTTCAACCCCAAACTGCTCGAAAATATAATTTCCGATAAGGTTATTATATTTTCGCTGCTTGAAGTTTTCCGCAGCCGCAGCAGCAGCGCCAGCACAGCATGCCGATCCAGGAAGGTGGGATGGTGCAAGGGTATCGACACAAGTTGCGTCCCACGTTGTTGGTTGATTGAACATTTTTTCATACTGGCAGCGTAAAAACTCTAACAGCGTATACTAACTAAAACTGTCGAAATGTTGATTTGATGTCCCTAATCTTAAACCTTCAGGACCAAGCTAAGGAAAAACATCGTCATTAAAATTGATTAATAATTTCACTTATTCCGATTAGTGGGACGGATTTGACTCCTACCCAAAGGACTTGCCGGCGCAAAAGGACTCGCAAAAGACAGAATTGTGTGGAAGGGGAGAGGGAGGCTTTTGCTCATACAGGGTATTTGAATTAAGAATTTGAGATAGAGAGAAGTTATGGAACAACAAACTTAATGTCATACTCAACAAAGTTCAAATTCCATTGCAACCAAAAACTTATTATTTATTTCATTGCTAACTTGTAAAACACGACAGTAGTAAGACATGTACGTACCCTATAAGGGTACTGCAAATTTTATATAATTATTAAATTAAATAATATTATAATATTGACCCTTATTATTACAGTCAACAAAAGAGATAAGTATTGCAGGATCGTCGAATATAGTTGAAGTTTAGTAAAAAACCGATGGATTTTGTAGACTGAAATTTAATTTGATAAATGAGCTGTTTGTTTTCTATTAATAAAATTAAATTTTATTCGAGATCATCCATCGGTTTCTTACTAAACTTCAACTCCATCCGACGATCCTGACTGTACATTATACTAAACATTAACAATTAAACATACCTAATTAACAATTAGGACCTTTTTGTTACAAATGGGCACTCACAAATCAACTTAGATAACTTATTACGTGGCGATGGAATATTAATTATCTGATATTATGCACACTGCTATAGTTAGATTAGATTGATTCCCATTCACTGGCGGAACCCAAGAGATGAATGTTTTAACGGCGCAAGTCTGATAAAAACTTACAAGCAATCGTTTAATTATTTATTCAAGCTAAAAAAAATGTGACGAACTAAAAAAACAAGGTATCAAGTACAACGCGACGAATAAAAAAAAAACAAGGTAAGTACCAACCTACGTACTTTTTCTATTCATTGTGTTGGTACAAATTTCACTTTTTTATTTTTCCTGCCACGATTCTAATACAAAATTACATGCATCAGCACCCACATCAAACCTTTTTTGTACAAAAAAAGCCTCAAACAGTAGCCGACCTAACCGGCTTTCATTCGTAGGCTATCATTTGAGGCTACAAATCACGCCCACGCAATAATTTATAGCCAACAATAACCTGATGTCTTAATGCGAGCAACACTTTAATTATATTAGTATTGTCTATTAATTAAATGCTGACATGTTAATATTGTGTGTGGGTGTGGCTCTAACTTATGATTTTAAGTTTCGAGCTGTCATACACCTTTTTATTTGGAGCTATCTAACCACCAGCTAAAAAGTGCATCATCATCTGCCTAGCCTTTCGACCGGCTTCTAGTCTAACAGAAAGCAGCTGAATTCCAGTATTTTACATGCAGCGACTGCCTATCTGACCTCCACAACAAGTGGCGTGCATAGGTTTTCAAATTAGGTAGGCACTAGGCCGGGTCTAGTCTAGACAAACGCAGTCACTAATCAGAAATAAAAGTGAGGTCAAAAGTGTGGTTATTTGAGTAGGCATGGGGATAAGGGTGATAAATTGCGAAGGTCGAACGTCACGGTACTATGCGTGAGACGTAGGTACGTATTTTTAATTTTGTCGTATTAACTTGAACGAGTAAAGACCAATAACAATGTGCAAATAGTACGGGAGCCGAGTAGGCCGTCCGGCCACTCACTACCTACTGTCGCGCATGTTTGTATGAAGATTTTGTTTTTCGTTAGGTATGATAATTTAGCGAGTTTCTTAACTGTAACACACACACTAAAATGTAATTGACAGGCTTATGTTGATATATCGAGGTAGGCACTGCTTATATGCCTAATGCCTATATGCAATGCACGCCACTGTCCACAACCAGGTTACAGGGTAGTACGATTAACCCCTTGGTGAGACTGGTTGTCAGACTTTCGGGCTTCTAACGACCCGCATCGACTGTCAAAGATCCACGAATGACAGACGTGACCAACCGCCTAGGCTTCAGCCACGACATTTGGTGGTACGCCTTGCGGTGCGGGGCGTCCTGCGACTGGCGTCGCTATGCCACTACGACTGCGGCGACCGCGCCGCGTCCGCCGTGGTCGCGGTCGGCTTCTAACATTTGTCGCCGCGGCAGCAGACGAAAGATGCAGGTCGCGCGTGCGGTGATGTCGTGGCCCTGGGTGAACGCGCTTTCCGAGGCACGGAGTGGTCTGATATGTAAAAACGGTCATCCATCCACGGACCAACCGCGGCGAGCGTAGCTTAACCTTCGATCCACACGTGTGGCTGTTATTACTTAACAACAAGCCCCTAAAAAACAAAAAACTTTATCAAACGGAATCTCATCTAACTATATCATATATGTTTCGCCCGCAGGAGCCACGCCCAAATAATAACTCAATGACTTGACGTATCGGATATCTCGCTTTTAACTTAATTAAAATATTTCGTAACATAACTGTGTTGGTGTATCTGGTTTGAAACGAATGTGTTTGTTGGCACTAAAGCGACTGATGCAATGATATGTGCTATGAACTGTTTTCATAATGGACCTGCTTCTGAAAAAACGATCCAACCTAAAATCACTCAGTAATTAAGTTTATTTACGGCGTGTGTGTGCAGACGCCAGAACATCAAGCTACCCGAAACTGTAAAATTTTCCCGATCAACATTGAACCTTATACGTCAGCGATACAGTTAAAAATCTATTAAAGATTTAAGATTGTAGTAGCTTGATGTATAGACGCCAGCGCGCGCTTTACTTGTATTAACAAACTGTATATACTTGAAAGAAAGAAAGAAAATACGTTTATTGCGGTGAAAATGACGCAAAAAAGAACATAAACACAAAAAATAAAAAAAAGGTAGGGGCAAACATTCGTCACATCCACGCAAAACGGCTATCGCTCGCTCGCTTGGTTGCCACAAGTTAGCACGTGCTGCTTCGTGAGATAAAGATACTGTATCACTGCATAAGCACTCTCCTTTATCTGCATTCAGTAATAAGCGACACCCATTTATCAAAACATTTTAACGACGAAAGCTTATCTCCAAAAAAATTTGAACTATTTTTCCTATAGACCTTTTATTTCTAAATCCATTAACCAGTACTGGCTCCTATAAAACTATAAATTACAAGGAGAAAATATCGAGCAATCAATGTCTTGAAAATAAAAAGGTTGTACGTGTATTTAATAATAGTAAAGTTTATGTGCCATAACGAATTTATAGTTAGTCGTTACGACCTTTTTAATTTCGAGCGCTATGAGTTTTGTGATTTTTCGTTTGTGTTTATTGAATTTTTGTTTTTTTTCCCCATTGAATTCGCGCCACTATTACCGTAACCGACACTGCTTCGGATGTGTTCGGCTGTCCTCGGGATGTACTCGGTTTTATTGTATATCCGATATGTCAGTGAGTGATGGCAAAGTATTCTGTTTGTGTTTTGTTTTCACTTCTGTCGGCACTCGCGGATTGCCACTGTTTTTTTTTTTTGTTAATTTGGACAGCTTCCTGCTAATAACTATCAAGTTCCAATTGTCAAAAGTGGAATGGCAGTCTAAAGAATAGAAAACTTTTAGTTCAGGCAGGAGTCATTATAGGGTTTGTAATAATTTTACTTAACTTCTAGTGTTAGTAGGTTATAACCATATACAATCAAAATTTTGCGTGGAGCTCACACCGAGAATACTGTTGGTACCTCCACGAACACGCGTCATCATCAGGGATGCACATCTATTTCTAATAATGGCGGCAAAACCATTATCCACAAACATCCCTGATGCACTACAACGTCACGGTAGCCGCACCGGTATCGGCAGCAGCGGCGACCTCTCGCGTCCGGCCCTGGTTCAAGCCATGGTCCGGAGCGAGAGGGAGTGGAAGGCAGTCACCTCCTTCTGTGAAGCAGTCATGCTAGCGCAGGAGGTGGCGGGATGGCTGAGGGAGAGAGCCTCACGTCCCAGCCGCCGCGGGAGTCACTCCGGGCGTCGGGAGCCGCGTGACGGCTCCCGGCTACCGTAGGCGCGAACCTGTGGATGGAGAGTAATAGGTAGTTCACCGTCCGATCAGGACTAGGCCCGTGCCGGACGGCGCGTATGTGTTCCACACACGCCTCAAAGAGATGTCAGCATAAAGGTAGGGGCCTGTTAGGGCCGAAGCCTGCCGGGGTTGCGGGATTGTCCGAAAGGGTTACCGCTACCCCGGACCATAAAGGAATAAGGAAGGAACACGGGTGGGTTTCCCGTCCGCGTCACCCAGAGCGGGAGGGCTCATTTGATGATTTCCCATACACAAAAAAAAAATAGTCGCACCAGTACTCTCAGTGCATTATTATATTGAACGTGTAGGTCACTGTATGCTGAGTGAAGATGACCCACAGGGTGCCAGTGCTCACGCTCATCCAGCCAGCAGTACACAGGACTGATCGCGAAAGTGGTGGTTTAAGCCTCGTATCCATGGTAAACTTTTCTTGAGCAACAGTTGATCAACATTGTTGATGAGCAATCAAAAAGTTGCTGGAAACAAAGTTTATATCAATATGTCTTGTCCACACGCCAGTCTGTGTCAAAATGTTGCACGAGGAAGTATTGTTCTCTGTATCTAATGTATTGCACACTACTGCCATGTTTATAAACTGGTTGCAAACAAGTCTACACACGTCAACAATTGTTGATAAACAGATGTTGTCGCTCATCGAGCGAGAACTTTTCAACATGCCGTGATCAACTCTGCAACAAGCAGTGTTGCCAGCAACATGTTGACAGCAACTCAGCAACATGTTGATTCAACTTTGTTTATAAACAAATGTTTACCATGAATACGGGGCTTTACGATTTTTGTACGAAAAGCTGGCGCAATTTTTGGCACGCGAAGTAGTTGCTCTTGCGTTATCTAGGTGTATCTATATCTGTGGTCCGATGCGCGATGGGACGGCAATCCGACAAGACTGGAGAGAGATCAGGCGCAGGACTAACGGCTTAACGTGCTTTCCGAGGTACGGGGGTATCACACAGCCAACTTCTGAACTCCGGACTGCTACTAAGAAATTCTCAATAAAAAAACAGGTGTAATGTTCTGTTATAGTGGAAACTGCTTCCCGTCCCCTTGATGTAGGTAATCCTTAGCTCACCTTCTACGAAACCCACAAGAAAATTGAGTAAGAGGTGCTCATTCGGCGGAAACTTACAACAAAACTCGGAATAGACTCATCCCGTAATCTTAATCAGGTGTTGGCACCAAAATTAAATCACTAAAAAACTAAATTAAATAAAACCCATAAATTAAATCGGAATTAAGTTTCTCATACATAAATCACCGAATATATGGTGTATGATTATTAAAATATATATTTTTTTTATATTAATACGAATTAATGGTGTCGTGTTGTGTTCTGTGAGCAATTTATGGGGCCATTATTTTTATGGTGAATGTTTTATTTCTGTGGTTATGCAATTTTGTTTTTTGTTGGTGTAAACTGTTAATGAAAAGTTAGTGTGTTGATAGTAATATAACAAAAAATCACTCCTGTAATTCCCGAAAGGGTTAAGCAGAGGTGCAGGTACCTATGTACAGCCAACAAAAGAGATAAGTATGCAGGATCGTTGGAAATAGTTGAAGTTTAGTAAGAAACCGATGGATGTTGTCGAATAAAATTTAATTTTATAAATAGAAAACAAACGGCTCATTTATCAAATTAAATTTCAGTCATAATTCCATCCATAATTCAAAACATCCATAATTTTTTTTTAAGAAATTTTAACCACATTACAGACATTGCAGAATGAAAAAGTATTAAGGTTTGCCAATACCATTCTCTAAGCGATTTTTTTAAAAACTGATGTGAACATTATTTTCTTTTATGTGCATACGTTCTTAGCGGACTGGAACTGATTTGTCTGTTCAGAAGGCCAATTCTTATAATTTAAAACGTTCAAAATCTAGTCGCAGTCACATCTCGGCTACAAACAAATGTCAAAAACTTGTCAAAATGTTGGAAAATTAGAGGTACTTTTGACAGATTGAGACTGAGATCAGACTGTGAACGATTTTAAAAGTACGAGAATTGCCCCTCTGATCTATCGCTTCATGTATATGCTTTATGGCTTTGTGAGGGGTCTGTCAGGCTCTTCATTACCTTGAACGTGTCCTCCAACATCCTTTGTGTGTGTCACCCTCCCCCAATATAATAATATGCATAAAAAAGAAATCTAGTGGCATCATTATCATCATTTCAGCCGAAAGACGTCCACTGCTGGACATAGGCCTCCCCCAAGCACCTCCACTTCGACCGGTTTTCTGCTTCTCGCATCCAACGAGTTCCTGCGGCCTTCACAAGGTCTTCGGTCCACCTTGTGGGAGGCCTTCCAACGCTACGTCTTCCGGTACGCGGTCGCCACTCCAGAACCTTTCAGCCCCATCGGCCATCTGTTCTGCGAGCAATGTGCCCTGCCCACTGCCACTTAAGTTTGGCAATTCTTCGGGCTATTGTCGGTTACCTTGGTTCTCCTGCGGATTTTTTCATTTCTGATTCGATCACGCAGAGAAACTCCAAGCATAGCCTGAACCTAGTGTACCATGATTAAATAATTCAATAGTTCAGGCATTAATTTCCCCATCTATCAATTTTGATTTATAACAAAATTTTCGTAAAGCGACATGAATGGCTATGGTCATTGCAGTCACATGATTGACCTCCAAGGTCACTGACCTGTGGTGTATATTCTCATTTTATTGGGTAATTATTTTGTGTCGTGATTTATATAGGTGCTGTTAGATTCATGAGTTGAGGCCTGGTTAGACTTGGACTATACAACATTGGATAAGGAAAAAATCTTCTATGGCATTTTTGCGTACATCTTAGCCGGAGCTGGTGCCGTCGCTATGCCAAAGGAAAAACACCCTTTGACAATCGATTATAACCTACTTATTATTTTGAAAAAATCTGAAAGAATAGTGAAAGCAAGTCTTCTATATTCAGAATCTACTTCCTGGTCTTTGACTATGGCTTGAAAAAATCGTTTTATGCGTTATTTTTCTTCTTATGCATTCTGACGACCGTAAATACATACAGGAAAAATTTATATTGGCAAACATTTTAAATAGGTAGGTGAATATCATTACTGTGCTAAAAAATGTTGCGAAAATAGCATAGGTGCAAAATAAGAAAAAAAAAACAAATTCTGTGTAATTGCTTGCCTACACTAATATCCCACATAAATCAATCAACTCAGCCTATCGCAATCCGGTCTGTCAAAGGACCGATGGCCGGTGGAGCAGACGAGTCCTGGAGTGGAGACAGCGTACCGGCAAGTGTAGTGTGGGACGCCCCCCAGCTAGATGGACGGACGACTTAAAGAAGGTGACTGGGGTAGACTGGATGATATCCCACATAGTTACATAAAAATATACAAAACGATAAAAAGACGTAAAAATGCGAACTCATTATTATGTGTGATCAACTGATCACCTATTTCTGAGATTGCTGGTAAACAAAAATAATTGCTGACTGTGAAAGTCCGAGGCTATTGTGACATATAGTAATTAAGATATACTAAAGAAACAGTTGGTGTACCTTAAAAATTAAATTAAATTGGGATGCATGAAGAAGCCTCCTCGTGTAGCGCAGCTTGTTCCACCAGTTACTCAACTGAACCGAGCGCTCGGCGCATCCTGGACAGTCACACCCAACACCATATTTGAGTGGCCAAATCTTCCCTTGCGGTGGTAGGGCTAACGCCCGCCTGGTTTGGAATCACCCTCCCACCGGAGTCCGGCGTCAAGCAGCCTACTGTGATTCGTCGATGCGTGGAAGTTCCAGTGCCTTAGGCATCTTCTGGGCACGCTCGTTCCATCATAGACCTCATCCATCGTTTTCCATCAGGCGTGATCGAGGTCAAGAGCGGGCCCATTCAGCAATAAAAAAAAACTGATAAACCTGCATCTCCTTATCCAGCATTGAACCACTCCAAGCCTATAACACGCCAACCACAAAGCCGCCACACCGATGTGCAGTAAACTTGTTTGTCTCCATAAAACGTCGGCAGTTAATAGCGGCCATATCCGTGATCTATCGGCATTTATCACATTTTATCCTACGTAATTAAAGAGACATAATTGAATGGGATGTAAATCAATCTGTGTGGTTATAGTGGTGGTGGATGTTTTGGGTTATTGGAGGAGAAAGTGCAAGATGCTTTGGTAGTGATATGGGATATTTCCACCTGGAATTTTATCATTTATTACATTAATATTCGTTTATAAATAGAAATCAATTATTTATATGTGTAATGTAGGTATACCGATAAAATTACAATTTTATAACCAGTTCGATACGTTTTACCTTACGGCACGCAACATTTTAAAATTTATATAAATATAGAATTTAATTAATATTATTATAACAATAATTATTATAGTTTAACGTCATCGTTATTGCAGGAAGTTAAATTATCTCATAAATTCAAAAGCTATTCAATAAAAATAAAATTAAACTACCTACATGGAAAATAAAAGGATTTCTAAAGCGGAATGGACCCAACAATTTGAACCTACTATCCGCACAGTTAAAACCCTAATTAAAACTAACGCTTATTTATTCGGCAATCCCCACCTTAACTGCTTAACGATACTAAAGGACCAAATATCGATAATCGATTCACACCTCGATAAACCGTTACGTCCCTAACGATATAAAATAAAGGCCCTCGCCCATAATTCCTTATCGTGGCTAAACATAAATAACACCCCTTGTAAATGCCCCATCTTAAAATATATCGTGCACTTTATTTTGGCAATTAAACGATCATATTTTCAAATTAAAGGGACACCATAGGTGTCCGTAAATCCAGGAATAATCGTGAATTCAGGGCGTTTTGGGGAGCGAAATTATCACGTTACCGAGTTTTATTTAAGGTGTACGAGTAGAGCGTTTAACCATTCTGCTCGACTAGACTTAGACATATAAGGTGGTATTAAAATATCTGCCACGGCTTCAATGGGAGACAGTATTCTGTATATAGATTACAATTAGTAATAAAACATTATTGATCATATGTCATACATTTTTTCATACGGAAAAATGTGCGTTTAAAGAATTGATTTAGTTGCATGAAACCATCCCATAGTAATTAGCTGTTGCTGCACCGTCATTTCATTTCCCATAATGTGACGAAGCGACACATCGCGCGTAGTTTGTGAACCACGTTATGCAGAATAGAGTACTTAAATGTTTATTTAATTATTTTATTTTCTCAAAATGATTTAACTATTCCGGGGTACAAAATTTCTTCACTACTGTAATCTATATACAAAATACTGCCTCCCATTGAAGCCGTGGCAGATATTTTTATAGCACCTTATATATATTATGATGACATATCTGCTTATACCAATTCTTCTTCATCACGTAATAACAATACATCTTCTATTGTCTCGTTCAGTGTCATTGAATGATTGCACTTACTCGATAGGTCCACTTAATCTGTGTGATTTTTTCTGTGTGGTCTTCACAGACCTGACCAAGATTATGTCTGTACTTTAAAATAGACTGACCTCTGAATTTGTTTTGGCCTTTCTTCTCAGTGTAGTTAGATAGGAAACGTCCACCTCATCTAGTTTTAAAAATATGATTGACGTGTAGGTAAAAGTGTTTTCTATAAACCTGCTTACAGAAATAAAATCATTTATTGTTGTAAACCTAAAATTGTGCTCATAGGACGTTTTACTTAAATGTCCGTCCGATACAAAAGGAAAAAAAAGGTAATCGCTTCAGTTTATGACTTGGGCATCAGTAAATCATGATAAATTGACTTTTACAATACGTTTTCGGTAATCTATTTGCGGATTAAAAGCGTTAAACGACATTGTTTTTCGAATATTACTTTGTTGTGGGTTTAATTTTGTTTTTCAATTTTTTCATATAAATCTTTGTTCCGTATTTTGTGTGGGATTAGCAGTAAACGGTTTTTGGAATCTGTTTTAAAGACCTTTGTTTTGTTATTAAATTTAATTTACTTCATAACAATATGGCAAGTCTATTCTTTTAAAGGCGGATACAGACATTGCGAGGCATGCGCACTGCACGGCGCTCATCGCATTCTTCGCCATGTGTGGACGTTCATATTCGTGGTGAAGCTACTGTTACCCGAGGAAAATTAATATCGAGGCGTGATGTCCGAGGCGTGCGCGGCGAATGACTCGCAATGTCTGTAACCGCCCTAAAAAAAATGCCTTTTGGGACTTGGGCTTTCTACGAGCTAAGTCGATTTATAAAAACGAAGCCCTTTGCTCATAAACGTTGCTTAAAATTAAGTAGTGATTAGCGAATATTTAACCATACATTTTTGACGCTTGAACGTCACTTAATTTTAATCATCGGTTATAAATAAACCCCTTCATGTTTTGTAAAACTACAATTTTATATACTGTCAAAAACATAAAAAACTAAGACTAGCTTCAGCATAGTTACGTACTCGTAACAGAATTTCTATATTGATCAAAGTAAACTCCATTTAAAAACTCTTTTCCGAAATTCAAAACAAAAACATGCAAAAAGCACAAACATGATCAATTGTCCGACCAATCGCTTTGTCCTCCAGTGTAGGAAATATGAAAAAAAAAACATAATTTCTGCAGAAAAAAGCCAAGTCTATTGTTCCGCGAATTTCACAAAAACAAAGTTCTGAATATCCCTTTTGTTAGCACATGGGTGGATGAATGGAATCGAAAATAATAATAATAAATTTTTCATTTCCCAATTAATATGGCAGCGCAACATTTTTTCCGGTGGTTAATAAAGAAAATTCCTGTATCGTAGTTAATTAAAATAGCCTGAAGTGCGGGGTGTCAGTGATGGCGAATTACATTTTATTTGACTACTTCAACTTTTTTTGAATTGTTGGGATAGGTTGGTTTTCTAGGGCCGTTCAATCGTTTCTTTGCTGAATTTGTGCCCTTTACAAAAATGGATGTTAAGTTAACAGAATTTCTCCTTCACTTTAAATGGTAAAGTTTTTTTCTTGGTCTTGGACTTCATTATAACGGAACATGAAGCTGCTTTGATCACTACACTTCAATTTTATTGATTTGTATGCGTAAACCAATAATACAGGCACTTTTGATATGTCAAGGGGCCGGTCAGTCAGAAAAATTAAGCTGGTTGCCCATTCCATAGCATAGTAGTAGGTACCTATGGAGAAGAACGGACATATAGAATAGTAGACTAATACAAACAGTCCTGCAATTAAAAATACACAATCGTAGGTACTTCTGAGCCATCGTGCACATTTATATGTAGTTAATAAAGGTCTAAAACATCAAAAAAATTAAGAATAAAAAAAAGTTTTTATGCAGTTTTGAAGCCGACGCACTGGCCATCATGTTGATGTCATCATTGTTCCAAATATGAATTCATAAAAAGTTATCACTTACAAAAAAAAAATCAGGTGTCCTTAATTGCGTAACACACTTTCAATCAAAATCAGAATCATTTTGAAGGATATTGCTAATCCATTGCTTCTTACGTTCGAATAAATTGTCTGAATTACAACGTAAATAACGCAATGAATGTTGTTGAACTGTCAAAATGAAAGCCATTGCTACTGATAGTGTGTTAAGGTGCTATTTGGAACCGAGTTTCCAACTGCAACTGCCAACAGCACGTGCAGCGGCTTCATATAAATACATACAAACCAGCGGCCGATTGCATGCAGTTGCTGCACGTGCCGTCGGCAGTTACAGTTGGCAGCTCGGTTCCAAATAGCACCTTTACGCGGTATTACCCCTCTTGGCATAAAATTTTAAGGCATAATATAGTTTGGCATAACGTTTTTGCATAACTTTTATTTGCATAATAATACTGCTGCATAATTATGCTTTGGCATAATTTAAAGGTTAGCATAACTATCAGTTAGTCTAATATGTTTTGGCGTAAGTTTGAGTTGCATAAATTTTAAAGGCAAAATATTTATTCGCAAAAATTATGGCAAATCATTTATGCCTAATAATATTATGTGTAGTGATCAATCATTAGTAAACCCCTTTACGCAATTACCCCTCTCAACTTTAATTCGAAAACTGCAAAATAATTCAAAATCGCCATCACAGCGCCTCCATCCCATTCAAACGAACAGTATAGGCAAGCGTGTCCGCTTTATTGAATTTCTGCAAAATTCCTAACACATGCCGCGAGGGCCCGAGTTTTAATTCATAAAAGCACCGACGACGCCGCACCGTGTGAACTTTTATCAACTCATCTGGCAGGTTAATGAGATTAGATTCATTTATAAAGTATGTTCGGGATTTAATGTAAAAGTACGTGACTGTGTGATTTTTTGGATCTCTTTTAAGCCTGATTTATCGAAAAGCTAATCTGAATAGGCAAAGAAAGTATACAGCTTGTATTAGAAAGGAATGGTCATATTTAAGGGTGTACAGAACATCAAACTGAACAACTTAAGGTGGCACTAGTCGATATTCGGGAGCGTATTTTTCCTTACAAACTCCACTGTTTGACATTGTATATCCAAAGTTAAACATGATATCGTTTTAAGAAATAGTTAAAGGAATAGTTTTATTAAGTCGTATGTGAAAAAGTGTCGTATAAAAAATATGTAATATGATAATATGTACAAGAAAAAGGAGCTAAGTCTGCCAACAAACTGCTTTGCCATCCGAGAGAATGGCGAAGTCAGAAGTGCGTGCGTACGTGTGTGTGTGCTACGCTACTAGTCTTCACGCACACATTCACAGCGTGTTTGTGCACTTGGTTACCACAACTAAACAGCGCTTTACTTCGTAAGATACTATACAGGATGTGTGAGCTCACTCTTTTCTGTATTGATACTTTTCTCGTGAATGAAGTATGATGATAGCAATTCTAACGATTTAAATCTTTGCCCCCAGTGTATGACGATAGCAAATCTAACGATTTAAATCTTTGCCCTTAGTGTATGGACTCCAAATTGACTGCCAAATTCCTGGGTATTTTACAGAGTATTTATAATTAAACACTTGCTTAAGTAGCTTTGGTACTAATTGTCAAGCTGAGTCGGAGCAAGATTATTAGCAGTACAGTAATAATCACTTAGGTATGAGTAATATCTATTAGGCCGTAATCAGTAGATAATATAATTAATTATTGAAACTCCAACACATAGGACTAAACTATTTATACACATTGCCTTATTCGGGATTAACTAAAGTGCAGATGATTAGTTCTGTAGATACTAACCCCCTTATTCATAAAACTTATCAAACCTATTTTAGTTAAAATGGGGTTTGTCTCTTTCTTACACACAGAAAGGACAACGTGACAGATAAAGACAAACGTTCTATAAACCTATTTTAGCTAAAATAGAGATAAAATAGGATTATGAATAAGGGGGTAAGATATTAATCATACGAGTAAATTACGTTACGAACATTATTACCTATACGATAACCATGTTTTATTGATAAATGATAAATGATTTATTTTCTGTAAGTAGGTTTGTACAAACACTTTTACACGTCAATCATATTTTTTAAAACTAGATGAGGTCGGCGTTTCCTATCTGACTACTCTGAGAAGAAAGGCCGAAACAAACTCAGAGGTCACAGTCTCTTTTAAAGTCCAGACAAAATCTTCGTCAGATCATGTGAAGACCATGTATATTGGTGTCTGAAATGGTCTTTTGAGGAAAAAAACACACAGATTGAGCGGACCTGTCCAGTCAGTGCACGCATTTGTCAAAAATTGTGCAGCTCAACTCAGAACTTGAGGAGCTCAACAATTCGACGGACAATACCAAAGAAAGGACCATGATTAAAAGTAACTAAGAAGAAAAACAGAAAAAAGAAATGACTCACATTCAGAATAATTAAGTAAAATAAAAATACTTTACAAAGTAAATATTCTTGTCATTGTAAATATAAAATTCATTATTGTGATTAGTCAATAGCGTAGTTTGTCCTTTGTAATATTAAAGGACCAGTTGAAATATTAGAACACCTAGTTAAGTGACATTCTATCAGCGATAATATAGATGGAAAAGTCAAAATGAGGTGCAGCGCAGTCGACACACTTTTTGTGCGATCGAGTCTGTGGCGCACAAAATGCCTCTTTGATACTAAGTAAGCTTTTCAAAGTCAAAGTCAAAGCATTTATTTCAAATAGGCACATAAAAGGCACTTTTGAACGTCAAAAATTACCCTAAAAAATAAAGTTGATTCTAGTCGCCCCTTCCAAAAGGTAGTTTTCTTATGGAGAAGAATGGGCAAGAAACTCCACCGTTACTCTTTTAAAAATGTTTTACAATATTTGGCATAGGTACATTCATTATATAATAATATGTGAGGACGATGCACCTAAAATAGAATTACTATACCACAATAGGTAGAAGAATTAAAAACGAAACCATGACATATAAATTAATTATCTGATAGATACATGGTGCTCACATGTTTACAAACATGGTAAAAGTAAACGATTATAATTAAAAAAAAATAATAATAACAAGTAATAAGTCAGGGTGTGAGTAATGAATGTGAATCAATGTAAAAAAAAAATTAATCATGAATTACGTTAAGAACATTATTACCTATACGATAACCATGTTATATTATGAATAGTCAATAGCGTAGTTTGTCCTTTGTATCTAATATTAAAGGACCAGTTGAAATATTAGAAGACCTAGACAAGTGACAATCTAGTAGCGATAATGAGGATGGAAAAGTGAAAATAAATTGCACTGATATTTAATACCGAAAACCCTTTGACGATATTGTAGAAATACGAAACGACGTACTCCTTCTGTGAGCACCTGCGGTGTAGTTGCGTAACACACTATTGAGGGGCTATTCTCGTAATTTGAAAAACGTTTACAGTCTGCACCCTAATTGCTTAACACACTATCAATCGGAATCTGAATCATTTTGAAGCCAATTGCTAATCCTTTGCTTCATAAGTTCGAAAAATTTGTCTGCTCAACACGTAAATAACGCAATGAATGTTGTTGAACTGTCAAAATGAAATCGATTCCAATTGATAATGTGTTACGCAATTAGTCTCAGTCTCAATCTGTCAAAAAAACCTCGAATTTCCCTACATTTTGACAAGGTTTTGACATTTGTTTGTCGCAGAGATGTGACTGCGACTAGATTTTGAACGTTTTAAATTACGAGAATTGGCATTCACTAACAATGCCTTTCATTTTGACGGTTCAACAACATTCATTGCGTTATTTACGTTACGTTTTACGTGGTTGAGCAGACAAATGTTTCAAAATGTAAAGCAATGGATTAGCAATATTCTTCAAAATAATTCAAATTGAGATTGATAGTGTGTTACGCAATTGGCGAGTGGAGGGGCTTGTGGCTAAGAAATAACAGCTGCACGGTTCTATCGATCAGGTTAAGCTACGCTTGCCGCGGTTGGTCCGTGGATGGGTGACCATCTTTACATACCGTGCCTCGGAAAGCACGTTAAGCCGTTTGTCCCGGCTGTCATTCGTGGATCTTTGGCAGTCGTTACGGGTTGTCAGAAGCCCGAAAGCCTGACAACCAGTCTTACCAAGGGGTATCGTATTACCCAATAACTGGGTTATCGAGGTCAGACAGGCAGTCGCTCCATGTAAAATACTGGTATTCAGCTGCATCCGGTTAGACTGGAAGCCAGCCCCAACATAGTTGGGAAAAGACTAGGCAGATGATGAGTGTCTTACGCAATTAGAGTTCTCTCATGTAAACTGGCTAGGTCGCCGGATTAAATTCTGTTAATTGTTACTCTGTCTACGATTTATTCGTAAATTACATTTTATTGAAGTGAAACTTCTTTACGCACGCTTGACTTGGGGAGTAAGCTGGCGAACGCGTGACGTAAGCGTTACGAAAAGTGTGGGAGTTGAGTGGGGGATATAAGCAGGAGAAAGCAGTGCGCGCGCACATATTCTTTCTCTCTTCATCTCATAGCCAAATACGTTTGAAGTTTCACTTCAGTCGTGTGGTCATAAGAACACTCGGTTTTTCTTCTACGAGTTTAAATACACACAGTCCCATTCACAAAACATTCAATGACGCGAACTTCTAACCCCTTCAGTAAACAAGTACCCAATAACGATGCTACGTAACGGGCTACCTAAATAAATACCTAATCCACGGGCCGGTATTAAATTATTGTGGCCATATCGTAAACCCGCAACGTTCTAGCGATACAATATTTATTTTTATTAAGTCTGTGCTCGCACTGGCTTTAGGAAACGCGGCGTTTTTGTGCGTTTTTTTCACGCAGATCTCTCTTCTCTAGACTCAATCCTATTTTTAGATACATAATCAGCCTATAATATTCCCACTGCTGGGACACAGAACTCCTCTCAGTGAGTGGGAGTGGGCCGTAATCCACCACGCGGGCCTAGTGCGGGCTGGCAGATGTCACATGTCTTCGAATTTTTGGTTCTAGGACATGCCGGTTTTCTCACGATGTTTTCCTTCACCGTTTTGAGAGCAGTAGTGATGAAATAATTTACAATAAGTAAAGCGCCTGTTTGGATTCGAACCTACGACCTACAATTCGTAAGTCGCAGCCGTTACCACTTGGCCACCACTGCTCTCATTTCTCAATTTTTAGATAATTTTAACAAATAGGACTGAGTATAGAGAAACGATTGATGGACTGTGTGAAAGAAGATCCGTCCGATATGTCCAACGTCACCTCTCGATTGTTTTTCTTCGATTTGAGACATCGTAGGTGCATACATGGTCTTCACATGATCTGACAAAGATTATATCTGGACTTCAAAAGAGACAGTGAACTCTAAGTTTGTTTCAGCCTTTCTTCTCAGAGGGTTCCCTATCCATTTGCATAAAATTTTAAGACCTAATATAACTTGGCATACTTTTGTTTCTTCTAATTGTATTTTCGCATAACATTATTTACGCATAACAGCTTACGCATAATTTTTTTAAGCATAATTTCTTTAATCATAATAATGATTAAGCATAACATTCTAAAGCATAAATTTAGCATGCTCGTTTTATTTCTAATGACGTCAGGTCGATGGAGCCCCGCTGCGCGGGGCTCCTATTTCTGTCTGTAGGGTTTAAAGGAATCTAACTGACGTCGTTTAGTATTATGCGAATTAAATTTATGCGAAAACAAAAAAGCCTTAAAGATAATTATGCCAACATAAACCGTATGCCAAAAAAAAATATGGCGAAGTATTATTATGCCAAAACAAATTATGCCAAAATAGTTATGCCAAAGTATATTAGGAAAAAGAACATTATGCGAAAAGAAGGGATCCCTTCTCTGAGTAGTCGGATAGGAAACACTGACCTTATCTTGCTTATTTTTTATTTTATCTATACAGCGTGGCGCTTTAGTGACGACATTAATTAAACACACGTATACGGTTTCGCGTTTTTGTTGTACAAATTGGACAACTATTACCTAATGAAAAAGGAAAAACTTAGGGACACACTATATGTTATTCTTATTCAGTTTGTGAAATATCTTTTAAATTCGTCCAATATTGGAGGAGGAAATAGGCAAGAACCAACCTACCCGTATATTAAATTAATGTCGCCATTGTAGCGCCACGTTGTATATATATAAAATTCAAAGTCCTGACTGACTGATATATCAACGCACAGCCTAAACAGCTTGTCCTGGAAACATGAAATTTGGAGGGTGTGTTCTTTGTAAAAAGTATCCACTAAGAAAGGGTTTTTCGAAATACCACCCCTAAGAGGGTGAATGGGGGGAGGGTGAATGGGGGAGAGTGAATGGGTTCACGCGGACGAAGTCGCGGGCAGAAGCTAGTTTTTTAATATGACGTGAAAAGTGATTCCGGTATCCTATTTAAAGAACAAATCATTTCATGTCATTTCATTTCATATGTAGCAATGTGCGGTGTCTCAAATCAACGAAGTTTTCAAGAAGCAAGACAGAAAAAACCGGCCAAGTGCGAGTCGGACTCGCCCATGAAGGGTTCCGTAGCAGCAAGTAACATAATATAAAAGTTCTTGTAGTTCGTTGTAACTTTGTGAAAGGTAAATTGTGGTTTTCGATTTATGACGTATTAAAAAAAAACTACTTACTAGATCTCGTTCAAACCAATTTTCGGTGGAAGTTTACATGGTAATGTACATTATATATATTTTTTTAATTTTATTATTCTCTTATTTTAGAAGTTAGAGGGGGGGGGACACACATTTTACCACTTTGGAAGTGTCTCTCGCGCAAACTATTCAGTTCAGAAAAAAATGATATTAGAAACCTCAATATCATTTTTGAAGACCTATCCATAGATACCCCACACGTACAGGTTTGATGAAAAAAAATTTTTGGAGTTTCAGTTGTAAGTATGGGGAACCCCAAAATTTATTGTTTTTTTTCTATTTTTGTGTGAAAATCTTACTGCGGTTCACAGAATACATCTACTTACCAAGTTTCAACAGTATAGTTCTTATAGTTTCGGAAAAAAGTGGCTGTGACATACGGACGGACGGACAGACAGACAGACAGACAAACAGACATGACGAATCCATAAGGGTTCCGTTTTTTGCCATTTGGCTACGGAACACTAAAAACGACTATGAAAATATAATATTAACACTTTGCGGCACTTAACGCCCCGCGACGAAATAACAATAAAACTTCTATTGTGTCTCGTTCAGTGTTCTTCAATGTTTAAGTAAGGTTGGTAGATGAACTGACTGCTTTGCCTTTATACAGAATGACTTTATTTACCAGTTCTAAATTTTTACAGGATGTTCTACCTATGAATATGAACAACTTTCACTGTGGGACCAACTCAAAAATCATGAAAAAAAAATCTGCTGTTTCATACATTTTGGTCAAGTAGGTATTGAATTTTTGTATTAAACAGCAGATTATTTTTCGTGTTCTTAGGGTCGGTCCCATAGTGAAAGTTGTTCATATTCATGGGTAGAAGACCCTGTAAAAAATTGGAACCGGTGAAAAAAATCAACCTGCATATTGGTATTGTATCTGTACTTACCCCGAGGAGACTTTTATTTAAGCACGTAAACTAAGTATTCACTTGCTTGCTACTTTGTAAAAAACCTATCTAGACTACGAAAAGCGACCGCTTAGTTCTTTCAAACTACACAATAGATTTTGATGCGGTATTCACAATCGTTCAGATAATTTATTGCGGAAGGTTAACGTGTATAATATGTACATTAACAGTCAACATATATAGCACATAAATATTGATATTTTGACATCATGTCACATGCCACATTGCCGCTTGTTTTGCTTGAGGCACAATATTAGATTGAACAACTAATGCATAAAAGAAGCTATTTTACCTCGAGACGTGTATATAGTTAAGTCGAGGAGTAAAATGGCTTGTTTATGCCTGAGTTATACACTCTGCTTTTCGCTTCGATTGCGAGAAAATGAAACAGGCATAAAGTATACAGTACATAATTAATCAAAAATGTTGCAAAGCATAGCTAATTCCCGCCACGAGACTTTTTAATTGTTTTTTTTTAATTTTCGACATGTGTCATTTGAATTGGGTACTTCATACTGCCAAGTCATAAAAACGTTTCTTTGCGTTTTTAAATAATAAATGACAACTATTTTATCTGATTTTATTGAATTAATGATAGAAAACACGGAAGTGGTATAAATTAAAGAAAATGAAATAAATCACGACTTTAATCTGCGAAGTTTTATTGTGCGTGTGGCTGTTGGGCCTGATTACCTTAGTCTTAGAAAAAAAAATACTTTATGCACTAGAACATAAAGAGCGATTTTATGTCGCCTAAGCACAACATAAAGACGAACTTTTAGAGCATGAGAAGTGAAAAATTTATTTCCAACGCAGCGTCTTCCTCGCCCAGTGCGCCGTATATATTTTTTCACATCCCTCGTCTGCGGTCGTAACAGCAACTAATTGCTTTCGGAAACGGTTTATGTGATCGTATTTCACCTGAAAAAATGATTTATCCCAAACACACTGGATTCTTTGTCGCATTTTCGTGCGAAACAAATGCGAGAAACGTTGAACAGAAATTTCTATGTATTTACAGAATTTATTAAGCGAAAAGTGTGATGTGGAAATGAGTACTGAATTTTGTTAGTTGAAAATGGCTGTTGTCCTTTATTTTCGGGATTTTGTGAAGTTTTTAATGTGCTTATGATATTGTGTAAATGTTTTTGTGCTAGTGAATTTATTGTTAACCGACTTCAAAAAGGAGGAGTTCTTTTTGTATTATGTTTTACCTGCGCGATATCTCCGGCAATTGTGGATCGATTTTGAAAATTATTTTTTTAATGGATAAGGAATGTCTCGAGGGTAGTCCCATATTAAAAAGTTTATTAAAATAACTTTGATTATTTGAGTTAGCTTTGATAATACGTATTTTATCCACTTTGTGTATCTTGATGATGTTACAATACTTCCTGTCACTGTTATTATTTACATAACAAGTAGTAGTAGGTACAGACGCCAGCACACCAAGCTACCCAAAACTGTCAAATTTTCCCAATCAACCTTGAACCTAATGCTTCAGCGATAAAGTTGAAAATCGATTAAAGAAAATTTAACAGATTGTAGTAGCTTGATGTGCTGGCGTCTGGACATATACGAATTGGTAGTTTCATAATTGGTAGTATCATAACTACAAAGTTTTATTTATGTTTTTAAATTGACTTATGTCCTTTCATAATTAAGTTTCTGGATGATTTATAGCACGATTTTTGGCAAGTTTTTTTTAATGTAGCATTATACATTTTAGACAAACTGGTGTTACTTTCATGATACCTGTGAGAAATTCACAATTCCACACTGCTGTTTACAAAATAGCAGTATTACTTTTAAGATTTTTAGGGTTCCGTTTGATCAAATGACAAAACGGACCCTTTATAGGATCACTCGTGTGTCTGTCTGTTTGTCCCTCTGTCGCAGCCAAATTACTCCAAATCTAAAGGACCGATTGAAACGCACATATAAATTATTGTGACCCAAACACGGACGTGTAATGTAAATAAACGAATTTTGAATATGGAGGTTGCTTTTGGGGGGCAAATTAGAAAAAAAAAAGATTTGCAAACTGTACCGTGTGACATCAAATGAACGGGCATAAGCCTAAGTTTTAAAGTTAGTCAAGAAAATAAATAAAAATAGAATGCCCATTCATCCCCCCTTTTCTCCGAAACTACTGAGCATTTTGAACAAAAATAAAAAAAAAATAGTTCTTTGCTTACAGGAAAACCGTCTGAAAATCTGTAAAAAGTCTGGTCTTAAAATAACTTGGTAAACTTCTCAACATTACAAACACGCAGTACAGTCACGTCTAAAAGTATGTATACACTTGGCAATTTTCAATTGTGATTTTTTCGTGAAATAACGAATGCAACGTTGAAATACGACACTTAACATAAACCTATGGGTTCGAAAATACTATTTTCGTAATAACATAAAATTTCATTAAAAAATAAAGGAGAAAATCGCCTTTAAATAAAGCCAAGTGTATACATACTTTTAGACGTGACTGTACATACATACAGCGCAGCACTTGCAGTTGGAATGTATGGGAGATCATTTTTTTTAACTACAATATTAAGTTCGTTCTTGGAATAAATTCATCCCAAATACGGAACCCTTCAT
Organism: Amphipoea lucens; assembly: GCA_947508005.1. Taxonomy (NCBI): domain Eukaryota; kingdom Metazoa; phylum Arthropoda; class Insecta; order Lepidoptera; family Noctuidae; genus Amphipoea; species Amphipoea lucens. The sequence goes on along the minus strand of OX382373.1, from coordinate 3,933,949 downwards.
TGTACGTAGTCCGACATGTACTTGGCCAGTTTTTTATGTAATTCACAATGTCAAGCTGCATTTTACAAAGTAGATCTAATTTAATCTGCCCCAATATTGTCTTTACTATCGCCATCGATCTATCTTACACTTAAGACACGAACTCCGGGACATACACTTAAGCTAACCTCATACATCCCAACATTGTTAGACATGCTGGCTTGCACATAAACTGCAACACACGTACACTGCCGTGCAAACAACATTGGTTAATCCGTAGCCCCATCATCGAGTGGGCTGCCCGGCGTGAAACTATCTGGAACCTCGCCAGTTCTATTATCTTGTGTAATGTTACAGTTTGACTGCTATACAGTGTACATGTTGATGGCCTTTAGTGGGCAGGTGGGAACTTTATTTTGGTCGTAAGTGTATTGGGCGCGGATTAGGTTTTATGAGCGCGCCTAAATGGTTATGTTTGGTGTTAGTCTGCATGCTGTGTTAGTGAGTACCTGTTTTGCATGATCTTTAGAATAAATATTGTGTTTTAGGTATGCAAAATTGATGACATGAGCTTCGTTTTAGTGTGACGTTAAAATATACCTATAGCAGCTGTGCTATTCAAATAACAGCCCTATGTAAAGTCCTAAGGAAAAATATGTTTAGCAAATTGAGTACCAGCTTAAATAAAATTGTCCGTATATTGAAATCACAAAACTGTCGTTCTTTGAAAGTTGTATTTAAAAAAAAAAAAAAGGCGGCAATATGTTCAATTTGATAAACAATTAATTACCCTGACTGTTAGGGCAACATTGTAAGAGGTAAAATTAAAATAAAAAGAGCGGCCAAGTGCGATTCGGGCTAGCACACGAAAGGTTCCGTACCATAGGGTCAAAAAACGCTGAAAAAGTAGTACGTTAAAGAACCGTGTTCTTTTCGAAATAGGTACAAACTCTGTGAAAACTTCAATTGTCTACCTATTACGGTTCATGAGATACAGCCCGCTGACAGACAGACGGACGGACGGACAGATGAACGGATGGACAGCGAAAGCTTAGTAATAGGGTCCCGTTTGCACCCTTTGTGTACAGAACCCTAAAAATACTTCATAATTACCTACCTATCTACGAAATAATATAGACCGTACATCAAGTCCATACCACTCAACTACACGGACCCATCCACATCACAATATAGAACCATCTTCACAAACACAAACGGAAACATCCCGAGAAAGCAAAACGACGTCACTCGACCATCTACTTTTAAATCAAAATGGCGGCGTAGACAAACATTTCAGGACAAGATGGATGACCTCGGAGGTCAGGAGGGCACTACAGGGATCCTCACTCGGCGCAGGAAGCGAGGAAATGGCTGCGGCTTCCGGCCGTCGAGCGATGTGTAAAAATCGGTAGGGCGTTAATTCTTGCTGTTGAGCTGTTTAGGGCATGTTTTGGGGTCAGTAGGTACTGTTAGTTGTGGTACAAATTTGTACGAAGCCCTCACGGCCTCGGTGCGCGATTCCGACTCGCACTTAACATGTTTTTTTTCTTATTTAAAGTCTAGCTGCGCCTCGCGGTTTCACCCGCATAAGTTTCGATCCCGTAGAAATATCGAGATGAAAAGTATCCTATGTCGTAAACTCGTAATCCAGGTTATAGTCTATCCATTTGCCAAATTTTAGCTGTCAGCCGTTTTAGCGTGAAAGCGTAACAAACAAACATAATAATTATGTACAAAAAATTAAATCTTTTCTCTTTATAATTTAATTAGTTACTAGATGCGCCCCACGGTTTCACCCGCATAAGTTTCGATCACGTGGGAATATCGGGATAAAAACTATCCTATGTCCTTTCCTGGGACTCATACTATCTCTATACCAAATTTCATCTAAATCGGTTCAGTGGTTTAGGCGTGAAAAGGTAACATACAGACAAACAGATGGAGTTACTTTCGAATTTATAATATTAAGTACGGATTATTTAAGATAACTGGCGAATTGTAGGTAGATACACCTCTACCATACCCTTCGAGAATTACAGGAGTGAAGTTTATGTGACGTTATAATATGCTTCAAAAATATGTAGTGGGTTATGCTCAAATAGGCATTATTTTTATGAAAGTTTTATGCACGACGTCCATACAAAATAGGTACTTCAAATATCCTCCTTCAAACATGAACTGATCTCTCCAGAACAGTGCTCCAGTTTCCGTCATGAAGAACCCTTGGTTAACGCATCAGTAACTATTTTAGTAGTCTGAATATATTAGACGGCTCTCCATTGAAGACGATAGTACATTGCAGATCTTTGCTTCACTTTGGGCCATGCAAAACTATGCAGTTTTATTTATTTTATTATTTTTGTACACACAGTAAAATACAAAAGATATGATATAATTATAATTTGAGTACAAAGGTACCTACTGCTTATTTCTTAAGAAATTTCTTCCAGCAGACCTGCGAAAGGAAAAGTAAAAAAAGAAATGTAGACAAAAGTGTGTGAGAACAAGAAGAGATATGATTGTGTGAAGTCGAAAACTTAAATATTAACCCTGTTATTCATAATCCTATTTTATCTCTATTTTAGCTAAAATAGGTTTATAGAACGTTTGTCTTTATCTGTCACGTTGTCATTTCTGTGTGTAAGAAAGAGACAAACCCCATTTTAACTAAAATAGGTTTGATAAGTTTTATGAAGAAGGGGGTAAGTTTTCTTGTGTACAGGTACTGATTGAAGCTTCATCTTTATATTCTAACCCCCTTACTAATAAACGTATTATATCAGATGAATAACAGCCACACGGGTTGATCGATTAGGTTAAGCTACGCTTGCCGCGGTTGGTCCGTGGATGGGTAACCATCTTTACATACCAAGACCCTCCGTGCCTCGGAAAGCGCGTTAAGCTGTTGGTCCCGGCTGTCATTCTTGCATCTTTGACAGTCGTTACGGGTCTTCAGAAGCCCGAAAACCTGACAACCAGTTTTACATAATCAGCCTATAACGTTCCCACTGCTGGGACACAGGCCTCCTCTCTGTGAGAGGGAGTGGGCCGTAATCCACCACGCGGGCCCAGTGCGGGTTGGTAGATGTCACATGTCTTCGAATTTTTTTTTTTTTTTGGTTCTAGGACATGCCGGTTTCCTCACGATGTTTTCCTTCACCGACAACCAGTCTTACCAAGGGGTATCGTATTACCCAGTAACTGGGTTGTGGAGGTCAGATAGGCAGTCGCTCCATGTAAAAAACTGAGAGGTATTCAGCTGCATCCGGTTAGACTGGAAGCCGACCCCAACATAGTTGGGAAAGGGCTAGGCAGATAATGACTATCAACCACAACCCGAATCATTTTGAAGGAATTCATTGCTTCATATGTTCGAAAAAGTCTGCTCAACAACGTAAATAACGCAATGAATGTTGTTGAACTGTATTGACAGTTCAACAACATTCCTACTGTTAGCCATTCCTACTGTTATCATGTTACGCAGTTATAGATATACGTAGGGCACTAGATAAGTTTTGAGATATCGTTAAACTATCGAAAGTATATGCGTCAAATTGTAACCGATAATAGTGCCTCTAATTAGTTGTCAGTATCAAATAAAAAAATATCTTTAGCTACCTGCAAATTTTTTTTGTGAATTTTTCTTTGCTTCAAGATGTCAGAGTTAACGCGTCGTGATTTTCGTGCATTTATGCTCTATAATTTCAAGCGGGGTTTGAGTGCTGATGACTGTATCAGTGAATTAAAATTTGTGTTTCGTGAGAAAGCTCCATCCCGTAGCTCAGTGTATCGGTGGTATAAACAGTTCCAAAGAGGAGATTTTAATCTGTCAGACGATTCTCGTTCAGGAAGGCCTGTCGAAACAGTGACTTCAGAAAATGTAGCAGCCGTTAAGGAACTAATTGAGCTAGATCGACACGTATCATACAAGCAGATAGAGGAACTCTTGAAGATTAGTGCACCATCAGTTCACACTATTCTACATGACCATCTTCAAGTTAGAAAACTTTGCACGTTGTGGGTACCTCACCTTTTGACAGCGACCCAAATGGAATGCCGTAAGAAATGGTGTAAAAAAATGCTTGCTATGTTCGATGGTGGAAAATCTCCCAATGTTAATTCTATAGTAACAGGTGACGAATCATGGCTGTATTACTATGACGTCAAATCTAAATCTAAAAACAAGGTATGGATTTTTGAAGATGAGGAACAGCCCACCGTCGTTAAACAGTCTCGATCCGTGAAAAAGAAAATGGTCGTTGTTTTTTTTGGCAGAAGGGGTATAATTAAAAGAATATGTCTTGATGAACAGAAGACTGTTACGGCGAAATGGTACACAGAGATTTGTCTACCTCAATTGATCGAGTCTCTCAAAAATCTGCGACCAAACTCACGCCTTGACACTTGGCGACTCCATCAGACAACGCACCAGCACGTCGTGCTCAACTTACTCAAGATTTTTTGAGCCGCACTGGTCTAATTCTGCTTGAACATCCTCCCTACAGTCCTGATCTCGCACCCTGCGACTTCGGACTCTTCCCAATGATAAAGGATAAACTGAAAGGGCAACGGTTTGCCAGTGATAACCAACTAATTCAAGCTTGGGACTTGGCGTGTGAGGAAGTCTCTGAAGAAGTGTGGAAGAAAATTTTTGATGATTGGTTTCGACGCATGGAAGTGTATTGCAGCCGACGGAAATTATTTTGAAAAACTCTAACATTTAGATATGAAATCTCAAAACTTATCTAGTGCCCTACGTATAGCGCCATTCACGAAGACGCGCCCACTCTTCTTACTAATATTGCTAGTGGTTATCGCTAGTTAATAACTCAAGTGTTTTAGTTTTTTGATACACACTAATTACCCGCTAATAAGTAATTACTGTGTATCGACAAAACTAGCGTAATAATACGTAATTGGTTGTTGACATAATTGTCCCGCATGATGAGAACCTCGTGAAAGCTGAGAAAGATAAACAAATTAAGTATCTTGACTTGGTTCGCGAGGTTGTCGACATGTGGGATGTGGACTCAGCGATCATTGTGCCGATTGTCGTCACAGCCAACGGATTGATAGCCAAGAGCCTCGACCAACACCTAAGGAGGCTCTCGTTGGGCAGCTGTATCAAGGGCTTGATTCAGAAAGCTGTACTTCTGGACACGGCCCGTATTGTTAGGAGGTTCCTCTCTCTGGAAGTCTGGAGCCCTGACTGCCGGTAGCTTGGACCCTGTTCCCGATACCGGTGGGCTATTATTTTTTATATTTTTAAATGTTTTTATATATTTTTTTATATCCTAATATTTAAAAATATAATTTATATGTATTATAATGAAATAAAGGATAATAATAATAATAAATCATTTTATTTCAGGCATTGTACAGTCATATACATACATTTCACCCATAGTGACATGTCATATCATAAATAAATTAGTAAGCATTATTATTTAGTAATGTTGCACACTTATAATGTAAGCGATTAGGAAGAAGAGTGGGGCGCGTCTTCGTGGATGGCGCTATCTGTACCCCGCTGTTTTGCATCTAACCACCCCAAAACGATAACGATATTGACAACAAACAAACAGTTAATTATAAATCAGTTATTGTTAATCACGAAAGTTTTGAACCCCAAACAGTTGTAACTAAGATAAACACTGATTTATATCGGAAATCTCGACATGACAAACGAATTTATTACACAATTTGGCTTAATTGAATTTTAACAATATCGAGTACCTGGATTTAGTTCCCTCTGGAAGCGATTCAGAGTTGAGTAAACTATAGTTGGAAACGATTGGGTTTGGAGCAGTGGCGTGCATTGGTTTTCAGAATAGGTAGGCACTAGGACGGGTCTAGCCTAGGCAAACGCGTTGACTAATCAGAAAAAAAATTGAGGTCAGAAGTGTGGTTATTTGAGCAGGCATGCCTACTTAAGGGTGATAAATTGCGAAAGTCGAACGTCATTGTATTACGCGTGAGACGGACGTATTTTTAATTTTGTCGCATTAACTTGAACGAGTAAAGACCAATGACAATGTGCGAATAGTACGGGAGCCGAGTAGGCCGTCTGGCGACTGCCTACTGCCGCGCGTGTTTGTATGAAGATTTTGTTTTTTGTTAGGTATGATAATTTAGTGAGTTTCTTAATTGTGTGGCACACATAAAAATTTAATTGACGGGCTTATGTTGATATATCGAGGTAGGCACTGCTTATATGCCTACCTATATGAAATGCACGCCACTGGGTTTGGAGTCTCTTTTGCTGCATCCGAATTACGTAACACACTATTAATCACAATTTGAATTATTTTTAAGGATATTGCTAAAATAAAAAAAAGAATTTATAAGTTTATTTGCGGTAAACATAAAGCGTAAAAAGAACAAAAAATTAAAAAAAATAAAAACAGTGGCACTCCGGGAGTATCGACAGAAGTGAAAACAAAACACAAACAGAATACTTTGCCATCACTCACTGACATATCGGATATACATTAAAACCGAGTACATCCCGAGGACAGCCGAACACTTCCGAAGCGGTGTCGTTTACGGTAACAGTGGCGCGAGTTCAATAGTTTTTCCCATCTCAAAAAATTATTAATAGAAAACAAACAGCTCATTTATCAAATTAAATTTCAGTCGACAACATCCATCGGTTTCTTACTAAACTTCAACTATATCCGACGATCCTGCATACTTATCTCTTTTGTTGACTGTACATACTTACTAACGCTCACAATTATTATTAGAGTAGGATTTGATTATTGGAGATACAGTTATAAAATGTTTCAAAACTATTATTTCATTTACGTATACAAATATAGGTACATATAGGATGGAGTAAAAAAAATGAAAAATATAACTAAGTACATAAAATAATTACCTTTCCGTAGTCGGGTAAAAAATAAAGAAAATAAGAATGAAATGTAAATACGTATAAAAAATCATTGCAAGGCTTCTCTGTAAAGTATTTTTGATATGCTATTCGTTTGAAGCAAAATAAATTCATTTTCAGGAGATCCCACGCGAGACAGGCGTAATATAGTTGCCCATGGGAGAAGCACTCTTCTTAAGACGATGCCGACCCGTGAAACCCACGGACCAACCGCGGCACATGTAGCTTAACCTGATCGATCGAACCGTGCGGCTGATATTTCTTAGCGACAAGCCCCTCCCAATTCAAAGCCAAAGTCAAAGCATTTATTTCAAATAGGCACATAAAAGGCACTTTTGAACGTCAAAAATTACATTAAAATAGAATTGATTCTAGTCGCCCCTTTCAAAAGGTAGTTTTCGTATGGAGAAGAATTTTCCAAAAGGTAGTTTTCGTATGGGCAAGAAACTCCACCGTTACTCTTTTAAAATGTTTTACAATATTTTGCATAGGTACCTACATATAAAAATACGTGAGGACGATGCACCTAAAATAAAATTACTATACCACAATAGGTAAAAGAATTTAAAACGAAACCATGACATATAAATTAATTATCTGATAGATACATGGTGCTCACATATTTCCAAACATGGTAAAAGCAAACGACTTTAATTAAAAAAAAAAAAATAGCAAGTAATAAGTCAGGGTGTAGGTAAGTAATGAATGTAAATCACTGTAAAAAAAATTACAAATAAATTAGCAACCAGTTTGATTTTTTCTAGACTCAAGATTGTCCTATGGAGCAGGACCAGCATGTTTCCAAGCGTTTCAAATTTCAATTCAATATTATTCTGTTGACTAGAAACTATAAAAGCCGAAATACTTTCGAGCCAAACAGCCATATCTTTCAGCACAAGACGCCACTCAGAAAAAAAGAAATACATCACGACATAAGAAACCCTTTCAGAGAATAAAAATAAAACAGAGTACTACCAACCACTAAGTCACCGGAAGTAGCTGAAAACAGCGTCGCGTTTCCGCCACTAACCGCACCGGATGTTACCGGATTAGCAGGTGAAATGGCTCCTGAAAATTATGGCGCTCTTACATACACGTGAAATGAAAACACGGGGCGAATTTTATTTTCAGGTTGTTCTGAAAGTAAGTATGTACCTTGGTGTGTTTGTTGGAAAATGTGGGTAGTATACAGGTTGTGGCGTAAATAGTGGTCCACCGTTAAGGATTTGATACTTATACCAGAATATTGACTATTACAATTTGAACCATTTTAGTAGGACATTTTTTTTACAAAACTCGGGCTTGAATTTGCATGATTATGTAAAAAATTAGGGTATAAAATAGAGAAAAACTAACTTTTTCTTCAAAAACTCTAAATTTACATAAAAAACCATAATTTTACACGATAGCTCTAGTATTCAGCGGTAATTTACAGAAATCAAAATGAAAAAATAATGGTTTTTGTTGAAACTACAACAAACAAACTGGATGCAGCGGAATACCAGTATTTTAATACTGGTATTCCGCTGCATCCAGTTAGATAGAAGTTGACCCCAACATAGTTAGGAAAAGGCTAGGCAGATGACGAGATGATGGTTCCTACGGACAACCACTAGATTCCATATGATATTATAATTAATATACAGATCTTGAGAATGATGACTCAAGATCTAGATTTGGACATTGATCTTAAAAAACAACCGAATTCAAAAAATAAACACTACAAAATGATAAATAACTTTAATTTCGAAGTCGGTGTCGTTAGTTCCGCATTTTCGTTTTTTGACACCGACTTCCGAACTTAAAGTTATTTATCATTTTGTAGTGTTTTTTTTTGAAGTCGGTTGTTTATTTTGTAAAAAAAAGGGGTTTGAAGGTTTTGGCCCTAAAATCAGCCACCATTTTGATTTTTTTTCAGAATCGCGGTGCACAACAAAAGTTATATATTTAGATAGAGGACACTTATACAAACAAAAAATGTTACATAACATAATATCCTAAAGCGTCAGGTTTCGGAGTTATTCACCGAAATATAAATCGAAAACAATAAGGAATTTTTTGTTTTTTTCCCTCCAGGTAAGCATATTGAACTATTGAGAAAATAGAAACGTTATGAAACCTTTATGGAGAAGAAAAAAAATGAAGAATAGACATTTTTTTAATAAATAATTAAACACGGCAATTTATAGTTCGTTTTTTAATCCCAGAGACTAATCTGACAAGTGTAATGTCAAACTTCTAGACTAAAAAAAAAACGAAAACACAAAAGACTTAAATGTCAGATTAGTCTCTGGGATTAAAAAACGAACTATAAATAGCCGTTTTTAATTATTTATTTAAAAAATGTCTATTCTTCATTTGTTTCTTCTCCATAAAAGTTTCATAACGTTTCTATTACCCCAATAGTTCAATAAAAACAAAAAAATCCTTGTTGTTTTCGACTTATATTTCGGTGAATAACTCCGAAACCTGACGCTTTAGGATATTATGTTATATAACATTTTTTGTTTGTATAAGCGTCCTCTATCTAAATATATAACTTTTGTTGTGCACCGCTATTCTGAAAAAAAATCAAAATGGCGGCCGACCTTAGGGCCACCCTCCATACAAAAATCTTCTAACCCCTTTATTTTTCACTTTTTAGTTGTATTGTATCTACCTCACACAGATTTAATTAACACCATGCATTGAAGAATTGAAGACACCGACTAGAAGAAGCATCAAAATTCGCATAGAAATGCCGGAGATGCAGTACATTTATGCACATAACTTCGTACATAAGAATAATTACCTAATATATTATATACTAAAACCTTCCTGAAAGTATGTAGATCACATTTATAAAAAAAATATCAAAATCGGTACATTAGTTTTTGAGAAAATCGCGGACATACAATACATACATACGGGTCGAATACAGAACCCCCTTTTTTGAAATTGGTTAATAATAACAAAACAAAAAAACAACCGACTTCAAAAAAAAAAACACTACAAAGTGAAAAATAACTTTAATTGCGGAAGTCGGTGTCGTTGGTTCAGCATTTTCGTTATTTGACACCGACTTCTGAAATTAAAGTTATTTTTCACTTTGTAGTGTTATTTTTTGAAGTCGGTTGTTTTTTTTGGTAAAAAAGTTTTTATTTTTCACTTTTTAGTTGTACCTCTACTCCACACAAATTCAATTAACACTAGTACATTGAAGAATTGAAGACACGACTCGAAGAATCATCAAAATTCACATAGAAATGCCGGAGATGCAGTACATTTATGCATATAAATTCGTACATAAGAATAATTACCTAATGTATTATATACTAAAACCTTCCTGAAAGTATGTAGATCATACTAATGAAAGAATTATCAAAATCGGTTCAGAAGTTTTTGAGATAATCGCGGACATACAAACATACATACATACATTCATACATACGGGTCGAATACAGAACCTCCTTTTTTAAAGTCGGTTAATAAAGTCGGTTAAAAAGTCGGTTAAAAATAGTCTCATTCCACATTTTCCTTTCCTCGGAAGGAAGACTATTACTAATAAAATATTTTTATTTTTCTCAGTTCAATGTTGAAATACCAACTGAAGGTGCTTAAACAATTCTTAATTAAAGTTGTTTTACAGCTGATCTTCTAAGGTTTAAGTAATTAATACTAAGATCTCGTTACTAAGTGAAGCTATTTTTTTAATCCTGCTTACAGATGAGGCGATTTGTCGGAGATTTTTTTCTTTAACGGTGGGTTAGACTTCCTGTTTGTTAATCTTTTAAACAAAATACGTTATTTAGTTAAACGAGTAAGTCTTTAAGCTAAAAGAGTGATGATTATAAATGTTGATAGATGGAGAGGAGGAGGAAGGGTTAAAAATGACGGATGGATTTTGTGAGAGATTTATATTATGAAAGAGAAAGGAGTGTGTGATACCGTAACGGTTTAAGGTCGTAGCACACGTATCAAATCGGAAAGGGATCCGTATCAACTCGAGCCGTTCAGTATTCTTTGTATGAAACTCCCTACTGCAACGCACACTAATCGAAATCGTAACGTAATCACCTCAACTCGGGACAAGCTCACAAACCGCGGTGCGGTGCGTTACGGCTCGTCGTCCCCGCGCTTACGGCTTGTCGTACGCGCGCTTACGTCTCTCCGTACCCGAGCTTACGTCTCTTCGTCCACCCTTGCCCCTCTCACCCCTCCGGCCTGCTTGCTGCACCATCAACCAGCGATCGGCGAGCCGTAAGTGCGGCGTTGTCTAGCCGTAGCCGAGTCGACGTATCGGAGCTTCTGATCCGCTTTAGTTACGTGCTTACGTGAGGTTGACGCCTGTTTGATGGCGAGGTGATAGGCGATTTATTGCCGATCCTTTTCCGATTTGATACGTTTGCTACGACCTTAACAGGGAAAATTAAGAAGAAAACGTGTTGCGCCGACCCAAACGAATATGGATCTAGGCAAGAGTGTATTTGTAAGCCACTAAATCCATATCCAGAATATGTAATCAATTCATTCATTTAGCCGAAAGACGTCCACTGCTGGACATAGGCCCCCGCAAGCACCGCTGAGTTCTGATGATACGCAATTACGCAAAAGGAAAGAAACGAAAAGTTTGTACCTAAATAGATTATTGCTTCATATTTTGCAATAAATTACCAGCGTTGTGTCATCGCGCTTCTCTTTCTTTTCTATGCAGTCCGACAGTGACCGCACTTTAGGTCATGTAGTCCCCTTAATCTACTTTTGTATCATAATCAGCCTATAATATTCGCACTGCTGATACACAGGCCTCCTCGCAGTGAGAGGGAGCGGGCCATAATCCACCACGCGAGCCCAGTGCGGGTTGGTGGATGTCACATCTCTTCGAATTTTTGGTTCTAGGACATGCCGGTTTCCTCACGATGTTTTTCTTTACTGTTTTGAGAGCAGTGATGATGAAATAATTTACACAAAGTAAAGCGCCTGTCTGGGTTCGAACTTACGACCTACAACTCCTAAGTCGCGGCCGATACCGCTGCTCCTACTTTTGTAAACTCTGAGGGTCGAAAGGTTGGTATCGCGCCACAACATCAACTTTAAGTCATTCGTGGTACGAGCTCCAACCCAACATCTACAGACCTGCCTGAAAGAGGACTTGTGGCCGAAAGGTGTATATCGACGTTTCCAAGGACAGTTACGCGACACCACGCAGCGAAACACGACGCCGACAACGTTACGTGTATAGTCATAGTTTCAAGGTTTTTAATTATATGTATTAGTTTATTCTCGTTTTTTTTTTTAAATTTTCCCCCGAATGTTCCAAAAATTCACAATAAGACTGCTGCTGCTGAGACCCTCAAGCGGCGCAAATACTGTAACCTTGTGGGCAACTACAGCTTGAGCCGTTTGGGGTCGAAACGCTCGGGTCATGGGGCCCGAGCGCGCGTCTCCTTTTTAAGGAAATTTCTCGCCGGCTGGTCGATACTTCACGTGACCAGTGGGCTGGGTCGTTCTTTGGCCAAAGAATTAGCATTGCCATTCAACGTGGCAATGCTGCCAGTCTTCTGGGCACGTTTCCGGATGACAGCGATGCGGATGAATACTTCGACGCCTAAGTGTCCTTTGTTTTTTATTTTTATATATTTGTATTGTAAGTTAGTTAGTCATTTATTTTAGTATCTAGTGTATATAGTTAGTTTGTGATTAAATAAATATATTTTATTTACTTCAAAATTATGAAAAACAATAAGAAGACATCTTATACTTGTAATGCATGCCAGATTTAAATATGCCAGATCATTTGATTCCGTACTGAGCAGTAGTTCCACGTCTACGAATGAGGAAGTAGAAGACTGATTTGTTACTATTATTATTTATTTATTTATTTATCACATGGAAAACCAACAGCTTTACATAAATACAATAAATACACTGGAATAAGAAACATGAAGCCAATTATAGGTTTTCACGGCTAGCTAAAATAATAATACAGAAAGAGATCTTATACACGACAAATTAACAATAACATAAGCGCACCAATCATCAAAACGGTATCGCCAAACATGAGGGATAAACTACAATATAATTAAATAAAATAAGTACCAGAACTAAATTTAACACTTAATAATTAATTTTAAAGAAATCAATTATGATAAGAAGTTTGTTTATTCTCTATTTTAGTATGTAAGTATTTATTCACTTTAGTGTGTGTGTATTTTAGTTTATTCTTGTGTATTTTATCTATGGGCCTTAGTTGCCTGATAATAAAATTATTATGATTATGATAAACCAAACAACACACCTGTGGAAAACCAAAATCTATTTTCCTCGGAAACTGTGCAATATTTTCAGGCATTAAATCTTGCCAGTCCACATTTCGGCACGTTCTGGTACAGGCAACATTGCACACTTTGTTTACTGACACTGTTTAAGCAGGATTACGTCCGTGGAAGCACCTGTGTGTGTAATGACCAAGTGATGCTGTGTACTGTGGAACGACGTCAACTGAGTATCATGTTTGGCTTCGTCAATATTACTGAGGATCTGAAGGTAATGTATAAAGGTATGAGGAACAGGGTGTAAAGTCCACTCATACTCTATAGAAAAGGGAGGATCCTCTGACCAGACGGGTGTTGTGCCTAGCGGGCAACTGCCCGATGATTCATGTCAGGCCGTTGTATGTGCTAGTTGCGCGGTAAACTCTGCTTGCGAGATGCAGGATTTTGCGTGACGTCAGTATGACGCGTTGTTTGCATGTAGCGTTGTGGATACTGCTACAAGTATAAGGTGAGTTGTAGTTCGTTGGTTCAAACCCAGACAGGCGTTGCGTAAAATATTTAATCACCACCACCACTGTTCTCAAAACGGTGAAGGAAAACCTCGTGAGAAAACTTCCTAGAACCAAAAAGTCAAAGACATGTGAAATCTAAAAACCTGCACTGGGCCCGTGCGGTAGATTACGGCCCACTCCTTCTTTCAGTAAGACTTGTGTCCCAGCAGTGGGAATATTATAGCAAATTTTTTTTTTTTTTGATCAAAAGAACGTTGCTCCACACTAGGAATTTCTCCTGTATTGTGGGTGCGTTTACAAACATTTAAACTCACATACACAAACAGCCAGACCCGGAACAACTATGTACTTGTAGGTCATACAAATATTTTGTTCCCTGTGGGAATCGAGCCCGCGACACGCAGCGCAGCAGTCACTCGCTTAACCACTGCGCCAACCGTGCGGTCAAAAATTATACTATGCCTAAATATTTGCTAACATCTGAGTGTTCATTTTAACCCATGATGCTAAGTAATAAGAGCCGCACGGGTCAGGTTGAGCTACGCTTGCCGCGGTTGGTCCGTGGATAGGTGACCATCTTTACATACCAAGACCCCTCCGTGCCTCGGAAAGCAAGTTAATTCATGGCGGGATGAGTGGGACTCCTTGAAGGATTGGCCCACAATCGCAGTAGACCGGGAAAAGTGGAAAGAGGGAAGGATGGTCTTTGCCCTGCAGTGAGACAACACAAGCTTATAATATAATTTATATTTCATTTCATTACACTTGGTAAGTTGTTGTCACTTCCCGCTACTTTCAACAACATTCGTTCACACCAGATAACGTGTTTCTGTGACAAATTGTGTGACAACTGTGATGCTAAATGTAATGGCCTGTTTGCATTGCATTGTCGTCTTGGTTTAACGCTGTTTGATATTTGAATTCTTGTGTAAACGCAGAGAATTCTTCAATTTTTGTAGTGTAAACACGGCTTAATACGAAGGATAAAACATGATGTTATCTCTCTGCACTTACTAGGAATTTTACCAAACGGAACAAAAACACTGTTTTCCCTATGTAGGTATATATTTTAGGACAGCCAATGTTTTACAAGGCATTGGTAATCCTACTGCTTTGTCCTTTTTTTCTTACTATATATTGATATCGATTAATGTGTAAGACCAAAAACACAAAAAAAAACAGTCGGTTATTTATTTGTAACAATTTTTTATTTTTCACTTTTAAGAGTTGTACTTACCCCACGCACGCAAATTCGATTAACATTACTTGTTATGTAAATAGCAGTGACAGAAAGTCATTTTAACATCATCAATATAAACTAAATGGCAAATATGCATATTATTGAAGCTAACTCAAAAACTACCCGAGCAAAGTTAATAAAATTTATATGACAGCACCCCTGATGCATACCCTATCTATTAAAAAAATAATTTTTGAAATCGATTTACAATTCGGATTCGAATCGAGAACCTCCTCTTTTTGAAATCGGTTAAAAAGTAATGGCAGCGGCCCACCGCTGCCATTACTTTTTAGGCGTGGGTTCGAATCCCAATTCAAACCCACGCCTCCGAAGAGACTGGTGCCTTAAACCAGCGCCTTAGACCGCTCGGCCACGCTACCGATGTTTCATAGTTCACAAATGACCGTACAACCTTCCATTAGTGATCCATACGACACACATGACCATGCCGACACACGGCGAATAAACAACAGTTTTCGCGGAAAGAAAAACGTGTGTGTGCAACAGGGCCGAAGGGAGAATTTATGACAGAGGTAAGCCGGAGCAAAAAAAAATGCCAAAAAAATTTCAATTATGAATTGACTATAGTGTGGTTATGTTCTGAACTTTCGAAGGGAAGCCGGTGGGAATCGAGTTGTATGGTACCTCCGCCACAATTGTGCAAAGGGGTTGACTTGTACGACTCATTGCACGCACTAAACGTATTTAAATCAACATTCTGTGTCTGTCATCTTCAAATTATGGACTGGAATGGAACGATTTTTTCGCCACTTATTTAGTTGTTTATAGTGCAAGCGGTTTGCTATGCATAAAACTTTCTATGCAGTCAAAAATCAAAATTCATTTGCTTAAACTAGGCTGAGAATAAAAACTTTTTGAACGTCAAAATTACATAAGACAGTCCCCCAAAACGCGCGTCCTTTACCACTCCCTAGTGCTGGGAAGAAGAAATGGCGCAACAAACTCATTATACTCATTATAATAAATAAAGGAGATAATAATTTTATTTCAAGCAATAAAGACTCATAGTATTAGTAACAATATACTTACAAACTATGTTAGTACCTAATACACTTACAAAACAAAACCAAAAACAGAAAACAGATTGCGACATCATTGCTGCACACAGGCCCAGCCGAAACCCTGCAGCAATGGTTCACAAACGCACAATCAAGCCTGCTCGCTATCATAGACAGGATGCTGTAAGTGTGTGTGTGTGTGTGTGTGTGTGTGTGTGTGTAGTAAGTGTTATAGTTTTAAGTTATTTTATGTGTATAAAAATGGTAAAATAGAAATAAACAAGTATTTATAAGTACTACTAATGCATGGAAGAGCGGAGATTCATAATACAGGCTTTATACGCTTAAAAGGAGGCTCCAATCACCACTGATGTAACATGAAAACTTGTTGATTCCAATAAAAAATGAAAAAAGGTTTCATTAAGCTATTGCATAGCTTTTATCGCGGGCTTTGAGCGCGGCGACCGAATCAAGAAATTCCGTAACGAAAATAAACCTAACACCCCCCACTCCGACCGGCACGGCGGTGCGGCTTTGAAAGCCGTGCATCGTCTAACATCGTTTCAGTTCGGCAGACTTCGGCACGGTGTTTATCTGCGTGCGACTAGACGTATGCGTGTAGACTGTACGAAACTCGCATAAGTTGATAAAAAATACTATGCAATAGCTTCACCGCGGCAGTCCCCGAGGGCCACACGTATTTTTTTTTCCCATTTAATTTTTTCAAACTCCCCCAAACTATGTTCTATCATTACTAATTCACGATAACGTCGACAGAGTTTCAAGATATTATAATTTCACCCCTTTTTAGGGTTCCGTAGCCAAATGGCAAAAAACGGAACCCTTATGGATTCGTCATGTATGTCTGTCTGTCTGTCTGTCTGTCCGTCCGTCCGTATGTCACAGCCACTTTTTTCCGAAACTATTAGAACTATACTGTTGAAACTTGGTAAGTAGATGTATTCTGTGAACCGCAGTAAGATTTTCACACAAAAATAGAAAAAAAACAATAAATTTTGGGGTTCCCCATACTTACAACTGAAACTCCAAAAATTTTTTTTCATTAAACCTGTACGTGTGGGGTATCTATGGATAGGTCTTCAAAAATGATATTGAGGTTTCTAATATATTTTTTTTCTGAACTGAATAGTTTGCGCGAGAGACACTTCCAAAATGGTAAAATGTGTGTCCCCCCCCTCTAACTTCTATAATAAGAGAATGATAACATTAAAAAAATATATATAATGTACATTACCATGTAAACTTCCACCGAAAATTGGTTTGAACGAGATCTAGTAAGCAGTTTTTTTTTAATACGTCATAAATCGAAAACCGCAATTTACCTTTCACAAAGTTACAACGAGCTACAAGAACTTTTATATTATGTTACTTGCTGCTACGGAACCCTTCATGGGCGAGTCCGACTCGCACTTGGCCGGTTTTTTACGACAGTTGTGACTATCAACCTGTTGTGGCACCTATATAATTTTATACTCCATCAAAAACAAAAAAAAAATGGCATTAAAATATGCTAACGTCATCCGTCGCATATTTCACAAAAATAAAAACAGGGGTTGAAATCTCTCTCAGGGGTGTGAAATCGAAATTACTGTTTCGCCCCTCGCCCCATGTCGATTTAAAAAAATATGTCCCAAAACATTTTGGTGTTTGATAGCCGTATTGTCAAATTTATTGCTATTGCTCCGCAGGACGTGATGTTTGTGCTAAAGTGAGACATTTTTGGTCCTACGGGACTCACTGTATGTGCGTACTGTGTTGGTCCTTTTATTTGAGAATATTTATTTGATCCCAGGTGTTTTATATGTGGAACTGGCTTTAGCCCGCGGCATCGCCCGCATGGAGGTCGGAGAACGGGAACGTACTGTCGGGATTAAAAATAGGTACCCTATATGTTAATCTAGTTAAACAATGCATTAATTCCGTAATTCATTGTTATTATAATAACTATTTGTTTAATATTTCGGTTCACGCTGCGCACGCTAGTAAAGCTCCCAATAGGTATGATTTTTTCCGACATCCAATATTTCAACCAATTTACACAAAACCGTATGAAAATTTGTTCGGTAGTTCTTGAGTTTATCGTGTTCAGACGGACAGACAGACATGGCGGGGGCACTTCGTTTTATAAGGCGCGTCGCCCACACGAACTAGAGTCGAATCGGCGCGGCGTCGAGATGCGGGCGCACGTTTTCTATAGGAATAAATATAGGTATGTCGCCTATACATACATACCTATATTTATTCCTATAGAAAACGTGCGCCCGCGCCTCGACGCCGCCTCGACTCTAGCTGAGAGATGTGTACGGTGATAAATACTCAGTACGCATACTGCCTACACAATAATAATGAATTCGTTGAGAATGTCAAGATTATGTGAACCGCTTACCGTATGTCAGTCGTTGTCAGTAAGGCCATCAGCTAAGCTACACCTGCTTACTGACTGGATGATTTTCATACTGTGGCATAAACTTTTCTCATACATCGTGCTGTGCAGACAAGAATATAATAATATTATTATACTGGCTTCTGCCCACGGCTGCGTAGATTTCGGAAATTATCCCACGGGAACGTGCTACTGAAAAAGAAGTAACCTATGTTCTTCCCCAAGATGCAATCTATCTCTTTGCCAAATTTTATCGCGATCCATTCAGCGGTGTAGGCGTGAAAAGGTAACTACAGACAGAGTTACTTTGGAGTTTATTCATTACTAGCAGCGCCCCGCGGTTTCACCCGCGTAAGTATCGATCCCGTGAGAATATCGGGATAAAAACTATCCTATGTCCTTTTCCGGAACTCAAACTATCTCTATACCAAATTTCATCTATATCGGTTCAGCGTTTTAAGCGTGAAGAGGTAACAGGCAGACACACTTTCGCATTTATAATAACACTAGCTGCGCCCCGCGGTTTCACCCGCGTAAATGTCGATCCCGTGGGAATATCGGGATAAAAACTATCCTATGTCCTTTTCCGGGAGTCAAACTATCTCTATACCAAATTTCATCTAAATCGGTTCAGTGGTTTAGGCGTGAAGAAGTAACAAACATATAAACACACACACACACACACACACACACAAACTTTCGCCTTTATAATATTAGTGTGATAGTGTGATAATCAGCCTATAATGTTCTCACTGCTGAGACACAGGCCTCCTCTCGATGAGGGGGAGTGGGCCGTAATCCACCACGCGGGCCCAGTGCGGGTTGACAGGTGTTACATGTCTTCGAATTTTTGATTCTAGGACATGCCGGTTTCTTCACAATGTTTTCCTTCACCGTTTCGAGAGCAGTGGTGATGAAATAATTTACACAAAGTAAAGCGCCTGTCTGGATTTGAACCTACGACCTATACACCTCACGTCGCGGCCGTTACCACTTGGCCACCACTGCTCATCACTCGCATTTATAATATTACAATGGATGGATGAAATATATATACAGTCCCCAGCGCCCACCTTAGTTTTTCGAGAAATCACCAAGCTGTTGCTCAACTCTTCACGTGAACAGTGGGCTGGTTACATTTTTGACCAAAGAATCAGCATTGCCATTCGACGTGGCAATGCAGCCAACCTTTTGGGTATTTTTCCTGTTGACAGCGACGCGGATGAATTTTACTGTCCCTATGATTATTTCTCCCCTTTTTTATACATGTTCATACTTGCTACTTATAAATTATGCACATATACTTTACTATTTATAACAAATAATAAACAATAATCACGAAGCACGGAAAACACGCACGTTCGATACATACGTCACAAATGCAAATTCGTTCCCATGGCAAGTATTCCAAAAATAACAACATGTGCATTTTATAGGCGTGCACCAATAACTTTTGGAGAATAAAGATTTCTATAGCTTTTATTGAGGCTATCAATCTTTAATAGGAAGTTATGAGAAACAGCATCTGTGGTGTTATTTATTGGCTGGAGTAAGAAAAAGCGAAATAAAATATCTCGTCATGTACAACGCCACATGCGGCGAACAAAGCATCATACTGACGTCACGCAAAATCCTGTATCGCGCAAGCAGAGTTTACCGCGCGACTAGCATATATACAACGTCCCGACCACAATGTCAGGCAGTATCTATACAGTGTATCACTTTAACCGTAAATCATTTTGACCAAAAACAAAAATATGATATTTTCAACTCTTATTTTAATACAGCGATGGAACTCAAATCTAATTAAATATACTTGCATTAATGCATCAAAAAATTTTTCAAATACACCTCTTAATGTCTTTAAAGCAGTTTATCCCTTCATTAAAAATTTTAATTATAATAAAAATATGCCATTAAATTTCTAATGCCAAACTGCATTCAGTGATGGATTATTTATTATTAAATAGTTTTTGTAATTAGACAATTGCTTCATATTTGCAATAAATTACCACCGTCGTGTCATCGCGCTTCTCTTTCTTTTCTATGCAGTTCGACAGTGACCGCGCTTTAGGTCATGTGGTCGCTTTAATAACCTAATGACGTAATGACCTGTGTGGAGAAAATAAAGTATGATAATAATTATAATTATTTATTCTGTATATAGGATATCGAAATCAAATTACACGTCATATTAAAAAAAAAACTAGATGGAGTCGACATTTCCTATCTAACTACCCAATTACCCATGATCTGCCTAGCCTTTTCCCAACTACATATTATGTTGGGATCGGCTTCCAGTCTAAGCGCATGCAGCTGAATACCAGTATTTTACACGGAGCGACTGCCTATCTGACCTCCACAGCCCAGTTACTGGGTAATACGATACCCTTGGCAAGATTGGTTGTGAGACTTTTGGTCTACTGACGACGTGTAACGACTGTCAAAGATCCACGAATGACAGCAGAGAACAAAGGCTTAACGTGCTTTCCATTCTGACTACCCCTGCGAAGAGATGGCGAAGCAAACTCAAGGGTCAATTAAATTGTGTCATGCTGTATACATATAAGTGTCGAGGAGGTGAGTATAAACAGGAAAATGCAATTAATAAATAAAAAACATACATAATAATATGTCTTACGAAACTGTTATTATAATGAGGTAAGATTGTTTGTTTTTATGTTTGTTGCAGGTAATCACTGGAAGTACTGATCTGATTGCAGTGCAGTGGTGGCCAAGTGGTAACGGTCGCAACTTACGAGTTATTTCGTCACCACTGCTCTCAAAACGGTGAAGGAAAACATCGTGAGGAAACCGGCATGTCCTAGAACCAAAAATTCGAAGACATGTGACATCTGCCAACCCGCACTGGGACTGCGTGGTGGATTACGGCCCACTCCCTCTCACCGAGAGGAGGCCTGTGTCCCAGCAGTGAGAACATTATAGGATGATAATGTATTTAGTATATTATCAGGATCACTGTATTTGTGTTATTTACGAAACATTCAGTGTTATAGCCATTTTATACAACAGTAAAAAGATTACAGTTGTTATTAACACAATTTTATTTTAGATACAATAACGATTATTATACCTAGCTTTTGGCGCGCAGCAATTTAGGAGTTAAATTAAATGAACTGACAATACGAAACACCACGCTGCGCTCCAAAACGGGGATTCTAGACGTAGGCAAAATGGCTGCCAAGCTGACCTGGGATTGTGCGGGTCACGTCAGCCGCATGCATAGTGACCACTGGGCAACAGTCTCCCCACGGTGGGTCCCTGAGCATGGACGACGCCGCCAAGGCCAGCCCAGAAAGAGTTGGCGAGACGACCTAGATATACTACCAGAAGGGTTAGATCGAGGTGGCGCTAGAAAAGAATGCATGGAAGGATTTGGGAGAGACCTTTGCTCTACAGTGGGACAGGAAAGGCTAAATAAATATCTAGTTTGTAGGGATTAAAACTTTGGTGGAGAAGACAAAGCGCATTTTTTTTGGGTATATTTATGCCCCAAAAAATGTCATAGGTATAAAATATAAGCAAATCCAATTGTTACTTTTATCAATACATAAATGACGACGTTAGCGACGGCGAAGCGATAGGGTCGTCACCATCTTGGTTCGGTGGTAAAGGGTCCATTTCGTAGGTGGCGTTGAATAACACGAAGTGTAAATGTAACTTCACTTTTAATAATCGAATAAACTAAATACTACCTACACACAAATCAATCTAACTAGGCAAACTGACAGTTTCGTTTTGGAGAAGTGACTTGGTCCGCGTCTCGATGCGAAGCATAGATCAACATATGCGAAGTGCCCGTTCGACAATCCCCACTTTCCAAAACGACCCTGTCCACGTGCCGCCATTACTAAATAACGTCACGGCGTTTGCCCCACTACTACATTAATCAATTGAGCAACTTTTATTAAAACAACATCGTTATCCACGACACATGTTATAAAAATAATTAGCATCGGCATGAGGAGCATTTACTAGAGAAAAAATTTGCGCTTGTCAAGTTGCGATTCGACAATGAATTAATTCACGTCCATAAGTCCTATTTTCCAACTTCCACGTGGACGAAGTCACGGGCAGAAAGCTAGTAGTTTGTAATAGGATAAAACCATTTTAAATTTTCCTGTTTGTCTCAGTAGATACCTACTATTATGTCAACTCCTAGGTACTCGTACATTGGTTTTGTTACGTTTACTAACATATGACGTACCTTTGTTACATTAACTGCTTCAGAAGCAACACTAGTCAGTTTTTATTGCCTCTACCTGAAAGTGCTTTACGCCAAGTTATTCACAAATCACACTGTTTTTTTAATGGCGAAAGTTTGTGAGTGTGTATGTGCTTAAATGTTTGTTACTTCTTCACGCTCAAACGGCTGGACAAGTTTTGATAAAAAATTGTATGGAGGTAGCTGACACCCTGGGTTAACATATAGATTACTTTTTTATCCCGATATTCCCACGGAATCGACACTTATGCTGGTGAAACCGCGGGGCGCAGCTAGTAATTTCATATTTTGAAAATAAAAACAAATCTGTTGTAAAGTGTGAAGTGAAATTCGCTATGTCTGACAACGATACTTTAATATATGACAACAGTGATCAAGACTATTGGGATCGAATAACAAAAATCAGACATATTGTTGAAATCAGTCAATTAGTGGTTACACTAGTGACGTCGGTGTACGGAGTAATATCATGGTGCATCATGAAAAAGTTCCGGAATTATAGAAACTTTGTGTTTCTCAATATAATATTTACAAACTTACTCGAAAAAATCAACTGGATAACTCATAGTAAAATAAAACTTCATAATGACTGGACTGAAGCGTGTTTTCTGTTTCTATATGTTTTCTTAACATTTGTAAAGAACCACTGGTGTTTAGTCATAAGTCATTTGTTCTATGTCGAGTTTGTAAAAGTTTTCGATGGGCATGTACGAAGAAGATATTTAAAAAGTACCTTGTTTGCCTGGGTTTTGCCTTTTGTAACAACTACCATTTTGACCTTTATATGTTATTATGATCATAAAAAGGGACGATTAATTCATGCCTTTGAATCAATGACAGTATTCAGCTCATTCAGTGCAATTCTTGCGTTCATAGCCAATTGTTGTTTATACATAAAAATTATATATTCAGTTTGTCGTAGTATCAACACGAACACAAATCCAGCTACTAGCATCTGGCGTCCCTTGTACATCGCCACTTTGATATTTTTATTAAGCGACTTCTTTATGTTGTCTGCAATTTTATTTGATAAGAATCTCGTATCATTGGCTTTTTTACAAATATTTTTAATTAACTGTAATGCATTTGTATTATCCGTTTTTTTAATAATTGTAAAGAGTAACCGTGAATTATGGTGTGAATATTATGTGAATAAATTTAAACAAAGGTCGTTAGTAATTAGGCATAGGACTCACGATATCAACATGGAAGAAATAAAAAATTGTAATCCTACTGATTGCCGTTCTTGATGTATAATATGGTTAAAAGTAATTTATTTAAAGTGGTTGATGAACAATTCTAGTAACCAATGTTTTTTAAATGATAATAGTCATTAAATAATAAAAAAAATACTAAAGCACCAAAATATTACCTATTGTAAAATTATCTTAGAAATGAAATTTATTTAGGTACTTACCAACATAAAAAGTATTTTTAATTTATATAAGTACTTTTATTTTTAAACAAGATAATATTTACATAATATTATGTATAAGCTAACATAATTAAAAGAATAATATGTATATGTATAGAAAACAAAACAAGGGCAACAAAAAAATCGTCTGCCTCGCTGTAAGCGGGAGAAGTGCCCAAAAGGCTGGCAGTATTGCCACGTTTTATGGCGATACTTATTCTTTAGCCAAAAATTAGGCCAGACCTCTGGGACTACCGGACCCAAACATAAAAAACGCAAGTTTTATAATGCCTAAAAGTATATGATCGACTACAGTAAACAAAATCAGAAAATATATGATATTCTTCAGGATATATGCTAGTTAGATAGTGTGTTGAAAACATTATACAACTAATTCGACACGATAGAAAAAAATCATGAAGATACCTCTACAAAATTTATTTTCACAATAAAAACCATACTAATATACATACAATCATTCTGATTTGTCAGATTGTTCTACAAGCAACATACTAAAGTACTAGTGTTTTAATTTTTTAGTTCAAACAACATTTTTGTAAATAGATAATTGCTTCATATTTTGCAACAAATTACCAGCGTTGTGTCATCGCGCTTCTCTTTCTTTTTTCTTCTATATGCAGTCCAACAGTGACCGCGCTTTAGGTCTTGTAGTCCCCTTAACAATTATTTTCCCTGAGTTTACATAGATACAGAACATCAGTACTATCACAAAAATAAAGACTCCCAGAATCCTCCAACAAACAGCTTTATAAAACGTATGACCGTAGTCATAGCTGCCGGCTTCAGGCAGTAGCCTGGTTTTATTATTTCAGAGTTTTAAACGCTACCGTCCGTCCATTCCCGGATATTTGCTTTTACGACACCCGAAGGTGTTTCAAAAGCACATGAAACTTTACCAAACTATTTACTGCATATATGGTTGGTAAAGCCTGATACAAAACAAGGGTTTTCTTTAGATCAGGTAAAATTAAACCACCGAGCCATTGGGGTAATTGCGTAACACACTATCCGCTGCAATGTGTTTTATTTTGATAGTTCAACAACATTCATTGTGTTATTTACGTTGCCGAGCAGACAATTTTTTCGAACATATATGAAGCAATGGATTATCAATATCCTTCAAATTGATTCGAATTGAAATCGATAGTGTGTTACACAATTAGAGTGCTGATAAATTAGACAAATTGTGTTACTAAAGCAACGTACAGCACTGCCTAAAATTTCGTACCGAGTATCCGAAACTAAGGGGATTCGGGGGAAATGCAAAATCCCGACCATTTTCTAAACAGAACCATCTAGGCTGTTGGACCCCTACTAGTAACTCAAAAAGAATTGAATTCTAAGTTTCTAATACATTACAATAATTTACAGTGGGACGTCATTACGTCATTCGAGATGTAGTTGCTGAAAATCAGCGCTGTTGACGATAGGTTCGTTCAAAGTCTCAGCATTTTGCTGAGCAAAGACCTGTTAAGTGGAAAAGAGAAAGGGAGGCCTTTGTCCTGCAGTGAGACAAAATTGACTAAAAATCACATAACATTAATATTATAAAGGCGAAAGTTTGTGAGGGTGTGTTTATATGTTTGTTATTTCTTCACGCTAAAACAGCTGGACCGATTTTGATAAAATTTTGTATGGAGGTAGCTGACACCTTAGATTAACATATACAGGGTGTCCCTGGAAGTATGGATCAAATCGAATAGGGACATGGGCAAGGTCATTTCCAAAGGTTTAAGCAAAAAAAAAAAATAAAAAAAAAAAAAAAACAAAAAAAAATACAAAAAAAAAATGAGAAGAAAGATCTAATTCGTGAAAACTATCAGGGCTATCAATTTATTTTTTTTATATAGCCCTGATAGTATTTTTTATGATTACTTTCTTTGAACACTAAGCGAAGTGATTGAAAAAAAAAATGAAAATCGGTCATAACTTTTGAACCGTAAAAAAATTCACTGACATTCTCAGGGTTAAAAAGTTTGGAAATGACCTTGCCCACGCCCCTATTCGATTTGATCCATACTTCCAGGGACACCCTGTATAGGTTAATTTTTATCCCGATTTTCTCACAGAATCGACACTTATGCGGGTGAAACCGCGGGGTGCAGTTAGTTTTTATAATTATAATTACAAGCCAATAAAATTCACAAGATAATAAAACAATATACGTATTAAAACATGTTGTTTTTTGCACGGGGTTTTGTTACGCGAAAAGCTCACGCAACGAATGTTTGCAAAATTAATTCATGAGGCGAATGCTCGTGGCTCGTGGTATCCGTCCAAAACAAGAATTCATTTAGAATAACCAGCGCTTATCTAAATAAAATCTCATCAGCCATTGCAACCACGAACCCTTAGTAGACTCCTGCCCGGTCCACACCTCCACACACAGGCCGGTTTTCTGTTCTTTGTTCCCCATTCAATATTCTGTTTACTCCGTTTTTGTAACGGACACGTTCATAATTTGAGCACAGGTTCAGAGCTCAGAAACATGGAATATGCCAAAGGAGAATATTGCATACCGAATTGAAGGAAACTTTAGTGGAACTTTTACAAAGTGACACGTTGCAATAAAGTTCAATTTACGCTACAATTTCAAACATTTTTATAACTTTTTCAATAGTCACTCTGAAATCAACTTAATAACCTTTCAAATAAAGTTGATATTTGTTTAACTTGAAATAATATTATTAATTTAAAACAAAGTTTGAATAGACTTTATGTATGGACATTTCGATATTTTTATGACCCGTCATCAGTTTTGCATTACGCTTTCGTTATAATTGCGACTCTTTTTATCATCCATACTTAATATTATAAATTCGAAAGTAACTCTGTCTGTCTGTCTGTCTGTATGTTACCTTTTCACGCCTAAGCCACTGAACCGATTTAGATGAAATTTGGTATAGAGATAGTTTGAGTCCCGGGAAAGGACATAGGATACTTTTTATCTCGATATTCCCACGGGATCAAGACTTATGCGGGTGAAACCACGGGGCGCAGCTAGTTGATTATAAAAAATAAGCTTCATTTTTGTACCTAAACCGCTTACGGTGCAAAGGATAATCAGCCGACGCATTCCTACCACTCACGCTGAAAGAACTAGAAGTATTTCTGCAAATCAGAAAACTCGTTAAAAAGCAATGTTCCACAAGCCTTAAGTATTTCAAAGCAAGACAAACTTCATAAAGCGAAATATGTGAGAGCGTCATCGCTCAGACAACTCAGGAGTTTCAGAGGGAATTTAAGAGATTCCTCACAAGAACAGCTCGAGGTCGCACGTCTCGGAATTTTAGACAACAGAATTTCAAAAGGTGTTTGCCGTGGACTTGGATTTTGGAGCATGTGTTAATAGCTGGATGCAGTTTTAGGTTTTAATGGTGAGCGGAATATTTTACGGGGCAGACGTGGGTGTATACAGGGTGTTATTGAATTAACGCAAAACCTCTTAAGGGGTCATTTTACTCATCATTATGAACAACTTTTACTATTTGAAATCTGCTGTTCCCTACATTTTGACGAGGTATGCGAACATGAGTGTAGGGAACAGCTGATTTTTTTTGCGATTTCAGGTTCGTTCCCATAGTAAAAGTTGTTCATAATGATGAGTACAATGACCCCTTAAGAGGTTTTGCATTAATTCAATAACACGGTGTATATTCATAAAAAAAAAACTACATATGTACCTAAATAATCCACGGAAGTCAAAAAAGTGAAATAAGTAATTTTTCAATTTTGCATAGGTAATGTCATGCATGACCAAATTATAATAATATTAGTTCTGCGGAAGGCGGTGGACGGGGTGTTGTGGCGCAGTCTGCGAGAGGCCTATTTCCAGCAGTGGACTGCGATAGGCTGAGTTGGTTGATTTGATTTGACTAGTTTTGCCCGCGACTTCGTCAGCGTGAAATTTCTTGTTCCCCAGATCCACCCCGTCGCATCGCGTCTTCTTTCGTTTTTGCTTAGCGTTCTTTCTGACCTTTTTTTTTTGCTCGGCTTCTAAGCACGCTAGGTCCTAGCGTGATGTTAAAGCCTATAATAGCCTTCCTCGATAAATGGACTATCTAACACAAAAAGAATTTTTCATTTCGAACCAGTAGTTCCTGAGATTAGCGCGTTCAGCCAAACAAACTCTTCAGCTTTATAATATTATTACAGATGATAAATTATTTTATTTCTGTAAGTAGGTTTGTATAAAAAGTTTTACACGTCAATCATATTTTTAAAAACAAGATGAGGTCGGTCTTTTAATAGTATAGTATAGAGGATATTATTACACTTTGGTACGCACGATTTTAAATCACGCCATCGAATATTTTTTTAACGATAAGGTAACTTAGTGAAAAATGTATTAAAAAAAAAAAGATCCTGATCGCGCCGTGCCACGAATAAGTGTGAAACATCTTAATACCTAACGCCTAAAGCTGTTCCAACAGCGTAAATGGAAAAAGTTTGATTGTGAGACATTTTTTTGTCAGTCCCCATGATTCGGACATTTTTATTTTAGTAATGTACTTTGTTGCGTATTGTGGTGTTGTTACATATATACTTCTTTATTTACTCCGTTTTTTTGGATATTTGTTCAGAGCAAGCATTTATTTTCTTCAGGTGTTAAAGAAAAGTTTCAAAACAGGATGAAAAATTTTACCAACGTGCTGCTTAGATGGAGACATTAATTTAACACACGTATGCGGTTTCGAGTTTTTATTCTACGAACATACCTTAATTTCATTAAACGTTATTATTTACTTATAACTAGCTGCGCCCCGCGGTTTCACCCGCATAAGTGTCGATCCCGCGGGAATGTCGGGATAAAAAGTAGCCTATAATTATGTTATTCTAGGGTGTCAGCTACCTCCATACAAAACTTTATCAAAATTGGTCCAACCGTTTGAGCGTGAACAATTAGTAACAAACATATAAACACAAACACACACTCACAAACTTTCGCCTTTATAATATTAGTGTGATGTGATAATCCTTAGAAGCCTTATCCGTGTGTTAAATTAATTTCGCCATTGTATATATTCATCAAACGAGCATTTTTTTCTGTAGCAAATAGATGAAGCCAACCAATCAATAGTTAAAACATTTAAAAAATTACATCTTTTGTCAAATATATACGTATTACGTTATATAAAAAAAACTAAGAATGTTATTGATCCATGTACCTGTGTAGGTGTTACCTGGAAAATGCAATATATAACCATAATGATTAAAAAAATCCCTAACTCCGCAGATATTCTTTGTATTGACACGCAATAATCACTCTTTAAAAAAATCTGAACTAAAAATTACAAAATGTCTGACAAAATGTTCGAATGACACTCAAAGGCTTTGACACGTGTGTCCTTTGAAATAGTGGGTACTAATTGGAATGTGCACGTGTCCAGTAGCCAGTTGTTTGTTACTCAAATGTTTCGCACTTTCAATCGAAAATAAAAGGGTAGGTGTTTTTAGGACTGAAATGACATACAGTGACACTGTATGTCATTTCAGTCTGACTCACACTCAGTCAGTCAGACTCACACTGTAACAGTGTGAGTCTTCATAATGCGCACATATCGAAATGAGGGATACTAAGCTTCATTTTATCGATGGAAAAAATATTTAAAAAAAAATGGCTTTACCTGCTAGTTATTGTACGTAGCCGAGTGCAAGGTCTTTCTTTAACAGTTGATAGGAAATTCTGTGATTGAATTATAAACATGGTATTTTTACTTTAAGAAAGCTGATAGAAAATATTTAAGGTAATAATAAAGGGTAGGAAATTGGGGCTTTTATTGAGAAACTTTACAATTATTGTAAAAATTTATGAAAAAATATCAGATTTTTGTTATAAAACGCCTTATTTCTCAATTGAGGGCGTTTTTTTCTCTCTACTTGTTATTTAATGAGGATGATCTGTCATTTCCAGTCATTACTGAGTTTGTTTCATCGTGACAAGTCATTCAGTTTGAAAGTTAATAACGATTTGTTTACACAGTGCACAGGGGTCACAGCAGCGGACAAGAATTTTAAAATGTTGTAAAAATAATGTTATTTTCTTTAGATTTAAAAAAAAAAAAAATTCCATCGATAAAATGAAGCTTAGTTTCCCTCATTTTAATATGTGCATATTATGAAGAACTAGCTGCGCCCCGCGGTTTCACCCGCATATGTGTCGATCCCGTGGGAATATCGGGATAAAAACTATCCTATGTCCTTCCCCGGGACTCAAACTATCTCTATACCAAATTTCATCTAAATCGGTTCAGTAGTTTAGGCGTGAAGAAAAGACAGACAGACAGAGTTACTTTCGCATTTAGGTATAATATTAGTTTGGATCACACAGTATAGATTTTGAAAAATCGTGTTCATATAATGTGTATAAGGCCTTCTTATTATAAAAACCGAGTGTGCTTATGACCACACGACTGAAGTGAAACTTCAAACGTATTTGGCTAAGAGAGGAAGAGAGAAAGAAAATGTGCGCGCGCACTGCTTTCTCTTGCTTATATCCCCCACTCAACTCCCGTTCGCCTCGCCCGTAGCCCTTAGACATGGGTCGTACTTGCAAAATCGAGTACCAGGGCTTCCAAGTACGTCCATCTTAAGAAACCAGGGCCTAAAACCAGGGCTCGAGATACTTTCAAGTATTTTCTATCTGCATCGAAAACTGATCCATAACTTCATACAAATAAGAAGTACAATCGCGTAATCAAACAAAAGCCCTGTTGGAAGTAAAAAGTACTTGCATAGGAAATTGATCCGTGAATTCCTATAAATAAGGAGCACAATCGCGTTTACAAATAAATACTTTTACAAACCATTAAAGTAAAAATACTTGCATACGAAATTGTTCCGTAGACTCTTACCACACCTCGGACACTCCATACAACGCTCGCAAAATAATTACCTATTACTACTACATAAACAAATGACGTTTGTATACGTGCAAATGTGTGCGTGAAATCTAGTAGCGTAAAAAAAAATGGCGCGGAAAGCAATTTGTGTCGGGGAACCGAACGACGTCAGCGGCGGCGCTGCCCGAACGTGTGCATTATTATGAAGTGACCATGTAGTTCAATTGTTTATTTATATAGTCGGGTTCGTAATGAAATAAAAACACTAAAATAGTTTAGTTTAAATGACTTATCTGTAAATAATGGGTTATTAAATCGCATGTTATTAAAAATGCGAAATCATACAAACAGTATATGTAAATACGAATTCGGAAAAGCATCACAATATCCAAACATCGTGATTAAAACTCAAATAAAACTTTTAAATCGCATAATTGTGTGTCAGCAATACAGCGCTGCGGTTCGCGAGCGCCCTTGCTAAAGAGTCGGCGACGAATACCTCGAAGTGCGGGGTGAGGTGCGGTATCTGATATGAGGGCGAGGAAGGGAGTGTCCTTTCTGTACGTAGTACTATTAAGTATTCTGTGCTGTTACTGATAAGGAGTATGATCGCATTTGCGAAAACAAACGCGGTTGTTGAACTATTTGAGTACCTACGTACTCGAGCGTCGAGGCACGACGGAGCGAGATACTTTCAAGTATTTTCTATCTGCATAGAAAACTGATCCATAACTTCATACAGATAAGAAATACAATCGCGTATTCAAAAGCCCCGTTGGAAGTAAAACTACTTGCATAGGAAATTGATCAATGACTTCGAATAAATAAGGAGCAAAATCGCGTTTACAAATAAATACTTGCAAACCATTAAAGTAAAAAAAACTTTTTAAGAAAAAAAAAACCGACTTCCAAAAAAAACTTTACAAAGTGAAAAATAACTTTAATTTCGGAAGTCGGTGTCTTTGGGTCTTTATTTTAGTTTTTTGCCACCGACTTCCGAAATTATATAAAGATATTTTTCACTTTGTAGTGTTTTTTTGAAAGTCGGTTTTTTTTTTTTTCTTAAAAAGTTTTTATTTCACGCTTTTTAGTGGGTCTGCTTATAATTTATCTAAGTTACAATAGCCTAGTGATCATCGCCTTTTACAAACAAAATATTGCTTTTCCCGATACAGGGAAGTTAATTGTTGAGGAGTTCTCCAGATCCACCATCAGCTCCGTATCACCATTCACATTGTGACGAGCATAAATTGCTTAGCAACCATATTAAAGTAATCGAATCGCAACCCGTGAAATACTTAGATATTATTGAGTAGTTCCGGTGGCCATCTGTGGTCTTCATCATCAGTTCCACATCACCAAATAGTGCTTTCCGAGAGCAAATGCACGAGTTACTATAAAAAATACCCAAATCGCTATAGGTGTGCCTATAATATTTGAAGAGTTCCTTCGATTTCTCCAGGATCCCATCATCAAATCCTGCCCTGATGTTTTTAGACTAGATGCTGATAATCCTGGCTGCAGCATCAGGCCAGACTTGTCAACATTGCATTGAACTTAAAATTTAGTCCTGTTTAAAATGAGCCCAAACACGACTACGGTGCTGTAATTTCAAGGTTGGTACTTTTTCTAAAGCTCCTGGCTTCAGCATCAGGTCTTTATGTACTTCGGTGTTCCTCATTAACAGTACGTTTATCCACACATCGAGCCCTTTTCAATGAGCCTTAACACGATATATCTGCTGTTAGTTGTCGAGGAGTTAGGTACTCTGCAGACTATCCTGACTGCAGCATCAGGTCATGACTTGATGATCATGAGACCAAATGTGGCAAATGCCCTATCAAACATCAAAACAATTAACTAAAACAGTCCTTGCCTGTTCGAGTAACTTCTTACTGTTAACTTGTAACTTCCATCATCAGCCCAGCTACCTGAGATGGTGACAACCATACGCAAATACACAAGATACTTCGTAAAATATGCGAAAAACAATAAGTGAGCCTATAAAATTTAAAGGTTGCCCTCGATTACTCTAAGATCCCATCATCAGATCCTAACTTGGTGACAGTGGGACCACCTCAAAACTATCTACTTTGGAACAAAAAAAGAATTTTGAAAATCCGTCGACAATTGGCGGAGTATTCGATGAACAAACATACAAAAAAAAAAAACATACAAACAGCCGAACATAGTACCTCCTCCTTTTTGTGAAGTCGGTAAAAAATACTTGCATACGAAATTGTTCCAAAAGGAGCATGATCGCATTTGCGAAAACCAACGCGGTTGAGTACCTACGTATTTGAGCGAGTAGCCGTATAAGATACTTAATAGTCTTGCAAGTATTTTGAGTCGGTACCCGGTGTGCGTACTTGGAAGCAAATACCTGGTGTAAAAACCCGATCGCATATTTATGCGACCGGGACCGGGTTTTTACACCAGGTATTTCCAGCTATTTTTTACGTACCTTCCCTACTCGCGATCACACGTTTTCGTAACGCATTCGCCAGTTTACTCCCCAAGTCAAGCGCGCCTAAAGAAGTTTCACTTCAAAAGAAAAGACTTGTATGTCACTTTTGGGTCAATAAAGTTTTTTCTTTACTTAAGTTGATTTTGGTCCGCCCAAATAATATTAAGAAAGTTGGCAACGTCGCAAATTAATATTACTAAATGGAATGATGAAATATCGCACTGTAGTGAACTCACAATTTAAATAATATACTGATTCATCCTTTTTAACTTAATAAATGTTAGATTTGGCTTCCAGTCTAACCGGTTGCAGCTGAATACCAGGATTTCACATGGAGTGACTACCTATCTGAGCTCCACAACCCAGTTACTGAGTAAGATGAATACACGATAGCCCTTTGGTAACGGCGCGTACGTGTTCCACGCGCGCCTCAAAGAGATGTCAGCAAAAAGGAAGGGGCCTGTCAGGGCCGAAGCCTGCCGGGGGTGCGGGATTGTTCGAAAGGGTTACCGCTACCCCGGAACATAAAGGGCTAAGGAAGTAACACGGATGGGTTTTAGTCAGTAAGAGTCTGACACTCCGTTTCGCTCCACCCAGAGCGGGAGGGGTCATTTGATGATTTCCCAGCCATAAAAAAAGCCCTTTGGTAAGAGCGGTTCTGTACTACATCCGATCCGAATCCGAGAAATACCGGTCCGAAGTGACCATAGTCCTATTTGTATGAGGTGTTGCGCACTAGACCCGAATTCTATCCGTCCGAATTTAGAACAATCCCAATTTGGATTGAAGTCGGATCTTTAATAATTCGGATTCGGATCGGATGTAGTGCAGAACCGCTATAAGACTTGTTGTCAGAGTTTCATACTTCTGACTACCCGTAATGACGATCTTTGACGTTTAGCTGTTGGCTTCTAAACGTGCTTTCCGAGGCACAGAGGGTCTCAATGTTTAATGGATGGTCAATTGCTCCAGACCGATATTACCAAGTTTAGCATAATCATAGCATAATCCTTCGATCGGCCCGTGCGACTGTTATCGACCTGTGTTGACCACGAGCCCCAAATGTTTTTTTTTTTTATTGAAGTGACAACTTCTTAATGCGCGTTGGGCATTTTTTGAGATGGGAAAAAGCCATTGAATTCGCGCCACTGTTACCGTAAGCGATATCGCTTCGGATGTGTTCGGCTGTCCTCGGGATGTACTCGGTTTTAATGGCTATCCGATGTGTCAGTGAGTGATGGCAAAGTATTCTGTTTGTGTTTTATTTTCACTTCAGTCGGCACTCTCGGAGTGCCATGCCACTGTTGTTTTTATCTTTTCATTACGGACGCTTTTAACGTTCTGCATCGTTCTCAAATTCATATTTAACATGAATGATGTAACCAAAATTTTGTTACCATAATTATTGTTTATTTATCTATTTACACATAAATTATATTTTTGAATATTAGAATATAAAAGAAATATAAAAACATTTAAAAATATAAAAAATTGTAGCCCACTGGTATCGGGAACAGTTAATTAATTATTATTATGATTTTAAAAGAGTGTCCGTGGAGTTTCTTGCCCGTTCTTTTCCGTAGGTACCTACCACGCTTTGAAATGGGCAACTAGCTTCGTCTTCGTCTTAATAAAATAAAAAAAAATTTTTTTTTGTTATTTTTTATATATTATACTCAAAAAAATTCGCCTAATCTTCATTACCAATTTTTTTTTAATCCCTAAAAACTAGATATAATAACCGTTATTGTATCTAAAATAAGGTATGTTAAGCCATTATTTAATTTACCTATTTAAATAAAACACACCAGACTTGCGTTCCCTGGCTTGCATAATGAAAATTGAATTAAATTTTAACCCGAAACAGCCAACAATGAGCCTAGTTATTTTTTCAGCCAACAAAGTAACATGCGCCGACATCCAAAAAGCAATCAAAACTTCATACCGGGTAATAAACCACACGTTATGCCCCCAACAGTACCTACTCCTTTGTTGGAGCACTAATTACATCCGCACTGATTGAGCAGACCTGTCCCTATTGTTGTAATTTGTTTAGGGCTGAAGAAATTAGCCCTTTGTGTTGTCTGTTTGTGTCTGGGGTGGCTATTGCAGCGTAACTTGGACGTTGGGCGATTGGATTGCAAGTTACCTCACTTTGACATGCGTTTGTGTGCATACAGCAATGGACATAGAAGCAACAAGAATAATGTACCCAGGATTTTATAATATCATGATTTAACCGACCTCATATAGCTTAAAAAAATATCTATGACGTGTAAAAATGTTTGTACAAACCTACTTACAGAAAATAAATCATTTATCTTTTGACATCTTACACATTTGCACACCTACCTACCTGTCGAAACACTCCACGCGTCGGACTAGTTAAATGGGCGCAGTAAAGTCATTGTTTTAACAATGACAATAGAACAATGACACTGTTGTGTACACTTGGTGTACCGTTGACGTTTCGAGCACTATCTCTTATGTACACTTGTTGTACACTCACTTGACGCTTGAGGGGTTAAAAGGGTCCCCTTGGAGTTTCTTGCCCGTTCTTCTCCATAGAATCTACGTTTTGGAATGGGCAACTAAGTTCAACTTTCTGACTAACTGACCGACCCTTTGACTATCTAAAAGTGCCTTTAAAGTGGTTTAATTGGAATAAATACTTTGAGTTAGAGTCTGCAACTTGTCCCGCTTTCACCATAAATTACACACGTGTTCAGCGCTAAACATATTTAAAACATAATTCTGTCTTAGTCTTCTACACGGTGAAATTTTAATCACCGTTTTCCTCTTAAAGGGTCATTGTACTCATTATGAACAATTTTTACTATGGGACCAAACATGAAATCGCGAAAAAAAAATCAGTTGGTCCCTACATTTTGACGAGTTAAGCGAACAAAAATGTAGGGAACACCTGATTATTTTTCACGATTTCAGGTTTGGTCCCATAGTAAAACTTGTTCATAATGATGAGTACAATGACCCCTTAAAAGGAAAACGATGATAAAAATTTCACGGTGTATAATCCACCAACCCGCTCTGGGCCCGAGGTGAATTTTTTCGATACACACTAATCACCCACTAATAAGCAATTTATGTGTATCAAAAATACTAAAACGCTAACGGAATGTTGCACACTTGTACTGTAAGCAATTAGGAAGAAGAGTGGGGCGCGTCTTCGTGGATGACACTATATGTAGTAGGATTTCCTCTGCGATATGCTGAAGTACCTACATTCGTCGATAGGTAATAGATTCAGTCACGTGAAAATGGTTCCAATCCGTTCATTATTGGGATACAGAACTCTGTTAGAATTCTAGCTTAGACCAACGCCAGCAGGATAAGTAAACTATTACTTATCCTAATTTATAACAATAATTGACAACATTTCAAACCTGACACGACCTTAAAACAAAAATACTATTTCTTTATTTTTGTATCCTGAGTTCAAATATATTTTTATTTTATTTTTTTATTTCTAAATTTCTGAGAAAAAAAATAAAAATCAAAAAACATGCGATGACGTCACATAAACGGCGGAATGAGGTAGTTACCTTTGCGCATTCCAATGTCTTTGATTGAAAACATTATATCAAATAAGACATGTCAATGTCACCTAAGAAGTGTAACTAGAAAACAACTAAAAAACTGAATTGAATTCAACAATATTTTTTCCTATCAACTCGACACGCTGCTTACTGTTAATTTTATCAATTTTTGATTGATATTTCGCCAATAAAATGGATCCCAATGAAAAATATACGCCAATGACGGAACCAAAACAACGACTGAGACAAGTGACATCTAACAGTTTTTTTGACGGGTCACAATAAAGCAAAGGTAATATCGCCATTCTACCGTCATCTGGCACTTACGTCTTTTTAGAATACACCGAATTTCAAAGTTAAAATTATGAATGAAAAGTACATAATTTCGAAAAACGAAAAAATATGGGTGCCCTAGATTTGAATTTACTTTTATATAACGTAATAATACATGCAGGTTAAAATATGAAATGTTGTCAATTATGCTGTGCATTTCATTCATTCAATATTGCCACATATTTTTTCTTATTGTCTTTTAATCTGTCAAGCTCCGCTAATGTGACACAAATGATTTTCTATTGTTTCGTCAACGATCGGTAACGCGTGGGGCTTGACCGGTTAAAGGACTGTATACGAGTACATGTTTAATAAAATACGTATAAGTACATTACGTACTCGTATATTCAAAATTTTGGATCATCGGTTCAGTGGTTTAGGCGTGAAAAGGTAACAAACAAACAAACTTACTTTCGCATTTATAATATTAAGTTAGGATTTACCCGTTGGATATTTTTCGCTTGTATTTACATAACTTTCTAAGAAGAAATCTGAATCCGACCTAGATCTCAATCGAGTCCTGTTTGACACATTCCAAGATATCTTTCGCACAAAGCACTGGATCTCACAAAGGGACATGCAGATTAGTGAGCATTGAAAATGTACCAGAGGAATAGATGGCTCACTTGCAACACATGTAGCTCTTATACCTCAAGCCCTAGAGGCGAAATTTGAATGGCAAATGACACAAAGGGGAGATCTAGATTGTACGTGTGTTTAGAATATGATTGAAATCGTAGAAACAGTGCTGGAGGAATCAATCGGAATGTTTCAAAACGGTCGATGGTCCTCAAACGGAGATGTTTGAAATTTAGGACATGCATTTAGCCTTGTATTGTGTATTGGATTTCAGTCATTTTCATCATCTGCCAACCCAACTATGTTGGGGTCCATTAACAGTCTTTAACATGGAGCGACTGCCTATCTGACCTCCACAACCCAGTTACTGGGTAACACGAAACCCCTTAGTAAGAACTTTCGGGTTTCTGACGGCCCGTAACGACTGTCAAAGATCCACAAATGACAGTCAGGATCAACGGCTTAACGTGCTTTCGTGTGTGTCACCCATCCACGGACCAACCGCGGCAAGCGTAGCTTAACCTGATCGATCGACGCGTGCGGCTGTTATTACTTAGTATTACTTAGCCATTTCAGTCATTTACCTTTTGAACGCCAGAGTATAAACGTATCGCCGTACCCCTGACGCCAGGCCACTTTAACAACACAACAACACACTGCACACACACACTTAAAACAACAAATTTCTCGATATTGGTGGTTTATTTATAGTAGTTTCATGCAATACAATATAGACGGAAGCTTAAACTTTTAAATTATATAAATAAAAACACACAAAAGTAATGATTTAATAGTTTATTTCATAATATCCGACGAGGACGACCATAGAAATGTAAAATCTATGAGGACGACCGACGTGTATTTTGTCATATATTTGTGACGTTGGCGTTCAGGGTAAGATTTCGTTTGTCACATATATGTGACAATGGGGTTCAAAAGGTTAATACCATTACTGGACATACAAAGGAGCACTGTGGTTACAGGGATATCTTAGGATTCTACTAATCCATTAAGATACATGGATAGGTAGAAACGTCTTTGTTAATGTCAAATTCAACTTGATGTAGATAATTTGCCCAGTAGGTTTTCTCTCGTACCTTAAGGCGACTTCAGGACCTAGACGCAAAAACGCAAGTTTTATAATGCCTAAAAATACTTATAATAATTATGATCAACTACAGTAAACAAAATCAGAACAATATATGATATTTTGCAGGATATATAAATGCTAGACCGTAGGTAGTGTGTTGAAAACATAATACAACTAATTTGATACGATAAAAAAAAATCATGAAGGTACCTACTATGCTTTATAATGGGCAACAAGCTACATCTTTCTGACTGACCGACTCTTGATAGTTCAAACATGCTTGTAATCGGTTTATTTGAAAGAAATGGTTTGAGTTTGACATTATTATTTTATGTTTAAATAAAAACTAAAACCCGACTACTGAAAAGGATGAAACAAGATTGTACCTTCCCGTGGTCGCATGCTACCATAGGTTATATGTAAGTATAAACAGCGGCATGCGACCACGGGAAGTTACTTTCTTGTTTCACCTTTTCAGTAGTCGGGTTTTAGTTTTTAAACTTATTTTTTATTTAATTGTTTTGGAGCTTATTACAGTAATATTTATATTTTTGAAATGTGCTAGTTAAGTCTTTTAATTTGATACCCAACACAGCATGATTAAAAAATATGTTTTATGTTATGACTTTATTTTCGCTAGAGGGCGCCATATTCAATTTATTGTGACGTTACATAGCCTATAACCAGCGGACGATCAATACGCTTTCAACGATATCTCATTTGTCAAATTATGACAAGTAGTTTAGAAGTTATGATTGAACAGATGAACATACATACCTAGGTACATACCGGTCAAAATCATAACCCTCCTTTTTGCATCGCCGTAGTCGGGTAATTATGTGTTTCCACAAAGTACACAACCGTTTTACAAACCCATCTTTAACATCCATTAACATTATAATTATGTGTACCTACCTATTTTATACCTCCGTCAACCCTTAAACGCTATAAACAAAATACACATAGAAAAGGGAATTAAAACAAAACCCTACGTTTTATTTCAAAGAACAAATGTGCAGTCATTAAGGGAGCGAACGTAGGGAACCCACCAAGAATTCTCATTACGTGGTCACCCTATGGGTCCTGCGACCTTTGGGACACGGCAAAGGGTTAGGGATAGGTGCAATTAAACTCGTATGCCAGCATTTAGAAAAACAAATAGAGGGAACACAATAATTGTTACGAAATACGATTCTAAATGGAACCTAAAAAATAAAACAAGAAAATACGAGTATGTTTTTATTTGTTGTAAAGAAGCTTTTATTATTCACTTTTTAGTTGCTATAGGACTAACTGCAATAAAAACAACAGTGATAGGAAGTTTTTATGTAACATAAACCAAGTGGTTTAAATACGTATTAAAATGTATTGGATTTATTGAAGCCAACTCAAGAACTACCCAAACAAAGTTAATAAAATATATATGGAACCACCGTGCAACCAACCTTTCTCTACCAAATGAAAACAAAGAAGACTTAAAATCGGTCCAAAATTTTTGAAAACATCCATACTAATATTATAAATACGAAAGTGTAACTGTCTGTTACCTCGTCAAGCTTAAACCGCTGAACTGATTTAGATGAAATTTGGTATAGAGATAGTTTGAGTCACGGGAAAGAACATAGGATAGTTATTATCCCGATATTCCCACGGTATCGACACTTATGCGGGTGAAACCGCGGAGCGCTGCTAGTATAAAAATAAAAACATGCAGACAAACATAAAACCTCCTCCGTTTTCTGAAGTCGGTAAAACAGTAACAAAGCATTCTAACAAATATCTGTTGGCTTGTGCATTGTCAGGTTGAATAAAAATGTGTACTATTGACAAAGTAAAAGTTAGAAAGAAAGGAAAACAAAGGCTAAGGGTCTCCACACACGGGCCACAAACAATAGCCACAAACGCTGCCACGAGAAACTAGCGAGCAGCGACGATTTGTAGCGTGTGGCGGCCACCGGCGTCAACCGTGTGCGGCGAGTCCATATAAAACGTATGAAAACTAAAGGAAATATGCAGTTTGGCGGCGTTTTGTGGTTGTGGCCGGTGGCCCGTGCTAAGTTACAGCTACAGGTCATTGGAAAAGGACCTAAGCTACCTAAACCAAGCATTTTGTGTATACTTTAAGAGGACTAAATGACCTAAAGCGCGGTCTTTGTCGGGCTGCATAGAAAAGAAAGAGACGCGCGATGACATAACGCTGGTAATTTATTGCAAAACATGAAGCAATTATCTATTAAAAAATATCTAGTGTTTGGACTAAAAAATTAAAACACTAGTATTTTAGTATATATTGCTTGTAGAATAATCTGACAAAAAACCATAATGATTGTATGTATATTAGTATGTTTTTTTATTGTAAAAATAAAGTTTTTAGAGGCATCTTCATGATTTTTTTCTATCGTATCAAACTCGTTGTATTATGTTTTGAATACACTATCTACCTAACATATATCCTGAAGAATATCAAATATTTTTCTGATTTTGTTTACTGTAGTCGATCATAAACTTTTATTGTTTTTAAAACTAGCGTATTTTGCGTTTAGGTCCTGTAAAGAGAAAATTCTGAAACTCGAGTTTTAAACGCTAAACTTTTGCCGATTTTTCTTTAATATTTTTTTTACTTTGCTAAATGGACCCGCTCTTGACCCCGATCAAGTCTGATGGAAATGGGCTATGAAATGCAAAAATATTTTTTCAAATCCGAGTTGTACGATTAGTTCTAGCGGTTAGCGCGTTCAAACAAAAAAAAACCGCGTGTGCTTATGACCACACGACTGAAGTGAAACTTCAAACGTATTTGGCTATGAGAGGAAGAGAGAAAGAAAATATGCACGTGCACTGCTTTCTCTTACTTATATCCCCCACTCAACTCCCGTTCGCCTCGCCCGATCACACTTTTCGTAACGCTTACGTCACGCGTTCGACAGCTTACTCCCCAAGTCAAGCGTGCGTAAAGAAGTTACACTTCAAAAACTCTTTAGGTATTTGTGTAGTATGTAGATTAGTATAGATGATACACAAACTTAGGAACAAATTAATCAATTTGTTGGTAACGCGAACATTGTAAAGCTATTAGACCCTCCTTGGAACTAACATTATTATGTACAGTAAATATAACAATATTAATGGACAAGACGGAGCTGTGAAAGTTGTTCCGAACTTTGTGCTCAATGTTCTCTGGGAACGCTTTGAGCAAGATATCAAACGTAATGCTCGATAGTGTCTTATAAGTTTGGGTCACACTGTACTGGAAAATACCAGTGGCGCCGATTCTCTTGTTCACAAACTAAACTAAATTTAAGTTCAGTGCATCGTTTCATTAAGAAAAGGACAGGAGATAAATATTAGTTTAGTCCTGTCAAATCAAGATACTCCATAGACAATTTATTAGACGTGATTAAAAAATTGGCTATTACGTAAAATACGTTAATTTACGTCAGGCACGGACTAATTTGACAGGTCTAAATTAATATTTATCTTCTGTCCTTTTCCTAATAAAATAGAAAGAAAAAGATGCACTGAACTTAAATTTAGTTTAGTTTGTGAACAAGGGAATCGGCGCCAATGTGCGTCCACACGCTCTTTCAGTAGGTAGTCATCCATTATACCCATTTATCCAAACTAATATTATAAATTCGAAAGTAACTCTGTCTGTCTGTCTGTATGTTACCTTTTCACGCCTAAACCGCTGAACCGATTTAGATGAAATTTGGTATAGAGATAGCTTGAGTCCCCGGAAAGGACATAGGATACTTTTTATCCCGATATTCCCATGGGATCGAGACTTATGCGGGTGAAACCGCGGGGCGCAGCT
The DNA here is from genome assembly GCA_947508005.1 of Amphipoea lucens. Taxonomy (NCBI): domain Eukaryota; kingdom Metazoa; phylum Arthropoda; class Insecta; order Lepidoptera; family Noctuidae; genus Amphipoea; species Amphipoea lucens. The sequence continues at coordinate 3,891,286 of OX382373.1, read as the reverse complement.
AGTCTTTATATAATCCTTCAGCACGTTTTTCTGCGCGATATCTAAATTCCGCCACTAACCGCACCGGATGTTGATTACCCCATCAACATCTACTGTGTAGTTTAGAAGACCTACGGGTCACACAAACAGACACGAAAAGCGTTTTTTGTATACAAGCGCAGGCCGTTGGTCCTGCGTCTGATCTCTCTCCGATCGTGTCGGATTGCCGTCCCATCGGACTGTGAGAGTGAGGAAAGAAAGAGTGCACCTGTGTCTGCGCGCACACTTGTGCACTATAATATCTCCCGCGCCGAAGGCTAGTCTCCGTTGAGATTGGCCGCCATGGCCGAAATACGGTCTGGAGGACTTTAATATGTATTGTCTTTTGTCTCTGGTCCTGACAGGCAATGGACATAATTTGTCAACCTTTTATTCCTGGATGTTTGAGGGTTTTGGCTATATATTTGAGTGCGGGGCAGTGGTCCAACTGCTCTGTCCAACTAGTTGGACCATGGGTCTTTACTAGGGGCAGTTGTCCAACTTTAAAAATAGTTGGACCACACCACCTTTTGTGAGTTCCGTGGTCCAATTCGTTAAAAATATAACTTGCCAACTTTAAAAACCTCAACTGCATCTTTATGTGTGTATGGTACCTACCGGTTTACGGTTATATTGAACCTCTTTGCAGTAAAATAATAAAATTAAAGTCGGGTGACTATTTTTAAACATTTTTTTTTATGTTTTACAACATTCAACGAAATTTATCTAAAGCATGACCTACAGTAATATCACCTGAAATCAGTTGTAGCTGAATTTCTCGTATATAACCATCATTCTCAATTTGGACTTTACGTCATTTGTGTGCGGTTTCACTTGATAAAGTTGTAAAATTTTCTAAAACATTTCATAGACGTAACATTGTAACATTTTTTTGCATTCATGCGCCGGCTTATTTTTGCATGTGAGCTTTCTGAAATGTTATTAGTCCTATGCATCTGGCTAAATACGATTATAAGCTGAGAAAATTCATCAAAATTTCCTTTAATCCAATAACGCTCTATACCTATATTGAATCAGTTTGTTAGCTTTAACACCACTTTCTTCTTTTATGTAATCCCAGCCTTATACAAATTTATCACTCTGCAATAGTGGAAAAACTAAAGCGATTTGACGAACAATACCAAAGACAGGACATTTGGGTAGGCCGCATAAACTACTCATACTGCCAAACCATAATTAAAACGGAAACAATGACCCACATAGTCCTCACCTTCACAATAATTAAAATAATATAATACTTTACACAGTAAATGTACATGTCATTATTTAAGTAAATAGATTTTAGATTTAGTTTTTGAGATACCTAATTTTTTTGCTTTTCTCCGGTACCATACACACATAAAGATACAGTTGAGGTTTTTAGAGTTGGCAAGTTATATTTTTAATGAATTGGACCACGGAACTCACAAAAGGAGGTGTGGTCCAACTATTTTTAAAGTTGGACAACTGCCCCTAGTAAAGACCCGTGGTCCAACTAGTTGGACAGAGCAGTTGGACCACTGCCCCGCACTGATATATTTGTGCATATTTTTTTGTAATGTGCGTTTGTTTGTGCAGAATAAACATACATTTTCTTTATTTCTTCTTTTTTAGTTCTGTATTCATGCACTACACAAATGACTTATAAAAATCTCCCTTTGAACATATCTTCCACTATTATTACGCGACGGTGTAACAAAACTCCTCTATGATGCGAACTTGTCCCTTTTCATTATGTTAGTTCGGTTTACAGGGCAATATGAATAAAACATAGGAAGGGTTAAGAGCAATTATTAACGAGTTGTTTACAGGGAGGGTCCAGCGAGGGTCCGTCAATGGCTACTCTCTATGGCATAGGCTATTTATAGCCTGGAAAGGCTTAGCAAGGAATACAAAATTATGTTTTGAACAGAAATTGCGTCTTGTTGGGTAGTTTGTAAGAGATTAGTGTTCAGATTTGAGTGCCTTTAGCGGCTTATTAGTCGATTCGCATGAATTAACTCACCCGAAACGGGTGAATCGTAACTTTTAAGTAACATTATTTTCGCACGAATTGGCATAATTATTTTGAACTAGCTTCTGCCCGCGACTTCGTCCGCGTGAAATTTCACCCTTCCTCCATTCACCCTCTTAGGGTTGGAATTTCGAAAAACACTTTCTTAGTGGATACCTACTCTTCACAAAGAACACACCCTCCACGTAACCTACGACAAACTTATTATTTGCGGTTGGTACAGTAATCGGGTCTAGGGATCGAACCGCAAAATTAAGTTTGTTTTTTATTTTATATACTTTTCCGGGATAAAAAGTACCCAGTGTGGTGCCCAGGATATTAAAGAATAATTATACCAAGTTTCATCGTAATCGAATCGGTAGTTTTTGCGTGATGCCTGAACAAACAGACAGACAAAAAATTATTTAATCACATTTTTGGGTTCAGTGTCGGTCTAGTAACACCCCCTGCCATTTATTTTTTTGATATTTTCAATGTACAGAATTTTCACTTCTACAGATTTATTATAAGTATAGATTTCATGCAATAAAGTCAGGAAAAAAGTACATCTATATCTGCCTAGCCTTTTCCCAACTATATTGGGGTCGGCTTCCAGTCTAACCGGATGCAGCTGAATACCAGTATTTTACATGGAGCGGCTGCCTATTTGACCTCCACAACCCAGGTATTGGGAAATACGATACTCCTTAGTAAGACTGGTTGTCAGACTTTCGGGCTACTGACGACCCGTAACGACTGTCAAAGATCCACGAATGACAGGTGGGACCAGCGGCTTAACGTGCTTTCCGAGGCACGGAGGGGTTTTGGTATGTGAAGGTGGTCACCCATCCACGGACCAACCGCGGCAAGCGTAGCTTTACCGGATCGATCGACCCGTGCGGCTGTTATTACTTAGCTACAAGCCCCTAAAGTAAATATTTTACAATATTTAACTTTTAACACTCCTGTGCGCTAGTGTCTTTTTTATACTTTATATTATTTGTAAAAGTGACGATTCGCCCTTTTCTGGCGAGCAAATTCGTGCGAATCGACTAATAAGCCCCTTTAGCTTGGTTGTGCAGGTTCTGTAATGCCATTATGATGTTAGTGCGAAAAAGTATGTAAATTGCCAATGTTCCTTACTATATTATTTTATTCTGAGTAAACATTTGCACAACCGTAAGGTTGAATATAATGTAACAAATAAACTATATAACATTTAGTGTACATCCTATATTCTAGCAAATAAAGATATTATTCATTCATTCATTAGAAAATCTATTGTTCGCGGTCACCGGTGACCTACACGGCAGAGAATGTGTTAAAGGCGTGATGTTATGTTATGTTTATCATCATTCTCCTGCTCTTATTACAATTTATTTGTGGTCGGCGCAACATGTCTTTTTAAAGTGAAACTTCTTTATGCACGCTTGACTTGGGGAGTAAGCTGGCGAACGCGTGACGTAAGCGTTATGAAAAGTGTGATCGGGCGAGGCGAACGGGAGTTCAGTGGGGGATATAAGCAAGAGAAAGCATTGCGCGCGCACATTTTCTTTCTCTCTTCCTCTCATAGCCAAATACGTTTGAAGTTTCACTTCAGTCGTGTGGTCATAAGCACACTCGGTTTTTCTTTCATACTTTTCTATTAGTCGTCATCTCGGTAATCACCCGCTTTCTAAACAAAAACTTCGAATCAGCATAAAAAGTAAAACAAACTTACAACGTTTTCTTACAAACAAAACTACACACAAGACCCAAGTAAGCATGTATAAGAAATTAAATGGCAAAGTTTCTTACGTCCAGCCAAAGTTGTTTGGCGTAGTTGCCGTTTGTGACCACAGTATAATCCATTAACAAGTTTCTTGTAACAACACCGTAATTTATCCATACTTACTTAATATTATAAATTCGAAAGTAACTCTGTCTGTCTGCCTGTATGTTACCTTTTCACGCTTAAACCGCTGAACCGATTTAGATGAAATTTGGTATAGAGATAGTTTGAGTCCCGGGAAAGGACATAGGATACTTTTAATCCCGATATTCCCACGGGATCGAGACTTATGTGCGGGTGAAACCGCAGGGCGCAGCTTGTTTATTATAATTTCTTGAATTCATACACTGGTTATTCTAGGCTGTATGCTGGAGTCGGTTTTAGGTTTGGGCAAAATAAATAGCTGTTAGCTGGTAGCAGCAAAAGTAATTAAAAAAAATAAAAAATTTCCAGCTTCTTAGTTAACAAATCTGTAAGATTATTTCGTGTTTTTTTACGATTTGTTACTTCAAATTACTTTTAACCAAATCCCACACTCCCCGACCTCTCCTCCCGGTCGGTACCTTTTGAAGGTTTCCCCCCGAAAACAAAAAAAAAAAAGTACAGTCAGTCTCAAAAAGATGCACACATCGCCATGCATAATCAGTCTATAATGTTCCCACTGCTGGGACACAGGCCTTTTCTCTTCGAGAGGGAGTGGGCTGTAATCTACCACGCAGGCCCAGTGCGGGTTGGTAGATGTCACATGCCTTCTGGTATGGAATTTGGAATTTTTGGATCTAGGACGTGCTGGTTTCCTCACGATGTTTTCCTTCATCGTTTTGAGAGCAGTGCTGATGAAATTATTTACACAAAGTAAAGCGCCTGCCTGGGTTCGAACCCACGACATACAACTCGTAAGTCGGAGCGGATTCCACTGGGCCACCACTGCTCCACACATCGACATAAAATCATTTAATTGTCTACAATCTTTCTTCCATAATTTTGTATCAAAAAAATCGGCCAAGTGCGAGTCGAACTCGCAGACGCAGAGTTCTGTACAGCAAGACAAAAAATGCCGAAAAAACGCGTTTATTGTATGGAGAACCCATAAATATTTATTAACTTTATTTTGTTTTCATTACTTGTTGTTTTAGCGGCAATAGAAAATAATATACACTCTGTGAAAATTTCAACTGTCTACATAATACGATTCATGAGATACGGCTCGCTGACAGTCAGATGACGGACGGACGGGATAGCGGAGGCTTAATAATAAGGTTCCGTTGGCACCCTTTTTGTACGGAGCCGAAAAAATATTACTCATTGGGTGTCTAGTTAATTATAAGCCAATCAAAGTCAAAGTTAAAGCATTTATTTCAAATAGGCACATAAAAGGCACTTTTGAACGTCAAAAATGATCTTAAAATAGAATTGATTCTAGTCACCCATTCCAAAAGGTAGTTTTCGTATGGAGAAGAATGGGCAAGAAACTCCACCGTTACTCTTTTAAAATGTTTTACAATATTTTGCATGGGTACATTAATTATATAATAACATGTGAGGACGATGCACCTGAAATAAAATTACTATACCACAATAGGTAAAAGAATTAAAAACGAAACCATGACATATAAATTAATTATCTGATAGATACATGATGCTCACATATTTGCAAACATGGTACAAGCAAAACGATTTTAATAAAAATAAAAAAATACAAGTAATAAGTCAGGGTGTGAGTAATGAATGTAAAACAATGTAAAAAAGAATAAAATTTTTTACAATTAAATTACCAACCAGTTTGATTTTGTCTAGCATATAACATAGCATTGTATAACATAGCATTACTACGTAACACAAATTGTTGACAATCAAATGAATTTTTGGCGGTTTTGTATAAGCCATCTTTCTTACCCTGATCGAACTTAAAGATTGATGAATAGAAAAACATTTCACAACTTTTTCGTAAATCGGTATGAAACTTTACTACCTGTTTTTTTTTTTTTTAATTTTTTTTTATGGGTGGGGAATCATCAAATGAGGGGTCATTTGATGATTCCCCACCGCTCTAGGTGGAGCGGACGGGAGTGTCAGACTCTTACTGACTAAAACCCATCCGTGTTCCTTCCTTAGCCCTTTATGTTCCGGGGTAGCGGTAACCCTTTCGGACAATCCCGCACCAAACTTTACTACCTCTGAGTTTGTTTCGGCCTCTCGTCAGATAGGAAACGCCTACCTTGACTAGTTTTTAAAATATGATTCACGAGTAAAAGGGTTTGTACCAAAGACTATACAGGTTGTTACGGAAAGGGTATATCAATACAAACGGGTTGAAGAGTGTATCTGGTCTAGAACCTCTGTACAAAATTTCAGCTCAAAAGCATTAACTTTGAAAATGCTTAATATTTTTTTATTTCGACATCACGGCGCTGCACTGGCGCGCGGCGGGCGGCGTGCTGTGCGTGTACTAGGCGCACAGACACACTACAGATAATGGATAATGACCCTCGTAGTGCGGTGACACCTTTGTTATGATTTCAATTTAATAAACTATCGAATTAAATAAATATTAAGCATTTTCAAAGTTACTGCTTTTGAGCTGAAATTTTGTAGAGAGATTCTAGACCAGATACACTCTTCAACCCGTTTGTATTGATATACCCTTTCTGTAACACCCTGTATTTCTCTATGGTTTGTACAAATCTACTTACAGAAATAAAATCATTTGTCAGTTACGTAAAGATCACAATGCTTGAAAAGGAGTCAGGTTTACACCTACTAATTAAACTGGTTTGTTTATAAATAACAACCCTATCCGTCATTAATCCATTTGCTAATTACGGCAGAAGACATTCTCTTATTACAACAACACCCAGGGGAGAAAGGGGACCCTCTAACCAGGGGGACAGACGTCAAAGACCCTGGCTTATCACCTGCATGCAATATATACACAGCCTCCTCTCTTGATTCTCGCAACTTATTATCCAATGTAATCCATTTCGCTGACTTAATTCTCGCTACACGTGTTGAATGATAATGCTTTGGATGTCGTAAAGGGGAGACATTTCGAGTTTATTGGATCTCATAAAAATATGATTTGTTTACCCATATAACAATGTGTATGCATAATCATGCACAATCAGCCTATAATGTTCCCACTGCTGGGACACAGGCCTCCTCTCAGAGAGAGGGAGTGGGCCGTATCCACCACGCGGGCCCAATGCGGGTTGATAATGTCTCATGTCTTCGAATTTTTGGTTCTAGAACATGCTGGTTTACTCACGATGTTTTCCTTCACCGTTTTGAGAGCAGTAGTGATGAAATAATTTACACAAAGTAAAGCGCCTGTCTCGGTTCGAACCTACGACCTACAATAAAATTCGTAAGTCGCGGCCGTTACCACTGTACCACCACTGCTCTCAATGTGTATACCAATGTTTAAACCAAAAATGTATTTATTTATTTAAACTTTTCGCACAAAAAGGTACAAAGGCGGACTTAATGCCTTAGGCATTCTCTACTAGTCAACCAAGGGTGGTGAAGAGATTAGTTGGCAGGTGCTTTGAGAGGAACAATGATAAAAAAAGACTGGTTGCACTCCGGGAGTGCCGGCAGAAGTGAAAACTTGAATATTAACGTTGAAATAAATCAACTATTAATTGAATTAATATAACTCATTTTCTTTCGCTATTTCTTCGTCACTTTTTTTATTAATAGATGCACTTTGTTCAATTTCCATATTTTAAACACTTTATATACACGAATTTTACGAATACACAGCAGTGTGGCCACTACACAGACGGTCGAGCCATCAGCTGTCACCATCCATGGATGCGCGTGGCACGCTGTAACATAAACACACACGAACATTCGCGCAAGCGCCCTGCGCCGCCTAAACAAAAGAGCAGGCATACATTTTCACCGCGCCGTAGAAAGAGAGGGGGATACTTCCTCTCCTATGCCGCGCCGGCTGTCTACTCTCCATCCGTCTTACAAATTTTCGATCAGGTCACGGGTCCTGACGGTCACGTGTCCTGACGCGAGTTTAACATTTTTTACCCATTACAAAAAAAGTGTACAACGCCGCTAAAGAAGTTTTCACTTCAAAAACTTAAAATTATGGTCGATAGTTAATTTACTTACCTATCTGGTAAGCTTGTTTATTAATTTGCTTACCAGATAAGTCACAAGAGTGCCAAAACAAAGTTTTCTTAATCGTCCAAATCTGTTATTTCAGGCGTCTCCATTTAATTCGTTTTGAAGGGATTGCAAATTGTGTCGTTTCCAAATGATTTGATGTGCTAAACTTTGCACAGATAATTTTGCTGTGGTGGCATTAATAAAATTATTTTGTCCAATTTGTTGCAATCTTCTCATGGTTTTAACAAGAGAATTTGTGTTTTAGGAGTTTGTTTTAAGGCGAAGGTTTGAGAAAACGGTTAAAAAGTTGGTTTTTTAAAGCAGTGTATCTCTTAAACCGTAAATAATTTTGACCAAAAAAAAAATGATATTTTCAAGTCTTGTTTTAATACAGGGATGGAACTCAAATCATAATTAAATATACATTGATGTATCAAAAAAATATTCAAAAACACCTCTTAATTGTCTTTAAAAGCAGTTTATCTCTTCATTAACAGTTAATTTCAGTAAAAGAGAACGGGCATTCTAGCCTACGAACCAATAACAACATGCGATATATCATTGGAAAGGTTTTTTCACGTACTTTAACTATTGTTCTGATGGAAAGTCCCAAATCGCTGTGTGGAAAAAGTTATTGCACAATAAAGCCAGACTTGAGCAAAAGTTTTGTTTTTCAGCCTTTTATCATAAAATGGTATAACAACAAGCAATACCTTCTTTTATGTAGGTACAAGCAGGTAGCCAGTACCGACAAAAATATCAAACTGTGTCATTAAGTCAAAATCTACAACTGTCTGTGTCAAAATGTATTCTAACCGTAACTTGTCTGTACCACTGGTTTCTTGTGTTTTTCCATACCGCGTCGTTTTCCACCATTTTCATTTGTCATTATTATTATTTGACTACGACCTTTGGCTTTGTTTATCTCTTTTTATAATGTTTTGATCCTCGATAGAGGTTTTCGTGATTGTGTTCCGGGTTTAGAAGCTTGCGGTTATGAAGTTCATTTGCCACCAACAAAGGACAGAAATGACACTCAACTGTCTACCGAACAGGCCAACAAATCGAGACTTGTTACTTTGTGTCGGTGGGTAGTTGAGGTCATTAACGGTCGTTTTAAACGCGGCTTCAAGTTACTGCGTCAAGATTATTTTAATACAACACTACGGAATCTGTTTCCCGATTTTAAAATTGCAGGTGCCCTTATTAACTCTTTTCGTGAACCTGTGACTGATAATATAGACACAGAAATGATATTAAATTCAATTAATCAAAGGATCAACATATCAAATCTTTTATATAATTACGTAAATGACAAGAATCTTAATAGACAAAGAATCGCGTTTATGGCGATAGATGCAAACCAACAATTAGATGACTTTCCTCGTTTGACACCAAGTAATTTAAAGCTTTTCACTCTGGGATCATATCAGCTTAAACTAGCCAAATCATATTGTGCAGAGCATTTGCACAATGGCCTATTATAATTGAAGTGTAAAGAGACAATTTAATTGGGGATTTGCAACGGTGCAATATGCCTCAAAATGTCTGGTCGCTAAGAGGCCGTATACCTACAGTCTTGCCATGTAAGGGCAAAATATATTTATGTTACCTTTTGGTTATTAGAGACGTGATTGGAATTAGTGCGATAGCACAATATTATTGCACTTGCTTAATAGGGCGCCGGAAAATAGGGAGTTGTGCCCATATAACCTCTATTGACTGGTATCTAGGTGTAGGAAGGCATGGGCCGTGTAATTTTCCAGCTGGAGATTTAACTGGTATTATAATTGATGAAGATTGAAAAGGAGTTTTGTTATCTTACTGTAAAACTTTAGTATTATCTGACTAATAAAAATTATTTACAAAAAAAAAAACAACCGACTTAAAAAGAACAGTACATTGTGATAAATAACTTTAATTTCAGAATTCGGTGTCGTTGGTGCAGCATTTTCGTTTTTTGACACCGACGTCCGAAATTAAAGTTATTTATCAATTTGTAGTGTTTTTTTTAAGTCGGTTGTTTTTTTTGTAAAAACGTTTTTATTTTTCACTTTTTAGTTGTACCTACCCCACAAAAATTCAATTAACATTAGTGCACTGAAGAATTGAAGACAATGACTAGAAGATTCATCAAAATTCGCATAGAAATGCCGAAGATGCAGTACATTTATGCATATAACTTCGCAAATAAGAATAAATACCCAATGTTTTATATACTAAAACCTTTCTGAAAGTATGTAGATCACATTAGCGAAAGAATTATCAAAATTGGTTCATTCGTTTTTGAGAAAATTTTGGACATACAAACATACATACATACGGGTCGAATATAGAACCTCCTTTTTTGAAGTCGGTTAAAAATAATATGTATTTGATTTATTAATGTATTTTTATAAGTGTGTGGGCGCGATGGAATATTAACCCCCTTATTCATAATCCTATTTAATCTCTATTTTAGCTAAAATAGGTTTATAGAACGATTGTCTTTATCTGTCACGTTGTCATTTCTGTGTGTAAGAAAGAGACAAACCCCATTTTAACTAAAATAGGTTTGATAAGTTTTATGAATAAGGGGCTAATACTTTTGTTTTCCTTTTAAATCCTTTTACTTGTATCTATTGTCACTAATGACCGTCTCAAATGTTTCTTTAGCCATGTTTAATATTATAAAACGTTTAAATTCATTGTTATTGATGATAAATCTCATAAATGATTTTTTTTCCACTTGTTTGTTTTATTTTGTAGAGCAAGATCTTAGGTCCCCCCAAACTTACTTAGTTTCTCAGAAATAAAATGTCTGGGATAAAGAAGTTTTAGTATGTAGGTAGATACTTCGAGTTTAAGCATACCAGCACCTGTAGCATGAGAAAAGTGAGCCTTGGCCAAAAGTATTAGGCACCCCTATAAAACACCTGCAAATAACAAAGTATACCAATAACAGAACTATCTGTTAAACAATACTCCACGCTATGGTCGTTGCTCCACGCAGTGTGAAAATACCATATCTATATGGTATTTTGAGGTGCCATAGAACACCTGGTCCACAATTAATGAAACGGAAATGGAAATGGCATTTTTGCATTTTTGTGAATTAAGTCGAGCTTTGTTGCGCCATAACTTTGTCCACACAGCGATTTGAGACTTCCTGCCATAACATTAGTTGAAGTACATAAAAAAAACCTTTCCAATGATATATCGCATGTTGTTATTGGTTTCTAGGCTGGCTTCCATACATTCTTGCCCGTCCTCCTTTCTAATGTCTAACTACATTTGGTGATGGATTATTTTTTATTAAATAGTTTTTGTAAATAGATAATTGCTTCATATTTTGCAATAAATTACCACCGTTGTGTCATCGCGCTTCTCTTTCTTTTCTATGCAGTCCGACAAAGACCGCGCTTTAGGTCATATAAGCCTTAAGTACTTATTTGAACTTCTTGTTTTTATAACTGTTCATGTAAAGATAATTTAATGGTCTTTTAATACTGTTACGTAACATACAGGATTTAACATACTTACTAACCTATTTGAGATGAGGCAATTTTGGGATTTAAATGTTTGGCTTATTAGTCGATGCGCATGAATTTACTCACACGAAACGGGTGAACCGTCACTTTTAAATAATATTTTTTTTTTCTATAGGCGTCTCGCATGAAGTGTTTTATTGGAAAAATGGACACCAGCGCATAGAAGTGACATTTTCGTATTGTGTCGAGTTAAATACACCCTACCATCAACCGGGCACAAATCCAAATCTGGCCTTTTTTATTGCTGAATGACCTCGATCACGCCTGATGTAAAGCGATGGATGAGATTTATTATGGAACAAGCGTGCCCGAAGTTGCCTAAGGCACTGGAATTCCCATGCATTGACGAAACACAGCAGGGCGCTTGACGCCGGACTCCGGTGAGAGGGTGGTCGCAAACCAGGCGGGCGTTAGCCTTACCACTGCAAGGGAAGAATTGGCCAGTCAATAAGGTATTGGGTGTGACTGTCCAGGATGCGCCGAGCGCTCGGCTCAGTAGAGTAACTGGCGGAACTAACTGCGCTATACGAGGTGGCTTCTTCAAGCATCCCAAAAACCTGCCTGGCCAGCTACTAAAAAAAATCAGATAGTCATATCCCGACACTTTGTCCGACCCGGAAATCGAGCCAGGACCTCGCGCTCAGCAGTATAGCGCTTACGAACACTAAGCCAACGAGCAACTATAATAGCTTTATCACAATAAAAAACTTGGTACACACACATTTTTTTCACACACGATCAATTTCTGAACGTCGAGTCACCTTCACAATCTAAATCCGCACTCTTCGTCAAACACAAAAACATTTAACATGAAAATGTAAAAGATTTCTTTATTTACGACAGTATACGTCTCGACTCCGCGACCCGGCTGATTTATCGGCTTAACGCAACGCATTTCGCACAAAACAGACCTTATAAATCATAGCACAGATGGTTCAAATGTAACGCGGGTTTTTGGACAAATCTATTTTTTGTCTGGTTTTGGTATTAAATGGAGGGTAAGTTAGAAGGAAGTCAGTTTTCCAGGATTGAATGAAGCATTTGTATAATATAGTATACATATATTTGTTTTTTTTTTATGTGAAATGCGTTTGCTGTTGACTCTCGTCTAGGATTTATTGATATATTTCTATTTCAATTGAATTTAATTAATATAAATCTATATCTTATCGACACTATGCTGAAGAGTTTGTTTGAACGCGTTAATAATATCTGGAACTACCGGCTTTATTAGAAAAATATGTTTTTGCATTTGGTAGCCCAATACTCAAGGAAAGTTATATAATTATATTTATTTTGTTTCTGAATCCACACACAAACAAAAGAGGAGCAGACTGGAGGACGCGTCTACCGATACCGATCCAACTGACACAAGATGCCAACAATAATCAGCCAGAAGTTACCTTTTTTTATGGATGGGAAATCATCAAATAACTCCTCCCGCTCTGGGTGGAGCGGAAGGGAGTGTCAGACTCTTACTGACTAAAACCCATCCGTGTTCCTTCCTTAGCCCTTTATGTCCCGGGGTAGCGGTAACCCTTTCGGACAATCCCGCACCCCCGGCAGGCTTCGGCCCTGGCAGGCCCTTTCCTTTTTGCTGACATCTCTTTGAGGCGCGCGTGGAACACGTACGCGCCGTCCAGCACGGGCCTGGTCCTGATCGGACGGTGAGCTACCCATTACTCTCCGTCCGCAGGCCCTTGATGTGCTGGCGTCTGTACAATATATTGCAGGAGTTACCTTGTCATCATCATCTGCCTAGCCTTCAAATCCAGTCAAATCGGATGCACTTGAATATCAGTATTTTACATGGAGCGACTGCCTATCTGATCTCCTAAACCAAGTTACTGGGTAATACGATACCGCTTGGTAAGACTGGTTGTCAGACTTTCGGGCTTCTGACGACCCGTAATGGCTGTCAAAGATTCACGAATGACAGCCGGGATCAATAACGTGCTTCCCGAGGCACGGAAGGATCTTGTATGTTAAAATGGTCACTCATCAACGGACCAACCGCGGCAAGCGTAGCTTAACCTGATCGATCGATCTGTGCGGTTGTTACTACTCACCCTCAGGAGTCATTCTGTATTACACAAAAAAAAAATATTTTATCTTTAAATATACTGAGTGAACGGTAATTGGAAGTAGGTACCTATTCCTTACAGCGCGTGAAATCCTTGCAACATTTATGCACCCCTATAGCCTAGGCGAAAATCCATAGAATTCGAGAAAACCGAATATTTGTGCGTTTCTGAAAATTTCCCAAAATTCGTCATATGGGCTGATTTTTCAACTGACAGATATTTTTTATTCGTCGAATAAATTTGACATCTGACAGTTATTGTATGGAAGAACTCTCAAAAATTCAAAATTATTCCTCGGATAAAATTATGTAGCGTTGGAAAAATCAGCCCTCAATGTTATTTGTCCCTAAGCTCTCTAATTGAATGGCCATCATTGCGATTTTAATTGGTAGTGAATACGTCAATAAAGCTTTCAAGTGTTCTAAAACATCAAACAGTTAAAAGACTATACAACAAAAACCTAATTAACGATTTTCAAATCAGTCTATTCAAAGCCTTGTTTCCAATTGATGTTATTTCCACTGAAACGAGTGTCAACTTAATGCAAGCATAAATTAAGTTTATTTCAAAATGAGTAGTAGTATTGAAAAAAGTCATAAACATGATTGAATTTGTAGCGCAAATAAAACTTTATGTGTGGGTGTTAAAACTGTTTTTTCAATTTTCCCAAAAACACATATTTGTTTACAAGTTTGGTAACTAAATTGCAAACGCCGTGTACGTAAAATTGTATTACTAGTTCCATAATACTCAAATCTTACACCTCATCACTCATATACTCAATTTAACGCTACCCAAATCCCATAACGCCAGGAATGCTATATGGGGGTGGCTGAGGGCGGTCAGAAAAATGAACCGAGTTGTGACGTCACACTCATTTATCATCCACCAGGGTAAATACAGGGTGACTTTGGGGAATTGAACTTATATTTTTATAGGAATGAGTTTTTATGGGTAGTTCATGCGAGGAAGATGATGTTTATCATGAAAAGGCAGAAGATTGAGGTTTTAAACCAAGAGCATTGGTTGGATGTTGAAATGATGATACAGGGTTTTTAGTTAAGTACTGATTTGTGATGATTACAGATAATTAAGTGCCAGTTTTTAAGGTGCCGTACCCAAAGGGTGCAGACGGAACCCTATTACTAAGCCTCCATTATCCGTTCGTCCGTCTGTTTGTCAGCGGGCTGTATCCCATGATTAAGGTTTATGTTTTAACATTTTTAACTGAGATTTTTAACACGGAAACAACACAAAAATTAATTAATTTCTTTATTATTTTTATGTTACTTTTTTTAAATTATTTTTAGAACACAGAAATTCGATGTCAAAGTCAAAGTCAAAGCATTTATTTCAAATAGGCACATAAAAGGCACTTTTGAACGTCAAAAATTATCTTAAAATAGAATTGATTCTAGTCGCCCATCGCCGTTTTTACACGTTGCTGTTTGCACCCGTGCGAAGCCGCGGACAAAATCTGTGTTTTGTCTTTTTTAACTTTTCAATTTTTTATACATATTTGATATTTTTTTAACATTTACATTTTTATTTGGATAATATTATAAGTACACACATCAAAAGTGTCTAGGGATCAAGCATTTTTATGCGGATTTCTTGAGATTGAGATGTGGCTTTGTAATAAATTTATGATTTTATAAATTTATATGGATCCTTTTTGGTGCATTTCATAATTTGAATCAGGAACTGTGAATCAAATTCGAGTAAAAGATGAAAATCAGCTGTCAATATTTTCCCTATAAAAACATACAACGCATTGAAGACATTATTAGTGCTACTGTTTCCCTACTACTGATTAAAACCAACGTTATTATGGAGCGGCGACGTCATTTAAGCAGGGAAGAAATGCTCAGAGCCGTGGGAATGATAGAAGCTGGTTCCCGGCAACGTACTGTGGCTTTAGCTCTGAATACAAGTCAGAGTGTTATCAGTCGACTTTGGACACGTTACCGAAGCACTGGTACCGTGGCTGAGCGCCATGGAGGACGGTATCGCTGCACCACACGGACACAAGACCGATACATTCAAATCTTAACTCGAAGAGCTCCAACAATAACCGCCATGATGTTAGCCGTGAGGCTTCATCACTCTTCAGGGAACTTAATTAGCGACCAAACAGTCAGAAACCGCTTGCATGAAGTGAACCTTCATTCCCGAAGACCGCTACGGGTACCACCTATAGCAATGCACAATCGTAGGATTCGATATCAATGGGCTCTTGAACACAGAAATTGGGCAGAAGAACAATGGCGTTTCGTGTGCTTTTCTGATGAGTCTCGTTTTGGTATGAGACCGGATACAAGACGTATACGACACTGGAGAACCCCTGGACGCCAACAGCGATTAAAATCCTGCCAGGAAGTCCATCCTTATAGTGGTGGAACCATCATGGTATGGGCGGGTATTTGGATCGGCGGAAGAACTGAGTTGATTTGGATCAGAGGCAACCTCAACGCTCAAATTTATGCTGAGACGATTGTATCAGACGTCATCGTTCCTCTACAAGTGCAAATCGGTCCCTTATTTCAGTTAATGCATGATAATGCACGACCGCACACCGCAAGAGTTGTAAGACAGACTCTCGCCGCAGCTAACATCAATGTCCTGCCCTGGCCTGCTCAGTCGCCAGACTTGAACCCGATTGAGCATGCATGGGATATGCTACAGAGAAGAGCTCTGCCGAATATGGAGGGTATCCAGTCGCAAGAAGACCTTTTTTTGTTGTTGCAACGAACATGGGCGGCCATTCCACAGCGTGATTTGGATGAACTCATTTTGAGTATGCCAAACGATGTTCTTGTGTTGTTAGTGTTCGCGGTAGAAACACGGATTATTAATTGTTTAAGTTACCCAATAAAATTTTAAAGAAAAGTGTTATTTCAGTCTTTTTTTCGAACTTTTGTGTTAGTGGTTCAAATGTCAAAAATCCCTTTATTAGGAAAATGGCAAATTTCTTTATTAATGCAAAGGTGACTTGGTTTATCGTTACTGTGACAAACGAAAACACTTTATTTGATGAATCCTTAAAGAAAATTTTAATTAATATCAATCAGGAGAAAAGTTATTGCAAAAATATATGTTGATCCCTAGACACTTTTGATGTGTGTAGTTAAGTAGTTGATTTTTACCTCAATTCAATCTACGTGATTCATCACTGATCATTGTTCTAGAATACAGACTCTAGTCTATGAACTTCCAACACTGAAAGTTTACGCAATAATAAATGCCTCTTTTCCACATTAACGCACAAAAGAATCTGTTTTATGTGCCCAGTGTTAGAAAAACAATAAAGGTTAAGTTTACCTTACTTTTCTCTAGAATAGGAATTCAATCGGCTTTTGTTATTACTTAGAGAGCCTGGCGCCGTCAGTTGGGGCTGGTCATCACTTAGCTGCCTCGGCATATTTTTGGATTGTTGATTTTTTTTTACTATTTGCTTGTACTCTGGACGCTTTTAATATTTTTTTATTTTATTTTTGTAATATTTTTGTAAAAATATAATTTAAAAGTGTCCATGGAGTTTCTTGCCCGTTCTTCTCCATAGGTACCTACGCTTTGAAATGTTTCATTTTTTTTGACTGACTGACTTCTTGACAGTTCAAAAGTGCCTGTAAATGCTTTAATTGAAATATTTTTTTGAGTTTGAGACTATTTTCTAATAATGTATAATGTCTGGCAATTAGTAGGTATTTATAATAAATTACCTAATGTTTTTAAAAGTCATAACTTCATGACATTTAAAAATAAATTATTTATCTTCCTATAGCATAAGTGTTACTTACTACTCAACAAATAAGGTTCTAAATAAAAATTTAATTCAAAATTTAAATTAGACGACGACTCGCCTTTGTGCTAATAATTTAATGGAATTTCATATCTATTACATTGTATTGAATAATAATTCTTGACATTATAATTAATAACCCTTGACATTGTATTTGATAGTAGTTAACATTGTATCGTTTAATTTTGACATTGTTTTAAAACTCTTTTATTTTAATTCTTTGAAATACTTGTACTCTAGAAACAGCAGAATTATGATAATGGACATCATATTACGTGTAACACCTTCATAACAACAATATTTTAACAAATAAACTATCTAATCCTATCTTCCCAGAGGCAGTGGGATGAGCCGCTCTGCAGGTTGGTACGGAATAATCTTATTAATACGTCCACCAATACTGCTGAGCGTGCCCGCCTACTGGCTGTGGGTGAGTGGGAGTCGGGTCTCTGGCTTCAGGCACTACCGTCACCCAACATAGGCACATTGCTGGGTGACACCACCTTCCGGCTCGCTACTTGTTTGCGTCTGGGCGCCCCTTGCGTGGCTCCGCATCGCTGCCAATGCGGTGAAGGTGTCGACTGCCTCGGACACCATGGCTTATCCTGCAGTAAAAGCGCAGGCCGGATAGCACGGCATGCCAGCATCAATGACATCATCCGTCGTGCTCTTGTCACCGCTGGGGTGCCAGCTGTTTTAGAACCCAATGGTTTGGCACGCGACGATGGTAAGAGACCAGACGGGATGACCATAATGCCTTGGAAGGTAGGTAGGCCTTTGGTGTGGGATGCAACGTGTGTCGACACCCTTGCGCCATCCCATCTTCCAAGCACGGTAAGCTGTGCTGGGGCGGCTGCTGCAGGTGCGGAAAACCTCAAACGGCGCAAATACTCCAATCTCTTTGGAACTTACATATTTGAGCCGTTTGGGGTTGAAACACTAGGGCCATGGGGCCCGAGTGCCCACTTAGTATTCCGAGACATCGCCAAGCGGTTGGTCGACTCATCACGTGACCAGAGGGCTGGCCTATTTTTTGGCCAAAGAATCAGCATTGCCATACAACGTGACAATGCTGCCAGCCTTTTGGGCACGTTTCCCGTTGACAGTGATGCGGACGAATTTTTTGATGCCCTTTGATTATTTTCCCTCCCTTTTTATATACTTGTACATATTATTATTTTAAGATTGTTAGCATAATATTAACTGAATATTTTAATAAAATAAAGACTTAGATCACAAATAAATACATATTTTATAATAAATTACCAAAGTGTATCAAATCAGCAGACAATATTAATGAATACAAAAATAAGTTATGTCTATTTCTGATCGAGAAGACATATTACTCTATTGAGGAATTCCTTAATTACCGAATATTATAATTATGTGTAATTGGTTGTCAAATTACCTATATTGCTTGCTTGTTATAAAAATGGGACTATATATGCTGACTAATATTCTAAATATGTAATCTAATGCTTTTACCTGACATTTCCTGCTATCTTAATTGTAATGGTGATTTAAACCACCAAGTGGTAGGACATAGAGATCATAATATACTTAACTGTAACACCTATTGTAACCTATGTTCACAAAATAAATTAATTGAATTGAATTATTTATTTATAAACACTTTTGGAAATCCTAGGAAAATCTTCATATTGCGTTGAAGTAATGTGACAAACTATTTTATTATTTACTCCTCCCGGTACTTTGAGTTCGTAGACCTTTTACGGTACTATACTATAGGACAGGTACACTTCTGCCTAACCCTTCACGATTAACAGGCGTTATGTTAAAGAGTAGAATATCTATCAAATAGAGTATTCAACAATATTTTTCTGAATTATAATTCAAATAAATCTATACACCGTGAAATTTTAATCACCGTTTTCCTCTTAAGGGGTCATTGTACTCATCATTATGAACAACTTTTACTACGGGACCAAACCTGAAATCGTGAAAAAAATCAGCTGTTCCCTACATTTATGTTCGCATAACTCGTCAAAATGTAGGGAACAGCTGATTTTTTTTTCGCGATTTTATGTTTGGTCCCATAGTAAAAGTTGTTCATAATGATGAGTACAACGACCCCTTAGGAGGAAAACGATGATTAAAATTTCACGATGTATCAAGAAAAATGAATCGCCGAAATGTCTGTAGGCGTTTAACTTCCAAATGACTGCACCAAATTGGATAATTCTTTTTTGGTGTGTTCTGTATTGCCAGGACAAGGTTTGTATGATAGAAAATTTTGGAAATTCGAAAAAAATTTGCACCCGGGCGAAGCTGGGCGGGCCGCTAGTAATAAAATAAAGTGTTAACTGTTAACTGGTTAATCTCATCACTAGAAGTAGTGATGTTGGTAGCGACAATCGATAAGTCGCAATAGAGACCCGACTTATGATTGGTTCAAGTTAGAGGCGAATGGCGTGTTATTATTTTTATACATATTATTATTTTATTTTCATATATCGTCGCTAATCTAACTAACTGACGTATATGACATTTTGGACTAAGCCGACCTAACTATAGTAATTTGATACATTTTCCAAGTCGAATCTGATATCTGATCATGAATTCCGAACAAAATAAAAACAAAGATCTCACGAAGTAACGTATCTGTTAAAATATGTATTATTAAAACAATATTCACACGATAACAATAGTAGTAATACTGTACTGTAAAATATGCTTCGAATCAGTTACGTCACTTAGATTAGCGACGATATTTTCCACGGGTGAAGAGCAATGGCGATAATTAAAATATTAGAACTCAAAATGAAAAAAAAAAATAAAAAATCTCAATCTTCCTGTCACCTATGGCTCAGGCTCACTGTATTATATTACTGTATTTATTATTTACTCACTGTATTCGACATTATTCCTTGAATGTACAGAGTAATTTAACTTAAAAAAAACAATT
This sequence comes from Amphipoea lucens, assembly GCA_947508005.1. Lineage (NCBI taxonomy): Eukaryota > Metazoa > Arthropoda > Insecta > Lepidoptera > Noctuidae > Amphipoea > Amphipoea lucens. The sequence continues at coordinate 3,871,040 of OX382373.1, read as the reverse complement.
GGCTTATTCATATTTGCCTTTGACTTTACTAAAGACAGAGGCTGAGGGTATGTCATGCTCACTCAAATGTCTCGCTGATGGTGGCGTATGTGTTTGATCATTTAGCTCCTTTCAAAATGGTTAACAATATTTTAATTTAAAAGAGTGTCCGTGGAGTTGTTTGTCAGTTTTTCTCCATGAAAACCTACTTACTAGTCCTACTGCGCATTGGAGTAAAAATAACTAAATCTTTCTGACTGACCTATCTCTTGAAATCCCAAAAGTGCCTTTAACTGGTTGAATTGAAATAAATGCTTTCAATTTTGAGTTTTTGACCTACAATTTTTGATTGCACTTAGACCACACTCCAAGACACACATACTGATTCGCAGAACTTAAGCCCACACGGGCCGCTCGATGTAAGTCCCGTATAGACCTCCATAAGTCCAAATTCCAAATCTGGGAAGACACGAAACGCGATGCGCTTTATCAAAATGATTGGAACTTTTATTGATTCTCAAGGTAATGATTTTGATTTCATCACAGAAGGAGAATGATTCAACGTCTTCGTCACAAATGACTAAGGGTCTAAACAGACGGGCTGCATTTGAACTACATGCCAGCTGCAACATCGCAGTTTGGATGCAGTTGACATAACTAGGTTTCGAGCGATGTTGCAGCTGAAATGCTGTCTGTCTGTTTAGACCCTTAATAAATAATTGAGTTCTCGGTTGCAACTAATAAATAAAAAATAAGCATGGACTTGTCCAGAACACCTAGCAAGGCGCAGTGAAATAAACATTTCATTTTGTTTCGTATCATTTCAATAAAAAAGTTACGAAATGTAAAGATTGGAACTTATTGTTTGTTGTTTATTTAACACGTTATTATTTCAAACATCGATATTTTCACATCACTATTACAACGACTACGTACGAACTTAAGTGGGATATCGTAAAATTATAACTTTACAGTACCTGCTTATGACAAGGGGGATAAGCGTCGATGTACAACGGCCCACCGCTACGGATTTCGGTTCGTAATACCAAATTATTGCTACCAACAATGTGCTACTGTGCTGGGACCAAGCTATTTCTTTCTGAGAATGTGGTCGTGTTTTTTGTTGTATTTTATCTTGCTTCTTGACTGTGTAGGTATATAGTTTAATCCAGTTAATAAATTTCTTGAATTCACTGATTCATTTACTCAGATGAAGAGCAGTGGTGGCCAAACCTATTATTTAAGTACACCTGTAGCGGTATCAACAACGCCACATGCGAACAACGCGACACACTGACGTCACGCACATCCTGCATCTCGCAAGCAGAGTTTACCGCGCAACTAGCATAGATACAACGGCTCGACATGAATCATTGGGCAGTTGCCCGCCAGACACAACACCCGTCTGGTCGGAGGATCCTCCCTTTTCTATAGAGTATGAGTGAACTTTACATCCTGTTCCTCATACCTCTATACACCCAACAGCAGATTTATTGCGAAACATGCTAGCAGTAGTAATATCTTTCATTTTGACAGTTCAACAACATTCATTGCCATTGCACCATTGCATCTGACAAGTTGAACAAAATTATATCCGCGGCAAATGTTCACCTCGCACATTGTCATACTATTATAAGTTAAGTCGGCGAAAGCAGACTATAAGGATTTTTAAATTTAACCTCACGTAATCTAGCCTAAGCTGTATTTTACTATAAGTTAGTAGTTAAACATTAGTATCTAATAATATATATTACCTATGTTAACAACAAATAACTGTAAGCGTATATTACTACCAAAGTCACTTGTTTGTAGACGCCTTGGGTTGCCTGTTAGTCTACAAAATGTTTAATAAATAAATAAATAAATAATTGCGTTATTTATGTGGTTGAGCAGAGCAGTGGTGGCCTAGTGGTAACTGCCGCGACTTACGAGTTGAAGGACGTGGTTCGAACCCAGGCATGCGTTTTAGTTTGTGTAAATAATTTCATCATGACTGCTCTCCAAAAAGTACAAAAAACATCGTGAGGAAGCCGGCATGTCTTAGTACCAAAAATTCGAAGACATGAGACATTTACCCGCACTGGGAACGCGTAGTAGATTACAGCCCACACCCTCCCGAAGAGAGGAGGCCTGTGCCCCAGCAGTGGGAACATTGTAGGCTGATTATGCATTTACTCAGTGACAGACAACGCACAGAGTAAACGTCTGGGTTTAGAAACATGAAATCTTGGTAACGGTTTTAAATAGAGAATGAAAGTTGTTATGGAAGTTCGCTATTTTTGCCGATGGAAGATCCCATTCGGCATACTGGTTGTATTGATACATTAAAATCCTCTGTATTAAAATATTAAAAGGATCCATGAGTATTAAAATTATCCAGAAAAGAACTGGAGTTACCGACTTAGCTTGCAGAATAAGCAAACTAAAGCTGGCCATGTTTGTCGAAGGACCGATGGCCGGTGGAACAGATGAGTCCTGGAGTGGAGACCGCGTATCGGCAAGGGTAGTGTGGGACGCCCCCCAGCTAGATAGACGGACATCCTGAAGAAGGTGGCTGGGGTAGACTGCTGCGGAGGGTGGATGACAGGGTGCTGTGGCGCAGTCTGGGAGAGGCCTATGTCTAGCAGTGGACTGCGATAGGCTGAGTTAATAATAATAATATAATAATATTCCACAACTATCACACAACGCCATCTAGTCCCAAGCTAAGCAGAGCTTGTGTTATGGGTACTAGACAACTGATAAACATACTTATATATTTCTAAATACATACATATTATAGATAAATTACACCCAGACACAGAACAAATGATCGTGCTCATCACACAAACATTTGTCCTGGGTAGGAATCGAACCCACGACCTCCGGCATAGCAGTCAGGGTCACTAACCACTAGACCGTCAGGCCTGTCAAAAGTTAATTGGTTGATTGATTAAAATTATCCATAAACGTTTCCTTACACTGGTTTCCAAAGCCAATCTAATCATCACGTTCTATAAATTATTCTATTCTATCAATTCTCCCTGTAAACTTCATTGTGATATTAAATATCAATTGTTTTAATTGGCCGACAGTAACATTCTAAGTGGGTTTCCTCGAGTTGTTGAGGTAACTTCAATTATTAATAACAACCCTGGAGTATTGAAACCCGCATAAGTGTCGATCCCGTAGGAATATCGGGATTAAAACTACCCTGTGTCCTTTCCCGGAACTCAAACTATCTCTATATCAAATTTCATTTAAATCAGTTCAGCGGTTTAAGCGTGAAGAGGTAACAGACAGACAGACACAATTTCGCATTTATAATATTAGTATGGATTTCAATTTGTACCACAAAATAATTCACATCCACTCTCAAAAGACCACAAGAATGCTCAGCAAAATCATTTCTAATAGAAACAGGTAGGTAACACTGTTTTTCTATTCCAGTCACAAAGGCAAACGCCACAAAGGATAAAAACAAGCACTGTGAAGTAAGAAAAAGCGTGAAAAAGCGTAAAAATCTGAGTTAGCAAGTTGTTAGCAAGCCCTTTGAGAGAGCTGAGAATTTCTCTACTTAAACTGGGGTTTTTATACTCTTTGAAGCCTTCGATTTTGTGAGCATGCAGGTTGATGTTGCTCTTGATTTTATAGTCGTATGTAGTTTTTTCACTTGGCCAAGGATAGACAGAGATGGCGAAACATCGTCAGGGAAAAAATGTTTTCAAGGGAGGATCACGACCCTCAGTAATGAGGAGTACGACTTGAGGAGGAGGAGGTAGTTTTTTCTGTATTGGTTTTTAAGTACCTAATAACAGCCTTCAAATGCATTTGAATTCGATCTGGTTCATTAATGAGTCTTTGGTATTTTGACGGCAATGATCTTTAAAACATCAGAGGGGCAATTCTTGTAATTTTAAGAACGTTCGCAGTCTGATCTCAGTCTCAATCTGTCAAAAATACCTCTAATTTCCCTGTATTTTGACAAGTTTTTGACATTTTTTTTTCGCCGGGATGAGACTGTGACTAGATTTTGAACATTTTAAATTACGATAATTGGACTTCAGAGTGGCTCGTGGCTAAATAATAATAGCCACACGAGACGATCGAAGGTTTAGCAACGCTTGCCGAGGTCGGTCCGTGGATGGATATCATGATCCATTACATACAGAGACCTTTCCGTGTCTCGGAACGCACGTCGGCGTTAGCGTAAGAAAAGCAACTTTAAATCGAAAAAATTTAAATTTCTAACTTTCGATAAAAAAAAATTGTATCTTGGGAAGATGTTTTTTTTATAAACATGAAAGGGTATTTTATGATAATCCCATCGCAAAAAAAAAATCATAAAAAGAGCTTGTTGAAAAAATATTATAAACTTTTAAAGATGTCCCCGAAGAATTTCCCCAAAAACTCAAAAAACTATTCATATCTCCTAAACTATCAAAATTTACGGAACATACATGGGGTATTTTCGGTTACCCCTAGGTATGAGACATCTATTTTTTTTATTGACGTCACTATTTCGTCCACTCTGTATATACAAAAAAAAAAAAAAACAAAAATTTTCTCTTTAAAATATTAGTTTGGATTACTCACTTAAATTTGATTATATCTGTCGCCTTCGACTATAAAAGACCTTGACCACTAACCCAAAAGTCTTCAAAAAACAGCTCAAATTCCTCTAATAACTGACCACAAAATATTCCATTATCTAGCCAGTCAGCGCAACTATTCTAGACACAAATTAACGGACCATCATCCGACCGGTCGGCTATATGCGCGAATCTAAAATTCATGCCTGCAGTGATATGAACATGAGCATTGTGGGGTATACCAATTCGGGTATAACGAAGCTGCTAGTATTTGGGTTTACGTTGTCCGGTTATAAATTACTGTTCCAATTAACGATGTAAACTAATACCGGGATAATAGGTAGAGGAGTTATTTTGAAGCTGGTAGGAGATTTAGTTATATTATTGTGACACCACCCAGTGACTAGGTTGTGGAGGTCAGAGCCCTGATTCACAACCATACGACAGGCTATCGTATCGAAAACCTGCCATTTCGATAACCTAATTTGACTTCCCCTCAACAGCAAATAGCTGTTGGAAGAATAGCGGGCGTCTATTTGATTTAAACTGACAAAATTTTCGGGTTTTGGACTTGTGAACAGCGTTGAGAAGACTCCTACGATAACAATGATTAATGTTCGATACGATACGGAAGCATATCGAGTGTTTGTGAATAAGGGGGCGGATAGGCAGTCGCTCCATGTAAAATACTGGTATTCAGCTGCATCCGATTAGACTTCAAGGCGACCCCAACATAGTTGGGAAAAGGCTAGGCAGATGATGATTGTGATCTATAAAATCATAACTAAAGTATTTATTTGAAATATCTCTACATGTTATATTTTTTTTTTTATGTCCTATAATAATTTAGTAACGTTTCTAAATATTACCTGTTATTAATATTTTAAATTTGTGACCTTAGTTGTTATTTTAATTGTGCATGTTGTGCTCTCTATAAGTGAAGGAGTGTACCTACTCAATATCTGACGTTGCCGCTTTCCGTTGCGGCTTTTGCTTTTCGCGTAAAATTTCACCCTCCCCCCATTCACGCTCTGAGAGGTGAAATTTCGAAAACCCTTTCTTAGTGGATACCTAATCTTCGCAAAGAACACACCCTCCAAATTTCTTGTCCCTAGGACCACCGGTTAAGGCTGTGCGTTGATATATCAGTCAGTCAGGACTTTGAATTTTATATAGGTATATAGATAGATGTATTGCGTATATTTTTTGTTGGAGATCCTAATGCAATAAATAAATAAATCTGTCTGAACAGAGTTTGACTCGAGATAATAGCTAAGAATTGGCTATTTGACAGTTTTCGAAAAGATATTTTTAAATATACGTAGGTTTATTTTATACCTCTTACAATTATTTTTTTCTTAAAAAACTAAGTAAAGCTAACTACGACGCTTCAACTCTTAAACATATTTTGTGTGGAAAGTTTAAATAGGCTGTGGTGAAACCTCTCACAATCAGCAAACTGCCAACGATGATAAAACACAGTAACACACAACGTTTTATTTATTGTGATGTGACGTCATACGATGCTCGATCATGGCCGTTCGCGTTTCAGTTTTTGTAATCCACAGATAAAAAATCTCTAATTTATTTTTCAAAAATAAAATATTTACAATTTATTTTAATGCATAAAACCTATTGTATGATTATTGTGAACCTATATGCTACTATATCTAACATATTATTATATATTTTATCGTTACAACTGTCAAATAGCCAATTCATGAAAAAATATGGGTAGCAAAAGTAAACGAAAGGAATGCATTTCCAATTGAACACTTGATAATTTTAATAATTATGAATGATAATGATAGTAATAGTGGAAACAACAACATGATGGCTGTAATACGGGGCAGATTTTTGAGAAGGGTAAGGGAAGGTACCATAATCGTTAAAACTACAGGAAAATGGTCTAAGGCATAGGTTCTCATCGTGGGCGAGAACGCCCCCTCGGGGGCGTTTGAGACTTCTACGGGAGCAGTAGAAGACCCAGACAAATTATACATCTTATTTCACGACTGTACAGGGTGGTCAAAAAGTCGTAGATCAAATGAAACAGGGAGAAAAAGGAAATCATTTCCAATACTTTTAAAGTGAGAAATAATTTTTGGTAACGCTTGCTGAATTGCTGTTGAAATTTGGCACCCAGAGCCGCAATAGAACTTTTGTAGTGCTGATACATTATCTAGTAATAATACAACTCCGTTTGTTTTACTATCTTATATGTCATTTTTGTATATTAGTCTAACTGTAAATGAACTCGGTATACAAAAGTATTACTTAGTACTTACTTAATTAGTACTTTTAGGGCAATTGAATGGCCATGCCGAAGAAAGATTTTTTTGTTGGAAATGACCTCTTTTATCTTCCTATTTTGTTTGATCCATGACTTTTTGACCACTCTGTATAATATTACACGTTTAAATAATTATAATCATGGCAATAGCTGTTTCAGATTCGTGATATATTTATATTCGCTTTACTTACCATCGTAAGTAATAAAATTGAAGGGCTTTAGAAAAAAAATCTCAAAATGGGCGTGGGCGAAATAAGGTTGAGAATCTATGGTTCTAACTAATGGTCTAACTGTACTTAAAAACGGTCCAAGGTGGACTAGAAACTCCACCGTTACTCTTTCAAAAATGTTTTACAATATTTTGTATACATTAATTACATAATTATATGTAAAGACGATACACCTAGAATAAAATTATTATACCACAACCGGGTAGATATAGTATGCTTGATACCAAGAATCAGGGGCGAACCTAACTTTAAGATAACTTCGAGTTTTCGAGTCCCAATCAATCCAGACTCTCAGTGAATATTTGAGTAGCTCATACTCAAATATTCACTAAGTAATAAAACCCACAGCATTAAATCCGCCAACATTACCGGTCGAACAATCACGAACCGTTTAGCCTAGCCGGTGTTCAGATAAACAACCTGGGTTAGCTGTAGGTGGGCACATAGAATATTCATGCGTGGCAAACGCTACCGGCTTTCTGCTAATTTGGTTTTGCCCCGTCTTGCTTTACTGGACCGAACGTAAACTATGTAGGAGTGACATTTATGTAGTTTGAAATTCGAAGAATTGTTGGATTGATTTTGTTTTGTTTTTGTTCATTAGAACGGAGTTCCTCATATACAGGATGAAATTAAATTCATGGGCATCCTTTCAATGGGTCATTGTACTCATAATTATGAACAACTTTTACTATGGGACGAAACCTGAAATCGCGAAAAAAAAATCAGCTGTTCCCTACATTTTGACGAGTTATGCGAACATAAATGTAGGGCTGGTTTTTTTTTCGCGATTTCAGGTTTGGTCCCATAGTAAAAGTTGTTCATAATGATGAGTACAATCTCCCATTTCGATTTGTCGCATGTTTTCAATTTCACCCTGTATAGTTCGAAATTCGAAGAATTGTTGGATTGATTTTGTTTTGTTTTTGTTCATTAGAACGGAGTTCCTTATTATCTCAGATAATTTAAATTCCATCGTCGCTGAATCAGTTATCTACTTTAGTGAAGTATATTCTAAGTTGATTTTTGAGTGACCGTTTTGTAACATAAAGGTTTTATTATAATTTTAGTTGCAATGGAATTTTAACTTTGTTAAGCACTTATGACATTCAATTTGTTGTTCCATAACTTGAAAATTATCTCAAATTCTTAATTAAAATTTATAGACACTTAAGGCGATTATAGCCTCGAATGTCCTTGAGCGTTTGGGCGGAGCATAGGCGAACCCAGTGCCTCACCCCGCGCGCCCGCTTACCTACCCAATGTCAAAGAGTGTCGTACTCGTACGTAGTGCATGCAGATGCGGCGTGGGACGCATTTTGTCTTAGGCAGTTTTATGACGCTACCTACTGAGTGTAGATGGATCGAGAATACGTACAATATTTATGTTGTGAGTATGAATGCTATTGTACAGTAAAAATACTGCTTTCTTAGACAAATAAAAAATAATAATAATATCAATAAAAAACGTTTATTCAGTATACAGTTCGTTTTTTCACGTATACAGATTATAAAAAAATACAATTACAAAAAAAAAAAACTTACTTATGACTAATACCGCTTTTAACAGTGGTAGTTTTTAGGGTTCCGTACCCAAAGGGTAAAAACGGGACCTTATTACTAAGACTCCTCTGTCCGTCTGTCTGTCTGTCACCGGGCTGTATCTCACGAACCGTGATTGTCAGAAGAATACCATTATTATAGTTTCAAACTCAAATGGGTCCCGCCTGCTTCCTACTTTTATTTAATTTAAAATGGGCTTGTTTTTAGCTTTTCAGTTAGTTTTAGTATAAGGTTGCAGTCGGGTTTTTTAATTTTTTTATTTCCTGCTTTTTGGTATACAAATGTGAAAGATTTCGCAGACGATTTAGTTCTTGGTAGGTGTTTTTTTACGATTTATCACTTTGAATTAGTTTTTACCATATTATAAGTTGTATATGTCGCAACCGGTCATTAATTTGACTATTCGGAACGCCAGCGCCATCTGGCGGCGCTTGACAGAGTCTAGCCTGAGTTCGTGGGGAGTACAAGAGAGCGTGCAACGTGGTGGAGCGCCGTTCTTGGACATCGGACATCGGACGAACAACATGCGCTCAGAAACTGTCCCGCGTTCCGTATCTGGTTGTATCGTGTACCTATAGTGTGTGATTTGCTAGTGTGATTAAATTGTTCGTAAAATTATAATCTGATTTGAACTGCAACCGTTTTTTAACCGACTTCTAAAAAAGGAGGAGGTTCTCAATTCGAATGTTTGTATTTTTTTTTTTTTTTTTTTTTTTGTGTTTGTTCGCGCATAACTCCGTCGTTTGCCAACCGATTTGAAAAATTCTTTTTTTGTTAGAAAGGGTATACTTCCCAAATGGTCCCATGAAAATTTTATCGAAATCGGATGAGCGGTTTTTGAAAAATCAACAAAAATCTAATAATTTATCTACATTGTCTACATTAACGATCTTTTTGTTTACTTTTTTGTGGGGTAGGTACAACTAAAAAGTGAAAAATAAAAACTTTTTTACAAAAAAAAACAACCGACTTCAAAAAAAACACTACAAAGTGATAAATAACTTTAATTTCGGAAGTCGGTGTCAAAAAATCGAAAATGCGGAATCAACGACACCGACTTCCGAAATTAAAGTTATTTATCACTTTGTAGTGTTTTTTTTGAAGTCGGTTGTTTTTTTTTGTAAAAAAGTTTTCTATTGCGCAATAACCAACATAATACCCAAAGTTCACCCACAGTAGTTTAAATATGGCTGATAATAACGAGACACACATGCTTTCTCCGTTATGTATATTTTTGTAATCACCTTTTAAAACCTTTTATTTTGATACCCCACTCGATAGGTTATGAGAAAAAAAAATTTTTTGAAGAAATAATATTGCGCCAAAAATCCGCCATTTTGTATTTTTTATTTTGATATACCCAGTGTCACTCTCACAGTACATACGAATCTAACGACACCTCTCAAGCTAAAATCCATTGAGCCGTTCAGGCCGCAGAGCGTGCCAAACAATTATACATACATACATAATATGTGTTTATGTATGTATAATTGTTTTTCGAGAGTATATATTATATACTCTCGAAAAACATAACCCTTATTCTAGCTATCACGGTTCGTGAGATACAGCCGGGATACAGACAGACAGACGGAGAGAGGAGTCTTAGTAATAAGGTCCCATTTTTACCCTTTGGGTACGGAACCCTAAAAACTACCACTGTTAAGAGCGGTATTAGTCATTAGTTAGTTTTAATTTTTTTTTGTAATTGTATTTTTTTTATAAACTGTATACGTGAATAAACGATCTGTATACTGAATAAACGTGTTTTATTGATATTATATTAGTATTCAATAGACAATAATATAGCGTCCACTCGCAAACAAACTATCACTACTACTAATACTATCAACGTCCAAGCGTAAACGAACAGTCCGAGTGTACTATCTGCGCTATTTAGTCTTTGCCACAAAAATGCAGATCGGAGCGAGCCGACATGCGACACAACCTCCCCGTGCGAACGATACAGAGAGACTGACCGGGCGGCTGCTGCCCGCGCCCGTATAGGTAAAACCATGCTGTTATTGATTTTTTCCCACTTAAATAATAATTATTAAAAAAAACAAACTTAATTTTTATAAACCATTAAATTTGCTATAATTTGGTGAAAGAATCATCAAAATCGTTTCAGGCGTTTGAAAGTAGAAAGAAAATTCTTGCGTAAAATAAGAGGATGGATATGATTTTTTATTGTTAAAACTAACAGTAATATTAAAAAAATCAAACTTAAATTATATTTGTAAACATATGTCACATATCATATATTTTTTTTAATATATTTGGGCCATCCGTTTGGGAGAAGTAGGCCTTCAAAGAGAGGTCTACTTTGAAGTTTGGCGTAACCCTTCGCCTTAACGAATGACTGCTAGACCGAAAAACGTATGTTACGTAACGTTCTTCATCAAAACAGCCGTGTCGATCGTCTAGCTCTCATTCGTCAAATGTGCAAAAGCGAAAGGAATTCCTGTCCAACCGGTTACCACATGACACCTCTCGTTTATTCTATTTTTTTTTTCTTTGAGAATCAGTAAGTACAACCAAAGAAAAAAAATATTCAATAGACATTCCCTGCTGGTTTCCAAAGGTAATTTTACAATGTTTAACTAGTAAGTTCTGCCTCATTTTAGTAGCATATAGTCCTTACGTTTCCCCAATTGTTTATCAGTTAAATTCCATAATTACAGAAATAATTAAAAAGCCATTGTGTGGCGTGGATACACGTTCCGAACATAAGACAGACAATAGGCCACGAAGGGGTAAACATTTCTTCTATATCCAATCGCAAAAATCAATTAATAATTTTAATGGAAATGCGGGATCAAAATTTTAATATAATTTTTTTGGCGTTGACAAAAATTGTCGACTTAAAAACTTCAGCTGTGGATGCTTACACGAATTTTCAATCGGTTATACCCTCTCTAATTTCCTTCAGCCCAATGCCCGTGTGAACAGGCCAGGTGTTCTGCCGACATCCTCTTAACGTACCCCTTTTTACTTTGAAGATTCTCTTCGACAAAGTATTACAAGTTTGAAAGAGTGAATTCTCCCCTTTTTTTATTCCCGTCCGAATATTTCGCTCTTGCTTTAAATGTCGGAATGTTCTTTGAGTTACAAGTTTCCGAGATTTCAAAGTATTTTTCTTGGATATTTTGTTTGTGTTTTGTTGGACTTTGGAATTGTTTTGAACCGTGATTTTAATAAAAAAATTATGATCAGAGTTATTTGGAGAAGCTGCAGTTAATAGTTATACATCATCAGCCTATAATGTTCCCACTGCTGGGACACAGGCCTGCTCTCTGTGAGAGGGAGTGGGCCGCAATCTACCACGCGGGCCCAGTGCGGGTTGGTAGATGTCACATGTCTTTGAATTTTTGGTTCTAGGACATGCCGGTTTCCTCACGATGTTTTCCTTCACCGTTTTGAGAGCAGTGATGATGAAATAATTTACACAAAGTAAAGCACCTGTCTGGGTTCGAACCTGCGACCTACAACTCGTAAGTCGCGGCCGATACCACTGGGCCAATAGTTATGTCAGTCTAGAATTTTTCTGATCTTACATAGTATTAAAATAACATAAACCCACGCCTTATTCCCATTGGGGATAGGCAGAAACTACTGGACGAAAGTATAATATTAGGTTATAAGTTAAGGTTAAGTGTAATATTAGGTCCTCCTTATCTATGAAATTGCCGATTGCCTGAATCAAATTCTGGCTATTATGAAGATTTCTTTTATCTTTCATTTCATTTAGAATTCCAAATTCTAATTAATTTTATAACATGACATTTGTTTTTCAAAATCAGCTGTTCATTTGTTTTCCCACCGTTCTAAATTTTTAATATCGCTGTTTCTGCAACCATGGAAAATTTAAATTGTGCGCTATTTTTGAATACGAGTTCGGTCGGGGTACCAACGCAACACAGACAGCACGCAATATTAATGACGTGTACGGACAAAGTACCGCATGTGAACGCACGGTCCGTTTTTGGTTTGATCGCTACCGTTTTGAAAATTTTGATCTCAACAATGAGCCCCGTGGCGACAGTCGTTAACGATGAATTTAAAGCCATAGTGGAAGCAAATTCGTCTCAAACCACGTTGGAACTCGCAGCAGCCTTCAACGTAAGTGATAAATCGATGCTGATTCATTTACTTTATATTATTATTATTATTAGCCTGTGACGTTCCACTGCAGGGCAAAGGCCTCCCTACTCTCTTTCCACCTCTCTCTGTTCAAAGCTGCTAAGGACCAGTTCTTGTTGAAGGAGTCCAGCTCATCCCGCCATCTCCGTCTGGGCCTGCCACGATGTCGTTTGCCATTAAGAGGGACCCATTGGGTCGTAAGTTTGGCCCACTGTTCATCTGACATGCGGCAGATGTGTCCAGCCCAGTTCCATTTTAGCGTGGCAGCTTTCCAAGTGACATCAGTTATCTTTGAGATGGAACGGATGGTCGTATTCCTAACCCGGTCTGTTAATTTGATACCCAGAATACTCCGTTCCATAGCCCTCTGGCAAACCTCGAGCGTGGACCTCTGCTGATTTACTTTATATTGGAAATATAAAAATGCTCGGAAAACGGGTAGGTACCGTATTAACTCACTGAACAAAAACAACAAAATCGCGTCGAAGCACCGCACAACCGCAGTCTCAAAACTATAGAAGTTACGACTGGAAACTCTCCGTCACACACCATACTCACCAGAATTTGCTCCAACTAATTTCCATTTTTATTCGGAATTTGGATAACTTTTTACAGGGTAATTTTTTTAAATCCAACGAGGCGGTGAAACACGCCTCTAAAGAGTTCATTGATTCCTATCCCCAGGATTTTTATAGCAGAGGCAACAAAACTTCCACTAAAATGACAAAAGTAGATCTTCACTAATGGCTAATTTAAAAAATATTGAATAGAATACTCTTTATTATGTACACCATATAAATTACAGACATAAATATAGAAACTTTACAATGGGTGACCCAATGGGCGGTCTTATCGCTAAGAGCGATCTTTTAAAGACAACCTTTGGATATAAAATCTTCTTTAAAACAAAAAAAAAATGTTTTTTTCTATCCAAAACGGCAATTTCATAGGTAAGGACCTAATATTATTAAAATGTGTTCAGAAATTGAGAAAACAAGATACATTATTACAACCTACGTAAACGTAGGGTTTTATTGAGATAAGTTATAGTTATTATTACGTAAGAGTGATTACAAAATGTCCTTCTTACAAAATACAATGACTGTTTAAAAAACTACTTTGTAGGTAGTACCTAACTAAAAGAATACTTATAATATTTCCTACGTCTTAAAATAAAGCTTATTTATTATTTATTTTACCATTTATACACATTTATAAAACAGACAAGAAAAAAAACAGAACTAATAAGTAGGTACAAAGAGGTGATGCTTACTACTTGTTAAAATGTACAGTCAGATAAATTAATTGTTACGCAAATTGACCACCTACAAGTCTACAACTGTCAACGAATGAACATTGTAATTTAAATACAAACGCACAATTTGATTTGGTAGTTAATTTGCCTAACGATTATTTTCCCTGACTTAACAAACAAAGCTTCATACTAACTCCAGTATAATGGGATCTTAATTCAAGTAAATTCAGTTTTGAAAAGACGACTTCAACCTCCATTTTCAGCTTCACCTTGTGCGTCTTCCATCCTTTGAAGAACCTTTTGCCTCCTCTTCTCCATGGGCGTTTTATGCCACCAAGTATCCGCTGCAGATTCCTGTAAGCATGCAATATTTTCAATTACAAATCAGTCAGAAACCATAGTTAGATATCAGCGCCCTAATTTCGTAAGACACTATCAATGAAAATCTGAATTATTTTGAAGGATCCATCAGGATCAGGATTTGATTGTTAATCCATTGCTTCATATATTCGAAAAATTTCTCTGCTCAACAACGTAAATAACGCAATGAATGTTGATGGACTGGCAAAATAAAAGGCATTACTATAACTGTTAGTGTTTTACGCAATTTCCCCGCTGTTTGCCCGAGTTTTAAGATAGTTTTGCCTCTTAATTGCTTTATCACCTTAAGGTTGAATATCCCTTTCACTTAATAAAAAGTCTTCAGGACCTACAAAAGTCTTAATCGCTTTCAAAGCGTTTCCTATTTCTACAGCGACTTTCAAACAAAAATGACAAACTTTTTGGTAGGTTATGTCGTGTCCGGACCCGTGCTTCACCTAGTTTTTCCACCTGGGTGAAGCACGGAGACTACGGTCCCTTGATCGGGTCCAACTGATGATCAGTACAGTCGTCGATTCAATACTAACTTACTAGCCTGTATTATCCCACTGCAGGGCAAAGGCCTCCGTCTGCCTTTCCCACACAATTCTGTCTTTTGCCAGTCCATTCGTTAGGAGGTAAGCTCGTCCCCCCATCATCGTCTCGGCCTGCTGCAATGGCGTCGTGTATTTAGTGGGACCCAATTGGTGGTCCTCTTAGCCCAATTGTCATCTGACATGCGGCAGACATGTCCGGCTCAGTTCTACTCAAGTTTAGCAGCTTTCTAGGTAACGATCGTCAATGCAATACATTTTTGACTTTTCCATCATCATCTTCCTCATCTTTCTAACACGGCAGGCTGTGCTGGGGCAGCTGCTGCAGGTGCGGAAAACCTCAAACGGCGCAAGTATTCCAATCTTATTTGAACTTATATGTTCGAGTCGTTTGGGATTGAAGCTCGAGGACACTTGAGGTACGAGAAGGCATTTAGTTTTTTGAGACATTGCTAAGCGGTTGGTCGACTCTTCACGTGACCCTGGAGGTCTGTCCTATTTTTTGGCCAAAGAATCAGTAGTTCAGTAATGTTTGTATGACCAGTGTACGCAAACGGAACCCAAAAATATTGAAAAGCAGAAGTTTCCATCAACAGTAAGAGTAGAAGAACAGCATAGGATAAGACGATACTAGACACTTACATGTTCAATATACACTGGTTCCCTAGCACTGAGCTCGATGGCCACTTCTGCAGCGGTTAATGCACGCACACGCAGTTGCAGACGTCTTTTTGTTGTCAACACTGCATCTAATGCTGCTAGGAGAGTACCTGAGAAAGACGAAAAAGAAAGGTAATGTTATTTGACACATTTTACAAGTTCACACAATATAAAAAAGATCCGAAAAACTAAAACAAAATATGAGGAAACTAGAAATAGTAGACACGTCATAATAATCAAGACTTCAGGTAAATGACAAATGAACACTTTGCTCTGACCAGGGATTAAATCCAAAAGGCCATGGTCAAAGAGGCCAACGAGGTAACAACAAAATATCTACAAGGACAACATTATAATACAAGCCGTGTGACTACTTCCATACAAACTTATATCCTCCAATTAAATTGATATAATATGTCGTAGAATAAAAGAGTTCAGCGATAAGATTAGTCTCTCCATTGACTAGTACTAAGGTAGGGGCGGTACGGTACGGGGGCAGAATCTTGTGAAGTGAAGTGACCAGAGACAAGCCAGCCTTGTGAGGGGAACGAACTGATGCAGACCTCCACTTCTCCTACACAAAACTGTCGGTTTGCCCGAACTTGGAAAATAGTGCGTGAAATTAGTATTGTACCTTGTTTTATTGTTAACCTGTACTATGAATTCCGTGCCACTGAATCAAGTCGATTACGGCACAATCGCTTAGCCAGTCATATAATAGTCCCTTTAATGAATGAATTTTTAAAATTCCTTCCTGAGTGTTCTTTTATGTTAGTAAAAGAATTTTTATGCAACATTTTATGTTTTGGGTTTTAGATTGTGTCTGTCAACGAATTTAAGATTTTTATTAAGTAGACACATACAGTTCGCTTTTCATCTTCCAAGGACCACGTAAAAAACTTATAAAATGGAAATAGTTGAATGTGTACTAATTTACCTAATGTGTATGAATCTGAAATTCTGGATAGACAGGATATATCCAATCTGGGATTCAAAGCACCAGCCTTATGTAGCTTGGACCTCCACATCAAGGATATGCTCCCGTAATCAGCCTTAGGTACCTGGATGATCTTCTGGTAACATTGAAATAGAAGTTTCTGCTCTGCATCCCAAGGACTTCTTGTGGTGCCAATGAAAAGAACACGGTCTTCTGGGCATATTCCTGAAGCCGCAGTGAAATAAATGATAAATATATAAAACAAAAAACTAAAGGCTAAAAGTATGAATGAAGTGTAAAACGTAAATTACGTTTCTACCTTTGATTATTTTGGCCAAATCCTTCTTCAACCTCTTCGGATCAGTTTTGTCAGTTTTAGGAATCTTCTTCACAAATGGTTTCTCAGCATCATCCATCCAAATGATAGATGGCTGCAGAAGTCTGGATACTTTCATCACCAGATGTATCAACATGATCAAGCCAGACTTCCCTGGGTATTTTCCCACTATGTTCGCTGGCGTTAAGTCAAAGAGCATGGCTCCAACTTCCGTACAGATGGCATGGACCAGCATCTTCTTACCACACTTTGCTGGGCCTGTCATTAAAAAAAACATTCTTGAACCTTATTTCTTCGATTTTAGTAATAAAATCTTTAAGGGTGACAGGGCCATCAATGTGCAACCTGTTACTATGGATTCCGTACATAATTTTGGATCAGCCTGTGTGGTTAATAACCGACGAAAATTTTCAACTCAAGAGATTTTAGAATCATGTACTGAATCTATAGTGATAGGCTATGCAAACTCAAAATCTATTTTACCTGTAAGAAGAACCGATCTCACCAACGGGCCATTATTTCTCACCAGCTCAGAACCCAGAGGTAGTACACAATACTCCTTCACCAGCTGCCTAACATCACCCAAACACGGAGTTGCCTCCATTCCTTCTTGTCTATAGACAGAGCCTACATAGCACTTTTCTCCTATATACTCATCAATATGCACAAGTGGATACGGCCTTATTATGCCATTGGACACTAGTTCTTCAAATAAAGATTCTGTTGTTCTGTCAGGAGTTAAGTCTTTTTCTTTCTTCTTTTTACTTTTCTTGCCTCCACGACGAGTCTTGAGAAAAAATATTAAAATTATATTTTTAATTTATACAGGAATTTACTGCATTTATAGCCTGTTTCACTACCTCCACTAAACATAACAACAAAATCAGCCAATAATTTTTCCACTGCTTGGACGTAGCCTTTTTCTGTGAAGGTATGACTTTCGTTCATATCTATTATTTCGTTCATATGTTTATATCTATCTATTTATCTTCGGTTTATTTACATGGCAGATACTATTTAACCAAATTCAGGTCCTTTTTTGATGTATTTGGTAGATAGTGCTGTTGTCTCCATCCAAAATTTGTCTTCAAAAGATCGCTTTTAGCGATAATACCGCCCATTGTGTCACGCCTTGTAAAATTTTTACATTTGTATTCTGTATTATTTATGGTGTACATAGTAAATAATATTCTATTATTTTTAGAGATTATGAAACAGGCTCTTAGCAAATAAGTTATTTGGGTACCTTCTTTTCCTTCTTAGACTTCTTCCCCTTTTGTGCCCTGTCCTTATCGAATGCAGCTTGCAGCAACTCCAACTCACTTCTCATCATTTCGTCAACAATGTTTCTTATCTCTTGTTCTATTTTGACCATTTTCTCTCTTTCTATCATGTCTTTGTAATACCTTTCGTGAGGGTTGTCTGTGTTCTCTTTGAATTTCCAGATGTCTTCATATCTAAGAAAATCACAAAATTAGTGGCCAGTTCTTGAAGCTAGTATTTTCGTTTGGTAATTATTTATTCTTAAGTTTTTTGTCAAAAAACTTAAAATGACAGCATTAGCAAAAAAAGATTAAAATAAGGCATATCAGCATTTTTATCATGGTCCATACATATTAGGCATTATTCTTAATGAATGTCTGTCTATAAACAGTTTTCGTTGTTGTAGCATTGTGTAGGGGCGGGTCTTTATCCAGCAGGATACGTCTGCCGGTTTTATAAGGGTTTTTAAAAGTATTAAATACTTACTCTTCATTAGCACCGGTCATATCTTTCAAGAAAGCAGAACTAGTACATTTATAGTTATCAAGGTCATCAGCATCTTGATTACCATTTTTACCGTTGTCTTCACTTTTCCCGTTCTTCTTGTCTTTACTCTCTTTGCTTCTTTTCGATTCTTTAGATGACACAGGTGATGATTTGCTTATTTCACTATCCATGCCTGTGCCTGTAAAAATGCTCTTTGTTAGTAAAGTTTTAGGATAAATTATATTTCCTTTCGGTTTGGACGGACTCTCCGTCAGTAAAAACATGGTGCATGTTGATGAACATACAACAATTAGCTTTAGACCCAAAAAAAAAAAAAACAGTACCTAAATGTAAAAAACATGTACTAACATAGCAAAGGCGAATAAAATAACTACAATGGCAGCACTGTATAGTGTCATGTTTTCAAGTTTTTAAGAATTCTCATTACTACGAGTATTGACTGTTAAATGTCATGGAACATATACCATACTACATCGTTGTACGGGCTGCATTACAAACGTACTACTAGAACTATAATTTATCGAACCGATCGATGAGCTATCTTCTTCTATACTAATAAATATCAATGCTAATGGTAAGGCTAAAAAGTTTGTTTGTTTGGACGCGCTAATCTCCGGAACTACTAGCCGCATAAGAAAAAATATTTTTGCATTTCATAGCCTAATTCTTAAGGCAGGCTATATAACATCCTGGGTGTCACCACTGCGAGGATCGCCCAGAGGACACGGTGGAGCATACGGTGGAGGTCTGCCCCGCTTGGGCGGAGAACTGCCGTGCCCTCGTAGAGGCGATCGACAGCGGCGGCGACCTCTCGCGTCCGGCCCTGGTTCAAGCCATGGTCCGGGGCGAGAGGGAGTGGGGGGCGGTCACCTCCTTCTGTGAAGCAGTCATGCTAGCGAAGGAGGTGGCGGAACGGCTGAGGGAGAGAGCCTCACACCCCAGCCGCCGCGGGAGACGCTCCGGGCGTCGGGAGCCGCGTGACGACTCCCGGCCACCGTAGGCGCGGGCCTGCGGACGGAGAGTAATGGGTAGCTCACCGTCCGATCAGAACCAGGCCCGTGCCGGACGGCGCGTACGTGTTCCACGCGCGCCTCAAAGAGATGCCAGCATAAAGGAAGGGGCTTGCCAGGGCCGGAGCCTGCCGGGGGTGCGGGATTGTCCGAAAGGGTTACCGCTACCCCGGAACATAAAGGGCTAAGGAAAGAACACGGATGGGTTTTAGTCAGTAAGAGTCTGACACTCCCTTCCGCTCCACCCAGAGCGGGAGGGGTCATATGATGATTTACCATCCATAAAAAAAAAAAAAGGCTATATATAACATCACACTATGACCTCTAGGATCAAAAAGAAAAATTCAAAAGAAAGTAATAGCGCGGGTAGGCGATGCGATGCGGACGGGGCAGGTCCAGGAGAACAAGAAATTACATGCGGACGTAGCAGACGCTGGTATTTTATGATTTGTAAGTTGTCACACCATCATCCAGGGCTGCTGGTTTAAGTAATGCTTTGTTCTTTCTCACCTGCTCGACTGTACATCGCTCTGCTACCACCACTTTCTTCAGATGGCATTTCTGGAAACCTTCCAGTTCTATCATAGTACTCTCTGATCCATCTCCTCAGTTCGTCTCCAATCTGTTCATTGATTTTCTTTTCATGCTTAGCTCGAAGATCGTCTTCAATCGAGATGAGAGCTGCTTGGTATTCTTTTTCTCTTTCTTTTTGCAATTTCCGACGGTATGCTTTGACCTGTAAAGAAAGCAAAGGGAAAATTAGCAGCATTTTGCAGCCTTCATTTTTACTTTCACCGAAGGATTTAGTTACTGAAATGTGTCATTGCGCATTAATACTGATCTCCTTATTAAAACACGTGGTATATAAATACAATCAGTACCTATAACTACCAGTATGGCCTATTGCCTGTCATAGATACAACGGCCCGACATGAATCATAGGGCAGATGCCCGCCAGACACAACACCTCCCTTTTCTATAGAGTATGAGTGAACTTTACACCCTGTTCCTCAAATCTCTATAATCATTATCATCGTAATTCTAGCATTATGCACCTTTTTCTGTAGCAATTTAAACATGTTTTCTTTCTTTCTCGCATGCATGTAGTTAAGAAATATAGTAGTAAAACAAATTCACGCAACATTTGTAATTTGTTATCATTTGATTGCTCTTTTGTGTGGGTTGTCTGTTGTGTGCATTGAATAAATGTTTTATATGAATATCTAATAACAATATACTACTTACTTCCTCTGCCTTCTTTACAGCTTCAGATTCCTTGTACGGAGGCAGCTCCATGCCTATCAACAATTGTTCTTGCCATTTCCTTTGCTTGGTTAATCTTCTTGCTAAAAACCCGCGCCAGACCTTCTGAATGGCAGTGGCTGCAGCTGCCGTCATCTCCCCTTTTTGGTCTCTACCTTTTTCTTTGAGTAGACGGATTTCTTTCATAAACTGTCCCCTAATTTAAAAACATTAGTATTTTAAGAAAAATACTTCGCGGTCTAAGACAGAATTAGTTCTAACTTTAGTTCAAGCTTAAACTATCGAGCTGTTTTTGTATTTTGAACTTTATTCTGACTCAGATAAAGTTCTTGATAGAAAAATTGACTTCATAACCAAGTCTAAGAGCAAAATACACGGATCACTGTCTTTACTAATTAAAGTAAGCGCTCCATACGATTATCAACCTTATTCTCATGCAAATAATGTTCATTTTGTATCAGCAAAGGTTAACAAGTGTTTCATTCAATCGATCATGAACATTACTGTCATACGAATAATGTTCTCATTCGTCTCATTTCGCTTCGAATTGACAGTTGCAGCGGTTGCTGTCAACATCAACCTTATTATCACGAGGTCAAAGATTATTGTAATATTGACAGTAATGAAAATGAGGTAAAATATACGGTGAATGGACTATATCATTGTGTCCTAACTGGTGATAAACTGTCACTACTTGCATACTTTTACGCAAGTTTCTGACATGCATTCCTAGCTTAACTTACCTTAGTCTACCCTGCCTAGCCCTTTCATGGGTTTGAATAATGATCACGGCTTGCTGCTCCGTCAAGACCAAGGGTTGTGGCTTCGGAGGCTCATACCCTAACTTCCTCAAAGTTTCTAGGACGAACTGTCTTCGACTTTCAATTTCTTCTGCTCTCTCTCGTATGAAAAACTGTGGAATGCAGGGTTCTACTTGATTTGGTGTTACTTGGAGTTTGACCAATGCCTGGAAACAAAATAATACAATAGGTAATGCAGGTTTTATTTGGGTAAAATGTTCGCGATTTTAATATTTGTTCGTATTTATTGACTCAACAGTTACACTCTTATCTGGTGAAGCTTCAGTGCATGCCGTATAAAGGGGTTACATTGATTGATTTTAACATAAAAAGCGTGTATTATTTATAAAAGTTAAATAAAATCAGCAAAAAACACAGTGAATTACAACTAAATAACGGTTTTTAAATAAAAAATATTGATAAGTAGTTTCGTAAAAAAAAATTGGTTGTCTGTAAAGTCGGTTTTCGGATGATAATTTTACGTGCTAACGTCATAAAAAAAAATCAGATAGATTCATCACAAGCCGAACGCTTAGGCCGATCGTGCCTCTCTATCGCTTGTTCCGCGCTCTCGCTTGCACGCTCGGCTCAGGCGGAACATGACAATGAGTAATGCTTTTTCGTGCGTTCATCGATTTATAAGACGTTATCACGTCAAAAAAAAAACCGTTAAATTTAAATGCAGTCAATTATTTAATTACCGTTCAGTCACCCTTATACAAAAAGTATAATATTTCGCCGAAAACTCAGGATAAACTTTGCAATTTTGGTTGCTTTCACTCAGAAATATCTGTAATAACTAATGCGTTGACACAAAAGCCCGAAAAGAAAAAGTTTTGAAAAATAAAACATTTCAATTTCGAGTAGGTAATTATCAAAGTCAAATGTTTTCAAACTCACTTCGTCTCATCAGTATTTATCTACATGCTTACAAAGATATCAAAAGTTATAATAAATAACCATTTATTAATTTAAAAAACCTATTTCTATTGGTGTGGTATTTACTGATTCTACTGACAATGATTTCATTTCACACATACACATTTTTATCACTTTCCAGAGCCCTATACGGCTATTAGCCGTCATTACAATAAATTTTCTAATATGTCTCGTTTACCGCACCAAAACCTGTTATTAAGCTTACCTCATCATCATCAAAAGTATGATCAGTCAGGCGCATCTCCACCAAATCGTGTTTGATCTCGATCAGCCTTCCCAAGCACGACTCCAGCAGTCTTCTGACAATCCTGCGCTTTTGTGGCTGCAACAGCTGGTCGTATACGGCATCCAGCCTACTCAGCAGTATTGTATACCTCACCCGAAGTTCTAAAAGGACCGGTAGAAGAGTTTTTGTGTCAGCTGCTCCTGCTTCAAAAAGCGCTTCATCCGCTTGAGTAGCTTCTCCGATTAGTTCGGAAGTCTCGACTAGTAACTCGTTGTATGTTTGGTTAGACATTTTCAAATTCTGTTTGTTGTAACTGTTCACTAATTCTGTTTAATTGGTAAGCAACTTAATTTAATAGGGGTTAAGATTTTTATATATTTTTTTTTATTGTAGTTCGTTTGTTGAATTTGTCAATCCAAAAAAAAAACTTTCAAATGGAATTTATTTTAGTTCAACCTCGCAATGAATTCCTTCAGTACCTACAAAAAATATTATAACACTATTGTTAGCAGTTTCTTAGTATTTCACTAACAAGACACTGTTCATCCACATTTTCACAATTATAGAATCACAAAAACAAAACTAAAAATATATATCTCATTGTTTGGAGTAGTTGGCCTTTTCACCATCATCTGCTCTGTCTTTTCCGAACTATGTTGGGGTCGGCTTCCAGTCTAACTAGATGCAGCTGAATAACAGTATTGTAAATGGAGAAACTGCCTGTCTGAACTTCACAACTTGTTTACTGGGAAGAGTTCCCAAATCACTTTGTCAATCAATCAGCTTAGCCTACAGAAATCCACTACTAAACATATACACAAGCCACATTTCTAAAACCACAAAATAACAACAAAAAAACACCTTAAAATCAGCTTTAAATTAATCGCACAACATTGTCACAGTATTGTATCGTGTGTTCAAGCTTTATCGACGCAACTTTGCGTCGCTAGGCACCCTATCAGCTCCGTCACAGTTGAATTAACGTGTTTTTAGCCAAGTTATCGTGTTTAACTACTGATGCGTAAGCCAATGTTCCAATATATAACGTTTTATGCCTTTTTTTGAAAGGCTCTCTTATAATGGCGTTGGTGAAGGTATCAACAATGAGGTTATTGTGTTATAAATGTATTTAAAGTTTAATGTAGTTTTTGGTTTGAATGGAGTGAAATCTATCAATATTCAAATTCATTTACCTTCAGAATGTAATAAATGCGAAAGTGTGTCTGTCTGTCTGTCTGTTACTACTTCATGCGTTAACCACTGAACCGATTTAGATGAAATTTGGTATAGAGATAGTTTAAGTCCGGGGGAAAGGATATAGGATAGTTTTTATCCCAATATTCCCACGGGATTGAAACTTATGCAGGTGAAACCGCGGGGTACTGCTAGTACATTATATTATACAAGGTCCCGTAGTGACACTCCACAGACGTGATTAGTATCTATATGTAAACATTATGTAACAAAAAAAAAAAAAATGTTTTTTGTTTCATCTACCATAGGTACCTAACACTAGTCACTTGACATAGTAACAGTTTAAAAAATCAGTTTTTTTTTAGTAAACTTCACAAACGTGATCGATATAACAAAAGAAAACGATTTTCTCGACTCAAACTTCAGCGTGTTGATAACCACAAGTAAAGCGCGCGACGCTTCGTGAGATAAAAATACTGCAACAACACAACACCACATATTCTTCGCTAACCATACAAAATCACCTAATTACACAACATGTTCGCAGCATTCCTGCCTCACATAAACACATTGTAGGGTAGTTAGGCGCGTTTCAAGTGGCAGTTATCACGTCGCTCCTGAGCGTGTGTCACAGCTTAGGACAGAAGGTTCGCTCTATACAATTATCAAAAAAAGGCGCACGTACACATGTACAACGTGGAGACGACAATTCATACTATATGTATACATAACATAATCAGCCTATAATGTTCCCACTGCTGGGACACAGGCCTCCTCTCAGTGAGAGGGAGTGGGCCGTAATCCACCACGCGGGCCTAGTGCGGGTTGGCAGATATCACATGTCTTCGAATTTTTGGTTCTAGGACATGCCGGTTTCCTCACGATGTTTTCCTTCACCGTTTGGAGAGCAGTGGTGATGAAATAATAAATAATAATAATAATAATAATAATATTCCACAACTATCACACAACGCCATCTAGTCCCAAGCTAAGCAGAGCTTGTGTTATGGGTACTAGACAACTGATAAACATACTTATATATTTCTAAATACATACATATTATAGATAAATTACACCCAGACACAGAACAAATGATCGTGCTCATCACACAAACATTTGTCCTGGGTGGGAATCGAACCCACGACCTCCGGCATAGCAGTCAGGGTCACTAACCACTAGACCATCAGGCCTGTCATAATATGTATATCACACTAATATTACAAAGGCGAAAGTTTGTGAGTGTCTGTAAGCGGGTGTGGTGGGGGTGTGTTTATATGTTTGTTACTTACACGCCGCCCGCTTTCTACTCAGAGCTCGCCCAAGGAAAACGTGCACAGGGCGGGCAATACCTGCGCTACAAAGATGTCCTCAAACGTCACCTTACGACCTGTGGCATTCTCTTTGATCGGTGGCAAGAGTTCGCTCGAAACCGAGAGAGGTGGCGCACTTCAATCTACAAAGCAACTGAATGTTTTGAAGCAAATCGTCTAGAATACCTAGACAACAAACGCCAAATACGCAAAAGCCGCCCAAAGCCTTCCTATGCATACACATACAACGATGCTGATCAGCTCTTCTG
Source organism: Amphipoea lucens (assembly GCA_947508005.1). Taxonomy (NCBI): domain Eukaryota; kingdom Metazoa; phylum Arthropoda; class Insecta; order Lepidoptera; family Noctuidae; genus Amphipoea; species Amphipoea lucens. The sequence goes on along the minus strand of OX382373.1, from coordinate 3,845,380 downwards.
TATACGGTGTGATCGGGTTGTCAAGACCAAATTTGGTTTTGCTAGTCATCAAAAAGCTCATGAAAAGAAAGAGAAGTAGTCGGGGTCGCTGTCGACGGATACGGTGAAGATGACTATATATACTTCTTCACGCTCAAACGGCTGGACTAATTTTGATAAAATTTTGTATGGAGGTAGCTGACATCCTGTATTAACATATAGGCTACTTTTTATTCCGATATTCTCACGGGATCAACACTTATGCGGGTGAAACCGCGGGGCGCAGCTAGTAATATTATAAATGTGAAAGTGTGTCTGTCTATTACCTCTTCACGCTTAAACCGCTAAAACGATTTAAATGAAATTTGGTACAGAGATAGTTTAAGTCCCGGTAAAGGACATAGGATAGTTTTTATCCCGACATTCCCACGGGAAACTTATGCGAGTGAAATAGCGGGGCGCTACTAGTACGACAGTAAATTAAGCTTCCTATATCTAATGAGGTTTCCAGGCTGCATACAAAAATGCAACAAAATATATCCAATAGTTTAGTCATTAAGTATAAGCTAGTTAAAGATTGCCAAATCTATAATAGGCTCATCTGTGCTATTTCGTTTGAAAACATCACTAATAAAAACAAATAAGACAAACAATGAGAACCCCTCCTTCTCCTCCTCTTCCTTTCTGAGCTAATCTTCTGTACCAGTCTAGTTTGTGTCTCGCATAAGCGTCTGCTGTTCCAACAATTTCCTGCGAGTGAAATCTGCCACTTAAGCAAATAAGACTTGCATGTGTAACTTAATCGCAAGTTGACTGGAGTGATGGATGGTTGCCTTTGAGAGGTTCTGTAGTTGTAGAAGAAAATCGGAAAGGTATAAGTTCTAGGAGTCTTTGGTCAACTGGACCCACTCGTTTCAAATTTGACTCAGATGACTAAGTGTTCTTTTGTTTTTATTTATACAGGTTGAAATTGAAAACATGCGACAAATCGAAATAGGAGATTGTACTCATCATTATGAACAACTTTTACTATGGGACCAAACCTGAAATAAAAAAAAATCAGCTGTTCCCTACATTTTGGCGCGTTATGCGAACATAAATATAAGGAACAGCTGGTTTTTCTTTTCGCGATTTCAGGATTTGTTCCATAGTAAAAGTTGTTCATAATGATAAGTACAATCTCCCATTACGATTTGTCGTATGTTTTCAATTTCACCCTGTATAGTTAGTTATAGGCCGACCGCTTAACTGAGACGTTGCTTGAGGTAGCAGCGCGGTGCGGGAGGGGTGTAGTTACGTGACGCGAGAGCTCAGTGATACGTCACTGGTGTCAACTAACTGGTGTCACCCTGCCTCAAGCAACGTCTCAGTTAAACGGTCGGTCTATAGTTTGTCATTTAATTTAGTAGATACTTAGTGTAAATAGTAAGTAATCTATACATTTAATAAATTGATGACTTAAATTTAAAAAAAATATATTACAATGTAGTTTGCGACATTTTTCCTTGTACAGACGCAGCACATCAAGCTACCCGAAACTGTCAAATTTGCTTCGATGATCTAGTGGTCGCAAGCACGACAGCTGAGCATGGCATCCTGTGTTCAGCCCCGGGGTTGGGCAAAGTTTTATTTAATATTTATATAGTAGTACCTGTAGGTTCCACCTCTATTGTATTAGCTACAAAGTCATCATCAAGTTCCATATCTTGAACATAACTGAAGACTGGAAATTAACTTACTTTAATTTTCTGTTACTGAATTATTGACATAATAATTATTTATTATTTTATAGTTCCATTTTGAAAGCGTACTGAATTTTAAATACTCGTATGAACGTGCTTAATGTTTTTATTTTCTTTATGTTTGTTATCATTATTTTATTTATCATCACTTTAATATTTTCAACACAATGTATTTTGTTATGAAATAAATAACTTTTGACTTACGATTAACAGCCTTTATTTACTCTTTTGAACATTTTAACGTCAGTATAATCATTGTTCTTCGTATGTTCGTGTTTCATCTTCTCTTCATTTTAAACGAGTTACGAGACATCGTCAAATCTGCGTCGAGTTTCATGAAAGTGACAATGTCGTCGGCACCGAGAGATATAACTCTGTTGACGGTGTGAACGCTTTTTGGAGACAAAGTGGCATTTGCGGGAATATTAATACCTAACACAATTCCTTATCTTCTCTTATGTCAAAATGAAAAGACAGGACCTCAGGTTTTGATGATTTGTGTGGCAGTTTTTGTCAAGCATGATGACAAGGTTAAGCTGAATGGTGGCTATGTTTTATTACGTACATTCTTTGCAAATAAATGATTTCTGATTCTGATGGTGTTGAATTATGCGTCATGTTGGTGAACGGGCGCCGTCAGTCGGGACTGGTTATCTCTCGTTTGAGCTTTGAGGTTGACTTGGAGATAGGACACTGCTCGTCCTGTTTTACGATACTTACGATACGGAATTGGTTATTTTTTGTCCTGCATTAAACATTGGTCCAAAACGGCAGTAGACCAGTCCGGGGTCTACTCCGAAGTGGTAAATTAATTGCATAACACAAAACAGTCGCAATGGTTTTTATTTTGACAGTTCAACAACATTCATTGAGTTATTTACGTTGTCGAGCAAACACATTTTTCGAACATTTAATAATAATATATGCCTTATGTGTATGTCCTTTTTTTTTCGGTGGAAAATTATCAAATAGCTTCTCCCGCTTATCGTGTCAGACTTTTACTGACTAAAACCCAACCGCGTTCCTTCAGTTGCCTGTGCCAGGGGCCACGGTAACTCTTTCGAACAACCCAACGACCCTGGCTGGCAGGAATAATGCAATATCCTTAAAAATTATTCAGATTTTGATTTTAAGTGTGTTATTCGGGTGCAGAGCCCTAATCCACAATCATACGACAGGCTACCGTATCGAAAACCTGACATTTCGATAACCTGATTTGACTTCCCCTCAACACCAAATAGCTGTTGGAAGAATAGCGGGCGTCTATTTGATTTAAACTTACACAATTTTCGGGTTTTGGACTTGTGAACAGCATTGAGAAGACTCCTACGATAACAATGATTAATGTTCGATACGATACGGAAGCATATCGAGTGTTGGTGAATAAGCGGGCAGGTCCGACGTTTTTCCTTCACCGATTTCAGTCAAAATTAAGACAAAAACGCTCATAAAATAGCTTACTATCGATGTTATTCTATACCTTAACGATTACCGCAAAACGGGGCTACTTTGACTTTCAGGGTTACTTTGACAGGCGTTGGAACTACTTTAACAGAGCGCCAAAATCGGTTTTCACGTGTGCTCAGCGAGTGTGCGTGACCTCGAGTAATATTGCGCGAGGCGCGGGGTGTGGGGAACGCGTCATAGCGTTGTGATCGGCCTTGTCAAAGTAACCCTGGAAGTCAAAGTAGCCCCGTTTTACTGTACTTTATCTTTCCCCATCACCTGCACATACTCGTATAACTTTGTATATCTTAGTATATATGAACATCAATAAAGCTTAACTTTACTGAGAACGAATAACTACCTCAACTACTATGTAGCTCATCAAAATCTAATAAGATTGAAGAACGCGACGTAAATTATAGTATAAAACTTACGCCCGGACGGGTTGCTGTTAAGACTGGTGTACAACGTTCTAACTACTCGTAAGAATATTATATTTTATTTTATTTATAAGGGTACACCAGCAGGTTCTGTAGCCTACTATACAGGGTTATTGGAAAAACACCAACAACCTCTTAAGAGGTGATTGTACTCATCATTATGAACAACTTTTACTATGGGACCAAACCTGAAATCGCGAAAAAAAATCAGCTGTTCCCTACATTTTGACGAGTTATACGAATATAAATGTAGGGAACCGCTGATTTTTTTTCGCGATTTCGGGTTTGGTACCATAGTAAAAGTTGTTCTATTTGATAAAATAAAAAAACGATTGAAATGCCATGATTTTAAGATTCTCCTTGTAACTTTTAATCCATGAAATGAAATTCGGGGCGAAGACAAATCCAAGATATAATAAAAATCGGTCCAGCCCTTTTTGAGTTAGAAATGGTGTAACTAACCCGACTTTGTTTTATTTATATAGAAGATTTAAGTATTATAATTTTTGCAATTTTTATGGTTGTTTCAACTTATAGTACAGACGCCAGCACATCAAGCTACCCGAAACTATCAAATTTTCCCAATTAACTTTGAACTTTATGATCTAGCGATAAAGTTGAAAATCTATTAAAGAAATTTGACGGATTATAGTAGCTTGATGTGCTGGCGACTGTACCACAGTCAATTAAATCGCACCGTGTATTTCAGTAGTCACAGCAGAGTTCAGTGATCTTTATTAGGAAAACCACTACTACGAACACGCTACGTTGTACCCTCAGCGTTATTTCAACCCATCATTACCTGTGTAGCCAGCCGATCAGTCGATATAAAGCAATTATGTGTTTCTTGTTTTTTCACCTTGCAACACTTAAATTAGCCATGATTGGGCAACACTCACGTAAATAAATCCGTTAGGATTAAAGCTTTATGCCGCTTTTTGTTTTAGGTGTAAGCAGAGCAAATATTACATTACGTATCTATCTGCGTTTGGCAGTTTGGCTTACCTGTTTTATAATAACTGAAAATGAGAAAACAATATTAATTTTAGTTATTTAATAAGCCTGTTTTTGACACTTCATTGTTTCATAAAAACCTTTTTATAATGGTCATTTAGCTGATTTAAAACCAGTTAAACTTTTTGGAGACATCTCTGTGATTTTATTACTATGTTGTTTTGGTGCTAACAAATACAGGCTGATAAGTAGAGGGACCAGTAAAACGGCTAAGCCAGCCTTTAGCGAGCCTTGTATTCAGCCCACAAAGCACTTGTTCACCTGCACCTTGGATGACCTAAAGAATGCCACTGGTGCCGCAATCAACGTGGCCACCTAGTTGGCTCAAACTATATTAAAAAAAACATTGGCACTCCGGGAGTGCCAACAGAAGTGATAACAAAACACAAACAGAATACTTTGCCATCACTCACTGACATATCGGATATACATTAAAACCGAGTACATCCCGAGGACAGCCGAACACATCCGAAGCGGTGTCGCTTACGGAAACAGTGGCGCGAATTTAATGGATTTTTCCCATTTCAAAAAATGCCCAACGCGCCAAAAGAAGTTTTCACTTCAAAAACGAGGAAGGGTACAGTCAACAGCAAAAGTAGATGATGAATTGAGTTTATAACTTTTGGAGTCAAAACTGATCACGAATATATAATTGGCATACAAAGAATGGTTTGCCCTTAGACTCCCAAGTGTAGAGACTTTTCGCCGGACATTAAAAAAAAATCTGATGTTTCATAGAAAAGTCACCCACGCGGTCAAAATGTATGGAATGAAACAGAAACATTACTAAATTTTCAATCTAACGATTTAAATCTTTGCCAAAAACGCTATCAGTATTTTTTTTTCAAGTAGGTAATCCAATCGACTCCAAAGGTTGTCCGTAAAAGATCGGTTTTCGCGATAAATGAACCTAATTGTGTTACCATATGTATTTTTTTTTCTTTTTTTTTTTCTTTCTAGTTTATTCTTTGTATATTTATATAATTTAAAAAGCCATATGTATTTTTTTACATTTTATATCTGTAATAATATATGGCTTAAAGTATATAAACAGTATTTGATTCTATTCTAAACACGTTGAGCATACGAGATATTTTCCTGTGATTAACGCCTAAACTATGCTTATAAGGTAACTAACAACAAAAAGCTTGGGAAACAAGGCCGTGAGCGATAAAATGTAGGAAGATGGACGCTCATAATAAAGTCATTATGTGAATAAATGCTAACGACTATATTTACAAGGCGTCTACGCGCCGACCATTAGGGTTAAACATTGTTTCACGGATTAATCACGACAGGATAGGATAGGATAGGATAAGTCTTTTAATGTTTTAATTATGAGGAAAGGCTTATACAAGGTGGCCGGGCAAAATGAATGTCATAATGTGAATGTGCCATCATTTTTAACTGACTTTAAAAAAGGAGGTTCTGTATTCGACCCGTATGTATGTATGTATGTATGTATGTTTGTATGTCCGCGATTATCTCAAAAACTACTGAACCGATTTTGATAATTTTTTCATGAGTGTGATCTACATACTTTCAGAAAGGTTTTAGTATATAATACATTAGGTAACTATTCTTATGTACGAAGTTATATGCATAAATGTACTGCATCTCCGGCATTTTTATGTGAATTTTGATGATTCTTCGAGTCGTGTCTTCAATGCACTAGTGTTAATTGAATTTGTGTGGGGTAGGTACAACTAAAAAGTGAAAAATAAAAACTTTTTTACAAGAAAAAAAACCGACTTCAAAAAAAACACTACAAAGTGAAAAATAACTTTAATTTCGGAAGTCGGTGTTTTTTTTGTAAAAAAGTTTCTTTACTTATGGCTTTATAATGACATTTTGATTTGATACATATGTTCTAGACAGATAGAGATAATGCAATGGAGCGATACACACAGTCACATAGCTCGTGCAACGACGCAGATTTTGAAACACCAATTTCGGGGTCGTGTGATCTCCCGTTTAGGCGATTTGAACTGGTCGACCAGATCACCAAATTGTGGGGCTTTGTGGAATCTCGTTCTGTGGGGCTTTGAGTCCGTTAACCACAGCACAAACCTTGCAACTCCTAAAAGTCAACGTTGAAGAAAAAGTCACCCATTTGGAGGATGTTATGCGAGAAACAATTCAAAATGCCGTCAAACGAACACAAAATATGCATCAACTCAGGAAGTCAGGAGGTGGTCGTTTGACTGATATAATTTTTCCAATAAGAACTGATTTTACCAAAGTCAGATATCTTTTATCCTTTAAATAAAATTGACGTCTGACAATTCTAGTATGGAAAACCTGTCTAAAATTCAATTTTTCTTCTAAGGTTGAGACTTACTCTAAGTTTGGTAAAATTCGCCCTTAATGTCATAAATTTTACACATTTAAATAAATTTTCCGTATAAACAGAGTCAAATTTTTTTCATTTCCAACCAAATGGCAGAAATTCATATTATGACATTACTTTGGCTTCTTCCCTTCTATTTTATACGTTGTCCGATAGTCGATCACTTATAATGAGGAGCCAACACCCTGGCTTTTAAGACCTTCCCCTTCTAAGGTTTTTAACTGAACTTTTGCTCATTGACAGTTAAAAAGCCCTGTCAGTCTCATTCTTGGGTGAAAACTTCCTGCTATCTTCTCTTAAGATCGAATAAAAATAAAGAATAAACGAACGATGGTGTGGCTGTACATACCCTACTATGAGGAGGCTACATACTTTACTATAGATTAATGCCTTATGACGTAAATACCCTTATTACAGCAAAACAAACAATGTGCAGACGCCAGCACATGAAGCTACTAAAATCTGTCAAATTTATTTAATAGATTTTCAACTTTATCGCTAAAGTATAAGGTTCAATGTTGATTGGGAAAATTCGACAGTTTCGGGTAGCTTGATGTGCTGGCGTCTGTACTTTATAGCGCAAGAAGCCAGTTTCCTAGAATTTTGTTGAGGAAACCTCGATTTTTTTTTTATTTGAATAGGTGGTCTCACCAGCGTCACATAATACCACAGATATAGATATACCTAGATAACACAAGTATCACGAACTGTATGAAAACTAAGCGTGCCACTTTTTGACTACCTACTATGACGTCACAAGCTCGCGCTCTCTCGCTCACGCTCACCCAGCCAGCAGTACGCAGGACTGAGCGCGAAAGTGGCGGCTTATGATTTTCGATCGTAAACTGGTGCGATTTTTGGCACGCGAAGTAGGTGCTCTTGCGTTATCTAGGTGTATCTATATCTGTCCATAATACCGTTAAATTTCTCTTCCATATTTTCTAATCCAAGCTCATCACCCGATAGCGGATAGGTGGCGGAGTCGGCGCCTCTTTGTTTCACATAACGAGCCCATCTACAGAGCCCACTACGACTTTTTGCACTCGCCCTTTAACTTTCAAGGAGGCCAACAAAAACTGGCATTAGTTTTATTTCGGTGTAAATACCTCAACGATTCTTTTGGACGTTAAATCGGTTTTATGTAAGTGCTAGGTAGGAATTACTTTGTTATATTGGGTGGGTGTGTAAGTAAGGTGAGGTCATGCTTTTGTTTGGACGGGGTTTTGTTGTGTTTAGTGTAAAGTTAAGATGCACGAACGCGCGTCTCCTTTTTAAAGAAATTTCTCGCCGTCTGGTCGACACTTCACGTGACCAGAGGGCTGGGTCGTTCTTTGGCCAAAGAATTAGCATTGCCATTCAACGTGGTAATGCTGCCAGTCTTCTGGGCACGTTTCCAGATGACAGCGATGCGGACGAGTACTTCGACGCCTAAGTGTCCTTTGTTTTTTTTTAATTATTTGTGTTGTAAGTTAGTCATTTATTTTAGTGTCTAGTGTATATAGTTAGTTACTTATAATATATAATAGTCATTTATAGTGAAGTAATTTTCGAATGAATTCCTTTCAGCAAGTTACTTTTTCGAAATGTATTTTTTTTTAATGGCAATGACGTTGTCGGAAAAATAATGAGGTGCAAGTAAATATAAAGTGCTGTCTATGAAAAATAATAAGGTGCTGTCTATGGACATGTAATAAATACACTGATTAACAAAAGATTTTATATTTGTATTTCTACGTACTGCCAAACAGTGTCTTTCGTCAGCGCTCATCAGTTCCTTCCAGGTGCAAGTAGCATGCAAGCCATGGCCAGACAAGAAAGTTTAGCGTGTATCTAAGACCTGGAATTATTTAGAGTTTGACGTGGTTCTCTAAACTCTAAAGTTTCTAATATAATTCAATCAAGATTCGAAAGACACGTGGCGCCATCTATTATCATAATAACTTTATTGTTTTTTTCCTCGGGAACAGCACTTTTTTTCGGGATATAGTTGAAGTTTAGTAAGAAACCGATGGATGTTCTCGAATCAAATTTACGACGATCCTGCATACTTATCTCTTTTGTTGATTGTACATTGACATTTTAATTAGAATCACAGACATCTTGATGTTATGATATGTCACCACATTAAGTACATTGTACCCGTGCAAAGCAGAAGCGGGTTGCTAGTAAAAATATAAAACCTGTCTTATTCCATTCCCGAGCATCTCAACTGCAGCAGCTCAAAACATATGCTGTTCATAAATTCTCCAGAATTCTCCATTTAACTGTTCAAAATGCACCCTTTAACCGCCTCACATAACGAATGCCACTATTATACCCCAAGTAAGCGGGGACACTTTATTATAACATTTTTATATGACATGCGTTTTATTATGTCCGTGGTTAGTGCTGGCAAATGCTCCGGATTCCCGGATTCCCGGGAGTTACGGAACTCTGTTGCAGCCGCGGGATTAAGTCCGGTTGGTCCGTGATTTGCGGATGCATTTTTAAGTTCGTTTTATTTGAGCTGGTCTTTGTGCTGTGTAGATGGAGTGCGGTTTTTGTTTCGATTGTTTTTGTAGGAAATAATGAAAAACTGTGTTTCTGGTTTCTTTGCCCTAATTATTTTCGTTGTAGTATTTTGAATAAGTATGAATATGGGTGGCTATAAAAGTAGGGAAGACGAAAGAAACTATGGATGGACTGTGTGAAATATGAATATCATCTATTCAGCTAGAAAGGGAATCACACCACACCCCTCATCACTATAATAATAAAACAATAATGACAATAAATAATAATTAAAATTCTTAGTATAAATATAATATAAATATTTTTTTTTTTTTAGTTTTAATTATACTTCTTAAATTCAATTTTGTATTCATAAAACAATTAATAACTTACTAAATACTTAAATAAAAATCTTCCTCCTCTCTCCTACTATCTATGCTACTATCTATGCTGTGCCCGACAGGGTCCATAATTGTGACTAATATAATTATTTCCCTACCAACTATATACATTATGGTACGCAATAAAGAATTGAGAATATGGAAGAAAAATATATGTTGCGCTGACCCCAAATAAATCGGGATTTAAGGGCAGGAGAAATTGTGATTTTCGTAGTAGTATTGGGTAAGAAGCCCCTATTTAGAAGCATTCTTCTTTTTCTTTTATCAAAACTTTAACCAACAAATAAAAAAAAAATACACCTAATACTTTTCACGGCAACATCATGAGCTTGCAAAACGTCCACAAACTGAATAAACTCAATAAAATTGAATAAAACTACACTTTTTCAAGGAAAACAAGTTCTTATTGAACGTAAATAATTCTTACATCGAATTTAACATACTTCACTTACACCGTAACATGGAGTCATTTGAATTTCATAATCCCGGAATTTTAACTAAGTAATAATGCTACAACACTACTTATTGCGAGGTACCCAGGCATTGTGCGCTGTTTCGGTTTCAGGCGACAAAGGGACATTGAAACTACTGCGGGCAGGTAGAACTTTATTTTTTCTATTCATGTGCATTTTATGTACTGAGTGGGCAGTTAAAAACTAGTGGCATAGTGACCTAGTGTTTGTTCTAGCCTTTATATTATTTTAAGGCTCTGTGCACGCAATTTTCCAATACAATTTTTGGTGTAAACGATTTTTGGTTCAAAAGTATCTGATTTTCATTTGCAGCAAATGCATAATGCTGATCGATAGCTGTTTTGCGTGGAAGTGACGTATGTTTCTCTTACCTTCTTTTTTTTTGTGTTTATGTTCTTTTTTGCGTCATGTTCAACGCAAATAAACGCATTTGCTTTCTTTCTTGTTTTTTCTTTTCGTTCTTTCTTTATTTTCTTTCTTTCTTTACTTTTCTTTCTTTTATTTCAAATGTCGATTTTCAATGTAACTGTCAAAATTGTCAGCAAAGCGAATGTGACTGGTGGACGCGGAGTCGACGTGGAATGGAGCGGAGGAAATGACTTGGAATATGTGTGATGTCAACTCTTAATTTATGACTTTTGTGGAAAAGACACCACAATTTTGCCGATATCACTAAGATACTTATGATAGCAGCGGTGGCTCAGTGGTAACGGCTGCGACTTTCGAGTTGTAGGTCGTAGATTTGATTCCACACAGGCGCTTTACTTTGTGTAAATTAATACATCAACACAGGTCTCAAAACAGTGGAGGAAAACATCGTGAGGAAACCGGCATGTCCTAGAACCCAAAATTGGAAGACATGTGACATCTAGCTACCAACCCGCACTGGGCCCACGTAGTGGATTACAGCCCACTCATTCTTACCGAGGGGAGGCCTGTGTTCCAGCAGTGGAAACGTCATAGGCTGATTATGATAATGACCTTATGATAGATCGTGAAACGCTGGAGTGGAAACCAGTGGTTTTTTTTCACTAAAATGTTTCTACGTAAACTGACAGTCAGTCAAATGCACAATAAAACTAGCTAGATAAAGGTATACAATTTAGTTTAGCTACCTTGTTTTTTACTCAACTTAATTGTTACAACTTTATTTAGTTGAACAATTTCTACGAGTTTTCAATTCACAGAAATTGTTCAACCAGAATCGCGTCGCCCTGACGCGTCGTGCATGTCTACCCGAACCCGAAGAGTATTGTAAAAGTTGGCATTTTTGCAAAATAACGGTTCAGTTAGATTCTTCCTTACCCGCTAAACAAGAGTTATGTTTTAATAAAGAAACAAAACAGCCACGCTTCCCAAAAATAACTTAATCACCACGTTCAATCACCGCCAATCAACCGGTGATTATAGTCCACCCAATGATTACGATGTTCGTGCCATCATTCTCACATATACGACGGTTTGATTACACAGTAATCACTTTGCCTTAATTGGTGGTTATAATGAAAATCATGTTAATATTATAAAATTAAGTGTTTGGGTGCCTTGTTTGTCGGTAAGAATATGTTCTTTTTTTTGAGTACCTAAAGTGATGCATTGATTGCCAAGATTTTGATAAATTGATGGATTGGGGACGTCCAGTCAACAAAAGAGATAAGTATGCAGGATCGTCGGATATAGTTGAAGTGTAGTAAGAAACCGATGGATGTTGTCGACTGAAATTTAAGTTGATAAATGAGCTGTTAGTTTTCTATTAATAAAATTAAATTTTATTCGAGAATATCCATCGGTTTCTTACTAAACTTCAACTATATCCGACCATCCTATCTCTTTTGTTAACTGTACCTACCAAATGCATTAATTTGCCATTTTATAGGAATGTTTTTGAAATGGTTAAAATTACTGTGTACTTTTGTAAATAAAAAGGTTTATTGTCTTAATATTCAAAATAATTAATATTTCTAATAAGACAACTGCAACGAAATCAATAGCATTATCATATTTACCAACTTATTATTGAGCCCAAAATGAGACTTGCTCTATTCCATATTCTGCGAGTATAAAAACAATCATAATATTAGTGCAAAATTTATGACTCCTAACAAAGGGAGCCCCAAAGCATATCCAAGAGTTGCACACTATAATAAGCCCCTTGAACTTTTTCATCCATAACCCTATATTACTGGCACAACACAAAAACAGGCCAAAATCTGCATACAAAAAGTTTTACACCTCTCAGAGACGAACTGGTACGTATTGCTCAGGGCCGTCTTAACCATATTGGGCGCCGGGGTGCGAAAATCAGCCTGGGCCCCATTATTGTGTTTTATTTTTGAAGTGAAACTTCTTTACGCACGCTTGAGTTGGGAAGTAAGCTGGCGAACGCGTGACGTAAGCGTTACGGAAAGTGTGATCAGGCGAGGCGAACGGGAGTTGAGTGGGGGATATAAGCAAGAGAAAGCAGTGCGCGCGCACATTTTCTTTCTCTCTTCCTCTCATAGCCAAATACGTTTGAACTTTTCACTTCAGTCGTGTGGTCATAAGCACACTCGGTTTTTTTTTTTTATTTAATACTTACTCCACAATAAAATTAGGTACATTTTCAAACATCAAATTTAATTTTTCCGACTTTAAAATCTGCAATCTTTTTTTTATGATATCGTTTTCTGTTTTCTAATCAACTTTCAATTCGATAGGTATACTATAGCCAAAGTCAATCTATCTTGACTTGAGTCATAGTTCATCGTAAGTAGTTTTTTTATTATTTCAATTTCGAGAAGGTTTACGCATTGTACGTCACGTGTAGTATAAGGATTGACTTGCGCCCCCTAATACCATACGCCCGGGTGCCACGCACCCCTTGCACCCCTGGGTAAAGACGGCCCTGGTACTGCTTGTGGCACACACGTGTACCACCAGCTCGTCCTAATGAAGAATGTATGTATACCTGCAAAATCATCAATCAGCCAGTAACTTCCTCACTATAAGGCAAATCTTCTCTTGGAGACAAGCATTGATCAACAGAGCAGTGAAGGCCTAATGGTAGCGTTCGCGACTGAGCTCAAAACGGTATAGCGAATCACTCTTCGCCGATGGTGCGATTCGCCGAAATCATTCTTAGTCGACGGTTGGTTCCACGAATAAATCCATCGCCGATAGAACTCTTACCGAATTGTAGGTCGAAGGTTCGAACCCAGAGAGGCGCTTAACTTTGTGTAAATTATTTAATTACAACTGCTCTCAAATCGGTGAAGGAAAAGTGAAGTAAAGACGCTACTGATAATTTTTTTTAACTAGCCTGCGCTGTCCCACTCCTGGGCAAAGGCCTCCCTCCACTCCTTATTTTTTTTGTGAAACATTAGTTATTTTTATTTTTATTGATGAATAGGGCCGCTCTTGACCTTGGACAAGCGTGCCCAGAAGATGCTAAAGGCACTGGAACTCCCACGCATCGACGAAACACAGCAGGCTGCTGGACGCCGGACTCCGGTGGGAGGGTGGTCGCTAACCAGGTGGGCTTTAGCCCTACCACCGCAAGACAATAAGAGGCTGGTATTATTTAATTTATTGATAATTCCGTTTGCCCACTGCGTAAATACCAGGCCTATGTCCAGCAGTGGACTGCGATAGGCTGAGTTGACTGCGTAAACAATTGGTGATGTTAGTCCATTATGGTCATTTATCACATGTCCTGAATCGGATTCTTCCATCTGATTTGCGTACCAAGAAAAAAAAAACACCTTTAACATTATGTTTTGAACTCGCAACCTAATACTTTAGAAGACGACCCTTTAACCTCAGGGACTGTACTCCTCCCCATTCAAACACAACCTCATATTATCAACTTCTTAAAACACAATCGCAAAAATCTGCATACAAAAAACCACCTTGTATATTCATTCAAAAAAAGAAAACATGAACCCATTAATCGACCTTCAACTCTGCCCTTAAAGTAAGATGGCGGCAAAAAGCTCACGTACGCTGCGTCTGCGCACGCCCCGGCCGGATAATGTCTTCATTTGAGTTAATTCGCGGGATCGTCGAGTCGAGCCGGGGCAGGCACTTTTTACATTCCACTATGAGCTGGGTGGGATTTTAGTTGTAGTAGTGGTAGCAAAAAAGTTTATTTTTAATGAGATTATTTTGTAACGTTTTGCGTTTTTTTTTACTCTGTTTTTATTAGGAAGACAATTGGATATCATCCTGAGTAAAAAACCAAGGGTTGATTTTACCAAAGTCAGAAAATTGAAGACTTTGTATAAAAGTTTGTTCGAATTCAAACTTAATTCAACAAACGGCTCGCATCGCGGATTTTGCAATCTTTAAACGATATTAAATCGTGTACACAGTATTTAAAGTCTATACTACCAAGCCGCGCACAGCAGCTTGACCGCGGGCGCTCTCCGCGACACGCGATCGTAGCCGAAAGTATGCTGCGACGCGCGATCGGCTCCGTTCGCCCGTCGTCGTATCCGATCGAATCCTTTCGGCTGTCGTCCAAATTTTTATTTTCCTCCTCTGTGTTTTATGATTATTTTCTTCTTCTTCTAATGAAATAACCCGTAATACTACGTCAAGAGCAGTGGTGGCCCAGTGGTATCGGCCGCGACTTACGAGTTGTAGGTCGTAGGTTCGAACCCAGACAGGCGCTTTACTTTGTGTAAAATTATTTCATCACCACTGCTCTCAAAACGGTGAAGGAAAACATCGTGAGGAAACCGGCATGTCCTAGAACCAAAAATTCAAAGACATGTGACATCTACCAACCCGCACTGGGCCCGCGTGGTGGATTGTGGCCCACTGGCCACTCCCTCTCACAGAGAGGAGGCCTGTGTCCCAGCAGTGGGAACATTATAGGCTGATGATGATGATGACTACGTCAACTTCAACCATTCTCAAAACTTAGAACACGTCAACATGGTAGGAATGATACTATTTGACTAGGCGCATAAACGGATACGTTCACAAGCGACGGTACGGAGCCCATCCCGTATGCGTCGACATGCTGCCGGACACGATCGGCTTTCGCCGCATTCATTCGTATCCTTTCAGATCCGATGCGGTGCGAGCCGTTTGGTGGAAATTATCCTTAAGGTGAATGTGCCATGCTAGACCGCGAAATTTAAATTTTCTTACGTTTTTTGCAATTTGCAGATCAGTGTCAGATTGTATCTTGATCAAAATATGATTCGCGACTATAACAGGTACGTACGGTATTTACAGAATTATAATAATTAGAATCAGTAATACGTCTTTCTAAGTTAGATTTCTACCGTTAAGAACAAATCTCGTATGGAAAAGTGTTTATGGTAGAAATCTAACTTAAAGAGATATATTAATTATTCTAATGGCTATAATTCTGTAAATACATGTCTATTATAGTCATCATATTTTGATCAAGATACAACCTGACACTGATATGATTTTGATTTTGAATATGAATTTAAATTTTCTTACGTTTTTTGCAATTTGTAGGTCACTACAAATTGCAAAAAACGTAAGAAAATTTAAATTTCGCGGTCTACCACTGCGCATTCACCTTAAGATGAACACAATCAGCACATCTAAACCACGTTCAAGAGCTGTCAGTGTCATCATTTTTATGGATTATTGACAATGACAGCTTTTAAACGCGGTTTAGATGTGCTGATCGTGTCCATAAGCCTTTTCTGCAGACCCTACACAAAATTATTATGTACTCGTATTCCTTTTTGAACTTAAAACGAGTCTGTGCAATATAAATCGACGGGTCCTGTACTACTGTTTACTCAGAACCTTGTAATGATAGTCTTTTAAACAAACATGTTTTTTACAAGCGTCTCGTTCAACTTCTCAGTGTAAAATATTAAAACGTTGTATCTCTTAATGATTGGTGATATTCTGTTGAATGTCAGAAATGATGAGAAAAATTGCTGTGTTTAGTGGTTTTTTTTTTATTGCCCGTGGCTTTTTAGCTTAATGCTGGCACACAGGCCTCCTTGACAGGGAGTGAGCTGTAATCTACCACGCGGGCCCAGTGCGGGTTGCTAGATGTCACATGTCTTCGAATTTTTGGTTCTAGGACATGCCGGTTTCCTTACGATGTTTTACTTCACCGTTGTGAGAGTAGTAGTGATGATTTACCCCTACATTAATAAACGTTGCTTAAAATAAAGTAGTGATTAGCGACTGTTTACACGTTGTTTGAACGTCACTTAACTTGAACCGGTCAAGCGGCGCGCGTCGCCGATCGGCGACGAAACAATAGAAAATCAATTGTGTCTCATTAGCGAAGCTTGACAGATTAATCATAATTTATAAGTATAGGTCTACCAGAATGTCATGGCAAAAAAAAAACATTGAGATTTTTATATGGCAATGTCAATCCATATGAAAATCACAATTATTTTTTTTGCCATGAGGTTCTGGTAGACCTATAAACCTTACAATTATTATTATTTGAAGACTCTTAACCCCTTACTAAAAACGTTGTATAGCATCTGTATAGTTACACAACGCTTTGTCTTCTTCTTTCGAAAGTCAAATTACTGGCGACTGAAAGAGAGAAATCGGTAAATCGGTGTGTAACTATTCATCTGATATAATACGTTTATTAATAAGGGGGTTAGCTTTTAAATTACATAAATATTATACTAAAAAACAAACTAAACTACATAACTTTACGAGGTCAAGGTACCTGCATTTCATAACCCTTTTATCATTACACTCCTAGACTTAAGTCCAGTTTCACATCATCAAGATGTCAGCCTCCAGACGTGATCTGTAGCCCTCCGCGAGTCTGACAGACTCGTGAGTGGTTGCGACGAAAATTGCTGCACTATACACGACTGAGATGTTATTGTAATAGATGTGGCTTGTGTTTCTTCCGCCCTGGTATGTTGTTCTCTAAGTATGTCTTAGTTTTAAGTATCTATTTGCTGGGCCATTATCTACCAAGGTAAATAAAACGTCAGAAATCTATATCTATACTAATAATAAAGCTAAAGAGTTTGTTGGTATGAACGCGCTAATCCAGACTTGGATGAAATTTGGCACACAGATAGTTTATACTTTTACACAATATAAGCTAACATATAGGTAAACTATAATAATATGTACAATTATATGAAAGAATAAACAAAATATTCATAGGGCATCAAAGAATTCGTCCGCATCGCTGTCAACAGGAACAGTGCCTAAAAGGCTGGCAGCATTGCCACGTTGTATGGCAATGCTAATACTTTGACCAAGAAATAGGTCAGCCCTCTGGTCACGTGAAGAGTCGACTAACCGCTTGGCGATATCTCGAAAAACCAAGTGTGCACTCGGACCCCATGGCCCTAGTGTGTCAACCCCAAACGGCTCGAACTTATAGCTCCCAATCAGCTTGCAATATTTTCGCCGTCTGAGGTTTTCTGCACCTGCAGCAGCTGCCCCAGCACAGCCCACCGTGCTAGGAAGATGGGATGGCGCAAGGGTGTCGACACATAACTGAATAATTTTTATCCCGATATTCCCGTAGTATATAAATCTCGATACTTTGGCATGTCACTATTGCACCCGTGCGAAGCAGGGCCGGGTCCCTAGAATTTCCATAAACAAAATCCCTCCACATTAGTTGCGCCCCTATGTTTTTTACCAGGTCATTGACCAGAGCGAACAGACGTCACACCCGAGGGAAATCTCGACCGGTTGCAGCCGATTCAACCAGACACGACACAGCGCTGCAGCGCCGTGGGAATACACTCTAAGCGCTTTATGTGTAATTGCCCAGACTTAATTCGCTGTATTTTAATCAATGACTGCTTTTTTAAGTGCTGCTAGGGATTTTTTTAAAGGTGTAAGCGTCTTTCTCTTCTCCCCGTGGGTGACTTGAACCTTGAGTAAAGTTTTAATATCAAAAGAATGTGCAAACGCCATAATAATCCTTTTGTCTCCCTGGTTTGGACTGGATTTTAATTACAGTAAAGTAATTATCAGCCGGCCAGAAGTGGCGACCGCGTACCGGAAGACACAAATGTCGTTTTATGACGTTCAACAAATGACATTTAACCTTAGGGTGACAAAGTAATAACCAGAATTTAAGTCAGACATCACTATAAATGGGAAGCCCTTTTTATAAAAGGGGAACTGCCCCAGAATACGTCATACGTAGGTACGTTCGTACACAGCCGACAGTATAATGATCAAATCTCTTATATTCCACGCTACTCACATTTGAGCTCAAAATTCGGCTTTAGAAGTGGAACCGACGTAAACCTCACACGAGTTCCTCTTATTAAACATTTTGAACTCCATATTATGATCTTACAAAATTGTAACTACACAGCTTAAAAAAATCTATTCAGTCGACTCGAAAATTTTGCAGTAGGACAAAAGTTTCAGCTGGTTTTTTTATGCTGTGGCATCCGGGATGGTTTTTTGGAACGAAAAGTCTCCGCCAAAGTAAATTGAATGAACCGTGCTTAGAGGTTACAAATTGTTTGATAAAATAATCTTTTGGGGACGTTTTTACGTAAAAGTTGTATATATTCTGGTACATAAGGGATTTCCTGTGTGAAGAAATGAATTGAAATGTTCTTTTGAACTCAGTTTTGTAATACTGGATGTTCTAAGCCAGTTAGAGGAAGATTATGTCCAGCAATGAAAGACAATATCCATTAGAAATAGAATAGAATATAATAAGTTGCTGCTGCAGGTGCTTAACAAATAAATTTGGTCATTAAATAAAGGATCCAGTTGAAAACCAGCGTCAGGCACTGGTTGTCTGGCATTTATGCTGAACTGGGCCTATTTGGAACAGCCGTAAGGCACACATTCCTATAAAAACTATTATTTGTTTTTCAAAGACATTGGATTATAATCATAATCAGCTTATATTGTTTCCACTGCTGGGACACAGGCCTCGTCTGGAGTGGGCTATAGTCCACCACGCGGGCTCAGTGCGGGTTGGCAGATGTCACGTCTTCGATTTTTTTGTTCTAAGACATGCCGGTTTCCTCACGATGTTTTCCTTCACCGTTTTGAAAGCAGTGGTGATTTAATTATAAAAAAAAGTAAAGCGCCTGTCTGGCTTGGAACCTACGACCTACAACTCGTACGTCCGTTACCACTGAGCCACTACAGCTCTCAGACATTTGATGCACGCTACCAAATATGTTAGATAACTCGCACGTTTTGTGTCAAAATTATTCATGAGAACTATTTTACCTTTTTTTTTTCTCGCGGTGGAAATCCTCATGGACTTCCTCTATCGTGAGGGTGACAGAGGGGCATGCCGGACTCTTACCGGCTAAAACCACCGCGGTGTTCCACCTCTACCTATGGCCGGGGGTGCGGGATTCGCATAAGCATTCACCGCTCCCAGAACTATTTCACCTAATGCAGCTTTGTTATTGCAATAGACTATTGAACAACCTTGATAACAGGCCGATATAAAGAAAGAAAGAAAGAAAGAAAAAATATTTGGACACAATTAAACACAAAATACAAATTTAACAAAATAGAAAAATAATGTTTAAAACGGCCATCTTACAAAAAAAAAACCGAATGTGCTTATGACCACACGACTGAATTGAAACTTCAAACGTATTTGGCTTTGAGAGGAAGAGAGAAAGAAAATGTGCGCGCGCACTGCTTTCTCTTGCTTATATCCCCCACTCAACTCCCGTTCGCCTCACCCAATCACACTTTTCGTAACGCTTACGTCACACGTTCGCCAGCTTACTCCCCAAGTCAAGCGTGCGTAAAGAAGTTTCACTTCAAAAGACAACAACAAAATTTCATTTTACTCTAAAAAACAAACAAAAACTCCCAAAAACAGCATATTATTTACGTTTAACACAAAAAGTGACATTAAAACAAAATTTCGCGTAACCTGCCTCTCGTCACGTTTACCAAAACGAGTTTGCGTCGCAAACAAAAAAAGTTCTTTATTTAATAACCCTAGCAAATTGCGCGTTCAGCCGACACTTATGTCGGGCCCCGGAGATAGCGACAGTTAACCTGTGTCGTTACCTTATTTTGGTAAAAAAAATGTCGTAGGTAAAGTGAATTTTATTCTAATTGATGCTTTAAAATGTTTGGCCTTTTTATCTACGGTATTTTTACCTGTCACATCAACCGACCGAAACTGGGTTGTGGAGGCCAGATAGGCAGTCGGTCCATGTAAAATACTGGTATTCAGCTGCACCCGGTTAGACTGGAAGCTGACCGCAACATAGTTGGGAATAGGCTTGGCAGATGATGATGGGTTGTCAGAATTGAATGTCTCCGAATATATTTTTTTTAAACTTAACGTGCAAAAGTGATTCCGATATAAGTTTTCAGAATAAACAATTTCTTTTTATTTTCGAAGTCTTTTTAAGTAATGGAAGTTTTTTTAAGCAATTAAAGTGATTTCTAATTCAACTTTTTTTCTTAATCCACGTACTCTGCCTCATTTTGCTAGATCATCGAAAGGAGATCTAAACAGATCAGCATAGCTATTCACAAACACTCGATACGCTTCCGTATCGTATCGAACATTAATCATTGTTATCGTAGGAGTCTTCTAAACGCTGTTCCCAAGTCCAAAACCTGAAAATTTTGTCAGTTTAAATCAAATAGACGCCCGCTATTCTTCCAACAGCTATTTGCTGTTGAGGGCAAGTCAAATCAGGTTATCGAAATGTCAGGTTTTCGATACGATTTTGATGCGACTGTCGTATGGTTGTGAATCAGGGCTCTGATCAGATCTGCATCGGCAAACAGATTGCATTCATTTTATTTTCCTATGGATACTTTTAACATGCACGTCTTTCTACGTCGTTCTCACTTAAGTATAATTTCAACATTAATGATGCAACCAATGTGTTGTAATAATATTGAGAGATGAGATGCGTACGCATCCGTTCAGCCGCGGAGAGCTGAACGGACTCCATACAAAATCGTTGTTTTCTATGGACAAAAGCTGAACGGAGCTGAATAAGTGTGATTAGTCCCTAAGCCCGTGGACCTCATGGCCTGGCAAGGTCCTTTGGCACCAGACGACACTCAAGTCGCCACGCAACAGACGCTGGATGTGGGGTACCTGCTTACCCCAAGAGGATAACAACACAACTTATATCTTCCGGTGGCTCGGTGTTAAACGGTTCCTGGTCGGCTCGTTTAAACGTCTCCAGAAATTATTCATCTTATTATTAAATTTTGTGTGTATAGCTGTTGTGCCCGCGAAAACGTTCGCTTGTATGTTGGGAAACAAATTTATTTCACGGATTTTTTTTTGAGCGGAACCCGAATTTTTTTTTTTTAAATAAATGACTCTCCTAAGTTACTCCCTATAACATCAGCTATGTGCCAGTGAAAGTCTTGCAAAATCGGTCCAGCCGTTTCGGAGATTAGCCGGAACAAATAGAAGGACAGGCAAAAAATGCTTTTTTGTTATAAGTACCGTAATGTTTAGTATGCATTAAGTTATTTTAGCATTACAAACCGACGCTTTGGCTTTATTGATTTGTATAAATGAATAGATGTTATTCAAAATGTGGATTCAACTAAGCTTATTATTGATTCTGAAGAAATAATGTAAAACATTTTAAAAGAGTAACGGTGGAGTTTCTTGCCCATTCTTCTCCATACGAAACCTACCTTTTGGAAGGGACGACTAGAATCAATTCTATTTTAATGTAATTTTTGACGTTCAAAAGTGCCTTTTATGTGCCTATTTGAAATAAATGCTTTGACTTTGACTTTGAAGTAGACAGCGATCATCATGCCGAGATAGGAGCCTCTTGGCTCCGTATAGGACTTTCTGCGGGGCAATTATTGCGTAATACACTATCAGTAGCAATGAGTTTCATTTTGACAGTTCAACAACATACATTACGTTATTTACGTTGTTGAACAGACATATTTTTCGAACATATGAAGCAATGGATTAGCAATATCCTTCAAAATGATTCAGATTCAGATTTTTAGTGTGTTAAGCAATTAGGGTGCTGTTTCATTTTTCTTTTTGTTACTTTTTTTTAAAATATAATTTGGTTTTTTAATTTTGACTGTGTTAGTAATCTTCCTGTACGAGTCGCAAAAAATACTTTTTCTTTCTTTCTTTCTTTTCTTTATGTAAATGCAACAGTTAAAATAGGCTACATAACTAAAGGTGACAAAGAAAATGCCAATTTATTTTTAAAAGCTGGACCGGTTTACGCTTTTTTCATTGCCCTATAAAGGTAATTAATTTTATTTTTGTTTATAATTACAGCACCAATCAATACCAATACTAGCAATATTGGCTGAGCTGGTGCTATAGCAATTAAGGGACCTACTATGTAGACCATGCTGTTATTACAAGTGGCCAGTGACCTGTATAGCCAGTGCCAATGGTTTGTTATTTGCCGATGTATTCTGTGAAAATTTCATTGTGAATACATAGGGCCTGTGCACACCATGTTTTGTAAACGCGCCGTTAACGCGCGTTTGTAGCGATACGCACGCGAGTCAGACGCAGCCTGTAGACCTTTGCACCTGCTCTGTAGGATAAAAGCGCGCCGCCGACACACGTTTCTAAGACGCGCGTCAACGGCGCGTTTAAAAAACGTGGTGTGCATAGGCCCCTAGGTGAAGTGGATGTCAATAGTTTTACCAGTATTTTACATGAAGCGACTGCCTATCTGACCTCCACAACCCAGTTACTGGGTAATACGACACCCCTTGGTAAGTGTGGTTGTCAGACTTTCGGGCTTCTGAATAGTTCACACCAGTTCATCACACTAATATTATAAAGGCGAAAGTTTGTGAGTGTGTGTGTGTGTGTGTGTGTTTATATGTTTGTTACTTCTTCACGCTCAAACGGCTGGTCCGATTTAGATGAAATTTGGTACAGAGATAGCTTGAGTCCCGGGAAAGGACAAAGGATACTTTTTATCCCGATATTCCCACGGGATCGACATTTAAGCGGGTGAAACCGCGGGGCGCATCTAGTTTATTATTTTATTATTAAAATTACATGTCAATAAAAATTAGTCATAAAATATACAAAAATAGAGCGTGGAACATTTATCATACGTTATAAAGATTAATTGAGAAAAAAATACAATAACATACTGTACTTAATAGATTAATCATTCGTTGAAACAAAAAGCAGACTAATAAGTACTTAAATCATAATTAAATCAATTACTTATTTAAAACCATTCCATTTCTTTAAGTTTCGCTTTGAAGGCATTGTCAGACGTCGCGCTTACAACTTCATCTGGTTGCCGATTGTATACCGATGGACCCATGATGTGAATCAACCTTCCTAGACAGGGTGTGTGGGTAGGCAGCTAACCCGTAACCCATAACGACTGTCAAAGATCCACGAATGACAGCCGGGACCAACGGCTTAACGTGCTTTCCGACGCATGGAGGGGTCTCGGTATGTAAAAATGGTCACCCAGTCACAGACCAAACGCGGCAAGGACCTGTGCGGCTGTTATTATTATTTTTTTTTATCTAGCCTGTGCTGTCCCACTCCTGGGCAAAGGCCTCCCTCCACTCCTTCCATATTTCGCGAGCCCGCGCGTCCTCCCTAGGCTCCAGTTTTGACGGAACCTATCCAGCTCGTCCCGCCATCTACGTGGTCTGCCGCGACCCCGCCTCACTGTCTCAGGGCACCAATTCTGCGCTATTTGGGCCCACACATGGGACTGGGCCGGACATTTCTGCCGCATGCCGGCGAAATTGTGGGCCCAAATAGCGCAGAATTGGCGCCCCTCCGAATCTTTACTTGCCACAAAATGATAATAAAACGAGAATCATTACAAAAGCCTCCCGCTCAAAATATTGAAAGAGGAAGCGCCATCGTACTTAAAAGGTTATACCCCGCCCATTATGTATTCTAGAGTGAAGTTTAAACAACTTTTGTGGTATTTTGTTAATAGCAGATCCCGACGAGCCATTGAAGCGATCAAACTCTGTCATGTTTTCAAAATACTTTACTTAACTTGTAAATTTTGAAGCTTTAGAGAGGGAGGCTGTGGTTGTACGCATTATGAGTGAATTGGAAATGGTTCATTATGTTTTGTTAGCAATAATAATGTAACTAGCTGCGCAACGCGGTTTCACCCGCATAACTGTCGATCCCGTAGGAATATTGAGATAAAAAGTAGCCTATATATTAATCCAGGGTGTCAGCTACCTCCATGCAAAATTATATCAAAATTGGTCTAGCCGTTTGAGCGTGAAGAAGTAACAAACATATATACACACAAACTTCCGCCTTTATAATATTAGTGTGATAAGCGTGTTCATCGTTACCTCGATCTAAGGCGTGAATTATATAGAGACGGCGTAAGGTGAAGGCGCGGCGCAGGCGCTGCGAAGGCATGATACCGTTTCAAAACCTTTTCATACAAAATGTACGAAGGCGACGTGCGCCTGCGCCGCGCCTTCATCTTACGCCGTTTCTGTATAACTCACGCCTTACATTGATCCGCTACCTCGTTTCTTTTCAACATTCTCACTTAAAAACTTTTTTACAAAAAAAACAACCGACTTAAAAAAAAAACACTACAAAGTGAAAAATAACTTTAATTTTGGAAGTCGGTGTCAAACAACGAAAATGCGTAACCAAAGACACCGACTTCCGAAATTAAAGTTATTTTTCACTTTGTAGTGTTTTTTTTTTAAGTCGGTTGTTTTTTTTGTAAAAAAGTTTTTATTTTTCACTTTTTAGTTGTATCTACCCCACATAAATTCAATTAACACTCGTGCATTGAAGAATTAAAGACACAACTCGAAGAATCATCAAAATTCGCATAGAAATGCCGGAGATGCAGTACATTTATGCATATAACTTCGTACATAAGAATAATTACCTAATGTATTATATACTGAAACCTTCCTGAAAGTATGTAGATCACACTAATGAAAGAATTATCAAAATCGGTTCAGTAGTTTTTGAGATAATCGCGGACATACAAACATACATACATACATACATACATACATACATACATACGGGTCGAATACAGAACCTCCTTTTTTAAAGTCGGTTAATTAAAGTCGGTTAAAAATACCTCAAAAATAAAATCCAAAATTCCTTTTAATCTGTACGCTAACCGAAATCAAACGCGCGTGTTGACTTCCCTCGCAATTAATTGGCAACGACTCATCGCTATTGTAGCGCGATCGAATTTGTTTCAGAACTTCAGACTGAAGTATTCTGAAATGATTTATTGTTTCAAGTGAAGTTGGAAGTAGGTTGTCTTAACTGTTGATGAGTTCTTAAGTTATAGTTTTCATATTTTCAAAAGGAAATAATAATGGTTCCGAAAAACAAATTAATCTCCAGCGATCTGTGGCCGACTAAAAAAAAAGGATCTTCGAATAACAAAACTAAACTTCCGAATAAAATACTGA
This sequence comes from Amphipoea lucens, assembly GCA_947508005.1. NCBI lineage: Eukaryota > Metazoa > Arthropoda > Insecta > Lepidoptera > Noctuidae > Amphipoea > Amphipoea lucens. The sequence continues at coordinate 3,819,682 of OX382373.1, read as the reverse complement.
ACCTCCGACAAAATTGCTAAGTTACCGACAACAGAGGTTTTGTCAAGGGTACCCCGTGGTTCGGTTTGGTTAGGTTACTTTAAACCCTTTACACAGTAATAGGAGCCCCGCAAAGCGGGGCTCCATCGACATAGGATGCAAGAGCGAGCGAATGACAATACAAATACCTTTACCTAGGTATATATCAAAACGTAATTTAAGCTGGTAAAAAAGTATTATAGCAATAAACAGTCATGTTTATTTTTCGAAGATTTCAGTATCTCATTCGGTCGTTTCGTCATTTTTATTCGGACAAAAGTGGTCGGAAAGTTAGTATTTTAGGCAGTAGATTTAATATTTTTAGTAAGGACAATTCTTATTTTTTTGTCGGAGCTTTTATTACTATCCATTTTCAAATAAGAAAGGAAAGATGTTTTGACCTATATTTATGTAAGAATCTTCCGATCGTATTGTTCTCTTGTGGCGGAACACACAACAAAATACTGCGCGCCAAAACCAAGATAACAGACGTTACCCAGAAAGCCGCTAAACTTAAGTGGGACTGGGCCGGACATGTCTGCCGCATGTCTGATGACAATTGGGCTAAGAGAACCACCAATTGGGTCCCACTAAACGCACGACGCCATCGCGGCAGGCCGAGACGAAGTTGCGGGACGAGCTTGACTCTCACCGTAGGGATTGGCCAGCATTTGCAAAAGACAGAATTGTGTAGAAAAGGGAGAGGAAAGCCTTTGCCCTGCAGTGAGACAATACAGGCCAGTTAGATTAGATAGACGGAACACACAAATGAATGAAATAGGTAATCTCAAGTGTATTTTGTGTTGAATAAAATTGCATAAGTACTTCTTCTATCCGCGATAGTGCAACGTGTTTTTTTTTATCATTTATAGGCTTTATTACGAGCAATATTTGTATGCTAGTGTCAAGTCGCACTTTTGAGTTTTTAGGGAGAAAAATAAAATAAAAACAAAAATCTGAAAAAAATAAATTATTCGGTCCATCCAAATCCAATCGGTTCCAATCGGTTCGGTTCTTTCGGTTTTATACTAAAATTCAACTATATCCGACGACCTTGCATACTTATCTCTTTTGTTGACTGTACCTATATTTTTCTCAAAAACTAGCCACACAATTTCTCACAGCATTTTCATTTCCATTTTTCTCACCATTCGTCACCTTACTATGTCCGAGACTCTATTCAAGAAAACTCGGCCATAGACACGCGTTTTTTTTTATTTGCCATGTCCTTTAAGTCGCGCCATTTTCTAAGGCAACATCCTTTAAAAGCTGAGCTCATTTCTTCGCATTGAAGGCGTCAAAGAGAGTTTCTTTGGCCTGTCAAAAGATGAAAGGTTTGTGTCTTAGGCACCTGTCTCACCGAAAAGCGAGAACAGTTAGCAACAAATAAAGTTGTCGCTAAGTTAACAGCCGCGCGTTTCGATCGATCAGGTTAAGCTACGCTTGCCGCGGTTGGTCAGTGGATGGGAGGCCATCTCTTTACATACCAAGACCCCTCCGTACTTCGGAAACCACGTTAAGTCGTTGGTCCCGGCTGTCATTCTTGGATCTTTGACAGTCGTTAAGGGTCGTCAGAAGCCCGAAAGTCTTACAACCAGTATCGACCAAGGGGTATCGATCGTATTACCCAGTAACTAGGTTGTGGAGGTCAGATAGGCAGTAGCTCCATGTAAAATACTGGTATTCAGCTGCATCCGGTTAGACTGGAAGCCAAGCCCAACATAGTTGGGAAAAGGCTATGTAGATGATGAAGGAGTTGACGACCAGTGAGCAGCGAGTGCGCGACGGCCGCTAGCGATAATTCGCGCTGGTATGCGTATGTCCAGACGCCAGCACATCAAGTTACCCGAAACTGTCAAATTTTCCCAATCAACATTGAACCTTATGCTCTAATGATAAAGTTGAAAATCTATTAAAGAAATTTGACAGATTGTAGTAGCTTGATGTGCTGGCGCCTGTACCATACCCCCACACACCCCTCTGAAACAAATTGTATATGTATCTCATTCACTTTCACGAGACCTACAATATTTTATATGTTTTTGAGCGAGAAAATTGTTGATAGCAAGTCGCTTCCTCGTCAGACGGTGGGAAAGGTGCTTTAGATGAAGGTTTTTACATCCTATTCATTAAATTTTACGATTTTTGTGTAAGTAATTAAATTTTTGGTAATTAGTTTTGTTAGGGTAGTAAAAAAGAAGTTTTGAATGTGGAGGGATACCCAACTGTGGCGTAAAGGAGGGTAATATTTTTTTGTTTATTGTGAATGAGACCTTTTTGATTTGAATACTTTATTTGGTAAGTACTTATTTTGGTAGATTACTGTTAGCAGGTAGCCAGGATACTTACTCAGTTTTCATTTCTTTCATTGAATAAGTTATGTAGCATCAACAATTCATTCACTGCTCATAATATCAGTAGCAAAAACCAATATGATTATGCCACCAGTCTCTTGGGTACATTACCAGTCGACAGCGATGCGGATGAATTTTTCGACGCTATATTTTAGTTTGTGTATAGTTTTAGTTAAGTTAGGTTTTTCTTATTTTTATTAAGTGAATAATTAGACCCCATATTTTTATCCATTATTCCAGAACTGCCTTAGTGACCACGAGACCAACTCAACTCTTATAATATGTCTTGAAATTCATATGATTATTTTTTAAATTTGATTTTATACAATATTTTACAAAAAAAAAAAAATACCCGCGAGATCTTGTTTCAAACTTAATAATTACAGTCGGGTTTGCCGTCAAGTAGTCGGGTACAAAAGTACCTACTTACCAACTAAAAGCTTTGTCAAAATTAAATTATGTATTTAAACATTCCAAGTCCTGGAAAAATATGCACCTATGTATAATAATATAGCTTCTCCAACTCCAGTAAAACGCAAAAACAACCTCAACGAGTGTTTTCAACTAGAAAACAATAAACATACCCCCTAATCTAGTTAATGCAGCTATGTGTTCCGATATCCTTTCGAAGGTGCGAGATCTATGTTAACCTTTCGCAATAAGTCTACATTGTCTCCACCATGTATGGTGGGCCATAGAATTTATTGCCCAGAGACAATGGATCGGGCTAACATCTGTTCTTACCTTTAAGGGGCAATGTAAGGAATTGGAATGTGTTGTCATTTACAACACATTCACATAATAAGTATTTGAGAAAAAAGTATTTTTTATCACATCTATTCAAAAAGAGCTAGTGTATTCATCGTAAGCAGTGACTAAAATAGCTCTTTAATCCCTAGAGACTAAAAGTGATTTGATTTCAGAATGTGGATATTGTTAGTAAAAGTTCCAATCACCAAAGAAATCAATCACGAACATTATAGGTATGAACAAGTAACAGGCTATATGATAAAGAAAAAGGCGCGCGAGCCAAATTAAAAAAAAAAGTTTATGAAAAAACAAAAAACGCACGAAAAATATTCTGCGTTCATTCTCATTCTTTACTCAAATTAGGATTATAGGTACTTAGTTTTATAAAAAAAATTGTATGTCTTCTTCAAATAATTGCATGTAAATAAATAAACGTTCTATTCTTATCCATAAGTTGCACTTACTTATTTTTTTCATAGAGGGTGACAACCTCGGGAGCAACACTATTTGAAGCTCAAGTGACGTACATTGGATCACTCGCTGCGCTCTGGATTCAAAGAAACACTCTCGCCTTCAAAATAGTTGTTTGCTCCCTTGGCAAACAATCTACATTTTTTTTTTATTTGGGCCTTATAACTTGGTACTTTAATAGCATAAGCATAGCCTATAATGTTCCCACTCTGCTAGGACATGAGCCTCCTCTCTTCGAGAGGGAGTGGGCTATGATCTACCATGCGAGCCCAGCAGTGCGGGTTAGTAGATGTCAAATGTCTTCGAACTTTTATTTCTGGGACATGCCGGTTTCCTCACGATGCTTTCATTCACCGTTTTAACCATTTAACCGCCCGACTTTATATCAGTTATCGTAAACCCCAGCGCCCGAAAAAAAAAAAAAACGAAAAATAAATACCGATGAAACGAGCTGTGTTATTTGGTCGTATATAGGGTGGTCCAAAAGTCGTGGATCAAACGAAATAGGGAGATGAAGGAGGTCATTTCCAACAAAAAATCTTTCTACAGTATGGTCATAATTCAATTGCCCTAAAAGTTATGAATATTTGTGTATACCGAGTTCTTTTACAATTAGACAAATTAAAAAAAAATGTGATATAAAACAATAAAACAAACGGTGTTGTATTACTACTAGATAATGTATCAGCACTACAAAGTTCTATTAGGGCTCTGAGTATCAAATTTCAAGAGCAATTTATTTTTTTCCAAAAATTTTGTAACGTTACCAAAAATTATTTCTCACTTTAAAAGCGTTGGAAATGACCTCCTTTATCCCCCTACTTCGTTCGATCCACGACTTTTGAACCACCCTGTATATACGACTCTGGCGGAATGGACCCGAAAATATTTGTCGGATTAATCCGACATAAGCGGTTAAAAGGTTAAAAGCAGTGGTGATGAAATTATTTACACAAAGTAAAGCGCCTGACTGATAACCACGACTTGGGCAACCACTACTCTACTTTACTGTTACTTTAATAATACTGGCAAAATATGGGTTTACTCCCTACTCCTAAGTAATGAATGTTCGTTTTTAGGGTTCCGTACCTCAAAAGGAAAAAAACGGATCCCTTATAGGATCACTTTGTTGCCTGTCTGTCTGTCAAGACACTTTATCTCAGGAACGTGTAGAGGTATCGAGTTGAAATTAAAACCATATACTCAAGTCAACATTCCCTTGAAGCTGTGAGAAAATCAAACTTCTAAGTTAACATAAAAAATAGATATGGCCGTTTATGCCGCAAAAAACGTATATTTCAACCAGGGACCGGACAACCCCGCTTAAGAGTTAAGCCTTTGGACAGGGTAACCCGTACATGGGGTAACTCATATCGCAGTGTTACCTTTTGTTCGAGTACATCCGCGAAACCCAGCGAAATGGTTAACACCTTTATTAAGGTAACCACGTGAAGGGGTTAACCCCTTCAATGACTTAAGCCTTTGAAGAGGTTACCTTCTCGAAAAGCTTTTTTTCGTGTTACCCTGGAATTTACCTAATAAACTTGAGCTGCATGTCGGTGGGGGGATACTTGCACCCATGCGGCGCCTTATAAGTCGCTCGGCAAGTCGGTACACGCAAGATTGGCGGACCGCCGGGCGCGGGACGATGTCACGTGCGGTCGTGGTTATGCAATTTTCAAACTAATATAGATTGTAAACAGTGCATATTACAATGTCTTGAGTTGGAATGGCTTACCCTGTTACAGTGTTACAGGGTGTTGAAAGGGTAACCCGTTCGTAACGGGTTAACTACACCCGTTCGAAGGTGTAACATGTATCATAGGGTTTTTTTTCGAAGCGCTTAAAAAAACCCCTTCAAAAACCCTTTCAACGAGTATCCGGCCGGTCCCTGATTTCAACATCTCAAGGGAATCAAATTTTATAGGGTACTTCCCGTTGACTTCGAATCATGAAATTTTTTTAAAAGCAATGTCATGTAGCACAAGTAAAGGAAAAAATCCGCAAAACCGTGTAGTTACATACCTACAATTTTGTACGGAACCCTTTGGTGCGCGAGTCCGACACGCACTTGGCCGGTTTTCTTATTATAATGTTAGTTCGTAGCCGGGTTTCAACGAAAACCGGGAAGCATTTTTCAATACGCTAAGCAGTAGCTTGGTAAAATTATCCCTCATCTTTTTAATATAAAATTGTAGTACAAACAGGGTAAAATACTTCAAAGAAGATTAAACAATATACATATAGTCTGTGCAAAAAATTAAGCCCTTTATTGCCCCAGTTCTTTAAACCGGCTCATTTTAAATTCACAAACGAAACTGATGCGTCGATATTAAGCTCAGGTAATTGCTACATTCATTTATTTAACCAATCACCGAAAAAAGGCAAATTTACTTTTTGAAACAAACAAATTGTTTTTATTTTCGTGTAAAAAAGAACACAGTCTCATTTATCACGGTGAAATAAATGAACGCACAGTGTCCCCAACAAGGGCGCCGTGAATAAAGTTTCTCACCCCGAATTTCGGGCGATTAAAATAATGCAAAAACATTTATCGACGGCCACCACAAGTCAATTACTGCGCAATGAAAAAACAATTACACGACTGTCCGTTTCGTTGCGGTCGGTTAAATAAAAGTAAACCAAACGAAGGGTCTTTTTTGCAATTTATTTTTTTCGTTGTCGAACTGTCAGTGTCAAAGTGATTTGCTGTGATTGTTTTTTTTTTATTTGTTTGTTTTACGCGGAGATATTTTATATGTGGCAACGTTTTTTTGTTCAATACTTTTCATCAATCTTCGGCTGTGTTCGAAATTGTTCGAGTTACATCAAAAATATCCGCGTCAGTTACTCACTTTCATACATACATATTACGAATGTTGCTCAAAAAATGGTTATACTACTTAGCTGTGCCCGCGACTTCGTTCGCATGTCCAAAAATAGTTACTCCTAGTACCTACTCCTTATAACACTAACTATCTGCTAGTGATAGTCTCGTTTCGGAGATTAGCCCGAACAAACAGACAGACAGACAACAACAATTTAAACAAATTTTTTTATTTTATTAATTAGGGAAAACAAACAGTGACACATTACATTTTGTACGAAGAAATACAAAACAGATACGGCCAAATGTGTAACCAACAACATTTTCCACGGAATACACATAAAAAATAAAATAATCTTTACAAACTATGCTATTTAAACTAAAACCTACAACAATATTAAGTTAAGAAAACCTTTCTTGTGTTAAATAGTAAAACGAAAACAAAAGTAAATTTAACAAACAAAGCAAAAACTCAAAATTAAAAAGAAAACGTTTTTTTGTTATGCTATAAAACTTTTATAATGTATTTAATACAAGCTGTTATTTTGACATTATAAACAGACACTTCCCTTTTATTTATTTGTATGTATTTATAATGTAAGTATTCAGCCGAAAGACGTACAGAGCTGGACATAGGCCTCCCTCAAGCACGTCCACTTCGACCGGTTCTGTGCTTCTCGCATCCAACGGGTTCCTGCGGTCTTCACAAGGTCATCGGTCCACCTTTTGGGAGGCCTTCCAACGCCATGTCTTCCGGTACGCGGTCGCCACTCCAGAACCTTTCGGCCCCATCGGCCATCTGTTCTGCGAGCAATGTGCCCTGCCCACTGCCACTTAAGTTTGGCAATTCGTCGGGCTATGTCGGTTACCTTGATGATGATATGTAAGTATGTAATTCCCTACATTTTGACGAGTTATGCGAACGTAGGGAACAGCTAATTTTTTTTTCGCGATTTCAGGTTTGGTCACATAGTAAAAGTTGTTCATAATGATGAGTTCAATCTCCCATTTCTATTTGTCGCATGTTTTCAATTTAAACCTGTATATATTAGTATATAATACCTAATTTGATATGACAATAGTTGTACAAACCAAGCTTAGTGTGTAATGTTATCGTCATTGAGGACGATAAATCAGTTTAGCTATCGGTGTTATTAAACGCATGCTCCCCTACGCTGCCGCGCTGTAGAGCTGAGAACAAATTTAGATGTGGCGGATTTCCTTAAAGCCTTGTCCGGATAAAGGCACATATCGCTAAATATTATAAGTAAGTTGTGATTACTTGTGTTGCTGAATGTAAATAAATCCATACTTACTAATATTATAAATGCGAAAGTGTGTCTGTCTGTTACCTCTTCACGCTTAAGCCGCTGAACCGATTTAGATGTTTGGTATAGAGATAGTTTAAGTCTGCGCGCGGCCAAAATAAAAAATAAATATAAAAACTAGCCGTTTGCCGCCATCTGGACGTTTATTTCAGGAGTCAAGAGTGTGTTCTGTTCCGTGTTTTTTTAGTAAATATTGCCATCATTATTCCGAAAATGATTAAAAGTGCTGGCAGGGATATAATCTTAGAAAGAAAGAAAATACGTTTATTTGCGGTGAAAATGACGCAAAAAAAAAACATAAACACACAATATAAAATCAAACGAATCAAACAAACGTCGCGCGCAGACTTATTTTCCGCGCACTCTACATGCATACAAAAGTCATGTACAATTCGCACGTCTTGCCAAGTCCAATCCACATCGAAGGGTCGCTTCTCGAAGTTGTGAAGGATTATGTCTACCTAGGGCAAGTCATCTAGCTCGGTAGACACTCGCTACGATCCTTACGTCATACTCTTTTTGCAAGGTGATTTTAATGTTTTTTTAAGCTATTGCATACCTTTTATCGCGGGCGTTGAGCTCGGCGACCGAATCAAGAAATTCCGTAACGAAAATAAACCTAACACCCCCCACTCCGACCGGCACAGAGGTGCGGCGTTGAAAGCTGTGCATCGTCTAACGTCGTTTCAGTTCGGCAGACTTCGGCACGGTGTTTGTGTGCGTGCGACTAGACGTATGCGTGTAGACTGTACGAAGCTTGCATAAGTTGTTAAAAAATGCTATGCAATAGCTTTACCGCGGCAGTCCCCGAGTGCCACACGTATGTCTTATTGCTGAATAGGCCCGCTCTTGACCTCGATCACGCCTGGTGGAAAGCGATGGATGAGGTCTATAATGGAACGAGAGTGCCCAGAAGATCCTTAAGGCACTGGAACTCCCACACATCGACGAAACACAGCAGGCTGCTTGACGCCGGAGTTCGGTGGGAGGGTGGTCGCAAAGCAGGCGGGCGTTAGCCCTACTACCGCAAGGGAAGAATCGGCCAGTCAAATAAGGCGTCGGATGTGACTGTCCAGGATGCGCCGAGCGCTCGGTTCATTTGATTAATTGGCGGAACAAACTGCGCTACACGAGAGCTTCTTCATGCATCCCAAAAAGTTTATTGTGTTTGCCATTTTACAGTTGCATTCATGTGTAGGTACAGTTTTTACAATATAAATAAGTTCCAACATGAAACCTGGTTAGGGCACGGCAACATAATAATAATTATTATTTTAACATAGTAATACTATAGACTATAATAAAATATGTAATTATTTATTTAGCTATCATATTTACTAAATTAACTAAAACTGTTAGTAACTAAAACGTAACATTAGATAAGTATTGTATCTACTTTTCTCGCCCTTAGTTGTTTGATTTCACATCTTTTGGGTAATTTTCAAAGACTCAAAATCTTCAAACTTGACAATACCCCGTCAAAATACTTTGCTTAAGTCTATGTGAACCCCTTCGGCAAGTCACGCCAACCGCCCCTCTGCAGCGGAATCATCTTAAAATGAAAGGGAAAATCCTGTAAATTACACCCCTCAATGGCACCCCATTATTTTATTTGTAAGGGTGCTTTCTCCACGAACACGATTTGAGTGCATCAAAAGAATTCTGAATTGTCATTCTTCTTTCAAGGCGAGAAAAATAGGTCCTAATTTGACTAATAAGGGTGTTTGTTAGGCTAGTATTATGCTATCTATGTTATAGTTACCCGGTAATTCTTACTGCAGGGTAGCAATGACGGATTGAGCAAGGAATAGGGTTTGATTATCGCGTGGAACTAACGAAAGGCCCGTGGCTAAATAATAACAGCCGCACAGGTCGATCAATCAGGTTAAGCTATGCTTGCCGTGGTTGGTCTGTGTATGGGTGACCATTTTTACATACCGAGGTCCCTCCGTGCCTCGGAAAGCACGTTAAGCTGTTGGTCCCCGCTGTCATTCGTGGATCTTTGACAATCGTTACGGGTAGTCAGAAGCCCGAATGTCTGACAACCAGTCTTACCAAAGGGTATCGTATTATCCAGTTACTGGGTTGTGGAGGTCAAATAGGCAGTCGCTTCATGGAAAATACTGATATTCTGCTGCATCCGGTTAGACTGGAAGCCAAACCCAACATAGTTGGGAAAAGGCTTGGCAGATGATATCGCGTGGAACTATAAAAATACCTCCATTGTTCCGCAGCAGGACAAAACCTCCTCTCAATAGACAAGGAATCATCAATTATTAAGGACAGTCATGGTCAGATGTCAATCTGACCATGAATGTCTTCATTACTTAACAAAAATAAATTAAATATTGGGTCAAAAAGTGGAACTCTGAAACTGCCAATCCAATAAATCAATGCTGATGATGCAACTCTTTTCATGTTACTATTATATTTAAACATGTTATTTGTAACATGAAAAGAGGTGCTTGACACTTACGTAGTAACATCTGTAAGAAAAACCCATCGATTTCCCTTTTGATCTCCATTGAAACAGCGTAGTGACCTTGAAATTCATATATTTTTTACGGAATAGAAATTTCAGGCATGTTTTAATCTTTATAGATACTGCGGGATCTGCACTAAGATCCTGTAAAAAACCCATAGATTTTTCACCTCATCTGCATTGAAACAGCGTTGTGACCCTGAATTGAAATTTTTTTATACAAAAAAGAATGTTTAGGCAAGCTTTCAATTTAAATATACGTGACTGGATTTATTTATCAAAATTACCAACTGCTTTATGTTTTAAATTATCACGTATTCAATTCAGTCATCACCTTTATTTTTTCTGCACACCCAAATTATTATGGCTGAGATTGGGCAGGAAACCAGTTAGTTTGATTCTCGCGCTGAGCTATAAAAACGCCAGCCTATTAGGCGCGACACACACTCTCACCATCCCCGACAACGCCACTACTCTCCTCCAGGAGAGTAGTAAGGCCACCAGTACTATCAGGAAGTACAAGTCCCGACATCCGTCCTTCCATCCTCGCCGTCGAGGCCCGTCGCGACGCCTCGTTCCATGTCCACCCCGACCCTTGCTCGAGCCAGCCCGCACCGCTGAGCCTGTAGTCTTAAATTCGTCCCCAATTAATACCGATGCAGCCTGTCCCTTGCTGCCCTCTCCCAGGGACGCCCTGAGCCGAGGTACGAACCCCACAGGGGGTACCCTTAGCGTGTAGTCGCTTAGATTTTAAGTTTTTAAGCTCTGGCTGAAGGCCTTAACTTTGAGGCATCCACAGGCAAGCCCGGTTAAGCAGACGACAACCTCATAGGTCGAACTGCAAGATGCCATTCCCAAAAAAAAAAGCCGTGAAACACACGGCGGGGCGGGCCAGGCCGGTCAATTTGACCGCTAACGATAGTGCAAAGGGAATCCTATACTACCAACGCACATAAAAGACCGCGCCGCCGCCCGGTGCTTGTCGGATGATGTCTCTAGCAGTCATTCGCGGACAACATGACCGCCGTCTGCGGAGCGCCTTATTGCCCCAAAAGCCAAAAGCATTGATCAACACGCTTGCTCAAGCCGGATTGCTAAATTCAGACTTCCACTTTTTGAACCACAGGAATCTGAAAATTGTTGCTTCCTACGTACTGAATTTGTTAGTGTTTATTGTTTGATGTGAATTGATGAGGTCTTATTTCTACAGCTCTGTACGCATTTTGTCATTGATAAGAAAATGCTTTGGATTGCCCAGTGCTTAGTGAACATGCTGATTTGTACCCAATGACAATCGGCATAGGGTTAGAGTTTCTAAATATTGAACATCATCCGGTCGTGCCTCTCTATCGCTTGTTCCGCGCTCTCGCTTGCACACTCGGCTCAGACGGAACGTGACAATGAGTCATGCTTTTTCGTACGTGCAGCCCGCGTTCGTTGATTTATAAGACGTTATCACGTCAAAAACCCACAGATGTTCCCTTTCATCTAAACGTACCCTTTCCATTCCTTCATATAAGGGCGTTGTGACCCTGAAATTAAAACGTTTTTATACAAAATGCCCGCGACTTCGTCCGCGTGAAATCCTATCCTAACTAAAATAAAAGTAAGTTTGTTTGTTTGTTACCATTTCACGCCTAAACCACTGAACCGATCATCCTGAAATTTTGAAATTCCATGTTACATTTCATTTTGAAATAAAAAAAAAAAGTGCTGTCCCCGCGAAAACAACAATAACGTTATTATGATAATAGATGACTTGTGACGTAAATTGTCGTTTTCCTCGGAAACAGCACTTTTTTTCGAGATGAAAGGTACCTTATGTCCGTTTCTGTACTCCTAACAACGTATACCTATGCAAATTTTCAGGATGACCGGTTCAGTGGTTTAGGCGTGAAAAGGTAACAAACAAACTTACTTTCGCATTTATAATATTGGTCAGGATGGAAAGTTTAGGCAAGCTTTCAATTTAAATATACGCGAATGGATTTATTTATCAAAATTACCCATTGCTTTGTTTTTTCTACACACCCAAATTAGACAACACATTTACCTCTAAGGCTGTAATTCCATCAATTTCGCAGAACCTACTCAGTATATGTATATTGTTCGTTATTGGAACACAGTTCATAACGTATTCAGAACAGGTAATGCCCTGATTACCCCTGATGAGGGACAGGGTAATTCTGTTACATTCCCATCTCAGGTAACCCCTTTTGTATATGCGTTGAGCTTAATAAGCAATGTATCTAGTTAGGTATATTTGGTTAGGTTTTTTTTTTTTTTTTTTGTTTAGTTTTTGGTATTTTCGACATGAGTCTTGGTGAACTAAGGCCCTCGTTCAAGACATTTCTCAATACTCAAAATAAGAGTAACTTGCCTTGCCCAAAAAAAGTTAAGTAATTACTCGCATGGGGTCACGGCTCAAGAGAGCAGCGATGCATCCTGCAGCTCAATTAATCCATCAATCAAATGATTTATTTCCGTTGGATCCCGCTTTTGAATCCCATTTTAATATTTTTGGCGTTGGATCCCGCAAAACATTATTATGTATTTCCGTTGAATCCCGAATTTAAAAAATGCAAGATAATTACGTTTTATTGTCGTTGAATCCCAAAAAGTATTTCCGTTGGATCCCGATTGCTTAAAAAAATCTGGATGCGGGTACTTTCAACAACAAAATTGTTTATAATAAAATGAGGGGTTCACTAATGTTTCACCAAAACTCCATTGAAATTTTTAGTTTACAACCAACCTATTTATTTCACAAACAAAGAGCCATTTTCTATATAATCTAGTCATTTCTGGCACTCGCCGGCCGCTGCCTCGGCAGCACTCGCTTCGCTCGCTCGGCTCGTGCGTAGGGGTCACAGTTTTAACCTAACCTAACCTAACATTGTTTTTTTTTTAATATTTTACCTAATCTAACTAGTTCGGTTCCGGATAACCCACTAAAAATAATCACTTTTTAGTGTTTGATAAAGGTAAATAACTTTTCTTCTGAAATGTACACATGTTGTTATAATATGGGATTCAACGGAAATAGCAAACGGGATCCATCGTTAATACCTAAAAAATGGGATTCAAAAGTGGGATCCAACGAAAATAAACGAATCAAATCACACTGAAAAAAAAGTAGTTGCCACAATCAAGATTTTGTTTAGATTGACTAAGTAACTTGTTTTCATATGAGCTTATCAAGCACAATGAAAACAGCTACTACTTTTATTTGATTGAGAATTGAAACGGGATCTTGATTGGAGTTATCACAAAACCTATTTGCAGCAATCAAGTTGATCAAGTTGCTTGATTGACACAACTAACTTACTTTATTGTTTTTACTCTTCTATAATGATGTCATGTTAAGGGTAATCAAGAAACTTGTTTGACCGTTCAATCATTTCAACTAGTATCTATTGCTGCAATCATGTGGTGATGATCAGCTTAACTATGATTTTGATTAATCTAAACAAGATATCGTCAATCAAGCTAAAAAGTCACTTGATTGGAATGCATTTTTTTCAGTGCAGCCTATTGCAGTCCACTGCTAGACATAGGCTGGCTGCTGCAGCACCCTCATCGGTGCTAAAGTATAATCTTTGAGGAACATTGTGAACCAACTGGGAGTGCCAGGACGTTTTAACCAATGCAACTACAACAACGTAAATAACGCAATTAATGTTGTTGAAATGTCAAAATGAAAGCCATATAGCTACTGATAGTGTCTTACGCAATTACCCCGCCAGTCCGTAATTCTTTTAAAATTAAAAAAAAAAAAATATGCAGCACACACACACGAGCTGGCCGAGCTGGCCTAGCCTTCCTTCAACAAGAACTGGTCCTTAGCAGCTTTGAACAGACAGAGGTGGAAAGAGAGTAGGGAGGCCTTTGCGCTGCAGTGGGACGTCACAGGCTAACAATACATACACACACGCACACACGTACACGTGATAGAAGAAAAATTTCTTAAACATTAAGAATAAAGCAAGGTTTAGACTAGCAATAAAACTTGCAGAAGTTGACTTGCGCAAGCTGTTACCACTGTGTAAATAGGTGTGGCAAGCTAACTTCTGCAAGTGCTGCAGCTTGCTGACCTTGCTACAAGTTACATGTGTAAACGCCAAAATATGACCGCGGCAAGCTACTTCTGCAATTTTTTCAGCTTGCAAGGCTTGCGAGTTTAGATTAGCATAAAAAATTGCAAAAATCGACTTCCTCAAGCAGTCACCATTGTGTAAACTGTTGCGGCAAGTTAACTTCTGCTAGGGTTGCAACTTGCACAAACTTGTCGGAAGTCACACGTGTAACCGCTATTTTGACATTGCCGCAAGAACTTCTAGATTTATTTGTTTGCAAAATAAAGTTTTCTGTGTTGACCAAGATGTCAGTTAAAAAAGTATGGGCGCGAAATGAAATTGTGGCGCTAATAGAAAAGTATGAACAGCGCAGAGAATTGTCGGATGCTAAAAGCAAGGATTATCGCAACAAAATTATGAAAAATGCCACTCTGCAAATTCTGGCACTGAAATTCAATACCAGCTATAGTGAAATAAGTAAAAGTTCTTTTCAGTCATTCTCAAGAAACTTTTAAATTGTGAAGGTTCTTCAGTTCTCAGCTCAATTAATAAATTCATTTGTATAGACCGTACCAACAATATGTCTTGTTTTTACTTTAGATCTTTACGTTGTTTTACGCTGCCTACTATCATAACAACAGCAGCAGCACGTCTTTTACTACAGCTAGGCATTTTGACGTTTCGATAAATGCACGGACACTTCAAAATAATAAAGTGACACTCTGCAATAATTATTGCGTAAAAATGTAAACAGTTTTGCAAAAACTTATAGGCGAGATCTTGCTGGTGACTTCCGAAAGCGACTTGTGTTACAAAAATTGCAAGCAATCTAAACGGACCAGAGAATGCTTGCCCAAGAAATCGTTGTAAGTCATCATAAATCTAAACAATCGGGCAAGAACTTGCAAGGAAGATCTTGCGGGTCACTTGCGACCGTGAATTGTGCTACAAATATTGCACGTAATGTAAACGGACCAGCAAGAACTCGCTCAAGAAATTGCAGGAAGAACTTGCTAATCTAAACCTCGCTTAAGAGTGGTTTTGTGTGATAGACAAAGAGACGTAATGTCTTTCTTCTTTCTTATGTACAGTCAACAAAAGAGATAAGTATGCAGGATCGTCGGATATAGTTGAAGTTTAGTAAGAAACCGATAGATAGATATTATAATATAGATATTCTCGAATAAAATTTCATTTTATTAATAGAAAACAAACAGCTCATTAAATCAAATTAAATTTCATTCGACAACATCCATCGGTTTCTTACTAAACTTCAAATATATCCGACGATCCTGCATACTTATCTCTTTTGTTGACTGTACCTAAACGTGACGCGTCCTTGAAATTTCACACTGAATTCAGCATAGTTATTTACAACCACTCGATACGCTTCAGTACCGTACCGAAGAGCAATCAATGTTATCGTAAGGAGTCCTCTAAACGCTGTTCACAAGTCCAAAACCCGAGAAAGTTGTCTGTTTCAATCAAATAGACGACCGCTATTCTTTCGACAGCTGTTTGCTGTTGGGAGCAAGGCAAATCAGACGATCTATTCTGTAAAAAAAACTCACCGTGAAAACTTAAGTGAAGTGAGTTTGAAGTTCGAGTTCGAGCTGTCATTCCACCTGATGCTAGGGATTGGTAGTGTTGACAGCTCACTTCACGCTCACTTCACCTTAGTTTTCACGGTGAGTTTTTTTTACAGAATAGCAGTACAGGTTATCGAAATGTGTATTATTCGATATGATAGCCTGTCGGATGGTTGTGATAATGCTGGTCCAATTAGCGAATCGCCGCCTTAGAAGATTTTCTTCAAAATCTTACAAAAGCGCTCGTTGTATTTGCTCAATCAAAGCTTAAGATATTATTAATTTGACAGACTCTATCCATTTCCACGAAAACAAACACACAATTACATCTCGTAGCAACAGTTCCACGTATTTCTGTCGATAAATTCGTGCCCCTAAGCCAGGTATTTCCCTAATCGCATAACGTGTTACCCTCTGAAAGCAATCCGAATCACGAATTCCCTTTACACGTATGTAGCCCTAGTATTTGCTACCTAAATATTGTCCCCCAACCCCTTTGAATATTAACTATGTATGTATCTCTATTTAGTGGTAACTAAATAATTCAGGGGTGTGCATATTGACCGTTGGAATACCAAATGCGAAGACCAAAATAGGAAGGTCTTCCATGTCCTTCTTGATGAAGGGGAATCCCTTCTTCAAAGGGTGAAGGGATGTATTTTTAGGTGTTAAGTTAAAATGGTCAATGTATAATTAATTTGATGTGAGATTTGATGTTGACAATGCTTTGTGATTTAGGGTCTTGATTTAAACACACGTACGTGTATAGCTTGGCGACTTTCACTGTTGTTTTGGTTGGCTAGATTATTCAGTTCAATATTAAGAAACTCTGACCCTATGCCGATTGTCATTGGGTACAAATTGGCATGTTCACTAACCACTGGGCAATCCAAAGCATTTTCTTAACAATTACAAAATGTGTACATAGTACAGAGCTGTAGAAATCGATTCTTAAAAAGACTTCATCAATTTACATCAAAGTATATATCTACTAGCTGCTGCCCGCGACTTCGTACGCGTGAAATCCTATCCTAACTTAAAGTAAGTTTGTTTGTTTGTTACCTTTTCACGCCTAAACCACTGAACCGATCATCCTGAAATTTTGCATATACGTTGCTAGGTGTACGGAAACGGATATAGGGTACCTTTCATCTCGAAAAAAGTGCTGTTCCCGAGGAAAACAACAATACACGTGGCGCCATTTATCATCATAATAACGTTATTGTTGTTTTTTGGGAACAGAACTTTTTGTCGGGATGAAAGGTACCCTAGGTCCGTTTCTGTACTCCTGACAACGTATATGCATATTTTCAGGATGACCGCTTCAGTGGTTTAGGCGTGAAAAGGTAACAAACAAACTTAACTTTCGCATTTATAATACTAGTTAGGATAGGATAGATACATAAGCTAACAAATTCAGTAACTTATCATTTTTCCGAAACTCAACGATGGTGCCGAAATCAGAGGCTTTTAATAATCGGAAAAAGTGAATGTGGGATCCCATTCCGAAAAATACGCTGACACAAAAAATCCCCAAAAATCTTGATGAACCACAAAAATCGTTGATGAATCAAACTAACCCGAATATCTGATAGTGCAAGTCCTTAATTCTGGTACATTAACAGTCTTCTATTGAGGGTCTGCTAAGTGTGAGGGGGTGTGGGGGGGGTAAAGCGTGAATAATGTGACGTAATCGAGTTGAGCTTACGTCGTGTCGTCAATGCTCCCTGATTGAGTTCATAACGACGTTACCGTCAGACACTGATGAACTTTGCTGCTTTGAGGAGTTAAGGGAGAGGAGGAAGCGGAATGGCAGAAAGGACTCGTACTTGCCTACAACCGAAGCAATGTGAGCCTTTCCAAAGGCCCAACATAACACAAGACATCGGATTTTGTGATATTCGCCATACGAAGGGGCTAATTGCGTAACAGTAGGAATAGCATTCATTTTGGCAGTTCAGCGACATTCATTGCGTTATGTACGTTATTGAGCAGACAAATCTTTCGAACATATGAAGCAATGGATTAGTAATATCCTTCAAAATGATTCGGATTGTGATTGATAGTGTTTTATGCAATTAGGGTGCGAATCAAGCCATTTCTCTGAACCTTCTTCAAGTTACCTTTATCTTTGAGTTATTGTTCCATCTAGCTAATGAAATGTGTCCTAATAAAACTTAAGTAATTTTCTATTGACATCTGCTCTAGTGTGTCCTAGAAAATCTTAAGTCATTTTTTATCGGCAATTTTGGATACAGATAAGTGGAAAGAAATAATTAGTCTGGAAAAAGGTACAGGAGGGGTAAATATAATATATGGCTTGCAATGGACGATTACATCCTTATTTTATCACAAGTAAGACATTCATCATTATTATAACAGAAGAAATAGTTTCAATAGTTAGCTTGCAATGAAGGATTGCCTTCTTATTAATACATCATCATATGCCTAGCCATTTCCCAACTATGTTGGGGTTGCAACCCCATATGCCTAGCCATTTCCCAACTATGTTGGGGTTGCAACCCCAACATAGTTGGGAAATGGCTAGGCATCCAGTCTAACCGGATGCAGCTGAATACCAGTATTTTACATGGAGCGACTGCCTATCTGGCCTCCACAACCCAGTTACTGGGTAATACGATACCCCTTGGTAAGACTGGTTGTCAGACTATCGGGATTCTGACTAGCCGTAACGACTGTCAAAGACCCACGAAAGACAGCCGGGACCAACGGCTTAACGTGCTTTCCGAGTCACGGAGGGGTCTTGGTATGTAAAGATGGTCACCCGTCCACAGACCAACCGCGGCTATCGATCGACCTGTGCGGCTGTTATTATTAAGCCACGGGCCCGTCCCTACCTTCTTATTAAGACATTTATCATATTATAACATATTTATTTATATTATTATTATATTATTAACATATTTATTTTATTATTTATCATATTTATAACATCAAAAATGGCGTTCCAATTCTAGACTTCTAGAGGTATGTACAGCCAAGGTTGTCTTGTTGGCATTTTGAGAATGTTGACACTCAAAAAGGTGCGATTCTAAGCCTAATCCTTCTTACTATCACACTAATATTATAAAGGCGAAAGTTTGTGAGGTTGAATGGATGTTTGTTACTCTTTCACGCAAAAACTACTAAACGGATCTGGATGAAATTTGGCACACAGATAGTTTATAGCCAGGATTAACACATAGCATACTTTTTATCTCGATATTTCTACGGAATCGAAACTTATGCGGGTGAAACCGTGAAGCACTGCTAGTTAGCCATAAAGGGGTGAATCTCAAAACGCCATTCCCCTCTTCTTTGTACCATACCCCACGACGCTCTATGTTGAAACGACACCGTCTGGACAGTACGAACAAAGGTGAATTTGTTAGCCAGGATCGAGGCGCTACAATCATTCTATTATTGGAACTTTAAATGCTGAAACGCTATTAACTTACACTAATTGCACCTTGTCTCTTGAGGACACGGTTCTAGATGGAGAATATTTTGTACTAAGATAGTGCTCGAAGATTGAAGAAAGAACTATGAAATTATGCAACTGAAACGTAAAAGAAGAAGAAGAAGAACACTCTTTATTAGGTACACCATATAAATTACAGACAAAAAAAAATATATATACAATATGTAACATAATTAACGCAAGACCTCATACACCCCAATTAGAGTATTGAGTTAAAAGCATAATACAATGAACAAAACTTATTTTTTTTAAACTATGATTATTTAAGAAAATCGTGTTTACCTTAGCATTACTTATTGCATTTGAAATTGAACCTTATTTCGTTTAAATAAGATTTAATTTTCTATGGCTCAATCGGCGGTCAGTATGGCAAAAAAACATAAATTTTGAAAAAATTGCTATATTAAAACTTACTGAAATCGATTCAGTAGCCAATTATGAACAAACTACTTTCAGGACTTGCGTTTATTCTGTTACACCTTGTATATAAATAAAAAAAATATAAAAAAGAATAAATATAAGTAGAAACTTTACAATGGGTGGGATCAATCCGCGGAAATCCACTAACGGCGAATATGTGCTAATAATAAATTAAATATCATAGCTGCATTCTTTTTTTACTTTATATGACATTTCTTACATGTTTTTACGTATGGCGCCGCTATCTAAAAAAGTATAACACCTTTATTTAATTTATTATTGCAATCAACACGCACCAAACGTCATCACCATTTGCAAATAAAAGTCGGCCTAATTGAGCGGAATGGCCCGGTGACACAATGGGCGGTCTTATCGCTAAGAGCGACCTTCTAAAGACAACCTTTGGATGATTTAGAAATACAGGGTGGTAAGGACATCAATGTATTTTAAAAGAGTAACAGTGGAGTTTCTTTCACATTCTTATCCATACGAAAACTACCTTTTGGAAGGGGTGACTAGAATCAATTCTATTTTTAACCGACTTTAAAAAAGGAGGTTCTGTATTCGACCCGTATGTATGTATGTACGTTTGTATGTCCGCGATTATCTCAAAAACTACTGAACGGATTTTGATAATTCTTTCATAAGTTTGATCAACATACTTTCAGAAAGGTTTAAGTATATAATACACGTATATAAAAAGGGAGGGAAAATAATCAAAGGTTATCAAAAAATTCGTCCGCATCACTGTCAACGGGAAACGTGCCCAAAAGGCTGGCAGCATTGCCACGTTGTATGGCAATGCTGATTCTTTGGCCAAAAAATAGGCCAGCCCTCTGGTCACGTGATGAGTCGACCAACCGCTTGGCGATGTCTTGGAATACTAAGTGGGCACTCGGGCCCCATGGCCCTAGTGTTTCAACCCCAAACGGCTCAAATATGTAAGTTCCAAAGAGATTGGAGTATTTGCGCCGTTTGAGGTTTTCCGCACCTGCAGCAGCCGCCCCAGCACAGCTTACAGTGCTTGGAAGATGGGATGGCGCAAGGGTGTCGACATACTTGTACATATTATTATTTTAAGATTGTTAGTTTTTTAAAATTATATAATACATTAGGTAATTATTCTTATGTACGAAGTTATTTGCATAAATGTACTGCATCTCCGGCATTTCTATGTGAATTTTTATGATTCTTCGAGTCGTGTCTTCAATTCTTCAATGCACTAGTGTTAATTGAATTTGTGTGGGGTGGGTACAACTAAAAAGTGAAAAATAAAAACTTTTTTACAAAAAAAAAAACAACCGACTTCAAAAAAACACTACAAAGTGAAAAATAACTTTAATTTCGGAAGTCGGTGTCAAAAAACGAAAATGCGGAACCAACGACACCGCCTTCCGAAATTAAAGTTATTTTTCACTTTGTAGTGTTTTTTTTTAATTCGGTTGTTTTTTTATTGTAATTTTTTACGTGCAAAGGTGCCTTTTATGCGCCTGTTTGAAATAAATGCTTTGACTTTGATGCGCAACCTGTCATCATGGATTCGGTACACGATTTTAAACCTCCCTGCGTTGGAATAGCCGTCGGTTATCTAAAAAAAAATTGCTGTTCCATACATTTTGAGCGCATAGGTTTTGCACTTTTCTTTGAAACAGCTGATTATGGGATGCATGAAGAAGCCTCCTCGTGTAGCGCAGTTAGTTCCGCCAGTCACTCAACTGGACCGAGCGCTCGGCGCATCCTGGACAGTCACACCCAACACCTTATTTGACTGATTAAGGCGGTACCCCGACCAAAACCGCGTTTTTCTTCGGTGTTCAGAGTCTATTAACTCAATAATTATGAGAAATAAACTACACCTGAAAGCACATTATTAATGTTCGATATCCTATCATCACATTGCACGTTATTATTTATTTTTATATGTTACTAATACACTTAAAATCTGCTTTTAAAAAAGTGACTAAAATTATTGATTTCATGCATCTTTTGCTAAATTTGACGTTCTATTAATTTGAGTATTTCACCAATGGATAGATAACTTAAAAATCTAATTAATCCATGTTTTAATTTATTTAAAAAGATTGCTATTCTTTTTTTATTAAAATAATTCCAAAAATTGTAAGAGTTCTATGATAAAGGGACGTGCGCAGGGTGCACTGCATCCCTTTCGTACGAGGAAGTCGTGTCGCTCTCTGTCTCTGTCGCAATGCTCAAGGTTATTTGGTCGGCGTACCGCCTTAACGCATTAAAACAAACTCTTCAATTTTATTATTAGTATATATAAACCCTTCCTAGAATATTAAAACGGGTCATCTACCAAAGGAGCCACAAAGCCATCTAACCATAAAAATAGCAATCCTCAGGTTATCGCGGAAAACGGTACAAATTCACATCTGTTCTTATAATGCAATATGGAGAGGGGCGTTTACTTTATTTTTATAGCTCCAAATCTCCTTAGGAAGGCTCTCGTCCCCATATCAACTGAGGGCGTTTTATTTTTGTTGCTGTAGTGTTATTGTTACTGCCCAATTGCATTTGTTTCAGATGTGTTTGAAGTAATGGAGCTTTTGATAGGCTTCTTATGTTGCGTGGTTGACAGTTCTATGTGGCATTTTGACAGTTCAACAATATTTTTACGCTATTTACGTTGTCGAGCCGACGAATTTTGAAGCAAGTGATTAGCAAACTCCTGCAAAATCTTTCATAATCAGCCTATAATGTTCCCACTGCTGGGACACAGGCCTCCTCTCAGTGAGAGGGAGTGGGCCGTAATCCACCATGCGGGGCCAGTGCGGGTGTGCAGATGTCACATGTCTTCGAATTTTTGGTTCTAGGACATGCCGGGTTCCTCACGATGTTTTCCTTCACCGTTTTGAGAGCAGTGGTGATGAAATAATTTACATAAAGTAAAGCGCCTGTCTGGATTCGAACCTAAGACCTACAACTCGTAAGTCGCGGCCGTCACCACTTAGCCACCACCGCTCTTCCACCGCTCTCTTTCAGATTTGATAAAATGAAAATATTGTTTTTCACATAAACCTACATGGGCACTTATGAAACTTCAGAAGCTAGGTGCACGGTTCCAATTGGTCGTTTCCTATGGAGAAGAGCCGGTGAGAAAGGTTAGAAGTATTTTTGACAGATTGAGACTGAGATCAGACTGTGAACGTTCTCAAAATATTGAGGATCGCCCTGCAGGTCTGAGCACCTCAGGTTTAGATCATAAATGAATGAATTTCACCGATCCCAGGGTCGTTTAACCAGACTCGATTAATCGAATGAACCCCAAGATTCGCACTAGCTCCTGTAGCCTCATGTTCATGGTGCTTCAGCGGCTATTGCATATCAAGGAATAGACCAGGGGGCGCTGTAATGATAGGGAAGACGTGCCCGAAGGATAGGTAAGGATTTAAGAGTCTACCGTATATGCATCCTAGAGTATGCATGCAGGTACAAGGTATCTATACTAATATGCTGCCAGCCTTTTGGGCATTCCTGTTGACAGCGATGCGGATGAATTCTTTGATGCCCTATAATGATTGTTTATTTTTTCATATAATTGTACATATTATTATAGTTTATATTTTAGCTTATATTATGTAAATATTTAATTTTTGGAGAAATAAAACTTAATTCTACTAATATTATAAAGAGGTAAAGTTTGTTAGGTTGTAGGGGTAATCTCTGGATCTACTGAACCGATTTTGAAAATTCTTTTTGCAGTTCATAGCCTAATTCTTGAAAAAGGTTGTAGGCTATTTATCATCACGCTTCGACCCTTAGGGGTCGAGCAATGGGAATACAAGTCAGAAAGAACGCTACGCGAAAGCGAAGTAGTAACCATGGGCGGGCGATGGTATGCGACACGATGGGACGGGGGCTGAAATTTCACGCGGACGAAGTCGCGGGCAGAAGCTAGTAGATCAGGATATTTTATGACTTCCCGTTGTCCCCATAACGAAAAAGCATCAATGGGGACAACGGGAAGGATATTTTATGACTTCCCGTTGTCCCCATAATGGGGACACCGTCAATGGGGACAACGGGAATAGACCATAATTTTGAAATAGAAAAATATCTTTGTAGATTTTAGTAAGATTATTAATTTAAACGTTGGGTTACATAGCATTTTTAATCAGAAACAGTTTGATCTTGCTAGGACCATAAAGAACTTACCTAAATTGAAAGGTAACATCTGATGTTCCCTTATTAAAAATACTGAGCGACCTATATCGCTCGAAATACTTCCTCTGAGTATACAACTAACTTTTAAGACTAACAAAAAAAGAACACTGAGTCATCATCTGCCTAGCCTTTTCCCAACATTGTTGAGGTCGGCTTTCAGTCAAACCAGATGCAGATGAATATCAGTATTTTACATTGAGCGATTGCCAATCTGACCATCAAAACCCAGTTGCTGGGATTACCCAGTAACTGGGTTTTGAATCTGACTGGTTGTCAGACTTTTAGGCTTTTGACGGGGTCGTCAGAAGCCTGAAAGTCTGACAACCAGTAAGTTAATTTTTGACAGTCGTTACGGGTGTTAACGACTGTCAAAAATTCACGTATGACAGCCGGGACCAACGGCTAAACATGCTTTCCGAGGCACGGAGGGGTCTTGGTATGTTAAGATGGTCATTTATTCGCGGCCCAACCGCGGCAAGCGTAGCTTAACCTGATCGATCGATATGTGCGGCTGTTATTACTTGGCCACAAGCTCCTTCAAAAGGATATCTACTGAGTCTGACTAGGTATTTCAGGCGTAAAGGCGAAAAAGTAACAAAAACCAGTGCCAATACACAATGGAACTAACAAGCTATAAGTTTGTGAACATAACAATAATAGAATCCTACTATCCATACTAATATCACAGAATACTTAAAGTACTACGTACAGAAAGGACACTCCCTTCCCCGCACTAACATCAGTTACCGCACCTCACCCCGCACTTCGGCGTATTCGTCGCAGTTCTTTAACAAGAGCGCTCGCAAACACAAGTACCTCACGCGCACATTCATACGTATACAAACGTTATTTTTTAATGTAGTAGTAGTAGGTAATTATTTTGCGAGCGTTGTATGGAGTGTCCGGGGTGTGCTAATATTATAAATTCGAAAGTAACTCTGTCTGTCTGTATGTTGCCTTTTCACGCCTAAACCACTGCAACGATTTAGATGAATTTTGGTATAAAAATAGCTTGAGTCCTGGGAAAGGACAGAGGATACTTTTTATCCCGATATTCCCACGGGATCGAGACTTATGCGAGTGAAACCGCGGGGCGCAGCTACTAATATTATTAAATGTGAAAGTTTGTGAAGATGTTTGGACGTTTGTTACTCAATCACGCGTAAACCGTTGAACAGATTTGGTTTAAAATTGGCACACAGATAGTTTATAACTAGGATTCACACATAGGATACTTTTTATCCCGATATTCCCACGGTATTGACATTTACGCGGGTGAAACCGCGGGGCGCAGCTCGTCTGAAATAAATGAATATGTCAAAGCCAGTGTTTTGTTTTTTCCCTAATCCTGAAAAACAAAAGAAAAACTGAATCAGACCGGAGTAGAATAGAATACTCTTTATTATATACACCATGTAAATTACAGACAAAAAAAATGAAAAAGAAAAAAAAATGGATGAAAAAGAAAAATGAAATTGATGAAGATGATGATGAAATGAATGAGAAAGTTTATAGTGGATAAGACAGAGATTAAAACAGAAGAAGAACTAGCAGCTGAGGAGGAGGGGAGCGTGGAGGGGGGGGGTCCAGGGGATTAGAGCGCAATAACTCTCAACAACAAACAAAACACAACTCGATCTAAATAAATCAATCCAATCTGCAATATTTTCACACACATTTAACACGGTTATAAAAACTGAATTAAATCGTGAGGAAACGCCATGTCTTAGAACCAAAAATATCCCTAACAGTGGAGATATATCAGTAGGGATATAAGGAACAGGGGAAAAATTCGAAGACATGTGACGTCTACCAACCCGCGCTGGGCCCGCGTGGTGGATTACGGCCCACTCCTTCTCAGTGAGAGGAGGCCTATGTCCCAGCAGTGGGAACGTTTTATGCCAATGTTTATGGCTGATATAACTTAGCCTCAATAAGTCCCTCACATGTTCATTTAAATACCAGCTGAAATATAAAAGATACATAAACCTTTATATTAAGTATACGGCACCTAGTTAAGTTCATCTGACAATATCTTAACGGCGCGGGTGCGGCCGCAATTAATTTCAGTTGGGCTTGCGGTCTCCTCCAGACGTGGTTACGTTGATAGGTTCCGCTTGGGGCTTTGCGACAGGGTCTGTTTGGTTTTTGGGATTTTTCCGGTGAATAAAGAGTGATTTAGAGTAGTTATAAAAAAAATATTATGTAATACACTGCTATAACAAAATTTCGGAATTATTAGAGAATTACTCGAAAGCCATGTTATACAATGGTTCTTGTAGTAACGAAACGGCCAAGTCATATATTTTGACTAAGGTGTAGAGTTGTTTAAATTTCAGGAGTAAAAGTCCATAACAGTATGAGAGTTTTTCACCTTACGCTCATGTGAATGTAGCGAAATGGCCAAACCATATATTTTGACTAAGGTGTAGAGTTTGCGAAGTTAGGCCTTGTAGAGTTAGGGCGTGTAGAGTTAGAAGCTTGGCTCTACATGAGATCTGATTACTTTTTGACAGTGCGAGCTACATGGTCTCGTCTTGGCAACATTTAACATGAAATGTTTTTGTGGGATTTCATTTCATTTTGTAAGTTGCTTATTTATGATATTTATACGAGTGTAGAATCACATCTTGGGAAAACCGAAACAAATCATTCCTTAATTTAAAGGGTAGGGGATGATTTACTAAAAATCCTGAAATACATATCTTATTATTTATAACAAGGACCCCCTATATAAATTTACAGACCTCTAGCATCAATATTTACGGAAGTCTCATACAAACTTTCACCCCCTAGTTTAAAGGGTTGGGGGGTAAAAGTTTCAAGTTTTAAGATTTTTTTTGTTGTTTGTGTAATATTATTAGCTTACATACCAAATTTCAGCTTTCTAGGACTTCAGGAAGAACCTTAAGATTATTGATGATCATCAGTGAGTCAGTGACGAAATCGGGGTTTTTTAGATATCAATAAAATGCAAAGTATGAGAGCTATGCAATTGAAACTTTATAGGTTTAATAAGTCAACTACTGACATCATATCCCGAAAATTTTGTTCATCTGGTATAACCCAAACCCAAGTTATGAAGGATCAAAAATACGACGAAGTGCTTCGAGAAAAGGTAGGTACTCGTAATGCCGTTGCGCTTCGCTTGGCTCGTCTTGGCGGGGGCACTACATAATGTAAAAATGTGCCCTAGCATAGAATATAATACCTTAAGTAGATTCTATGCTAGGGCACACTGTAATATCTATATTTTGTAGTATTCAAAACTGGCTCCACCCAAAAGCGCAGTACGAAACGAACTCCTAACACAGAGACACAAATGTGTAGGGCCGATACAAATGGCGAATCGACCGCAGCAATCAATTATAAAACGGAATTGTTCCGAATCGCACGCGCAACCATCGCCTTTGTTCCCTTACGTATTGGCGCCAATAATTTAAATTTTAGTTCGAGCTGTGTTATAGATATACCTACCTACCTTACGTTTAGTGTTTTGGAGTGAGGAGGGTGGAGCATATTGTTTTGATAGCGTTATTCAATTCGCGGTCTACAACTGCACGTTCACCTTAATCGTGAACGTGCAGTTGTAGACCGCGAATTTTCCAAATGACTTACAGCGTAGTGTCCATAGTAAAAATTATCTATTAGTAGTTGGACTTTAATTTGGCACAGGTTTCATTACTGCTCGCCGATAGAACAAATTGCTCTTTCTCCTTTCTTACGTTTTTTGCCATTTGCAGGTCAGTGTCAGGTTGTATCTTGAACCAAATATATTATGATTCGAGACTATAATAGATATTATGTATTTACAGAATTATAGTCATTATAATCATTCATATATCGCTTTAAGTTAGATTTGTTCTATAAGCACTTTTCGATAAGAGATTTGTTTTTATGGAACAAATCTAACTTAGAAAGATGTATTGATTTAGCTGCCTAACGCTGCATATTATTATTATACTTTATCAGGCTGAGAATCATATTACAGTGCAATTTAATTGTCTGTGGCAAACCATAAGATGAAGCAACAACAAAAGCTGCACCGTCTAAGCAATGTTTTGACAATGCAATTGATTTGTTGCTTCAATTTTATTGTATTCCACAGACAAGAAACTTGCATCATGTATATAGAGCTTTTCTTTGAAGATTTAAAACGGAGTATTATTAAAGTTATCATCATCCGCCTAGTCTTTTTCCCAACTACATATGTTGAAGTCGGCTTCCAGTCTAACCGGATGCAGCAGCTGAGTACCAGTATTTTACATGGAGCGACTGCCTGTCTGACCTCCACAATCAAGTATTTTTTTTATTTATTTATCCATTTATTTCAGGCATCAAGGCCCATATAAAACACATAAAATACAATATTAATATAACTTATAAATACATACATCGTTATAATTACACTAAGAAACTAACTAAACACGAAGTTTCTGCGTCGTATTTCGCTGACTGGTGTCATGTAGCCGGCCACGAAACTGGCGGCGGTACACAACACCCTTCGGCCAGAACTCTTCCTTGAGGAACTTCTCGAGATGGTGTGTCGGAACATGCACCACGAACGACTTGAAGTTCGTGTTGTTGAGTTAACTACTGGGTAATACGATACCCCTTGGTAAGACTGGTTGTCAGACTTTCAGGCTACTGACGACCCGTAACGACTGTCAAAAAGTCGCGTATGACAGCCGGGACCAACGGCTTAACGTGCTTTCCGAGGCACGGAGGGGCCTTGGTATGTAAAGATGGTCACCCATCGACGGACCGACCGCGGCAAGCGTAGCTTAACCTGATCGATCGACCCGTGCGGCTGTTATTACTTAGCCACAAGCCCCAAAGGAGGTAAAGGAGTATTAAGTATGACGCAAATAAATGTTTTAGTGAAACTTGATTATTTGCAAGAATTCACATTAGCGTTTCTCACACTCCACTGATGCTAACTACAGTATTTACAAACACAAGGTCCTGAAAACTTCAGGAGCATAATCTTCTTAAAGTTCTCCCCTTAATAACACTGAAGATGTAATTATATTCGTATAATTAATTAAGATGCGAACAGGTGCTCGGTTGAGTTCGGTTCCCGCGATGCTTAGTTAAGTAACAGACGGGCAACTTTTTGTTGACAAATAAATGACTGCTCAAAATGGCCTACAAATTCCGAAGAACTCGAAACTTACCAATATACCCAAAAAGTGATTTTGTTTTTGTCTTTCGTGTGCTGCCCAGAAGAAGGTATTAACTTTCGCATGTAAAATAAATATACAGACGCCAGCACATCAAGCTACCCGAAACAGTAAAATTTTCCCAATCAACTTTGAACCTTATGCTTTAGCGATAAAGTTGAAAATCTATTAAAGAAATTTGACAGATTGTAGTAGCTTGATGTGCTGGTGACTGTACATAGATTGCTTCTACCTACTAATTTGAAACTAAACACGACAGAAATATAAAACAGTTAGTGAAGATAACTTTATTAATCTTGGTTTAACTCAAAAACTGCAAATGTTCAACCAGTGCCCAAAAAGGGCGACCGTGCAAACCCTGCCCATTACTGTCCGATCGCCATTACCTCCATTCTGTGCAAGGTTATGGAAAGGGTACTGAACAGTAAGTTGCTGACCTACCTGGAAGACAATGATCTCCTCAGTGACCGTCAATATGGCTTTCGCCGGGGGCGGTCAACTGGCGATCTACTTGTGTATGTCACGCACTGTTGGGGCGAAGCCATCGAGAAACACGGCGAAGCACTTGCTGTATCGCTTGATATCTCGAAGGCCTTTGACAGGGTCTGGCACGCCGGTCTCCTCAGTAAGCTTCCTGCTTATGGCATCCCAGCTGGTTTTTGTAGCTGGATATCAGACTTCCTTAGTGAGCGGTCGATCAGAGTAGTCGTTGATGGCTGCTCCTCTGACCTTATGGCTATTGATGCCGGAGTTCTTCAGGGGTCTGTTCTCTCTGCAACTCTTTTCCTGCTGCACATCAATGACCTACTTCAGCCTGGTATTGTTGGGTACGCAGATGACAGTACAGTTTCAGAGAGATACTTGTCCAATGCAAGGGCCAGCGGGTCCGAAGTTCGTTCCTTGAGAGAGGCCATGGTAGAGCGGACAGATTTGACCTTAAGCCTTGTCTCCCAGTGGGGTGATGACAATCTGGTCTCTTTTAACGCCACCAAAAAACAGGCGTGTCTTTTTACCGCCAAAAGGAGTCGTTTTGACCAGACTCCTACTTTTCGGGGTACATCTGTTCCTGTAACTGATCGGCTCGAGCTTCTAGGCATGGAGTTGACATCTAGTCTCAACTTCGGCGCTACCATCGAGTACAAAGCCCAAACTGCGGCCAATAAGCTGGGCATCCTAAATAGGGTGAAACGATACTTTACGCCTGGACAGCTTTTAACCCTATACAAAGCACAAGTCCGATCCTGCATGGAGTATTGCAGCCACCTTTGGGATGGCTCAGCGAAATACCAACTTGCCGCGCTTGAGCTAAGAGGCTCATTGGCGACGTAAAACTGGTGGATGCCAAGCTTCACAGTTTGGGTCATCGCCGCAAGGTTGCCTGCCTGTCGGTCTTCTACAGACTGTACTTCGGTGAGTGTGCCCAAGAACTCCACGACCTCATTCCACCGGCCCCCTTCTACCTTCGGACATCCAGGCGCACTGCAAGTTACCATCCCTACCTGGTTGCTGTTCCACCAATTCGCACTAAGCGTTTGCAAATGTCATTTATAATGCGCACAGCAAAAGAGTGGAACTCTCTACCTGCGTCTGTTTTTCCGAGCGCATACAACCCGAATCTCTTTAAAGTGAGAGTGAACAGGCTTCTTCTGGGTAAGCTCGCTCCATCGTCGACTTTGTCTCTGTCACCTTTGACCTAGGCTAGAGTCAAGAGCAAGCCCATTTCAAATAAAAAAAAAAAAACCAATCAAAATATTATATTTGCACCGTTTTTGATATAAATAATAATATTGTCGACAGTGATTCAACGATTTATTCCGGTCTGATTCACTGAGCCCCCCTACACCCCCCTCCTCCTCGATCCCCTGCTAGTTCATCTTCTGTTTTAAACTGGCTTATCCACTTTATGCTAAGTTAAGTACTCTTTTTGAGAGGTAAGTACAGTCAAGAGAAAATAATTTACTGGAAATCCAGGCAACTTTTATATCGGCCACCTAACCACAATAAGTTGCCCGTCAGTCTCCCAACTTAAGTGCCTGCAAGATCTTCAACCCTGTGAATGGAGATTTGCAAGTCTTATGTCGTGTTTCGGCAGTCTGGTGGGGGATAAGTTCTGAGTATTCTTAGGTTTAAGTCTAGTTAGCTTGGTGGTAAGGAAAGGGAAAGTGAGATTCGGAATTTATTGATTGTGTTTTTAATGTGATTGTGGCAAACTCAAAGCATTTATTTCAAACTAGCTGCGCCCCGCGGTTTCACCCGCGTAAATGTCGATTTCGTGGGAATATCGGGATAAAAAGTTGCCTATATGTTAATCCAAATTGGTCCAGCCGTTTGTGCGTGAAGAAATAAGAAACATATAAGCACACACACACACACACTCACAAACTTTCGCCTTTATAATAATAGTGTGATGTGGCAGGCACATAAAAGGCACTTTTGAACGTCAAAAATTACCTCAAAATAGAATTGATTCTAGTCGCCGCTTCCAAAAGGTAGTTTTCGTATGGAGAAGAATGGGCAAGAAACTCCACCGTTACTCTTTTAAAATGTTTTGCAATATTTTGCATGGGTACATTCATCTATACTTATAATAAATCTGTAGAGAGGTCAATTCTGTACATGAAATATATTTTCAAAATAATTATCAGGGGGTGATTAGTGATCGATACTGATGCCAAAAATGCAATCAGTAAAATTTTTGTCTGTCTGTCTGTCTGTCTGTCTGTCTGTCTGTATGTTCCTTATAGAAACAAAAACTACTCGACGGATTTTAACGAAACTTGGTACAATTATTCTTCATACTCCTGGGCAGGTTATAGTATACTTTTCATCACGCTACAATCAATAGGAGCAGAGTAGTGAAGGGAAATGTTAGGAAAACGGGAGAAGTTACTCCATTTTTTAAGCTTCCGTCGCGCGTGCAGCCTTAATGGTTAAAGTTACATAGAAATCATGTATGACTGAAATATTCTACATAAAATTGTCTAAAAAATATCCCGCAACAGCATATGTCTATCTTTTATGGTTGACTCACAATAACACGTGTAACTCCTGATAGCTTAGCAGTTCGGAGCATTCTGATTATATTTGTTTACTCTTACGTTTATAATACTCTCACTCATGCCTAATTTAAAAAGTTAACATTATTACCTATTCAATAAAAAAAGAATCATAGAAATCGGTATAGAAACACCAAACTTATACATGAAATAAGCCATCGCGCCGTCGCACGTCTGAATCATGCTATAAGGATTATTTTTGTGTAACGGTTGCCGCGCTCGACACGGGTCGCGGCGGCGGTAGGGTATAAAAAGGCGGGAGGTCCGAGAGCGAGCTTCAGCCCTGGCTGGAGGCCTTAATTTTGAGGCATCCACAGGCAAGCCCGGTTAAGCAGACGACAACCTCATAGGTTGAACTGCGAGATGCCATACACAAAAAAAAAAAAAGAGCGAGCTTCATTCAATATTTGGCTGTTGATGCGTTCAGAGCGTTCGACCTTATTGACAGACAATAATTGATATTGAGAAACCGTGCTTATCAGCGCGACTTATACCCCCTTATTCATAAAACTTATCAAACCTATTTTAGTTAAAATGGGGTTTGTCTCTTTCTTACACACAGAAATGACAACGTGACAGATAAAGACAAACGTTCTATAAACCTATTTTAGCTAAAATAGAGATAAAATAGGATTATGAATAACGGCATTAGTCTTTAAATAGTTTATTTGAATTTCTTTTGTTGTTATTTTGTAAAATAGGTATGAGTTGTTTTGGTAGTGTTTAAATATTCGTTCAAATTAAAAATTATTAAGCGTAGGTACTTTTATTAATTAAAGTAGTTATAAGTATTTATTTTTAAGTGAAGTAGGTATAGGTAGATAGTATTGCACAGGCGTTTCAGCTTTATTTTCATTTCTTTTTTGTTGTGTAGACAAGGAATAAGGAAGGATTTTTTGAAATTCAACCCCCAAGGGAGTTAAATAGGGGATGAAAGTTTGTATGAAAGTCCGTCAGTTTTAAAGTTAGGATCATCAAATTTTGTGTTTAGGCTGACGACTAAAAATTAATTTATACGTGTCTCAGCGTTTTTGATAATTCTACCCCCAAAAGGTTAAAAGGGGGGATGAAGTTGTGTATGAAAGTCCGTCAGTTTAAAAGTTAGGATCTTTAAATTTTGTATTTAGGCTAACGATTGAAAATTAATTTATACGTGTCTCAGCGTTTTTGATAATTTCTCCCCCAAAAGGGGGATGAACGACCTGACTGAAATATCAACGCACAGTCTAAATCGCTGGTCCTTCCTAGGGACATGAATTTTGGAGGGTATGTTCTTTGTGAAGAGTAGGTATCGAATAAGAAGGGGTTTTTGGAAATTAAACCTTTAAGGGGGTAAAAAGGGGGGATTTTGTTGGTATGAAAAATCTTATTTCTTGAGTTAATAACCTTGAAACTTGGCACGAATACTTATCTAAGTAAATTATGAAGTTTAGAATTTTTCGTTTTTCTAAAATACCCCCTAAAGAGGTATTGGGGGGTGTCTAAATTTGTATGGAAGTATTTTAACGCCCTGTCCGATTAACTTGAAACTCAGTATTTATACTAAGGACTATAAAATAATTAATAACATGTATCAGGGTTTTTCGAAAATCTACCCCTAACTGTGTGAAAAGAGGTAGTTAATTTTAAAGGGGAGGATTTTACCGCGTGGCTTGATTAGCTCGAAAATTGGTATAAATAAACTGAGTCAAGTTATAAAATTCCACCCCTGTGGGGGTGAAAAGCGGGGATACAGTTTATTTGAAAAATCTGATTCCTTTGTTCTATAAACTTGAAAATTGGCCCGAATACTTATTTATCTAAATTAATTATAAAGATCATACCAACATACATTTTCGAAACTTTTAGAGGAAAGTACGAATTTCACGCGGACGAAGTCGCGGGCAGAAGCTAGTTATATAATAATATGTGAGGACGATGCACATAAAATAAAATTACTATACAACAATAGGTAAAAGAATTAAAAACGAAACCATGATATATAAATTAATTAGGTATCTGATAGATACATGGTGCTCACATGTTTACAAACATGGTAAAAGTAAATGATTTAGGTTTTGCAAGTTAGGTCGGTTACTTTAATTAATATGCTTATCGGAAAGTGTAACAAGTTTTCTGACTGCTCTTGACTTGTGATTCGACGTATATTCCGTCAGGAGCTGATAGGGGGGGCTAAAGTACAATAAATTAAACCCCCGTATGTATGGCCGAAATTCAATAGTTTTCGAGATTTATATTTAGATTGGGTTTTGTGATATAATTCCAAATAAAAATAAAACTACATATTGAATCGGTCCCATTAAAAATGATATTGTAGCTGGCACTATAATTAAGCTATGAACATAATTAAAAGTACTTCATGCAACAAAATACTTAAAATAATTATTTTATTTTATTTGGGAACTAGCTGCGCCCCGCGGTTTCACCCGCGTAAATGTCGATTCCGTGGGAATATCGGGATAAAAAGTAGCCTATGTCCTTTTCCGGGACTCAAACTATCTCTATACCAAATTTCATCTAAATGGGTTCAGCGGTTTGAGCGTGAAGAAGTAACAAACATATAAACACACACACACACACACACTCACAAACGTTCGCCTTTATAATATTAGTGTGATAAAACGATATTACATTAAATATTATAACATTTATCAGTAAGGTACTTATATAAAACAAAATCATTGTAATAACCACAACATTTTCCACATATAAAAAAGTGATGAGCGATTTCAGAATAATAATCTTACCAATATTTTAATTTTACGTTTAAAAAAATGTTTCAAATAAATAGTAGTAGTAGTAGTTCGAAATTCAATATTTCTCGAGATATTTGAAAATTTTTGAAGCGTAAAATGAAAATATTATTCTTAGGCACATATTAAATTTTTCAACAAACTTTCCTACATTGAAACCCAAAATAATCAGAACAAAACGTCTAACTTTCCTATATTTGCCGTGTTCCTAACAATGATATCCGCGAGATACGAGTACATCAGGATATTGCCAAGGAAAATACCTGATATTATCCGCACAATATTCAAATCAGGAAATGGGAAAGTGTTCCGGAAAAGTTGAAGGTATACCTACCGCGCTATTAATATTTATTGAAAAGATAATTTAGGTGTCGTTTTCGTAAGTTTGTAAACTATTGATTTCCTTGGGTTGACAAACTTTTTTGATACAAAGAAACGAAAGAAACATAAAATATTTTTCACTTCTCATGCTCTAAAAGTTCATCTTTATGTTGTGCTTAGGCGACATAAAATCGCTTTTTATGTTTTAGTGCATAAAGTAATTTTTTTTTCTGAGACTAAGGTAATCAGGCCCAACAGCCACACGCACAATAAAACTTCGCAGATTAAAGTCGTGATTTATTTAATTTTCTTTAATTTATACCACTTCCGTGTTTTCTATAACGATAGAACGATAGAATTTAATAAAATCAGGTAAAATAGTTGTCATTTATTATTTAAAAACGCAAAAAATCTTTTTATGACTTGGCAGTATGAAGTACCCAAGTCGAATGACAAATGTTTAAATTAAAAAAAAAAAAACAACTTTTAAAAAGTTTCGTGGCGGTATTATCTGTTGTGGCGGGAATTAGCTATGCTTTGCAACATTTTTGATTAATTATGTACTGTATACTTTATGAATGTTTAATTTTCTCGCAATCGAAGTGAAAAGCAGAGTGTATAACTCAGGCATAAACGAGCCATTTTACCCCTCGACTCAACTATCCACCCTCGCCTGCGGCTCGCGTGGATATAAACGTCTCGGGGTAAAATAGCTTCTTTTATGCCTTTGTTGTACAATCTACTATTTTGTGTTTATATTCTATAACTGCGTCATGTTTGCCGCAAATAAACTTATTTTCTTATTTTTAACCTTTTGAACGCCAGAGTATAAACGTATCGCCGTACCCACTATTATTTGGGACCCACACTGGAATTAGAAAAAAAAGGAGCATTTGATACAATGTGTACATAATAATACGATAATAATGAAAATTAGGTATGTAAATACTAATACATAAGAGTATTTTTACTTCTCATGCTCTAAAATTTCGGCTTTATGTTGTGCTTAGGCGACATAAAATCGCTTTTTATGTTCTAGTGCATAAAGTATTTTTTTGTTCTAAGACTAAGGTAATCAGGCCGAACAGCCACACGCACAATAAAACTTCGCAGATTTAAGTCGTGATTTAATTCATTTTCTTTAATTTATACCACTCCCGTGTTTTCTATCGTTAATTTAATCAAATTAGATAAAATAGTTGTCATTTATTATTTAAAAACGCAAAGAAACGTTTTTATGACTTGGCAGTATGAAGTACCCAAGTCGAATGACACATGTTGAAAATTAAAAAAAAAACTTTTAAAAAGTTTCGTGACGGGAATTAGCTATGCTTTGCAACATTTTTTAATTAATTATGTACTGTGCACTTTATGCCTGTTTCATTTTCTCGCAATCGAAGTGAAAAGCAGAGTGTATAACTCAGGCATAAACGAGCCATTTTACCCCTTGACTTAACTATCCAGATATAAACGTCTCGGGATAAAATAGCTTCTTTTATGCATTAGTTGTACAATCTACTATTATAACTATCAAATAAATCTAAACAATTAATGAAAAACCGGCCAAGTGCGAGTCGCACTCGCAAACGCAGGGGTACCACAAGGCAAAAATCGCCGAAAAAAAAAATACGTTTCTTGCATGGAGACTCCATTTAATTTTAAACTTATTTTCTTTGTTGTTATAGCGGCAATAGAATTAAAAAGAATTAGAAGAATTGCTTGCGTACGAGGCTTTTGACTAATTTATATGTGTGTATTTTATGTATTTTTTTTTTGTAATGTGCATTTTTTGTTGTGTAGAATAAACAATTTTTCTTTCTTAATGATATGAAGAATTTGTCCGGCTACCCTGGCGCTCCCTCTTAAACATAAAGGTCAATAAATACACAAGCCGTTTCCCGAAGCCTTCCAAACGAGGATGACTTAAAACTCTGAAGACGGGACTTCATAATTTTCAGTAAAAGCCTCCTTCGTTCGCCCCAATGAATCCTCAGTGACAGCCAAATGACAGGAGTAGGAAGGAAGGAATATTAGCCGCTTTATTGTCTTTACTTTATTAAAATTAGGAAAGGTTTAAATTGGTTATGCCCATGACTTCGCCCGCGTGGAATTTCTTGTTACCCAGACCCACCTCGTCGCATCGTGTCGTTTTCGCTTAGCGTTCTTACCGACTCTTTTTTTCTTTTTGCTTGACTTCTAAGGGTCATAGCGTGATGTTAAATAGCCTATAGTCTTCTTCAAGAATTGGGATATTAAATGCAAAAAAAAAAAAAACAAATCTGACCGGTAGTTCCAGAGATTACCGCGTCCCAACAAACAAACATATTCTTCAGGTTTGTTATTAGTATATAGTAATTATTATAGTAAGTTAGTTATCCCCTTACTAATAAACGTTGCATAGCGTCTGTATAGTTACACAACGCTTTGTCTTCTTCTTTCGAAAGTCAAATTACTGACGACTGAAAGAGAGAAATCGGTGTGTTACTATTCATCTGATATAATACGTTTATTAGTAAGGGGATAAGTCTTTTCAAAATCAAAATAAAAAGTCATTTATTCAAACTAGGCTGAGAATCAGCACTTTTCGAACGTCAAAATTACAAAAGACAGTCCCCCAAAACGCCTGCCCTCCACCACTTCCTTTCAATTTCCACTTTTAATTTCGTACCTAGTGTAAATAGTAGAGAAAAAGAAAATTAAAAAAATAAAGGACGGATTTTTTGTGGCCTAGTACGGAATAAAAGTGTATAGTTTTATAATCTTTCATAATATTGGCGGAAAAATAAGATGTTTTTTTGACTCAACGACCCCTGATAGTGTAGAAACCAGAAACCAAAAAAAAAAAAAACAACGTTTGTTTGAGTTTCACTGGCAAATTGAATTGGACCCTGTAATAATATAGCTCGTAAAAAAAACAACCGACTTCAAAAAAAAAACACTACAAAGTGAAAAATAACTTCAATTTCGGAAGTTGGTGTCTTTGGTTCCGCATTTTCGTTTTTTGACACCGACTTTCGAAATTGAAGTTATTTTTCACTTTGTAGTGTTTTTTTTTTTTTGAAGTCGGTTGTTTTTTTTGTAAAAAAGTTTTTATTTTTCACTTTTTAGTTGTACCTACCCTACATAAATTCAATTAACACTAGTGCATTGAAGAATTGAAGACACAACTCGAAGAATCATCAAAATTCGCATAGAAATGCCGGAGATGCAGTACATTTATGCATATAACTTCGTACATAAGAATAATTACCTAATGTATTATATACTAAAACCTTCCTGAAAGTATGTAGATCACACTAATGAAAGAATTATCAAAATCGGTTCAGTAGTTTTTGAGAAGATAATCGCGGACATACAAACATACATACATACGGGTCGAATACAGAACCTCCTTTTTTAAAGTCGGTTAAAAATACTACACCAGCTTCAAATACCATATCCACGAACAACCTCATCTTGGTTCCGTCAATCATAAAATAAAATCAAGGCTTTAAGGACAGCCTTGAACAACAGTCCATTCATTTGTCACCCCTGACGCTTACCGACTTTGATTTTATAGGCTTTAGAACATTTAACAGTTTTGGCGGCTGCTGGAAAGTTTTGGATGTGATCGAATTAAATCGTAAAAGGTTTGAGGGACAATTTGATATCTCCGGGGTAACAAAAAATATATATAATTACTAGCTGCGCCCCGCGGTTTCAGCAGCATAAGTCTCGATCCCGTGGGAATATCGGGATAAAAACTATCCTATGTCCTTTCCCGGGACTCAAGCTATCTCTATACCAAATTTCTGTTAAATCGGTTCAGCGGTTTAGGCGTGAAAAGGTAACATACAGACAGACAGACAGAGTTACTTTCGAATTTATAATATTAAGTATGGAGTATAGATATATTTAGGGGCGCAAGGTAGCCTTTACCAGAAGTGACCATCGTATTAGTGGTTCAGCAGCTACAATATCATCAGCATTGTGCCGGAATAAAGCAGTTCGTCGTGGACGTGGTACAGTCAACAGCAAAAGTAGATGATGAAAATCAGAAATTCAATACTAATGAACGGAGTTCGCGTCATATATGGCAGCTGTACTAGTAGTAAATGTTTGGTATAATTTACAATCACAAACTTTCGAATCACTTCGACGCCACACAGTTCTGACGCGAACTCCGTTCATTAATACCTATTGAATTTCCGATTTTCATCATCTACTTTTGCCGTTGACTGTACGACAGTGGCCCGAGATCTCATCTCTGTCATCCGAAGACAGCCGCCACCCATCCATCGATGTGAACAAGAAGCTTATACTTAGATAAAATAAAAAGTAACACTCGACTACTGAAAAGGATGAAACAAGTACCTTGCCGTGGTCGCATGCCACTATAGCTTTGTATGTTAGTACAGCGCCAAAAAAATCTGCTATTCAAAAGTCGTAAGCGGTAAGACCAGCGTTCTTTAAAAATTTCAAGGATGTATTTTGCATCACATTGTAATAATCCTATAAGTTCCACACACACCACACTACACTACGCTATACCACACCGCACTACACACTACTCCTCTACAACAACAAGAAAATGTGTTATTTATTGTTAGCCACTTCATTTATCGATTTAATTTGATTTTTTAAGTTTTAATTTCTAATTTTTTTATATTTGTTTTTTATAGTTAAGTTTTGTGTAGTTTTACAGTTTTTATTATTTAGTAATTCATCAATTAAAAAAAAAAATAAACTAAATAATCTTAAGGGTCACATCACATTTAGTTTATGTATAATACACCAATGATATGGAAGAGCGGAGTCTCCTAATACAGGCATTGTTTGCCTAAAGGAAGGCTCCAAACACGTCTCAATGTAACAGGCTAATTGTGACAGTAAACGATTTTGTATTTTTATTTTGTATGAAAGTTTGGACTCCTTGATTTTATTGCCATTCAAAACTCGCCACTATAACCCAGTTCTCAAAATCCAATCCAGCTTATTTCCTCCCCAAGTTCCACCTACACTTTTGGCCAGACAAAATCTTCCTTTACAATAACGTAAGTCAAATCTCAAAATAATAGACTGTAAGCTCCTTAGACTGGGGTGCAACTGCACGCCAGTGTCTACCTGCAGGGATTCCATTTTTAAAATATTGCCTGTCATATTCTTAAGACAACAATGTCTGTTTAATTCGACAGTTTCTTAAAGACGGAGGGTTTGTTAGTTTTTAAGGGTGACGACGACGAGGGAAGGAATTGTGATCAACGATTTACCTAACGATGTGATATCTTGTTATTTAACCGGTCAAGCAGCGCGCGTCGCCCATTAGCGGCGAAACAATAGAAAATCAATTGTGTCTCATTAGCGGAACTTGACAGATTAATAACGGTGCGTAGGTATTGTAAGGAGATTCCTCTTTCTAGAGCCCTGGCCCCTAATTCTCTATGACCACTCAATGATTTTGTTCTTCGAAACCACGTCAATTCCTGAGCTAATCACGCCAATCTCAACTCATACCCTGTTCCCGATATGTTTAAAAAAATTAAATAATATTTTTTTCCTGTGTTCACCCGTATGGATGTAGGGGATATTATCCCGCGGCAACGTTCTATCGGGATAAAAAGTATAGCATAATCATCCTATAATGTTCTTACCTACTGCTGGGACATAGGCCTCCTCTCTTCGAGAGGGAGTGGGCTGTAATCTACCACGTGGGCCCAGTGCGGGTTGGTAGATAAAAAGCATAATATGTGCTGATCCAGTTTATAAACTATCTCTGTGCGTTCATCGAAATCCGTTCAGCCGTTTTTGCGTGATTGAGTAACATCCAAACTTTCACATTTTGTAATATTAGTAGAACATGTAAATATTATGAAAATTCTTCAGGCTTTACATAATAATCAAGAGTTCTTACTAAAAGCAATTTTGATTCACCTCCAACCACCCTTCATTTGGAGGTTAAAACACTATTCCCTATTTGCATACATTTAAATAACTCATAAATTATTGTGAAACTAAGTACTATGTTTTGATTGAGTGTGTGAATTCAAGCAAGTCTGCAAATTACGAAAAAGTAGGAATTCGTATTAATTTAAACTTTTCATCACTCAAATGATATTGCAAGTGGTGAAAAGCGAGTAATCTTCGATAGTGACGAATTTTTCCACTGTATTTCAGCATCCCAATTGAGTAACACACTTTCAATCACAATCCGAAGGATTTTAAAGGAGATTGCTAATCCATTGCTTCTTATGTTTAAAAAAATCGTCTGCTCGATAATTTAAATAACGTAATGAACGTTGTTCAATTGTTAAAATGGAAAGCATTGCCATTGTGTGTTACGCAATTACCTCCCAGCTCAAATTGTTACCACCACCAATTGTATGGGACCGCCGACCACCAAATGTATGGGACGGCTAACCACCAAATGTATGAGAACGCTGATCACCAAAATATGTATGGGACCGCTGACCACCAAATGTATGGGACCGCTGATCACCTAATATACAGGGTGAAATTGAACACATGCGACAAATCGAAATGGGAGATTGTACTCGTCATTATGAACAACTTTTACTATGGGACCAAACCTGAAATCGCGAAAAAAAAATCAGCTGTTCCCTACATTTTGGCGAGTTATACGAACATAAACGTAGGGAACAGCTGATTTTTTTTTCGCGATTTCAGGTTTGGTCCCATAGTAAAAGTTGTTCATAATGACGAGTACAATCTCCCATTTCGATTTGTCGCATGTGTTCAATTTCACCCTGTATGGGACCGCTGACCACCAAATACTATATGGGACAGCTGATTATTTTTTCTCGATTACGATGTGGGTCCCATAGAGAAAGTTCTGTTGTTCAGTTTGATGGTTTGTACAGACGCCAGCAAATCAAGCTACTACAATCTGTCAAATTTCTTCAATGGATTTTCAACTTTATCGCTACGGCATAAGATTCAAGGTTGATTGGGAAAATTTGACAGTTTTGGGTAGCTTGATGTGCTGGCGTCTGTACCACAGCCTTAAATTTGACCACACCTTTCTGTTACAACCTGTAAACCTGTACCTACTTGTACTATGGAATCATTTTATAACTACTCAGAGAGTCAACATATCCACGTGTTTCTGTACGGAAACACCAAAAAAACTTAAACCCGTTAATACAAACGTCAATTCCATAACAACTTCGAAAACAGCGCCATTCCCGAATGCAAAAAGACACATAACTTATACAATTCGCCTTTGTGAGTAGAAACATCATTTACACTCCTTTGTCGCACGAATACAAAGCATATTTTGATCTGCTGAAAAGTTTCTTTGCGCTTTTATTGCGTCTATTCACATTTTGTTTTTCACTCGTTGGATGCGAGAAGCACAAAACCGGTCGAAGTGGAGGTGCTTGGGGGAGGCCTATGTCCAGCAGTGGACGTCTTTCGGCTGAAATGATGATGATGATGACATTTGTTTTTGAATATTTAAAGTGTATAAGGGATTTTTATGGGATTGTGAAGAAATTATATGATCAGACATATGTGATCGAAAACAGAACTGAGTTAAATGATAAATGATTTATTTCTGTAAGTAGGTTTGTACAAACACTTTTACACGTCAATCATATTTTTTTAAACCTAGATTAGGTCGGTGTTTCCTATCTGACTACTCTGAGAAGAAAGGCCGAAACAAACTCAGTGGTCACAGTCTCTTTTAAAGTCCAGACAAAATCTTGGTCAGATCATGTGAAGACCATATAGATTGGTGTCTGAAATGGTCTTTTGAGGAAAGAACCATACAGATTGAGCGGACCTTAGATCTTAGTTAGATCCTCATTATTATAATTTCAGCCAAAAGACGTTCATTGGAGGATGAACATTTTTAGCTTATGCCTTCCCGAAGAATTGACTTTAAAGAATGTTTCAGACCTAGCTTTTTCAGCGAAGCAATTAAATCGCCAACCAGTTGGTTGAGTAAGTGGTCAAGCCATTAAATATGATCATTAAGTATGTCACTTTCCTAAAAACGTTAAGAGGATGTATTCTTAAAGTTGCTGTCTAACTTTGTTTAAGTACCTAATACAATCTATCAATGATGAAAAAAACTAGATGAGGTAGTTTTATCCTGTCCGACTGCTCTGACAAAAATGGCCGAAACAAATTCAGAGGTCAGTCTCTTTTTTAACCGACTTTAAAAAAGGAGGTTCTGTATTCGACCCGTATGTATGTATGTATGTATGTATGTATGTTTGTATGTCCGCGATTATCTCAAAAACTACTGAACCGATTTTGATAATTCTTTCATTATTGTGATCTACATACTTTCAGGAAGGTTTTAGTATATAATACATTAGGTAATTATTCTAATGTACGAAGTTATAAGCATAAATGTACTGCATCTCCGACATTTCTATGCGAATTTTGATGATTCTTCGAGTTGTGTCTTCAATTCTTCAATGCACTAGTGTTAATTGAATTTATGTGGGGTAGGTACAACTAAAAAGTGAAAAATAAAAACTTTTTTACAAAAAAAACAACCGACTTCAAAAAAAAGAACACTACAAAGTGAAAAATAACTTTAATTTCGGAAGTCGGTGTCAAAAAACGAAAATGTGGAACTAAAGACACCGACTTCCGAAATTAAAGTTATTTTTCACTTTGTAGTGTTCTTTTTTTTGAAGTCGGTTGTTAAGTCTATAGATTATCTTGGCCAGTCTATACGAGGACCATGCAGACACCTCTAACTAACCCTTCCGGGAATACGGCGTGAATTGCATGCTAGCAATTTTTCACCATTAAGTCCGCGATTTCAAATAATTCAAAAGTCGCTTCATGTAAAATAATGGTACTCAGCTGCATCCGGTTAGACTAGAAGCCGACCCCAACATAGTTGGGAAAAGGCTAGACAGGTGAT
Organism: Amphipoea lucens; assembly: GCA_947508005.1. Lineage (NCBI taxonomy): Eukaryota > Metazoa > Arthropoda > Insecta > Lepidoptera > Noctuidae > Amphipoea > Amphipoea lucens. The sequence goes on along the minus strand of OX382373.1, from coordinate 3,775,507 downwards.
GATGAAGTCCAGGATTTCAAACAATTTATATTCCTTCACAGCAAGTAATTAAAAACTGCACTACCCTTAAATAAAACCGAGAAAATTAACATGAAAGTGGTTAAAAGTTCTAGAAACGCAAGCGGCGCCGGGACAACAAACTATCATTCAAATCATATTACTGAAGTCATTTAAAGTGTAGAACAATTCAAAAAGTTGAAATAAACTTCGACGTCATTTGCATCGCAAATGTGTCGCCTGACATTGCCTGAGGTTTTCAAATACTTAGCGCTGCTCAAAATAAGATTTTGTGTTAATGCTGTTGAAGTAATTTTTATTGAAGCTTTCATTATTTAGAATTAAGCTACGTTACCTGATTGTTTATTGCAGTCTTTGTAAATACTGCTCATCGTCATAATCAGCCTATAATGTTCCCACTGCTGGGACACAGGCCTCCTCTAGGTAAGAGGGAGTGGGTCATAATCCACCACGTGGGCCCAGTGCGGGTTAGTCGATGTCACATGTCTTCAAATTTTTGTTTCTAGGACATCAGGGTTACCTCACGATGTTTTGCTTCACCATTTTGAGATAAATACTGCTAATCAAACAAATACTGCTAATCAAACAAATACTGCCTAAGTCAATATACACCTGCCTGCAGATGCTATCTAAAAAAAAGCACGAAGCCTTCGAGTGAAAACCTCTTAAGTGTAAAAGGAAGTTACAACTGCGTGCTGTACAATTTTTGTACGGCGTCTTTTATGTTTTTTTTTGTTAATTTATAGGTAAATTTAACCCGCTTTCATATCCAGAACAGTCATATTCTCGAAGATTGACCGAAATGCATAAAATGCTACTTACAAGGTATTCATACAAAAAACTATGCAAATGCATTCCCGAGGTTTTCACTCTAAGGCGACGATAAGTAGATTGAGCAGTGGTGGCCCAGTGGTAACAGCATCGACTTACGAATTGTAGGTCGTAAGTTCCAAACCAGGCAAGCTTTTTTCTTTGTGTAATTTATTTCATCACCACTGCTCTCAAAACGGTGAAGGAAAACAACGGAGGAAACCGGCATGTCGTAGAACCAAAAATTCGAAGACATACCTACGTATATGTGATAGTGCGGATTGGTGGACAAACCGCACTGGGCCCGCGTGGTGGTTTCCGGTCCCGTAGAAGAGGCTTGTGTCCCAGCAGTGGAACATTATAGGCTGATTATGCAAGTAGATTGTTGCATATTGACAAAAGTCCTTATTTTTGACAGTTCTTAGACAACTTCTTAACATACACAAGTTCTTAACATACATCATATTAGGGTAAAGTCGAATTATATCGAATAGTTATCGTCACTTGAAAGTTGGTGGATAAAGTTTTTTGAAGGTTATATGACACTCTGGTGTGCTGGTCTGCATGTTGGTGGACGAAATCTTGTATTTTAATTTTGTATTTTTTCCGGCACTCCCGAAAAACTTTGAAAATGACATGATAAAAAAGTCGGCACTAAAAAAAAGCCCCGCTTGCACTGCAGTATTAGCTATTCTCAACCATCACGTTTACATTCTTTTTCACTGCAGAATATTGTAAGCGTTACGGCCGCATTTACACCATACATTTAAAAGTACCCACAAACTCACAAGATACCATAAAGCCACTTAATTTGAACGTCAGACATAACCAAAGAAAACCGTCAGTATTAAAACAGTATTAACAAAGTAACGCCAGCAAAAGTGGGAAATAAACTGAAACGGTAGGCCTATGCCATGCCCGTTGTTTTGCATAATACCCACATTTCTATGCCCGTTTTGTGCACACGTATGAAAAGTACGGGTGACGTCAGAGGTGTACAGTTGCGTGCGAAATGCTTTACTTTTTGTTTTTTGTTTTTCCGTGAATGCTGCTGAGCTAGGCTGACATTTTTGGTATGGATTTTTTGAAACACTAGGGTATTTGATTTTTGGTTGATTTTTTGTATAAAGTTACTACCGACTTGCGTGTATGACTAGCGGGGTTCTATGTTCTATGTCATGGGTTTGGTTTCCGCACCTAGTCATTATTCCGTTTATTACCGTTGGATCCCGTTTTTTGATCCCGTTTTTTAGGTATTACCGATGGATCCCGTTTGCTATTTTCGTTGAATCCCATATTATAAGAACATGTGTACATTTCAGAAGAAAAGTGATTTACCTTTATCAAACACTAAAAAGAGATTATTTTTAGTGGGTTACCCGGAACCGAACTAGTTAGAGTAGGTTAATTATTTAAAAAAAAAACAATGTTAGGTTAGGTTAAAACTGTGACCCCTACGCACGAGCCGAGCGAGCGAAGCGAGCGGTGCCGCGGCAGCGGCCGGCGAGTGCCTGAAACGACTAGATTATATAGAAAATGAGTTGTTTGTGAAATAAATAGTATACGAAACGTTGGTTGTAAACTAAAAATTTGTCAATGGAGTTTTGGTGAAACAGTAGTGAACCCCTCATTTTATTATAAACAATTTTGTTGTTGAAAGTACCCGCATTCATATTTTTTTAAGCATTCGGGATCCAACGGAAATACTTTTCGGGATTCAACGACAATAAAACGTAATTATCTTGCATTTTTTAAATTCGGGATCCAACGGAAATACATAATAATGTTTTGCGGGATCCAACGCCAAAAATATTAAAATGGGATTCAAAAACGGGATCCAACGGTAATAAATCCTTTAAATGGATCACTGTGCATGGGCCATGGCAGCAGTCTGTGGTTATTCCAACCAGCCCACCTCCCTCCAGAAGCCGACTAAGACTCCTGCCCCCTTATTCACAAACACTCGATATGCTTCCGTATCGTATCGAACATTAATCATTGTTATCGTAGGAGTCTTCTCAACGCTGTTCACAAGTCCAAAACCCGAAAATTTTGTCAGTTTAAATCAAATAGACGCCCTCTATTCTTCCAACAGCTATTTGCTGTTGAGGGGAAGTCAAATCAGGTTATCGAAATGTCAGGTTTTCGATACGATAGCCTGTCGTATAGTTGTGAATCAGGGCTCAGGTCTGTTTAGAACATCTGTGTACTATCTGGGTGTCCCGAGGGATTCTGATCTAATCTGGGTGACGCCTGTGCACTGAAAGAGCACATGCGATACGGTCTCATCAGCCTCCATGCAAGCCTTGCACAGGGGACTGTCCGTTATGCCTATAGTGTGAAAGTGTTTGTTCAGCGAGCAGTGTCCCGTGATGGTCCCCATCACCAGGCGCAGGCCTTCCTATCCAGTCGCAATACATGACCAACGGGGTAATTTCCTAACACACATAAAATGACAATTGATCGCAATAGCTTTCATTTTGGCAGTTCAGCGACGTTCATTGCGTTATTTACTTTGTGGTGCTGAAGAATTTTTCAAACCGAAAAAGCAATGGATTAGGAATATCCTTCTAAATCCTCAGATTGTGATTGAAAATGTGTTACGCAGTTAGTATTAACTTAGGTACTAGGTGAGTACCTAAGTTAATACCGGGTTACCTGCAGATACCGAGCAAAAATATGCAAAACGGCTTAGCCAACCCTAAGGTGTTTTGCATAATTTTGCTCGGTAAAAAATTGGTCCGTAGAGCCTCACCATCTCGATTTTCATATTCGCTGCCAGCTACATGGGTATTTTAGAACTTTTAATGAGTATGATAACGTGTTTGATAGTGAGACTACCTACATTATATCATCATTTCAGCCGAAAGACATCCACTGCTGGACATTGGCTTCTCCCAAGCACCACCACTTCGACCGGTTCTGTGCTTCCCGCATCCTGCGGATTCCTGCGGCCTTCACAAGGTCATCGGTCCACCTTGTGGGAAGCCTTCCAACGCTACATTACCCTACATTATATTACAACCTTAAATGACATTTAGGTACGCAATACCAAAGATTTAAATCGTAAGATTTGCCCTACCACGTCGAAGATGGTCACGTTTTTGTTTCGTTTTGACACCTTGTAAACACACAATGTCGCAGTCGGCATGAAAACACCATATATGGAATGTGTGAGCGCACTTCTCTGTGTGGTCACTTTTTTCGCGACGTAAGTAAGGTGGGGCAAATCTAACGATTTAAATCTTTGCACAATATTAAATTAAGCTTCCACTATACGTCACAATACTATAAGTCTTTTCTTCTCGAGCATACTTTTACTAGCCCGTTCATGTGACGTCAAAGTACATTCGCGTACAGTCGAGACTGTAAGAAATATTTCATTTATTCGGAAGGAAGAGGAAATGAATAAGTTTTCTCAATGTGTCTTAATTTCATTTTGGTTATTGCTAAGGGGTAATTGTGGGAATGCCAATAGAGAATACTGATTTATTTTAACAGGTTTTGTGTCATCATACGTGACTCTAGTCAAAAGTAATATATTATTATAGAAAGATATAAAATATTATGCACATTAGTAGATTTAAAAAAATATTTAATTTATACTAACCTACGATGTATTTAAAAGATATTTCAAATTGCAACCCAAAAGATTGCGAACGCTGTAGGGATCTAAATAAACAATGAATAATAGTTTTATATTTTGTTTTCCATGATTATTACAATAATATTAGAGTCTTTGGTCATCTGGACCCACTCGAATTGGACCCACGGGATCATTCGACTCAATCAAATTTTGAATAGGTCGACTAGACCCACTGCCCAATTTCTTACGTATTTTTTTTCAGGGACGTCAGAAGCACGGTTCAAATTGGTCGTTTCCTACTTAGAAGAACCGGCAAGCAAATCGGCGGTTACTCTTTTATTTTCATTAGAGCTTGAATGCAAAACTTATAAAACCTTTTCTCATGTACTAGCTATGCCTATAGCTGTATAGGTCACTTATGGTTGACTGAGCACCCTTCAGGATCCCCTCTTTGACCAGCTGTCGTCAAGTCAACTGGAGCCAACTGTAATTGATCACAAAATCGTTGGTTCGAAATGATCTCTTATAATATTGCCCTGTGAAAAGATTAAGATAAATCAAACACTTTTTACTGTATCACTTTTTTATACAAACACTTAATTGGTAAAAACCACATTTTACTTTTGATTGGTCAGATAATTTTTGTCATATTTAATATTAGACCTTTATGCATAGTATGTATGTAGGTAGGCACTGACATGTTGTTATCATCATCTGCCTAGCCTTTTCCCAACTATGTTGGGGTTGGCTTCCAGTCTAACCGAATGCAGCTAGACACATGGAGCGACTGCCTATCTGACGAGCGATTGTCTATCTGGTAGGTACCTATCTACCAGATCAGACAACAATTTATAAGTACCTACTTAAATAAAGATATTTAAAAAAAACCGAGGTATTCCCATATTTGACGGTTTTGGTCTGCTTTTTCATAAATCAAGAATAACATATACAAATAAACTATGTTCGATTGTGCCTAATGAAGGTAAGATACTCGACATCTACAGGGTGAAATTGAATTCATGGGCATCCTTTTAGGGGGTCATTGTAATAATCATTATGAACAACTTTTACTATGCCAAAGTTGCCAAAGATGTAAACAACAATGGCCGCTTGAAATTGAATAAAATCGATATACAAGAACATTTATTATTAATAATGTTTGTTTTCGTCTAAATCTCCGAGCTAACTAGACAAAAATAAATGTTCTTCAAAATCGACATACATCGATTTTATTCAATTTCGAGCGGCCATTGTTGTTTACATCTTTGGAAAATTTGGCGCGGCCGGACTTTAGGTACAAAATAACCCTCCTACACCTTATAAACATTACAACCAAGTTGAAAGCAACTTTAACGACACTTCAGAAAGTAAGGGTTGAAGAAAATACGCCAATAACACTGCAGCCCTCTCAGGGTTGTCAAAGAATAGGGGATTAGAGGCAGATGGGGCTCCGGGCACCCCTACAAAGGAAAATCGTCGGGGACATGCTAACACCGTTTTTTGAACACTCTGCTGTCTAATGATAGGTGGTTGGGTAAACTTTGGAGGTCGTAAAATTTTAGGAAAAATAATTGAGGAGAAATGCAAGTTCTGTAAGTGTTAAGAGCTGTGTCTCGGAAAGCACGTTAAGCCGTTGGTCCCGGCTATCATTCATGGATCTTTGGCAGTCGTTACGGATCGTCAGTAGCCTGAAAGTCTGACAACCAGTATTACCAAGGAGTATCGTATTACCCAGTAGCTGGGTTGTGGAGGTTAGATAAGCAGTCGCTCCATGTAAAATACTGGTATTCAGCTGCATCCGGTTAGACTAGAAGCCGACTCAAACATAGTTGGGAAAAGGCTAGGCAGATGATCAAACAGAGTACATCGAAATATAAGAAAACGAAGATTTTACCCACCTATGGATCAAAACAGGCTGAAATAATACCTTTTCTATTTTTTTTCTCAATTTTTTTATAGTGTTCGTGCGTAATGGCGCCTTGCTTTGGTCAAAGATATTTTACTAAAAATAGTTAGAAATGATAAACAAAACAGAAATACCAACTGATGAGAAAAATCAAATCAAATATTTATAAAAAAAAATAGAATGAAAAAAAAAAATGAAAATGAAAAAAGTGTTTATGCACATAAATAATTTTGAACAAGATATATTACCTCAGCCAAACTGCAAAGCAGTTTGTTGGCAGACGTAGCTCCTTTTTTTGTACATATTTTTTTATAATGACACTTTTTCACATACAAGTTAATAAATAGGTACTTACTTATTTATTTTTGCTGAAGTTCAAACATTTCGTAACTTACCTTTGAATAGTGAGACTAGTTTCCTATAGAAGAGACGGCATTGCAGAATAGCCGGCGCAAATAGCGATTGATTCGCCTTACGTAATACACTGAGCACTCTTTGTGTAGGCGCGTATTGCCGTGAAATTTTGTTAAGGCGCTCTCATTATTTTGGTCTTTATGGTAAATTGTTTTACGGAGAACATAATTGTATTTATTATTAAAGCTACATTATAATTTAATAGAATGTTATTGGATAGTAAAAATTTAAGTTTAGAGGCATATTTTCCTTTCTTAGCAATAGCAATAGGCTGGCCTTTTATAACATGGGATTTAACATAACTGGGGGTTACAGCCCTTTGGATATCACAGGCGTGGTGTTTGTTAGTTTTTCGGTTCCGCAACAAAGTACAGAGCATTCAGCAATTAATTTTTTAATTTAAAAAAGCGAATTGGTAACATTATTATCGTAACGCTTTGAAGTATTTTTGGTCCTTATTCAGTTTGAGCAGTACTGCAGTTTGAGAAGAGCAGTGGTGACTCAGTGGTTACGGCCGCGACTTACGTGTTGTAGGTCGTAAGTTCGAACCTCGTCAGGCGCTTTACTTTGTGTAAATTATATCATCACCACTGCTCTCAAAACGGTGAAGGAAAACATCGTGAGGAAACCGGCATGTTCTAGAACCAAAAATTCAAAGACATGTGATGTCTACCAACCCGACTGGGCCCGCGTGGTAGATTACGGCCCACCCCCTCTCACAGAGAGGAGGCCTGTGTCCCAGCAGTGGGAACATAGGCTGAGAATGTATTCAGTTTCAATTATTTCTATGTTAAGTTCAATGACTAAATTTTTAAATAAAAGTTTTTTTTTTAAACCTCTATGTATACACAAATTGACTTTAAATAAATAAGTAACTGACTGACTGACTTAAGTAACATTAGTCTACAGTGATACTTATTATTGCTTTAAAAGAATGTGTGCCAACCCATCTACCTTCTCATCAACAACCCTTACAAAATCATACCATGCAACAAACAAACAAACTCACAAACGACAATGTCACCTTCCCCAGTGCACAATAACGTCACTTTACGACGAACACTAACTGTGAGACTGGTAGTCACAAAACTAACAATACTACACTTACGACCATTGTTAATTGTGACGGTAACTTAAATTAAACTTGGTTGTAAAACTCACCGCGGTAGTAAAGTGGACTGTTCTGTTTCAGGAATATGAATTTGTACTTTATTATACTGCAATAAAGTTCAAAATATTACACCAAGTCTGTGTTACAAAGTAGTATGTCTAGGTCACAATCGAAATTTGTGGCGGCATCTATAACTCCATATTGCACCTGACGTCACGAAAGTTCTACATCGCGCAAGCAGAATTATCCGCGCAAACATTTCAAACGTTCAGCTGTTTTACATAATGGATCTGTTTTGTAAAACAGCTAGCGGTTATGTAAAACAGCTAATTAAACAGTTCATTCGCAAAACGGTGAAGGAAAACATCGTGAGGAAACCGGCATGTCCTAGAACCAAAAATTCAAAGACATACGTGACATCTACCAACCCGCACTGGGCTTGCGTGGTGGATTACGGCCCACTCCCTCTCACAGAGAGGAGGCCTGTGTCCCAGCAGTGGGAACATTATAGGCTGATGATGATGATGATGATGATTCGCGACATATACGCGGAAACCCGATAGCAACTGTTGGGCGTAGCTTCGTTTTCAGCGGAGGATGAGGAACTCTCCACCCTACTCCCCATACCTCTCATTACTCATTTATTCAAGTTATGCTGACGATTGTAGTAAAACTCAGGTCACTATGTTTTACAATTATTTATTTTAAACAATCAATGTTACACCGCCAAATTAATCCCGTTCTCCCACGCCGTACGGCCGTACAGATTAAAAATTCCCGCGCTCGCCGAGTGTTGTCAACTCATCATATTATCGATTCCTCAAATCGATTATACAAAATCATAAACCTTACACTCGTCCATTCTGACCACGTGTATGTCCCCATACACGGACCCGACAACACCTCAACACCTACACATAATAACCTTACACTCGGCGAGAAAGAGCACACATAACGTTTTACATTCATGAAAAGAACAAAAGAGAGAGAGAGAAAAAAAAATCAACAGATCGTATTTCCAATAAACTAACCGATAGTTCAGTAAACCCATCCAATTCTTACAGAACAATATCGGGAATTGTGTTCTCGTTACCGTAAACCCATCCAATTCTTACGGCAACGACAACAGCATTAAATTTGCGAACCCATCCAATTCTCGCAAAATTAAATCCAATACTTGCTAACCCATCCAATTCTAGCAAGATTGGCCACCGCTTAAACACAGTTCTTGCTAACCCATCCAATTCTAGCAAGAACTGCTTGTTTAAATAATACAGTGTTTCAATAAAATTCATGCCAACCCATCCAATTCTGGCAAGACTAAATTAGCATATTCTAGCATAACTAAATTACAATTAAAACAATTAAATTCTTGCTAGCCTTTTTAGTGATCGACGTTGCTAGTCTCAACATGTCCTCCAGCGATTGCCCAAAATTCTCCTCACAGGGAAAAGCTGTTAAAAGCTTTTCCTGCCACTCTGACCAACTAAACAGAATAGAATTCAACCCCTCATACCAGGTTTTGGCCAATCCCTGGAGCTTTTGCATCGCAAAATGGACAACAGTTTTGTTATCCCATCCATAAACAGCAGCACACTCATTGACTTTTACGTACCTAACCAAATATCAATTCTCTGATTCTTAGATGAGGGGTCAAAGTCGGGTAATATAACTGTCGGAATTCAAACTACGACCTTGTGCTGCCGCAGATGGCTGTTCGAATTTAAAATATCGGCCACATATTTCGCCGAAAAAGCTGGACTTCCTGACCTTCTAAATAAATGAGGAGCAGGAACCATGTCATCTTGTTTGTAGTGGTATCTCCGTTTCATCCGTGCGTCCACTCCAGATGGCTGCTGGTCCACTTGCCACGAAGATGCGGCACCGTCGGTGTTGACGTCACGACGGCAGCCACGTGGACTCGAACCGGATCGCCGACGACTCCGCTCTCGGTCGATTTCGTCTTCCCGGCGCCTGACTCTGTCTCGTTCCCGCTCCAGCTTGCGTTCCTTTTCCCGGATGCTCCTACTGCGCTGGCTGTGACGAGATGAGCTGCGACTTCGATAGCGAGTGCGGCCTCGACGACTTTCCTGCATCTCCGACTCCGTCTGCCACCGTCACGTCTCGATGCGGTGTGCTCAGGTGTTTTCGAGCGGCGGCTGACCGTTCCCATTTTGTTCCATTGTCTAGAACTCGAAAACAAAAATACGATTTGAATTTGTTCATCTCAACAATTAATTAGGAGAAACGTGATGTAACTCAGAAACGGAGCGTCCTAGCGTAAAAATAACAAAAAAATGTAACCCGCGTTGTGATACCCCGAAACACCTGTGACAACATAAATCGACCTTGACCTTTTAAGGTCCAATGTGATCGCATTAACACGGGTAATTAATATAAATGAGATGCTAACTAATAAGAGAAATGAAAGAAAAGTGGCCACCCCCTTGCAAACTAAAATACTATCCCCAAAATAACGCCCCTTGAAATTATTTGACCTCGAAATTGCCTCTGGAATAACTTTTATTTCGTCTTAATCCTAATCGACTTGCAACATTAATTATTAATTGTACCACAATAAAATAATAAAAAAAACCAACCTTGCTTATAATGTTTTGTAAAACTTAAAAAAAAAAGAAACTTAAGAATAGCATCTTCTAAAATGAACTACCTAATTAAGTTTTATAAATGTGAGCATGTACATCCCACTTCTGATTTGTAGTAAAACTCAGGTCACTATGTTTTACAATTATTTATTTTAAACAATCAATGTTACACCGCCAAATTAATCCCGTTCTCCCACGCCGTACGGCCGTACAGCCGGTCGATTCTGTAAAAATCTCACCGTGAAAACTTGCGTGAAGTGAGCTGTCAGTGTCATCCCACTGATGCTAGGGATTGACCAAGCAAACATTTACAATCATAATCGAGATTTTAATAATAGATTTTATGCTAATTCTATTGATCATTTTATATAATTTCAAAGCTAGTATTTTAGTGGTCAAAACATTAATATTATTATTATTTATTTATTTATATATACTTTATTGTACACCACAAAAATAATAATAATAATTACAATCATTAATACATCTTTTTAAGTTAGATTTCTATCGTTAAGAACAAATCTCATATATGGAAAGTGTTTATGGTAGAAATCTAACATAAGGAGATATATTAATGATTCTAATGACTATGATTCTGTAAATACATGTCTATTATAGTCGCAAATCACATTTTGATCAAGATACAACCTGACACTGATCTGCAAATTGCAAAAAACGTAAGAAAATTTAAATTTCGCGGTCTGCCATGTCACATTCACCTTAACCGGTCAAGCGGCGCGCGTCGCCCATGATTGGCGAGTGGCGACGAAACCGTAGCCAATGAGCGACGCGCGCGAAGTGATGTTGCCATGGTTACCGTGGAGTGAAATATGGAACATTCCGAATCGCACTGTAATCGATTACAACGTGCTTACACTTTAACCCCAATTATTCTGTATGGTATAAATTACCTATTATTCCCCGCATAATCTTACCATGCCGTACGGTTGTCAAGAGTGGTATTTTGACAGTTCAAACCGGTTTCGTTAAACTAACGTGGCATTTTCGAAATTGTGCTTCCGGCTACAGTCGCCACCTTACCAAAGGATAAGAAATTCGTGGTGTAAAAAAACAAACAAATAAATACTATAATCTAACCGTGAATAAATAATCAAGTGAAATAGTTTTGACTCTCAGCTGCCATAGTGGTGATTTATCTAAATGGGAACGCAAATTATTTATGTGAGAGTTGTGGGCGATGATGGCCTAATTCGGAATGATCCATATTTCACGCAGCGCACTGCGCATGCGTGTCGTCGTAGTCGTTATCAAGTGAACTTTTTTTTTGCTTTCATGCCATTGACGACCATGTACAACTCGTTTATAGAGAGTAGTATATTCCTTGGTGTAGAATGTACATAAGCCTGTACGTATTCGAGTACAGTGACAATAATTAGTTCCTAATTATTTAATGCTGTTAGAGATTTTAATGTCTAAATCCAACTGTTTTTGTACATCGAAAAAGTATGTACGTTTGCCCAGCTAGGCCCCCCAGAATTTGCGATTTAGGTATACACCAATGCAATGTACTCGCCTCTAGGAGTATATGTACCGCTTTCTTTTTCAATGTACCTCTGTACTTTTGAAGAAATATGCAAAAAAAGGGGGCCGTGCCAGCCAAACGTTTTCAGCACGGCCCTCGTGTAACTTGAAAAATATATAGCGTATTAAAAATTTTCATAAACTTAAGGAATGTACTTTATTAACACGTTCTATGTACCGTAACAGATATTGTGAATTCGTAATAACAAATAATATATAGACGTGGATAGGGGGCCGTGCTGAAAAAAAAAGAAATGAGAAAATATCTAAAAAAGACAAAACAACCTTAGCCAAAAACTATATAAAAGTAATTCATGTTTGGCAAGTAACATATGTACCGCATTGGTTTCTCATACAACTTGCTAAATTCAAAAAATAGACCAATTTTAGTTTATTCAGCACGGCCCTCTATAGTTGCCTATATCTTTTTAAATATGACATGTTTGTTTACAAAATTCGACTTCCTGAATTACGTGTAGGAGTACATTCGTTCCAAATAAATTGCGATTATGGTGTATTAGTATTTTAAAAGATAAATTGGATCAAAAATATCCTAACATGCAACTGATGGGGTGACCATGGTTCCATAAATTAGGTACATATATTCTATACCTATAATATATTAATGAAATTATGTGACTACATTGAAATAAACATTCTTTTTATACAATTTGTTTTTTTTTTTCTTCAAAATTAATATTAGCGATGACATCTTTTAAGGGAATTAAATCAGTTAAAACTTGTTGTGTGCGGTCGCTATTAATTCACTAGGTAAGGTTCAATCAATGTGATTTGCTGGAAACGTATCTGTAACTTTTTAAGCCTTTTGAGGTCTGTAGTCAAAGTGAAAGCATTTATTTCAAATAGGCACATAAAAGGCACTTTTGAACGTCAAAAATTACCTTAAAATAGAATTGATTCTAGTCGCCCCTTCCAAAAGGTAGTTTTCGTGTGGAGAAGAATGGGCAAGAAACTCCACCGTTACTCTTTTAAAATGTTTTAGGTACAATATTTTGCATGGGTACATTAATTCAAAAATAATATATGAGGACGATGCACCTAAAATAAAATTACTATACCACAATAGGTAAAAGAATTGTAGTGTTTGTGACACATAGTTTTTCTGCGATTATTCCATAGGTAAACGTAACTAATCTGTGAAGTGTACCGAAACTGTAATTTTATTGTAATGTACCGTACATCAATCCGTGTGATTTATTGGAAATATATATGTGATTTTTTTAAGCCTTTTGAGCTATTTAGTCTTAGCGGCACTTGTTGTTTTGTTCGATTTGCGACCTACTACTTACTACTATTATAGTTATCGTTAATAGTTAATACAGATTACGATATTTTTGATTTGTTTATTTTATTAAAGATATTACTCAATTTATGCAGAAGTTTTTTTATCCATTCTCACGTGGAATCATGGTCACCCCATCAGTTGTATGTTAGGATATTTTTGATCCAATTTAACTTTTAAAATACTAATACACCATAATCGCAATTTATTTGGAACGAATGTACTCCTATACATAACTCAGGAAGTCGAATTTTGTAAACAAACATGTCATATTTAAAAAGATATAGGCAACTATAGAGGGCCGTGCTGAATAAACTAAAATTGGTTTATTTTTTGAATTTAGCAAGTTGTATGAGAAACCAATGCGGTACATATGTCACTTGCCAAACATGAATTACTTTTATATAGTTTTTGGCTAAGGTTGTTTTGTCTTTTTAGATATTTTCTCATTTCTTTTTTTTTCAGCACGGCCCCCTATCCACGTCTATATATTACTTGTTATTACGAATTCACAATATCTGTTACGGTACATAGAACGTGTTAATAAAGTACATTCCTTGAGTTTATGGAACTTTTTAATACGCTATATATTTTTCAAGTTACACGAGGGCCGTGCTGAAAACGTTTGGCTGGCACGGCCCCCTTTTTTTGCATATTTCTTCAAAAGTACAGAGGTACATTGAAAAAGAAAGCGGTACATATACTCCTAGAGGCGAGTACATTGCATTGGTGTATACCTAAATCGCAAATTCTGGGGGGCCTAGCTGGGCAAACGTACATGAAAAAGTCAATTTAGTCAGCCTACATTTCAGACAATATAATATAAGAAATCGTGCTAAGCAAGTATTCAGTGATTGGTGTAATGTTCGTTTTCATAAGTACTTACATAATACGTAAAAGCATAGGTTTTTTTTATATCATCTCTAGATAAACTACACGTACAATATACAAACCTTATACCATAAATATTTAGGCATATTATTAATCTAGTGACGATTGCTGTTAGGACACACAAATTCCATTATTCATGTATACGCATGTTTTGGGCTGCCTAATTTTAGTTTTGCTGTATACTGTTTACACACTGTGTCTACGTTTCTCAGCCAACTCTCCTGTCGCAGATCTGCTGAAAGAAATTACTAAGTAAATGATGAAAGCAGTTCCTCTATCTTTATGTAGTTTACTTTATTATGTATTTAGTGTGTACATAAATAAATATATTACATTTTTTAATATGTATCACATTAAAAAAAATTGCTAATACATTTTTTCTACTGAGTCGGCTGCTTCCTGAGGTGCAACTTCTTAATGCCGGGAACAGAGGGACATTGGATGTGTGTCGGCTGCACCCCCACTGCAAAAAGCTGGAAATAATGGTAATAATTTGTTACTAAGTATTTGATTTATTTAATTCCTACACATCAGGACATCTGCAGCTAATGTATTTACTTTCAATAAGAATAGCGGTATGATTTATTAAGAACAGCGTCTGATCAAATAAAATCAATTGAATGGGCCAATATTATTACTATATATTTAGAGCACAACGAGTTTCTACATTTCTTAATTCCATGCTCCGTGCCTGTCTGTGTCCCAATTTATTTGTTCCCTATTTTGTTTATCAAAAATAGTGTGTGAATTAATGAATACTTGCCTCAGACCGCCACGCATGACACAGCCGGGAGCGATGTGATCAAATCAAATAGAGGCAGTGTTCTTTTATTGTCTTCTGTCCCTTTAATGACTTAGCAACTGCAGGGTCGATAAGGCTCATCTGCTGAAAGATAGAATATATATCAGATTAATAAAATTCACTTGCTTTTGTGTGCCTATACTTTTGTGTTTTTATTTTAAGTTATCCTATGTTGTCCCACAGCTGGGCACGGTCTCCCCCATACTTTTCCAGTTTTCCTTATGTTGTGCCTTCTTCGGCCAATTGGTCAGGAACGTGTCAGTGACGACGCCCGCCTTGTCTTCAGGCAACCTTTGTTACTGAATGACACACGTCTGTGACATGCCTACGTCTTTTACATTAGTTACATATTATTATCATCAAGTCGGTACTATTTTGGCATACCTGACAGACCACCACTCGTCCTTGCAAAGCTAACCACCTGACTGATCGTCTAATTCATATACCTAATTATGAACAGTAACACAGGAACTGTGGAGTAGGTAGAGTTCATTTTTAAATTAGAAAAACTTTCACCAATAGGTACATGCCAACATTATGTCATATTACTATTACATTCACCATTATAATATCGTGCTAGCCATTGTCACTGAAAAACTAATTCAAAGTAGGTACTAAGATAAAACTTTCATTTGTTTATTTACAATTATTTATTCTGAAACTGCAGACAAAAAGTTTATTTTGTATCGGAAAGCCCCATAGACAGCAGTAGACAGCACATGTTCACCACAGATGATGAATATTAGTTAGTCATTTTTTTCTATCGATAAATAGAAAAGTCACTGACAAACTATAATCACAGAATACTTAAAATTCAAAGTATGACGACCCACTGACCTAAGTACTAAATTCAAACTAAGAACCAACAGTATTGTCAAAAAATTTTTGATAAAAGAGACGTTCAATAGATGTATGGGGCTTGGTACTAAAATAATTGAAAATTTAAACAGCTTTCTGAGCTTTATAGGCTGAAAGAGGGTAATTATTTTAATGTCTTATGGCGTTTTTTTTTAAACAAGTGTTGAAAAATAAAATGCATCATTACATTACATTTAACCGTTCGTGGGCGAGCGTCCCCATTTGTCACCTACCGGCGTGCACCCGTCAGGGGCTACCGACACCATTTGTCACCACCCGATTCACGCGGCTTCAACCTCTATTATTACTGTTAAATACGGTCTAATATCCTGTGCAACAGTTTGAGTCTATGGTCCGGTAGATAAACTAATCGACTAAATGATTCAAAACGAAAAATATGGGTTGGCAATATTGGAAAAAAAAAGTTAATTAAACTACAAACATTATTTATATTTTAGGGTTTGCAGCCCTGTGGCAAATGATGTGACAATGACAATGTCGGTCGGCACGGCACGGCTGACTGCAAGGACCATATTTACTCGCTGACTGACATTGACATTGTCATTTCTCATTGTCAATATCATAGAAATAAGTGGCTATGTACATACTTGTACTTTATTATGTACATGCTTGTGCATTTATTGACGTATTTTCCTACATATAAATACACTACGCCTCGCGGACTTGTACCAGTGGCTATGGTGTTTTTTTTTTTTATTTCAACCTTATTCTGACATTACACTTTTGAACTTTTTTCGACACGTTTTGATATTGCATTGCCATAATAATCAATATTTTTGTCTCAATGTCATGGAGCTGCAGCTGAAATTATAATAAAATCTCAAAGTATTAAATAGAAACGGAAACTAATCAACCTACCCAAAACTGTCAGATTTTCCCAATCAACTTTAAACCTTATGCTTTAGTGATAAAGTTGAAAATATATTAAAGAAATTTGACAGATTGTAGTAGCTTGATGTGCTAGCGTCTGTTCGTCATAATATTTACCTACCAATTTAAAATGCTTAAGACCTCATATTTATAATAACATTGTACTTACCTCATTTTTGCAGAATTCACTGTTTTATTCACTTTAAGTAAATTTTTAAAATTTTCAAAAGGGCTAATTCGCGCGTCTTGTCAGTTGTCTAACGAAGAAGACATTAAAAAAAAATTCGCGGCTGCTCTTTGGTCGCACCTTCGGTGCAACAAAGTCACAACAGCTCATTTTTAAATTATTTTGTTTGCTATAGTTTTACGTTAATAATCTTATAGTTTACAATTTGGCATACTTACCCCAATTTTGCAGTTTTGGCTATTTGTGACTTAGTTGCACCGAAGGTGCGATTTTATCATCTGTGTTTAAATAATTGTAAATAAACAAATGAAAGTTTTATCTTAGTACCTACTTTGAATTAGTTTTTCAGTGACAATGGCTAGCACGATATTATAATGGTGAATGTAATAGTAATATGACATAATGTTGGCATGTACCTATTGGTGAAAGTTTTTCTAATTTAAAAATGAACTCTACCTACTCCACAGTTCCTGTGTTACTGTTCATAATTAGGTATATGAATTAGACGATCAGTCAGGTGGTTAGCTTTGCAAGGACGAGTGGTGGTCTGTCAGGTATGCCAAAATAGTACCGACTTGATGATAATAATATGTAACTAATGTAAAAGACGTAGGCATGTCACAGACGTGTGTCATTCAGTAACAAAGGTTGCCTGAAGACAAGGCGGGCGTCGTCACTGACACGTTCCTGACCAATTGGCCGAAGAAGGAAAACTGGAAAAGTATGGGGGAGACCGTGCCCAGCTGTGGGACAACATAGGATAACTTAAAATAAAAACACAAAAGTATAGGCACACAAAAGCAAGTGAATTTTATTAATCTGATATATATTCTATCTTTCAGCAGATGAGCCTTATCGACCCTGCAGTTGCTAAGTCATTAAAGGGACAGAAGACAATAAAAGAATACTGCCTCTATTTGATTTGATCACATCGCTCCCGGCTGTGTCATGCGTGGCGGTCTGAGGCAAGTATTCATTAATTCACACACTATTTTTGATAAACACAATAGGGAACAAATAAATTGGGACACAGACAGGCACGGAGCATGGAATTAAGAAATGTAGAAACTCGTTGTGCTCTAAATATATAGTAATAATATTGGCCCATTCAATTGATTTTATTTGATCAGACGCTGTTCTTAATAAATCATACCGCTATTCTTATTGAAAGTAAGACATTAGCTGCAGATGTCCTGATGTGTAGGAATTAAATAAATCAAATACTTAGTAACAAATTATTACCATTATTTCCAGCTTTTTGCAGTGGGGGTGCAGCCGACACACATCCAATGTCCCTCTGTTCCAGGCATTAAGAAGTTGCACCTCAGGAAGCAGCCGACTCAGTAGAAAAAATGTATTAGCAATTTTTTTTAATGTGATACAAATTAAAAAATGTAATATATTTATTTATGTACACACTAAATACATAATAAAGTAAACTACATAAAGATAGAGGAACTGCTTTCATCATTTACTTAGTAATTTCTTTCAGCAGATCTGCGACAGGAGAGTTGGCTGAGAAACGTAGACACAGTGTGTAAACAGTATACAGCAAAACTAAAATTAGGCAGCCCAAAACATGCGTATACATGAATAATGCAATTTGTGTGTCCTAACAGCAATCGTCACTAGATTAATAATATGCCTAAATATTTATGGTATAAGGTTTGTATATTGTACGTGTAGTTTATCTAGAGATGATATAAAAAAAACCTATGCTTTTACGTATTATGTAAGTACTTATGAAAACGAACATTACACCAATCACTGAATACTTGCTTAGCACGATTTCTTATATTATATTGTCTGAAATGTAGGCTGACTAAATTGACTTTTTCGATGTACAAAAACAGTTGGATTTAGACATTAAAATCTCTAACAGCATTAAATAATTAGGAACTAATTATTGTCACTGTACTCGAATACGTACAGGCTTATGTACATTCTACACCAAGGAATATACTACTCTCTATAAACGAGTTGTACATGGTCGTCAATGGCATGAAAGCAAAAAAAAAGTTCACTTGATAACGACTACGACGACACGCATGCGCAGTGCGCTGCGTGAAATATGGATCATTCCGAATTAGGCCATCATCGCCCACAACTCTCACATAAATAATTTGCGTTCCCATTTAGATAAATCACCACTATGGCAGCTGAGAGTCAAAACTATTTCACTTGATTATTTATTCACGGTTAGATTATAGTACTTATTTATTTGTTTGTTTTTTTACACCACGAATTTCTTATCCTTTGGTAAGGTGGCGACTGTAGCCGGAAGCACAATTTCGAAAATGCCACGTTAGTTTAACGAAACCGGTTTGAACTGTCAAAATAACACTCTTGACAACCGTACGGCATGGTAAGATTATGCGGGGAATAATAGGTAATTTATACCATACAGAATAATTGGGGTCAAAGTGTAAGCACGTTGTAATCGATTACAGTGCGATTCGGAATGTTCCATATTTCACTCCACGGTAACCATGGCAACATCACTTCGCGCGCGTCGCTCATTGGCTACGGTTTCGTCGCCACTCGCCAATCATGGGCGACGCGCGCCGCTTGACCGTGCATCATAAATACGGATCTTAGTTATTTAGTATCTATCTACAATAATGTTATATTTGCACGCGTTACAGGTTAAATAAGTAGTATGTAACTAGTTAATACAAAATCTGGTTAATTGTTGAAAACAAAATGCACACAACTGACTTTTTAAATGTACAAACACGGTTGGATTTAGACATAATATCTAAAAGCGTTGAAATAAATAGGAACTAATTTCTGAACTCGATTACGAACAGGCTTACGACCGTGGTCGTCAATTATAGAAATAAATAAATAAAAACTGAATTTAATATTAATGACAGCGCCTAACGCGCAAGCACTTCACGCAATCCACATCAAAATAGTCTACAATGTGATAATGACAGTGACTAACGCGCAAGCGCGGCGTGAAGTGTTCACTTCACTCGATTCACGACATTAAATGTCGTGAATCAGGTGAAGTGAACACTTCACGCAATCCACATCAAAATAATCTTCTATGTGATAATGACAGTGACTAACGCGCAAGCGCGGCGTGAAGTGTTCACTTCACCCGATTCTCGACATTTAATGTTGTGATTCGGGTGAAGTGAACACTTGCGTGACGCGCTCGCGCCTCAGGCTGTATTGACTACCTAGTCAGTCTAGGAAAAAAAGAAAAAAAAAAACAACATTGAGTTTCTGGCTAAGTTTCTGTTTTGCTATTTTATTGTAAAACCCCACGAAATATTAATGTTTTGACCACTAAAATACTAGCTTTGAAAATATATAAAATGATCAATAGACTTAGCATAAAATCTATTATTAAAATCTCGATTATGATTATAAATGTATGCTTGGTCAATCCCTAGTATCATGTGGGATGACACTGACAGCTCACTCCACGCTCACTTCGCCTAAGTTTTCACGGTGAGACGGTTACAGAATCGCACGGCAGATTAAAAATTCCCGCGCTCGCCGAGTGTTGTCAACTCATCATATTATCGATTCCTCAAATCGATTATACAAAATCATAAACCTTACACGATTAGCACTTTTTGTAAGTTAAAAGTTACAAGAGATAATCTCCAAAACCGGCACTCTTCCTTACTTCTGTTTGATATTAGAAAACGCAGTAGCGCAACAAACTACCGAGTACTAAACTAACATAATTTTCATGATTTTTACACGACTACGGCGAAGCAAAAAGGAAGGTTATAATTTTGACCGGTATGTATGTATGCATGTATGTTCATCTGTTCCCTCATAACTTCTAAACTTCTTGTCATAATTGGACAAATGAGGTATCGTTAGAAGCGTTTTGATCATCCGCTGGTTATAGGCTATGTGACGTCACATTAAATTGAACATGGCGCCCTCTAGCGGACATTTAAGTCATGATCTAAAAAAAAATGTTTTTTAATCATGCCGTGTTTGGTATCAAATGAAAGGGCCTAATTAGCACATTTCAAAAATATAAATATTGTTGAAATAAGCCCACAAATAACTTAAAAAAACTAAGTTTAAAAACTAAAACCTGACTACTGAAAAGGATGAAACAAGAAAGGGAAGGTACTTTCTTGTTTCATCCTTTTCAGTAGTCGGGTTTTAGTTTTTAAACTTATTTTTTTAATATCAAATCCTAAACGAACCTATTATTTATTTATTTATTAAAACTTTATGCACAAGTAAAAAAAATAATACTGTACAAAGGCGGACTTAATGCCTGAGGCATTTTCTACCAGTCAACCTTAGGGTGATGCAGAGACAAAACATGGCAGGTGCAACATATAGGAGAACTAGCTAGGAAATGAATATAAAATACAATATATACACAGATACATACATACATACATATAAACCAGATGAACTCTCAGGGGAAAAATGATCGGTAGAGGAGAAAACGAATCCAGCAAATCAGCGCTGGGATGTTACGGCCAACTTCTGCCGAATATGCTCACGTGCCTTCACTTTAAAAGATAACCGACTGGTTGCCGTCCTGATGTTCAGAGGGAGGGAGGGAGGGATATTATCAGTCGGGTATGAATTTAGACTCCGGATTGCTACCCGATCGAACCCAGGATCTCACGCAAAATGAGCGTGAGATCCTGATCCTGAGTTCGATCGGGTAGCAGCCGCGTTTATAACCATTGACAAACGACAAAATGGTGCTACTTACTCTAGTCTACTCCTTCAAAGATACAGGGTAGATTTTCAAACTATATTCAACAAATTAATTTCCTTGCCACATTGGCCCCAATATTGGCCCAACAAAACTAGCATAAGCCAATAATTTCCAACAACGAGGGAACGAAACTCAACGACTGTTGTTACTATAGTAAACTGTTACTTAAACTTGTTGCCCTCGGGAGCAGAGCGGAGCGAGCAAAGCGAAACTACAAACTATTCTATATGGAGTTCGTAAAATATTTCTTTGGATAAAAAAGCGAATTTAAACCGGGTATCGCGGTTAGGGGAATTGAAGTTTGTTACTTTATTGATGTGGTTTTTAATGCGGAGTTTTTATTTGTGTGGACACTGGGACCAAATTGGTGACAACGTGACAAATTGGCTTCTTACTCGGCATCAGCAGTAGGTGAAGTCTACAGTGCTACAGGGAAAGTTTGGCGCCAGAATGACCTTTATAGGGGGGCTTTGTTGCTAAATATGTGAAACTAGCTGCGCTCCGCGGTTTCACCCGCATAAGTTTCGATCCTGTTGGAATATCGGGATAAAAACTATCCTATGTCCTTTCGCAGGATGCAATCTATCTCTATGCCAAATTTTATCGAAATACGTTCAGTGATTTACGCGTGAAAAGGGAACATACAGACAGACAGATAGACAGACAGACAGAGTTACTTTCGAATTTATAATATTTGTATGGATTGTCACAGGAACTGTATTAAAACAAGGTGCAAGTCGGACTTCTGCACCGAGGGTTCCGTACAGTAGGTATGTAACTACGAATTCATTTCGGATTTTTTTTTTCATTACTTGACATGAAATTGCTTCTTGCCAAATTTCATGATTCTAGGTCAACGGGATGTACCCTATAGGTTTTGATTTCCTTGCGAGTGTCAAAATATGCGGCCTAATACGAAACATAAACGCCCATATCTATTGATTGCGTTGACTTAGAAGTTTGATTTCTTCGCTGCTTCAAGGGATTTCAATCCTGAGTATTTGATATTAATTTCAACTTGATAACTCCACGCGTTCCTGAGAAAAAGGGTCTTGACTGACGGACAGACGGTCCTACAACGAAGTGATCTTATAAGGGTTCCGTTTTTCCTTTTGGGATGCGGAACCCTAATAATAAGATGGTGGCGTTAGTTCCAATTTTGGCCACGCGCAAAAAGATCCTTGTACCGTTGGACGCACGTCGCGCCGACATTATCAAGCTATACATTCCTAATATAAGGTGACTTCTCATTGTGCGAAAGGCCTATACAATGCGAGGTCAGCTAAAACTGGAGATGTACAGACGCCAGCACATCAACCTACCCGAAACTGTCACATTTTCCCAATCAACTTTGAACCTTATGCTTTAGTGATAAAATTGAAAATCTATTAAAGGAATTTGACAGATTGTACTCGTAGTAGGTTGATGTGCTGGCGTCTGTACCTATAGCTTGCTTAAAATGTCGTCGTGTGTACCTACGATTTTTAGGATTCCGTACACAAAGGGTAAGAACGGGTCCCTATTACTAAGACTCCACTGTCCGTCTGTCCGTCTGTCTGTCTGTCTGTCTGTCTGTCTGTCTGTCTGTCACCAGACTGTGTCTCATGAACCGTGGTAGCTAGACAGTTGAAAATCGCAAGTTCTGATTCCCGTCTCCTGTTCTATCCAATAGAAACGGTGGCACGTAGAAGTAACATGGACCAACAAATCGCGCCACACGGTCAGTGAGTGTTATCCGAGGAACAGAAACTTTTATAGAACAATATTGTTTATTTCGCTCTGTTTTATATGCGGTGAAGTTTTGGTTTTACACAGTTCTACATAACTTCGCGTTTTGAAACTATAATGTATAATCTGTTCCAAAACAATTTGTTGGAAATGTAAACAGATGGGTTGGAAATGTTCTGCCAAATTGTAGGGCACTTTGAATGTTTTGATTTGATTCTGTAGAAATTTTAAATCATCTTACAGATTTTTTTTTATTTGAAAATTGTGGTTTATTTTACAACCTCAATTTTCGTCGATCGTTATTCAGTTGGATGTTATAAAGTTTATATGAAGTCTAGACCTTCTTAAGGGGGGATGCGCTAAGGTCTTCTTCAAAAATCGTAACTTTATCTTAGCTTATATTTCAAGTAAACTTACCTCCCAAACATCTGCAAACATCGTCCCATTTCCAACAGTACTAATGCCAACATATCAACGTCTCCTACCATAAATAACGACCTATTTAAACTAAAACCTCCTTCGTCACGGGTCCGGAAGTCTCCTGGTTCCATAGACAACAAATACCGATATAGAACATAGTACAGTCAACCAAAGAGTTTGGTTTGCAGGTAAGAATAACCTCTTTGCACTTTTTACCAAAATGATTAAGGGAAGGTTCACATCTGACGGAAGATGCGTCGGGCGTAACATCGATTGCGTCTATTTATTCGCTCGACGCACTAACGCATCATCGGTTGAGTGTGAACGGTCAAGTGTTTTTCTATACATTTGTCTGTTCTGGCGTTACGCGACCGATCATACGCGACGCATCTTCCGTCAGATGTGAACCTTCCCTTAAAGCCTGCTTGTTACAGAAAGAAAAATAATATGGTGCTACGTAGTGTGCTTGTTATTCAGATTAAAGCTCTAATTAAATTAGCGTCCTAGATTTCAACTAATTTGTGAACCTTTACAAAGGACATTAGTGAAGATGAATCTTTATTTGTGAGGTTGATCAAATCACACATTTTTTATTGCAATTACGGCCTAAATAGCTACTTTTAAGCTAAAACTCAGCGTCAAATACTTTACTATTTCGCACACATACAACATTTGTAGGTATAATTAAAATCTTAAATTCATTCACTGACGGACAAAACACAGCCTAAACCTCTTGGTCTACAAGTCTGAAATTTCGCAAACGAGTTCCTTACAACTATGTTATTAGTATTTATGTTGAATGCTTGTTTATAATTTTTCCCGATGAGAAAACCAATCGGGTGCATCGCATGGCAGTTTTATTGGCGCTCATTAATAAAACTTGTCGCTGCCTGCTAACGTATCTCATTCGTCGACTGTACAATGTAACAGTTGCCAACTTCACCATTGTTCTGTTAATTTACAAGACATTACTTTGCGAGAGTTTGTCAAGTTTCTCGAGTGTGTGCAAGAAATATTTGCATGATAGAAGATGTGTGATATATTGGGGCTTTTTGGTAGTAAGTTGGAAATGAAGGTTTGTCTAGTAGGATGAAGTTTTTTAGACGTGGTCTAAGTTGGACGGTGGATATACCTAACTTATATTACAGGGCAGTAACAATTTAAACCGCATCAAAATATGGTTGCTTTTCTGTTTCATTTTGACATGGACTTATAATAAGTCCATGCGTTTTGACACCTCTGAGCACCTCTGACACACACAATGTCGCAGAGACCTGAAGGCCAATTCTCGTAATAGAAAACGTTCAAAATCTAGTCGCAGTCTCATCTCGGCGAAAAACAAATGTCAAAAACTTGTCAAAATGTAGGTAAATTAGAGGTAGTTTTGACAGATTGAGACTGAGATCAGACTGTGAACGTTCATAAAATTACGAGAATTGCCCCTCTGTCTTGACTGTCATGGAAATGTCATTATTATTGTGTGAGCTCACTCCTTTCGCTATAGAACACCTTATTGTATTTTCGCCGGGCAACGGATGTTTCATATTATTATGTAAAAGTCTGTGCAAAGCTGGGGCGGTTCGCTAGTACGAAGTACAGACGCCAGCACATCAAGTTACCCGAAACTGTCAAATTTTCCCAATCAACTTTGAACCTTATGCTTTAGCGATTAAGATGAAAATCTAATAAAGAAATTTGACAGATTGTAGTAGCTTGATGTGCTGGCGTCTGTACATAATATTAGGTACACACTTTAACTTTAATAACCGCAGACATTTCAGGAGTTCCTTAGTCTTTTCCGCAATATGTTTTGAAGTTCGAGAGGCATTCGTGAGAGTTGTAAAGTAGTTTGCTCAGTATATATCGTGTATTGTGGGCGCTTTGTTTGATTGCCAATTAATGCTTGCAACTGAAGTTGCTGCGAAATTCTGGTAGGTGATACTGTTTTGTGTAATGTTGGTAGTTTCTTGGAGTTTTGTTTTAAATATCACATTTGTTTGTTTTTTATAACTTTCTGAAGGCCATGCTTTTATTGGGTGTGGTTTGAATAACGTGTGTCATGTTTATTCACTGAAAATACAGAAGGCCTATATATTCTCGTAATTTAAAACGTTCAAAATCTATTCGCAATCTCATCTCGGCGACAAACAAATGTCAAAAACTTGTCAAAATGTAGGGAAATTAGAGGTATTTTTGACAGATTGAGACTGAGATCAGACTGTGAACGTTCTTAAAATTACGAGAATTGCCCCTCAGGTCACAAAGTGGTTGCTAATGGTATAGACGCCAGCACATCAAGCCACTACACGCTGTCAAATTTCTTTAATAGATTTTCAACTTTAATGCTAAAGTATAAGGTTTAAAGTTGATTGGGAAAATTTGACAGTTTCGGGTAGCTTGATGTGCTGGCGTCTGTACTTTAATCATCAGAATCATCATCATCATTTATCATTCCTCACACAGTCCATCCGTCTTTTCCAAAGAAAACGACAAGGATAGTTGACCTTCCTGTCCCTGTCCATCCATCTACTATATTCATTATTCTTTTAGTAACATGCACTTCATCCCTCCTAATCACATGCCCTCATACCAAGACAAAGGTTTCGCTTTCAACATAAAAAAAAATATACATACAGGGTGAAATTTTAATCACCGTTTTCCTTTTAAGGGTTCATTGTACTCTCATTATGAACAACTTTTACCATGGGACCAAACCTGAAATTGTGAAAAAAAATCAGCTGTTCCCTACATTTATGTTCGCGTAACTCGTCAAAATGATGAAAATGAACAGCTGATTTTTTTTCGCGATTTCATGTTTTGTATCTTTTTATTTTATATCCTTCTCCACAACTCAAACTATCTATATCTCTCTGCCAAATTTCATATAAATCTGTTCAGTGGTTTAGGCGTGAAGAGGTAACACAGACAGACAGACTGGCAGAGTTACTTTCGAATTTATAATATTAGTATGGATTAGTTTGGATAGATACACTATAGTACTGCCCTCATTAAACCATACAATCTTCACCATACGTTTCAGTCACTTCAGCCACATAACACGCCACTTTTATTCCGAGGCGTCGATATTGAAACATTTTCGCGTAAGAAACGAACCTCGTCGAGATTTGCATGTTTATTACGTCTGTCGTTAGCTGTTCAGGTGACAAACGGGCTCCACGGACAAACGGAAGAAATGTACAGAAGAATCACGGTTGAATTAGCTAATTATAAGCTAGCGAATCTCCACAGACCTGATTCTTTGTAAACTGTACTCTGCTTTCCTGGTCTAATGGTTGCAAACATTACTGCTGAGAATGAGGTCCTGGGTTGAATTCCCGGGTCGGGCAAAGCGTTATTGGGCTTGTAGCGGTATCTACAACGCCACATGCAAATTAAGCGTCATACTGACGTCACGCAAAATCCTGCATCTCGCAAGCAGAGTTTACCGCGCAACTAGCACAACAACAACAACGATACGACGGTACAATATTTACAACAGCCCGACATGAATCATCGGGAAGTTGCCCGCCAGATACAACACCCGTCTGGACGGAGGATCCTCCCTCTTCTATAGAGTCCTGGAGACGCCCGTGTGGGACGCCCGTGGTTAGATGTACCGACGACCTGTAGAAGGTGGCTAGGACAGATTGTAGGCAGAAGGCGGAGGACAGGGTGTTGTAGCGCAGGCTGGGAGAGGCCTATGTCCAGCAGTGGATCGCGATAGGCTGAGTTGATTATAGTACATCTACATTTTGCCTGTACACCTCTGCCATACAGGAACTGTGGATCATCGGCACCCACTCATCATCATCTGCCTAGCCTTTTCCCAACTATGTTGGGGTCGGCTTCCAGTCTAACCGGATGCAGCTCAATGCCAGTCTTTTACATGGAGCCACTGCCTATCAGACCTCCACAACCCAGTTACAGGGTAATACGATACCCCTTAGTAAGACTGGTTGTCGGATTTTCGGGCTTCTGACGACCCGTAACGACTGTCAAAGATCCACGAATGACGGCCGGGACCAACGGCTTAACGTGCTTTCCGAGGCACGAAGGGGTCTTGGTATGTAAAGATAGTCACCCATCTACGGACAAACCGCGGCAAGCGTAGCTTAATTTGATTGATGGACCCGTGCGGCTGATATTACTTAGCCACAAGCCCCTCACCGGCACCCACTCAAAAGATAATCAAAAGTCATTTTTATCCATACTAGGCTAAGCGTACTTTTCGAACCTCAAAATTACAAGCTGTCACAAATGATCCTTCTTTCTACCCTTTTCTACGTTTATACCAAAGAATAATGCAATTTCTCTTCGAGGAGACTATTAGCTGCTCAATTTCGGATAGAGTTGTTTGATATCTGAACCGGAATTACGTTACCCCAAATAGATTGGGGGGATCGAGACTAGGGCATGCAAAACCGGAAAGTCATCAAAACCGGTTTTGAACATCGTTTTTTTGGGACCAAAACCGAAAACCGGAGCTAGGTCCGGTTTTAGCAAAAAAATCGAATGTAGTATAATTTAAAAAGAAACCCCATTTTTTTTTAAATACCCACTAAGTCTACAAATAAAACAAATTGTATAATACATTTCTTTTTACCCGACTACGGCAAAGCCAAAGGAGGGTTATGATTTTAACAGGCTATGTATGTATGTGAGTATGTTCATCTGTTCCCTCATAGCTCCTAATCTACTTATCGGAACTCGACATATGAGGTATCGTTAGAACCGTCTTAATTGTCCGCTGAACATAGGCTACGTGACGTTGCACAAAACTCGATACGGCGCCCTCTAGTGGACAAAAAGTAATGTGTTAAAAATAAAAATTGAGATAAATACGCCATGTTTGGTATCATTTGAAAGGGCTTCACTTGTATATTTCCAAAATATTGCTCAAATTTAAAGCGACGCCCTCTAGCGGACAAAAGTCATGTGTTAAATTTACCACCAAAATTGTTTAAATAAAAAAAGTAAAAAAACTAAAACCCGACTACGACAAAAAAAAACGACGCTGAAAAAGTATGAAACAAGATTTTCATACTTCGAACAGAACAAAAAGAAAAACCGTAGTCACACGTTATAGGTACCAACCGAAACACTAATAACGTGTGACTACGGTTTTTCTTTTTGTTCTGTTCGAAGTATGAAAATCTTGTTTCATACTTTTTCAGCGTCGTTTTTTTTTGTTGTAGTCGGGTTTTAGTTTTTTTACTTTTTTTTTTTAATCCAAACCATAATAATTGTACAGATAACAATGAACTTATAATAGTATAAAGATTAATTAACTGAGATCAAATCAACAACAAGTAAGTTTTTGGTATCTTTAGTACCTATTAAGTCTGCTATCAAAAATAATATATTTTTAACATAGAAAACACAATCAGCATCTTCAAGTATTAAACACAGCCACCCACAATAACCAAAAAAATCAACATGTTTGTAACTTTGAAGACGAACTACAAAATAACATTACTTCGAAAAAAATGTTGACAAAACCGGAGCTGAGCTCCGGTTTTGGCTCTCAAAACCGGTTTTCAAAAATCGTTAAATTTTGGCCGATTTCCGGTTTTGCGCAAAACCGGA
Source organism: Amphipoea lucens (assembly GCA_947508005.1). Taxonomy (NCBI): domain Eukaryota; kingdom Metazoa; phylum Arthropoda; class Insecta; order Lepidoptera; family Noctuidae; genus Amphipoea; species Amphipoea lucens. The sequence goes on along the minus strand of OX382373.1, from coordinate 3,746,131 downwards.
AAACCGGTTTTGCATGCCCTAATCGAGACCCTATTACAACGTATTTTGAAGTGGTTTAGAATTATTGGGTTTGTTTGTATTGCTTTGTTAGTTGCGATAGGGTTGTTATGACAGGGTCGGTTTCTCTTTGGTACTCGTACTTCATTGGCAACAGATTAAATAAGTATTGAGACCTCTGAGTTTGTTTTGGCCGTTCTTCTCAGAGTTTTCGAGTAGGAATCGCCGACCTCATCAAGTTTTTAAAATATGAATGACGTGTAAAGTGTTTTTATAAAAGATATAAAATAATTTAGGTATTAAGATAAGATCAACGAGTTATGATAACTAATCTTATGACTTATTTTGGCAATATAAATACCACAAAAAAAACAACCGACTTAAAAAAAAAAACACTACAAAGTGAAAAATAACTTTTATTTCGGAAGTCGGTGTCGTTGGTTTCGCATTTTCGTTTTTTGACACCGACTTCCGAAATTAAAGTTATTTTTCACTTTGTAGTGTTTTTTTTGAAGTCGGTTGTTTTTTTTTGTAAAAAAGTTTTTATTTTTCACTTTTTAGTTGTACCTACCCCACACAAATTCAATTAACACTAGTGCATTGAAGACTTGAAGACACAACTCGAAGAATCATCAAAATTCGCATAGAAATGCCGGAGATGCAGTACATTTATGCATATAACATCGTACATAAGAAAAATTACCTAATGTATTATATACTAAAACCTTTCTGAAAGTATGTAGATCACACTAATGAAAGAATTATTAAAATTGATTTAGTAGTTTTTGAGATAATCGCGGACATACAAACATACATACATACGGGTCGAATACAGAACCTCCTTTTTAAAGTCGGTTAAAAATGAATGTGTGTTTGAATGTTCCTTATGCGTGCCCATACATTATCTTAGGTAAGTCGTTATGTGCACGCTCGCGAGTTTTCTGATTTGTTGAAACCATCCTCCACGCGAGCTAAGAGCTCTTACACACGAGCGGCATGTTCCCAACGGCAGAGGTAACTGCAGCCGTCGACGGCAGCCGTCAACCTATATCTTCGAAGTTGAAATGTCGACGGCTGCCGTTGACGCGTCGACGGTTGCTGTCGACGCGTCGACGATTGCCGCCGACGCGCGTCGACGGCTGCAGTTACCTCTGCCGTAGGGAACATGCCGCTCGTGTGTAAGAGCTCTTAGACGGATAAAAGCTTAGACGGCAGATTTTTTTTTTGTAATTTATCAACAAAAGATAATGGTATATTTAGAGATAGTTTGAGTCCTGGGACGGGAAAGGACATAGGATACTTTTTATCCCGATATTCCCACGGGAAACTTATGCAGGTGAAACCGCGGAGCGCTGCTAGTCTTAAATAAATGTACACCTATTGTAACCTATGTTCACAAGTAAAGGAATTGAATTGAATTTAATTGAAATATTTAACAGGTTAACAAAAATACAGCTTGTTACCTATTATTATAAAAAAAGGAAAGCAAAAACTTTGTAAAAATTACTAGCAGCTTAAATTTTAATAGGCAAGAGACATCTAAACTCAATATTTTTCCTTCTAATTCCGTATAGGTACGAGTACCATGTTCAAAACAGACTATCTGGGCTGAGTGTCGACAATTTATGATAATGTCTTCACGGGGACTTTCTAAAACGACGGACGATCTGTCTGTCTGTTTTTCATAAAATAAAAAATTAACTTGCGAGCAAAAAGGCTCGTATTCACTAGAGGATTATAAGAGAATTATAGCTAATCCATACTTAATATTATAAATGCGAAAGTGTGTCTGTCTGTTACCTCTGCACGCTTAAACCGCTGAACCGGTTTAGATGAAATTTGGTATAGAGATACTTAGTTTGAGTCCCGGGAAAGGACATAGGATAGTTTTTATCCCGATATTTCCACGGGAAACAAAACTTATGGCGGCGAAACCGCGAGGCGCTGCTAGTTGTGCATAAATAGTAACATAATCAGCCTATAACGTTCCCACTGCTAGGATACAAGTCTCCTCTGCGTGAGAGGGAGATGGAGTTGCCCGTAGATAATCCACAACGCTGGCTGGTGTGGGTTAGTGGATGTCATAATATCTTCAAAATCTTTTAGTTCTAGGACATGCCCACAGTTTCCTCACGTTGCTTTCCTGACTTATTAGTCGATTCGCATGAATTAACTCACCCGAAACTGGCGAATCGTCACTTTCAAATTTTTTTTTTCTATAGGCAACTCGCAGGAATTTGCACATTTTGAATTGTATGCAACATAGTATAGAAAAAAGGACACTAGCGCATAGAAATGTTAAGAGTTAAATATAAAACGTGTACTTTTTTGCAGGTGGATATTATAATAATAAACCACAACCGACGCCAGTTTTCTTCCCTAGTGTTGTATAATTATCTTCTCGGCATTCTGCCTACTGCGCTGTTTAAACAAATTATGTGCAGCTAGATGGAGCCACTGTCGTTAGCTCAAGCAGCCAGTTAGCTTGATAATATTTTTTCAATATTAGACGTTCAACCGGTATACTTGTGGGCACATGAGATATTTCAGCTTTGTCTTGGGGATGAACTTAGGTATGTAATTGCGATGTTTCTGGTACTTGATTATGACGAAAGCCCGCAAAAACATTGTGCGTATGGGTCCATGCTACGGTACAGGAGTTGTTTGAAAGTTTTAAACAACCCTTGTTTTAAACAGTTTAAATATTAAGTCCGCCTTTGTACCTTTTTTGTGTGCGAAAAGTTTAAATAAATAAATAAATACTGGGGGTATTTAAGGTATTTTCTGAAAGGTTAGAACGGCCTACAATAGATAGGTTTATCAAGCTACATGCCAGACATGGGGCTTGATAAAACTTCCTTTAATTGGGTAGGTACCTACCTACTTTTTGTTGTGTTTCTTTTTTTCAATGTTTTAGATTGTATTTGCGTGCCAAATTTTTTATCTACTACCTACTGACATAGATCTTTAAGTTACTTTTAATACTAACACGCTATCGGCCTACGATGCCTGCCAATATATATTTTTTTTTAACTAAAGTTACACTGTTTCAAAAACGTCAAAAAAGTTGGAATTGGGTACACCTTCAATTAATTTTCTTAAAAAATATCACAATAATGGAAAAAACAATTGAATTCTTTTTTTTGTGGTTGGGAAATCATCAAATGACTCCTCCCGCTCTGGGTGGAGCGGAAGGGAGTGTCAGACTCTTACTGACAAAAACTCACCCGTGTTTTCCTTAGCCCTTTTTGTTCCGGGGTAGCGTTAACTCTTTCGGAAAACTCGGCGTCATTTTTACACCAGTTATAAACTGCACACTACATTATCGATCAGGCGCTTGTAAGTACGAAGTGACAAGTTGTTACCTTAATGGAATCACCATCAGTTTACCATCATAAGCTAAAGGAACATTATTAGTTACTTTAAACATTATTATAGAGAGTACCTGATAAAAGCTTTACCGTGTAATACTATTAACAAGTTACTGGGATTAAGGGGTAAGCAATCGACGACGACTTACGCATCATTCGATTCTTAGTAGGCAACTCGTAAGCTTCAAATTCTACATTTTTGACACTTGTCTGTGGTTTTTTCACTTTAAGAGCAAGATTACACGCTCATTCTGGCGTCATTCTGATCCATCAGTCTGGTCAGAATGATGGGAGAATGATCGTGTAACCCACGGATTGACAGAATGATGGTCCAGAATGATGAAAATTTAACCGTCGAAAATCCTCCATCATTCTGGCATCAGTCAACTCAATCCAGACTGATGGACCAGAATGACGCCAGAATGAGCGAGTAACCTTGCTCTTACTGGCTTCCCAATTGCGTACCACACAGTGGCGTAACTATACCGTTTGGGGCCTGTGGCACATTCAAGGGATGGGGCCCTCCTTCAATGTAAAGAAGCTCAACCAACGCGTTTTTTTTACTAGCACTTCTCCCGCGACTTCTTCCGCGTAGATTTCATATTTTCCCCTACAAAATTGAACACCTGACTGCTTCGTTTGTCTAGTGGTCGCAAGCGCTACTGCTGAGCATGAAGTCCTGTCCAAAAAATTAGACAAACAATGGGAAAATGGTACAAAATGTTTGAAACCTGAATGATGTCCTTTGTTGCACATTTTCAAAAAAAGTTTGTGTTTATAAACTGGTGTTAGGATCCTCCAGTGCTCATAGCCCCTTCTGGCTGGGGGCCCGTGGCATTTTGCCCCAATGCCACCCTATAGTTTCGCCACTGGTACCACACGATCAATCATAATCTGAATGATTTTGAATGACATTGCTATCCATTTCTTTATAAATCGTCGCTATTGTAATCTAACTAACTGACGTATCTGACATTTTGGACTAAGCCGACCTAACTATAGTAATTTGATACATTTTCCAAGTCGAATCTGATATCTGATCATGTATTCCGAACAAAATAAAAACAAAAGATCTCACGAAGTGACGTATCTGTTAAAATATTTATTATTAAAAACAATATTAACACGATAACAATATCTAGTAGTACATAAGTATGCGCCCGACCCAGTTCCTGAAAATGACCATGTCACGTTGTACTGGGATCGGTCTATCATTACTAACAGGACTATTATTGCCAATAAGCCTGATATAGTGGTGATAGATCGATTAGCGCGCCGCACAATGATTGTCGATGTTACCATTCCACATGACGGGAACCTCGTGAAAGCTGAGAAAGAGAAACAAATTAAATACCTTGACTTAGCACACGAGGTTGTTGACATGTGGAATGTGAGCTCGGCTATCATTGTGCCGATTGTCGTGTCGGCCAATGGCCTTATGGCCGAAAGCCTCGATCAACATCTGTCGAGGCTGTCGTTAGGCGGTTGGATCAAGGGCCAGATTCAGAAGGCAGTACTCCTCGATACGGCTCGTATTGTGAGGAGGTTCCTGTCTCTGGAGCCCTATACCACCGGTAGCTTGGACCCTGCTCCCGACACCGGCGGACTTCTATTTTTTTATATATTTTTTAATGTTTTTTTAGGCCCGGATTCCTCTGTCGCTGACGTCGGTCGCGTACCGTCAGTCGCGTAGCGCGCTGACCATCAGCGCCAATGAAAACATCCGTAGTGCGATACTGACCGCTCCACGGTACAGGTGTCTCCAAGTGGATTTGTTGTGGATTTGTGAAGCGGAGTTTGAGTTTGGGATATTATTATGAACCCGTTTATAAATTTACTTACCGATCTCCTTTTTTTTATCATTTATTATTATTGAATGCCCTTATTATTGAATTCGGGAAAAAGTGCTTCATAAACTTGTAACCAAAATTTTGCTCTGGCATCGCGATCTTTGTAAAGTTCATTCGATAAATCCCACAATGCAGGACGTAGGCGCACCTCGGTAATCACACGTTCGGTATCAATGTTCATGGTGGCGGGCGACTGTACGCGCGCGTGCCGACGGTCGGGAACAGAGTGAGGACGCTCATCATAGCGTTCTATAGCGCGTCAGTCGACCGACGAACGCGGCGCTGATGAGCGAGACCGACGCGCGTCATCAGCGGCGCGTAGCAACTCGCGCGCCGCCGATGTCAGCGTCACAGTGTGGTGCTTCATAGAACACAAAGGATATTCGTACGCGCGACCGACATCAGCGACAGAGGAATTCGGGCCTTATTCTTATTTTTTATATGTTAAGAAATATTTAAAAATGTAATAAAATAAGTAAATAGACAAATAAACGAGTAGTAATACTGTAAGTACTGTAAAATATTATTATGCTTCGAATCAGTTACATCACTTACTTAGTTAGATTAGCGACGAAATTTGTCTTTTCAACAACGCAATGAATGTTGTTGTACTGTCAAAATAAAAGCCATTGCTACTACGCAAATTAACCACGCGGCTTCGGTTCCCGTAATTTTTTTTGTATTAGTTGCTAGGCAACCACCAAGACTTGTCTACATCGGCGACTTAGTGTCGAAACTTTAGTGATCATCTTGTAACTGGTGAATTTTTTACGCTAAGCATGTAGTGAAAATGAGCACAAGTGACATAGTTTACTACTTAATGTGTGTGTAAGACGTAGATATATAACAAATTTTGTAAAAAAAAAAAGACGAAAAAAGTTGCTAGCATAAAAAAGAATCATGTATAAACCAAAAATATAACAAATTCAACCCAATCATCAATCAATCAATCTTGGGAAAATAATTTGAGTGAATAGACAGACAAAACAATTTTTGTAAAAAAAAAGATTTTCCCGTACCGGGAATCGAACCCGAGCCTCCTGGGTGAAAGCCAGGTATCCTAGCCACTAGACCATACGGGAGATGAGGAGTTCTGTCATACTTGAAGTTTGGTTGCAATGCAATATTTTTTACATTTATCTACGCCAAAACTCGGTTATATTTGAGTGCACACTATATTAGGGGAAAAACAAATTCAAAGAACTTGACAAGGTGGCAAAAAATGTTAGTGAGGCCTTTTAAACGGAATCTCATAATATAACTAGCTTCACCATCTCCCGTATGGTCTAGTGGCTAGGATACCTGGCTTTCACCCAGGAGGCTCGGGTTCGATTCCCGGTACGGGAAATACTTTTTTGACAATACATTTATTAATGAAAACATTGCTGAAGGTATCACAATATTATAATTGGTAGGGCAAGAAAATGACGATGATGATTACAATAATTTAATATTTTTTTGACTATCTGTTATATTTTACTTCTCTATGCCATTAAAACAGCACTCATTACTCAGCGGGGCAATTGCGTAACAAATTTTATCAATCTGAATCGGTTTCATTTTGACAGTTCAACAACATTAATTGCGTTATTTACGTGTTGAGCAAACAAATGTGTCGAACTTATGAAGCAATGGATTAGCAATTTGCTTCAAAATGATTCAGCTTCCAATTGATAGTGTGTTACGCAATTAGGGTGCAGTTTCTTTTTGTTTGTTTCAAAATTTATTAAATGTAATATCTCTATATGCACTGGATTATATATAATCCTGTCCTGTAGATCCTGTCCTAATAGAATAGAATAGAATACTCCTTATTATGTACAGACGCCAGCACATCAAGCTGCCCTAAACTGTCAAATTTTCCCAATCAACTTTGAACCTTATGCTATAGCAATAAAGTTGAAAATCTATTAAAGAAATTTGACAGATTGTAGTAGCATGATAGTGCTGGCGTCTGTACACCATATAAATTATTACAGACATAAATATAGAAACCTTACAATGGGTGACACAATGGGCGGTCTTATCGCTAAGAGCGATCTAATCCTAATCTACTTACCTTACAAGAAAAAGGCATTTTATCTTTCTATTATGTCGACTGTAGGTATTCAAATACCTATTAAATTATTTAACGATGTGTTATGTATGATTTTACTAGCACATAAAACGCCATGCCAGTCAGTTATGGACCGACAATAACAACAATACAGTTTCTTTTCGACTGAATGAATTAATAACCTCGCATGCCTACCTCACTATAAATAGTAGGTAGGTTGGTATACTAGGTATGGTCGACCTCGTAATTGCTTTACCACCCTAAGGTTCAATGTTGCTTGATCATAAAATGGTAAGGTCTATTAGTCTATGTAACAGTTCTAGGATTAACAAAGGTACAAGCATCTTTAAGCACGTGGCCAAAATCGGAACTAACGCGGCCATCTTGTTTTTTTTTTTTCAATAAATTTTTTGTCATTTAACAAATGTTTACCCATAAATCTTTTGGCACCCAAAAACTTAAGATGCTGGCAGCACCACCTAGTGGAAATTGTTGTCAAAGGTGATAAAGCAATTACGAGGTCGAATATAGGTACCTATAAATATTAGGGTACCCATTCAGCAAAAACTGATTATCAAGCCAGCAATTAACTAACAAATCTTTTATTTTAACCCCTATTGTGAGGGGTGTCCTAGGTTCCCTAGGGAAGGGGTACTAACAATAGAAAACAACCCTTCTTTAGCGGTTGATGGTACCCTTTGTTGATTGCGAGAGGGTAATAAATCGATAGGGTCCGCATAAAACTGAGATTTAAATTTTAGATTTTCAAGTTTAGGCTAGTTTTAGGTATTTGTTTTGGAGGTTTGCAAAAAATTGTCTGATTGTTAGAGTGAGGCCACACGATGCGTTAACAGTGCGGTGCGGCGCCGGAGCGGTGCCGCAACGTCATCCTACATACAAATCACTATGCCATGTCACACGATGCGTTGGGCCGCCATGCGGCGTCGCACCGTAGCCGCGTAGACGCGCCGCGCTTGTGACCTGCGAGACGACGCGGGGAGGGGTGATGCGCTGCACCGCACACCACGGTAAACAGCGTTCTACTGCGGTGCTGCACCGCACCGTTAACGCATCGTGTGGCCTCGCTCTTAGTGAAAACTGCATCGAAATTCATGAAGTAGTTTCAGAGTCTTATCCGGAACAGGCAGCGGAGCGGCCTTATCCGGTGCTGTGGTGCAGTCTGGGAGAGGTCTATGTCCAGCAGTCGATTGCAATAGGCTGAGTTGATTGATTGATCCAGAATAGACAGGCGTTTCTAGGCGACCAATTAAACACAATTTCTCTTTTAATAGGCTTTTAACTTTATGATGTTTTGTAACAAGAGGCCAATTCCCGTAACTGAAATAGTTCAAAATCTACAAAGTTGCAATCTCATCTCGGCGACAATCAAAAGTCAAAAATGTAGGTAAACGCTAGCAGCAACCGTATTGCAACGAGAATAAAGATCACAATGGTTTTAACAGACTTATTGTCAGTGGCAGCAACCCAACAGCAACCTTATCAGAATGAGAATAAAGATCAGTGTGATTTGGACAGTGTGTGAACATACTTAGAATGCGAACGTTCTTAAAATGACCAAAATTGCCTCAGTGATATGGTCGCACGGCTACACATCAAGCTATACATAACCAGTATAAGCTGACTGATTGTACGAAAAACCTAAACAATGCGAGGTCAACTAAAACTGGAGATGTATAGCTTGATGTGTCGCTGTGTGTACAAGTACAAACAAACAGTTTCTGTAACTCTAACAAAACCTCACAAAGGTATTAATAAGCTGCGAATTGGATGTCCTAAATAGGAATATGAACCACCAACACAAGTTCAACCGATAAATAAATTTAATAAGCATATTATCTATACAGAATGTTTTTTTACCGGTTCCAATTTTTTACAGGGTATTCTACCTATGAATATGAACAACTTTCACTATGGGACCAACACTGAAATCACGAAAAATAAAATCAGCTGTTTTATACATTTTGGTCAAGTAGGTATTGAACTTCATTTTTTTTTTCGTGATTTCGGAGTTGGTCCCATAGCTTAGTGAAAGTTGTTCATATTCATGGGTAGAATAGCCTGTAAAAATTTTTGGAACCGGTAAAAAATCATCCGGTATTTAAAAATGACCGTCGATCGGCTTATTATTAGTTTGAATCATACATTTTGATGATGATTCCTGATTTTATTCATGATTTTGTTTGATTCGTGATTTTGTTTGATGTCATACATTTTGCAACAAAAGTGACAATAAAATTCTTCGAAATAATTTAATATAACTACATATTGCATGTGGACTTATAATTTTACTGATCTTAACATCTCCCGTATGGTCTAGTGGCTAGGATACCTGGCTTTCACCCAGGAGGCTCGGGTTCGATTCCCGGTACGGGAAATTTACCTTTTTGTTTTACAAATTGATTAGTGATAATAGTTCACATACCCGTGAATTTCTTCAAGTACATAATAATTTTTGCTGCATTTGTATAAAGATGATAAGAAAATAGCATAACACGGTAAATAATGAAATAGGTATTAGCGCTACAAGGTTAGGCCAAAATCGTTTGTTGAATTCTTATCAAGTGCTATTTCACAAGGTTATTTTACCTCTGATTTGAATCACTGTCCGAATCACACACTGACCTTTATTCTCATTCTAATAAGGTCGCTATTGGGTTGCTGCCACTGACAAGCCTGTCAAAATCATTCTGATCTTTATTGTCGTTACTATAAAGTCGCTGTTAGATTGCTGCTGTCAGTGATAAAACGGTGAACGAACTGCACATTGACAGTGACGTTGTTGGTGAACACCTGTTTTCACAAATAATACTTACTTGTCTAAGTAAAGTAGCAATAATATACGAAGGAAGGGGATTTTCAATGCGTTTCGTATGACATGCCTTTCAATTTATAAACATTAAGGGACGCATAATGCCGATTGCCACTCAAGTAGTGTTTGTGAAGCCGCAGGAGACGCCCTGGGCTTCGGGAGTCGAGAGCCGATTCCCGGCCACCGTAGGTGCGGGCTTGCGGACGGTGAGCAATGGGCAGCTCACCGTCCAGAAAGGACTAGGGCCCGGGTCGACGGCGCGTTGTGTGCCACGCGCGCCTCAAAGAGATGTCAGCACTAACCGATGGGGTCCGCTAGGGCCGATGCCTGCTAGGGTCGCGGGTCGTACGAAAGAGATACCGTGGCCTCTGGTAAGGCAACTGAAAGAACACGGGTGGGTTTTAGTCAGTAAAAGTATGACATGCTCTCAATTTTGTAAAATTGTCACAAAAAATATATTGACAAAACAAGATGGCGGCCTTTTTTCAGAATTTTTTCACGCTTAGTTCCGAATTTGGCCACGCGCTAGAAGAAACTTGAAGTGATTATAATTATGTATACTTAAATATCATAATATTATAAAATAAAAATGATGAAATCATTTGACACCTTTTTCCATATCCCGTATGGTCTAGTGGCTAGGATACCTGGCTTTCACCCAGGAGGCTCGGGTTCGATTCCCGGTACGGGAAATTCTTTTTGTCATTTTATTTATTTTCCACTGCAAGATTTCTGCCGAGTGGAGCACTATACCAAGAAATGCTGCCCCTGTGGCTTGGCTTTCCTCACACCTATTAACTATGTATAATTATATCTATTGTAAATCTACCAATATTGCATTTATTAATTCATTCTATAAAGCCTGATACTAAATAGGTATCAAATAATTTATCACCCTGAAGTTAAATGTCACTAGCATGTCATAAAATGACAAGGTATTATTTGTCTTTGTGACAGATCAACCTTGGTGAATGTTGTCAAAAGTGCCATCACACTATCACACTTCACACTAATATTATAAAGGCGAAAGTTTGTGAGTGTGTGTGTGTGTTTATATGTTTGTTACTTCTTCACGCTCAAACCGCTGAACCGATTTAGATGAAATTTGGTATAGAGATAGTTTGAGTCCCGGAAAAGGACATAGGATAGTTTTATCCCGATATTACCACGGGAGCGAGTCTTATGCGGGTGAAACCGCGGGGCGCAACTAGTAATAATTATGTTGATACAGCGGCATGCGACCACGGGAAGGTACTTTCGGATCTTGTTTCATCATTTTCAGTAGTCGGGTTGTAGTTTTTATTAAACTTATTTTTTGACAGTTTAACGACATTAATTTGCGTTATTTACTTTGTTGAGCAATTTTTTTTTTTCAAACATATGAACAACTAGCTGCGCCCCGTGGTTTCACCCGCATAAGTTTCGATCCCATGGGAATATCGGTATAAAAACTATCCTATGTCCTTTCCCGGGACTAAAACTATAAATCTACACCAAATTTCATCTAAATCGGTTCAGTGGATTAAGTGTGAAAAGGTAACATACAGACAGACCGACAGACAAGAGTTACTTTCGAATTTATAATATTAAAGTATCGATTGTATTAGCAATATCCCTCAAAATCATTCATTCAAACTGTAATTGAATATGTGCGTAATCAAGGTGCTGATTAGCTTATAAACAGTGATCGGAGTAGGTAGATTGAATTAGGGTCATTGATCCGAAACGTATATATTAATATGGACATTCCTCCGGAATTTCGGAATTCGATTGTTTTTATTATTCAACAGATAAATATTAAATTAATTTAGTTTTGATACCTTCTTTTAAATTTTGAATTGAGTAGTAATAATATCACTATCAACATTAACAATATTTCATTGGATCCGGAAATACCGGAATTACTTTCCGGGAAAATGGCTTATCCATGTTATTCTTTATGTGGGCTTTATGATACAAGTACCAAAAATCAATCTACCTACTCCGATCACTGCTTATAAACAAAGCTTGTTTAGAAACATACTCCCAACGTGACGATGTTAGATGAATGTTTGAATTGATTTGATTTAACTTAACTCAAAGCAAAACGGAGTTACGGTAAACGAGCAATATACTTACTGTAATAACATTTAAACTATAGCATTTAAAGCATGTCATCACACTAATATTATAAAACCCACAAGACTTACAAGAAAACTTCAAGACGTAAAAAATGCAAGTTTTAGAAACAATAAAAGTATATGATCGACTACAATAAACTAAATCAGAAAAATATATGATATTCTTCAGGATATATGCTAGGTAGATAGTGTGTTGAAAACATAATACAACTAATTTGATACGATAGAAAAAAATCATGAAGATAGGTACCTGTAAAAACATTATTTTTACAATAAAAACCATACTATACATACAATCATTATGATTTTTGTCAGATTATTCTACAAGCAACATACTAAAATAGTGTTTTAATTTTTTAGTCCCAACAATAGATTTTCGTAAATAGATAATTGCTTCATATTTTGCAATATATTACCAGCGTTGTGTCATCGTGCTTCTCTTTCTTTTCTCCGCAGTCCGACAAAGACCGCGCTTTAGGTCGTGTAGTCGCCTTAAGCAAAAGTTGTTCATTTTCATGTGTACTACACTCCCTTAAAGTACTTATGTCTATGTGTCTCGTTTACGCTAACAACGTGTATTTTCATTAACAAAGCTAACTAAGAACAATTCGTACGTTTCTACATATACCTACACATTCACTGTTGGAATATTAATGACACAACTTGCAATGCAGAGGAATGATAAATGAGCCAGGGGAATGATAGCATTAATTAACTGAAATAACATGGCCCCTCATTGAATGGGGGAAAGTGGGTAGGTATACCTATAAGCATAACAGAAATATGTATACTAAGTATTTAAACTCATCATCTGCCTAGCCTTTTCCCAACTATGTTGCGGTCGGCTTCAAGTCTAACTGGATGCAGCTGAACACCAGTATTTTAGACCTCCACAACCCAGTTACTGGGTAATACGATACCTCTTGGTAAGACTGGTTATCAGACTTTTGGGCTTCTGACTACCCGTAACGACAGTCAAAGATCCACGAATGACAACCGGGACCAACGGCTTAACGTGCTTTCCGAGGCACGGAGGCGTCTCGGTATGTAAAAATTGTCACCCATCCACAGTCCAACCGTGGCAAGCGCAGCTTAACCTAATCGACCGACCTGTGCAGCTGTTATTATTTAGCCACGGGCCCCTTCTAAGTATCTAAACTCTGCCGAGAGAATAAAAACCAGTGTCATTCTTTGGACCCAAACAAAGTGACATTCTAACAGCGATAAAGGCAAAAACGTATTGGATTGACACATAGATATATTTTTTACATTTCTATGGATTGACGTAACGTATCGAAAAGTTTACGTCAATCCAGCAGCGGAGTTATTGCGTAACACACTAAACGTAGCAAGGGATTTTATTTTGACAGTTCAACAACATTCATTGCGTTATTTACGTTTGTGTTGTTGAACCGACAAATTTTTCGAACATACATATGAAGCAATGGATACCCTTCAAAATGATTCAGATTGAGAATTATGCGCATGTTGTATTTTACGCAATTAGGGTGTTGATCCTCATCTGCGTAGCCTTTTCCCAACTATGTTGGGGTCGGCTTCCAGTCTAACTGGATGCAGCTGAATACCAGTATTTTACATGAAGCGACTGCCTGTCTGACGTCCACAATCCAGTTTCTGGGTAATACGATACCTCTTGGTAAGACTGGTTGTCAGACTTTCGGGCTACTGATAACCCGTAACGTCTATCAAAGATCTACGAATGACAGTCGGAACCAAAACATCGAGGCATCTTGTAATCAAACTCAAATTCAAAGCATTTATTTCAATTAAACCAATTACAGGCACTTTTGAATTGTCAAGGGGTCGGTCAGTCAGAAAGATGAAGCTAGTTGCCCATTCTAAAACGTAGGCACCTTTGGGGAAGAACGGGCAAGAAACATCATGGAGACTCTTTTAAATCAAAATAATATGGTTAAAAAGTCTTGGTTACATCATTCATGTTAAAAGTTATACATGTGAGAACGGTGCAGAACGTTAAAAGCGTCCATAATTAAAAGTCGAGAAAAAAAAGCAATTCAAATATTAAATTAAAATAAGCCGTAGCAGCAAAGAGATGACCAGTCCCTACTGACGGCGCCCGGTTCACAAACATGACGCATGTATTAGCACCATTCAGCTCAACCATTTTAAAGGGAGCTAAATGATCCAACACATGCGCCACCATCAGCGAGACATTTAATAAAACAGTTATATCGCTTTGTCAATGATAGCAATTAAGTTAACGAAGTGCACACATAGAATAGATGTATACGTATCCATGGCTATATAATTTATCCCACCGTACTTCACAAAGCAATATTTATAATTGTCTATCATCATACTAAGATGTACAGCAATAATTCTGTAGAGAAACTTCTCCTTGCTTGTCGTACAGACAGCCGGCGAACAAAGTTTGCCCCCCCCTTCCCCCCTCTTGCTTACCGACGGTACACGGTACCAATAATTTAGCGACATCGCTACCCTAAGTTTGCATCGTATCAACACAAGGTGTGCGGCGGAGTGTGGCATGGGTTGAAAGAGAATTAAGTTACCACCAAGAAGTTTATAGATAAAAATAAAGTTTTAAAACTAAAACCCCACTATACTCCATTTATTACAACATTAGAAAAAAGGGGCTCGCAGAAGCAGGACTACGAAACCTTTTATTTTCAAGTTAAATTCAAACAATTTTAATAAATAATGTATGTGCTTTTTTTGTAAGTAACAATGTATGACATACAATAAAGCATATTCTATCTATCTACTCGTCACGATGCTTGGATAGGTACATGAAACGAAAAAAAAATTAGTAACAATCAGTTTATTAAAAACAATTTTATATAAACACACAAAATAAAAAATAAAAACACGTGCTGGCACAACTTATGAAGTGAATAGGTGACATTTTAGATTTGGTAGAGTTATAGCACAGTATAATATACAGTACGTTATCTAAGGCCGCCCGCCGAGTTATTAGCCTACTCTTGCGTTGATCCCCAGGGTTGTCACTTTTACTTTTAGTTAATCTTCTTCTGCTTCTGCTTTAAAATGTACTTCACATATTCGTTCATTATGTTTTGACTTGTTAGATAAGTCTTCGCGATCAATTAACCGTAGCCACTGTAAGCGTCTGAAACAATTAAACAAATTGGTTAAGTGAAATAAATAGAGAGTTCCATACGTATTTTCGCGAATATGTAAAAAATATTTATCACCTATTATTTTAATTAAGACTATCTACCTACTTAACTATATTACTAAATAAAATACCTAGTGTGCAGGACGATCGACCTATTAGTTTCATTAATTTTACTTTCGGTGGTTGGGAAACCCAATTTTATGCAATTTTGAAATAATGATCACGCAGAATTCCCACGGTGCTGGGGCGACACAGGGTAATTAATGGTTTTCCCAAAACTAAAATTCATTGTGTTGTTTTATTATTCTCAACATGTTTTATTGCTGGTATTGTAAACCAAATTGTCGGCACCCTTTGATAAAAATATGTCTTTGATAGTTTGCTTGTGTATTTAATCAGTTCCGGCTTAGATCTCGCACAAGAGACTTCAGTAGTAAGTAGTTCTGAGTGATGTGATGTGACAAGCTCTCAAAATAATATCAAGCAAGTAACTCATCAGTTTGTATTTATTATTGATTTAGCTCCTTTGTTGCCCTTATTTATTAGTAAAGAATAAATAAATAAAATAAATAAATAAAATAACTACCCAAAATAGCTACATAACCAACAATTATACCGTTTTTAATACAACCAAAAAATAAGATGACCATAAAAAGTACTTAATAATTTTGTGCTCGACTGTACTTGACTCGAAAATGTATGTAGAAGTTCACGTGGATATTTAACATACTTCCATATAGTAAACCAGGTAGAAATTATCATGGTTGGAGACGACTATTTCTTGACTATTTTTTGGCGTTCTCAAAATTGATTTATAAGAAGTTTTCAAAAGTGAGGATTGTGTGGTGAAGGACACTAAAAACTAGACTTCTTAAAATAAACGTTAGCTCTAAACATAGTATTCAGAAAGTAAATTTGGGAATACATTTATATGGAAAAATGCGACTCGGCTACGCTCTTAATAAAGCAAATAAACTGTGAAATAAACAATACAATACCACATTTTCTAATAATATTTAAGTATAAGTAGGTACTTACATTTCTGGTTGAGTAGGAACTATGAAGAATGATAAGTCCGGGTTTGCGAAATCATTATTGAGGCACCCGAAAACACTACAATATTTTTTTCCCCTTTTTGAAGTCATGATACTCGTAATTTAAGTGGCCGCCGCCGGCGAGAGTTGACGAACGCAAGCGGTCATGTAGCGTACGCGCGTGCTCACAGTCGCGCTGCACAGCCCGCACTGCCGCCACCTTATTCCCTCATATATTATGCTAGCGTGTGCGTGAAATCGCGTGCCGACACGGCGCGCGGCGCGCACGCACACATTCAAACCGAGAGCGGCACGTTTGTATGAAGATGTTCTACTGTATATTAATTATACTGTGGTTATAGTGACATGAAAAACGTTCCCGGTACTGTCCGCCCCCGCTTCTTTTAGATTTTAAACATTGACACGACAATATTTTATGTAAAAACTAAATAATATTAAATAAAAGCCTTGTAATTTCAGAAGGTAGATAGGTTAAATAAGTACAATTAAGTGTGACTGCTGTTATTTAAATTGATTATATTTAACTCCACATCAATCTTGACTGTAATAATGTTTGTTGTACTTTTATTACAAAGTGTGCCCCGAAAAGAGCCTTTTTAAACTTCTGTCTAATGCTATAGTAAATGGAGTATAGGTACTGAAAAGGATGGAAACAAGACAGTACTGTAGAGGCTATCTATGAAGCCTTACCTCTTTTCGGGACAGGCTGGTTACAATTGAGGGCGTGTTCCATTCGAACGTTCAAGCGTGTGTCAAATATTCTGTTTGTGTTTTTTCTTGTATTTGAAGCAGAGCTAGTTTTACCGTTGTACAATAAGACAAGTGTCTCTTAAAATAATGCTGGTCAAAGCTTAACGCTTTTTAATAATATGTTCTAAGCACACATCTGGGTTACGCACCCTACAGTACCTTCCCGTGGTCCCCGTGGTGGTAACGTTCGATTGTTGTCTTCTTGCTCGCTTCCGCAATTGTTTTCTGTATAATTGAGAAAAATGCAGGGAACTCCAGAACTAAATTTCGCAACAACAAAGAAATGAGTTATTATGATCTGTTCCAAATGTATCTAATGGGAGGGTAAACAATCCCTGTCCAGGTTAAATGCATGCACACACAATGATGCTTGCATCACTTTCGCTCGTTTAGTAGATTTTCGAGGATTTTAGAATTTCGAGGTAGCGCCTTAATGCCATCACCACTGCTCTCTGAACTCCTACAGTAACCTCAATAATAAAATGAAAACGTCTTTAATGTGATTTGAAATTAGAATTGCACGCTTAAGAGCCTATACTACCTCAAATGGCTTAACGTGATCCTCCGTTATGTCGAAAATCCTGCACCATTAATTTTGAAATAAATATATGGTAAAGTTGAGGATTAATGCAAAGTCTTATGTTAGACGAAAACACGATTTCATAAAATTTTCTCAATAGAAAAAAAAATCCAGTTACCTCTAACCCGAACAATAAACCGCTGGTATTCAAAAAATACTTCAAATTAGATCATGAAACTTTGCATACTAACTGAACTTACTTTAAAGCAGGTCTTATGTTATTTACTTTTTTATAATTACCATTATTTTCACTGTAAAAAGCAAATACCTAAACTACTAGCGCTGCCTGCCGCCCAGCACCGCACTCTGTCTCTCTCTCACTCAGTCCGCGAGCAGTATCGTATGAGCGAGATAAAGAGCGAATTTTAGCTGAGGTAGTATAGGCTCTTAAGTAAGACAAATTGTCATGTACAGGTGCGCTTTTGATTCATTTGTTTACATTTTCGTCAGATGCTGTTGCAATAGACTATACGTATATTTCCTTGGTCCAAGAATAAGCAATTTTTTTCCTCCTCTTCTTAACGTATCAGTCATACATACTTGAACCACACCTCCAAGGATTCAATAGCAGAATTTACAACTTTGTAATACTAGTAAGTGCGCCAAGTTGAGCGGGAACCGTAAAATAGTTCAGTTTTATAATCCAGTTAAATGTTCCAGCCGTTTGATGTTCGGAACTTTTGAACAGTTTACAGCCGAACGTTCAGTTTGATGATTTTAGAATATTTTATGGCATACGTGAGTTCTACCTCGAGCTATGAAGATAATGACGTTATTTCTATTTTAAATTATTTTTCTTCTTTTATATCAAAATCAAATCAAACTCAAAAGTCATTTATTCAAACTAGGCTGAGAATCAGCACTTTTCGAACGTCAAAATTACAAAAGACAGTCCCCCAAAACGCCCACTTCCTAATGCTTTTGCTGGGAAGAAGAAGTGGCGGAACAAACTCCCCAGCAGCACAGCTGTCTGTTCAGTCAGAAAATAATTGATTTTATACAATACTAAGTATGCAAAATAATTAACATTACAGGAGACAGAACCTTAAATTAAATTATTTGCCATAGGTTAGCTAGCCACGCCAATATGCCAACAAATACAATAAGCACTAAACATACTCAAGCAAAAAATTAAAATTAAAAATGTAAACCAAAAAAAAAAGACGGGTTGCACTCCGGGAGTGCCGGCAGAAGTGAAAACTTGAATATTAACGTTGAAATAAATCAATTATTAATTTAATTAATATAACTCTTTTTTTTTCACTATTTCTGCGTCACTTTTTTCATTAACAGATGCACTTTGTTTAATTTCCATATTTTAAACACTTTATACAACATGTAACGTAATTAACGCACACCCTCAGACACCCCAATTAGTATATTGTGTTATAATCATAATACGTACACAAAATTGTTAATTAAACATGTTTAAGCATTGATTATTTATTAAATTAGTTATCCTAATTCCAGAAGAATGTTGTGGTCACAGTAGAAATCCACGAACGCACACAGTCGCACACGTCGCTATTAGTGCCGAAAAAAGGCGACAATACACGATTGTTTACGAGAAATATGAACATTAACGGGAAAAACCCCGTGCAGCTAGTCGAGAGAGCGGTTAACAGATGTCCGAACTCCGAGCTGTTTATTGTCTACATTTTTTATTGTATCTTTCCATCACACTGTTCAGGCTTTGGACTGTCGACTCAATAATTTTGTTTATTAATTATGATACAATGCCAATAGGCAATATTCGTTACAAAATGTTTTGCTAATGTAAATAATAATAAACTGCTAAAAAGAGGCGATACTGAAAGATGTGAGTCAAGATATGTATTTACAATAAATTAAAAAATCAAATACTTAAGTACTTAACTTACAATTTTCCTAAACACTCATACGACGTTGTATTTTTAACACACTTTCAAAATGTCCACCACCTTGTTCAATACATTTTAATGCCCGTTTTCTTAATTGATGCTTTAATTTAGAAAGAACTTCAGTGTCATTTTTCACTATTTCAAAAGCGTTCACTATCCTATTTTTTAGGTCCTCGGCACTTGTCGTCTCACTAAAATAAACTAACGATTTAATACGTCCCCACAAAAAAAAGTCAAGAGGCGTTAAATCAGCTGATCTGGGAGGCCACTAAACAGGGCCGCCGCGACCGATCCAGCGCTCTCCAAACTCATCATCAAGGTGCTGTCGAACACTCCTAGTGAAATGAGCAGGGGCACCATCGTGTTGGTAGAATACCTCTTGTAAATTATGAAGAGGTATGTCTTCTAGCAGCGTAGGTAGAGTTTCTCGTAAAAACAGTAAATATGCGTCTCCTGTTAATCTTTGTAAAAACACAGGCCCCAGTATGTATGTACCAATGACACCGGCCCAGACGTTAACTGAGAAACGGTGTTGGAAGGAATCCACTCTGCATGCGTGAGGATTTTCGTGCATCCATAAATGTGTGTTGTGTTGATTGTACATTCCCACACGTGTGAATGTACTTTCATCTGTCCAAATTATGTTCCGCCGCCAATTTTCTAATAACCAGCGGCTGAACTGCAAGCGAGGTGCGTAATCGTTTGGAGTCAACTCCTGGCATCTTCTGAGGTGGAATGGTTGTTCTTTATCACCACGAAGTGTTCTCCACACATGCATATGGCTACATTCAAAACGTGGCGCTGCTTCTCGGGTACTGGCATGGGGATTCTCATCAAAATAGTCCAGTATTTCGTTTTGAAGACGAGTACGTGTACGCACATTGGCTCCCCTGTCGATAGCCGTGTTCGGACGGAACGTTCCGTGGTCGCGAAGCCGCTGAGTAGCAGCTAACATAGTCCTGCGGTCTACTCTGGTACCATACCTTTGGTTGAATGTTCTGCAAGCTAGAGCCACATTATCACTACACCGTGCCAAAGTCCTCACCATTTCGGTGTACTGAATATTTGTGTATTGGAAAGACATCGCGCGCGAAAAATTATTTGCAAACACTCTACGAAGTCCTTCCACTAATAATGTCCGCGCGTGACTAGTATTGTTTACATTTAAGTTAGCCTTCTTTCTTTCATCGTTGCCGCGCCCGCGCTGCACGGTATCTTGGTGGCTATCCCGCTCTATCCCAGGTTTTTAGTTTGTAGGAGAAAGGGAACGAAAACAAGCATGACATATTATTTTGTTGTTTTAACTATTGTGTCCTTTGTCCAGTGCCTGTTAGTGTGTGCGTGCGGTTATATCGGTTTACTAAATGTATTTGTAGACTTTTAACTTGCTTGAAATAAGGTTCATTTTTCTTTATTTTGTATTTAATGACGGAATTTGTATTAATACAAATAAAACTGCACTTTTAAAAGTATTATTGCCTTGAGTTACGGTCCATTTTAGTTAGTTTTGACTGTACACGGGTAGTGTGACTGCAATTTACGTACTTTTAATTATTTTTGGGATAAAAAATTACCTATATTAAAAATGATAGAAATCAATTCAGTAAACGATTCTGAACAAACTACTTTCAGGATGTGCGTTAATTATGTTACATGTTGTATACACGAATTTTACGAATACACAGCAGTGTGGATACTACACAGACGGTCGAACCATCAGCTGTCCATCCATCCATCCATCCACTTCCACTTCCACTTCGACTTCCACTTCGACTTCCACTTCGACTTCGACTTCCACTTCCACTTCGACTTCCACTTCGACTTCCACTTCGACTTCCACTTCGACTTCCACTTCGACTTCCACTTCGACTTCCACTTCAACTTTCACTTCGACATCCACTTCGACTTCCACTTCGACTTCCACTTCGACATCCACTTCGACTTCCACTTCGACTTCCACTTCGACATCCACTTCGACTTCCACTTCGACTTCCACTTCGACTTCGACTTCCACTTCCATCCATCCATCCATCCATCCATTGTCCGATCCATCCATCCATTGTCCGTGTGTCACTTCACTTTGGTTGGCGCCGCCGTAGAAAGAGGGGGGGGAGGGAATCTCTCCTGACGGTCACGTGTCCTGACGCGATGTCCTGACGCGAGTTTAACATTTTTTACCCACTACTAAAAGTGTGCAACGCCGCTAAAGAAGTTTACACTTCAAAAAAACTTACAGACCAAATAAAAGCCTCCAGGTATAAAATAAATAATAAATAAAATATGGAACGGGCTTTGCTTGGAATACCTCTGAGGGATCGAATCCGCAACGACGTGATCCGGCAGAGAACCAAAGTTGTCGAAATAGTCCACAGAATAAACAAGCTGAAGTGGAAATTGGCCGGCCATATTAGCCGTAGAACCGATGACCGTTGTAGTAGACGTGTTCTTGAATGAAGACCGCGAATCGGTAAACGTAAGGTGGGACGCCCTCAGGCTAGGTGGAGCGACGATCTTCGCAGGATGGCTGGTAGCAGCTGGATGAGAGTTGCCGAAAATCGAGTTGAATGGCGTGCAATAGGAGAGGCCTGTATCCAGCAGTGGACTGCTATAGGCTGATTATGATGATGATATCAATCATTTTCAGAATGTTGATATAGCCTTAAATTTTATGCTTCCCTTTGCTTGTCCATTTACAGGTGCAATCGGCCGCACGTCATCGTAACCAAACCAGTAAGGTCTACTTTTTCTTATTTATTCCGTCGGATGATAATTTCTACCAAAGGCAGCAGTATTTTTTTATATTGGCAACATGTTGATTAGACGCCATTTTAAATACGCGCATAGACGTGGAGTTGCGGACACCAGCCCGTATTACCTATGACCTCGCCATTTTATCGCCCGCCATCCCTTTAGCTTCTGCTACAAAAAAATGCCACTGCGTTTAGTAGAAATTCTCATCCAACGGAATATACCCACTATCGTAATGGCCCCAGTAATCTAAAATTATAAACTGGACGTATGGCAAACGTACTACGCTAGGCCAGCTCAGACTGATCAATTTCTTTGGTTTAAAAAAGATTAAATAAGGAAGATATTGCAGCAGCATCTTGTAATGCCTACAATCATCACACTTATCACACTAATATTATAAAGGCGAAAGTTTGTGAGTGTGTGTGGGGGTGTGTGTGTTTATATGTTTGTTACTTCTTCACGCTCAAACGGCTGGACCAATTTTGATAAAATTTTGTATGGAGGTAGCTGACACCTTGGATTAACATATGGACTACTTTTTATCCCGATATCCCTACGGAATCGACTCTTATATGGGTGAAACTGCGGGCGCAGCTAGTACATAATAATTGTAACATAGGATTAGGTACTGCAATCTACAGCCAACAAGCAGTCACTCGACGAACATAAGAATTTGAACAAAAATGATAAACACCATAAAGCAGACACAAAAAATTAAACTAGAACAACAATAATAACAACAATACAACAACACACAACAACAATACACACACAACACAACACCAACACACAACATAACAACAATATTTTAAACATGAATCAAAACAATACTTTTCTGCTATTGTGTAGTCTAGCTTCACGGCGTATCCTCAAGGGAACAAGCAGAACAGTGACTGCAACACTATCAGTTCTATCTTGCACGTGTTAAACTTTGTTTCTCGTATATCTACATACATACAAATAGAATCTGGTATCGCAAATTGTAGTAACTTATTCATCATGAAGTGTTTGTGTTCCGAGAGTTCATATTTTCATCTGTTTTGATAAACAAATACAGATGAAAATTCAAGGAAGATTAAGGATGGTTTGTTATTCGATAGTGAGCAGTGGTGGTCCAGCGGTAACGGCCCGGCTTAGGTCGTGGGTTCGAACCCAGGCATTACTTCGTGTAAATATTTTCATCACCACTGCTCTCAAAACGGTGAAGGAAGACATCGTGGGGAAACCGGCATGTCCTAGAACGGAAAATTTGAAGACATCTTACCAACCCGCGCTGGGCCCGCGTGGTAGATTGTACCCTTCTCAGAGAGAGGAGGCCTGTGTCCCAGCAGTGGGAACACTTTAGGCTGGTTATGTATTTTGATATTCAGGTAAAAAACTTGTAATTACCTAGTCTGCGTTGTCTGGACTCACCTTTTTGGGTTGGTTGCTGTTTTCTAAACGTGGCATGTACAGTCAGAGAAAACCATACTTCAGATTTTTGTTTCTCATAATAGAAGGGCTTTTTTGATACTATCTCGAGAACGGATTGAATGATTTTTTTTTTCGTTCGTCTGCCTATTTTGTAATTTATAACGTCCTTAAAAGTCCGAATTAGGTTTCTGTGGAAAGAAAAATAGCTCACTCATTTCAAATTCGGGAGAAACTAAACGTCCTTCTTATGAGATTTTTTATTGGACAGAACAACGTCTGTGGGGTCAACTAGTAAATACATAATAAAACCCCGAAAAAAGGCCTAGTGCAAACTAAGCCTAATTAAATAACCCTAACTCCAGCCCAACACATAACACAAACCCCTGAACACACTGACGTGTAACTCCACGTCTGGTAAACCTCAGTGCAAACCGATGCGGTCTCAGGGGACAGGAGTATGTACCAGCTTATTTGTACAGCGAGACGAACAACTTTGTTCATATTAGTTTGTTAGTCTGTCAAATACTGCAAGGTGGCTTTGAAAAATTGAATGTATGATTGTGTTTGTTTGCAATGGATGGACGTTGATTCTCTTTGTGTGTGATAGTTGAGTCTAGTAGATTGTGTGGGCTGTCGACTCGAGGTTACCGTTCAAGAAGAAGGGCATTTATGAATTTCATTTACAGCCGTCTCCGGCCGTCGAGAGAACGCTTTTCTGTCATGGTGGCGGTGCCGTGTACACGAGCCCTAAAGCGGTCACTGTTAGACATGCATAGAAAAGAAAGAGAAGGTCGATGACACAACGATGGTAATTTATTGCGAAATATGAAGCAATTATCTATTTACAAAAATTCTATTGTTTGGACCAAAAAATTAAAACACTAGTGGTTTAGTAGGTATCTTCATGATTTTATTTCATCGTATCAAATTAGTTGTATAATGTTTTCAACACAATAACTAGCATATATCCTGAAGAATATCATATATTTTTCTGACTTTGTTTACTGTAGCCGATCATATACTTTTAAGCAATATAAAACTTGGATGTTTGCGTTAAGGTCATTCATTCTGGTAATAAACATCGTCATCAGTAGGCTCAACGTCTTCATGACTCTTTGGCCATTCCTCATTCAAGAAGTTTGTGGCCTTTTCTCGTTTGAGATCCTTTGGGTAGCCATGGAAAGACACTATATTACCGACTTCAAAAAAGGAGGAGGTTATATTTTCGACAGCGTGCATTTTTTTTTAAATCAAGTTGTAGACCGATTTTGAAAATTTATTTTTCAATCGGTAGAGTAAGCCTGTGTCTTTGGATCGGATCTCTATTTTTGGGTTTTGCCATTGACTTCCGAAATTAAAGTTATTTTTCATTGTGTAATTTTTTTTTTGTAATTTTTTTTTTTTAACGCAATTGTCATCGAGATGTCGGCGTCGCTTTACATGTCCATAACATCGTAGCTTGGAATCAGTGCGTTTGTCGAAGATCGGTGTTACTTTAAAATTACCTCGTATATTATACTCGTTTCTCAATTTCACGTTCAGTATTTGATTTAAATACTCAACGTAATCGTGACCTGGTCGCTCAGCGCGCTATGGAGCGGGCTATGCACGGAGTTTCTATGAAGGATAAAATCAGGAATGAAGTTATCCGGAAAAGAACTGGAGTTACCGAAATAGCTTGCAGAGTAAGCAAGCTGAACTGGCAGTGGGCTGGCCATGTTTGTCGGAGGACCGGTGAAGCAGACAAGTCCTGGTGTGAAGACCGCGTATCGGCAAGCGTAGTCTAGGACGCGCTCCAGCTTGATGGACCGAAGACCTTAAGAAGGTGGCTGGGACGGACAGGATACGAAAGGCAGAGGACAGGGTGTTGTGGCGCGGCCTAGGAGTTGATTGATTTGATAAAAAAAAAAACCACAAAGTGATAAATAAAAGTGAGAGAGTGAGAGAATAAAAGTGATAGATAAACAAAGTGTTTTTTTTTGAAGTCGGTTGTTTTTTTTGTATAAAAGTTTTTATTTTTCACTTTTTAGTTGTATCTACCCCACACAAATTCAATTAACACTAGCGCATTGAAGAATTGAAGACACCGAATAGAAGAATCATCAAAATTCGCATAGAAATGCCGGAGACCCAGTACATTTATGCATATAACTTCGTACATAGGAATAATTATATAATGTATTATATACTTAAACCTTTCTGACAGTATGTAGATCACATTCATGAAAGAATCATCAAAATCGGTTCATTAGTTTTTGAGAAAATCGCGGACATACAAACATGCATACATACAGGTCGAATACAGAACCTCCTTTTTTGAAGTCGGTTAAAAATGCATGCAACCCGGAAAAAATCTCGATCATTCTGTTTTAGATCCTAACATTTTCTATCCCAAAAACCTATTTCCTAAGCCAAGTCCTAAAAGAAATATAGAGGTCCTAATCTATATAAATTCACACCTACGAGTAAAAAATAATATCTAACACATGTAAATCACGGGCTAATATCCAATTTTCCGTCTATCTAGGACCCTTATAACTCAACAGGACCCCGGGAACGCGCTACTCTAGTGACAAAAACTGTCCGGATAGAATGGGACGCGGATAGAGCTATAAATCTCCGAGATTGATTCCCGGGATTCCGTGTTAGGATGTCCGTAGGTCAGGCAATATTATTCATTGAGGTGCTCGGTGTGAAGGGTTATTTTCATTGTTTAACCTCTAATGCCCGGTTCATATGTCAGAAAGGGATATTTTTTTTCAACAATGGTGACTTTTAATAGCCGTGTGCTCATTGGCATTGCCATTGGCAGAAATGACGAACTCTCATACAAATTTTCATCCTTTATTTAACGCCTTTTCTCTTCTTGGTCGCGTACTTCATTACTGAAGGTCGTGTCCCTGAAAGGCCTTCATGGCTTTATGCACGATGTTTTTCCACTTCGTTCGGTTCTCAGCTTCTCTCAGGGCGGTCGTAACAGAGAGTCCAATGAGGGCGGTTACTTGGGCTTACCAGCGGTCAGGTGACCGTCCGCGAGGTCTTTCCTCATCTACCTTGCTTATCACCACCAACTTTTCTAGATTATCTGGTTCCCGACGGGCAATTTCACCAAAGGAACCGAGAATTCTTTTATAATTTGGATAGTCTATCTTTTATGTGCCTTTAGGAGATGAATTTATTTTCAAAAATTCTAAGTTATGCTCGGTTCAAACAAAAACGAATCGTTTTGCTTGCAAATGGTAGCATTTTTTATTGTCAAACTGGGCATATACATAGATTTGTAAGCTAATTTTGTCTGTGATAGCTACTTCTATATGGGAGGGTCTACTATGCATAGCTATGAGGTATTTGCTTCATTATTGGTAAAGATAGAGTCTTAATTTTAACCAATAACGGTCCGTAAATTGTAGGAATCGGCCATTAGTGTTCACTTTCGTTATAATATGTACCGACGCCAGCACATCAAGCTACCTGAAACTGTCAAATTTTCCCAATCAACTTTGAACCTTATCATTTAGTAATAAAGTTGAAAACCTATTAATGAAATTTGACAGATTGTAGTAACTTGATGTGCTGGCGTTTGTACAACTGTTGTGCAAAATTGAAATGCTTCTAGACCCAGAGCTATAAGCTGTGCATTGCCTGGCAGTAAATTTAAGATTTTTATTAAGGGGGATATACAGGACCTAAACGCAAAAAACGCAAGTTTGTTTAATGCCTAAAAGTATATGATCGACTACAGTAAACAAAATCAGAAAAATATATGATATTCTTCAGGATATATGATAGGTAGATAGTGTGTTGAAAACATAATACTACTAATTTGATACGATAGAAAAAATCATGAAGTTGACTCTGAAAAAAATCTTTTTACAATAAAAACCATACTAATATACAACATTATTTTTAGTATATGCGAAACCCGAAACACGTGTCTAGTATTTTTATGTAAAGAATCTATGTACAAAATTTCAAAACTGTATCATGAATAATCACCAAGTTATAAGCTTGTTATGTTACCTGTTTGTCCGTCCAAAAACATGGTCTCCCCCACCGCGTGCCGTTAGGTACGGCGCGGCGATTGTATTGTAATTAACTGGTGATAACATTTTTCATCACACTTGCAGGCTTTGGACTGTCGTAATGGTCAAGTGTAGGTAGTTATTATAATGTACTTTATTCGTAAATAAATGCAGCCGTAAGCTACGAATAAGTAATTATGTACTTATCTATTCGTAAGCCGTAAGTGATACAATGTAGTTAATGCGATTTGTTCAAAGTGGATGAAAAGTGTTAAACATCGCATTACTTAACCACAGCAGGCTGTAGGTACAAATAATAACTTTCTACAATTAACCATCTTGGCGTGTTTAAAAATGTTAATCATCACGGCAAAGCATTGTGTTTCACGATACTCTGATTGCTCCTCGTACTGCCGCACTGCCAGGGATACGTTATCACTGTTATCGTTGTTTCTGTGTACTGGACGTTTGTGTATGAGAAAGTCCACGTCCAGTCCAGTTACACGACACTTTTTACATACGATAGGTAAGTACACGATCAACCGAAACAACTGTGGCCCGCGGCGGCCGCGCGCTCGCGATTATGCAGTTGGACCCACGCGACACGTGCGCGCCAACCAGTGGTACCCGGGTGACTGAGGTTGCTGCACCCCCGCCCCACTCGCTGTGCGCCGGCGCCGCGCCATTGTGCGCGTATGGTAGATAACTACCTACTTAGTCGCTCCTCGGGGCACAGTATATCGGGGTGTCCAACTATTAACCTTTTTTAAATATTTTTGGGCCAAAATATAACATGGGGTAAAAATTATTGGAATCGATTCAGTTACTTATTCTGAACAAACTATATTCAGGTTTCGCATATACTAAAAATAATGTTGTATATACAATCATTCTGATTTTTTGTCAGATTATTCTATAAGCAACATCCTAAAGCACTAGTGTTTTAAAATTTTAGTCCAAACAATAGAGTTTTTGTAAATAGATAATTGCTTCATATTTTGCAATAAATTACCAGCGTTGTGTCATCACGCTTCTCTTTATTTTTTAAGCAGCCCGACAGTGACCGCGCTTTCGGTCTTGTAGTCCCCTTAAGTTGATAGTAGCGTATGTAACTGTTGAACCAAACAAGAGCTGCGCATAGTTACTGCAGCTTTAACTGGCCACGGGTCATTTCATAAACACCTCTTTGTTATAGGAGCAACAGACAGTCCGCTGTGCAGGGTCTGCATGGAGGACGACAGCGGCACATGTGCTTCTAAGCTGCCCGGTGGTCGCCACGTACAGGGCAAAGTACTTCGGTAACCCAGGTACCCTACGAGAGACGGTCAGTAACATCAAGGAGTTGCTGGCCTTCCTTGAGGAGCTGGGGTGGATCGAATAATCGATTTTCCCACCCGTACGCAAAATACGCGCATTGACGTGGAGTTGCGGACACCAGCCCGTATTATCTATTACCTATTACCTATGTAACTGTTACTAACCAATGCAAACTAAAATGCTGAAGACTAAAATAGATTTGATGTTCATTTTATGCGCCATTTTCCATAATAGTAAACATTTCTACTTAGTAGTTCGAACAACAACGACAGCGGTCAGTGCATTTGCATACAGTACATAAAACTCTGGACTACTCTGCCTTGCTCTCCAAGATAACAAGCTAGAACATACATATGTATTCATCGCACAACAGTAAGTCTTTACTGTACTCCACCATATTTTATTTACGATGGCAATAATCTTAAGTGTGGGGCTTTCAGTGCAATAGCTCGGAATATCCGATGCAGGCGCACAGTATGTAAAAACTATGCAATTGTGTAAATGGTTGTGCGGTTACAGTTGGACGAATAGTTTCGCGTTTTGAGTTTGTTGTGGGTGGTTATGATAGTTTTTGTGTTTGGAGGATGAATATTTGTAGGGTTATTGAATTATTCATTATCATTACTGGCTAATGGCGAAGGGTGAATGTATGACAGAGGTAAGCAGGAACAAAAAAAAAAGACGGGTTGCACTCCGGGAGTGCCGGCAGAAGTGAAAACTTGAATATTAACGTTGTAATAAATCAATTATTAATTGAATTAATATAACTCATTTTTTTTTCACTATTTCTGCGTCACTTTTTTCATTAATGGATGCACTTTGTTTAATTTCCATATTTTAAACACTTTATATGCACGAATTTTACGAATACACAGCAGTGCGGCTACTACCTACACAGACGGTCGAGCCATCAGCTGTCCATCCATCCATCCATCCATCCACATCCATATCCACATCCACATCCACGTCCACATCCACATCCACATCCATCCATCCATCCAACCATTGTCGTGTGTCACTTTGTTCACTTCGGTTGGCGCCGCCGTAGAAAAAAAGGGGGATACTTAGTAGTTAGGAGTAGTAGTTCTCCTCTGTGTAGTCTCTCCTGACGGTCACGTGTCCTGACGCGATGTCCTGACGCGAGTTTAACATTTTTTACCCATTACAAAAAAGTGTGCAACGCCGCTAAAGAAGTTTTCACTTCAAAAATGCCAAAAGAAAATTTCAGTGATGAATTGACTATAGAGTGGTTATGTTCTGAATTTTCGAAGGGAAGCTTGTGGAAATCGAGTTGTATGGTACCTTCGCCACTGTTACTGGCCCTTATTCCTAAGCCGTTGCTCGTAGATTAAAAGTCTTTGCGCATGACGTCACTTAAATAGTAATGGCGCACTGTATCAACAGTATCAACATCGATGGCTGGCTAAGATTCTTACAAACGAATGAAGACTTAATGCAATATTCGTAGATCGCACTTTGATTATTTTCTCATACGAATGTGAACTTTATTTGTTTATGATTAATATTTATATTCGTACGAAACGCTTGCTAATATTCGCATAGGCAATCATAAATATTACAAATATAAGAATAAGATTTGTGTTTGTATGAAACTTTACTTAGCAAATTCAAAGTGCGATCTGTGTATTTTGCCCTAAGGAGTAATTATTGAACGTGAAATAAATTATAGGCCTCCTCAAAGAATACTAATGTTCATTTTACTGTAATCAACAGGTTTTGATCATATTTACCATTCTTACCAAAGGATTTGGTAATCACACTAATATTATAAAGGCGAAAGTTTGTGAGTGTGTGTGTGTTTATATGTTTATTACTTCTTCACGCCTAAACCACTGAATCGATTTAGATGAAATTTGGTATAGAGATAGTTTGAGTCCCGGAAAAGGACATAGGATAGTTTTTATCTCGATATTCCCACGAGATCGACATTTACGCGGGTGAAACCGCGGGGCGCAGCTAGTCTAAACTATTTTCAACCAATGAAATAGTTTAAAAAATTCCTTAAAACTATTTCCAACCAACTAACAACTAATTCCATTTTTGGAAACAGTTATAAGTATTTTTTGGTGTTATAGATCATGACTCAAGCATTCTACTCGTATTAACATTATTATTACTGAAGCATTATTATTACTTTTTTATTATTTTGGATTATTATTATTATGTGGTTTATTTATTTATGTACATATTTATATACATTTTTAAATATTTCTTAAAATATATAAAATAAGAAGTATAAAAAACATTTAAAAATATAAAAAATAGTAATCCGCCGGTGTCGGGAGCAGGGTCCAAGCTACCGGTGGTTAGGGCTGCAGAGACAGGAACCTCCTCACAATACGAGCCGTATCGAGGAGTACTGCCTTCTGAATCAGGCCCTTGATCCAACCGCCTAACGAGAGCCACGACAGATGTTGATCGACTACATGAGGCCATTGGCCGATACGACAATCGGCACAATGATAGCCGAGCTCACATTCCACATGTCAACAACCTCGTGTGCTTATTATTATAATTACTTAAAACTGTACTTATAACACCCTCTTTAATCGTCATAAAAAAAATTATAGACCTCGACAAAATTACAAAAGAAGCTACTCCGACATTATTAACCTATCCAACACTTGAATTCAACTATAAATATTATCCAAAGTACACATCGAGTAGACTCTATTAGAGCTTTCTGTGCTAAAATACTTTCTAATAACTTCATTCGCCCAAGTCAAAACATTAACCAATCAGCCAAGGATGTTGAGAAAAAGTATATTTTTCTTTCCCAAACTTTCCTTTAAGTGGTGCCAATGTTCCCTCTAGAGCTTTAAGGGCCAGTTCACACCGCTACGCGACGCGACGCGCAGTTTGCAAGATAGCAATACAATTATAGACCTTACCTGCTACACAAAAAAGTACATAATTCTGTGTATCTACTACGTCGAGCTACGCCGCGCGGCGCCGCGCTGCGCCACGGCGCCCTCCTCACTGATGTGTACCTTTTTGTGTAGTAGATAAGGTCTATAATTGTATTGCTATCTTGAAAACGTCGCGTCGCGGTGTGAACTGACCCTAAATCCATCCAACGTAAAAATATAGATAACTAGCTCCTCAAAGCTATACAATTTCATTGACAGCAAACTGGGAGTCGTCCGATACAATTTGTCCGTTCATTCCTTCCGGCCAACGTTGAAGTTCGAACAATCGAAGATCCCCGAAGGCGAGGATTTACTCCTGCTTTTCTTACAAGTTTGCTGAAAGAACGGATTTTGAGCTTCGTTCGAATTTGACGGTTATTTTGTGATAGTGTTTTGTTGTACTTCTTTGATGTAGACATTTTCTGCAGTAAATTATTTTCTTGGGCTAAAAATCCCGACGACTGTTTCAAAATATTACGAGGAAACCTGGATTTATAGTTAAAAATAGCGACATGCCCCTGCTACACACGTTTTTTTTCGACTTGACAAAACATTGAGATTCCTTTATGTAAGTCTAATCCTAACTTATATTATAAATGCGATAGTAAGTTTGTTTGTTACCTTTTCACGCCTAAACCACTGAACCGATCATCCTGAAATTTTGCATATACCTTTCCAGATGTACAGAAACGGACATAGGATACCTTTCTTTCCGAAAAAAAGTGCTGTTCCCGAGGAAAACAACAATAAAGTTATTATGATAAAAATGGCGCCACGTGTCTTTCGAATCATGATTGAATCATATTAGAAACTCGAAACTTATGCGGGTAAAACCATGGCGCGCAGCTAGTTTTATCGTATATTAAGGTGATATATATTGGTACAAATGTGGTTTTATAACTTGTTAAGTACTTGTGTGGAATAGGGATTTAACATTTTGGTATATGTTTTTTGACTCCTTGGTCTTGTACTATGTAAGAGGAATATCTACCGCTTCAAAATCCGTTCCGTAGTTTAAAAGACCGTAAAACAAATTTAAATACCTGGGACACTTTCTAACCGGAGACCTCAAAGATGACGTAGATATAGATCGAGAGCGCCGGGCGCTAGCGGTCAGGGCAAACATGCTGATACACAGGTTCGCTCGTTGTAGTATTGGGGTAAAGATTACGCTGTTTGAAGCGTACTGCCAATCATTCTACACGAGCGGCCTGTGGATAAGGCATACTAAGAGATCGCTAGACGCCCTGCGTATTCAATATAACAACTGCTTCAGGATGCTGTTGGGACTGCCGCGCTATTGTAGTGCGTCCGGTATGTTCGCATTTGCGCATACCGATGATTTTTACGCCATAATGCGCAAAAAAACAAATTCCGTCTTGTCAAGAGCGCGGTCTAGTTCTAACGGCATCCTAAGTATGTTGATGGAAAAATACGACGCACCCTGGTTGTCGCACGCTGTGGAGGTGCTGGTCAGAAGACCCCACGGCTAACTTTGCAATTTTTATCTTTGATTTGTTTTGTTTCTGTTTTCTGTGTTTGTTTACTAACAATAGTTTTTAAGAACTATGTTACTAACAATTGGGCCTAGTTGCCATCAATAAACAAATATTTATTTTTTTAATTTTTAAAAATAAAAAACAGCTTTTATTTATAAAATGTATGGACAAAAGTCTGAATCCGTCTTTTAAGCAAGCGTAGTCATCAATGCCTTCTCTGTATGGAAAGAGGCCTTTGCCCTGCAATGGGACAAAAATAGACTGGTATTATTATTTAGAGTGCTTTCCTATTTTCCTCTAAGCCTATTGCCATGTTCCAAGTTAGCATTTCGCAGTTTTCCTTAAGAGCCTATACTACCTCAAATTGCTTAGCGTGATCCTCCGTTATCTCGAAAATACTGCACCATTAATTTTGAAATAAATACATGGTAAAGTTGAGGATTAATGCTAAGTCTTATGTTAGACGAAAACACGATTCCATAAAATTTTCTCGATAGAAAAAAAATCCAAAGTTACCTCTAACCGGAACAATAAACCGCTGGTATTAAAAAAATACTTCAAATTAGATCATGAAACTTTGCATACTAACTGAACTTACTTTAAAGAAGGTCTTATGTTATTTATTTTTTTATAATTACCATTATTTTCACTGTAAAAAGCAAATACCTAAACTATTGGCGCTGCGTGCCGCCCAGCACCGCACTCTGTCTCGCTCTCACTCAGTCCGCGAGCAGTATCGTATGAGCGAGATAAAGAGTGAATTTTAGCTGAGGTAGTATAGGCTCTTAAGGGGATTACAGGACCTAAACGCAAAGTTTTAGAAGCAATAAAAGTATATGATTGATCACAGTAAATAAAATCAGAAAAATATATGATATTCTTCAGGATATATGCTAGGTAGATAGTGTGTTGAAAACATAATACAACTAATTTGATGCGA
This sequence comes from Amphipoea lucens, assembly GCA_947508005.1. NCBI lineage: Eukaryota > Metazoa > Arthropoda > Insecta > Lepidoptera > Noctuidae > Amphipoea > Amphipoea lucens. The sequence continues at coordinate 3,711,631 of OX382373.1, read as the reverse complement.
TAGAAAATAATCATGAAGATACCTCTTAAAACTTTCTTTTTACAATAAAAACCATACTAATATACATACAATCATTCTGATCTGTTCCCGGGACTCAAACTATCTCTATACCAAATTTCATCTAAATCGGTTCAGCAGTTTGAGCGTGAAGAAGTAACAAACATATAAACACACACACACTCACAAACTTTCGCCTTTATAATATTAGTGTGATAGTGTGACTAGCAGCGCCCCGCGGTTTCACCTGCGCAAATTTCGATCCCGTGGGAATATCGGGATAAAAAGTATCGTATGTGTTAATCCTGGTTATAAACTATCTGTGTGCCAATTTTCATCCAAATCCGTTCAACAGTTTACGCGTGATTAAGTAACAAACATACAAACGTATTATTATTATTACAGTAGGATAGGATTTTCTGCAATACTGGTATCTTTATTATCAAGAATATTTAGTAACAACCTCTGTTCAGCATTATTGCATTTTTTTCCCGTCATCGCTATACTGGGCTTATCCATTCTGCTTAATTCGTTGGAAAATTGCGATCGATCTACCCGCAGTTTAGTTTTTATTGTTAGTAACCGACGAGAGAGGTTTCAGTTTGAGAATGGGATAAAATATGATTCAGCGTTGAATTGACTTATCCCTCTGTCCATAACGTATTCGGATTTTCTTTTTTTGTAGGATAAATAGAGGATTTAAGTGCATTAGTGACGCTTCGTGCTTTCGTTTATTCCATTCCTAATGGAAAATGTGACAAGAGTATTGTCAGCCTTAAAAAAGATTTATACATCGACAATAATTCGGAGGGGCCCGTGGCTAAATAATAACAGCCGCACAGGTCGATTGATCAGGTTAAGCTACGCTTGCCGCGGTTGGTCTGTAGATGGGTGACCATCTTTACATACTAAGACCCCTCCGTGCCTCGGCGAAGCATGTTAAGCTTTTGGTCCCGGCTGTCATTCCTGGATCTTTGACAGTCGTTACGGGTAGTCAGAAGCCCGAAATTCAGACAACCAGTCTCACCAAGGGGTATCGTATTACCCAGTAACTGGGTTGTGGACGTCAGATAGGCAGTCGCTCCATGTAAAATACTGGTATTCAGCTGCATCCGGTTAGACTGGAAGCCGACCTCAATATAGTTGGGAAAAGGCTAGGCAGATGATGACATCGACAACAATTCATTTGATTGTCTACCTACAATTTGTGTTCCATAATGCTGTATCATTGTGTAGCTACAATTAAGAACCCAATGCGTAGGTAATATATTCTGTGGCTATACATTGAAACAGTATTAAGAAACAAATATTGTAGACAAATAAATGAATTCTCATCGATGATCTCATCTTTTTAACCGACTTCAAAAAAGGAGGTTCTGTATTCGACCCGTATGTATGTATGTATGTTTGTATGTCCGCGATTTTCTCAAAAACTGATGAACCGATTTTGATAATTCTTTCACTAAAGTGATTTACATACTTTCAGAAAGGTTTTAGTCTATAAAACATTAGGTAATTATTCTTATGTACGAAGTTATAGGTATGCATAAATGTATTGCATCTCCGGCATTCTTCTAGTCGGTGTCTTCAATTCAGTGTTAATTGAATTTTTGTGGGGTAGGAACAACTAAAAAGTGAAAAATAAAAACTTTTTGACACAAAAAACAACTGACTTCAAAAAAAAACACTACAAAGTGATAAATAACTTTAATTTCGGAAGTCGGTGTCAAAAAACGAAAATGCGGAACCAACGACACCGACTTCCGAAATTAGGTAAAGTTATTTATCACTTTGTAGTGTTGTTTTTTGAAGTCGGTTGTTTTTTGTTGTAAAAAAGTTTTTTTTAAAGATGATATTGGCAAGGATTTTTAACCCCTTACTAATAAACGTATTATATCAGATGAATAGTTACACACCGATTTTTCTCTTTCAGCCGTCAGTAATTTGACTTTCGAAAGAAGAAGACAAAGCGTTGTGTACAGACAGACGATATGCAACGTTTATTAGTAAGGGGGTTAGTGTTTATTTTAGTGCCTATGGCTGGCTCGTGTAACCTTAGACTTGCTTACCTAAGAAGTTTAAATGACGTTTTAAGGTGATAACCCTAAGGTGTAATGCCTAAACAGAATCGCACTGTTAGACTTTCAACTCTTACCGCTCATCCTTGCGTTGAAAATAGTAGTCTCGAATAATACTGTTAGTTCCATAGAAATGTAAAAAACAGGTCAGTTCTAAAAAAAATACTGAAATGCCTTTGATTCCAAAGCAAAAATAAGTAATTAAAAAAATTTAAAAACCCGACTGCAATTACTAAAACTAACTGAAAAGCTAAAAACAAACCTATTTTAAATTAAATAAAAGTTGGAAGCAGGCGGGGCCCATATCATTATTATAGTTTCAAACTCAAATGGGTCCCGCCTGCATCCAACTTTTATTTAATTTAAAATGGGCTTGTTTTTATTAGCTTTTCAGTTAGTTTTAGTATAAGGTTGCAGTCGGGTTACTTAATTTTTTTAACTATTTTTTTTTATTTCCTGATTTTTAGTTTACAAATGTGAAAGATTTCGCAGACGATTTAGTTCTTGGTACGTGTTTTTTATGATTTGTCACTTTGAATTACTTGTAACCATATAAGTTGTATATATATTTTTGTAATCACCTTTTAAAACCCTTTATTTTGATACCCCACTCGATAGGTTTTGAGAAAAAAAAATTTTTTTTGAAGGCATAATATGGCGCCAAAAATCCGCCATTTTGATTTTTTTTATTATCACGTACCCAGTGTCACTCTCACAGTAAATACAAATCTAACGACATCTCTCAAGCTAAAATCCATCGAGCCGTTCAGGCCGCAGAGCGTGCCAAATAATTATACAAACATACATACAAACATACATACTTACTCTCGAAAAACATAACCCTCCTTCTGGCGCAGTCGGGTAAAAATACTGAAATGCCTTTGATTCCAAAGCAAAAAAGATATACATACATTTTCATTCACATTATCACCGCAGTTATAATTACTTTCTTACCATTTCAAGCCACAGACTGAATAAAAGTAAAAATATGAAATTAATAATTAATTAATTCACGGAGCGACCAGCTTATACAAAGTCAATTAACTTAGTAAGGCCCCAAGAAAAATCTGCGGATGACAAGTCCAATTTGCAAGGTGCCGGTAATTAGTGACTTTCAGATTTTTAATTCTCTAGCTCAAACTTTGGAAGCCAGAGGATTTAATTAATTAAAAGTATTTTAACTTTAATTGTTATTATGAGTATTGTTTTGACGGGTTTGTTTATCAATTTGTTGGTGTGTTCTTTATTTATTTTGATTTTTTTTAAGTAGCTCTGGAATTTTATTTTATGTAAGTACTGAATTATTATGAAAGACCATTTAAGTATTATAGACGCCAGCACATCAAGCTACCTGAAACTGTAAATTTTTTCCAATAAACTTTGAACTTTTTTCTTTGATAGTGTTATTGAATTAACGCAAAACCTCTTAAGAGGTCATTGTACTCACAAACCCGAAATTGCGGAAAAAAAATCAGCTGTTCTCTACATTTTTGTTTGCGTAACTCGTCAAAATGTAGGAAACAGCTGTTATTTTTTACCCGACTGCGCGACGCAAAGGAGTGGTAATGTGTTTATCAGCCTATGTATGTATGTATGTATGTATGTATGTATGTATGTATGTTCCTTTGAAGCACTATACAGACCAAACGCCTGGGCCGATTTTTATGATTCACACGTCAATCGATTCCTCTTAGTCCGGCGAGTGTCACTAAAGACATGACGTTAATGAAAATTCAATATGGCGACTACTGGACGCCATATTGTGAAAATGAAAAAAATGAAAGTCAACAAACTATGTCAAGTGGGGTATCGTTGAATAGGTCTTTCAAAAATATTAGTGGTTTGGGAAGACCGTTTTTTGATTAAGTAAACCGTTTGTGACTTATCAAGCTTTAAAGTACCAAATTTCGTTAGAATCAAAGTGTCCTCCCCGGGTGCGTCTCATATCGTATAAAGTTATTTCGTATATTTTCATTTCAATAACGTTCACTAGATATAATAAACGTGAGATATACCAACTGCTGATATAATTTCTTTACATATAATATTTATAAACTCTTAAACTTACTTCGTATAACGTTATTGAATATAACGTTTATTTAATCGAAAATCATTGGGTCTATCGTTTAAAATATATATTGATACCGTCATTCTGGTTAACACCCCGATTCAGAACAATCCGACTCGGACAGCTTAGGTTAGAAAGCCTTCGTGGCTTCCGAATTGTTTCCGTTACCGTTACCGCACCCGAACTCAACGAACGCACTAGACGACGTAGGATGCAAGAGCGAGCGAAGGGCACCCCGAGGTTCGGTTTGGTTAGGTTACCTTAAACCCTTTACACAAAAATGGAGGCCCCGCGAAGCGGGGCTCCGTCGAAATAGGATGCAAGGGCGAGCGAAGGGCACCCCGAGGTTCGGTTTGGTTAGGTTACTTTAAACCCTTTACACAGGGCTCCGTCGCCATAGGATGAAAAAAAAGTTTTTATCATATTAGACTAAATAGGTTTAATGTCTATTGAGTGGTATATCAAACGATTTTATATTAATTGTCTGTTATTCTTATAGAAATTAGTTACATTAAAATTATATCAATCGTTTATTATATTAACTGATCATTATCTTTACTAATATTATAAAGAGGTAAAATTTGTTTGTAAGTTTGTTTGTAGGGGGTAATTTCTGGAACTACCAGTCGGATTTGAAAAATTCTTCTTGCATTTGATAGCCCAATTCTTGAGGAAGGCTATAGGTTATTTAACGTCACACTATGGCCCTTAGGAGCCGAGCAAAAGCGCTATGGGGAAACGAAGTGATAGAGCAGGAGACGCGGCAAGTAATGCAATACGACAAGATGGGTCGAAGGAATAAGAAATTTCACGCGAACGAAGTCGCAGGCAGAAGCTAGTATCAAATAAAATTATAGGTTCAGTTGTTATCTCTTGTAAATATTAGAGGTTTTGTAATTATATCATATACTAGCTTCAGCCCGCGACTTCGTTCGCGTGAAACTTCTTGTTTCTCCCGAGCCACCCCGTCGTATCGCATCACCCGCCCGCGCTATCACTTAACGTTCTTTTTTACTTTTTTTCTTTTTGCTCGGCTCCTAAGGGTCATAGCGTGATGTTAAATAGCCTTCCTCAAGAATTGGGCTATCAAATGCAAGAAGAATTTTTCAAATCCGACTGGTAGTTCCAGATATTACCCCCTACATACAAACTTACAAACATACAAACTTACAAATTTTACCTCTTTATAATATTAGTATAGATATTATATCTTGTAAATATTAGAGGTTTTGTAATTATATCATATATTACTTACCCGTCCCCCCCTCTACCAACTAAACGGTTGTAGTTAGAAATTTAAATGTTACGGCAGTAGAACCTATATATTACGAAGTTTAAAGGAAAACTATCACACTTAAGTGGGATTAACAACTCATAACTAAAAAGAATAAAATAAAAAAATTTAATTAAAAAAATCAAAAAACCCGACTGCGCTAAAAAACTTAAGTTAAAAAAAAAAACTGAAAAGCTAAAAACAAGCCCATTTTAAATTAAATAAAAGTTGGAAGCAGGCGGGACCCATACCATTTTTATATTTTCAAACTCAAATGGGTCCCGCCTGCTTCCAACTTTTATTTAATTTAAAATGGGCTTGTTTTTAGCTTTTCAGTTTTTTTTTTAACTTAAGTTTTTTAGCGCAGTCGGGTTTTTTGATTTTTTTAATTAATTTTTTTTTCCGATTTCAGGTTTGTTCATAGTAAAAGTTGTTCATAATGATGAGTACAATGACGCCCTAAGAGGTTTTGCGTTAATTCGATAACAGCCTGTAAGTATATTTTGTATATATTTTTTTTTCATTATTATTAGAATTAATTATCTTTTTGTATGCACGTGTTTCTGTGACAAATAAACCTAATTTTTTTTCTTTCCTAGACAGTAGGAAAGAAAGAAAAATATGTTTATTGGCATTAAAGCGAAACAATACACCTTAAAACTATAAAAAAACAGAAAACCAAGATTATAATGCCATAAGGGCCCTTGTGGCATTACTTATAATCTTTGTTTTCTGTTTTATAAGCTGAGCATAAGCAACAGACGCCAGCTAAATGCGCAGCTGTTTAAGCAGCTAAGCAACGTTTATAAATAAAGGAAAAATCCCTTTCTGTATATAGTGTTCTTTTTTTTCGATTTTCTTTCTACATTCTTAATTTTGTCTGTCGTTCCTTCCATTTCTAATTACTTATGAGTTGTTTATTAGTGTGTATCGAAAAAACTAAAACACTAGCGGAATTAACTAGCGACAACCATTAGCGATTAGGAAGAACAGTGGGGCGCGTCTTCGTGGATGGCAGTATTTGTACCAGGTGCTAAAATCTAACTTAATTAATTCAGTTCATAAGCCTTTGGTGGAGTGGAACACAACAATATAGTAATGACAAGTAATTACAAACCCTCAAAGTTTTTCAAAGATTTGATTACAATTGATCATTCCGATCTCGGTTATAAATCAAAACCAGCGATAGATTCAATAGCCATCAGTTTGTGACAGATGGCTTCATTTTACCAACCTTACTACACTCCACAAATCAATACCAGAACCTTATCATCTAGTTACTAAGGTGCACTATTGAAGGAAAGTTAGTTTACAGACGGTATATATTTTTGTGGTTTCGTATGATAGATTCGCTCCGAATGCCATCGACTTTCCCGTTTTGGATAATTTAACGGTTTTGTTACTTGTAATTGCAGTTTGCGATAACTTATTTATTATAATTAATTATTGTTTTCTTGATGGATTAACCGGTACCTACATATTTCTTGTCGTTTATATCTTTTCAATTATGGATTGGTTATTTAATTTTTTATATACTGAGTAAATGATGATATGGTTAAAAACACAGATATAGATAGATCTAGATAACGCATGTATCACGATCTGTATGAAAAGCAAGCGTGCCATTTTTAACTGACTTCAAAAGAGGAGGTTCTCTATTCGACCCGTATGTATGTATGTATGTTTGTATGCCCGCGATTTTCTCAAAAATTAATGAACCAATTTTGATAATTCTTTCACTTATGTGATCTACATACTTTCAGAAAGGTTTAAGTATATAATACATTAGGTATTTATTCTTATGTACGAAGTTATATGCATAAATGTACTGCATCTCCGACATTTCTATGCAAATTTTGATGATTCTTCTAGTCGGTGTCTTCAATCCATCAATCCACTAGTGTTAACTGAAATTGTGTGGGGGAGGTACAACTAAAAAGTGAAAAATAAAAACTTTTTTACAAAAAAAAACAACCGACTTCAAAAAAAAATACTACAAAGTGATACATAACTTTAATTTCGGAAGTCGGTGTCAAAAACGAAAATGCAGAACCAACAACGACATCGACTTCCGAAATTAAAGTTATTTATCACTTTGTAGTGTTTTTTTTTTGAAGTCGGTTGTGCTTTTTTGTTTGACTTGAAAATCGATTCAGTAGGTAAACGATTCTGAACAAACTACTCAGTATATTGTATACTCGTATACCCATGCTGACAACACTTTTCTTGAGTAAAATGGTAGCTACAATACAGCTTGTATTGTAGCTAACATTTTTACCATAACATCGTACTTATGAAAATGTTAGCCCCTACAAGACAACAACACTCGATCATCGTGTTTTCAAGGAGCATTTACATCCTGCTTCGCCTGGAGGTCAGAGAGACAAATAGAGGTGCGCCACGTCTTATTTCCCAGGGGTGCAGCTCTCATAAGTCGCCGGCTTACCGCTGTTTACAGTAGAGGTGTCTCTTTCTTACGGTCGAGGCGTCTTAGACGCAGGTTAAAATCAATGGAGCTTTCATAAGAGTGTGGAAAATTGTTGGAATAAGATTTTCTTGTTACCTACGGTTACGGCATTATTTAATTAAATAAAAAATATATACAGGGTGTCCACCACTCAGTGGATCCCAAATGGCAGGAAACGACTGCGCGGCAGGCCCAGAAAGAGATGGCGGGATGAGCTGGACTCCTTCTTAAAGGATTGGCCCACAATCGCGGTAGACCGGGAAACGTGGAAAGAGGGAAGGGAGGCCTTTGCCCTGCAGTGGGATAATACAGGCTTATAATAATAATACAGGGTGTCCCTGGAAGTATGGATCAAATCGAATAGGGGCGTGGGCAAGGTCATTTCCAAACTTTTTAACCCTGAGAATGTCAGTGAATTTTTTTACGGTTCAAAAGTTATGACCGATTTTATTATTTTTTTCAATCACTTCGCTTAGTGTTCAAAGAAATTAATCATAAAAAAATACTATCAGGGCTATCTAAAAAAAAAAATTGATAGCCCTGATAGTTTTCACGACTTTGATCTTTCTTCTCTTTTTTTTTAGTATTTTTTTTTTGCTTTTTTTTAGTATTTTTTTTTTTTGCTAAAATGTTTGGAAATTACCTTGCCCACGTCCCTATTCGATTTGATCGATACTTCCAGGGACACCCTGTATAAATAAAACATATGGTTATCTTAGAGTCAATTCATACTAGCGTAGCGCAGAGTCAACGCGTATCGAAGCGTTAATCTAATCCGAAACTTAACATAACAATGCACGCGTACCAATCAGTGTTGGTCGCGCTCAGACGTGCGAATTCCGTCGAAAGCGCGCGAATTCGCGCGTCTTCTTTTTATCTCAGAAATATGTGAAATAGGTCCTTTAAATCTACATAAAAAAGGTAAAATATTACGAACGAACACAACACGATCGGTATCAGTTTATGACATAGGTACGTAACTGATTTTCGCAAACTCCCCCGCCGTCAGAATTTTGCATATTAATAATATGAGCATCGAGTAACGGGCATTATGCAAACTAAATTCAATTTGTATTTTGTACACAATGTTTTTACAACAAAGTGTGTTGTGATTTTATCATAACTACATTTCCTGCTCCGCCTAGACAAGCGAATCGGTAGATATGATAAACGATAAATGATTTATTTCTGTAAGTAGGTTTGTACAAACACTTTTACACGTCAATCATATTTTTTTAAAGCTAGATGAGGTCTTCGTTTCCTATCTGACTACTCTGAAAAGAAAGACCGAAACAAACTCAGAGGTCACAGTCTCTTTTAAAGTCCAGACAAAATCTTGATCAGATCATGTAAAGACCATGTAGATTGGTGTCTGAAATAGTCTTTTGAGCAAAGAACCACACAGATTGAGCGGACCTGTCCAGTCAGTGCACGCATTTGTCAAAAATCGAAATGAAAGTTAAACATATTTAAACTAATAATATGTAAGTACAAGTATATAAAAAGGAAGGGAAATAATCAAAGGGCATCAAAAAATTCGTCTGCATCGCTGTCAATAGGAAAAGTGTCCAAAAGGCTGGGAGCATTGCTACGTTGTATGGCAATGCTGATTCTTTGGCCAAGAAATAGGTCAGTCCTCTGGTCACGTGAAGAGTCGACTATCCTTTTGGCCGTTTATTGCCCGTGGTCCGATCGCGTAGCTCGAAAAATTAAGCGACACTTCTATTTTACAGAAACGGAAGAGCAGGAGTTTTATTACCTGCCCTATTCATCAAAAGCACGTGATCAAAAGCAAAGTCAAAACATGCAATCAACAAAACTCTAAAACAAAACGCTATTTGATCATGCCCCGCCATCTTGAATTTCACCTACCAACATGTTTCGGCGGGCTTTTCATTTTTAGAACACCGATTATTTTGGCGTCACGAACGCTAGGGGATCCATTTGTAAATGTTTAATGCAATTTTTAAGAGGTCCTCGAGTTCCGTACGAAGTATTCTGCCATTGTTCAAGCATTTTATAGGCACCATTTGCTTTTTGAATATTTGAATAGCTTAAGAATTCCAGGTTGTAACTGTTTGATGTTGTAAGTGTCTGCAGCATCGTAAAGTTTCAACTGTGTGTGTGTGTGTGTATAATGATGGTAATATTTCATGTGATTGTAATGGAATGTTTTGAGTTTTGAATAAAATATGGAAATAAGGCAGGGAGATTTTCATCAGCATTGAATTTGAAAGACAATTTTTTTTGCAAATGGCAACGTTATGAGCGAGCGTCTTCCGATATAACGGACTCCCGGTCAATGACACGGGCTGATAGAATAACGCATAATATACACATAAATATAGGACCCAAATGAGAGCAACACATGGAACAGAGGTGGCCTAGTGATATCGACCACGACTTACGAGGTCGTGGGTTCAAACCCAGTGAGGCGCTTTACTTTGTGTAAATAATTTCATCACTACTGCTCTCAAAACGGTGAAGGAAAACATCGCGAGGAAACCACCATGTCTTAGAACAAAAAATTCAAAGGCATGTGATATCTACCAACCCGCACTGGGCCCGCGTGGTAGATTACAGCCCACTCCCCCTCGAAGAGAGGAGGCCTGTGTCCCAGCAGGACCCTTATAAGCTGATTATGTACATAGACATAATCACAAATACAGAATAACTTATCCATAAAAAAGAAAAAACACTTAGTTCGACCCACAGAAGAAACTTAAGTAATTCGATTCCTGTCTTGAATAACCAAAAGCATAGACAAAATGACGCGGCGTGTTAAAAAAATTCAATGGGCAACAGAATTTGAGCAGCCATGATTGATGACGTATTTACAGGCGCGCCTCTGATTGGCTGATTTGATTTTCGGAAAGACGTTCCATTCCCGAATTTAACGTTGGCATGACGAACATTTTGATTCGTGAATTGAGAGCTCATTAAGATTTTTTGTTAAGAAAATATGTGAAAAGAATTTCGCTCTTTGAATTCGTGTTTTGTGAGCTAAATTGAATGAATGGTGGGATATTTCGTTATTTTTTACTGTTGTAATGAAGAGGGGAAATATCATTTTGGTCTTTTTTAATAACCAGCATATTTTCACGTTAAATTTTCTCTTAAACGATGTCTCAACGTCTTTATCTATTTATTTTTACCTTCTTGTGGAGATATTTCAAATAAAAATATCTCCACAAGAAGGTAAAAATAATTGTGAGGTTTCACGGATAAATTTTGCTGTCGTTTGTCAAGTTTCTCCTAATCACCTATAATAAATAAAACTTTAACAATTATAATCAGTGCGCAATATCTTGCAAAAAGTTCCACAAACCATAAGATGCAACATTTCTTGCATCTTATAGTTTGTGGAAGTCATCAATTAATTTGTTTATAAGTTAAACACGATATACGTAAGTACAGACGCCAGCACTTCAAGCTACTACAATCTGTCAAATTTCTTTAATAGATTTTCAACTTTATTGCCAAAGTATAAGGTTCAAAGTTGATTGGGAAAATTTGACAGTTTCGGGTAGCTTGATGTGCTGGCGTCTGTACCAAGGTAAACTCGTCATCATCATCTGCCTAGCCTTTTCCAACTATGTTGGGGTTGGTTTCGAGTCTAACCGGATGCAACTGAATACCAGTATTTTACATGGAGCGACTACCTGAATAAAGTAACAAACTACGTATTAAAAAATATTAGGTCCTTACATATGAAATTGGCGTTTTTCGTACTGGCCACTTTAATCACGAATTTCTCCTCTTTGGTAAGGAATTCCAAATTCAAATTTGTACAGCTATTTACTCATGTATTTGTGCTTCGATGACCGTCATTCATTTGTTTTTTTTCTTCTGTTTTTTCTGTTTGCGTCACTCATTTTACAAAATGGAAAATTTAAAATATCGCATTATTTACGAGTACGAGTTCCGCCGTGGCACTAGTGCTGCGGAAACGACTCGAAGGGTGAATGATGTGTATGGCGGTCATGTTGCAAAAGAAAACACAGTTCGTTTTTGGTTCCAACGTTTTCGTTCTGGAAATTTCGACCTGCAGAACAAGCCCCGTGGACGGCCTGAGACCCAAGTTGATAATGGAGAATTGAAGGCTATTGTGGAAGCGGACCCATCGCAAACCACGTCCGAGTTAGCTGCAGGCTTCGATGTTAGTGATAAAACTGTTTTAATTCACTTGAAGCAAATTGGGAAGATTAAAAAGCTTGAAAGGTGGGTACCTCACGAATTGACTGAAGCAAACCGGCAAACGCGCGTCGACTGCTGCGTTACATTACTGAACCGGCACAACAATGAAGGTATTTTAAACCGAATCATTACCTGTGATGAAAAATGGATTCTTTACGATAATCGGAAGCGCTCAGCGCAATGGTTGGATCCTGGCCAGCCAGCCAAATCCTGCCCCAAGCGAAAATTAACCCCAAAAAAGTTACTTGTAAGCGTTTGGTGGACTAGTGCCGGTATTGTTCATTACAGTTTTCTCAAATCTGGCCAGACTATTACAGCTGATGTCTATTGTCAGCAATTACAAACCATGATGGAAAAGCTAGCGGCTAAACAACCAAGGCTGGTCAATCGCTCCACGCCACTGCTGCTTCACGACAACGCCAGACCACACACTGCGCAACAGACGGCTACCAAATTAGAAGAGCTTGAATTGGAATGTCTTAGACATCCTCCGTACTCCCCGGACCTTGCTCCAACAGATTACCATTTTTTTCGCAATTTGGATAACTTTTTGCAAGGGAAAAAATTCAACTCCGATGGGGCAGTCCAAATCGCCTTCAAAGATTTTATTGATTCCCGTCCGACTGGTTTTTTTAGTAAAGGGATCAATGAACTACCTATAAGATGGCAAAAGTGCATTGAAAACAATGGTTCATACTTTGATTAATTAAATATATTATATTAAAAAATATTCGACTTTTTGTTCCTTCCATACAAAACGCCAATTTCATATGTAAGGACCTAACCTAACAGTGAGGCGGGGTCGCGGCAGACCACGCAGGAGATGGCGGGACGATCTGGATAGGTTCCGTCAAAACTGGAGGGAGGACGCGTGGGCTCGCGAAAAATGGAATGAGTGGAGGGAGGCCTTTGCCCAGGAGTGGGACAGCGCAGGCTAGATAAAAAAAAAAAAAAAACCTAACCTAACTAAAACTTTTAACAAACTAAAATAATGACGTCGAAATATTCCTCCGCATCGTTGTTGTTGTAATTTACCCAAGAGACTAGCGGCATTGCCACGTTTTATGGCAATACTTAGTTTCTGGCCAAGATGAAAAAAAAAAACCAGTCCATGAGTCACGGTAAGAGCATTTTTATTCACTACATCCGATCCGAATCCGAGAAATGCCGATCCGAAGTGACCATTGTCCTATTTGCATGAGGGGTTGCGCACTAGATCCAAACAAATAGGACTATGGACTATTTTTCGGATTCGGATCGGACGTAGGGCGTAAACGCCCTAAGTGTCAACCAGCCGTTTGGAGATTTCATTGAACAAGCCATCCGCGACCCTAGGGTTGCAACTTATAAATTGATAGTTATTTCTTACTAGCTGCGCCCCGCGGTTTCACCCGCGTAAAAGTCGATACCGTGGGAATATCGAGATAAAAAGTAGCCTATATGTTAATCCATAGTGTCAGCTACCTCCATACAAAATTTCATCAAAATTGGTTTAGCCGTTTGAGCGTGAAGAAGTAACAAACATATAAACGCACCCACACACACTCACAAACTTTCGCCTTTATAATATTAGTGTGATAGTGTGATTAGTGTGGTAGTGTGATTTTACTATTCATCTTCTCACAACACTATACCAGTCTCCCAAAGAATACAAAAAACAAATTCTTTTGTAGGATTTGAAGGAAAATTTACGAGTTTCTGTCTAAAAGATTCGTATGTTAAAACGTGGTAGGATTCGGAACTAAGCCCTCGGCACTCTGCGTTCATTTCGTGAAAATAAACAAACATATTGAACGGAGTAATCTACAAACGATCGTGAATCCACCACTGGGTGGAAACAATGTTTTGAGGGTGCGGCTTTAAAACCAGAGGGACTCGTCAGCGCATCAAAATATAGTACCGTTTTTGGATGACATTTATGAAGTCTTATCTGCGACATCACTGACATCAGTGAAGGAAAACATCCTGAGGAAACTTGGACTTATAATTAGGTGGGACGTCATCTGTAAATACTTTCAAAAGCTGAAAGAGGTAAGCTACATAAAGAAAATTCGTGAAAAAACCGTTTCAATTGACTTTCAGCAGTTTTCTATTCTGTAACTTCGTAGAATTTTAAATTTAGAGTTGGTCCCAGTTGTCATTCATAGATCTTTGACAGTCGTTACGGACAGTCAGAAGTCCGAAAATCTAGCAATCAGTCTCTAAGGGTTATCGTGAACTACCGTGGTAACTGGGTTGTGGGGTCAGATAGATAGTCGCTCCATGTTAAATACTGGCATTCAGTTAGACTGGAAGCTGATCCCAGCGTAGTTGGGAAGACAAGAAGGCAGATGATGATGATGCTTACTTGGTGAAAGGTATCATTTTCTGCAAACAAAGAACAGAAATGTTCTGGATGAGACTCGCACAGACCAGGGAAGCATAACACAAAACGGAGGAGGTCTATACTCACCAGTGGTCGAAACAAGACTGTCAATGTTTTTTTTTTAATGGGTATGGAAAGCGATGGATAAGGTCTATGATGGAACGAGCGTGCCCAGAAGATACCTACGGCACTGGAACTGCCACGCATCGACGAAACACAGCAGGCTGCTTGTCGCCGGACTCCGGTGGAAGGGTGGTCGCAAACCAGACGGGCGTTAGCCCTACCACCGCAAGGAAAAAATTGGCCAGTCAAATAAGGTGTTGGTTGAGACTATCCAGGATACGCCGAGCGCTCGGTTCAGTTGAGTAACTGGCGGAGGAAGCTTCTTCATGCATCCCATAATGATGTTGATGATGACTTTTATTTATCATCATCTAAAACCGCTCACCCGCTTCTCTTGTGGCCTTAATATGAGGAGGAAGTTCACTTTGAATCGAGTTAAGTGAACACCATGCGTTAAGAGCATTACACTTTTTGTTGCGCCCACAGACGCTGTCAAATCGGGCGTGAATTGCGTAAGGGAAGGGTCATAGAATAAAAACGGGTGTAGATGTGACAAAATGTGTGGGTTGATCGATCAGGTTAAGCTGCGCTTGCCGTGGTTTGTCCGTGGATGGGTGGTTCACATACCAAGACTTCACCATGAGTGGCTCGGAAAGCACGTTAAGCCGTTGGTTCCGACTGTCATTCGTGGAATTTTGACAGTTGTTACGGGTAGTCAGAAGCCCGAAAGTCTGACAACCAGCTTTATCAAGGGGTATCGTGTTACCCAGTAACTGGGTTGTGGAGGTCAGATAGGCAGTTGCTCCATGTAAAATGGTATTCAGCTACGTCCGATTAGACTGGAAGCCAACCCCAAAAATTTTGGGAAAAGGCTAGGCAGATGATGAGATGTGTTTTTTTTTAGGGTTCCGTACCTCAAAAGAAAAAACGGAACCCTTATAAGACCACGTCGTTGTCCATCTGTCTGTCCGTCAGTCAAGACTCTTTTTTCAGGAACGCGAGGAGTTATCAAGTTGAAATTAATACCCAATACTTAGGGCTGCAATCGCTTAAAGCAGTGAAAAAATCAAACTTCTAGGTAAGTCAACGCAATCAAAAGATACGGGCGTTTATGATCCGAAATCAAAACCTATAATTATGGTACTTCCCGTTAACCTAGAATCATGAAATTTGGCCAGAAGCAATGTCATGTAGCACAAGTAAACACAAAAATCCGAAAACCGTAATTTTGTAGTTACATTGTAAAAAAAAAAACTAAAACTATTTACATACTCGTACAAAGTACGGAGCCCTAGGTGCGTGAGTCCGACTCGCACTTGACCGGGTTTTCTAGTTTATGTTTTACTAGCTGCGCCCCGCGGTTTTACCCGCATAAGTCTCGATCCCGTGGGAATACCGTGATAAAAAGTATCCTATGTCCTTTCCCGGGACTCAAGCTATCTCTATACCAAATTTCATCTAAATCGGTTCAGCGGTTTGAGCGTGAAGAAGTAACAAACATATAAACACACACACACACACTCACAAACTTTCGCCTTTATAATATTAGTGTGATAATCTAAGGCCACGACGCTGCTCAAAAGTAATGCTACAGTCTCCCCGAAGACCTATTCCGTCATATAACGACCGTCACAAAAATCTGTAATTTTCAGTAGTATTTGACGTTAAGGTGACAAAAAATGCTCAGTATGCCAGACGTTTTTATGTGATCGTTCCCCGCTTTTTTAAGAAACCAAAGCTTACAGCAGCAGTACAAACTCAAATCATCAATCTTTTTCTTAGCTTGTCGATACCAATCTAAATCGACTCAGCCCAGGAAGAGGTGGCGAGATGACCTAGACGCAAACCGCAAAGGTTGGATCGAGATGGCTCAAGAAATAGATGGAAGGCATTCGGGCAGGCTAACTTAAAAAAATGTAACTAAAAAAATTAAAAAAACCCGACTGCAACCTTATACTAATACTAACTGAAAAGCTAAAAACAAGCCCATATAAAAGTTGGAAGCAGGCGGGGCCCATACCTTTATTATGTAGTTTTAAACTCAAATGGGTCCCGCCTGCTTCCAACTTTTATTTAATTTAAAATGGGCTTGTTTTTAGCTTTTCAGTTAGTATTAGTAAAAGGTTGCAGTCGGGTTTTTTAATTCTTTTAGTTACTTTTTTTTAAGTTAGCCTGCCCGAATGCCTTCCACCTTTTTCTAGAGCCTCCTCGATCCAACCCTTGCGGTTTAAACTTTACTAGGTATACATGTCTGCCTACCATATTAGGGAATAAAGGCATGCTGTTACGTGTGGATCAAAATTCCATATCTCTACCTGTTCAGTTGGAGATTCACAGACGACTCCGCCTTGGAGTGTAAATGTAGTGCTGTTCCACAAACGATGGGACACTTAATATCGTGTCCTGTCAACTGCACGTTACAGGAACTGATGGACGCTGGTGATGGCGCCAAACAAGTAACCGAATTATGGGCCGAGTTCATTTAGATTGCTATTGACACGCTAAGAAGAAGAATGCCACATCTCAGTCTATATAGTCTCGTACCCACTAAAGTGGAAAATAATAAAAAAGATTCGGCTTAAATAAGTTTGCAACCTTTATAGCTTCGAAACGTTTCCAGGAAACCATTACTTCGTATCTTCAGATGTTGTGGGGATGTAACATCTTTTGAATTATATGTACGTGTGTGAAAATCATTTACTTTGATACATAAAATACGCGGAATTTGTTAAGTAATGACGCAAGTACTGCTTTAGAAGAAATAAATGACAGAACATCTAGAGCCGCTTACGCTTTTATGGGTGAAAATAATGGGTACAGCCAGCGAAATTAGTCAATGAACATTTCGGAATTTTGTTTGTTGAATATCGTAGAAACTAATTATTATTTTCGAAAGCATTTAACGCAGTCAGAAATTGGTCTTCCGTTTCCAATTATGGATTTAAGAAATGGTACAGACGCCAGCACATCAACCTACCTGAAACTGTCAAATTTTCTCAATCAACTTTGAGGGATCCCTTCCTTTCGCATAATGTTCTTTGTCCTAATATACTTCGGCATAACGATTTTGGCACAATTTGTTTTGGCATAATAATACTTCGGCATAATTTTTTTAGGCATATATTTTATGTTGGCATAATCATCTTAAAGACTAATTTGTTTTGGCATAAATTTGATTCGCATAACGTTAGTAGGCCTAATGACTATTAGCATAACGTTAGTAGGCCTAATGACTATTAGCATAATAATATTTAGGCATACAATTAATATAATTTATACATAACATTATGTAACTTAAACGATTTTTCAATCGCGAGATAACTTTTATCTGAAGAAAAAACGACATTCCGATTTTCAATACTCCGAATTATTTCCGTTACCGTTACCGCACCCGAACTCAACGAACGCAATAGACGACGTAGGATGCAAGAGCGAGCGAAGGGCACCCCGAGGTTCGGTTTGGTTAGGTTACTTTAAACCCTTTACACAGAAATAGGGGCCCCGCGAAGCGGGGCTCCGTCGACATAGGATGCAAGAACGAGCGAAGGGCACCCCGAGGTTCGGTTTGGTTAGGTTACTTTAAACCCTTTACTCAGAAATAGGGGCCCGCGAAGCGGGGCTCCGTCGACATAGGATGCAAGAGCGAGCGCTTGAATGCTGCATGCTTGCTTGCATGCTGCATGCTTGCTTGTTTGCTGCATGCTTCCTTGCATGCTTGCTTGCATGCTGTATCCTTGCTTGCTTCATGCTTTCTACAGCGAAAAAATAAAAATATGTTTAATATCATTATGCGTAAATAAATTTATGCTTTAGGATATTATGCTTAAAAAAGTTAGGTATGCTTTAGAACTTTATGCTTAATAAATTTATGCTTTACAATATTATGCTTAATCATTATTATGCTTAGAGAAATTATGCTTAAAATTATGCGTAAGCTGTTATGCGTAATTATATTATGCGAAAATATAATTATGCCAAACAAAGTTATGCTAAGTTATATTAGGTCTTAAAATTTTATGCAAATGGATAGGGAACCCAACTTTGAACCTTATTCATTTGTGATAAAGTTGAAAATCTATTAAAGAAATTTGACAGATTGTAGTAAGTTGATGTGCTGGCGTCTGTACAAATAAAAATAAAAGTCAGTCGTCTTCCATTCACGTTCGGTCAAAAAAGCCCACTATAAAACTAACATTAACTTGATAAATCCTAATTAATTGACTGCATAACTACATACCACGAAAAGTTTTAAAACAATCTGTAGACTGTTTTCAATTCAAACTTTTCATAAAAATAGTGGAGATACAGAAACCTTCCCAAAATATATATAATCTGCCTAGCATTTTCCCAACTATGTTGGGGTCGGCTTCCAGTCTAAACGGTTGCAGCTAAATGCCAGTTTTTTACATGAAGCGACTGCCTATCTGACCTCCAGAACCTAGTTACTGGGTAATACGATACCCCTTGGTAAGACTGGTTGTCAGACTTTTGGGCTTCTGACCACCTGCAACGACTGTCAAAGATCCACGTGTGACAGTCGGGACCAACAGCTTAACGTGCTTTCCGAGTCACGGAGGGGTCTTGGTATGTAAAGATGGTCACCCATCTACGGACCAACCGCGGAAAGCGTAGCTTAACCTGATCGATCGACCCGTGCGGCTGTTATTAGGTACTTAGCCACGAGCCCCTCAAACTTTTTATTTCACACCATAACATGCCTGCCATCCGCGAAGGGTTAAACACCCACTTTTCCAATAGTACACCCACATTTCCAAGAAATTTCCTGATAAAAAAAACCAATTACACTTTACCTGGCTTGGAAATCGAACATACACACAACACACATCCTGAACCTGGGGTTATAAAGTAAACCTTATATACTATTTATAGTTATCTTATTATACAACAAGTTGCCGTTAGAATTTAAAACCATAACTAGTGCAAATTTATTCAAAAACAAATTAAGGACATATTTATTGAGGAAGGGCTATTATAGTATTGAAGAGTTCATGAGTTGACATATGACAGTAGTGTATATAATGTATTTAAGTTTTTTATTTTTAAATGTGATAATCATTTACATTTTATTCAGAATTTTAATTTTAAGATTAAGTGATTATTAATTTTATTATTTTCATCTTGACATTATTATTTATTTTTTTATGATTATAATTTTTTTTTATTTATTGTAAAAATTAGTTATTGTTATTTCCTTTATTTAACTATATACATATAAATTATATTTTTAAATATTAGTATAAAAAATATATAAAAACATTTAAAAATATAAAAAATAGTAGCCCACCGGTATCGGGAACAGGGTCCAAGCTACCGACAGTCAGGGCTCCAGAGAGAGGAACCTCCTGACAATGCGAGCCGTGTCCAGAAGTACCGCTTTCTGAATCAAGCCCTTGATCCAGCTGCCCAACGTGAGCCTCCTCAGGTGTTGGTCGAGGCTCTTGGCAATCAATCCATTGGCTGTGACGACTATCGGCACAATGATTGCTGAGTCAACATCCCACATGTCGACGACCTCGCGAGCCAAGTCAAGATACTTTATTGTTATTATTATTATTTTTTTTTCTTTATTTTAGCATCATAATTTTTCTACACAATGAATTTTGTTAAGAAATAAATTACTTATGACTTATTCATCCTCATTTTCATACGTTTGTTCAAATTAAATATCAAGTGAAAACATTCACCATTTCAACAGTAACTTTGTACTCTGAGATATTTACGAGTACAAGTGCTGCTTAATTAAATTCTACAACAATTTGCTTTAGAAATGCTATAGCATCTTCTAATTGTGTATCTTATTACAATTTGTAAGTATGTAGGTACAATAGCTCGAGTGTTTTTTTTAACCGACTTCAAAAAAAGGAGGAGATTCTCAATTCGTCGGAATCTTTTTTTTTTTATGTATGTTCCCCGATTTCTCGAAGACGCCGGAACCGATTTGGAAAATTTTTCTTTTGTTGGAAAGGGTATACTTCCCAAATGGTCGCATGAAAATTTTATCGAAATCGGACAAGCGGTTTTTGAAAAATCAACAAAAATTTATCTACATTGTCT
The DNA here is from genome assembly GCA_947508005.1 of Amphipoea lucens. Taxonomy (NCBI): domain Eukaryota; kingdom Metazoa; phylum Arthropoda; class Insecta; order Lepidoptera; family Noctuidae; genus Amphipoea; species Amphipoea lucens. The sequence continues at coordinate 3,691,048 of OX382373.1, read as the reverse complement.
ACATTAACGATCTTTTTGTTTACTTTTTTGTGGGGTACAACTAAAAAGTGAAAAATAAAAACTTTTTCACAAAAAAAAAAACAACCGACTTAAAAAAAAAAACACTACAAAGTGATAAATAACTTTAATTTCGGAAGTCGGTGTCAAAAAACGAAAATGCGGAATCAACGACACCGACTTCCGAAATTTAAGTTATTTATCACTTTGTAGTGTTTTTTTTTTTAAGTCGGTTGTTTTTTTTGTGAAAGTTTTTCAATAAAGTATGTATCAAGGAATTGATCGGTGAAGGAAAACATCCTGAAGAAATGTGGAGCCGATCAAAATTTCAAGTGTTAAGGAACAGATTTCGTTTTTATGAAAACATACAGGCGTCCGGTGAAGGACAGCCGCGGCGGGCTCACGGATGAGTGCTAACGCGTGCCCGTGTCCCCGCCGTAAGCGGCAGAGGAGGACACCGTGGAGTTTTAGTGGGTTAGAGTCCCACACAACTGCACTAGCTTCCCGTGGTAGTGCAGAATGCATGAGCATTTCTCCACAATAAAAAAAGGCGTATATCCAGGTTCGGTAATGCTGAATTGTGAATCACGCCAGTAATCCCCGAAGTAAAAGGCAGGGGTAGGTCAAAAATTTTAGAAAGTATAGCATTCAACGCCTCTGTTGGGCCACATGACATGTGTCAAATATTCTCTGCCGGGGTAGTGGGATTGTACGAAAGGGTTACCGCTACCCCGGAACATATAGGTCTAAGGAAGGAACATGGATGGATTTTAGTCAGTAAGAGTCTGAGACTCCGTTCCGATCCACCCAGAGCGGGAGGGGTCATTTGATAATTTCCCACCCATAAAAAAGGGGTATGTAAAAAATTTGAGAAAGTATAGCATTCAACCCCTCTGTTGGGCCTCATGGCATGTGTCAGATTTTCTCTGAATATTTTTTTATTTCGATAGTTTATTAAATTGAAATCATAACAAACGTGTCACCGCACTACGAGAGTCATTATCCATTATCTGTAGTGTGTCTGTGCGCCTAGTACACGCACATCACGCCGCCGCGCGCCAGTGCAGCGCCGTGATGTCGAAATGAAAAAAATATTAAGCATTTTCAAAGTTAATGCTTTTGAGCTGAAATTTTGTACAGAGATTCTAGACCAGATACACTCTTCAACCCGTTTGTATTAATATACCCTTTCCGTAACACCCTGTATAGCTATACCGCCGAAGAAATCGGAACTATTGCCGCCATGTTGGTTATGGCATATTTTTTTTACAAACAGCGCCTCCAGGTCAACGTCATTCTAGTGCCAAAAGTTTTTCGTTGCAATATAATAACGCAGTGAAAATATTTATCTATTCTCATCAGAGATTTGAAAATTCTTGTTTAAAAATGCAATAATATTTAGACTTGTACACACGGCTACATATCAAGCTATACATAACCAGTATGATGAAATTGATGGCCTGAAACACAGGTTTTTCATAAGCCTAAACCAGGCAGGTCTACAATACAGTTACCCCCTTATTCATAATCCTATTTTATCTCTATTTTAGCTAAAATAGGTTTATAGAACGTTTGTCTTTATCTGTCACGTTGTCATTTCTGTGTGTAAGAAAGAGACAAACCCCATTTTAACTAAAATAGGTTTGATAAGTTTTATGAATAAGGGGGTTAGAATTTAACTTTCCTCGATTGTAATTAATGTAAATCATATTTTTACTCTACTGTACCTATACTTGAATACAAATTTTATTTATTTACTAGCTTCTGCCTGCGACTTCGTCCGCGTGAAATTCGTACTTTCCTCTAAAAGTTTCGAAAATGTATGTTGGTATGATCTTTATAATTAATTTAGATAAATGTATTCGTGCCAATTTTTAAGTTTATAGAACAAAGGACTCGGAGTTTTCAAATAAACTGTATCCCCGCTTTTCACCCCCACAGGGGTGGAATTTTGAAAAATTGTTTAAGATGTGTTCATAACTTGTTTTATTTATTTATTTTAGTCTAAGCTGACTTCTGATTGTATGAAAAACCTACAGCCAATGCGAGGTCAGCTAAAACTAGAGATGTACTTATAGCTTGATGTGTAGCCGTGTGTACCTAGTAAAATATTCTACAAGCTGCTGAGGCTGATTTGATTGGTAACCTACATTTCTTTTCGTAGTGGGCCTTAGAAATTTTGTCAAAAAGCGTTGCACTTTTTACAGAGACGCAAATAAAACACGGCGCTAACAAGCGTGATTGGGTTGCTTCAACGACTGCAGCGCTTGACGTTCGATGTTTGAATAACAATTTTAACAAAAATTAAGATCAGCTGTACCTTTTTGAAGTTGTACGCATGCTTGACTTGGGGAGTAAGCTGGCGAACGCGTTACGAAAAGTGTGATCGGGCGAGGGTACGGGAGTTGAGTGGGGATATAAGCAAGAGAAAGCAGTGCTGGCGCACATTTTCTTTCTCTTTTCCTCTCATAGCCAAATACGTTTGAAGTTTCACTTCAGTCGTGTGGTCATAAGCACAGTCGGTTTTTTTTTTTTTGTACCTACAGGGACCTTTTAGTGCTTGGTCATTATCAGCCCATAATGTTCCCACTGCTGGGGCACAAGCCTCCTCTCTGTAAGAGGAAATGGGCCACAATTGACCACGCGGGCTCAGTGCATGTTGGTGGATGTCACATGTCTTCGAATTTTTGTTTCTAGCCGGTTTCCTCACGATGTTTTGTTTCTCCGTTTTGAGAGCAGTGGTAATGAAATTAAATACAGAATGTAAATTGCCTGTCTGGGTTTGAACTTACGACCTACAACTAGAAGGTCAGGGCCGATACCACTAGGCCACCACTGCTCAGTGGCTGTTGGTACTTGGTGGTAAACTTTATTGTGAAATAGTATTGAAAAAAAGTGAAAACGAAACACAAACAGAATACTTTGCCATCACTCACTGACATATCGGATATACATTAAAACCGAGTACATCCCGAGGACAGCCGAACACATCCGAAGCGGTGTCGGTTACGGTAACAGTGGTGCGAATTCAATTGTTTTTTCCCATCTTAAAAAATGCCCGACGCGCCTAAAGAAGTTTTCAATTCAACAAGATGGCGACGTTAGTTACGATTTTGGCAAATGATCCTCGGCCTACAAAACAATTTGCAGGTCAGTATCAGGCTGTATGTTAACATTGATAATTATAGTGGATCAACAACGACAGGCAGGCCCGCACATAATTCACACCCGTATAGTTTTCAAGAGAACTGTTTGATTTGACAAATTGCATCCTTTGTTGGCACTAAACTGTCGATAACCCTTGGTATTTGTACTGAAGCCCGTTAAACGTCGCTTTCTTGCCAAAAAACTTCAACGATTCATGTTTTTGTTGAACACATTTTTGGGGTGAATTTCGCTTTTGTAGTCATTTTAAACGTAAAATCCTGTCTTGACAGTTTAAAAACATCCCTTGGATTAAATAATCTATTGTTTGGACTAAAAAATTAAAACACTAGTGCTTTAGTATGTTGCTTGTAGAATAATCTGACGAAAAATCAAAATGATTGTATGTATTATAATATGGTTTTTATTGTAAAAAGAATGTTTTTAGAGCTATCTTCATTATTTTGTTCTATCGTATTAGATTAGTTGTATTATGTTTTCAACACATTATCTATCTAGCATTTACATCCTGAAGAATATCATATATTGTTCTGATTTTGTTTACTATACTCGATCATAATTATAATTTTAGTGCTTCTAAAACTTGCGTTTTTTGCGTTTAGGTCCTGTAATCCCCTTAAAACCATACCATAAGACGATTAAGAGTTTATTTTGTGCATAAAAATAAATAAACTAGAAATGAAACTGTAAAAAAAAACCACTCGTATCGATGCAGTTACCTGTTGTACCAAGGCTTTAACACATAATATTCACAAACAATAATAACTTTATTAGTACCAGGTACTGCAAAGCATCTTGTATTTCCCATTAGCTGTTGCAGTAACCTGACAATCCACTTAGATCTGCAGGTATTTGCAAGAGACAAATCTCTGAGGAAATAAACGGAATACCTTGTCTTTGTGCACAATTGTCGTGGCTTATACTACAGTTTTGTATTATTCTCTTGTATTTTTAATAGGGAAGTAGAAGAGGTTACCTTATTTATTTAGTTAAACAAGGATACACGGCTGCACGGGTCGATCGATTAGGTTAAGCTGCGCTTGCCGCGGTTGATCCGTGGATGGGTGTCCATCTTTACATACCAAAACCCCTCCGTGCCTCGGAAAGCACGTTAAGCTTTCAGTCCCGGCTGTCATTCGTAGATCTTTGACAGTCATTACGAGTCGTCCGAAGCCCGACAGTCTGAAAACCAGTAAGGGTATTCTATTCTAAGACTGGTATTCAGACTTTAGAACTTGGTAATACGATAGTATTACCCAGTAACTGGGTTGTGGAGGTCAGTTAGGCAGTCACTCCTTGTATATTACTGGTATTCAGCTGCATCCGGTTAGACTGGTAGCCGATTCCACTATAGTTGGGAAATGGCTAGGCAGATGATGACGTCTCTATTAATGCGCAGTGAATAAATGGTTTTTATAAATCAAAATTAATCCGATGGCAGTAAAAACAACTTACTTTCGTCCGTCTGTCTATACCTTTACGTAAAAATCTCTGGTTATTTCTCCGTCCATAACAATAATAGAAACGTTAGCAATAATCTAGTATTTACAGTAGCAATAACGCTAAATGTCGGAGCAAGTTGTGTACGTAATTAAATTCAATGTGCGCCTCTATGGACCCGATGCCAATTATAATAGTTTTGGTAGTTTCTAACTAGACGCGTTTTCTATGATTGCTTGATTCTCGATACGGTGGCAGCGTTAGATCAAAAGATTCTTACGTTTAGGTACTGTAGAGAATATAGACTCTTTGGTTCTTTACCTACATGCGACCTTTGCGAGTCAGTTATAAGTTATTGGCATGAAATACGAGACAAAAACAAACGTTACTAAATAAATAATTGTGTATAATTTATAAAACAATAAATAAAATTCGTAAATTCAAAAAACAATAAGTATAACTTACTAAATACTTAACTAGTATTAAAATGTATCACAATAAACACCCAGTGTTCTTCCTCCACGCTCCTACTATCTAAACTGTGCCCGACAGGGTCCATAATTGTAACTAATATAATTATTTCTCTACCAACTAAGTATATACATTATGGTACGCAATAAAGAATTGACAAACATGAAGTTAATTTAAGATTAGAAGAGTTTAGGCGTCACATTTGGGTGACAGGAAAATCGCACTATATATTTTGTTTTATTGTACACCCCATCACTAGAAGCTACCGCATCGTAGGTGCTCAAAAGGGAATAAAGTTGAATATTTTTTATTGTTCCCCTTTAAGCACCACGGTAAAATATTGATTGGTGCTCTAATGGGAATACCTTTGGTGTTCTAAAAAAAGGTGCTCTGAAAATAGGTGCTAAAACGGGAATACTCCAATATAATCACACTATCACACTAATATTATAAAGGCGAAAGTTTGTGAGTGTGTGTGTGTGTGTGTGTTTATATGTTTGTAACTTCTTCACGCTTAAACGGCTGGACCAATTTTGATAAAATGTTGCATGGAGTTAGCTGACACCCTGGATTAACATATAGGCTACTTTTTATCCCCATATTCTTCAGGGATCGACATGGACGCGGGTGAAACCGCGGGGTGTAGCTAGTATGTGAAATACGTAGAATGATTTTAGGAATAATTATTGAACATACGTGATAAATCGTGGTTTAATTGTTTCCTCCCGATACCCTAAAGCTCGTAGAGAGCCACGTGTACAAATCGTGGTTAATGAACTATGTCGAACACGTAAGGCGGCCCTACAACTATAATAATTATACATGGATACTGAATACTGAATCACCCCTTGTAGGTGGGAACGGTCAGCATCAAAAGTTGATTAACACTTCAGTTTTTTTAATCTTAATTATTGAGCATAATATTTGTTCAAAATTGCAGCAGAAGAATTTTTTTTAGAATATATAAGTACTCTTGTCTATTATGTGAAAAGCTAAAAATCAGTTTATTGAAAAAAGTTGTTGTCAATTTAATAACACGTAAAAATGATATTGTTAATCGACTTTTGATGCTGACTGTACTAAACGATCAATTATTTTGACGCAAGAACAGTGACGGCAGCCAATATTTTCGTGTGAGCAAGATCTGCCTTTTTTTTGTGGATGGGAAATCATCAAATGACCCCTCCCGCTCTGGGTGGAGCGGTAGGGAGTGTCAGACTCTTACTGACTAAAACCCACCCGTGTTCCTTCCTTAGCCCTTTGTGTTCCGGGGTAGCGTTAACCCTTTCGGACAATCCCGCAGCAAGATCTGCCCTGAGTTTAATATAATGCGCAATACTGATCCAACACGACGGTCTAATGAAAAATGTTGTGCAGTAAAATGAAATACGCTCAAAATATTGATCAATCATTGCGCAATCAGCAGTACTAACTGAAAACGGTCAAAAAATTTACGCAATCCATGATCTTCATCAGCATTCATCTTCCTAGCCTTTTCCTGTGTTGGGTTCCAATTTCAGTCTAACCAGATGCACTTGAATCCTGGTATTTTACATAATGCGACTGCATATCTGAGCTGCCCCCTTATTCACAAACACTCGATATGCTTCCGTATCGTATCGAACATTAATCATTGTTATCGTAGGAGTCTTCTCAATGATGTTTACAAGTCCAAAACACGAAAATTTTGTCAGTTTAAATCAAATAGATGCCCGCTATTCTTCCAACAGCTATTTGCTGTTGAGGGGAAGTCAAATCAGGTTATCGAAACGTCAGGTTTCCGATACGATAGCCTATCGTATGGTTGTGAATCAGGGCTCTGGACAACCTAGTTACTGGGTAACACGATACCCCTCTTCTTGGCAAGAGTGGTTTTCAGACTTTCGGGCTTCGGACAACCCGTTAGTACTGTCAAAGATCAACGACTGACAGCACGTGAAGCAATTGGTCCTAACTGCTTAATGCGCTTTCCGAGGCAATGAAAGATAATATATATGTAATGGACGGTCACCCGACTACGGCCCGACCTCAGCAATCGTTGCTTAACCTTGAAGATCGACCCGTGCTACACACGTCACGTTGCAGTGTAAAACTGATTTACATCCGTCACTTCACACATCAGGTCCAGTTGAAAACCAGCTTCAGGCACTAGTTGTCTGGCATTATTGCTGAACTGGGCCTTTTTGGCGCAGCCGTAAGGTACACTTTCCTGCTAATAACTTACATCGGAATTTACGCTTTCTATTTGATCTTTATTTTTTGTTTTTTTATCTGATGTATCTTGTGTATTGTGTGTCTTTTAGTCTGTGCTAAATAAATGTATTTTCTTTCTTTCTTTTTGCTGCTGTAATTATTTAACGACTATTGCACAATAATATTGTAGGTGTCTCGCCATAATCACTAATCGATAAAGGAGTATCTAAACCCTATTACAATACCAGGAGTATCCGTGCACAAGTAAAGCCAGAGGGGAGGGCCAGTGGAACGTGCGTCAGAAAGTTCCGTCAGATCCCCAGGTGCGACGGTTATTAATAAACTGCCCCATGGACAAACCTATCAGTTAATGCCATTAACTAAATATTTGAACTGTTGAATTAATTAATACGCCAACTATTCGATTGAAGTTAATTCGACTTGTGTATTCGATTCCCCGATCAGATTTTGTTTTTGATGTTTGGATTTTGGATTGGGAACGATAAAAAGCGATACAAAATTTATATGAATAGTCTTACAGGTCCAATTCTATATAGTAATTATTATTTCCCGGTTTTCAAGCGTGGTATTATAACAGTTCAAACCACGCCAAATTCTCGCTCATTTCGCGTGGTTTTGTTCATTTTGTGTCATAGAAGATACGTTATTGGCTGAGGGGCAATTCTCGTAATTTTAAGAACGTTCACAGTCAGAAGGCCAGTTCTCGTAATTTATTAAAACGTTCAAAATCTCGTCGCATTCTCATCTCGGCGACAAGCAAATGTCAAAAAATTGTGAACAAGTAGGGAAATTCGAGGTATTTTTGACAGATTGAGACCGAGATCAGACTGTGAACGATCTTAAAATTACGAGAATTACCCCTCTGATCTCAGTCTTAATCTGTCAAAGATACCTCTAATATCTCTAAACGCCACATGCGAACAACGCGTCATACTGACGTCACGCAAATCCTGCATCGCGCAAGCAGAGTTTACCGCGCAACTAGCATAGATACAACAGCCCGACATGACTCATTGGGCAGTTGCCCGCCAGACACAACACCCGTCTGGTCGGAGGATCCTCCCTTTTCTATGGAGGTTGAGTGAACTTTACACCCTGTTCCTCATACCTCTATAACGGAAATGGACCTTCAGATCAGAGGGGCAAATCTCGTATTAATTTTTAAAAACGATCACAGTCAGATCTCAGGGCCCTGATTTCCTTGGGCTAACCTTGACCACGGTCACAGATTATTTGATTATATCATAACAAAGGTTTTTTTTTAATTACGGGAATAAGCCTTCAGATCCATTGTCAGCAAATAAGTAATAGGTAGGTACTGGTTTTATTTGGTTGGTAGAAGTCCTTCTGTTGCAACATAAGCGCTTTTCTCCTTTTCCCATGAAACGAAACAAAACATTATAAACCCGGAAGAGGGGGAAATGTGAAGTCAAATTATAGTGTTTCCTGCATAGATAATTCCTGTTATCATCAACAAAAAACCACAAAGATAGACCAAAAAAAACCTATTTTTTCAATTACAACTCGTCTTTTAACAAAAATAGGGAACGTGAAACACGAAAAAACAGTTTAAACCTTATCTTCTTGTTTACCGTTTCATTTTTACGAGAACTCGTAAAGTTAATACCACCTTTTGTCCCAACCCTCTCGCTGCAAAAAGTTTCTTTAGCCCAACCCTAAACCGCTGTGTTTTGTTATGGTATAAGGCAGAGCAGGACACAAGCTACAAGTTTCATCCGTAAAATTCGTCAAACGCTATCATTTCCAACCTAGTGGAGTCTAAGGGCAAAGTTCACATACCGCGCTATGACTTTGCTAAGTAAACGTCTAATACGAATGTGAGTACTATCCATATATTTTTAATGTTCATATTCGAATGAAACGCTTGCTCACATTCGATTAGGAACATTACAAAAGAATAAGGTTCATATCAAATGGAATGCTTACTTAGTCAATCACAGCGCGATCTTAATATCTTGCCCTTTTTTTGTGGATGCGAAATCATCAAATGACCCCTCCCGCTCTGGGTGCAGCGGAAGGGAGTGTCAGACTCTTACTGACTAAAACCGACCCATGTTCCTTCCTTAGCCCTTTATGTTCCGGGGTAGCAGTAACCCTTTCGGACAATCCTGCAACCCCGGCAGGCTTCGGCCCTGAGTCAAACTTGGTGTCTGATGAGTGAAAAATTTTGTGATTGCTTTAATGCTATCATATTTTGGATAAAGTCAACCACAAGATCATGGTTATAGTTTGACTTTGTCAGCGCCTTTACTTTTTTGCTATTAGGGGTGGATTTCAAAATACAAATCTTACTCCTGCCATGGCCGTTGACAGTATATCGATGCAACCTCTATCTTGTGCCGTACTGTATAGGGATATATAGTTTTTTTATTTGTTCTTTTTATAGTGTTTTGGTCTGAGATCAGATGGCCGAGATAAATGGTCAAAGGTTTGTTAGGGGGTGGAGTGTAGGTGTATTGTTAGTGTAGAAAGGTGCCTACAGATTTGCTCGACTTTTAACGATCGTTATTGTCGCTCGAGATGCAGTGTTTTGTCGATTAATAAGAACTGTCAGCTTCTTAAAGTTTTGGTCGACTTTATCGATCGTTACTATTGTTGCCTGTAGCTTCTTATCGATCGATAGATATGAAGTTTAAAATTGGGCATCGATTGTTAATTTATTGATTAACAAAAACGATCCACACTCGTCTACCTCATCTAGTTTTTAAATATTATTATTTCTTTTTGACTTGTGAAAGTGTTGCTTAAACCAAATTACTTATTTATCTTAGATTATACTGTCCCAATGCTGGGCAAAGGCCACCCCCAAATCCTTCCAGGATGTTTTATTCCGCGCCTTCATGGTACGCGTCCAGGTCATCTCGCCATCTTTTTCTGAGCCAGCCTCGGCGACGCCATCCATCTTCAGGCACCCATTGTGTCATTTATTTGCAAAAAAGTGAGCATATCTGTAGGCGCCTGCGTGCGGGATTTTTTTTATTTCTTCAGGATAACAAACAATTGCGCAATGCTTAATGTTTAGATACAGATATTTTACAAATTACTTAATTAATCACGAAACCAGCATCGTTATCCACAAATTAATCCAACTGTAAGAATAGTTTAAGCAAGATCCAAGCAAACTTAGCAAACAATTATTGTCTATCATAGATTAACTAGGTTTGGTGAAATAATATGTGACAAAAACTAGATGTGCGAATATAACAACTAAAACTATGTTGTACCTTTTTGAATGGATTTTTTATAAATACTATTTTTAAACTGTGCGAGTTGACTGGTAGAATATGCCTATGGCATTAAGTCCGCCTCTGTACATTTATGTGCTTGAAGTATTAAATAAATAAATACTTAAATAAAATGTTTCATCGAGTGAAATCATTTTGCAAGAATCTACGTGAGTCTGCCATTGATTCTTCTATTGAGTTTAAAGGTATTCCCCTTTCACGTAAAGTAGTTAAAAACATGTCGTCATAGTGCTGCCGGTGATGTTGATGAGTTTTCTGGAAACCCTTTTAATTTTTACTAGCGACCCACCTCACCTTCGCACGAGTATAATAGTCACATATCAATATATCGAGATTTCTATGCGATACATATATTCTGTTTCTATGTTAAATCCATAATAATATTATAAATGCGAATGTGTGTCTGCCTGTTACGTCTTTACGCTTAAACCTCTGAACCGATTTAGATGCAATTTTGGTATAGAGATAGTTTGAGTGCGGGAAAGGACGTAGGATATTTTTTATCCCGATATTCCCACGGGATTGAGACTTATGCGGGTGAAACCGCGGGGCGCAGCTAGTAATATTATAAATGCGAAAGTGTGTCTGTCTGTTACCTCTTCACGCCTAAACCGCAGAACCGATTTAGATGAAATTTGGTATAGAGATAGTTTGAGTTCCGGGGAAGGACACATGATAGTTTTTATCTCGATATTCCCACGGGATCGCGACTTATGCGGGCCGCGGAGCGCTACTAGTATTATAATATGTTTGATACACATTATGGTACATGAACCTTTCGAAATAAATGCTCTAAATGATGAGGAAAACCGCATCAAAATCTATTTAGGAGTTTAGAAGGTCTGTGCGGTCACATAGACAGACACTTAAAACGACTTTGTTGTTTACTATATTTGAAGGTATAGATTACGAAATAGCGTCATCATTATTATTTCAGCCGAATGACGTGCACTGCTGGACATAGGCCTCCCCCAAGCACCGCCACTTCGGCCGGTTATATGCTTCCCGCATCCATCGAATTCCTGCGGCCTTCACAAGATCATCGGTCTACTTTGTTTTTGACCTTCCAAAGCTAAGTCTTTCGATATGAAATTGTGTAGCGTTTATTCAAAAAAACTTTTTTACAAAAAAAAAAAAACAACCGACTTCAAAAAAAACACTACAAAGTGATAAATAACTTTAATTTCGGAAGTCGGTGTCGTTGGTTCCGCATTTTCGTTTTTTCACACCGACTTCCGAAATTAAAGTTAAAAATCTAAATAAATTTTTAGATTTTTGTTGATTTTTCGAAAACCGCTTGTCCGATTTCGATAAAATTTTCATGGGACCATTTGGAAAGTATACCCTTTCCAACAAAAACATAATTTTTCAAATCGGTTGGCAAGCGACAGAGTTATACGAGAACAAACATAAAAAAAATACAAACATCGGAATTGAGAACCTCCTCCTTTTATAGAAGTCGGTTAAAAAGTTGGGTGATTGGGGGCCTCTAGATACAATGCCAAGAGCTCATACAAATAATAGGTAGCAAAATAAATAATGACCCAAAACGTGTAATCTGTATTCTCGATTTATTTGCCAAAAATGTAAACAAATATGAGTTTATGGAAAAATAACTTAAAATCCTACTCAATAAAGTTCAGATTACGCTACAACTTCAAACATTTTAAAAAAATTTTCAACGGTGCTGGTCACTCTGAAGCCAACTTAATTACCATTAAAATAAAGTTGATATTTGTTTAACTTGAAATAATATTAATTTGAAACAAGTTTGACAGCTGTTATCAGAGTTCAAGTAAGATTACATGTCGACATTATTCGTTCATAGAAGTGATATTATCTCTACTTAATTAATATGCAAATTATGTGGTCATGCTTCATTAAATTTTACCAATGAGTTAACGACACTAACGTAAGCACACTTAAAACGCACACGTGTAGGTTTTTAATTAAAAACAATAAAGATAAGTACCATAATATTTTAATAGAATATTTAGATATAGTCGACCTCTTAATTGCTTTACCACTTTTGACAACAATTCTCAGCAGAATTTTTTTTCTTAACTTTAGAATAGAATACTCTTTATTATGTACACCATATAAATTACAGACTTAAATATAGAAAACTTTACAATGGGTGACACAATGGGCGGTCTTATCGCTAAGAGCGATTTTTCAAAGACAACCTTTGGATGGATTAAAAACGGGAAGGACAGACAAATACTGTAGGTAGTCTGTGGTGTACCATTTACACAATACAATAAATACATACATAAAGTACTATTAATCTATATAAACTTTACTGCATAAAAGAGCAGTGGTGGCCCCGTGTTCACGGCCGCGACTTACGAGTTGTAGGTCGTAGGTTCGAACCCAGTCAGGCGCTTTACTTTCTGTAAATTATATCATCACCATTGCTCTCAAAACGGTGAAGGAAAACATCGTGAGGAAACCGGCATGTCCTAGAACCAAAACTTCAAATACATGTGACGTCTACCAACCCGCACTGGGCCCGCGTGGTAAATTACGGCCCACCCCCTCTTACAGCGAGGAGGCCTGTGTCCCAGCAGTGAGAACATTATAGGCTGAGTATGACTGCATAAAATTCAAAATGTGCCAATTACCTAATACATATTACTGGAGTTGTCGAGTCGCCCACAAAGAAATAAACTTCGTGCGAGTCGCCATTAGATTTTTTTTTTATAAAAGTGACGATTCGCCCGTTACGGGCGAATAAATTCGTGCGGGTCGAGTAACAAGCCAACGAAATACAAGACTAGAGATTCCCAAGGGAATAAAAAAAAGAGGATGATAACATTTACTCTCTTTTGCTCGCGGCTTCACCCGCGTGGAGGTCGGAATTAATCTCACAGGAACGCACAGACGCCAGCACATCAAGATACCCGAAACTGTCAAATTTTCCCAATCAACTTTGAATCATAAGCTTTAGCGATCAAGTTGAAAATCTATTAAAGAAATTTGACAGATTGTAGTAGCTTTATGTGCTGGAGTCTGTAAAACAAAAAAGGGATCCTATGTCCTAAGCCAGATTATAGTATACCTACCGTGTGGCACACAGGTAGGTATACTATAGTCTGAAACTGCGCGACAAATCCGCAAAACACTCAGTTTGGGCAGCACCTTAAAGATATAACGCAAGGCAGCATGGCAACTGATAAAAAAAGAGTCCAGTTGTACTAAGAGCAAACAATTCATATTGAAAATGCTTAATATTTTTTTATGTCGATATCACGGCGCTGCACTGGCGCGCGGCGGCGTGATGTGAGTGTACTAGGCGCACAGACACACTACAGTAATGGATAATGACCCTCGTAGTGCGGTGACACGTTTGTTATGATTTCAATTTAATAAACTATCGAAATAAAAAAATATTAAGCATTTTCAAAATTACTGCTTTTGAGCTGAAATTTTGTAGAGAGATTCTAGACCAGATACACTCTTCAACCCGTTTGTATTGATATACCCTTTCTGTAACACCCTGTATGTTAAGACCGATATTGTACCAACACTTATCGCAAATAAATTGATTTGATTTGATTTGATATGCAAAAGTGGAACGGGAAATAACTATTTCTTGCAAACACAAGTGACAAGCGTGTTCATTTTCCTCATCGCCAGTTCTTCCCCTCAGAACGGAACTTAGTATAAATAAGGTGTGATACTTCGATCATCATCAGTTCTTAGTGAATATTTGTTGGAAGAAGTCAATCTGTGATAATGAAGGCTGTGTTCGTGTTTTTGGCTGTGACTTGCGGTGTGATGATGGTGCAGGGACAGGGAATCCCTACTGGTATGTATTTCTATGAAAAAAAAAATTATATGGCAGCTTGGTTTAATTATTTACTAGCGACCCGTCCCTGAGGTCACGCTAAGCATGAGGTCCAGAAGTTACGGTCGTCGCCTACTTCGTGTAACATGCGGACAATTCAAGATTATAGATATTGCCATCCACAAGACGCGCCCCACTCTTCTTACTAATCACTTGTGTTTTAGTTTTTTGATACACACTAATTACCCGCTAATAAGTAATTACTGTGTCGACAAAAAAAAAAACACTAGCGGAATGTTGCACACTTGTACTGTAAGCGATTAGGAAGAAGAGTGGGGCGCGTCTTCGTGGATGGCGCTATCTGTAGTGCGGGGCCCGAACTATGATTGAATGACAACATAGTTTGATATTTGTCCATACTCCCGATATGTTATATTGCCCGTCCAACAAAGTTAATTCATCGGGAGTAGGGTTCATTCGAATATATCAAACTTCGGACGGGCCCATATTTTTATTGATGGACATAAAGAGTAGATCCGGGTGCCTTTTTCTGCATATTTCTTTGGCAGTTGTATGAAATAGCCATAACAATTCCAACCCTGACATTAATGATGTAACTAATATTTATGTAATAATATAATTTAAAAGAGTATCCATGGAGTTTCTTGCCCGTTCTTCTCCATAGGTACCTACGCTTTGGAATGGGCAACCAGCTTCATATTTTCTGACTGACCGACTTCTTGACAATTAAATGCTTTGAGTTTGAGTTTACAATCTGGCATTTCTCAGGTGCAACTTGCAAGTCTTGATAAGTACCCTATTAGCAATTGGCTCGCCCCCTATTACATGGGACTTAACATAACTGGTGAAATATAGATGTACTGTACAGTCACGTCTAAAAGTATGTCAACACTTGGCAATTTTCAATTGGGATTTTTTCGTGAAATAACGAATGCAACGTTGAAATACGACACTTAACATAAACCTATGGGTTCGAAAATACTATTTTCGTAATAACATAAAATTTCATTCAAAAATAAAGGAGAAAATCGCCTATGAATAAAGCCAAGTGTATACATACTTTTAGACGTGACTGTACGTGCGTTCACCGCTGCCTCACCGTTTGGAAAAAACATGCGTCATGTTACCTTATATTACACGACACAATCACCCTATAATGTTCCCACTGTTGGGACACAGGCCTCCTCTCGGTGAGAGACTTGACCGTAATCCACCACGCGGGCCCAGTGCGTGTTGGTAGATGTCACATGTCTTTGAATTTTTGTTTCTAGAATATGCCGATTTCGTTACGATGTTTTCCTTTACCGTTTTGAGAGCAGTTTTCTTTTATGTTATTATTTTTCTTTCTTTCTTTTTAGCCAAATGCGCTCCCGGCGAGCACTCGGTCCTCTACTGCCCGCAGATGTCGGAGCCAGACTGTAACAACCCGACTGTCCACGAGCTCGGCAGACCCTCAGCCTGTGACATCCCACAGTGCTTCTGCAATCGTCCTACAATCAGGAATACCAAGACTGGCAAATGTGTTCAGCCTAAGGATTGTAGGAAACAATAAAATTTTATTTGTTTACTCGCTAGTTTTACTTTTCACACTAATACTTAGTAAGCCATACAGTTCCAATATTGTGTTGTGTCTAAGACAATGACGCTTCTGACGAATCCTAACGGCTGTCAAATATTTAAAGATTTATATTATCATTATTTAAATTATCTGTCTGTTAGATAAATAAAAAGACCTTGTCGTTTTAGAAAAAGACAAGCAACCTTAGAGTTACTCGTATAAAGAAATTATGAGGTCGGCGGACAAAATGGCTTATTAGTCGATTCTATAAGCAACTCGCACGAAATACGCATGCATAGAAAAATGTACACTAGCGCACAGAAGGGATACAATCTAAATATTATCAAACGTGTAGTACCTACTTTTCTCTTAACTTCATTGCATAAAATTCAAAATGTGCCTCATGCCTAGTACAGACGCCAGCACATCAAGCTACCCGAAACTGCCAAAATCCAATCAACTTTGAACCTAAAGCTTTAGCAATAAAGTTGAAAATCTATTAAAGAAATTTGACGGATTGTAGTAGATTAATGTGCAGCTGGCGTCTGTACATATTTCTGGAGTTGTCGACTCGCCCACAAATAAATAAACTTCGTGCGAGTCGCCTTTAGAAAAAAATATATTATTTAATTAAAAGTGACAATTCGCCCATTTCGGGCGAGTAAATTCGTGCGAATCGACTAACAAGCCAACAAAATACAAGACTAGATTATCACAAGAACAAAAAAGAATAATAACATTTACTCGTTTTTAAATGATACATTTCAGCCAGAGGCCAGCTTTAGCTGACCTTGCATTGTACGTACAGGCTTTTCATACAGTGAGAAGTCAGCTTATACTGGAAATGTATAGCTTGATATGTCGCCGTCTGTACCAATATACATAGGGGCTCGTACACATAGCGATCCGTTTTACGGGTCCGTTATTTGATGGCGTATGTAGTTGTATGAGCGAGTTTACTCACAAAACAGTATTCTGGTATTCCAGTACCTAATCAAGTCACTCCGGCCAATTCTGATCCGTTAAAACGGATCTAGTAAAAACGGACCTATATGTGTACAATATGTCAACACTTGGCAATTTTCAATTGCGATTTTTTCGTGAAATAACGAATGCAATGTTGAAATACGTCACTTAACATAAACCTATGGGTTCGAAAATACTATTTTCGTAATAACATAAAATCTAATTCAAAAATAAAGGAGAAAATCGCCTTTGAATAAAGCCAAGTGTATACATACTTATAGACGTGACTGTACGAGCCCTGTGTGACAAAAACTGAGCGTTTTACGGTGTCCTATGTTTGGGCAGCGCCTTAATGGTATGCAAAAGTGGAGCGGGAAATAACATTTTCTTGCAAACACAAATTACACAAGTGTTCATTTACCTCATCGTCAGTTCTTCCCCTCAGAATGGAACTTAGTATAAATAAGGTATGATATTTCGAACATCATCAGTTCTTAGTGAATATTTGTTGGAAGAAGTCAATCTGTGATAATGAAGGCTGTGTTCGTGCTTTTGTCTGTGGCTTGCTGTGTGATGATGGTGCAGGGCCAGGGATTCCCTACTGGTATGTATTTCTATAAGTTATCTTCTATACATACAAATAAATAAAATTGGAGTGTCTGTTTGTAATATTAAAATAACCGCTTTCTACTAAATGCTTAAGGATGTATACACGGTACATATACCAAAATAACATTTTTTTTAAATTTTTGTCTTTCTGTTTGTTTCGGCTAATCTCTGAAACGGCTGTACCGATTTTGACAGGACTTTTACTGGCATATAGCTGGTGTAATAAGGAGTAACATAGGCTACTTTTATTAAAAAAAAACTTATAGTTAGGATAGGATTTCACGCGGACGATGGTGTGTGGCTAAGTAATAACAGCCACATGTTCGATCGACCAGGTTAAGCTACGCTTTCCAAGGTCGGTCGGTAGATAGGTGACCCTGTTTACATACCGAGACTCACTGTGCCTCGGAAAGCAAGTTAAGATGTTGATCCCGGGTGTCATTGATTGATCTTTGACCGTCGTTACGGGCCATCAAATGTCCGAAAGTCCGACATCGAGTCTTACCAAAGGGTTTTGTGTTACCCAGTTCCTGGGTTGTGGAAGTCAGGTAGGCAGTCGTTCCATTTAATATACTGGTATTTCGGTTAGACAAGTAGTAGAAAAAGGTTAGGCTGATGATTATGAATACCTATTTGTAGGTGGTAATGGGCTTTGTAACGGTCTGGCCATTAGGTTATCACATTAATTGAAACCACGTATTCTACATCACGTATTTTAAATATACACAATTAACATTCTAGCCGTGGTACCTAATATGAAAACTATAAAAATGAATCGCCGAAATGTATGTACGCGCATAACTTTCCGAATGACTGCTTCAAATTGGATAATTCTTTTTTTGTTGTGTTCGGCATTGTCAAGACAAGGTTTATATAAAAGAAAATTTCGGAAATTCGAAAAAAAAAATTTTTTTTTTTTTTGTTTTCTAAAATTGGTTTTTTAACAGACTAATAACAACTTTTAATAACCGCTGACCTAATCGCCACTCTGTATAATAATAAATTCGGGTTCGGGATTTCGTTACTGCAAATTCCTACCATTACAGGAGTGCGTTTGCAAACGAAATTATATTCGGTAGTTGCCCGTGGTCCCCCAGTCTAGTCCCCCTTGGGGTACCACGAACAAATATTTTTGCCCGTAGAACCCCCAAGGGGGACAAAGTAGTACCATGGGCAAATGATTAAATTGTGTCATTGCTTCATTGTCAATGCACTTAAATGATTATTTCTTTTTCCTTGCATAACACTAGACTCAGAACTAAAATGTCGTACACACGGCGACACATCAAACTATACATTTCCAGTTTTAGTTGACCTCGCATTGTATAGGTTTTTCGTACAATCAGAAGTCAGTTTATACTGGTTATGTATAGCTTGATGTGTAGGCCTGCGTATATTAAAAATACAATTGCATAAGCTACATTAATCATTCATTATTACTATTTCCCTCAGCATCCATCATTCTCCCAGAGGGGCGATTCGCAAAAAACGCTAGTTTTATAATGCCTAAAAGTAAATGATCGACTACAGTAAACAAAATTAGAAAAATATATGATATTCTTCGGCATATATGCTAGTTAGATAATGTGTTGAAAACATAATACAAATAATTTGATACGATAGAAAAAAATCATGAAGATACGAGTACCTCTAAAAACTTTCTTTTTACACTAAAAACCATACCAATATACATACAAAAATTCTGATTTTTTGTCAAATTATTCTACAAGCAATATACTAAAGCACTAGTGCTTTAATTTTTTAGTCCGAACAATAGATTTTTTGTAAATAGATAAAATTGCTTCATGTTTTGCAATAAATTACGAGCGTTGTGTCATCGCGCTTCTCTTTCTTTTCTATGCAGTCCGATAGTGACCGCGCTTTAGGTCATGCACTCCCCTTAAAGATTATAATTGTCTGACATTAACCTTCTTTATTTTTTTTCAGCCAATTGCCCTGCCGGCGAGCATTCGGTCCTCTACTGCCCGCAGAAGGCGGAGCCAGACTGCAACAACCCGACTGTCCACGAGCTCGGCAGACCCTCAGCCTGTGGCATCCCACAATGCTTCTGTGACACTCCAACCATCAGGAACACCAAGACTGGAAAATGTGTCCAGCCTAAGGATTGTTAGATAGAATAAAATTTTGTTTTCTACTTGCTAGTTTTACTTTACACACTACAGTCCTCTAAAATAGCCGGGAGGTTTGTGGCTAAGTAATAACATCAGGTTAAGCTACACTTGCCGCGGTTGGTCCGTGGATGGGTGACCATATTTACATATCCAGACCCCTCCGTGCTTTGGAAAGCACGTTAAGCCGTTGGTCTTGGCTGTTATTTGTGGATTTTTGACTGCCGTTAAAACTACTTTGAGTAAACTTTGATATGATAATTCTCTATGTTTTAAAGTAAATTCAATTGAATAACTCTTAAGCGTTACGCCGTGATGTCGGAAAACCGCCCAAGTGCGTATCGGACTCGCATACGAAGGGTTCCGTACCACCGTACAATATTTAACACTACATAAGTATATAAAAAAATCACGTTTTTTGTATGGAAGCCCATATATTTATTTGATTTTAATTGTATTATTTATTATTAAAGTAAAATTACATCTGAGTATTTTGTGAATATTTCAAGTGCCTACCTGTTGCCATTATTGATATCGAGCAAAAAAGGGCAAAAAAATCGCCTTTGTTGCATGGGAGCTCCCCTTAAATATTTATTTTATTTTTAGTATTTGTTGTTATAGCGGCAACAGAAATAAATAATTTGTGAAAATTTCAACTATCTAGCTATCGGCGTTCATGAGATACAGCCTAGTGAAAGACAGACGGACAAACAGCGAAGTCTTATAGGGTCCCGTTTTTACCCTTTGGGTCCGGAACCCTAAAAAGTAAAAAAATAGATATAATTGTGCAATTCTTTTGTATCACGAAAAAATCTTGAGTGTAATATAAAGAACTAAGTTACTATATCAGTGAGGAGGGGTCTTTTAGTAGGTATCTAATATCTTAAGAAGGAAATAACAATACTAATGAGAAATTAAATGCCTCATTTCATTTATGCTTACAGGAATAATTGCAGAATCACAAAACGGGTACGAAGGGAATTGAAAGTAGGTAATCCTATATCAATTATAATAAGAAACGGTTAATTGTAGCCGAAAGTAACCCTATTAGCAGGACTCATTAGCGAATAACTCAACCGGTTACAGAATTATATGTATCATCGGGCTTTTAATCTGTTGGCCCAAGTTGAAAGCGTTTCGGTTTGACAAATGTTCATACAAGCACAAACTTCCGTTTAAAAATCATCTCTTTGGGCTACAAGGAACTTTGACTGTAAGACGTTGACAGGCACAAAATTTGTGAAATAAAAAAAGTTGCACTTCAAAGGTGCCGACAGAAGTGAAAACTTGAACGCCAAAGACTCTACGTGTGTATTTTTTTAATCGTCATATTAACAAAACACAAACAGAATACTTTGCCATAACTCACTGACATATCGGAAACACATTAAAACCGAGTACAACCCGAGGACAGCCGAACACATCCGAAGCAGTGTCGGTTACGGTAACAGTGGCGCGAATTCAATGGTTTTTTCCCATCTCAAAAAATGCCCAAGACGCGTAAAGAAGTTGTCACTTCAACAAGATGGCGACGTTAGATCCGAATTTGGTCTCGCGCTGTCTTTTTACTACCTATCTATTCTGTTAAAATGACACCGTGAAAACCTATTGTAGGTGAAGTGAGCTTCAAGTGAGTTGTCAACAGGTGGAATGACAAGTCACTTCAAGCGCAGTTGACAAAGGTATTTAAGGTGAGATTTTTTACAGAATAGCACTATTTATTTATTTATTAAAACTTTATGCACAAGTAAAAAACTGTACAAAGGCGGACTTAATGCCCTGGGCATTTTCTACCAGTCTACCTTAGGGAGATGCAGAGACAATACACAGTAGGTGCAATAACAGAAAAAAAAAGAAAATATTTATAACTAAGGAATTTGTAGTACGATCATAATAATTATTAGAATGCATCATTCTAATCGCATATTCGCACGACAATCACTTTCCATTAGATCACGGGATCAAACTCACAACTTTAAACAATTTAATTTTTGAACTGTCCAGCTCATTATAGTTTTTTTTAATTATTTTTTTATTGCTGAATGGGCCCGCTCTTGAACTCGATCACGCCTGATGGAAAGCGATGGATGAGGTCTATGACGAAACGAGCGTACCCAGAAGATGCCTAAGGCACTGGAACTCCCACGCATCGACGAAACACAGCAGGCTGCTTGACGCCGGACTCCGGTGGGAGGGAGGTCGCAAACCAGGCGGGCGTTAGCCCTACTAACGCAAGGGAAGAATTGGCCAGTCAAATAAGGTGTTGGGTGTGACTGTCCAGGATGCGCCGAGCGCTCGGTTCAGTGGAGTAACTGGCGGAACAAACTGCGCTACACAAGCAGGCTTCTTCATGCATACCAAGAACAGGGCGTGTAACACGATCACAGCTCCTAGCTTACACCAAACCGTCCTTCGGGAAATTACAGTTTCGACCAATTAGACACCGCTTGGATAAATTTCGACCTAACACTGGGTTATATTTTTTAATTATACGGTGTTACTGAGCAGCAATTTGATTTTAATTACAGTAATCATTCACTTTGATCCCTTGGGGAGAACTGGTTCTTCGGTGAGTCTCGTGTTTGGAAAAATTACATGATTTTTGTGGTAGAAAATTTCTAGTTGCCTTAAATTAGGTCTCTGGTCTCTTTAGTTAATATTGCTTCTCGGTGATTTAGAAATAAACTGCAGCAACTTAGCTATTCACAACCATCCGACAGGCTATCGTATGACACATTTCGCTAATTTGCCTTGCCCCCAACAGCAAACAGCTATCGGAAGAACAGTGGCCGTCTATTTAATTTAGATAGATTTATAAACCATTTATTTGGCGCAAACAAAAGACAGCACAACACACAAATGTACAACATTAGATGATAACCAATTACCCACATGAACATTATATAAAAACAAGGTGCCGATACAAAAACAAAAAAAAAAGGATAAAGAGAGCTGATTTCTCAATCGATAGATAATTTTTATTTGTGGAATAAAATTGATTTTGTATAGAACAACTGTCAAAAATTCAGAATAATTCCTCGGATAAAATTATATGGCGTTGGAAAAAACAGCCCTTTGACAAAATTTTCGGGTTTTGGACTTGTGAACAGCGTTTATAGGACTCCTACGATAACATTGATTGATGTTCGATCCCGTTGTACCGTATGCACCATTGACTTGCACCATCAATGGTGCAGAGGAGACTCGATACCGATACCGTACTGAGGCGTATCGAGTGGTTGTGAATAACTATGCTGAAGTCCTCTTCTAGTTTTCTTGCTATGTTTATTTTGGACATCTCAGACATCGGTGCAGGAAAAACATCGTGAGCAAACCTGGACTTATTAGTATGTAGCGGTATCTACAAACGCCACATGAGAACTACGCGTCATACTGACGTCACACAAAATCCTGCATCTCGCAAGCAGAGTTTACCGCGCAACTAGCATAGATACAACGGCCCGACATTAATCATTGGGCAGTTGCCCGCCAGACACAACACCTGTCTGGTCGGAGGATCCTCCCTTTTCTATGGAGGATGAGTGAACTTTATACCCTGTTCCTCATACCTCCATAAGTAAGTGTGGTTATCAAAGCTCGTGTCTTTTCTGTATGAGAAGAGCCCTATACCCTGCAGAGGGACAACAATAGTCTGGTATTATTAGTCATTATTGAAGTCATCTTAGAGCCGCTATGTGAGGGATTTGCTGGTCTACCTAAGTGATGACCAGACCCGAGACTAGCCTTCAATACTCAGTCATCTTCTTTGGTGACAAAAAGTCAAGACCAGTTAGTAAAGATTGCCAACGGTTCAAGGCCGACTGCCAAAGATGCGTCGAACGTACTCAAGTAGTTACAGTCATTGACTCTATTTATTTATTTTACCATTTATGTCCACACATATATAAAAAGGACAAGAAAGAAAACAGAACAGAAAAATAGGTACAGACGCCAGCACATCAAGCTACTACAATCTGTCAAATTTCTTTAATAGATTTTCAACTTTATCGCTAAAACATAAGGTTCAAAGTTGATTGGGAAAATTTGACAGTTTCGGGTAGCTTGATGTGCTGGCGTCTGTACAAAGGTGATGCTTATTTCATAAGAAATCTCTTCTAGCATAGTCTATTCTCTCAAAACGGCGCAGGAAAAGATCGTGAGGAAACCGGCATGTCCTAGAACCAAAAATTCGAAGACATGTGACATTCGAAAACCCTCGCTAGGCCCGCGTTGTGGATTACAGCCCACCTCCCATCTCGAAAAGAGGAGGCCTGTGTACCAGAAGGAGAAAAATTATCTAAGGAAGATTATGCCATAGACTCTAATAGACCATCTGACACATTAAATCCACAAAATAGTTATAATTGAATATGAATTGCGCCCTGCCTCAAAACTACCACCAGAACTTATATTCCGAACTCCAACAAAAGTTTTGCGAGTTCTCACATTGCCGCAGAACGTTGTCCAACATTTAGAACTTGAAACCTCTATAGTTCTATACTGATCTCACTGCAAACAATAAACTGTTTTATAAACTAGATGCCCGGAGAAACTTATTCAGATGTGGATAGTTGTTTCGCAGTACTTCTAGCAACCAACTAGCGGCTCCTTCCGGCTTCGGCTGGGTATTCAAGGTTTACGACCTAAATGAACAATGCTTCAGCTTCCACTATCTACTTAGTTGAAGATGAAGAAGTGGTAGAAATTCCACTTATGGACGGTACTCACCGCGAGCATTCGCTTTGCGAATTTGTTTTGCAAGCATTCGTAGCGCGAGCTTGTGTTAGGAACGCAACGAAAAATAATTCGAGATACCAAATTAAATAGTAAGACACACAAGACTTTATGTTTTTTATATAATTTAGTTTTTTATACATATTTTTATGATTGTATTTGGTTTGGGATCTTCCTGTGCGAGTCACAATACTTTTTCTTAATATTTCTTTAGAAGTTTGGAGAGTAAGTGAATCTAAGGACAACAAATTCTAATACATACTTAGTGTCCTAATAGCTGAGAACGAGAATATAAGTTCGATTTACAAACGATTGTTCGTTTCGCGAGTGAATATTCGTTACGAAACAAAATGTCGCGCAGTGAATATTTATAAAACATACTAGATGCGCCCCGCAGTTTCACCCACATAAGTTTCGATCCCGTGGGAATATCTGGATAAAAACTATCCTATGTCCTTTTCCTGGACTCAAACTATATCTATACCAAATTTCGTCTAAATCGGTTTAGTGGTTTTGGTGTGAAAAGGTAACATACAGACAGACAGAGTTACTTTCGAATTTATAATATTACTCGTAAGTATGGATTCGCGAACCAAATGCTCGCGGTGACTACCGTAAATTAGAGCACCTATTTTAATCACACTTGAGCGAACGGCACCTAAACTACTCCACGTACCGCACCAAATCATTGTTAAGCGCAAGTGTGGAACAGTTTAGAAAAAATATTTTTATAGCACTGTGTGTGACCTAAACTCTCACTTAAGTCACGCTTTTCTGTAACTTAAGTGCGGTTTTAGGACACACGGGCTATAAAATAGTATACGATACGTGTCCCTTAAGTGTCTATTAATATAATAATGGACTACTTAAGTCACACGTATCGTATTGTACTAATTTAGTCCACGAACCGCACCTTCCTAACACATTTCTAAATGACAGTCTTCACTGCATATTTTCCGAATTTTCCACGAAAATGTAAGTAGGTTATGAAACAGCGCTAAACGTCCGCAACACAAATAATATCTAACGCCACTCGGCGAGGTGTGAGAGAAAATAACATATTTTATGCAGGTCTACATGGAAACCTACTAAACCGAATATATTCAGCATAAAGAGTGGGAGGTAGCGGTTTTAGAGGATACGATACGACTATCGGGGCTTGTGGCTGAGTAATAACAGCCGCATTGGTCGATCGATCAGGTTAAGCTACGCTTGCCGCGGTCGGTCCGTGGATGGGTGACAATTTTTACATACCAAGACCCCTTCATGCCTCGGAAAGCACGTTAAGCAGTTGGTCCCGGCTGCCGTTCCTGGATCTTTGACAGTCGTTACGGGTCGTCAAAAGCCCAAAAATCTGACAACCATGTCTTACCAAGGGGTATCGTACTCGTATTACGCAGTAACTGGGTTGCGGAGGTGAGATAGGCAGTCGCTTCATATAAAATACTGGTATTCATCTGCATCCGGTTAGACTAGAAGCCGGTCCACCATACTTGGGAAAAGGCTAGGCGATGAGCCATTTAAAGAAAGAAAGAAAATAATGTTTAACACAATAATAATACCCAAATGAAAACAAACTTAATACCTATAATATACACTAGATACTTCATTTCTATTGCTAGGAAGAGTAGTACTCTGGGTAAGAGGTGATTCTGGCTACTCATTGGTGATTTGAGTTTGTAATTGGTTACTTTTGAGTGACATCGTGGACGATGGGCCTTATATGTGTTTTCAACCCACCCATAACTGAAAACCGATAAGACTTGCCTTTAAATTGCCCAGATCCAGTTGAAAACAGTCAGGCACTAGTTGTCTGGCATTTTTGCTGAACTGGGTCTTTTTAGTGCAGCCGTGAGGCACACTTTTCTGCATATTTTTTTTTTTACATCGGACTTCACGCTTTTTATTTGACCTTTCTTTTTTATTTTTTTTTTGTTGTTTTTATCTAATGTATGTATCTGGTGTATTGTGTGTCTCTTAGTCTGTGCTAAATAAATGTACCTATTTTCTTTCTTTCTTTTCTTCTTTCTTTCTTGAATTGCCGGCCATTTAATTGATGCAAACCGATATTACTCGTACATAGATAGAGAACAAGCATTACAAGATGAGACTTCTATAAATCTATTCGTGTATGCCTGTGTGGCCATGTTGTTTTTCTTAACTACGCGACGGATTTTGATGCAATTTCAAACATAATTTAGAAAAAATATTGAATAAACGAGTACATCTTCTTCTTAGGGTGTCGATAACAAAAATAACACGAAAATATATAAATATAGTTTTTAATTTGTTTGGCCCAAAATTAAGGAACGCGAACACCGTTCGCTGACGCAGTCCTCATAATCACACTATCACACTAATATTATAAAGGCGAAAGTTTGTGAGTGTGTGTGTTTATATGTTTGTTACTTCTTCACGCTCAAACGGCTGGACCAATGTTGATATAATTTTGTATGGAGGTAGCTGACACCCTGGATTAACATATAGGCTACTTTTTATCCCGATATTCCCACGGGATCGAAACTTATGCGGGTGAAACCGCGGGCGCAGCTAGTATACTTTGATGATATTTTGTCAAGTGATCCAAATCGTGCGAAGTAGAGGCGGGACCCTTCTAGTTAGTAAAAATCGTTTCAATATTCTCAGACTTCCCCGTAGTGACTTCGAGAATCGTACGCTTTAAAACGGCCTCGCAACAACACTTGGCCACCGGACGCAAGAAATGTGCCCGTATAGGATATCTTATGATAATATATTTTGCAGCATGGCTTTGCGATTTCCGTGCCTAATATATTTCTATTTTTGTATTTAGTATCGCGGTATTCGGTTAGTGTAGGTATAGGCGAATATTGTAGTTAAGGATGCACTAGCCGACGGCTAATTTTGCCATTTTCTTACTCCGGGAGTTATTTATTGACGCACAAAGATGTGTTAAAATATGGAAGTTTGAACGCTCAAAACTTTCAAAACAATATTTTTTTAAATTCTGATAGATTATGACGATACAAGTAGATATATATTTTTTAATTTTTAATGTATCTTTGCTGTCAAACAATGGAGCTCCATATGACGTTAGTATAGAAGAATGACTGACTAGACCACGACTTATGAACTTAATAATTTATTTCAATTCTATAAAGTGAAATTGATTTTTGGAAATGGACGAACCTTAAGAAAGTTTAAGTTAACAGTCTAGTTTCAATATTAATGGTTATCGTGAAGTACGTGCTTGACTTAAAAAGTCGTTAATTAAAAATGATGATTGACTTTTAGACATGACATTGACGAAGTAACTTTTTATCATATTCCTCAAAAAAATTGTGTGATTTTATTTTTTTAATTTTTGTTGGGTGACAGGATTAAATTAATATGTATCTTCTGTCCTTTTCTTAATGAAATAGAAAGAAAAAGATGCACTGAACTTAAATTTAGTTTAGTTTGTGAACAAGGGAATCGGCGCCATTATTTTTTTCAGTGTGGGTTTGCTACAGGAACACCTCTCCCTGACTCATCGCGGAACACAGACATGATGTTACGTTATGTTATTCTAAAGTAATTTCAATTGCTAGAAAAACATGGATAAAGATTATTTTATTAGCAAAATAATATTTGTGTGTCAAGGTTCATTATCAAAAATCACTGGCATCGTTAACAGATAATTAATTTTACGTAACTCATTATCTCGTTTTATCTAGTGCAACACAAAATCGATAAACTTATTTGAGGAATCTTTCGACACCGATAGACATGTTTCGATCAATATTATTTGTTTTATTAATAGTAAATGTTCTTGGTGAGGATGAGAAGACAGTTCAATTAGATATAGGGGGTTTGAGGGGGGAAAAGTACTGGCAAGGAGATTTCTACGAGTTCTATGGGGTTCCGTATGCCACGGCTCCGAAAGGAAGGGATAAGTTTAAGGTTAGTACATGTTTATGTTTTTATGTATGTATACATACTGTGTGAACCTCGTAATTGCTACCACTGTTCACAACAATTCCCGGTAAATTGAAACTTCAGTAAGGCCACGGAAGGTTGCAAAAATGTTACTGCTTCACAGTAAAATTAGACCTTGTCGTTTTATGACTTGCAAGTGTCATTCAACCTTAGGGAGGTAAAGCAATTACGATGTTGACTATTACGATGTTCATGGCATGACTACACCCACATTATAATAATATGTGGAAAACTGACCGCTTTCAGCAAAATTCATACTTAATATTATAAATTCGAAAGTAACTCTGTCTGTCTGTATGTTACATTTTCACGCCTAAACTGCTACACCGATTTAGATGAAATTTAGTATAGAGATAGCTTGAGTCCCGGGAAAGGACATAGGATACTTTTTATCCCGATATTCTCACGGGATCGAGACTTATGCAGGTAAAACCGCGGGGCGCAGCTAGTTTGCTCATAAACTAAATTAAAGAACCTGTAATAATTGAAATTAAGTGTTTTTTATATACATATTATACTTAATGGGACAAAGTAATTATATACTAATCCCCCACAATTGCACGATTAGAGGTATCATCTAATTTATTCCTAACTAGCTGCGTCCCGCGGTTTTATCCGCATAAGACTCGATCCCGTGTGAATATCGGCATAAAAACTATCCTATGTCCTTTTCCGGGACTCAAACTATCTCTATACCAAATTTCATCTAAATCGGTTCAGTGGTTTAGGCATGAAGAAGTAACAAACATATAAACACACACACACACACACACACACACTCACAAACTTTCGCCTTAATAATATGTGTGATGTGATATCCTGCTAAACATTTCAATGATTCCAGGCTCCCCTGCCTGTAGAACCATGGGAAGGCATCATGGACGCTAAAATCCATAATATTGGATGCGAACAAGTCTACCTGTTTGATGAAGATGAAGACGATGATATTATTCTTGATGGCGTAGAAGACTGCTTGACCATGAACCTCTTTGTCCCAACAATTGCTAGTGAAGACAACTTACTACCAGTCCTGGTCTACATACACAGTGGAGCTTACTCAGGAGGAAATGGCAACATGGCGAAGTACACCTATGTAGCCAGACATGACGTCATAGTAGTCAGTTTCAACTATAGACTTGGATTCAAAGGATTCGCTTGTCTAGGCACTGAAGAGATACCTGGCAATGCGGCGTTAAAAGACCAACTAGCTGCTCTGAAATTTATCAACAAATATATTAGCAAGTTTGGTGGAGATCCCAAGAAGGTAACGCTTGCAGGATTCAGCGTTGGTGCCAGCATGGCGGAACTGCTAGCCTTGTCAAAAGCAGCAAATGGTTTAATAGACAAACTAGTACTCGACAGTGGTTCCGCTTTGTCTCCATTCGCAATAAATAGGGATCCAATAAATACAGCCAAGAATTTGGCAATATCTATGGGTTATAATAACACGGAGAAGGTTGAGGACCTTAATGAATTCTTATTGAACGCACCGATCAAAGACTTGGCTGTTAAAAGTAAGAATTTCTACTTGACAAACTCGACTTTTGGTTTGGCGCCGTGCATTGAGAATGTAATTGAAAATACTGAACCGATACTAACTGAATCGCCTTTGATTACTCTCCATAAAGGAGATTACGAGAAAATTCCTGTGTTAACTGGTTTTTCAAACATGGAAGGTATTAGTAGAACTGTTAAGTTTAGTCAGTGGAGCGATTTAATGAATGAGAAATTTGAAGATTTCCTACCCGCTGATTTGGCTTTTGACAATGTTAAATCAAGAGATGCTTTCATTAAAGAAATAAAGAAACATTATTTTAAAGATGAAGAAGTCAGTCACGACACAGTACAGGAATACATAGATTACTTCTCGGATTCAATGTTCAAGTACGCTATAATGAAATCAGCAAAACTGCATGCTCTGAAATCTAAAAGGCCAGTCTTTCTCTACGAGTTTTCGTACGTGGGAAAGTTAAGTTTTAAGCATTATTTCATGGAGAAAATAAAAGGAGCCAGCCATAGAGATCAAACTGCGTACATATTGGATTTCTTTGAGCATACCATGAAACTTTCGGATATGGATACAAGAGACCGAATGACAGCAATGTGGACTGATTTTGTAAAATATGAGTAAGTATGCTTTATTAAAGTCAAAATTTCTTTAAGCGCGTTAGGCATTTTTTGAGATCGAAAAAAACCAATGAACTCGCGACACGGTTACCGTAACCGACACCTCTGTATATAAGTATTACATACATTGTGTATTGTGGTGTGCATTGTGTTGTGTGTGATGCGTACATAGACACACATGCATGTTGGTATTTTTTGAGATGGAAAAAAACCATTGAACTCGCGACACTGTTACCGTTACCGTAACCGACACCAAATAAATATTTCAAAATATTTCCTGACGATTCAAAAAATACACACGTAATTGTTCAAGTTTTCACTTCTGTCGGCACTCCCGGAGTGCACTGTTTTTTTTTATTGGGAAGCTGACATTGTTACCATCGCGGGTAGACCCTGGATGAGGCTGGCAGAGGAGCGTGCGGATTGGCACAAGAAAGAAGAGCCTATGCTCGGTTGTGGGTGAAGCAGGAGCGCTGTGGATGCTGATGAAGCCTTAAGGCGGTACCCCGACCAAAACCGCGTTTTTCTTCGTTATTCAGAGGCTATTAACTCAATAATTATGAGAAATAAACTACATCTGAAAGCACATTATTAATGTTCAATATCCTATCATCACATTGCACGTTATTATTTGTTTTTATATGTTACTGATACATTTAAAATCTCCTTTTACAAAAGTGACTAAAATTATTGATTGCATGCATCTTTTTTTAAATTTGACGTTCTATTAATTTGAAGATTTCACCAATGGATAGATAATTTAAAAATCTAAATAATCCATGTTTTAATTTATTTAAAAAGATCGCTATCCTTTTTTTATTAAAATAATTCTAAAAATTGTGCGTGTTCTATGATAAAGGGGCGTGCGCAGGGTGCGCTGCATCCCTTTCGTACGAGGAAGTCGTGTCGCTCTCCATCTCTGTCGCTATGCTCAAGGTTATTTGTCGGTCGGGGTACCGCCTTAAAGCCTATTCAAACCTAGGCGGTATTCGCTGCCGCTGTGGGTAGAAGTGCATACCGCGCGGGTTTCGCTCAGGTATTTAGTATCAAGTTCCACGGCTAGAGCGGAATAATTGGTGCCATAGTACCGCATAGGTCTGGTATTGTTTACCTTCTTCTAAAAAAACTTCTTTACCTTCCTGAACGAAACTTGAACTCGGTATTCTAACCACAAGGATAGCGAAATCCGCTTTGTACAAACAGTAATATTACCGCATACCCACACGGTTGTACCATCCACAAAAAAAAACCCACTTGGTTTTCTATACCGCAGACGGTAGCGAATAACGCTTAGGTTTAGATATGCCTTTATTATTAAAAAGGTATCTTTACTGTATGAGATCTGAGCCCTGATTCACAACCATACGACAGGCTATCGTATCGAAAACCTCACATTTCGATAGCCTTATTTGACTCTCCCTCAACAGCAAATAGCTGTTGGAAGAATAGCGGGCGTCTATTTGATTTAAACTGACAAAATTTTCGGGTTTTGGACTTGTGAACAGCGTTTAGAAGACTCCTACGTTAACAATGATTAATGTTCGATACGATACGGAAGCGTATCGAGTGTTTGTGAATAGCTATGCAGGGGTCTAAGTCTACAAACATTGCAATGGTCTCTTCATTATGGATATTTTTTGTGGCAAATCTTTCAAAAACTCACAATAGAGAAACTATTGCAACGGTCACAAATTAAAAGACTTGGCCCCCAGTATACTTCTGGCTATTTCCCGTAATATTTAGGTAATGCTTTATAGGACAGACCTAAAAGAATCTCAGTCCGAAGACCCATAATTTCCGTAATTAAAAACGTTAAAAATCTAGTCGCGATCTCATCTCAGCGACATTCAATGTCAAATACTTATCAAAACTGTAGAGAAATTAAGGTTAAATTGGACAGATTGCGACTGAGATCAGACTATGAACGTTCTTAAAATTACGAGAATAATAATTGCTCCTCTGTTCAAATGAAGGAGATTCTCAGTTAGGTTAAAAACTCCGCTACCCTTAACTTTTCCCGCCATGAATGTCCTAAATAGTTTCTTTTAATGTTTCAGGAATCCAACAGCATACGAGAGCTTACTCATTGACGTGAAATGGCCAAAGTACACGAACGAAGAACCAAACTATTTGGAAATAAGTAGCAAATTGAAAATTAAGAAGGATCTGTTCGCAAACCGTTACAAATTCTGGGACAGAGTGTATGAGAAATATTACTGGAATCCCATGCCTGTTGTTGCAAAGAAAAAGAGTAAATAAAGTCTAGTGAAATAAAGTTGTATTTTGTAATCAACTTCTCGTTTGAGAGGACTAATTGTCTGCATAATATTTCTAAGAAAACCCTGATCACTCTAAAAATAATGTCAGAGTTTTGTACAGACGCCAGCACATCAACCTACTTCAATCTGTGAAATTTCTTTAATAGATTTTCAACTTTATTACTAATGTATAAGGTTCAAAGTTGATTGGGTAAATTTGACAGTTTCGGGTAGGTTGACGTGCTGGAGTCTATACAAGTATTTGTTGCATATGCAGCTAGACACTGGGGTACGCAGATTAAAATTATAGTAGGTAGTGGTTTTCCTTTAAAATAAATAAAATTAAAAATTTTTTTTTTTTTTTTTTCTTGGTTTGGATTCCGAGGTAGGCCAAGGGATTGTTGAGTTTTTCCAACATGAATTTCTCAATAGCAGCTCGTTATAAGTTTAGATTTGTGCCCGCATGATGGCAATAGGCTCGCCCCCTATTAGTCGAAACTTAAAACATAACTGTCGAAACGAGGGTGTACTATAGGCACACCCCGGACACTCCATACAACGCTCGCAAAATAATTACCTACTGCTACTACATTAAAAAATGACGTTTGTATACGTATGAATGTGTGCGTGAGGTACTTGTGTTTGCGAGCGCTCTTGTTAAAGAACTGCGACGAATACGCCGAAGTGCGGGGTGCGGTAACTGATGTTAGTGCGGGGAAGGGAGTGTCCTTTCTGTACGTAGTACTTTAAGTATTCTGTGCAGACGAATATAGGTACAGACGACAGCACATCAAGCTACCACAATCTGTCAAATTTCTTTAATAGATTTTCAACTTTATCGCTTAATCGTAAGGTTCAAAGTAGATTGGGAAAATTTGACAGATTCGGGTAGCTAGATGTGCTGCCATCTGTACGTACCTACTTATTCATTGCTACTTATCATATTTAATCTGTCAAGCTCCGCTAATGAGACACAATTGATTTTCTATTGTTTGTTCACCGATCGGTGTCCTGCGGTCCTTGACCGGTTAATTTTGTCAATTCAAAAGTGCCTGTACAGTCACGTCTAAAAGTATGTATACACTTGGCAATTTTCAATTGCGATTTTTTTCTTGAAATAACGAATGCAACGTTGAAATACGACACTTTACATAAGCCTATGGGTTCGAAAATACTATGTTCGCAATAACATAAAATTTCATTCATAAATAAAAGAGAAAATCGCCTTTGCGTAAAGCCAAGTGTATACATACTTATGCTCTTGACTGTACAGACGCCAGCACATCAAGCTACCACAATCTGTCAAATTTCTTTCATAGATTTTCAACTTTATCGCAAAAGCATAAGGTTCAAAGTTAATTGGGAAAATTTGACAGTTTCGGGTAGCTTAATGTGCTGGTGTCTGTACATCTCTGCCTTACTCTTCGGGTATTAAGGTTCATGCATCAATTGCAGTCTTATAATATTTTTTTAATGCTAAAAAATCATCACCCTATCAAAACTCGATGAGACAATGACAGAAATAAAGATGACAGAAGGTACGGTCAGCATCAAAAGTTGATTAACACTTCAGTTTTTTTTAATCTTAGTTATTGAGCAAAATATTTGTTCAAAATTGCAGCAGAAGATTTTTTTTTAGAATATATGCTCTTGTCTATTATGTGAAAAGCTAAAAATCAGTTTATTGAAAAAAGTTGTTGTCAATTTAATACATGTAAAAATGATAGTGTAAATCGACTTTTGATGCTGACTGTACACTCGATAGACTCCAAAATTCAAAATAAAATTCCATTTATTTAAAGGCTTTCTTCCCCTCAACAAAAAGTGTCAAGTTGCCAACGGTAACCCTTCAAAAATTACTTGCTTGACAAATTGCATCTAACGATAACCGATACACCAACATTGTATACGTTTCCCTTCTCAGTTCTCCAGCAAATCTTTCTATAAATATACAATACAAAGTCGCTTTTCTTGTCCGTCTGTGAGAACGCGTTGCCTTCTATACTACGCGATGTATTTTTATATATTTATTTAATCATTTATAAACGGAAAAGAAATATAATCAATATTATATTTCTTGTCTGTTTATAAATGATTAAATATTGACGTATTGACGAGCATTTATACCGGAAGGTATGCTATTTTGGTTTTTAAAACATACCTGAGAGGCAATTTTCGTAGTTTTAAGAACGTTCAGTCTGATGTCAGTCTCAATCTGTCAAAAATACCTCTAATTTCCGTAAATTTTTGACAAGTTTTCAACATTGATTGTCGCTGAGATGAAATTGCGACTTCATTTCGTACGGTTTTTTTTAATTTATTAAACATAAATATTTTATAAAGAGAAATATTGGTGTTTTGTCAAGTCAAAAAAGCCGTGTGAAGCAGGGGCGGAACGCTAGTAAAAATAAAAAAGTTCAAAAATATTTGCGAAATCCCAATATCAAAGAGGAATGATCACCATTTTTCAACGCCCGAATGTTTGGGAGGCTCCCCTTCTGAATCGATGGGTTTTTATAAAAAAATCTAAACCTTACATTTTTCTACCAATATTAACCCCTGTGCAAGTGCTTCCGACTTTGGTTTGGTCCAATTAAGTGGCGGAGGATTCAGGTATAAAAA
The DNA here is from genome assembly GCA_947508005.1 of Amphipoea lucens. Lineage (NCBI taxonomy): Eukaryota > Metazoa > Arthropoda > Insecta > Lepidoptera > Noctuidae > Amphipoea > Amphipoea lucens. The sequence goes on along the minus strand of OX382373.1, from coordinate 3,655,724 downwards.
TTTTAAATAAATTTGTATGGATTTAAATTATATAATACCACAGAATACTTAAAGTACTACGTACAGAAAGGCCACTCCCTTCCCCGCACTAACATCAGTTACCGCACCTCACCCGGCACTTCGAGGTTACCGTCGCAGTTCTTTAACAAAGAGCGCTCGCAAACACAAGTACCTCACGCACACATTCATACGTATACAAACGTCATTTTTTAATGTAGTAGTAGTAGGTAATTATTTTACTGTGGTTGTATGGAGTGTCCGGGGTGTGATAATACTTAATTATTTTATGGATAATAAAGACAAAAATAAAAAAAATCTGCTTTCTATTGCTGTATCGTGTTTAGTTATTGATACTCATAACGTCTATGAAGTTTACAGAAAACACTGTCGTCAACGACGCCACAAAAAAGAAAAAAAGACGGGTTGCACTCCGGGAGTGCCGGCAGAAGTGAAAACTTGAATATTAACGTTGAAATAAATCAATTATTAATTTAATTAATATTACTCATTTTTTTTCAATATTTCTGCGTCACTTTTTTCATTAATAGATGCACTTTGTTCAATTTCCATATTTTAAACACTTTTCGGTCTTATTCATAAAAAAAGCCTATTGAAGGTTTAAACCATTCATTAGTTAAAATGCTCAATAGGCCTTTAAAACATTCGATAAAATTTTGTATTCATAAACGCTTCATAAACGTTCTATAACTAGAATGTCCTACAACTTCTAAATGTTGCCATTATAATGAAGTCATCCAACAAATTGGCCAACACATTAAATCGGCATACGAGAATATCTGTCTATGAACCGAATATTTGTGTCCATAGACATTATTACTTATGAAAAACTAATTTATTGTCTACAGTTTCAACAGTTTTGACGCGACAACGTCATGGTCGTCATGGAAACCAAAAAGTACTCTGTGAAACTGACTTTTCAAACATTTGTACGTCAAATGTCATTTTCTTCGGCCATCTTTGTCGTGTCTCACTTGGTTCAATTCGGTTGGCGCCGCCGTAGAAAGAGATGGGGGGGGGGGGGGGGAATCTCTCCTGACGGTCACGTGTCCTGACGCGATGCCCTGACGCGAGTTTAACATTTTTTACCCATTACAAAAAGTGTTCAACGCCGCTAAAGAAGTTTTCACTTCAAAAAAAAAAAACATAAAAATAACACACATCAAGTCTGCGAAGTTTCGCTAGCTAAACAATTTGACCCCGTATAGAGTAGGGTCGAAGAAAAAAGGTGACATTTTCCCAGTATTGGGCCATAAAGTAGGTTTTCATTTCCTTTTGAGACGCTATCACCCGTAACTTACAACGCTAACCCGGTGTGACTGACACCTCTAAACAAGGGCTCCCCTTCCCAGTTGCAAATATTTGAAGGATTCCAAATGATGCACGTGCTATTGAAATTTGTGCCCGAATTTCCAACGGGGGGCTCTCTCTATTCGGAAATTTGCAGTTCATTTTCTATGAAATTGACTGACGGGGTTACTGTCGGCCACAGATGAGGTGCGTGTCGTGAATTTTAACTATTTTTACCGACTTAAAAAAAAAGGAGGTTATCAATTCGACACGTATGTATGTAATATTATTGGAAATGCAATATATTCACATATGACAATCTATTAGGGCTTCCAAACAAATATACAAAATTTCATAGATGTATGTATGTTTGTCCACGCATCTCCGCAACTGTTGATCGGATCGTGACCATTTTTTGTTATTGCCTTACATTTACTACAACTTAGGTTACAGTGCAAGTTTCATCAAAATCGATTCAGTAATTTTCAAGATATGGACTAATACGTGTAAGTGTGACGGCCTGGCTTATTGAAAGGAGCAATAAACCCGCAGCATGTAATAAAAAAAAAAAACGACATCAAAAAGAAATCAACACAAAATTATTAAATAACTTTAATTTCGGAAGACGGTGGCAAAAAAACTTACAACTTAAAATACAGATTCCAAGATACCGACATCCGAAATTAAAGTTATTTCATAATTTTGTGTTAATTTCTTTTTGAAGTCGATTAAATTTTTTTAAATTACTTTTTTTTTCGATTTAGATTCCAATGGTAGGGGGCTGAATAATATCATTCATTAGGAGGTCGGGAACTATCTCACGGGAACATACTACCGCGATAAAAATTATTCTACGTCCTAACCTGCGGGCGCCCAGGGCCTTGTGGCTAAGTAATAACAGCCGCACGGTTCGATCGATCAGGTTAAGCTACGCTTGCCGCAGTTAGTCCGTGGATGGGTGATCATCTGTACAGACACCAGCACATCAAGCTACTACAATCTGTCAAATTTCATTAATAGATTTTCATCTTTATCACTGAAGAATAAGGTTCAAGGTTGATTGAAAATTTGACAGTTTCGGGTAGCTCTTGATGTGATGTCGTCTGTACGAGTATATACCAAGACCCCTCCGTGCCTCGGTAAGCACGTTAAGCCGTTGGTCCCGGCTGTTATTTGTGGATCATTGATAGTCGTAACAAGTGGACAGAAGCCCGAAAGTCTGACAACTAGTCTTACGAAGATAGTTCTTATTACCCAGTCACTGGGTTTTGGAGGTCAGATAGGCAGTCGCTCCATGTAAATTACTGGTATTCATATGGAATGAAAGAAGCATTAAGAGCAGAGAGGCATTAAGTCCGCCTTTGTATCTTTTTGTGTGCGGAAAGATTAAATCTACGAGTATACAACAAAGTGGGGTTAGTTACACCATTTATAACTCAAGAACAGCTGGACCGATTTTTACTATCTATAATTTGTTGAATTTGTCTCCGCCCCGAATAGCACACTATTAAAACATGGGAAAAATAAAAAATAAAGATATTATTATTCTGTTTATTTATTTATGTACATATTCATTTACATTTTTAAATATTTTTTAAAATATAAAAATAAGTACAAAAAACATTTAAAAATATAAAAAATAGTAGTCTGCCGGTGTCGGGAGCAGGGTCCAAGCTACCGGTGGTTAGGGCTTCAGAGACAGGAACCTCCTCACAATATGAGCCGTATCGAGGAGTACTGCCTTCTGAATCAGGCCGTTGATCCAACCGCGTAACTGCCTATTATATTCTTTATTTCGGACTACACATACAAGTACACATAATCCATAATTATAATGTCAGTAAGAATGACTTAAAAAATATGTTAGTAAACTTTTACAAACTAATACAACTAAAGAAGACGTGGCCCAACACACAATGGCGCGTGCCTCCGTACCCAGTGCCTTACAAAGGGGCTGTCCACTTTGTCTAATAATGTTTTTAGGATGCTGTTGGAGCTTCCGCGCAACCTACCCATTATTGACGCTGTTCCTTAAGGCGGTACCCCGACCAAAACCGGGTTTTTCTTCGTTATTCAGAGGCTATTAACTCAATAATTATGAGAAATAAACTAAATCTGAAAGCACATTATTAATTTTCGATATCCTATCATCATTGTCCGTTGTTATTTGTTTTTATATGTTACTAATACATTTAAAATCTCCTTTTAAAAAACTGACTAAAATTATTAATTATTGATTGCATGCATGTTTTGCTAAAGTTGACGTTCTATTAATTTGAGGATTTTACCAATGGATAGATAATTTAAAAATCTAAATAATCCACGTTTTAATTTATTTAAAAAGATCGCTATTCTTTTTTTATTAAAGTAATTCCGAAAATTTTGCGAGTTTTATGATAAAAGGGCGTGCGCAGGGTACTCTGCATCCCTTTCGTACGAGGAAGTCGTGTCGCTCTCTGTCTCTGTCGCAAATGCTCAAGGTTATTTCGTCGGGGTACCGCCTTAAATAAAATGAAAAATAAAGATAATTCATTTTCTCATACATTTTATTGATATTATTTATTTATTAAATAAAAAAGAAGTGATTTCATAATGTGTCGTTTCTTCAAACAAATAAGGATCCAAGACTCAGGCGAAAGCTTGGAAAATACACGATCAATTTCTTACACACGGTTTAGATACAATCTTGTTTAATCAACAGCTGTCGTATAAGATATGACTTCCAATATATGTGGGATGCCTAGGTTTAAGGGGCCCAATAGAGTTGAATGTCAATTCATAAGCAAGCTACCCTTTTTGCCGCGGCATGAAGTATCGCGGATGAGTAGCTCGTGATACGGGATATATTATAATTAGACGCTAAACAGACAATGGACAATTTGTCTGCGTAGAATTTGTCCGCGGCGATAGAACGTATGGAAATCCCAGCAGTTTATTCGTTCTGCAGTTTTAATCCACCTAAAGGTTGTCTTTAAAAGATCGCTCTTAGCAATAAGACCGCCCTTTGTGTCACCCATTGTAAAGTTTCTATACTTAATCACGGGACCGAAGTCTCCGTGCTTCACCCAGGTGGAGAAACTAGAAGAAGCACGGGTCCGACCCCAATTTATGGGGTATGGTGTACATAATTTAAAGAGTATTCTATTATATTCTATTATGTCCTTCGTGTGCGTTATTGCATAGCTTTCCATGCGTTCTATCGTCGCGGACAATTTGTTAATCGTTAGCGCCTTAGATTTATGGTTAATCTACATGAATAATAGTACACTACGATACGTGTGACTTAAACTGTAGTAATTAAGTTACTGCACGGCGTACAATAATGGACTAGGTACTTAAATATAGCTCGTATGACCTAAACCCGCACTGAAGTCACGCTTTTCTGTGTAAAAACGGAGTATTTAAGAGAAAATGCGGTCGGAGAGACTTTTGAAAAAGTCATAATTTGAGGTTTGGCTCTCACCTATTTCCTCTTCCAATATTGAACCAATTTAAAAAATATTACATAAACTGAATAAGAAGGATATATACTTACTGTGTCCCTATGTTTTTTTTTTTTTCATTAATAGTTGTCTGTCGTTCGAAACACAATACTGCGCTCCAAAACAAAGATAGTTGACGTGGCTCAAAAGGCTGCTCAACTTAAATGGGACTGGGCAGGACATGTCTGCCGCATGCCGGACAAACTGTGGGCCCAAATAGCACAGAATTGGTGCCCTGAGACAGTGAGGCGGGGTCGCGGCAGACCACGTAGGAGATGGCGGGACGACCTGGATGGGTTCCGGCAAAACTGGAGGGAGGACGCCGGGCTCGCGAAAAATGGAAGGAGTGGAGGGAGGCCTTTGCCTAGGAGTGGGACAGCGCAGGCTAGATAAAAAAAAAAAAAAGTTGTCTGTCTACACTAAACCTCTGTTGACAGCGGTTTAAATCGGCATTTTTTGAGGGTTCTAGTGCTTACAAAAATAATGTATCATCAAAAAGGAAAACATAGAGACATAGAAGTAGTTAATATTTATTAATCTGTAAAAAGTCATTGCTTTATGGTCATTAACCAGAAAGAAAACAGGCGAGAGCGTTTCAATGGAGAAAAGACCAACCGCAAAAGCGTGCCTTAAATGCGGGTTTATTATCTTAAATGTTCGTTGGTAAGTGCACCCTTGCAAACCGCTGAACCGATGCCGATATTTTTATCATAAATATTCGAAACAGTCTGCAAAGCTTTTTACAGAAGGAAAAATTATAAAAGTTGCCTAGCAAACTGGAACAATTAGGAAAAACTAAAAGTCTGGCGGGACAGCAAGTCAGAAATAAGAAATTTCCCTCAGTGCACTTAGTTGCAGGCTCTCATCCACTCCATACAACCCATAAATACCTCAAACAACACTGTCTTACATACCAAGATCCATCCATAACAAAAGTGACACACGACAAGAAGTTAAATATGGAAATCTTTATCGAATACACTCTATTAACTTTCTAAACATTAAATATACTCCTAACAACTGGCAAACACTTCAAACTTTTGTAAACGTTCCCCCTCAATCTAAATTCAACCCTAACTTAGGTCGTGAAGTTTCAAAATGGCTTGTGTTTGGTGGGTTTAAAAGTATGTTTATGTTTCGTTCCGTGACACAGGTGACGTAGAGATAAGTAACGTCAATTTATAAGCGTCAAAGTCACGAGTCTCGCGGGGCTGTGTTTGGATACCTCTTGCGCTGTATGGATGACGTCAGAGTTATTGTAAGTTAATATTAGATTCATTTCTGAGGAATTTTTGGCGTTTATAGGAAAAGTTGAAGTTTCTCTGTGAAAGTACTGCCAATTTTTCTATTTTTACCGGTAAGGCATTGTTGTTTTCAGTTTAAAGTTGCTGGTAAGACGTTCTCGTCAGAGATCTATCCGCTGACATGATATAATTTTAATTCTAGTATAATAGAGCTGCACTTAATTGCGTAACACACTATTATAGCGGTATCTACAACGGCACATGCGAACAACGCGTCATACTGACGTCACGCAAAATCCTGCATCTCGCAAGCAGAGTTTACCGCGCAACTAGCATAGATACAACGGCCCGACATGAATCATCAGGCAGTTGCCCGCCAGACACAACACCCGTCTGGTCGGACGATCCTCCCTTTTCTATGGAGTATGAGTGAAATTTTTACACCCTGTTCCTCATACCTTCAATCAAAAGCGATATTGCTAATCTATCGCTTCATATGTTTGAAAATTTGTCAGCTCAACAACGTAAATAACGCAATGAATGTTGTTGAACTGTCAAAATTAAGGCCATTGCTACCTTTAGTGCGTTACGCAATTACCCTGCTTTTGCCACCAACTTCGTCTGTGTGTATTTGGTGTTAAATAATAATAATAATAATAATAATATTTATTTCTCTCAAAACAAAAATGCAATATACATTATTACAGTCTAAAATGGCTTAAGTTAGTGTTCCAGAGTGTAAAACCCTGACTTCTAAACTAGGTTTATGTACCTGTATCTTAGAAGCCAGTGTCCCTTCAAAGTGATGAGCATAAAGAAAATAGGACACACATTATACACAATAATCCGTTAGGGCAAGTTCAAGAGAAATAAAAAGAAAAAGAAAAAAAAAAACAAATCAGAATACAAGAAAAACAAAAATAAATGAAAGTGTTGTGTATGTCTCTATTGTGTTGGGGTGTGTTATGTGTGTGTGGGTGTTAGAGGGTGAGTGTATGTTTGTGAAAGAGTGTGTGTGACTATGAGTATGAGTGAGTGTGCGAGCGTAAGCGAGAGTATATAATAATTATCATAATTTTCCCTTTATGAAAACCTTAAATATTAATTTATATTTCTAAAGTTTCCCAACAGAAGATCCTCCGTATTGCGATAAGATAGTTTTAGAAGATATTCCTGTAACTTAGATTTGAACTGATATTTAGTATCGGGATAAATTTTTAGCACTTTATTAAGCTGGTTATAAAGCTTCGTGCTGGTGACGTAATAGTGTCTCCTGGCGAACGAAGTTCTATGCGACTCATGAGGAAAAACCGTGTGTTTAATTCTGCCTGTTGGCTCTGAGGACGGACGAGTAGAGTGCTTACGGAGCATTGACTGAAGGACATACAGCTGCCTGACAGTTAATACTTTAGATTCCGCATATAGCTGTTCTGTGGAATATCTTAGCGGCCGAAAGAGCAGAACCTTAAGAACAGCTCTTTGTGCTCGTTCAAGTCTGATGAAATGGTTCTCAGTAGCTCCACCCCAGATTGGAATACAATAAGCTAAGATCGACTGGCATAAAGCAAAATAAACCAACCTCAATGTATTTATATCAGCAGACTTGCGTAATTTTTTAAAAACGTAAATCAGCTTACGAGTCCTACCAGAAAGTGTGTCTAGGTGTTTATGCCAATTGAGATGTTGGTCGATATGTACGCCTAGGTATTTGACACTAGTGGACTTAGAAACAGCAAGGCAGTCACAAATGGTGGAAGGTGTACATATATGGGCTTTAAGAGTAAGAGAAGGTGACGGGCATAAATTTGACCTGATAGAAAAAGGTATATAAACGGTTTTACTGACGTTTAGAGTGAGAAGGTTGTTACTCAACCATTCCATTACACGTGAAATCGCTTTCTCGGCACTCCGATAGCACTATTGTGAAAATGTTTTTATTTAATCGATATCCAGTATGAAAAGTAGCCTATATCCTTGTCTAGATTTCACTAGACTCCTATTTGTCAAATTTCGTCGTCTGAAGCCCGAAAGTCTGACAACCAGTCTTACCAAGGGGTATCATCTGCCTAGCCTTTTCCCAACTATGTTGGGGTCGGCTTCCAGTCTAACCGGATGCAGCTGAATACCAGTATTTTACATGGAGCGACTGGCTATCTGACCTCCACAACCCAGTTTCTGGCTAATACGACACCCCTTGGTAAGACTGGTTGCCAGACTTTCGGACTTCTGATTACCCGTAACGACTGTCAAAGATCCACGAAAGACAGCCGGGACCAACCACGGAGAGGTCTCGGTATGTAAAGATGGTCACCCATCCACAGACCAACCGTGGTAAGAGTAGCTTAACCTGCTCGATCGCCTGTGCGGCTGTTATTATTTAGCCAAGGGCCCCTGAGTATCTACCACATTTTACTGATAGTATCATTGCGTAGGAATATTTGATAGTCAACCTCGGTCGAACCTAATTTGCTCGTTTGCTCGGTCTGCCGCTGACTAAAGCTGTGTTCACAAACATCTTGAGGTATGTATCTGTCACTTAATTAAGTGCAAGGAGAAGACGTCATTGAGAGCGATCGGTTTGCGGCATCCTGTCATCCGAGGCTGCGTTACTCGACATCCAATACTGACGTACTTCCTTAGGTTACAGGGTGTTTCGTATTTTTATAAGATTATTTATTGATATTAGAGTTTTATTTTAATAATTATAGATTACAGTAATTTCATAATAAGACAGACAAGTACATTTATATAACCCAATGAAACATAATTTTAAATGACAACATTCAGGTTCCGTACATTTTATAACCAAAAATTTAAGTGCACCGGCCAGGAAAGAAAAACGGTTTTTTTTTTGAAAATAACACCCTTAACATTTTATTAAAAGTAAAACATAAATGCAATGCGCCATTCTAAAGATGCCAGCCTTTATTCAAATAAAGTATTAAAAGCAAACCCTCATTTTCTAACTGTCAAAAACATAAAAGGTATGTAAAAAATGCTATTACTGGTGTATTCAGGTATGCCCAGAGAATGAATGCCGTCTAGCCACAGACGGTATGCGACATGTTGACATCCGCGGTCATACCGATAGACTGACCCCCATGTATACAGGATGTCACGCACATAAAGTTTATAAGAATATCGCTTGGAAAAGATACAGGGATTATTTAAAACAGCCCGGTTACTGTATGTATAATATGCCCGGTTACTGCATGTTTTTTTTTAATAGATAAAGTTTAATTTAACGGTGCTTAGCTTTTATAGTTTTTTAAAAGACCAGACGTTGAAAAAAGATCAGGGGGTCAAAGAGCGGAACATCATTAAAATACCAAAAAGTTTTTAAAGGACCAATTAAATATTCCCATTTTTAAATAATTGTGAAAATATCCCGTACGGAACCGTACATTACCGACTTACGCGTCGTGCATTCTGCACACACAAAATTTGTACAGTCGCCAGCACAATAAGCTACCCAAAACTGTTAAATTTTCCCAATCAACCTTGTACCTGATGCTAATAGCGATAAAGTTGAAAATCTATTAAAGAAATTTGACAGATTGTAGTAGCTTGATGTGCTGGCGTCTGTACCTGTTGTTGCAAATAATATGTAAAAAGATATTTTAAATAAATCAGTGTTTAACGAAAATTCACGGCGGTCAATTTTTTTTTCATCATTCCAATAGAATCGCCTGTAATCATATTAGTAAGTGTAGGGATTCCCTAAATTTTCACGGTTTCCACGAAAGCTTATATTTATTTTTATTCACAAGACAACTACAACTGAACAGCACCCTAATTGCGTAACACACTATAAATCGGAATCTGAATCATTTTGAAGCATATTGCTAATCCATTGCTTGATAAGTTCGAAAAATGTGTCTGCTCAAAACGTAAATAACGCAATGAATGTTGTTGACCTGTCAAAATTAAACCGTTTCCGATTGATAATGTGAAACACAATTAGCCCGCAGGTCACAATCACAGTATATCACTAGGTCCATATTTACAGGTTACGACTTGATTATTTATCACCCAAAGCATAAGCGCCAACATAACTACCAACAACAATAATTGATGAAAACTACAGTAAAAAGCTTAGTTCACAAAATTACAGCTACAAGGTCTGTGCGTCTGCCCTCCGACACACAGACACTTCTACTTACGCAGGTAATGTGTAGGAGACCAAAGACGCGAGGTAAAGTACAGACGCCAGCACATCAAGCCACCCGAAACTGTCAAATTCCCAATCAACTTTGAACCTTATGCTTTAGCGATAAAATTGAAAATCTATTAAATAAATTTGACAGATTGTAGTAGTTTATTTGATCTTTATATTTGTTTTTTTTTTTATCTGATGTATCTGGTGTAATGTGTGTCTTTTAGTCTGTGCTAAATAAACTTATTTTCTTTCTTTCTTCTTTCTTTCTTGATGTGTTGGCGTCTGTAAATAACTGACACAAAGTTACATTATTTATAGAAAACAGTATTTAAAGCAAATATACCAAATATTTATATTGTATTTATTTATAGCAGTATTTAAATTAAAATTAACATCATCTTTCAAACAGCCTGTATCCTCAGTCTTGCTTGCACATTCCAGGGGCGTATCGCTATGCAAACTGGGATCGAACACGCTCAACTAGCGACATAACTATCCATATTGCTCGAACAGACGGACAGACCGACAAATTACGCAGTTCTGGAATAAGTAAATCTCCTAGCTCAGTCTATGTACAGTCACGAGCATAGATATCTTGGTAAGACGGGCTGGTGAGATATTCTGGTACACTTGCGCGAAACACATTTCCGCGAAAGACACTTGCACGAACCCACTTGCGCGAAAATACATTTCCACGAATGCACTTTTGCGCGAATCGACTTTAGCGAGACAGGACACTTGCGCGAAAAGACATTTCCGCGAATGCACTTTTGTGCGAATCGACTTTAGCGAGACAGGACACTTGCGCGAAAAGACATTTCCGCGAATGCACTTTTGTGCGAATCGACTTTAGCGAGACAGGACACTTGCGCGAAAAGACATTTCCGCGAATGCACTTTTGCGCGAATGGACATTTCCGCGAAAGACACTTGCGCGAATCCACTTGCGCGAAAAGACATTTCCGCGAATGCACTTTTGCGCGAATCGACTTTAGCGAGACAATCCACTTGCGCGGAAGACAGTTATACGAATCCTGCTACCAGGCTGGTGTCCGCAACTCCACGTCAAAGCGCGTATTTTACATGCATAAATATCTTACAATTAAGTATAAGAGACTAGCTGCACCCCGCGGTTTCACCCGCATAAGTTTCGATCCCGTGGGAATATCGGGATAAAAACTATCCTATGTCCTTTCCCGGGACTCAAATTATCTCTATACCAAATTTCATCTAAATCGGTTCAGCGGTTTAGGCGTGAAAATGTAACATACAGACAGATAGTCAGACAGAGTTACTTTCGAATTTATAATATTATATGTATAGTATGGATTCTAAAGCGGTTCCCTTCGATCTTATTTATAGAGATGTTATAATGTTACAAACATAGTATTTTCGAAACCACACTATTATGAAATAGGTTGCCCCACCAGTGGGGCGGCCGGTGGGTCAAAGTGGAATAATCCGTTTTTTTCTCAGTTGCAATCGTTATTCCACGAGAAAATCGCTGTTGAATTTTGCTAAATGTTTATTCTATAGCAGTGTTCATAATCTCAGATAATTTACATTCCTTTTCTTTCGCCACTTAATCTGTTATTCACCTTAGTTAAATGTATTCTAAGTGGATTTTTGAGTGACCATTTGTAACAAAAAGACCCTAATAAGTTTTGGTTGCAATGGAATTTGAACTTTGACATTCGGTTTGCTGTTCCATAACTTGATAATTATTTCATATTCGTGGCTCTACATCATTCTATCAAATACAAGCCTTTGAGGTAGAGGCTTTATTCTATTTAAGGTTCAAGGGGAGGTCCTGATAGCTGTTTGCTTTCCCACCATCCAGGAAGCTACAAGTATAATTCTTTATTGAAGTTTAGCTGCTCTTCTATTGTATATAGGGAGCCAGGGACAGTGACGCGTAACCTGAGGGGCAATTCTCGTAATTTTAAAAACTTCACAGTCTGAGTCTCAATCTGTCAAAAATACCGCTAATTTCCCTACATTTGGACAAGTTTTTGACATTTGTTTGTCGCCGAGATGAGACTGCGACTAGATTTTGAACTTTTTAAATAACGAGAATTGACCTTCTGTTATCATGGATTAAGAACAAGAATCTTAACCCCCGTGGGTTGAAATTTTTCGTAGGTAATAAAAAAATAAAAATAGCTGCACTTACCATATATTTTGACCGCGTAGGTCACTTTTCTATGAAATAGTAGTTTTTCTTACCAGACGAAAAATTTCTACCCTAGGGGGTCTAGAATCGTCGGCTGAATCGTCGGTTGGTTACAGTTTACGCGTAGATGTCCCTGTCACCCTGTATAGGCCAACCTTCACTAAAAGTTTTTCTCTGTTTTCAATATTCAGAATAAATATCACCAATTTCAACCCCACTTCGTTCTGACCCCTCTTCATAACGTAAGGAAAATCAGCGACAGCAAAACCTTAAATAAAAGTTTACACAAAAAATCAGATAGCAATAAGTCACGTTTTATCTTCGGCGAATTCTTTTAAAAAACCCCGTCGTCGCTGCCATAAATCTTTTTCGAAAAAAAAAATCGTTTTTCGACACCCGTGCTTTTCACCCCGCGAGTTCACCCCCCAAGTCTTGGCTCGGATGACTGTGCAATTATCAATATCACCACAACATAGCGGTTGTGCCTCCGGAAAATTCCTATTTCGTAGCTATAAATCAGTTTTCCGTTTATTAAAACAGCTCCGGCACCTTCGATCGAATCGCCCCCTTAAGGCGGGGGTGTTCGTACTGGGGCTTTTAGAGTTGTGCCTCTATTTTTTTATTCAAATTCAATGTTACGAAAGTGGCTGCTTTGAAGTCTGTTGATTCTCAGCTAAAAGCAACACACTTATCTTCTTCTAATATATAAAAAAAACAATTGCCGTTCATTAGTGTTGCAAAAACTCTAAAGTAGCTTGACCAATTGTAATGAAACATTGGTAAGTTGTTGTGTGCACGCCCGAGAAGGTTTCGAACAAAAAAAAAGGCATTACAGAGCATTAGCTAGTTAGTTATAATTATTGGCCTATCATACCAAATTAATCAAACACTGCGCGGCAGGCCCAGAAAGAGATGGCGACATGAGCTGGACTTCTTCTTAAAGGATTGGCCCACAATCGCAGTAGACCGGGAAAAGTGAAAAGAGGGAAGGGAGACCTTTGCCCTGCAGTGGGACAATACAGGCTTATAATAATAATAGAGAAATTAATAAAAATAAGGTTATTCATTCATTTCATTCTGTCATAGTTACATTTCAACTAAAACACAAAACAAATGAAAAGAAAACTATCAATTCCGGAAACTAAAACAAGCAACGGGACTTTTAGTTTAAAGAATTTATTAATTATGATTTATTTTTAATAGTTTTTTTTTTAATCATTGTTTCTCTAAACCAAAGCCCTGCCATTTAATCTCTTTATCACCCTCGGTTGACTTGTAGAGAATGCCTAATGTATTAAGTCCGCCTTTTTACCTTTTTTGTATGCGAAAAGATTAAAATAAAACATGAATAATTGACATTAAAAATATATATAAAAAACCCCCAACTCTCCACCCCTAAAAGGAACAACCCTACACTGCATAGAGGGCGTGCTGTATTATTTTTAATCTGTGCTACCCCAGTGTAATCTGCGTCGGGAAGCGACACCGGGGGCAAACATTGTTTAATGTTGTCTAACGAATACTATTACAAGATAAGAATTAAGGGCTTTAGAAATGGCGTCTCTAAAATGGCTGCTTTTTAATGTTGTTGAAATATTCAGCGGAATGTTGTAAAATTTTAATTAGATCATGAATTTAATTTTGTTTAGAAATAATTTTGTGAAGTTTGAGATTTAAGTTTGGCTGAAGCTTAAATAAGAAAGTTAATATTGTGAATATCATAATAATTTGTTTGGGAACAAGAATGTGGGATATTTGATAACTTCTTGTCTTAAGGCCTAAGTATCGAAGTCTTTATAATAAAAAAACTTTTTTAGAAGAAAAAATACAACTGACTTCCATCTACTAAATGAAAAATAACTTTAATTTCGGAAGTCGGTGTCATTGGTTCCGCATTTTCGTTTATTGACACTGGCTTCTGACTCTAAAGGAGAATGGCAGAAGTTCATAGAACGCTGGCATTAAACTTTTTTAGTTTCCACAGAAATAAAAGTGGCATGGTTTGATAGGGAATATTATGAGCTTTGTTAAAAAAATAAATAAAAAATAATAACAATGGGGTTAAAGAGAAATCTTAACTTTTGTAAAAGTGAGGTTAAGTGCATTAATGTTTGTACTTTAATAGGTTATTTTACCTCTATTACTATTTTAACGCATAAATGTTTATTGTATGCATAACATATTGCTAATTATGCTTTGTAATGATTTCAAAAATGATAAATAACTACTTGTTGAAGTTTGTTTAGTTCAATGATTTACCCACTGATCATAGACCTAATGACAGTTTTAAGTGTAGGTACTCGGTCAGTTTTAATTAAACTCAGTAGTCACAGAAAACTCAGGAGACTCTAGAGACTCACTTATCGGAATCTAAGCATATAATAGGAATAATAATAATCAATAATAATAAAATAATATTCTAAGCATATAGGAAACGTCGAGGTTCAAGTCTAGCAACAGTCGTTCAGAAAGGTAGGTCTTCGAAATCCAAAAGCAAGCCAGGTCGTTGTAAAAACCCACGTAAAACTTTGGGCGCACAAAACATTCACACCAGCACAAAATAGTAGCGAGCGAGCGAATGTGACTTGTGAAGTTTTGTGTGTCATCTTAGTCTATCAAAAATTACTCTGTGGTCATCTTCTAAAGAGTCATGTTTGTTTGTTTGCCATGACAACACTGTCATATAGTATAACAAGTCCAAAAAGCCTTGTTTCCGGCTGCTCAACTTACTCATATTTAACGAGATTTAATCCCAATTCTCAATAATAAAGTTAATCTGGCTATCAATACATAAAAATAAGCGCTTTTTTTTTAAATAGCTTTGAATTCTGTACCTTTCCAAAATTAGCAATGCCAAAAACTGCCATCTCCTTTTGTTTGGCATATAAACAACCACCATAAATGGCCCGTATATTCAAATCATAACTGCCGGTCTCTGACAGTTGAACGGCTATAACTCGACAAATTGACATAATTAGCCAATTTTTATCAGTTAAGTTCCCTTACTTTAACCCATGCCGGGCAGAATCCAACAAGATTTTAAAGCAATGGAATCTGCCCCATTATTTCGATTTAGTGGGGTAGATTCCACTACAAAATTTTTGATATTCCACATTGCCCCACCAGTGGGGCGGCCGGTGGGGCAAAGTGGAATAATCCGCAGATTCCACTGCAAAATAGGCATTCCACTTTGCCCTATCAGTGGGGCGGCCGGTGGGGCAAAATGGAATAATCCGATATTACCACTATACCAAATTCACCCCAAAACATACCTGTCTGATCCAAATCCAATTACTAATCCACTTGAGAATTATGATCATAACAATAGAATTTAAAATTACACTACGCTTCTACAATAGGCACTTGATCGAGGGTCTGGCCACTCAAAAACCTTTCAATTACGAAACTGTCAGGGGCATAAAGACGTGATTGGTACTCGACCCTTTTTTCCTGATTGTCACGCTGTATTTGAAATTATTGACGGTAATTGTTTTGTATTGATTTTGTTTTGGGAAAAGTTGAAGGATGAGAATGTTTTACTTGACTATGTATAGCAGTGGCGTGCATTGCATATAGGCATATAAGCAGTGCCTACCTTGATATATCAACATAAGCCTGTCAAATACATTTTAGTGTTCGTGCCCCACAATTAGGAAACTCACTAAATTATCATACCTAACAAAAAACAAAATCTTCATATAAACACGCGCGGCAGTAGGCAGTCGCCGGACGGCCTACTCGGCTCCCGTACTATTCGGACATTGTCATTGGTCTGTACTCGTTCAAGTTAATACGACAAAATTGAAAATACGTACGTCTCACGCGTAATACCATGACGTTCGACCTTCGCCATTTAGGGTGACCTAAAGTAGGCATGCCTACTCAAATAACCACACTTTTGACCTCACTTTTTTTTCTGATTAGTGACCGCATTTGCCTAAACTTGACCCGGCCTAGTGCCTACCTATTCTGAAAACCAATGCACGCCACTGTTGTATAGGTAGGGGTTGGATATTACTACATGGAACATGTATCATCGTCATCTGCCTAGCCTTTTCCCAACTATGTTGGGGTCGCCTTCCAGTTGCACCAGATGCAGCCCAGCAGTGGGAACATTATAGGCTGATTATGATGAGGTACCATTATTGTTCGAAGAGGTAAATAACCCAAAACCCAACGGTAAGGGTACTGTTACCGCTACCCCGGAACATAAAGGGCTAAGGAAGGAACACGGGTGGGTTTTAGTCAGTAAGAGTCTGACACTCCCTTCCGCTCCACCCAGAGCGGGACCCCTCATTTGATGATATCCCACCCAAAAAAAAATGGGTACTGTTGAATTGAGAGCTATAGGTCATCATCTGCCTAGCCATTTCCCAACTATGTTGGGGTCAGCTTCCAGTCTAACCGGATGTAGCTTAATACCAGTATTTTATATAAAGCGACTGCCTATCTGACCTCCACAACCCAATTACTGGGTAATACTATACCCCTTGGTAAGACTGGTTGTCAGATTTTCGGGCTTCTGAGTACCCGTAACGACTGTCAAAGATCCACGAATGACAGCCGGGACCAAGCGCAAACGGAATTTTCATATCATAACATATTTAAATATTAATATTCTATTATAAAATACAATAATATTACGGGAACACATAAGGGAAATCAAGTCACATTTTGCCGTATCACCTGTCCTCAGTAATTATATCGTAACAAGGTTGTGATGTCGTCTACCTAATTAAATTCTTATTAATTTTAGAAGGAGTGGCTGTAATTAAATTATGTTTTAAAAGGTTTAATATTGAAGGTGAATCTCTCGAGTGTCATTATGAAGATGGAGGAACTTTTGGTTTCTTCAAGTTTATTTATTTGTTCGAAAAATTAGAATGCTTAGTGAAGAGTTTTAGTTTAATTGGCTTAAAATATATACAGAGTGAATTTTTCAAGTAGGCTTGAATGGCTAAATCCGAAACTATGAGGAATATCTCTAAATAAATATCAAGGATGATGTAAACGGAGCAAATGACTCCATATGCTACGATCCTTATATACTCATGTAAGGGTCGTAGCAGGTGGTGTTGTACTACGTTGCTACGACGCTACGTTGCTACGGCGCTACGCCGCTACAAAATTTGCTAGGAAACATTCAAGCTTCTCACTACAAATTTATAATAATTATTATCTTTTATATGAAGCCTCAACACAACATCAACATAGACGTATACATTACACACGGCGGTAGGATATTATTATTATTATAACAATATCATTATAAATAATTACTTCCATGTATGAACGTAACTTCATGGATTTCTGTAATTAATTGGTATACAGGGTGAATTTTTCAAGGGGACGTAAAATAATACAGTGTTTTTTTTCGAAACTACAGGTTAGATTCCTGGCTAGAAAGGGAACACCCAAATACTCCGAAATATTTTACTCCGAATTTCGATGTTCCGATTTTCAAAAGACCGAATTTCATAATACCTAAGAATCATAATGTCTATTATTAAAAATCACGAAATTTATTTTACCGAAAGTCATAAATGCGACTTGTTTGTTTTCCGATTTTCATATATTCGAAGAATCATATGTTCAATGGGTTCTCGGTCCGAAAAACGAAATTCCGATTTTCAATGCTCCGAATTATTTCTGTTACCGTTACCGGACCCGAACTCAACAACCGTAATAGACGACGTAGGATGCATGAGCGAGCGAAGGGCACCCCGAGGTTCGATTTGGTTAGGTTACTTTAAACCCTTTACACAGAAATAGGGGCCCGCGAAGCGGGGCTCCGTCGACATAGGATGCAAGAGGGAGCGAAGGGCACCCCGAGGTTCGGTTTGGTTAGGTTACTTTGAACCCTTTACACAGAAATAGGGGCCCGCGAAGCGGGGCTCCGTCGACAAAGGATGCAAGAGGGAGCGAAGGGCACCCCGAGGTTCGGTTTGGTTAGGTTACTTTAAACCCTTTACACAGAAATGGGGGCCCGCGAAGCGGGGCTCCGTCGACATAGGATGCAAGAGGGAGCGAAGGGCACCCCGAGGTTCGGTTTGGTTAGGTTACTTTAAACCCTTTACACAGAAATAGGGGGGCCCCGCGAAGCGGGGCTCCGTCGACATAGGATGCAAGACCGAGCGAAGGGCACCCCGAGGTTCGGTTTGGTTAGGTTACTTTAAACCCTTTACACAGAAATAGGGGCTCTATTGTTGGTTTTCTGCCATTTATATTCTTACAATTGGAAATATGTCTTTATTTGTCTTGCTATTCAGTTCTACAAAGCGTTATTATTTCGGAATTCTAATTAATCGGTATTTCAATAATCGGAATTCGTATTTTTGATGTTTCGAATTATCATTAAGTCGGACTTTTTGTTATTCGATCTATTGAAACTCGGTATTTTGAGAATAGTAATTATAAATGTTAGGGATATTGAAATTTCGGAATTATTAAAATAGGATGAATGATAAATCGGAGTTGTTATAAAAGGAATTTTGAACCATTCGGATTTATGAAAATCGGCATTTTGAAATTCGTATTTGTGACTTTCGGAATAAAGTTTTTCGTATTATTGTAGTGTACCCGGCTAGAAATATATATTTTTTAATCCAATGATGCAGTTTTAGTTTTCATCAAAATCGACCCCGCGACTCCTTTAAGTACTTTTCGCTATTCCTCATAGTTTCAGATTTAGCCAACCACGCACCCTTGATAAATTCAACCTGTATACTGGGCCTATAAATGCTTCTAAACTGTCATGTAAATGTTGTTCATGTCTAAACGCTTCCCTGAAACGCTTAGAGTATTTTAGACAAGTCTGATGACAGCAGACAGAAAAAACGCATTTTCACGTTTAATTCAACCGCAGTGGCACAAACAAACAGGTTTTCCTGAATTTATTAAAATATACTCAATATGCGACACTGCTCTGCATAAACGGATAATCGTCAGGTTTCAATAAAAAGTCGCCCTGTCGCAGCGTGTGAATATTCATTAGTTATTGAATGCCCGTGTTGGCAGGGATTCTCGCGGTAATGACGGTAGAATAGATACTCAAATATCTAAACAATTAAATAAATTGGAGTGTCTGTTGTGTAATATAAAAATAACCGCTTTTTACTAAATGCATTTGGATGTATACACGGTACATATACCAAAATAACATTGTTTACAATTTTTGTCTGTTTGTTTGTTACGGCTAATCTCTGAAACAGCTGGACCAATTTTGACGAGACTTTCACTGGCAGATAGCTGATGTAATAAGGAGTAACTTAGGCTACTTTTATTTTAGCAAAAAAAAAAGGTTTTCACGCGGACGAAGTCGCGGGCAGCAGCTAGTTTGTTGACATAACCCGGCTGTGGTATCAGCGACTAGGTTTGTCCATATTCACGCTCTCATATTCAGCCTCATATTATGTTCTCAATGGCCATTGGAGCAAATGAGTCCAGCATAGCTATTCACAACCATACGACAGGCTATCGTATCGAAAACCTGGCATTTTGATAACCTGATTTGACTTGCCAGCAAATAGCTGTTGGAAGAATAGCGGGCGTCTATTTGATTTAAATTGACAAAAGTTTCGGGTTTTGGACTTGTGGACAGCGTTTAGAAGACTCCTACGATAACGATGATTAATGTTCAATACGATACGGAAGCGTATCGAGTATTTGTGGATAGCTATGCTCTAATGGAGACCGCGTATCGGCAAGCGTATTGAGGGACGCCCTCGCCAGCTAGGTGGACCGATGACCTAAAGGAGGTGGCTGGGACAGACTGGATGCGGAAAGCGGAGGACAGGGTGCTGTGGCGCAGCCTGGGAGAGGCCTATGTCCAGCAGTGGACTGCAATAGGCTGAGGTGGTGTGATTTGAATGTTCCCACTGCTGGGACACAGGCCTCCTTTCGGTGAGAGGGAGTGGGCCGTTATCCACCACGCGGGCCCAGTGTGGGTTTGTAGATTCCACATGTCTTCGAGATCATATACATACATGGAAATAAAGCTATTGTTTCATCTGAGAAATACGGTACACGGTTCATGAATGGTTTGTTTTATTCTAAAGTTCACCGGAAAACAACAATAAAACACATGAATCCAACAAAGTTAAAGAGTACCTACTTTATAATGTTTTAACATCTTATAACCTGTGTCATTCGTAGATTGTGACAGTCCTTATGGGTAGTCAATAGCCCGAAAATCTGAGTACCAGTCTTACCAAGGGGTATAGTATTACCCGGTAACTGGGTTGCGGAGATCAGATAAGCAGTGGCAACATATAAAATACTGGTATTCAGCTGCATCCGGTTAGACTGGAATCCGATGCCAACATAGTTGGGAAAAGGCTAGACAGATGATGATGACCTTATAACATGTGTGCACAATAAACCGAATCTAATTATGTGATTTCATAATAATAGGAACACAAAATCAACATATTTTATTTCGCATAAACCTACATGGGCACTTGTGAATCGTCAGAAACTAGGTGCACGGTCCCAATCGGTCGTTTCCTATGGAGAAGAACCGGCAAGAAACTCCACGGTTACTCTTTTAAAAATAATAATTATTATTATTAGCCTGTGACGTCCCACTGCAGGGCAAAGGCCTCCCTACTCTCTTTCCACCTCTCTCTGTTCAAAGCTACTAATGACCAGTTCTTGTTGAAGAAGTCCAGTTCATCCCACCATCTCCGTCTGGGCCTGCCACGATGTCGTTTGCCATTAAGAGGCACCCATTGGGTCGTAAGTTTGGCCCACTGTTCGTCTGACATGCGGCAGATGTGTCCAGCCCAGTTCCATTTTAGCGTGGCAGCTTTCCAAGTGACATCAGTTATCTTTGTAATGGAACGGATGGTCGTATTCCTAACCCGGTCTGTTAGTTTGATACCCAGAATACTCCGTTTCATAGCCCTCTGGCAAACCTCGAGCGTGGACCTCTGCTGATTTGTCAAAGATTTAAAAATAATTGGCTATTACAATATTTTCAAATAACAGTAGGCATGGGAGGACAGCGTAGGCATGTCAACAAGTACCAGGTTCTTGATAAAATAAAAAATGGTCTACAGGTCTAAAGTCTACAAGGCCTCACAAAGTGTTCCAACTCCTCGTCCTTACCGCGAAGCCCCGCAAAGTTTCGCAGCAGATGTCAGGCGTCTAGACGTTCGCACTGCACCAACTCTGGGCACTTTTATTTTATTTTGACTTCACACTATTTCCCCCTAGCCTCCTTCAATGGGGGAAGCCCTCGTGAGCTGAAATGAAAGAAAAATAAAGTGTATCAGGTGTTTTTGCAGTGTTTTGAAAGTCACGTCAAAAGGGAAATGGAAAATGTTGCTGTAATTAATAAAATGAGGGGAAGAAAGTTTGGCGTTTATAAAATTTATATTTTTGAAGCTGATTTTTGACAGAATTTGGTAGTATCGACTGCTCAGCTCGAATGTTTCCTGACCTTTTGTTCTACAAAGGTGGAAACGGCTGCCGCATAAAAGAATCAAAGAAATGTGAGATCTGTACCCTAATTGCGTACCTAACCATAGATATCCGAGTACCTAACACACTATCAATCGGAATCTAAATCATTTTGAAGCCAATTGCTAATTCTTTGCTTCATAAGTTCGAAAAATCTGTGTGATCAACACGTAAATAACGCAATGAATGTTGTTGAACTGTCAAAATGAAACCGATTCTGATTGATAATGTGTTACGCAATTGCCCCGCCGGGTACAGAGTGTAATGAAACTGTAAATATAGGCCATAATAAGCACGGTTTGTATAACAGGGAAACGGTAAAAGGTGAAGAAAAACATCTGGAGGAAACCGGCATATCCTGGAACCAAATCGAAGACATGTGACATCCGCCACCCCGAACTGAACCCGCGTAGTGGATTACGGCCCACTGACTCGCAGAATGGAAGCCTGTGTCCCAGCAGTAGGAACTTTATACAAATTTTGGCGTTTATAAAATGTATTTTTTTTGACGCTGATTAAAGACACAATTTGGTTGTTTAGTCAGCTCCCAAAAGATGTATATGTCACCGGAAAATAACAAGAACCGCAAATTTATAAATCGTCGATCTCCTAGGAAATTTATAAACTTTCGTAGGATTCTAAACAAGAGATAAATTGTATTATTTTACGCCCACATTTTCGTAAATTTATCAATTTGCGACGTCTCGTGGTAAATTTATAAACTAACGGATATCCATTCGTAAGATTCTAAACGGTTCGACCAATCACAGAAGAGCATTTAATTTTACGCTTTTTTAAAATACGGAAAATAACACACTGCTCTCTGATTGGTCGATGTTGACAGTGGCAATGGTTGTGTCCATAGACTTAGGTACAATTATGGGTCTAGTTTAGTAACCTTAGCAAAATAAAACTATTTTCACAGTTCCAACACAGTTTCAACATTAAAAACTTTACAAAAAACACACGAACAACCGGTTTTTTTATGTTCCGTGGCGTGGCGAACAATGGCGGTAGAGAGGAAGGAGAAGGAACACGTGACATATTCAACCAATCAGAGCGCACATGGCGTTTGGTTATTGCGTACTTATTATTTTACGCGTGAGTTCGGTAAGTTTATCAATTTGCGAAAATGTGGGCGTAAAATAATACAATTTATCTCTCGTTTAGAATCCTACGAAAGTTTATAAATTTCCTAGGAAATTTATAAATTTGCGGTTCTTGTTATTTTCCGGTGACATATACACGGGCAAGGAAACATTTTAATGTCTACAACCATTGTTTCATAACATTGTATCCACCGTACAGGTACAAAACATAGTATACAAATGTATTTTACCAAAACAAAGTAAACATTTTGTTCTAAAACATGAATACCTTAAGACTAAAACAAAGTAAACATTTTGTTTTATAAAACATGAATATCGTGTGACGAAAAAAAAGTAAACATTTTGTTCTAAAACATGAATACCCTAACCGACCCACTGCTTAGCTCGGATGTTTCACGATCTTTTGCACTACGAAGGTGGAAACGATTGTCGCATAAAATACATTTTTGAGAAGCGTCGTGTTTCTTACGGGATGCCATAGTGGGCCGTACGACCTCTAACCCGCATCAACACATTTCATTGACTTGAATGTGCTCTGGCAGCTGAAAGTATGTCATGCTCACTCAAATATCTCGCTGATGGTGGCGCATGTGTTGGATCATTTAGCTCCTTTCAAAATGGTTGAGCTGAATGGTGCTAATACATGCGGCATGTTCGTGAACGGGCACCGTCAGTAGGGACTGGTCATCCCTTTGCTGCCATGGCTTATTTTAATTTGATTTAATATTTTAATTGCTTAACGTTCTGCACCGTTCTCACATGCATAATGTTTAACATGAATGATGTAACCAAGACATTGTAACCATATTATTTTGATTTAAAAGAGTGTCCATGGAGTTTCTTGCCCGTTCTTCTCCATAGGTACCGACGCTTTGGAATGGGGAACTAGCTTCATCTTTCTGACTGACCGACCCCTTGACAATTCAAAAGTGCCTGTAATTGGTTTAAATGAAATAATTGCTTTGAGTTTGAGTTTGAACATGTTCAATGTTCATGTCCCGTCACGTACCAACCTGATCTGACAAATTTTAAGTCATACACAAGAAGACAAATACACCAAATAAATAAAAAATTTGCACTGTTTATATTTTCTGTGTGTGTCCCAATTTTTTTTTTTTATTTCTTTCTCTACGACGACAACTAGCGTCATCTTTTTGACTGACAGTGCCCGGGGCCCTGACAGTTCAAAAGTGCCTGTAACTGGTGTACGAGTAACAGTAACAAATGCTTTGAGTTTGAATTTGCCCGAGAAACAATAAATGATGTTGATTTCTGTAAGTAAGATGCATGAACAAAGTCAATGTTTTTGTATCGATAGTTCATCATCATCATCAATAAACTCAGCCTATCGCAGTCCACTGCTGGACATAGGCCTCTCCCAGACTGCGCCACAGCACTCTGTCCTCCGCTTTCCGCATCCAGTCTACCCCAGCCACCTTCTTTAGGTCGTCCGTCCATCTAGCTGGGGGGCGTCCCACACTACGCTTGCCTTACGCGGTCTCCACTCCAGCCCTCATCATCATTTCAGCCGAAAGACGTCCACTGCTGGACATAGGCCTCCCCCAAGCACCTCCACTTCGACCGGTTCTGTGCCTCTCGCATCCAACGAGTTCCTGCTGCCTTCACCTTCACAAGGTCGTCGGTCCACCTTGTGGGAGGCCTTCCAACGCTACGTCTTGACGTCGCTACATTAATAAATCAATTCAATTACCATGAAATAAACGCTCAGATTCACAATTAACTAAATCACAGCAAACTACTCACAAATTTCAATTAAAAATACCGGCACTTAATGTACGAGTTAAACTGTGTTTTTTTTCCGAAAGCACACGCTCTGCAACTCAAAGAAGCAAGTGCACCTGACACGCAAAAAAAAAAAATGCTTTACGAGGAAAACTCTCCAGTGCCTTAATGAAAAGTAGTCTTTAAGGGCATCAAAGGGTATTCTAACTACATGATGTGTTTATAACTACTTTGGCGTAAATGGAAGCGGGGTTTTATAAAATATTTAAAGACGCTTATTTTATTATTATTTTAATGTGTAGCTGGTTTGAAGTGTTTTGTAGGATCTGGGTATAGAGTATAAAAAAACTTTCTTTACTTTGGCATTTATAATACGAGTATTACCACGGATTCCTGAATAAGACTGACCATAACGGTGATATTGACGATTTCAATATTCATTACAGGGAAAATTCAAAATGGACACTCGATTTATTTATTCTGGAACAGTGTTTCAGCCTGTTTTACTGTAAATAAAGCTTATTGTGTATAATAATGTCCTCGGGGCATATTCATGTTATGGACGTAATATGGACCGTGCTGTATTTCAATGCGTTTCACTTGCTTTTGCGCTCGGCTTCGCCGCCGTGGAGGTCGGAAATAGGTACTCCTTTTTTTTTTTCTCGCGTTGGAAATCCTCATGGACTTCCTTTATCGTGGGAGTGACAGAGGGCATGCCGGACTCTTACCGGCTAAAACCACCGCGGTGTTCCACCTCTACCTATGGCCGGGGGTGCGGGATTCGCATAAGCATTCACCGCTCCCCCAACAGGCCTCGAAGCGCTGTTCCTCAGCGGGTCCCAACTCCCCGTGCGCCCATTCCTATAATGGCCGCACCCACTTTCGAGTGGCGCGCGTGGAACACTGCAGCGCCAACCGGATCCTGGCCTGTCTGGTTGGACGACGGACGCCCCTATTCTCCTACGAGAACATACTACTCGGGATAAAAAAGTCTAATAAAAACCTTTGTGCCAAATTTCACTGACATTCTTTTTGCCGTTAAAAGGCGTGAAGAGGTAATAGAAATAAAAGATCTTGGATTGATCTTAGACGTGAGTCATCATCTCCCTAGTCTTTTCCCAACTATGTTGGGGTCGGCTTCCACTCTAACCGGATGCAGCTGAGTACCAGTATTTTACATGGAGCGACTGCCTATCCTACCTCCACAACCCAGTTACTGGGTAATACGAAACCCCTTGGTAAGACTGGTTGTCAGACTTTCGGTCTACTGACGACCCAAAGTCACAGTCAAAGCATTTATTTCGAACAGGCACATAAAAGGCACTTTTGAACGTCAAAATTACCTTAAAATAGAATTGATTCTAGTCGCCCCTTCCAAAAGGTAGTTTTCGTATGGAGAAGAATGGGCAAGAAACTCCACACCCGAAACAACCGTCAAAGATCCACGAATGACAGCCGGGACCAACGGCTTAAAGTGCTTTCCGAGACACGAAGAGATCTTGGTAAGTAAAGATCGTCACCCATCCACGGACCAACCGTGGCAAGCGTGACTTTTAATTAACACATTAATAATATCTGTGGCAAGGCCTTCCAATCACTTGGTTTTTTTGTTTATTTATTTCTTTATTTATTATGACACCAAGTCCCAATATACAAAACTTCAGTAACATAAAATTAATTAAATTGTTGTGTTAAAATGTTACGACCAGTACGTACCTATTCTGTTTGATATGCTCCAACAACACAAGCGTGTAATTTTTTTTTGTCAAATGTTATGTTGTTGGTTTGCTGCGCACTTTGCACAATTATGCCGTACCTGTCATGTCATTGTCTGCAAACACCAAATACATTTGCTCCCAAAATAAACGACCCGTTCGGATTAACGAGTGATTGTTGGAATCTCGCACGAACTGACAGACAGATCATAAATATGCATGGAACGCAGTCACAGCCTCCGCCGATTAATTGAACATCTACAGATCTATCGAGTGTGGGTGGGAATGTAGCAGATTGCCCCGCTATAGGTTTGGTTGGAGATAAAATTCATTCATTCTTCATTCATTCATTTATATTAATTCATTCTTCATTCGTTCATTTATATTAATCTGTCAAGCGCCGCTAATGAGACACAATTGATTTTCTTTTGTTTCGTCGCCGATCGGCGAACCGCGACGCTTGACCGGTTAATTCATTCTTCATTCATCCATACTATACTAATATTATAAATTCGAAAGTAACTCTGTCTGTCTGTCTGTCTGTATGTTACCTTTTCACGCCTAAACCACAGAAGCGATTTAGATGAAATTGGGTATATAGATAGTTTGAGTCCCGGGAAAGAACATATGATAGTTTTTATCCCGATATTCCCACGGGATCGAAACTTATGCGAGTGAAACCGCGGGGTGCTGCTGGTTATTAGTCTGTTTGTTTGTTACGCTTTCACGCTAAAACGGTTGAACGGATTTGGATGAAATTTGGCACGTGGGTAGACCATGATCTGGAGGTGGACATAGGTTGTTTTTCATCTTGGATCGCAGACGAAGTCGCGGCCAACAGTTAGTTAGTAATGAAACATAATTAATAAATATTCGATAGATAGATAGAATAATTATGTTTTAATGTACACAACATAGTACTGCTTATTGTTATGTGTTACGTCATAAATTTCACAAGAATTATTTCGAGTACTACATTAACATGACACATACAGGGTGTTACGGAAAGGGTATATCAATACAAACGGGTTGAAGAGTGTATCTGGTCTAGAATCTCTGTACAAAATTTCAGCTCAAAAGCAGTAACTTTGAAAATGCTTAATATTTTTTTATTTCGATAGTTTATTAAATTGAAATCATAACAAACGTGTCACCGCACTACGAGGGTCATTATCCATTATCTGTAGTGTGTCTGTGCGCCTAGTACACGCACATCACGCCGCCGCGCGCTAGTGCAGCGCCGTGATGCCGAAATATTAAAATATTAAGCATTTTCAAAGTTAATGCTTTTGAGCTGAAAGGAGAAGGGAAAGCCTACATAGTTTCCTGGGCCCAGGTGTTAACTCAATCAAACTAGCCTTATTTGTAAGTGGATATAATAACAAGGCCTCACTGAAAATTTGGTGAAATTTGGCTATCCAGGAATCAAGTTATATGAAATATAGTAAAAGTGAGGTTATATATGAAATATAGTAAAGGTGAGGTTACATTATAACATTGTAGTTTTTTTATGTAATTTGCAAAATATTTTTGAATGGTTTTGGCTGTATAATGGTTTTATGCATGGAGTGCAAGTAGAGAGCCTCCATGTGTGACGTGTTGAAGATCCTGACACATTTGGCACGCCCTGGACAGTCGCTACAGTCGAAGACATGTCTCTACGTCTAATATCCTGCACATAGAAGCAGTAGGTACGTTTTAAAAAAAGGAAATAGGAAGTAAAATAAAACACCAATATATGTATGTATAAAATATTTATTATTCGTTTTCAATAATTATGAGAATATCATCTAAAAAGTGCTTCAATCGGATGTCTCCCAAGAACCACAATCATCTTGGGCCAAGTTCCTACATGCTTGGCATACATAGTTTTCACTGGTAACCTGAAAAAAAAATAACTATTTGAATCTTGTTCAACCATAATCAAGCTTCATTACATGTATCACCTAATCCTAATGCATGTTCAACTAAATCGCTACGTCCCAGCCGAGACCGAAATGGCCCCAGTAACAGTCAATACCTCAAAGCAGCAAAGCCTGGGACCGAGTTGGTCCCATCGGGACTTGACGGTTACTTACACCTTTTTTATGAGTGTTCCATAGATTCATATGGCTAATTAATCAACTAATTAGGTATTAAGTAAGTATTGTTTTAATATATGCTATCCAACAAAAAGACAGCCGACAGACATGACGCTGGAGGTCGTAAACAGTAGGTACATAAGTCTGGTTTTGTTCGCTTGATAGGCTAAAAGCTCGTTTTAAATAGGTACTTACAGGCTGAAATTCACGCCACTGATGAATAAGTTATAAAATCGCCTCATCGTCCAAGACTCTTCTGCTAATAGAGTTACTGCGACCAGTCGCAATGGTACAATTCACACAGCGATCCATGTCGTCAATATCCGAACGATAGGCGTAATCAGTTGTCCAAAATAGAGAGCCAGGTAATTCAAAGTAGCAAGATCCGTCGAATAGTCCTTTATAATTTATAATATACAAAGCCAAGGTCGTGGGATATTCAATAAAACATGGAAAATACGTGCGCACTCACAACGAAAGAAAACGAACGAGTGCCGGTCAAAGAGTACTTTTTTATAGGTGCCGGCATGGTTTTTTTCTACCTGTCATCTGTCAGTCGGTGACAGCACAGATTACTTTAGACTATACTGAGTGACCAATGTTGCTAACAGAAGAAAAATTACAGGAACTCGATTCGCTATGAATCGATTCCACGAAAAGATTGATAAGCATTTGTCACTCGATTTTCATACATATTCTGAGATTTTACCGATTTATTCACTATCGATTACTTAATCGATTATTTAGTTTCATAACTTAATTTAACTTTTCTCGCTTCCTAGATAGAAACATGGTACTGTATTTGGTGATTACCTTTAGAAAAATATAACGGTTTTTTTAATACCCATTTCAACTAGTTAACTGCTGGGCCCAGAACTCTCCGTCTCCTTTTGTACAGAGATTCTAGACCAGATACACTCTTCAACCCATTTGTATTGATATACCCTTTCCGTAACACCCTGTATAAAAGCTCTATGTTATCTACACATTAGCAAAACTATGATAAAACAACTCGATAAACAAATTCTAACTAAGTTCTATCATGAAAAACACACTTTCATCAAAAAATAACTCGATTTTTGTTCGGGCATATTTCAGCCTGAAACGCAATATTTCAGCCATTCCTTTCAGTCCGTCAAAATTTTCAGGTTGACGTGCACCCCAATCGCGTAAAACACTTTCAATCAAAATCCGACGGATTTTGGAGGAATTGCTTATCCATTGCTTCATAATTATGTTTGTTTGCTAAGCGTGGGGTCCTGGGTTAGATTTCCGGGTCGGGCAAAGTGTTACTGAGTTTTCAACATCAACAACATTGGTCTCAACATTGTAGATAGTAACCCATGGGAAGTTGCGAGGTAATGCCATCACAAGTATTCTTATAACTTACCGGGGCTGCCTCAATTTTGTGCTGTAGAACTATTGTATGAGAAACAATAAAAACTTTTTTTTTCTCATTAGGAATTTCTTAGTAACAACCCGGAGTTTGGACGTTGGCGGTGTGATACCCCCGTGCCTCGGAAAGCACGTTAAGTCGTTGGTCCTGCGCCTGATCTCTCTCCGGTCGTGTCGGATTGCCCTCCCATCGGACTATGAGAGTGAGGGAAGAGGGAGTGCACCTGTGTCTGCACGCACACTTGTCCACTATAATATCTCCCGCGCCGAAGGCTAGTCTCCGTTGAGATGGGCCGCCGTGGCCGAAATACGGTCTGGAGGACTTTGTTTATTTATTAAGCTAACCGATTACCCGACCAATGTTAGTTAATGAAAAGAAACGTTTCGTTTTATGGCATGCGTGGCGTGTATGACAAGATGTATGAACGTAAACTCAGCAAAAGCAGTATGGTAATTAAGTTGATTTCAGAGTGACTAGCACTATTGAGAAAGTTATAAAAATGTTTGAAGTTGTAGCGTAAACTGGACTTTATTGTGTAGGATTTAAAGTTATTTTTCCATAAACTCATATTTGTTTACGTTTTTGGCAAGTAAATCGCGAATGTAGATTGTCTATCTTTAATAATAATTGTAGGAAGACAGTGGATTACTCCGTCATCTACAGGTTTGAATTTCATTTTTTTGACAGGTCTGAGTCATCAGATTTTGGGAAGGGTCTTATAGGCCTTCACCAAGTTTTACGACGAACAAAAATATACATGGTTTTGAAACACTATTATTGAGGGACGTAGAAGCTTCGGTGTAATATCATAAGCAGAGAGCAGTGGTGGCCCCGTGGTATCGGCCACGACTTACGAGTTGTAGGTCGTAGGTTCGAACCCAGACAAGCGCTTTACTTTGTGTAAATTATTTCATCACCACTGCTCTCAAAACGGTGAAGGAGAACATCGTGAGGAAACCGGCATGTCCTAGAACCAAAAATACAAAGACATGTGACATCTACCAACCCGCACTCGGCCCGCGTGGTAGATTACGGCTCACTCCCTCTCATAGAGAGGATGCCTGTGTCCCAGCAGTGGGAACATTATAGGCTGAGTATGAGTACCTACCTACTTATGTGTTTATTGTTTACATTTTAGAATATGTGAGAGAGTATTTTTACAAATGTACGCAAAATCTAAATGAGACAACAAGACTGTATAGTGTCCTGTCATTCTTCTTTGTGCCTACTGTATTGTTCATTCCGATCGCCAGTGTAAAGATTCATTAAACTTGCTGACAGACGTAGAAGGGTCGGTGTTATATAATATCATAAGTACCCTTTTAAATGCTAAGTACCTATTATTAGATTGTTGGGCAGATTATCAGTAAAACAAACCTTTAGAAAACTGTTATCAGCTGATGCAGTAATTATTTGATAGTGTATCGAATCGATCACGATAACTTATTTATGTAGTTTTACCGTATGAAATGACGTCCTTATCGATACAACATCACATCACCCTAATATTATAAAGGCGAAACTTTGTGAGTGTGTGTGTGTTTATATGTTTGTTACTTCTTCACGCTCAAACGGCTGGACCAATTTTGATAAAAATTTGTATGGACGTAGCTGATACCCTGAATTAACATATAGGCTACTTTTTATCCCGATATTCCCACGGGGCCGACATTTACGCGGGTAAAACCGCCGGGCGCAGCTAGGTCCTTTAGTTAGACAATCCGACTCTTGTGGATTTACCTAAGAGCGTTTATGACGTACGGCATTTCATACAAACTTTCAAGCCCTTGTTTTTGGAAATGAATGAACCAATTTTAATTAAACTTTGTACGCATAAGCAGGATACAAAGGTCTAAAAAGTTAGTTAAGAACATTTTCGAAAAATAGTGTTACAGCCAAATTAGACAGATTTTAAATTTTCCATAGAAACAGAGATTTCCAGTTATCTTTTTTTATATAAGACATTTCGAAAATGTTCAAAATATTAAATTTTTAGACCTTTGTATCCTGCTTATGTGTACAAAGTTTCATTAAAATTGGTTCATTCGTTTCGAAAAACATGGGCTTGAAAGTTTGTATCAAATGCTTGTATAAATTCTAAAGGTACGGTTCTCTCATTGTTGTTTTACCTTTGATTTTGCCTCACTGTCAAAATCAAAGTGATCTTTATTCCCGTTGCCATAAGGTTGCTGGTCCTACTGCTTGGGTTGACAGTTGTCCCTACTCTTAAAGTTAATCAATCGGATGCAGGATTCACTGCGAAGTTTCGAACTACTTTCGGACAGATCCGTATCTTCGTTGACGGACTAAGAGAGTACTGAGTAGGGCTTGAACCAGCTGTCGTTAGGTAAGAATATCCATACCTACTTATATTGTAAATTCGAAAGTAACTCTGTCTGTCTGTCTGTCTGTATGTTACCTTCTCACGCCTTAACCACTGAACGGATTTCGATGAAATTTGGCAGCGAGATAGATTGCATCCCGTGGAAGGACATAGGATAGTTTTTGTCCCGATATTACAACGGGATCGAGACTTATGCGGGTGAAGCCGTGGGGCGCAGCTAGTACCTAATAATTTTAATTATCTTCCTTATCTTTTGTATAAAAGAAACATTTTACTATTCCCGGCACTTAAAATAAACTTCATTTTGCCTAATAAAACTCTGCACGGGCGAAAATATCTCAAATTCACATCAGCACGCTCCCAACTGTTTTATATCGCCAATTCGTATTCTATGTATTTTATAGAGCTTTTCAAATGCTCGTAAAAATAAGCAGTAAACATGTACTTTCTATAAAATGGCCGTTTAAGGTGGTGCTGCACTGTTGAAGATAATTTATACAGCTTCGTAGACTCCTGTACTACTAATTTACCATAGGTGCACCTCCGCCTTCGTAGGCTCCTGTACTACTAATGTACAGAAACTAGCACATCAAGCTACTACAATCTGTCAAATATCTTTAATAGATTTTCAACATTATGGCTAAAATATAAGGTTCAAAGTTGATTGGGAAAATTTTACAGTTTCGGGTAGCTTGATGTGCTGGCGTCTGTACTATAGGTGCTCTTCTGAACTACCCTTTGGAGAAATTAGGCGTGACGTTATGTGTGGGCTACTCGACGTAATCAGTCTATAATGTTCCCACTGCTGGGACACAGGCCTCCTCTTTTCGAGAGGGAGTGGGCTGTAATCAAACACGCGGGCCCAGCGCGTATTGGTAATTTTCACATTTCTTTGAATTTTTGGTTCTAGGACACGAAAGAAAGAAAATACATTTATTTAGCACAGACTAAAAGCCACACAATACGCCAGAGACATTAAAGATAAAAAAAAAGACGGGTTGCACTCCGGGAGTGCCGGCAGAAGTGAAAACTTGAATATTAACGTTGAAATAAATCAATTATTAATTTTTTTTTTTTTTTTTTTTTTTTTTTTTTTATTGCAGAACTTCTTTTTATTCAGTTAAACCATTTACCTTAATTAACAAAAATAACAAAATTAAAACCTAACTTAACTAAAACTATACAAAAACTAAAATATAGCGTCGAAAAATTCATCCGCATCGCTGTCGACTGGTAATGTACCCAAGAGACTGGCGGCATTGCCACGTTGTATGGCAATGCTTAGCCTTTGGCCAAAGTAAAAGCCAGCCCTTGGGTCACGGGAAGTGTCAACCAGCCGTTTTGAAATTTCTTTAAAAAGGCCATGAGCACTCGGTCCCCACGGCCCGAAGGTTTCAACCCCAAACGGCTCGAAAATATAATTTCCGATAAGGTTATTATATTTTCGCCGCTTGAGGTTTTCCGCAGCCGCAGCAGCAGCGCCAGCACAGCATGCCGATCCAGGAAGGTGGGATGGCGCAAGAGTATCGACACAAGTTGCGTCCCACACTAAAGGCCTACCCACTTTCCAAGGAAATAGAGACATACCGTCCGGTCTCTTGCCATCATCGCGTACCAAGCCATTGGGTTCTAATACAGCTGGAACGCCGACGGTAACAAGAGCTCGTCGGATGATATCATTAATGTTCGCGTGGCGCGCTAAGCGACCCGCACTTCGGCTGCAAGACAGGCCGTGGTGTCCGAGGCTGTTGACATCTTCGCCACAGTGACAGCGATGAGGGGAACAGCAAGGAGTACCTAGTCGCAGGGAAGCAGCGAGGCGAAAAGTAGTGTCGTCGAACAAAGTGCCTATGTTCGACGAAGGTAGTGCATGAAGCCAAAGTCCCGACTCCCATCTACCCACAGCCAGCAGGCGCGCACGTTCCGCAGAAGTAGCAGACGAGTCAAGTAAATTGTTCTGTACTACTCTGCAGAGCGGCTCATCCCACCGTCTCTGGGAAGATGGATTGTCGGGGGGGTCTGTATTCGGGCAAGCGAGTCTCCAGGCATCCATAGCCTCGGTGAAACACGGCACATCAGAATTAATCAGTGTGGAGGCTAAGATTTTCCTGATTAATTTATCAGTGCCGTGGACCGAGGATATGAAGGCCGGTAAACTAATACTAGAAATTTTGCGGACGCCGAGGCCCCCCATACGAATGGGAAGAGTAGTTATTAATTGAATTAATATAACTAATTTTTTTTCACTATTTCTGCGTCACTTTTTTCATTAATCGATGCACTTTGTTCAATTTCCATTTTTTGAACACAATACACGAATTTTACGAATACACAGCAGTGTGGCTACTACACGTCCGCGTCCACCATCACCATCACATCACATCACAATCGCCATCGCCATCGCCATCGCCATCACCATCGCCATCACCATCACCACCGCCATCACCATCACCATCGCCATCACCATCGCCATCGCCATCACCATCACCATCCATCCACCCATCCATCCATCCATTATCGTGTCTCACTTGGTTCACTTCGGTTGGCGTCGCCGTAGAAAGAGATTGGGGGGGGGGAATCTCTCCTGACGGTCACGTGTCCTGACGCGATGCCCTGACGCGAGTTTAACATTTTTTACCCATTACAAAAAGTGTTCAACGCCGCTAAAGAAGTTTTCACTTCAAAAAACAAATAAAAAAGTGTAAAGTCCGATGTAAGAAATTACGAGTAGCAGAAAAGTGTGCCTCACGGCTGCGCCAAAAAGGCTTAGTTCAGCAAAAATGCCAGACAACTAGTGCCTGACGCTGGTTTTCAACTGGACCTGATGTGTGAGGTGACGGATTTAGTTTTATACTGTGACGTGTGTGTGTATTCATACTTAAATAAATAAAATAAAATGTCAGATAAAAATAGTATCTAATGAATATGTATAAATAGTGTGATATTGAGTAACATTGCAAAAATAAACAAAAAATACTGATAAATAAATAAATGAGATGGCCATGCCGGTTCCTTTACGATGTTGTCCTTCACCGTTTCGAGGCCGCATTTCTGTAAAAAAAAAAAAATAGTTTTCATTTTTCTGCTAACACTGGGTGGTATTCCTAACTCTCAGAACATTAAAATGTTATAGTCAAGCATTTAATTTGCGACGATAAGTGGAGAGGACGTTGCTTGTTTCGACCCTTGATTTTTAGGGTTCCGTACCCAAAGGGTAAAAACGGGACCCTTTTACTAAGACTCCACTGTCCGTCTGTATGTCTGTCTGTCTGTTTTGATGTTCAAAAGTGCCTTCTATATGCCTATTTGAAATAAATGCTTTGACTTTGACTTTGTCACCAGGATGTATCTCATGAACCGTGATAGCTAGACAGTTGAAATTTTCACAGATGATGTACTCGTATTTCTGTTGCCGCTATAACAACACATACTAAAGACAGAATAAAATAAATGTTTAAGGGGGGCTCCCGTACAACAAACGTGATTTTCTTGCCGTTATTTGCTCGATATTAATAAGGGCAACAGGTTGACGCTTGAAATATTTACAGAATAGGTACTTAGTTGTATATTCACTTTAAAAATAAATAATTAAACTAAAATAAAATAAATTAAGGAGGGCTCCCACACAACAACGTGATTTTTTTATATATGTAGTGTTAAATATTGTACGGTGGTACGGAACCCTTCGTGTGCGAGTCCGAATCGCACTTGGCTGGTTTTTTGATTTTATATTAAACTCTAGAACAAAACGTCCTTTATGAACTTTTCAGCCATTTTGGTGATTTAGTTCTATGTGACACAAAATGGCAGCCAAATATAAAAAAATATAAAAATAAAGATAGTACACTGTAGGCAGTAAAAAAAAATGTGACTATATAATACACCCCGTATTGTTCAGGGTCAAATTAAATTATCTAGCGAAACTCTGCAGATATGATGAGTATCTTGCGACTGCGAGTGCGACTAGATTTTGAAACGTTCAAAATCTAGTCGCAGTCTCATCTCGGCGACAAAAAAATGTGCGACTGCGACTAGATTTTGAAACGTTCAAAATCTAGTCGCAGTCTCATCTCGGCGACAAAAAAATGTGCGACTGCGACTAGGTTTTGAAACGTTCAAAATCTAGTCGCAGTCTCATCTCGGCGACAAAAAAATGTGCGACTGCGACTAGATTTTGAAACGTTCAAAATCTAGTCGCAGTCTCATCTCGGCGACAAAAAAATGTGCGACTGCGACTAGATTTTGAAACGTTCAAAATCTAGTCGCAGTCTCATCTCGGCGACAAAAAAATGTGCGACTGCGACTAGATTTTGAAACGTTCAAAATCTAGTCGCAGTCTCATCTCGGCGACAAAAAAATGCCAAAAACTTGTCAAAATGTAGGGAAATTCGAGGATTTTTTGACAGATTGAGACTGAGATCAGACTGTGAACGTTCTTTAAATTACGAGAATAATTGCCACTCAGATCCGTACCCTGATTGCGTAACACACTACCAACAAAATCTAGTCGCAGTCTCATCTCGGCGACAAAAAAAATGCTAAAAACTTGTCAATATGTAGGGAAATTCGAGGTTTTTTTGACAGATTGAGACTGAGATCAGACTGTGAACGTTCTTTAAATTACGAGAATAATTGCCACTCAGATCCGTACCCTGATTGCGTAACACACTACCAACAAAATCTAGTCGCAGTCTCATCTCGGCGACAAAAAAATGCCAAAAACTTGTCAAAATGTAGGGAAATTCGAGGTTTTTTTGACAGATTGAGACTGAGATCAGACTGTGAACGTTCTTTAAATTACGAGAATAATTGCCACCCGTACCCTGATTGCGTAACACACTACCAATCTCAATCTGAATCATTTTGAAGGATATTGCTAATCCATTGCTTCGTATGCTCGAAAAATGTGTCTGCTCAACAACGTAAATAACGCAATGAATGTTGTTGAACTGTCAAAATGAAATCCATTGCTACTGATAGTGTTTTACGCAATTACCCCGCTGTTTACTAAATTATTGAAAATATTAGAATAGAATAGAATAATTTATTTGTCAAACATAGGTGATTATACAGGGTGTTACGGAAAGGGTATATCAATACAAACGGGTTGAAGAGTGTATCTGGTCTAGAATCTCTGTACAAAATTTCAGCTCAAAAGCAGTAACTTTGAAAATGCTTAATATTTTTTTATTTCGATATGTTATTAAATTGAAATCATAACAAACGTGTCACCGCTCTAAGAAGGTCATTATCCATTATCTGTAGTGTGTCTGTGCGCCTAGTACACGCACATCACGCCGCCGCGCGCCAGTGCAGCGCCGTGATGTCGAAATAAAAAAATATTAAGCATTTTCAAAGTTAATGCTTTTGAGCTGAAATTTTGTACAGAGATTCTAGACCAGATACACTCTTCAACCCGTTTGTATTGATATACCCTTTCTGTAACACCCTGTATACAAAGATCTTAAATATTAGGTAGTGCGCTATGTTGTGCCAATATTGAAACCTATTCAATTAAATTTTAACGTTATTTCGCACAGCCGTCTAATTCTAACCCCTTCATTTAGGAGGGTTACACAAAAACTTGATTAGTATTCCGATTGGCTCAGGTGGTGCTTGTTAAGTGGTCCAAGTCATAAGATTCGAGATACAGTAACTTCCAATTTCTTTTCCTTTAAAAAACCGAGTGTGCTTATGACCACACGACTGAAGTGAAACTTCAAACGTATTTGGCTATGAGAGGAAGAGAGAAAGAAAATGTGCGCGCGCACTGCTTTCTCTTGCTTATATCCCTCACTCAACTCCCGTTTGCCTCGCCCGATCACACTTTTCGTAACGCTTACGTCACGCGTTCGCCAGCTTACTCCCAAAGTCAAGCGTACGTAAAGAAGTTTCACTTCAAAAATGCATACCTAATCTAGTCCGGTCCGGAACACAACTTTTTCAACTTTTTGCATCGCTATAATCTTGATTCTTAGGAAAAAAGTGTAAATCAATTTTTGTAGATAATTGCATGATGAACAATTTTGTCTCACCTACTTTTATGATAAAACTTACTGTTTAGCTGAAACATGTAAAAAACTGATTTTTGCAACATTTGACCTTGAATATTTC
Organism: Amphipoea lucens; assembly: GCA_947508005.1. Lineage (NCBI taxonomy): Eukaryota > Metazoa > Arthropoda > Insecta > Lepidoptera > Noctuidae > Amphipoea > Amphipoea lucens. The sequence goes on along the minus strand of OX382373.1, from coordinate 3,617,395 downwards.
TTCATTCATACCAATTTTCAGCTTTATGCGAATTAATGTAACCTTGAATGTCTATTTCGACTGGGCTAATCAGCGTATAATGTTCCCACTGCTAGGACACAATGGCATGCCTCCTCTTCATGTGAGAGGGAGTGGGCCAATGTCCACCACGCGGATCCAGTGTGGGTTGGTGGATGTCACAAATGTCTTCGATATGTTTGGTTTTAGGATATGCCGGTTTTTTCACGATGTTTTCCTTCACCGTTTTGAGAAATAATCCATAGTAATATTATAATTGCGAAAGTGTGTCTGTCTGTTACCTTTTCACGTTTAAACCACTGAACCGATTTAGAAAAAAAATGGGGACGGGGTCTATAGTACTTTGCCCATCGTCCTTTAGTATAATTCTATAGATTGACAAAAACAATAGGTACCTGCCTAACGCAATATTAGTATTTATTGAAAGAAAGAAAGAAAGAAAATATGTTTATTTGCGCCTCATACGATTCATAAAAGTACGTGTTATGTGCATTGGGATGAATTGTATCCCAAGAAAAAAGTTAAGATTGTAGTTGAAAAAATGTTCTCCCATAAATCGATATCATGCCACGGTCAATTCTCCAACTGCAAATGTAAGATTTTGATCGCATTTGTTTTATGTTATAAAACTACACATGATTAATAACAATTTTCGGAGCTTTTCCTTTACTTGTGCTGCTTGCCTTTCATGATTCTAGGTCAGCGGGAAGTACTTAATACTCAATACTCAACGGGAAGTCCTTAAGTTTTAGTCCTTTAGTACTTAATACTCAATACTCAGCGGGAAGTACTTAATACTCAATACTTAGGTAGGTATTGGTTTTGATTTATTTGCTAGTATCAAAATTATGTACTTACGTCGAATTTTTTATTGCGTTGAATTAGAAGCTTGATTTTTTAAAAGCTCTAAAGGAACTGTGTTTCAAACATATTAATTTCAACTTGATACCTCCACGTGTTCTTGAGAAAGAGGTTCTTGATAGACATACAGACGGACGGACGGACAACGAAGTAATCCTTTAAGCCTTATGGTATCACTTCGTTGTCCGCCTTTGGAAAAAAACGGAACCCTTATATTAGAAGGGTTCCGTTTTTTTTTTGTAAATCTGACAATAATTGCTTCTGCATATGTGGCTTCCCTGACACCTCATTAACGGCATAAATATTTAAATGTCTATAAACTTTATTTACCCGACTGCGCCAGAAGGAGGGTTATGTTTTTGTATTTACTTTTTACATACATCTTTGACATAATCTTTTTAAACGGAACCTTTATAGTATAAGGGTTCCGTTTTTTTCCTTTTGAGATTCGGAGCCGTAAAAAGACCATTACCCAGCTTGTGCTTTGAGCCAAGCCCTCAAACTTGACACGTTCCAAGCCTTGACAGAGGTCCAGGCGAATCGACACATTTTGACAGGTCACCGGACACATGTCACGCTGAAGTAGGGACTCGAATTTGACAGCGTAATCTAAACGGATTGAGTGTAACGTTAGCTTTATTTGTTGGAGGTAGATGGATAATTTCATTTAGAATTAATTGTTTTTACTACGGCTAGGATATACGTACACGACGTACGACGACGACGACGTAGCACTATGTGGAGAACCACTGCGAAGGGTGGACAAATTTAAATATCTAGGCCACTGGGTCACTGAAGACCTTAAAGATAATTGTGACATTAAAAGGGAACGTAGGTCGCTGGCTGTCCGTTGTAACATGCTGGCCCGCAGGTTTTCACGTTGTACGAAACCAGTTAAAGTAACGCTTTTCAAAGCTTACTGTCAGTCTTTCTACACGTGCAGCCTGTGGGTCGGGTCGACTTCACTCAGCGGGCATACAGCGACCTACGCGTTCAATATAATAATGCACTGAGAGTGCTGCTGCGGCTGCCGTGGCGATGTAGTGCGTCAGGGATGTTTGCAGATAATAATATTGATGGTTTTGCCGCTATTATTAGGAACAGATGTGCATCCCTGATGTCTCGTGTTCGCGGCAGCACCAACAGTATTCTCAGTGTATTCGTAGATCGGCGGAATTCCCCGATGTTGCGGAGGTGGATCCGGCTCCATGCCGAAATTTAATTGTATATTTTTATGTGTCTGTAACCTACTAACACTAGAATTTAAGTTAAAATTGTTACTAACCCTATGGACTCCGGTCTGAAATAAAAATATTCTATTCTATTCTATTCTATTGTAATTCGTGATTAGGATGTTTTAATTGTTCTTGCTGCCTCACGGCTGAGCCAAATAGGCCCAGTTCAGCATAGAAGGTGGTTCAATCAACTCAGCCTATCGCAGTCCACTGCTGGACATAGACCTCTCCCAGACTGCGCCACAGCACCCTATCCTCCGACTTCCGCATCCAGTCTACCCCAGCCACCTTCTTTAGGAACGTCCGTCCATCTAGCTGGGGGGCGTCCCACACTATGCTTGCCGGTACGCGGTCTCCACTCCAGGACTATTCTGCTCCACCGGCCATCGGTCCTTCGACAGACATGGCCAGCGCACTGCCACTTCAGTTTGATTACTCTGCAAGCTATGTCGGTAACTCCGGTACTTTCCGGATAATTTCATTCCTGATTTTATCCTTGAAAAAGTCTCGGAGCATAGCTCGCTTTATAGCGCGCTGAGCGACCTTGAATTTGTGGACCAAAAGAAGGTGGTTGATGGTTTTTAAGTACCTACAGGTCCACTTGAAAACTATCAACCACCTTCTTTTTTGGGCTTTTCTGTGTAAAAATGGACTATTTAAGTCACAGAAAAGTTTGACTTAGGTGCGGGTTTAGGTCACACGAGCTGTAATAGTTATTTATGCAACTGTTTCAATACCTAATTATGTACAGTTGCATACAAGACTTTATCTACACCATATCATATGAATACACCATATTATCATATCATATGAATCCTCTACTTATAAAAGGTTCTGAAACAGTTTTTTGCAATACTAACTAATATGGAACAAAAATGGTGGCCGGCGGGATACGACGTGAATTCGAATAACCTTTTTTTTTAATGGATGGGAAATCATCAAATGACCCCTCCCGCTCTGGGTGGAGCGAAAGGGAGTGTCAGACTCTTACTGACTAAAACCCATCCGTGTTCCTTCCTTAGCCCTTTATGTTCCGGGGTAGCGGTGACCCTTTCGGACAACCCCGCACCAATTCGAATAACCTATGAGTTCATTTTTTAAATTAACGCGCGTGCATGACAAGGTTCTTTTTTTGAAAACGAGTTGCATAATGAAATTTAGTACAATTTATAATAACACTCGTTTGGATGATATTATGGTTACTATGACACTGGTTGTTTTAATGTTGGCAATAAGCTAACTGTTTCAGAAACTTTTATAGAGGATTTATAGCGTGGGTGTAGATAAAACAGTATACGATACGTTTGACTTACGAGTAAGTACTCTATTATTGCACGGCGTGATATAAAAGCATTAGCAGGTAACTCCGTTTTGCTTATCTGTAGACCCTCGATGAACGTGCCTAACAACAGACGGACACACAAAAGGATATGCTTATCACTTATCAGTACCAAACATCGTCTGGCAGTTACACCTATACCCAGCCATGCATTGTACTTTTATATAAGTAATCAAAAGTCATCAAGATGTTAATCTTAAAGTCATCAAGATGTTGCTCTTAGTTGATTAAATATTAATCAAGTTGTTTCTTATCAGGAACTTACTAATACACGATAATTAGTAATTTGTAATTAAGAATTTAACGTTATATCTGTTATGAGCTAATTGCTGTGTTAATGAGTTTATTTCTTTTCGGTAAATTTTGTAAAAACAATGAAGATACACAGTTTATTTGTTTTGTTATTTAGTAGTTATGGATTGTGTAATACTAGTAAGTACCTACTTTTTTTGAATTGAAAATTTCTTAAGGCGCGTTGGGCATTTTTTAAGATGGGAAAAAACCATTGAATTCGCGCCACTGTTACCGTAACCAACACCGCTTCGGATGTGTTCGGCTGTCCTCGGGATGTAGGTACTCGGTTTTATTGTATATCCGATATGTCAGTGAGTGATGGCAAAGTATTCTGTTTGTGTTTTGTTTTCACTTCTGTCGGCATTCCCGGAGTGCCATTGTTTTTTTTTTATTCTTGAAACAAATCTCATCATGGACCTAGTGGGAATATAGCACTGCACATCATCGCACTCGGGTGGTAATTATATGTCATCATCATTTCAGCTGAAAGACGTCCTCTGCTGGACAAAGGCCTCCCCCTAGCACCCCACTTCGACCGGTTCTATGCTTCTCGAATCCAGCGGATTCCCGCGGCCTTCACAAGGTCATCGGTCCACCTTGTGGGACGCCTTCCAACGCTACATCTTCCGGTGCGCGGTCGCCACTCCAGAACCTTTCAGCCCCATCGGCCATCCGTTCTGCGAGCAATGTGCTCTGCCCACTGCCTCTTAAGTTCGACAATTCTTCAGGCTATGTTGGTTACCTTGGTTCTCCTGCGGATCTCTTCATTTTTATTCGATCACGTAGGGAAACTCCAAGCATAGCCCTCTCCATTACCGTTATGGTGACTTTTAGCCTTCTAATAAGGTCCATTTTGAGCAACCACGTTTCAGTGCCATAGATCATCCGTGGCAGTACGCACTGGTCAAAGACTTTCGTCTTGAGACACTGCGGTATGTGGGATGAAAAGATATTGCGTAGCTTCCCGAACGCTGCCCAGCCGAGTCGGATTCGACGATTGACCTCTTTCTCGAAGTTGGACCTACTTAACTGGACATTTTGTCCTAGGTAAATATACTCGTCCACAATTTCGAGTGTAGCGTCTCCGATCTTCATAAGAGTTGGTGTACATGGGCATTTGACATGACCTTCGTTTTGTCCATGTTCATTTTAAGACCCACTCTTTTGGAAAGTTTGCAGAGGCCATCGAGCAATGTACTGAGGTCCTCCATAGTTTCAGCCATGACTAGGTACTATATCGTCGGCAAACCGAAGGTGAGTGATGTACCTGCCATTGATGTTGATGCTAGCCCCTTTCTAGTCCAGAACCTTGAAAACGTCCTCCAGTACAGCGGTGAACAATTTCGGAGAGATAACATCTTCCTGTCCCTGCAATATGTCATATCGATCTTTAAAACAATATAAACGGTGAAGGAAAAACATCGTGAGGAAACCGGCATGTCCTAGAACAAAAATACGAAGACATGTGACATCTACCATCCCGCACTGGGCCCGCGTGGTGGATTACAGCTCACTCCCTCTCACAGAGAGGAGGCCTGTGTCCCAGCAGTAGGAACATTATAGGATGATTATATAAATGGCAATGGGCGGAGCACATTGCTCGCAGAACAGATGACCGTTGGCGCTCGGAAACGCCCAAAACTTTCCGGATTCGCAGGAATCTGCTAGACGCGAAAGCACAGGACCAGATGATGTAGCGACGCGCAGGGGAGGCCTATGTCCTGGTGCCAGGAGTAGTTTAACTTCACGCTAGGACATTTAGGAGCCGAGCAAAAAGAAAAAAAGTAAGAAAGAATGATAAGCGAAAACGAAGTAAAGCGCGGGCAGGCGTTGCGACTATAGATGGGCAATCCACCGGGTTTAAACGCGGTGCTTTTGGTAAACACCCGATAAACACCCAATTTTCTGGGTGTTTACGGATGTTTGTCGGGTGTTTATCAAAAGTGCCGGGCTTAAATCGGATGGATTGCCCATCTATAGTTGCGACACGACCGACAGGGTGGGTCTAGAGAACGAGAAACACGCTGACGAAGTCTCGGGCACAGGCTAGTATTATAATAACTTCAACTATGTCAATTTTATTTTTTGCAGTAAGCAATGTGCGCCTGGTCGACCATACTAGTTACGCGATAAAGTTTGTTACGAGGACTATGAATATTGTGGAAGAAAATGGCTGGTGTAATTTGAAACTGCCTGATTATGTACATCAATTAAAGTAAGTAAACCTCGCAGAAACATTTAGCATAACGGCAATTGTTCCACTCGACGTTACGTTATACATTAGATATTATCCCCCATACTAATAACCGTTGTATAGCATCTGTACAGTTACGCAACGCTTTGTCTTCTTCTTTCTTTCAAAAGTGAAATTACTGACGACTGAAAGAGAGAAATCGGAGCTTGATTTTAACTATCGTATCGAAAACCTGACATTTCGATAACCTGATTTGACTTCTCCTCAACAGCAAATAGCTGTTGGAAGAATAGCGGGCGTCTATTTGATTTAAACTGACAAAATTTTCGGGTTTTGGACTTGTGAACAGCATTGAGAAGACTCCTACGATAACAATGATTAATGTTCGATACGATACGAAAGCATATCGAGTGTTTGTGAATAAGGGGGCTGATGTAGAATATAGGACAATCCACCTGCATCGTGTGTCTTTTAAAAATATGCCTAAAATTATTACTTGTTAGTCAATAGCAGACTCCGGACCCAGGTTGGCCGAAGCAAGGAAAACCTGTTCAGGTGGAGATTTATAGACGACTTCGCCTTGGAGTGTAAATGTGGTGCTGTTCCACAAACGATGGGACACTTAATATCGTGCCCTGCGTGTCCTGTCAGCTGCACGTTACAGGAACTGATGGACGCTAGTGATGGCGCCAAACAAGTGGCCGAATTCTGGGCCGAGTACATTTAGATTACTATCGACACGCTAAGAAGAAGAAGAAGAATAGCTAATCCTTATTCTATACCAATTTTGGCTAATGTCTGTTCTTTTGTGACGTCATCATCAATGTTACTTGTCTTGCAGCGAATCTATCCTGGTCCAGCCCTTCAGAGGAACTTTGAGGTACACGCACGGCTTCGTCTCAGCCATACAACATGTGGACATCGTGCAGTCTACGGTACAGCAAGTGTGGAACTTCAACGGTTCTGCTGAGAGTACTCACACGGTGACTGTAAGAGCGACCATGAGGTTACATGACGTAGCCGTGGGTTATGACGTAACCGGGCATTTGCAAGGCGACAATGAGGTCTATCGGTATACTGCGATGTTCGTACACCCGCTGATCTCGTTTGCGTTCTCTGTAAGTTTTTGTTTCGTGTATTAGAGTATTACAGTACATAACTGGAGAAATAGGTGGATGCGCAGACGCCAGCACATCAAGCTACCCGAAACTGTCAAATTTCCCAATCAACTTTGAACCTTATGCTTTAGCGATAAAGTTGAAAATCTATTCTCTCATACCTTTTTCTTTGCGTCCTGTTCCTTTAAGTCCGATGGGACGGCAATCCGACACGACCGGGGAGAGATCAGGCGCAGGACCAACGGCTTTACGTGGAATATGAGACACGGGAGCTTAATCACACCACCAACTTCAAAACTCCGGGGTGTTACCGAGACATTCTTAATGGAAAAACCAATTGACATTTTGACCGACCCGGGAATCGAACCCAGGATGCTTGCCACCATGAGACCAACTGAGCACCTGCAAGGAATAATAATGTGTATACCTATACTTTCAGATCATAAAAGACGTGAACACGGATGAAATTATATCAGTGACGGTTGTAGGGAGTGTACCGGCGATAACATCCCGCATTGCAGAATTTAGACCTAAAGATGCCACATCTGACATATTCGCTCAAACGGTAAGAACTCTAAAAAGCAGTACAAACTGAAAAATAACTTCAATGGTGGAAGTCGGTGTCTTTGGATCTGTATTTTAGTTATTGTCACTACTTTCCTAAGTAAAACTTATTTTTAACTTTGTATTGTTTTTTGTTTTGGAAAATCTTTTTTTTTTCACTTTTTTTAGGTATGGTAGCTACCCCACACCAACTCGTATACAATTATAGTTTAGGTTGTGGAACTGTAACCAATCACACGCGAGCCGAAATGGGTCACAGTAACTAAGCCATAGTATCACCCCGACCAAATGGGTTAGGTTGGGTTAGAACTGTGATCAGCCGGGGGTTGCGGAAGGATCGTACGTTCCCGCGACCCCTGGCGTAGGTGTGAGATGGAACACCGGGGTGGTTTTTAGTCAGTAAGAGTCTGACAGACCCCGCCGCCCGCCCCAGAGCGGCGGACATCCATGAGGATATTTCACCCCGGAAACAAAAAAAAAAAAAAAGGGTTAGAACTGTGATCAACCGCGTGCGAGCCAAAAGAGCGAAGTGAGGCGAGCACTACCTACTTCCAAAGGCCACGCGGTTAACTAAGCGGCTAATTCAACCAGTTAGCTGCGACATAAAGAGTCATCACCATCATCTGCCTAGCCTTTCACTATGCTTCGGTCGGGTTCCTATCTAACCGGATGCAGCTAAATACCAGGGTCTTAGATGGAGCGACTGCCTATCTGACCTCCACAACCCTGTTACTGGGTAATACGATACCCCTTGGTGTGACTGGTTGTCAGACTTTCGGGCTTCTGACGACCCGTAACGACTGCCAAAGATCCACAAATGACATCCGGGCCAACGGCTTTTACGTGCTTTCCGAGGAACGAAGAAGTCTTGGTATATGAAGATGGTTACCCATCCACGGACCTAAATAATAAAAAAAAGTTTAAAAACTAAAACCCGACTCGTGGTCGCATGCCGCTGTACTAACATATTATAAGCTATGGTAACATACGACCACGGGAACGTACTTTCTTGTTTCATCCTTTTCAGTAGTCGGGTTTTATTTATTTCAATAATAGTTATATTTTTGATATGTGCTAATTAAGTTCTTTCATTTAACACCCCATAAAGCACCATCCCAAAATATTTATTTTTAAATTCATTACTTTATGTCCTCTAGAGGGCTCCATATTGAAATTAGTGTAACATCACATAGCCCATAACCAGCGGACGGTCAAGACGCTTCTAACGATACCTCATTTGTCAAATTATTATAATTACTTTTGAAGTTATGAGGGAACAGCATAGCTATTCACAACCATACGACAGGCTATCGTATCGAAAACCTGACATTTCGATAACCTGATTTGACTTGCCCTCAACAGCAAATAGCTGTTGGAAGAATAGCGGGCGTCTATTTGATTTAAACTGACAAAATTTTCGGGTTTTGGACTTGTGAACATCGTTTGGAAGACTTCACGATAACAATGATTAATCTTCGATACGATACGGAAGCGTATCGAGTGTTTGTGAATAGCTATGCAGATGAACATACATACATACATACCGGTCAAAATCATAACCCTCCTTTTTTGCTTCGCCGTAGTCGGGTAAATAGTATTCTATTCTGTTACGCTATGCTAACTAAGATCTTATCTTTCAGTTTAACGCGGCAGAAGTCACAGCGAACGGTATTGTCGCTTGGGGCCCACAAGTGTTTCAACCTATAACGTTTGACTTGGTGACTCGAGAAATTCCATTCCCGGCAACGTGCTACAACTGCGCTTCATAGTAGGCTAGGTTTTCACCTGCATTTTCGTTTTTTGATACTTACCGACTTCCGAAATTAAAGTTATTTTTCACTTTAAAGTGTTTTTTTTTAATCGTTTTTTATTTGGTAATTTTTGAAGTGAAACTTCTTTAGGCGCGCTTGACTTGGGGAGTAAACTGGCGAATGCGTTACGAAAACGTGTGATCGCGAGTAGGGAAGGTACGTAAAAAATAGCTGGAAATACCTGGTGTAAAAACCCGGTCCCGGTCGCATAAATATGCGACCGGGTTTTTACACCAGGTATTTGCTTCCAAGTACGCACACCGGGTACCGACTCAAAATACTTGCAAGACTATTAAGTATCTTATACGGCTACTCGCTCAAATACGTAGGTACTCAACCGCGTCAGTTTTCGCAAATGCGATCATGCTCCTTTTGGAACAATTTCGTATGCAAGTATTTTTTACCGACTTCACAAAAAGGAGGAGGTACTATGTTCGGCTGTTTGTATGTTTTTTTTTTTTTTGTATGTTTGTTCATCGAATACTCCGCCAATTGTCGACGGATTTTCAAAATTCTTTTTTTGTTCCAAAGTAGATAGTTTTGAGGTGGTCCCACTGTCACCAAGTTAGGATCTGATGATGGGATCTTAGGGTAATCGAGGGCAACCTTTAATTTTATAGGCTCACTTATTGTTTTTCGCATATTTTACGAAGTATCTTGTGTATTTGCGTATGGTTGTCACCATCTCAGGTAGCTGGGCTGATGATGGAAGTTACAACTCCTTAACAGTAAGAAGTTACTCGAACAGGCAAGGACTGTTTTAGTCAATTGTTTTGATGTTTGATAGGGCATTTGCCACATTTGGTCTCATGATCATCAAGTCATGACCTGATGCTGCAGTCAGGATAGTCTGCAGAGTACCTAACTCCTCGACAACTAACAGCAGATATATCGTGTTAAGGCTCATTGAAAAGGGCTCGATGTGTGGATAAACGTACTGTTAATGAGGAACACCGAAGTACATAAAGACCTGATGCTGAAGCCAGGAGCATTAGAAAAAGTACCAACCTTGAAATTACAGCACCGTAGTCGTGTTTGGGCTCATTTTAAACAGGACTAAATTTTAAGTTCAATGCAATGTTGACAAGTCTGGCCTGACCGCCTGATGCTGCAGCCAGGATTATCAGCATCTAGTCTAAAAACATCAGGGCAGGATTTGATGATGGGATCCTGGAGAAATCGAAGGAACTCTTCAAATATTATAGGCACACCTATAGCGATTTGGGTATTTTTTATAGTAACTCGTGCATTTGCTCTCGGAAAGCACTATTTGGTGATGTGGAACTGATGATGAAGACCACAGATGGCCACCGGAACTACTCAATAATATCTAAGTATTTCACGGGTTGCGATTCGATTACTTTAATATGGTTGCTAAGCAATTTATGCTCGTCACAATGTGAATGGTGATACGGAGCTGATGGTGGATCTGGAGAACTCCTCAACAATTAACTTCCCTGTATCGGGAAAAGCAATATTTTGTTTGTAAAAGGCGATGATCACTAGGCTATTGTGACTTAGATAAATTATAAGCAGACCCACTAAAAAGCGTGAAATAAAAACTTTTTAAGAAAAAAAAAACCGACTTTCAAAAAAACACTACAAAGTGAAAAACATCTTTAATTTCGGAAGTCGGTGGCAAAAAACTAAAATAAAGATCCAAAGACACCGACTTCCGAAATTAAAGTTATTTTTCACTTTGTAAAGTTTTTTTTGGAAGTCGGTTTTTTTTTCTTAAAAAGTTTTTTTTACTTTAATGGTTTGCAAGTATTTATTTGTAAACGCGATTTTGCTCCTTATTTATTCGAAGTCATTGATCAATTTCCTATGTTAGTAGTTTTACTTCCAACGGGGACTTTTGAATACGCGATTGTATTTCTTATCTGTATGAAGTTATGGATCAGTTTTCTATGCAGATAGAAAATACTTGAAAGTATCTCGCTCCGTCGTGCCTCGACGCTCGAGTACGTAGGTACTCAAATAGTTCAACAACCGCGTTTGTTTTCGCAAATGCGATCATACTCCTTATCAGTAAGAGCACAGAATACTTAATAGTACTACGTACAGAAAGGACACTCCCTTCCTCGCCCTCATATCAGATACCGCACCTCACCCCGCACTTCGAGGTATTCGTCGCCGACTCTTTAGCAAGGGCGCTCGCGGACCGCAGCGCTGTATTGCTGACACACAAATTATGCGATTTAAAAGTTTAAATTTGAGTTTTAATCACGATGTTTTTTATTTATGTTCTTTCTCCAGAATTAGCTTACTGACAGGTTATATGAGTTCATATAATTGTTTTTATTTTATTTTTGTTTTTTTTTTAGTTGAGAGTTTTAGTCAATTCGGTTTAATTTTATTGTAATTTATTATTGACATAATCTACTCATTTCAATGTCCTTTAATGAGTTGATTGCAATATGTGGTTAGCTAGCGACCTCTACGAATGATCATATTATTCTTGCTTGAGCAACCGTCAGCAAGTTCGTCATGCTCCCTTAGATGTCATTGCTTGTGGTAGCGTCGGGGGTCGGGTTGCCTCCTTCCCTCAAATATGGCGAGGGGGGTAATGGCTGATCTTTGCGTTATGCTCGTGAACGGGTGCTGCTTGTAGTGACTGGTCGTCTTGCTGACCATGGTTTTATTGTTGTTATTAGTAGTAATAACTTGTTTATTTATTTTACTTCGATGGTCCTAGTTTATCATTTGTGACTTCAAGTGACAGCTATGTAAACAGAACCCAGCATTGCATATATATGTAAGCTGTCACGCCCTTTATACCTGGAGGCTTTTATTTGGTCAGTAAGTTTTTTTTTTTTGGTTATATTTTTAATTTTTTTTTGCTTGAGTACGTGTTTATTGTATTTGTTGGTATATTGGCGTGGCTAGTTAACCTATGGCAAATAATTTAAGGTTCTGTGTCCTGTAATGTTAATTACTTTGCATACTTAGTATTGTATAAAATTAATTATTTTCTAACTGAACAGACAGCTGTGCTGCTGGGGAGTTTGTTCCGCCACTTCTTCTCCCCAGCGAAAGCACTAGGAAGTGGCGAAGGGCGGGCGTTTTGGGGGACTGTCTTTTGTAATTTTGACGTTCGAAAAGTGCTGATTCTCAGCCTAGTTTGAATAAATGACTTTTGATTTGATTTTGATGGTTGGATATTGTGATGCTTTTCCGAATTCGTATTTACATATACTGTTTGTATGATTTCGCATTTTTAATAACATGCGATTTAATAACCCATTATTTACAGAAAAGTCATTTAAACTAAACTATTTTAGTGTTTTTATTTCATTACGAACCCGTCTATATAAATAAACAATTGAACTACTTGGTCACTTCATAATAATGCACACGTTCGGGCAGCGCCGCCGCCGACGTCGTTCGGTTCCCCGACACAAATTGCTTTCCGCGCCATTTTTTTTTACGCTACTAGATTTCACGCACACATTTGCACGTATACAAACGTCATTTGTTTATGTAGTAGTAATAGGTAATAATTATTTTGCGAGCGTTGTATGGAGTGTCCGAGGTGTGGTAAGAGTCTACGGAACAATTTCATATGCAAGTATTTTTACTTTAATGGTTTGTAAAAGTATTTATTTGTAAACGCGATTGTGCTCCTTATTTATAGGAATTCACGGATCAATTTCCTATGCAAGTACTTTTTACTTCCAACAGGGCTTTTGTTTGATAACGCGATTGTACTTCTTATTTGTATGAAGTTATGGATCAGTTTTCGATGCAGATAGAAAATACTTGAAAGTATCTCGAGCCCTGGTTTTAGGCCCTGGTTTCTTAAGGTGGACGTACTTGGAAGCCCTGGTACTCGATTTTGCAAGTACGACCCATGTCTAAGGGCTACGGGCGAGGCGAACGGGAGTTGAGTGGGGGATATAAGCAAGGGAAAGCAGTGCGCGCGCACATTTTCTTTCTCTCTTCCTCTCATAGCCAAATACGTTTGAAGTTTCACTTCAGTCGTGTGGTCATAAGCACACTCGGTTTTTTTTTTCACTTTTTAGTTATACCTAACCCACACAAATTCAATTAGCACTACTTGCTATGTAAATATCACTCAATAAATTACACTATGTGGAAAAAAATCGTATTATTGAAGCTAACACAAAAACTACCCAAACAAAGGTAATCAAATTGATATGGAACCACCCCTGAGGCATACCTTATCCATTAAAAACAATACATAGATATACAATTGCAGCCAAGCGTTGCCAAGCTAAGGTGCATTGAAGAATTGAAGACACCGACTAGAAGAATCATCAAAATTCGCATAGAAATGCCATAGATGCAGTACATTTATGATATAACTTCGTACATAAGAATAATTACCTAGTGCATTATATACTAAAACTTTCCTGAAAGTATGTAGATCACGATAGTGAATGAAACATAAAAATTGGTTCATTCGTTTTTGAGAAAATCGCGGACATACATACATACGGGTCGAATACAGAACCTCCTTTTTTGAAGTCGGTTCAAAACCTAGACGCAATCTCATCTCAGCGACAGTCAATATCAAAAACTGTCAAAAATTTAGGGAAATTAGAGGTATTTTCGACAGATTGGGACTGAGATCCAGACTTTGAACGTTCTTAAAATTACCTACGAAAATTGCCCCTTAGGAATTAGACGACTCTGAATGAATTCGTATAAAAACTATTAAGAATAGGTATCATGTTTTTAGGCAAAGAAATAAAAATATTACTTTGTTTAGCATTTTTTTTTGTGCTTGTGCCGAGTGGAGTGGTATTCCTCGTCTATGAAGACAATCCCGGAAGTACGGTCAAGAACCCTACCAGCATCTTACTGGAATATTTTCTCCCTCCGAGCACGTTTGCTCTTGCGAATCTCCACTCAAGCCGGCAAATAAAGGCAAGAATGAGATAGGAGCTCTGTTCCTCGTCATTGTTCACTCCAGCCGGCCAATAAAGGCAAGCCAGAGATGAGGAACAAGACATCTCCCGGAAGTTAGGGTCCGTGGGGTCGCTACTGCCCAACAATTTGCCACATGCTGCCCTGCGGTTTTCTGTATCTCTCTTGGTCTGGCTCCTCACCCTAGACCTGTTCCGGCAAAGTACGAGTACTTACACTCTTCCGGCACAGGCCTAGAGTTGGGAGCGCGCCAGCCCCACCACGGCGTCAACGTAGAGATACGGCCGTGGGTGTATTATATTATTATTCATTCATTAACCGCCTAACAATTGAAAAATTGTATTTGTACCAAAGGTTCTCCTTGAAAAGCTCTTTCCGTTTGTGTATATGTTACCGCTAATGTGCGTAAATCAGTTTGAGTGCAGATTAACTAGTTAGTGTGCAGATTATCTGGTTGAGTCCGTTAAAGTGGAAAAAAATGTTTTCGCCTAGGCCAAACCAGTTCTCGCTACACGGGTTGCATGGTTGCGGTCGGTCGATAGGAGACATAGGATGCAAGAGCGAGCGAAGAGCACCCAGAGGTCAGGTTTGGTTAGGCGATGTAGGATGTAAGAGCGAGCGAAGAGCACCCAGAGGTCAGGTTTGGTTAGGCGATGTAGGATGCAAGAGCGAGCGAATGAGAACTGGTTTGGCCTAGTCGAAACTAGTTCATCCTAAAATCGGGTTTGGCCAGTAACATATTTATTTATTTATTTAAACTTTTCGCACAAAAAGGTACAAGGGCGGACTTAATGCCTTAGGCATTCTCTACCATATATGACACTTTAACGGTTTGTACCCGGTAGTTTTCAGATTACCTAGTTAATGCGCATATTAACGTATTCCGTATTCTAACGGTAACATATATATACGAGAAAGAGGTCAATCGTCGAATCCGACTCGGCTGGGCAGCGTTCGGGAAGCTTCGCAATATCTTCTCGTCCCACATACCGCAGTGTCTCAAGACGAAAGTCTTTGACCAGTGCGTGTTGCCAGTGATGACATATGGCACTGAAACGTGGTCGCTCACAATGGGCCTTATTAGAAGGCTGAAAGTCACCCAAAGGGCAATGGAGAGGGCTATGCTTGGAGTTTCCCTGCGGGATCGAATCAGAAATGAAGAGATCCGCAGGAGAACCAAGGTAACCGACATAGCCCGAAGAATTGCCAAACTTAAGTGGCAGTGGGCAGGGCACATTGCTCGCAGAACAGATGGCCGATGGGGCCGAAAGGTTCTGGAGTGGCGACCGCGTACCGGAAGGCGTAGCGTTGGAAGGCCTCCCACAAGGTGGACCGACGACGTTGTGAAGGCCGCAGGAACTCGTTGGATGCGAGAAGCACAAAACCGGTCGAAGTGGAGGTGCTTGGGGGAGGCCTATGTCCAGCAGTGGACGTCTTTCGGCTGAAATGATGATGATGATGATGATATATATGGCTATTGGGCGCCAAGAATTCCTTAACTTCGGTATCCAAGTTGTCACCTATTTTAGGTAATTAATAACTCCGAACTGACTAATAATTGAAAAGTCGTATTAGAAGCAAGCTCTAGTTGAAAGCTCTTTCTATTGGCATATATCTTATGGCTATTGGCCTTAGGGCATAACTCCATAGCAGGATAGTATACACAAAAAATTAGACTATTCGTAAAATTGACGATAAAAAATGGCGAACTTTTGTATCAACAACGCTAATGGATCATGTGCTGAATTCATGGAGAGAGTTTGTGCGTCGATTTGTCATGTTTTGTTATCAAAACAGAGATAAAATATTATGAAATCATACTAATTTGATCTGTCTGTTACAATTTATAAACGATAACTTCCATACAAAGAAAGGTAATTGCAACAATTAATCTAGCATCTAAGATTAGTTCAATAATGATCAATTACCTGTTTGACAGTTTTTATCATCTATATTACCTATAGATTTCTAGTCTTATTAGTAGGTAGTCATTATTCAGTTCTTAACTATTTTGCCAAGTGCCTGATTTTTGTTTTTTTTTCTGATTGCGAATCTCAATAATGAAAAATGTTTTGATAATTTTATTTTTATCTGTGGTGGTTGCGTTAGGACAGATTCAATGGAGTAAGTTATTATAATTATATTTTCTCAAACACGCTTGAAAATTTGAGCATTATTTTGACAATCTTCATAAAGATAAATCGGAATTGCTGTACTGGCCAAATACATGCGAGCACCGGCCGGCAAAAGTTGTATGAAAATCCATTTCTGTCGTGTTTTGCGGCCAAATACATTACATAGTAAACTCATATCTGTCGTGTAATTTACAAATGGAACGATCTTTTACTCCGAAACATGGCAACCAAGGAGGTAACAGCTTATCATAGGTTTTATTTAAATTTCGAACTGGCTTGCAAATAGAAAGCTGTTTATTGAAAAAAAAAATCAAATGAACACTTTAACGCGGGAAAAATTATTGTTGTTCCTTATTCGTCATTGATTTTCGGCGGCACTCGCTACTGGGTAAAAAATACCACAGAGTACCTAAATCACGTGATATTTTTATTACTAAACATTGTGGCAACTCTCGACTTTAAGTACCTTCTGGCCAATAGTTAACACGCGCGTGCGTCACCGGGCGGCCAGTTCGCGCGCGGCGCTTGGCGACAACAGACGTGTAAAGTGAGTATGGGTGAAAAATACCCGGTAGCGACGGTTCTTGTTACGTTTTTTTTAATATTATTGGTGTTTTTTTTTATGTTATTATTTTGTTTTATAGCTGGTTCATGATGAGTTTTCTACGGACGGATCGAATTATAGAAGAATGTCTAGAACAAGAAGATAGTGAAGAAGAAAATGTGTCAGAAATAGAAGATTTTGAGGAGCATAGTGATCATGAAAGCGGAACAGAGCAAGAAGCAAGTGATTCAGATGGGTCTTCAGTGTCGGAAGAAAGTTTTCCTTCGAATTTACATATAGAGAATACTGAAGATGAAGAATATTTAGAGGATGTACCGCTAAAGTACTTGAGGCGAGGTCGTTTTACTGGAAAAGACAAAAGAACTCGCTGGCAAGTTCGTGAGCCGCCGCGACGTGTACGAACAAGATCCCATAACATTATATATCATTTGCCGGGACCGATTGGCGAAGGCAGATCTTGTACGTCTATGTTAGAAGCCTGGAATCTTATTTTTCCGGAAACGTGTTTACTAAAGATAGTCCAGTATACTAACATTTATATAGAAGAGCTAAAGTCTAAATTCTCAAGAGAACGCGATTGTAAAAGTACAGATATCGTTGAACTTAGAGCTCTTTTTGGATTACTTTATTTCTGCGGAAGATTGCGAAGTGGTCACCTGAACACAAAAGATCTCTGGGAAAAAGATGGAAGTGGTTCTGACGTCTGTATAGCCACTATGTCACGAGAAAGGTTCCATTTCTTACTGCGGAGTTTACGGTTTGACAATATTCGTACACGAGGTGAAAGAAGGCAAACAGATAAGCTAGCACCCATTCGCGAGATTTTCGAAGAGTTCAATAATAATATAAAAAAATATTATGCTGTCGGCGAAAATGTAACAATCGATGAAAAGTTGGAGAAGACTCGCGGCCGTTGTCCATTTCGGCAATACATACCCAGCAAACCCGGTAAATATGGTATAAAGATATTTGTGTTGGCTGACGCACGAACCTTCTATACAAATAATATGGAAATTTATGTTGGCAAAAATGATGGGCCTTATGATCACAGTAATTCACCAAGTGAAGTCGTCAAACGCTTAGTAGAACCTATAAAGAATAGTCATCGTAACATAGTGATGGACAATTGGTTCACTAGTTTTCCGCTATTACGTGATTTGCTCAATGATTATGGTTTGACAGCATTGGGTACTTTGAGAAAGAATAAAGCTGAAATTCCACCTGTATTTACCTCTACCAAAGATCGGGAAGTTCACAGTTCCCTTTTTGGATTTCAAGATGATTGTACTGTTGTGTCTTATGTTCCAAAGAAAAATAAAGTCGTGCTCTTGGCGTCAACTATGCACCATGATGGCAAAAAAGATTCTGGAGAAGAAAAAAAGCCCGAGATGATAATGGACTATAATAGAACAAAATGTGGCGTAGATGTTGTGGATGAGATGTGTGCTACCTACTCAGTAGCACGAGCTACCAAAAGATGGCCATTGGTTTTGTTTTATGGTCTTTTGAACGTCGGCGGCATCAATGCGTACGTGATAGTGAAGGCAAATAAAGTAAATAGTGGAGCTGTGATGGCTCAGAGAAGGATCGCTTTGAAAGAACTGGCTTTGTCCCTTGTGATGCCACAGATAAAAAAGAGATCAACAGTAGCTAATTTGCCAAAAATTATCAAAACAAAAATTGATTGTATGCTCAATGCTGACTCGAATGACGAAGCCACGCTCACAAGCACACCCTCAGCTTTGCGACCGTCCACATCTGCTTCCCGTTGTGCAGTATGTGAATGGAAGAAGGACCGAAAAACTAAGACGTCTTGTAAATTGTGTTCCAAAAGAATATGCCGTGAGCATACGACCCCAATTTGTGGCGATTGTTATGTCAAAGCAAAATAGTTAGATTAGGTACAAGTTTTTTGAAACATAATGTTTGACGATTATTTTCTCGATGTTAATTTAATATTAACAGTATTTTATTTTTTGTTGTTTTGGTAGAGTATAAGGTCGATTTATAATTTTTGATCTCAATTTTACGTGACACCTAAGAAAAAAATTTTTTTGTTGATTTTTCTAAGACTATGAAGAATTTTTGTTAAAATTTGTATTTTTTTTAGGATAAGCTATAATTTGAAATAAATAATAATTCAAACTTTCAATTTTCTTTTATTTATTAGACATTAGTATTGATAAACTAAATACACCATTAAAGTCTGTAATGCAAACTTATTTTTCCAAGATAATGTCATTTAAATTATGTGGTATTTTTTACCCGGTAGCGAGTATTCGTGCATGTAAACACCTAGCGAGTACCGCCGGGTTAAAAGTAATTGAATTTGACAAAAAAGTTCTGCCTAGGTACAGAGGCCAGCACATCAAGCTACCCCAATCTGTCAAATTTTCCCAATTGAATATGAACCTTATTGCTTTGTAATAAAGTTGAAAATCTATCAAAGAAATTTGACAGATTGGGGTAGCTTGATGTGCTGGCGTCTGTACACCTTAGTTTTAATTTCCGCGCATTATTTGAGAAAAGTAGGTAACTATACAAGCCTTGGCCACAACTACGCATTGATAGTCGTACGTACCTACGACTTACATCATCAAAAAATTCGTCCGCATCGCTGTCAACAGGAAAAGTGTCCCAAAAGGCTGAAAGCATTGCCACATTGTATGGCGATGCTGATTATTTGGCCAAAAAATAGGTGCTGTCCGTTGTACTGTGACGCCATCCATCTACGACATGTACAGACGCCAGCACATCAACCTACCCGAAACTGTCAAATTTTCTCAATCAACTTTGAACCTTATGTTTTAGTAATAAAGTAGAAATTATATTAAAGAAATTTGACAGATTGTAGTAGGTTGATGTGCTGGCGTCTGTACATAATATTATTTTAAGGGTATTAGCTTATATTATGTAATATTACTAAAGCCATTACTTTTTTACAGCGCAACGAGGACGGGTCAGGGACCACGCGAAATTCTTCTCACAAGTGATGCAAGAAACAATCTACGAATTTGAGAGAAGAGGATTCAGCAGTCTGACGCTGTTGGATATCACTCAGAATGTTGAGTAAGTTTATACATACTTTGTCCACCAGTAATTCTTACCCCGCATTTACAGCCAAACATTGTGTTACTTGTTTGCGACAGGTCTTGTGAAAGATTTCAAAAATATGTCTTGTATAAAACATGTAGGTTCAGCCCGCGGGGCAATTGCGTAACACATTATCAATCGGAATCGGTTTCATTTTGACAGTTCAACAACATTCATTGCGTTATTTAGGTACGCGTTGAGCAGAAACATTTTTCGAACTTATGAAGCAATGGATTAGCAATTTGCTTCAAAATGATTCAGATTCTGATTTATAATGTGTTACGCAATTAGGGTGCCCCGGTTCAAACTTTATGTCGGCTCTGAAGTGCGCTATTGCTGCGCAGTACCTCACCCCTTACCCCCGCTGACACGTGAATGTGTTACTTCGCAGCGACTCGCTTCATGTTCTGAGTCGCCATAATGTTTTAATCGGGCTGCGGCTGTATCATACATGTAGTACTTATTGACGTTGTTTCAGACGATGTTGTTTGATAAAGACGACGAGATGTATTGTTGTTATGTTAACTATTCTGTTCACATTTTTTAAGCTATTGCATAGCTTTTTTGAACGCGGCGACCGAATCAAGAAATTCCGTAACGAAAATAAACCTAACACCCCCCACTCCGACCGGCACAGCGGTGCGGCGTTGAAAGCCGTGTATCGTCTAACGTCGTTTCAGTTCGGCAAACTTCGGCACGGTGTTTGTGTGCGTGCGACTAGACGTATGCGTGTAGACTGTACAAAGCTCGCACGGATCGAGACGAGCTGCTTACTGTAACTTGAATTAATATCAAAGAAAAAAAATATTGCATAAATATTATAATTGCATAAATGCTATGCAATAGCTTTACCGCGGCAGTCCCCGAGTGCCACACGTTTTTGAAGTGAAACTTCTTTAGGCGCGCTTGACTTGGGGAGTAAACTGGCGAATGCGTTACGAAAACGTGTGATCGCGAGTAGGGAAGGTACGTAAAAAATAGCTGGAAATACCTCGTGTAAAAACCCGGTCCCGGTCGCATAAATATGCGACCGGGTTTTTACACCAGGTATTTGCTTCCAAGTACGCACACCAGGTACCGACTCAAAATAATTGCAAGACTATTAAGTATCTTATACGGCTACTCGCTCAAATACGTAGGTACTCAACCGCGTTAGTTTTCGCAAATGCGATCATGCTCCTTATCAGTAGGAGTCTACGGAACAATTTCGTATGCAAGTATTTTTGAAGGGAAACTTCTTTACGCGCGCTTGACTTGGGGAGTAAACTGGCGAACGCGTTACGAAAAGTGTGATCGGGCGAGGTGAACGGGAGTTGAGTGGGGGATATAAGCAAGACAAAGCAGTGCGCGCACACGTTTTCTTTCTCTCTTCCTCTCATAGCCAAATACGTATGAAGTTTTTTTTTTCTTTTGTTTATATCTCGAAAATGGTGCGTCCCATCGCAAAAATAATGTAAATTTCGACCCCCTTTATAAAACCCATAAACTCCTAAAACTCAACATGTAGGTAATAATTTTTCATATTTTCCATACAAAAAGTGAAAAATTCCTTAAAAAACACGTCAAGGTCGCCCCCTCCGCGCCTGCGGCTCTAAAAAACAATACACGGGGTTAGGGCAAATAAGTACCACGTGTCGACGAGTCGCGATTGTCAAATTCGATTTTTGTTGTGTCAAAATTATTTACGTGAAACTTCTTTACGCACACTTGACTTGGAGAGTAAGCTGGCGAACGCGTGACGTAAGCGTTACGAAAAGTGTGATCGGGCGAGTAGGGAAGGTACGTATTTACTCGACCAGGTTTTTGCTTCCAAGTACACACACCAGGTACCGACTCAAAATACTTGCGAGACTATAAAGTACCTTATACGGCTACTCGCTCAAATACGTAGGTACTCAACCGCGTTAGTTTTCGCAAATGCGATCATGCTCCTTATCAGTAAGAGTCTACGGAACAATTTCGCATGCAAGTATTTTTTACTTTAATGGTTTGCAAGTATTTATTTGTAAACGCGGTTTTGCTCTTTATTTATAGGAAGTCATTGATCAATTTCCTATGCAAGTAGTTTTACTTCCAACGGGGCTTTTGAATACGCGATTGTACAGACGCCAGCACATCAACCTACTACAATCTGTCAAATTTCTTTAATAGATTTTCAACTTTATTACTGAAGAATAAGGTTCAAAGTTGATTGGGAAAATGTGACAGTTAGGTGTAGGTTGATGTGCTGGCGTCTGTACTTCTTATCTGTATGAAGTTATGGATCAATTTTCTATGCAGATAGAAAATACTTGAAAGTATCTCGCTCCGTCGTGCCTCGACGCTCGAGTACGTAGGTACTCAAATAGTTCAACAACCGCGTTTGTTTTCGCAAATGCGATCATGCTCCTTATCAGTAAGAGCACAGAATACTTAATAGTACTACGTACAGAAAGGACACTCCCTTCCTCGCCCTCATATCAGATACAGCACCTCGCCCCGCACTTCGAGGTATTCGTCGCCGACTCTTTAGCAAGGGCGCTCGCTAACCGCAGCGCTGTATTGCTGACACTAACACACAATTATGCGATTTAAAAGTTTTATTTGAGTTTTAATCACGATGGTTGGATACTGTGATGCTTTTCCGAATTCGTATTTACATAAACTGTTTGTAAGATTTCGCATTTTTAATAACATGCGATTTGATAACCGATTATTTACAGATAAGTCATTTAAACTAAACTATTTTAGTGTTTTTATTTCATTACGAACCCGACTATATAAATAAAAAAAAACAATTGAACTACATGGTCACTTCATAATAATGCACACGTTCGGGCAGCGCCGCCGCCGCCGCCGCCGTCGTCGTTCGGTTCCCCGACACAAATTGCTTACCGCGCCATTTTTTTTACGCTACTAGATTTCACGCACACATTTGCACGTATACAAACGTCATTTGTTTATGTAGTAGTACTAGGTAATTATTTTGCGAGCGTTGTATGGAGTGTCCGAGGTGTGGTAAGACTCTTACCACACCTCGAGCACTCCATACAACTCCGTAAGAGTCTACGGAACAATTTCGTATGCAAGTATTTTTACTTTAATGGTTTGTAAAAGTATTTATTTGCAAACGCGATTGTGCTCCTTATTTATAGGAATTCACGGGTCAATTTCCTATGCAAGTACTTTTTACTTCCAACAGGGCTTTTGTTTGATTACGCGATTGTACTTCTTATTTGTATGAACTTATGGATCAATTTTCGATGCAGATAGAAAATACTTGAAAGTATCTTGAGCCCTGGTTTTAGGCCCTGGTTTCTTAAGGTGGACGTACTTGGAAGCCCTGGTACTCGATTTTGCAAGTACGACCCATGTCTACGGGCTACGGGCGAGGCGAACGGGAGTTGAGTTGGGGATATAAGCAAGAGAAATCAGTGCGCGCGCACATTTTCTTTCTCTCTTCCTCTCATAGCCAAATACGTTTGAAGTTTCACTTCAGTCGTGTGGTCATAAGCACACTCGTTTTTTTTTTTTTTATATCGACTAGTCATAACAATCTGTACAACTTGTTATTACTTGCATTGCAAAAAACGTATGAAAATTTGAATATCGCGGGCTACCCTTGCCCTTCCCCCAGACAAAAATAGTGCGGCAGGCACTTACCTAGTAGCGAAGCGTTGGAAGACTTCCTACAAGCTGAACCGATGACCTTGTGAAGGTTACAGGAATCCAATAGATGCTAGAAAGGACAAAGGACCAGTCGATGTGGCAACGCTTGGGAGAGGCCTATATCTAGTGAACCTCTTATGGCTGAAATGATGATGATGATGATAAAGGTGATCTAGTAACACTTACCTAGGTACAGACGCCAGCACATCAAGCTACTACAATCTGTCAAATTTCTTTAATAGATTTTCAACTTTATCGCTCAAGCATAAGGTTCAAAGTTGATTGGGAAATTTTTTCTCTCGCAAGGAGCTCTAGTTTCTGCCACTATTAAGTTTGAAAATTTTAGCTTACAGATGTACAGATGGCATGTAAACGGTACAGCAAACTACACCAATGGCTTTTTGGTCTCCATGCAGAAGATTGACGTGACTGCTATGCAAGACTCACTTGGGACCCCATCAATAAATGACGTCCCTACTCCCAGGGCTGCCGTGAGTGGAATACTGAACTTGAGAGATGTGAAGCTTGGCTATGATGTGACCTTCTTTGAAGTCAATGGTTTGGTGCATAAATTCACCGGCGATTTTACGCATGGTTTGGTCGCTTGGACGATTAGAGTAAGTTAACCATCTCATTTTTTTTTAATTTTTGTTTATGAGCATTTTTTCCCGCGCGGTCTGGCAATGTCGCATTTCTAGTGTTTTTTCATGGTGAATAGCTAAAAAAAGATTCGCTCTTTATAGAAGGTTGAAAGGGAGTTTATTGGCACAGGCTTAGAAAGAAAATATTTTCTACACTTCAGTTTTGTGCATTATTTCAATTTGTCTTGAAGGATGTGACAGTTCTATTGAAACTATATTAACACTAGCTTCTGCCCGCAACTTCCTTCGCGTGGAAGTCGTAAGTCACCAGAATATAGTAAAAGAACAGCCACATTTTTATAAAACTTTCCTGTATACTACGTTTATAGTGTAGTAAAACGCTATGTTCACTATGTTTTACAATTATTTATTTTAAACAACTAATGTTACACCGCCAAATTAATACCGTTCTCTCCCCGCCGTACGGCCGTACAGATTAAAAATTCCCGCGATCGCCGAGTGTTGTCAACTCATCATAATATCGATTCCTCAAATCGATTATGCAAAATCATAAACCTTACAATAGTTTTGGTCTCGGCAGCCAAAATAT
Source organism: Amphipoea lucens (assembly GCA_947508005.1). NCBI lineage: Eukaryota > Metazoa > Arthropoda > Insecta > Lepidoptera > Noctuidae > Amphipoea > Amphipoea lucens. The sequence continues at coordinate 3,592,436 of OX382373.1, read as the reverse complement.
GAAGAGAGGACTGGTGACGCGGGAGCTAGCAAAGTAGAAGTTGCCCGTGTGAGAAGCAACTCGTCCTGAGGTCGAGACCCACAGCCTTCAGTAGTAATTTCCCATTGCTTGCGAAATTTTTTGTTTTTATTTAACCGGTCAAGCGGCGTGCGTCGGCGATCGGCGACGAAACAATAGAAAATCAATTGTGTCTCATTAGCGGAGCTTGACAGATTAATTAAGTACATATTTTTATAATTTTCAGATTGAGAAGATTTTAACAACCAAAGAAATAACGGTTATTGTGACAGCTAATATACAAGCAGGTCTCATTAGAATGGTGTACAGACCAGCCAGCAATTTAACTGAAGTCATTTCTAGAGGAGTAAGTGTTCCACATTCTTGCTCTCCTTATCTTATCCTAATTTATTTGGGATCAGCGCCCGCATGTCTTCTTCTGCCAATCTACATCTGAGCTATCAACTAAAGAAGGAAATATAGAGTATGGAAACCACATAATTATCCATACTAATAGGTAATTATTATAAATAGGAACGTGTCTGTCTGTCTGTCTGTTACCTCTTCACGCTTAAACCGCTGAACCGATTTAGATGAAATTTCGTAAAGAGATAGTTTGAGCCCCAGTAAAGGACATAGGATAGTTATATATTCGCACGGGATCGAAACTTATGCGGGTGGAACCGCGGTGCGCAGCTAGTAATGCAATAAATTATACGCCTTTTCTGGCGATATACAAAAAATTAAAGAAATCGGTCGCAAATAAAATCTGCTGTTTCCTACATTTTGCGAACATAAATGTAGGGAGGGAGAACTGCTGATATTTTTTCCCGACCGATTTCGTCCATTTTTTGTATATCGTCAGATAAGGCGGAGGTATGTGGTATAATTTATTGCCTATAATGTGGTTTCCATACTGTAGGTATGTAAGTAGTGCTACTTACAAATTGAGATTAAAAATCACCTTACCTATAGGTACAGGGTGTTAGGCGGAGGGTTAGTCAAACAAGGGAGGTTCATAAGTAGAGTCATCTGAGAAAATATACATAGTTTGAAGATCCGCTAAAGGTTCACAATTTTTGACGTGATAACGTCTTATAAATCGATGAACGCCGGCGGCACGCATGAAAAAGCATGAGTCATTGTCACGTTCCGCTTGAGCCGAGCGTGCTAGCGAGAGCGCGGAACAAGCGATAGAGAGGCACGATCGGCCTAAGCGGCTTGTGACGCATCACGTAAAATTATCGTCCATAAACCGACTTTACAGACAACCAATTTTTTTTTTATATTTTTTTTTTTTTTTAGTTTATTCAAGAATTTGCAAAATTTTAGCTTTTAACACCTAGACTAGTAGGTATACTTCTTTTACTGTCATGTGTCAGAAGTTTTTTTTGTGTGTTTTTGGTGTAGGTATGATGCATCCTTGGTCTAGCAAAGGCAATAGTAGACGCAAAGCCTGCCCGCGCTATTACTTAGTTTTCGGTTATAAGCGTTCTTTTTGAGTTTTTTACTTTTCTTTTTGTTCAGCCTCTAGGGGTCCTAGCGTAATATTAAGCCTATAGTCTTCCTCAAGAATTGGGCTATCAAATGCCAAAAGAATTTTTCAAATCCGACTGGTACGAACAGTTTTTTTATTTGACATGGGTTTGCTCTTGACTCTAAGAGGTGACAGAGATAAAGTCAACGATGGAGTGAGCTTAACCAGAAGAAGCCTGTTCACTCTCACTTTGAAAAGAATTCGGGTTGTAGTTCCAGAAATTAGACAACATTAAACAATTAAGACAGGTCTTTATTAGTGGGGGTGCGGGATTGTCCGAAAGGGTTACCGCTACCCCGGAACATAAAGGGCTAAGGATGGAACACGCAACACGGACGGGTTTTAGTCAGTAAGAGTCTGACACTCCCTTCCGCTCCACCCAGAGCGGGAGGGGTCATTTGATGATTTACCATCCATAAAAAATGGTCTTTATTAGTAACCTTTAACTAAATTCTGGCTGTAGTAGGTATGTACGAGTATCTTACTAATAAATTTTTTCTTTCCGTTACAGTTTTTGCCATCCCATAATGCTCCGGGTATCAGAAATTGGTCGACTATAATAGCACAGACAGTATTGGATGTTGTTAAAAACAAGGTTCCATTTCCCGATATATGCTACAGTCATTGTTAAATAAATAATTAGAAAACAAGCCAATTATTTATTATTAATTAAAATATCGATCAGTACATTATAAAAACTCTTTTGACGTAGGTATCTATCATATCTATGATACGTATCTATCATTGTGTCAACCCATTGTAAAGTTTCTATATTTATGTCTGTAATTTATAATATGGTGTACCTACATAATAAAGAGTATTCTATTCTATTGTATTCTACCTACTTATAGTCCATTCATCATCATCATCATCATCGTCCATTCATCATCAGCAGAAAGACGTGCACTGCTGGACATAGGCCTCCCCCAAGCACCTCCACTTCGACCGGTTTTGTGCTTCTCGCATCCAACGAGTTCCTGTATAGTATAGAATACTTAGTCCATTCATAGTTAGGTATTTTACCTCTAACAGCAGCAACCCATTACATGCTCTGTGCAGCAACCTAACATCAACCTTATTATAACGAGAATAAAGATCAGAACGATTATGAAAAACTTGTCAGTAGCAGCAAGCCAACAGCAACATAGAATTTGAATAAAGATCACTGTGATTAGGACAGTGATACAAAATCAGACGTAAAATAACTGTAAAAGGACTTGTGAGTTTCATTTATTTATGTTTTATTTTTTCATGGGAAAGTTTACCTACCTAAATGCACAAATAATTGACCATAATAAATGATTACGAAAATTTTTAAGAATAACTAGTAGCAGCCAGCAGCGCGGTGGCTTATGTAGGGTAGGTATGCTAACTATGAAAAGTACGTAGGTACAGTTACCGGCACGTAAGTTGGCAAGATATTTCGTAGTGGGGGAAGTTCGCCCATGTAAAAATGTATGAAATTGTGCATGTGCGAACTTCCCCCACTACAAAATATCTTGCCAACTTACGTGCCGGGTATTATAACCCCTATTATTCCAAGTAAAATTTACAAGCTCACTCGTGAGATGGCAGCACTGTTGAGTGTACCCCGCTATTGTGTTTCTGAATGGTTTCTGTTGTTGTTTAATTGAAAACAAATAATAAAATTAATCTATAAAAAATTGTGACTTTGAGTGTCGCCCATTGAAAGATAAGTTAACCTTTTGAACGCCACGGTCGTGTATAGCTGACAAATGAAAACGTGCCCAACACGCCACAGTCGTCTATAGACGACAAGAAAACGACATTTTTTTAAAACAAAATAAATATACTAAATTAAGTTTTCTGTGTTTCTTTTTCCTATTATTTAAAACTACATTAAAGTTGCCTGGCGTCAGGGGTACGGCGGGCGATACGTTTATACTCTGGCGTTCAAAAGGTTAAAATAAAAGTATCTACCATCAGTAAAACATTTTTTCTTTATTTTTCTATTAGCATTTTCATAGATTTTTCTATTAGCATCATTGGGAAATAAGTGAATCCTGTATTTTTTTAATATTCAGGTGTGCGTATGGTTGTATTACATATTTACTCATAAAAATGCAGCTTGTATAAAAAAAATGAATGAATATATGCCGCGTTCCGAGTTAGGACTGTAATCGTTATTATCGATTTGAGCGTGCTTAAACCTAATTCGGTACGGGTTTAAGCACGCTCAAATCGATAATATCGATTACAGTCCTAACTCGGAATGCACCCATAGAGACACCTAGCTGTCAAATTCATGGAACAATCGGAACAATCACATATATTTAAGCAACGTTTATGAATAAAAGGGTTGCGTGCCATCACTACCGTGGCGGAATGTGTCTGCACTGAATTGGATAATCCTAATGCTTGAGCGATAAAGTTGAAAACCTATTAAAGAAAAACAGATTGTAGTAGCTTGATGTGCCTGGCCTACCACATTGGAAATAAACGATTTTGATTTTATTTCATTTATTTCCGAACGATCATTTATCTGCCAATCAAAATCAATTGACACTTGACAGCCGTCAAATTAACCAACCAAAATGTCAATCAACGTCACAAAATAATTTTGTTTTGCTAGCGGTTTGTTTCTCAAACTCTCGAGAATTATTTGCTCAAACAGCAAAAATATTGCATACGTTTTAGTGTCGTCGTGATATGTGTGTAGGACAAACATTTTCAGTTACCATGTCCATTTTATGACTGCAAAATGTGTGATGAAACCACTGAAACGTACGAAGAACGCCAAGACAACGAATTAGCTGCATTACAGGTTAGTAATTGTGTTATTTGTAAATAAAAACATTTCTGGATGATGAAAATAATTACTAGTTTTCATAAGTCTACGATATTTCTCTATCTTCAATAGTTTACTCGATTTAATAGTTCCATAGTTTTCATTTTTTTATTGTTTTTGCGTGCATTCTAAATTCTAATTAGGTCAACACATGGGAACGCCTTGTAATATATTTTTCACTAATGCGTTTTTCATGTAATCTTATCGCAATTATTCTAGATTGTCATAGATACAGATTTATTTATTTATTTATTTATTAAGGATCTCCAACAAAGGATACACAAGATTAAATCCTTTGGGAGAGTTGTTGTCTGATGCCAAATAATTTATGCTGTATGATCTATAACAAAACAAGAAGAATTTATTTTGATATATAGTTTAACTGGCAACCCATCCCTGGTGCGGACAGTTTTTACGACTTAACAAAACATTGAGGTTTTCTTTTTTGTTTGTTCAATGTAAATGTATAGTTATAAAATTCAAATTTCCAACATTACATATTATTATTGAAGTCAGGGTGAAAATATAAATTTTATTTTTAATCTGTCGAGCTCCGCTAATGAGACACAATTGATTTTCTATTGTTTCGTCGCCAGTAGGCGACGCACGGTGCTTGACCAGTTAAGGCTGTTTTAGGCTGTTACAGAAGTCTTCTTCTTCTTATCGAGTTGATGGCAAAAGTAAAAATGTTTTATTATGTTATATGGGTTAGTCCCATTACTTAGCCACGCTAATCGAGTCTTCAGTGGTGTTTTTAGGTCCTCAGAAGTGCAGGTTTATGTACTTCGGTACTTCGGTGCAGGTGTATGGAAACTGAACACTCCAATGGGACAATCCAATCCAATCCAATATAGGACATGGTTTGGTCAGCAGCACCGCATTCGCACTGGGTGTTAGTTGGGTCAACAATTCCCCATGTCACATATTTTTGGTTGTATTTATTAACTGCTAATCCAAATTAACAACACATTTTACTTTGGCAGGCTATTTATGGTGATGCTGTAGTTGATAACCGTGAGGCTGTCGCATGGAAAATATGGAGACCTATAGATCTGATGCTCACATTAAATCCATTGCACAACTCAGACATCAAAGGCGTACACTGTTCGGTTACACTGCATTTCAAATGTTGTGCAAATTATCCTGATAAGTATGTATTATTTTTCCTTCTAAGGTTTTGAATTAGTACTTTGTTAATCTTTTGAATTAGTGATTTTTTATATGAGCTTTTTTTGACATTTTAATTGAGAGAAGAAATGAGTCTGTTATAGACTAAATAAAATACAATTATTATTTTTTTTTCCACATTTTGTTAATTGAATTTAAGGTTGATCTGGTCACGAGCTCGAACTCACTGGTGGTCATCTGCTCACCTGGCATCGTGTCTGACATAGATAGTATCAGTGATGAGCAGTTAGACGCTAGTCTACACGCAATGTATAGTTCTCACGCACAGAAACACCATTCCAAACGGAAAAGTGTGTAAAAAAATCCAAAAAGTGCTTTGAAAAATCGACTTTTATGACGAAAACCACTGCATGAATCAATATTACAAATAAAGTTGTTTTGAAGAAGTAATTCTTAAATTAAATAAAAAATTAAATAAGAAACAGGAAATTCAACTCTAGAAACTATTATTCCGTGATAACTGTTAAGCTAAAACAGAATTAATGTAAAGATGATTTTAATAAGTTTTTCGTAAAATTCTTCGAGGGGCCTGTTGTTAAATAATAACAGCCGCACAGGTCGATCGATCAGGTTAAGCTATGCTTGCCACGGTTGGTCTGTGGATGGGTGACCATCTTTACATACCGAGACCCCTCCGTGCCTCGGAAAGCACTTTAAACCGTTGGTCCCGGCTGTCATTTTTGGATCTTTGACAGTTGTTACAGGTAATTCGAAGCCCGAAAGTCTAACAACCAGTCTTAACAAGGAGTATCATATTACCCAGTAACTGGGTTGTGAAGATCAGATATGCAGTCACTCCATGTTAAATACTGGTATTCAGCTGAATCCGGTTAGACTGGAAGCCGAACCCAACGTAGTTGGGAATAGGCTAGGCAGATGATGATACATAAAATTCTTCCAAGTAGTTTAAAACATAAATACTTACTTTTTGGCAAAATATTTTTACTTTCTTTTCATATCAAATAGTTTTGGTAAAACAAAATGAGATTGAATTACTTCCTTCATGCAATTTCATTTTGACACCTTTCTGTAGCTCCCTTACAAGACTACTTATTTAATTATTACATTAATTATGAGCCAAGGAACGGCTTTTACCTTGGCTAGAGGCTAAGCCTTGCCGTATGTGGCAATGCTGCCAGTTTTTGGGTACATGACCATTAAACCACTGACCAGACGACAATGATGCGCATGAACTTCTCGACGCCATATTTTAGTTGGTAATATGTTTATTGTTATTTTTCTATATCCATACTATACCTACTAATATTATAAATTCGAAAGTAACTGTCTGTCTGTATGTTACCTTTTCACGTCTAAACCGCTGAACCGATTTAGATGAAATGAGGCAGAGATAGTATGAGTCCCGGGAAAAGACATAGGATACTTTTTATCCCGATATTCCCACAGGATCAAGACTTATGCGGGTGAAACCGCGGGGCGCAGCTAGTTTAGTATAAAAAGTCTTTCCAATTCTCTTTTTAAATTAAAAATAAATAAGTACCATTTCTAATATTTCCAGGCCATTAAGTTTGGCGATCCACAAAATGCGGGGGTTATCTACAGAAAATGGCATGAGATTATTGTCTGAGTTGGAAGAACTGGCGAAAAAACTACGTGGTGAAGTCTGTATATTCCAGCTAGCACAACATGCCCAGGTAACTTTAGTATCTTTCTTTTTTTTTTTTTTTTTTTTTTTTTTTTTTTTTTTTTTTTTTTTTTTTTCACACAACGCCATCTAGTCCTAGTTCATCTAGTAGTAGTTAGTAGTAGTAGTGAGTATTTATTCTTGACATAGGGAAGATTATTCTTCGAGTCGTGTCTTCAATTCTTCAATGCACTAGTGTTAATTGAATTTGTGTGGGTTAGGTAAAACTAAAAAGTTAAAAATAAAATATTTTTTACAAAAAAAAACAACCGACTTCAAAAAAAAACACTACAAAGTGAAAAATAACTTTAATTTCGGAAGTCGGTGTCAAAAATGAAAATGCTGAACCAACGACACCGACTTCCGAAATTAAAGTTATTTTTCACTTTGTAGTGTTTTTTTTTTGAAGTCGGTTGTTTTTTTTTGTAAAAAATTTTTTTTTGGTTGTAGACCGGTTTTCCTTCAAAACCTACAAAATATTTATTTTTATTATTTTTCAGCAATTTCTGCACGACTACAACATACCAACACTGTCTTTTTATGATGAAATGTTGAAACAGAAAAATGAACAGGAACAGTTAAAACTACATGATCTGCAAGTTAAAGAAAATGAAGAGGTAATTATAGTAATTATTATCATCAGTATTAAAATTCTAAAGCTCTGGGTGGGTTCCACCAAAGATGTGCGAGGAAGCTGAGTGGTGTGAGGAGGCGTAGCGTAGAGATAAACCATTTTAAAACTGCACGCCTCTCCACAAACATTTCTATACAAACATTTGAAATGTGTATGCAACAAAGTCATGGAGGGGCGCTCATTTAAATTTTATTAATTTTTATAGATGTTGTGAGTACAATCAATGTTAATATGTTAAATAAGCAACAATAATTAGTTCAACATTATTAAGTGATCATTACAAAAATCGACGTCAGAATTAATACTCCATACTAATATTATAAATGCGAAAGTGTGTCTGTCTGTCTGTATGTTACCTTTTCACGCCTAAACCACTGAACCGATTTAAATGAAATTTGGTATAGAGATAGAGTCCCGGGAAAGAACATAGGGTAGTTTTTATACCGATATTCCCACGGGATCGAAACTTATGCGGGTGAAACCGCGGGGCGTAGCTAGTATTATATAAAATTTTTCTGCGTTCGTGGTTTATTTGTCAAAAATGTAAACAAATATGAATTAATGGAAAAATAACTTTAATTCGTACACAATAAAGTTCAGTTTGCGCTACAACTTCAAACATTTTTATAACTTTTTCAATAGTGCTAGTCACTCTGAAATCGACTTTATTTGTCATTGAAATAAAGTTGATATTTGTTTAACTTGATCGAGTGGGGGGTGTGCAGCACTGCGCACTTTTACTATACATTCTTACAAAAAACAAATTTAGGTTCTAAGTAAAATTTACGAATAAAATCTCCATAATGATTGTTATTTCAGCGACAAAAAATGAAGGACGAGATTCAGAGGCGACAGGAAATCTTGAAGTCAGGCAGACAACGTATTCATGGACTCAGTATCAGCCAGGAAAACGACTGTCAGGATGGTCAAGGGGATGCACCTGAACTTGTGTAGTAAGTCTAGGCATTTAAGTCGTTTTTACACCGTCTTCCGGACGATATACATAAACTTCGACCATATGTTCAGACCATAGAAAAAAAAAAACACTACAAAGTGAAAAATAACTTTAATTTCGGAAGTCGGTGTCTTTGGATCTGTATTTTAGTTTTTTGCCACCGACTTCCGAAATTAAAGTCATTTTTCACTTTGTAGTGTTTTTTTGGAAGTCGGTTTTTTTTTTTGCTAAAAAGTTTTTATTTCACGCTTTTTAGTGGGTCTGCTTATAATTTATCTCAGTTACAATAGCCTAGTGTCAACTTTCTCATCGCCTTTTACAAAATATTGCTTTTATCGATGCAGGGAAGTTAATTGTTGAAGAGTTCTCCTGGTCCACCATCAGCTCCATATCACCATTCACATTGTGACGAGCATAAATTGCTTAGCAACCATGTTAAAGTATCGAATCGCAACCCGTGAAATAGTACGGAGATATTATTGAGTAGTTCCGGTGGCCATCTGTGGTCTTCATCATCAGTTCCACTTCACCAAATGGTGCTTTCCGAGAGCAAATGCACGAGTGTTACTATAATAATTTTGAAAGAATTTTCTTTTAACTCCAAGCCGTTGAGGAGTTGTACCTTCCATCATCAGCTCATCCACCTGAGATGATGATTATCAGATGCAAATACTTAAACAGCTTTAGAAAATATATGAAAATGGTACTATGTGCCTATAAAATTTGAAGGTTGCCCTCGATTTCCCTGGGATCCCATCATCAGATCCTGACCTGATGATCATGCAACCACTTGGGAAGTATACCCTTTCAAACAAAAGAAAAATTTTCCAAATCGGTCCAGGCGTCTTCGAGAAATCAGGGAACATACATAAAAAAAAAAAAAAAAAAGATTCCGACGAATTGAGAACCTCCTCCTTTTTTTGAAGTCGGTTAATAAGCATTTTTCATTATGGACATATTCATGAATTTTTATTTTTAGTTAATTTTCATACTAACTAAATACCTTGACGTAAATCGCCCGATATGCATGCCTCTTTATCCGAATTGGCAACGATGACGTATTTTCATTCATAAGATTTGGGGGGCTGAAACTTATCAAAACTGAGTTAAGACACTTTCTTACTGCATAGCTCAATTAAATTACACTAAATGAAACTACAAATATCCTTATAACGAAGCTTTTTTAAGTACTACTTCCTTTGTTAGATTTAATTTGTAAAAGCTATATAGAAGCGTTTGACAAAGTTTATGGATATCGTGAAGAACACGGTGTATTGTAAAACCATGTTTTTTTATAGAGTTACTCAAACAGTTTTACCAAAGGGTGAAAATGAGCCTATAATGTTCCCACTGCTGAGACACAGGCCTGCTCTCTTCGACAAGAAGTGTAATCCACCACGCGGGCCCAGTGCGGGTTGGTAGATGTCACATGTCTTCGAATTTTTGGTTCTAGGACAAGCCGGTTTCCTCACGATTTGTGCCTTTTCTTTTCCACACGAAACTACGTTTTAAGTTGCAACTACATTCATTTTTTCTTTTTTCTTGTAATTTTTCACGTTTAAAAGTGCCTTTTAACCCTTCGCCTGGACGAGTATCCACGCTAGCCACTATGGCTTTTAAATTGTTTCTGTAATTACGACATTTAATCGGTTAATGGTCTAATTGAAATATACGATTTGACTTTGACTTTTCGATCCTCATTGTTTTTAACCATTTTCTTAAAGAATAATCTTGAGTCCCTTCCCCATTCGATAGTTCAATTCTTAAGGAAGGTTAACATCACACAAGGCTTAAGTCAAGGTTATTTAACATCACGCTATGACCCTTAGGAGCCGAGCAAAAAGTAAAAAAAGTCGAAAATCAATCATTAAGCGGAAAGGAAGTGACACCGCAGGCAGCGGATGAACTCGCGGGCAGAAGCTAGTCCATACTAATATTATAAGTAACTCTGTCTGTCTGTCTGTATGTTAGCTTTTAACGCCTAAAACCGCTGAACCGCTTTAGATGAAATTTGGTATATAGTTTGAGTCCCGGGAAAGGACATAGGATACTTTTTATCCCGATATTCCCACGGGATCAAGACTTATGCGGGTGAAACCGCGGGGCGCAGCTAGTTATTTATAAAGAAACAGTCTTATACCTAAAACTGCCCCACAAAACCATTTTTACCACCATAATTTTTTTTTTTTGTTTTGTCAATAGGGCATACAACAGACCATACGGCACAGCTCACACCCTATTTAGCTAATTACTATCGTGTTATAATTTTCAGTTACGCCGACGACAAAATGTCTCCCGTTAAGAAGGTAGTCCGAACGAAAACTGTGGATATACCGTGCACTTGTAAGAGTAAAGGCGTTCAAGTTATACGTATTACTCAGAGGAATAATAAGAAAGCTTACATCGGAAACTGTTTAGGTAAGTCATGATTACTAGAAGTCGTGTGTGCCCGATGAGAAATCTCAAATAATATACAAACTTACATCCTCTTAGGTAATACGGGCTGGTGTCTGCAACTCCACGTCAATGCGCGTATTTTGCGTACGGGTGGGAAAATCGATTATTCGATCCACCCCAGCTCCTCGAGGAAGGCCAGCAACGCCTTGATGATACTGACCGTCTCACGTAGGGTACCTGGGTTACCGAAGTACTTTGCCCTGTACGTGGCGACCACTGGGCAGTTTAGAAGCACGTGTGCCGCTGTCTTACATCCTCTTACAACACCTTTAGGTGCTTTGCAGATGGAGCAACTATTGCAGCAACTGGCAACTAGCTGTTTACATACACCTCGGGCTATTTGGTTGTAGCAACTGGCAACTTTTAAAGGAAAATTTCAAAAAGTTGGTAGCGGTATCTACAACGCCACATGTGAACAGGGCGTCATACTGACGTCACGCAAATCCTGCATCTCGCAAGCAGAGTTTACCGCGCAACTAGCATAGATACAACAGCCCGACATGAATCATTGGGTAGTTGCACGCCAGACACAACACCCGTCTGATCGGAGGATCCTCCCTTTTCTTTAGAGTATGTGTGAACTTTACACCCTGTTCCTCAAATCTCTATAAGTTGATAGTTGCCTCAACTAAAGTTGCTCCATCTGCAAAGCGCCTTAGGGGATAAATTTTGAAAAATTCTTCCTTAGCCCGCTTTTGCTATACAGGGACAATTTAGCTATCGAAACTCGGTAGATGTCATGGGTATCGATATCTAAATAATATGTTAAAACAAAAAGATTAATAATTTCGATGAAATTTTTTATTGGGAGTCAACGACCGTGTGGTGACTTGGAATATCAGTTTGTTTTGTGTAAACATGTCTGACGTGATAAGTACCGATATTAACCGGTCAAGCGGCGCGGTTCACCGATCGGCGACGAAACAATAGAAAATCAATTGTGTCTCATTAGCGGAGCTTGACAGATTAAAACACGATAAAACCAAAATAACTAACTTTCTCAGGTCACAGGTACTTCAAATAATTAAACTACTAGCGGTCACTAAACACAAAAAAATAATAATCATAAAATCATTTTGTTTTTGGTTTATCGTGTTTTGATATTGGTACCCATCACTTCGTCGGAGTTCGGCTGGCTAAGCGAGGTCAAATAGACAGTCGCTCCTTGTAAAATATTGGTATTCAGCTGCATCCGGTTAGACTGGAAGCCAACCCCAACATAGTTGGGAAAAGGTTGCTTATTATACTCTTATGCAAACTTTCATGCTTCTACACCCAGCGGATTAGGCTGTTCTTGCGAATAAATGATACTTATTCTCAACAGGCCACTCCTCAAACGGCGCCACAACCTACCTAGCAATCGACGACGAAGGCGAGCGATTAATCGCAAAAAAATGGATCGCACCACCAGCCAACGACTTTCAAACGAGGACCCGCCAACTGACCTCTATGCAACAAGATCTGAAAGCCATGTCGCGACTTAACCACCCCACTTTAACCCCCTACATTGCCATGGAAACAATAAAAGACGCAAACAAACGGACAACAAAACAATACATATATTTATTCAGAAATTTTGTTCTAGGTAGTCCTTTGAAAAGTGTTAAAAATAGATTGAGTGTGTTAAGTGATCGTTATGAAGGTTTAAAGTTGCTTAGGCATGTGGGTTTAGGTGTTTTAGGAGCATTAAAAGAGCTGCATAGCGTTGGTATCGTGCATAAAGATGTGCGGGGTCAGAATGTGTTTCTGGATGACTTTGGAGGGGTCAAGCTGGTGGGGATTGGTCTCGATATGAGGCTGGCAGAGATGATCGATGGGGACGCTTATTGTGACAGGTAAGATGAAGGTATGATCATGTTTTTCTTCTATATTTATTCATTTTTGTTTTACATAAAACATGGAAAGAGGAGAGGGAGGCCATTGCCCTGCTGTAGGACAACATCCATACTTAATATTATAAATTCGAAAATAACTGTCTGTCTGTCTATCTGTATGTTACCTTCTCACGTCTAAACCGCTGAACCGATTTCGATGAAATTTGGTATAGAGATAGTTTGAGTCCCGGAGAAGGACGTAGGATACTTTTTATCCCGGTATTCCCACGGGGTCGAGACTTATGTGGGTGAAACCGCAGGGCGCAGCTAGTATTATATAAAACGCAACATTCGGTCTTTTCCTTTCAAAGGAATGCCCTTTTTTATTTGCAGTATGTGTTGTGTACTTACCTTTTAGTCTTTGCTAAATACAGGGTTATTGAACAAAACACCAACAATCTCTTATGAGGTCATTGTACACATCATTATGGACAACTTTTGCTATGGGACCAAACAACAAATCGCGAAAAAAAAATCAGCTTTTCCCTACATTTTGACGAGTTATGCGAACATAAATGTAGGGAACAGCTAATTTTTTTTTCACGTTTTCAGGTTTGGTCCCGTAGTAAAAGTTGTTCATAATGATGAGTACAATGACCCCTTAAGAGGATAACGGTGATGAAAATTTCACCCTGTATATATTTTTTTTTTAATATTTTTCTAGACAAACAGCAGCCCAAGACATTTATGCTACAGGACAGATGCTACTGTCAATCGTATCACAAGAACGAACCTATTTAGAAATACCTCCAGACCTACCCAGTTCTGCTAAGGATTTCTTTGCAAGGTATGTTTGAAATATAGGGAATACTGGCTTATTTTTTTATCACCATCCAAATTTTTACAGGGTGTTCTACTCATGAATATAAACAACTTTCACTATGGGACCAACTCTGAAATCACGAAAAAAAAATCTGCTGTTTCATACATTTTGGTCAAGTAGGTATTGAACTTTTGTATGAAACAGCTGATTTTTTTTTAACACCCTGTAAAAATTTGGATGGTGATAAAAAAATAAGCCTGTTTATTCACAGATCGCACTTTGACTTTACTTTGCTAATGCTACGGTTTCCTATAGGGTGGTGACTGCCTACTTAGCGTCCGCAATTTACCGGTGAATGACGTCACTAAAATGTGGTTTATAAAAGTAATTTGATGTGTTTTCGTAGGGAGCGTTTATGACACCAGTCAAACCCCGTGGCAAAGATTTAAATCGCTAGATTTGCCCTCACCGTACTTAGTCACGCGGAAAAGTGTCTATACTGAGAAGAGTGACCGTATAGATTATTATAAAGCGTTTCGATGACAATCAAATCAAGTCACTGCGTCATTGTGTGTCAGAGGTGTCAAAACGAAACAGAAACGCGACTATTTTGACGCGTATCTAACGATTTAAATTCTTGTCGCTGTTATAATTTTTATGACAGCCGTCACTGCGAACGTTATGTGCGGTCACCGCTTTTCTAAAGTCTATTCAAACTTATGTTTCAAATTAATATTATTTCATGTAAACAAATATCAACTTTATTTTAATTGCAATTAAGTTGATTTCAGAGTGACTAGCACTATTGAAAAAGTTATAAAAATGTTTGAAGTTGTAGCGTAAACTGAACTTTATTTTGTAGGATTTAAAGTTATTTTTCCATAAACTCATATTTGTTTACACTGTTGGTAAATAAATCGCGAATGCAGATTAACCCATTGAATGTCGTAATTACAGACACAATTAAAAAGCCATTGTGTCTCGCGTAGATCTACGTTCCGACAGACGAGAGGTTAAGAAACCGTAGCTGAAGTAAAATAAGCGTCGCATAGAAATTTGAGTTGTCAGACTTCTGTATTTGTGACTACCAGTAACGATGTTGAAAGGCAACTACCGGGAGTGCCAGTTTAACGTGCTCTCCAGACACGGAGGATAATGTTGAACATAACATCACGCCTGTAATCGCTGAAGGGTTAGGCAGACGTGTACCTAAAGCACACCCCGGACACTCCATACAACGCTCGCAAAATAATTACCTACTACTACTACATTAAAAAATGACGTTTGTATACGTATGAATGTGTGCGTGAGGTACTTGTGTTTGCGAGCGCTCTTGTTAAAGAACTGCGACGAATACGCCGAAGTGCGGGGTGAGGTGCGGTAACTGATGTTAGTGCGGGGAAGGGAGTGGCCTTTCTGTACGTAGTACTTTAAGTATTCTGTGCCTAAAGTGTACCCACATTTCGCCAGTTACGTTGAAATCCCATGTAATAGGGGGCCCTCAACTGGGCGCAAATCTAGACTCCGGAAAGCTACTAAAAAAATCATGATGGAAAAACCCTATAAGTAACACTTTGCCTGACCTGGCAATCCAACCCAGGACCTCACGCTCAGCAGTTGCGCTTTAAGCTATTATTTATAAAAATAGCTTCAAAATAATATTATATTACAAGCTGTGGTGGCCCAGTGGTAGCGGCCGCGACTTACGAGTTGTAGGCCGTAGGTTCGAACCCCAAAAGGTGCTTTATTTTGTGTAAAATTATTTCATCACCATTGCTCTCAAAACAGTGGAGGACAACATCGTGAGTAAACCGATATGTCCTAGAAGCAAAACATCTAAGACATGTGACATCTACCAACCCGCACTGGGCCCGCGTGGTGGATTATGGCCCATTCCCTCTCACTGAGAGGAGGCCTGTGTCGCTGCAGTGGGAACATTATAGGTTGATTATGTGTTTATAAAAACAGGTGTTTAACGGAAGACGAGCAATCTCAATGGTCGGCGGAACAGCTGATGAACCACGTGTTTCTGATCGACGCACCTGCCAAACTGCCCAGCAATAAGGAGAAGGTCGAGGAAGGCAGTTGCTCTGAGGTACCTGCATAGTTTTGTGTTTTCCTGTGGCACTCGGTAATAGCTTTCCATCAGTAAAAGCATTTTTGTAATCGGCACCCTAATTGCGTAACACACTATCAATCGGAATCAGAATCATTTCGAAGCCCATTGCTAATCCATTGCTTCGTAAGTTCGAAAAATTTGTCTGCTCAACACGTAAATAACGCAGTGAATGTTGTTGAACTGTCAAAATGGAACCGATTCCGATTGATAAAGTGTTACGCAATTGCCCCGCAGATCAGGTTACAAACATACAAAAAATTATTGTGCCTCTGTAAAATTCTGCCCTTGATTTCGGCCGCTTGAAATTTATTGTTTTAACATAGGTAGAATATATCCTATGACATTCGGTAATGACGAAAATGTTTAAAATAGTTATTTTGTTATAAATATTCAAAGCTGTTATTTTGACGTTACAAACACTATTTTGACACTTTAGTTTTATTTATTGTATAGGGGCTGTTCATTTATTACGTAAGACGAATTGTGGGGAGAGGGGGTCCACACAAGTCTTATTTTTACGGTTTTGTTGCGGGAGGGATCTAGATTGTTCTTACCTCAGATCACAGTAAGCAAACATTATTAGTTTTTAATTTTTTTTTGCTACTTTTTCTTTGCAACTTTTGTAGATACTATTCTTACGTAAAATTGAAAGGGGCGGAGGGGGTTCATCCGAGCCTTATTTTTCTTGTAGAGGGGGTCAAAATTGTCTTACGTAATAAATGAACAGCCCCATAGATGTAAGATGTATAGACATCTACAAAAACAACTTGTAATACAGGACGATGAAGCGGTGCAGAAGATTCAACACGGCAGTCCCGTGACCAACGGTCATTCTCGTCTGAACGCCGAGTTTGAAGTGCTCACTTGGCTCGGTAAGGGAGCCTTCGGTGATGTATTGAAGGTACATTTTTAGATTTGCAAATTTTACGCAGTATTATATTGACTCTGAACAGAACTATATTATAGCGAGGAATTTGAGTTAATTTTCAAGTTATGGAACAACAAACTGAATGTCATACTCAACAAAGTTCAAATTGCATTGCAACTAAAAACTTATTAGGACCTTTTTGCTACAAATGGTCACTCAAAAATCAACTTAGAATACATTTCACTTAAGTAGATAACTATTTAAGTGGCGCTGGAATGTAATTATCTGAGATTATGAACATTGTTTTTATAAAAGTCATGTACAGTTAAACCAGATAAGGTATGCGCTTCGGTAATCTTCGTGTTTCCGAATTAGCATGAACGTCGCGGCCCCATTAGAGGCAAATCAATAAATAGCCTAAAATAACTAAACGCATTGCTATCAGTTTTCCAATATAAACAGAACGTTCCAGGTAAAAAACAAGCTCGACGGCGGCTTCTACGCGATCAAACGCATCAAACTTAACCCGGAAAGCGTCCAGTTGAACAAGAAGATAACCCGCGAAGTTAAACTGTTGTCTAGGCTTAACCACGAGAATGTGGTTAGGTATTATAATGCTTGGATTGAGTCCAGTGTGGAAGTTGAAGACGACGACAGTAGTATGGAGGTTGAGTTGCAGCATGTGAAGAGGCAGGGGGATAGTCTTCAAGGTACATTTTTTATTTTTTAAATTCTTTAATTAAATTCAGGGTCAAATATAATTAACTAGCGAATCTCCGCAAGCGTGATGGGTATCGATATCTAAAGACGATATAATAAAAAAGATTTATTTTTTGGGGCCAACGACCGCTTGTAGTGAAGAATGAGTTGAGAAAATCAGTATTTCCACGTCTGTGATATTAACACAAAAAATATATTATATAAGGTCCCATTAAAATAGGTGGACAAACCTTTAGAAATCATTCAGACCACCAAAATAAGGACGATGGTAAAAAAATATATAAGAAAAACGCATTAGATACTTTACAAGAAAAAAAATCAGCTAACGAAAATACACTAATGTGCCGGCAATTTATTATTTTAGGTCAAAATGAAATCACTTTAATCAGTGTTTTTTTTTGCTTGGATATCTTTGGTTAGACGTACTGAGCGCTGTGTTAAAATTTGTCCATCTATTTTAATGGGACCCTGTATATTTCAAGCGACTACATTACCTGCGGTAGATGACCCCAAAAAAACTCATAAAACAAATATCTTTATTTATATCTTATATCTTTTTGTAAAAAATAAATTAATTATATGAGTTTTTATTTTCATGTTTAGATAATATCGACACCCATCACGTCTGCGGAGTTTCGCTAGATAATTTAATTTGACCCTGTATAGAAAAATCATTTAAAAATATAAAAAATATGACACCATTTTGTTTTATTTAACGCATATTGTACGGACAGCGTCAGAGAGAAGGAACCCCCTTTGGTAAGGAGTCCTCTTTGGTAAGTAACCAAAGGGGGTTCCTTTTCTCTGACGCTGTCTGTACAAGTGACAGTTGAACCTATTTGTTTTATGCAGGTCTTAGCCACATACAGGAAACAGGTGGGATTTAATGGGACTATAAAATCACTCCTTTATTTAAAAAAAAATTAACGACTAATCTAAAAAAAATATATATTTTTGCCTGTAGGGGGGAAGTTCCTGGTGTCCTGAAATACAAGTCACGACTTAGTTTAGGCATCAGTCTCCCACAAATGAACATTGTCCTTCATCATAATATTATAATTTTTTCCATTATTAAATTTTTGTTAATAGGTGTTATTTGTGGAAGAAAAATAAACATTTTTACTAATTTCCCAAAATTCGTCACTAAGTTATCGATAAAAAAACCTAAAATCAAGTCATTTATTCAAATTAGGCTGAGAATCAGCACTTTTCGAACGTCAAAATTACAAAAGACAGCTTCGCCCTTCACCACTTTCTAGTGCTTTCGCTTTTATCTGAACTCTCAAATTGAATGGCCTTTATTGCTGGTTCATTGGTTACCTCACACCTTTCAGTGTATTTCACGTCCTGTATATCTCTGATAAAATTTATATCTGATAACTCTTTTTTATGTTGCGGTATTTTTTCCGTCCTGGGTTAAAAAAAAAGTCTATGTGTAATAAATTATGCTCCGTAGGCATCGTGGCCAAGTTAGGCCAGGATGTGAAGGTGGAGTGGTCGATGTCAGAAGTTCCTGTACAGAAGACGAACACCTCTTCTGACACCGAAGATGATGACGATGATGATGAACCGGATCCGTGGTTTACTATTATGAGGTCAGTACCAGTATAGAGGTATGAGGATCAGGGTGTAAAGTTCACTCATACTCTAAAGGGAGGATTCTCTGACCAGACGGGTGATGTGTCTGGTGGGCAACTGCCCGACGATTGATGTCGGGACGTTGTATGTAAGGTCCCATTAAAATAGATGGACAAACTTTTAGAAATCATTCAGACCACCAAAATAAGGACGATAGTAAAAAAATATATAAGAAAAACGCATTACGTAGATACTTATAAGAAAAATAAGCAGCTAACGAAAATACACTAATGTAATTTATTATTTTAGTTTAAAATAAAATCACTTTAATCAGTGTTTGGTTAGACGTACTGAGCGCTGTGTTAAAATTTGTCCATCCATTTTAATGGGACCCTGTATATGCTAATCGTAGTAAACTCTGCTTGCGCGATGCAGGATTTTGCGTGACGTCAGTATGATATGTAGTTCGCATGTAGCGGTGTAGATTCCGCTGTTTTTTTTTTTTTTCAGTATGTTCGGTAAACATTCCCAACCAGGTACACTCCGTCTAACTCTCCGGGGAGTGCACGCGTGATAATTTATTTATTTAATAAAGAAATAATATGTTTTTGTTTACCGACCACAGTGTATGCTGCAGTAACAGACAATATTGTAGAAGTTTTTACTTGTCGAATACTAGGCTTTTGGCTACTTTATGAAAGAAAATAAAGAATAACATTTATTTACTTAGCAACAGTTCGTGAAACAAAAAACACGAATTAAAAAAAGCGAAATGTTTTAACAACAAAAACATCAGTGTGTTAATTTTATAATGTAGGTACGTCTCATTTGTGCAGAATAAACAATTTTTCTTTCTTTTTTTGAATATTTTCCACCTAAATTTCCAGACCAGAAGACGAATCAAGTTCCGGCATAGAATTCGAAGTAGGCTCCAATGCATCGCAGACCTTACCCTCGGAGGACGTAGTGGACGCGCCCCGCCAGTCGTCAGAACGGATGCAGCAGGTCCTGTACATACAGATGGAGTTCTGTGAGAAGCATACCTTGAGGCAGGCCATTGATAGTGGCCTGTCCCAGGAACATTTTAGAGCTTGGAGACTGTTTAGGTAACTTTTCCTTTAGTCTTTACTAACTTCCATATTGATCCCATATTTAACGATGAATTTTCAAAAAATCCTTCCATCAATAACAGCGAAATAAGCGAAAAGTAGTTTTCATTTCTAAAATTTAATATACTTTTGATAAAAATAAGAATACAAACGCTATGTATCGAACTCTTGTGCAAAAACGGCCCGAAAAATAAAGCAACGTGACCTTAAATACGTTGTTCGAGAAAAAATTGAATAGCACCGATTACTCGTATCATCAATTTTTTTCAACCCTAGTGCTTAGATTTTTATGTTCATTTTAGAATCACTTTATTTTCAAGGTTCAAACGACTTTATTTTTACGTTTTCTCCCATCATAGACAGTAGGACTGTCTAAAAAAAAACACAAATAATATACATATATTATCGCAAACATAATTTAACTTTATTTTCGAGTATTAAGGTCAGGTGAAAATCATGATATCTAAAATATTGTTGAATTTAGAAAATGAATGAAAAGAGTTTCATTCTGTGGAAGGTCTTGAAGGAGGCCTTTGTCCAGCAGTAGTTCAGTATGGGCTTCGTAAAAACAAAAATATGTGCAGTAATACCAATCGCGGCCCGTTGAGCAATGAGTTTTTATTCGTGATACTGTATTCTGAATCGAAGGCAGAAATATAGGAAACTTTAAAAAAATCTCCTTTTATAAATTTCCAGGGAGATAGTGGAAGGCCTGGCCCACGTCCACCAACGAGGAATGATCCACAGAGACTTGAAGCCTGTCAACATTTTCTTAGATTCTAACGACCATGTCAAGATTGGAGATTTCGGGCTTGCTACTAAAGCGTTCACCGCTTTGCCTGTGGATGGTACGATATCCCAATATTATATTTAGTTTATTACAATTTATTTAAGGCTTATGTTTAACTTATCACCAGATAACGTAAAATATAACATCAAATAAAACCCGATTACTGAAAAGGATGAAACAAGAAAGTACCTTCCCATGGTTGCATGCTACCATAGCTTTGTATGTTAGTACAGCGGCATGCGACCACGGGAAGGTACTTTCTTGTTTCATCCTTTTCAGTAGTCGAGTTTTAGTTTTTAAACTTATTTTTATATTTTTGAAATGTGCTAATAAAGCTCTTTCATTTGATACTCAACAAGGCATGATTAAAAATTAATAATTTTTAATATCATGACTTTATGTCCGCTAGAGGGCGCCATATTCAATTTAATGTGACGTCACATAGCCTATAACCAGCGGACGATCAAGACGCTTTCAAAGATACCTCATTTGTCTAATTATGACAAGTAGTTTAGAAGTTATGAGGGAACGAATGATATGATATGTGTATGATATGGGGGAAAATGTTCTTTACTAACTTTTTAGACCTTTGTATCCTGCTTATGCGTACGACGTATCATTAAAATCGGTTCGTTCATTTCGAAAAACAAGGGCTCGAAAGTTTGTATGAAATGCCGTACGTCGTAAACGCTTTAAGTATGACCACCTATCCGATACACGCAGTCTGAATTTATTTTTATACTAATGTACAGACGCCAGCACATCAACCTACTACAATCTGTCAAATTTCTTTAATAGATTTTCAACTTTATCACTAAAGCATAAGGTTCAAAGTTGATTGGGAAAATCTGACAGTTTCGGGTAGCTTGATGTGCTGGCGTCTGTACAATAACTTTAGTTAATCTTTGGTACAATCGTGTTTCAGAAAAAGCTAAACAGGAAGAAATGCAAGGCTCACTTACTGGTCAGGTACGAAAATATTTTTACTAGAGTATAATTTCCATAAACTGAGAGAGGGGCCCGTGGCTAAACAATAACATCCGCACAGGTCGATCGATCAGGTTAAGCTACGCTTGCCGCGGTTGGTCTGTGAATGGGTGACCATCTTTACATACCGAGACCCCTCCGTGCCTCAGAAAGCACGTTAAGCCGTTGGTCCCGGCTGTCATTCGTGGATCTTTGACAATCGTTACGGGTACTCAGAAGCCCAAAAGTCTGACAACCAGTCTTACCAAGGATAACGTATTACCCAGTAACTGGGTTGTGAAGGTCACATAGGCAGTCGCTCGATGTAAAATACTGGTATTCAGCTGCATCCGGTTAGACTGGAATCCGACCCCAACATAGTTGGGAAAAGGCTAGGCAGATGATATAACTCTCATAAACCGAAGACCTCGGTACTATGTCCTAGAACCAAAAAATCGAACACATTAGTTGTAACTTAGATTTAATTTTAGTAATTAGTCAAGCAGAAAGTCGTGCAAAATCCACGAGGACCTACTGCCGACAAATTGCTTTGCAGTTTGGCAGGTGTTATGTTTAAATAAAAGTGTAATATTATGGATTAAATAAATAAATAAAAAATAAAAAAACATGTGACATCTACCAAACCGCACTGGGCCCGCGTGGTGAACTATGGCCCACTCCCTCTCACAGAGAACCAGAGGCCTGTGTCCCAGCAGTGGGAACAATATAGGCTGATTATGCTAAAAGACCCTTGTACAGCTATATCTTATGCGATGACAAAAGCTTTTCTCCCTTCCAGGTCGGCACAGCCCTCTACGTAGCCCCGGAGCTCCTACAATCAGGATCCAAGGTCATATACAACCAGAAAGTGGACATCTATTCTTTAGGCATCATCCTCTTTGAGATGTTCCATCCGGCCCTGGATACGGGGATGGAAAGGATGCTGATCCTCACTAATTTGAGGAGCAAAGATACTATCATGCCTAAAAACTTTGAAAAGGAGGACAATTCTAGGCAGATTCATGTTATCAGGTATGTAAAAATTAATATTTGCACCCCCCCCCCCCCCTGTCGTGTCTGTCTGTCTGAACGCGATAACTCAAAAACTACTGAACGTATTTTCATAAGGTTTTCACCAATAGACGAAAGAAGAAGTTTTAGGTGTATCCATACAAAATATTATAAATGCGAAAGCGTGTCTGTCTGTTATCTCTTCACGCTTAAACCGTTGAACCGATTTAGATGAAATTTGGTATAGAGATAGTTTGAGACCCGGGAAAGGACACGATAGTTTTTATCCCGATATGCCCACGGGATCGAAACTTACGCGGGTGAAACCGCGGGGCGCTGCTAATATTGTATAATTCATTAAAGTTTTGTGTAAATTGGCTGATACATAATGATTATTTTGAAGATGTCTTAAGACATCCGATATAAAATCGTTGCGTAATCTTTATTACAGATGGCTCTTAAACCATGAGCCGTCTCTCCGCCCCACTTGCGCAGAGCTCCTGGCGAGCGAGCACGTGCCCCGAGCGGTCCCCGAGGGCGCCCTCTCCGGCCTGCTCTCCCACGCGCTTAGTGACAGGGCAGCCAGGGGATACCATAGATTAATATCAGCGTGCCTCGACCAGAGACCGACGCCAGTTGAAGACTATACCTACCATAATGACATGAAGAGCAAGGCTCACGATGTCCTGCTGAAGATTAAAGATGCTGTCATAAAGGTAACGTGTATAGTCTATTCAAAAAGTATCTGATGAAGATGTAAACAAATTGATTAGAAAATTCTCTTTTTTTTTCAATTTTGTTTAGAATATGTACCTGTGGATGTCGATTTGTAATGCTGGTTACAAATTGAGTGCTTTGATTTGATTATTTGATTACTTATCCCGAAATCCTAATTTAAAATCACCTTAAAGATGTTTATATTTGACGATTAAGGCACGTTTATAACCCCAATTTTCGTCTAAGTATACATATATTTCAATTTTTATTTATTTTTTACTTACCTTCGCTGTCCCACCGTCTTTCGCGAGCTCGTGCGTTCTCCTTCTAGTTTTAACGGAACTACATTTCAATTACCATTTAATAATGTTATTCAAACAATAATTGTCGAAAAAAGTGGTGGGATACAAAGCTAAATATAGACGACTGTGTTACTATAGGCCGACCGCTTAACTGAGATGTTGCCTGAGGTAGCAGCGCGGTGCGGGAGGGGTGTGGTGACGTGATGCGAGAGCTCAGTGATTCGTCAACTTGTGACAACTATCACCCCTAAAACATCCAATAGGGATGATGACAATGTTTTCATTTGAAACTCATAAAAATATTTGTTTGCAAATAGTGCAAACAATACTACAAAAAGTCTAACCCCCTTATTCATAAAACTTATCAAACCTATTTTAGTTAAAATGGGGTTTGTCTCTTTCTTACACACAGAAATGTCAACGTGACAGATAAAGACAAACGTTCTATAAACCTATTTTAGCTAAAATAGAGATAAAATAGGATTATGAATAAGGGGGTAAAAGTTTAAAAAAATTGCCAAGTTATAAACGTTTTAAAATAAGTGCTAGACACAGCCGGCACTACCATAGATGTGAAT
Source organism: Amphipoea lucens (assembly GCA_947508005.1). Classification (NCBI taxonomy): domain Eukaryota; kingdom Metazoa; phylum Arthropoda; class Insecta; order Lepidoptera; family Noctuidae; genus Amphipoea; species Amphipoea lucens. Next base: position 3,567,819 of record OX382373.1, on the reverse strand, counting down.
TCACGACTATGTAACATCATACCATCGCCATGCAATGTCAGTACCTCGCGACAAGGACGGGAATAATCCCCACCAAAAACCTTTAAAGAGATTCGATTAACTCGTTTTACTATCCCTTCCGTATATTAGTTATCAACCCTATTGTGCGAAATTGAAATCCTTATCAATGCTTTTGAAGTAGTACTTAATTACGCAACCAGTGTCACATGACGAGGTGGCCGAGTGGTTAAGGCGTTGGACTGCTAATCCAATGTGCTCTGCACGCGTGGGTTCGAATCCCATCCTCGTCGATTCTTTTTGCAGTTTTTATTATTTTTATTTGACAAGTTTTTGATAACTTGTTACTTTAAACAGAATATAGTTTTATAATAAAATATTTTAAATATTGTGATGATTGAAGCATTATGTTAATAGTTTTATTACTACCTTTATTTTCATGGACTCTTTAAGCGTTCCCGATACATATCGCGACAAACACACCACACAGGTTAGCGGCACCGACAAAAAATCAAATAATTTATTTGCTTAAATATGGGTGCATGAGGTGATACATACAAAAAAAGGACTTTAAACCATATCCAACCTTAACAGGTGTGCAAATATTGATTATGATTAAAATATTTCTTACATAAATTATTAATTTATCTATTATTAGCTGCGCACCACGGTTTCACCCGCATAAGTCTCGATCCTGTGGAAATATTTTGATTAAAGTACCCTATGTACTAATCCAGGTCATGGTCTACCCATGTGCCAAATTTCATCCAAATCCGTTCAGCCGTTTTAGCGTGACAAACAAACATACAAAATCAAATATTTTCTCTTTATAATATTAATATTATTTATTTATTGCAAACACGTTATCGGCACTGTTGTATATAATAATGAATGGTTTATTACGATAATTTTGTATTTTAACAGCTGGCCTATGAACTTGTGCAGCACAAGAAATGGTGTATTTTTTTTATTACCATCCAAATTTTTACAGAGTGTTCTACCTATGAATATGAACAACTTTAACTATGGGACCAACTCTGAAATCACGAAAAAAAAACCTGTTGTTTAATACAAAAGTTCAATACCTACTTGACCAAAATGTATGAAACGGCAGATTTTTTTCGTGATTTCCGAGTAGGTCCCATAGTGAAAGTTTGTTTTAGATGGTGATAATAAAAACTTCCAGTAAAAAATCGTGACGGCCCAGTGGCCTCTCCTCTAATGCATGAGGTCGTGGGTTAAAATCCGTGCAACTATTAAGTGACTTTTTCAATCACACTAATATCATAAAGACGAAAGTTTGTGAGTATGTTTGTAACGTCTTCACGCAAACACTACTTGACGGATTTGGATGAAATTTAACACACAGATAGTTTATAACCAGGATTAACACATAGGATATCTAGGTGTGTGTTTTTTTACATTGTTCTCACATATAGAAGCAACAAGAATAACGTACCCAGGATTTTGTAATATCTTGATTTAAAAGAGTGTCCATGGAGTTTCTTGCCCGTTCTTCTCCATAGAGATCTACGTTTTGGAATGGGCAACTAGCTTCAACTTTCTGACTAACTGACCGACTATTTAATTTTGACAATTTAAAAGTGCCTGTACATGGTTTAATTGAAATACATGCTTTGGGTTTGAGTTTGATACATTTTCATCCCGTTATTTCCACAGGATCGAAACTTATGCTGGTGAAACCGCGGGGCGCTGCTAGTTCATTTATATTTTCCAAGTTTATCGTAGACATCGGTGAAGAAAAACTTCGTGAGGAAACCTGAACTTATAAGTTTAGGTGAAAGGGTGACTTTCTGACACTGACAGGAATTCAACCTTAAATCACAGCCTATTTGTCCCTTGTCCACAGGTCTTCCGCAGTCACGGTGCCTCAGAATTCTCCCCTCCCCTGCTGATTCCTCGCGCCTCAGCCTGGGACCAGTACCCCAATGCTGTGAAGGTCATGACGGCTTCGGGGTCCGTTGTCCATCTACCACATGATTTGAGACTGCCGTTTGCAAGGTATGAGGGATTATTATATTACAAGCCATGTGACCTTGAGACGCACACCGCACTCTGTTTCGTTGTTAATTTTATTTTAAGTATTCGTTATAGAAATTTTATTTTAAGTATTCGTCATAGTGTCACTTTAATTTAGATATGTATGTTTTTCCCTTTTTTTGTTTTTGTATCGGCACCTTGTTGATATTATGTTCATGTGGGTAATTGGTTATCATCTAATGTTGTACTTTTGTGTGTTGTGCTGTCTTTTGTGTGCGCCAAATAAATGGTTTATCTATCTATCTACCTATGGGATTTCTCATCAGCAGAAATGACGAAATTCCATACAAACTAATAGTCGTCGATTTAAGGGGGATGAAATAAAAAATTTCTTACGTTTTTTTTTTAAATTAATTAATTAATTGAAATTCTGTAAAGTCTTATTTTGTTACGCTCACAAAATCAATCTGCAAATCAATCTGCCTAGCCTTTTCCCAACTATGTTGGGGTCGGCTTCCAGTCTAACCGGATTTTAAAATTTAATCAACATACAACCTGACACTGACCTAGAAAATTTAAATTTCGCCGGACTACCTAGCTCATCCCCATTCTTTTTTTTTATGGATCTGAAATCATCAAAAACCCATCCGTGTTCCTTCCTTAGCCCTTTATGTTCCGGGGTAGCGGTAACCCTTTCGGACGCAGGTCCTCACCAGACACGGATGTTTCGGGAGGTTCCTGCACATCATCAGGCGGGAGGAGACGCCCGGGTGTCACCATTGAGAGGGATCGCCTAGAGGACATGATGGAGCATACAGTAGTTCATCCCCCTTAACCCGTTTAGGGGAAGAATCTTCAAAAAATTGCATGACTTGGCGCAGCCTTTAGGCTGTATGTTGTCTGTCATTGAATAAACGAATTAAGATTTTTATTTAAGACAGTCGCCGGCACGTAGGTAACTCGGCAAGGTTTTGGCGTAGTGGGAATAAGCTCGCGCATGTACACTTGTGCAACAAAAAATGGTCACTTATATGGCTTGTCATTATTCTGTGGCTATTGTAATTTTTTGTCTTTGCCCGGAATGTTACCATTCTATAAATATTTTGATTATCAACATTAAGAACTATGTATATTGTGTATTTATTTTATTTCTTATTTTGTGTTTTATCTTATCGTACGCTGCACCGGTTGGCGTCATCAGGTCAACGCCGGCTATCGCTGCAAACCAGTGCTGGGGTCTGTCGGCCAGCATAATAGGGTCTTAGCATTATGCTGAGAGATGGCCGTTTTGCTGGGGATGTGACGCATATATTATTTATTATTCTTTTTGTGTTTATATTCTATAACTGCGTCATGTTTGCCGCAAATAAACTTATTTTCTTTCTTTCTTATTTTTAACCTTTTGAACGCCAGAGTATAAACGTATCGCCGTACCCCTGACGCCAGGCCACTTTAACAAAACAACACACACACACACTTAAAACAACAAATTTCTCGATATTGGTGGTTTATTTATATTAGTTTCATGCAATACAATATAGACGGAAGCTTACACTTTTAAATTATATAAATAAAAACACTCAAAAGTAATGATTGAATTGTTTATTTCATAATATGGTGCGACCCGTGCGACGTGTATTTTGTCATATATTTGTGACGTTGGCGTTCAGGGTAAGATTTCGTTTGTTACATATATGTGAAAATGGCGTTCAAAAGGTTAAACATGTCTGTTTTGAAGAAAGTTAAAGAAAGGAGAGGAACGACTCACGACTCTTGCCAAGTTACGTGCCAGATGCGGAAGATACCTTACAATCTATATGTGTTATGTCCGCAGGCACACAGCATACTCCGGAACGAAGTACATGCGTCGTTTCGTAGTAGATCGCGTGTTTCGAGAGAAGCATGTGCAGGGGTTCCATCCGAGGGAAATTGTCGAGTGCGCCTTCGATATTGTTACTCCTAGGAATGGTAAGATATTATTTTCGTTGATTTAGGTTCATACCCTCCCCTTCCCTATATACAGGCATGCCTAAATTGGGAATCCAATAACTCGATATTTTTTGCTTTTTTTACTACGGACGTCTGAAGTAATGTTTCTAGTGAGGTGATGGAGCGGCCCTAGTGTCTGTAGCACAGGTTAATTCCTAGCACGGAACTGGGTTTGCTCCACTATCCACTATAATAATAATAATAATAATCGGTCTATCATTACTGACAGGACTATTGTTGCCAATAAGCCTGATATAGTGGTGATAGATCGATTAGCGCGCCGCACAATGATTGTCGATGTTACCATTCCACATGACGGGAACCTCGTGAAAGCTGAGAAAGAGAAACAAATTAAATATCTTGACTTAGCACACGAGGTTGTTGACATGTGGAATGTGAGCTCGGCTATCATTGTGCCGATTGTCGTATCGGCCAATGGGCTTATGGCCCAAAGCCTCGACCAACATCTGTCGAGGCTCTCGTTAGGCGGTTGGATCAAGGGCCTGATTCAGAAGGCAGTACTCCTTGATACGGCTCGTATTGTGAGGAGGTTCCTGTCTCTGGAGACCTAACCACCGGTAGCTTGGACCCTGCTCCCGACACCGGCGGAATACTATTTTTTATATTTTTAAATGTTTTTTATACGTTTTTTTATATTTTAAGAAATATTTAAAAATGTAAATTAATATGTACATAAATAAATAAACGAAATAATAATAATAATCATTTATTTCAGGCATTAGCCCATATACTGTTAGTAACACAAAAATCTTATAACTATTGTTAGTACTTACATACATACAAAAACAAAAACATACAAAAAACCACAGAAATAAATAAAAATCACAATATTCAATATTCCTATCCGTCGCTCGTAATGTAGTATTTAAGTAACCTGTACTCAAAGTTGTTTGTTTGAAATAAAGATTATTATTATTATTATACCAAGAGCATTCACATTCACGTAAACTTCAAACGGTTACGACTAAATTTTCGCGGTTTGATGCACCTTTAAAATAAACTAATAGCTGTTGCCCGCGTTCGTCTGCAATCCAGCGTATAAAATAGCCTATGTTCTTACCTTACCCAGGTCTATAAATAAATAAAAAAATAAAAATAAAAAAGCCTTTTAATTCCATTAGCATTACATAACAATATTCCATTATCTAATCTTAATCATGCGAAAACTAGCATTGATTCTATGTGTTATACATAAAGAAAATATATAAGTAGGTATATACATATAATTTTTTTTATATATAAAATTCTATTTCTGAGATAACGTTTACAAAATAATAGTTAATAGATAGAAATTCATAACAAAATAATTTAAATTACATAATCCATTTTTTATTAAAACATGCAAAAATTATAAATTATAAAAATCATGACATTAGGTACCTAATATGGAAAATTATGGTAACGTGTATGAGTAACTAATAATAGTGACTATGCTAAATGGACCCCTTTTCGGGTAAAGGCCTCCTCCAGAGAATGCCAATTTTCTCGATCTTTAGCGACCTCTGTCCAGTCTTTTCCTGCGATTGCCTCTACTTCGTCTTTCCATCTTGCTTTCGGTCTACCTCTACGTCTATATCCGTGAGGGCCTCTCCATAATGTCGCTGTCTTCGTCCATCTCTCATCTGTACAGCGGTCACCCAGGTCTATCCGTGTGGCAAATTTCATCCAAATCCGTTCAGCCGTTTTAGCGTGAAAGCGTAACAAACATACAAAAAAACTCACTAAATTTACTAGCTTTCGTCCGCGGGTTTGACAGTGTGGAGATTGGAATAAAAAAAAAAACAATCCATACTATATATTTATATTAATATTATAAATTCGAAAGTAAATCTGTCTGTCTGTCTGTATGTTACCTTTTCACGCCTAAACCGCTGAACCGATTTCGATGAAATTTGGTATAGAGATAGTTTGAGTTCCGGGAAAGGACATAGGATACTTTTTATCTCGATATTCCCACGGGATCGAGACTTACGCGGGTGAAACCGCGGGGCGCAGCAAGTACACAAAACAAACAACAACATATAAGTAAACCTCTTAACTTTCATGGTGATCGGTGAGTTTATCAATCTCATATGTACCAACATCCATTTTATATAGATTCAAGTTGCCGTTTAATTTACATCGCCTGCAATTAGATTTTTTAATGCCATTATTTATTGTAAATTATTTAATATCAAACAAGACGAACGACTAATAGAGAAGTATGGAAGAAAAATACTGTTGCGCCGACCCCAAATAAATTGGGATAAGGGCTCCAAATGTGTGTTGTCTTTGGTCCTTGGCCCTGACATCAAGCAATGGACGAAATTGGCGCCGATTCCCTTGTTCTCAAACTAAACTAAATTTAAATTCAGTGCATCTTATTCTTTCTATTTCATTAAGAAAAGGACAGAAGATAAATATTAGTTTAGTCCTGTCAAATTAAGATACTCCATAGACAAGGTTAGACGTGATTAAAAAATTGGCTACAAAAAATACGTCAATTTACGTCAGGCGCTGACTAATTTGACAGGACTAAATTAATATTTATGTTCTGTCCTTATCTTAATGAAATAGAAAGAAAAAGATGCACTGAACTTAAGTTTAGTTTAGTTTGAGAACAAGGGAATCGGCGCCATTGTCAACTTTTTATATGATTGAGTACGAGGCTTTTGACTACGTTGTATGTGTATATTATATATCTTTTTTTATTTTTGTAATGTGCGTTTTATTTGTGCAAAATAAACAGTTTTTCTTTCTTTCAAATAATTGGGAATGATGATGTCATTCTCCCGCCCTTATCCCAATTTATTTGGGGTCGGCGACCATTTCTTTTTCTTCCATACTTCTGATAATGAGTTACGGAAACATCGAGTTATTCTGTCTATGCCCCAAAAAATCCTTCCTAAGTTTTCAATAATTTTATTTCCAGATTCTCTATGGCCGGACGCAGAACTGTTAATAGTAGCGAGTCGGGCGGCAACAGAAAGTGGCCTGAAAGTGTCGCTACAGTTGAACCACACAGAGTTGCTGCGGACACTGCTCCTGTCGTGTGGAGTGCCGCTGGACAAGCACGCCGATATATATCCTGTACTTGTCGATGTTAGCTTTGGTAAGATATCCGTTCCAGTATTTTAATAGAAAATGTATAGTGGCCTGTATTTTCTACTGATAAAAAACACCAAGGCGCGACTCAGCTAATTTATTTATCAAAACAAGAAAAGCAGGATCGTCATCCATACTAATATTATAAATTCGAAAGTAACTCTGTCTGTCTGTCTGTATGTTACCTTTTTACGCCTAAACCGCTGAACCGATTTCGATGAAATTTGGTATAGAGATAGTTTGAGTCCCGGGGAAGGACATAGGATAGTTTTTATCCCGACATTCCCACGAGATCGAAACTTATGCGGGTGAAACCGCGGGGCGCAGCTAGTCTTTTATAAAATAATCAAATCGTCACAACAAATAATATAAATGCGAAACTGTTAAATTTTCACGTCTTAACGGATGATCAAATATTACAGATAGGTTAGGACATAGTGTAGTTTTCTTCTTGTTAATAAGTTCCCTTAGGACAATTCCCGACACCCGATTCCCTAAAAATTTATTAATAACTAGCAGCGCCCCGCGGTTTCACCTGCATAAGTTTCCCGTGGGAAAGTCGGGATAAAAACTATCCTATGTCCTTTCCCGGGCCTCAAACTATCTCTATACCAAATTTCATCTAAACCGCTAAAACAAACAGACAGACAGACATACTTTCACATTTATAATATTAATTAGGGATTATTTATTTTTAATTTCTTTTTTCGTCGGTTCAACAAAGATTTTTTATCTCTTATTCAGGCCGCATAACATCGCTCCAACTCCAAACCCACCTGACTTCTCTCTGCGTGACGAACCGCGACGTGTCGAACCTCTTGCGTCTCATGGAGGCGGACGTGACCGTGCATGAGGTGCGTGAGCTGGTCACGCCCTTCGTGAAGCACGCCAAGTGGAGCAAGGTCGTCTCGCACGCGGTGCATGACCTGGAGGCCGTGTATAGGAACGCTAAAGCGCTGGGCTGTGAGGTAATTACCGGAAATTACGAAAAAAAAATACATTCTTATATCAACTAAAACAATTTCTATCATCTAAATTAAAATGTATAGATTGCATGTTTTACAAAATAATGGATTAAATAATACATCGTGTCGCTACAATGGCGCCATTATTTGGCTAGTGGCCAGTAATCATAAAAAAACCGGCCAAGTGCGAGTCGGAATCGCGCACCGAGGGTTCCGTACAAACCTGTTTAAAATATTTTTATTATATGATGTAACTAAAAATTTACGGTTTTTGCAATTTTTCCTTTATCTATGCTATAAGACGTTGCTTCGTACCAAATTTCAAGATTCTGAGTTCACGGGAAGTACCCTGTAGGTTTTGATTCCCTTGCGAGTGTCGAAAATTTGCGGCATAAACGGCTGTATCTTTTGATTGCGTTGGCTTAGAAGTTTGATTTTTTCACAGCTCCAAGGGACAGTAAACCTGAGTATTTGATATAAATTCCAGCTTGATACCTTCACGCGTTCCTGAGAAAAAGGGTCTTGACAGAGAGACAGACGGACGGACAGCAAAGTGATCCTATGAGGGTTCCGTTTTTCCTTTCGAGGTACGGAACCCTAAAAGTAAATCAACATAATATAATTTGTAAACTACTCGGCTCTCTCTCTGAGTTAGGCAATTACTTGTCATAGATCGGTCGGGCAATTCAGCACGCTACTACGCCACTACACTTACACTAATTAGAAAAAGCCTAAACTTTACCCCATTTTTATTCCGCTTAAATTGTTTCAGTGCACAATGTCGGTAGCCCCTTTCCTGGCATACAACGCGACCCAACACTGTGGAATATTTTGGCAAATGTCTGTAGTAAGAAACATGGACCATAAACCCACTGCTAAGCACCGAGCAGGTGACCTAATTGCGGCTGGTGGAAGGTAAGATAGAAAGAAAATATTTTTTTTTATCACATCTATTCAAAAAGAGCTAGTGTATTCTTCGTAAACAGGGACTAAAATATCTCTTTAATCCCTAGGGACTAAAAGTGATTTGAATTTGGAATGTGGATATTGTTAGTAAAAGTTCCAGTCACCAGAGATCAATCACGAACATTTTATGAATTGAATATGATAATGTAAAACGCGCGCGAGCCAAATTAAAAAAAAGTTTGTAAAAAAAAAACACATTCATTCTGCCTTGGCACGTCATTGTACCTACTCAAAAATTGTATGTAAATAAATAAACGTACTATTCTTATTCATAAGTTGCACTTACACCTCGGGAGCAACACTATTTTAAGCTCAAGTGACGTACTTTGAATCTGACGCTGCGCTCTGGATTCAAAGAAACGATCTCGCCTTCAAAATAGTTGTTTGCTCCCTTGGCCAACAATCTACCATTATTTAGCACAGACTAATAGGCACGCAAAAAGTGTGTTCAACTGTAGAGAAAAAACAGCAACGTGTGTCTCATGGCTGCGCCAAATAGGCTCAGTTCAGCACAAAATGCCAGACAACTAGTGCCTGACGCTGGTTTTAACCGGACATGAAGTTGTGAGGTGTCGGATCTAAACAAAAATACTTGCAACATTTTAAGCGAATGGGATAAGACTAGGACGGGGTGAAAGAAGAAACTAAGCTTTGGAATAAAGTGGACGACAAAAATCATGAGCTCGATTTTGGTTAATACTAAATTTCATTTTTGTTTTCTGAAAAAGTTTTTATACAGGGTGAAATTGAATTCATGGGCACCTTTTAAGGGGTCATTGTAATCATCATTATGAACAACTTTAACTATGGACCAAACCTGAAATCGCGAAAAAAAATCAGCTCTTTCCTACATTTTGACGAGTTATGTGAACATAAATGCAAGGAACAGCTGATTTTTTTTCGCGATTTTTAGTTTAGGCCTATAGTAAAATTTGTTCATAATGATGAGTAGAATGACCCCTTAAAAGGATGTCCATGAATTTAATTTCACCCTGTATAATTGTTTTTACTTGTCAAAGTGATTTTGTATGAAAAGGAACCAATCGGCGACAAGACAAAATATCTCGCAGCAAAGTTTTCAACAAGGAACTTCATTAGCAGCTCAATGAATGTAACAAACACTTAGCGCCATCTTTATGGAACTAATTTGACGGTATTCTTCCCCATTGGTTCAATGTATTTTTGCAATAAACTTCACTTAATACTGAGAAATAATTTTGGTTAAAAGGATATAATCCTGGTTTTTTTTTCTTCTCATATCGAAAATGGGTTTTTTACAAGTTGTACAACCACCCCTTAATAAAGGTTGCGGCTGTACATGAATATATGGTAAATTGAAAGAACCTAAACTAAGACCTATAAGCCCTACAGTCCCTACGGCCCTAAGTCCTACAAGCCCTACAGCCCTAACCTACCATATAATTTGTAATAAATAAATATATAAATAAGTACAGGATGTCTGCACCAAGAGACCTACTCGTAAGGTAACAGACGGATAGTGGTTAGGAATTACAGGTGAGGGTGAAGGGTAAACTCACTGCCAGTCCAGCAGACTCACAGGAATGATCAGAGATGGCTAAAGGTGTCTTGGCCACAGAGAGGGGTAATGAGGCAAGAATAAATTCTAATCTGATTTATTTTACAAATATTGCAGCTTATATACTACTTTTTCTTAACACACACAAATGTACAAATATCTTAGTATTCTATGCGTGTAATATGCAACTATGACAATATTTGAAGTAGGCCGCGCGTCCACCGACGAAGTGCTGAATCAATGGTCAAAGGTAGCATTAACACAAGTTTAAATTGACAGTTTTACATATTTAAGTGAACACATAGATCCAACTTCGCATAAGTACATTTGATAACACAATTTATGAAATAAGTAATTTTACAACCGTGGCACCCAGAATACTTTGCCATCACTCACTGACATATCGGATATACATTAAAACGAACTACAGCCGAACACATCCGAAGCAGTGTCGGTTACGGTAACAGTGGCGCGAATTCAATGATTTTTCCCATCTGAAAAAATGCCCAACGCGCCTAAAGAAGTTTTCACTTCAAAAACCTACATCGAAAAGGGAATA